>OZ022335.1:0-10000000 GCA_963989225.1 Dromius quadrimaculatus | reverse complement strand
CCGAGCCGCGGTATAACACCGCCGTACTGCCGATCAGAATTTATATACGGGTATAGTTTCCAGCAAATGTCACTTACAAACAAATAAATGGTTCTTCTATGGCAAGGATGGGCCAATACTTTTATAAGCGGACCAAAATTTCAATTTCAGGAAATTATTATTTTAGAAGATATAAGCTTTCAAAGTGTCACAAATTTATCCTATTTTGTTGCATTATTTGCCGTTTCATACAGACAGGGTTGAATGGTTAACGGTTAAAAATTATTTCAATATAGAGTGGATTGCATAATCTTCCTATTTACGTTAAGTTTCTTATTCTACGATTATAATTCTAGGGGATACGAGTTTTAAAATTGTAATATATTCTGTAACATTATTGCAAATTTAAAATAATTAAAATCATTCATGTCTTCTACCTATTGGTGGGTGTAACACACCCAGATTTTGGATAATTAAGTTGAGATCAAACTAGCTTTCAGCCAACAATCATTTTCAATAATATGAAATGAATATATCAAATCGGAGAGAAATTTTCGTATATAATATCACAAGGGACTGTAATTTTATCAATAAATTTTTCTTGAAAACTTTGATTACCTAGCAACATCGTGAGAGTCATCTGTCCGATTAAATCACGAGAGCGCATCTCGAGGGATTTCATTTGAGCAGATGACTCGAAGGATGTTGCTTGAAGGTAATCAATGTTTTCAAGAAAAATTTATGATAAAATTAAAGCCGCGAGTGGTATTTGTGGAGAATATTTCTCGAATGAAATTGTTACTTTAAATATCTATTAAATAATGTTAGTTGCAACTACTAACCTTTTTGATTGAAAATTGCCTCCATATACTCTCGTATTTTTTAACATTTTGTTTTCAATTTCATTATTTTCGGCGAAAAATGCATTTCCAATACGATTAAATTTTGACATTTCCGAGAACTGATTGTTTGTTTATATTAGAACTGTGTATTGTTTCTCCATGACAAAGGCAATTTATCGCAATAAATCGCTTGCCAACGGGAATTTACCGAGATAACGGGAATTTTCAGAGGAAAATTCCCGTTGGCAAGGAATTTATTATTATAATTGTCATTGTAACTATGCAAATTTGTCAGTATAATTGACATGAGTGAAATAATCTTATAAATTTATACATTGTCGTACAGACAAATTTAAAACGCCATTTTTTGGGCTCATTTTTCGTATTATTGCAACAAATTTGAACTAAATTAATGATAATTATATGTAGTTACCTGAAAATTATGAAAAAACTGCATTTGAATTACTCAACAATTTAAAAATTGAGAAAAATTTATTTTAAGTGTTCTCTTCTCGATCCGATTACACTCATATCATCAGTATAGCATTATTTTAATATAAACATGAATATTTTAGTGACCATTTTTTGGGTAATACTCAACTTTTGGGCCTTATTGATGCTGTCATTACGTTAGGAAAGCTTCAAAATCACTAATTTAATTGAAAAATTACATACTCGAACTTTCTATACTATTATAAATAAACTCAAAAGTGTCACCATACTTCAATACTACATTTCATTCGATTTGAGTGCAGAAAATTGTGCATAATATTTTTTAAATAGAATATATGTACAAAGTCTATGGCTCAGAGGTAGAGCGTTGGTCTAAGGCTCGACAGGTACCAATTTAGAATTGCGCTCGGGTTTTTTTTTTTCTTTCATACAGATAACCATCTCATCAATATTACTCACCTCAAGCATCATCATTTACATTTAAGATTATGCTAGTTATTATGTGATAAACATATCTTTTATTCGACTGACGACTCATCACTTTTCAACGGGCGCCTCAGGCGCCTTGCAAGCTTCTAGTAATTATAAATTTACTGTAATATAAATAGAATTATTAAAAACAAAGAATTAAAACATAATATATTATTATTTTATAATATAAATATGATAAGAATATGAGAAGTGAAAGCTGAAAATTTATTTGTGAATCGGATAAAGCAGAGATTTTGGTTTTGACCGTTCTGTTATAAACAACCAGCGACAGTTGGAATATTGTGTGATGTACACAGGCGCTGACGGGCCGGATTGAACAATCAAATGGGCCGGATCCGGCCCGCGGGTTGGCTTTTGCCCATGCCTGTTCTATGGGTATTAGAATTAGTAACAGTTCAGCTGACCTAATCCTCCAAAAGCTTGAAATCCAATTCGTTTTTGACAAGCAGTATGGTACCACAATTTACAGACGCTACGTTGACGACTGTTTTTTGCTGGCCTCTTTTGACAAAGTAGATTATATGAGTATTCATAGCTCAGTGTTAATATGCTGGCTTTGTGATCCGGAGGTCGCGGGGTTGGATCCCACCGACGGAAAAAATGTCAGTAGGATTTTCACTAAATTTTAATATACTCTCCACAAAAGCTAAGAGTACCCGTAGTTTGATGACGTAACCGTACTTCACGGCTCAGGAAGTGCACTATAAGTATCGGCCACACCCGTACCGGGTAAAAGGCTTGTTTGATATTTATTAAAAGAATGAATAGGAAATGTAGTTCAATAGGTTTTGATTAAAATGGAATAATAAAATCTTCAGGCACGTATCTAGTTTGCCTTTTAGAATTATTGAAACAAGACAGAAGTTCTTATTGCTTTAATATTGACGATTTAACATGAGAACATCCAATTTGAAAATAAATTAGAATTCATGACCAGTCAAGAAATTATCAAACTAATCTATTAAGAACATTATACAAAGACAAAATGAATACTTTGTAGAAAAACAACGTTGCTATCGCGCTAAATATTATATTTACAATCCTCTCATTGAAATTATCAACTTATTAATTAGCTATTGTTGCCGTAGGACGTTTAAACATGAGAGAAATTTGTTTTTTGCACTTCCTGTCTCTCGATGCGTTCTGATAATAACTATCCATATGTCTTCAAGCCTCAATGTTGTTCTGAACAACTATTAAGCTTGTAAATAACAGTGTTCCGTTTGGAATGTTAATAAAAGCCTTGAACTGAAAGCATATTTGTCTTCATGATCATAGAAGTATGATATTTAACATGCAAATTTTGCTGGCAGGTTTGTAATGTTCACCTACTTCCAAGCAATTTCTTGTAATGATGGAGACAGAAAACATATTACAAGGATATTATAAAATTCATGTTCCGGATGTTAATCTAGAATCCTTTCTAAAAATAAAAGTTGTGATGAATCTACAACTTTTCTAAGATGTTTTCGTAAAATTTTGGCGTAGATTGATGTATCTGATATCACGAAATACGATCCTATTCTAAATACTGCGGGTGATTTAGGTTATGGAAATTTTTTCGAACAATAATATTCACATATTCATCCGCATTTCATGCCAGTATTTTTACTATAACATTCCTGCGTTTCGTTCTCTGTTACTCTTTGAATTGTTACATGAAAACATTGTCATTCAATAAAAATGATTACTTTGTGAAATTTCATAGCCAATCAATTTCTCAATCTTTCTCCTGCTGTCAACACATGCAGAAAATAACAGTACCTGAAGTGCTTATCCTACGATGAATAGCCATCAACAGCAGCTGCGGTATGCACAGCATGCACTGCTATTCTTGCAGCTATCCTCAAGGTGTCGATGGATATTACTTACCATTACTTACAGTAACGGCGAGTGTAACAGGTTCGATTCATTGCTAACCCAAAGAACAGTTAGAAAGATGCACGACTCTGATGGTAATGTTGTTGGTTATTCTAGAAATGCAAGAAATTGGAAGTCACGATTTATGTTGAAACTAATAACTGAGATGCTGCAGGATTTGGAATTGATAAAATTTGGGTTTGTAGAGCATCTGAAATCTTGAAGAACTTTCAGAATTACGCCATCACGAAGAATATTCGAATTTACAGGGTTTCGAAAGGAAATGGCGCATTGCACATTTTCATAAGACGAACAAAGGGAAATGGGAGACGAAATTCAAGACGCTTGTATCAAACATTATCTACGTGTAAAAGTATTTATTCCACGAAGTTGATATCTTTTCTATGAAATCTGTCAACTGACAAATCATCACTTTAACTAATAACAATTCATTTTATTACTTTACACACTATAAAAATAGTTCCTATATTGACGTTTCTCCGTATAGATTTTTTTTCTACTACCTCCTGCTTGATAATATTCCAATCAAATTCAAAATACACAATGAAGAAAACCGTGCCGATCACAAGAAGCACCCTATTTTTGAAGAAGTCTTGGAATTGTTCATAAACTGCAAAACTGGAATATGAGAAGTCACGTCAAATAATTGTCGTGATGATGGAAGAAGGAACCCATAATCAATTTCTTTATTTTTGTGCTGTATTTGAACAAGTAACCGTCGAGCAACTATTTATGGTATATGGTGCTGATATAGTTTGTAAATATGTGATGTACGCATAGAAATCATTTTATCTTTTAAAAGTTCAAATGTCCGATGGTGTCAACTAATACTTCCAGAGACTACCCAAGTGAAAAATTGAACTCTTTCTGTTTTAGCTGCTTTTTTTTTTTAGTTTCAATCACTATCTCTGTATTGATTTGATACTTTTTGGATGGTTAATGAACTGGTTTTCGATACCCTGGTTATTCATCTCCTACAAAAATTTCAGCTATTGCATATTCTTCATCATCAGCATATACTCAATTATAATTGAATGAATCATAAAGAATAAAAAGAAACTGTTCATTGATATATTGTGTCATATGCATAGTGCCGAATAGGTAGTTTAGCTGAATTTCATATTCGATTGAATTGTGAGTTGATATTAGTCACAATTTAAATTAGAGTAATAATAAGTAGGAATTTGTATTTTGTTGTCTGTTTTTATTAAATTTGATATGTCTTGTACTCAACTGAAGCAGAAAGGGAGTCATCTTAGTTTGAAAATTTGGGAAACAGAATATAAGAACAAGCAAGCGGAAGGAATGTGAAACTTGAGACTATGTGCCACATGTGCAAGAGATAGGTAGAAAATATCATCCCTAAAGTCAGGGATCTTACATAAAATTTTGAGCTGAAAGATGCAACAAAAGCAGTGAGTGCGAGAGAGAAAGAGATTGTAAATGAAAGACAAATAGAGCAGAGTTTGTCAAATTATTAAACAATTTGTGTACCAAGCGACTATTCTAATAATTTTTTCTGTTATCTGTGAGTGTCAAAATATGGAATCCAACTTTTTGATTTTAAATAGGAACATATATTTTTCATTGCATCAATCGATGACGATTTCATATCTGATTTTAACGATATAACATGTTCATATCTTTATTGAACGATTTTTTTGATAAAAATATTGAATCAAGCAATATTAAATATTAATTTGGCAGAAACGTCAGAAGTTAAAGATCCTCGCGAAACTCTGGATACAGTTAAAGAAGCGACTTTACATTTGTTTCTGGCGAAATCGAGAGAATTTTTGTTTTCTTATATGTTTAAGCTGTAATTTTTTTTTTCTTAATTAGGACAAAGCTGTCATTTGGGCGCGTGTCATAGTGCGTTTTTTGTTTGTTATTTTTTGTTGCTAATTGGTAAAATGGCACTTTTCTTTACTGATTTCTATATATTAAATCTGATGTTTTCCATCAAGTATACAAAAAAACATATTTATTTGTTACTATGCTTTTGCTTGGCAATTGTCAAAGCCGTTACTACATTTTTGCAAGAACACAACCTTGATTAATATTTCTGTAGAAAATTATTTCTATTCTTGGCGGCTTCCATTCAAATTTTTCCTTTGAGTATAGGCTATGTACAAGGGGGCGGAGTTTGAACAAATATCGATGCGAGCGCTCATGGTGAGCACAATTGTAAACATCGAACTTCATTTCTCAGAATATGTCATTGAGCTGTCATTGGGCATTGTACTTTAAAAGTGGAAATAATTGCATATAAAACATGGGAAAACATTTGTTCTGTTTCAGGCTGTTGTGTTAAGGATGATTCAAGTAAAATATAGTTTCATAGATTTCATGTACCCAGTTAAAACATAAAAAAACGAGTGAAGTGAATCAAAGCGGTAAACAGAGTATTGACTGTCTTTCATTATTAATCTATATAACAAACATGTTTGTAATTCAATTGTGAAATTAGAAATATTCATCATCGATTTGGGATTCATGAATTTACCTCTATCTCTAATTTGCAAGATGTTCTAGTGATAGAAGCTTGTCGGATGCATTTCGCAATAATTTTGTTGTTAATATTGTCAGCAACATATTCTTCAACATGTTTAATATGGCAAAACTAATTTCACACTTTTCTTCAATGCTTCCTCGGTAAAAGGGATACAGTGTTTGATACATTCAAACCCGATCCGCAAGATCATCGGCATCATATTGTGAGGTTATCCTGTCAATTTGGATGAATTGAGACGTTTTCTCTTATAGGTACATTATAATTGAAGAAAAAAATACTCAAAGTAAATTATTTCACTGTACCTGAATTAAATAATATTAGTACATTTAGATAATTATAGGTATGAAACAATGATAAAATGGAGTTCAATCGTTCTCCATTGCCCACTAGAGGCGCTAGTAGACTTCATGCACGTAGCCTATACAAAAAATAGCATGTTCAACACGTAAGAAAAGCTATATTACTTTGCTCGTGTAAATTTGATTCACTTGCTCGTGAATTGGAACATTTATACTCGCTAGTGAACTCTTACTATTCTCTACTTGTTAAACAATCTACTATTATTTTTATTTCTATGTATATGTTCACATGAAGGGTGCCGTGGATGAATGAATGATTTTGTCCACTTTTTAGTTCGGCATAAAAGTAAAACTAATGAAATAACAGCCCAGTCTTGTGCAAAATATTTATAAAGTAAATGAGAATAATGAACCAAATTACGAGAATTGCTCAAAATTTCCGTTGTTGGCTTGTATACAACGACCTAATTTAGAATATAAATTATTTCTCATTAATCAAAGTGTTCTTTCGTCAACGTTAATAAAAAAAGCAATATTATTGTTTAATTCTTGAAAATTATGTAAATAGTGCTGTGGACTTTATTTTTTAAATATCTTCATTAGTAGAAATCTAATGGATTTGAAGCGGGAGACCTTTCATGAAGTAGAACCATTTGTCACCGAACGTTTCTGTAACCTGGCGACACTTTTGTGCAAGTGCTCTGTGTTAATAAAAAATTAAAGAATCATCTTGATGATCAAAGCGCGTTTTTTGTGGCTCATGAATATTTGTTAGTTCAGATATTTCACAAATTACTATACCCTACAATAACTCAGCTTAAAATCAAGCTGTTTGGACAAACTTGCGAAACAGCAGCTTCCATTTAATACTAGTTTCAAGTTGTGACTGTTCTATACATATTTTGTGCATGTACAAACTCAAAAAGACTTTTTAGTCTTTATTATCCAATAATTGACTGACTGGAGGTCATGTGGTATACCCGAGGGTATACCCTAAATAAAAATTTGATTTTTATCAAAATTATTTCAAAACAATCCCTGAAAATTGGGTGCAATTACCTTCAAAACTATAGATTTGAGAAAATGAGTAACGGATGGTCGTACACTGACCTAAATTGATCAAATAAATGAGAGTTCAATTTATTCTGATACTAACACCGAAAACCGCATGTCAATAACTTGTGTTCTTCGCGAGATATTGATATAAATAGTTTTCATCCTAAAATGGGTATTTATTCGTATTAGCTCAAAATTGAGGGCATGAAGTGTGATTACTGACATGTCGCTCATTCTGTGCAGCAATTTTTAGACTTCAATTATGCATAGTTCAGCAGTAATAACTTTTTGAATTTTTATTTGATTTCTTATCTAAAACAGGATATATGAATACAAAAATCAAGCAGTTTGTGCAAACCTACAAAACAGCAGCTTTCATTTAGTACCAGTTTCAAATCTGTAAGTGCTGTAGTTGCTGGGTATTCAGCGTCACGCCAGTCAGACAGCCAAAGTGCATATAATTTTTGCAAAAATGTGCTAAAATGTCTCTTACAAGGCTTATTGATAAATTGTGTCACGACTATTTTTAAATACAATAATTTTTTGATATTTCTCTCCTTTTAAAAGAAATATTCATCAGTTAAGAATTCACCAAATGGTCTGACCTATTTTCTGTCTTCGGAATGCGAATAGATTCTTGACACACCCTGCTATACAAATTTGACCCAAAAACCGTACTATACATAAAACCTAGTTTCGAGTGAACAACCCCAATCACTTCAATGATCAAGCCATACAGAAAGTGTGTACTGCTCACATTTGCGTCACTTTAAAGTCGAAATTTGAGCGTTAAGTTTATCTGTGTGGTGCATTGTTCACTTTAATTATCTGAGCTTAATTAGTCATCATATTATTCAATTCAGTGTTGTGAAATACTTCTATTAATTGATGAGTTTGTCTGCCATTGAATTTCATTAGTTTGGTATGTTTAGCGTCACATGTGGTGGCGCCACGCTAAGTGTATGTGGGGTATGATCCTTTTTCCTTGAAGTGTTAGTATCCTTAGCTACCTGGGGTACAAATGCCATCCGTATGACGGCGGTGATAGTTGCCAACCGCATGTACTTTGTGTTATTGCGGCAACGGTGTTGTTCCAAGAGTGGATAAATCTGTCAACATGCGTGTGTCGCAGACATCGGTGCGACGTTACGGTACTGACAGCCATCCGTAGGTGTCGTCTAATGTGAAATAAACAGCGCTAGTGACTTAGCTATCTGGGAGCTAGTAGTAGTATATATAATAGAATTAAATATCAATTGTTGTGTTTATGCATGTTAATAAGAAAGTTGAATTCTAGATGAACACAAACAAAAATATTCACATTAAACAGAAATATTTTGGAGTGAATGAATATTACTCTAATATCGCGGGTAGTAAGCACAATCTGTAGTAAACATTTTCTATTTTCGTAACATCTACTCGGTGGTTCAGCTCTTCCTAAATTAACATGTGTATTATAAATATCACAGCACAGTCGTAACAGAAGACGAATTTCAAAAGTTTGTAATTCTGATTGCAGACCTTAGTAACAACTCAAGCAGAATGGATTTGTTATAGACAACAATGGGATATAAAGTTTTTATCGAGAAGTCAGCGTGAACAAAAAGAGAATATGAACAATGATGGTATATTGTATTCATACAATAATGTTTTTCATGAGAAAAAAAATTAATAAAAATGATTGAAAAAGTATAATAGCTACAGAAAGTGAATACAGAAATATGAGATTGAGGAAATGATTCGCATCGAAAATTATATCCAGAATAATAAAATTCACACTACATGAATATTTCATCGAATATACTTCCCAAAATTCACGAGATATGTTGTATGATCGTTTTTCATTCATTCAATTCATAAAATACCAGAGAAATACCTCACATGGTGTCAAATTATTAAATTATGTTATATTTAAATTGAAATATTAGTGTTTTCGTGATTAATTATGCATGTAATTGCAAAATCAGATCTTGAATATTTGCTGACAAAACCATCACTACGATATTCCAACTTTCCTCAGAAAAAGATAATAATATAACTAATCTGGCTCAAGGCGAAGGAACGCAATTAAATTATAGATAGTAAATTATAACTTCAACAATATATACAACGTTTTATGCATTATTCTAGATAAAGATATCTATCTACATTATAAATCACACATAATTGCATACAGGTACATTGACTAAGAACAATTCATTAGAAGTAACGTGGAAACAACAATTATGAGGAGATAATTGATGCCTTAGGCGTGGCGATACTCATTTATTTAGGGTATTATACATTTATTTCATAAACTTTTATAATTTTGGCATTCCGATTGATTATATGAAGACGATTTCATGAGTAAATATACCTACCTAGCTACAAACTTGAATTCCCAATCGTTTCTATTCACTTCATTTCTTAATGCTCTACAGCGTAAAATAAGTTTGCATTACGGTCATAGAACAACTCTTCGAGCTACCCTCGTAATTAATCAACAACAAAACTAGCTACAGTCGAATTTTTTCGAAGTTTCTGACAACTTCCAGCAGTTTCGGTGCCGTATAAATGTTTGCTTGCCTATCCCTCTCTTTTTGAATTGTTAATAATCTTGCCAATATCATCAATAATATTTACAGAACTCTTACATATTTACTTTCGAGAAAATGAGCGCCATCCAGCTTCCTGCTGATGATTGGGTTCATAATGCATTTATTAACCTTATATTTTATATAAAATCTTCGCGATTATTTTTACTGCTCTGGAAACAAATCTCTAAAATATGCTTGTTTACTTATTCGTGCAAATAAATGTAGTGTTAAATTATTACTTAACTGTAAAATAGAGAAACCGTAATATTGATAGTACTATGAAGTGTTTGTAGATTGGTTTTATTGTTGACATACATAATAATATGTCATGTCATGTCATGCCAAATGTTAATTTTTCTAATTTACAATGAATTCTCACTTTTTGTGAATGATTTTGGGATATAGCTTTGGAATAGCAAATAAATGATATATTTGATTAACATGCCTGGTTATATTTTATGGAAGGTATTAATGATGAGAACTACGTTCAGATTTTATTATATAACCTGAAAATTCAATCTGTAATACATGCGTGTGAATTGTGATAGCCAATAAAAACACGAAATCACTTTTAACTAACTTATGCTTTGTGAATCTTCATAAAATCACCTCTATAAAACGACTTGAATTCTCTCTCTCTATTTTCTATATTCTAATTAACAAAATGTATTCAGCGTGGGGAAAACACTTATTTAAATTGGTCTGAGTCGTTGGTCCTATCAAAAGGTTTTTTACGTCCCACAATATTCCTTTTTCGTTTCCTTACCAAAAAACAAATCCAATTTCAAGGTTAATTAACTTGAAGATTGCTTGAAAAAATTTAAATTCAACAGTTATACTGTTGTGAGATCATAATTTGGACATTGGTTATTGGCCCCTCCAAACAAGAACTGAGAAACTACGCTCATAATCACATGCACTAAGAAAGAAAAAATATTTTTTTTGTAGTTCTCCATAACTTGTGAACTTGATGATTTACTCACCGCAACAGTGCGTGAATTGAGCGTTTTTCGCATCCCAGCTCTATCACCTTACGAACATGTAATTTGAAATTGGTATTTTGTGGATTCATGCTATTGATTGATCTATTTGTAAATTTTGAAATTCAACTGATGCTCTATATACCCTCTTGCTATGCGCATGATGATTATCAATAAATAGAAGCTGAGGGCCGTAGAACAAACTTACATACATGCAAGACGAGTGAATTACTTCAATTTCCTTATTAACGTATTAGGAAGAAGCGCTTCTATCAAAAATTCGACAGGCTCTCTTCCTTCATATTAAAAAAATATATATTTCATTTTTCTTTATGAGTATATATTATAGCAGTTGTCAGGTATGGTAGATTAAGGATTAAGACTGAATGATAAATTGTTAAATTAATAATAAAAACTATGAGAAGCGAAAGTACAGACTTAGGCAGACCAAATTGAATGAAAAAAGTGCAATAGCATTACTGTAAAATATTATTTTTTATTCCGACAAGTGATATAAGATACTCCTTCTTTGTCCTGAACTAACGGTGCGTCGATTGAACCTTTCACTACTAACTAATACAGTGACGTACCTCGGGGCTTTTCCTATAGAAAAAAAAACAATTGATAATAGATCATTTAACTTGCGTAAGTTACCAATCTCAAACTCCATTCACAATTTATACAATCTTTAGCTTAATAAAAATAGGTTACATTTAAGAAAGTTACTGTTGACGGATGCCTATGGGTAAGAGGCGCACATAGATATTTTACAATAATGGCATTTAGAGATCATGGGAATCGTAAATGCCTTTTTTGTCCTACCCACGTACTGTCTGCGTTCAATTTCATTCGAATGTCAGTTATGTATCTGAGAAGCTTTCTCACATTTTTTCACATAGTTAGTTGTTAGTGAAATTATGAATGGAGTTTGAAGCAATGCAATCATTTTTATGGTGCAAAGATAATGTCACATTCTAATGCTCTGATTTGAGATTACTGAGAATTTGAATGGTGGACAATGAAATTTGCATTTCAAGTATCTGATCGTCCTGTGGATTTATCGACTGTCAGAAGATAAATACAAACAGCGCCTACATTTGTATATTGATTCAATTCTTGCTCTATTTATTCTCACTATTAGATTATCAACGAAAAACTATTGGATAACATAAATTTCTTTCCGGAATCTTATGACGGAATAAAAGTACTTCAATATGCGTAAAATCAGCTTAATTTTGGTATTTAGTAACGTACGGTTTTATACTTTTTAGTTTATGTACTTTCGAATTCAACTTCAATTATGAGGATGTTTGGTAACGGGGACTTACATATCTTGAACTGTAGATAATTTGCCAAAGTTACCGTTAGTAATTGATTGGAACTGCATGAGAGTGACCAAGAAGCATCCAGCGGACCAAGGACCGCTCTCGCGAGCCAGTGGTGTTGGTCTTATGCATATAAAATGTATGATAAACTTGAACTACTCAATGTCCGAAAATAATCACATATATCATTTTATTCCTTGTTGAGCAAAAAATAAAAAATTAAAAGCTTTGGAGCTACGTACTTAATCAAAAACATTTGTGGGAGATTGAATCAGGTTAAACTGAGATGAGATGATTCTCATGCGAACATTGATTTAAAAATACCCCTTCCCAAAAAAATACTGTATTTTTTTTTAGCAAACTTAGGCGTAAAAAATGAAAAAAATAATGTTGTATATTAATTAGAATTATCGGACCAAAAATTGTTTTTTTTTTCCGGTGGCTTATTATTTGTAGATTATTCTACACCAAAACATTTTGCTTCTCCCTATTAATTCCAAGATAAACTGAAAACTTTATTGAATTGCGTATACGAACATTTTCTGTTGTTGCATTTCCAGTTGATTAAACATAAAATGCATTTTTTGATATGTTTTTGTTCTGTGGTAATTTTTTACAGAATTTGCAATATTTTTATGTAATGCAGAAGTGAGAAATATAGTAATAAAAAGATCTCTGCATAATTCGCAACAAAAGTTGACCGACTCTGCGACTGTTATCTACTTTCGATTTTATTGTTGATTGTTACAGTTGTGCTAAAGACATGATTTTTGTGAAATGAATATTCCATCAAATCCTGAAAACGTAAATTTGCTTATATTTAGGATTATCATCCGTCTTCTTCTTTCTGGACACAGCCTTCTTTTCCGAACACAGTTTTTTTTTAAGAGTGTCTGAGGAAATTTTCAAATCGCATCCAAATTTCTGAATAACTGAGATCTAGGGTTTTTTTTCAATTAGAACCTTCTAGAAAAAATTCAATTACAGTAGATTGTAGATTTTTTTTAAGTTCATTTGAAAAATGTGGGCTGTCTTGCAGAAATACAAAAAAATTATATGCAACTTATGGAATGGAAAATTCAATGATTCAATGCTACCAAGAGCGAACGATCGTTAATATTATCCAGGGTGAAGCTGGTTGCACTCAACGAAGGTGAGGTAGAAGCCCAAGGCGTAGCTACGTGCAGTCAAGTCTATCTGTGACAAAAATAACGGTCGTTCAGTGTCTGTTGCATACGATATTTTTTGTAAGAAATTCACTAAACTTTTTCTGTGCTATCACGTTTACAGCAAATGCAGACATCATGACGAACACATCTCATACTACAAATTTTCCTCCGAATATCAACTTGACAGATAATAAAATGAAAAAATACCAACAGCATCCATGATCTACAATTTTCATTTTTGCCTCTCAGCAGGGAAATAATATTCATTAATTCCCTATCAACAGGAAATTCACGAGCTCATGTTAACTTTGGAACTGATAACAAGTCAGTAATAGGGTACTTTCGGTGCGCGTGTTACAAAAAATGCTTACAATATATTTTCTTAGTTCAATTGAATATTATCACGGATGATTGTAAAAATATTTCATGTCAACAAAGTTATCATTTCTGCTAACTTACCCTATAATGGAACACTTTGAATCAATATTAATCTATAATTCAAATTAGCGTATGAATAAATCTATAAAGTTTATCCAAGCGTACATTATCATTAATTCAGTCAAGAGCGTGTACCTAATTAATATAATAATATATTTAACTGGAACATTAAATAACAATTACTATTTTCCAACAGTCTTTCCACCTCAATAATTCTGAAAGAACAATTTTTCATAGTAACACAGATTTAATACTTTCATTCCTTTTAATTTTCTATTTTGAAAAAACAAATAAAAGTTTAAGCTTAACAAGCCGGAAATAAGCAAATAAATCTGTCAATCTTTGCTGCATCGAGTGATTGTGAAACGCACTTGCATTCAAAAACGCATACATAAATTATTTTCTACAGAATAGCGTGAAATTGCTATAAATTATCCGTTAGAATTTGATGCTATTCAAGAAGCGATGACTTAAAAAAAGAATTGAGTTATGCAGCTCCATTAGAGTAAGCAGATACGAAGTAAAAGTTGTTGCTATTAAAAGAAGCTCCATAGAAAGAATAGATTAGAACGAAGAAAGGTGTAGGAGTAATTTCAAATCAATTAGTTTCGGTTAACTATTTTTGGAATGAGCTTAGAACTCATTAGGCTCTTAAATGCAAATAGGCTCTGGATTAAATCAATATGCCTTGAAGAAAGTGCATCGATTAATATAAGAAAGTTTCAAAATTAATCCGAAATCACTGAGGTAAATTTCTGAAACTCTTTGAATTAAAAACATATTTTTGACATTTATATTTTCGTTGGTAAATCTCGTCTCACACATAAAAACTTTCCGGTATGTAGGAAATACTATATTATAATTTATTTTTGGATTATACAATTATATTCACACTTTCTGCTTTAAAATTGGTAGGTAAGCAATCTTAACTGAAAACAGATTTCACAATATTATGTCCAATACACTCAGAGAAACTGGAGACAGCTTTTATTTTCAGTTGACACTCAATCATAAACCGCTTTCTAATTAATCGATATTTAAAATTAAAAAACAAATGAATTGTGACTGCCGAATGGTGGTTAAAAACTAAATAATTCTGCTCACTCCTTAAAATAGCTAACGTTTAGTCGAAACTGTAGAGAAAAGAAAAAAATGATTATGTATATAATTGACTGAATTTATTTCCACTACCTACATTTCTTTTGATATTTATTATGACCTTAATTTGCCTTTTGGAAAAAACATACTCTGATCTGTTCGTATGAGGACGCGATATTAGTCTTAATTTTTGACGGATTTCAATTTTATTTTTTTCTATGGACTGGCGAATCACCAATTGTTTCTTGTTCTTATTTGTTGAATAGTTTCATTACATTAATCTATACATTTATTTGATATTTTCGACGTTTCGATCCTTTGGCCAAGGATCTTCTTCAGAAAAAAATAATACAAAAATAAAAAAAGGCAAGTAACTAAGATACTGGCAATATACAGAAAAATAGATGTAATAACGTGGATATTTCAAAACAAAATGAATAAAAATCCTCTGACATTCCCTCAAGGTTTGAGCAAAAACCCCGTGAAAGGTCCTCAAACAGAGGAATTTGTCCCATTTTTATAAATAATTTTCTGAGAAAACTATGAAAGAAGTGCAAGTGGAATACTGGTCATGATCACGTGCTTTTGTCAGTGATGGCGTGACTAAGTCGGTGAAGGCTTTGATTATCACGGTACTAATTCAGATTCACGCTCGGTTTCTTCAATTTTCTCTGAAAAAAATATTTTTTTCTGATTAACACTTGAAAAAATCTTATATCAATTTTGAAAATTCATTTTTTAGCTATTCTGTTATACAGGGTGTTAAAAGAAAGGGTAGAATATTTTTATGGCATATACATTTCGATGTGCTGATTCACAATCACAAAATTATGGGGGTGCTTTAGGAAGAGTACATTACTATTGCCACTGGTCGACACGAAATTACTAATGAAGCTAATAAATGAGTATTTTGCCCACGTAATTGATGTTGAACAAATAAAATTAATTTTATTTTGACGTTTGTTTTTCAGAACAGCAATAAACAAATGAGTACAGGTATTCATCAAAATTTATTTGTTTTTATTTAACGAATAAAAATATTTTAGAGTAAATGTTCAAAATGCCCTTCTTCCATCTGCACATAATAGACCGTCAGATAGTCGTAGATTTGAGTGCCCCATTTTGTTTTCTCTGCCTTCAAGAGTTTCGATTAGTATGTATATATTTAGAGTATAATAATGCCAAAATTAAAGCTGGACCGTGTGGCCAACATAATAATAATTAATTTTAAATTTTTATGAAAAATCCTGTTTTGATCCAATGATATCAACTTTCATATGGCCAAACGGCAGAAACGAGAAGAACGTGAAAAATTGATATATTTTTTGGCATAATCGAGCCCTCATTCCAAACCCTTGGCCAAGTGGATCACTTCTGCCTATCGTTTTTCGCTGACTCTTTTTTCCCTAAATTTCATTTCGTAAGCATGACAGAGACGAGAAAATTGGATCAAAACAGGATTTTTCATAAAAATTTAAAATTAATTATTATTATGTTGGCCACACGATCCAGCTTTAATTTTGGCATTATTATACTCTAAATATACATACTTATCAAAACTCTTGAAGGCAAAGAAAACAAATGGGGCACTCAAATCTACGACTATCTGACGGTCTATAAGCTCTGCATCTTCTTAAAAATGATGCCATTATGCTTACAAAAATGCCCGGCTTTCTTTGAATTGTTTCACAGCTTTGCACAATTAGTTGTTGCAATTCTTCTAAATTACGTACTGGTGTTGTTGCATAGACCAGACTTTTAAGATAACCCCATACAAAAAAATCAAGTGGTGTTAAATCCGAGGATCTAGGAGGCCATTTAACGAAACCTCCTCTTTCTATCCATCTTCCAGGGAACCTGTGGTTTAAGTGCTCTCTAACACGAAGCGTAAAATGAGGCGGAGCTCCACCTTTCATAAACCACATACTCATCCTTTGATTAATTTATTATATTTTCTATGAGCAATGGTAAATTATTTTGTAGAGAATTGTGATATGCGGCACCAATTAACCTATTGGGTAAAACAACTGTCCTATTAAAGTGTCTCTTAAAATGCCGAGCCAGATATTGAGGCTAAATCACTCTTGAGGGTGTGATTCAACAACGGTATGAAGATTTTCATTTGGTCAAACATAATTATTATAAAAATTAAATATTCCATCTTTGGTGAAACCGGCCACAATTGTAAAAAGAATATTCGAGACAAAATCTGAATTATCGGCAATATGGTGTAAAATCCACAGACAAAATTCCATTCTGGCTTAATAATCAGGAAGATTAAGGGCTTGTACCCGTTGAAAGTGTTACGGATGTAGAAGCTGAGAATGTAGAGTTCTCCAAACAAGGGGACCACCGATACTCACTTCAGCGGATATTCTTTTAACACTTGTTTCGGGATTTTCTTCAATCATATCTAACAATCTTTCTTCAATTTTGGGTGTAACTACTGTCCTCGGCCGTCTACTATCAGCAGAACGTTTATGTAGTGAACTAGTAATCCTCAGTTGTTGAAAACATTTTGAAAAATTTCTGGATGAAGGCAATACGCGATTTGGATAGGCTTCTTCATAAAGACGCCGCGCTTGAAGTGCGTTTCCATTACATAAAAATCATATCGGCTATTACAATATTGGAATGAAAAAAGGTGTTTCATTACTTTTATACAGAAACCACACCAATGTTGAACTACTCAATTCCACGATCAGTGACAGTGTAGGTATTATTATAAAACGCCAGAAATAAAAAACAATTAATTTGTCATTCAATATTAATTACATGGTTAAAATACTCTTTTCTTAGCTTCATTGAAAATTTTGTGTTGATCAATGGCACTATAAACGTACTCTTCTTGAAGCACCCCCATAATTTTGCGAATTTTGAGAAAATTCTTTTTGATTCTGAATTAGCACATCGAAATGTATATGTCTCAAAATTTTTTCACCCTTTTTTTCAACATCCTGTCCATTCCGCACGACGATTTGTGTTCTAATATTGACCAATGCGCCAGCCTCAAGCTTTGACAGAAATTTTTATAAACTTCGAGTGTAGTTTTTTGAGTGGAGAAGATCTTACCTGTTTAGTTTTCAAAACATTCATTACGACCTGAATTTAATTTTGAGAAGTAACATGCATCTCCGTCCGATGGTCTTTTCGAATGAGAGCACACACATCGTAATCCTAACTGATTAGTCAACTATCTACTGATTTTTATAATAGTTTATCAAGTAGTAGAGTTTTTATAAACAGTTGTTTATAATACGACTATCCGCTTAGATCTTGATGTTTAATTATTTCATATCAATTATATTGTAGGCAAGGATCTACCGTATTTGCATTTATAAAATTTGTGTAGTACATTTCCAGTAACATCAAATAGAAAGCTTATAACTTCCCTAAAAGAAATCAAGATTCTTCATATTCATTCATATTTTATAGAATATGTACAGTTTAATAAGATGCATATTTAAAGAACTTCGTTCCAGTCATTAAAGTTGGTACTACTTTCCATTTCGAAGAGTTCCGAATCCAAAGAGTCCACGCCATCAAATGACTATTATTACATTCGCTTAGTGCAATATATTTTGGGAAAGACTGCAAAAGTTTCCAAACTCTGAACTAGAAAAGTAATTGCATGTCTTTCGCAATTCGCTAAAACGTTAAATGTCAATATGCCCATCCCTGGAGCCTAAAGTTCGATGCTAGAACTTTGCAAACGTCTAAATGTTCCATGCGGTAGAATGCAGTCTTCCGTTGCAATGCACCTCGCTGCAACATTTTGCTGCATTTTGTCGTAACACTCTGGATTCTTGTCGACGAGCCCGATAGCATTCTTATATCTGTGGGCGTAGAAATTCCATTTAGAGTAGCCACGATCACCTGAATGCCAGTTCGTGATCGTGATCTGATTAGAACTAAATTAAAGGTCAAATTATTAATAGAAATCAGTTCCTAATGAGGCGGAAGTTTCCATTATTGAAAAGAATTGTAATAAACATTTTGTCATCAAACATAGAATCAGACCTTTTGAATTTTTCACACTTTGAGCTCACCACTATTCATTTTTGATAAAATTTGGTACCTAGCAAGGTATTTTGAATTGATGGTTACCAGGAAAGATCCAGGAAGAGATAATGTCCTAAACTTCGCTCTCTTCTATCATTGTTCTTTTTTAATTTATTTAAGGATCGGTTTCGGCAATTTGATAAATTATATTTGGCCGGGAGATGATTTGGGTGAGTTTCAAACCTTTTCAGTTACTGAATCTTCTGTAATTAAAATCTCCTGATCTAATGAACGTAATCAAATGGCCAAAACCGGTCGTTCAAAAATAAAAAAGAACAAAGGTTAAAGTTAATATTTCTACATCCTGGATTTTTTCCGGTAATTTTCAATATTTATTATATTTGAAAATATATAAAACGGTTTTATTTCTTGAAGATCTCTTCCTTCCAAAACACTACCAAAAGTTTATCACCTCAAGAATTGAATGCTGAGCTGTCCAATTAACAATATAACAAATAACGAAAGTCTAATGATTGATTGAACTGATATATACGTAGATAGTTTGAAAGGTGTGCCAATCAATCAAAATTAGAATTGAAAAATTAATTAACTAAATACTCTCATAGCATGTCTAACAGACATCAAGTATAATGATAAATGTTTCATTTAACTTCGAAGATTAGCGTGCTTCGTCTGATTTATGTGTCTTCGTATTTCAATAAATTTTAAGAGAACTCTCACTTGATTATTGGAATTAATTTTTGTACCAAATTTCGAGTAAAAGTCTTTTGAAATTTATGAGAAAATGTGAACCACTGAAATATTGGTGTCAAAGAATGCTCCGATTAATAACTTCCTGCAATCCTAATTACAGGAGAGAAAATAGCAATTATAAAATATTTTGCACGCGAAGAAATGAATTCAAAAATAATAATGAAATTTCGAAACTCATTCCGAAAGTATTGCAAATAAAAAAAAAACAATTACATTTTTTATCCGATACGGGTGTTGCAGATACTATTTTAGTGCACATTGGTATTTCCTGAACCGTTTGGTGCAAGTTACCTACTATAAGCTTTTGTAGAGATGACGCCATATAATGTATTATAACTTTTTGTCTGAAGCTGGGATCGATCACATGACCTTCGGATTACAATTTTGTCTCTGTTTTATAACTATTATAACGCTCTTAATATTTGAATAACACTATTTTTTCTCTTTTCAGAATCAGGATGACAATAACAGAGAACACACGCGCCGATCTTTCACTAGGGGCGTCCGCACGTCCTTCGGGTTCAGGCGACCTGCTTCAGCTATTCCTGCCCCAAAGGAATTTTCGAATAGACAACAAGTTCATCCGATAGACAATAATGGCAACGATGATCCAGTGGACACTTTTGATGCAACAGAACACATTTCTGGAAGAACTACTCCGAGATTGGCACCTCCTAAAAAAGAAGCTAACGCAACCAGATTAAATCGATTTGGATTTAGAAATACTTCAAATGTTAATCGAACTAGACCTTCAACAGCTCCTGGAATCATCACAACAGCCGAAAATAGGAATAATAATATTGAAAAACCTAAAAAGTCAGTTAGTATAGCCCCATCAGTACCTAAAAGTAAATTAACTAATAACAAAACTTCTACTAACTCAAGAATAAAATCTCGAGTGATATCACCTTCTCAGCCAATTGCGCCAACAAAATACACATTCCATACGACCCAATTACCCAAACCACAACTACCAGTCCGCGTGGTTGAATCTAAAAATGCGAAGACTGCAGCAAATATTAATCGAAAAGTATCTTCAGCGAGTCAAAGATCCGACGAAGCAGCCTTTTCTTCCAAAGAAGGTTCCGTAACAGAAGACTCTGGAATTGGCAGCCACACTAGTGGCACCAATTTTACAGGAGACTCTGACACTCTCCATGGAGTGGAACTTATGGACAGCTCCCCAACCTTCGGGGCTAAAAGACGACCAGCTAGATCTAGAAATCTGGAATTAGTTGTTTCTGGCAAAAATTTTGATATTAGAGATTTAGATGACTCAGCTGAAGATGGGGTAGTAACTGAAGTGGCTGTGATTCCTTTGCCAAGATTGCCAAGTGTTTTTGCTAATAATACGACAGATGCGAGAAGTACGAATAGCAGTGTTTTTGGCAACGTTTCGACTGGAATGGTCAGAGAAAGAACGCTAGAATTCGAAAGACAAATCGATAAGAATAGGAGACGAATTTCGATTACTTCCAGTGAAGGGTTTAGTGAGGATTATGGCGAAGAAGAAAAGTCATTTAGGGATAGATCTTCGAATGAGAAAACTGGACAGGCTGTCAATAGGCTATACTCATCTTCTAAATCATACAAAGGTAACCTCTTAGAAATTTTCTTCATCTATTGGATTTTGCATATGAATACGTAATCAATAAGTCAATAGATATGAAAACATCAAATTTCTATGATTAATTTCACATTTATACGTGAACGAAACGCAGGAAAACGAAGTGTTTGTTTTGATAAATAATATTATCAATGTTCGACCGATTCGTATCGTATTAATATTCACTAGTTACGCCACTGCTCTCTGATAATTCGTGCTTTTGCTTAATCCAGAATACTGTGTAAAGTTTTTGTTCCAATATTTTTCCTCCTACCACGAATTTGGTCATGTTTAAATCTATTTCCTTCTTTCCAGAATCTCATCCTCGCAAACTTAAACATTCCGAAAAAGATTCTAGTCCAACGAGTTCTGATGATCAAGACTGGGAGCTAGGAGGTGAAGCAATGGCCGAAGCTTGTAGTATAAGTTTCAGTTCAAGTGATGAAAGTAAGGATAAGGAAATTTCGCCAGTATTACTTCGAACTTCTTTCATAAAATCAAAAAATAATTTGGAAATGTCCAGTTCCTCTACAGGAGCCATTCCAAAGGATAACTCCAGATCAGTATTACTACATAGTAGGGATGAACCAGACAGAACAGGTGAGATAATCTTGCGGTGTCTCACATCCTGTATGTGACAGTCACTTAATTCAGACCATATCGATGTTTTTATTGGTTATTAGAGATAGAGGCATTAAAGAGACTCTTCATGAAAACTGACTTTAATTATTCCAGTTTTGAATACTAATGCCATAAACCAGACACGGTTTAGTAGGAGAACTGGCAACGTATTTACTTTGGTTATTTCAGCAGTCATAAGAATGAGTCGGCCGATACTTCTTGACACACTAAGCAAGGAATGGAAGGTCTGGGACTCCGATATTAGAGGGTGAAATTTAAGCTGGAGCGGTGCAATTGTCCATCAATCAGTGACGGATTTTCCAACAGACTGAGTAGACTTGAGCCTGGGGCGGCAGATTTTAGGAACGGCAGATTTTGGGGCCGGAAAATTTTAGAACCAAATTTATTTTTTCTTAATTGAGTTTTGATTAGCTCAGAAATATACCCAAAAATTATTTCTTGTGCAGTTTCAAGTAAATTGTTGGATTGTTAAAATTGAAAAATTTAGCGGCCCATACTTGGGAAATGTGTAAATCCACCTCTGCTCTTAATTATGATCTGACAAGGTGTCCGGCACCCAACTTTCATCTGGCTTCATTCTTCAGATATGTTCTCAATATAGTTGAATAAATGAAATTAAACTTTTCTATACAACTTTACGGTGGTCTGGCAATATTTTTCATGTGTGTGAAATCTTTTTAAACTGGATACATAAAAAATTCTGCTCTGCTGAAATAACCAAAACGAAACCTTTTTTCATGCAATTTTATGGTGGTCTGGCAATCATAAGGTCCTGAGAGTTTGGTCTGGCAATAATCTCCATGTGTATAGAATCCTTCCGAATTTAATCTATCAAAAATTCAGAACTGCTAGAATAAATAAACTCTTTTTACCCTCTTCGATGCTTAGGAGTCACCATAGCTCCAGTGTCGGAGTGCCAGTCCTTCCATTCCCTGTCTAGTGTGTAACGAACTATCTATCTACTCATTCTAATGACTGCTGAAATAACCAAAGTAAATACGTTGTCAGCTTTCAGTCTAGTTCTATTCGATTCCGGTTCTAAAATTGTACGGGTATCTGATTATTGGATGAATAAATATTAGAGATGTGCCCAATCGTTGGAAATGTATATCCGTGGATACGGATACGGGTACAGATTATTATCATCTAGACCCGCGAATATGGATACGGATAGGGATTATTAGTTTCTGGACCCGCGAATACAGATACAGATACAGACTTCAACTTTGCGTGAGACCTTGGATCGAGCAGTTTTTCAGTGCAGCAGGAATTATTTATGATTTACATATAGTAGCAGACTTTTCAGAGACAAAACTTCCAAATTACTCTTTTTAAAGTACAATTTGCCATTACTCAATTTTAAATATGGCATTTAATTGCTTCCAAATTTATGCCAGAAGAGAATGAAGCTGAGCATTATGACGTGGGGCCAAATATTTTCTAATTATTATTGGTCGAATATCATAATGCTTGTTTGCACTCGTATCGCATACAAAAAGATTTCTACGGCACTCAACTTCCATATTTTGACAATTATTAAGCACTCAATAAGAGAGCTAAAAGCACAAAGTAAAATTCAGATTTTGCTTACGGTGCGTAAAGTATCTACTTCACGCACGTCTAAGGAAAAAAGTAATGATTTTATATGATGTAAGCATTTCTGATAATTGAATGTTTGATGTCACTATAAAAATAGGCTATACCTTATAGTAAATATTTAAATATACAATCTTTGCACTATAAATTTGGATTGGAGCTGATAGTATTTCCTGGCTAAAATTGTATGTACTTAATTGAATTTTTTAATGCAAAAGATCCGTTGAGGATTCACCAGGAAGTCACGAATACGGATACGGATACAGATCATTTTTTCTCCTCGGATATTCGCGGATACGGATACATATATGGATACGGATATCCGGCACATCACTAGTTAATATCTGATTTTTAATCTGAAATTCTAAAATATTCGATATTCGAATAGAATTGAAGTTAACCAGTATTCCATTTGAATCGAAACTAGCCGATATTTTATTGGAGCAGGAATTGATAATTTATTGATTCCGAAACTATTGGGTGTCTGATTCATACTTGACATTTAATTCATCTTATAACAGACGAACTGATCTGATCAAATTTCGGTTCCAAAACTATCCAGATACCCGGTTATCGATTTTATTGATATCCGAATCCTAAACTATTCGATAAACGATTGGAAACAGAACTAGTATTCGATTGAAATCGAAACTAGCTGCCATTCGATTGGAATCAAAACTGGCCGCCATTTGATTGGAATCGAAATTATCCGGTGTCCAGTTTGAACCAATAATCCATGTTTGGAATTGGATCTATTCTGTTACAAAAAAAATACTGTTGTATTTATATTTATACTATCGTCAACATCTATTAGTACTGATAAAATTTTGGGACCGCTACGATGAAGAACTTTTCTTTTGGACCCATTAAGCTATTAATCAAGCTATTTAATAATAATAATTTTATAGTAAGCACACTTAAGGTGCGAGTCAAAGTCTTCAAAATTATATAAAAACCAGTCAAGACATCGTCAAAATCAAAACGTAAGCAGTTTGTCTGAAAGAATGTATTACGGAAGCCTACAGAATTGACCAAGACGGTCTGTACTCCCCAAATATAGTTCTTAGTCAAAATTTACAGCATAATAAAATTTTAACCTTATTAACTATCTGTTATTCGATGTTTGAAATGTGAAAATATTTTTCTTTTGCAGGAGAATTGCTGAGACACTCTTTCACGGCCAAATCCAACAACATTCCATCAGATTCGTCATATCATATGAGTTCTTCATTGAGTACATTACCGAAAGATAATTTAAGATCAGTATTATTGACAATAGAGGAACCAAAATATATTTCATTGAGTCAAATTTGCCCACCCAGACCTTTAACAAGCTCTATGATGACTAGTTCTTCTTCTATGAGTAGTTCCACGAGTAGTGCGATAAAAGAAAGAGACTATTTGAAATCATCTTTGTACACCATGGAAGAGAAATCATCAGAATTTTTGAATTCCAATTCATCAACTCCAAAAGACAGTTTGAAATCAGTATTATTAAGTATTGAAGATCCCAAGTTTGCCGCAGTTGCTGCAAGTTCGTCCGGAACGCTTTTGGATGACGAAACATCTCCCGTTGATAGCTTGATCAGTAGTTACACCGAATCGGAAGAAATAATTGCTAGAAATAAAATTAAATCCAGAAAAAGCTCCACAGAATCAAAAGATGTTAATGAAAAAAGTCCTTTGAGTCCAGAAAGTCCAGGCACTCCCACAAACGCCTCTTTGTCTCTTTCTGAAGGTCGAGATTTCCTAATTGATGATGAAATTGCTGATCAACCTGGTTTAATGTTCAATGATGCTATCACTACGGTGAATGTAGTCGAAAGAATTAGGAGTGAATTTAGTGACGATAGAGTCAATAGTGAACATCAGAATATTAGCGATAGTGTAGCTACTCTAGTGGACAGTACTCCAAAAATGAACAGGAAGATTTTGAGGTCCTGTGAAGGGAGTCCTGCATTACCAAGGGCTAAAAATCCGTTATTGAGTAGAACTGCGTCGGTGGATACCTTGTCTCCCTGTGAGAGTATTGCGTCTGATGATCTGATGATGGATTTTGATCATAGTCAAAGCAGCGGAATTGAAGATTCGACTGATCGGTAAGATTACCTCTTTTTGAATAAAATCAGGAAATTAGGCATAGTTATTTAAAATAAAGAGTATAAAAGATAAAACATAGAATATTAAGGGTATTTCTGATGATTTATTGTCTACTAATCACAATCTTCTCTATAAGAGATTTTTTGACATAAATTGTTGGATTCCAAAAAATCTAATTCAGAATGTTAGGTTGAAAAATAGACTAGAATATTTTTTGGTTTCCCAAATGTCTGTTAATCACAAACTTTTTGTTGATAAATAGACCGTATACAGAGGTGCAGTGCAAAGAGTATCAGAGGTTATTTCTGAGGATCAAATAAAAGATACAAATATTTTCTTCTTAAATGCCTTTTAATTACATAGACCATTTTGCTTAAAAACTCTTTAGCGTAAAGAATTGATACTTAGCAAAGTTATTGTTGGTAATAGATCAAATAAAGACTCGATATACAACATAATCATCTTTCTCGAACCTGATTAAAATAAAAACTGGTAGAATAAGCAATCCTAGAAAATATCAGTCATTCATTAGAACATTAATTTATTACAGTATTCCAAAAAAAAAAAAAAATGAAGTGAGGCGCACATTTAAAATAGTTATTTATGTATCTAGTGCGCAAAATTATACTTTGGTGCTTGAGAATGAAAGTTTTTTTGTTATTACTTATGCGGGATGAGTACTACTTTGCGCACGTTTTTCCGGGCGGTTAATAGCTCTTTGCTTTTTGAGTGCGCCAAGTATAATTTACCATTTACTGCCCGGAAAAACAAACGCAAAATAATACTCATCCCACATTAGTAATAAAAAATAGTATCTGCAACTCGTGCAGTGTTGTCAATTGCCCACTTGAGCGAATGAGCGTACTCACTTAATTCTAACGCACGAAGTATAATATATATAGGAGTTGAAACGAAGCACTCGTACACGGCACAGACTCTTATCGCCGAACGAAGAGAGAGATGGAAAATAGTAGGAATGTATTAACATAGAACAACTCTGGACAATCACTTGAAATTTTAAGTTTATTTAGTATTGATCAAGTTATATTTGTGTCAAATCAAATGATTTTTTTAGAAGGATTTGTCCTGCGATTTTTTAAAATAAAAATCATGGATCTACTTCAGATAAATACAAAAATTCCTTTCACTTCCAGCAAAGGAACAAATGCGCATTTTGTGGAAAGTCTTGATTTACTCAAATCCTATGTCAAATTGATAAATAATAATCTACATTTTCCAGAATTTTGATGAAGAATAAATTATTTTTGAATAAATATGTTTTATTGGGTATAAGTTCTGTAAATTTATTAGAAACACAACGTTTCAACAGCAAAGTGCTGCCTTTTTCAAGTGAAAATAAATATAAATATAAATAAACAAAATTGTCTTGACAATTTTGTTTATTTATATTTATATTTATTTTCACTTGAAAAAGGCAGCACTTTGCTGTTGAAACGTTGTGTTTCTAATAAATTTACAGAACTTATACCCAATAAAACATATTTATTTATAAAATGAGTTCTGAAAAGTTTTTTCCTTCATTAAATTATTGTTGATTTAAAATTCTGTATAAATACTTTAAAATTTTTTTAATTATCACGATTTTCATACATCCTGCTATCACCTGACTAATTTATGATTGGAAGTCATTTTCAGATACTAACCTATTCTATTTTTAGAATAGTTCATTTTTTCGGAATAAAGTGATAGTTAGTTGAAATTAATAAATTGTGCTAGATTTTTTATAATTGACTTTCTTCAATATCAATGATATAAAGTATATATATATATATATTTATATCATTGATATTGAAGAAAGTGAATTATAAAAAATCTAGCACAATTTATTAATTTCAACTAACTATCACAATGAAGACTTTCGGTTTGAGAGTCGAAAAGTCAAAAATAAAATTAAATATACAGAATTAAAACCAAAAAAGTCTATTTATTATCACTTTTTTCATTCACATTGTGGGTGATTTGAGTGATGTTAATGAAAAAGCGCGCGTATTTGTCTTGAACTATTGATTACTCGGAGAGTGTTCTCAGACGAGAGAGCAGCGAGGAAGAGCCGGGCATTAGTATGTACAGATGTTTTAAAAGGGAAGCATGTGTGAAGTGGGGGTGTGACTGGGATATGACCGTAGTTTTTGCAGATTTAGGTTAGGAAAGGGATGAAATGAAGTCAAGAGTCTTAACATGCTGCAGAACAAGAACTGTGAAAGTGGGACAAAGATAGAAATAGTAAGGATGACAAAGAGGGATAGAAGAAAATTATTTTACAAGATATATACAATATTTACAATAACTTTAATAATATATTTGATTTGTGTATGTATGTAAGTGTGTGCATGTATATGTGTGTACAGCCGGATATGTCTGTGTGTATGACAACGGATAAGTAGGAGACATTTGTCCCTACAACATATTCCCAAATAAATAGTAAAGATAACAATAATAATAATCAAAAATATCACAAAAAAAAGATAAATTAAATGAAAATAACAAATCTTTTCGCGGTTTACTCGTCTCCACTTCATTAATGTCTTTTCGTCCTTCGGAGCACCAAAAATAGATATTTTCTCCTTACAACTTGGCTACCCACTATTGCAATTGGGACTAAAACACTTTTTTCTCATTCTAAAGTTAAATAATCAAAAATTCCAGGCTTCAAATCACAAAACTAGCTGCAAACTCAATAGTGGCAAATGCCAAATGCATTGAGAATGATGCCTACTATCTTCCATCACACACTCTTAACCTCTTTCTCTAACGCGATAAGATATTGAGACACAGCTGGTATAAGGAGATAGCATAGCGTTTCACCGGCGTGTTCTAATGGCATACGGAATTATTCTAAACGATTTTTTGGAATGTCATTCGTTCCAACAAAATTTTTGGTTATGGAATATGCAAATTCCAAAACAGTGTTGGAGAAATAATATTTATAGTGCTTTACGTAACATAAATTGATGATTTATATAATATCAATACGTGAAGAGAAAACTTTCCACCCCTTTTTAAGCATATTGCATGCACGAAGGAATGTGAGATTTGGCAGAAAGTCACTTTAAAATCTTGAACGGAAACCACTATTTTTTATTTCATATTTGGATAGAGCTTCGAATGACAAGTTAATTTTTCCTGAAATCTCCAGGAATGCAGGGTTGAATTCAACAATGTTTAAACTAAGCAATATCATGAATCACAGTCGAATTCTGACCACTGGGCGACCACTAGTATATATTAGAATTAATTGGTTTTTGTTAATGCATCTCTCTTTTTTTTGTTACAGATTACATTTGAACGAAACCAATGGTCTACTCTCATTAGACGAACAAACACTGATATCAGAACTTGAAAATCAGGATTCCGTAGTTGCAAGACAATGGTCATCGTTACTTGGCACACAGTCAAATAAAGATTCACCAACTTACAGGTAAGAAACAAAATATTTTCCTCTTAAATTATAAGTTGTGCAGTTCTTGGTATTTTTCTATACTGTCACCACTAAAAAATTATAATAAGAATGTAATTATCTTCATACATTGTAAAACGTCCGATAAACTTATTTTTCATTAGGAGTAATAAAATAAAGAGAAATTCCTATCAGAAACTTCTTTAAACTGAAGCCTGAAAAATCATAGTCAACATATATTCATACATTGCGGAAAGTACGATTCATTCTGCAAACATATTCAAAAGTAGAATGATTCGTAATATTACTAAATCTTGAATTTCTTGATGGAATATTTGTTAATTGTGTCCACTTGAGAAATTATATTGTCACAAATTTTATTCAGAATAATTTATTTACTCAGGTTACAGTGTAAATCTTCACTTTACAAACTAGTATCTTCACAATATCACGCACAGTTACTCGTACTGAATCACTGAATGAATGAGTTCCTCTCCTAGCACTCGCTCTTATATACCTAAGCCGACAATGGGCCAACATTCAATTGTCTAACAGTTGTCGCCTGGCAACCACCAAACATCTAATGACCATAGCCTGTCAATCATATCCGACAATTGAACATCGACCTTGTCAATACTAACTAGGATTACAGTTACAGCGAATTCAAATAAATAATTATGTGACCTAATTATTACAAATATTTCATATTTGTGACAATATTAAACATATAACAGCATCTAATAGAAAACCCAATTTAATTCCCTAAATAAATTGAAAAGTAGAATTGACTATATTCGGTTGCAAAATATTGGTTTGGCAGCTAAATTATATTTTATCAGGGGAATTTGTTCAATAATAAATATTATGTATTTTGGGCATTATTACTACATTGTCGAAATGTTCTAAAATGTAGTACCTGACTCAGAAAATTAAAATTCTTGGACATTCGTGAACGATAACTTTGATGTACCTATAGATATTTCAAGCCAAGTAAAAACACTTTTTGTCAAATCAATATTAGGGTAATTTTCATTTGTAAACATATTTGATGTTTCTCTGAACTGGCAGTGATTCACAATTATTTATTTAGAAGACAATAAAACATAGATCTCAAGAATGTTTGCTAGTTCTTCCGTTATTTGTCATTCTGCATCATCACTAGTTACTACGGTGTTAAGCTGCCAGATATTTTATTTCGTATTTTTTAAACAAAACGCTTTCTACTAATGCGAATTTTCAATTTAATGACATGACGTACATAAAATCAGGTTGGCTGCTAGGTAATTGATTATTGTAGACGCCTGGATCGGGTCGCCTTGACACTTATGACACTGATTTCACTCACTATGTGGGAATTGTGTAGTTAATCCTCCAATCGCTGTACTGATTGAATACTGGGTACAAATCCGGATCGAAGGACCATAATGTTGAGATATAAAAAGATATCTCAACCAGAGCTCGAAAATGAGAGAAAGTTATTTTTAAGTGAGGGAAACAGCCCCTCTAGCGTTGCGCATGCAAAATACACTGCCAAGTCCTAAAGTGGACCAAACAGTAATTATAGAATAATTATGAATACAAAAAGCCATTTTTTTGCTAGTATATAAATAGCCACATAATTTGTCTTTTTAGACTGCAATTTTTACCGCCCCTAAAATATTTCCGTTGCGAGTTGGCCTTGGTTCGAAAGTGAAGCAATACATTTTAAGGCAAGTGGAGATCGCACAGACTTCGTTTTTTGCTTAATTGTGAATCTGTTCAGTGGCTAAGCTTCAAAATAGATTTCACACCAATTATTTAAGCGAATAATTACATAAGAGAGAAAATTAGAATCACTTCTACTTTACCAGTCATATATTTTCTGACCAGACTATAGCAACAAGTATATTGTGCGGGTTGCAGCTGTGCAGGCGAATAAAAGTATAAATTGAAATTTGAAAAGTTCCAATCTTTTACTTTTTGTTTTATTTCAAACAAGTTTTGTGATATTTCCGCTCGAAGAATCAATTATTTTTCCTTATATTAATGTATCCTGTCTCTGAACTTTGTTTTTGATCATGAAGATCGTACACAATTTCAAATTTAATCTTACGAAATCCAAAATCATTTTAAGATTTATTACACACTATCATTCAAGAAAAAAATAGATACCTTCTTGCCTTGTTTAATAAATATACAGAATTAAAACCAAAAAAGTCCATTTATTAAATATTATTTATTTCAAGGTGATTTTTTTTATGTTTGACAAAAGATTACACAAATTTGTTTGTTTAATGATTAGCTCGATAGTATGTCATTAATACAAATAAATAAAAATGACATTTCATGATAGTGCCAAAAATGTTACATCCATCGCTCACATCTATAAATGTGAGATTTAAATTTGGATTCACTGAAAATAGTCCACTCTACACACGATGTGATTTCTTCCTCTGAAAATCTAGCAATAATTTCTTCAATTTGAAAGATAACTTTTGAATTTATCATGAAATAGAGGTTTTCTATCTATTCCTTGTTCTTACCTTGAATCATTCATGAAGTATTGATTTGAGGGAATATGAAAAATTACTTCAAACTTTTATAATTGTGTAAGACTCTTGGCAACAGTGCAAGTAGCTCAGTCAATGTAATAACTGTAGATAGTGTAGTTTGTTCAATTATATGTCTTAGGCCTGGTTGCAATGTGTTTAATATTCCTGTAAAAATAAAATTATCAAATGCAAGACCTAAACGATTGTTTTGCATGTATTTAACTGGAGACAATCACTTGGACTATTTAAATTCAGCCAATTTCTCTTTTTATTCATTTTGATTTTTAGAGCGTTTCAATTTTTGAGTAGATTGTTCACGATATTTAAATTTTACTTAAGAAAGCGAATGAAATGAACTCAAATGACTTTTACATTTGGCTGATTGATAACTAAAATTGAAGTCATAATCGCTTGCATGAACTTTCATAGCGAAATTCCCAATCGACGAAATTCATCTTTTGTACAAAATTTATTTTAATATGGAATATTCGTGAATTTCTTGAGATCTTCTATCAGGTATCAACATTTTTTTCATATGTTCACTAATCCAGTGCAACCAATAGCGGCTCGTGAGTTTTGGAAGAAGGGGGGCATAAAAAAAAACTCTTGAAATATTTTGCACACAATTAGCTCTCGCTGGCTCCATCGATGATAATAAACAAACAATAAACGTCACTTCGAATCTAAGAATTCAAAATGCGACGAAAATTACGAAAACAAACAAATATACTCTTATAGAGTATCATTTGAAAGCACCAAATAAATTTCGCACACGAGTTGCATGCAACAATTTCTCTACAGAGCCAAGAAGTGATAAAAAAAATATTGAAAATATATTAAAATTAGTGGATATTTTCGTATTCTAAAAATTAGTTTTTAAGCTTTCACGCTCAGACGGGTTAAGCTTATAATCAATGGAAGATAGACACATGCCGTCCTGGACTTTTTTGAAGAAAATTATATACCCTACTAGAAAGTCCTCACAACTTTTTGTCGAATCTGGCTCTATTATAGTTACCTAAGTCAAGAAAGATTCATGAACTCACATTTCAAAATGTCAATATTTTCTCTTGAATCATCCCAACTATTTCACTGTCCGCAAAATTTTGTACAAATCATCACTTTATCATCTTTTGAAACCATCGTCATCAAAATTCTATCAAAATTATTTGCATAATCATACAATACATTATTCGTTACGTTATCATTTATTTAATTGGTGCATCAATGTATGCGCTCTGCACAGATTCAAAATTTGTATTGTTGATTTTTTCTGCAAGACATCAGAAAATCGTCCAAAAGAATTTTTTTTATTCTGTAAGACAGCTGAAAACAAATTCTGTCTTTAAATTTGCCGCCCCTAAAATCTGCCGCCCCAGCCAGGTAAACCGTCACTGTATCAAGATTCTCTTGAACAAGTAATTTTATGTTATTGCCAATGGAGTTCCTGAAAAAGCGTCTAATAGATGTCATGAAGAAAAAAACGGTAACGGATATCAATTTTAGAACCATAAAACAAATCTTGATTCCATTCCAAATTTATTATTGAATAATGAAGCAATGGTATAAAAACAATTCGAATAGAAACCAAACTAAATTACTTAGTTATAAAACAGCAATAAATCAAGATTTGCATCGATTCCGCTGTTTTTCAATTGCTCATAACAATGGAAAGTGAAACCATCATTGCTGAGGAATGTAAATAATAGTAAAATTTCTGTAAAACCTTCGAAATACCTGCACAGGTGCACCACTTTGCTTCGGAAACAGTCGGCGTACACTCAAAGTAAAAACGTTCCGGCAAATGATTTAGCCAGCACAACGAACAAGTGGTACTACTCAGTTGATGGATGACTCTTGAATTCGAAACAGCGACTATATTTTGTGCAATTTTTTTGTTGTGTTCTGTGATAAAATATTATTTTGACATTTAAATCATCAGGAAAATGAAGGAAATGATCCTGTTAAAAAAATTGTTATCAAACTGTGATATTTTGTGTAGTAAAAACGTGTTTGTGTCAAATTAATGTGATAAATTAAAAAATGAGAATTTCTAAACAATTAGAAGTATTTCTAGAATATTAATTATTCAGTGCCGACTTCAAATATTTTTATTTGTGAAAATAATGCGTGAAACAATGGAGCTTCGGTCCCATGATGTTCTCAGAAATAATTTCAATGGGTAACTGTACAAATTTTCTTGTCATCATCATGTATCTTGATATTTTTTGCTCTTGGTTATAACTGTACATTTTTTTGTTCCGAATATTTTTGGAGCTGGAAAAATCGATTGTGGTTTGTTTTGTTTCGTTACTATCGTTACTGATAGTGTTTAGTTTTATCAATAGGTGATTAGATTAGAAATTGATTATAATATTTTGGAAATGAATCATGAAATATATATTTTAATGGCTGAAAAGATCGACTATCTGAAATTTTATTGAACTAAAAAGAGAAATTATAGCCAAATAATGGGCCATACCATAATATATCGGTATGAAATGTAACTCAATGGCTAATATTAGTACGAAATAAAATAACTTGTGAATAGTACAAATACATGCTAGTCTCTGTATTAGATAAAATATAAGTGTTATGATTATCATAATCACCTGAGAATGACTTATAATGCCCGGTCAATGTAATAAACAATTTTAATTGCTGCATTTATGAAAACAGTAAATGAGACCTAAGCCACAAAGTGACAAAAACATTATTCTAAATTATTTCAATACAAATAAATCTTGAGAGATAAGTTTATGATTATTTCTGAGAAGCATACGATCTAATTAATAATTGTGAGAATATAGTATTAAATCATACAACAAGTGTGTTCGGCCACCACAGAATAATGTAGCATCGGTGGTACTAGCCCCCAGATAGCTAAGTCACTAGCACTGTTTATCCCACGTTAGACGATACCTCCGGATGGCTATCAGTACTGAAATACCGTAACAATGCCGATGACACACGCAGGTTAGTTGTTTTATCTACTTTTGAAACAGCATCGTTGCCGCAATAACACAAAATACATGCGGTTGGCAACAATCATCGCCGTCACACGGTCAAAGTGTGCGCACCGATGGCATTGGTATCCCAACACTTCAAAGAAAAAGAATCATACCCCACGCACACTTAGCGTGGCGTCATCACATGAGACGCTAAACATATCATACTCTTAAAACTCAATGACAGACAAACTCACTAATTAATAGAAGTTCTCAGCCACTTCACAACACTGAATTGAATAATATGATTGCTAATTAAGCTCAGATAATTAAAGTAAACAATACAACACACAGATAAACTGAATGCTCAAAGTTCGACTTTGAAGTGACGCAAATGTGTGCAGTACACCCTTCCTGTTAGGCTTGACCTTGGAAGCGATCAGGGTTGCTAACTCGAAACTAAGTTTTATGTATACTACGATTTTTGGGTCATATTGGTATAGCAGGGTGTGTCGAGAATCTGTGCGCATTCTGAAGACAAAGAAATGGGTCAGGCCATATGGTGAATTTTTCTTTTAAAATCAGAAAAATATCTGTAAATTATTGTATTTAAAAATTTGAATAACACAAGCAAGTATTGTGTTACACATAAACAAGAAAATGTCCAAACAAACATAAGCACAGAGTACAAGTTGATATTCAGATTTTACAAATAATTCAATAAATGAATCGATGACTTGTTGTACACAATGCGTCAAACATGAATTCACGAAAAACCAAATTCAGGTTTCTAAAGTTGAGTGCCACGCGTTTGCTGAATCATGAATATGTTATAGATCGAGTAAGGAATCCAGTCAAAACATAGTAATGTCCCCTACTTTATGATATTTCTATGGATGAGTTGGATGCTTGAATGCTTAGTTTACGAAAATTATTCACGATGTATTATTCACCAAGCTTAAAAGTGGTCCTGAAAAAAATATTACTTATCACATCATGATGGAAAAAAGAGTTAGTAGATCTGTATTGAATATACATGGCAATCAATCGTCATCAAAAACTATTTTAAGAAGTAATGCAAGATTTCAATATTACTGGTGCAGCAGATTATAATTGATTATCACCGGAATCAAAAGAAATGTGTAATGCAGCGTGAATCAAAATCCGAATCGAACCGAATTAGTTTCATAAAGAGAGTTTTGAAAGAGGAAATGTGCTTATCATTTTGGAATGGTGGTAAGCTCACGATTTCTATTGTCAAAGAACGGACGTTTACTTGAAGTGCTTGCTACCAAAATCTACGTCCAAGAGATTTTATAAAATTTGGATATCATGAAGTTCAAGTGTTGATACACAACATATCAAGAAATAAAAATCACCTATGGATTAGTTTAGTAGATATTTGAATCCTAAGTTGATACTTATTTCTGATTATATATGGGGTCTTATAGGACAACATAACATATTTGTTACTGTTATGGATATTGCCCCGATAGATGAACAAAAACCTAAAAATTTATAAAAATCAATATTCATTTGATCATAATTTCAAGAGAAGTCATGGATTAGTCAGCTCAGGACAAAAAATCAATATTAAAGCCCTACCCCTGCATTCTCTATCTAGTTCAAGTTTCAATATTCTCCATAACTCCGTTTGTCCTACACTTTATTCATAGTATCGATCTGTATTCTTTTTTAGTTATTTCAAGCATTTGACTAACAGATGGCAGTTTTCTTGTAGCAAGCACCTTAATGGTTATTTGTTTCATAAGAACAAAAAATGCATTATTTCAGATGAACAAAACACTTGAAGAATTCGGATGAAAGATTTTTTGTATGGACGAAACAATATTATTTCGCAAACCTCCGAATTTGCAGAATTTTGCTACAATATTGAAATTGAAACAACATAGTTCGATAATTTTTTGGCCTCATAATAATATAATAAAATACTCCAACTAATTCTACATTACTCTATTCAGCATTTATTATAAGTCAAGCACATTCGCTCATGCGCTGAAATAACATTTACTCATTGTACCAAGTTCATTTGCTATGGTCATATCAACAGTCCCGCAAAATTTGGAATAAGGGTGCTATATTCTAGTGAATGATGTAAAAATAATAATTTATGCCGAGCAAATGAATAAAATCGAGAAAATCCTATATTTTATAAGTTAGGAAATATATAGTATTTCCGTTGCGTGATTAAAATTGGCCGTGTGATTTCCCCTACTAAATCACAACTTTCAAAAAACCAAAATGTACAATAAACAGGTCACAATTTATTCTTGCAAAAATATTAACATGGATTTCGAATTTTTTTATGATTCACCTACGCTTTTTTATGTAGAAATCTTCCGGTAAAATTTACTGTATAGAGTTACAGTCCGTGGATGACTCATCGTGCTGTTGATTATATTACCTGAACGAAGCAGTGGCGGGGGCGATTGAAATTACAACAAATTTCAAACAATTTTTAATATAATTTTATAGTCATTGAAATCAGTTTCATTGAATAAGGATATTGAAAACAAGCTCAAAAACAGCAATAGTATGGAATATGATTAGAATAATGAACCAAAAGTGTGTGCCTCATTCACATTAGCGCACATTTAAAGTGAGAGTTTTGTTGACAAACGATGTCATCTGAGTAAAATAGTAGACTGCACGGGTTTCTCAAACCTGATTAGTTTTCAGCTCGGACCATTGTAGGCCGTTTTCATTCGTTGTTCAGATCAGTCTTTAGAATTGGCTTGGAATATTTTAAGGTCCAGTTCAAGCAGGCCCGTGAAATTTTGAGATCCAGTCCTATGTACTCTTGAAATAAACGTTACTTCACGTCTTAGAACTCAAAACGCGACGAAAATTACAAGAACAAATAAAAAAACCAACTCTTATAGAGTATGGAAGACGTTTTGACTCAAGCAAGATGAATGGAACTCGCTTTCTACAGCTCATTGGAATGATAGCATAAACCGAACTTAGATAAACAGTTAACTTTTCTGATTCGCTTACAATTTATTTGACGGATCGTTTGAACTTCGAGTTCCAGGCATAGCCTAACTATTAATGTAAAAATTTGTCGGATACAGATGTGACAACATTGGGTTCAAAGATCCTACTTAACTGTCCACATTTGTAGATGCATCAAATTTTTTCTATAATATTCGATAACCACTCTAAACATATTTTGTTTTATTTTATACTACCGAGAATTATTAACAATATTTGAATTATCTGTCATTCATGCTCTATCCTCCTTCATCTCTCACATACTTATCTACATGACGTCATCGCTCAGGTACGTGGTACTGCTGGTACGCTCATAGGTGTATAAGGTAGACTGTACTTTATAGTTTACATTGATTGCTCTGAAACCAGAACCGCGAGCTATAGTGACTAGTCATACAGCAGTTGACCTCGTATAGCACTTGAAAACGTATCCAAGTCGAGCACTGGAACGAACGTCGAACTTAATGAGCTACCTGGTGCCAAGTTAAGTTATGTAATAAAAGGAGTAATGATCGTGGAGCGCTCACATTCATTGAAATTCAATTTGATTGAATAATTGTCTAATATAGTAATTTAGGCTGACAGAAATTGATATAAAATTGATGGTATTATGAAATTATTATGCTATGTTATTAAAAATAAAAGGTAGTTGTTTTGAGCTCAGCTTAGACACTTGCTGCATGGACTTGGCAAATTGAGCGAATAACAAAAGAGCGTACTATCTCAAATAACATCTACAATTTTTCTCTTAAGCGTATAAAATTTGAATTTATGCCAAAGTAGTAAATGTACTACTGAATTTTTCGGCTTTTTGAAACATTTCCCCTCATCGAGATAAATGTGAGGCACAATGAATTGTCAATCGTGGATAACATAGCCGGTGAACAGAAACATAATGTGAATATTAAAGAATGAAGAAAACGGTCCAAAAAGCGAACACACAAGGAATTTACCGCAATGATAAGTTCGAATAATGAATAAAGGATGTGTAATAATGAATGTTATTAGTTATTTTAAGATATATATAGCTTCCATTATGTTTGACCTCGATTAATATACGATGCAAAAAAATTGCGAATCAAATATTTGGGGATCATTGAACCTAAACTAGAAGTATTTTTAATAATAATTAATTGAAAATCATACGTAGATTCCAAAGCATAACTAACTGCCCCGAATACTAACATGTGCAAATCATTTGGTTTCTTTTGTAGTATATTTTTATATTGAAGGCCGAAACGTAAAACTAAACTATCTAAGAATGGTTAACAAGCCATTTAAAAAAAACCTGAATGGTCAAATAAATGTGTTTTTATATTTTAGATCATTTATCTCACATCTTATATGGTGTAGGAACTATTGCCACACGGAAAAACTACTATTTTATCAATGGACTAATACATTTAGACAATAAACTGGTTTTTCAGGGACGTATGTGAAACCTCATTTCTTACTCTTATTATATATTTATCTGTGATGTCACGTGCATAATACATTCATTGATATTTCTGCAGAATAAAAGCATTAAAAAGCAGGCCAGACATAACTTTGTTTTTGTTTATTTTGTAATTAGAAATTAAACGAGATTTATATCAAGATGAAGTCTAATGTAATTATAATGGGTTGAAAACGCAATTTAAGATTGTTAGCAATGATTAATATTGAGATTAATTGTTTGTTGAGCTGATATTCATATCTGATGCGTTGTCATTTCACAACTGCATTTTAATTTTTTCCAGATTTTCATCGTTGTTTGATTACTTGAACGAATGTAATCTGATACTGGTGACTTTATAGTGGGATTATTATTTCTCCTTTAAATACGAGGTCGGTCATTTTATGTTATGTTATTAGGAGTAGATGGCGCCACCATTCAAATGTCAAACAGAAAAAAATATTTCCATATTTAGTTGTGGTAGATCCAAAGTTTCAGTACAGTACGTTCAATATTTTAGCTACAGCGAATTTGTAAATTCACAAGCTATCAGAAATATGGAATTAATCTAAAAAAAATATCGCACTGTAGTTATTTTAACATGAATGCCTCGTCGAGTTGATTTCTGTTTCCCGTAATCATCATTCAATAGTTTTTCGGTGGTATGGAGACTTCAAACATGGACGAATGAGTATCAGCAACTAGTCAAGGCCAGATCCCTCAAAAACGGCAGTCACTCAGGAAAACATCAATCTCGTGCGTAAGCGCGTCAACAAACATCGACATGTGACATATTGCGAGATTGAGGCATCATTAGGGACTTTAAAGATCTCATTTCAAAAAATATTGCAGGAAGAATTGTGTGTGAAAAAACTAGTTTCCAGTTGGATACCCCATCTGTTGATCGAAGAACAGAAAGAAACTAGAATCAATTGGTGTCAAAACGCAGACAATATCGTCATTGGTGATGAATCGTGGATTTATTTATATGTTGTTTGGGTGTTCCGTTCTCGAAGTGTGCTCAAAAAAATATTCGCGACATTGTTTAAAAGCAGGTCAAACAGCAATAATTCTTCTGCAAGATCGAAAATATGTTACAATGTTTTCAGAGCATCAAAACCTCGGATTGCTAGACCATCCTTCTTACAGTTCCGACATGTGTTCCAACAATATTTCTATTTTTCTAAAAATCAAAAACGGACTGCGTGGTCAAAGTATTCGAGGCCTTCAAGAATGCAATTTTGTCAGTGCCAGCAAACGAATACAATAACTGCTTCCAAATTTGGTTCGAGTGAATGCAAAATGCATTAACGTTCGTGGATACCTCTTCGAAAAACAATAAAGTTATAAGAATCTATCTACTGTTTTCTCACATTTCTATATGCGGAACTAAAAAAATAGCCCTCGTATTTATTAGTGTCTCAAATGAAGCCACTTTCCCAATATTTCTCGTATGAAGCGTTCAGGTGGAACCTATTTGCGATCCAAATTACAACATACGATAATTAACTTATGTGAATCTAGTTGACTCAAGTCGAATAGGGAATCAGTTTGCAGATTGCTTTCCAGCTTACCACTTAATCTATAATATCTGCGTTTGCAGGGCTGCGCAAACTTAATTAACATCAGATTTGGAGTTGAACAGAAAATCCTCAATTTTTTTTTATCAATATCACATTATAAAATAATTGATAATAACTTTCAACGGAGGATAAATAAATACAACGTGATGAAGCTTTCACAATTCATAACCAAACGCTGCAGATGAAAATTATAAGAAATTTGTTTTTCAATTCGTTCTTAACGCAGGATCAATGGTAAATGTGATAAAGCGGAGAAACTGAATTTAATTATTTTTCAAGATAATGGATCGCATAACCTTCTTCGAGGTAAAAAGATGTGCTTCGGTGGAAAGGATAATCTTCCTTGACAGACTAAATTGGAAACAAACCTTGGGCAATTTCATCTGTGCTTTTTGTTCTAAAATAAAAAAATCTGATTTGGTAGTTGTTATGTTGAGTATTTCAAGTAGGTACCTAGTACACTGCAATGGAAAGCTTCGCACATAAAAGCTAAAATATTAGCCTGAACTACTTTCTGAACAAAAGGTGAAATATTGAGCTTTCGTGTAAGAATCTGACGTTATTGTCCTTTCGACCTAAAAACGAAGTATCGAGCCAATCAAAATAGAGGGTGATTTGGTTAGCAATGTCATGCTTCTAAGGCATATACTGCACAGAGCGCATATCTGCTTTTATCGAACTAAATTTTGCGAAGGACGGGCGTTCCTATAACATAGGATCATTTCAAGCACGAGCGGCAAAGTGTTGTTTCCTACATACCCTGAAAGAATTTAGTTTATGTTGGACGAAGATTTCTAAATTTGGATGTTTCACGAAACTTTTACAAATATCGATAAGCCTAATAATTGGCCGTATTCTGTAATACAATCATTAACTTATTATCGATCGATAAGATTTTTGAAAAATAGAAACAATTGTAACAAGCGAATACCCAGAATTTTTGTCAGTGCTGAAATAGATAATGATCGAGAAAAATTTATCGATTGAGTTATAGAATAGCCCCAAATATTTGAATGGGAAGCTGAGGTAACTTCTGATTGGGTTTGAAATACTCAATAAATATATGTTACAAAATAATAATCTTATCTAAATAAATTAGAATTAGAAAACTAAGACCCGATTACCCAAAAGCTTGTAACAAGCAAAAATTTCATATAGAAGATCAAAACTCGTGCTGTCATAAACAGAAATAAAATGCAACTGGTTTTCTGGTTCCAAAACTAACCAAGTACGCGGGTATCCGGTTACCGGATTCAAATTTGATTCCAGTTCGAATCTCGATTTCGGCTAAAATATTGATTCCGGTTCGAATCTCGATTCCGGTTTGAATCTGGACTCTGATTCGAATCTCGATTTCGGTTCGAATCTTGATACTGTTATCTAGAGCCATTCTTAGAGTCAGAATCATTTATCAGAACCGGTTCTTGGGATACCATATTCCGGACCTAATTTTTTGAATCGATTCCAGAAATCGATACTTTTGTCTTGCTAGATACTGCGTTCAAGTTACAAATACATCTGCTTTTAGTTGGGCGTTTTATTTTATTATGGTGACTATCGTCCCAGAACAAAGAAAATGCATTCAGAATTTTTAAGAATTGAGTTCTGTGAAAGCCAGAATTTTATTCTCAAATTCTACAAACGAATTAAATGAATTATATGTATAAAAGCAGCACAGCCCAAGGATAAAGACAAGGGGGAAGTCTTGAGTCCGATTTTTTTTATTATATATCTAGACAATATCATAAAGAACACAAAAAGCAAAACAAAGACAACTGAAATAGGACATTATAAATCAGAAAAAACTACGTTGACAGAATGTGCATTTGCAGATGACCTGGCAATTTTTGCCAAAAGTGAAGAATATATGCAGTACAACTCAAATGTATGGAACAAAGAACTGCACAAACATAACATGAATTCAATCAACATAGATAGAACAAAGATCATGGTAATAGCCAAAGAAAATATAATAACTGGCCTAACACTAAATGGCAAAGAAATAGAGCAAGTAGACATATTCACATACCTAGGAGCGACAATAAATAACAAAGGAAGTATGGAACCTGAAATAAATGAAAGAATCCAGACGGCGAACAGAGACTATCATGTTATGAACACAGTAATTTTAAATAACAAAGAAGTATCCAAAACCATAAAAATGGCTGTGTATAAAACCATATACAGACCAACCTTAATATACGGAAGTGAAACTTGGGTTCTGGATCAGAGAAGTAGAAGTAAAATACAGGCGACTGGGATAAGATTTCCGAGAAGATTAAAAGAAGTACTAAAAATAGACAAGATAAGAAACGAAGAAATGAGGAGGAACCTACAGACTGAAAGTATACAAATTACAATAGATAGAAGACAGCTAGCATGGTACGGACATCTAATAAAAATACCAGAAAATAGACGAACCAAACAGGTGTGAAATGCAAGAGGTACAAAAAAAAAAGGTAGAGGCAGACCAAGGAAAAATTGGAGAAGATATATAGAAGAAATAATGACACTGACGGAAAACTGATCTTTGTGGATTTTTTTCCCTTAATGAAAATTACTGGATATTGAGGAAATATTTTAAACAAAAAGGTTGGTTCCTGGTGCGACCATTCTGAACAAATTAAGCGATTCGTTAGATTGATATATTTTAACTGTAACTGTATTTACCAAATGTAATACAAAGACTTATTGAATTTAGTGAAGGGTACATCATAGGGGAGATTTTATAGCTGTTTAAATTGACCCCACTTGAGATTGAAACCGGTTCCCCTAAGAAGACACCAGATATAAGTCAAGCGTTCAAACTCTCGAATACTGCTTGGAATAATAATTATTGCAAATCTAATATTGAGCTGATACATAACCAATTTAGAAAAAAAAATGATATCTTATCAAGTATTATTATTTATAGATACTTGTCTTCACTACTTCTTTCTATATGATTGTGATATTTCGCACGATTTTAATTACGAAATATTCAAATAATAATATATGGAAGACAGTGTAAATATTTTAGTAATGTATTGTTTCATCGTGTGCCGCTCTTCAACGATAGTGCGCGATTCCGGTTCAGCGCAATCACACTTCAGTCGTGCTCCGGGAGTCCGGTATGACAGTCCGGGCGCTGTAGTGGCGCAATACCTGCAAAATGTCGAACTATAACCTCAACAATATCATAGTGATGTCCAAAATAGCGTTTTATGTACTAAACACTTTATTTTAATGTGATAATTGTGCCTAAATATTAGATGAAAAATGTGATGCATCAGTGGTCCTGCAAGAAAAATATATTATATAGTTTAGCTTCAAATTTAACGCAATAGTAGTGCAGTGTTATTTATCTCACTATTTACGAAACTTATCACTATATTTATCAAGATATACTTGTAACTTTCTAATGCAATATTTTTATATGAAATATTTTTAACTGAACATATTTTTCTAATATGAACCCAAGTAATAGCAGAGGTCATCCTAGTCAATGTAATGGTGCTATACCCAGAACTTCTTCTGCTTTGAAAAGAGTAAGAGCAGATGCTAAGAAATGTAACTCTGCAGGAAGTACTCCTACTAGCTCACCGATACTAGCAAGATCTCGTGGAAGAGCCAGGTACTAAATTTGGCTCTTTGACAGAATAATTACAAAAAATTATGATTTTGATTTTCTGCCTACTTCGTCAATTTGGAAAAAATTTTGGAGAATATAATTTTATAACTGAATCTGTGAACTTAATTTTGCAAGCCTATCAATCCACGAGAAAATAAAGAGAAAGTGTATCCCATTTATTCTACTAAGAATAATTTTTTAAATTTGTTGGCGTAAACACCGAAGTAATATTTCAAGTAACAATGTAATGTAGCTAAGTGCAGTTTGTTAGAAATATGGAAATGGGTTTAAAATTACCGGTAATGGCTACCGTTCCTCACTAAAACATATTTGCTCACTTAATTAAGACTAAAAGCCTAATAAACATAATTTATGATCATTAAATTTATATTAATGTTGAATTAACAAACCTTGCAGTTGTAAAATAAGAATATAGTTAACCTTAATAACTAATGCCTTATAAACGTGAATATATTGCATCATATAATGTATTCTAGAAAAAAAAATCAGTTTAATGTGACACAAGCTGGACTAAATTTCAGAATAATCTTCATTCGCTTTGAGAATCTGCTTTTTTAATCAACTTTATGTTACATTTTTCAGAAACTCAGAAAATAGAGTAACATTTTTATGAGCTTGTAGAAAATGGAGAATTTTCTCCTGAAATGTCAGACGCTAGCAAAAAAGTCGGGTAAGCACAAGGTCCGTAGACTATACAGGTTACCTCAATCAGTTAGTTTGTGGGTATCGCTGAGCGGTGTACAGAGGGAGCACTACGTCACTGCTAGCCCTGTCTTCTCTTAGTCTATATCTTGCTTCAGCGTTTGTCGCGTGATAATATAAATTCGAATCAAATTTTTCTAGTGTTTTGCTTAGTATCACTTACCTACTTTACATCACTTTCTTCAGATTCTTATTTTGCTAAACACTACGGCTGGTACCACAAGCTCTGTTTTTGGCTATACTAGCAGCGTTATTTTAAGAAGCGTTTTAAGGCAATATAAATATTTCAAGCTATTTTAAAGGAAAATATTCAAATAACTTTTGTAGACATATGTGTTTTCCATAATTTATATCTGAAGATTATTTTCTAAAGTATTTGGGAGAATTCTAATTGCGTTAAAACACATCTTGATACAACGCTCTTAGTAGCGCCAAAAACAGAGCTCGTGGTACCAGTCTACGTTTTTGTAAACGTTGATATATATCTGAAATGTTCATTTTTCGAGAACTGTCATCGAAAGTGAGCATTTACAAGGCAACTTAGAGCATTAGGAATGGTTATCTTGTTTACAGGACGCAAAATCTTTTGCAGTCAGGACGCGAAGTATTTATAAACTGTATTGGTATCATAGCAACATTAAAAGTGACATTGATTGACTTTTGTTTTTCCATTTCCATCAATTTTGAGACCTGGTTTTCGAGAGAACGTTGTTAGATTCATGATTGCGAAATTCTTTTGCATTCTCGAATAATTTTTTAGTGAGCGTAGCATTCTCGACTGCAAAAGTGATATTTCGCAATTTGGAACTATTCGAGTTTCGCTCTTCACATCCTGTGTTATTTTTTTCTACTGTGCATTTTTTCTAAACACAAATTTATCATCTCTTGAAATAAAGGTGAGATACATTTGAGGTTTTATTTTCGACGCATAGATAACGTCTATATCTTTTCTGATTATTATTTCCAAATAATCTAATATTTCAGCAAAATAATTCAGTTATATTCATTGTGAATGTACCTACAGTTATTGAAAAATTGAGTTTTGAAATAAACCATTCGCACTCACTTCGCCTGGGAGATTATTAATATAAGCTGATGATGACACATATGATACTTTTAATTTCTTTTCCACTTCAAATTTGTGTTTGTTCATATCGTAACAATGACAAAATTGTATTAGGCATTATGATTCAGCTTGATCTTAGAGCTAATTGCATCGCACTGAAAATCAATATATCAACTTTATGTGTCACAATTCAGGTACTCGTTTGAAGAAAAAAATGGTACATATCATTCGGAGCAAGAATGGCTTTATGTGCTTCGATTACTTTGACTGCCGAACGTAATGAAGCAGTCAAACTGCAAATTCCAGCACATAAGGCCTAATTTTTGCTCCTTATAATATGATCTGCTATTTAGGCAGTTTATAATTTCGTGCCTAGGAGTCAGTAATTTTTTCATTATGAAAATAGCTTCTGTTTTTGATAAAATGAGAACAAATTTGTCAAAAAAAGAAAGAATACTGCTGTAGCAATGCAAAGACAGCGGTGGGCGCGGCCTCGGAGGGCTAGCGGTGACGTATTCTCGACTAACCAATTGAAGCAGAGTTGGCCCATTGAGGTAACCTTTATAGTTTACGGACCTTGAGGTAAGCATGGTTCAAAGTAAGACACTGGACGAATCAATATAACTGGACTTCATTTGTTTCCAGATATTTTAATTGTTTAATCGGTTTACTATTTGACACAAACTTGACCAAAGTTCAGAATTGTGCTCACTTGCACCAAGTACTTGATATCTTGATCATCTATAATTAAATTTTCTTGGAACTCAGCAGGAGATAGAATAACATCTTCAAAAGCAAGTAGAAACTGAGAGATTTTCTCAAAAATTTGGATACTGATAGATAGTTTGAGTGAGCCCGGTTCGGAGTTAGAGCCAAATTTATTTATTATTTACTATTATTTGATACAAGTGAGGTTAAAATTCTGAAAATTCAACAGAAGATAGAATTACATTTTTATGAGCTACGAGGAATTGGGCAATAATAAGTATTCGTCTATTTGACTGAGCGAGCTATACAAAAACCTAATCAATTATTCATGCTTAATCAGTTATTTACAAAAAAATCAAGCGATGGTGGATGAATTTATTAAGCATAGCTCGGCATTTGGGCCATATTTGTACCGGACGAACCAACTTGACCAAATATTTTAATTGAATTAAGATTCAAACTGTTAGAACTAACAAATCTTTGAAATGAAAGCTACAAAAATTCAATTCATAATGACGGGATATTGTCAATACCGGATAGACAATTTTTTGTTGGTATCAAGAATAACACCTTTTAGAAAATATTCCACGAATGGTGTCTAATAAACTTTCACAAGTTAGATTTTATTTGTTGGGAAACTGATTTATTTCTTTATACTGACGATAGAATATCAAATGAATTATATATAAAAATAAATATTATTCAGATACATTTCTCAATTATAATAGAAATTCTTTTGCAACTCCTAACACACGGCCGAAGTGAGTACATTTTATAGAAAATTGATGAAATAACGAAGAAGAGCAAAAAAAGACAATGATCTTGGAAACAATTTGTCAAGCTCTCAATTCACTCATAAAATTGATTCTAGTCAAAAATATGTCCATTTGCAACAAACCAGGAATCCTTTACTTGATCACCATTCAGGTACTTATATGTTATATGAAGGTTTTTATGAAAGGCTATATTGGCTGGGTGTGTGTTGACAGTCCCCGCCATAACAAATTTTTTTCTGGGCTTGCTAGTATGTAATATCATTGATAATTGTGAAAAAAATGAGAAAAAAGAGTTGAGGGCTCAGGAAATATTAATATTGAAGAGCTAATAAAAAAAAAACACTTTTTTGTGATAGAAGTAGATACAACAGTTCTTCATATGTTGTGTGATCCTGATAATTTGATTTTGAGGTTATGGATGAGGCAAAGGGATCAAAAATTGAAAATTCTTTTAATGTTTGAACGTTTCGGCGCCGGAACGGCCCGCCATCATCAGCTGCTAATGTTAAATGAAGTTACATATTTGTACTACTGAAATCATATTAAAACACAAAAATTAGTAGTGTTCTTCGAGCACGTTGTCAAGATGAAATCAGTGCACGAAATGATAAACAGCTCCGACCCAAGATGTCAAAAAATATGGAAAAGAAAATGATAATAATGAAGAATAATTTTTCAATTTCTAAGAGTAGATTATATGATAACTAGGAAAAATAAGTAATGTAATGAATAATGAAATAGTCAATTGAAAGAGCCCGGGATGATGCTTAGTATGTTCACTAGTCACGCTGCAGTCGATTTAGTTACCCCCACAATACACTTTGCATCTTGCCAATGAAATTTGAATATTTAGATTTCATTTTAATTTTATTCAAAGAGCAAATTATAACAATAAAATTGGGAATTGGTTTTTGAATCATCATACTAAATTGGACGACAACTATAGACACGTGCTTCATCCTTATTAGGACTCTTCAGTACTGTCAAACTAAGCCTCAAATAATCGAACTTGGAAGCCAGCATTGCTATCAAATTGAATTGATAAATGGCATGCAGAGAAAAAAAATCTACCAGAATGCAATCGGAATTGCAAGTATGAGAAAATACTGGCTGATATAAAGTGACATATGGAAGGTATATTCTGGGAAAAAATCGACAAACCATATGTTTCACAAAAATAAAGTGATAATATCACAGTAAGAAATATTTCATCACAACAATGTGAATACAGAACATGAGGTACTTAATTCATGTAACAGAATTAAAAATATGGCTCAACAAAAAACAAAACATAATTGAACATCGAGGTTTACATTCACACCAAATCAATGAATCAATCACAATAAATAACATATTGATAGAAAAAGAATACAAATCTATAAAAACATTATTTAAAAAAAAAGCGTCGGTATAAATTTAATTAGTTCATGGATTAGAATTGATATAAACGACAACTCCTAACAGTACATGTTCTGCGTTTACTGGAATGTCCAATGTGATAAGAAATTTTTACCTGGTCTGGTGCAGTTAGCGATCGCCCATTTGTCAAATCTGAGTCCGTAGATTGGTCACTCGTAGTTGTGACAGATCATAAGCCATGTTTAACCTCTTCTTCAAACACTACAATTTTTAAGTTGAGTCTATTCGCAGTAATTACTTGAATATTGAAAAAAAAACAATTGAGGTCGGTAAATATAATGCTTGAAAATGCTACGAGGAGAAATGTGTCTTTGTGTTGTCTCAAAAGACATGTGCATGCTTGACTAAGCGTTCTCTCGGTTTCCTATGTTCCCATTCACAGTACCATTTAACGCTTTGCATTTTGAGATCAACTCGTTCAGTAGGAACCAAAACCAGGATAGTCAGGATTTAGTCTCCTTAGCATATATTCTCATGTTGATAAATGATTTGCAGAGCACATGTGTAAGTACTATTGACTCAAATAATATATGCGTACTTTAAAAACAGATAATTATGGCCGCTTTTCGGCTATGTGCGCTTTACTTTCATTGCTCTGACATGACTTGTTGAAGTGCTCATTATCAAAAATTGCATTTGTATTGGATCCTTCGGCCTACGTTTCTCCAGAAATAGTTGGCTGTACGACTCATTTCGCATGTCAGCACGCATGAAAAACGGCCTGTGAGCTCAGACTGTACTTGGTTTATTATAAACAATACACTTCATGCTCTAATATGTTATCAAAGCTTCAGCTAAGCGCCGCGACGATCTGCACTTTGGCAGATGAACGCGCCTATTTCGAAATATAGCTTATTTAAGTACAGTTTCTGAATAGAGGACCGTAAAATTAGTAGCAAATTTTTTTTTACGATTTTTATATCGATCAATCAAATCAAATAATATACTACAGAGAGCTAGGCGAGGCGAATAAAACGATAAGAGAATCGCAGATTTCTCCATCCGAAGTTATATTATGATAAAAGTTACTGCTAATAAATCACAGTCTGCTCCAATTTTTTTGTTAAAATTTTCTATCTTATCTCAAATCAGCTATAAATTAATATTTTCTCTTTTTTTTTAGTGTGGCCCGCACAAATAATTTTCTCCGCTCCCGAACAAACACCCCTAGCTCAGTGCCGGACTCGCCCCGTTCAGTGAATAGGGATGGTATAAGAAACAGTCTCACGAGCGCTAATAGCCCTTTGCTGAGATCTGCTCGAACTACTCATGGTTCACCAGCCGCCTACGACTCTGACGACTCTTTACGACTAGACAGAATTTCCCATGGCTCTATGGTGAACGATATTGTAGGCATAAAGACCATGCTACTAAAACTTAAAAGAGTATTACAAGAGGTAAGAAATTATTTTGGAGATTCTGCATGATTTGATCGTTCTCATTTCATTTTGCTTATTGGATATGATTTTGTGCAAACATAAATCGATTTACTAACAAATATTTAAACTAAATTGAAAGTTGTAAAGATTAATATGAGTACTAACTGATGAATTTATGTTTGCTTATTTGTTTTTCTCTTTCTTTTGTGCATGTTTCATTTTTCTCCACCAACCAGACCGAAGAGGATAATTTGTTGAGGGTAAGAGTTCATCTTTTTCATTTTTAGGCTGTAGTATAGTCTGAACTGAGAAATAATTTGTTTCAAATTCATTTCTCTCTTAATTCATGCATCATTTTTCACGCTCAACTCAAGAACGTAAATTGATTGAATATTGAAGTTAGAATACAGAACTATTTAGAAATTCATTTATGATGCTATCACGATATCCTTTTGAATTCTTGGTTCAGAATAGTAAATGTTAGTTCCTTAGCAATAGCTTTCTATAAAAATCTCCTTATTGCATGCGTAGACTGAACCTCACAACCCATTCGAAAATCAATCATTGAAGAATGGGCTCTACAACGGTCTGAATAACGAGCAATCCGATTTGGACTCCATCGACTCTCTCGATTTAACTGGTAACTCAGCGTTGGAGATGACGGAGTTGCGCAGACAGATTGAGTTCTTGCAGAGCCAGTTGGAGGACCGCGACCGGACGGTGTATCAGCTGCAGAACCAAATTTCCAAGTACAATTTAGATAAGCATCAAAGAGACGCTGGCGAGAAAGAATTAGAAACGAGTAACGCTGCTACGCAGACAGATAGGGTAATTGCTTGAGGATTGCATCTTTTTAAACTTAGCCTCAAATTACAAACAAATTCAGTATTTTTACATGACATTAACTTTAAAGTTATTATAACAAGAAAATATTTGTTATATCTAAAATGGAAGAAAGTCGATGGTTCGTAAAGAAACTTCAAGAATGTCTCCTTGTCGATATTTGCATACATGTTATTTTTTTTATATGCAGTCAGAGATCTTTTCATTTGGTGCACTTACTCCAACTATCTGCTCATATCATCCTTAGAAAAATACGTTCCCATCAGGATATTATCTGAATTTGAAATACTAAATTCGATATATCGAGCCAGATTACGGGATTTCTTTAAATGTTATTTCATTTCAAAATACAGTGCAAACTTTTCAATTAAGCATAGAACACGATATGTAACAAAATACTTTCCACATTTTACTGACACACTCTTGATATGTGACGTTTCACTCCGCAGTCCTGTATGAACAAAGAGTTGGCGTCACAAAAAAATTACGTGTTTATCGTAGGTTGTTCTTGGCAAGCTATTAGTGATACGTCTAATTTTTTTTTTATCGCTAGGTAGTTCAAACTGAATGACATACTTCGATGCGAATTCTTCACACTTTGAGGCATCATAGCGGTGAATCTGTTGACCAATTTTAAATATACAATAATTAGTCAATTAATCACTGTTGACTTTAAGGATTTACAACAACATTTTTTGCGACTTCTTGATCCGTAATTATACATCACTTGCAGATTGTATAATACCCCACAAAGAGAATGTGGCAAGAGCAAAAAAAAAAAACATTCAAATATCTTTAACCGATCAATAAAATTAGATAGTAATGGTGAAGTTGAATGTTAGAAATCAGGTTCACATAAATATTTCTTTAAAAGAGAAACAAGAAAATTAGTACGGTATGTGGCAACGTGCAACGTTGCAGTTTGATAAGAATTTGGTGAAAATTTCAACTTTTTCGTACGTTTACTCATTACAAGGAGCAAGATGTGCGATTTCCATAAATAGAAGATTTGTCACTATATGAAAACTAGAGTGGTTTAATCATTTTAGGGCTGTAAGAAAACGAAGGTGAATAGATTCGCTTCAAGACTGTCATTCGCGCCATTTATTCTACCCATGTACCTTAATATTAGACATATATTGCTGATACAATTATTAGACAGACGCTCGTGAAAGAAAGAAGAGGAAATTTTTTACAGGCTGCCATTCATAAGGAAGATACTTACAGCTGTAAGCTTAAGATATTTCCATTTAGGTGTTAATGCATATTGCGAAATTGATTTTAATTAGCAGCAGAAAAATTTCTTTGAACAACTTTTCACAGTTTGTCATTCTTCGAGCAAAAAGCAAGTTTGCAAATTCAATTGAAAGATGATTGGCAGACGGTCTACGTGAGACTAAAAGTGGAGAATATTTAGAAAACTCGAAAATTCATTAAGTATTTTGAAAAAAAAATTACCACAAATTTTTAGTCGATTTGTATAGGTTTTATAGATACAACATTGTCATGTTTCTAGCATCTTGAGTTCAATACTTCATTTATCAACAAGTCACTAACTACGTAAATGATGGCGGACGGGTTTATCATACATACTGAATTTTCACAGTAAAAGTTATTCGGAAATATGTTTATTGACTATGAACTATGTGAATTATAAATGAGTTCATGTTTAATTTATCCCCTGATATAGTAAAATTAAACGTCAAAAGAACATTTCTCACTGCCAGAAATAGTAAATGATCACCAAAATCAGAACCCCATTTCAATGATGAGCAAAAATTTGACATCTTGCTGTCCTATTGAAGCAAATGACTCCAAACCAATAATTGTCAACCCAAAAATTGTAAATGACCACTAAAATTTTTAATTTAAAATGTCATCCAAATATTTAACATCTCTTTATTTTTTTAAGAGAAAATTACTATAGATGAATAATTGTTTAGTCTTGATTGCTACGCTTGCGCTTTCGGAAAACATCTCTGAGTATTAACCGAATTGCGCAGCGCGCTCCTGTGAATTAGAACTTGAGCCCGAGACAGACGAAAGGGGTGGACCAAAATCCTCATGTTGGGTCGAAATTCAAAATTACGCAGCGAAATTTGGTGATCATTTACTGCATTTCGTCTTTGTATTGTTTCGTTTTTTTTTTTTTTTTTGGGGTTCAAGATAGGGAATGCAGAAGCGGGACCCTGTTCTTCGTCGTCAACTGAATTTGATATTAAAATATCTTTTTTCTACGGCCGTGAATGAATTGCAGTAAATGATGCGTGAAGAAATAAATTTTTAAGTTTTATCATGATTTAAACATGTGACAGCTGAATTTCTGTGGATTGATATTTGTAGCACTGCTTACTGATCCATTCGATTTGATATGTTGAATTTGAATACTTATGCTTAATAATTGACAAGTTGAGAATTTTTTGTATACAATTATAACATTTAGCCACGCATTTCGTGACGAAGTTCAATGCACAACTTTACACTCTAGTTGCATAAATAACTATTTTATTACTCCCAAACTTTTCTCAAAATTTTGATCAAATTATTTTGAGTATTAATTTATAATCTGTTAGTTTTTTGTTCATATCTTTCAATTTTTATCACGACAATAACCAAAACATTGGTAAATATGCCATGCAGTCCCATAAGACCTCATGTAATACTACACTACATGCAGAAGTAGTACATTTTGATATTTCAACAAGTTGCCATGACAACTGTACAAAAAGCACAAGTTGCCATGGCAACTGTACAAAAAAGATAGATTTTTTTGGACTAGTAAAAAAAGTGAATCATGTTACATAGTTCGTATCTAATAATAGGTAACGTGCGATAGAAGAGAAAATATTATGTTTTATACGTACAAAAAATACGATTTTGGAATTCGTAAGATCGCTGTACTCCGCTTCACGTTGAACAGCGAACTTTCCTACTCATCCCAAAATCTAGAATTTCTTGTACTTGTTGAACAAATGACTATTTTATGATTAAAGTGTTTTGTGAAACTTCTAATATAAAGTTTAGCAGCCCTAGAATTTATTAGGGATACACCGATTTAGCTCAATTTTTGTTTGGAGAGTCCAAACATACCTGGAAGTAAATTTCATTCTTGGCAAACCTTGATATGCCTCATACGTATGGAGTATAAACGACACAGCTTTCCTCAATTTCATTCCCCGCTACTCAATTTATTTATCTTAGGAGCTGTTGGTCGGTTGTGCTTGAGACTACAAAATTTCATTGAAAAATTCGTACAGCTCCATTTTCAATCAAATTTAGACATATATTCGATGATTTATGTACTTCATTGTATTTTTTATTCTTGCGTTTTTCTTAGATTATCCTAGTTCAATTTTCAGGTAGTTGGAGAGAGTTAGTACACTTAAAGCTTTGGTCTAGCATGCATGAGGCTTGTTCGCCCTTTGCTTAGTTTTTATTTGAAACAATTATTAGATAAATATTTGTTTGTTTGGGGTTAAGAGTAATCTTGATGCAAGTTATATTTTAGTTCAATCAAATTTATATATTATTTCATCAATTGCATTATAGGTTAGACCACTTTCTGCTGGACCATCCCTCCTCCAAAATTTACCCCCAGATGGAGGCATGGGCCCTCTAGTCAGGTATAAATTTCAATTTATAATACACAGAAAATGATTCTAAATCCATTTATTTATATATTTGTAAAATAAATATCATTTCATCATTTATATTTTGTCTTTATTGTATTACATGTATATAACTTCCACTTGATTTCTCTTAAGCATTTAAAACTCACTTTTAATCAATGTAAAAGTATGTTCGAATTAATTTTTATTATCTTTCACTGAGATTTCTATTAATTGATCACTTTTATGTGGACTTCAAGTAAAGAGAAATCTGTCTTATTGTAGAATAGCATTTAATAATGACGTTTCATCTCGTTTAACGCTGCTCTGTGATGGTGCCGTAGTTTCAGGATTGGGAAGGTACAGTGTGCCGACTTAATTTTAGGATTGTGTGTGCTAGGTGCCATTAATTTGCTTTGTTTCTTGCATCTACTCTATTCCTGTGCCGCTTGTTACTATAACCCTCTAGACGAGACTTTTTGACTCCACTTTGAATCATGGAACCAATGGTATTTTCGTGTAACTTTCCGTCTAGATTTATATAAACATATAATAAATTGACAGCCTGAAAGCAAACTGTTTTATATTTGCAATTGTTATCGTTGTGAAAAATATTGGCCACATCGTGCCTGACATTAAACGATGAATAAACGACATCCTTTGACCTCCAAACATCTCTCTTTGTTCTGAAAATACTTTGCGATGACAAATTAACCATCTACCGTAATAATAACGATTATAATTGTAATAATGTAAACTGAACCAATGATGGTAAGATTAGCCCTTAAGTAAAAGTCATTTGACGCGTAGGTAACGCAGTTCGATCATCATGCTCTGTTTTTTTTTCATATTGACTATTGCTTACTTTCGACTAGTTGAAAAGTATTGCCCTATCACTTTTTTTTTGTGATTCCTAATATTTTCATATAAATTATAATATAAAAATATTATTTTTCTTGTTGATTCTCCAGATTTTCTTCCATCGAGATATGAGATAAGGTAGTTTAGTCTATGGATAGTTTGTCGGGCATAGGCCGTTTGAGCACAGTGGTAAGATTTTTAATCCGTACAGCAAGGTCTTCCGCAATCCCTATGTACCACTTGAGCACGACGGGAGCTTAATAGATTATTGGATAAACCATAAACAAAGATAGTGCAATGCAAATAGCTGAAATAAACCAATCACGTATAGTGCAGGTCAAGATATAAGAAAACGAGCCTCCCAGCAGGTAAAAGGATTATCCCTAAATTTATTGAGGTGCACAGGTAAAATAGAACAGGGTCTTACTCAGAAATATTTCATTTAGTATTTTAGCAACCGCAAAAATGTGCGACAAGATACTGTTTACCCCGTATGAGTGATAGAAAATAAATTTCCAAGTACATTTAAAGAATCATCTTGCATGTTTATACAAATGAAAATATAAAATATTAAAAATAAGTAGGTTGAAAATCTCCCTTAATACTACCCCTACAAATTTTTAACCGCACCCCCTACTGGGACAGGTTACTCCTACCGATTAGTAAGTCAGGCGAATTTCTTATATCTTGACGGGTACTATAAGAATAATGGGAAAAAAAACACCCTAATTTGACTATTTTCAGTGAAATGAATTATGTTAGGTGTAAGAAAGTGTAAATATTTGTAAATATGTTTTTTTTTTCAGTCGTTATTTGTTTATGATAAAATGAAATGAATTGCTATCCAAGTTCCAATTTTTGGCGTTTAGAGAAGATACATTTATTTGAGAATGAAAGTTTAAAGTAATAAACTTGGCTCAAGCGGTATATAGGGATTAAGAGAAAAAGGCTCAAAGGTCTATGGGATTAGTACAAAACTGACCGTCGCGCTCAAACGATATAACCCCAGTTTTTCCATCAATTTGGATACTCGAAGGGGATTATTCCCATCCTGAGAAAAATGTACATACTCAGAAATCTTGAGGAAGCAATGAATCTAGTTTTCCGTTTCATCTTATTTCCCGTTGATCCTGCATAAGAAAACCATTGAAACAGTTCCGCAGAAAATTAAATTTCTTACAATTTCCATTCACAACATGTTGTTGTATGTCGATTATTTGAATAATTATAGACATAATACAGTGAGTTTTGGAGGTTCAGTTGATTATTCTGTTGAAAACTACTAATAATGGTTTTTTCGATGACCGTGCATTAAGTAAATCTTCGTGTGTCCCAGTTTTATCACTATTTAAACGCGCAGCTGTAAAATTTCTGTGAATTTATGTTTTTAGCCACTGTCACTGAACCATTAGTTCAGATATTTGTTTAATCTAAATGTCAACTTATGCTCTGGGCTCCCTTACTATGGGCTTAGTAATTGTTGAAAGATTCTTGAATGCAATACTAGTGTAAATAATCATTACAACATTCGGTCAACAATTTTAGCTACTCGGCAAGTCTCACCACCATATACTTGGCCTCATGTCTTAATCCTTAACTTCACACTTTTATTGCATAAACTACTATTTTGGGTCAGTTCTAATAGTTAATTAAGTTTACGCAGTTGTCGTTAATTCCAAATTCGATTTTTATCGACCTTACAGTCATTTTTTTTCCTTACAATATAAGAAACAAAAAAATTCACGGGAAACTGTTGAATAGCAATCATATTATGAATCAATCAATTAACTCCTGAATTTTTTATAAATTGTTACGAAACTCAACTGGTTTGTGGGTTTGATAAATTCATTTTCACTTAAGGCTTCAAGAGTATAACTGAAAATTCACCAATAAATACTTCTTCTATTAATAATCAACGCTAAACAAATCACTATCACATCACTTACTTATTATTCATACAGTAACAATGTCTGCTATTTATTTTCACTGCTTCTCATTAATCTCTACTAGCCCGCTTATTTATTTTCAATCTTACTCGTTCCGTATCTGAACTACAATAATTTTTGGCCCGACCTTATCCGGATTCAAATATCCCCGCCTAGAGTTTCTCGAAGTCTCTAGAAGTTCTAGTGAGTTTTTAAAAATTTTACCAGACGTCGGTACGTCCTTGGCAAATATGATCCAATTGCGTTTGCCACTCGTTCATCCGTCTTGTTACCATAGAAGTCCAATCGGTAGGGGCTCTGTTCGTTGCACTATATTTGTTCAAATAACGGTACAACAAAAAAAATCTGGAGAAACGGAAGATGCAGTGGAAAAATTAGCAAAAAATTGTCTAAGAATTAGCTCCGAAAGGCGATAAAATAACTGTGCAGGCTCAATTATCAGTTAAAATTAAATGTAAGGAACTGCACTATGAAAACTGTAACTTTTAAAATCATCCATTTAATGGTGAAATAATCGAAATACAACAAAATATGTTTTTAACGCAGGATTAAAGGAAAATAAGAATAAGCGGATGAACTGATTTTTTTTTTCCAAGATAGCAGAATTCGCACGCTCCTGTGTTTCAGTTTGGGGATGACGCGATATTTTTTGACATATTGCCTCTTTTTCATGCCACATTGACTTGACTATAGTTACAAAGTATAGTTCAAACAGACATCATCACCTAATAATCGTTGAAGGTTTATGTAGTCACATAAAGCCCAAAACCGCAATCATAAAAGATTAGCCCGCAGATATGAAATATAGTTGAGTTATAAAATAAGAATTCTTGGAGAAATTACTTATTCTCTTATAGCTTATTTTAGGATTAACCGGTATGTGTCACTTCTGTCAAATTTTTTGTTACGGCGCACCTCAAGCTTGTGGTTTTCGCCATTGTTTGACTGCAATAAAACCCTAATAAACCGTTAACGATTATTAGGTAGATGGTATATGGACTGCAAAATTTCTTTTCCACGGCGAACGCAGATCACAGCAATTCTTTAATATAATTTGCTAAGACAGTTACAGAGAGCTATGCATGAGTTACTTTGCAATTGGTTATGAAACGTTATTTTTACCTTACATTTTTATGAATAATCTCAATAACTTGCACCCGTTTATCTTCTTGCGTTACCTTCTGCGTTTGCATTACATCATATCTTAATGGGCCTTTACCAGCAACAATACCTCATGTTACGTAGTTCTGCTTCTTTTCGATAGTAGTGAGAACTATTTTAATCTAAAACGATCTTAAGAGAACTTCGAAAATTGCATATAATTGTTCTGGATAGATAAACTGTGTAAAAATAATATCATTGGGTCCCTTTGTTCCTATCTAAATATCAGCCGTACATCATACAGACTGAATAGTAAGGCCTAACATACTCGAATTTAATCCAAAATTATCTGAATCAAATTGGGACACAATAATTAGATTAGAAAACTATGATAGGATATTTTTGAAATTTGAATTAATGTTTTCATTGTTATGAAATTGAAATTTTTATGTAGTCATAGGTATGGTTGAATGGAAAAATGGTAGATATATTTTTATATATCTTCATTTATTAATAATAGAAATCAATCTTCCATATTGTTTTCTAAGTTACCATAATTTTAGAATTCAGATGAAATAATATTATTTATCAATAAGCTATAGAATCGTAGATTTGTGATAGATCCAATGGTGATAATATCCCTGAAGATGTATGTGTGATATTAGCAAAAATGGGCTGATAATTATACCAAATTAATCATTTTTTAATCCCTGATTGGTTGGATTCGATAGGGACAATCATTGTCTAGTTTTGTATTTAAGTCTCATTTATCTGTTTTGTGAAAGCATGTCATGTATTATATAGATAGTTTGTAATAAGAACGTGAATCAAATCAGCAGTACTTGTAAATTAAGATTGCAATGTTACATGCTGCTATCATTAGCCGTTTGGGGTAAGTCTTTTCCAACCTTAACCTTTGAATAAGGCACGTTCCATTTAAACCTGCACGTTAAATGCTTTCTAAATAATAATTGAAGAAGAAAGTTCACAGGGTGTAGACTATTATTGGAAATTCGACAACTACAGGAGATACAACTTTAGTTACAAATTGGGAACGGAATCATCAAATTGGACTATCTTTCGAAATGAGGAAAGCTTTTCCAATTGTGCTAATGTAGTCCTGTTTTTCTATGTTAAAATGAACTCCTAAAACGTTGATACGAACAATATGTAAGATAAGCTACCACATATCATTCGTTATTTAGATTATACAATATGAAGAAATGTTTAAAAAATTATGAACAGCATCTGCAGTCAAATATGGAACCTCACACTTTCCGGGCGTACGTGATCTTGAGCGCTTGGCAAGTGTGAGTTCCTGAACTAGACTTTCGGCGCTATACATGACTTTTCCAAAAAAAATTATTACGTGTATGAATATTTGATCTTTCACAATAATCTTGCATGGTGGTCTGATAAGTTTTGACATATAATAGCTTACAATCTGTGCAACCACAATTATTCCGAGTTATAATTAAAATGGTCTCAAGGTCGTATATAATTTCGAAAGCATTTAGCAATATTTGTTGTTCTTTTTTCATCATATCTGAGGGTCCGTTTCTTGCTTCCAGCGCGAATGAAACCACTCGGCGTTCACGTCCGCAGTCCATGGTGGAGCCCCAGTCCAGGACACCTCCTCTGAAGCTATGGCGGAAGCCCGGAGAGCCTCCTCCGCCTCAATCGCGATATTCGCAACCTTCTGCGCTACCCCGTCGCACGCGGAGTCGCTCACGACCTTCAGCTACCGCCACGGCTTCTTGATTCCACCGCAGCCAATCATCACATAGTTCTGTTCGGTAGTTTGGTTTACTTGGTTTCCTCGCCTAGCGTCAATTGTGATATAGGTTATTTATTTCGAAGGTTTTTTGCCTAATCTCTCCATCAATAATTATATTTTTCTTACATTATTACCCATTCATTACTTGACCATACATCTACTCATATGAAAGTATAAATATAAACCTTCTATTTGAAGTAGGAACACACTAATCGGAAATCAATAAATTATGAAAATAACCTCATAACAAGAACTGAAAAGTACGAATCATATATTAATGTCCATTTTATTAAAAAATAACAATTATAAACTATCTATTGGCTATTAATGTACTTTACTGCCATCTCATAACGGTAAATGAAATTTGGCGTCAAGGAATGAATGAAGTGAAATTAAGAGACCACATCATAATTCTAAAGAATTTCACCCAAAATATTGTAGAATAATCAGTTTTCAGACCGTCCTGAAATGACTAAAACTGTGATCTGCAATATTTTGTATTAGAAATTCCTATAATCTAATGTCTTTTTTCCCAGTTAATTCAGCATCAATTTTGCTTGTAAGATAAGTTCATCCTATGTTCCATTATAAATTATTTCGTCATCAATTCTTAAAAAGTAAAATGTGCAATGTATTATTTTCAACATTTCGTCATCGTGTATCGATCAATATTGGAAATTAGCTATGAATAAATTGTAACATATTCATTGATAATGTAGATATATAGCAAAAATAATATAATCATTGTCAAAATATCATAAGATCACTATGTTTTATATGTTTCGTGGTAGAAATTTTTGTTGCTAGTTATTTGCCTGCAGGTATCAGTATCAGGCTCTGTAAATGATGTGACTCATTTCATGATGATAATAATAGTGATAGAAGACGACATATCGAACTTGAATTATGCGCAGGTAATTCTTATTGCACATTTCTTCCATAATTTTTATTCCTGGAGATGTTCTTGATCGTTGTATCAATTTATTGGTCTAGCAGTACTTCATAAATATGCTTTGTATTTCGTGATTACTAACAAAAACAATATTCAATAATGTAGTTTACTTATTCGATTGAATGTCTTTAATGATATTTTTGATTTTGGAATCGTCGATATTCAACGTACTCACGTGATCTCAATTGTTTTATTCGCTATTATTATTCTTATCGCATTACAGAAATGTACCACATCATTTGCGAGAATATATTCGAAATTGCTATACAGCCCTTTTTTTAAAAATTCACTTGAGATTGACGGTAGAGAGAATTTTTGATATGGAATCTGAATAATAATGGGTGATAGGTAGATTTTTTATGGTGAAAAACAATTGAGTTATTATATTTTGAAAGTACTTAAATCGTAGTCTTAAATCATGATTCCTAGCGGATAATAACAAGTATTCCATTGTAAAGTAAGAAATAAGTTTCATTGTATTTATTCAATGTTTTGTTTCTCATCATTCTATTTATTTCATCATATTTCATGTGATATTCTTGTTTAAGAAAGATGTTTTAATTATTAATTGATCATGTATTTTTTTTAATGATTAAATTCATTAAGTATTTCTGGCGATTCTATTTAGAAATTGCCAAATTTTCTACTATTATCCTCACCTTTACTTTGAATTCGTTCAAAATTAGGGTCTTTTGTTTAATACTTCTTCATTCCTGCATTTTTATCCATACGATGTTACAGTAGAGTCAAGATAATAATAATGGACAGTTATAACATAGGATTGGAAATAAATATCAATAAGACAAAAATAATGAAATTCAGGGAAACAACAGAGAATTGAAAAATAAAGATTGGAGAATATAGATTCAAATATCTTGGTGTCACAATAACAAATAGAGGGGAAAGAGAAGTGGAAATAATGGAAGAGATAACAATAACAAACAGAGCTATTTACACAAATAAAAAACTATTGAAAAGTAAATTTTTGTCAAATATAACAAAAATGAGAATAGCACTCTATGCTGCCGAAATAATAAAAATTACGGAAAAAGACGAAGAAGTTTGAAGAAAAATGGTAAAAAAGTATCAGAAAACAAATATAGACCAAGAATGAATCACGAAATAGAAAAAGAATTCGAAGGAGAAGACATAGTGAAGAAAATAAAACAACAAAGAATAAAATGGCTCGGATACGTATGGAGAGCTGGAGAACAAGACACAGTGAAGTCAATCCTAGAATAGGACTCAGCAGAAAGTTGAAAAAGAGGAAGACCAAGATCATCATGGATAAATGAAGTTGAAGAAGATTTTTGAATAGTGGGCAGAGGTATAGAAAAAATAGAATAATATAGCGAATAAAATCTGATACCAAAAATAGAGGATGACTTCCTCCATATGATGGATCTAGAGAGTTCCGTTTAGGAGCGGCGATACTTCCCAAGGAGTGCGGAACCATTTCTTAACAATAATAATAATAACAGTGAAGTCAAATTTTGCTCTATATATTAGATTACTGTGTTCCCAACAGGCGTTTTCTGTAAACAGAATATTGAAAGAAGTAATATTAAAGGACTGAAAACATTCTAACAGAAAAGTGAAGATCACGTGAATTACATCACAACATTTCTGCCAATCTAATAAACAATAAACTTCCCACAAGAACATTATTCAATCAGCGATGTTTCTTTACTTTTGGATTTTATATGAAAAATGAGGGAGCAACAACCTGTTCACAATTCATTTATATTTCCAAAATATTGTTATCTAATGAAAACTCAATGTAAATCCAGATTATACATTACTGAATTATAGCATTTTAGTCGACTATTCAATTCAGTTAGAAATAGGCAATATTTGTAGATTTATTCCAAGATTGAAGAATAGGGTAATAGTTGTCAACTCCTTGTGGTTTTAGGTCAATCTGGCTCTACTCTTTCTGGTTTGGCGCAAAATTGAACCATTCACAGATCTTCAGGAGGTGGTGATGAAATAACTCTTGCACAGTAAATTCGTAGATGAAAAATTACTCGAAATTATGAACGAATGACTGGTAGCCACGATCGATTAAGTTAGTATTCAAATTCAAATTATTCGGTGATATTTTTATTTCGATTGCTTCTCTTATTAGTCTCTTGAACCAATTGTTCTTTTAAGTCAGAAATTTTGTATTCTTGAAATCAATACCATCTAATTCTTGAATAGCATGTTCAGCTACCGCAGACTTTTCAGGGTGTTTCATTCTTATATGACGAGGATGCTCTTTCAATCTTCTTTCTACAGTCCTTTTGGATTGTCCAATATATGCTTTGCCACACTGACAAGGAATCTTGTAAATCCCTGGATACTGTAGAAGAAATCTGTCTTCAACAATACCAATAAGATTTCGAGTTTTTGAGCTGGAAGTGTATGGGGTTTTTATGTCATATTTATATGAGAGTATTCCAATTTTATCCATTATATTAGTTATGTGAGGCAACTGAACAAATATCCTTTTATTATTTAGATCTTGAAGGGGAGGCGTATAATTCTTCTGTCTAAGTGCTCCCTTGATCTGTGTTCTATTATAACCATTCTTCAAGAAAAGATTATCTAGAAGCTTGATTTCATCAGATAGTTTACTAGAATGACTTAAAGAAGAGGCTCTCTGATATGAAGGTTTTATGGTATAAAATTTTTGAACAGGATGGTTATTTGAGGACTCATGTAAATATTGATTTGTATGGGTCGGCTTCCTATATACTATCTTATCTTGTTTCTTCAGGTAAACTTTCAGAAAAGAAAGACAGTTATTTTCTTCAACCTAAATACTGAATTCAATGTTTTTGTGTTGCATGCTCAGATGATTCAAAAAAACATTCGATTCATACCTACCATGAGGCCACACAGCAAAGACATCATCAACATAGCGTTGCCAAACAGTAGGTTTCTTCATAGCTGTGTTTAAAGCTTCTTGTTTGAAATTCTGCATGCAAAAATTAGCGATAGAAGGAGAAATAGGAGAACTCATAGCGACACAATCGATTCGCCTGTATGAATTACCATTGAAGACAAAGAAAGAAGTCGAACAATGTTTAAAAAGCTTGACAATATTAGTTATGAATGATTTTCTGATAATTTCAAAGTATCAATAAAATAGGTACTTTTGTGAAAAAAGATGAAACGTCAAAACGGACAAGTAAATCATTAGTTAATGTCCTATCACTAAACAAATTCACAAAATATCGAGAATCCTTGACATATGATGTATGACTAATCTTTGGCTCCAACAAACCATACAAATATTTGGCTAATCCATATATTGTGGAATCTATTCATGAATTTATTCTATATTTTCAATTCACTGTTTACATCGTTATAACACAGTAAAAAATATAAATAATGTTTAAAAGTGCTGTAATCAAGTTTAAAAAAATATATAAAATTAAGAATAATTTTAACTGTTTAAACGCCGCCATTTTCGCGCGCTCTATTGATGACGTCAAATATTATGTCCAGTGACATTATAGTCCATTGTTTACTACAGGTGTTTACCTTCTCAACTTATTTCAGTATTATAAAAGCTCAAAAGTCAGTTTATAAGTATTGCAATGTGCCTGAATGCAAAATACTATCAGAAAAACCTGGTAAAGTATTTTTCCAATCCAGACAGGCTTTTAAATACGTAAGAAATGATGTATGGTTATCAGAAGAGATGAAGTATCATAATAAACTTGACAGATCATGAATAACATTATATGTGATTAGTTTTAGCAATAAAATACAGTGTATTTATGCGGCTTCGTTTAACATTTGCTCGTTCTAAAATAAACAAAAATTATAGGTTATGTTTACTGCTCGTCATATTTCGGATTGTATTTATTAAAATAGCGTACATAATGTGTTATTATTGAATAATTAATATGCAGTGTTCACTCTTTTTACTTCAGCGGACGTAAAATTTGGATTTGAAAGAAAATAAGACGACATCATGAATGGATCTATTCTTGGCAGATTATCCGATTTTGCTTTTACAAAACTACTTTGTCTTAAATGATTTGTAATCTCACTAGGATGCTAGAATTACACTTAAACAATAAACAAATTTACAACATACGTTATTTCTATGTTTTCTAATCAAAAGCCTGCAATGCCTTACAAATGTAAGCAGTGCGCACTTGTTGACATAGTATTTGACGTCACGTTTCGTTTTAACCAATGGTGTTGCGTTTTAGAACTTTGAATTTGTCTCGCTTAATTTGCATTTTTATTTATTAATTTCAAGCAATTGAAAAGATATTAATTATCAAAATGATGGTTTAGTACAAATGTCTGGCCAATAAAAATTCGGAATTGAAATATTTGAATAAGATTCAAATTTCATCTATAGTCCCTATTGACAAAAGGTCCTTGAGGAATATCTTTTTTAATTTTTATTGACATGGAAGAAATTTTAAGAATTTTATTTATTGCGACTGACTTTTCCATTGCACAGTTTAATTTGTATATACAATTCAAGTTTCAAAACTGTATACATATACACTGTACGGATTTCAGTTAATTACTTCGTTTTTGATATAGCTGTGTGCATTGGCAGCCCATCTTATTCTTTCAACTATCTTAATCTACATATCAGCTATTACAAGAGTTCTGTTCTAAATTCTGCCTAGTGAGCACCTCCAATGCAGTACCGAGATACAAAATTAATCTCAATTAATCCAAATCCCAAGTTCCATCAACATATGGTCAGGGCTTCAGGTACAGTTGTTTCTTAGAGTCGATAGGTCGGCCGAAAAAATGTAATGAATCGAGAAAATCTTCGGGCAATATAGCATAGCATAGGATCATCACGAGCTTAATACAACCTTGGGTATTTTAAAAGCCTAAAACACAAACATACCGCAAGATGGTTTGAGTGTGAAAAAATCACTTTCAAATGTAGGACAAAGTATAACTCTCCTCAGTAATTGCCAAAAATTTTGAATCGATTCGAAGGAGGAAGCTCAAAAATGATTAACAACATAGTGAGTGCGTAACAAATTGTGGAATTATATCTTTGGCCTCAAAGACAAACCTTTATCTATTCTTTGGGTGGTCTAAAATAGAGAGAATCCAACAAAAGCTATCTATTCCTGAAGTGTGTCGAAGCTTCATCCGTTTACAAGATCGAAGAACGATTAATATCAATTGATATACAACAATTTGTTAACCGAAAGTAATTGCTAAGCTTCAAAAAACAAACCCTGAATGACAAATTCACATGAAGCTCTGAACCCAATTTGGATCTTTTTTCTTATGCTGCTAATAGTCCGTGAGACAGCGCATAAATTTTTTGTTGATTACCGCTCACTTGAAACTTTGTGAGTGGCTTCAATGTGATGAGTCCGACAACTTTTTCATTTGACAAAATTCTAGATTTGGGGGCGTTTACCCGCGAGGGCTAATTAATTGAAAGAATATTACCGTAATAATGATCTTTACACTAATCGAAAGATTTTTTGATAATAAAATGAAGGAAAAATATTGTCCGACATGAATATTGAGGCTACCGGTGAGTCCGACTTGTCATAAGTACCAACATACTTACCATTAGTACCAACATACTTATGACAAGTGCGGCTTGTCGGATTTACCGGTAGCCTCAATATTCATGTCGGACAATATTTTTCCTTCATTTTATTATCAAAAAATCTTTCGATTAGTGTAAAGGTCATTATTACGGTAATATTCTTTCAATTAATTAGCCCTCGCGGGTAAACGCCCCCAAATCTAGAATTTTGCTAAATGACAAAGTTGTCGGACTCATTACAATGAAGCCACTCACAAAGTTTCAAATGAGCGGTAATCAACAAAAAATTTAGGCGCTGTCTCACGGACTATAAGGATCCAGTATGAATTGAGCGGTCAATATTTCAGTCGTTGAATGCAACAGTTGATGCCTTTAAAATAGTAGATAATACTTTACAATGTCGATTCACTGTTTGCTGCTATGACTTTATGCAACTCTTAGAAGACAACCGTCGTGCATCGGATATAAACTTTTTGAAGGCATAATTTGATTCTAAGCAGATCTTTATCTTTTCATTTCCACTTTAAAATCAATCGTCGATCGAAAAATTTAGTCCGTTTATCGTTTATGTTAAGGATCTGAATTTGAGTCTGTCATCTGTCAATGTTTGCTGTATAAACGTCTAAACTTTTGATCTTCTCTTGCGAGCTCTTTCCATCAAATTATCGTTAACTTGATCCACATCAATTTCGTTTTTTCAGGACAGAACATAATTTGAATTAAAAAGAGAACCAATAGAAGGAGATTTTTATCATCCTGAAAAAACATTTATCCATTTGGAAAGTGCTGAACAACTGAATTCGTCAAAACATTTCGTCCTTTGAAGCCAAATCGAGCGTTGAATTACAAGCAAGTAATTCGTTGACTGTGCCCTCTCAGGACAATTTCATTTCGCGCGGGTATTTGCCCAGGCAGTCATTACAAAGATACAAGCCGAGGATTCTCCAGTCGAGATGTTATTGTGCGGAATTTATTATTTTGTATTATGTTGAAGTTGTGGAATTAAATGATTTTATGTTTGCTCAGCAGACCGAAAGCTTTTTGAAGCATTTGATGAATTGAGGTGAGTGTTTTTAGTTTATTTTATTGGATGTGAACTGGATAGAAATTAATCATCTATGTTTGCTATCTTGATAGCTTTGAACCAGGAAAATAAGAGACAAGAAATTTATTTTGATTAAATCCTGCATCAAATTGAAAAGAATACTATGCTACAAGGACCGAATGGCCGTCATTTTTGTCGGACAGAATAGATATATTTATGTAATAATAATAATGAATTATATGTTTGAAATAGTGATAAAAATAGTATCAGAAATTATGGACGGCAAAACTCTGGTTTATTTTGCTCGCTATCCTACAACTGATGTCAACATTAAATGAAAGTAATATACTTTATGTATGACGAGAACATGCACTTTTGGAGCCAATTTTAATCGCCCTGAGCAACTGCCAAATTTAACAGATGATTTCAAGATCAAAATCTGTAGTGGTCATCTTAAAATGTATTCACAGCCTGACAATTATAGCTGTGCGCCTTACAAGTGCGCAGACGATAAGCCAGATACTAAGTTGAAAAGTACAGTCCATTAAATGCACTCCGAAAAAGTATCCGTTCATAAGAAATCTTGAAAAGAAACCGACTTCAATATAGACCACTAAAAAATAAGAGATAAGTATTTTCGACTCATTGAACTCCATGAGCCGACTTCAAGCTGTCGAAGATTCAAAAATACAAATTTTTTTTACTTTCTAGTCCTCTGTACTTGAGCCGCTTTCTATTTTTTTCTGGAAAACATTTCATTTTTAATTACTTGTACAAAGTAACAAGTATTGTGAAACCGACAAAATTTTCCTATCGAGATTTTACTGGAAATATCCGTTTTGAGAATACCTGAATCCATTTTGACTATTTTTGGCTTGATGTCGGTACGTATGTTCGTGCGTGCGTGCGTTCGTACGTGCGTGCGTAACTTGAAAATTTCAAAACTGGTTATTGTACATCTTGCATTATGATTGCGATCGAATAAACCGAAAGTGCACTTTACTTCAAACTTTTTTCTAATTTTCCGCATAAATTCAGAATGATCAGCCATAGGATACTGGAATTTAGCATTCAAACTTGCTGTAGCATCTAAATGGTCATCTTCTATTTTTGTAATAATCGGCTGAGCCGAAAGTGCACTTTATATGACAGACTTTGTGAATTTTCCGCATGAATTCTAAACGATCAGTCATAGAATATTCAAATTTTGTATAATATCTAGTTGTACACCTTGCATTATGATTGCTATCGACTAAGCCGGAAGAGCACTTTATACGAAATATTTTTTGAATTTTCCGCATAAATCCAAAACGATTGAACGCAGATTGTTAGAATTCAGTATTCAGGACCGTCTAGATGCTCGTATCCTATTTTTATTGAGATCCATCGAGCCGGAAGTGCACTTTACTTGACAGTCTTTTTTTTTTTTAAATGCAGATTGAAGGACCCAAATATGGATTAGGAAATAAATGTTTAGGTATTGAAGTCCATTTAATTTTATTCATGCTACTATTCAATTTTTGGACGTTTCGGATGTGCACCCATCCATCTTCAGCGTTCTATTGAAATATTACAATCCTCTAACTTCGTTTACAGCATAGTTGTGAAGATAAACTTCCAATACTTATTGATAACAATATAAAAATGGCAAATAACTCAAAAATTACAAAAAATGTGTGAATGTAACTTTGAGGCTACCACCAACCAAGGTGGCTGGTGATCATTCTATCACCAGATTGTAATATTTCAATAGAACGCTGAAGATAGATGGGTGCACATCCGAAACGTCCAAAAATTGAATAGTAGCATGAATAAAATTAAATGGACCTCAATACCTAAAAATTTTTTTCCTAATTGACAGTCTTTTGGAATTTTTCGCATAAATTCGAAACGATCAGGTATAGAATATTGAAATTTGTTATTTCAGTCTGCTGTAGCATCTGAATGATTGCCTACTATTTTTATAACAACAGACTAAACCGGAAGTGCACTTCAGTAGGAATTTATTTTTCAATTTTGTGCATAAATTCAGATCTGTTGGCAGTCGTAGAATTTTGGACATCAGTATTTAGAAATGTTGTAGTATAAGAATAATGGTCTACTGTTTCCATAGCAACCGACTTGGCTGAAAACGCATTTTACTTGACAGATTTTCAGAATCTCTTGTATGAATCCTAAACGATCAACTGTGGAACGATGAGATTTTGTGTTTGATTATATATATCCAATGATATATATGATTTGAAAGTTAAAACAAATAACCATTTCATCAATATCACTTATCCGAAGCATCATCATTTACATTTCAGGTATTTTATGCTAGGCGCCTTGAAAGCATCTAGTGATTATAAATTCACTGTAATATGAATAGATTTTTTACTAGAAACAAAGAATCAAAACATAATATATTGATATATTATAATACGTGAGAGCTGAAAATTAATTTGTAAATTGTATAAAGCAGGTATTTTGTAATTAGAAAATTATACTTACTTTTTGTCCAGATTATGATCAACTCCACGACTTTTAGATTACATTTGCTTTGAGCTGTAAAGAATAAATATTATATCAATGAAATATTGAAAATGACTGCTTGAAGTAGATATGAATATTTGAAGAGCGTAAAGTATAACTGAATATAAATATGTTTTTTCAAGACGACAATCTTAGATGCATCATAATCAATTCATTGACAAATCGAACATTGCATTTCAAATAAAGACTTCCAGAGATATTTTTTGGTATATAATTCTTGAAATTATTTCTCAACGTTTTTTCTCACGTTAAATATTACTTCTTCTGCTTTTTACTTCTTGTATAAGCTTTTCTATTTTTCTTACTTTAAAACATTTGCTCACGGAGCAATCTTTATAATCTCTACTGATGTACATTCCCAAAATTTATTCCTACAGCATCCGTCTACCATGAATCTTTGTTGTTTTTTAATCTGACAATAATTTACATATTCTGTGAACAAAATAAAATTTCCCAAAAACCATCATCATAATTAATTCTAAAGAAATATACTGTATTTCTTTAATATTCAGTATTCTGCAGCACAATCATTGATGAGATCTTTGACAAATTGGAACAATAATTACCTATTATATGCATTTGTTCATATTGTATGCAATTTTGACGCGTATGTCTATTACGAACGACCGGTGGATAATTGAATATTGGTAATGTTTTTGTTTCTAGCGTATAGGTTGCGAGATCTGCGTTTGATTCGAGTTTTCAGTTGTTCATTCTATAGCTGAAAAAGTGTTAAGTCAAATTTTGATCAGCAGAATTATAATAAAGTAGTATGTTTATTGAAGCTTCAAAATTGAAATGATTCTATTCGCCTTGGTTAACCTTTCGAAGTGTAAATTCACATCCAATGGACATTATGCCTGTATAAATTACTTCACCTATAGTACCAATGTCTAAAAAGTCCTATATTTCCTTTGAAATACTTTGTATAAAATATTGAAGAAAAAAATCAATTTTTTGATATGTGAAAAATTTATGTGTATTCATGTGAGAAGATTTAAAGTTATTGAATAAATAATGTCACCTAAACTTGAATAATATCAGCTACTTTTGCACAGCAGTAAGTATCAAATATTCATACGCTTCCATATTTTGAGTTCTCCAAAATTGAAGTACGAAACGTATTCGAAAGAAACATTAGAAAATGAATCTCCCGGTGAATTAATACATTGAAAACTTTTCAATCCCTCAAAAATCAATCAATGATTGATCAGAATGAATTATTAACTATTTATTCACTTCCTCTCAATTATAATAAAGTTACAGCTCTTGTGGCTTTTGAACTCTAAGTTTGGACTTTAAACATTAATAGTACGCTAAGATTTTCATGTTTTCCATTTTGTGAAAATACATTGAATAAAACAATATTCTATTCCTGTAAAAATTAAAAACTGAGAACGGTTTGAAAAATTGGTTGTGCTTCAGTACTTCTCTGACAGTATCCATAGTCACGTAACATGAGTTTTTCCCCAAATGTCTCGTCGGGAGTGACCTGCTGAAAGATTTAGAAGAGAAACGACATGTCTACAAGCATAAATAAGTTTGTGGCTCAAAAAGTTTGAAAGACCTAAACATCCCAACCTTGAGATATGTGTGGATATAACAAATTCAAGTCAATATCTTCAATATTGTAGAAGTTATGCGGGAAACAAAAGGATCAATGCAGTACCTGAAGGCTTCTTGATGAACCGATCTCAACCACAATCTGATTATACCTGTATACCAAATTTCGAATCGGTTGGTTGCACGCTGCATCTGCTATCGTCGAGTATTACATAAACATAGATTCACTCATCGATTTTACTCTTAAAATGGCCTTTATTGTCTAAGAGTGTATTCGATAAAAGCGAGTTGATCCCGAATTCCACTTCCAGTTTTTAAGTATTCATAGCTTAGTGCAAATATGCTGACTTTATAATCCGAAGATTGTGAAATCAATCCCAGTTTCGAACATAAAATTAAATATGATTTATAGTGAGTTATGAAATACATTCCATAGAAGCTAAAAGAATCTGTTGCTTGACGACTAATAACCACATCCCATGGCTTGGAAAATCTATATATTTATATTATTATAAATTGCTTAAATTCGATCAAAAACAAAAATTATATGGTCATAAAATATTGCTCTCTCAGTCCTATCGTTAAAATTTTGGTGATCACTGGTCTATCGTTCCTGGCTCTTCCTGTCGGGAATTCGCGCGCTGTGTTTTCAGTGTGCGCCCATTCCTGCTGTAGGAAGGATTATTACATTGAGAAAATTTCTATCGAATCAAAGTAATGCGAATGACAGCTAATGAATTTCGAATTTGTTTTCGTGAACGATTAAAAAATATATGATAATATGAATTCGTAGTGGTGTTTTGAAACAGTGATTTTGTTTTGTTTTAGTTTACTAGGTAAGTCATTGTCATTTGTTTTCTTATATTTGTTGATTAGTACAAATTGTGGGTGGAGACAGTATCTTCAAATTATTTTTCATGAAATGAAGCTTACAAGTATTTGTTATCAAGAATCTTCCATTTGTGGAATAGACAAATACATTTCTTTCAATAATATTCCGCAGAATATTAAACAGATGAATCAAGGCTATACCTGCTCAAGAATACGTCACACCTGACGTCTGCTTATTGAAATTTCTAACTGCAGTTGTAAAACTGATATTTAATATTATTGAAGTATATGATAGTGTGAATTTTCATTTGTTGTTTTTTAAATTTGGAATGGATCATCAAAAATTTAATGTACTGTCACTCAAGAAAAATATTTTGGCTGCTATTTGCTGTTTTGCATCTTTAGGAATATTTGATTCACGTTCTGAATCATTCATAAGCGTTGGAAATAAGTGGCTTACATCACACTGATTAGTACGAGGTATAACAATTTGTCACTATTGAAAATATATTGTCAAATTATTATAGAATGTTAGAATTCATTACATTTAGAAAGTGTTCTTATGGAACTACGATCCAAGCCTTCTGATTGACCAAAATGCGAACCGATTTCACATTACCACAAAGTCGCCTTTGGCAATCTTCAGCTGTTGATCAATTATCATAAATAGATTCGAGGACTTGAGTTTGTATCCAATCAAGTGATATGTGAATATATTTCTTGCTATTATTTCTTGAATTTATTTCCAGCAAGCTTATTTTGAATTTTGCATTTAATCTTAGTGAATCGTGTGCGCATTTCGGCCAGTCAGAAGGCTTTATTCGTTGTCCCATACGAGCCTTTGGACCGCTCTTTACTGGAACGAATTATAATATGCAACATCATAAGCTGTCAATGTCATAAAGATTATTTGGACGATAATGATTCTCGATTACCAAAGCATTAATACTATGCTATTAACTGGAAAGTGATGTTGCCTTTCTCTGATTATCTGAATTGTTTAATAGCCATATATTCATCAGATTTTATAATTAATCAATGAATGATATAATGTATGCAATTTGATGAAATATATACAACCCACGCCTATGCAAATTCCCTATCTCAACTGTGTTGCAAAAGTGAAGCCAAAAATGTAATATTGTTAGAGAGAGAAAGTAACTGAGAGTTAGGTTGAGGCGGGCCTATGTTTGTATGGAGTTAAATGGATAGGTTCGGTTTATTTAGTATTTTCATGTAAAAATATATTGTAAAATGGGAAGAAAATGTTTTGTGACAAATTGTGATACTGGGTACAGGACATGTGAAGAGAATTTTTTTTTTTCTGCACCCAAAGATAATATTTTATTAAATAAGTGGCGAGGATATCATAAAAGAATACTCGTCTGGAGATGTAAAAATAGAAAGAAATTATTTTAAAATTATATTAAAATTAAAGGCTATATCAATGTTTCAAATTATTGAACGTATCTAATCTAAACTCTTAGTGAAAAATTCAACTTCAAGATTTTCTTGAAGTTGAATTTTTAAAGAAAATAAAAAATATAAATATTTCTATTTATGTTTTGAAATCAATAGAGATGTGATAATTGTTTACAAATTCACCGTACAGTATAGTATGGAATTGTTCAATTATGTGACAAATATATTATTACAGATACCGTTCAAATATTTCCGACTAAAAGAAAATGCATGTCCGAGTATTTTTCCAAATTGTCCGAAATATTTAAGCATCTCTAAAAAAACAAGGAAATCTCTTATAGAACAGGATGGATCTTTGAAAAAGCCCAAGCTGTGCAAAAAAGAGAAAGATATTAAAATGTAGATAGAATTCATCTTCCATTTATTCGATTAAAATAGTTTTTAATTTTTAGTAGAAGACACATAAACGCTAGAAATAAATTTAAATCCATAGCAAAACTTGGATTCAGAGGACTTGAAAGAATTTTTTCGATTTAAAAATTATATCCATCGAAGAAAAACAAATTTTCATCAATGAGAATTTAGAAGATTTTTGCTAAGTTTTTTCTTAATATTTTCTTCTGGTATATAAGAAATTGTTTGTGTGTATTTTCTCAATTTTATTACGCCCATTGTAATATAAAATATTCATAAAACTGTTTATGTATCTGTTATTCATAATTAGAAAACTCTTATCCAACGAAACGTTTATAAAACATGTTTCATAATAATGCACTTACTCATTGCAGATTTTAATAAATAGAAATGTTAGTTTTCTTTTACTTTTGCCCTTCATTTAATGAATAATAAAGTATTTGAAGTAATGAGAATATTGCATTTATCTGGCAATTGTTTTTTATTGAAAAAAATTCAAATATAATCTCATTTCTGTATATGAAGCATGCAAAGCTGGGCCCGCTCTCGCTATCTCTCTCACGTCTGCTGCATTACATTTTAGGCTTCATGTTTTCCAACTGAGTGTCCGCTCCTCTGTTATTCTCCTTCGTGATACAACCTTAGGTCTGATTCAGATAATCTTGTTGGTAGAGTATTTAATTGAATTGAAGTAGAACATCATTATGAAGTTTTCGATATTAGAAAAAAAATTACTCTCTTTATTTCTTGTCTGGCTAATTCCATTTGACTGAAAGTACTCATCAAACTGATCTGTAAGGGCTGCTCTGAAATAGAATGTGTCAAATTAATATTTCACATTACGATAGCTTTGTTTGATATAAATAGGTTCCAGATAAAAATGGACTTAATATTGATGTAGTGCAGATAATCCTTATCAAAATAACCTTAGGGGACTGTAATCATAATCACCTCTTATGGCCCTGATGAGGATTATATTCTGTATGAATAATGATTTTCTTCTATCGCTTGAATAACATGCTACATTGTAACACTACACTACATGCAAAAGTAGTCCATTTCAACAAGTTGCCATGACAACTGTAGGAAAAGCATTGTTTTCTTTGAACTAGTACAGAAACTTAATCACGTGACATAGTTCGTATCTCTTAGCTACTAGTTGATCAAATGATTAATATTCATTCAAATATTGTTCATGCTGGTTATTATTATTAATTATTTTGAACCTTCTGAAATAAAGAAGAGAATGTCACTACAATTTTTGACGATTGAATAATAGAGTGCGATAGAAGAAAAAATACCATGTTTAGTAATTACAAAAAATATGATTTTGGGATTAGTAAGATTGCTGTAATCCGTTTCTCGTTATACAGCGAACTTTCTTATTCATTCCAAAATCTAGTATTTTTTGTACTTGTTGAACAAATAACTATTGCATGAGAATATCTCAAGAAAAACCTCAGCTGGTCTTATGTTAGATTGCCTGAGAATAGACAAGTGGCTTTTTATGAATGAATAAATAAGAATCAAATAAATTCTTCATAAGGCTGTCCTAAGCAGATTGTTGAATGTTTCTCAACAGGATGATCAGATAAAAGATAAATTACTTTCTCATGTTGCTATACTGCGAAAATCCTCAGTTGAGATTGATCAGGATAACCTTATCAGAAATAACTTTTCATTGCAAAAGATCATCCTGATTCTATTCTTTTTTAAAGAAAAAGAATATTCTAACCTAAAAATATTGCAGTCAGATATTTCAGTATCAGACAATAGAAATGAATTTGACATACATGCAATAATTTACGTATTGTCAAACCAGCAATTTTTGGAATGAGAAGGTCAAAGCTTGGAAACACAATTGGAATCATGTTGCATGAGAGTGGTGGAATACCACAGATCACCACTTTCACTACTTGTACAGTCATTTGGTTCTAGAAAAGGTTACCTAGAAATTTTACCAGGAGCTCTGAAAATAGGTAATGTTATAGATTTCGATGTGCTCTTTCCGAATTTCAACTTTACCATCTCGTATTTTTGCCGTTCGCGCCGCTATATCGGAAAAAAGTCACATAAAAGCAGTTTTTTGACAATATCTTCTTTCTGACTTATTTCACGATAGAAGCATCTATATACAAAATAAAACTAGAGAAAATTTCCTACAATTCATGTAATAACTTTTTTTTTTTCGTGAAATCAATAGTTTTGGCGTACGAGCGCCGCAAAACATTATACATCTACGTCAACCCGTGAAATTGAATTTTGACTGAAAATAGTGAATTATGAATTTAAATGAATCTAAAAACCATACTAACAATAAATATTTTACTATGCGTTGAAAAACCGGCTCACTATGGCCCGTCTTCAGCAGTTGTTAGAAAGGAATGCGTTGCCTTTGTGTCGGGCGACCTTCTCTTCCTTTACAGTGTCGTTTGCATTTATAGAGTCATAGCTTATAATGAAGTGAATTGTTTTATTTTTGCTAATATATTGCCTGAAAGTATGAACTGATTGAGATGGAAGAAAAAGGATTGCAAACTTGTCGTATTAAGTAAATATTAATAGAAAGGACAACAAAGGTGAACTTTTGATGGGATCAAGATCAATAGTGGTTTGCGATGTATGTTAAAAACGATATAATGATAATCAGTTAATCGCTGCATCTTTGTATAGAGGAAGCTATGTCACGACTTCTCATCCACAACTGCGATCTACGCGCCCAACTACAATTTGCGGCACTCGTACGGCAAAACTATTGATTTTACGAAAAAAAAAGTCATAACAGAATTTGTAGGAAATTTCCTCTGGTTTTATTTTGTATATGAATGTATTCATCGTGAAATGAGTCGGAAATGAGATATCGTCATAAACTGCTTTTAGACGCCATTTTACCAACATGGTAGTGCGAGTGGGAAAGATAGAAGATGGCAAAGTTGAAATCTGTAAAGAGCACATCGAAATCCATAAAATCATCTATTTCAACACTTTTGGAAAACTTGCCAGGTAAAACCACCTAATATTTATATAAAGTTCTTATAGTAATTAAGGTATCAAGGGTGTTGAAAGCACAATATTGCCTGAGGTCAACAGTGTACTTTCCGAGGGCCTCTGGCCCGAGGTGTGTACGTTGACCGTAGGCATTATTGTCTGTTCAACTCCCGTGGTGCCTTCAATGTTTAATGTCCGACTTTTGTTGTATTTCAATCAAAATTCTCAGCAATGAATGTCCTGCCATTGTGATTTCTGTCAGAGAAATTACTTTAGTTACTTGCTGTAACTAGGAAACTTGTTTGTTATTGCCCTCGGGTATTATTTGTTACGTAACTACCCTTAAAACAATGTTATTATGACAACAATAATAAACTAGTCGGACATTAATGATGTTTTATGACACCAATTTTGCTTATTTGATCAGTCTAATTGAACTTTCGTCAAGAATTACTTAGCCAGGCCTGTAGCTCTATATTTCTTTCATAACATTACATACACATACTTTCCTATTTGTAAAGTATATAAGGATAGATTTCATGAAATAAATGGGTTATGTGGTCTAGTAAAAACGTTGAATATATCACTATTTTCACGTGGACATATTTACAGAAGATATTTGGGATAAAATCCATACAATAATATTTGCTGATGGAATATTTTCTGAAATGAATATGAAAAATTCAGAGAGCAAAAATTCACCTTGATATAACGGCGAATCCTTGGGGATTACAAGAAGTAGAGCTCCGTCATTTGATAGAGGTGAATTTTTGCTGACCATATTTCTTGAAAATAATTTAATATCAGTTACGATTTTTGTTCGATACGGAAGGGGCAGGCACTATTTTTATGCCCTGTGATGGATTTATTGTTACTTCCCAATCCATGGGATGAGGCTGCCAGTTGTCAAGCCATGGGTACATCAAGTTTTAGTGGAGAGTACACCATAGAGTAATACATTACAAATCATATTGACATTGTATTCAAAGCTTGGCCGATCCCACGACTTGCGGATTACAAAGCCATCATATTTTGTTAATGAACAGTATGAAAATAGGTGTCGGTCCGATGTCGGTCACTTCCCCAGAATTTTCCTACTGCACAAAAAAACTCCCTCGGGCGCACCATATATCCTTTTTTTTGGAAAATTAATAAATCTGATTTGTGTCACGTCACGCTTGCGGGCTTACTCGTCCTCAGGAGAGACAAATTTAGACGAGCGAGGAAGATACCGTCAGCTGCATCGTTCTTGTTTTCAGTTCTATAATAATGTTAGTTAATTGTAATTTTTTTCACTATTTTATTTGTTATTCTCAATTCTGAGTTTGTATGTGTCATCCATAATATTAAAATTGTATTTTGATTGCCACATAATCTTTCCGTCTCAGACATAATCGCAATATACTGTCTATAAACATTTTCTCACGTATTCTTCCACAATTACATTAGATATCAGAAATATAATAATTAGTGCTCCTACATTATACCGCTGTTTCAACAGTTTTTTAATCTTAACTAAATAGAGAAAAATCTCAGTTGTCCAAGGTAATATGAAATATGGAAATAAATTGTTCGTATGCTTTGTCAGGGATGGTTCAACAAAGTTTGCTTTTGGACTTAAACAAATTCCTGATTTGAGACTCCGAATGAAACGAGTAGACTTCGAAACAACTTCAAAAATCTGATATCAGAAAGAAAATATGAAACTCGGGCAATCACGACTCGGAAAAATAAGTGTTCTACTTATTTTGAACGATGTAAGAAAATCTGTAAGATGTATTGTGAAATTGTGGTTTGTTTTACGCAATTTAAACTATCACCAAGAGTATCTACTAATTCCTCGTACATCATCTTAATTTTTTATGGGCAAACTACTATTGTATGGAAATAAATTAATTTTTGTTGTGCATATGCAAATATCTTGCCATTCCTTGAACCGATAGTCACTATAATCTTATTGTTTTCTGTAGTCTGCTTATTCGCATCCTGCGCTAGTCATTATGATGAAAATTTCAGCTACCTGCTTCCCAGAAATGTTTTAAATATGATCAGAGAAAGCTTATCAAGCTCTAATGTATTCTTGAATAAATTGTCTGTAACCAATATTATATTGTACTCTTTGAAATCCACTTAAGGGTATCCTTCGATTGTTTCGAATATTATACAGTAGTTGAACTTTAAATTTATTCAAATTTATTGAAGGAGTTAACACACTTTGCTATTAATTAATGTTCTACTATAGCTCCCAGTTGCTAAGAACTTAAATGTTTATTTGAATGAGTAAACTTACTTCCTTAGTTTATCCCCAAAGCCCATAAGTGCTTATACATAATGGAAATACCTGCTGCTTTATTTACATTTACCTACCAAATACCCATTTGTATAAAGATATCTAACTATGATAAGAAGGTGTGTGTTTCTTGTTCTATTGTGTTAACAGTTATAACCAGGAGAACGAGGAGTTGCTAGGAGCAGCTCAAATAAATTTTTTGAACAAATGGGTGATGAATATCGTGAATTGACAATTATTATAAAAACAGAGACTTATTAGGATATCAATCATACATATTGAAAGTTGATCATGGATAATATGGTAAATTTATTCATTAAAAATAAACATTTGATCATAAATCAAATCTTTGCTCAAGTGATTGCTTATAATTCATCAATCTATGTGACCTATCATTTGGAATCCATCAGGCTTTGGAACAAATTGTAAGAAAAAAGTTGCGAAGAATTGATGAACCAATACAATAATCATAATCTTCAGAGGTTTAGAGGGGTACATATGCACGTACATATACACCAACCAGTATATCGACATGTTAAATTATAATCTAGGTCTTGGAACTTGATAAAATAAAGAATTGAATTTTTGTTCTTTGGGTGATTCGCATCGATTAAGAGTGTGCCTGCTCTTCCCTTAGAGAATACTTTTCCACTAACATCTATGCTCAAGTTTGAATTAATTGTTCATTCAGCGAGTTTCAGGAACCAGCACGGTATGAAGCATTTTGAGAAGCCCTGAACTAAATGCTGAAACACTGGAACGGTGCAAAATCATCGAAGACAATATCAAACCACATATGCATTATTCCTACATCATTCAAATGTCAGTGAACAATAATGCAATGTTGATTGAACTAGCGAAACAATTAGTAAATGTCAATAATTTCTCTTTATGTCGATGTACATTGCTTGAATTATGGAATATATTGCCTACTGATAGTTTGGTGTTCCAGAGCCACTATAATTATTGATAATAGTTTTAAAAGCTTTCATATGCTTTATTCTCGCAGCATTTTTGTTGAAACTCCGTATATTTCATATGTAAGGCTAACAGTTTCAGATCAAGGTTATATTTTCTCAGGATTTTTTCGAAACACATTCATAAATCATTTTTTGATTCCGCTGGATAATGTCAGCTCTGCCTAATTTAGGATCGGACTTCACTGACTCGTTTTTTTTGGGCTCTGAAAGAAATCAGATCCTCAATGATATCGACCACATTGCATCCTCAGTATAATGCGAAATCGTAAATGATAGACCAGTGCGATGAATTACCACTAACATTGGAATAGTGGAAGAAACAACATTTGCGACGATTTATATCGATCGGAAGAGACCGATAAGGTAGACTGAAATCAACCAGAGGTAACGGATCAAAATAAAAAATTGTTCATTTTGGAATTATCGAGAAAAACTGAAAGCATAATAATGTATAATTTGCATAGTACCTACTTGCGATTTTGGTGCGCATGTAAGTTACATAAAATTTCATTGTGGTGTTCCCAGAATTGACGTCTAAAAGTCGAATTTTTCTGTTCAAAGGATCAAACATTGGTCTTAATTCGATATTTGATTTAGTATTCATTGCCAACTTCAAATAAACAAAATTTCAATAAATAAAACTAATGAAACTATTTGTTTTCGATTGAAAATACATGATTTTGAAAAATTTGGTTCCCAATTCTATTCTTTTAAAGAGCTTTCATCGGTTGAATTATTATTTTTTTCATATTTTAATAAAGCTACAATAGGATGTGTATAGTACGCAACGCTGTAGACTTTCTGAATTATTTTTTACATTTAGTAATGGTACTGCGTTTCATAACCAAACAAACTTATTGATGATAAATTTACATCAAAAAAAGAATATCGATGGAAGAATAAATGAGTTACTGAATCAGTATACCGTCTAGTTGAGAGAGAATAAAAAATCTTGTTTATTCCAATCCCGCACACTCTTCCCATTTCAACTCATGCGTTGACGTTGCCAAGCGTATGATAATTTGTTGAATTTTAGAAGATTTTGTACAATTTTTTTCGAATAATAATTCAATTTTCTCTGAAACTAAAAACAAGACCTTTTGAAATTTGGTACACATATTTATAAGATTTTCGTAGATATTTTGGCGGTTTTTTGTGATGCTGTCATCTCACATAGTCGAGATAATGACATATAAATCAATGTGAAACACGTCGCGTGCATTTAACGCAATGTAATAACATGTCACTAAACAGCAACTGGACCATTTTTTATCTCGAAAACTAGAAACAAGATTGAGTTCAAACTTCGCTAGAATATTCTTCATTAAACAAATAATATACTGTTAAAATTTTCTTCTCAATAACCGTATATCTGATAAAATAAGACAAAATTCATCTCCACATCAATACGTTATATTGAAAGTATAATTAGGATCTGAAATGCCCCAAAATTTGAGGCAAGTCGAATATCTTCAACCTTCCTATTTAAGTCTATACAGGGTGAGCAACGAAACACGGAACATAGAAGTCCAACATGGTATTTTAAAATTGTGCGGATATTAGCTCTCCTGCATATTTTAGAGTAAAAATACAAGAATAAAAAGTTGTTTAAAATGAATTTTCACTCATAAAAAATCTTCACTTAATGCTGTAGAATATCTGTAGCATCAGATATTTAGAGAATAAAACACGACATTCTCGTCAGAAATCAGATAGCCATGGGAATAAAAAACTATTGGAACAAACTTCCATTCTGACAGTTTAATTCCGCAACATAATTATTATTATTTTTAAGATGCTACAGATATTCTACTGCATTAAATGAAGACTTTTTATGAGTGGAAATTGATTTTAAACAACTTTTCATTCTTGTACTTTTGCTCTAACATATACAGGAGAGCCAATATACGCATATTCTGAAAATCCCATGTTATTCCCTATTGTGACGTGCGGAGTGAGGGGGGAGCTCGTAGAAAAGACGTAGTATGGGGCGGAGCTTCTTCGGCCGCTTACGCCGCACCGCGCCGCAGCCCATCACCCCTCTCAATGGAAGCATCTGGTGATTTCTAGAAATGGAAAGAGTCGCGAAATGGAAAAATTCGAGAACAATATTTCACTATATAAGGCCAAGCAGAAAGACGGACAGACAGTACAGTAATAAGAGTATTAGTGTGAAATAAATAATGAAGTAACAAGTACAGTGAACAGTGCATATAAATAGTGAAATATAAATATCTGTGACTTTGATTAAATTAGAATTAAGTGATTAATATATAAATATACTGTTATTAGTGACATAAGAAGAATTAAAGATTTTATTTCATTTAGATTATTGAATAGTGACTTTACTTTATTTACAGAGTGATTCATCAAGCAATAAACATTACAGTGGTGTCAGGTGTGGGGTTGTTATAAACAATTTAGTATTTTGTTTATTGCTGTTTTGTAAAATTGGATAATGGCGTCTACGAAGCTGTTGAAAGATTTGAAGGTCGCAGAGTTGAAATATCAATTGGAAGAGCGAGATTTGGAAACCAGTGGCCGCAAACAAGTTTTAATGGAACGACTTCGAGGAGCTATGACTGAAGACGGTGAGGACCCTGATACATATTTGTTTGAGGTTCAACTTTCTTTAACCGATTTGGCTATAAATTTGGAATCAAAATTAAAAGAAAACTGTACAAATTTGGAATCAAAATTAAAAGAGAATTCTACAAGTTTAAAAGAAGATTTAGATTCAAAATTGAAAGAAAATTGTTCACTTTTAAAAGAAGATTTGGAATCAAAATTAAAAGAAAATTCTACAAGTTTGGAAGAGAATTTAGAATTAAAATTGAAAGAAAATTCTACGAGTTTGAAAGAAGATTTATTAGGCAAGTTAGAAGAAAATTCTAGAAATTTGAGAGAAGAACTGCATGGAAAGATGGAGGAAAACTCAAAGAAAGTTGAACAGCAACTGGAAAAATTTAGAGAAAATTCAAAGGTTTGGGAGGAAGTATTTGAAGATAATTGTAAAATGTTAAAAGAAGAATTGGATGCAAAATTGGATGAAAGAATGAAGATTTTTGAAGAAAAATTCAAATTTGGTGTTTCATCTCCGGAAAAAGCTTCAAAAGCTGAGATAATTGAATTATCCGCACCAAATCTTGACTCAACTACAAAAATGCGTGTCAAACCTCCAACCTTTGATGGTCAAACATCTTGGATTAATTACCATAGACAATTTGAAGCCGCTGCTAAGGCTAACGGCTGGAATGATACTGAGAAAGTTTCAGCACTTACAGTTGCTCTCCGAGGAGATGCGGTAAACATTTTACAGGCTATTCCACCGGAAGAAGACAACAATTATGAAAAATTGGTCAAGCGACTGGAGCTGCGATACGGCCATGCACACTTGGAGGAAGTGTATCACACGCAGCTCAAGAACCGATACCAACGTCCCAGCGAGAGTCTACAGGAGTTCGAAGCTGATGTGGCACGCCTGGTTCGACTGGCTTATCCAACTGGCCCGGATGATTTCTTGGAAAGCTGGGCTGTGAGGATATTTGTGGACGGCATCAGAGACCATGAAACGCAACAAGCCCTGCGTTTGGCGCGACCGAAGAAGCTGGTGGAAGCATTGGCCCATGCACTGGAATACGAAGCGGCAAAGCAAACGTCCAGAAGCAGTGCTCGAGTGCGAGAGGTTACCTGCGACTCCAATACCACGGAAAGCTTGGAAGCCCAGGTTCAGCGGTTGGTCCAAGAAGCAGTGAAAGATCTCAAGAATTCCAGACAACTTCGGTGTTGGAACTGTGGGGAACTAGGTCATCCAAAAAGTCGATGCAAGAAACCCTTGAAGACGTGGCCCAAAAATAACTCCAAGCAGGAAAACTGAATCGGGTCGATGTGCCGGGGCAAATATCGATCCAACCTAAACCGGCCCCACAAAATATTGCATTAATCGCTTCGCTACGTCATCAGTTTGATAGTTTATTTGTGGATGGATACATAGACGACAAGCCATGTAGTATTTTGTTGGACACAGGCGCAACGAAGACCATAGTGAGACCCGATTTACTGCGTCCGAACAAATCGTGCATGAGGACAAAATGGCGACTTCGAACAGCGACAGGTGACTCAGCTACCACACATGGAGAAGTTGACGTCGTCATCATGATTGGAGGAACAAGAATTGGACACCGTATCTTGGTAGCTGACATAGAAGAAGACTGTATCCTTGGAATGGATATAATGAGAAGATACGGATTCGATCTTGATATGAAAAACGGCGTGATTAAAATCAATAATGAAGAGGTCGTCCTACATTATCAAGAAGATTCTTCAGCATGCTTAATGCTAGCAGAAGACCTTGCGATTCCTGAGCGATGCGAAGAAATTGTACCAGCTACAGTAGGTGGTGAGATTCGAGAAGGGAGTGTCGCAATGCTGGAACCAAACGATAATGTTCAGCAAGGGATTTTGGTTGCTAAGGCCCTCATAAGTTCAGGAGAAATAGTACCAGTAAGAATAATAAACGTTAATTATTATGCAGTGAAACTGAAAGCCGGTACTATTTTAGGACGCCTCGCAAGAGTGTCAACTATAAAAACCACCGGACAAGACGTGGAGAAAGGACCCAACTGCGACAAACTTTCGAGAGAACTATTCAGTTCAGTACTATCCAAAGGACAACAATTAAACAATCGGCAACGTGCACAAGCAGAAGATCTGATACGCCGATTCCAAGAGATATTTGAAACCAGTGAGGGGCGAAAAGGAAGAACAAATATTGTCCATCACAAAATTGACACCGGCGATGCACGACCAATTCGACAAGCACCACGACGACTCCCGATTGCGAAGAGAGAAGACGCTGAAGCCATCATCCGAGATATGGAGCAGGACGGTATTATTGAACCCTCGAACAGTCCATGGGCCTCTCCGGTGGTACTTGTGAAGAAGAAAGACGGGTCTACACGATTTTGTGTCGACTATCGCCAGCTGAATAACGTTACCAAGAAGGACAGTTATCCTCTGCCCAGGATTGATGACACCTTAGATACCCTGGCCGGGTCAAAGATCTTCTCGACCCTAGATCTCAAGAGTGGATACTGGCAAGTAGCGATGGATGAGAAAGACCGAGAAAAAACTGCATTCACCATCGGCAGTGGATTGTGGCAATTTACAGTCATGCCATTCGGCCTATGTAATGCTCCTGCTACTTTCGAGCGATTAATGGAGACCGTACTCAAAGGACTATCATGGAAAACTTGCTTGGTGTACCTGGACGATATAATTGTGATGGGCAAATCATTTGAAGACCATTTGAAGAATCTGGAACAGGTATTTCAACATTTAAAGAAAGCTGGTTTGAAACTTAGTCCAAAGAAATGCCACTTATTTCAAAAACGGGTGAACTATTTGGGACATGTAGTCTCCGAAGAAGGCGTAGCAGTTGATACAGAGAAAATTAAGACAATTCAAGAATGGCCAGTGCCTGCGGATAAACATCAGCTACGTAGTTTCCTCGGACTTTGTACTTATTACAGAAGATTTGTTTGTGGATTCGCCAATATCGCAAAACCATTAACCAGACTGACAGAAGAAAATCGTAGATATAGCTGGGATGAAGACTGCCAAGTCGCCTTCGAGCAACTGAAGCAACTCCTAGTTCGAGCACCGATACTGAATTACCCGAAGACGGAAGGACGTTTTATTTTGGACACGGATGCCAGCGATGTCGGAATTGGGGGAGTCTTGTCCCAATTGCAGGATGGTCAAGAAAGAGTCATTGGATACTTCAGTAAGGTTTTATCGAAGCCAGAAAGAAACTACTGCGTCACAAGACGGGAATTACTAGCAGTAGTAAAGTCCATCGAGCATTTTTACAAATATTTGTATGGCAGAAAGTTCCTGTTAAGAACTGACCACGCTGCTCTAAAATGGTTGCTCAAGTTCAAGAATCCTGAGGGTCAGGTCGCTCGATGGATCGAGAGACTTCAAGAATACGACTTCGACATTGAGCATCGAGCCGGTACAGCGCATAAGAATGCTGATGCCCTATCAAGACGACCATGTCCCAAAGATTGTCAGCATTGTTCTAAGGCTGAAGCAAAAGCATTCCGGACAACTGTCATTGACGATGCTTGGCAACCACAAGAGATAGAAAAGGACATAGATGGCGACTCAGAGTTGCGAATTATTCAAGAATGGAAGAAGAAAGGAACAAGACCGACATGGCAAGAGGTGGCACCATACTCCCCGACGGTCAAATCATACTGGGCGCAATGGGATTCCATAATCCTGGATGAAGGCGTCTTGAAGCGTGTCCTGAAAGATCCGAATGAAACCAAGAGTAGAGAACAGCTGATCGTTCCTAGAGGTCGGGTTCCGGAGGTCTTGAGACATCTTCATGATGGAGTGAGTGGAGGACACCTTGGGGTGACGAAGACTCTGCAGAGAGTTCGTGAGCGGTTTTATTGGCTAAACTGCAAAGAAGACGTTAGGGAATGGTGCAGGAAATGCACTACGTGCGCTTCAAGCAACGGACCGCAGAAACGACCAAGAGCTCCGATGCGACAGTATAATGTCGGTAGTCCATTCGAAAGGATAGCCATCGACGTAGCAGGGCCATTTCCCGAATCAGACGTCGGAAATAAATACATTGTTGTCGTCATGGACTACTTTAGTAAATGGGCGGAAGCGTATGCTCTTCCTAATCAAGAGGCCGCTACTATTGCAGACGTCCTAGTGAAGAACTGGATCTGTCGTTTTGGCGTACCCTTGGAACTCCATTCTGACCAGGGAAGAAACTTTGAATCCACACTTTTCCAAGGGATATGTGAAGTATTGAATATTCGTAAAACCAGAACTACTGCATTACATCCGCAGTCTGATGGAATGGTGGAACGGATGAATAAGACCATCAACAGACACTTGGCCAAAGTAGTCTCTAGTCACCAGAGAGACTGGGACAAATATCTTCATCTGTTTCTTTTGGCCTACCGCTCATCCGTACACGAAACAACCGGACAGACCCCAGCAAGAATTATTTTTGGACGGGAACCTGGGCTACCATGCGACCTAAAGTTCGGCTGCAAACCTGGAGAAGACCTGGCTGGTGAAGATTATGTCATTAATTTAAGGCGTCAGATGGACGATATCCACTCCCGAGTCCGTATAAACATCCAGAATGCCAGCGACCGGATGAAAGAGACCTATGACGTCAAGGCACAAGACGGGGGCTTTCAACCAGGAGACTCGGTGTGGCTTTATAACCCAGGGCGGCGACGTGGCCTGTCTCCAAAATTACAGACATCTTGGGAAGGGCCTTACGAAGTTATCAGAAGAATTAACGACATAATCTACGAAATCAGACGCAACCCTAAGAGCAAATCAAGAGTGGTGCACTTCAATCGGCTAGCACCATATGCAGGAGACAATAATGAAGATCCCAACGACGCACGTGCTCGTAAGATCCACGCGCAGGAAGATTCATTTGAGGAGTTCATGAAGACTTTTTCAAGTGGACGTCGGGCCCGATTCGGAATAACTACCGAAGTGCAGCAGGATCTATTCAGAGTCCCGGCCGACTACTCCTTGGCCCATTGTGTATCAAGAGATTTGGAGATGTCCCGAGGAATAGCAGCAGTTTTCAAGAAGAAGTTTGGCAGACCAGAACACCAGAAGCCTACAGTAGGGAAGACCATCTGTCTGCGGGACAATACGACAACCAAAGAACGCTATATTTACCACATGGTAACGAAAGATAAATTTCATCATAAACCAACCTACCGTTCCATGTGGGAAACGCTGCAAGACATGCGAGGCCATTTAATGCAGAACGACATCCTGAAACTGGCAATACCAAAATTAGGCTGCGGTCTGGATGGACTAGATTGGAAGATCGTTCGAAATATGATAGAGGTAACATTCCGGAACAGCGGAATTCAAATATTGGTCTGCTGTTTCCACCCAGCAGGCCCGATCGAACCAAAAACTGTCGACTGCTACTTCTACCAAACTACAGGTTGCACCAAGGGCGGCGAGTGTCGATTCCGACATAGACATGAAGATGTGTTTCGGGACGAAACATTCTTAAGAAGAGGGCAATGTGACGTGCGGAGTGAGGGGGGAGCTCGTAGAAAAGACGTAGTATGGGGCGGAGCTTCTTCGGCCGCTTACGCCGCACCGCGCCGCAGCCCATCACCCCTCTCAATGGAAGCATCTGGTGATTTCTAGAAATGGAAAGAGTCGCGAAATGGAAAAATTCGAGAACAATATTTCACTATATAAGGCCAAGCAGAAAGACGGACAGACAGTACAGTAATAAGAGTATTAGTGTGAAATAAATAATGAAGTAACAAGTACAGTGAACAGTGCATATAAATAGTGAAATATAAATATCTGTGACTTTGATTAAATTAGAATTAAGTGATTAATATATAAATATACTGTTATTAGTGACATAAGAAGAATTAAAGATTTTATTTCATTTAGATTATTAAATAGTGACTTTTATTTATTTACAGAGTGATTCATCAAGCAATAAACATTACACTATGTTACTCGTTTCGTTGCACAGCCTGTATATTGGTAATTCAGTTGTTCATCCTAAAATTTTATGTGTGATTGATCAAATTTCGATATTCAATATAGCATTTAAAAAAATTTAATATGCTTTTTCGATCCTCAAACTTGAAGTGGTTCGATACATTTCAATCTTTTGTGGACAACATGTTCTGGAAACTACTGGAGGACTAGATATTGTAGAACGGTCGTGATTAATTTTATCAGCAGCTAGTTTTCAAGCAGCTCATATATTTCAAATTTTCTGTACAGCACTTACATTTCTCGTATAAAAGTATATAAGAACAGTTCATGTTTCGATAGAATTCCATTTCATATAATTTTTTCTATAAATAAATGACAAACATAGAATTGAGAAGCTGAAATGAAATATTGGAATATTGCAGTCAAAAAAAGATAATTAATTAAAAAAAATTTCATCATAAACCAACCTACCGTTCCATGTTTTTAAATTTTTTTAATTTATCTTTCGAACCACGTCTGTTTCGAAGCTTTTGATCATTTTAAATGTAGAACAATCATATCTTTGTTTTTGGTGTGATGCCATTTGATATAATTTAAGAAACTCTCGTTGAATCTGCTGTTTTATGCGAGAGAATTTCGCATTCGCCCTTGTCATTTAAAAAATTATACACATTTATAATAATTCGTTTTGTATCGTCAGACAAATGTACACGTTTTCTACTGCTGTCACTTGTACCTGCGGCAATTTCTGTTCTGCAGCCCACGGTCTTCACATTATTTTTCTTCACTTACTTTTATCATAATTCTGAATACAATCGAAATAATTTACAAAAATGACCCTTTATAAAATTTTAGAGATTTAATTATCCTTTCATTGGTGCTTGTTCCAAAAACAATATGAGGATTTGAAAGCGGAAAATATTAGGAGCTTTCAATTTCTTTCATTTGGTCATTTCTCGAATCCAGATTGGATTTTGAAAACAAAAATATTTTTCCACAGTCACTATAGAATGATATCTATTCCACACGCTGTAGCGTGCGGAATAGGGGTCATTTCACACGCTAAAAGGTTCCTAAGAAAGCCGCGTGGCGCCGCGAGAAAACTTTTTCATTGCTGTCATAATTTTATTTCTTTTTGATTTTCTTATCATTCCTCTTCAAAAAAGAATCAATATGAATAATTTCATCATCGTTTGATAAATTGGAATAAGATCAATGAAGCAAATTCTTTCTCAAAAAACGGCATATTCTGGTTGAAGATATTTCCACGAACAAGAAAAAATAACATCCGTCACTCGTGCGGATCGATCATTCCACGCTCATGTGAATCCAGCCACTCTACTTCGTCTCGTGACTGAATTATTCACATTTGCACGGAATGATCTCCATTCTGCACTTGTATCGGAGTATACTATTCTAATACTGTCCTTCGGACAAAGATCCCTACCTCATGCTGCGTGCGGTTGGCAATTCTATTTCCATTCCATAATATCAAGACCTCTACTATAACTTAGGTTTCAACCGTTCAAAAGTATAGCAGCCAATATTTGATTAGACTATATGAACACCATAATGCTTAAAGTACTTCCAAATCCCTTTTTGTGGACCCCAATTTTTTTTCTCCGTCAACATAGATCCCATGAAGTCTTCTGTGGACTCCAGGGGGTCCATGTGGACCATTTTGGGAATCACTAGACTGAAAAAATGATTTCTCTCTGAATATCATTCTTCAGTCGCGACTATTGTACCATCTGAGCGAATTTGAAACTATGTCAGCCTGTGTCAGTATGCATTATTACAGGCGTAGCTTAGTAGATTCTAATTTTGGGATTTTTGTTATTTTCTTCTCTCTCTACTGGGAACTGTCAATTACTTTCATGAAGAATTAAAGCAAATGGAATTAAATCTATTCATTCCCTGAAGATTTTAAGACAGTTACATATCTTGAATCTCCACCATTATACTTGAAATTTCATCCACGTAAAATGATAATTTGATTTACAGTTTAAATTTAATATTTGAAAAATGTCGGTGACAAGGAGATTTGAACGTGTCTGGATATTTTCTGAGATAAAATAAAATGCATAAATCAGCTGACGATGACATATCTGACAAGACTAGCATCTTCAAATCGGTATTTTACATAAAGCAGGAATAAATATCCTGATAGATATTTCACACTCCACCATACTTGGTGATGGAATGGATTAGTCAATAAATAAAGAAATTCCTTTACATTCTGCTATGTTTGATATTTTTCTCAATACTTGTTACTGCTGTGGATTTGCTTATTTAGTTGCCAATCGAATTTCCTGAAAATAATAAGTGAGCATCATGAATTTTTCTTCGGAGATACTTCATTTTCAGATAATTATTTTTTCCTTTATCTGCACCGCAAAATCTAGTAGATAATATTCGTGTTCATTCAACAATAACTGACAAAAAATGGAGAAAAACAATAGGGAAACAAAAGACGATCTTCCTTACTCATCGTAGCTCGAGATGGCCATAATTCACTTTGTTGGGATCTTTACAAACTTTGGGGAATGCGTCGTTTTCGTGATTTTAGATAACGATTTATTGAAAGGAGTTTTTCGTCGTTCTCTATACACATGAGTATTCTCATTAACTTGAGTTAAGAGCTTTCAGGAAGATAGGTTACATTCTTAGACATATTTTGAGGTATATTACACGGGCCCTACGTACTTGATTGTGTTATATTGCGCTTACCTTATATTGTAAAAAATAGCATTTATAATGTGAATACATTAGAGCTATGATTGGTTATGTTTGTAGTTTCACCTGATTCTCGTCCCATATTCCAATATTTTATTCGATAGAGTATTTAATTATAGTGAATAATACTTCTTTATACTCAACTACTGCCAATTAAAGTCAAACTTACATAGCCTATCCCCAACCTAAATCGTATACTCGTACTTTTACCCTTTAGCTTCCTACATTGCCGGCACATTCACTTTTATAGCCGATCGTCGGTCATCTCGTTTGTTTCAGAACATTTCACAAGAGGGCGTAATCCTCCGCCCCTGTACTTACAACCGTGAAGCACCTTTCTAATTCACTGTTTAAATTTCGCGCTGTAGGTTGAATGTTCCTTTGTTGCTAGGTGAACCGCGGTGTTGTCAGTTACAGCGGATTCTTGGACAGTGTAAGATTCATGGCTTATTCTTAGGGTTGTTTCGGGATCGTATTTTAACCCAATAGGAATTTTTTTGCTTGTAGTTTGAAGGAAGAACAGTTTCAGCACGATTTAGGGCAGATTATGTTTTTACTGAGATTGCGGAAGTGGACGGTGTAGGTGGTCTATAACCGAGAACTTTGGTTCCAGAAGACATAGCCATTCTTCTATTGAATTATTATTAGAAGATATAGTTATGGTACATATAAGAGTAACCAATGTTTGAAAAATATTCTTGGTGTTTTAAATGTTTGATCCATTCAATGTTAGCACAATATTTTTAGAATTGATTAGCTAATACTAAGAGAGATTTAGCACAAGGAGACCGTGTGAAATATCAAATTGATTAATTAAAACTGTCAAAACTGTCAACATAAAATTATGCTCCTATAAATTATTTTACATAGACAAAATACTTGATGAGGTTTGGATGAGCCCTCCTATTAAACATTCAGCCAGCACTCATGTTTCGGCAGACACCCCTAGATACTTGAACAAACCCTTTAGCATCATTTAAATTCATAATATTTGTGCAAGCCCTTCTACTCCTCTTAACATAAAAACTTCCTCTCTCGTAGCAAACTAACAATCATATCTTTTCACCTTCAAATCGGACGTCATTGACATACAGCTGTACTTATTACTTTTGGTAATATTCACACAGGATGCTTATAAAAACACCGAACATCCAATTCAAAGATGGAACTCACGATTTGTTCGAGAATTCATCAACATTTAAGTGCAGAAATGCAGGATAACGATTTGTTAGGAATAAAATTGAGCTTCTTGAAAATATTTTTTTTTTGGTAAAACAGTGAATATAAATCAAAATAGTGATTGAATAAACGTAAAATTTTCCAATCTGCCCTATTTGGGAACGACCTAAGAACTCATTACCAATAAAACTGAAATGTGTTAATATCTTCGAAGCAAAGTAGAGTCTGCCGGCAATCATAGAAATACAAAATATTCCTAAAATAACTCAAATAATCAATTCTGTTTTTTTCCCTATGTTAAGTCTCTGTCCCCATATTTGTTGTTTTCGTGGGCCCTGATTGGTATGCATTTTCACGTGAAATCCAGGAGTTTTTCAGCTCCATTTTTAGATGTTTGTGTTTTTTCATGCCGGTAAGCTTAAACGAGAAACCTGTTTGAAAAATATTTTTCATCTGTTGGTTTTAGATTGACACTCTAATGATGGCTTTTATTCAATCGCTGGCAGCTATTTTACCAATTTGAAATTTGATTTTTGACCTTTTCTCCCGCGAATATCAAAATAATTGAATTGTGTGCTTTGATAGGATGAACCTAAGCTTTAAATTTATTCAAATAGTCCACTGCGAATAAGAGTTGTCTCCAAAATTAGGTAATTAAAGAAATGAACAGGTCTCCCAAGTATTCATTAGATCGATTTGATATATGTCTAATCTAAAATCCAACGAAGTAAAGAGGAAAAAGTTTACTCCAAAAGACGCAATTTTCTTAACATGAAGTATGGGGTTTATTAGGTAGATAAAGTCACCTTGTAGATCTCTGAAACAAATGTAGAACAAGAAAAAGAGAGTAGAAAGCTTCTGTTCAATATTAGAGCAATCTGAAAGAATCGAGTTTATGTTCTGAAATAGTCGAGCTTAACTTAAAATGTAGATTTTCAGCATACAATTCATGAATTTGTTATAATTCATATTAGGAAATGATTTTTTTGTATACTTGATAGAAAACATCAGGTTCAATATGTAGTAATCAGTAAAGAAAAGTGCCAGTTTACCAATTAGCAACAATTTTCTAATTAGCAACAGAAAATAGTAGACAAAAAACGCACTACAACACGCGCCCAAATGACAGCTTTAACTTAATTGAGAAAAATTACGGGTTAAACATATAAGAGAAGAAAAATGTTCTCAATTTTGCGGGAGACAAATGTAAAGTCGCTTATTTAGCTGCATCCAGAATTTCGCGAGAATCTTCAGCTTCCGAAGCTTCTGATGAATTAATATCTAATATTGTTCATTTGTTACTATGCTTTTGCTTGGCAGTTGTCAAAACCGTTGCTACGTTTTTGCAAAAACACAACCTTGATTAATATTTCTGTAGAAAATCATTTCTATTCTTGGTGTCTTCCACTCAAGTTTCTCCATCATGTATACAAAAAAATAGCATGTTGAACACGTAAGAAAAGCGATATTACTTTGCTCCTGTGAATTGAATTCACTCGATCGTTGCTCTCGCTCGTGAATTGAAACATTTACACTCGCTAGTAAACTCTCACTTTTCTCTACTTGTCAAACAATCCACTATTATATTGCAATAGTTTCACGTTAAGAAAGACGTTATTTTCATGGGAAATCAGATTTTGGTTGACTGCCAGAATTAATGATGTATTTGATGGATCATCTCGCAATATAATATGAAAACAAAAGATCCCTAGATTTCATCAACAGAAAAATATCTTACAAAGCTGATTGTTCATACAAGAAGAATCCACAACTAATTAATTAGCCTTTATCCATAAAAAAGTACGTAGGCAAGTTTTGGGAATATCCATCTTTGAAAACATATTGTTCTGATTTTATATTGGGTATTCGAATTCAAAACAGTGCTGGTAAAAACCTAAAGAAATTAGAACCGTGTAAACAGTTAAATTTAGAATCAGGCATTCGGATATCCGATACTTGTGTAGTTCGAAGGGTCTGAGTTGCGAATATAGAATTAGTAATTAGATCTAGATAGTAGAATCGATAATCGGTTGCGGGTAAGGTTTTCAGGTACTAGTAACGTCCAAACAAGAGAGCATGGAAATTCTGATTATTCAAGAACAGCTTCAATGCAAGACTTGATTAGATACTATTTCATTTATTATTTTTAGCACGAGAAGTACAAAGATAGACATTGTTGCTGAAACAGTTCAATTTCAGATGTTGTTGCTTTAAAGCATCAGAATAATTAGAGTGCGAATTTGTTTTGGTATGATTATAAGATAGTTATCTTTTTGTTCCAGTTAATTTTCAAGATGTGTCAGTATCAGCAGATTCTTTTCAATTCTTCTTTGCGATGACTTGGTGTTCAGTGACTTAGTGGCAGTGTTTAGTGACTTAGTAATGTTTTCTCCTCATCAGAACATGCCAGCTTCCTCTCCTCAAATCCGAGTTCGCGACTCCTCCACAGCAAAGAGCGACTGTTTCTACGATACGCTGTTACCCATCACTAGAATATTCGGGATTTTCACGGCAGTCGGTAAGTCTATATTTGATTAAGATTGAATTTAATAACCAGACCTTAGTGAGTAATTTAGTTGATTTTAGCACAAAGGCGCAGAGCCCTAACAAACATTCTAAAACTAAAACAGTCAAAACGGTACAATGATTTTCCTCCAGAAAAATTGCGAGTTCCTAAATGTTAGATTATAGCTTCGCCTATGTACCTCGTTCCGTTGTATTATTATGATCAAAACACAGCTAGTATCTTCCATTGACGTAAATTCAGTATCAAAGTACATTGAGCATTTTATATTAAGAACACGTGGCTAACACACCTCTTTTCATTGCCAAGAATCTCGAATGAGAACAAGTTATTTTTGATACTTTATTTACCAATGAATGATTATTATTTATGCATTTTGAAATATTTTGCTCCTACGAATCATAACTGACGAAATAAACAAGTTTTAGAAAAAACAAAAATTATTCTTGTCAATCTATTACTATTTCTTCAATTGTACTTAAAAAGTAGACATGACCATAATCTATAGAAAATTTTTTCTGATTCCCTTGGAAATCTTGGATCTACTTGAACGCATGTACCGTTATCAAAATGTTATAAGGAGACAAGCACGAGTAATGATCTATGTTGGATGTCATAAATACGTCATTCGAATGACTATCATCATAATATATAGCCTATGCTTTTGAATGAGTATTTCAACAGCATAGTAGATTCAAATCCAATTAAATGAATTCATGAATTCAATTATTGTCATACATCATAAAATTACGTAAATTTGAATGATATTGGCTCAAAAATTTCCTTTCTCCTTTACTAAACTTTATGTAGTATATTTTGGGACCGATCTTTGAAAGCACTGTTTAGAAGTCAGTTTGTTATTTTGTGTCTGGTGGCTGTGTGAGTCAAAGTTCAAATTGGCACGCCTCAGTCTCTCGTGGATTCCCGCTGAGATATTGTGAAATTGCTGTCTCCCGAATACTGTACATCTAAGAAAAACTTTTGGAATCAAAATATAAAAGAGAATACTCCAAATTCTCAATCATAATTGCAACTTTATAAATAAACAACAACAGTTGATACCAAACTAGACATAATTGAAATAAGTTGTTGGCAATTGTTTAAATAGATAGAGCCAAATTACTTATTCTATTCTATACTAAATATTAGTGATAATAATTCTAACTCTACTTTATGATTCCCAATAATTCTTTGCTTCAGGAAAATATTTTGGATTTTATAATAAATTTAAATTTTGATAATGACAAATAAACCGCTGATAATTTTAAGCAATGATTTCAGTGACTGCTGTGCCAAATCATTCAATGATTAGATTTAGTTATTTCATATTTCATGATAAATACTCATTATTATACCATAAGTAGTTGAAGTATTATCGATTATTTTTGTGGTGCTATCACGAATGTTTATTGTGCTTGCGTTTGAATACCACGAGTGTGCAGCACGAGTGGTATTCACAAGCACAATAAACATGAGTGATTGCATCACAAAAATAGTCTATAATACTTTAACTGCAAATAGTATATGGAGGACTATTCCAGGAGTCAAACCATTTTTTCAAATTAGTTTTCTATGAATCTAGTAACAACTCACGTATTTCCATAGGAACGAGTGAACAAACTTCTGTCAAACAGAAAAATTAGAATTTCTTGCATTCTCTTTGACGAATAATAGAGAAATATATTGCGTCTTGATATGGAATCTAGTTCAGAAAGGTTTGGTGATAGATCAGAAGATAAAATTGATGAATATTCAGAAAAATATTCCATTAAATACGAAGAAAGCACAAATTGGAGGTATCCACATCTTTGAGTAAAATACTCATCTGACCACTAGTGTAATACCCGATAATATTTCTACACGTCCAAATACCCATTGATATGCACCGTTTCTATGGCGATTTAGCATTGTTAACCTTGTTATAAATACTACGAATGGAATAGTCCCGTTTATAAAATGAACGCAAGAATCTAAAAAGTTCCATCAACAAAGTTTTGGTACAACTGGTTGAAAAAAGCTCATCTACGAAATTGGACCTAGACTTTTGATGGAATTATGTGTATTATAAGTCGAGGAAGTAGAAATAAGAGATTTTGATTAAATTTGGATATCATTAAGTTCAAGCAATAATACACAATGTTCTCAAAAACTTGTGAACTCCTCTGAATTAGTTTGGGAGATATTCTTATCCTACATGATATTTTTTTCCTCTCATATATATGAACTTATGACGACACACATTTTTCGCTGAAAGAAACTAACAGATTATAGAGAGAATTTGAGAAATCATTCGATTTAGATCATTATAATAGTTCCAGATTAAAAGGAAAGATTTATTAATATTGAATTTAGTTCTACTAATCTTCCCTTTCAACATTTTTCAAAGTTTCTTTTACACTTTCATAAAAGTTATTTATATTACTGGTCTGTATTTTTTTAGTAGTTGTCATTCACATATGTCACTTATTTGAAGCAAACATTTTAAAATTATGTAGTAAAATTGGAAACTATAAAAAATGTCTACAATGCGAATGTTTTATCTGTCCAACGGTTCACGAATTACAGTGAGCTTATTGTCTTCATTCTGCAGATATTTATTTGATGAATATACACATTCTGTGCAAATCTATGCATCTACAAATCTATAAATTCATAAGTAATAAATAAATATGCATCGACTTCTCCTGATTAATGCCAATTTGTTCACGAGAATATCAAATCATTTATGATTTTGTTCAAATCTTACAATTTAATGAATGTATAGGACTTATAGTTTTGCACATAATTGCAACATTTATTCCTTTTACTGCTTTAAATTCTTACATTCTGATACATAAATACTTTATTAGAGATACTACGATGAACTCTTAGATTTTTATCTTTTTCCCAAGTGTTTCTTTATGTATTTCTACCGTGAACAAAAGAGTCCTTCCTCTCAAATATGCTCTCTTGTATTTTCAAGCTCTGTACATCTTCTGTTGCAAATGTATCGCATTTTTTAGACGAAGAACCTACGGCTCTTAACCACAACTCCTCGTAATTTCTCTCTTCGTCATTATCATCATTTTGATTCGGATGGAGAATCAATTTTAATTACACATTAGTTTTGTCGTACTATAACTTACGAAAATCAAACATACTTTTCACTTGATTTCCATCATAAATATTTCAGTTGAATAGTTTTTTGACGGTTGATAACATGGAATAAATATCAGATTATTTTGTTCTTCCTATTTTTTATGTTGAATGTTTTCTCCTCAAACGTAAGGTACAATATCAACAGGAAAATTCTTTGAAAATATGTCCAATGGACGAAAAACGCGTCAATTTCGGTTCTGACTGATCAAAAGAAACAAGACATAAAAAAAAATTACCAATATAATAAATTTCACGGTCGAATCACCTTTCAACTGCACTTACGGGTTGTGAGCAATCTTTTTATTCGTGTTTAGATATCCTGGAATACATGCTCTGTGTACTATTTTTGAGCAATAGTGTTTCTATTTTTTATTTGATGGCAACTGTGACGTCATAAGATTCCAATTCGCTTATTCTATTATGAATGCACATCTTATTATTTTGATTAGATACGATGTTGTACCCTATTTCTTGAGGTGTGACGATGAACAGAATAACAAAAGTCTGAGTATTAAAAACTGTCTCTTCGTAAAGTTTGTATCAAATTGGCACCTATATAAAAAGCTTTCTATTTCGCATTGCCAAGCAAATGAATAATTCACCTCATTTTGCATGTGCGAAAACAGCATAAGACTTGCAGCTGCAGACGTATATTCAAATTATGAGAGCACATTTTTTGCTGATTAGATAAATAAACTTTTTGAGTCTTTTTCCGTTTTTTAAATGCATTTCTATGCATCAATTTGTAATTCAATTGAGTTTAATAATTTGCATATATAACAGGACTTTATTGATTTGCTGTATAATTTTCGTTCGAGCAAACATGAATACAATAAAGCTGATTCCCAAACCTTTTTGCAGTAATATAGAATTTTGTTCTGATTATAGGCACAAAATAATAGAATGAGATTTTTAATCCTGAATTCAAAGTTTCACAGAAAGTGTAATGACAATCTAGGTGAAAAATATGTTGTTATTCATCTGGCAAAAAATTCAATTTCTTTCCATAATTTATTCCATGAGTATATATTTGTGATTTGATGAGATCCATGCTCCGTACATACCTAGAAAATGCATACATCGCTTGCACCAACAAATTTGTTTTCTTTTCCAAATATTTTTACATATACATCACAATAAATTATTTGATTTCAATTCGAATAGTTCTTGAAATATTTTACTCCAGTTTATATAATCCTGCTTCCGGACAAATATAAATGGAAGAATCAATACTGAAGAGTGAATTCAAAAGAGATCTGACCAAGAGTTTCTTTCGGATGGAGGATTGAATGTTAATAACTTTCCTTCCAGTTTGAAACTTTGAAACGTGTCAAAAAGTTATCCATGTTGAAAATTTACATTCAGTATCGTTAACTTTTCTAAAGTCGGGCAAACTGAAATGGAAAAAGTCACAAATCATTTAATATTTGCTTCGAGACGCCAAACTCCCTTGATAAAATACTGGAATAGTGCTAGCAGTACTGAAACTATATTTCTCGAAGGACAACAAACAAACATCCGATGAACTCCCATTGCTATTTCCCTAGAGCAAGTAGACAATTTTTTCCCGAAATAACAGTAGTTTTGGAATTTTTTGTTGCCCAAAGTTTTAACGAACTACGTTTTCTCTGAGGACAATTTGATCTCTCGACAATATATAGGACATTCGGAGGCATAAACCTCAAGAGTTGTTGTTTACTGTAATTAAATATATAAATATGTTCAAAATGTTCGTTGCGTTGTGTCAAACGGTTGTTAGGCGCTCGGTCATACATGAAATAAGATTACCGTACGGATTAAGATTCAGAATCTGCCAGGATGATTCGGTAAAGGATTGGAGTGCATATATTCCAGCCCTTAGCTCTACTAGAGCTGTCGTTCCGCAAAAAAGAATGAAAATAAAATGGAATATTATATTTGTGTATGCTCATCGTACGGTAAGCGAGTGCAATCTTTTTTCTATGACTTCATAAAAAAGTCCAAGTTTCAAAGTTCCTCAAATTTCTTTTGGAGATATAATGAGCTCTTAAATATTCATCCTATCATGTTGAATTATTTGCCGTTTCATACAGACAGGGTTGAATAAATAGGGGTTAAAAATAATTGAAATACAAATTGGATTGTATAAACTTCCTATAAGCGTTTAGTTAATTATTCTATATTCATAATTTTAAGGGATACAAGCTTCAAAATTGCAATTTATTCTGTAGCATCATTGCAGAATTTTGAATACTTAAAGTCATTCATGTTTTCTACCTATAAGTGGGTGTAACAAACCCAGATTTTGGATAATTAAATTTAGATTGAACAAATCGTCAACCAAAAAGCATTTCCAATAATATAAAATGGATATATCAAATTCAAGAGAAAGTTCCTTATATACTTAAACGTTGTCGTACAGATAAATCCAAAACGTCTTTATTTTAGAAGAAAACGAAGTGTGGGAATTCAGTCAAGAGTTTTATTTTTATTCTACTCTACAGTTTTGGTTCCACATGGACCATCATCAGGAGTGAATAAAATTAATGTGTGTGTGTTAACATCTGTGTGTGATAATAAATTAAATAAAAGTCAGTGCAATAAAAATGAGGGAAACAATCATGGTTTTCGGTCACAAATTTTAAAATAAAATATTTAAAATATTTGAAAAACTGTGTTTGGCAACAACTGACCAGTATGAAAGACCAAGACTAAGTGTCTCTATTTTTGGCTCATTTTTGTATTACTGCAACAAATTTGAACTAAATCAATGATAATTATATGAAGCTATCTGAAAGTTACGAAAATTGCATTCAAATTGCTCAATAATTTAAAAATTGAGGAAAATTTATGTTGAGTGTTCTCTCCTCGGTCCGATTACACTTGCATCATTAGTACAGCATTATTTTCACTATGAGCATGAATATTTCAGTCATCATTTATCTAAATTTTCCCCTAATTATCAGCACTGCGAAGTCAGATTCTTTGGCCGCATAAACAGAATCATTCGGCGAACAATGAAAGAAGACGAAAGAGAAGCGATCAAACCGGCAAGTCCCCGGGAGGAATGGGATCACCTTAAAAATTTCAACAAGAAGAAGGCACCCAAGAATGACGGAGTCTCAAATAAAGCTCTCCGTGCGCTACCACGAAAAGGAGTTGTAGCCCTAACTAACATTGCTATCGCAGCACTAAGCCTACGCTATTTCCGTTCAGCCTGAAAAAATGTCGACATTCTTATCATTTAGAAACCTGGTCAAGATGAGCAGTTTCCTCAAAGCTACAGGCCAATTAGCCTACTCTGCACTCTGGGAAAAGTCTTGGAGAAAATAATCCTAAGTAGGCTGAACGATGAAATCGAGAGGCTCGACCCCATACCTGAGCACCAACATGGATTTCGACAGGAACATTCCACGAATCACCAGCTTCTACGGAAGGCTTCAATCATCGACAAGCTACAGGCGCTGTATTCCTGGACGTAGCCAAAGCTTTTGATAAAGTGTGACATCAGGGCCTCATCCATAAGCTGCAAGAAGCTAAAGTAAATCCGGCACTGATACGGACAATCCACTCATTTATCAGTCATAGAAAATTCAGAGTGATGATGAATAAGGTGAAATCTTCGACAAGAAATGCAACTGCCGGCTTACCTCAAGGATCTGTACTATCGTCAGTCCGTTTTAATTTATTCTGCAGAAACATGCCCAATCAAACAGCAGGCACACTTCTTGCACAATACGCAGATGACACTGCTGTATTATACAGATCCAGACGTACTGCAATCATCACGCAGCAACTCCAAACAGCAGTTACCAAACTCGAGGCCTGGTTCAAAAAGTAGAGAGTCCACGTAAAAGCAGAATGAAAGTGCTGCGGTCTTATTTACAAAACGACCACTAGAACCTGAAGGCAACATTCAAATGTTCAACAGTAACATCCCATGGCAAAGATCCAATAAATATCTAGGCCTAACAATGGATCGGGGCATGACGTGGGCTTCACATGTGAACATAATCATCCAAAAAGCAAATTCACTTATTGCAGTACTATATCCAATGCTAAATTGACAAAGTGCACTGTTACTGACAAATAAAATAACGATTTATAAATCGATTATCCGACCAGTCATCACATACGGTATCTCAATGTGGGGGTACACCGCAGATATAAACATGAACAAGTTGCAAATATTGCAGAATAAAGTCCTCCGGATGGCCACAGATGCACCTTGCTTCATGACAAACCAACAACTCTATGGTGATCTCAAAATCCCATCAATCAGAGAGTTTGCTCTGAAGATTTTGGATAAGTTTTACGGAAAGCTACCAGATCACCCAAATGCCAGCGTGAAAACTACGACTTATATGAGCCATCACGTCAAAAACGGCCAAAACTCATCCTCAACCGTTAAAATTAGCTAGTTGAAATTAGCGCCAAGAAGGCGTTGCACAACAGTGCAAAATTTATAACAAACCGTCCGCAATAATTCGATAAGAAAGGTGAGGGCTCAAACCCCGGTACTCTCATACACCCATCAGGATCAAGAATCAAGGATCAAGGATCATTTATCTAGGTTATTTTCAACTTTTGGGCCCTAATTATGCTGCCATTTAGTATGATGATAAAGAAAACCCGATCAAGTTGATTTTTGAATATTTTTTTTATTTTCAAAAAAGTACCTCCGAATGAATCACCTATTAGACTGGGAGCTAGTGACAGGTGGGGTTCTCCGATTTTATACCGCTTGCCTTTTTGAGGGTAGATAATTTACCTCTTGATAAAAAAGATTAAAATGTTATTGAGCGATGCACGCTTTCCGGTCATAGTTCAAATTTCGATTAAAGGTCTGAAAAAAAGTGGTTTTTTCCGTGATATCATAATGCATGCCTTTGTAATGTTGAATCATTGGAATAAATCTAAAGCCAAGTACTGAAAGGCAAGCGATTCGCAACAGCCCAAGTGGCTCAAAGGGTTGCGTGAACTTGTGAAAAAAAATGGAAAATGCCGTGTTTCCAAATTGCATGCCAATGGAAAGAATTGAAGTTTTAGTCATAAAACCCTTGTAATAAAATTGGCAAGCATTCCTCGCTGGCGCAAGGGTTTGAAATTTGGGGGTAATCTTGCATAAATTTTGCACCAATTAGCCGTAATTTCAAATTACCTCAAATGGAGCATAAACTTTATTTTGAAGTGAAATAAACATAAATTCAGAATGGCATGCATGTTGCTTAAGCCCTTCATATTTTAAATAATAACGAAAGTTGCATAAAAAACTCGCAAAATTTCTCTGACTTTATTCTGCCTGCCATTTTGTATTACATCAATAAATGCTGTTTCAAATTAATTTGGGAAATGGCAAGCATGTTTCTTAAGCCCTTCATATTTTAAATGATAATGGAAGTTGCATAAAAAACACGCAAAATTTCTCCGACTTCATTCTGCCTGCCATTATATATTACATTGATAAATGTTGTTTTAAATTCATTTGGAAAATGGCATGCATGTAACTTTGTCCGATCATTGAAAAACTTTGGAAAAAGTGGCAATAAAAAGTAAGAATATTTCCGTGATATTATTTTGTATTCCAATAAAGAAATACTTATTCTTCAAGTTAAAATAAAAAAATCTAATGCATATGACATTAGATGAACATTTACAAATAAAAAATCAATCAAGAATCAACTTAGTTTGTATTTATAGACATGGCAGGAGGTAAATCTTCCATAATAGTGCAGATTATATATTCAAAGTAATACAATAAGGTTCATAAACAATACTTTTATACCAGTAAGTTTTCCGTTTGGCATAAATAAGTGAAGAATAGTATGAAAATGTATAGAGTTAAAGAGCATGATTTTTTTTTCATTGGGGAAAAGTTGAAGCATTTTGAGTTAATAATTGTAGGAAGAGTTAAGTTTCAATTTATGATTTATGTATTTTTTATAAAAAATATACCTGAAGATGACTTCAAAAGTCGAAATGGTCATTGTAAATCAATAAAGAAAATCTTAAATTGAAACCTAATTCTTCCTACAATTATTAAAGAGCATGATATTGTAAAATGGGCCAAAAATAAGGACGATAAGGATAAATCGGACGATGATGACAGCGACACTTATTCTCAAATAGGTGGTGAAACTACTGAAGAGGAACCTGAAATTGACAATAATTATGATGAAGAAATGGAAATTTGAGCAATTATTGCCAATTTCAGATTCCTCTCCATTCCTATTTATTTATATTATGAAACATCCCACTAGCTATTTAAGTATGATTTTTCTATGATAATAATTTTTTTTTCTGATAATTAGCTTTTTCATTTTTTCATGATGATAATAATATTTTTGCATGATAATGAAGATATACCTACTCTTAAGTTCCAGATGAAGGCAATTTAACTTTCAAAAATATATTTTGTAACAATATTCCATCCACATAACTTATTCACATTCCGGGGGGAAAAGTAAGAACGTAATTATTATTTTTTTCGTTGTTAATATGTGTGAATATTATTTTATTTATAGCAAGATTCAAAACCTTAATGTTTCACAAATTCAGAAGTTGGGATGTCAACTGTACATACGTGTTTCGTCCTTATTTGGACTCTTTGATATAGTATTATTCTAGTGCCTTATTAATTGCAATTTAATGTTATACCTGCAGTTAGAGCTAATACTGATATTAATGGGAAAATTTGATGTTTCCAGTGATTTCAATTGAATATTCTTGGAATTGTTGCTATTAAAACATTATGGATAATTTAAATTGTAGCTCTCTGCAATATTTTGGAAGAGACCCACCTAGGCCATTATTGTTTGAAATAAGTCAAAAAATTTAAATAGATAAATTCGCAGAATAATTCCTGTTAATTTTACTGAATTAATTTACGGGCACTTTTTCTCAATCCTTTTTCCAAAATTTATCAATGATGAGCCTGAGCAACATGCTTGCCATTTTTTGTGTCGTCTAAAAAAAATAATTTTGAACGAAATACACAATGGCATGCAAAATAAAATGACGGAAATTTTACCTCTTTTTTTTTGCAACTTCCTCAATGCATGCCTCCATTTTGGGACATCCTGGGGTGCATGCCAATTTCCTCAATAACAATTCATCGAATAAATTACCTATAGTTGAAAAGGCATGCAATTTCAAATCACGGCTAATTGGTGCAAAATTCATGCAAGATTACCCCCAAATTTCAAACCCTTGCGCCAGCGAGGAATGCTTGCCAATTTTTTTACATGGGTTTCATGACTAAAACTTCAATTCTTTCCATTGGCATGCAATTTGCAAACACGGCATTTTTCATTTTTTTTTTTCACAAGTTCACGCAACCCTTTGAGCCACTTGGGCTGTTGCGAATCGCTTGTCTTTCAGTACTTGGCTTTAGATTTATTTCAATTACTCAACATTACAAAGGCATGCATTATGATATCACGGAGAAAACCACTTTTTTTCAGACCTTTAATTGAAATTTGAATTATGACCGGAAAGCGTGCATCGCTCAATAACATTTTTATCTTTCCTATCAAGAGGTAAATTATCAACCCTCAAAAAGGCAAGCGGTTTAAAATCGGAGAACCCCACCTGTCACTAGCTCCCAGTCTATATCATTTGTTAAGTTGATAGGAATATATTTTAACTTGGTCTGTTGCATCTTTTTGGCAGAAAATGAATATTCCTTTTCTAGTCATGCAAATATCATAAAAATTATAGTTAAAATGTACATGAGAAACAGTGCTATTCCTCTGGTTGATTTTTTAATATAATTATGGTATTATTCCAGATAACATTGGAGTAGATTGGCATCAAAAGAGCTAATATTTGATTGATCTCTCAGTTAGAAGCTAAGAGTATTTTTTGTGAACATGATTCCAAAATATCTCTTGAAAATGGAATTTGGTATTTGAAGAACAGAAAGGATGGGATGTTTTTTTTTTGCCCGTATAACGAAAAAAAAATATCGTGAATCCGGCTTTTGTTATAGAACCTTTAGTATTGTCATACATTTGAGCAAAAAATATTTCATTCATGTATTTGAATATTTGGGTATTTTGTGTTTTCCTTTGTGTGGAATGAACAAGTTTTATCATATTTCAAACAAATGAAAAATTGTATTGGGGCGTTAGTTAAAGGGCACAAAATATTGGGATATTACAGTTGATCGCAAATCATGGCACATATATCATTTTTTAGCTTTGGTATTAAATTTTAAAAACTATGGAATACTTCCTCCCCAATTAATTTATGCATTCAATTTATCACATTTTCTCGGAATATTTCGTGGATTATAGTTGAATTTTTCTGAATACTAGTAAATTTTCATAATTTTGTATTAAAGACTACTGTAGCATCCAAATAATCCCATCAAATTTGGGGTGTAATCAATACTGTCCAATGTCAATTTTCCAATCAATAGATGTACAAGTAAATCGTGTGGTATCCACATAAGTTTTTTTCCCTTCTTCTCTTCCTTCGTCTAGTGTCTCATCCTATGATTTATTCTAATTAAGCTCAAACTTGGTTCTAATTTACAGCAAATATTCGTTGGCGAGCGCATAGTTCCCTGTTTGTGCTAAACTATCTGCATACTATAATGAAACCAAATTACATCTCAATTTATCTGGATGAAATATAGACATTGGTGATGAGTTGGAATTAAATTTCTTGAATAATATAACTATAGGTTTATAAGCATCTCACTCTTATCAAACTGTATACATATTAAGCAGAAGATATGCAATTAGAAAAGAAGATATTTCATTGAAAATAATAATCTTTCACACGTTCTGTATGGAATAATTTTCTCTTTTTATGAAATATTTTCTAAGTGGTAGTGATAATAAGTTAAGAATAGAACTACAGAATAGTCATGTCCATATTACAATTTATTCCAGAATCAGATAATATTCATCGAACAATATTGTAACTCGTATAACAAGTACGAGTAGGTATTATCTCCAACCAAACGTACAATTTCAACAGAGCATATAACTGAATCCCGAATTAATGTTTGCTAGCGAAACACGGACTATAATCTCGTATGCTGGTACTGTATACCAGATGTTAAGCCCTGCAACTGCTAATGGACCAATTGGGGTAATTCGCGAACCCTAAATGGCTTTAGAATTAGCAAGAACTAGTGATCCATATCATAAGAGAAGGAAATTTTGCAAGTTTGTCGTGTTATTAACAGCTTAACAAAAGGATACAGCGAGGTTACTTTTCCATGCATATCACTCATGATGAATTAGTAATATTGAATGAACAATCCCGAAATAAAGAAAATGAGGATAGGATGAGACAAAATTTGTTCATTTAATTCAACGCACTATGATTCATACTCAATTATGGTCAGCTTCAAATACATGAGAAATTACATATCAAAATACATACTGGAATTCCATCAATATTGTACTATCCTAAGCAAACGATCGTCTATACAGTAAATATTATACTTGTTTCTAAAGGGTAAAAATTGGATAGAATTGTTGGCATGCTTCAATTTTCTGGTATTTGCTCTATTTCATACCGTATCAAGTGCCTTACATTCGATGATAATATCCTCACATCTAATTGTTTAGTATTTGTTTCCTCTTACGGCTAATAATCCTTTTGCAGTAAAGGATATGACGTATATATCTCATATTTTATGTGTGGTTAAGCTTGTTTATGTTCGTGGAGTATACAAGTAAGGCGAAATAAGTTGAATAGTTGGATATATTAGTTGTTGGTTTTTGTTCCACTGTGTTGTACTATATCTCACATTGTGTAACTTTGTTGTTATCCAAATATGGTTTAGAGCTGCAGTGCTGAAGAAATTACGAAGGTTTTAGTTTATTATTATATATTTGCTGTTTATTCACATTTATTAAGCTCTGGAACAATAGTGTGCTGATCATTATTGCTTGTTGTTACATTTTCAAATTTTTATGTTGAATTGTGTGGAGCAAGATTTGTTCCATCACCAACAACTGTCCTATTTAAGACAGAGTGTTGAAATCTTGATTTTAATCATGATTTAAATCAAATGATTTCAATCATCTACACCCTGATTCAAAGATAGAACAATAAAGATTTTGGTAAGTTCACTGGTTAGCTTTGTGAAAACTGAATGAATTAGGCTTTGAACTTGTAGTTCATTTTCTTTATTTTCCTGATTCAATATCATTAACTGATAATTTATTCTAAAAACTGAGAAATTTTGGACGGATATAGATTCAGTTCGAATGAAAAACAAATTATTGGGGTTGAGAGTGGATCACGTTGCAAGAACTAGTTTTTTTTTTTATATCTGCTTGATTTACCTATGATTGCTCAGAAATTCATCAATATTGTCACAAATTTCATTGTAAGTGATTAATTAAAACAGGTTACAGTGTTAATACTCATTTTATAAACTCGGATGAAGACAATTTTGCTTACAGTTACATTTACTGAATCACTGAATCCATCTCTCTCCTAGCTCGCGCTCTTACATACCTAAGCCGACAATGGGCTACCATTCAATTGTCTAACAGTTGCTGCCTGGCAACCACCAAACATCTAGTGACCATAGCCTGTCAATCATGTCCGACAATTGAACATTGATTTGGTCAGTGTTAACTAGGTTCACAGTTACGATGAATTATTATAGGCTAAATAATTATTCAAATCAATAATTATGTGAGCTAATTATCTAGAATATTTCACATCTGTGGCAATATCATTCCGTATTTCCATATTGTTCTATTCATCCGATGAACAAAATCTTATAAGATTACTCTGAAATAATGGTACTTAAATACTTGAAAGAGACAAAACCACAACAATTATATTTATCGCCTGTTGATAAATTTCCGTTTCTGTTTACTTGAAACGAGAGTTCATTTTTAATGTGAGTGTAGCTCTCACATTACCTCCACGATTCTATAGGATGGAAAATTGAATGAACCGACAATATTGCTATTGTTCCCATTTCCAGATCAGCATTATCCAATTGCTATTAACTGGGAACTGGATACTCCCACATGGAAATATAGATTGATAGAAATTGATACATTCTAAGTTAGCCAAACATCTGTATTTTCATATCTGGAAAATATAATAATAACATAAAAAAGCAATTCATGGTACAAAAAAGATGAAATATGCTAAATTGATATGGACAAATTTTTAAGGTCATATTTCTCAAGTTTTTTTATATCAAGTTCAAGGTGCTTTCATAAAGTATTGAAAAGACAATTAAGATTGTCCTAAAGATATTTAATACACAAATATATTTAAGAATAGATTGAAAAGTCTCTGAAATGATATTGAAGTATATAAAAAAGAAATAATTACACATTTTATCAATTTCTGGGTATTATATCTCTCAATTCAAATTTGTATGATTCGTCTGGATATTAGTTCGTCTCATGCAACGTCTCGAATTCAAGGGCGAGAACGAATAAATTTGATAGCTTAAGGTATCAAATTCTTGTAGTAGAGAAGAGCTAGTGAACCATCCAACTGACCTGTTTCCCACAAGGCTAGAAAAATTTAAAATTTTACTATCGATCAATTAAGAAATTACCGTTATGGCAGGCATCTTGCGGTTGCGTTATCATCCCCTTAATGTTTGAAAATTTCAATCTTTTTTTTTCAATCCTACTCCCACAAGGCTACAATTTTAATATGTTGTAATTCACATATGTTTGAGTATAAGAAAAAATGGACAACCTATTTTGAGGATTGCAAGTATGTTCCAGACGATAGCAAAATTGTCATCGGGATAGGAATTCATAACCTGCTCTCACAAGCCTGAAATTTTGAGAGCATATTCTTTCAATAGTTTAAAAAGTATATGTGAACAGCCAGCGTATTCTGGCGGTTGCGAGGGTGTGCCAGAAGAGTATGGTGGCACTCAACGTGTTATATACTCGTCTGGCAGACACTTGCAACCGCCAAAATACGCTTGCTATTCACACTATTGGAAGAATATGCCCTCGAAATTTCAGCCTTAGATTATGAATTACTATCTCGCACATACTTGCAACCCTCAAAATAGGTTGTCAATTATTCTTTACATTCAAACATATTTAAATTACAACATTTACGGAAACATTCAGATGTTTTCGTACATATCTTGACTTGGCCATTCGAAAAACTTATGCCATTCGTTTTTACGAGATACTTATGATATCAACTTCCATATGACCCAACGGCAGAAACGAGAAGAACGTGAAAAATTGATATATTTTTTTGCATAATCGAGCCCTCATTCCAAACCCTTGGCCAAGTGGACCACTTCTGCCTATTGTTTTTCGCTGACTCTTTTTTCCCTAAATTTCATTTCGTAAGCATGGCAGAGACGAGAAAATTGGATCAAAACAGGATTTTTCATAAAAATTCAAAATTAATTATTATTATGTTGGCCACACGGCCCAGCTTTAATTTAGGCATTATTATACTCTAAAAATACATACTTATCAAAACTCTTGAAGGCAGAGAAAACAAAATGGGTTACTCAAACCTACGATTATCTGACGGTCTATCAGCTCTCTTGAATATCTTGGGTTGAGCTGACCGATATGAGATTCTCATGTCCCAACGCAATCTTCTTGTCGTCTCAATAAACGTATTCCGTCAACCTCGTAGCTGATTGAGCGATCCTTACTCCTTTCGAATAGATTTACCGTAAATTTAGTATGTCATGGTATGCAAGCATTGAAAATTGTGCTTCTATCCATTTTACAGAATAACTTCAGAATCATACTTATTTTCAATATATTTTGTAGTTGCAGATCCCTGGATGAATAATTTATTCGTGTTCAGGGTTTGAGAATTGATCAATAATAAACGTTTTAATGCAGATTGAAGGACCCAAATATGGATTAAGAAAAAATTTTTTTAGGTATTGCAGTCTACTTGATTTTATTCATGTTGCTACTCAATTTTGGACGTTTCGGATGTGCATTCTATCACCAGCCACCTTGGTTGGTCGTAGCCTCAAAGTTACATTCACACATTTTTTGTGATTTTTAAGTCAATTGTTATTTTCCTATTGTTATCAATAAATATTGGAAGTTTATCTTCACAACTATGCTGTAGACAAGATTATAGGATTGTAATATTTCATAAGAATGCTGAAGATGGGTGGGTGCACATCCGAAACGTCCAAAATTGAATAGCAATATGAATAAAATTAAGTGGACTGCAATACCTAAAAAATTTTTTTCCCATCAATAATGAACGTTCTCCAAAAACATTATTTGAAGAACATTCCTTGCAGAAGAATACCGTCCATTCTATCAGCCGAAAATTGGAATAATATAAAATACCTAATAACATGAACAAAATTTTAGATCCTACCAATAAGGTTGCTGGTAAAATTTTCTCATAAGATACAAAAATTCAGTGCTACAATGCATATATTAATAATTAAACAGAATAACATTTTGAAAAGACCAACTTACAACATCGAGGTTTAGGGAATAACTTACAAATAAATCATATTATATAAACCGGAAAGGAATAGTACTGAAGTGAGTTCAGCAATATTTGATGAAATTGTTAATAAACTTAGATTATATTTGTTGTTAGTTTGGTAACTGATATCTTATTTTTATTCCTGGCAATAATAGTATATTATGCTACAAGGACCGAACGGAGCAATGGCGAGGGCTAAGCACAGGGCAATGAAGAAGGTGGAACCTAAGGCGTAGCTTCGTCCAGCCAAATTCATCCATGACAATAATGACAGTCGTTCAGTGTTCGTGTTGCATACGATATACTTTCTATAACTATCTGTTCGATTTTACAAACAAAATTTCGAAATTGCGATTACATTATAGTAACTAATACAATGGAACATAGCTCACATTATTTATTTTATTGATGGTTATTTTAGCACAAAATTTGTAGTTCGCACATTTCAAGCTCGAATTGCACAATCAGAATTTGTAGTTCGCACATTTTAAGCTAAAGTTGCAATGCTTGCAGTGTGCAGGCTCAAGGTACATACACAACCAAATAAACATGGCACAATTCATGATAGCTTGAAATTCAAAGCCAAGCATATGAGCTCAGTAGTAACCATTCACAACCAAAATTTATAGTCTGTACACTTTAGGATCGAATTGTGATACTTGCACTTCGGGTCTAGTGAATTGGCATGTGCATTGCATCTCACATAATTCTCACGCTAGGGGCGCTGGTGCTGATGTATTAATTTGCCATAAAAAAATCAAGTAGAAGCCTAACTTACGATTACTTTTCAATAGCCGCATATAATTGGCCCTTAAGTTTGGAAATATATATTTTTTTAAAACAAAAGAAGAATAGAGTATTTAATATTTGCAGCACTCTGAGTTTGTTTTCATAGATGGCATTGAGTTCCAAGCAATGCTAAAAGTGGTTCTGAATGCTTCGAATTCTATCCCTGCGTAATTTGAACTTCGAGTGCGAATTAAGCAGAGTCCAAAGAAGTTATGAATATAGTTCTGAGTCTTGAGAATTGGCATGTGCATTGCATCTTACGTACTTTTCACGCTAGGAGCGCTGACACTGATGTATGCGTTCAACATGTATTTTTGACGTTTAGAATCAAAAGAAGCTCAGCTTACAACTTATAACTAATCTACGCATGGAATTGACCATTGAATTGGAAAATATTTTTTTAGATAGAAACAAGAGTCAAGTGTTTAATAATTGCACTATTTTGTGCTTGTTTTCGTAGATGACATTATTAAATTTCAAACAATGCTACAAGTGATTGTGAATGCTATGAATTTCAACCCTGCGTAATTTGAATTTTCAGTGCGAATGAAGCAAAGTCCAAGATGGTGGTGAATGTATCTGATTTTAAACTAGTTTCAGTTAGAATTTTTCACTGCGAGCTCCAGACCAGAATAATAAAAACTCCTAATGTTCGATGTTCAAGTTGTAAATGTGATAGTTAGCAAACTTTTATAAAGTCTTATCCCTCATGCATTTTTAAATGTTTTGAAAGTAGTTAAATTTTTGATAACAAAGACCAATTTTCCCTTAACGCAAAAAGTTGCAAAATGTGTTGAACTTCAAGAATTATTAGATTGATGTAGCTATTCTAAACGAAATATGTAAAGTGGAAGATTGAATAAAGAGGCAGAAAGTTTGCGTGACTTATTTTGAATTATTTAGAATGTAAATATGGGCAAAGTCTATCACCTTTGAAATAGGAAATGAACTTGAAAACTCTTACATTTTGGAATGAAATTATAAACTACGGATGAGAAACAGTTATAGCATTTTACATGCATGAAGTGAAATAAGACTAATTCGGATAATTGATGATGTCAGTTATACTCAAACTGTTCAATATTTTCAGCTTCTATTTTAACCTACTTTCTTATCTTTTGAAAGTATCTAATAGTTAAACCTCTAATTTCCACCTTGTCACCTTTTGCCAACAATCTGTTTTTTGTTTCAAACGAAATCATAATACGAGAGACCGTTTATTTTCTATCACCATCAGAAAACGTCTGATACAACATACTGCTTTAACGGTATGTAGCGTGAGCTGCTTCACAAAACAACTCATTCATTTCTAGAGGATGCGATTAATTAAAAACACCCGGTTTGCGGAGAAAAGCAAGCCGCTGCGATTGTGGAATATTTTGTGTGAAATTGCACCTTCAACAAATGGGTGTTGCTTGATATGCGTGGACTGTTACGACAGGAGAAGAATAACTTTTGGGTCGTCTATTGTAACTTCTGAACAAATGACTGATTGTGCTTGAATTGGTTTTGTTCAAGGATCCCTAGTTCTTGCTTTGACGGACGGTAGGATCGAATAGTAATTGAAGAGTTATAGTGGTATTATTTAGCTATAGAAATATCATATTTGATTGAATATCTATTGATATTATTTTGATGCTTGCACTTTATAATTGTGTGAGAAAAATGTATGACGAATCGAATATTACTTTTCTCGGTTATAATATAAGCAGGATTGTATATATAAAGTTATAATTTTATCCTGATCAATATAGCTTGCCCCATTTCTTGTTTATCGCACAAGACTTTAGTTGATAGCAAACTAACATAATTATTGTTTCCTTTAAAACTTTTTCCATAGAGCTTGAAGCTGAAAAGTCAAGTGAATACGAATTTATTATTTAGACATGGAAATGTGTTCTACTCGATGCAAAGTTTGAAGTTCCTCAACTGTTTCAACAAAATACTTCATGTTATGTACTCGATATATGATAGTGTTATCTATAATCGATTAATTTCCTCAAGATTTTGATGAAGTTGTTGAACTATAGAAACTTGATAAGATAAACAAAAAAACTTCGAAAATCTCTGAATATACAATTGAGAGGACAGGATATATATATATATATATATATATATATATATATATATATATATATATATATATATATATATATATATATATATATATATATATATATATTAATAAAGCAGCTTATATTGATTTCATGAGTATTTATATCACTGAAATCTATATTGATGTGCTCCGTGGTCTTATTTATTCTCTGATCATGCGATTTTCTTTGTGACCTGTAGAGTAAACTACACAGATCTATATATAGACTGATCTTCTATCGATATTCATCCGTTTGTCGGCAAATATCAACAGCAATGTTTGTCACTTTTGACTTATGAGTTTTGATTTGATAATAATATTTAGCACTACAGGCCAAGATGGCCCATGGCTTCTTCGATAATCTTTCGCCACTGCACTCTGTTCTGAGCTTTCGCTTTCCAGTTTTTAATTTTCATCTGCTTGATATCATTGAGCACTTCATTTTTCCACTTTTTTCTTGGTCTACCTCTTCCCCTACCCGTATTCACACCACTTCCTAACACTGTTTTTGTTGTTCTGTCTGCCGTCAGTCTCATTACATGTCCTAACCATCTTAACCTCTGAGTTTTAATCACTTCTATGATGCCTGGTTCACCAAATAAGTCCATCACTTCCTTATTAGTCCTTCTGAACCACCTGTCTTCAATTTTTACTCCTCCCAATATTTTTCTTAAAATTTTCCTCTCCCAAATCATAAGTTTGTTTTTAGCCCTGTTGTTCAAAACCCACAATTCAGAACCATAAGTGACTGTTGGTCTCACAATTGTTTTATATATTTTTAGTTTGGCACCACGGGATATATTTTTATCTGCAATTATAGAACTCATTTTCCCCACGCATCTTGATCCTTTTACTAGCCTCGCGTCTATTTCTTCTTCTTCGTTATTTGTATTTGTTAACGTTATACCCAAATAACTGAAGCTCTCTACTTTATCGAACTTATACCTTTTACCTTGTTCTGTCATAATTTCTAGTTTGTCCTCTCCGGTATTGTTTGCTTCCCTCAATACCAAATACTTAGTTTTCTCTTCATTTACTGCTAATCCCACTATTTTCGCAACTTCCTGTAACTTTTTGAAAACTTCCTTCATTTCTCTTTTTACTCTGGTAATAATGACAATATCGTCAGCATACGCCAACACTTGGTGCCTGTGGTGATATATAGTTCCGTTTCTGTGAAGTCCGCTTTTTCTCATAACCCATTCCAGAACCAGATTAAACAAGATCGGTGACATAGGGTCACCCTGTCTTAGTCCACTCGTCACTGTGAAACTGTTCGACACCGACCCATCGACCAGGACTTTACATTTTGTGTTCGCTTGAGTCATTTTAACTAAATCTATATTTTTTTCCGGTATCTTGAAAGCATACATTATATTGTACAGTTTTTCTTTGTTTATCGTATCATATGCCTGTTTAAAGTCAATGAAGAGTAAGTGAAGGGACAAATTGTGCTCGTAACTGTTCTCCATTATTTGCTTTATAGTAAATACCTGATCTATCGTGGATCTATTTCTCCTGGAACCTACTTGATAATCACCTAAGTTTCTTTCTATTACTTCTTTTAGCCTGTCTCTCAAACAAATTGCAAGCACTTTGTATGCTACATCCAACAAGGTTATACCTCTATAATTACTACAAACTGCTTTGTCACCTTTCTTCAGCAAGGGGTAAATCAAGAACTCACTCCAGTTTCTGGGCATAATTTCCCCTTCCCAAACCTCTCTTATTATTTCATGTACCAGGTTTTGCAGTGTTTCACCTCCCATTTTATATACTTCTGCTATTAGTCCATTTTCCCCAGGGCTTTTTCCGTTCTTTAGTTTTTTAATTATTTCTGCAACTTCTTCTATAGATGGAGATTCTGTGTTTATTGTTATATCTTGATCTTCCGCCGATACACTCTCTGTAATTTGCTGGTCATCATATTCCCATTGCTCCACACTCTCTTCATTCAGTACCTCTTTAAAATACTCCGCCCATCTCTTTAATCTCTCTTCTCCTGTGACTAGCTGTCCTGCCTTATTTTTGCAATATATTTGTTTTTGGATGTAACCATACTGATTCTTCTTAGTTTCTTGATAGAAATTCTTAATCTCTTTATTTCTGAAACTTTGCTCTATTTCAAACAGTTTTTCTTCTAATGCTTTCCTTTTTTTCCCCTACATATTGACTTTGTTTTCTTTCTTTCGTTTAAATATATTTTCCTGTTTTCCTTATTTGAATTGTCAATAAAGTACAGTCTTGCTATATTTCTTTTTGCTATGGCCTCTTCACACTCTTTGTCAAACCATTTTTTCTTACCTGATCTATTTTCACCACTCAACATTTTCTTGGAGACTCTCTGTATTGCCTCTTGCGTGTACTTCCACTTTTCATCTATATCTCGTATCCCTTCTATCTCACTCAACTCTTTTTTTATTAGGTTTCTGTACTGTTCTAACAGCTCATCATTTTGCAAGTCCCTCACACATATTTTTCTCGTCTTCGTATTGTTTTCTTATTACATTCGGGAAATCTTTGTTCGATTTTAATTTCCACCATAAAATGGTCTGAGTTGGCGTCGGCACCTCTTCGGGTTTTCACATCCTTTATTATTCTACTATGTTTACTTGCAACCAATACGTGGTCAATTTGATTACATACCCTTCCGTTTGGAGCTAACCAGGTACCTTTGTAGATATCCTTTCTCTGGAAATGTGTACTCATAATTTTCATTTGGTGTTCTATCGCAAATTGTATTAACAGTATTCCATTTTCATTGGATTCCTGATGTTTACTAAACCCACCTGTAATGTGTTTATATGGGGCTTCGTTCCCTATCTTCGCATTTAAATCACCAATAACTATTTTAATATCGTGTTTCGGGACCAAACTTAATAAATATGAGAGTTCTTCATATATCTTATTCTTTTCTTCTTCATCCTCATCATTTGAATGAGCATGCACATTGAAAATACTAATTTTCCTGTGAATACCCCTTATTCTGATTGACGCTAGTCTTTTGGAAACTTGATTGAAATTGATTATTGCCTCCCTCAGTCTATTATGAACCATAAAACTTGTACCCAAATACTTCGTTTCCCATCCACTATTGAATACAATGTAATCATCTATTTCAATTATGTCGTTTCCTTTTTGTTTAGTCTCTTGTAATACAGCTAAATCTATCTCATATTTTTTTAAAACTGCTACCAAATTCGTATATGCTCCTTGTTCGTTCATACCTTGCATATTCCATGTTACCATTTTCAATTTTTTGTTTGCATTATAATTATTCCTTACTCGTTGTCCATTTCTGTGCCCTTTCGTCAACTTTTTCTCCGTCCTTTGCAATCTCAGTTTTTTGATGTTCCTTTTTCCACGAGAACTTCTGTCTTCTCGTCCCATATGAACTCTTTTTCATTCACTATTAATTTGTTGAACAGAATATTAACTTTTTTCCCTCGCATTTTCTCCTCTCTTGCGGTTTTTCTTATTGTGGCCAGCATTTTTCTTTGTTTTTGCGTGAAGTCATTATCAATGTATATTTTCTTTCCTCTCAATTTATTTTTATTTTACATAATTTCGATTTTGTCATCGAATTCATCAATTTCCGCTAATTGATTTGATATTGTTCAATAATTGGTGAAGGACAATAATTCAGTCTGCTTTTGGCTTTCGAGGCAACAAAGAAATTTGACTTGGTAATTATCTGAGAAATTTACGACTGGCTTAGCAAAGACCAATAGAAAATTTGTTTACCTCTAACAACGCAGTATTTTATTTAAATGTTCGAATCAAGCAAATTGATGTGGTTAGAATACCAAACTCTTTCCTGTCTGTTTTTTCAGTCCGATTGCCCTTTCCTGGTCTTTCTTTCTATATTCGAAATACGGAATAATGATTTCGGCTGGTTGAATTCGAAGAGGATTATATAAGAAAATTAAATATGAACTTCATCAGAATTATTTTCATCATCATTTCTGGAGCTCTTCAGCCTGACTTCATGATGGGAAAGTATTTTTCAGAAGAAATTCCATTTATATGCAATAAAATTGAACTTGGCATTTTACTGGATAACTCCATTATAAGGTCTAACATCTTGGAGTAAATCAATCCCTGAAGAATACCTGAGATGCCTTTGACAACTCCGGAATATGAATGACTCAAGAGAATTTGGAGTGGCTCAAATATTTGCAAGAAGTAAACATTTCTTATCTAGTTTCACACTGCATTACTACCACAAATAGCTTACTAATATCGTCGGTTTGGTTATTCAATTCTTGATTGATGAATAGAATTCTTAATACTCGCATTGATTTTAGATATTTAATTTTGAATAAAACTGATGATTGAAATATCAGTATTTGACTACATTGCATTAATTTGATACATGAGCCTTCTTTCAATGTTTACAAGCTCACAAATTGAGTACATAATATAATATCATTTCAAATTGGATCAGTTTATGAATTATCATTAGCCTCATCTGATTTAATGACTACATTTAAATGTGTACAATACATATAACATCCTTTTCAACCTCATAACAGAAATAAAAAATGACATCTGTCTCCACAAACAGTCGACAAATTTATCAAACAAAATATATTCCGGTAGCGTTTTGTCCCACTTTTTAGTAATTGCTTGTTTTTATGCTCGCAGAACAAAGCCAGGACAGTTGGAAAAATGTAGATTTCAAGTGTTTAATTCGAAGAACTTTACCCAATGTCTTAGAAACTAGATGTTATCTCTATAAAAACTCTATGTCCCCTGATAGCTGTACCAAATGGCTTTTGTCCGAATCAGGATGCTTCAGGTTGTTTTTCTTTTTGCTAGTTTTGAATGAAGTTAGAATTAATGTAATTTCTTACCGCGCTATGAGGCATAATCTGGTTTAATCTGCAAAAAAGAATTTCCAAACAATAGGAAAACATTAATAAGGTTGCATGTTTTATCTAATAAATATGAAACGCAGAGAAAATCTGTTTATTCTCAAGATAGGAACAGAAAACTCTTCAATGCTTTTGTGGAAATGTAATAAATAACAAGCTCAAATGAACATTAGAAGATATGTCATATTTGTGACAACATGATTTTCTCTTTTGATGTTTGTGCTTGATAATCGTTTCACTTCGTCTCCTCCAATAAAAAATTCATACTTTTTCCTTGTTTTTCTCAAGTCAATACTAATCGGAAACATCTTTCGCTATATTAGTTTACTGATGAAGATGCTGAAACTCCTTAAGCCTTTGGATTATGTTTCCACAAACTGCTTATTCCAGTATGTCGGATTATGACTGCCTCAGTGCAGTGTGGAACCCGATAATTTTCTGGTACTGGTAATCGGTTAATCCGGTAATCGCTTGAACATTATGAACTGTTCTCAAATTCACGAACTTAATATATGATTTCCAATTTGCGGGTAGAAATCATCCAATGCTGGAAAATGGATACTTCAATTATCAGTTATAGGATAGCTCTGAACCAACTGAATTTTTAATATATTTGAGCATGAATTATTTTGTAGGATAACTGAGATAATATTGAACTGATTGATTATCCCTCATATTTTCCACAATCGCAACCATCTGACATTTGAAAGAATAGATGTTTCATTCGAATATTGAGGTTATCGAAGATTGGCTTACAAACCATGATAAATGATTATTTTAAGGTCTAGAGTTATTCTACAACTGTTACACCAAGTGCCAAGTGAGCCATAAATTCACAAATATTTCCTTGTATGCATCTCAATGTAGAATTAGTGTTTATGTTTGGAGCTCTGTAATTTTGAGCTTCATCCTCTGATCAAGTGCCTCATATATCCATGTGCTTCTCATAGAATTCATTTCATATTTTTCTTTCTTCCCATAATGAACAATCATACAAATCTATTTTAATCAGACATTATATATTGATAATTATTCTACAATCAATTTTATGTCTGTTGCATTGCTTCCGGAGTTCACAAATCATGTTCAATATTGTATACCATTGTGTAACATAATAGATTTTACATTTGCTGACCGATGCAGGATGACGTATTCGGTATTATTTGCTGCGCAATAAATTCTCATATCCATGATGATCGTCCATAGATGTGTTTGAGAATGATTGGCATGCTATCATTTGTCATCATTCAATTCCAGATAGATTACTAGTTCTGCATTTCCATTATAGGAGTAGCATCACCAAAACTATATCGTGTTGACAAATTCGGATCGTGGCACATTTAAATTATTTGACGGCTGGAATGTCTAATGAAATTCGATTTGATATGTATTACGAACAGTCATTTTGATGAACAGAACTCCAATTATCCATGCTGAAATGTGGTGTATGGAATGTCCTCATTCATCATTCAGGAAAAAGTTGATTTTAAATGTATTATATGATGTGAAAATAAACAAATTGATAATCTTGTTCGACTATTTAATGCAAAAGTGGAAGTAGTAATTGATCTCTTCAAGCAACAATTTCATGGCAGTTACAAAATCATGAGTTCCCACAAAAATTCTAAAGGTTGTCCAAAAATCTGAACAGTCATCTAGTTGTAGATAGGAGAGTACCTCAAATATTCGAGGATTGCTGTTGAGTTGTTTAATTTCGCTTCGACTGAAATACTTGCAAGATTATATCTATCAACATGCAAGTTGACATGTTGTCAAAAGCTTGGAAATAGTCATTTTGCGGCCCATAAAATTGTGGTCCTTGAAAAGTACATAACTTATATCAGTTGTCTATTCTCAACTTCTCAGAACTGATGTATCTGCCTCTAGCATTTAGCAGATGCAAAAGAGTTGCACACTTTTGTTTCGAATAAACGTTATTCCAGTTGAGGAGTTCCAATCCTCTACAGTCTATTCAAATTTTAAAAGCAATGTTGGATAGAATGTTTCCTGCATTGTATGCACTCGATTGAATCCTTGTTGTTCGCTTTGTGTCTTGAACAAATATAGATTCAATACTGTTCTATTCAGCAGATGATTGCTATCTTTGACTGTTGCTCGTGTGAAGTTTATCTTAAATTCATGTATCTAGAATGTTTATCTAGTCATATGTGTAACATGTGCTTGAGGATAGATAGCTATATACTGTGTAAATAGAGCTTTAATGGAATGTTGGAACTCGTTCAGAAACATTTGCATTGATAGTGGAACTGTGTACCACTTTTTTACTTCTAGAGTATTACTATGTGATCTACATATGAAAGCTTATGCGATAGCACAAAAACATTCCTCATTGCTACAAAATTTTGAGATCAAAAATTTTTTTTTACAATTAACGTGCTTCTTTTTTCGGTATTGGCAATCACATAGTGTGATGAGGTTACATAATTATAAATACGCTATCGTTCATAATTCATTTGCTAGTCCAATATCCCAAATGAAGTTATTGGTGTTCTAACTATTATTGCTATTCAGTGCTTCTTTCAATGATGGTGAGATTGTGCTGTTGAATATATGGCTATGTGTCCTATTTTTAATCTTGTGAGTGGTATTTGTTCTTGTCTCTGCTATGATGTGGACTTTCAGTCCTTTATTCTTCCTAGTATTTCTCCTAATTTGTTTCTTTGTTGTTTGCTTCCATCTATTCCGCCAATATCCTACAAGTTTTCTATTCATTGTCGATTTGATGTCATTTGCCATGTAGAGTTGTGTGGATTTTCTGGAATGGATGGCTTTTGTGGTAGCTTTGTCTGCTGATTTATTTCCGTCAATGCCCATATGTGAGGATATTCATATGAATATTATTGAGATATTCTTTTAGTTTTTTTGGTGCAGGAGCTCTTGCATTACTTTTATGAGAGGATGCTTGGCATAAAATTTTGTTATTGATAACAGGGACCTTGAAGAGTCTGTCTATATCACGTTAGTATGATCTTAGGATGGAGCATGATAAATGAACTTGATGGTCTTGAGTACACTGAAGATCTCTGCCGAAAACATAGTTGTGTGTTATAATAGTTGGTATTTATATATGTTGTCTTTGAAAATTATTATTATTATTATTATTATTATTATACATAAAGGGCCTAAGCATTAGAAGCGCCTGTATTACTGCGACCTATGTAGATCTTTTGTAACATAGCCCTATTTGGTTAGTCTGGAAATATATCCAGGCTTTCAGCAAGCCTTAGTATATTTCCAAGACTATAATCTTTCACCTCACTGGTCCCTATATATGCCTTACCAAAGTGTTGTAGTCTGTTGAAAGCTACAGCTGGGCATTCATATAGAATGGGTTCTATTTTTTATTCGTCTTCTTGACAAAGGTGACAGATGTTGTGATCAGATTTGTCAATTCTGTTCAAATGGTAATTGGAAGAACAATGACCAGTTTTTTTGGTTTGTAGGTGAGGTTTGCAGAAGCCTCTTAGCCTGCTTATTACCTTTAGTATTTTCGCAATTTGACGCCGTGATTTTCGCCTCCCTCATTTTAAATCACTCTCTTGATGTGGCTTTTTAGAAGTTCACATGAAGGATCTGGACCGATAAACGGTAGTTTGGTTCCCTATCAGGCAAGCTCATTTGCAAGCTCGTTACCTTCGACCTCATCATGCCCTGGCACAAACCAAAGAGTGATTTGGTTTAGTTCTGCCAGTTGCTACAGGGTGTATGTGCAATTCCAGACCAGCTTCGATTGACAGATGCAAGTACCTATTGCTTTCAGAGCTGCCTGGCTATCTGACATGATATTAATGGTTGCTTCTTTGGGACCTTTCCTGAGGTTCATTTTGGCGCAGAGATTGATGGCATATATTTCAGTCTAAAATATTGTGGCGTTAATTCCCAATCCGAATACTCCTACTCCAGTCTCACCACTATCCAGTTTTGAACCATCAGTAAACAAAGACAAGGAGCCTTTTTTGAATTCTGGTCCTCCTGTTGCCTATAGCGTACGTATGAGTGCTCAAAACTGTAAGTTTTTTGCCTGTATCTCCTTCAGGATCTCTGCTGAGTGTGAGAGCTTATTGCTGCGCTCGTCTTTTCTTTGATCTTTGAGACATCAGTGTAAATAACTGTGCTGTTCTGGTCGTTGGATATTATCGATTGGAACATGTTTTTGCAGATGTTTAGGTTGGTTTCAGTTTTATTGAATCCATGTAGATCGATATTAGTCTTTGATTCAATGGTTACCCAAAGTAGGATCTTTGATATTGGGTTAGGCTTTATCTCATGTAACGTTTACTCAATGGATTGGAATAGATTTGTGATATAAGATTGGTATGGTAAATAGGATTTAAGTCTTATTGTGGAGTATGATGGGTCAAATATGTGTGAATATTTTGTATCCAGTTGATGTTCTAATTTTTGTAGTGGATGATAATGTTGTCCGCATGGAGTGCATATTTTACTGTGGAGGTAATTGATTCTAAAATTCAGTTTATGGCAATACAAAAGAGTGTGACACTTAGAGTAGATTTAAACTTTACAAATTTCAAATCGATGTTTCTCAATCCAGGATACCTAAATTGATCTCTTATTGAAGATGAACGCATAACATGATTTTTGGTTTAGGTACATGTCTACAAAGAGAAGAATATCTTATTCTGAATTCAAAAAGTCGTGTGAATATTCGATAAGTACTGAAACAAGATTGAATCAAATTTTATCTCTTCACAGCTATATATGTCACTATCTATTCTTGTAGCTGATGAATATGATGTTTTATTCATTTATTACTGTTGATATCAAATTCATATTGACGTAATACAAAAAATCCTTTGTTAACGGTTCTATAAGTCGGAAAAATCCATTATTCCAATGACATAAAAGAACCACTATATTGATTCTGATTTGTTAAACATTGTCAATTCATCAGATGTTTTCATAGCGAATGATATTAAACAATTCAACTGATGAATACAGTATACATATGCGTAATACGATATTTCACCGTATTTTAGATGATTTGCAATGATTTAATATTCAAAATATAGAAATAAATCATGCTTTGCTGCCTGATAATAACAATAAAATCATTTATATCCATTGTTTTGTTCTCACACAATAGATACACTCTTCAATAAACTATACATATTTTATGATTTAGTGTGGGTTAATATTTGTAAACCATGACTAAATACCCATTGGCACCAAGGCTTTAATAATTCAGTTATTCGCAAAAAAGTGGACGCTGAACATTTTCTGGTACTTCCACGGTATCTCTTTGATTGAATATATGTAGGAAGGCTCTGCAATTGATGATAGGATCACCCATACGAAATTTCATATTACTTTTGCGATGATTATTAATACGAACCATTCATTTGCAATACCGCTTGGAAATGTTTCTTCATCTCATCAAGATACATTACAGAATCTTATTCTAATTCCTTGAAGTTTTAATGAATTTACACTCTTTTCTGAAATATTCCGTATTAAAAATTTTGTTCTATATTCTGTACTTTATCTCTTCATGATGTATTCTGTGCGATCGGAAATGTAAAACTTTTTGTCGCTTCAACTTTTCACTCGAATTAACATTGTTTCACATGTACAAGTTGTTCTGAATCGGCAATTTAAATATCCGACCGCATTTACTTTTTGTTTTAAACTCTGCCGCAAATCTAATTTTTGGCATAAATTTGTAACGACTTTATGCATGAATAGAATTTGTGTTGAACAGTTTTGAGCCTCGAAAATCGAATTTCTAGCATGATCTGTGTTGCAATATATATATGTGATTCACCAAATAATATTGCAGAAATAAATTGTTCATTAAAATTAAGCTTTTTGAGAGAATATGACGGAAATGATAATTGACCTATCGATTGAATAGATGATCAAAATCGGTAAAGATGCGACCTGTAGTGGCTGACCAACAGACCAACGGATAGAGCCATGTTATTCTTCGAAGGCAAATTGAAATCATAATAGATTTTGCCATGAATTGAAAAGGAGATTATCTCTCACATAATATCTTTTTCTCAAAAATCTGCATTGTAGGAAAATCGGATTATAATCACTTCTGTTGACGAAACTCGGAAATGCCTGCAATTGGTGAATGGATCTTTCTTCATAAGAAGTCGTACGTTGGTTTCATCAGTGCCATTTGTTCAGAGAATGATTGAAGATGTTAATTTGAAATATGAAATATGTACCTGTTCCTATTTACAAGGTGGCAGTAGGAAATTAAAAAAGATAATGTTTCTTCACTATTTGGTAGCAAAAACTTAATGTACTGCTGATTGACACTGAATTTAAGTATTCGAATATCCTACCTTGAAAGTGAAGACCCAGGCTAGCTATTAATAAGGGCACCAGAAATATTCTACCTGAAAAATAGGAAATGAGCGCCACTTCCAGGAAATGATAAAAGGAGAAAAAGGTACTATTCTGGGAGACAATAGCGACAGCAGAAAAGAAATAAAGCATAGACGTCGGAATCAATCTTAAACAGAATTATTAATAGCTCAAAGCAAATAATTCCAAAAATTATAATTAAAAAAAAATTGGTAGCTTACGAAAATGGTTAAGGCTATAATACAAAAAAAATCTCACTGCAACAGCCAAAAGGGAACTAAAGAGCACGTCACAGACGTTTAAAATTACATTATAAAAACTATCCAAATATCCTCTTCAGGCGGAACTCAAGACTAGTATCGACAGAGAAGATAGATGACGAATTGGTAGCCACAAAAACAACGTCAGACAAGAACGTTCCCTGAATTAAGTAAAGTTGATCTTGCGTCCTTATAGGGCTTTGATAAATATCCAACGGTCCTTGAAGGTGTTGAGGTTGGCCGTGCGCCTGGTAGTCAACTTCGGGAGGTATTAAGGTTCTTTTCAAATTTTGTAGACGTGTTAATGTTTTTTTCAACGTAAAGTTGGCCAGAAACTAGTCTCAAGTGGCCACGGGCTCCTAAGATCCCTAGCAGTTTACACTGAAAACAAACAACTCAACCAGTATCCAATTCAACTGAAACAGGAGGTTCCTATAAAAAAATTGGAGAGCTCTCTTTAAACGTGAAGCGTTGAACTTGAATGAATAAACTTAGATTTAAATTGAAGAACGAATAAACTGTAAATTTAATAAAAGTTAAATAAAATAGTCAGTAAGTTATTTATTTGCCTAGTTTTAAATTGTGCACTAAAAATTTGCCAAGTGAAAAAAAACTACGTTGAGCATTAAAGAGAAGAAAAATAGAGGAGATACAAAGTCTAGCAGGACAAGAATAAGGATTTATTAGCGACGAGCCCATAAATTCACGAACGTGGTTCGTCACTAAAACATTGGATCAATCTTCACAAACTCGTAGGATTTTCCAGCTTAAAAACGGGAACCTAGGCCCACAATAGGTTATTTTAAGCTTTGGAAACCAAAAACTACACAAACAACGTAAGAAACTGAGCTACGAGTTGTTGAATGACAAATCCGCAACGCGTTGGGTTGGATCCAAAATATAGTTGAATTATGTATTATCAACCACTTTCATTAATCATTCATACATCAAACATACTTAGGTGGGTAAAGGTTAAGGGAGGAACGAAGATAGCCACAAATCTTGTAGGTTTTTTACTTCGAAAGTATATATAAAAAAAATCGCGTATCACCGAATCGATATCCGCCTGATCGCGTTTCGTAGTGGAAAAATTTAAATTTAGAACAAAAATATTAATTTAGTATGAAAGTTTCAAGGTTGTGAGAAGGTTCTGAACACAAAAAACTAACAAAGAATTAAGGATGGAAGGAATAAATTTGGAAAATAAAAGATTAACCACGTGGGTCGCCTTCAACGAAATCACTAGCAAAAATTATACTAAATTTGGATAAACAAAATACTTACAAAATCATAACACTGATTTTAATAGAATAAAATAACCACAAAATTTAGAACAAGTAGAAAAGTTACAAGACTGCTCAAAACAAGTACGTCAGCAACCACAGCTCCGGAAGCAAAGAGGGCGAACAAGACGCGCATGCTCCCCAAATTAGCGCCTTCAATCAAGAGTCATAATTAATAATTTACAAAATTAGTACAAATTTGTTATACAGATGGCGACATAGGTATGGAATGAGAAAAAAATTGTACAACAAAAGACGTAAGACGGAATTTTTGAAACAAGTACTCACACTAACTGAAACGATATCATCTCGATTTCTAGAGATCGAGATAGAACATAGAGGAAAGACGTATTGAGGACATCTATTCTTGCACTCTATGATTTCTAAAATAAGATGTCGGTCCTTCCAACATTCATTCGCATCAAACATACAAGAAAATTCTGAAATATCGTTCCTTCAACTCCAAATCCATTATTTTAATATTTTGTATCATGCGACTCGTACAGAAAGTTCATCTAGATAATTGTGCATATTATACTTGAATTAGAATCAATGATTCTTAGCACGAATGGAACGATTTTTCATATGTATAATATTGCACCACCACTGCATTTTAACTTTTTGTCTTCCCTATTTTCTCCATTACTCTGACGTCACCTTATGTTCGTCATTTGATATAAATCAAGATTTAGAGAGGTTGGTTTTGCTCCGATTTGTAGCAGAAATTGATGAGAGGGGGAGATTTGGCGGAAAAAGGAATTCGCTGATTTTATGGATGAGTAAAATATTGGATTCAAGAAAATTTCTGAACGTTATCTGAAATTATTGATGGCACTGATTTTATTAGGGTAGTAAATTTTGTGGTGATATATGAGACTTGAGTTTTATTGCTCTAGAAGTAGAATAGGGAAGTAAGAAGATGATGATGGCTGAATTGATCACGATTAAGTTGAATTAGTTGTTTCAGTATCAAGGAGAGTGAGTTTATTTCAGGTTTTGAGCGGCCTTAAGTGTTTTAGTGTACCATAGCTAGAGGGATGCGTCTACAAGCTCAGGAAACTACTCCTAGAAGTATCAAATCTTCCTGAATCACGAACCAATGAGTCAAAAAATATGGACACTTGAGTTAGAATTTCTAACGTAAAACAGAGTTTAAACCGAGGAAATCTTCAAACTTTGATTGATTCTTAAAAAAGTGGGAACTATTTGAACTACAATCTTTTTCTTTATTGTCAGATCATCTTTAATTTTAATCATGATTGATGAAATGCACGATATAAATCTAATAATTGTTCATCCAGAAGTTCCATCAAAATGGTTATTCCTTCCGATGAAATTGGAACAAAAATGTATTGAGTCTAAAACTCAATTGAGTAATCCAACGAACTATCAGCGAAGTTTTGTATTCACTACAACATATCATAAGAAGAAATATGATTGGAACTGCTGAGAGATTCCTTAGGAACGATGAAATACAGCACTTGGGAAAAATGGAGGTAGCTATTCAAGAAACGTTCGAAAATATTCTGAAAAACTTGCTATGCCATGAAAATGCAACATTTGATTCAAGTGCGTAAATCGACCGAGAAAAGGATGAGGTACCGTCCTCACCAATTTGTCTTATTTGGCTCACTCGGACATTCTCCTATACATTAAATTTAAAATATTGTTGTATCAAAAGCAATCAAGACTGCAAACATCTATTTTGAGGACTCTTTAATAAGTCAGCTGCAGAAAAAAATTAAAGAGGCGGAAAAATGTCGAAAGGAATTAATTAATTCCACAAATAACAGTTATTGCGAAAGTAAGATCAGGTTTTGAGATAGCCTGATAGTAGAATATCATGATATTTGTTTTATTCCAATTGATCGAAAGAAGGACCTGATATCAAGGTACGACCTGAAGAAGGCTTATGCCTAGCAATAGAACTAGAACGATTGATGATTAGGATAAAATGGACCTTTTATTATTTCTCAAACCAACACTTGACATAGACCTCGTTCAGATCGTGCCTGGGACGTTTTTGGAACCTACAAAGACTTTTGTCCACCGTTTGAAAGGTTTCATATTCATGGGTATAATTTTGAGCTATGGAAACATACAAAGCTTTCATATCTACATACCAATACAATATTACTCGAAATCAGTTCCACGAATAACTTCATGATATAAATGCGAGTAATTGTAAACGATATTGGATACATATTAGTTGAATTAATTCCATAAGATCCTGAATACATATTTGCATACATCCTTCCCAATGTATATAGAACTAGCTTTAATTCACTTTGGCTTCTAGTGGTGAGCTTCATTTCCATTGTCTTACACATAAACGCCGAATTCGCAGCCCATCCCTCAGGAATTGGTCCATTCTATTCATTCTGTTCTCTGATATCTCGTACCGGTTACGTCGATGTCAATGCAAGGATGTGTGTACTTACACAGACAAGGATTTCCTGGACAGGTAGGACGTCGCATGTGACGTTAACACGTTCGGAGCGAAGCAAGATTTTCTAGTCAATACTGCAGAACTGTCAGATAGTATCGAGAGATAAGTGAAGGGAATGTGGAATGAAAGGAAGTTCAGCTTTTAAAAGTACTCTGAAAAGTTAAAATACAAAATAAAAGAAGAGTAAGTCTGCGGGTACTCGGGGTTCTTACTTGTGTACATATCAATTTGTTTGTTGAAATAACAAAATGGATCTTCGATGAGAAAATCATTAAACAAAACCACCGCATATAGTATCAGCATGTAAAAAGTGTGTGCAGTAGTTCAACATAGATCACCATCGAAATAAGAAAAATTGTATGACGTAGCAATCCCGATTGGAATTGCGTAAGAATGGACTCCTAAGTAAACGTTTGAGTAATGTATTGAATGTATAGGAATCGGTCCTAGTATCTGTCTGGACTTGAAAAAGTACAATTTGTATGATTTATAATCTCAAATAACAGTCGAGTTGTTAGAATATGGATATGAATCACATGATACACAATACACAAAGCACATTGTTAGTAGTGTCACCACTTGACATATCCTCCATGATGCATTGCATAATTCAAATACCTACTCATCAGTTGAGGTCACGTAGGCAAAATATAGGGGATATGTCCAGTTGGAACGGACTGACAAATATTTATTTATTTATTTATTTATTTACAATACACTGTCCGAGAGGCAAAAGCCTAATTGAAGGACAGGAAAAAAAAACAAACAAAATCACGAAGAAAATATAGAACAAAGGCATACAATATAAAGAAATTAATAATAAAAATAGAATAATGAAACAATCAAATTATAAATAGTAGAACTAATTATGCGAGCTTACAGTTGATGATGGTATTATAGAATTGCTTTTGCCTTAATAGAAAGATATCAAACGAGCAAAATCTAGAATTATATATTGAGCACATACGATATATAGGTTATATAGAAAATACATTAGTTCTAGGGATAGGTAAGTAAAAGGTTATTGAGCTGCGAGTGTTTATAGAAGGAGCATGGAAAGCTAAAGAAGCTAGGCACTTAGGATCATCAATATCTCCATGAATCAACTTACAAAGATAGTTGACAGAGTTGAGATCACGTCTTTCAGAGAGACGTTTCAAGTAATTGTTCATAGCTAACTGTGAGGTCAGGATAGTGATGATAATTTTTGAAGAAGACATACTTCAGAAGTTTCTTTTGAACTGCTTCGATGTGAGTCTGGTGAGTTCCATAGAATGGACTCCAAACAAGGGAACAATAGTCAAGTTTGGAGCGAATTAAGGAATAATAAACAGTAAAGATGGCTGAGATATCATCGAATTGACGCGTATTACGTATAACAAAACCAAGCATGCGGATGGAAGCGTTGTATATGACATTAAAGTTGTTTATAAAAGTTAATTTGGGATCCAAAGTAACACCAAGATCAAGCATGGTGTAACAACGATAAAGGGTGATATGAACAAGTGAATAATTGGAAATAAGAGGTATTGATTTTCTTGTGAAAGACATTACGCTACATTTACTCAAGTTTAATGCAAGATTATTCGCTGAGCACCATTTTGATAAGCTATGAAGATCACGTTGAAGAACACTACAATCAGAAGAATGATAAATTGAGTGAAAAATTTTAAGGTCATCAGCGAATAGAAGATGATTACATGATAATACTTTGGTAATATCATTTATGAAAAGGAAAAATAGAAGAGGACCTATTTATATTCTCAGCTTAATTGAGTTTGTCAGACCAACCCATTATGGAAATACATTTTATTCCTCTGATACATGAATAAAACATCCATTTTATGTGATTATTATTCAGTCCGTATTGTTAACCTTTTGGCAGGAATTACTCAGTCAGACCTGTATATTCATATTTCAAATCTATGCAGCATATGAATTTTATTGGGGTATATTGTTTCAGCTCCTGCTCTAACTATTTCTGTACCAATTCTCAATGCTTATCGCAATGAGCAATCGATATTTCACCAAATCCAGACAAGTTGCGTTCCCCAACTTTCAAGTTTCACATCTTTTACGATTGGGATTTCAGCGACTGATTCATCAAGAAGTTTGATCGATAAAGTTATCCAAAACTATCTGCAATATCTTGAAACAAAATTCACGCACTTTAGGCACGTGTAAAACTCTACACAAGGTGAAAGAATTCAATAATTTATAAGAAATTATTCAACAAAAGATCATGAATTTTTCCATTCCGATGATTAAATTGAAACTGATTATTGAGGAGGAAATTTCCGAGAATTCGAACATATTTTATGTTCATTTCCAAGTTATACACATCTTCTGTGGCTATTATGAATACTCGCAGTTTTTAACAGTTCAATAATGATTTTATATTTATGTACAAATTTATTGGATGATGAATCCATGGAATAATATTTTTTGCAGGTATATTAAGAAATTTTCACCCAATTTGAGGATATCTTTTATTTAATTTATCATAGTACACAACAAAAATTGTTCACTAGAATCTGAATATGCATGCATCCTTTGGGAACCGTAGAATTCTAGTACTTTCCTCACTCCAGTTACTCGAATTAATATTGAAGAACTAGAAAGCAGCACGCAATTTGTTCATAGGGAGCGAGCATGCAACAACTATGACCGTATTTGTAGCTTTAGAGGCCAGAAAATACATTCATTCTATCAATATATCCAAGAAATTCATTTGAATATCAGGAGCCAAGCTAATGACTCAATTATGACCAAATAGAGAGCAAATAATCCAAGTTGCTTGAAGTTTGATCGTTTCTTATCATAAATCGATTCGATCAGACGATTTTCACTTGACCTCATAATTCAGACAGTTATTCTTCATGAATAGTAAGTACTCATTCTTACAGGCTTAGAATTTCTCTATAATTGTTCCTCTGCCTCAGAGAATACTTTTAATTGTTTGTCTCTAGTTACAAATCGCACTTTCAGCTCAAACTAAAAGCTCTTTGAAATTAATGATCTTTTCCTGAAGAATTTTTACTTGTTCTTATTTGAAACTAAAAATGGAAAGCTATTAGAACATTGATGTTGAAAAATGAGAGAGGAATATAAAAAGTTTGGAATAATATTTACGCGTTTGAGAAAGTAATAAAAAGCCACAGTAAGAGCGAAATATTTGAGGTCGAACATAAAATGAATTATTCAAACTTCATTACGCACGTCAAGAATTCCAGGGTTGGGGATAACTGGAAATAAATAATTGAGAATTTGACTGAATGTTACCCAAAGGTAGACCAAATTAAACAATTATGCTCTATATTGGTTTTGAGGCCCCAAACTTCAAAAATGTCTATCAAATTTCAATTTTAAAATTGTTGGTGCTAAAACTAATAAAATCAACCAGTATTCATGAATTTGATGAAATTATATTTACTCATTTATTTATCAAGCATATTTGCGATTCAAAGTTCATTGCTCGATAACCCGGAAATGTGCGTCAATCCAGAGAGTTTTCCTATCGGCATCAATAAAAAAGCTCATCCGGATTCTGATACAGAACCGGGCTGTTTTCATTCATCCAGGAAATTTTGCGAAACATGCACTTTTAATTGTTCAATCGTTATCATGCATTCTGTCATTTATTATTTTTCATTGTTTTGTTACTATTTCAATGACAAATTTATGGCCGCATAGTGGAAAAAGTGATTTCGCTCTGTCGGACATATGGTGCCTAGGGATATTTCTATTTTGTTGTCATACGTTAGAACAGGATTTTCGTTATGAGATAGCTTGATAGGATGGAAAGTTTTCTGTATGCGTAGTGATTCAAAAAAAAATTGTAAAAGGGGAACTCTTGAAATAATCCTACTTCGAATATAATTAGGCTAATGCTCAACTCATTCACAGATATAGTGAAAAACGTCAAAAAACAACAGTCCATATTACTGAAAATAGTGAATGATTACCAAAATTGTCATTTTGTCATAGATTCCATAAACAAAAAGATGCTTCTGGCCCAAGCATTATTGTACATTTTCTTTTGAGAAAAATTAGCTAGAACTTCGAGTCTATCTGAATATATTCATCCAACATAGATTCTTGTATCGAAAATATGAGACTGATTCCAAATATTTTGACAAAATATTGGATAACACATCGTATTGGATTCGTATGAAATGCAAGTGCCTGAATAACTATATCATTGCTTAGGTAACTATTCAATTAGCTGTTATCTCTTTACGGAAGATTTGAAATATATGTCTGTAATGTTTATTGCTTGATCAAATAGTTTATAATTTAATAAAAATCACTATTTAATAATTGGAAGCGAAATAAAAGTTTTATTCTTCTGAATATCACTAACAACACTATATTATTCATTTATCACTTAATACTAACTTAAACAAAGTCTCAGATATTTATATCTAACTATTTATATACACTGTTCACTTCACTGTTTGATATTCACTGTCATAGTTTTTTGCTTGCCCTTATATAGAGAAATATCGATTTCTCGAGAGTTTCACCATATTCTGCAATAATGCTAGAGGCTTCCATCAGGAGGGGTGACGCGATGCGGTGCGGAGCGACACAAAGAGGACGAAAGGCTCCAGTCATGCAGTCATCCTCACAAGCCTCTCCGCTCTCGCACGTTACAATAGTAACAATTGATTATCAAATTTCTAAAAAACTTAAACAAATATCATTTTGATCATGTTAATGTGTCAGCCCAGCTGAATATAATTGTGATATTTTCTCCATCCATAATTTTTGTGGTGATTTAATTCGCTCTAAATGATACAACATGAATTGAGTCAGAGAAAAAACAGTTGAAAATCATCTTATTAACTGTTATTGATACTCTGACATGTAATTGAGTTTGTTTGATATGCATAGTGATCTTATTCATCATCATCATCACTGGCGCAACAGCCCTTCTAACCAGTATCACCGAACCGCGGTATAGCACCGCCGTACTGCCGATCAGAATTTCGTGCCATTGCTACATATTTTAAGGTGTATAGGTTGGCAACCTGTAGCACCCGAGTGTGATGATGCAAATAGCTGCATTTTTTTTTTAATTTTTACGACAAATCACACATTGTCGGTGAGTGGATTCGAACCTGCGACCTCTTGGTCGAGTGACGTCACAGCATGTATAGGTGAACAAACACGCTCGGCCAGCCGCACTCACATAGTGATCTCATTATTCGAACAAAATGCTATACCTGTGTCACACACGGATAGATTAAATATAATTGACCTCTACATATATACTTGGTGGTAATACTACCCAGAAGGGTCTTAAATTTTGATTTCAAGCAACGAAATACCATGAAGTGATATATTTATTTATTTCCTAAAGTTTGATTTGCAGTTGAATGACCATTAAAATCCAGCTGTCATAATAGTGTCAATGAGGTCATCCTGCATAGAATATTATCAGCTGTGGCGTGCAGTCCATATGTGCAGGGTGTGCATTGCACACCCTATGAAAATATTAGAAATTACGTAAATAAAATTAATTTGATGGTTCATTGAATACTCCATTTTATTTCACAAATTTTCATTATAAAATCAGAGAAAAAGCGTATTCTATCTATTTATGCAACCAGAAATACGAGTGCGCCTCGCGGGCCACTCTGCTATATATTTGAAACGAATGTCGACGCTTGAGGTGCAGATCTCTCGCCTGCACGATGAGCGAGGTCTGTTTAGCATAGTCAGTATAGGGATAGTGAAGGAATAGAGTCTGACAGAGAAAAAGCATACCGAAATTAGCGATCTCCTATCGCTCGTTCTCTCTCGCTGGGTGCAGGCAGACTTTCTGCACCTGGAGCTGAATATTCAACGTTTAGCTGAGCTCTTTTTCAAACGCTATTTATTAGTTTGTCTTAAAATAGTTGAAATATTGTTATTCGTTATTTAAGACAACAATATTAAGTAAACACTTATTTTATACGTTTCTTAAATTATCTATTTTTGTGAAATTATCATTTGTAGAATGACAACTGAAAATAGATCTATAATTTGTGATCTACTGGAAAATCCTTTTTCACGTCGTGATGTCGGAACAAAAAATGAAATTATGAAAACAAGACCAACGCCAGACATGAAATTCACTCAAAATATAAAAATTGAAGGCCAGAAGTCCGTGCGACATTTCCAAATTGAAATATATGAAAAATTAAAATGGATTGCTGGTTGTTGCGAGCAAAATAAGCATGTATATATCCCCTTCTTCACCACCGACTGTGCACACCTATCACAGAAAGTCACCGCACGCCACTGATTATCAGTATGTTCGATAGAATCACGAGTAATTCAATTCATACAATATCTTGGTATTTAGATATGGTACTACATTGAGTGAATGTTATATGAAAGCAGAAACAAAGTATGAATAGATTATTTGCTTTATTTAATTTTGTATCATTATTTTCTGAAGAAGATCCTTGGTCAAAGGATCGAAACGTCAAAGTCTCAAATAAAATATACAGAAAAAACTTTTCAGAACTCATTTATAATGATAAATATGTTTCTCCTGATAAAACATATATATTATCAAAACATACTAAATTTGAAATCAAGAGTAGCTTTTATTCAATACAATCCTGAAAAATGTTCAGATTATTGGATAGATTTTTTTTTTTTGCTATTTTTTTCTTGATGAAAATATACTAGCAATCAGAAAATATTGTAACTTTCAGGTTTCAACTATTCTAATTCATCCTCGTTAGTTCTGATACTGAAAATTCTTTCTTTTGCCCTTAGTACACATCTGCTCATCCATTTGGTGGAGCTTGATACGCACTTCACACTAACTCATTCAACCCTCCACACACGCACGACGATACTTAGGAAATACTAGCGTGATATCCGAACGACAACTCCAATTTGAGTGGCGTTCTTATTGCTAGTCGTTTATATTCGAACTTCGCTGCCATGGGTACACCATATATTGACACGTTGTTTAAAAGCATTGCGAAAGTAATATATCGTGAAACGATTGCAGAATAGAATATTCTACAATATGTATTGGAATGGCCTATATTCTGAACGAGCGAAAAGTTTGTTAATTGAGCCGAAGGCGAGGATTACGGTTCGCGAGTGTGGAATACGCCATTCCAAACATATTGTAGACTATACTTTCTCTAACAAGATTTTGGAGACTCAACAATATTTCAGAGGAAGCTTAAAAAATTATTAATTGTCGAACGTTAACCCAGATATGAATACTTGAATTGTTAGGAAGTAACTATGGTAGTAGCCAAACTAGCAGCTTCTGATTCGTCGAAATGATTCTAATGTCATACAGAATCTAAACGGCATACAAAATATAACATAATTTTTAGTTATGGAATATGCAAATTCCAAAACAGTGTTGGAGAAAAATGTTTTTTCGTGGGCTTCTTGATCTTGTTTCATCTAAAACATGATTATGTTCATTATAACTAGTTTTAATTTGAAATCAATGAGTAAAATGTGTGATTCCATACATTGATATTTTTGTGTATGTGCGGCTACCAGCCATCAAATACTGATACTTATAGGTATCAATGGAACGTATATCATTTCAATGAGTAGACAACTGTCTGCGATATTTAACTCCACTTGAGATCAAACCTGGTTCAGCTTAGATATCTGAAAGAAAAGTCGAGCGCTTCACCTCCTCAACTATCTTGCACTAGCTGTAATATGAAATATTATAACTTTGCCAGTATTATGTCCTCATGATTGAAGTTTTTTTCTTGGACCATTGATCTCCATATCTCTGATTGATTGAATTCTCCAAGTATTTGCACTTATTTTTTACTTTTCCAATAACTAGTTTCTTTCTCAACCTAATATATTTTTACGCAAAATTTATGGATATAATCTATTCAGGTACCATGGTTACAATAATTTGAATCTTCCCAACGAAATACTATTTCAAAATGTCAGATTCTAATATTTAATATTTAATTTAACTCAAATTGGACATTCTGGTCTTATCGGAGCACAATTTGATTACAGCTTACAGTAATCAAAGGAGTAAAATTTGTTTAAGAGTTGTTCAAAGAAATGAAAGATTTTGAGTTTCAATGACGTTGTCATCTTCGTCAAAATAAAAAATATCTTTCCCTTTGATGGTTAAGAAGCATCACTGAAATGTCTATATTATTTTCTTCTCATTAAAAACTTTTGGTCTATTGACACTATTCCAATGCAGTTCAAATTTAAATTCGTTTTGAAAATGTAAAAAGTTTGGAGCAATAAGATCCATAAATAAGATACAGAATGATAAAAAAGTTGATTACAAAATTGCAATTATGAACAGAATACTAATTTGTACGTGTACAGTGTATGAAGCTATGCATAAATAATTTTTCTCATCTAGCGGGATATAAAAAAAGATATTTTCCAATGACAAAAAAATCATAAAGAAATGAAGATATACTAATTGAAAAACACAAGCCGTCGGAAAGCTCTTTCTAATATTAATTACAAAAAAAAACTTGGATAAAAATATACATTAGTTAATTTTAAGAGTGTAATCAATTTTTCAACATTAGATTAATTTTTTTTTTGATGTTGAAATAGAACTACCAATCTATTCCTGATAAAACGCCTCAAAATGATGTTCGAACTTCATTCCAAATGGGTGCGAAATACCACTGTGTAAAATCATATATCATATTTCCCCCGGTTTCAAAGCATACTGAGTATCATTATTTGCTCATAAATATTCGTTCAATTACTTGATCAAATTTCAACAGTCGGACTTTTTGATGTCCCACATTATTCCTATATTTTAAGTATTTTTTTTCATCTGATATAAATAGATCTGTTCGATTATATCTTGTTGTACATTCGAAAAAATGATGTTTTGACTTGAAAATCAACTTCACCACTTGATGGAGAAAGATCGTAGGTATATGTGTATCAATTTCATGTTGCCTGAAAAACTTAATCGCTCTGTACCTATAGATTTAGCTATAGATTCCATTTGATATTTTTTCTCTTGAAATTTATGACTGGGTTGGTATATTCCAATTAGTCTTGATCTATTATCGTTAATATCCAACAAATCAACTTATATTGAATTTAGTTCAAAGTTCACTTTTTTATATTGTGCCTCTGGGAATGAAAGGCTAATAATCTCCAGAATTCCTTCTCTTATCTTTTCTTCCACAATGCTATTGTTTTCTCCTCACAATTCTTCCATTGTTCAAAAGTATATTTCGCAAGTAATAGGTTCAGAATTTATGAGTTGTGTGTCAAGAACTTGATCCACCCCTTTCAAAGTTTGTTTGTGGGTAGATGATTATGGTCCAATTACTTCGGAAGAGAACTTTGCTAACCTTGTGTTATATGCAGCACTTGCCTAATGTTCAGAGGAATTATTAATATCAGGTCTAAGATTCAGGGTTCACCCTTCTAATTTGCTGTTATAATAAGATTCAGATGCCGTTATCCAACTCATGAATTCTAATTGCGTCTTAAATCATATGAAATACATGATAATGTGTTTCTTGATTTTCTCTAGCAATTGAAGGACCAGAGTTCCAACGGCAATATTGAACTTGGTGAATTTGTAATATATTCCATTGATATTACTCATCTAGAGCATCATCATCAGCTCTACCTTGCAAAATTACTATGTGATAATACAATACAGTGACTTTCTGAACAAAAGCGACTCGAAAACCCAGGAATCTAGGGCATCCCTTAACCTCACAACAACATATAATTTCAATTTCGTTAGTATTCCACAGAAATAGTATTCTTATTGTTATTTCTCTCTGTATGTTCGAATAAAGATACAACCCACATTGAAATTCTACTCTGGTTTCAAGTAAATAACTCAGGTACATGAGATTTTTTGCGAAGCCACAGAATCAAAGTTCGTGCTTTCTTTGCAGAATATGACTCTCATCAAATTGAATTTCTTCCATGGTTAGGTTAACTTCACATTCGATCCCGCCTGTTTCGCTTTGTTGAGAGATAAAGTTTATCTTTTGATCTATTGCGGATTATTCAGCGACTTTGTATGGGGGAAGGGCTTTTCCTCTGAGGACGATAAACGCCATACTGGTGCTCCAGGGCAAAGCCCTATTTGCTTGAAAGGTCCGGTCTAATCTGCTTTCACCAATTCAAGGATATTTGTTTAAGTAACTTGTTTTATCACCTGAACGTGAACGGATTTTTACAAGAGAAAAGCGATGAAACAAGAATGAATGAATTACTTATTCAAGAAACAGTTTGGATTTAGCTCAGACTCAACTCTAAGTACTATAGTGATTATTTAGTAATAAATATTAGAAGTGCAGCTTGTAACTGCCTGAAAGCAGTAATAGGATATGCAGATGGAAGACTTTTAATCACATGATATATTGAAAAAGAGTTTATTGATTCCAATTGGAGACTTTCACTCATGCAGCAAACCAGTAATAATATCTATTCACCTTCACGATATCTGATAGAGGGTATATTTTTCCTCCCATTGGCACTTTCATTTTCAGCTTCAATGAACTGAAAAATAATGAATCGATAATGGTGGTAATATTTTGTGGGGTGATTGTTGAGAATCAGCAGTATGTTACAGTATCTGGTTGAAATTCCATGGAAGTAGAATCTCAGAACTGTTGGCTTAATGAGATTAATCAAACTATTTTTAATTCTTTAAATCTTTGAATAGGAATAATAACAGAACCGAAATGTATACTTGAGCAGAAATTGAATAATTTCGTTTGGACATTGCTTACAAATGCCTTCTGGTTGAATTGATTTGATGAACAATTGTGCGATTGAGCATGATAATACTTTTCCGAGAAGAATAATTGTTTGTACATCATATATACTGCACTGATACATAATGATTTACACTATATTTGAGATATAAATAGTTTCTGTGCAATTGACAGTTTGATGAGCAATTCGATACGTTTCATCAAATGCGGTACGAATTCAGTTAATACTGTGTGTAACTACACTCCAAAGACACTTCATCCAGTAGTTTTATCACCTACTGACCTAATATTGTGATACTGAAGTGACATTCACTACAACCACAGAATTGTTCGTCAAGAAAATTCACCAGTGTAGAGAGAGTGGTGAAAGCCACAGTATTTGAAGCAATTAATATGAATTTTGCTTGGTATAGCTGTCTTGTTAGCCACACAATTCGGACGGAGACAAAATTTTGTTCAGTCTTTGATATAACGCAAAATTTTGAAATAGTTACTAGGACTTCAAATGGTCTCTGCGGTTTCAGGATGTAGACTATTTATATTCAGTTACTTTTGCCTGTCCTTTCGGCGTGAAGCGGACATATCTAACTAATGCCGGAAAACATATTTTCTCACTCGTTCGCTCGTTTCCGTCCGATCAATAGAACTAATTTATCTGAGAAAAGTAATTGAACAAATCGCGCCAATTCTTTCACAACACTTCATGCGTAATATTTCCACATCGAATCCAACGTGGTATAGCTACATTCTTCTTCCTGTAATGTTTAGTACGTGACTTCACAAGGATAAATAATGTTTCCACAGAAGAATAGTACAATGTTGCGAAGAAATTTTGTGCTGAATAATATGTAAGTGTATTATTGCTCCGGAAACTTCCATTTGGATGATTATTCATGGACGATCAAGATCAGATAACTATTCTAGACCTAAAATCATGACATAAATTATTATATCATTGGTTCATTCCAAGAAATAGTTTTCACGTTCACTTCCTATTAGATACCACACAAATCTATAAGACTATACGCACCAAAATCATCTTCCATTACAGTACCGTCGCGTCATGTTACGCGGGCTTCATTCACTCTTACATACATTGTATGTACGATAGTAAATGGGTAATTTGACCTGAGAGGAATACGGTGTCGCTAAATTTTCGATATCTTGTTCTGGTGAGCGAATGAGCTCTTATCCAAATTGAAAACGTGAAAATTCCTCTAAATCGTTCATTCATGAATTATTATTATTTATTATTAGTGAAGGGCTTGTGCGTCCAACCGCCTGAATCACTGCGACCTAAAGATCTTTTGTAATGTAGCCATAGTTATTTAATCCTGTGTGATATTGAGGCTTTTAAAGAACCTTAGTATTCTTCCAGGACTTGAATCTTTCCCAATGTTGGTCGACACGAATGACATTCCAAAGTGAGATTTTCTATGAAAGACTACAGCTGCGCATTCACACAGCACGTGCTCTGAAGTTTCTTCGTCTTCTAGACATAGACGACATATATTATTTTCAGCTTTACCAATTTTGTGTAGATGGTAATTAAGAGGGCAATGACCAGTTAGAATACCTGTCAAGGTTATTAGGTCTCCTTTGCTGAGAGAAAGTATCTCCTTCAGGTTTGTTGGTGAAGGCGGCAGAAAGCGTTTTGCCTGTTTACTGGCTCTGTCAAGTTGGCCCCCCACTTCAAAATTCATAGCAAAATCAATATGGTGTTCGGATGCGCTCTTGATGCGCTCTTATGCGCCACAGATATTTTTTTCTGCGCTAGTCATACTGAGCAGTAATTACGACAATAAGTTGGGAGGGGCCAACTTGACGCTGGCCCCCCATCTCAGGAAATATCGTAATATTCATTATTATTTCAATAGTACTTCATATGCGCTCTTATGCGCTGATAATATAAAATTTTGCGCTCGAATGCAATTTGTTCAACTAATATTCAAAGTTGGAGGGGCCAACATGACGATAAACTTTTTTTTTATATATATTCAATATTTTTTTTATTGCAATTAAATCTGAATTCGATGCGCTCTCAGGCGCCTCAAATATTTTGTATGCGCTAGTCATACTGAACAGTAATTACATAAACAAGTTAGAGGGGCCAGCTTGACGGTAGCCCCCACTTTTGGAAATATCATAATTTTTATTATCATTAAGTAGGAGAGGTCAACATGACAAAAATTTCGTTTTTGATTGTTTTAGATTGCAATCAAATTTGAAACAATGCGCTCTTATGCGCCACGATTATTTTCTATATGCTACTCTGCTTTAGCGAAAATCAACTAGCAATTTTTGGCGCGGGAAATTTAAATGCGTTTTACTACTCTCGGTACTACCAGCTAAAATTCGATTAAAATGTTTGATATAACTACTCCAAACAGCTTGAATATTGATATTGAATATACAAGTTGCTCCATATCACAAGAAATATGACTTAATATTAATTCGGTGCTTATTTCACAAATTTCAAAATGACTCAATTTAAACGTGTAGTGGCAAATGAAGCATTATATAAATGTTGATTGGTTAAAAATAATATATGTATATAGTTTAAATTTCAATTCGTACTCGTACATTTGTCTCGTGCTTAAAAAATATTTATTTATTTCTACGTATGTAGCTCAAATAAACTTTACATATAGATATAATACGTCCTGTGTTCAGAAGTAAATACTCATTTCTATATATAAATTCGAAAAATGACTGATTCAGATATAATAGGTATTACACATAAATATAGAAAATACAATATTATAATACTTATTTCTATACCTAGGACTTGAAACCGAAGCGCAAGTCGAGGATTAGGCAATTCTCAGAACGCTAAAAACATTTGGCAACCGGGGTTTACACATGTTTTTTGCCCAATATATTTTTGAAGGGACTCATTTTTGGGGCCATGATTTTTGTTTTAAATGACCTCTTCAGTAAAATATATGGTTAAAGTTAGTGACGGTCAAAATCCCGACAGCTAGAAACCCGACAGATCGAAGTTCCGACAATCAAAATATCAACAGATTTGAATTACAAAAACTGGAAAACAATTTATCTGAAAAAGTTTTCAACCACGGTTAGGTTCTTGAAAAGATCAGGTAAAGTTGTATTGAAGATGGTAGAGTAAGGTTTTACAAGGAGAGTCGTAGGTTCAGCCATTTGAATACGTGAGTTTCTTTCGTTTCAGGTCCGGCGTACATTTTCCACATAGATAATTCAGAATTAATAGTCGGGCTTTCGAGATTCGGACCAGTCGGGATTTTGATTGTCGGGATCTTGACCCTAATCCACTTGAAGTGTATCGGCAATATCGATATTCAAGCTGTTTGGAGTAGTTATATAAAACATTTTCATCAAATTTTAGCTGGTAGTACCGGGAGTAGTGAAACGCATTTAAATTTCCCGCGCCAAAAATTGCTAGTTGATTTTCGCTAAAGCAGAGTAGCACATGAAAAATATTCGTGGCGCAAAAGAGCGCATTGAATTCAAATTTGATTGCAGTCTAAATTATATGGAATAGTGAAGACGAAATTTTTGTCATGTTGACCTCTCCAACTTTGATTATTAGTTAGACAGATTGCATGGAAGCGCAAAATTTTATATTAGCAGGTCATAAGAGCGCATAGGGAGTTCCATTGTGATAATAATAAAAAATTATGATATTTCCGAAAGTGGGGGCTACCGTCAAGCTGGCCCTCCCCCTAACTTGTTATTGTGATCACTGTTCAGTATGACTAGCGCATACACAATATTTGAGGCGCATCGAATTCAGATTTAATCGCAATAAAAAAATATTGAATATTTAAAAAAAAGTTTATTGTCAAGTTGGCCCCTCCAACTTTGAATATTGATTGAACAAATTGCATTCGTGCGCGAAATTTCATATTAGCAGCGCATAAGAGCGCATATGGAGTACTATTGAAATAATAATGAATATTACGATATTTTCCGAAATGGGGGGCCAGTGTCAAATTGGCCCCTCCCAACATATTGTCGTAATTACTGCTCAGTATGACTAGCGCAGAAAAAGATATCTGTGGCGCATAAGAGCGCATCAAAAGCGCATCTGAACACCATATTGATTTTGCTATAAATTTTGAAGTGAGGGGCCAACTTGACAGAGCCCTGTTTATTGCCTTTGACGTTGTCCCAGTATGAGGCTTTTGCAATATCCTTCCATATTCTCAATTCTTTCCTTATGTGGCTCTTTAGAAGACCACAAGAAGATTTAGGTAAACCAGCTCCCTTCTTAGCAAGCTCATCCGCGTCTTCATTGCCTTGTACCCCTTCATACCCTGGCACCCACCAAAGAATTACATGGCTCTTTACTGCCAGTTGCTGCAGGGTGTTTTTGCAACTCCAGACCAGCTTTGATTTATTCATGTATATACCGCACAGCTGAGGAAAAAAATTCCAACACAAAAATGTGGAAGACAGAATATCTTACATTTTTATCATAATCGCAATACTGTGAAATAGAGTCTTCAAATGTTAGGTACCGGAAGTACAAGAGAACATTTTTGTTTATTATCATAAAGTTTCATAGAGTTTGAAGAAATCAAGAAAACTGTGAAAAGGAGGTATGACTTTTATCTCACAGTTTATAAGTTACAATTTGCTAAATATTGGCGTGAACTTGAAATCAATTCTAATATTTGCTAGCAGACCAACAATTAAAGCAGTTAAAAATAAACTCTTAAAATGTGTGGATGTGAAAAATCCATCTTAATTCTTGCTAATTAGTTTTATTTCAAATCAACCAGTTTATGAAGTTTATTGTGGCTATAAGTGATTTATTCTATTTGGGAATGCTTACATTGGGCAACGAGGAGAACTTTGTCAGCCTTGCTTTATTACCCTCTATAGCTGCTGCGATAGTCAGGCCATTTCATGTCTGTGACCTCCTGGTTCGAATCTCGATCAGTATGTACGATCTACTAGAATTTCCTAGCGTGGCATAATAAGATCATACGTAATCTGAGATCGTCGCACAGTTCGAGATTGCGAATCCAGAGGATGATTTTGATTATTGAACTAGTACGCATGAATTCAAGGCCTTGACTCTAGTAGGGATGTTGTGCCACAGAAGTAGCTACTGCGATGAGGGAATACTGCTGCAGACATATCTGCAAGTTCAGCAATGGTTGGGAGAAGTTGATTCTGAGAATTGAGGTAAAAACTTGATTTCTTGAGCCTGTCAAAACAGACATCTCATAACTCCAATTGGAAATTTTCCAGCAGGAATATTACTATCCATATTTCCAGCGTTATCTAACTTTTGAAGTATGAATTTTTCGAGTTGCAACTTTGACAAGAAAGTAGATATAAAATAATCTGCGACACGATTTTTTTTAGATCGGCTCTAATTGTGACGTATTGGTTGTACTTCTTGGATGTCCCAGTGGTGCACAAGAATATAATGGTGAAGTCTAGGTAGCCTCAGCGGACGAAAAACGCACCCGAATGAAAAATTGAGAACATCTATTATAGCTGTCTTAGTTTGTGCACTGACGCAAAGTCGAGACAAACAAACAGGCGACGCCTTATGGAAACATTTTCTTTGTCGAAATGCACGTAATATTTAAACACACATTATTTCTAAATGTCAGTTTGACTGGTGATATTGGAACACAACACACACACAAATGCGATAATTGATTCAATGTCCGACTAATTTATAGTCCAGTCAAAATGGACATTCACCCTTGCATAAATTCCCAAGAAGCTGAAAATTGGCATGAACGTCACGGATAATATTATAATGAAGTTGTGAAAAGTCCCCAACGATCCCGCGTGTGCAAAATATTTTATGCGAGGTCAAAGTTCGCAGAAATGGATTTTTTGAATTTTTTAGTGGAACGATCAGTTTTGTGATATACATAGCTCAAACACAAATTATGGATCTTTCAATTCTCTAGAAAAATGGTCCTCATTTCTTTTTTCCTAAGATCAACCATTTCTGAGAAAAGCCATTCTTAAGTTATATTCTCCATAATATGCACACGTTTCCACACTATCTATGAGTATGTGTACTTGACGCTATTTTTCAATGTGGTTTTCCCGGAAGGCCTACTTACGGTCTTCTTATTAAAGTTTAATATAAAATTTGGTCTTCTTATTCAACTTCTTCTTCATCTTAATCCTCCTGAGTTGACGTAAATTGTTCAAATAGCGATACAACAGTTGTTTTATCGTTGATTATCTTCTGTTCAGGATTCAGTATTTGAACGCGACTGGCTTTGACAGCTGGTGCATGCTGGTGAAAAAAGTCAGTTTACTTTTTTGTAGCCGCATTTCAAATTACACCTCTTTCTGCAGTTATAAAAAATAGTATTAAGGAGCTTTTCTGGTGCAGGTGGAAGTAGAGTGTGGAATAATTCCAATATATTATTAATTAGTCTCTGGGATTTAAGTCTTGACTATTTTGGGCTTGGCTATACTGTACCGATGAGTACTAATAAGGACGAAACATATGTCTACAGTTGCATCCCCGATCTAAGATGATAGTGGCTTCAGTCCCGAATCTTAGGTTTGAAATTTCTATGGAAAACAATTCTTTTTTAGAATTATCCATTTTTTGAATGTTCCGTAGCACTTCACATATTTCACCTTGTTTTTTCTGTGTGAAATTTTATTTATATGATTTCTTTTTCATATTATTAATTAGCTTCCAACCCCATTCTTCTGGGTCCAGTTGATTTCCAAGCCATACTTGAATTCGCTAATATACTTGATAAAAATGTTAATGAGCAGAAGCCGAGGTTGGAGGAAGACAAGCTAATTGAACACGTTTTTTATTACGTGTATGCTTTGCAAAATATACGTAACGTAATTTATCTATGCAAGTAATTCAAAGTAAGTAATAGACAGACACTGCTACGTTAACAATTAAACAGCATACAGATGCTGTTTGAGGCCACATGGTCACATAAAATGAAGGACTGGGTTTCTTTTCATTTCATATTCTTGGAATTATCATTCAATATTAATGTACGAGTACTAGTTACGCGTACCAACAGTTTGACCTATACTTTACGTCAATAATGTACATAGGCAGCGTAGTCATGCATATTATTAGGAATATAACTCTAGAATGGCGTTTTCTCAGAAATGGTGAGTCTTAGAAAAAAAGGGGTTTAGACAATTTTTGTCGAAAATTGAAAGATCTACAATTCTTATCTCAACTACTATTATCATAAAATCAACCATTTTCCTGTCGAATTTCAGCTTCTTGGGAATTTATGCAAGGGTACCCCTATTTTTAAGGCTAACTTGACTGGACTATTAGTATTGTTGTCATAATAATACTGTTGCCAAGGTATTTACGTGGGAAATGATATCCAAGGGCATTATTTTCTTTAAGTAATGTCCAGGGGCATTATTTGCAAAATAACTAATAAGAGTATCACGTTCCCCAGTTACAGCAAGTAACTAGAGTAATATCTCTGACAGAAATCACAATGACAGAGCATACATTGCTGAAAATTTTGCTGAAATAGTACATAAGTAAGATATTAAACATTGAAGGCTCCACGGGAGTTAAACGGACGATAATGCCCATGGGCCAGAAGCCCTCGAAAGGTACATTGTTAACCTCAAGCATCATTGTCCTCTTAACACCCTTGATATTTCAATTACTATAATTCATAATTCCCGTTTATTATTAGTCCTTGTAAGGGCCTGGGCCTTTCTAATCGGTATCACCGAGCCTCGGTATAACACCGCCGTACTGTCGATCAGAATTTCGTGCCATTGCTACATATTTTAAGGTGTATAGGTTGGCAACCTGTAGCACCCGAGTGTGGTGATGCAAGTAGCGCATTTTTGATTTTTACGACAAATCACACATTGTCGGTGAGTGGATTCGAACCTGCGACCTCTTGGTCGAGTGACGTCACAGCATGTATAGGTGAACAAACATGCTCGGCCATCCGCACTCACTTATTATTAAGCATACTTCTATCAAATTTGGAATGGAAAAGAAGCATATATTTGTTATTTGAAACTTAAGTAGCGCACAAATATACAATGATGTCTGCAAACAAGTATAACAATTTTCATTCTGTGAAAAAGTGGACTAAGAAGTTATTCGTAGAGTATCATATTGTAATTTTTTCATAAAATATAGCACCGTGCAATCAAGAATGTGATCAAAGAATCAGATTTGTTAGCTCAAATGAAATTTTAGCAGATAAGCTTCCCACTTCTCAGAATCAAAGGTTCTATTTCATGTCAAGTGATTAAAAGTGCTGCCATCAGTGAAGCAATATAATAAGCTTTTAAACAGTTTGACGCCTTAGTCCATAAGTTGAAAAATAAAAAGTTCTATAAGTACAGTAAACTTTTCAAAAGAAAGGTCAAAGTGAACTTTTGTAACAGACAGAATTATTATACAAAATTTCTTATCACGAATATAAAATAATATAAAAGATTTATTGAAGCAGCCTTCAAAAATACATGAGGCCTATTTGAAATCACCATAAACTCTTCCAGAATACTTAATAACAAATACTATCTCTGTTTAGTAGCACAATTATGGTTTTCCTGACGACTGGCAAAAAATTTGTATTTGAGTGATCGCGCTCAGACGGCTTCAATATGTAATCACTAAAAAATCGTCATAATCCTTGTCAAACGAAATGAATCAAAACAAACTAAAAAGCAGTCTCGCTGAAATTATAATCTTCTGTCAAATATTTGGATAATTGCCTCACATGCATAAATGATCCTATCAATCTCTTAATAAAAGAGCTATCATAAGAATTAGCTTCTCCTGAAATTATTCGACATTATAATGTTGATGAAGCATGAGAGTTTCACTTTGATTCCACAAATGCTTTTGACTTTATAACTTTGTCATCAAAATTCACGTCAAAAACATTATGAATATTTCACAAAATCACATTACAGAATCTGAAAATTCAAACATCACTAGCTTTTTTTGGCGTTTGATATTTTAAATTAGTTTCGAGGTCTGCAAAATTCTGCAAAATATTCCTGGGTGATATTGATGCTATACTTTAATATAACGTAGACCTTTGTTTTAAGTTGATCCACATATATTATATTATTATTATATATTTCAATGTGTCCTCTGAACCATCGTAATTGCTCGGGATTCTGTGTGAAATTTTAGACGCGCATCTCGGTTGAAAAAATATTTTCTGATTATTTTACTGAAAAACGAACATTATTCGTTCAATATGATTCTAAGAAGTTACATCTTTGATGATTTCAGACACTGTTACACTAATCAAAAAAGAATAATGTTGAATAAAAGATGAGCGCAAAACGATTCGAATATTGACTTCATAAAACTGTTGAGTCAAAAAATTCCTGTGTAAGGTGAATTTCTGGCACCATAAATGCTTCCAGCGAAGCGTATAATCAGGTATTTTACAATCCAAGTTGGAGTAACGATGTCAGCGTCAGGAAATTTAGTGTTCTTTTGTAATTAGAAACTTGTTCGTGGGTTAGTGCGTTGTTCCATTTGTAGATAGAGGTACTTGCTGTATCGAAGGGAACAATGTAATCCTTTATGCAGACAAATGCCTAATTTGGTAGACTCTAATGTTGGGAAATAGGAGTTAACTCTGATATCAGACGAAGATGTTAATGATGTAGATGGAATCAAATGAATTAAAGATCTGAATTTAAACGTACATGAATTGTTTGCAGAGTTGGGGGGATGCTAGGAGCATTAGAACACAGTATGCAATTCTATCAAATTTTGTACATTTTCAATTATAATACTGCAAATGATTCTTATGAGAAAATTCATCAAAATCGTTTCTAATAAGTCCTGAGCCAGTAATTTTATACGAAATGAAGCTGTCAATCTGATAGTTACTATGCTACATGTATAATAATAATTTAGAATCCATTGGAGTTAATGATTTGTTTGTTTTTCAGAGTACTTGATTGATCTCATTCAGAACAATAATTGCAAACTAACAAACAACAGGCAAATGATTCAAGAAAAAACAATATTCATAAATGATGCTGCGGTATAAGTTATTCCTTTAAAAACGTTTACATTTTCTTTGTTTCCTTTTATACGGTACAAACAATATTGGACAAAACAAATATTTTTGATTATCTGAAATAGAATTCACGTTTCAGCTGTTCTAATCCAAAGATTAATTATTGTTTGCCTTATTCAATAATATATAATATTCATCAAATAGTAGGTTTCATGATTCCCCTATACTTTCTAGACCTTCCATTTCTTCCTCATACTTCGCCCTACTTTTTTTATACTTCTTTATACTTTGTCTTACTCCCCTGCACCTTCGCATCCTCTTCTGTACTTCGCTTCACTTCAACAAATTTTCTCTGTAATCCATTATACTTTACAGTCACAACATTCATATTTTTCATACCATCATAAATATGAAATATTTGTAGTAATTAGATCACAAAATTATTTATTTGAATCCGCTGTAACTGTAATCCTAGTTAGTATTGACAAGGTCGATGTTCAATTGTCGGACATGATTGACAGGCTATGGTCATTAGATGTTCGCTGGTTGCCAGGCAACAACTGTCAGACAGTTGAATGTTGGCCCATTGTCGGCTTAGGTATATAAGAGCGCAAGATGGGAGAGGAATTGATTCAGTCAGTGATTCAGTACAAGTAACTGTGTGCGATATTGTGAACATACGAATTTGTGAAGTGAAGATTTACATTATGACCTGTGCTAATAAATTAAACACAATGAAATAAGTGACAATAAATTTGTTATTCCGAGTAATCTGATTGCTCATTCTCACCAATTGGATTCCATGATTGGGCTTTGAATCTTTCTGTCAATTTTCTCTTTTTCTATATGAGCTTATGAAAATGCTCTTGGATATACATAGAATGATTGTAAATAGCAAATTGGAACATAAATAGTCGATTGTTTTTGAGGTAAGGCTCGAGCTTCCATTCTTTGACGCCTTATGACGGAAAATAGATTTGAAAACTGTTTTCTCTTTCATTAGTTTCAAGAGTCTACAAAATATTGATACTCACCTTTTCTCACTCCATGAATCCTATACATTCATAAAAACGAGTAACTATTCGCAGCATTCAATATTTTGTTTGATAAAACTATCAGCTCCTTATTTCCAATTCTTCACAATTCAAAACAGTATTCTAAATGAATATTTGATCTGTTCCAAAGTCTTCTACTCTTGAATTTATTGTAATTCAACTCCTTTCAAAGTATTTCGATCCATAAAAATAAATAATAGTGTCGAGATTTTTTTATCTGTGTACTTTCATTCTACTTTTACACTTGAAGACAATAATCTGAAATCTGAAAAGCAAAGATGCCTCAAATCTATTTTGTAATTTGAATACAGAGAATTCATCACGTCCTCTATTTAATTTGAAATTTGAAAAGTTACCAGATAAAAAAGTCTCTGTTTTTTCAAATTCCATTACAGAAAAATGAGTTTTGTCAGTGACGTAGGACCAGCAAATATGAAAGAATGGGTGTAATTACAACCAGTCATTAATAATACTTCAAAAGAATCCTCATTTTTTCTTACATTAAATTTAACATTGTATCCCCATCCAGAAGGGAAAACTGTGCGAAAATGTAACTGGTGTTATTGTAGACAAAAAATTTTTGTTGAACTAAGTTTCAGGATGAGGATTTCGGACGTGAGGAACAGAATAACGAGGAATACAAATTTAGACTGATATGAAAAGGCAGAAGATTATTTTTCTTCATATTTCAGAGAATATGGAATTGAGTAAGTATACTTGAGGAATGTCTTGCATCATAGAACACAGCTCCAACAAAATTTCAAGGCAATATTGATATTTGAAGACATAAAATGAAAAATGGCTTGAGTGCCAAAAACTAGAAATTGAGTTAAACCCGAAAAACGTGCCAAGTGCTGAGCCCAATAACATCTGAAGCGTTCTATGTCTAATGATCAATTTAACAGTACATTAAATAGAATGAAGATAGCGTGCAATGCGTATGTACAGCATCGATAAATGAAGAAAAAGTCGCTCGTGCATTGAAGAATACATTTTTACACTAATATCTGAATACATATTTCTCTTGATCTCAGGAAGGTAAGACCACCGATAAATAATTAAACTCAAAATTTGTTGCAATGTACAACTTTATTCTCACCATTTGTCAAAGCGAGCACCAACTAATTCCTTCTCATTATGAGCATAATACGTTTGTACATCATGCAGATTATAGTCTACATCTCTCATATCCATGACAAAGTTAAGTCAAAGCTTCTGTGTTTAATTCATGAACGTCGACCATGTCCTAGAACATTGTACAATTTCTGCAACATTGCAAATAGGATGATTAAACCAGTTGCTTTGATAAAGCGCTGATAACTTCTGTAAATGAGAAAGTTAGGATGTAGGAACACTTGTTTCCAAGGGTATTGATAGAAAGCTGTTGTCACTTTGAACACAATATTTCACTTTGTCTTGACATTGGTGATGGGATATTGTTGTTGCTAGACCTGGCAATGAGAAATTTTCTAGCACACTGAATGATTTTGGAGGAGCATGGCTACAGTTAATATATAATATGCCCATATATATCGGATAAGATTTCTCTATTCAAATTAAATTGTTACAATACTTATTCCAATACGTTCGCACATCGCTTGCACGGAGCTGATAGCTGAAATTGCTTCGCTAACGCAGGCAATTGCCTGAAATCAGTACATTCATCGAAATTTCGCAGTCCTTTTCAAGAAAATTCACAGAATATTGTACAAGGATAATCTGTCCACAGATATTTTTTAAATAGGAAAAATCCGGAACATGATTCTTAAGTCAACTTGCATGTACAAACTCCAGGATTTTTTTGATGATACAGAGCCTGAAAATGTGAAGTTCTAACCGCTGAATAAATAAATGTCAACCTAGTTACACATAAAATGTAATTTTCATGAATGAAAAACAAAAATTTTAATCAACGTTGACTCCGTGGTGTAGTTAGTAGAAGAATTTAAATTAAAAGTCCGCTAAAAATCTGAAAAAATTAGGACGAACCGTGAAATAATTTGACTTTATATTCAAAATGTGTTAAATACAGAGCACGCTCTAAATGTGGATTAAATTCAGCGTGAGAGACATTCCCTTCATATATGAGAGCATTAAAAAGCTAGCTCTGGGTTAACTACGCATTTTACTTCTCTTTTATAACCAAACGAAGCAAAAAATTGACCCGGCAGATGCAGTATTGTGCACAGTGTAAAAAGATGAAAAAGCAATCCTGCAGCTACCAAGTTCGCTCGTCGCTAGCTTTGAGCAAAGAGAACTGCTGTAACATTGTGACGAAAGCCATTTTTGCTTTTTCATTTGTCTAACGCGCTTCTTCTAGACACGGGCTGAGTTTTATAACTACCTCGGGCGACTTGTTAGTTCTGATTGTTCTATTTTAGTTTTGTGTTTGATTGTTTGCAATCTTTGAGCAAGATGAAGTGTATTTAATGCTAAGAGCTCTTGAACATTGTAGATGTAGATCGATAAAAAACGCACATATCAATCATTGAAAGATAGCAACATTAATTATTCATTCAATTTGTCGAAAATGGAGCACAAACTCTTTTGAAAACGTAGTGAATTCTATGTATGGAAACTATAATAATCTATTTTGTAACATTCAACTGATTTTTGATTGTCACAGTACATGTGCGGCAATAACATGTTTATCTACCTCTTAGTTGAGGCTTTTGAAGATTCTATGGAGCAATTGAGCCTGTTCTCGATTTTTCACGACCGCTTGTTGATATGGCGTATAATAGTTCATAATAGTATAATAATTTTTGAGAAATGATTTGCTACCACTCTCAATTAAAAAGAATGTAGAAAATTGGATTATCAGTTTGATAGTTCTCCCAAAGCTGAATACAATAAGTTAATTGAATTCTCTCTAAGAAATATGATGACCAAATACCCTTGAAAATTATCTTTCGATATCTGCCCTCCTAATACTGTTTCTTGTTTCTCTAAAGTCTAAACACACAAAATCTATCACGAAGCAATATCTCTCATCATATAAGTAAGACATGATTAAAAAAGTATGTTGAATTGATAAAATAATAGCACATATATAACTGTGGAAATTGCCACCAACAGTTGAGTTCTATAAGAATTATATTTTCATTCCCAGAAGCTTATTGCATAATGATCTATACATTGGATTTTGGCCAGGACATGACCTTCTTCATTCAGAGAAATTGCAATATTGACCAGAAAATGTTCAATGTTGTGACTCTTGAGATACTCAGATCGGTCACTAGCTTTCGTACTGTAACGTGCGAGACTGTGGAGGCTCGTAATAGTAACCTTGTTTGGACAGAGCCTCTCGTCCTCGTTGTTTCGCGCCGTACCGCACCACATCACTCCGCCGATGGAAGCCTCTAGCAATATCCCAGAAATGTGGTAGAACATTTGAGAAAGGGATATTTCTATATATAAACGCAAGCAAACGATTTGAGGGTAGTGTAATGGTGAATCTAGAGTAGTGAATATCAAACAGTGAAGTGATCAGTGTGCATAAATAGTTGAAAATAGATATCTGCGGCTTTGTTCAAGTTAGTATTAAGTGATAAATGAATAATATAGTGCTGTTAGTGATATCCAGAAGAAAAAAACTTATATTGCATTTTCAATTATCAAATAGTGACTTTTATTTTGATCATAAGCAATCACTTTTGAGCAATGAACATTACAGTACTATTGAAAATAACCTTAAAAATGGATGATAAGAAGAAAAATAATGTAACATCAAGATCCTCAATGAATCTTCTTGATTCCTCCCACAGAAAACCGGACCATCAAAGTTGAATTTCTGCGTTGATTTATATAACAGTGCTGCAAATAAAACAGGTTATAGAAGTTAAGGGGATTCACGGGTTCATCTTTGTAGTTTATCTCTCATAACGATATATGAGTATAAATCAAGTTGGTTCTAGGTCTCAAGCCATATTTTCATGTCGAAAATAGTCATTACATCAGGCTAAACTGATATCCAGATAAAAATTTCACCTATATTGAAACATAATTCACTTAACGCCAGCCGCAAAAATATTCCTACTCACAAAAAAAATTTGGTTTTCTAGTGTTGCACAGTATATTATTCTGATATCACCGCGGAGTTCATCATCATGTTAATTTTGTGACATATTCGGAACCCAATAAGATCTTGCTATTCATTTTCACACTGAAAGAAGGGGTATTATAACTAGGAAAAGATCCTAGGATCTACATATAATCAAAATATCATAAAATAAACATTCAGTAAAATATTCCGAATCTCTTTGAAGTAATAATCATTCTGCTGATTGTGATCAAAGTTAAAAGAGATGAGCAGTCGACAGTATTGAGAGAATATTAAAATCTAAACCAGGAGCGGGCAAATACTTTTAATAGCGGGCCAAAATTCAATTTTAGAAAATTCTTCGGGCCGGAGGATTGACAGAGCATTCCACGATTATTATTTTGGAAGAAATAAGCTTTCAAAGTGTAACACAATCATCCTATTATCCTGAAATATTTGCCGTTTCATACAGACAGGGTTGAACGATTGAAGGTTGAAAATAATATCAATGAAAAGTGGATCGCATAAGCTTCGTATAAGCGTTTAGTTCATCATTCTACGACTATAATCTCAGGGAGTACGAGCTTTAAAATTGTAATATATTCTGTAACATTATTGCAAGTTTGAAATAATTGAAATCATTCATGTTTCTTACCTATGAGTGGGTGTGATACACCCAAATTTCAGATAATTGAGTAGAGATCAAACTAGCCGGTAACAAACAAGTATTTCCAGTTATATCAAATAAAAATATCAAATCCAAGAGAAATTTCTTTATAACCTCATTCGTTGTCGCACAGAAAAATTTAAAACGTCCTTTTTTTGTCTTATCTTTTGTTTTATTGCAACAAATTTGATCTAAATCAATGAGTATTATATGTAGTTATCTGAAAATCACGGGAAAACTGCATTCAAATTGTTCAACAATTTAAAAATTGAGAAAAATATATTTTGAGTGTTCTCTTCTCGGTTCGATTACACTCACATCATTAGTACAGCATTATCCCAACTATAAACATGAATATTTCAGTAATCATTTTTTTGGATATTTTAAGCTTTTAGGACTTGACAATGCAGCAATTACGTAACGAAAGCTTTAAAATAACCAAATTAATAAAAAAATTACATGTTTAAGCTTTCTTTTTGTTTCCGCGAAGCACAAATCAAGCAATTGCATGAAGTGATTGTAGAATTGAGCTCAATTATCTGAGAATCCAAGTTTGTGACTGATAAGCTCACTGTTAAAAAGTGATATGTTGTAAGATGATATGAAAAAATTTGAGTTAATCTGGAAAATGATGACTGGTTGAGTGATATTAGTTATTTATACAACAAGTGAATTAAACCACTGTTTATTTGCGAGAAGAAAGTTCAAAATCACGAGCGCGATCAGCGCGATCAGCGCGAGTGGTTTAATTCTTCGAGCAAATAAAGAGGTTTAATTCACGTGTTTGTATACATAATTCTATTCAATTTTGCGTAAATTTCTAGAACATGAAACTGAGAAACAAAATTCAAAAAAATTAAATTGCAGTTGCAAGGAAGCTTCGTTGATATCGCGACGAGTGTTTGTTTTTCAAACATTCGGAACTATGACTGTCAGTAAACTGTCAGTTTTGTGAATTTTGAATTGAAGCGTTATAATTGTGAAAAGTATTGTCTGAAATGATGGAAGAAAGTGATTAAAACAATGTTCTCGTCCCTGATACCATTTTGAACGAAGCAGCCGCTGCAGTTGGAAAAATTAGTCTTCAGAAATCGAAATCTTCTTATTAAAAGGAATTCCAACAGTGAATTAAAATTTTTTTAAATCACTCATAGTTCATTTTAAATCACTAGTGAATAAAAATTTACTTATGACTGTTGCTATGGATGTAATAATGTAGCTTTAAAACGTCAAAATTGAATAAAATTATTAAAGGTCCGTGGAGTAAGCCATGGAATATTATTTCAGATACTGATTAAGAAGACTGTCTGTGACATTTTTGCATCGCCTGAATTCGAAATTAACAGTTGTACTCCAGAAATTTCAATTTCGGTGATATTTCTTCTGCTGAATATGCATAATTAGGTTTTCTTAATTAATATGAAGAGGGAAATGGGAGAACGAAATTTGTTTCGTGATTTCTTTAATTATTACTTTTTCATTATACAGGAGCACAGTTGAGTTACATGAATAAGTAGAATTTCTCATGCTATTTATAAATGTATACATACAGATAGTTCTCCATAAGAAGCTTATCATATTTGTGAACGTAATACATTATTGTATATCCATTGAATACAATGCATATATTTATTTCATATTACAAATATTATCCTATTGATGTTCAACATTTTCCATGAAAATGGATCAGTGCCTCTAATATAACAAACAACATATCATCTCTCACATTTATGTGATTCAAGCTTAGTAACAAGAGGTAAAAAAATTGAAGAATCATCTAGATGATGGAAGCGCATTTTGACAGCTCATGAATGCTTGTTACTTCAAAGATTTCGCAAATTACCATCTCTCACAATTACTGAGCTTGAAATCAAGCAGTTTGTCAGTTTGGGGAAACTTACGTAACAGCAGCTTCCATTTAGTACTAGTTTGAAGTTGACTATTTGATAGGTACATAATTTATGCATGTACAAACTCAAAAATACCTTTTAATCTTCATTGCTTACTTATTGACCGACAGGAGGTCAAGTGCTGTACCTTAAAATGATAATTTAATCTTTATCAAAGCTATATAAAAAAATATACCAAAAGTAAACAAATTTTCATCCATTAATAACAATTCATTCTAATAAGCTTCAAATCCGCGTCAAACAAGTCATTGAATGAATCCCGGACAGATTTGACAACTGTACATAATAATAGTGACACCCACGGCTGAAGTTGTAACTAAATTTTTATCTACTTTAATAAATTTTAGTTGTCATATCTCTAATGTCATATATATCTATGGGCATTGTTCCACTTGAAACAAGTAATTGAATAATTGAATCTTCCACAATCACTGAGCTTGAATTAAAGCAATTTGTGCAAACCTACGAAACAGCAGCTTTTATTTAGTGCCAGTTTCAAGTCTCTAAATAGTATAGTTGCTGAGATTTCAGCGTCACGCCAGCCTGCCAGCCAGCCAGACAGCCAAAGTGAATATAATAGCGCTTTTTTACAAAAAATGGAAGAATCATCTAGATGATGAAAGCGCATTTTTGACAGCTCATGAATGCTTGTTACTTCAGAGATTTCGCAAATTACCATCTCTCACAATTACTGAACTTGAAATCAAGCAGTTTGGGCAAACTTACGAAACAGCAGCTTCCATTTAGTACTAGTTTCAAGTTGACTATTTGATAGGTACATAATTTATGCATGTACAAACACAAAAATACCTTTTACTCTTCATTGTTTAGTTATTGACTGACGGGAGGTCAAGTGCTGTATCTTAAAATGATAATTTGATCTTTATCAAAGCTATATAAAAAAGTACACCAAAAGTAAACAAATTTCCATCCAATAATAATAATTCATTCTAATAAGCTTCAAATTCGCGTCAAACAAGTCATTGAATGAATCCCGGACAGATTTGACAACTGTGCATAATAATAGTGACACCCGCGGCTAAAGTTGTAACTAAATTTTTATCTACTTTAATAAATTTTAGTTGTCATATCCCTAATGTCATATATATCTATGGGCATTGTTTCACTTGAAACAAGTAATTGAATAATTTAATCTTCCACAATCACTGAGCTTGAATTGAAGCAGTTTGTGCAGACCTACGAAACAGCAGCTTTTATTTAGTACCAGTTTCAAGCCTGTAAATAGTATAGTTGCTGAGAACTCAGCGTCACGCCAGCCAGCCAGCCAGACAGCCAAAGTGAATATAATAGGGCTTTTTTACAAAAAAAATGCGCTAAAAATTGTATTAGCACCATCAGTAACAAATATACTACAGTTCATCAGACTTCATGACTACTCCTGCTGGAGAATGACTGCCAAAAACTATTTTTCTACTTATCTTGCACAAAGGGGTATAAGAATGTCCATTTCAAAAAAAATATTTTTAATTTACGAGCCCAGAAAGAAAGCTCTAACAGGGTTTCTATTACTCATGCGGGGCTAGTACTATTTTGCGCACCTAATAAAAATAATATATGCAACTCGTGCGATGTTGTCAATTGCCCACTTGAACTCTCGCGGCCAATCAACAACTTGCTGCACAATATCCTCCTCATGTGACGTCACATAGTATTATTTATATATACGTAAGACTACTATAGAAAATATCTGCAAGAAGACCCCTATATGTGCACGGTACATTTATTTTTGTCCTACAGGGTGTTGTGATATAAGAATTTAAAGCATAGGTGTGGATTTTGACTTTGAAGTCTGCATGTATTTCTGAAACTTCTACATTGAATATCTGTTTTTTTATAGTCAACATTGATAATAATATTTCATGCTTTTTTGATGAAAAATATCCGACTAAAACTAGACCAAATCGTAAAGTTATCATGAGACTTGAAAAAATATAACAAATTATGGAACATTAATTGCGGGAAAAGCGCGTGAGAAACACAAGAATATATTCATCTATTTTAAATGTGAAGAATTTTGTGCCAAAATCTTCGCTTACTTGAATATGATAAAGCAAAAATCTGACGTGAACATCACGTGACTTACTTGTACATCATTTGATATAGACATATTCAATAAAGTTTTCTGTCACTTCTGATTATAATTAATATAATTTTAATAATATTTTGATATGTACAATGTCAAACAAAATAAAAAACTGGAAGAATCATCTAGATGATGGAAGCGCATTTTTGACAGCTCATGAATGCTTGTTACTTCAGAGATTTCGCAAATTACCATCTCTTACAATTACCGAGCTTGAAATCAAGCTGTTTGGGCAAACTAACGAAACAGCAGCTTCCATTTAGTACTAGTTTCAAGTTGACTATTTAATAGGTACATAATTTATACATGCACAAACTCAAAAATACCTTTTAATCTTCATTGTTTAGTTATTGACTGACAGGAGGTCAAGTGCTGTAGCTTAAAATGATAGTTTGACCTTTATCAAAGCTATATAAAAAAAATACACCAAAAGTGAACAAATTTTCATCCAATAATAATAATTCATTCTAATAAGCTTCAAATTCGCGTCAAACAAGTCATTGAATGAATCCCGGACAGATTTGACAACTGTACATAATAATAGTGACACCCGCGGCGAAAGTTGTAACTAAATTTTTATCTACTTTAATAAATTTTAGTTGACATATCCCTAATGTCATAGATATCTATGAACATTGTTTCACTTGAAACAAGTAATTGAATAATTCAATTTTCCACAATCACTGAGCTTGAATTAAAGCAATTTGTGCAATCCTACGAAACAGCAGCTTTTATTTAGTACCAGTTTCAAGTCTGTAAATAGTATAGTTGCTGAGATCTCAGCGTCACGCCAGCCAGCCAGCCAGCCAGCCAGACAGCCAAAGTGAATATAATAGCGCTTTTTTCGGAAAAATGCGCTAAAAATGCGCTAAAAATACTACTAACATACAAAAGATCCTTTTTGATATTTGTGATATCCTGTGTTCTTGATCGAACATCAATAAAAAATTGAATCAACAACATGATAACAACTCGTTATGCAACTGAGCCTGTATGCTTCAATTTGCATGTGATACACTCAATTCAATTCTTCCAAATACAAACGTACTGTTCCAGGAGTGGAAAAAAATCAATTTTCAGTAATTTGTTGGATTATTCAGGGCGGAACCAATTTCCGCATGCAAAATAAAAACAGTCGCGTTCAAATGCATTTATAAAAATTGAGTTTAACATCCAACAAGGACATACAGAATCCAATTCATCACTATTGGACGTAAACGCGGGTATCAGTTAATGAGAATGATTCCAATTAGATTAAATTCCGCCCGGTATTCCAATAAAGTGCAAATAGTAACTTACCCGTGCCCTGTTCGAAGACTGGAGCAGCTATGGCGAATATCCCATTACGTAAACGATTTCATCGTACAACAAAATTTCCAAGTAATTTCATCTCGGCGTCTAGTTTTAAATGCTCCTTGGCTCATTTTCGATAGAATGTTAATGCATAAAGTTCTTACTAATGGATTATAAATCAACAGAAAAAAACGAAAACATTGTCGAAGTTTCAAATGCTTCTCATGAAAATGAAAATGTTAAACTGATCTCGAATTAATGTTGCCAGAAGAATACATTTGAAGTATCGATAAAACTTAATGTGCACATTCGGTAAGCAAAGTATCAGGAATAATAGAATGGTTGGAATAAACGAGCAGTGTGCATTTGGTATTAGAAAAACACCTAGAGAAGACTTTGACGGAACAATCCTGAATATTGCGGAGCAAGTAACTGGTGACTTTACTCTAATTTATTTCAGTACTGTGAAATCAACAAAGACATCTCAGCGATGATGCGACTTTGGGTGATTCGACGTCGTGGAGCTAGAGTGGAACAAAAATGATTCTAAGTCAAAACAGCAAAAGCAAAACATGGATTTGAAAAACAATCGGACTCATAGTGTCGTACAATCGTGCTAAACGGACATGGCACAGAAACTCCACTCGGAGTTACTGATTGAGTTAGGAAGAATCATAATTAGGTATCGTTATATTTACAAATTTGAAGCTTTGAATTGCTTGGTCAAGATAGATATCAGGTGGGCTCCAATGATTTTCATATTAGGCATTATTATAGCCGCAGGTTTGTTAGTCATTAGTATTCAAAATATAATTCATTCCATCCCTAGCTTCATTTATTCTATCAAGCATCCTATAAAATTATTCACTTCAACCTAAAGCAACAACAGCCGTGGCCAGTGTTCAATACTAAAATTTAGTGTAACATACAAGAACTCCAAAATGAACACTTTAAATCATCAACATTCCTTCAAGCAGACACATTCAGTGCACATTTCCAATAAACCCCAAATTTTGATTTTACAAGCATTATATTATTATTGTCAATTCTTCCATCAATTGATCACTCTCAACTCAAATATGAGAGCCTATTTCCAGTTGAATACATCTATATTCAAATTTGACTATCATTTTCTTATTTTGAATCATCATCCATGCTCTTTTTGGATCAAGTATGAGACTTGTAACGCTTCTTATAGTTTCATACCAAGTCCACATGTCTTGTGCAAACAATACAAACAGCAGGATAGCCGAAATTGTTCCTGACGAAAGAAACTTAATGAAATAAACAGCTGAATAACAAGGAATGAAGACATAGAGAAAACAAGGAGGAATTTTGATATACCTTAAAGTTATGAAAAAGTAATCCCCGAGAAAATTGAGGGCTACGATGAAGGAAGAACAAATTTTGCGAGAACACATCCAGGAAACAAATTTTGAGGGAAGATCAGAGAATGAATGGATGCAAATATAATTTACACGGATACCGTTAAAATTGGGGTTGTAAGCTTATTTAATAAAACTGGAGATTTCAAATTTTGCTCTAGACTTTTAGTATGGATCCCTAAATTAGCAATGAGAAATTATTAAATCTGATTTGCATTTATATTTATAGTTCTATCATTTTAAAATGACTGAAAAATATTCAATTGGGAGTTAGGAGCAAACAGCATTTTATAATGAATCGTTTCTATGATGACAGTTTCTAATTCATGAACAGAGATAACCTCTGAATAATTAAAAGCTCATGACGTTGATTGAATGCGTCGTTGCCATTAACTAAATTTGGCAACGTTGCATTTCCCACTGCTTCCACAAAAAGTTCTTCAAACGATGCTTTCATTTAATAATTAACACAGGAATTATCGCTGAAGGAAACAATTAATAAAGAGAAAATTAGAATTTAATCATGATATAGAAGAACATTTGATGAGAATGAATTTCAGTACGCGTAAAAGAGGATGGAAACACTTAGTGGGCGGCAAAATTTCACAATGAATAATAACAACATCCTGTAAATACTCCAATCATTTCAAATTTTCAAAATCGATTCTTGAATCAGCAAGAATTTTCAAGGAACGAAAACAGGTCATGAATTATTCTTCAATAAAAATATAAATATAAATAGTATTGTTCTATTTCTAATTGGAAGTCGATTTGCGTTTTTTATTAAATTCGTTGATAACTTGATCTTGTCGGTCGACAAGATATAATGATAAGTGTTCTATACCTGTTAAATCAATGTAACTGGCATACGTGTGATACGTGTAAGAGTTTTTGTTACGGAAGGGATTATCATATTACACAACATAAAAAAAATCTTCAGAATTACTGTATATTAAGGTCTTGGATTGGAATATCTAAATAACAGGGCGGCAAAATTTTCTTCCGCCCCGGGCGGCTGATACCCATGCTACGCCACTGATGAACACTGTCCCTTCGCAAAGATAACATTTAAGATAAATTATATCCAGCGTTTAGGAACGTATTCAACTTATCATATTATATTCAAATACAATCATTTCTATTGCTTTATCAATAATCCCATTATTCTAGATAATGTCTAGCCAGAATCAAAACCAATGGAGAACACCATACTAAAGATGAATCAGTGTTTGACTATTTCTATTTATACCAAATCTGGAACAAATAAAATTCACAGCCAATGTTGACGTCCTGATGCACTGCTACTTTGCTTCGACACTACGTCGCTTCCACTTTCCCCTGTTGTTTGAAAGGATTGAGCCGTAATCTATTTTGATTCTCCGAGTTTTTATGCAAAGGCAGTTTAGGAAAATATTTTTATATTATATCGAAGCGAGGGGAGGCAAAATTCCAGAAGCATGAGGCTCATACAAATACTGCGCATCGTATGATACATATTATTGACTGAGTTGCACACAATTTCGATCATATTATTTATAAGTTAGTACTTTGAAATTGAATCGCATCAGATTAATCAAGTTTTATAATCCAAATTTAGTTTTGTTATGCCATGAATTGAATGCTGTATTTCATCGTGATATCCAATGCTGTATTTTGATGACGCATTCTGCTTTACACTCAATGATGCATTTCATTCCGCATGTGAATGCCAAGGTGCAACATGAGTAGGACAGAAAAACATGGAACGAGATGGAACAGAGCACAAAGTTCCGTGAGACGTATTTATAGATGACCCAAAACGCAAAATGGTATAGTGAACTATGATGCATAAAATCATCTTATATGAAATGCTGTGTTAGGTTACTTGTATAAGTTGAATGAATATCTTTGTTAGAAGCAAAATAACTGTGATAGAATGGATTACTTCAAGTATAAACTCTACTAGGTACTTCACAGTCAGTTGAAACTATAGTTGGTCAACTTCGATTTCATATTCATTCTGTAGATCTACAAATACTCCATGTTCCATATTTCTATTCTGAATTCTAATTTATTTATTCTGTTCTGTCGTGAATCCACTTTATATTATTTGAATATGAAACATCGACGGTATGTCTTGAACAATGAATTATGTGCGTTTATAAATGGGATACGGAAAACTTCTTTACCGAAGGATGAAAATGATGAAAAGGAAACAAATAATTCCAAATATTCTTGTATTATTCTTGTTTTATCATTCTTGTATTCTTGGGAATTCTTTTCATGTGAAAGGAAATGAATTAATGAATAACAACCAAGAAAAAAGGTCAGAATCTAAAATAGATGACTGAATATAGATATACCCACAAAATGTAGGTAAGTCTTTATGAAGGTGAATGTCAGGGCTCAAAAATTACCGATAATTTTCATGAAAGCTTGTTGCTTGTTGTTCAAAGAACGAATGAAGTTTGTATAAGAAACTTCAATTAGAATTACTTGATGAATTTTTGAGTACGAATGATATTTAGAGAGAATATTTCTCGAATGTTCAATTCAAATTCAAACTCTTGGAAAAAATTTATGTTGCTCACTGACTTTGGCGTTATTAATTCACAATATAAACAAAATAGGTTTAATTTTTTTGTGTTGTAAGAATAGCTGGTAGCTGGAAACTCCACGTTCTCCAGACAATGGGTAGTTTCCACTGTTATTATTTGATAATCTCTCTTTTCTCATGAGTAATTTAAACATGAGTGGAATATTCATTTATTATACCATAAGTAGTTGAGCTATTACCAATTATTTTTGTGGTGCTATCACGAATGTTTATTGTGCTTGCGTTTGAATACCACGAGTGTGCAGCACGAGTGGTATTCACAAGCACAATAAACATGAGTGATTGCACCACAAAAATAGTCTGTAATACTTTAACTACAAATGGTATATGGAGGACTATTCCAGGAGTTAAACCATTTTTTCAAATTCATTTTCTATGAATCTAGTAACAACTAACGTAATTTTCATAGGAACGAGTAAACAAACTTCTGTCAAACTGAAAAATTCGAATTTCTTGCATTTTCATTGACGAATAATAGAGAAATATATTGCGTCTTGATATGGAATCTAGTTCAGAAAGGTTTGGGATGGATCAGAAGATAAAATTGATGAAGATATTCAGAAAAATATGCCATTAAATACAAAGAAAGCAAAAATTGGAAGTATCCACATCTTTGAGTAAAATACTCACTCTGACCACTAGTGTAATACCCGATGGTATTTCTACACGTCCAAATACCCACTGATATGCACCGTTTCTATGGCGATTTAGCATTGTTAATCTTGTTATAAATACTACGAATGGAATAGTCAAGATAATTTCATAAATTTCACAAGCATTTTTTCTCGGGTACCATTAGAATATGGTCATTCATCATTATCAGAATCGATAACAACTGTTCTTTACATCGATCCAGAAGCTATTTTTCAAATACAGTCGATGAGTCGTCCACATACATCAATATTAAAATTAGTCATTTATGTCGGTTGACAGCAACAGAGCAACCACGATTCTTATTTTTAGCATTCATGCGCATAAAAATGCACAGTAGAACTTTTGAAATTACGAAGTAATTTGCACAATTCTATGTTTATTTGCCAAAAAAGTCCGTTCATAATAATAACGTTTTTAATCCTCTTAGGCCCGGTTGTACAGTCTAAGCTTACCCAAAGTTCAGTAAAACCAAGTTTATTTTCTATGGTTACAATTGCTGAAATAATTGTAACCATAGAAATTAAACTTGGTTTTACTAAGCTTTGGATAAGCTTAGACTATACAACCGGGCCTTAATGTCAAACGATAAATGTGCATACATTTTGTTTCCAATTTCATAATAAAAATGTTCCGGGTGCTGAATAATGAACATTGCTGGAATAATTTACTTACGGCCAAATTATACATTAATCGAACTTTATCAATTCAAGATCCTGTTCCAATTGTCAAAAAAGTGCCATTTTTGGTCAATTTTTTCAGAGTTGGATTGGAACTGGTATCAATCGATAACAAAGGTCAAGTACTTTAAGCCAAAATCAGAGTGCTAAGCCTGTCCTGTCTGAAACAGAGGAAATGAACAATCTTAAGGAAAGTTGAATACGAGAATAGATTATATCTGGGGGTGGCTGCTGTCCTACCGGACAAGACAGGGATTGGCACCTTGATTTTTTCATAAAGTATTTGACCTTAGCTATCGATTGGTACTAGGTTGAATCATGAGTTCTATCAGGGAAGTTGACTCCTACACTTAGGACAAGATCCTAGATTCATAAAGTCTGGCATCTTATTGACCACTATATTTCCGATCGACTCATACTTGGCCGTCAGTCTGATCAGGGAGCTTGAGATACGGCCGGCTTCTCTAGAAACGATGGTTCTATGTGGAGAGCAGACCAGAATAATGACCTAGGAACAGGGACTCAATCTGAAATAAATGACGGTTCGATTCTGATCAACCGTTCTTACAGCAGGCAGATTTTGATTTCGTTCATCAGTTACGATGCTTTGAAACTTGTGACAAATAAGGCCCCGAAATCCGTCACAGTTGCAAATCTCAGAGCCTTCTGCTACCGTCAATAATTTTTTAGTCCATCAAAATTGCACACCCTGTAAATTTTGAATTCTGTAATTCTGCTTCAGCATACAACACCACTTACCGTTAGTTCATCAGTCATCAACTGCATTGAATCCGTTTTCATATATTCCACATGTGGTGGAATGAGGTTAAGTTTTGGAAAACACCTGAAATGAAAAGCAGCCGATATTGTATAATCTGTATTCATGTCTTGTGTCTTACCGTAATAAAATCTGAATGTAATCAACCGTTGTCCTGTAAATATGTTGTATATTGTATATTTTTTGTTTGACGTTCTGCGTGACCTTTGACCATACACAAACTAGATCCGACACTTGACAGCTTCTTTATTACCGATCGGTTAAGAAATATTCGGGACAATTTTAATTTCAAGGAAATAAAATCAGGAAAGGATGTATCTGACAGGAGAGTAATAGGAAATTTGTTATTGTAATGACATTTGTATTTGTAAAATTACTTCTTTCTTATCTGTATGTCTTCTTTACATTACTGTAAGCACTAATATGAATTCAATTTAAAAACATTTTAAGTAAGATTTCTGGCCGACTTAAGTCACTTCTTTGTAAGTCCAGTCTTCTGAGCAGCCGTTCCAAAGTACGCTTCCAGTTCCGATATCAAGTGTCATCTTCAAAGTGTTTACCGTCCAAGTGAAGTTTTTGTGCTAAGTTCGTTAGCACAACTGTCTGACACAATTTGTGAGTTTGTTTGTTTTTTTTTTTAAGTCCGAAAAAGGAACTAAGAATATTTTTGCTGTTTTGAGGTTGGAGTATTTTTGCTGTTTTTGAATTTGGAATATTTTCTGAATAATTTACCGTAGAAGCATCGCTGATGAAGTCCTCGTGATTTCGCAGCGTTTGATTGATTTAACGTAGAAGCACCACTGACGAAGTCTTCGTGATTTCGCAGTGTAAGAATTACTTAGCCTAGAATCACTGTTGGAGGGGTCACCTAAAGACTTCATAGTATCGAAACGACTTAACGTAGAATCACTACTTGGGAACCAGTCTGGTTCCACAAGTGTCGAAAGTAAAGTTTATCCACCGTTTGGGAAATGGCTTCACGATTTGTTTGTTTCAAAGTTTTTTGTCATCTGCGACCTTCCCGTCCGAGCTTTCCAGCCGTCTGCCATGGAAGTGACGCCAAGTTAACAGCCCCGCCATCAGCAAAGGGTATCGTTACAAACTCTAACATTGAATTTTTGTGGATAGGAATCAAAAATATCGGCTTCGTCACGGTTTCAGTTTTTAATGATTACGGTTATGATTCCAAGTTGAATTCAATTCCATTTTGATATAAATCAAATATTTCATTCTGGAGTTAACGGTACATACACGAGCATCAGCTATGCTCTAAATTTATTGCAAATAATTCTAGCTTGGAATATTTAATTATTATAGGTACTTTCTTGTGCTGATTTTTCCTGTGAAGCTGATTCGTCCTTATAAAAACAATATCGTCCAAGGAACTATCTTCTCCGGTATGATGATAATAAGAATTCTATCCCTGAAAACCATCTTTCGAAACTTTGGCCATTTCATATAATACGGGTTCTGATTTTTTCATGTTTTCCTAAAATGATACTATATTCGATTTTTTTCTTGAGTGTTGTTCTTTTGTATTCCAACTATGAGTTGTTATTATATTTTGAATACTGTTTAACATCATTATGTTCTCAAGAACTTTCGAGAAGGTAAAATTTTATTTAACGTTTCACATCAATAGTTGTTTATATATTTCTCAAAAATAAATATTTAGGTTTTCGGCTACAATTTTGTTATGGTGCTGGTCCCTGGTCTGGAAACATGAAGCTTCTCATTGCATACTCTATACCTTTAACTTTTTCATATCCTCAAAAATAATTTATCATACAAGGCAACTCGTTTGGCAAATGCTCGCTGAATTCTCCCTACGGTTCTCTGTAGTAATAATATAATATGAATATTCAAATATCTTGTCCATATACACTTTATAAAATGTTGCGATAATATTTACATGTAACCACCATGTTGATGATTGCAAAAAATACATAACGAAATTGCATGTAATATTTATCAGATATAAAACAACTCTTTCGCGTTCTCCCAACTTTTATTGTGAAAATCGTAATTTAAGGGATTGTCAAGTTGTCGAAACAATGTCGAAAGAAAAATAATGTCCTCAAATAAATGTTTACTATTTCACGACTTCCGTTTGTTTTCCAGTGTCCCGTGACAGATTCCATTCGTAATAAGAAACGTCTGTTGAAAAGTTCTTTGTGCCAGAGTAACACAGACATTCAAGAAACAAATATATAATTCTGAAAAATGAGATGTTATTTTTAAATAAGAATCGGATATTGAGCGCAAATCAATATTATTTCCAGAAAGCAGGGTGGAAGATTATACAAGTTTGAATTAGAAGAAAAAAAAAAACTTGTAGAAAGCTGTGATACTGAGTTCGCGTAAACACTGAAATTCAAATCAAGATATAGATCTCCTCCAATTTCTAGAGTTCTTCTAGGTACATCTAGGAAAAGTGATCCATTATATAAGAGTTGAATGCAGTGCAATATACTAATCATAAGAGAAGGTTTATTCACTATTAAAGGCGAGTTGCCAATCACATTCTATTGGAATTCAATATATTTTGAATAACGTTCCTCTTAAAACGTTTGAAATCATTTCTTGAATTCAGTTGGAATGATCAGTGTTGGTTTGAAATACGCCATTTATTGCAATTAAATTGAAAATTTGAACGATATGGAACAGATTAAACAGAAACTTGACTCTCTAATTAATTGGAAATTCGATAATATGTACTTCGACAGAAGAAGTCTGGAGGAGAAACGCTACTGCGAGCTTCAAATAATCACTTTTATCGAAATTATGCATAATTTAAGAACAAGTATTCGTAATAAATCATAAAAATTTAATATTCCCTGACGATAGGATGTACTGTTGATTCAATGCCGTTCTCTTTCTGAATCATTTCCTGTCTTCAACAAAATATGAATTGGCGATACGTTGATCTTTTGTTACGAATATAGATACACATCGCAAAAAATGTCTGAACCAAGCATTTACGCATTTCAGAACGAGTGGCAATCAAGTTTTGTGATCTACTGAACTATGGAAAGCAACTGAAAAAGAGTTAGCACCAAATCAAATATTAATTTCGCACACTCCTGTATGAATATTTCAGAGATTTGTGACGGTAAAAGGTTCCTTTTTACTCGCTTTTCATATCTGTGAAGAAGGTTAGTACGACCGTATATCATCGTGAATATTTCTACATTTCTCACTCAGAGAAAAACTTTGGGTTATAATTCACACAGATATTTATTATTCGTAGATGTTACCTATGTGTCCTCGTTCCATTTCTGTTTAGAAAAGGTCTCTGGTGGCACTGGATTTTAAACTTTCTCCGCGACAGATAAAACAGTACACGCAAAATTATGAGAATTAATGAGAGGAATTTTAAAGCAATTTTTTGTGGATGCAGGAAAGACTCTTGAATACTAATTTGTTTCTCACAATAATTGTAAGTTATTATGCTCATGTTAATTGCGTTTTTCTTCCTTTCAGGTAAGTGGAGAGTTTCTAATGTTGAAAGCCAAGTTCGTTCTTCTTTTGGGTATGTAAAATAAAACACTATACAGTAACGTTCCTCTAATATTCGGATACTACTATCTGACGTCCTTTCTATACTCGAGGTTTAGTTGTTAAGGGACAAAATTTGATGGTGATAAATTTCTAAGAGCATCACGAAACGTACGAAACGGAAATTATTGACCCTCCGTTAGTGTTCTCGAAAAAAGTTTCACGGTTGGTGTTGTGGGGTATGTCATACCCCATATGAAAGTCCTCTCAAGCTATTTTAAATTCTAAAATATGATTATTTTTCTGTTTGCACATGTTCTACAACTTGTTACCAAGTGATATAAACTGAACAAAATGTATCCAGTTATATTTATTGTAAAAATATAAAAGATAAATCAAAAAAACAGCAAGTCTGCCTTGGAAAAAACATACATCAATATTATCGCTCATAAATACTTCTAATATCATCACACATCAAAGATCTTACAGTATTTTTCGAGAAGAAGGATCAAATAAGTAAAGCAAGAAAAAATTACTCAAGTATCATCAAAGAAAAAAAAATTATTGCTCCTCAAACTGGGCACAGTTTTTGCAACTCAAAATTGCATGTTCCAAGCACAGTGGAATTCTACATCGCTTACAAGCATTAAATGTCTTTTTAATACATAAGCACTATTTTGCACACGTTTTTCTGGGCAGTAAATGGCTCTTTGGCTTTTGAGTGCGCCAAGTATAATTAGCGTGTGACAAGTAATCTTGTCGCACGCAAATCATTTATCGCTTAGAAAAATTAGCGCAAAATGGTACTTATCCCGCATTCGTAATAAAAAATAGTATCTGCAACTCGTGCGGTGTTGTCAATTACCCACTTGAGCGAATGAACGCACTTGCTCCGTTCGTGTACGCCCAACTTCGCTTTTGTGGGCAATCGACAACTTATCGCACTTGTTGCACAATTTACTATTCTATCTTTGTTTCTAGGACAAACAGAACATCTTCTGCTTGTCTTTTGTCATTTGGCTGAATTGGCCTTAAAAAATACCAAAATATGAAATAGCTTATTGTATAACGTAATATAATTTTAAATTTAGAATGACATCGACAGAAATTGAAATTTTAGCTTCGAATACTTTATATATTTTCCGATAAAAGTTGTCAATTTGCAGAAAATCGAAGGATAATTTTGTATTGTCTCAAAACGTGCTAGATGCTGCCTTCTACTAGCCTCTTGTGGAACTATACTCCAAATTTTAATAAAATTGCAGTAAATCGAAAAAAACTTTCAAGTAAACTCATGTTTTCTTTCGAAAATAATTGGGGTCTTTCATATAACATTTTTTGATTGGAGCCCTAATTTTGACAGAAATCGGCGAATTATGGCAATAATACGGATTTCTGACTGAACCAGAGCCGTAATCAAAAAATTGTAAATGACAGAGTTGAATTATTTTTTGAAAATAATATGACCTTACCTGAAAGATTTTTTCGATTGACAGCCTTGATTTCGAGTTGACAAAGCAAGTAATTTTTTCATATAATTGTATAGAAATCTCAAAATTGGGGTCGTAAATTTAAATTTTCTTTCAAGTAAACCTATATTATTTTTTGAAAATAGTTGGGGTACTTTATGTAAATTTTTTCGATTAGAGCCCTTATTCTGACACAAATCGTTAATATATGGCAATAACACTAATTTCTGACTAAACCAGGGTCGTAATCAAAAATTAGTTAATGACAAACTCTGAGCATTTTTTGAAAATATTATGAGTTTACTTGAAAGATTTTTTCGGTTAACAGTCTTAATTTCAAGTAAACGGCGTCAGAAACTTTTTGTTCAAAAAACGATAAATAACTAAAAAAAATTCACGTAATCGACAGAAATTGAAATTGTAGTGTCGAATTCTTCATTTATTTTTCGATAGAAGTAGTCAATTCGCGGCAAATCGAGGAATAATTTTGTATCGTCTCAAAACGTGCTAGATGCTGCCATCTACTAGCCTCTTGTGAAACTATACTCCAAATTTTAATAAAATTGCAGTAAATTGAAAAAAACTTTCAAGTAAACTCCTGTTTTTTTTTTCAAAAATAATTAGGATCTTTCATATAACATCTTTTGATTGGAGCCCTAATGTTGACAGAAATCGGCGAATTATGGCAATAATATGGATTTCTGACTGAACCAGAACCGTAATCAAAAAATTGTAGATGACAGAGTTAAATTATTTTTTGGAAATAATATGACCTTACTTAAAAGATTTTTTCGATTGACAGCCTTAATTTCGAGTTAACAAAGCAAATAATTTTTTCATATATTTGTATCGGAATCTCAAAATTGGGGTCGTAAATCCAAATATTCTTTCAACAAAACCTATATTATTTTTTGAAAATAGTTAAGGTACTTCATGTATATTTTTTCGATTAGAGCCCCCATTCTGACACAAATCGTTAATATATGGCAATAACACTAATTTCTGACTGAACCAGGGCCGTTATCAAAAATTAGTTAATGACAAACTCTGAGTATTTTTTGAAAATATTATGAGTTTACTTGAAAGATTTTTTCGGTTAACAGTCTTAATTTCGAGTAAACGGGGTCAGAAACTTTTGATCAAAAAACGATAAATTACTAAAAAATTTTCACGTAATCGACAGAAATTGAAATTGTAGTGTCGAATTCTTCATTTATTTTTCGATAGAAGTAGTCAATTCGCGGCAAATCGAGGAATAATTTTGTATCGTCTCAAAACGTGCTAGATGCTGCCATCTACTAGCCTCTTGTGGAACTATACTCCAAATTTTAATAAAATTGCAGTAAATCGAAAAAAACTCTCAAGTAAACTAATGTTTTTTTTTGAAAATAATTAGGGTCTTTCATATAACATTTTTTGATTGGAGCCCCAATTATAACAGAAATCGGCGAATTATGGCAATAATATGGATTTCTAACTGAACCAGAACCGTAATCAAAAAATTGTAGATAACAGAGTTGAATTATTTTTTGAAAATAATATGACCTTACATGAAAGATTTTTTCGATTGACAGCCTCAATTTCGAGTTAACAAAGCAAGTAATTTTTTCATATAATTGTATCAAAATCACAAAATTGGGGTCGTAAATACAAATTTTCTCTCAAATAAACCTATATTATTTTTTGAAAATAGTTGGGGTACTGTATATAAATTATTTCGATTAGAGCCCTTATTCTGACACAAATTGTTAATATATGGCAATAACACTGATTTCTGATTGAACCAGGGCCTAACATTGCAGTGAGATGTGCGTTCATATTTCAGGAATAATTACATAATAAATTATTGGGATGGAATATCAAACAAAAATGTACATAGGGCTTTTCTACATCTACATAAGAAGCTACTTTAAAAGTGTACCGGGGTATATCATACCCCAACCAACTTCCAGCAAGTCTGATGCTCAATTGAAAGTTTATACATAGTTGTATATAAGTCTGTTCTCTTTGTTCAAGTATAATCCTAAGCTACTGAGAAAAAGAAATCACTTGTTTGTCTTAAATTGATTTTACGATTGGAAATAGAGTTAATGGGGTATGACATACCCCACAACACTAACGAAGGGTTAAAGATTTGGCACTGGCAAATGGAACAGAGAGGGTTTACAAGGAGAATATATTGAGGAAGCGGACGATTATATTGCTCAAAACTAGTGTTGTATTTATAATTATAATGATATACGAAATTATAATGAACAGCTGTAATATTAGCTTACTATAATGATCATGTACAAATCAGTGATATCAAGTACATAGGTCCTTTGATTCAATAACAGAAAGTACTGGAATTATTGCAATAAAATTTGAGATATAACTCAACTAGCTAGTGCGCAAAGTATAGTTTAGCAACAATATGAAATTTTCGAGATCAGGTCGAGATAATTACTGACTTATTCAATATCAGAACGTTGGACATCTTGATCAGGGATGAATCGAGACATACCAACAACCGCTGAAAATCAAGACTTCTGGCAACATAACTCATAAATCCTGGGTTATACTGAATGCTCATAACCTCGGAGTCTTCTGTCAATTGGATTAAAGGCAATATTGCTGTGAGCTGCATTTGTTGCAACTTTTGCTTCCAATCGATAGATCTCTACCAAACTTTGTCTCTTGTTTTACACAGTGCATTTCCACTGCTTTTCTATGTCAGATCATTCGAACAAAAACTTCACAATTAGATTGGTGTTGGATTGTAGATGCACTCACGATATTAAACTTAGGTTGAATTCTTGAACCATTGGAATGTTCCTCTTTAAATAATTCATGTAGATTTGAGTTCTCTTTGCTATGCATTGCCTAGTGAATTCTGTAACATTTGTTGTTTATATTGTACATAATTTCCGAAAAATGACTCCTGTAGCGCAATCTATTTCTGGAAACACTAAACCTAATAACATTTCAGAATAATAGTGCAAGTGCACATATTACTCATTTCAAATTCCTATATTACCCATATATAACAAAAGATTACATACAGTTACTATCAATACAAAAAAAATTCTTTGAACAACTCCACATCCAACTGCATTCAACTACAAATACTCTTATGAACAGTTTTGTTATTCTATTCTCCACTCTTGACACAAAAAAAAGGAGTCAAAAATTGATGGGATATAAACAATTTCAAAATATTCATGGTAATAAATTTATTGTTCAGGTCATTTTTATTATTCAGTGTTGAATATATCAGATAGCAACCTAAATGTCGACTTGTGTTCTGTACTTCCTTGTTGACCCATGAGATAATAATTGAGCACCGTAATAGATATCATTTTTAAAAACTCTTGTCGACATACTTAGCAATATATCATAATACGCAGGTTTACATTCCATGGATTACTATTTCTGCAATGTGCTTCCTGCTAGTGACGAACCTTTACCGCTGAATTTTCAATAACAACGTATTCGTTTTTTTATAGATATGGTATTCAAAAAAATCTAAATATTGTCAATTTGATGTCCTATTGGATACAAAATATTCCAATTTCTCATGTAAATTCTGGAAGACTGTAGTTATTTTGCAAAGTATACATGCCCCTCTTATACGTTGCAAGATTCTTAGAGTTCCAGCTTGTGTACTTGGTGAAATAAGAAGAAAAAATGAAATTTCCCGATACATCCCCAGGAGAATCTGTAAAATTTTGCATATTGTGTATAAATAATTGCACTGAATCTGATTAGAATTTCCAATGAGCATCTCAATTATTCAATTATTCAGAAATTTACGTTCCAAATTATCCTGAATAAATCAAGTAAAATTGCACAGTAAATTCATATTATTATGGGTATGTGGCGAAGAATGTTCGAAAATATATCCCTCAATTCAAATTGAAGTTAAAAAATTGCGCAAGAGGAAATTTTTCATCTCAAGGGATGCTTGAATATCTACACCGTGAGCATTCAAGCTGCACGTTGCCCTGAATTCACAAATAGTCTAATTATGTAGTATTAAATATGTACATCACCGTTGTAGCACAAAGAGTACCATTTAAAAAGTGGAATATGACTCAATATGATAAAAAACTTAGCAAAGGATTGATATTTGTAGGAAGATACGAATTGAGAGTTAACTTATAAATTTTCACATCAAAATTGTGACTTAACACAACTCGTGTTAGTAGATGTATACTAGAGGTAGACAGTGATTCAGTATATTGCTAAGTTCAATCTTATTAGATTCATCCTCCTATCCTCAGATATGATTATTCAACTTATATTCCCATTTGGTAGAAATTTCTTGCTGATATATCCCATTGTGAAATAATATCGTATTTAACGGTAAATCGAGGTGGAAAAACCTGTATATAATTTGAGCTTTCTGCACTCTTCGTCCATATAATCCTCAAGTATGCCAAATCTCACTTTTTTTCGTGCGCGTGGTACAAGGCTTACTTCTCTTGTGAAATCAAAATTAAACAGCCATATAATTTCAGCTACCTACACTCTTTCTCCATATAAATATCAATTATGCCAAATCTCACATTCCTTTGTGCGCGCGGTACAGAGTTTTCTTTTCACGTGAAGTCATAATGGAACACCTTGTATATGATTTGAATTTTCTGCACCTTTCCTTCGTATAAATTTCAAATATGCTAAATCTCACATTTCTTCGTGCACTTAATATGCCTTAAAAGAGATACAAAGTTTTATCTTCCATTGATTATTTCAATTGAACATTCTGTATATGATTTGCACTTTCTGCATTCTTTCACCATATAAACTTCAAGTGTGCCAAATCTCACACTCCTTTGTGCATGTAATATACTCAAAAAGGGGACGGAAAGTTTTCTCATCACGTATTCATATAAAGATTTATACTTGAGGTTACAATAATATAACTTAAAATATCTATTAATTGTGGTAGATGGCAGGCGGGAATACGTAGGATTTCTTAATAAAACACTCGTTGATCAATATTGTTTATTCACTTTCCTTCTTATTATAGTAATACATGTGCCCTGCCATGTGCATGAGTAAAACATAAGAAAACAAGATGGATGACCTTCTTTGTTCATCATCACGCCTATGCAATTCCCTATCTTAGCTGTGTTGCAAAAGTGAAGCCAAAAATGTAATATTGTTAGAGAGAGAAAGTAAATGAGAGATAGGTTGAGGCGGGCCTATGTTTGCATGGAGTTAAATGGCTAGGTTTGGTTAATTTAGTATTTTCATGTGAAAATATAGTGCAAAATGGGCAGAAAATGTTTTGTGACCAGTTGTGATATTGGGTACACAACATGTGAACAGAAATTTTCTCATTTTTCTGCACCTAAAGATGACATTGTATTAAATTAGTGGCGCAAGAGCATATCACGACAGGATAGAATATTGGGAACTACAGATCACGTTTGTGAAGAACATTTTAGAGAGGAAGATATCATAAAAGAATGGTCGGCTGGAAATGTAAGAGTAAGTAGAAATTATTTTAAAATTATATTAAAATTAAAAGGTTATATCAATGTTTCAAATTAATGAAGGAATCTAACTTGAACTTTTAGTGAAAATTCAACGTTAAGAAAATTTCATATCAATGAAGAATATAAATATTTCTATTTATATTCTTATCAATAAAGAATATAAATATTTCTATTTATGTTTTGTAAGCAATAGAGATGTGATAATTTTTTACAAATTTACCGTACAGTACAATAGGGAATTGTTCAATTATGTGACAAATTTATTATCACAGATACCGTTGAAATATTTCCGACTAAAAGAAAATGCCTGTCCGAGTATTTTTCCAAATTGCCCGAAATATTTGAGCGTCTCTAAGAAAACAAGAAGATCTCTTATAAAACAGGATGGACCTTCAAAAAACCCCAAGCTGTGCAAAAAAGAGAAAGGTATTAAAATGTAGATAGAATTCATCTATCATTTATGTGAAATCGTAGATGTATATTACATTTTTGCTAAGTTTTTTAGTAATATTCAACAAACAAAATTTTTCCACAGAACAGCATTTTTTATCTCTTCTTTTCTTGTGGTAAATAAGAAATTTTTTTTGCATATTTTCCCAATTTTATAACGCCTATTGTAATATAAAATATCTATGGAATTGCTTATGTTTCTCTTATTCATAATTAGAAAACTATTATTCAAAGAAACGTTCATAAAACATGTTTAATAATAATGCACTTTTTCATTGCAGATTTTGATAAATAGAAATGCTGATTTTCTTCTATTTTGCTTTTTATTTAATAAGTAATAAAGTATTCAACGTAATGAAAATATCAAATTCACCTAACGATCGTTTTTTATTGGGAAAACCTCAAATATAATCTCATTTCTGTATATGAAGCATGCAAAGTTAGGCCCGTTTCCGCTATCTCTCTCACCTCTGCCGCATTACATTTTAGGCTTCATGTTTTCCAACTGAGTGTTCGCTCCTCTATTATTATCCTTCGTGTTCATCATCTACCTCATGAAAACTATATCTGTCCGGCCACTGTGCGCACGAAACTTGACCAGTGCGCAAGTCCCGTGTGCAGCAGTTCGTCATTTGGCCACCAGGGTATTGCCAACCCAAAATGTGGCGCGAAGTTTAAATTTTATGTCTACACAATTCATACTTTTTTCTTCAATCGACGCTAGACAAAACACTATCAATCTACTTATTTATCACTCTCACAGTTATACTGTCTGTTACCCAATTTCACAGCTTCTTATTTGTCTCAATCGGTTCGCTATTCAATTCAATCCTACTCGTTCCGTATCTGTGCTACAATAATTGATTGAGTTGGTTACTATATCCCTGTCTAGAGTTTCTTGAAGTTTCTAGAAATTTTTAATGGGCTTCCTGAAATTCCACCAGACGTCTCTACGTCCTTGTTACATTCAACCAGTTGCGTTCGCCACCTGTTTTCTCGGCGTCTAGCCTGTAGGATTCTTTTTGTTATAATATTTTATTATGCAAATTGCAGTATAAGTACTATGATTGAAAAATAATTCAGAAAATGAACAGCAATAAATCTATTACTCGGAAACAAGAGCTCAGACTCTCACAATGGAAGATCCCTGAAGAATAACAAGTGTAAGAAGAGCATCAGAGTTATAAAAATGTTGAATGATTTTTTCGATGCGGGAAATATAAAACAATGAACAAATATTTTTTGTACCATCTCGTATTTGAGAATCAATAATTCGGAGCGGTGTTAGAAAAATCAGCCTACTTTGTTGAAAAGTGGTGCTGAATGCTATATCACAACATTTCCATTCCTATTCATTACAATTTATTGGACAATGTCTGATAAAATACGAAAGCAGCATATGCCATACAGCTTCTTGTAGCTTTGGATTATTACCTCAACCAAAAACGAAGTGGATGAAAAGTAGAGCTTCCGGTAAAAGGAGGATTGCTTGAAAATAGTTGTGATATTCAAAGAGATATATCTTGGAAAACGACGCTTTTTTCCTACAGCAGCTTTGAGTTGGACGTTTTCAGTACAGATCTCAGAAATAATACGGCAGGCGGAATGATTCACTGACATTTTTGAGCTATTTGAGTCAAGATATATTAATTCTGTCTTTGACACACTCCGACATTTCTTTGCTAAGGAGAGTATAGTTTTTGACCGTTACGAAAATTCTGATTGCATGAGAGGAAAAGTTAGTTATATAAATGAATATACAAAATTTAAACCAAGAAAATCTTTCAATTTCAAAATCCCTACAATATATCTCTATCCATACCTAATCAGCAAAAAGTTCTACTTCAATCGCGCGTGGACTCCAGTCATACACTTTTTTCAATCACTGTACGAATCACACTGCAAATTGGAATTCTTTGTTATTGCTGAGCCAATCTCTGAAGCAATAGGAATAACTGCTATATAATTTGATCCATCATAATTCACACGATTACGGCATCCAGCTGTCATACGTGAATCTAGTTACGAAAAATTTGTGGAAAATTTGTTATTCTTCTCACCTGTGGCAACATTGTCGGGAGAGTCTTTTTATTGGATTTAAATTTAATTCACGCGAGCACTCGTATGTAAATTTTCAATTTCAGTTCATTCTGAATATTTCTCTTAGTCTCAACCTGAATGTTGCGGGCTGAGAAATTCTTATTGCGAATAGATATTTGAGAAGATTGAGCCCTGTAAATATTTCAAGATAATAAATTCTGATAAACAAGATCATTTTGACATAAAGAGCTTTCAGAAAACCTTTGTTGGCCATGGCTGGAGCAAATGTTTGAATATGAAAGAATTATCCTGTAGGTGTGCCAGTATATGTCTAAAAATTATATTTATGGCATGAAATATGTGGGAATACGAATTCCCACACATACGTTCATTTACCAAAGAATCATAATAAATATATTTTTCGATGGTAACAATAACATAATGCAAATTGAAATTCTGAAACATTTATTTGTATTTTATAATTCCTGGAGTAGCTCTATGAATATTTTGTTGAAATTGAATCATTATGATAACTTTTATTATAGATTGCATCTTTTGTATCACAAATGTATCTCCCTGTATCTAAATTTGTCAAAACGACACGTATCTCACTTTATCGCATCTATTTCTACCACTCGTTTTCATATTGCAGTATTCGCAGTGCATTAAAATTCCTGTACAATACAACGTTTGCAATGACGAATAGAGAAATTTCATTCGACAAAATTGCTCATACGAGCAACTCTAATGAATTTCTATATGACTATTACATTTTAGTGTACTGAGATGGAGACTCTAACAGCCTTGCTCTATTGTGAGTTATGAGTTTGTTTTATGAAGAATCAAGATGAAGCTAGGCAAATTTTTGATTTAGATTCTTATGAGAGAGCACTTTCTAAACTCGTCGCAATTCTGATGCTATAACACGGAAGAACATCAACTAATGATTCAGTGGAAAAAGTACCACGACGTCATATCATACTATTCATTATGTTATACTTCGTATGATTTTGTTAGACATCTGAGATGGACAAGAATGTAAATATAATATTCAAATAAAATGTCAAAAATTACACAATATTCGTGAATTGTACAATGGAAAATCTATTTCATTCAATTGATATTTATAATGAAGTAAATATTATCGCGGATCAAAATTAATCAAACAACCAAATTTATTATTCCAAACCACTTTAATCAACTGAATTATAATATGCATTGAAAATATAAATATAAACACAATTTTGATCAACACACTTCGTATTTACAATTCAAATGTTCAAATATTTGTATCATAATATTGGTATCATTCAAATGTGGAATAATTAGATTGAACAATGATATTCATTCATTTTAAATAATAATAATGAATAAATTTTGCGATTGAATTAATTCTATGATACAATTCCTATTAACATTATTTGAAAGTGATTTGGAGTCTAAACAAGTACTTATCGGAGAGAATATACAGTGCTTATATCTACTAGATTTCACGGTAACAAATATTTCCACGTATGATATTCTCAGAATGATGTCTTCTACATTTTACAAAACAATTAAAGGACAAACTTTAAAGGTCACTTTACAGTGTCCTGTATTTCTTTTCTCAATTTAGTTCCTACGGTAGCATTTATGCATACCCAATTTTCACATTGTTTATTAGTACTCTTGGAAGGCAAAACTCTCAACAGTTTGTTTCACAGAACATTTTTGGATTGGAGAATATAGTCAATTCATTGTTGAACAATCTCGTGCTCTGTTGATGCAATATTGGCTTGGCTCATATAGTATTCTAGCATATTTTCAACATGATAAAAGTAATTTGAACTTGAAGGAATTTTCACCAATGTGAAAATTGTTCATTATTCTTGATGAACCACATTATACTATCTAAAACTATTTAAAGTTTCAACACAATTTATGTTGTAGCGTAATTTTATCACCTTGTATAAATACCATCTTGATGTCAACTTTCGAAGTTTAGTTAAGTTTATCTCATTAATAATGCAAGCGCTTGAACAACGAGGCAGGCAGCTTCTTTTGTCAAAGCTTGAATTTTCTTGCACGTCCTATTGGTGAAGATGGCGAACTAGCATACGTGCAGCACCCGACAAAGATTATTTCGGAACTTAAAAGACATAGAAGATTGCGAACGATTTGGCTGGTCTTATGTGTACTTAAGAGTACATAAATAACATTTTTACGAAACAAGTGATCCCAATATGCAGCTATGAATTTTTTTTTTTGTTTCATAATGCATTCCCATAGATGTTGTACATAATTTATTTCATTCTTTTGATATTATGCAGAATATAACCGTATCCATATCTATAACTTTTATGCTGGTGAAACTCTGTGTATAATCAAAAGTGTTGATGAACACATGATGTAGTACATTATTCTGTACCAAGTCAGCAAATTTCTGGTATTATATATCTTAGAGTACGAGCCAGAAGCAAATGTTTCATGTTCAGGATGCATCTTCAAATGGTATCTTATTGTGAATAATGTGATACATTGTTGTCGTAATTTCTTACTCAATGTGTATTATCTATATTTGCTGGATGTTGGTCCATTTACTGATCACACAATTGACAAAATCTGATTTCTTCTCTCTTTTCTCTTCTCTTTGATTAACTTGGGTCATTACTATTCGCTACCTAGTTCGTGTAGAACAAGAAATAGACTGCATGTTTGTCTACACGAAATACCATGCAATTAAATTCTGGAAATAATAAATTAAAGACTCTTTATTCGAATTTTTTGTTAAATTTTTACCATTATTCTTCTTCCTACGTTTTTTTCTGGTACCTAACTAGCTTTAGTGCTTCTGCGATTTCAGTGCCGAGGGGTTGTAGCGATAATATACAAAGGTCAGATATTTTTTGTCTATTTTGTTGTTTTCAGGACCCTTTGTCTTGTTCTGGTCTCCTTTATTTCGTATATATGGTACAATGGGTCATTCTGTAAAAGATTTCATCACAAAATATTTTTACGTGAATTTTTTTGCAAATTTTGGATGAGATACTGATACATTAACAAGTATCCTAGAAGCTTACTCGCTCCAAAAAATCTTGCTGACTTCTGAGAAAAATTTTTTTTTCTGCCAATTCCATTGGATCAAAAACAGGCGCCTCCCTCAAATCTACAGCAAATATGAAAGTCTAACAATCGAGCTGAATTTCCAGGGTGGGCAATGAGGTTTGTGGAGTGGGCAATACCCACCTTTACTCCTTTTAAGCTACGCTCATGTCTCCATCAAGCAATGGTACAGTATCTCATCTTGGCCCCATTTCCATACATTTACTCCGTTACGATGGTAACGTCAAAATCACTCGTGAAATCACATGCTGTACGCGAGCCGCATATCAGATATTTGCGAGGCACATTCCTTCATAAAGAAAAGCGCAAAAGTATTTAGTTCAAAAGTCATGAATTTCATATCTGAGAAATTTAGAAATGAACTTTTTTAGAATTAAAACTTAGAAGAGAGCTCTAGATTCACCAAAAAATTACCATGTTAATGATGTGTGGGAAGAATGGCAAGAACACTCTCAAAAAAGAGATACAGCTCTACGAAAAACCGATGCAAGTAGCACTTGCAAACTTGAAATTTTTCATATCATTATAATTAAGGTACTTCATTTTGGGAATCTTTCATTGTATTGAACACTTACATTAGAATGACCGCTACACAATATTTGTGAAGATGCGATGTTAAAGCTGCCGTACTCAAAATATCTCTCCGACTACATTGAACAAGCAATAATTTGATGGAATGGAAATTCAGTTACTTGTTGGTACATGTTTTCCCGAATTCAGTTCTTCGGAAGCTGCAAAGAAAATTGTATATTCAAAGTGGAAACATTTTATGGAAACGATGCTATCTGCATGTTTGAGAATTAGGAAAACATGCGTTTTCAAGCTAAGCAAATATAAGGAGATCCCAGTGATCAAATAACTGTAGAAGAAAAAAAAATGCTTTCTGCCACTTATGTCTTCTGGAAGAGAAAATCTCTATTTGATGAGGTTGAAAATAACGATTTAATATGCCGTTGCAATCTGTTCAGCACTCTTGTTTGCGAGTTTACTGGTGACAAGTCAAAAAAAGAAAAGAATCTAATAAATCTAAGCACTTTCTCACTTGCACAAATCTAAAATAAGCGATGCCATCAAGTTATATCACGAATATCGTAGTGTAATTCTTCAAAGCAAAAGTTCATTGATAGAAATCATCTAAATTTTTCCTGCTGCTGATTCAGAAAAGTGGAAACGTTTTCTTTGCTCAACACCACTTCTTCCTTCATATGATATTTGATGCAACAAAATGAATTAATAATAGATGTAAATAATACATGTTCATGAGCAAGAGCAACATCAGTGAGCAAGAGAAAATGATATTGTCGGCTAGCTTATGATAGAAGCTTTCGCTTAAAAGAATAGGACTTGGTTGGATGAAGAATCTTATTTATCTTATAAATGTTAGTACCTTAAGATTAAAGAGTTAAAAGCTGGCAATAATTTACTCTAATTATTAAAGAATAATAGCAGCGACAAGTAAGATATCTTCTTCATGCATCTATTTTCAAAAGTTTCAGATAATAATTCTCATATATTTAATTTGCTGATTGAGGTGAAACTTAAACAAATAAGGTGCATACACTGGTAATTGAATGAACCAAATGACAACAGAATAAAATAACTACAGCAGTACCCAATAATCACATTTCCGTGTCATGAAAATCAATGAATCAATCATGGGCATACATTCAAAGCTGTCATGTCCAAAATTAGCAAAATGAATTATGGAATTTGCTATAATAACTTCATACCTATAGAACATTCAATATGGTGAATCGTAGTCATCTTAGTGGGTAGAACTGGGTATCTAAGTAGAATCCAATTCTATATACAGATGGATGAAATGAATCTTCCCAGAATCAACTGCATTTGAAACAGTTTTTTAGAGTAAGATATCTAATACCTGCTCACTTGTGAAGTACCGGAACTTTCCTGAAAACCACCAAGTCTTGTAGTATTTTTATAACAGTCTCCAACAAGAAAGTATCACAAAGGCAAACCGCTACAAATTGACTTTGAAAGTATTTCTCTTTTTAATAAACCCTGAGACATACCCGGAAGACAAAATGAGACAAAAACTGGGATAAAGTATAAGAGGAAGTATTACAAAGAATTTAACGGGAGTTGGTTGATGATGAAAGTTACTCCATTTACGAATACCACTGATCGAAGTACAGCGAAGAGTCCCCCGGCAATAAAACGAATATACGAGCAAGCGTAGATTTCTATAAAGAGCTAGACGATCATATCGTTCAGCTCCAAACACGAAAAGGGTGAATTATTATTTTATTTGTTATTCACGAGGTATACAGAATAGTGAGTTTGCTATGAAACACTTGAGCACCGCAGAAAGTGAAGCATCTATCTTTCAAACAACTGCACCATGACATGCAAGAAAGAGTTGAGGGAAAACAGTTCGAGAAATTGTGCAATGAGGGTTCAGTACTTATTGTACACAAAGCTCATGATCCAGGATGTGTGTTGGAATAGAGCAGTTATTAGTGATGCGAGTTTTTATATTCTATTGTGGAATAAAAAATGATTCCCAATAATTAATATCCAATTATTTCTAGTTGGAATAACACCAAATAATTTCAGCAATAAATTTTGTACAAAAATTACTATACATTAATATCAATTATATTATTGCCAATTTTTATGATACTATCATAACAACATTAATTGATTTGTAATGATAATTGAAACAAAGTTTTGATGATAAGTTGCATTCAAAACGAGCACTGACAATGGGAACTGTAACAAATGATGGACAAATTAATTTTGCTCATGGAGAATCCATTTAAGTATTCTATCCCCAGACTAACTAATTACTGTTTTCGTCAAAAACTATACGGATTCATTTCTCATTGAAGACCGGATTGTTTCAATGAATAGCAAAGCAGGGAAGCCTTTCAACCCCAGGCAATTTGGCTATTCTATAACTGGTTTCAATTCATCCTAATCAATCTCCGGCAGACACCATCGATCAATCACTATCTATAGAGCAGATGTGGGCCAATCTGTGAGGATATATCACTTAATTCTCTTTGCTGAAATGGACAAAACAAACATCTTCTGAAATGAGATGTGGGAATGAATTAGGTTCAAAATTTATACTAGATATAACTGATGCTATATCTTGGTGAATTATTAGTACAGAAAATAACTTCAACGTATGAATGCATTATCATGATAAGAAAATAATTCATTTTGGTTTTTCCTCGTGTTCTTATTTGTGGTTAGCTTCAATCCCCTCGAAAGTTGGAATTTATGATTTGGAAAATTCCAAATATATTTTCCACTCTTCAAACTACAGCAAAAGAAATATATATATTTTTTTATGAATATGTATGTTTTCCAATCATTGTTTTGCACAAAAAGACAATTTCCGAGAAAATATTGTGTTCGACAAAAGCTGTTATTCTTCTTTACAAGTAACATTTCTTGAAAATGAAGAATATAACTTTGAAAGACTGGAATGCTCTGCACTATTTCTCTTTTTACTGCTAATCAAGTTCAATATTGATTAAATATTTCTGAAACTTGACATCTCTAGCTCATTGAGCAACTGACATCTTCCAAACTCATCAGGTTTCAAATCATAGATTTCAAATTGAACGTGGATCATGTCGTGCAATGAATAGTGAGTAAAGTATTGAACGGAGAAATACAGTTAAAAGGTTTTTCGTTGGGAAATAGCTGTGACGTCACTGTAACGTCATGATCGATGTTCTGGAATACCCGACCCGAACGTGATTTCAGACGATGCGATGATAAAGGAATCCAGAATTAGAGGACAGGAAGATGGCGCTTTCATAATGATATTATTTCAAATAGTGTACATATTCGGTATCCTGCTGTTGCGGGAAGAAACGTTTTCAAAAACTGATATCTTGCAAAAGGGTTTTGGACAAATCGTTATAGTAATAGAGTAATTGGTAGTCTAAAGCTCTGTGTATTTCTTGATATATTCAAGCTATTGATATAACTTCGAATGATTTATTTGCAGTCAGCAACTTGCATGTGTGAACAAAGTTTGAGAGTACAATTTTATAGAGTTCAACAAAAATAGACATCGCATAACTTAGCTTTCAAACTATTCAACTGAATTAGGGAACTCAGTAGAGGCGCAGATATCTATGAATACCTTTTTATCGTGCTCAAGAAAATGTAATACTTCCAGTATTGAGATATATCTTTGAATTAATTACCCATTCTCTTGGCCTATCGTGTATGAGAACTGAGAAAAATGAATTCAGAACTGAAAAATGTTATTTAATGTGACTGACAATGAACTAGCTTTCAAGAAGAAATATCGGAATAAGTTTTGTATTGGAGAATGAGAAAAATCTAGCGTCTTTTTGATGTTGATAGTATTTTTGGTAATGGTATCCATTACTAAATGAAACTTAATGAAACCTAAGCTTCATCACTATCCAGAGTTATTGTATTGTTCTTGAGGGTTTCAACATCCTGGTCTCCCGCATTGCTTACAGATGTAATATGAGAGTAGTCTCAACTTACTAACAGCGCATGACCTCGATTCAGATTTGCCTTTTTTGTTATTTCCAAGAGGTTGTTAGTGTTTACCATAAAAGCTGTTTTGTTTTGCGATTGCTTCTTGAAAGTTCATTCAGATAAAATAAATGGGAGGAGACTTCATTGATCTTTTTTTCGATGAATCAGTAATGCAAGTTAGTTTTTCATTTTGTTTTTGTTGATGAGTTGGTCAAAACCAACAAATGAAACACATTCTTCATGAAGTTATTGGGGTAATATCACATTCGACAGATTATCGATTGAAAGAAGAAATTTGTTATTTGTGAGGTTCTAGGTTAGGTTTGTTCATTAGGGACGTTTGATTATTTCCACTTAGATTTGAATTCTGGATTATAGAATGACCTTTCATGATCAATCTCCTAGAATTAATTGAAGGTTCATTTGCAATGATATTGCATTGCTATTGCCGATATCGTTCATTCGTATCGATAACTTTCAGACAATTTCTTCTAAAGATTTACCGTACTCTGTTCACCTAGAATGCAAAGTATCTATCTGTACTGGCAGTGATATTCGTATCGATAAGATATTAGTGATTGAGAATTGAAGATTCAAGACTTCCAAATATAACATAAATATTTCAGATAGAGGATTGATTCTGACATCATCATCTTTATTTCGAATTTTTGTGGAACATTCAGATCTTCTGGATTTTGAGAATTTCAAATCATAGTGTTCCTTATTATTAATTGAACGTGCCACTTTGGCTCTGCATCCCATTCATAACTCAATGATATAGCAACTTTGGCGCACAGTGAGTTATCGGTTACATAATATTTATTGAAGTTTGAGATTAGTGAAAAATTGTAGAATCCAAGCTATTCACCATCGACCATAATTATGTTGTTGAGCGTATCATACTCTTATGAATAAAGATTTGAAAATCAATAGTAACAATTGATATTTTACCTATCTCTCTGATGTAGGCCCCAGCCAATTTGATCTGCATTATCACTGCTTTGCGATTACTGAGACACACAGTATGGTGGAATGATGAATAAATAAAAACGAGAATAGAAACAAAAATTTTTCATTGCGGGTCTCTTATGGCTGATGATGATGATAAAAGTGAAAATATCGAAGAGCGGAGACAGCATTTCTAAATTTTTGTGCCGCCTCCAAAAAATTCAAGATTCGGAGGTGCTTGATTAGAAACAAGAAAATGTGTAGAGACATCTCATGAGGAATGGCAGAATTAGATAATAAAACAGAAATTGATGAAAACAGTACATGACCCTTGCATATCAAGATCTTGATAACAAGATAAGTACATTAAGAAAGAGTTTTTTGATCTCAAGTATTGAATCACAGCTGAATGAGTTTTTATTGATGTCCAGAACTTCATTCATTTGCATCAAGCAGATACTTCAATGCAGATTACTCTTTCATCTGAATATCTTTTTTGCTATGTAATACTTCGTTCTCATATTTACCTATTCAATTTGTCAGTGCATATTCGGACAACAGTTTCATCAAACGCTTGCGATCATGGAGAAAACTAGAATTAATTTCATTTTCTCTACTCAAATTCTTTTTCAACTAGATATATCCTACGAATAAGGGCCTTGTCCCACCAAAGCCACGCGACAGCGACGCAACAACGACCCGATGTCGCCATCGTGAATCTTTCGTGTTTAACCCATGGTTTGTATAGGGCCTTGTCCCACCAAAGCTGCGCGCTGTCGCGTAGCTTTGGTGGGACAAGGTTCTAGGATTAACATTCGAATTGAATTCATTTGAAATCTATGTAAAATCCGAGTCACGCGACGCATGTTCCGTTGCTGCTTTATCTATGATTTACACGAAATTGTGATGGTTATCATGAAGATTGCTATGATGGAAAAAATGGCGTGAACACATACTAGATATATGTAATAGTATATGCGTTATTTGTACGTGGAAACCTGTTAGATCTATTGGGCTATTTTTCAGGTACGTTTGTTTCATGTATTCGAGCGGTTACCAATAGAAAATCACTACATATATAGTCACTTGGCGGTTTGATTGTTACTAGAGAATATCATTGTGCAAAAGGTGTACATAAAGTATGAATTAGAAGTAAGTGAAGAGTCATCACATTTTGACATTGGTACATCATTGGTATTTGCAATATTAAATGAATTCATACTTTTAATCGGTTGGAACATATCCATCAATGATGGTTAGAATATTAGATCCATTGATTGATTGAATGATATTATATCAGCCTGATGCACTGTAAAACATTTGAAGAGGTCTCTATCTAATTGAAAATGATTTGACTTTGAAATAACGTCAGTTGAAACTAGGGCTTATACAAAAATCGATTTTTTGAAAAACCGGTTTTCGAATTCCAGATTTCCAAAAAACCGGGTTTCGAATGTTTTATTCGATTTATATAAAATAACAAAAATCAAGATCTATATCAAAGTCAAAAGTCAAGATATGAACAAAAAGTAAGGATTATACATTACTCACACAAAACAACGAAAACTTGAAAAAAAATTCTGAATTACAATCACAAATAATATTCAAATTCATCCCACGAATTGTAATTTTTCCTAAGAAAATAGGATTTTGAAAAACATAAGACATCCAATGAACGTTGGCTAAGTCTTATTCTTGTTTTGGACACAATATAGTGCCTGATATTAAAAATACTCGTTCACTAGCTACTGAACTTGGTTTTATAGCTTTCAGGGCATCAAATAACAAATCTAAGTTCTTGGTTATTTTATTCGTTGTCTCAAACAATAAAAATTCAGCTTTCAAAGTCTCTGGATTCGTGAGTTTCTCTTCAGGATCTTCAAGAAAATTATGAATTGATTTTTCATGACTTCTTTCAAAAAAGCATCACACTGATGAGTAGTTTCTTCTATTTGTTCTTCATCAGGATCAGTTTGCATATAAGAATGTGCAACATTGGAAAAATGTGTCGTCCAGCATAGAAGGAATAACAAATCAAATAAAATAAATAAAAAAAATATTTTCACATAATAGATTTTATTTTTTCAAACCGGTTTTCCTAATTGAAAAACCGGTTTTCGAATGAGTCAAATTTATCCCAAAAACCGGTTTTTGAAAACCGGGTTTGAAAAACCGTCAAACCCTAGTTGAAACTGAAATAATGTATGATATATATTTTTTGATGAACTGAAAATTCTAGGAAATTTTCTCAACATAATGATTGCATTCTTTATATAACTTTTGTTGGCAGTTTATAACCTAGATGTATGATAGTTCAATGAGTTCACGCTCTTAGATTAATTTCATTCTTTCAATAATTAGTTAATACCTGGAAAACTGAGGAAAGAGTCAGGATTCTTGCAAGGATCGCTTTTGTTATATCAGAATTTATTGCCTCTGGAAATTCATAAGCCTAAATAAACGTTTGATTCCTTGAAGATAAGTCTGCTGGAACTACCTGATCCAAAAACTTCCCATCCCCTGTACGTTTTCCGATCAATCATATCGCATATACTTCAATTACTAATTGATTTTGATAACTCTCTATTTCCAAATTGTTGTCTTAGTGTCGGGCTGAAGCTATCTTCGTGATGCTTTCGTTTCTCAGACATAAGTGGTCTCACCAAGAATTATAACAAACTCTTCTTGACACTTAAAGTTGGATACATACGCTTGGAATTAAATTACGTAGCTGGAAGACATTATGACTTCCAGAAAATCAGGTTTCAACTACTATTTATAGTAGAACTAGACAAGATAGTCGAAAACAGAAATAGTCAATCATTTTTGGTAATATCGTGATATTTAAGAAGGTCAGAACGACGGAACCTAATCTTGGAAGCAAAAATCTGTAAATTTATTATGGATATAGATATTCAAATGCCAAGCTGTCAAGAGGAATTCATGATTATTCCGATTATCTCCTCCAACTTAACCGAAATTCAGTGAGCACTCATGTTCGAGATGGAAATAAGGAAAACGTTAAACTTGAGATTCAGCCAGGCGTATGTGAGCAATTACGCTAGTGAAGCAATTGAAGTCAGCAATCCGAGCGAGTAATGTGCACATACCGCGTACTGTATTTAGTATTTCTTCATTTTAGAATATTATTGAGAGTAAGAATCCTTTGTTATGTTGAATACTCATCAAGACGTATTGTCTCTGATTTTCTTTCTTGCTCAATAATTTTTTTGAGGAGGACGAAACCATTTGATTCTACTGAATTCCGTAGATGCAAATAATTTCCATTGTGATTCCGATACAGTTCATCATACTAGGTTTTTTCTTTTCTATATGCAGAAGCTATGGATACTTATTCACCCATGCGCTATTACGTATCTTACAGCATTGGATGGCTCCTTTCAATTGTGCTTATTATCTTCACTATAGAAGTCATGCTTTATTGAAAATTCTGAGTACATTTCAATGCCCAACGATATTTCTCAAATATTGTGAGTATTCCAAGCGCTGCTTGATGATAGTTCAACTCCGGATGCTCGGAGTAGGTAGCTTAGAAGCTTGAGGCTTCGATAGGAAATCATTTATTAGGAAATTAGTCATTGATTCACAAGAAAACGGTTGAACAGTTGTAGCTGCTTCGTAATACATAATCTCCACTAGACCCTGAATTTAAGGCTCTGTTCTGATTTTTAGTCATTTCCAGGTCATTATCTCATGAATCACCATTTGAAATTCAAAATTTTTATCTATGTGGAACCCTTGAGTTCTCTTCGTCACACCGAATACATGATGAATAAGTAAAAATTTATTTAGCTGATACAAATTACTTACATCATGTTTTACAGTTCTTTCAAAGAAGAAATAGAGCAAAAACTATTCTTGGTAAGCTTTATCGTTCTCATAAGATGTCAGAACTGACACGAATATTGCTTGCAGCGACGCTTGAGTAAAAAAATAAGAGTAACATAACCTGAACATTCAATATTTGACGCTGAACGTAATTAGCTGTGAAATTCATAAAACAAGTGATATGGCGTCGCCCATGAAGATGATGGTGTTGTCATTGGATACAGTGAACAGCTTTCTCAGACAAAGAAGTATTTTATGATCTAATTTTCTTGTTGTGAATATGATTATAGTTATTGATTCAATAGAAGCTCTGCTCTCTTAAATTTGCTTGTTACTTGAGACTATGATGTGAGATATTTTGCTATAAAAAAGCAGTGTTTCTGTTCTGGTTCCAGAATGACATTTCATGTCAATGTATTGATGGAGCTTAATTCTGAAACTTATCATAAGATATTCGGAATCTTTCTCTCTAGTGCTACAATGAATCAGTTTTGTACAAAATCGAGAAGTAATAATATAATAATTGCATCTGAAAGATTTGAAATGTGACATCAATAATCATCAAGAAATAGAGTTATATAATCAAAAGTCCTCATTCAAATATCTAAAATTGGGTACTCCAATTCTTCCCAAGCTCATCTCCAAATGATTGAGGGCAGACATAAAGATTGTATAAGAGCTGAACCAATATGATTCCCATCCTTGGGAAAAATTTTAATCTAGTCGGTTGGGACTAACGACTTAGTTAAGGATCCGCACTCTATATAATCCGGCGTCTCTTTGTCTTTGAGTACATTATGATACAATCTGGGGCAATGTAACATTGTGACCCTAATATGTATCTCTGTTTTGCTGCAAAGATGGTGAAGGATCATCATACTTTAGTGAAGCAATATATCTTTCAGATATAATTTTGTAGTATAGAGTAACTTCTTCTGAGCAAGACTAAGGATTTGTTCGTGAATTTGATATAATAAAGGAATACAGAGCACTCTTACACTTATTGTTCATTCTATAGAATTGATTTCATCAGAATACTCTGACAACTTGTTTGTTGTCAAATCGCTTTGCATTGCATGAGGGACTGTTGCATTTGAACTACTACTACCTTTGCTGTATCATGGACAACACTCAGGTATATTATATGCCACACAGTGTAAATGCATTCTACGTTGTTTTGACACGTTAGCTATCATACTTCAAATTTTGCGTTTTCCTTGACGTATAAAATGGATAAATCAAAATATCAATACCTTCTTAACTTTACCAGAAGATGTCAACACTGTTTCAGTGCTTCAGTAGCCATTTAGAATGAAAAACCAATTTTATTCTTGAATTTATGAGCGACAGTAGAGGCTATGAAAAGATATATTATGTCTCTTTGTGGGCTTATCTGAGTGATAACATATGAGAAATAAAAAGTATTCGAATTTTGTCACGTCCACAAGAATTTCTAAGAACAGCTACATTTTTCTCGAATAAATCAAATAAAGAGACCTGAGAGGTGAAGATGAAAAACTTAAGGTAACAAAATAAGAAAGAGACAGGATCTGAATAATGCAAAGTCCATAAATTCAGCTCGCTTCCATGCAGCACATTTGAATATTCTGAATAGGCACGGAAAATAATAATGTAATTTTCTCGTCGCGTCTACCTTATCGTTTTATTTTCACCAGAGTTTCCTTCGCAGTCAATCAGTGTTACGGTTTGTAATGAATGCCAAAAGTCGAAACTTCTACGAGACCCTTAATTCGCTTTCCAACTTTGTTTTTCAATTTTAACCTTTGAAAATCAAACAGAGGTCGATATTTTACGCAAGGGGGATGGTGTCTCATTAATATTAATTAGAATTTTTGTCGAATTGTTTTTATAACCAAAAGATATGTACTCAAGTACTACGAGCCAAATTAGATTCAACATCATGAAAAGAAAGCAGATTTGAATAAAACATCGGGTATTTTCCATTCTATAATCTTTTCCTTTTGTTATAATAATTAATTCTAATTTCTTTCTATATTACTGAGTTATACGTAGCTGTTTTATAGAGAATATCGTTAGCTGCTTTGAAAAAATACATTATGGGGTTGCCATAGGTTGGTAGCTTTTGGAGAACCTACAAATAATACACTCCCAGCAAAGTTGGTTTAATGCCGTGATAAAATGAGAGCTTCGCAATTAACAGAAATGAGACGCTTTACAGTTGAAAGTTATGTTGCAGTTTTTAATAACGTTCAGAGAATTCGCGAGATGTGTTCCATCTTTTCGTGCAGTTGAAATTAAAAATTTAATGGCACACGAAAGCATTTTTAAAGTTATTGTACTCATAGATATCACAGAAATATCTAATGTACCTTGAATCTGAATGAATCTTCTCAGTACTGTTCACTACACAACTTTTTATTTTTGAAGTAAACGATATCCGGTAAAACTATCCTTGATACTGTCTTTATTGTTACTTACATTCTACATATACTTACTAGTTCCAGTACTAGCAATAACATCTGTTCATTATTGTCATCAATCGTTTTTTCTTTACGATTAATAAGTGAAGAATCATCAACCTAGAAAAGTCTAGTCACTAAGACTGCGGCCGTTAATTCTGTATTCAAGAATATTTCGAATATTTTTGATCATGTGGAAGATTCAGAAAGATTCTTGAATGTATCAAAATATTATATATATGACATCGCTGAATAACGTTATCCACACACAATTCTACAATTTTCTTCTGGCTCTCGTGGTGTAGAAAGCTTCTTCCTCCGACATCTCAACTTCACTATTCTCTCATTTTACACTCTTGTTTATTTATTTCAGTTTGATGCTGACTCAGTTCTTGTCGTCTTCTTTAAGCACAATTTTCGAGCATCTGTATTTCAGATCTGTATCTTCATCGAACTCTTCGCAGCATTGTTTGATGCTTTGGTTCTGGGTTGTGGTGAGCTTACACCACTTCATAGAATTCTCCATCTGTTTTAATGATAAAATTGATTATTATCGACCCGCCGGGTTGACACAAGAATTCGATTGTTTTGCATGGAATAAAAGATAATTGTTCTCTTCTGGAGAAATTTATTCTGAACAACTCAGAGCTTTTACTGCGAGCCTGCATATCCTCAAATAGGTGCAGCGTACTGATCTGACGATTGCTTTCGAAAACAGTAACTCATTTGAGAGAGACCATCGACTTTCCTAGTTCACCATTTCGTAAATGCTGCTCATTGCGACTGAAGCTTTTGCAACGAAATCCTCACAAGGTGAGCTCTGGATCCACCTTAAGTTCTCAGTGTTTTGTTAAAGGCTTCCCCTCTATTTGTTCTCACTCAGTGATAATCCTCTTGATCAAGTTACTATTTGATGAACCACTTATTCATCTTGTCATTTGTGGCATGGTATCGACGTCTGATGAATTATGGTCATGTGGATCAAGTAGCACAGCAGTTTCGTCACTGGGCTTAGCATCATTATGTTGACCTCTTAGAGGTAGCTGTATGTAAATATTGGGCGAAATAATGGCGACCAGAGAGTGTCCTGCGATTCCCCTGTAGTTATCGTCTTTGTGGACTACTTCTCTCTCATTCTCACTTAGAATGGTCGACCATTGAAGAGGTTAATCCATATCAGAACTTATTGCTCGATGAGCTTAGAGATGAAATATTCTCATGCTGGTTCTATTTTTCTGACGATATTCTTACTGAGCCAGTTTCTTGATGTATGTCTGAATTTTGAATGTTGAATTTGGTTATCTTCAGTAGCTGGTGATTTGTGCTGTGCTCAGGAAAAATCTTTGCTCAAATTCAGGACTGACGTTATCTGACTACACTCACATTTAGAGCAAGAATTGTCCCAACTGTCAATAGCAGATTTAGTAGTCGATAGTTTTACGGATGCCATATTCTGTCCAGGTCTTAGGATAACGATTATATCAGAAACCCTCCGTTGTGAGGCAATGGAACATGGATGTAGAGAATGGTTGAATATGTTGATTATTGCGACTATACTTTCAAGACCTAGGTATTTGGGCGCAAGTTTTGCGATATATTCTAGGCAACGTTATTACATGAGGTGTATCTTTAGATTCATTCAATTTCTAGCTCAAGAAAACTTGATCAAACTCTTATAGAACTTATCTAAAAGCAGATAAAAAGCAGATGCCGAGACAAATGAGCAGAAAGAATTGTCCAAAAATAATAAATGTAATTGAGAATTTTTTTCTCATCTCATTGTATCAATGGCAATTCATACATTTTACTCCAAGAACAAAAAAATAGTAACACTGTATCTGCGAAGAGTTGATCCAGGTACCTCAACTGGGTTCAAGCCGATTGTTCTAGATTGTCGAAATACCACTTCACCTGTTATTTTGAAGTTCTCCTGTTGAACCGTAACTTAATCAAATCCGGAAAAAAAAGGAAAAAACTTGTTTAATGTATTTCTAGACTCTTGACTTGAAGTGAGCTCAATTAGCAATACGTATTTGAACACCTATATAAGATTGTCTGTCGACAATCCAAGAATTGAAGTTGATCGCTTGTAGTTCGCGCTATGTAGCTATGTGGCCATATTTCATGATGTGTGCAAATTTTTAAAACACTTGAACCTTCAATTCTGCGAAGAAAAAATTGAATGAGTTTGATCCTGAAAGCATCCCCAATGCTAGTGAATCCAATTTTTAAAAATTGAGGGGACGAGGCCTTCATGTCCAATTCATCCGTACCACAAACAGTTTCTATTTTCTAATTTTAAGTATCCTTTTCAAGACTCATTCCCATCACTCTTCCCATCCTGTCTAAGAAAATAATAGTGTTCTTTACTAGCCTGAAATAAAGCGTGACTCACATCAAAAGTGAAATTACCTATCAAAGAGTGAATAGAAAATTGTACCTTATCTAAATCTAATCCTGGATCATACTTCAAGTACACCTTTGATCTGATGTAAAGTATAGAAAATGAGATTCGTATTTTGATTCAATATCTTTTTTTGATAAATGAAGTCTCTTAAGTATGAAGGTTCATTCTAAATGAGGTCGCACCGACGAAACCTTTCTAATGTCGATGCAATGGGAGAAGATTCATGGTGAGAATCTTGTTTATTGATAGATATGTTATGAATATATTTCATCATGAAATGTTGATGCATTAGTGGTGAAACAAAAATAATTGGCGATAGCATTGACATTGACATGGGAATGGTATCAGCAGTGCAATCGCATTACGACTTATAATCTTTATTTGTTCCATTAAGATTCAATATGACAACAAAATCGACAATTGGAAAGTCTAATTGGTAATTAGGGGTCCTGTAGCTCTTTTTACTTATTTTCAATCGGTTAATTCTATTAGCTGCAAGAAAAGTCGAGACGATAACACATTAACACAAGGATTGAAATTGGAGCCCAATACTGTTGTATTGCAAATTCCAAATTAATCAGTCATACTGTTAATTGGAGAAATTCCAATATTTTCGTACTTTTTTCTTCTTTCCTCGACAGAATAGCATGATTTCTCCTGAAAAATTGTATTTATGTGTTAAACTCTTGCATCATGCCATTTGAGATTCAATGGCGGACAATCCACCTAAAAGCCTGGACTTCTCGTTGACACTCTCCTGAAAACATGTGTCCAATTTAATCTAGAACAATGTGTCGACAAATATAAACTTCTCGTTGTTTTCCTATCTTCTCTGTTTTCTAAACTACACAAAACCAATTTTACAAGAAACAAACACATTTGAAAATTATTTTCTTCATAGTTATAAACGATATGACCGTTTTAGAAGAAACAAATAGAAACCTGAGAATCAAAAAAAGGAGAGAAGGATAGTATTTATGAGATGGTCAAATGATAATCAAGTTGGACATAGATAAAATGGACGGAAACATGGAAAGAGAATGGAGATTAGTCCGAGGAAATGTTTCATGAAATTAGAGTTACTGGCTTGTGTGATTTTTACTGAGAGCATTGTTCACAGAAGATAGAATGTTGGGTTTTATTACATAAATGGAGAACACATCGATCTATGTTTGAAGTTGAATACTTGAAATAAAAAATGTACAAGGATAAAATATCAAAATATCAGTCGTCATAACTACATTTTCTGTAAAGATAACAATGAAATTCAGATTTTCTCATTTAACCTCTATTGAGCGATTTTTATGTTATTTATTGTCAATAGTGAAGCAGATTGTAGGACTCGGAAATGATTTGATAAGAAATTGTAGGTAGGATAATCCAATATTCATTTCAATAAATTAAATGTTCATATTCGGGACGTTTCGGATGTTATCCATCCATCTTCAGCCAAGAGGAAAACAAGCTATACCTAAATTAATATGAAAGATGAGTCACAAAATGCAGAAGTGGGGTGAAATGATGAAAAAATACGAATCGCAACTTTGGGCTGTTTGAGGCTCGAGGACTGGCTAATAAACCAGGCCGTACAGTCCTCCACTTCATAATATACGTTATGATTGATATATGATGTACTGAGAGGAATTTTCCAAACTTCTGAATGAGTAGAATAGATATCAATAAATATTTTTTGATTGCTATACAATATTGTTAAATGTTAAAGATGCAGCAGAAAATTCACGTGTTCATTGTTCCCAATTACAAAATCTACAAATCTACATATAAAAAAAAATCTGAATGAAATTGAGGAATGCCGCAGGAGATAGAAATGTGGTAGAGTCTCGTAAATATGGGAAGAATGCAACATTTACGCTTGAGGGAATGAGGAATGCAGAATTATTAACAAAACTCTCATATTTGAGATATTCATGATACCACTGCAACAGCTGAAGCGTTACAAGCGCTAATGCCGGTGATACAATGTACTAGACATTCCTGGCATTAAAATTGAGTACGTGACAATGCAATTAGTACAGATTTACATTTTATCAGTTTGAAAATGTTGTTCAACATGTACCACAAAAAGAACAGTTTCAGAAATTGTATGCGAGGTTTATTGCAAAATTAATATGCGAGCCACGACATAGACGAATCCGCATCATATTCCACGTTTTTGTATGAGTTTTTATCATGCATGTATCAACAACAAGAACTTACAAGATTTGTTTTTTGCTATAATATTTTCAACCAGATGAGAAGGTTGAAAAACTTTGAGAAGAGTCTTGTTCACACTGTTCTATATCCTATAATAGAACATAATGACCGGTTTCGATCATTCAAATGATTATCATTCGAGCTGATTTAGACTGCAAATAGAAACGATCACAATATCATCGTTCGAATGCTACAAATATCCTGCAATCTTTGTCAACATTCTATTCTTTCTGAGATAATTGATTCAAGTGCATTTTGAGACATAGTTGCCAGACGTTACAACTCTCCTCGCCGTTTCGTCTGCTTCCCACATCACATTGAAAAATAAATATCAATTTTGTCTTCTACTTATTTTTAGGTGCGACATGCTGTGCGACAATAAGTGAGTACAGGCATCAGCCATGAAATAGAGGTACCTATGCATACAAGCAAAAGGTGCAAGACAAAGTAGATTTTCTTAACCTCATATCGAGGCTGATTCTCTCAGCAAGCACTCTACAATATTAGCTATCTATTCAATCATGCCAAATGATAGATATTATATTTTTTTAGACTTGATCTATTCAAATCTTGGACATTCACACCTTACATTCATTTCTGGGTGTAGTGGTGTAGCATATATAGATTATGCAGCGTAATTTGTAGTTACTCGCGCTCAAATGAAGATTTCCATGGATGTAAGTCAGGGAGGCATCACAGAAGAGATTGAGATAGAGTCCAATTCCATTGGCTTCCCAAAAAAGAACTTAGCGATCTAATGCCTTGAAATTGTGAGAGTGGAACTGGAAATCACAGTCATTCGCCAATATATCGCTTGTTCCTGAAAAAAATCGAATCAAGATTGTCCTTAGACATGCGCCAGAGAACTACTGTGAATACTAGTGTCAGCCTTCTCAACATATGGAAACTATTATATACACAAAGTTGAATAAATAAACAAGGAAAAAAAAATTACAATTACAATTACAGACCAAGTAATCCCTTTATATGAATGAGGCTCAGATCAGGAAAGTCGAATAGAACCCGATAAGTATGTAATCCAGAGAAGGCTACAAGGGCCATGAAAAGATAATATCACGTGGCTCTAAACAGTGTTTCTTCATGTGACTAATTAGGATTTCTCAACCAACTCCTCAAATTAATCAATTGAGTACTTGAAAAATTCTTGTCTGGAAAAATTCGCTTTTTCATAATCTTCTCTAAAGAAACAAATCTGACGGTCCTGGGAAGAACAGGATGGAAGTCAAATGACCCTTCAAGAGGCTGTTCAGAGAGAAATTTCAGCTTATTCTGATCGAAACTCAGATGAAAAACTGATAGTTTGTCTGGAAGCTATTTGAGGAGAAACGTCAGCTGATCCTGAATATCCCGAACAGGGTAAGCAGCTGAGAAGCGAATAGCTTCTTCCAAAAGCTGTTAAGAAGATTCAAGATGAACAGATTAGAATCAAGTTACTTTTCATATAGTAATCTCAAGAAGAACCTTTTCACTTGATCCTGATCAGGAGGAATTTATCATTCAAAAATTTTTATTGTATAAGGCCATGATGATGAGACAATCATTAGGCTCGTCCAATTAAAAAAAAGCCTAATTTTCATAAGATCCAGACAGTATTTTGGAAAAATCGGGAACACATTCTAGACAGGCATTCTTGAGCACTGTAGTTTCTTAGGGTTGTTGAGAAGGAAATCAAAGTATATGAGAATTTATTCAAATTTTTACAGTATATTATTTGTTTAGTGAAGAATATTCTGGCAAAGTTTGAACTCAATCTTGTTTCTAGTTATCGAGATAAAAAATGTCAAAGTTTCTGTTCAGTGACATGTTATTACATTGCGTTAATGCACGCGACGTGTTTCACATTGATTTATATGCCATTATCTCGACTACCTGAAATGTCAACATCACAAAAAATCCTCAAAATATCTACGGAAGTCTTATAAACATGTTTACCAAGTTTCAAACAAGTCTTATTTATAGTTTCAGAGAAAATTGAATTATTACTCAAAAAAATTGTACAAAAGCTACTGAAATCTAGCAAGTTATCATACGCTTGGCAACGTCGCCGCATGAGATGAAATAGGAAGAGTGTGTGTGATTAGAATAAACAAGATTTTTCATCATTTCCCTGACTTGATGGTACACTAATTGAGTAACCCATTTATTTTTCCATCGATATTATTTTTTTGATGTAGATTTATCATCAATAAGTTTGTTTGGTTATGAAACGCAGTACCACTACTAAACGTCAGATGTCAAAAATACTTTTGAAAGTCAACAGCGTTGCGCGCTAAACATATCATATTGTAGTTTTGTTAAAATATAAAAAAAGAATATTTCAACGATTGGAAGCTCTTTAAAAGAATAGAATAAGGAACAAAATTATTCAAAATCATGTATTTTCAACCGAAAACAAACATTTCCATCAGTTTAATCATTGAAATTTTGTTTATTTGAAGTTGGCAATGAATGTTTATCCTATGTAGTTAGCATAGAGCAGGGTTGCCACCATAGCTTGACCCCACTCCTCTTCTTAACAACCTTAATAAAATACCTAACAGCCATAGAAACTATCTTTACATTTTAGAATTCGTTCGCTTTCTGCGTCACGTTACATCAACTGTATTTCAGTTTATATCTGTTGTACCATATCTAAATTGCTTTATTGAAGGTTAGAAACTATTGTAGCCAACGTAACGCAGAATAAACATATTAGCAAACGTGGCACCTATCTAACGACCATTATCTCCATTGCTAAATATTCGTTTGAGAAATTTTCCAACAATCAGTCTATTGTTGCATTCCTTTACAAGGACCTGCCAACATTTTGTTTCAAATAATAGATGGCTCTATCTAGAGTGATAGGATTGAATTGTTTCGAACCTTCAAGCAAGGAGACTTAATAAGGTATTGCGTGAACAAAAACATAAACATTATAGAGGACTGATAATGTTCCAGTCTATTCTTTTCAGGCATGAAAGCTGTGCTTAATTGATATCAATATTAGTTTTTACCGGAAACAAATTGCAATTCAGGAATACCTGTGAACATTTGTTAGTAGCATGCAAAACATCCTCCTATTCAAGAGGAAAATTTTAATATTAGTAACCACGTATCTTGCATTCATTTCTTTTTACATGTCATGCACATGAGTTATATAGCAAAGTAATCGATATAATCATACTTAGATAACTAAATATCAGATACTTCTTACCCACCTTTTGGGTGCAGTTTCGGCCGAGATGTAAATTATATTCTTCTATCAATCTTTCAAGTTGTTTGAATGTTTTTCCTAATTGTCAGAAAGAATAATACAATTTCAATAACTACCAAGATTCACAACTGCAATGTCCTGGAAATTATTTGATAAAATTTTGTGATTTCAAAACCTTTCTCATGATAGATATATTGTGCACTTCGGCAAAAAGTGCTTTTTTTGGCTCCCCTGAAGCTCGAACAAAAGTTTTAACTAACAATTTACTGTTGTGTTAGGAGAATCACATCTCTTAGTGTACGTTTCCATTGCACATTTGTTTTGTATTTTGCGTCATGATCCTATAAAATGAACAAACAAAAATGACGTAATATGACAACAGTACAGAATTTCATACGACTGAAATGGTGTGTGTAATTGATTACGCTTCTATGACATCAGCTGTCCTCACAAATTCCATCTACAACTACCTAGTAGATTAATTGTCCATTCGCTGAATAGAGTTTCTAGTATTGGGAAATATAAATGTCATGTTACACCATGAGGAAGGTTTCTGGTTGAAGTTAGAAAACTGCCATTACTGAAATACCCATTTAGACTGAATACAACCTCTAGCATTTCAGTAGTGAGTTGACGTTTGGAACTATAATGTAACTTGGACTTCAGTATTTTGACTAATGAGGCGTCCTAGAATATAAAAATAAGTATATAAGAAGGATAGAAATCTCAAATGTTCATTCATTAGAAATAAAGAAAAGTTTATCCACAATGAATGGTAGAAGCGAATGCTGGATCTGATTATTATTAGAGCATAAGCTTTGTGTATAACTGCTAGGTGGATTTGATTTGAACTTCTTGCTTATTTGTATACAAAAAGGGCAAAAACAAAATGAATTTCTATATGAATATTGTTTAAAATTTGTTACGGAATGGAAACAGACCGATTGTGTTTGTTTGAATATACGGCTTTTGAATAAAAATATGCGGGAGTATAAACGAATTTGTATGAATAAATTCATGAGTGCAGATGGAACGAGAGTTATTTGTTCAGGTAGCTGATTGCTTATTGAATGTTGATTTTAGAGCAAACGATTGATTTTGAGTCCAATATTCGAACAACAAAAAAATGCTCTAGTTTTTCTGCAGCTCTTGGTGATGTTGCACGATGTTATTGCTTTACATTTGTCTAATATCACTCATTTAAATTCAGTGGAACTTTGCAAAATAAAAATGAGCAATTGACAGTCAATCATATTTATTCCGCGCATTAATTCAATCAACTTCAACTGCCCGATTTATATAATCAATAAAGAAAAGAAAATCAAACTGCTTACACAAGAGATTTCTTTTCAAGAACTGTCTCTGTCCAACAGCTGGCATCTTAGCTTTTCAGATAACAGAAAAAAATTTCAAGAATAAACGAACTTCTCGCTGTCAAAATTTACTGCGTCGAGTGAAAGTGTTTGACAGCGAACCAAAAATAGAATCTCGCCATTTGAATTCGTTCTTGTAGTGATTATCTTGTAAACTTGGAAAGCGCTGAACAAGACTGCGAAATAAAACTTTGCCCATAAATCTTTGAGAATAAATGCGTAAATTAATACCATGTCGCAGACTGTGGAGAGGCGGTCATGCACCAAATTTGTTATAGATTGTTGAAAATTTGTTATTTTGTTCGATTAAAGCATGAATGGAATGAAAATAGATAACGCGGAATTGATGGCGCAAAATTACGAGCTGTGAAAGATAAAGAAATCGTTAGGAGATGCTTGTAGTGTTCCATCCAATCTACTTCCAGCTCCCACCTATCATCAGACCTATTTAACCTTAATAAACGTTTATAATTTGCATTTAATCCCACCAACATATACAAAAGGATATTGATAAACTTCTTAACCCACCAAAAAAAGAACAAGCGAACAAAAATAGTTTCCTCAACGTAATCACCTTTAAAGATATTCTTTGCTTTGTTCTATGAGCCACATTTGAGATGTCTTCAGCAGTTATGTGTATGGATGATGGTCCTATTCTTGATAAATGAGTTTACTTAGTTCTCGAACTCTTCTTTGTGATATGTTAGTTCTCTTCTTCTGCATTCAATTAATTTTGTGCCTGTTTTCACCACATTCCTGGATTGTAATATGACTTGTCGTGAAGTCACTGAATGTACGTGTATTTGAAACAAAAATTCCATGAACGCAACTGATATGATGAGCTTTTCTGCCTCCACCAATAATTTTTCCGCTCATTCTCCTGCAACAAATTAGTCATTGTTACCGCAATGTTTATCAGATATTTGCAATTAGAATTCCCTGTAGAGTGATAAATACTGCAGAGGCGTGATAATTATGTTAATCAGCATTTAAATGAAAACCGCGTACTAAACTTAATACCAATAATTTATTCGAAAATATCGCCGCATTGTCATTTTTGGATTACCGGTTACCAGATTTGCAACAACAGTTATGCTACAGGAAATAGTTTCCTGGTTAAATGAATTATACATTTATCGAATTTTGTTCCTGTTTCAGAATATTTAATACGATAATCAAGGAATATTAAATGATTCGATTCAATTCTATTTCATTTCATTTTATTTATTTCATATACATTATGAATATTGCTTATAATACTGGATGTTGGTTGGAACTTGCCAGAACCTATCACGTGAAAATTTGGGGAACCAATTATATCCCACTTGAATACAACAACTGAGTTTTCTTCGTATCGTGACTCTTTCTTAGAGTAGCGGCGAGTGTTTTGAGACTGGTGAATTAAATTCGAACATTACCTGGGGCGCCACGTGATTGTAAATTCGTCCACAGAACACACAACCACGAAAGTGCTTGGAAAACAAGGTGTTGGTTTGGACGATGGAATATGGGACAACGTAATCGCATTTTCAAATATCTAAATTATTGGAGTCAATAAAAATCTTATAGACTGATACATTGCCCTGAATACTGTATTCGCTATGAGCAGCTGCTTGGAAGAGAAACACTGAACGATCGTGCGCGCTTAGCGGCGAAAGTTGGCATTTTTAGTGCACATGTACTGATATTAAATCAAAAGTCAAAAATGACAATTCGTGAATGCTACATTATCATTTGTAATAATACATCGAAAAATAGTGATGCTAGTTTTTATTGTTCACCAAAATATATATAGGCATGAGTTTATTCAAAGAGAAAAGTGGATTTCCGTCGTAAGAAAGCAAAAGTAAGTATCACAATCTTAATTATACATTTATAATGATGTTTCAAAAAATTAGTGCGAACGCAATATGTTAATATGATTTAGTATGAAGTAAATATGAAAATAGCGAAATTCAATAATTTTTATGGTATTGCAACTCGAATTTTGTTATTAAATTGATGAAATAAGACATATTTTTTTATTTTTCAGTGAGTATACATACAGTTGGAATCCTACATCAAGATATCTAGTTTGCAATGCACATTTCATTGAGAATAAAAAGGGAGAAGAGAAGCTGAGTCCTAATTTCGTACCTAGCTAATTTTCTTCTCCTCAAGTTCAGAAAATATTGAAAACTAAAGTTTTAATTCAAAAAGGTGTTACGTTCAAAACCAATTTGACGTCTCAAAAAAAATACGTGATTGCTCTTAATCTCAGGGAGATCGTAGGTGGAGTGAGGCGTCATGAAACTAGGCTTCGGGCATACCCGGGGCGCCACGATATTGTCTTTTTGTCCGCAGGGCACACAACAACGAAAGTACCTGCAATAAAAGGTATTAGGTCGGACAAGGGGTAACGGAACGGTGTGACCATACGATGGCCTTCAGCATTAACCAAGTGGTCGAGCTAGTAATTCACTTACCAAGTATTGCGCCTTCAAACAGAGCCAAGGATAGCTAAGTGCTCTGAAAGAGAACAGGTAAGGTTCCTCTTTCCACGAACAAATAAAATAATCTACAATTTAATTTAAACAAATTAAATGACTCTAATAGCAAAAAAGAATAATAAAGGTTAAACAAAATATGAATAATGAACTGAATCTGAATTTACCAACAAAAACAAATGAATAACTAATTAATAAGCAAATGAATTTAATATTTAATACAAAAAAAAAACAAGTACTAGCTGAAGGCTAAAATGCAAACAACGCACTTTGGCGGACAGCGCGCAATCCCAAAGAGAACAACAACAAAAGAAAACGATGCCTATACGTCTAGCCCTATACTCGCCGAAGCTCACAAAAAAGACGTAATAAGGGGCTCAGCTCAATCGATTGCGCCTCACAAATTCGACGTATAGCGCACGTACCAGCTACTGCGCCACAACTACTGTGCCCAAGGGGCGTTTGACAGTACCGTAAAAGAATAAAACAAGAAAATATCTATTGTGCTCCTAGCTGCCCTAGGAGCACCACAAATGATCAAAACAAAAAAATGACGGTGCACTTAGCTGTCACCACTGGGCCTCTAAAACAATGGCTTGACATCGACTGGCCTTGGTGAAGGCGTCGGACCAAAGTCGGTCAAGGGATGGCGTCAAGTTTAAGGGTCCTGATCCAGGATCCAGGAGTCGGTACTCGCGTCGCTGCGTGCCTGGCGGGCGACTAGGACCTTGCCTTGATGGACTTGGCGGTTTTCGCAACACGAGGTCGCGGCCGTAAGCTTAAGAAAAAATCCCCACAATGGGCTGCTCGATCGCGGACTGGTTCCACGACACTTCACGCGACCGGAGCAAACGCTGATTTAATTTTTAATCCTGCAAATGCGGCTTTGAACATTCAAAATATCAAATAAAATCGGCGCAACAAAAACTTTATGGCGCGACCTTCTGTTCTCTAGCACTTTTCTGCCTCGACTTCACTTAATTCATCTTTTCCGCCCAATCAAGAAAAAACCGTTTTTACTTAACTTCCTGTAATACTATTGGTTTCAGCTAATTGAGAGAAATGAAGAGAGAAGAAGGAATGGTGGGAAAAAGGATTATCAGGGTTGAGGAATTTTATTGTGAGTGTTATTTTATTCTAACGTTTCCATATTATGTGCTGTGTGTTGTTGAATATGATTTGAATGTAATTTTAACTTTTAAATAAAAATGCGTTCAATCATTTGACAATATCTGAATTCGCGCTGTCTGCTAGTGACCCCTACGGCAACTATTTCAACTAAAATTCAAAAACTCTTGGACTTGTCCGAACCACAACTCAATTAAAATTATTTATCGATCTGTCAAACTACAATACCAAATGCTTTGTAAGTGAATCTGGTTCTATTTGAAATAACAATTATCAATATTTTCAAATTGTAGCTAAATGAATGGATAGAAGTCTAGGATTTGGAAAATGGAAAAATAGGAACAAGGTGCGAAATTGGAACGTAACAAATCCCCCTCTTCCTTCCGTGAGATGAAGTTCCCGAAGAAATTCATCTCAGACACGATAGCACATAGAGTAAAGAAATAGATCAGATACATAAAAAAAAGTAACAAAAATACGTAGCCATACGTAATTGTCATCCTGTGCGATGTCATTTATCGGTTCTTGTCGTCAAATTAACATGTCATTTTCTATACGTCAACCTACGCAAAAAAAAAATCAAGAACCGTAAAGAAGAAGGAAAAAGAAAAGACGGCGTGATTTACGCAACAATGGATCCGTGAACTTCAATTGCATATGAAGGATGCCTAGGGTCTAAGAACTAAAAATTTCTTGCTGAAAATCATCAAGCTCTCGCGTTTCTAAGACAAGTGTAGGATGCCAGAGATCTAAACAAGTTCCCCACGCCTTAGACGTGTCTCCAAACTTGTCAGCGACTTGTGCGCAACAACTGAACGACTCAGCCCAACCATAGTCGAATGGGCGATGATTCTCGCGCGCTAGCTTCGCGAAATCATCCCATTCGGCTATCCAAGTACCCAGTGAGCTCCACGGCTCGCTGGCACAGATATCACGCACAACTCGGACGTCACGCATTTTTTCTGGCTCCACCACTTCTTCTGGAGTAGCTTCACCATCAACTGTCGAGACCAGCCTATCACAGATCACTGGTAGTTTCATGACGCCTCACTCCACCTACGATCTCCCTGAGATTAAGAGCAATCACGTATTTTTTTTGAGACGTCAAATTGGTTTTGAACGTAACAAAGGGCTGCCAATACAGAAGTCTAAATAGATATAAGTTCAATAAATTATATAAGCTCAATATATGAAAATGACTGTGACAGAGCACATGACAATTTTTTGATAGTTGATTCGAGTACCAAAAGCACAAGTGATGTAGAATGCCAAGCTGATATTCTTGCTTATTGTGATAGTGTTGAAAAAATATTGTTTTGTAATAACATTATTAAAAAAGGTTTTAATACTTGTGAGTTTTACCCTTTGGCACAGTTTGAGGTTGAAAGCTGATAGTATGACTTAATTTCTCAAAACCCGTTCTTAATATAGGATCCATACTTATTACGTTCATGATTAATTTTGATTTCAATTCACTTTTCACTAGTTGTCACATTTGACAGAACATATAGAAGTGGCAGTGGGTTCGCCGATCAATGCCGCTAGTTGTCACCACTTTGATGTTGCACATAGCGAATACAGGAGCTTCGAGTGAGTGAGAGGCTCAAATACACTAGAAATTGAGTTTGTTATGCGCACAGTTTTGTTTTTCTCCTATTTAGTATCATTCAGGATTAGATCATCTTGAATTTCAATTGTTTTGCTAGGAATGCAATAAAAATGAAAATTGAATAGAGATATTTATATTAAACTTGATGTTCATCATTTGGTTTTCCGGTTTTACAGTTTTTTCATTTTACCTACAATTTTTTTTCTGAAATAAGTTATTTTATCCAATGAAACTGATCCTTCTATAAAACCTTAGTGAAAAATAGTTCAAAAAGTGAACAAATTTGGATTTTCATATAATTTGTTTTGTATTCCTCTTCAAATCATAATTTTGCTGTGGTACGCTGAAATTTTATTTTTGCGACTGTGAGATGAAATTATACTTTGGGCGTAGGTTATTTATTCGTAACTATAACTTCTGTTGATATACACACTAATTAAAATTGATACAAATGAATGAATTTTCTGAATTAATTGCATTCGCATGTTCCCAATTAGTATCTAGCTTTGATTGATACGTTAATTAAATTTCCCATTCCTATCCCTTGCAACATGCATATTCCAAAGTTTTCTTCAGATTTGTTCATTAATTATTTGTTCCTATTTCAGGTGAGTACATATTTGGACTTTGAACAAAACGGGATAGCAATGTGATACGTAATTTGGATGGAAGGGAATATTATCGTCATTTCAAAATTTTCATTGGAAGGTTCGATAAATTGCAAGTCAATTGTACCAATTTGTGGCTTGCCATCTGATGGTGAGCTCTCAAATGCACACAAGACTTGAAAATAAGGTATGTTAGTATAAGAATAGCTAAAATATATCAATCGCTATGAAACACTGCGGTAACTTTACCAATGAACATAAACGTGAAGAAATCTGAATATCTTTTAGAAATTAGATGACAACAAAAACTGATTATTAAGCCGTCACGCTAATCCATTTGGCTTATCTAGTTTATTGATATCATAGAATTAGATCACAAATACTGCACAGAGAACCTTGATGTGTCTACCTAATTCAATGTGTTACTTGAAAACACTATTTCACTCACGTCTCCTACCAATCTAATTTGTCTTATATATTTTTGAACCTCTTGCTGAAAATTCGACGATTAGACAACTTTTTTTAAGTTTTTTTTTTCTATTCAAGGTTTTCCTTTCCTTTCTGATAATGAAAACAGGATAAATCTCTAGAAATAACCACCCAGGACATTTTTTTTTGTAGTCTTATTTTTGAATAAAAGCAATTGGCAAAGCTTGCTTAGCTTTGTATACTCCTAATTTCATGTTGAGATTTTTAGAATCAAATTTAACAAATCAAAATTTTTCTTTGCTTCTGACAATGTTCCGTGCTGCTTCTTGAATATTCGAATTGTTCCCTCTACAGTATTGTTCATTTTAATTAGTAGTATAAATCGTGATAAATCTCTATGGAAATTAAAACACGTTTGAAGTTATTGTCTTTGTTTTACATTTAGAGGTTTCTGTTCAAATATTTATCGTTCAATTTGGAGCAATTAAATTTTATTTGCGTACTTTGAATGACGATGCTTTGGAATCAATAATTTCAACTACAAATTTCACCAATGAAAAAAATTATTCTAAGTTGGAATAAAAAGTGATAGGGAATAACGATGAATTAATTAACAGTGCATCTACAAACAAATCTGTTTCTGATAGATTATTGTTTCATATTCAACAACGTTACAAATCATCTTTTCTTACACTTATAGACCGTCAGATAATCGTAGATTTCAGAGCCCCATTTTGTTTTTTCTGCCTCCAAGAGTTTTGATGAGTATGTATATTTGGCGTTCTATAAGACAAAAATTGAAGCTGGACCGAGTGGCCAACATAATGAAAATTAATTTCAATTCATCATGAAAAAACATGTGCTGACTCAATATTGTTGCTTCTGACATGCTTGCGAAATGAAATTTAGGAAAAAAGAGTAAGCAGAAAACGATAGGCAGAAGTATTTCACTTACCCGAGGATTTTTATTATGTTGGACACACGGTCAAGCTCTAATCTTAGCATTATTATATTCTGAGTTTTCATACTTATCAATACTCTTGAAGGTAGAAAAAAACAAAATGGGGCACTGAAATCTACGATTTATCTGATGGTCTATGACTTGGAACAGTGACATCAACAGATACAAGAAAAAACTATAATTTGATCACGAATAGATAGATATTACCGCAGACAAATACACTTGCAGTCAACTTTAAACCGTGCAGGTTATCCGTGCAATTTTTATCTCAGAAATATGATGTAATATTTGATTGAATGAGCAGGAAGTTATTGAGTAGTAGACTCTCCTTGAATGACCACTTTCATAGCCTCCTATCAATTGGAAAATTTTGAACTGAACATGATTGTAGAAGATAACTGAAGACATTTGCATTAAAAAGGCCTATATGGAGTATCGTACAGTAGGAAAGTTTGATCGTTTCCTGTCCACTCTGTTCGATGCTTTATTACTGCTCCAAATTCCTTTATGCCTGTAGCAACATTTGACAATTTGAGTTTAGTGAAAGATACTTCTGGCTATATCCTTACGACCAAAAAATCACAAAGATACTAATTAATGTTTTTATGCTTACTATATTGAAAGACATACTAAGAAAATTTGACTAGCTCGATATTTTAATTTGTTACTGGAAGCACAGTATCAGGAGAAATGAGCTCTTTTCGTTTGTTGACTAAATAGGAAATATATCCGAGGATTGGTGAAACCGGAGTGACAATGCGGACATATCTAGTTCATTTATGATACTCATTTAAAAAGTTCCGAGAAGTTCTGCTTATGCAAAATGTTTATTGTGAATCTAAAGCTATATATTTTTCAAAATCACTATGTTCATCAAGTTAGTGATTACTTGATGAAAGATCAAGTGGTAGTCATTCAGAAGAACATTTGCAACGAATCAAAAAATTCTGAATCTAATTCCATATAATTCTCCAACTGAAATGATAGTGGTCACAACCGACGAAGCCACAGCAACCCAAATCGAACTTCATCCATTTCTATACCCTTGTTCGTTACGGCTGACTAACTACGGACATTGCTGCAACATTTACGACATTACACCACCTAATATTTTAAGACGTCAATTGCGACGTATCGCAAATGCTTAAGGTGGTCTGGCACGGGATTAAAGGGTGGAAGTGGAAAATGGAAAGAGGAGGACGGAGAAGTCACTGGATAATGAAATTTTCTGATTCAATCTTGAGGTAAATTACGTTGTACTGAGACAGTTTCTGTCAATCCTGTGTGAATTAGCATTGGGAATGCTGGAGGCGGATTGCGTAGGATGATATTCAAACTTTTTTTCTTCTTACTGTCACTACAGAAATTACAGCAGTGAACGCAAGAAATGAGTTAAGTAGTCAGATGTGGATATAATCTTCTGTCTGTAAATGCGGATGCACTATATATGCTGGGAACATCACATCTTGTTATTACGTGATGAATCTAATTTGTTGTGGTTGATGAATCTCAGATCTATTGACATTTTGTTAACATGATCAATTTCCTTGAATTTGAGAGCACAGATAAGTTTGTGAGCAGCAATTAATTCTAAAATAACTATCGTGGGATTAGTACTATGAAATCTTTCAATAATTGCTATGGGAGTCCCACAATTTTTTGCAATATTGATTTCGGTCATATCAAGATTCAAAGCGATTTGATAATCTATAAACTGATAGATTCACACAATTCCAGGCTTTTTTGACCATAATTCATGCACGATGATTGGCGAAGTCGAATTCAAAGATTCGACTTCATTTCAAAATAACGTTAGTTAATAACAGCTTTAATATAGTAAAAGAAAGAAAATCAATCAATATTCCACTAAAAAATTGAATTTAGGATGTTATTTATTATTCATATTCGTATCATATTCCCTCTCCTTTATTATTTGGTTGTGTACATTTATTTTATTTAATTGAATATTTTACGTTTCAACTTGCACGTTTACGATCTTGCTGTTGTTTCAATACTTAGTAGTTCTTTGTGTTTGATACAGTTCAGTGTTTATCTATCAATATCAACAGTTTTGTTCATAATCTGTGGATTCAGAGTTTATTGAATATTGAGAATCATCATTGTAGTTGTACTTATAAACAATGTACCATACGGCATACAGCATCAAAATTGTGAATACAGACATTGAACCGGAGATAACGATTCTACAGGATCAGCAAATCATCATACAAGAAGGTAGGAATCCATATATCTGAAGTTTCGATTTGAAAATAGTAAAAATAGTATATGGGGCACTTGTATATTGAAGAAATATCTGATGTTTGAATAATGTTAGTAGTGATGAATAATAAATTAGCAAGACTACTGGGGCATCTCATAAACAAAAAAGAAATTATTTCGTAATCAATATGATGATTTGAAATAACATCTTGAAAAAAAGGATTTCTTTAGACTTGATTGTTCGTAAATAAAAAACATACACGTAATTACTAACTAGTTTATTTGAATAATGACAATATGTACAAACGTGATGCTTATGAAATGATGGTTTGGCTACCTATTGACAACTGACTGTTAACTGAATGATACGTGGTTGATAACTCAATGATAACTGAATGATAACTGGTTTAAAATATATTTTTTCAACATTTGTAAGTGGGGTAGCTTAGTGGGGGTGAACATCTAGTATCTACCCCCACCTACACAAGAGGTGACATCTTTGGGGCAGTTACACAACATTTATGCTCTTAATATTTTGCATTTTATCTTCCTTCATTTCTATAGATAGGTTGTATAAGTTACATAATTCAGAGCTGAAAATGTCATTACAATTTCTAACGATTCAATAATAAATTGCGGTAGAGGGAAAATATCATGATTACGTACAAAAAATACGATTTTAGAATTTGTGAACGATCTTACTCACTCATCTCAGAATCAAGCATTTTTGTATTGGTTAAACAAGTAACTGTTTGATTTTTTGTTTTAATCGAGCATGAAAGATCCATTTAAATATGTCCAAAAGCCCAATGTCTGTTCCAGAATAAAGAAAGGATTTCGTTTAGAATGTTTGCTCTTAAGAATCCATAGAAATGTGAAAGGTACATGTGAAATATAGCATTCTGCTGAGTACATATTTGAATCAGCATAATTAGATTATGGGATTATTTCTTGAATATTCAATTCTCTCGAGCATTAAAAGTGATTTCCTAGAGTAATTCTCATTTGGGTGGATACCTCCCTTATATTGAGAGTACCCAACCTAGCTTAACTTGGATTGATGGCGCAGTAAACCAACTACAGACTCCTTCTCTTATTGCTTTTGTTGCGCTGACATTTATCATCATCTCCCAATCTTGATTTCACATGTTATTAGGCATCGTATCGATTCTGTTCTCTTTATCGGTAATACATCAAAGGGTTATCGAAATCGACGTCTCAGACTCGAATCTTCTTAGGATGTGATGCTCCCAAGAAGCTGTGTTTACGACTAGCAATATCCAGGAATAAAGCTCTTCTGATCAAAATTTACGGAGCAATTTTCTGACAGATATTTTTTGGGATCTACAGCTAGAGCTAAATTTGAAAAGATTATACTTAATACTTTCAAACTTCATGGCAATTTTGCTCAATTTTTTTGTCCATTTCTCATTTTTTTCACCAAGGAGAGACCCGTAATCTATGAAAAACGAATTCAGAAATGTCTTGATGATTTTTGGAGAATTATGTTGCGGTCTGTATATTTTTAAATTGATCTCATGGATTTCAATTTAATTGCTGTTAATATACTCGTAACTGGTAAAAATTGCATGTATATATCGCATGATTTTTGACTCCTATATTAAATCATTGATTGACTCCACCTGAGTACTCTTTGGACCGGAAAACTGATTCATTGGTTTGTTGTTGTTCCTATTGGAAAATTTATGAATTATAATCTACAATTTATTGGTAGAATGGTTTTTGTAACAGTTTTGTAGCATAATTCATTGTCACATTCATACCGACATCATCAATTGAACAACTTCATCAAGAACTTCATAGAACAACAATATTGTCATTGTGACAGAGTATTTGAACATAATTTTCTTGTTAATCTAATAAAATTGCGGCAAAACATGCTGTACATTGGAACAATCAATCTGTGTTGTAATAGTCCACATGCGACAGTTTTACATCTCATCCAACATTCGAAAACATCCATGTCCAAGAGTGAGAAAGATATAATTCAAAACTTTGAACAAGCAATTCCTTCTCATTCGAGGGACGATTGCAAATCTTGCAGGTTTCTCTGTGATTGATTCTGAACAGCGAAAGATGCTCGCGCATCTTCTGTTCCAATCCAAATAGCCCTCAACTTTAATTTGTAGTCTTTAATAATTTTAACTCCCGACAATCTATAATTATTTCCTTCTGAAAATTGGAAACAGCATCAATTTTCTTAATTGATAGATACATTTTTTTTGACACTCCTCCACTCGCCCGTTCGCTGTATGTTGTGGATTAGATGTAGGATGAGTCAAGGCAAATCAAACAGGACCAAAATAACAAATTTTTTTGGTTTTAAGAGTATTCCAAGCAATGAAAAGCATACAAGTAACGATGATTTCATCCCTCTTCTCTCACGTCACCAGTCACAGACAGTATTTTGTTCTAGCAGAACAGCGCAAACAAATTCGCCGAGGACTCGACACAGTTCCGTTGCGATGTACCCAGGATTAATGATGAAATGACGAATTTTTCATCCATAAAAAAGACATGTTTCTTGGTTGAAGGAAACAAAGGGTCATCTTGCGCATATCAAACAATTCACAATTGCATTATTATCATTATTACCATCTATTTATATCACTGGTAACCTTTTGGATGTCGAGATTGTTCTTTAATTTATATTTTGCATCAGTTCCTTGTATTTTTTTCTGTCCAATGCTCTTTTCTATGCTTCGTTGATGTTGATGCTATTCCTGTTAATATTTCTTCTACACAACTCCACCAATTTCTCCTTGATCAGCCTCTTCCTTTTTTATTTGTACTTCTTGTATTCCATACCTGTTTGGTTTGTCTATTTTCTGGCATTCTTGTTAGATGTACGTACCATGCTATAACTATCTTCTAACTATTGTAATTTGTATGCTTTCAGTCTGCAGGTTCTTTTTGATTTCTTCATTCCTTATCTTGTCTATTCTTCTCGGAAATTTTATCCCAGTCGCCTGTATTTTATTCCTACTTTTCTGATCCAGAACCCAAGTTTTACTTCCGTATATATTAACGTTGCTCTGTATATGATTTCATACACAGATATTTTTGTAGTTTTGGATACTTCTTTGTTATTTGAAATAACTGTGTTCATAGCATGATAATTTCTGTTTGCCGCCTGAATTTTCTCATTTATTCCAGGTTCCATATTTTTTCTATTATTTGTTGTCGCTTTCAGTTATGTGAAAATATCTACTTGCTATATTTCCCTTCCATTTAGTGCCAGACTGGTTGTTATATTTCGTTTGGTTATTACCATGATTTTTGCTTCATCTATGTTGTCTTTGTTTGGTTTTCTGTATTTTTCATGATATTGTCTAGGTATATAATGAACAATATCCGACTTGAAGCTCCCCTTGTCTTCATCCTTGGATGGTAGTGAATTCGTCAGAAACTTCGTTTCTTGCTATCATGAGTTTTGCTGTTTTTCTTATATTGTTGTTCACTCATATTACTCTCTCCTAGGATTCTTCACATTTTCTGTCTCTGTACTATAAAAAATACCTTCTTAATATTTATGAATGTTACATATAGTTTGTTATCATGTCTCATCGTTATTTCTATCATTCGTCTAAATGTAAATATATGATCTTGCATTGAATGTCCGCTTCTGAATCCACTCCGTGCTTTCTCTAATGTTACTCCTGTTAATTGTCTGACTCTATTATGTAGTATGGCCTCATAAACTCTCGCCGTTATACACAGCAGTGATATTTCCCTATTATTGTTGCAATTGCTACTATCCCCTTTCTTGAATATAGTTAATTATTACTGGTTTTTTCTAGTCTTAAGGTATTCCACCAGCCTGCCATATACTGTTGAGTATCACTAGCAATGTTTGCTCCTCCTCATCATCCATATATTTTATCTGTTTGGCTGATAGCTTAAATTGACCTGATTTTTAAAATTTTTGTCTGCTTTATCCATGATTACGAACATGTCATTTGCGAAATTCCATCAAAGTTCTGGGTAAAATCATATTGGTCCTAAAATCCTATGCGAATTGGTAAAGTTTTTGTATCCTTCTTGGTTTCACTGCATGAATTAGAATGTTCTTGAATTCCTAGAATTGTTATTAAATAGGAAAGTAATTTAAAAAAAAAATATGTGCGCTGTTCTTAATATCCAGTCTAGCATTATGTATCTTTAGGTATGTCCAATAATAGTTTACAGAGTTTGCATATATTATTATATCCAATTATCTTGAGTCCACGATACTCATAAAATAAATGAGGGTTGAATCTCTAACTTAATATCCAAAATTAGGTTAACGAATTCAGATGCACTATCTTGGATTCAAGGAATAATTTAATAGTGGTCCAGAACATGATTAACAAAAAGCATATAACTACTTTGCTAGGTTTAATGTAAATTTGAATGTTTTGGGCCGGATTAAAGTTTGTTCTAGTAACTATTTATGGAGTGAAGTAGAGTTTGTGATTATCTCAGGAGCTAAGTCATATTTAATGGATATTGATCAGAAATGCTTATTTCGAAGTGAAGTCCTGGAGCACGACGGAGTCTATACTAGGCGGGAGTGTGACCCCCACTACCACAGCATTCGGATGACGTCAGTAGGCTGGTTTTTACACAGTTTCATGCGATGTAATAGTATTAAATTTGTATTTTAGAACTATGATGTTCATGCAGAATAATTATTGACTTACTAACAACAATAATAACGGTAATTCTCTTGTCTCTGAATATAGTTTTAGAGTAAAACGCTGTGATGCGATAAATGTAACTCAAAATAACAGTTCGCTATCAATGCTTTCATTAACATATATTTTATCAAGTTGCAAAATCATCCACTTGTCCTCTTCTTTTGTAAGTCTATTTGCAATTACTCTTAAGAAATGATCATTTCCTATTTAAGAACTTGAAGATATATGGAAAGAAGCTGTAAGTTGTTGCAAATATTTAGGATGTGATTGCATATCAATCATGTAAGACAAAATAATAATTTTTTAAGTGTAGCGCTTTTGATTTGAGAAAAGGAGACTTATTTGTTCACTTAAGTACAATAATTGCCCAATTCTCTCTTCATCGCCTTCGTTCTCAGACATCATTATTTAAATTCTAAATAATAGAATAAGTATTGACAAAATCAGTTTCATTTAACATACATTCTGAAATATCTCTCAATTTGGATAATGTATCAAGTTCATTTGTAGATAATGGAGTGTTATTATGCTGTAATTCACTCAAACTTACCAGTTTATTTTTAAAGAAATACTTTGGACTCAGATTTCTATCTATTTCAATATAAAACGAACGACTTACTGCTTAGAGATCCATTTTGTAAATAATAATACCGTCATCATTTACTTTTACAAAAATATCGCCATTTATAGTTTCGACAAATTCAGGTGCTTTTTCAAGCAGTAAGTCAAAATTTTGAACTCTATTTTCCATTTGTTGTATTTCTAATATCTTATTAGTTTTTTCTTGTTCTTTTTTCTGATTTCAAAATTTCGTTCGTCTAAGATTTTTTTTTAGTATTTGATTTCATATTTAAATAATGAGGAAGTCCAGGAAAGATAGTTTGAAACGGATTAGGTTTCAAATGCGGTTTATCGTAATATAAAGTCCTAGTTTCTCCTGGATAATTGTATGTATTTGTATAGCTAGTTGCAATGCAATCTTCAGAAATTCAAATGTAGTTACATTTTCTTCTGTACTATCATAATTGCTTTTACAAGCTGAGACACAGCATTTGTGAGGTATATTTAAATTGAATAATATGTATATATTTAGGTGGGTATTCAAAATATTAGAAAAAAATCTACTTCGTATCACGAAGTCATCAAGTCTACTACTATCGCTGGCTCGCTCACGAAGCCTACTGATGTCACGCTCCCCTCCATCACACTCCCGCCTGGTAAATAGAGTTCGCCGTGCCTGGAGCAATCTAATTTTAGACGATCACTACAGACACTGATTCATCAGCTACTATTTCTCTTAATGACAACAAATACAAACTTGTTATAATTATAATTACTCATGATCCAATTGAAGATCAAATCGAGTATTTATATCCAAGGCTCTTCCAATTTTTTGATTTTTTTCCTCGAGGCGACCCTCTCCAAAACATAATTTGTTGTTTGTAGCGTTAAATGCTCTTGTATTTGATAAAACCTTTGCCAATCATCACTATCTTATAGTCAAAAAGTGTGGAGGAATCTCTTGAATATTTTCTATCGAAAAACTACCTTTAGATTACTGACATCGTGAAGTGTTGAAACAGTTAGTAACAGGTTCTCTTGTTCCTGGATAACCTTCAAACAAAATATTGAGGACTATGTAATATTTAATTATGTGGCTTATCATGGATTCAAAGATTTAAGAAATCCAGAGACTTTTAAAATTCATAGTACCCAAAGGAAAGTTATATTCCTTCTGTCGATTTGTATTAAAGACTTGTGGAGACATAGGTGCAAAAATATTCAAGAATGTCTCCGAAATTTCTAACTTGCTTCTATATATTACATAATGTCTGAGTTTAGACTATTGCTCTCAACATGAAGTCTACAATAAAAACTAATGGCTGTTTGAATAATCCTTACTGTGGAAGAATAATCTTTTATAAAAAATTTCTGAGCCATCTCTGTTCCCATGTAACGTCAAAAAATATGAAATTGCACTCACAGACCGATTTGCCCGCAAATGTAAAACAAATAATATTATCTCAACAGAAGAATCAAGCAGGACCTGAAGTCTTTGATCTTTACAATACAGAATGATACTAGCGTTTGAGTACACAAACAGTGCTACCAACACTAGAACATAAATAATAAGAATCCACGTCAAAGAGAATATCTAACAGATGATGTGAGATGGCAGAATGAAACACGAAAAAGATTATTATTCTGAGCGCTCTTTCGGTAACACGAAAATATTATTAAATGAAATTCGTTGAGGGAGAATTAATTAAATTTCAAGTGAGGACGGATTCGTAATTATCTCACTTTTTGGGCACTCTCACTGATGTAATTAAATACTTAACCTTTAAACTGTAACATCTTATTCCAAGAAGGACATTTTCTTCCTCCAAAATTTCCATTTCAGTGAAATGTGCTGATGCTGATGAATGTTATTACATTTCCCAGAAATAATCCCACATTTTGAGTGAAGATGTGATTAAGCGCATGAAGTATTCAGAATTATGTCGGATTGATAATTGAATTAGAACAATGTACAAAGAAGAAGTAAGTTCATTGAATTTATTAGGAAATTCAAATTTTGTACCCAATTCTTCCATGGGCTAACACCACTAGTGGTTAGGGCTCTGAAAGCACAAATTCTTAAATGATATATTTATTGTGAAAATCAGTGCAAGATGAAGAACTAATAATATCTCCTGCTATTATTCTTCTATATTAACAATTGATCAATAAGGCATGTTGTCAGAGAAACCTTGTCCATTGATAGTTTTTATGTAAAGTATGTCATCCTACTCTTGCATACTTTATTCTTCTGTTATGTCCAAACAATATGTTGGTTGATACCAATAATTCCGCTCCAAATCAACATCATTGAGAATATAGAGAATTCGAAGTAATAAATAGCTCTACTAAAGTATGCAATTTACCAACGCTGTTTTCTTTCATTTTTATCGAACATCCGTTAGTCAAAGCAGGAACTAAAGTAGAAAATCCTTCCTTGGAGGAAAATATACGTAAGCTTCAAATGGAAAGCTCGAGAATTTCTACACTTCACATAAGTGAACAAGAACATTTGTTACGTTTACCAAACGTAGTTTGAAAGCAGATGGCTGCATACAAATAGTTCATCAACAAGGAAGACACTTCTCGTATTATGAGCATGCCGAATAATTGAATGCAAATATTGTACATAATGTCATCAGAAGTTCAACAGTTTAGTGGAACTACATATCTCACGACTCAGGACTCAAAGTTTTCACTGGAACATTAGGATGAGGGAATATATAATTTATACATATTCAATAACTCTTCACCACTAGATACAGGGTGTGTTTGATTTGAGTTCATGCTCCTTGTTTTGGGAAGATATATTGGACATAAAATAGCAAACATTTTTCTCAAGAAAAATCTGGTACTCCTAAAATGCGAGTTATATTAGGAAAATACAACAGTCAAAAGTCTTAAGAATCCCATTTCTATGAATTGATAGTTTCGGACTTTAATACTCTTTTCTGAAAGTTATGCTGAGATATTCTGATTAGCCAAGCAACTGAAATAAATAAAGATGGATGTTGACTTGTGTATGTTATGTATGATTGTATAATTCAAAAAAAGTCAATATACACTTGGGTCATTATCCATGCACATACCTTAGGGAGCCCTCAAGCAGAGAATGTTCAACCAATCTTCTCTTCAAATTTTTACTCACTTGTACAAAGTAACAAACCGACAAAATTCACCTATCGAGATTTTGATGGAAATATCCGTTTTGAGCGTCCTTGAATCCATTTTGACTATTTTTGACTTGATGTCGGTACGTATGTTCGTGCGTGCGTTCGTGCATGCGTAACTCTCAAATCTCAAAGCTAGTTGAACGTATGATGTTGAAATTTTGTATTTGAGACTGGTTTAGGGTCTAGTGCACCTCGCATTATGGTTCCAATCGTCTGTACCGAAAGTGCACTTTACTTGAAACTTTATTCGAATTTTTCTAATAAATCCAGAATGTTCAATTGTAGGATGTTGAAATTCAGTATTTCAACTTAATGTTGTATCAGAATGGTTATCTGTAATTTTTGTATGAATCGACCAAGCCAGAAGTGCACTTTACTTGAAACTTTTCTCTGAATTTTTTGCATAAATCTAGAATGATTAGCCATAGCATATTGGAATTTCATATTATACACTTCTATAACATCTTATTGTACATCTTGCATTATGATTGCAATCGACTAAACCGGAAGTGCAGTTTACTTGAAATTTTTTCTTAATTTTCCGCATAAATTCAGAATGATCAGCCATAGGATACTAGAATTTAGCATTAGAAATTGCTGTAGCATCTGAATGGTCATTTTTAGCGCATTTTTCCGAAAAAAGCGCTATTATATTCACTTTGGCTGGCTGGCTGGCTGGCTGGCTGGCTGTCTGGCGTGACGCTGAGATCTCAGCAACTATACTATTTACAGACTTGAAACTGGTACTAAATAAAAGCTGCAGTTTTGTAGGTTTGCACAAATTGCTTTAATTCAAGCTCAGTGATTGTGGAAGATTAAATTATTCAATTACTTGTTTCAAGTGAAACAATGTCCATAGATTTATATGACATTAGGGATATGGCAACTAAAGTTTATTAAAGTAGATAAAAATTTAGTTACAACTTTCGCCGCGGATGTCACTATTATTATGTACAGTTGTCAAATCTGTCCGGGATTCATTCAATGACTTGTTTGACGCGAATTTGAAGCTTATTAGAATGAATTATTATTATTGGATGAAAATTTATTTACTTTTGGTGTATTTTTTATATAGCTTTGATAAAGATCAAATTATCATTTTAAAATACAGCACTTGACCTCCCGTCAGTCAATAACTAAACAATGTAGATTAAAAGGTATTTTTGAGTTTGTACATGCATAAATTATGTACCTATCAAATAGTCAACTTGAAACTAGTACTAAATGGAAGCTGCTGTTTCGTAAGTTTGCCCAAATTGCTTGATTTCAAGCTCAGTAATTGTAAAAGATGGTAATTTGCGAAATCTCTGATGTAACAAGCATTCATGAGCTGTCAAAAATGCGCTTTCATCATCTAGATGATTCTTCCATTTTTTATTTTTGTAACAATCGGCTGAGCCGGAAGTGCACTTTATATGACAGACTTTTTGAATCTTCCGCATAAATTCCGAACAATCAGTCATAGAATATTCAAATTTTGTATTATGCACTTTTATAATATCTAGTTATACACCTTGTATTATGATTGCTATCGACGAGCACTTTATTCGAAACATTTTTTGAATTTTCCGCATAAATCCAAAGCGATTGTACGTAGATTGTTAGAATTCAGTTATGAGGACAACTATACCATCTAGATGCTCATATCTTATTCTTATTGAGATCCACCAAGCCGGAAGTGCACCTTACTTGACAGTCTTTTGGAATTTTCCGCATAAATTTGAAACGATCAGGTGTAGAATATTGAAATTTGGTATTTCATAAAATGGTTGACGCTGACTGGATATGTAAATAATGTAAGAGATATATTCTTGGGATTTCAGTCAATATTTTAATTTTATCTCTTTTCTGCCTTAAGAAGAAATAAAATTAAAATATTGACTGAAATCCCAAGAATATATCTCTTTCATTATTTGGTATTTCAGTCTGCTGTAGCATCTGAATGATTGCCTACTATTTTCATAACAATAGACTGAACCGGCAGTGTACTTCAGTAAAAATTTATTTTTCAATTTTGTGCATAAATTGAGATTTGTTGTTGGTCGTAGAATTTTGGAAATCAGTATTTAGGGATGTTGTGGTATGAGAATAATGGCCTACTGTTCCCATAGCAACCGACTTGGCTTAAAGCACATTTTACTTGACAGATTTTTTCCATTCTGGAACTAGCCTGAATGTGAATAGAAAGCCTCTAGCATCTATTCACTTTTAATTCACATTTAAATATCAAAAACGTCTCAAATTAAAATCTCACATGACATTGTCAGTTCAACATTTTTCAGAAATCCTTAGAATTAGGAGCTCTAAAAAAATGTTCATTAGATGTGAATATCATTCTCCAAATATGTTCGCTTATTTCTGGAATAATCTGTATTCTGGCAGAAATTAACTATATAAATTTTATGTATGAATTTCTCCAAATGTGTATACATCGTAGTTATGGAAAGGTTTAATGAATATTTGATGTATATTGAATTGAAATTTGTATATATTCAAAGTTGCTTAAAAGCAAGCAGGAAATATATAATTCAAATTTAAAATGGATTTAAAAAATATAGCGTGATCCTAATATCATTTGATATCATTTGAAAGGTGATAATTTTAAGAAAATTTGGTTTGGATTTATGAACTCAGTGATTTCGTTCAATAGATTATTCGTGGTTTTTAGATTCAGTCTGATTTCTAGTTCTTCTAATAGTAGTAAATTTTCAAATTTTGTTTCGTGTTGCAAGAGTTCTAAGTTGTTTATGTTAGTTGAATGATTTTGTGTCTTCAGATGTGTCCCTAGTGCTTAAGGTGGATTATTTTTCATATGTTCTTTAAACCGTGTATGGATATTTCTAGAAGTCAAGCCAATGTAGCAGTTGTCACAATCATTACATGTGATTTTATATATACCGGATTTTTGTAGTGTGTTGCGTTTTGGTTCATTATTTAACAGAATGTTCCCTATATTTGGATGTGATCTATTTGTTGTGGTACAATTAAATTTGTTTGATACTTTGTTTAAAGATTTCTGGATGTTATTATAATAAGGTATTGAAATGAATTTCTGGAATGATTTGGTATGAGGATAAATTTGTTTCAAAATTTTAGATTGTTTTCTTTTATTATAAATATTTAGCATGTATTGTATTGTGTAGTTGTTGTTGAGGCCTATGTGAAATATAGGTTGCAAGTTCATTGATAAATTGTTCTTTCTGAAGGGGTATTGAGAGGATTCTGTTAAAAATTATCACCTTTCAAATGATATCAAATGGTATTAGGATCACGGTATATTTTTTAAATTCATTTTAAATTCGAATTATATATTTCCTGCTTGCTTCTTCATCATTTCCTATTTATCCTCCCCCCTACAACGGATATTGATAAATAAAAATTTTGACAGTATATTTCATTCTCTTGACCTTTCAACATGCATTTTTTACATGCTTCAATTTTTAATACCAGACGATTATTGATGTATTTTCAAAACTGTTTTTTTTTTTTTTTTGCCGCTGTGAAATGTACCTATAACCCCACTTTCACAAGCACATTTTTTCCAAACCTAACTTCATTTTATTTTTTCACTCAACACATAGAATATTTAAACTCATGATTAATTTGATACTTATTTGTCTTAGTATTTCTCACAGTGCCAGCTTATTTTATATTTTCATATACATTTTTCAATTCAAACATGTTTGTCAAAAAAACTTTTTCTATTTGTATAATATTATTATGTCAACTTTCAGCTAATGCCTGAGGATGGTTATACAACCGAAATCGATCGCATTCAAGCAACTTTGAAAATATACAAATTTCAATTCAATATACATCAAATATTCAATAAACCTTTCCATAACTATATAAAGTTTAGAAAAGAGAGAAGATAATCGAAGAATCATGGCAACAAAAGAAATGTGGATAGTAAGAGCTCAAATGAAAAAGTTAGCTGTCTGTCCATTCAAAACTTTCTAGTTGATTGGCTTCCTATTAATTAAACACGGTACCACTTTTTTCACTGTTCTCCTTCTCAAGTATAGGAATGATAGATAAGAATTATATCTTGAATTAATCAGATGAGATTCTGCTAGATTTAGTTAATTCAAAACATAAGCTCTGTTCGATGAATATTTTGTCAGTGCAGTGCAGGACAGTGTAGTTCTTTAGGTGTACACTAGTTCTACGTTGTCAAAAAACACATTAGTGTGCATTAGTGCAGCGAATTTGAACTGAGGACATTAACCTCTCAGTCTGCAATATTCGAAATGATCAAAACAATTGATTTGTTGATTAATTCATCAGAATCAGATGATTCATTTAGTTCAAACAGTGATGATGAGATTGATAACTTGGAAATACTTCTAAAACGACGAGAAAGAAATTGCATAAAAATTATTTTGGAGAAGTAATTCCGGCATATGTGAATAAGGAATTTATAAGACATTTCAGGATAAATCGCCAATTAAATATGAATATGAATTATTTTTGCTAGCTTTGTTTACCAAAATGATAGGAATGAATCTGACGTGTATTTACCCCCACCCTACTCTTACTAACTACACCACCTCATGAGTCAGTTCAGAAAAGTGTGCACTAGTTCTTAAATTTATCTCATCGAACAGTCTGGCCGAATTGCACGTTTTTCATAAAACGTCTTAGTGTTAGAAAGTGTACACTTGGTCAACCTAGTGCAAGTCATCGAACAAAGCTATAATCTTTCTGGTGCTTTGTATCCTCGAGATCCAATATATTCTGTCCGGTTGGATGACATGTGAAAAGCTAAATGAATTAGGTTAGATAAATAAAATATGTATGCATCTTCCTACAAATGAATACTGGAATATAAAATGGTTCACAATGTAATTTCATGATTAATATTAGATGTCAGAGGTTATATTGAAGGTGACAATCATGTCTTGAGGTTGATTTTGAGTTATAATACAAATCAGAATACAGTTCTTTAATCACAATATTGTCATACATATCACATCAGATGTTTCTGTTTCGTGCAGAAATTTTATAGATCCAACTGTCACAGAACTGTTCTGTACCACTACTTCCTGAGAAAGCTCCACGTGACGAAAATTGCTGGAAAATATTTTATTATTTCTCGATTTTTTATCTGACGAGAATTTAGAATTTGACAAATGACCCCTGAAACATATAATTTTTGAGAATATCATCTTATATACACCAATTTTAAGTTAAAAATATATTGCAGAATTGAATCTACGGAATTTTTTTGATGATGATCATGAAGGTAATTGCCTTGTGATCAAAGATTACACTTCTGGCTATCGATATTCTAAACGAGCCCCTGTCAGACAGTTTCATCAAATGATTCAAATAATAGAGTGATAATACTCACACTGTTCATGAATTGAGATTATATGCATTGTGAACTCGTTTTACAGCTATCCTAGAAGAATTAAGTCTTCATATCTGTCAATACTTCCAGATTACAAACATGAATTGTCCGCAATTCTTATAGTAATCTCTTATCGTAAATATAATTGAAGCTCAGATTCCTCCAACGATAGTTCAACCTCAAGTTTTAAAACTATCGATTTCCCCACAACTTGATTGAATCTGATAGGTCACCAATCTTCTTGTAGACGGTCTACCCTTAACCCTTGTCAACCGAGTAAGTCAGATTCGGTTTTTAGACAACAATGTGCTAAGCTCGATCTAAGATTCCAATCAGAGTTCTCAATATGATTCTATGGCTTGAAACCTAAATTCAAAATCTCGGCTTGCTTGTGGTTGGGACAACGTCTGTGCCTTTGGTTTGTGAATGTCATTTACATTTTGATTATCTTTGGGAACTGATAGCTGTCGTAAATCATTGTGAGATAAAACTTATTACGTTCTGAACTCAAAAACAAATCGGCCCCACGTTGGGCGCCAATTTATAACGTTCAAAATTCAAAAACAAATCGGCCCCACGTTGGGCGCCAATTTTATTACGTAAAATTCGAATGATAGATTTAAAGTGACTCTAAAAATTCTACGTAAGTCTAGCTCAGACTCAGGGAAATAATTGGGTGAAGTGAGGCTAGCTTCAACAAAAAAAAATATATATATACAATAGAATATAGGTAAAGAAATAAATAGTAGGGCGCCACGTAGTTGAACTTATTTTTCCCAAGGTACTCAACCACGAAAATACCTGAAATTAAGGTGTTGAAAGGAATAATTGGGAAACAGGAGAATAGGTGTTAGTATTCTGTTCGTCAGCGTCAATCTGGTTGCTGACTCCCAAATAATTTAATATAACTCAAACAGCAACTTACCTCGAGCTTACTGAGAGAAATTACGCTCTCTTCTACACTGCTGAAAAGAAAAGTGTGGGCGATTTTCATTCAATAAAAAAAAAGGTATTTACCCAAAATAAATGAATTTAATTAAATAAGTACTTTGAACAACGCACCTAGTAGTGCCAAATAAAAATAAATGAATATAAAGTAATTGAAATAAACTATTTCAAATTACGCGCCTAAATAACGCAAAAAAAACAAATAAATGAACGTAAATAGTAGGCCTTACAATGCCTTACGCCTAAGTAGCGCAAAAATCAAATAAATAAATGTAAATAAGTTAGGTTAGAGCCCTCGACGTTGTACAAAAAGGTACCAAAAAAGTAAATGAAAATGCGGAACAACTCGCGCGTACGTCTATGAGTATACCAAAAAAATAACAACAACAATAAATTTGGCCCTTCTTCGATCGAATCGAGTTCACAGCGAAGTATACCACATAAGCGTAAAAAAAAAAAAACAAACTACTTCGTCGACTGACCCTATACAATTTACAAAATAACAGCGTGGTCCAAATGACCACGCAAAAAAAAGCAGTAAACAAAAGTAAATTAGATTCAGCCGTGTAGGGCGGTTTAGCGACCCAAAGTGAATAAGTAAAATTAAGGTAAAAATATCGGCAGTCCGAATAAGAGAAAAAAAAACAAAACCACGAACGTAATGCCACTTAGCTGTCACTTCCGGTTGGTTGCTGGAGATCGTTGACTTCTATTGGTCTGTCACACCAAGATGGACGCCTCAAACGGATATTTCCCGGTCCGGACTGGTTCAGGAAATCTGGTGACGTCACACCAGGGTCAAAGGTTGGATAAAAGGGTGCCTAGGTGGTATTAGGCACTCCGTAGCCGAGATGTTGGTCAAAGTAGTTCAACTACGCACGCAGATGGTCGGCGCAAAGAAAGCGATGTCGTACACAAAATTTCAATAATCCTCCAACAATGGAGATGCTTGCGGAACAACACAAAACTGCACCAAGTGCCAAAAATGTTCCGCGAAGCTAAGAAAAGCTAGTTTTTTATCCCTCCTAGAGGATTGCGCAAGGCAATATACAAAAAGCGATTCTTAAAAATTTTAATGGACAAAATGTACTTTGGTAGTTGAAGACCAACTGTAGACTGACGACTTCTGTTAAGTCAATTCCGGACGACCGGACTTAATTAAGAAAAAACCGTTTTTCATTAATTAAAAAAAAAACTGAGTAACGTCACTGACTATAGCGCGCGCATTACAACAGCGACAATTACAAAATCTTGAACTAAAATTTGATTGACTGAAGTAAACAAAAACACGCTTTTAATGTGACCAAAAAAACTGAGCTTAATGAAGAGAAACAAAACTAAAGATTTGAAATATGAATTGAAAACGATAGAATTTGAAACTGAAAATATCTTTAACCAAAAGTAAGTACATGAAATTTACTTAAAAAAAAAAACCCAAATTAACCCAAACTATATTTTAGAATTTAATCCTACAAAAAAAATAACCAGAGGCCAAATTGGCACGTAACAAACTTGAATCGGACGTAGTAGGATAAAAGCATTTAGATGATACAGTTGCCTTAAATACTGACTTCTTAGGGCGGCTGCACAATAGCCCGAGAACGGAAACGGCAACGGGAACCAGAACAGGAATAAACTTGAACAGTGTTTTTTTGTATGTACTTATGCACAATAAGATTCCTGGAACGGAAAGACCAAGGTCGGCCGGGAATGAAAACGGTAAAGATGGTCAAGATTTGAGTTTCCCGTTCTCGGGGTATTGAACAACCAATCAGAAACAAGCGTGACGTCACTGTCCATTATTCTTGAAAATATGAGTGTTGAGAGTTTGGTTTATTTGCTCTTGTTCATGTGCTGTGACTGCACTGATTTTTCTTGTTCCACTAGGTAATTTCATGTGAATGGGCTGAATTGTTTCCCAAATAACTTCGCAAGTCTCATATACTACTTTGGAAACTGTTGGATTTCCAACTCTAAACAATTAACTTGAATTTTGAAAAGAACTACCATATGCCAGATATTTCAAAGTCATAGCCAAGATAGATATTCTCTTGTACTTCTCTTCAATAATTTTGGTCTTAATAAGCTGAGAAGTTTATTAAAACATCGCACGTTCATTCTGGTATATTTAAAGAACATTTCATGGTCAGCTTCCTTCATATGCCTAAATATGTTTACGAATGCTCCTCTTGTATTTTTTCAAGATTAATTGGTCTAATCCATCACCTAGAGAGCAAATTTTGATTCTATAAAGAGTTTTATGGAATGTGCATCATCGTACTTCCTGTTTGGATTTTCTAATTGTATATAATTATAAAAAGTATCAAAAATGCGATGAAAACCTGTATTTTTCCGTCATCCATGTTTAAGAATACTAATTTAACTATATAAGAAGTGCGGTTATCTGTCACAACGTTGTTCTCGGTCTTTCGTGTGCTGCAGTTGTGCATCTGGTCAGCGTTTACGTTTCCGTTGTCGCTCTCGATAGCTTTCCGTTACCGTTCTAGTTCTAGTTCTAGGGCTATTGTGCAGCCGCCCTTATATTCTACATTCGGAAGTTTTGGATTTATAGAACCGATAAGAGAACTGTTATGAGTAAAGTGCACTTCCGATACAGATGATTGCAATCATACTGTAAGGTGCACAACTAGATTTTATAGAGGTGCTTAATACAAAATTTCAATATTCTACGATTGATTTTTCTTGAGTTTATGCGGAAAATTCCAAAAGTCTGTTATAAAAAATATGAGAACAAGAGATAACCATTAAGATGATACATCGATTCCAACATCCTGCGGCTAACCATTTTGAGCTTATGCAAGAAATTCAAAAAAAGATATAAGGTGAAGTGTATTACCAGTACACACGCTTGCAATCATAATGCGAGGTGCACAATTAGATTCTAGACCAGTCAAATACAAAATTTCAGCATTATATGCTGGACGGGCTTTGAGACTTGCGAGTTACATACAAACATACGTACCGACGTGGAGTCGAGAATAATTAAAATGGACTCGGGGATACTCAAAACGGATATTTCCCAAAAAATCTCGGAATGTGACTTTTGTCGGTTTCACAATAACTTCTTATTCTTACTTTGTACAAATAAGTAGCAAGCAGAAAAAAATTGAATTTGATTCAAATATTACGATCATCGTAATAAGTAGTTACGTCAACATAGACGTTATTCGCAGTTTTTTATCAGTGTTATAAATAAAAAGGGGCTTTTTGAAGGATACATAAATTTTTGATCAAATTATTGTTGAAACAACATTTTTTTCTCTATTTGACTCACAATTGTATGTTGAATATATAAAATACATTGCTTTTCACAAAAATTACTAAGAATATGCTTTATATTATAGATTAAATGCGTGGGAGTTTCGCTTATTTCGGGGATCCCGTGACTTCCACATAATTTTTGTTCGTACTGAATGTTTCAGAAAGAATGGTAAACAGCAAAGTAGATAGCATTGATTAAACTCTACTGTTCAGTGGATTCAACTCACTATACTTGTGGTTATCAAGACTATGTCTTATTTAGCATATGAATTATTCAAGCAGACAGGCGAATTGACAAATACTCCAGATTAGGTTTGAAGTTTTCGGACGAAGCTCTGAAGGCTATGTTCTCAATCTTTATCGTATATTTTCTGACTCAATTCATCATTTTGATTAATAATCAAGAAAACAATACCAAAGTTGCTCGGAAAGCTACTAAAATGACAGAACGATTCGTCGTAATTATAATATGATCCTTCCAAAGATCAATCCCTCCCATCTAATGTTTCTCCAACTCATCGAGGTCAAAACAACCTTTTAAGCAAAACGAGTAACTTGTGACTCCTAAATTCTCACGATATCAACTTAATAACTGACTGAGATCATATTTTTCTCCACAAATTACTTACCGTATAATTTCCATTGTTTTATTTTATTTTCTATTCTGGTATGTTGCTGAACTGAAACTGTTTGGAATGTCTTGCAATCCTCCAGTTGATTATATGAATGAGAATGCTCAAGCTGTGTAATACTTACTATATTTTCTATTTCAGGCACTTCATAGATTGTCAATCAGTTTTGTTCATTCCACAAAATGCTGAACACTGTTTTTTTCCCTTGATCCAATTGACTATTGATAGCCTCACTAATTTTTAAAAATAAGTATCGATAAGCTGTCTACAAGAAATTCTGGTAGCTCAATCATTCATTTGACTCAACAGGTACTTATCAATTGAAATTCTGAACTTCAAACTAAATCTGTATCTGTTCTAGCGTTACACGTCATTTACTTCAATTACAGAGGAATATATTTCTCGTACCTAATACAATCTGTGGAATAATGCATTAAACATCAACAAAAAAACATGTTTTCATGCGTACGTATTTTACGAGCAACCAGGGTGTAGTCGTTAGAAAAACATGTTCCTCTGTTGTAGTTCACCCAACGACCGCAGATAGCGCAATGAGTTATTCGTCTGCGGGCAAACGGCAATTCCTCGCGTCGTATTGTCGTGAATACACCATGGCCCGTATAAATACACACGTAAATACGTGAACAGTGTCCTCTTTTTGTCGACCGTCAGCACACGCTTCTTGTATTGCTGATAATTTTGCTAATCTATATTTCCACAGCAACGGAAATTGAAATATGGATACATTAATCATGAAGCTACCTCTTTGACAGTTTCCAGAATTCAAGTTCATATTTTTTATTCTTAAAAGGATTCATATATGGGATATTTCAGAAATATATTGACAAACTTGGTCATTAGGATCACTAGACAGTCAGTCAGTCTTCTTTGACAATATCACCTCAAATATCTACTGAAAATTGCTATTGATATCTTCTGGAGTTGATGACATAAGAACTGCAGAATAAATCTTCCCAATTTTCCAATAGTTATTTCAAATAGACAGTACTTCCCTAGAAGTAAATACAATTCATTCCGAAGCTAGTTCTGGCCAATTTGCAACCTGCAAATCATTGAAATCAAATTACTCAATAAGAATAATCATCAAGAGCATTTGCTTGTCCCTTGAGAATATTAGATATGAAGTTGCTCATTAATGATATACTGTCCTTAAGGAAGCCTCCATGTCGTGTATAATCCCGCGAACACATGAAATTATCATTCTTAACAAGGTTTGGGCTTTTTTTACAACACCGTCTATCAAAGAAGTCAGCGGTGAAAAGCAAGAGTTGTATGATTGGGTTGCTGAAAATTAGAATAATCTATGTGTATACATGCATGTGATTTTGTTCCGATTAAAGTCTTCTAATTTCAAAAAGATATTCCAGTAAGGCCTTTGAAACCATGTGTTGTTCATCGGTTGTCTAAGCATCTTCCACATTATATGCTACAATTCTGGAAGAAGATAAAAATACCCTAGAGAGTAATTCATTTATTGTTTCCAGTTTTGTTTGTACTTTACCGTTGTGTCATTTTAAAATAACAATAAACGATTGTAATCGTCAGAGTGGAAAACTTTTTATTTTTTGCTTTACAATCAAGTTACTCTATTGTATCAATAGAATTTCAACTGAGGATAAAATCAAATTGACTAGAGTAAATATAAGCCAATCAGGATTTCAAATCAAATTTGTGAGAGAATACAGAGAAAAATCTATTGTTAAAGAAAAACTGAAGAATTGTCTTCTTGCATCGAAGTGAAAAATATCTTTCGAACTATTTTTTTTTATTGTAAGCTTGACGATTTCTCATTTTGCTCATAACTGTGAGTATATGGGGAAGATTGGTTTCAAATATACTATTTTGGATTATTTTTCTTTCAGATCTTCATATTTAACTCGGCGATACTGAGGAATGCTTGTTGCAATATAGTTTCTGTGTGACGAGTGATTCGATTTTTACTCACACAATGTAATGAAATTTAGTAACAGTGCGTTAAAATTTAGAAAACACTGACATTCCACAAAAAACCAGATAATTGAATACATATAAGATGAAGAAATTTTCAGAACCAAACGTTACTTTACTTTAATTCTGGTAATAATATTAGAACAATTTTGTACTAAGGCTTTGAGTGATCCAGTATTTCTATTAAATTGATGTGAACAATTTACATTTGGGGTTGGACCTTCCGGGAGCCAAATGCCCTCATCATCAGCAATAGAGGAGTTTGTTACAAATAGCTATATGGCGATAGCCAGTGTGCCAAAGCATGAATAATTCTTGTTCACAGTCATTATATAGTTTAATATGATTGCTTAATACAGAATTGACTTAGACCCACACCTCCGACAAACATGTCATCTATAGGTTGTTTGCCGCTCCTGCAGATGACATGTTTGTTGGAGGTGTTGGTCTGAGTCAATTCTGTATTAAACAACTATATTAAACATCATAATGACTGCAAACAAGAATTAGTCGTGCTTTGGCACACTGGCTTTCGCCATACTACTATTTGTAAGAAGCTTTTCTATTGCTGATGATAAGAGCATTTGTTCCTCGAAACATCGAGCCCAAAATGTGAATTGTTCACATTAATTTAAAGATCGTTCAAAAAAAAATCTCTGATCAAATTGCTATCTCTAGTAGGATGGGTAGTGTCTGTGTATGTTTTAGTGATAATTTAGAACGCGACAAAGTTTTATCAATGTTTCCTTCTGGGCTCCCCATTTGTGATGTCTTGATGTTTTTAGTAGGTTTAGACGTTGGGTGGACTCCAGTTTCATTTTTTGTATGTGCTGGGTCCAGTTAATTTTTTTTGTCAATCGTAATGCCTAGGAATTTAATAGTATTGGTGTACTCAATTTCTTCACTTTGAATTATGAGATTGTGGTCCGGATGTATTTTCCGAATAATTCGAAATCTAAATGCGGTCGTAAAAGAAGTGTATAGATTATATGCTCATATTCTACTTATAAAAATCGTACCTACCAGATACGATTCCAGCTCTCCGATAGTTGTTGAATCGCTTGATTCTAGAAGAGAACTTGAAGAAGAGTATATGTACAATAGAAGAAAAGAGGGTTTGAAATTTATAGAAATATTCATCATTCTTGTTATGACTTTGACAGCTGTCACTGTTAAACTATTGCCGGAGCTCAGTGATTACAACATAATTTTCGCAGATCTCGACCTTACAACAAACGTATTCTATCTGGGGATGTTTTTCATTGAATTATACATATTGTCTACCAAATATTTGATAAAAATTTCGAGCATCATTTTATCTTACAGCTCTATGGGCCGGTTCATGGAAAGCAAATCAAATATTTAATCGCGATTAAATATTCAATTCAGAATTAATTTAATTTTTTGACGTCATTCTTCCTCGATTAAAAACAAAACAATAATTTAATCGCAATAAAATTAATTCACGATTAAATCACGTTTAATTCTAAATTAAACATTGAATGAGTTTATAGAACCTCAATTAGGAGTTAATCGTGATTATCTTCAACTTTAATTCAGAATTAAGTTAAACGTAGTATCTCCCCCGATCATCTTTCTTAAATTGACAAATTATGTCACTTTCTTCATGACATATTTGTCTGGTACTCTAAAATTTAAAAAATATGAATTAAAAAATGCATATAAAAAATTTATATGTTAAATAGACTTTCTTGGTTTTAATTCTGTATATTTGATTTTATTTTTGACGTTTCGACTCTCTAACCGAAAGTCTTCATCAGAAAAAATTATACAAAAATAAACAAGGATACCTTCTTGCCTTGTTTATTTTTGTATCATTTTTTCTGATAAAGACTTTCGGTTAGAGAGTCGAAACGTCAAAAATAAAATCAAATATACAGAATTAATACCAAAAAAGTCTATTTACTATGATATGATTCTGAAAGTATGTATAGCTCATTAATTTATATATTATTATATATCATTATTATCATCTTCTGATGATGAAGTAAGTGAAAAAGGTTCCTAGACGAGATCTCTTAAGAGAACTTCTTGATAATGAGAATTTCAAACTCAGATTTTGTACTGAAAAATGCAGTATTTTGTTGTTGCGGTATTTAATTGGTACTGAAATAAAACTTACCACACAAAGAAAATCTATTTCAGCTCATCAAACTTTACTGACGGTACAATTCCAAGCTACCAGTGCTTCCAGCAATTATTAAACGATTTCTTTGCAGTGCATAAATGTACTGCTCGTAATATTATAAAACATGCAGTGCGTAAAGTAGTACAACTAGAGCCTCAATATATAAAAATGCCTATTCTAGAAGAGGTTTAAGTTGTGGAATTAGGTTTCTGTAGGATTCGAAGAATATCTGGAGAAATAAGAGCAACAGATTGCATTCACATGAAAATAAAATTTGCTGGTGGTCCTGGAGTGAAGATTTTCATGGATCGAAAATATTTTTGCAATGAATGTACAAGCTGTATGTGATGTATATCCAAAAATACGGAATAGAGTTTATATGGCCTGGAAGTATGCATAACAGCAGTATTCTCAATGACTATTTTATGTGCTTATCTGAAGGTTGGACATTACGGTGAAGATTTCCTACTAAGTGAATTTATTTGTAGTTTTTTCATTCAAACGTCTTGATAAAATCCACGAACCGTAGCAGAAGAAGCATAAAACAATTCGCATAAGACGACTGAAAACACTATTGAAAGGAGTTCTAAACTAAAATTCAAAATCTATTGTTGCTTGTTGTGCGTTGCCTGATATAACAATATGATCATTGATGACGAGCTGCCAATCGCGCCAGAAATTGCATGCTGGAGTTGAAGAGCCAGGAGTCTTAGTAAACTTCAATGAAAACACTGCAATTCGTACTGCCTCAATAAAGACCAAATCTGCTTGAGACATTTATTTATTGACCATACCACAAGAAAATTTTTTATAGAGTGCACACATTCACGTGATAAATCTTAATTGAGTACCATTGTTTGACTTTAAACTGCTTTGAGCTCCTGGGAGCCGAAAATACTGGAGAATTTTTTAATCGCTATATTCCAAACTTTCACTTTCCCTTTCAAAGACGCTCCATCTGTGATTTCATTTTCAAGCATACATCTGAGTCTATAGAAAAAAGGGAACTGTAAGAAATGACCGTAACGATTTATAGTGGATGAATAAAAACAGCAATTGCAATACCAGAGAATAAAAATGTAACCGACGCAATATAAAATAAAACATCATTTACTTATGGAAAATATACATACTCTGCTAAAATATAAATTGCATTTCCTCTTTCTCTTACTGTTAAATTCTCTTTTGGTTCTGTTACGTCCTCAACACACTTTTGATTGCTCTTTAAAAAATTCGTTCTACATGCGCAATCGTACAAGTCTGAAAATTATTCAATCTGACAGTTGTCAATTCATACCTGCATATAATATAAGCATGAAGCTAGTTCTGTATTTAAATATGTTGCCAACCTTCGTGATTAATTTATTGATTTTGAATCACCTAATCGAACTTTAATCGCGTTGATTTTGTTTCTGTAAACCGATAGAAAATTAATTGCGTGATTAAATTAATCTCGATGTTAATTTAATTCAGAATTAAAAAATGTACTGTAAACCGGGCCTATAGCTGATAGAAAACTCCCGCTTCAAAGTCGTTTTTCAAACGAAGCTATAAGCTCTTTGCGAATAGATTGCAGCGCCAGTAGTGGTTAATTTTGACAGTACTAGTAGGAAAAAAAAAATGTTATCATTGTACATGATTTCAGAATATATGTACCAAATTTAAATTATAGAGCAATTCATGAGCCAGTTTAACAATAAATTGAAATATTACGTGTTGGTTATACAAATTGTTCCGTTTCAAACTATAAAACAGTTACGGAAATACAAAAAAATATAGACATTTCTACAAGTTTCCATTCAGAGAATATGAAATAGGAATGGGAATAAATAGATTCAGGCTATTAAACGAGTAAAAAAAGTGGAAAGAAATCAATAATAATTATAGAATATGTATTAAATGTAGAAATTACTTGATGTTACTAGAAAATTTATGTAAGAAGTTAGGTTAAACCATTGTGAGCTATAGCAATTTTGTATGTATTATTTTTATGTATCGGATAAGTTTTTGGAAATTCATGCAAAATATCTCGTGTTTCATCAACCTAAGGCAATGTGAAAAAATATACTTTCATGTGACATGTTTTGATTCGTTTGACAGACATATAGCAGTCTATAATTAATTACTTCGAAATAACATATCTTACTTCGATAAAAGCTTTAAACGGACAAAAATTAATCGAAATTTGCTCTACAACAAGCGCGGAAATCAAACTCCTATCCAAAAACAGTTTTTCTTCAACATTAAACACATGCTTACTTCTTGCACTAATTTTCCTCTTTCTAATATTGTACTCCGGATACAACCAGGTTATATGAATTGGAATCCTGTTCCTATTATAACTCCATTAGTCATCATTCACTTGTGTGTTTTTAAACTTATTTCAAGCTTCAATACAAACTTTTTAGCTTTTATTCACTTATTCCACGTAATGACAATTCAAATTTTTTCCTGCAGCTACTTTCAAAATTAAACACTCCGAGCGCTAGTATCGCTCTCCAACGTTTGCGCAAAGAGCCTATATACTGCAAAATACTACTTCAACGCAATAGATTGTAGTTAACTATATCATCCTAAAAAAAAAACATATTTCAACGTTGCAAAAAATATTTGCTACAGTAATCCCTTTCTTGATTGAATGAAACAGTCTTTACGATTACTATTTCCATATCAGAAACAACAAACAGTACTTTGGAAGTTGAATTCGGAGTATGAAGAGTTGTAGAACAATTTGTAACGTCTGTTTCCTCAATTTTGCGAACTTAATTTCAGAATAATCAACTGGTGCATTCTAATAATGGAGAAGAAACAAGATTTGTAAATCCCAAAAGACAGTCACCATGACATTTTTCTATCTCTTTTGGTGTAGATTACCTTATGGTCTCAACGAAACAAAGCTCAAAGTCTTGTGAATTCGGAATTACTATGAGTTCATAATTTTGGAATAATTTGATGTTCTTTTCGGAAAAAGCGTTCTCGAGAAATATGAAGAAGTAGATCTTTGTCGCTTGTAAGAATTTCGCATTTTCATGAAAGTGAAGAAGAGGTGATGTAACGTCTGTGAAAACCTTACCCAATTGTCCAAGAAATACAACTAATATGAACATATAAACCGGCTATTCCAGAGAAGTGAGTTGATGAGTGGTCATGTTGGTGAAAGACTTTCATGTAGTCCAATTATAGTTGTTTTCTTGCAGTTATTCAATTGATGGGAATAATTTCTTGTGAAGCTCAATAGACAGTCACAATAATCTTTTTAGCCTTCTTTGGTGCGGTGCTTTCGCCGATAGCTTGTTGTATGAAGTATTCCTTGGTCTTAGACATGTGGTGGTGTATTCATATTAGGTCCACAGTGACGAAACGACGCCTCAATTCTTGTTGTATTGTTTGTTGATCTTCTATTTCTCAGCGAAAATACGCATCAAATAGACGAAAGTGCTATGTTGATATTAAATACGGAGAGTTATTAATTTCAATGCATACTAAACAACAAGTTTTAATTGCAATCTGGTTCTCTGATTGTTTGCAATCATAAGATAAACTGAACAATTCCATACATACACGTAGAAGAAAATCGAATTATTATTTGGAGGCATGTATACTCTCCATTAGATTTACAAGCACGTCCAAATATCTGTTATAACCGAAATCTCAATTCTGAACAAATATTTGCAATTAAATCCGAGTTAGAAATAATTGAACGTACAAATAGTTTTTTTGCAATGTAAATAACGATCAAATTGAAGTCTCATTGTGAATATGAGGATTTTGCCTGTTTTACTATTAATTTTGTTGGCGTATTATGTTTTGATGAAAAAAAAGGATTCTACACAAATTTTTGTAGATTGTAGATAGATTTTTTTAACATTTTTCATCAAATTGATCTGATATGTTGTCACTCCTATACAGCTTGAATCCGATCGTATATTCAGATAATGTATCAAAAATAGGGTTTTCCAGGAATTTTGCCAGAGCAGGTACCACATAGAGTCGACATTGACATATTCCGATTTTGTCTTGAACTCCCAATCCTTGTCATCATTATTTAATCCTTACTTTTATGAAACGATAACCTGACCTAGTCGCTATCATGTCCCTATGATAAATATCAACTGGAATCATGTCCAACTTGTATGGCCAATTGACAGTAGAAATCAAGTCAATGTCGATGTCAAGTTGTGGCAGCTTCACCACAGATTAGGATAATCTATCAGAATTAATCATTTTTCTATTCACCTAGAAATCTTTTACTCGCTTTTCGCAAAGAGAGCTAGATTTTGAATGAGAAATGCTAGAATACTCCAAGCATTTTCTAGTATCGTCTTAATTCAGAAAACCAACAAAAATTAAGTATAGAATTATCTTTGCATTACGAAGTTTTATATTATGGGACTCTTAGATTGCCACGTGTAATGTTTATTGTTCGACGAAATCTAGATCGTAATTAAATAAAAGTCACTATTCAATAATCTAAATGAAATAAAAGTTTTATTCTTCTTATGTCACTAATAACACTATATTTATATATTAATCACTTAATTCTAATTTAAAATTTAAACAAGGTCACAGATATTTATATTTCACTATTTATATGCACTGTTCACTTTACTTGTCGCTTCATTATTAATTTCACACTAATACTCTTATTACTGTACTGTCCTACACGTCTTTGGCTTGTCCTTTATATAGAGAAACACTGTCCTTCTCGAATTTTCGATTTTCGCGACTCTTTCCATTTCTAGGAATCACTAGAGGCTTCCATTGGGAGGGGTGATGTGCTGCGACGTGGCGCGGCGTAAGAGGCGACAAAAAGCCCCTCCTCATACTACGTCGTCTTTACGAGCTCCCCCCTCACTCTCGCACGTCACACACGCTTGAATATTTCTCGTGGTTCGTTACATAGATTTACAATTCTGCAACTTATTTGAGATACAAGATTGGAAATTTCATGTTATATGCAAGCTCTATTTATTCGATCGTTCTTCACGATACAATTATTTTTATGTGTATTAACTAATGTTTAGCTTGCACAGAAGGATTTATATCTCATATGAAACATTTCCTGGAGATTAGAACACAAAATAATTGTGAGTTATAAACCACATCAATGACAGAGTACTCTTTTAATTCACTTCAGAAAGAACCACATAATATATAAAATGGAGAAAACAATTTAATTTTTGTTATTAGATCTGATCTTTCTCGTTTAATTTTATATGAGTTTATTCTCATATAAATTTTAGTAGGGCATTATTTTATGAGTACCAGATATTAAATTTTGTAAGATAAGGAAAATATAATTTCCGCTGAAATTGAAAACAATAAAATAACAATTTTTTCCTGGTTTCATCGAACATAATTTCCACGGCAAACAACAAACAAAGCTTACCCGTTCTGAAGTTTACAGTTAATAGAGTTTGCAACAAACTCAGAATGATCATAAAACCGAGCCATTTTCCCTATAAATTCCTGTCCCCTGTTCATACCGAATTTATCTGAAATAAAACAAGCACCATCTTTGTTTGGGTAGATTACTCATTGTACAGTTGTAAATTCCGTTGTTGTAAAATCGTGATAAACGTATACAGGAGAAACCACGGACAGGAAGGAGATCCCATGGGATTGCATTCGGCAACTGTCGGCCAAATTCGCTGCCCATATTTCCTCTTCACTTGTCTGTGTGTCTGTCCAGCTTTGTGGCTGGAATCAATGGCAGGAAATTCACGCGGTATTCGCTAAGTTCTGGCGCAACGAGAGAGCGAAATGTTTATATGGTCGATAGGGGAATTGGGAGTCGGAAAAGCAGTTAATCTTTCCCTGAACCAAACGAAATACACCTGAAATAGAAAGTAGAACCTTCAATCGCAGCTACAATAGTGAATGAACATTTTCACGATAATTCCACACTATCCTCTTAACAATGTGAGTGGATTGGTTACGTGGGGTATTACTTAATACTAATTCATCCATTTCATCCTAACAGAATAATAACAGAAAGATCACAACCAACGATTTTTTCGTTCGAATGAAGCTTGAAATTTGAGCTGGAGCGGTGCAACTAACCGTGAGTTAGGAATAACATCTGATAAAAATATAAATATGCTGAATATATTGTGAAATATAAATATTAGTCCAAGAGCCCGCTCGAAAATGCTATCTTGGATCGTTAGACGATTCTCACGTATTCTAAACGATTTGTCGTGAAAATATTACCCTTAATAGTCAATGGTGCCATTTTCAATTCTGCCAGAAACATTTAATATTAATTATTCATTATGGGATTCTAACGCCCAAACAACCTTTTTATGTTATACACTCGAAAATTACACTGAAACATATATTTTCATGTGTAGAACAAGAGAGACTCACGGTGCCGAGTCTCACTTTGCCACAGCCCCCGGCACCGTGGCTTCAAAGTGGTTGAAAATATCGATAAAGTACCTTTTTCTTCTAGACGGAAAAGTCCTATAATGAGATTGTAGCCAGGGACATGACGAATTCAAAGAACCAACGGTGCCGACTTTCATGTTGCCAGAAGTCCTCGGCACCATGGACCAAATCGGCGCTAGCGCGGTATATTTTTAGTCTAATTTAATGTGGCAATTATGTGCAAATCCATGACTTACAGATCGACTTTTGTTGATTAATGTCGATTTGTTCATGAAGATGACAGGTTCGTTGCTATTTTGTCCATTATTCACACAGGGTTGCAACATAAATTTACATACATTCATCATTGGTGCAGCAGTACTTTGAGAGGGAAAGTGAAAGTTGTAAGAGAAGAACGAAGGTCGATTTACACTATATGAAACATCAATGTTACGTCAAGGCTCTTCCGGTCCAGTTTATTGCTATTAGAATAGCAGGCAATCATTCGGATGCTGATGTAGACTGGAATACTGAATTCCAATACTCTACGGCCGATCGTTTCAAATTTGTGCGAAAAATTCAAAGAGACTGGCAAGTCAAGTGTTTCTGTGGCTTAGTCTATCTCAATGAGAATAGGATGAGTATCTAGATGGTACAATTGTCCATAATACTGAATTCTGACATTCTATGTTCAATAGTTTTGGACTTATGCAAAAAATTCTAGAAATGTTTTCAGTAGAGTGCACTTCCGGTACAGATGATGTACCATAATGTGAGGTAAACAACTAGATGTTACAGAAATGCCCAATATGAAATTTCAATATTCTACAACTGCTTGTTTTACATATATGATGAAGATTCGAGAAGTCTTTGTCGGTTTCACAATACTGGTACTTTACAAGTAAGAAACTCACTGAGTTCTATTTTTTTCATTGGTTTGCTTCCATAATTGATTGAATTCATTCTATCTTTGAATTTTTCCTCTATTTGCTTTTATTAATTTACCGGAATTGAAATGGTATAAATATATTCTAAAACTCAGTTACTCTAGATTTGATCATCTTAGATGATAGGATAGAAGGATATAAAATTTTATTTCAAATTACAACCTACACTCTCCCTTCCAAAATACTGTTAACTTGACAGTCTTTTGGAATTCTCCGCATAAAGAAACGATCGGCCGTGGAGTATTGAAATTACGTATTTCAGTCTGCTTCAGCATCCGAATGATTCTCGTAACAATAGACAGGACCGGAAGCAGTGTTGTAGTGGAGCCGGAACGGACCGAAACGGCGTTTCGGTACTTTTTTAGAGAAGCCGGCACGCGTTCCGGTATTTTTTCCAGAAATACTACTTTTTTTAAATATTTTTTCACACTCACTCAGAATTTTGAGGAAAAAAAGATTGAAAGGATCTCGAGTCGCCCTCGCATGTACTTATTTACCGATGTGTAGGAAAAACCAAATATAATAAAGTCAACTCGCAATCCCCCATCCGCCTCCGCTTCATCAAGGCGTTCCGGTCCTTCTTGTTTTGGAACTACACCACTGACCGGAAGTACCTTGAAGTTACGTTGATGGTTCGTATAGTGTAAATCGACCTTCATTCTACTCTTACAACTTACACTCTCTCTCTCCAAGTACTGCTGCACCAAAAATAAATGTATGTAAATTTATGTTTCGATTCTGTTTGAATCTATAAGTCTTATAGTTTCATAAATCTGTGAATAATGGATGAAATAGCAACGAATCTGTCACCTCTATGAACAAATTGACAATAATCATCAAAAGTCGATCTGTAAGACTTATGGATTTGCACAGAATTGCAACATTAAATTGGACTAAAAATATGCTGCGCGAGCGCTGATTTGATCTACGGTGCCGAGGACTTCTGGCAACATGGAAGTCGGCACCTTTGGTTTTTTGAATTCGTCAGGTCTCTGACTACAATTTTTGTACAGGACTTTTCCGTCTAATAGGAAAAGGTACTCTATTGATATTTTCAACCACTTTGAAGCCACGGTGCCAGGAGTTGTGGCAAAGTGAAACTCGGCACCGTGGGTTTTTCTAGTTCTACACATGAAAATATATGTATCAGTGTAATTTTTGAGTGTCTAACATAAAAAGGTTGTTTGGGCGTCAAACTCCCATAATAAATAATTAATATTAGATGCTTCTGGCAGAATTAAAAATGGCACCGTTGACTTTTAAGGGTAATATTTTCACGACGAATCGTTCAGAATACGTAAGAATCGTCTAACGATTCAAGGTAGCATTTCTGAGCGGACTCTTGGACTATATATGGTATTCTCTTCGCTTAACACTCGCAGAAATTCATCCTTTCAGCAATTTGTCATCTCATGTTCCAATCTCCTCAGTACGTAATGAAGAGAAAACTGTTTTCTGAATACTAATTGTTGCAATTCTAGAATTATTTGATTTGAAGAAGAATGTATTCTTGATGCATTTGCTGGCAAAATAGTCAGGTCTTGAATAAGGCAATTTGAAATCTATTTGGCAGAAATAAAACAAAGGCTACTCATGCTAGCCTTTGTTCAGTTTGACCTTGAAAATTTACAATTATCTCAGCTTCGGAATGAATGTAAATTGGTATATTAAATTCGAACAAACGGAAGGTACTTTATTGGGTTTAATTAGCGTTTTTGTGCTTCATGTCTTCTCTGTAATATGATTGCAGGATGTTTATTCGAATATTTGATTGCAGCTATTTTAGCCCAGTGAATTCAAATTTTTATTAAGAAATATTTGAATAAAAAGTATCATAAGAACAAAATGCTTGTCGGTCACGATATACATCAGCCAAATATCAAATTACTGTCGATAGCATACGCTTTAGTCAATAGTGATTCATACTATTTATCTATCAACTCATAAAGTCCAGAACTTCTATTGAATTTTTTTCCAATGAAATGTGTTCTCATTTTCTTGATATCCCCTGCCTTTATCTCTGATTTCCATTTTCAGTCATGTCAGATTCATCTACACAGCGATATATAACAATAAAATCGTAGGCACAACGAAAAGTTCTGAATAAAGTGCCATGTCGTGGACAGAGTCTTACCCGCCCTAAAAACCTCATGATTCGAGCAGCGATTTGTAGGTAAAAGCACAAGATAATATGTCATCAGCGACAGGTCAAGTGAAGGGCTACCCAAAGGCTGATGGCTGAAGAGGATCGAAGATCAAGATTTTTCTCTTTCTTGGAAAAAGTAGGGATTTATTTTGTTCTGTCAGGCTACATTCGATACGAAAAGTGGATGATAATTCTACGCTTAGAATATCCCGACAAGATGAAATCAATCTTATGAGAATATGAGAAACAAGGATTGCGGAAGGAGAAAAAGGATCAACTTTGGAAGAATGTATTATAATCTATTCTATTTGAATGAATATCTAATGATTCAAACTGGAACAAATTCCTAGGGAATAAATCATTCGATATAGGATGCAAAGCAAGCAAAATATTCTGATGCATGAACTCTTTAATAGTTTCTTTCATTTCTTGACAATAAAATGTTACAGAATATCATGAAGAAGTTTGATTTGATATTCTAATAATCATATATCGGAAGAACGATATGATTTAATCCAAAACAGGAGAGGATTCGATCAATCTATTAGAGGCTCTGATGAATAATAATGAAACAATTTGTCGGGGAACTCCCTTCATTCCTTGGTGATTCGAAACTCCACTGGGTCCAGCTTTCAGAATGTTTATGCGACAACTATTTGGGTTGCAGTGCTATCCAAAACGCCAACGATATTCCATTATTTCCCCTTTACGTGACTGAAATTCCTTCAGTTATCAGCACCATTTCACCCTCTGACATCTAGTGGTGGTATTGAAAGTAACAAGCGCCGACGGTCTGAAACTTCCAACAACGCGATTTAAATTCAGGAAGGTTCGGCATTCAACCGAAAGCAGCTGGTATTAATATTGCAGAAGCGCTGTTGCACTCAAAGACAGCCCATGTATTGTGTTAAATTTTAAATTGAAATACTGCAGTAGTATAAAGCCAAGTGCACTAGTAACTTGCATTTACGGCAAAGTTTTGTGCTATTGGTATTTGTATTCAAATTGGAATATACGGGATCAAAGCTCGATTTGGAATTATTATCGTTTATACGCACTGCCTCAAGCTCTATATGTGAAGATGTAGACAGTTGGAGCCTGAGATGCTAAATTGACTTTCATAGAAACAATCCATATTAATAAAAGACGCCTGAAAGGGTTTATATTCATTCTAAATAAATCTTAAAACTGCTGAATCGAATACATATTCTCGTCCTTATTCAAGAAACTACAGTTTCTTGTTCATATATATAAAGGAGAAATAAGTGATTGAATCAAAAAGCTTTTTAAAGTTTATTCTCCAGTATGATAGCTACTTCTGTACCTATTCATAAACTATCTTCAACTTTTTTCTTATAAAAAATTGGAAGAATTGCTGTAAAATTGATGTGAGAATTAGAATATCAATAATCTTATTTTGAAACTATATACGTAGTAGTTTATGGAGCAATGATTACGAAAAGAACCGATTTAAATTATAGTAAGGCAGCGGCTACATTCAATACCACTTCTAATTGAGCAACGCTATACAATTTAAAGACAATGAGGATAATATTGGATGACTGGATTGAGACACAACGAATAAAGACCAACAAAGCTCTATGTTTGCTTGGTTCTGTGGCGATGTCGATTGGACATTGCACTCAATCCTCACAAAGATAATAAGCGAGATAGTTCAGCTTCCGTTCAAAAGGAGGACGAATTGCAGATTTCTGTGTTTTATGTTCGAAAATATGATGATTTCACTTGGTTAAGCTAATCTTTCTAGAAGATCATACCAGAAAACGGGAGTAAGTCCCTCAATTCGTGCAACAATTTGACGTATGATGTATAAATAATCACAATGTTATCTTCAATTCGCTGAATATAATCTGCAGATTCTAAATTCCCATCTCTGGCAATTCACAGACACAGGTTTTTATCTGAGATGGAATCAAACTTATCATAGTACAGGACCCGTTATAGGTGTCAACCTGCATCGATCAAGTAACTCTATTTTTTATGCTATGAAATATGTTAACAAAAGTAACGTTGATGAGTTGCCTGAAGAAATCTATTCAAGGTGATGTTCAAGTAGATATTCAATAATTATTTTTTTTCCATAACTTCATTGATCTTGTAACCAAAACAATTGAAAACCAACTGAAAGTATGAAGTCTATAGAATATGCAAACATAGAGTTGCTTACCCTTGAACAGTTGAAAGTTAGCAACCCTATGATTGTATATTCTATAGACTTTATACTTTAGATCAGTGTATTTTTTTTGTCTCAAGATTTTGAAGATATTGGCAAAAAAAAATATTTGAACATAACCTGGAACAGATTTCTTGAGGCAGCTCATCATCATTATATATTATATTATTTCTTCTATCGTATTTTATTATTGGTTACGAACTATGTAACGTGATCCAATTTCCGTACTTTTCCAAAAAATTCAATGCTTTTTGTACAGTTGCCATGTTGAAATACCAAAATGGACTACTTTTGTATGTAGTGTAGTGTTACAATGTATCGCTAGAAATAACCATCTCCAAACGTTGTTAACATTGGTCGATCAGAAGTAAACAGAAGACTGATAATTGCACTTCACAGCTGAATACATAGTTCATTTACCTCATGAATGATAACTGAATCTTAAGGCTCTTGCCACATTAATATGTTCAGTCTGACAATAGATTTCAATTATTCACTAAATGTGTTTCGTAGCTGTAATTGATTGAAACCATTTATTCACATTACTTCAAATCTATTTGTTATTCTCTTATTGCTGTTTACCCAGACATCTCTAATTGTATTAACTGCATCATCCGAGACAAAACTAAACTACCAACGGCTTTTTACAATTAGTTTTCATGTGATTATCTCTGAAGATAAAGTTCTATTCACAATCCTCTCACTGCGAGCAGAATACGGAATACCTAATTCTGAATTTGTAGCCATGGAATAATAAAGGACCGAACCAAAAATATTTTTGTTCGTTTTAAACTTTGTGTTGTGAAACACTTCTAGTAATGAGGTAGCAACAAAAGTTGAACAAGTTAGAGAAAGTTTGGAAAACACTGCTTAGGGGTATGAAGTTGTAAACAGATTTTGTAGTCAACTAGAATCTTACTCTGATTAACTTGAGGTTGTAACATGGAGGTTATTGTTAACTTGATCTTACAGTTCTAATTCCATGCTGGAAATAATTTGTTTTGAGTACTACAACAAGAATTTTTTTTTGTTGTACCCTATGCAAACTTACGAAGTTGGAGATATGAATGGTGTACATATCAATCAAGAGAGCGATCATGTGTGATTTGAACAAAATCCAGGAAAATATTTATTGAAGGACTACTCACAATACGGAGGTGATTTTTGCAAATCATTGTCCAAATTCATAGCCGTTGTTTTGTCATATGTACGTAGGGAGTGATAGTTACGGTAAATGACCATCAGGGGATCATGTTAATAAGCATTTTCGCTAACAAGGTTTTCATACGACAGTAGTAACATGTATCTTATTACCAACATAAGCGGTGTAATTTTACCTCGAAAACTGGTTGCCTAATTCTCACAAATAACTGCATCAGTTTTTGTATTTACTTCTTATTATTATTTATGCGGAGTTTAATAATAAATTTCATTCGAAAAGTAGGTCATGCAGTTGGATCTCCTCCATGTTTAAAGAATCAGAAGATAAGGATTTTTGCGAGACTTCACCGATAATTCGGTAACGCTAATGTGAGGAACAAATTTCTTTACGCTTGTTTGCTGAACAACGTTTATACAAATTTTGTTGTATTCCAAAAATACCGTCAATATTACAACTACGTTGTCAATTTCAAAGTGGATGCGCACAAAAAATCGTTTCTCATTCTTGTATTTACGTACTATTGATGATGGCTTGCAGATACTTTCTCATATCATCGGCTTAGGTATAGAAATATAACATATTTTTATTTGTAATAATCCAATTGGTCTTCAAGATTTCAATAACGTCGCAAAATATTTGAAATGGAACTGTTACCAATACACCATCGATATTTCCTAAAGCTTTGCTGTTGTTTATTTGAATGATTAATCGAATATAAATATCAGGATTCTTGCAGCTTATTGGAGTACAGTCGGAGTAAATATATCATAAGACTCAAACTACTTCTATTCATCTCTATCCTCAATATGTTATTCGTTATCCTAATATACAGGCTTGGTTCAATTTTATTTCTTTCTGGAATTTATCCTCAACAGTAACAAAAGCCATAATTCTATTTCTGAATACATCTCTTCTTTGCGAGGAGAAAGAAAAAACGTTGGCAGAATATTAGTACCACCAAGAAAAAAATCGGTGAATTACACTCAATAGGGGAGGAATAATGCAACCGGAAGTAGTGAAAACTCGCGAGAAAGCAGTTATAACAACTGGTAATCAGTTCTCCAAGAAAAATAGCTCTTCACTCTTTACTTGTAATAGATCCGATAATCACGTCACTGGAAAGGAACTGAAAATAAACTTTTCTATGATATTTATTTGTCAGTACTATTTGTTCATGGGGATATTTGTCTGTTCATTGCAAGTTTTTTGAGTTGCATGAGATGATTTATAAGCAATTTCTCGACAAAGTTTCTTCAAAGAATAGATATATTTTACAGAAGTAATTCGATGATAACATCTCTATAATAGTCACTTGTACTATTCTACGCTAGAAGGAACTAATAATTGAAAAAAAATGCACAAGTGTGTTATTCAATTAGCATATAATGAAGTTTATCGTCCAAACCGAAGGTCAATGTCGGAATGTATTAAGTAGTGATAAAAGTGATATGCAATTTTGTTGCGATGTTGACTGAATGAACGACATGAACGTATTCATCTTCATGATGCAGGAAATTCATTAACGTCTAATACGATTAAGTATGGCGTTATGTGAGAATTTATATAAATGGACATAGACAATAGCTCTTTTTATCACTTAGTCAAGCTCTATTAGAATATCATGAATGAAGACAAATGTATGTTTGAATTAATGAATGAGAAAAAGAGAAAAACCATTTTTCCGGTAACTAGTACAGCTACTTCAGGTGATGGAATGAGCTAGATTCAACACATTTGGCCGATCTTAGTTTTCTTTGCTACTCAAAGAAGCTTCACTAGCATATCATACATAGAGATAAATGTTTGAATAACTGAATTAGAAAGGGATAGGATACATTTCCATTGTAAGTGAAGTTTCTTTAGGTTTCTTTAGAAGGAAACTGAATTCAGCGTTATTCAATGTTGAATAACGCCCTAATTAATGATATTTGACATAAGTGTGGCCCCAATATAACCGTACTGTAGATAACATATGACGTTATCTTTAAATCACCTAGAGAAAGTGGTAACTTCTGCAAAATGAGAAACTAATAATAATGTAGTCTACTAACTAAAAAATAAAGGAAATTTGAAATCAGTGACGTAGCTATAGAGAGGTATGGACACATCACGCACCAGATGTATCATCCAAGAATGGTACTCGGGTGTCAATTAAATAACAATTTTGAAATCTATATAAAAAGGTTGAGAAGATATATTCCATGTGTAAAACATTTAGGGTGTACCCCTTTCATTTTCCACTTAGTTCTCTCATAGCACTTTGTTGTTTGCTAGTTGATGTGCCGCTCTAATTGCTATTCCTCGCTCTTTGAGAATTTCTTCTATTGTATCATCCCATATTATTTTGAGGTGTTCCTCCAATTCTTTTTCCTGTTGTGCGAGCATTTTATACTGTCCTTACTATTCTATATTGGGGAAGTCTGATGACATATCCGAGTTAATTTGGTTGCTTTTCTTCTATTGATTGTTTCGCAGACTACGTATAAGTTGGCGTCTTATATCTACGTTTCTTGTCCAACTAAAGCTTCTAGGCATTTCTATCACTTGGATTTTACTACTCTGTCTTTTGATCAAACACCCAGGTTTCGCTACGGTATTTAAGAGATAGTATCATTATCGTCTTGTATACTGTCAGTTTTGTCACTGTTGATCTATTTTATTTTCGGAGCATGAAATTTTTAAGTTGTGGTATATTTTATGTCATTTGTTTTTTCCTCTTTTTCAAATCCTTATTGCTTCTCAGAAATGCTTCCTAGATACTTGAAACTTATAGCTTGCTGTATCTTCCTGCAGGCAATGTGCAATTCTATCTTTGTTTCCCTTTCGTGCTATCATCACTTATGTTTTTTCTATATTTATGTTTATATTTGCTTCTTGAAGCTCTTCTTGCCAAATTGTTCTATTGCTATGTAATTCATGCAGGAAATGTAATGCTTTTGTTCATACACTTGACAGACATGTAATGCAGATCTCAATAGGAGCAAAATTATTGTTTTTAAGACAGAAAGCGTAGAATTAGCATTCCATTTAAATTATATAGAAGTATATCAATTTTAAGATGGTGGTGAGTGATCTTGGAGTGATAGTGAAAACTTGATTTTTGCTGCAACTAGTTGCATTAGAAGTAGAATTGAGTATCTTAGCTTAGATGCCTATTCAAAAAATTCTAGGAGATATATTAAATATTAAGTTTGTTAAAGTGAATAGTCTTCAGAAAATTCAAGTTTGAAACTCGAGTTGAATGATAAATAATTCAAACTTTATTGAAGAGTTGAAATACAGCAATGATACAAGAATTTATTACTTAGCAGAGCAACAGCCAGCAAAGGTTAAGAATCTAATTCAATAGTTGCATAATAAACAGCTTTTAAATTAAGAAACTAGAAAACAGAAGGATTTGTATTCGAACAGTTATAAATTTTCAATAAGAATTTTGCATACCGATTGCAATTTTAACTTATATATTTTTAAATATCATAACTGTCATCACAATAAACCGCCAATTTGGTCGACCACGTTATAACTGAGTGAATTCAAACTGCAATAGGAACAAACATTTGCTTATTACATGCTTCCCTTGAAGATTTTTTGTCGTGTAACTTTCTGTATAAAATGTAAGATTGCGGCAAACAGAATATAAGTTTGAATATATATATCATGAATAAACAGTTATTCGTCTTGAAATTGGGCCGCAGGGAACATCGAATATGTATGTATGTCCCAAGATCAAATATCCGGTTGTCGCGGCATTCTATTTGTACAAAAATGCTGGCATTTATGTCGCGTTTTGAGCCCCATTTATGTATCGACTCACATAAACATCCAACTGGGAGAGCGGACCAAATGCACATGACATATTTCTGCTCGTCATCCTCAATTTATCTCTATTCTTTAGATAAAAATCGCCCGAATGTGTTTCTACCAACAATAAAACGTGCCCACGCAAAATTATTCTTTCAATATTTCTTTTGCGTTCTTATTGGCAGTTTTTTGTTGGAATGAGTAAATATTTCATCAGAAAAAAATTTATATTGTTCTTTTTATCTAATATGTAGCATAATCTGAATGGTGGACTATTTGAAACATAATGTCATATATATGGTCGCTCGTTTCTTACCGGCTTTATTGTCCTAGTCTTTCAGTCGAATGGAGAGACTCCTTTTTTAATCATTGCATCCTTCTTCAAAACTCTTGTAATATTCTACAATTTATATAGTGACAAACAATCAGTTGACGATGTGAAAACCATAGAAAATGTCTCAAATGAGGTACACTTCTAGAACAGATGATTGCAACCCTAATGCGAGGTGTACAACTAGACCTTGGACTAGTCTCAAATACAAAATTTAAATATTATACGTTCGACGAGCTTAGAGAACTGTGAGTTACGTACACACGTAACTACGTCAAGTCAAAAATAGTGAGAATGGACTCCGGGATACTCAAAAGAGAATGTGAATTTTGTCAGTTTCACAATACTCATACAAATTACAAGTGAGTGAAAATGGATTCATTTTATTCTTTTACTTTCAACATCCAAAAACATATTCTAACTGGTAATCCTCTTATAAATGCTAAAGCAAAACCGTGATGTGTATGTGACATATCGACAAATTCTTTCTCGAACTATGTCACGGTTAAATCAAAGTTATTCACGTATCACCTTCTTTTGAGAGAAGATATTAATTTCTCTGGAACTACTGCTCGAGAAACTTCAAATAGCCCAAGGAAAATTCTACCATGGCCGGTATGAACGTGTACTCTGTTAGATAACTTACAAGATGTTATGCAGTAATTACTTTTAGAATATTGTACTTGTTCGGAGTTCTGTTTGTTGATTAAACAAACGTTCTCCAAAGTTTCTGATAGGAGATGACATTTAAGATGAGGATCTAGAAACTTTGGATTAGAGCCTGTGATGGAGGAACCATAGACAAGGAAGTAATTTATTTCGATTTTGAGAAATGATTTAATCAGTTTTCGTTGACAGATTATTTTTTGTACGATTTTTTATAGCATTCTTGAATTCATTGGATCGAATATAATCGCAAAACATGAAGAAGTTCCACTTGAAGATCAGATATTGAACCAAAACTAGTTCTTCTAGAAACTTATTAACAAAGTTCGAGGAAGCTTGCCCTCAAAATTAAACATTGCAGAGAAGCTTACTTTCCTGGAGTTTTAGCATTATTTTTCTAACTCAATCGATTCAACTATAATCACGAAGCTTTCCGAACGCCTTCTCCTGAAACATTTGAATTCCTTTTTTGAATTGATGGTGCTCGACAGAAATTTTCCCCCTAAGAATAATTTCTGGTCCATCTGTTGCAATGTTGCATTTCAAATATTTTATAAATGGCAAAATGGCCATAAGCGGCCTCAGCCAGAAAAAAATCTCAAATGTACTCTACTCCTATGTATGATCAATGTTGTCTGATGGAAAACTAATAACCTATCTATGCAATAATAGCTCCTATCGATCGATGTAAGCTCTTCGTATATCTTCTGTCAGTGGCGAGGCAAGACCAAAATTTGATGTGGGCAAGGTACATTTTGCGAGGCCCTTTGGTGACGCAAGAAGCAATGTTATAAATTAGAAAGCAGTTGGAACATAGCATGCCACTACAAAATTCAATAAAATATAGACAATGCAAACTAAACTATATTCTAAAACTGAAATTAAAGAAACAGAAATTTCTTGTTTAAGCTTTACTAAACTGTACCGTATTTCAGTCCAGATGTTATATCTGCTTCAATAGAAAAAATTGCCAAAGCTGAAAGTCTCTTGTGACCCATCATTCTTCTCAAATATTTTTTTATCAGCTTTAATTTCGAAAATCTCCTTTTGGCGAAGGCCATACTCACCGGTATTGTTAACAAAATCGAATAGACAATGTAAATATTTGGGTAAATTTCTTTCAAGTTATTTTCTATCATATACTGAAACAGTTCTTTCGCATCTTCAATGAAGTCTGGTACATTTAGGATCATAGTTTGTAATTCTTCATACAATGCAAAAGGTTGATAGTCACTTCTTTCGCCCACTCACTGTGTGTAAATCTTGAAAGGTTTTTATTATTTGCTCTGACTAAAATCACAAACATTGCTTAATTCCTAAAATATAAGACCTGAATATTCTGAAATTTGTATATTTCAGGATAAAATATATCATGAAGGATCAATTCTTATAGTGTTTGTTGTTATCAGGGAGTACCGGGAGAGAGCACTCAATGTTAAAAATTCTGCACATGAAAATAGTTGCGCCCCTTGCCACATGAGGTCTCTGATAGCTATGTTACCATGGTTTCTAGTCTAAATTAGTATTTTGAGGTTAAAAAGGAATCACAAAACTCTTTAACAAAAATACATGTATTATGAATGTTTGTACATGTAAATCAATCTCACCGACAAAATATATGTACAAATATCAGGTTTTGCGATAAAATATGAAGTTACTTTATCCATGAAGTATGATCCAATTATTGTAGTCAAAAACGTTATGAATCAATGACTTTGAATAATCTATTTTTGTAGAATGCCTTCTCTAACTGTGGATCATGCCTTAGAATAAAATTACTTTCCACAGTATTGCAATACATTGAATAGCTTACAAACTCAAAATTTATTAAAGTAATTTCATGCATAAATTTTGATTCAACTTTGTAGTTATTGAATAAATTAGTGATTTGAGCTAGAACGTCATAATAGGTCAATTACTTTAAAGTGTCTATTCTCAGGAAATGTTTTTTCAATTGTGGGTCATACTTTCTGTTGAAATTACTTTTCACAGTATTCCAAGTTTATTATGAACAAGACTAGAGAAACATTGAATACAAACGGTCAAAACAACTCGAAATTATTCTATTAAAGTATGAAATTTTATAGCCATATTCTCAAAAGAACTCATACTAACCCACAATTTTGGATAAATGAATTCTCTTCTAATTTAGGTCTTTCAAATACAATCTTTAATCACTTATGGTGATAAATGAGCAATAGATATGAACTAGAATGGGTTTTAATAACAAAACTGAAAAAAATAGGACACGAAAATCATTATTCCAGAACTGTAGACTTGTTCAAATTATTTTGAGATATATGATCAATTGAGAAAATGAATAAAAGAAAATATCATTATTTCGAAGTATTTTTTTAAGATAATTACTGAATTTTTTCAATTTACTTTGAGCTAAAGTGACGTTCTGCATTGTTTTCACTTTATCTAAACATAAATGCATCTAACTGTCTAAACTGAATCAATTTTACTGAATTTAAGATTTTTTTTCCCCACAAATATTACTTTTCTTCTTGGTTCTACTTCCTTTACATTGACTGGAGAGTCTTTAACACTTTCGTGAAGCATGAACTTGTTGCGAGTATAAATTTATTGAAATTTCTTCGGCTGCCTGAATTCCAAAGTAACATCAAGATAAAGAGTATTACTCTTTCTTGGTTCTATATGATATAGATAATATATTGGAGCATCTTCCGTTACAGATAATTTTCAATTCTAGCACCGTTCAAATATTGGAGCTGGAAAATTCTCATCCATTCCAAATGCCTCTTATTTGTTCATTGTTCGAAATTCCAGGTATTTGCAAGATCCAAAAAATGATTTACTCCAATATCTGTTATTGTGGTAGATCTAAATCATGTGTGTAATAATGCTTTTGCACTTATAGAAAACTGCAGGCCGCAGAATGAAACCAGTGAATGTATGCCTAGAATAATTATGATTTATAATAAATGAACAGAAAAATATTAGGCAGACTTAAAATTTACTTGTTGTACTCACTTTTTAATAACTTCTTGAAGCATTTAATTATTAATATCAGCAGAAAATCTCGATAAAAAAATAATATTTGCATTGACAAATCTACATTTGTTCAAATATTTTTCAATGGTAACTAAGATTCAAGATTCAAATAAAATTGAAAAATAGGTGCGCCCCTTCCCGCAAGATGGTAGCAGCTAAGCGCCAAATCCTTTCATTTGAGTGATCTCTCCCGGTACTCCCTGGTTGTTATAAACATCATAAGGATGCTATGATCGCACGTCGTATTACTTGAGTAGCGGACGGAGGAGAGAATAGCCGAATCAGAAGGAAACACTGTTTGACATTGTATCTCCTAAACAAATTAGGATAATTGAAGTCTGTGAGAAAAATCATATTCTGCACGACTAATTCTAATGTAATAAGAATTATCATTAGAATATTTGAAAAAATACAGATACCATTAGCTGATAAATAACATTTGGAGTTTGTAGCTGTACCTTTCGACTCATTCAAGATAATCAAAATGTGTGGAAAGTATTGTGATCTACATACTCAGCTATAATGCGATGAAGAGATTCATCAGCATATCTTCGAAAATACAAATATGGTCGATTGAAAGTCAATATATAACAATATTTCTAAAATCGACTGTTGTACTAGCACAATGTTTTCGCAGTATTTTCTGAACGAAACAAGATAATTGAAATTTGAAAGGAACATGTCCAACACATTAAATAAAATCAATAAAAATGTCTGAGTAACTGAACCGACAAGATATTCTTGATTTAGAAATGAGATTGAAAGAATATCAACAATAACAAAATTGATGAGCAATTTTAATATTCGGATTTTCATTCCAGCTATTTTCTATTATGTTTCACATCTCTAACATAGTCTGGCACATTTAGGATCATAGTTTGTAATTCTTCATACAACTTGTGAAGTTGGAGGTCACTACTTCCATCCACTCGCACGACTGTGTATAAATCTTGAAAGTTTCTTATTATCAGATTTCTTGGCATATTTCTGAATTCTCTCAAATCATATGAGAAACTAAAATTTTCAGAATGTTCATTCAATGTCATAAGCTTCAATTCATATTGCTTATAATAGAATCAATAATTGTGTTGAAAAAATCTGACTGATACAGACTTAAGGGCTTGAGGCGCAGGCTCCTCGGACTGCGAAGCCGTAGTCGGTGGCCTACGATGCCCATGCCTAACGCCGCCTCTGTCTCCTGTAATATTATAGCATGAAACCATTAAGCGCAGGCACTGTATCCATGTTCCATGTATAACGTCTTGCATGGGAGTGAACTCAGCAGATAAATTTATCGGGTAAGCAAACTGACGTAGCACAAGCGATATAATACTGATTTATGACTTGAGACTTGATTGTTTGATCCACTAATACTTTGGGTCTTGACACGTAAATAACTGAGAAACAGTGTATCTGAGATGCAAGGCAAGAAGTTCACAGAGATTCTTCAGAAATCATCCAGAGTCTTCTTGTGTCCGTTTAAACGCAACGTGTATTGCTGATCCACTAGTACTTAAAATTATATATTCTAAAAAGGCCTGTCGTATTTCTGAGGACTGCGGCTGTGAAAAATACAAATATATTGGCGCCTTTTTTATTTCTTAGTCAATATATGCAAGGCTACTGATAAAATTGACCAGGGGACCCATTTTTGGTATATACTAGAAATAATTCATTGAAATGATAGAAACATCTGTGAGTTATTTGAAATGTATGCATTATCATACTTATAGTCATTCAACAATAAATCCTGAATAAATACAAATTATGGGGAAACATGGTTGAATAATAATCCCTTGTGGGACTCTATGCAATTTTGTGTCAACAATAATTTGTTTTTTTCATCCTATTTTGTTTGCTTGAAATGTTCGATAACATTTCCATTGAACAAACAATGTCGCCAGTTTTTGAATACAGAGTTGAATTTTGTGTACTGAACAGATATATTAATTGATTTCGATAGTTTAAATCCTCAGATGTCGAGTTCGAAGTTGGAACAAATATGTTCTAGAAGTTATAAACAACTTATCAATTCGTATACAGATGAAAATATCAATGAATAGAGTCCATGAATCATTCAAATTTATTCCGGTTCCCGATTTATGGATTTCATCATGAAACATATTAAATAATTTGAAGCAAAATTGTACGTCTCAAATAATCCCTGATTAGTTTGTTTTCATCCTTCAACATATTCACAATACCGCAATCCTAGCTTCAAAATGAAAGAAAATACAAATAATTTCATCTTTCAATATTCGACATTTCGGTTATTGAGTTTTTTGGTACGTGAAACTAATCAAATAAGATTCCCTAGGGCTTGAAGCTGTCATTCCGGCTCCAGGCTTCGCTGCTTGAACTCAATGGTGTCGTGTTTGTTTAGGAAACGCATATGTGTAGTTTTGAGATGATCCGCGAATGTTTTCCTTAAAGGGGAACTGTTGTTTGTGTCTTTTGATAAAATGGAGTATAGAAGACTGTTTGAAGCTTTTTTCAATGTGGAAAAACATTTGGTGGCTTTATCAGCGAAGAGTTTCAATGATAATATTGTATCTAGATGATCACAGATGTTAATTCATATCCATTTGACTGATTTCATGATTAAATTGATGACCCAAATATACGTTCCGTAATACTCATTTCTAATATTGAGGTAGTGGATTTGCATCCAGTGCAGGGTGTGGAAAGTGTAGATCAAATATTTTTGCGTGTTCCTTCGTGATATATCTGATAAGTGTTAAGTGAGTAATTTGATTCTTATCCATTGAAAAGTTTCTCACAAAACAACGAAAGCAATTTCAAATGCTTCTGGAAGAGTAACCATGATTGAGTGGCATATACTTTCCAAGCAATGTCAAGTTTCGGTTGAAGACAATAAATTCCTGACCAAAAGACCTTTTGATCCAACTCTTGGATATTTTTGACAAAATGATCAAAAGTTCAACAGATGATGGATAATTTGAGGGATAAATCAACAGCTTACATCTCCTAATTTGCAAAAGTTTCGGTTTTATATGAAACCTTAGTCAGTGCCTTAGAAATAAGAAGATAGCCTAAAATTTGTCATTGTGACAGACATCTTCCTTCCAAAAAATAGAGGCAAGAATCAGTAGTTTTGTAAGTTGAATGATCTACAGTTGACAATGGACAGTATTGCTTTAATAAAACTAGAAGTCCCAATTTTCAATTCACTTCTGATTCAAGAAATATTCAGAATTGAATGAATACAAGCATAACGTTTGCATATCAATCAAAAAGGTATAGCTTACCTAGATGTTTGTAAGAGGATGTAAATTCTGACTTCAAAGGTTTCAATTGGAGCTGGAATACTGAAGCAATTTTAAAATTGTTGCATTCTTCTTGTAAATGAATGATAAATTGAATAAACAGTCATACTCTAAGATTTCTGCAATGAAAAGTTAGATTTAATTGGCATCCAAAAGTCTTTATTTTGACCTTGTTAAAAAACAAAAATCCATTAGAGGAAATCGAATATTTCATACGGAAATTCAGAAATCGCTCTAGGAAACGTAGTTTAAGTCATGTAAAAGTTTTCCAGCTTGGAAAGTTTCGAACGTTTTTGAACTTCTTCAAAACATTTCACCAAGAGGCGGAGTTGTTAGAAGCAACTTGAATAGATGTTTTAACATTGCAATTCTGACGTGACATTCTTGACAAGTTGATAATATCTAAACATCAAGTTTTGGTACATTTGAACTAGGTTATTGCAGGAGACAGTTCAGAATACATGTCTTGTCATCTTTTGATGAATATTCGATATATCATTATTTCAGCATTCACTTCCTCAAGAGGAAGATCACAAGACTTTCATTGTGTTATCTATTCGCAATTTTGACACATCCAAATTAAATTCAGTCCGTCATATAATCGAATGCATCTGAATAAATATTTCCTTCCACCACAAGTTCCCATGAGCTTTTATGAATGAACAATGATTAAATACTTCTCAAGAATATCTTATGCAACAATTTCACATTCACTTTTTCCATCATCTGAGCGACTCATATTCTTAGCTGTTCATAAAATTTACGAATCAAGGACAATCCTTCCGATCTATATATTGAAAGTCAGTTTGAGAAGAAAAATAATGCTTGGTATCTAAAAAATTAGGAGGTTCTACTTCCATGAACAAATTCCCATGAACTTTTATTCTTATATTCCTGACTTCTTGAACGATGTTGCGTCAAACTTTTTCCCTTCTTCTGTTTAAAAATTGAACATCAATTCCGTAAATGTGAAGCTAAGCTCGCACGATATGTTATACGTAACTGACACGTTTCAGTGCCTTCATTTGTATCTTTTTTTTTGTTTCAGTTCTATGCGGAGTAGGAGTCGACATCACCGTACATCAGAGACCCGCTGGCGTCTACTTACTGTAAGTACTTCTACATACATGTTCCAAGTTATATAGTATAGAAGGCTATGTATTCAGCAGTGACTCTTTATAAAATTTATAAACAGGAATGTCGTGCGGATATTAAAGATTCGCAAGAGAATCCATGAAAATGGGCTTTTCTCTAGAAGAAAGGATAAATTCTCACACATTACGTATCTAAGAGAATAAGACGCCTTACACCCTGTAAATTAAATGAAGAGCAAAGCTTAATGAATACGAACCTGATTATAGTATCAATCGAATTTACAAAAACTAACAGTATCTGATGGGAATTGGAAGTGTAAGCTTTACCTCAAGGTCCTGCTTCATAGATTCTTTTCATCGACCACAGAATGTGCAAATTTCAAAATCACTTTTTACATTTGCCCATTACCACTGGGCAGATTTGCTTTGTTTAGCACAACCTAGTTGCTTATACTCAGCTGATATTTCATTAACAGCATCGTGTCAAATGAATACAACCACACTATTCATGTGGTCTTTGTGACAAAGCTCTTGAATGAATTCACGTATCACCATCCATGACCCTTCTCTCGTAGCTAGTCCAATGTAATTATCTGTCATTGTGTTAGCTTAATTGATTCAAAATCCAATCGATATTACTGATTAGTGACTAATTTCATGTGTATGACAATGATGATGATTTCAATCATGTCAAACCATCCGGTAATGATGTAAAAGCAAGTGTCAAAATCATCGAGACGCGAAATATTAAAGCTGTGATTGATCTGTTATATATTGTCTTGTAAATGCAGAATCGTCTTTTGCTTGTGGCCAATTTGAAGTTTCTGTCCACTTACGACATATACATGTTCGCGACAAAATGTAGTGAACATGGACGAAACTACTCTAACAGGTACTCTCTTGACGTCAGTTTGTTGGGCGCAATTCTGCATAAAGATCATAATATTATCGATACATGAACTAGCACGAAATTCATTGGAAATGAATGTTTTAAAATGTTATTGGACACGTCTTGTGACATATACTGTTCACATTTCAGTTCTGGACATGTGAGATAATAATTCTGTTCTGCATGATCAATATCATCTAGAACATGATCCATTTTTCTTTAGAATTGGATGCTCTCGGATTGTACTTATATTGTCGACAAATATTGAATAGGTACAAGTTTTACTCTTACTTTGACCAGAATAACATTTCTGATGTCCAGTCTTGAACTAACAAAAGGAGAGTATAGTATGGATGAATTATCACTAATTGAAATAATTCTCTCTCCTACTTTAATAATCCTATTCGTGTTTTGCGGTTCGGGCATTGAAAATCTTCGCAACATCTATCCGAATCTATTGAAATGAGCTCAAAATTGTGACCAAGACGATTGTAGAGAGGATTTTTGATGTACTTCAGTGCAAAAACAAAACTATAACTTGATCCTACTGAAAGTTACAAAAGAACGGCTTAATCTTTGAACTAAATTACACGAAAAGCTTTCCTATATATATATGAATGATGTACAGCAGTTATGGAGAAGCGCTAGTTTGTTTCATTCATAACTTTCAAGTAGGATCGACTTATTGACTGGACTTTCGCACTAGAATATCTAGAAAACATTACTCTGCTATCCTTGTTCCTTCTAGTCCCAAGCTATTTATGCGGAAAAAACAGCAGTAGATATGAGAATTGCTGATTTATTGTCTTGATCCTATAATAGACGCTCCTTTTGCGTGCTCACGCGGAAAAAGTCGAATATGCTGTTGTCATAAGTGAAAGCCTCAAACAAACTAGAAATAGACAAGAAAAACTCTTCTCCACAACCACTTTCTTATAATTTGGAGTATCTTTAATATATTCGGAACAAAACTTTCTAAGATCCATTGATATGCCCTGAAATACGGGTACCAGCCATCAAACCACTGGTATTCTTCATACTTATATATGTATATAATTTGCTATGGACTTAGCCCATCCGTTGTTTTTAGAACTGTTGGTTTATCGATATAGAATTGCTAGTTTTGACTGTTACTTGCAGTTTTTTGAATGGTATCACTGTTTAAACAACCTGAAGTTTCTATCATCGGAAACTTAAGGGTGAGTCCTGATAGCACTACCGTTAGGAGATACAGAATACCTATTGAATGAATTTGGATGGAGCAAATTGCACTCTATTCTAATAGAAAAACCTCTTTTGATTATCCATTCATTTTTTAATTCAGTCACGTTTTGAATCATCTCTGGTATATTCTCTGCTTTTTTTGATTGTAGAAGTACCGTAGCATTCTCTGTCACATTACAAGCGTTTAAGGCGCCTCGTACGATTTGTTATGTATTCAGATGGTGACACACAGCCTGTAAACCGTCTGTTGCTGGAATCGGTGGTGGTTGTGCTGAACACACTGAGACTCCAGCCCGTTCTACCTTAAAGTTGTATGTCGGATGCTGTTTGTCGTATGTCAGAAGTGGCCGATATCGATTTCTACAACGAAGTCGGTACTTGTTAGAATTATCGCCATTTCAGTGAGACTAAGCAAAAATGGATACAGATTTTTTGCCATATTATTCCAATTTAATATCAATATGAATACGAATGATTGGAATAATACGGTTATCACAAAAAAGAAAAATAAAAACACAAGGAGACTGTGGGTTGTGCCACATCTCTGGCAATTTAATGCAAAAATTTGGTGTTAACAGAAGATATCTATCCGGAATTGAGGCACATAGATAAATGTGATTAATCCAACAGCCTCAACCCAAGGGTGGGATTAATAAAACTGAGAAGCCTGTACTTAATTCCGTGTGTCGACAACTCCTATATAGATAGTATAGACATATTTCCAAAGAAACCGCCTTGTCAACTTATTCAGACATATCAAATACTTCTCCAGAATCTAAAAACCTAAATGTTTATATTCAATGAATAAATTTCTCTTTATTGTCCTCCTCTTCTTGATCTTTAAAATTTTGTCTTCGAACTAAATGGAAAGATTCAATTTCCTGAATTTTCTGAATCCATCTCTGCATCATCCCCTTCGTTTCCAATCGAGGATCCGTGATCAGCGTGGCAATCGTGATCATGATCGAACCAAGGACCATTTCCTGTTTCCATTCGTTGCTATCCTGCTAGCCCTCCCATGTCTCTACGACGTCAAGAAATCTTGTTAGAGCTGACTCTTGATAGAATTATTATAATTAGGATCGGCTTGATGCGTTACCGTTGCGAAAAATCGTGATAAGGTGGAATTACTGGAGTGACTTCAGAACAGTTTGTGCATGATCTGGTCAAAAAGTGTCAATATATGTATTTCTTCATATACTGCATATATTTTTTTCTCCATTCAAATAATTTGAAAGATACTCGCTATTGTGTTCTAAAATAGCAGAATCTACAGCAATACTTTCCATTGAAAACAAATATTTTCATTGATCGTTATAAACGGATAAAGAAATATGTTTCTACTCGAAAAATAAATAGAACATCCTTCTTGCTTGGACTGTTATACGCTGACCAAATAGCAATATTGTTCTTCCGCAGGGTAAACAATAATACGAAACGCAAACCTTTTGAAAAAACACGATAAGCTCTTTCCAATGCCATGCACATAAATAGTCTTACTTATTTGTGTCACTTTGTAGCCATTTTGTAAAGAATTTCTCTCGAGAATTGTCGATAAAGTAAAAGGGTAGTTGTATTTGTTTGTAGCTTTACTGCTGATACAGGATTCAAAGTCAAACGAAATTCGTAAACCGTAAAACTATTTCTGAAACAAAAGTTCTGATGCATTATTCACAGGTATTTGTGGATCAGATGTTTTTTATTATTTATACAAGATTATAGTTTATTTACAAGTGCTTTGTATCATGGACACATAAAATATTTAAAGTACAATCTGTGGCTACCAAATTACCTCATTCAGAATTCAATATACAGTATAGAATGAAATTTGTTTGAAATAATAGTTATATATTCTTCCTTGAGAAGCAGAAGGAAATTTATATTGTATAATTTGCAGAACTCAAAATGAACAAGTATTTGAAACCAATCAGAATTAATTAACAATTATAATATTTATTCCACACCATCACCGTATTTATGTTTACTCATTACGCTACTGCTGTACTTTATTTATGAGCTGAACTGGTGTGAGGAATCACATGTTCTCATTTGCATATAGAACAATCGGAAGTACATTTCCAGAGTTCTTTCCGAATGATTCAAGAGTTTAATTGGGGAGAATCGTCTCAAAAGTTTTATTCGTGATAAAAGCATGTTGCACATTCGTAGGATAATAAGCCCCGGTCTATATAACCTAAATATGCAGGATGTATGAAAAAACCATCCGACTTTGAGCTATAGCACATCTTTATATACAACAACTGCTTTGACAATCAGTCAATGCACTATTGAATAGAAATATTGTTACTTTGAGCCATATCATAGTAATATCACAAAAGTATTATAGCGTGTCAGGTGCTACTAGTGTTACCAAAAAAAGTAATAAATTTGTATGTTTGTTATTTTCACTTAGGCAAAATCTATAACAAGTATGTGGGTTATAACATTACCAAATTGAATCTGTATTCATGGTTTTTGATCACTATCCAATTCCAAGATCAGCCAATGACAATTTAATGTTTACTGTGTCATCTATTTCTCTGTGCTGGACTCAGCTACAGTCAATAGGTAGCTGCATAATGATGATAAGAATCTATTGAATAAATTATTTCAAAATCATATGTACATCAAGCTATCGGTAAATGACTTTTCTTATAATAAATGGAATAAAATCTTCTAATAATTTCACAAGCGTAAAATCGAACGATTAGAGAGCATGTCATGAAATATTGACTCATGATGACTCTCCATTCAATTCATTCTATTATTTGTTACAACAATTTTTAAATGAAATGACTTACAAACATTCATTTGTTTAAATTTCAACATAATTACGGCCTGACCCATTTCTCTGTCTTCAGGATGTCTATTCTGTAAAATAGAGACAAGAGCTAGCTCTATATTTATGACGTCAGGCAACAGTGACTGTTTCTATATACCGAATAGATACGTGCTTCTATTCTAGTGATATTGAAGTATCAAAGTTTTCCAAACTATTTAAGTTGGCAACACGGCTTTTGAAATTTTGATCAATAATAATTTTAACTTAAAGTATAAATCCTATTGACTGATTTTAAAATAATTCATCGAACTATAACCAAATTAAAAAACAAAATTGAAAAACAAAATGGAAATTAAATATATTTATACACAAAACCCCGTGAACTAAATCTGATTATATCACACACCTTAGCAACAACCAATGAAATCAAGTGATTTTGCATGGTAACGTGGTATATCGCGATAATATTTTCTCCTAACTCGATATACCACAGTAGTTTTTTAAAAAATAATAAAAAATATAACAATCAATAAATTTTATGGTTTGTGAAATAATCCTTGCAAATACACCTCAAGATTCGGTATATTATCGCATATACCTTGAATTTAACTCAAATACTTTTTGTCTTGGATAATTTTTCACTCGGCAAATTTGGAGATTTATAATCAACGATAATATCCCTCGAGCTAAAGCTCTCGGGTATTATCAGATTATGAATCCCCAAATTTGTCTCGTAAAAAATTCCCCAAAAGACAAAAAGTATATTCGTGAAATTCTTCGGTATATCGATAATACACCTCTCTATCGGTATATTACCGTTGATAAAATATAACAAACTATGTATATCGTATAAACAATACATAAAACTTTATGAAAACTTATAATATCGATAAGCAGAATCTTAACCTCAAACCTACAGTGGTAGCTCTAAAACACCCAAGAAATAGCAACTGACATGACGTCATATGCCTTTGTTTCCAACAGTCTCCGCTAGATGCCACCATTAAATATAGAAACACAGATGACATAGAGATAGCTCTAAATTTACAGAATAGGGGTCCAGAATGCTAACAGATTCCTGACACTCCTTGCTACATCAATATGACCTGAAAACCGTATTGCATATAAAACTTAGTTTCGAGTGAACATACCTGAAAACTTTTCTGCACGATGTGTCTGCCGGTCCTCTATTCGAGGTGGTATGTTGATTTAACCAGCAAACTGTAGTTATTATGGCTATGGTGACTTACCCATGAGCAGAGACAGTAAGTGAAAAATTGTGGATTTCCACAAAAAATATTCATTTATTCATCTATATTTGTAATTAAATACTGACAGTGAATAAACAATCATCGGTAGTCACTTAATTTGCAGAAGAAAATTTGGATCCATGTTTTGGGTAAATCTTTCAATCGTGCGAAAAATTTTGTAAGCATCATATTCAGAAATCTCGCCAAGGCTCGTCCTCCAAACTATGATTCTCAATAGATAAACTGTACTTATAGACCGAGAGCCCACGATCAAAATTTGTGTCATATTCATTTCTGACCCCTGAAGCAGGGGGCAACTACAAAAACAGACAAAAAAACATTTAATATGTCAAATATTATACATCGTGAATATCATTTGGTAGTCAATTTTCAATAAATAAATTATGGTAAACGTTACTTACATCTGGCAAGCGGGACAAAGTTGTTCTTACAGAGTGCAAGACATGTGATGGGACATTGGAAATTTGAGCTATGAATGATGGAACTGACAAATAGATAACCTCTCAAATGATTAGTCAAGTGAATAAATTCTGACACTGACCTTGTGAAATATCACATAGTTTGCACTCTGTGAGAACAACTTTGTTCCATTTGCCAGATGTAGGAAACGTTTTTTCATTAATTATGCATCCAAAACTCACTACCAAACGAGTTCCACGATGAATAAGATTTGACATGAACAGTTTGAAAAATTACAGGTTGATATTATTATTCACATGTAGGTATGTCCCGCTGGACGACTTCGGGAATACCATGTACCTATCTTACTGGATTGAAATAACTGGTTCTATTGATAACCTCAATAACCAAACAGGAAGCGTGTACTGCACACATTTGCATCACCTCAAAGTCGAACTTTGAGCGCTCAGTTTATCTGTGTGGTGCATTGTTTACTTTGATTATCTGAGCCTTATTAGCCTTCATATTATTCAATTTAGGCCCGAGATATCCACTTCTTGATGAATTTACTTGGTGAATAATAACTATAGCAACAATTGTCTGCACAATTGTTACCATAGTTATAATTCACCAAATGAATTCATTAGGAGGTGGATATTTCGGGCCTTAGTGTTGTGAAGTAGCTGAGGGCTTCTATCAATTGGTGAGTTAATCTATCATCGAGTTTTACGAGTTTGGTATGTTTAGCGTCACATGTGGTGATGCCTCGCCATGTGTGCGCAGAGTACGATTCCTTTCCTTTGAAGTGTTGGTATCCTTAGCTACCTGGGGTACCAATGCCATCATTGCTCACATCTCAACCGTGTGACGGCAATGATTGCTGTCAACCGCATGTACTTTCAATTATTGTGCTAACAATATTGCTCCAAGAGTGTATGAATCAATCAACCTGCGTGTGTCGTAGGCATCGGTACGGCATTACGGTACTGATAGCCATCCTTGAGTGTTCTCTAACGTAAAATAGATAGTACCAGTGACTGAGTTATCTACGAGCTAATACCACCGGTGCTACATCGTTCTGTTGGTGCTGCGCGGGAATATGTGTATGCCAACCGCATGTATTATGTGTTATTGCGGGCAACGGGGTTGTTCCAAGAGTTGGTGAAGCGATCAACTAGCGTGTGTCCTATCTATTCGATGAACTTAATACCCTATCTGGCAGCCAGTTATCCTATCCTACTTCTGAGGCAGGTGTATCATTTTTATATTCGTTCAAGTTTTCTGAACTAAATCTGAAATGCCTCGATGGCGAAAATTGATATGTGTGATGACATCTTACGGAGTATTGTGGTTCAAACTCAGGGGCGTAGCTACCGCTGTATCAATCGTATAAATGATATGGGGCTCCCGAGCTATAGAAGCCCCGAACGTGTGTACTCCGAATTACTATACAATTCAAATAATTTTGTGGAGAATTTTCAACCGTTGTTTGGTCCTCCCTAACAAATTTTGATACAGGGCCCGTCCAAAGCAAGCTACGCCATTGTTCAAACTCCTGTAACTGTCAGGAGAATCCAGCCTGATCACGCCCTAACACCTGACCAGTTTCTTACCTCTGACGGCAGGGCCATCAACAGCTTATCAGCCAAATATGGGTTTTATATATATTCGATTATCATTATTCGTTATTCTTCTCAATTTTGATTATCCCTGTCATTCCAAGCTAAGTTCTTCACGTTTAACAGTATAGTACAGATGAATGAAAAGTTAGCCTGCGAATTTGAAGAATATCAGTAGATAGAATACACTTGGTAGGTAGTTCAATGCCACTGAAAATGCAAATGTATCATCAGCTTAAACACCATGAGAGCGAAAATGTAAGCAGCAGAAGTGTCACAGAAGGCATATAATGGATCCAAAGACTTGCATTTTTCTCATTGCATTTCGATGAAGTATATTTGGCAATGAAGAATAATTTGTTTTTCTTAAATCTTATATCGCTGTTCCAGCAGAAATTAGTTCATTCGATTTCATTTTCTTCCAACGTCCCATCAAAATTTTATATTTGTCATTCAGGTCTGTGACTAGTCATTTGATACTTTGCTACTTCAATGGCATTTTCAAAATACAAACAATAATTGTTTCGTAATGTCCATGCTCTCATAAATAATAAAATGAAAAAAATTTTATATCCAAATATATTTGGAGATCTCATCTTTACGAAATATTGACTACCCAATAAAATATTTTTATCTCCATTTTGCCAAATAAACTTCATTTTTAAATTAGAAGTAAAAAATTATGACAGTAGTATAAAATATTCACATGTCACAGAATTTATATGTTTTCAAAATTAAAGCTCAATGTCAGCTTGCTAGGTAATAAATAATAGTGAGTTCCTGTCTATGTAATGAGAGATATCAATGTGTTAGAAACTATGTAGCCAACATACGACAGCATAATAGAGGACTGAGTTCCTGAAAAACTATGATGAATAATTATTTCTCGTTATAAACATTTGGAAGAATGCAACTTTACTCTCTCCCTTCAACAATAGCCAAAATTAATCACTCTAATTCATAACAGTGATGTAAAAATTAATGTTCTAATATTTCGGAAATACTAGGATTTCTGTCTGAAATTGGCAAGAGCAATTTCTTCATTTTTCTTTCAACTGCCCACGCGAGAAAAATTAATGAGTTCAGCAAAGTATACTCACTTCCTTTTATTTCATTAATTACACGATGAAAAAATTTCATAAAAAATCTGATTCTCTCAATTTGTGAACCTTAAACTTTTCCAATCAATATTTTCATTTGATATTTCACTGCTTTATCATACCATCATTCTGCTAATTCTTCTCTGAATGTTGAAGAATGCGATTCACAATGAATAATAATTCAGTGGAAACGTTGCATGAGTATTTTTATCTCATAGTCTTAGTTGATAATTAAAATAGATCAAAAGACAGACCAGACAGTGATTAATTGTTGTTATGATCATTTTTCATATGAAACTGAATAAAACTAAAAAACATCCAATATTCCGCATAATATGTCAGACCGGATTAGGGATTCAAACTCCGGAATGGAATAACATGGACATAACACAGTAACTAATGCAATGAGAACTCTCAACTTCAAGTAGATAACTGTCAAGTTGAACCAACGAGATTATTCCAAATCACGAACGAATTTGCGTAAATTGGCATCCTGACATTGGTGTGCGTGGAGAGGGATTCAACACACTACACTACTACACTAGCTTTGAGCTTTGTCACTCAGCTTAACCTAAAAGCTCACATATACAACAGTCTCTGCTTCATCTGAAACCAATGCACATTTGGACAAATAGGTGTGAAGTGAGCTCTGGATCCGACGCCTAGTAATTGGAAGCCATTGTATTCTCAATAAAAGCGATATTTTCTGCTTGGAAGTCTTTAGACCTGAAATTTTGCAGTGGAAGGTAACAAAGTGGTGTAATCCAAAGAGACGCAGATGTATTAGATCAAAAGTATTTGGAAGGTGATTCAATTCTTCCTGATCCGATTTCGATACAGAATTTCATGGGAAATACTTTGTTGCTGAAATAGGTTGATTATTAAGATACATTTTATATTTGCAATAACCTAGATATTCTATACGACAAGAACCCATTGATTCTTTGTTTTATCCGGTTCAGGATATAGTCTTGTATTTCTTAAGTGGCTTCGCCATTTGTACAAAGAGGAAATAATTAATCGTTACATCCTCTCTCAAGCAGAAACCTTCCTTCCACATCATTTATTCTAGAAACTGAAGAAGCTCGCATCTTTTACGTTTTCAATATAAATGTTTGTGTTTGTTACTGCTCAAAGTCTCAGGGCACTTGGAAGTGTAGGATTATATAATTCAAATATTTTTTTAGTATTGAATTCTAGTACTTGGAAGATGTACAAATGGAATTCTCTGCTAAAATTTTTATGTACTGAGTTTGAAGTGTACGAGTTAAAAGCCCTAGTTGAGAAAAACGATCGTATTTCACAGTGATTATAGTGTAGCTGCTTTTGCACTCGAAAGAGGTCATTATATGCCAGCAAAACTTCCTTCAAAATAGAACAAAACTATCCTATTATCGTCTTGTATTTTAATTAATTTCTTGCTGCGATGTTTACCACATAGTACCAACAGATTTATTGTAAGCAAAACAAGTTCTGTTCTTCATTCCAGTTATTCTTTTTTCTCCATTATCAATTATAACAACTGCTTTCAAAGTTTGTGCCTAATTGCTAATGAGGAGACTCAAATCAGAAGCTCACTTCGAAACTTTTTGAGGATTAACTTTTATGAAACTCAACTTTATCAGATAATGGATGTAAGTAATAGGATTTTTTAGTATTCCAGCTCTGTACATATTTAGTTATACGTCCAATTCTCACAAATCTTTCCTTCGTTTTCTTCGTTTCTATGATATATAGACTGGTTTCAACAAGCTCGTAATGAAGTTTCAACTCCTTCACAGCGAGGTCTTCAACATTCCAGGTTATCAATAAATGATCATGTTTATTTTCTTGTGTTTTTGTGTGTTCAGTTTCAGGAAGGACTATTCTTCATGTGTTATGCTCTGTTGTTTTTCGAATTAATTTACTCCTCTGCTTTTTTTGGTCTTTTGATTTTTCGCATCATTTAATTCTCCTCCACTCATAATAAGCTGCTAATATTTCATTCTGATTTGCTTTTGATCCTGTTACTCTCTTTCCGCTATCATCTTTATCCTTTTGTAGATTTCTTGTTTTTTTTTCTAGCTGGATACTATATGTGAATGAGTGCAGAATTATCTCATTTTGCTTCATTTAAAAAAAAAAATTATTCCTTATTCATTCTTGTCATCTATATGTTATCCCTACAGTAACCATGCGTCCTTTATTCGAAAGAAAATTCCCTTAACTCATTGCTTTGTCCTCTTAACTCTATTAGATCTCTAAGTTATGCGTTTTCTTCTTCTATTTGTGAAATTGACGGAAGGTTTAAAAATCTAGTTGGTGGATGAAGAATTGAAGAATCCAGTAAAAGTAGATACATTAGAAGTATGAATAATTTTCAGATGTACTGTAAGGAATTCTATGACTTTCTAGAGCATGCGACGGTGTCATTAACCCTCCGTTAGTGTTCTCGAAAAAAGTTTCACGGATGGTGTTGTGGGGTATGTCATACCCCATATGAAAGTCCTCTCAAGCTATTTTAAATTCTGAAAAATGATAACTTTTCTGTTTGCACATGTTCTACAACCTATTACCAAGTAATATAAACTGAACAAAATGTATCTAGCTATATTCATTGTAAAAATATAAAAGATAAATCAAAATAACAGCAAGTCAGCCTTGGAAAAAACGTACATCAATATTATCGCTCATAAATACTTCTAATATCATCACACATCGAAGATCTCACAATATTTCTTGAGAAGAAGGATCAAATAAGTAGAGCAAGGAAAAATTGCTCAAGTATCATCAAAGAAAAAAAAGTTATTGCTCCTCAAAGTGGGCACAGTTTTTGCAACTCAAAATTGCATGTTCCAAGCACAGTGGAATTCTACATCGCTCACAAGCATTAAATGTCTTTTCAATACATGAGCACTATTTTGCGCACGTTTTTGTGGGCAGTAAATGGCTCTTTGGCTTTTGAGTGCGCCAAGTATAATTAGCGTGTGACAAGTAATCTTGTCGCACGCAAATCATTTACCGCTTAGAAAAATAAGCGCAAAATGGTACTTATCCCGCATTCGTAATAAAAAATAGTATCTGCAACTCGTGAAGTGTTGTCAATTGCCTACTTTGCTCCCAGTGGGAAATCGACAACTTATCGCACTTGTTACACAATATACTATTGCTTCTCATTTCAAATTCAGGTTGACTTTATAATTACTGTCAAATTCAATAATCACTTACATGTCATTTGGATCATATTATCATGGTGTTGTCAATTACCTAATTGAGCGAATGAACGCACTTGCTTCGTTCGTACGCCCATCTTCGCTTTCGTGGGCAATCGAAAACTTATCGCACTTGTTGCACAATTTACTATTCTATCTTTGTTTCTAGGACAAACAGAACATCTCCTGCTTGTCTTTTGTCATTTGGCTAAATTGGCCTTAAAAAATACCAAAAAATGAGATAGCTGATTGTATAGCGTAATATAATTTTAAATTTTACGTTCAGAATGAGTATACATAAAAAGTTACTTTAAAAGTGTACCGGGGTATGTCATACCCCAACCAACTTCCAGCAAGTCTGATGCCCAATTGAAAGTTCATACATAGTTGTATATGAGTCTGTTCTCTTTGTTCAAGTATAATCCTAAGCTACTGAGAAAAAGAAATCACTTGTGCGACTTAAATTGATTTTACAATTGAAAATAGAGTTAATGGGGTATGACATACCCCACAACACTAACGAAGGGTTAAAAAAAAAAGAATCAATAGTTATTTTTGTATTAAGTGTTCGAAGTGATTTTTTTTTGTTGCGCGTGAGTATGCCAATTTCAACCTAGACCGGAAGGTCGGGATAACAAATTCATTCGAAAGCGCAACAAAAAATACAATCACTTCGCGCACGAAATACAAACAATATTTTTTTGCCAACTGTCAAAAGATAATAGATCAACAATAATTATTGTTTTATTTAGTAAAATGTAGGTAAAAAGTACATAATATATTTATTTTGCAGTCACCTGGGTATTGTTACTATAAAAGAATGCGCAATTGTTGTTTGATGAATAAGGAACTGTCAACAATTAATTTTCTTATTCAAATATATCATGTTTTTTGACAATTGGCGAAAAAACTCATTTTTGCACGATTGAGCGTTTTCATGTGTTTACTGGCCCTCTATTTGAGGTGGTAAGTTGATTTTACCGACAAACTGTGGTTATTATGGTTATGCTGGCTTACCGCCCATGGGCAAAGGCGGTAAGTGAAAACTTATAGATTTTCACGAAAAAATATCAATTTATATCTCTATTGTAATTAAAAATTCAAAGAATGTCAAACTTGACAACTGACAGCGAATAAACAATCATCGGCAGTAATTCAATTTGGAAAAAAAAATTTGAACGCATGTTTTGGATGTTCCACTCGTGCCAAAAAATTTGTAAGCATAACGGTCAATGAATACAGTACCGATTTCATATAATATTTGGAAACCTTGCCAAGGCTCGACCTCCAAACTATTATTCTCAATCGGTAAACTGTACTTACTGACCTTAATACTAAAACAACCATTGTTCGAGTTCTCACATTGTGTGTGTATGTGTAATGATTTACATGGTTCAAAATCCTAATTGAAGCATTATTGCTCCTATTTTTGTAATAAATGTTATAAACTTCTGGATTCCCCATAATATTTTTCAATTTTCTTTGATATGTCCCTTATTCATCCCCTAATCATCCGTTATCCTGACTCATTTTCCCTCTTATGTTGATCTTCAAATGTATACGACGCTCTCTTGTCTCTCTAATATCGTCCATACATTCTCACTCCTTTTCTGCTATCTTTATTCCACTTAAAATCATTTCCATTTTTCTAGTTATTTCTATCTATTTTCACTTCTTTATTATTGATTATATCTATAAGATTTACCTATACACCTCAAAAAATATGTAGCAATGGCACGAAATTCTGATCGGCAGTACGGCGGTTTTATACCGCAGCTCGGTGATACCGATTAGAAAGGCCTAGGTCCTTACAAAGGCTGTTGCGCCAGTGATGATGATATCTATAAGATTCAGCCTTGTCTTCAAGTTTACGATTCTCGTCTACATTTCTGTATCTACTTCCATAACTTATTCATTGTTTCCTTGAATACTTGGTTGTCTTTTCCTATTGCCCTTACTATCTGCTGTAAAATAGTCAAAAATTTGTTCAGTCCCTTCATATTTTCATCCTTTTCTTTTTGTTATTTTACTTCTACTGAATAACTTGTCTTTTTGGTCTGAGCTGCGACTATTTTTAATGTTTGTGGTGAATACGCTGCCTCTATTGTTTATGTTAATGCGTAAGAAATAAGCTTAAGTTTGTCTCGTCATGAAACGAACTTCAATCCTGACACGTTGTGCTTTTCTTTTCTTTTAACTTAACTTGAGTATATTCATATGCTCATTATATCACTCAACTGTTTTGGTACATGCAATAAGACACTTTCTTATGATTTCAACGCTCGAAGTGCACCCTTATAGAGTTGAAAACTGTGAAGCTAGGACACGTGCATTGCATATCACCTCCAATCAGTAATATAATAGTATTTGCTGTTTGCAGGGATAGAAGTAACTTCTTCAATTAATCATTAAACAAAGTTTTGAAATGATCTGCGTGATTTTCTATCCGCATTTTTATGCTCTGTTGCAATAAATTTTACAGGGAACATGTATTGATGTCAATATTTCTTTAGTTTCAGCGTATGCTGTTAGTTTATATATAATTGAGGAAAAGATTTTGAATATAGATGAATGTGAAGTACTGATGTGTGAATAGTGGAACGGTGACTCATTACATTGTTTAAGTATGGTGTGAGATTAATGCCTATAGTAAATACCACTGTGAGTATTTTTGGAGAGTGTGTTGGGACGTAATGAGAAAACTGATTAGGAGATCGATAGAAAAATATCTGAAAGTTATGAAATTTTTCATTTATTACTAAAGCTTCCATGATATTTGTTTTTTCAAAAGATGCATGATCTCACATTGTTACAGAATTGAACACTTGATATAGCAAAAATGACGTGTGAAACTGCAGGGACAAGACTTTCTGTTGTAGTTCTCAAGTAACCGGGAAGATATCAATTGCGAAATAATAAGGTGTATGAAGAATGTAATATTATAACAAAAGAAGTTGGTTGAGTGAGAATGATTCAGTTGCTTTGACTAGAGTACGCGCAAATGAAAGGTTCGCGAAGCAAATTATTCAGCAAAAATTGAGGGTGAACGACTTGATAGAGGCCCGTTGTAATAGAGGATGAAAAAAAAAATAGAAATTAAACTGAACTAAAATATTTCAAGCTGTTATTTTTTCACTTGATCGTTATTTCGCGACTTGATCGAATACGCAATTCGTACTATAGAGATTGCTTACTGGGATATTCATATCAATATATTATCCCTCATGTGCAATTCGGAAAATGAGAAAATTTGAACTTCGTTTATCAAACTTGTTTTTGTAAGACATGGATTCTAGCAACTGCAGATAGCAGCTCGGTTTCAGTGAGGTAGATGGGTCGTGAATCAATCCTGATTTACGATCCAAGATTTCAAGTGGAATGTGGTAGCATAGCGACAAACAAGGTATTAGAAATTACCGGCGTGCCAACGTAATACTGGTATTTATGACTTTGCTGAAATTCTTAGCTCTGTCTCTGTATTTATCTTTCTCATTAGATGGATCATCACAAGGAATTAACCAATTGCTTGGACACTTTTATCTGTTTCAATCTGAATCTTGAATGGTAGGCACACTTAAGCTAATTTTCTTCTATCTAGTAGCAGAATTTTTTAGCATACTTTCATCAAGAGGTGTAATAATTTTGATATTTAGAGTATCGAATGAAATATAGTACGCTACTGACAAATAATTAGGTCTATAATCTTGATCGATTTCATTCTGCATTCTAAAAAATGCTGCAAAAATTTTTTAAAAGAAGTTTCAATCTAAGCTTAAGAAGAATCTTATTTGACAAATAGCTTATGAATAGTAATAGTAAGAAAGAATCACAAAGTATCTAAAGATGTGTTCTACTCCAAAAAGTATAGCTTAAACATGATAAAGTAATAAAAATATTTCTATGTTCAGTTGACAAAATAGAGCTAAGCTCACATTGTGTACCAAATGAGAAAATAGCGTCTATTTTCGTCTTACAACTCTCATTCCCATGCTTGTCATGTTAAACATATACATGAACAAAATATTCAAATCAGACATGAGACAAAAAAAAATATTCTGTTATATAACGTTAGATAAATCTGTTGTTCTAACAATATTAGAGACTAAGTTTGATGGATATGCAAATTTTGAATGTTTCAGTATGAATATATCAGAATCAAAGCTGTGCGCAGTACTTAAAATTGATTCATAGCTTCAATATAATCAAAAATTTAGTTATTCTTTTTGTAAATTTTATTGATGAGCGTTTGTCCATAATTCATCCCATTTTTTACTTTTGTTGAATCATATCAATCTTTAAATATAGTAATTGTGGTATCAAAGATGTTAAAAAGACAATAATTCCTGAGGTCAACAGTGTACTTTTCGAGGGCCAGATGTGTACGTTGACAGTAAGCATTATCGTCCGTACAATTCTCGTGGTGCCTTCAATGTCCAATGTCCGACTAATGAACTATTCCTATCAGAATTTCTAGTAATTCCCTCGTGTATTATTTGTTATGTAATCACTCTGAAATCAGTATTATTGAGACAACAATAATAAACTAGTTAAGCATTAAAAATATTTCCTGAACACAATAGAAAGTTCAATAAAGAATAGGAGTGTTGAGAACGCTCTCCTTTTGAGGAAACAGCTTGCAATTATTTTCTAGAAAGCACCATTTATCTTCTACAAGACTAGTGATCAGGATTACCGATCTGTGCATTCACTCTTCCAGTCTTCAGAAGTGATTTTGTCCTTAAATGCCCTATTTCCTACATCCTAGCGATTCTGTTGCAGGTCTGGTATCAACAGGCTATTCTAACTGAATACAAATGATGCTGCTTACTTGAAAACATGTGTTGCATATTTATGAGATCATTACTGTGTGTTGACATTCAAATTACTTAAAGAACCGTGGAATATAATCCAAAATCAAATTAAATGTTCATGGCGTCCACCCACGATAAATAAATTTTATTACATAATCTGAAAGATTTCAAATAATGGAGATTGCAGTCAAAAGTTCCATTGGTGAGTATTCATCAAGAATATGTACCAACTTCCCTGTTCCAGAAGAATACATATAAAAGTACGCTTCAATATTTTTAGTAGTCGAGCAATAAAACATTTTGTGCTGTAAATACAAACGTGAATTTCTACGATTAGTATGCATAATACAATTATAATAAAGCTACCTTCAATAGCTCAAAAGACATCTCAAAATATATAATATGATGGAACTGTAACTCTACTAACTTTTACTAAAATTGAATCATAGACTTGTTATTCCCATCTAAATATGCTCAGAATCCCTACCTTTCCTTACAGTTTTGAATTATTTTCATTAGATTTGGAGATATCTTGAAGGTACTCATAAGTGCTGAACCATAAAGCAAGAATGGATGCTTTTGTTGGACAGGGGATGAATTTATTTTTCTCTGTCGAGTTGCCGGTTCTACTAAACCTTGTTTCTTGCTTACAGGCAGTAATATGAGATAAACTGTACTTCACTAAATCTGCGCTGTGCAATTTCTGAATTACTTGAGCTAGGTTGCTTTGTGGTCTCTTCCCATAACTAACCTCGATCAATTGGTCATGGTGGATTCATGTGGGAATGAAGCTGAAAATGAACAGATGACCATACAATGTTCGATTATACTTATCATGGAACTTGCATGTAATACAAGAATCGTAGTCATTATCTCTAATTTTGAGAACTTAAGGTTACATCGTTGTCATCTCCAATGACCAACTAATCTTGAGTTCATATTTCTCCCTTATTATTGCCAAAACTGACTAACGTAGCCTCGATAGCTACATTGTCTTGATTCTACATTCTTCGAGGTTCCACATAACATGAGCTGCAGAATGTGAGATAGATTAGATTCCATTATTACTTCAGAAAAAAATTCCAACTACTTTTTTGAAACTTTTTCCTAGAATGTAAAACGCGATTCTCTCCGATCGAAAGTCGAAAGAAAATAGGGTATTCTTTCTTTACCTACGTCGTTACCTTAACGACAAAGTGACATTCTGCTGTTACCGTCGCCAACTTGAAATTTTCCTAATATGTCACAAGGCAGCTGCCTCTGACACATCAGCGTCGATACCATTCTTATGTGTTTTATAATGCTCCTTCTTTTGTTTCTTACTTGTGTGACAATTCATTGTTGAAAACACTTTGGCTTGGTAATGGGTTGAATCTGACCGCAGCAGAAGAGTGTTTGATCAGCGGAAAATAATGTTGCTGATTTTATTTTTATCGAACTAACGACATCCAATATTTTCATAAAGAAATGGATGTATTTTTACAATGTATTTCTGCTTCAAGAAATGTTCGTGAAGTGAGAATTAAAGAAATTCTTCGTAATTACAGAGAGGATTAACGAGCAAATATGAATATCGTTAACTTATTTGAGTCCGCAGTTTCTGTGATACCATAGTGAATAGGCCGACACCTATTCAACTTCCGGAATTGATTCATAGCTATTGTATGAAGATGAAAATTATTGTTTTATACAAGTAAAGCATTATATTCACATCATGCCACACTACATGTATTACTAGTATATAAATAAATCCCTAGTACTTTCTTTCAGAACTATGCTCACAACCGACATTTATTGGACTCCCTACCTTTTCTTATTACCAGTTATTCTTTGTAGCAATAATATGACGGATAAATATTCTATCATTGGAATTATCGAGACAAAAATTTAGAAATTTTGAATAATGGGTCAGCAAAAACAATCATTTCTTTTCTAAATTTACATTTATGATGTTCCAAATAAAATTGTTCATGAATAATATATGGGCTATCCAATATGTCTGCGTGTGAGAATAATTTAATTCCATTGATGTCAAATTGAAAATTCTAGGCGGTTCCCATTAATTTCAATCCGGTGGAAGAATTAATTTCCTGCTATATGAATTAATGAAACAAATTGAAATGTAAATCAATTTTGTATTAATTTTTTTTTGAGCTGTGTGACTTGAGTATGCAAAAAAAGGTTAATCAATATATCTACTCTTGAGATTATCGCACCAGCTGATGTTTTTTATGTATTAAGGCAGTGTTTTCAATCTGAGGTTCGCGACTTTCAAACGGGTCGCAAAGTCTTACTTAAAGGTTCGCGATCGCATTTCAGGTGGAAGTGAAAAGCAAGGGTTGTAGGTCCTACACTATCATGAAAATACATTGATTCCAGAAGTTTGTGAGATCGTGGTTCTATTTTTGAGTCGCAGACAACTAATATTCTAATGGAAGCCTTTTTTCTTTCCTTATTTTTCATGTCCACCATAGAAGAGAATGTTTGTCCACGAAGGTAAGATTTAGCAAATGGTACTGATAATTTCAAAGCTCTTCTTACGAGCCCTGGATATCAATTTTTTTTCATTCAGCAGACGCCAATCTTTCGCAAATGATATTCCATTCTGCCATTAGCAACAAAATCTATAAAATTCTCTTTCATCTTCATGGTCAGGTCAGTCAGTTGTACTGACGTACCCAAACAAGGATTCAATATCCATTAATTCCTATTGTCAGCTTCAGAATTCAGTTCTGGAAAGTAGCTCAATAGTTTCTCTCCCAAATTATGCAAGCTCTGTATCATGCAAGAAATGTGTAAAGAGCTAACTACCAATGATCGGTTCGTTGCAATTTCTTTGTCTATTTTCGGAAAGTAGAGAAAAGAATCATATATAATTTTTTGTGAAGTTTTGTGAGAAATCATCTGATTTTATTCTTGGCTGCTAGAATTTCCTCATTGCCACAGTGTGGGAAAATCAAAATCTAGCGAGATTCAACTCTCAGTGATACTAAATAAATATTTTGTTGATAAATAGTTACAATTTGTGTCAAAATGATGAAATAAGTGGACACAGAGTGATGGAATCAGTTCTATTGAGAGAATAACAATAAAAAATGAGATTGAAAAATGCTTTTAAAATAATCCATTTCCGTTTCAACAATTTCTTACAAAATTGGCTTTTGGGAGGTGGAAATGGAGAGTCATGCTAAAACTACCATATTATTATTTTTTATCCCCCAGCATTTGAGCTCATTTGGATAGCTACCATGGAAGTACTGAAAAGGTTTTCATCATAGCCCCATTCAATAAACAATGAAAGCTCCTTCAAACCTGTTTTCAACTCATCGATAGAACTCAAAACCTATTTCTAGAGTAAGCATAGACGCCTGATGCCATGATCAACTAGGATTGTAAATAACATCTAGCAGATGACTCTGTTACCGTTTTTCCCTATGGATAGCATTGTTTCTTAGCATCTTTTATCCGATCATATGATGGTAATAAATTCTAAGCTGATTTATTAACACTCTGGCGTATTATTTCATATTGATGAGTTGATAAATTGGCATCTATACTCATAACTAATGCTTTATCTGCAGATAAAGACACCAGATCACTGACCATTCTTTCACGAGCTCATTTCGGTGAACCATTTGACAATTCATTCATGATAGCAGCAAAGTCTCTCTTACCCGCTTTGCGAAGATTTCTTCAGGGCTGGTCGATTCCAAAAAACCTCGAATTTTTCGCTTTTTAGTTCTATCACAACATTTTGCATTTCTCTTTCGCAAACTACCTGATTTGATAGAATAAGATTAAGATGTGTTTTCTTGTGCGACAGTATGTGGCAAATTCATATTAACGTTCAACCGGTCTACGTTCTTGTTTAAAAAACATTCGCGATGTCGGGAACTTGCAATCCATTTTTGCTCCAATTTGAAACACAAAGTCTTCCATGAAGCTCTAATTTCTTTTTTCGCAGTTTCAGAAAACTCGATAAATTGGTATTTGTTCTTAAAAAAAGCTAAAAGTGGCTTCAAAGCGCTTATTTTCTTCGTTAGAAATCCAAATATCAGTTTTCTCGTAATTTCGAAGACCATTCTGAAAATTGAAGAAAATATATGAATGTCGCAAAAATGCGCAAGAGATTGTAACATTATCTGGAAGCCAAGACTCGATGCTATGATATACGCTTTACCACTGGAATAATGCGAAATAACATAACTTCCTATAAAAAATGTTCATTTTGCCTTCTGATTCGATAGATTTTTTCCACAAACTTATCATTATCAGTTTGATTAAATATTCCTGTATTTACTCTGGTTGAAGATACAAGATTTGCAATAAACAGAAGATAAAGCAATGTTGTGGGTAAAATCTCTCAGTAATCTGGTTAACACTTTACGCGAATTCTCGCCGCGTCAAGTGTAAATCAAACGATCAAATTCATGTCAACATTTTTTGATTTCTACTTTTTCTCTAAGATACCTAATTTTTTTTTCTAGTGAGTATTATGAGCAGTTTTCCAACTACAAATAGATATAATCGGTCTACGAATCGGTAAAAGTTTACATTTAGAATTAAATCTCGTTAGATTTTGATTCTCTCACACTGTGTCTTGAAGAGTCTTGGCTAAAATATTTAGGTGGCTCTCAAGGCTTCACCTTAAATAGTGTTCACAACCACTACTTCATCCCTGAAATCACAAATATTGTTCCATTACGGTCTTGGAGAATCGACAAAATGTTTCTACTTGTGAAGGGGTCGCATATTCAGAAAGGTTGAAAAAACACTGTGTTAAGGAGAGAGTATTGATAAAAGTAGGCGTACGTAAATATAGATATTCAGTTTCGTATTTACAGTGACCTAAACATTTATGTGATGAATTTTCAATATCCATAACACAAATATTACGTAGTCTTCAGTTTTTCTTCACGAAATTGGATTGCTACACGTCTGTATATGGTGAAGTTGGTATGCGTGGATCCTTATTTCATGCTTTGCAGTATAAATAGTATTTTTAATGTGTACACAATATAAACAGAACTAGCTTATGAAATATTGGTTCCTCTGAGTGTCAAACTCTCTTTTGAAATTGTTATTTATTATTGCGGTTCCAATTGTCCACTCAATTCAAATAGCAATCTGAAAGCGAATCTTTCTTGATCTCAAACTCGATTCGAGTGCCATGAAACATAATTGAGGGACAAAATTTAAAGAGGCCACACCAGAAGATTGGGCAAAGCCACGAGCCAATATGCTTGAAAAAACATGATCGTAGGTACGTTGTTCCAGTTGTATTCTCAAGCTTCTGAATGCATAAACTCAGATAACAATGCTTTTCGGTTCCAGCATCTTGTCTTATTAATACCCAAAATACTATTCTTATAACTTAACATTTGAATGATTGATGCTTTTTTATCAAAGCAAGCAAATTTCCTTGCAAAATCATCTTATAATTTTTTATTCATGGCGTTCTCCACTTTCCATGAAATTTTCAACTCAATAACCCTATTAACTGCCACTCTTTTCCTATATTTTCCCTAGAGAATGAGCTATGCGATTCAAATTCCCAGGAGTTAGGATTTATTTAGCAGAAGAGCTTAGAAGTCATTATGTTTTCAGGTACGTGAGCTCTTCCACTATCCGTATGCGCAATTGTGCTTATAGGAAAAGTGGAAATAATTCTTTATCAGCTTAAGGATCTGAATTAAGTCTCATGATGTAATGAGAAGATAAGTTCTTCTAATATCCTTGAACGAATCATGTAGATGGAATTGCTGATACTCAACAGGGATTGCAAGAAGACTCGTTTGATTGCAGCAATGATCTTTTGAGATTTATAATCTATATTTACTAGAATAAATTCATTGAAGTTATATGGTTGAGCAGATATGACTGTTCCGATCTCGCTTGTAGCATTATCGAATTGGAGCGGTCTTGAAGAATCAAACTCTCTGATACCACTCAAGTTCTGCCATAGGGTGATGCTGTCCCCAGACAATGCCCCTGTTACAACTATAAAATGTGGAGAAAAGTTCATCGTTTGATGCATCGTGTCAAACGGCTTTTGGGAATGTATACATGTTATAATTATCCTTATCGTTCACAATATATTCCTATGAACAATATTCAAAATTGCTGAGAATTATTAATTTTCCTTTAATTGCAATTTGAAGCAGCTCCATTTCAATATGAATTTTAATACTTGGAATTACGCTGAACACAATTAGCTTCATGATTCCGTATATAATATGCACTGATATAGCACTTTAATTATATGAGCTTTGAGAACAATGAACAACAAACTCTAGCCACAACAAAGACATCCTTAGGGCATTCGATGATTACCCCACTCGATATAATCGGACATTGCTGCAACGAATGGTCAGCAACTCGAGCGTTGAGTCATTATTCCAACCTGCAAAAACAATAAGACGTATTCTACACTTGGAAAAACTCAGAGACACTCGAGAAAATGAATAGTCACTTTGAAGAAAATTGTGCAGATAATGATAATTGTTCCAACATAAAAAATGTTAATAATGAGGCGAAAAATTACGGAATTTTCCAAATTGAAAAACTATGAATTGTAAAAGGTTCTTGAATAATTAAGCATCTGAATGAGAACTCATTTTCAAACATCAACTCAGAGAATTATGAATAGAGCTCAGATTCTATTCAATATGATGAAAAATCTTCATAGCTCAGTCATTATACACAGTACTTCTGAAATATGCTCGTAATATTGAACATTTCATCAATAAATGAGTATTATTGTGAATACCATTAAAACATTATGTAGTTCATTAAAATTTGAAGTTGTTGGCGAGGTCACATTATAGATATACTCTCCAATCGATTTTCTAAACTTCGACATACCAATCTGCAGTTTATTGCTCAACGATCCTCTAGAGAAATTACTGCAGCTGGAGAAATATTTTTGGAGAATTATTCTCTTGTTGTTTAGGCCTTATTCTCATGTTCAATGACCTAAACATCAAACTATCGTATAGTTCCGAGATTACAGCTATAAATATAAGATTCGTCATCCATTATGATATACAACTCTCAAGAGGCTCTCGATCAGATATCCACAGTATGAATTTACACTAATTTATCTGTTCCGAGATTAACAAATGTGGAATTTACCATGTTGCCAGTTTTGTTATGCATAGCGACTTATATAGAACATTATCTGTTGCAACGGATCCAATGTCTAGACTCTTCCAAATTTCCCCATAGGTTACAATCAGATTTCCCTGCAGCATTTTTTTTTTTTGCAGCGCAAAGTTTTTATCACTTATGCCTACTGAATATCTATTCCATCCAAAATATATTCGAAATAATTTCTTTTAGCATACCTTTGATTCTCTTACATTATTTGCCAAAGCCCAACAGAGAAGCGTTCATAATAGCAATGATATGGGTTGTACCTGCATATAATGTCAGAGTATGCTTGCTCGATTTTGCTGAGACTCGCTCTCGTATAATTCTATCAAATTAACCCTGAAGCCTTCATTTTGCCTGCTTTTTAATTCTGTTTACATTGCTGCGACCGCTTATGTTATTTATACGACAAATGCAATCTCGAGGATTGAATGTAATCACATTTTCTCAGCACTGTAAAATGAGATGAGGTTCATTTTACCACTCAAATATTGAGTGCATTTTGATTGCTCAAGCTAGAAATGCTTTCTATTGATGGTTATAAGAATATTTATATGAAAAATAATGGTGCAGAGGATTGATTTTAAAGTAAGAAGCCTCTCTGCAATAATATTGAGATGTTGATGATGAAAATTGTTTCACAATTTCATTTTTATGATTGAACAACAATCAAGTAACCGGAATAGTCAAATCACATCAAGTGTAGAACACCAATCACTTTCATATTTTCACCCAACAAATAGTTCTAACCAAAAAGAATTGACATACAAAAAGGACTACCTTAATATCAATTAAGTTAGACCTGTTAATGTTACTCTGGGATCTCCAAGTCCAGTGTTAAACTGGGAGCCTGGAAGAAAACTTCTATACTGATGGTTTCTTTAGTTACACAATATAGCGGAATCGATAAAGGTCACATTTTTGCTACATTTATTCTATAGGAGAGACATGAAAGGTAACCACAACCATAAAATAATTTAGACGTCAAATTATAGGCTCTGGACGTAATATCTCAACGATTGAATATATGCTCTATTCGTTCGAACAAGAGGCCTTGATTAATAGAGACTTAACATGTGACCAACTCAACAATGTCCAAACTGACATCTTATATTGTGTGGTTGGTTGGAAAATCAGTGATTTGCAAAATGCTACACCAGATCAAGCTGATCTGACAATCAAATGATTCAAGCATCGAATCAATATGATTACTAGAACGATTAATTAGTTTGAGCAAACATGCAAACCTATTTAGATTGAAGCTCTTATCATTCCAATGAGAACAAAATTAAAGATGCTACATTCATAGATTGAATAACAGATAAAGCAAGATACCAGGTCTGCCAGAAATTACTTATTTCCTGAGAAACAAAATGTGTGGAATAGAGTAGTGTTAGTATATACTTTGATCGTATGCATACTTGCTAGCTTGAGCTGACGGCCAATTTACAGATACCAGGTGCTTGGAGTACTTTGAAACATCACACTTTTTTTTCACGCCTAAGGGTTTATTCTTATTGATGCTTTAGAGAATATTGGTAGAAATTAATAATCAACACTGCCAGGTCTTTCTTATCTTATATAATAACGTCATCCTACTTATAGTCTGAGTCTTGATTTTTATACATGATACTGTATTTCAGGGTGATTTGGATTATTTATTATTGCCTTGAACAATACGTGTGAAGTCATTTTATCAAAGAACCTCATTTTATTACACGCCCACATTTTATTACACGCCCAGTCGCCCACATTGACTTCTAATAATATTTGCTCACTATCTTGGAGACCTTATTTCAAAACTAAACTTTATGACTCATTCATCTTTTGTTTTGGATTTCAAGTGAACACTTGATATATATTTTTCTGCTATCTGTATGTATTCTAATGAAATATTTCTTCCATTGTCTCCAGTAGCATTACTCTAAGATCTCTGGTATAACAATACAATCCTTTGTAGCACGTACATTCATTCCTTTTACTTCATTGAGTTGTTAACAGTGAGACATCTCTTCCTTACCATAGCTTCAAATGTTTCAAGTATTGCTATATGACTCTCACCCTCAAACAGTACACGATCACTGTGAACAAACTAACAATGTGCAAATAGGTTAGATATAATAAAATAACACACTGGATGGTAACTGTTTCCGTTGTGTAGCAAAAAGAGCAAAATGAACCCTTTCGAATGACAACTAAAATGCAAGCACAAGCTCCACAACTTAATTTGTTTTATTGACGAATCTTCAGTAGAATGGAATATTAGTTCTCCTTGCTCAAATCATTTTAGCTTTGAGACAATAAATGTTGTGTTAAATGGAGTGGAATATTTGCACCACTAGAAGAAATAACGTCAGTAGATACGATAGTTTTCCGTATTTTCTCAAATAGTACCAGCGCAAAAAGTTTAATTTATACAAGCAAAAACTTAATGGAGAGTAAACTAGGAATATAAGATTATCATATAAACCAATAAAGAACTTGTGCTCTAGTTGTAATCTCACGAGACTTTACAGCGCCATCAGATTTAGTAAAGTTTATTACAGTCTTCTCTACATTCAGTATCCCTGAAATGATGCTATTCTACATTCAGAAGTTATTATCAAACGCTGTGAGATAGACGAATGAGAGCTAATTTTTATTATTCAAAGTCATTCTATTTAAATACATAAAAATATCAACAAACAAAACAATGTCCCTGATGATATCCAATAAGCAACTAAGTTGACACTTTGAGATGAAAACAAGAATTATTGGATAAATTACGTGAGAATATCTTGGACCTCACATCACAAGCAACAAAAATTCAGGACGACAACGTACACAGCAAATGCAAACACTATAACAAACAAATCTCATAATACAAATTTTACAGTCTTAGTACCGATAACAATGGAGAGGTCAGCTTAGAAGTAGCAATATGTTGAATAGATGCGAGAAAAATTAGTCTCTACTAATTAAAATCTCAACTAATTTCCCTCCAGTGTTTCTGTGAAAAATTCTTTACAACTCCGTTGCTTTTTATTTCAAGTGTCTTCATGCCTAATTAATCTCAGCACCACAATGGCAAAACAGCCTGAAGTAACATTATTCTTTCTTTCGTATTTTAAGTTTTCCAAGAATTGAAATAATTTCCAAGTGCGTAAATATGTTCCTTTTCTTCTGTGAAAAATGCAAAGTAAAAAGGAAAGACATTAAGCACTTTTTCTTGGAGTTAATGAATATTCTTGTTGCCGGTGTCGCCATCTGTGCATAAAACTTGAAATGAAACATTACACTCTACATATCTTTTACAATTTTGTTTATTTGGAAAGAACGCTGGATAGTTCCATAATTCTGAAACTTTTTGAAAGAAGTTGAACTCGAATTTACATTTTATTGAGTAATAATTTAAAAAGTATGGAGAAAACTGAGAATTTTAATAAAAATTATTCAAATTCTGCACTGGAATGTAGCAGGGGAATAAATATTATCCCGGTAAAGCATTCTCTGTGTACAATAAGCATACGAATGTCTAGCAAGTAGATGATAACAGAGGCGTATGAGTATTATATCCTTACGAATCATCTGTGAATAGAGTCAGATCGAAGATGATACAGAACCAAAACCAAGAAATTTTAACCAGTACACAAAAGGCTCCTACTTTATTGCCCGTGATATGGCAGAACAAATTTCATCCGACCGAAACAAGAAAAGACATCTACAGTCGCGACACTGTGGAATATACACATACTTTGAGAAGATTCAAGCTTATACAAATTTGAAACGATATAAAAGGACTGACAGATTTTTCAAAATATTTTCAAAGCTACAAAATCCAAAATCGATGGTATAAAATTAATTTTCTCCAACACTGTTTTGGAATTTGCATATTCCATAATCAAAAATTATGTTGGAACGAATGAAATTCCAATGATTCGTTCAGAATGATTCCGTATGCCGTTTAGAATAATTTTGACGAATCATAAGCTGTTAGTTTGGTCACTACCATGGATACTCCCTAACAATTCAAATATTCATATCTAGTTTAACTTTTGACATTTAATAGTTTGTTGAAGTTCTTGTGAAATATTTAGGAGTTCCCAGAACTTGGTTTAAGAATGTATAGTCTACAACATCTTTGGAATGGCGTATTCCACACTAGTGAACCGTAACCCTCGCCTTCGGCTAGGCTTACAAACTTTCCGCTCGTTTAGAATATAAGCCATGTCAATACTTACTGTAGAATATACTTCTTCACAGAGATCTTAAGAACTCTCAGGTAACTTTCCAATTCTTTTTTGAGTTTCTCATTATGGGTAAAGACAATCAAGATCTTTAAGTCTATTTCCGAAGCTCATGAAATTTTCTTGTTCTCAAAGATTTGCAGGACTTCTGTGAGATCCTCCAAAATTTTTTTCAGTACTTACCGATTATCAAACCGTAGAGAATCTTATGCAAAATTTTCTTAAACTTGTAGACATTTTATTAAAGGTCTGATCAAATATCACTCTTTAGTTTTCAGAAGTTCTAGGAATTTTCAAAGAAGTAGAACTCTCGAAAATATCTGAAACCAGGAGATCTTTCAAATATTTCTAGAGTTTCTAAAAGAACAAGATCAATAGTCCAATCTCAACAAAAATTCCTAAACCTTTATGCCTGCGGTATGTGGATGGTATGCTAGCTAATTAGAGCTTATTCAAGCTGTACAGACACAAAAAAGTAGCTGTTCTTGTAGCTGTAATTTGTGTCCCGATCAATCAAAATTTGGAGAAAGAAGAAGACGTTAATGACTAACGATTTGAGACAGGAGTAGGAATAGGTGAATGGATGCAACTTTATCCAGTTGACAGCTCATATACGCGACTTATACTGATCTATATATTGACTACAAGCTTGCTTTGTACAACTCATTGGAATACCACAGTGAACAGAGCCTATACAAGTGGCAAGTCTAATTTATCGACAACTGTTGAATCCTCCAAACTGCAAGTTAGAACCCCAAGCATAGCTGAGCGAAGCTCGCACTATCCAAATAAAAATTCATTCGGTCTCGCGTCATGAAAGGGCACTTAAGGAATTCATGATCATGTATAAGCTTTTAATGACCTTGAAGGCTCTTAATACTTCCAAGAGCCCTTCCGAATATTTTCAAAACTTGTATCAGCTTTAGATTTGCGAAGTTTCCTGAAGATTCACTTTTAAGCCTACCAAAGCTAACAGAACTTTTGAGACTCAAGATATTTGAATATTATCTATACAAGGAGACCTGATATCGACTTTATTATTCAACTTAGCCTTAAAAAAATTAGTAAGAGATAGTGGAATACATCCTGAAAGTATTATATACAATAGTAATCACCCACTCCTAGCATATGTCGACGATGTAGTCATAATAGCAAGAAATTCAGCAGAGCTGAAAAGACTGTCACTAAACTGAATCAAGAAGCAAAAAAAATTTGATTAAACATAAATGTGAAGGAATCAAAATATATGTAGATGGGAGATAAGGCAAACACAGAAAATACGAGCTACATAACGATACAAGATAAAAAAACAAAGAGCTACAATTTGAAAGAGTGAACAGCTCTGTGTACTTTGGTGTCCTGATAACAGAAGACAAGAATAGCGAGAGGTAAAATAAGTGCAGGAAGTCTGATAGGAATCTTGACAACATAACAAATATCATTAGGAACTAAGGTAAGGACATACAAAACAGCAATACGCCCAGCGGCTTCCTATGGATGTGAAACCTAAATATTGAACAAAAAAAAAAGAGAAGATTAATGGATGAGAAAGGTAATTACTAAAAAGAATTTATGGTGAACGCAAACTGAGAGAGAAATGGAAAGAAGAACTAACGAAGAGATAATGAACATGTTCAACGACGCAAGTATAACTCAAATAGTTAAAGCTCAAAGAATACGGTGGATAGGGCACGTGCAGAGACTCCCAAAGAGAAGATAACAAAAACTATGATGAAAGCGAGCTTGATAGGCACTAGGAGAAGGAGAAGATCCAGAAGAAAATGGATTGATGCAGTAGAAGAAGACTTGAGGACACTAGGTGTTAAAAAGTGGACAATACAAGCAAAATCATATATCATATATAAGCTTTCCAATGACCTTGAAGGCTCTTAATACTTTCAAGAGTTCCTTCAAATATTTCCGAAATTTGTATCAGCCTTAGATTTGCAAAGTTTCCTGAAGATTCACTTTTAAGCCTACGAAAGCTAACAGAACTTTCGAGGCTCAAGATATTTGAATATTACCTAAACTATAGACCGTATCAAAATATTTTTATGTGGACAGTACCGCACCTCTCTTCTCAGACGATCAGTAGTAGATTTGAAAAATATGAGTCAAGAATCTATATTCGAGTACATGAATAGGAATCAAAAAGCTACCAAAAACACTGTCAGCTAGAGCATCAGGTCCATGATCTGTATATACTGATGATTTCTAAACTCACGTTGTAGGTACGAACAATAAGATGTTATTGAATCAGCTACATCAAATTGGATATCCACATTTGCGTTGGATGTTAGTAAGACTTTCCATTAATATCCAAGGAACATCCTTAGTGATGCAATAATATACAATGTTATGCAGAGAGACCCAGGGAAATTGAATTATCTGATTAGTCTTCCTATTGATGACTATATATCTAGTTAATATTGTTATAGCTATATCATTAGAGTTAACAGCAATCCAAATGGTGATTTGAGAGAAGAATACACTAACTTCTTCGGTTTGCTCTACTGCGATTGTACTAGATAAAGGTTGGGACTTTTATCGCTAGATAAGGTATCGTGAAAAAGTACAAAATTCTGATAACAAAAAATTGTTAGTTCATGCAACAGAATGTAAACTTAAATATTATGAGATGAGATCATCTATATGGTAAAAAAGCTTTCCAAATATCATAACACTTGCTTACATCCGTATGCTTATAATACAAACACACGTTGTCATTTATATTTCACAAATAACCTAACAAATTGATCGGTGACCGATGTTGTACATGCTATCTACACAATTCGCCAAAAATTTGAGTGAGACTCTCGCGCATTAAGAGTGGAACTTCTTAGGCAATTGTTGAGGACTCCAGTATTCCCGAATCAGGAAAGGTCTATGTGGAAATCAATTGAACAAAATCTCTCTTTTTCATATAGAATGCTCCTTTCTATGAATCAATTTTCATTTATTTATGATTTAGGGAAGAAATTAGGAGTACCATTACTCACTTATAACTGATGAATATTAAAATGTGTTCAGCCGATGCACAGTATAATACGTAAGCGTCTACTGGTACTATACTACGTATCAACCCAACACACGCAGCGCATGCACGTTTATAAAGAGTGTGGCAACAATTTTCCCACTTACTCTCTCCAACAACCGGTTGACTATTTTCGTTTGATGCAGAATACAGTACTTTACCTAAAAATGTTTCACTCCAAGAATCAAAAATGTCAGGATTTTTGTCCAAATTTCTGTTACATGTGTACTTTCATTGAGAAATCGATTGTTCAGTTCAACTTCAAAGAGCCAAATTCAAGCTTTGAAATCAATTGCAACTCAATTAATGTTGGTGCATAAACAAGCTGCTATCAGCATCCTTGTGCCTTTGACGGATACTGAAAGTTCATTTCGTTTGATGCAAGTATAAAACTCATTCGCACGATTCTTCTAAGAGACAAATCAATTTAGTCTGTTTACTTTCGCTGTGCTATTATATTTTGAAATAATCAGTCGACTATTCGGAATTCTTAATGACTTATTTTTTCTGCAGATTCATTTGGATTCATTTAATCTTGTTCTTGAGCTCTTGAGCTTCCCTTATATATCTAATATTTCATGCTATGAAGGTACATATTTTTTTCAGTGAAGTTGAAGGGAGTAAATTTGAAAATATATGTTTTTTGATTGGGCAACCCTAAATTAAATGCAAAGTCCTATACCCCACAGCTTATTTACATGTGAAGTAAGCAGAAAATATTCCAAGTTGAGCCTTGCCCAGAAAAATATCTCTAGACAGCATCTATATATAAGAAATGAGGAAGAAAATGTCTAATTTGATGCTGGAGGCTAGGCAATGTCAACGTACAATTTAGAAAAAATGAGTCCCATCTCATGTGTACGGTAAGCCTTATGCCAAGAGTAGAATCTCGATAACGGGCAATATTTAGGCTTGGACTCAGTCATGTAGGTACCAATATTCTCATTTAATTAGCCTGTTTAGTATGGTACGAATGTTCCTGAAGAGGAAGACATGTAGAAAAGAGTTCATGAGAAGCTTTGTACAAACTTCATATTCCTGAAATATTTTAAATCAGAAATTTTTTCGTTACTTATACCATCTACTAAGAATGTAACATTAGCAAAAATGGTAATTAATACATTTAAAGCTATTCTTCTATATTGAAATACATTTATTTATTTTTATATGTATGACAATTATTTCAATCACAATAAAAACAAATCTATCAATACTACTTCGATATATTTTTATTCACGTTGCTAGTGGTAGATAATGAAATCTAGTTAACAATTCATATATTTTTATAACATTCCTCCTCACGAGCAACGTTAATATAAACCAATATTTCTTCGTAGTTCAATAAGTCTTGGTCCAGGTAAAGCCTTGGTTAATAGGTCTGCAGTCATATTTTCGGATTCTTTATAAATTATTTCAATATCACCATTATGAATTGCATCTCTAATAAAATGTTCTTTTATATTAATATGTTTTGATTTCTGATTAACAATCGAATTTTTGGTCAATTTCTTAGCTGCTTGATTGTCATTGTATATAACAATTTTTTCTGAATCAAATCCAATCTCATTAAGTAGATATTTTAGATGCATTGCTTCTTTGGTTGCTTCTGTGAGTGCCATATATTCTGCCTCCGCAGTAGATAAAGCGACTGTTCTTTGCTTCTTAGTTTCCCAACTGATTGCACCATTAGCTATTTTAAAGCAATATCCAGTATATGATCTTCTATCCAAAGTACAAGCAGCCAAATCTGCATCCGCAAATCCATGTACAGGTATATTTGTTTTTTCAAAATTCAAATTTAGATTTCTAGTACCTGATAGATAACGTAACACTCTTTTTGCATGTTGCCAGTGTATTTCATTGAAACAATTATTAAATTGGCTTAAGTAGCTTACAGCATACATAATATCAGGCCTGGTAGCTACAGCCAAGTACATAAGGGACCCAATTAAATTTTGGTATGGAATATTTTCCATGTCATTAAAATTCTCAGCTTTTTCTAACTTCAATCCTGGTTCCATGGGCGTACTTGTAGGTTTACAATTGTCCATATTGAATTTTTTCAAAAGAGTTTCTATATATAGCTTTTGCGATATTTCAATTTTATTTCCAACAATATTGAATTGTATGCCAAGACAATACTTCAAATCTCCAAGATTTCGCATCTTAAATTTCTTATTTAATATCTCAATTAAACTTTTCAGATCATTTTCATCTCTATACGCTATTATAATGTCATCTACGTAAATTGAGATGATTACTTTTTTATCCTCCCTTACGTAGATACATGGATCAGCTTTTGAAGGTGCAAAGTTTAATTCTTGAAGTACATTGTCAAGTTTTACATACCATTGTCTTCCAGACTGTTTTAAACCATAAATCGCTTTTTTGAACTTGCACACCTTTTCTTTATTTGTTTTACGGATATCTTCTAACATTTCTTTTGCTTTCATGAATATTGTATCATTTCCATTGGAGCTTTCTTCGATTATTATTCCATATAAGTATTTTTCCAAATTTTTGGGTTTTTTCATCAAAATTTGTTCGTTAATTTCGCCATTGAGAAATGCTGTACATACATCTAATTGACATAATTTCATTTCTTGATCTGCGCTCAGTGCTAATAATGTTCGTATCGAACTTAATCTTGCAACTGGTGCGTACGTTTCATGGTAATCCAATCCAGGTCTTTGAGAAAATCCTTGTGCAACTAGTCTTGCTTTTCTGCGTTTCATTGTACCATCTTGACCAATTTTTTTTTTAGTATCATTTTACATCCAACAATGCTTGTATTTTCTCCTTTATCAATTATTTTCCAAGAATTATTTTGTAAGTGAGCTTTTATTTCTGATTTGATAGCTTCAGACCATCTCTTTTCATTTTCATTTTCTTCTTCCTTCTGTTGCATAATTCAAGCTTGTTTCATAATCATCGTATTTTGATGGTAGTTTTCTCTGTCTCTGAATTCTTTTTGTAGTTCCATCTGAATTACCCTTTTCTTGAGAAAAAATTTGTTTGGTTCTTGAATTCATCGGAGCATCTTGTATTTCCTGTCGTTTGTTATTTTCTTCAATTTTTCTTTCAGCTTGATTCTCCCTTCTTTCAAAATCTTCTTCAACATTTGGTATATCTTGTTCGTCAGCTTGTAATGGTGAAGACAATTGATTAATAGAAGAAGTTTCTTTGGAGTTGCTCTCTTCATTATTCTCTCCATCTAAAATTATTTCTATCATTTCTTTTTCATCTTCATCTTCTTTTTGAACCATATCGTAGTACATTTTGTTCAATATTTTTATATTTCTACTAGATACAATCTTCTGTTCTTTGATCATCCAAATCCTAAAACCTTTCATTACTTCGGATTATCCCATGAAAATACCTTCATTTGCTTTTGCATGGAACTTTCTTCTATTTTTTTTTTTGTTCAGAACAAATGTTTTTTGTCCAAAAACATGTAAATGATTTACTGATGGTGAATGTCCAACCCATCGTTCGAATGGTGTTGAGTCTTCCAGAATTTTTGTAGGACTCCTATTGCATAAATAATTTGCAGTATTTATTGCTTCTGCCCAGAATTTAATAGGTAGCTTAGATTCCAATAACATACAACGGGCTTTGTCCAGTAATGTTCGGTTCTTACGTTCAGCAAGTCCATTTTGCTGAGGAGTATAAGGAGCTAATAATCTTTTTTGAATTCCATTTTGTCTTAAATAATCATCAAATTCTTCATTACAATATTCTCCTTTACCGTTATCGCTCTGTAAAAATTTAATTTTGCAATTTTTAAAATTCTCGACCTCATTTTTATATTCTTTGAATTTATCAAGAACTTAATTCTTATGTTTTAGGAAGTAAACTTTACAGTATCTTGTATAATCATCTGTAAAAGTAACAAAATATGAAGAACCACCCGGCGATTTCTCATTAATAGGCCCGCATACATCAGAATGTATTATTTCCAATGGGTTTCTTGTCTTGATTTCATTTTTCGTCGGAGGGAATTGCAATCTTGACAATTTTCCTTCCACACAAACTTCGCAATCACCAATTGTGTCTTTTGGATTAAAATTTAGACCGTTTGTCAAGTTATTTTTGAGTAGCACCTTCAAATCTTGTTCATTCAGGTGTCCAAATTTTCGGTGCCAAGTAAGTATTTCATTTTCTTCAGTATTATTGGCTTCTTCATTTATTTGACTTCCATTTTTATTCAACGTAGTATAATATAATCCGTTTTTTCTGGTTGCTTTTAATACAATTTTTCCTTCATTGTCTTTTACAGTAGCAAAATGTTTTGTAAATAATACTGTATTACCTTTATCAGTAATTTTTGGAACTGACAATAGATTTGTTGACAGTGATGGTACATATAAAGTATTCCATAAATTAACTTTCTGTCTATTTGAAATAAATGTTATTTCTCCAGTACCATTAATTTTTGCAACATGTTCATTTGAAGCAAGTTTCAAGTAATTAGATTCTGAATTCTCTTCAAGATCTTGAAATAAGTTTCTGTTGTAGCACATGTGTGACGAACATCCACTGTCTAAACACCACATGATTTCTTTATTATTTTGCATGGATGATAGACAAATAGCTTCTGCATTGAAATTTGAGTCTCGTTGTTTCTTGGAATAACAATTTATAGCTTTATGTCCTTTTTTATGACAAATTTGAGATTCCAAATTGTATGATGTACCCTTATTTTGAAAATTATTGTTATTATAATTATGTTTATTATAATAACTATTTTTTCCTGCTTTCTTTTTACTGTAAAACGCTTCAGAATTTGCGTTTGACGTATTTCTTCTAGCTTCATACTCTTCAACAATTTTAACTTTAAGATCTTCAGGAGAAGGAAGAGCATCTCTTGATTCAATAGCCACACGAAAATTTTCAAATGAGGCAGGCAAACTATATAACATCATAATACTGAGTAGATCATTATTAATGTCAGTATTCATGTCATTTAATTTATTGACTGTGTCCATAAATTCGTTAATATGATCACGAATATCTTCATTTTCTGACATCTTTTTCAAAATCAAGCTTTTTAATAATGCAGCTTTTCTAGCAGGTCCTTTACTTTGATAAGTTGCTTCCAAGGTATCCCATAGTTCTTTGGAGGTTTTACAATTTTCTACTTGTTTCAACTCGCTTGGAGATATGGTTAGAAGTAAATCTGAACGGGCAAGTAAATCTTGTTCTTCGAATGCAGCTCTTGCGTTAAGGTCACCATCTGGCATAATTTTTGTACCATTTACGTAATTCCATAAACCATTTTTTATTAAAATTGCTTGGGCTTGAACTTTCCAAGTATCATAATTGTGTTTTTTTAATGGTTCAATATGATAGGATGTAGAAGTGGATTTTGACATTTTTTAAAGGCAATAAACTAATTTTTATATTGGATTATTCAGATAACTGTATTTTCTTCGTGTGCTGGGCGCATAACCTAATACATTTAAAGCTATTCTTTTATATTGAAATACATTTATTTATTTTTATATGTATGACAATTATTTCAATCACAATAAAAACAAATCTATCAATACTACTTCGATATATTTTTATTCACGTTGCTAGTGATAGATAATGAAATCTAGTTAAAAATTTATATATTTTTATAACAGTAATCACTACAAAGTACCTACTTGCGCAGTTTTGACCTCATCAACAATAAATTATGGCGTCATTAATTTCCAGATATAAATACTTTTTTTAACGAGGAAATATGTTAGAGCTTGTAGCGGTATTGCGTATTTACAGAAGACAAGAAGTCTTCGTGGCTCTCATAAGTTCACTGTAAATCCCATTAAATTGGAGTTTGCTTTACCACAATCATTTTGAAATTATGACAAGGATTGATGGAGGACTTTTCATATTTATAATTGGATGTTGTGAGTTCAACTCATGTCAGTACAATTTAATTTGCTCTTTCATTTATTAGGCTTCACATTAATTCATTCAAGATTTGAGAATATTTTGACTTTCCTGACGTACATTTTATTCTGTTGACGAATGTTCATAGTTTTTGAAATTCTGGAAATATTTTGTCCAAAATACTCATTTCCAGAATTTGAATGCATAAATTTCTAAGAACACAAAATTGGTTTCAATTCCTTCTATCTTTAAACAGATTTGAATTCTCGACTTAATCATGATTCAAATGATTGGAGAGTGGAACAATTTTTCCTCAGGCTTATACGATTTGGATCCCATTGTTGGCCAATCGACATTTTTATTACATTTCTGTGTTTTATAGCTCACCGTTTGCGAAAATTTAATTGAATTAAAAACATATCGGTTGTGAATAATGACAATAAAATCCAATTTGGGGAAAGCAGAGATAGGAACTTTATTGTACCTCTTTGGGTATTTTCGTATCGAAAAACAACCGACTTGCTAATTACTTCTTCTAATTTATTGTTTGTGTGCTATTTATGTGAATAGATTATTTGGCAAATCCCTGATATCAGTAGAAGATGATGCTTTTATTCTCAAGTTGTAAATTAAGCATGAACAAATAAGTTCCAGACTAGATATAATATAATATTTCTGTTTATTGAATCAATGTAATTTCTGATATAGGCTCAACAGTCTGCAGCTCATTATCTAACTGAGTTAATAACTTCTGCAGTTCTCAGCTAATATTAGTCTGACAATAATATATATTTAGAAGAAAGAAAAATACAGCAAGCGCCTATTGCTCTTAGATCAAATAAGATATATACTTCAAGTCACAATGAATTGCGTGCATTGTATTCATCCAAGGATTGAAATTTTATTGAAATTCATGTTTTCCAAAACGAACGATGATGAAAATAATATGTAAATAGCGTTCTGACCTGTTTTGCATTAAGGTGGCAGAATCGCTATTATGACAATGTTCTTTTACTTTGAAAGTGACTTTGCGTCAAACTGTTCTAACACTGTGAGATTAACAATGACTTCTTCAGCGGTGACCTTACGTCAGACTGTTCTAACACTGTGGAATCGATAATGACTCTTGCAGCGGTGACTACGTTAAATTGTTCTAACACTGTGAAATCAGCAAAGACTTCTCAGCGGCGAAGCGACTTCTAAGTTGATTCAACGTTCGTGGAGCTTGACTTACTTCCTGTTGAAATAAATGATCAAAATGACTTTAAGTTGCAGAATAGCAAAATGATTCTAAGTTAAAAAAAAAATAGCAAAACAAAAGCAGAATGAGCTTAATTCTTTTGACGCACTCACGAACAAATAATCAGACTTACGGTTTGTATCAGACACTTGCACCAAAATTTCGAACGGACGTCGCACGGTAAACACTGTGGAACACGTATTATTACTTAAAGAGCTAACTTTCAAAGTGACTTGGATCGATTACAAGGCCTCATTTATACCCAAAAATTCATGATACATTGCCTTATTTATGACTTTTGAATTATACTTGATTCAACAACTGTATTTCTCCAGTGTGTGATAAGCCCTTACAGTTTTTAACTGTGCACAAAGCATAAAAAACAGAAATGGTTCATCACATACTGAGAAAATACAGTCTATGAAGATAGTAGATAATGTTTGATGACAATTCGAAAATGAATTCCGAACTTCCCTTGTCTTACTCTGAAATAACGTTTACACGACAATTCAAATTGTATAAATCTCCATTTGTTATAAAGTGTTAACTGACAATAGATTTGCATCGTTCGAAATGTTGTGTGATTTTTTTTCATATGAAGTTATTTGAATTGATAATTCAACATGATTCAACCTAGTCAGTGGGAAGTTTCTTGGCAGAAAAAAGTAGACCCTTGTTTCCAATTTATCCACTTAGGGGAATCATCTCTAATTTTGAAGCACATTTTTCTACCTTAAGAGTTAGAGGATCGTACTCCGGACTACTTTTTCACTTTCTGTGATACCAGCGTTCAGATTGCATCGTCAAAAAATCGCGATTCAAACACCATACATTACAAAAATCATCGCAAAGACAGGAACATGCTCTAAAAAGTTCCGAATACCAACTTGGATGATATAACAACAAATATTGGTAACAAATCAATGGCTCAACATATTCCACATTTGTGACAATACAGTGGATGAAATTTCCTACAATTTTCAATACAGACATATTGTCCTACGTCTATTATTTAAACAATGATTGCTTTACACAGGGAACAGGGAGATAGTACAGTGATAGAGTGCAGGACGCAGAGGTCGTGAGCTCGAATCTCAGCCAGGTCATGAAATTTTCCACGGCTCATTTAGATCAGTATTCACTCTCGTCCCCATTCCAAGTTGAGAATCAAATTAACTTGGCAACTATGAAGCTATCTGACTTCGGCTAGTTGTTGTTACATAGGCCTGCACTCTTGACTGGTAACTTTAGCAATGTAAAAACGTGGCAAGCAAAAAGGAGAATAACTGTACCTATGAGTCAAAAAGTTGAACTGGAGACATAACCAATAGGCTCAGATCCTGAAATTCATCAAATTGAGTAGTTTATTATCGATCCTTCATTGAGAATTTCTATGAGTAATTCTGAGTTTTGATGACTCAATCATTTTCTGAGATGACTGTTGTTTCTGTCCATGAATTAGAGAATAAGTAATTTAGTAGTTGAACCAGAATCTCACCCCAAACAAAATTTCATTAGCATACATATAGAGTAAATATCAAATCTGTCGGACAACGCTTGTTATTTTCTTGTTGATTATCAAATATTTGCAGTTAATATTGGAAAGTGGGAATGATTTATGTTGTTCGACAAAATGTAGAATCATCGAAAAACAGCATTTCTCAAATGTATCGTGAGCAACGAATATATCCGATCGTTCCATTTCATGGAATGATATCTATTCAATGTTGAAAACGATTCTATTCGAAATATATAGACACGCAAAAAGAGAGAAGAATCCATCAATTGGACTCATTTGAGATCGTTCAAGCCCCAATGACGTGAAACGAAGTAATAGTTTACAGAGAACTAGATTTCGGTGGATACAAAGCAAACTTTATAAGCTAATTTTAGGTTTCACTGAGTATAACACAATATTTCTGTCATAGATAAAACTCTTTGGAATATTCCATACACTATTATAACATTGTTTGCCTTGTGTCAATTATTCATCTTTGATCTATTTTTTGGCATTGGCTTCTATGATGAAACTTCGGGAACCTCAATTCAATAACTCACAGTCGGATGATAACTTTGTGAAGCACGAATGATCTTTTCTTTGAACTATAACTAATCTTTTTACTTTTCACATTCGTATTTGAGGTTTGTTTATTCTCTCCGTGACTTGAAAACAAAATGAATTGATCCTTCAGGCTTCTACTGACGTCATCATGTTGCAAAATCCGAATAACACAAATTTAAGATCATATACTTTTCTTTCAAATTTGACAAAATATAATATTATGACGTGCGAGAGTAAGGGGAGAAGCTCGTAAAGACGACGTAGTATGGGGCGGAGCTTCTTCGGCCGCTTACGCCGCACCGCGTCGCAGCCCATCACCCCTTTCAATGGAAGCCTCTAGTGATTTCTAGAAATGGAAAACTCGAGAACAATATTTCTCTATATAAGGCCAAGCAAAAGACGTGTAGAACAGTACAGTTACAAGAGTGGTAGTGTGAAATAAATAATGAAGTAACAAGAACAGTGACAGTGTTAAATAAAAAATAAATAGTGAAATATAAATATCTGTGACCTTGATTAAATTAGAATTAAGTGATTGATATATACATATAGTGTTATTAGTGACATAAGAAGAATTGAACTTTTATTTCAGTTAGATGATCAAATAGTGACTTTTATTTAATTAAAAACTGATTCATCAAGCAATAAACATTACAATATGATGTTGTTAACAGTCCATACCACCATACAGCGTAGAATAGAAGTAACATCCTGCAGCAAAAGTAATTACGGTAGAAATTCGTATAAAAAGTTCTGAACATCAGCTATAGCAGCTAATTTCTTGCGTTAACACTTCCAAATTATAACACAGCTTCCAAACCTCCAGCTGCCCTAAAAACGAGTAATGGTCTAATCGTCATTAACACTCGCAGAGATCTTCACTCCCTCCGGAATTTTTTCTCCGCTCTTGAATCTGACTGCTTGGTCACTAATTATATTACGTGATTTGTTCCAGAGTTTCGTCTCTTCTCGTCTTCTGGCTGGAGATCGTTTGGGCAGTTACCTTGTTCCTGCAGCTTTGTATCAGGTGAGTTGAAAACGCCAATTATCTTTATTACGCATTTAGTGAGCTCAAGCATCTGCCTTTTCATCGGAGAAAAAGTTAAAGGAACATATATAAAGTAAAATAAGGATGAGCAATTTTCAAGGGAACAAAATTTGATCAGTTCTGTAGAATGATAAATTCCAGAGCAAATGATCATATTGTAACCAACAGTCCTGTTTTGAACAGGACCGTCCTTTTTATTGATGTTTCGTCTTGATATCTTTAGGAAAAGTTCAGAACAGAAATCCTCCTGTTTCAAAGAGGTCGACTCGCTGCACGTAAGTCAATTGAAGTGTAATAGTAAAAATCAAATGAGATATTTCATAAACATGACTGTTACTAGTTTAAATTCATATCTTTCTGGGATCTTGTCCGACTAAAGAGCACAAAAATAATATCGTATTAGTTGAATTCCATTATTTATTATGAGGAATAACTTGACGCAATCGTTTCTGATTTTCTCTACCATACATCACAATGTAAACATCGTACTCAGCTCTCTTCGTTTTATTGATAATGTGCTTTACAACTCTGTTCCCTTCTTTATACAATTCACGCTGTTGTTACATGATATCTGTGATGTTCATTTAGCGCAATTGTTGTTCTTTCTTTTCAATTTTATTGATGGTATCGATGATCATTAATTTCCAAGTTTATTTTGGATGATTCTGTTTACGTCAATTCTGCTCAAGCTATCACAATTGGATCAACAAATCCTGCAAAAATATTTAAAATGGTGTTTGCCGTACGATATGCGTGAGGAAACACGAGATTAAGAACAATTTTCTGCTACGACAATATATTTTGAAGGTATAAATTTCAGAAATCTACTGATCACAAAATTTGTATGCACCAACTCTTTAATTTCTAACATTTCAGTCATGTGAATCTGTCTTTTAGAATGATTCCAGAATATTAGTTTTCACAGCAGAGATGCTGAAAATGGCATTCTATCTTAATATTTGCCAGATTTCTCTGATAAATAAATAACTCCACTTCATGCAAATATTTCGCTCCAATTATCAAAAAAGTTAATTTGCTAAATATTCCGGTAGCTTCGCTAGATCATCTCATATTCTCTAATAATAATTTTTGTCTAAAAAACATATCGTGTGCCTCACGAATCTTTCAACAATTTCGTTAATTAAAGAAAAAAAAAACAGATGGGAGTATCAGCTCGTTCAATTTTATGTCACACTAAGGCCCGAGATATACACCTCCTAATAAATTTATTTTGTGAATAATAACTATGGTAACAATTGTGCAGACAATTGTTGCTATAGTTATTATTCACCAAATAAATTTATTGGAAGGTGGATATCTCGGGCCTAAAATGAATACAACATTAAATCGTTGTATGTTGTCAACTTTACGTAGTGCTTTCCAATCTAAGAGTCCATTTCATGTTTGAAATGATATAATACCTTCCCAATTGATTCAGTAATGAAGCAGAACTCTGAAGTTACCAAACCCAGTAAGTTGATAATTTACTTTACGAACAGATTTCTAGTATTCTAGACACTATCTTCACAACTTCAGAAAGTTTCCTTCAAGTTGTAGCCTCGTGTTCCAATAAGGTACGTCATGTTACGTTATTCAGAGTGCCCTCGAAACAATTGTTTTAGCGAACTTCAATTTAGTTCTAATTGATTGGTTTGTGATGAAACTAAGTACAGTAGGACCCAGGAAACGAAAGAAGAATCTTGGATTCATTCCTCATATATTTTTTGCTACACTTTCGTTTTTTCTATGCAGAGAAAAGTCTCCAAGAACCATGAATCTTTGTGTTAAATTGAAATATATAATTCATAGAACTGCATATCTGAAGAATTTTATGGCATAAAATATGACGTTACTCTATGTAATATCCTAGAGCTATGTTTTATACTCCACATCGGAATTCCTATTGGAAATTTCTAAAAATAACATCTATTTGAAATAATGGAGTTGATATCCGGTAGTATTGAAACTTCATATTATAATAACAGTTATTTGAGATTTAAACTCAGTTTCAGATATATTCAAACTGTTCCATACACATGTTGCATATTTTTGAATGTAAAATTTCTTTTTGTACATTGAACACTTGAACAGTCTTTCTGACGAGTTGAATATCACCAAACTTTATTATCAAAGGTATGAAAACTCGTAGAGAAATAAGATTAAAATATACAAGGTGTGAAAAGATACGATATCGAGGCGCGTAAGAAAATATTTGCTTGAATCAGTAAGGCAAAGAATATCTGATTCTTAAATTATTTTGATTCTCTCACCTAGAAATTTGAATTTATTGAGAAAGTATCCTTCCAGTTTGTGCATTTTGGTCTGGATTCACACAACCAGATCGTAATTATTATTTACTTCGTTAGTTATCAACTACAATCTGTAAAATACTGCTAGTTTATCTAATATGATAACAAACTCAAATTAAAATTCAACATGTAAAACGAATAATAGAAGTATTCTGTAAAGTTATCTTGCTTGTTCAGATAAATTTTGTCAGTCTGCGTTGTCAGAGTTGGGAAGTACATTGACAGAACGTTTCGACGGCAAATTTGACAAATGAGTTTCTCAACAATACGTACAGCTAATACGCTCTTAAAACTTAATTTTAGCATTAAATTTGACTCGCCGTTCTAGGCAGAAACAGTTCTGTTAGGTGTTTATTTCGTTCACATTAAATTAATGTAGAGGTGCTTTAAAATGCACATATCTTAGAAGGAATGGCATCTTCTCTTCATTAGATACTCAATTCAGGATTTTGTTGTGACTTCGTGTAGAAATGGGAATTCATGAAGATTTTGACTTCATCTCACGTAATTGTGATATGAAATTATCATTGAATCACAGCAGGTAATTTAGAAAGACGAGCTTCTGCAGATGTAGGAGAATTTCAATTATTAAAATCTTCCAGAAAGCAAAACTCTTTTCTCCAAGAGTTGAATGAGTTTCATTTCTGAGCAAGTTGTGAAATTTAAAAAAATTAACCAGTTGCAACAATTGTAGGATAAATAAATTGGGGGTGCAGGTTCATGAAGCTCAGAAAAATCTGCAATAAATGTATATGCCTTTCAACAAAACGAAAGTTAGGACAGTCATTTGGTTCTATGAAAAAAGATTACCTGGAAAGTTTACCGGGAGTTTACCGCTCGCGCCGCTTTATTGGAAAAATGGCTCCTAAAAGCAGTTTTTTGACAATAACTGCTTTTCGAATTATTCCACGATGAAAGTATGAATGAACAAAATCAAATTAGAGAAAATATTTTACCATTAATGTAATAATCTCTTTTTTTGTGAAATCAATAGTTTTGGCGTACAAGCGCCGCAAACAATTATACTTCTACGCCAACCTGCAATATTTAATTTGAACTTGAATTTGTAAATAATGAGAACAACTTGAATCTGAAAACTATACTAACAGTAAATGTTTCATATCCGTTAAAAAACGAGCTTACTATGGCCCGTCCTCCGCATTTATAAAGGAATGCGTCGGGCGTCCTCCTGTTACTTCTCAGTGTTGTTTGCATTCATAGAGCTATGGGTTCTAATAAAGCAAATTGTTGCATTTGAGCTGATCTATCGCATAAAAGTGAAGTGATTCAAGTATAAGAAGAAGAATTGGAGACTTGTCGTAAGTCATGTATTTAAAGAAAGGACAACATGGATAAACTTTTGATGGGACTGAGATCTAAAGTGTTAAAAACGATATGATAATGATAAGTTAATCGATGCATCTTATCACAGAAACTGTAGGAAATTGTCTCTACTCTTATCTTTATCTATAGAAGCGAAATACCACTCACTGATTCAACACCACATATCAAAAATCGCCTAGCCGATTAGGCTGAAATTTGGCAGATGAGAAGTATATTGGAAGTAGATGTCAGTTAAGAAAAGATCTTGCAACAGGGCCTGATTAAGGGAGGTCTATTTAGAATACTTGAGAATAAGATAGAATAAACTGTAGAACTGTAGGAAATTGTCTCTACTTTTATTTATATATAACAGTTTTTATTGTTAGATGATTCGGAAAGGAGATATTGTCAAAAAACTACTTCCAATTGAAAGTTGTAATTCGGAAAGAACACATCGAAATCTATAGAATCATCTATTTTGAAAACTCCAAATGACTGTTCTAAGTAAACAAATTGAGGTATCGGATTAATACAGATATTTCATTTGACTTTTCCAAGCAATTGACACTTGAAGCTGTAACTGTAATGTACAATTTCTTTGAGAACAATTCTCTACTTCTCAAAGGGAGTGTACTTTATAAGAGCCGGATCTATATATGAGCTTTTTGGGATGTGGTCCAGAGCCTCGTGAATATAAAGGGCCACCATTTACCATTGAAGATAATGGACAATAATGCAAATTTCAAAACATAACTAAATTTCATAATCAAATTGACTTTGGATAGTTGCCAAGGGATCAAGAGAAAAAAAATGACACTTATAGTGGAAGAAACACTTCAAGTTTGACAAAATGCTCCGGCGCCAGAACGACCCGCCATCATCAGCTGGAGTATAATGCAATTTATCCCAAATTAGATTGTATTCCATTATTTCACTACTATTTTGTACATTATGTGAAAAAAACCGAATTATTCTTCAGCTGATGATGGTGAGCTATTACGGCACCGGAACGTCCAATATGAGTTTTTTTCATGATCCCTTGGCCACTATCCAATAGTTAAAAATTTGAATAAAGGACTCTCAACATATTAAACTCATATTAAATTGATAGAATATATTGTCCATATCTTCTTCGTTTACCGTACACATCATTATAGAAAGTAGGTTTTTAATAAAATGGCAAGTTTGATCAATTTAGTGAGCCTCTAAGAAATGTTACCCGAGGGCTCCACAAACTGACGTTCCTCCCCTGGACTCTGTTAGAATAAGCAATTTCACTTCCTACAAGTTAGCGCACCACCACACAGTTACCGAAACACGTGCGTCTACCTCAAGTTTGCTTTGTTGTAACTGTTGGAAATGAAATTGCTCATTTCGTAGTAGCGTAGATACTTCGATCAACGTTGTACAAGCGTAATCAACTCAGAAAGTCAAAGGTGACTTTAACGCATTTCCTGATGCCTGCATTTGAAAATAACTAACCTTGGTTAGCGTAAGAGCTTGCAAACGCCAAAATTTTTAGATTCCGTTAGTGACTATAGCCAATTGGAAGAGAAAAAAAAAGATTGTGTGACATTTGACTTTTATTTTTTTTTGCTATGAAATCCATACGATCGGTCATTATCTTCAGCATAGTTCGTTTGCTATCACGATGGTTGTAATAATGTTGTCAACTGAATATTCAAGCCCTATTCCAATTTATACTTGACGTTCTGTCAGTTTCATCTCTAATTTCATATAATTCTACACTTTTGCTGAAAATGGTGACTGGTAGAGTCGATCGAAACATCCAATGAAAAAAATAAAATGGCATTCTGAAGCGTTTTTATGTTTCAAATCAACTATTCTTCAACATAGAATCTCACATACTGATCTGAAAGTGGCAAATGAATGTTATTTTGAAATAATTTTTATAATTCTCTGATTGGGTTTTTCCTCTTGAATAAATGAGTGCGAAACATAGTCTACACTACACCATGAGCTATCTGGACATACTGTTTTTTTTTCAATTTGTGGTTGAGGTAATGTATCTTTTCAAACTTGTTAAGTTCAAGTGAGTATTGTAAAACCGACAAAATTCACCTATTGAGACTTTGATGGAAATATCCGTTTTGAGCATCCCTGAATCCATTTTGACTATTTTTGGCTTGATGACGGTACGTATATGCGTTCGTTCGTAACTCGCAAATCTCAAAACTGGTTGAAGGTATCATGCTTAAATTTTGTTTTCAAGACTGGTATAGGGTTTAGTTGTGCACCTCGCATTATGGTTCCAATCGTCTGTACCGGAAGTGCACTTTATTTGAAGCTTCTTTCGAATTTTTTTAATAAGTCCAGAATGATCAACTGTAGGATGTTGAAATTCATTATTTGAACTTGATCTTGTATCAGAATGGTCATCTGCTATTTTTGTATGAATCGGCCAAGCCAGAAGTGCACTTTACTTGAAACTTCTTTTGAATTTTTAGCATAAATCTAGAATTATCAGCCATAGCATTTTGAAATTCAGTGTCTGAACTTGTTGTAGCATCAAAATAGTTATCTTCTATTTTTGTATCAATCGGCTGAGCCGGCAGTACAGTTGATAAGTATAACAGACATATAGAATTTGTCGTACAGAACAATCAGTTCAATTGAAATGAAAAGGTAGGCAGTGATAATCTGTTGTCAATTTTTTGATTTTGTTTGACATTTTACATGTCAAAATATTATTAAAATTATATTAATTGTAATTTGGAGTAGCAGAAAACTTTTATTAAATGAATTTGTGTATATATCAAATGATATTCAAGTAAGTCACGTTATGTTCACGTCAGATCTTTCATTTAATTTTTTGACCTAGACCCTAAAGTCTATTGTTACCGAAAAAAACAGATTCAAAGTTAAACTAATAAGGCGAAGCGGTTGCTGAGGAAACATAGCTTGAACATACTAATATGAACGACTTATGGTTGAAGTTACGTTCATTTTTTGTTTTTTATGGTCAAAATGAATTATTTTGAAGTATTCTTTGGCTCAGGAAAAAAAAGACAAGATTCGTTCGACTAGAATAATGTTTCTGCAGCAATATATTGCTCAAGCAACATTGGTCTATTATTTGATGTGAAATTTCTCGTAAGGAGAAACAGATATTGCCTGAGAAAAACTAGTTCATCCTTTCCATTTTGGCTGGATTGGTTTGGCCGAGGCTGAGCTTTATTGATCTGGAATCAATTTTTGTTTGTGACATATAGATTTTTAGTCTTCTTATCATTATGAACTACAAATAAATGGTGAAATTTGTATTTCAGGCCTGACTGCAGTAATCTATGGAGGTGCTGGGACTGCATGACATGGATCGATGGCTGGAAGAAAACGATAATTTATGGGGCTCTTTCAGCCCTTCCCATTGCATGGCCTTGCAAATTGTGGCTCTCTTACGTAGCCGGAGGACAATTAATTGCTCTGGCATTGCTATACCTGATTCTTTCCTTCAGAAGCAAACGACGTAGAAAACGCAAAGATCATCTTCTTGGACATGGCGAAGCTGATAGCTTCGAAAGGTAAGTGGAAAAACATATTTATCATGCAATTATTTATTATATATTTTTGTCCTTGTTGCAATAAAAATATTATACTCATGTAAGGCTATTTAAAATATGTATTCAAAAATCGCTTTTACAATTTTCCTCTCAAATTATTGGTCTCCTGTAACATTTTGTATTATTTTAGCAAATTATATTTATTGTTTGATTTCTATTAGTTACACTAGATTACTACAGTCTTCAAATTCAGCCATATTTTCAATGGAGAATAATGAATCATCTCCTGAAAGGTCACCAGAATATACATCCGTGTATGTACTCAAAATAGATTAAAAAGTACTGAGTTTCTAACCAACAATGAAATTTGAATTTGCTTCTAACATTTTATGTTTCTTTACATTTTTATTTTGCTGCGTTTTGTGTTTTTGTGCTTTTTTGTGTTGCTGGAAGAAGTTTGACAAATTTTTTGTTAATTTGCTGTTGTTAATATGAAAGGTAAGAGATTTTTCTTTTTTGTTATTAGAATTATTCTGCTTCTTTTTCACCAATAATATTATGGCAATAAAAAACCTCTGAACTATGGGCAAAAAAACTGATATTACATTGATTTTATTTACAATTTTCTCCCTCGTTTCCATATCAAAATTTATTGTCACAAACCAAAATATGATACCACAATTCTCCAAGGGTGAATTGTGGGTTATTTCAATTAGGAATAAATTTGAATGGTAGCTGAAGCTGAGAAAATGGTAAAAAAATCCGTAAATGAGGGCTGTGCTATATCAGTGCTGGAATTGATTGCTGTGATTTAGTTTTCAAATGAATCACTAAATAATTCCATATCATTTCCAGCAGTAACCGGTTCGAAGAAGTAACTGAAGTCTTAGACGACGGTCTTCCCGAACCAATTCCTGGAAGCAGTCACTCCCTGTCGGACAGTCTTGCAGAACAAGAAGCCATTCTTGAGATATGACCGGAGCTACACCGACCTTCTCAGGGCTCTTTCAAGCTCGCTGTCGATTCCGGGCACTGGAGCGAAGCGGACAGCAGCGATGATGTATATTCATAAAGTACCCATCGAACTCAAATTTCTCGCGGCATCATTAATAACTTGTTGTAGAACGCCCTCAGTGAGTGACATCTGCACAAGTGGGGATTTTTGAACAGTTTTCTAACCTTTAAAATGATTTTCATGTCAAGATTGTATGCTAATGCGTGCTGTGGTGTTTTTGAGTATTCTTTAGACTGATAAATGATATTGTATATTCAAGATCAGATAATATGGATTTTTATTTAGTCATATTTTATAGAGCTAGTGACAGAAATAAATTTCAGAACACAGATTATTATTCGCTGATTCATTTATTTTGTACCATTTAGAACAAATGGATGAATGTAATTTGTGATATTGTGTGATTCATTCAAATATAAAACTTGTTTTTCTATATTCTTGAATTCCCTTTCGTCCTCTTTTGATAAAATTTTATCAAAAATTATTCCTTGTACATAGGAAGCATTGAACTTGATATTTGTAAGATAATAATACTCAACTAAATGGTCCATGATTTGAGATATGAGCAAGAGAATTTTTGGCATATATAAGGGAGAAACCTAACTTCCAGCTACTAATTGAAGGAGTGACAAACGTTTGGAGATTGGAAATATAATTCATGATAAGGTCCTGCACCAATACGGAGGAGTTTGAGAAATAACTGATGAATACTATACTCCACGGTTCTTGGAATTGCGATCTCTGTTGTTGCTCTCTGTCGTACTTCTATTCTATTGAACAACTCCGACATTCATGATTTGTTGAAGTGAAAAATAAAATACCTGAGAAGCGTAATCTTGGACATGGCACCTTAAATGAAGTCTGATCAATGCGAGAGAGATAGCTAGAGTAGGCTTTGCTACTTACGTTATATATATGAAATTAATTTTATATTTCATCTAGTGAAATAAAATTTTCACACTTTTCTTGTAAAAATGGAGGATACATTGAGGAGAGGAGAATCCTCATAAAATATATAGGTTCATACGTTTTTCGCTTTTAAAAGTCATAAAATTTTATACTGTACGTTTGAAAGAAGTATTTGACAGGAATACATGCTTCTAATGTGCGTCCTTTCAACTGAATTTTCCCATCCTTCATCCACCAACTACACAATTTTTTCAAATTTCTCGTCGACTTCACGAAATAAAAGACAGATTCAATTGTTATTTGGAAGAATAAGTAAAGTTTGAGGACAGAGCAATAGAATGACGCATTGTCCTCTTGATTGAAGGCGGTATTGTCACCGTATTCTTAATAGAAATATGATGGACATTCAAGATTTATTGAATAATTTACAAGAACAAAAATATGGCAAATATCTTTGGATTCAGAACGTTTTGGAAAAGCAAATCTGTTTCCTGAAGCATTTCATCTTTCCTCTGTATTTATTTGATGAAAATCATCTCTTGGAATAGAGGAAGCTAACGTGGACATCATGTGACTTACTTGTACATAATTGGATATATATTCTGCATATAATCATACGATAGTCAGACACAAAATCTCCTCTTTCTACGGCTAATCGTTTTGACTTAACCCAGAAAATTCTAAAAATCTATCAAATCGATTTTAAAACACTCCTAAATATTGATTATAAAGATTCTACAGCTAACAGTTACGAATTGATACGAAAAATGGAAAAAAAATAGAATTCAAGCCTGCTCGTGGCGCAGCCAATTGTTTCGAGTTCATGCAAAATATTCAAGAAAACTGTCATTTGAAGTACCATTTCGGCTCAGTCGATCTTGATGAAAATAGGACATGAACATATAAATTATACAATCGTCTCAAATACTGAGCTCCAACGTTCTACGTTCAACCGTATTGAATTTATGCGGGAAATTCTGAAGAAGTTTCGAGTAAAGTGCACTTCCAGCACAGACGGTTGCAACCATAATGCGAGGTGCACAACTAGACCCTATTTCAACACCATATTTTTGACCGGTTTTGAGATTCACGAGTTACATGCAGACATACATACGTACGTAACGACATCCAGACGAAAATAGTTAAAATGGATCAAAGGGTGCTCGGAACAGATATTTCCATCGAAATTTCGAAATGTGAATTTTGTCGGTTTCATAGTACTGACTTTTACTTTGTACAAGTAAGTAAAATTGCATCTTTTTAAGTGTTTTGTAACCACTACCAGTTATAGAATATTTCATCGTACACCGATTTACAATGAGCTTGTAAGTATGGTCGTCCAGGATGATAATGTAAGATTTCAATCATTCCGTGAGATAGAAGAAATGAGATCACAGCAAACAGTGAGTACCATAACAAATGCATCATGCTTCTTCAATTTTTTGAAGCTGTGTTGGATATAATGTTGTATTACTCTTTACTAAATGTTGGTCACACAATTAAAGTAGCCTCTTGGCTGTCGGGCTTTATGACTGTACGTTTTTTCTTTAGGACATATAGCACACTAGTAGGATAGATCACGCTTATAAAACACTGATTCATGATAATTTTGTGACTATGGTTCTTTAAGAAGAACTATCTTCAAGATAAGTCACTTGGTGCGAGAAAATTCAACGAATCACAAGCATTTCAACCTTGTACCTCATAGTACCTAACTTTGTTACCATTATACTAATAAGTACCAGTAATCATTAATATTGGACTTTTTTGAGAGTAATTATTTGAGCCACCATCAACTTACCAAGAGTTCCATGGGAAAAAATTTCATCATTGATTTATTCTGGGATATAAGGATGAGAATTGAATAAAATGAATATCCATGAATTTCTATTAGAATTTTTTATGATACATCTGGGAAATGATGAGATTGTGATTTGTTCATTGTTATTTTTGTAATAAAACGATTGTTACTCAAGACTCCTTGTAACTCTAAGACTTCGTCTACTAGCAGCCCATGGAAAAAATCATATTCCTCTGACCTAGAGAGCTATAATTTTTCTGTGGAAATTTGATCTAATAATAGTACCTTATCTGATATAATATCTTGCCCTCAGTCAGTTATTCTGAAAATCTCTGGAATGTGAATATCTATTATTGCCACATGATCAAATGTTTTTGGAAGTAATTATATTAGAAATCCATTCTGTAAAATTCATTGCCTTATCGCCTGCGCTATGAATTTGATAATTAAATAGCCAATTGAATTTTTTGGAATAATGTCAAAGTTTTTTTTGGAAACTACTCAATTCCCTTTTCTTCTTCTATCTTCACCTCAAGATCAAGTAGATAATGCTTATATTCATTCAATAATAAATAACAAAAAATTGAAGGAAATAGTCGCGAGACAAAATAGTGCTTTCCTTACTCATCGTAGCTCGAGTCAGCCATAATTCACTTTGTTGGGATCTTTACAAACTCTGGAGAATGCGTCGCTTTCGTAATTCAAGATGACAATTTATTGTATGAAGTTTTTCATCGTTCTCTACACATAAGTAATCTCTCTAACTTGAATTAAAAGCTTTCAGAAAGACCAGTTCATTTCCTAGGTACATTTAATAGTATATTACAAAAAACCCAAGACTCTTAATTGTGTTATCTCACTTCAACTTTATAATGTACTATACCTTTAATGAAAATATTTGTAGTTTCTGACTGGTATCCTAAATGTAGGTATGATATTATAGAAATTCAATCAAAAGTTACTTAAGGTACGGTCACATAGCTTATGTTATGTTATGTCTGTGTTATGCCATTATGTTGAGACCTATTAAAACTTATGAAACATGTCACATAGGTTATGTCATGTTCGTAATGTCATTTGACATAACACAACAGTTGATTTCAACTCAACTTTCGGACGCTGTGTTATGTCTGCGCCGGCGCAGTTGACGGTTATCATTTTTAGCGCATTTTTCCGAAAAAAGCGCTATTATACTCACTTTTGCTGGCTGGCTGGCTGGCTGGCTGGCTGGCGTGACGGGCTGGCGTGACGCTGAGATCTCAGCAACTATACTATTTACAGACTTGAAACTGGTACTAAATAAAAGCTGCTGTTTCGTAGGCTTGCACAAATTGCTTTAATTCAAGCTCAGTGATTATGGAAAATTGAATTATTCAATGTTTCAAGTGAAACAATGTCCATAGATATCTAAGACATTAGGGATATGGCAACTAAAATTTATTAAAGTAGATAAAAATTTAGTTACAACTTTCGCCGCGGGTGTCACTATTATTATGTACAGTTGTCAAATCTGTCCGGGACTCATTCAATGACTTGTTTGACGCGAATTTGAAGCTTATTAGAATGAATTATTATTATTGGATGAAACTTTGTTCACTTTTGGTGTATTTTTTTTTATATAGCTTTGATAAAGATCAAATTATCATTTTAAGCTACAGCACTTGACCTCCTGTCAGTCAATAACTAAACAATGAAGATTAAAAGGTATTTTTGAGTTTGTACATGTATTAATTATGAACCTATTAAATAGTCAACTTGAAACTAGTACTAAATGGAAGCTGCTGTTTCGTAAGTTTGCCCAAACTGCTTGATTTCAAGCTCAGTAATTGTAAGAGATGGTAATTTGCGAAATCTCTGAAGTAACAAGCATTCATGAGCTGTCAAAAATGCGCTTCCATCATCTAGATGATTCTTCAATTTTTTGACATTTCATATAACCTCAAAAGATCAAGGAAAATTTATCAATTACATTAGTAAAAGTAATACTAGATCTTATATATTATTATAACAATTATAAGAAATATTAACATGTTGTGAGAGAGAAAATACGTGAGAGCGCTTATAAAATTATAAATAATCTCGTTATTGAAAATATGTAGTTCTAAAATCCTACACATGATGGCTTCAAGTCTTTGTGTCTGTTGACATAACACAACATACAAACATAACACAGACATAACATGACATAAGCTATGTGACCATAGCTTTACTGTGTACAAATTTTCGTTGGGCAGCAGTAATAGGGCAAAAAGTCATACCAACAACAATTTGAGTGATAATAATGTGACAATTAACAAAGCACTTCTGACAGAGACGCATTTTATTATTTCCTATATGATAAAACGCAAGTGGCATAATCAGAAAGATTTTTCAAAATAATGATAGAATTGAAATAGGCTCCAAACAACTGAAAACAGTAGCTAATTATTATGAAAAATCAAGGACAAAAATGGTGAAACCGTAGATCCAAATTAATCTATTAGATAACATGTAATGATTGCGAGGCATATCACACTGGACAAACTAAACGTTATTTGGAAGTTCGTACCGGTGAATACAAACGCAACTATGAAAGATGAAAAATAGATGCTTAAAGATGTGCGCTACTAGGCCATATCATCCATTCTGGTCATTCATCCAATTTTGATGATACATGTGTCCTACATAATGAAATTTGAATGAAAGACTTGCACTGGAGATGTTATTCATAAAATAAGATGAAAGTGATGATTATGGAAAAAAGGCACTTTGACTTTCATTGATTATATTTTTTTTATTACCCTTACACGTACATTTTTGAACTTATTGTTTTTTCTGACACTTGTTTCAAATTTCCATATTCGTACTAATTTTTAGGAACTTTTTTTAAATTGAAATTGATAATATGGATTTTTCCCTACCATTGCTGATTGAAGTAATAGCTTCATGACCTATTCCCAACCTAAATCGTATTCCTGAACTTGTACCCAAGTAGCTTCCTGCATTGCGAGAACATTCACTTTTATGGCCGATCGTCGGTCATTCCGTTTGTTTCAGTACATTTCACAAAAGGGCGGATCTTTCCGCCCCTGTACTTACAACCGTGAAGCACCTTTCTAATCCATTGTTTAAATTTCGCGCTGTAAGTTGGATCTCCCTTTGTTGCCAGGTGGACCGCGGTGTTGTCAGTTACAGCGGATTTTCGGAGAGAGTTTTATTGCTCATCCTCAGGGTTGTTTTGCGATCGTATTTCACCCCAATTGGCATTTTTTTGCTTGTAACTTGGGGAAAATACAGTTTTAGCCAGATTTAGGGCAGATTATGTTTTTGCTGAGATTGCAAAAGTGGATGGTGTCAATGGTTTATTACCGGAAACTTGGGTGCCGCATGTAGTATCTGTTTTTTTATCGAATTATCATTGGAAGATGGATTTATGTAACAAGAGTTTGCAATGTTTGAGGATATATTCTAGTGTTCCCAAAGTTTGATTATATCATGTACACTTGATTAACTAATATCGTGTGAAACGTCAAATCAATTAATTGAAGTTGTCAAAACCAGCAACAGAAAATTATTGTGCGTTACTTTGCGTGAGTAAAAATATGTCTGAAATTTTTTCCATCAGGTATAATGAAATTGGATTCAGGGACATAGGATATATCCATCAGACTGTCTCTTTGATTGAGTTCGGTATGAGCCCTATTGAACATTCAACCAGCAATCTTTTTGTGGCTTCATACTGCGAAAATGTGTGCCTACCTAATCTCTTGTACTGTGAATCTGATTTTTTTCAAGCCTATTGAATGTGCCGAGAAGAATCTGGAAAGCACTTTGAAAATAACCTCTTCTAGATCGTTCAATGTAAGTATGATTTTTGGATGATCGCTTTGTTCCCAAGATACAAGGTGATAGAGTCTTTCTGACAAAAACATCTTTTATTGCCTAATATAGCACTTGCTAAGTTTTCCAATCCACAAATACTACTTATGAATCCATTCTCCACCTCAATCTGTCGAAGAATATTTGTCATGTGTTTTCGAGAATATTCGGTGAAAGTGGAATCAATTGACATGATATGCTAGTGAATTCCTTGCAATTTGCTGGGCTCTGCTCAGATTGTGTACGGCGAAAGGATTGCCGATAGATTGCCTCTGTTTATAGGTCCATATACTTCTTCACCTTTGGTGAACATATCACTATCAAATTGTTTTGGCTGCCCCGTTTACAGATGCAGCTAAGAACTTACGAGCAATATTATCAGATAACTTCGAATCAAAGAGAGATTTTTCGAAAATCATGAAAAGGCAAAAAATAACTCGAATAATCAACCCCAATTGTTCTCCCTATGTTTGTTGTTCTTGTCCTCCCTGATTGATATGCATTTTTACGCAAAATTCGAGAGAATATCACCTCTATTCCTGAATGTTTGTGTTTTTTCATGCCAGTAAGCTTAAACGAGAAACCTGTTCAAAAAAGATTTTTTATATGTTGGTTTGAGGTGATTAATTTTGTACAAACGCTGGCAGCTGTTTTACTAATTTTGAATTTCATTTTCAACTATTGCCCTCGTAAATAATGAATTCATCAATTTTTTTTTTATGGAAAGAAATTATGTTCAAATATATTCAAATTGTTCATTGTGTATCAAAGTAGTTCACGGAACCAAACTAAAAAAATGAACAGATATTCGAGTCAAATATTTCTTAAATATTCCTCAGAGTTCATAGTTTATTGTGTGGATGAATTCACTTCATGAATCTCTAAAATGAATAGTTGTTTGATTTAGAAATTGAAATTATTACGAAGTTATTGGATGAAAATTGCTATGTACAATGCTTGTTTAATTGTGTTCTGAATTTAATATGAACAACATCAACTTCAGGTTTTTATTTGAGTCTTGAAGCTAGAACACTATGCAAGACCAGCATTGTAACTAAGAGAGTTCGATAATGGATTTTGTTTTCATAATACCCTAGACAGAGCCGTGGTGATAATAAAAATGATTGGAGTATGAAGTATTTTTGATATTACTCTAATATTGTTGTTTTTGTTCCAGTTAATTTTCAAGATGTGTCAGTGTCAGTATATCAACAACTTTTTCAATAATTCTATACGATGACTTGGTGTTTGTTCAGTGATTCAGTGATAGTGTTTATTGACTCAGTAATGTTTCCTTGCCGTCAGAATAAGCCAGCTACTCCTTTACAAATCCAAGTTCAATATTCCTTCGCAGAGAAGAGCGACTGTTTCTACCCACCACTAGAATAAACGGCAATCGGTAAGTCTATACTCGGTTATTTCCTATTGAATCCAATATGCATCCATATTCTGTAAGACTATCATTATTTATCTATCGATCGATAAGATACAATTGTTGTGAACAGATTTAATTGTTTTTTTCCAATGCTACGTATATTAATTGATTGAAAAGGATGATAATCGATGAGAATTTATCATTAAGTTACAGAACAGTTCCAATTACAACAACAAAAAAATATTATGTGCAGAATATCCCTGATTTCTGTGTCGAAATATTTCCAAATGTTTAATTGCTTGTCGAAAATATGTTGAGTGAACAATTTGAGAGCTTAGCTTATTCTTACAATTTATTAAGAATATCCCTGATTTCTGTGTCGAAATATTTCTGAATGGTCAATTGCTTGTTGAAAATATGTGGAGTAAACCATTTGAGAGCTTAACTCATTCTTACAATTTATCAAAACTATTCTTTACTACCGCTGAATACTAGACATGAGTAAAAACGCTTCTATCTATTGAGCTCATGAAACATGTTTAGATAGATGCTCCAGATTATAGACCAAAATCATTTTTCCATATGTTCATTCTTTCAAATATGCTTTAAAAATATTCAGAGCAGAGGAACAAATGTTTGATTGATTATAATTATTATATCAGATCTAAATCAACATCATTCTTCGTGAAATTTTGTATACAGCAATTGAAATCTCCAGAATTTTCGCTGACATATTTTCAAATTGCTGTCACTCAAAAATTGTACATCTGAAAGAAATTTTTGGAGCTAAGATATAGAAGACAGAATACTCCAATATTTTTGTCAGAATTGCAACTCAATTAATTTACACATTGAAAATCATGCATTGCGGTGTAACTTCTGCTATTTCAATCAATACGTTAGTAACTGTCAAACTCTCAACTCTCTACTAGTGTCTCGTGCATTTGTCCTTCTTGCACAGTTTGATTATTGTCAGAACATGAAATTTCCACACTCTTGTTCTAAAAACTTGAGTGAACTTTGCATTTCTTTCACCCTCAGATATGCAGCCTTACATTCCCAAGTTGCATTTGCTTTTTGCAGCTGGTGTTTCGCATTTTTTGGAAGAACCTGCAGTCTGTGACAACTCTTTGTAGTGCACGTCAGAATTTCGACAAACCTTGAAATAAAAGGAGTATTTACTTCAAGAATTTCTTCATATGCAACCACTTTTATTTCAAAATTTTCAGTTGGATAGCTTTTTATAGTGAAAAACATGAGAATATTATGCTTGGTACCTTTAGTGCCATCTCAATTTCAAAGTATCAACTTCACGAAATTGTAGGATCATTTTGTTGTTTATACTTTTTTGATTAAAATCTTGTTCCCAAGTATGAATCATCTTAGGAGAATTCATTTTGAAATATGCTCAAGATGAAGAAATGCACTTGGAGATGAGAAATGTGTCTATTCAAGTTTCGATTAATTAACAAATAACAAAATTCGAAATCTTTGAGACGGTCTCTTCATGAAATTTGTATAAGCTAGCATTTTATGTAAATAGCCTCTTACTTCGCTCTGCCAAGTGAATAAATAATTTTCCACACTTTGCATGTGCAAAAAAAGTATCATACTTGCAGCTATAGACATACCTTTTTAATAAAGAAGCAATTTTTTTTGCTGATTACGTAAATGAACTTTTCCACTCTTTTTTTTCCATTTTTGTAGTGCATCTCCATGCATTATTTTGTAATTATATTTGCGTTTGATAATTTGCACATATAACAGAAATTTCCTAATCTGCTGCCTTTTCATATTTTTGTACAACTTTTTGTTCGAATAGATATGAATACAATAATGCTATTTTTTAAAATATTCAGTATTTTGTTTCGAATTCAGGCACAAATCGATAGAATATAATTCTGAATACTAAATTTTCGGTTTCACTAACAGTTTATTGGCGGTCTAGCTGAATATTATGAAAAAAGTTCAAATACTCTCCTCAAATTTATTAGATACGCATATATAAAGCTCAGTTGCCACGACGTGTGCTTCGCATAATGCGCGTACAATCATCTAGAAAATGCATAATGTAGCGACCTTCAGTCTCTCAGTATGTCTATCTCTCACACCTCAGCAATACATCAACTAAAATTGAATTTAAATATGTGTTGAGCTGTAACTGGATGTTTCAAACAGAATTTTGACCTTTTCCTAGTTCCCGGTTGAGTTGAATTACCTAGTCTTGAAAACAAGGTACAAATTTTCGAAATGCTGGTTCAAGTTGAAGATATTCTGTTTTTACAGTCAATAAATGATGACATCTGTACATCAATATTAATATGTGAAATGTCTGTGAAAAAATGTTGTATGCAACTCGTGCGTCAGATTTCTCTGATACCTCCATTCTCAAGACCAAAGTATAATCTCGCGCACTGGATACATACAAAACTATTTCAAAATGTGTTCACATATACATCACAATTTATTTGATATCATTTCGCATAGATCTTCTAGATATTTTTCTGTGGTTAATGTAATTTTGTTTTCGGATTAATAATGATTGAATAGTCAATATTGAACAATGTATAATATCGATCGAAATAGATTTGAATAAAAGTTTTCTTTGAATGAAGGATGTATAACTTTGCTCCCAATTTGGAACCTTAAATGTGTCAAAAAGTTATTCACATTGAAAATTTACATTCAGTATCGAGCAAACTGAAATGGAAAATGTCACAAATCATATTATACTTTCTTCAAGACGTCAAAGACCCTGTATAGTACTGGAATATTGTGGGCATTACTAAACTATATTTCACAGGGGACAACAAACCAAACATCCTATGAATTCCCATTGCTATGTCCCTATAGAGAGAGTAGACAATTTTTCCCAAAATAACAGAGTTGTTCTGATATGCTTGTTGCTTTTAGCGAAGTACGTTTTCTTTACCAGTAATTTGATCTTCCCAGAATATATAGTTTGTTTACTGTGAGGTAATGTATTCTTTATCGCCTACTCCCTTTCTTTAACTGGACATAAGTTAAATTTTCCTATCAAACACTTCCAGTAAATGATAATAACCAAAACTAATTGAAATCTCTATCAATGTGTTCATCCAAAATCCACAAAAAAAAAATATGAGTGAACTTGGTTGGGCATGTAAAAGCTCAATAAGCATAATACATGAGATGATATTGAAAATATAACTTCAGTTGATGATAATAGTAGAGATTTTGAATATATTGCGAAGGTTTAGTAAAAAACAGTCTTTCATTGCTCTTAATGAAGCGCTACGCTTTCAACGCTTCCAATACTATCATAAAAATGATACTTAGAATGTACATACGAGCTGGTGCTCATTAATCACTTGAATTTACGACTAATAATATAATTCCATATCAAATAAGACCGATAGCATCACACAAACTAGTATCTAATTGATATATCAGTTCAGAGTATTTTCTATAAATAACATTCGGAAATATTTTCCAAAAATGAGCTCAGTTATTTGAAAGAAAGAATGAATGAAATGTATACCCTTCTGTTTGTGCTATAAAAATTGGATATCATGAATCCGGTTTTTGCTATAAAACCTTTAGTAGTGTTATGCGTTTCAACAAAAAATATTTTATTCATATATTTCAATATTTGGGTATTTTGTGTGGAATAAACAAGCTTTCTCATATTTCAAACAAATGGAAAATAGTATTCATCAATTACGCATCAAAAAAAAATTGGAATATAACAATTGATTACAGATTATGACACACATATCATAGCTTGAATATTCAATTTAAAAACCATAAATAATTGAAGCAAACATTTCTCGCAATTCATTTATATATTGAATTTATTATAGCAATTCGAGTTATTACATGCATTATGATTGAATTTCATCAAGAAATGGTAGTGTGACTACAATTCTCATTATGACACTACTGTTCTTATATACAATAATGAAGTACACTTAATTTTTTATTGACTCAATTTTTTTTCTGTTTTATTTCTACTATTTGCAGTACACTTGTCACACGCTCTATTCATGCTTTGAGCTGTTTTAGAAAAATTTGGTATGTTTTTCGACTGTTGCTATCAAAGATTTATAACAAGTTTCTTGTATACTGCATCACCGTTCTCCTCTTGTGAGCAGAATGTTAGTATTTTTCGTCCGGACTACATTGATCCATGTTTTCCTGAACTGAGAAAAATCGGATTCGAAATTTTGTCAGTGTGCCATGTACGTCTATTGAATTGGAGCAGATAAAAGTTCAGTTCATATTACTGTTTCTAGTCAAGAATTTGAAATGATGAGTAATTTTGAGCTACAATTATTATTTTAGAAACATCGTTTCGAAGAAGCCTGTTCTATGATTTTATGAATATCTCTTGGATACTATGGTCATGAGAATGGAATCCTATCAATTATTTTTGATGATCATTTCACTCATGTCAATTATACTGACAAATTTTGCATAGTTACAATGACAATTATAATGATAAATTCCTTGCCAACGGGAATTTACCTCGGAAAATTCCCGTTGGCAAGCGATTTATCGCGATAAATTGCCTTTGTCATGGAGAAACAATATACAGTTCTGATACAAACAAACAATCAGTTCTCGGAACTGTCAAAGTTTAATCGTTTTGGAAATGCATTTTTCGCCGAAAGTAATGAAATTGAAAACAAAAAGTCGAAGAATACAAGAGTATATGGACACAATTTAGTGCATTTTTCAATAAGAAAAGTTAGTAGTTGTAACTAACATCATTTTTTACTTATAGTAGCAATTTCATTCGAGAAATATTCTCCACAAATACCACTCGCAACTTTAATACAAATCCTAAAGTAATGTTGGTATTTTATCGAATATGATATCACAAGGGACTGTAATTTTATCAATAAATTTTTCTTGAGAACATTGATTACCTTTGAGCAACATCCTTCGAGTCATCTGCTGAGAGGAAATCCCTCGAGCTACGCTCTCGTGATTTAATCGGACAGATGACTCTCACGATGTTGCTGAGTAATCAATGTTTTCAAGAAAAATTTATTGATAAAATTACAGTCCCTTGTGATATTATATTCGATAAAATACCAACATTACTTTAGGATTTGTATTATTCGTTTTCTTTTCCTTTTGAAAGTAGGACAAATATTTTTGTTGCATTTTTCTTTAACTGTTCCATCGTCCAATGTCTGATCATATAATTAGTTCAAACTCGAACTTAGTTATAATTCATAGCAAATATTTGCTGGCAAGTGCATTATTCTCTGTTTGTACTAAACTTATGCTGACTGTAATGAAACCAAATTACATCAATAAACATCTCAATATTGCTTCATGAAACTGTTAATATATTAAGCGGAAGAGATGCTACTAGAGAAGAGAACAATTCTGTATTTTTTTAGCAGAAATATCTAACTGTTACAGTTTCTAAAATAGATATTTATCACAGATTTCGTTATATTGAATTTTTGAAGTGAAAGTAATAATAAATCTCATATTTTTGTGATCACCTTTGAGGATACTCCTCAAACAGAACTACAGAATAACAATTCAGATCCACATTATCCCAGAATCAGATACTGCTCATTGAACAATACTGTCAACTCGTATTACAAGTGCGAGTGGGTATTATCTTCACCCAAACGTACAATTTCAACAGAGCATATAACAGAATCCGGAATTAATGTTTGCTCACAAAACACAGACTGTAATCTCGTATGCCTATATTGTATACCAGATGTTAAGCCGTGCAACTGCTAATGGACCTATTGGGGTAATTCGTGACCCATAAATGGTTTTAGAATAAGCAATTATTGGTGATCCATATCATAATAGAATGGAGTCTTCTAGGTCTCCCATGTTATCAACAGCTTACCGAAAGGACACAGAGATATTACTTTCTTTCGCATACTACCTGAATCAAATCAGAGATATGATAATATGATGGAATACATACAATCGTTCCTTGCAATATTTCTCTTTCTCGACAAAAGAAAATTTGAATTGAAATTTTACCAGAAAATTTAGTCTGATGATTGCGTTGAATATAAAAGTTTTAAGCTTCTTGGATTTGTATGGAAGCTCCTTTAATATTTCCTTTGTAATAAGGTTTGGACCTGGTGCTTTTATGTGTGTATTTCGTTTTGTATTATGTCTTGATTTCTCCTACATATATGTTCTTGATAGGAGGTAAAAGTTGGTTAGCTGTTTGAGGAACGCTATGACTTTCTTGTTCTTGCTCTGTTGGTATTTGTCTTAGAAAAGGTGTGTGGATACTCTTGGAAAATGTTACAAATACTTTGTAGTTTTTTATTTTTGTTGTTTTCTATTTTTGTTGTTTTACTGACCGAGTTACTTCCCATAAGGCATATTTGGTTGGTTGGGTTGCTGTGAGTTGTGACATATATTGTTGTCTGTTGCAGTTGTTCCATTCAGAGATCATTTCTCTCAAATTTTCTGTGGCCTGATTAGGTCTGGTTTTGTCCGGAAGTGATTCGGTTTGATGCCATGTTCTTCGAAGTCTACGTTTGTCTCTTTTTGTTGATGCTATCAAGATAGTTTGGTGTGTTCGTATTCTTGTTATTGTTTATTAGAGTAGAGCTTTGGGCTGTTGATTGTATTGTATGATTAAGGTGTTCTATTTCTTGATCTATAACCGTGGTGGTTTTCAGTGGTAGTTTCAGGTTTGTCTCTTCGCCCATTATTTCTCTAAATAATTCCAGTGAATTTTTTGCAGAGTATAGGTTTTGTGGGTGTTGGTATTACCCTTGTACTTATGTTTATGATTATTGAATTGTCATTTGATGGGAGGTCTATGCAAGTTTCTGCTTATGAGTGATATTCTTTGTAATGCAGAAGTCTAGTAAGTCGAAAATTGATCAGTGTGTTGGTCAGTGTATTGGCGGTGACCTGTAGAGTTATATGCGAGAATTTTGTTGTTAATTTCAGAAGCATGCGACCGCGTTTTGTGATGGAGCTTGAATCCCAAGCTGTATATTTTGTATCATAATCCCCTCCGGCGATGTATTGATTACCAAGTGTGTCAAAAAGTCCTGAAAATGTTTTTTTCTACAGTCACTATAGAATGATACCCATTCCACACGCTGTAGCATGCAGCATAGGGCTCATTCCGTACACTCAAAGGCTCCTAAAAGAGCCGCGTGGCGTCGTGAAAAAACTATTTCATTACTGTCACAATTTTAGTTCTTTTTCATTTTCTTATCATTCCTCTTCAGAATGGAGTCAATATGAGTAATTTTATCAACATTTGATGAACTGGAGTAAGATCAATGAAGCAAAGTCTTTCTTAGAAATCGGTACTCTGGTTATAGATATTCACGAGGACATCTTTGACTGTAGAAAAAATAACATCCATGCTCATGTGAATTCTGCCACTCGACTTTGTCTCGTGGCTCAATTATTTACATTCGCATGGAATGATCTTCATTTCGCATTTGTATCGAAATATACTATTTCTTGATGATTTAGATTGCAGAAAGGATATCTCCTAATTTTTTTGTCCCTACATATTCTCTTGAAATGGTCAGAAGACGCTTATATTTGAAATTTACGCACCTAAACTTGATGGAGCCGTAACGTTTTATTGCACATTATTTTGCTCATTACTTTTCGTTACCCTTGTCTGATAGATGACGTGATTGATATCTATTCGATATTCTACTCTTTTTATTGATTTCACTCACGTCATCTAGATCAAATTCACAATTATATCTTATCATCCTATAAAGTAGAATGTTTGTGTTCATTTGACACTCCAAACTCTGATTTAAAATTGGTATTCGGTGTGATTTTTAATGAGGGCTTCAAAATAGAATAGCAAAAACTCTGACTTCATAAAGTCAGATAATAAACGCGATAGTTAGCGAACTTTTAGTGACACTTATCCCTCTTGCATTTTTGATGTTTGAATCCAATCACATTTTCAAAGTAGATTTTTAATGACATAGACCAATTTTCTCTTGACCCAAGAAGTTACTGAGTGTGCTGAACTTTGAAAATTGTTAAATCGACGGTGCTATTCTAAATTGGATATGTGAATGGAAAGATTAAATAAAAAGATACACAGTGGACTCGACCAATTTTGGATTACATAAAATGTAAGTTTGATAAAAGTCCATCATCTTCCAAACAAAAAATAACTTGGAATACTCTTGGATATTATGTATGATAATTTTGGGCCCCATTCATAAAATCATTCCTAGCTCCTAAATCTTCTATCTGAACTCATCACCTTTTGTCAACAATCTGCTTGTTGTTTCAAACGAAATCATACTGCAAGGGATCGTTTATTCTCCGTCAGAAACGCCCTTAATACAACACATAGCCTCAACGGTGTGTTGCGTGAGCTGTTTTACCAAACAACTCATTTATTTCAAGAGGATCCGATTAATCAAAATCCTCCGTTTTGCAAAGTGAAACAAGCCGCTGCGATTGTGCAATATTTTGTGTGAAATTGCACCACTAACAAATGGGTATCTTCTTGGTATGCGTTGACTGTTACGGCGGGAAAAGAATTATTGTTGGGTCATCTCCTTTTATTTCTGAACAAATGACTGCGATTTAACTGATTTTGTTCAATCTACAATAGTAACGAGTTATAATTAAACTGTCAGAGTGATATGATTCGAGTTATTCTAATATCATATTAAATTCAATAACTATTATGACTAATCCAATGTCTAAATTTTCAATTACGAGTATATTGTGGAAAATTAAATATAACTCGGTATTTTAGCCACGTTATCCATCAAATATGAATATGAAATTGGAGTTATGAACCGTAGAAACGGTGTATAAGGCTTCTAACAGATTGTGCACTCGATTTAAGAATTCGAATTGATCTTTCCATCTTTTGGAGGCATCCATAATATAGATTATTCCAGTTACGAATGGTCCAAGGGCAGTATGAGAGCCTTTAATTGGCAAAAATGCGAATTAGGTTTACATTAGCACAAGAATCGTTTTTATCATATTCCAGTTGCATTTGCATTAACAGTCAGTCGTTCATTAATGATCATAAATGAATTCATGCAGTTCGAAGATTCAAATCTGTATCCATTTGGGTAATACTCCTATGTGAATATATTTGATGTTTTCATTACTTTTGTTCGATCCTGTATGGAAGTGAATCGTGATTGCATATCGGCCAATCAGACGGTTTCAATTATATTACTTTAAGAGCCTTGAGCCGTTTCTACCTGGAATAGACTAAAATACAATTATCTACCACCTACAAAGCTTCCTTTATGAAGCTGGAAGCTGAAAACTCAATTCAGTAGTAAATTTGAATCTACTATGATTATTATTTGTACATGGGAATGTACTCCCTTTGTAGTAAAGTCTGAAATTTCTTAACTGCTCCAATAGTCAGATATTAGAACTATGATAATGTTAACTGTGAGAGAATAATTCATCTCGTATTTTGATAGAGTCCTTGAACTGTAGAAGTCTGTTCCGAATTAATCCCGCCCTATTGAAGACGATAATCATAAGTGATACAACAAGAGCTCCAGAAACCCTCGAATATACAGACGAAATGTGTGTTCAAGTAACGCATTTAGGACCGATTTCAAGCTGTGGAGTCAAATTGATCCGGTTTGAATGGCTCATCACCCTGATAGTAATAGCAATTACTCCATTTTTTTGTGTCATCACTCGTCAATGAATTTAATGAATTGAGACCTAGTTTATTGGTCAACTAGCCGTGATTTCAACCCAGGTTATTTTAACCCATAGAATCGGGGATAAGAGTAAAGATTGTACAAGTATATTTACAGATGCAAAGATTTATCATTTGATTCACATGAAATGTGCCTTAATTGTTGTTGAAATTTCTGATTCTCACCGATATCAGTTTGTTTATCAGCGAAAGTCAATTTATTGCCAGTTTTACTGATTTACCATCAATTTCTATCCTTATTCAAACGAAAATGGCCGAGTGGTTATTGTTCAATTGAGAAACGTTTATAATTTGAGGAGGGACGGTACGACTGGAGCTCTATCCTAATACGTGAAGATACTTTTTGACATTTCTATAGAAACTTTTGACACTTATAATAGTTAGTGACCAACATCGAAAATAGTTTAATGTTATTATCGTCTGTCAAAAGTAAGAAACAGGGTCAAATTCAGTCTTATCAACTTGATATCAGTTCTATTTATATGCAATGAAATTTAGCTCAACATATTTCTGGATAACTCCATTACAAGTTTTGGGACAAATCAATTTCTGTAGGATGCCTCTGACAGCTCCGGAATATGAATGACTGAAGAGAGTTCCGAATAGCCTAAATATTTGGACGAAGTAAACATTTCACAGCTAGTTTCACACTGCATTACCACCACAAATAGCTCACTAACGTCGGTTTGATTGATGAGAAATGTACTCGATATTTGTATTAGTTTTGAAATCTGCTACCTTGAACTGAGCTAATTGTGTTTTCTAATTCGGATGGAGTCTCAGAAGTTCACAGTTAAAAAAATAAACTCAAAAAATCTGATGGTGCTTTAAGTGAATTTTCAGACACAAAACAATATTGCTTTGTTCTGATTTGTGTCATATCAGATTTTCGAGTTGTTAACTGATGCAAGTTGACATGTTTGGCACTATTTGCTGCACAATAAGTTTATATCTACGGTGGTCATCCGTAGATATGTTTGCCAATGATTGGTATGCCATCATTTGTCATCACTCAATTTCAGAATAGATCACTAGATTTGCATTTCCATCATAAGAGTAGCATTTACAACGTATTGATAAGCTCGGATCGTGGGACATTCGAATCATTTAACATCTGGAATGTGTAATGGAATCAAATTTGGTATGTATGACAAGCAGTTATTTTCTTTGGAAAAACTAAATCCATTAATCCTGAAACAAGATGTATGGAATGTCTTCATCAACCACTCAAGAAAAACCAAATTCAGAATGCGTTATCTGACGTGAAACTAAAAGCGATACTTTTGTATTGGATGCAAAGCAAGTGTTTAATATTACTACGAATAGTCATATGGATGCAAACTCGAGATCCAAACAAGTAGATAACTCCGAAACTTGGTAAAAGTATAGAACCTAATATCCTATTCCATCCACACTACATCACTCAAAGTATGTTACTTGAATCACACAGTCACGAAACATGACAATAAAACTGCTCAAGTATCAATTTCTACCGGTACCCAATAGTAGTAACATTCCATTCAAGTACATAAATCCCACAAAAGAATGTTAATTGAAGATACCAAACTCAACCCACCTTGAAACTTAGCATCTTTTTTATCCATCTATATGCACATATACTGATCAAAATCAAAATCAAAATTGATTACATGAATGACTTTATGATATCAATATACATTTTAATTGCATTAATTGTGTGGAATCCTGAATACATATTTGCATGGGTTCCCCTCCAAACTGTAGGGAATTATCCTTAATTTACTCTTGCTTCTAGTGGTTAGCTCCATTTCGATTGTCTTCTACATAAACAATGAATTCCCAGTCCAACTTTCAGGAATTCGTCTATTCTGTTCCTGCTATCCTGTTCCTTGATATCTCCTACCGGTTACGTCACACAGCGATGTCAATGCGAGGATGTGTGTACTCACACAGACAAGAATCTCCCGGACAGGTAGAATGTCGGATGTGACGTTACCACGTTCGGGACAAAACAAGATTTTCTAGTCAATACTACAAATTTGTCAAATAGGATTAAGAGATGAATGGAGATAATGTGAAATGAAAGAAAACTGAGAGTGTAGAATATGACACAAGATTCACATTTCTAATTAGGATCACCTGGACTATTTGCCTGGGGTCAGAGATCTCAAAATATCATTCTATATTCATGTAGAATATTCATCTTATATATAAATTCATTAAACTTTTCCATGTATAATGTTTCTCCTACAAATGAATGTAGTATTTTTAGGAAGTACATCATGATTTTTAGACTGTGTCATCCTATTTGTAAGATGTCGTTTATATTGTCCCTCATAGTACAAAACAAAAATGGCTCGCTAGAATCTGAATATGCATGATATTGTACATTGTGTTGCATGCTCTGGGAGCTCCAAAGTTCTAGCACCTTCTCACTTCTGTTCTTTGAATAAATATTAGAAAGCGTGCGTACAAGGATGACCTCTAAACATTTTGGACACATTATTATCATCTTGTCCACTGACGTATATTTCTCAGATCATAGGGAAATTATTGTAACTATTTTGATGAATGAAATAAATGTGTTGTTCGGGCTACGAATTACAATTTATGTGTTCAGTTTTACTGATTTCCGAACAGAAAATCCTATTGAAGCATTGAGGATAACGTTATCAATTTTATGATTACGCAGAACTAGAATGATGACTGTGAATGTTACCAACATAATTGAGGCTCGATCCAACACGGGTAAATCCTATACTGAGGGAAATCTGTGCCATGTTTTGATGATGACTGACACAAAATGGATGTAATTTTTTTGCTCTGATGAATAACTTTCAAATCGAATGTGGTATGACTATTTACAATGGAACATCGTTTGGAAAACATCGACTGCATCATTTATATTAGATTTTCCTTCATTGCGACCAATCTTAAAATTCAATAGTAATTCATATAAGATGATAACATCAGTTGCCAGAGAGATTGCAAATTGAAATTCACACTCAATAGAACAGAAGAAGAACTTATGTAAAATTCATTACTAAACCAGGTTTCCCAAGTTTCATGCTTCAAAATTACTTCAATAACGTCAGTCAGAGTGTTCAGTTTCCAGGAACAAACGATTTCACTCCTAATAAAATCTCTGAGGGTTCTCACTGGAATAAACCATGCCTACTTTTAACTGACACCGTGACCGCATTAAGTGGCATCATCCCTTGTAATCATCGATGTCATAAGCAATATATTATATATAAGAAACATTAGTTCATTACGTTTGTACATTTATTCCAATTCGCATTGCGAGAACTCTGATTTAATCTAAATAGGAGGCAAATTATGGACAAAGAACATTTATAATTCTGTCCAATTAGAATTCTTGGAGCTTAAGGATTTAGTCTTGCATCTTTGAACAGCTCACAAGATTTTCAGACAATTTTAAGAGTTGACATCAATTATTGTAAATACTAACAGAAACTACTGAAAATTTTGTTGAGTACCAGATATCCCTATCAAAGAGAGAAAAGTAGTTATTTATTCTTGCAAGTGTGAGATTTCATCATAATTCTTTCTCTTGTTCAGAAAATACTATTAATTGTTTGTTTCTAGTTAAAAACTAGAAGGACTTTGAAATTAATGTTGTCTTTTGGGAGAATTTCTACTTTTTCTTATTTGAAACCAGAAATGGAAAACTATTAAAACAATGTGTTGAAAATAAGAAAGGAATGTGAAAACTTGGGAATAATACTTACGCGTCTGAGAACGTGGTAAAAAGTCACAATAAGAGCGAAATATTTGAGGGCGAACGTGAAATGAATTATTCAACGGATTCCATTTCGCACTTCAAGTGTTCCAGGGTTGAAGATAACTGGAAATATTTGAATTTCAATTTGATTATCTAATGAAATACTGCTCACTGCCCGGAGATAAAACAGATAAAATAATATTGCTTTATATTGGTTTCGGTGTTTCATGCACCAAAAATATTTTTCTAACTATGATGGCCAGTTCGAAAATTATTGTCGGTCAACCAATAGCATAGTATTAGGATTTGTTTATCATTTCCGACAAGCATAATACCCTATTCAATTTGACACAATTGAAAAAGTATATTTCAACACAAACATTATCATTACTCGTCTAAATACAGCTTCGGAAAGGTCCATCATACTATTGTGCTCAAAAATAGCATTTTTAGAGTGCGATCTAATATTTATTTGAATCCTAAGTGAGTTTTAAATGATTTTCATAAAAATAATCAGATCTGCTTTTGTTCACTGGAATGAATCAATTACAATTGCATGTACACAAAATGATAGGTAATAGGAGATTAGAGCATATGCTTATCTTAAGTTTCATGATTTGGTCGTAAGAATACAATTTTTCAACAAGTGAGTAATAATTTCAAGAAGGAGATATTAAAAAGAAATGCATTTACAATTGCTACAAACGTTATCATGCATTCTATAGTTGATTATTCATCATTGAATATTTACTATTTGGATCACAGATTCTTGGTTGCGTAGGAAAGGTGATTTCGCTTTGTCAAACATATGATGTCTTCAAGAATAGTTCTATTATCGATGAAAACTTTACATACAATCTACAATCCGCAAAAATTCATTGGTACCTCCGTATATAGAATTTGTGTTTTGAGTTTTATTATTCAAGAAAATGCCATGATTCACAAGAAGTTACACGATCTTATTATTATCGCGAAAGAGTCGGAAGGGCTTCATTTGATATCGTTGCAATAAATGAAAATAATCATTACATCATCATGCTCGATCAACAGACGGATACCATTCTACTCTCATGTTAATTGAATATTGGATGCTCCTTTGTGGAAGGAGATTTTGAGTTTGATTTTCAAATGATTCAGTGGTATATGGATTGATGATTCGCTTTTGATTCGGAATTAGTGGAATTATTCGCATCGATAGACTCATTCTTCTTTACTCAAGTCGGTTATTTATGATAATCACATTGATAGCAGAAATATTGAAATCGAACACATATTTGTTATTCCACAATAGAATGCAAGAAGTTCTTATTTAGCATGCTTGATGAATATAGCTGCACGGCCTTATTTTCTTATTCATAAACGAATCATTGAATTCATCCTATATCTTGATGAATATATATGCTATCACATTAAATGGAGACTATAGGAAAGCATAAACAAATTCTAAATAGACTGTTCTATTATTTTTGCTCAGAAATCAGCTTATTCCAATCTATCCTCCTTAATGATGATATTGAAAATTATTTTTTTCCCCTTAATACACATCTGCTCATCCATTTGGTGGAGTTTGATACGCACTTCACACTAACACATTCATCCACCCCCACGCACACACGACGATACTTTGAAAATACTAGCGTGATATCCGAACGACAAACGCAATTTTAGTAGCGTTCCTATTGCCTACCCTTAGTCGTTTATATTCGAACATTGCTGCCATGGATACTCCATACATTGCCACCTAGTTCAGGAGCATTGAGAAAATAATACAGAAACGAGTGCAGAAAAACTCTTACTAGTAAATTCTTTGATCACGGATCACGCTGTGAGATGAAGTAGATTCATATTTTCCTACTTTTAGTGCAGTCATCAACCGTTAAATACAGGTACTCTCAGATTTCAGTAAAATGTACATGTAAACCACAGGGAAGATTTTTCGTCTATACTTTCCATTTATCGAATACATTTTCATAGTAGTAGATACCTATTCTATCAGGAAAGTTGTAAGTCAGACAACTCTTTCGTACAGAATAACTATGTGATTATAGAATACAGTGACTTCCTGAAGTAAAAGGGACTCTAAAATTTAGGAATCTAGGGCATCCGTCAGCACTACAACAACATATAATTTCGATTCCGTTAGTATTCCACAGAAATAGTGTCCCCAATGTTATTCCTGTCTGTATGTTCGAATAAAGATACAATCCACATTAAAAATTCTGCTCTGGTTTCAAGTAAATAACTCAGGTACATGAGATTTTTTACGAAGCTGCAGAATCGAGGTTCGTGCTTTTCTTGCAGAATATGACTCTCATCAAATAGAATTTTTTCCACGCTCAAGTTGACTTCACATTCGATTTAACCTGTTCCACTTTGTTGGGAGACGACTCATACCATCCCAATTTTCTGAATTTTTATCAAGGCTAAGATGTCGTATTCCAATGAATTACACATTTTTCCACAAAAACTCAAGTTGATTAACATCAATCATCCTTTGCTCGACACTTCTATTCAAATACTGCTCTTTTGTTTAACCTCCACTCAAATACTTCTCCCCATGCAACAAACCAATAATCATATCCATTAATTTTCAGGATATCTGATAATTTCATATTTTTTCCTACTCTGACACATACATTTCTAGCTCCGTGGAACTGAAAAATATTGTATCGATAATAATAATAATAGTGATATATTTTGGAGTGATCGTTAAAAATCAGCAGATAAGTTACTACATTTGGTTAAAATCTTATAAAAGTAGGGCTCCCATAACGTTGGCTTGAAATTCAGATTTCCAGAACTATTTTCAATTATTATTATAATCCTCTAATGGGAATTATATCGAATACGAAATTATGTTTGAACAAAACCAAAATAGTTCTGATTGAACATTGCCTACAAATGCCTTTTGGGTAAATTAAATCAAAAAGCAATAATTGTGCAACTGGGCATATATATATTATGCAGACTCATTATGATTGAATCACAATTGCACAATCCACACTATATACGAGATATAAATAGTTTCTGTACAGTTGATAGTTTGATAAGCAATTCGAGACATAGATTAAATGCGATATGAATTCAGATCTGTGGGAGTAGAATGTCATTTCCAACAGAGTTATCTAGATCAATATAATTACTGTTTTCAGTGTGATGCAATTTAATAGAAGAGTGGACGCTTTATAGTAGCTCAAAAACTATTTTTTTATTCGAGCAGAGTTGTAGATTCACTGCCGGAGATGACATTTGTAGCTGAGGCGAAATCAAGGCATCAGAACTGAATTCATGCCACATTGAAGGTAGAGTTTTTCCACCGATATAATCAATATCTTGGTTCCAGATACTTATTTCAATATCATAGCAAGCATCATACAAATTTATTGGAACCGTTTTAAATGAGAATATATGTTTTCATAATACCTGCATTGAAACAACGCGTTTCAACGCCTGTTTTGTCAGTCGAAACAGGACAATTTCAGACAAATTCAAGTGTAGCCGGGCAGAAATTAGTCTGTTTCTGACCTAGAGGAGAAACAAGCTTGTTTCTGTCCGCTGAATTTGTTACTAAAATCGTTTTATCCCTGGCTGAGTCGCATTTGTTAACTGTCAATCTCTAAATGAAAATCATATAACCTTAGTTAATTTGACAGTTGTTATATTCGTAATTGTAAATTAGATTAAAAAGACTATAAGTTTCAAGAAACAAAGTATTAATACGACAATTTCAAATACACCATGACATCTTATTGATAAAAGCATAAGCAGTAACTCTCGATTTGTTACCTACAAAATCAAAAGAAAAATATTTACTTTGTTATGACAAATTTGTAATATGGAGAGTTTTAATGCAGGTATTATGAAAAATACAGTGTGTGGCACGGGACAAAACACGATTTCAGCCGAGGGTGATGCCAGCCCTCACGATGATCATGATCATCTTCTAGTCCAGTCAGAATAGATATTCACACTTGCATAAATTCCCAAGAAGCTGAGAACTGACATGGACGCCAGGAATACCATTATAATGAAGCTGTAAAAAGTCCTTATTGATCCCGTGTGTATAAAATATTTTATGCGAGATTAAAGTTCGTAGGAATAGGTTATTTGATTTTTCAAGCAAAACGGTCAGTTTCATGATAGATTGTAGATCTATCAAATCTCTACAAAAAAAGTCCTGACACTTTTTTTCCTAAGATCAATCATTTCTGAGAAAAAGTCATTCTAAAGTTATATTCTTAATAATATGCATACGTTTACACGCCACAGTGTACTTTGCGCGTATTTTTTAACAGGGTTTTCCCGGTGAGCCTACTTTATGATCTTCTTATTGAAGTTTAATATAATATTAGGTTTTCTCATTCAACTTCTTCTTTATCTTCATCTTCCTGAGTTGTCGTAAATTTGCTCAAATAGCGATACATTAGTTATTTTGTCGTTGATGTGAGGATCATCTTCTGTTGAAGATTTAGTATCCGAACACGACTGGCCTTGACAGCTGGAGTATGCTGGTGAATGCAGCCGCATTCCGGATCACATTCCTTTTTGCAGTTAATACTAAAAATAGTATTAAGGAGCTTTTTTAATGCAGTTGGAAGAAGAGTTTCTGATAAGCTTTGAACCCCATTTTTCTGCGCCCAGTTGATTACTAAGTCAAACTTGAACCTGGCTATAAGCTTGATAAATATGTTGATGAGCAAAAGTCGAGCTTGAAAGATAGTAAGCTAATTGGATATGTTTTTTATTGTATGTATGTTTTGCAAAAAATACATAATGTAACTCACCAATACAAGTTATTTTAAGTAAATTATAAATGCTCACTGCCACGTCGACAATTGAATAGTAGACAGATGTTGCTTAAGATCACATGGTCACATAAAATAAGGGACTGGGTTTCTTTCCTCTCTATTTTCTTAGAACTATCATCCAATATCATTCTGGTAACGCAAAGTAATAGCTCTTCTTATATTATACGTCCATAATGTACAAAGGTATATTGAGAATATAACTTTAGAATGGCTTTCTCTCAGAAACAGTAAGTCCTAAAAAAATTGTGCCAGGAATATTTTTGTAGAGAGTTAAAAGACCTACAGTTTTTGTCATGACTAATTTGATCATAAAATTAATTGTTTCGCTGAAGAATCCAGAAAATCCATTTTTCCAAATTTTCACCTTGCATAAATTTTTTTGCACACTTGGGATCGATAGGGATTTTTCACAACTTCATTATAATGGTATCCCTAAGGTTCATGTCAATTTTCAGTTTCTGGAGAATCTATGCAAGGGTAATCATATTTTTAGAGCTAACTTGACCGGACTATTCGGGGTACATGTATCGAAGAATCTATGAGACTGAGTTCTCTCAAATTGTTAGTGTACAAAATAATGGATTGTGCATCAATATCTCTGGCACCAGAAATCAGGAAAAAATTAGTATTGTGGTATGATTTGTTCTTCCAAGATTTGTTCAATATTAGAACGATTCATATTCCTAGCAAGCAAGAAGCTTGTAGTCCAAAGTGAATGAAAGTAAAATGGTCTGTGAGTGAGAGTTACACTACTCCATCAATATATTGGGAATAAGTACTACAAGAATCCAGAAGAAACTTCTGAGACTTGAGAACGTCAAGCACGAAATGAGAAACACTAGAATTGATCGGACGTAACCACCGCATTTGTTAATAGCTAATCAAAATCTCATACTAACTACTACCAACGATCTATTGGGATGAAACTTATCTCACGGTAATATCTTATTATTGTGGGATATGTAAAATCTGGGCTGATCGCTATTTATGGACAAACAAATTTATGTGAATGTTGCTACTTCGGATATTATGAAATGAAGAACATAAGTATGATCCAAAACGTTTTGAACAACGGCGTTGATTGATGCAAAGTTAATTTTATTGGTGTGACATTTCGACAAGCTAAGACTAGGTTCTTGGTATCGAAGCACATTAGACTCTGTCATTGTTTGTCACATGACACTTGCAATCCCAGTTGTGTGCGGTGCCACACATTTCCGAATTCTACTGCGCGCAATTGTTATCGAGCTCCCCTGGATATTTTCCTGTTTGCTCGATCTCTTTTTCACTTGACGTCTCTAACTACAATACTCGTTGTGATTAACATATGCTTATTTGGATCAATAGGATCATTTATGCATTTGTTAATCAATCGTACAGAGAATATTAAACCTACTTTCCTAGTTTCACCTGTTCCTCTTTTGCCTGACCTAATATTGTGATATTGAAGTGACATTCAAATTCACTACAACTACAGAATTATTCGTGAACAGAATTTACTAGTGTGAGGATAGTGGTCAAAACCACAAAATTTGGGCCAATTTGTATAAAGTTTTGTTAGACATTACTGTTTTGCTATAACTACACAATTTAACTGGAGGCAAAATGTTGTACAGTCTTTGATGTTACGCGAAATTGCGAGATAAATATAAGGGCTCTAAATGGTTCTTGCGGTTTTTGGGGTGCCGTCCGTTTATATTCATTTACTTTTACCCGTCCTTTCCGCGTCAAGCGGATATGTCCTACCAATATTGGAACTAATGCTTTCTCACTCGTTCGCTCGTTTCCGTCCGATCAATGAAACTAATTTATCTGAAGAAAATAATTGAGCAAATCGCCCCAATGCTTCAACTCTTCATGAAGAATTTTTCTACTTTGGATTTATTCCAAACGTGCGATACTGCTACATTCTTCTTCTTAAAATATATATTGACTACGTGACTTTACAAGGATAAATACTGTTTCACGAGGGATACCGTACAATGTACAATTTATTAGCGTATTGTTTTCTAGGAAATATTTGTATTTATAATCATTTATTGACGGTGAAGATCGGACAAATTATTGATTCACTAAGAAACATTATATTCACGTTCACTTTGTGGAAAGTTTGCTTTATTACCACTCGATTAGAACTAAGATTATAAAAATAGAGTAAGAAAATGAAATACGTGGGGCTCTCCCATAATATATTATATAATTCAATGTGAATTCAGATTATATGAATCCGCTGGTCGCTGCTAGCTTGTTTGCTGCTATAAAACATTCGGATGAAAACAGGGAGTATATGGTAAATGCATGTGAATGTACATCAGTCGTTCGTCGCCAAATAAAATCTTGATAGTGACAACAGAATGAAGATGTACAATAGGAGACAACATATTATGCATTTCTCATCATAACTGAGAAGTTGATACTCGAGGTGCCACCTGGCGATTACAAAACTTTGTCATCATTCAAAGAAGAATCATTCTGAATGAAAGATGAGCACCAAACGATTCGATGATTGACTTCATGAAATTATTGAGTCAAATCTGTGGGATGAATTTGTGTCACCATAAATGTTCCCAGCGGTATAAGCAGGTATTCTACAATTCTGTAAGTCGGAGTAATGATGCCAGCGTCAGGCAATTTAGTGTTCTTTTGTGAATAGTAACTTGTTCATGGGTTAATGCTTTGTTCCATTTGTAGACAGAAGTACTTGCTGTATCGAAAGCGACTCCAATGTTGGGACATGGAAGTTAAGTCTAAAAACATAATGAAATGTTAATGATGTAGATGAAATCATACAAATTAGAGATCTGAATTGAAAATAAAAACTTTTTTGCTATGCACAATGAATTTAGCAAAAAATTATATCAGACTTTTCCAGGAGGACTGGAATAAATTTTGCAGTACAAACTTTGCACACTGTCAGCTACAATACCACAAACGATTTGTATAGGGAAAAAATTCAAAATTGATTTTTATCAGTCCAGAAACACTGATTTCATCCCAATCAAATAAAAGACGCCGACATTTACCATATATACTCAATTATAGGAGGATCAATGATTAAGAATCTGTAAGAGCTTAGTTAATTTATTTTCTAGACAACTGATCGGATCTGAACCAATTGTTGCTCATTCATCAAGCAAGTAGTTCCAGCGAAAATGATAAAAATAGATTATATTATTATTATTTTGTTTGATAAAAACCATTCAGCATCTTCTTTCAGACCCCTCACGATCCGAAACTGTATTTTGAATCAATATTTCATTTTTATATTTGTAATTCAATATTTCTCAAAGTCTTTCAGTTTATGAAAATAAATAATAGTGCTGAGATTTATTTTATCTGTATACTTTCAATCTGTTGTAGCATCAAAAGACTACAATATGGAACTCAAAGGAAAGATGTTTGAAATTTCTTTTTGTAACTTGTATTCAAAAAATCCATCACATTCTCTGCTGAAGATGAGATTAAAAAAGTTAGCTGACGAAAAAATTTTGTCCTTTCGAATCTCACTTAGGATCAGCAAATATGAGAAAATGGGTATAATCACAATTAGTCATTAAAAATACTTTAGAAGAGCTCTCATTTATCCTTCCAGCTAATTTAACACTGTCTTTTCATTTAGGAAAGGAAATTAAACGACAGTGTAAGTGGTGTTATTGTGGGCGAGAATTCTTAGTTGAACAGAATTGCAGGATAAGGATGTCGGATGTGAAAAACAGAATAAGTAGGAATACAAATGTACTGCAATATAAAAAGGCAAAAGATTATTCTTTTATGTATTTCAGAGCAAATGATGTTAAGTAGGTACCTGAATATACATCTTAGAATACAAACCTTCATGAAATTACAGGACAATATTCAAAACCAGGTTTTGAAAAAAAAAAAATTCGACTGCCAAGAATCGCTTTGTGTCACTATCATGCTGATAGTATATAAAACAGAACAAAGCGTGCGCAAAATGTTTACTCTATGAGACGATGAACGGTTCGAGAAATGGAGGAAAAACAAGCTAGCTTCGCTGAAAACAGGCTGCAGCGATTGAAAAATTAGCCTGTTTCCTATTCTCCAAACTAATTCCCTATTATTGTAAACATGACACGTTCTTACATCATACAGATTATGGTTTCCAAACCTTATGTTTGTGACGATGTGAGGTTAAAGCTTCTCTGTTTATTTAATGAACGTCGATCATATCTAGAACATTCTGCATATTCTACACCGTTGCAAATGGAACGACGAGACCCGGTGCTTTGATAAGGCGTTGATAACTTCACTAAATGAGGAAGCTAGGATGTACGAACACGTGTTTCTAAGGACAGTTGTAATAGCAAAGCTACGGGTACCCAACATTCCACTTCTTGTCTTAATACTGTAAGTGAGATGATGCTAGACTCCAGAAAATTTAATCACAAGTTTTGTAAATGTAGATTTATGAAAACAGTTAGACAACAGTTCTATCCAAAAATTTGGAGCAGTTTTTTTGTGAATGAGATTTGTCTAGCATGACATTCGTTAGACATTTCTTGCAGTAATAATTTATTTTCAATGGGTGTGACTACCTTGTAAATAATAATCCAACAAAAGTATAAGACTATTTTTACTTACTTTTACTACTAAGTACAAGAAAGTATTGTAAAACCGACAAAATTCACCTTTCGAGATTTTGATGGAAATATCCGTTTTGAGCATCCCTGAATCCATTTTGACTATTGTTGGCTTGATGTCGGTACGTATGTTCGTGCGTGCGTTCGTGCGAGCGTTCGTGCGTAACTCGCAAATATCAAAACTGGTTGAACATATAATAATGAAATTTTGTATTTAAGACTGGTATAGGGTCTAGTAATGAACCTCGCATTATAGTTCCAAGCGTCTGTACCGGAAGTGCACTGTACTTAGAACTTTTTTCGAATTTTTCTAATAAATCCAGAATGTTTATCCGTAGGATGTTGAAATTCAGTATTTGAACTTGATGTTGTATCAGAATGGTTATCTGCTATTTTTGTATAAATCGGCCAGGCCAGAAGTGCACATTACTTGAAACTTTTTTAATTTTTTTGCATAAATCAAGAATGATCAAGCATAGCATATTGAAATTTAGTGTTTGAACTTGTTGTAGCATGAAAAGAGTTATCTACTATTTTTGTATTAATCGGCCAAGACGGAATCGCAGTTTATGAGTATAACAGACATTCAGAATTTGCCGTATAACACTATCAGTTTAGTTGAAATGATAAGGTAGTCAATGATAATCTGCTGTCAATTCTTTGATTTTGTTCGACATTTCACATGTCAAAATATTATTAAAATCATATCAATTATAATCTGAAGTGACAGAAAACTTGATTAAATGAATTTGTGTATATATCAAATGATGTACAAGTGAGTCACGTGATGTTCAAGTCAGATTTCTTCTCCATATCGATCATTGCGAGCACAGATAGCTCTGTGTAAGTAATTACCAGGTGAAGTCATACTGCTTTTGGCTTCGTAATGATTAATTCATTAATTGACATCTTATACAAATTTGTGAGCTCATCTTGAAAATATTAGCAAATAATTGAGTTTTCCCTCTACAAATATTTTTCATATTGAAGATCAGAGCTATATTTTCCAAATCAGCCCATGTACAAATTCCAATATACTCAGATGATACAAAGCATAGAATTTTGAAGTTTAGAGCGTTGAATTAAAAGACGCTGATCCACTTACAAACAAAATATGAATATTATGAATTGAAAATGCATATACCATATTAATCCTAAAATTGAAATCGAAAATCTACTAGCGAATAATTTGACTTCAACTTCAAATTGTTCTAAATACAGAGCACGAACTTAATGTGGACTGAATTCTGCATGAAAGACATTACCTTCCCATATGAGAGCATTAAAAAGCCAGCTTTGTCTTAAATACACATTTTAGTTCTCTTTTGTGATTTCACCAAGCAAAAAATTGGCTCGGCAGTTGCAGAATAGTGCACAGCGACAAAAAAAAGCAGTCTTGCAGCTTTTAAGTTTGCTTGTCGCTTGCTTTAAGCGAAGGAAATTGCTGTAATATTGTGATGAGGGCATTATTGCTTTTTCATTTGCTTGAAGCACTTCTTGTAGATGCAGGTCTAGTTTCTTAATTACCTCAAGCGAATTGTAAGTTTTGATTGTTTAAGTTTAATTTTGTGTTTCGATATTTTTGCAATCTTTGAGTAAGATGAAACTGTGTATATTAGAAATCTAGGATTCTTGTAGATGACGATTCATGAAAACATATGATCTGAATGACTAATACATATTTTTTTTAATATAAATCTGGATGATGTACATTTCAGTCCCTATAGGAATGCAGAATTGATTTCTTTCTCAACCTGTCAAAAATTAAACAGAAAATTTCTAAATCACCATTTTCTATGGGATATAACACAATATCTAGCAAATTGTAATATTCTCATTCATGCTAGCAGCGTCATGCAGTACTAAACAACTAAGGCTATTCTGTAACCTGATCGATAAGTTTTTATCCATCATTATCTATTTCAACCAATGAACATAGGTAACACCGACAAAAATTTTGAATATCCTCGTGTCACAATTGTTTCCATTTGGCAAAAAACTTATCGATCAGATATCTGCTTCCTATTTCCAACGAATTCATGAATTGTGTTGCATGAAAGCCTAATTATCTACCACACAATTTTAGTGATCTTTCGTTCTTCGAAGTCGATTCCTGTACTATATTTCATTTTGATTGTTTGTTTTATTTAGATTGAATGATGCAGAATGAAAATCACTGAACACCAGAAACGGCAATCTCTTTTTCTCGATACATTTCAGGATTTTTTCTCCATCTGAATTCAGACACAAATTATATACGCAGGAATAAAATTTCACCTCTCCCGCACCATAATTCACTAACGACTCGTGCAAATATATTTCTATTCCTGGGAAACTGGAATATGTTGACTTGCACAATATAATTATCCTGACATAATGGAATAATTTTTTCATGACGTATTCAGAACTGAATAACGTTTATCTATATGAGGTCACGTCTATGAAATTGAATTTGTGTATATATCAAATGATGTACAAGTGAGTCACGTGATGTTCAAGTCAGATTTCTTCTCCATATCGATCATTGCGAGCACAGATAGCTCTGTGTAAGTAATTACCAGGTGAAGTCATACTGCTTTTGGCTTCGTAATGATTAATTCATTAATTGACATCTTATACAAATTTGTGAGCTCATCTTGAAAATATTAGCAAATAATTGAGTTTTCCCTCTACAAATATTTTTCATATTGAAGATCAGAGCTATATTTTCCAAATCAGCCCATGTACAAATTCCAATATACTCAGATGATACAAAGCATAGAATTTTGAAGTTTAGAGCGTTGAATTAAAAGACGCTGATCCACTTACAAACAAAATATGAATATTATGAATTGAAAATGCATATACCATATTAATCCTAAAATTGAAATCGAAAATCTACTAGCGAATAATTTGACTTCAACTTCAAATTGTTCTAAATACAGAGCACGAACTTAATGTGGACTGAATTCTGCATGAAAGACATTACCTTCCTATATGAGAGCATTAAAAAGCCAGCTTTGTCTTAAATACACATTTTAGTTCTCTTTTGTGATTTCACCAAGCAAAAAATTGGCTCGGCAGTTGCAGTATAGTGCACAGCGACAAAAAAAAGCAGTCTTGCAGCTTTTAAGTTTGCTTGTCGCTTGCTTCAAGCGAAGGAAATTGCTGTAATTGTAAAATAACAAATTGAATCATCATTCGACTGAAGCTGATTTGCACGAAGGTGTTCATTAGTTCACTAGCAACTATTGATTTGATAATTCATGAATGTACGCTACATGGCTATTCAGTAATTCTATTGCTCTACTAAATTAAATAACTTAGAAATCTGCAATCAAATTCTCCTGAAGTATATGCTGGAATCAATATCATACCCTATCCATTTTTGATATTGATAAATATCCTTTGATCATTGATAAGTACTTATGGTTCTGATATCTCTTTGGTCAACAGGCCTTCTGCGTGGCTCGGTTTATCACCAAGAAACATGCACTCGCCACTGTCAAAAATCATGGAGGTTACGTATAAGACACTTGTGATCAGAATACTCTAGAATAAACGTTCAGTATAGTACCAAACTTCTCTAGATTTTCAATTATTAATCTAGATGAAACGAGTACTTGTAAATAGAAACCAGGGTCAGACTAGATAATGCGTCGACAGTAATGAGAAAATGTAAGAATCTAAGTAGTATTAGAACCTCATTCCATTATTATTTAGCAGTTCAAGGCGAGAGTATCTGCTTTTTTGAAGCACTATCCAATTAATTGCATTCAACGACTATAAAATCGGGTTCAATCTCTACTACTACCACACTAACCGACCAATACGAATGTAGTTAGATGATATGAAAAATGTCGGTCGCAATCTAGAAAATAGTAACTGATTAAGTTACATTATAAATGAACTTTTCGTGCAGCAATCTGTGAAATAATATCTCAAGTACTAATTAAAAAGACTGTCTGTGACACTTTTTTGTTCTTTGGAATAAGAATTAATCTTTCTATTCAAGAATTTCTTCATTTCGACGATATTACTCTTGCTGAATATGCATAATTTGGTTTTCTTAATTAATATGAAATGAAATATTGATAAACGGAATTTGTTACGTGATTGCTCCATTCATTACTTTTCATTCTACTGAAACACAGTTGAGTTACTTAGTCATTCTGAATTTCCCATACTATCCACTTGTGCGCTGAATACAATGTATTATGCTAATTTTATATGATAAATATTATTATATATACAATTCATAAATGTCTCACAATGTCAGACATCACTAGATTCTGAACAATTTTTCCATCGCTGACCTGTGTAATTCAATCACATTTTCGTTTGACCTTTTTAAAGAACCAAACTTGATATGACTTGACTTGAGGAACAACTGCCATGACCATTATTCATTACATACACTAAATTTCACACCCCTTGCAGACACATTCTGTGCAAAAATCCCCAGTACACTTGAAATTGTACAAGTATCATACACACTCTTTTCATTCTTATTCTCAATCTTTCCATTATTTGATCTCTTACTACTCAAATCTAGGAACTCATCTGCATTCAACGATAGTATTATTAATCTGTAGGAAATCTAATATTTGAAACTCCAATTTGTCCGCTGATTTTGTTGTTTTTTTATTTTTGAATCATCCGTGTAATTTTGAATCAACTAGGATCATATTAGACTTGTAGCATATGCTTCTTATAGTTCAATAACAATTTCACATGTCCTGTGCAAACAATACGAAAAGCCGAAATTGCTCCTGACGGAAAAAGCTTGTTGAAATGAACAGCTGAGTAACGAGAAATGAAGACATAGAGAGACAAGGAGGAATTTTGATATAGCTAAATGTTATGAGAAAAGTAATACTCGGGAAAATTGAAGTCTACAACAAAGGAAGAGCAAATTTTGCGAGAAGACATTAGGGAAACAAATTTTGAGGCGTGATTAGAGAATAAACGGATGCAAATTTAATTTACTCGGATACCGTTGAGATTAGGGACATACAAATACAGCATTAGCTAGTGCCTCTATCATTTTCCGCTTATGTTCAATAAAGCTGAAGTAATAGAGCTTTGCTCTCGACATTCCTATATGGATTCTCAATTTAGCGAGTAAAAGTTATTGAATTCGATTTGCCGTCATGTATATGATCCTACAAGCTTAAAATAAAGTATTAAATGTTCAATTAGAATCCAGGCAAACATGTTTTTATATTGAATTATCTCTATAATGACAGATTCTAATTCATGAACAGAGAAAACAAAGTCTATGCATAAATAGAAAAGCTCATGACGTTGATTAATTGCGTTTTGCCATTAACTTGCGCTCCTAAATTTGGCATCGTTGCATTATCCAACATCCTTCAACGTTCTAACAAAAAGTTATTCAAACAATGCTTTCAATTAATAATTAGCAGATGAATTATCGTTGAAGAAAATAATTAATATAAAGGAGATTAAAATTTAATCATGATGTAGAAGAACATCAAATAAGAATGGAATTTAGAGAACATAGAAGAGAATGAGAACAAATCTGCCGTGGAAATTACGTTTGTGTCCCATAAATTTTCCAGTATGAACTAATAATATAAACACATCTTTCACGAAAATTTATAATGGATATTTACAGCATCTAAAAATTCATAGAATTTGGGAATTGCAGTTTTTTTCATACAATCATGATATTTCTCCACAAAGAAATGATTGGAATGATATTTATAATCGGAAAAAAAAATTGAAGAATCATCTAGAATCTAGATGATGAAAGCGCATTTTTGACAGCTCATGGATGCTTGTTACTCCAGATATTTCGCAAATTACCGTCTCTCACAATTACTGAGCTTGAAATCAAGCAATTTGGGCAAAATTACGAAACAGCAGCTTCCATTTAGTACTAGCTTCAAATTTACTATTTTATAGGTACATAATTTATGCATGTACAAACTCAAAAATACCTTTTAATCTTCATTGTTTGGTTATTGACTCACGGGAGGTCAAGTGCTGTACCTTAAAATTATAATTTGATCTTTATCAAAGCTATATAAAAAAATACATCATAAGTAAACAAATTTTCATCCAATAATATTAATTCATTCTAATAGGCTTCAAATTCGCGTCAAACAAGTCATTGAATGAATCCCGGACAGATTTGACAACTGTACATTTTAATAGTGACACCCACGGCTAAGGTTGTAACTAAATTTTTATCTACTTGAATAAACTTTAGTTGCCATATCCCTAATGTCATATATATCTATGGGCATTGTTTCACTTGAAACAAGTAATTGAATGATTTAATCTTCCACAATCACTGAGCTCAAATAAAAGCAATTTTTGCAAAACTACAAAACAGCAGCTTTTATTTAGTACCAGTTTCAAGTCTGTAAATAGTATAGTTTCTGGGAACTCAGCGTCACGCCAACCAGCCAGACAGCCAAAGTGAATATAATAGCGCTTTTTTCCAGAAAATGCGCTAAGAAGAGTTGGTGTAATCAAAAATATATATTTATTCACATTACTGATCGTCCCTGGATCATTTTTGCCTAAATTTGAGGGAACTGCACTTTGGAGATAGGCCAGTATTAGGCTCTTAGTTCTGTCATGAATTCAATGCTACCCAAAAATATGGACTTTTGTAACGAAGAAGTGCCTCTGCGCTTGACTATGATCCAGGTTTATTTCTAAGGTTGATAAGGCAATATTGAATTTCAGTTCAGATTTCATTTCCATTTTATCCAACAAAAACTAACTATGAAACATTATATATTCACATATATGTTACACGAGTATTTGTTATGGATTTTGAAAAAAGGAGCTGAGTATGTACACACAGGCATTGAAATAATCTTGATATGTAAAAACTACAATTTATTTATTTGGAGAAAATGAGTAGACTCTATGTTACACAGCTGAAAATATTGAAGTACAACAATGTGAAAAAATTACATGAGGTACTTCATCCGTTGAACACCAGAAAGAATATAGCTTAACAGAAAACACAACTGAAATATTAAAGCTCACATTTACACAAAGTCATTACAATAAAACTTACCAATAATAAAAAATCAGTTACACTAAATTATATATTGATATAATATAATTGTGGAAGCCTATTATCGGGACACTGTTGGCTCCCCGAATGTATAAATGAATAAATAAATAGATAAATAAGAGGACAGTAGGTACATACTCTATCAACAGAAAAAAATTGACTTCAGTTTGTGGATTGAAGTTAAGATAAAAGGAAATCCTTACTGGACATGTTCTGCATTTACTAGGAATTGATCCTTTGGTGCTGATAGTCATTTTCATTTTCACCTGGTTTCAAGCATTGATGCAGATGTCCAATGTGATGAGAATTTATACCTGATCGGGCGCAGTCGGCAATCGCTCGGCACCGTGTCCGAGAGCAATAAAGCTCCCGAACAATTTGACGTCCTGATGCACTGTTTCGATTTCATAAAGCATATTCAGAGTTAGATCAGATATGATTGTGATTATAATGTTCAGTATACTGCCAAAAACACAATTATAAAATCAATGAGAATTGAAATTAGCTTTTTTTTTTTTTAGATGAGTTCAACTCTACTTAGAGTTTTCTCTAATATAACCGCCAATTCATCGTTTCGAAATCTAATCCCAGAAAGACCAACGTATTCTGTTTCAAAAGCCGTTTGTCATGGTGCATTATGCTTTAATGTTCGACTAGTTCATTATACTGATTCCAGGGTAATTACGTAACAAACAATACCCGAGGCAAATATGATAAACAAATTTCCCAGTTATAGCAAGTAACCAGAGTAATTCCTCTGACAGAAATCACAATAACAAGGCAAACATTGCTGAAAATTTTTATTGAAACAGTACAAAAGTCCTATATCAAACATTGAAGGCACCACGGGAGTTGAACGGAGGGGAATGCCTACGGCCAACGTACACATCTCGGGCCGGAGGCCCTCGGAAAGTACTCTGTTGACCTTAGACATTATTGTCCTTTTACCACCCTTGATACCTCAATTACTATAATAACGCAGAATGACCGCAGCATCAAATGTACGGCATCTAATGGTTCTTGAAACAACTTTACTCGTAGATATCAAGATTCTGATAGTTGTGTTCTAGATTATTTGGATTCTTCATGTTGCAAGAATTACTATGGATTTATTCATCCTTATGAACAAATTACAATGAGAATCAATGTGTTTTCATCTATTTCCAATAAATTCATAGATCTTAGTATTAATGGATATCCACAGAATTACAGCAATAGTTTCCTAATGCTAGTATCTCATTCGACATATAATGCTGCTTTTTGTCGTGCTTTACAATAGTCCATTATGCTCTGAATTCAAATCATCCATTTTTTTCTTCATGTAATTGCAAACACGTCATACGCCGGACAGAATAAAAAGGACTGAAATCGAACGGAACAAATAGCTATGGAGTCGTATTCATAGATGACATCAAACATAGAACTGAATAGGGCACCTAATCTTCGTTTTATTCAATTTTATGTGGAACACATGCTGTATCAGATAACTTATATTTGTTGGATTAATATGTTCATGGAAAGCGGAGTAATTATAGTGAAATGGATAAATTATATACAAATTGTATACAGCACTCCATTGCCAACTGGAACTGCAGTGGAATAATGTAGAATACGGAATAAAGTTTGGTTGACTCCGATTCTATTTCATTTCAGTCTGTGAATCCATAAACGACTACAGGCGTATCACATGTTTCATATTTCTATTCCATTCTTGCCATCATCTATGAATCTACCTTACATCATTTGAATATTTGTTTTGTATTAGACATCAAATATATGTCTTGAGGATGAAAATTATAATATTGTATAAATAAGAATACATTCCACAATAACCTTTTGTTATTGTTGCTTAATTATTTCATTCAAGACGTGAGGTAGGAATCCAAACTGTATGTAAATTCTAATTTCGATGTCTATTACTACACTGCAAACTCCAATTGAAATTATATGAGCCAGCTCATTTTGCGCTGTAGTCTTCCTAAGGAATAATTCAAAATGAATATTCAAACTGCTTGTATGTATTAAATATACATTCCATAAAACGTAGCAATTATGTTCACATATAGCGAAATTGAATTTTATATTCATCAGATATTAGAAAAACTCATTCGGGATCTCTACTTTTATTGTTATCGAAATAATGCAGAGTAAAATGATGTTTTCCAATGTTCACTGTTTCTCAACTTCTGTTTGTTTATGTTTAAGTTCATTTTGTTCCATTCCTTCTAAGAATTCTCACAAAACTTCTTACGTTGAATCTGAAACGTATCAACTAAAACACATAACTTTCAGGATCAGTTCGTCGTATTTTATCTTCTTTAATCCATTCGAGGATTATCCAATTCTCATTTTTAATGAAATATTCTTCTTTTTGAATTCAGATGAAATGGTTATAGTATTGATCTGAGATACGATATTTATTGCATTTAAATTGAAAATTTTGAGGATATAGGATGAGTTAAAGAAGAATTAGTCTTTGCAGTTAATTGGAAATTCAATATCACTTCAATTAGAACAAACTGAAGAAGAAAGGATTCAGCAAACTTCTGATAATCTCTTTTATTCGAATAATCCTCAATTTGAGAACAAGTATTCGTGATAAATAATAAAGATTAGATATTCTCTTAGAAGAGAACTAGATGGGGTATCCTATATAAAAATTTTCTTCAATAATATTAAATTGTCGAAACGTTGACATATCGTCCGCAGTATGTACGTGATTTTTTTTTTCACTCGATCATGCAAGCAGTCTGCAAAGCCAATAACATCATCGGAACTGATATTGCTATGCTTTTAAATCAATAAAACAGAGATTAATTCATCCATATTGAACTGAGATTGTTTAGGACTGTAGAAATGATTTTTAAGGATAATTTGAAGTTCTTAAAGCTGAATGAGTAATGTATATCATTCGAACAGTTATTGAATTTTGATTTCTAGTAGGCTATTTGTCAGCGTGGTGCTTTATAGATCTTGAAGAAAATGTCTCAACCAATCATTCACACGTTTTAGGTCTACCAAATACAAGCGAGTGACAGATGAGTCTCGTGATAAACCGAACAATAAGAAGCAACAGAAGAAATGTGAACATCAAATCAAATATCAATTTCGCACACTTCTTTGTGATATCTCACAGATTTGTGACGTTAAAAGATTCCTTTTCACTCGCTTCTCATATCTATGAAGAAGTGTAGTACGACCGTATTTCAACGTGAATATTTCTACATTTCTCACTTGGAATAAAACTTTCAGTTATAATTCACACAGATATTCATTATTCGTAAAAGTTACCTATGTGTTTTCGTTTCATTCCAGTTTGGTAGAGGTCTCTGGCGTCACCAGTTTTAAAACTTTCTTTGCGGCAGATAAAGCAGTGCACGCGAAATTATGAAAATAAATGAGAAGAGTTTTGATGCAATTTTTTGTAGATACAGAAATAACTTTTAAATAATAATTTGCTCCCTGAAATGCTTGTAGTTTTGCATGCCTAAGTTTTTTTTTCTGTTTACAGGTAAGTGGAGGGTTTCTGATGTTGAAGAACCAAGTTTATTCTTCCTTTGAGTATGTAAAATTCAAAATACTATGCAGTAACTTTCCTTAGATATTCGAATACACTGCCACGTACTATCGTTCATAATAATTGTCCCGTGCAGTACACTGATCTCTTTTCTGATTATGTAGTCCAATTGTCTGAGAAATGAAATTTGTTGGTGGTTAATTACCAAAACGGTGACGAAAGAACGTACGAGAATGTACACACACATTTAAATGCTGGTAATGAGTTTTCCAAAGAGTAATGTTCTAAGATTATCATCCGATATAAGCCTCCTTTTCTGATCATGTACAAGTCAATGATATCAATTACACATGTTTATGGATTTATTATAACAAAGTACTGGAATTAAAAACAATTCATTCATTACAGGCACATATGACAATCTTTGTCTGTTATTTTGATAAAAGTGTCTCTAGAGATACTTCTTGACGGCTGTACTCTCAATAACAGCACAACATTCTTCAACAATAAGCCAATATCTACTAGTTTTTTCATTACGAATAGATCTACAGTACTAACTTGAAGCAATAAAAGAATGCAATAAGTGGAAAACCCAACTTTGCTGAAAAGTGCATGCGAAATTGACTGGATGACGACAATGTAACTACCCATTCGTAACAATTTATTGAGCAATTTTAAATAAAATAAGATATCTCACTACTAATTACTTACCATAGAGCTTCCTATGACTTTATGTTTTTTACTTATTGGAGAAAGACTGAAAAAAAATTCTTGGTAGGAACGAAAGGAAGCGACGAAGGAGCAATAAAGTGAACAAAAGAAGTGCTTCAGAAGTAAAAGGATTGCTGAAAAAAAGTTGATGTCTTCCAAAGAATGTATCCTCAAGAACACAACATCGATATTGATGAAAAAAATCTGACGTGAACATCACGTGACATCATTGGATATACATAATCAAATACAACATCTCATCATTCCACGGTTAGTCGGTTGCTATAGAAACAGTAGGTCATCATTCTTATGCTACAAAATTCCTAAATACTGATCTCCAGGATTCTACGGCTAACAGTTCTAAATTTATGCGCAAAATTTCAAGATCGTCACGTATAGTGCACTTTCGACTCAATCGACACAAATAAAAATAGGATATGAGCATACAAAACAGTACTATCATCTTGAATACTGTATTCTAATTTTCTACGTTCAATCGTTTTTGATTTATGCGGAGAATTAGAAAATGTTTCGAGTGAACTGCACTTCCGGCTTAGCCGATCACAATCATAATGCAAGGTGTACAACTAGATGCTATAAAAGTGCCTAATACGAAATCTCAATATTCTGGGACTTATTATTTCAAATTTATGAGAAAAATTCGAAAAGTCTGTAATATGGAGTGCACTTCCGGCTTAGTCGATTGGGACGAAAATAGGACATGATCATTTGGATGGTACAGCAATTTGAATACTGAATTTCAGTATCCTACGGCTAACCATTGTAGATTTATGCGGATAATTCAAAAAAAGTATCAGGGGAAGTGCACTTCTAGTACAGACGATTGCAACCATAATGCGAGGTGCACATCAAGATCCTAAATCCTATACCAGCCTTTTATACAAAATTTCAGCATTATACGTTTGATGAACTCTAAAATTTGCGATACTTATACATACGTACCGACATCAAGCCAAAAATAGTCAAAATGGATTCAGGGATGCTCAAAACGGATATATCCATCAAAATCTCGATATGTGAATTTTGTCGGTTACACAATATTCCCTTGTACTTTTAGACCGTCAGATAGTCATGGATTTCAGTGCCTCATTTTGTTTTTCTTGCCTTCAATAGGTTTGATAAGTATGCATATTTGGAGTTCAATAATGCTAAAATTAAAGCTAGACCGTGTGACCCGCATAATGGAAGTCATTTTTAAATTTGTATGAAAAAGCATGTTTTGATCTAATTGTGTTGCTTTCGTCATGCTTATGGAATGAAATTCAAGGAAAAATATTTTGACATGTGAAATTCCAAAAAAAATCAAAAAATTGACAACAGTCTATTATATCCTACCTTATCATTTCAATTAAACTGATTGTTTTATACCGCAAATTCTGAATGTCTGTTATACTCATAAATTGCACTTCTGGCTTGACCGATTGATACAAAAATAATAGATAGCTATATTGACACTACAGAAAGTTCAAACACTGAATTTCAATATGCTATAGCTAATAATTCTAGATTTATGGAAAAAATTGGAAGAAAATTTCAAGTAAAGTGCACTTCTGGCTTGGCCGATTTACACAACAATAGCAGATGATCATTCTGATACAACATCAAGTTCAAATACTGAATTTCAACATCCTACGATTGATCATTCTGGATTTATTAGAAAAATCCGAAAAAAGTCTCAAGTGAAGTGCACTTCTGGTACAGACGATTGGAACCATAATGCAAGGTGCACAACCAGACCCTATACCAGCCTGGAGTACGGAATTTCAACATTATACGTTCAATCAGTTTCGAGATTCGCGAGTTACGAACGCATGCACGAACGAACGAACATACGTACCGACATCAAGTCAAGAATAGTCAAAATGTATTCAGGAATGCTCAAAACGGATATGCCCATCAAAATCTCGATAGGTGAATTCTGTCGGTTTCACAATACTTTCTTCTACTTAGTACAAGTAAGTAAAAATTCTATCTCTTGCTGCAAATTCTAGATGAGTATCTTGAAAACAGGCCTTGTATATTTTACACACAGTGAATTATATCCTTATTAACTTCTTTGGTGAACATTCACTGCAGTCTTAACGATTCATTCATATTTTAGAGAAACTTGAGTCAAGATATATAAATTTGGCAGACTTCGACTTTTTAATCACTGTATAAATCACACTTCGAATTGTAGTTCTCTGTATCACTGAGCCAGTCAGTGAAGCAATAGGAAAAAAATCGTATAATTGGATCAGATATAATTCACACGATGAAGGCATCCAGCTGTCACATATAAATTTAATTTTGGGAGATTTGTTACTTTTCTCACCTGTGGTAACATTGTTGGAAAGCATTTTTTTATTGAATTTAAATTTAATTTACGCGAGCACTCGTATGTAAATTTCCAATTCCAGTTCATTCAGCATATTTCTGTTATTCGCTATCCAAATGCTGCGGGTATGCCAAATAAACATGTAAGTTTTATTGCGAATGATATTCGAGAAGATGAAACGCTGTAAGTATTTCCATAAATAAAATTGTAATAAACAAGATTATTTCAGCATGAACAAATTTCACAATATATTTGTTAGCTATGTCTTTAACGAGAGAATTTACATCTATGAATGGTTTAATATAAATTATATATTCACTACCAATTCTAAAAGCGATCACGTCAAATTTTGTAATATGTGCTTATGTGTTTGAACTTTGTATTCATGACATAAAGTATTTGGACTAACAAAAACTCGCAATGAATATTTGTATCTTGATGGTAACCTTTTCATTGATATTTTAAAAGGTTTACCTTTGTTGCTTGCTACCCAGTAATAAAGAAGTTGCACTTTTATTGGTTCCCGATCCTATTTTTGTAACTCGGTCGGGATGCATTCCATCAGTGAATATTCTGTTGGAGTAAAATGTTGATAGATTGCTAATGAACATATATTACATATGGAACTTCCTTTATCCATCACCACCGACAAGCATACATCTTGGAGATCTGACACCGTTTGCAGTCTCGCTGGTTTTCACATTGCAATATCTGAAACTTCACAGTGAGGAATAGAGAGATCTCGTTTAATGAAATTTCGCTTACGAGCAACTATAATGCATTTGATATCAACTTTCATGGAACTATTATACTTTAATATACTGAGATGAGAGTTCTTATGGCTTGCTCTATTGTGAGCTACGAATCTGTTTGATTAAGAATTCAGCTGTACATATTTTCAAATAAGTTGTTTTCTAGATCTGTAGCAATTTTGATGCTCCAACAGAAGAGACTTTCAGCAGATGATAAATTGGAATATCGCATAATTTGATATTTCAGTCTTTACATGATTGTTAACAGACATTTGAAATCGAAAAACTCTGTTTGGTATCTACAATGAATTAAATATTGTTGGAACATTTGTGGTTTTCCATTTTGTTTCTTATTTCAATGAATATAATAGTGCTCCTACACATCTGCTACTCTCCAATATTATGTTGAATTGAAGTTCATACATTCAAATATGATATAGAATATCACACAATATTCATGGAATACAGAATAGAAAATCTTGTCCATATAATTAATTTCTACTTGATTCAATTGAATTATACTTTGCTATGGAATTATAAATATAAGCACAATTGATTAATGAAATCATCCGTGAACTCCAAAGTTTTTTGGTAATATCCAGTGCATTACTCATATTTCAAATGGTACCTGTTAATTAATGTTGATAAGTCACATTACACTCCCAAAAACTGGTTAGAGTTCTAACAGAATTTGTGTCGTGGCGTAATTTTATCACCTTGTGTAAATACCATCTTGATGTTAACTTCCAAAGTTCAGCGAAGTTCTCCTCATTAATAATGCAAGCGCTTGAACATCGAGGCAGACTGCTTCTTTTGTCAGGGAGGTTGAGTTTTCTTGCACGTCTTATTGGTAAAGATGAAGTACAAAGATGGAGAACTTCTATATGTGGAACACGCGACAAAGCTAGACTATTCTGAAACGTGAGAGACATAGAAGATTGAGAATGATTTTTCTGTGGGATCTTATTTGTATTTGAAAGTATATAAATAACATTTTCACGAATCAGTAGCATAAATCAAACGACCTATATGTGCAGCTATGAATATGCCTGTAAACTAGCCATATATTTTGTTTTATAGTGCATTTTCTACACTTATCGAACATAGTTTCTTCCAGTTTTTAGAATGAAGATTGTGTTGTGCAAAATATTGAGGTTAATCGATTATATCTACAAGTTTTGTTCTGGTAGGATACCATATATCATTGTGCATTTGTATAACAGTTTTTATTTGACAGAAACAAAATGCTACTAATTTGCTCGAGAAGTATTCCTCCTATTAATAACCTTCAGAGACGTATCTGAAACACAAAATAAGACAGAAGCCAGGATGAATTATCACAAAGAATTCAACGGCAGTTGGTTGATGAAAAAAACTTCTCCATTTACGGATATAACTGTTTGAATACAGCGCGCAATAGATCAAATGTATGATGAAGCCTAGGTTCCCTTGAAAATATAGACAATTATTTACTCCAACATTCGAATATATTGAAGGAACCTCTGCCAGGAAGGATCAATGATCTTTCTATTTGCTATTCACAAAGTGTACAGAATGGTACGTCTGCCATAATACTTTTTTCTAGGAAGGAAAGAATCTATCATTCAAATGATAGATAACAACTATACAATTTTATAAAAGAAAGAGTTAGGGAAAAATCCGAAAAACTGTGCACTTAATGTTTATTATTTGTTGAACACGGAGCATCGGATTCCAAACCTAATTGATACAACTCCTAGTCCAAAGATTGTGTGTTGGAACGGAGCAATCATTATCAATAAAAATAGTTTTGTTCTGTTGTTATGAGTTACAATAATCATCATTCAATTATCGGTAGTTAAAACAACACCAATTAATTTATGTAATGACATTTTTTCGCAAATTAATATCAATTACATTACTGCCAATATTTCATGATGTTATTATAACAAAATGATATTGATTGATTCGCAATAATAATTAAAACATAATTTTAATGATGTATTGCATTGGGAACGAACACTGGAAATGGAAACTGTAACAAATGATACACAAATTAATTTTACTAATGGATAATCCATTGAAGTATTGTAGCCCCAGACTAACTGATTACTGTTCTCGTCAAAAACTGTACGCTCATTATTCATTTAAGGCCTGATTGTTCCAATAAATAGCAAAGCAGGGAAGCATTTCAAGCCCAGGCAATTTGACTGTTCTATGAATGATTTAAATTCATACCTATCAATTTTCGGCCGAAACCATCGATCAATCATTATCTAGAGAACAGTCATAGGCCAGATTGTGGGAGTATATAACCTAAAGCGTATTGCCAAAATGGACGAAGCAAACAATCATCTAAATCCATGAGATCTGGGAATGATATTCAAGAACTTTAGTTAAGTTTAACCGGACATATTCAGCATGATTATTGCTGAAATAATTGGTACCATGGAAAATAAACTAAACTGTAGATGAAATTGGACTGTACATTTGTGCAACCAGATCTAAGTTATATAAATAGATTAAAAATGTGTACAAATTCTAACAAAAAGTGACAATGTTCACACAAAATCTGTCCATTTCTGTATTGGGAGAAAAAAATTGCTACGTCTATGCCTGTTACAAATACCTGGCATACCACTTTCTTTCCCTTGAACTTTTTGATATTGTCATCTGTATAGATGCTCTATGCAGGTTTTGCTGCTAAATCACTATACTTGATTATGCTACTGAGAGAGATCTTACATTAGAAGAAGATATATATGGACGCTTGGAAAAAGTGGTGTACCAAGGCATGAGAATAGGATTTGACGAGTCACATAGATATATATCTCTCTTACTCAGTAATACCTAAATTTTAGGAGTAATTTCATAGTGCTACGCCATTGGTATAGTTGTTGGACAAAAAATATACTATAAAAATAATCATATATAATATCACAAGTGGTTAAATTTTACCGGAAAAATTTTTAGATTGTTACGAGAGCTTGTTGCTCAGCAATTTATTGAGTGATATTGACAGAAAAATCACGAGCTGTCAAGCGAGTGATTTTTGATCAATATCACGAAATAAATTGGTAGCAAGCTCTCGTAACAATCTAAAAATTTTGCCAGGTTAAATTTAATCACGAATGGTATTCGGGAGATTATTTTTCCCATCCAAATTCATCAATATATTCCAGAGACTCGATTCTGAATCTGCTCATTTTCACATTCAATCTGTCTGTCAGTTTGACAGATGCTGAATCAACGCGGCTGAATATTCTTTGTTTTGTATATATGACCAACAGATAGAATTTCCAAAAAATTTCCACTTGAAAACCGTGTAGGTTGTACCACGTGACGTCGAATGGTGCAATTCTATTGGACGAAATTTGGATGGTAAAAATAATCATACTATATTTGTGCACAACTTCTGCCTAGGCACACCATGATTTTTCTTATTGTCTCGGAGAGTATTAACATTTGGAACACATTTTTTCTACGATCACTATAGAAAACAACATATTTCTCATACAAAACACAACTAGAAAGCTTACAATTTCACACAACTGTGCGAAAAGTCGTGAGAAATCATTTCTCACACCAGTTTGACAAACTTATATATAAATAATTCATTTTGAATATTCTTTAGGTGATATATATGATATATTCAGCAAAATTATTGATAAATATAACGGACTTGATATAAATCTCTATTTGCTCTTTTATAAGCCACATTTAAATAACAAATTTGTACTAAGTTCTGTTGGAATTATTTTCCCATTCTTGTAATATATATTCCGAAGGTTGGTGACACTACGAATCACAACTGTCAAATTGAAGCAGACAAAACACGTTCCATCACATTCTGTTGAAATCGAAAAATTATGTATGTAATTATTGTATCATAACCAAAATTAGATATCCAAAAATATCATTACTGCAGTTGAAAAATGGTTAGTGACGAAGATTCAGAAAACACGCTACCCCAGATCACAGAAAACTCTAACTAATGAACCAATCAGAAGGTTGCTTGGTGAGAGTGAGCCAATCAGATACAATCTCTCCGTAGTTTGCAACAATTAGATTACACAACAATGAAATGTCAATCAACTGATAGAAAATATATCAATAATGATCCAAATCATAACTAAAATTAATATCACAATAAATAAGCAGAGCAAACAATTAAAATGCCTAAATTATTCTATATCTGTGAAAATAGATTCAAAATCTCAGTTATACGAATGATTAACCTACATATTTCATTAAAAATTGTAATCGTAGAAAAAGTGTAGTGTACAACACGTATAGAATCACCTATTTCACACTTGTGTGATTCCAGCACTCGACTCTGTCTCGTGCTGAAAATTACACACCTCGTGTGAAATAGGTAAGTTTCTAACTTGTTGTACAATGAACTATTATTCTGCTACTCGATCAGCCGATTATTTTGCAGCCAGCTCTCGCTCTATAACTCCTTCAAATTTTACTATTAGAGCAATATTTGTCAAAGTGTCCAGAGCACATTCTGGTAATAGATGAATTTACTCCTTACAAGATCTACTATTCTAATCAAGTTTCACTGAATTACGTTTACGTGTCTTGGATGATTTTTTGATATTATTCTATTAGTAATGATGCTGCCCATTCCCACATCATGAATTTACTTCATTCAGCTCCTTGATTTCTTCCAAAGAGCTCCTTTAAAGTGTAACAGGCATTAGAGAGCAACTCTGTGGTGATGGTGCCAGATAGCTAGCAGGAAAAGAAAGTATTTGTCGTTGTGAATGAAGAAAAACGTATAAGAGAAGCGAAGAGTTTTATTAAAACACAAATAAATGGGGAATGGCTACATGAAATCAGCGAAAACAAACGGTAAAGTTTGGACTTGCGAATTACGACGGACACGGCTTTGACTCAGCACACAAAGTTGGAGTTACAGTCCGTCGAGTTTTTGGTTATCGTCGTCAGAGGTTGTCGTAGCCCTACGTGGCAGAGGCTACGACGTGGTGAACGGACTGTAGCCCTACGGCAGATGCTACAGTTACAGAGAGTGGTGACTCTGAAGCAGGAGCCACAATGGACGTCGCTTCTATGGCTCTGAAACAATAACCACTCGACAGCGGGAGTCAAATAACCCTGTCAACAGGACGTTACTCACGGTAAATACTGTGACTCTGAAGCAGAATCCACAACGGATGCAGAACGGTTTAGTCGGTCTGATGCGCAGCACCACTAAGATACTGGACTCAAGAATCTCGGAAGAGTATTTCATCGTTCGATTTCAACTTGTATTTATACCCAGATTTCGGTAACCTCTGAAAAATATGAATGAATGCAATATTGACTCATCGTGTGCTAGTTCTTTGCCAAATATATATTACAGGACTTTGTAATCCTTATTCCATTTAAACTCAGAATAAAACTTTATAACTGATTCCCTACTTGACCGCCATTTACTGCTTATTGTCAACTGCAACTTAGATCTAATTTTTTTCTTCCAGACGGTGATATACGTATATTGAAATTGTAGCCCAGCTATCAAAAACAGAAATAGGAGTCCTGAATAACCTTGTTACTAGGCCTCAAACAGATACGGAGGACTCCCATACAAACGATTAGCGGTTTTTTATATTTCAGGAAATAAATTTGATCAATTGCCAAATTGACTTTCATCGGGTAAAAGCGGTTTCGGTGAACATAAATTACTGTGACAGAAGGCTATCAACTGCAACATGAACATTGTGGTTAGGTTATTTGGTATCGTCCTATCAAACAGTTATTAATGGCAGTTTTTTGGATCTCAAAAAGAGAGCGCTTCGTCACAAAACATAATAAAGTCCTAAATAACTAATTATTATAACAATTCTTTTTCTCCTCGAAATCTACTCATCATGCACTCTCAACTTATTTGATTGCATTTCTATTTTTGTATGCCACAGTCAAAAAAGTCACATCAAATCCACTGGATTCTTCATGATATCTCCAAATTTCAAACTGAATACCGGATAAATTGATGATTGAGTTGACTGCATTTTGTCTAAGTTGAGCGAATGCGGCAATTACTTCACATGGAATTTTCTCATGAGTATTTTATATTCTTGCTTTTAGGAAATACTATACTTTCATTCAGGGGTTCATTTTTTATTTGGTCCACCAGTTAGTTGTTACATTTTATTTTCACCACATTCATCTTCATCACCTGAAATTATTTAATGTCAATCATCTCTCCTAATTGTTTATTTGTTTCTTACCTGTTGATCCTAATTCATCGCCTTTCGATCAGCTGTGGCCTCCATCTGTCAGATTCGTTTTGTTCATGCACCATGTCCCTCTAGCGTAAACTATTGTCACCAGTATTATTGTGTCTCGTCTGCAACCCTCTTAGCGTCTCTGTGTTCTTGGTGGATGAAAATTGGAGTTTGAAATGCGTCTTCTTTTCTTATTAAACTAATAATTAGAAAAACCGTACTTAACTTGAAAACAGACTTAACTTTGTGAAGGTCTTTCTAACTGCCACTTTTAAATTAGTTAGTGAAGAGTTCATATCAAATAGTGTTCGGGAGTTCATTAAGAAATTTTAGTGCCAAATTGATTACCGGGCCGCAATTTTTCTCAATTTCTGTGGATTTAAACTCTCAACGTTTTTTTGAACTTCAAGCTAAAAGCCGATCAACACCTCAAGGCTTTTTGTTTTGTACCCTTTTCGTTGGGTTTTTCATCTACGTTGCATCATTCCCATTTGTTCCTGTACCATTTTCATCGTTCTTGTCATCTTGGAGCCATCGTTCAAATTCACCGACCATCTTCGTCCATCTCCGTGTCTGTGACGTCATCTTCGATATCTGTGTGCTTCTCGAGGAGCGACTTGCCGCCATCTTGCGGTCTCGTCATCGTCCCGATTTCCCGCTCCGGCACAAAGCTAAGCACCATTCATTTTGTTTATGCTCCAATTTATTCAATATTTTATTTATTACGTTAAGGATTTTGTTTATTGCTTGATAATACTACTACATTGGGTGAAACCTTCTGTAATACCAATCAAACGGGTATTTGAGTTGCATGCGTATTCAGTTTTGCTTACGTTGTGTTATTGCCACACACGGGTGGCAGACGTATTCTACGCCGAACCGTGCGACATTATAGCTTTTAGAGAGCAGTTAGGTAGTCTAGTTTTATGTCACGAGCGTACTACGAACACTGAGGGTACCCCCATCTGTCGCGTAGATTACAGTACACGCTTAGTTCTTATTATACCGCTGTTTGGTCACCTGAACTCTAATCGCTGTCGTGAGCGCGATTCTCGCGGGGACTGTGCTTGCCATTCGCGCGGCCTACCTAGTTCTTTGGCCTACGCTTACCAAAGTTTGATTGGCAATTCTGAGCCACCATTATTGTAGCCATTGACAAGGTTGTGAATAAAATCACTTAAGACGAGATCACGCATTTTTCAATCAGCGCCCCGAGTATTTTCTTCCCCCTTTCGCTTAGGCTCGGCGATCAACCATCGACTGACCCGAGGAGCTTCCAGATCGCCTGGCGCCCAACAAATACGAAATCCTCCATCACTCAAAGTAGACCGCACGCCGTCTTCACTGAGCTAGCTAGGGTCAACCCGGATAGGGGTTGTAGGGAGGTAATATACTTGTATACAACAGATGATGAAAAATCAATTCTAGTATATTTCAATATCTTTGCAATTTTACCTCAAAAATGTTTGCATTTCTTCCCTTCTCATTCAGAGTTAACAAACGAATCTCAAAATTTGGAGTTGCAAAGAGTACAGCGTGAAAATGTTTTGAGAAAATATAATCCCGAGAAGTCTTCAATCTATCCTCTATACAGTTGAATCAATGTTATGATGTGGAAAATTCCAAATATATTATCCAGTTTTCAAACTACAGCAGAAGAAATATATTGGTTCTTGTGTATTTGTATGTTTTCAAGTTATTGTTTTTTCACAAAAAAAAATTCTCTAGTATTGTGTTTAACAAAAGCTTTGTGAATAATATCTCTTGAAAATGAAAACTATAACTGGCATACGTATATGAATTTTCTCTATCATTAAACTCCATACTGATAATCAAGCCCAATATAAATAAACCATTCATATTTCAGTTGGTGAAAATTGACATCTCAAGGTTATTGAGCAATTAATTGTGACCTTTTGAACTCAGTTCGCTCCAAATCACAGATTTCAAATTAAACGTGAATTATGTCGTGCGGACTGTGGAATGAATAGTCAGTTAAGTATAGAACAGGGGGATGGAGTACAGGGGTTTTCCGTTGAAAAATAGCTGTGACGTCATAGTGACATCATGATCGATGGTCTGTGCTACAGCCTGTTCGTGATTTTAGTGGATGCGGTTGTTGAGGAGTTCAGAATCCAAGAATAGGAAGATGCTTTTATACTCATATTGCTTTGAATAGGGAACCCTGCTAATGCAAGAGGAACCGTTATCACAAATCATGTGGCAAATTGAGCTTCAAAAAATCTGTCGCCATTTATCTATCTGGAAAAGTATATAATATTTCCTAAGTTGCGTTCAGATTATTGAATCACAGTTTCTAATTTTTATGTTGTGAACAAAACTTGGAAATGGAGTAAGACTTCATTGTATACGAACTTCAAGAACTAAGAATACACTTCTTCAGCATTTCAATTTCTCTAAGACACTTCTGGTGACATGTTCAGTACACTGAAAAATAATTCTGCGATATTTACTATTGAATCACAACCGAATAAATTCTTGTCGATGATTCAGAGGTCCGTTTGATTGAATGATGCAGAAACTTCAGAGTAGATCATGTTTTCATTCAAATATCTTCCATGCTACTAGATATATCATTTTCATTTCCATCTGCTCAATTCATCAGTACATATTTGAATAACAGTTTTACTGAACATTTACGCGTTCATGGAGAAAGTCAGAATTTTGTTTCTAAATTAGATGTATCTTAATGAGACTGCAATTCAAGCAGAATTCATTCAGGGTTTATGTAAAACCCTCGTCACACGGCGCATGTTTCACTGATGTTTTGCCTACATTCTACATGGAGTTGTAAGGGTTATCGTGTGGGCTGCAATAATGAAAATCATCGTCACTGCTGATTTTGGTACATGGACATGTTCTGTTTTTTCATGCGCAAATTACTCTTTGAAATAGGAATAGTTTTTGAAGCTTCCATCTCAAATCTGAGTTTTTTGTCATTCCTAGTAGGTATTATTACTCTTATGGTATGATATGCCAAGGATTATAGATATATTTTCTTTTTCAAATTGAGTTACTACTGGTGATTGCTCATTCGCTGTCAGCTGTCAAGTTCGACATTTTATTGTGAATATTCAATTGCAGATAAAGATAAATGAATTAATATTTTCTGTGAGAATCCACAATTTTTTACTTCTTACCACCTTTGCCGATTTTGCTATTGTGTTAGGATAGTCTCATTGCATCATGATTCTATGAAATAGACAAACGAAAGCGATGTGAAGTGTCAACAGTGCAGAGTTTCATACGACTAAAATGGTGTGTGTAATTGATTACGCTTCTATGACATCAGCTGTCCTCATGAATTGTATCTACCACTACCTAGTAGATTAATTGTCTATTTGCTGAATAGAATTTCCAGTAATGGAGAATATGAATGTCATGTTACACCACCAGAAAGGTGTCTGGTTGAAGTTGGAAAACTGTTATTACGATTCAAATACCCATTTGAACTAAATACTACCTTCTGCATTTCAGTAGAGAGTTGATGTCAGAAACGGTATTAATGTAACTTGAACTTTAGTACATCCACTAATGAGGCGTTACAGAACATAAAAACAAGTTATTCCTTTTGTTCTCCTGAGGAAGGATAGAGATCTTAAATGTCCATTCATCAGGAAAAAGAATAATTCATTCACATTGAATAATAGAAGCGAATCTTTGATTTGATTTATTATTGAAGTATTAAGTAGTGTGTAACTGCTATGAGGATGACTTGCTTTTGATTAGAATATGAAAATGAATCAAATATAAAATGGATTTCTGTATAATTATTGTAATATTGAGGTTGAATTTGAAAAAAAGGCCTTAAGCGATCCAAATTGTTTAAATGTTATTTATTTGAACATAACTTAGGACGTTTCGAGAGTCCTACTGCTCTCATCATCAGCTAAAAGCCGTACAAAAAATGTATATAAATCGGAAGTACAAGAATAAAAATAATCTTCTTACCTAAATATGAGTAATACATATAGTCTTATTCTTTAAAACGTGAATGATGTAAAATTATTTGAATAGAAATGCCGCAAATTGTAACGCAAATCCATAGTCAGGGCCACATCCGAGGCAGTATCACATCTTGAACGGTAGGCGAACAACTGACGAAGCAAAACCGAACAATTATATAGCAAAGAGCGGAAGTTAGAATAAAATAAATATTTTAATATGTTTGCGTTCTGAATTTTGACAGAACAACCTCTGCATACTTCATGTTGTTTTTGTAATCTGTCTGAGTATTAAAATTTTTATTTTTATTTAAGTTAATATGTAAAGTTTCATGTAATAAACGATGTTGTTTTTTACTTATTTGGTCCACTATTTCGGGATTTTGGAAATCAAATTTATGACCTGTATCTACTGTATGTTTTGTAAGTGCACTATGACCGTCATTCAACCTCGTCGCATGGTATTTGTGAGCATATAGACGTTTGTGTAAAGGCTGACAAGTTTCTCCAATATAAAATTTGTTGCAAGGAATGCATTTTACCTTGTAGATGACATCCCTGACATCAGTCATCTTTTCCCTGTCTTTAAGGTTAGTATGTAAATTTCTTGTGGAGCAGTTGCCATTGTTAGCTATTTTAATGTTTGATCCTTTGATCATTTTTGTGAAACCATTTTGAATTTCTCTTACATACGGTATGACAGAATAAGTTGGTGCTACAGTTTGACTATTATTGGGTTGGATTTCAGTGCTTTTGTTTCTCAAGATGTATAATCGTTTACTAATGTGTGTATTAATGAAAAGTAATGGATAGCAGTTCTTTTTTAGCGTTTCTCTGATGTAATTGATATTGTCAGCGTGAAAATGTTTGTCTGACAGCAAAATAGCACGATCCACTAAGGCGTTTATGACACTGATCTTGTATTTTATATTTGTTTCAGAAAAATAATTGAGATATCTACCCGATGCGGTGGGTTTTTTTGTACCAATTCGTTGTACATTTGCCATTGATTCTGGAAAAGGTGACGTCTAGGAAATTGATAGAATTGTTTTCTTCCATCTCAATGGTAAAATTCAAGCGCGGGTGGAAATCATTGAACTTATTAAAGATTATCTCGATTTTATCTGAAGGGCCCACCACAAGGCAATCATCTACGTAACGCTTATAATAGATTATTCCTAGTTTGCTGTCTGAAATTATATAATTTTCAAGCTTCTGTAAAACTATATCAGCCAATGAATTACTGATGCTACTGCCCATCGGGCTACCATCAATTTGTTGGTAACACATGCCTTGGAAAGATAAAACTGCTGATTCAAAACAAAGTTTTATACCGGTAATAAATTGTTCGAGATTTAAATCTGTGTAATCACTAATATCAACCCATTTTTCAGTTATGCACTCCAAAGCTAAATTTTGTGGGATGCTTGGAAAAAGTTTTGTGACATCCAACGAAAAAATTTTATAGTTCGGGGGAATAACTAGACCAGTGACGTCCTCTACAAGGCAAAACGAATTAGCAATATTATAAGGAGACTTTTTTGTGACTTTACATAAAATATCGTTATAAAACTTAGCTAATTTATATGTTGACGTATTTATAGTAGATGTGACCTGTCTCAAAGGTGCGCCCTGTTTATGGATTTTTGGTAACATATACATTTTACCCAAAATTGGGTTTTGTACAATGAGTTCATTATGTCCAACATTATTGCAAAATTGTCTGGTTTTTTTGTCTAATATATTTATAGGGTTCTTTTTCTATCCATTACTTTTCATTAATACACACATTAGTAAACGATTATACATCTTGAGAAACAAAAGCACTGAAATCCAACCCAATGATAGTCAAACTGTAGCACCAACTTATTCTGTCATACCGTATGTAAAAGAAATTCAAAATGGTTTCACAAAAATGATCAAAGGATCAAACATTAAAATAGCTAACAATGGCAACTGCTCCACAAGAAATTTACATACTAACCTTAAAGACAGGGAAAAGATGACTGATGTCAGGGACGTCATCTACAAGGTAAAATGCATTCCTTGCAACAAATTTTATATTGGAGAAACTTGTCAGCCTTTACACAAACGTCTATATGCTCACAAATACCATGCGACGAGGTTGAATGACGGTCATAGTGCACTTACAAAACATACAGTAGATACAGGTCATAAATTTGATTTCCAAAATCCCGAAATAGTGGACCAAATAAGTAAAAAACAACATCGTTTATTACATGAAACTTTACATATTAACTTAAATAAAAATAAAAATTTTAATACTCAGACAGATTACAAAAACAACATGAAGTATGCAGAGGTTGTTCTGTCAAAATTCAGAACGCAAACATATTAAAATATTTATTTTATTCTAACTTCCGCTCTTTGCTATATAATTGTTCGGTTTTGCTTCGTCAGTTGTTCGCCTACCGTTCAAGATGTGATACTGCCTCGGATGTGGCCCTGACTATGGATTTGCGTTACAATTTGCGGCATTTCTATTCAAATAATTTTACATCATTCACGTTTTAAAGAATAAGACTATATGTATTACTCATATTTAGGTAAGAAGATTATTTTTATTCTTGTACTTCCGATTTATATACATTTTTTGTACGGCTTTTAGCTGATGATGAGAGCAGTAGGACTCTCGAAACGTCCTAAGTTATGTTCAAATAAATAACATTTAAACAATTTGGATCGCTTAAGGCCTTTTTTTCAAATTCAACCTTAACTACACTGGATCCTCCAACAACTTTACAAATATTGTAATATTGGAAAAAAAAGAAACGAAGAGAAAACAGACTGAATGTGTTGATTTGAATACAAAGCTTTCGGATAATAGAAAAGTGGAATGGACTAACGGATATACAAGAGAGAGAATATACTGGTTTAGGTAGTTGATTGCTTGTTAAATATTAGTTCAGATTGTGTGTAGCCTACTTGAACAATTTTTTTCCTCTATATCCACACGAATATATACATAGAAATCTAGGAACATACGAAGGATTTTAAGTGACCGGATAACAAATTGAAGTTTCATTGGAAAATGTTGTTTGAAATAGATGAAACTATCGATAGAATAATAGAATCGTATATTCTACAACATGTATTGGAATGGCCCTAAATCCACAAGGTTCGCGAGTGTGAAATACGCCACTCCAATACATGTTGTTGACTATACTTTCTTTAACAAGGTTTTAGGAATCGATCAATATTTTAGAAGAAACTTTGAAAATTATGAGATTTCAAACGTAAAGCCAGATAAAAATAATTGAATTGTTGACACGTAGCCATAGTTACTAAAACTAACAGCTTCTGATTCGTTGAAATGATTCTACACGGTAACAGAATAAATATTTTTACACAAGTGTGGAATTTGTCCTATTCCAACATAATTTTTTGTTATGGAATATGCAAATGCAAATGTTGAAGAAAAATATTTCGATGTCCCCATAACTGTTGGACTGATTTTACTCCTTATAAGTTTGATTGTTCCGTTCTTCCACACATAATATTTGATCTATCATGAAATCTCTGGTTTGGATATCTATAACAATTGAATTACCCTGAAATCGGTACGCATTTTGAGCTGAGATATCAAACAATCTTAAATATTGTTGATCCGCATGTATATATTTTAAGTTTCCAAGAGAAGAGTTGGTTCAGTTGGTTCCAAAAATAAATATTGTAGCACCATGGTGTGATAGTGAGCTTCATTTGAGAACCTTAAAATATCTTGGGCGCCATTTTTTCCTGAATAGCTTTTTCAACAGCTTCCTGAATACTCCTTATACAAATGGGTAGCTTAGTGAGGTAGTGTAGAATTCAAATTTAATATTCGGGGGCGAATTTTTCTACTATTTAATCACAAGAAAATACAAACATTATTAAAAAAACGCTTGCATAACAGTCAGTTTCAACTTTGATGGAACTCGTACTTTCATTGTCTGAAATAAACCATTTTGAACTACATTGGATTGCAATTACAAGGAATTCATTGAATCTTCTGTAATGAATCATGAGAACTGGTTGAATTTGATAGGTAAACTACGACAATAATAAAGTCAATAGTAGAATAGTGCATAAATTGGACTTGGAGCTAAAAATTTTCAACACATGTAGCTGATAGTTTCTGCATTTTCTACGGTAGCTCTAACTATAACTCTAAGAAACGATGGCTACTGAAAGCAATAAAGGTCATAGTTCGTAGACTGTCATGGCTTGAACTGTCTGTCCTTGCGTCAAAATACCTATATTCTCATCTTCTACAAGAGTGTTAAAATATTGAATCAGGTAACTGTTTATTAATGGATTCTGGGTGCCTCGAATTGAAACCAGGATGTGGCATGGATTAGCGAATTGGTTTGCTTTGAATCTGTCATCAATTGCACACATATAGTACAAGAAAATTTCAACAAATTTTTAGTCAATGTACTGATGAATCTATAGTATGGCTTTCTTGAATTTTTTCTGTTGAAAATGAGCAACTGACAACTAGTCAAATTCATTTCGCGCATTATTCCAATCAATTTTAACTTCACAATTTTTATAATCACTGATGGAAGAAAAATTAAACTGTTTACGCAAGAGATTTATCTCCTGGGACTGTCTCCGTCCAACAGCTGGCAACCTAGCTCTTCAGATAACAAAAGAACTCCGAGAATAAACGAACTTTCCACTGTCAAAATCTACTGCGTCGAGTAAAAGTGTTTGACAGAGGACCAAGAGAAGAATCTCGCCACTTATATACGTTCTTGTAGTAATTATCTTGTAAACTTTGAACGCGCTGAACAAGACTGCGAAATAAAACTTTGCCCATAAATCTTTTTGGAATAAATGCACAAAGTAATACTGTGTCACAGACTGCGAAAAAGCAGTCACGCACGGAATTCGTTATGAATCAAGTTTATAATTTGTTATTTTGCTCATCAAAAGCGGAAACTTAAATGGAAATAGATTAAGTGGAATGGGTAGCACGTAATAACAGGCGGTACTTGCATGTACATAAGTCGTCCTGCAAAATATAAAATAAAAAAATGCTTGTAGTGTTTCTTCCGAATTAAAGTTGGCACGAGTTCCTTCAAACATACTATCGGTCATCAATTAACTCTTCAACCCTAATAAACGCTCATAACTCGGTTACAGTCACACTCATATGTACAAGAGGATATAGGTCATGCGCAAGGGGGCGGAGTTTGAACAAATATCGATGCGAGCGCTCATGGTGAGCACCATTGTAACCATTGAACTCCATTTCTCAGAATACGGCAATGAGCTGTCATTGAGCATTGTAGTTTAAAAGTGAAAATAATTGCATATAAAACATGGGAAACGTTTGTTGTGTTTCAGGCTGTTGTGTTAAAGATGATTCAAGTGAAATATAGTTTCATAGATTTCATGCACCCAGTTAAAGCATAAAAAAACGAGTGGTGTGAATCAAAGCGGTAAAGAGAGTATTGTCTGTCTTTCAATATTAATTTATATAACAAATATGTTTGTAATTCAATTGTGAAATTGGAAATATTCATCATCGATTTGGGATTCATGAATTTACCTCTATCTCTAATTTGTAAGATGTTTCAGTGATAGAAGTTTGTCAGATGCACTTTGCAATAATTTTGTTGTTAATATTGTCAGCAACATATTTTTCAACATGTTTAATATGGCAAAACTAATTTCACGCTCTTCTTCAATGCTTCCTCGGTAAAAATGATACAGTGTTTGATAAATACAAACCCGATCTGCAAAATCATCGGTGTCATAATTTGAGATTATCCTGTCAATTTGGACGAATTAAGACGTTTTCTCCAAAATAGGTACGTTATCATTGAAGAAAAAAATACTCAAAATGAATAATTTCAACGTACCTTTTATGCTATGCAAGTTATATTATACGCACACAGCTGAATTAAATAATATTAGTACATTTGAAAAAATATAGGTATGAAACAATGATAAAATGGGGTTCAATCGTTCTCCATTGCCCGCTAGAGGCGCTAGTAGACTTCATGCACGTAGCCTATAGGTCAGTTTATAACCTAGGAAGACAAAATAGCTTGTTTTACGTAACCACCTTCTGGTCTACAAACAAAATAGCACATACATTATTTTGTTTCGCACTAGATCTTATTCTGTCTATCCACAGACATCACGTAGAAAAGTTTAATTCCCATAGCAGCTAAGTACAACGTCGCTCATGCGTTATATTACCACAAGAAGGTAACAAATGCTCCTAACATACTCAAATCTTTATACTACTGAAATCATTTGTCAATCCCATCCTCAATTTTTCCATCATACTAATGTGAATTGCCGTGACGTCAGATTAACTGAACGTACGTATATTTGAATCCAAAATTTCATGGAAGCAACTGACGGGATATGCTCGTTCACTCCACCAACAATCATTTCTTTTATTTCCTGCAACAAATTAGTCATTGTCACGGCAATGTTAACCAAATATTTGCAATTAGAATTGCCAATAGAGTGATGAATATTATAGAAGTGCAATAATTATGTTAATCAGGATCAAAACGAAAATTGGGGACTAAACATAAAACCAATAATTCATCTCAATATAACTGGCATTTTCAGATTAACGGTTACTAGATTCAAATCGACAGTTGTACTGCAATAAATAGCTTTTTGGTTAGGTGAATTTCCCATTTATCAAGTTTGAAACTAGTTTATACACTAATCAAGTGGTATGAGATATCAATATGATTCTGTGTCATTCATAATGTTAGTTATAGCCAAATATGTAGATTGCTCATTCCATCTACTACATTTTCCTGAATAGAATAAAATAAATATTGTGAAAGTGAGGTTTGAGCGAGCAAGAGACTCGATAACTCCAAAAATAGGGTTTTTCATGCGTGCGTTGTCAAAAAAACTATATATAGAACATTAAGCTGAAGTTTCCAATATTTTAGCTACGAATATAAACAAAGCTAGGAAATAAGTGGAAAAAAATTTGAGCTCAATTCTTATTACAGTTTTTGAAATTGAAGATAGCACCTAGTTTTTGTTACATGAATAACTACTCCCATCATTTGACGTTTTGATTTTACTTTTGCTCTACACTACCTCGGTCTTTTTTCTCTGAAATCAACTATGCTGTCTGAATGAACTTTTATTACTATGCAACTCTATATATGATTCAAAAAGTGCTCTGATTTTCTCATGAATTTATTTAAACATAGTATTCTAGATGTACACTTTGGATAACTATTCAATTCAATTCTCTCCAAATTATTCATCCATTACAAATTTTGCTGAGTCGCTGTAATTTCAATCTCAAATCATATCTCATTCCTACGGCTATCAGAACTTAAATTGTTTCTCAGGCGTAACAATATGTATCTAACTGGGACTTTTGTTGCACTAATTAAAACTGACACAAATGAATGAATTTTCCCAATTATTTGCGCTTTCATTCTTCTAATTAATATCAAGCTTCGATTCTGATGTTAATTAAATTATCATTAATTTTTTCAGCATACATATATCTTCTAGATTTGTTTATTAATTATGTCTTTTCTTCCAGAAGAGAACATATCTGGACCATGATCAAAACGAAACAGCAATGTAGTACGTGGACTGAGTAGATGTGAATTTTATTACCATTTTAAAATTTGAATTGAATGGGGGCTGTATTACAACTCCGTGTGATGAGCTGCAGCCCAACTGCATCATTTTGTGGCCTGCTATCTAATGGTGAGCTTCCAATTGAAGAATGAGATATGTGAGTATGAAAATAGTTGTAACTTCATAGTCATTGGTACATAAAACAGCGATAATTTTTACGATAAAAATAAGCATAAAGAAATATGAGCATCTGAAAGTTAGATTTGTAAACAAAAACTGACATCTTTCAACTATCTTATTCATACACAATACTATCATTGTTATATTTAGCTCGTTATTATAATAAAAATTTTCTCACAAATACTGCAGTATAATTAAAAATTCACTGTCAACACGTAGAATTGGATCATTGTTCTTATTACTACTTTCAAGCCTGTGTGCAAACTAATATTTTATCTTCTTTGTGTCCACAAGCCTCTAAAAATTGAAATATCTTGTATTATACATATTGGACATTCCTAAGCTATACAAATTATTGTTCCGCCAATAGGCTCCTTTTCGTGGTATTGATGTATATATAGCGCAGAATCTGTGGTATAAAACTCGATAGATTCACAATATGCAATTCAAATTACTGGAAATTATTCAATAAATAAACCAGTTAAATAGTCCGATTCACCCTAGCTTCCCTGTACTACATTCAATCTGATTAAGTTTCTTACTGAAAAACTGATATGAAATAGCTATAGATAAATCTTAAAAATCAGTAACTGTTTGATTCACAAAATCGTTAATTCAGGAATTGGTTTTAACAACATCGTACCGGATGAGGCAGCAACTGTAGACACGTGTTTCGTCCTTATTAGTGCAGTACAGTACAGCAAGCCTCAGATAGTCGGACTTGTAGCCAAAAAGCCATAGGTATTGATAAAAAACAAGTTATTCTACACTTTTCCATCTGCAATGTCGTATTGTCTAATTTCCTAACTGTATATCGAATATTCTCGAGCTTTTTATAGCTCATCTCACGAGAACTTGACGATCATGCGATGAACTTGATTTCATGGATTCGGGATTTAGTCAGCTCGTATAAAAGCGGCAAAAAATTTGAAAAATGTCTCATTATACATTTTTTTTGACGTGGAAACATCTATTTTCTCATGATAGTTGGCCTTACTACTGTATTTTGAAGAATACCGTTAGTTTCCAATCGCTAATGGCTACGAGACTAATAATGCGATAACAACGGTTGAGGTAACAATGGATACAGCATATCTGTACGTATTTGTTGTGTAGTATTTGTTCAGTCTGTGACGTCATCGGGCTAATGTGGGCATCTATGCGTGATCGTTATGAATTAATGCTGAGCAAAATTATTTTGTGTTGCGTAAGAACGCTTTTAGCTAGGACGTTAATTCAGGTGTCATTTCATGGAGCTTGGGGAGCTGCTAGAACTAACTACAAAAATATTCGCTGGGAAATAAATGGAAATCGGTACTAGATTGAAGATTGCAAAAACATTTTAGAATATGTATCATATGAGTCATGACAACTTCAAAATAATATGAATATTAAATGACGAAAAACAAATTTCCCCTTGTCCATTGCCACAACCGACGTTCAATTTTTGAAACAATAATTAATTTTGCTTTTGAGGATGGCTGAGGTGCAGCCAAAACTGTGAAGCGGGAAAAAAATTGATAAATTATTTAACTGGAATACCAGAGATTTTCCTCACAATATTGAAAAGAAATACTGTAATTGTCATAGCAGATCAATTTAACGTGTATCGTGTAACTTGAAAATAAACACAAATGACATAAATTCACGTGATGTCTTCAATTTCACAGCTACTTCGTCCCATAATTTATCCAAGATGTATCTATTATAATGATCTTTGATTCTTTGGTCCCATAATGCCGTTCTGATGAATATTTCACTTATCAACTTCTCCAAATCCATATTGATAAGAGCAGAGAAATACAACAGAATATGTTCCGTCGCTCTTCTCACCGCTATGAAAAGAAACGTGGTGCTATAGGTCGCTCTGATGTAAACAGTTATATGCAAGTCAATGCATTGCTTAGCGCAGCTCCGCTACTATCAGTGCTCTTATCGTCTATCGCTGCTTCAACGTAAACGTACCCTTAGTGAAAGATACTCCTTGCTGTAATAACATCAATATGACCTGGAAATCAGAGAAGTACAAATTTAAATTTTATTATTTTGTTTACTTAGTATCAACCGGTATAACAATGTGAGCATTATATATTTTTCAATGTTAACCACTTGAGTGATTTGGGAAAATGAAGCTTAGAATCACATCATTATATTTTCGAAATTCTGCGTCTCATTCTTCAAATTCCATTCAATTTTAATTATAATATTCATATAACATATTTGAAAACCGCTCCTGCGATAATTGAAGTTCACACAGCTTTTTTTTCAAAAAGAGAATAATTTTCGAATTATTTCATAAAGCTTCTCATAATATCATGTTTTGAAATATCAAATTATTATTAAATGTTAGATTGATGATAGCTTTAGAAGAATTGTGGACGTGATAAAGGCTAATTGATTCGAGATTAACGCCAGAGTTACTGAAATTAAAATATTCATTGAATCAAATAGATTAACTGCGATTCTAAAGCTGATAGAATAGAAACCTAACTCAATATAATTAATTTCCTATTGGATTCTGTTCTGTTTCAACCCTTGTATTCAGTTAAGCGTATAATAAATCTTCCCACAATGATTTTCCTTATTTGTACTCTAATATCATTTATGATGCTATAAAATTGATGTTTGTACATATCTTAAGGTTATATATTTCCTGATTCTTTGATTAAGTTTGAATATTTACAATTACTCTAGAAGCAACTATAGTTCCAAGTTATTCTCCAATGCCATCTATTCTTATTGAATACTTCAATGAATTATCAGAGATTGCTCCACAAAATAGCCTCAATCGTTCATATTGTATTTGTATTGTAACTTTTAGCAGATCTATCTTGGATAAATGCTTGGATTTACTCTCATAATATCTAAGATGTTATCTAGTTTGTGCCTTTTCCACAATTATGTTAAATAATATTCAATTGAAAACATATCTGAATTTTCGAGTTCAATGAAACAACCACTATTTTCATATAATTTTCCAACTGAAATGATAGTTGTCTCATCCGACTAAGCCACAATAACCGAAATTGGAGTTCGTCCGTTTCTATATCCTCGTTCGTTTCGACTTACCAACCACAGACATTGCTGCTACATTTACAAAATTACACCACCCAATATTTCAAGACGTCAATTGTGACGTATCGCAACTGTACAGCATGGTTCAGAACCGGATTAAGAGATGGAAATAGAAGCTGGAAAGAGAAAGACGGCAAAGTCATAGAGTGATGAAATTTGCAGATTTACCGTTGGAGTAAATTACGTTGTACTGAAGTAGTTTCTGACAATCCTGCGGAATTTGCATCAGGGATTCCTGAAGCAGATTATACAGGATGGTATTCAATTATTTTTTCTTTCTGATGTCACAGCCGGCATTACAGCAGTGAACATCAATAATAAGTTCAATTGTCAGATGTGTCTGAGATAAGAGATGCTAATTTGTAAAGTGATCAGTTCACACTTCTGTATGTTTGCTTGGCTTTGATTATCAATATTTTTGTGAGAGGACGACTTCTTGAAACTCCTATTCCGCGATTTTTGGTCAATTGTACTTTCCAAATTAACTCCTCTAACTGAAGTCTTGTTTACCTAACGAAGACTTGGGCTGCAGTTGCTTCGTTCCAGAAGACCATGTCTGCTGGCAGTAACATATTACGTGTTCAGTATTTTATCCTCTTCTCCATACCTTTGCATATTAGCTCTTAATATATGTAAATGTTTATTCCCTGTTACATGTCCTCATATCAGCTTGACATCTGATGCAGAATAGACTATCTATTCTTTTCTTGAATATGTTCGTGATGTAATATGAAAAATATCAGACACAATGTACTTCAATCTCTTTTTATTCAAGATATGGAAGGATGAAAGTTGTTGTGAACTCGAACTACTCCATTCTTAATTTTATTGGAATATGAGACTCATTTCCATCTCTATAAAAACATAATGAAGCTTTCAAAAGTAGAAATAGATGTCATTTAAGATTACTTTTGGAACACCTATGAAAATATAGGAGAGAGAGATAATGTCATATTAGAATCACCACAGTTACTTTCTATGGTTGCTTCTGAAGTATTCAATTCTCTCTAACATTATATTTGACTTTCGAGGATAATTTCCGTTTGGGTGGATACCTCCCTGACGCTAAGGGTATCCAGCTCAGCTTAACTTGGATTGATGAGGCAGTAAACCAACTACAGACTCCTTTGCTTGTTGCTTTTGGCTGTGTGGACATTTATCATCATTTCCCAATCTTGACTTCACATGTTATTACCCATCGTGTCGATTCTGTTTTTTTATCGGAAATACATCAAAGGGTTATCGAAATCGACGGCGCAAACTTGAATCTTTTTCTGATGTGATGCTACCAAAAAGCTGCGTTTACGACTAGCAATATCCAGGAATGAGGCTTCTCTGATCAGAATTCACGAAGCAATTCTCTGACAAATATTTTTTGGGATCTAAAGCTGGGACTAAATTTGAGTAGATCATACTTATTACTTTCGTACTTCTCGGAAATTGTATTTCATTTTTTGCTTCATTTTCTATTTATATTTTCATGAAGACGATAACTGGTGTCCCACTTTCTGATATTGCGAGTGGGTGCTGACTCATGTATACCCTTAATAATAGATCATAATCAAATATGAGCCCTTACAAAACTCCTATAGATTCTTATCATCAGCTCTCCGTTTCAAATAAGAGCTATATTCAACTATTTTTCTCTCAGATAAGATGATATTTTATCGAAATTCTTGGAGCCCTCTCTGTTTCCACGTAACGTCAAACAATATAGAATTGCTCCCACAGAGCGATTTGCCCGCAAATGTAAAGCAAATAGTATTATCTCAACCACAGAATAGAACAAGGCCTGAAGTCTTTGATCTTCAGTTCATCTTCACAGTACAGAATGATACTAGCGTTTGAGTACAAAAGCAGTGCAACTTACACTAGAACATTGAAAAAACTACGTCAAAGAGAATATGTAACAGATGATGTGAGATAGAAACATAAAAAATATTATTCAATAGAATTAGTTGAGGAAAGGTTCATGATGTAATTGAGTACTCAACCTGAAAACTGTTACAGGTCATTTTGAGAGATACATATTCTTCCTTTAGATATCCATTTCATTCATTATATATTTTCTGATGCTGATGAATGTTATCACATTTTTTAGAAAAAGAACAGTTTGAAACTCACTTGCAATTAACATTTGAAAATTCACTGTGGTCAGTACAGTACTTCCCCAACCATGAATGATATGGCTAGTTTCATTGCTGTTCTATAAACAACTTGGAGAAACATAGAAAAAGTTCTGCTTTGTAAAAACTTCTTAGTGAACTAGTTTTTGTTACCTGGACATGGTACTCTTCTTTTAACTGTTATACTTTTTGCATATAAAAATATTCAATAAAAACTGAACCTCAAAATGAACAGATGGAACTCAATATATTATGAGAAAATATAAAATTACTTGACTGTGGGATAGATGTTGGAAAAAACTTTTTCTTTGGAATCAGTCATAAAATTTATTGTATTATAGGCCAAACCACTCTACCAGTTTCGGCTCCACTTGAGCCCTCCTCAGGAGTTCTACAAAAAATTTAAATGTAAAAATGAAACAGGAAGAAAACTTACAAATGCAATACGGAAGACTTACGGATGAAATCATATACGATATAACTAAAATTTTTGTAAAAAACATCGCTCAAAGGATGTTGACATGAAAATATAACACAAAAAAACAAAAAATTATACTACACAAATGTACAACATATGAAATATGCGAAAACATATCATCATGCACAGCTAAGTACACGCCTTAACATAAGTAAAAAATTAAGTAAAAATCAAAGTACACAAAATGGCGTATTGTTACTCAATTAACAATTAATAAGTCAACTTAATATGATAATGTGAGTAAAAAATTGTAATCATGGAAACATGATAGATTAAAAAACACTAGAAAAATTGCAAATATATAAAATAAGAAGTTACTTATTAGTGACTAGATTATTATAGATAGTACTTAATGCAATTGTATCAGTTTTTAAGTTTACATTATTACTGTCTGATTTTATATGTAAAATTTCCAAAGTTAATCTTCTGTGTAGATTAATTTCATTGTCAATTATTTTTGCGTCATCAAAATTGAAAAAAAAAATGTTCCATGGATTTGCAGTGTTCAACTAGTGCACAGTTTCCCTCTGTTCGTTTTTCTTTTTTGCAATTTCTTTCATGCTCACTCAAACATATCTTCAAATATCTTTTGGATTGCCCAGTATATTGTGCAGGACAATCATTGCATGGAATTTTGTATATAATATTTGATCTGATATTTTTGTCTGCTCTGTCCTTGAGTTTTGTAAACAAGTTGTCTACGGTTTTACATTGTTTGAAAGCAATATTGACATTAAAATTATCAGCAAATAATTTTTTTAGTTGTGCGGCTACTCCATCTATATAAGGAAGCGATAAATAATGTGCATTTGTCAAATTGTTACTATCTTTGTATTTGTTTACAATTACTCCCATTGACACCTCTGTTCTTTATATTCAATTGATGATTGATGAAACCATTTATTATTCCTGAGGGGAAGCTGTTTACTTTGAGAAGATTGCTTATGTTCGTGATGACAACGTCATGATGTTCGTCCGAGGTTAGTGTCGAAGCTCTACTTATTGAATTTTTCGCGACATTCAATATTTGATTTCTAGGATGATTCGAATTGAAATTCAGAAGCCTAGTACTGGAAGAAGGCTTTCTGTACCATTTTGTTTGTATGGTGCCATCCGACATATGGATTAAGGTCATGTCAAGGAAAGGAATGTTTTGCTAGATACCGTTATTCCATCGTTACCGTTCAATGTTCCTTTTATGAAAAAATATGTTGACGATTTGATCACAGCAATTCCAGTAGACAATTTAGATGATATAATTCAGTGTTTTAATGACTATAACTCTCATATACAATTCACAATTGAGACGAAACTGGAAGGCAGTATTCCTTTCCTTGACATGACCTTAATCCATATGTCGGATGGCACCATACAAACAAAATGGTACAGAAAGCCTTCTTCCAGTACTAGGCTTTTGAATTTCAATTCGAATCATCCTAGAAATCAAATATTGAATGTCGCGAAAAATTCAATAAATAGAGCTTTGACACTAACCTCGGACGAACATCATGACGTTGTCATCACGAACATAAGCAATCTTCTCAAAGTAAACAGCTTCCCCTCAGGAATAATAAATGGTTTCATCAAACATCAATTGAATATAAAGAACAGAGGTGTCAATGGGAGTAATTGTAAACAAATACAAAGATAGTAACAATTTGACAAATGCACATTATTTATCGCTTCCTTATATAGATGGAGTAGCCGGACAACTAAAAAAACTATTTGCTGATAATTTTAATGTCAATATTGCTTTCAAACAATGTAAAACCGTAGGCAACTTGTTTACAAAACTCAAGGACAGAGTAGACAAAAATATCAGATCGAATATTATATACAAAATTCCATGCAATGATTGTCCCGCACAATATACTAGGCAATCCAAAAGATATTTGAAGATACGTTTGAGTGAGCATAAAAGATATTGCAAGAAAGAAAAATGAACAGAGGGAAACTGTGCACTAGTTGAACACCGCAAATCCATGGAACATTTTTTTTTTTAATTTTGATGACGCAAAAATAATCGACAATGAAATTAATCTACACAAAAGATTAACTTTGGAAGTTTTACATATAAAATCAGACAGTAATAATGTAAACTTAAAAACTGATACAATTGCATTAAGTACTATCTATAATAATCTAGTCACTAATAAGTAACTTCTTATTTTATATATTTGCAATTTTTCTAGTGTTTTTTAATCTATCATGTTTCCATGATTACAATTTTTTACTCACATTATCATATTAAGTTGACTTATTAATTGTTAATTAAGTAACAATACGCCATTTTGTGTACTTTGATTTTTACTTAATTTTTTACTTATGTTAAGGCGTGTACTTAGCTGTGCATGATGATATGTTTTCGCATATTTCATATGTTGTACATTTGTGTAGTATAATTTTTTGTTTTTTTTTGTGTTATATTTTCATGTCAACATCCTTTGAGCGATGTTTTTTACAAAAATTTTAGTTATATCGTATATGATTTCATCCGTAAGTTTTCCGTATTGCATTTGTAAGTTTTCTTTCTGTTTCATTTTTTCATTTAAACTTTTTGTAGAACTCCTGAGGAGGGCTCAAGTAGAGCCGAAACTGGTAGAGTGGTTTGACCTTTAATACAATAAATTTTATGACTGATTCCAAAGAAAAAGTTTTTCCAACATCAATATATTATGCAAGAATTAGTTCATTCAAAACATAATTTTTTGAAGTTATGTACCCTCGAGATTTGGATAAATCTGCTCGGATATTGTTTGCTTTGTAATTTTATAATTGATGTTGGATGTAAAACATTTGCCTTCGTCGTTAGATTCGAATCAACCATACTTCCGACCAACGATTATACTTATTTATTAATTATGCTAATCGGAGGTTATAATAGAACTGATTAATCCATTTGGTGACCAATCAGAAATTTTAATGCACGCCAAAATATAGTTCCTTGTTCATTTTGTTATTCGTTATACTTCCAACATTTCTGTTTCCGTGCAAGAATTTGATGAATTCAACTGTCACAGCACAAAATTTGTTCTGTATCACTGCTTCCTGAGAAAGTTCCAGGTGAAGAAAATTGCTGACAAATATTTTATCATTCTTCGATTTTTACTTGACAAGAATCTCCTAAAATTTTAAGAGGCATCTGGTATTCAGCACATTTGTGAGAAAGTCATAAATCATCAGACATCATTTATATCTTCAAGTTTTGAGTCCAAAATGAGCTTTCAATAATAAAAATGAAGGTGATCGGAAATAATTTTTTGAGCACGAATATTTTATACGAGTCCCTTTTGAATAGTTTTTGATGATTCTAATAAGTAATTAAGCAATGCTATCCACATCAAGACTATCTCGATTATAGATTTCTTTTATTGCTACTCTAAAAGAATCAAGTCTTCAGTACCTGTTGATACATTTGGAGTACATGAAACAAATCTCCCACAGTGCTTGCAATAATCTTTTATCAAAATTAGAATTGGAGATCAGAGGTCTCCAATTATCACTTCCAATTGATCACGATAGTCCAACCCGAAGTTTTGAAACTATCGATTCCTCTACAACTTAATTGAGACCGATAGTTCACCAATCTCCTCGTTGATTTCAACTCTCAACCCTTGTTAACTAAGAAAGTCAGATTCAGTTCTTGGACCAGCAATGTGCTGAATTCGATCTAAGACTCCAATTAGATTTCTCAATATGGTTAGTCGGCTGGAAACGTTAGTTCATGATCTTGGTATGTTCGTGGCTGGGTGTAAGATTCTGATTTCGGTTTGTAAATGTCATTTACATTTTGATCATCGCTGAAAGCTGGCAGCTGCTAACTCTGCAGTATTCTTAAGGAAATGATATGTTAAGGGAGATGCTTCCTATTCAACTCTAATTGTTATATATAAACGAGGGTTAAATATTCTGTGGATCATTGGCAGATAAAACTTGTATCAGGCCTTGCAGTATGAGCCCCAGATCACAGAATAATTAAGTGTCAGTTCGATATGAAAAACTTTGTATCGTACAAAAAAAGGCTTGATTTTCAACATGCTCTTATTAACTTCATCTTTATCTATCCATCTATCTTTCTATATATCTATTTAACGGAATCTTTGAACGTGTCTTTCACCAGCTTCAGAACGTCAAATTGGATTTTAACTTTGCATTCTTCTTGAGAACCGATGACAATACAATAATTTATTAAGTTTGTCTCATTACCCTGATCAAGATCAACAGGATTGACGACTCGCTTCCGGAGACAGAGCCTGAATACTGCTTCCATACTGAAGTTGCAGAACTCGTAGAACATGGTGCTGATGTCAATTAAACCAAGTTATTTCCACCAACAATAAATAATGATATATGCAGCTTTGAAAAAAACGCATTTTATGGCAAATCAAACGAAATCGGCTACACTTTTTTTCTCGCGATCTCATCGACTATCGACAGAACTGACTGATTTTTTCAAGTACTCTACTCGACAGAGAAATTATGATTGCTGGATCATTTATTTGATTTAATAGGTACATATCAATTTGAACCTCAAACTTCAAACTGAATTTGTAACTATTTCAGCGTTAACAATTCTAGTACCCCAATAACAGAAAAATATATCTCTTGTAAACATCAACAAAAACATTTTCTTATGCGTTTATATTTCACGAACAACCAGTATGTAGTCTTTAGAATATGTTCTCTGTGTGTAGTTCTCTCAACGACAACAGATAGCACAATGAGTTATTGGCCTGCGGACAAACAGCAATTCCTCGCGTCGTATTATCGTGAATATGCCATTGCCTGTATAAACACACACGTAAATACGTAAATAGTGTCCTCGTTTTGTTCACCGTCGGTAAATGCTTTTTGTATTGCTAATATTCTTGCTAATCCAACATTGTACAGTAGCAAAAATCCAAGTTCAGATCAATAAATCATGGAGCTATTTCTTTGAAAGTTTCTTATTCCTACTACACATTAGATGACAGTTTTTAGAAGTTTGTTGGAAGAGACTTACTTGATATACTCAAGTGGTGTCGTGAGCGAGATATTTCAAGAACATATCGACAAACTTAGTCAATAGAACTGACAGTTGACTGTTATATACTCTTCTTTCACAATTTCATCTCAAATATTTACTTAAAATTGCTGTTTGTATTTTCTCAAGTTAACGACATGAAATATGTACAATTTCTTCTTGATCTGAAATTAACAACTCTTCTTTAAAGAGCAATACAATTTTCTTCAAAGTGAGTTATAACCAAGTAGAAGACTTGAAGTCATTGACAGGAAGCAGCTCTATAACAATAATTTTCGAAAACCATACTTGTCATTTGTGAATGTTAGAGGTGTAGTGGATCATATGGAGTTTAATTTTGAGTACACATGAAACTATCATTTTCCGCACATCTCTAGAAGATGTTCACGGTGAAAGGCGAAAGTTGTATGATGAAATTGCTGGAAATCGTGTCATCTATGTACGTTTAACTATACGGTTGCTTCCTGATCAGAATATTATGAAAAAATTTTTCCAATGAGTTTTTACATCTCTTTCAAGTTCATTGTTATATTTTTGAAATATCTTGTATGTCTATTGTCACAAATTTAATTCAGAATAATTTATCACAGGTTGCAGTGTCAGTATTTATTTAATACACTCGTATGTTCACAATATCACTCGCTGTTACTCGTACTTAATCACTGAATGACTCACTGACTGAATCACCGACTGACTGAATTCCTCTCCTAGCTTGCGTTCTTATATACCTGAGCCGACCATAAGCCAACATTCAATTGTCAAACAGTTGTTGCCTGGCAATAACCAAACATCTAGTGACGATCGCCTGTCAATCATGTCCGACAATTGAACATCGACATTGTCAGTACTAACTAGATTTTCAGTTACAGTGAATTCAAATAAATAATTATGTGCCTTAAATGCTACAAATATTTCATATTTGTGACACTATTATTGTCATGTTATGCCAGTATCGGTAGTAAACAATACTTTGGAAAACAAATTTGGCTAATAAAAAAATGTGGGATGAATTGTAACGTCAGTTCCGTCAATATTGCTAACCCAATTTCAGAGGAATCAATTGGTATATGTAATGATGAAGACACGTTGACCAATCGTTGACTGATCATTAATTCTGAAAGATAGTCACTTTGAGCTTTTTCCATCTCCTTACTCTTTTCTGATGCAGATTATCTCAACAGAACGAGGATCAGAGTCCCTGCGTGAATTCAGTATTCTTATCAATCTACCCTGATGGTATCAGTTGATGTTTTTCTTCAACAGAAACTTTCTTGTTGAAAAAACAAGTGAGTCTCAGCCGCTTGTTAAAATTTTCATGAATACTATTGAATACATATAAGGTTATTTTTTCATAACAATGTCTTTTGTAGCTTGAAAAGTGGAGAATATATTATATTATTACCATTAGAAATTCATCCATGATCTTGGAGCCACTCGACAATTTTTGTCTCATACACCTTTCCATTCGGAAAATTACTTTTTTATCACTCATGCGAGATAAGTACTATTTTGCGAACGCTCTCGCTCTCGTGGGCAATCGACAACTTATCGCACTTATTGCACAATATACTATTGTGATAACTATTTCTCCATTTTGAGAATCTAGTGATTGTTCAGGGCATTAAATTTTGATAATAATAGGAGAATGTGAACAAGTTGGAGCTTTGATTACATATATTCTGCAATTACAACTCAAGATAACTGAGTTGATGAGAGGTCTTGTTGGAGAAAGACTTTGATGTAGTCCAATGGTAGAAGTGACGCCTCAATATTCTGCCGTTTGTGATTTTAAATTGCAAATCAGGTATTAGTTAGATAAGCCTTGGAAGAGATACGTTGAAAAACTTACTTATCAGAACACAGTATTTCTACTATTCCAAACTTTTCCAATCATATACTTCGCAATACATAATTTTTCATTGAATAATTCACATAGAACTCAATAATTGAAACATCATACATAGTTCGCTCACTATCAAGCGTACAACTATAAAGACCTCGCATTCTGATTCAGTCTGGAAGATGTTTGGCTCCTACGATTGGTCTGGCTGTTTACAAAAAGTATTAAAAATACTTTCCGCAGGAATTATCACCGATTGGAAGTGTCTTGCAGTATTGATTATCAATTTTCAACTATATTGTCTAAAACATGCATAAAAACTAGCATTTAGATTTTGAGAAAAGTAAGTAAAAACTCAACGTACCTCTAGCAACAGGTATCTCTAAACTGGCCGTCGGCTCAAACTAGCAGGTATGCATACGCTGAGAGTACGTACTAACACTACTCTATTCCACACATTCTGCTCCTCAGAAAATAAGTAACGTCTGGCGGACCTGGGATCTTGCTCTTGTATTTTGTTCCCTGTCAGTCGTAAAAATTGTCACTTACTTATCTACAATAATTAAATTGATCATCACTTTATATTAAATGTTTGATTTTATAACTTAAAATGAGATATGAATGTACAAGACTTCAAAGCCCAAATATTTCAAACCTCTAGCTTGTCTGCGATATCGGCTTTAAAATGCCACGGCAAACTTTAACCTTCTTTCGCTCCATGCAATACAATTCTCTGTATGTACCAAATAAATTTTTTGCTAGCACAAAAGACTTCATCGTTCTTGTAAAACATTTCCTGTATACTATTGTATGTTATAAACCACATCAATGAAAGAGTACTCCTTTAATTTTATAAAGATCCACATGATATACAAAAAGAAGAAGACGATAATTTTATTTTTATCATGGAACCTAATCTTTTATGTTTCATTTTATATTTAGTTTATTCTCATATAAATTTTGGTGAGGTACTATTTTATGGGTATAAGATATTAAATTCTGTGAGATGAGGTAAATATAATCCTAGCTAAAATTGAAAAAAATGGAATAACAATTTTTCCCGGGTCTTATTGAACATAAGTATCCCATATTGATGTTCACACTCAATACAGTTCGCAACGAACTTAGATTATTCATAGAACCGAGCCATTTTCCCCATGAATTCCTGTCCTCTGTTTATAACGAATTCATCTCGAGTAAAACAAGCACCACTTTCGTTTGTGCAGTTATAAATTCCGTTGTTGTAAAATCGTGATGAACGTGTACAAGGAAACCACGAAGAGGATAGAGATCCCATGGGATTGCATTCGGCAACCGTCGACCAAATTCGCTGCCCGTATTTCCTCTTCACTTGTTTGTGGGTCTGTCCAGCTCTGTGGCTGGAATCAGTGGTAGGAAATTTACTTAGTTTTGGCACAATGAGGGAATCGGAATATTCATACTGTCGATAGGGGAATTGGGAGTCGGAAAAGCTGTTGATCCTACTCTGAACCAAACAGAATACACCTGAACCTCACTCTAAAAGCCAAATTCGCACCTACAATAGAGAATGAGCATTTCACTACTATGCCACACTTTTCGCTCATCAATGCGAGTAGTTTTTGCTTCATTTGAGGTGATTTGAAATCCAATATTTATGCAAAATTTTCCTCTTAGACTGTTGCGAATTGCATGCCTTTCAGTATTTGGCTTCGGATCAATATTGAATATTCAACGTTACGAAGGCATACAATATGATGTCACAAAAAAAAACATTATTTTTAGATCTATATTCGGAATTTGAACTATGATTGGAAAGCGTGCATCGTTCAAAAACATTTTTATCTCTCTTTCTTATCAAGTGGTAAATTATCAACTTTCAGAAAAGCAAGCGGTATAAAATCAGAGAGTCCCACCTGTCACCAGCTTCCAGTCTATAAGCAGTAGTACATTTTGTATTGTAGTTCTTAAGAATATTACATTATTCATAAGATGCGCATTCTCTGTTTGTTCTTCATAAAATTTATGATGTTCTTTGGCTTATTAGAAAAAATGCGAATTCGTTCTCTAAATCCAAGAAAGTACAAAACAAGAAATAAAAAAGTACTTCTCCATTTATAACATCCCATGAATCCATGGGATATTTCTATTAGAAATATGGCTACCACAAAAATTTTGCTGAAAATTCAAAATTTTGAGTGAAGCTGGAAGAATATAATCCAAAATGATTGTCGGACTCCAACGATAATTCCAAATTGGTCTATTTATTGATAAATATGTTTTATTGGGAGAAAGTTCTGTGTAAAAATCATTGTAAACCTTTCAACAGCATACTGCTGCCTTTTGTAAGTGTGAAAATGTATAATAAATAGAAATTGTTGAGACAACAAAAGTATGCAAATAGTGACTAGATAAGTTCAAAATATCAACCCGTATTATCGAAGAGTCATACTCATGGTTTAACTTATAATTCAATGTCCACAAGTCTTCAGGAGATAAAAATGAACGTCTAAATAGGATAATTGTCAACTCCTTATGGTTGGAGATCAATCTGGCTGTACTATTCTTGGTTTGGCGCATAATTGAACCATCCACAGATCCTCAGGAGGTGGTGAGAAAGTAGCTACAGTAAATTTATAGATAAAAATTACTCGAATTTATCATCGTGACTACCAAGCATTTGTTCATCATTTCAACTGGACATCACTTCTTGTTTACCTAATTTATTTATAATTTCAAGTAATTTTTATATACAAATCTACTGTGCAAGAGTTACTTCATCACCACCTCCTGAAGATCTGTAGATGGTTCAGTTATGCGCCAAGGCAAAAACAACAACGGTTTTTGCTACTTGAATAATTGTTGTTGTAGTTGGTGCTTTAAATCAAATGAGGGGAGTGATTGTTGAATGTCAAATCATCGACAATTTGTAGTCAAGATCACAAAGTGAATCATTGATACAACATGACTAACTTGTAGCAAGAAGACGAGCGAAAATGATACATAAATCCAATATGTTCATGTAAATTAGTTTCTTATAATAATTGATGAATCAATTATAATAAGAGATTGTGAAATCGAGCGTACAAGCTGAGAATTGAATTGAGTGATTCAAATCTCTTAGTAACTGTCACGAAAATGATCACAGCGATGGACCCAACAGCTTCGGAAATACCTTTACCACCCTCACAATTGCTGAGAGCCTATATTTAGGATTGTTTTACGAAACGTATAAGACATAGAATACTTACAAAAGTTATTGAAGTATTAAGAACAATAAGTAGTGATTACCGATTGAATAAACACTTTATCTTTTATCTAAGTGAGATTATAAGTAAATAATTTCAATTATCACATTTCCAATCTTTCTTGAATTATTTTGTATCTGCGTATTAGAATATTTGCAATGAGATCTAATAGAACAAGATTCCAGGCCCGCCAGTCGTTACTTATTTTCTGAGAAACAAAATGTGTAGAATAGAATAGTGTTAGTATGTACTTTGATCATACGCATACTAGCTAGTTTGTAACGAGGGGAAATTTACAGATACAAGGTGCTAGTGGTACGTTAAGACATTACTTACTTTTCTTAAGGTCTTGAATGCTGATTTTGATGTATGTTTCAGAGAATATTGTTAAAAATTGATAATCAACACTGCTAGACCCTTTCCATCGGTTGTAATCTCTGCTAGACTCTTCAAACTCACAAAGAATAATATGGTCTTACTTATAGTCTGAATGCTAATTTTCATATATGACACTCAGGGTACAATTTCAATACTTTTTATCAACAGCTAGATTAATCGTAGGGCTGAACATCCCTCTCAGACACATCTAGAATATCGCTGTGAGTAAAAGCGCGAGATCACTATTTGTAGGCTTGAAAGTGAGTGAAGTATCTATTGGCATCCAACTCTTCCTCGGTCTGGCTGTTTATAAAATATCATATATAAAAATTAGGACTCAGACTTTAAGTAATAAAAAGACATTTTTTGGCGAGCTTTAAAGCGTTTAGCAGGAATTACTGCCGACGGAAAGTGTCTGGCAGTGGTGATTATTAATTTTCAACAATATTCTCTTGAACATACATAAAAATCAGCACTCAGATTTCAAGAAAAAATAATTTTTTTGATGAATCTATAACACCTCGTATCCAAAAATTGGCAGTCGGCACAAACTAGCAAATATGCGTATGATCAAAGTACCGACTAACACTATTCTAATCCACAAATTTTGTTTCTCAGAAAATAAGTAAGGTCTGGCGGGTCTGGGATCTTGGACTATAATTATATCATGAACATGTCTAAGACAATGTGAAATAAAGATATGTCTAATTATTTTGCTCAATATTCTGTACTCCAGCCTCCTCAACAAGTCATAAACAGAAAATTGTCTCCTGAATGGTCATATTGCAATTCTAGAACTCCCTGGCTTAGAAATGTACTTATTTCAAACGCATTTGCTGCCATGATAGTAACGTTTTGAATCTATTTGACGAAAATAAAACCGAAGCTCCCTATATCAATCCTTGTTCTGTTGTACTTTGAAGAGGTCAAATTATCTCAGCTCCGAAATGAATGCAAATTGTTAAATTAAATTCGAATAAACGGAAGGTGAACTTTATTGGTTTTAATTAGTGTTTTTCAGCTCCACGCCTTCTTTGTAATGGGGTCGCTGAATGTATTTTTGAATATTTAATTGCACTTATTCCAGTGAATTTGAGTTTTGTTTTATTAATTCCGAATGAGAATATTCACAGTTCAAAATAGAAAGTGCGTGCTGCAATGCTGAGAATCTTTCAAGAATGGAAAAGAGAGTAATTCTACGATTCATGTACTATTCATGGTAATCTATCCAATTATTGATATAATAAATCATTTTATCTATGAAGCTCAGTATGTTATTTGGAATAAACTATCGGAGTTGTGCGTAGGATCTGGATGACCTCAAAACTTAGAGTGAAATAGATATTCGCAACTTTTTTGTTTTTAGCGTGTAGACCATGACATCCGCGTTGAACTCAAGTCTCTAGTTGTTCATTCCACAGCAATATTAATGTTGAATCAAATTTGACAATCTTGGTGACATTTGCAACTTGAAATAATTCGACTCTCTTTGGTCTACACTAAACAGACTTATTGCTAACTAAACACAAATTCAAGAAAGCTAAATATATAGTTCACACTATCACCTTTAGATTCACTCTTCTCACCTCAATATCGCGTGAGAATTCTTAATTAGTTCTTGAAAATTATATAAACAATGATATATTGAATCTGTTTTCACGCCTATGAAAGAAGATTTGGTAGAACTGAGTCGAAATTCGTCCTTCATTTCAACTGGATCTTATTGGTCACACTTTCCTTTATATTGTATTTGGATTGAACTATTGTATAGCAAATCAATGAGAAATCTTCAACCTGTTGCATTCTTGACACATTTATGAATTTAGTACTATTTGTTACGCCGTGATATTTTGTTTGATTTAGTTCACAAAAAAATAAATTGTTCTGCATAACTCCGAAGGAAAACAGAGGTGTCAAAATTTTGTATGCACTTTTCAACGAGAGAATATCAAATTGAGCTAGTAGATAGTTATAGACAATCGTCACTGGTTGTTTACCATCTGCGAGTGGAATAAATACATATTGATGTATGTAATAAGCCCAATTGAGCGACTGTGGAATTTTGCACACATGCATAGAATGAAGGGCAGAATTAATGAAAATGGGTAAAAGGAGGCTGCAAACGTTCACATATATACATCACCATATTGTTTGAGATACAAAAAATATCTTAAAATTGACATTTGCACGATTAGTTGCATGGCATGGTTGATATGGACCTTACATGGAAGATTGTTTTTCGAAGGGAATGTGCATCATTCTCTTGATCTCCTTTGCATTTATCATTGATTCCCATTCCAAATCATAACAGACTTATCTTTGCGTTATCCATAATAAAGAGCGACACATGACAAAATGTCATCGTAGACACAACGGAGAGTTCTGAATAGTGTCACGTCGTGGGCAGAGTATTACCCGCCTTAAGTCATCATGGTTCGAGCAGCGATTTGTAGGTGGAAACACAAGATAATATGTCCTCAGTGATAGGTCAAGCAGAGGACTACTCAAGGGCTGATGGCTGAAGAGAAGTTTTCCATCTTTCGATAAATTCGGCAAGAATTTATCAAGTTTTGTCACGCTACATTTGATACGGAAAAGGGATACTTCTACGCTTGAAATATTCCAAAAAGATGAAATCAATCCCACAAGAATATAAGAAATAAGGATTAGGGAGGAAAAAACACTCAATTTTGAGAGAATATAATATCTTCCTCATCCGAATGAATGATTCAATATAGAATTGAAAGAAAAATTATATAATAGCCAAAACATCGACGATATTCCGTTCTTTTCTCACGTGACTAAAATTCCTTCGGTTATCACTACAAATCGTGGTAGTGGTGTTGCTGAAAGTAACAAGCTTCAGTGGTCTGAATATCACTACAATGCGATTCAAATTCAGAACGAATCAGTATTTGATCGTAATCAACTGGTATTAATATTGCAAAGGCGCTGTTGCACTCGAAAACATTTTATGCATTGTGTAAAATTTCAAATCGAAACACTGCAAGAGTGCAAAGCCGAGTGCACTAGAAACTTGCATTCGCGGCAAAGTTTTGTGCTTTGGTATTCATATTCAAATTGGAGTGTTTGAGATCGAAGCTCGACTTAGAGTCATTATCGTTTATGAGTAAAGCTTGAGGTTCTATCTGTAAGAAAATAGATTTTAGCAGCTCACAAAGCTAAACTGATTTCCATAAAAATAATTCGTGGCAATGAAGAATGTTTGTTCCAGAAAAGCTTAAAACTGCTCAATCAATCACAAATTCTCTTCCACCTCTAGGAAACCGCAATTCTTCGTTAGTTGTACAGTATATACAAGAATTAGTACATCAAATGTAACCAGTAATAGAATTCGCAGCATTATCAAAAATGACTTTCGAAGTCATCTTTTTTTGTTAGTTCATTCGATTGATTCAATTTTAGTTCATCCCTCATTTTTTATGGTGATGTAATACAAATATGGAGCTCGTTAGAAAGAAAAAACTACCTTAATCACAACAATTAAGCTTTCGAGCTAAAAACAAATGAAAATAAAAAATAAACCAAGTTGGCTTTATTGAATATGGATTACAGTTTAAATGGTTGGATTACCAATTCATCGGGCATACCAATAATTAAGTCGTAGTAAAATGAATTCACACAACAAATTTCATATTTTATTGAACTATGGCAGAAATCTCGCTTCGGAAGAGAATACATCACGTGAGCAATGTTGATTGTGGAATAATTCAATATATGGTGCGACAAATATTTTCTACATATGTAGTGAATTATTGATATAATTAATTCAGTTTCTGATAGACAGTTTGTGTGGTTGATATGTTTGTGACGACGGACGACATGTATTCAATTATTTTTCTCTGCGTGATGATCGAATATATACTCAGTACACTCAATTCATGTCATTAAGTAATAATGAACAACATTGAATATGATGTTATTGGTATAATGTCATGTACATAATCAGAGACCAAAATTATGTTGCCGATCAGAATGCATGATAGTTTTCATCGGGCATTCCTGGAGATGAAATAGTCCCAACCATCAAATTGCTGCAGCAGATGAAACAAGCCACAAATATAAAAATTCCGTAAATCACAGTGGTTAAATGATGTTTTCTAATTTCGGTGAGCTCATGCAATTTTCACGGCTTGGTGCTGGATCGGTATCCATGCTTGACATAATTTGGAATTAGAATAACTTATGATAAAACTTTTGATATTAAAATTTTGATTGTAGAAGAGTTGGATGCTCAAAATTGATGATAAAAAGAATTCTGACACGAGCCCCTTTTTACTTATAAATCGCAATTTTTCTATCTAGTCACATAGTGAAAGGTTTGGAAAGATATACAAATAAATATATAAATATGATAAATATTTTGATGGAAACTGCAGTACATCTTGCATACGCAGAATACGATTACGTAGTTCATTTCTCCTATAAATGGTGACTAAATCTACAGGTTACCGCCACATTAGTATATACGGCCCAACTGGACATTTCAATTATTCAGGAAACAAGTTTTGCAGCTGTTCTTGAATGAAACCATTCATTTATATTACCATAAATTAATTTGTTATTCTATCATTAGTGTTCAGCGAAATTTCTTTCATTGTATAAATTGCATTACCCGGGACAAAACCAAACTAGAAACGGCTTTTCACAATGAATGTTTATGTGATTAACTCTGGAGACAAAGTTAGATGTACAATTTAGAATCTTCTTACCGAGAACGAGACTTAATTTCAAGTTCAAAGTAATAGAATAATTCAAGACCGCAGCAGAAATATTCCTGTTTATTTTAAACTTTGTGCTGCGAAAGTCTTCTGGTAATGAAACAGCAATAAAAGTTGAAAATTCAGACAAAGTTTGGGAATTGATGCTTCAGGGTATGAAGCTGTTAACAGATATCAAAATCATCAAAATCCTCACCCTACGGTTGTATTTTTTCTTCTGATTTCCTAAAATTATATCTAATAGAATATTAGAGATGTATGCAAGTGAGAAAAAGGTAATCTGCCAAAAAATTGCTGAGAGTTTTTTTCATCAATTCATCCATAAATCCGTAACATATTTTCTGCTTCGAGAGATATGTGCGTTTTTTTTTTGTTCATTATCAACGGATTTCTTGCCTCTTCCCATTTTCCGTTGATTTCACCTCAGAAATACATAAGAACAATTCTGTTGAAACTCAAATTTGCAATCATTTCCATTTCCAGTATTCTGTAGAATATCGATTTGATGAATGATTACAAATACTGGCTTTTCCAACATGAGTTTGAGACCTATGTCTAGTACTCCGAGATCGAGACTACTGTCGTCTTGGTTTCGAAAGTTCCAATAATCCACAAAACGAACAAATTTGCTATCAGATGAAGCTGCTAGAAGGCTCATCTCTATTCATTTGGAGAACCATCAATCATCCTGAGTTATTCTATTTTATTCGTCATGTTGAATTAAATTTTTTTGAGTTTCTTCTAGCTTTCAATCTATTTTTTGTTCTTTTGAATAGTAAACTACAGGGCATTATATTTTAGAATGACTACACTTGTTTCAAATTTGTAAGGGTACAAAATATAACCATAATTATTTTGATAATCCAATCAGGGAATTTTGGTGCACTTGCTTTACGATGATGTGTCACTCAATGTATGACGTCATTAAAAATTGGTGCATCCATCTAAATTTTCGAGTTCAAGACCTTCGGGACCGATACCAAGACTCTAAAAGCAATATCAAGACTGATATCAAAGCTTTTATTTCAAAATGAAGAATAATACCGATAAAATCTCAATTTCGTCCATAACAAGGCACATATAAGACGTAAAAGTCAATGAAATAATCATATAATTCATTCTCAATGGACTTTTCGAATGAGACAATGTCACTTGGAATGAAATTTCTTCATGAATATCATTCAAGCAGATTACACGTTTGATCTTCATGGTGAATTGAAACAAATAATAGATATAAATCGAAAACGATTTAGTCAACTTGATTCCATATTGATTTAGTATTCTGTTTGGTAATTTATAATCTTATTTTCCAGCGAGTTGATTGTACGCTCCTGTGAAGTAATCCATGTCTCTGTGTTCAACAGTATCGACGATGATTAGATTGTCGAAATCAAAAATGTTGCCCGGATTAAAATTGTTCTATTTTTGTGTAATATGATGAAGGTTTCGCATGCGACAGTGATACTCATCTTCATAGAGATGTTTTTCGAGAATCTAGCACGACAGTTAAAGAAAATTGAATCCAAAATCAGTTTGAAAATTCCACTTTCGGCGCACGACTCAATGAATAATACCTGCACTTATAGAACTGTGCGAATGTGCTGAACAATTGAAACTCCAAGCGAACAGTTAAAATTACTTGTGAGTGATTATACTGATTGTACTATAGAAACATAGATTTTGACAAAGAATCGATCCAATTCACTTCCCACAATTCATTAAAATCCTACAGATTCCCTTAAAGTTGTTTTCATGCATTCCCAACGCAATCCTAACTCAATCCTTTGTCAAATGACGGAGTGAACATCATCAAATTGGGGTGGCAGAATGTCTTTCAAGATAAGAAATTATTCTTTCTCAATAACTGTATAAATTAAGAGTGAAACCTTTGGCCATTTTTTGCCAGAGAGACTCACCATTGACTGAACTACTAGTTTCCTCATATATCTCACGGAAGTTGGGAACTATATCATTGGAACTATCGGTTCCTGTAGTAAAAACTTATCTCTGTTCTTAGAGAGAATAATAAGGCATCTCTCACAAGTTTCCACTATTTCAATATTTATGCATACCATGAATTATGCATTCGGCCAATAAACTGAGTGCCTCGGCCAAATTTGCACTCAAATATTCAGCCTTTTGACATAATGCCCAATTTGTCACTCTCGTGTAAACTACTGGCATGGCTCCGAGTTTGTCTTATTGAGAACAGGCTAATATTGTAAATACCAGTCTGGAGAGCAATCGTGTATGATTTGAACAAAGTTACAAAATAAACATGTATTGAAAAACTATCTATGATAAAGAGATAATTCTCACAAATCGCTATTCAAATAGCGCGCCGTTGCTTTGTCGTGTGTACACAGGAAATTTAGTTACAGAAAATGACCATTTTCACTAACAAAGTTTTATTCCTGCATACTTTTTACACGTATCTCATTGCCAACATAAACAGTGTAATGAACCCTTGTATGTGATTTTACCTCGATTATTTTTACCATCCAAATTTCGACCAATAGAATTGCACCATTCGACGTCACGTGGTACAACCTACACGGTTTTCAAGTGGAAATTTTTTGGAAATTTTGTCTGTTGGTTATATATACAGAACAAAGAATATTCAGCCGCGTTGATTCAGCATCTGTCAAACTGACAGACAGATTGAATGTGAAAATGAGCAGATTCAGAGTCGAGTCTCTGGAATATATTGATGAATTTGGATGGGAAAAATAATCTTCCGAATACCATTCGTGATTAAATTTAACTTGGCAAAATTTTTAGATTGTTACGAGAGCTTGCAACCAATTTATTTCGTGATATTGATCAAAAATCACTCGCTTGACAGCTCGTGATTTTTCTGTCAATATCACTCAATAAATTGCTAAGCAACAAGCTCTCGTAACAATCTAAAAAATTTTCCGGTAAAATTTAACCACTTATGATATTATATATGATTATTTCACTCATGTCAATTATACTGACAAATTTTGCATAGTTACAATGACAATTATAATAATCAATTCCTTGCCAACGGGAATTTACCTCTGAAAATTCCCGTTACCTCGATGAATTTCTGTTGGCAAGCGGTTAATTGCAATAAATTGCCTTTGTCATGGAGAAACAATACACAGTTCTGATAGTAATAAACAATCAGTTCTCGGAAATGTCTAAATTTACTCGTATTGGAAATGCATTTTCGCCGAAAATAATGAAATTGAAAACAAAAAGTTAAAATATACAAGAGTATATGGAGGCAATTTAGTGCATTTTTCAATAAAAAAGGTTAGTAGTTGCAACTAACATTATTTAATAGATACTTATAGAAGCAATTTCATTCGAGAAATATTCTTCACAAATACCACTCGCGACTTTAATTTTATCATAAATTACAGTCCCTTGTGATATTATATACGATAATTGGTCGCCTTAGTCAGGATGCAGGTCATGTGGCGGGGTATCTTATCTATTGGAAGAATTAGGAAATAACAAATTTTGCAAGCCTCTGCTAATTATGTGATTCAATTAAAGTGAGAAACGGATTTCTCTGCGCATGCTCAATGACTAGCGTATTCATAAAATACCGAACACTTCCAATATTACAATTATATTGTCAATTTTATGTGCTCCTGTAGTGATATTCATTTTTTTTTTTGTGATATTGCAATTGATCTTCATTGAGTTCCAATCAAATTCAATAATTCTCAAAATCAAACAACACTTCACGACATTTCCTGAATCTATTTTAATGATCAATCAATATAAATAACAAAATTTCATAGTGTTGTTCTCATCAAGCTCAAAATATCAGAAAACTCAAACTAGCTATGTTTATCTCTATTCTTCTGCCATTTGTTATCCCATCATACAGAGTCAGCCCATTTTGTTTTTCCTGGAACTCATCCTCAACAAAGCAATTTGTTCACAAGACAATAACAAAAGCCTAAATTCTTTTTCGGAATGCATCCTTCCTCGGCAAACAAACAGAAAAAGCGTTGACAGAATGTCAATACCACTGAGAAAAAAATGCGGAGAATAACACGCAAAAAGAGAGGAATAATGCAACCGGAAGTGGTGAAAACGCGCAAGAAAGAAGAAATAACAACGGGTGATAAGTTCTCTGAGAAAAATGGGTCTTCACTCTTGACTTGTAATAAATCCGATGATCACGTCACTGGAAATAAACACAATGTTAACTTTTCTACGGAATTTATTTGCTACTGCTATTGATTCGGCAGTTTATTGCAAATCTTCCAAGTTGTATGAGATGATTCATAGAAAATCTTACGATAAAGTTTGTTTCTTGAGAAGATTTGTGAGGAGAGATATATTTCACGAAAATAATTCAATAATATTATCATTATTGAACTCTTTTACGTTGGAAAAGACCAATAGTTTTACAACATAGTGTACAGATGTGTTATCTTATTAGCATATACATAATGTAGGCTATCATACAGGATTGAAGTCTAAAGTTAGAACGAAAGGCGGATGTCGCAGATGTATTATGCGTTTGTAGCTGGAATCAATGCTTTCATAGAAGACGATATCCTGTTTATAATTGTGAGACAAGAATATTATTCAGCTCTCAATAGAAGCTGGATTGATGTATCTGAGACAAGTAAGCGTGTAATAAGCATTTCATGTAGAAAATGCTCCTCAAATTGCAGTATTGTGTAACTTCCATTATGAAACGAAGGATTCCAGCAAGCAAAATGAAGGTTTGAATATTTATTGAGGATAAACACAGTCATTCGTCTCGGAACCGGACCACAGAGAGCATCAAATATGTGTATTCCAAGATCAAACATTCGTTTTTGTGGCATCTATTTGAACAAAAATGAGGACATTTATATCGCATGTGAGCCTAATTTATGTGTTATATCTTATCAACTTCTAGCTGGGACAGTGGACCGAATGTACATGACATATTTTTCTGGTCATCGTCAATTTATTTTTATTCTACAGATAAAAATCGTCTAAATGTGTTCCTACTAAAGATAAAACGTGCTTGCCCAAAATATCTTTCCAATATTTGTTTTGGGCTTATATTTGGAAATTTATTCTTGTTGTCACATTTATTTATTTATCAAGAACAACAAAGGACTTGAAACTTCATTGATCCAATCGGTGATAATGTACTTATTCCAAGTGATAAACAGGTCCTCTGTAATGCTTAATATTGTACATCGAACTATCTATTATGGTACACTAATCTTTCTATCATTCTGAACTTAACTGCATATTGGAATTTGGTGTCCCTACTGAATGGATATATGAATTGAGATCAATGAATAGTTCTAATCTTCAGGCTCCAAACTTGAAGTAGAAATAGGGATTATATTTGAAAAGTTATGAACAAATTCCCAAAGTTTCATTCCTGTTTCCAGACACTATTCATCCAATCCTGGTATATAAATAAATATATCAATGAATGAAATCCACAAATCTGTGTCAGTTGTATTCCGGTCTCCAATTCACGCTCTTATACGAATCTTCCAGTCCTGAGACATATTGGAAGCTTGGAGCAATATTGCACATCTCCAATAATCTCCAATAAGTTTGCCTTTAGATACAACACCTCAAGACGAACTTATCTTTCAAAATGAGAGAGAGTACAAATAACGACATCTTTCGACAGTCAATAATTCTAGTATTGAGCCTTTCCGTACACGAAACTAATCAAAAAATATTTTCTAGAGCTTTAAGCTGTAATTTTGGCTCCAGAATTCGCTGCTTGAACTCAAAGGTGTCGTGTTTGTTCAGGGAACGCATATGTTAAGATGAGTCGCTGATGTTTCCTTAAAGGGGAACTGCTGTTTTAGACTGGGAGCTAGTGACAGGTGGGGTTCTCCGATTTTATACCGCTTGCCTTTTTGAGGGTTGATGATCTACCTCATGATAAGAAAGATAAAAATGTTATTGAGCGATAAAATAATAATCACACATATTAACAACGAAAAAAATAATAATTATAGTTTTACTTTTTCCCCGGAATGTGAATAAGTTATGTGGATGGAATATTGTAACAAAATATATTTTTGAAAGTTAAATTGCCTTCATCTGGAGCTTAAGAGTAGGTATATCTTCATTATCAGGTAGAAATATTATTATCATTATGAAAAAATAAAAAAGCTTACTACCAGAAAAAAAAATTATTATCATAGAAAAATCATATTCAGATAGCTAATGGGATGTTCCATAATATAAATAAATAGAAATGGGAAGGAATCTGAAATTGGCAATAATTGCTCAAATTTCCATTTCTTCATCATAATTATTGTCAATTTCAGGTTCCTCTTCAGTAGTTTCACCACCTATTTGAGAATAAGTGTCGCTGTCATCATCGTCCGATTGATCCTTATCGTCCATATTGTCGGCCCTTTTTACAATATCATGCTCTTCAATAATTGTAGGAAGAGTTAAGTTCCAATTTATGATTTTCTTTATTAATTTACGATGATCATTTCGACTTTTGAAGTCATTTTCAGGTATCTTTTTCATGAAAAATATATAAATCATGAATTGAAACCTAACTCTTCCTACAATTATTAACTTAAAATGTTCCAACTATTCCCCAATGAAAAAAAATCATGCTCTTTAACTCTATTCATTTTCATACTATTCTTCACTCATTTATGCCAAACGGAAAACTTACTGGTATAAAAATATTGTTTATGAACCTAATTGTATCACTTTGATTATTTTTACCATCCAAATTTCGACCAATAGAATTGCACCATTCGACGTTACGTGGTACAACCAACACAGTTTTCAAGTGGAAATTTCTTGAAAATTTTGTCTGTTGGTTATATATACAAAACAAAGAACATTTAGACGCGTCGATTCAGTATCTGTCAAACTGACAGACAGATTGAATGTAAAAATGAGCAGATTCGGAGTCGAGTCTCTGGAATCTATTGATGAATTTGGATAGGAAAAATAATCTCCCGAATACCACTCGAACTCCGAAATTTTCCAGAAAAACTTGACACGTTCATTTGTTTGCAACGAACCTATCGAGAAATATCTGATAATTTCGAAGCTCTTGTGGTATTATATATGAATATATAATCTGCACTATTATGAAAGATTTACCTCCTGCCATGTCTATAATTACAAACTAAGTTGATTCTAGGGTATATTTTCTCGATTTTTTTTTTCATTTGTAAATGTTTGTCTTATGTCATATGCATTAAATTTTTTTTTGTAACACGTACACCGAAAGTACCCTATTACTGAGCTGACTTCTGCTTCGGAAGTTCTCAATTCCAAACCATGGTAACAATTTTCATTAATTCTCTGTTGACTGGGAATTAATGGATATTTTTTCCCGCTGGGTAAAAATGAAATTGTAGATCATGGATCAGGATGCCGTTGGATTTTTTTATTTCATTGATATATGTCAAATTGATACTTAAAAGAAATTTGTATTATAGAATGTGTTCGTTATAGTATGTGCATTTATTGTGAACAGGATAGCACAGAGAATGTGAAAAATATCAATCAATAAAATAAATCATGTAAGTTATGTTTCATTGTTTTAGTTAACTGTAATGTGATTGCATTTGCAAAAATCTGTTTGTCAAATCGATAAGATAGTTTCAATACATCCAAATTTATTTGAAAAATTTAGTAATGGGGATACTTCGGTGCACTTGTTACAAAAAGTACTGTATGCAACACGGACACTGAACGACTGTCATTATTGTCACAGACAAATTTGGCTGCATGGAGCTACGCCTTGGGCTTTGCCCTCGTCTTCGCCTCGTACTTCGCCCTCGTCTTCGCCTCGTACTTCGCCCTCGCCTCTGCCTCGGGCTTTGCCCTCGTCTTCACCGAATGCAGCCAAATTTATCCTGGACAAAAATGACAGTCATTCGGTCCTTGTAGCATAATATACTATTATTTTAACTTGAAGCATAAGTATTTTTTTATTGAAATACAAAATAAAATGACGGAAATATTCTTAGTTTTTATTGCCACTTTATCCAAAGTTTTTCAATGATCGGACAGAGTTACATGCATGCCATTTTCCAAATGAATTTAAAACAGCACTTATTAATGTAATATAAAATGGCACGCAGAATGAAGTCGGAGAAATTTTGCGTGTTTTTTATGCAACTTCCATCATCATTTAAAATATGAAGGGCTTGAGAAACATGCTTGCCATTTCCCAAATTAATTTAAAACAGCATTTATTGATGTAATACAGAATGGCAGGCAGAATGAAGTCAGAGAAATTTTGCTAGTTTTTTATGCAACTTTCATTATTATTTAAAATATGAAAGGTTTAAGCAACATGCATGCCATTCTAAATTTATAATTATTTCACTTCAAAATAAAGTTTTTGCTCCATTTGAGGTAGTTTGAAATTACGGCTAATTGGTGCAAAATTTATGCAAGATTACTCCAAAATTTCAAACCCTTGCGCCAACGAGGAATGCTTGCCAATTTTTTTACAAGGGTTTTATGACTAAAACTTCAATTCTTTCCATTGGCATGCAATTTGAAAACACGGCATTTTTCATATTTTTTTTCACAAGTTTACGCAACCCTTTGAGCCACTTGGGCTGTTGCGAATCGCTTGCCTTCCAGTACTTGGCTTTAAATTAATTTCAATTATTCAACATTACAAAGGCATGCAATATGATATCACGGAAAAAAACACTTTTTTTTCAGACCTTTAATTGAAATTTGAACTATGACCGGAAAGCGTGCATCGCTAAATAACATTTTTATCTTTCTTATCAAGAGGTAAATTATCAACCCTCAAAAAGGCGAGCGGTATAAAATCGGAGAACTCCATCTGTCACTAGCTCCCAGTCTATTTGTGTCTTCTGATTGATTGAAGTATTAGGGACTATTCACAACTCTTCCTCATCAAATGTAGAAGAAAACATAATCGTGGATTTCTCGACGGTGAATTCTAATGCTTATATTGTATCTGGACGACCATAGTAGTGGAAATAGACTACCTATGTCTTTTAAAAGTCTCTATTCTGGTACTGATCAAATACGATATTCAAATCTATTGAAATAAATGAAATATTTCACATGAAAATTTGGCAAACTGTTCTTGTAAAAGTAGAAGTTTCTATTATATGATACATACAAGTATAACTCATGTAAAAGTTTTGTAGCTTGTGAGGTTGGAACGTTTTTAAATTTTTCAACACATTCCACCAAGAAGCAAAGTTCTTAGGAGCAACTTCTTTATTGCCGAAATACAATTTCGACTTAGTGCTTCAGACAAGTTGAAAATACCCCACATCAAATTTATGATGCATCTAAACAAAGTTATCACAAAAGACAGTTCAAGAATACATATCATGTCATATTTTGATGAAAATTCGATGTCATTCTTTTAGCATATATCTTTTTCAGAAAGAACACAAGATTTTTTGCTGTCATCCATTCGTGATTTTGACACATGCAAATTAAATTTAGTCTGTCGTAGAATCGAATGCATCTTTTTGAATATTCTTCCATCCAAGTTCACAAAGAAATATAAGATCAATCATTTTATTTTTGAAATTAGGTGTGACGTTTCACAAGCCCTCTCACTTTTTGATTGATATTTATTTCTTGTAAACACTTTTCCTACATTCTTTGAGGTTTACAGCATATGAAAATAGCAAAATTTCCATCTAAGTGATTTATTGTTCTCTAAAATTCTCATATAATAGATTGAAAAATTTCACCGCTTCTAACAAGAAATCGTATTCAAAGTTCATTCTTTATTTGACTGAATTCTATCTCACATGCTTGAAATAGATCAATCACTGGAAATTGATCCGTGTCTTTTTATTATGTGGTATCAAGCTCACTGTTCATGTTCTATGTCGGGGCTATCTTCTCCTTAGTTTCCTTCTTCATTGTCCATCCAAGCATTGTTTCTCTCCAGTTCCATGCTCTGCTTACAATCGCCTGTATTACGGCTTAGTTCCATGTTCTTACTGTTATCTTTTTTTTCTGTCTTGCATTTTGTATTGTTTGCTCTACTGATTTTGTTGCCTAATTTTCTGTGGAGGTTACATATCTCATTCTATCCATTTTCGTTATTGCTATGATTTTTCTAAGTAATCCTATCTCCATACTCTTTATTCTATGTTTGTGTCTTCGTGTCATTCTTTTCATTTATCAAAAATTCTACGTAGAAAATGTAGCACAATAATTCTGGAGACAATTGGATCTCCTATAAATATCACCCTTTTCATTTTGCTGTATTTTGATCATTTCAGCAATTAAAGCGTTATTCAGTGACATACTTCAAAAATAGATCGTTTATCATGAAATTTCAATAAGGATTCTCATTAGCGATTTCAAATTGTGAACTTTAGCAAACAATTTCGTGTATCTGTTTTTTAATAATGATTGTAAGTTGGATCTTGACAGCGCAGCGCTGCAAACGTAGATATTATTCATTGTGTGATGGATTGATGAATCAACTTTAAAACTAGTCTTATATTCTTCTCCTACCGACTTGATTTTGTTTAAATAATGGAACAGCTACATGAGTCTTGACACTAAAGTGTGTCGATCAGATAGTTGTATTTTCATTTTCCCGAAGAATAACACATTGCGACATCTTGAACATCTAACGTCACACCATGTGATCTGCCACCCAATCGTAGGATCCTTTTTATGACAAAAAAATGATTTCACATATGTTAGAACTTGAACGATCATTCTATTCATTATTCAAACTCTAAATGTCACCAGAATAAATACTAAATTACGGGCACAAATTCTAATCGAATGAACTGGATAATAGATTATAGGATACTACTACAAGAAAAATCTTCATTTTCCATCCTCATATTTCTGACTTCTTGAAAGATGATGCGTCAAACTTTATCGTTCCTGTCATTTAAAAATTGAACATCAATTTCGTAGATGTGGAGTTAAGCTCGTATGATATGTTATATGTTTCTGGCACGTCTCAGTATCTTAATTAATTTCTTTTTTGTTTCAGTACTGTCCGGTGTAGGAGTTGACATCATCATACATCAGAGACCTGCTGACGTCTACTTACTGTAAGTACCTCTACAAAATGTTACATGTTAGATAGTATAGAAGGCTATGTATTCAGTAACCACTCGTCCGGAAATTATAAATAGGAATGCTGTGCACATTTTTAAATACTGGCTAGAAAATTTATAAGAAAGCTTTTGTGTTCAGAACAAACTGTCAAGCTTGTTAATTGTTGATCAATTGGTGATGATGAGAGTATATGCTGTCATATTTTACTTTTAAGTTCAACCTATGATTGTTCAAGAGATTTGTAGCAATATTGTAGACTGCCTATTTTTCATATCTAACTCAAACTTCAGAGCATACAAAGCACTTGAAAACTGTCGGTATGATGGAGGGATCACTCCCCTGCTCTCTCAGGAGATAATTAACTAGTAAAAATGCAGCGTATTTCTGCAATTCGGCGTATTTACATCTTTTTGCCCCATATCACCCAATATGATCGGTTTATACTTCAATCCTGCAGGATCTCAACAAGCACGACCTAATTGCAAATAAAAAGCAGACCCTCTATTCATAGCATCGTGTCAAACAAATACAGCCATACAATCCATGTAGTCTTTGTGACAAAGCTCCCGGATGAATCCATTTATCGCTACCCATGACCCTCAATTCGTAGTTAGTTGTCCGATGCAATTATCTATCATTGTGCTAGATCAATTGATTCAAAATCCAATCGATATCATTGATTGATGCTAATTTCATGTCTATGACAATTATGATTTCAGTTACATCAAACCATCCGGTAATGATGTTAATGCAAGCTGCCAATATCATCGTGGCGTAGAATATTGAAGCTGTGATGAGTCTCACTTTTTCAATGCATTGTGAGTACAGAATTGTACTCTGCGGCTTGAATTTTGCCAGCTGGAATTACTGCTATAAACGTATTTGCAGAAAAATGTATTGAACATAGACGGAACTACTCACAAGCACACTTTTATATTGTCCATTCATGATTGTAATGAGCCTATTAGTATTGATACCACGTCATTTGGCTGAAACATACAATTTTAGCGATCCTATTATTACTGAATTTCTTGCGACGTTATCATTCTACAATGAGCATGTTCATACAAAGTTCATATCAACTTTGTGCCAGAGTTTTCGTAAATCTTGTTTATTCTGTGTTCCTAGGAAATGAGATGAATAATTCGTCCCAGGAATGATACTTGAATGTGAGAGTTTATCATATGAGGTTCTACAGAGTGATCAAAAATAATTGTCCGTGCCGCCTTGTTCTGATTTCTTTTGTCGCCTGCTTGATATAGTGAGACTTAAGTGACAGATGACAGTTCCTTCGAAAACACTATTTTAACCTAATAATTTGGTAGAATAATAATATATTCCCAATAATCATTCAATAATACAGCGATTTACTTACTTTTTAGTTCTTTGGATCAGATTATGGATGAATCTGTCATGAAATATGAAAAATATATACGCAATTGTGTCCTTGAAATGTCGGTAACGTATTTATCAAAATAAGTAAATTTATACTAATTTTATTCCATCAAGATAGTTTTGATCATAATGCGAACTTTTCTAGTCACGTGACAGACAGTCATTATTGATCGCTCTGTATTCAAGTTCAAGAAGCTCTGTGGTATATTCTTATGTAAAAACAGCTTTAGTACTACAGAGTGATCAATAATGATTGTCTGACAGGTGACAGGCAAAAGTTCGTATTATGATCAAAACTATCTTCATGGAATGAAGGTAATATGAATTTATTTATTTTGGAAACTACTTTACCGACATTTTAAGAACACAATGGCGAATATTTTTCATATTTTACGACAGATTCATTCATAATCTGATTCAATAAACAAAAAAGTAGGTAAATGGCTGTATTATTGACTAATTATTGAGAATTTATTATTACTCAATAAATTATTAGGTTAGAATAGTGTTCTCCGAGCACGCCTATGCAATTATCTATCTCAACTGTGTTGCAAAAGTGAAGCCAAAAATGTAATATTGTTAGAGAGAGAAAGTAACTGAGAGATAGGTTGAGGCGGGCCCATGTTTGTATGGAGTTGAATGGCTAGGTTCGGTATATTCAGTATTTTCATGTAAAAATATATTGTAAAATGGAAAAGAAATAGTTTGTGACAAATTGTGATACTGGGTACCGAACATGTGAAGAGAAATTTTCTCTTTTCTCTGCACCCAAAGATTATAAATCAATAAAATAAGTGGCGAGGATATTATAAAAGAATGCTCGTCTGGAGATGTAAAGTGAAAAGAAATTATTTCAAAATTATATAAAAATTAAAGGTTATATCAATGTTTCAAATTATTGAACGTATCTGATCTAAACTTTTAGTGAAAAACTCAGCTTCAAGAGAACTTATCAATAAAGAATATAAATATTTCAATTCATGTTTTAAAATCAATAGAGATGTGATAATTGTTCATAAATTCACCGTACACTATAGTATGGAATTGTTCAATTATGTGACAATTATATTATTACAGATATTATTCAAATATTTCTTACTGAAAGAAAATGCATGGCCGAGTATTTTTCCAAATCGCCCGAAATATTTAAGCGTCTCTAAAAAACAAGGGAATCTCTTATAAAATAGGAGATCAAAATGTAGATAGAATTCATTTATTCGATTGGAATAATTTTTAATTCTTAGTAGAAGACACATAAACACTAGAAATGAATTCAAATTCAAAACAAAACTTGGATTCAGAGGACTTATGATAATTTTTTTGATTTAAAAATTATATCCATCGAAGAAAAACAAATTTTCATCAATGAGATGTTGGAGACAAAATACTTTGTTCTTAGAAAGGAATATAAAAATGAACGGAGTTTTCCCATAAATATCACGGATGTACGCAATTTAGGCGATTTTTGCTAAGTTTCTTGTTGATATTTTCTTCTGGTATATAAGAAATTGTTTGTGTATATTTTCTCAATTTTATCACGCCCATTGTAATATAAAATATTAATGAAATTGTTCATGTATCTGTTATTCATAATTAAAAAACTTTTGTCAGAAGAAACGTTTATAAAACATGTTTCATAATAATGCACTTCTTCATTTTAGATTTTAATAAATAGAAATGTTAATTTTCTTCCACTTTTGCCTCTTATTTAAATAAATAATGAAGTATTTAACGTAATGAAAATATTGAATTTATCTGGCAATTGTTTTTTATTGAAAAAAATTCAAATATAATCTCATTTCTGTATAAGAAGCATGCAAAGCTAGGCCTGCTCTCGGTATCTCTCTCATGTCTGCGGCATTACATTTTAGGCTTCATGTTCTCCAACTGAGTGTCCGCTCCTCTATTATTCTTCTTCGTGTTTCAGAGTAACTGTCATCTGTCACTTGAAGGTCACTATCTCAAGCAGGCGGCAAAGAAAAAATCAGAACAAAGCGGCACGAACAATCTATTTTGATCATTCTGTACATAGTCTCAACAATCTCCTTCATTTTGACTCCAATAATGTAGAAATTGTTGATTCAGCAGTAGAATGCAGTAAACGTAACTTTTTGAAGATGCTTCACATGTTTATTGAAAAAAAGCATTAACTTCAAAACAAAAACATTAAAAAGGTGAAAAAACAACGAACTAAGGTTTTATCTCTGTATATCTTCAATCTCAAAACATATCAAAATATAATAGAAAAAAGAACAGACTAGCACAAAAAAAGAAGTGAAATCAGTATTAATGAGACAAGTAGAACCAGAAAAAAATCAAACTAGACAAAATCAAGTCACAACAAAAAATTCATCAGAGGTGATGGGGAATAAGATTCAATATTTCGAATACAGAAACTAAAGAATAGAATATGGACAAGAATAAAAGCTCTACCAAAGATTGGAAATGAATCTCAAAACTTAGCTGGAAAAAAAAAATTTGTATCAAAATCTTTTGAAAGTCAGGAGAGGTGAGAATCAAAATATGAACAACCCGACTGATATACGAGAACATTGTCAGCCCTCAATTACAGTAAAATCCAGTAATATTCATCGAGAAATCTTTGTTTAATTTACATTCACATTGATTGATCAATACTCAATAACCACCAGATCAGATAAAATTTTCTTACATATTGTTGAGTTCAAATTGATGTTTTAATGATCATCCAGGTATCAAATCAGCTCATACGACTGCAAAATCAATAAATATATGTACTAGGATTGAATCATCTCAGATAGCTTTGATTCATCCAATGTTAACTCTCAGAATAGAAACGATGGTTGCATATGTCGTAAATATTTCGTAGCATTTTTCTCATTTATTCAATAAATATTATCATCAAGAATCAATATATTTAGTATCAAGATATTACTGGTTTTGTTCGGAAAATTAATCAATTATTCAATTTATCCATTCTAAAATTTGATTTTTACTACAATAAAACATTTTCTGGAAAATATTGCTTGGTAATAACTTGTATTTTAATCAAACAAGTAGAGATACAATTGGGATGCGTGGTATTTTTCTGGTACAGAGGATCTCTGTGAATTTGAAGAGGGAACCGTTTAGTATAGGAAGCTTGAGGAGAATCTCTCTTCATGAAACTTATAAAACCTAGTTATGTGGCTGATGGCTATCTGAAATAACGCTTACTGCGAATTAACCTTATATTTTGGGAAATAACGTATATGCACCAGATAGCTCCTCTTAAATGCGCAAGGATGGGCGGTTCACGCGGCTGATAGCATTTTCTGAAAGCGTGAGCCTCACTTCACTAGAAAATGCCGAGAATGTATCTGGAATTGATTTGGAATTGATTGAGTTCTCGTTTAAAAAAATATATAGTCCGGTCTGACAGCTCCTCTGAACATCACTAGTCAGAAATTTTTATGACTTAAGGTACAAGAACCTTCTATCCAATCACTAGTATTCACCTTACTTCAATAGCTATTCAAAATAGTCCTTGACCGGCCGATCAAACTTTTGAGTTATATCTGATAAATTCAGAGGAAACTTGAGAAGATTCTCAATTAATGGGATGTTGGAATGGGAATTGCAGATTGATGTCATCACTTCTTCTGGATTCTCAGTTCAAAACCGCTTCTACTGTATACCATTCTCACTATCGAGAAAAGGTACAGAATCTCACCAATTTAATATATTCAGACGAAATGAATTGCCTCTATTTCCATAATTTAAAAAAAACCTATCTAATAATTTATTCACCTTCCGGTTCAGTCACGTTTAGAGGCACCGCTAGTGTCCCATGCTTCTTTTTGATTATAGGAATGTAGTGCCTTCTCTGTCACGTAACAAGCATTCCAGGCGCCTTGTACGATTAGTAATGTATTCAGGAGACGACACACGGTCTGCAAACCGTCTGCTGCTGAAGCCGGAAGTGTTTGTGCTGAAAATAGATTGGGACTTATATACAATCGATTGAAATTAGATATGCTATTCTTTGGATAAGAATATATTTTGTGTGTCGTTACACAAGACTGAATTAAGTGGGTACACCTTATAAAGAATTGATTAAGTGACATAAAAAATGGCAATAGAAGAGACATTGTCCACTGTTGGACACTTTTAGTATATGTACCATTCAACGAGTACATTTACACTTGAGTACTTCGATTCATATAGACTAGATTGGCTTTATACAGTGAGGACATATTTCTAATACAGAGCGTTGTCAAGTCATTCGAATCGATCAAATACTTCTCAGGAGTCTAAATCATTGAATCTTGATTTGATATTCAATAAACAAATTTTACCGCCGTGACTTCCTCTTGTAGACCAAGAAGGTTTCGCCTTTGAATTTGATAAAAAAATTCCAATTTCCTGAATCTTCCAAATCCATCTCTGCATTCTCCCCTACGTCTCCGGTCGGGGATCCGTGATCAGCGTAGCGATCGTGATCATGATCGAACCAAGAACCATTTCCTGTCTCCATTCATTGCTAACCTGCTCGTCCTCGGATGTCTCTACGACGCGACGTCAAGAAATCTTGTTAGGGTAGAATCTTGATAATTATTATAATCGGGTTCGACTTGATATGGTGCCGTTGCGAAAAATTGGTATAAAGTAGAGCTGTTCTAAAATAATTACTGTAGAACAGATATATCCTTGGATAATAAAGAGGATATTTATTATCATCGAATCAACAGTTGATAATAACTTGATAATAATCAACACAGGTCCTCACATTTCACCCAAATATTTCCTATACTTCATTATCTCTAGTTGAAATTAATTTGTCAAACCATGCATCATTATTGTCAGAAATTTTTGTATTCCATGAGATACTAAAAATTGTATCACGAATAACATATCATGAAATCAATAAGTGTAATAGTGGAGCTTAGCAGAGAGTATTCGAGAACTCATTAATTTCACATCGCAAGGATTAAAATTCTGGGTTTTTTGTAACGTCCTGAATTTCACAGCGGAACTGTGTTTTAATTCCCTCGTTAAAAGTTTTAAAAAGTTATAGAGCTCATGAGAATGTAATTAAATGTACTAAAGTCTGCTTTTGATTAAACTCAGTTTCAAATCGTAAACTTTGGACACTTCCAAACGTTATTATATTTCAAAATTGGAATCCTTCAATTATTTCCGTTTTCAGAAGCAGGATGATGATAATTATTTTTGTTCTCCAGCTGTACTTAAAAGGGAATATAGGTCTTATTTCGTGACTTGATAATTCTTAACACTAATATTTTCTCGGATAATAGGTGGAAGAGTTCAACCTTTGTCTAAACTCCAAACTCTGGACTTCAGACGAAGTGCAGCATTATATCTCTTACGTAAAAGATACATAGTTCAACCTGAAACTTCAATTTGGATATAAGCTGATTCTTTACTTGATAATGTAAGTAGTCCCGGATCAGTCTATGATTTGGCAAATATCTTCATCGGATCAAGGGAAATTGATTAGAAAAAACTATTATTATTACAAAATATAAATTCATAAGAGGAAACTAATTATGATTCAAGTTTCTCAAGCCATTCTCAACATAAATGTGAGATAACAATACAGGTATGTGAAACTAGAATGAAGAACAAGTCAGTCAATATGTCAAGAATATCGTATTTTATTTCTACATCAAATAGAGACAACTCGGAAGATATACGCTTTTTCATTCTGGAGTAGCAAAGCGTTCGGCATTCATTGTTATTAAAAACAAACATTTTTATTGACCGTTATAAACGGATCCAGAAAAATGTTTTCGTTCGAAAAATAAATAGAACATTCTTCTTACTTTGACTCTAATCCACTGATCAAATAGCAATATTGTTCTTCCGCAGGAAAAACAATAATACGGTACGCAACCCTCTTGAAAACACACGATAAGCTCTTTCCAATACTATGCACATCAATAGTATACTTATTTGTGTCACTTTGTAGCCATTTCGTAAAGAATTTCCTTCGAGAACTGAACTATAAAGTAGAAGAGTAATTGTATTTATTTGTAGGTTTACTGCTGATACAAAATTCAAAGCCAAACTAAATTCATAAGCTGTAAAACTATTTTCAAAACAGAAGTTGTGGTGCATTATCCACAAGTAATTGTGAATCAGATGCTTTTTATTATTTATACGACATTGGATTCCATATACAAGTGCATTCCATCATGTGCTTATAAAATAGTTGATGAACTATTCAGAATTCAATATATAATATGAAAAGTACATATAACCCGACAATACAATTTGTTGGGAATTATAGAATCTGTTCTGACTTTGCTCTTGTACATTCCTACTTCAGATGCCCAAGAAAATATATATTTTAACATTTATTGGGCTTCAAGAATGAGTCATTATTTTTCAACGACCACATATATTTTACACTCTATTCTTAATTATTAGGCAAGACATTGTCGTATAGGCAATTGAACTAGAATGAAGATCAAAGCGTGCTTTTATGCGTATAGAATAATTGGATGTGCGATTTTGTTAACAAAATGATCAATGCACTGTTGAATTGAATTGAATCAGTGAATATTTCGAAGAACGCTAGTTTGCTAACATAAAAACATGATAATTCTCTATAATTGAGAGTACTGTCAAAATCCATTTCCACCTTGTAGAGATAATATTACCAAGTTAGATCTAAATCCCCATTCTCTGGTTACTTATCAACTGTCAAGGAGAGCTAATGACAATTCAATAATTATTTTCTCATCTCACTTTTTGTGTTGAAGTTTTGATCACAGTCAAATGGATCCAAACCAAGCCAGAGAGATTTTCCATAAAAAAGCTCGATTGTCTCCATCGGATCTCTAACTGTTAATGGATTTTGACCTCTTGCAGTTTATGTCCTCATTCTTCTCTGTTGCTGTCTACTATTCTCCTATTTACCTACAACCCAGATCTTCCGCATCATCTTTTCGTCGTTTTTTCTGTCTTTCTCTTGGTCCTGTACCAGTTTATTTTTCATTGAGTAATTCATTTTATCATTTATTCTGTTAATCATTTCGTTAAAATGCCCAAACTATCCTGGTCTTTTGAGTTTTATGAAACAGGCTATGTCAGGCTCGACTTGTTTGTGATTCTTCAGTCTCTTCTAGTGTTTCCCTACAGCTGCAGATCCATAATTCTTCTGGGAACTTCTTTTTCAAAAACATTGAACATTCTTTTGCAAGATGCTGATGTTGTCCATGTTTCGGACTTGTGGGTGACTGCAGGTCTCATTAGTGTTGTATATATGGATATCTTAGTGTTCAGCCTAATGATTTTGCTTCTAATTAATCTGGCATGTTTAAAGTGAAACCACTCATCACAATTTGATCTTTCTAATAATTTGTCCATGCTTTGCTATTATTTTGGGAAAGTTAAGAGCTCAGGTATATGAATTACGATACCAAAGTCCAACTTCTAAATTTTTCTTAATGCTATAGTAGGCTCCTAAATTCTGATAATACTGTAATGTTTATTGCTTGAATAATCAGTTTGCAATCAAATAAAAGTGACTATTTAATAATTTAGAACGAAATTGAAAGTTTTATTCTTCTGATACCACTAACAACACTATATTATTTATTTATCACTCAATACTAACTTGAACAAAATCGCAGATATTTATATTTAACTATTTATATCTACTGATCACTTCACTGTTTGATATTCACTGTTCTAGCTTCACACTACACTACTCTAACACACCTCTTTTGCTTGCCCTTATATATAAAAATATCGATTTCTCGAGAGCTCTACTACATTCTGGAATAATGCTTGAGGCTTCCATCGAAAGGGGTGACGCGATGCGACGCGGAGCGACGTAAAGAGGACGAAAGGCTCCGCCCATGCAGTCGACTTTACGAGCCTCCCCACTCTCGCCTTTTACAATACTTTCAAATAGACTGCATTCAAGAAGCAATCCGAGGCAGTAGAAATTGAAAAAATATCAGCTTGAATACCGTAAGAGCGAAAACGTTAGGGACAAAAACTGTCACGAGAGGTATGGAACGATTCGAAAAGCTTACATTTCGAGGATATTATGACACGCTGAAATATTGAAATTCAATTCCTGGAGTTGAGGAATCATCAGTTTTTTTTTCGAATATTTTATTGCTATTCGAGCAAAAAATATCTCACTCGAATATCCAAATATCCTATCGAAGGTCGGAATTAAAATCTACCACTGAAAATTATGCTACTCCAATAAAATTCAGAGAATACAGGATTTTTGACTCCGAGTGTCACTATTCCTGTCAATGTTTGAATGAACAATATATTATATCCATTTATGACTGGAAATCTCATCATCCCGCTATGGAATGTCCACAATACATGGCATCCAATTAAATAAAATGTACTAAATTACTATTTTCATTACGTCAAATGAACTTTATTCCGAAATTATGTTTAAAAGGTTGATTACAGTATTTTCAAATATTCATATGTCACACAAATACATTATGTTGGATAGCCAAAATACGATGATTTATACATCAAAACTGAATTGCTGTGAAATTGTGATGGGGAGTATTTTTCTACTGTTAATTTGAAGAATAAATGCAGCCCTTCTATTTTGAAGAATTACTAGAAATACACACTCCAAATCAGAGCAGTAATATAAAATTGATGCTCTAATATTTGAGGAATGCTCGGTTTTTTCTTCTTAAAAAAAAATTTCCTCATTTTTCTTTCAACACGCGATGAAAATTAATGAGTTCAGCGAAGAATATATTTCTTTCTCACCCATTGATTACACGATCAGATTTTTTGATTAAAAACCTATCTGAATTAGTTTACATCCCTCAAACTTTTTTAATCAATAATTTAATTTGATATCTCTCTGCTTCATCATATAAACATGTTGCTGATTCTTCTTTGAGAACGACGGAGTATGTGGATGCAATGAATGATTATTCAATGGAACGCTAGAGGAATAATTTTACCTCAAAACTCCAAAATAAGATTAAAAGACGAACCAGACAGTGAATAATTGTTTCAATATGATCTAGCACGTAGAGAACATTTTCCTGTTCAATGTAGAAAAGTGAGAACTTGATTTTTTTCTAGCAGATTATTCAACATCATAAACATTTTATTCAATCAAGCTAATCTTCTGAATGTAACAAAAAGTCCAATAGAAAATTGAAGTAACTGGAATGCTCAGCTTTTGGGACAGTAGCCCACAATTATTTTCTAGAAAGCACTATCCATCTTCGACAAGACTATTGACCAAGTTACCAAACTGTGCATTCAGTCTTCTAGTCCTCAAAAGTGATTTCGTCCTTAAAATGCCCTATTTCCTGCATCCTAGCGATTTCGTTGCAGGTCTGGTACCAACAGGCTATTTTAACTGAATATAGATGACGCTGCTTACATGAAAACATGTCTTGCATATTCATGAAATCATTATTGTGCATTGACGTTCAAATTTGTTTGAAAAAAACGTCGAATATAATCTTGTATATGCAATAGAATTTTCATGGCGTCGGACCACAGTAGGTACATGAATTTCATTACATAATTTGAAATATTTGACGATGGAGATTGCAATCGAAACTACTTTTTGCGAGTGTTCATCGATTTCCGCAGAATTGTACGACTATCAAGACAAAATTGTAACTCTAGGCTCACACTTCAATATTCATGGTCATACAACAAAATATTCTCTGAATACAGGAATAACTAATCGTTTCGCCATCTGTCTTAATATTTGACGGCTCACGAATGTCATTTGATATAAGTCCACTGTAACGATAGGACTAGAAAAATTCAGAAAATATATAAATTTCATGCAGATAACAGTATCAGGTACATAGCGGTCAAGTGACTATTATTTGCGAGGGAGGAACAAATGATAAGGATAACAAAACGGTAACGTCAAGTTCATGAATTAGAATAATAAATTCCAAACCGCTCAACAATATCTCTGGATGATAATAATAATATAATAATAATATTTGTTTATTTAGCATAAAAACTGCTATTGTACAAAGACATGACACAAAAAAATTACCAGAAAAAAAAATCAACAAGATCAAAATATATCTATGAACAATTAAGGAAAAAAATGTCCTAACAATCTAATTAAATCTATTTAAAACAAGAGTTTATACATATATATACAAGGTGTAACAGAAATAAGTACATTAATATCAACCAGTTATAGTTCTCGTCAAGCCTAACAATTTTTCTTAGTAACTTTTTCCCGAATTCTCATCTTTTTTTAGCATTTTCTATCCCCTATAATTTAACGAGTCGTTCAGGTGCATAGTTATCGGATCTAGTAGCAGTTGCAATAGAACAATAATTGATTTTGACATATGTGAGTTATCAATTCCTTCAAATAAATTCTGGAATAAAACAGATTATAATTTATTAATTCTGTGTACGATTTCATAGGCAGTTTAGGATCAGCTTAGCAAATTTATTTGGAACGATCTCCGAATTGTCATTTTTCACTAAAAATTGAATTATTGTGGTTATGGTAATGTATTTAATGTCAAAATATTATGCACTTATACATTACGATGAGAATACCATGGAATATTAAGAACCTAACGTTTATCTAGAACGTAAAACAGCAGATGAGATGAATGAAATACATCAATTTATAAATGAAGCACCTGTGTATTAGTTTTTCTCATATTATTACAAACTTCACACTTCATATTTAAGTCGTTTCAATAAAGTATGCCCCGTGAATTGATCTGCTGAATAAGCAAAATATTGTATCATTTATTTCAGAAAATATTTAAAATTGATAACCAAATTCAGTTTGATACATTTATAAGTTATATTTTCTGTTCTTCAAGAAAAGAATCTTCAAAATCTCATGTAGCAATATTTCTATTGAATTATTCAGTGAATTAATTGATTTAGAATTACATTCCATTCAATATTCTACTGTTTTCTTTAAATAAATCGGTGAATGATTTTCTCTTTATGTTTCTGATGAAGTAGGTTAGGAACAGTAACTACTTTTCGAACTGCTTGTAGATGGCAGAGCAGTCTGACTCTCCTGACACAGTGACACAGTTTCAGACAATTCAAATCAGCTGATTCAAATGCAATGAACTTGTGCAGACAATCTTATGTTTAAGAAATGTACTATCTGAAAATATACGTGAAATCCCTAGGTAAGAATCAAACTTCTCAAAAATGACATAAAAATACGACTAACAGACCAAATTGTTGATTGCAGAGACAAATTCAGTCTTTCTTTCAACATATACAAAAATAGAATAATCGAGGCGAGCAAATAACAATGTATTGCTGAAATACTAATATTTTTCCAGTTTCAAATAAATGATTGACAAGACTACGATAGCTCAAAGTTGCAAAATACTCCTTACAATCCACAGCTCTGTATCCAGAAGATTTACGGAAAAAAGTTATAAGGAAAAATTGTTATGCTTGACAAATTGCATAACAGGTTAAAATTAATGTACTTATTTCTGTTACATCCTGTATATATATATATATACAGGGTGTAACAGAAATAAGTACATTAATTTTAACCTGTGATGCAATTTGTCAAGCATAACAATTTTTCCCAATAACTTTTTTCCGTAAATCCTCTGGATACAGAGTAAAAATTCATCAAAATTTTGTCAAAAATTTCATAGTGCGCCTATGGTTCAAACTGAATGTTCCTCATTTGTTGGAAGAATGACAGATGTCGATTGTAAGGAGTATTTTGCAACTTTGAGCCATCGTAGTCTTGTCAATCATTCATTTGAAACTGGAAAAATATTAGTATTTTGGCAATACATTGTTATTCGCTCACCTCGATTATTCTATTTTTGTATATGTTGAAAGAAAGACTGAATTTGTCTCTGCAATCAGCAATTTGGTCTGTTAGTCGTATTTTTATGTCATTTCTAAGAAGTTTGATTTTTATTTATGGATTTTACGTATATTTTCGGATAGTACATTTCTTAAACATAAGATTGTCTGCACAAGTTCATTGCATTTAAATCAGCTGATTTGAATTGTCTTAAACTGTGTCACTGTGTCAGAAGAGTCAGACTGTGCTGCCATCTACAAGCAGTTCGAAAAGTATTTGCTGTTCCTAACCTACTTCATCAGAAACATAAAGAGAAAATCATTCAACGATTTATTTGAAGAAAACGGTAGAAATTGAATGGAATGTAATTCTAAATCAATTAATTCACTGAATAATTCAATAGAAATATTGCTACATCAAATTTTGAAGATTCTTTTCTTGAAGAATAGAAAATATAACCTATAAATGTATCAAACGGAATTTGGTAATTTTAAATATTTTCTGGAATATATGATACAATATTTTGCTTATTCAGCAGATCAATTCACGGGGCATACTTTATTGAAACGACCTGAGTGTGAAGTGTGAAGCTTGTAATAATATGAGAAAAACTAATATACAGGTGCTTCATACATAAATTGATGTATTTCATTCATCTCATCTGCTGTTTTACGTTCCAGATAAACGTTAGGTTCTAAATATCCCATGGTATTCTCATCGTAATGTATAAGTGCATAATATTTTTACATTAAATACATTACCATAACCACAATAATTCAATTTTTAGTGACAAATAACAATTCGGAGATCGTTCCAAATAAATTTGCTAAGCTAATCCTAAACTGCACATGAAATCGTACTCAGAATTAATAAATTATAATCTGTTTTATTCCAGAATTTATTTGAAGGAATTGATAACTCACATATGTCAAAATCAATTATTGTTCTATTGCAATTGCTACTAGATCCGATAACTACGCACCTGAACGACTCGTTAAATTATAGGGGATAAAAAATGCTGAAAAAAGATGAGAATTCGGGAAAAAGTTACTAAGAAAAATTGTTAGGCTTGACGAGAACTACAACTGGTTAAAATTAATGTACTTATTTCTGTTACACCCTGTATATATATATATATATATATATATATATATATATATATATATATATATATATATATATATATATATATATATATATATATATATATATATATATATATATATATATATATATATATATATATATATATAGGAACAGGCAAAATAAAATCTATCTAAGTAGTCCATTTGAACACATTTTATTATATAACTAAACTTATTGATTATTAAAATATAATTGTTTTATTTCTGGACAGAAGCAATTCAAGTTCATCAATTTAATTTGATTTGGCAGCTTATCATATGCTATCACAGCACTAAAAAATATTGAATTCTGAGATTGTTTGTAATTTTTGTTCTGCAGTACATAGTTTTTTGCATTTCTGGTGCCGTAATTATGATTTTCATTAAATGTTCTTAACGTATTGGTAAAATACAAAGGCATTAGTCCCAGTTTTATTTTATGTATGAATATAATGCTTCTCATTCCGACAAATTTATCTATCGGCAACCAGTTTGATTGAGTCATCATCGTACTTATACGGCAGTAACGGTCACAGCCCAATATTATTCTCATTGCTCTGTTCTGCAGAAGTTGCAATCTATCTTTGTCATGCTGATTACATAAATATATTATAGTTCCAGGAAAGTTAAAGTGCGGTAAAATGATGGTGTTATATATAGTCTTCCTACACTATATACTTAGATATTTACTGATCCTATATAAAACCCCCAGTTTTTGGCGCATTTTTTGTAAAAAAGCGCTATTATATTCAGTTACAACTTTCGCCGCGACTATCACTATTATTATGTACAGTTGTCAAATCTGTCCGGGTTTCATTCAATGACTTGTTTGACGCGAATTTGAAGCTTATTAGAATGAATTATTATTATTGGATGAAAATTTGTTTACTTTTAGCGTATTTTTTTTATATAGCTTTGATAAAGATCAAATTATCATTTTAAGGTACATCACTTGACCTCCCGTCAGTCAATAACTAAACAATGAAGATCAAAAGGTATTTTTGAGTTTGTACATGCATAAATTATGTACCTATCAAATAGTCAACTTGAAACTAGTACTAAATGGAAGCTGCTGTTTCGTAAGTTTGCCCAAACTGCTTGATTTCAAGCTTAGTAATTGTGAGAGATGATAATTTGAGAAATCTCTGAAGTAACAAGCATTCATGAGCTGTCAAAAATGCGCTTTCATCATCTAGATGATTCTTCCATTTTTTTGATATTTTCTTACATATGTAATCTATGTGATCACTTAATCTCAATTTGTCATCCACTATGATACCTAAATATTTAATTTGCGATACAATCTCAACATGAGTGTTATTTATTTCTATATGACAACCTTCTTTTACCCAAGTATCCTTTACACTTCTCTTACCGATTAACATTGCTTTTGTTTTATCATTATTTAATTTTAATTTATTAATCTGAAGCCATTTTTCTGAATTCTGTAACTCAGTGTTTATTACATTTTGAACCGTATTAATGTTACTGTCTGCAAAGTATATGACAGTATCGTCTGCAAACATATGATATTTACATTTTACTAGGGTATGCTCGATATTGTTAATATACAATGAGAATAATATTGGTCCCAAAATACTACCTTGTGGTACTCCCTGCTCTACTAATAATTCCTGTGAAGTTGTTTCATTGCACTTAACTCTTTGCTTACGATCTGATAGGTAATCAGTAAACCACTTCAAGGCATTTCCACGTATCCCATGATAACTCATCGAGATGTTGCTTCCACTATAGCCTAATCTGAAATATTCTGTTTGCCAGTATTTCCGTGCTATGTAACTTCTGAATTTCTTGAGCTTAAGAAATATCTGCAGAAGTCATTTTGTTACCTTGAGTTGGTTGCTTAAAACATAGAACGAGAAATGGATGAAACGTTGTATATGTTATTATTATCCATATACAGAGCCTATGCCCAATTTGTTGATCAATTATTTACTCATCCTACTTTTTTTTTTCTTGAAGCATCTTCCAATCAAAGCAATGTTTATTACGAGCAAAACGATCTATAATTCTTTCTGGAGCACTCTGGATAATGACTTTTCAATATATTGAATAGAAACTGAGTTCTATTCATAGAGCCTCCCAACTTCTGTTTGAAAATTATTTTCCATTCAGATGCCTAATTCAAGAGCCTTTCATAATCCAAAGTTTTCTACTTTGAGAAAATTAATTTTTTCCCGCCTCATGATAATTTTTTTTCTTTTGTGGAACGATCACCATTACCAGCAAAATTCTCTTTAGGGTGACCATACATCTTCTTGAGTGTCTGTGAGCTTTTTCAAGTAGAGAATTCGTCTTATTGTTTTTACAGCTTGGAAAAATGACTCAGCGCTTGAATTGCTGACCATTCACTGCAGTAATGTCCGATTATATAGTCCAATGCGTAAAGGGCTTCTTTGTTGTGGTTGAAGTTTGCTATTTATTATTTTCCAAGCATATCAAATTAAAGTGCTATATTGGTGTACATTAAATACGAAATCATCAACCACATTTTTGTGGTCGGCAAAATTTCAAGTATTTGAGTAAATGTTGGGATTGATTCGCTTTATAATTGTAATCAAGGACAAATTTATAATTTCCAGCAAAGTTGAAAATTCAATGACGCTATTATCATTGCTGCAACTGAATGAATTTATTTTTAAATCCTTTCAAGAATATACAATCTAAGCTACATAATGATCTCTTAAAGATATACAAATTCATCTCTTACTTGCATCCTATAAGTTAATTCAGATCCTCAAGCTGATATTGCAAAAACACTTGCGCAAACGTATAGTGGAAAAACTCATGTAACCAGAAACATAATTACTGCTAAGCTCTTGTGCTGAATAATTCAGGGAATTCAAATCGCGGCCCCCTTTTTTTCAGGAGGAGATAAGGATGAGGTATCAGTCAATAAGGTTGTTGAATCTAAGATTTCATGGCAAGTGGAAAAGTGTTATGAATGAAAATTGGAATATGATTTTTCAAACAAATTCGCTTATTATGATAGAAGAGCATCAATCATTCAAACAACATTATTTGCTACTGTACAAACACTTTCCTGTTGCGTTAAAATTTCAACCATAAACAAGTAAAAATGTTGGCAAGAATAAATTGTCACACACCTAAGGAATAACAGAAAAATTATGAGTATTTTCGTGGTGATGATAACAGTAGAATATCAGTTTGTCGTTGAAGTAATGACGTGGATAAAGGAAAAATACTCTATTCTTTTTCAGCTTTCGATCAGTAAAAATAGCTGAATATTTTTGCTTAAATATTGATGATAAGAGAGTAATTTGAACTTGAGATCAATTGTTAACTAAAAATGACAACAATGTTCAATTAAAAACAACTTTTTTGCATACCAAATTATCTCTGAATAATTTATAAAAGTCTTACGGAGAATTATTCATAATAACGATTATATGGAATTATCTTACGTATAATTTGCAGAATATGTTTCTTGCTCGATTTCGTTGAGGTTCACCCTCGCATAATTTCATTCGATTAATCTTGAAGCCTTCACTTCGCGTGCTTTTTAATTCAGTTTACATTCGCTGCAACCGCTAATGTTATTTCAAACTGTGACGAATACAATCTCAAAGACTGAATGTAATATATCACGACATTTTCTCATCAGTGTAGAATGAGATGCAGTTTATTTTTCCACTCAAAGATGGAAAGCATCTCAATTGCTTGAACTAAAAGAATATTTATGTGGAAATTAATTGTGAAGAAGATTGATCCGGAGTGAAAAAATCTCCAGCGATGATATCGTTGACTTTGTATATACTCTTTGCTCCCGCTGTGTATACTTATGCCTTGTTTTTCCCACTGTCTCAAGTAGCATTACATAATTTATAATGACAGAATAAGACCACTCTTCGTGTACCTACGTTCATTCCTTCCACTTCAATGAGTTGTTAACAATGCGATATCTCTTCCACATCATAACATCAACTGTTTTAAGCTTTGTTTCAAGCCTCTAACCCTCAAACAGTTTATGATTACTGTTAACAGATGAACAATGAGCAAATAGGTTAGATATAACAGAAGAACACTTACATGGCAACTGTTTCTGTTGTTCTGTGTAAGAGCATGATAAATCCTTTCCAATAGCAACTAAAGAGCAGACACAAGCTCCTCAAACTAATTCGCTCTATGAATAAATTATTTGTGAAGGAAAATATCAGCCCTTTTTGTTTGGATCGTGTTAGTTCTGAAACAATAAATTTTGAGCAGTATTTTCAGAATTAAATGGAGTGGAAAATTTTCACCACCAGCAGATATAACGTCAGTAGATGAGATAGTTTTCCGTATTTTTCTCAAATGGTACAAGCGCAGAAAGTTTAATTTATACAAGCAAAAAACTCAATGGAGAGTAGACTAGGAATATGAAATTATCATACGCTCTAATAAAGAACTTGTGCTTCAGTTGTAAGCTTACTAAATTTCACAGCGTAATCTGATTTAGTTGAATTACTCTTTATACATTTAGTTTCCACGAAATAATTCCATCACATTTACAGTAGTTGTTATCAGATGCTATGAAGTACACAGCTTGAAGCTTATTTCTATTTTTCATCGTCCTCTTTGGAATATAACATAAAAATATCAGCAGATAGAACAATGTCAAGCTTCAAGTTTGGGAACGAGAAAAAATTTATTGAGCAAGTTATTAGATTTAAGTATCTGGGATCTAACATCGTGAGCAACAAAAATTTAAGTAGTAAGAAACCAAGTGATGAAGAAAGCGAAAATATCATGCTACCTAACTGAGACAAAATAAGAATATATATAATTATGGTGCGACCATTTAGGACATATGAAGCAGAATCTTAAGCAGATACAGTAAATGCCAAATAAATAATGGGTACACTGGATGATGCATATTCCCACCACTGCTGGTAATATTTAACTTGAAAGATAATTTTCTTGCAAATAATTGTTGAAACAATCGGTATCATGATTATTAACTTAATCATACTTCACCAGCGTGCTAGGAAGGAACAAAATCAATAACTGGAAGAAAAGTGATAAAACTCTCAAAAACTAGATGACTTAATAGTGATTGACCAACATCCACTGTTGATGGCATGGTGGCATGGAAAAAGTGGAATTTCTTCACAACAGTCAGATTGGCTCATTATAATAGTACGATTGATTGGGCAAAATTCCTCAACGTTTTCAAATATCGCCTAGTGTATCAATTTTGGTGATCATTTTCTGTTCGGAGTGCGGTTTACACTTCAATTAATCACTGATATGGTATCTTATTACAGACAATAACAAAAAATCTAGCTTTGAATTAACAATAAGTTTCAAAAAGTTAGGAATAATTTGTCTTTGCTTATAGAGGTTTCAACTAATTTTCCCTCAGTCTTTCTCTAATCTCTAGAAAAATCTTTACAACTTCATTCTTTTTATTTTGAATGTCTTTATGCTCAATTAATGTCAGCACCATAATGGCAAAGCAGGAAAATGTAACATTTTTCTTTTCCTTGTATTAAGATTTTCCAAGAACTTGAATAATTTCCAAGTGCGTAAATATGTTCCTATTTCTTTGTGGAATGCGATATGAAAAGACATTGAGCACATTTTCTTGAAGCTAATGAGTATTCTTTTTGATGTCACCATCTGGTCATGAAGCTTGTTATAAAACATCACACTCTATTCATCTTCAACAATTTTGTTTTTTTCTGAAAGAACTTTAGAAAGATAGCTCTATAGAAATTGAAGCCTTCACATTTTATTGAGTAATATCCAGAATGTGTTGGGAAAGCTGGAAATTTCGAAAAGAAATATTCAAATTTTCTAGTGAGATGTGGTAGGGAAATAAATATCATCCCAGTAAAGCATTTACTGTGTACAATAAGCTTACGGATGTGCGGTAAGCAGAGGATAATATGTGAACAAGATCATTACGATTCATCTGTAAATAAAACAAATTTAAACATGATAGAGAAACGAGACCTAGAAAATGTAGGCTGCTACTTCATTGCCTTTTATATTGAAGAACAAATTTTGCCTTTGGGGAAGGGAGATCTACAGCTTCGATACGTTGAAAAATTCTCATAATTTGTGTGAGTTCAGCTTCATCTAAGCTCAAAGCAATATTCTAAAACTGGCGGATTCTCCAAAATATTTGTGAAACTGCCAGAGTTTTCGATTATAGTTAACTTGTAAAGTTTTTGGAGGATACAGTGTAATTATAGGTTGAATTTGAAAAAATGCCTTAAGCGATCCAATTATTTGAATGTTATTTATTGGAAAATAACTTAGGACGCTTCGAGAGTCCTACTGCTTTCAGTATCAGCTAAAAGCCGTACAAACATATTTTTATGAAATGTACAAGAATAAATATAATCTTCTTACCTAAATATGAGTAATACATGATCTTATTTTTAAAGCGTGAATGACATAAAAGTATTTAAATAGAACTGCCGCAAAGTGCAACGCAAATCCATAGTCAGGGCCACATCCGAGGCAGTAATCACATCTTGAACGGTAGGCGAACAACTGACGAAGCAAAACCGAACAATTATACAGCAAAAAGCGGAAGTTAGAACAAAATGAATATTTTAATATGTTTGCGTTCTGAATTTTGACAGAACAACCTCTGGATACTTCATGTTGTTTTTGTAATCTGTGTGAGTATTATAATTTTTATTTGTGTTTAAGTTAATATGTAAAGGAAAAAACTTTTCAGAACTCATTTTGTGAATAAATATGTTTTATTGGGATATAAGTTCTGTAATACATTAGAAACACAACGTTTCGACAGCAAAGTGCTGCCTTTTTCAAGTGAAAAGAAATATATATATATATTTCTTTTCACTTGAAAAAGGCAGCACTTTGCTGTCGAAACGTTGTGTTTCTAATGTATTACAGAACTTATATCCCAATAAAACATATTTATCAATATGTAAAGTTTCATGTAATAAACGATATTGTTTATCACCTATTTGGTTCACTATTTCGGTATTTTGGAAATCAAATTTATGACCTGTATCTACTGTTTAGTTGATCCCGTATGTTCACTCCCACATTTTCATTAGAATAACAGTGATCAAAGATAATCGAATCTTTCAAGACTTTTCTGAGACTTTTTTCTCATAAAAAGCCTGAGCAAATATTTTCCCTTCATTCCAAGAAGTTTCTAAGACTTCCAGAGAAGCAGAACTCTCAAAGATATCAAGAGCTAGGATACCTCCTAAATATTCCACGGGTAGTTAGGAAAATAAGTTGATGATCTAAGCCAAGATTTCTTGAAGCACTGTTTTCCCGATGGACGGAATATATGTAAATGAAGCTTACAATCGAGGCATGTTTTGACTTGTGCCAGCTAAATTGAGCTTATTGAAGTCAATAATGAGATGAACAGCCACAAGAAAACAGCTTCTTGTGCAGCTAAATATTTAATTTTATGTATTGAATATGTAATACCTGAGAAAAGAACGAGTTGTTGGTGAATGACAATTCTGAACACAAGTATAGAAATAAACGAGTAGATGCAACTACATCCAGATTCGATAAACTATGTAAAATATGCAGATTGAAGTTACTAAACTCAAAACTCTGATACCTCTACAAAACTGCCTCTGTGATGTCATATATGCATAAAAGTCCTATGAAATAAAGTCATTTGCAAACATTACTGTATCAGGTTAAGAACAGGACCTGAGCGGATATTCACTTCATCTAGTTCAAAACACGCTGCTATTGGCACCCCTTGTGCATCTAGCTTCTAGCAGGAATTCAACGTCCATTTTGCTTGATAATAGTATTGAAATTCACTGTCACGATTCTACTGAGAGACAAATGAATTTCATCTGTTCACTTTTGCCGTGCTTATATATTTTGGAAGCAATAAATCGACCATTGGGACTCTTCTGCAGGTCCACATTTATTCGATTTGATTTTCAAGGTCTCAAATTTCTGAATTCAACTATGAACATATAATTTTTTTCCATTCAAATTAGATGCACTTAATCTGGAAAATATATGGGATTGGGCAACTCAAAAAGTGATGCAAGGCTTAGTATCTTGCAGCTCTTTTTCTAGAGAAGTAAGCAGAAAATATTTACAGAAAAATACTACAAAATGAGTCTCATATTCACGGTAAACATAATAGAAAGGGATGGATGTCGATATTGGGCAATATTAGGATCCGGGCTCAGTCAAGCAGATACCGATATTTTATTTTGCTTGATATATTGCGAAAAGAGTTTTCTTTATTCGGAAATGATTATGAAGGTGGGGAGCTTGTTGAAGCTTCATTGGAATTCAGTAAACTACTTGTTGGTTATTCAAGAAAATGACACTGATACATCAACCAAAAATGTATTAGCTTGGATCCTCGGTGGCCATGTGTGTGAAATACCAGAGCAAATGATAATTACTACGAAGTATTTACTTGACAAGTTTTGATCCCATCAACTATTAAAATGTCTTTAATCAATAATTGCAAGCTGTAAATACTTTTATCAACAAGAAAATACCTTAAAGCGGACAAGAACTCCTTGCGGCACTCATTAGTCTTTCCTTAAGCCCCTTATATTGGATATTTGTTTTACTGCAACCATTTTGAAATTATGACAGTGATTGATAGAGGACTTTTTGTGTTTATGATTGGATGTTGTAAGTTCAATTAATGTCACTACAATTCAATCTGCTTTTTTATTTATTGAGCTCCACAATAATTCTTTGCTAATTATTTCCATTCTTTTGACATGCAATTTTGACGTACGTTTATAGTTCCTGATGTTCTGGGAATATTTTGTTAGAAACACTTGTTTCTCTTATTTAATTGCATGAATTTTTGATTCCTTTGTCAAGATCCAAGAATAATCTCTAATTGCATTCATCCCTTAACTGATTAATATTCTTGAAAAAAATTATTCATATCAGAAAGTAGAATAATTCTTTCTCAGGCTCACATGATTCTAATTCCATTGTTTGGCCAATCGACACTTTTATTACATTTCTGTGTTTTATGGCTCACCATTCGCGAAAATTTCATTGAATTAAAAACACATCGATTGTGTGAAATGTCGATAAAAACCCCATTTGGGAAAAGCAGAGACAGAAACGTTATTGTACTTCTCTGGCAATTTTTGCATCGAAAAACAACCGACACACTAATTACTTATCCTAATTTATCGTTCCTGCTTCAATTTTGTGAATAAATTATTTGGCAAACCCCTGACATTGTAGATAATGATGCTTTTGTTTTCAAGTTGCGAACCAAACATGAACAAATAATGAATTGGGCAAAATTTGATTTAATGATTATGTCGTCTATGAGATGTAATTTCTGGAGTCGGTTTAGAGCTCTATCAGTCTTCAGCTCTTAAATCAAATAAAGCTCACAAATACCAAATACCAATTGAGTTTCCACCAGAAAAGATATTGATTATTATTTTTATTTTCAATTATTGTGTTTTGATCATTGGAATATTTTTTAGAATGTTATTGCTCTGCTGGATTATTGAACTCATAGTATAGCGGTCAAACCGGATTTTAACCCCAAACAATATTCAACTAGCATACATATAGAATAAATATTTAAACTTCTGGAAAACCCTCGTTAATTTTTTGTTGATTATCAAATGTTTGCAGTTGACATTGCACAGTGGGAAATGACAAATATTGTCAGACAAAATGTGAAATTATCGGTAACCATAATCTCTCAAATATATCGTGAACAACCGATATTTCCAATTTCATGGAACGATACTCATTCAATAAAATGCTCTATGTTGAAGACTGTTCTATCCGAGTTATATATAGACGCGGAAAGAGAGAAAAATCTGTCAATTGGATTCATTTAGAATTATTCAAGCCGCAATAAACTGGAACGAAGTAATAGAAAACCGTAAACTAGATTTTAGTGAATGCAGAAGGAACTTTATGAGCTAATTTCAAGTTTAACCGAGTATAACATAATGAAATTTGTGCATTGCATCTGAAAATGGAAGAATAACTGAACTATCAAACTATTTCTATTTGCTGAAAGTACTTCAAACTTGAATACTAAGTTAACTTGTACCAGAAATTCACATTTCATGCAGAATTCGATATTGAAAGGCAATTATTACATTCCGCACAATAAATACAATTCATTTTCACTGTTATCATAAACAATGGCATGAACAATATAAGCATTTAAGTATTCCAATAAAAATGATGATTATATACAGCGATTTAACATCAAATCTCGCTGTCGATGCTATAAATCTGCAAAGCAATACTGTTCCAAATTTATTGGTAATTTTAACTATTACTGTTTATTGCAGTTGTTTTACATCAGGAGTTTATTGTATTCATAACTGTTCTTGCTTTCCGTAACTTACACATTCCTAATAGAGATTCTTGAGAAATACGCCTAACAATCTTCTTCAACGCTGCTTCAATTTTCTTGTTGTTTTCCGAATATAAGGATTAGTCTAGCTTCCAAGAATACTTATTTTAGCAAAATTCATATTGAGAACAAAGGAGTAGTTCGTAGAAACAAAATAGGGCAAGCGGAACAAGTTGGGAACCAACTAAACTCCATGACTAAAGTGAAAGTGAAATCAATTTTTTTTGTTTATTTCTGTCATGAATGAAATACACCGGAAAAATCCCTTATTGTATTCGTAGCCTGCCATATACTATTAAAATACTGGCTGCTTTCCGATAAACTCAAGCGAAACTTATTTCCTGGCAGTGTCTTTTTTAATGAATCCCCTGAAGCCTCAATTCGATATCACGCAGTCGAATGATAACTTCATGACGCACGATTGATCTTTTCTTCCAACTATAAGTAATATACTTACTTTTCAGATTTGTATTTGAAGTTTGCTATTCACTTCGTGACAAGCAAACAAGATGGATTGATCCTTCAGTCTTTTACTGGCGTCATTACTTTGCAATGTTCAAAAAACATATTAGATGTTCTGTTTGAACTCGCGAAATTAGAACGGCGGCTTCTATATTTCTCAAAGCTTATTTTATTAGCTTATTACATATTTTTTGTTCAAATATGACAAAATACTTCATTATCAGTACAACTACCCTGTGGGAGGTGAAAAGAACATTGTATAGAAAAATAATAACGGTAGAAACTCGTGTAAAACTTCAGAACTTTCATTATAGCAACCAATTTGCCCCGGTAACATTTCTTCCAAATTATAACACAACTTTCAAACTTCTACCTGCCCTAAAAACGAAATAAGGTCTAATCGTGATCAAAGAGAACTCCTGGAAATTTTTCTCCACGTTCGAGTCTGAGTGAGTGACTGCTGGGTTACTAACGTTATTACTTGATTTGTTCCAAGGTGTCATTCTTTCTTGTTTCATGGCTGGGAATCGATTGGGCAATTACCGTGTTTCGGCAGCTTTATATTAGGTGAGTTGAAAATGCTCTTTATATTCATTACGTACCTTTAAGTTTTAAATAAATGTCTATAAGGGGGAGAATTCAAAGGGATAAAATTGAAATGAGATAAAAATCGAGGATAAAATGGTTGACGCTGACTGGATATGTAAATAATGTAAGATATATATTCTTGGGATTTCAGTCAATATTTTAATTTTATTTCTTTTCTGCTCTACAGTTTCGGCTGCACCTCAGCCATCCTCAAAAGCGCTACAATTTTATGTTATTACTAATTATGTGTCTATGAATGTTAAAATACTTACAAATGAATTATTGTTTAAAAAATTGAAGTTATACATATACGCTTATTAATATTAATAACAGTTTTAACATATGTATAACTTCAATTTTTTAAACAATAATTCATTTGTAAGTATTTTAACATTCATAGACACATAATTAGTAATAACATAAAATTGTAGCGCTTTTGAGGATGGCTGAGGTGCAGCCGAAACTGTAGAGCAGAAAAGAAATAAAATTAAAATATTGACTGAAATCCCAAGAATATATATCTTACATTATAAAAATCGAGGTTGAGTGGGCAGCTACCACGAGAACAAAATTGGATTTGTTTTGTAAAATATTTCAAGAACTAACCTTAAATTTAAACGTGAGTTTTTCTCTCGAAAAGTCATGGTTATATAAAAACTACTTTTGATTTTAAATTCTGTATATTTCATTTACAACTTTGACGTTTTGATCCTTTGACCAAGAATCTTCTTCAGAAAACAATAATACAAAAATAAAGCAGGACATAAAAAAATTGCAATTCATGGAAATATAGGGAAATATTGGAATAAGTGAGAAAATATTTGCTCCAATCAGTGATACATAAGCTATGGCAATAAAATCCTGATTTGTTTTACATTCCGAAAAGTGTTCATCTTGATGAATCTTTGTATGCAGTCACCTCTTCGTATACACCGTCATCGATCGAGTGTTCGGATTATTTCTTAATTCTAAGTGCATCGAATTTATTCTTGAACCTTTCATTGAGGAAGTGAATAATATGACTTCTCTTCCAACATTAGTAATTAAAGTGGAAGCTAGATGGCCTATTTCCAACCGAAATCGTATTCTTGTACTCTTACCCGGGTAGCTTCCTACATTGTCGACACGTCCACTTTTATAGCCAATAGTCGGTCATCTTGTCTGTTCTGGAACATTTCACAAGAGGGTGGATCCTTCTACCCTTGTACTGGCAACCATGAAGCCATGAAGCACCTTTCTAATCCACTGTTTAAATTTTGTGCTGTAGGTCAAATATTTCTCTGTTGCCAGATGAACTGCCGTGTTGTCAGTTACTACGTATTTTCGGAGAATGTAAGGTTTATTGCTCATCCTTAGGATTGATCTGGGATCGTATTTCACCCCAATGGAAATTTTTTGCTTGTAGCTTAAAGGAAGTACAGCTCTGGCCAGTTTAAGGGCAGATTATGTTTTCGCTGGGATTGCAATAGTGAACGGTGTTGTAGATGGTTTATAGCTTTCCGGAGAGAATATAAATTTTTAGCGCATTTTTTGGAAAAAAGCGCTATTATATTCACTTTGGCTGTCTGGCTGGCTGGCTGGCGTGATGCTGAATTCTCAGCATCTATACTATTTACAAACTTGAAACTGGTACTAAATAAAAGCTGCTGTTTCGTTGGTTTGCACAAATTGCTTTAATTTAAGCTCAGTGATTGTGAAAGATTAAATTATTCAATTATTTGTTTCAAGTGAAACAATGCCCATAAATATATATGACATCAGGGATATGGCAACTAAATTTATTAAAGTAAATAAAAATTTAGTTACAACTTTCGCCGCAGTTGTCACTATTATTATGTACAGTTGTCAAATCTGTCGTGGATTCATTCAATAACTTGTTTGACGCGAATTTGAAGCCTATTAGAATGAATTATTATTATTGGATGAAAATTTGTTTACTTCTGGTGTATTTTTTTCATCTAGCTTTGATAAAAATCAAATTATCATTTCAAGATACAGCACTTGACCTCCCGTCAGTCAATAACTAAACAATGAAGATTAAAAGGTATTTTTGAGTTTGTACATGCATAAATTATGTACCTATCAAATAGTCAACTTAAAACTAGTACTAAATGGAAGCTCCTGTTTTGTAAATTTGCCCAAACTGCTTGATTTCAAGCTCAGTAATTGTGAGAGATGGTAATTGCGAAATCTCTGAAGTAACAAGCATTCATGAGGTGTCAAAAATGCGCTTTCATCATCTAGATGATTCTTCCATTTTTTTTCAGATAACTTCTAGAAGATAGAGTTATGGTACAAGGGTTTTCAATGTTCGAGAGTATATTCTCAAATTTTGATCCATTCGACATGATATAAATGAACATAATTAGAAAATATCGAGATAAATGATTGAGATCCTGTGGAACATAAACAAATAATCATGTTTTAGTGAAGCCTCGAATTTTCCTACTTAATCCAATCGAATTTGAATCAAGAGGAAGAATTTATGAATCTCGCTATTTCCTTAAGTAAGGTTGGCTTAAGATCAGCAATCATTTATCGGCGGACACCTCCAGGTACTCAGGGAAACTTTTTTGCTTCATTCAAATTTGTAATATTTGTGCAAGCTTCTCAATTCTTCCCACACGAAACTTTCTTTCATGTTACAAACCAATAATCATATCTATTCATCTACATACCGGACGTCATTTAGTCAAGATCCCTACAAAGGAGAAACCGCAGAAAATATAATGCTCATCCTTACATTGGAAAGAATATTTGTCAAGTCTTTTCGGAAATACCTAGTTAAAGTAAAATCAAAATACGATGTTTTTTTTCTACAAGACTCACGAATCTTGCATTTATTGCCTCCTTAGTGACAGCACGACGTGCCAACGACTTTATTGCATGTTGATCAGTAGGCTGTTCCATATTGTACACGGCGAGTGGGTCACCGATAGTAAGTCACACTTCTTCACCAAAGAAGCTACAGGAGTGTATTACTTCCAATTTTTTGGCTGCCCTGTTTGCGCACGGCCTAAAAATCGACATTCCGAAATATGAAAATATTTTTGAAACAAAGCGGAGACTTCCGAGAATCATGAAACGACAAAATATTACTATTTTCTCTTTGTCCCCATATTTGTTGTTTTCATATTCCCTGATTAATATGCATTCACACACAAAATGAAGGAGAATATCAGCCCCAGCTTTTTATGTCTGTATTTTTTCATGCCTATGAGCTTAAATGAGATACCTGTTGAAAAGTATTTCCCATTTTCTTTTTATTTCTGTTTGATGCTCTTATTAATGCTTGCGTTTGATTGCTGGCAGCTGTTTTATCAATTTTGAGTTTTATCTGAATATTTAATTCATTGAATTGTTTGTTCCAAGGGAATAAACCTACATTTACATTGTTCACGGCAGATAGGGGTAGGTAATCCTTGAAATCAAATAAAAGAAATGGGCAAATATTTGTAACATTCATTCATTGGACTTGATGCAATATCTAATTGAATTCAAATCCCACAAAGGTAGGAAATAGACAACTTGAATATCTGTGGAGCTGTTGTTTCTTCTAATAACCTCATTCTCCTCTAAGAAACAATTTTCTTAGAATGAAATACAGGGCTCATTTTGTAGAAAAGTCACATTATAAATCCCTGAAGCTAAAGTGAAACAAGAAAAAGGGAGTAGATGGCTTCTGTTCGATAAAATAGAGTATCCCAAACGAATCGGGCTTATATTTGGAAATAGTTGATAATAACTTGGAATAAAGGATTCAAGCAAACAATAAACGAATTTTCAAGTCACGGGATGGTAATATAATATATTGTCATTATTTTGTGGTCATAATGACCTACGATGAAAGACATTCATGGAGGAAACTAGATTTTGGTATTTAATTCACAAAAAAACAGCTCTCAATGCTAATGGGATATCTGAACTTTTAATGAAGAAGAAATCTACAACTTATACAATAGCAAGTTGAATCTTTCGGCACCGCTTCTCCTACATTAATAAAAAAAAGTCCAAAGGCGTTTTTAAAGTATCGTTCTTTGAATGAATATCTCTCCGATATATTGAGAAAAATTGTAACAACAGAATACACTTCTTATGCTCTATGTACAAAATCATGTATATCTTGGAAAACTTGAATTTGCGCTAGCGTTGTTGCATACAATTAATTATAGAATCGGGCTCTCGATATATCCGTTTCCTGTGTAGTTGAACAAACTTAAGCTCCGAGATTGCAGGTAGCATTATCAGGGACAAAACTGGAAATAAAAGTCCAATCAAGAAAGGATAGGAGACCTCATTCTTCAGAAAAAGTAGTGTGATTGGTTTTCAAACAACCGAAATCAAGATAGTAGAACGGATGCACCAATAAAGATAGTGAAATTATTGCTTGAATCTATCTTGTGAACAAGATAGCACGGAGAAATATTCTCACACTTGATTAAATCGAAAGTTCTGGAAATTCCATGAAACTCAATTGATATGAGATGAAAATATGGTGAAGTTGTTCACAGTTCACAATCAAAAGTAATATTCATTTTTTTTGTGACAGACTTTATTATTTTATTGTACCTTCTTGTATTCAAGAGGGATAGAAAATGTATTTATTAATCCTAAAGGATAATAAGAATGTCTTCGATATCAATTTATAACATTATTAAATTTGTAAGGATAAGCTCGAATTCAAGTATAAAGTTTCCGTTCCGGAACAAACATCTGGTAATTCCGATTAAAATTGAATACTAGCAAATTCAGATTCTCCAAATATGGAATAAGTTTGGTGCCAGTGGTGTATTGAGTATTTCAGGACCAGCAATCGAGAACTGGTTATTCATAAATACGAATATGAATGAGATCTTTGATTATGTTCCCTATAAATTTATCATCAATAACGTGAGCTTATGATTCTAGAAGCTAGTCATTATGGTCAAATACAGTTCAATTTTGGATGTTACTGATTCAACAGAGCCTTGACAATATTAAAGATTAATGAAATATTAAGTTGTTCTGGTATAATTCTAAGATATTCATCTTTTTGTTCCAGTTATCTTTCAAGATGTGTCACTATCGACAATTTTTTTCAATTCTTCTTTGTGATGACTTGGTGTACAATGACTTAGGGACAGTGTTTAGTGACTAGTGATGTTTTCCTTTCATCAGAGCATTCCAACTGCCTCTTCACAAATCCAAGTTTGAGACTCCTCTGCATCAAGAAGCAACTTTTTCTACGATACACTGTTACTCATCACTGGAATATTCGGGACTCTCACGACAGTTGGTAAGTCCATATTCAGCTATCTCCTATTAGGTCTAGTATTGAGATAAGAACTACAGAAAGGTTTGTAGTACATGAATTTTATTGTTTTCTGAGTCAAAAAAACTCCAAAAATTCATTTGTCTGGTGAGCGTTTGATAAATTCACTTTTTACTATCACTGGACACTAGACATGAGAACAAACATCCTTATTTATAGGGCTCATAAAACAATGTTTACATAGATGCTGTAGTTCTCGGTCAAAAATCTTCTTATGTTCAGTTCTTGAAATATGATATAGCAATATTCTGGGAGGAGGAACAAAATTCAGGCTGATCTAATAATAACGTACCAGATAAAAATCACTCAAATTTGTGTAAGGGCAATAATTTGGATATGTCATTTCTCTTCCTCATTTAGGACATCAATATATCCTCGCGTGTCCGTTATTTATTGTTGTCAACAAGCTATATCATTCGGCGATTTTTGAAATTATGTTGACAAGGACTACATAGAATGCAATAGAAATATTGAAATGTACTTGACTTTATGACCACTTCTAATTTCAATAGTCCTAATCTTACAAGCAACTCACCAACGTATAGACGCGGATCATTCAAGTTCCGCAACCTAAATTCAGTTCAATATTCATTTATATTGTTGAAAATAAGCAGAAATAAATCAAAAGAAAACACTCCAATCGAAATTATCTATGAGAAAATATATATATTGCTCGACTGTAGGATAGATGTTGGAAGAAAAAAATTTTCTTTGGATTCAGTCATAAAATTTATTATAATATGGGTCAAACCACTCTACCAGTTTTGGCTCTACTTGAGCGCTTCTCAGGAGTTGGATGAATACATATAAAATAGAACTGAATTTTTTGGAAAAAACAGCGCTCAAAAGATGTTGACATGAAAATATGACACAAAAAAATCACACCTACAAATGTACAGCATATGCAATATGCGAAAAACATATCATCATGAACAGCTAAGTACACGCCTTAACATAGGTCGCAAATTGAAGCTTGAACTGGTAGAGTGGTTTGACCTGTAATATAATAGATTTTGTGACTGAATCCTAAGAAAAATTTTTTTTTTCAACAGAAACTATCTATACTTGTGTCAATATATTTTGTTTTGAATGGAATATACTATTCTCCAACACTGTTTTGAAAAATGCATATTCCATAACCAAAAACTCTGTTGGAACGAATGAAATTCCAATAAATCGCTTGGAATGATTTCGAATGCCGTTTAGAATGATTTCGACGAATCAGAAGCTGTTAGTTTGATTACTTTATGGCTACTTCCTAACAATTAAAATATTTATATCTGGTTTTATGTTTGACATTCAATGATTTTTCAAGTTTCTTGTGAAATATTGGTGAGTTTCCAAGACTTTGTTATAGAAAGTATGATCTACAACATGTTTGGAATGGCGTATTCCACATTTGCGAACCGTAATCCTCGCCTTCGGCTTGGTTTACAAACTTTTCGCTTGTTTAGAATATAGGCCATTCCAATACTTATTGTAGAATATACTATTCTCAAGCAATAATGATTTATTCCTCAAGTATTTCTTCTTTATTCTCATGACAACTGTGACGTCATTCTGCAACAGGACAATCAACTCTTTGATCTGTTCGAATCGCCTCCTGAATCCATTTTGACTTGAACATAGATTGGTCAAATTTCAAATGTTCCCATTCACTGAATCCCCTAATTGAAATCTCACAATCTGATGATGATCAATCGATCATTCAACAAAAAACGAAAGTTAAAAGAAAGCAAAAATCAAAATTTGATTTCTTTATTCTAGATCCTTCCTGGTAACATTTGATTGCGTTCCAAATCGCTTTTATTTAAATATATCATTCGTGCACTTCTTTGCTATCAAATTTTCCTATGTTTTGAACATTACTTTCACTGAATATTACGATTGGGTATATTGTTAGAGCCTATTTCTTGATTTGTCTGAGTAAGCAGAATAACAAAATTTTATACTTTTAGAACTGTATCTCCATAAAGTTTGTATGAGTTGGCACCCACGTAATTAGCTTTTCATTCCGCGCTGCTAAGTAAATGAACAATTCCCCACACTTTGCATATGTGCAAAAACAGCATAATACTTGCAGCTGCAGACGTACTAGTCAAATTATGAGAGCACTTTTTTTGCTGATTAAATGAATATACTTTGCCACTGTTTTTTCAGTTCTTTGTAATTCATACATGCATTCAATCTGTAATTTCATATGTGTTTCAACATTTGCATATATAACAGTGCCTTTTTGATCTGCTGCGCTTTCATAATTCTGTATGATTTTTCTTCAAACAGATATAAATATAATAACAGTATAATGAAATTGATTCCAATTGTAGTCACGAAATGAGATATCATAGCTCTCAATATTAAAAGTATATTTCCACTGACAGTTTCGGCAATCTAGGTGGGGTATGTGTTATCACTGATCTCCTAAAATATTCAATTCCTTCCTTGAAATTTATTCGAAAGGTGTAATTATATAAAGTCCATTTTCCACGGCGAGTAGCTCGGCATACCACTCGTGGTTAGTATACATTGGAAAAAATTAATTACACCGCTAAAGTGACTGAAATTATAAGTAGTGAAGTTGACTGGTGAAATTTGAGTGGTGAAACTCAAGTGGAAGAATGAATATTACACATCATCCAAGCAGCCAATTAAAACCGATGAAAACCATTTGTATTTTGCTCAAATGGAACACATTATCTCACTGTATGAGATATCTGTTAACAACATATTGAAATCCCAAAATACAAGGTTGAGAATTTCCTTTCAAAAATATATTTCCATATACATTGCCATACCTTATTTAATTTCAATTCAAATGGTTTTCCTGAATATGACTCTAATTTATATAATTCAACTTCCGGATAAATATGAATGAAAGAATCTATACTGGAGAGTAAATGATATTTAATGATCTATACATGCTTTCACAATTATATCATAATAAATAGACTTTTTTGGTTTCAATTCTGTATATTTTATTCTATTTTTGACGTTTCGACTCTCTAACCGAAAGTCTTCATCAGAAAAACTGATACAAAAATAAACAAGGCAAGAAGGTATCTAGATAATCAGGAATTGAAAATTGAAAATATACAGATAACTAGATGTGAATACGTGGATTCCACATTTAGTGCAAAAAGAACAAAATTCCTCTGGCATTTGCCCAAAGTCTGAGGAAAAACCACGTAAAAACCTCAACAGAGGAATCAACGATATGAGTCTTGACAATTATTGAGGAGAAAAAGATTTAATTGATATAACACATTAGGACGATGTCCCGTTTCTGCAACGCACACAGTTCCAAATAATATGAGTCTTGACAATTATTATAGTCAAAAATGAATGAATGAATATAACATACAAGGACGATGTCTCGTTCTTGCGGACGCACACAGTTCCAAAGTCCAAACATGTCATAAAAATTTTTCACAAAACTGAGTTACATTTATGTACATGAACGTAATAAAAATAATAATCGAGACAAATATTTCACAAATTATGTATGTCTATTATTGATTATTGGAAGCCAAACATTTGTCAACTCAAAACCATCAGTATGGTTGAAATTATTCGGATCTTTGATCATTTTAATCGCTTCCCTGACCAATCCACTATGAATGGATGAGCATCTTGCAATTAGTCTGGTTTCTTCGAACTTGATGTAATGCAAAACCTCAATGGCATGATCAGCAACCGAAGACTTATCTGGGAAATTGAGTCTTATGCATCTTCTATGCTCAGCAATGCGAGTATTCACAGTTCGGCCCGTCTGTCCAACGTAGACTTTCCCACAGGTAAAGGGGATCTTTTAAATACCCGAAAATTGTAAAGGGATCATGTCCTTGACAGGTCTCAAAAACTGCTTGATTTTCGTGACAGGAGCGAAGGAAACTTTGAAATTATGTCAAGACAAGATCCTTCCGATCTTCTCTGAAACATTACTGACATAGGGTGAAAAAACATAATTTTTACTCACGACATTATCCGCAACGGTAGCATTTTTAGATTTTAGTCGAAGTGCTTTCCTAATGGAATGATGAGAAAAACCATTTTTCTGGAAAATTACTTCTAGATCATCAATCTCTTCGTTAAGTTTATCAGCCAACACACACAAACCAATATATTCATGCAGAATCACATCACCATCCTTCACAGAAGTATGGAACAATTAAATGTCTTTTCCAGAGGGCCAATGATATCTGTCACCCTGATGTCCGCAAGAACGGGACATCGTCCTTGTATGTTATATTAATTCATTCATTTTTGACTATAATAATTGTCAAGACTCATATTATTTTATTCATTTGTAATAGTTATTCCTGATTTGTGAAATATTTGTCTTGACACTTGTTTTTGTTGTATTCATGTAGATTGTGATTATTGAAATTCAGTTTTTCTGTTAAAAAAAATTTTATGACATGTTTGGACCTTGGAACTGTGTTGGTTGCAGAAACGGGACATCGTCCTAATGTGTTATATCAATTAAATCTTTCTCTCCTCAATAATTGTCAAGACTCATATCGTTGATTCCTCTGTTGAGGTTTTTACGTGGTTTTTCCTCAGACTTTGGGCAAATGCCCGAGGAATTTTGTTCTTTTTGCACTAAATGTGGAATCCACGTATTCACATCTAGTTATCTGTATATTTTCAATTTTCAATTTCTAATTATCTAGATACCTTCTTGCCTTGTCTATTTTTGTATCATTTTTTCTGATGAAGACTTTCGGTTAGAGAGTCTAAACGTCAAAAATAAAATAAAATATACAGAATTAAAACCAAAAAAGTTTATTTATAAATGATATTTATCAACAAAGATGTGGTCAAGAGTCCTCTTGACGGAATTTTTTTTGTTGATAACTTTTCTTCTAGCTTGAAACTCTAAATTCTATCAAAAAGTTATCCATGACTATCAGTACCGTTATCAAGCAAACTCGGATGAAAAAAGTTGAAAATTATTTTGTATTTGCGTGGAGACGCCAAAATCCCTTGACAAAACATCAGAATGGTGTTAACAGTTTCTACCGATACTACATTTTACGGAGGACAGCAAACCAAACTTCCTATGAATTCCCATTGCTATTTCTCGAGAGTGGACAATTTCTTCCAAAAATAACAGAGTTGTTTTGGAATTTTTGTTGCCCCGAGTTTCAATGAACCATGTTCTCTCTGCAAACAATATCCTCAGACAATATATAGGAAATTCTGAAGGTATAAGCTTCAAAGTTATTTTCTCACTGTAAGTTAATCGTAAATAAATATATGTAACATACATGACAGATTCTGATGATATTTTGTTCCAAGAAAAAACGGGTCAGAGAGAGGATGCACGACAAAATGGAAGCTTCTCAAGTTTTTTATAGAAATGTATAATAATGAAAAGGAGAAAGAAAGGAAGAGGGAGAATATGTCCTTCTCAAATGAAGCTAGTATGGAAGTTTGCTTTTCATGGTATGCTACAAAATTCTGATCGGCGATCGATCTGGACTATTCATATCAATTTTAAAAGTGGAACGCTGTTTTACGATACTCAATCTTGTTGAGATTATATATTTGGTATACATCGAACAAATCTATTCAATTAAAACTAGAATTTCACCAATTTTCATGATAGCCCTCAATCCTCAAATTTTATCTATATAAAAATTAACAATTATTCATTGGGTAATAATCTTCACAGTGAATATAATAATGCGTGCTACTAAAGGTGAAAAATCGGATAGAATTGTTGGCAAATTTCAATTTTCCGATGTTTGCTTCAGCTTATTTTATATTTAAACCCGTGCACTCGGTAATAATATACTCACATCTAGTTGTCAAATATTTGCTCTCTGTAACGTCTAATAATCCTTTTGTGGTGAAGGATATAACATATATATCGCATATTTCATGTGTTTGTACATATTTAGTTTGTTCATGTTTGTGAAGCATACAAGAAAGGCGGAGTATGTTGAATTGTTGAATGCATCAGTTGTTAGTATTTGTTGCACTATATTTCACATTGTGTATCTTTGTTGTTATCCATACAAAGTTCAAAATATGCATCGCTACAGATATTACAAAGTTTCCAGATCATTATTTGATACTTGCTGTTCATTCATATTTACTCACAGGGTGGATACCAAATGTCTTTATAGCTATTGAAAAGGAGAGCTCCGGCTATTATTGGCCATATTGGTCGAATTGTATCTAATGGAGCTTAACACTTTTCCAACTATTTAATAAGATGGAACGATGATGTTCTTGGTTAATTCACCGGAAGATTATGTTCCATAAGAACTGTTTGTAGTGTACCTTTTCCTATGTCCAAGGTGGCAGTAGGAAATTAAAAAAGGTAATGTTTCTTCACTATTTGGTAGCAAAAACTCAATGTACTGCTGATTGACACTGAATTTAAGTAATGGAATATCCTACCTTGAAAGTGAAGACCCAAAAAATTTGTAACTTACGAAAATGATTGAAGCTATTATACAAGAAAATCTCACTGCAACAGCCAAAAGGGAACTGGAGAGAGGAGAGCACGTCACAGACGTTCAAAATTACGTTACAAAACTAGCTAAATATCCTCTTCAGGCGGAACTCAAGAGTAGTATCGGCAGAGAAGATAGATGTCGAATTGGTAGCCACAAAAACAACGTCAGACAAGAACGTTCCCTGAATTGAGTAAAGTTGATCTTGCGCCTTATAGGGCTTTGATAAATACCCAACGGTCCTTGAAGATGTTAAGGTTGGCCGTGCGCTTGGTCGTCAACTTCGGGAGATATTAGTGTTCTTCTTAAATTCGTAGACGTGTTGATGTTTTTCTTAATTTGAAGTTGGTCAAAAACTAGTCTCAAGTGGCCACTGGTCCCTAAGATTCCTATCAGTTTATACTGAAAACAAACAACCCAACCAGTATCCAATTCAACTGAAACAGGAGGTTTCTATGAAAAAATTGGAGAGCTCTCTTCAAACGTGAAGCGTTAAACTTGAATGAATAAATTTAGATCCAATTAAAAAACGAATAAACTGTAAATATAGTAAAAGTTAGATGAAATAATCAGTCAGTTATTTATTTGTCTGATTTTAAATAGTGCACTAAAAATTTACAAAGTGAAAAAAACTACGCTGAGCATTAAAGAGAAGAAAAACAAAGAAAATACAAAGTCTAGCAGGACAAGAAATAGGATTTATTAGCGACGAGTCGATAAATTTACGAACGTGGTTCGTTACTAAAAAATTGGATCAATCTTCACAAACTCGTAGGATTTTCCAGCTTAAAAACTGGAACTAAAGCCCACAACAAAATATTTTAAGCTTTGGAAACGAAAAACTACAAAAACAACGTAAGAAACTAAACTACGAGTTGTTGAATGACAAATCCGCAACGCGTTGGATCCAAAATATAGTTAAATTATGTATTATCAACCACTTTCACTAATCATTCATACATCACACATATTTAGGTGAGGAAAGGTAAAGGGAGGAACAAAGATAGCCACAAATCTTGTAGGTTTTATTACTTCGAGTATATATATAAAAAAAAATCGCGTATCACCGAAACGATATCCGCCTGATCGCGTTTGGTAGTAGAAAAAAATTTAAAACAAAAATACAAAAAACCGGTAAATTAGAAAAAAAAAATGTCTACTCTTGTAGACGGAATAGTATGGTAAACTAGGGCAGGTAGCAACTAGAACATGTGTACGAAACACTATCAATAGTAATGATTATCAAAACTAATCTGAATATAAAACATCAGAAATAGTTAAACGAATCTTCCCGAGGAAGGACAACAAACAATAATAACCTCCCAAAGAGGAAAAGACCAGCTCCTTCGACCGGAACGGCTATTGCCTACGCTATTGTGAAATTTAGAAAAAAATAAATTTAGAACAAAAATATCAATTTGGTATAAAAGTTTCAAGGTAGTAAAAAGGTGCTGAACACAAAAAACTAACAAATAATTGAGGATAAAAGAAATAAATTTGGAAAACAAAAGGGTCACCACGCGGGTCGCCTCAAACGAAATCACTAGAAAAATAATACTAAATTTGGAATAACGTGAATAAAAATAATAAACGAAATACTTACAAAATCATAACACTGATTTTAATTAAATAAAATAATCACCAAATTTAGAACAACAAGAAAAATCACAGGACTGCTCAAAAACAACCCGTGTGCAACAACGGCTCGGACGGAAGAGGAAGAACCAGACGCGCATACTCCCTAAGTTAGCGCTTCAATCAAGTGTCATACGCACGTACTATTTTACAAAATTAGTGCGAATCTGTTACATAGATGGCGACATGGGTATGCAATGGGAAAACAATTGTACAAAAAAAAAGACGTCAGACGAAATTTTTGTAACAGTAGTAATGATGATTAATATAAGTAGCTCACAAGCAGGAAAATGCGTCTGAAAAAGCTTGATGAATTAGGCTTTCATCTTGTTGATCACTGTCCATGTTTTATTATTCAATACCATTGAACTACAACTCATTCTCAAAGTAAAAAATATTTAGGAAGACACGGATTTCATTCAAATAAAGAACGACGGCGTTTCAGAATGATCAAAAGTTATTGTATAACCGTTGAACCAAGTATATAGAGCTGAGAGAAGATCACGTTCCATAATAAGCTAAGTTAAGAGATTTGCTTGTTCTTTCTGTGATTGGCAGGAATAAATCTATCTGATGAACAAAATCTTGCAAGTAACTCTGTAAGAATCTATCTCTTGCAATTGAATGAATACAAAACCATAGCAATTGAATTCATCTTATTCCCAGATCAATATCATCTTTAATTGGGAATTGAATACTCCCATGTGAAAATATTGATCGATATACAGGTATTGGAATTCGGGAGTTTAGTTAAGAGATAATTCTCTTTTCCACTCTACAGTTTCGGTAGAACATGAACCATCCTCAGGAGTGGAAAGAGTTTGTATGTTTGATTCTGAAGTGCAGCTTAAAGACTTAGGGCGAGTTTCACCAAAGCCAGTTAAATTTATTTAGAGGATATTTTATACGAAAACTATTGTTGATACAATTATAGCTATAGTCACATATCTTGATCCACAATTACATCACATCATCCTATAAAGTTGAATGTTGTGTACATTCATTACTTCAAAATCTAATTCAGAATCAGTATTAGGTAGAGTTTTATACTGCGCCAGAACAAATTGGTAAAAACTTTTTATGCTCCACAAAATTAGATACTAAACTAGTTGTGAAAGCTATAGTTAGCAAACTTTTATAGAGTCTTATCCCTTGTGCATTTTTAATGTTCTAGAACTAGTTACATTTTTAAAGCAGATTTTTGATGTGAGAGACCAATTTTCTCTTAACGCAAAAAGTTACAAAATGTGTTAAGCTTCAAAAATTATCAAATTGATAAAGATTTTCTTCACGACATATATAAAGTGAAAGTTTGGATAGTAAGACACCAAATTGGCCAGACTTGTCTTGGATTATTTGAAATACAAATATGAAAAAAACTTTGAAATTCGCTTACATATTATATTTAATGATTTTGGAATTGAATACCTAATGAATAACAAACAAGAAACTTCTATAGCACGCAAGGATACCTGCTTCATCATCATTCAAAATGAATCAAATCTTCAAGCCTTCAATTTTAACCTCATCGCATTTGCCAACAATCTATTTATCGTGTCAAACGAAATCATAAAGCCAGAGACATTTTATTCTGGGTCAGAAAGCGCTCTTGGTACAATACACTGCTTCAACGGTGTGTGACGTGAGCTGCTTTACAGAGCAACTCATTTATTTCTAGAGGATACGATTAATTAAAAACACCCGGTTCGCAAAGAAAAACGAGCCGTTGCGATTGTGGAATATTTTGTGTGAAATTGCATCTTTAACAAATGGGTGTCTCTTTGGTATGCGTGGACTCTTACAACGGAACAAGAATTATTGTTAGGTCGTCTATTGTGATTTATAGATAAGTTAGTAATCGTGCTTGAATTTGTTCTGTTTTTGATTGAATACGCATTAAAAGCTTATTATAATGAAACTATTATAGTGATATTATTTGAGTTCTCATAATATTAGTTTCTATCCAATAATTATTGTTATCACTCCAACTATTGAAATTCATATTCAAATGAGAGGTTTATATATAACTCGGCATTCTAAACCAGGACCGCACGTTAACCGGACGTGAGTACAAATCGCTATACATTACGCTGTAACCCCGAAATAAATCATTCGAAGGATATGTCTACAGTTCATAACGTAGTGTGGCAGTTTACACACATATCTGACAAGCGTTGGGTTTGGTGATGTAAATCACTTCTTCAATTTCTTGATACATGAGATCTGAATTTGACTTTAATTGTTTGTTTTACCTTTATACAAGTCATATATGTCGTTTTACATAATAAATCAAGCGTTTCTCCTGTTTGGTATTCGTAATGGTACGGCAAGGATAATTAGTAAGAAACGTCCTATCAACCTGAAAGGTAAATTGGGAAAATAAACACCGAAAATGTAATCTTATTGCATGAGAAACATCGATGCCACTGATGTTGAAGCCATGTGATTGTTTATTTGCAATTAGATTGATTGAAGCTCGAGCGATGTACGACAAAAGAGACAGTTTTTCCAACTGAGAGACCAATGGCAGGATACTTTATAAAGTAAGACTACAAAAGATAATTATATTTGAAATTGAGTATGAACTCAACCAGAATCATCTCTTGTATCATTCCAGGACCATTTCAGCCTAATATTGATTGGTAGAAATAAAATTGAACTCAGCATCCTTCTGTATAACTCTATTACAAGGTCTTACGTCTTGGAGCAATTCAATCCCTGGAATATAAGTAGGATGCCTCTGACAGCTCCGGAATATGAATGACTGACGAGAGTTTCGAGGAGCCTAAATATTTGGTAGAAGCAAACACTTCTCAATTTCACACTGCATTACCACCTCAAATATCTTACTGAAGTCGACTTGGTTATTCAGTTATTGATTAATGAGAAAGGTACTTAAATCTTATTTTGATTTCTAATCTACTAGCTTGAAGTAAGCTGATTGAGTATTCTAATACGGATGAAATCGTATAAAAAACAGAGCCTGGATTTGTTTGCAGTAATTTTCGTCAAACATTCATGTGGTATCTGTCTTTGACTACATTGACATGTGAATGAACAATTTAATACATATTCTGAACCACTCGCTCTCAAATTCGCTAATTCAATAATTCACTAATTAGGAACAATATAATATATATAAAAAATACGATACGCTCATAATAATGCCTCATTTGATTGTTATTCAGATGTGTACAGTACGAATAACATTATTGTCAACCACAAAACAGAAATAAAAAATTTTCTCAAATGGTCGACAAATTTACCAAACGAAATTACCTTGATTGCGCATATTGTCATACTTTTTTGTAGTAATTGCTTGTGTTCAAGCTCTCAGAACAAAGCCAGAACTGTTAAAATTTTTCTCAATTTCAAGTGCTTGATTTGGAAAAATTTGTCGGATGCCTTGGAGACTAGATGCTGTTTTCATAAAAATTTCACATTACCTGATAATATAACCAGATTGTTATTGTCTTGTTATAAGTTAGTTTAGAATGGCCAAATATCAGCTAATGAATATCAACAGTGGAGTGAATCTGTTTGTTCTTGAGGTAGGTACAAAAAATCATCTCAAAGCCTTTGTGGAAAATGTATAGAATTGTTCTCTAGTGGTAGGAAGCTCGATGGGTATGAGTACGAAGATGGATTCTGCGATAAAGAATATAATTTTAATTTGATTCATTGATGTAGAGCACCAAAATTTGGAGTGAATACATAATATCACGATATATATTGGTGAGAACTCAGACTGTTGAGAAAATCTTGATAGATATAGGATGAGCCAGACGAATCAGACTATTCTGATTTTAAGGGTTGAAATCACATAGAAATAATAGATCCATACGCTGTAAATAAAAGGTATGCAAAAACCAATTTGTTTCGAATTCCGAAGCCTATCAGACTCTACTTATACTTCTGATAGAATGATCGGGTAACATGTTCAAAATTATGGAATAAACTGATCAATATAATGAAAATCTATCATAATTGACATGTTACTTACAGTCACTTCATTCACACATGTTGCATTGAAACCAGTCCCAAACGATTGATAAAATTCCTTGGATCAAATACTTCCATATTTCGTCATATTATTGATACTCCTTGCCTCATTTCGTTTGATTTGAAATAGTACTCCAATTCATCTCTAGATAAATGGCCTGATAAGCTTTATCATCGAGTAGTTGCTCATCGTGAGAATTTAAGTTCTCTAACTTCTTTATTAAAAGTAAATACTGTCTATGACAAAAAGAGCAAAAGAAGAGAAATTATATGTCAATTATATGCAGGCTCTGAGTAAAACATATTTGGAAGTCGAAATATACGTGATTCTAGAATTTTAGACAAAATGATGGAATTTATCCGCAAAAAAAGGTTAACTTGGAATGAGAATTGGGAAGAATTATTAAAGCTGTATAAATAAAAAAATAAGTGATGTTAACCATAGTTATATCTGGCTGCGGTCCGGTATTGGAATGATAACTTTCCCAGAATGTGTCCATGCAACTCATTCTTCTTTTTCAACCACATTCTGCTTAATATAACAGTCTCCATGCATCAATTTCTCCCAATGTATCACAAGTTCTTGGAAAAATTTCTATTTCTGGATATGTAATTTTTCGTTCATGTCTGGCTTAGCACCCACCACCATACACTCTATTCCTCACACTTAATCCTGTATTATTGAATTTTCCATACACCGTGCAATTGATTTTAATGTGCTCAAAATCATATAACTAACAAATACTACTTTCGGATTAGCTTGTCGATTCTCCAATCACGGCCAAATTGCACTTCCCGAATAATAAAATACATTTACTTGTTACAATTTCACACTACCTACCAGAGAACAGCCAATCCTTCGTCGTTTCACCATTTTCAATCAACGAAACTTTACCATAATGGGATTTGTCATAATTCCATTGTTGATGTTACAATTCAAAACAGAATTTTCCAAGAACTATTGGAAACAAAATTTGGAATGAATGAATTATTGATCATGTGAAATTCATAACTGCATGTTACTTCATTTAATTTAGTACTCGATGCAACGAGAAAATTCAACTTTTTGCTGAGGCACTAATTTCATTACAACATAATTGAATCTAATTTCTGTTTCATTTTCTACAATTTTCTTGGCTAATTCCATGTGACTAGGAGCAGATGTGGAGTATAATGAATATATAATTTGCATTAGCTACCAGAACTTCTAGGTTTAAAAATATATTTTGATCTGAAAGTCCACAGAGAATCTACTCTCGTTTCACTTGAGGATAATAATTAGAATATTTAGTTAACATTTAAAACTACTTTCATGCCTGCTCCTGTAATGAGTATGGAGATAGAGTCATTCTGATTTCAGTTAAATCTATTTTCAATATAATTGGTTTGAACCAATGTTTCTTCAACTTCTTTTCTTTGGGATTATTGAGATAACCATTTACAACTCAATGCACTCTACTTGACTAGAATTTTTGAAAATTGTATCGGGCCGAAATGAAAGGAATTAGATATTCTTAAGCATTTTTTTCTGTAATTCAACATCAGCTTTGAGACAGGAAATTCTTCTTGTATGTATTTCAGGCAAAAGTTTAGTATTATCCTCAGCAATTTGTATTAATTGAGCTTCACTCCTTGGCCTCAAATCGCACATCAGAAAGAATACTTATGGTTCTCTCCCTTGATGTGCCCCAAATTTTTCATTATGATATCCTCAAATTGATAATAATAAATAATAAATTCCTACTATTCAGTTCTTTTTTCCAAACAAATGACTATTGGAAACATCTATTTATCATTCGCTTCATTGATTTGCTAAGACTCCTTTGCCTTCTGGATTATGCCCCCACAAATCGCTTATTCCAATTTGGCGGATTATGACTGCCGCAGTGCAGTATGGAGCTTGATAATTTTCCAGCACCGGTACCGGTTACCAGATTAACCACTTGAAAATTTATGAAATGCCCTCAAATCTAGGAGCTAAATATATGATTTTCAATTTGCGGGTGGGAATCATGCAATCCTGAAATATAGATACTTCAATTATCAGCTATGAAATACGATTTTAATCAATATTGTTGAGCTAAATGATAGTTTATTATAATTGAATGTAAATTATTCTGTCAAACATGATATAACAAAAGCGCCATTTTACAGTTCACTTTAGTTTGGAAGCCTATGTCATAATCTCTAAATCATCATGAAATGAGCACTAAAATTTGTAAATTTGTGATTATCCATGGAAAAATATATGCGGTCCAGAATAAAAGCTATTTCTACATTGGTGCTTCATGATTTGTTGAGCAATTTCAAGTTTCTATTGTAATACGTCACATATTGTAATCCATTGAATATAATCATCTGCAGTTTTTGGAAAAGTGTCTAAAAAAGTGCTGTTCCAATAATACAATGTGTTTGCTCATATATCAAATCTCAAAAAAATAACTGATCAGATTTTAAACTGATTGACAAACCCTTGCCATCAGACTTCCATAAATTCTCAGAATGAGAAGCCATTCCAAAGGGCTCAGTTTTCATTTCAATGATTAGGTAAAAAACAGTGTTACAAAATAATTTGCAGACCGAAACGCCGTACCAAGTATATATTGTTGGAAAAGATGATAGCGAATCCTCAATTTCTTTTCAACATCTCCTGATGTCCTTGAATGCATCTCAAAGCAGAATATAATTTCATATTTAGAGCTTCAAAGTTTTTGAGCTTCAACCCTGATCTCATATCGAACCCTAAAAAAATTTGTTTCTAAGGCCCGGTATTTCAGTCCTCGGTTTACCTTGAGCGGAGCTTAATAACCTTGGTAACAATTGCTTTAACAATCATTACTATGGCAATTAAGCTACGTTTAAGGTAAACCATGGACTGAAATACCGGGCCTAAGGCCCAGTATTTCAGAGTTCGGATTACGAAAACTGTGGATTAATTTTCGTAGCAATGATTGTGAGAACAATTGTTACCATAGAAATCAAGCTTCGTTTAAGTAATCTATAGATTAAACTGAACCTGAAATACTAGACCTAAGTGTGTCATATTCCAATGCAATTCTCTCAGAATTGATTTCATGTTCATTGTTCTCACAGAATAGAACACAATCTATTATGATCGGAATGGAGCAATATATCAATTATATTTCCTAAATCAATCTGTTCCACTCTTTCCGAAGTCCACAAATCATGTTTCATATTGGATACCATTGGGTAACATACTAGATTTCAGATTTGTTAACCGATGCAGGATGACATATTCAGCACTATTTGCTACGCAATAAATTCTCATATCCATGGTGATCGTCCGTAGATGTGTTTGACTATGATTGGCATGCTATCATTTGTCATCACTCAATTCCAGATAGATTACTAGATTTGCATTTCGATTATAGGAGTAGCATCACCAAAACAACATTGTGTTGACATACTCGGATTGTGGCACATTCAAATTATTCGACCGCTGAAATGTCTAATGAAATTTAATTCAATATGTATTATAAACAGTTATTTTGATGAGCGAAACTGGAATTATTCATGCTGAAAGGTGGTGTATGAGTTGTCCCCATCTAACATTCAATGAAAATGGGATTTGAAATCTATTACTGACTTGAAAATGAACAAATTTTTATTTTTGTTTGACTATTCGATGAAAATCAAGTACAAATACTGTTACAGTTAGTCATATCAATACAAATTCGTAAGAATAAATATAAAAAAAAGACTTAACGATTGTTGCACTCGATGGAAGTTTCTAAATTAGTATTTTATCTTATATTTATCACTGAAGTGCGAAATTTGATTCATACAGTCATAAAACTTGTTGGTAAATCTCTCAAAGTATCATTTGAATGGTACCTCTAGCGGTGCAATGATGAGATAATAACCAGTGAGATCACCGTGTTCTTGAGAATCCACGTTACATTCTCCCTGTTGAGTTGATACAAGTATCTCTTACTATTCAAATAATCTGCTACCATAATGGATCATTTTCTTTCCAGTTGTCAAGCATGAAGAGTCTAGAGTGGTCAAATAGAATAAACAGCAAAAATAATAAGAATGTGACAGTGAAGCATTACAACGAGAACATTGGAATTATGCACCATGCGAACTTAAAATATATATATATATATATATATATATATATATATATATATATATATATATATATATATATATATATATATATATATATATATATATATGTATATATATTTGTTTACTGCTTGTAATTCAAATCTGTCATTCTGAAGCTGTGCTCACTTCTTTGTAAATTGAGGCATCCACTAGACGGTTCTTGAGATTATAGATAACTTTAGTCATTGACCTTCAGAAATCTATATAAAGAATGTTAACTACATTTCAGGTCAAACCTATCTATACTTAATATATGAAATTGGTACAGATAGTGAGCACATAATGTCCTGTTTCTCAACCTCCCGCCTCTTATCAAACTGACGCAAGTATAGCATAATACTCCACTACTCTGTTATTCACTATTAGTCTAGCTATAGCTGAGTTCAATAAGATTCATTCAGTATAGCTACAATTATTGTCACCATTTTGAATGGACTTGATCCAACTGAGATAAAATTAAACTAGGATTGAGCCTGAGTTAAACGAAATAGCCTTAGATACGCTTTTCTAGATTGATCTAAAACTGGAGTTTTTACAATGAATCCAATATTTTTTCTGAAACCTAACGAGCTCTCACAATTACGGATGAGAAGGTCATTAATCCTCAAAAACTCTCCTGGGGTTGCGCTTGAGTAATGTTTGATTTCATTCAGACTTGAACCATTCGCAAGATGATAGTTACAAGCTTACAAATTCAAATGCACCTAGTTACTCAGGAATACTCATTCTGTGATATATAGAATATTCGTCCTGAAAAAATACATGACCTACATGAATTGTCCATTCCCAATACCAGAAAACTGAAGTATTTGCCTCAAGCATCCTGCATATACAATCAAGCTCGCACTTTTACTTCAAATAAACGTTATTCCAGCTGAAAAGTTTCAGTCCTCTACAGTCTATTCAAATTTTAAAAGCAATGTTAGATAAAATGTCTTCGTATTATATCTATTCAATTGAAGAATCTTTGTTGCTTGCTTTGTGTCTTGAACAAATAAAGATTCAATTCTGCTCTGAATATTGAGTAGATGATGCTATCTTGACTGTAGTTTATGTGAAATTCATTTTGAACTCATGTATATGATTATATTGACATATGTTCTCTATGTTCTTTATATATTCATTAGTCCAGTTGTCAGAGATTTTGACCTCTTATGAAATGTGATATAGCTGAAATTTGACTCGTTGGTAGCTTTTTGGGTGTAGAAGAAGATAGAGAAATCTTTGCAGCTCTAAAGTGTATGCTAAGTTCATAATCTCGAAAACAAAATCGAAAATTCTATTTTTGCCCTATATCCCGAGAAATAAAATAGAAAAATCGAAGAACTAATAGTACCACTCGGGAGAGCAGAAAATTTTACTCAAAGTTATATCATAAGTTATATGAAACAAAATTCTGCATCAATATAAAAAATTATTAAAAATACGAAAGCGAACTCGAAAACTCCACGCGCGCCAAGCCGCTGAGTACAAATATTCAGGCAAGGCGTTCGAGGGAAAACTTGAGTTTCTCTATCTAAAATATATGCAAAATCTCTATTGGATTTGGTTTTTTGCAATTATTGCAAAAAAAAATGTGAGAGAGCTTGGATTGTCAATAAACAACCTTACTGAGCTCTGCAATATGTGGCTCTTGTTTAACAGGTGATATTTGTAGAAATTCACCTGAAATTTCAGTGCTAGAGCAAGACAGCGATGTTGAAGATATTTGTAATGCCAAATAATAAGAAGACAGTGAGTACAGGTTTGAAACAGAATTTCTATCAATTTTTCAATTGTTTTTTTAAGTACATCTTATTCTTTTGTCCATTTATTAACAAATTCTCATTCATTTTAAAAATCCCCATATTGAATATACCAATTCTAATTTTTACTCTAATAATATATAATGGTCTTAGTAAGCAGAAAATCCATGTTCATATCACCTGTTCACACTTTCAAAATATATAAATTGAATTTTAAAATATAGAGATTGAAAATTTTTGGTACGTTCCAAATTGCCGATATATTGTATCCGCTGTTCTCAATTTTGGAAATTTTATATGAAATTATTGATCAGCATCCCAAAAAAACCCTGGGTATTCATTCACAGAGAATATTCATATTGTTCTTATCAAACTTTATTATTTTTTCCGATATAAAATTTTTCGATTTGTTCTCGAGATTATGAACTTAGCATGCACTTTGAAGAAGCAAAGATTTTTCAATCGTTTTTTACACTCAAAAAAAAAATACGTAGAAACCTAGTTCCAGCGATATCACAACCTATGACAGATTTCAATTTGAATTTGTCTCTGACAACTGGGCTATCATAATAAGCCCTATAAACTATAGAGCTTTAGTTGAAAGTTGAAAATCGTAGGTGGATATTTGCATTGATTGTGAAAATGTGTATAACTCTTTAGTTTTTAGAATCAAGGTTATTGTATCATGTAATCCAAAGGATTACAACAAGCTTGTTTCCTGATCATAATATTTTCTTGAAAGCTCAATAAGTGGCACTAAAACAAATATAAAATAGAATATCTTCTCATAATAGCTGTTCATCCCACCATCTATTTCTCTAACTGATAAATTCAATGTTTTATCCATTTGTAATTGTGAATTTAAACTCATATCCATGCAATACAGAAATAGTATATTGTACAACAAGTATAGAAAATTACCTATTTCACACGAGGTGTGTAATTTTCAGCACGAGACGGAGTCGAGTGCTGGAATCACACAAGTGTGAAATAGGTGATTCTATAAGTGTTGTACACTATACCTTTTCTATGATCACAGTTTTCAATGAAATATGTAGGTGAATCATTCGTACAACTGAGATTTTAAATCTATTTTCACAAATATAAAATAATTTAGGCATTTTAATTGTTTGCTCTGTTTATTTATTGTGATATTAATTTTAGTTATGATTTGGAACATTATTAATATATTTTCTATCAGTTGATTGACATTTCATTGTTGTGTAATCTAATTGTTGCAAACTACGGAAAGATTGTATCTGATTGGCTCACTCTCACCAGGCGACCTTCTGATTGGTTCATTAGTTAGAGTTTTCTGTGATCTCGGGTAGCGTGTTTTCTAAATTTTCGTCACTAACCATTTTCCAACTGCAGTAATGATATTTGTGGATATCTAATTTTGGCTATGATACAATAATTACATACATAATTTCTCGATTTCAACAGAATGTGATGGAACGTGTTTTGTCTGCTTCAATTTGACAGCTGTGATTCGTAGTGTTGCCAACCTTCGGAATATATATTACAAGAATAAGAAAATAATTCCAACAGAACTTAGTGCAATTTTATTATTCAAATGAGGCTTATAAAAGAGCAAACAGAGATTTATATCAAGTCCGTGATATTTATCAACAATCTTGCTAAATATATCATATATATCACCTAAAGAATATTCAGAATGAATTATTGGTAAATGAGTTGGTCAAACTGGTGTGAGAAATGATTTCTCACGACTTTTCGCACAGTTGTGTGAAATTGTAAGTTTTCTAGTTGTGTTTTGTATGAGAAATATGTTGTTTTCTATAGTGATCGTAGAAAAAATTATTTGTTAACGGTTCTATAAATTACAGAAATCTATATTCCAATAACATTAAGAAGCGCACTTTATTGATTTCCATTTTTTAAACATTGTCAATAATTTCCAATGCGTGTTATATAAAATCATCCAACGGATAAATACGGTATATGAATAAATTAATTTTATATTTTACTGTATTCTAGATGATTTATCATGATTTAATATTCGAAATACTGTCATGTATCACGTTTTGCTGTCCGGAAATAGCAAATGATTATTCATGACCATCCTTCTATTTTCAAAAATATATATCATAAAGGAGGGATGAGACTTTTCAGAACTCATTTTTAGTAGATATATTTAATTGGGAATAAGTTCTAAAAACTTCACAGAATCTTATTCTAGCGAAACTAAACTCCCATAAAGTTCAAATGAGTTCACAATGAAAAACCATATTTATTGTAGTTTTTTTGCTGCATATTTTGTACTTTATCTCTTCATGATGTATTTTATGCGATCGAGGAAATGTGAAACTTTTTTGTCGTTTAAACTTTTCACTCGGATTAACATTGCTCCGCATGTATAAGTTGTACTGATTCAGCAATTTGAATATCCGACCAAATCTACTTTTTGTTTTAAGCTCTGTCGCAAATCTGATTTCTGGCACAAGTTTATGACGATTCCGCGAATGGAATCAGTGGTGGACGATTTTGACTTCTGAATATTAAATTTCCCTATGACATCATCTTACATTCGTCACAATACCGAATATAAATCTAGATTTAGAAGGGTTGGTTCAGCTAAGATTTGTAGCAGAAATTGATAAGAGGGAAGAAATTCAGCGATTTTGTGGATGAGTCGAATATTGGATTTAAATAATTTTTTGAACGTTATCTGAAGTTATCAATGACATTAATTTTATTAGGACAGTAAATTTTGTGATGTTGAAGAGAAATTGAGTTTTACTGCTCCACAAAAAGAATAAAAGAGCAAAAAGTTATTATAGCTCAATTTATTACTTAAAATTTGAACTAGTTTCTTGGCTATCAGAAAGAATTATTTTTTCCTAATTCTGAACCCAATTATTTGGTTCAGGAAAACATTATATGTATCATTTTAGGCTCTCGATTCAATATTAATTGAAATTGATTGCATTATCACTTTTATGATACCAAGTACTATCGATCAGGAACGATATAAATTACATATTAGTAGAATCAATCTCATAAGATTCTAACAACAATATTCTTTCCTTGAACTCTGAAGAACCATACTTAATCTACTCTACTTCTAGTAGTAAATTTGATTTCACTTGTCCGTCACATAAACATCGAGTTCCCAGCCCACCTCTTAGTAATTTGTCTATTCTGTTCCTGTTATTCTGTACCCTGATCTCCTGCCAGTTACGTCACACAACGATGTCAATGCAAGGACGTGTGTACTTTCACAGACAAAGATTTTCCGGACAGGTAGGATGTTGGATGTGACGTTAATACGTTAGAAGTAAATCGAAATATTCTAGTCAATGCTGCAGAACATTCAAAAGGAATCGAGAGATGAGTGAAATAAATGCAGTATGAAAGGAATTTCAGCTTCTAAGAGCTCTTTGGAAGTAATGATTCAAAATAAAATAAAGAGTGAGTTTGAGTATTTCAATGTGAACATTCGATTGTTGAGAAAACAAAGTGGATCAAAGGTAGAGCAATGGTTCATGTACTGCTAGTTGAACAGGATGTCCAAGAGTAGCTTGCAAACTCATACATCATCACAAGTATCATCAAATAACTGAAAAGAACTCAATTACTATCATCATTTCCAATGGAAAACATTGTATAGTGTATAAGAAGAGAACGTGATGCATGATGTATAAATATAATTTAGAATTAAGAGATCCAGAACTATTCGGGACATGCACCTTGAGCACATGTGAAATTTTAGGGATTATTAATTATTCATTCAAATGATGCCTATAAAGAAGAAAAAAATATGTTATACGTTATACACATCATAAACTCTTTTGTGGCTTGGAAAATATATTTACAATTCTTCTCGGTTGAATTCTTATTCCAAATTCATGTACAATATTCATCTGGAGCATAAATTTATTGGAATTTTCCACAAACAATAATTCCGTTTAGAATAAATGTGATATTTACTGGATAAACATAATGATAAATGGAATTCTCTAACCAATATTTGAAATGTTTTCCATATTGTTCCTTATAGTACAAAACAAAAATGGTTCTCCAGAATCTATCAAAAACATAATACTGTACAATTGTGCTACATCCTTCGAAAATCGTAGAACTCTAGCACTTTCTTCACTTCGGTTCTTAAATCAATAAATATTGAAAAAAGTATCGCAATTCATTCATGATAATCATGCATGCAAGGGTAACTCTGAATTGTTCGCGACTCAACATAATTCTTCTGCACTTGTAAGATTATCTTATATCTAATCACTCACTAAACCAAGTCACCATATATACTATCACTATTCTGGTATTATTAAACTGGAAATTCATTCTCAAATACTCAAACAGAGACTCGTATTGAAGGAACATTTCAGGCTTTATGATCACGAATAATCCGAAATGACGGTAGGGAATGTTCCCGACATGATCAAGGTTTGACCCAATACGCGTGAATCCAACACTGAGGAAAATACATGACATGTTTGTTTCTGAATGACACAAAATGGATATGACATTTTATGCTTTGATGAATAGTTTCAAAATCGAATTTGGTATGACTATTCACAATGAAGAATAGTTCAACAAACGAGACTGTTATCATCAGGGAATAATTCGCTGCGAACAATCTCAAAGCAGAGGAATAATTCACACATCATGACTTAATGATAATATCAATATGCGAATCTCAGAAACACAATATAAAAATAAGGTATCTATGAAAAACTATGCTGTCAACTATTCTTGTTTCAATTCTCCAATCAATGCACACAATTAATTGGTAGCACGTACAAAAATCCAATTTTGCCTTAGACTATAAAATCTATAGTAACTTAGTCTTACTCTTCCGTATTAGATCAGGCTCACGTGGAAAAGCCACTGAAAGAGTGTTGAGTCAAATTTATTTATTATTTCTTGGAATAAAGTTTCCGGTGAGAACCAAAAAAGAATATAACTTCATCTTATAACTGAATCATGAATGTTCAGCATGATCGAGTGATGGAATAGGTGACATATGTACTGCGGATGACGAAATTCATACCAAAAACAAGAATATTATGAGATACAATCCACAGCATGCATAACATTATCAAGTATTGGACTATTGGTACCCCTTAATAACATCACGCAAATATCAAATCGTCTTTTAGAATATTTAGAGCCTATGTTCATCGATTGTATTTCTTTTTGAATACATGTTTTTTTTACTTCAAATTTTTTTCCCAATTTGATCATGTCGATCACCTACTCTATTAGAAAAGCTATGAATTGAAACAGTTCTAGTCTGTAGAATAATCATATAATAGTATGTACAATATATTGACTTTCTGAAGTATAAAAACTCCAAAATTGGATATTTAGGACATCTCTTGACCTCACAACAACATATATTCCAATTTCGTTAGTATTCTACCTAAACTTGATTTTTATTGCTATTTTCTCCTGTAACTTCAGATAAAGATACAGTCCGCATTAAAAATTTTGCGCTGGTTTCAAGTAAATAACTTAAATATATTAGATTTTTTTGCGGAGCCGCAGAATCGGAGCTCAAGTTCAGCTTTCAGAATATGACTCACATCAAATTTCATTTCTTCCATGGTTGAATTGACTTCACATTTGATTCTGTCTGCTTCATTTCGCTGGGAGACGAAGTTGATCTTTTGATCTGTCACGGATTATCCAACGACTTTGATTTGGGGGCAGAGTTTTTTCCTTGAGTACAATAAACGCCTCCTAGTGCTCCAGGACAAATTCCTACTTGTTTGAAAGATCCCATATAATCCGCTTTCACCAGTTCAGGGTTTGTTTATGTAATTCATTTTATCACCTGAAAGCAAACGGATTCTTACAAGACAATAGCGATAAAAGAAAGATAAACGAATCACATGTTGGGATCGAACTTGAATTTATTTCAGAGTATTGGGGTATTTCCATTATCAATTAATGATTCCTCTCAGTGCAGCTTATAGCTCAGTGAGAATAGATCACAAATAATATGCAGATGAGGGAGAAATTAAATATCTGGTGCAAAAAGTCATACACCTTGGGAAATGTTATCATCTGGTTAAAGTAGAACTTCAAATATGATACATTGTTGATCGATACGTTTTCATATGATCATCCAGATATACTTTCAAAAAATGAAGAACTTCGTTCTAGTACTATAGAACACTGAAGGAGATATCATATCAACAACCGTTATTATAAATATTACTCAACAGATGAAGTAAACAGTGTGATTGTTTGAATTCTTAGCCAAAGCCTGCATATTACTTCCAAAGTTATCTACCTGCAATACACAAATTACGCTTTTACTTCAAATTGGATTGGCTATATCTACATTACCTATGAGCCAATTCCCACCAGACATCTTTATACAAATACACCTGTTTTTCTTGATTTACATACATATGTAAGGGTTTCCACTTACAATAAACTCATATTTGGTGGACTGGGTTTCTTGCTGAACTGTGAGGTTGAATCATTATGTACTTATCCGCTTAGATATTATACGTCTAAAAGGGGAGAATGACTTGCATCAGGAGCTTGGAACAATTTGCACGTTCAACAAATATTAAAATATATCAAAGAATAATAAGGAGTATGAATATGAAGTTATCAGGCTCCGATTGATCACCGGCTTCCAAAACTACTTTTATGACTATCTTACTAACTTCTTATATCTCAACTCACGCACAAACTAATTTATCTACTACTACTACTACTACTATTACTACATTACCACTAACTAACTAACCAACTACTTCTTGACTAACTACTTCTTCTCCTGACCAACTATTTTCTCGACTCCCTATTGACTTCTATATATAAAATCAAAAATGCCAATGTAACAATATTAGATATCGACGTCAATCGTATTTGCAAATAGTTCGTAGACCTCTTTTGCTTGCTTTCAAGAAAAGCACATTCCCCAATCTCGTAAGAGTTCAGCAAACTGCGAATTTGCTGACTCTTACACATTATACTGCTCATACAATATCGATTCTTCATTTCTTGATGTCAACTTTTTTCAAACTGAAACCAATCCGAATGTAGAGGAAGAATAATCCCTGGAGATTTTGCTGAATAGGTCAATTGAGTTCTACTCTACATTTAAGAGAGTCTCAGGAAAAATGTGGACTTCATTCTATTGCTATAAGAGTGAATAGCTACTTTATGTGGGATGACCACCAAAAGTGCATAGCAATTTCATTCGATTTTGGTGCGTTCTGATTATAGATTCAATTGATACAATCAACAAATATGTACACATATAATTGAATTTCCATGAATGGGAATTTCTTGACCACACAAATTTATTCATGAAGATTGATGAAGGACTGACCGTTGATGCAACTATCATTATGATATCAAAGTAACATTCAAATCCACTACAATAACAGAATCATTCATGGAAAGGGACCAATTCATATAAAGTTTGGTCAGACTTTGCTGTCTTGCTGAATACATGAAATAAATGAAGAAAAAATTAAGCTCAGTCTTCGGTATAACGCGAAGTTGCGAAATGATCACGAGGACCTCAAATGATCCTTGCTGTTCTTTGGTACCATCCGTTTATTTTCATCCTTGTCAAGCAATACCGTGATTGATACTTTCTCACTTGTTAACTTGTCTCCGTCCGATCTAGTAATCTCATTCAATTGAGAAATATAATAAAGCCAATCGTACCAATGATCCTGTAACACTCCATGAAAAAATTTTCCATCCTGCATTTATTTGAAAAGTAATATTCCTACATTATTCTTCTTCAAATGTTGATGAAAAATTATAAATAGTATTTGAAACATTATCTGTCAGCACCATGCTAATAGTATATAAAATAGAGCAGGGATAGTGTGAGAAATATCTGTTCAATATTGATGCACAAAGAACAAGCTGAATGTCGCTAAAAATCGAATGCAACTAATCATAAATAATCCGCTTTAACGGTACCCAGTGTATTACGAGAGACGAGCGTTGTGGTCGCCTAGTGGAGCGTGCTCAATGAGGACTATTCCGAATACCTAAGTGTTCAATGGATCTGCTAGTTAAAATACAAATGAGTCGTCATTTTCAACTAAAAACTGTTGAGGAAATGCTAGTTTAATATTCATATTCATCAACCTAAGCTAAGAAATTGGAAAATCTCCCCTGTAACTTCATTTTGGGAATATCAAACTTTAGAAACTAGACAACAACAGATTATTTTGTTAAATTTGTATTTCTGTATGTAATTTTTGGTTCATCATATTTGAAGCAAAATTTTCTAATGATTTTTGTTTCGAGAGCTTGGAGAACACATCTATATGTTTTTAATTGATCTCATGAAGGAAATAATATCAGTAAATCACTGAATCCAATAATATGTAAATAGTTGTAATGTACAAAATCATCCTTACTACTTCTCAAAGCGACTATTAAACTTATTCCTTCTCTTTGTGAGCATATTACGTTTTGTACATCATATAAATAACACTCTTAATGCTTCATATACGTTACAAAGTTCATTCAAAGCTTCTGTGTTCAATTCATAAACGTCGACCATGATTCAGAACATTCTGCATATTCTGCACCGTTGCAAATTAGACGACGAAACCAGGTGCTTTGATAAGGCGTTGATAACTTCTCTAAGTGAGAAAGTTGGGATGTAGGAACACGTGTTTCTAAGAGCATTGTGAGAAGAGCTGCGGGTATTTCACTACTAGTCTTGATACTGCTGTTAGACTAGATTTCAGAAGATCCTAATTATGAAATTGTAGATGAATGGAAATAGTTCAACAAGAATCTAACGCAGTCTATTCTGCATTGACTTAAACTGAATTTTTTTTTTCTAAAAATTCTTAGGCTCATCATATTTCATCAGCTAAATTTAATGAGATTCCCTCAACTGAAATAAAAAAACCAATAAGACAACAAAATTCGTAATTGCCTCGATCATTGATTTTTTATTGTATTGGAACACAGTTGAATTTCTTGAGCATACGAAATTCTCCATGATATCTATACAGATTCATGATGAATATATTCATGTACATCCAGATTATGCAATAAATAAAATTTATATATTTTGTATCACGAGTATTATCATTTCTGTAACAATACACAACCGCATAATATAATCGAACAATCCAAATTCACATAATCTATGGTCACCATTAACAAAATCAGTGAAACCTATTCTACACATTTTGATGACAGAGATTTTCGATTCAAAAATCACAACTAATGCTCAAAGTTCATACAGTAATCATTCAAATGTTTCTGCAAATATGTATTGTTATGGTATAGATGACTCAGTTATCCTAGAAATGCTGTATTTTTAGTCGACCGTTATTACAAAATTGAGTTAACAACATGTTGTCAGTGCAATTGGGCCTCTATGTTCCAATTTGTATGTTATGCATTCAATTCTATCCTCTCAAATTTAAATGTACTCTTCCAGAGATTGGAAAAAAATCAATTTTCAGTAATTTGTTGGATCATTTGGGGCGGAACCAATTTCCGTATCCAGAAAAAAAACAGTCGCATTCAAACGCATTCATAAAAATTCAGTTTGACATTCAACAACGACATACAGAATCCAATTTATTTCTGTTGGACGTACACGCAAGTACCAGCTAATGAAAATGATTCCAATTAATTTAAATTCTGCTCGATATTCGATAAAGTGCAAATAGTAATCCAGCCATTCCCCGTTCGAAGACTGAAATCCCATTACGTAAACGACTTCATCGTACAACAAAATTTCCAAGTAATTTCATCTTGGCGTCTAGTTTTAAATGCTGCTTAGCTCATTCCCGATAGAATGTTAATGTATAAAGTTTTCACTAATAGATTATAAATCACAAGAAAGAAACGAACTTACGAATGCTTCATATGAAAATGAAAATGGGAAACTGGTCTCGAAATAATGCTGCTAAAAAAACATTCGAAGCATCAAATAAAACTTGGAGTGGACATTTGATGAACGAAATATCAGGAAGAATTGAATAGATAGAATAAACAAGTTGTGGTATTAGATTTTTATGGTCAAATATATGGTCAGTCCAGAGAAAAAATTGTCGTGACAATTTTGAACATAACGAAATAAGCAATAACTATTCTCATGATACATTATATAAAACTTATATTTTCGTAATAATTCCACATGTATTGTCCAAACAATACGAAAAGAAAGATAGTATGCTCTCAACGGAGAAAACTTGATAAAATAAATAGCTTAATACCGAAGAATAAAGGCACAGAGAGACACGGAAGAGTTTTGATATACCTAAATGTTATGAGAAAAGTAAAACTTGAGGAAATTGAAGTCTACAACAAAGAAAGATCAAATTTTGCGAGAATGAAATTCGCCAAACTAATTTTGAGAGATAATCAGGGAATAAATGGATGGAAATATGATGTACCCAGATACCGTTAACACTGAAGTGGATATGTGCATATAAATACAAGGTTAGCTAGGGCAATTATTGTCTCATTCCGCTTACGTTCAATGAAACTGAAATATTTGGTTTCTGTTCTTAACATTTTTCAACATCGTTTAATACTGTTACAAGTAGTTATTCAAACAATGCTTTCAATCAATGACTGTAAGATGAATTATCGCTTGAGGAGAAATGGCTGAAAAGAAATTCAAAATATGATCATAATGTACACGAGCATCTGATGAAAATAAATCTCAGTGAATACAAAAGATAATGTATATTTATTTTCTATGGAAATAACATTCATGTCCCATGATTTATCCTGCAGGCACTTATAACAAACACTTTTCCTTATAGTCCGTGAGACAGCGCCTAAATTTTTTGTTGATTACCGCTCATTTGAAACTTTGTGAGTGGCTTCATTGTGATGAGTCCGACAACTTTTTTATTTAGCAAAATTCTAGATTTGGGGGCGTTTACCCGCGAGGCCTAATTAATTGAAAGAATATTACCGTAATACTGATCTTTACACTAATCGAAAGATTTTTTGATGATAAAATGAAGGAAAAATATTGTCCGACATGAACATTGAGGCTACCGGTGAATCCGACAAGCCGGACTTGTCATAAGTATGTTGGTACTAATGGTAAGTATGTTGGTACTTATGACAAGTCGGACTCACCGGTAGCCTCAATATTCATGTCGGACAATATTTTTCCTTCATTTTATTATCAAAAAATCTTTCGATTAGTGTAAAGATCAGTATTACGGTAATATTCTTTCAATTAATTAGCCCTCGCGGGTAAACGCCCCCAAATCTAGAATTTTGCCAAATGAAAAAGTTGTCGGACTCATCACAATGAAGCCACTCACAAAGTTTCAAGTGAGCGGTAATCAACAAAAAATTTATGCGCTGTCTCACGGACTATTAACAGAGATAATTTTTGGGAAAAACTTTTCGAGCGTTTCGAAATGTTTAAAATACAAGAATAACTTCTAAGGTAAAAAAAATCCAAATTATTCATTCACAAACAATGAATTCCAATTATCAGTTACAATTAATCCATTTTCTGAATAATTATGTGCCAAAAATCATAAAAATTTATGCTATCACAAACACAGCCCTTTAAAAGCGTTGAGTTGCATTTTATTCTGTACCAAATTAATTTTCCTGTTAAAGCTTCTAGTTCTTGAATTGAACAAACAAAATGAAGCCTTACGATCGCTATAACACGGATAGAGATGAGAATTATTCAAGCTCAAAGGCCACAGAATGAATCTTTCGCGTATGACAAACAGTAACTCATTTATTCATCACAAAGTTTTGACTTCATATCCGAGTCTCTTGAAATAACTGGCTGTTATTCAATGTATCGATAGAAAAGAAGTCCTAGACAAAGTTCAGTATTTATGCGCATTGAAATAAATAAATATTTCAATAGACAGCACCTTGAAACTTCAAATATTTAGATCTGGTTTTCTAGCAAACATGGACGTAATTTGAGATCAAAATAATTATTCAGGAGACATGAACCCTATCATTGTTTATTGCTGCACTTCTAACTGTTCTATATCTTCAATAAAAATAATTAAAGCCGGCTTATTTGGCTGAATTCCAGTTACAATTCTTTGAAGGTGTAATGTAATATGAATATTTGAATATTCTTCTTATTCACCATATCTTGTTAACGAGGACATAATAGATATTAATGATACAAGTTTGATAAAGCCATTGTAATGAAACGTGTGTGATGTTGAATCACGAGGCGATTAGCCGAGTATTTTTATCACTCAAGTTTCATTACACTAGCTATATTAAACGTGACTCATTCAATATTTTGTCTACGACAGCCTTAATTGATGCTGAACTAGATTTTTTTATTTAATGTTTGACATTCGAAAACATTTAGTGTACAATTCATAGCTTGATCAAGTAGCATTTCATTCATTGTTATGGCAACTATTTGTTTGTTTGACAGCTGTCAAAGTTATAGAGAAAATAAACATATCTAATTGTGAAAATCTTGTCTTAAATGTTCATGAAACATAAATTTACGTGTGTGTATTAATAGTTATTTATAATAAAAGAAACTTAAACTTTGATAGAATTTCTATTTTCATTATTTCTCTTACAAAAATGCGTGTCATTATGAAATTCATAATGGCACTAGTGCCATTATGAGATTCATAATGACACACAAATTAGTGGGCGATTCACGTATTAGCGCACCGTCGTAGATAAAATTCATAACGAAATCAAATAAACCTACAATTCAACAGAAATGAAAATATTTCCTTCACGTTTTTTCAGCTTCTGTTGTGAAAAGAGAAGTGTAGGGGATTGTCACGTTGTCGAAACAATGTCGGAAGCAGAATAATGTTTTTAAATAAATGTTCCCTGTTTTTAGCTTGTTTGTTTTTCAGAGTCCTGAGACAAATTTCATTCCTAATAAGAAACGTCTGTTATAAAGTTTTTTGTTCCAAATTCACACGGACATGCAGGGAAAAAATATACAATTCGGAAGAATAAGATGTTACTGTGAAATAAGGAACAAATTTTGAGCGATAATTTTTTTGACATATCAAAACAGTGGAAGCCAAATACTCAGAGCTTTTGTTAGCGTTTCCTATGTTCATTGGGAAATAGATAATGATTGATAAAAATTTACTGATTGAGATATATAATAGCTCTCATGTTGATATTTTATAAGAAATTATCATGAAGATACTCCAATAATTAGATAATAGTATTTCGTTCTCCAGTTGGAAAATACTTGGACTATAACATTACTAAATCAGATCATTCAAACAAAAACCTCATGCGATTGAAGTTGAACTCACGATATTAAACTAGGTTACATACTTGAGCCATTGGAGTGCTCCTCTTTAAATAATTCATGTGAATTCGGATCCTCTTTGCTATGCATTGCCCAGTGAATTCCATAACATTTGTTGTTTATGTAGGTACATAATTTATGACAAATGTAAGGGACATTTATTATTTCCATGTTCGAGCTGCAAGACTTGTAAAGGGAACGACTGTTTCACTATTCCTTTACAATTTTCACGTTTTCAGGAACCTCCCAAATCTTGGATGAGTTAAATTTTTACATACATTGCAATCCTATTTATTTTGTTGAGTTGTGATTTTGGAGGATGAATCCAAGATTTCAATATTCTACCATTTCAGATCGATAACGAGCAGTATGAACTTTGAAATCATTTATTATGTATGTAAGTATGTTTTTCGAGAAATCAAGATTTCGAACCAAATTTCACACTTTTTTGAATATGGGATAATTTATTTTCTTGCAAAACCTTTGCAAAGTTCAAACGCATCACTAATGTTACTGTAGATTTTTTAGTTATGTACTGGAAAACTGTGAATATTGTGTATGAAAAATTGCACTGAATTTGATTAGAATATTCAATGAGCTCCTCATTTAATTATTCAGAATTTCACATCAAAAAAAAGTAAACAGTAAATTGATATTCCATGGAATATATAGCAGAAAAATCTTCTTCTTGAAAATGTTCCGATAATAATAATAATATTTAGCACTACAGGCCAAGATGGCCCATGGCTTCTTCGATAATCTTTCGCCACTGCACTCTGTTCTGAGCTTTCGCTTCCCAGTTTTCAATTTTCATCTGCTTGATATCATTGAGCACTTCATTTTTCCACTTTTTTCTTGGTCTACCTCTTCCCCTACCCGTATTCACACCACTTCCTAACACTGTTTTTGTTGTTCTGTCTGCCGTCAGTCTCATTACATGTCCTAACCATCTTAACCTCTGAGTTTTAATCACTTCTTTGATGCCCGGTTCACCAAATAAGTCCATCACTTCCTTATTAGTCCTTCTGAACCACCTGTCTTCAATTTTTACTCCTCCCAATATTTTTCTTAAAATTTTCCTCTCCCAAATCATAAGTTTGTTTTTAGCCCTGTTGTTCAAAACCCACAATTCAGAACCATAAGTGACTGTTGGTCTCACAATTGTTTTATATATTTTTAGTTTGGCACCACGGGATATATTTTTATCTGCAATTATAGAACTCATTTTTCCCACGCATCTTGATCCTTTTACTAGCCTCGCGTCTATTTCTTCTTCTTCGTTATTTGTATTTGTTAACGTTATACCCAAATAACTGAAGCTCTCTACTTTATCGAACTTATACCTTTCACCTTGTTCTGTCATAATTTCTAGTTTGTCCTCTCCGGTATTATTTGCTTCCCTCAATACCAAATACTTAGTTTTCTCTTCATTTACTGCTAATCCCACTATTTTCACAACTTCCTGTAACTTTTTGAAAACTTCCTTCATTTCTCTTTTTACTCTGGTAATAATGACAATATCGTCAGCATACGCCAACACTTGGTGCCTGTGGTGATATATAGTTCCGTTTCTGTGAAGTCCGCTTTTTCTCATAACCCATTCCAGAACCAGATTAAACAAGATCGGTGACATAGGGTCACCCTGTCTTAGTCCTCTCGTCACTGTGAAACTGTTCGACACCGACCCATCGACCAGGACTTTACATTTTGTGTTCGCTTGAGTCATTTTAACTAAATCTATAATTTTTTCCGGTATCTTGAAAGCATACATTATATTGTACAGTTTTTCTTTGTTTATCGTATCATATGCCTGTTTAAAGTCAATGAAGAGTAAGTGAAGGGACAAATTGTGCTCGTAACTGTTCTCCATTATTTGCTTTATAGTAAATACCTGATCTATCGTGGATCTATTTCTCCTGAAACCTGCTTGATAATCACCTAAGTTTCTTTCTATTACTTCTTTTAGCCTGTCTCTCAAACAAATTGCAAGCACTTTGTATGCTACATCCAACAAGGTTATACCTCTATAATTACTACAAACTGCTTTGTCACCTTTCTTCAGCAAGGGGTAAATCAAGGACTCACTCCAGTTTTTGGGCATAATTTCTCCTTCCCAAACCTCTCTTATTATTTCATGTACCAGGTTTTGCAGTGTTTCACCTCCCATTTTATATACTTCTGCTATTAGTCCATTTTTCCCAGGGCTTTTTCCGTTCTTTAGTTTTTTAATTATTTCTGCAACTTCTTCTATAGATGGAGACTCTGTGTTTATTGTTATATCTTGATCTTCCGCCGATACACTATCTGTAATTTGCTGGTCATGATATTCCCATTGCTCCACACTCTTTTCATTCAGTACCTCTTTAAAATACTCCGCCCATATCTTTAATCTCTCTTCTCCTGTGACTAGCTGTCCTGCCTTATTTTTGCAATATATTTATTTTTGGATGTAACCATACTGATTCTTCTTAGTTTCTTGATAGAAATTCTTGATCTCTTTATTTCTGAAACTTTGCTCTATTTCAAACAGTTTTTCTTCTAATGCTTTCCTTTTTTTCCCCTACATATTGACTTTGTTTTCTTCCTTTCGTTTAAATATATTTTCCTATTTTCCTCATTTGAATTGTCAATAAAGTACAGTCTTGCTATATTTCTTTTTGCTATGGCCTCTTCACACTCTTTGTCAAACCATTTTTTCTTACCTGATCTATTTGCACCACTCAACATTTTCTTGGAGACTCTCTGTATTGCCTCTTGCGTGTACTTCCACTTTTCATCTATATCTCGTATCCCTTCTATCTCACTCAACTCTTTTTTCATTAGGTTTCTGTACTGTTCTAACAGCTCATCATTTTGCAAGTCCTTCACACATATTTTTTCTCGTCTTCGTATTGTTTTCTTATCACATTCGGGAAATCTTTGTTCGATTTTAATTTCCACCATAAAATGGTCTGAGTTTGCGTCGGCACCTCTTCGGGTTTTCACATCCTTTATTATTCTACTATGTTTACTTTCAACCAATACGTGGTCAATTTGATTACATACCCTTCCGTTTGGAGCTAACCAGGTACCTTTGTAGATATCCTTTCTCTGGAAATGTGTACTCATAATTTTCATTTGGTGTTCTATCGCAAATTGTATTAACAGTATTCCATTTTCATTGGATTCCTGATGTTTACTAAACCCACCTGTAATGTGTTTATATGGGGCTTCGTTCCCTATCTTTGCATTTAAATCACCAATAACTATTTTAATATCGTGTTTCGGGACCAAACTTAATAAATATGAGAGTTCTTCATATACCTTATTCTTTTCTTCTTTATCCTTATTCTGATTGACGCTAGTCTTTTGGAAACTTGATTGAAATTGATTATTGCCTCCCTCAGTCTATTATGAACCATAAAACTTGTACCCAAATACTTCGTTTCCCATCCACTATTGAATACAATGTAATCATCTATTTCAATTATGTCGTTTTCTTTTTGTTTAGTCTCTTGTAATACAGCTAAATCTATCTCATATTTTTTTAAAACTGCTACCAAATTCGTATATGCTCCTTGTTCGTTCATACCTTGCATATTCCGATAATACCGTAGTTAATTCACATCAAGCTCAAAAATTGCACACTAGGTAGTTTTTTATCTCAAGGGATGCTCGAGTCTTCACGCTGTGAGTATTAAGTAGCACGTTGCCCTAGATTCGTACATAGACAGAATATGTTTTATTGCATACAAACTACGTGCATCAAAATTGCTTACGTCGTCACCATCGTGGCACAAAGGTCAGAGTTTAAAATGAAGAAAATAAGTTAACATTGCTAGAAAATTCTATAAAGTTTCAATATTAGCAGGAAGATATGGAATGGAAGAAACTTGCAGCTCCGTATTTTCATATCTATATTTTATTATAAAAGTTATAGTCTGCTAGATATTATGATCAAAGAGAGGTATAAAATAGTTATCTTTATGACAAATGGAAGATGAAATTCTTGTCTGAGAGAGTTTTTTTTTATTTTGGTTTAAGAATTGACACACTGAAAAACTGAAAATATGTTGAAACTTCAGGATGTGCCGTGTACCTCAAAATTTATAGTCTGTTTCACCTGTGGCAGAATTGTTGGCAGAGAGTTTTTTCTTATCAAATTTGAATTCAGTGTACGTGAGCACTCGTACATAAATCTTCAATTTTGGAGCTTGCCAAAGTTTTATTGCAAATATATATTCGAAAAGATTGAACTTTGTAAGTACTTCATGAAATAAAATTGAGATAGACAAGATTATTTCATCATAAACAGCTTCTGAAATATTTTTGTTAGCCATGGCTTGGACGAGAAGATTCTTATCTACGACTGTTTGAATATAGATGAATTATTCAATACCAGAACATATAGAATCATTTGTATGAGTGCGTGTATTATATTCATGACATGAAATACGTGAAGATACTATTTCCAAATAATCGCTCGTCTCTGAAAGATTTGCAATGGATACTAATTTCTGTTTTCGATTGTAAATTATTATAGTTTCTGGAGAATTTCTGTGAATATATTGCTGGAATTTAATCATGCTGCATATCCTTGCTGCTAAGAGATATTACAAGAACACCATCTTCTATTTGAATTTGTCAAAACGTCACTAAATCTACTCCATCGCATCTATTACCACTGACAAGCATTCGTCTTGGAGAATTGCCGTTTGCAGTCTTGCTCGTTTTCACATTGCAATTTATTGAATTTTCTCTGCAATAAAACGTTTACAATAACAAATAGAGAGATATCATTCCACAAAATTGCTCCTACGAGTAGTTATTCACTTCGACGTCACTGTTACATTCAAATATACTGAAATATTAATTATTATAGCTTGCCCTATTGTGAATTAGGTTTGTATTATGATTATGAGCCACATTATTCCACAAAAACTGTTGAAAGTCCTATCACAACTCATATTACCTTGTGTTAATACCATCTCAATGTTCACTCCGTAGGTATAGTATTTCTTATTAATAATGCATGCGCTTGAATAACGGAGCTGACAGCTTTTTTTCCAGCGGTTGACTTTTCTTGCATGTCTTTTTGGTGGAGATGGCGTACTTCTGTATGTGTAACACGCGACAAAGCTAGAATATTTCCGAACGTGAATGACATAGAAGTTGTGAGCGATTTTCCTGAAGGATCTTTTTGTATTTGAAAGTACATAAATAACATTCTTACGGAGCAGAAGCATACATCAAACGACGACGATTTGCAGCTATGAATATCTCTAGTCATTGCTCTCATGTTGCAGTTTCTACAGAAGTCAAGCATTATTACCTCGAGATGTCAAACGCTCAGAATAAGGGTATGATGAAGATAGTTTTTTGAGAGCATGGAGCAAGAACTACATGACATGTGGCATTCTTATAACGGTTTTCACCAAGAATGGTTAAAGTTCTACAAAGGCAATCCGCTATAAATTGTCTTCGAAAGTATTTCAGCAGGTTATAGAGTCTAAAACGTACCCAGGAGACAAAATGAGACGAAAGCTGGGGTAAAGTATAAAAGAAAGTATTACAAAGAATTGAACGAGAGTTGGTTGATGATGAAAGTTCCTTCATATGACACTGGAAGAAACTGTCACCATAAACGAAGGATGGTCAATTCATCTATTATCCACGAACTATACAGAACCTCTTGAAAAGAGAACCATCAATACTTCAAATGATGAAAAATAATTGTACAAGAGTTGAGGAACAAGTCGAGAAATTTTGCTTAGAGGATTAAGTACATTTTGTACACAGAGCCTGTAATGCAATTCAGTGACCGTTCATTAGATAATGCAATTCTCAGTTCAAAGATTGAATGCTAAAATTGAACAGTTATAATTCATTCAATTTGTAATATTCAATTGGGAAATAAAATATGGTTTCCAATAATTATATTTTAATTATCATTAGTAATAATAACACAGATTAATTTCTGTGATCAATTTTGTAGGAAAACTATCATGAAATTATATCAATTACACTGCTGCCAATATTTCATGATGTTATTATAACAACATGGACCTATTTGTAATAATAACTGAAACGAACACTGGAAATGGGAACTGTAACAAATGATGGAAAAATTAATTTTGTTAATGGAGAATTCATTGAAGTATCCTACCCCCAGACTAACTAATTACTGCACCCGTCAAAAACTCGTCTTGTTCATTATTCATCGAAGGTCAGATTGTTCCAATAAATAGCAAAGCAGAGCAGCCTTTTAACCCCAGGCAATTTGGCTATTCTATTACTGATTCGTCCTAATCAATCTCCGGGAAATACCATCGATCAATCACTAATATATAGAGCAGATGTCGGCCGGATTGTGGAAATATATCACACAAATCTTCTGCTAAAATAGACAAAACAAAAGTTCGCTGAAGTCTATAAGATGTGGTACATTATTAGGTTCAAGCTTTATGAATTTCAACAAGAGAAAACACTGTGTATACAAAAATTAAATGTCACTGACTTCAGCTAACACGGTAGTGGTTAAATAGTATTGCACCATTTCATTAGAAGTTGAACAGCATATTTCTATGTGAATCAAGAATAATTCGCTATCTTCAAGATTTGTCAAGGTTCAACTATTGTGCTCATCCTACGATATCCTGTTATGACATTTCTTACTATCAAATTTTTTAAAGATCAACTCCTTGATTTCTCTCTTCAAAGTCCTTCAAATAGCTGATCACAGCTCTGATCTACTAAAATCTCCTACTGATCAATCAGGAGAGGAAAAGAAGTGGTCTGAGTGATCAAACTAAGGAAGAAGTGTCGAAAACATGAGAATCTGGTACTACGATTTGGTCAATATTTGCTAAAAGATAACACCCAAATAAATGAATGCATTATCGTGATAAGAAAAGAGTTTATTCTGAGTATTTCTGAATGTTCTTATTCATGCCCACCTTCAACTTCCGCAAAAGCAGTACATTGTACTAAGCAGTAAATCGTTTCTTGATCATTCTTTCTTACTCTATTGTTATTACATTTATCATAGGATAAAATCTTTCCACTCAAATTAATTAATTAACATCAGTTATCGGAATGAAACTAAAATTTCCAAGTTTGTATTTCCAGACAGCGTCACTATTTGAATCATCTTCCCAAACAGAAATTTGGATTATGATTACCGAATATCAATTTCGTATGATTTATTAAAAAAAAAAATAGTTCCATACGCTGAAATCTTGTAGAGCATCTTGAAACTTCTTTATCATCTGTTACAGTTCTAAAAGAGCGATTCAAATTCTTCTATTTTATCTGACATGATTTGGCGACTTTGCATCCCTAAGCATTCGAGGTATTTTCTTGTACATATATTTTTTTTGACGTGATGCAATTTTGTTCTTCGAATTTATTGCACTTGATAAAGAGTAGTGCATTTTTATATACTCCACAAATCCCTCGCATATTTGATATTATCTACTTTTTCTTGGCTAAGAAAATGAGCTTAAGATCCTAGAACATGATAGGATAGTTGCAAATATCTACCACTTTCTAGCATATCTCTTGAGGGTACTGTATGATGGATTATGTAATAAACATGTTTTTTGTTTGTATATGAGGTATTAAGAGTAGTTTTGAAAGTAAATTCAAACTCAACTATGAGTGGGGATGAACTAGATGAAAATCATAAATCAGTCAGATGTGGAATACAGCTCTTGATAATTCCATACGGTGAAAAATATTTTCTCTCCTCGGAATCTATTCATCGTATACTCCACACTGATTTGATCATATTTCTAATTTAGTTGTGGGACCACAAGGAATTGACATTGATATTGACTTGATAAATATAGTCAATTCACCATAACAACTGAACTTGTCTTTGGTTAAAATCTATCATTTGGACTTGACAGGAACCAAATCGGGTGAGATCAGTGGTGGAGCTACAACGACTTGACATTGACATTGACTTAATAATTATTATCAATTTGCCACGCAATTGGGAGTTCAAGACCAGATGCGAATATGTCAATATCGACTCGATGTGGTACCAAGGTAAGATTGAAATGACAAGAATTGGGGGCTCAAGATAACATAGATCATGTCAATGTCAATTCTATGTGATATACTAGTCCAAGAGCTCAAAAATTGACGTTCAAATTGTTCTGTGACTGTGATTACCTTCCAAAGGCTCTCTCATAAATAAATCTGGACGAAATGTATTCTGCTATGAAGTATATAATTGTGACGAACCCATAAACATGCCAGATTTCTTCCAGGTCTCCAGTTTAACAACACTGGATTTGGGAATCATAAAGTAACATAAGCTGCATAACTTAATATAGATGAATAACTGTACTACGATACACAATTATGTCTTGTTATTTTCATGACGTACAGTGATCCATCTGTACTGAGCTACACATGCTACCTTTTCTTCAAATCCAGTGCTGAGCTGGATACCTGGAAAAAACCTTCTATACTAATGGATTTTTTACAATCATTTATCCCATAAGAGAGTATATTTGTAGCACTTCCTTCACATTTATCTCATAGAAGAAACATCCGAAGATAGCCACAACCAAAAAATAATTTGAATGTGAACTTTTGAGTTCTGGGTGTACTATATCAAAAATTACGTAGAATCTATTGCATTCTTCATGATATTACTAAGCACTTATCTGAGTGAAGGATACGACCGTATTTTCATTCTAAGCTAAGCGAATGTGACATTCATTCCACAAAAATTCGCAAAAATAAACATTTCATCACACAAAAATTTGCGCTTGTAGCGATTACCATACTTTCATTGAGCGATTCATTTTCTATCTAGTATCTCAACTGCTTTTGTGCGGCCATACTTGAACCCCGTTACTTGAAAACACATGACGGTAAATGGACAAAATTGAAATCCCAGTTCAACCTCATTTTAATATATTTGCAATAATATACCCTAGAATGAAAGCATTCCAGAGAGTTTCGAGATCATTGAATATATATAACTGTCATGATCAGACAACACATCCTAAATCTATTATTTCATTGGCAAGACTATAACGTAAGAATATTTTGGAGAAATATATTTTGGAGACCTTTTAATACACCCTCATGTTTTTTTCTGCTGTTCTCTATTGTAACGATACCCTCGCAGATGGCGGGGTTTGTTACTTTTGACGTCGCTTTTGAAAACTGCTAATGGTGTGCTCGGGCGCCAATACGGTCGGTGACGCAGATTTTCTACGACGGACGGCTGGATAGCTCAGACGGGAAGGGTTAGGGTTGTTGAAAATAATCATCCGGAGGTAGGTGTCACAATGAGATTTATTACACAAAACGACGACGATGAACAAAGAACATTATTTTACAGAACTCTTACACGATGATAACTTTGGCGGACGGTGACGGACGGCTGTACATGACACTCGACACCAGCGGTCGCAGTACGGACCCAGGCGGTCGCAGATGACGAGAAGTCGTTCTATGTGGGTGGAACAAAACTTGCTCTCTCACAGTGATTCTACGTTAATATGGTTCGATACTGTGAAGTCACCAGGTGACTCCTCCAGCAGTGCTTCTACGTTGAATAATCGACGCTTCGAAATCACGAAGACTTCTTCAGCGGTGCTTCTACGTTAAATAATCGAGGCTTCGAAATCACGAAGACTTCTTCAGCGGAGCTTCTACGTTAAATTATCAACACTTCGAAATCACGAAGACTTCTTCAGCGGAGCTTCTACGTTAAATAATCGACGCTTCGAAATCACGAAGACTTCTTCAGCGGTGCTTCTAAATAATCCAAAAAATATTCTAAGTTCAAAAACAGCAAAAATATTCTAAGTTCAAAACAGCAAAAATATTCAAAGTTCAAAATAGCAAAATTATTCTAAGTTCCTTTTACGGACTTAGAAAAAAACAAAACAAACTCACAATTGTGTCGGACAGTTGTGCTAACGGACTTAGCACAAAAACTTCACTCGGACGGTACATACTCTGAAGATGACGCTCGGTATCGGTACTGGTAGCGTACTTGGATCGGCTGCTCAGAAGACTTGACTTACAAAGAAGTGCCTTAAGTCGGCCAGAAGGCCTTATTTATACCCATAATTTAATGAAACCTTACTTAACATGTTTTAAAAATTAAATCTATATTAGCGCTAGCAATAATATCAAGAAGAAATACAGAAAAAAGAAGAAATAATTTCTTAAATACAAATTTCATTACAATTATACATTTCTCATCACTCTCCTGTCGACTACATCCTTTTCTGATTTTATTTCCTTAATATTAAAATTATTCTAAATAATTTTCTCATCGGTCGATAATATAGAGATTGTCAAGTGTCGGATCTAGTTCGTATATAGTCAACGGTCGCGCAGAATGTCAAAAAACAACAACAAGATATACAATATACAATATACAACATATTTACAGGACAACAGTGGATTACATTCAGACTTTATTACGGTGAGACATCAGACATAAATACAGATCACACGATCTCAACTTCTTTTAATTTCAGGTGTTTTTAAAAACCTAACCTTATTCGTCCACATGTGAAAGATAGTAAACGGTGATGGAGCAGTTGAAAACGGATGAATAAACGGTACGTGATGTTGTAGGTTGATACAGAGTTACTGAATTTAATGTTTACAGGGTGCGCAAGAAGTGAAATAAAATTGTGATGGACTAAAAATGTTTGACGGTGGCAGAAGGCTCTGGGATGTGCGACAGTAACGGATTTTGGGACCTAATTCGTTACACTATTATTGAAACGCTCGGATTTGATTAATTTATTTTCAGATCTGGAGAACTCCAAAACTACAGCAGAAGGAATAAATTGGTTTTTATGTATTTGTATGTTTTCCAATTATTATTTTTCCACGAAAAGACAATTTCTTGGAAAATATTGTATATGACGAAAGCTGTGTATACTTCTTCATGAGTAATTTTTCTTGGAGATAGAATATAATTTCCACACAATTTTTCTCTTTCCTAATAATCAAGTTTAATATTTTTGATAAATGAGTGAAGTTTGAATATCTCAAGTTCATCGAAACCCAGCACGTTTCAAATCACAGATTTCATATTAACGTTGCTCATGTCGTGCAGATTGTGAAACGAATAATCGGTAAAGTTATTGAATAGGAGGATGAAGTAAAAGGGTTCTTCGTTGGGAAAAACTGTGACGTCACGGTGGATTCATGATCGATGTTCTGGGCTATCCGACGTGTTCGTGATTTGAAGCGATGCGGCCCTAGTGGAATTCAGAATCGATGGACAGAAAGATGGCGCTTTCATACTGATATTGCTTTAAATGGAGTACATATTTGGTACCCTGCTGATGTGGGCAGAACAATTCAAGAAAATAGTTATCTTGGGATTGAAGCTTCGAAAAATTTGTACCTTCAATGTTAGCAAATTCTTCATATTTTCAATGATACTCCTGTTATTGACAAAACTTTGAATCAGTTACTTTCAAAGTCCAGTTTGTTTGTTGTAGTGGAAGCTTGAAATCATTTTTCTGTCATGATTGATGAGCTGGATTTCGTATACTAAAGCTATTATTTCATTTGATTAACCTTGTAGCTTTTATAGTCCTTGAAAACTCAAAAGCTGTGCAGGTGACTCTTCACACCCTTCAAATCATCTACATATATTTGATGAGCGTAAATAATATCTTCAAATTTTTTATTAGTTTTGCTCGCCAGTGTGTATTAGAATTTAAAATACCATTTCTTCAATTCATTGAATGGAAGCATAAATCGTTCCATCATGGTTGACAATAATTAGCTCTCGAGAAGAAATATCCGAATAAGTTCTCAAATGAGAGAAACCTAGCCTTATTTTCAACGTTGAGAATATTCTCGATAATGATATCCGTTCCTAAACGGAGCGTGATGAAACGTAAATTTCATCACTTTCGAGATTTATTGGAGGGTTTTACCATCCTGGTTTGCCGCATCGCTTTCGGATGTAATATAAGAGTACTCTTTACTTTCTAACAGCGCATGGCCTCGATTCAGATTTGCTATTCTTGTTTTTTCCAAAGGGTTGTTGGTGTTTAATATGGAAGTTGTTTGGTTCTGTAATGGCTTGATTAAAGTTCATACAGATAAAGTGAATGGAAGGAATTTTATTGATCTTTTTCCTATCTGAACTGAATGTGCTGATGAGGCATATCATTTTTCGTTCCATTTTTGCTGATGAGCTGATGAAAACGATCAATAAAACAAGTTATCAAGCTGTTATATTATTTTCAGACTATTGATTAGAAGAAGTATCCTATAATGGAGTTTTACAGGATTTCGTGCTTTAGGGACGGTTGATCATTTCTGCATAGACTCAATTATTCCAACATTTTCAATTCTGGTAGCAGTGGCATTGTTATCGGTGGTACATTGGAAGCTTAGTATTGAGAATTAGAAACACCAAAATATTTCAAAAATTCAAATTCATGAATCAGTTTTTTCATCGTCATATCAAATTTGTATTTCTCTAAAACATTTTTGTTGACAAGATGAGCACATTAAAAAAAAGTTCTTTGATCTCCAGTTTCAATCGAGTTGAATCAAATTTTTATTGACTATTCAGGTCTATTGAATCCAATTAAGCAAAAACTTCAAAGCAGTTAATGTTTCCATTCAGATACCTTTCATGCTACAAAATGCTTCATTTCAATCTCTATCTGTTCTATTTGTCAATACATATTTGAACAACAGTTCATCAAATGTTCGTGTTCATGGCGAAAACCAGAACGTCTATTCTAGGCTTTTTGGAATGACAATGGTTAAAATGTGTTTGAGAATAGTGAATTCTAAGAGAAGCTTATTGTTCGGCTTAAACATTTCTATGACGAATAGGCAGGAACAAATGACCTAGCGACAATCGTCGACATTACAACTGAACATTGGCCGTCACTTTGTGGAACGTATCAATGACAAAAATGGATAATTTTCTGTATTATTATATGTGACGATTGTTTCCAGTATGCTTTAATTAAATCTTGAAGATCTGTGGATTGGAGCATCAAGTTGGAAATTGTTTGAGGTTATCTTCTTGTTGCTTCTGTTTCTCAGTCACAAGTGGTCCCACTAACTATAACTGTTCTTGACACGTACTTGAATTTGTAAACTTACGTTGTATCAATTTGTGATCTCATGGAAACTATAATAAGTGACTTGGAGAAACTACAATTTGCTGGAAATCTGGTTAAAACCACTGATTATTGTCTCATGATAGAATGAACAAAAACAGATTATTGGACAATTTTTAAGAAATATCAAGATAATTTTAAAAGTCAGAATGACTGAGCTTAGTATTTCGAAGCACAGTTCAATTAGTTCATGATTGATATAGATGACGAGAATGGTGAGCTACTGAGAGAAATCCATAGTTATTTAGATAATCCCAGAACGTTCAACAAGAATTTTGTGACTCCTTATGTTCTAGAATCAAGATGAAAATAAGAGGAAGGCGAAACTGGGAGTTCAGCTGGGCTTTTGTGGATAACTAAGTTAGCAATACTTCTTCGAACTAGGATTCGTGATCAAATCAATCGAAGTAAAGATAATTTAGAACAATCATGTTCCTTTGGTTCTTATCCGTTGTCTACATTTCTTTGTTTTGTGATCACATAGTGACAATCTCTCTACCGTGATCCATCTTTTTTTTTATTATTACTGTGATCCCAGATAGCAATAACGTCCTGAGAATATTCTCTAGTTGTCCTGTGAATGCCCTGGATATTCGAAATATACATGGTATATTCCAACAGCCTATAAATCTTCTGGAAATATCTTATTTTGCATATTCTTGGAATATTCATAATTAATATACATAGCATATTCCTATATACTATGGATCATCTGAGAATAGACTATCTGAATTATTCCTAGAATATTTGATACAAATATTCAAAGATTATCACATTTTGTATATTCTTAGTAGAATATATGGTAGATATTCATGTTATATTCAATTTTGCTTAGTTTTATAAACTCTATTCATAAGTGAAAACGATTGTTGGTGGTGAGGCCAATGGAGAAATTTATGATTGTGTTATAACAGGTTAGGATGAAAGAGATGAACGACTTTAATTGTAACCAAAACAAGAATTTAGATTTCAACAAACCCAATATAAAAACCGATCTCAATTATCGAAAAATTTCATAAGAAAATTATATCTAACTTTTATTTCCGTACTCTATGTACATTTCTCGTCGGAGAAAAAATAAAATAAATGGAATGAATTTAGCATTTTTGTCTAGTGAATTATTGGGAGCATATAAAAATACTCAAATTTTTTTTTATGCTCCCAAAGTCTTTTGTCTAGACTTTAATTCTTTTATTTCTGCAAAAACTTAATTTCTTCATTCAAAATAATTCAAGACAGGAAAATTTCACATCTATCTAATTTAAATATGCATGTATTTTATTACTTGATCATTGGAATATGGCTTAAATAATTGATTGAATATTAGTCTAAATCATTGACACATAAAATTTTTCAAATGGATTTCTGTATCAGAGTAGTTTGAGACATGACTAAATGGAAGAATTTTGAGAATGAGAATCAAAAAAGCCTCGTAGCAATTTAGAAACATTTTTTTTTAGGTTTGGGAATTTTCCGTGACGTCCAAAGGTCTATTGTCACTCAAACGGTAGTCATTCATCATCAAACATTTTGAGAATATTGACGTAAAGTGAAATAGGTGGCGTAATTATTTTTAATATTTTTAATCAGATCGCGAGCTAGATAAATTATTAATTCAACAAATTTACTTGTCAAAATCACTCTTCTTCCAAAAAATACTCAGTAGTTCGAAACTAGTTTTCTTTCTTTGCGCATGCCTGTAAAATTTGGAGGTTTGTCAAAATATTTCCAAATAGCATTCGATAAATAGAAATGATATATATATGTCAATTTTTCCCTTACATTCCCATTGATTTATAAGTACATCAAATTATAACGCAACATATTTTTCCCATGAATAAGATCAAATTTTTTATGAGTTTGTACAGCTATGAAGCCCACTGTTTGAGAAAAATGATAGACTTTTGGATGTCATCATGACGTCATATCAGTATTAAATCGACCTTTTATTAGAACAAAGCAATTTTCAATATATTTTTATTACTTATATCTATTATTTATCCAATATTTTCATATTTTCAGGTAAATTTATCAAATTTTGATAGTAGTGGAGTATCTCATTCACGCAGTGGAAGAAAATAAATGAATAATGATAAATGAATGCATAAAATTTTCAGACACTACATTCATGACGTGATATTATAAAATGTTTTGGTATGTATGGAATATTTCTGTTGAATCTTGACCTGTAGAAGATGCACAAATATATTACAATGCTCTGCCGATTTTAGTGAAAGTTTTACAGTTGAGTTATAAAGATGTGAGTCATCGTATCATATTTATCGCAGCCACATGGTATCGGATATTTCTTTGTTTGTGTGAGGATTGGTTCTGAAAAATGTGAGTATTCTATTTCATTTTCATTCTGGCTATTGATTGAACCAACAAATAAAGATTTATCAAATGAACATCAATATTATTATTTCTTTCTCTTGAATGAATATTCATTCATTTCACTGGGTGTTTGTATGAAACCCTGTAAATATACAGAATGAATGTGTTTCCAGGTATCCGATGGCTCAAATTAAGCAGGAAAATGTGGGCGAATTAATAAGAAGAGTGATGACAAGAATTCTTGCGAATTAGCCACTGGATATAGTTGGCAGGACGATGAAAAGAACAAAAAACTCAAGTTGACTACTGCAATTATTGGTAAAGCATTGTTTTATCATAATTAATATTATCTGTTTCAAATGATTTCTCATTGAGGAATCTGCCAAGAAGAGCCATGCCGCCAGGAATGTCACAGAGAAACAAATTGAATTAAAAATTGCCAAACGGCTAGGCAAGGCTCCTGAACATATAAAAATTAGAAATCAATAGATTATATAATGTATATCTACATTTGTATCTTGTTGTTATCGCAAATATGGTTTTATTTTTTTCATATCATATATATTTCTTCAACTCTGGAAGTTAAGTGCAATACGCAATGTATTTTCATATTTTTGTTAGTTTTATGAGTGTGATTTTGTTTTCTCAATTATACTTATATAAGAATAAATATTTCCTAATAATTGAATTTTTTGTCACAGATATGATTTTATTTCCCAAAAAAATATAGCTTCAATATGGTCATAAACCAGCCCAGAATATTCCAAGAATATGATTTCAATTATTCATATAATATTCTAAGCATATATTGAACATTTACTTTATAGAGATTCATAGATTATTCCAGGAATATAACATTAAATATTCATAGCATATTTCAGGATGATTCCTGGGATATTTATAGGATATGCAATATCGGGACATGGGAATATTCTATCAATATCCCACAAATATATACCGATAAACATAGGATATTCCAACAATAGCTGAATATTCGGAAAAAATATTCTCTGCTTATTCTTGGAATATTTCTTTGCTATCTGGGATTGCAATAACGAAATTAGTTTAACTTTGAAAAAAGACAGGTGAAATGGAACTGGAAAATTGAAATATTAAAACTCTATTTGTGCACTATGAAGAGGCATGGATTTAATACAAAAAAATATGGGGACATTCCGTGTATTTAAAAACAATGCTATTTCTGCAGGAAAATGATTCTTCTCAATATCATAGCGTCATATAATTATATACGTTTATATTTAAAAATTGTTTTTATAACAGAGAATAACAGTTTGTCATCTTGAATAACTCATCTAGAAGATAATGCAGACGGTAGTTCATGGTCGAAGCAAGAAGTTTTAGCTTTAAAAGCAGCTCATAATATTCATATTTGACCAATTATATGACCCTTATTTTGGAATATTGTTTCAAATAGCATTCTAAAAAAATTAAAGCGTCTCAAATTACTCTATCTTACCGGCTGAGTATTGTGAATAAACGGTAGGAAAATATTGACTATCCTCAAAATCTTGAGCTGTTCAATATGAATCAGAATATTATCATCATGGGCAGTACTCCAAGAACGAATTTGCAGAAATGAAAGATATCTACCTATTACCCCATCGAAATCGAACCGTAAACATAATGCACGGAAAAATAAACGAAGACTTGATCAAAGCTCTTACTATATGAAAAGTAACATCGATGTGTACTATATACTATACAATATCCAAATGTACATGTATTCGATGCTGTTCTAATACATCAGCTATCATCCTTCAAATTATACGTTTTCTTTGACACATGAAATAGGTAAATAAGAGTATTTATATCTCCACTATAATATATGTATGCGCAAGTTACCATTCAGTGAGAAAAGTAAACTTTATTCCGGATATATAAACGACAATAGAGGCTGTGGAAAGATCTATGTCTCTTGGTGGGCCATCCAAGTTATGACACATATAAGAAATGAAATGTATTCAAATCTCGTCACGTCTACAAAAATTTCTGAACAACTAATTTTTTCTGCTTTTCCAATAAATTGAATAGAAAGATCCGAGAGGTGAGCATGCGAAATTTCAGGTATCAAAATAAGAAAAACGAATTCATAAAAACTGTTTATTCAATAATTGAGCTCGCTTCCAAGCAACAGATTTGAATACTCTGAATGGACACTGGTGATAATAATGTAAGTTTCTTGTTGCGTCCACCTCATCTTCTCATTTTCACCAAAATTTTCTTCGCAGTCAAACAGTGTTACAATTTGAATTGAATGTCAAAAATCAAAGCTTGTGCCCGACCCTAAATTCTCTCCTCCAATTTGTTTTCAACAGAGGTTGATATTTCATGCAAGAAGAATGATGTCTCATCAATACTAATCAGATTTTCAGACTAAGTACTACGAGCAGAATGATGTTCTATCTATGTCTCCAGAATAAGCCTTTTTCATTTTCGATTCTCCTCTGAAGTCTGAAGCGTTGCATTTGAAAATTCACAACTCCAAATTTGAACTCATACACGATTTTTACCAGAACTAGACCTAACCCAGTTTGAACTGAATATAAACCCTACCCAATCCAACTATACCTGAACCTGAACCTAACCCACTCAGAATCTAATTTAAGCCTACCCGTGAATAATTCATTCCGATCAATTCTCAGTTCAAACCTGACCTGTCCTAAATCCAACTAGAATTCAAGCTGATTTCAAACCGATCCGATATTTACTCGATTTGAACTTGAACCAGATTCTGAACCAAAAATTCCTATTCATTTTCATACAAATTATTCGCAACGGCGATTCTAAATCGATATTGTATCTATGTATACAGTACTGATTCATAACTATTTTATTAATACATCCAGGCACAAACTAAGACCCATGGCAGATTCTCCCTCATCACCGACGACAGATACATTCTGATAGTCTTGGATAACGAAAATAAATGCTGATAGATGCATGTTTTTAAATATCAAAAAATCACAGATTATCTTGAATGAGGCCATGTTGTTACCCTCAAATCATTCATACTTTGCTTGGACCTCCGGACTTTCCTTTATCAAAACTGTATGGATTGCAAATACTTTTTCAAGTCTTCCATTATGCGATGTTACTGTACTTGAGAATACAAAATGATTTGCATATTCTAATCTCACATTATTCACGAAAACATTGCAATTATCAAACCACCCTGCTCAAATATTGGGACTTCACATTTAGTGGTAATCCAAGTGAGATCTATATTCGTCTCTATCATGTAATCTGCGTCATTTTTATTTATTCTTCATCCTTATCTATATCAACATTATAAGATATAAGCATACGCCAACACAAATACAACAACAGTTTCTCATAAGAACGATTCTTCTCTTTGAGCAGTGAATATCTTTCATTTTTTTTGTCAAGGCTCACTTTATTATAATAATAAGGTTTAGTTTCGTATCACGTCTAGTTTAGTTTTACGTCAGGTTGCTTGGTTGAATTGAAAAAATGCATCATGGGTCTTCCTTAACGAGTTGATGTGTTTTAAAGACCCCACAAATAATTTACTTCCGGCAGAACTTATTTACTGCCGTAATGAAATAAAAGCTTTGCAATTAACAGAAATGAAACGCTCGAGAGTTCAAAGCTATGTGTCGCAATTTTTAATAAGGTCCAAAGACATTGCGAAATGTATTTTATTGTTTTGTGTAGTTGAAATTAAATTCAGTGGTTCACAGAAACATCCTGAAACCAAGGCTCTCATGGTTATCGCAGGGATTTGTGATATGCAAAAATTTTTTTTTTTTGTAGTGCTAAACAGTTTTTACTGTCCTTTGAAATTCATATTTGGCGATTCAATCGATACATTCTGATCTCTCATGTTCTCCCTTATTAGGTTTTTGAATAATTCGAAAATAAAGAAGCATGAGTTTGAAGCCACGTAATCCACTATCTCCTGTCAAATTGGTTTCTGCTGGAAGTTTTTGCCATAGTCAGCGTTCCTGTGCGAGCTTGGAATAAAGTTACGCATCTCAAAAAACACTTATTATGCGCAAGATGTAAAGCGTACGCAAAAGTTACCATCCGTTCTTTCGTATACGTTCAAATCTGCGCGTAACATTTGAAGAATTGAACCCCAGGTACCTCAAATCAATGATAATATAGAATTGATTGCGATATTAATAGTGGAATCAGTAGTATGATCGCATTGTAGATGAATTTTCAGTTTGTCTCTAAAAAGTTCAATGGGTCAATAAAATAACCAATTAGAAAATCTAATTGGAAACTTGAAATTCTGTAGCTCCTTTTACTGATTCGGAAATCGGTTAATTTTATTTTCAACGAGGAGAATCGAGACAATAACTGTATAAACACAAGGGTTGCAATTAAAGCCTTAAACGGTAGTACTGCAAATTGACAAACTTTCCATATTCTGTTTATTGCAAGGGGAGAAATAGACCGCGGTACAGAACCCCTTTCTCCAGATTATAAACACTCTCTTGAAACTTTGTGAATGGCTTCATTTTGATGAGTCCGACAACTTTTTAATCTGCGAAAATTTTTGAAACTGCTGCGTTTTCGGCCGAACAGCCGAAAAAGACGTCGATTCTATGATTTATTCCTGACCACCAACATCACTTTTTTTCATAGTTTGATTGTAAGATAATAAAAGGAGAAACACAAACAACATTCAGTCCGACAAAAATATTGCGGTGCTCGGCGTAACCCCCATCTTCAACATGTCAAAATTACAAGTTCTGTTAGATAATTAACATCCTATCGAATCTCTTGGTATTGATAGATAAACATTAATGGAGCTGGGTGGAGATATTGTCCGACAAAATTTCTGCTGCATATTTTCGGTCCGACACTCTAGAAATGTCAATTCTACGAGATTGGTTTGTTGATTATCACTCATTTATTTTGAATGTTTTTCTCTTTGGAGTGATGTACAGAATATATTGGTATTATTGTCCGATAAAATATCTGCTGCATATCCATGAAAAATTCAAAAAAAGTATTTCGCAAATTATCACTTATGGTATGTTGAAACTGAGATCTAAAGATGGGTATTGTAATTTTCTCCAGTGTAATATCATAAAAGGTAGAATAATCTTATTCTATCTGGTAATAGTCTCTATTCTCTGCTGCATGTGCAACGAAGGTTTTATTTGAACCAATATAGTACAAGCAATGGATGGATGGAGTCAAAAATTCACCCTGAACTTCAAGATATTTCTGAGTTGTAGCTGTTGTGAATCTGCACATTCCATCTTTTTCATATTTGAAACATATCGGCAAGTGTCATCGGGATAGTTGATCCGGACCTCGTGTGGTCTTGTGATTAGTTTATAAATATGCTTCACTCCATTTGAGTATATATTAAAAATTGTATTACAGACTCAGATGATAATGAGGACGAAGATCACAGCAGCAGTACTGACGATGAGAATGACTTTTATGCAAATAGTGAAGACTCATCAACGGATGATGATATTGAGTAATTGAATATTTGCCTTGAGAAAAATGTTCTTCCAAATCATGTATTCTTTTATATATGCAAATTAGTAAATTTGAACTCAAATTTTCCCATTACTCTCGAAAATAAATATTTTCGAATCGTAAAGAAATATCACATCTACTATAGGTATTCTAATGTTAGAACAATTTTGCCGAAGAAACATTCTTATGTTTCTTGTTTGACATCTTTCACCAATTTTTCGGTTTCCCTTGGAAGCTTTCTCTACAATAATCATATTTTCAAATTTGTATGTTGGGTTTCACATCAAGATATTCTTTTTATTCCTATTTTTACATGTTGCACTACTGTGATGAAGATGAGAAGAAAAATTGGCGAATAAAAAATCACTGTGAACTTATTTATAGAAATAAAGACGTAGAAGTTTGAGTATTATAATTTGATCTCACAAATCGATGTACAAAATTTGGTTTGAATGTAGATTCAATATGGTGCGCATACAAACACAGAAAACGCTACTTCTGATCTTTTTATTTTCGGACTGGCAATACGGCGCACTATTTTTGTCGGACAATATATTATTTTATTAGGAAATTTACTTACCTATATGTATGATTTTTGTCCGACAAGTGTTAATCAGCAGACCAATCTTGTAGAATTGATATTTCTAGAGTGTTGGAGTGAAAATATGCAGCAGAAATTTTGTCGGACAATATCTCCACCCAGCTTCATTAATGTTTATCTATCAATACCGAGAGATTCGATAGGATGTTAATTATCCAACAAAACTTGTAATTTTGACATGTTGAAGATGGGGGTTACGCCGAACGCCGCAATATTTTTGTCAGACTAAATGTTGTTTGTGTTTCTCCTTTTATTATCTTACAATCAAACTATGAAAAAAAGTGATGTTGGTGGTCAGGAATAAGTCATAGAATCGACGTCTTTTTCGGCTGTCCGGCCGAAAACGCAGCAGTTTCAAAAATTTTCGCAGATAAAAAAGTTGTCGGACTCATCAAAATGAAGCCACTCACAAAGTTTTAAGAGAGTGTTAATAATCTGGAGAAAGGGGCTCTGTACCGCGGTCTAAAACGTTCACGTGAGAAGTCCATTATTGTTTTGAAGTTTTTCTATGAATATCTCATGATAAAATATTGAAAACTCTTATGTACTCAATTCTTGTTGTCGCTATTTGAGATTCACTGGCAGACAATCCACATAAGAGCTGGGGCTCTCCGTTGACACTTTCAGAAAAACATGTGTCCAATTTAATCAAGAACATTGCGTCGGCTAATATAGACTCCTCCCATTTCCTTCACCTTTTTCGTCTGTCTACACTACAATTTCCAATTTCTACAAGAAACACACGCACTTGAATATACACTTGAGGTGAAACAAATAGAAAATCAGACAATAAAAAGGTCAGAAGAAGGGAAAAGTAGAATGTTTGTGATAGGCAGAAGATAATAAACAGACGGAAACATGGAGAACGAATGGTGATTAGTCCGAAGAAATGTTCCAAGAAATTACAGTTACGAGCTTGTTCAATTTTTTTATTAGAAACTGCATTGGGAGTTACTTATGCAAACTCGCAGATTGTTGATTATCGACACCTGAAATCATGTACCAGTTGTAAAAAAATATATACTCATGTATGAAGTAAGACCTGCTTCAAATTCCAGAAAACGAGCAGGATGACAAGAAAAATATTACAGAAGTTATTGTGTCGAGAAAATCCAATCCCTCAGTGTTTGTTTCCATTCCACATTTGTTTTGTGTTTAACATCATAATCCTACAGAATAAAAAAGCCAAAGCGAGGTAAAACTACAACAGTGCATAGTTTCGTACGATCAAAATAGTGTGTAGTGTATGTAATTGATTACGTCTCTATGACACCAGCTGTCCTCACAAATTCCATCTATAATTACCTAGTAGATTAATCGTCCATTCGCTGAATAGAATTTCCAGTAATGGAAAGCATGAATGTCATGTTACACCGCTAGAATGGTATCTGATTAAAGTTGGAAAACTGTTATTACAATCCTGCTACCCATTCAGACTGAATGTTATCTTCAACATTTTAATGAAGAGTTGACGTTTGTAGTGAACACCTTAATACACTGACAAATGAAGCTTCACAGAATATAAAAATAAGTTATCTACTTTGTATCCTTGAAGAAGTAAACAGATCTTGAATCTTTTTTCATTAGGTATTGAATAAATGAAGACCTGATTGAAGCATGAACAGTGTTTCTTGCTTATCGGTAGTACATGGCAAGGGATCAAATACAATTCGAATTTTCGTGTTGAAAATGGAATATTAGACAAATAATTGTCATGGAGGAAGAACAGGCCTATTGTGTAGGTTTGGAAATATGTGCAAGGATTAACGAATTGAGGGAATTAATTTAGAGGTGTATATTGAACAAAAAATATTTTTTAAAGGAGCTAATTGCTTGTTGAATGGGCTGTGTGCGATTCAATAAAATGGTCTTTCACATGTATTTATGTACGTAATAAATTGAAGGAGCATACAAATAAGCATGATTTTCTATTCTGAGACACAAATAAGTTCTGGACGCCGCAGATTGATTCCAGAAGGCTTGACGGAATTAGTAAATAGGGATGTTTATGATCGAATATCAATTGCATGGTATTAGAAAATTCACAAATATTTTATTCATGTTGTAAATTAAAGCTGATGAATTGTTGCATCTTATTCCTAGCGTTCTCATTCTCTTTGCTGCTTGGCTTATTATTTCAAAATGAAAAATAAAGTATTGACAGCTGCTCAGATTAATTCGCATTATTTTATCAAACTCCAACTGAGAAATTCACTCAATCAATAAAGAAAGGATAATCAAATTACTTACACAAGAGATTTCCCCTCAGGGACTGTCTCAGTCCATCAGCTGGCATCTTAGCTTTGCAGATAACAAAAGAAAACGAAACTGTAAGAATAAACGAACGGAGGACCACGATTAGAATCTCAGCATTTATATCCGTCCTTGTAGTGAGTATCTTGTAAACTTGAAAAGCGCTCAACAGGACTGCGAATTAAAACTCCGCTCATACATCTTTTTGGAATAAATGCGTGAAGTAATACCGTGTCTCAGACTGCAGAAAGGCGGTCACGAACCAAATTCGTTATAGAAAGTTTGAAATTTGTTATTAAGAGCGAAAATCATAATAGAAATAGATAAAGCGGAATACGAGCGGTGCTTGCACATAAGTGGCCCTAAGAAGTATGAGAATCTCCTGAAATGAATTGGTACGCGCTCTCTTGAACTTTCTCCAGCTATTAATTATCATCTGTCATCTCTTTTACTTCAATCAATGTTCATGATGAGCCCTCAATCTCACCACCTATACAAGAATATATTGATAAGCTCCTGATCCAGTTAGCAGAGGCCAGACAAACAAAAATAGCTCACTTCATGTTGAAATATCTTCATTAGTTTTGGGTATGGATAATTATCTGATTCCCAATAAACCAATTGATAATTTATTTTTATATTCTGTGACGCTTCATTTGTCAGTGTATCAAGGTGCTCATTCCAAAGGTCAACTCTTCATTAAAATGCTGAAGATAACATTCAGTCTGAATGGGTATCTGGATTGTAATAACAGTTTTCCAACTTTAATCAGATACCATTCTGGCGGTGTAACATGACATTCATGTTTTCCATTACTGGAAATTCTATTCTTGTTCACCAGCATTTACCATGTGGAAGTATCAGTTCCACAGCAGCTACAACTTCAGTTATGTTGAAATCTTTTCATTCGCTGCAGTCATATACACACCATACATCATACATAGTTTGTCACCACACATCCATACTTTTACACAAATAATAATATCTATAATGAATATATCAAGAACTAGTAAGGTTGAAATAATGTTCAATGCAGGGTATGAACACAAAATGTAACAAGGTACGATTAAAAGTAGCAAACCATACAATCACAACACTCATCACAACATTGATGAGAAGGCATACCGATTTTCTGATCATTAACAGGTGGATGGAGTCCACAAAGTGCGTTGTGAACAACAATAGGACGGGTGCTGAGTATAGTTTATGACATTGAATTGGGCGCAGATATATTGAACGATATTTCAACCACATCAATCTCTAACGAGTTAATAGTACGAAAAGTACGATATTATACATAAATACTATTGTAACTGAAGTATTCGATATTATTTAGCAGAACTGACTGACATCAGGTAAACTGAGCTTGTTCATATAAACAAATGTGAGCCATACTTATATGAAAGCTGACGTATTCAAGTATATGGGAGTTGAAAAGTTATTCTAAGAATCAAAACAAGTTTATTAATTAAAGTGGAGGAACTACGAGGCATCCTAAAAATTGATATTTTAATATGAACAAACGTATTTTGTACAGCTGAAATGAGCTCATTTGATAAAAGGATCATTTTGATATCTCAAATTACATGCTTAGTGTATGTGTATGCACTATTTTCAAACTGAAACAGAATTCGATGAATGGATAACCAATCTAACCAGAAAGCTGTTTACTGCGGAACTGTCGATACAAATCTGGAAACCGATAATCTGAAAATGCTAATGCAGTAGTATACTGGAATGAAATATTACTTTTATGTCTAGTAACCGGTTCTCATTTTGATGCCAATAAACATAATTATCACATTCCTTTAATATTTATTACTCCATAGGGAACCCTGATTGTAAACATTGCGGTAACACTGAATAATTTGTTGCAGGTCAATGTACAGAAACATTATTGATGGAGATGAAACTGCACATCGTCCCACATCATGGACTTTTTTATTAAGAATATAAATATACAGGGTGCTTAAAAGAAGGTAGAAAATGTTGTGGCATATACATTTTGATGTGCTGACTCACAATTAGAAAGAATTTTGATTTTTTATTTTTTTTTGTTGGTTTGTTGTTGCAATTCTCCTAAATTGCGTATTGGTGTTGCAGAGACCAATCTTTTAAAATAACCCCATACAAAGATCAAGCGGTGTTAAGTCCGGGGATGTAGGAAGCCATTTAACGAATCCTCCTCTTCCTATCCATCTTCTAGGAAATCTGTTGTTCAAATGCTCTCTAACAAAAAGCGTTAAATGAGGTGGAGCTCCATCTTGCATGAGCCACATATTCATCCTTTGATCAATTAATACATTTTCTAAGAGCACTGATAACTCATTTTGTAGAAAATCGTTATATACGGCACCATTTAACCTATTGGGAGAAACAACTAGTTCTACTAAAGTGTCTCCAAAAATGCCCAGCCAGATATTGAGGCTTAATCGCTCTTGATGGTGTGATACGACAACGGCGTAAGGACTCTCATCTGACCAAATGTGATTATTATATATATAGTCATTTTCTCTTCTACCCTTGGGGTGTGATTATTATGAAAACTAAATATTCCAGCTTTAGTAAAACCTGCCTTATCTGTAAAAAGAATATTCGAAACGAAATCTAGAATATCGGCATAATCATAATCTGTTAAAATCATCTAAGGATTATTCAATACGAAAACTACTCCTGAAATAATTGTTGACATATTTTTCAGATATTTTCGAGTGACCATGATTGAATAGACTACAAATAGATCAATTTAGGTTTGTTGATATTTGTGATTGGGATTCATTTGGGATGAGCTATTTTCAAATTCGTCTGTAATTACAGATGACTATCAACTTCAATTTGTTTTGTTTGCAGTCAGTTGTTTCAGATATATTGCATTTCACGCTAATTGCATTTGCAGTCATTTAGATTATTTATCTGAATGAAAGTCTAATAGACCGCCACATTTTTCTGAAAAAACAGAACAACCACTGTATAAGGGTGTCCAGTATGCGCGCATCGTCGGAAAAACTGTGTTCAGTATCATATTCAATCATTCGAGACTATCTAGATCTGCTACAAATATCAACAAAGATGAAAATCAGTTGAAAATGTTATAATTGAATTCAATTTTCATCACAGTTTCCAGTAATATTCTATTATTTGGTTTCTTCAATCCACATTGTACCTTTTCTTCTGTAAAGTGAAGCATTTTGTCCAAAGAAACTCATTCTCCAAAATAACCAATGTATTTTGTTGTAAGCAGTTTTAATACCATTGTCGAACAGTAAAATTAAATTTCTGTGAAAATGAGCTCAGATTCGATCTCAGGCACATTTATGCAACTAGAACTTCTGTTGATACGTACCAACTAAAATTGATACAAACTTACTAATAACTGCACTTTCTGTTAGCCCTTCTAATTAAAGTCGTAGATTCATCTATTTATCTATTGTTATTGGTCGCAATGGTCCGCCTTCCAATTAGTATCAATCAATTCGTATAATTCCATTGGCTGAAAATAATAACAGCATTTAAACCTGCCTCCTAGATACCCAGGTCGAACTCTCTATAATTCTGCATTCCTAATAAAATTTCTAGCTTTCAGAATTGTGAAACTGAACTGGAATTTCAACTATGAGACTATACTTAGGGTGGCATTTATCGCTGTAATATTGTAGATATTGATTTCTTAGTAATAAATGTAATCAAAATAAATAATTATAGATGATTTTCATGGAATCATTCCATATTTCACTAGAGTACAAGAAATCAGGCAGTTTTTACAAAAAATATAATCATACATTAATAATAACGGTTGAAAACAATCAGAATTATTTAATGAGAATAAAGAATTTTTTGTAACTGTAAATGGGGAAGCAACATATGTATTGACACTTTAATTCTACTTATCCTTCAACCTAATTTAGGGGTAGTTATAGATACAAATACAACCATACTTACACTTATTAGTAAAAACTGAACTACTAAAAAGGATTTTCTGCTACAGGAATGGAACCAAATATCTATAATAACAAATAATATAATTAATTATTCAATGTCTGAAATAACTTGTGATCAATTTTCATGCTTATTGTTGAGAACCATTCGTGCATCGATAACAATTGGTAGCTGATGTTTATTATGCATATACGTTCACCCAATTTTGAGTACGGACACAAAATTCCAAATATTTGGATCACCTGATTTACTCATAATATATTTATCTGCTTTGAACGGTGTAATAGATTCCAAACTGTATCAAAATTTTCAATTCTTAAGTCTATAGCTCGTGCACCAATAATGTTTAATTGCTGATATCAATTATGCATATTGTCACATCCATTCTCATAGCGCACTTACAGTTTGAGTGTTTGAAACAAATCATTTTCCTAAAATATTAACTTGTTTTAAAGCGGTGTAAAGTGATAAAGTAACTGCCTTAGAATCTTTAGTTCTCAAGCTTGTAACTCGTGCATCAATAACGATTCATAACTGAGATTCATTCTGCATATACATACATCCATCCTGAGTAAGTGTATAAATTCAGAATATCTGGAATTCCTGAATCACTTGGAAAATATTCATTTGTATGAGCGGTGTTATAAGTTTCAGTCTTTGTTGAGTCTATAACTTGTGCACCAATAACGATCAGTGGCTGATATTTATTCTGCATTGTTATAATTTTTCTACAGCTCATGCTCTAATAGTAATTTTCCACCGATATTCTTTCCAGTCCTTCATAATTTTTGTCACATGCTTATCATTGATCAATTTTTAATAATTATTTGTGTGTTACAGTTGCTGTACAACAAGATGGTGTTCTCCAGTTCAGGTCCTAGCGTGATGAGCCCTTGGACCAAGAAGAGATACATTTAGACAAGATTCTTCCCCCTTATCGACATTAACCCCTTGTATATGAATATTGATGAATATAAATCATTTGTAACAATGATAAATCATATGTAACATAACAATATTATACTGTAACAATGAATAATACTGTAATTCCATATATTATTGTAACAATTAATGCATCAATAAAAGCTATGATACGTTGAAAAATATTCACTTTTTGTTTAATTTAAAATACTCCCCTTCATATTTAGTGCTAGAATTTTCCTGTAGGTGGCAGTATCTGTCCAGAAACCATCTTTCCGGTGAGCTTCTTGAAACACTAAAAAATGATTGAAATTAAGTATTATTTGACACCCATGTATGTAGTTCCAAAAGTTACCACAAGAGGGCAGCACCGGTCGATAAGACCAATCAGAAATCATCTCTTCCATTATGGAAAATGATGACTACTTGATGAATTTTGTGCCTTCTAAGAATCCAGAATTTGTAATAGGGTAGCAGGAATGAGAGGAGAAAATCAAAAATTAATTAGCGATTTTTCCGAAAACTATAGACATAAGGGCCAAATGTTTCGGGTAAAAGTTACATTACTTTCGATTCCCTATAAGATTCAATCAAAAAATCACTTTTAGAGCCTATAGTTTTTTAATAACAATATACTGTCACCCTTAGTTTAAGGGGTGGAGGAAAATTTTAACTATCTTTTTTATAGCTCTGCTCAAGTTGCGTACAGTGATGTAATTAAATTTTACGTAAGTGCTTCAGTTCGGGAAAGATTAGAGAAAAACACATTCCGACAATTTTGTCATGAATTCTTGTGTGCGCAGAAAATCTAAAATTTGTATTAGGGAAGCAGAGACAAATGGAGCTCTTCAAAGGGATTGATGAGCAATTAACTTAGAAACCAAGCACCCAAAGACCAAATGTTTCAAATAAAAGTTACATAACTTTAAATGCCCTACAAGAATCAATCAAATATTTTACTCCACGGCTCATAGTTTTTGAGAAACAATATACTATCACCTTTGATTCAAGGGCTGTAGAGGAATTTCTTTCACCTTTTCATAGCCCTTTCAAAGTTGCGTACAATTATGTAACCAAGTTCCCCTTTAAGGCTCTAGTTCAAAGCATATTCAAGAAAAACTGTTTCTGATAATTTTGTGATGAATTTTTGTGTGCTCAAAGATTCTGAAGTTTGTATCAGGGAAGCAGAGACAAATGGAGCTCTATCAAGGGATTGATGACCAATTAACTTAGAAACTAAGCACCTAAGGGCCAAATGTTTTGTATAAAAGTTACATAACTTTCAATGCCCTACAAGATTAAATTTGAAAATTTACTCTAGGGCTGATAGTTGCTGAGAAACATCATACTACCACCTTCAATTCAAGGGCTGCACAGAAATTTTTCATACCTTTTTGATAGCCCTCTTAAAGTTGCGTACAATGATGTAACTAAGTTGCCCATTAAGGCTTTAGTTCAGAGAATATCCAAGAAAAACTCTTTTAGACAATTTTGTCATGAATTTTTGTGTACTTTGAAAATCCAAAATTTGTATTAGGAAAGCAGAGGCAAATGGAGCTCAATCGAGGGAGTGATAAGCCATTAACTCAGAAACCAAGCACCTAAGGGCCAAATGTTCCGGGTAAAAGTTACATAACTTTCGATGCCCTACAAGATTTAATTCAAGAATTCACTCTAGGGCTTATAATTGTTGAGAAACAATATACTACCACCTTTAATTGAAGGGCTACACAGAATTTTTATACACTTTCTTGATAGTCCTGCTAAAGCTGCTCACAATGATGTAATTAAATTGCCCTTAAAGGCTTTAGTTCAGAGAATATTCAAGAAAAACTGTTTCCGACAATTTTGTCATGAATTTTTGTGTGCTCAAAAAATCAACAATTTGTATTAGGGAAGCAGAGAAGAATGGAGCTCTATCAAGGGATTGATTTACAATTAACTCAGAAACTAAGCACCTAGGGGGCCAAATATTTTGGATAGGAGTTACATAACTTTCAATGCCCTACAAGATTTAATTTGAAAATTCACTCTGGGGCTCATAGTTGTTAAGTAATAATATACTATCACCTTCAATTTGAGAGCTGCAGGAAAAATTCAACTACCTATTTAATAGCCCTTTCAAATTTCCCTTGAAGGCTTCAGTTCAGGAAAGATTCAAGAAAAACTCTTTCTGACAATTCTGTCATGAATTTTTGTGTGCTCAGGAAATCTCAAATTTGTATTAGGGGAGCAGAGATAAATGGAGCTCCTTCAAAGGATTAATTAGCAATTGATCCGGAAACCAAGCACTTTAGGGCCAAATGTTCTGGATAAAAGTTACATAACTTCTAATGCCCCACAAGATTCAATCAGAAAATTTACTCTGGGGCTCACAGTTTCCGAGAAACAATAAACTAACACCCTTAATTCGAGGGCTGTGTAGGAGCGTAAACACCTTTTTGATAGTTCTTCTACGACAGCGTATAGTGATGTAATAAAATTTTCCCTGAAGGCTTCAGTTCAAGGATTCATCAAGAAAAACACCTTCCGACAATTTTGTCATTAATTTTTGTGTGCTCCATAAATCCAGGAATTGTACTAGGAGAGCAGAAGTGGGAGGAGTTCTGTCAAGGGATTATCTAGCAATTATTTTGGTAAATAGAGACTTCAGGACCAAATAATTCAAGTAGAAGTAACGTAACATTCGATGGTCTACAGGATTCAATCAACAAATTAATTCTGAAGCTTGTAGTTCGCGAGAAACGTTATATTACTACTCCTAATTTGAGAGCTGTAGAAAAATTCCATACACTTTCTAAATAGCCCTTATGAAGTTGCGTACAGTGATGTAATTCAAATATCCCTAAGGGCTCCAGTTCGGGAATAAATCAAGAATAAAACTCTCCGACAAAGTAATGAATTTTTGTGTACTCGAAAAATCTTTAAATTGTATTAGAGGAGCAGAGATCAATGGAGCTTTATGAAAGGATTAATTGATTGATTTTATATAACTTTTTGATAGTGCTTCTAAGGCTTCGTATAGTTACGTCATTGAATTTGTTTCGAGTGTTCTAATCCCAGACTAAATCAAGAAAAATATTTCAGAGGTTGTTGAAGATTTTTGGCGGCAACTTCAGGGACTACTTACGTGCTATCCAATAACTCTTTGTTTGAATGATTCTATTCAATTTAAATATGAATTGACTCCACTTTTGTAGTTTTCTGAAATAGTAGCTTGGGAGATAGAAAATGATACAACAAAAAAGCATTTCCAGGGTTTTTAATAACTTCTTAGTGATATACAATAAATGATAACATAAATAATGTTCGCAAACAAATCTTCTACAATATTATTTCACAAAAACACAAATATTCATCCAAATTAGGCTAAATGCATCCTGAAATATTTTTATATTCTAAAACTGCGTATTGTATCTGATATAAAATTTAATATAATACATTTTTCCATATACAATAAATATAATACATGAAATGATAATAAATTATTTCAGACGGTCACTACTCTCCGTTATTATTGATCATCAGCTCCATCCCTGTAACAGAAAATACCACTCAGTAATTCAGTCTTTGTATTTGAATGAACATCAATCTATTGCTCCTTCATTTGAAGTTACAAAAAAATCTTCATTCTTTTATTATCTATAAGTATTCATTTAAATCATATTCATTACTAAAAAGTCCATATCAACTGTATTACAGCGATAAATGCCACCCCAATATATTATTATAGTAGAAATTTTCATCTGTCTATCAAAATTTCACTATTTTAAAAGCAAGAAATCTTATTAGGACTGCAGAATTAAAGAGAGTTGGACCTGGATACTTAGGAGGTAGGTTTCAATGCTGTTGATATTTTTAGCCAATGGAATAGTAGGGATTAATTAATAGTAATTGGAAGGCGGACCATTTTGACAAATAACAATAGATGATAGATGAATCTACGACATTTTAGAGATATAATTAAAAATAATGGGGGGCGTATCATATTGACCAATAATAAAAATAAGATTTTTGCGACATTTAAGATGTTCAATCAGCAGTAATTAGAGAAAGTATCATTCTGAACAATAATAAAAATTGAGATTTCTAGAAATGGACAATCGAAAAACTGAATCAGTCAATGAATTAAGAGCTTTTAATTGCAATGAAATAGATTGAATGAGGATAAAGATGGTTTTTTGATATTTTGCAGGAAGAAGTCTGCAAGAGATCTTTTCGATGACTTTTCCCTATTTTGCTTGTGTAATTTCATCCTAATTGTTGGATTGTAAAAATAATTCAAAAACTGACAATTGTAGAGGTGAGAGCGGCAAAAATTCAACAGCCTATACTTGGAGAACGTGTCATCCGCCACTGACCAGAATGATCCAGTTATCCATCAAATATTCATAATGATCACACAACACATTCCATTCCTAACTTGGTATATCAAACTAACGTTCCGGTCACTTAATCGTTCAAAATTGTAGCACATTACAACAAACTATTGAGCGGATTTTCACAGAAGTCAACCTTATTATATTTGGATAACCAATACTCAAGTACTCCAGAGACGTTTTCCTCCATTATGTACACAGACATTCTACGTATTTTATGTAATTTCAATGTTAAACATTCTGGATTTCCTTCATGAGATGTCAAATGATAATTATAGAGAAGCATACTTTCAACGCATCAAAAGTTTCTTATTTTAATTAAATGAATTCCAATTTTACATTATTCTCCAAGTTAAATGATAGTTGTCCCAACCGACTTAACCACAGCAGCCCAAATCGAAATTCGTCCGTTTCACATTATTGTTCGTTTCGGCCAACTAACTACAGACATTGCTGCTACATTTACAACACTACACCGCCCAATATTTTAAGACGTCAATTGCGACGTATCGCAATTGTTCAGAGTAGCTCAGTACCGGATTAAGGGATGGAAGTGAAAGATGGACAGAGGATGACGGAAAAGTCACAAGGTAATGAAATCTGCAGATTTCACGTTGAAGTAAATTACATTGTACTGAGACAGTTTCTGTCAATCCTGCGGGACTTGCATCAAGAATCCCTAAAGCGGATTACGCAGAATGGTATTTGAACTTTTGTTATGTTTACTGTCACTGCTGAAATCATAGCCTGCGACCTCAAAATTTGACCTGAATTTATACTTTATCATTCATTCTTGCACTCAAGAATCCCCTAGTGGAAAAAAGTCACCAGATTTTTCAACCTCTGTTTCCATGTAACAATATGAAACAGACTAGCCCACTAATGTGAAACAAATAGTATTATCTGAATAGCAGAATGAAGCAAGACTTAAGTCTTTGATCTTGAGTTCATCTTTACAAAATAATGTTGGCGCTCCAGTGCACGAACAGTGTTGTCAAAACTAGAACATAAATGAGAAGAATTCATGCCAAAGAGAATATGTTACAGAGGAGGTGAGATGAAAACAGAAAGCACGAAAATGGTTATCATTTCGAGCATTTTTTCGGTATAATGTGAAAATTATTCTAAAAAGTCATCTTATAACGAAAAAGACGATTTCTTCTTCAAAATATTTATTTCGTTCCTTGTACAGTAAAAAGTGCTAATGCTAATGAACTGTTATCGCATTCATAAGAATCTATTCAGCAATTTGAATGGAAGTGTGACAAATCACATAAAATACTCAGAATTAGGTCGGATTGATAATCAAATAAGCAAGCTCATTAAATTATTTAAGAAGTTATAAATCATCTGCCAGCCCTCTTTCTTAATGTTAGGAATAAGATAACGCAGATTCTTAGTAGATATGTTCTTTGGTAATACTGGAACAAGGCCCTTATAAGTGAATGCTGATGTAACATTATTGAATGCAGTATTCCAGAGTAGTTCATCAATTTGTAGCATTTGGTATCTGCAAAAAAAAAATTGTTGAATAATCATAAATAAGAAAAACAAAATCCGAAACATATCAATTTATTGATCAAATATTTCGATCCAGATTTTTGTGGGACCATTTCAGGTAAAAATAATTTGTTTAAGTATCTAAAAAAAATTTTGTTTCTTATAAATAAGCGCCACCAGTTATAATCAAAATAACGAGAAATGGAGAACCCCCTTATCTCCTGAATTATCTATCCGAAAATTTGAGATTCGTCTTACCGATAGAGAAATTATCAAAGATTTCAAATTTTGAAGAATCGTCGAAATCTATCCGCAAATTGAATTGCGCAAATTTTTGATTGAAGTATGCTCCAGGAACGTCCTGTTTTTCTGCGATTACTGTGCTCCCAAAACATATCGCAACTCATATCTACTGAATGAAACAAAATCATCAAAACCCGTCCATGAATGATGCAGTTACAATTTCAAATAAAATACACCCGGAAAAAAAAACGACACAACGTTAAAACTTTTTCTGGGATTATTATACTTCAAAGGCATATGAGATTCCTCAAAAGCACGTGTTACCAATCAAAATTCAGCAAACAAAACAGAAGAACCTCAAAATCTATCTATAAATGAAGCAGTTACACTCAGAAAACGACTTGAAGTCTGCTAATTTTTTTTTGCGATTATCGTACTCTCGAAAAATATAATATCCATCAAAGGCACTTACAAGTCTATCAGATTCAGAAAAAATTATTGATCTTCATCTATGAATGAAAAAGATACAGGTGCACAAACTTTTTACTGGAATATAGCCAAAGAACGATAAAAAAAATCAGGGCTTCCCAAAGAGATCTTTCACAACAAAAATTCACCAAATGTAAAGAAACAACAAGATTCATCCATAAATAAGGCAAATACAGATGTCCAAACTTTTAATTAAAAAGAGAACGACTTGAGGCATTATAATTTTTTCTGCGATTACTGTACCTTCAGAAAATATAGAACCGTATTGCAACTTGAGTCTATTAAATTAAAAAAATCATTGAAATTCATCTATACATAGACAGGTGTGGAAACCTCTCAAAGACACTTTTGGCTACAAAAATCTATCGAATAGAAAAGAAATTAACAAAATCCATCTGTAAATAAAGCAGTGACAGGTGTCCAAACTTTTAATTTACTATAGATATTGCTCAATTATTCATATTTCCGTAAAATATGAAGTAATATTATTAAATTCGATTATGTATATAATGAAAAAGTTCGTACTCACAACTATTTGCTTATTTCAAATTAACAAAGTTTCAAGTTTTAAAACTAGAAATATTACCAGGATAGCAAAATTGAATAGAGCTCAACTTCGGTATGGAGGTATGAAGAATAATCACCAGTAATTAAGAACTGATTATTTCTATCCAATAACAAAATTAGATAATTTCAGCTGATATTTGAATGGATGTCATTAATTAAAGACGGAACATTTAGAACCAATAACAAAAATATTCTACAAAATAATGGAGCTAAGAATGGAGGACATTGAAATATAAGGCGGAGCATTACAAGTTGAATAATCCAATAGAGTATTTTATTGTAATAAAATTATAAAACAGTTATGTATGAATTTGGAGCAAATTTTATTACAATTTTTGAGATGAGAATGGAGAACTTTGTAGAACTGTTAGGCTGTAAATTGAAAATATAATTGAATATTTTCATCCTAATGAAATATTTTATTGTGATAAAATTAATAATAAAACAGTTATGTATAAATTTGCAGTGGACTATATTACACTTTTTAACTTTTAAGGATGTTTTTTAAAAATTTAAATACAACATACAATCTGTTTTCACAGTGGCTCGAGAATTATGGATGAAATATTCAAAATTGCATCTCAGATACATAATATCATCATAATAAAATGAATATACCTCAGAATTTTCGAATTAGCTAATTCTTATTTTGAAATAATTTTTTTTTCCACCGTTATTATTATATTTGTCGATGGCCACGTTAAAACTACTATTTAAAATAACCACGCCGGGTATACTCAAATGTTTGACAAGTTCCGTATTCTTGTATTACTTGTTGATCCAAGAGCAAATAGAGGAGATGAATAGCAAGTGCATATTTCAAGAAAAGTAGTGTACTTGTATTTTTTCAACTTATGATAATAGTATAAGAGCATATATAACGATGGATACTCGAAATTGGTTATTATGTATTAGTAATTTATGCTGTCGATATATAGTTCCTTTCGATAGCATATTTTTTTTGTAAATTCGACTATTTATTCGTTCTATACTCTTACATCATGAACATTTGAGAGAAATTTGATTGAAACTTGGATGAATTTTATTTTCATAGCTATTTTTCAGTATAGACTATAAATAATTGAGCTAAATAAACACAAGCAATTACTTATAATAAACTTCATAAATAGTGTTCCAGCTGATTCTTATCTCTTTCTAAACATAATTCATAACGGATATCACTTTGATATAGTCATCTTGGAAACATCATTCTGGGAACGCATTTTGAATGAACATGAGTTGAGACGGATATCACTCTTTAAGTAATAGTTATCTCGTAAACGTAATTTTTGGAACGCATTCAAAATGACCATAAGTTTGAACAGAAATCCCTTTATGGTTGGATAGTTATCTTGTGAACGTCATTCTGGGAACGCTCTTGAAATGAACATAAGTTAGTACAGATATCACTATACAGAGGAATAGTTATCTTGTGAACGTCATCCCAGGATCGCTTTTTAAATGATCATAAGTTAAAGCAGATATCACTTTATAAAAGAATAGTTATCTCGTAAGCGTCAATCCGGAAACGTCCTTCAAATGAACATAAGTTAGAACAGATATCACTTTATAATTGAATAGTTATCTCGTGAACATCATTCCGGGAACGCTCTTCAAATGACCATGAGTTAGAACAATATCACTTTAAAATTAAATAGTTATCTCGTGAACGTCATTTAGCAATAGAGTATGGAGCTTTGGAGGACAAACGCCATGCAACAATTGTTCCTTCCATACTATTAAGAAAAGAGAGAGAGATATACAATTAGGTCAGGCTATTTCTATCTCCAGAAGATAAATTTCCAAGAGACAGGCTAGGCTTGTTCGAGTGTACAAATAGTTTCGAATACAAACTATATTCATCAACAAGAAATACATTTCTCGTATTATGCGCATACCGAATAATTAAATGCAAATATTATACACAATGTCATCAGAAGTTCAACAGTTTACTGAAATTGCTCATTTGATGGCTTAGAATTCAAAGTTTGTACTACATTGAAGGTGAGGGAATTGATAATTTACATATAGTCAATATCTCTCCATCAGATACAGGATATGCGAAATTTGGCCTCTCGCTTCTTGCTCCTATTTATTTTGACCTCAAACAATCAGGATCTGTTTTGAATTCGTATATAAAGTTTTACAAATTTAAAATTAGCCTATGTGCACGGTCCAAATTCACTATTTATCTCATAGATCCCTCAAGCTAAAACTTCCATAACCTTTTTTTTCAACTCTTCTATTCTATAACCAATCTAAAAATGTGAACAAATTGGTCTATATAGCAACCCTAAGTAAGACAGACTATAATTCACTGCTAATTCACATTTGAAAAGGACTTGGAAAAAATATATCATATGATATTTCTCCAGGAAGTCTTAGCTTGAAAGAGCTACTATGGGACGTTCATCAATCATTCAATCCTGACTTAAGTATCTCTATGAATGCATTCTCCAAATATAGTCACTAATTCCTCGAATAACTTGTATTCTAGCATCAATAAGCTATCTTAAGTAACCAAATAGCAATTGAAAAAATATCCTAAGGAAGAAATTATCAAATACTTCAAACTGAGCATTCGATGAAAAATACTCGTGGATTATTAGCATGAAGAGACTTTGAAGCCAAGAGCAAGAAGAATAAGTGAGCCTTCAGTTTGTTCATTAGAAACTTTTCACCAAATAGCTTTTTGTTTCCAAGACTACTTTTTCTACTGTTCTACTTGAATATAGCAATGATAGTTCAGGACTGAATTTCTAAATGAACAAATGGGAGCTGCATAGATTATACAAGAATGAGTCAAATCAGAACATATTTCTCTCAATGTTATGTACATCTAAGATTAGAATAAAGTCTTGCTGGTAGGATAATATACCACGTGAATATCTAAAATAAAGAGTACGGAAAAATTGAACACTTCTTCTTCCTCAAACGAATCGATAGATATTGATCATTTGATTCATATTTTCAGTTGATATTGAGAGCCTGTCCTCCCTGCAGAATTTGGAGACATGATACTTATAGTCAGTGATAAGGGCTCTCAGAATATAAATTGAATTAGAACTTGTGCATCTATTTTGCAGCTGATTTCAAATTATAATGCACGCCAAAAGACAGTTCCTTGATCATATTGTTGTACATATTACTTCATACGTTTCTGTCTCATGCAGAAATTCAATAAATTCAACTGTTGCCGCATTAAATTTGCCCTACATCACTGCTTCCTGAGAAAGTTCCAAATGGAGAAGATTGCTGACAAATATTTTATTATTCCTCAATACATTAATCAACAAACAATTTCTGATATTCTCCACATTTGTAAGGGCATCATAAATCATTGAACATCGTTTATAGATTCTAGTCTCAATTCCAAAATGAACTCTCGATAATAAATATAAAGATTAAAAAGGATCATCGTCATTCTGAACTCAATTAAAACGTCAGTCGTCTTCAATAATTCAAAAAGTCATGAAGCAACACTATCCACGCTGTTTCAGAATCAATATTCTATGAATTGTGGATTCGTTTCGCATAAAATCTAGAACTTATCAATACTTCCCGATTACAAATCTACCGCAATGCTTGCAATAATAACTTATTGAAATCATAATTGGAATTCAGAGTTCCAATCTCAAGTTTTCCAACTATCGATTTCTCCCCAACTTGATTAAATCTAGTAGTTAATCAATCTTCTAGCAGATTTCAGCTCTCAACACTTGTCATCTAGAAAAGTCAGATTCGTCAAACTCTGAACCAACAATGTGCGTAACTCAATCTAAGACTTCGATTAGAATTCTCACTATGGCTCTTTAGATTGGAATCTTGGTTTGTTCGTAGTAGAGACTAAGTATCTGTCTTTGGTTTGTTATTGACATATGCAGTGTGATTATCCCTGAAGCTGTCAGCAGCAGGCTCTGCCGTATTGTTGGAGAAGTGATACCTAAGTTAAAGGAGATATATACATGAACGGGTATTCTACGTCATCATATCATTAATGATAAAACGAATCAGGTAAAGTAATATAGTTCCATGGTCACACATCGATTAGATATCAGTTTTACACAAACATAAGAAGTTTTACACCATTAAAAAAAAGGAATGATGAACACTATAGTAGGCAGTAATGACATAATTTCAATTTTATGTAAATTCAACACACTGCACTTGTAGCAATCAAAAGTATATCTCATTCAGTATATGAATTTATAAATCAGCAGTTGTACCGCCAGATATATGAAATACAAAACTTATAATTTTTCTGATCCCATCGCCTATTATTGGTCGAACTCATCAATTCTTCCAAGTAAATGAGCTTTTAATTAAGAAACTCTGATAGCTGGATCATCCCTCTGCTTCAACAGATGTCCATTAGTTCAAATTCTCAACTTCAAACTAAGTCTGTAACTATTTCAGCGTTAGCAATTTCAGTAATTCAATTATATGAAAATATACTTCTCGTACCTAATACAATATGTGAGATGATGCATCAAATACTAACAAAAAAACCTGTCTTCCTGCGTGTTTATTTCACGAACAACAAGGTTGTAGTCGTTAGAACATGTTCCACTGTTGTATTTCTCACAACGACCGCAGATAGCACAATGAGTTATTCGTCTGCGGGCAAACGGCAATTCCTCGCGTCGTATTGTCGTGAATATGCCATGGCCCGTATAAACACACGTAAATATGTAAACAGTGTCCTCTTTTTGTCCACCGTCAGCATATACTTCTTGTATTGCTGATATTTTTGCTAATCTATCTTTGTATAGTAACGTAAATTGAAGTTTATATCTATAAATCATGAAGAAACTTCTTTGAGAGCTTCCAGAATACATACAAGTTCATATTCTTGAATTATTTTATTCCTGCTACACATTCACTAACTTGAAAGATAGCTTTTCGTAGTTTATTATAGTCATGACAAACTTTGTCAATAGAGCCATTCCATATAGTGTCAACTACACGAACACTTATGGAATTATTATTCTTCACACAGTTTGGGCCTTCTTCTTCGAACACAGTCTCTCGAAGTTGTCGTTGTGAGCATTCTGGTAGTCGGGTCATTTATGTACATTCAAGTATGCAGTTTCTTTCACATTTAAATCCTTCAATGACAAAAGATAATTTGCCTGACGACATTATTGGTATATTTTTAGAGCATCAATACGAAAAAATGAACTGATAGAGTGGATATTTTCCTTGAATCTGTGATTCTATCAGCCTTTTCTTATATGGTTGATGAAGACCTTACAAATCTCAGAACATAGTCACTATGAGCTTTCTCTAAGTCATTTGGTGCAGATTATCGCTTGATCTCAGCAAAACGACACTAAGGCCGAGTATTTCAGTATTTGGAATAAAAAAACTGTGGATCAATTTTCGTAGTAACGATTGTTACAACAATTGTTATCATAGTAATTAAGTTTCGTTTAAGTAGTCTATAGATTAAATTCAACGTGAAATACTGGGCCTTGAAGTTCTATATACTTATAATTCTTCTCCATTCATCGTTCTGAGATCACTCGATGAAATTGTTTTGGGGAATCGTATTCAAATGATAGGAGGATGTGAACGAGTTGGAGTTTTGACCACATTGCAGTCACAACTCCAGAGAAATTATTAATTGATGTGGATTCTAATCGTGGTAGTTGCCTTGTAGCTTATTGAGTTTGGGAGAATCATCTCGTACGAAATCCAAAAGATAATCGTCATTACCTTTCCAGCCTTCCTTGGGGCGGTGTTTACTCTGGTGGCTTGTTGTTAGAACTATTCTCTGATCTCAGGCATGTAGTGCCATACGTCTGCAGTGACTAAACGACACCTCAATTCCTCTTGTTCTGCTTATAGATCTTCCATTTCCCAGCGAAAATACTCATTAAATGGATGAGAGTGTTAGATTCATCTGAAATCATAAGAAGAATGAACTTCAATACTTGATAAACAAAAATTTCTAATTGCAATCAATTTCTCTAATTGTGTGCTATATCAATATGAGCGGAACAATTCCATACCTATATTACAAGGAAAATTGAATTATTTATTTGAATACATACAGACTCTTTATTAGATCTGCAAACACAATTTTGATCAAATATTTGCAATTCAATCAAGTGCATGTATAAATCCTTTTTTTGCAGTGCAATTAATAATAAAATTGGAGTCTTATTGTGAATATAAGGATTTGTATGTTTTTCTGCCTATTCTGTTGGTGTATATTGTTTTGATGAGAAAAAAAAAGGATTCTACACATATCTCACATGAAATATAATTGAATTGAATGTTGTGGAGTGCCCAATGCCTTTCGACTATCGAAGATCGTGAAAATAAAGATACGTGCTCTGTACTTGCTTCCATACGATAGCAAAATATTTCAGCAGTTCAGCATGAGCGGTTTTGCTCTACTTCTGAGATTTTCTGACTTAGGTTCACTACTCCAGCCCCTCTACCACAACGAACGACTCATTCTATAACCAATAGTTACAACTGGGCTATACGCAGACGTCAAATATCTTTTTTCTGCTACTGTATAAATAAGTGAGCTTTGTAGCCCTGGCAACTCGAACGATAACGAAAGCAAACCTTCGTGTTACCTCGTTGCTATGCGTTGCTAGCTACGAAAGTAATACTTTCGGGGCCAGGACAAAAAAGTAAAAGTTTGAAAAAATGCAAATATATTGGAAATTTCAATATTTATTCAAATAAATAAGTAGTTTTTAACAATAATATGATTTTATCCAATCTATTTAATTTAATTTTTATCTATCTATTGGTTTTAGATAATTATGCAATTTGAACAATTGGAAAAAGTCATGGTAGGAATATTATTTGAATTATTAACTTCTTCACTTTGTATTGGGAGATTTTTATCATTTTGAATTACGTCAAAATGCATATTTGCCATTATTTCTTTATTTGAGGGAATATTAAAGTGGGTTTTTTTTTTTAATGCAGGGGCCACATTTACGTCTTATGCCATTGATTAAGGTGCTATGTGACAATTGATATATTGTCATTGACAATGTGTTTATTGTTAAACAACGCCTCAATTAATGGCATTAGGCGTAGATGTGGCCCCAGCATAAGAAATAAGAATAGAGTTAAAAATAGTAAAATTATATCTTTCAGGTTGGTGAAAAGTGGTTCTATTTATTATTCTAATGTTGGTAGCGACTTTTATAATTGACATTATCATATGAATAAGTTATATTGATATTATTTATTCATGTTATTTCATAATTTATTAGTATGGAGAACAGTAATATTAATTCATCTGTTGCTGGATTAGTTGTTTGCTGATATAGATTTTCATGCGTTCTCTACAGATAATTTATATCTAAACGTGGGATCTTTTTTGTTCCACAACTCCGAATATTGCTAAACAAGTTCAATTAAATTTGAGAGTTGTTCGTCCAAACTTGCAAACATCGATAGTTAATATTTTCAGGTTATGTCCGACTAGTTTGAAACGTTTAACGTTTATCGCACATGCGCATTACGCTAATAAATTTAAGAATAAGGCGTAAAGTTGAAAGTTAACCAACTCTTAATTCTTAAACCTTAATCCTCATTCTTAATTCTGCAGCATAAACACATCCATTTATAATAACTGTTTTAACTTTAATACTATTCTTATTCTTAATTCTTATTCTTAAATAAAGTGAGCATAAACCCACCTTTAATGTGAATTTCATGTAACATCTTTTTAGAAATTTCAATTTCATTACTTTACAAAGAAGACTTCTATCCGCTCTTTAAATCCAAAATATCGGCACCCGAAGCATTACATTTTCGTCAATTCGAGTGTTTTTATCAGCAAGTCATTTAGAAAACATGCTGTATGTTTGATTGTACCTTTCTTTGAATTCATCCGCAAGAAGTGAGGCACATGCATTGTTAGCTGCTTTTTGAATACTATTTCTATTTTCTGTTAACATTTTAAATCGGTCAAATGCAATGTTTCACTAAATTATTGAAATTCAAAATCTGTGACAGGCGCTGATGACAAATAACATTGTAAATAAACCGTTGCTATGGATAATTTTAGACAGGTAAAACAGCCTCCATAACATTATTTCAAATATAATAATCATTATTAAATATTAATATCTATATAGAACAGTAGCAGAAAAAATTTAATACATCACACGATGCGAAAGCCCTTTCAGGTGTTCAGAGGTTTTGAACGGCCTCGGCTTCACCTCGGCCATTCAAATACCACCTCACACAAAAAAGAATACTTTCGCATCTTGTAATGTAAATAACTATTCCCTAACATTGTTTTGGAATCTGCACATTTCACAGCTCGAAAATATGTTCTGACGAATCAGAGTCTGTAAGTGTGGTAACTATAATCACGTCTTGAAAATTCAGTAATTCATTTTTGAATCAGAGTTTACATACACACGTACAAAATACACAAACTAATGATGAACATCACGATCTGTAGTCCCGCCGCATATTGAACCCAGCACACGCACATGCATGGGATCCGGCACCGCATATTGTACCCAGTCAAATGCCATGGATGAGTGGCTTCTTGATCTTGAATCCGGATCTGAGGAGAAATATTAGGCAGTTTTGAGTCTACTTACAAAATGCAGAGCTGAAAATAAAGAAAATAGGTGGTAATGGTTGAGAAATACCTCGAAAGTACCAATAGAGACTAAAAATTGTCCCGAAGCTCCTGAAAATGTGTTCAATAAAAATTTTTGACTGAACGGGATCGATTCATTGAAATTCATGCATTGATGGAAGAAGTTCAACAGGAGAAGAGTGTAATGCTCAGAAACCAATTATTGGGGCCAAAGAAAAATTATGTGTATTGAGAGGAGTACTGGTTACTGGTCATCACGCTGACCCAACAAATGTTCATATCAAGAATCTATACTTTCAATAGAATATACATATACTTTTATGTACTGCCGTGGACATTTGCTCATCACATAGCGATATGTGTAAGACTGATTAAATTTTGGTATCTGAATAAAAATGCTATATTTCGATGTACAATGACGCGTGCTCTTATTCTCTGCACCGAGTCAAGGTGCTATTGTAATAGGAATTGATCATTATCTCACATTTCAAGACATTCAAACTCAGATATTACTTGAAGTTTATTCCAGAAACTTGTCAATCACCAACTTATTCACCATATGAGATTCACAAATTCACGACATTCTCCTACCCATTCTTATTTGTTCGCTCTTCAGAGTACAATTCTATGAATGTACAGAAACACAGTTTTGCTTACACAAAAGGATTTATCTCCCATGTAGAAAATATCACAGAAGAATAGTTAGTTATAAACCACATCAACGACAAAGTACTTTTCCAATTCTCTTAAGAAAGAATCACATACCATATATAATAAAGAAAAAATGTTCAATCTTTGAGATGGGATCCAATCTTTTTCGTTTAATTCTATGCTCATTTTCAAGCGAAGTTCTGAAGTGTTATTAAATGAGTAATAAATATCAAATTCTGTAAGACAATTCCTGCTAAAAACAATAAACTAACAATTTTCTCTGTGTTTCGTAAAACATAATTTCTGCGGCAAACAAAGAACCCGTTTAAGAGTTTATAATAAATATAGTCTGCAACAAACCCAGAATAATCATAAAACCAAGCGATTCCTCTATAAATACCTGCCCCTTGTCTATACCCAATTTATTTGGAATTAAACCAGTACCATCCTTGTTTGGGTACATCATTCAATGTACAATTGTAAATTCCGTTGTTGTAAAATCGTGGTAAAAATATACAAGAGAAACCACGGACCGGAAGGAGTTCCCATGAGACTACATTCGGGAACCGTCGACCAAATTCGCTGCCCGTATTTTCCTCTTCACCTGTCTGTATGTCTGTCCAGCTCTGCGGTTGGAATCAATGGCAGCGAATGTTCGTATAGTCGATAAAGGAATTGGGAGTCGGACAAGCAGTAATTATTACCCTGAACAAAACAGGACATACCTGAAGCTAAAACTAGAATTTATTAATTTCATCTCAACAGAAGAGTTACAGGAGACTTCAACCAACAGTCCCATTACGAATGATTGCAGAGGCTTATGTCTGGAAGTTGGCCGAATTTGAACTTCACGAATTATTTCATAGGGATCAAACAACTAGGATGAGCAGAATGATCCAATTTGAAAAATAACTCAAATATCTACGTTTTTCATAGATATTTTTACTTTATTATACGCATGAAAACATTTTATTGCTCTCCTTGATTACAGAGCTCGCTCTTGTATCACGCTTTAAAATTCTATTCAAGCGACAAAACAAGGTTTTGTGCTTCAAATACACAAATAACTAATGCAGTGATTATCTCGCTGTTATTGAGAAACTTCTTATTGTAATCATACTGATTCTTGACAATAAAATATTACTAGATATTGTAAAGGGATACAGCTAATCTTAAAAGTGATTTGTTATTTCAGTGCTTAATCATTGAATTATCTTTTATGAAGGAAAGATATAATATAATCTAGAAACCGATAGACTCTGTAAATCTCCTTATGTTAAGTAATATCAGAGAATCTCGAGTTCATATGGATAATAATGAAAGAATTTGTTGGAGAATTCTTTTTGCTTCCTAGCGATTCGGAATTCCACTTGCTCCAGCTTTCAGGATGCTTATACGGCGACCATTTGGGCTTCAGAGCTAGCCAAAACGCCAACGGTGTTTCGTTTTTACCCTTACGTGACCAAAATTCCTCCAGTCATCAGGAGCGACGCTCTTCCTAACATTTGGTGATTGTATTGAAAGTAACAAGCGCCGACGGTTTCAAACTTTCAACAATGCAATTTAAATTCAGAAGGCTCAGCATTAAACCGGAAGCAACTGGTATTAATGTTGCAGAAGTGTTGTTGCACTCAATGACAGCTTATGCATTGTTAAATTTCAAATTGAAATACTGCAGGAATTCGAAGACAAGTGCAATAGAAACTTGCAATTGAGGTCAGGTTTTGTGCTATTGATATTCGTCCTTAAATTGAAGTACTTGAAATCGGAGTTATTAGAAGTCAGCATATTTTATGAGCAATACATGTTACAAAGTCACCATACAATATACATTAAGAACTTGAGTGTTTCACAAAACTACAAATTCAGGAGTTAACTATCACAGCATCATCCTGAATAGAGCGCCAATTGTAGACACGTGTTTCATCTACATTTGTCGCCCATTTAATGATGATGGTGTCAAAACTGACTCCTGGATTTCCAATTTTCTGATATACCTAGGTTTTGATTTTTCAACAACTCATCAAATTCTGTTCCACAAACATTTTTAAGAACATGAGCCTTATATATAATCAGAGGTTGGAAACCATTGATTCAAATAAGAGTTAATGTTGAAGTGATACTGTACCGTATACATATAGTTTTCTCCGATCTCCCATATAAATAATGCTGAAGGAGTTATGTTATGATCCTCAAGTTGTACAACATTCTGTGTTATACGATGAATGAAGCTCGACGTTAAAATATTCTCATTACCGCACAAATATGACAAAAAAAAAAGATTTTCATCAGTACTCGCGGAAATTTTTATCATTATAAAGAGTTTAGAGAGAAATATGGGACCAATAATTAATTCGGTAAAAGAATAACGACCTTTATTAGAACAACTAAGCTTTCGAGGTGGAAATACACGAAAGTAAAAAATAAGCCCAATTGGATTAATTACATATCGATTACAGTTTAAGTGGTCGGATTACTATTTTATCAGGCATCCTATCAATTTAATTACGTTGCAGAGAATGCACCTACAGGACGAATTACTCAATTAATCGATTAATCGATTTATGGCAGAAATCTCGCTTTGGGAATGAATACATAGTTTTGGGAAATCTTGATTGAGGAATAATTTAAAAGGTGGTGCGACAAATAAATACTACTTGTGTATTTGCAAATATACGCTGAATTATTGAGAATTAATTCAGCTCCTGATAAACAGTTCAAGTAGTAACTAGTTGATCGGTTTGTGATGACGGACAACATATCCGTTCATTTTTCACTACTAAATAATTGAATGTATACTCAGTACACTCAATTCATATTATGATGTGATATCACACAACATTTAATTTGATGTTATCAGCATATGTAAATGATGACAAATTCATTGCTCTGGTTATAATCATTATAATGTTTCATTTATCCTTAAAGCAAGACCCTTGATTTTGAGGAGTTCTCTTATAAACTCCCATATTCAGTCTATCTTTTTACATATGTTGTTCTCCAGTTTCAATCTATTCTTCACATAAAATCTACGGAAAAATATCCAAAAGCAGAATATATTGAATGAATACATAAAAGATACTTCAATAGCATGATATGAAAACTGCACTTCATCTCGCCTACGCAGGCTACGAGTGTGTAGTTCATTCGTTCTATAAATGATGATGAAATCCACAGGTCTCCGCCATGTTAATATGTACGGTCTGACAAGACATTTCAATTATTCACGGAATGTGTTTTGTAGCTGTACTTGATTAAAACCATTTATTTACATTACTATAAATTTATTTGTTGCTCTCTCATTATTGTTCACCCGAACTTCTCTAATTGTATTAACTGCATCAACCGAGACAAAATTGAACAACCAGCCGCTTTTTACAATTAGTTCTCATGTGATTATCCCTGGAGATAAAGTTCCATTTACAATTTTCTCACCGTGAGCAAAATACGGAATACTTAATACTGAATTTGAAGTCATGAAATAATAAAGGACCAAGTATTTCTGTTTGTTTAACTTTGAGTTACTTAAGTCTTTTAGTAATGAACAACCAACAAAAGTTAGACAAAGTTTAGAAAACATTGCTTTAGGGTATGAAGTTGTGAACAAATTTTGTAAACATCTGGATTCGTACTCTGATTAACTAAGGTTGCAACATGGAATTTGATATTTACCTGATCTTACAGTTTGATTGCAGGCTCGAAATAATCTGTTTCGAGTACTACATCAAGAGTTTCTTGTTGTACCTCATACAATATTGAAGGTACATCTGCTTATCTCCAACCTCAATATTTGTTATTTTTATAAAACAGAAATAGGCCTATTTGCTTTCTTCCTGAATCTTATCCCTAACAAAGCAATTTGTTTGCAAGGCAATAACAAAAGCCAAAATTGCGGACCAACAAAACAAGCGTTGACAGAATGCCAATACCACTGAAGAAAAATGTGTAGAATATCCCACAAAAAGGGAAGAATAATGCAACTGAAAATAGTAGAAACGCGCAAGGAAGAAGCAGTAACGATGGGTGATAAGTTTTCTACTGAAAATAGCTATTCACTCCTGACTTGTGATAAATCTAATTCTCACATCATAAGAGGTAAACACAAAGTAAACTTTTTCATGAAATTTATCTGCTATTGGTTCAAAGAAGTATTCGTCAGTTTATTGCAAGTTTCAAAAGTTTCATGAGATGATTTATATGTAATCTTACGTGAAAGTTTATTTTTGGAGGGAAACTATGAGAAATAGTATATTGTGTGGCTAGGGACGAAACAAGACGATTTCAGCTGAGGGTGAGCGTTGCTTGCCCGAGCGAAGCGAGGGCCGGCATCACCCTCGGCTGAAATCGTGTTTTGTCCCGTGCCACACACTGTATTTCTCATAATACCTGCATTGAAACTTTCCACATTACAAATTTGTCATAACAAAGTAAATATTTTTCTTTTGATTTTGCAGGTAACAAGTCGAGAGTAGCTTCTTGTGCTTCATCAATAAGATGTTGTGGTGTACTTAAAATTGTCGTATTAAATCTTTTTATCTCGAAACTAATCGTCTTTTTAATTTAATTTACAGTTCCGAATACAACAACTGTCAAATTAACTAAGGTTATATGATTTTCATTTAGAGATTGACAATGAACAAATGCGACTCTGCCAGGGATAAAACGATGTAAAAAATTAATTCAGCGGGCAGAAACAAGCTTGTTTCTCCCCTCGGGCAGAAACAGACCTATTCCTGCCCGGCTACACTCGCATTTGTCTGCAATTGTCTTGTTTCGACTGACAAAACAGGCGTTGAAACGCGTTGTTTCAATGCAGGTATTATGAAAAGATATATTTTGCAGAAGCAATTCGATAATAACATCTCCGTTATATTCACTTATACTCTTCAACAACTCCAGAAAAAATTTATAATGTACGTATGATCACGATTGAAGTTTAAAGCATGAAACAAGGCGGCTGAAGATGTGGTAATGATAAAAGAGACTTTTCACTAGAAAACCATTACGCATTACTATTACTGAAACAAACAACATGAACGTTTATTTTTGTAACATGTGGCCCGAAAGTGAATTCTGCTTCGAAAGTTCTCAATTTCCAACCATGGGTAGAATCATCATCAATTCCCTACGGAGAGGGAGAAATTGATAATTGTGAATCATGGATGGCATTAGTATCTTTACTCTCATTGTTACCTGTTAAATTTGTATTTGGATCAAATCTGTACTATAAGATGTGTTTGCTATAGTGTATGCATTTGCTGTAAACTTGAAAGCACAAAAATAAGGAAAATATCAGTCAAATTAATCATGTAAGTTGTGTTTCGTAGTATTAATCTACTGTAAATGTGATCGTAATTGCAAAAATTTGTTAGTAAAATCGATGAGATAGTTTCAATATATCTCAATTTATTCAAAAGCTCAATAATGGGATACTTTGGTACACTTGTTATAAAAAGTATCGTTTATATCATGGACACAAAATGACCGTTATTATTGTCACTCATGAATTTTGCTGCTCGATGCTACGCTTTGAGCTTCCCTTGCCTTAACCGAGTGCAACCAAGCTCATCCTTGACAATAATGACGGTCGTTTAGCATATTCTGAAGATAGTATTGAGTGGCACTGAATAAGTTATTGATGATAACTTGGCCCCCTCAAAAAATACGGAATATATAAATATATGTAGTGTAACTCTCATTAAATAAGCCAAATTTAGTGGACTGTATTTTATTTACGATATTTATTATTCATTTATTCAATCCTAAACCACTCAACAGGACCAAAGGTCCCAATTACTGAGAATTGAACTACAATATATATATATATATATATATATATATATATATATATATATATATATATATATATATATATATATATATATATATATATATATATATATATACATATATATATATATATATATATATATATATATATACAGGGTGTAACAGAAATAAGTACATTAATTTTAACCAGTAATAGATCTCGTCAAATGTAACAACTTTTCTGAATACATTTTGTCTGTAAGCTCCTTAGATAACGAGTTAAAATTCATTGAAGTTTAGTCAAAAATTTCACTGTGCGCCCATGGATGATTCTGAATGTTTGACATTTGCTAGAACAATGACAGATGTCAATAAGAATAAGCACCTAATTTGCAAATTTGAACAGTCGTCGGGCAGGTTCTGTAAATTGTACATGGGATTACGCCCTAATGACTTATTTATTGAACTGAAGAATTAGGCTGTAGTGTCTTTGTGCTTCAATAATGTTTTTTCACTGCTTACAACTGTTATGAAATTTTCATGACATATCAAATTGAAGAATTCAACTGTAGTGTCCTTGTGCTTCAATAATATTTTTTCACTGCTTATAACTGTTATGAAATTATCATGACATATCACTAAGCTGGAAAACTAAGAGAATTTTGGCAATACATACTTTTGCTTACTGTCTTTAGGTTAGATTTACCATTGATTTACCGTTGAAATCAATTCTCCAAGATAACAGTCTTATTTATACCTCAGTGTCTTCTAAATTAATTTATACTCTAACAGAATATCAAGAAGATTATGAATGATCTTGCTTTTATTATGTATTACTGATGTAACACTCAGAACATCTCACATGACGAAGGTCATTGAACTCACAGCAATCAGCTGGGCACGCTGAATTAACTAACAGTCAGGCTAACAATCAAGAGATGGCGACACCAATAACTAAAACTTTAACAGTGACACTAAAACAGTGTTTCTTTGAACAAAGAATGCTAGCTAAGCATCCCTTAATAGTACCGAGTTGCGCAGCGTGTATCTTTGTGGTCGAATTTAAGGATAAGACAATTAGAAAGGGTGCATTGAACACCTCTTGTTGGACCAAACCAGAGAGTACTTGACCGAACTTTCAAATGAAGTGATCATTGTTTGAGAACTTCTGCTTAAAACAGCAAGACGCAAGACATGCGCGCCGGCTGTGCACAAGCACGCAAGAGAAGTTTCGAATAGTTCTTTCTCCAAAAATGAGACTTGTTCAAAAGATACAAAAGAAGATAAAATTCTGAAGAGAGCGACAAAGATAAGTGATAAAATAAAATTTATCGAATCAATAAATTAACGAAGAAATTATAGGTCAACTGAATTATAATAAGTGTTCAAAATGACCACCGTTATTATCAATACAACACTGAAGGCGTCGACGGAATGAATCATTTACTCTTTCTAAAATCTGTGGGCTATTGCGAATACTTATAGCTGCATTTTCGAGTCGTTCTCGCAAAACTTGTATTGTATCAATAGGATCTGAGTATACCAAGTGCTTCATGTATCCCCACAAAAAAAAGTCACATGGATTCAAATCTGGCGACCTGGCAGGCCACGCAATAGGACCATTTCGTCCTATCCATCGTGCAGGATATTTTTCATTCAACCAATTTCGTACTACTAGTGCATTGTGACAAAATGCACCATCATGCATGTACCACATGTCTCGACGAATACAATATCTGTACACTCGTTATTTGTGAAGGTAGACATTCTTTTTTTCTTAATAAATATAATAGTTATTATTGTACCAATCTTTTATAATTAGAAATAAATAGTATCTGACAACTTATATCTGTCAAAATCGATTGTCTCATTGTTATTGCTACTTGATCAAATTATGCTAGAACCTGAACGGCTCGTCAATTTATGGGGGGGTAAAAAGGCTAAAAAAAAATGAGATTTCAGGAAAAAGTTATCAAGAAATATTGTTACACTTGATGAGTCCTATAACTGGTTAAATTTAATGTACTTATTTCTGTTACACCCTGTATATATATATATATATATATATATATATATATATATATATATATATATACATATATATATATATATACATATATATATATATATATATATATATATATATATATATATATATATATATATATATATATATATATATATATATATATGATGTATACAAACATTTGCATTCATACTAAGGAGTTGAACAGTATTTAAATCGAAAGAAAATTGCATATGAAACCTGATTACATATTTAAATAATATTGAGTGAGTTTGTTTTTATAACTTCTTAGAGTACAATTGAAAATATCTATATCTAGATCAACGTTTATTTGATTGAATATAGTCTTCGTACTGGTGCTTTTTTTTCATAGTTAGTTTTTATGTTTGTGAGATGGAACTTAAGAACAGGTTGACAGCGTGTATTTTGTATTGGAACATTCATGAAAATGCAGCTCAAACATGAACTATCATCAATAATATTCAACAGCAATTCATATAAATAAATACATGATAGAATATCACGTCTATTCTGAAGTGATAACAGATTGTATTCTTTAATTTTGTTGGTATAACTGTAACTAAAAATATCAAACACATTTGATGTTTTGTATGAACAATATCTAACAAATTTAAGTTGTATCCATTCAATATCTGAGCTATACTTATCGTAAATTGGATTCCAGACGACACTACAATATTCTAGTTTCGAACGGACAAATGCGTAAAACAAAGACTTAAGAGTTTGTAAATTAATGAAATCTTGAGAATTACGGATGCTGAATCCAAGGTTTCTATAAGCCATATTGACAATATACTCGATATGTGGGCCAAAATGTAATTTAGGATCAAAAATAACACCTAAGTCTTTGAAAATTACAACTCTTGAAAGAAAAGTATTGCCGATTAAATAAGAGTAATTATGTACACTTAGTTTTACAGAATATGTCATCATTTTACATTTTGAAATATTAAACGGTAGGTGGGAAGATAAAGACCAATCTAGCAAATTATTCAGATCAAGCTGCAAGTTGAAACTATCATCATCATTATTAATCGTTTTATATATTTTTAGATCATCGGCATATAATAGAGCATGCGAAGATTGCAAACAATGGATGATATCATTGACAAATAATATAAAGAGCAAAGGCTCTAAATTTGGTGGCACACCAGATCTTGGAGAGAAATAATTTGAACTAAAATTATTGTAATAGACTGATTGTTGACGATCAGTTAAATATTATTCTAAAAGATCAAGCAAACCTGGTGAAAAATTAAATTGGAAACGTAATTTGAACATCATAACATTGTGATTTACTGAGTCAAAAGCCTTACTGGAGTCTGTTTAAATTACATCGATTTGTCTGTTATTACCAATATTATTTATAAAAAATTGTGTAAAGTTGGTAAGATTGGTAGAAGTAGACCTCCCTTCCATAAACCCATGCTGATCTGAGGTAATCAGATTGCGGACATGATTATAGATATGTTTATATAATATTTTCTCAAAACATTTGGCTATACTAGACAGAATTGATATAGGACGGTAGTTCTTGATATCATGGGTATTACCAGATTTGAAAATAGGACATACCCGCGAATATTTGAGAATGGAAGAAAAAGTATTTGAATTCAGACACATATTGAACAGGATATGTAGAGGTTCCGACATTATATAACGACAGCCTTTAAGAATATATCCCGGAATATTATCCGGTCCGGATGAACATGACGCTTTTAAACTATTTATGGCTTCGATAATCTCCTCTTCAGAAATCTGAGTAATAGAGAGACAACTGGTAGTTAACGACTCATTAAGAATACCTGAGAAATCGGTGCATGCTTCATTCTGGAAAATACTCGAGAAATAATCTGCAAAACCTAGTACTATGTCAGCTGTATTATTGAAATCATCATCATCCCAGAACATATATTATTGGTAATTATCGAGATAGAATATCCAAAATGGGACAAATCCCCATTTTGGATATACACTGAAAAAAAACGGCTACAGCAGAAGAAAATAGATTATTACCTCGCTAATCCGTAAATTTCGACCCTATTCTTGATTCCAGGTTGACCAAAGGATCCAAATTGAAGTACTACAAATTTCGAAGTGAGTTTATTTTCTTCTAAAGGAACTAAGTTCTTCACCATACAATTTTCAAAGTTGAGGCCAAATTTATCTCCTGGTTCTGAGCTTCAATTTTATCCTATTTTGTTCAACTCAGTAAATCCGACTTGATTCACTGAGAACTATTTCTGTCCACTAATACTTACGTGCTGCTTCTCAAACTCGTCGTATGGAACTTGTTCACATTGCTTTGTTAATTACGTTACCATTGTTGACTTTCATGTTTTTTGTAGTTATATTGATCCAAAAATATTCAAAATCCGAAACAACCTATCTAAATTAACGAGGGCAATAAATCTTTCTGTCACCGGCCTGAAAAATATGATTCCATTCTAAAAACCAGTACCAAATTATCCATCAAACATCAAGACACGTTCCTGCTTTAGAAGCTTGGGAGCTCCAATAGAGTTATTTCTCAAACTTGCTTCTTGACAAATGACAATGAGGAAAGATATTTTGTTCTGTAGATGGTCTATTAAGTTTCGAATCTATTTTAATTTTGTTTTGGAGCTCTTAAAGGCAAACAGGTATTATAGAGAGGAAAATATTGTTCCGTATTTGATTACTCTGTCTCGAAAGTCTTTAATTTTGTTCAGGTACAGAATTTCTATAGACAGACATAATTAGGGCTCCATTTAGAAATTTCTTGATATAAAATCTTGAAAATAGGTGCTTGCTCTTAAAGACGGTATGCTGCAATGTTAGGTGACTTAGCGAGACTGCAAATATGGACAGAAAATTTGGAGAAAAAGAAGACATTTCATACATGTTCACTTCACTGAATGATATTATGGGCACTTATTGTTCTCCATAAGATGAATTGTAACAGTAATAGCACACAAATAATGTAAAGATAACTACCCTCTAAATTCCACGTTTTATTCTCTTTCCCCTGACTATCTGTCCATTCAAGAGTGAAATAAGATGTAAGGGTTAGAGAAAAATTAGCAGTAACCAGACAACTTCTACTTGAGTATTTCATATACCTTAGCTCAATGAATGAATTAAATAGTATGCCTTTGAGTCACACAATGTTCCAATTCAGCACCGCTGTACTAGTTTATCCATTATGTACACTGGACACGCGTCTACATTTTCGATATTGCCCAAAAACTCTATATTATCTCAATAGCACATAGGGCTCATTGAATACCGCGCCCAGAAGCCACAACATGTCTTAATCCAGCATTTCTAGAACTAGTTGAGCAATATTATGTATCATATCTGTTTTGTAACAGATACATAATAGCTGCTCTCAGTAATGGCTGAATCCATTGTGTCGAATCCGAATGCTTTATTGTCAATAAATTCCATTTCACCAAAAATGTTGTTTGTTTTCCATAAAACATATTATATTTGTCATTCAATGTCATTTAATGAATTAATATATTCCCACTCTTATTTTGATTTTATTAATAATGAATTCGAAGCCTTAACACATTTGAAGGATAGCAGAAAAGTTGAGACTTTTATTTTAAGTGTTGTGGTAACATCCTAAACCTAAAAATATAAATACTTTACATTGATATGTAGTCCTCAAACTCCGCACTCTGGTTTTAAATTCATACATTCATCTTCCTTGATATCTATGTCATTATCATGATAATCTGTCAGAAAGTCGTCGTCTCACCGAAATGTCAGTGAATAACTCCAAACTACAAGGAGAGCAAATATTTGCTTATTATATACTCCCCTTGAAAGCTCCGTATATTCTAGCATCCTGCATAACATGCAAGATTGCAGCAAACAAAATATAGGTTCAAATATTTATCAAGAATAAACAAAGTCATTCGTCCTCAAATTGGGCTACAGGGAACATCCAAGGAATATATATGCTTCAAGAACAAACATCCGTTGTGCCCGATTTATGTGTTAACTCTCATAAACTTCCAACTGGGGGAACGGACCAAACGCACATGACATATTTTTGCTCGTCATCCTCAATTTATTTCTATTCTGCAGATGAAAATTGCTCGAGTTTGTTTTCGCTGAAAATAAAACGTGCCTACGCAAAATATACTAGTCAATATCTTTTTTGGGCTCATAATGGCAGCTTCTCATGAGGGTGAATAAATATATCCGAAAGGATTTCATATTGCTCTTTTTCTTTAGCTACATTCTGACGCATAGCATAATTCGACAGTCGAATATTTGAAACTGTATTTTTATGGCCTCAATAATTTATCTACTCCTTGAGTTACTTAGAGTGATAAAGTAAATTCAACCAAGACTGTCAGAGTATTCCACATGATCAGGTCTTCCTTCAAATTCATAGAAACAAGACTTCTTGCATTTCACTGATCGCATCTCAATCAAAACTTCCACACTGAGAATAACACCTTGTGTTTTCTTTTAAAATCTACTCAACATCTTCCCTAGAAATACGAAAATCTGAATTTTTGAGATCAGAGGCTCCATCTCAAAATTAGACATAAGAACAGAACTGCTAGCACTCCTATATTCTCATTTACTTTCATTGGCTTAACTATAACCTCATTGAAATGAGACAATAGAGGTGAGCTTCTTTTCTTGTAATTTTTTTCAGCTAACGTCTATTGGATCGCCACTACCTCAACAGTATACTTTCTATATACTCATTCGATCAACTATGACTACAGAGCCCAAATAAGCTTTATATATATAAATTAAATATTCCAGTAAGCTCGTTCTTTTGAAAAATTTGCATTTCCTTATTGTTACAATTAGACTTCAAACCACGAGGCTCTTTACTTAGAAATTATACATTGCATCAATATTCTTTGTTTCTTTCATAAATTTGCATTTCTTTTGTATCACTGATTGCATCTCTACCAAATTTTAGTCATTGAAAATCTCCATCTGTAGACGATTTCAATCGATAGAATTATCTGCATTTATGATGCTTTGGAGCTAGATTCTTTTTCAAAATGCACTCCAGAACCACTGGTTGCAATTTTGCAGTCCAAGAACTCCCGCAATCTACAAACCACAATACAACAAATTATTTGATCAGAAAAAAAGTATTCAGCCACAAATGCACTTTTTTATCAGTGTAACTACCTATCTATGCAATAAATTTCCTATCGATCGTTAAAATGTAACCACTTTGCATATCTCCTATAATATTGTAGCGTGTAACCGTTGAGCGGGCACTGTATCCATGTTTGATATATAACGTCTTGCGTAGCAGTAAACTCAGCAGATATATTTAACGGGTGAGCAAACTGACGTAGCACAAGCGATATAATACTGATTTATGACTTGAAACTTGATCCCTTGATCCACTAATACTTTATAGGAATTGACTCGTGGATAACTAAATCAATGTTAAGAGTAACAGTGCATTAAGAAGCGAGGCTTGAAAAATACAAAGAATCATTTAAAATTAGGAGAGCAACTCACATTGTCAAAGAATTCTGGATTAAGAACTTATGGCACAGATTTTGAATTGATGAAATGAAGAAGTATGATGAGCATCTCAAATTCAAAAGATACAATAGGCTTCATAATTATACTATAGTGTCTTTTACAATGAATACACTACTCTTAGAATATTGTTACAAAATAAGCTATATCACTTTTTTGAAGCTAATCTAGTCCCATTCAAAAAAAGTTGTACTGTACAACTTTGATTGCTCAACTTTTTGAACGCCCCACGTTTTCTAGAATCATGTCTATTTCAGTCAGTCCGGAATTATCATAAATAGGATATCACTGCTACTTTGAACAATCCATCTTCCACTCGTTTCATGTAATATAAAATAATTTATTATAAAAAAGCCTACTTTATTTCTGGAATACGACTTCAATAAAATGGGAGTATATCAATGCTTTTCTTATTTCAGTCCATCCAAATTCCATCTTCTCTACCAGAAACTATTCAACCAACCCTCGTATACAAATACAAATATGTATGAATGAAGTTCATAAATCTGTGTCACTTTTATTCCGGTTTCCAATTCACGCTCTTATGAATTCTCGAGTCTTGTAACATATTGAATAACTTGGAGCAATATTGCGCGTTTCAAATACTCCCTAATAAGTTTGTCCTCGTCCTTCATCCTATCCACAACACCCCAAACTGAACATATCTTTCAAAATGAAAGGAAGTACAAATAATAACATCTTTCAATGCTCGAAGTTTCGGTTATTGAATTTTTCTGTACGTGAAACTGATCAAATAAGACTCCCTAAGGCTTAAAGCTGTCATTTTGACTCCAGGTTTCACTGTTTGAACTCAATAGTGTCGAGTTTTTTTAAAGAACGCATATGTGTATAGCTTTGAGATGATCCGCGGATGTTTCCCTTAAAGGGGAACTGCTGTTTGTGTCTTCTGATTAACTGGAGGGTTGGAGACTATTTGGAGCTCTTCTCGGTGAAATGCAGTTGAACAACGTGGCTTTCTCAGCGATAAATTCTAATGCTAATATTCTATTTAGTCGACAAAAGAAGTAAACTTGTAACTAGTCTATGCACCAATGGTGGGAGTTAGCTGACAATAGATTGATGTCATCTTTACAAGTTTGTCTGTAGGTTTGCCTCGTAGATTGTTAACAATGTACAGAAAATGGAAGAATCATCTAGATGATGAAAGCGCATTTTTGACAGCTCATGAATGCTTATTACTTCAGAGATTTCGCAAATTACCATCTCTCACAATTACTGAGCATGAAATCAAGCAGTTTGGGCAAACTTACGAAACAGCAGCTTCCATTTAGTACTAGTTTCAAGTTGACTATTTGATAGGTACATAATTTATGCATGTACAAACTCAAAAATACCTTTTAATCTTCATTGTTCAGTTATTTACTGACGGTAGATCAAGTGCTGTATCTTAAAATAGTAATTTGATCTTTATCAAAGCTATATAAAAAAAATGCACCAAAAGTAGACGAACTTTCATCCAATAATATAATTAATTCTAATAAGCTTCAAATTCGCGTCAAACAAGTCATTGAATGAATCCCAAACAGATTTGACAACTGTACATAATAATAGTGACAACTGCGGCGAAAGTTGTAACTAAATTCTTATCTACTTTAATAAATTTTAGTTGCCTTATCCCTAATAATAATAATGATTTATTGACTCTTTGCCAAAGGATTGGATTCAGCTAAAGCTGTTCTTTCATCCATCCCGTATATACATTTTAATCATGATATATTTCACAAAAAATTAATGTAGGTACAACTTGAAAAAATAAGAACTAACGAATACTAAAAACTATAGAAACATGGAATCTATTCATTATGTGAATCAAAGAATTGCCTTAATTTAAGCTTAAACAAATAAAGTGGAGGAGTTTCCAATTCTTCAGGTAAATTATTATGAATAGTAGGAGCCATATAAGTGAACGATCTCCTATATTTATTAGTTTTGTATTGTGAAACGTGGAGATTCTTTGAACGTAAAGTGTATGGCGAATATTTAAATTTCAATTTTTCATGTAAATATGATGGAGATTTTGATTTTAGAATTTTAAGTAACAGTATTAAATATGCCATTTCAGTTTTCTCTGTCATGTGCAACATCTTAACTTTATCTCGGAAGAATGAAATGTGATCATATTTACGGATGTTGAAAATGAATCTTTAGCAGGTATTTTGAAATAGAGTTATACGATTAATATCAGTTTTAAATAAATTTGGTACATAAACACAAGAACAATAATCGAAGAGGGATAAAACTAAAGATTTCATAAGATATAGTTCAAGTTCCCAAGATAAGTGATATTTATATCGGTATAAAAATTTCAGTTTAAGTCTGGCACTAGTTAATTAAGTATTCAAATGTATTATGAAATTCAATTTATAATAATAATAATGATAATAATAATAATCTTTATTACTTAAACAGACTACAAAGTCATAAACAAGTAAATATAGAACTAACAGATAAAACACAAAAGAAATATTGCCAAATGTACAAAAAAAACATAGAAAACAAAAAATTCATGTAAATATATCTATATCCTGTGCCTGTGAGGCATTATTATATAAGTAGCACATAACATATAAAGGTGACTTAGCTAAGACATTTGTTTTTGAAATTGGCAGATAAAAAGTATTGAACAGGCGAGATGAAGGGCGCGGTATACGAAAATTAAGTTGTACTAGAAGATTAGGACAATCAATATTATTTTGTATAATATTCCTGAGAAATTTCAAAGCAATAGAATCATGCCTATCTTTAATAGAAATACAGTTGAATTGATCAAGTAAAATATTATAATCAGTTCCCTGTGGAGGATACATATAAAATATCTTAAACCACATATATTTTAAGTATTTACGTTGAACATTTTCTAACAGTGATCTATAACAGTCATAATTTGGATACCATATTAAAATCGCATATTCAAGCTTAGATCTCACGAAAGCATAGTAAATGTATTGTCAAAATGAACACCTAAAAATTTGATTACATCTTTATTTCTTAAAGCAGTGCCGTTCATGAAAAGAGGTATATTAATTTGTTGCTTACTGAAATTTATCATATCGATTTATTTGCATTGATCTTTAATCCATTACTTTTCACCCAAGAGCTTAAGTTCTCTAAATCATTATTTATGGATGAGATAGCAGAAGATGCAGAATTCGTAGGAAAAGTTGCAATCAAATGTGTGTCATCTGCATACGTATGTATTGAGCAAAAATTAATTACTGATGGTAGATCAGCAACGAATAGTATAAAAAATAAAGGTCCAAGAATTGATCCTTACGGGACACCTCTGGTTACCTGAAAAAAATTCTGACTTCATATTTTGATCATTGTTCATAGTAATTTGAAATAAACTATTTGAAAGATAACTCTGGCACCACTTAACAGCAATTTCAGAGAGTTTATAATATGATAATTTGGCAACAAGCATTTCATGATCAATTAAATCAAATGCCTTAGAAAAATCAATTTGTATTAAAACTGCAGCATTCTTGCTATCTAAACTTTCGATAATTTCATCAGTAATATTCAGCAAGTATGTGTTAGTACTATGACCAGCTCTAAATCCCGACTGTGTACACGGAAGAATTTCATTATTATTTAGGTAATCTGTCATCTGTTCACAACAGATTTTCTTTAGTATCTTAGACAGGACAGGCAGTATGCTTATAGGTCTTAAATCATCAAAGGAATTAGGCTTATTACTTTTTGGAATTGGTTTCACAATAGCTATTTTCCATTGATCAGGAAATACACCTTCTAGAATCGAAGTGTTAATAATGTGACATATGTAATCTGAAATATAACCTAACATAAGTTTTAACATTTTCAATGAAATTCCATCAATATCAACAACATTAGATTTTAAACAACTAACAACGTCAATAATTTTTCTGTATCCACACATTTGAAACAAAATAATTCTTCATTGGCAGAATTGAAGACATTGTTAGAGAAAAAGTTCTTCATTTCCGTATCTGTTTTCAAAGCAGTATTATTGTTATTCAAGAAATCACCATGAGCATTTGGGCTACATAAATTATCAGGAATATCAATATCATTTATTCTTTTAATGTTCAATGATTTCAATCCCTGCCTTAGTTGAGAAGAATTTTTCAAATTTTCATTTACAAAATGATTCAAGTATGCTTTTTTCTCCCTTCTGATAGCAGCTGTAGTGTAATTTCTCAACTCTTTACAATAATTCCAGGTTGCATCCGATTTATTACTTTTATATTTTGATAATGCTGCGTCCCTCTTTCTTTGCATAAGTCTAATTACTGGAGTATTCCAAGGAGTGTATTTCTTTGAGATTCTTACAGATTTGATGAGAGCATGAATATCAAACAAATTTATAATTGAATTATTGAGACAGGTGACTTTTTCATCAATATCATGCAAACTTAATATTATGTTCTAGTTAATTGAATTGATATCATTGTACAAATATTCTATATCAATATTTTTGAGATCTCTGTATTTAATCACTTTCTTCTTGAACTTGGTTTTTGCAAACGATAAAATACAATAAACACAATTGTGATCAGAAATATCATCGGTAATAATTACACCAGCATTCGTACATATATCACTATTAGAAACACAAATTACATCTAGCAATGATTGAGAAGCAGGTCTTGTACTCTGTGTTATGATTTGTTCAATATTATAGGCCGCTAAGATATTTTTGAAGAAATCACCTCGAAAATCAGACTCCAATAGATTTATATTGATATCACCAGTAAAAATGATATAATCAGCATCGATGAGAAATTCCGAAAGTAACATATTCAAAATCTCTAAATCTTCATAAAAAATTACTTTTGGATTATATATAACACCAATACAAATTTTTGAGCTCTCAATATTGCATAATATCCATAAATGCTCCAAATTACTTATAGTTACAAAGCTACTATCCAAAACCTGGAATTTAATAGACTCTCGAACATAAAAAGCAATTCCACCACCAGAGGCCTGTTGCATAATAAAATACAAGTTAATAGTATTAGCGTTTTCACGTGCATTTTCACTAATAGTATTAACTTGTATTTTATTATGCAATAGGCCCCAGATCTATCATTTCTATCTTTATTCACAATTTTATAGCCAGTGATATCAAATAGATTAGCTGGTGTATTTTTACTAAACCAGGTTTCAGTTATAGCCATTATATCAAAATTATGAAGATCTAAAAACTCAGAGAATTGTTCAATGCTTGAATACAATGATCTGACATTAAGACATTCTACCGAAAAATTATTATTTCTCACATTATTGTTACTACAGAAAATATTAGAATTCAACATTTCTTATTTTATTTATTTAAAGATACAAATTTGAATAGGAACTACGAATAATCTCAAAATGACGCATGTTTTAGCTTAAAAGGTCATTCACTAAGAGTTATAATTAATTTGACTCAACATATATAATTTTTAACACCTTGAAAAGTTATAATGCATTTCGAAATAAAGAAGTAGACAATTTAAAAATCTTCAATGTCTTTTGAACAGCTTACATTTATTTGCTTGGAGTTCGCATTGACGATAATTCTTCCATCTCGTGTCCACACATTTTTACTGGAGAATTTTTTGAGGGCCTTCTTCAGTAGTGACACTCGGTGTGCTGTTAAATCTTCACGAATAGTAATTCCTGAACCTTTCAGTAATTTTTTTGCTGAGAACACCTTACTTCTATATTTATAGCTGGTAAATTTTATAATTACTTGTCTGATTTTATCATTAGAAGGTTTTCTTATGCGGTGACACCGATCTATATTATCTGGCGATAATTTCAAGTTCATCTTACTTTGAAAAACATCCAGCACTGTTTTCTCCAAGTTCTCATTCTTCTTTTCAATCAGTCCAAATAAACGCACGCTATTTCTTCTGGTGTATTGTTCTAAGTTGTCATATTTTTTATGAAAGTCACCGTACACTTTTTCATATTTTTGAGCCAAATCTCTAATGTCATATATATCTATGGGCATTGATTCACTTGAAACAAGTAATTGAATAATTTAATCTTCCACAATCACTGAGCTTGAATTAAAGCTATTTGTGCAAACCTACGAAACAGCAACTTTTTTTTAGTACCACTTTCAAGTCTGTAAATAGTATAGTTGCTGAGAACTCAGCGTCACGCCAGCCAGCCAGCCAGCCAGTCAGCCAGCCAGACAGCCTGCCAGCCTGCCAGCCGGCCAGCCAGCCAGACAGCCAAAGTGAATATAATAGCGCTCTTTTACAAAAAATGTGCTAAAAATTGGAGTTCCGCTGCGTGCGAGGTTAGATCCGTCATACGTTTTCTTGAAACACAAACTTAAAATCAAATAAAATTTACCATTTTGCATCTTGAATCTTTCCTTTCTGGTCAGCGTTCTAATAGTTACGTCGAATTGAGCGAATACACTGGCCCTAATTATCTAAATTTCCGGAAAAACTGGAAAGGACTGCTACATATGTCTTGAAGCACAAATTTTGTGCAGAATCATCTGTATTCTCGGATTTTCTACATTCGATACTTCAGTGAAAAGGACTCTAAAGACCAGCTGCAAATCAATGGTGGATGAACTTTTACATCACTATAAATACTTGAATGCTATAAGCTTATCATGCTTTGACATCAACATGATAAACTTTTTGGCACGGTAATCTTTTCTTTCATTGTTCATCAATTATCTTAAAAATTGCGTAAGTGGAATAAAAGTCTGAAAACTGTATTTGTAAAGAGAATAGAATGAAAGGCTGGACAAAAGTACCACACTTTTCTGGCGTTAGATTATCTGAAGGCCTGAGTTTGATCAGAAATCAGTGGTAATGCTTTGATAACGTTCTAATTTTCAATTCACCTACGAGAAAAATTATTTAAAATTGGATAATTGCGAATGAAATATTAATTAAACAATCAAAGTGGTATTTATGTGGAGAAGAGCTCACTTATAAGAGCATCAAAATTTTGATTTCCAAGCTTTTAATTAAAATTGAAATATTGAGGCATTCTTATCAATGATAAATTGAATCAACGGTAGAATCTTAGAATCTTTGCAACGGAAAATTCAGTTCGAATGACATTGAAAAGTTTTTCTTTGATACTCGTCAAAAGATGATATTAAAATTTATCGATAGATATGAAGTACCCAATATGGAAACTTACGAAACTATTTCTGGGAACGTAGAAACACTAATTATTTTGATAGATATAGGTTTAAATCATGTAGAAGTTTTCCAACTTGTGATGCTGGAACATTTCTGAATTTTCTAATGACGTCCGACCAAGAGGCAGAGTTGTTGAAAGCAACTTGGATAGTCATTTTAAAAATGCAATTCAAATAGGAAGTTCTTAACAAGTTGACAAAGCCATAACACTGGGTTTTTGGTGCATCCAAACGAGGTTATTGCGAGAGACACTTCAAGAATGCATATAATGTCATCTATCGACGAAAGTTAGACGTAGCATTCTTTCAGCATTCATTTCCTCCAGAAAAGATAACACGAGTTTCAAGTTATCATCTATTTGTGATTTTGACACTTGCAAACTCAATTTAGTCTGTCGTAAAATCGAAGTTTTCGAAGAAATATAAAATCAATCATTTTATTTTTCAGATGGGGTGTGACGTTCCACAAGCCCTCGCCCTTTATTGGTATTTATTTCTGGCAGACACGTTTTCTTTGATGTTCCCAGCATATGCAAGTTACAAAACTTCCAACGGAATAATACATTGTTTTCGCAGCAACAACATTATATAAAATTGGTTGGAAAAAGATATCTTAGCAAACTGAAAGAGAAAAATTTACTTCTTCCAACAAAAAATCGTAATGACAGTATTACTTAATCTTCTATTTTATCGAACTTGTATTTGGAATATGATGATCATAGGAAATCAATTTTTGATGGTCACGGACAAGTTTTGATTGTACAACCTTCTATCAACCACTATATAGTGCTATAATAATTCAAATGATCAAGATACAGTGGAATTTTGCAAATAAATCGTAGAAAATCTGATTTTCTACAGAATCATTTGAATAGCTCTTCAATGCAGGATCAATGGAAGATGAGGCTGTTCTTAAAGATAGCGAGATACGCTCACTTTGCTTGAGATTGAATAATGTTATCAAGCTTGGGGATGATCCGCTTGAGCGGCGTTTCTTTTTCGCTCCCCAATGTTGAATTACCGATTGAGAAGGACGCAACAGTTGTTGGTGAGGCTAGATCTTTAAAATCCAAATCACCAAGCCACAGTATAATATTGCCTTATTTTGGTACTTATTTTGAGGTGTGCAAATAGAGAACTTGCAAGTAGCTGCATTTTGATTTTTACGACAAATTCCATATTGTCGTTGGTGGAGCTTGCGACTTCATAGCATGTGGTGATACAAACTCGCACTGCATAGTTAATTTTTAATAATCCTAGAAACAAATTCTGTTCGAATGAAGAGAATACTTGATGGTTAGATACTTCATGAATGAAATTTGAAGTTGATTCTCACATGTAACGTCACAACTGTGATGGAAGCTCTCCTTTATCATGATTTTCTTCTCTTTGCATGAGCTTTCAGGAGTAAACAATGAATAATAGGTTATTTTGCCTCGTACTCATCGAAAATGTTGTTGCAATTCAGTAAGCAAATATTCATATTCATTGTTACTCCAAATTAATACAATGTGATGTTTCTCATATCCCAGATGGAACAATCATTCGTGAATATAATATTTTTTCTTTGACGGGGAGCTTTGAATGTCGGAATTCTCTGCAATCTTACTGAAATCATTTTTTCTGACAGAATTGCTCCATCAAGAAGACTTTGCAATAAGGGTATAAACATTGGATCTGATTGTGAAATATATCTATTCTCATATTTCTGACTTCCTGATCGATGTTACGTCAAACTTTATCTTTTCTTCTGTTTAAAACATGAGTATCAATTTGGTAAATGTAAAGTTAAGCTCACACGATATGTTATATATTACCGACACATTTCAATGTTTTTATTCCATTCTTTTTTTGTTTCAGTACCATGGGGAGTAGGAGTCGACATCATCATACATCAAAGACCCGCTGGTGCCTACTTATTGTGAGTAACTCTACATATATGCTATATGTCATATAGTATAGAAGGTTATGTATTCAGTGGCGGCTGGCTAAGAATTATAAACAAGAATATCGTGCGAATATTGAAGGCACACCAAGATATTCATGCAAATACATTTCCGTAGAAAAAGTGTGAAGAGATATCATTATCATATTTTCGTACAATAAGTGAGATAAGAAAGTAGTATCAACATAAAATATATGAATAAATATGTTCTATTGGGTATAAGTTCTGTAAATTTATTAGAAACACAACGTTTCAACAGCAAAGTGCTGTTATTTTCACTTGAAAAAGGCAGTACTTTGCTGTTGAAACGTTGTGTTTCTGATAAATTTACAGAACTTATACCCAATAAAACATATTTATTTATAAAATGAGTTCTGAAAAGTTTTTTCCTTCATAAAATATATGTGTTCAACCTGAATAAAAATCAAAATTAGATCAAGTTTGTGAGTTCTGCAAGTGTTAAGCTTCTCTGAAATAAATACATGAATATACAGTTGTGTCTTTCGAATAACCATACTCGAACTAAGTCCAAGATCCAACTACGTTAAACATTATCTAATAAAACATAATAGAGCTTCATTTGATAGTAAACCAGCCTTCCAGATAGCGCAAAGTTTTATATATGCTCGAGTGAATATTGAAAATACTGCCCAAAAGGATGATAATATGAGCTGCCATCATTCAATTCAAATTCCAATCTTTCATTGTTCAAGAGACTTCCGACATTACAGTTAGTAACCTTTTATCTAACAATCTGGTCAAGTTTTAGTGCATATAAAATATTTCGTCACTTCAAACACTGATAAAGCTACCATTATGAAAAAAATCATCCTTATGGTCTGTCAGGAAGTGTTTTTTATTAGCGTAACCAACTAATTCCAAATCTTTGACCTCATATTTCTCAATATGACCAATTCATCCACTATCTTGCAGCATATCAACAAACATTTCTTAAAAATCTTCAACAACAGACACAAGTACATACTTTCATACATCAAGATATACTCCATCATTTATACTCAACTATGCATATCAAAGAACATTCACATTTCGAACAAACATCCCTAATGCAGTCAAAGCCTCTCAATCTGTGAGTACTCTCTTTCCAATCTTCTTTTTCTTGAATAAGTAAACTGATTCTTTTGTTCAGTTCCATGTCATCCACCGATTGGATCATTCATGACTCCTAATCACTACAATCAATATTTAACATAAAACAAATTACTATATCGTACTAGATCGAGAAAGCCACAAAATAAGTGTTCGTCAATCTTTCCTAATGTGGAATCTCTTCTTGCACATCATGTATCTCAAAAATCGAAAAGTCTCACACTTCGTGAATTCTAAAAGAGAATGAAGCTAAATAACTACAAACACTCGATGGTCAATAGAATATACAGACACCAACAGTATTTAATAAGAATTGTAGTTTGAGCTGTTTTATCTAAGGTTCATGGTTTAGAAAAGCTTTCCATAGCTCACAGGATGTGCAGATATCGAAATCACCTTCAATATCTGCTTATTATTACTGGACGTATCCGCTCAATTCAACACGTCCTAGTTGCTAATATCAAGCAGATATCCAATTTGCAGCATCGTGTCAAATAAATACAATTATACAATTCATGTGGTCTTTGTGACAAAGCTCCCGGTTGAATCCATCTATCGCCACCCATGACCCTTTCTCTGTAGTCAGTTGTTCGATGCAATCATCTGTTATTGTGTTAGCTTAATTGACTCAAAACCCAGTCGATATTATTGATATGTGATTAGACTCATGTCTATGACAATGATTATGATTACAACTACGTCAAACCATCCGGTAATGATGTTAAGCAAACTGCTCCAATCATCGAGCGGCGGAATATTGAATCTGGAATTTGTAATGCCTTGGAAGCACAGGATTGTACTTCACTTGTAACTAGATAGAATTTTTTTCTCAAGTCATCTATCTGTCACTTGTTACATACATGGATAAGAAATGTAGTGAACTTACGCGAAATTACCCTCAACAATTATTACTCTTTTCTACTACCTACCTATTTTTGTGAGAATAATGAGCATCTTGAAATCGATACCGCGATATTTGGCTTAAACACACAATTTTCGCGACATCACACACGATGATAGACTTGACTTCGCAACTAATATCCAAAAAGCATTCCTCTACAATTGTTCCCCCTTACAATTTGCGAGCCATCTCCAGAAGTTCGAAAGATACTAAATACGTGTATATAACTACAGTTGATATGAAAATCGATAGTTCTTGACCTCTTACATAATTTATGAATATATAGATTGAATTTTTGAGCCAAAATACGCAAAAATAATTTCTTCACAATTACATCCCATAATTTTCATCTATCTTAAATAGGTTCGAAGAAAACTTGTCAAGATTCTCAATTTTTGGACCGCAAGAAGAAAATTGATGGGACTGATGGAGTGAGGGACTGATTTACAGATTGTTGAAGCTCCTTCTATCAGATTTTAGGTCCAAAATCACTCTTACTGTATACTTCTTTCGGTGCTGGAGAAACCGACTAATATAATCTCCTTTCTTATTTTCCGCATGGCACATGTCACCCTATCAAATCAATGCTTCTTTCAGGCTTTGTTTTCATGCCTTTCAAATAGTTTGTTTTAGAAACGCATATGAATTATCGTGTCGAAGATACAGCAATTTCTTTTGTGACGCGATCTAGTGATGCTCAACGATTATATTATAATGAGGCAGAAAATCAGTGCACTCTTTTCCGATCGAATATAGAATCCTCCTGCTTGTTAATTTTGGGTAACGTTGAAGTTCGTTTGTGTTCATATGCCCAAAGTTTTCATAGTTTCTCATGGATTAAGTCGACCCTTCGATTTTGGTACTGTTAAGTTGTCGATATAAAGTTCCCATTTTCAACTGTTACCCGCAACTCTATTGATAGTATCAAGAACTACTACCGTTTATAACCTGAAGAATGCATTGGAGTTCTTATTGCCAAAAATTCAACGGCTTATCCTGAAACACAACTGTAAAGAGATACAGAATCTTACTTATTGAATAAATTTGGATGAAACAAATTGCACTCAATTTTAATAATCTGCAGGAAAAAACCTCTTCTTATAATTGATTCATCTTCTAATGCAGTCACGTTTAGAAGCATCGCTAGTGTCCTCTGGTTCTTTTTATTTGTAGAAGTACCGTAGCATTCTCTGTCACGTTACAAGCGTTTCAGGCGCCTTACGATTCGTAATGTATTCAGAGGGTGACACACGGTTGCAAACCGTCTGCTGCCGAGCCCAATGGTGGTTGTGCTAAAAGCAGACCAGGACTTAATAATATAATCGATTGAAAAGAAAAATGCAGTCCCTTATACAGAGGAAAAATATTTTTGTGTGTCGTTGCACTGAATATTCCTCAGTATAAGTTGATTACAATTGATTGACAGAATGGACCTTTCTGTTAGACTAACGTTGACAAAATAGCACCTTTTTTGTAGAGGATTTCATTCAGATTAGTTTAGTATATGAAATTTTTTCGGCTAGAGGCAGTAGTTTTCGTGGTATTAATGAAAAACTGAATTTTATCAAAATTGGCTTCTACATTAATTATTTTCGCTATTTGTCCTATTTTGGTCTTCGTTGCCTGGACTATTGAGCACAGACCAAATTGTAGGTACTTGCTGGTAGATTTGATTCAGTAAGGGCATGTTTTCACTAAACTGCCTTATTGAGTCTTCCAGATTGATGAAATACTATCTAGAAATCTAAATGAATCTTGACACTTGATGAACAAATTTCACATCCGCGACTTCAACTTGAAAATCTATGAATTTAATTACAAATTCCAGTTTTCCGAATCTTCTTAATCCATACCTGCATCCATTCTCTCGTTTCCGTCTGGAGATCTGTGATCACCGCAGCGATCGTGATCATGATTGAACCGAGAACTATTTCTCCGTTCACTGCATCGCCCTCCAATGTCTCTACGACGTCAAGACATCTTGTTCAAGCTGACTCTTGATAATTATTATAATTGAGATCGACTTGATACGTTAATGTTGCGAAAAATAACCATGAACTGAAGTTACTCTGTAATTGCAGAAAAGACATCCTTGAGTGATTTAGTGAATTGAAGTATAAGTACTCGAAAGCAATCTATTTTTGCACGAGTTACATATTTAATAGCAAAACGAAAGACTGAATGGAATATCAGTAAAGGCAAAAGCTTCTCGAAACTAATTTTCTCGATAAATATGTTTTATTGGCTTCCCAATGATGGTGTCATGAAAAAATATTGGAAACTTTAAAATAACTACAGCCGACAGTTATGGACACCCGAAACCAAAATAAAAAAAAATAACGTTTTTTGTTCTTTTAATCGTTATCAATAATTACACCATGAGGATTTTGGTCCTCAGAGCTGCATGTGTAAGATATACTTGAAAACTAAATTCTTCTCACTCCTAAAAATGACTCATCTCAATTATCATCAATTATGAATTAAACATGATGAATGAATTATGTTTCCTACTTACCAGTGAGTTCCTGCGTCTTCTTAAATCTGTGAAAAGAATCCTAGGACATAAAGGACTGCCGGTTGTAAAATATCCTCTAGTAAATTGTTGTTCTCCCGAGTTTTGAAATAATTTGGTGAAGTGGAAGCGTTGATCACTATTCTACTGTATTAAAAGAGGTTGAAAAGTACCATAACGTTGCTAATTGAAGATGCAAGGGCCGTATTCTGGCGATAATGTCACCGGGGTGGATGTGTGCCCCAATTGAATGCCTAAAAAACAAAATACACTTATTAGTAGTTAGTGTTCTATATGAATTTCGAAATATTATCTATCATATATTCAATAACGTTTTCATCCAATACCGATTCATAATGAGCTTGCAATCATAGTCATTTCAAAAAATAATATTCAAAATTAGTTTCTTAGTAAGAGAAACAAGATAAAATCACGGCAAACATTAAATACTATAACGAACGCGTCAATTCCACTGAGTATTCCATTCGTGGTATTCATAACAATGTTAACAATGCTAAATCGCCATAGAAACGGTGCATATCAGTGACTATTCCATTCGTAGTATTTATAACAAGGTTAACAATACTAAATCGCCATAGAAACGGTGCGTATCAGTGGGTATTTGGACGTGTAGAAATATCATCGGATATTACACTAGTGGTCACAGTGAGTATTTTACTCAAAGATGTAATATACTTCTCTATTATCCGTCAAAGAAAATGCAAGAAATTCTAATTTTTCAGTTTGACAGAAGTTTGTTTACTCGTTCCTATGAAAATTACGTGAGTTGTTACTAGATTCATAGAAAACTAATTTAAAAAAATTGTTTGATTCCTGGAATAGTCCTCCATATACCATTTGTAGTTAAAGTATTATAGACTATTTTTGTGATGCAATCACTCATGTTTATTGTGCTTGTGAATACCACTCGTGCTGCACACTCGTGATATTCAAACGCAAGCACAATAAACATTCGTGATAGCACCACAAAAATGATCGATAACTACTTATTGTATAATTAATGATAATTTTTGTGTTCAACTAACAGCATTTCAATATCTTGTCAGTGTGATAAGATGAGCCAACATAATTCATTCGTGTAAAATATAGTTCATTATTCAAATAAAATAGCCTCTCGCTTTCCAGGCATCGTGGCTAAACTTTTTCCAATCTCAAAACGCCATAACTTGATTGATTTTGATAAAAAAAAAAAGGGTGAATCTTTAAGTTTTGGAGAGTTTGAGGCTTCTTCTTTCAGGACATGTAAGTTATTCTGACGCTGAGCTCACTGTACTGCCTACCACACCCCTGAAAAGGATAAAGTCCTTGATGTCAAAAAGTGTCAAATTTCAACAACTTGTACCAGGTGCAAAAAAAATTTGGACTCAACTCGCGATCCAGGAAATCAAGTAAATCCATATTCCTTCAAATTGCGCAAAACGTCGAGTGTCTGTGACTCAAAAATTCATCCATTTTCGACTTAAATCTACGACCGTGATTCGAATGAAAATTGAAACACAGCTTGGTCGTAGCTTCCGTCATTTTGAGCACGACTTAACGTTGCCACAGGTTGATGGGCACAAGCATACGCAAGCATTGATAATTTAGAGCGACGAGTAAAACCTATATTGTTATTTGTATCTGTTTCCCTATTCTTATAATTATACAATGTAACATCGATAGCGCATCAGTCCGGTTTAGTTTTGTACTACCATCAATATCCATCTAAAATGATTTGGAATGACAAGAATGAAATACAGCCAATAATATTTTATGCGATATACAATTTTGTGATCGAAGAAACCGATCTGATAGTACTTGAGATTATCATCCACACCAAGATAATAAGCTAGATGAAATCAAATATATGATCTTTTGGTTCTATGAGAATATCGGATAGTAGAATTACTATTTATCACTTGGCCGTGTGAATAATTGAGGACAAATCTATGATTCACGCGAAACTAGAGCCAAGAAAAGATGAATCAATATGTCAACAATATCGTATTTTATTTCCACATCAAACATAAAATTTCTCCCCTATCAAATAACTCAGAAGATCTGCACAATTTTGTTCTGGAGTAGCGAAACCTTCAGCATTAATTTTTATTGAAAACAAACATTTTCATTGACCGTTATAAACGGATCAAGAAAGATGTTTTCGTTCGAAAAATAAATAGAACATTCTTCTAGCTTGGACTCTAATGCGCTGACCAAATAGCAATATTGTTTTTCCGCAGGGGAAGCAATAATACGAAACGCAAACCTTTTGAAAAAACACGATAAGCTTCTTCCAATACCATGCACATAAATATTCCTATTTATTTGTGTCACATTGTAGCCATTTTGTGAAGAATTTCCTTTGAGAACTGAACGATAAAGTAGAAGAGTAGTTGCATTCATTTGTAGGTTTACTGCTGATACAAAATTCGGAGCCAAAAGAAATTCGTAAGCTGTAAAACTATTTTTGAAACAAAAGATCTGATGCATTATTCACAGGAAATTGTGAAACAGATGTTTTTTATTATTTATACGAGATTACAGTTTATTTACAAGTGCATTCCATCGTGTACACATGAAATATTCAATGTGCAATCTCTGTGTAGCAAAGTATCTTATTCAGAATTCAATATACAATATACAATAATCGTATTTTCCCTATGGATGAAATAAAATGTATTTTCATAATCTCTGTGATTTTTCTAAAAGTTCCTCACGTCTCAATTACAGTATAGTATAAAAGTGTTACAAGTGAATTTGCATAACGATAGGGAGATTGTTCTGTAAATATTTGACATGTGTACTACTAAAAAAACCACTATAAAACAGTTTGCACTGAGAAAGAAATGTGAAACCTGAACACCATCAGAGCCAAAGCGGGCACAACAAAAAGTGTCACAAGAGGCATAAAATCGGTCAAAAAAGTTTACATCTCAACGATGTGATCCTACGTTGGTATATTAAATTTTTTTCCCACTATTTCTTTCTGATAAATAATATTTGGCAATAGTGAATTATTCTTTTTCCAAGTATTCCATTGATATATCAGCAAAAAACTGATCATTCGATTTCACTCCTTTTTAACATCCTATCAAAATTTTATCTTGGTAATTTAGAGCTGGAATTAGCCATTTTTAGATACTTTACTACTTCGAATGAATTCACAAAATACGGAATGAAATTTTTTTTAATGTCACTGTTTTCATGAATAATAGAATGACAAAAATTTCATATCCAAGTACAATTAAAAATCTCATTACCCCGCTATGGAATATTGACAATCCACAGCATTTAATACAACTAGATATTTTGAATTACTTTTTTCATTACGCCAAATATATTGCATTTGGAAATTATAATTAAAAAATTGATTACAGCTGTATAAAATATTCAAATGTCACAACAAATTTGATGTGTTTTCGCAATTTTAGTATTGTGTCACCTGTCTCGGTAATGAATAATACCAATTGAATCAATGTGCGGCCAACATATGGTAACTCATAATACAAAAATGAATTATTGAAGAATTTAAATGTTTCTCATATAAACTTTGAGAACAAATCTATGGATTAGTAGTCCTACTCTCTTTCTCTTTTCTGAAAATTATTATCAGAACTTCAAGCCAGGACAGTTATATTGAAATTATTATTTGAAATTCATGAGATGCTTGAATTTTTGGGCGAATTGGCAGAAGCAATTCCTTGATTCCTCTTTTAACTGCTCATGCGATAAAAATTGACGAGTTCAGCAAATTAGAAAATTCTTTTTATTCCATTTATTACACGGTACAAATTTTTGATTAAAAAATCTACCCAACTCAATTTACTTCACTTAAACTCTTTTGGACAATAATTTTATTTGATAATCACTGCTATATCATCATATTAACATGCTGTTTTTCTCTTTTGATGACTATAATGTGATCAACTGATTACAATAAATTCAGTAAAAACGTTACAAGATTAGTTTCAACTCAAACTCTCAAGATGGACGGAGCAGATTAGTAGACGAACCAGACAATGAAGAATTATTTATCCAATAAAATCTAATTTGTATAGAGCATTTTTTCTATTTAACCTGAGGGAATAAATCACTAGAAAAGTTTACGTCAGTTAATTTGGTATGAGAATAATCAAAACGCTAGTCATCACAGAATGTAGGGATTATGGACAGTCAACGATCAAGAGAGTGGTACTACTTTTGCCTGGGCAGAAGAATATCGACAAATCTACAAATTGGACGTCTAAATACAATGTCATGATTTCTTTTTAGGTTCTTGACTCATTTAGCAATAGATTCAATCATGCATACTTTGAAACTTATTTTGATTGCAGGTTCAATCTGTATTTATTTATCTTTTCTTGATCATATTATTCAGAAACTAGAAATTCATGATAATCATGACGTTTCTGGAAAAATTATTAATCAACACGGCAGAATATCAGACTTACTGCCTCGTCAGACCACTACATTAAATTTGCCATTTATCTGCTTCGTCAAACTGATAATTATTTCTAGATCACCGGAGGCAGAAAAATAAACTCCACGTGCTCATTTCTGGACAAAATAGATCACTGTTCTGGACATTACTAATCTCTGTCCGCCAAGAAAAGTAACAATTCACTTTTTTGAAGTTGAATGTCTGATTACTATTGAAAATTATTGAAGCGCAGAGAGCAGAGTGAGCGTAGATTTCTTTTTATCCATTCTTATTCTATGCTATCAGGTTAGGATCTATAGATTACCTAGTTCATACAAAGAATGATATAGTACGTTGCACTAGAATAAAGCCCGCCGCACACGAGGCAATTTTCCATGCAATTTTGTTCACTTAATTTGCAGCAAGTTTTCTTGCGCACTGGGCCACTTTGAGGTACACTTAGTGTGACACTTATTCTCGCATCACACGATGCAAGCTGCGCCACTCATTCTAACACCAGAACGTAGACTTGGTAGATTTTCACATTACAAGTATAGATGTTGCCGAAACTAATCGTCGGAGGAGAGCAGAAGCATTCGCTGCAGTTATAGCTTGCGAATTACGAGACAGAGAAAAAGAAGAAAAAACTTTGGTCAAGAGAGTGATTTTTGAGAAGGAATCAAGGCCGCAGAGTTTTCAACATTTTGTTTGACGAGCTAGTAGGGTGTATACCAAACGTGAAAAACGTGGAAATGTCAGGGAATTTAGATAAACTGGAAATGTCATAGAATCGTCAGGGCATTTCTGATATTTGTCTGGAAAAAATACATCATAGGATATTTATGCATTATTACTCATAAAAGTATATTTTCACTCTTTGAGATACTAGAGCCATCTGTGCAAATCTATAAGTCTTCCAGATCTATAAATTCATGAAAAAAATATTTATTAAAGTACATTTACTTTTGTGGATTAATGTAAATTCGTTCATGATATCAAGCTCGTTGCGATTTTGTTTTTAATTCACAGATTTATAGGGTTCACACAGAATTGCAACATTAATCTGTGATTATATGTAAGCTTGTATCAAACTTTTGTTTTTTACTGTCTGGAATTTTATTGAAAATAACCTGGAAAACCTGGAAGTCAGGGGATTTTCATTGAATTTTTTAGTATATACCCTGAGCTAGAGTACGTAAACATTACCTATTTCCACTAGCCATAATTTTTACTTATTTGTATCTTAAAACACCACAAAATACAATGTACTAATGAGGCACAGCATTCTGATGCGACATACAACTCAGTGATGTAATCACGTGATTTCGTCGTTTGCTTTGATTGGCTGTGGACAGCAGTCAGTGGCGCAGCAAGTGCGAAAAATAGCACCGAACCTATCTTGAAAAACAAGTCTCGTGGTAAGTCTAGTACCCCGCATCGCACCAAATTTCTTGCATCGGAGCAAGCGTGGCACCCAGTGCGGCACCAAGTGAACAAAATTGCTTGAAAAATTGCATCGTGTGCGGCGAGCTTAAATGTGTACCTGTACATACCTAGATCTCTTAAAAGCATTGAGATAGACAAAAATATGTTACTGTTAACTTCATCTCCATCTCTGAACAATTCAGCAAAACCTAGACTGAACTAAAGTAGAATGAAGAGAACATGTAGGAGAATTCAGTAAATATTTATTATTCTTATCCTACTCTACAGTTTTGGTACCCCCTGGACCATCTTCAGGAGTGCTACATTTATACAAAAGTGTGAGAATATGGGACAAATAGACCAAATGAAGTGAAGAGTGTACTTACAATGAAATTAGTGTTTGTGTGTGCTGAAATCTGTAATGTGGAAATAAATATATTTTCTCATGGTTGTTGTGATTGAAAATGAGAAAAAACAACATGTTTTCAGTCACAAAATGAAGAAATAAATATATGTCCATATGAAAAAATATAAAAACTATGTATGGTAACGTCTGGCCGTTGTGAAAGCCAGAGGCTGAGAACAAGTTATTATTTGTCTGCCTTTAGTTCTAAATGTTCCTTTGTTTAAGTTCCTAAGCGCATATTCTAACGCTATGTTGAATAGAGTCACCGATAATGTCTCTCCTTGTCTTACTTCTTTGTTCATTTCAATCCTCTGGGTTTCTCCTTTTTGTGTTCTAATTGTGGTTGTTGTTCCACTTAATGTCATCAGGATCAATTTTCTTAGTTTAGCTGTTATTCCAAATTCTTCTAGGGCTGTCATTAGTTGCTTTCTCTTAATCGAATCAAACGCTCATTTGAAATTAATAAATAATAAACCTATGAAGTGCGTGCCAGTATAATGCGGAAAAGCAAAAACGCACAGGTCATCAACAGTCAATTGATGAAGTGTCAACCAATGGAAAAGAATCACATCAAGATGTCAAGGAATGCAAGCCACAAAAGACGGATGAGAATGGAAATTTTAAAAAATGAAGATTTCAAAACATCAAAAATCATTCCAATATGCTATTATGAATTGGGCTCAAGGCTGTAGTATCAGTTATACCATTGACATTATTCTTATCTTGTTTTATGTATAATATTTAGAGTGTAAGCCTCTTGTTTAGAATAGCTTTATTATGTAAGATGCGTGTATTCGCAAAATTTAAAGAATGTCTGGTATTGATGCAGTGACTGACCACCGCACACTCAGCACTCACCTTTTTGGCATTTTTGCAGTTCCGCTTGTATCTATCCAGACGTGTTTTCGAATTCAGCTCAGTTTGTCCCGTGTAATGTGCCGCGCAATCATTACATAGAATCTTGTGAATTGGGTTAGATCTCAAATTTATGTCAGTTTTATTTTTAGCGCATTTTTCCGAAAAAAGCGCTATTATATTCACTTTGGCTGGCTGGCTGGCTGGCTGGCTGGCGTGACGCTGAGATCTCAGCAACTATACTATTCACAGACTTGAAACTGGTACTAAATAAAAGCTGCTGTTTCGTAGGCTTGCACAAATTGCTTTAATTCAAGCTCAGTGATTGTGGAAAATTGAATTATTCAATTACTTGTTTCAAGTGAAACAATGTCCATAGATATCTATGACATTAGGGATATGGCAACTAAAATTTATTAAAGTAGATAAAAATTTAGTTACAACTTTCGCCGCGGGTGTCACTATTATTATGTACAGTTGTCAAATCTGTCCGGGATTCATTCAATGACTTGTTTGACGCGAATTTGAAGCTTATTAGAATGAATTATTATTATTGGATGAAAATTTGTTCACTTTTGGTGTATTTTTTTTTATATAGCTTTGATAAAGATCAAATTATCATTTTAAGCTACAGCACTTGACCTCCTGTCAATCAATAACTAAACAATGAAGATTAAAAGGTATTTTTGAGTTTGTACATGTATAAATTATGTACCTATTAAATAGTCAACTTGAAACTAGTACTAAATGGAAGCTGCTGTTTCATAAGTTTGCCCAAACTGCTTGATTTCAAGCTCAGTAATTGTAAGAGATGGTAATTTGCGAAATCTCTGAAGTAACAAGCATTCATGAGCTGTCAAAAATGCGCTTTCATCATCTAGATGATTCTTCCATTTTTTACATTGGAAAATGAATTACTCACTGTCTTTTGTCTGGAAAAAATTTTAATCTTATCGTTATCTCTAGAAACTTCCCTGATTTTACCACTTGCTCCACCTAAGTACGGAATAGTGGAATACTTTTCCTTCAAAGGTGTTTTATTGACATTTGCCATGCTAGCATGTAAACTGTTGTTGATTTGATTTCCTATGCCGTGAATGATGCCTACAGGGTATCAATTTGTAAGTAGTAAATCAGTTATCGTATTCTACACCTCATTATGATATATTTCAGATATCAGATGTAATGCTCTAGAGAAAATATTCTCAGCCACATTGATAAGTTAATCTGTAGGATGTTTTGATCTGAAATTGAGGTACCCAGTGCTAGCGGAAGGCTTTTTGTACAATTTAGTGGTAATATCACCATCATTGTCTCTGAATACTGCCATGTCAAGAAACGGCAAACAATTGTTCGTCTCCAATTCTATGGCAAACTGGATATGTACATAGAAATTATTAAAAACAGTAGAATTCGTGAAATTGTTTCAATATGTTGTATCTCTACATCCTGATAATTACTTTTACGACAAAAGACGGAGCCAATGACACAGCATGACGTCTCTGTATAAAAGATGAACAACTCAATGAATTAGTTCATCTATGGCATCAAAACCCTCAAAAACGCAAATATAACTACGAAATGACCATAATATTTGGATTGCGATTCAACATGAGGTGTTTAATACACACTTCTTGAAAGTCTCAGGTTCTAACTCAGGCATGCAGCACAATAAGTTATTATTAAAGAATGTTTCAATATATAAGCTCATGTTTCATTGCTACACCAAATTACATTCTACTAATAATTCGGTGGTAACGTTATCTTGTTGGAATTATACTGCACTCTTCCTACATACTCTCAGGGTTCGTGATTCCTTTTCTAAGATCTGCTATGAATAAACATGAAATAAATATCAGTCACGTCTTTCACCCGATACGGGTGTAGCAGGCATTTGAAGTGCACTTGGTAGATTGGCTGATATTCCTTCAGCCGTAGAGTCTTCTGTGATAGAAATGAATTGACATCAACAGTATCTTGCTATTAAAGTTATCACTGAGACGTATGCATTAATTTCCATGGTTTATTCCTTATTTGGTGGAATCTTCTATTAAATCATGTAAATTCAATGTCAGAGCTCAATCAATTTCAGTAGACAACAAACTAATATATTACTATACAAAATGATGCTCATATTAGTTAATATCATCAAAATGTTATGTTATTTGTAAACTGATAATGTCAACAGTGAATGTATTTTGTTTGTCGTATAGGTATGCTAAGTACACAAGTTGATATTAATATGTACGCCCGTATTGCCAATTATTATTCAAATAGTACATAATGCTCTACTATTCTACATAATTACTATTATATGGATGTAACTGGATTCAAATGCAGATATATTAGAGCAAAAGCAACGTGAACATATATGTATAACATGGTGTTACGAGTAGTTATCATTTATGTGGCGATGACAAAAAAGTATAATCCATAAGAAAAAAAAGCTAAGAATTCGACTGACGCTCAGACTTTGACTTTCTAATGAAAGCGCACTGACACAAAACATGAAATGGTGCAGAGAATGTATTTTCTATCGAATGACACTCGAAACGTTCTTGTTATGAGTAAACATCATGAAAGCTTTTTTAAAACTAAAGCCTATAGTCCGTGTATCTGTTTGAACCAATTTCAGAATATGCTGTCAATATTATTGTGTTTTGAAGTGACACCACAACCCGAAGAACTCAACGTAGAATGGATAGTTAGTAGTTGTCCTGAATTTTGCAAGCCAAGTTGAATACTTAATAGTGTATTAATGACGTGTATTTGATTCGGATTTGTTCAATCAGTGAACGCTGATGACCATTTCTAGTCCAGCTTTTTTTCTGATCGTCAATGACATAAATAGCAATAAAATCAACCTCTGAAGAAGCTATGCCAGTAGCAAGTTCTATGAAGTATAACAGAATAAAGCGACAGCGCAATTAAAAAATAAACAGAATAGAAAAATCCCAACTGGAAAAAATATGAAAAAAATTACTCAACACAGATATTGGGGCGGTAATCAGTCCTAATAACAGAACAAACCAACAAAAATTATGAAGCCAATTAGAAAACATTATTAAATCAAAATATAATGCAAAAAAAGACTTCCTAGTGTGAGTACAGAGGAAACACGAATGAGAAAACTCCAGATTAGATTACTTGAAGTTGCAGACCGTTTTCAAGAAAAGATTTTCTGGAAGAAACAAAAAAGATTATACACTCAAGACTTATATTTCGTCATATTGAATTATAATCTGCAGAAGTCTCTTTTCACAATAAATCAGGTTCACAGTTTTTTATTGATTCGAATTGTTTAAAGTGGGCTGAACGATGATAAAGGGCTCACTGGCCAGAAATTTTACATATACGTGACAAAATTGAAACTACAAATTTAACGAACAATAGAAAGACAAATTTATTTTTTCATGTGTTATTATCACCCTGAATTATTCCCAAAATGAATGAGACTGCACAGCATATTATGTCAAACCGGATTAAGGATTCAAATACCAAAACGGAATAACATAAACACAACACAGTAACTAATACAATGAGTATTTCCAACTTCGAATAGATAACTGTCAATGTAAATCAATGAGATTATTCCGAATCACGGGCGAATTTGTGCAAATTGAAATCCTGACAGTTGGTGTGTGGAGAGGAACTTAACACACTACACTCGCATTGAGCTTTGTCACTCAGCTTAACTTGAAAGCTCACATGTACAATAGTCTCTTCTTCACCTGAAATTAATGCACATTTGGACAAATAGGTGTGAAGTGAGCTCTGGATCTGACAGCTGGTAATTGGGAGCCATTGTATTCTCAATAAAAGCGATATTTTCTGCTAGAAGGATTGTAGACCTTGAATTTTTCAGCAGAAGGTTACAATGAGGTTCAATTCAGGGCGATATTTTATCACACGAATATAAAAGATGTGATGAAGGAGGAAAAGAAGAATAAATTACATTATGCAATACCGATCCATAACCATAATGCTTGAATCTTTCTTTTGTGACTAATATATTATATTCTATACAAGTACAATATATTACTATTATAAAATGATATTTGTTCTGTTATACATCATACAAATATTTAATTTGGATAATGAGTTATTAATTTTGAAGATATAGAGGTTAAGGATAGTAGGAAGTACTTTGACATTCGTGCAACATTAAGTCATAATGCTCAAGATTACACATTCATCATAACTTGCTCTTAAAGTTACATCCAATTTTTAAATAACCATAAATAATCTGAACATAATAGTGCCTCAATGAGAAATTTAGAACGATGATGCAGTATGCTCTTCGAAGGGGGCGTGTACCTTAACTTGCATTTATTACATTTCAGAGTGCCGTAGCAAGTGAACGCGTCCTCCCAAACAGAAATTTCCCTTCGACATGTTATTCTAGGAATAGGAAAACTTCGCATGTTACACATTTTCAATATATTTGTTTCTGCTTAAAGTTGGAGGGCATCTAGAAACGAAGTATTATGTAATTCAATTATCTTCCCAATATTGGTGAGAGCATAAACACTAGTACTGTAAAGACACACTAATGGAATTCTCTGGTAATGTTTTTAAAAGTAAAGTTTAAAATGTATACAGCTTAAGAGCACTAGTCGAGAAAAACGATCATATTTCAAAATGGTTATGGTGTAGTTGCTTTTACATTCAAAAGAGGTCATTATATTATGCTAGCAAAAATTTTCCTAGAACAGAACAAAACTATATTGTATTTTAATCAGTTTCTTGATGAGATGCTCAACACATAGTACTAGCAGATTTATTGCAAGCGAAATAAGTTTTAATTCATATTTTAGGTAATTTAGTTTTTGTCATTATCAACTATAATAACTGCTCGCAAAATCTAAGCGTGATAACAATCGACATCCGAACGGTGGATCAACTTTAAGACCTGTTCTATGCTTGTGAAACCAACTGATTACCAAGTAGTGACTCTACGATAAACTGTTACAATGCTGTGAAGCCACCAATGATCTCTTCAGTAGTGACTCTACGTTAAATGTTTCTGACACTGTAAAGCCAACAAGGACCTATCTAGCGGTGATCCTACGTTAGATTAATCTGACACTTTGAAATCAACGATGACTTCTCTAGCGATGACGCTGCGTTATGTTAATTCAACGTTTGCGGAGATTGAACAAATAATGAAAATGAAACTGAACAAAAAATAATCAAGATATTGTTTGTTTGCTTGTTCGTAGCCTCGTGACTCTTGCACGCATATCTAACAAATACCAGAGAAGTCTGAACAGTGAAAAAATTTTAACATCGTTTACTAAACTTGTTTTTGTAAAACATGGATTTTAGCAACTGCAGATAACAGCTCCGTTACAATGAGGGAAATGGTTCGTGAATCAATCCTGATTTACGATTTAAGATTCAAGGTGGAATGCGGCAGCATCGCAACAAACAAGGTATTAGAAATTACCAGCGTGCCAACGTAATACCCTTATTTATGACTGCTGAATTTCTTAGCGTTGACTTTATTGTACGAACGACCCTCTAACTACATATATCCTTCTCTTGAGATGAATTATTATAAGAGGTTCGCCCATTACTTGGATTTTGTCATCTGTTTCATCTGGAATTTAAACGATAGGCATTCTTGGGCTGATTAGATTTCCCTTTAACTCGTAAGAGTTTCTCGTAGCGGAAGTATATCAATAAAAAAATATTGAATATTATTACTACGACATAAAATTTGAATTTTGTTCAATATACGAGGAGCTTAAATATCGAGACTCTTTCATTCGGTGATATACAAAATTTTTTAAGATTTGATCAATTCTTCAAGAGAAATAGTTTTAAAAAGGAAAAACGATAGTTATTCAAGTATTAAGGTCAATAAGTATAGTTTACCGATTGAGAATAATAGTTTGGAGGTCGAGCCTTAGCGAGGTTTCCAAATATTATACGAAATCGGTACTGTACTTATTGACCGTGATGCTTACAAAAATTTTTGCACGATTGGAAGATCCAAAATATGGATCCGAATTTTCTTTTTTCAATTAAATTACTACTTATTATTGTTTGTTCGCTGTCTGCTGTCAAGTTTGACATTTTATTTTGAATATTCAATTGCAAATAAAGACAAATAAATGAGTATTTTTTTGTGAAAATTCACAATTCTTCACTTACCGCCTTTGCTCATGGGCCGTAAGTCAGCATAACCATAGTAACCACAGTTTGCTGGTGAAATCAACATACCACCTCGAATAGGAGGCCGGTAAACACATGAAAACGCCCTATCGTGCAAAAAGTATCTAAAAGATGTGCTCCACTTTATTAAGAATAACCTGAAAATAATAAAATAATATGGATATCTTTTAGATCAGTTAACAGAGTAAATTTGAGTTTACTTTGTATTACAAATAAAAATATAAACAAAATATCCTAATTATACATGAGAAAGAATTGAATAAGCGTCAAAAAAATGTGCTACCATAATATTATCAGGAACCTGTCTGACGAAATACAAAAGTTTTGGGTGTTTCAATGTGAAATAAATCACAACCGATGATACATACAATACGGACAAACGAATATAATTTTAAATACCATCAATTTTGTCTAAAAATATCTTCAATGGGCATTTTCTATTTTGGAATTCATTCCATTCTATTCATCTGGATTTATTCATGCTTGTCCCTGAATAACAATTTCTTTTGAATGTAACAAGAAATTCAATAGAAAATTGGAGTGTTTGAAATGCTCTCTTTTCGAAAATAAAGATAGCGATTATTTTCTAGGAAGCGCAATTCATCTTCAATGAGACTTGTGACTAGGATTAACGAATTGTGCATTCATTATTCCGGTCTTTCAAAGTAATTTTGTCCTTAAACGCTCTTTTTCCTGCATCCTAGCATTATCGTTGCAAGTCTGGTATCAACAGGCTATTCTTACTGAATGCAGATGGTGCTGCTTACTTGAAAACATGTCTTGCATATTCATGACACCAATATTTGTAAGTTGACGTTTAAAACACTTCAAAAAATATCAGATATAATTTAAAGTACTGGAAATGTTGAAAATTGCAATCGAAAGTAATATTTGCGAGTGTCTATCAAAATCTGCAATACAGTATTGATATCAAGGCAATTTTTATAACGATATTTTGCTGCTGGCAGGCTCGGTGACTTTGGCATCGCTGTCGAAACTGCAGACAGTATGTTTGGAGCGCAAATGCGGTCGATGAGACAGCTTCTAAAAACGGACGACTGGATAATTGAGAGAGAAGGGTTAGGGCTGTCAAAAGAATAATCAGGAAGTAGGTTTCACTACAGGACTTATCCACACAAATAAGGACATAGTACAGCATATATTTTCTAGGAATTAGCACGAAGGATAGAATTACTAAAGGCTGATAACGACGTGACGACTGTGCAAGACACTAGACCCAGGCAGTCGAAAACGGCGAGAAACTTTCAAATAAATAGTCTTTGACGTTTGCGGAATCGTGAAGCAGTTTCCAAAACGGTAAATTAACTTTTACATCGTCTTCAACACTCGGAAAACCAGAGTGATCACCGAGCAGTGACTCTACGTTAATTCACTACAATACTGTGAAATCAACGATGATTCCCAAATGGTGACCCTACTTCTAATTTATTCCAATACTGTGAAATCACAAAGATCTCCTCTGCGGTGATATGATTCCATTTAATCCAACGTTCGTGAAGCTAGTTCAAAACAGCAAAAGTAAAACAAATCCAAGTTCCTTTTACGAACTTTAACAAAACAATCGGATTCACAGTTCGTATTGTACAATTGTGCTTAACGGACTTAGCACAAAAACTTCACTCGGACGGTGAAATGATAAACACTTCGAAGATGACACTCGGAATCGGAACTAGAAGCGCACTTTGAAACGTCTACTCAGAAGACTTGACATTTAAAAAAGTGACTTAAATTGGTTAAAAAGCCGTATTTATATTCAAAAATTGATGAAACATCACTTAATTTATGCCTTTTGAATTAACTTCAATGTTCCAGAGGAATGTGAGAAGCTTATTTTTCTCTAAGGTTCTGATGATCGGCTAGAGATCTAGGCTACCATGTCCAAAAGTGGTGTTCTATTTGCCATTTCGCTCGTTTAAAAAGCAGAATCATCTTTTTGAAAAATACAACTTATTGTATTCGAATGTATTGTTACGTTCTATAATTTCCAAGGCAATATCAATGTTAAATTTATTTGTTAGAAGTTAGGATTGATATTATATTTTTTTTGTTGGTTGCCTAGTTAGGCAATAGAGGATAATTTATTGTGTTGCTGGTAGGCTAGCAACATTGAGTTTTTGATGTCGGTTTTATTTCAACGGAGTAAAACACGTAAATACTGGATCTTCATTGAAGCTGGGAGATTTACAGTTCTTTTTGTACTTGACTATCGTTTCGACTACATCGCAGGCCAAGTTAGAGTGATCATTTTATGAATTTAAGATATTTATTTTGTGATTTTGATTCTTTTGAGATCAACTCTGACATACTCATGTTGAGGATTTAACTGCGAATCGTAGTCTTGGGAAGTTATAATTTCCGCGGATAATTCCGGATTTGGAAAGCACATGGTCATTACAGATACGTAAAAGCCGCCCCACATCTCAGGTGTGTATCCATTGTAGTAAAAATTCCGATTTAAAATTGTTTTGAAGAAAAAAATCAAAAAAGGAATATTTTGCTCCTCAATTTTCATCTTACTATTATTATTAATTTAGAAATTGTGTGCATGTTCATCCAAAATCATATCATCGAGTAGCTTCCACCAGCAATACTAATGATTTTCCTTTTAGGCTCTCATTGTACCTTTATCGTACTTTGATTTGTATTTTATGATATTGTTTTATTGTTGGATCTTTATTGTTATCTTACGTGGAGGATATATTCGATCGTTGGGAAATCTACTGGAATAACAAAAGTGGCTGTAGTGGAACGAATTAGAAACCGGTCGTAAGCGTCATTGGCTACGACACCTACACGTCCTCGGACTACGTCACCGGATGTCATCGTTGACAGCCAATATCCAGATAAGCCCAGTTATATATGATACATGTTTGTTTGAATCACAATTTGAATTATTTATTGAATCTATTGTTGAGATATTCAATACTCTCAGGGGGTATCACTTTTGATTTTGTACTAGCTCACGCGAGTATTATTGTTGTTATTTAATTCTATTTTGGATATCGTCTAGGGCTGTTCAGTTCGTAAGAGTTAGGACTTATCTTGTGTTGCGCTTCTCACGATTAACTTTAAGCTGCACTCCCTTGATTGGTCGACCAACCACCTGTCGTGCGACTTGTTTTTGCGTATATTTATATTTTGCATAGTTCTACATATAGTCCTTGCTCCTTCGCGAGCCACGCACCCCTACGCGCTACAACTAGTCAATTATTTAGTTATTGATTTCAACATATTCTCGCTTGGGTTATTCTTTCTAACTTTAATAATTAGTAGATCTGTATTCACAACGAAATTCACTATTCAATGAATGGTGTTTATATATTTAATTAGTATATTTTTCTTGTTGAACTTTAAATCGAGCTTATCGTTCTTAAATCATCCTAACCGGCACTATTGTCTTATCCTCCACAGGTTGGCATTCTCGTGGTTGTATGCCCTACTTACAAAACAACCCCGTGGCGCCCTATATTCTAGGTTCATTCATTCAGTTTTATTTATGTATGGTTTAATCAGTCAAGTTAGACTCACGACCGACTCCACTGTCTAAAAGCTGGCGGCCGCATTCGCGCACAACTGCAGATGCGTTATTGTACCTTATTGGTCAACCTCTAAGTTGACGAAGTATGTAGCAGTATCTATTCAATTTGTGGCTTGATATTTTTTTGAACCAAGTTATTATAATCAGTGTTGATGATGTCGTTTATAAAGTGTGATTGTTGCCTCCTTCATAATCATGAAGGCCAGAAACAACGTTTTCTGAAGACAGTTAGTGTGATGATACCAGCAATAAGTACAAAAACCGTATTCAACATTTTAAATTCACATTTATATCGATGTCTTCTTGAATGAACAACGAACCTCGAATTCAATTCACTTCCTAATTATCGCCAGAAATGCCAAGCGTAGCCTCCTTGATCTCATTGTCTTGAATCTACGTTTTCTTTAAATTTTATGTAACATGAACATAAAATGTGAGGGGGATTACATCTCGTTAATGTTTGAGCAAAAATTTTCAGCCACTTTTTTCGAACTTTCTCTGATAATGTAAAACGCGACTCTCTTCGATCGAAAGTCTAAAGCAAATGGGATATTCTTCCTTCACCTACGTCGTTACCTTAACGACAAAGTGACATTCTGCTGTTACCTACCATCGCGTCGCCAAGCAAACACTTGAAATTCTTCTAATATGTCACAAGGCAGCTGCTCCTGGCACATCAGCGTCGATACCATTCTTATGTGTTTTATAATGCTCCCTCTTTTGTGTCTTATTTGTGTAACAATTCATTGTTGACAGCTCTTTGGCTTGTTAATGGTTGAAATCTGACCACAGCAGAAAGTGTTAGTTCAGCAGCAAATCATGTGGCTGAGTTTATTTATAACGAGCTAACGATATTCGATATTCTTATGGAGGAAGGGTTGTATTTTTACAATGTACTGCTGTTGGAAAAACAAGTGAAAATAGAACAGGTTTTCTCTCAATTACAGGGAGGATTAACGAATGAACATGAAAATTAATGCTGAATCCACAGCTCCAGCGATACCTAGTCAAATTTTGATATAAAGAAGTAACTAATGTATTCAAGTGTACCGTCATGTTTCCATTACGCTATTGTCCACTACATGTGGAATGATAAGAATCTCCACTCTCGCTAATCAATATTTGTTCTTCTTAGTAATAGTTTTTTGAATTATTACTAGAAATTTCCACGTTCATTCGATTTATTGTAGGTAAGGTAGCAATACGTGATACTCTTTTCAATGAAATAATATTTTAAAATATCAATTTTGATAAGTTTCAAATTCAATTTCATTATGAAACGACAATAGAGGTATCATATCATTTAACCAGCATATAATATGCCTATATCATATTTAAATGTAGATGATCTAATAATTCTCATTCTCCTAAAAAATAGACTCAATTATATGCTCATCACATGATAAACTATTATTGGAATTAAATATATGATCATTCTGGAATATTCATAAATAAATTAGCATAAACAATAATTTATAGTCAAAATTTACATTTATGATGCTCCAAATAAAATTGTTCATGAATAATATATACTTTATTCAATATGCTTTCTGTGAAAACTAATTCCATTCCAGTGACATCAAATTTAAAATTCTACGCAGTTTATGTCAATTTTGTAGCTACATTTGGAGTAACAATTCGGTTTCGAATTAAATTTTCTGTCACATCAATTATTAAAATGAATTGAATTGGTAATACATGGCGAATGAATTTTTTTTTTGAGTATGTGTGATCAATATAACGAATTATACTTTTTCATTGTATTTTTCCTAAATATTATTACTAAAACTTATCAATAATAGTTATTTAAGTATTAAGGTCAGTAGGTACAGTTTTCCGATTGAGAATAATAGTTTGGAGGCCAAGCCTTGGCGAGGTTTCCAAATATTATACGAAATCGGTACTGTGCTTATTGACCGTAATGCTCACAAAATTTTTTGCACGATTGGAAGATCCAAAATATGAGTCCAAGTTTTCTTTTTCAAATTAAAATACTACTGATGATTGTTTATTCGCTGTCAGCTGTAAAGTTTGACATTTTATTCTGAATATTCAATTACAAATGGAAATAAATGAATGATTATCTTTTTTGTAAAAATTCACAATTTTTCACTTATCGCCTTTGCCCATGGGTGGTAAGTCAGCATAACCATATAAACCACAGTTTTCCGGTAAAATCAACATACCACCTCGAATAGAGGACCACCCAATCGTGCAGAAAAAAATGTCTTTATGTTCCTACTAAATTGGTGACTGTGTGATCCAATTCATGCACATTACAAATTGATGTGAGTCAAAGTCAAAAATAATATTAAAAATCAATAATTTCCAGTATCAGAAGATGCTGTAAAATAGCGCATATCCTCCAAGGATTGACTTTTGCTAATTCAGTTTTATTTTTGAACGACTATTTTACCCACTATATGAATAATTATCCATATAACAAGTGTATAAACGTAAGCAGTTTAACATGAGACCAAAAGTTCCAGACGAGGCTTACCGATTCACAAAAATTGTTTTTCGATGTCATAATGCTTGTTTTCATGAGTATTTTGCATGCAAGAGTTTTTTCTATGACCTCTGGCTAAACAAGAGAGCACAAGGCAATTTCAGTCTTAACAAATAACTCAACTAATGAAGCGTAAATTCATAAAGAATCTGAATTTATATTGAGAAACTTATTTGTGGAAGAAAACAAACACTTCATCATTTCAATTTTGCTGGTCGAATGAATTTGAGATCTCTGCAATCATAGATAGTTTTAAAAACTGCAATATCACCCGAAAATAGATTTATTAATGAATATGTTTCATTGAGAATAAGTTCTGTATAAAAATAACTAGAAACATAACATTTTAACATCAAAATGCTACCTTTTTCAAGAGAAATAAAAATGTATACTGTAGCCTCATCAAGTTATTATTTTACTGCAGAGACAGTGCAGACTGCCTAAGTCGATCTCACGGTATGATCAAAGAGCTCTGCCAATTGAGGTTCTACAGACTTCAGGATCAATATAAAAGTAGCCCTGCGGATAAACTCTGAGCGAAACTGTTGAATCTAAAAATTGTATTCAAACTCCAAACCCACATCGTCCAGTTATCAAAACCACTAGGAAGAATTATATAACCATAGTGGAAGAGATCAAAAAAATAAGGAAAGCCAATAAACAACAAGTTTAACCCTTAGAGTACTACGTTCCTCAGACCAACGGTAATTACGGCGTATATAAGGTCCTCAAAGGACTCCAGCTGGAAAAATGTTAAAACATATGGAAACATTGAAGTAAGTGGTAAATATTGATAGAGTATATCGAAAATTAACATATACTACAAATATAAACGAGGATAACAACAGAATTCTCATAAATTGAAGAAAAAATATAACATACTGTCAATTTTCGACGTGTAAATACACAGGTTCAGGTAAGGATATGAACAGCATCGAAATTACTTGTTGCAAAAATAATGCTCTCATTATCGTCACAAAAAGCATGAAAAAACTTACATCAACTTATTTAGTCGGAGAGCTGGCGACGGTTTTTCTGATGTATCTACGTAAGGCAAAATAATATCAAATATAACAGTAAAATTGTTTCCTATTTGAGAATCTGTAAGTCTGGTAGCATCTGTATCTTGCGTTTCAGGTATAAGGTAAAAATATATCTGGCAACATGTTAACAACAAATAATCAAGCGGGGAATGTTATTTTATAGATTCTCAATTATTATCCTATAATATAAAGCTTAAAAAAAGTCTTACATCATTACTTCAAAAACTTGAATTTTTATCCATGTAATTTCTACCTTATACCTGAAACGCAAGAGACAGATGCTGCCAGACCTACAGATTCTCAGATAGAAAACACTTTTACAGGTATATTTGATAATATTTTGCCTTACGTAGATACATCAGCAAAATCGTCGTCAGCTCTTAGACAAGAAAAAATTGTACATATCAACAACGGCGTGGGGTCTCTTAGAGACAACAAAAGTATGTTGGAAACAAAAAAAAAAGAGATACATTATGCTGTATATGATTGCAAAAGTAAAAATGACAAGGAAAAAATTTTTTTTTAGAAAAATATCTAGAGAAATGTTCAAGAAAAACAGAGTCTGGGGTCCCTTGAGGACCTCACGCCGTAGTCTAAGGTTTATGGTCTTTGATTGGAGACATGATGTTCAATGATAGTCTCTTCTTGTATATTGACACAAACTCGAGAAAAATTGTCCTACACTTTCAACATCTTGTTTTATTGTTATCCAAAACACAGCTCAACATTTGAATGATTGATGCTCTCTTATCATCTTCTAATCTTCAATTCATAGCTTCATCCCACTTTCCATAACCTTATTCACTGCCATCCTTCCCTCATCTTTTTAGAAAATTAGCGTCGTGATTGAAATGCTCAGAAGTACAGATTCATCCAGCCGAAGAGTTTGGCAGTCATTCTGTTTATAGATATGTTAACTTTTTCAGTATACGCGTGCATGAAATGTTTGAATACTCAATCAGCTCGAGGATCTTGATTAACTTGCATGATGCAATGAACAGATAAGTTCATGTTATCACCTCAACCTCAAGCAATCATTAGGTAGATGAAATTGTGCACACTGCACACTTGGAAGGGTTGCAAAGGAAACTTGTTCAATTGCACAAATCTTCATATTGCGCGCATGTATACTTGAATTTACGTTCTATATGTCCAAATAATATTATGATATGTACATTATGAACATCTCCAACTTCTTCTTACCTATTTTAATAAACCAAAATTATCATTTGCAATGAAGGAAAAAACTTTTCAGAACTCATTTTTAAATAAATATGTTTTATTGGGTATAAGTTCTGTAATTTATTAGAAACACAACGTTTCAACAGCAAAGTGCTGCCTTTTTCAAGTGAAAAGAAATATAAATAATATAATATTTATATTTATATTTCTTTTCACTTGAAAAAGGCAGCACTTTGCTGTTGAAACGTTGTGTTTCTAATAAACTACAGAACTTATACCCAATAAAACATATTTATCATTTGCAATGTTTGCAGAAAGTAAGTTATCATTTTCTTAGACATTCCGCCCTACATGCTGTGCATGTGCATATATATATATATATATATATATATATATATATATATATATATATATATATATATATATATATATATATAATATATATATATATATATATATATATATCTATCTATATATATATATATATATATATATATATATATATATATACATATATATAAATATTGATAATCTTATTTTCAGGCGATAAAGGATCAGTCAGAATTTTACTTAAGACACACAGAATTTTCAAACAACTATGGTGAAGGCTATTTTTTTTTTGAGTTTCGCCCTGACAGTATCAACATTATTCACCTACGGACTTCATCGTGATGTATACATATTCCTTCATAGCTCTATTCTCACATCCAAGAAAATATTGAAAATGACAAAATTAATATTATAATACTCATGACAGGTCACCTTGGCTAGATTCCTTGTCTCGATTACGTGTATCAAATATTATTTACATTGATTTGATAGAAGAATAGACTTCCATGCAATAGCTACAGTCAGGAGAAGAAGATCAATCGAATATTCTATAGCGAAACTCATTCGACGTTCTCCGCAAGATTCTTCACACTCCAAAAACATGTGATGCGTTCAATTTCTAATCAATTTCAACAGTCTCAAAATATATGAACCGAAAATACTTATGCCTCGTATAATAATATATAATGTCAATAAAGCCGACCTAATTGATAATGAACAATTTGTAAGAAGCATTATTAATCAAAATCTGATTAATGAAGAACCGAATGATGATAATAAAGTAATAAAAATACTGACACATGAAAATATAGCCATAATTAATATTATTCTCCAAGTTACTCCTCGGATCAGAAACGTTTTATTGCAGAAAAATTGTGTCTACTTAAATTGGCGAAATTATAAATTTGCTGATCACTTCAAAATCATTAGATGTTATCGATGCTCTACATTTGGTCATCTAGCATCGAAATGCACTCAAAAAATTACTTGTTTCAAGTGCGCTGATAACCATGAAATTAAAAATTGTAGCTCAACTATTTCAAAGTGTGTAAATTGTACAAATTCAAATGTGAAGAATAATACTAATCACGACACAAATCATGCTGCTAACAGTAATATATGTCCAACATATAAGAATCTGGTGAAACTCATGCAGTCAAAAACTAACTATGAAGTCATATAGCAATTAATTAATAATGAGAAAAAAACTGAAAATAGGAAAAAATTGATCTTAGTTCATCAAAATATTCAGTCAATTAGAAATAAAATAGATAGTTTCGAGGTTTTTGCAGCTACAAATAATATTGATATTATATGCCTAACTGAAGATTGGTTGCATAAGGATGAATTGAGTAATTACATGCTGAAAAACTACAGCCTAATAAATGGATTCGCAAGAACTGAATATAAACACGGAGGTGTACTTATTTATATGAAAGCAGAACTTATATCATCGACAATAAATATAAATATCCCGATTGAGGAGAAACATTTTGAATATACATGCGCTAAAGTAAAATTTGAAGGAGAAAACTATATCATAGTGACCATTTATAGAGCACCTGACGGAGACATCAATTTATTCTATTACAAACTGGAACATCTACTGGAGCATCTGAGTAATGTAACAAATAATCCCAAAGTTATAGTGTGTGGTGATTTTAACATAGATCTATTATCAAACAGTGGTCAAAGAAATCGGTTCTTGGACTTATTTCATACTTTCGGTTTTCATCATACTATCAATACTCCTACTAGAATAACATCTAACACCGGCACCTGCATTGAGAACATTCTTGTGAATTTTACAAATGCTGAGGATTATTTCGAAGTTAACCACAATGGACTATCAAACCACTCAGCACAGATTGCTAAAGTTTCTGTTATAAATAATGCACCAAACAGTAATATGCAAAATAAAAATAGAATATTTTCTGAATGTAACATACAATACTTTATCTACTGCTTGAATCATGAAAATTGGCATGAAATTTATAACACATTCGATGTTGACTCAGCGTTTTCTATATTCATGGATACACTAACACATTATTTCAACATTGCTTTCCCACTAATTAACTATAGCACCCGTAGAAAAATTGATAATCAATGGTTAAGCAAAGATATCATCGATTCTGCTCAAAATTTGAGACATCTTTTTATATAACGTAATGAGGGTTTGATTTCACATTATCAATATAACGAATATAAAAGAGCACATTTGAATAAGGTGAGAGAAGCAAAAAAAACTTATAATGATAGCCTCATTCAACAGTCTGAAAATGTATCAAGGTCAGTTTGGCAACTAATAAGTCAAAATATTTCTGAGAACAAAAGCACATATACTATATCGGAGTTAAAATTTAATAATACCTCAATAATAGATTCAAAAACAATTTCGGACACTTTCAATACTTTCTTTGCTACCTTAGCTGATAATTTGATTAGCAGTAATCATGCAATTTCTAACAATAGCAGTCCATTTGAGTTCACTTTAGAGCCTAACTCACAGTCTATATATTTGAATCCAATAGATGAGCTACAAATGTATGATATAATATTATCCCTTAATAATAAAAAGAGTTCAGGGATTGACAATATGTCAAATGTGCTAGTGAAGAGAATTTCTAATTTTATTGTAGTCCCCTTAACCTATATAATAAATATGAGTTTGAGTACAGGTTATTTTCCTACTTCATTAAAAACTACTAAAGTGATACCTCTACATAAGTCTGGAAGCACAGCTTCTGTAAATAATTACCGACCCCTGTCAATTGTATCACCTTTTCATAAAATCTTTGAAAAAGTTATGTACAACAAAATTGAGTCATTTTTCCAAAAACATAAGATATTAATCAAAGAGCAACATGGTTTTCGTAAGGGATCTGATTGTATATCGGCACTAGCTGAATACACTAAAACAATATTTTCAATGCTAGACAAAAATCAAACTGTTATAGGTACTTTTATTGACTTATCCAAAGCCTTTGATTGTATAAATCATAATTTATTGCTGGACAAATGTGAAAGATACGGTCTGCGCGGTATTTGTAAACAATGGCTTGAGTCTTATTTACTTAATCGTTCACAAATTGTTTTTATTAATTCTGTAAGATCTGATGCACATATTCTCAATACAGGTGTTCCGCAAGGATCGATTCTTGGTCTATTATTATTTTCAATTCACATAAATGATATAAAAGGCTGTATAATTGATGGTATTTTCGTTGCGTATGCAGATGATTTATCATTACTTAATTTCAATACTTCTTTTACTGACACAATACAACAAGCTAATAATACCTTGGATCAACTTCGTAAGTGGTTAACTGTGAATAAACTTGTATTAAATTCTGCAAAAAGTAATGTTATGAAGTTCTGTAATAGATCTACCAGCACCGAAAGTGTATTGGTTAAATATAATGGTAAATCGCTGCATCAAGTGGAACACACAAAATTATTAGGTATCATTATTGAAGAAAACATGTCAGGTAACTGTCATGTTAAATATGTATGTAGCAAATTAAGTTCTATGTGTTTTGCTATAAAATGATTGACCACTTTAGTTAATACTCATGTAGTTCAAACATATTACTATTCAAAATTTTATGCTATTATGAACTATGGTGTAATTTTTTGGGGCTCTTCTCGTACAGCTAATAGAGTTAATATATTACAAAATCGTGCAGTACGTTTTATAGCAAATTTAAAATGGAATGATAGTTGTAGAGATGCATTTGTACAGTATGATTTATTGACTTTTCCAAGTGTATTTATTTTTAATATTTTACTGTTTACAAAAAAAAACTATAAGAATTACCTCAAACACACAGATAATCATGATTATAACACACGTAACCAAAATAATTTAACTTTACTGCAACATAAATCGAGTAGATTTGAGGCCAATATCTATTATATTGGAGCATTGTTTTATAATAAATTACCCCATAATTTGAGAATTATTGAATCTCAGAAATCATACCGTTTTCATTTGAAAGAATACCTGATAAGACATTGTTTCTATTCAGTAGAAGAATATATGGCACAGTAAAATAGAATTGGATAAGTATATATATATATTTTTTCCCTGTAAATTTAAGTTAATTTCATTTATTCAGATTCTTTTCCATGATTGTGTCATCATTTATTATTTATGTTATCCTTAGGACAAGTCCAATATCATGTATTGTTAATCGGAATGAATAAATATTATTATTATTATTATTTCCTCCCCTAATTTCATGAATACATGTTCTTCCCTGAATTATTCTGGATACATAATATAAGAGAGATAATATACTGTTATCGATGAATTGATTGATGGTGATTAGTGCAATTTTCCATGTAAAAAAACTTCATTCATTATACATTTTGAAGGTATTAAAATTCAATGTCACTTCAGATAGGTACTCCATATCGCAGCTATAAACATCAATTGTCTGTTTTGAATAAAATAAACATGTGAAATTTGTGATTTTATGTTGAAAATAAAACGAATATAATTATATACCGGATTGTTCTTGACCTCAGATTCCTCTCTTCTCTTTTTTACTTCCCTTGAATGCATGTATTGCACCTACTTTATTCTCAGCGATGCCCAACTGTATTACTAGAAGACATATTATTAGATCTGTCAATTAATTCCTAAACTTCATATTGTCATCCTTGTCATCCACAATATTGCCAGGAGCTAGATTCAATATATTCCTGGAAATTATTAATTTTCCTTCCATTTATAAAGCAACTTCGTTCAAACACACTCAAGTAGATATTGAAATTTCGCTGAACACAATTAGCTGGGAGGACTTCGTATATAATATGCACCGGTATTGCACCTTAATTATCTGTGCTTTGCGAGTAATAAATAACAAGCTCCAACTACAACAAAGGCACCCTCAGGGTATTGGATGATTAACCTACTCGATATAATCAGACATTACTGCAATGAATGGTCAGCAACTCAAGCGCTGATTCATTACTGAAAGCTGCAAAAACAATAAGACGAATTCTCTGCCTAGAAAAACTTAGAGACACTTAAGAAGATGAAGAGTCACGCTGAAGAGGGTTGTGCTGATAATGTTAATCGTCCACACAAAAAAATGTCCATAATGAGGCGAAAAATTATGGAATTTTTCAAATTGAAGAACTTTGAATTGTGAAAAGCTTTTGAATTAAGCATCCGAATGAGAACTCATTTTCCAACAAGAAGTATTATGAATAGAGCTCAGTTTCTACTCAATATATAAAAAAAATTTCATAGTGAAGTCATTATAAAGAGTGCTCCGGGAAAAAAACCCCAAATATTTTTGCTCTTTCACCTAACTAACATTTATTTGCCAAAGCCGTACGGAGAAGTGTCTATAATAGCGATGATATGGTCCATACCTGCGTATAATTTGCAGAGTATGCTCGATTTCACTGTGGTTAACCCTCGCATAATTATGTTAAATTAACCCTTGAGCCATCACTTTGCGTGCTCTTTAATTCAGTTTACATTTGCTACGACCCCTAATGTTATTTCAAACCGTGACGAATGCAATCTCAAGAATTAAATGTAATTCATAACGACGTTTTCTCAGCTGAGTGAAATAAGATGGGGTTCATTTTACCGCTTAAAAATGGAGTGCATTTTGATTGCTCAAGCTGGAAAAGAAAATTCATGAGAAAACTAATAATGGGGAAGATAGATCCTGAATAATATTGAAACAATAATGATAAAAGTTGTTTGATAGTAAAATGCTATGTTTCATGATCCAAGTGGACACTTGGTATTTATTTTCTGGCCCTCTCATGTTTCCATATAAGTTGTTTCTTTCTCTGTCTTCAGTAGCATTACTCCAAAATCTCTAATGGCAAAACAATACACCCTACGTTCATTCCTTTCACCTCAGTGATTTGTTAACAGAGCGATATCTCTTCCACATCATAGCATCAACTGTTTCAAGTATTGTTATAAGTTTCTCACCCTCAAACAGTTTACGATTACTGTTAACAAACAAACAATGTGCAAAATAAAAGATTAAACAAAAGAACACATAAGCATGGCAACTGTTTCTGTTGTGTAGTAAAAAGAGCAGAATAAACCCTTCCTAATGGCAACTAAAAAGCAGGCAAAAGCTTCATAACCTAATTTGTTTTATGAATGCATCTTTTGTTGAATAAAATATTAACCTTCATTGTATAAATCATGTTAGTTTTGGAACAATAAATTTTGAGCACTATTTTCAGAGATAAATGGAGTGGAATATTTTCACCACCAGCAAAAATAACGCTGCTCAGTATTTTTCTCGGATAACAACTCAGAAAGCTTAATTTATACAAGCAAAAAGCTTAATGGAGAGTTTATATGTGTATATATGAAATTATCATATGGTTCAATAAAGAACAGTGCTCTAGTTGTAATCTTACGAGATTTTACAGCGCCATCTGATTTAGTAAAATTTAGTACAACTACTATCTCCACATTTAGTTTCCCTGAAATGATGCTATTATATTATCAGTAGTTATCATTAAATGCTAAGAAGTAAACAACTTAGAGCTGATTACATTTTTGTACGTCACTCTTTTTGAAATACAAAATGAAAACGTTAACAGATTAAAATGTTCGAAGAGCCACTATGTTGCAAATTTAAGAGAAACTGTTGTATTGAATAGAGTCTAGCATTTAATCATAGTAAACTGCACGCTTCAAAAGCATCTTTTGATTATTCAAAACTATTATCAAAATGATCTGAGCCCGTCGCTCATTTGATGAAAATTTTGGAAGAAATAATCTTCCCACGGTGCTTGCAATTCGTCGAATAGTACAATAGAGAAATCACAACAGCGACGACAAAATGCAAGAGATCAAGACAACATTGCTGAGTGAGTATTCAAACCTTTCTCGTAATGCGAGAAATTCAACAAAATTGAATAGCTTCTTGATCTTCAAAAAGGTACGATTGAACACAATTAAATCATTTACATGGGATTACATGAAGTCATTTGTCTATGCAAACAAACCACACACAGTAGAGGACTCAAAAATCAACATGAAGCGCTATATTCGTGAAATTAATGCGGATTTATTACACAAAGTGACCAAAAATTGGGTGCATAGAATTTGCTCCTGTATTCGTATAGTCACGGAAGACATTCTTATAATTCAAAAACATCTTATTATTATTAGTAATCTCTTTATGATGATAAAAACATAAGTTCTACCCAAAATAAACTATATTACAGAGATCAGAAGATTATTTCCAACTTATTTAGATTCAAGAACATATTCGCCGATCATCACCAGGTAAAATTATAAGGCTTCGCACAGATAACGACTGAAATCAAAGTATTTTGGGTATCATTCACATCTTCATAGGAACATATAGCACCCTCGTTGATGTTGGCAGCTCCTAGTTGTGCGTGACTGTGTGTTACTAAATACTCATTTTTCTTTTCTCCCATGCTATTGAGTTGATAGGTTGCTCTTCTAGTATTTGGTTAAACTCTTTGGACAGCTTTTCAAGGAATTTAAGGCATTCAAGATGAGCTTTCGTTGTTTACAAAATAAGTACTTGCAACCACTTTAGCCAGAAGGTGGATAAAGACTGAGAAAAAAAATTCTTCAAAATTCGATGCTTTGTAGCTGAACGCATTTGATGAAAACTAGTTTCTCACGTCGGCAAACAGTATGGCAAGATATTCAACAGGTGACGAAAATGTTAATCATCTGCCAAAGAACTCTTTCAATACATTCTCGTACCTTTCCAGTAAATGGATTGAAGCTGCAGAATGTAATTCGACTGTTATTGATGAAAAGTCTCATGTTGAATGTCTGAATAAAGATTGCTGCAAGATTTTCACCCAAAGATTCACGATAGTCTCGATCTAAGAATGTTTTTCTAGTGCCTGTGTCGAAACAGTATAAGCTGTGTCCCCGTAGAGTCAACTTTGATCCGTCATTGGCGTATCTAGGCTTATAGGCTTGTAGTCAGGACGCGGTTTTAATCCCGGTTCTAAGTCTGGTTTATGCATAACCATGACATCATGTCAACCCAGTGTTATAACCTAATCGATTATTAAACGTCGTCATGGTTATATATAAGATAGACTCAGGCCTGGGTTCAAAACCGCGTTCTGACTACGGGCCATAGAGTTTGGAGAAGATTGTGCTACAAAAAAAAAAAAAATTTTAGGCGATCATAACAAAAAGGGTGTTTTTATGGCTCTTTTTGCGGCCATAAAGTTTCACTTTTTGGTACATCTGTCAAATTTTACTTTTTGGGACTGATCTGTCAAACACTACTTTTTTGGGACTGAACTGTCAAAAACTACTTCATAAACATTTCATACTTACCTATATGAGCTGCTTGATGAACTCTTTAAGATACAGTTTCTGCCGAAATACATATTATATTCCTCCGTCAACCTTAATAGTTCGTGCAATTCAAGAAGTTGTGACGCATTTTTACAAATGTCACTTTGATAGAAGACAATAGAATAAAACAATATCAACGGCAACTATGATTTACAATTGCAATGATCTAGAACTAAATAGATGAAATTTTGTGGTTTTGAATTATACCGTGATGATCGCCTAAAAAACGTTGTGTGCACCTCGGCCTACAGTTCTTTTTTAGTCTCACCTGAACATTTGATGAAGCAACAGATTCGACCAAAAAAGATAACCTTCACGGCCTTGAAACACCAATAACTATTGTTTTGTTATATCTGCCTTTATACTGTAGTGCAAAGATGTCATAATTCACAAAAATAAAATAGGCCTTAAGTCCGACTCTGTCCTGGCGGAGCCTTTTATCTCTTTGTGCCGTGCCGCCGTACACAGTCGAACACTTCTAGCAACTTGCTCGAATGACGTAGAACATTTCAAGAAATATAAACATCCGAATATATAAAGGCGAACAACCTGACTGAGGAGTAGTGAATATCAAGAGCGTGATCAACTAAGAGCGAAGTGTGATAAATAAATAATAATTTGCACATATGGCATCTGGAATTTCAAAAATACATCATGTCAATAAACACCGAAAAATCTAAAATCGTGGTGGTATCTAGGAAAGATATATGCACAAATGTAGCAATAAATGGCAAAGGAATACAACAGATAGAGACTAACACGTACCTGGGCTCGGTCATATACAATAAGGGAAGCCTAGATGAGGAAACTAATTATAGAGTACAAGTTGCGAATAAAAAATTTTTCATGATGAACGCAACAATTCTTTATAACAAGTATGTAACGGATACAACGAAAATGACACTGTACAAAACAATATATAAACCAACACTTATATATGGAAGTGAAACGTGAATTTTGAACCAATGGAACAGAGGTAAAATATAAGCGACAGAAATGAAGTACCAAAGAAAAGTAAAAGGAATAACTAAGTTAGACAAAATAAGTAATGATCAAATTAGAAACGAGTTACAAACAAAAAGCATACAAAAGACAATAGATAAAAAACAGCTTGCCTGGTACGGGCACTTGATAAAAATGGCAGATAATTAGCAGGCGAAAGTCAAATGGAATGCTAGAACAGCAGCTAAGAAGAGAAGAGGCAGGCCAGTGCAAACATGGAAAAACAACGTAGAAGAAATATTGAGAAGAAACAAAACCAATAGTCATACTGCACGAGAAATGGCGACACAGAGGAAAATATGGAAAGATTTTATTGGCAACATCGAATAAATAATTATTGTGAAACTAATCTCGACACCCGAAAGGGTTTAAAGAGATGTGAAAAGACTATAATAATTAAAAAAATAAAAATATTGTTGTGAATAAATATTAGTTGCTTTGTAGTTGAAGTTTAATAGAAGTGAGTAAAAAATGAATTGTATTGTTTTTGTCTTAGTATTGTATCAGAGAATAAGACTTTTATTTTCTTTTATTCATTGAATAGTGACTTTTATTTTGATAATAATCAATTGCTTGAAAAGTAATAAACACTAGAATTCATACATCTTTGATCTGAAACTCCTCTCGATTACGTATGCTTGACAGGTATGAAGAATGTGACAGATGATACATACCATCGACTTTTGATAATTCGACAATCATCGATGAAGAGTCTCATGTTGATTTTCCAAATGGATGAAAGTTTGTATATCACAAGTTTACGATAATTTTGGGCTTGGATTATTTTTTCTTCTGCCTGTGTCGAAACAGTATAACTTGTGTCTTCGTAGAGTCAACATTGATCCGTCATTGGGGTATCTAGGCTTCTAGGGATTTGATTTGTCACTATAGCTGTCGTGGAGCTTCCACCGTGGATATGCTTTTTATCGATTATATTGTATAGAGATTGGAGGGTAGGCGACAAAAAAGATTCTTGCGTTATATCTGCATTTAATACATATATCCTTGATATGAAACTCCTATTTATTACTTATGCTTGCCTGGTAGATATAAGGTTACAGATGATACGTTCTATCAACTTTTAGAGGCTAATATGAAGAAGCCGCTGCAGCATTCCTTTTATGCCAGATCTTATTTAGAGGCCTATGAATAAAATATGTTGTAAAGATTCATTGTTAATTACATGGATGATTCTTCAAATCAGTTTCAGGAGATAGGAGTTAATTACCCCTTTTGTGAAAGTCAGATTGGCTCGCTAAGATGGTACTCCTTATGGTGCCAAAACTCCTCAATCTTTTTTTGTATCAACCGATCTAATAGATCTTGTCGTTGAAAATTGGAGAGAGTTTTTTGCACTTCTGGTAATCATTCTCTAGATGAAGTTAGGTTACAACTTTGGCCAATCACTGATACAGTGAAAACTTGAACAAAAAGACTGACAGCACGCTCATAATATCACGATGAACTTGGTGACATATTAGTTACGAGAATGATTAAAGAACAATAATAAATTTCAGATGTAGCGCTTGTATTACTATTCATATTTCATTCGTACAAGGTTCTATTACAAATAATCACAAGGAAATTGGCTTTGCAGGAACAATAAATTTAATAGAAAATTTAAATTTCAACTAATTTCCTTTCAGTTTTTCTGTAGAAAAATCTTCATGTCTTCGTTGTTTTTCATTCCAAGTGTATTCATGCTTAATTAATCCCAGCATCACAATGGCAAAACAGCCGGAAGTGTAATGTTTTTTCTCTTGTTTTTCAAATTTTCCTTGAGATGAAATAATTTCCAAGTGCGTAAATATATTCCTTTTCTTCTGAGAAAAATGCAAATTAATAAACAAAACATTAAGCACTTTTTCTTGAATCTAATAAATATTCTCGTTATCAGTTCCACCATCTGTGCATAAAATATTACACTTTACATGTCTTTAACAATTTTGTTTATTTGGAAAGAAACTCTGGAACTTTTTGGGAGAAGTTGAAGTCGAATTTACATTTTATTGAGTAATCATTTAGAAAGTTTGCTAAAAACCCAGAATTTTGATAAAAATTATTCAAATTCTGTCCTGAGATTTAGCAGGAAAATAAATATTATCTCAGTAGAGCATTTTTCTGTGTACAATAAGCATACGAATGGCTAGCAAACAGAGGATAACAGGAGCGTATGAGAATAAGATCCTTGCGAGTCAACTGTAAACAGAGCCGGATTAAACATGATACAGAGCCGGAATCAAGAAAATGTAAACAAGTACACAAAAGGCTGCTATTTTATTGCCGGTAATATTGAAGAACAAATTTTCTCTGGCCAAAATAAAAGGAGATGACTACAATTGAATATTCACATGATTTGAGAGATCTTTCAGAATAATTCCGAAGCTTCCAATTTGAAAGAAAATGAAATAAAATATGATTTTACATGATAATATTCAAGTAAAAATACATCGATACCACGTAATGGAAGCCACATTTGAGCAACTTAAGATCTTGTTGAAGCTTTCAACGACCTTAATACTTTCTAAAGTTACTCCAAATATTTTCAAATCTTGTATTAGCTTCAGATTTGCAAAGTTTCTTGATATTTCCCCAACTTTTAAGCCTTCCAAAGCTGACAGAACTTTGGAGATTCAAGATATTAGAATATTACCCAAATATTTTAATATAGACAATGTCACACACTTTATTTATAGACGAATAGTAAAAGCTTATGTTGGCATACATACCCTGACAAATGAGCTGGTGACAGATGTTGTACATGAAATTATCGATATGGATATGCAGGGAAACTAAGAAGTTATGCAATTCAAGTATTGGTGCATGAACATGTGATTATCCAATCAGCTTATTTATTTGATAAACTAACTTAGAATGAAGTTATCAAGCTCAAAATTGTGGTACACCCACAGGTCCGTCCCTGTAAGGTCATATATGGATAAGATTCTTATGAGACAAAGTCATCCGTAAACATTACCGGATTAAGTGAAGAGCAGGGCCGAAGCGAATATTAATTTACTAAATCTGGATGCAAAATACGCTGCCATCAGCACCCCTTGTGCCTCTGCCGGGAACTAAAAGTTTATTTCGTTTGATGAAAGTATTAAAATTCACTGTCACGATTCTTGCGAGAGACAAATGAATTTCGTCTGTTTACTTTGGCTGTGATAATATATTTTGGAAGTAATTAATCAGCCATTTGGAGTTTCAAATAACTTATTTCTCCTTCAGATTCATCTTGGATTCATTCAATTTGGTCTCTAAGCTTTTGAAAGTCCCTATTCGACTTCCCAAATTAGAAGTTTATGTTATGTAGGCACAGTAATTTCAGAAATTTATATTATATGATTAGGCAGCTCAGAATCAATACAGATCCTAATACATTTCAGTTTGAAATTCCACAGCTTATTTTCATGTGAAGTAAGCAAAAAATATTCCAAGTTCAACCTTTTCCAGCAAATGTCTCCAGATAACATCTTTATGTGAGAAATAAAAAAGAGAATGTCAAATTCGTTGCTGGAGGCAAGGCAATGTCAATGTCATTTAGAAAAAATGTTACAAAATGAGTCTCATGTGTACGGTAAGCTTAATGGAAAGAGAAGGATGTCGATAATGGCCAATATTCAGGCCCGGACTCAGTTATGCAGTTACCCATATTTTTATTTGATAGAAGCCGGCATAGAATGGATAGCAAAAAGTTCTTTATTTGACAACTGATTATGAACAATTGAATGTGGAAACTTCATATTCCTAAAATATATGAATCCAGAAGACTGCTTGTTAGTTATTCATGAATACGATACTGATATCACCCCTCAAAAATGTAACAGCTTGCACCCTCGACGCCCTTACATGTAAAACGTTAGCGCAAATTGTAATTACTACAAAGTACCTACTTGCGAAATTTTGACCTCATCAACAATTACGGCGTCGTTAATTTCCAGATATGAATACTTTTTTAACGAGGAAATATGTCAGAGCTTATAGCGGGTGTTGGGTTTTCAACAGGACAAGAATTCTTCGCGGCTCTCATTTATCTTCTGTTAAGCTTCTTAAATTGGGTATTTGCTTTACTGCAATCATTTTGAAATTATGACAAGGATTGATAAAGGATTTTCCATGTTTATAATTGGATGTTGTGAGTTCAACTCATGTCAATACAATTTAATCTGCTTTTTCATTTATTAAAGTCTACATTAAATCGTTTTGTCTTTTACTTAACTTTATAGTTCCTAAAATTGAAGAATATTCATTTATCATAATCTCGGGCATTTTCAATCATTTTGTCAAGGCATGAAAATTTGAATTCTTGAAGAGAAATCATTCGGATAATTGGAAAATGAAACAATTCTTCTCCGGGCTAATACAATTCAGATTCCATTGTTCAGCCAATCGACACTTTTATCACATTTCTGTATTTTATGGCTCACCATTCGCGAAAATTCCATTGAATTAAAAACACATTGATTGTGTATAATGACATCTGGTAAAGGCAGAGATAGAAATGTTATTGTATTTCTCTGGCAATTTTCACCGACACGCTATAATTACTCATTCTTATTTATCGATTCTGATTTGTTTTTGTGAATAAATTATCTGGTAAATCCCTGATATCTGTAAATACGGATGATTTTGTTTCCAATTTGTGAACCAAACATTAACAATTCATTATTAATTATTTATAGATAGAATGTAATTTCTGGAACCCGGTCAGTTTTCAGTTAACTAAGAAAAATTCATGAACAATGTGGTTTTCCAACTCGCATTCGAAATTATACATGTATTTTTTTAGACTTCTAATCTTGGATGATCTGAGAGCGAAATCTATTATTCCAGGAGCTGATTTCACCTTTTCTTTTTTCTTTATTTTATCATAAATCCAGGGTCGCAAAAAAGGCTATTTCCAGTCAATGTTTTCGAAGTTAACTTCCTTGATAGAACAATCGATAGCAGAGATCAGATACTTTAAGACAAAATCAGTGCGTCGCCTTCTGTCTTGCCCAGGACAGGAAAAAATTGAACAATCTTAAGTTCGATCACGGAGGTTGAATACAAAAATAGGTTGGACTTACGGGTAGCTTCTGCCCTACTGGACAGATCAGGTATTAACACCTTGGTTTTTCTTGCAATACTTGACCCTCACTGTCGATTGGTACTAGTTTCAGTAGTAAGTTCTATCAGAGAAGATGCCCCGAAAAAATTGACACTTAGGACAGGATTCTAAATTTTGCGCCCTATTGACCAATATATTCCCGATCAATTCATATACAATTTTACCGTAAAAAGGCCCATACATTGTCAAACAAATTGCGCAGTGTTTGATGCGTTGCACAAATGTTTGACTAGTTTCAAACATGTTTGAAATCCATTATACAACGGAAATGTCTGCGCAGCACGTTGTGTTGTGTATGTGCATGTTGCGCTCCGTTGCGCAGTATTTGTAAGTTATTGGCTTGTTTTGTTAGATTATTTCACTTATGTCAATTATACTGACAAATTTTGCATAGTTACAATGACAATAATAAAATAAAACCGTTACCTCGGTAAATTTCCGTTGGCAAGCGATTTATCGCGATAAATTGCCTTTGTCAGGGAGAAAAAATACACAGTTCTAATATAAACAAACAATCAGTTCTTGGAAATGTCAAAATTTAATCGTTTTGGGAATGCATTTTTCGCCGAAAGTAATGACATTGAAAACAAAAAGTTTAAAAATACAAGAGTATATGGAGACAATTTAGTGCATTTTTCAATAAAAAAGGTTAGTAGTTGCAACTAACATTATTCAATAGGTACTTATAGTAGCAATTATATTCGAGAAATATTCTCCACAAATACCACTCGCGACTTTAATTTTATCATAAATTTTTCTTTCAAACATTGATTACCTTCAAGCAACATCCTTCGAGTCATCTGCTCAGATGAAATCCCTCGAGCTACGCTCTCGTGATTCAATCGGACAGATGACTCTCACGATGTTGCTAGGTAATCAATGTTTTCAAGAAAAATTTATTGATAAAATTAAAGTCCCTTGTGATATTATATACGAAAAAAGCTCAATAGCGACTATGAGGATCATTCAGAATAGAGAATTTTGGAGAGAATTCATTGCAATATACATCAATTCACCTGAAGTATGGAAAATTAAAAGCGACATCTATAAAAATAGGAACCTGAAAGATGCTGATTACAAAGTTTAAATGATTTATAGTGATTCTATCATCCAAATTCTTTGTTTACTTTTCCGTTTTCTAGTTACATCGTCATCATCTTAGGTACATGTGTTACTTAAGGACATTAATTCTTAATCTGTTACTGAAATTTGAGCAAAATTTAGCCAAGAGTATGGATGACGTAATTGTGCAACGCAACGTTGCGCATCGTTTTTTTGCGCAATTTGTTTGACAATGTATAGGCCCCTTTAAGTCCGATCAGGAAACATAAGGTGCGGACGGCTTTCCGACTATATCATACTTTCCACAACGTCTATTTGCAAAGGCACTTTTTTTTAGATGAAATAAAATACAGATTCCAAATAACATCAAATCATGTGCATCATATTCATTCAAAGTCAAAAATGATATTGAAATTTACGTATTTCAAAAAGATGTTGATGGAAAATGTGTATTACTAATGTAAAACGATGCTGAGAGATGGCAGAACCGCAATTTTGGCGACAATCTTTTGACAAAATCAACTTCGAATGCGAAATAAAGGTTGAATTTTCAAAAGATGTTCTATTTTAGATATATATATATATATATATATATATATATATATATATATATATATATATATATATATATATATATATATATATATATATATATATATATATATATATATATATATATATATATATATATATTGCTGAATACATCAAGAAAGATGCTGACTACCTTGCAATTAACGTCATCAACTACCGTTACCCCGTCAAAACAGATTTTATTATCATTAGATACTATAATAAAGCAATAAACTAGTAATTTGTCGAAATACAAACAATAACCTCAAACCAATAATATGACATATTCTTTGATAAGTAAAGTAGAATAGGCAAAAATCTGGTTGAGATAAAGTCAAAATTATAAGCTGAATGTAAATACATGAACCCAAAGCATATCGAAAGAATATGTGGAATTTTTGTTGAGGAGACAAACGGAATAATCGGAAAACTAATAGAATTAGAATTAAAACTCGAGAATGATTGGAGGTAATACAGCATACATCATAAAATACTCACAATCAATAATCCAGTAGTTTTAGTCATTCAACAAATAAAAAAATGAGACAGAATATAAAAAAAGTACGAACTATCATCTCTTTGTTTCGTTACTTCAATAAAAAGCTCCTGATTCCTCTTTTCCAACTGTAAATCAAATCATTTCCATTATTTATATTATTATTGATCTTTTTAAATCCGCTTTATCTCTGTAGGTACTAATGTCTGTTAAATCCTACATGAGATATTAATTGTTCCAGACAAACAGTCAATTGAATAAATGTTTTATTACAATATTTTCAAAATTCTCTGTACACAGTTATTTGACAACAAAATTATTATATATTGTTTTTTTTTCATGCTACCTCTATTCTTTTTATATTAAATTCAAAACAAAAATACATTTCATGTTAGCCAAGGGTGGCTACACCATTCCCCCTCCACGTGGAATTTTTCGAATATTATTCAGAAAAATTATTGAGTTACGAATCTTGTTTATTTGATTGAATTATATATTGTGGAAAGTGAATGGATATTCACAATTATTAACACTTAATGGTTACTTTTTTGTCATTTTGAGTTTTTACTGTTTCATCGTTAGTAATGAGTTCAAAATGAAAAATATCATAACATTTATCAGATGAAATAAGGTAAGCTGGTTTCAATCTATCTATAGAAATATTTATGTCTTTATTTTTAATTTTTATTTTGAAGAATTTATTTGCTCTCTCAACGATAAGAAATGGTCCATCATATGCGGGTTCTAGAGATTTTTTTACTCTATCATTTCTAACAAACACATGGGTACAAGAGTTTAGATCATTATGTACAAATATTTTTTCTTTATTTCTGAATCTATTCTCTACAGGTCTCAGCATTTCCATATGCCTTTGCAGATTATTTAAAAACGTACAAGGATCTGTTTGAATCTCGGATTTGTCAAAAAATTCACCTGGTAGTTCAATTGTTTTCCCATAAATCATTTGGGCAATTGAATGATTCGTATCTTCCCTAAGAGCTGTACGCATTCCTAATAAAACAGTTGGTAAGGTATCTATCCATTGTATATTATTATGTGCTTTGATAGCTGTTTTCAAAATGCGATGCATACGTTCTACTTTTCCATTAGCTTGAGGATGATATGCTGTTGTATGCTGAATTTTTGCGCCACAAATTTTTGCTAATGATTTAAATAATTCTGAACGAAACTGTTTTCCTTGATCAGATATTATTGTATGCGGAACTCCAAATCTGGATACCCAATTATTATAAAAAGCTTTTGCTACAACCAACGCTGTGCTGTTTGGAATAGGAATAACTTCCATCCAATTTGAAAATCTATCCACACATGTTAAACAATAAGTGTTACCATCAGACAGTGGTAGTGGACCTATTAAGTCAATATGTACAGTATGAAATCTCTCATCTGGTTCAAGAAAGTTTGAAATTTTCGATTTTGTGTGTCTTGTAATTTCATTTTTTTGACAATTTAGACAAGTTTTAGTCCAATCACGAATATCTGTTCTAACATTGGTCCAAATGAATTTAGAAGTTATTTGTTTAGTTGTAGATTTGATACCTGGATGTGACAAATTATGAATTTTTAAAAATATTTTCTTTCGAAATGCTAATGGTATGTATGGTCTGATATTATTGGTTGATATATCACACCATAACACTTGACCTGATGTCAACGGAAAAGATTTGAAGTGAAGAGATTGGTCTGATTTTTTCAGTTGTTCCAATTCTTCATCAGATTTTTGTGCTAAAGCAATTTCATCATAATTTATAAAATTAATTTCTTCAATTCGTGATAATGTATCAGCAACTATATTTTCTTTACCACTAATATATTCAATATCTGTTGTAAATTGAGAAATGTATTGTAAATGTCTGAGTTGTCTAGGTGAAGCTTTTTCATTCTTTTGTTTAAATGCATAAATTAATGGTTTATGATCTGTGAATATTTTGAAATCACGACCTTCCAAATGATGTCTGAATTGTTTAATTGATAAATATATGCTAAGTAATTCTCTGTCATAAACGCTGTATGTTTTCTGTGCGTCATTTAATTTTTTTGAAAAAAATGCTATCGGTTTCCATCCTTCTTTTTGAAACTGCTGTAATACTGAACCAATGACGTATCAACAGTAGACCCAGCACGCGGCATTTGTTTTGATGCAGGAATAAGCAGTGGGGTAAGGAGGGTAAACATCGTTGTATCGCAGGTTGCGTTTTTCATTTGAAAAAATATCGATTGTGAGATGTGAAAAAAATCTAGTTTTTTTTTTATTTTGAATCAATTAATATATTATTACTTCTATTTCAATAAATATTAACATACAGTACAGAATATAGGCGTGCACTTCTCAAACATAAATAAAAGCAGGCAAACCGCATAGCAAGCATGTTTACTCCCTTCGCTTCTCAGGACCCCTCACCTTGTAAGTGCTAACATCACAACAAACTGTGGACTGCCATAGGACGCGCTGGGTCTACTTTAATAATACGTCATTGTACTGAACCAACTGATTTATCAGATGCATCTGTGAATAAAGCTAACAGGTAAACTGGATTTGGAAAAGTTAATAAAGTTACATTTGCCAAATCATTTTTACATTTATTAAACATTTCTGTAGCTTCTTCTGTCCAAATAATTTTAGTTTTGTCACGTTTCTTTGAACCTTTCAAATAATCATGCAAAACTGCTTGCGTTTCAGCTGCATTCTTTAAATAACAGCGATAAAAATTGACTAATCCTAGAAATGTTCGTAAATCGTGTACAGTTTCTGGTAATTTGTAATCTAATATAGTTTTAACTTTTTCCGGAAGGGGTTTAACACCTTCTGGTGTGATAAGATATCCCAGAAATTCTACATTTTTTACGCCAAATATTGATTTAGAAATATTTATTCGTAAACCGAATTTGTTTAATCGTTCAAATACTGATTTAAGATGTTTTTCATGCTCATTCTCATCTACAGAAGCTATAATCACATCATCTAAATAAGCAAATAGGAAATCTAGACCTGAGAAGACAAGATTTATGAATCTTTGAAAAGAAGCTGGGGCATTTTTAAGTCCAAAATTCATTACATTAAACTCAAAGAGACCAAAAGGCGTAATAATAGCAGTTTTAGGCTTATCTTCCTCTGCTATTGGAACTTGGTAGTAGGCTTTGAATAGATCAATTTTAGAAAATATATTTTTCCCGGGTAGAATATGTAAAAAGTTATCTATTCTTGGAATGGGATACCTGTCAGGAACTGTTTTATCATTTAGTCTTCGATAGTCTCCGCATGGTCTAAGTGATCTATCTTTCTTGTTAACTATATGAAGAGGACTGGCCCATTCTGACTGCGATGGTCGTATGATTCCATTGTCCAGCATAAATTGAAATTCTTGTTTGGCAATCTTCAACTTTCTTGCATCAAGCTGCCTCGGCCTGCAGTATATTGGATCTCCATTCGTAACAATTTGATGCTTGATGTCATGCTTTAGGTATGTAGGAAGCAAATTGGGTTTAGTAAGTTCAGGATAATTAACTAGTAAATCTGCGAAATAATTAGACTTTTTCAAAGTTGTTATTACATCGTTTTCGTTAATTTCTGAAATATTACCTTGAACACTTAATTTTGTTACTTTATCGATAAGGCACTTGTTACGAAGATCTATTAAAAGGTTGAAATGTTTCATGAAATCAGCACCCAATATGCCTTTGTCTAATTTAGCTACGATAAAAGGCCACTGAAATTGTCTACGTAGACCGATATCAACTGTCAACACTCTAATACCGCATGTTGGAATTTCAGTGTTGTTAGCAGCATAAAGTTTATAAGTACTGTCTAGTTTTTCATGCTTCCCTGCAGGAATAATTGAAACATCAGCTCCACTATCAACTAGTAGTCGTAATCCCGTTTTCTTCTCTGTGATAAATAGGCGAGATGTACGGCATTTGCAAAATGCAGCAGAATTCGCCGCTAATTCGGCTGCTGGTTCAAGTTTCCCTGCACCCATTGACAAGGTGTTTGACATTTTTCAGCTTTTTTACCAAACCTGAAATGGTAGAAACAATATTTCCTTTTCGGGTTGAACTTCCTGCTTCGGCTGGAGTCTCGATTGTGACTACAGTCACGACTGCGACTAAGGGACCGGGGCCTGCCTCTCTGATGAACTTGAGTTGATATTTTCGCTATTCTTTTTTCTAGTTCTGCTATTTTTGCCAGTAACTGTTGATTAACATCACTGCAGCTGCCGTTCAATTTTGATGATTCAGCAGTGAAAATTTCTGTACGCGAATCAATATCCATTATTTTGTCTGCCATAATTCCCAATTTTTCAATAGATTCTTCGCCACTGACGACTAATACACTTTTGATTGAATCAGGTAATTTGTCAAGCCATATAGTTTTCAAAGCACTGTTTGAAATATCAGCACCAGCCAACGATTGCATTTTACGTAATAAAATACTAGGCTTAGTATCACCAAGCTCTATTCCTGTTAACAGTGTTTTTATCCGTTTATTTTCACTTTCTTTGAAAATTGTCATCAGCCGCTGTTTACTACTTGAATATTTGTTGGTACTTGCATCTGTTATTATATCCCATAGATTTTCTACAAATTTTGGCTCCAATTGTGAAATTAAGTAATTAAATTTGGTATCTTCGCTTCTAATCTTGTTGATAGCAAATTGTGCTTCTACTTGAAAAAACCATATTTCGGGTTTCTCAGGCCAAAATGGTGGAATTTTAATATTGATTTTATTTGCTTGACCTGATTGTATCCCAGGTAAATCGGCTTCCGAATTTTCCATTTTTAATAGTCAGGGGTCACCAAATTGTAGGTACAAATGTCTGTTAAATCCTACATGAGATATTAATTGTTCCAGACAAACAGTCAATTGAATAAATGTTTTATTACAATATTTTCAAAATTCTCTGTACACAGTTATTTGACAACAAAATTATTATATATTGTTTTTTTTTCATGCTACCTCTATTCTTTTTATATTAAATTCAAAACAAAAATACATTTCATGTTAGCCAAGGGTGGCTACATCTCCTTGCGGACGTTGCGATTAATTCAGTTCTATTCTCTGCTTTTCTTTTTGCATCTCGATAGCTGATACTTTTTCTTCTCAAAATCTCTTCTACATTATCTTCCCATGTTTTTTTAGGTCTTCCTCTGTTCTTCTTTATTGTGATCTTTGTGTTCCATACTTGTTTTGTTTGTCGCTCTTCTGGTATTATTATTGAGCGGCAGTACCATACCACTTGCTTCTTGTCTTTAGTGTTATGTATGCTTTCTATTTTCAGATCTTATTTGATCATTTTTGATTCTATCTATTCTTGTCACTCCTTTTACTCGTCTCAAATATCTCATTTTTAATACTTTGATTCACTTTTGTTCCTTTGATTTATTGTCCATGTCATTTAAAAAAGTCTATAATATATTGTTTTATACACTGTCATTCTTGTATTTTTCGACACTTGTTTATTATTCAATTCACTTTGTTCACTGCATGTGGAATACTATTGGCTTCTTATATTTTTCTGTTAATTTCTTGATCTATGCTTCCTTTGTTGTTAATTTTTATCCCCAGATATGTGAATGTATCTACTAGTTCCATATCCTTTCCGTTTATTTCTATGTTAGTCATTGTATCTTCTTTTGCTACCACCATTGTTTTGTTTTGTCTACATTTATGATCATATTATGCTTCTTTAGTTCATCGTTCCATATATTCATATTGTGTTGCGTATCTTTCTCGTTTTTAGCTAGAATTGCTAGATCATCCGCGAAAGCACATTCACCTATTGTTCTTATTGTCAGCCGATGGTAACCAATATCCACTTTTCTTGTTTTATCCTTCATTTTCTTGATAATACTATTCAAGAATATTATAAATAGCAACGGACTCAGTCTTTCTCCTAATATTTTTCACATATGATTTCGGGTTACTCCGTCGAATGCTTTTTCAAGATCAACAAATTTTATGTATAATTTTGCTCTCCTGGTTCATAATTTTTGATTGTGTATATGTGATCTTGCGTAGAGTGTCCTATCCTAAACCCGCTTTGTGCTCTTTCCATTGTTGAATCCATTTCTTGCCTTAGCTTGTTTTCTACTATAGATTCATTCATTTTCATAACATCATTTTAAATTAGTTCCCAGTTCCTGACATTTCAGAGAATTACTCTTATTTCAACATTCTGAAAATTTATTTGTCTATTTCTGTCATGAATAAAACTCTCCAGAATATTCCATGATTGTCCTCCTAGTTTGCCATAAACTATTTAATAATGTATGTCTATTGTCAAACACGAGCGAAACTTTATGATGATTCATCTATGACCTATTTCCTGGCATTGTCTCCGATAATAAAAGTCCGGGAGCCTCAATTCAATAAAACACAGTCGAATGATAACTTTGTGACGCACGATTTATCTTAACTAATCTTTTTGCTTTTCACATTCGTATTTGAGGTTTGTTATTCACATCGTGACTTGAATACAAGATGGATTGATCCTTTAGTCTTTTTGACGTCATCACGTAGCAAAGTTCAAAAAACTTTTTAGATCTTCCATTTGAAGTTGAAAAATGAGAGTGGCGTCTCTTACATCACTTTACTGATTATATTTTTTCCTTTCAAATGTGAGAAAATAATTCAATCTATGTACAATGGAATATTATCAGTAGTTTGTGCTATCAACCAGTGAGAGGTAAAAGATACATCCCTTAGAAAAAATATTTATAGTAGAAACTAGCATAAAAACTTCTGAGCTTCCATTGCCCCAAAACGAAATAAGACCTAATCGTTATTAACACTTGCAGAAAACTTTACTTCTTCTGGAGTTTTTTCTTCTGCTTTTGAATCTGACTGAGTGAATGCTAGGCTGCTAACTTTATTACATGATGTGTTTCAGAGTTTCATCCCTTCTCGTTTTTTGCCTGGAGATCGTTTGTTCCTGCAGCTTTATATCAGGTGATTTGGAAACGTTCATTATCTTTATTATGTACCTAGAGGGCGTATAAATCTATTTTCTGATATGAAAAAGAAATTAAAGAGACAAAGTTGAAATAAAATCAGGAATCGGGGTTGAATGGGCTGTTTCCACGAAACGAAATAGTATTATTCAACTTGAATAATGAAAACTGATCTGACCCATATTTTTTGTCTTGGAAATGTGAGAAGACACTTGACACCCTGCTACACGAATATGATCCAAAAACCGTAGTATACTGTAACGATAACCTTTCGCTGATGGCGTGGTTGTTACTTTTGACGTCGTTGTCGAAAAGCTGCTAACGGTGTGCTCGGGCGCCAATACGGTCGGTGACGCAGTTTTTCTATGACGGACGGCTGGATAGCTCAGACGGGAAGGGTTAGGGTTGTTGAAAATAATCATCAGGAGGTAGGTGTCACAATGAGATTTATTACACACAAAACGATGACGATGAACATAGAACATTATTTTACAGAACTCTTACACGATGATAACTTTGGCGGACGGTGACGGACGGCTGTACATGACACTCGACACCAGCGGTCGCAGTACGGACCCAGGCGGTCGCAGATGGCGAGAAGTCGTTCTATGCGGGTGGAACAAAACTTGCTCCCTCACAGTGATTCTACGTTAATATGGTTCGATACTGTGAAGTCACCAGGTGACTCCTCTAGCAGCGGAGCTTCTACGTTAAACAATCAACACTTCGAAATCACGAAGACTTCTTCAGCGGAGCTTCTACGTTAAATAATCGACGCTTCGAAATCACGAAGACTTCTTCAGCGGAGCTTCTACGTTAAATAATCAACACTTCGAAATCACGAAGACTTCTTCAGCGGTGCTTCTAAATAATCCAAAAAATATTCTAAGTTCAAAAACAGCAAAAATATTCTAAGTTCAAAACAGCAAAAATATTCAAAGCTCAAAACAGCAAAAATATTCTAAGTTCCTTTTACGGACTTAGAAAAGAACAAAACAAACTCACAAATTGTGTCGGACAGCTGTGCTAACGGACTTAGCACAAAAACTTCACTTGGACGGTACACACTCTGAAGATGACGCTCGGTATCGGAACTGATAGCGTACTTGGAACGGCTGCTCAGAAGACTTGACTTACAAAGAAGTGACTTAAGTCGGCCAGAAGGCCTTATCTATACCCATAATTTAATGAAACCTTACTTAACATGTTTTAAAAATTAAATCCATATTAGCGCTAGCAATAATATAAAGAAGAAATACAGAAAAAAGAAGAAGTCATTTTTCAAATACAAATTTTGTTACAATAATACATTTCTTATCACTCTCCTGTCGACTACATCCTCTTCTGATTTTATTTCCTTAATATTAAAATTATTCTAAATAATTTTCACATCGGTCGATAATATAGAAATTGTCAAGTGTCGGATCTAGTTTGTATATGGTCAACGGTGGCGCGGAATGTCAAACAACAACAACATATACAATATACAATATACAACATATTTACAGGACAACAGTGGATTACATTCAGACTTTATTACGGTGAGACATCAGACATAAATACAGATCGCACGATCTCAACTTCTTTTGATTTCAGGCGTTCTTAAAAACCTAACCTTATTCGTCCACATGTGAAAGATAGTAATCGGTATTGGAGCAGCTGAAAACGGATGAATAAACGGTACGTGATGTTGTAGGTTGATACAGAGTTACTGAATTTAATGTTTACAGGGTGAGCAAGAAGTGAATAAAATTGTGATGGACTGAAAATGTTTGACGGTGGCAGAAGGCTCTGGGATGTGCAGCGGTAACGGATTTTGGGCCTAATTCGTTACAATACATAAAACCTAGCTTCGAGTGAACAGCCCTAGTCGCTTCCAAGGTCAAGTCTAACAAAAAGCGTGTACTGCACACATTTGCATCACTTTAAAGTCGAACTTTGAGCGTTCAGTTTATCTGTGTGATGCATTGAATACTTTAATTATCTGAGCTTAATTAGCCATCATATCATTCAAATCAGTGTAAGTGACTGAGAATTTCTATTAATTAAAAGTGTGTGTGGGATTTGATCCTTTACCTTTGAAGTGTTGGTATCCTTAGCTACCTCGGGTATCAATACCATCGGTGCGCACACCTTGACTATGTGACGGTGATGATTGTGGCCAACCGCATGTACTGTGTGTTATTGCGGCCACGGGGTTGTTCCGAGAGTGGATAAATCGACCAACCTGCATGTGCCGCAGGCATGGATATGGCATCACGGTACTGATAGCCATCCGTAGATGTCGTCCAACGTAAGATAAACAGTGCTAGTGACCCAGCTATCTTGAAGCTAGTACTACCGGTGCTACATTATTCTGTCAGTGTTGCGCGGGAATATGTGTATGCCAACCGCATGTACTGTGTGTTATCGCGGGCAATGGGGTTGTTTCAATAATTTGGAAAACAATCTTCAGAAATAAATTACAGAAAATACATGTATATACAAAATTAATTTGAATATTTTCCATTAAAATAGTTCCGAGTATTTAAAACTCTTTCTAGAACAACACTTTCAGAATAGCTAAAAACATATCTTGTGGTCCCAGCTATTATCTCCAGCAAACGGAAACGAATTCTGTGTGTAGATACTCAAAATACATTGAATCCATATTAAAAAGTGTTGGCCGTTAATGAAGGCAGTGTCAAAACTTCGCACCTTTGCAAAGCCAGCACTAGCATAGCAATGAGCAAACTCACAACAAACTTTCGAAAGAATTTTTTTCTCAAAGTTTGTTGGGAAAGTATCGTCCTTGCATACGCAACTTGATAATTTTCTCGTTGTTTGAAAGGCCAACATACAAATTATTACAATTTCCATCCAAATTGAAGAGCACGTACAATTCTAGCAATAATGGAAATTAGAATTTGATAAAATATTCATTTGTCTGTAAAGTGGCAACGTTTAATAGATAAAACAAAGTCAAAAATAGAAATGAAGCTAAGATAGATACAACTGTCAATAGAATCTACATTAAATATTTTAAATTAATTTGATAAATGAATTCAGCAACTTTACTAAGAGTTTTAAAGTCTGTGTGTTTATTAAAATATTCTTGCCTTGTGCAAATATTTGTCCTCATAATTAAAAAAGATTGTTCTCAAAAATTATCCTGTAACTTATCTTCAACATCTCATATTCTGTTATAATTTTCATTATACAAATTTATCGTGCGCCCATGGACACTTCAACGATTCCATAAATAAAAATTACATGAGCATTATTATAACATAAAATACTTAGTCATTTGTTATTGATTACACAACAGCAATAGTGCTCTCCAATATTTAATTCCTAATTGATTCAGGAATGAAGCTAAGCTTTGAAGTTATCATGCCCAATAAATTGATAATTTACTTTGCAAACAGATTTTTATAGTCTATTCCAGTTAAGAGTGGTCCAAGGCTCTTATAAGACTATGATTTAAGCCTTTTGATTGGTCAAAATGCGAACTACACTTTAATCTTAATTAACAGATTGATGGCAAAACTAAGTTTGGAAGGACCCTGGGGTTATCTGGAAACAAAACAAGAATTCTGGATCCATCTACTCCTTGCATATTTTTCCTTACACTATTGTAATATCTATCATATTTTTTTTGTTCTATGCAAAGACAAGTCTCCCAAAACCGTAAATCTTCATGTTAAATTGAAATATATTATTCACAGAACTGCATATCTGGAGAATCATATAATTTGAAATATGACGTTATTCCGTGCAATATTCCTGAACTATGTTTTATACGCCACATCGGAATTCTCACTAAAAATTGTAAAAATATATAACATTTGTTTGAAATAATGGAGTCGATATCAGGGAGTATTAGAACTATATATTATAATAACAGTTATTTGAGATTTGAGCTTTTTTCCCACTATTGTTGTACTGTTTGAATATAACAATATTTTTGAACGTCGAATTCCTGTTTCCACATAAAATTAAACAGTATATTCGACGAAATAAAAACAATTGAGCAACTTTTCCATTACCAATAATATGAAAAATAGTAGGTTATTGAAATTAGAGTGTAAAGGATATAGAAAGATACCGAGCTGTGTGAGAAAATATTTGCTCGAATCATGGTATGTAAACGATTGTCAATTATTTTGTTCACTAAGTTTAACTCCCCGAAAGCTTGTTATGTTCCAATTTCGCACCTTTTTCCTATTTTTTTATTTTTCGCGCCCCTGCCTGTTATCCATTTCTTTTGCTATAATTTAGATTCATTAAAATTAGTAGTTCACATAAAATGGATATTTCACTCACATAGCGTTTGTTATTGCCGTTTGACAGATTGATGAATGATTTTTAATCGAGTTGTGGTTCAAACAAAGTCTTGAGTTTTTGAGTTTTGGTTGAAATAGTTGTCGTAGAAGTCAGTAGCAGACATGTCGATAATTCAGAAAACATTTTTATTTAAAGCTTGAAATCAGATTAAAATCTCAATTAACACAATACATCACAAAATATAAACACAATAAAATAAAATAGCACTCACTTCTCGCCATTTTTTCCTCTGTCTTCTCTCTCGTGATTAGCTGGAACCAATGGAATTACCCAAAAGTTAAGTGAACTTTTTTCTTTACTCAATTGTTCTGAAAAGTGGAATTAAGTACTTGAGAAAAAAGCTTCAATTGCGCCGATCTAATTTAATATTTTGAGTGTTCAGAGCCGCTTAGCGACATTGGAAATTGAATCGTGTGAAGTATTGTGGGATTCAGTCCGCGGTCGAGCAGCCCAACTTGGAGATTTTTCATAAACTAACGATCGTGATCTCGTGCTACAAAAACCGTCCAGTACATCAAGGCGATTGTTGTGCCAGACACACAGCGACGGGGGTACCGACTTCTGGTTTCTCTCTACCATCGCAGGACCTTTAAACTTGACGTCATCCCTCTGACCAACTTTGACCCGACGCCTCCAACAAGGCCAGTCGACGTAAACGCTACCGTTCCGCAGGCCCTGTGGTACAGCCAAGTGCACAGTCCATTTTACTTACATGTAAAATACAAGTGAAACCGACAAAATTGACCTATCGAGATTTTGATGGAAATATCCGTTTTGAGCATCCCTGAATACATTTTGACTATTTTTGGCTTGATGTCGGTTTGTATGTTCGTGCGTGCGTACGTGCGTGCGTGACTCGCAAATCTCAAAACTGGCTGAACGTATAATGTTGAAATTTTGTATTTAAGACTGGTATAGGGTCTTGTTATGCACCTCGCATCATGGTTCCAAGCGTCTATACCGGAACTGCACTTTACTTTAAACTTTTTCCGAATTTTTCTGATAAATTCACAATGATCAACCGTAGGATGTTGAAATTCAGTATTTGAACTTAATGTTGTATCAGAATGGTTATCTGCTATTTTTGTAGAAATCGGCCAGGTCAGAAGTGCACTTTATTTGAAACGTTTTTGAAATTTTTGCATAAATATAGAATGATCCGCCATAGCATATTGAAATCTCGTATAAAGAACTTCTATAACATCTTGCATTATGATTGCGATCGTCTAGACCGGAAGTGCACTTTACTTAAGACTTTTTTTTCAATTTTCCGCATAAATCCAGAATGATCAGCCGTGGGATACTGGAATTTAGCATTTGAAATTGCTGTGGTCACTTCTATTGTTGTAACAATTGGCTGAACCGGAATTGCACTTAATATGACAGACTTTTTGAATTTTCTGCATAAATTCTAAACAATCAGTCGTAGAATATTTGAATTTTGTATTAGGCACTTCTCTAATATCTAGTTGTAAACCTTGCATTATGATTGCTATCGACTAAGCCGGAAGAGCACTTTATTCGAAACATTTTTTGAATTTTCTGCATAAATCCAAAACGATCCAACGTAGATTGTTAGAATTCAGTATTTAGGACGATTCTACCGTCTAGATGCTCATATCCTATTTTCATTGAGATCCAACGAGCCGGAAGTGCACTTTACTTGACAGTCTTTTGGAATTTTTCGTATAAATTCGAAACGATCAGGTTCAGAATATTGATTTTTGGTATTTCAGTCTGCTGTAGCATCTTAATGATTGCCTACTATTTTCATTACAATAGACTAAACCGGAAGTGCACTTCGGTAGGAATTTATTTTTTAATTTTGCGCATGAAATCAGATATGTTGGTAATCGTAGAATTTTGGAAATCAGTATTTAGGAATGTTGTAGTATAAGAATAATGGCCTACTGTTTTCATAGCAACCGACTTGACTGAAAGCGCATTTTACTTGACAGGTTTTTAGAATCTCTTGGGTAAATCCAAAACGATTAATTGTGGAACGATGAGATTTTGTGTTTGACAATACATATCCAATGATATATACGATCAAACACAAAATCACATCGTATCATAAATCAGAAGATGAAATTAATAAAGATATTCAGAAAAATATTCAATTAAATACGAAGAAATCATGAGATTACAAATTGGAGGTATCCACATCTTTGAGTAATATACTTACTTTTACCACTAGTGTAATACCCGATGGTATTTCTACGCGTTCAAATACCCACGGATATGCACCGTTTCTATGGCGATTTAGCATTTTTAACCTTGTTATAAATACTATGAATGGAATGGTCAAGCTTACTTGGAATTGTTTGTTCATAATTGATTTCTCACCAATTTGATCCAAATATCATGAAATCATATATTTCTAACTGGGTAATATTTTTTTAACGAAAAATTAAAATACAGTGAAAAAACTATTACTTGTCGACAAAAATTCGACTTAAAATCACTCATATTGCTTGATTTCTAGAATATGAGACCTGAGTATCCTGAAATTTTCATATTTTATGATAAGATATATCAATAAGAATTGATTGCGATCATTTTTGTTGTTCTCAACATCATACTTTCAATTTTATAACGAATTTGGTGCTAGCGCGTAAGGACGCTACAATCGCACGGAGTATAACCGGAGTAACGAACGGACGAGAGAATAAACGAATCTGGAGCACACATTGTTTGCCTCTGTCACTTCTAAACAAATTGAGATAGTTAAATTGTGTAAAAAATGTCGTATTCTGGACAATTTATTCTATTGTAATAATAAATTATTATTTAAATATCTCCAGAAATACAAATACTAGAACCTGATAAATAACATTGCGAGTTTGTAGTTATATCTTCCTACTTAATTTTATTTATTTACAAACTGAATTATATTATACTGTAATAATGGATAATACTGTAATCTGATATATGAGTGTATCAATTTTCGCATGATTCAAAGATGTGACATCTATTTTTAAAATAAACGCTTCTATTTCTTCATTTAATTTAGTTCCGATATTCTGTCAAATAATCATTGTTTCCTGTAAGCTTCTCAAGACATTAAAAAAATCAATCGCAGTCCTATAAGAGCCCTTGGATTGTTCTTAACTGCAATGAACTCTGGAACTTATAATTTTTGGGAAATAATATTAACTTTCCTTAACTTAAAGGCTGGAAGCAAATTGCATACGTATTAATTAGCAATAACACGAAAACTAAAAAGTTTAGGAGCAAATATTTCGAATAAAACTTACATAATTAATTTCCTACAAGACTCAATTCTAAAAAAATTTTAGGACTGTAGTTTTTGAGAAATGATATGCTACTACTCTTAATTTAAAAGTTAGAAGAAAACTTCATTCACGCTTTTGATTTTTATTTAAATTTTTTTGAGGGTTATAGTTCAGAAATAAATAAAAAAGACACTTTCCTAAATTCTTAAAGTTACTCTCCCAATATTCCTAAATTTTCGAAAAACTTTCATGAATTTCATTGGAAGGGGTGTTTCAAAATTATATTTTCGTCCGTAAAATAATAACATGTGAATAAAATTTATTCTATTTATGGGGAACGAATTATTACAAAATTTTAGAACATATTTTACTTCTTAAAAATTATTTTCAAATTGATTTGACCCTATTTATTCATATTAGGAAACGTTTAAATTGAAAATGAATAATATTGCGAAATATTAAGAACGGGAGGTCATGTATTGGCTTTTTCTGTTTTAAAAGTACATCTGTATACAAATTTATTGATTAAAACATTCTTGTCTCATTTGGTTTTAATAAGTAGCGAAGTTTCAACTTGCTTGGCTGCAGGTGTTCAGGCCAGCGTACAATGCTTTGTATATGCGATATGGCATTGTTGCTTGAGAATTCGTACTGTTCGGATGTACGTCGCGTGACTCGTGAACAAATCGTTGATTCAAATTACTTTAAAAGTGTTCAAGTGTTATATTTGGGGTTTTAAATATTGCTTATTAACGTAGAGATCAAAATTTTGTGTATTTAAATATGTAAATTGGGGTGATTTTGTTCCGCATTGCGTGTACGTTAGGTGCATGTATTTGCGATGTTAGTCTTTGCTTTTATCATGTAATAAATAAATAAAATGTCTTGGTTTTTTTGCAAAGGCCTGTAATGAAAGGTCCAACGTGGGAATCGGTGCACACGTAGGTACCGCTACGAGAGGCACCCCCCCTGATGAACACCACTGCGTGGGGTTGCAATGAGTTCTAGGGCGAACGAGCGATCTAATTAGGGAGTAACGGCATACTCTCGATATGTACCTATCGGCAGTCGGAAAATATGGTAACTGGCGGGGGTCCTTGATTAAGTTCAAGAAACGACATTAGCTGAGACCGATACTTAAGGTTACCATATCGCGTAATTAGGCGGTATCGCGGGCCTCGGAATATGCATTGGCCACGTATTCGAAACAACGTATTTTTTCTTTGCAAACGACGAGCACACCGGTGCTTGGGTGTCTGAGCGCTCAGGCACTCATTAGGGTAGTAAAGTAGAGTCAATATCAGTAGCATAATATAACAGAACACTTTTAAATAATTTCGCGAAATTAAAAAGCAACAATCAATCGCGTTAGCTAGCTCTCCGAATAAATATATCCGTCGAATAAGCGCAAAACACACACAAAACACGTTTGAATGTTGAACGAATGTTGAATGAATGTAATTAATTAAAAATTCCCTTTCAGCTTCTTCTTTCATCATCACCTCCAACAAATTAAAACCAGGACGTAAGTTGACTAATAAACTTTGCTTTTCAGGCTCTAATTTTTTTTTTCCAGCTATTATGTATTGTTTTCTCGCAGATTTATGATCAATTTGTATTTTTTCAGATCATTTTCTGAGGATGAGCCCAGCTGTTGAGGTGGATGGACATCGAGGGAATGGACAACGTGGAAGGAGCTGAGGATGAGCCCAGCTGCCAAAATCATCTCTCAATATTTTCTTTGTTGAATATGATTCACCAAAATTTGTTTTAAGTTTCTGTTTCAGGTTGCCGATCATCAATCGTTGTGACATCATCGCATCATCAGCCAGGTAATATAATATTACTTATTATACAGGGTGTATCCAGATAATGGACAATGCGTTTCACTCGTTTATATAAAAGATACACAAAAAAGTAATGAAAATATTTTATAAGGTACAGGGAAGACACATTTTCACATGAACAATATCATTTTTAATTCATTGGTGCTCAAATTATAGATCAAAAATTTTTCTCAAATAGAATACGTATATTTTATTATTCTTCTGAATCCAACCATAAATTCTATAAAAATTAATTTGAAGTTATTATTCCATTTTATTATAATTTTTGAAGTAGTCTGTACAAAATTTCAATTATTTATAGTAAGAGTATAATATTCACATACAGTTGAATTCAGAAGAAAAATCTTTATTTAATGACTAAATAAAAAATATATAATTCTATTTAAAAAAATATGATATTGATCCATAGTTTGAGTACCACTGGATTCAAAAATTATGATATTTATGTTAAAATGTTTCCCTCCTGTGCACTACAAAATATTTCCATCTCTTTTCTGTGTTTTTTTTTTCATATAAACGAGTAAAACGCACTGTTCCATTATCTTGATACACCCTGTATAGCTGTTTTCAACTACTGCTAAAATAATTTGTCTAATATTCAAATTTATAATTTAAATTTAGAGTTCAGCAGCAGAACCAGAGCCAAGCAGCAGAATCAGAGGCCAGCAGCAAAACCAGAGCCCAGCCCAGCAGCCGTCCAAGAAGTCCTCCAGTAACTGCAGAAGATCAACACATCAGTAGCAACTGTTCCAGGCCCCAGATTCAACTCAACTTCGAAGAAGTCAACTGATTAATTTTGTCCGCCGCTTGCAAAGTTCAAGTGAGTTCAATTTATTATTAAATTTTCCGACTTGTAATAATTATTTTGTTGTTTCAGTTGCAGCGAGTGAAGAAGCCATTTCTCTGGTCTAGGTTTCGCTGGGGTTTTCCTAGGCCCAAAGGGAGAATTCCCGGAGAAAAGTTCGTCTCTTTCCCCTTAGTCATTGCCTGGGGGCGAACAAGGCTTACAACAACGCAACAGCATCGCGAACAAGACTTCAACAACACAGCAGCATCGAGTATTCAACAATTAATCTTCGAACCTTTGTACCCTTTCCTAATTTCCAAAATAAACTTATTCCCACAAAATTTACAGTCTTATTTATTTCAAAAACCCATTTTTATTGTTTTCAGGAGTAGTTAGGAAAATAAATGTATTGTTAAATAGTTTGCAAAATAAATTCAATTCAATAATAACTTGTATTTATTATTTTTGATGTAAATACAATTGGAAATACAATTTGTATTGTTAAAATGTAAATATATTATTAAAATCAAGTTTATATTTTCATTTTTTCAGTCAATCTATTAAAAAATAATTTTTTTCACTGACTCAGGAGTAAGGTTCAAAAATTTCCCGCACGAGGCAGCATCTGTCAATGAGTGCTACCAAAAATTTATTTTTGAATAGATTCATTTTTGCTATTGCAATCGCTCAAAAATATCAATTTAAATTGGAATATGATACTTGAAATACTCTGGTATAAATAAATATGCCAAATAGTCGTTATTTTCTGCCATTTGAAAAATTCAATTCTAAAACGTGCTAGGTGCTGCCATCTCTGACAAGCAATGAAAACTAATATGTATTCAGATATATTGGTGTTGACATAAATAAAAACGAGTTTTCCCAGCTTATTTAAAAATTTATGAATGATTTTTGATAGATAATATACTCTTCATTGAATTCTGATAAGAATAATTGGTACATATTAATTATTCAAATAGTGATTCAAGAGTTATTTAGATAAATACAATGCCGGCAAGCTACGCGTCGATCGCCGGTTAAGTCTGACGAGTCGGACTGAGCTCCCGCTACAGAGGTATGCAATAGAATGACTTGCCAATTAAATATATTTTTATATACATTTTGAACTTTTGGATTTGTTAGCATATATTATATATGATAATCAAATACAAAATCTTATCTTTTCACGGCTAATCGTTTTGAATTCATCAAAAAATTCTAAAAATCTGTCAAGTAGAATGCGCTTTCGGTCTGGTATAGGGGATTGACAACTAACATCTCCTAAAATAATAATATTGAGCAAAAAAATTATCAGGAGCCAATGTAGTGCTATTCACTATAAAACCAGTTTCAATTCTTGATCATTTAACCCTGGTATTATAAGGAGTTGAATGATGCAACGACTTCGAAAGCTTGTATCTCCTGAAATATTAACCGTAGAATGATGAACTAAACATTGAAATTTATTTTGAAATCAGTTGCAACCCTGGTATTTTTAGGGGGTTGGATATTCGCAAAAACTTTGAAAGCTTGTATCTCCGGAAATAAGAATCGTAGTATAATGTAATGAACGTTAATTTGAATGTCATGTGTCATGCTCTTAATATCTCAACCCTTGCCAATATAAGGGGTTAAATGAAGCAATAACTCTAATAGCTGATATCTTTTGAACTAATAATCGTATAATGCTGAAACGTTATTAGGAAGGTTATTTATTACAATTTATTATAAAACTAGTGCAATCCTTAATTTTTCAACCCTTAACGTGTTACACATCTTCGATTGCACTTGTACTAAGTACAAGGAAGTATTGTGGAACCGACAAAATTCATCCATCGAGATTTTGATGGAAATATCCGTTTTGAGCATCCCTGAATTCATTTTGACTATGTTTGGCTTGATGTCGGTACGTATGTTCGTGCGTAGCTCGCAAATCTCAAAACTGGTTGAACGTATAATATTGAAATTTTGTATTTAAGACTGATGAAGGATCTAGTTGTGCACCTCGCATTATGGTTTCAATCGTCTGTACCGGAAGTGCACTTTATTTGAAACTTTTTTTGAATTTTTTGCGTAAATATAGAATGATCCGCCATAGCATATTGAAATTCCGTATTAAGCACTTCTATAACATCATATTGTACACCTTGCATTATGATTGCGATCGGTTAAGTCGGAAGTGCACTTTACTTAAGACTTTCTTTCAATTTTCCGCATAAATAAAGAATGATCTGCCGTAGGATACTGGAATTCAGCATTTGATATTACTGTAGCATCTCAATAGTCATCTTCTATTTATGTAACAATCGGCTGAGTCGGAAGTGCACTTTATGTGACAGACTTTTTGAATTTTCCGCATAAATTCAAAACAATCAGTCGTGGAATATTTAAATTTTGTATTGGGCACTTTTATAATATCTAGTTGTACACCTTGCATTATGATTGCTATCGACTAAGCCGGAAGAGCACTTTATTCAGAACATTTTTTGAATATTCCGCATAAATCCAAGAGGATTGAACGTAGATTGTTAGAATTCAGTATTTAGGACGATTATACGATCTTGATGTTCATATCCCATTTTTATTGAGATCCACCGAGCCGGAAGTGCACTTTACCTGACAGTCTTTTGGAATTTTTCGCATAAATTCAAAACGATCAGGTGTAGAATATTGAAATTTGTTAATTCAGTCTGCTGTAGCATCTGAATGATTACCTACTATTTTCATAACAATAGACTGAACCGGAAGTACTTCAGTAGGAATTTATTTTTTAATTTGGCGCATCAGATCTGTTGGTAGTCGTAGAATTTTGGAAATCAGTATAAGAATGATAGCCTACTGATTTTGTGTTTGATTATACATTTCCAATGATATATACGAGCAAACATAAAATCACATCGTATTATATATATATATATATATATATATATATGTAGTAGGGGGCGGTAATGATTGAGAATTTATTATCTCCTCAGTATCTGACATTTTTGTATTATTATTATTATTAACAATATGAAACACAGGATATAAAATTGAACTAATTAAAAGAACGAAACGGATGGACAGTTCCTAGGCCACCTCACACGATGACTCTCTGACATGAACTCATGAACTCCAAAGATAGTCGTCACCGCTCACCGCCTAGACTCCGTCGAAGTGTATCAAAACAAACAAATCCCTATGTTTACTTAAATGACACACTTGCGTTTCGTTTGATGGTTCTCATATTCAAGACATCTCCGACATATATATATATACTATATACTGTTAAACGTCTCTTAGACACAGTGCTTGTAGCGCAGTAGTTAGTAGTACGTGCACTATACATCGAACTTTGTAAAGTGCGATCCATCGGGCTAAGCCCTTATTACGTCATATTTTGTGAGCCTTAGCGATCATAGGGCTAGGCGTAAAGGCATCGTCTGCTTTGTTGTTTCCTTTTTTTGTTGCGTACTGTCCTGCAAGGTGCGTTATTTGCTATTCAGTCTTCAGCTGTTATTTTTTTCTGTGTTCAATATTAAATTCTTTCATTTGTTGATTAACTACTAACTGATTGCTTCATATATCAGTGAATTCACTTGAATCTAATTGTTCATATTCTGTTTAACTTTCGATTTTGCTATCAAAGTCACTGAATAAGTTAAAATTAAGTTAGTAGATTGTTTCATTATTTTGTGGAAGGAGGAACCTCATCTGTTCTCTTTCAGGACATTCAGCACTGGCTCCGTTCGAAAATACAATATTCAGTAAGTGTGTTACCAGTTTGACCACTTGGTGAAGCTGAAGGCCATCGCGTGGTCACACCGTTCCGTAAACCATCGTCTAACCCAATACCCTTCAACTTTCGTTGTTGTGTGCCTCGCAGACGAAAATACAACTATCGTGGCGCCTCCGGGTATGCTTAGAATAAGAGCTTAGTCTCACAACGCTTCACTCCCATCTTCTATTTTTGTAGCAATCGTCTGAGCCGAAAGTGCACTTTATATGACAGACTTTTTGAATTTTCCGCATAAACTCTGAACAATCAGTCGTAGAATATTTAAATTTTGTATTAGGCAATTCTCTAATATTTAGTTGTACACCTTGCATTATGATTGCTATCGACTAAGCCGGAAGAACACTTTATTCGAAACAGTTTTTGAATTTTCCGCTTAAATCCGAGACGATTAAACGCAGATTGTTAGAATTCAGTATTTAGGACGATTATACCGTCTAGATGCTCATATCCTATTTTTATTGAGATCCACGGAGTCCGAAGTGCACTTTACTTGACAATCTTTTGGAATAGCAACGTAAGCCATAAGCGGCGATTTTGTTTTTAAATACAATAAATCAGTTTGATACGCAATAAACTTTCATTTGATATCAAACACGATAGAGCTGAATTATTTAAAAATAAAAAAACAACGAACATTTGCATGTGATGTCCAAATATGAGTGATAATAATTCCAATCTCTGATTATGATTCTTAGAATTTGTCTGCTTCAGCAAAATATAATGAATTTTATAATAATTCTTATTTTAATAATAACAAATGAACCGCTGATGATTCTGAAAAGTGTTTTAGGTGAATATTGTGCCAAATAATTTGTACACTCTCTCAAGTGATTGTGCTTCTAGGCAGACTGACGGACAGACCAACTTTTTTTTAAATTATGTTTTTTTGGGTTTAGTAGGTTCTTAAACGTAGAGATTCATCAAAATAGGTCGGGAAGTGAAAATTAGTGACTACGTGATTTTCGTTTTATGGATATTGACCACTTATCACATACAGGCACTTAATTATGAATACGAAGCACTAATATTACATACAGTCACTTTATTAGGAATACTAAACACTCATATCAGGTACGCTCACTTTATTATGACAACCACTTACATACAGGCACACAATCATAAATACGGAGCACTAATATTACGTAAGTCGACTTTAGTATGAATATTCAACTGAATAGTTGATATAAGCTTCAACTACAAAACCGCGTCTGAATGATTGTCTTCTTTGCTCAATGAGCGATTTTATCAACTGCAATCTGATAGTTTATCTGATACTAAAGTTTATAAAGTCCTTATTAAACTTTTTACACATGTAAAACGAATAATAAAAGTATTTTATAAAGTTATCTAGCTTCCCCAGACAAATTCTCTCAATCTGCGCTGAGTTCGAGTTGTAAAGTGCATTTACAGAAATTTCCAACGACAAATTTGACAAATATGAGTTTCTCAACATCACGAACAGCTAATAAGTTTCTAAAACTTAATGCTAGCAATAAATCTGATTCGTCGTTCTAGGCCAAGACATTTATAACCTAATCACGTACACAATAACTTAATATAAAGGTACTTCAAGATGCACATATTACAGAAAAAAGTGGCCTCTTCTTTCATTAGATACTTATTTCCGGATTTAAGTGAAATTTATTGTAACGTCGTCTCGAAGTAGAATCTAATGAAAATTTCGACTTCATCTCACGTAATTTTAATATGGAATTAGAATTATTATTGAATCACTACAGGTAACCTAGAGGGACGAACTCCAGCATAATGTAGAAGAATTTAAATCATATTCTCCCAGAACGAGAAAAAAACTCATTTTTCTTGAGCTGAATGAATTTCATTAGCAAATTATTATTAGAGTGGTTGGGTTAGTGAAAAAAATGTTTTTCAACTTTCGTTAAAAACTTGTCTAATTTCGTTGAAAAATATATTTTTGCTAGCTGTGCCAATTTATCTGAGACGAGACCCGTATATTGAAAACAGAATGACGTCACTGTTTTCCTGCACACAATTATAGTGTCCAAAATTCAAAATCACAATAAATATAACAATCTAATCTGTCCTGTTAAGATTAATTGTTAATTGCCAATTAAACCAGTATTCAAAAAACTTGAAATTGTGAGTGCTAACTGATAGTCCAGACAAAATAGATATTCCAGTTTGCATCAATTCCCATGATGTATTTTTTGTATAGCTCTTAAATACGTCATGATAAGTGCTATGTCAAAAGTCCTCATCGATTCCACTTGTGCGTTGTTTTTATCCGATGTCAAAGGTCACAAATCTTCATTTTTACGCAATTCTAATTTGGTACCTGTCGAACCATAAACCAACGCTCTACCTCTGAGCCATAAACTTTGTACATATTATATTCTATTTACAATATATTATGCACGATTTTCTGCATTCAAATCGAATGAAATGTATGGTAACACTTCTGAGTTTATTTATAATAGCAGAGAGCTCAAATATGTTTTTTTTTTATTAAATTAGTCATTTTGAAGCTCTCTTTACGTAATGGCAGCATAAATTTGTTGCAATAATACGAAAAATCAGTCAAAAAAATGGCGCTTTCAATTTGTTTATACGACAACGTATAAGTATATAAGGAAATTTCACTTGGACTTGATATATCCATTTGATTTAATTATCCAAAATTTGGGTGTGTTAAACCCACCAATAGGTAAAAAACAATAATGATTTTAATTATTTTAAAATTGCAATAATGCTACAGAATATATTAAAATTTTAATGCTCGTACCCTTTAAAATTATAATCGTAGAATAATTAAATAAACGCTTGTAGGAAGCTTATACAATCCACTTTATATTGATATCATTTTTAACCTTTAACCGTTCAAACCTGTCGGTATGAAACGGCAAATAATGCAACACAATAAATTGAATCTGTTACACTTTAAAAGCTTATATCTTCCAAAATAATAATCGTAGAGTAATCTATCAACCCTCCGGCCCGAAGGATTTCCTGAAATTGGAATTTTGGCTCGCTCTTTAATGTATTTGCCCACCCCCTAGTATAGGGCCTGGAAGATAAAGGATTTTAGATGTAATAAACAGTTCACAAAAGCTTTGTATATTAGTGTTGAATTCATTATATTATCATAATCAGTATTTGAGGTGATTTGAGCTTCTAAATTGTCACTCATTTTCGTTGAATTATTTGAGCCCCTATACAAGCAGGGTTGATGGCTCAAGGATTGAAATTGCTTTTATAATAAAAGGTAAGTATTTAATAATATTTGTCCAAGTTTAAAGTTAGATATTCTATTATTTTAGGAAATTTAAATAAATAAAATTCATGTTACTGCATATAAGGGTTGATATATGGAAAATAGGGAGTGGTTTTATAATAAATTGGATTGTTCAAGCTTCCTATCACCTTTTGTTCATTATTATACAACCAGAAAAGTTGTAGATCTGAGTAATAAATTGAATTTGGAGATAAGGGGGTAGCTTTTAAGAGTGAAATGGATATCAAATAAAAATTATTCAAATGTGGAATAAATAATTGTTCAATAAATAAAAGCCTTACAATAGCAATAATTTTTCAAGAAATTTGGAGAATATTATAATTTCATGTCAAGAAATACTTGATTTGTGAGTTAAACTCGCTTTTGGTATAGATAACATTGAAAATTTTTTGATTTTTATCCAAGAAAATAGGATCAGGATCTTGAGGTTTTTATTATACTAGAATCGACTAGAATTTATAATTGTTGCAGCCCTTATTATAATATAATAATTATCATATTTTGTTAAACAGTTTTCAATAAAACTTAATTATTGATCGCATTTATAAACAAGAAAATTATTTTGGAGATTGATATTATTGATAATTTTTATTATTAGTCCAAATTTTATTATTAGCACTGATAGTCGAAGGCGAATGTATACATGGGCTATTTAGGCTGCAGCCCAGGGCCCCGTGGATATAAAAAGTCCCCATTACCTACAGAAGACAACGGGTGATATTGCGATTAGAAAAAAATAAAATTCAATTATAAGGTTGACAACACTGAAGTCGTATTATTTATTAAATGTATTATGAATTGAGCAGTTTGAATCATTAGGTAGGTCCCCAAGTTGAATTGGTCCAGGGCCCCACAAATTTCCGGTTCGACCCTGCTGATAATACAACTTTTTCTATCTCTAATAGAAATGACTCTTTATCAATATATATTTTTGATGAATATGCATAAATAATTAATATTTTGAATACTGTTCTGCCTTATGATAAAAAATATATTGGAATATTTTTATTCATTCTGTGTACAAAATACAATATATTCATTAGTTTTTTCAATGCCAAACTTCATTTGATTAAATTTAAATCAATAATTGATGTTGTAACATGTTCATAGCAGCAAGCCCATGAATCCACTGCAGCGGAAGCCTAGTACGGCACCTCTATCTTACTCTCTCTAGAGCGTTATGTTTATGCCAATGAGTTTGGAACGTACGTCGTCACTTCTAATAAGACTCATACAAATATCTTCAGCTTCCTACGTCGGCTGTTGCTTTCGGTGCGTGTTTGAATTAACTTCTCTCTCGTGTAGCTCGTGGTTTTTGCGTTACTTTGGGGGTTTTGGGGCATATAAAGGGTGAAATTAGCTCGGTTTAACGTAAATTTAAATTGGGAAATCGTGATTAGTGTTTTTGCGTGCACCCTTCTGGTGCACTTATTCGTTTTGTTACCAAGTATTTTTTATTTTGTTTTTGCAAAGTCCTCCCGCTCAGGCGAGGTAAGGCCCTTCCGTGAGGGTTCAACGAGGGATCGGTGCACAAGCTAGGCCTTTTAAGTGGCCTTTTAAGTGCCTTTTAAGGTCTGGACGGTCTTGTCGGGAGTGCATAACTCGTGTTTTCAAAGAGCGGGCCGGGGGCCCAACACCACGAGAAGCTGCGGAGCGAACAGTTATGCCCGTGTTATGTAAGCGACCATTCGGCTGTCCGGCTAGACACAGCTCGTAATTTGCTAAGAGGGGGATATGCAGAAGGACTCCTGGGGTTAGAATCAATAGGTCGACGATATAATATGCCTCTCAATCTTTAAAGTAACGTTCGTTTATTAGGGAAAAAGCAACCATCTTCGCGTAGCTAGCTCGGCAATATCGGTTAGATTTAGAGGGTTAGGGTCAACGGGGTTAGAAGAAGCCAACGAGAAGAAAGAACTCAAGAAAGAAGCGAAGAAAGAAAAACGAAGCGTTTGAATGATGAATGAATGTTGAATGATTGTGACTAATCAAAAAATTCCTTTTCAGCCTTTTTTTTCAGCTCATCAACACCATCTTCAGGACGTAAGTTGATTAAAAACTTCTCTTTTTTTCAGATTTTTCTTGTTTTATTTTTTTAAATTACTATTAAATTATTACCTCATATTTAAATTATAATTGTACTAATATTTGTGCGATATTTTTGATCTCAGGACCTGGAACAACAGTTGGAGGATCGCACCAGTTGCAGAGAATGAGTAGCAGTCCAAGAATCATCAAGCATCAGCTGGGCTACCATCGTTGGAGCAACCACCGTGGGAGCAGCCTCCGCTGGAACTAATCAAACTTCCCTTCCAGGTTTCTTTTTCAGGTCATTGCCATCCCCACAACATCAGAACGTAATAATAAAAAAAATTGCAATTTTATAAATTTCTAATTCTTTCTGAATGTTACAGTTTTCCCAGCAGCTGAAGAACGCATCAGTAGCTGCAGAGGATCAACACAGCAGTAGCAGAGCTCATCCAGCGTGATACCTGCAGCTTCAGATGCAGCTATGGTAAAAGAAGCTCAAGATGATCCAGAAACTTCGATTGGATCAGCCCGCAGTTTGCAAAGCCCAAGTGAGAATCATTTATTATGTTTAATAATTTTTTTATAATTCAAATTAATATTTATTATTGATTCTAATATATTATTTCTTCTTGTTACAGTTGCAGCTGCGAAGAAGCCTCTTCCTCTGTTCTAGGTTTTGCATGGGTTTCCCTAGACCCAAAGGAAAAATTCCCGGAAGAAGATTTCGTCTCTTTCCCCTAAGTCATTGCCTGGAGGCGAATAATAAGGTTTTCAACATCACAACAGCATCGAGTATTCAACAATTAATCATCGAACCTTTGTACCCTTTCCTAATTTCCAAAATAAACTCATTCCCACAAAATTCACAGTCTTATTTATTTCTAAAACCTATTTAAATTGTTTTCAGGAGTAGTTAGTAAAATAAATGTATTGTTAAATAGTTTACAAAACAAATAAAATTTATGAATAGCTTGTATGTTCTTTTTTCGAAATAAATAAAATTGAAAATTTGAATTGTATTGTTGATAGGTATTTAAATAAATTATTCAATCTTTTGAAAATCAAATTGTATACTACAGTCAAGAGTAAAGTTCAAAGATTCCCCGCAAGCGGCAGCACCTGTCGATAAATGCTACCATAAAATTAATTTCAATTAATTTTTTTTTTGCTATTTGAATCGCCCAATAGTATTAAATAAAATTGAAATAATATATTCAGAAGGCTCTGATACTAATATATATACCAAATAGTCACTATTTCTCGCTATTCAAAATTTTTTATTCCGAAACGTGCTAGGTGCTGCCATCTCTAGCAATCTAAGCAAACTAGTACCAATTCAAGTGTATTGGTGTTGACATAAATAAAAAGGAATATTCCGAGCTTATTTAATTATTTATAAATCATTATCGATTAATAATATACTCTTCATTGAATTCTTATGAGAATAATTGGTTTATATTTATTATTCAGGTAGTGATTCAGATAAATACAATGCCGGCAAGCTTCGCGTCGATCGCCAGTTATCTGACTGAGCTCCCGCTAAAGAGGTGTGCAATAGAATAACTGGTGTTGACTTGCAATCAAATATATTTTCATATCAATTTTGATCTGTAAAATTGAAATAAGAAATAATAAATTTAAATCTACTAGCATTCCTCAAAATATGAATCAATTGAACATTAAAAGGGATTCTCATTGCATTATTCAACCCTCCATACCAGTAAGCTTCAATGATAGAGGGTTAAATCTAGCTTTGAAATAGACTAGATGGATATTGCTTCGAAGTTTGATTATTATATCTGCTGATTCATTCAAGCAAAAAATATTTTTAAACATTGAATCAGTGGTTCCAGTTTATTGAAAATACATGTAATTGTTGATTGAATATTACCTATAAATTCAGTTATGCTCATTAGTTATTAATAAATATGAGTTATTGAAAAACCTGACGTGAACATCATGTGACTTACTTGTACATCATTTGATATATACACAAATTTATTCAATAAAGTTTTCTTTCACTCTAGATTATAATTAATATAATTTTCATAATATTTTGATATGTAAAATGTTTAACAAATTCAAAAAATTGACAATATATTATCATTGCCTACCTTTTCATTTCAATTAAACTGACTGTTCTATACGGCAAATTCTGAATGTCTGTTATACTTATAAACTACACTTCCAGCTCAGCCGATTGATACAAGAATAGTAGATAACTATTTTGATGCTACAACAAGTTCAAACACTAAATTTCAATATGCTATGAATGGCTGATTATTCTAGATTTATGCAAAAAATTCAAAAAAAGTTTCAAGTAAAGTGCACTTCCGGTGCAGACGATTGGAATCATATTGCGAGGTGCACAACTAGACCCTATATCAGTCTTAAATACAGAATTTCAACATTATACGTTCTACAAGTTTTGAGTTTTTCGAGTTACGCGCGAACGCACGTACGCACGAACATACGTACCGACATCAAGCCAAAAATAGTCTAAATGGATTCAGGGATGCTCAAAATCTTGATAGGTGGATTTTATGGGTTTTACAAAACTTTCTGGTACTGAGTACAAGTAAGTAATTAAATACATTTGCATCGCCCAAAACGAGCTTTATGCTTCCACATTTAAATTGTACTCACTTGGATGATGCCTTCTGTAATATTATTTTCACGATGTCCCAGCACCCAAATGAGAAACTCAGTCCAATGAAAAACACTTTTCAAAAATCTAGTTCACTATTTTCAATTTACACTTATTAAACAGTAAACACTTTTCTAATGCCAAATATTGAGAAAGATTATCAAAAATGTTCATAAAACATTTCCATATCGTATAAAAGTCCGCACCTTGATGACAAGTTGAAGCAAAACTTCACTCAACCGAAAATCAATATGGAAAACTTTGGAATAATCTTGCAAACTAAAAATATTATTCAAAATTTAATATTGATTGCTAAATAGTGAAAAGGAAAATTTGTATCAAAATATATTTGATTGCAAGTCAACACCAGTTATTCTATTGCACACCTCTTTAGCGGGAGCTCAATCAGATAACTGGCGATCGACGCGTTGCTTGCCGGCATTGTATTTATCTGAATAACTCTTGAATCACTACCTGAATAATAAATATAAACCAATTATTCTCATAAGAATTCAATGAAGAGTATATTATTAATCGATAATGATTTATAAATAATTAAATAAGCTCGGAATATTCCTTTTTATTTATGTCAACACCAATACACTTGAATTGGTATTAGTTTGCTTAGATTGCTAGAGATGGCAGCACCTAGCACGTTTCGGAATAAAAAATTTTGAATAGCGAGAAATAGTGACTATTTGGTATATATATTAGTATCAGAGCCTTCTGAATATATTATTTCAATTTTATTTAATACTATTGGGCGATTCAAATAGCAAAAAAAAAATTAATTGAAATTAATTTTATGGTAGCATTTATCGACAGGTGCTGCCGCTTGCGGGGAATCTTTGAACTTTACTCTTGACTGTAGTATACAATTTGATTTTCAAAAGATTGAATAATTTATTTAAATACCTATCAACAATACAATTCAAATTTTCAATTTTATTTATTTCGAAAAAAGAACATACAAGCTATTCATAAATTTTATTTGTTTTGTAAACTATTTAACAATACATTTATTTTACTAACTACTCCTGAAAACAATTTAAATAGGTTTTAGAAATAAATAAGACTGTGAATTTTGTGGGAATGAGTTTATTTTGGAAATTAGGAAAGGGTACAAAGGTTCGATGATTAATTGTTGAATACTCGATGCTGTTGTGATGTTGAAAACCTTATTATTCGCCTCCAGGCAATGACTTAGGGGAAAGAGACGAAATCTTCTTCCGGGAATTTTTCCTTTGGGTCTAGGGAAACCCATGCAAAACCTAGAACAGAGGAAGAGGCTTCTTCGCAGCTGCAACTGTAACAAGAAGAAATAATATATTAGAATCAATAATAAATATTAATTTGAATTATAAAAAAATTATTAAACATAATAAATGATTCTCACTTGGGCTTTGCAAACTGCGGGCTGATCCAATCGAAGTTTCTGGATCATCTTGAGCTTCTTTTACCATAGCTGCATCTGAAGCTGCAGGTATCACGCTGGATGAGCTCTGCTACTGCTGTGTTGATCCTCTGCAGCTACTGATGCGTTCTTCAGCTGCTGGGAAAACTGTAACATTCAGAAAGAATTAGAAATTTATAAAATTGCAATTTTTTTTATTATTACGTTCTGATGTTGTGGGGATGGCAATGACCTGAAAAAGAAACCTGGAAGGGAAGTTTGATTAGTTCCAGCGGAGGCTGCTCCCACGGTGGTTGCTCCAACGATGGTAGCCCAGCTGATGCTTGATGATTCTTGGACTGCTACTCATTCTCTGCAACTGGTGCGATCCTCCAACTGTTGTTCCAGGTCCTGAGATCAAAAATATCGCACAAATATTAGTACAATTATAATTTAAATATGAGGTAATAATTTAATAGTAATTTAAAAAAATAAAACAAGAAAAATCTGAAAAAAAGAGAAGTTTTTAATCAACTTACGTCCTGAAGATGGTGTTGATGAGCTGAAAAAAAAGGCTGAAAAGGAATTTTTTGATTAGTCACAATCATTCAACATTCATTCATCATTCAAACGCTTCGTTTTTCTTTCTTCGCTTCTTTCTTGAGTTCTTTCTTCTCGTTGGCTTCTTCTAACCCCGTTGACCCTAACCCTCTAAATCTAACCGATATTGCCGAGCTAGCTACGCGAAGATGGTTGCTTTTTCCCTAATAAACGAACGTTACTTTAAAGATTGAGAGGCATATTATATCGTCGACCTATTGATTCTAACCCCAGGAGTCCTTCTGCATATCCCCCTCTTAGCAAATTACGAGCTGTGTCTAGCCGGACAGCCGAATGGTCGCTTACATAACACGGGCATAACTGTTCGCTCCGCAGCTTCTCGTGGTGTTGGGCCCCCGGCCCGCTCTTTGAAAACACGAGTTATGCACTCCCGACAAGACCGTCCAGACCTTAAAAGGCACTTAAAAGGCCACTTAAAAGGCCTAGCTTGTGCACCGATCCCTCGTTGAACCCTCACGGAAGGGCCTTGCCTCGCCTGAGCGGGAGGACTTTGCAAAAACAAAATAAAAAATACTTGGTAACAAAACGAATAAGTGCACCAGAAGGGTGCACGCAAAAACACTAATCACGATTTCCCAATTTAAATTTACGTTAAACCGAGCTAATTTCACCCTTTATATGCCCCAAAACCCCCAAAGTAACGCAAAAACCACGAGCTACACGAGAGAGAAGTTAATTCAAACACGCACCGAAAGCAACAGCCGCCGTAGGTAACTGAAGATATTTGTATGAGTCTTATTAGAAGTGACGACGTACGTTCCAAACTCATTGTCATAAGTACAACGCGCTAGAGAGAGTTAGATAGAGGTGCCGTACTAGGCTTCCGCTGCAGTGAATTCATGGGCTTGCTGCTATGAACATGTTACAACATTAATTATTGATTTAAATTTAATGAAATAAAGTTTGGCATTGAAAGAAATTATGAATATCTTGTATTTTGTACGCAAAATGAATAGATATATTCCAATATATTTTTTAAATACATATTTTAATATCAAAATCAGAAATACTGTTTATAATATAAAATTAGTATGAGTTATTTGTTATCCAGTAAGTTTTATTTTCATGGACTTCAATAATTCTATAATTTATTATTATAAAATACGAATATTGTTTTGGGGCTGATTATTATAAGACAGAACAGTATTCAAAATATTAATTCTTCATGCATATTTATCAAAAATATTATTGATAGAGAATCATTCCTATCAGAGATAAAAAAAAGTTGTATTATCAGCAGGGTCGGATCGGGAATTTGTGGGGCCCTGAACCCAACTCAACTTGGGGACCTACCTAATGATATAAACTCATTTATAATACATGTGATAAATAATACGACTTCAGTGTTGTCAACCTTATAATTGTATTTTTTTTTTTGATTCGCAATATTACCCTTTGTCTTCAGTAGGTAATGGGGACTTTCTGTATCCACGGGGCCCTGGGCTGCAGCCCAAAAAGCTCATGTATAGATTCGCCTCTAACTATCAGTACTGATAAAAAAATTTGGATTGATATTAAAAATAACCAATAATCAAAAATCAAAAAGATTTCAATTTTACCTACCAAAAACGAGTCCAACTCACAAACCAAGTTTTTCTTGACATCAAATTAATAAAATTATAATATTCTTCAGATTTTCTTTTTAAATTAATACAATTGTGAGATTTTTATTTATCGAACAATTTTTTGATCCACATTTAATTAATTTTTATTTGATACCCATTTTATTTCTAAAAGCTACCCCCTAATCACCAAATTCTATTTTTTTATATGATAAGCTTATGTAATGCTATTTATTGTAAAACCATCAGTCTCAACCCTTCAAATTTCTACCCTAAAGTTGCAAAGAATATCTGACATTTTGGAAGGTTATATCTGCTGAAATAGTAATTATAGAATAATAAATCAGATTTTGGGATCAGAAATTGCATAGTGTCTTCTTTCCTCCATTTTTAAAACCTATATTTCATTTCAGTCAAGAACGGTCCAAGGGCTTTTATGGGACTATGACTTGAGCCTTCTGATTGGTCGAAATGCAAACACGATTCACTCACATTAAATGCTGGATTCAAAAAAAATTTACTGGAAATGAATTCAAGAAATGAAAGCAACAAATATAATCCAATAATTATCAAAATAGATACAAATTTAAATCTTCGAGCAGCACAAATCTATTTATGATATTTTATGAACGACTGACACATTATGCAATTATTGACAGATAGCCAAGTGTGATTTTTGTGCTAATGTGAAACTGTTTCGCATTTTGACCAACCAGAAGGCTCAAAATAATCAAAGCACTAATGAGTTGACGTGACTTCAAGGTTCAAGGTAATATTTTATATTTTTCCGCTGAACAAATAAGTTTTGAAATACGGGTCTGCCGGTGTACAAAATAATGTAAATTGAATTATCGATAGGTCTGTTTGCGAAAGCGAGACTTTCATGCCCTTGTTGGAGACGGCGGGAAGGAAGCCCGAAAGCGGGACTATCCCGCCCAAAGCGGAACGTATTGTCACGTTAGTTATATACCATTAAAATACTTCGTGATTAAAATTTGTAGCAGGAATTCTAAGTAAGTAATTGTCTTTTAACTTTCTGATATACATCATACTTCCACGAGAAGAGCTATGATTACCTTGAAAACTTAAAATTCAAATATTTTGCACTGATAAAGTAGCAGAACACAAGAAAAATATTTCAAACACTTCTTGATAGTACAAAACGTGAACAAAAATGATAGTCGACATTTAAATGTCACTTTGACAGTTGAACACCAAGCTACGTCATAGTATCACGTGATAGCCTGCAAATTGCAAAATTGCCTTCTTCCTGCAATAAATTGGATAAAAATTAATTTAGATAGCAGGATATTGGAGATAATTTAATAATAAAACTTTGTTCAATAAAAATGTATGAATATTATTAAATTTTGCTGATAAATTCTGACTACCTATATGAAATTAGCGATTTGAAAAAAAAATACAATTTATTGTTGAACATTATTAGATAATATATAATCCCATTGTATTTTCGAAAATAAGATAAATTAGATAATTTCAAAAGCTTTGAATTATAAAAAGAAAATAGAAGCCGGATACTCTTATTATGTTATCATCTTGGAATGTATTTTTGCTTTTATATATTTTAGAAGTATCTGGTGCAATATAATTATCTCATTTAATAATTGGAATATATATAAATAATAGTTATTTACATAATTAGTTATGAAAAGTGCCATATTGTTTGACGAAACGTAATATTTGCCAAAACGAGCGTAGTGAGTTTTGCAAATTACGTGAGTCAAACAATATGGCTTTTCACAACGTATTCTGTACAAAATTTTATCTAATTCTATCAGAATAATTTTATCTATATCTTTGAATGACAACATCTCTCACGTTACATCACAAAATTCAGATGACTGTGATTCATGACCATCTATTTTTACTAGAGAAACAAAAGTGCACTGAAATAAACAAATATCGAATTTTCACAAAACGTCAAAATGATTTTTAAAATGTACTTGAGCAGTGATATCCTCAGTGCTAAAGTACCCTTTGATATTAAAGTCTCTGCCAATGCTGCATATTGTAAATAATAAATCATTCTTTCAATTGTATGCAGATAAGTATAATTGATTAGCTCTGAAACATGGCCAGTTATGTAAAGTCATTAAGTAACTACTTTACGCAACTGTTGCATGACAGTTATGAAAAATGGGACGTTTCATAACTTCAGAAATTGATGTAAAATTTTACTTTTCAAAACGGAATTAGATAAATATGTTTTATCTAATTCCGTTTTGAAAAGTCAAACTTTACATCAATTTCTGACGTTATGCAACGTCCCATTTTTCATAACTGCAATGCAACAGTTGCGTAAAGTAGCATAAAGTAGTTACGTAATGACTTTACGTAACTGGCCATGTTTCAGAGCTTATCAATTATACTTATCTGCGTACAATTAAAAGAAAGATTTATTATTCACAGTATGCAGCTTTGGCAGAGTCTTTAATATCAAAGGGTACTATATCACTCAGGATATTACTGCTTGAGCACATTTAAAAAAATTATTTTGACGTTTTGTGAAAATTCGATATTTGTTTATTTCAGTGAACTCTTGTTTCTGTAGTAACAATAGATGGTCAGGAATCACAGTCATCTGAATTTGGTGATGTGACGTGAGAGATGTTCTCATTGAAAAATACAGTTAAAATTATTCTGACGGAATTAGATAAAATTTTGTACAGAATACGTTATGAAAAGCCATATTGTTTGACTCACGTAATTTGCAAAACTCGCTCCGCTCGTTTTGGCAAATATTTCGTTTCGTCAAACAATATGGCACTTTTTATAACTAATTATGTAAATAACTATTATTGGGATTTAAGTTCTGTACATTAATTAGAAACACAACGTTTCGACAGCAAAATGCTGCCTTTTTTCAGGTGTAAAGAAATATAAATATAAATAAACAAAATTGTCAAGACAGAACTTATATCTCAATAATACATATTTATTTATAAAATGAGTTCTGAAAAGCTTCTCTCTTCATTGGAATATATATATTTTTTCAATATTTATGATTAAAAACTATTACAGCGCTTGGTAATATACCAAATGTTTTCAGAAGGCATAAGAAAGAGTGATTCAAATTAATAGTCAATGTAGAAAACCTCTCCAGTCTGATTTTTTTCATTATTCGTTTATGATTTACTGTAAAAAGCTATATTTTTTTAATGTAACCACAAATGACGTTATATTAATGTAGTAATTTGTGCACCAAGGCCGTGAAGATTTTTTTCTTGTCGAATCTGTTGATGCTTTAATTTAGGTGAAACCAAAATAGCACTTTTGGTCGAAATATTCATTCAGTACGATCAGCGTACAAGAAGCACGAATCACAAGTTGAGAATGTGACGGTTTCAAACAAATGGATCGATGACAGTGGTACTAATATGAATTCACAGAAAGTTATATTTAGGTCACACAACTAGATAACCCGTGTACTGTTGGTGCTAGAAAAAATAAACTTTATGCTTTCGATAAAATAGAATATGTTTGTATAACATGTACCTCCATAAAGATCAATTTGAATAACTTGAACGTCGTTCCGAACCGGCATACGTATACCGCATACTTCATACAATATGTGACTCAAAATTACATATCGGCTCCTGAAATTCAGAATTACTGTTATCTTAATTGATCAGAAATAATTATTTGGATCGTGTTGCTAATGGTTACAAAATTGCTATTTATTTGCTGTTGTTTCTCAATTTTATGACATTATTATTAATTTAATCTTGAAATTATCTCAAAACAACATTCATAGGTACTTAAAATACCATATGATCCATAATAAATTAACATATGTCCAAGTAATTAGGATCAAAATATTTGCAGACATTTATTTGTTACCCTAACTTAACTCTTTGAGGTTATCGGTGTCTATTGATATAGGTGCTCCTAATTGGAATATTTTTTATAGCTGTTGTAATTTTAAAGATAAAATTGATTCATTGTTTTGAATAAATAGGACGACCTCTGTCTGGTCTGATCAGTTTATTTCGTCCTTCGGCCTGAGAAGAGTGGAGATAATAGATATAAAGATGGTAGGCAAACCGGTCATCAAGTACACTAAGGTAAATAGAGAAATTTTTAAATATTTTTTTCTTAACGACTGAGATTTTCATAATTCTTATTTATGACTGTATATAAAGTGGCAGTTATTTTTACATAATTTCTAATGTAAAAAGTAGGTTTTTATGAAAAACATTTTTAAACAACATTAAAATCACTTTTGAACTTTCTAATCTTGATATTTTGTTTCAAATTTCTAAGAGTAAATTCACGTTTGTAGAAAAAGTATAGTATTTAACTTGTTTTATAAACACCTTTAGACACACGTAGCACCAAACACTCGCTTCGTTCGTTTCTAGAGTTTATGAAATATGTACATTGTACATAGTATAATATTGTAAGTAATAGCAATAACTAGTCTGGCAGCTTGGCATCAGGTCAATAAAATTAATTTAATTAGCGGTAAATTATTTTATTAATTCATGATTTCTTCTCAAACATAATAGATTTTGTGTAAATAACTTCCTCTTTGCTCAAGTGTATTTGAATTGAAATTTTTCATGCTGCAAGTAACTGTAGACTGTAGTGTAGATCTAACTTTATCAATTTGTGAAGAAAAAACAGATGTCATGACCGGATATTTCTACTCACTATCTAATTTAAGATAAGATAACCTTGAGTATTATAAGAGTGTTTATTTAGAGCTCAACAAATATTTCAACTGAAGTAGAGACATACAGAAAAATTGGAGAATAATAAATTTGAAAGTTTAACCTGTCGGTAACTTGAATATAATTTTTTGTTTGAGCTGTCTGAATTTGGATGTATTTTAGGGGAAAAATTATAATTTCTAGTAGCTCGTTTAAGCTACGTTTATGGTAAACCAAGAACTGAAATACTGGGCCTTAAACATATTTCCAATGTCTATGATGTTTTCAAAATATCACGGCGGCCATGTTTGGAATAAAAGAAATGTTATTTTTGGACAGTTGTGACAAATAAGGTCTAGCATTTTTTTGTGGTGAAATATCCGCATCAATAACGTCTATTTATTATTCAAAACTCTCATCAAAATTTTGTCCAAGCTCGTTGCTCGTTGCGTGAAAATTTTGGAAGAAATAATTTTCCTATGGTGCTTGCAATTCGTCGGGTCGTAAAAAACTTTGACGGTATATTTACTCTACACTAGGAGTACGTTCTACTAGATGACCACAACGCTCACGCTCATGATCACGGTTTTTGCTGTTCCACTAATTTATGGTCGATGTGGCTGGTGCTATAAGTGGAACGATACAAGTGTCTGTTAAGGGTACGTTCTACTAGACGACCGCAACGCTCATGTCACCCCATTGATCGTTCCACAAGAACAAAACGATCGCGGTCTTGACATTCATAAAGAATACGTCATAGATGACGTCATTGATCTGGACCACTTCAAGCTCATAACACCCGCGATTGAAATGTGAGTCGAAGCGGTCGTTGCGTTCATTTTTGCAAAAATCGCCAAGAAGTTCAAATTAAATGAGAAGATACCTTTCCAATTTGTACTTTCGATCCTAAGTTATGACAGATAATTTAATGGTCTCTTATTATCACTATTTATTATGTGAGAGCGATTAATTTACACAGGCATATTGGATTCATTCCATTAGTATATTCTTTTCGCTACAGGTTATTTTAAATTTTATTAATTATTTACTTCTCGATCCAAACCAAAAATTGTCAGTTTATTTGACATTTAACAGACACTCGCATCGTTCCACTTGAAGCACCAGCCACATCAACCATGAGTTAGTGGAACAGCCAAAACCGCGGTCGTGAGCGTGAGCGTTGCGGTCATCTAGTGGAACGTACTCTAAGCGTCAAATAAATTGTAAATTTATGGTTAGGATCGGAAAGTAAATCATTAATAAGAATCAATTAATCTGTAGCAAGAAGGATATACGAATGGAATGAATCCAATATGCCTGTGTAAATTACTCGCTCTTAAATAATAAATAATGATAATGAGAGACCATGAAATGTCATTCAATTTCAATTTCTTGGCGATTTCTGCAAAAATAAACGCAACGATCGCTTCAACCCACCTTTCAATCGCGGGCGTTGTGAGCTTGAAGTGGTCGAGATCAATAACGTCAGCTATGACGTATTTATAGTGAACGTCAAGACCGTGATCGTCTTGTGGAACGATTGTTGAGGCAACATGGACTTTGTGATCGTCTAGTGGAACGTACCCTACGAAGAAATACCACAATGACGACGAAATGCAAAAAATTAAGACAATATTATTATTATTATTATTATTAATCCCGAAACTCTTTTACCCTAATAGGGTGTCGAGTTATTTTTAAGTTCATTTAATTTAAGTATGATTTCTAGTAAGTGCACGCCATTTATTACGGTCCTTTGTTAATTCTTTTAATTCTGCTTTATTAATGTTTTTCGAGTTAAAAATTTCATCCATTCCCTTGTTCCAAGATTTGCTAGGTCGTCCTCTTCCTTTTTTCCCGTGCTGTTTGGCTGTCCATATTCTTTTGACTTGTCGGTCTTCCGGCATTCTCATTAGATGCCCGTACCAATTTAGCTGTTTTTCTTCTATTGTACTTAAGGTTGACTTGACATTAAGACTTTCTCTTATTGTTTCATTTCGTACTTTATCTAATTTGGTTACACCTTCTATCCTTCTTAAATACCTCATCTCTGCTGCTTGAATTTTACTTTTTTGTCTTCCGTTCAATACCCATGATTCTGAACCATGTAATAAGGTTGCTTGATAGATTGTTTTAAACACAGTAGTTTTAGTTCGTTTTGATATGTTTTTATTATTAAGTACTATTCTACATGCTCCAAAATAACTTTTACTTGCTGCATTTATTCTCTCATTTATCTCTTCTTCGTACTCCCCTTTCGCGTTTATTATTGCTCCTAGGTATTTGAAGGATTTTACTTGTTCTACTGGCTCAGAATTTATTTGTATTTCCACTTTTATATCTGTCTTTGATATTGCCATTACTTTGGTTTTATCGATGTTTATTTCCATATTGTAGTTCAATAGTTCTTCGTTCCATATTTCTAGTTTTAATTGTAGGTCTGCCTCCGATTTTGCGTATATGGCTAGGTCATCAGCAAATGCACTTTCTGCTACTGAATAACTTTGTAGTCTGTTGTATCCCACTACCAGACTTTTTGTTTTCCTATGTACTCTTTTTGTGATTTCATCTAGGTATATGATAAATAGAAAAGGACTTAGTGAACCACCTTGTCTTAATCCTTGATTGGTATTAAATTCATCTGTCATAAGATTGTCTATTCTTACTACGTTTCTTGTTGTTGTGTAGATACTTTTAACTGCTCTTATGAGTTCTTCCTCAACTCCTCTACATTCTAGGATATTCCACAATTTATTCCTTTTAACTTTATCGAAAGCTTTCACCAGATCTATAAAAGCTACATATAACGTTTTATTATAAGTCTTGTATTGTTGTATCAGTTGTCTCATAGAAAAAATGTGGTCTTGGGTGCTGTATCCCTTTCTGAATCCACTCTGGGATGGTTCAATGGTCGTTTCTAATTTATTCTTCAATTTCTTTTCTAGAATGGATTCAAAAACTTTAGATGTTGTACATAACAGCGATATTCCTCTGTAATTTGAGCATGTCATTTTATCTCCCTTCTTGTATATTGGGAAAATAATTGCAATCTCCCATTCCTCAGGTATTTTACCTGCTTTTAATATTGCCTTGAATAAAAGAGACAGTATTTCCATCCCATTTTCGCCTATATTTTTTAATTGTTCTGGTTTTATTCCGTCACTTCCTGCCGCCTTCCCAATTTTCAGCTTTCCTAGTGCAATTCTTATCTCTTCTGAACTAATTTCTAGTACATTATTGTGCTTTGAGTCTTCAATAATTCTTATATTATTTTCTTCTCTTTCTTCTTCGCTATTAATATCGTATGTCATAGCTTCTAGGAGTTCTTCAAAGTACCTCTTCCATCTTTGTCTTATTTTTTCTTCTTCTGTAATGATTGCGCCATTTACTTCTCTTATTTGCTTTAATTTTATTGTTTTTTGTCTTTTTTCATTTTTTATTGCGTTGTAGAATAACTTCTGATTTGCTTTGAAATTTTCTTCCAGGGTCTCTCCGAATTCATCCCACGATTTTTTCTTTGCGTATAATACCATTTGTTTGGTTTTAGTTCTCTGTTTTTTGTATTGTTCATAATCAGTTTGCTTTTTCGTTCCAAGATATTTCTTCCACAATTGTTTTTTCTTTTTAATTTCCGCTTCAATATCCTTGTTCCACCACGACGTGCTCTTATCGTGATCGTCTTGTGGAACGATTGTTGAGGCAACATGGGCTTTGTGATCGTCTAGTGGAACGTACCCTACGAAGAAATACCACAATGACGACGAAATGCAAAAAATTAAGACAATATTGCTACTGTCAAATCCAGTGTTGCCAGTGAAACGGGAAAGGGATTTTTTTGTGGCTTTAGTTGAAAGAAATGAATTTTGGACTTCCAATATATTAGTCTTCTGGTAAAACCATTAAGTTTCCTTAAACATTGATTTCTCGTGATGCGAGAGATTCAAGAAGCTGCGATTTAATCATTATATTATTTTTTATGGGATTACATGAAGTTATTGGTTTACGCAAATAAACCACTGATAGTAGAGGACTTGAAAACCAACTAGAGCTACGCAGCTAGTATATAGATACGTTAGGTATCCAGACTCATATACTTTAGATTGCCTATTTTGTAGCTAGCTCTGATTTCTAGAATGAGTATCAATGTAATATCAATTCGATATTCCATTTAGGTATTTGATCAATAATAAAAAAATCTGATTGGATTCTAAGCTTGTCAAACAACTTTCAATGAAATGTCATTTCAAAATGTCAAAAATAGCTTCCAAACAAATCCCAAAATAAAAATAGTTTTAATCCTCATCGTTCGATGGATATTTCCCCTTGGCTCGAGTTTTCTGGAAAAAGGCACTTATTATAAGCTCATTGAATAATTAACTGTGACGAATTCAAGTTTATAAATTAGTCTTATCGGCTTTTGTGGTTCTCAAATAATTGTAGAGAAATTCTACATTACGAATTAAAAGCGGGTACAGTTGTATTCTGGAAGTTTCTGGCAATTTACGCGATTATTTCTCGATTCTTACTAGTCGTTTGCCAGAAAATTCCAGAAAGTCTACAGGATATAAAATTGGCAACCCAAGAGTCACGGAATCAGTCTTGGTTGAATACACATTGAATTAACATATAAAAATAAATTATTCAAGTTGTTAAAGTGTGAATGTGAGTATTGCTAGTGCAAATAAGTGAATTTGGACGTGTAAATAAATAGAGCTGAGTAATAGTGTTTTCATTTTCAGCTATTCATCAACAATGAATTTGTGGATGCGGTCAGCAAAAAAACATTCCCAACGTACAATCCAGCAACCGAAGAAGTCATCATACAAATTGCTGAAGCAGATAAGGTATAGAAAATTTTTAATCATACTCCCTTCAGGAAATAGACAATTTATTGACTATGAGGCGAGATGTGCAATTAAAATGCGAAAAAACGTAAATTTAGATCCTTTAAGCTGAGAGTCCATAACCCTGTTAAATATACAGTTTCCTATTCTTAATTAGGGAATCAAAATGATTTAACTTCATTTTCTCTCCTTGAAAGGAAGTAAGCCTATTTCCGCTGCAATCAAGTCCGTCTCTCGTTAAATTCAGATAAGATAGCGAGAGAGTTTATATCTGTATATTTTGTTTTATAATTAATGGGGCGAAAATATATGTATACTTCATTGAAAATTTGTTGCCTCTGATTCGTTAAGAATTTACCCTTGAACTTATTTTATTACATGAGATATTTATTGATTATAATAATTTACGTAACAGGAAAAAATTTAAAATCTGATGTGCACACCACATGACTCACTTGTACACCTTTTGACTGAATAATTGACAGTTGACATTGACATTGACATAGGGCAAAATTGCAACCAATGAGATGATCATTCAGATATTACAATTCATTAAAGTGCTATAGCAGTTTCAAATATAAAATTTCATCATTCTATAGTCAATAGTCTCGAATTCATGCGGCTATGATTATACATTTGATCGTTCTGGATTTATGCGGTTCAGTCAATCGCAATCATAATGCGAGGTGTACAACTAGATGTATACAAGAGCTTAATACTAAATTTCAATATTCTATGACAGATTGTTTCAAATTTATGCAGAAACTTTGCAAATACTGATATATAAAGTGCACTTCCGGTGCAGTCGATTGGTACAATTATATAAGGTAATTACAGCGATTTCAGAGACTAAATTTCAACATCCAATGGCTAACAATTTTGGATTTATGCGAAAAAAGTCTCAAGTAAAATTCACTTCCGGTACAGACGTTTGCAACCTTATTGCGAGGTGCACAACTAGACCTTAGATCAGTCTTGAATACAAAATTTTAATATTCATTTGACGGATTTTGAGATTTGCGAGTTACATACATACGTACATGTACCGACATCAAGCTGAAAATAGTCAGAATGGACTCAGAGATGCTCCATATGAATATTTTCATTAGAATCTGGAATGTGAATTTTATCGGTTTCACAATACTTATACTTTGTACAAGTAAAAAAGATGTGTGTTATAGTTGAGTCTAACACAAGCGAAGTATTAAGAAACGCTATTAAGTGGAAATAGGCACGTGTTATATTTTCACGTTAGACCTTTAGTTCTTACAAATAATGGAATGAAATAACCCTAAAAGAGCATCCAAGCCTTGCACACTACTTATAAAAGAATACATTATTTATTCAAAGTATGTACGTATCAAAAGACCAATCATCATTAAATACATCATATCATCCGGTAGAATAAAACAGATGAACAGCGATCTTACCGGCTCTATTAACTAAATCTAAACACGTAGAAATGAACTATAGTCGAATAGTTTCATTTTATATCTCTTGAATGCGATGTATAAAAAGTAATGTGAAAAATATTTAGCCAATAGTTATCAAACTGTGTTATTAATTTGTTAGAATATTTTGCTTGAATTTAATTTTCTTCTAGGCTGATGTGGATCTCGCAGTTAAGGCCGCAAAAGCAGCATTTGCCCGTGGATCTGAATGGAGGAAATTAGATGCTTCTCAAAGAGGACGACTTTTGTATAAAGTAGGTCACAATTATCTGATCACAGCCTAGATACTAAAATAATTTAAATTTGTTCTCTACAGTTGGCTGATCTCATTTTGAGAGATGCTAACATTCTAGCAGAACTGGAAAGTTTGGACAATGGAAAGCCCTTCAAGGACTCGGTTTTTGATATGAATTGCGCTGCTGATACTTTCAGATACTATGCTGGGTGGTGTGATAAGATCCAAGGAAAGACTATTCCAGCTGGTAAGAATAAAAATAAGAAATACTTCATGCTAATTATATACTAATAAAATAAGCTTCATAATTAACAGTCAGATGCTCAGAGCTATTTTAGCTGATCCCAATTTTGGATTAAGGTGAAACATCACCCGGAAATACTAGCTATCTCTGTCTAGTCTAACCTTGTTTTGGAGTAAGTGAGGTTTATGGAAGGTCAGTGATGACGGCGGGATACACAAGAATTCAAATTTGACATTTCAGAAGAAAAACATTTTATAGAGAAATTTACTGAAATTAATGCTCGCATACAAAATCATTTTTCAAAGATATAAGTTTCAATGAAATTATTCATAATGAGTATATGAAATTATGATATAAAAATGTCCCAAAATTCGCGCAAGAACTAATTTTGATAGTAACATGTCTTGAATAAAAAATTATGAGTTTTTTATTGAATCATAAAGGATAAGGTGAAGTTAAGGGTTATCTAATTTTGATATAAAACTGGTTTTAAATTGAAAATTATGAATTTTTTATTGAACCGTAAAGTATACAGTACAAGGATTATGTATGGAATATTATATAGAGCAAATGATCTCCACGACTTTGTTGGCACATACAGACTCCTGATTATCATGTCGCCTTAGCGAGCACCATTAAATGTTTTTGCCTGATGATCAGTTGTTTCTTCAAAGAAGAATTGCTCGATGCTACCTTCAGCCCAAAATGTGCAACTGTAACACCTATTACATTTTCATAGTTGTGTATTGCTACTTGCTCATGACTCTTACCCCATTCCGTAGCACTAGTAGATAGATTTCGGATATATGGTATGTTTTCTACTAGGGGTCCGGCAGGCAGTTTTCGCTTACAGACTAGACCAAAATTTGAAGCTGTTAGTCTGTTTTCTTCAAAGTATTTACCCTTGATGTATTCACTTAGAAATTAATACTTGTAATTTATTTGAAGGTGAATATCTCGAGCCTTAGAGCAATGCAGATTCGGATCAAGTATTATTATTTGTAGAATGACAGATCTCAATAATAATTGATGAACATAAATAAAATATTTTGCCGCTTTCTTGAGGAATATGATATTGATAACTTGAAATTCTCATCTGTACACTTCCAGCTATAGTAGTATTTAGAAATCTAAAAGAGATAAATTTTACAAAATTAGATTCAAAGATTGACTTTTAATGTATTTATCCAATGAACTTACTGTAACATTGTAAGTCAGATTTGTCAAATATCCTGGAATCCGAACCATTTTTCTTACTAGTGTGACAAGATCGGTAAAACTACACACACAGCCAGAAGCAGATATTCAAAATGGTTTTTGTTACTAATATCAGCCATAGGCTATTTATTCTCTAATGAATAAATACATGATAAAATTAATCCTTGACACTTGTCATGTAATACAAAATTTGGATACTAGATAGCGCCACAGAACAAATCAACTAGTAAAAAGCCATATTCACACTAGTAAAAGAAGTAGAAAAGAAATTAAAGAATATTTTCCTAAATGATTATTTTGAAATATACAGCCGCTGAAACTCTGGAAAATATTGTAAAAAATTGCTCATGATTTTTAGATATAATAAATATATTTCTTTTTGTTCATTTGACGTTTCTTCATAACAAAATCTATGATTTGAACAAAAAAAATTAATTTCTCGGAAACTTGGAATCTCACGACTCTCAAAAAAATATATTATCTCCAAAAAATATTTGGCCATGGAATATAATTACTTTTGTCTTAATTAACCTTGCAGGGAATAAGAAAAGTGTTAATGGACATCAGAGAAGTACCCAAAATATCGAGAATTTTGAGCCCAAAATCCAGTGACCGATGTCAAAAATAATAAATTATTCAAATATATATAATTTTTGAATACAAGACTTTGATTTTCCTCCAATTTTCAATATAAATATTATACTTTTAGAAGTGCACAGGAAGGGTTATAAACGGAATATTAATTAATAAAAATCAACAATTTTTGCACAGCACTCTGCAGAATAATGTCATCTATAAGTTTACCAAATTTTGTCCCAAAAAACTGGATAATCTCTGAGAAATTAATATTCTCAGCACTAATTATTTTTTTTCTCGAAATTATCAAGTTCAATTTTAATGAAATTTTTTATATGATAACTGCAAGTATAGCGCCTTGTATATATACTTTTTCCAGATAAGTTGTTATCAAAGTCTCTGAGATGTAGGATTTGCATGCTAATTTTATACGTTAGCACTAATTTTATACGGATTTATTGCAGACATAATGAAACTTTGACAAATTATCTAGTTTTTAATATACACGCCAATAAAAACTCTGTTAATTTATTATAAGAAAGTATTTATCAAACATATTGATACAAGATTCATCAATTCAAATTTCGCGCTAAAATAGTTCTTCCGGGTGGTGTTTCACCTTAATGACTTCTATCTGAATTATTACAGTTCATTTATCAAAACATATTCGAATCCATCGCCTATATACACTAATAAATAACACAATTGATCGTAAAGATCCGGACTAGAATAGAATTGACGTCATTTTAGAGACTGATGACACATGCACCATCTACCGGACAATTGAAAAAGTGATTCCAGATGAAAGAGACAGTGTCAAACAAGCTTCTTTAGCTAGATGTTAGTTTTTGACGACAAATTTTCATGAAGAGTGGTACAAATTTGGAAAAAAATATTCAATTAATACTGAACCGATGTAATTACAATTCAAAAATATTAGAAGACACTGAATAAACTGTTATAATACGGCTACTTTTAATGTGTCCGCAACTTGCAGAACATAATTGGCTAGTTGGTGGCGTTCTTAGAGCGTGATTTTCAGTGACCCTCAGACGTTATTATATCAGTTTGTTAATTTTTTTGGTTAGTTATCGATTATTTATGAAAACTGATGATTGCAACTGATTCAGGCTGAATTTTAGAGCAATTGTAACTGTGAAAATAATATTTTGGAACATTTTAATTATCACGCTTATAGAAATGCACTAAAAAGAGAAAATTATTTTTTCTTATATAAATAAAAGCATGAAGCCCCAAACTATAATGACGTAATCGTCGTGGGCGCTCCAGGCTTTTATCTAAGAAAAATTCATTTTCAGTATATTTTGATAGGAGAGTGGTGATTCAATTTTTTAAGCTATTTTATTTTGTGCTTTGTAGTTTTCCTGTAAGTCTTTTCTGATGAGATTTTTGTTAGTTCTACTGACAAATATAGTTGACGTTATTCTGCTTGTTGAATACTTTCATTAGATATAGTTATGATTTTTTTGATTGTATGAATTAATTCGGCGAAAAATTGTGGTTGTGACGTATCTTATTTTTTTTAAATGATGTATATGTCCGTTTTGTGATCTCTTAATAAGATTATTGAGATTTGTTTCGGATTGAAATCGATGTATTAGTATTGTCACAAATATGAAATATTTGTAGTAATTAGGTCACATGGTTATTTATTTGAATTCGCTGGTGCCGTTCTTTTGGTAATTGTCTTATTTTTGCAAAAACTTTTGGATGCACAACGGTGACATTCGCTTCGGCATCCAGCAGCATCTTGCATGATACATTACCCACGAAACCTTCTACATCTAGACTACTTTCTATTTTAAGTACTTGGAGATCTATGACCTTGGGGCTCTCGTTGGGAGCCAGCCTCTGCCTCCCAATACTGGCTAAATTTAGTTTTTCGACGACGTGTTCATATCACAATCGACGGTACGCTTGGCACGACAGTTTGCGCGAAGATGGCCCTCTTTGCCACACTGCCAATATCTCATTCTTCTTCTCCGTCCTGGTAAAGTCGGTATAAATCGAGAAGAAGATCGCTCTTGTTGGCGATTCCCTGTATAAATCATGGTCCTCTTCACCTCGGGCTCTTCCTCATCGCGCTCAAGCCACTTCACTCTCTTCGCCAGTTTCGACGTCTTCGTGGTCGTCTCAATTTCCAGGGCCTTCGCTAGCGCTTCTCTCACCGTCTTCGGATTCGCTAACCGGACGACTCGCCCAATCTCGTCGTCGCTGATGCCTGACTGCTACATATTCCTGAATTGAGCCAGGACAATTTGCAAAAGCTTTCCTGACCAGACTCAGCACAGCATATGCAAATGTAGTTAGATCTTCTTTGTGTAGTTGCGTACATATAGCAATTCTTTCATGTGCTCCTCTCAATTCAGACATCAGTTTCTCATAATCCAGGCGTTCTGGTACGGTCAGTCCCGACAATACCGCTGATGCTGTATCCCGGAGCATTCCAGCCAGTACAACAGCTCTCTGTTCTCTGTTCCATCCATTATTCTTTGAAATTAGCTCAAATTGAGCGGAATATTCATCCCACGAAGTCTTGCCATCGTACGGCGTCGGTTTCAGAGTGAAATTAGCTGAAACTTCCTTTGGAGTAGATGCTGGTGCACTTTCTATATGTGGCACTACGCTATCACTTTTGAGACTGAGGCTCTGCAGTTTCGATTTGCACATGAAGTTCTACTACAGTGAACTTTCTATCAAATTTCTCTTCAATCTCCTGAATTTTCCCTGTCATGGTCTCAGTCACTTTCTTCTCCATCGAATAAATCTGCTCCGCTACGGTTTCTTTTACTGCCTGCATCTCTTCAGTTACTGTCATTTTCATGCCTTCCGCAGTTTTTGCCCTCTTCCTCTCCAGAGCTTATGTAGATTCAGACATTTTCTTTTCCATGGATGCCGCCGACGCTTTTTGCTCGGCTGCAGAAGTTTTCATGAATTCCATAATCATTTTCAGCTGCTCCTGCATCTCGCTGGTGGCCATGCTTCTTGTTTTGGGCATCAACAACAGTCCCAACACAATTTTTAACACTTCACCACACTGCAACCTAACCCACTTTTCGTCGTCCGAATCCAAAATTATTTCCACTAAATTTCTGAGGATCCCACTTCTGACACCAATTTGTCACAAATTTTATCCAGAATAATTCATTAACACAGGTACAGCGTAGATCTTTACTTTACAAACTCGTATGAACACAATATCGCTCACAGTTACTCGTACTGAATCTCTGAATGATTGACAGAATGACTTTCCTAGCTCGCGCTCTTATACAGGATGTAACATACATAAGTACATTAATTTTAACCAGTGATAGTTCTCGTCAAGCCTAACAATTTTTCTTAGTTACTTTTTCTCGAATTCTCATCTTTTTTTCAAATTTTTTATCCCCTATAATTTAACGAGTCGTTCAGGTGCATAGTTATCGGATCCAGTAGCAGTTGCAATAGAACAATAATTGATTTTGACATATGTGAGTTATCAATTCCTTCAAATAAATTCTGGAATAAAACCGATTATAAATTATTAATTCTGTTTACGATTTCACGGACAGTTTAGGATTAGCTTAGCGAATTTATTTGGAACGATCTCTGAATTGTCATTTTTCACTAAAAATTGAATTATTGTGGTTATTCTAATGTATTTAATGTCAAAATATTATGCACTTATACATTATGATGAGAATACCATAGGGTATTTAGAACATAACGTTTATCTGAAACGTAAAATAGCAGATGAGTTGAATGAAATACATCAATTTATAAATGAAGCACCTGTTTATTAGTTTTCTAATATTGTAATAATATTCACACTCAGGTCGTTTCAGTAAAATATTTATTGGTTAGATAATTAATTGAATTGCTGAATAAATAAAATATTGTATCATATATTTCAGGAAATATTTAAAATCAATTACCAAATCCAGTTTGATACATTTATAGGCTATATTTTCTGTTCTTCAAGAATAGAATCTTCAAAATTTCATGTAGCAATATTTCTATTGAATTATTTAGTGAATTAATTGATTTAGGATTGCATTCCATTTAATATTCCACCGTTTTCTTTGAATAAATCGTTGAATAATTTTCTCTTTATGTTCCTGATCTGTTTCTGATGATTTAAGTTGGGAACCAGGTTGGGAACAGTAACTACTTTTTGAACTGCTCGTAGATGGCAGCACAGTCTGACACCCCTGACACAGTTTCAGACAATTTAAATCAGCTGATTCAAGTGCAATGAACTTGTGCAGACAATCTTATGTTTAAGAAATGTACTATCCGAAAATATACATAAAATTCCTAAATAAAAATCAAATTTCCTAAAAATGACATATAAATACGACTAAAAGACCAAATTGTTGATCACAGAGACAAATTTGGTCTTTCTTCCAACATATGCACAAATATAATTATCGATGAGCGAATATCAATGTATTATCAAAATACTAATAATCTTTCAGTTTCAAATGAATGATTGACAAGACTATGATGGCTCAAAGTTGCAAAATACTCCTTTCAATCGACAGCTGTCATTCTTCCAACAAATGAGAAACATTGGCCCGTAGTCAGGAGGTGGTTTTAAACCCGGTTCTAAGTCTGTCTAATGCATAACCATGACAACATGTCAAAACAGTGTTATAACCTAATCGATTTTGAAACGTCGTCATGGTAATAAATAAGATAGACTCAGGCCTGGTTTTAAAACCGCCTTCTGACTACGGGCCATTCAGTTTGAACCATAGGCGCACTATGAAATTTTTGACAAAACTTTGATGAATTTTTACTCTATATCCAGAGGATTTACGGAGAAAAGTTATTGAGAAAAATTGTTATGCTTGACAAATTGTATTACAGGTTAAAATTAATGTACTTATTTCTGTTACACCCTGTACATCTAAGTCGACAATGGGCCAATATTCAATTGTCTAACAGTTGTTGCCTGTCCACCCCCGAACATCTAGTGACCATAGCCTGTCAATCATGTCCGACAATTGAACATCGATCTTGTCAATACTAACTAAGATTACAGTAACAGCGAATTCAAATAAATAATTATGTGACCTGATTACTACAAATATTTTATATTTGTGACAGTATAAGTGTTACGTAATTCTCCACGAGAGCAGTTGCAGCGTTTGTCTAATCAAGGTATTGTGATTCGAATATAATAAATAAGACGTCTTACACAGATGTAGGTTGTGGCATTTGCTTTTTGCTTCTGAAGATGGCTGAGGTACAGCCGAAACTGTGAAGTAGGAAAGAAATTAAAACAGAATTCCCAAGACTTTTTACTCACTCAAAATAACTGAATATGTCCACTCAAATATTTCTACTTATAATCGTTACTAAACTAAACACTCTCACTACACTTATTTATTATTCACACAGATACTATTTATTTGTACTGCTTTTCATGCATCTCAATTGGTTCGCTTTTTATTTTCGCTCTATATCTGGACATCAATAATAATTCGCTCGACCAAGTCCGAGTATTCATTTCCTCGCTTAGAGCTTCTCGAATCTTCTAGAAAGTTCTAGTGGTTTCAAGAGACTCCACCAGACGTCACAATGTCCTTGGCGCAAATGATTCAGTTACGTTTGCAACTCGTTCATCCAGCGTGTTATACAACCTGTATGGTTTCTGTTCGTAACAATATTTTTCTTTGTATGATAGAAAAGGTAGTTTTGAGGATCCTATCCAACCACATTATGACTTTGGTATTGACGAAATCAAAACCTTGAAGCTAACTTCTCTTAGTTATTTAGTCGAATATATCTTTCATGTTCTTCAAGGCGAGTCGTTACAGTAATCCAGTCGAACCATAATTCCCACCATAATTGATAATCTTTCTAATTTAATTTTCTTATCTATTCAGATGGAGGTCTCTTCTCCATGACCCGCGTGGAGCCAGTTGGAGTAGTCGGCCAAATCATCCCCTGGAACTATCCGGTCTTGATGTTAGCATGGAAATGGGGCCCTGCTCTAGCTACAGGCTGTACTGTTGTCTTAAAACCAGCAGAACAGACTCCTTTGACTGCTTTACATGTAGCTGCCCTCACCAAAGAGGCTGGATTCCCTAAAGGAGTAATCAATGTTTTACCGGGATACGGACCCACAGCCGGAGCAGCTATGGTGAAGAATATGGATATCAATAAGATCGCTTTTACTGGCAGTACTGAGGTAGATATGTCTCAGAAAAATAACACAAAATTTTCATCAATCAATTTTTTCTCTTGCAGATCGGTCACAAAATCCTCGAAATGGCATCTGACACCAACATGAAACGTGTGTCCTTGGAACTTGGCGGGAAGAGCCCCCTGGTTGTTATGAGCGATGCAGATTGTTAGTTCAATTTTGTATTTGCTCCAAAATTTTATTAATTTGATGCAAAATTATGATTTCAGTGGATGAAGCTGTAGAAATCGCTCACACAGCAATTTTCGCTAACCATGGTCAAAACTGTTGCGCAGGTTCACGTACTTATGTTCAGGCTGAAATTTATGACGAATTTGTACGTAGAGCTGCCGAAAAAGCCCGGGCCAGAAAAGTTGGAGATCCCTTTAAAGACGAAACTGACCAAGGACCACAGGTAGAGCTATTTGATTTGTTTTATTGGTTCATTATTGTTCATTGATTGCTTGAATTTTGTATACACTATTTAATGGATATCTAAGGGACCTTATGATAATATTGATGAGAAAGTTTTTATATTCGTTGTATTCTATAATTTTTTTTAGACTTCTTAAGTAAAAATTTTTTTATTGTCTACCGCACAAAGCTTAATGTATTCTTGATTCCGTGAGACTTATTTATATGCGGTATTATGAGTATTTAACAATTATTTACGGGACAGTTTCTCCGACCGGACCAAGACTATATCGGAATTCTATCATCTTGTTGTTTTTATTGTACTCCTCCAAGGACCATTAAAAAATATTTTTGGACTTGCGTGTCCTGTTTTCTAATTCTACACATAAAATACATCAAAAAAGATATGTACATAGAAATACCTAATTATTATATTTCAATGACATACTGGAAAGAGATTAGTTCCAATATAAACTTCGTTTCCTAGGTAATTAAAAAAAAATCACGAAACACTTTCTTAGAAACATTCATTGCTTTGTTATCATTATTTTCGAACCGAGTCAGAAGTAATTAGTGTTTTGGGCTCGTGATTTTTAAACATTAATTCAAATACAAGAACATTAAAGTGTTATTCCAAATTTTTCTTCCACTTTGCATGTATTATGGTAGGTTTCTTGCAAAAATTCATAAGACACAATACACATTCTTTTGAGACTAAGCTTCTTAATAGACGGAGAGCCCGTGACAGAAAAAAACCAATGAGAATGACAAAGGGTGTAAATTCATAAACTCTGGTCAGTCAGGCGTTAAGTGGGACAGGTTTAAACAAACATTGAACATCTTGTTTACTGATATAAAAAACTAAAAAAAATTGTCAGTCAATCTTCCGGTGGGACTGTGACCAGTCAGTCAGGCTACAAGGTTGCGATATCGCACGCGTGATGTGTGCCGACTGCGGCTACTACCGGTAATAGTTTTTTTATTAATTAGAGAGGATGTAGTCACTAATTATGAGCTTATACTTGGAAATTGATGATTTTACGAAGTTTTTATTTATTTGTTGGTCAGATAATTAATCATTTTTATAATAAATATTTCAAAATAATTTAAATTTTGATAATAACAAATGAACCGCTGATAATTTTTTTTTGTCACGGGCTCTTGAACTTAACAAATTCATTTCCTTATTTGGAAGAAGTTGATAAATTCGGACATTTCGATCAATTGTTTCATTATCAGTTAATAGACAATCAATCGAAATCAATTACTCAATCTCTGTTTATTAATAAATGTATACATTTTGGTTGAAGTAATTGATTTCAATTGAATACAAAAATGTTCTCATTCTCTCTCATTTGAAACAGGATTCAGGCTACAAGTGTGAATGAATGAGTAGTTGCATCTTGATTTATGTGAAAAGTGAAAGTTTTCGTCTTGATACGGGGCCGCGTTATCGTGGAACAACAAAATGTCATGCAAACTAGTATTTCATCGCTCTTTATGCGATTGATTTGACAGTTTTTCGTATAACTATGTGCAGCTGGCTTTTTGATCCTCAAGAATGATCTGTACTAGTTCAGTCGTACTTTTTTACTTGTACAAAGTGAAAGTTAGTATTGTGAAACCGACAAAACTCACATATCGAGATTTTGATGAAAAGCCCGTTTTGAGCATCCCTGAATCCATTTTGATTATTTTCGGCTTGATGCCGGTACGTGAAAATGTGCAACTCGCAAATTTCAAAACTTGTCGAATGTATAATGTTGAAATTTTGTATTTAAGACTGGTATAAAGCCTAGTTGTGCATTTCGCATTATGACTGCAATCGTCTGTACGGGAAATGCACTGTATTTGGAGCTTTTTTTGAATTTTCCGCATAAATCCAGAATTATTAGCCGTAGGATACTGAAATTCAGTATTTGAGATTGATGTAGCATGATGGTTATCTTTTATTTTAGTATCAATCGGCTAAGCAGTGAGCCGGAAGTGCACTTTATATAAAAGACTTTCCGCATAATTTCAAAATAATCAGTCGTAGAATATTGTAATTTCGTATTGGGCACTTCTATAACATCTAATTGTACACCTTGCACTTACTCACTCACACTTTACACTTTACTCATTTTTTTTTTGAATTTTCCGCATGAATCCAAAACGGTTGAACGTAAGATGTTAGAATTCAGTATTTAAGACGATAATACCGTCTAGAAATGCTCATATCCTATTTTTATTGAGATCGACTGACCCGGAAGTGCATTTTACGTGACTCTATTAAAAATTTATATTTCAGTCTGCTGTAGGATCTGAATGATTGCTTACTATTCTCATATCAATCGACTGAGCCGGAAATGTACTTCAGTTGAATTTTTTTTTAAATTTGCGCGTAAATTCGGAACGCGCGCCGTAGAATCTTAGAAGTCAGTATGTTGTAGCATAAGAATTATGAGCTATTGTTTCCAAAGCAACCGACTGGGCTGAAAGTAAACTTCACTTGACAGATTTTTAGAATTTTTTTAATAAATCCAGAATGATTAGACGTGGAACGATGGGATTTTGTGTTATGCAAAAAATATATCTAATGATGTACAAGTACATAAGTCACGTGATGTAGGTACATGTCAAATTTTTTTACTCACAAACTTTTTCATCAATAACAGCTAATACAGGACGGGAAAGACTTTGCATCCTGTGGACAAAAAAAGCAATCCTTTCGCGTGTTTCTAATTCTCATGTAAATGTTCACTTTCAATGACAGCTTCCAAAAAACAATTTTTTGGAAATAATAATTTATTTATTTATTCTTGTTCAACTGAGCTGCCACGGAATATCAACATCCTTGGTAATGAATCTAGATGTAATAACGATTTGTTGTGGTTGAATGCTTTCACAATTAAGGAATATAACACTGATCAGAATCACGTCAACTTTGTAGATCTTGAAATCAAATTTCATCATTAAAAGGGCATATCACGTTGCTCCAAAAGTGTGGTAAAAGAGGTATGGACCATCATATAGAAAAAATATGTTTTATTTGGAAAAGTTCTGTATATAAAAATGATTGAAAATTAAAAATTAATTTGCATTAAAAATGAGTTCTGAAAAGTTTTTTTGTTCATCATCATATAGAATAGGTCCTTTAGTTTAGGAATTGTAGGTCCTAATATAATAGGTTTTGTTGTGAAAATTCTATGATTTATCTTAATTACATATAAGAAGAATTTGTAAAAGTGTGAGCAAATTTTTTTTACATGACATCGAAATTCATGTATGATTGTGTAATTAACAACGCAGAACTATTATTTAGATAATTTTAAATATTATTTATATCTATTAATAGTATGCATACGATATACATTACATAATGTCCTAGGCTAATGTATAAAAAGTTGCTGTTCAGTTAAGACAACAAATAATGTCTAAAAATTTGGCACACTATTTTTGTTTCAAAAGCAAAAAACTTACTGCAATGTACTACAGTCCAAGATCCCAGATCCGCCAGACATTACTTATTTTCTGAGGAGCAAAATGTGTGGATTAGAGTAGTGTTAGTTGGTACTTTGATCATACGCATACTTGCTAGTTTGTGCTGACGGCCCATGTACAGATACGAACTGTTAGAGATACATTAAAACATTACTCACTTTTCTCAAAGTCTGAGTGCTGATTTTTATGTATGTTTTGGAGAATATTGTTAAAAATTAATAATCAACACTGCCAGACACTTCCCATCGGCAGTAACTCTTGCTAGACGCCTTGAAGCTCGCAGAAAAATAACGTAATCTTACTTATAGTCTCTCAGACTATAAGCAAGATTTCGTTATTTTTTGCGAGCTTGAAGGAATCTAGCAAAAATTACCATCGATGGAAAATGTCTAGCAGTGTTGATTATCAATTTTTAACAATATTCTTTAAAACATACATGAAAATCAGCACACAGACTTTGAGAAAAGTGAGTAATGTCCTGACGTAAATCTAGCACCTCGTATCTGTAAATTGGCCGTCGGCAAAAACTAGCAGGTATGCGTATGATCAAAGTACATACTAACACTAATCTATTCCATACATTTTGTTTCTCAGAAAAAAAGTAAGATCTGGCGGTCCTGGAATCTTGCTCTACTATTTTGTATTGGTTATGAACTATAGTTCGTATATCGCTCGCACAACATTGTTGTATTTATTTGAATTTTTTTAGACAACTCTTCAACGTTACTTTTGCTAACATATTTTATTGCATAAAAATTAAATTCGGGTACTTGATCAGTGTTGGTCTACATCTGTAAGGGATTCTGTACTATAATCACAAACAATTCTCTTGAATTCATGTGGAGTTCTTATTACATCAGTAATCAATACGTTTTAAATTTATTATAATTATTGATAGGTGGACAAAGATATGTTCAACAAAGTCCTCCGTCTAATTGAAAGTGGCAAGAAAGAAGGAGCAAAACTCGAAACCGGTGGGGTGAGAAAAGGAACAAAAGGTTACTTTGTTGAACCGACCGTATTCTCGAATGTTCAGGACAACATGCAAATTGCCAGAGAAGAAGTAAACACAAACACGAATGCTCTTTTGATTTAATATTAATTTTTATTTTGTCTCTTCAGATCTTCGGCCCTGTACAAAGCATCTTCAAATTTAATACGTTGGAAGAAGTTTTGGAAAGAGCTAATGATACCAATTATGGTTTAGCCGCTGGAATCGTCACCAAAAGTTTGAATGACGCCCTTTTGTACGCTCAGAATGTCAAAGCTGGATCTGTTTGGTGAGTCTCTTATTATAATATATTTATTCTAATTAGCGAAAGAACACAATATGAAAATGTGCTTGAAGGAGTAAAAAGTAGTCAGTTTTGTTGTATGTCCATTGAGAGCCTTCAGTAAGCAAATAATGTTGGAGAGTTTGATAATGAACAATTGTGTTGTGTCTTGAAAATAAAGTTGTGATTTTATATCATTTTTTCAATAGATAATATCAAACTATAAGTGTAAAAATTATTCTTATAATTTATAAATGAGTATATTAATTATAATTAATATTTAAAATTCAATAAATTTTGTATGAATGAAAGAAGCATTAAAACGCTTTCTCATTGGTCCGATGTTAACGTGACGTCACTTCGGTGGTAAGCAATCCAGCAGTTATATACATAAGTAAAGTTTCCTTGTATATCGTCAATTTTTTATTGGAAAAACTATTCTAATATAAGAATATATAATTTCACAAAAGCTAATTCAAGTAATATACCAGAAGTTAATCCATTTATGATTATTGAATACATAGTGGTGTATGAAAAATTCAATACTCTAGAAGTACGAGGTATTTAGTTATCAATGTGAGCAGTTTTTTGGAATTATTTTCTCAAAATGCAAATGCTGTTATATCTTTTTGTACAAATCCAGTCGAGAATCACTTTGTGATAATGCTATAGGTTATGTGTGTATTCAACGCGAAAACAAAACTTGTATTGCGAAAGGAAGAAATACTCCAAGATGCCTATTATATAATTTTCATGGCTTTCCACCTACTTGAGGGGATATATTAATAACGTCATATCACCTACCACCGTTGAAGCATCTGAAGGTACTCGTACTAGTCGTACTTGCTTAAGTTTCTGGTTATATTCATTTATGTTGATACACTATATACCTATAGTTTGGAAATTTGTCAGATATAATAAATATAAACAATATAATAATAACTCATATTTTACAGTATTCATCAATGATAATTAAAATATGGCTGCGTATTATTAACAGTTATTTGAATTTGGCCTACTACATTCTTAACGTAAATAAGATTTCAAATTGATATTTGTTTACAATTATTATGAATTTTCATCTTATGGTGGGTTTATACGCAATAATTTTGTGTACTTCAGCCCACAACTAAATATCAAATCCATCTCAAAATAAAATATGAAACACCATAACCTAAAACGTCAAAACATCACTGGTGATAAGATTCTATCAACACCTCTCTACTTACAAAATTCTTATTAGAAATTTTTTTTCATATGTTGGGATAAAAATGAACAAAACAACATCTATATAATTTTTTTCTTGATATAATTCTTGCAATAACGTTCAGTAATTATTCTGAGTAAATAGGTAATCTGTGCTCTGAGCACCGAAGTGACGTCACATGTACATCGATTGCGCTCGGGTGTTTACGGCAATTTCCGACGTATTCAAAACTTGAGGCTTTTAATTTATCAATAAAAAATGTGATGTTTATCAAAAAATTGTGTTAAAAATGATCACAATACAAAATTTAATAAACTTTCATATGGTATTATTACTCTATATACGTGATAGAATCCAATTGTACATAATAACCTCAAGTAAGTAAGTAAGTAAAGTAGTAATTAGATATTCACTAATTCTTAAATATACGATCAAATAGTGTAGTAACTGTTGTACGAATTGTTATTAAAAATGGATTGTAAATAGTACATTACAGATCGACTGGAACTATTTTGCAAAATTGATTTTCATTACGTTTTATTACAACCATTCGAAATTCCATATCACAAGTATCAATATCTTGCGCTAAAAAACTAGTGTTGTTACTTCATGAAAATAACGCAGTGTTCTTTGTCTGAGTTTATCTCTAAGGCGCTTACTTTTTTATCCCACTTTTTCTGATGAAGAGCTTTTTCAAAGAGATGAAAATACGACTTGATTAGTCTTGGTATGCTGTTTTTGTGCATAGTGATTTTTTTTTCTGACGTGTGCGCTGTAATTCTGGGATCCCTCCTTCTGTTATACTTTTCATATATTCTGTCACTGAATTAACAAGAGGAATATATATTCGTGCTTACATTGATTCTAACTGTTTACGTACTTGTACAAAGTACAATTGAGTCTTGTGAGACCAAATAAAATTTACATTTTGAGATTTTGATGACAGTATTCGTTTTGATCATCCCTGAAACCATTTTGACTATTTTCGACCTGACGTCGGTACGTTTATATGAATGTACAATTATGCGTATGCACGTAACTCGCAAACCTCAAAATTTGTTAAACGTATAATGTTGAAATTTTGTATTTGAGACTGGTCTAAGGTCTTGTTGTGCACCTCGCAATCTGGATGCAATCGTCTGTACCGGACTGTTTTTGTACCAATAGTGTATATTCAAGAATTTATTTTATATTTTCAATTCACTGTTTACATCGTTATAACGTAGTAAAAAATATGAATTATGTTTAAAAGTGCTGTAATCAAGTTTAAAAAAATATTTAAAATTGAGAATAATTTTGAGCTGTTTAAACGCCGCCATTTTCGCGCGCTCTATTGATGACGTCAAACAACATGTCCAGTGATATAACAGTTCATTGTTTTCGTTCTCAACTTATTTCAGAATTAAAAAAGCTCAAACGTCAGTTTATAAGTATTGCATTGTGCCTGAATGCAAAATACTATCAGAAATGTACCTGATAAAGTCTTTTCCCAATCCAGACAAATTTTAAAATATGCAAGCAATGATGTAAGGTTATCAGAAGAGATGAAGTATCATAATAAACTTGACAGATCATGAATAACATTATCTGTGATTAGTTTTAGCAATAAAATACAGTGTATGTATGCGGCTTTGTTTAACATTTGCTCGTTTCAAAATAAACAAAAATTATAGGTTATGTTCACTGCTCATCATATTTCGGATTGTATTTATTAAAATAGCGTACATAGTGTGTTATTATTGAGTAATTACTTTGCAGTGTTTACTATTTTCACTTCAGCGGACGTAAAATTTGGATTTGGAAGAAAATAAGACGACATCATGAATGGATCTATTCTTGGCAGAGTATCCGATTGTGTTTTTACAAAACCACTTTGTCTTAAACGATTTATCTCACTAGGATGCTAAAATTACACTTAAACAATAAATGAATTCACAACACACACGTTATTACTATGTTTTCTAATCAAAAGCCTGCAATGCCATACAAAAGTAAGCAGTGCGCACTTGTTGACATAGTAATTGACGTCACGTTCCGTTTTAACCAATGGTATTGCGTTTTAGAACTTTGAATTTCCCTCGCTTAATTTGCATTTTTGTTTATTAATTTTAAGCAATTGAAAAGATATTAAATACCAAAATGATGGTTTAGTACAAATGTCCGGCCAATAAAAATCCGGAATAAAAATATATGAACGAAATTTAAATTTTATCAATATTCCCTATTGGCTGAATCGGATGTGCACTTCATATAACAGCCGTAGAATATTCATATTTCGTATTAAGCACTCCATAACGTCTAATTGTACACTTCGTCTTATGATTGCAATTTAGTGTTTGAGATTGCTACAGCGTTTTAATGAATTTTAACATCTAAATTAGGCATTAGCAAAAGCCAACTTGTGGGCCGGATCCAGCTTTTTTGATTGTTCAATCCGGCCCGTCAGCACCTGTGTACGTAAAATATACACAAAATTTTCTTTAGAAGAAATCACACAAGATTTCAACTGTCGCTGGATGTTTATAACTAAACGGTTAATACCAAAATATCTGCTTTATCCGATTTACAAATGAATTTTCAGCTTTTACATCTCACATTAGGTATTATAAAATAATAGCATATTATGCTTTGATTATTAGTTTTGGTTAATTCTATTTACATTACAGTAAATTTATAATTCCTAGAAGCTTACAAGGCGTCTGAGGCGCTTGTTGAAAAGTGATGAGTCGTCAGTCAAATAAAAGATATATTTAGCACATAGTAACTCGCATAACCTCAAAAGCAAATTTTGATGCTTGAAGTTAGTAATATTGATGGAATAGTTATCTGTATGGTACCTGTCGAACAATGGACAAACGCTCTGCCTCTGAACCATAGACTTCGTAAATATATTCTATTTACAAAATATTATGCACAATTTTCTGCACTCAAATCGAATGAAATGTATTGTTGAAGTATGGTAACACTTTTGAGTTCATTTATAATAGTAGAGAGCTCAAATATGTATTTTTTTTATTGAATAAGTAATGTTGAAGCTTTCTTAAGGTAATGGCAGCAATAATACGACCCAAAAGTTGAAAATAACTCAAAAAAATTATCACTGAAATATTTAAGTTTACAGCTAAAATAATGCTGTACTAATGATGCGAGCGTAATCGGACCGAAGAGAGAACACTTAAAATTAATTTTTCTCAATTTTTAAATTTTTGAGCAATTCAAATGCAGTTTTTTCGTGATTTTCAGATAACTACATACAATTATTATTGATTTAGTTCAAATTTGCTGCGATAATACAAAAAATGAGCCTAAAAAATGGCGTTTAAAACTTTTTGTACGATAACGTATAAGTATATAAGAAAATTTTTCTTAGATTTGATATATTCAATTGATATTATTGGAAATGCTTGTTGGTTGAGGCCAGTTGGATCTCAACTGAATTATCCCAAATCTAAGTGTGTTACATCCACTAATAGGAAGAAAACATGAATGATTTCATTTATTTTAAATTTGCAATGATTTTACAGAAAATATAACAAATTTAAAGCTCGTATCCTCTAAAATTATAATCGTAGGATAATGAACTAAACGCTTATAGGAAGCTTATACAATTTATTTCATATTGAAATCATTTTCAACCTTTAACCGCATGAAACGGAAAATAATGCAACAAAATAGCATGAATATCTTCCAAAATAATAATCGTAGAATAATCTGTCAATCCTCCGGCTCGAAAGATTTCCTGAATTTAGAGTTTTGGCCCGCTTTTAAAAGTATTTACCCACCTCTGATCTCAAATTTTGGTTCCATGGTATGTCAATGTTAGTGTCAACTGTCAATTATTCAGTCAAAATGTGTACAAGTAAGTCATGTGACGTCTACATCAGATTTTTGATTTCAGTAGCCTTATAGTTGGGCGTGATTATTTTTTATCATTTAAAAGTTTTAATTTGGAAAGAATTCATGTATGATTTCTTTTTTGGATCCGATATTGTTTGCAGACTAGCCCAAAAATTTCCATTTATTGAGCAATAAATTTGATTATTTAGCTAGTGTTCAATTACAAGACATTATCACTCAATATAAAATATATGGCGTTGTTAAAATAAAAAAAATTACAATTCGAATCAATTTCCTGAAGTTTTGCATTATTTACTGATAAAAACATTTATTAATATGCAAAATACTTTTTCAATAATAGGTCTATGCATAATTCCTGAATACTTTCCTATTTGTAGAGGTCATTTGTAATTATTGTTTCAGGGTCAATTGTTACGATGCAGTGGTACCACAGTGTCCATTTGGTGGATTCAAAATGTCGGGTTTGGGTCGTGAACTGTAAGACTTTTTTTAACAATTTTCAAATCTTTGATTCTACAGTTTCTTATTGTTTCAGGGGTGAAGATTCGCTGAAAGAATATTCAGAAATCAAAACCATTTCGATCAAATTGCCAACAATCTAAATCAAACTTATCACATGAATGTAGTGGTGTATACATTGTTGTTTTAATTGTTATAAATTGTTTATAAAATAAATAGCTTATGAGCATTATATGAATGACTATTTCTGAACACTTCATGTTTCATACTTTGTAATCATTTGGTTGAATATTTGCGAATATTTTATTAAGTCAATAGTCGTGATATTTGTGATCAAACAAATTTGATTTTAATTTATTGTATTAATCCAAATATTGTTACCATATTTTGTGAGTAATCAATAGATCATTTACGGCATTCAATTGTACAGTATTTATTTTAATGAATGAAACTAGAAGTCATATTTGTTGTGGAAAATTCAATTTTGATCAAATATTGACCAAAAAGCTTGTCTCCATTTTTTTCTCATAGAATTCTGGTACAATATGCGAACGCGATACGTCAGTATTGATAGTTCCAATGGACAATTCATTCCACAGCTCAAAGCAAACATTGGTCACGTATATCTATTGGTATATGAATGACGGATTTGTATATTGAAATGAGAACTTGTTATACAGTTCATGATGAAAAAAATATTAATTATTATTAGAAATTTGATGAATAATATTTTGACTAAAATTGGTGTTCCAAAAATCACTTAATTTGAAGTACAAATTATCATATGTTGTGCTGTGCGGCAATATACTGATTAATTATATTAGGAAGTGATACATAGCTCTTATTATCGAACATCGATATAGTACTGCAAAAATACTGACTCAATTAACAGCATTCAATGATAAATTTTATTGAAAAGAGCCTACATATTATTACGCCATCTTCAGTATATAAATGTATGAGTTAAGCATTAAAATTCTTTTGGTTTATTTTCTTTTTTTCAGACATATGTAAGAACATACGATAATGACCTAAAAACCGAATAATAAAAACGAAAACAAACTTGTAAACCAGTACCCCATTTTTGATTGCATAATTTTTCCCTAGGTCGTCAAGTGTAAGATTGGGTGCTCCCCACTCCGTCTTTATTTTCAATAACAGGTATATGTCATGCCGATTCTGTTTTCATTTTACACATGATACAGTACGTGAAGTGTGCGAAGAATTGAAGGAACCACGAACAGGTGAGATAATTCAATCAAAATACATATTACCATTTTTGGAGTTCTCAACTATGAACTTGAAGGGTAGTTTCCATATTAGTTAAACTGTCTATTGATTCCATTTCACACTGTCAAATTAACATTTGGCGTAATAATTCGAAAAGAAAAATATGCATAAATTAGAACCAGTTTAACTTGACGTAAATATTTATTATCCAATACAGATCTAAAATAAACTTGATGCTTTACTTATTTGAAAAATATATATCAGGAAGAAAACAGTAGAAAAACTACTGGAAACAATAGGTACCATAACAACCATTTCATTAATTTCACTTTACTAATGGCCGGTTTTATAAATGATCAAGTAAATTTACTCCTAAAGTAAAATTTAATTTAACAAATTCTAATCAGTTTGTGTTTCCTTATGGCAACAAAATAATTGCTGTCAAATAATCGACTTTCATCTAATACAGTAAATTTTATTTATTATGGAAGTAAATTACTCTGCCCTCTATAAAACAGGGCATGATAGTATTTAAATGTCTTGTCAGTGTCAAACAATTTAACAAAATATAAAAACGATTCAATCATTTCAAGAATTGTGTGAAATGCGATTACTTGATTACAAGAAATGTAGGCACTTAGCTTATGTATCATAATCCATCCAAGTACAATAAATATTTATGTCAAATTTCAAATATTGTTTGACAGTATCAAAAAAATTCATCCACATTGAATTCAATGAATAATAGTTAATTCAATTTGGTTCCCATGAAAAGTTGATGCTTATGTTCTCATTTAACAACGCAAAGTTGTCATTTTCTAAAACTAACGTTGTCGTTCATTCTTAGCAACGTGCTGCAATAATGTGGAAAGTCAATTCTTATTCATCACAAATAAATAATTACAGCTCTTTTAAACCTTAGATTCATGATCGCATTTTTTAAATAATCAATACGAATACCTAGAATTAAAATATGAAGTGCAGAGTTCACATTTTCATTGAATGCAAATTATGATGTTGAGACATTCTCTTTACTGATTGATGGAGTTTCATTATTATTAGATTTGATTTCTTGTGCAATTCTATCTGTCAATGTCTGAAATGAGAACTCTCATAGAAATAAAATTAATAATTCCCAAGCCATTCTACTTTTTATAAAATCGTAGATAAATTATATTTTCGTTGATTTTTACGAAAAGTTGAGTCATACATACTTTTTCCGGTATAAAAATAGCGCTTTTGTACACTTACGTGCGCTATTTTTTGAATTCAAGTGATTCCTGGCCCTTAAGACAAATAAAATTGGTGCATTTATCTTGTTAACTTTCATATGTTTCTATTTTCATTCTAATTAGTGAGTTTGATGAAATAATGTAATACCTTGGTAATACCTAAAGTGCTTTTTGAAGATTTTCATGTTGCTTGCCTTGACTTCACCTTGTTCTGCAATATTTTGGGAGTTATAATGAGTTCAGTCTTCCAAAAGTACTTTTCAAACTGTGTTTTATGATATAAGTGCAGTATACAGGGTGGTGACTCGAAAACGCATCATAGCGCTTCCAATGCTATTTTTGAATTGTTCAATTATTGGCTTTCCTTATTATTTTACATCAAAAAAGTTGAATAATTTATTGTAGAAGAACCAGTAAAATTACGGAAATGTTTATTGATACTTTTCTCAAAATCAACAGTGCCATGGAATAACAAAATAAAATTGGAAAAAACTGATATTTGTCAAGCACTATTTTGACCATAAAACTATTCCACCAACTCTAGTTTTTCTTCTAGGTTATACATTTCAATTCAAGACACTTGATATGAAACGCTGATGACAGCAGATGACATATATAAGAAATAACTTTGAATGGGTACATTTGTTTTTTATTTCATGGAACTTTGATTTTAAGAGAATTATCAATGATTATTTCACTCATGTCAATTATACTGACAAATTTTGCATAGTTACAATGACAATTATAATAACAAATTCCTTGCCAACGGGAATTTACCTCTGAAAATTCCCGTTGGCAAGCGATTTATTGCGATAAATTGCCTTTGTCATGGAGAAACAATACACAGTTCTAATATAAACAAACAATCAGTTCTCCGAAATGTCAAAATTTAATCGTATTGGAAATGCATTTTTCGCCGAGAATAATGAAATTGAAAACAAAAAGTTAAAAAATACAAGAGTATATGGAGGCAATTTAGTGCATATTTCAATAAAAAAGGTTAGTAGTTGCAACTAACATTATTTAATAGATACTTAGAGTAGCAATTTCATTCGAGAAATATTCTCCACAAATACCACTCGCGACTTTAATTTTATCATAAATTTTTCTTTCAAACATTGATTACCTTTAAGCAACATCCTTCGAGTCATCTGCTCAGATGAAATCCCTCGAGCTACGCTCTCGTGATTCAATCGGACAGATGACTCTCACGATGTTGCTAGGTAATCAATGTTTTCAAGAAAAATTTATTGATAAAATAACAGCCTCTTGTGATATTATATACGAAAATTTCCGTAATTTTACTGGTTCCTAGAAGAGTAGAATTGAAAATATTAGTGTCAAAAAATGCAGAATTTTTTTCTCTACAATAAACTATTTATTTTTTTTTATGTAAAATAATTAGGGACGCTAATAATTGAACATTTCAAAAATAGCATTGAAAACGCTATGGTGCGTCCTTCGAGTCACAACCCTGTATATGCAAAAGCAAGTTATCTTCCTGTAATCTAATATCATTTCTATTTCTTTCTGATGAGGCCATGGATGGTACGATATTATACAGGTGGTTTGTCTTGTTTTTTTACGGTAGAATTCAAAGCTGTGATTGAAAATGGTGAAAATTTGATTTTTTCAATATTTTAGTTCTCCAAATTTGAAGCCACTTTATACACATCCTGTATGATATTTATGAAAATCATTGACATCATGGAAAACCTCATTGATTGTGAGCATGTATGCATAAAATCAAATTTTTCCAACGACGTGAATTCGAGATACTCGTTTTTAGTAGCTGCATGCATTTGTCAATTTTTTTTCAAAATGCAAATAATTCAGAAACTGTTTAAAATAAAAGCTTAGTTGCTTCAATAAAGATTCATGAAAAATAGATGAAAACTCAAAAATATAATAAAATATAGGATGTTCTATTTAAAATAAGAAAGTTGATGTTGACTTCCGGTATAAACGGAAGTGCTCTCATATTGAAAATATTTTGAATTAGCTTGGTTTTATCATTGAGACAGTGCGCAGAGTTTCAGATTTCTTACTATATTAGTCCTCAAGATATTGATTGATAAGTATCTCAGAAAATATAATAATAAGAACAAAACATAGATTAATTAATTAATCGAGCTACGTGAAGAGCACTTCAATAATAATTAATTAGTAATATACCTTTTCTTCACAAATTTATGTACACACACGAGATGTACATTCCGATTACCAAGTAATTATTGTGAGACTGATGATGATTACTTGGTAATCAAAATGTACATCTCGTTTGTGAAAATGAATTTGGGAAGAGGAGGTATATTACCAATTATTAATAAGATATAGATTTTATGACAGTGCATAGATATATTATAACATTTAAGTTCGTGATATTTATTTAATGTCCGACTGGTTTATTATTGTTGTCATAATAACACTGATTTCAAGGTAATTACTTAACAAATAATACCCGAGGGCATTATGTTTCAAAATAATACCCGAGGGCATTATGTTTCAAAATAATGCCCTCGGGCATTATTTTGGAAAATAACAAACAAATTTCCTAGTTACAGTAAGTAACTAGAGTAATTTCTCTGGCAGAAATAACAATGACAGGACATACATTGCTAAAATTTTGATTGAAATTAAAAAAAAGTTGGACATTTAACACTAAAGGCACCACGGGAGTTGAACAGACAATAATGCCTACGGTAAACGTACACACCTCGAGCCAGAGACCCTCGGAAAGTACACTGTTGACCTCAGGCATTATTGTCCTTTCAACACCCTTGATACCTTGATTACTATTTGAATTCTTTGAAAATTTGATATATAAAAAAATGCTTAGATAGGTACGTTATAAAGCAAAAATGTCAGGAAATAATAATCGATGATAAAGTAATCTTGTACAAAGCTACTACAACATATTGGGATATTGCTTAGCTCAACATTTTTTTATTTAGTATTTTGATATTTTCATTCAATTTACTTCATGATACATCAATGAAATTGTTGATCTTGCATTTTTTATCGAGTTTATTACCATGTTAGTTTTAATTTATTGTATTCAATTATTTCTCAATAATTAAAACCAAGATAAACGTCAAAATAGGTACGAATAAGTACTTAAAAAATGGGAAATGCAAAATTTAATGGAACAGAATGAGTTTAATATATAGTCACTATAAGAGCTGATCGAAAAAATTATACTCTCTATATTTTATTGATATTTAGATTCCCTCAAATCTCATTCTATTTATTGTTTTGCGGTATTGTTTCTAACTTGTACTGTCTTTTCTAATCTCATCTGTTCTTGTCCAAATTATTGGGTTCGCCTATTAGGACAAGTTATTTGAATAAATAAATGAATGGTTAAATATTGTATTTGTGTACCCCATAATATTAATTTTTGGTTTTCACTCTTGCAGACTCAATATGGCAACCGAAAAGGAATATCCCGATCGAGTTACAGAGAAGTTTGTTGGAAAGAATATTTTTATAACTGGGGGAACTGGCTTTATTGGGAAAGTATTAATCGAAAAAATTTTAAGAGTCTGTCCAGATGTTGGGTGTATTTATCTTTTAATTCGAGCCAAGAAGGGTAAAGATCCTCAGACTAGAATCAAAGAGCTTCTTTCCAATCCTGTAAGTATAACAATTATATTTTGCTATTATTAAAGAAAACTGTAACTGTTCGTACAAGTATTTATAATGGAGTACCTGTATCTATATTTTTTTAAATATGGAATATGAAAGATAGTGTAATGGTGTTTGTGATGTATTTAACGACTACTTGAATAATATTTTATTGGAAAATAATTACTTGTTGCTACCGTGTTAGATGAAACAAAATAAATATGATATAAGAAGTTTTTGTTGAAATCAATAATGTAGCAATCAATCTTTTAAATGTTGGTGAGAGGCCCTGAACAGAAGAACTGGTAATTTCTAGTTATCAAAGAATAATAACAGTGAGAACTAACGTTTTTTTTTTAACTATTTAGAATAGTTTGTATAGTGGACTGCCTTGAAAATCAGGAATTAGACACCTCATGTATCCATTCTCGAACAGTTTTAGATAAATGAGATTTTTGATTGACGTCTGTGAGTGTACAAGAAGAGATCTAATCAGTGACGTAATCTCTCTTTGGTGCCTTTCAAATTTGTCTCACAATTAATTCAATGCCAATTTTATTTCTGCTTGCAACTCTCAAAAAATTTTAATTAGAAAATATTGAAAAAAAGCACTAAATTCAGCTAGCCTCAAATCTGCAGCTTAGTTACGATATGTTGACGATATTTTCACATTTTATATAAACAATACTCTAAAATCAAATTCAGTGTTAAAGTAGAAGAAAATAATTGTTGTCTTTGCCTAAATATCTTTCTGGAAAAGCGTGATGATAGAAAGCTCATATACTGCGTATATGGAAAAAATGTATATACACTTGGACAGAAGGGAAATTCAAGCACTAGGTCCGCAAGTAGCTTCAGTTAGAAGATTATTTCTCAAAAAATATGACAAACGATAAAAAATTGATATCTTCTTGGCTACGTAAAATCCAGTTTCTTGCTATTCATATAATAACAATGCGATAAAGTTTTCATTGGCCAAACTGGTAGAACTGGAGAAACAAGAATTGAATCATCTGGAGAAGTCCACTTTCACTGATCATACTATTACAAAAGTACTGGAAATTGATTTCAAAAGTACCAAGAGAATGAATAATTGAGAGAATTGAATAAAGGAATGATAGAATTCATAAATTCATCCGACAATTTGAATTTGAATACTGGTTCCAAACGTAATTTCTCTTGGTAGTTTTTTATTCACCCTAAATTCCACGTATTCGTTTGTTTTCATATCCACGAATCCACGATTGCCTAAAAAACGTTGTATGCACCTCTGCCTACAGTTCTTTTTCAGCTGCACTTCGGCCGCAAACAACAGATTCGACAAAAAAAAACTTTCACGGCCTTGATGCACAAATAACTATTTTTTGTTGCAAAATATCTGAGCTTCTTGAGTGTGGTTTTTTCCCTTAAACGTCAGATGAATGTTACGAGTTCAATATCCAGTTACTACAAATATATTTTTGTGAAATGTTTTTTATCAACAACTTGTTGATTCAGGTAGCTTCAATACGCCATGGTCAAAACATGGAAAATTCCAAATAAATCCTTTTATTCAAAATATATTCTGAAAGATTTTTGATAGATAAATTTAAAAGGTCACTTTACAATGTCCTCTATTTTTTTTGAGAGATTATTCTCCTCATGGAATTTTTGTCAAATGATTATGGAAGATTTCAGTTCTCAATGATGGACAATTTCATTAGAGATCTGGTGGCGAAGGGATTAATAATAATTATAAAATTATATGAATGAATCGTGGACTAATTGCTAGTCGAGTTCCAGTTTGATATTCAGCCAGTCATTAAATTTGAGAATCTATTTTGGGTAAGCAGTCAAATTTCATGCACTATTTTGAAGCATAATTTTAGTATATTCTTAAGGAAGACGAAACTCATTCAATTAATTATTGTAAGAGATATATTTACATAATAATCCTTCCAAAAAATCAGCTTCTAAAGTAGAAACCTGCTAACAGAACAAAATGTGGAGATTACAACACAAGATAAAATTGCGGACGAAGGAGTATTGGAAGAACCAACAAGAGAAGAAGACAAAGAAATAATAAGAAGCAGGCAAAATGCGGAGACTCCAGGCAAAGATGGAATAAACACAGACACAGAACTAATAAGATATGGAAGAGATGAACTACATGAATATATATAAAAACTCATAATGAAAGTATGAAGAACAGAAAAAATGCCAAAGGAATGGGAAAGAGGACAAATATTCACAATTCACAGAAAGAGAGATCAACAAGCATGCAGAGATTATAGATGTATCCCACTACTGAACACGAAATATGAAATAATGTCAACAATAATAAAAAAAGAACCCAGAAAGAAACAGAAAACGTAAAAGGGCAGCACCAGTGCGGATTCACGCAAGGCTGATCAACAACAGGCGCAATACATACAATTGAATAAATAATACAAAAAGTACTTAATATAGAATAAACAAAGATTTATTATTTATTGATTTTAAACAAGCGTTTGATTTGATCAGAAGAAAAAAACTAATGACAGCCCTAGAAGAATTTGGAATAACAACTGAACTAAGAAGATGATCCTGATGACATGAAGTAGAACAACAACCACAATTAGAACACAAAAAGGAGAAGCTCAGAAGATCGAAATGAACAAAGAAATAAGACAAAGAGAGACACGTTAGAATATATGATAAAGAATTCAAACAAAGGAACACTTATAGTTAAAGGCGGACAAATAATAGCATACGTAGAAGACGTAATATTGACAACAAAAATAGGAAAATATTGAAAGAAATGGTCAAAGAAATAGTAGCAAAAAGAAACAAGATGGGCTTGAAAATCAATGAGAACAGAACAAAAATGGGAAAAATAAATTCAAATACCTAGGCATTATGCTATCCAATAAAGGAGACAGAAAAACTGGAATTCAAGAGAAGATATGAGCAGCGAACAGAGCGCTCCACGCAAATAGAAAACTACTAAAGGATGAAAACCTAACGAAGAAAACAATAATACAAGTATATGAAACAATAATAATGTACGCTGCAGAAACAATGACAATGATAGAAAAATATGATGAAGAGTTGCAAATAAGTGAAAGAAAACTAATGAGAACTATTTCAGGACTAGTAAAAACGACAGAAAGCGAATATAGAATACCAATGAACCATGAAATAGAACAAGAACTGCAAGAAGAAGATATAGTAAGGCAAATTAAACAAGAGAGAATGAAATGGCTAGGATACATATGGAGAAAAAGAGAAGAAGACACCGTAAGAGATATTCTACAATGGGAACCAGACGGAAAGAGAAGAAGAGGCAGACCCAGGTCTAAATGGCTACTAGAAGTAGAAGCAGACCTAAGTAAAGCAGGAATAAAGAAATGGAATTACATGAGATAGAAATATGCCAGAAAATTTAGAACAAGGCTTTGAGGACTTGCATTTCTCTTAGAATTATTAATTTTTTGCACTAATTTCCAAAATAGCTATTCGAATTTTTTTTGGTCATATTCGTAGACTTTGCCTCAACAATAAGAAGATTATAGGTACTCACACTAAAATGATTGTTCAAATTTTGCGATAAAATTTTTGATTCAAATATACATTCTTATTGAATAAAATAGATGAAGCTGACTGGATGAGTGAATTTGAGTAAGTAAAAAGTCTTGGGAATTCAGTCAATATATTTTAATTTCTTTCCTACTTTACAGTTTCGGCTGTACCTCAGCCATCTTCAGAAGTAAAATATATTGACTGAATTCCCAAGACTTTTTACTTACTCAAATACATTCTTATGTAAAGTATGTTTGGAATATTTCAAGTAATTAGCCATAATTTGTTTTAAATAAAACAAAGCATTGCGTCAATTGGAAATTTTATGTTGTTTTCTGAACTTGAGGAAGAGCACATGTTCACGATCTCATTGACATTACAAACATGTGATTAATATTTGTTTATATGTCGAGTTGATTGGAAACGTTAATTGATTGTTGGAGAAAAAGAAAAAAAGGATACAGTATTTTGACACAGTGCTCAATTTTCATGTAAGATAATTCAACTGCTGATGTCAGAACGTTTAATTGACGTATTATGAAGGTTTTTTTTTTCAAACAGATTAGATTTAGAATACGAGCCAGAAGTTATATAGCTATTATACGTGATTCAAGCTATATCTGTATATAACCATTTATTATTTTAAATTAAATCTTGCAAGATATTAGGCCGTGAGGAATGAACAAACATTCACTTTCAATTGTATCAAATGTATTGATTCCAGAACTAAAGGTTTTTTTTTTTTTATAGCTTGTTTACTGTGGTTGATAGCTTTTTAAATAATGTTATTTGAATTCACTACATTATAGTTAATAGTTTATGTTCATTGTGTGATCAATAATTTAACATATTGACTTCAATGCAGTACACTTTCTTCGACATAATTGATAATCATGTTTCTTCGCTGGTTTGGTGCACAGTATGGTGCGCAGTGTGGTGCTTACAACAAATGTATCACAGTGATAATTAATTAATAGATATGCTGTTAGTTTATGGCGAAGCAAGATAAAATTCAATATTCTCATAGCGTCTATATGCAGAAGCATTCTAATCATCGTGTATTTGTGAGGATAACCGCACGCCTCCAAAATGTTGGTTCTGCGCGACATTATGTAATTCCTCGTGTACCTACGCTTATTGATTATTATACTTTCTCTGGCTAAATAATTCACTGGAAAAGGAAAAATTAATATTTCTTCGATTTTTTTTTTCTAATGGATCTGAAGACTATTTCTAATGCTTTTTTATATAACTGTTCATGTATCAAGGCAATAATGCTAAAATTCTCATATTTTGCATAATCACTATTTGAAATGTCAGGATAATTATTCGTGCATCAAGACTTAATTAATTAATTACTAATTGGGTTAGCAGAATATTATGTAGTAGATAAAAAATTGATTTAATAGAGCAAATGATTTTTTTTTGTGAATAAATTATCTGTTTAACATTAATTTCCTCTGGATATTTTATAATGGATATATTTATTTATTTTTTCATCATAAAAATTTGTTTCGGCGAACACACTGACCTCATAGTTTTTGTGCATTCTGCATTAAATATTTTAAACAGAAAATACTTGTTTTTCAAGGACCTGGAAAAAAAACTAGATCTCATACAAATACTGTTAAATAAGACCAAATTTTTTCTAAATATTTTTAACAACATTTGAAAAAACTCCCAATTCTTAGAATTTATGGCTAACTCCTTTCAATCCCAATAATTACTGAATGATCAAATGCTGGAAAAAACAGTTTCATCTTACTAATAATAATTGAAGTTTGTGGTTGAATATCGCCGTGAATATACGAGACATTGTACGTATACTGAATAGTCTTTCATTCAATCTGATGATTCTAACAATTGTAAGTAAATTTTAATTTCTCATTAATATTCTAGTGTCTTGCCCATTTCTTGGCGATGCATTTCTTGTCTTGTTTCAAGAATTTTTGATATTTCTTGATCTTGGCATTTAGGGGGAATCCCCTTTCTCTATTGCTTTATCCAATCCAAACGCTCAGTTTAACGTTAGTGTCTACCCTTTATCCTCACGGTCAGTTATGCTATGAGACGATTCTAGCTACGTTTTCCAAGATTGCCACCAATAAAAATAAATGAAAAGTCTGTCATTCTCTTGTTTTATTCAGTACTGCGATTATTATTTGTTATATGAAATAGCTATGTTGCTAAGAGTTAACAACTTTATAGAATATTGGGGAATCTACCTATACATTTCTACTCTACATGAACGATTTAATCACTGGAAACTAACGACTTATGCTTTCGATATGTATCAAATATTTGTTTTGAAAATCATAGTCACAGATACTTTTCACTTTCCCGATCTATATACAGTAGGGAAAGTATTGAAATTGTGATTTTTTGATAGTTCGAGACTATGATGAATTTTCACATTTTAGACCCTACTGAACCCAAAAAACATAAGTTTAAATACAATCAGTCGGTCTATCTGTCTGAAAGTATAATAATTTGGGAACGCTTATTGAAAAGCTAGGTTTAAATTTGTGAATGAGCTTTTTTCAACTTGAAAATCTAGAAAGACTCTCCATTTTCAAAAATACTTGTATTGTAAGGATTAAAATATAACCGCCATCTGTCACCATAACAATGATAGCTGTCATTTTGACAATGACAGCTGTCACTCCGAAAATGACAGCTGTCACTTTGAAAATAACGCTGTCACTTTGACAATGACAAATGTCACTTTGAAAGTTGGTATGACACTCCCAAATTCATGGAACAGTGATGAAACTGACCATGAAATTTATTGTCGGGGAAAAACTGTAATGGCCACAGCAGATTTTAATATTTCAATAAAAGATCAATAAATATGCAGATTTGGAGAATTAATTGTCAAGATGTCAAGATTTCTTGACAAGAAGTCTTGATTCTTAATAGTACTTTCTTGTCTTGTCTTGGTCTTATCTTGATTTCAAGACAAGATCAAGATTATTCTTTGATTCTTGTGAAACACTAGCACAGGCCATGTAAGATTTCGCCGATTAGTGATACGTCATGAGTTACACAAAAAAAAAAACAAGAACATAATGTCCGATTTTATGGTAGGGAAATAATAATCATAATTTTCTCATGAGAAATATGAGGAAAGGGTACTGAATATCATTTACTTCTGGACTGGAGAATAATAATAATTTATATACTCGTATCGGAGTTTCGCCCCTACGCTCTATCGAGGATATGTCTTTTATTCTACTTCTACTTCGATCTTCTTATCATTTACTCAATCTTCAAATTGTGAAACTATAACAAAAGCATGGTATAATGTACGGGTGGAACTGCTATTATTTTTCTCAGGTGAAGCTGGCTGCACGAGACAGAGCCGAGGGTAAAATCCACCCTTATAGCATAGTGCATTATTCAGTTATTCACAGAGTATTTTTTTTCAAATTGAAATGTTGATATGGTCCAGAATTGAGTATTACGTCCTGGAAGAGGAATGACAAATGAAATTCCAAGAATTTGCTTCGAACATCCTTCCAATAGAGCAAATAGGGATCTGAGCCAGAAAAAATTGCTTCATATTCATGAGGACAGTTGTAAATAAGTGTATTAATAATGTCAACGATGTCTGTTGTTGCCTAGCAACTTGAAAGCATTGGATTGTTCAAAATTGAGATTACGCACGCTTGTTGGTAACTTCGACCAGGGATTATGATGCAGGTATAATGGAAATGGCCATTTTATCTTATTAGAAATTCCAGAAACATGGACTACTAATGTCTGGTTGTACAGAGCATCCTTAAACAATAATAATAAGTCTATCTTGAGATCTTCCTAATTCCTAGTTCACGTTGTATCATCAAATTTTTCAGACGGTTTAGTTAAGTGAGGTTTGGAAAGAAAAATACCGGAATATATTTTTTAAATATAAATTTTTGATACATAATTTATTCAGAATTCAAAAATAATAGCTAATTGATGACGTTTCTTTATTTGATTGAAAATTGAGTTACGAAGATTCTGTCTGTGATGAAAGTTAGATTCTCTAAGGTTTTTTATGACATAAATGAGTAATTCCGTTGAGCTTCGTCCAAGTAATGTCAGTCTAGCCCACTTTGCGGTTTTTAACTATAAGCGCCAATTCACAATGTGCGTAAACGTAAGGAGTACGTAACCGTAAACATAAACGTAAAGTTGAACTACTGTATTTCAATGCCCGTGTTACAATACTCTTACGTATTTCTTACGTTTATGTATTGACATAAGAGCTACGTAATGAAAACGTATAGTTGAGATAAATAATTCAACTTTATGTTATGTTTACGTATGAAACAATTGATAGCGCATGCGTCAACTTTAAACACACGTTTTCATCTGACAGTTGACAACACCCTGGATCAAAACGTGCTTCAAATATGATTGACATAGAATTATTAATAGAAAAAATCAAAGATTTCTTTCTCGTCTTAATATTTCTCTCGTTGTCGACTTTAATAATGCAGTTTCAATAATAATGAAACAATCGCAAGATCTTTTTCAGGCATCATACAATAAAACCACTGATCTCTATATAACACTGAATTGGGCTTAGGCCATATTCTGGCATTTGAAAGCAGCCCCGGTTGAACGGCGGCCTTGACAGTAAAACTGAGGTTTTGTGTCACTATTCGGCGGCAAATTCAAAACACTTATAGAAGACACTCGATGAAATTTAAAGTATAATGCAAGTAAGATGTAGAAATTATTCTCAATTTATATCAAAATACATACATTAATAATCAACAAAAGTTAAAAATTGTTATAATAGTTGAAATATTTATTAATAGTTAAAAATATTTGTGAACTTTTTAGTGTCAATGTTTTAACTATTTTTTGAACATTTTAGTTTAGTATTATTCAATCCGTTCAATAGTTTTATAAATTTTTGTTATCTAAAATTTAAAACTATGAATTTACTTATATGAATAAATGAAGTGCATTTCTGCAATAATATTGCCTATTTAAAACTAATAATTTTAAATATCTACTACACATGATAGGAGAATAATAATACATTTAATAATCAAGATTTTATTGTTCGTAAGTAAGCACAAATTTGCAGTCCAGCGATTAATTTTGTGAGCAAGATATTTTATATTAAATTTGATATATTACTCAAATTTGTTATCATAACTTTGTAACATTGCCCAACAATATGATTTTATTATTCATGATATTTTCAATTTAATCTAAAATTGAAAATCAAATCATTTGATTACTTTAACATAATGAATTGATGTATCCTTCTAGGTCTCCATAAAACCTGTAAAAAGTAGTACTTCACTGAAAATAGGAATAAGTTATATCTTCAAACTTTTTCAGTTGAGTTTTTCTAATAAAATAAAACAATAACAATATTATGTATTAATATATCTACATTTAAATAGATAAACAAAATTTATTCAGTATAAAATTGCGTCCCAACACCATACTGAACTGTCACCAATTGACACAGAATCTCAGTTTTTGCCAAGATGGCGACGCTCAATTGGGGCCGCATTCCAGCGGCCTAAACCCAATCCAGTGTTTATTAGAGATCAGTGAATAAAACAAACCAAACTAACCTCCAAACTGTTAAAAGTGGAACCAAAGAAAAACAGTAAACACAAAACAGAATCTATATCAACAGAATATTTGAAAATTACAATGAAAGGAACCATTACAATACATCAATAACCCTAATTTTTACCAACGTAAAATACAGAAAAACCCTTTATTTTGATATTTTATGTTACGACCACTGTGAACGTACATAATTTCTTACATTTATGTTTTTACGTAATTCTTATGCTTACGCACATTGTAAATTGGCACTAACAAATAGTTAATGAAATTAATCCCAAAAAACTCTCCATTTTTGTGTAATTTGAGAACTAACTAATAAATGAATGTGTGAATACACGACTGGAACTACTATTAAAAATATATGCTGAACAATCCTAAATCCCAACAAATCAAATGAAAGTAAATCAATTGTCTTTCTCTTCCAGCTATACGAGAAATTGAGGTCAGTCCAGAGCTTAGAACAACTGATGAAAAAGTGTCGAGTAATTGAAGGAGATATCTCAGAAGTAAATTTAGGTATTAAAGTCGAAGATCGTGAGTTACTGACAGAGAAGATTAATTATGTTTTTCACATTGCTGCGACGGTTCGGTTCGACGAGCCCTTAAAAAGTGCTCTCCTAATGAACACACGAGGGACGAAATTCATGCTTGCATTAGCAAAAGAGTGCAAGAAGCTCGAGGTTAGTAGAAAAATTATTGATAAAGCTTTGAAATCATATATTCCAGAGAATAAATTGATAATAGAATAGGGATAATTCCAAAAAATTCTTAATAAAGTGATTTTTTATTGTTTCTCAGTTTTTCTGTCATGTTTCAACGGCTTACGTTCATCCAAACGAAAAAGTACTCGAGGAAAAAGCATACCCAGCGCCTGCTGATCCTCATTCAACAATAGAAACTATTGAAAACATGCCGTCAGATGTAGTAGACTCTTTGACATCAAAGTAAGTGTAAAGAATTTGTCAAGTATATGCACTTTATTTTTCATATATTTAGTGCTAAAGAAAATTGTAGAGTGTTAATGCTTAGTAGTTGAAGTCTTCGCTCTTCTTTTTTTTGTATTAGTCACCAGACTCGTCATTTTTTGGAGTGATAAGTACAGACTTTTCGATTTCTTCTAAAATGTGCAACATGAACACAAATAAATATCATAGTACAATTTCTGTCATATTAAACATATGAAAAATCACTAGAAATAGGGCGTAGAGCCAAATAAGTCTATCATCTTATAATACAGGTTGATTAATATCGAATAGAATTTATTATACTGAGTAAAATAGGCCGCAATTTCATTTGTGCTTCAAATTGAAGTACAACTATTTAAGTACAGCATGAAACTTTAAGAAGAATCAATGCTTCATCTAGTACTGTACGATTTTTCATATCTTCTATATAAAATGGATTATTTCATGATAATCATTTCGATGAAATGTAATGAATCATTTCTAAAATTGGAATCAAGTACTCACTCAACGATTTTTTTAGTAACTATCAAAATGATGTATTTTGAACGGTAATTATTAGTTTTGAATTAACATTCTGTATTGCTTTTTGCAATTAGTTGTTTTGAAAAGTAAACAGATTATTTTGAGTACGAAATTAGGTATACAACTAAGATTTTCATGTAACAAGTCTGTAAATAGTTTTTTTTCATGAGTAATTATTCATTTCAATATATTTTTCAAACTGTACTTCATTTTTATCGAGCAAATGTTGAAAACTTTCAACTACCGCGAGGAAGAACTAATATTCAGCTACGTATATTAAACGCAAAATTCTCATTAAAAATATTCATAGCATCTGCTCTAGCAGATCGAACAAACAAAACCAATATGTATTTCCAGTGGCCTCTGCTGTAGTTCAAAAATCATGTTCTCAATACTCAGACAAAAATAAACTATATGAATGAAAAAGTAAAGTACAAAACATAAAAAGCTGAGTATCTACTATCGGAGTGAAAATTAGTCAGCTGAGTTTAAATACAAATGAATATTCGTGAACTCCACTTCATATTCAATCTATTGATTATTATTTGTGCAATCATATTGATCCGAAATTAGGATTATCTATAATTTGACGATTTGTAGTCGGCTTGAGAAATTTTAGATGGTTCCGTATATTTTGTATGACATGTATTGATGAAGTTGACTGCATTCGACGAAGACAAATGCGAGGGCGAAGCCCACAGCGGAGTTTCATGCAACAAACTTTATCTGTGTTAATAAAGACGGTCGTTCAATGTCCGTACTGCATATGATAGATTTTGTAACAAGTGCACCGAAGTAACCCATTCCTGGAATTTTTGGATAAATTTATTTACTTTAGAGTTAATGGCCACTATCCAGACAACTCGGTGTCGTACAAGCAACTACTCGAGTTATTTAATTTACGGAGTCTAAATGCAAATCGAGAAATCACCTCAGTTCGCTATTTGAATAAATTAATTCACGGAGAAATTGATGATCCTCATTATCTAAGTCTAATACCTTCTTATTCTCCTTCCATCAACACACGCAGTACCCATACTTTCTATTTACCTACTCCACAAACAAATATTTCTTCTTCTTCTCCCATCAACCGAATGTGTAACACATTTGAAAAAAAAAATTCTGATGTTAATGTCTTTCTTTTGGAACCAAAGGACTTTGCCAAAAAAATTATTTCATGTGTTTAATAACTTATCATTCATTTATTCTGTAAGTTTTCATTCTGTTCACTAATTTATTGTTTTTTTAATATGTTTCTCCTGTCTATTCATTGGGTATTACCTGTAGGGCAGTGTATATATAATAATGATAATAATAATATTAATAATGATAAATTTGGGTGTACTAAGCTATCTTATCTCATTTTACAAACAAATCTTCGCAATTGCAATCAAATTTACAGTAAATTGATACTACTTCATTGAATGATATTACATTGGGTTTTTAACATTTCCTGTGCTACCACGTTTACAGCAAATGCAGACACTACAACAAACACATCCTATAATACATATCTCTTCCAAATGTCAACTTGACAGATAGCAGTGAAATAAAAAAATACCAACGGCATTCATGACTGACAATTCCATTAGTTTTTTTCTCTCAACTGGGTTTCAACAATTAATTTCCTGTTGATGAGGATAATCGTTTCCATGGTTTGAAACTGAGAATTTTTGAAGCTGAAAAGTGTACTTTCGGTGCAAGAGTTATAAAAATTATTTAATATCCGACTAGTTTATTATTGTTGTCATAATAATACTGTTTCCAGCTAATTACGTAACAAATAATTCCCCAGGGTATTATTTTCAAGAATAATGCCCAAGGGCATCACGTTTTCTAGTGACAACAATTAACTAGAGTAATTTCTCTGACATAAATCACAATGACAGGACATACATTGCTGAAAATTTGGACTGAAATGATAAATTGATCGAACATTAAACATTGAAAGCATTACGGGAGTTGAACGGACGATAATGCTTATGGTCAATGAACACACCTCAAGCCAGAGGCCCTCGAAAAGAACACTGTTGACTTTAGGCATTATTGTCCTTTTAACATCCTTGATACCTCGATTACTATTTCGTACCTTGAGCAAATGGGAGAAGAGTATTTTTTTATCATTCATGATGTGGGTTAGTAAATTACAGGAACACAGAGCACAGGATACTTATTATGTACGGAAACTGGTTATCCTGTACATTTCAGGACAAAAAATAAGAAGCAACAATTTGTCCGAAACTTTATTTTGGATCTTGCCTTAAATTTTACTTCATTGAATAAAAGAGAGTTTTTTGCTTATGCATAGGTTTCATTTTAACTTGATTTTTATTTTAGATTCATGGGTGGTTTGCCAAATACCTATACATTAACAAAATCTTTAAGCGAAGCTTTAGTTGTCGAACAAATGGATTCTCTTCCTATCATAATAGTCAGACCGTCTGTGGGTAAGTAATTCAAATTTCATGTTTATTTTGAATCTGTTGAATTGCAAGCTACATTTCATGCTGCATTTCAAGCTAATTTTCATGTCAGAGATGTTTTATTTGTTGAATTGTAATATGAAAATAACATATCATAATTATTCGGCGATATCAGTCGAATTGCTTACATTATCATTTTGGCAACTGTTTAACTCATACACGTACCATGACAAAAGTTATTATCAATGTTCTCCAGAGGAATCAAGCATTTCTTTCAAAAATTTTAGCTTTCAATCAATAAGCGAGAAAAATTAACACCAATATCAATAATTCTGATGCATTATGTGCTTCTATTTCTTTGAACATTAAACTAAGACACTCTGTCTTGTTCATGATCTATTTCGATTTTTTACCTTTACAGCAAGGTCTGGTATTAATACCAGAATGCATACTTGATAAGTGCATAATAGTCAGTCATTTGTGCTTAATTTATACAACTAATTTTTTTTCAATTTCCTTTTGATTAAGCAGACCTTGAATTAAACAAGTCGTAAAGTACTATTAAATCTAATAAGTTCAAATAACGGAATTGTTCCACAACGGAGCTATAGATTTTATTGATTTATCATAAATCTTTTTACACTTCAAGCGATTTTTGCTTTTTCTGAATTAATGCAGAGGTCAGTATCCGTTATAATATTTTCTTGAAAAGCATCAAATCAAGCGATAAAATTATGTAATATGATGAAGAACTAGTTTTTCCATTTGTGGTTAACCTTGATCTCGACTAATACGTATGGTAATATTGTCAATAATCACTCCTACACTAATTTACCGGCAAAAATGAAGGTTACCAAAAATAATAGTATATTGTGTGGCTAGGGACGAAACATTTTGTCCCGTGCCACACACTGTATTTTTCATAATACCTGCATTGAAACTTTCCATATTACAAATTTATCATAACGAAGTGGATATTTTCATTTTGATTTTGCAGATAACAAGTCGAGAGTAACTGCTAGTGCTTTATCAATAAGATATTCTGATGTACTTACTTGAAATTGTCATATTATTACTTCTTTTCTTGGAACTATCGTCTTTTTAATTTAATTTACAACTACGAATACAACATCTGTCAAATTAACTGAGGTTATATGATTTTCATTTAGAGATTGATAATAAACAAATGCGACTCCGCCATGGATAAAACGATTTAAGAATCAAATTCAGCGGGCAGAAACAAGCTTGTTACTCCCCTAGGGCAGAAACAGGTTTGTTCCTGCCCAGCTACACTTGCATTAGTCTGAAATTGTCTTGTTTCGACTGACAAAACAGGTGTTGAAACGCGTGGTTCCAATGCAGGTATTATGAAAAATATATTTGTCGAATAATGATTACGAGATACTCTTGTACTTCTTCAGAAACTATTATTTTTTGTGGAATATATTATTATGTTGGATTAGGGATTTATGGCATTTTCATTTCTCTCGTCTTAAGCTTAAAAGCTCAACAGAAATCATAAATCCAGCTTTGTCTATTTTCTTCACTTTTCGGGTGATTTAAGTCTTTGTCTCTCAATAATTTCTCCAATCAAATAATTACATCTACTATTTTGAATTCAGTGGTACCAGTGTGGAAAGAGCCTATTCCCGGATGGGGTGATAATATAAATGGTCCAGTAGGCATGATGATAGCAGCAGGAAAAGGAATTGTGCGGTCCATGTACGGAAAAGGGGATTATTATGCTGATTTTTTATCTGTTGATGTTGCTGTAAATGCACTTTGTGCATGTGCTTGGGACTACCTGGCTCACAAGTTAGTATTCTTCAGTTATTTCACACTAACCTTACATGATTATAATAGCAGTAATAATGTTTTTAGTGGACAATAATTATAATAGACACGATGAATTCAAAGATTTTTATCATTACGCAGATATCAAATTTTATTTAGGAATATTGTATATTAGTCCGTGAGACAGCGCATAAATTTTTTGTTGATTACCGCTCACTTGAAACTTTTTGAGTGGCTTCATTGTGATGAGTCCGACAACTTTTTCATTTGGCAAAATTCTAGATTTGGGGGCGTTTACCCGCGAGGGCTAATTAATTGAAAGAATATTACCGTAATACTGATCTTTACACTAATCGAAAGATTTTTTGATAATAAAATGAAGGAAAAATATTGTCCGACATGAATATTGAGGCTACCGGTGAGTCCGACTTGTCATAAGTACCAACATACTCACCATTAGTACCAACATACTTATGACAAGTGCGGCTTGTCGGATTCACCGGTAGCCTCAATATTCATGTCGGACAATATTTTTCCTTCATTTTATTATCAAAAAATCTTTCGATTAGTGTAACGATCAGTATTACGGTAATATTCTTTCAATTAATTAGCCCTCGCGGGTAAACGTCCCCAAATCTAGAATTTTGCTAAATGAAAAAGTTTTCGGACTCATCACAATGAAGCCACTCACAAAGTTTCAAATGAGCGGTAATCAACAAAAAATTTAGGCGCTGTCTCACGGACTATATTGAAAGAAAGAATAAAAAAGCATAGATTCGTGAATGAAATTTATTGAGGATAGGTGGTGGACGTCCCTAATTCAATCATTGTGCCAATACATGACCAGTTATTCATGAAAAAATGTAGCTTTTGCTACAGGTCACCTTGTTTTTCTCAAGTGTTTTTTCGACAAGCATACCAAGAGAGAATAATTGATAATTACATACTCTTTTGGTATAAATCCTTTTCGCACATCCCTTATTTAGAAAATTGGTAGGTCTTGTACATTACGAATCAAAATTTTCATTTATTATACCATAAGTAGTTGAAGTATTATCGATTATTTTTGTGGTGCTATCACGAATGTTTATTGTGCTTGCGTTTGAATACCACGAGTGTGCAGCACGAGTGGTATTCACAAGCACAATAAACATGAGTGATTGCACCACAAAAATAGTCTATAATACTTTAACTACAAATGCTATATGGAGGACTATTCCAGGAGTAAAAAATTTTTTCATATTAGTTTTCTATGAATGAATGAATGAGTGAACAAACTTCTGTCAAACTGAAAAATTAGAGTTTCTTGCATTTTCTTTGACGAATAATAGAAAAATATATTGCGTCTTGATATGGAATCTAGTTCAGAAAGGTTTGGTGATAGATCAGAAGATAAAATTGATGGAGATATTCAGAAAAATATTCCATTAAATACGAAGAAAGCACAAATTGGAGGTATCCATATCTTTGAGTAAAATACTCACTCTGACCACTAGTGTAATACCCGATGGTATTTCTACACGTGCAAATACCCACTGATATGCACCGTTTCTATGGCGATTTAGCATTGTTAACCTTGTTATAAATACTACGAATGGAATAGTCACTAGAATTTTTGTCTCCACATTAAGTAAATATATTGTTCGGAAATTGGTACAGTCACTCGAATTAATTTGAGTAAAAGGTTGATGAGAGCCTAATTCTAATCAATCGGAGCCACACTACGTTTCGAATAAAATTTAAACAAATGAACGAACCATTCAAGCACTCTTTCACTGCCATACTTTTATATTTCCTTCGTCAAATAATTCAAATTGGATACCTTCTCATTTTTTGAATGCAGTAAGTCAATTAAATATCAAGTAGAAAATTTTTTTTAGGTATTGCAGGCCACTTGATTTTATTCATGTTACTATTAAATTTCGAACGTTTCTGATGCGCACCCACCAAGGTGGCTGATGGCTGGTGGTCGCCTCAAAGTTACATTCGAACATTTTTGTGATTTTTGAGTAAATTGTTATTTTCATATTGTATTTCAATAAATATTAGAAGTTAATCTTCACAACTATACTTTATACAACAATGGTATACGATTGTAATACTTTTATAAGAAAACTGAAGATGGATGGGTGCGCATCCGAAACGTACGAAATTTAATAGTAACATGAATAAAATCAAGTGGACTGCAATACCTGAAAATTTTTTTTTACTCAATCCATAATATCCAGTTTATTCAGATCATGGTTTCTTGGTGTTTCAATAGAGGCATCAGAGATATCTCAACTACAGCATGAAGAAGGGATGAGCAGGTTGAACTGATATTTTGTTAAATTAATGGACAAGAGTTCGTCTCCATTTTTGATTCAGTATTGTTATTGTATTAGTAATATCCAAGGCCTGAAATGGATAATATCAGACTTAATAACAACCACCTATTTACCCGCGCCATAATATTTTACTAGGATAATGTTTTATAGTAATTGAGGTATCAAGGGTGTTAAAAGAACAATAATGCCTGAGGTCAACAGTGTACTTCCCGAGAGCCTTCGGCCCGAGGTGTGTACGTTGACCGTTGGCATTATTGTCTGTTCAACTCCCGTGGTGCCTTCAATGTTTAATGTTCGACTTTTGTTGTATTTCAATCAAAAATTTTAGTAATATATGTTCTGTCATTGTGATTTCTGTCAGAGAAATTACTCTAGTAACTAGCTGTAACTAGGAAACTTGTTTGTTATTTTTCAAAATGATGCCCTCGGGCATTATTTTTGAACATAATGCCCTCGAATATTATTTATTACGTAACTACCCTGAAATCAGTGTTATTATGAGAACAATAATAAGCCAGTCGGACATTAATATAATTAATAATAATTATTAGAGAGAATTAATTTCTATCAATTTCATGATAGACTTTTTTGCAATATCAGTACAATTCTGTTTCAGAGAACGTAGAATTTATAACTTGACGACATCAGATGAAGTTTCATATACATGGAACGATATAATAGAAGGGGGTAAAAAAGTCACTGTATCAAAAATACCATTCAATAATATTGTTTGGTATCCTGGAGGAGCTTTAAGAGATTCGAGGATTATTCATTACATAGCAGTAATTCTCTTCCAATTCATTCCAGCTATTTTAATAGATACAATTCTTTTATGTAGTGGGAACAAGCCTATGTGAGTATATTCTCTTTTAAAACATCTTGTTACATTAAAAACGTTCCAGTTCGTATTTAAGTGATAATGGTTATTTGTGTATCAAGGCCGTAGAGGTTATCTTTTTTGATCGAATCTGCTGTTTGATTAGGAGAGACCAAAAAAGAACTGTAGGCCGAGGTGCACACAACGTTTTTCAGGCGATCATCACGAAATGATTCAAAATCACAAAATTTTATCTATTAATTTCTAAAACATTGCAATTATAAATCTTAGTTGCCGTTGGAAATGTTCTATTTTATTGTCTTCTATCAAAATGATATATGTGTATCAATTTCAATTTCTTGAATTGCACGAACTATTAAGATTGACGGAGGAATATTATATGTATTTCGGTGAAAACTGTATCTTAAAGAGTTCATCAAGCAGTCCATATAGGTTAGTATGAAATGTTTATAAAGTAGTTTTTGACAGATCAGTCCCAAAAAAGTATTATTTGATAGAACCGTCCCAAAAAGTAGAATTTGACAGATGTGTACCAAAAAGTGAAACTTCACGGCCGCAAAAGAGGCCATAGAAACACCTTTTTTGTTATGATCGCCTAAAAAAATAATTTATTCAACCAATCTATCATGAAAATCGGAGTAATCATTTATTTGTAATTTTGGATTTGTGATTATATGAATTTGTTTTTTTTTAAATAATTGGAAATTGTAGCTTGATGAAGATCCAGAAAAGGATTTGGAAAGGAAGTGAGCTATTGGAATTCTACACAACAAATCAATGGAACTTTGATAAAACAAATTTTTCGAATATGAGAGAAATGTTAAACCCACGAGAAATGAAGACTTATTTCATGACAAGAGAGGATTTAGATTTCGATGAATATATTGCCAACTCCATATTAGGTGCAAGAAGATATATATTAAAGGAACCAGACAGTACCATACCATCTGCTAAGAGACACCTAAAAATGTAAGATGCCCTTTGAGAAATGATCACAACTTTGTGAATTAATGGCGAGTCCTCAAAACTTTTCATTTATTATTCTCTAGAGAATATTTAAGACACTGAAAAATTTATTACCATACTTGGAATCTTGATGTTTTAATAGATTTCTGAACAAGATTATTTCACAAAGTTATCCACAGTTATTTTGACATCATTATTAATAAAATATATATATTTTTTTTTACAGAATGTGGTGCGTGGATCGCATATTTAAAGCCATAATAGTATTAGGACTGATATATTATGTATATAACAAAATATTTTCTTAGAAGTGAAACGAACTTGAGTTGATTTTATTGCGGTAAACGGTGCATTCTTGATCATCATCATATTATGAGTGAGATAATTAATAATTAATAATAGAGGGAATTTAAGACGTCATACAAGCATCAGTAATAAATTCAAATTGTTTTGGAATAGAATTTTGATTAATTTATGAAATGTGTGTTATAATAACAATCTATTCATAAGTCACAACTGTTCCCGACCTAAAGTATTCTAATCCGTTTTCCATATATTGTTGTCATATGTCGCATTTTGTCCTTTTAGTACTGTATTGTAGTTGATTCAAGCCTGGTTTCTTAATCCTGGATTGAACTAGTTGAACAGATTAATCTAACTCACATTATTGAAACCAAGCATTACAGAAGTATTTTGTATTTAAATGTGATAGAATAATTATTAAAAAGTCATTGTGAACATAGAGAGTTATTTCATTGTGTATACATGTATCAAAATAGTGACAATTTAAAATACAAAATTATGATTTTTTCAAACTTTAATTTTTTTCATGAAATATAAGATTCGCCAAAAGTGAGCTATGAATGGTTTCTTGATTCCACAGTACCTGAAACAGGTACAACGTTGTACCTACTACGTTTTCTCGTAAAGAAAGGCTAATCGGTGTATTGAATGAAACGAATTAATGCAGCTCATTTTTGTCAGTGCTGCTCCTTTTATAGGCTATGTGCAAGGGGGCGGAGTTTGAACAAATATCAATGCGAGCGCTCATAGTGAGCACCATTGTAAGCATCGAACTCTATTTCTCAGAATACGTCATCGAGCATTGTAGTTTAAAAGTGAAAATAATTGCATATAAAAGATAAGAAAACGCTTGTTCTATTTCAGGCTGTTGTTTTAAGGATGATTCAAGTGAAATATAGTTTCATAGATTTCATGTACGCAGTTATAACATAAAAAAACGAGTGAAGTGGATCAAAGCGGTAAATAAAGTATTATCTGTCTTCCGTTTTTAATCTGTATAATAAAGATGTTTGTAATTCAACTGTGAAATTAGAAAAATTCGTCATCGATTTGGGATTCATGAATTAACCTCTATCTCTAGTTTGTAAGGAGTTTCAGTGATAGAAGTTTGTCGGATGCACTTCGCAATAATTTTGTTGTTAATATTGTCAGCAACATATTCTTCAACAGGTTTAATATGGCAAAACTAATTTCACACTTTTCTTCAATGCTTTCTCGGTAAAAGGGATACAGTGTTTGATACATTCAAACTCGATCCGCAAGATCATCGGCGTCATAATTTGAGGTTACTCTGTCAATTTGGACGAATTAAAACGTTTTCTCTAATAGGTACGTTATAAATGAAGAAAAAAATACTCAAAATAAGTAATTCCAACGTACCTTTTATGCTATGCAAGTTATATTATACGCACACGGCTGAATTAAATAATATAGTACATTTAAAAAATTATAGGTATGAAACAATGCTGAAATAGGAGTTCAATCATTCTCCATTATCCGCTAGAGATGCTGGTAGACTTCATGCACGTAGCCTATTTCCGGGATAGAAATTTGGCAGGTGGATGGCATGTGAGAAGTAGATGTCAGCTGAGAAAAGATTTTGCAACAGGGCTGAATTAAGGAGGGATCTATATGGAAGATCTATGCTTTTGTCGGTAGAGGCATAAAATTCAGGAGTTGAGTAGAAAACTTGAAGAAAATAAATACCGCTGAATCATTTTTTACAAAGTTGGATAATGGTGGCCTAGAGAGGGATAAAACCAGCTCTGGAAGTTCTTCTGATTTTGATGTCAGGGACTTGAATTATATTGATTTCCTTCTAAATTTCAATGTTCTTCTGCCAATGATTAATACTATGATATGGTTTCTACAACAGGGATGGAAAAAGATTGTCAATGGAATATAGAAAACTACAAATTATGCTGAAATTTCGCAGATAAACGTCATTTAAAAATGAATTTCACGACAGGGCAAAATTAAGGGAGTATAAAAGACGATTGCAAAGTTTTTATGAGAGTTTGATATCTTTGTTGTTTGAGGCATGAAATTTGATATTCAGGTAGACAACGTGAGAGAAATACATTTTTTTTTATATTATACGTGATTTTTTCGAAAAGGATGGATCAAAGTGACTGAAAATGGATAAATTATCTGTGGGAGTCCTTTTGTTTCTGATGTCAGGGACTTAAATTATATTAGTTTCCTTCAAAACTCCGATGAATCTATATCTTTAAAGGCGGAATACCAATCAATGATTCAAAACAAAACCTCAAAAACTGCCAAGCCGATTAAGCTGAAATTTGGCAGGTAGGTAGCATGTCGGAAGTAGACGTCAGCTAAGAAAGTAGTATGTAACAGGGACAAATTCAGATAGATTTATATGAAAGTTCATGTTTTTATTGGTAGAAGTACGAAATTCAGGAGTTAGACAATATGAAAAGAATAAAAACCGAAATATAGTTTTTTCGAGAGAATTGGATTGAGGTGGTGCAGAGAAGACTAAACTTTACTTGGATAGCTCTGTTTTTGATGTTAGAAGTCAAATACTTGGATTATATTAATTTTGCTCATAAGTTCAATTTTTCTCATGTCGATATCTAGATGAATATCACGATATAATTTCTACAACAGGACAGGACTTGAATAAGGTTATCGACGGAATATTAAAAAGCACGAATTACATTAGAATTTCACGGAGAAGTAGTTTGTGGAATCATTTGATCAAGGATTTTGCGACAGGGCCTAATTAAGTGAATATAGAGGTGATTGCAAGTTCATATAAGAGTTCTTTTTCATTGGTATTAAAGGCATGAAATTTGATATTCAGGTGGACAACAATATAAAATATATACCGTTATATTATTTTTTGTATGCGGGTGAAACCGCGGGTAGCAGCTAGTTATTTTATAATTTCAAAGCCTGAACATTTATTTATCTTTCTACGTGATCCCTGTGCCGATCGATGCATTTTTGCAGATACTATGCCATTTTTGCCACCACTTCCAAAGTCATATGAATGGAGCTTCGCAGAAACCAAAATGGAAAGTGGAACTCCGATAACGTTTCACTTTCGCGAATCGACGGTTTTTGCTTCTTCTTTCGTCGGAAATTTAAGGTCCCTCGCTTACTTCTTCATCAGGAATTGACGTAAATTTCAATGCGACTCTTGCACCAATGCACTACTTACAAACATTTTTAACATTCATGTACGACTCCAAATACAATTCTGATGATTATGAATTTCAATTGACTTGATGTCTTTGCGTTCAAAAACCAAATAATTGTAAGAGTTACGCACGATTAATAATCAATAACCTGTCAACAGAGAATTATTGATTGTTCTCATAGTTTGGAATTGAGAGCTTTCGGAGCAGAATTTAGTTCAAGAAATTATAATCTGCAACGACTGATCATTATGAAGTGGATACTTGTTTGAGAATGTGCGTGCACGCATAAAAAAATTGCAAAATTGCACTCGTCGATTGATGATGTCAATCAATTAAGAAGAATCAAATCAAGATGTCAAATAAGAAACAGGCTGCGTGTCAAGATTTAAATCATTTCGAAATATAGCCATATATAGTACTTAGAGCCAAGCTGTCAGTTTTTTCATCAAATTTTCTTCTACCTTGTATTATACATAGCATTTTTATTGTCAGTATTTATTATGCAGGAAATATGTCTCTTCAAAATTGAAGGAATGACCAGATACAATGATTTACTAATGCATTTTATGTAGCATCACTTTTTGCTCTTTTGCAGTAGCGTTTGTATTCATCTACATGTAAATCATTGGCACTCCTGAGGATGGTCCAGGTAGGACCAAAACTATAGAGCACAAAGAAAAATTGAACTATGTGACTAAACTCCTCTATTTTAGTACCTAAATTGATGTGTTGGGTGAAATAATGACTTCTTCTATTTCAGGAAGTTGATGACAAGAAAATATTTCAGAATATGTAAAAACACGTACAAATTATGCAAAATTGTTCTAGTCATTACGATCTAAAACGTTGTATTTTGTTGGAAGTTGAGAATTCTTGATTTCCAAATGATACAAAATTGTCTTATGAGCACACAGTAAATCGACCTCAAATGCTTCATTGTCTATCTAAGAGTCTCTTGCAAAATTTGGTATACTTAAGCATATATTAAATTCAATCAAACAGGAATTGCAGTCATCATTTCAATATTTTGAGGGCGTTAACAGCTTATTTCTGTAATTGAAATCATTGAACATGCAGACATGCAGTCTATTCTTACACACCTTGGACTATCGAATGAGTGATTTGATGATTCGATGTTTAACTGTTCTGGAACTGTATATAAACTTAGATTGTGTTGATAGAGGATGATACGTCATTCTGGATTGGATTTTTGGTGCACAATGATTACTTTTGTTGAACAAACGGTTAAATACCAATTAGCATTAGCATTTCATCTTGTAACGGATATGCCAAAAACAAAATGTAATGATCATCGTTTTCACCACACTTCTGAAACAGATACTTTTCTTGTAGGTATCTTTTTTAACTTAAGACACCTATACAGCAAAATAGCGTTGGTTTTCGAGTTCATTTGTAATAATTCATTATTCGTCACAATTTAATATTATGCTGTAAACATTTTCTGAGCTTTCATTATTTAGCTGATTGAAAGCTTTTGAGCAAGCTGCCCTTTGTTCTTCGGCATTTAACGAAAAAATTTGTCCATGTCCAATTCACCGTTTATTGTAAGTTTTCGAAATATTAACTCTTGATTGACTACCGATGATCATGATACCATTCTTTGCATTACATTTTATTACCTTGTTATATAAATAGTCCCAGCATAAATAAATCTATTCGCTTTACCAACTGTTTGCGTAGTGTTGTTGAAAATTGAATGAAGATGTTGTGGAATCCTCAGTCCTTGACTTCATCTCACACTCTTGTGGTAGGTATGTTTCATAGCAATCATAAATAATAAAATAAATATTAATGCACAAAATTCTCGTAGCGATTTACATTTCAATTTTAAATCAGCTGAAAATATAAAATATGATATTTTTATTAAATATTATAGAAAAAAATATATTACATTGTCCAGACATAGACACTTGCTTAATTGTAGAACATAAAACTTGATTATCCGTCAAAATCAAACCGTCACTGATGCAAAGCAACTCATTTGACAATCAGATTTATTTAAACATTGTTCATTTTGTCGGAGAATTATATTCAATGCAACCAGGCAAATGAGTTGTAAAATTAATACTAATTAACAATATGTACAGTTGTCTTATATTTGGTATTAAAATTATTCTACAACATATTAGGTATTACAAAACACACAAAATTTGATTTGAAGTATTGCAGTTATTAATTGATAATTATTTTGGTGTTACCAAATGAAAATTGCAACAGTGTTAACGAAAAAGATGAATTTTCACTAATGATCGAGTATTTGGGTCTTACTCTAACTTAACACAACTTGGAAGTGAGCGATTTTTCAATATGCTTATAGCTACTATGTATTGGGTCAGTATTTTCGAGCATTTTGACCAAAGTGTAATGAATAGGTATACTAATAGATACATCCGAATGCCCAAAGACATGTTTACCGTCGTTAAAGAGCGCAAATTTGGTGTTGAAATCGTTAGACCAGCAACTTTAGTTTCACAAATCGAAATCGGAATATGTCAGATTGTTTTGGTCAGAATTTTGTATCCAAGTTCAGTAATAGCTGTGAAATATCACTACGTAATTCAAGTGATCAGTTCAAGTATTCTAAATGAATACTGACCTAATAAGTAGAAGTGTATTTTAGCTTATAGTTTTTCTCCACTCAAACTAACCATATTATAGTACGAATGATCTGGGAATCTTTCTAATTCTATATAGTCTGTTTCAGTCAATAAGAGTTTTTCTAGCAATTCTACACATTCGGAGAATGTTGGTCTAGCTTCTGGGTCTTTATCCCAGCAGTAATACATTATGTTGTAGAGCTCTCTTCTGCAATGTTCTGGTTTGTCTAGGCGGTGGCCATCTCGAACCTAGAAAAATGGAATAAAAAAATAATTATGAAATTCCAACACACATAATTTGCAATAAATTGTATTCCCTCCATCATGTTTCCATAAAACAGATAAACCATCGAGAAATTAGTCCTATGGGATGATTTTTACAGTCAAAAGGGGTTGTGGAAACGAAACAGAGCAATAGAAAAAACAAATAGTAGTAAGCTGAGAATGAGAAAGCACAAAAGGAGTTGCTCATCGAACTAGTTTTTAGTATAAGAAAAAATAATATTGTTATTAATTCAGCTCAGTTCAAAGCTGATTTGATTTCCATAGTTACAATAGGATACATTGATGAATTTATTTTATATTTTTAAAACACTGTTTACATCGTTATAACATAGTAAAAAATATAAATTATGTTTAAAAGTGCTGTAACCAAGTTGAAAAAAATATTTAAAATTCAGAATAATTTTGAGCTGTTTAAACGCCGCCATTTCCGCGCGCTCTATAAATGACGTCAAATAACATGTCCAGTGACATTACAGTCCATTGTTTACTACAGATGTTTTCGTTCTCAACTTTTTTCAGTATTAAAAAAGCTCAAACGTCAGTTCATAAGTATTGCATTGTGCCTTAATGCAAAATACTATCAGAAATGTACCTGATAAAGTCTTTTTCCAATCCAGACAGATTTTAAAATACGCAAGCAATGATGTAAGGTTATCAGAAGAGATGAAGTATCATAATGAACTTGACAGATCATGAATAACACTATATGTGATTAGTTTTAGCAATAAAATACAGTGTATGTATGCGGCTTTGTTTAACATTTGCTCGTTTCAAAATAAACAAAAATTATAGGTTATGTTCACTGCTCATCATATTCCGGATTGTATTTATTAAAATAGCGTACATAATGTGTTATTTTCTAATTATTACTTTGCAGTGTTCACTCTTTTTACTTCAGCGGAGGTAAAATTTGGATTTGTAAGAAAATAAGACGACATCATGAATGGATCTATTCTTGACAGATTATCCGATTGTGCTTTTACAAAACCACTGTCTTAAATGATTTATGATCTCACTAGGATGCTGAAATTACACTTAATTAAGAATGAATTTACAACACACACGTTATCACAATGTTTTCTAATCAAAAGCTTGCAATGCCATACAAATGTAAGCAGTGCGCACTTGTTGGCATAGTATTTGACGTCACACTTCGCATTAACCAATGGTGTTGCGTTTTAGAACTTTGAATTTCCCTCGCTAAATTTGCACTTTTATTTATTAATTTCAAGCAATTGAAAAAATATTAATTACCAAAATGATGACTTAGAACAAATTTCTGGCCGATAAAAATTCGGAATAAAAATATTTGAGCCAAATTTAAATTTTATTTATATTCCCTATTGTTACCAAGATAATTAAGTTAGACCAAAGATTGTGATTTGATTGCTAAGCAAATAAAAACTATTTAAATTATTAATAATAAATTCTTAACGGCCTTTGAACACATGAGTAGTGCATCTATACATCATTACAATGATCCATTCAGCACTCTCACATCGTACTATACTGTAACAGTAGAGGATCAATTGCCACATACTAGATTAGAATAGAATACAATCAAATGATCTGAAACTGTGAATCAGCTTGAACTATTCTGGGAATATATAAGCTGATATTAAGCACTGTATTTACAGAATGAACACCATGAGTGCTTTCAGCAGCAGAATTAATTAATGTAATCTAATCTTCAAGTACTGTGATACAATTCAGTTCACTCCAACCTCCAATGATTACTTTAAAATGTCAAGATAGAAAAGGGAACTCTGTAGTGAAAGATATATTACTGTATACAACAAATGTTTTTTGTCGAATAACTTTGGGGTACAAATGTTGCATGACAAATTTTTGGATAGATATAAAGCTGGAAAATATAGTTTAGAGAGATTATTCCTAGAATTATTTCCTGAAAGTTTGCTCCTGCAAGTTACTTTCAAGCAACTACAAAATAAAGTAAGGCATCATTTCTAAAGGATAGATACTTTTGGAAGAGGTAGACAGGCTTGAGAACTACATAAGGTAAACAAACAATTAGAAATCAAATGGATTTGGTAGATCTAGACATATTCAATACATAATTATATCTTTCCAACAACTAAAGTATATGGGTGGAGCAGAAGAACAAATTCTCTAAGAAGTGATTAACAGTATATGGAAAATAAAGAAAATACCCTAGGATTGGGAAAAGGCAGTGATATTTCCTGTACGCAGAAAAGGAGACAATTGAAATTGCAACAATTACAGAGGAATATAATTGTTATGCACAGCCGCAAAAATTTACGAGGGGATACTAGAGAATAGGCTCAGGAAACAAGTGGAAAATTCAATGGAGAGCCCACAAAGTGGTTTTAGGAAAGGGCACTCAACTCAAGACCATATTTTCACTATTAGAAAACTAATTGAGAAAACTAAGAGACAAGATAGTAGACTCTTCATTACTTTTGTTGATTTGGAAAAGGCTTTCGACAGTGTTATAAGGAAACAATTGTGGGAAATATTAAAGAAGAATAACATCAGCGAACAGCTTATAGAAGAAATCAAAAGCATCCATACATAAGAACCGGAAGACAAGTTTCAGAAGAATTCAGCACGTCACACAAGGTCCAAGAAAGGAAGGAGCCCTAAGCGCTCTATTATTCATCATTTATTTGGATGATATCTTGAAAAACGTGAAGGACAAAACAAAAAAGATGGAGATAGGCTACTACAACCTAATGAGAACAATAATATCTGAATGTGTTTTTGCAGATGATCTTGCGATTCTAGCAAAAAGTGAAAGCGATATGCAATTTAATCTAAACTTAGGAATGAGGAATTGAAGGAACATAGAATGACAATAAATGCAGAAAAAACAAAAACTATGGTAATTTCGAAGGAAGACATAACTACAAACATTACGTTAAACGGAAAAGAAATAGAACAAGTGGAAACGTTTTCGTATCTCGGAGCAACCCTGAATAATAAAGGAAGTATAGAACAGGAAATAAACAAGAGAATACAAGCGACGAACAAAAGCTACCCTGAAATAAACAAAGTATTACTAAACAACAAACAAATTTCTAAGAATATAGAAATGATTTTATACAAAACAATTTATAGACCTACATTGATATATGGCAGTGAAACCTGGATAATGAATCAGAGAACTAAGAACAAAATACAAGCAACAGAAATGAGGTTTCTCACAAGAATCGATAAAATAAGGAACAAAACGATAAGAATTGAAAGTATACAAACAACCATTGAAAAAAACGGCTCGCATAGTATGGTCATCCAGTTAGAATGCCGGAAGAAAGACAAAGTAAACAGGTAAGAAACACAAGATAATTGAGGAAGGAAAAAAGGGGTAGACCTGGTAAGACATGGGAAAATAATATAGAAAATATTTCAAATAAAAATAACATTGGAAAACAAGAAGCGAAAATAAAAGCAAGGAATAGAGCACTATGGAAGGAACTGATAAATAGTACTAAATAAAGTGATAATAAACTAATCGCAACACCCGAAAGGGTATGAGCCGATTTAAAAAGTTGATAATAGTATCAATATCTTTCCTAAGATATAGCTCTGTATGTTTCCTGATCATCATTTCTATCAATAGAGGAACAAATTACTTAGATTATGAAATTCGAAACAAAAGAAAATATACACGCTACGTTAATGATATCTCATGGATGTGTTAGGTATGCAACAAATATGTCAATTCAAATATTACGACATGAGGCAGAGAACTATTTCGAGAGGAGCCTTGCCGAATATGTAATCCGAGTGCTATAATACCTACCCTATTTTGATAGTTATTGAGCACATAGTAAGAGGATATTGGGTCTAAATGAATAGAAGTCTAACTATAAGAAGTTACATATGTATCAACAATAGTACGAAGCACTCAAGCACTAAAAGAGAGAAAGTGTCGAGTACTTCTAAATTCTGTTGAGTAGATAATAGTGTCACGAATATGAAATATTTCTAGTAATTAGGTCACATAATTATTTATTTGAATCCGCTGTAACTGTAGTCTTAGTTAGTATTGACAAGGTCGATGTTCAATTGTCGGCCATGATTGACAGGCTATGGTAACTAGATGTTCGTTGGTTGCCAGGCAACAACTGTTAGACAATTAAATGTTGGCCCATTGTCGGCTTAGGTATATAAGAGCGCGAGCTAGGAAAGGGAGTCAGTAATTCAGTGATTGAGTACGAGTAACCGTGAGTGATATTGTGAACATACGAATTTGTAAAGTGAAGATTCATACTGTAACCTGTGTAATAAATTATTCTAGATAAAATTTGTGACAATATAATGAAAGAAAAAACTTTTCAGAACTCATTTTCTAATAAATATGTTTTATTTGGGTGAAGCTCTGTATGAAATCTACAGTATCCAGGTATATACAAGATTCCCTTCCAATGTGACAAAGTATATATTGGACGAACCAAGAGGACTGTGGAAACAAGATTAGAAGAGCATTCTCGCCATATAAGATTGAACCACCCAGAAAAGTCTGCAGTGGCTGAGCATGCTATTCAAGAATTTATATGGCATTGACTTTAAGAATACTAAGCTCCTGGCTAAAGAGAACAATTGGTTCAAAAGGCTGATAAGAGAAGCAATAGAAATTGAAAAACCACCTAATAATTTGAATTTGAATACTGGTTATGAACTAAATCGTTCGTGGTTACCAGTCATTTCTTCATAATTCCAAGTTATTTTTATCTATGAATCTACTTGCAAGAGTTACTTCAACACCACCTCCTGAAGATCTGTGGATGATTTAGTTATGTGCCAAACTAAAGAGAGTAGAGCCAGATTGATCTAGAACCACAAGGAGTTGACAATTTCCCTATTCAGACCTTCATTTTTATCTACTGAAGACCTGTGGATATTGTATTATAGCTATATCACAGGCAGAGCTATACGATCCTTGGAGTTAATATTTCATACTAATCTAGTCACCTTTTGTATTTTTGTTGTCTTGACAATGTTTTGTTTATTTATTTATTATACTTTTATAAACTTGAAAAAGGCAGCACTTTGCTGTTGAAACGTTGTGTTTACAATTATTTTTTATACAGAACTTCACCCAAATAAAAGATATTTATTAGTTAATATAACATTTACAAATGATGTCTCACTTTGAGAGATATTCTTTTATGTTATTCAGATTACTCTCGAAAGCTCACATGAAACGGAAATTAACGAACCATGAATAACTTCGTTATCTTTTTACCGTATCTGGTAGACATCACATAGTAATTTGTTCTTGACTTGTATTCGTGTAGGTTAAACTGGGATTTGTTGATATCATCAAACGAATTTCATTGAACCTGATAGTTTTGTCAATTCAATTATGTTTAGTTGAATGATGTTTGTTGTACATGGAATTCAATTTGATTGAAAAAGTACATGATAATTAACTCAAATTCAAACTGATTTATAGCCAAAACAATCAGGTGAGGAAGCTAGAAACGTTGAGTATTCGAATATTCTCATTATAATTATTTGCTCTGGAATGTTTTAAACATGAAAATGTACATCAAAATTACATCAATTTTCAATAGGCCAGTTTCAACAACAATATTTCCATTAGAAATTATTCTTCCATGTCAAAATGATACATTTCAAACTGTGGTACAAATTCAAGAATATCTCCAATAACATTTCGTTCAACATTTTTGCTGTCAATTCAACCGAAATCGAATTTGCAGAATTCATTCCAGCAGAAATCAACTTAGAAATGTCAGAGTTTCATATTGTATATTTTTTTATTCAATACTTGGAAAATAGTGAGAAGATATCAATATGTGCATATAAATTCTCGATTAGCAAATCCTAATCCAATCCAAGAGTTCACATTGTATCTTAGATCATTTACATAAGCAACACTATAGATCATAATATGTTTGTATAAATTAGTACGCAATTAGTTGATTTGCTCGATTTGTGTCGGGAATCGAGTTGTAAGTGTTTAGTTAGTCCCAGGGAAGTTAGCCTTCTGTGCGCAGGATCTCAAAAGGACGTGAAAAAGACAATTGAATTTTTCATATATTTTTCAAACAAATCCAAATGATTTAATGTCAACTGGAATTATTCAGCGTTCAGCGCATTCAGCAGTCACATCAGTACTCACAAGCATTCTCCTCTTAGTTTTGTATGAGGTATATTTTCCTACCTTTCTCATAACATCGGCAGCACTCAGTCCAGGATATGGCGTCGAACCCAAAGTGACAACTTCCCACATAAGTACCCCAAAGCTCCATACATCGGATTTGCTTGTGAAAACATTGTCATACAATGACTCCGGGGCCATCCACCGGATTGGAAGTCGACCTTCACTTTTCCGCTCATACACTCGCTCCGAGTTTCCGGTCACGTCTCGCGCAAATCCGAAGTCTGCGACCTTGCAAGTATGATCTTCTGTGATTAGGATATTCCGGGCAGCTAAGTCGCGGTGGACGATCTAAGCAAAACATAAAAATAGAAATTTAATAAAGACAAATGACGAATTTCTGTTCTCAATTTGTCATCTTGATGTGCTCTACGCTTTATTCAAACAGTGAATGCAGATTATATGCTTCAACGCAAATTATCTTAATATTTTTGTGGGATTTGAATCCAAACTGAACTGAATTACGAAAAAGCAAAAAACAAACTTTTGAGAAATGTATTGTTATCATATTTGTGAGAAAATCGCTTTATTTAGAAAACCGTGCTTGAATTCGCTCCATACCTCTGCCACACACTTTTCAATATGACGCACGTGCTTTTCCCATTAGGAATAACATTCTGCAGACATCCTGGGACTGATTCCACCAGGCATATGCAAATGTTCTCGAGTTCAACATCGTGCAAACACACTTGAACAGCATCACCTATAATGCGTTCCTCTGTCGTACAATGCATTCCACCCAAATGCCTTGTTACAATACTCCACAAGCCCTTAATGAAATCAAAATTAGGTGAATTTCCAGGCCAATCGAGCATCCTGATTCTATTCTCCAGCATGAAAGCCTTCAGCAGTCCCAAACTGTGACAAAAGGCCAAGTCGTGCTGAAATGTTCCGTCGAAGGCTGGCATGAATAAAACGATATTTTGGTTTATTTAGTCGAATTCATCATGCCGTAATCAAAAACCAGGTTTCTAGTGCCATTTGTCGTCAAAACCCCCTTTAGCGGGTGTTTTAGATCAAAATATGATGCCGCAGGATCGTTGCACATGCAATTCATCGACTGGATATTCTAACACGACAATTTAAAACTAGTAAAGGCCGTTATGCTGGAAATTCAAATCAAAGCTCCCAGAAACTCATCCAACCTAAATCCTATCGAGAACCTGTGAGAATATTGTGACGAAACGGCTTGGGAAGATGGATTGTACGACAGAAAAACGCCAGACAGACAATGCCACTCAAATGCTTTTATACGATGATGAACTCAAAAACACATGTAGCAATCCAGCGGAGGCAACACCAGAACTTCTGCAGAAGATCATCTCCGTCAAGAAAAGACACACGTCATACTGAAATAGTATATTGTACAACAAGTATAGAAAATTATCTATCTCACACGAGGTGTGTAATTTTCAGCACGAGACGGAGTCGAGTGCTGGAATCACATAAGTGTGAAATAGGTGATTCTATACGTGTTGTACACTATACTTTTTCTACGATCACAGTATTTAATGAAATATGTAGGTGAATCATTAGTATAACTGAGATTTCAAATCTATTTTCATAAATGTAGAATAACTTAGGCATTTTAATTGTTTGCTCTACTTATTTATTGTGATATTTACTTTAGTTATGATTTGGAACATTATTGAGATATTTTCTATCAGTTGATTGACATTTCATTGTTGTGTAATCTTATTGTTGCGACCTACTGAGATATTGTATCTGATTTGCCTACTCTTGCAAAGTGACGCTCTGATTGGCTTATTAAGTAGAGTATTCTGTGATCTCGGGTAATGTGTTTTCTGAATTTTTGTCACTAACCATTTTTCAACTGCAGTAATGATGATTGTGGATATCTAATTTTAGTTATGATACAATAATTACACACATAATTCCTCGATTTCGAGAGAATGTGATAAACGTGTATTGTCTGCTTCAATTTGACAGTTGTGATTCGCAGTGTTGCCAACCTTTGGAATATACATTACAAGAATAAGTCAATAATTCCAAAAGAACTTAGTGCAATTTTGTTATTCAAACGTGGCTTATGAAAGAGCAAACAGAGATTTATATCAAGTCCGGGATATTTATCAATAAACTTGCTGAATATATCACCTAAAGAATATTCGAAATGGATTAATAATATATTGGTCAAACTGGTGTGAGAAATCATTTCTAATGACTTCTCCCACAGTTGTGTGAAATTGTTATTTTTCTAGTTGTGTTTTGTATGAGAAATATGTTGTTTTCTATAGTGATCGTAGAAAAAATGCAATGCAGACCTATGGAGCCAGCAAAAGCACAGTCTTTCCATTCTGTCCCAATTAATTTGCACAGTATAAAATATTGTGCTTAGGATCCTCGACGCTAAAGCTTTCCCAAGCATTTCATACAATGTGCCCGGACAGGGCCGTATCCGTGCCCAGTCGTTTTCACCGTGCTCCGGTCGGGACAGTCATTCATGCTACACTGGGCAATATTGGTTATTGCACAATCGTGTATCTTGTGTTGTCAACTATGTATCCATCTCAAGTGTGTTATATTGGAATTTTCACAACTTGAGTTGTTAGCTATTGCAATTGCCATTGAAGACGGAGAATTGGAAACACGAATCTAGCTTGAATGGAAAGGCCGTGCGTCTTTGATACTACTTTCACGACCAAAATCACAAAAACGTTGCTTCTAGAGAAATAAAATTTTCATATGTTCATAAAAAACCAGAATTCCGTGATAAAAAAAGATTTTTTGCACGATTGGGCGTTTTCATGTGTTTACCGGCCCTCTATTCGTGGTGGTATGTTAATTTTACCTGCAAACTGTGGTTACTATGGTTATGCTGACTTACCGCCTATGCACGGAAAAAAATTAATTATACTAAATAAAGATTGATGTCCAATAAGCAGTGTTATGATCACTAATTATTACACTTTTAAGCAATGATACCTTTGTTTTGACAATCAATTCACAATAATCATTGTTTAAATACTCAAATTTAAAGTTTATATACAAAAAACTGGTATTATAAACATTAAAAATTACAATGTGCTTGTTGCAAAAATGGAATTATAATAATTATTGAGTAAAAACTTAATCTTTATCGTTTAGGAAGTAGAAATTCACAGTCTGAAAGCTAAAATATTCAAAGACAAATCATAAAATTTGTAAGTCAAACTGAACTTTTTAATATATTATATATAATGAAAATATACATGTACAGATCTCAAATTTTATGTAGAATGAATATTAAGTTATACTATTTCAATATGAAATAATGAATTCTCAAGTGTATTTAATATTAAAAGAATTATTAAATTTTATCAATGAGCTCCATGAAAATCTACTTAAGTGAAATAGTAAATTTTATATACAATACTGAATTCACTTCATACTTATTATAATCATCAGCTTGTAAGAAGTATATTTCGAGCTCAACAATTTTATCATTTGCATTATACTTTTTCATGTTTGAAACCTGATTCTCTGACCCTTTCCTCGAATGCGCTTAGAGCCCATAGAATTCGTAGTCTATTATTATCTACAAGCCCCTAAAGTTTGCAGTGAAATTGCCACCAAGTGAATTGCTAAGTGGTTATCTCTAAGAATTAACAGAATAGGTAAGTGATGTATAGCATTAAAATATTAATTATTTACATTACTATCAATAAAGTTCCAGTTGCACAAAGCATTGTTAAGGTTAATCACATTGTCAAATACTTGACCACGTGTTCCTAGCCCTACTTGCCGACTTTTCAACATAAATCATATCTTTATCCACAATTCCACAATAAATACAACTTGTATTCATAATTCAAATCATGGAGGTTACACAAGAAGTTCGAACTCCTATGAACGAATTGACAAATTATACCCGAAAAGTTGAACAAATTGAGATGTTTCTAACGTCCGATTAGTACGATGTAAGTTGACATTTGCACTAAACGTTAGAAGTTCATGATCTTATGACATGATTTGTCTAAGAAAATTCGGTTAGATTGATAATATCCTGGAACAATAATGAAGTTTTCTATGGAAATGATCTGTGATTTGAGCTTCCAGAGTTTTATAGAAACTTTTTTAGACTTTAAATTATTTATTTATTGCTTTATTTATAATTTCAACAGAGTGTCAACTTATTTTTCAAATGTGAGATATCCGTTTTGTGTGATACTTGATTTATGCCATAATTATTCTATTTCTAGACTACACATATCCCTGAAGAAGGCAACAATATCAACAATGTGAGCGAAACGTCGATTTTTGTGTGAATAAAATTTCGAACTGTGACTGACTTCCAATCATTGTTTTCATTCATCACCCATCCAGTCGATCATCGCTTTGATATTATTTTATAATAATAATTGTTTTCTATTTTAATTTTTTTATTATACTTTTGTACTGGAAATGTAAGAGTATATTATTTTCTTAAATAAAAATTACTCCTCTTGAAACAAAAGCTGTGAATATATTATTTATTTATTTCAGTTGACAAATTACCACTTACCGAACGAATTATTGATCTTCTTTATATAATATTTCATGTTTGCAAAAATGCAGGGTGAGAAAAAAAAATCGATCAATTCCTTCGAAATTCAATTATATGAATAATTGGTTCTTGTATTTTAATTCTGTGTATTTTTTTCTTCACGTTTCGATCCTTCAACCGATAATCATCATCATAAAAATAAACAAAGCAAAAATCTGTATAGTAAAAGATCTGCAGAAGCCTAGACATGAAAACATGGACTCTACATTTACAACAAAAAGAATCAATAATCTCCTGCAATTCATCCAAGTTTTAAGTAAAACCATGTGAGAGTACCTCAAGCAAGGGGAAAAATAATTCTAGTCACAATGATATTTGTCAAGACTAATATTATAGATTCCTCTGCTTGAGGCTCTCTTGTGTTGTTTTTCCTCAAACCTTGAATGAATGTCAAAAATTTATTGTTCTTTTTGTCCTAGATGTATAATCTACGTTTTCATCTGATCTGCTATATATTTTTCATTATCTTGAAACTTGCCGTGTTTCCTTTTTATCATCATTTTCTGATGGTGACTCTCTGTTAAAAGATCGAAATGTCAAACTGAAATGAAAAAAAAAATACAATATTGCATCCAAGAACCAATTATTAATAAAAAAAAATATTTAATCATATTTAAAAAAATGGAAATTCAAACTTCGATAAGTATATTGCACAAGTGAATATTTTAATGAAAGAATTGCTAGTTTTTATTGTTTGAAATGACGAAATTTTGAATCAAGATAGGAATATTTACTATTATATATATTCAAAAAATAATGTTGATACGTGAAATTCTATAAATGAGATAGAAGATTTTTAGTATTTGAAACAATAAAATTTAAAGGTTGAGAGTTATTATTTACCATAGTCCCTGTTACATATTATATACTTCTATATGGAATTATATGTATCAAAATTGAAAATTTTATCATTTGGAACTTTAAAATTTGTATCTTGACTCTGTATTATTTTTTCTTAGAGATAATACATTTTAGTGGATCAAGGATATATTTTTCCACTTTTCACTTTGTAATAAGTGACAAATTTGGAGGCAGGTTCCGGGTTACTATTCAAATCGTCAAAATCTAGTAGAAATCTTACTAAATGTTGACATTTACTTTTTTCCGTGTGGGCAAAGGCGGTAAGTGAAAAATTGTAAATTTCTAAAAGAAAATATTCATTTATTCATCCTTATTTGTAATTGAATATTCAGAACAAAATGTCAAACTTGACAGCTAACAGCGAATAAACAATCATCAGTAGTAGTTGAATTCGAAAAAAAAATTTGGACCTATATTTTGGATCTTCCAATCGTGCAAAAAATGTTGTAAGCATCACGGTCAATAAGTACAGTACTGATTTCGTATAATATTTGGAAACCTAGCCAAGGCTTGGCCTCCAAACTATTATTCTCAATCGGTAAACTGTACTTACTGACCTTTATACTTAAATAACTATTGGATTAAATAAAAGTTTTATAGCACACTTTAAATGCACAATTCTAGTGAAAGAGTCTGTCAGTTCTAATCATCGGTATTTCAAACATCTAGGAGATATTTTAAAACCCATGCCTTTTTGATGAGGCCGGAGCCGGGAAACAATACCGACAACAATCGACATTTCGACGCCGGGCTTCGGCGGTGCGCCGCTCATGCGCGGACCCGACCCAGTAGAGCATGAATTAGTTCATATGAAAGTACACTATTAATGTTTGACCGTGCTCCGTCTGCGACAGCCCGGTCCGGTCAAGCATGAATTAGTTTATATAAAAGTACATCATAGATTCTCAATCGTGCCCCATCCGTGACACGACCCGGACCCGAAACGGAGTAACATGAATGAGCCTTCAGCCTTCCCGTCCATTGGAAGCGGAAAGCTACGGAGAGTTGCGAAACCAAGCTCGCCTGGAATAATACCAATGGTCCAAATGTGAGGATTAGAGGAGAATCGCGTCTACTAGGCCCGTATCTTTCGTCAGAGTTTGTGCGTATTGCTGCGAGGTAGAAATCGATCTTATTCTGTTCGAATTTTACTTGCGAATTAGTGCGAATCTTAAAGTGCAAAACCATATTGTAACAGCCAGCCATTCTTCTAATGGAATCGTCTCTAGAAAATTGCTGCATTTTTCAAGATAAGAAGAATTTTTTTAAGAATATAGCAGAATGTGTCTTTTCTCTGTGTGATATATGTCGAAGTATCTAAGGTAATAATTCCAATGCTGGAAATTCTTCATCAGAATCGGCACACAAATATTTATCGACTGCCAGCACCATATTGTCTGAACAAATACCAGGCAAATACTGCAGCAATGGACGATCAGCGTCCGCACGATATCATACGAATGACGCTCGTCCGAATTCATCATTTCGTAGTCTGCAACTTTCTGCTCCCAACGTGTTCTGCCTTCATGTACTCGTATATTTCCTAGAATGGATCAATGAATCATTCCAAAAAGTATCTTGGAGATGGAATAATAACATCTGTGCAATAAGATTATTATTAGGTATTTCCGAAGGTACTTCTTCGAAATTTCATCCCCGACAATAAGGAAATTACGTATATATTGATTATTTCAAAAGTTATGAATTACTTTTTGTTCAATTTTCGTATTGTCAAGTTTTATTCCAAATCGTGAAAGTTTGCTTTTTTTTTGAAGCGGTAAGTAGGTACATATTTCTTCATACATCACTTATATTATTTTAAAATTTATTCTGATAGTAAGGTTCTTAGCAAATCATTTAATCTGATAGATCTATGTAAGCTATAGGCTACGTGCACGAAGTCTACTAGCGCCTCTAACGGGCAATAGAGAACGATTGAAATCCATTTTATCATTGTTTCATACCTATATTTTTTAAATGTACTAATATTATTTAATTCAGCTGTGTGCGTATAATATAACTTGCATAGCATAAAAGGTACGTTGAAATTATTTATTTTGAGTATTTTTTTTTCAATTATAATGTACCTATTATGGAGAAAACGTCCCAATTCGTCCAAATTGACAGGTAACCTCAAATAATGACGCCGATGATCTTGCAAATCGGGTTTGTATTTATCAAACACTGTATCCCCTTTACCGAGGAAGTATTGAAGAAAAGCGTGAAATTAGCTTAGCCATATTAAACATGTTGAAGAATATGTTGCTGACAATATTAACAACAAAATTATTGCGAAGTGCATCTAACAAATTTCTATTACTGAAATATCTTACAAATTAGAGATAGAGGTGAATTCATTAATCCCAAATCGATGATGAATATTTCTAATTTCACAATTGAATTACGAACATATTTGTTATATAGATTAATAATGAAAGACAGACAATACTCTAATTACCGCTCTGATTCACTTCACTCGTTTTTTATGTTATAACTGCGTACATGAAATCTATGAAACTATATTTCACTTGAATCATCCTTAACACAACAGGCTGAAACAGAACAAGCGTTTTCCTATGTTTTATATACAATTATTTTCACTTTCAAGCTACAATGCTCAATGACAGCTCAATAACGTATTCTGAGAAATGGAGTTCGATGTTTACAATTGTGCTCATCATGAGCGCTCGCATTGATATTTGTTCAAACTCCGCCCCCTTGCACATAGTCTATAGATTATGAACAAAATCAAAATGATTATGTCACTCTGGTAATTCCACGAGCATGGAAGCAGATATTCTTGTACAAGGACTTCAAGCAAGTATGGAAATGTATCAGATAAAGTATCACATAATGATTGGCGACGGTGATAGTAGTACCTACAAAAAAATTACTGAATCGCGTTCCTTCGATAATATAACTGTAGAAAAAATTGAATGTCGTAATCATCTACTCAGATATTTCTGCAACAAATTGGAAACCATTTCTTCAGATACATCAGTTCCCCTGACAGACAGAAGAATCCTGGAGAAAAAAGTTTAAACAATGCGTACTGAAATTATAAGTGCAGTCAATTTATACTTTGAGGAAGGATATTTTGGATATTTCCAACCATGTTTTTGAACAGCATGAGAATTGTGCAGATTACTTCTGCACACGAAAAGAAGGTACAGGTGATGTAGACGTATTATCTGAGCAGAGTTTGAAAAAAAATAGGGATGTACTCTACAGGATCGCAGACAATGCGAATAGTTTGTTACATGATTTTGACATCAATGTATAGTCGAACAATTTCATGCCATTGTTGCTAAATTCATTGGCAAAAGGCGCATCAATTATTCGTCTTCAAATTCATACTAGGCAAGATGTGCTGCTGCAGTAGTATCACATAATACCAGTATGGCGCACACAAATTTTAGAAAGATTTTTACTACTGACGGCCAACACATTCACACGAAGATACGAACAATTGAATTACGACGACTCCAAAATAGTTATTTGTGTATCAAGGTCGTAAAGGTTATCTTTTTTGGTCGAATCTGTTGTTTGCGGCCGAAGCGTAGCTGAGGCTGCAATTCAGATGAGACCAAAAAAGAACTGTAGACCGAAATGCACACAACGTTTTTTAGGCGATCATTACGAAATAATTCAAAATCACATTATTTTATCTATTTATTTCTAAAACATTGCAATTGTAAATCTTAGTTGCCGTTGAAATTGTTTTATTTTATTGTCTTCTATCAAGTTGACGTTCAACAAAAAATGCGTATTTATTTTTTGAATTGCAAGAACTACAGAGGTTGACGGAAGAATATATGTACTATTTAAGCGAAAACTGTTTCTTAAAGAGTTCATCAAACTGCCCATATAGGTGAATATAAAGTGTTCATGAGATATTTTTTGACAGATCAGTCCCAAAAAGTAATATTTGACAGATCAGTCCCAAAAAGTAAAATTTGACAGATCAGTCCCAAAAAGTGAAACTTCACGGCAGCAAAAGAAGCCATAAAAACACCTTTTTCGTCATGATCGCCTAAAAAAATTGAAATAGGCTTACAGCGAAACGTAAATATTTTACAAACTCTGATTATAGTGATAACTGCCAGAAACCAGGTATATCAGATGATATGCATTCTGTTATTCTATCAGAATTTTTGGAAAAATTAAAAAAAGCGATGAAAAAATTAATTAAATTGAATAAAAAACAAGGATTCAAAATAATTCTGGGAGATGGATTGAAGAAAGAAGAAAACTGCTCACATCTTCTAATTTTGCTAGAGTGTGCAAGAGAAAAAGTGGAACAAATAGTGCCAAGCTGGTATACTTTACAAATCGGCAAATATCAGTGCGAAAGCATTGGATCATGGAAGAAGGTATGAAGATGTCGCTAGGAAAGAATTGGAGGAACAGGAGAATCTTTAGTCTGTAAAACCTTGTGACCTTTTCATCGACTCTGAAACATATCTCCTAGGTGCTTCTCCAGATGGTGTGACCGACGACAGAATAATTGACATTAAGTGTCCCTATTCTGCATTTAAATTAGGATTAACACCGGAGCAAACTGTAGAACAGAAAAAAATATTATTCTGGAAGAAAAATAAAAACGGAATGCTAATAATCAATCAAAATCATGATTGGTACTTCCAGATTCAAAGCCAACTACATATTATTAAAGAAAGTGAATGAATTTTAGGAGTTTGGACAGGGCCTGGAAAACTCAAAGTGGAGTATATAAAATATGATGAAGAATTTCAGAAATTAAGAATAGAAAAGAAATTGAATTCGTTCTACATGTGATGTCTTTCACCTGAATTAATTGATTCAAGAAGATTCCAAAAAATGCTCCTTAGAGAAATATATGATTGAATCACCGATATTGAGAAATCAAATTTTGTTGAATTTTGGTCTATGAATCACATAAAATTAAATATCCTTGCAAATATGAAATAATGTAATTATGATCCAACTTGATGACAAACTGTAATGAAAAAGAGAACTCAAATATGTTTTATAGAGTATAAGTTTTGTATATTTGACAAAAAATAATCAAATATAATCTTCTGTTTTTTTTTCTCCACTAAAACCTGTGAAAAGTTATTTAACCTCAATAAAATTTGTGACTATATAATATATATTCTTGATCCAACAACCGATAAAATATTTGTGTTTTCTTGATTAAATTCTGTCAAAAAACCTAGTGAAAATCTAATGAACTAAATAATCCGGAAATCAAAAAAATTATTTCGCCACTAAATTTTGTGTGCTATGCCCAACCCGATGCATATTCTAAAAACAGCTTCAAACTGCTATGTTAAAATATTTAAATTCTGGGGTCCAACTGTAAATATTCGACAACCCTTGTTTATGGCATTTTATTGCATTGATTCGCTCACGGTCAACATCTGACAGTTATACTATGATAGTAAAAATCTCAAGGACAGTCTAGGTAGCGAGTAGCCTTAAGGAGCCACCTATCCAATCTCATATTTAAGCATAGCCTGAATCGCAGAAAAGTTTGAACTGTTCACAAGTGTCCAAATAAGTATTTGTAATGAGAGTAAGATATGAAATTTCAATTATCAATGATTCGATATCAAGTTACTTTTTGATAGTATTCTGTATTTGAGGACAACATACGCACAGTACTAAATTGACTTTTCAGTTATATGAATAATGAATGAGTATAAGACAAACTACCATAAATTTTATTCTTATCAAGAGTTAAAGTGATATTAGCAATGAAGGAGATTAAAAAAAAGATTGGCAATGAATCTGAATATGTGAATTTCAATTGAAGCCAAAGAATGATAGACATGATCATGTACAATAAAATTAAAAAGTTGCATACTGTAAAGTATTATAAATTAATTACGCGAATAGAGATAACAGAATGGAGCTTCAAAAAGATTGTACGTTGAGTATTTAATTCTACTTGTGTGTTTGGTTAGTTTTCTCTTTCCTCATTCTATTCAGTTTTAATTACGATCATTTGCGAAAAACTCGTATCGGTATAATTTATCGAACGTAACCATATCATTATTTCAATTTGGGTGCTTCAAATGATTTTGAATGCTATCTCTCAGCTTAGCCGTTATTATCACTGATTCATTCCAGCTTGTTGAATCGGAAATTCATGCTAAAACCGATTGAGTAAACTAATGAAAAAGAAAATTTGTTTCCCAGATGACAGCTGATTTATTCTGCCCTCAGTTAATATCAATTCCATTGGTAATTCTTTTTATAACTTCATGAATTTCATATTCTCATTTCTATTCTTATTTATAAGCATCAAACCACCTAAAAAGTTTCTACTTATTCAGAAATTTGTGAATTCACGGAATGTCTCCAAGGAGATATCAGCGTGAATTATTCACTATGTAGGCGAAATTTTCTTTTTGTTATTTTTATTACTTTAGTTTCGTCGCACGACATTTGAAAATTGTTATATTTCCTATTCTATCTCTAAAAAAATTGAGAACTGAAACAAAATTATCAACCCACTACAGGTTTATTCAAATTTTATTCTGACATGCGAAGGCTTTCAATGGTTGTTTTAGGTACTTAATTTGAATATGAAAAAATGAAGTTGAATTCTATTATCATGTAGTAATCTCATACATTAAAGTATTTCTTCAATGCTCAGCATTTGTGACCATCTGTTACTAATTTCAATTTAGAACAAATCCAATCAATTACTCACCCCTCGATCAACAAGATAGTCCATCCCTCTAGCCACCTGATGCACGAAGCTTGTTAAATCCCTCCCTGTAAGAGAGGCACTCTTCCCGTGAGTGTTTCCGTAGTGATGCCTCTCTGCTCGAGAATCTCTGAGAAAGGTCTGAAGTCTTCCACGGCACACAAATTCCATAATAACAAACACTGGTTCCCGTTCAGTGCAACATCCAAGAAGACGTACAACGTTCGGATGAGGGCCTAAAGATTTCATAACCATGAGTTCGGATAACAAGTCTGAACGTTCCCTCTCTGACGCGTTTTCTTTCAAGGTTTTGACTGCTACAACTGTGGTGCCCTCCACGCCTGAAACAGGAAAGAATGTAAGAAGATTAAAGGATTCGCATATTGAGTGTCTACTTTTGTTAAGGTATATAGGGAATAGAAAATAAAATTTTGCTCAGCCATGAAAGTATATTTGTTGCTATAATTCTTCACTTTTCTTTATAGAATTGAATATTGTAATCAAAAGGTGTGTTAATCTTGCAGCTTACTCTACTCTGAATGAAACAAGCTGTAATATAAAAGTCTTCAATTCGAGAATTTTGATGATGAATACTGAAATTCATCATTAATTTCAATTTAAGAGGATTCAAGTTGAAAGCTGACTTTCAACTGTAACAGAATCAAAAATCAAAAATAAATCTAGATATATGATATAATTAATAACTCAGAATAATCCTACGTCCTAATGAGGTTTGTTAGTAATTCCCTAATCGATTATCAATAATGTTTGAAACGCTCAATACTAAGGTTTATCATTAGAAATTGATGAATTCCCAATTCAACCGAAAGATTAAGGAGTCATTAGAGACTGAAGGATTATCGGCTATATGGTCCTGATTCCTCTCGCTGCGCATGTACTTTCTATTGATTGTTTCAGTAGATTTAGATTCACTCGGTTCAATTCCTTAGAATACTCATTCTTCTTCGATAACACTACGCTCAATCTAATTCAACAAAATTAAATTAGTTCTATTGTTAACTATCTTTGGAAAGAATCAAATAATGTAGACCAGTTTTGAAAAGCCATTCACTAAATTTGGAACGATATTCGAATGAATGGAGCCACATACAATTGTTCCAGAATAATCAAGTATTGAAAGTTAGTTTGGGAAGTTTACCTGTCACATGTGATCTAATTTAGATCTAATACATACTAGCTTCACCAAATTAAAGTAGAACATGAGTGCTATTCATTAGATCAGTATTTTAAATAACTTATTGCGATATTATTCGTCATAAGAATATTACTATTAAGGGCCGTAGAAAAAGTCTTGTATACAAAATGTGAAGAATGAGCGATAACATTTGGTTTACAATTACAATCATTAATTTATTCATAGCTCAGTGCAAATGTGCTGGTTTTGTAATCTGACAGCCTTATTCATAGTGAGCATGATAGTCGACGATTAGAACCGATCTAAGTAGTCCTGACTTAGTACGGATCTAGAGTTATATATTCATAGTTCTTTAGACTAGTATTAACTAGTTCGAAGTTAGTTCGCAGCATCCATTTGGTCTTGGTTGGTTTTCATACGGCACATGCGCATTAGTATATAAACTGTCAAGGTTCTCATGTGCCTATTATTATTTTATTTTGTAAAAGAGTCTACCTCTTATTTTTTATCCAATGAATGAAGTTTATTTTTCTATTCTTTCAATATACGTCGTAAATAAGATGTATGTAAATTTATCTTTTCAAATGAAATTGATTTCTCTCGTTACATTTAATAGATATAATTTGATGAAAGTAAGAATATGTTATTATTTTATACACAATTATATTTTTTGCATGCTGAAAATTATCAAATTGGATGCGTTATCAATACGAAGCATGATATAATTGAAAAAAGGATTAAAAGAAATTTGTTATAAAAATTTATAATGAAAAATTGAATACATACTTAAATCATAACACATCCAATTAAAAAAAATTGAAGAATCATCTAGATAATGAAAGCGAATTTTTGACAGCTCATAAATGCTTGTTACTTCAGAGATTTCGCAAATTACCATCTCCCACAATTACTGAGCTTGGAATCAAGCAGTTTGGGCAAACTTACGAAACAGCGGCTTCCATTTAGTACTAGTTTCAAGTTGACTATTTGATAGGTACATAATTTATGCATGTACAAACTCAAAAATACCTTTTAATCTTCATCGTTTAGTTATTGACTGACGGGATGTCAAGTGCTGTACCTTAAAATAATAATTCAATCTTTATCAAAGCTATATAAAAAATACACCGAAAGTAAACAAATTTTCATCCAATAATAATAATTCATTCTAAAAAGCTTCAAATTCGCGTCAAACAAGTCATTGAATTAATCCCGGACAGATTTGACAACTGTACATAACAATAGTGACTCCCACGGCTAAAGTTGTAACTAGATTTTTATCTACTTGAATGAACTTTAGTTGCCATATCCCTAATGTCATATATATCTATGGGCATTGCTCCACTTGAAACAAGTAATTGAATAATTTTATCTTCCACAATCACTGACCTTGAATTAAAGCAATTTGTGCAAATCTACGAAACAGCAGCTTTTATTTAGTACCAGTTTCAAGTCTGTAAATAGTATAGTTGCTGAGAACTTAGCGTCACGCCAGCCCGCCAGCCAGACATTCAAAGTGATAATAATAGCGCTTCTTTACAAAAAATGGAAGAATCATCTAGATGATGAAAGCGCATTTTTGACAGCTCATGAATGCTTGTTACTTACGAAACAGCAGCTTCCATTTAGTACTAGTTTCAAGTTGACTATTTGATAGGTACATAATTTATGCATGTACAAACTCAAAAATACCTTTTAATCTTCATTGTTTAGTTATTGACTGACGGGAGGTCAAGTGCTGTACCTTAAAATGATAATTTGATCTTTAACAAAGCGTTATAAAAAAATACACCAAAAATAAACAAATTTTCATCCAATAATAATAATTCATTCTAATAAGCTTCAAATTCGCGTCAAACAAGTCATTGATTGAATCCCGGACATATTTGACAACTGCACATAATAATAGTGACACCCATGGCGAAATTTGTAACTAAATTTTTATCTACTTTAATAAATTTTAGTTGTCATATCCCTAATGTCATATATATCCATGGGCATTGTTTCACTTGAAAGAAGTAATTGAATAATTCAATCTTCCACAATCACTAAGCTTGAATTAAAGCAATTTGTGCAGACTTACGGAATAGCAGCTTTTATTTGGTACCAGTTTCAAGTCTGTAAATAGTATAGTTGCTGAGAACTCAGTGTCACGCCAGCCAGCCAGCCAGCCAGACAGCCAAAGTGAATATAATAGCGCCTTTTTTCTAAAAAATGCGCTAAAAATGCGCTAAAAATATTGATATAAAAATATCTAATATAAGAAATAACTTATTTGTGGATATCTTCAAACTCTGTTTTTTTTATATTTTCCAAACGGGTTTACATGTCTTGAATAAACTTATTTTGCTCCCTACGATGTTCTTCAACACCATTTATATTTTGTTATCGTTTGCATTATTCATAATATCAATTATTTCTCACAACAAACACGAAACAAATAGAAAATTATAGGTTGATCCGCGGCTAGACTATGGCAGAAGCAGATCTATATATAATCCGGACTTAGTTCGGTTCTAGTCTCGGACTAAAGTTAAGTCCGCTCTATGAATAAGTACTAACGTTAGTACCAAGATCATCTTTCTTTAGTTCGGCTTAACTTCTCTATGAATAAGGCTGTAAGTGTCGTGGGATCAAATCTCAGCTTTAAAGTCAATAGGATTCTCACTAATTTCCAATTTCGACTCGATATTTCATAAAAGGGGCTTCAAGTTCAAATATAGTTTGATTCAATGTTTTGTTGGTGATTTCAGACAAACTGTTTACTGTTGAAGTAGGTGCCGTTCATTCAATGGATCAATCTGGGCAATCAAATTAGAACAATACATTTTTTTAAATATTTTGTTTTTAAAACACACAAATTTGACATGATATCTTAAACGAAATGAAGAAATTAATAATCTCACAAAGAAAAATAAAGAGATAAGAATGAGAAAGACTTGAGAATAGAAGCCATTTTCATGTCAGAATTGCAGCGATTCTTTTGTGCTCTACTCAAAGAGCTCAGTGTAAAAATATGAGTATTAATTCATTCATATAAATATTGATTTTGTTTTTACAAGAAAACAGTTGCACTACGTTCCAGATACAAACAGCTGAACGTACTCGGAAATGTGATTTCATGGATAAATTAAATTCTCGATTGTCTTATGTTATTGGCAAAACATCAATTACTTTATATTTTCTGTATCGTACGTAGGCAGAAGTCTTATCTTATTGTTTTTTTTTCCAATTACTTCTTGAAGCTGTATTCTGACGATTCCGAAGTGATAAAATTGTTTATGTCCGACTAGTTTATTATTGTTGTCCTAATAACACTGATTTAAGGGTCATTACGTAACAAATAAAACCCGAGGGCATTATGTTTCAAAAAAATGCCCTCGGGCATTAATTGGAAAAATAACAAACAAGTTTCCTAGTTACAGCAAGTAATTAGAGTAATTTCTCTGACAGAAATCACAATGACAGGACATACATTGCTAGAAGTTTTGATTGAAATACAACAAAAGTCAGACACTAAACGTTGGCGGCACCACGGGAGTTGAACAGACAATAATGCCTACGGTCAACGTACACACTTCGGGCCGGAGGCCCTCGGAAATTACACTGTTGACCTCAGGCATTATTGTGCTTTTAACACCCTTGATACCTTAATTACTATTATAATAATATATTAAACAAAAGATGATGAAAATGCATCAAGTCGATTCAAATCAGCTAATCTAATGTGATCTTCACAGCTAGTACTTCATCGAGCACAAATAACATAGCTAGTTTCAATGTTGTTTTATAAATGTAGAGGGTCGCATCAACTAATTGCATATTTCAAAGTGACAGCTGTCGTTATCAAAGTGTCAGCTGTCATTGTCAAAGTTACAGTTGTCATTGTCAAAGTAACAGTTGTTATTGTTAAAGTGACAGATGGCAATTATATTTGAGGCCTTGCATGAAATAGATATTTTTGAAAACAAAGAGTCCTTTTTCCATTTTATATGTTATACGTAAAAATTAGTCTCTGAATTTTGTAAGAGAATTTCAAATAATGTACCAGAAAGAGGACTTCCCATAGCCATTTTGTTTATAATATTCATTATTTAATTTAAAGTAATTTTGATTGAGTACTGTAGTAAGGAGATTAGTCAATTGTTAAGTGAAATCGGTATCAAAGTTTTTATTGGTGAGAGTATTTTTTATCATATTATTCGTTTCATTTATAGTAATATCAATGTATAAATTAGTTACGTCGAATGATATTAGCCAAGTGGTTTTATTCATAATGAGATTTTTAATTTCGTAATCATTTCTAACCATGTATTTATCATCTTAGTTAATCATTGTTTTTAGTATATTGGCGAGAGTTTTAGATATTTTATAGGACGGTGCTTGCGAGCTTGCGTGAAGTTAACTAATGGTCTTATTGGTACGTTAGTTTTATGGATTTTAGGTGAAGCTTTAAGAACTGGGGTTTGCGGATTCATATTGCATTAAAAATATTTTTTATTGCTATCTATTATAAGAGATGATTGTTTAATCGCGTTTTCAAGTTTAGTTGGTATTTATTAGTAGGATCTGTTTTGAATTCAGTGCAATCATTATTATTGATAAAATCTAAAATTTTTTTTATGTATTAGTCTTTATTCATGATAACAATTGCATTGCCTTTATCAACTTTACTTAGAATCGCGTTATTCTCTGTTATTTTATTATTAATAGATTTTACTGTACGTTTGTATTGTTTATCTGATTTATCATTATTAGCTTCGTTTTTTATAATTTTCTCTATTTCGTTAGCCGCAAAATGTCTCAATCTGTCTTGTGTTCCAATCGGAAGCTTTTGAATCGCGTCTTCTGTATCTATTATAAGTTTTTCGATATAATGTTTGAAGTAAATTGGTTGATCATGTTTAAGTCCGTTGTCAAGTACATCAATTTCCAAATTGGTAAAATTTATTTCTATTAGATTCTCGACTCGTTTATAGAACTTATGGCTATAATTATTGAAAATTTCGTTTGTAGCTTATACTAAGCTTATTCATTCAAACTAGATATCATTTGAATAACTTGTGAGAAAACTCAAAAAATCGCGATTACAATACTTCCCTTATTATATAGATCAAGAAAGTAGAAATCATAACAGAAATTCTTCAAATAATGAACATCCCTTTATTAACTTGAAGCACTCCACTTTTGAATAATAGAATAATGAATAGCAGCGAATGTAAGTGAATAGTGAAAGCTTATTCTAAGAATATTCTAAAGAAGCAGAGGAATTAATAGCACGAAAAATGAATGTAGGACGGCCGTATTAAGATTAGGCAAGATATAAAACTCGAAAATAGGATATGGAATAGAAACTAAGTGACCTTTAAAATGGTGCGGAAAACAGAATTGATAAAAATTTGAGATTCAATTTGTCCTGTATTTCTCCAAACTTGCACTTTGTCTGCATTCTGATAGATGATTTTGCTGCAGATTTTCATTTCTGCATGCCTTTTATCAATTTGATATCAATGCTGGCTTACATAGAACAAGTATGATAGGTACCTAATATGAGACCTGATAAGACTGTACTGAAGAGTCCCAATAATGATGAAATAGGTATCTACAGTTGTAACCTAATTTAGAATGATGGTGCAAAAATCGATTTTTATATTATTTGTGAAAAATTTAAGTTTCAGATCTCCAAATTTACTAATGTATTGTTTTTCCGTGAATTTCCAGAATAAAAATCCTCTAAGGTTCAAATTTCAGCTCACATTTGTCTCTTATGATCGTATACTGAGTTCTACTATAAAAATTCGTTTCGTAGACTTCTTTTTGCAGAATTACTTCAATGAAGCTTCCTTATTTATTTACGAGAATCTTTTCATCAAGATGCTAAAGAAGTCAAGCATTATTATTCAAGACAAAAAATTCGTTGCATTTAGTGTTTTGGAATATAACTTGAGAACTTATTGACGATTCCTTGAGAAGAAATCAAATTAACACTTTCATTGATTTTTTATTTGTTTACTCTATCTCAACAGGACAAAAACTCACTTGTTGAAAGATCTAGTGACAAACAAATAAATTCAAGTTTTGTGTGGGGGTCGAAGCCACAGCCCGCGCAATGACGGAGTAAATAGGCTTTTGCTTGTAACCAATTGGTAGTAAGGGTCGCAACATGAGGTATTGAATTGGATTGCGAGAGCTATTACAATTTTCATTGTGACATTAGTAGAATATAGCTTATATCCAACTACTTAAATATAATTGCATTAGGTATTAGGAACGATCAATTCATATCAAGACGTCGCTGGGGAATACAGACAATCAATTATTAGTAACAATAAATTTGCAAGAATACTATCATTACACCTAATGAATAAATTCTTCAGATATCAAAAAAAATTATTTGTAAAACAGTTGATCCGAAGGCGTACTTACATCAATCTGAATGTTAACAGTAAACACAGCAATTAGTCAACATATTTTGATGACTCTCCAATCTTTAATCCAAAACTTATCTATAGACTGGGAGCTAGTGACAGGTGGGGTTCTCCGATTTTATACCGCTGGCCTTTTTGAGGTTTGATAATTTACCTCTTGATAAGAAAGATAAAAATGTTATTGAGCGATGCACGCTTTCCGGTCATAGTTCAAATTCCAATTAGAGGTCTGAACAAAAATTGCTTTTTTCCGTGATATCATATTGGATGCCTTTGTAATGTTGAATAATTGAAATTAATCTGAAGCCAAGCACTGAAAGGCAAGCGATTCGCAGCAGCCCAAGTGGCTCAAAGGGTTGCATGAACTTGTGAAAAAAAATATGAAAAATGCCGTGTTTCCAAATTGCATGCCAATGGTAAGAATTGAAGTTTTAGTCATAAAATCCTTGTAAAAAAATTGGCAAGCATTCCTCGTTGGCGCAAGGGTTTGAAATTTGGCGGTAAACTTGCATAAATTTTGGGCCAATTAGCCGTGATTTCAAACTACCTCAAATGGAGCAAAAACTTTATTTTGAAGTGAAATAATCATAAATTTAGAATGGCATGCATGTTGCTTAAGCCCTTCATATTTTAAATAATAATGAATGTTGCATAAAAAACTCGCAAAATTTCTCTGATTTTATTCTGCCTGCCATTTTGTATTACATCAATAAATGCTGTTTTAAATTAATTTGGGAAATGACAAGCATGTTTCTCAAGCCGCATTCATATTCTAAATGATAATGGAAGTTGCATGAAAAACACGCAAAATTTCTCCGACTTCATTCTGCCTGCCATTTTACATCACATTAATAAATGCTGTTTTAAATTCATTTGGAAAATGGCATGCATGTAACTCTGTCCGATCATTGAAAAACTTTGGAAAAAGTGGCAATAAAAAGTAAGAATATTTCCGTGATTTTATTTTGTATTTCAATAAAGAAATACTTATGCTTCAAGTTAAAATAAAAAATTTAATGCATATGACATAAGACAAACATTTACAAATGAAAAAAAAAATCAAGAAAATATGCCCTAGAATCAACTTAGTTTGTAATTACAGACATGGCAGGAGGTAAATCTTTCATAATAGTGCAGATTATATATTCAAGGTAATACAATTAGGTTCATAAACAATACTTTTATACCAGTAAGTTTTCCGTTTGGCATAAATAAGTGGAGAATAGTATGAAAATGAATAGAGTTAAAGAGCATGATTTTTTTTCATTGGGGAAAAGTTGAAACATTTTGAGTTAATAATTGTAGAAAGAGTTGAGTTTCAATTTATGATTTATGTATTTTTTATAAAAAATATACCTGAAGATGACTTCAACAGTCGAAATGGTCATCGTAAATCAATAAAGAAAATCATAAATTGAAACTCAACTCTTCCTACAATTATTAAAAAGCATGATACTGTAAAAAGGGCCGACAATGAGAACAATAAGGATAAATCGGACGATGATGACAGCGACACTTATTCTCAAATAGGTGGTGAAACTACTGAAGAGGAATCTGAAATTGACAATAATTATGATGAAGAAATTGAAATTTGAGCAATTATTGCCAATTTCAGATTCCTTTCCATTCCTATTTATTTATATTATAAAACATCCCATTAGCTATTTAAGTATGATATTTCTATGATAATATTTTTTTTCTCTGATAATCAGCTTTTTTATTTTTTCATAATGATAATAATATTTTTGCATGATAATAAAGCTATACCTACTCTTAAGTTCCAGATGAAGGCAATTTAACTTTCAAAAATATATTTTGTTACAATATTCCATCCACATAACTCATTCACATTCCGGGGGAAAAGTGAGAACGTAATTATTATTTTTGTTGTTGTTAATATGTGTGATTATTATTTTATCAATAGCAAGATTCAAAACCTTAATGTTTCACAAATTCAGAAGTTGGGATGTCAACTGTAAATACGTGTTTCGTCCTTATTTGGACTCTATGATATAGTATTATTCTAGTGCCTTATTGGTTGCAATTTAATGTTATACCCAGTTAGAGCTAATACTGATAATAATGGGAAAATTTGATGTTTCCAGTGATTTCAATTCAATATTTTTGGAATTGTTGCTATGAAAACATTATGGATAATTTAAATTGTAGCTCCCCTGCAATATTTTGGAAAAGACTAACCTAGGCCATTATTGTTTGAAATAAGTCAAAAAATTTAAATAAATAAATTCGCAGAATAATTCCTGTTAATTTTACTGAATTAATTTACGGGCACTTTTTCTCAATACTTTTTCCAAAATTTATCAATGATGAGCCTGAGCAACATGCTTGCCATTCTTTGTGTCGTCTAAAAAAAATAATTTTGAACGAAATACACAATGGCATGCAAAATAAAATGACGGAAATTTTACTTCTTTTTTTTTTGCAACTTCCTCAATGCATGCCTCCGTTTTAGGACATCCTGGGGTGCATGCCAATCTACTCAATAACAATTCATCGAACAAATAACTTATAGTTGAAATGGCATGCAATTTCAAATCACGGCTAATTGGTGCAAAATTTATGCAAGATTACCCCCAAATTTCAAGCCCTTGCGCCAACGAGGAATGCTTGCCAATTTTTTTACAAGGGTTTTATGACTAAAACTTCTATTCTTTCCATTGGCATGCAATTTGGAAACACGGCATTTTTCATATTTTTTTTCACAAGTTCACGCAACCCTTTGAGCCACTTGGGCTGCTGCGAATCGCTTGCCTTTCAGTACTTGGCTTCAGATTAATTTCAATTATTCAACATTACAAAGGCATGCAATATGATATCACGGAAAAAAGCAATTTTTGATCAGACCTCTAATTGGAATTTGAACTATGACCGGAAAGCGTGCATCGCTCAATAACATTTTTATCTTTCTTATCAAGAGGTAAATTATCAACCCTCAGAAAGGCAAGCGGTATAAAATCGGAGAACCCCACCTGTCACTAGCTCCCAGTCTATAAAACTCTTTTGATAACACATAGACCTAATTTATATTTTCCAGATGATAATAGACTTCCAACTTCAAATTGAAATTAATTAGTTATTTATCTACTTGTAATATGAGCATGTTTTCTTCAACTAATAACACAGTATTTGAATGTTGGATAACATGAGATACGGTACTGTTGGTTTTCCAATGAACTCAAACTATAGAAATTTCATGTTTACATGTGCACCAACCAAAAATAGTTGTAACTTCTGATATTTCAGCACAATTTAACTAATCAGACAGCTCACTGATTTATAATTCAAGTTTGTATCCACTTTAAGATCAACTGAAATTAAGAGAGTATGCAAATTCTAGGAAGAGTTTTCTGTAATTCTATTAAATTCAGGTGAAATTATGGTTCACAAGATAGTCATTTTATGCATAAATAACACCTTGGAGATAATGGAATAATCTGTTTGTTGGACTCAATTTGATCTTATTATGAGTAAAAAAATTTGAAACAATTATAGTCAATTCATTTGAAAGCTGCTTAAGGGATCCAGGAATATATTAAATATCTAGTTTTTGGCCAAATTTCAAAGTCAAAATACGAGTTTTATACTAATGTAAACTTGGCTGAGTCAGAAAGCTGGAATCATAGCCATATCTGAAAAATAGTTTATATTTTAAAACATCCTCTGTTATTTCGAAAAACCGGTGCATATTGGCTGTTTGAACGTTTATTGGGTCAATATTTGAGTTAGCTTGATAATAGAGCTAATCGATAAAGTGGATAGAATACCCTCGTGCTCTACGCACAGGATGCACTCTTCCTTGCATCCCACATTCAAGTTGCTTCAACTTCCTTCCTATTAAATAAAAATTAATTTTGCATTATTCACCCTACCTGCAATATCCAAAGCTTCACATTTCCACACTTGACCAAAGGCGCCTTCTCCTAAGATGTTGAAGATTTTGAGCCGGTGTCTAGGAAACTCCCAATGATCGCTACTTTTGACAGCAGACATTTGATGATCTTCGGTCTAAAACAATTATGCCACAATTTTATCTTCTCTAAGAACTCCATATCACAAATTCTAGTACGATTCGATATAAATTTTCTGTAATTTCAGCTCCATATCAGATTGAAAGCTTGGAATTTTTAATAATAGTACTTTATTGAAATTTAAACGATCGGAAGGAGTCTGTATTCATTAAAAGCAAATTCCTGTACTCAAAAACTCTCAAAATGTCCTGATTAATTTGAATCTTGTGAAAGGATTTTTTATTGAAAAATGATAGCCTTAGAATAATAAAGCCTACAAGAGAATGAAAGCTTGCAAAAAAACTCTATAATCTCAAACAAAAATGTTGGTATTTCTGGAAAAATACAATCCGTATTTTGAATAATACAATATCTCCGTACTTGATGAATTATGACAGATGGAAGCACGAAAACTATGTTACGTATTCTCATCTATTCTTCAGGCGTTACTTGAACAAGAATTAGAATAAAAAAGAATAGCGCTGTACTGGGAGCAATGAAAGAAAAAGACTGTGCATCGAGTTTCGAAAAAAAACGCGTTTTCAGGAAATGAGTAAGTTATGGTCTGTATCCTCACTTCTTGCTCAAGCAATACTTGAACAAAAATAAGAATAAATAAAGTTAATGATGTTTCAAAAACAAAAAAAGATTGAATTTTCTTTCATGAGGAAAGAACTGCCTAAAAATTTTGACTGTCCTATAGCAGATCATACACAGAACAAAAAAAATATTTTTCAAAAATATTTATTTGTTTTATCATCGGAAATCGGAGAGCTATAAGAGATACAATGTTAATTAAATGGAATAAAATTTCCGTAACGCGATGCTCACTTCATTAATCCAAACAAAATTTGAATCTGAAGCACCATTCACAAGATAGAAATGGAAAGTTGAAAATCGATGGTTTCAATTTCCATTTATAATTCGGATATGCTTGGAAATGGAGCAGACTCTTCCGGATAAAAGTTGCTCAGTTTTACCAGTGCTACATCAAGTAATTTTTTTGTTTTTTCAAATCTAGTTGGAGATTAAAGTATCAAATATGAATGATGAATGCTACAGGTTTATCTTTGTTTCCAACTATATTTACTATCAAGTATTGATTTATCCATTCTTATTGAATATGTTGTCAAATTACAAATATCCACGGAGATAGTTTTATGATAACATTATTCAAGTTTTCTATGTATCAATAGTAATTGCATTGCTAATATGAGAGAACGAAGGCAATGAGTCAGAAAATAGAAAATTTTATCATTGAGGGTTAAGGCATGTTAAGTGATACTTCAATATTCATAATAAAAAAAAAAATATTCCGAAATTCCATGTTCCTACAGATATAATCCGACAGATAATCTATATTTCAGACTAGCCCATCGAAAACACATCATAAAATTGATTGGAAAACTTTAAATGTGACAAGGATTTAGTGAAATCTGGATTGAACTCGCTTTCATGTAATCCACCCTAAGTGATACAGAAAATAAAATAATAAGGGTTTAATGAAGCAAAAAACATTTCAGAACCAATTTTTATGATAAATATGTTAGTCCTGTCAATTCAGATGAAAAATGAGTCAATCTATCGATTTGATGGTAGTGTTTTTTTTCACGGGGATATCTTCGTTGTGGTATAAACAATAATTGTGCAAAAATTGTCAAATCATGGTGCTTCCGGATATATCGAAGGCCAAAGATCAAGAATCCAGTTTTTGACCAGCTTTTCGCAAATATCTCAATTTCTGATAGTCGTAGAGCGTTTGACGTCATAAGTAAAAATTAAGTACATACTTTTCTCTATGAAGAAGATTGTATGATTCATTTTCATATCAATAACCGTTAACGAGATATCGCGCGTAAAATGTGCGATCTAACGTTTTTAATAAAAAGTGTAGGTAATATATCGACGATATGCAATAGTATATGTAATATTGTGATCGCAAGTACTGAGACAAGAAGAGGCTTTAAGTCCTTTACTATTGATCTTGTTCCTGGACAAAATATTGAAAAACATAAAGAACAAAACAAAACAGGTGCAAGTTGGATATTATAAGTCAGAGCAAATAAAAAAAGCAGAATGTGCATTTGCAGATGACTTGGCAATTCTAGCAAAAAGCAAAGAGCTGCAGAACAACCTGGATAAATGGAATATAGAACTAAGGGAACATAATATGACGATAGATACAGATAAAATCAAAGTCACGGTAATAGCGAAAGAAAAATTGGAAACAAATATAACGCTGAATGGAAGAGACATAGAGCAAGTTCATATGTTTACTTACCTAGGAGCAACACTAAACAATAAGGGAAACTTGGAGTATACAATCAACAAAAGAATACAAGCAGCTAACAGAAGTTACTTCGCTTTGAATAAAATTATAAACAATGAACAAGTAACAAGGAAGACGAAAACAATTTTATAGGCCCACATTAATATACGGCAGCGAAACACGGGGGTAATGCACCAAAAACTAAAAACCAATATACAAGCGGCCGAGATGTGGTTCTTGAATAGAATAGAGGGAGTAAAAAGCAAAGATAGGATAAGGAACGATCACATGAGAAATAATATACAAATAGAAAGTATTATCATGGTATGGTCACTTAAAAAGAATACCCGACAATAGACAAACCAGAATAATACGGAATGCCAGAACAGCGAAAGGAAGAAAAAGCGGAAGACCAGTGAGACATGGGAAAGCAACATGGAAGAAATACTACGCAGGAACAATATTAGCCTACAAGAAGCAGGAAATGAAGCGCTAAACAGATAAGATTGAAAGGACATAGTGAGTGCAATAAACTAAACTGAAAGTACAATTTTGACGCCGAAAGGGTCATTTTTTTCTTTTACTTTTGCTTTTCATTTAATAAATAATGTAGTATTTAACGTAATGAGAATAAGATATCTGTCAGGCAATTGTATTTTATTGAAAATAATTGAAATATGATCTTATAGATCGCGGTACAGAGCCCCTTTTTCGGATTATTAACACTCTTTTAAAACTTTGTAAGTGGCTTCATTTTGATGAGTCCGACAACTTTTTTATCTGCGAAAATCTTTGGAACTGCTGCATTTTCCATCGAACAGCCTAAAAAGACATCGATTTTATGATTTATTCTTGATCAATAACATCACTCTCTTTTATAGTTTAATCGTAAGATAATAATAGCAAAAACACACACAATATTTTGTCCGACAAAAATGTTGCGGCGTTCGGCGTAACTCCCATCTCCAACATGTCAAAATTACAAGTTTTGTTAGATTAATAACATTCTGTTGGAACTCCCAGTACTATCAAATAAATATTAGTGAAGTTGAGTGGTGATATTGTCCGATAAAATTTCTGCTGGATATTTTCAGTCCGAAGCTCTGAAAATGTCAATTCTATGAGTTTGGTTGGCTGAATGAAGCCATTCACAAAGTTTCAAAAGAGTGTTAATAACCCGGAGAAAGGGGTTCTGTACCGCGGTCTATTATTTCTGCATATGAAGCACGCAAAGCTATCGCTATCTCTCTCACACCTGCCGCATTACATTTTAGGCTTCATGTTTTCCAACTGAGTGTTCACTCCTCTATTAGTGTCCTTTGTGGTGTGTACGTATATATATTGCTCGCAAATCTCGAAACTCGTCGAACGTATGATGTTGAAATTTTGTGCATGAGATTGGTCTAAAGCCTAACTGTGCATCTCGCATTATGGCTGTCAACATTTGTACCGAACGTGCACTTTACTTCAATCATTTTTAGAATTTTTGCATAAATCCAAAATGCCCAGCCGTAGGATATTGAAATTTAGTATTTGAAATTATTGTAGCATCTTGATGGTTATCTACTATTTTTGTGTCAATCGGCTGCACTAGAAATGCACTTTATATAACAGTCTATTAGAATTTTTCGCATAAATTCAGAGCAATCAGCCGTAGAATATCGTAATTTTGTATTGAGCATTTCTATAACATGTAGTTATACACCTTGCATTATGATTGTGATCGGTTTAACCGGATGTGCAGTTTACAAGACAATTTTTCGAATTTTTCGCATAAATCCAGAACGATCAGCTGTAGAATCTTGAAATTTAGTATCGAAAGCAATTGTAGCATTTAAATGATAGCTTCATATCTTTTTAGCCTTCTACCCCAGTGGTAGTGCGGAGAAGAATGCATGATTGCGCGTCGGTGCACGTTAAATGCGCGGTATTTAATTTACGGTTATAGATACGCAGATAAGAAATACAATCTTTTTGTAGGGAAAAGTGTATACTTGACCTCAAATGCTCTACGACAGTAAGAAAATGAGATATACACGAAAAACTGGTCAAAAATGCACCATGATTTGATAATATGATTCTTGCGCACTAATTGTACATTCCAAAAAAAATAGATATTCCCGCAAAAGAAAAACCCAAAAGCAATCTTTTGGTAGATAAAACCTGAATTGACTGGGCTATGTATATAATAATCGGAGACACAAAGTTTGCAGAATAGAGGAGCAGTATTTATTGACAAATTATTAGTTAAAGATTGAATTGAGTACCTAAAGAGATACCGTAGCAAGTAATCCACTTTCATTCCAAAACTTTTTATTCATATATCATATACATCTTGCATATTATTAAAGTTTCCAGGAAATATGCAAATTGTAAGAGTTTTGTAATATACTTCATTGCAAATAGATTTCTCTGTTCCTTTTGTGCTATACATATTTGAATCTATATAATGCTACCTTTATGCAAGAGGTGTTTATCAAAATATAACGTATGTCCGCTGCTAATTTAAACTTTATTTCATAATCAAACTTTCTCTTTATTCTTTATATATCAGGTCCGGGTTAGAGTTGGAAATTTCGATTTCATGAGAGAAACTGCCCAGCATCCGGCAATTCGTTGCGCAAATTGCAACCTTCATAGAATTTTTATAAATAGGAGAAAACTTTATGAATAAGACGTGAACGACTGCTGATGCTGATCACGATTTCAAGATTAATGAAGCTTGAGATGCATTTCGAGTGAATTTGTTACAAAACTATCAAGACTTGAACTTGAATATTGCATATAATTTTCACAAAATTTACAGGTGGTTACTAAGCAATCAGTTTCAAAAGAAAAATAAATTGTCAATTCAAAATGCAATGATTGAACAGAATAAAAATCAACTTTACTTACAGCTGTATGATTTGTCTCTCTATCCCAAGGTTCGTAGCGATTTGAAAATGCTCTAGGTCCTCTCCAGTTTTGCATTTCAAGAGATGAAGCATTCTGTAGGACGATCCCTCCATTCGATTCCTTTGCCTTTAAATCAAAACAATACAATCTGTTCTCAATTTGTGGAAATAAATCCTGCGGAATGAAAAATAATTGTCTTTGTTGTGCTTTCTGAATATAAATCCAGAAATATTGGAGTATCTGTCAAGTATTTGGACATGCAATTAATATCTCCGTTATTTTGAAGTATTCATTTTCTAAATGGAAGCATTCCTCTAAAAGGAAACCTTAGAGACAATTGAGAGAACATGTGAAAGTGGTTTTTGATGTACTTCTATAACTAGTTTGGAAAGCTCTCCCAGCTTATATCATTTCAGGGAAAGGAGAGAGCTTTTGAATAGATAATTTTAAACATAGGTAATGGGGTATTCAAACTGTGTTGCTAAGGTCCTTCGAGTCGCTAGAGCTCAAGTGGTAGCAAGTGAGATTAAAACTTTGGGAACTAATCTTATAGCATAATTGAAGGTCTAGCGAACAAAAGTTCAATGCAATTTAGAAGGTTAAGCTACTATTTACAAAATGAATATTAAAAATTATATTCTCACCATATCTTCTTTAGTATTTTTGCTTTTTCCAAGATGAATCTTCTTCCTAAAGATAACCGCCAAGAACCCAACTATCAAAAATATTGCACAAACTGACAAAACCGGTATAAGTGTCACAGCCAAGTCCGGTGGCGATTTCACAGGCAAATCAGCTGGATACAGCCCTGTAACATTGTCATCCAACGAATTTGAAATAGTGGAACTTCTAACTGTTGTAAATGACTTTGTAAACTTTTTCTCCGTAGAAGTCTCTTCGAGCGTATTATCTTCAGGAGTGACAACAGGATAGTTAACGACATGTAAGAATGTTTTGTTGTATGGTTTAGGTGACAACGTCGTTCCTAGAGGATGCTCCGGTGGGGGACCCTCCCTTCGAGGAGGTAATGAAGGCCTGGGGGATGGGATGCCAGGAGGACGGCTGTTGAACCCTGGAGGAAGTTGTAGAAAAGGTGGGTGAATTCGGTTGCCGTTTGAAGAGGTGAATGACTGGAAAGACCCGTTTATTATGTTCACCCAGACTTCTGTCTTTGCGGTATACTTTCCGTCTGAGACAGTCACGTACAGGAACAAATTCTGCCCGCCCTGAAATGAAATAGAATTTAGTGGTTTCTGAAGAACTCTTATTGAATTTAGGTGTTTTGTTGTCGGATCAATACTAGCTGCTACTTTTTATTTTGTTACTGAAAGCTGATAGATTTGAAGCAGTTTGTTCAGAGTCCTCTTTTCAGCTCCAATTAATTCAAATATATTGGATTTTCATTAAGTGAATAGAGAAGTGGACAGTAATATATTTTGTTAGAATTACATTACCCAAAGCGCACTCACATCTTGAATAAGAACAAGAAGTTACATTGTGCTCTCATCCAATATAAGATCTGATTAACAGTTCTGTATAGGGTGATTTCTCAACTCTGTCATGAACTTGGGTCTATATCCAACTGAATTTAGTTGAAAACTTGTATATAAGATGCACTTTTAACATTCAGTTTCTACACCGTCTTGAAGAGCTGTGATGTTACAATGAAACAAGCGAGTATAAAGTTTATTGTAATGGTAATAAGTTTATTGTAATTCAAATCTATATTATACTTTGTTGTCAGATTATCATGGAAACATCAGTTTCATTAACTTAATTATAGTGACATAATAGAACAAATAGTCCCTTTGTTGAACAAAGCTTGATTACGAGTTTTAAAAAGAGAGAGATGCCTTTATAAAGTAAAAATACTATCCTTCTCCATGGAACATGTCAGAGCAAAGGGTAACCCTTAATTTTAATGGATGTTTACCAACAATGGATGGTTTATTCCATCGTGTTGAAAACTTCAATAGAATCGCCGTACATACTTTGTCTATCATAACGTAACAGTATAATGTATGTCAAATACATAACAACCAAAATATCAATTATAATTAACTCTAAAATTTGTAAGTCATAGGTAATTAACACAATTCTGCGGTCACTTAATTGCAATGCTACAATTAATGGATCAAAAGTAGAGCAAGTGAAATATTTTGCATCATAGAGAACTAACATGTAGATTGGATGAATAGTATGTACTAGTTTTCAATTTAGGTTGAAGTAGGGGAGTTATGACAGAGGAGAATTGTGGCATAATCGATTTCTGAAAACCATAGTCGTTAGCGAGGTGACAACATCGCGCGTTTGTTGTTTCTGAGACGCATCAACAGTACACACTAAGCGGTTGTAAGTGCACGATATCTGCATGCAAAAAATTGCAAAAAGTGAGTTTTCCAAAAAAATTTTGATTGCTTATAATTATGTCATTATGTATTATGTTTACATTGTTATGGTGTTATAAATTATCATTCTAACCGGTTCACAATTTTTGCAACCAGAAGAGTTGTGACAAGATACAACTGTTGCGGTTCAATCGTGCAAGAAATTGATATGCATCATTATAATAAGTTACATAAATATATAAGAACTCGAAAAAATATATAAAATAAATTCCAACACTACGCTTTCAATAATTATTTCAATCTACGTACGAATATGTTTTTCATTCTATCGCATATGTTCAGTTTGTTCGTATATGTAACTTCACGGCGAAGTTTGAGCAACAGTTTTGAGTAAAATATAATTATTTTATTATGCAAATTGAAGCACTCCAGGCATTTATGTCTGAGTTGGATCTTCTTCCTTATGATTGTCTTGATTTTTTTCATAAAGAATAAAGTTTTAATGAAAGTAGTTTAGTTCTCTATTGTCATGTTTGCCTCTTATTTACTTTTCTATTGGCCTTTGTTTACCACATTTACGGTTCTAGCAATTTCAACCTACGTTAAAGTTCATAAATTAGATTTTAAGTCTCCTCTCTCGCATAAGAAACACTCTACAAAGTACTTTTACATATATTATGTCAAAGTGTCCAAGTAAGTGCAATATTCTGCAGAAAATAAGACACTAAAAATAGCTTTTGTGAAAAATATAAGAAGCCTAATGAGACGTTTGCAATACCAACACTATTTGTTTAAACAAAATTCTGTGTTATGTCGTCAACAGCTCATTGAATATGTCAACCCTGAGTGCATACAAACACAGTTGTAAAATTAACAAGCTACAAGGGTGGTCGGGAATGTCATAAATTGAGTTTAAGCGTGTAACCTCCATCCCTAGTCAAGTGGCTGACCATAAACCGAAGGCATTGACCATGACACAAAACATCTGTGATTTCATCCCAGTGGGAAATAAGATTTCAATAAATATGAAATATTTCGAGTCTCTAATCGATTAAACAGTAATTATGAACAATAATTGAAACCGCTAGAATGTATACCCTTTCGAACCCAATAAATAATAAGACATCTACCAATACGGCCCTGGTATTGGGTAGATGCATACCTGTTCACATTACAAGGGTAATACAAATGAATAATAAAATTGATTGAGATGTTTAATCATAAAATGAATTGATGAAATACTTGAAGGTTCAAATAGGGTTTTAGAATATAATTATTGAAGTCAAATCAAGCTAAGAGTGGGGGTAAATTCCAACTTGGTATTTACTATCGCAGACTGACCAAAGAATTCTCCCATAGCTCCTTCCTTCTCCAAGTAGATCAAGTAGGGGTAGAATTTGTACTACGATTTAACCTCTTAGTTTAGCACGTGATTAAAGCATTCGTTTTCACTTTTTCTTCAAGAAACGCTTAAAGGTTAACACCTACCACTTAGTAGAAGGGATGCTCTGTCATGCTACTTTGCTCCTTTTAATGCACATTATGAATGGTATATCTCACTATCCTTTCACGCATGCGAAATTATGCAAATTGACACAAATTTAAGAACAAATCAACATCTTAGAAACAAACCCATCCAACGTATGCCAACCATCACCAACAATACAATTTCCAAGAAATTAATAGCGATCTCTCTTCAATGCATGAAGATTCAATCTTCCATCTTTGGTAACATCAAGTACTTTTTCGCGGCAGAAAGCATGCTGTTTTCGTCTTACATTTGGTAACGTAATGTTTGATTGCACTTGCATGCTAAAACAAGGGGGGATATTTCGTAGTATAAAAAGGGGTGCTTTTCATTTGGGAAAGCATCTTGGTTTCGGGCTTGATCACTGACAGTCCAGATGCTTGGTGAATACTGGCACGCTGTGTCAAATCTACCATAGTCCAGTTGCTTGGTGAATACTGGCACGATCTGTGGTAGCTAACTCCGTTCAGCTGCTTGGTGAATACTGGCACGTTCGGAGAAGCCGTCGTAGTTCAGTTGCTTTGTGAATACTGGCACGTCTACGACGCAAACCCGTCGATACGGCCTCACAAGCCATCTCAACCCTCCGTCCAGCTGCTTGGTGAATACTGGCACGTTCGGAGGAAACTCGTCGATAGGGCCTCACAAGCCAACTCTACGGGGCCTCACAAGCCCACTCTACGGGGCCTCACAAGCCAACTCTACAGGGACTCACAAACCCTCTTAAAAACTTATTGGCCGCTGTAGTCGTTGTAGCTGATACTATGACATAAGACTGCCTGCGATGCCGCATTACTATTAAGAGTACTGCACCAATACACCTGATAAACAGGTTTTACTTTATCAAATCTACAGCGCTATAATTAGTCGCTGTAGTCATTATAGCAACAAAACTATAACGCAAGCCTACCTGCAGGGCAGGTTCTTTTAATTTGATTACAGATCCTTTGAGAAATTGCCATCCACCTATCCAGGGGATAGAAAGGGGTGAAAGCGTCCCTAACGAGCCGCTACGGAGCTTAGCCGCAGGCGTCCTAACCCGACCAAGAGGGAAGTCCAGGGCCACTGTCAAGTCCATGGGCTACTCGGTGCCGCTATCGTACGCAAGCTGCCGTACTCGATCAGCGCACGTCCCATTCCTACCGCACTACAGCCGGCGACCAAGCCGAGCTCAGTCCGGAGCCTCTACCGACGTTCCGGAGCCCCCATTCCGGGAGCCCTCTGACTGTCTACATCACTCACCCTCCATTTAGTATACAATACCGCTAATTGCATAAATTTTGTATTATTGTGAGGAGAATAAACTGTTGTTATATTAATGAAGGAAAAAACTTTTCAGAGCTCATTTTTAAATAAATATGTTTTATTGGGTATAAGTTCTGTAATTTATTAGAAACACAACGTTTCAACAGCAAAGTGCTGCCTTTTTCAAGTGAAAAGAAATATATTATATATTTATATAAATTACAGAACTTATACCCAATAAAACATATTTATTTGTTATTATATTGTTGGTCTGAATTTATGTTGTATTTCTATTTCTCTACCCTACATAACCACGACTTCAATTAAAAGAATTCTAGGCACATTTTTAAAACAAAAATCAAACACAACGTAGGACTATTGAACAAAACAAATAATAGACGATAATAACGTTCGCCGCGTCACACTACATAAAATAATTGAATTGTTCAATAAGTGTGTGAGAATTAATAGTTATTTTGGGTAAAGACGAAAGGTTTTTAAAAAAACTTTGGAATCTTTAGGGGATTGATTTCGGACTTATTCAGCCCATCGTCAGACCTTGGCGTCATGAATTTAAAAGCAACAAAGCTGATTAAATGTCATGGTTTTATTTAAATTCGCAAAAGTTTTGTTGCGAAACATTTTCACGTTCTGCTTCAGTCAAGTGGGCGAATTACATTGTATATTTCAAGTTTGATGAAAAGATTACAAAAAAATTGTTCTTGGCTTGAGTAAGGCTGATATTTTAATGAAATTAAAATCCTATTTATTACCACTGATGTTAAAATATCGTTTCTTTGCGACGGTATATTGTTATTTGGAACTCTCGGAACGGTATGGCATAGTGATTTTCGTGAATGCTCACTCAAAAATAATAGGCTAGAAAAAATATTGTCTGTAACAAATATTTTCGAAAAAATAAAAGAATTTATGTGATTCATTTGGTATGGCGGCATGTAAGTCCCACCAGAAAAGTATGGCATTTCACTAGGTTGAGTTTATTATTTAATGACTTCTGGAAAATACAAAAATCTTTGTGTAACAAATCGTTCAAACTCTTAGTTTAATTAATTACCTTGCGTCTGTGCCCCGTCGACCAGCGCTACGACCATTATTTTTCTTCCATCAATTACCTAATTCGACCCCTGAAGAGTCGCCATACTTGTAACAAATGATTTGGAATTTTCTGTTTATATGTTACCAATTGATGAATTTTGAATTTTTCAAAGATATGAAATCTACTTGTCTCCAAAATTAATTATCTCACTTCAATTAAAAATATATATGAATACTAGAAACAGACGTGTGTGCATCAGTATTCAATTCCTTTGTTATCCACCTTGTATTATTGAAATAGAATATTGATTTTATTCTGAAAGTGCAACAGTATCCGAGCTTGAGTGAAGCTTTCTTGATCCACCTACATATTACTTCATTTGTCAGTAAGGAAGATAATCTCTATGGATTCTATTTCAGACAGAATTGCTAGACACTTTCAGAATTAAGTGATTGTACTTTGTAATGAAATCCATAGACTTTCAAACAAGAAAGCAAGGACCGGAATCGCAAATTGAGAAGCAAAATTTCATCCGCTAGTCACTTCATACCAAATTGCCTCCTAATATGTCGAAGTATTCCCACTTACGATCACTATCCGAAAATTCTCTATGAATTGAAGTCTCAAGTTTCTGTCATCACTTCGAAGAGTTTTGGAAAGCCTCCGTTATTGAAATATAAACGCTAACGTAGGAATTAGGTCAGTATGCATACGTGTTGGATAAAATTATAAAAAATAATGATGTCTCTACATTACATTTAGGTCCATTTATAAAGTGGTGGCATTGCCAACGCCATTATTTATTTGCTTTATCTACCAATAATACAAAGGTTAACTAGATCTATATGCACTCCAGGCCACTATAGAAAAAGGGTGAATGTTGGATGATTATTGATTGATGGTCTTCTGCTGAATAAAATTAGTTTTGTTGGCCATCTACCGCTTTAGTTAATCTTTTGCGATCATATTTGAGTAATAGAATGTGTTATGTATTTTACAGTGGCTTTACGTCCTTTGAGTTTATAGCCTCCTCTGGGGTTCCTCAAGGTCCTATATTGTTTAATTTATTCATAAATGATCTGTTGGATCTATTTTCATGTCATGCGCTTGCCTATGCTGATAATATAAAATTGCACTCCAATATTCTTTCGCTCGATGATGTGAACAAATTAATAAACTATATAATAACGTTGATAGATGTTCCACAGTTTCCTTCACCCGTTCTTCAACAGTTACTGGAATCTCGTACTATTTAAACAGCACAGTACTCTCCAAAAAGTATACTGTTAAAGATCTTGGCGTTATATTTTGCTCTGCTGCTATTAAATCACTTGGTTCCATAATGCGTACCTCTAAATTTTTCAGCGATACTTCACTTTTGAAATCACTTCACTTTTCCTACGTTGTCAGCAAATTAGAATATGCCATTTTGATCTGATTCCCTCATTCGACGGATCACTGCTTGTACCTGGATAGGATCCATAGAAAATTTTTAAGTTTTTGTTCTTCAAAGTCGGTAACCTTCACCACGTTAGAGGCTTTGAGCAAGAGGAATTGTAAGCACGGCATTCTATGTCTTCTCTAAAGGACAGAAGAAAAATACTTCGTGATAAATTCCTCTGAATGTTATTAAATATAGAATTGACGTTCCATCATTAGTCTCAAATATTCCATTTCATGTACTCAGAATAGCTACCAGATATCAAGCAACTTACCATCTACCAGATGACATATTTTGCTAATATAACCACATATGATATAACAGATATATATTGTTTTTGTATGTACTCTATAATTAATAATTTTTCCTGATTTTTGTAAAATTGTCGTGTGATTGGTCTCCGTTGGGCAATGAACATTATTATTGTTATCATTATTATTATAAAATATATACTACACGCCAGATTATGTTCAAGATTTTTATTCCAATAAACGTTGTTACGATACTTTGCTGTTGGCGAGGTCGTTGACTTTGGTCTCGCTATCAAAACTGCAGATAGTATACTCGGGCGCCAATGCGGTCAGCGACGCAGCTCCTGAAAACGGACGGCTGGATAGCTCACAGAGAAGGGTTAGGATTGTCAAAAGTATAATCAGAAGATAGGTGTTGCTAAGAGATTTATTCACACACAAATAACGAAAACGGTGAACAGACAACATATATTTTTAAGGAATAGCTGAAGGCTGACGGTGACTTGACGGCGGTACATGAACTAGTGACGGAATAGCTGAAAGCTGACTGTGACATGACGACTGTTTATGATACTCGACATCAGCGGTCCGCAGTACGGACCTAGGCGGTCGAAGACGGCAAGGAACTTTAAAACAAATAGTCTTAGACGTTTGCGGAATCGTGAAGCGGTTCCCAGAACGATGAAACAATTTATACGTTAGTTTACTTCAATACTGTAAAATCAACAATGATTTCTAAATGGTGCCTTCACTCTTATTCATTTCAACATTGAGAAATCACATGGATCTCCCTAGCGGTGATGCGATTTCAGTTATTCCAACGTTCGTGGAGCTAGACTTAGCTTCCAGACAACAAAATAAAACAAAAATGACTCTAAGCTCAAAGCAGCAAAAGCAAAACAAATCTAAGTTGCTTTTACAAACTTGGAAAAAACTGTAAAGGCTCGTCACGATTCAAATTGCAATTGTCCATGTTATTTCTGTATATGAACAAACTGTTCGTATGTTCACTGTTTTTTGCTTTATAATTACCACTTCGTAATAACAAAATGTAATCCAGAATGTTTCCTCTAAGGACTCGTGACGCAGTTTTTTCATGTTGTAAATAAGAATAAAAATATCGCATGCATATGATGATACGACGAAAATTTAAAATCCTGCTATGAACAAAAAATTATGCATATAATGCCTGATGCAGGTGCGGAGGAATCATTAGCTGAATTGATTCCTAAATATTTGAACGTCGACCAGACACAATTTAGAGTCACAATATTTGAGTTGATTTTTAGCGTTTCAAATTGGATTATTCGAACTTTTTCCAATGAATTTCGCTAATAGAAATGAACAAGTTAAACTCTTGCTTCAATTTCTCGAGACAAAGATTGGATGCTTTGTATGGATTATTTCCAATAGTGCAAATTACCAACTGGAATATATTATTCTTCATTATTAACCCTCCGTTAGTGTTCTCGAAAAAAGTTTCACGGTTGGTGTTGTGGGATATGTCATACCCCATATGAAAGTCCTCTCAAGCTATTTTAAATTCTAAAATATGATAATTTTTCTGTTTGCACATGTTTTACAACTTGTTACCAAGTGATATAAGCTGAACAAAATGTATCCAGCTATATTTATTGTAAAAATATAAAAGATAAATCAAAATAACAGCAAGTCTGCCTTGGAAAAAACATACATCAATATTATCGCTCATAAATACTTCTAATATCATCACACATCAAAGATCTCACAGTATTTTTCGAGAAGAAGGATCAAATAAGTAAAGCAAGAAAAAATTACTCAAGTATCATCAAAGAAAAAATATTATTGCTCCTCAAACTGGGCACAGTTTTTGAAACTCAAAATTGCATGTTCCAAGCACAGTGGAATTCTAAATAGCTTACAAGCATTAAATATCTTTTTAATACATAAGCACTATTTTGCGCACGTTTTTCTGGGCAGTAAATGGCTCTTTGGCTTTTGAGTGCGCCAAGTATAATTAGCGTGTGACAAGTAATCTTGTCGCACGCAAATCATTTACTGCTTTGAAAAATTAGCGCAGAATGGTACTTATCCCGCATTCGTAATAAAAAATAGTATCTGCAACTCGTGCGGTGTTGTCAATTACCCACTTGAGCGAATGAACGCACTTGCTTCGTTCGTGTACGCCCAACTTCGCTTTCGTGGGCAATCGACAACTTATCGCACTTGTTGCACAATTTACTATTCTATCTTTGTTTCTAGGACAAACAGAACATCTTCTGCTTGTCTTTTGTCATTTGACTAAATTGGCCTTAAAAAATACCAAAATATGAAATAGCTTATTGTATAACGTAATATAATTTTAAATTTAGAATGACATCGATAGAAATTGAAATTGCAGCTTCGAATATTTTATATATTTTCCGATAAAAGTTGTCAATTTGCAGAAAATCGAGGAATAATTTTGTATTGTCTCAAAACGTGCTAGATGCTGCCATCTACTAGCTTCTTGTGGAACTATACTCCAAATTTTAATAAAATTGCAGTAAATCGAAAAAAACTTCCAAGTAAACTCATGTTTTTTTTTAGAAAATAACTAGGGTCTTTCATATAATATTTTTTGATTTGAGCCCTTATTTTGACAGAAATCGGCGAATTATGGCAATAATACGAATTTCTGACTGAACCAGAACCGTAATCAAAAAATTGTAAATGACAGAGTTGAATTACTTTTTGAAAATAATATGACCTTACTTGAAAGATTTTTTCGATTGACAGCCTTAATTTCGAGTTGACAAAGCAAGTAATTTTTTCATATAATTGTATCGAAATCTCAAAATTGGGGTCGTAAATCTGAATTTTCTTTTAAGTAAACCTATATTATTTTTTGAAAATAGTTGGGGTACTTTGTATAAATTTTTTCGATTAGAGCCCTCATTCTGACACAAATCGTTAATATATGGCAATAACACTAATTTCTGACTGGACCAGGGCCTAGCATTGCAGTGAGATGTGCGTTCATATTTTAGGAATAATCACACAATAAATTATTGGGATGGAATATCAAACAAAAATGTACATAAGGCTTTTCTACATCTACATAAGAAGTTACTTTAAAAGTGTACCGGGGTATATCATACCCCAACCAACTTCCAGCAAGTCTGATGCTCAATTGAAAGTTTATACATAGTTGTATATAAGTCTGGGCCCTGATTTTGTAACTAGAAAGCGAGACCGAATAGAAATAAAAAATGGCGATGTGTTGAATGACGACCATCTTGGATTTCTATTCAACAGTGCGAATTCTAAGGTATTTCAAACATTAATTTTCTTCTGTTGTAACGCATGCGTATTGTGGTAGCAATTTGAAAAAAAAACACATGTTAGGGACTTGGGTTCCGACGCTTGCTGGTCACTCGTTTGTAAACAAAAGGTCGAATTTCCTCGATGAACGCCTCTGCAGCAGCTTTATTCAATCTGCGTGTTATAAATTTATTTGAAACATGACACAAAATATTCGCAATGCAATAAATTTACCGAAAAGTTGCTAAGAAATTGTTATCCGGCAGTTCAAAAGGATCCATAGTATCTCTTAACCTCCGCCTATCGATACGCAATTGGATATTTTCCCTGCGGAGCTCCCGGTAATACCATAGTGCCATAAAAGCCATCTGGATAAAGTAATAGAAGGTTTATTATTCTACATTCTTACAGCTTATTTGCACTCTATCACAATAATACTTGTAATATAGTATCAGAAGACAACAAGAAGATAAAAACGAATAAATTTTGATGCAGATTGATAGAATTATAAATTCTCACATCTTGAAATTCTTGAAACACAATAATTATAAACTCTCCAGGAACAAAATTTGAATTAAAACTTGAATCAACTTAACGTTACTAAACATCAACTATATTCACTTTGCCAAATACGTATTCGTCTGGTCCCGACCAGTTGAATAGGCCTATTCAATCGAGAATAGCAGAAAATGGCCGACTTAAGATGGCGCTAGGTAACGAAAATGTATTCAGTATCGCTTTCTAGTTACAAAATCAGGGCCCTGTTCTCTTTGTTCAAGTGTAATCTTAAGCTACTGAGAAAAAGAAATCACTTGTTTGTCTTAGATTGATTTTACGATTGGAAATAGAGTTAATGGGGTATGACATACCCCACAACACTAACGAAGGGTTAATATACGCCAAGAAGTGGTGCTACATTACTTTTTCCATATTTCCTTGATCTAAAAATATTTGAAATCATTGGTATGATGAAAGAATGGCTTGCAGATCATAACAATTTTTTTTTTGTGTTGCTTAATGTATGGTATTGACAGAAGATGACGATAAATGACATTTTTTTGTTCAAGATATTTTTTCTTTCAATATTAGGCTAGAAACTTATCAATATTGCCTCGTAAACAAGCTTTCATGAATAGGGTCATGAATGGATGAGACAAAAGAGGTGTGTTCGGATCGATTGCTGAGTGAATGTTCAATAAGTTTCATGTCAACTCCATTTGAGAATCTGACGTGATGCTGACGTATTGATCGAGAAGCACTGAGCTCTACAATCCTTATTGTCTAATCATATCGAAACATGTTGTACTAGCAATATCATTAATAATTCAAGCTAAAAGTATTTGAACTTAGATTTTTCCTACGACTGCGTTTCTTTCCAAACAAATGCCAGTAACCTGTAATAAAATAAAAGTTTCTGTGACACCTGTTGACAAATACGAGAGTTTTCACGTTTTGTTGTCAGCATTTTTCAAAAGACTTCGCAGTGCGTTTCACACAACATATTTCTACTAGAGTTCTTGACCTCTCAAGTGTTGGGTCGGAAAGGAAGCCAATTTTTTGGTTCGTTGAATAATTCTTCCTTGTACGTATCTTTCCAAAGAATTCATAATTGAATTTCATACTCGCTTTGTCTTCTGGATTTTCCATGGTGATAACAGCTATGATAAACAATATCACAGAATTCGTTCGAGAGTTAGATAATTAGAAGGCACAATATGGAGAGAATTCCGTTTGAAGATAGGTCTGAAGAATAACAACAAATGCATCTTTGTTTGTTAGCTTCAAAATAATTAACTTTGGAATAATATACTCTGCAAACTTAGCTATACGGAAGTGATGGTTGTTAATTGTGATATATGATGGAATATGGTAATAATGAACAAAACCTGTAAAGAAGTCAACAACAAATCAATTCAAAAATTGAATATTAGAGAGGAAAATTGTTCCAAAAAAGGTTTCAACAACAAATCATCCACAATATAAGATAACAGTTAATCAACATCAAAAGACGAAACTGGTTCAAAAAGACGTACTGTTCACTGGACTGCGATAATAGTATGAGTGAACAAAATTTCACAAAGGATAGGAGATTCTCAAATGGATTCTTGTAACATTCATTCTATTCCTCTGTTCCAGTTTTATTTGTATTATCCCTTCAGGTGAAAAAGTCCGTGAAGAAACTTGGGATGGTGATGATCAATGTTATTTATTGAGTCCTTATTCATAGCCCAAGTATTTCGTATACTTGGGGCAGTTCATTTTAGAGGTTCTCTCTATATTCAACGGCATCTAATCAATCCTAGTATTCACAATCATTATTTTTGAAGTACAAATTATTGTCCAGGTTTCAAGGTGTGAAAGCCAGAGCTTCAAGCAGTGAAATCGCGATTACCAAATACATCGATTTCACTTCAAACCTTCATGTTTTAAATGAAGAGAACTTATTTTGGATGTAAAGAGGTGTTTCGATTTTGTACGTACCGGCCGTGTACAACCGGAGGACAACCAATTTTGAAGAAAAACAATAACAACCTAGTTATTAATTACTGGTGATAGACGATACTCTGGAACAGTTTTTCAGCCATTTGCCTTGGTCCTGAATTACATAGGAACTAATCATTGCTTCGAGGAGTAAGAGTGATTCGGTACCTGTCCATCACTATCAACCAAAGAAAAGCCGATCCTAAGGAAAAACTTGAGCAGTCAAAACCAAAGGATTCTTGTTTTAGACGCTTTATACTCGACGGTATTCCGGGAAAACAAATGCATATAATTCTTCAATATATATTGACCACAAACAACCGAAGAACATCCAGTTCTAAGGAAAAACGGTGTTGATGGAAATTTTTTTCCAACTACGGAAAAACCAGATGTATTCAATCTGGAGTTGAAAGAAATAACTCCAGAATACCGTCATCTTGTGATGACAATTTTTCATGCTGACTGAATGCAGTTTCACTTCTGCATTAGTTCAAATTATTAGTAATGATCAATACTGTCTTTTTTAGTACCCTGATTATCATTATATATAAAAGAAACCAAGATACCTGTATTTGTTTTGAAAAAGTGCTTGTCAATTTCATTTAGATCAATGCCGTCATAATTCCATCTAGAATCTCATTACTTTGTTCCTGTTATTTCAAATTTAATTAAATTCATTCACCGGATCAATGCTTTCTTTTCAAACTACACTACCGAAAACTGATACATTCAATTTATTCAAGGTCGTCGAAGCAGATTACAAACTGGGCTTTTTCACATAGCTCCATGATAATTACCAATTATTTATAATTGACAAAATTTTCCAAATAGAAAATTTACCAAAAGGGTTAGGTAAACAGCAGTGTGTAACAAAATTGATGAACGTAGTATATTGTAATTGGTGTTTTAGTGATTAGGGTAGCAAGAACAAAAAGCTAATATGAGGAAGGAAACATAAGCTAATCGCATTGGATATGTGTCTAGTTTATTAGGATGAACCTTTTTCACTTACGATGGAGTTACTTAAATTAGCGTGACTGAATCATAGAGATGTTTTTATATAGAACAGAGCTTAAAGGAAGGTACGCCGATAGAAGGAGGGATAAATTAGTGAACCTCTTTCTATCCCTCCTTTCTACGTGCATGCGCAGAGCTGCCTTTAACTGATCAGCTAGGATCTCAGGCATCTAAGGCAAATGCGGCATTTAATAGAGATAGAGAAAGGTCCAATATCTCCTCTCCCTCTCCATTTGTGATACGTTCTCTTTTATATACACTTCCATGTTTCATCTACCCTATCTATGATATCTCTAAATATTGGAGGTGTGGCAAATCATAACATTTCCAATTCCATAAATTAATTAAGTGCAGCGATGCGATACCATCGCTACGGAAGCTTATGTGCTGTTTGGTTGAGCATAAATCTCTTGTTGCTATTGTTCCACATGAATAACTGTATTTGGATATCAGTGCATCATATATTTGTGTGGTCTTCAATATGTAAATTCAAATTCTTCATGTATGAACGTTTTCGTTAATTTTTTCATCTGTTTACCGATTCTGTAGCACATTCTCTAACAGTACTTTAGCATGTAATTCAAATAAACTGCAGTAATATCCTGGAAGAAATTTGTATTTCTGCATTCCATCCATACAATAAATTCACACAGCTAGAAATGGAGATATGCATAATAGGAAAAGTTGAATCTTTATTTCTGCTGTATGGTATGCATTACGGTCTCAAGTGGGCTGTTACATCTTGTATCCAATTTATTTTTGTTACTCTCCTAAAATGAACGCAATAAATAACAATTTACAACATATTCCAGCTTTACAAAGCTTCAGCAGATATCATGGATATATATTTGGTCGTAATTAGTTGATAATGTGAAACTATGTGATTTTTAGCGCATTTTTTTGGAAACAAGCGCTATTATATTCACTTTGGCTGTCTGGCTGGCTGGCGTGACGCTGAGTTCTCAGCAACTATACTATTCACAGACTTGAAACTAGTACTAAATAAAAGCTGCTGATTCGTAGGTTTGCACAAATTGCTTTAATTCAAGCTCAGTGATTGTGGAAGATTAAATTATTCAATTACTTGTTTCAAGTGAAACAATGCCCATAGATACATATGAAATTAGGGATATGGCAATCAGAATTTATTAAAAGTAGATAAAAATTTAGTTACAACTTTAGCCGCGGATGTCACTATTATTATGTACAAACTGTCAAATCTGTCCGGGATTCATTCAATGACTTGTTTGATGCGAATTTGAAGCTTATTAGAATGAATTATTATTATCAGATGAAGATTTGTTTACTTTTGGTGTATTTTTTCATATAGCTTTGATAAAGATCAAATTATCATTTTAAGGTACAGCACTTGACCTCCCGTCAGTGAATAACTAAACGATGAAGATTAAAAGGTACTTTTGAGTTTGTACATGCATAAATTATGTACCTATCAAATAGTCAACTTGAAACTAGTACTAAATGGAAGCTGCTGTTTCGTAAGTTTTTCCAAACTACTTGATCTCAAGGTCAATTATTGTGAGAGATGGTAATTTGCGAAATCACAGAGGAAACAAACATTCATGGGCTGTCAAAAATGTGCTTTTATCATCTAGATGATTCTTCCATTTTTTTTAGAATTATATCAAATGACAACTGAAATCACAATTTTTATGTGTGTCTTATTTGAATTTTCACAATTGTAATTTAATTTTTGTATTGCAATGATCCCTACTTTTGATTCTTACCCTGTCTTGCAGCGACTCATTCAAATACACAACTCCAGTTTCATTGTCTATCCGGAAGGGCAAAGGAGGTGGTGGTTTTTGGCCTTCTTGATGGTAGGGCAAGACTTCCAGGCCGAAAACCAACGTGTCTTGTTCATTATCTTCAGCCTTGACTCTTGTAACGACACTTCCAACTGGCTCCGTACTCCGAATTCGCCAATTTCGATCTAACCACAACACTGGAGGGTTGTTGTCTCCGAATTGACATTCTCCTGAAACAGATGGGATAACAAATTAATAAATAGAAGACATCTTTCACTATTTCCAACAAATCTTATTTCTAGACGAACAGAGTAAGAAAGTCTGAAATGTGAGTTAGTAAGAATTTATGTATTCTCTCAGTCGCATCATGAGAAATTTACAAGAAAGTTGTTGCATGTTCCCAGATACCAAGACCCTGATACCTTGTTGCATATATAGTTTTAAAAATACAGTTTTGGATTCTTCTAGATATCACTTTGCGCAGAGTTCATAAATAAGAAATCACTTTCTTGGAGGAAGGAATTAGTACCAATAAACTGCAATATTGCAAGATATTTCAATTGGAAATGAATACATATAGCTTCATAAAGTAAGTTCCTTAGTGAAATTGTATTAGCTGCAATTGTTTCATATATGTAGAATTATGTGTCGCCACAACGTTGCGAGAGGCTTCAAAATGTGACAAAGTATAACATAGGGGTAAGAAGAAGTCCAAAAACCATCCCTAAGTGCAGAATTTCTCTCCGTCTATTGTGCCGAAAATAATAATAATCGTGGAACATTCTATACTCGTATTAGTCCAACCAAACTAATTATCCAATTTAAATTTGAAACACGTTATTTTTTATGGCAATTTTCAAATTAAGAAGGTCACTGTCACTCCAAGATTCAATGTTAGTGCGTGGACATCACAACCATTTATTTCAAAGTGTTTCGAAGATATCCTCAGAATCGTTTAGTAGAAGTACGGTTTTGTTTTTTGTATTAAAGTAAAGACTCCATCTGTTGGTCTAATAAGAACAAAGTGAAAATAGTGGATGACAATTTCGAATAGAATTGTTTACGCTGATAGGTAAGTCTAAATATATATTTACACTCAATAACAACCTTTGATTTCCACTCAAATCCAGAACGAAAGCCTATTGATATCGCCGATTAATTAGTATTCGTAGGAGGAACATCAGTTTTTCGAGCAATCAATTGCTGCCGACTATAAAAATTGCTATCGCCGTTTTATAGGACTTCTAAAAATGATCAATCAGATCGATTTGCTCTAAAAGTTAGTAGATCGATGAAAAATAAGATATCAATTTTGTGATACCCCTGGTAATTGATATAATTATTCTATTTCTCCACTAAACTCTTCCCAGATGTACTCACCATTTTAGTTTGTCTTTGTTCAATAAACTCAAGTGTCTTTTCTCTGTACTTCTTCTCGTATATGTTGGTTCTGTATTCTCTCTCATAGTTAGCTTCTTCTTTTATCTTACGTAAATATTTAATCTAGAGCGTATGTACTCTACTTTTTATTCTATTCTCATTCATGAATGGAATTGATTTATTCTTGTTGTGACAGAAATAATTTCACTAAATTCAATCAATGGTAGAAATCGTGGAGAGTAATAAAATTACTTTGAAAAACTTTTTCGAAATATTATTTTTTCAATTTTTTTTCCCACCCTTTCCATCCCACTAACTGGTAAGTCGTTTGGGTGCATCCCTGGTTGGCACAAGAGTGGAAAATCATATAATGAAATAATGAAAGAGCTCCCGGATAATTGGTTTTACAATTATACAAGGTTTCCTCAAAGTTTCCCTCTCCTGTGTCAACTAAGGATGCATGCCAATTTTTCCCCAGAGGTTTGATGACTGGAACCTCCATTCTTGTCAATGGCATGCAGCTTGAAAATATTTCTATTACAGGTTCAAGCGACCGTTCGAGCTTTCTGAGCTGTTGCGAATTGCATGCCTTTCATTAACTAGGCTTCAAGTCACTTTCAACTATTCTACGATATAAAGGTAAGCAAAGTGTCACTGTAAGCCACAATTTTAAGATGTATAATTTGAGTTACCCGAAATCACGAATCCATCAATAAATTTTTCATCTTTCTTATCCCGAGATAGCTTTTCAATCCTCGGTACAAAATTAAGGAGCCTCAACAGTCACCATCTTCCGGTCTATTTGAAACGCTGACCGAATTGACTTCTTGTTGACGTGTTCCATATTAAAATCCTACCTATTATAGTAACTTGAAATTCAAGAGCTTCGAATGACTATAACCATGTCAAATGAATAAGTTTATGTATGAAGCGCCTGATAAAAGTTTTTCTATTGGGAGTAGACGTCATGCATTCAACCGTGATCTTCTTTTTTCATATTCATGATAAACGTTGTATTCAGGCTTTGTGAATGATTTGTGATAAATTATTTGAAATGACAGAAAAACTGAAATCCTACACGCAGTTTCATGATAATTTGATCAAATCAGATTCATTCGTTAAACAAATGGAAGAACTTAATATCGCATCTAATATTTCAGAAGAGAATTATTCAGATTCAAGTTTTCTTGATTGTATTTGAGGATTATGTGTTTACTAGTATTGGAAGCTTTTGGAATTGTGACAAAATTTATCATAATAGAAATAAATCTCATTTCATATGTGACCGTTCCACTAATAGAAATCTATTCATAATTTTCTTCTTATGTAAATCGTTAGTTTATTCAGCGTTCACAGATGTCAGGACAGATTTCCACTGCACAGCTGTTACAGTTTATTGGCCTCAAAAAATTCAATATTTAGACTTTTGTAAACGATCTGATTATCATCGAGAAGGTCTATTCAAATAATGGGATGAATGCCATATAGGTGGAAATAAAAATTATATGCCCGTGCGGTATTATGACTAACACATGGTTGTTCCGTAGGCGTACCGCAAATTCAGCTCAATTAATAAAATATGACAAAATAGGCAAATATTTCTGGTGGGCTAAAATTTCAATGTACCTATTGCCGGAACACTGATATTTTTCCAGTTTCAAATAAATATGTGAATGATTACAATAGGGAGTATGGATGAGATTCAAATTTGGTTCAAATATTTTTTTTCCGAATTTTTATTGGCCGGACATTTGTACTACACCATCATTTTGATAATTAATATCTTTTCAATTGCTTGAAATTATTAAATAAGAGTGCAAATTGAGCGAGGGAAATTCAAAGTTCTTAAACGCAACACCATTGGTTAAAGCGAAACGTGACGTTAAATACTATGCCAACAAGTGCGCACTGCTTATAATTGTATGGCATTGCAGGCTTTTGATTAGAAAACATAGTGATAAAGTGTGTGTTGTGAATTCATTTATGGTTTAAGTGTAATTTTAGCATCCTAGTGAGAATATAAGTCATTAAAGACAGTGATTTTGTGAAAGCACAATCGGATAATCTGTCAAGAATAGACCCATTCATGATGCCGTCTTATTTTCTTTCAAATCCAAATTTTACGTCCGCTGAAGTAAAAAGAGTGAACAATGCAAAGTGATTATTCAATAATAACACATTATGTACACTATTTTGATCAGTACAATCCGAAAGGAGCAGTGAACATAGCTTGTAATTTTTGTTTATTTTAAAAGAGCAAATGTTGAACGAAGCCGCATACATACACTGTATTGTATTGCTAGAACATCACGTATAATATTATTCATGATCTGTCAAATTTATTATGATACTTCATCTCTTCTGATAGCCTTACATCATTTCTTACGTATTTTAAAAACTGCCTGGATTGGAAAAAATTCTCTATCAGGTACATTTCTGATGGTATTTCGCATTCACGCACAATGCAATATTTATAAACTGACTTTTGATATTTTGTAATACTGAAATAAGTTGAGAACGAAAACACCTGTAGTAAACAATGGACTGTAATCACACTGGACATAGTATTTGACGTCAACAATAGAGCGCGCGAAAATGGCGGCGTTTAAACAGCTCAAAATTATTCTAAATTTTAAATATTTTTTTAAACTTGATTACAGCACTTTTAAACATAATTTATATTATTTACTATGTTGTAACGATGCAAACAGTGAATATAGAATATAAAATAAGTTCAATAATATACCCTATCGTTCAAAATCTCAAGTTACTTATTTCAATCGAGTATCCAGGATATTTATAAGAAAAAATATTGTTATTCATGATGAGTTCTATTAGTGGCTGAAATCATTCTACTTATTTCTATTACACACTGTATGATGTTTGATATTAATTTTTAAAACAAGATTGCACTGACAATCGTTACATTTCAATCTTGAGTATGTTTTCAACTCTCATACTGGAAATAAGTTTTCACAATCAGTTTACAACATCCTTCGAAAAAGTGAGAATTCGAGAATTAAATTATTGATAATTGAATATAAATAATGTGACAATGCATTCTATATCCGGAAATGGAATTTCAGAGTTTCGATATTCTAAAATTTGCTGTACTAAATCTAGTTTAAAATGCAGTGAAAAGTTTTTCTGTCCGGTAAATTGTGAACTATGCTCATAAATATTAGTTTTAACCCTGTTATAAACTTTGGCTACTCAGTTCCGTGATTCGAGAAGAAAACTTGGAAATCCGTAACTCCTTTTAACATAAGTGCTAAAGAGAATAAAAATTGTTAAGTAAACCAATTTTCTTGCCTAGACATATTAAACAAATCACAAAGCTTGTGGGGCTGATTCAAGTATTGGTGAATTATTCTTGATTTGAACAAATAACAATAAAATAAGAGTCATGTAGAATTCAAGTATTCAACACTACTTATTTAATATTTGATCAAATTTGAAGATAAACTTATGGAAGAATTATTTCAAAATATTCGTTGGCATCTGGTGAGCTTTTCTGATAGTACTGAGTTGAAAATATGTTATAATCGCCTCAAAGGGAACTGACGCATTAATAAATTGAAAAGCAAAGAGATCAATTTCAATTTTAATGGAACAAAAACCGCAACTCGGCTAGAATAAAAGAAGCGCTTCTGTTTAATGTACTTTTCTATAAATGATTCATGAATTCATCAAAAGGAAAAAATAGAAAATCATTCAGCCGCCTATATACTTCTGTTTTATGAGATTTTTTTTTTCTATAATACAAGTATTTTAAAAGAAAGATCAAATTGTCAAAGTATCTATTCCTGGTTGAATAACCGAAGAGTTCAGCAACAGTTAGACATATTCTGGTATTGTGGTGGAAATTTTAATGGAGGACAAAACGCAGAAAGCAATTTAGTTCCTTCAAAGTAATATCCTTTGAACGACATTTGCCATCTCTTAGCTAATATGCTTATATTTCAATTCTTTCCTGAGTATCTGAGAGAAATATGTATTGAGCATTAAGCACCTATACATTCAAAGATTTACAGAGCTCCTATTTTTACCCGAAATCGAAGACATCAGAATTCAGAATCTGGGAAATTCAGCCAAAGGGAAAATATTGAAATTGCATCAGCCGCCCTCAATACAAATATCTTAGATTTTCATTAATGATTCGTCTATTGCATCTGAAATTCAAACAAATCCCATAAAGTTAATAATAGTATATTATGCTACAAGGACCGAACGACGGTCATTTTTGTCCAGGATAAATTTGGCTGCATTCGGTGGAGACGAGGGCAAAACCCGAGACAGAGGCGAGGGCGAAGTACGAGGCGAAGGCGAAGGCAGAGCACGAGGCGAAGACGAGGGCAAGCCCAAGGCGTAGCTTCGTGCAGCCAAATTTGTCCGTGACAATAATGACAGTCCTTCAGTGTCCGTGTTGCATACGATACAAGTGCACTAAAGTACCCCCATTACTAAGCTTTTTAAATAAATTTGATGTATTGAAACTATCTAATCGATTTGACAAACAGATTTTTGCAAATGCAATCACATTACAGTAAACTAACACAATGAAAAATAACTTACATGATTTATTTTATTGATTGATATTTTTCACATTTTCTGTGCTATCCCGTTCACAATAGATGCACATACTATAACAAACACATTCTATAATAAAAATTTCTTTCAAATATCAATTTGACATAAATCAATGGAATAAAAAATCCAACGGCATCCTGATCCATGATCTACAATTTCATTTTTACCCAGCGGACAAAAATATCCATTAATTCCCAGTCAACAGAGAATTAATGAAAATTGTTACCATGGTTTGGAATTGAGAACTTTCGAAGCAGAAGTCTGCTCAGTATTAGGGTACTTTCGGTGTACGTGTTACAAAAAGGTGTTTTATTGAAATTTGTTTATTTCCGTTTTCTTCTTAATTCATCTCTGTTACTCTATCAGTCAATAACTCGTTTTGCACCAATTATCTTTTATCTAGACCTCCAGCATTTATTTATTGCAAAACTATAAAATATAAAGCGTTTCAAAAATGCTGGTACATTACTTTTTAAGGTTATTAGATGTTTACATCATTAAAAACATAATTAGCAAAAACTTGCAGCTACTCAAAGAGCCCGTTTGGTCTTTCATGTTTGTGACAATATTCAACTTTTATTCAAACCCGCAGAAAACTTTGTTGACATTGGTTGTTTTGCTTATGTCATTAGAAGGGGTGTTTTGTTGGTTTAACGAATCTGATCATCATTTGTACTCAAGGTGAGAAACATTTATTGTGTAGTTCAGCAAAGAAATTAATTAGTTACAAATCAAAGCAAGAGTTATACATTTTTAATTTCACATTGAAATATCCTACCGCAAATAGAACATCCAATATGTAAAGAATTTGTTGCAAGAAAATAGTTTTGAAACCACGAATAACTCCATTAGATATATACCGTGTATTATATGTGTTCAGAACTGCATGTAATGAAGCGTAACTCTCTTTGAGAGTAGAAATATTATCTGTAAAAAGTCAGAAAACATAAAGAGTCAAAGACACGAAGAGTCAAAGACACAAATAATCAACTTTTTACTTTAACAAATGACAAAAAAAAAAATTGTTGTGTAATCATTGGACTGAATTGAACGTATTAACCGCAGAGATGGCATTCGATCTATAAGAGAAAACAATAGACAGTCTGATATTGTTTGGTGTCTGTGTAAGCAAGTATAAGTTCTGATCTAGAAACGTTTTGACTTTAGAGAGACACAAGAAATGTTATAATCCCACTCTGTTCGCATGAATATGAAGATTCTTAGATAAAAACAGCGACATTTCAAGAAATAATGCTATAGTTCATCCAAAAGACAAAAATCGGTTACTCAGAAGACTAAGCAGTCGAGAATAAAAATCCCAGATAATAAATTATATTTTTGTGTAATAAAATAGTATTTGGAAGAGGATATGTTTGCTCATATATATATACAGATGTCCGTTTCTGGAAATGTTATAGATTAGTCACGAGCATATTACTAGAATTTTCGACCGTCTGGGATGGTGTGATGCGGTGCGGTGCGATTCGAAGAAACTAAAGGCCCTACCCAGACCGGATCGGATTCAGGGTCTATTTCATTTTCACGACGTATGCTACTTAAGTCTCTTTCAATTAATTATTTTGTATCTTTATTCGTTTTTAAATAATGCATCAGTAGATACAGCCAATCAAAGCAATATGTTCATTGATATTTTCACTTATTTTTGTATTATAAATGTTGAACAATTATTAAAAATAATGAATCACGAGGTAACGGTAACATGAAAGTTTGGAGTTCGAATATCTACACTACCACTACCCCTATTATAACTTTTTGGTTGTTCATTTTTAATTACTTGTACTAAGTACAAGGAAGTATTGGGAAATCGACAAGATTCACCTATCAAGATTTTGATAGAAATATCCGTTTTGAGCATCTCAAAACTGGTTGAACATATGATGTTGAAATTTTGTATTTAAGAATGGTATAGGGTCCAATTGTGCACCTTGCATTATGGTTTCAATCGTCTGTACCGGAAGTGCACTTTACCCGAAACTTTTTTATTCAAATTTTTCTAATAAATCCAGAACGATCAACCGTAGGATATTGAAATTCAGTATTTGAACTTGATGTTGTATCAGAATAGTTATCTGCTATTTCTGTATAAATCGATCAAGCCAAAAGTGCACTTTACTTGAAACTTTTTTTAAATTTTTTGCGTAAATTTAGAATGATCAGCTATAGCGTATTGAAATTCAGTGTTTGAACTGGTTGTAGCATCAAAATAGCTATCTACTATTTTGTATCACTCAGCTGAGCCGGAAGTGCAATTTATATGTATAACAGACATTCAGAATTTGCCGTATGTGTACAATCAGTTTAATTGAAATCATAAAGTAGGCAATGATAATGTTGTCAATTTTTTGATTTTGTTTGATATTGTACATGTCAAAATATCATTAAAATTATATAAATTATAATCTGAAGTGATAGAAAACTTTATTGAATATATTTGTGTATATATCATATGATGCATAAGTAAGTCACGTGATGTTCACGTCAGATTCAAGCGATGTAGTTTTTGAAGATATGTTGAGTGAGTTTCTTTCAGGATTGTAAAAAAGAAAACATCGGTCAAAACCAAAAGAAATAGTTATTTTTGTATTAAGTGTGCGAAGTGATTGTTTTTTTTTTGTTGCGCGTGAGAATGTCAATTTTAACCGATACCGTAAGTTCGGGGTAACAAATTCATTCGAAAGCGCAACAAAATACAATCACTTCGCACACGAAATACAAACAATATTTTTTCGCCAAATGTCAAAAAATAATAGATCAACAATAATTATTGTTTAAAGTACAAACTATAAATAATTTGCAGTCACCTGGGTATTGTAACCAGAAGTATGCGCAATTGTTGTTCGATAAATAAAGAACTGTCAACAATTAATTTTTATATTCAGAGTAAGTAGTTTTGTGCACAAATTCATATTTCTTTTTTGTTAAATACCTGTTTGTTTCTATCCTTGTAGCATCACTAAAATGATTTATATTAGATTAGGTGTGCAGAAATAGAATTTATTATATTTAACATATTTTTTCACTAGTGAAAAAATCACGAGCTTTGCGTATCCATAACAATACAAAAATATCAGATTTCTTTGACAGTTGGCGAAAAATAATATTTTCGGCTCTAAATTAAAATGCTAAGTCGATCTGTGTATTTTGCACTTAATCCTAAAAGTGCACACTGGGGTCTCATAAACCCCATGCTCCAATTTTTATCCTGTGCACAAGCACAATGTCGATATAGTACGATGTGACCACCTCGTAAATTTAGTTTAGCAATGTCTTCAGTATGTGCTATATGTATTTTGATAATAGCTGAAGTAAGTGGGTCATAATTTATGAATTTGTTTGCGTTTGGGTCTCTGAGACCCCAGTGTGACTGCGTTAGATTTATTGGCATAGCTGAAAGCTCTTTATTCTTCTCCATTTTACATTCCAGCAGGAGATGACTATTTCGGAATTCAAAGATCCTTCTGCATTGATAAATAATGAACTTAAACGAGAAATTCATGAAAGATCTTATATTTTATGCATTGAACAAGAAAAATTTAGAAAATATATACTTTTCATGCATTGGCCGTTTTTTCAATGATCTGTGCTATTAAAAAACTCAATGCTTTCTTTCTTCTTTTATTATTATACTGAAAAGGTTTCATATCATGAAAATCAATCAAAACAACATTCAATTCTCAGAGAAACTACGTTTTCGTTTGGGGTTTGCGTTGGATTTATTGCTAATAGTTCTTTATTATTCTCTCCATTTTGACATTCCAGCAGGAAATGACAACTTCGGAGTTCAAAGGCCTCTCTGCATTGATAAATGATGAATTTGAACGTGAAATTCATGAAAGATCCTATATTTTATGCATATAACAAAAATATTTCAGAAATATGTACTTTTTATGCATTGTCCTTTTTTTCTCAATAAACTGTGCTCTTAGAACACTCAATGCTCTCTCACTCCTATCATTATTATCCTGAATAGATTACATATTATGAAAATCAGCCAAAACAACATCCAATTCTTAGAGAAATTATAATTTCGTTTGGAGTTTCTGTGACCCCAGTGTGACACTTATGCAACTACAAATGAAGTGTGCATGTCCAGGGTTAAAATATGGCTCTTAAATTGAGCTTTAGCCAGAGGATTTTCTTATATTGTGAAGTTCAAAGACAATAGATCTACCAAAATATTATTAATTAATAATGGACACAAACTTGAAATCAAAAACTGCAAAATATTGTAAAATCCCAGAGGTTTTCCTGAAGTGTAGGTACAGTGCTTCAAAACGAAAATTCATCGACTATTTTTATATTGAGTCGCAGAACCGTTCTATAATCAAATTATCACTAAAATTTAATTGCGGTATTAGCTTACTAAGCTTTGCAATGAAATCTCATTGATTTCCTGGATAATTTAATCCATAAGATTGGGAGAAAAATTTTGTTTTATATCTGCGTTCTGCAGCGCATAAAATCATCGTTTTTGTTTGCACATATTCAATTTTTTCGGAGAATATTCAGCATGTCTTTTGGTCTGACATTTCCAATTTAAATTCAGAGTACCTACGAGTATTACAATATTTGCACTATTAAAGCCTAAGTTCATTGTTTATAATCGGAAAAAGGTTGAATGATTTTGAAGTTTTTTTTGGTCATCAATATCCTTCCTACATCTACATCGTGTTGCAGAAGTGGGTCGTGGATTTCAAGAGAGAAAAAACCTTATAATAGCGATGAACACAAATAATACTGGTTTTATAGTGTCGATGCTATACTTGGAATTATTATGAAAATGGAAGTTTAAAGAATTTGAAAGAGTCTCTGGATATTTCATAATTATGAGGTTTATTATATATGTAGTTAATTTTGATTGAGATATAGGAAAATATCAGCTGAATGATTCTCGGATTTTGCATCAAATGATGACATGAATAAAACTTAGTTGCTCATTATGATCCAGAAACGAAGGAACTGTCAAAAAAGTTGAAATATGCTGGCTCACCTCGGCCTGAAAGTTTGGCTTAATGATATCAGCAGAAAAAGTTTTTGTTTTTATTTTCCAGAACAAAGATGGAGAGCTCCATTCAGGTTATTCACCACAAAGTGAAATGTTGGGCGGAGAGTATTATTATTCAGGAATAATCATAGAATATTCTGAAATATTAATAATTAGACTTTTTAATTGATTGCCCTCTATAATTCCTTCAAGGATCGAACGTTACTAATGACATGACCATGGTACTGAATATACAAAGTAACATCATCATCACGGCAAACTAATTCAATAATTGCAGTCCAGATGCTCTAAAAAATTTGACTCTAAAGTTATCATTAAGGAAGCATTAGTGTCGGCTAGCAAAGTCCGTCTATCATTCATGTGAAATAAATCTTCTTTACTTTCGCACGCTGAGTTATTGCAAAACATCACATGAATAACATAAACAGTCCTATTGAAACTGTATTATAGAAATATTGTGATGTTTACTGCTTCAAAATTGCTCATAATTAATATTAAATTCACTATTTAATAATTTGAAATGAAATTGAAGTTTTATTCTTCTGGATATCACTAACAACACTATATTATTCATTTATGACTTGATACTGACTTAAACAAAGTCGCAGATATTTATATTTAACTATTTATATCCACTGATCACTTCACTGTTTGATATTCACTGTTCCAGCTTCACCATTATACTACTCCCAAACATCATTTGCTTGCGTTTATATATACAAATATCTATTTCTCAAATGCTCTACCACATTTCCGGAAAATTTCTAGAGGCTTTTATCGGGAGGGGTGATGTGATGTGGCGCGACGCGACGCAACGAGGACGAAAGGCTTCGCCCATGCAAGGTCACCTTTACGAGACTCCACACTCTCGCATGTTACAATATTATGAACTCAGGTGAAGTATTATTGACCAAATTTTATTTAAATAATAAATTCGAACAAGGACTCATATTTTTGTATTTTACCAAGAGTTCTCTTTACCGATAGAACATATGTTTGAGCTCGTGTAATGAGAATTTTCACGGAGTCTGAAAGATATTTTGCACAAAAATTGACTAGCCATTTCTAAAAACAGAGGCAGAGAAGTGCCTCCGGAAGCTCAACTCATTTCTCCATCAAATATTCAACTAATTCTCAATTATTCTCGTGTGAGAGTTCAAGAGCCTATATTATACAGTCTGAAGCTGACGTTATCCATTGTACTATTAATTGTGGAATGTTATATATAAGTCACAAAAGGAAATGCCTAGTTCCGACGCCTGAAAGGCGTGTGACTATTTGGTTTGAATGAATAACCACATTTCACATTTCTTGTCTCAACATTATTCATTGAAAAATTGTCCTGCTACTCTAAGATTATATTGAATTTGCCCATCTTTATTGAATATCCTGTTTAGAACTTGTATTCATTAAAAAGGATTTGATGTAATGATAAAAAAAAAACAAATGCTGTAACATTGAGTATAAATGTCAGAAACATGATATTGTCCTGCTAGAAACAGGTATTTGTTTACATTTAACAAAATAATATACATAACAAAAAGTTAATGCAACTTCAAAAGATAACCAACATAATAATTAACGTAAAACTAGTTATAATTGCTTTCCGTAGCTTAATTCTTTATGTTTTAGAGCTGCGAGAAGATTCGATTGACTTTTTTTGTGATACTACACTTTCAAATTAGATAAAGGATCTGATATTATGGAACGAGAATTCCTAATTTTCTTTTTGTTGAGAAGTGTGAAGTTTAAAATGTAATTAGAAAAGTATGTAAAATAGGATTTCAACTCTCATAGCTGTCAAACTCGATTATGAGTATCAAATATATCCAACATCTCGGCGGAGCACATGATTCTACTATTCTCGGAAAAGTAGATCATTATAAAATTTATTTTTTCTGTAATTTTAATATGAATATTGACTTGTCATTTCTAATCAGTTGTTTAAAGTCAAGAATAACACTGATAATTATTTTTGCACTAGAGAAATCTTCCTGCTAATCTGACTATTACATTTTGACTTTCCATTTATTTTCTCTCATGTTTGTTCTCAAAACAACCAAATGTTTTTGTTCCTGTGTTCATGCCCACGTTTTTGTCTGCAGATTCAGGAAACATCAAGAATAAACTTTTTGTTGTACGCAGAAAAATCACTAATACTTAGCTAAAAAGATTGCACGCTTGAAAATACAATCCGGTAAAAGTACACATCGAATTTGGGGCAGCCATAAACCGAGACGACTTTCTAAAGCATTTCGCATTGAACACCACTCATTTCAATTTTCTATTCGAAGTTTGAGGTGAATTTTTGCTGTTACTTCAGGCGAAAAGATTGAAACATCTTTTAACTAATTTATAAAATTGTTCTGTTTCAATAAGAAATGGCACTTTTTCAAATAAATTATGAGGAGATTTGTAATTATAGAAATTATTTTAATCAAGTTTCCCATCCTTAAAATATCTTTTTGTCAGACTAAACAACTGCACCATTTAAGGAAACTGATTATAGAGTTTTGCTACTTATCTGTGATGATTTGCTATTATCATATTTCAGAATGAATACGTCGAGTTTATAGAACATGAAGGTAGAGTACATAGATATTGGAGAACCGAAGTTACCACAAACTCAATTATATACCACTACAGATCATGCACACTATTTTGAAGTTTGTTCTTTAATATGAACAAGCAGAATTCTTATGTTCGTCTATTACATCCAAATCGAGTTTCATAAAAAAATTGAAGAATCATCTTGATGATGAAAGCGCATTTTTGACATCTCATGAATGCTTATCACCACTGAGCTTGAAATAGAACAGTTTGGGCGAATCTACGAAACAGCAGCTTTCATTTAGTACCAGTTTCAAGTTGACTATTTGATAGGTACATAAATTGTGCACATACAAGCTCAAAAGTACCTTTTAATGTTTATTGTTTAGTTATTGATCGACGAGAAGACATGTGCCGTACCTTGAAATAATAATTTGATCTTTATCAAAGCTATATAAAAAAAATCACAGAAAATTACCTCCAAATCTACAGATTCAAGAAAATAAGTAACGGATGATCATGTACTGGCCTAAATTGATCGTAAAAACAAAAGTCGAACTCATTCTGATACTGGTAACATTGGAAACCGCATATCAATATCTTATATTACTCGCAAGATATTGAAATGAATAGTTTCTACCCTAAAATAGGTACTAACCCATTAGGGTATAAAATTCAATTAGCAACATGTTGCTCATTCTATGCAGCAATTTTCAGATCTTAGTTAAGCATAGTTCAGCAGTAACTACCTTTTCTATTTTTGTTTTGATCTTTACCCAAAACTGGGTGTATGAATAAAAAAATCTAGCTGTTTATGCAAGCCTACAAAACATCATCTTCTATTTAGTACCTGTTTTAAGTCTGTAAGTGCTGTAGTTGCTGAGATTCCAGTGTCACGCCAGCCTGCCAGCACTAAATCACATTACAATGAAAATTTGAATATTAAATGAACGAAGTGATGCTACTGAGATTGCGATTCATTATTGTCAATTCTTAAACAACGTTCTTACAATTGATCCTTGAGCCTTACTGTCATATATAATTTGCTTCAATTATTTTTCTCAAACCTACATCGAGTATTACATCAACAACATCGCCTTTGCACTCCTGCCTCTAAGATCTTGCGGGACGTAGTCCTATTTAGATTTCATGCAAGAAACTTGAGCTTATCACAGACTCTAGTAGCTTTTCAAGATAAGATTCTTCCACTTTGCTGGCTTCGATATACGCCTATTCAAAATGATTTTATCTGTAGAAATGTAGAAACTTCGATTTATTGAAGGTAAAAAGTTACAGCTGGACAGTTTACGTAGTGTGTGTTTCAAAGTATTCTCATCTTCTTGGCTCGGACAACAGGTGCTATTTTCGGCATAACTAGTATCATAAAATTAGTATTTCAGAAGACAGGCCATTAGATTCAAAACTTGTTGGAATAGATTAGCTCTTTTGCATCTGTTCTCATTTATAGTTGCCTAAACCGAGGCCTTAGATTTATTCTTCTGCACTGTCATCACCTTCTTGAAATGGCTTTTTAGGTTTGGGCTCATTTCTGTACCAGCTCAACACTCAACTGCCTTTCAAATGTCTTCAATCCCATCATGCTCTGGCATCCATCAGCTGAAGGAAGTCTTTGCAGTTCCAAATTAATTCTTATAAGTGAGAGCACCAGTAGTTTGGCTGATCTTTGCTATTTCAAGAACTTTTTCCATGTTTATTTTTCTCAGGCATCAATTGCATAAATATCTGTTTGGAAGATCATGACACTAAATCTCAGGCGCTCTTGCATTCAGCATTCGATACTCATTGATTTCGACTTTACCAGTTCCTATCTTCAAACCGTTCGTGAACCAGCATACATACTCTTTCTTAAAATTTGGTTGTGTTGTAGGCAGTCTGTGATAGTCATCTTATATGTGCGTCTTAAGCATAATTTTGTCGTATTGAGATCATAGCCGACACACCCAGTTCAATTTCTATTTTACATGAACTCGTAGCGGTAGGCTATCTGCAATCAATCCTCTGTTGTAATTTGTCCCATTTTCGGTAAACACTCAAAGACGTGTATGTGACCGTAAATAGTATACCCCGTGAGTACATTTCGGCTTCCGTCCTTATTTCTTACTGAGAAGTCTGCCTCTCTGATTTTTTTCACCAGATACTTTTCTTCATTCGAAAACTTGATTGTGATTATGTTCGAACGGGGAGCTTCTAATTTAGTGGTAGACTGGGTAGAGATCTTTTGTGTAATGCTGGATTCTTACCTCTGACTATGGTTGCCAGGTCATCTCCGTAAAGCTAAACGTCATAACAAGCTGCCGTTAATCTCACAACAAGATCATCAATAACAACAGATCAGAGGGGCGATTTTCAACTGCACCAGATTATCCTATCACATTGGACATTTGCGCCAATGCTTAAAAACCGGTAGAAATTTAAATGACTATCTGCACCAAAGGATTAATTTTCAGTAAACGCATAACATGTACCATGAGAGTTCTCTCTATATTTGAATTCTAATTCAAATTTGGATGTTTCATTGTAGATTTAATTTTTGAGTGATATGGTTTTTTTTTTTCATAAAACAAATGTCAATTACTTCTTTTCAAGGTTTCTCCTAAATATATAGTGGATTTTTTTCACACATTAAGATTAATTCGATGTTTGTGCATACATATCTTACTCTCGTAATCGAAACCTAGAGTAAAAACTCCTATGACACATAATTGAATGAAATGAAATGATAAAAAAACCAATTCAAATATTACTGAAATTCAAGCTCCTAGAACAGTGATTAAGTACAGAGGCTTTCATTTGGCGCAAATGACCATATTTTTGGGTAGGATTTAATTAATAATCGGATTGAGAGCTTTTCACTGCCGCAAATGGCATACGACCGATCAGAGAAGGGGTTTCAGGCAAGCTCTGTTGGTCGTATCCATTGCGACGATTCTAATCGAATCTTTATAATGAGGCTTGTTAGTCTATCTCACAATGAAGGGATCAAACTATCTATCTGCTGTTCAATTTCCAATGTATTCATGAAAAACGCCTTGTATGACTATGAAAATTGTAAGGACTGTTCCTTAGGCTAATATAGACTACAGGTTATGAAGAAACACATTATTCACTGCACTGACCAATAAAAAAAAAATAACATTTTATATCAACATTATTATGTTCATTGCTCAAAATATTCATTGGAACCCCAAAATATATTTATTTTCTTTCTACGCCCATTACTTTCGCTCTTTTGAGAACGTCGGACTACTGCAAGACCGGATTGGTGAAGTTCTGGATTATAGAAAAACCCTTGGAATCTATCAGTTGCAACGCTTCGTTCCTCAAGGGTAAGACAGCTTTCCTTTTCTACTATTAGAGACTCAGCATTGGGTTACATGCTATTATATAATCAAAGATTGATGATAATGAGTGTAGTGATTCATAATATCCAGTAAGTAATTGATGATAGATTTCAACAATTTGAGCTCCGAAAAATGATAGAATTGAAATATTATTTGGAGAAGAGATTTTTCAGTAAATCAATATGAATGATTTTGATGATGACATAGAAATAATCCACGTGCATTCACAATATTCCAACTAGAACGCAACATTCAATAGATATTTCCAATGAAATGACTTGATTTGGACTATTCAGGATTCACTTGTCAGTACGAAATATACATTTTGACATAGACTGTAGAATATCAAATATCTTGTATTTCATAATGAATTTCTGATTCTCTCATTACAGTTATACTTTCGCATAATTCAAACTCAATTCCCATAGCGATACATTAATTATTTTGTTTTGGTTCAGGAAATATCGTCAATTTGTTGGCATAGATGGAATACTTTGTGCCATTTCAAAGTGGAAGCTTACATGTTGTCAAATTGCATATTTTTACCGCTATTGTTTATATATCACAATAAATCAACAGACGTCAAAAAACAGACATTTGTATATCAATATTAGTATGCAAAATGTCGTATTGGAATTGTTTGTCATGACGACGTGCGCGAAATATCTCACGCACTGTTTCTATCATGACAAAGTGCATAAAATATTTCGTGCACGCTGTTATGATGTACAATTCCACTAATTTTTGTATTTTAATAATTTTTCTCATAGTTTTTTGACGTCTGTAGAAAAATGTTGTATGAAACTCGTGCGCGAAATTTCCAAAATATACTTTCGCATACTAGATACATAGATAACTAATACGTCACATGTGTTAGCAGATGCTTCTTTGATGATACAACAGTTTTTAATCAAATTATGTGCTTCTCTGAATAATAGAAGCATGCTTCTTTATTTGAATACACACACAATTTTTTGTAATATTGTTGTATTATCCGCAATATTTTCTTTTAAACAAAACAGAAAGCCTACATAGCGTCTTGATAAACAGAACAACATTGATCATGTATTTTTCCATTTAATATTTGTTACGTTCTCTCACGTTTTTTCTTCCGAAAACATGTTCGTTCCCAACGAGGGAAAATTCTGAGCTCATTTTCTTAGAAGTAAACAGGAAATTAGGTCGCAAATTTCCAGAAGGACATATCAAGAATTTATTGTGCGACAAAGCGCAAAATGCAAAGCGACAAATGATAGTGTGGAATAGAAGAGATTGCGAATTACTTATATGTGTGAATAGTTCAGACTATTGAGTTGACTTTCGTCTATAAGAAATCTGTTTGTCTATGGACCGTCTATGAATGTTGATCATGTTTATTAGTATCAAGTCTTCTGCAATCACAAGATCAACATTCTTTTTCTTTCATTCTTTTATGTCATTTGATAGATTTACTATAAGAAATGTCATGACAATTTCAAATACAATAATCTATAAATCCTTTTGATTCTAAAAGTTGTTTGTTCAATTGGAAATAAGCATCTTGTACACAAGATGTCCAACTTCCTGCTAAGCGATTTTAAGCAAAAAGATGTAGCATATATAAAACTTAGTTTTGAAGTAAACAACTCTTATTGTTCTCTATTCTTCAAGTTGTGTTTCAAATACATTTCCTTGCTTTAATCCCAACCGTTGGCTGATATAGCGATAACTGGTGAAGTGCAGTGTTTTCTTTTATAATCTAAACTTCAATTCAGTGTTTTGATGTAGCTGAAAACTTCTATCGATTGCTGAGTTTGTCTCATATTGAGTCTTGGATGTGGTATGTGTAACATTATCTATATACTAATTAGGGTACACCTAGTGTTCGTATTCCTAATTACCGAAGTATCAATGCTATCGATGCGCACAACTTGACCGTGAGACGTCGGTAATTATCTATAGTCATCCACATGTACTGTTTGTTATTACGGCAACGGTGCTGTTCCATAAATGGATGAACCAACCAACTCACATGTGCCGCAAGCAGCAATACATTATGGAATTGATAACGTAACAATCTATGAGTGTCGTCCAACGTAAGATGAACAGGAGGCTAATGCTGACAATATTATTCTATCAGTATTGCACGAGAGTATGCGCATGCTAACTGTGTTGTCCTATTTGTTGGGTAAAGCAACCGATTCACGTATATAGCAGGAGTATATGTTCACCAAAGTATTAGTAGATTTGATTCGATGAACTGAACGACATCTCTGCTAGCTCCATTTCCTTTCCAAGTTCTAGAGGAAGTCTTTTTATATTTGCTCTGAGTTATATTGAACTCAAAAACTCCATGTGTTTTACTCCAGATCAACCTAATTTTCGTAAAACATAGTAAATTATTCATGAATACTGTTTCTTTTGTACATGTCACTTTGATGGCTACTACTGGTAGCTAAAGAAATGGTACTGTGAATTGAACTTTTTTTGTTGAAGTTGACTTAAATTCCTTAGAAACTAAAAATACAAAAAATCCTCAGGATTGCGCTGGCAGGTAAGATGATTCGAGCTCTGCTACATAAAAAAATTCTTTACGATGAGAATCAGCCATGTAGCGATGATAAACTTTTTTATGTATCAATCTATAACACTTGGCACGCACTTTGGCGTGCTGAAGGAACCGCATTAGCGGTGCGACAGAAATCAGTAACGCAGTACGAATGATGCACGAATGCGTCAGCAAAAATAAAATAAGTGTAAGTTAAATGAGCTGAATAAATTGAACCTTTACTGAATGCTACATGACTACATGTATTATACTTTCAAAGGAAAACTGACATAAATTGTATAATTGGCATTTGAGTGAAATTAGACCTGCTCTTCCTTACAACTGCGTATGTTATTTGTGCCTGATTGTTTTCGGTTTTGCTGTCGTCATCACTCAAAGCGAACATTATCCTCCATAATTATAGAATGACGCAAACTCAATTAATTATCTGCATATCAACTCCAGCAAAATTTGCTATGAACAATCACTAAATACTTGTTTTTCTGATTACAAGTTAATCAGACACTGGTCATCTGAATTAACTAAGTTTTGTTGATAAATAAACGTCTGTACCTCTTTTCGAACAAAGAGAACTAATACAACTTTAGATCAAGCCATATGTGTACACTTTGTTCATTTGTCGGTGTATTTGTTTGTTTGTACGAAATCACAATGACGTAGGTGAAAGTAGATTCCGTAATACAAAGTGATGCCGAGTATGGCGCTGCTGAGGCAAATACAAAATCCGTGACTAAACGAAAGAAAACATCTACTAGAATAATTGTCGTGCGCAGCGCTTTCGTATCCTGTTCGAAATAATTATCGGGATATAAATATTGTTTGATTACACAAAATGAGGAAAATACCACATATTTTACTGTCATTAGCTCGGAATTAATAGAAGTCGTTTGTTATGAACAGAAATGTGATATGAAAATAAATACCAATTATCAATTTTTGATTTTGTTTGATATTTTACATGTCAAAATATTAATAAAATTATATTAATTATAATTCAAAGTAACAGAAAACTTCATTGAATAAATTTGTGTATATCAAATAATGTACAAGTAAGTCACGTGATGTTCACGTCGGATTTTTCAAAATAAATTTCAATGAAAATGATGTGTTCTTTTGATATCTAGTGAACATCAGTTGCTAGAAATTTTATATTTTTTATCTCATGAATCAACTGATATTTTTGTACCTCTCCAATAACATGCAGGCAATGGAAAAGTGTTTTTTTTGTGACATGCAATTCATGATGTTTCCATCCTTTAAAAATAATATATAAAACTGGAAGCGATAACTACTTTTTTTCTATCCTTTCATGTAAAAAAAAAAAAAACATTTTTTTTATTTAGATACATTCTTTTTCAGTGGAAGGCGTTATCTAAAAATCACAAACATATATTTAGATGATGGAAATGCTCATATTCTTCAGATAGAAGATAAAGATTAATTTCTATGAATTGTCACGTACAACATCATATTAATGCGAAAAGATCACCACTCTATATTGCAAAAATTCTCATGAATCTATAGACATAACATTCTTGCGTTTACTTTGAAGCCATTCATCCTGTACTAAAAAGAAGCTCAAATACCATCCAAAAGAGATGTCTTAAGCACGGCGGACTCTATACCAGGCGGGAGTGTGACCCCCACTACCACAGCATTCGCATGACGTCAGTAGGCTGATTTTTACACAGTTTCATGCGATGTAATAGTATTAAATTTGTATTTTGGAACTATAATGCTTATGCAGAGTGATTATTGACTTACTAACAACAATAATAACGGCAATTCTTTTGTCTCTGAATATAGTTTTAGAGTAAAACGCTGTAATGCGGTAAATATAGCCCAAAATAACAGTTCGCTATCCAAAGTTATACAAAATTATAGTAAATAAATACCTACCTTTGTGGGTTCATTCAAATTTAGGTATTATTGTTTCTGGATATCTACTTTTTATTAAAATTAAAAACTTAAACTCACTAGTTTATTTTAAAAGAAATATTTTGGGCTCAGATTTCTATCTATTTCAATATGAAAGGAACAACTTACTGCTTTGAAATCCATTTTGTAAATAATAATACCGTCATCATTTACTTTAACAAAAATATCCTCATTCATAGTTTTGACAAATTCAGGTACTTTTTCAAGCAGTACGTCAAAATTTTGAACTCTATCTTCCATTTGTTGCATTTCTACTATCTTATTAGTTCTTCCCAATTCTCTTTGTTAGATCTCAAAATTTCGTTCTTATGGGGTTCTTCTTTTAGTACTTGATTTTATATTTAAATAATGCGGAAGTCCGGGAAATATAGTTGGGAACGAATTAGGTTTCAAACGCGGTTTATCGTAATAAAAGGTTTTAATTTCTCCTTGATAATTGTATGTATAGTTAGTTGCAATGCATTCTTCTGAAAAATGTTTAATGCAAATCCCTGACGTTGCGGTAGGTGTCCAGTTTTTACGCGGAATGCATTTTATCCATTTATTAAATAAATCGATTCCATTCGGAAATTTGAATGTAGTTACATTCTCATTCGTACTATCATAATTGCTTTTACAAGCTGGGACACAACATTTACGAGGCATGTTTAAATTGATTATGTATATATTCAGGTAAGTATTCAAAATATTGAAAGAAAATTTACTTCGAACCACGAAGTCATCAAGTCTACTACTACCGCCGACTCGCTTACAAAGCCTTCTGACGTCACGCCCCCCTCCATCACACTCCCGCCTGGTAAAAAGAGTCCGCCGTGTCTTAAGACATGAATATTCCCATCCTGAAATGCAGATGGTGAGATAATCCGGTACAAACCGTTTTTTGTAAATGGATGCTTTGTATTGTGTGTAGTTGACAAAAGCAGAATATAAGTATTTCTTTGGAACACGGTTTGCGTACAGATAGATATGGAGCTTTCATATTTCACGCAGTGAATATTGTGGGAGTTTTAAATTACTGGAATACATAATTGAGAAGCGAATAAATTTTTCTCAATCTTGGTACCAAATAGGTCTCAAAGTATATGAAAATTAATTCATTCCTAAAGTTCATAGAGTTATATAATTGTATCCAAACGTCAAATCAGACCAGAAAAGTATCGTTTCCCCCACTGTACACTGTTAATCAAACCTCATTCTTTATATTGACCGAAGTAATGTAGTTTTTGTGAGCATACGAATATCCACGAAGAATATGTTCCATATAAATTCATCCAAAATATCTTATGTAATATTGACTCATCGTTCTCAATGTTTATATTGGACAACCAATTCCAATTTTGTTTGACAGAACATTCTGTTTCTACATTTTTCATAATGTTGATTTTTTTAAGAAAATGCTACTTCAGGCAGCAGATTATAACTTCAGACTCACTGGCTTTTTCATCAAATATACAAATCTAGGATATAAAATACAAGGAATTTCTGTTCACCAGTATCTGAGGAGGCGTGACTCAATTATAATAATCTGATATACAAATTCTCAAAGAGATTTTGAACTTGACCAAAATTTTAAATGACATGTCATGATGTTACACAGAGCTCTTTGATCTGCTCTAGTCTGTCAATACATCCTCATACAAGTAGCAGGATTAAAAGTTCCCACTTGATCCTATATTTGATATTCGAATGGAATGGAAACACATGTATTTCAGCTCACAAATAAATCACTTTACAGCACAATGACTACCAAGCACAAGAAATCAGTCCCCATGAGCAATATTCAATCACTTTCTGCTAAATTCGAGCCTTCAAAGTTTTTAACTTATATGCCCTAACATTTTCAGTGATTTTTGATAGGTTGAAACCAAGGTTGAGATATTGACTGGTATCATAAAGAAACGATGATACTGTCACAAATATGAAATATTTGTAGTAATTAGTTCATATAATTATTCATTTAAATTCGTTGTAACTGTAATCCTAGTTAGTATTGACAAAGTCTATGTTCAATTGTCGGACATGATTGACAGGCTATGGTCGCTAGATGTTCGGTGGTTTCCAGACAACAACTGTTAGACAGCTGAATGTTGACCCATTGTCGGCTTAGGTATATAAGTGCGTGAGCTAGGAGAGGGATTTATTCAGTCAGTGATTCAGTACGAGTAACTGTGCGCGATATTGTGAACATACGAATTTGTAAAGTGAAGATTTACACTGTAACCTGTATTGGTAAGTTATTTTAAATAATATTTGTGACAATATCAACTATCTTTCACAAGATTCATTACTTATTTCAGATTATACGACAACAAAAACCATCATGCCTACCGTGAATTGATATAATAATTTAGATAGAAAGATTAGGGATCGATACCCAATGTCGGATTTTGATTCAATTTTTTATTATTATCGTGTTATTCGTTTCTTCTTCCTGGTATCTATCTCTCTCGCATCTGTTATATCAATATTCTTCTGTTCAAGAGTTCATTCGATTTCCTTGTCGCTGCTACTTTCGTTTGCCATATGTTCTTAACTCGTCTTTTATTATTAATTCCATGAAATGAACCCACCTTTGGAACTGTTATCGACTATTCGATTTATTTCTATTATTTCAAGTTCTCCACTTATATCTTCGTTTCCAATCTTATCCAGCCTGTTCATGCACTTTTCTCATATGTTCTATATATAAAGCGTTAACTTTAGTTTATCTTTTGATAATCGGGGCTATTCTGTACCCAATTAATCAGTTTTTGTCGATCATTCTCCATTTCAATCAATAAAAATAATACTGACAAAAGATTGATTACTTGTCTTGTTTCTCACAATTATTTCTATTTGACAAAAATCTTATTGATATTTCGCATCTTTGGATAAAATTTTTTTGTATCCTCATTTTTATTCCTTGTTATATTTTTGTAATTAAATTCAATTTATCTTAACTCGAAGAATAATATGATTACATTTGTCTACTTTACTGACAACGTTCGTGGCGCCTCTAGCGGCGCTTTCCATAATGAATTTGTATAATCCGGCTTATCGTCAGAGCAAGCGGACATTTGTTAAACAGTGGAAAAATGAGTGGCAAGAAAAATATGATATTTACTCGTAGTTTTTGTGTTGTGGATATTCAATCCCAATTGTTAAAGAATGGCAACATTTATTTCAATTCCTTTCCATGTAGAAGCTATGAGGCTGGAACAAAACATCTTATAAAAAAACTGTACACATTTACGATTGATATCTTCCAGTAATTCGAATAAGTTTTGAGAGATGTCAATACTAGTAATTCTCTAGTGCCGTGAAGTTTTTAGTGTATTTTCTTGTAGAAAACCGAATCAATTTCTTGACTTTTTCATCGGCGGTGCTTCACACCCAACAAGTGTGCTTTGCCCGCTTCAACCCAGCTGAATGAAATATTTTCCCCTTTCATAAAACACATGTACGGATTCAAATGGCCGCAAAAATAAAATAGAATCCAACTTAAACATAAATCACTGGAAAGATAGAAATTCTTGAGTCTCCTATAACTTTCGACATCTTGGAATCGACTCATGGAACATTAGTAAAATGTATCGTCTTCTTTGGCTCCTACAATGGAGCCAGCTTCAAAATGTCGAAAATCATATGAGATTCAAAAATACTTAATTTATACTTTTTAGTTGTTTATGTTGAAATTGGTTCCTCCTCTTATTAAAAGTATTCCATTTTCCTCTGTTTAGTTGGAGAAAAACATCGAGAACACTAAAATTCTTCAGTACATCATTTGCCTCTGAGAGAGATTACACCCTTTAAAAAAACCAGGTTACACAGTCCAATATAAAATTCTATTCGGAGAAAAATATTTTAAGCTTCAAATTCAAATAGAACCACCTTTGAGGCAGTCCATCCTTAGAAGTGAATTTAAAATAAATCCAGATATGACTACCTTCGAGTTACAATCTGTTCAGCTAAAGAAGAATCATCAAAGTCGGTTCAGAATCTACGAAGGTAGAATATCTGAAATCGGTTGAAAAGAATCATTATTCACATTAAGGGATGAAATTTTCCTATCGAATTTATACGGGATCACCATCCAATAATCATTGGGAACTAAGAGAACTTTTGCAATAATTTAGTTGCAAGTGATATCAAGAAGAAACTGTAAACGTAACTTATTATTTAGTAAGTTCGGTCTTTTAATACTCAGTTCTCAAGTATTTGCAATAAATCCAGGAAACTTCAAACCAAAACAACAACTCAACCTTTTTAGGAACTTGTTAGAAATTCTTGTATTGTCTTCCACGTTAGTAATCTCAGTTTCCTACTGAGAATGTTTTATAAAATCTGACAACTTCACAAAGTAGGTATTAGATGTTCTTGCTATCTTTTTCTTCTTTTGCGATTATCGAATTTATTTGCAAGCTGCGATTCTCTGAAATGTGAAGCTCAGTGGAATTGAAAGAAGCAAATGAAACGTGAATTGGAATCTTGGCGGATAGCTTTTAACTCCTTAAATATATGAAGATAAAAATACAATGAATTCAATTTGCCACATGAAAGAACAGTTTCACATTTCGAAATGATCTCATTTGTGTATAAATATTACCGTATAAGATAATGCAAAGAATTATCGCTAGAAGTGGAAGAGAATTGAAAATAAATAATGGTTGAAGAAAAAGATTTATGTAGTTTGTAAAGTTTTGTTAGTTACATAACACATGAGAAAAAAAGATATTGAAGGTTCTTCCAAATTTCATTCAATAACTTATTTAAAGCAGGTTTATAGCACAATGGAAGCAAGATACATTTAGGAGCGATTTATTACTAAAATCAATAGCAGTACACATTTTCTCTGCCGGAATCAATTCTTTGTCCGAACCGATGTTATCTTTATCGATTTTATTATTTATAGGCCAGTAATTCGCACAGAGAAGCGATGATTTGTGCGCAAATTTCTGGATTCCATTATAGCCATCCTCAATATTTCATTCGGCCTTACATCGAAATCAAAGCAATCCCACTAACAGGAACATAAACAAAAGGTTCTCAAACTGGATATCATCCTATCAAACAATAAGAGTGAGTGCTAATGGTCAACAGTGAGGTAGTAATAGAAGGGATTTAATGTTCAAATAAAGATTTGCAAAACAGATCGAATGCTAGCATCTAAAAAACAATGACCAACAAATTATGTTTGAAATGGTGCCGAAGGGAATACAACGGTAAATACGTAACAGACATGTTTCTGATATTTAATTTCATAACTTACTGGACTCGTTTGGTTCATAACACGGTTTTTCCAATTCACGTGACGAACTGGCTAGTGTTGATAGGTCTTTCAAATAAACAAAGTCTCCAACATTAAATTCCCTTGATTTGGTTTTTTTGTTTAAATGCTGATGTTCTTCTCTAACTTTGGCAAGATTGAGACTAGTGGTGAGAACCGGTATCGGTACTGTTCGATACCGGTTTTTGTAAGAACCGATTCTGATTTCGATTCCCAGTTCACTTTGACTCGATTCCAGAACCGACAAGAAAAATTCCGATTGTAGACACAGTTATTTTCAGTATCCATTTAAAACTAATGTGTTCTGTACATAACCGATGTTCTGTTTCAAATTAGTAGATTCGGACCGAACCGAAAAAGGCATTTTTTCTTTTTTTTCTCACATATAATCTATTTTTTGTCACTTATACTGGTTTTATGCTATGAAGACTATGATTTTGGCCTCTCGAATCATTCATTGAACATATGAACTATCACTTGTATTCAGTATGTGTGAAATATCTCAACATCTTGGACAAAAATATATAGTGTATAATGTAGTTATTCACTATTCATAGAATAAATTTTATAATCGATGACAAAGTGTAATGAAAATTTAGAGATATTACGACAAGAATAATTGAGTGTATTGTCAAAATCAGATAGTTTCAGTATCAAAGACTACCCATGATGCCGCTTGCTATTTCTTGTTTTGGGTAAGATTAATTTTATGGCCGGATCAAGAGCAGATGGCATACTACCATTTTCAGCAACTTTCAGCTCATTTTAATGTCATTGCTTTGCTCAATAAACTAATAGAAAGATAGGATCTCTTGGAAAACGGGAATATTTGATATTCGGGATAATTTGCAATCCTCTTTGATGTTCAGAATTTTATATTTATTCATGTTTCAAAGTCTGCAGTGTCACCGGTAGAATGAAAGTAAAAAAAAATAAACGTAATTATGTGTGGCAACTGTAATCTACAAAATATAATACTTAAGAATTCTAAATGCTCTGATGGTTCTGGGACGAGTCACTATAATAAAATAAAACGCTCAACTAAAAGCCCATAAGGTATTTGTAACTTAAACGCAGTAGAAATATGATATTTGCCAAGAAAGGTTTTTGCGGGTTTTTGGTATTAAGATTCGAACCGGAATCGAGATTCGAATCGGAATTGAGATTCGAACCGAAATCGAGATTCCGATCAGAATCGAGATTCGAACTGAAATCGAGATTCGAACCGGAATCGAGATTCGGACCGAAATCGATATTCGAATCGGAATCGAATTTGGACTCGATAACCGGGTACCCGGGTACCCGGTTAGTTTTGGAGCCGTGAAACCGATTCCATTTTATTCCGGTTTTTAACAGCACTAATTGAGACGTACTTGTTTGAAGGCAATTTTTAATCATTCTTTTAGCTCGGCCTCGTAATTTATATCGTAATGCTTACAGTCTTGTTATTCCATCATACGCAGTTCCATGTCCCTCCCATGAATTAATTCAATAAAATAGTGAGAGAAAGTATTACTCTCATCATAATTATTTGCCAAAAAAAATATTATCTACCAGAATGCTGAAAAGTGTATTTACAACGGGATACATATAACAAGTAATTCAAATTTGACAATTATTTTGGTTAACCATTCGAAAGATGTCAGAGAATGTCAGGTCCAAGGGAATGGATGAACAAGTCATCAGTTTTGCACCCTAATGGCAAACTGCTGACTTATGAACAAGGGTGCGCTATTGTTCTGTTCGTTTTTTTGACACGTATATATATTAATCACTCATGGTTTCCATAATTAATCTTAGATAAATGACAAATACAACGTTTGAGTTCCGAAACGAATTCAATGTGATTTTGCTATCATGGATGGTATGATGTATGAACAAGATTAAATCAAATCAACTAATTTATCAATGTTTCAAATTTTAAGAACGAAATATTCTACACTTGTATTCTAATTCATCACATTTTGAAGCGAGTAAACTTTCGATTAATTTCTATACAGTATATGTTGGATACACTAATTTAAATGCTTTGATACAGCGGACGTGTTATATTTAAATGTGTTATCTGTGCCTTAAAATACAGGTGATCCTAAATGATCGTATTTGCCGCCTTGTTCTAATGATTTCTGTCTCATATCATTGATATCTCACAATTTAAATGAATTCAAATATAGAAAAATACCCAATAATACAGTTTCATTTAAAAACTAGACATGATCAAAAGTTCAGGAGATAAGATGATTAATGAAATATATATACACATATCAATCATTTATGATTTTTCTGAAAGTAGGCTATCATAAAAGGGGTCATATTCTACAACTTATGTTCCATAATATACCATTGAAGATGCCCAACGTATTGCCCTGTCTCTTTGAAACTTCTAAAATAATTTGAACGGGGATAAATTTTGTAGATAATCTTAATTGAGCTTTATTGATTAGAAAAGCTGTGCCTGGATTAACATAACTGAACTCTCACCCATTTAACCGCCATTAGTCTTCACAATCTCAGAAACCAATTAACCCAAAGTTTGGAGACAATGTTTCACATGACTGTCACTTTATGCTCATTAGATAAGCCACAGGCACCATTTAGATTGTTCTAATTTAGCTTTGAACATTCAATAACAAAAATAATCGATACAACTTGATGAAGAAATTATTTGACAAAGCACAATTTGGCGTAAAACTGGGACAATCGACAGAAATGAAAAATTTTCAGACGAACTGAAGATGAAACATGATTCTTTTAAAAATGAGTAATTACATGAAAATATGTCGAAATACCAGTTTTTTCAGGAGATACAGATACTTAAATTATTGTTAATTTCGCTTATCTATAGCAAATGAGAGATATTTGAATCTCAGAAAATGTTCATATCACAAAAAAATCTGACGTGAACATTGCGTGATTTACTTGTACATCATTGGATATAATATATATATATATATATATATATATATATATATATATATATATATATATATATATATATATATATATATATATATATATATATATATATATATATATATATATATATATATATATATATATATATATATATATACTCGGACAAGTCAAATGAGTCCCATCGGATAAGTTCGATAATCGTATGATTCAAGATCGGCTAAGATAGGAACCTGACGTCGTCAGCGGCGTACGCATTTTATTCTCAAATGTTTTAAATTTATTAGAGAATACTTCATTTATTGAATATGTACATATATATAATAAAAATAATAATAATAAAAATAATAATAAAATAGAATAATAATCAAAAGATAAAACCAAGAATTGTCATAAAAGATATTTGTTATCGTAATTAATAATTTATAATGTTATTGAACATATCATTACCGTTACAATCATCAGCAACAAACTATCGGAGTCATCGGCATCATCACTGAAATCCTCTAAATCTATAATTAAAGGTGATACGTTGCTTTGATCTATTACAACTTCTCGATTTCCATTTGGATTACCTCTAAAGCATTCAAATTATTTTCCTCACATATTATAATCTTGTTGAAGATTAGGATTATTAATCTAAAATTTGAGTCATGTTTCTTGAAAATTTTAAGGTAACGCAGACTTGAATAGATTCTTTGCATTTAACATAGTATATGTTGTGTTCTTGAAAGCGTTTATATATTTCTTTTCGTTTATCTATGTATTGTTTATCAAAGTCAGAACGTTTTATAGAACGGATTTATGATTTGTCGTGGTTGAATTAATTATATCAAAAATCAATAACCACGATAAGACAGTATATCAAATATAAATAATTTTTAAGAAAAAAATTTGTACTCCGATAATGTTTGCTTTACATACGAAATGTACATAATGTCCTAAATCAACAAGTGAAAAGAAAGAAGCGTTTAATTCAGTTATATTCAATCTTCGCGTGGCTCAAACCTTATTGATTAGCCAAACAAAATTACTAAGTGCGCTCATGGAAGCGAATGAACAAAATATTTTCACGCAGACATACGTTTCTTACTGGTACAAGGCGGTAGGTAGAAATTAAAGAGGACATCAGCAATAGAGTATGTCTTAGCTTGGAAAGACAAACGTCATGCAACAACTGATTCTTTCACAGCATTAGTAAGAGAGAGATAGATACAGTTAGGTCAGGCTATTTCTATCTCCAGAAGATAAATTCTCAAGCGACAGGTTAGGCTTGTCCGAGTATATATATATATATATATATATATATATATATATATATATATATATATATATATATATATATATATATATATATATATATATATATATATATATATATATATATATATATATATATATATATATATATATATATATATATATATATATATATATATATATATATATATATATATATATATATATATATATATATATATATATATATATATATATATATATATATATATATACATATATATATATATATATATATATATATATATATATATATATATATATATATATATATATATATATATATATATATATATACATATAATACGATATGATTTTTGTTTTATCGTATATTCCATTGGATATGTATAATCAAACACAAAATCTCATCGTTCCACAGTTAATCGTTTTGGATTTACCCAAGAGATTCTAAAAATCTGTCAAGTGAATGCGCTTTCAGCCAAGTCGGTTGCTATGGAAACAGTGGGCCATTATTCTTATACTACAACATTTCTAAATACTGATTTCCAAAATACTACGACTACCAACCAACAGAGCTGATTTTATGCGCAAAATTAAAACATAAATTCCGGTTCAGTCTATTGTTATAAAAATAGTAGGCAATCATTTAGATGCTACAGCAGACTGAAATACCAAATTTCAATATTCCACACCTGATCGTTTCGAAGTTATGCGAAAAATTCCAAAAGACTGTCAAGTAAAGTGCACTTCCGGCTTGATGGATCTAAATAAAAATAGGATATGAGCATCTAGACGGTATAATCGTCTTAAATACTGAATTCTAACAATCAACGTTCAATCGTTTTGGATTTATGCGGAAAATTCAAAGAATGTTTCGAATAAAGTGCTCTTAGTCGATAGCAATCATAATGCAAGGTGTACAACTTGATATAATAAAAGTGCCTAATACAAAATTTAAATATTCTGCGACTGATTGTTTAGAATTTATGCGGAAAATTCAAAGAGTCTGTCATATAAAGTGCACTTCCGGCTCAGCCGATTGTTACAAAAATAGAAGATGACCATTCTACGGTTGATCATTCCTGATTTGTCAGAAAAATTCGAAAAAAAATTTCAAGTAAAGTGCACTTCCGGTACAGACGATTAGAGCCGTAATGCGAGGTGCACAGCTAGACCCTATACCAGTCTTCAATACAAAATTTCAACATTATACGTTAAACCAGTTTTGAGATTTGCGAGTTACGCATGCACGCACGCACGTACAAACATACGTACCGACATCAAGTCAAAAATAGTCAAAATGGATTCAGGAATGCTCTAAACAGATATTTCCATCAAAATCTCGATAGGTGAATTTTGTCGGTTTCACAATACTTTCTTGTATTTAATACAAGTATGTAAAAATATGCTAATTTTGTTATATGAAATAGAATTTCCCCTCCTACCTTTACAATGTGTACAAACTTATTATTGAATAGAAGTTTTTAGTACAAAATAATATAATATGTCCTCAATGGACTTATAAGATAAAAATGACTTGTGAATCGTGATGTATTCTTCGGAATAAAAACTGAATTCCATCATGCGAGTAAAGACAAAATCCCTAGAATTAACGTTTACAGATAAAATACTTATTTCTGTGGGCTGAAATTCTTACATTATCTCAATTCCAGATTAAAACCGATGAGATATCGACAAGAAAAGTCTGCAAATGAGTATTTGATAATAAACAATATAGATCTTCCGAAGAATTTCAAGCATTTTGATTGATACAATTCAAAAGTCAATTGGAGATACCCTTTCAAAAATCTCATTCGTAGGATCATTTATTTATAGCATGGAAAAAATTTCTGCTCAGATACTTAGTATTCCATCAAAACTGCCTTCTCAATTCATGGATCAATGGATTTTTGATTTGTAGGTCAAAAAATCGACAAAAAATTAGATTGATTTTCAATGAATTGGTAATCTTACTCCATGACCTATTAATCTACCAATATGCACTACAATAGTATAAGCAACATCCGAACGTATTAAGGAGAGTGAGACGATAATAATAATCGATAATAGATTGAATAAAATATAAGGAGAAATTATGAAAAACTCATGCTTGACTGATGATCTGTTGGTGGCCTTGTCGTCAGGAATAAGGAGCTGATCAGGTATATCAGGAAGGGCGTAATTAGGCTGAATTTTCCAGAAAGTGATATGAGTTGAGCCACAATGCTCCGTGAGATGTCATCACAGAATCACGAACATCATTTTCCCACTATCAGGGCATTTCAGGTTCAGTTTTGGTAACTAGAACGGATATAAAAATGATACACTCGCCTCAGAGGTTGGATAGGATATCTGGCTAACAGATAGGCCGTTGAGTTTACCGAATAAAGAGCTACCAGTACTATAGTCAACATAGATACCCGCGACATTCACGAGTTGATCGATTCACCCACTCTTGGAACAATCCCGTTACCCGCAATAATACACAATACATGCAGTTGGCGTACACTTATTCCCGCGCAACACCGATAGAATAATGTAGCACCGGTGGTACGAGCTCTCAGGTAGCCAAGTCACTAGCACTGTTCATTTCACCCTGGACGACACCTACGGATAGCTATCAGTACTGTAATACCGTACCAATGCCTGCGACACACGTAGGTTGCTTGATTTATCCACTTTTGGAACAACTCCTTTACCGCAGTAATAATCACCACCGTAACACGGGCAAGGTGTGATCACCTACGCTCACTTAGCGTGGTGTCATTACATGTGATGCTAAACGTATCAAACTCATAAAATTCAAGGATAGACAAACTCACCAATTGAAAGAGTCTCTCAGCTACTTCACAACACTGAATTGAATAATACGATGACTAATTAAGCTCAGGTAATTAAAGTTAGCAATGCACCACACAGATAAACTGAACGCTTAAAGTTCGACTAAAGTGACGCAAGTGTGTGCAGTAGACGCTTCCTGTATGGTTTGATCTTGGATGTGATTAGGGTTGTCTTTCTTTTTGATTAGGCATTTCATCGTCTCGAAAGTTTCACGATATGTTACAACATTATGTTCCATAATTACTGCAATCGATTACAAATCTCAAAATGGCATGGAAATAAATGCTTTTCTGCACTTGTTCGCGAATACTATTCTCTCATTGAGAATACTCTGCAAATCTACCGCTTGAAAATTCAATTATGGTTGCAGGTATACCGCTAACAGGATTTAACAAAGGTTCCTATTTGAGTTTCGCACGGGTTTTGTGGAAAAACCGATATCATCAATGGACACAAAGATTCCGCCATTTGGAAGCCTTTGGAACACAGTCGAGTAGCTCTACACTCCACCATTGCCCTTTGTAGAGAGTGTTAATGGATTTTTCTCCCAAACTTTGTGTTAAAAGGAACGAGAACAAGAATCTGAAATACTGTTTTATGGAATAGAGAATTAACACGTTGATGAGCGACTGATGAATGATTTTTATGCTAATATGAAGCTAGTTTATAATTCGATCCTATATGAGTCGTGGGTCACTCTTAACGTCAACAGACTGTAATTGCGATGTATAGAGCTCTGTTGGAAGTCAATACATAATGTATCCATATTCAAACAATATTGGAATTGCTATTCATGGTTCTTCTGTTGTTTTACAGAAAATATTTCTTATAAATCTCGTATAACTATCTTTAAAATAAGCTTTCATGAGAATTCCTATTTATAACAAAAAAAATTCTGGAGCCGTACTTTTGTTCTTGTAATAGGATGATGTTTCATTGTTATCACAGCAGATAAAGGACAAGTTAGAGAAAAACAAAATCTCAAATAAAAAGATGAATTCTGTCAGTGAAATATTTCATGTAACAGATGCCAAAGCTGCCAGAGAATTTTAAAGCTAACCAGAAATATGATGAGAATGTTTTAATTAAAAAGGTATTTTATAACTTTTTGCGAAGCTGTGGGATTGTTCAAATTAACTATGAAAGTCATTGACAACCATAGAAATGCAATGAATTCCACAAAGAAGACGATACTTCATTCCAACAAATTTAATTCGAAAGGTTTGAAAGATATTTGTTGCCATTAAAACTGGAAGTTTCAAAAAAATTATGAAATTACTAAGGCTTACCGTAAAAAAGATTTAAGTCGGACTACATTAGCTCTGTTATTTTTATTTGTCTGTCGGACTAATGCTCTGAGATTTGTATTTCGTAGAGTTATAAGATACAGACTTAAAATGTACCTACAATGCATAAGGCGTGAAGGAACATTAAAAAACTGAGCTTATTTCTGAAAGTAAATATAATAATCATATGAACAATGCAGATGCTCTCAGGTTGCCTTGTAAAAACCTAATGTACTTCCGGTACAAATTTTATTCTGATGCTTAGCACATTACATGAAAGCACTAATTGAAAATCGATTTGTTGTCAATGAAGAGATATATTTAAAAAAATGGGATTTGTTACGTATTGGCCCAGTGGCTCTTGCGTCTCTCCCTCCAAGCAGCGTCCGTATCTTACCCTTAGTAGGGTGGGGGTAAATAACCCGATATATACACTGTCCTCGAGACACAGACACATATATTCAGAATCATATCATTCATATCTTAAGATAATCAAAATAATCTCAAGGCAATTCAACAGTGTCAATCTTATACAATTATAATGCATAGTAAAATCAATTTGCTATATCAATAAACACATATGTACACATATGTAAAACGCCAATACTGTGTATTAATAAAACAAAGGGTTATTGCAATCTAAAATCATTCAAAACAAATCGTAATTTTATTTCGGAACCTGACAAGTGTGGTTCCTTTATCGAATAACACAACAGGATTATTTAATTAAATTTTGTTTATACCTATTGGCATCCTGTCAATCACAATTAGTTTCCACAAGTTTCGATTCTTAATCATTTGTTTGTAAATTATTTAATTTACAACCCTTCCGACATGCGTATCAAATTAAATTATTGGACGAATGGAATACAATGAATTTTATGACGTTATTCTATGTCTAATATGTCGAACGCTGCAACATGGTGGATTAACTTTCAAATTCATAACTCCTTTGACATGGATACCAAATGTATAGGTTCGAACATTAAACTAAACACGAAAAACTATAAAACCTTGTAAATGTTAAAGATGAAATTAAAGTTTGGAAAACTAACTTAATAATGCACTACACAAGATAAAACAATCATCATATGTCTAGTACTTCAAATCACACATTCTTTATGATTGTAATAGAAGCGTCCAATAATTACCAATTAAAATAACATACTTCTCGAAAACCTGATCAAAAAGCGCTTCAAGCTTCTGTGCATCCAGTTACCAATTAGTAGGTTAAAACAGAAAAAAGCATCACATTTGTGTCACAATTCTTATATCTTTTTCATATACACGCCTCAATTGGCTTTAAGTTTGATAGATGGTGTTGTATGTAAATTCTACCTCTGCAGATCATCAGTTCATATGATTTTCTATACTCTCACATCCAAATCCTTACTACTACCCTGGGTTTGGCTAAACTGTACTAACGAGTCCTAATAAGAACAGAACACATGTTTACAGTTGCTCCTCGATGCTCTAAGATGATAATGTCATAATCAAATCTCCGATTTGAGTTTTTGTGAAAACAAATAATTTTTCATTGTAAAACGTAAGTTATCTATACGTTAGGATAATTTTTTTCTGCTTTTTATCATGCATATATAGTTCCATGTATCCCAGTTCTAATTGAAAATTTTGAATTTAACTGAATAGGGTCTTCCTAAATAGTAATTGAGATATCAAGGGTGTTGAAAGGACAATAATTCCTGAGGTTAACAGTATACTTGCCGAGGGCCTCTGGCCCGAGATGTGTACGTTGACCGTAGACATTATTGTCTGTTCAACTCCCGTGGTGCCTTCAATATTTAATGTCCGACTTTTGTTGTATTTCAATCAAAATTTTTAGCAATGTATGTCCTGTCATTGTGATTTCTGTCAGAGAAATTACTCTAGTTACTTGCTGTTACTAGGAAACTTGTCTGTTATTTTTTTAAATAATGCCCTCGGGCATTATTTTGAAATATAATGCCCTTGGGTATTATTTGTTAAGTAACTACCCTGAGAACAGTGTTATTATGACAACAATAATAAACTAGTCGGACATTAAAGCTATTTTGAGGTTATCGTATTAATTCCGATGACAGTTAACTATGCATATCGATTTTTGTTAATAGAGAATTAAAAATTTATATTCACATTGAAATGGTCTTTAGATCTTCAGAACAAGATAAGTAAGAAGTCAAACACAACACGTGGTATCACGCCTCGGATGTGTTGCAACCTCTTTTTCCGTATCTCCTCTGTTGAGACATCTATAAACAACTTACTTGGTTCGCGATGACTGCTGCTATCATGGCCAGGTACAATACAATACTATTTTGACGGTTTTTTTTAATTGAGAACTGACTTTATTGAAAGCGATACTATAGCTGAGCGTCAGAAGTGCGGAGTGACGTCACAACAACATGGCGGGTTTTCGTGATCTTTTTAAACGTTGTTGACTTTGAAATCGTGTTTACTAATCACAGCGATTCCTCTGAAAAATCGTGGAAGATCCCATTATATGTATTACAAGTGCATACAAAACCTTGTTCAATTGCATTAAAAAACTTGTTCTATAGAATCTCGTTGACTTTTGCAAAGTTCAACAGTATCTTAAAATGTCAAAATTCATGATTGAAACCGATAGACCTTCAAAGATTCCTCATTTTCTGCTTATATATCCCAATCATTTTTCATCAAAAATTTGATAAAATAATATACGAATTTGTTACAAATATTTAGCTTAATTTTGATTTTTGACATTGGGAGCAATTCAGTTTTGTTAGTACTCTATGATATGAATAGTAAAACAGTGTCATAAAAAGAATCATTATAATACAGTGCAACATCAACTTCATCCCAAATCAAATGGAAATTATTTTAATGTAATTTATCTTTTTTTTGACTGCAGCAATCAATCTGATCGAGATATTATCTAATCTCTCAAAGCATCTATAAAATTTTTTATTTTGACCTACAATAATAAATAAAATTTAGTTCCGATCCACAGATTTGTCAACAAAAAAATAAAAAATACATAAAACGTGACTTTCTGTTATTTTTACCAATCACAAAACATCTATCATCATCTTACATCAACTTTTCTGTTATTTTCTATCCACCTACAAAACAAAACCCCTACAAAGAACAAAAACAACAATTGCTCACTATCTGATTGCTTTCTTTTTAGTTTTGTTCCTACATTTATTTTCCAATTTAAAAGCTCTTATACCGTGGTAGAAGAAGAAAAATCATGCTCTCTTTTTCTTTATATTAACTATTTGAGCAACAAGTCAAATGCATGGACAAATATGCAATCAAGTTGTACATTATACTCAACGAGTGCTGTTGAAATGAATAGAATTTCGAAGCAAAATTTAATTACGAGCCTGGTTGTTCTTATCTGCGAGCTGCTGAAACTTGACATTTCAAATGATATATTTATTAATATGATTTGTCAAACAATTAATGTAACTGGAGCAGTGAAATTTTATTTTTCTTATCTTTGTATATATAAGAATAATATATTCTACAATAGATATTGGAAAGAAACTTATTCCAAACGACCGAAATGTTTGTAATTCAAACTGATCATGATGTTGAACAGTTTTTGAGAGATGTGTCATACCTCCATCATTTGCATTGGACAGATTTTAAATTCAATGCTTAGATTGCCTGGAATCATAGATCTATTCTAATTTTTCTTAATCAAACTAGTTGATATTGTTTGCTTTGCTTTTTCCCAATTTTTATATTTCTAATAGTGAAGTTATTCTATAATAGTCACTTGAAGAAAAAGCCAGTACAGTTTATACAGGGTATATGGATATTGTTCGAATAAACTTATTGCAGTTCGGTTGACATTTTTATCTTACCTTACTAAAATGGGTCAAACCAGTTACAAAACCATGAACTTATTTACATAACGCAGCCTCATACTTTCACTAAAATATTTTTGTCCTTTTCAGCAACGACGATTCATATTCATGAGTAGTTTCTTCATGATTTTTTTAGAATAAAGAACTAATCTTATGATAAAAATATCATTACCTAATTCATATTTGATGGAATGAATTCCCAATAATTATGATTAACCGGAAGAAGTTTCCAACAAAAATGAACCAGCTCAATAATAATTTGTACGGTATGTACTCGAAATAATTTCCACTTAAGGTTCAAATTACATTTCAGACAGAATTTTCCGAGGCTCATGTTAGAGGAAAACTAAAAAAGGTCACATATTTCATTGCAGCATTTTCTATTCCCTCCGGAGATCATTACATAAAGATTTTCATGTCTAGATTGCCTTCTTGCATCTTCAGTTCATGAAACAAGAATAATTTGTTATAATTATGACGTAATTAGAAAAAAAATCTTGCAAATGATGACATAGGCATAGGAAATACCAAGAAAGATCGTTTGATGTTAGCCAAGGCTGCGACTGAGCAGTTAATGTTGCAAACGCTGTGGCCTTGCTCGCATAAATTAATTCTGATTGAGATTAATATCTCAATCTGGCAGAATTAACATTTTATGTTATAAATTTTAATCAAATTATATTTTGCCCTACGCTAGCATTAGAATATTATATTATAAAATACTTCTTGATTCTGTGGATTTCATCGCAGACTATTTCGGGGAATAACATCAAATTTTTTGATCTATTAATATTTATCCCACTTCTTATCAAACAGTGCTTCGCTCCCTTTCCAAAATATAGTGTGAACAATTATTATGATTTGTTCATTCGGACGTCACTACTTTCACAAAAACAGTTTTGCAAACAGTAATTTTGAGGATTACGTCACGCAACCTAAAAACATCATTTATCCTACTGCGGTCTCTTTGTTGACTTAACCGTCTTAACTTGATATTGATTTAAGAGCAAATTACTTTGCTCCGTTATTTGTGTTTCATTTTTACAGACATTTGTTGCAATTTTGTAAAATGTCTTTCCTACATTTCTTCCGTTCTTTTGCTTGCGCGTATAACTTGTTAAGCCTTTCGCCATTTACGTATGCTGTGTTTGACCTAGTCTAGTCTTCTTCGTCTGAACGACTTTAAACTATTCGAGGAATTTGTTAGATACATTGAATAATTTATTTACATGGATACCGAATTGATAGCAAACAAAACATTAAGAGGATATTGGAGGAGTACGAGTATTTTGGATTATTTACCAATTTTATCGGCAGAATATTTTGAATTTACGAGTTTATATGTACAAAATTTTTATTATATTCTTTATTCTATGCTATTCATAATTGTCTACTTCTAAGTATTTTCTTGTAACACGTGCAACGAAAGTACCCCATTACTGATCTGTTTTCAGCTTCAAAATTTCTCAGCTCCTAACCACGAAAGCAATTATTATTAATTTCCTGTTGACTATTGAGAGGAGAATAATAATAATTGTGGATCATGGATGCAGTTGGTATTTTTGAATGTCATTACTATCTATCTACTTGACATTTGGAGAGAGTGTGTATTTTAGGAAGTTTCGTTATAGTATTTGCATTTGCTATGAACGTAATAACATAGAAAATGTGAGAAACAAGATTCGATATCAATAATCAATGGAAAAGTCATGTACTTGAACTTTATTTCGAAGAATTGATTAGCTGTAGAGATGTGATTGCAACTGCAAAAATTTGTTTGTTGAATCAATAAGATAGTGTAAATATATTCAAATGAATTGGAAAAGTTCAGTAATGAGGTACTTCGGTACACTTGTTACCAAAAGTATCGTATGCAACAAGGACACTGATCGACTGTCATTACTGACACGGGTAAATTTGGCTTCATCCTTGCCCTCGTCAAGCACACCCATTTCATTCTGGACAATGTACAATAATGACAATCGTTCGGTCCTTGTAGCATAATATACTATTGCAGATATCTAAAAATTTTATTACTAAAAACTCAGAACTGAAGTCTACAAGCTTATGTGAAACATTATGACAACCGTAGTCTCATAATTCTATCAAAGATTTACTCATTTTATAGATTAAAGTGCTTGTAGTATAGAAATGGCCTAATTGGTGTATGTGCGAAGTGAAAGGAGTGCAATAGACCTCATTGGACATTGTTCTCAATATATTCATAAGGTTAAGCGAGATGAATTTTTACTTCCACGACCTATAATATTTTTGATGAATCTTCACGTTTTAGACCCTACTGAACCTAAAAAACATAATTTCAGAAAAAGTCGGTCTGTCGATCTGTCTGGAAGCACGATAACTTAAGAACGCGTACGAATTTTCGACTGGAATTTTATATTTAAGTTTTCCATCAAAAAACTGCGTTCAAGTTTGTAGATCAACATTTTTTAATCAGTGGTACTAGATTTTACAAATGGAACTTTTTAGTTTTCTGCGTTTATTTCATAAAATAGTATTTATTATGAGATATGGAATAACTGTAATTAATCTTTGAATGATTTGACACAACATTCACACCGAATATTTTTTTTTGTAACACGTACACCGAAAGTACCCTATTACTGAGCTGACTTCTGCTTCGAAAGTTCTCAATTCCAAACCATGGTAACAATTTTCATTAATTCCCTGTTGACTGGGAATTAATGGATATTTTTGTCCGCTGGGTAAAAATGAAATTGTAGATCATGGATCATGATGCCGTTGGATTTTTTTATTACATTGATATATGTCAAATTGATATTTGAAAGAAATTTGTATCATAGAATGTGTTTGTAATAGTATGTGCATTTATTGTGAACGGGATAGCACAGAAAATGTGAGAAATATCAATCAATAAAATGAATCATGTAAGTTATGTTTCATTGTATTAGTTGACTGTAATGTGATTGCATTTGCCAAAATCTGTTTGTCAAATCGATAAGATAGTTTCAATACATCCAAATGTATTTAAAAAGCTTGGTAATGGGAGTACTTCGATGCACTTGTTACAAAAAGTATCGTATACAACACGGACACTGAACCACTGCTATTATTGTCACGGACAAATTTGGCTGCATGGAGCTACGCCTTGGGCCTTGCCCTCGTATTTGCCTCGTCATTTGTAATTATCAACATTTGAATTATCATAAGATTTGTTATATTTTTCTGAGGCAGAGAAATAATGAGAATCATAATGTGAAACTAGAGTTATTATCACTCCTATTTTGACATCACATGGAAAAGTTTGTCAATTTTTTCTTTAATAAGTAATTTGTCTCTATCGTATTAGGTATCAAATTTAAGTCCTTGTGGAGATAATTCTAGTAGAAGTGTCAAAGAGGACATTCAAACGATTGTCAATTGTTTCTTTCACAAATCATTTGAATGATGTATAGTTTGGTATCAATTTTAAGCTCACGAGGTGATAAGCTTGATAGATATAAGAACTGAATAATTAAGTTGTTGAGTCCATATTATCATCTTCAAATTACATTTCCGGCGATCAAATTTCGAAACTGTTTGTTCCAATGAATTAAAGACACCGAAAATTTAGAAAAGGCAATTAATTGATGCTACACTCCAAATTTCTGAAACAGTGATGAAACTGGCCATGAAATTTATGGTCAGAGAAGTACTGTGCTGACTACAACAGATTTTTTTTTTCATTCCTTGCCCAAATTTATCGTTCCGGTCTAAAATAAAGTTATTTAATGACTTTTTCAATTCAATTAAATATTTTTTGTCAAACTCATACTGGTGAAGCAAGAGTTGAATTTCATTTTCCGACACAATTATCATTAATTGAAGACAGATCTCAGAAGCATGTTGTATAGTAACAATAAATATCAATAAATTCTAATTATTTGTGTATCACTCCATTGTGGATGAGCCTTTATGTTGTTTTCATTTAAAAAATTGTTAACAATGGATTCAAAATCCTGTATTTTTTCTACTAATGAGAAGAATAATTATTTTTAAACATATCCATGAAACTGATGAATTCCTGATACTATCATATGAATACAAATAGGTAATTACTCGAAAATCTAAATATATCAACGGTCAAAGTTGAGAAATAATGATATTTTTTAAATTGTTTTACATGACTGGGATTATTATACATTGCGTATTGCACACATAAAAAACTCGTTTTTCACATCAAATTATTCGCAAAAATTTTGAGGTAAACAATATAGAATATGTGTATCATGTATAAGCCAAAACTAAAGCAAATTTTTCTTATAAAACTCAATATTACTCGTTATAAGTTTGCATTTTAGGCACGAAGCAGTGCATATTTTGTGTTTTTTTAAAAGTTTGAAATCTAATTTTCAAAGATTCACAGTCTTTGACCGTCCCCCAAACATTAATTTTCTACCATATTTTTTTAAAAGCTAACAAACTTGTTTTTGACCTTTGGAAGTTGCAAATATAATAATTTACCTAGCGGCAGAATGAAAAACTAATATTTCACATCATCTACGATTTTACATTATTCTCATAATTTCACTTTGAATGTGGAGAACTTTTTTTACGCATTTGTTTAGAATATTCTCTCGCAGATTTTTTATTGCATTTCGATTTGACAGTATCAAACAATCATATTACAACCTGTTTGAAGTTTTATAAATATGCTAGAAGGTTTTAACAAATCAGCAACAACCCAGAACAAATAACGTCAGATGAAAACAAGCAATTCAATGAACCACTTTCTGGCTCTGCTTTTAGATTTTTTCTCATGGCATTCGTGTAAGAATATTTTGAATTGTAATATGAGTTATTTCTGGTATCTTCATTCTTATTACCTTAAACTCGTTTTGCAATACAGGTTGAGGAAAATCAATCATATTTAAGTTAACAAATCAAATATTTTGAGTTTAGGAACAATTTCGAGAGTAACAAGACAAAAATTCATTTTTCAATTCACTTTTGTTGATCGAAATGTAAAATTCCGTGGAATTCAGTAACATTCCTCAGAATACTTCAACATTCTATGGAAATATTTTATTTCTACCATCTGGCATTAAAAATACCTGTTAAGTCTTACTCACAACTAACTCTACTTCCACAGTCTAGATAGAAAAATTGTTGGAATAAAACAAATCTGACATTGGAAAATATTGAAAATAACATCTTACTTGACAATAGTCAGACTAAATTTTATCATAGGGACTTAACATGGACAAAATGAGGGGGATATACCGTTTGAGCGCGGCGGTCAGTTTTGTCCTAATCTCATAGACCATTTGAGCATTTTTCTCTCAATCCTTATATACCGTTTGAGCCAAGTTTATTACTTGAATCTTTTATTCTCAAATGAAGTATCTTCTCCATATGCCAAAAATTGTGAGTTAATATAATAAACGAACTTGGATAGCAATTCATTTTATTTTATCATGAACAAATAACGACTGATATAGACTATATCGGTAGAAGAAAGATATATTCACAAATATTTACACTTTCTTACAACTATGTATGTAACATAAGTCATTTTACTGAAAATAGTCCAATTAGGGTGTTTTTTTCCCATTATTCTTACGTGATTGGTTCATTCCGGCTATCTGCATTGTATCAAAGATTTTGCATTCGACTCACTATCTTTGTTTATGGTTTATCCAATAATCTGTTAAGCTTCCGCCGTGCTCAAGTAGTACATAGAGATTACGGAAGACCTTGCTGTACGGATTAAAAATTTGACCGCCGTGCTTAAACGGCCTATGCCCAAAATGAGAACCTCGTAAAGAAATCATCAAATCCTAATCAGGATAACATTATGATGCCCGAATTAGGATTATCTTATCACTCTAATTAGAAATAGGGCAAGCAGAAAAATAGTATATTATTATACGAGCATATAATGAAGGCTATGTGAATCATAGCTTATTATATGTGAGTAGAATACTATACTTTGTCCACGACTACTATTGACTTTAATTCCATAATTTTTTTTTGAAACAAGTTCTTAAATGTTTCTAATTTCTTACCTTCATTGCAAGATATTTTTCTTCACATGCTTGAAAAAGAAATTTGTGAATTTTTTCGGGAGGAAATTTATTAGCTTTTTTCGGATGAAAGCCCTGGGATCTCCGTTTTAAAGTGACCGCAGTTTTGCATAGTCTTCTATATCGACTCCTTGATTTATATTAAGCGTACTCCTATGCATAGAGCAATGTGTCCATAATGTGGATGTTTTATATTTTGCAGCTAATTCCGTGAACATACCAGTAAAACTGACCCTAAGAATGAAATAATTTTCTTGGTCGCCCTTCAGTCCATAAAGGTGTTGCACACAAGAATGTAAAGATTTCCGGATTTCTCAGGCAACAAATTCAGGGAGGTGACTTTTGCAACTTCTGTTATCTCCAATGGAGTACAAGTACACAATATCTCTTTCTCACTATCAATTTTCATTTTTTACGTATTCTGGATCGAAATTATGACGTTTTCAAATTGACAACAATTTATGCTTCGCTTGTCATGTCATATTGATGGCTTACTTGATATAATTTATTTAATGTCAACTTTTTTCTAGAAGTGCATTCAAAAATAAATTAAAGTAATATTTTAACAAGATTTTTGTGACTTATATAAAGTTAGCTAATCAGAGTGCCTGGTTATTGCCTAGACGTACTGATAAATGTTTGCCAGATTCATAATATATACCGCGTGCCCTAGGAACTCTACACCAGTGAATAATGATTATTCACTGCTATTATTCACTCTGTGAAAAATGACTATCGTTTTGCTTCAGAAAACTCATTTATAAAGTATATATTATAAGGTAGTCGTGGACAAAATAATTTTTCATACAATTGATGATCATATAAAAGATGATCAAATGGAGAAAACAAACTAACTTCTGCATAAAGTTATCCTGAAAAAGCCTATATTTTGATACTGATCAGGATAAACACAAAAAATTGAAGCTTTTAGACAAAGTCATATTGAGAAAAGTCTCAGCTGGTCCTGAACAAGATAATCAGATAAAAACAAATAACAAAAAGGAACACAGTTGGCTCTGAGTAGGACAGCCAAATTATAATCAAATAAGACTTAGTCTTGGTCGATTTTCATGTTTTTATCCTGATAAGACTCCATTTGTACTTCAGGCAAATTAGAAACAAATTCTATTCGCGGGAGTTGGTTGCACATGCCTTGATTTTTAGGTTGCATAAATAATGTCCCGTTACTCATCAAAAACCAAAAACATTCACTATATGTTCAGTAGTATACAAAGCACTTGTCTAGGGCCGTCTAGTTTCCCAAGTATTCTAAATATACTCACCAGCTCAAGGACCCAGACGAATACAATACCTAGGAATCTTAAATGTGTCTTAATCCGGTACTGATTCAAGGTATAATAGTTTGATGATTATGTGCTCAATCATTCAAATAAGTATTAAAAATCATACAATTAAAACCCAGAAATAACTGAAAGAGGTGATTGAAATTTATTTTTCTATTTTCCATTGTTCAATTCAATAAATACTGTCCAAAACATTGTAAAACCTTATTAAATCTATAAAATTTTCAAATTTTCCAGATTCTAATTGCTCAAAATATCCCAGTTACAGTCAATGTACTTATTTCTGATAAGTTCCTAGCAAAATTGACAGTTCAGATTACTGGAGGCTTGGTTCTGGGTGTAATCGGATTAGGAACACTGTACTACATCATATTCTAAAATTAGCTAAGGCAGATGAACTCATAAATAAATTTAAATAAACAGAGATTCACGGTAGAATCTTAATTACTTTACCAGTTATATTTTTTTGAATATTTGTAAACTACAGGCTATCAAAAGTTCTAATAATATGTTGGACCAATATTTATGAGAATTAATACTGCATGCAGAAAATTATGTATTCTTACCTGTTTGAAACGCCCAGAAAAGAATTAAAATCCAGTGGAGTAAACTCATTTTCACAATAATTTAGCAACAATCAATAAAAACAGCACATCACATTTTACACATCACAACAATCAGGTAAATATTATTTACTTTTCATTCACGACATTTTTAGATCAATCACCAGGTTACACGCTTCACCAAGAATTGAAATCTATTTGACGTTGAAGTCACCATTAACTTGCATCACAGATATCTTCTCAACAAGTGAACAGAACCGTTATAAACATAACCAAGAGCACAATCACTGTCTGAGAATTTTCTCGCGTAGATTTACCCGTTTTCAATCATTCTTCACGAAATTTTGAATGATTTTTCACACAACTAAACCATGCGATATGGCGACTCGAACAGCATTTGTCTTGTCCGGCTACACAGCTAGGAAATAGAACGAGTTCAGAAACCTTATTTCAAGGTGAAAGTACGGCTGTTATCTGATTGGTCAGCGGAATATTCACAGCCAATCATACATCTGGATTCTAATTAGAAACTTCATTCAGTTATGTTCAAATAATTGAGAAACATACAATTATAAAGACATTAATATATTTAAAGCTGTCACAGAAGAAGAGGATGCTCTTTTTTTGGGAGACACTCCGGGTGGTAAAGTATGAATCATTTCATGTCCTGCAGTTCTATTATTTTTCATATTTGTCAAGAAATATTCAAACTTTCGACATAGTTCATACACAACATACAGACTAATGCAGAGGCTCCCAAACATTTCTTCCGCAGAACACCTTCTAAATTTTACTGGTTTTGGTAAACCTCCGCTTACAACTTGTGAGCCCCCATTTTTTTTCCCGAAAACGTAGACCTCCGTTGAGTCTCCTGTCGATCCCAGGGGGTCCACGTGGACCACTTTGGAAATCACGAAATATACAAAATTTCCTCAAGGGTGGCCAGTGTTGCATTCATTTGAGTGAACTGCAGCTATTCATTGTAATTCAATTACTATGATTTATCCACAACTATTTCATGTTGGAATGATTGTATTTAGGTGGTCAATTTGTTAAAACGACATGTCATTTTATTAATAAGAATAGACCGAAAAGTTTCTGTAATAAATAACTCGAATTGAATAAGTTTCAAAATATCGGTGGTTACAACACAAGAAGTTTGCGACAAAATGAAAGATCAATTCAAAAAATGGTTCAGGAAGGCTCTAGAGAAGACAATTATGATGGAGTCTAGTTATCAAAAAAATCTGACGTGGACATCACGTGACTTACTTGGACATCACGTGACTTACTTGTACATCATTCGATATATTTTTGCATAATACGATAATCAAACACAGTCGGTTGCTACGGAAACAGTAGCTCATCATTCTCATGCTACAGCATTTCTAAATAATGATTCCAAAGATTCCACGGCTTGAAACTCTGAATTCATGCGCGAAATTAAATTAAAATTTCAACTGAAGTGCAATTCCGGTACAGCCGATTGTTATGAGAAGAGTTAGGTATTCATTCAGATGCTACAGCAGATTTAAATACTGAATTTCAATACTCATTTCAAATTCACGCGAATAATTCTAGAAGGTTGTCAAGTAAAGTGAACTTTCGGCTCAGTCGATCCTAATGAAAATAAGATTTGAGCATTTCAATGGTCCAATTGTCTTAAATACTGAATTTCAACATTCTACGTTCAATCGATTTGGATTTATGCGGAAAATTAAAAGAATTCTGGAATAAAGTGCACTTCCGGTAAAGACAATTGCAATCCTAATGCGAAGTGCACAACTAGATGTTACAGAAGTGCTTGATACAGAATTTCAATATTCTATGATTGATTGCGGAAAATTTTGTTATATAAAGTGTACTTTCGCCTCAGCCGATTGATGCAAACATAGATAATAACCATTTGGACCATGGGCGGATTGATAATCTGGATTTTGGGACGTTTTTCGGTGGGCCGGTGATTATTTGGGCCGGTATCAGGCCAATATGATGAAATTTCACAAAATCAGTTATTGTGAAATATTTTAAATAATTAGCTCACATAATTATTGATTTAAATTCGCTGTAACTATAAACCTACTTAGCACTGACCAAATTGATGTTCAATTGTCGGACATGATTGACAGCCTACGGTTACTAGATGTTCGGTGATCACCAGGCATCAACTGTTAGACAATTGAATGTTGGCCCATTGTCGGCTTGGGTATATAAGAGCGTGAACTAGGAGAAGAAGGCATTAAGTAAGTCAGTACGAGTAACTGAGAAACAAAATAGTGGTCATACAAATATAAAAAGTAAATTCTGGCACTGTAACCTGTGTAAATTAATTATTTACAGTAAGCTTTGTGATAATATGTATTATAAATTTCATATACCTATTATGGGCCGGTTTCCAAATAATTTTCTTGGATCGCTTTGAATTCCTGATTTGGACGCTACGGCAATCTCAAATACTGGATTTCAGTATCTTACGGATGATCATTGATCGATTGACCATAATGCGAGGTGTACAACTAGATCCTATACCAGTCTTAAGTAGAAAATTTCAGCATTTTGAAGTTTGCGAGCTACGAACGCACATACGTACCGACATCAAGCCAAAAATAATCAAAATTGATTTCGGGATGCTCAAAACGGATATTTCCATCAAAATCTCGAAATATGAATTTAGTCGGTTTCACAATACTTCTACTTAGTACAAGTGAATAAAAATGGTAGCTGTGAGAAGATATTTTTATCTTGTCTACTGATGTTTTGAGTAGATTGTGGTTTGGCTCACGTTCTTCTTCAGGTTTCATTCTACATAATTCACACCATCAAAATTAAAGTAACCTGAATTTGGATTCTACCAACTTAAGATATCCCATAAACTGCTTGAAAAAACATTTATGCCTGATTTCATGATCAGGAGTTGAATTAACCTTTGTTAGAGTGGTAAGAAGTTAACGAGTACAGTCATACAATGAACCACTTGAACCAGACTGATTCAGCCCGAGGTCTTTGAATCGTCTATTAATGAAGAGTTACAATTTTCCTCATTTAGATTCAACAAATAAGACTGATGAATCAGTGAGAATTGCTACCAACATAAGCTCAAAGAAATCGAACTGTTACTTGTTCAAATAGTAATAAAACAAGACGCACAGAAGGTCACTTCACTAATTTTTTGCGATGCTTAAATTACCCACGGAACACACGACCGTAGAAAAAAATATTTTTCTGTTCTACAGAATAAGTTTCCGTTCGTAGAGCACAGCATCGCCCTGTTTGATCCAATTATGCTACAGGCTACCTGGCAGTGTTGCCAGGTCTCCTGAAAAATCAGGAGTTCTACTGAATTGTTCCAACATCTCCTTATTCACTGACTTTCCTTCAAATTCCTGAATTTTAATTCAGGAAGATTTTTATCAAAAAATTACGGGAAAGTTAATTCTTATTTCATCATAATTATATATTTGTATTCATTATCTCAATTTATACATCAATAATCTACCTCCAGTTAATTTGAGTCTTTTATGTTTTCTTGTGGGTATTGTTATTCTGTCATGTTTGTACCAGGTTAGTTGATTTGCGCTTGCGCCTCGCTCAATTTTTTTGTTGTTGTTTCAGTTGTTTGTTGTCGCTGAATTACATTTTTTCGATAGCAGAAATTCAGACTTCTCTTTCATTAGATTTAGTCATCATAAATCACTACTTGTTTTCAATAATATCATTGAGATTTTATTTCTCCCATTCTCCGGAATTTTTTGGAGAGTTTTCACTAATTTCTTCGGATTTGATCTGGCAACACTGCTATCGGTCAACGGTCCTTGTACGGGTCAATATTTTGCTGCTAATGACAGACATAATGTGACTTGTAATGTCTGGCTAGTTTATTATTGATGTCATAATAATACTGATTCCAGAGTAATTACGTAATAAATAATACCCGAGGACATTATTTTCTAAAACCACGGGAGTTGAACGGACGATAATGCCTACGGTCAACGTACTCACCTCGGGCCAGAGGCCCTTGGAAAGTACACTGTTGACCTCAGGCATTATTGTCCTTTTACCACCCTTGATACCTCAATTGCTAATACGGACTGGCTATGCGACGAACTGTAAGTTGAACAAATCTAAACTCGCGTTTTTGAAAAACTGAAGTATAAAGATGTATCAGTAGACGTCGATTTTCCAATTTTAAAATTGGATCAGGCCGAAAGTGGCTTTTAAGGACAACGGATTTGGATGTAAAGAGCTTGAAAGCAGTCAGGCTTGGAAAATTCGGGCTTCAAAATAATGTCCTTATGAAGACAGAAATCGTTGAAGATGTACGGCCTCCTCTCTTATTCTCGAATTTTAGGTTTTAAATATTCAGAATGATATAAGTTTATCTATAAAACCGAGCAATTATTCACCGGTACAGCTTTCGGAATCAATAACTATGCAGTACAGACTGAATAGGTGAAGCACTTGATGTGCGAGTCACATATGCACATGAACAATTTCATTTCAAATAAGATTTCGAGCACTTTACCAAAAATCTTGAATGAAATCTAATTTAAAAATATACTAGTAAGTAACAAGTGACCCATTTTGAGATAAAATGCATACCAACTCAATAAATGTCTTTTCACGACAGAAGTACATATTTCACAATAAAGAATAGGATGTAACATTTGACCCGATATTCTTGAATAGCTTGATTAGCAGATTCTTGATTTTCAATGAAATTTCCGAATACGTTTTCTTATAATGGCTCAATTCTGTTGATCAAATGTCGAATATCCTTGGTCGAGGTAATTTGGTCACTTTTGAGTAAGATAAAATTTATTGTCAACAAAATCGCATTGAATGTGCTTAAATGATTGTTTATCAATATTAAGAGTAATTCTTCCGCTTCAGTGAAGGTAGGTAACTATTACAAGTTACATTATTGAAAATCACCGTTTAATTTGTTGTGAAACATGCTCTCCCTAATCCCGTAATCCGACCGGAGTGCAACTGATAATAGACATTATTGCTATTTAGACTATTCTAGGGTATTATAGTTTCCCATCCATGTGAATAATTCACCCTTAATCCCTAAAGGTTAAAATCAACAATAATAATTGGAACAATTGTCTTAGGTTTCAAATTGAATTTGTCCTAATTTTTTGGAAGCGTTATCCTCCAACATATAATTCAATTTATTTTTTTGATCACAATGCTTTCAAATATTCTTATTTTATTGAATATATAGGTGAAATATATTTAAGAGAGTTTTCCGATGTTCTTAGAACGGTTGATGTAATAAAGCGCCTTTGATTGCACCCCGCAGAGCTTTGCTGTTAAATTGGCTCCTAATAGTTATTTGTCTTCACCGCCTCATAGAAGATATAAAAGTTCAGAATCTCTGAAATAAATCATTTAATTAAAAGTGTAGACAGAATGTCAGAAAAATCTTTTCAGACGACTTGCACCAGGAGTGGATCCATTTAGATCTAATTTTGGGTTAAAAATTGCTCACAATAATTCAGGTGGAAATTCTGTATCTCCTAATTTCCAATTTCGCAAGTCTCCGCACAGAACTTCGAGGTTTGATATCAGTAATTTGTTCAACTCAAAATTTCAACACCACCATTTTTTTATATTTAGCACATAACCAAGTTTTTAACTTTTTTAACATGTATTTTACGGATATTTTATATCAGAGCATAAAATAAAATCTCACTTTCATGATTTTACTGTGCTTACACTTTCAAAGGGTGTCATTTTCAAACCTTTTTATAGCAGTACGTGTATTTTACAGATTTATAGGCGCTAACATTCCAGGCTTCTATTTTCCGGAGCGAAACTAATAATTTATCCTACGAGTTTACAGAACATAAATTTTATGCTCACCATAAAATAAAATTTTGTGACCTCATAATAATTATTTCGAAATTCTTAGATAGGTAAACATAACATTGAAATTTTCAATGAATCGTTTAAGTTAATGCTCCAACTCAAAATTGTTGCGCATGACAGAGAGCTACAATTCCATTCTGAATGCTGAAAGCTTTCAGTGCGCTTTTGAAAGCTTGCTTGGTTGCTCCTGTGCTTCAGTGATAAGCTTGAAAAGAAAACTACGTGGAAAGAGTTTTCAAAAAAATTAATCAATCATTGAGAGCATTTTAAAAATTGATTTCAGCAGTGATCTGCAAAATTTTGTGGAAAATATTTCAAAAATAAATAATTTCTATTTACCGTTAAAATGTAGTGACTTTTTTGAAGAAATTTAATTTATAAAATAATAATTTTCAAATCTGAAGTGTTGAGCATCATAACTTGAGATCGGTAGGTGATTATCATTAAACTTCCTGCACTTGTGTGCTTCATTATATTGTTGATTAATTGCTATTAATTAATTCTAGAGTAGCAACTCTATTACGCGTACTAATTTGCTTGAATATTGACAAATGAAATTGTTTCGTCAATCATATTAACAGCTTTCAAGCATTAAATTCAACAAATATCAATTTGTTATTATTTGAAAAAATAATATTGTCCAAATATTGAAACATTTGAAGGTATTTATGAGTTTCTGTTTTTGTTTAGTCTTCAGAAAGTTTTATGTAACAGACATTAAATTTGCGCTTCTAAATTCTGCAATTATTCATTCATTTTCTGAACTTGAGACAATTTCTGTATATAATCTAAAGGAACTGCATTTAGCTATCTTTCAAATCAAAATGGTAATAATGATAAGTGCATTATAATAGTTGTTGCATGCAAGATTTATGTACGGCACTCAATTACCATACAAGTATTAGGCACACATTAAGTAAACATACAGCATAATTTGACAAAGATTTGTGAAAAATGGGTTGATGACAGGTGTTTTGTAGTGCTACCAGCATTAATTCGAAGGTAAACTTACGTCTACATGAGGTAGAGTCGGGATACGTTAACGCTTACAACGCATTGTTTGCGATGTGTGCACACAAAGTTTAGAAATGGCTTTAGGAGAAAAAATAGGTATTGCACTTGCTACATAAACATAAAATTAGTTATGACGGTCGCAAGATAGCGATATACTTCCGGTATTTTAATGTTTTATATCCGAGTGAGAAATTAAAATAGAACCAGAAATCTGATGAACAAAATTCAATTTTGTTACCACATTACAGTTGCAAATGAAACCGTTAGACTAAACTATGCAATTCATCCACGTCACACGATTGCAATTAGATGCGTATTTCTGTGTGATGTAGACTGCCGACCTCCTGTTGTTCCGGCGTAGTTGAAGTGTATGCGGCTCGTATTTCGGCTGTATATATGAGTTGTCAGGGTGTATCAGAAGCGCTAGAAGGACATTAGTCGTTCAAGAACCCTGTAGGCTGATATTCGACGAATTAACTTGTTTATTTCGATTATTTGCCAAACTAAATAAACTGATTGGAAATTTTAAAGCTTCAATTTTATCGTTCATTTTGTGTAGCACCCCTTTCCCCCTCGTCACTTTTCTATCATTTTTGACAGTGTCCTACCCGTGTCCGTTTTTTTTTTGCATATCTGATGATCCTACAATCAAGACATGAGACATATTTCACTGGATCGGGCATTAATTTTTGTTGCCCACGCATTTTATGCAACACAGTTAATGATGATTTTAGGAAGTACATACATTTGATATCAAAGAAAATTTAGACAAAAGTCTGCTTTTCATCTACGGAAAATTGCTACTCCATCAATAAACAACAAGTTATAGAGTATGTATAGTTGCCTATAAGCTTGATTTATTTATTGCATTATCAATATCTGTTTTATGTACAAGCTCAAAAAAAGTGATAATTATAACAAAATTTCAGTTTTGCTTAATAAAAAGCGCTTTTAAGTAGCTGATGAAAGACTATACAGGGTGTAACAGCGAAGCGATCTACCTCGATTTACTTCTATTTTATTGAAGATACAATAAAATACTTTGGGACAATCTCAAGCAGGACCAAAAGGGACACCTAATTATGGAAGAAAATATTTTTTTGAACCAGTGTTTCTCAAGCTACAACACAAAGCTACATTTGAGATGCTATATATTTTTTGCAACACGTGCACTGAAAGTACTCTATTTCTAAGCTGACTTCTGCTTCGAAAGTTCTCAATTTCAAACCATGGTAACAATTTTCATTAATTCTCAGTTTACAGGGAATTATTGGATATTAAGTTCCGCTAGCTAAAAATGAAAATTGTGTATAGATCATGGATTTTTTTAATTTCATTGATATATTTGAAAGAAATTTTTATTATAAAATGTGTTTGTTATAGTGTGTGCATTTATTGTGAACAAGGTAGCACAGAAAATGTGGAAAATATCAATCAATGAAATAAATCATGTAAGTTATGTTTCATGACATTAGTTTACTGTAATATGATTGCATTTGCAAAAATCTGTCTCATCGATAACATAGTTTATATACAAATTAATTTAAAAAGCTTTGTAATGGGGCTACTTCAGTGCACTTGTTACAAAAAGTATCGTATGCAACACGGACACTGAACGACAGTCATTATTGTTACGGACAAATTTGGCTGCACGAAGCTACGCCTTGGGCTTTGCCCTCGTCTTCACCGAGTGCAGCCAAATTTATTTTTTAGTAGGCTATGAAAAACAAAATCTGCCATCCGTCAATTTGAATCATTTATTGCATAACTGCTATTGTTGCAAATTGCTACAAAGTGTGTTCTACACCAATACCAACAAAAGAAAATTTGATGGATCACATAAGAGATGCGTGTGCTACTTTAACACCGATAGAAATTGATAATGCTACTTTTGAATCAGTTTTGAAAAGATTTGAATTATGTTTTGAGAAAAATCAGCTAGAACACTATCTATGAAGTTATTAATAGATAATTAAATAAATTTATGTAGCTCAATTAATTGTTCATAGTCTACTGAAAAATTACTATGAAAATAAAATTTATTCAAATTTTTACCGCATTTTGCTCAATATTTTCATGATGTAATGTTTTAAAACGGATAAATGGTTGAATTTAGAGACAAATATTATATAAAAAATAATTAAAAAATATATAGCATCTCGTTTGAAAACATATAACTTTGCGTTGTAGCTTGAGAACCATTGAAAGAAAAAAATAATTTCTTCCATGATCAGGTCTCCCCCTTGGTCCTGCATAAGATTGCCCTATAGTATAGTTTAATCATCGAATGAAAGTTGACTCTTAAATTATTTTATAGATATGGTTTTCTTTCAGAACATATAACTGTCATTCAAATCTTAAAGTAAACTAAACTTTATGACGAAATGGTTAGCAAAGATTAGAATTCAGGCCCCGAGAATTTTTGCAAGCACCCATTCAAATACTGGACTAGGAATTCCCATTAATACATCAGTATAACTTGTTTGAAATAGATGGATGACTGATATTTACAGGATAGTGGAGAACAAGACAGGGGTGCATTGAACGTATGTTTTATTATTTATTTAGATTCTAACAAAATATGTTGTATATATCTTGTAGAAATAGTTCAAATAAGATTCATTTCTATTGGAATCACCAGAGGCTCCCGGTGCCATTGCCACATTTTAAAAATTGTCATCTAAGTTATCTATCTGCCTGATACTTTGGTAATGAGACAAATGAGTCGAAATACATTCCTGAAATCCTGCTGCTAAGATCATTATCAATGTCTCCAGTAATCCAGTGGTATTAAGAACATTCATGTTGATATATTTCTGGGGATTCCTAGTCCAGTATTTTAGTGGGTGCTTGTAAAAGTCAGTTTTATTTACAATTCGAGTAATAACTGAATTTTTTAAAGAAAAACCGCATCTATAAAATAATTTGGGAGTTAACTTTCATTCGATGGTTAAACTATACTTTATTGTGTCTTCAATAACATAGAAGCTATTCGAGGTGACTCATTTTGCTGTTACACTCTGTTTACTTCTGTTTTACTCAACATGATAATTTCATGACAATGGTTGATGATTCAGACTGGTATTTTGAATGTAGGTATTGATACACGAGAATTAATTCACATAATTTAATTTTAGGTTCTATTTGATCTCACCTAGACCATCCAATTGTGATGCTGATAGACAATTTAATACAATGAAGTAAAATATACTTACAAAATTTAAATTGAACAGTATATGTCCAATGATGGTTCAAAAACATATGAAGCTGGTCTTACTGAAAACTAAAGCGTTTTTTGACTCAAAAATTATAATAATTTGTAACGACCGACCGTTGTGGAGGTCCGTAAAGTAGTTGTTCAAGAATCTGCGTGCACGCATGAAAAAAAATTGCAAAATCCACACGTAAATAACAACCAATAGAAAATAGTTGAATCAAGATGTCAAAATAGTAAAAGGCTAAATGTTCAAAGATAAACAATGAAAATTCATTTGAAAATATTATTGTATTTAGTATTTAGGTTCAAGATGTCAGTTTTATTATCAATATTCCTTTGATCTTGTTTCATATGTAAAATTTTTAACTCCAAAATTGTATTATTGTGTATCAAACCTGAATAAAAGAATCAGGATCAGAACATATCAATGAAGTATTTGGGAATGTTGTAGCATAAAAATGATGAACTACTGTTTCCAAAGCAACCAACTGAGCCGAAAGTGCACTTTACTTGACAGATTTTATTTTTTTTTGGATAAATCCAAAACGATTACCTCTGGAACGGTGGAATTTTGTGTTTGATTATCGTATTATCATATGCAAAAAATATACTCAATGATGTAAAAGTAAATCACCTCTCAGTCGTTGCAAATTATCATAGTTTTTGACTTCAGTTACTCCCAGAATAAGCTGAATATGTTTTTAAAGCATTATTGAACATATGCTATTCCTATATCATACCATAAGTAGATAAAGTATTATCGATTATTTTTGTGGTGCTATCACGAATGTTTATTGTGCTTGCGTTTGAATACCACGAATGTGCAGCACGAGTGGTATTCACAAGCACAATAAACATGAGTTTATGGAGGACTATTCCAGGAGTCAAATAATTTTTTCAAATTACTTTTCTATAAATCTAGTAACAAGTCACGCAATTTTCATAGGAACAAGTAAACAAACTTCTGTCAAACTGAAAAATTAGAATTTCTTGCATTTTCTTTGACGAATAATAGAAAAATGAATTGCGTTTTGATATGGGAACTAGTTCAACAAGGTTTGGTGATAGATCAGAGGATGAAATTGATAGAGATATTCAGAAAAATATTCCATTAAATACGAAGAAAGCACAAATTGAAGGTATCCACATCTTTGAGTGAAATACTCACTTTGACCACTAGTGTAATACCCGATGGTATTTCTACACGTCCAAATACTCACTGATATGCACCGTTTCTATGGCGATTTAGCATTGTTAACCTTGCTATAAATACTACGAATGGAATAGTCAATTTAATCTGTAGCACTCTTGAGGATAGTCTAAGGTGGTACAAGACTGTAAAGAAGAAATTAAAAATGGAACTCTATTATTGAATTCCCGTTTTAATACTTACCTAATGGATCAAATATCTATTACAAATAATAGTTGACATAAAATCGACGCCTTAACCGAGCTAACAAAAATGTGTTCTGTGACTTATAGTTGTCAGACAACAAAATCTTTGTCCAGATCATCGAATAGATTTCTGTTGCCTACCTCACCTAGATCCCTCACAAATTCTTGCCCCATGTAAAAGATCGAATAAAATATTGGAAATTACATTGAAGTTTCATCTCTCGCTAACAGGAAAGTTATATTGCACATAGATAAAATAAGCAAGAATATCTTTGTTTCTTGACAATATTATTGAATTTTGTTGTTCAAATATTCTTCATTGTAGCTTATCACTCATATGATATTATCGAATGAAAATGGCATTGAAATTTATAGATTCTATCAATGCGGAGCAGTTGAGCAGATCTATAGATCTTATAGATCTATAAGCTACATAATCATGGACACAATCACAATGAATCTCTCTCACTTATATGATAACGTCCATTAATCAACAAGTACATGCATTTTTATCAATCAGTTACAGATCTATCGACATAATTTTGCTTAGAATACCGCCATAGAACATTCAATATTATATCTCAAGCGAGCCCTTCAGAGAAAGAAAATATTTCTAACCAAACCTTTGTTCTTGCTGACAAAGGAAGTAAATACTCTCAAATTGAAAGAGGAATGCTTCAGTGTTCCTATTGTCTTTTATTGCCTAGAATAATATCAAAAATATCAAATCTTAAAGCATTTCACTGCCAATGCTTAGGTTTTATTCTACCTGTGAATCTATAACTGATATTGCATTTAATGCAAATCTAATAATTTCATGCCTAATTAACAATGCATTGCAGTAAGGGTGTATTAGTTCATATCTGAATGCATTCAGGATACTGTTTACGGAAGTCTAAGTTCAAGACAAGTCTTCAGACAAACATAAGCTTACCAACAGATTAATTACAGTAAATTATTCATCAATGCATCTTCAGTTCATTGATACTGGAAAATAACAAATATTTAATCAGAATCCTCATTAACATGAACTGTTTCCTGACAATGGAGCTTATCCAGTCAAAATAACCAAATTTTAAATCGTGTTATCTTTGATAGACTCAAGAATATTTGATCAAAAGGCTATCTATCATTCTGGATGAAGATATTCAGCTGTAAGGAACCAGAGAAATTAAACAATTTTCTTACTAAAGGTCTGTAGGTTTGAAGGTTATATTCTAGTAAGGAGCCAAACCGTTCAAGCAAAGAAGAACCATCATTATTTGTTATTTATTGTCAACAAAAATAATCAAGTTATTGTTCTCATATTACTGTTCTTATAGTTCCGTTATCATAAATTTTTGTGCATAGAAGCCCACCATACCAGGTATTACATAATTTTTTATGGTGTCTAGAGGGAGTTACCATAAAACTGTATATTGAGGTCAGTCTTCAACAAGAAATTTTTGTTATTTCTCATATCTCATCAATAAAATAGATGTATCAACTTTTTTTCAAATTTATGATATAAATAATAAATTTAGGCAATCCAAATTCATGTCGTCCACAGATTCTAAATTTGAAAGCCAATCTATCAGCCTAAAAGTAATTGTTAATTTCTTTGAATTATTCTCGTTGGAACCTGATTCAACGAAGACTTTGAAATCGCTGTTTATCAGTGCCTAAGTTTATTGACGCCAAAAGCAAGTTTCTGTTATTGAGCTGAATCTACAGTAACATCCAAACTTATCGGAAAGTGGATTGCCTACTCCTATGAAATGCACTGAACACTTCAGACAACATTGCTCAAGTAGCAATTTTCTATATTTACAAATGCTTCAACATTTGTGGGAACATTTTGTGCACCAATTGTAACTGTGGAACTTGAAAGTGACTTTTATTAATCCTTCGAAGTCTGTACATTTGAAGTATAACTTTTATAACTTATTTTTGATTTGTTGGAATGTAGGAATCTATCGAAATGAAATGTTCGGTACATGCTTTTTCCATTTTTGGTAATATTTATACAAAGTGGAAAACACATATATATAATAACGGTTTATTTCTCTCATCTAAATTATGAATATGGAAGAAGCGACCAAATTTTTTTTGGATGGAGATGATCGACTAAAAATGTTTGTTGGTTGGATGTTGTCTAGGATTCATGACAATCTCAGTTTGAGAAAAGTATGTATGCATATATATTGAGCTCTTTGAATTGAGAGGGACTTGAGCAAATCATTCATTTGAATTAGTCAACCATATCTTTATCAGCAAGAAGAAGACTGAAAAATAATGAAAATGTATGTAATTAGGAAGTGTACAGCATTTGGAAGAGTACATGTTTGTTATAGGATCCTGATAAAACTGTGGAATGGTCGGAGCCTACGACGTAATCTTTTTATTTTCGTTGAGACCCAAGTTCGAACCCACATCATATTTTTAGAGTATTCAAAAAGTTTCCACCTAAAAATCACTTACACTTGCAGTCAAGTTGATAGGATATATAAATATTTGATTAAATAGGAAAATTGAGCTCTAAGATGACGTCAGTACAAATTATATCAATACAGTAAGACTGGGCGATCTAAACTCCCTCTAAGTTTCATATCAGTCGCTGAAACATCATTCCGCGTTACTACCTACTCAATTTTTCCCAATATTTCTTTCAATATAAAGCTGTTTGCAGGTTATTTATAAAAAATAACTCAATCACATTGATTCTTGGAGGTTTTCTGGTGACGAAGGTTTCTTATAAATCATAATAGAGCAGTCTGAAATACATCTCTTACGTCAAACGAACGTATGAATATACAACAAGTCCTAATACTGTTGTTCAAACTTCAGTAATCAGTATAACAACAAAGGAAAATTCAAGCTCCAGAAACTTTAAGTTGTTTCATGAGGATCCTATCTCATTAACAATAATTCTAAAATTTCGTTTAGAAATACAACATAATTCTGAAGATCCGAACAAAATTGCTTCAACAAGATTGAATGAAATCTTTCACTACAAAGTTTGTAGGAGCACGCGCAAGAAAATTATCTTGCTCTGTCTCAATTTTATTATTCTGAACATAAATTTCATTCTCCGGGACTGGAAAATAACCTTACTTCAGCTCATTGCGAAATATGGATCCAATAAACAGTAATCAAACTAAAAACTCCAAAAGTTTGACAATCAGGATTATTTTGGAGCAAATATTCTTGAGCCGTAAATTTTCAGATTACTGCCATAAAGCGGAGTGGATTTGAGAATTCTTTTTTGTAACTTGGCTTAGGTCAACTTTGAATGGATTGAAAGGATGAAACAGATGTACAAAATTTTTCATCATCAGTTGGGTACTCAAACGAATATTAGAAAATGCTTTTGTTTTCAAGTTCTATGATAGTCTTATTGGATTCACTTCAGTATCTGTTTGTCAAGGCAAAATATATATGACTAATTAAAAATTGAATTGGAATTTTAATAAAATTATCAATTTTTGAGTTCTATAGAAAAATATATTGGTAAATCCTGGATCAGTTTCAATCGACTACAGGAGTAATTTGATACTGTGTCGATGGGCACACAAAGTTTGTTAGACCAGATATCATTTGCGCTATTATTTGCAAAGTTTTGAACTAATTGGGTTCAACTAGAATTTTCCATCTACTAAAATCGAATACGAAATACCAATGTGTGATTATGTACCTCTTTCTGAATAGCTCAGTTGACAGAGACAAATTCGAACCAAAATCTCTCATAAAATGTGATATCGCTGAAACTAGGTTTCTAGGTACTTTTTTGGGTGTAAAAAACGATGAAAATTTTTTTGCTGCTCTAAAGTGCATACTAAGTTCATAATCTCAAGAACAAAATCGAAAATTTTTATATCGAAAAAAATAATAAAGTTTAATAAAAACAATATGAATATTCTTTGAGAATGAGTACCCAGGGTTTTTTTGGGATTCTGATTAATAATTTGATATATGATTTTTAAAATTGAAAATAGCGGATACAATATGTCAGCAATTTGGAACGTACCAAAAATTTTCAATCTCTATATCTTAAAATTCAATTTATATATTTTGAAGTGTGAACAGGTGATATGAACATGGTTTTTCTGCTTACTAAGATTATTATCCATTAGTGGAATAAAAATTAAAATGGTGTACTCAATATGGAGATTTTTAAAATGAGTGGGAATTTGTCAATAAATGAACGAAAGAATAAGATGTATTTGAAAAATAAAATAAATGAAAAATTGATGAGAATTCTCTTTCAAATTGTACTTACTGTCTTCTTATTCTTTGGCATTACAAACATCTTCAACATTGCTGTCTTGCTCTAGCATTGGAATTTTAGGTGAATTTCTACAAACATTACCTGTTAAACAAGAACCACATATTGCAAAACTTAGTTAGTTTATTGATTTACAATTACAAGCTCTCCCACATCTTTTTTTGAAATAATTGCAGAACATCAAATCCAAAAGAGATCTCCAAGTTGGCAGTTTTGTCATTTTGACAGGGCTGGATAGTTTTGAGATAGAATCGTCCATTTTCCAATCAATGTTTGCTTATAGCCTGAATGCGTAATCAAAAAATAATTAATATATTCTTGAAGCTCAGGATTCCAACTTTAATTTTTTCTTTTTTAGTAATTTTTTGAAGCTCAACTTCAAGTTGCAGGAATGAGAATAAGCAACGAACATGCATTTTATTATAAATTTCTCATATTGAAGATTACTTAAACAGATCAAGTTGTATCGATTTCTGAATTATCACACATTATTAAGTGTATTCTTAACTTCATTTAAAAAAGCAGATGTAATCATTTCTAATTCATATAAATTAATATAAACCGTTTTGAAAATGAAAATGTTGTTTGATGAATGCTACAAAAGAAAATGATTATTCTAAAACATGAGTTTTATTAAACAGAGACAATGATAATCATTTCAATTATTTTTACATTAAAATGAAAGTATAGTGATGGTAAATGTACAAGGATTAAATTTTTTTATGCCTCTATTGAAATATCTTCAATTTCATAAAAGTCAGTGAGAATTTTAAAGATTTTAACTTTCGGTCGAATTTTCTACGAGAGAAGAAAAAATATTGAAGACTAATATCTTCCTCAGAAAGCTTAGAGTCTTTACTTTGAGATGGTTCTTGGATTTATTGTTTTGCATATATTTTAGATAAAGAAACTTTAGTTTTTCATCGAACGCCTCACTTGAATATTTGTTTATTCACAATCATTACAGTGATATGGCAATTCCTAACCTTTCGGAGGTTGGGAAGTATGTAATTTCCCACTGCAATGACTAGCTCACGGGTCGGAAGCGATACTTCCATCTCTTGGGTGGGAAATGTTTATGCAGGGTTGCCTAGCATCAGTCATAAATCTTTGTTGAAGTAAAATAGTCCGTGCTGTCAGAAATACCGATCATATAATCTAATGATCCAAATAAAATTAATATTGAAAAAAAGTAGACTTATGTTGCAATTCTGTATGAATCTATGTCTTATAAATTCATAAATTTGTAAATTATGAACAAAATCGCTATGAACTCACATACGTAGCACTCTCGTTCGATTCGGGGCAAGTGTATAGCTCCATTTCAATGTTATAACTTATGATATCTGCACTTATCACAATTTCAATGGATATATAACATGATTCATAAATCATAAATCCTACAAATGTCAAATTAATTTGATTTTTCAAAACATTCTTGTTTTCATAGACTACTACATCAATTTACTTTGTTGAAAAAAGAACATAATTGGATCAATTATTTCTCGGGAAATTAGGGATGATTGTTAATAAAATAGTATACATACTTCGGTGAGGATTTCATATCAGCCTCGAGCTATATCTGATTCTCGAGGCTTCGCCTCTCGGTCATATAATAAGCTCTCGGCTGTAATGAAATACCTCCCACCTCAGATGTAAATGTAATATACTATTTCAGCGGCTTTTGCATTGAACTAAAAACAAAAAACTACCAACGAGCCAAATTTCAGCTATATCACATTTATTGAGAGGCCAAAATATCTGACAACTGGACTAGAAAGGATTGTCTGGAACGTCAGTCGCGGAAATAAATATGCTATAATCCTGGATTATCCTGAATGAATATTTATAATAATTACAAACGTATGACAAATGACATATTTTTATGCTCATGATGAATGTGAATAATTTTTACTCAGCCATGGGAAGAATAAATTATAATTTAAGGAATTCATACTAACTTTTTAAGGATATGCATATCTAAAAAAATAACAACAGTAAATAAATTACAGGCAAGGCTTATCCTCAGAAAATTTGAATGAAAAAGTAAATTTAATTTATATTTTAATGAATAGCTGGCATAAAAACCTGAATTTGAATATTAAATTATCTTTGTAACAAAGAGTTGTGGTACATAATACAATATATTCTAGCTTTGAAGTTATAAATGTAATCCATATATTTTAAAACTGATTATCATGTAACATATCCACTAGAATATCATATGATTTACCGCTGAAACGGAAGTAATTTAAATTAGCATACCTGTGATGAAAAAGCCTTGTTTTTTACATAGTCGCACAGTATAGGAGTAATTCAATTTTTGCATCGCCACAAATGTTCCATTCTAACAAATATTTCAAATTCTCATTATATTCTTCCTAAAACATTCTTTAAATTTTGTGGTTTACATATTGTAGACATTGCGTAAACTAGTCATTCACATCTTCAAGCGCTGCTAACGTATAAGCGCATAGCAGTTGAATTTTATAACCTGGAATTCATTCTCTTGTGAATTTATATTGGTAGTACTGTACATAATACATATTGTTGAACATTTTGTAAGATTTTTTATGAAGTCTTAATGTCAACTTGTGCTTCTTTGCTGTGTGCTTAGAAGTTGACAGAATATGGCTCGGCGAAATAATATGCGTTGCAGTTGATATCGACATTAGTTGAAACTAATATATAGTAATTCCTGAATTAGTGAATCGATAGTTTGATGAGACTTATCCTACTTGAAAAGTGGAAAGAGATCAATAGTTTTCAATTAAACGTAGTCGGGATCTTTCCATTATCCTGCTCTTTAAGTCTAACAGATTTTTAATGAAAGAAGAATGAAGAAAAAAATACTTGGATCTAACCGCAGCGAATTTCATCTGCTTGATTTGTTATTCATAATACCTTTGGAATGAGGATTCCGTTCTAGTAGGTCTTGAGAGAAAAAGTAGTGGCACAAAAAAAATTGATGTGATTGCAAAGATTTTTTTCCCAAAATTACATAAAACCAAGAGTCAAATTTCAAACGACATTTTTACAAACTACGTTGATGAAAAAATTATTGGCTGTGTAGAAATATATTGCAAAATCTCAATCACTGGTCCGAAAAGAAATTTGGCCAGAAAAATATGGAAGCAGATTAACTAAAGACTCCCCGAGTAGATGTTTTAGTATCTTCTAAAAACATAATTATTAAATTTATATGACTGATATATTAATCTTGGTCTGACTATTTCAGCCGAAGTTATTTGTTACACCGCTTTAAAGAGATATATTTTAAGTATTCCGTCTAAATGATGGAATAAAATCGATTTTTTGACAATTAGTTCAATTGAACAATAATACTGTCACAAATATGAAATATTTGTAGTAATTAGGGCACATAATTATGTATTCAAATTAACTGTAACTGAAATCCTAGTTAGTACTGACAAGGTCGATGTTCAATTGTAGGACATGATTGACAGGCGATGGTCACTAGATGTTTGGTTGTTGCCAGGCAACAACTGTTTGACAATTGAATGTTGGCCCATTGTCGGCTTAGTTATATGAGAACGCGAGCTAGGAGAGATTCAGTCAGTGATTTCAGTCCGAATAACAGTGAGTGATATTGTGTTCATACGTGTTTATAATAGTATATTATTATACGAGCATATAATGAAGGCTATTATTCACGAAGGTTAAGTTTATGTCACGAGCTTAGCGAGTGGCATAATTAACCTGAGTGAATCATAGCTTATTATATGTGAGTAGAATACTATACTTTGTCCACGACTACTATTGACTTTAATTCCATAATATCATTATTTCGAAGTATTTTATAACATAGTTACTGAATTTTTCAATTTACTTTGTGCTAAAGTGACGTTCTGAATTGTTTTCACTTTATCTGAACTTAAATTAAACTGAGTCAATTCTACTGAATTTAAGATTTTCTTCCCACAAATATTACTTTTCTTCTTGATTCTACTTTCTTTATATTGACTGGCAAGTCTTAGCATTTTCGTGAAGCATGAACTTATTGCGAGTATGAATTTATTGATATTTCTTCGGCTGCCTGAATTCAAAAGTAATATCAAGACTGAAGAGTATTACTCATTCTTGGTTCTATATGATATAGATAATAATAGGAGCATCTTCCGTTACAAATAATTTTCAGCTTTAGCACCGTTCAAATATTGCAGCTGGAAAATTCTCATCCATCCCAAATGCTTCTTATATGTTCACTGTTCAAAATTCCAGGTATTTGTGAGGTCCAAAAAATGATTTAGTTCAATATCTGTCATTGTGGTAGATCTAAATCTTGTATGTAATAATGCTATAGCACTTATAGAAAACTGCAGGCCGCAGATTGGAACTAGTGGATGTACGCCTAGAATAATTATGATTTATAATAAATGAACAAAAAAATATTAAGCAGACTTACAATTTACTTGTTGTATTCACTTTTTAATAACTTCTTGTAGCATTTAACTATTAAAATCAGTAGAAAATCTCAACTAAAAAATAATATTTGCATTGACAAACATTTTTTCATCTAAATCAACATTTGTTCAAATTTTTTTCAACGGTAACTAAGATTCAAGATTCAGATAAAATTGAAAAATAGGTGCGCCCCTTCCCGCTAGGTGGTAGTAGCTATGCGCCAAATCCTCTCATTTGAGTGATCTCTCCCGGTACTCCCTGCTCACTATCAATTTTCATTTTTTACGTATTCTGGATCGAAATTATGACGTTTTCAAATTGACAACAATTTATGCTTCGCTTGTCATGTCATATCTATGGCTTACTAGATATAGTTTATTCAATGTCAACTTTTTTCTAGAAGTGCATTAAAAAATAGATTAAAGTAATATTCTAACAAGATTTTTGTGATTTGTATAAAGTTAGCTAATCAAAGTGTCTGGTTATTGCCTAGACGTACTGATAAATGCTTGCCAGATTCATAATATATACCGCGTGCCCTAGGAACTCTACACCAATGAATAATGATTATTCACTGCTATTATTCACTCTGTGAAAAATGACTATCATTTTGCTTCAGAAAACTCATTCATAAAGTATGTATTATAAGGTTGTCGTGGACAAATTAAATATTTGTATTGCAACCTGTGATTACAAATTATTCTGAATAAAATTTGTGACAATACTTATATTCGCAACACTAGAGGAAAGAAAGCAATTCATGATTAGGTTTGATCATGTATGTAGAATATATCTCTTTAGAGTAATCTGATGTATTTCTGGATAAATGGGATTACTCGCACAAAGATATTATGGGAATTCATATATTTTTGTTAATTTGAATAACAAAGTAGAACATTCATATCGCGTTATCCATTTGCCTAATTTGATCTGTAGATCTATTTTCTGATATAATTATATGCAACGTGTTCTATAAGGGTAGAATTTAGACCACGAATTTCTTTCTCAAAGATCCAAGTCATCCAAATTGAAAAATTGCAAGCTCTAGAAAGATCTCAAAATTATCTTAAAGAAAAGGTGCTATATAAATTGGCTGGGATTTAAATATGCTGATACAGTCATAAAATATAAACGGAATAATATAAAAGAGATCTCTAAACATCATGCTTATATCAAATTGTACCCCATGAATAAGAGCGTGTAGCACGAAGCAATATTGACGGTATCTTTGTGAGGGCTTCATATTTTTATTTATGGGAAACCAGAAAAAACTATTTTTTTTTTTATCTTCTATATATTAATACATGAAGAAGGAACTTTCAGAAGTTCATATGGAGAAAGAATGCAGAAAGAAAAAATTAAATACAGGCTGTCTTATTTTAGGTTCACGCGAAAGAATGTGAGATTTGACATATCTAAAGCTTATATGGAGAAGTGCAGAAATCTTAAATTATATATCGATTCCCAATTTTAATTTTACATTTAGAGAAAACTATGTACCGCGTGCACGAAGGTATGTGAGATCTGACATACTTGAAGTTTATATGGGGGAGTGCAAAGAGCATGAATTACATACAAGATGTTCCATTTTAATTTCACGTGGAGAGGAAACTTTTGTACCGCGCTCACGAAGGAATATGAGATTTGGCGTACTTGAAGTTCATATGGAGAAAGAGTGTGGAAAGCTAAAAGTATATACAGGCTATCCCATTCTAATTTATCGCTGAAAACGATATTATCTTTTGCTGGAATATATCGAGAAATAAGCACCGAATGAAAAAAATGTCCCAAGTAAAAGTTAATCGATTTTTCCCTTCTCCGGAGGGCAGGAAGGAAAGCATTCTAAAATCTTATATAGGAACTACTATTTTTTATATCAGATTCGGATAGAGCGTCCAATACCAAGTTGATTTCACCTGAAACCCCGAGGAATGAGGAGTTGAATTCAATAACATTCTAAAACTTTGAAATATAATCAATTACGGTCGACTTTCGACCAATGGGCAACCACCAATATTATTTTATTCTCTACTTCTGATAAGACTTTTCCAAATATTACTGAAAAAATTGTTAGCATTATTCTGCTCTTCAAACTTTTTATTTGATACCCATGCGAAGGCGATTGTGGATGAATAGATGATCCACTATCTTGAGATCCTCTATCTCATTGCGGTGGTCATTTTGGACAGACCACAGTATTGAGAATACCAGATTGTACTGTCGTAAGCACTAAAAGAATATATAAAATTTGAGCAAGATTGGAAAATAGAAAGTGGTTGCAAATTCAATTAAAATATTTGACGCTCACACCGACACGACAAGCTAATATAACTATAATGAAAAAATACAAAAATTCAATATTGAGATGCCTAGAATGACAAACTAGTCTTTTAAATAGATTTTTCTTGGTGATAGTTTCAGCTTCTAACTAAAATTTGTAACAGCACCAATATTTTATCCTGCAATATATCTAATCCACAAGATCAGAAGAATAGCATCAATTTTTTTCTGAACGTAGAAGTTACAATCGATTTATTCTTGTTCAAATAGAATAATATGTACCTGACCTAAAAGATACTGAAAATATATTGAGGTGATAAATTGTGAGTACAAGGATTGTCGGACAATATTTCTCTATTTGTGTGACTTCAAGTCACTTGCTTGACTCTACCTTATCAATAAAAACGAGGCTAATTTTCAGTTAAATACGTTTGATCATGAAAGAAGAAGATATGTTGGACAGTGTTATATACAGGGTGAGGTGTGAACATTCATTTGCTGTACCATAGAGATCACGAGAAGTATGAAAATTAAACGGTTGATCAGATACATTATGCAAACACTATATCATTCTTCACAAGATTCAAACTGAAACTTCGTTTGAATCATCCAGTTCCAATCATTTTTGTGGGTCTAATAGCTCTCAAGTAATTAATGGTGAAGCAAATAACTGTTTATACCCTGTTCAAAATTCAATATGATGAGAAAGTGATTATAATTCACCACTTTGTATCAAATATCTAGCATAAATCCCAATAGCAATTTCGAAGTTAAATCCAAAGCACCGCATTGAATGTTTCCAATTACATATACTTTGTTTTGTGACAAAACTATCAAGAAACTAATAACATTGATGAATAACTTATTCTAATTCAAATGAGCTGTTCGAAAACAAAGCTCTATATCTATCCATATGCAAAATTTAATTGTATGTCAACTGAGCGAATGATTCTATGAAAACCAAGCTGCAAACTTTATGTCAAAACAGATGAGAATAATCACAAACAAACACAACCCTGAAATTGATGATGAATTCGAATAAATTAGCTAGAACCAGCACCGCAAAACAATATCGACAAAACTGATGTCTTCATCATGAATTCAACATCCATATTCTCTTTTAACATATAACTTGATGAGTATAACAAATTTAAAGAAAGCTTTCAATATGTTAAAAGGCGATGCTAAAAAATTTGATTTGTTCATAAATTAACTAAATTAATGATCTATACATACTTTCAGAATTATATCATAATAAATAGACTTTTTTGGTTTTAATTCTGTATATTTTATTTTATTTTTGACGTTTCGACTCTCTAACCGAAAGTCTTCATCAGAAAAAATGATACAAAAATAAACAAGGCAATAATTGTCAAGACTCATATCGTTGATTCCTCTGTTGAGGTTTTTACGTGGTTTTTCCTCAGACTTTGGGTAAATGCCAGAGGAATTTTGTTCTTTTTGCACTAAATGTGGAATCCACGTATTCACATCTAGTTATCTGTATATTTTCAATTTTTAATTTCTAATTATCTAGATACCTTCTTGCTTTGTTTATTTTTGTATCATTTTTTCTGATGAAGACTTTTGGTTAGAAAGTCGAAACGTCAAAAATAAAATTAAATATACAGAATTAAAACCAAAAAAGTCTATTTATTAACTAAATTAATTATACATTCAAGAACAAAAAGGCATGAAAGAATAATCATCAACTTGGATGATTACGGTATAGAGACAATAAGCTCATACCAGTACCTAGGTTCACTAATAAATGAAGATAACCGGATTGGGGAAGAACTGAATAGCAGAATAAGTGCTGGCAATAGGGCTATATAGGCGAATAGAACCCTGTTAAACTCGAATTTGATTAGCCATTCGTCCATCAATTAGACCTGTTATAACTCATGACTGCGACACTTGGGCCTTAATAGAAAAACAAGAGGAAGCACTAAGGGTAACGGAAAGAAAGGTGCTACGAAAAATCCACGCAGGACGTAGACGGAGATTAAAGATGAATTGTGAATTGGATGAATTGATAGAGCGTGTTGATATAGTTAGACATATAAAAGCGCAAAGAATCAAATGGCTTGGGCATGTTGTGATTTTGTAAGAAAAGATAATGATAGAACGGCAAAAAAGCTGCATGGAAACTTTGGGAAAACTGAGCAAGAGGAAGGCTAAGGAAAAGATGAAAGGACGACTTCGTCGATGATCTAAGTAAAAAGAATGTTCAAATCTGGTCTTAAAACAAAAATGAATGGAAGCATGTAGCGGAGCATAGTGTTTCACAAGACAAGAATTCTTGTCTTGCTCAGCAGTTTCTTGCAATGCAAGACGAGAAATGTATTGAGATCTTGTCTTGCACAATTCTTGTAAGGCGATTTCTCGTCTTGCCTTGCAAGCCTCTTGCACATTTCTTGTCTTGCATATTTTACTTAGTATATTATATTTTAAATAGATGGCGCTACTAGATTACTTGCTTTTTGTGCAAGATTATCTTGCACAGCTCTTGCTTTTGCGGGGATTTACCAAGTTAACTCGTAGGTCCACAGTTGTATCTGGTACTAATATTCTTTTCGATGAATTAGAGAAATGGGTATTTGAACTAGATACAGAAAACATAACATCAATTGACGAATAAGTTATATTAGTCATAAATGCAGTAAGAGATAAGATAATAAAACACTATATCAAAATGTATTGGATCTATTTCGACTCTCTTATTTTGGACCCACGACACAAAAAAGAAGAATTCAAGCTCACAAAATCGGACAAAAATTTGGAGGAAACTTTAATCAAGAAATGCGAAGACTCTTTTGAAAATTGATATTTTGTCTTGACTTGTGGTAACTTCTTTTGACGACTATGATAATGACTTCACTCAGATATTCATCCAAAATGAACTTGACACATCTTCTTCGACGTCGTTGCAAGGCATAGACAAAAAAAAATAAGAGTAGAACTAAATCAATATTTTTCTCCCAAAACAATAAGCGAAGACACCGATATTTTGGCTTGGTGGCAAGCTTATACTTCTATATTTCTTAATCTGGCTAAAATAGCTGGATACTTTTTGATTATTACCGCTACATCTGTGATATCAGAACGACTCTTCTCCAATGCGGCCTTAGTGATAAGGAAGCACAGAAACCGTTTGAATCTTGATTTTGTTAGAAGTTTTCTGTGCCTGAACTCCTGGTCGAAGTTTTATAGAGAATAATGCACGTTTTAATATTTTCCTTCCAATTTATAGAAGCTTTATTTATCTAATGTCCGACTAGTTTATTATTGTTGTCATGATAATACTGATTTCAGGATTATTTTGAAGAATAATAAACAAGTTTCCTAGTTATAGCAAGTAACTAGAGTAATTTCTCTGACAGATGTCACAATGACGGGACATACATTGCTAAAAGTTTTGATTGAAATACAACAAAAGTCAGACATTAAACATTGAAGGCATCACGGGAATTGAACAGACAATAATGCCTACGGTCAACGTACACAACTCGGGCCACAGGCCCTCGGAAAGTACACTGTTGACCGCAGACATTATTGTCCTTTTAACACCCTTGATACCTCAATTACTATAAGGAAATGTTTTTATGGAGAAAATTTGTATTCTATATCTTACATTTCTACTCACGTACTTCTAAAGAAATAGATATTCCATATGCTGTTTTTAATAAGTACTACTTTTCAACTTGTTCTAGTTGATCAACCTATTCATGAATAATAACGCAATACTCGTTCCTCTCTCAAAACTTTGAAATCGGACTAATTCATACGCAGTTCTGGCAAAAATGCAAGAGAGGCAAGAAAATCTTGCAATTCTTGCCAAGTCTTGCATCTTCTTGCAAAATCTAATTCTTGTTCTTGTCTTGCATTGCAAGACAAGAAATTGAGGCACTTCTTGTCTTGCATTTCTTGCGCAAGACAAGACAAGAGCAAGAAAAATGCAAGACTCTTGTAAAACACTAGCGGAGCAAGCCAAAAGCCACAAAGAATTTGAGTTTGCTATTCTTTCAGAACCCACCCTCGCAGATACAGATAAACAAACTCCAGTCATGTTTCAATTACCGAAGCATCCAGGAGTCGCATTTCCACATTCACAATCCGTTGTTAAAACTATCTTTGTGTTTATTGTAAATAAAGTGGTACTTAAAAGTTCACAGAGTTTCATTTTCATTGAGATAACCGCGCATTCAGACTCATACAAAACTCAAAAATATATTAAATGAACAAAACAAACAAAATACTTGTTGTTTCCGTCTTAATTAAATGGTGATCAGAACTAGTAGAAAACACGTTGGAAGACTTAACAGAGACTTCTGCATTTTTTTTTAGATTCCATCACAGAACGATTTATCAAGTCAGTGGTCGCCTATAGCCTCCAAGGTGCAAAATGTATTTCCAGAAAACTCAACGTTCTTTGGAAATCTCTTAAACCATCCATCTTACATTAACTCTTATCCTTAAATCAACCTAAATGTAAATTCTTTCGAATATATGAGTCAAATATCACTTCTACTTTACCTTAGAAAATGTAAATTCTATTCATAAAACCGTGAGTTTGAGAGGCCTCTAAAAATAGTCATTCTAACAGTGATACAAAATTTTGTTGAAATTGTAGGAATCTGCAGGAGTCAAAGAAGACATATTAATTTTTTGATGTGGATAGAAATTCAATATCACGTCTCTAGTACAGGGATTTAATTTGTTAATATATGTATATATACAGTTTTTATCAATATAACAGTTTAAATATTATCATGGAACATAATAGAAAAACTACATTATTATAGTAGTATTACATATTATGAGGTTATCATATTTATGAATATTCTTTTGATCTTAATAATATGAGATAGTTGTTTGACAACATCCATTATGAATGATCAAGTTTAGACTTACTCATTAGTCTTTGTTCTGCTAATTTTCCATTGTACTATAATTAATTAACTTATCATAATAATGATGATGGGATCATTAAGTTTGCTGAATAAAGATAATTGTTTGTGGAAAACAGATATGCAGGAAAATCTGTTTCAGAAATTGAACTTTATTCTAGTACCTGTTTTGAAATGCAGATGTGTATTTCCATCTGTAGTGTGTAATGTTTGGAGTGAACTTTTCACAAAATGTGTCTCAACTGAAATGGAGGCTATAAATCTCCAATAAAGGGAAGTTGTTTTTCCAGAGGAAATTTTAAAATGAAACGAGAGTTTGTACTGAATTAGACTTGATTCAAGAAGTCTGAAGGGAGCCTGCTTCCAGTTTTTTTTGGATTGAATTTAATTCATCAAGTAATTGATAGTTATTGTAATGTTCATTGCTTTTGAAGAATTGTTTATTGTTAAAATAAAAATCACTATTTAATAAATGAGAAGAAAGTAATCACTGTATAATTTATTTTTAACTCACTGTTATTAAACCTTACCTACAAAGCCACCAATATTTTTTTTCAACATCTTATTTATTTATCACGCTATAAATATTCACTCCATTTCACTATTCACTGTTCCCTCAGTCAGGTTGTTCGCCCTTATATATACAGAAACCAAACATCCCGAAAGTTCTACGTTATTCTCGCATGTCGCTTGGCGTGTCGTAAAGAGATAACAGGCTCCGCCCAGACAACGGGGACGGATTCAGGGCTTATTTTATTTTTACGAATTATGACACTTTCGCACGCTACATTATTATACAATATCCGAATAGAGTGCAACCTGAAGAGAGCATACTGATCTTCATCAGCTTTAGGACAAAAGCAAGATTATCTTGATCAATATTTTTGTGAAAGTGCTATGACAGATGGCGACATCATAAGATTAGATTAACGTGAAACAGAAAATCTCAGACTTACTATGTTATTGGTCTATTTTCGTTGTTGCCTCATCCATTTATTCATTGTTATCATCGTGGTCTGGAATCCGTAATATGTTGTGCATGATTTCTTTGATATTTTTGGTGCTTAACAATGCTTTTATTCACCTCAGGTAACATAACATAAACATTTCGTCACAACTCCGAAACTTGATAATAATTGAACGCAAGTAGTGCGTAATTTTTGATTACAGTACAGATTGCAGTGCAAGACAAGAAATGTATTGAGATCTTGTCTTGCACAATTCTTAAGGCGATTTCTCGTCTGGCCTTGCAAGCCTCTTGCACATTTCTTGTCTTGCATATTTTACTTAGTATGTTATATTTCAAATAGATGGCGTTACTAGATTTTTTGCTTCTTGTGCAAGTTTCTTGCACAGCTCTTGCTTTTGCGGGGATTTACTAGGTTAACTTGTAGGTCCATGGTTGAATTGGGTACTAATATTCTTTTGGATGAATCAGAGAAATTGGCATTTGAACGAGATACTCAAAACAAATCATCAATTGACAAGATAATAAAACATTATAACAAAACGAATTGGATCTATTGCGTCTCTCTATTTTGGATTCAGCTCACAAAAACGGGCATAAATTTGGAGGAAACTTCAATCAAGAAATTCGAAGACTTTAAAAAATCAAATTTCGTCGATTATAATAGTAGTCAAAGTAATGAGAATGGAGAACAACTTGCAATAACTTCTTTTGACGACTATGATATCGACTTCACTCAGATATTCATTCAAAATGAGCTTGACTCATCTACTTCGACGTCGTTGCAAGGCATAGACAAAAAAATGAAGAGTACAACTAAATCAATATTTTCTTCCAAAACAATAAGCAAAGACACTGATAATTTGGCTTGGTGGCCAGCTCATACTTCTATATTTCTCAATCTGTCTAAAATAGCTGGAGATTTTTTGAGTATTATCGCTACATCTGTGCCATCAGAACGACTTTTCTCCAAGGCGACCTTAGTGATAAGAAAGCACAGGAACCGTTTGAATCTTGATCTATTAGAAGTCTTCTGTGCCTGAACTCCTGGTCGACGTTTTACAGAAAATAATGCACGTTTTTTAATTCTATCAATCTGTAGAATTTTTTTTTATTTAAGGAAATGTTTCTGTAGAGAGAATTTATATTTTCTATCTTACATTTCTACTCATGTACTTCTAGAGTAATAAATATTCCACATGCTGTTTTTAATAAGTACGCTTCTTTAAAAAATTTTTTGATTTGTCCTAGTTGATCCACCTATTTATCACTAATGACGTGATACTCATTTTTTCTCTCAAAACTCTATAATCGGACTTATTGATACGCAGTTCGGGAAAGAATGCAAAAGAGGCAAGAAAATCTTGCAATTCTTGTCAAGTCTTGCATCTTGCAAAATTCAATTCTTGTTCTTGTCTTGCAATGCGCTTATGCATTTTATAAGTATCAAGTTTCAAGGTTTTTATTCGCTAATTTTAATGATAATTCAATTCAAAACTTTCAGGTGTGAGGAGGAATACTTAGAACGGCTTCAAAAGTTTTGTGCACTACATCAAAATAGGAAGATTCATGCCCCAGATGTGGAAAAGTTTACCTAGAAACACTTCAAATTAAAATTTATCACTAGACTGCAATTTAAAATCAAGAAGTTTTCCGACAGAAATGAATAAAGAATATTTATAATAATAACAAGTTCTCAAGCTTTCTCCAATACTTTGAAATTAGTTATATACTGAAAAACTTCAGAACTGCACACTTCACATGGTTGTGTGTGTTTTATAATCAACTAGCGCTTCAGTGTGAAATTGTCATCCGCATAAACAATTTTTAATCTAGTTTTTTGTTGAGAGACATCGTTTTCTGAATAACAGAACTAATTAAGTTCTTTTTAAAATTTCAACATGACCTTAAGTCTTCGGAAAATTTACTAAGTCTTCATCCGTAGATCTGTTCGTATAAAATTACGCTACAGGTCACAAATATTGAAGACTTTTTTTATCGATTGGCTAACCATCAGAATATAACTTTTTGAATTCTCATAATGATTTATCAAGTACAAAAACTCCTATCAACCGAACTAGCTTCAAAACCCAGATCATTCGAAATCAGAACTAGACGAATTTTCTATTAACTAAACAATCTTTTCGTTGAATAAAGTGTGGTGTGCATTTCGTATCAATAATTGCTCGTTTTGCTTCTACGGTTTCTCAGCTGCAATATTTACATTTTAAAATTTAGTTTTGAGCTGTCAATCACTTCTTGATTGGATTATTCTTCTTACAATATAATTTTTCAATAATACTATCCTCATTTAGTTGCAGATACTCCAATGCTTTTTATATCGTATCCTGATAAATGACTTCCATATGTCACAATGTATAAGAATTCAGTAAGTTTCATTCGATACAATATTGTCTACTTCAGAAGAAACAAATTTATTATATTGGCTGTCAATACGTCAAAATATTATTGGAAAATATGATATTTGTGTTATTTTATTGACATCTTTGAGAAATATATCTTTGTCTGATTGAAGAGAGCTTATGATAGAGATTTCACAACGGTTTCTGAAATTGGTAGATTGTAGCAAATATCTCAGAGAAAAGAAAAACATTCATGCTATATTCAATATGTTAACTTCAATTTGTATTATTAGATTTTTCCAATTGCTACAAATAAAAAATCTGACGTGAACATCACGTGACTAACTTGTACATCATTTGATATACACAAATTCATTCAATAAAGTTTTCTGTCACTTCAGATTATAATTAATATAATTTTGATAATATTTGGACTTGTACAATGTCAATCAAAATGAAAAAATTGACAACAGATTATCATTGCTCACCTTATCATTTCAATCAAACTGATTGTTTTGTACGGCAAATTCTGAATGTCTGTTATACATATCAACCGGCTCAGCCGATTGATACAAAAATAGTAGATAATTATTTTGATGCTACAACAAGTTCAAACACTAAATTTCAATATGCAATGTCTGATTATTTTAGATTGATGCAAAAAATTGAAAAAAAGTCTCAAGTAAAGTGCACTTTTGGCTTGGCTGATCCATACAAAAATAGCAGATAACTATTCTGATATAACATCAAGTTCAAATACTGAATTTCAATATCCTACGATTGATCATTCCGGATTTATTAGAAAAATGTGGAAAAAGTTTCAAGTAAAGTGCATTTCCGGTTCAGACGATTGGAACCATAGTGCGAGGTGCACAACTAGACCCTATACCAGTCTTAATTACAAAATTTCAACATTATACGTTCAACTAGTTTTGAGATTTGCGAGTTACGCACGAACGCACGAACATACATACCGACATCAAGCCGAGAATAGTCAAAATGGATTTAGGGATGCTCCAAACAGATATTTCCATCAGAATCTCGATAGGTTAATTTTGTTGCTTTCACAATACTTTCTTGTACTTAATACAAGTAAGTAAAAAGATATCACATGAAATCCAAAGGACTAAAAAACAACTGAACTGAATAAATAAATGTGATCAGTACACGACTTGAATAAGTACAAGTATACAAAGAACAGAAAAAAATTTGGTTCTAGTATATATTTTCTTATTAATCCTGTTTCTCTTCTTTCAAACTTTTCATGCATAAGATTACACTCAATTTTTCAAATCGCCTTTCTGCTGAGCTTTGACGATGCGTAAAATTACTGTAAAATCTGTTGTGTTAGTTCCAGAGAAATCTCCGGAACAGTGAGACATTGAAGCGGATTATGGAGATCAATCCATAACGGTATTATACACTTCATTTATTTTGAAGTTAAAATAAGCAGCATATTGTTCTGAAACAGGTGAAATTGAATCAGTATGCCTCTATTATCTCAAACATAATTTATGTGGAGTAGCTTGCCAGACATGGATTGAGGCAGCAGGCTAAACACTACATACACATGTTGAGATTGTGGAGCATATACAGGGTGTAGCAAAAATAAGTACATTAATTTCAACCAGTTATAGTTCTCGTCCAGCTTAACAATTTTTCTTAGTAACTTTTTCCCGAATTCTCATCTTTTCTTAGCATTTTTTATCCCTGTTATAAAAAAGGAACGGGGTAGCGCAAATAAATAAACTGACAAACATAAAACACTATTCTCAGGGCAAAAAGGTTCTTTATTCTTTTTTCTCAAAAGAAATAAAAACGTCGAACTCCCATCACTTTTTTCTACAACAACAATACTAACAAAAACTCTCCAGCAGCACCTACTATGGCGTTATTCGCTCTGTACAATTTCAACATCCTCCCCCTTTTCGAAAATGGAATTTTTGAAAACATATCTAACACTACTACTTATTATACATAGACAAATATTAGAAAAGAGGATACAACAAAATATAACAAAAGTAAATAATGATTACAAAACCTTACAGACTAATATCTATACAGTGTATCGTTCTGGTAGTGTAATCGAACGACCCGATCTGGTATAGACCTTTTCATTCTTTATTGACTGTTCCTCAACAGTGTCTGATTTACTGACTTGTTCTTTATTAACTTTTCCGCTCGTTTTTTCAACTGGTTTAACTGACTTGGCTGCTTTTTCGCGGAAAACGGTAGTTATATCGGTTGTACTTTGAGATATTTCGAGCGGATATATTCTCTGAATCGGTCTTTTTATGATACCAGTTTTATTTTTTAAAATGAAAACTCGTGTTTCCCCATCGCGTCCCGGTATAATGTCTATGACACGCGCCAGCGGCCAATCTAAACGCCTTTTAAAAATATCATCCCCTACAAGTACTATATCACCACATTTAATTTCACACGGGTTTTCTTTTTTATTCTTTATAACTAATGTACCCAAGTACTCTGAGCGAAAACGCGCTCGTAGATCTTCGCAAATTTTTTGTCTATACTTTAGTTTTTTATTAAATTTTGTATTATACATCATATCGCAGTCTGGCACACTAACATCTTTTCTCTCAAGAATGAACATCGAAGGTGTCAAAGGTTTTAAATCATCGGGATTTTCCGACACATACGTTAATGGACGATCATTAATGATAGCCTCTGCATCGCACAGTACTGTTGTCATGCATTCATAGGACAAACACGCTTTACCTAAAACTTTTCTCAGCATAGTCTTCATAACGCCCACCAAACGTTCCCACCATCCTCCCCACCAAGGAGCAGATGGGGGATTGAAAATCCAATCTATTTGCTCAGTCGTGCAGAACTTTTTTATTTTAACCCAGTCGAGATCATTAAATGCGTTATTAGTGCCCACAAAGTTTGATCCATTGTCGCTGTATATAACTTTAGGGCGACCTCGTCTTGCGATGAAACGACGTAAACATTCTACGAATGCTTCCACCGATAATCCCGAAGCTAATTCTAGATGTACTGCTCGATAGATGGCACAGGTAAACAAACTAATCCATGCTTTTTCCCCGCTCCGGAGAAAAACTGGCCCCGCAAAATCTACGCCTACTATCTCAAACACTGCCGCATCCCGAACACGGTTTGGTGGTAAAGCAGGCTCTTCACAAGTTGCTGATTTAACTGTTGGTCGTTTACACACGACGCAATCAGTTATTACAGCTTTTATCTTTTTCCTAAGAGATATTATCCAGAATTTCTCTCTCAAGTGACTCATCACGAGAGTAGTACCTGCATGACCGAGCTTCTCATGCGTCTCACGAATCAATAAATAAACGATCTCGTTATCGGAGTCAAGTACTATAGGACATAAAAATAAAGGATCGTCATCACGATGGAGAATTTTAGTTTTTAGCACACGTAATCCATGACTGTTTTCAAAAATTTTCAATGAAGCAAACTTTTCTCTATTCGATCCTGAGTACATTACTTTTTGCAAATGTTTAAATAAGCGAATTTCTGCCTCTTGAATTTCTTTAAGCGTTAAACTAAGTGCTTTCAAATTATTCAGACTCTCCACATCGCTATTATGTCCCGAAGTACTTTTCTTATATTGACAATTCATCATAAACCTATGAATCCACGCGCTGAATCGAATAATTTGTGTATAAGATGAAAATTTCGCGACAAAATCAAAATTATTTTCTTGAAAACTACTCAGACATATTATAGACGATTTTTTCAATTCGTTTCGAACTTCGAGTTCATCCGTATGAACTCCAATGGACGGCCAACCTTCTTCTGTCTCGTAAAGCCATGAAGGTCCAAGCCACCAAGCTGAATTCACCAATCGCGACGGACTGCAACCTCGCGATGGCAAATCTGCAGGGTTTTTCTCCCCAGGAACGTGTTGCCAGGCATCTTTATTACTAAGCGCGCGTATTTCCGTAACTCTATTGTAAACAAACGTGCCCCATTGAAGATCGCGTTTAATCCATGCGAGTACAGTTGTAGAATCTGTCCAGTAGTGTATATCTTCCACCGGACGCGTCAAAGATTCACACACCGACGTCGCAAGTCGTGCAGCGATGGTTGCTGCCATCAATTCAAGACGAGGGATTGACGATTTTTTCGGAGCAACGCGCGATTTAGCATTAAGTAAATTTACTGACACACATCCGTTATTCTCCACTCGAGCGAAAACAACTGCCGAATATGCTTGCCCACTCGCGTCTCCGAAAACATGCAAGGTTAGCCTCCCCCGACCTATATCGCGAGGTATTTCGATCTGTTGTAAAACAGGTAGTTCGCTTATCCATTCAAGAAACTCTCTTTTTTCCGTTTCAGACACTTCACTGTCCCACTCAGCCTTTTCATCCCATAATTTCTTTATCAAAAGCTTAGGCTGAAGTGAAACGGGACAAGTCACGCCGATAGGATCAAAAATTCTATGTGTAGTGGATAATATAAGACGTTTCGTTATGCTATTATTTGTACTAAAATCTAAAAACGTGGGATTTATCAATATAACATCCTTCTCCTTATCCCATCGCAAACCTAACACATTTGTTATTTTTCCGACTGATGAGTCGCGCGTATTTTCCCAACCTCTGAGATCAAAACCCCCAGCGTAAAATATTTCTTTGGATGTACTAATCAACGTGCTTAACTCATCAAACGTATTCACACTGGTGATACAGTTATCTACATAAAATGATCCCTTTAATTTATTTATGACATCTGTGGACCATGCTGAGAAATTCCTACACTTAATCGTTTCTGTATCGTTATTCAAACATTTATCTAAATGCAATTGGATAATTGCAGCTAATATAAATGGACTGCAAGACAAGCCAAATACTACACGTCTATGTCGATAGATAACGAGATTATTGTCTTTAACCCACAGAAACCTTAAATAATCTCTGTCTTGCTCATTTATTTCGATTTGTAAGAAGGCTTGCTTTATATCAGCCACAACGCCAATAGCCCCTTCACGAAACCTATTGAGAACTGCCGGGACAAGCTCTATCAAATTTGGACCTTTTTCTAAACAATCATTCAACGAAGGATAGCCTGCCGAGCTCGCCGACGCGTCAAACACGGGTCGAATAGGTGTCGTGCTTTTTGGCTTCAGTACTGGGCGATGAGGTAAATAATGACACTTTTCATCATTTGAAAAAATTTGAACCTTCTCAATCATTCCCTCATTCAACCAATTGTCAAAAACTTTATCATATTCATCGTAAATATTTTGTGACTTGGTCTTTTGTAAATTTTTGATTAACCTCTTATATGCGATATCGTAATTACTGGGCAATTGAGCATGATTTTCTACCCAAGGTAGTTTGACTTCATAGCGACTGTTAAACTTTGCCGTGTCTATCAAAAAATCACGCGTACGTTTATCGATTGTAATTTTATTTACTACCTCTATTGGATCCGTTATTCCAATCAGATCGAGTCGCCATAAATCAACTGGAGAGGCAGTGTCAATAAACATAGCGTTCAAAAGTATCGCGGAGTCCGAATGTGGCATTTTTAAAGATAATTTACCTGTTAAAGTCCAGCCAAAAACGGTATCAAATGCTGTTAATCCGTCACTAAGCTCAACTTTTCTGCCTGAAAACAACTTTCCGTATACGTCTGCACCAATAAGTACTTCGATTGGAGCAGAATCACCGTCAAGATCGTTCAGGTGTATACCCTTATCGCGTAACTCTTTTATCCACGGACCAGACTTTAATTGCGGAATCGATTCACAAATTACATCCTGTTCAAATGCTAAAAATTTACAAGCAAAACTTTGATCTAAATCTCGCATCCGTATTAAAAACAACTGATGTTGTTCCTTTTCCGATTTATGACCACCAAAAAGCGAATGAATAACATCTTGTGTACCGAATGATACGTAACCTAACTCCTCCGCAACGGACGAGAGAATATAAGAACGTTGTGAACCAGAATCAAAAAGAACACGTACGATTTTCTCTTTCGTATCTGAGTATAAAATTACTCTCGTGGTTTGTAAACAAACATCAGGGCAACCAGAAAAGGTAGTTAGATTACACTCCTTTAATGACTTTTGACTATTACACTCCGTTTTTGGAGAACTAATATTTTTATCTTGTTTATTTACTTTCTCACACATCAAAAGAACATGACGTCCACCGCACCAATTACAATTTAATCTTACTTTACACATTTTAGAAGTATGTCCGCGTTTTAAGCATCGAAAACAACATCTTTCTCGTTTTACCGTATTTTTCCGATCGTCAAAATCTAATTTATGTGCGACAGTGCATTTATCATTTTCATGTTCGCTATTACAGAATATGCAAGCTAATTTTACGTTACTTTTTGAAACAAGTAATGCACTCGCTGTCGCAATACTTTCAGTCTTAGTTTCGCGCGGTTGAATACCTCTGAAATGTTTCTTCTTAGTCTGCTCCTCTACAACATTAAAACCAGACATCGCCATCTTTATCTGCTCTTGATCGTACACCTCCAGTTCCAAAAAGGCCATGAGTTTGGTGAGTCGTTCATGTGACTCCGGTGGCGTCGTATCATTGATGGAATCTCGTCGACTGCACTGCTTCCATAACCGCAACACTTCTTCTGGTAAAGAAGACTCCACCAGCGGATAAAGTAGAGTAGCATAGTCCTTCGTCATGACTCCCAATGAATTGAGTGCTCGTAAATAAGATCCCAACTTGTCGTATAATTCAGTTAAATCATTCGGTTTCTTCGAAGTCGCATTTTGTAGTACAAGTGTTAGGAGTTCTCGAATATAAAACTGTGAGACGAGATCATCACGTCCAAAACGATTTTTTAAACTTTTAATTGCTTTATTATAATTTTCGCTCGTTGGTGGAAAACTTGTCACAATATTATGAGCAGCTGATTTTTCCACAGTCGCTTGTAATAAATATTGAAATTTTACCTCGTTGCTGAGAGTCGGATCTTCGTGATATTTTTTAAACTGGCTCCAAAAAGGCAACCATTCTTTCACCGAGCCCTCAAACTTCGGAATTTGCAACTTTGGTAACGCTTTATTTTGTGAAAATGTGTGAGTAGTTTGTTGTGAATTCATTGTCGTGCCGGATGGAACCTGTATATTGGTCTCAGACCCTGAAGTCAAGAATTTACCCATCTGTATCTTAGCGTTGATGAAGTTCTTCTTGTACACATCATCTATCTCTAGCTCCTTTCCGATGTCTTCTTCTGACATGTCGCTCTCGAAAAGCTTGGTATTGTACGTTGTATGAATTTCGTTAAGTTCAAGCATTTTCATTTCCAGGAGTTGAAAAGCACTTTGTTTGTCATCTAATGTAGTATCGTCTTGTACAGCTTTCAAGAAAGCGTTATGTGCTTTCGTAAAGACAGCGCGTGCAACGGTTCGCTGCTTCTTCACTGCATCCGACATCTTGTACGATTTCCAATACTAAATATTCAATTTTATTTCACTGATTTAACTCACTCCCCCGTCCTGTCACGGTCGCCAAATGTTATAAAAAAGGAACGGGGTAGCGCAAATAAATAAACTGACAAACATAAAACACTATTCTCAGGGCAAAAAGGTTCTTTATTCTTTTTTCTCAAAAGAAATAAAAACGTCAAACTCCCATCACTTTTTTCTACAACAACAATACTAACAAAAACTCTCCAGCAGCACCTACTATGGCGTTATTCGCTCTGTACAATTTCAACAATCCCCTATAATTTAACGAGTCGTTCAGGTGCATAGTTATCGGATCCAGTAGCAGTTGCAATAGAACAATAATTGATTTTGACATATGTGAGTTATCAATCCCTTCAAATAAATTATGGAATAAAACCGATTATAATTTATTAATTCTGTGTACGATTTCATGGGCAGTTTAGGATAAGCTTAGCCAATTTATTTGGAACGATCTCCGAATTGTCATTTTTCACTAAAAATTGAATTATTGTGGTTATGGTAATGTATTTAATGTCAAAATATTATGCACTTATACATTACGATGAGAATACCATGGGATATTTAGAACCTAACGTTTATCTGGAACGTAAAACAGTAGATGAGATGAATTAAATACATCAATTTATAAATGAAGCACCTGCGTATTAGTTTTCTTATATTATTACAAACTTCACACTTCACACTCAGGTCGTTTCAATAAAGTATGCCCCGTGAATTGATCTACTGAATAAGCAAAATATTGTATCATATGTTTCAGAAAATATTTAAAATCAATTACCAAATTCAGTTTGATACATTTATAGGTTATATTTTCTGTTCTTCAAGAATAGATTCTTCAAAATTTAATGTAGCAATATCTCTATCAAATTATTCAATGAATTAATTAATTTAGAATTACATTCCATTCAATATTCCACCGTTTTCTTTGAATAAATCGTTTAATGATTTTCTCTTTATGTTTCTGATGAAGTAGGTTAGGAACAGCAACTACTTTCCGAACTGCTTGTAGATGGCAGCACAGTCTGACTCTCCTGACACAGTGACACAGTTTCAGACAATTCAAATCAGCTGATTCACGTGCAATGAACTTGGGTAGACAATCTTATGTTTAAGAAATGTACTATCCAAAAATATACGTGAAATCCCTAATTAAAAATAAAACTTCTTAAAAATGACATATAAATACGACTGAAAGAGCAAATTGTTGATTACAGAGACAAATTTAGTCTTTCTTCCAGCATATGCAAAAATAGAATCATCGAGATGAGCGAATATCAATGTATTGCCAAAATACTAATATTTTTTCAGTTTCAAATAAATGATTGACAAGACTACGATGGCTCAAAGTTGCAAAATACTCCTTTCAATCGACAGCTGTCATTCTTCCAACAAATGAGAAGCATTCAGTTTGAACCATAGGCGCACTATGAAATTTTTGACAAAACTTTGATGAATTTTTACTCTATATCCAGAGGATTTACGGAAAAAAGTTATTAAGAAAAATTGTTATGCTTGACAAATTGCATTACAGGTTAAAATTAATGTACTTATTTCTGTTACACCCTGTATAGTTTTTGCACGGTCCGTTTCTCGGACAAAGGATTGTGGATTTACTCCTCACAGAAAATATATAATCTTGAGACTAAGAGGATTCGAAAAGATTGTGAATAAATTTTACGGACCTTCAACACCACTGAGTCGAGATTTTTCATGGCTATTGATATGGTAATAATTGGTACAGATTCTTTTGTGTACGATTGCGAATCGCATTCAGTCAACACTCTTTTATTTTGGTTCCGTGTTTTGTGGAGAATGAATTTTCTGTATTGAATTCGAAAAAAAAACTGTTCGAATTGAAATGCAACATTTAATTATTCTGCGAATTGAATCTGTTGATGATATGGCTGATGGGTAATTAATAGCAAGTGAATTAAATCAGAGATTTCGTATTAACTGTTGCATGTTTCTAGCTACATTCACCAGTTTCTGAATCCTTTATTTGCCGTAAATTTTCAAAGTCTAAATGATCTTCAAAACTCTTATTTCATATCAAAATGAATAAAAAAGGTGTGGCATCTTCGCTACAATTTATCTGTTCTTTTGTTGAGAATAGCTACAGCCAAACGGTCTTTTCTGTCGTCTCGATAAAAATATATAGTCGACATTTGTGTCATAATAGGAGTTTATTTCCATTCTTCCATGGAATCTAGCGAATGAATGGATCCATATTCAATTTTGTTGCTGCAAATAGTTTGCTAAAGGTAGAAAAATACACAATACACGTGCCTCTGTTCAGTTATTTCAAAGGTGCACGCAGGATTAGTACGTAAACAATTGAACGTGATTGTCATAAATTTGAATTCCTGAGGCGGATTGAATATGTGCAGAATTTGAAGTACCTCTTGTTGTTAGAACCAATTTCAAGTATTCCAAATATGTCGCACGTATTTCCCAAACAGCAGGAGGAAAATTATGTCCTGTTATTAGGCCTGGCTCTGCGGCTTCCCAAATTATTATAGAAATTTACCACTGTTGTTATTACCTTATACCACGTAGTGTAACAGGTATGCAATATAATTGGAATCCACATTTCAGATGCGAATATTTGTTATAGCTATTTATTTATCAATAACAATCAAATAGTGCAAAACTGGAAAAAAACAGTTAATCAAATATATCTTCTGCCACTGGTTATTCTGTTATAGAATAGAATAATTACTTTTGGATATTATGCATTTTTTTTATGGCATATACATTTTTTGAGTGAGTAAAAAGTCTTGGAAATTTAGTCAATATTTATGTTTCAATTTCTTTCCTACTTTACAGTTTCGGCTGTATCTCAGCACTCTTCAGAAGCAAAAATAATTATATTGTGTAAAATTGAAAATGTACATTTATGTGTGATATCGAGCTTAATAAAATAGCGGAAGAAATTTTTTCTTCCATTTGTCAAATGCCACAACCGACATCTGTGGAAGACGTTGACTAGTATCGGCAGAGAATGTAGATGACGAAATGTTAGCCACAAAAACAACGTCAGACAAGAACGTTCCCTGATTTAAGTAAAGTTGATCTTGCGTCTTATAGGGCTTTGATAAATACCCAACGGTCCTTGAAGGTGCTAAGGTTTGCCCTGTGCCTGGTAATCAGCTTCGGGACGTGTTAATGTTCTTCTTAACTTTCGTAGACGTGTTAATGTTCTTCTTAACGTGAAGTTGGCCATAAACTAGTCTCAAGTGACCACGGATTCCTAAGATCCCTAGCAGTTTTCACTGAAAACAAACAACCCAACCAGTATCCAATTCAACTGGAACAGGAGGTTCCTATGAAAAATTGGAGAGCTCTCTTCAAACGTGAAGCGTTAAAATTGAATGAATAAACTTAGATTTGAATTGAACAACGCATAAACTGTAAATTTAGTAAGAATTGAATAAAATAATCAGTAAAGTTATTTATTTGCCTAATTTTAAATTGTGTACTAAAAATTTACAAAGCAAAAAAAAACTACGCTGAGCATTAAAGAGAAGAAAAACAAAGAAAATTCAAATTCTAGCAAGATAAGAAAAAGGATTATTAGCGACGAGTCGATAAATTCACGAATGTGGTTTGTTACCAAAAAAATTGGATCAATCTTCACAAACTCGTAGGATTTTCCAGCTTAAAAACGAGAACTAAAGCCCACAACAAAATATTTCAAGCTTTGGGAACCAAAAACTACACAAACAACGTAGGAAACTGAACTACGAGTTGTTGAATGACAAATCCGCAACGCGTTGGATCCAAAATATAATGCAATTATGTATTTTCAACCAATTTCACTAATCATTCATACATCAAACATACTTAAGTGAGGAAAGATTAAGGAAGGAACGAAGATAGCCACAGATCTCGTAGATTTTTTACTTCGAATATATATTTGAAAAAATCGCGTATCGCCCAATCAATATCAGCCTGATCGCGTTTGGTAGAAATACAAAAAGCCGGTAAATTACAAAGAAGTAATGTCTACTCTTGTAGACGGAATAGTATGATAAACTAGGGCAGGTAGCAACTAGAACATATGTACGAAACATTCTCAATCGTAATGATTGTCAAAACGAATCTGAATATAAAAAAATCAGAAATAATTAAACGTATCTTCACGAGGAAGGATAACAAATAATAATAGCCTCCCGGAAAGAAAGAAACGATCAAGTACTCACAAACGAGTACCGACCAACAAAAAAAAAGGCCAGCTCCTTCGTCTGGAACGGCTATTGCCTACGCTAATGTAAAATTCAGAAAAAAAAATTAAATGTAGAACAGGGATATTAATTTAGTATAAAAGTTTCAAGGTTGTTAAAAGGTTCTGAACATAAAAAATAACAAAGAATTGGGGATGGAAGAGATAAATTTTGAAATCAAAAGGTTAACCTCGCGGGCTGCCTTCAAACGAAATCACTAGCAAAAATTATGCCAAATTTGGAATAACGTGAACAAATAATAAACAAAATACTTACAAAATCAAAACACTGATTTTAATAAAATAAAATAGCCAAAAAATTTAGAACTAGAAAAATTAAAAGACTGCTCAAAACAAAACCGTCTGCAACAATCGCTCAGGAACCAAAGAGGCCAAAGGAGACGCGCATCCTCCCCAAATTAGCGCGCCTTTGAATCAAGTGTCATTAGCAAGTACTAATTTACAAAGTTAGTGCAAACTTGTTGTACAGATGGCGACATAGGTATGGAATGAGAAAAAAATTGTACAAAAAAGACGTAAGACGAATTTTTTGTAACATTACACCCAAAGTTGAAGGAAGAGTGAGAAATATTATTGAAGAAAATCCCGGAACAAGTGTTAGAAGGATATCCGCAAAAGTGGGTATCAGTGGTTCCCTTGTTTGGAGAGCTCTACATTCTCAGCTTCTATATCCATATCACTTTTAATAGGTACAAACCCTTAATATTTCTGATTATCAAGCCAGAATGGAATTTTGTCTGTGGATTTTACACCAAAATGCCGATAATCCAGATTTCGTTTCGAATATTCTTCTTACAGATGAAGTCGATTTTACTGAAAATGGAATATTCAATTTCCATACTAATCATGTTTGGTCAGAAAGAAATCCTCAAGCTGTTTTCGGATCACACCATTAAGAGTGATTTAGTCTCAATATCTGGCTCGGAATTTTAGGAGACACTTTTATAGAATCAGTTGTTTTGCCCAATAGGTTAAATGGTGCTGCATATCTGGAGTTTCTACAAAATTAGTTACCAGTGCTCTTGGAAGATGTATTAATTGATCAAAGGATGAATGTGGTTTATGCAAGATGGAGTTCCGTCTCATTTTACGCTTCGTGTTAGAGAGCACTTGAGCCACATGTTCCCTGGAAGATGAATAGGAAGAGGAGGTTTCGTTCAATGGCCTCCTAGATCCCCGGGTTTAACACCACTTAATTTTTTTGTATAGGGTTATCTTAAGAGTTTGGTCTATGCAACACCTTAACGCAATAAAGAAGGATTGCAACAACAAATTGTGCCAAGCTGTGGCACAATTCAAAGAGTGCCGGGCATTTTTGAAAGAGTAAGGACATCATTTTTAAAAAAATGCAGAGCTTATGCGGAGATGGAAGGAGGGCATTTCAAAGATTTTCTATAAAATATTTTTTTTCGTTATTAAAAACAAATAGATTTTGATGAATACCTGTACTAATTTGTTTATCACTGTTCTAAAGAGCAAACATCAAAATAAAATTAATTTATTTGTTTAAAATTAATTACGTAGTTATAATACTCATTCATCAAGAATTTCATGTCGACCAGTGGCACTAGAAATGTACTCTTCTTGAAGCATTCCCATGATTTCGCGAATCTTGGAAAAATTTTTTTTGATTGTGAATCAGTGCATCGAAATTTTCAACCTCTTTCTTAATACCCTGTATAGCTGACTAATTTCTTGTATAACGGAATGCAGATTACTTGAGCTCAGACATTTGTAGGTATTTCTTGTAACAGTACACATATATTGACACAAAGTACAAAGTTTTCTCAAGTACATTCAGCAATTACAGACACCCCCTGCTGTGGTAGTGCGGCCTCTCAATTAGTGAATTTGCCATCCTTCTAATTAGCTCTGAATCAACTATACCATAGAACTGTTGCAGTTGCTGTTTCAGAAATCATTATTCTGTTGCATTTATATAGACTTGCAGTTCTAAGGTCTGCTTCGATTTTCAGATCATACCTAAATGTTATTTGACCTCATGAAAATGGTCAGAAATAATTCTTTCCAATTTCTTCATCATAATGGGAAGCCTAGAAGTTATAAAACAAGTCTTTTGAATCTGAACGGTGAATAAAGAGAAGAGGTTGATAGATTCCATGATAGATAGCAGTTCCACTAAATAAGTAATGAAATGAGAAACGGTAGCGGCAGCGTTTCAATAATGTTAAGTTTATAATAGAAGCTCAATATATGTTACCTATATGAAGTGGAGTATCATTTCACATTAAAATAGAATCAACAAACTATACTTGAAGCTCTAGGGACATACCTACCCAACCATTGGGCACACGAGCTTCCTGTAGCATGTAAGTCCCCTCAGCGTCCCGTCCACGAGACGCAGAGAAGTGGAAATGTAAAGATTCGTTACACTTCCAATTCACCTAATTGAGAAGTAATAAATCCTTCTACGATTTGAAATTTCTTGAAATTGTTTAGTTCTCAAACGGCTATGAGAAAGATCATTTGAATCATCGAACCCTATCAACATTCCTTATTATAATATACATAGAACAGTGTGGACAAGACTTTCTTTAGAATTTTGAAAACGTACGTATTTTAATGGCCAGGCTGTACAATCTAAGCTTATCTACAGTTGAATTGAACTGAATTTATTTCCAATGATAGATAGCGAAATTATGAGCATGCACCTACTATTCTCATACCGTTACTTACTATCCCTCGAATATTTCTATTTATTTGATGGAATGACCAAATATTTCAACAGATGATTGAGTCTGCAGTCCTGTGGTTTGTGCTCCTATAATATCCACAAATTTACATCAATATCTTATCATAAACTTTCAATCTAAACTTATGTTCTCTAACAAAGTTCCTCTTACAGACCGGAACTTCCGTGGATGGATTACAGACCATCCTACAACGACGTGGCTTTGATGCCAGCGTCCTCTACGACTTTCAAGCCTCCTAGCAAATTCGTGGACAAATACGAGATGTTGTGGTGGGCACAACTTGCCTGGACCACTGCTTTCAGTATCATGCTCATCATCGCCATCGGAGGGAACATCATTGTTATATGGATCGTCACCGGTAAGATGGAGTTATGGATTAAGGATGAGAGGGGGCCTATTGAATTGAAATTGAATTTTTGTTTATGTGTATTGAATTTCTGGAAAAACAACAAAAAATGAAGTACAAATGAAACAGTAGTAAATTGAATTGTTTCTGAAACGTTTCTGAAACTAACTTTTTTTTACTAGTACCATAATACCCCCAATTTGTCATTTGTACTGTTATAACTTAGGAAATTCAGGAAAACTACTTTATTAGTATTGTTTTATTGTGATGAATAAAATTGATGGAACATAATATATTCAATTACAATGATGTGAAACTTCAAAGAAGAATAATTGAGTATATTTGAAGCACGAAAGATTTCGTTCTTTTCTTCCGATTCAAAGTTAATTTAATGGTTTGACTTCCCAAAAAATGTTTCCTTTGTACATTCTCCCGCAACATTAACAAATAATTTTCAATTAGTTAATCAAACTCTCTGATTCTGCAAATGTAATTACAGACTAAGTATTCAATCTTTCAGTTAATGAAGACAGTCGATATATTGGCAATCAAATGCTTTTGTTTTATTGTCAAATTTACACAACAAAAAAATACTTCGTCTACAGATTAGTTCATTGCGAAGCGGCTCGGCCTCCTTTTTTTTCTAACCGCAGTATTTCGCTTCACAATCCCAAACTAAGTTTAACTCCAAATTTTCCGCAACACTGTTCCACCATACTCTCACTGTCGATCAATCAAACCTACGAAAGTGTCAATAACGTCTGTTGTAACACCCCAGCAAGTTCTAATTTCAAAAATAAAAATAATAATTCAAACTAAATTATTTTCTGATTACCTAAATGCAATTTTCAGAAATTTGTAACACATTTACCTGAATCTGTATTACATTTTGTTTGTAACATAATCAAATTTTATTTTTTATAGCCCATCGCCGGATGAGAAGTGTCACGAATTATTTTTTGGTGAATCTCAGCATTGCGGACCTACTGATGTCAGTATTAAATTGCTTATTCAATTTTATCTACATGGTCAGAAGGTAAAATATTTTGATTACAATTTTTCATTTAATTTTTATTTGTTTTACTTTAAAATTGATAACAGCAATTCATATTTCAAATTTATAATCTAGAACTTTACTAGACGAGTTTATAGGTGAACGAGACTTACAAATAAGAAATAGGTACAAAACTTTATGTTCGATTGCATTCCTGGAAATATTTTGTAAAAGGTTCGTTAATACTTACAAAACTCAAGTGTCCTTTCTGATACTGTGGACACTAATGATATTCGTCAAAATTAGATTCTCATATTTATGAATTGAAGCAAAAATATAACTTGCAGATTTCTTATTTTCTATTCGTGTACATGAGTATCAATTATTAATGAATCATGACAATCATACAAATCTCACTTCAGTTTTTCCAATATAGTGTTGCTAGAGCAAAATATTAAAGCCTAATATTAATTTGCAGAATATCTTGGACATTGCCTTCTTAGCCCAAATTAGGGAATATGCATGAGATTTAAATTTGATTCAAATATTTTTTTTCCGAATTTTTATTGGCCGGTTGTACTAAGCCATCATTTTGATATTTCATATCTTTTTAATTGCTTGAAATTAATTAATTAAGCGCGGGAAATTCAAAGTTCTAAAACGCAACACCATTCGTTAAAACAAAATGTGACGTCAAATACTATGCTAACAAGTGCGCACTGCTTACATTTGTATTGCATTGCAGGCTTTTGATTAGAAAAACATAGTAATAACGTGTGTGTTGTCGTTTCATTTATTGTTTAAATGTAATTTTAGCATCCTAGTGAGATTAAAAATCATTTAAGGCAAAGTCATTTGATAAAAGCACAGTCGGATATTCTGCCAAGAATAGATCCATTCATGATGTCATCTTATTTTCTTTCAAATCCAAATTTTACGTCCACTGAAGTAAAAAGAGTGAACACTGCAAATTAATTATTCAATAATAACACATTATGTACGCTATTTTAATAAATACAATCCGATATATGATGAACAGTAAACATAACCTATAATTACCGTTTATTTTAAAACGAGCAAATGTTAAACGAAGCCGCGTACATACACTGTATTTAATTGCTAAAACTAATCACATATAATGTTATTCATGATCTGTCAAATTTATTATGATACTTCATCTCTTTTGATAACCTCACATCATTTCTTACGTATTTTAAACCCTGTCTGGATTGGAAAAAAGACTATACAAGGACATTTCTGATAGTATTTTGCATTTAGGCTCAATGCAATACTTATTAACTGACTTTTTAGCTTTTTTAATACTGAAAAAAGCTGAGAACGAAAGCACCTGTAGTAAACAATGGACTGCTATGTCACTGGACATGTTATTTGACGTCATCAATAGAGCGCGCGAGAATGGCGGCGTTTAAACAGCTAAAAATTATTCTCAAATTCAAATATTTTTCTAAACTTGATTACAGCACTTTTAAACATAATTTATATTGTTCACTATGTTATAACGATGTGATCAATGAATTACAAATATAAAATAAATTCATTAATATACCCTATTGAGTAAAAAATGAAAGCTGACAATCCATGATATTCTTTACGATTGATTATGAAAAATAGTGAGCGAGTGAGTCAGTGTAAGGAAGTTTCAACGGACGGCAAAGAGAATTATTTACAATTGCAATAAATGCAGGCAAAACTCAACAAACGGTAGAAAGAAATCATTACAGTTTTGATAAATATAGAAAGATTTTGACAAACGGAGAAGAGAATTTCCCACAATTGTAATTAATATAGCGAGAGCTTAACAAACGGCAGAGAGAGTTCATTACAATTGCAATAAGTATAGGAAGTAGCAGAGATAATTTTTTTATAGATATTATTAGTGTAAGGGAGTCTTAACGAACAGTACAGGGAATTCATCATGACATAAGTAAGTGTAAAGAGGTTTCAACGAACGGCAGTCTGAAATACATTTTGGGGAGCAAAAATATCGAATATGAATTCTGAGGACATTAAAAAAAAAAATATTGGCACTTATTTTTTTGCTAAGGAAAATCGTTGTAATTAGCGAACAAGATTCCAAAATGGACAACGTTTGAATGGTCACGAAAATCGCCTTACTGTTGTGACGTCACTACGCATGTTAACGCTCAGCGGTATTATCGCTTTAATTGAGATCAGCAAAAGAAAACTTCGATTCTAAAAAGATAAAAACGGCAAACTTGTATTGTATGTACCTGGGTGTGATAGTATATATATAACTTACAAACAACCAAAGGATATTAGATTTAGGAGAATAACGGAGTCTGCATGCAACAACCATGTGATCGATAGCATTCTAGGATCTTTTTTCAGCTCCAAAAAAACCGTGTTCATGTAGTTCACGACTAAAGCTGAAAAACATTAGTTTGTTACTCTAGAACTGGAACTAGAACAAAACGGTCCCAGAAGAGGGAAGAGTCCAACAGGTGTTTGGGTAAAAGTTACATTCAGAGTTGGACGGACTGTAAATATACAAAATTCAAGCATTTTCTTGTAGTACAGTTTGCATACATCGCGAAGCAGGAAATAATTTTTACCGTTGATTTCATGTATTCTGGGTCTAAATCCAATGAATGAGGAACTCACAGATTGACAGGTTTTTGAGAATTTTTGGTTGATAATACTTAGATATATATCGCTGATGCTCCTCCCTCACCAATGCTTTGTATATACGAATGCTGTTCTGAGCATATTGTTGGGAGAGCTGAACAACCTGAAGCCCAGCGACAATTCCAACGATTATTGTTGAATTATTATAAACCAATAGATTTTTTCGAATTATCTTTATTAGAAGGTAAAAACTACTCGGTGTCCTTGAGTGAATTTATCATTAGCTAACTGTTATCGATCGAGAAGTCAAGAATAATAGTTGACATTCTAAATTGATATTTTATGGATCACTTGATCAATGAAATCTGATAACGACTATCGAAAACAAATTAAAATTCATCATATACAACATCACAAGGGACTGTTATTTTATCAATAAATTTTTCTTTGCAACATTTTTACCTAGCAACATCGTGATAGTCATCTGTCCAAATAAATAACGAGAGCGTAGCTCGAAGGTTCAATCTGAGCAGATTATTCGAAGGATATTGCTTAAAGATAAACAATGTTTGAAAGAAAAATGCAAGAATGCAAAATTTGTCAGTATAATTGACGTGAAAAAATCGGTAAAAACTCTAGTCGAAGTCAAAGAAGGAAAGAAACTCTTGTATTATTCATTTCTACAACATTTTTTTGAAACCCTAGTACAGATAAAAATGATGTGTTTCTATGTTTTCCGTTGGTATCGCAGATGAAGATTCGTAACACAGACCTAAAACATAGTGATAGTTTTTTCTCTTTAGCAGATGTACTTTCTCAATTCAGAGGATGCTTTGCTCGTTATTAATTTGAAACACTTCATGTTTTTCCAACGAAATACAACAATTCGTATGAAAATTCTCATGTTCTGCCTGAAATATCGTTGGAAAATGCATCGGTGAATTAGAATCTCGTTGAATATACTGAGAACAGTCTCTAGAGAAAACTGCAAAATTGTTTATAAACATTAATTTTACCTTCAATTTTCTAGATTATGTATGTGAATACGATATGAATGAGAATAATCTAGTCCAAATGCATACAAATTTAAGCTATGAGTATTTCTATCGTCTGGAATATTCTGAATGAATGTTATTACTTGGGGACTTATTTAGTGAACTCTTCTTATTCTATAGTAGACGATATATAGGTATGCAATTCAAATCCAGAATGATGAAGCTACATACAGGCATACCAAAAATGTATCTTCTCAATTATCCCTATACATAAAAAATAAAAACCTCTGTTTACTTTTTTTCTGAGGTCACCTCAACATTTGCTCTAGTTAATTTACTGTTCACGTCGCTTATCCAATATTATATTTTACTTTATTAGTTTCAATAACTCCTTCAATAATAATCAAATCTTTCTTGCTATAAATTGATCTTCATGGATATGTTCATCTATTTTTAATTATATATATTTTTTTCCCCTTTCGAGTCACTGGTAAAAGAATGGACTTAAATAATTAGATACTTCAACCTTTTGTTCCTCAATATTTCTGTAGTTATACCACTCAACAAATTTGTTCATCTTCATTATTTCTTCTGTTTCCTTGATCAAATACTTGACCTGCATATTTCAAACGTGGGTGAAGAGCATGAAACTGTCAGATAAATGACAGAGAAATTGATTGACGTTGGTGAATACTAAAATTGCGACATTTGATAAATCGACAAATAAAAGAATGTCATTAGCATTTCGAAAAATAACAAATATTGATCATTTCACCGAATAATACTGATTATCTGGATTAGAATGAATTTTTGTTATCAATTTTATGAAGTGAAATAATGATAGACACGAATGCGGTCATGGATTATGTAATGGCACGAAGTATATAGTCTAGTTCACCGCCCCTCATATACGTTCACAAAGATATATATTTACCTGTAATAAATACAAATTATATGAAACTAATATTTATTATACAGATTGTATTTCCATTCATAATTCAATTTTTTAAATAAGTTGTTTTCTGAACAGCCGAACACCAAGAATTACATACTTTTTCCCTCAAACTTTTCTGGTTGTCTTAATGAGTAGTAACCACATGTTAAATTTGGTACTAACTTTTCCGACACAAATATTATTCCCCTTCGTTATTCAAATTGAAGCTCTGAATATTCTATTAGAAAATTCTCGTAATTTTCCGATGTTATCGTCAAAAAGTAATTTCAATATTCAGCAACAAAACGTCAAGTTGGGCACACAGTCAATTTTCGCTAATGACAATTGCTTTTAAAATGGAAATGATTTTATTTTGCACAGAGATTGGCAGTTTGGAGAGACGTACTGTAAAATCAGCAATTTCATCGCAACAGTGACAGTGGCTGCCAGCGTTTTCACATTAACTGGGATTTCATGTGACAGGTAAAGTATTTTGAAATAAAAATATCGTAGAAAATAGTACAGAAAAAAACATATTGGTTCATATCATGAAAGTTCAAATTCAGTATCTCTATCCATCTGAAATCGATTGTAAGGTGAAAATTTAAAATTGCCTGCGAAGATATCAATAACTAATCAAGATTCACTACTAATGGTAATATATGAAAATCATGTACAGAATTGACTTCAAAGATCAATAAATATTTTAACAGAAACAAAATTCTGTCTCAAAATTCACCTATTAAAGCCATGCCATTGCATATCTGGTGCTTAAATTATAAATCATTACGTACTTAACCAATGTTGACTAAATAGCCAAAGTTGAGATAAGCATCTCATGCCCGAACTTATAGTCAATCTCAGACTTGAGAATTGCTTAAGTATGCGAATATTACCAATAGTCGTTACTTGGCTACGAAGTAATACTTCGCGTTTGCTTGACTCCGGTTTTACTTGAGTCTACTACAAGGCTATCTTGAGTCGTGATCAAGTATTCTTGTCAATTATTTTTGACATTTGTATTTCCAACATGGATATATGCCATTGAGGTATATATACTTGCTGAAACTTACTTTTCCAATCAAATTGTCCAAAAATAGATCCAATTCAGTAGACAAACTAGGAATATTCCGCAAATACTGTCATGAACGTCAAACATATCAATCAAATATATGTCAAAAACAAGAAATCTCAAGCTTCGCCAAAAATTCACAAAGTATCGACTATAGGCTACGTGCATGAAGTCTACTAGCGCCTCTAGCGGGCAATGGAGAACGATTGAATTCCCATTTTATCATTGTTTCATACCTATAATTTTTCAAATGTACTAATATTATTTAATTCAGCTGTGTGCGTATAATATAACTTGCATAGCATGAAAGGTACGTTGAAATAATTTATTTTGGGTATTTTTTTCTTCAATTATAACGTACCTATTAGAAAAAACGTCTTAATTCGTTCAAATTGACAGGATAATCTCAAATTATGACGTCGATGATCTTGCGGATTGGGTTTGTATGTATCAAACACTGTATCCCTCCTACCAAAGAAGCATTGAAGAAAAGCGTGAAATTAGTTTTGCCATATTAAACATTTTGAAGAATATGTTGCTGACAATATTAACAACAAAATTATTGCGAAGTGCATCTGACAAACTTCTATCACTGAAACATCTAACAAATTAGAGATAGAGATAAATTCATGAATCCCAAATAAATGATGAATTTTTCTAATTCTACAATTGAATTACGAGCATCTTTGTTATATAGATTAATAATGAAAAACAGATAATACTTTATTTACCGCTTGGATCCACTTCACTCATTTTTTTTTTATGTTATAACTGCGTACATGAAATCTACGAAACTATATTTCATTTGAATCATCCTTAACACAACAGCCTGAAACAGAACAAGCGTTTTCTTATGTTTCATATGCAATTATTTCCATTTTTAAACTACAATGCTCAATGACATAGTCTGAGAAATGGAGTTCTATGTTTACAATGGTGCTTACCATGAGCGCTCGCATCGATATTTGTTCAAACTCCGCCCCCTTGCACATAGCTTATGAGATAGATTATCAAGTAAGTATCTATGGTAACTTCGCCTAGACTTGGCCAAGTCGCCATGCCATAGTGAATAATAAATAACGTTATATATTGTATCTCTCCTTTTATTTAATACCTATTTCAAGAGGGTTGTAGATAAAGAAAATTGACCGCCATCTGCGATCTATAATAACGTCACATTGTTACCTGACAACCTGACATACACATGTAAAAATCACACAGCTCTAGCTTGCCAAAAAGTGGTGGAAAGCCCAATCACATATTTTTTCTGGATTAACAGAAAGAGTAAATTAATAAAAGCGTCATGGGAGTATCAATACAAAGCAGTCAAAGCAGGTTTATATTCATTCTTTGATGTTTGCGTTCATTTGAAACACGGTTTTTATATAGGTTTCCTATTCATGGGAGATTGTATGTGTAACTGTAGAGTAGAACCCCAAATATCGATAAATACTAAATTTCATACAAAAAAATAGACGATGCTACTAATCAGGATTGTGAGCCCAAAATAGGATGGTACTAGTCTTTATTCTCACCCCCAACTCCAGCAACCCCATCAATTCTTGTTTCACAGTCTGGACATTGATTTTCCCACCAAATTGTCTCTAATGGTTTTATACACTTCCATAATCATTTTTCAATCGCAATTAAAAGCAAATTTAGATGCCAGCACTGCAAACATCTAAGCTAGGTTTAATTAAATCCATTTTTGAATCGATGAGGCTAGATGTAACTGGATAAAACAATGTCAATAAAATGCGATACAGTCTTAAACTCTTTTAACATTTAGAACCCCGAATATTCAGATCATAATGAAATGAAGAAAGAAGAATTCTTAGACAGCTTGCGTTACTTACGAATTTTATCACCAGATGTCAGCCACTTTGCTTTTGATTGCGAATATAAATAAAAATTTATTGTAAGAAAAGTATGGGAATTTCTCAAATTTCTCCCGATGGAAATGACATCATATCAACGCAAGCGCATCAATGCGTATACGTGAACCTATGATCTTATAGGCTGCGTGATTAATAGGCGCGTTTACACGGTTCACTTTGGATGAATCATCTAAAGTGGAATAGAAATCAACCGTCTAAATTTGTATTTATCGGAATGAATATTGAATGAAGTTGAATCAGGCTCAACTTTTGTTATTTTTTATTCACTTTCATAGCTTCATCACGGATGAATCAACAAAAATCAGCTTGTAAACATTTCACATTGTTTTGCATTAGTAGTGACAATTAAAATGCTGGAAAACGTTAACGCGTTTAATATTCACTGCTAATAGAGTGCGTTTAGACAGTTAAAATGGTTTTCAAGCGGAAAAATTTTCATACCTCGTTAATTTTGAACAATGTACGTGGAATACGAAAGCAGAAAAGTTTGGAAGCAAGCAAAAGCTTCAAAGGTAATTTTAGATTAGTTAAACATTGAAAATGTTACTGTTGAAGATGATAAACAGAAAATAAAAACAATTCAACAGAAAACCAATTGGGCCAAGTATTCTAAATTATTTAAAAGATATTCACTAATAACCTCAACTTCTTTACGTACAACTGATTCGTCCCCATTTTCACTTTTACTATTCCATGTCAACTTATTTGTCAATAGCACTTTAGATGATCACTTTCAATGAATCATTAAAAGTGTTTCTGACAAATACACACGTTGAATGATTCATCAAAAATGATCATCCAGATTGAACCATGTGAACGCGCCTTAAACGTGTAGATACGGATTGCGCGCATGGGTCTATTTGAGAATAGACTGCATTTGTATGCCGTACATTCATTAATAGTCCAGATAAAATAAACATTCCAGTTTGTCTCAATTGCCAACAAACTGGATTTTTGTATAGGTCTCAAATACGTCATTGTAAATGCTATGTCAAAAATCCCTACTGATCCCGCTTGTGCGTTGTTTTTTATCCAAAGTCAAAGGTCACAAATCTCAATTTTTTTTATATATTGTCACAAATATGAAATATTTGTGGTAATTAGATCACATAATTATTTATTTAAACTCGTTGTAACTGTAATCCTAGTTAGTATTGACAAGGTCGATGTTCAATCGTCGGATATGATTGACAGGCTATGGTCACTAGATGTTCGATGGTTGCCAGGCAACAACTGTGTATATGAAATTGTTTGTGAAAATTGTAACGCGAAGTATATAGGACAAACAGGCCGAAATTTTAGAACTCGTTTTTTAGAGCATATGCGCTGTTTAAAATATGGGGAAGTCGAAAACTCAAATTTGGCAAAACATTTATTCGAAAATAGCCACTCTTGTGATATATCTAATCTAAAAATTTTACATTTGGAAAATAAAAATAAAAATTGAATTTATTAGAATTTTACGAAATTAAAAAATGTCTGAATAATAATGAAAACTTATTGAATGAAATAATTGATTATTATAACACACCACTTTTGGATAAGAATAAAATAAAAAATTTCCAAATTGAATTATCATCATTATCATTTTTTCATTTACGTATGATGATAAATCTACTCTCATTTATTTCATTCCATTTATTTTGCCAATTTTGTGTTTCCACTGAGAATGTTTTCATTTGTTAATATTTTGTTATATTGTTTATTTATATTCTTTTTATAAAAAAGATACCTGAAGATGACTTAATATGTCGAAATGATCATCGTAGAATAATAAAAAATCATAATTTGAAACTCAACTTGTCCTACCATTATTAACTTAAAATGTTTCAACTCTTCCCCAATGAAAAAACTGTTAGACAATTGAATGTTGACCCATTGTCGGCTAAGATATATAAGAGCGCGAGCTAGGAGAGGGAGTCAGTCAGTGAGTGATTCAGTACGAGTAATTGTACAAAATATTGTGTACATACGAGTTTGTAAAGTGAAGATTTACACTGTAACCTGTGTTAATGAATTATCCTGAATGAAATTTGTGACAATATCTTTGAAACGATGAGAGTTACTGAAAAATAGACAAAAAAGTTTGTAGACCATGAAATTCTCTACAAAAAAAAATAACTTTCTCGAGTTATCGTGATTTCAGACCGTAAGTATGCACACATTTCCGCACCACCTCTGAAGTAGTATACTCGGCGCTTTTTTTTAACGTAGTTTGCCTAATAGTAATACTTCATAAAATATTTCGATCCGGGAAATTCAATGGGACAATATTTTATTAATGTAATAAAAATTGCAAGAGCAAAGAACGATGCTTCGATAAATAATTATCAAGAATATTGCAATTTAAATTCTCAGAACACCCTGTGTAAACGAAAAACGCATTCCTGCTTTTGGGATAAAAATCCTTGTTATTTTTATTTTAGATAAGAATAATTGGAAAAAAATTATGTCATGGTAGATAACGAGGGTAGAAATACTTTGAAAAGTGCAGAAAAAAATATGGATTTTGATTAGACTCGACAGAAATAGCCGAAGAAAGTTCAACGAATCGGAATGAATTAAATTTAGTGATGATTATCTGAGAATTCTAACAAACTCTGACTATAATCTAGGGCAGGCATGGGCAAAAGCCAGCTTATAAACCAACGCTCTACCTCTGAGTCATAGACTTTGTACATTATATTTTATTTACAAAATATTATGCACAATTTTCTGCACTTAAATCGAATGAAATGTAGTATTGAAGTATGGTAACACTTTTGAATTTATTTATAATAGTAGAGAATTCAAATATGTGGTTTTTTCATTGGATTAGTAATTTTGAAGCTTTCTTGATGTAATGGCAGCATTAATAAGGCCTAAAAGTTGAAAATATGCAAAAAAAGATCACTGAAATATTTATGTTTATAATTAAAATAATGCTGTACTAATGATACGAGTGTAATCGGACCGAGGAGAGAACACTTAAAATAAGTTTTCCTCAATAATTAAATTGTTGAGCAATTCAAATGCCGTTTTTTTTTGTGAATTTCAGATAATTACATATAATTATCATTGATTTAGTTGAAATTTGTTGCAATAAATCGAAAAATCAGCCCAAAAACTAGCGTTTCAATTTGTCTATATGACAATTTATAAAGTATATAAGGAAATTTCTCTTGGATCAGATATATTTATTTGATATTATTGGAAATGCCTATTGGTTGACGGCTAGTTTGATTTCAACTTAATTATCCAGAAACTGGATGTGTTACACCCACTAATAGGTACAAAACATGAATGATTTTGATTATCTAAAATTTGCAATAATGGTACAGAATATATCACAATTTTAAAGCTCGTAACCCCTGAAATTATGGTCGTAGAATAATTAACTAAACTCTTGTACGAAGCTTATACAATCCATTTGATATTGAAATCATTTTTAACCTTTGGCCGTTCAACCCTTCTGTATAAAACGGTAAATAATGCAACATAATAGGATGAATCTGTTACATTTCAAAAGCTTATATCTTCAAAAATAATAATCGAAGAATAATCTGTTAATCCTCCGGCCCGAAGCATTTCTTGAATTGGAGTTTTGGCCTGCTCTTTAAAAAATTAGCCCACCCCTGATCTATTATTAATTCTTCAATGAAATATAATAGAATCTATCAAAGTTAAGTTATAACAAAGGAGAATTTACCAACCGCTGTTGAACATTCATGATGAACAAATATGTTTCATGAAGTTTTAATTATAATTTAGATAGGAATTAATTCATTTCATACAGAAATATTATGAGTTTCAAATTTTTTTTTTTTATGTATTCAAATTACTTCAACAAATTTCATTCCATTTTTATCTCATGTGGAATATAATATTTGCCTTCATAATGTAAATGGATTCAATTCATTTCATATTATGCCGTTTTGAAAAACTGTTAATTTGGAAATTATATTTACTTGGCAAACCTAATATTAATCTATATTCAATATTCGCTGAATCAGAACAGTAGTCTATAGCATCCAATTCAGATATCATGATCTATCTACGATTGTTTAATGATTAAAATGTTAAATTAAAATAATTTATAATTGGCTCCTTCAAGGGATACCCTGAAAAATAATTCACAAAGTTCATGTCTCAGCTTTCAGGCATATTTTTGGAATAATATATCTGAAAATATTCACGTGGGAAATTTTCACTTATACACTCGTTAGATTCACCGACGCTTGTGATTTCCTCTTGTGATATGCTAATTCTCTGAAAATTTCAGAATCAGTGCATACTCGCCCACTTCTTAATAAAGATTAAAAAGCATATTTCGCTTCAAAAAGTTCAGCTTTTAATGAATATTTCATGAATGTTACAGTATAAGGTTATGCTGCACTAATATGGAATTTTGAATATATATTCCAGGTATTTGGCCATTGTTCATCCTCTGCAGCCTCATCTCACCAAAAGAAAAGCATTGACAGGAATTATTTTAATATGGCTGTTTAGCGCTACTTTGGGGGTGCCCTGTCTCCTATACTCCGCCATTATAGCTTATACGTAAGTATTGAATAAAAGTACTACCACCCGATCACCCAATGTACCATTGTGAATAGTTCAAGTTATCAGACGGAAGTGAGAATGAATTATCCGAATTTCATTATGAATAATTCATGATGGCATTGGGGAGACTAATGGGAAAATGCTTATGAATACATCAGTTTGTAATTTTGATTAGTTTATCATATAGCAATCGACCAAAGTTACAGAATGATATATTAGATTGTAAACTATTTTGTCAATCGACGGAAAAGTATTTCCCATGCAAATTTTGTTCAATGCTCATTAGATTATCTGTACATCTATGAGTAGAAACGAATAATATTATTTCATATCAATTTGTTTTCAGAATGGCTGAGAGGGTTCGAACCTCCTGTATCTTAATTTGGCCTGATGGCTTACCAACCATTTCAAGATACGATTACATGTATGTTCACAATTATCACTAATTAATAATCAGCGTAACAAGCACTAATAATGTTTAGGTATCAAGTTATAATTATAGTAACAACATATTTCATCCCCATATTTCTGATGATTTGTTTCTACTTTGGGATGGGGCGTGTACTTTGGGGATCCAAATCTATTGGAGAAATGACGCAAAGGCAGATGGAGTCCATCAAATCGAAACGGAAGGTAATTTCTTTTGTATTACTCCCACTAACAAGTGTGAGTTTCGTATAATTTCATGATCCGCAATGTGCAAACAGACGATTAGGTTTAGGTATTAAAAAAATATATATGCAAGAATTATGTAATAGATTTATCGATCTCAATATTTCATGGTGATTCCTTAATTATTTCCACTCATAAAATAAATTTTTTCGATCTGTGAACCATTTTATCGATCCCTTCACTATTTTGTCGACCATTGTAACAAATTTCTTGAGCTCTATACTACTTTTATCTACTTCTATTATAATTTTATCGGTCGTCCTGGTACTTTTATTGATATCAGTATGTTCATATTCAATTTTAGCATTCAAATCATAACTTTATATTTTTATAGTAATCTACTGGGCCTAAAGTAAACTTTACTTGACAATCTTGTTCAATACTCCTAATTCCAATTCCCAATTTTAAGAACTATCAGTACATTTTTATCTATTTTATTGCTTAATCATTTATTCATCCATATATTATATTCCTTGATCCCTTTACCCTGAATAAATTGCAGTATGAGAATGATGTTAAGCAAAAAAGTAAATAATAAGACTCAACTTGAAATATATTTTAATTGAGTTTCAAAGTTGAGAGACAAATTTTTCATCAAAATTTTATGTTAGTTCGCGATAATCAAAGAGATGGCAGCATCTCGCACGTTTAAAAGTGATGTGAAACACTCCATATTCATTTCACAATTTTTTTGTGAAATACTGAAATAATCATACTTTTGGAGGATACTGGGATACTTCCATATATATATTTTTCATCAGGGCTCTGATTAGGCAGAGTATAGATGATTTCTTTGATCTTTAAGTTGGATTTCTCAATTTTTTAAACAATCCTAATCTCCATGATCTGTTATCAGAGTTATCAGTTAGTTTTTATCTACTTCATTGCTTATTTATCTATTTATTTATTTACACATATATTTTATTCCTTGATCCTTCTACCTTATGGGAACCGCAGCAGGAAAAGTGAGAGTGGAATAAATTAATCAAAATAGTAAATGATAAGACTCAACTTGAAATACTATTGAATGTGACCCTCAGAACTGGGACAAATTTTCATATATAATATCATAAGTGGTTAAATTTTACCGGAAAAATTTTTAGATTGTTACGAGAGCTTGTTGCTTAGCAATTTATTGAGTGATATTGACAGAAAAATCACGAGCTGTTAAGCGAGTGATTTTTGATCAATATCACGAAATAAATTGCTAAGCAACAAGCTCTCGTAACAATCTAAAAATTTTGCCAGGTTAAATTTAACCACGAATGGTATTCGGAAGATTATTTTTCCCATCCAAATTCATCAATATATTCCAGAGACTCGACTCTGAATCTGCTCATTTTCACATTCAATCTGTCTGTCAGTTTGACAGATGCTGAATCAACGCGGCTAAATTTTCTTTGTTTTGTATATATAACCAACAGACAAAATTTCCAAAAAATTTCCACTTGAAAACCGTGTTGGTTGTACCACGTGACGTCGAATGATGCAATTCTATTGGTCGAAATTTGGATGGTAAAAATAATCATATATAATATCATAAGTGGTTAAATTTTACCGGAAAAATTTTTAGATTGGTACGAGAGCTTGTTGCTTAGCAATTTATTGAGTGATATTGACAGAAAAATCACGAGCTGTCAAGCGAGTGATTTTTGATCAATATCACGAAATAAATTGGTAGCAAGCTCTCGTAACAATCTAAAAATTTTGCCAGGTTAAATTTAATCACGAATGGTATTCGGAAGATTATTTTTCCCATCCAAATTCATCAATATTTTCCAGAGACTCAACTCTGAATCTGCTCATTTTCACATTCAATCTGTCTGTCAGTTTGACAGATGCTGAATCAACGCGGCTGAATATTCTTTGTTTTGTATATATAACCAACAGACAAAATTTCCAAAAAATTTCTACTTGAAAACCGTGTAGGTTGTACCACGTGACGTCGAATGGTGCAATTCTATTGGTCGAAATTTGGATGGTAAAAATAATCAACAGTAATTACACAAGAGCTTTTTATTTTGCTGGATAAATTTCTGTTTTCACGAAACCTTGTTACCTAGCAATTTGACAAGAAAACTGTTTTAATAAAATCACGACACCGTAGGTGGAGTGATTTTATTTTTTGAACAGTTTTCGAGTCAAATTGCTGTCAGGTCACAAGGTTGAGTTATCCAACTGAAATTTATCCCAAGAAAAATAAAATGCTAGAGTGTAATTCGGCGAGATAATTCAACGACATTTTATCTATGAAAAAGTTTATTTGAATGTACAATTATTGAGAGTATAATTATTATACATCGTTTCACGTTTCATTTGACACATTCCACTAAGTATTCTTCAAGATTTTCCCCTTCAATTCTCCGCATAGTTCAAGCCCAATCTAGCAAAATATTTGAAATTTGACATATCGTACCTCTTCCTGATACATAATTCTGGTTTTCATAAAATACGATAAATTGTCTACAGATACATGATTTATTGTTTTTTGTATTTATAGACACACTTTTCTTGATATTTTCTTTTATATTTTCTTCAAAAATATTCCAAATTCTGTTTGTTTTGCAGTTTAAGCATTGACAAATAATGCAAATGACAGTAATATAGTGAATGTTTTGATTTGGTTGCTAGGAGAAAGGTAAATAACGTTTTATCACTTGCAAAAAGTTACCTTCCTTTTTATCCGCTGTCAAAACGATAAAATTGTTTTTTTCTTATGGCTTACTTTATATTGGAGTGGAATTATCATCAAAATTCTAAGTTAGTTCGCGGTAACTCAAGAGATGGCAGCATCTAACACGTTTATTTGACAACAATTTCGTTGAAATAATGATACTTTTGGAAAATAATGAAAGTATCCCAGGTATACTTCTTTATTAGAGCTGTGATTGAGCAGACAAAAGTGCAAATTTATCTGACTATTATTTAATATATAGTAGATTATCTTTGACGTCATTGTAGATTATATATAAATTAATCGGGTATTCCACTGCTATCAAATTTTGGGAAATTTCGATGGAAATATGAGATAAATAATAGCTATAAATAATAAAAATTATATTGAATATTGCTCAATGATGTCGTCCAAAAGTCTATTGTGTCTCTCAAACAGTGAGCTTCATAGAATTCCTAGAAGATTTGATCTTATTCATGAAAAAATAAAGGTGTGCTGCAATTTGATGTAGTTATGAGTAATTGGAAATGTGTCGAAAAAGTTGAAATATTTTTCGAATGCTATTTAGAAACATTTTGAGAGGCCTCCAAGTTTCACAAGCATGCGCATAAAGCTTCAAACTACTGGTATTGGTTGGCCGAGAGAAACGTGATTTTAACAAGTAAATTTGATAACTGTATTATTTATATAGCTCGTGGTCTAACTGACAATAATAAACGTAATTTAGATGGTGCTAAACAAGCAAGACACTAACGCTACGTCATGCACTTTACGTCAATATTCTCAAAATGTTTGATGATAGATAAGACCTATCGTTTGAGTGACACAATAGACGTTTGGACGTCACAGAAAATATTCAAATTGAAAAAGAATATTTCGCAAGTGCTACGAGGTTTTTTTGAGTCGCATTTTCACTAATAACTTCATTTGTTCATATTTTATTAGAAAAGAGAATCAAAAAAAGAGTGGAACTCCATAGTTTATTCTTATTCATTTTATTGTTTATCCAATTATTTGTCCATTTTTTCATTCCCAGATCCTTGTACGCTATTAGAACTGTAGTAGGAAGAATGAGAGCGAAATATATAAAACTTGCACAGTTCTGAGATAAATTTTTATTCAAAATTCTAAATTAGTTTGAAGGAATTAAAAGAGATGGCGGCATTTAGAATGTTTGGTAGTGAGGCGAAATTTTCTTTATTTACTAGGCAAATTTTCTGGTGAAATTATGATATTTTTGGTAATTAATAAGTCTTCTATGTTTTTGCTTTCTTCCAATCCAAAGTCTGATCCATCTGACTATATTTTTCGGTCTTTTCATCATTTCTTTCAAGTTTGACATCCCAATCCTTTAAATTTCAAGAAGTATCAGTTTTTTTCTTTCATTTATCATTAGCTATTTATTTATATGTCCATAAATTCAATTCCTTGATTCCTGTACTTTATTAGAACCGCAATAAGAAGAGAAATGTGTAGTTTACGGAACTAAATAGAAAGTAATAAGATTCATTTTGAAATAATTTTCGTTCATGAATTATCGACAAAATTCTGAGTTAGTTCGCAAAAAATCCAAGAGATGGCAGCATCAAAAACTTTCGGAAGTGATGTGAAATCTGTTATATTTATTTGATAAAATTATGCTGTATCTGGAACATATAAAGGTCTTCAAAGTGCCCTGGTGAAATAAATAATAGTACAAATTCATCCGACTATATTTTTCTGTCCTCCAACTGGCTTAACTCAATCTTCAATCGATTCTTCCAGTCTTTTTCTGCCATTTAGGAGTGTATATTCTATTCTATCGCTCATAAATTTTCTAATGCTTTTGTTTGAACCCTGAAAGTGGCAGTAGAAATGAAAGAATTATTTTAAACTCCAATAGAGAGTCAACATAATAATTCATTGCATTGTTTTGCATAAAAAAATCATTTTCACTCTGTTTATCAATTAAAAATGTAATGTAATGAAAATTCACTGTCACGAAGTCTAAATAACATTAATGTTGTGTGATTATTTCAGATTGTACGTATGTTCATCATCGTCGTAACAATTTTCGGAGTTTGCTGGCTGCCATATCATTCTTATTTCATTTACACACACTACAATCGTAGTATTTTATATTCCATGTACGTCCAGCATGTTTATTTGGGATTCTACTGGCTGGCAATGGCAAATGCCATGGTAAATCCATTGATTTATTATTGGATGAACAACAGGCAAGCACGAGGATATAATTAATAGGTGGAGCTATATGTTAAAAATAATTCTGTCTATTTCAGATTTAGGAATTATTTCAATATGTGTCTTTGTGGATGGATGAAATGTATCACAAAATCTACAACCATTAAAAGTGAAACTTTGGATTCTATGCCGATGTCACATAGGAACAAATCTAGCTCCACTAAAGGTAAATCAGATATTTTCTTTCAGTGTCATTGTGGATGGAGATGAGTGAGAGGAAAATTTTGATAGGGAGAAATCGTATGTGTACTTAAGTACGAATGTATATAAAATATGATTTACTGCTTCTTTTCAATAAATGAATATTCAATATATCAAATTTACCCAAATAACAAATATCAACTTTATTTGCGAATCGTTAGCAGCACCTATACATAATTCTTTTTAAAAAAGGTTTTCCAGGAAAGCAGGCGAAAGAGAAGAAGAATGGTCGCTTACACTTCAATCTTACACATAACTGCAAATTTCTACGCAAATCAGTTATTTCATCAAATTCCTCTTCTGTCGTAATGAGAGTCTCAACAGAAGATGCAACATTTTCCAGATGTAAAAACTCATCAGTCTTAAGACACAGTAATTCTGTTTAATTGCAGTAACAATTTTTTTATATTAAAAGTGTACATATTGTACGAAGCTTACTGGAAACATGTGTACCTCTTATTGTGATTCTATGTCTTAAAAGCAACGATAAATTATTATACGTAGGTTGTAATACTCATGAAGACTGTTAACATATTTTGTATATTACAGAAGGGGATGAAAACGCTCTTTATATAATAAAAATGATTGTTCAATTTACTATTTGCTACATCCATGAACATCTATTACAAGCGCCTTTATATTTCCCATTTCTTTTTTTTAGTTGGCGCGCATTTTGTATTTATCAAAAATGTGGTTCGCATTTCATATTGTCACTTTAGGGGAAAATTGAATCTGCAATACATATTCGTCAGATATATCTATTAGGTAATGTAGTGTTCAAATAAGGTACGTTTCAAGAGAATCAAGCAATTAGTGAAAATATATGATCACTTATTGCCAACTGACCATATTTTTTATGCCTGTAGTAATACACTTCCTAATAATAAAATTAACAGACTGAATAATAGAAGAAATATAACTTAAATTATGAATTTATTAGTTTAACAAATTATTTAAGGCTACAAACAGACTATATGTACAATTTTCACTCTGATGGTATGCCTAATTCAGCATCTGTCCACTTGGATGGATCCGGGTATTCAAATTCGCCCTAAAGCACAAAAATTATTAATAACAAATAGAGCAAGCGCCGAGACCCACAATATACCCTCAAAAACCACGTCAATAAAAAATATACAGAAATAAAGGTAATAAAAATCAGTTACGCCTTTTACTCGATACAGGTGTGACAGACGGTTAAAGTGCTGTTAATATTACGGGTACTCTTTCTTAAGGCTGGTTTATGATGGATTTAATTTACAAATTTAGATTTTCTCAATTATAAATCCTGCCAATCGATGACATTGATCGACATGTCTGAAGTTTTAAATTATTAGCTGTCACAGAATATATCATGAATATGATGGAAGAGCATCCCTATTTAGATGAAATTAAGATTTTTGTTGAATTATAAAATATATACTCTGTGGCTTAAGGCTGGTTTATGATGGATTTAATTCAAGAATTTACACTTAGAAATATAGATTTATAGTCTTGGATCATCATTCTCTTAATGAAGCAATAGTAATAGAATAATAAAACCTTTTCTTCACTTTTTATTGAAATTACTTATGTACATTTCAGTAGCAAAGCTACCATCTTCAGAGTACAATAAATCATAGCAGAAAACAAATCTTTTAACTAAAAACATGATACAAAATACCAGAAGAATATCCAATCAGATCATAGGGTTTCAGATGGGCGGAGCCAAGAATTACACAGTCCGTGAGACAGGGCATAAATTTTTCGTTCGTAACCGCTCACTTGAAACTTCGTGAGTGACTTCATTGTGATGAGTCCGGCAGCTTTTACATTTGACGAAATTCTTGATTTGGGGGCGTTTTTCAGCGAGGGCTAATTGAACACGTCAATTTCATGAAGCCTTAAAAATCTATTACCATCATATTGATGTTTACACTAATCGAAAGATTTTTTGATCATAAAATAAAGAATAGTATTGTTCGACATGAATATTGGGGGCCAGCGGTGAGTCCGACAAGCCGCACTTGTCACAAGTATGTTGGTATGAAAACGGATTACCGCTAGTCTGAGACTTTGAAGACGTGTTCAATCATTTTTTTTTTAAATTTGGTCATTTTGTCCGACAAATTTTCGAGGGCGTTTTCTCAGTCCGACACTGAAAACGTGTCAAGATTATAACAGTTCCTTCATCAATGACCGCTCATCCCTATGTTTTTTATTTTCCATTCAAATAGTGTCTAGAACATCACTGTATACAAGTCCGACAATTTAAGTGGGGCAATACTGCAGAAAAAGCAAAAATATGTGGTATGAATGAGGCTGCGTTCATAGGCATATACATATATGAAGTGCATATTAAGTCAGTATGATTATTGATTATAAATAATAAAAAAAGGCTTGTGCACCAATATATAAATATTATTTTGGAATCAAATGTGTGATATAAAGTCAGTATATTGTGATAATCACCTCAAATACCATCCAAATTTACCTTCAACTGTGATATCTATATATTAATACGTCAAGAGCAAACTTTCGACCTCTTTTAAAGCATATTGCATGCACGGAGGAGTGTGAGATTTGGCATACTCAAAATTTATATGGAGAAAATGTGCAGAAAGCGAAAATTATAGACATGTGTCCTAATTTAATCTATATATTAATACATGAAGAGAAAGCTTCGTATCTCTTTTCAAGCATATTGCACGCACGAAAAAATTTGATATCTAGCATACTTGAAGTTTATATGATGGAGTGCAGAAAGCTGAAAGTATATACAGGTGTCCCATTTTAATTTTACGACGTGGAGAGAAAAGTTTGTACCGTGCACACGAGGTGATGTGAAACTTGGCTTACTTGATGTGGAGAATGTGAGATATGGCATATTTGGAGTATATCTGGAGAATTATGCACCGAATGGAAAAATGGCTGAAGAAAAATTTCGAAGATTTCTCTTCCCTTCCTATAGTTGGGAGAGAAAGTCACTTTAAAATCTAGAATGGGAACCACTAATCCTAGTTTAAGATTCAAATGGAGCATCGAATACCAATTTAATTCTGCTTGGAACCTCCAGGGATGGAAGATTAAAGTGAGTAAGGTTCTAACTTAGCGACATAAAAATATATTTCTTTTTCTACTCTCTACTTTACTTTTTTTCAATAATTTTGTTGATGAATTATTTATAACTAGCTTAAAAACAATATCCATTACTCATCTCTTGATATTAAATACATCAAAAACTGAATTATATATGTACGAGCGTTTTCTTGTCGGACTGACGATAAGAACCAATATTTCTGTCGGATGATATGTTTTTAGGACAGATAATGTGTTTTCAAATTATGACTGTTTTAGTCCGACAAGCGGTCATTGATGAAGGAACTGTTATAATCCTGACACGTTTTCAGTGTCGGACTGAGAATACGCCCCCAAAAATATGTCGGACAAAATGATCAAATTTCAGAGAAAAAATAATTGAACACGTCCTCTAAGTCTTGGACTAGCAGTAATCCGTTTTCATATCAACGTACTTGTGACAAGTGCGGCTTGTCGGACTCACCAATGGCACCCAATATTCATGTCGGACAATATTATTTTTCTTTTTATAATCACAAAATCTTTCGATTAGTGTAAACATCAATATGACGTTAATATATTTTTAAGGCTTCATGAAATTGACGTGTTCAATTAGCCCTCGCAGAAAAACGCCCCCAAATCAAGAAATTCGTCAAATGGAAAGCTGTCGGACTCATCACAATGAAGTCACTCACGAAGTCTCAAGGTGAGCGGTAATCAACAAAAAATGTATGCCCTGTCTCACAAACTATACGTAATGCAAAAACAAAATCAAAAATACAGAGTTTGAGGGGGGCGGAGCTAAGAACTACAGTGTAATAATAAAGTAAACCACAGGGAGAGCAAATCAATGCAATTTAATGAAGGGACTAGATTCAACGAACATTTTTATCATATTAAATGCAAAAATATATGGAAATCCGCTCTAGTTCACCACCACCATGAAACAGGACACAAATTTGAAGAAATAATTTGAAATTACTTAAACCTGTAACTATTACAGTCATTTGAACATGTCAGAAGCTATATTTATGAAAAAAAACACAGAAATTATTTATTAAATTTTGATCTGTCTATTCTAGATAACCCTTAATTGAATTGCATTGATTAGTATATTAGTTTGACTTTCAAGGATTCTGAGCCTTCGGCTCTCTTGTTCCTACTTCATGTTTTTAATTTACTTTGTTTTTGTTTGATTAGTACCAATCACATATTTTATATTTTGTATTTCCGCGCGGTTCTATATCAACATTGCGGGATTTATATGAATTTGCATGTTCTTCACAACATTCACTGGATCTTTTGTAATTTATTATTTTTTATTGTTGGGATTGCAAGATCCCTGTGAATCGCGTCGTTTGTCACGTATCTCTGAGCATCCACAATGCATCTCAGGATCCTATTTTGTACTGTTTGAATCTTTTTGATTTGGTTATCAGATGCGGTGCACCATGCTGCAGAGGCGGATAGCATTTGGGACCGAATAATTGCTTTGTATAGCCTGATTTTGTTCTCTAAGCTCAAATGGCTCTTTTTTCTCCTGTAATTTACTTTATTATTACTCTGTAGTTCTTAGCTACGCCCACCTCAAACTCTGTATTTTTCTTTTTGATTTTGCATTACTTATGTCTCTTTAGATGATCTTTATTGCATAACTTTGATTAGGTTTTACCTATTGTTTTCACTTAAACTCACTGTGTAGTTCTTGGCTCCACCCACATCAGACCCTATGATTTGACTGGATATTCTTCTGGTATTTTGTATCATGTTTGTAGCTATGAGATTCATTTTCTGCTATGATTTATTGTACTCTGAAGATGGTAGCTTTGCCACTAAAATGTACATAAGAAATAAACGCAAACAATAAAAATTTTAAAGCTATGTTTTATGAGGAAAGTGAAACACTTCTTCAAAATGTCTGACGAGTACTTTTGTTAAAATGGGGCAAATCAGACCTATATTTTATGAATGTAATTTGTACTAATCCATAATAGAATTCTATGACGGCAGTACAATATCTACTTCGCACTCTACAGTCTATTTAAATATTCTTTTGGCATGAAATACTCCGATTTTATATTTCTTATATACATTGAAGTTCAGATATAACGAAATCTACTTTTTCTTTGTTAAAAAAAATTAGAAAAAAAAATTGCTGAACATATATAATTCAAATTCTTTTGAAGGAATATACATTGATTTGAGTCTTTAAGAAAGTTTTTAACTATAGATTGTACAGATCGACAGACAGTAAAAGTTGAGAGACAATAAAATTGAGCAAAATATTTAATGAGCGGTGCGTTATTGTTGCAAGAACTTAGGAGTATAATTTACCATTTTAAAGTGCATTATAGCATACGCAGAATTTTTGATTGTCAGGAACAAAGAAATGGTCCGTCTTAGGCGGATGTTCATTGAAATCAAGTCTTTGGTTCCTTATAAAAAGCGAAAATGTATTATTGTACATATAGAATAGCGCTTGCTTTTAACAAGTGCGTTTTATCCAATATATAATTTTCTCTAGAAGAATGTATGAGTGTGGGTTAGTGGATCTGACTTTTGGTCAAAAAACAAAATATGAGCATGCTGCACGTCACCAAACATTCCTCAATGTTTGAGGCAGCTGTACAACCTGCCAAAAGTTTGGCTGTCACTTACGGTAATATGTTCATGTTCGTGCCATAAATGCCACAAAATCCACCACCACATCAACGCCCCAACAGCTTCAGCAGTATAAAGTGTTTTTTTGGAGTGTGGTGGAGCAGCAACTCGGTACACAAATCTTGAAAATGAGAATTATGTATTATATAATAAACTTAACCTCATTTATAATTGAATATTGTACAACTTACGCATGTCCAGACATATTACGAGCCTTTTGGATTGTATTCATTGATTTTAGTAGCCTAGCAGCTACTAGAGCTCTAGATACTAACATTTTCAAACTGTTTAATTACTAAATAAATTTAAGCTTCTCTGGTTTGACACTTCGCTCGGGCAAGAGTATTAATACCATTGCGCATGCGTGCAATTTTCGATTAATTGAAAAACAATGAAAAATACCCAAAATATTCCAATTTTACTGAGTATTATTCAGAAATATTATTTGAATTTAGTATTATTTTGATTCTGATATATTTTGCATCTAAAATATTGTGTGAAAATAAAGATAGTTTCGGTTAGTTTACTAGATTTTGCAGAGATGGCAGCACATCAAATTCAAGTAATTTGATTCCAAATGCAGCGCTTCAGTTTTAATTACTTTTTATAAATATCACGAACATTTTCTTCACATTATCAATTAAAAATTACTCAGTTAGCATCAAGGTTTCATTATTTGCTGAAAAAATGGTTGTTATAAGTAATGGAACAATTAAAACTCGAAAATATTCTAAAATGAGTGCAAGTTCTTTGAGAACACTACTGTGACATAGATTGACTGATATAATAATAAAGCTTTAACCAAATCAATGAATTTATCAGTAGTATTGGCGCTGATTGGTTCTTCGAGATTGCCGGTTGGAGTCGAACATCAGTTCTGCAGGTTCTTACAACTCTTAGCTGGAGTTAGTCAGTCGCCTTTCGAAAGTCGCGGATGTCGGAACACCGTCTGCTCTGTAGTTTATTTCACTAATCACAACAATGCTCACGAACATTATTTTAACAATTATTCCAATTCCCTTTATACTGATTTATAGTTTAAAATAGAAACATCACATTAGACATCAATCACGTAACACTCAGAAATAAATAATTAATTATAATTTATTAATAAACAACACAAACCTATTTTAATTCAATATTTACGAACATTGAATTTGAACTGAAAACAAATAATTTAATCCATTTATTGATAGGAAATAACTTTTTGTGTGGTGTAAAAATCAAGTGTTGCAAATTTTCAAGCTGGTTTAATTTGTGCAATGTGATTTCTGTTCGGATTTTGTATTGAACTTGGAGAAATTCTCTCAGCTGATCGACCGAAGTGCCGGTTCTTCTGCAGACATGACCAACATAAATCGAATAAGAGTCGTTGTCCTAGGAAGCTCTCGAGTAGGCAAATCTGGTGAGTAAATAAAGTCTTATTGGATTCTCGTTAGATTTTCTCCTGCTAAAAAGCATAAAAATTAGATATATGTAAATATTAATAATAATGTTACTTTGAACAATCATCCAATTTAAATATTGATTCAGAAAATGCAAATAAGACGAGTTCTCAGTAATAATTTTTGTTTATGTTTATAGTTTTGTTTATTAAACACATCACAAATATGTTAATAATTTGTCACGAGATGACAAATTCAACAGCATTAATTTTTGCAATATCAAAAAATTCAAAAACTACTTTTCAAATTAAAAAATTTAATTTTGTTTGAATTTTCTATGAATTTTAATTATTTTAATAGCAAAATTTTGAGGGTATTATTATTTATAAAAAAAGATGTGTATATTGTATTATATATTTATATTTGAAAACTGAATTATTTAATTACTCATATTCTGTTTGAATTCCAACCGTTCGAATATTGAAAAACTGAGATTTTGTAATTTATCATTTATTGATAAAAACTCAAGCACGAGATAAAGCTTGTACCAAGCAGGAATATCTAATCCAGATTCATTATTTTATTCACAATTCACATATATTTCTATAAAATATTGTAAAAGAAATTTGTTGATTAGTCTATATTTTTTTGTAAAATAACAAATAATTATTCTCTCCTCTGTTGTTACATGACCATCACTTTCGTTCAAATAAAACACCCCAATTTCATTATTTAAAAAATTTTACGTTCCAAATGTGAATCAAAAACGACACTTCGCTGTATTACGAAATTGGTGATGTGTTGTTTACGTTTAAGGTTAGGTTAATATATCTATCAGTCAGCTTTTTCATACGTTTGCTTATTACATCGGGCAAGATGAGCGATTATGATAAATAGAATGATTTATTACTAGACAAAAACTATAGTGGTATGATATTTTATACTGTACTGAAGAAATAGTTATTTTTGTATTAAGTGTGCGAAGTGATTGTTTTTTTTGTTGCACGTGAGAATGTCAATTTTAACCGAGACCGTAAGGTCGAGGTAACAAATTCATTCGAAAGCGCAACAAAATACGATCACTTCGCACACGAATTACAAACAATATTTTTTCACCAAATGTCAAAAAATAATAGATCAACAATAATAATTGTTTTGTTCAGTAAAATGTAGGAAAAAATTACAAACTATGATTAATTTGCAGTCACCTGGGTTTTGTTACCAAAATTATGCGCAATTGTTGTTTGATAAATAAAGAACTGTCAATTATTAATTTTTATATTAAAGAATAAGTAGTTTTGTGTACAAGTTCTTATTTCTTTTTTGTTAAGTACTTGTTTGTTTCTATCCTTATAGCATTACTAAACTGATTTATATTAGATTAGGTGTGCAAAAATATGTTTCATTTCTTTACTAGTGAAAAAATCACGAACTTTGCGAATCCATAACAATACAAAAATATCATGTTTGTTTGACAGTTGGCGAAAAAATTAATTTCATGTGTCATGGAAAGTGATTGGATTGTCATATTTATATTTAGGATCTACCCAAAAACTTAATAACGTCATGAATATTCATTTAGAATTGTTTATTAGCTATTATAAATATTTTTTTACCGTTTGCACTATTTCAGTTTGAAATTGACGTATTATAGACAGCTTCTATTTTCAATCACCAGATAAGCTCTAGAATCAGTCCCCATCGACTTACAAACTCGAAACGGCCAACAGCACGGAACAGAGATCGCTTGAAAGACAGTAAAATACAAAGTTTGATGATTAAAAACCGTTTTCAAAAGATAGACCGAAGCCACGCTTTGTATTGTGCAGATATTGTGCATTGAAAAAAAGCATGAGTTCCCTACTTTAATTTTCAATAGCTTATTAATTATGTGGAACATAACTTATACTAAATTTTCATATATAATACCACAAGAGCTTCGAAATTATCGGATATTTCTCGATAGGTTCGTTGCAAACAAAGGAACGTGTCAAGTTTTCCAGGTTAAAAAATCACGAGCGCGTAGCACGAGTGATTTTTCTGGAAAACTTGACAAGTTGATTTGTTTGCAGGGAACCTTGAGAGAAATATCAGATTAATTTCGAAGTTCGAGTGGTATTCGGGAGATTATTTTTCCCTTCCAAATTCATCAATAGATTCCAGAAACTCGACTCCGAATCTGCTCATTTTTACTTTCAATCTGTCTGTCAGTTTGACAGATGCTGAATCAACGCAGCTGAATGTTCTTTGTTTTGTATATATAACCAACAGACAAAATTTCCAAAAAATTTCCACTTGAAAACCGTGTTGGTTGTACCACGTGACGTTGAATGATGCAATTCTATTGGTCGAAATTTGCATGGTAAAAATAATCAGTATAAAAATTATCTGGAGAACTTTTTTACTTCCTTGATCTATAATATAATCGGGACAGTATTGACATCGTGATTTTTTTGACAGTTCAAAATTTTGAATGTACTGAATCCGAAAAATATAATCTTAAAAAAAGTCGGTCAGTCTGGAAGCACGATAACTTAAGAACGCGTACGAATTCCTGACTGAAATTTTATATTCAAGTTTTTCATCAAAAAGATTTTGACATCACATGCAAACGTTCGTCAATTGTTTTTTTTTAAGTAATTTGGCTCTATCGTGTTTGGTACCAAATTAAAGTTCTAGTGGAGATAGTTCTATTAGAAGTGTCAAAGAGGATATTTAAACGATTGTCATTGTTTCTTCCACAAATCATTCAAATGATGTCTAGTTTGATATCAATTCTAAGCTCTCGGGAAGATAAGCTTAGTAGATATCAAAAATGAATAATTAAGTAGTGGAATCCACGTTACCATCTTCAAATTACACTTTCGGCGATTAAATGTCGAAACTGTATGTTCCAATGAATTAAAGGCCCCGAAAATCAAAAAAAGCACTCCTCATTTTCAAAAATACTTATTTTATGTAAGGCCTAAAAAATAACCTCATCTGTCATATTGAAAATGACAGCTGTCACTTTCACAATGACAGTTGTCACTTTGACAATGACAGTTGTTACTTTGACAATGACAGCAGTTTTCACTTTGAAATATGCAATTAATTGATGCGGCACTCTAAATTTCTGAAACAGCGATGAAACTGGTCATGAAATTTATGGTCGGGGAAGTACTGGTGGCCACAGCGAATTTTTAATTTTGTATCTCGTTGATATTGGCTTGTACTGAGTTTGTACACTTTATAGAAGAAATGTAAATGATAATAATTTTAATATTGGATGCATATACCATTTCTTTTTTGTTCATTTAATAGTATTTTTATTTACTAAATAACATCTCTATGAAAAAAACGTGATAAATGCTATAGTCATGATTTATCCCTGCATTTATTTGAAACACTATTGTATTTTCTATCGAAGATAGAATCATAAAAAAAATCGCAAGTACCCTTTTACGGCTCGTCGTTAGACTTCAGTGTTTGTTCATGTGCCTGTACCATTTTATCCAATTTTTTTTTTGCGTACCCATAAATTAAGATAGAAATGACTCAAACTTTTATTTGTGTACATCTGCATGTCGCTCACTCATTCATTTAATTTTATGGATCTATCTCCTTCTGGGTTTTCAACCAAATTATGCTATACGTAAGAGTATAGTAGTTTTTCTAATAAAAATCAATAGTAACAGCTCAATGATTACTAATAAAAAAAGCCAATTTTGATTTTTGAGCAAAAAGTAGTTTGATAATCCCCAGGATAATTCCAAAATAGGAAATTTCAACAATCACATAAGGTCCTGATTTTCTTACAATTTTTTGATGTGTAATACATATAAATATTATTTTCATATATAATATCATAAGTGATTAAATTTCACCGGAAAATTTTTTAGATTGTTACGAGAGCTTGTTGCTTAGCAATTCATTGAGTGATATTGACAGAAAAATCACGAGCTGTCAAGCGAGTGATTTTTGATCAATATCACGAAATAAATTGGTAGCAAGCTCTCGTAACAATCTAAAAATTTTGCCAGGTCAAATTTAATCACGAATGGTATTCGGAAGATTATTTTTCCCATCCAAATTCATCAATAGATTCCAGAGACTCGACTCCGAATCTGCTCATTTTCACATTCAATCTGTCTGTCAGTTTGACAGATGCTGAATCAACGCAGCTGAATGTTCTTTGTTTTGTATATATAACCAACAGACAAAATTTCCAAAAAATTTCCACTTGAAAACCGTGTAGGTTGTACCACGTGACGTCGAATGGTGCAATTCTATTGGTCGAAATTTGGATGGTAAAAATAATCATAATAATACTATGAAAAAATCTGCTGTAGCTAGTTTCATTGTTGTTCCATGAACTAAGAATGTCGTTTCAATTAGTTGCATATTTCAAAGTGACAGATTTAATTATAATTTTATTTTACAATGTGCATGAATTTTATGTTCAATTGAACCCAAACTTAAATTGTGAAAAAAATAGCAACTGTAAAAAATATTTATTTCAGGTTTTCATTAAGCTTATCTCCCCGAGATAATTTGTAGAAAAACAATTGACGATCGTTTAAACATTTCCCTTGACATTTCTAAAGGAATTATTTCCGCAGGACCATAGAACCAAATTACTCATTATGAAAAAAACAATTGACAAACGTTTGCTGTCCAAATATTAGGAATAATAATTACAATTTCACATTATGATTCTCAGTATTTCTTTACTTCGGAAAAATATAACGAATTTCATAATAATCCAAATTTTAATAATAACAAATGAACCGTGATAATTTTGGAAAATGTTTTGGTTAAATGTTGTGCCAAATAATTCAAGGATTAATCTCATTCATTTTATATTTTATGATAAATACTACCGTTTGTAAAATAAACGCGAAAAATTAAAAAGTTCCACTTATAAAGTTATGGTACCACTGATTAAAAAATGAACCTACCTTTTTAATAAAAAATTTTAGTCGAAAATTCGTTCGTGTTTTCAAGTTATCGTGCTTTTAGACGAACCGACAGACCAGCTAACTTTATTTACAATTATGTTCGTTGGGCTCAGTAGGGTCTAAAACGTGAAGATTCATTAATAGTATATTACAATACAAGTGAAGAAACTATGAGTTTTGCTCACGCGGGTGGCAGTTTTGTGCACGAGGCGCCAGCCGAGTGTGCAAAGGCACATAAGTGAGCGAATTCGTTTCTTCACGAGTGCTGTTTAGCGTTTTGTTCAATCCTATTATTGAAACATTCATTGAAACATTAAAAACTATTACACTTCTTGAACAAAGATCATGTATAAAGTCTAAAGTAGCATAGGCGGCGGATGCGTTGTTATGCAAAGGCACATAAGTGAGCGAATTCGTTTCTTCACGAGTGCTGTTTAGCGTTTTGTTCAATCCTATTATTGAAACATTCATTGAAACATTAAAAACTATTACACTTCTTGAACAAAGATCATGTATAAAGTCTAAAGTAGCATAGGCGGCGGATGCGTTGTTATGGATCATGTAAATATAAACATCCGCAACTGTCAAAAATATTAAAATTGTTTTGTCCTGATATTTTTACAAATATAAATTGTGACACTAGAATGGAACAAGATAATAATGAAATTGTGCGAGGAAAATAATTAACAAAGAAGAGAAAACAAGTAATAGAAATAGCACTCAAGTTAATATTACAAAAGTTACTACGATAACTACAGAGTCTCATCAGTTTTCAGTTGCTGGTATATTTTGTTTAAGTAACGCAATTTTTAATAATTGTGAAGTTCATTTTCATATCAATAAATACATGTAATAAAATGTATTGTAGTTTATTCTTTATTTCGTTATGAAAGAGTGAGTGGACGAAAGTAATTACACTCACTACTTTCGCCCACCCGTTGTCATAGGAATCACTGCAGTTGACAAAACAAACAGTTTCAAGTTTGGTTCCAAGTAAAAAATATCATGTTTCAATAATAGGATTGAACAAAATCTTGAACTATCAAAAATCATGATTACAATGTTTATTATATTGGACATAATTTCTTTCAATTTTAATATCGATGAGTTTTATCTATCTAGTTCTAGTATGACCTTGACCATAATAGAATATATATAATAAAATTCCATGTTCATGCAAAGTAGGTAAAATTATTCTCTTAAAATCTCAGACGAGGCATTCCCCATGTGGCATGTTTTGTTTTGAAGCCAGGTCAGAGTGAGCTGTACCTTTTCGCCAACGTATAGTGTGTTGCCTAGTTCAAAATGATTTGGTGCGTTCATTATTTGAAAACAACATTCATTTCATATATTTCAGTTTGTATTGTTTTGTTGTTTTGTACCTGTTAATGTTTACCTTTTTTTTTCTGGTATATCTATTATCCCAGACTGGATTTATTAAATTTTTTTGTTTTTTGGAGATCTTGTTTTGAACATTTTGAATTAATTTTTAAGTTCAGTTCATGTTGTATTGTTTGCAATATGAATCTGAAAATAGGCTATAGTTGAATATTCCTTTAAATATATCTTTATTAGATACTATAAAAAGATTGTAAAATACCGATTGACCCAGTCGGAAGAAATAAATGAAATTTTGAATAGATACCAATCTTATGAATGCCAAAGAAACCAGTAGTATTTACGACCGATCAGTATGCATTAATTCTGGTAATAGCAGGTAATTTTTAAAAATTCATGAAACTGTGAATTCTGGTAATTATGAGTAAATGTACGGTCTCTAAATTCATCCATAACCGTAAAAGATTATGTGGAAAGTATACGGTCTTAAAATCAAAATTAAACTAGCTTACAATTTCAAATGAGGTGGTTTTGCTCATTTTATTCATTTAATAGATTATTTTAATGAATTTTGGAAAACTGATCTTGAATACTTGATATGAGACAATAACATTTTCAAAAAGTCGTTAAGAAGTCTTTCTTGGCGCCTTTTATCAAATTAGTTCTTATCTTTGACACCTGGTGCGCCACTGGCAGTCGCGCCGGCTCCAAACACTTCCACACTCCGTCTGTCGGTTTTGAAACCAGTCTTGCGCCTTACTCCACGAGCGTAGAGTATGTAGTTTCTAAAACAAGAGCAAAAGGGAGATTCCAGCAAGTCTTCCCGGAAGGTAATTTTCGATCGTTGAAAAATGTAAAATCGCTTGTAAATTGTCTGGCGCCTAGATCCGTTAAAAGTTGAAGCCTGCTGATCTCCTGGTTGCATATGCTAATCGTTAATGCTATATGAAGAGGTTTTCAATTGGAATTTCATTTTAATTTGTACTTCAGGCTTTTAGCATAGTCGTTTTCCACAGTTTATGTTTATTTATTATTGCATATTTTCTACACTGAATTGATAATTTCTTATGTTTAATATGTACGAGCATAAAAAATACCCTGTAGTTAATAACAGATTAGCCAATTGTTTCTTCAGGAATCTGCTTTCAATATAATAATGGAGCTTTCGTGAATGAAAATATTAGATGTATTATTTTTGCTGTGCGATAAGACCTGAATTTCAATAGCCTGTGTTCATAGTAGGTCCGTTTAGTGCCATTTTGATACGGTATAAGCAGAGAATAATGATCTCTTTTGTCGTGTTATAAGTTTGTTATGTCTGCTGGGCTGAAATGACAACGAATCTAAAAGAGGTTACGATGTTAGCCGCAAACAATAAAAAATAAAATACGCATATTACGAACCGCGAAAAATTGATAACTAGAAGATATATAAAAAGATTTTTTATGGTTTTTAGGCGCGCAATTAAGACTGAAATGAGGTTATAATTTTTTTCACTGAATATAATACATCAATAATAATAAATATAATTAGATTTGTCATGCTGAATTAAAACCTGACAGCAGAAAATTTGACACTAATTCATTCATATAAAAGAAAAAATAAACTGGTAAGGAGCGAGTGTGAATCGCAAGCCAAGGGTTTAGTACGAAAATTTTGAAGGTATTCTATTTCTGTAAATAATTATTATTCTTTGAGTGTTGTTCTAATTTCTCATCTATCTTTATTTTTTGTTTGCTGTCTGTCTGTCCCGAACAATAATTGATAATTCCGAGTACAATAAAAAATACCCAACATTTAAATATCAATTATCTAGTGAGAAACACAAAGTAACCAAACCTGTATGTCTAAGACCAGTGATACATAAAAAATTGTATAATGATAGTTCTCTATCCAAACCTAGAGGCCTTTTTACCCTTAACAACGACCTACCAATCTCACATTGAAAAAGTCGATCCATTATTCAGTTGATACAATAGTTGATAGAATCAATTTTCATCTGTTATTGTCAACAAAAAAATCTTATCAATAAATCTTTTATAAATCCAATTATTACAGTCCAGTTTTTGTAATTAATAATTACTTTGCAATATAAATAATCAAGGTTGGAATGGTAATGAGAAATTAAAATTTCCCAACGTGTAATTAAGGCGCCAAAGAATTTTGATATTGTTTTGAGATATCATATATCTGAACTGGTTACAAAATGTGAATTCTGGGTCAGAATCAAAATAAAGTTATAATAACTTTTTTTATAGAGTCAGTGAATTTGAAAACATTTTACATAGAAACAAATGTAATCATTGTTACATGTGTACATTTATTTAGGGTTTACATTTCGGCCCTTCTTGATAGTTCCGGGCTCAGCTTTGGTTCTTCAGGTGAGCGTGCTGCCATCTGTTGGGCTTCAAGGATATGTTTCTGGATTTTGCACGAAGCGCGTTAGCCTAAAACCTTTGTTACACATGGATGAATAATCCATAGCAGTTTACTCGCGTGTAATAACTATATTTCATACAATAATAGTTCGTGTTTTGAACTCCATTTTCCTGTAGAATATTCTTAATCGCATGCTTATTGAATAATACGCTGGTCTAGCAAAATTTTGGAAGTCTATATTTGTCTTGATATTTTTAATAACATCACGTTTTTGATATAACATGACAAATAGGTTATTGAGTATTATTAATTAATGACACGGAAAATTGTTCAATATATGAATAATAATAGATTATTATTTCATCGAATGCCCGTGCTAAAAAAATAGTTTTCCAAGTATAGGAAATATTGAAAATGACGTGGAATGAATGTTGGTCATTGTTTGAAAATATTATTGTTTTTATACTTGCTGAGCATAGCTGGAAAAATCACTTGCACACTTCGATAACTTAATCTTGAATATAATAATGTATAAAAGTATGACAATTGAACAATGATCTATTTTATATATTCTTGATTGAATATCTCAGAGTATATATTAGAACATTTGAAAATAGAATAATATAAAACGAATTTTCATCAGGAAGATCAGTAGAAAAAATTTAATTCGATTTGAATATTTTGAAGAATACTTTATGGCATTCTAAAATCAATTACCACGAAATCAACAAAGGGATCAGGCTGATTTTTCATCAGATTATATCGTTTATAATAAGGTACTCTATACAGAAGAAACTGGAATTCAGTATTTTGAAATTAAATCATGGGATTTATTCTCCTTTTCTGGTTGATTGATAGATTGATTGGAATAAGTTAGGGAATTAGGTCAATATCTTCAAAATTGGAGGAACAGAAGCGAGGACATCATACAGCAGACGGACGTCAAAGCGTTCTCTTATAAATAGAGTAAAAATGCGCTAAAATGTAGTGCATATATCTTTCGGACTCGTTTCAAATCAAACAATGATTTTCTTTCACTTTTACGTAGATCAATAGAATTCACATTATCTTTCGTGTTAATTGAATCAGCCATCAGAATATATGAAACCAGATAATTTAGAACTGAAAGCTTATCTGCCAATTTTCTTTTTTCCAAATTTTAATCTTAAGCGAACGAATTTTTGTATCTCTGTTCAATTTTATTTTGCAGATGAGTCTGCACCATCAAACGCAGATAATGTTCATAGAACTGATCTCATATTCAACTTTCGTCAACTGAATTTCGAGTTAGTTGCTTGAGATCGCTTGATATAATCAATAGAACATTTAATTTATAAAAATAAGTGCTCGAAGATGATACTATAGGAAAAAAAAATTGAGCAATTTATTTAGTGGAGTAAGGTAAGACATAAAAAATGTGAAAACCTCGGAATTCAGTTCCACTAAATAAATTTTCATGAAACCTTTTCGATTACATTGCTAAGAACTCAAATAAGAAATCTGACGTGGACATCACGTGACTTACTGGTACATCACCAATATTTCCAGTCGGTTGCTATGGAAACAATAGGTCATCATTCTTATCCTACAATATTCCCAAATACTGATTTCCAGGATTCTACGGCTAGCAGTTCTGAATTTATGCGCGAAATTCCAAGATGGCCAAGTGAAGTGCACTTTCGAGTCAGTCGATCTCAATGGAAATAGGTTATGAGCATCTAGACAGTACCATCATCTTGAATGCTTTATTTTAATATTCTACGTTCAATCGTTTTGGATTTATGCGGAAAATTAAAAAATGTTTCGAGTAAACTGCACTCCCGGCTTAGCCGATCACAATCATAATGCAAGGTGTACCACTAGATGCTATAAAAGTACTTAATACGAAATCTCGATATTCTGCGACTTATTATTTTAAATTTATGAGAAAAACTCGAAAAGTCAGTAATATGAAGTGCACTTCCGGCTTAGTCGATTGGGACGAGAATAGAAGATAATCATTTAGATGCTACAGCAATTTCAAATACTGAATTCCAGTATCCTACGGCTAATCATTCCAGATTTATGCGGAAAATTCAAAAAAATATTAGGTAAAGTGCACTTCCAGTACAGACGATTGCAACCATAATGCGAGGTGTACATCAAGATCCTAGATCCTATACCAGTCTTTTATACAAAATTTCAGCATTATACGTTTGACGGACTCTGAGATTTGCGAGTTACGCACATACACACATACATACGTACAGACGTATCGACATTAAGCCAAAAATAGTCCAAATGGATTCAGGGATGCTCAAACGGATATATCCATCAAAATCTCGATGTATGAATTTTGTTGGTTTAATAATATTTGCTTGTACATTTTTTGATTAAAATTAACAAATTTACAATTGAAAAAAAATTGTTAACTAGGCAAGCTGCTCAACTCATCATTATTTTACACTTACTACTATTCTTTCTTAATATTTAAAAAAAGTTTCATGATTAGAGGACCACTGGTTTTACAATAAAATTTAGTTTTGTTCCGAAGGAGGCAGTGCGACTTATATTTCCAGTTGGAATTTTCAGATTCCAGATTGATAACTTATGAACATAAATGTATTGATACTTCATTTTTATTTTGTGATCATCCTCATCCTTCCGTAATATTGATGCATAGTCTTGATTCTGTAGGGCCACTGTTACAATAAATAATTTATTATTTATTCGGAAGTAACTGATGAGTTTCAATTTTATTTCAGTATTTTCAGATTTGAGTCAATGCAACAATAAAAAAAAGTTATTGAAGATTAGATTTTATTTTATAAGCTTTGCTATCCTTCCTTGATAATCATACAAAATACTTGTCAAACTATTGACAGTTACAGGTTCCATGTCAATAACTCTTGGACAAAACAATTTGACAGACTTATTATTTTGATAATAACGTTAATGCTCTCTTGATATTCATACAGCATTAATTTGGGACCGATGGTTGAGAAACAAATTGACTTGTATCCTTCCTTAATATTGAATCAAATTTCTATCAATCTGGGACGACTGGTTTCGTGAGAAACTGATTATTTGTTTCCAAGGAGCCAATGAAACTAATATATTGGCATTTCAAGATTTTATTTCTATAATTCATAAACAGAAATTTTTTGACAACTGAATATTATTTTACAGTTACTACTATTCTTCCTTGATATTTACACAAAATTTCATAATTATAGGATTAGAAATAGACGTTGTACAGCAAACTTTCTTATTCATTCCAAAATTTAGCATTTTTAGTACTTCAGACAAATAATTATTTTAGATAAAATTGATGACGCTGACTGGATGAGTGAATTTGAGTAAGTAAAAAATTTTTTGGGAATTCAGTCAATTTTTTGTTTTAATTTCTTTTCTACTTTACAGTTTCGGCTTATCTCGGCCATCTTCAGAAGCGAAAAGAACTATATTGTGAAAAATTAAAAATGTACATTGATGTGTGATATCGAGCTTGATAAAATAGCGGAATTTTTTTTCCCATTTGTCAAATGCCACAACCGATATCTGTGGAAGACGTTGACTAAAATGACTATTTTAGTTTGCTAATTCAATAATCAATCAATACTTCGTCGAGAAAGTAGGGAAGTCATTAGTTTTATACTTTTTCATTTATTGGAATTATGTTTAAAATACCGAATAACGACAGCAGACTGGAAAAAATTGGAAATATCATTATCGGTTTTAAATGGCAATAAAATAGCTGTGATATCTCAATTGGCAATAATAATGTAATATACTCATACATATACATGAAATTATTCTGCAAAATTGCAATATAAAAATACTTGTTTCTCTTAAAATATCATTTACAAACAACTCAGTTGAGCATTTGCAATTAAACTCATTTTTTTTTTCATAATACCTGCATTGAAACAACGCGTTTCAACGCCTCTTTTGTCAATCGGAACAAGGCAATTTCAGACAAATGCGAGTGTAGCCTGTTTCTGCCCTAGAGGAGAAACAAGCTTGTTTCTGCCCGCTGAATTTATTTCTCACATTGTTTTATCCCTGCAGAGTCGCATTTTTTCATAGTCAATCTCTAAGAGAAAATCATATAACCTCAGTTAATTTGACAGTTGTTGTAATCGTAACTGTGAATTAAATTAAAAAGAGGATTAGTGTCAAGAAAAAATGTATTAATATGATAATTTTAAGTACATCACAAGCAGCTACTCTCGACTTGTTACCTGCAAAATAAAAAAAAAAAAAATAAGAAAAATATTCACTTTGCTATGTCAAATTTGTAATATGGAAAGTTTCAATGCAGGTATTATGAAAAATACAGTGTGTGGCACGAGACAAACACGATTTCAGCTCGAGCAAGCAACTCTCACCCTCAGCTGAAACCGTCTTGTTTCGTCTCTAGCCACACAATGTACTATTCCTTCATGATGCTATAACTCTCTTCATAATTGAGATACAACAAAATACTTTGCGTGATAATTGTAGGAAATTTAATGTCCGAGATACATTTCCAACGCAAATAATTAAAAACAGCTGAAAAACATAATTCAACCCATCTTCAAGATGGAGGAAGAGGGAAAATGCCCCCCTTTAAGAGGCTTAATTAAAGAAAAGTCGGTGTAAAATTTTGCTGATTGCCTCTCTTCCGACAATATCAATATTTGAAGTATAACTTTGAGTATTATCAAATATCCGGTTGACAAAGGTAGTTAAATGATATTACTTACGACGATATTAAAACTTGTAGTACGAGGCGAAAGATAATTAATATCTCTTCTATTGTCATCTATAAATGAAGATGAACTGAAATTAAAATTAACCTCGTATGAACTCAATTTGAAGTAGCAGACATTATTTCATACTGAGGCAACATAGTTTATTGAAAATGTTTACTCACTTCTGATAATAATAATAATCATATTTTCTTTATATTATATACGACTTGTTCAGCGTATTTGAACAAAAACTTGTTTGTAAACAAACCAAGAGTCTTAAGACTTCTACAAGTTTATTTCACTGCCATTTTTCGTATAATAGCTAATTTCATGGCAAAATTTGATTTAAATCAATTCTAATTTGAATTTTTACTATAATACACTGAAGAAAATTAAGGGAACGCTTAGGTTTAGCTAAACACTAAAATGTGCAAACCTTGAGCCCTGTATAATTTTCTGCAGAATACTGTTGAAATGAATACCTTTCCAATGCCAATAGAAAATAAATTCTGATACCCAATACTGAAAATTAATAATATAGCATTTTCTGAACAAATATAAAAACATAATAAATAAATAGGACGCAAATTATGGTTGCAAATATCTGCAAATTATAATTTACGTTACTTTTGCAAATATAAAAGGAAGTAATTAGGATCCCCATGGTATCATTTTATTTAAACCTATAGAATTTAGCAAATATTTAGAAAATTCCACTTGTCCCAGATATTCTCGCAAAAATACGTTACACTTTCATTTAGAACCGCCTGGCCGCCGTCAGCAGTCTAAGCTCGCTGTCCGATCTCTTTGACCTAGCACCTCTGACAGAAAATTCAAGACTATAATCATCTTTGGAGCTAAATCTATTCCCTATAATTTTCAATTTGCATACGGTTTTGTCTGCGACCAGAATATTGAATCTAATTGTTTGTTTTTGGAAGTGGTACGGTAGTATTACCAAAAATAGATGGAGCGTTTCCGTAATATGAGAAAAGGGTTTAGTTTCAACTGGAGAAGCTCCTAAAGCGACAACCGCAGTTTCCTATGTCTTCCAATTTATACCAAATTCAAGAATAATGACTATTATTATTTTATCTGATAGTATTTCAAAGTAATTAATTAATTCGCTGACATCAAACAAGTAGAAATAAACAAAATAATTGTACATGCAGACTAAATGAAAATATCTTGTGATTGGCGTTTTTTAGTGCAAGTATGCAGATTTTTGCTTGTAGATGGCACTAATGCCACGTTAGTCTAACACTTAACATTTTTTTACGCTGGCTCACCGCTAAAGAAGGAAGTTTGTCTCGTTTTTGCGATAGCAATTTCTGAATTGAGCCCAGTCAGCGGTATCTTCAATCTGGTGTCACATCTTAGTATTTCTTCACTGCTTAACATATTTGAAACACAAATAACTATTTGGTTAGAAATAAGATCTTATGAGTAGATGAAGCTAGCAGTCCTAAGAGCTCACCTATACTTATCACATTGCTGTCATTTTTATTGTTCTCCAAGAGTTAAACTGGAATTCAAAATCAAAACAGAATCTCGACAGCCATTACCTACATTTCAAGCGCTCACTTATCTACCTACCTTTTTTCTTTCTCTTCACATTAAATTCCAGTATAACTTTATTGAGTTAAAAATAGACTTCTTTCTCCGTTCGCTCCGATATCGCGTAATAACAGGGTAACATTGTGAGCTGGTGTCGATATGCGATACGCTACACCAAGAGGTCTTTCACCCTGATCAGTGCGCCGCCCCGTGACTCCCTTCGCTCAGCAATCAGTCTGAAAGAGACGGATCAGGTGTGAGTCACAAGAAATAAGAAACAGAAAGGACTAAAGTTTTTTAAAATTATGATTTGAAATTTATGTATAGGATGTCAATTTCTACTTAACTATGTTCTTATCCAAAATATGTTACTAGAATTATTATGCAACTGTTTTACTAGAAATTATAATAAGTACATGACGAGTCACAAAAACTATTATCCGAATATCGTTTAAAAGATATTTTCTATAGTCAAAATAATTTGCAAATACGAGAATGAATCGCAAGCTGACTTTTAAATTTCGCGAATAACTCAAAAAATGGACCGGAGACATTTGCTGTGTGAATACAGTGCTGCCAATATTAATTCGTAGAAAACTAAATCAAAGTTACGCAACTTATCTGTCCCGCATGTATTGAGGGTAGGAGCGTTGGGAACAAAATAAAAGTAGAAGAACTTCGAGCAAATAATGTCTGAACAATCAAATTTAGAGGTGGCCCTAGGAAAATATTAGCAGATTATCTGTTATAACTGTCAAAAGAGCTTTCTCTGCTTAGAAAAAAACTGATTGAAAGTGATAAAAATGCACACGTAATTATTATTCTCTCAAAACCGATAGCAGTCAAAGACATCATTCCTTTCTTTTGTAATCTTCACTCTATTCCAATTCTTGAATGAATTTTTTCAAAAAGTTAAAGACTCTTTCAAGTTTTGTCAAGCTTCCGGATTTAATTTAATCCATCCTCAATACAAATTCAATGAGTTCATTTTCAAATATAGTTAGATTGATAAATCATGCGTTAATTTATTTTATTATTACTTAGGGACATTATCACTGATTTTGTAGACATTTAAGTCATTGTTGAAAAATTTTCTAAAAATATATCATTATTTGTTCAACAAGTACAAGAAATGCTAGATTTTAAGGATGAGTAAGAAAACTTCGCATCGTACAGCGATCTTACGAATGCCAAAATCATATTTTTGGACATATTAAACATAATATCTCTTAGATAAAATGATTGAAGCTGACTGGATAAGTAAATATGAGTAAAACAAATACGGGAATTCAGTTAATTATTTAATGTCCCACTAGTTTATAATTGTTGTCATAATAACACTGATTTCAGGGTGATTACGTAATAAATACTACCTGAGGGCATTATGTTTTAGAATAAAGCCCTCGGGTATTATTTTGAAAAATAACAAACTAGTTTCCTAGTTACAGCAAGTAACTAGAATAATTTGTCTGACAGAAATTACAATGACAGAACATACATTGCTAAAAATTCTGATTAAAATAGAACAAAAGTCGGACATTGAACATTGAAGGCACCTCGGGAGTTGAACAGACAATAATGCCTACGGTCAATGTATACACCTCGGACCAGACGATGACCTCAAGCATTATTGTCCTTTTAACACCCTTGATACCTTAATTACTATAGTAATATTTATTTTCTGATTTTACAGTTTTGGCTGCACTTCTGCCATCTACAAAAAGAATTTTTGTGTGTGGAATTGAATGTGTATATGTGCTTAAAATTTTGTTACCATAATGAAATAGCGAAAAAACAAAATTCCCACTTGTCATTGACACAACCGACTTCTACGAAAGACGCTGACTGAAATAATATTTTTACTTCTATCGCGCTTCATTATTGAATTGTTGAAAATGTGAATGGATGCAGAGCTATAACCTGCACATGTCAACAAACTTGAATAAGAGTTTTAGAGCTACCAGCATGAGATAACCACTAAAATGATTGACGCATCAAATAAATATTTATTTGAATATTGATACTTAGATAACAACTATGTAATGTGATTTACATTTTGTACTAGGCTAAAAAAATCAATGATTTTTGTACAGTTGCCACGACAACTTCTTGAATTACTAAAATGGACTACTTTCATGTGTGATGTAGTATTACAATATGGTGTCTTATTCAAACGATAGAAGCAAGAAGTTATTTGTTTGATGGATTGATGAAGGAGGACCATCATCCTTTGATCTTATTCTTCATTTATATTACTTTTGTATTGCGTTTTACGGAGTCCTGTAATATAATCTGACAGATTGACTGACAAGTGAAGCTTATACCAGAGCTTAACTTTTGTGTTCAAATTTGAGTCCAAGGCTCGAAATTCATAAATAGAACTGGCATTATTTGTAAGTTCAGGTCGCTTTCGGCTTCTGTTTCGACCACCTTCAACCGAAAAAAGTATATTTGGGCGCTTATTTGATTTCGGCGAAAAAAATCGATCGGAGATACAGATTTCTTCTGTAGAAATTCCTCAAAATTACCCTTCACTAGAGTCTGGCCGAAGATCAGTTCAATAGCTGAAGCAGACTGACGCCGTCATTATTAGTCGAAGGCGAAATTGAAAGTGTAATTAAAGTAGAATAATTTATTGTTAAGGAGCATTACCAACACATTATAGTACAACAAATAGTACAACAAATTGCAGTACAACCATTTTCTTAAATATGGTAGGGCTAGATTTCTGATCAACTAGAATTTATGGAAATTTAAAACTTATACCATTTTTAGATAAAAATGTGTGATTAATTTTCAAGCTACAGTTTCTTAGATATCTGGAAATAAATTAATATACTTATCTCAAAGTGCTGACCTAAAAAATCTATCTTTAATAGCATTTAAAAGGTTGACCATATAAGGTGATCTGATATTTTTGTACAGATTGAGTATAATTGACTGAGCAAAACACAGAACGGTAATTATTTTAAATTCGACCTAATATATCAATACCTCAGAACTCCAACCTTTCAATTTCGTACTCCTCAAAATTCGCTTTGATCAACGTCCATAATTATAATTTACATCCATTTTGACTCATCAGTTATGCAACATTTCTTCAAGACCCTTGTTGCAGAATCGTTGCATAAGATTTTAACAAGTGGCTTAGTGCCTTATGGAGCTAAGCATGTGTATTGTAAATCAACTACGATTGTTCCAGATTTTTAAAATGGTTGCACTTTGTCGTCCTTATTAATAAAGAATGCAGTTGGCAACAATGAAATGACGGGACATTGTTTTATATACGAAAGGCAGACTGTGTCAAGGTGATTGAATTTTTGTTGAGTATCGAGTGAAAGATTTGCTGAACGTTAATTCAGTATAGCTATTTGAAAGGAGCTAGGAAGAATTTAAAATATGAAAGGAAAACAATTACGAGCATATTAATTATTATCCTCAAAGCAAAAATGGTGTTATCTTTCGGCTTAGGTTCAAAAGACAGGTAAAAAAGTAAAAAATCAGTTTGAAAAAAGAAACAGCTGGTAGACGACGACACCTAAGCAAAAGCAAGACAAAGGAATCCGAAACCAATGTATCTACCTGCGTGCAATCCTCAATGAACTTGAGAGGAAATTTGACAAGATGCAGACGAAGCATGATTCTGCAGCTACCAGGAGATTCCCACAGGGTCAAAAATAAGAAATAAAACCATACAACTTTTATTGCCTTCTTTATTTCGGCATAGTAATACAGTGAATCAAAATTATAAGAAATCTGATATCGCAGTATCATTCACCTCATGTAAGCATTTTTCAACATTCTTTGACTGAAATTTTTGATGCAGTTTCATTCAAATAAGGTATCCATTATTTTAAACAAGAAGCAATGTTTGAGTTCTTGTTGATAAAAATCTTAAAATGCTTCAAATTCATGTGGAGAATTTTTATGTGCACCGATAATCTTCAATGGACCCTTTTAGGTAAATGTTCCAAATCTTATTCCTCTTCTAACATTTTTGAGTACAATTAAAGATTATAAAATACATAATAGCTCATGAATTTATCAGGAACCTTCAATAAACAGCATGTGAACAAGAGGTAAAACGTTTTAAAATTCTTGTTTCGAAGTAATTAAGGCAGATAATGTTGAAATCAGTATGTAAGCCGCCTCTAATGTCATTTCAAATTTAATTACTTCGATGGCTTTGGAAACTTGTATAAATAAAAGAGAATACGTTGTGAATGAACTTAGGAAATAATTATGGAGATTGAAAATGTAATGTCAATAACCTTTCAGGTAAAGTCAAATAAATGAATTCGCCATTTGCGTTTCTGCTTCTCGCAGCAATGTTGCAAAAGGCACGTATCTTACAGTCAAATCAGTAAACAGTTTTTATTTCATACATGACAATCAACAACCACTGATATAGAAACATTGAGGATGTACTACCCTATCCAAACAGATATACGAATTAATTGGATTACAAAGTCTTCTTAACAGTTACACTTAAGAGATCACGAATCGTTTTTTGCATTTAACTTACATCCTGTACAACTTACAATCAAATCAAATAAACTGTGATTCATAATTGGATCTTCGTGAGTACTTGTGTGATTTTTCTTGATCTTCTAAGATGAGGTACAATTTGAGAATTAAACGCAGGTTAAGATGCACACGATCGCAAATAATTTACATTCAGCTGATCAAACATTTCGGTCATTAACACTCACATTTGAAGCATTTAAAAAAAAATATTCATCGTACTGAAAGAAGCTATGAACGATTTACTGCGATGTTTATAATTTTTTTTGTACTGATGATATCTCGTATCTATTTTCTGGTATATGTAAGTGTGTGATTGAGAGTATATTTCATCTTGCAACACCGCAACCATTTTTTTAATGGTTTTTCTGGCAAGTGCAATCTCTTGTAAAGCCATAAAAATCCATGTTTCCCGATGGTCAACGAATGAAGATCCTCTTCAATTGGAATTCCTTTGAGCGAAATCTAAATATAATGTAGCATTATCGCAAACAAGTTAATGATCATGTATTATAAAATAATGATGAAGGCAGCATTTACACTAACAGCAAAAGTGCCCCTATAAAATTTCCCGCGGTGCCACCCCTGTGCCGGGGAGTCGAGCAACGCAGAGCCGGCGCCAAGCCAGTCGCTCTGCCCGGCTGTAATTTCATATTTATCTTTAACGTGAGAATGTACGCGTAAAAATACAACTAGCAACTATGTGGTACTTAACTATCGTGCAAATAATCAACTGCTGTTTACACCGATTCGTGTAAGTGTGAGAAATTTTTTCTATAATCCACATCAATGTGTTCTAAAAATGTTAACAGCTTTTTATATCCCATGATTCAATCATTTCGAAGCGAACTAATTTCAGATATAAGTATTCGGTAATCTGAAGGTCGTGGGTCGAATCTCAACTTCGGATGATTTTCACTGAATTTTAATATACTATGTGGCGTACTCTCCACAAAAATTGAGAGTACGGTAACTGCTATGGGTACTAAAGTGCATTTATATGTGTCTGCAACATCCGATTTATTTTTCAGTAATTTTTCTATTAGACTTTGAAGCCTTTTTTCTGGGCAGTGAATGAATCTCACTTGCCCTGAGTCACGCTTGCAGGTACAGTTGGATTTAGGGTTGATATTATTTTAATGTCCAACTATTATATTATTATTGTCATAATAATAGTGTTTTCAGGTTAATTACGTAACAAATAATACCCAAGGGCATTATTTTGCAAGATAACAAACAATAATATCTGTTTTTCTAGTTACAATAAGTAACTAAAGTAATTTATCTGACATAAATCACAATGACAGAATATACATTGCTGAAAATTTTGACTGAAATAGTACATTAGTCGGACATTGAACATTAGAGGCACCACGGGAGTTAGACGGACGATAATGCCTACTGTCAACGTACACATCTCGGGCCAGAGGCCCTCGGGAGATACACTGTTGACCTCAGGCATTATTGTCCTTGATACCTTAATTACTATATTACGATTGCCAAAAATGCTTATTCCGGTCATGTAGTCCAAGACATATTCACAATCTCTGCTTAGAGCACTCAATTTCCATATTTTGATAATTATCAATCTCCAATCTTATTGGTCTTGCATATGTTGCAGAAATGATGAAAAAAGTTTCTTCATAGTTTTGTATTTTGAAGAGAGCGTAATAGGAGACGATAGTTGCTGAAAAATATTAATAAGAAAAATGTGAGGGAAGGTAGGAAGTTCAAGCGAACTTTTATCGGCGCAAGATCGGCGTTTTCATAAGTAACAACGTGAGAGTGATGCTTTTAAAAGACGTGAAATAATTTTCTCTGTTTCTTTAAGGGTGGCTGTGCAAGGGTTGTCTTTTTATTTTTGCATATGAAAATAGAAGAAAACTGTAACTAGATTTTAATGACTACTTTTTTCGAAGTGTTCCTTATGAACAATGATGCCGAGGTTACTGCAGTTTTGCATTCGCTCTAATCAACTTTGCAAGCAGTTATGCCACTCGTTTGCTGATATTGACAAAATTGCATTTATGAAGATGTCGACTGCTTCTTTCGGCGACTGAAACAGTCTGTTTTCAATTTTTAGAAAAGTAAAACAATCGTTGGAACTTGGGTTGGAACTATAAGGAGAATAGTCCAACAATTCAGCGTGTTGCTGCTCTAAAAATTCAATAGTCTACGAGCTGTGTGCGAACTTGCATCGTCTTGGTGGAGGAATATACGTTGTTAAGGATAGGTTTTTCGAAGCTCAGCAATTAATTTCGGAAAATAAATGGTTGTATACCAATCGGCAGTAACAGTTCTACGATTTTGCAGAGGAATTTCAAGACAAATGTCACGATCATCTTTTCAATCTAATTCGAGAACGAACAACTTTTGCCTGATTTTTCCTCCCTTAGAACAGCCAAACAGGCGACTGGCGTTTATTTTTTGTTAATTCACATCTCATCACCACTGACGATGTTGTAAACTTTTAAGTCGCCTGCGTTGAATCGGCCTAGAGATTTTTTGACTCCAATTCTGTGGTCGGTATTCGAAAGGTCATAAATCGTATATTGTCTAAATAGTACTAAAGTCCTTTGAGGCACCAACCACAGAATTGACCTAACTTCTTTCTGTTCTTCGGTCAACGGGAGACAATTTTTTTTTATGTCATGATGCCTCAATCTTTGTTAATGAGCTTGCATACGGCATTGACGTTTTCCTGAGTGACCGCCGTTTTGGCTCGTCGCTCACACTTACTCGCCCACGTTTGAATTTTTCACATCACTGAGAAACTGTCGACTAATGTGGTAGTCTATTATCAAAAACAGAAGCCAATTGGGCGAGGGATTCTTGTTGAAATAATTTTCTTCGAAAGACGTGAGAGATTATTACGCGAAAATTCCATATTTCTGATAACCTGTGAAATTTGGAGACTCGCTACTGCTAAAATATTATACGAATGGCAATTAAACTTTGAGCTTAGCTTAACTAAATATGGAAGTTAATTTTTTTGTTCCTTTGATAAATGATTGGTAGCACCATCTCTGAACCAGCATGCAAAACTAAATGACAGCCTTCGTAGCATCTGGCATGAGCATTTTGGGGCTAAATATTGTGTTCAAATGACTGACAAGTTTTAAGGTATCATGAGCACCTCATCTTCAGCAACCACCATACTCCACAGATTTCTTCTACGAATTTTACCTTACATATATTGTGCTCACATCAAGGGAGCACAGAGCAAAACTTGTTGAAGTTGACGAAAAATATATTAAATGAAGCAGTGACAGAAGTTGTGCCTAGTACTGTCGTCGGTCAAACTGTCGATGTACTACTTCACTTCCAATATCGATGAAACTTGGTGGAAAGATATGTTTTAGCATTACAAATATAGAATAAATAACTATTGGCAGTCAGACTTGGACGATCTTGAGAATCGTATTTATCAATTCATATTTATATATCATGTATATATGTTTTCCACCCAACTAACGAGCGGGCTTTGCCTGCTGTGACTAAGCTCGACATAGAATCTTGAATTCGAGACAATGACGAAGGGTGTACTAAACACCTCATGCTAGGTTTTATATGCCGTCATTGACTCGAACTCAATATTCCATATCAAGCTTGGTTAATACAATACAATATATTTCAAAAATATAAAGTAATAAATGGGCCTGACTGCAAATAGTTATTATTTTTCTCATATTTGTGATGTTAAAGCAAATCTTTTCCGCATGATTCATCGGAATCGGAAGTGAAGTATAGTGCATCGACAGTTTGACCCTATCAACATATATTTGCAAAAAAAAAACTAAATTCAGATTACAAAACTCAACTGCCATGTACGATGGGGGAGCTGGGATTTATAAACGGTAAGTTTACACATTTTTTATGATTTGTGAACCACCAAGTTAAGAAACAGCCGTGAAAAAATATTCTTATAGAAACGAGCCTTTTCTATCTTAAAATTTGGAATTGAGTGGTTTTTTGTCCAGGCGTTTGAATAAGAAATTTTTTGAGTTTGTGCTCATATTTATATAAGGAAGAGAAAGTAGTTGATTCTGTTTGTTATCCATATTGACCAGTACTAGTCCTTGTGACTTCTCTTTCCTTTTTTTGATACAATTTTATTTTCACTTTCTTGTCATTTCAGGTTTCAGGTAAGGTAGTAAAAGTTGACTAATTAAATAAACAAATATTTGAACAGCAGATTTTCAACATTCCAAGGTATTTTTACATCCTTCTGGTTTTAATTTGCTTACTGTTAAACAGAAGTGTCAATTACCATTTTTAGATAAAAATGAATGTTGGTATTTACTCAGACATCATAAAAGTAAGAGCCTTTTAATGTCCATTAGCAGGACCATTGGCACATATTTAACTAAATATTTTATCAGGATAATTTGCACCATTCAAATTGTTTCATTAGTTTTCTTTATTTTTTTGTTTCTATATACAAATAGTTTAAACGTTTTCTTGTTCCAATTCAATCACAATTAATATCATAGCGAAGCTCCATGAATATGTATATGGAGGAGAATTGTTACATTTCAATTTGTTTTCAAAAAGTCGAATTTTATATCACCTCATTGCATATGATATCAAAATACAATATGGAGCTCGAATTCATACAAATTTAGAATTTGCGAATTTAATTTGCACTTTTTGGGGTTGTAATGAAGTTTTTTTTTGCTTCGCTTCCGTATGAAAAATTCAACAATAAAATTCTTCTCCAGACATAAAAGTCTTTGTGCTAAAACGCATCCTCGGGGCATACATACAAAACCAAATAGAGAATTGTGAAGTGTAAGAAAGACAAAAATAAAACAACAATGACCTTTTACATAACAACCGCAAGAGAGTCGATGATATGACCACATCCAGCACCTGTCCGTGGAGATTAAGAAGATCTCCGGCAGAGCTGTTGAGGTCTGAAGAAGGCGCCATGCAGTTGCGGTCATTTCTAAATGAGAAGGTGTGGTACAGTGAGAATACAAAAAAATATCATATACATACAGGGTGATTAATAATAGATGACAGCTTGAAGAAGAGGACATCTTGATCTGGACCGATCTTTCAATAAATATGCAGATTGGTCAGCGTTGATAATAAGAATACGTTTTGAGATTGATCTTTTTCACGGACAGTATTTAACCTTTTCCATTAAATCGATATCTAAAGTTATCAGGAGATAGACCTGCAATCTCCATCTCATAGACCCCCATGCCTTTTGTTCCATCTAGTTGGCTGGTGTGATTACTGACCCTGAAACAACATAAACATCTGAGTTAATTGTTGGTTGTAAGTTGAGGAACGCTTCAGAGAAGAATCGTGAAACTAGTGCCGTTATTAGGTGTTGAACTTTGCAACTAGACAGAGTTTATGTTCTTTTTGGTTTATGAACCGACAGTGATTATTAGAAGATGCATTTTTACTTGAAATTGTAGGCCATTTTATCTTTGTACCTAATAGAAACAAAAGAGAAGACTAAATTTCACTTGGAAGAAAGTTGTCGGAAAATAAATACCTAGAGGTTCTAAAAAATGTCATAAACATGAATATTTCTGAATTCAGAGAGTTACTGCTTGAGACTATTGCTGGCCATAAACATCCCAGAGGTTTACTCACATGACTATGAGGTTTTGTGGTAGTATACCATTTTTTGTACCAAGTCCTGGATGATCTCTGTAATAAGAGAAGGGCCTACATATACGAATCACTCAAACAGTCTCCATTCTTTCTGTCCCACAATAGTTAATCTTCTAATGGACTGGATACTTTGACGAAGGTTTTTTTTAGTCAATTTCGAGTTATGTAACATAAAACGATAAAGTTTTAAGAGTAACATAATTCTAAAGGCTTGGGGTGATGAATTCCTAGAGACGTAGATTCTTCTTCTTTTCTAATCAATTCAAGCCTTGCAATGTTGATATAAATCATCTTGCCAAAAGATGATTGAATTTTTGAGTCTATGATGTTCTAAGGACAAAAAGTTACAAGAAACGTCCATGATTTTTTCTTCGGTCAGCCTGAGCCTTATAATTTTATTTTGTATCATTTTGCCAAAAGCGGCAAAGTTTCAGGGATAGTAGAATTCTGAAGACGATGAAGTCTTAATGGCCAGCTGCACCCCCGTCACTTTGCTTTAAGAAAGGAATAATAACCATAGTAACAGTTGTCCGTACAATAGCTGCCATAGATTTTGAACTCCACTTAAAGTTGTGATGGTGGTGCAATTGGCCATAAGAGTAACAAGTTCCTAGAGACAATAAGCCTTGCAGTGTTAGTTTGAATTACTTATTGAAAGGGGCAATGAAGTTCTGAGAGCAATAAATTCCTGGAGAGAACTGATTCCATCTTCGATCAAACTGAGCCACACAATGTTGTTTTGAACTGTTTAGTTTAAAGCATCAAAGTTTCAGTGGTGACAAAATTCTAGAAGCTACAAAGTTTCAAGGGTAGTAATCTTCTGAATACAGTCTTCTTTTAACGATAAACCTGAACCTACAGTTTTGATTAGATTATTTTGTCACGAGCAGCAGAGAAACAGAGACGACAAAACTCTAGGAGCTTCCTTCTTTGGTCACCTGAGCCTCAAAATGTTATTTTGGGCTGTTTTGTTGAAACTCCCAATCCTTGTCATCATTATCTAGATCTTATTTTCATGGGAGAATAACCTGACCTAATCCCTGTCATGTCCTTATGATAAACATTAACTGGAAACATGGTCAACTTGCATGACAAATTGACAGTAAGAATCAAGTCAATGTCAATGTCAAGTGGTTGTGGTTCCACCATAGTTTTGATTTAAATTATTTTGTCTGAGCAGAGAAGTTCCACGTTCGACTGAATTTTAGAAAGTTCGAAGCTATGGGAGTGAAAAATCTCTGGGGAGGATTAAGATTCCTTCTGTTCTGTTATCTTGGGCCTTTTAGTTGGAACCGGTAAGACTCCAGGGACAACAAAATACTATGTAGCTTCAGGGTCAACAAGTTCCCAGAAACAATTTCTCTGTAATGATGAACCGAAGTCATTTATATCATTTTTCCAGAAGTGTAGAAGTTCCAAAGACGACAAAATTCTAGTGATAAGAAAGTTCCAGGAGCAAGAAATCTCTAGCGTCGACAGCTATTTTTCCCATGGTGGATCCAAGGCGTTTTGCTGAGAAGCAACTTTTTGTTTTGCAGCTAATTGAAGGACAGTTTGCTATCTCAATTTTTAAACTAAAATCTTTTCACAGGCGTTTGTACACATGAAAGATTGGGACTAGGACAAAATGACATTTATGTGAGCTTTCAAATTGTAAGAGCAAGGAAATAACGAAAGAAAAAATATTGAGTGGTACACACTAAAACTTCAGTGAAATGACAGCTTAACACCTTATTTGAAATCTTACGAGCTTATCCTAATAATTTTCAAATTGGTATTAGAAGTTTTGGTGAAGTTTGTTACGACTATATTCCCTACAAAAGACATTACCAAAAAAATAGCTGCAAACATAACTGTCTGAATTTCATTTAGCTTGTTTTATATCCTGCATTTACTGTGAATGAATCGTGCTCGCATTTCAGCCAATAATAAATAATAATGTGGCTTAGCACTCCTTGTGGAGTTTCGCCGCTCCTTAGCGGAGCTTGCTAGATCCATTTTTTGGAGGGAATCACTCTCCATTTCTGATTTCAGATGTTATTCACTATATCAATCCATTCCTTTCTATCTCTTGTTTTTTTCTTTCCATTAGGATATTCCCATTGTTTTTAGATCTTATTCTACTTCTTTTGTCCATGATGATCTCGATTTTCTTCTTATTCTTTTTCCTGCTTGGATCTAAGATTGACTTTATTCTGTCTCCATATGTGTCCGAGCCATTTTATTCTTTGCTGTTATATCTTCTATACCATATCTTCTCCTTCTCTATTTCGTGATTTATTATTGGTCTACATCTGTTATCTGATAGTTTTTGTGGGCTTAGTATTGTTCTCATCATGTTTCGGTAGCATAGAGTGCTATTGGCTTCATTATTGTCTTATATATTCTCATTTCTGTTGTTCTTGACAGGATTTTACTTTTCAATAGCTTTTTTATTTGCGTAGAAAGCTCTGTTTGTTGTTATCATCTTTTCTATTATTCCTGCTTCTCTTTCTCTCTTATTTGTTATTGTGACATTAAGATATTTGAACTTATCTACCGTTCCAAACGTATATTCTCCCATCTTTATCTTCTGTTGTTTCCCCGAATTCCATTATTCTTGTCTTATCGATATTTATTTCTGGTCCTACGTTATTACTTTTCGTTATTATTTCTTGTAACATTTCTTTCATCGTTCGTCTATTTCTCATCATGATCGCTATATAATCAGCGTATGATATTATTTGTCCTGCTTTTGTTCTTAACGTTCTTTTTTCTATGTTTTTAGCACATATTGTAATATTAAATTGAATAGGGTTGCTGATAGCGCATCTCCTTGTCCAACTCCTTGGTTTATCACAAAATCTTATATTCCTCCTTTCCGTGTTATGATACTAATTTTTGTTTTTCTCATTGTTATTGCTATAAGTCTACTCAGTTGTCCTGGTATTTCTAGTTTTTTTAAAGCTGTCGTCAGTTTTCCTCTTTTGATTGAGTCAAAAGCTTGTTTTAAATCCACGAACAGTATCTCTGTATTCATGTAATATTCCATGGTTTTTCAATAATTTGTTTTACTATATGTATGGCGTCCGTTGTTGATTTTTCTTTGATGAAATTTCGGCCAATCAGAAGGCTTAAATCGTAGTCCTGTAAGAAGCCTGGACCGTTCTCTACTGTATTGAACTGTAATTATCAATTCAAGTAACCAGAAAAATAAGAGAATAACTGTTGCAGCTAGAGAGGCATTCAAAGCAGTAAGCCTGTTTTTTGCCTTGTTAGACACAATTCTACTGCTGATTGTTAATAAGTATACTGATGATATGAGAATACCAATCTCGCCTCTTACCAATTTCTGGGTGTGAGTTATTCGGTAGATTGATTTTTATACTGTAAGTTCGGTTATCATGCTCATATAGGCTCCCATAGATTACAATTTACATTTTTATAAGCTGAACATTGACTAAGGCATTTGACTCAACCTGGGACCAAATTTGGTTTCCCCAGGATCGTCAGGATAGAAGTCAAGCGCAGTAATATCAAATTGTAAAAGATTTTTCTCTCATATATTTGTAAATTGACAAACAAATTCTCCTAAAATCAAATGAATTGCAAGAAATGTCAAACTGATTTATTGGCAAATAAGGTGCAAGATTATTTCCGAGTGGTCAATAAATGATTTCTTCCCTATAATAATAATAATTTTTTTCTCAGTCTGTTGAAGTATTTCTTTCTTTTCTTTAGATGAAATATACTATTCTACGACCATGGTTAATTATCATTTGATATTTTGTATGAATATACAGTCATTCTATATGATTCAGTGCTGCAACAAAGTTTCGCTACATTAATCTAGATTATTATGAAATTTAATGCGTGCAAGATTAATCAAATCAAAATTAATAACTTGATTTGTAATCTGTAATTATTTATAATTAGTAAGAACCAGATTATAATCAATATCAAGGACTTCTCGACCATATATCAAATTAAATTTGCGAGTAACCTTTCAGTATATTTAATTATTTTCCCTATATTATTTAGGATTATTGTTATTTACATATTCATTACTCATGCATTCCATATAGGCAATACAAATTTTCAATAATTTCGAATCAATTCATTTTTCAATACATTTAAATTGAGCAATAGTAAGCTGTTTATTATTTGTAGGTAAAAGTTTCTCATTATTAATAGTAAGTTGTCGATTTTCATTTCTTGGAACATTTTTATCAAACGCAGACAGAGTCTGTAAAAATGTATTTCACTATAAAAGTCCAGGTTGTTTATAACTTTACAATCCGTGACTTACCCTTATAGGCACAAACCGTTTTCTCTACAGACAAAAGTGAAGACCATTCGTACTTGCTGTTTTTTGTTTGTTTCTCAGTGGCAATATTATGCAGGAAAGGACTCAGAAAATTCATATATGTCCATTTCTAAAAATATAATTCTGCAAGGTTTTATCCAATTGACAAATTCTTACATCAAATGAAATTGAACATAATTAAATTTCTTTTACACATCGGTATCTTCTATACTGTGCTGTTGAGACGAATTCTCTTTTCAATTTATTGTGGTCTCAAGATACAAACAGAACTACTCTGGATTCTTCCTTATCTGAACATGAAGTGGAAATTACCGAGCACTTACAACCTTTTTCACCATCGTTGGAAATTCTGTTGTGTCATCTAAGCGAATTCATACAAAATAACTCCTATGTGATAATTATCTACTCCATAGAATAGAAAAGTGTTTATAAAGCTTGTCTTGACTTTGGTTTTTGAACACGATGTTATAAAACTTGGCCTCCGAGTAATCTCCTGCCAAATAAAACCCTTAACTCTTGTACGAGCCTTGAAACGTTGAGCTGAGTTAGATACGCCCCTGCATTTCAGTTTATTTCCATCCTCAGTAGCAAAACTTACTGACAGCTAAGTCCGACTTTTGACCTAAGGTCTTTCTTAGATCTGACGCTTCTTTTCTTCTGTCTAGCGGGCGGTTCAACATCGTGGATGGCGTGTCACGATGACAACAAAACCTCGTGCTTATATTCAGTTGTTTCTGTTGTTGTTGGCTGTTATTGCTACTGTTGTTGTTGTTGTATTGAACATGGTAGTTGCTCGATATTGCAGGGGTAAACAAACTCGTGAGCTTGCTGGTGGTCGATTTGAGTTGATGAAATGTTATGCTGACACTTGATAGTTGACGTAGAAGAATTGAATTTCGAAAGAAGTCAATGGAATGTGGAATGAAGGTCCATCATAATAACGTCATTCTACCGATGTTACACAAAAAAAAGTACAAAATTTTATCGATAATAACAGAAATTTCCACCTTCTGCGTTCCTGTAAACAGTCTATATATATATATATATATATATATATATATATATATATATATATATATATATATATATATATATATATATATATATATCCTTCAGCCTTATATGAGTGTTCAATTTGAATAAGCAATTAAGCAGCTGAAATAAAAATCCTGCTACAATTGAGAATGAAATATTCGAATTGAAGTTCTCTTAATGATGTTTACACGTTGCATTTTAATTGTCCAAGAATCTTTTCAAAATGACGAATCCGTGCAGAATGGGTTTGTTGCAAAATAATGAAAATGCTAACGTTTATGTACTGACGTTTGAGTAGAGTTGACGCCTTGACGAAGATGCAGCTTCAATGCAGTTGCCTGCTGTGATTCAAGAAGATGAATAATTAATTTTGTTGGCTATAGATTCATTTTTAGTTTTCATGAATGAATCGTTATAGAATAGTTGATTTGCTGCACGAATCTATTAATAACCAGCTGAACCAACAAAAACTTAACCTCAAGTTATTATAAATGCGATTGAAGGACAGGTTGTAGATTTGCAACATAAGGGAGTATATTTATGCATTCAAGATTATTTCTAATGCCCTCAACTTCCATAGTCCTACAATTATTGAATACACAACAAGAAAGCACAGAGCATACCGGAGCATAAGTTGACATTATTTGGATTGAACAAATAACTAACTTTAAAGAGCTCGGCTGCAATGATAATGATACAGCTGATTTTTGATCAGATAGGGATGTACCTATCCTACTTAGTACTTACTTCCCAGTATTCGAGTACGTTGCCCCAAAAACTAGATTTTATCTGATCTAAATCTCGAAATTAGGCTTGTGATTGATTTAATTATTGATGTAATAATAAAATGTCAATTTTTAATTGAATTTCTGTCAAAATTATCCATAAATCTTTCTATTTGCGTTCAAGGTAAACATTTCTCTAATTAATAATCTGATTTATCAGAAATGAGATTAATTTTTTGTTGAACGTTTGCGGTCACGCCAATTTTGCAACTACTTAAAAGTGTTGAAATTTTGATTGAATCATTAGAATAATTTCACGGATCATTCTAGCTTGAATTATTACGAAGCAATTTTGATTCTTCCGCTACTGCTAGGTTCCTAATGATAATAGCTAGTGGTCCAAATAAACAATGAAAGAATATGAGACGTATCGCTCTCGATTCAGGAGTAATATCACACTTGTAAGCTTTTCTTTTATTCAGGACGAATGCTACTCTTTTTGCCGAAATAGAAAATTGACGATTGAGAACAGATAAATGATGCAGTAGACCAAGCGATCAATGAAAATAAGACAGGAATACGTGATGAAGCAAGAAAAAAAAAACTTAGAGTCCAATTCTCTCACGTTTTTTTTTAAGCCCGGTACTTCCAAGCGCGTTGTCGTTTGTAGGCCTATGAAATTTTGATGCCTTCTCCTTTCTTTCTATTTTGACTGTACATATTCACCGCGTGCCAATCATACAGTAGTTCAAGTCGGTTTGAGACCATCACTCCAAGCCCATAAGCTTTTGAAAAGCGGGCCACCCAAAATGTTTCCCTAAGGAAAGAAATTTTGGCCCGTACTCGAGCCGTGACCAGATGGCCCGTAGCCTGTTTAGATCACATTGGGCCATGTAGTACTCTAAAGAGGACTGAGACAATAGCAATCGGTTGGATGGACTCGAGGTCGTGACAATTTTTAATTCAACCAACATATCTCAATTAAGAAATATTCTACATCTATGAACTGTATGAGTCAATGAAGCTCAATTCATACTGTTCAAGAAACAATCATCAAAGTTAATGAAAGTTTCAAGGTGTCTGAGAAAATTTACAAAAACAGGAAGTACTCCACGGTCGCAGCTACCCTAATACTTCGGGAAGTTGTGGCAGATACCAAAATAAGCTGTGGAATCGATGTATTTACATTATTTAGTGAATAAAAAATACTATTATACCAGCATTCAAGTCACTGAACCGTATTATCTTTTGATTTGCTATTGGCAAAGAGCTCAAGGCAATACAAGCAAATACAATTATTTCGTCTGTATCCTCTTCATCATCAATTTTACTTTTTTCATAAGTTGAGACTTCTTTTTCTCACTTAGAACACGCTTCTTCACATTTTTTATGTTTCTACTAGCTTCTATGGCAGCATTTTCATCCTTGGTAGGTGTGTCAGTAAGCACAGCAGATTTGATCTTGCGTTCATTTTGCTGTTTTTTCTTCTTGGCAGAGCCTTTGGTGACGGCCTAAGTAATTTTGACGAAATCACATTAGAAATAGTGGCAAGATGATGACTACGGGCTGTAGATGTGCGATCAACGGGGTCTTTGGCGTTATAGCATAGAGTAGATGGACTGCTGAAAGATGTCATATTCCGATTTGCAGACTTACTTGGAGTTGGGTTTCTTGCTTCTATATTCTCTGACAGCAATGTCATCGTTTTCAACAATACCGATAGTTGGATTTGGAGTGAGGATTCTTTCTTCTAGGCTTTCCTCATTTTCTGGATTAGACTAAGTATAAAATAGTGACTTTTGTAAAGGTCAGTTCATCAGTTTCGACACTAGCCATGCCCCTATAAGTCTCTCGTTTATATTTATTTGGCATTCTGAGGCAAACAATCTAGAAAAATGAGCAAAAATATGAGAGCTGTGACAAGCTAACAACAACTCGCCTAGTTGTAAAAAATTGTGAACTGGTCAGAATGTTAATACAAGAAAAAATACTCACGCCATGAAACTTGAGAGATTAAAGCATTCGAGAAAAGATATCATAACAATGTGAACATAATACGTGACGACATATGAGCAATCAAAATTTTGGTACTGAAATTACTTTTTGCAATTCTCTGTATGCAGATGTCGTACATTCACAACCGCTTGATGAATACCGTTGCGCGTGTTGCGTCAAATAGCGCGTCTTAGAAACAACAAACGCGCGTTGTTGTCACCTCGCTAATGCCCATAGTTTCCGATAAATCGACTATGTCACAACTTTCCTTTGTCACAGCTCTTCTAGATCTCTCCTAGGCGATTTCGATCAGTGTATCATGGGAACCTATAATAGGGAACACGCATAGTTATGAGAGCCAAGTTGCTTGCATTGAAGTCTCTTGAATCAAGGTCTATATAATAGTCCAAGATCTCAGACCCGCCAGACGTTACTTATTTTCTGAGAAACAAAATGTGCGGATTAGAGTAGTGTTAATCGATACTTTGATCATACGCATACTTGCTTGTTGGTACTGACGGCCAATTTATAGATACGAGGTGCCAAAAGTACGTTAAGACATCACTCACTCTTCTTGAAGTCTGAGTGCTAATTTTTATGGATGTTCCAGATAATATTATTGAAAATTGATAATCAACACTCGCAGACACCTCTCATCGGCAAAAATTCCTGCTAAACGCTTTAAAGCTCGCAAAAAATAATTTAATCTTACTTATCATATCCTAATTTTTATGTATAATACTCAGGGAGCAATTTCAATACTTTCTGTGAACAGCCAGACCAAGGGATAGATGGATGCCCATAGATACTTCGCTTACTATCACGTCTACAAATAGTAATCTCGCGCTTTATTAACTCACAGCGATATTTTAACTGTGCCTGGGGAATGTTTAGCCCTAAGATTGATCTGGCCAATAACAAAGAATATTGGAATTGTTTCCAGAGTATCATGTATAAAAATTGGCATTCAGACTATGAGCAAGATCACGTAATTCTTTGAGAACTTTAAAGAGTCCAGCAGAAATTACCACCGATGAAAGGGGTCTAGCAATGCTGATTATATTTTTTCAACAATATTCTCTAAAACATACATAAAAGTCAGCACTCAAAACTTTAAGTAGAGTGAGTAATGTCTCAACGTACATTGAGCACCTTGTATCTATAAATTGGCCGTCGGCACAAACTAGCTGGTATGCGTATGATAAAAGTACCGACTAACACTACTCTATTTTACACATTTTGTTTCACAGAAAATAAGTAAGGTCTGGCGGGCCTGGGATCTTGCTCTATGAGTCCTAGATTTCATTCACATACTCAATATTTTAGGGAATATGGGTTACTGGACACTAGAGGGAGTAAATGGTACTGAACAACTAACTACCTAACAAGAACTTGGGCCGAAACTTGTTTGCGAAATATTAATAGAAAGCGTAGAACAGGTCAGGGAAACCTAACTAGAGAAATGGCACTAGATTCATCAGACACACTCACCAAATCAAAGATAAGTAAAGCTTTTTCTGGATGATCTTGAACCACTATGCAGTTTGTGGTTAAGTGATCATAAAATTTTGTGTCGCTTAACTGAACATTATCGTAACAAAACTCAAAAGTCAAATTGCTAATATCATTCCGACCTGATATTTTTTGTTCAAGAGAAGCTTAAAATTTGAATTAGAGCAGTGCAAGTGGCTGGTAGATCCGATTGTACAGTTTAGTTAAACCGATCTTATTCACTATAGTTACAATCGCTGAAATAATTGTCATGGAGAATGAACTTTGTTCAATAATTGAACCTATATTGTACAACCGTGCTTTACTTGGAGCAAAATACTGCATCCTTAATCCTTGAAATGGTTTAATCTGGAAAAATTTATGAACCTCATTGAAAAGACAGTATTTATTTCAGAAAAGTGAGTACAAAGTGTAAAATAGATCAAAATATTGGGAATATATACAATGTAAACTCCTTATAACGAAACTCAAGGAACCGAACATTTTTACTTACTTACTTGTAAGAAAGTATTGTGAAACCGACAAAATTCGCCAATCGAGATTTTGATAGAAATATCCATTTGAGCATCCCTGAATCCATTTTGACTATTTTTAGCTTGATGTCGGTACGTATGTTCGTGCGTGCGTTCATGTGTGCGTAACTCGCAAATCTCAAAACTGGTCAAACATATGATGTTGAAATTTTGTATTTAAGACTGGTATAGCGTCTAGTTGTGCACCTCGCAATATGGTTCCAATCGTCTGTACCGGAAGTACACTTTACTTGAAACTTTTTTCGAATTTTTGTAATAAATCCAGAACGATCAACTGTTGAACGTTGAAATTAAATATTTGAACTTGGTGTTGTATCAGAATGGTTATCTGCTATTTTAGTAGGAATCGGCCAGGCCAGAAGTGCACTTACCTTGAAACTTTTTTTTAGTTTTCCGCATAAATTCAGAATGATCTGCCATAGGATACTGGAATTTAGCATTTGAAATTGCTGTAGCTTCTAAATGGTCATCTTTTATTTTTGTAACAATCGGTTGAGCCAAAAGTGCACTTTATATGACAGACTTTTTGAATTTTCCGCATGAATTCTAAACAATCAGTCGTAGAATATTTAAATTTTGTAGTAGGCACTTTTATAATATCTAGTCGTCCACCTTGCATTATGATTGCTATCGGCCTAGTCGGAAGAGTACTTTATTCTAAACATTTTTTCAATTTTCCGCATGAATCCAAAACGATTGAACATAGATTGTTAGAATTCAGTATTTAGGACGATTATACCGTCTAGATGCTCATGTCCAATTTCATTGAGATTCACTGCGCCGGAAGTGCATTTTAATTGACAGTCTTTTGGAATTTTTTGCATAAATTCGAAACGATCAGGTGTAGAATATTGAAATTTGGTATTTCAGTCTGCTATAGCATCTGAATGAGTGCCTACTATTTTCAGAATAATAGACTAAACCGGAAGTGCACTTCAGTAGGAATTTATTTTCTAATTTTGAGCATAAATTCAGATCTGTTGGTAGTATAAGAATAATGGCCTACTGTTTCCATAGCAACCGACCTGGCTGAAAGCGCAATCTACTTGACAGACTCTTAGAATCTCTTGGGTAAATCCAAAATGATCTGTGAAACGATGAGATTTTGTGTTTGATTATACAGGGTGTAACAGAAATAAGTACATTAATTTTAACCAGTAATAGATCTCGTAAAATGTAACAATTTTTCCGAATACATTTTGTCTGTAAGCTCCTTAGATATCGAGTTAAAATTCATTGAAGTTTAGTCAAAAATTTCACTGTGCGCCCATGGATGATTCTGAATGTTTGACATTTGCTAGAACAATGACAGATGTCAATAAGAATAAGCACCTAATTTGCAAATTTGAACAGTCGTCGGGCAGGTTCTGTAAATTGTACATGGGATTACGCCCTAATGACTTATTTATTGAACTGAAGAATTAGGCTGTAGTGTCTTTGTGCTTCAATAATGTTTTTGCACTGCTTACAACTGTTATGAAATTTTCATGACATATTAAATTGAAGAATTCAACTGTAGTGTCCTTGTGCTTCAATAATATTTTTTCACTGCTTATAACTGTTATGAAATTATCATGACATATCACTAAGCTGGAAAACTAAGAGAATTTTGGCAATACATACTTTCGCTTACTGTCTTTAGGTTAGATTTACCATTGATTTACCGTTGAAATCAATTCTCCAAGATAACAGTCTTATTTATACCTCAGTGTCTTCTAAATTAATTCATACTCTAACAGAATATCAAGAAGATTATGAATGATCTTGCTTTTATTATGTATTACTGATGTAACACTCAGAACATCTCACATGACGAAGGTCATTGAACTCACAGCAATCAGCTGGGCACGCTGAATTAACTAACAGTCAGGCTAACAATCAAGAGATGGCGACACCAATAACTAAAACTTTAACAGTGACACTAAAACAGTGTTTCTTTGAACAAAGAATGCTAGCTTAGCATCCCTTAATAGTACCGAGTTGCGCAGCGTGTATCTTTGTGGTCGAATTCAAGGATAAGACAATTAGAAAGGGTGCATTGAACACCTCTTGTTGGACCAAACCAGAGAGTACTTGACCGAACTTTCAAATGAAGTGATCATTGTTTGAGAACTTCTGCTTAAAACAGCAAGACGCAAGACATGCGCGCCGGCTGTGCACAAGCACGCAAGAGAAGTTTCGAATAGTTTTTTCTCCAAAAATGAGACTTGTACGAAAGATACAAAAGAAGATAAAATTCTGAAGAGAGCGACAAAGATAAGTGATAAAATAAAATTTATCGAATCAATAAATTAACGAAGAAATTATAGGTCAACTAAATTATAATAAGTGTTCAAAATGACCACCGTTATTATCAATACAACACTGAAGGCGTCGACGGAATGAATCATTTACTCTTTCTAAAATCTGTGGGCTATTGCGAATACTTATAGCTGCATTTTCGAGTCGTTCTTGCAAAACTTGTATTGTATCAATAGGATCTGAGTATACCAAGTGCTTCATGTATCCCTACAGAAAAAAGTCACATGGATTCAAATCTGGCGACCTGGCAGGCCACGCAATAGGACCATTTCGTCCTATCCATCGTGCAGGAAATTTTTCATTCAACCAATTTCGTACTACTAGTGCATTGTAACAAGGTGCACCATCATGCATGTACCACATGTCTCGACGAATTTCTAAGGGCAAATCTTCTATAAGTTCAAACAGCACATTGTATATGTATAAGATGCTGGACCATATTCACAAAAGTGCGAATGTTTGGAAGGCGACGATTTGGAAAACGGTCCGAATAAATTCGTTGAGCTAGAGCAGCATTTCCCTGAGCTTCACCGTAAGCCAATACAATATCTGTACACTCGTTATTTGTGAAGGTAGACATTCTTTTTTTTTTAATCAATATAATAGTTATTATTGTACCAATCTTTTATAATTAGAAATAAATAGTATCTGACAGCTTATATCTGTCAAAATCGATTGTTTTATTGTTATTGCTACTTGATCAAATTATGCTAGAACCTGAACGGCTCGTCAATTTATGGGGGGGTAAAAAGGCTAAAAAAAAATGAGATTTCAGGAAAAAGTTATTGAGAAATATTGTTACACTTGATGAGTCCTATAACTGGTTAAATTTAATGTACTTATTTCTGTTACACCCTGTATATATATATCCAATATAGGATCAAACACAAAATCACATCGTAATATATATATATATATATATATATATATATATATATATATATATATATATATATATATATATATATATATATATATAAACTTATATATATATACAATGATGTACAATGATGTACAAGTAAATCACGTGATGTTCACGTCAGATTTTTATCGTTATAGAGAGTTATCGTAATATGGAGTGAAAAAAAAAACAACCAAATTCACAACAATTTCTAATACGTATTTGATAAAATAGGTAATTGATTTATTTTTGATGGTTTACGACTGATAATATAGTGCGTTTTGTTCGAAACCATCGTTTCCAAGCAAACTAAGCGTGATGATGCACGTATTCAAGGCAAATAACAATAACAAAAACAAGACGGCTGTTTATGACCTCAGAAGTTTCGGAGCCTCAAAGAGTCGGCGTCTTTTGTAACCTGATAAAATAAAATTAACAATAATACCGATAATAAATATTTACTGCGAGTAAATACGAACGAATTTCTCCGTAATAGGTAATAGCTGTTGCTATCATTAATATGTAAGTTTTAAGATAAATCAACCAAATTGTGCTCACTACTACATTTATCGTTATGAAGAATAACGTTACAAGGAGTTTACACTTTATCTGCTGTTATCTTTTGGAATTTTTATCTCGGAAGTAGATAAAGAATCTATAGAATCTGTTTAGTAATTATTATAAACTAATAATTAATACCCTGAAAGATGCGGTGAAATTGAATATGTCAACCGCAAGTAACAATTTTCTCAAGTGCGTCGAGTTTCAATTAACGATATCTAAGGGGTGGACAGATAGTTGTTAAGATAAACGGAGTGTATAAAACAAGTCAGAGGTCATATCTTCAGACCAGCATATAAATATACGCCCGAAATAACTAGGCGTAGTAGAAATAATACGTAGTCATTCTTGAATTATCTGTGATTACGAACAATATATGAAGGCGCTTTTAAACTATGGAAGCGATTGCGGATTGCTTGGATGATTCTCTTTTTTGGATTCCTCAGATGGTTCCCTCCTTTTCCATAACTACAGAATATCTACTCCTATTAGAAGGAATATTATTGCTCCTCTATTTGAAATCGACAAAAAAAGTCACTCACCTATTTTCGGAAATATGTAGATGATGAAAACTTCTGAAAACCACGATGGCATAATCGATATGCTATTGATAAAAAATGATAGTTACGAATGAAATACTTGCTAGTAATGAAGATAATAAAAAACCAATACAAATTCTTGTGAATGTTGTCGCTTTCTTATTATGAAAATAAGTGAGTGAATAAGACAAATCAGTACAGGAAGGAGTAAAATGTAAATCAAAAGTTTCTTTCCCAAGCACCTGCTTCTAGATAAGCTTGCTGCTTAAGATTTCATGTCTTAATTAATAGAAACCTACGCATTTTGTGACTTTATAGACAATTAGTCGTAGTAGCATGAAGGATTCGAACCGTTTCAATCAGAACCGTATTAATGTATGAAGAAAGTATAATCACATTAACTTTAGGGTAGAAGACTTTTATCAGCTCTGTCTCTCAAATTTACAACTAATAGCGAGATAAAACAGCTTCAGTACGATGATAATAAAGCTCAATTTGATAAATGTATTATCTCCGTCCCACAATTAAACAACGAATAGCGATCTTTCAAAGCGAAAGTGATAAAGAAAGTGAATCTGTAACTCTGAAATTTGTTGCTGTATCATGAGCTTGTAATAAGGGAGATAAAGCTTGATTGTGTATTAGGTCCGTCTCCTAAGTACACAACAAATAGTGAGAGAACTTAACCTCGAAACGAAAGTGTTAGTATAACGTAATAAAGCTGCTGTACGCAATAAATATTGCGGACAATAATTCAGTTATTAATGTGTTCGGAGAAAGTAGTTGCCATTTGTTGTGGCTGTAAAATAAATGAACTTGAATGCAAAAATGCTATAAATCTTTCAATAAATTTTTCTTTGAGGGCACTTAGATGTCACTAGTTGTATTTTATACAGAATTTTCTTTGAGTTCATGCAACAAAGCAAATGAATTAATTTGATTTAAAATCAACTGGATAAACAGTATCGGAATATTACATTTTAATGTTCCTAAAAGTCTGAGTCCGGCTCTGCTGTTACTGTTAGAGATGTAAAACATTTCAGATTCTATCGTGGAATTTTTATTCACTATATTGCTTGCAAATTATTATACATGGAATTATTTATCATTTATATTGCTATTACTACTAGATCTTTAAATATTTATTACCATTTTGTTGAAACAAGTGTATAACCTCACATTTCCCATGACAAATTCTGTTTCTTATTTTCAAGATTTATTTTTGCGATTGGTTTTACTTCAAGGAAATAATTTATTGCTATTTATCATTATTTACATATTTACTGCTTTTTCACTTTTTATTATCATATTCTTCAGTAAAATTGACGCAATGCCTTCATATCACTATTTAAATAAACGAAGGATAAATAGGAAATGTCTCAAAAATAGTAATAGAATATTGAATATTTAAGAAGGCTTTTTCACTACCTGATAAGATCCAATGGAATAAAATGAATGTCAAAAATCCTCGCGAAAATACGCATCCGACGTTATTAAGATTTGAATGTATGATGCATCCATTCTAATATTAAAGATAAATATTGATTTTCTTTCAACAAAAATAATGCTTATAATCGATTTGATTAGAAAATCCTATCCAACAATTCTTGTTGCATTTCAACAGAACATGTTTCCCATGGATTGATGTTCATTATACAACAATTAAATTAATTTATGTGATTTGTGGCATTTCCGGGAACTCGTAGAACAATTAGACAAGAGAAAAAAGGACCTACGCTAATGGGCATCGGTTTATTGGCGACAATTACGTAAAGGCGTCGTTTTTGAAAAGTTTTATAGGTGGCTCTCATCCGTAGTTGAGTTTTATGTATTCTTTGTGTTTGGAAAACGTTGATTGCAGCTGATTGCTAGTGTTGCCCCATGCTGTCCAATTAGTACGTGCCAACTAGTTTTACAATCACTGGAAAGCAGTGGTGGCTCGTGGCATTGACACTTTACAATCGTAGTATTTTACAATATTGTTCTCGCTTTCCAACCTCATTATGTAAAGATGTGATATTCAAGTTTTGTAATCTAAATAAAAATTTATAGGAATATATGCTTCAGCTCAATTTTTTTCACACACATTGCTCACTATCGTATTATTTCATTATTATAAATATTTAACAATCAGTTGCCTTTCTTCACGAGCCGCCAGTGTGCGCGGGTTGCCTCTTAACCGCGAAGCTCTCAGTTTTCAGTCGAAGAACAAGTCAATAATTATTATGAAACGGAAAAAAGAAAAAAATCCTGCTATTTATAGCCAAGTACGAATGGTTTTAGTTTTGAATTATGTAGCTGATTAAAACATGGTTAAGAAGAAATAGACTATTAATTACTTTGTATGCACTTATGGCCAATTATGTTGTATAGTAACATCGTAAAATTACTAGACTTTTAATTATCCTATGCATGTTATTTTATTTTATTCGATTATAATATTTCGTAGGCTGTAATTATTGTATGAGCATCAAAATAATAAATTTTGTTATTGAGTCAATAAAAATAATGCAATGAACTCCCATAGTATATAAAAACATAACTGAAAGAAATTTGATAGAGAATTTCAATGAAATGAGTCGCAAGAAGACGACGAATCACTGGTGCTTGAACACTTTTCAGCATGATTTGCCGTATTTTTACTCTTAATAATATCATCCTTTTGAAATATTGGTGAAAAAAATTTAAATGTATGCTTGATAGAAAAAATCAGGCTTAATATCAGAAATCAGTAAAGAAAAGTGCCATTTTTCCAATTAGCAACACTTTTCTAATTAGCAACAGAAAATAACAAACAAAAAACCCACTATGACAAGCGCCTGAATGACAGCTTTGACCTGATACAGAAAAAAATACAGGTCAAACATATGAAAAAACAAAAATTCTCTCGACTTCGCCGGGAACAAATGTAAAGTTGCTTCTTTAGCTGCATCCAGAGTTTTGAGAGAATCTTTAGCTTCTGATGTTTCTGACGAATTAATTTCTAGTATTGTTCATTTGTTACTATGCTTTTGCTTGGCAGTTGTCAAAACCGTTACTACGTTTTTGCAAAAACACAACCTTGATTAGTATTTCTGTGAAAAAATATTTCTATTCTTGGCGTCTTCCACTCAAGTTTTTCCATCAAGTATACAAAAAAAAAATTGAAGAATCATCTAGATGATGAAAGCGCATTTTTGACAGCTGATGAATGCTTGTTACTTCAAAGATTTCGCAAATTACCATCTCCCACAATTACTGAGCTTGAAATCAAGCAGTTTGGGCAAACTTACGAAACAGCAGCTTCCAATTAGTACTAGTTTCAAGTTGACTATTTGATAGGTACATAATTTATGCATGTACAAACTCAAAAATACCTTTTAATCTTCATTGTTTAGTTATTGACTGACAGGAGGTCAAGTGCTGTAGCTTAAAATGATAATTTGATCTTTATCAAAGCTATATAAAAAAAAATACACCAAAAGTAAACAAATTTTCATCCAATAATAATAATTCATTCTAATAAGCTTCAAATTCGCGTCAAACAAGTCATTGAATGAATCCCGGACAGATTTGACAACTGTACATAATAATAGTGACACCCGCGGCGAAAGTTGTAACTAAATTTTTATCTACTTTAATAAATTTTAGTTGCCATATCCCTAATGTCATAGATATCTATGGACATTGTTTCACTTGAAACAAGTAATTGAATAATTCAATTTTCCACAATCACTGAGCTTGAATTAAAGCAATTTGTGCAAGCCTACGAAACAGCAGCTTTTATTTAGTACCAGTTTCAAGTCTGTAAATAGTATAGTTGCCGAGATCTCAGCGTCACGCCAGCCAGCCAGCCAGCCAGCCAAAGTGAATATAATAACGCTTTTTTCGGAAAAATTGAAGAATCATCTAGATGATGAAAGCGCATTTTTGACAGCTCATGAATGCTTGTTACTTAAGAGATTTCGCAAATTACCATCTCTCACAGTTACTGAGCTTGAAATCAAGCAATTTGGGCAAACTTACGAAACAGCAGCTTCCATTTAGTACTAGTTTCAAGTTGACTATTTGATAGGTACATAATTTATGCATGTACAAACTCAAAAATACCTTTTAATCTTCATTGTTTAGTTATTGACTGACGGGAGGTCAAGTGTTGTACCTTAATATAATAATTTGATCTTTATCAAAGCTATCTGAAAAGAATTCACCAAAAGTAAACAAATTTTCATCCAATAATAATAATTCATTCTAATAAGTTTCAAATTCGCGTCAAACAAGTCATTGAATGAATCCCGGACAGATTTGACAACTGTACGTAATAATAGTGACACCCGCGGCGAAAGTTGTAACTAAATTTTTATCTACTTTAATAAATTTTAGTTGCCATATCCCTAATGTCATAGATATCTATGGACATTGTTTCACTTGAAACAAGTAATTGAATAATTCAATTTTCCACAATCACTGAGCTTGAATTAAAGCAATTTGTGCAAGCCTACGAAACAGCAGCTTTTATTTAGTACCAGTTTCAAGTCTGTAAATAATATAGTTGCTGAGATCTCAGCGTCACGCCAGCCAGCCAGCCAGCCAGCCAGCCAGCCAGCCAAAGTGAATATAATAGCGCTTTTTTCGGAAAAATGCGCTAAAAATGCGCTAAAAATAGCATCTTCAACACGTAAGATAAGCGATATTACTTTGCTCGTGTGAATTTAATTCACTCGCTCGGAAATTGGAATATTTACACTCGTTAGTAAACTCCCACTTTTCTGTACTTGTCAAACAATCTACTATTATAGCCCTTGATCTTTTTGGCACACTAGAAGTAGCAATTATAGGCACACAGTCTTCCTGAAATGAAATCCGCTTCTTAATTTTTTTCGATATAATTCTGCTCAATATCTACTGAAAATTGATTGTACCTTTTTGATACAGGCATTTGTTTGATCCGAAAAGTTTTCCCATAGTAAAAAAAATTCAATAACATCATTGTCTGTATTTTTATCTTTTTATCGAAATCGATAATTCTATCTAATTACTTATTCTAAACGCAAAGCTTCTTCAAATTGAAGAAAGAGCATCAACATAGTATTTTGTATTTATTTCGCTGTTAGGGTAATTGCTCGAGTAACCAAATTACCCATAAATTCTACAAGAATGTCTAGACACTAATTTTACAACGAAAAATGGAGGAAAATAATTAATATCACTATCGACTCTCATTGTCTCAAATCGATTAAACACTTTCTGGTAATCGTTCTCCCTGCCTGTTGCAGTCGTTCAATATGCTAGAATATATAATGTAGTCTACTATAATAGATACCTTGAAACAAAAAAAAATAATATTGTCATTATAGTAATTGAGGTATCAAGGGTGTTAAAAGGACAATAATGCCTGAGGTCAACAGTGTACTTCCGAGGGCCTCTGGCCCGAGGTGTGTACGTTGACCGTAGACATTATTGCCTGTTCAACTCCCGGGGTGCCTTCAATATTCAATGTCCGACTTTCGTTGTATTTCAATCAAAATTTTCAGCAATGTATGTCCTGTCATTGTGATTCCTGTCAGAGAAATTACTCTAGTTACTTGCTGTAACTAGGAAACTTGTTTGCTATTTTTCAAAATAATGCTCGAGGGCATTATTTGTTAAGTAATTACTCTGAAATCAGTGTAATTATGACAACAATAATAAACTAGTCGAACATTAAGAATATTTTTGTGAGCAATTCATTTAATAATTGCTCAAAATTGACCTTCTTATCTAGATACAGATGTCCAGGTAATTCTAGTGCTCACGAAGTTTACAATGGTATTTCTAAGCACTAATTCCATCCGCACAGACTCTCTTCATCTGATGTGGACATCATGTGACTTTCGTGTACATCATTGGATACATTTTTGCATATAATAATACGATAATCAAGCACAAAATTTCATCGTTCCACGGCTAATCGTTTTGGATTTATCCAAGAAATTCTAAAAACTGTCAAGTAGAGTGCGCTTTCGGCCTAGTCGGTTACTATGGGAACAATAAGTCATTATTCTTGAGCTATAACATTCCTGAATACTGATTCCCAAGATTCTACGGCTAACAATTCAGAATTTATGCGCAAAATAAAAAAAAAATTCAACTGAAGTGCACTACTTCATTCGATTATTATGAAAATAGTTGGCAGTCATTCAGATGCTACAGCAGACTGATATACTTAATTTTAATACTTTTGAGCCAATAATTTTGAATTTATGCGAAATATTCCAAGTTCAAGTGAAATGCACTTCCGGTTCAGTGGATCTCAATGAAAAAAAGATGTGAGCATTAGGGCAGTACTATCGCCTTGAATACTGAATTCTAACTTTTTACGTTCAACTGTTTTGGATTTATGCGGAAAATTGAGAAAATGTTCCGAGTGAAGTGCACTCCCAGTAAAGACAATTGCAATCATAATGCGAGGTGCACAACTAAATGCTACAAAGTGCTCAATACAGAATTTCAAAATTCTACGACTGATTGTTTTGATTTTATGCGGAAAATTGGTACACAGAAATAAAAGATAACCATTAGGATGCTACAGTGATTTCAAATACTGAATTTCGAAATCCTACGGCCAATCAATCTGGATTTATGCAAGAAATTGAAAAAATGTTTCAACTAAAGTGCCCTTTCGGTACAGACGGTTGCAGCCATAATGCAAGGTGCACAAGTAGACCCTAGACTTGACTAAAATACAAAATTTCAATATTATAGTTGGACGGGTCTTGAGATTCGCGAGTTACGAACGCATACGTACCACCATTAGGCCAAAAATAGTCAAAATGGATGAAGGGATGCTCAAAATGGATATTTTCATCAAAATTTCGAAATGTGAATCTGTTTGGTCTCACAGAAATAATTAAAAACAATTATCATGGCATCGACATTATTCTAAATCGATTCGACAACTTTCCGCAATCGATTTCGAATTTGATCGTTCACAGACTTAACAGGTACTAATTCAGCCACATAGAAATTTTGAAATCATCATCCAAATTTTTTTTGTTATCAGTCGATTCGATACTGCTAGTGGACGCTCAGTGGTCGAAATTCGACCATACTTGATTATATTGCCAAGTTTTAAAGTTATTCCTGGGGGTTTCAGGTAGAACTAACTTTGTATTCGATGCTTAATATGAATCTTTTAATTAAAGATAGTGGTTTTCATTCAAGATTTTAAAGTATCTCTCTTCCCCCAACCCTCGAGAGGGGAAAGAAATCATTAAGTTTTTCCAGGCGCATAGTATAAAGTTTTCTTTCCACGAAAAATTGAAATAAGAGACCTGTTTATAATTTTGGCTCCCAGCACTTTTTCTCCACATGAACTTCAAATATGCCAAACATCATATTTTTTCGTACGCGTACATTTTTTTACTCACTTGTAAAGTTCAAGTATTGCGAAGCCGACAGAATTCACCTAGCAAAATTTTGATGGAAATATCCGTTTTGAGCATCCCTGAATCCATTTTGACTATTTTTGGCTTGATGTCAGTACGTATGGTCGTGCGTGCGTGCGTAACTTGCATATCTCAAAACTGGTTGAACGTATGATGCTGAAATTTTGTATTTAAGACTGTTATAGGGTCTAGTTGTGCACCTCGCATTATGGTTCCAATCGTCTGTACCATAAGTCACTTTACTTGAAACTTTTTTCGAATTTTTCTAATAAATCCAGAATAATCAACCGAAGGATGTTGAAATTCAGTATTTGAACTTGATGTTGTATCAGAATGGTTTTCTGCTATTTCTGTATAAATCGATCAAGCCAAAAGTGCAGTTTTTCAAGACTTTTTTCAATTTTTTCGCATAAATCTAGAACGATCAGCCATAGCATATTGAAAGTTAGTGTTTGAACTTGTTGTAGCATCAAAGTAGTTATCCACTATTTTTGTATCAATCGACTGAGCCGGAAGTGCAGTTTATAGGTATAACAGACATTCAGAATTTGCCGTATGAAACAATAAGTTTAATTGAAATAATAAGGTAGGCAATAATAATCTGTTGTCAATTTTTTGATTTTGTTTGACATTTGTCATGTCAAAATATTATTCAAATTATATTAATTATAATCTGAAGTGACAGAAAACTTCATTGAATTTTTTGTGTATATCAAATGATGTACAAGTAAGTCACGTGATGTTCACGTCAGATTCATAATAGAAAAATAAAAAAACACTACCTATGATTACTACATAGAACATTTGGGCGACTGCTCCACATGTAGAGATTCCCTCAAATAAAAATGATCAACGTCTTTTTGGCACACTTGAATATAGCCGATAGGTCCACAAATCTCCTCTTACTGAATTGATATTTCATGGAAATTAAACTTCCATTCGTACCTGTATTGATTACAATCGGCATTATTTGAACAACAAATTGACTTGATGTGATAAAAATCAGAATCTCTCTTGAACCAACTCTATTCTTTATACACAAAGTTTAAAATTTGTTCACAGGAGAAAATACTTACTTTGAAAGTTTAAGTATAACTTGAAACAATATACGGTATAATTAGATGCTTGGAGATAGTTGGCTCGTTAAAATTTTGATTTAAAGCTGGATTTTTGTATTTTATTTGCCTTAGAACATAATCGTCTTCTGCTCTTCTGTAGGTACAAAGACAGTAAAGAAGGTGAGATACGAATTTCCTGCAATTCAGAAATCTTTACAACTTGGTCACGAATTATGCTCAAGCCATAATTTTCATTAGAAAAACCTTTTTATTACTTAAGTGAAAGGCCTATAATTATATTATTATTACTTAATTCCGACGTTGTCAAGAAAATATAGAATTTATAACAGAAAACTATGATTTCCGCCGTTTGTTGCTGCAATAACAATTTACTAATTTTCTCATCATCAGAACACTGGGGTCCTAAATTAAAATTATAACCCTTATTTCTGATTAGAATTCAGAGTTCATTAAGTAATATGTTTTAAATACTTTGGCCAAGAAAACATCAAATTCTGTTAGAGATTTTTATGCTATTTGTCTGCAAGAATCTATACAATAAGCCAAATTAGGCCATTCTGAAGGTTTGCATGCATGCACGGGATGTAGAGCGGTATTGATGGAAGAAGCATGATTAGTTACCGTCTGCTAACAATACAAAATATAATTTTAATTCTCAAAAATGGTTGGAAGGCTGTTGCAGAAGTATACAATTTACATACACCATTTTGTTTTAAGATGTAAAAATCCCTTCAAGTCAATATGCTCATCACCACATTTACCTAATGTTTAAGAATGGCTTGTCTCTATTAAAAATCGAATTAATTATTGTCCAATCCATGTACAATAAAAATCCAGAATATTTTTTTTGATACCCCTGTAATTGATTTGAAGTATTCACACTTGACTCCAGTGGTAGGTTGAATGAAACATTCAGCAACTAACAAGATAAGAAACAATCTTCATAAATCCAAAATCGCTAAAATAAATCCTCATAATCGTTTGCTATAAATAACAACAAAACAACTACATTAGCAGCCGCAGTAGCTCCACAAGGAAATAATTATGATCTATTTATGGAATTAATGCTACGTTTTCAGTCACACAATCTGATTTAAACGTTCGTATCCATCACAATTTTTCCCGCGTCGAGCGTCACGCAAACAGTGGCGCCAGCAACGGCAGAATTTGTACTAATCGTTTTGTAGTCATCGTTTAACAATCCTGTATCTGTAAGACTTGTATGTCTCCAGTCTAGGAGACACAAAACGATGAAATCAAGTACAAGGAAGACTAGTAAAAAGCACAAACCGTGGAGAATCGCAGACACCAACTGATGGTGATGGAGTCTTTGATAATGTGGTTCGCGGAGCGTGAATCATTTGTAAAGGACAATGGACGAAGAGTTGTTAGTTGGTTGTCGTGGTAATTGAAAGTGAGCTTCGTATGAATTTTAAAAAAGAGATAGGAAATTGGAAGTAGCAAAAAGTGGAGGAGATATTTTTGATTTGATTGTCTTCTTGATTGATGAAGATTCTTTTTATTCTTCAGCTGTTGAAAAAGGACGAAAAAGCATTGGTTATTGATGATTTGGTTGTTTTATAGAAACTCTAATCGACTCTCGGACGGATTCTATAAGAAAAATGTAGGAAGATATAAGCATTAATAATAATATTTACAACATCCGATGTTCCAAAGAGTAAGTTTGTTCATTGGTCATCGCTAAATTAACATACTACGATCTTACTTTTTTTTGTCTAACCGTGCTAATTTTCGTATTACTACTGTTTGTACTTTCGCTAATTTGAATTTTTAGAATGCGAAATGAAAATTTGATACTCTGTCATTTGTATTCAACCTATTTTTAAAAATTTATTGCAGAAATTTATACGATTCTTGGTGTTGTTACTCTTCCATAATTTATTAACTTTTATTTTGCACATTGAGAATGGCATTTATGGTTGTAGGAAAATATAAAGGAAGCTAATGATTATAAATCAAATTTATTAATGAAACCTGGGAGGTCTACGCAACTAAATAAAATCTTGAGAATAAAATCTTAGAAACATCTTCATGCGTCATGTTCCATACGCGTAACATAACATACTTATTAAGTATGTAAAGATAGGTTTACGAGAACCCACATCGTTTTATTGGACCATATATTTGCCATGTCTTTGCAATGTATGAAACATTTAAATATCATAAAGTCAAAATTGACGGACTCATAAATATTGATTTAATAAAATGGTTGTGTATTTAGGTTGATGTCACTGTAAATGATCACCGAACGTTACATCACTTGATTTTCATCGAGATTATGATCGGTTTATGAAGCCGGATGTTGTAATGACCACACAAAATACTTTGGCAAAATTTGTGACACTCAAATTAATTTTTTGTTGTTCGAGAATAATCCAACGGAACATACGAAATTTCTGCTTGATTCTTAGGATGCCAAATTCAGTGTCCATGTCTATATATATATATATTGTGTGAAGAGTATTATGTGTTATATTAATTTTTTCATTTTGATATTTGTCAAGACTCGCATTATTGATTCCTCTGTTTGAGGTTGTTCAACGTGGGTTCTCCTCAGATCTTGAGTAAATGCCAGAGGAATTGTTTCTAATAAAAACTTCTGGACAGAAAATCGAAACGTCATCAATAAATATACAGAGTTTGAACCAAAAAACTCCAATTTATTATTCAATTTTACTTTGGGGGTCATGAGTATTTCATGGAGATATAAAATTATTGATGAATCTCTTCATTAATCAATTATAATGTCCTAGTTTAGTTGCATTTAGTTGAAACTTGGTAATAAATTGCTTCTTAATGTATATGCAAATTTAATTGCACTATTGGATCATGATTCAGAAGTAAGACCACGTCTGGATTTCGATATTATTGACCGTTTAATAATTAAATAATTAGTGGATTTCACTTGCCCACGGGTGACATCTGACGAAGATGTGATTTATTTTGAACACTGAAAGTGTGTTGTCTCCGACGAGACGGACAACATTTGTTTTTTTACTTAGCTGAAGATTCTAAAGCTCTGTATACACACGCATTGTGATCATTGCGACGGATTAGTTCAATATTTTATCTGTGTGTTATTAAACCCCAAAAAAAGTGCCTGGCTTTTTGCAAATATTTTTAAATATATCTCATAAAGATGCTATAAAAATTTCAGTGTGAATCAATTACTTCTTTTCAACTTTTGAAAATACAACTTTGGGATATTTTGGTTTAATATTAACCTATCCAAGAGTGTCTGCTTCATTTATTTTGTTATTTAAAATAAACTCAATTTTCGAATAGTACCTATTTGTCGGCTTCTGAATCAAAAACCTTATTTGATCCATATTTTTTCACACTTTTTTTATGCGCAGTACCTGGCGTACTCAGGTAAGTCAGGCAAACAATCATTTATCTATACATCTTACCTAAAGATACTATTGAACAAAATTTCTATCCGAATCAAATGCTTCATTGAACATGGATCATGGGCTCTCCGACTAACAAATTCAGGAATCGGGTTCCACACCATCATCCTGAATAAGTCAGCAACTGTAGATACGTGTTTCTTTCTTGTTGAGACTCTTCAGTGCAGCTCAACCAGGCCTCATATCATCGAATCAAAGATATGAATCTACAGCAGTTCTGAAGTGTCAGATTTGAAGAAATACAGGACAATATAAAATGATCTTTGAAAAATGTATTATATATTTTTATTTAATATACCGGCCTTGAGCACAACAGTCCTCAGGCTTTTTCATTGATAGGAATATAGATTAATAGGATAATGCTGCATTAAAGGCTGTAGAAAATTCAGAATCCTTTTATGGCAGAATTCTATGGAAGACTGGTCGAAACTGAACTACGATGTTAAAGAACAGTTTTGACTTCTGAGAAGTGAAGGTACAGCTACACATTGTCCATGATCGAAGGACTTTCACGATAAAACAACAAAAAGCCATCATTTGTCATATTCACCATTTTCTTTTAATTCTGAATTACTGGAAAATCTGATTCTGCAGTGAATTTACTATAAGGCGCTTTACCATTACTTCATTCTCTACTATTTAGTATTGCCGTAATAGTTCAGTCAATTTAGGTTTATCGAATAATTGGTACTGTTTATACTTACTTGTACAAACTAATAAGTAAGTATTGTGAAACCGACAAAATTCACCTATCGAGATTTTGATGAAAATATCTGTTTTGAGCATCCCTGAATCCATTTTGACTATTTTTGGCTTGATGTCGGTACGTTCGTACGTGCGTGCGGAACTCGCAAATCTCAAAACTGGTTGAACGTCTAATGTTGAAATTTTGTATTTGAGACTGGTATAAGGTCTAGTTGTGCACCTCGCATTATGGTTCGAATCGTCTGTACCGGAAGTGCACTTTACTTGAAACTTTTTTTAAATTTTTTGCATAAATCTAGAATGATCAGCCATAGCATATTGAAATTCAGTGTTTGAACTTGTAACATCAAAATAGTTAGGTAGGCAATGACAATCTGTTGTCAAGCTTTCAATTTTGTTTGACATTTTACTTGTCAAAATATTATTAAAATTATATTAATTATAATCTGGGGGGACAGGAAACTTTATTGAATAAATTTGTGTTTATATCAAATGATGTACAAGTAAGTCACGTGATGTTCACGTCAATTTTTTTTTTTTTACAAGAATGTTTCTGTTTTGGTATGTACAATGAGTGTGCAAAAATGATATTGTCGAATCATAATACTTCAGGAGATACCAAGGGCCAAAAATCAAGAATCTTGTTTTTGATCAGTATTTCGTAAATATCTCATTCTCTAACAGTCGTAGAGCATTTAAGGACATTGGTAAAAATTAAGTATATTCTTTTTCATATAAAAAAGATTGCATGACTTATTCGCGTATCTATAACCGTAAATGAGATACCGCGCGTACAACGTGCATCGACGCGCAATAATGCATTCTCTTCCGAACCACTACTGGGGGTGGAATGCAAGGATAAAAAGACAAAGTTATCATCTGGATGCTACAATTGCTCTAAATACTGAATTTCAAGATTCTACAGCTGATCGTTTTGGCTGCATTCAGGCGAAAAATTCGAGAAGACTGACTTGGTAACTGCACTTCCGGTTGAGCCGATTGCAATCATAATGCAAGATGTACAGTCAGATGTCATAGAAGTGCTCAATACAAAGTTTCAATATTTTACAGCTGATTGTTTTGAATTTATGCGAAAAATTCGGAAAGACTATTATATGAAGGGTACTTCCCATTCAGCTAATTCACACAAAAATAGAATGTACTCATCAAGATGCTACAGTAATTTCAAATACTGAATTTCAACATCCCACGACTGACCATTTTGGATTTATACAAAAAACTCAAAAAATGCTCCAAGTAAAGTGCATTTCCAGTACAGACATTTACAACCATAATGCGAGGTGCACAACTAGACCTTATACGTTTGACGGGCTTCGAGATTGCCATACATACATACGTACACTTGTACTGACATCAAGCCGAAAATTGTCGAAATGGAGTAGGGGAAACTCAAAACAGGATATTCTTATCAAAATAGGGATATGAATGTATCACAACTTTGCAACCGAGTAAATTATTTGAAATATTCTTCCATATCGCCGATATATTAGCTATACTTTCCATTAAAAACCTTATAAATTGTCAGATAGTCGTAGATTTGAGTGCCCCATTTTGTTTTCTCTGCCTTCAAGAGTTTTGATAAGTATGTATATTTAGAGTATAATAATGCCAAAATTAAAGCTGGACCGTGTGGCCAAGATAATAATAATTAATTTTAAATTTTTATGAAAAATCCTGTTTTGATCCAATTTTCTCGTTTCTGCCATGCTTACGAAATGAAATTTAGGGAAAAAAGAGTCAGCGGAAAACGATAGGCAGAAGTGATCCACTTGGCCAAGGATTTGAAATAAGGGCTCGATTATACAAAAAAATATATGAATTTTTCACGTTTTTCTCGTTTCTGCCGTTTGGCTATATGAAAGTTGATATCATAAGTATCTTGTAAAAACGAATGGCATAAGTTTTTCGAATGGCCAAGTCAAGATATGCACGAAAACATTCAGACTTTCGCAAGATGTTTTTGTATATATCTTGACTTGGCCATTCGAAAAACTTATGCCATTCGTTTTTACGAGATACTTATGATATCAACTTTCATATAGCCAAACGGCAGAAACGAGAAAAACGTGAAAAATTTATATATTTTTTTGCATAATCAAGCCCTCATTTCGAACCCTTGGCCAAGTGGATCACTTCTGCCTATCGTTTTTCGCTGACTCTTTTTTCCCTAAATTTCATTTCGTAAGCATGGCAGAAACGAGAAAATTGGATCAAAACAGAATTTTTCATGAAAATTTAAAATTAATTATTATTATGTTGGCCACACGGTCCAGCTTTAATTTTGGCATTATTATACTCTAAATTCACATACTTATCAAAACTCTTGAAGGCAGAGAAAACAAAATGGGGCACTCAAATCTTCGACTATCTGACGGTCTATTAGATCGCACTTTTCACGCGCAATATCTCTTCAACGGTTATAGATATGTGAATAAGTCATATGATCTTTTTTGTAGAGGAAAATGTGTGCTTAATTTCAACTCATGACCTTAAATGCTCTACGACTGTTAGAAAATAAGTTATTTGCGAAAAAGTCGTCAAAAACGAGTTTTTTCAGCCTTCAATATTTCCTGAAGCACCATGATTTGACAATATGATTTTTGCACACTTATTATACATACCAAAATGAAGATATTGCCCTAAAATAAATACCATTTATCTGGGTATGTTTTTGTCTGAATTGACTGGATTATAACATAATTCACTGAGATTGTCATCCTGTTAATCATCCACAGTTGTTCGTCGAACAGAAGCGGATAAATTTGCATTCTGTTCATGATCAGGCTTTACACTTTTCAATTTTTGCCCATAATAATTGAACAAATCTGTGAAATACGGTCCAGAAATGTTGAATAAATTATATATAGGCAATCTTAGTAATACAGTTACCAATGTTTATTGGGATTTTATTATATGGGAAATTAGAGGCCGGTCAAATTATTTTATGGCACCCTTGGTAAATTATTTTGTGGCGTCTTTATTACTAAACGGAATAACAGTGTTGTGTTTCCAGAATCCTCATTTCATGATTAACAATTGAGGACTCATCTAATGATGACTAAGATAAAATTGTGCTGGTTCAGATAATTATATTTTTTACGTGTATTGTTCTCTTGTGCAGTGTGTTCGCAGCTTTAGCTTTTAACTTATGCTCCTTAATTGATACTTGCTTTATTAATTATAATTGACAGTAATACCACTGCGTGTGGTACAAATCCATTGAACTTGTTGCTTTATTGCAACTGATTCCGTATTTGTAGTTCAAAATATTCTTTAATCAAACTAAGAGGAACATCTTGAGGGCAAATAAGAGTCAGACCAATTTCGAAGAATATCAAATTTATATTCATTAAATAATTAAGAATCTGACAGTTGTAGCACAATGCAGTTGCATATATTTGTGTTGCACAAAAAATGAGGATGGATCCCGATGTAGGTAAAGTGGGCTTCACTCTAACCTCGAGGCTCCATGCACCAAAGGATCCTTAATAATTTTCAGCCTGTGACTCATAATCCAAATGATTGAACATATGTTTTGAGAGTAATTATAGGTATACTGTATCCAATTTTTCAACTCAATACATTCCGGCATATTGAAATGAGATTCACGGTGGTATTATTTTCCTTTGCTATTTAATCCTTCATCTGTGATTTCATATATTTTTGTGCCAATATTTGGTCTTGTAGAGTCATCAAATTGAGCTTAAGGAGAATCAATAACCAAAACACCGAACATTAGACTAGTTTTCTGTCTTTGATTCACCTTAACCCTAGCTTCAATATTTTATTAACAATTATTCCACTGACTGGTTCTATGAAAATTGGGCTATGCTTTAAGTCAATTGATAAATTAAATATTGATCCTTGAACGTATCTAAATTTCTTCAGTAACAACAATAGATATAATTGAAATTAACCTACACTTGAGGTGAACCAAGTACCAAAATATAGCCTCTTAGTTCTTAGATCTCCTAACAACCAATGCCAAATTGTCTTGGTAACATTAGTTTCTAAAATTCGAGTTACGAAAATGAAGCTGCACTTATAGTAATTGAAGTATCAACGGTGTTAAAAAGACAATGATGCCTGAGGTCAACAGTGTACTTTTCGAAGGCATCCAACATTATCGTCCGTTCAACTCACGTGGTGCCTTCAATGTTCAATGTCCGACTAATATACTATTTCAATCAAAATTTCTAGCAATCTAGGCCCTGTCATTGTGATTTCTGTCAGAGAAATTACTCTAGTTACTTGCAGTGACTAGGGAATGTGATATTTTTGTTTGTTATTTTCTTAAATGATGTCCTTGGGCCTCATTTTGAGAAATATTGCCCTTGGATATTATTTGTCACGTGATTATCCTGGAATCAGTGTTATTATGACAACAATAGCAAACCAGTTGGACATTAAAGTTATTAAAAACCAATAAACCGGCTCGTGTTTGACTATATTATTTGAATTCAAAATTCAGGATACGCTGTATATCAAGATATTATTGTCTTAGATTAAACGGAAGCATATATTGATTCCTCGATAATATGAGCTAACATTTGTTTTTCTGATGATCAGATTGAATTTTTTTCCATTTCTGATCCCATGATACGTAATATAAGCGATAAATTCCTCCTACGTGCGAAACTACTAAACGGGATCTGAATCACTGAATCAAATGCGAGTTGTATAAATTATTGAGATGAATTTTTTGCGTTTCATTAACTCTTAAGTTGATAACCTTATTTGACAAACCAGTGCGACGTCTCACTGATATTAATTAAAACAGACTAATAAATTACTTCCCATAATTTATTGCAGACGTAAATAGTTTTGATGGATTTTCATTTCTCCAGGATTATTCAGATTCATTTGCCAATGCGCAAATAGCAAATTAATACCGTGTAAGCATAGATTCAGAAGAGCAACAAAAATATGAGATTCCATGAGTAATGTTGATTGCAGCTTTAAGGAAATTCAGTTTTGATTTAGAAATATTGACATCTTCGGCTGTAAATAATTCAAAGAGAAATATACATCGCTGGAGTCGTGAAAAATGCCTCCTATTAAAATCTTTATTAGTGAGATTCGCGAGCCTAATTTCTTCCTGCGGTATACTCTTTTTAGTCATTATCTTTAATGAAGATATTGTTCATAATCACCACTCATAAAAAAATGCGGCGCCAACTGAGCAGTACATTACAAAACTGTATAACCTTTCTCACTTTTTAATTTATTTTTTGCATCACGAATTGCGAAAAACAAACGGATAACTGTAATCCAGCAATCTAACATGATAAATAAGACAAGCAAAAAATGAATGGGTAACAAGCTGAAAAATTGCGAATAATGTTGGCCTCAAGCAGGTTTTTATCGGACAATTACTACTTGGCTAATAAAAAATTATAGATGTGAAAACATAAAATTCATTAGTCATTGTAATTGTTGTATCATATATAAACTTGAGTAATTATGACAGCATTGTTGCAAAATATTTATTTGATGTATTATTGATATTTCATTGCACGAATACAATCAGATTTCATTAATAATATAGAACAGATAACAAATAAATCATATACGTTGCTGTAAAAAGTGATTTATTATCAGTGCAATTACGACACTATAGTAAATATGAATTCTGAAATATACAGAGTGATCCAACAGAAGCAGCATATATTAAATGGTAGTTGTTTATATGCAAGATGGTATATTTGTGCTTAATGAACTTGGTTTGCATTTTCATCAATCAAAAGACTAAAATCTCAAGCTATCTTCAAATAGCGCACGATTTAGAGCAGGTGTGGGCAAATACTTTGAAGAGCGAGCTAAATTACCAATTTTAGGGAATCCTTCAGGCCGGAGGAATGATTACTCTACGATTATTATTTTGGAAGATATAAGCCTTTGAAGTGTTACAGATTCATTCTATTATGTTGCATTATTTGCGGTTTCATACAGACAGGGTTGAACGGTTGAAGTGTGAAAATGATTTCAATATAAAGTGGATTGAATACGCTTTCTACAAGCGTTTAGTTAATTATTCTATGATAGTAATTTTAGGGGAATACGAGCTTTGAAATTGTAATACTTTGTGCAGCATTATTGCATATTTAGAATAATTCGAATTATTTATGTTTTCTAGTGGGTACAACTCACCCAGATTTTGAATAATTAGGTTGAGATCAAACAAGCCGACAACCAACAAGCATCTCCAATAATATCAAATAAATATATCAAATCCAGAAGAACTTTTTTCACATACATATACGTTGTCCTATAGACAAATTGAAAGCGCTATTTTTTAGGCTGATTCTCGTATTATTGCAACAAATTTGAAATAAATCAATGATAATTATATGTAGCTATCTGAAAATCACGAAAAAACTGCATTCAAATTGCTCAATACATAAATAATTGAGGAAAGTTTGTTTCAAGTGTTCTCTCTTCGATCCGATTACACAGCATTATTTCAACTATAAACATAAATATTTCAGTAATCATTTTTTTGAGGTATTTTCAAATTTTGGGCCTTATTAATGCTGTCATTACGTTGAGAAAGCTTTATCATTACAATGCAATGAAAAAATTACATATTTGAACTCTCTACTATTATAAATAAACTCAAGAGGGTTACCGTACTTCAATACCACATTTCATTCGATTCTAGTGCAGAAAATTTTGCATAATATTCTATAAATAGAATATATCTACAAAGTCTATGATAGATGTTAGTCTATGGTTCGATAGGTTCCAAATTAGAATCAAGTTCGAGTGAAGTTGAAATTTTAATTTTTTTTTCTTTTACTAAAAGGTCCGAATTAGGAATGTCAAATGGGGACCTTTCAAATATGTAATGCAGGGAGACCATCAGATTCTTTTCCAGACTTCTCATGTGGCCCTGGACAGGATCAATTAATATAATTTCGATCAAAATTTTTCTAATATTTTTTGAAAACTATGGTGTAAGCGCTTGAAAATATTCCCATTCTTTTTATAGAAGTTGATTTAAGAGCCTCATAAGTTAAGAGAACTGATAAATTCCTCGATGTTTATGGAGTCTCACAAGAATCAAGAAATAGTCTTGATCTTGTCTTGAAATCAAGACAAGACCAAGACAAGAAGTATTTTTATTTTTCAAGACAAGACAAGAAACTACTATCAAGATTCAAGATTTCTTGTCAAGAAATCTTGATATCTTGACGATAAATTTCTCAAATCTGTATATTTATTAATCTATCATTAAAATATTTATCTACGACGGTGCGCTGATAGGTGATTCGCCCACTAATTTGCGTGTCATTATGAGTTTCATAATAGCACTAGTGTCATTATGAAGTTCATAATGACACGCATTTTTGTACGAGAAATAATAAAAAAAGAAATTCTATCAAATTTCAAGTTTCTTCTATTATGAATAACTTTTAATACACACATTAATTTATGTTTTATAAACATTTACGACAAGATCAGGGACAAGATTTTCACAATTAGATATGTTTATTTTCTTGATAACTTAGACAGCTGTCAAACAAACAAATAGTTGCCATAACAATGAATAAAATGCAACTTGATCAAGCTATGAATTCACACTAAATGTTCTTCGAATGTCAAACATGAAATAAAAAAATCTAATTCAGCACCAATTAAGGCCGTCGTGGATAAAATATTGGATGATACACGTTTAATATAGCTAGTGTGATGAAACTTAAATGATGAAAACTCTCGACTAATCGCCTCGTGATTTAAAATCACACACGTTTCATTACAACGGCTATATCAAACTTGTATCATCAATATCTATTATATCCGACTTTATTATTGCTGTCATAATAGCATTATTTTCAGGGTAGTTACGTAACAAATAATACCCGAGGGCATTATGTCTCAAAATAATGCCCTCGGGCATTATTTTGAAAAATAACAAACAAGTTTTTCAGTTACAGCAAGTAACTAGAGTAATTTCTCTGGTAGAAATCACAATGACAGGACATACATTGCTGAAAATTTTGATTGAAAGATAACAAAAGTCGGACATTGAACATTGAAGGGTGCACGGGAGTTGAACAGACAATAATGCCTAATGCCTGATTGTCAAAATGTCAGCTGTCATTGTTATGGTAATAGATGGCGGCTATACTTCATTCCTCACAATAAATAATTTTTGAAAATGGGGAGTCTTCTTTATGATTTTCTGGCTGAAAAAGGTCATTCATAAATTTTTAGCTAGTTTTTTGATAAAAAACTCAAATATTGAATTTCAGTCGAAAATTCGTATACGGGCTCTCTGATTATTGTATTTTCGAACAGACAGACCGACCGATATCATTTAAACCTATGTTTCTCGGGCTCAGTAGGATCTAACATGCAAAAATTCATCAGAGCCTCGAACTATCAAATAATCATAATTTCAATAATTTTCTTATTATATATAGGTCGGGAAGGTGAAAAGTATCTGTGACTATGATTTTCAAGACAAATGTTTGATACATATCGAAAGCATAAGTCGTCAGTTTCCGGTGATTTAATCGTTCATGTAGAGGAGAAATGTTTAAGTGAATTGCCCAATTACAATACTCTAAGTTGTTAACTCTCAGCAACATTTCTATATCATATAACAACAAATAATTGCAAATACTTTTCATTCATTTCTATTGGTGAGAATCTTGGAAAACGTAGCTAGAATCGATTCATTACATAACTGACAGGGAGGATAAGGGTAGACACTAACGCTAAATTGAGTGCTCGGATTAAATAATGCAATAGAGAAAGGGAATTTCCCCTAATATCAAGATCAAGAAATATCAAGAATTCTTGAAACAAGAAAAGAAATGCGTCGCCTAGAAATGGGCAAGACAGAAAAAAATTATTTTCTTGTCTTGAAAATCAAGACAAGACAAGAAATGATCATCAAGACAAAAAATCTTGTCTTGATGAAACAATAGATGTTTATCCTGAGCAAAACCTCAGTTTGCCACAAATAAGGTAACTAGATATATGAACAAATGAGTCTTTCATCAGATTCATCTCATACTAACCCGAGCAGGCATTCAGTAAGATATTGGAATGAATTATGAATGACTTCTCCATGAGGTTATTCTAAGGAGTACCTCAATTGGATTTGAGCAAGATGCACAGTCGAAACTGGATAGCTCTTTCTCAGGGTAACCTCGACAAGAGCCTCAGTTAATAATAACTTTTTCTTATTGTTTTCCCAAGAAGAGCTCCAGGAGAATGGTCAGTCCAGAAAACAAATGACTTTCCCAAAAGATTATCCTGGGAGGAGCCTCAGTTTGTTCTGAGCAGAATGTTCACATTCAAATCAAACAAATCTTCAATATGTTTATCATGAGAAGAGCTTCAGTTGATTCTAAACGAGATGACCATTTCTTCATATGACTTTTCTCATGACCTAATCACAAATAACATCTTAGTGTATAAGGTTTTCTCAACTCTATCGTGATATGGCAATCATCAGGTTTGCCTCGGCAAGAAAAGTCTTTTCTTAACTTAATAAGATCCTCATGATGTGGTGGAACTACAACGACTTAACATTGACATTGACTTGATTTTGATTGTCATTTTGCCATGCAAGCTGGACATTTTTCCTTTTAGTATTTATCATAGGGACAAGATCAGGTTATCTCCCAATGAAAATGAGATCTCTAGGTGATGATGAAAATGAGATCTCTAGGTGATGGTGAAAATGACTGGGAGTTCAAGACGAGATGGGAATATGTTAATGTTGACTCGATGTGGTACCAGGGCAGGAGACAATTCTAGTCGAGAAAAATGATATCAGAAGGAGATAGAGCTTCTTCAAGCCTCTAATCGCAGCTAACAAATATAGATCTCTTGAATGTCAAAACTTTTGCTCCTACTAAAAGAGAAATAATATTTACGAGTTATCGAGGTGATGCAGAAAATCAATATCCTTAGTTGTCAAAAATTTCAAGTATACAGATTAGTTCAGCAGTTCATTCTGATGAAAAATGGATGTCAATAGTACAGACAGACGATTCCTGCTTATGGATCCTTACACTGTACCATTTTGAATATCTCCTTTTCGTAGATGTGACTCTAAAATAGACTTTTCATCTGTTTACGTTTGAGGCAATATGTGGATGACACCCAATACATTTTAATGTAGCAAAACCCCAAAAATTGAATACGAAGTCTTATTGAAAGTTCCTTGATTTGTTTATTAGTTACATCACGCGGCTAGTATTCAAATACTCAACTTGTACTAGAGTAGAAGGTGATCCTGTGATTCATGTTTCAATATAATAGTAAAAAGTTGTGAAACTGATTATTTATTGTTAAAAATCAAACGATAGTGCTTTCACGACTGCAGTGACTCTTAAATTCAAAATGAATCCATAGCTTTCTTATTTTTGAGCAATAATAACAGTATTCTCTTGCATTTGAGTGCACCATTTGTTCGTATCCCGAGGTGAACCAATGAAGCAATCTATAGGAAGCCATTTCCTATCTAGCCATTCAAAACACTGTTACTTCTGCTTTTCAGAAAGAGCTATATCAAAATGGCAACTTATGCTCTTGCGCGAATTCCCTAGGCACGAACGGTAAATCTCCGTTGTGTATTGCTAGCTAGCTTTTGTTTTCCAATCAAACTTTTTGTGATGAATTAGCAGGTGGCGCTTATCTGATTACAGAATTGTCTTTCCGAATAAAGAAGGATTATTAGTATTAGAATAAATTACTCAAGGACATATTCGTGGGAGTGTTTGAACTTTTGATTCTGAAATATTTTGCTGTTAAAGTTGGCTCTTTTTGCTGGCGTCAAACTATAAAAGTCAGTACATCTCCTGGAGCGGCAATATATCAAATATGATCACAGAATAACAGCTTCTCATAAATGTAAAATAGTCCAAGCAATTACAAAAATCCTCTTCTTACACGATCCTTGTCGTGTCGCGGGTCATCAGCAGTGCTGCTGCACTAACCAACGGCTAAATAAAGAACTAATGGAGGCAGTCCAGACGTTGATTGAAGATTTAACGGTTATTGAAAATAAACACAAGGCTAACTGGATCTTGTATAATATTATATTATGCTGATATGTCTGTTACCATAGAAACCAGAACGGGAATAATCAGACAAATCTTTGCCATGAGTTTTAACACTCAAACGATGGAAAACGTATCCGCTTAATGTAATAATTGCCTCTGGCGGACAAAAATCCAACTATTATATATCTTACACGAAGGTGTTTCAACTTTATGGGAGCATTGGCATATTAAACATATTTTGTTGTACGAAAAATGTTAGAGCAATACCGCTCATCTTTTTACATGGTATTTGTTGACTTTGAAAGAGCGTCCAACACCTTGAAACATTCAGCAATATGTTGAGCATTTGAAGCAGCACTCGACTGAAATCCCCAAGAAAGCCAAGGAATAAGAAGAACCGGGAAAAAACTATTTTGGATGTTCTTCGAGTTACTTGAATTCAGATTTCGTGCTTATAACAATGCTTGAACTATCACACACGGTTGTGTCTCTCAAGATATTGAATTCTGCGAGTCAAAGCTCGCATTCGCGCCGTGCTCAGCCGGCGGGCAGGCGGCCTTCTCTTTGCTTGACAATGTAATCGGGCGACTGTCAAACCAATGACTTGATATTTCCGCAGTACAAGAACTCCAGGCGAAATGCTGCATCATCCACGACGTCGTGCGCACGGCTTACTTGATGCAGCCGCCGAGCATGTCAAGTTGTGTTTAACCTTTTATTAATGAAGATACCTATTGTTTATTAACCATCTTTGGAATGGAAACTGCGAGGGATCGAATCGAATACCTCCGCTGGTTTTTATGAGCATGTTTTGTATTCAGATCAGACATTATGATATTGAGAAGCTAACGGGAAATTATCAAATTTCTATCGGATATTGCTCTGTTTTACTTACAATGAACAATGAGCATATTTCGATGATAAGAGAAGAATACAAACCAATTTGGTTATAAAGGGACGATATTCAAAATAACCATATTTAAAATGTACTTTTGGAGCCGCTTTATTTTAGCGACTTCTTTCCAGAATTCTATATATGATTCACATATTTATCCAGTATATTTTGAAAATTTATGCAAAGATGGCTGAACTTCTTACCAACTGATCTTTTGGTGTACATGCCACGAAGTTGCTCTTGATCTAATCGATAAACAAAACAAATTAATACGATTTGGCAATATATTTAATCAATACTAATTGAAACTACTGCTTAACTTTATCGTAGATCAAGGACCGTATCTAAAAATAACTCAAGTTGCATCAGGAAGCATCAAACTCTTCAATGGAGCTGAGAACATCGCACTCAACTTGCTAAATAGATACGAGGTCGCCATTCATTATCTTATAATTAATTTATTGGTCTGCTTCTGTCTCAAGATTCCTTAGGCAAATGAACTGCTCAACTCGATGCATCTCTAATTATGGCTAATTATAGATGAAGTAATTTGGTGTCAGATGTCTGAAAAGCTATTTTAAGATTGACAAACAAGTTTATGAAAAGGAATAATTGCGCATTTCAAAAATCATTATTGATAGACTCAAAATAATATCAAACGTATATATTGTTTGATATACAGGTCTTGGTCCGATATATATATATATAGACTGTAAAAATTAAATAATGGGTGATTCGTTTGGAGGTACTTTTTTCAAAATGAAAAAAATTTGACCTGAACATCACGTGACTTACTTTTACATCATTTGATATATACACAAATTTGTTCAATAAAGTTTTCTGTCACTTCAGATTATAATTAATATAATTTTTATAATATTCTGACATGTACAATGTCAAACAAAATCAAAAAATTGACAGCACATTATCATTGCCTACCTTATCATTTCAATTGAACTGATAGTTTTATACGGCCAATTCTGAATGTCTGTTATACATATAAACTGCACTTTCGGCTCAGCCGATTGATACAAAATAGTAGATATCTATTTTGATGCTACAACAAGTTTAAACACTGAATTTCAATATGCTATGGCTAATCATTCCAGATTTATGCAAAAAATTGGAAAAATTTTCAAGTAAAGTGCACATCTGGCTTGGCTGATTCATACAAAAATAGCAGATAATCATTGTGTTACAACATCAAGTTCAAATACTGAATTTCAACATCAGACGGTTGATCATTCTGGATTTATTAGAAAAATTTGAAAAAAGTTTCAAGTAAAGTGCACTTCCGGTACAGAGGATTGAAACGATAATGCGAGGTGCATAACTAGACTCTATACCAGTCTTCAATAAAAAATTTCAACATTATATGTTCAACCAGTTTTGAGATTTGCGAGTTACGAGCGATGTGGTCTATTGGGTCGCGTATTATCTAATAATAAGAATTGGACCTCAGACTTCTTGATGGTATAGCAAATTGGGCGTTCGGTAGATCGAATATGTGGACCATAAGTTGCTGTAAGTACACGAAACATCTTTCTCGTAGAATTTCCGTGATACAGATTGATTAGTGGGGATTGTACCAGGTCAAATCTTTCCACCTCGAGATGTCCAACAAAACAACAAAAGTACAATGATAAGTTGATATGACTCACGCGTCATCGGTCGAAAAATCCAATAAGAATTATCGCTATGATAATTTTACTACAGCATGAATAAATTCTGGAAGAAATACACTACTGAAAAAATATTCATCATGCTTTTCGGAAAATCTGAGTTTTTGAACATGACTTGGGAAAAACTAGTTCAAAGCAATAGCTTCCTAGAAGAATCAGTGTCTTCCCTGGGCCCGGTTAGGACTTTCACGAACTCGGCACAAAGAACATGAACTCAGCACCAATGCTAAAGCCCGCTACTCACTATTCGTTGATGCGTCCATTTGTCGCAATGATTTATGAATTATTGCACAGTGGGTATGATGTGGTGCGCCGATGCGATTTGTTGTGCGTCGCTTCGCCGTGATGTCGATATTTGGACTAATCATCGAAGAAAAATGAACGAAGCGACGAAGTGATGAAGTAATATATATATATATATATATATATATATATATATATATATATATATATATATATATATATATATATATATATATATATATATATATATATATATCAACCATCTTTTTTTCTTTCTCTTTTCCTTTGAAATCGAAATGACCACATAACATAAATTAGCTGCAGCGAGCAGTACTTAGTCTTCTTCTTCTAAATTCATTTTAGCAATGATTGAAGTCTCGTGGTCGCAGTTCGCACAATGGTCGAATTTCTCATGCATCATCGAAGCGAACTGAATCAACGCATAATGAGTAGGATGTATGCGTCAGTTCGTCGATGCTCGTCTTCAACGAAGTGAACCGACGAATCGCATCAACGAATCACATCAAAACGTAGGGAGTAGCGGGCTTGAGCCGATTAGCATGGAGCGCATATGAACTTGGCACTGTCAATTTTAAATAAACCCGATCACCCTGCAAGATTTTGTTCTATAAGTGAGTACAACTTTGGAATCACTCATGTTGGACAAAAATACGGTCTATGACAATGATTCCAGGCTAGCTAGCTACGTTTGCGGTTTTGGAAAACATCCTTGAATATTACCGAATTGCGCTGCGCGCATCTATGGGACAGAACTTGAGCCGGAGACAGCCGAGAAGGGTGCACTGAACTCCTCATGTCGGATCGAAATACAGTTCATAAATAAGTATTCAAATGTACGGCGAAATTAGAGTCTGGTTTATAATTAATATGAAATTGCATGTGTCCAGAGAATCTCACTCAGGTAGAGCGATTAAAGTCGTTAGTCCTAATCCATAGATTTGTGTCGAGCTCGAGTAGAGGATTAAAGATCCAGGTAGCTTAGTGCCGAGATCGAGGCCGCCCGGTTGCACACCCTTTGGTCTATCCTAAGCCTACCTCAATAACCTCCATTACCTAGGTAATTAGGTTCCGTTGGGGATAAACCAAAGATTGTGCAACCGGATCTTAGTCTTATAGACTTAATTTTTTCCTGATTTTCCGATGATTTTATGTTAGGTGCTCCGATCGAGGATATAAGTGCTTTTGCTCGAAATATAGTCGCAATCGACTGAACTGACACTCATATTCTCTTTCTGCTTGATTGAGAAAACTCTACTCTCTGATTATACGAAAGCTTGATTCAATTAAGTGCGGTTCTAGGAATAAGACAAAATAGTAGCAATTACAAAGAAAAAAACTTAGGATGAATGATAAAAAGAATTCAATTCTCTACAGACTATGCGCCAAATAATTTTTGAGATATTGCCTGACGAAGGAGCACATTCTGAGTAACAGTGACGCTGTTTTCACACTCCAACCGTGAAATTCAGTACTAGACGATTTCAAAGTGTAGCTCATTATAGTAATTAAGGTATCAAGGGTGTTAAAAGGACAATAATGCCTGAGGTCAACAGTGTACTTTCCGAGGGCATCTGACCCGAGGTGTCTACGTTGACCGTAGGCATTATTGTCTGTTCAACACCCGTGGTGCCTTCAATGTTTAATGTCCGACTTTTGTTGTATTTCAATCAAAATTTTTAGCAATGTATGTTTTGTCATTGTGATTTCTGTCAGAAAAAATTACTGTAGTTACTTGCTGTAACTAGGAAACTTGTTTGCTATTTGCCGAGGACATTATTTAGAAGCATAATGCCCTCGAGTATTATTTGTCACATAACTACCCTGAAAACAATGGCTGGTACCACGAGCTCTGTTTTTGGCGCTACTAAGAGCGTTGTGTCAAGATGTGTTTTAACACAATTAGAATTTTCCCAAATACTTTAGAAAATAATCTTCAGATACAAATTACGGAAAACACATATGTCTACAAAATTTATCTGAATATTGTCCTTTAAAATAGCTTGAAATATTTATATTGCCTTAAAACGCTTCTTAAAATAACACTGCTAGTATAGCCAAAAACAGAGCTTGTGGTACCAGCCAATGATATTATGACAACAATAATAAACTAATCGGACATTATATAGTAATTAAAAAATCAGGGGTGTTGAAAAGACAATAATGCCTGAGGTCAACAGTGTACTTTTCGAGGGCCTTCGACCCAAGGTGAGTACGTCGACCGTAGGCGTTATCGTCCGTGCAACACCCGTGGTGCCTCCAATGTTGTGTGTCCGACTAATGTACTATTTCAGTGATTATTTTCACCATCCAAATTTCGACCAATAGAATTGCACTATTCGACGTCACGTGGTACAACCTGCACGGTTTTCAAGTGGAAATTTTTTGAAAATTTTGTCTGTTGCTTATATATACAAAACAAAGAACATTCAGCCGCGTTGATTCAGCATCTGTCAAACTGACAGACAGATTGAATGTGAAAATGAGCAGATTCGGAGTCGAGTCTCTGAAATCTATTGATGAATTTGGATGGGAAAAATAATCTTCCGAATACCATTCGTGATTAAATTTAACCTGGCAAAATTTTCAGATTGTTACGAGAGCTTGCTACCAATTTATTTCGTGATATTGATCAAAAATCACTCGCTTGACAGCTCGTGATTTTTCTGTCAATATCACTCAATAAATTGCTAAGCAACAAGCACTCGTAACAATCTAAAAATTTTTCCGGTAGAATTTAACCACTTATGATATTATATATGAACATTTTCAGCAATGTATGTCCTGTCATTGTGATTTCTGTCAGAGAGATTATCATTCTAGTTACTTGCTGTAACTAGGGAATGTGATATTCTTGTTTGTTATTTTGAAAAATAATGTCCCCGGGTATTAATTGTAATAACAGTATTATTATGACAACAATAATAAACTAGTCGAACATTGATATCGTCTTTGAATTCAAATTTGTCTTGATCTTGAGGAAGGCTGATTGGGATGCCCTTCAGTGATTCTTAATAGAATAAATGATGTGGAATGAATCATAAGATTTCACAGGAAGCTCCACGCGGAAGAGTTATCAATTAATCGATTTTCAATTCAAATCTACTCGTCCCGAGTGCATGATACAGCAATAACTTATCTGCTAATATATAAGAATGCAACAGCAAAATTAGAAGTTGATATCGATATCAACGTGGCAGCCGCCAAAGCCTTGAGCTTATTATATCTTGTCAGGAATTGCATGCAATTGCAGGAGAATAATCAATTTATGTGACTGAATATTCACCCTCCCGCCAATTTAGAAACAACATGAAGAAGTCTACAGTGGAAAAAAGATGTCTGACACTAAATATCGCGGGTTGTAGAGAAAACAGTGCAAGATTACTTATAATGAGTCCTTATGCCAGACGCTATCTTAAGAAAGGTCACACTCATGAAAAAACATTCAAGAACATCTTGTGTAGGGAATTCCACCATTATTATTTATTCTCAGAAAACCATTTTTTACTTGACATTTGAGTTTTCAATAGTAGGGAGGACCAGTTTTCAGGCAGTGTTGTTTGCTAGTTTTACTTTGGCGTGCAAAACTTGTGACTCCTTGATTAAAAGAGTTGTTTTCAATTTTTCTAGTAGGGGACCCAATTTGATTTGAATTCTGCCACTCGACTTCGTCTCGTGGCTGAATTATTCACATTTGCATGGTATGATTGATTTGCACGAGTGACGGATGTTATTTTTTGTACAGTCAAAACTGTTCGCATGAATATCTATAACCAAAATATACCGTTTTCTGAGAAAGAATTTGCTTCATTGATCTTATTCCAATTCATTAAATGTTGATAAAACCACTCATATTGATTCCAGTTTGAAGAGGAATGATAAGAAAATCTAAATGAATCAAAATTATGACAGTAATGAAACAGTTTTTTCGCAAGGTCACGCGGCTTTCTTAGGAACCTCTTAGCGTGCGGAATGACCCCTATTCCACACGCTACAGCGTGTGGAATGGGTATCATTTTATAGTGACTGTAGAAAAAGGTTATTGACGCACGCTTTCCGGTTATTGCAGAAAATAAAAGTGAGTTTTCCCGTGACCTACCTTTTGCATGCCTTCATGAAGTGGAATAGTTAAAATTGATTTAAAGTCCAATATTAAAACGCATGTAATTCGCAACAGCTCAAAAGGCTCAAATAATCGAGTAAACTTGTAAAAGATGTAATGTGGAATGCCGTGTTGTCAAATTGCATGCCAATGAGAAGAATGGAAGCTTTAGCCATAGAAATCTTGTGAACAAATTGGTATGAATTCCTCGTTGGCATAAGGGGGGCAAATTTTATAATAAGAGAGAGTTGATTCTACTTTTGTACAAGATTTGTCCAAAATTTCCCACCCTTGTGCCAACGAGGGATACATGCCAACTTTTTTATGCGGGTTTCATGGCTGGAACTCTTATTTTCTCCAATGGCATGCAATTTGAGAACACGGCATTTTCCATTATATTTTTACAGCTTCACTCAATCGTTTGAGCCTTTTGGGCTGTTGCGAATGAAATTCCTTTCAGTATGAGGCTTCAAATCACTTTTAACATTACAAAGGCATGCAAAATGTTATTACGGAAAAACTCACTTAAAAAAAATATATAATAATTGGAGTTTGCACTATGTCCGGAAAGCGTGCATCGATCAAAAACATTTTTATCTTTTATATCAAAGGATATAGTTTCAACCCTCAGAAAGGCATGCGGTATGAAATCGGAAAGCCCCAACTGTCACTATCTTCCAGTCTATACAAAGCTAAGTTTGCAATAAATGGGATTGAAGGAAGACAACGATTCCTTCCAGCTATTATTCTTCTCCAGAAGCAATAACATTCCTATTTGTAAAAGCTTTCCTGAATCCCAAATGATGAATGAATACAAAAATTAGGCATCCGGAACATCAAGGAATCTCATCAAGTATCTAACTGTGAACGTGTTCAATATGCGAACAAATTTGTGAATCATGAACGGATGAAGACAAAATGATATGATAATCATTTCTGAAATTAATCTTCTTCACTTGGAATAATTAATCAAAAGTAACACCGCCTTCAATTCAGATTTCACTGAATAAGAAAAGTGCTTATTTTGTGTTGAATATTGATTGATTGAAGACATCTTATTCTTTTGTGTTGATTGATTTGAATATTAATAAGAAATCGCAGGAATCCTGGCATATAACCGTAATAGCAGGTTGTTCTGAACTAATTTTTTTTGCACATAAGTGACCTAGATTTGCCAATCAAGTATGAATGATTCTATTATTCGAATATCATCAAATTTTCTTGGAGATCTAACATGATGTTCCATTGGTTAGTATGTAGAGAAAGTTAATTTTTCAATTCAATAATCCAATTTTGGCTCATCTTTTATATAAAGCGCACGCCGTACTATGAAATTTTGCAAGTACAAAGTCCCAAAATCGATAAAACTCATCTTGCAGAAACAATTTATGGAAATCAGTTCAAAAGAACATGCAGGAAAAGTATAGTAAAATTTTAATTTGGCATATACATGACCGTAAAATTGAAGTGTGTATTAATATTCAATTCTTAACATTCATATTCATGAGATATCCCATGCTCAACCATTAACCCTTTCATAAAAATCAATTATTGCGAATAATTTTGAAGAATTTCTGGAATCAAGTTTGAAATTATCTTAAGCCATGCTTAATATCGCGAGTATGTTAATTATCTCCATCGTAATATTAATTATTCTGCAGTAAGTAGCACAATTAAAAACGTGAATGAACTTTGCACCGTTTAGTCAGTTATTAATGTTCATCATATAATCTTATCGCGCGATATTTTCCGCGATATAATCTTCCGTGTAACATGTTTCTCGACAAAAGAGCAATGTTTCAGCATTTAATCAACAATCACAGTGATTTTCTTCCGATTTAATGCCGCGAGTTTCTACATAAATTGTAGATAGGAACCTCTGGGGTCCTTACAGCGGAAAATGATCAAGTGTGTATATAATCAAATGAAGTGAAGCACAGGTGGCCAGGAAAGCATATTAGTTCAATTAAATCCAAAATCTAACGTGAGAAAGTTGTAGTTATTATACCGCACACGTGATGAAACAATTTGAGCTTCATTTCTCATGTGTTCAAGAAGCGACTGAAAGTACTGGTCAACCAATTGAATAATCCACCTAAATTATGATTCAATCAATTTATTGGTTCGTGTAGATTTCAGATTGACAAGCTGCCTAAATCTCAATTGACGCTTTCTTTGATGATTCTTGCTTCAATTTGGCAGCGATTACGCAATAGACTGCAAAAATATAGCTCCATAATAATTCTCCACTGTATACAACAAAACTTGAGACTACGGTAGAAAGTTTCACAATTTTCAAACATATTTCTTGGAATAAAACTCGTAAAAACTTATATGCGAACTGCTAGTTCAATAATTGAAAAGTTATTGGTCGTAAAAGAGAGGAAGCATAATTCTTTCTGGCAAAAATACAGGAAGTGCAAAATATAACAGTTATTAAATGATTCGACAAAAAATGATTTCTTGTTTTGCATATGAGAATTGGAACAATAAAAATATTGAATGATCTTGAGAAGAATTTCGGAATCAAATTTGTTGTAACAAATAATCAATCAATCAAACACCTACAACCAATGATACAACAATGTTCTAACAAAAACTAATCATCAACCTATAAACATAATATTCCAAAAATTCTGACCCGGATATAAAATATAATTTAAATATTTCGCTACAGAGATAATATCAATTCATCATTGATTTATTTTATTCGTAACCGTTCACACATTAGATGTTTATCTTTCCTAGATATTTGGAGTACAATGTGTTATTTGTGAGTATGTGTGTCAATTTCGCGGTCGATTTTTAATCGATGTTCATCCACAATTGGGCGGGAGTTTGCGAATCTGACCTCTGGCTTATGAGATAGTATTACGTAGACTTTCTAATGTTTCTGTAATTAATTGCTGCTTTGTTTAGATTTTTAAAATTAATGTTTGCGAATAATTTACGTGTAAATTTGGCAAACAAAAAGTGAAACTCGTATAGATTTTATTGTTCGAACAGTTTTTCGATTAATTTATACGTGAAAATATATCATTAACTGAATATTTTGATTTCTACGAGTGGGTGTTCGTAGATATTGGCTTATTACGTTTCCTTGAAATCTACGAAAAATGGCTTTACGTTTCACGATTCACGACATATGAATAAAATTATTAATGGCTGAAGATTGAAATCTAATTGTTTGAAAAAATTACGAATTCAAGAGTTGGTTTTTACATTGATGTAAATAGGAGCGCAATTGTAGTCACGTGTTTCGTCCTTATTAAGACTTTCCAGTACAGTCTAACAAGCCTCAGGCAGTCGTATTTGTGAACCGCAAGGCGATGGAATAAAGTTGGTATATGGCATGCAGAGATATAAATCTGCAGCAATGCCATCTACTATAGTGAAGCCGAAGTAGCAGATTTGACGAAATATAGGACACCGCAAAGTGACCTTCAAAAAAGTCCGCGAAGTAGAATTTGATAAATGGTTGAAAATCAAAATCTGATCGGCTATTCATCTTAGTTCATTGATAATCATGCAATTGGAAAGTATCGTGAATATTTGGACAGAAACCACAGTTTGGAAGAAACCATGCTGAACTGTAGCATCCAATTTCATTATTAGGTTCTCTTGCATGTAACAGAAATAAAAGATTTATGAGGGATGAATCAATCTCTTGGTCTACTCTTCAATATGGTCCATTTTGATCTACGTATATATATTGTTACAAACGTGAAATATTTTAGATAACTAGCTCACATAATTATTTATTTGAATTCGGTATAATTGCAATCCTAGTTAGTATTGACCAAGTCGATGTTCAGTTGTCAGACGTGATTGGCAGCCTACGGTTACTAGATATTCGGTGTTTGCCAGGCACCAGCTGTTGGACAATTGAATGTTGGCCCATTGTCAGATTCAGATTCAGTGATTCAGTACTAGCGAAATAATGATCATACAAGTATATAATAGTAATTGAGGTATCAAGGGTGATAAAAGGACAATAATTCCTGAGATCAACAGTGTACTCTGCAAGGGCCTCTGGCCCAAGGTGTGTACGTTGACCTTAGGCATTATAGTCTGTTCAACTCTTGTGGTGCCTTCAATGTTTAATGTCCAGCTTTTGTTGTATTTCAATCAAAGTTTTTAGCAATATATGTTCTGTCATTGTGATTTCTGTCACAGAATTTACTTAAGTTACTTGCTGTAACTAGAAAACTTGTGCCTTTGTTAAGTAATTACCCTGAAATCAGTATTATTATGACAACAGTAATAAACTAGTCGAACATTTAGTAAATATTGGCACTGTCACCTGTGTAAATAAATCATTCACAATAAAATTTGTGACAATATGAACTATCTTTGATAGAATAACAGAAAATATGTTAGGCTTCAAAGTGTCTGCCTTTAAAGAATTATTATTTTCGAATCAGTTTCTTTTATGACGTTCTTTATGATTTGGGAACAGAAAATAATTGCTGGAGACCAGGGTCTGATCTCCTCAGTCAAGGCAGTTGATTATCCAAGAAGACTATAGCTGTACCTTTCCTATGCCATTACATCAATTCTTGATTCTTCTCGAGATCATAATAAGGATGTGCATTTGCAGATGACCTGAAAATTTTCTCCAAAAGTGAAAAAGATATGCAGGACAACTTTCATGTATGGAACGGAGAACTGCACAAATATAACATGAATATCAGCATAGATAAAAAACAGACCATGGTTATAACCCAAGAAAATATAACAAGCAGCCTAACACTAAACTAAAAAGAAATAGAGCAATTACATAGCTGGGAACGATAATAAATAATAGAAGAAGTATGGAACCTGAGATTAATAAAATAATCCAGGCGGCGGACAGAAACTATCATGCTGAAGACAGTGATTTTAAATGACAAAGAAGTATCCAAAACCACAAAAATGGTTGTGAATAAAACCTTATACAGATCAACCTTAATATACGAAAGTTAAACTTGGGCTCTGGATCAAAAAAATAGAAATAAAATACAGGCGGATGAGATGAGATTTCTGTAAAGGATAGAATTGGTACAAAGAATAGATAACATAAGAAACGAAGAAATAAGAAGGAACCTGCAGACTGAAAGTATACAAATTACGATGAGTAGAGGACATCTAGCATGGTACGGACATCTAATAAGAATGCCAGAAAATAGACAAACCAAACAGATATGGAAAGTAAAAGGTACAAAGAAGAAAGAAGAGACAGATCAAGGAAAAATTGAAAAAGTTTTATGGGAGAAATAGCATCAACACTAACAAAGCAAAGAAGAAAGTATTCAACAGGAAATAATGGGAAGAAATTATTCAAAGTATAAATTGAAGAACAATCTCAATACCCGAGAGTGTACCATCCATTTGAATAGCTGATGATATATAAATTCGATATTTTTATATCTTTCAATACCTTTTCAGGTGTCGAGATGGTATTTAATTCGTCTTTGTTTGTGAATCTATTCATTAATTCTTTCCACTCCTTTCTATTCGTTGCTATTCATCTCCCTTCCTGCTAAATGAGGTTGTTTTTGCTTGATATTTCTTCTATACTCTTTTCCTATACTTTTTGAAAATCTTGCTCTCCTATTCTGGCATTCCATACCTTTTTTGTTTGACTATCTTCTGACATTCTTATTGAATGTTCATACCATGGTAGTTGTTTTTTTCTATGGTAGTTAGTATACTTTCTGCTGCTTCCTTTTGTTTATTGATTAATTGTCTATGTTTCGTTTCCGTATATTAATATTGATCTTTGAATTGATTTATATAGTATCATTTTTGTTCTCTTCGATACTTGCCTGTTACTCAAAATGATTCCATTTAATCACTTACTAGTATTCTGTTATTCATCTCGTTCTCTATACTTCCCCTACTGTTCAGTGTTTAGCCTGAATATGTGAATGTTTCTATACGTTTCATTTCTCTTGTTTATTTGTATTTTTACTATTGTGTCTTCTCTTGAAGTTATCATGTTTTTTGTTTTTCTCACATTTATAGTCATGTTGTGATTTCATCTTTGTGAATAAATTGTATAGGGCGGAAACCTTGCCACCCAACTTAAAAAATTCTTTACAGCAATGACCACATATTTTCCACTGATGGGGTGTTTACCATTTGTGTCATTCTACTTGTAATGCATTTTTTCATGACGAAACCCAACCATAATGGCGACGATCACAAGGTCTTTTTTTCCAATGTTTTCTCAGAGATTTGAGCATCATTCAGTACATTTTTTCTCGACTTCTTCAGATTTCCTTGCGAAATCACCTTGATTTCCGGAAGGGAGATGCTCTTTTTTCGGGACCTATTTGAGACGTTGGTTGACAAAAGAGCAGATCTTCCCATGATGAAGTGATTTCACTTCTTTTTTGATCAATTTCTGAGTTCAATCATAGCGCTGTGCTCCAGTATTTATAAAATTATGAAATGATTATGGTATACGATAGAGAATTTATTTTTGTTTGTAGTGCGAAGATTGCCCTAAATACGAGCTGAATTCTCATTTGGTTGGTTCTTTCATAAGATTGTTGTCATAATATATCATTTCCACAATAATAATTATTGTTGAAAAGTCAGTGCAACTGTTTTCAAACATGAGAAAGAGTAGGTAATTGAAAGTGATCCTGAAATAATTTTATTCTCACAATTCTTATTTCTTTGAATCTCAACTGATACAAAACAAAATTCATTCTTTATAACAACAAAGAAAGAAATAGAAATCTCTCCCACAATTGCAAGCAATTCCAGTCCAATAAAAGAAACTAATTTCCAATACAAATGTCCAGCTTCTTGTCCGTGCATCAAAGATATCTTCGATCTAATTTACTGTCACTGCATTACAATCTCGTTATGAATGGTCGATTTGCGATTAACGGCCAGTCCTTCCACCTTAACGGTATTTTCGTCGCTGAGGATTGTCAGCTGTAGATGACGACCTGCAATTTTTTGCGCAAGAGATAGACGATAACTTCTCAGTGCACAGGAGAGGTAAGTGGACGTACAGCGGTCGAGGTTAGGTAGAAAGTGAAATGAAGCTTGGCGATCTTGAAATTTTGATGAATTGAAGGTTGTTATAATTATAATAAACCAAATTAAACTTAATTTTGCTGACAGCTACATTCCAGTAATAACAAAACTGGGTGTATTTCAATTTGTTATATTGAGCTTGAAATGAATTGTTTTAGAAGATTGTATTTGTTATTATTTTCATGTACCAATTTATTTGATTCATATTCCAGAACAAATTGCTCACTATTGGTAGGAATAACCACAAAGAAACCTCATGACTGTTATTAAAGAGGATGGATTGTACACCTATAATCTCTTTGTTGTTATTGGAGCCATCATTCGAACAATTGACTTCTAATTTGATATTGGAAATGCCGTGTTAATCCATTATTTTAAGTCATTATCAACTTAAGAAAATAACATATAGAATCTCATTTGAATATAATAAATTTTGCGTGCGGAAACAGATCCATTACAAGACTCTCCTTATGCAACATAAACCAACAAGAATGGACGTCATCTTGGATCAAATCTCAAGTATCCAATTAAGTTGTTGAATATATTCTCTATTACTCTGCGATAATTTGCAATGAGGAAAGGTCGCGAGGCATTACGGACTCACGCCCGTTTATATTTTCACTTTAACGTTTGCATTTTACAATAGCATCGTTCGACAGAACGTTGCCATAGGGCCCTATCGTTCCATGGCCTAGGGCAGTGCACGTCAAACAATTTCATTTATGCACTTAAACTGTCGTTTGTTAGAGAAACCTAAGCGAAAACAATCGAAGTGGAAGGAAGGAAGTGGTATTCAAGAACAATGATTGGTACTTCCTTCATGTGGCATGATGTCATTATAATCATAGTGGGATGTGATCGAGAATTGATTGCTGTTGATTACATCAGGTGTTCAATTGTCTTACTATCACTTTTGCTTGTTTCTTCAGGGGAATCAAGACCTTTGCAATGAATTATCGACTTCTGATATATGTCAAAGACTAGCTTACGTGGAGTTGTGGTGATTTTATATTCTCCAATACTTTGTAGCTTAATTACTTCAGTAACGATTGCTGAAATAATTGTCAGTAAGGTAGTTGAACAACTGGACCTCAATGTATCAACTGAAGACTGAATCTTCAGCGATAGTGGCTCACACAGTCAAATTCAGTATTCGAATTGATATTGGTCCATTAAAAATAAGGTCCTTTTCATTTTTGAATTATATTTAGTAAGATATCTCTTATGCAGCTTCAAAGCTTGTCCAATTTAGTTGATTAATAACAAAATTCGAAGAATCTTCATAACAAGTTGATATATATTAAAAATTTATGCTTACTCCAATTCAGGAAACCCTGTTTGATTATAAATTTGAGTGACAGATTCAAAATTCGGTTATATAAAAGGATAAAAAATTAATTAAACTAATCCTGTGAAATCATGCGCTTGATGTCACTGGTATTCAAAATTTCCGCTAATAAAGCCGTTTCAAAAATGTGTCGCAGTGTTGGCATTCAATATTTCGATCACTTTCAAAACAACTATTGGAATAAAATTAATCTACTTTAGAATCAAATTAATAAATCAGTTCTGTAAAAGATTTATAGATCTTCAAAATAATCTCGAAAATCATTGATTCCAACTATTAAATCAAACATAAATATATCTAGAAGATATATAAAATTCACTTTCGAAATATTCGTTTAACAATGATTGATTGAACTGAGCTAACAGATGGCAGTGTCGAAAAGTGGACGAGTGTAATAATTTTAAAGTATTTGTCTCAGTAGTCACAAGAAAGCGATATTTTGGGTCGTTGAGAAAGTGCAGCTTTATCGAAATGATTCCACTTAATTCTTACTTCTATAATTGAAACATTTTATCTTTCTCTGTTATTAAATTTATGGATCTACGATAGAAAATTGTGTAGGCCGAAAACTGTTTAATCGCGAGATTGAATTTTAGAACTGTTATTTATTGTAGTAATTATTGTTATTAGTTTTTGATGGTTATTATTATTTTCTTGCGGGATTGTCAGTTTGAAAATTAGTTTATAGAAATTTTATTCAAATTTCGCCTGCCAAATTTACATAATACGCTGACGTGTGCAAATTAGATCGATCTAATTCTTCAAGATTGAAATCCGTGCGATGATTTATTGAACTTTCCAAGTTTTTTATATTGTCAAGAATTCGTACGTTGTTAATATACAAAGTGGTCTCCTAATTATTGTTTTATACATTTATTTCTTTTGTCATTCTTTTTTAGGAACCAATCCTGAGCATCGATTGGTATCCTTTGGATTCCTTCTGGAGATCTCCGGGCTCAAATGCATTTTTTTTTCTGTAAGAAGCTTCAAGCTTATTTATGATTTCTAAAATTCAGTAGGATATCGATGGAATTGAAAAATTTGACACCAAAAGTATCAAGTACAAAAAGAGAAAAATAAAAGTTTCCAAAGCAACTTTTTTGTGAATCCTGCAAAAATATAATATAAAATCGACTTGACAGAGACATGGATACATGCACAAACTTGATTGATAAGCAAACGAAACTGAATCGAATTATTTTCCGCTCCACTTACGTTGTGCAGAATCACGTATTCTTTTACGCTCATCGCATCAATTTTTTTACGTGTGTAATTTATTTGTCGCCTCGATCCACGTTAAATGAAAGCATTTAAATCTTAAGCGAAGAAATTAGACATCATTTGAGTCTTTAATGACAGCAAAAGCGTTATAATTTTTGCGAAGTCCATCTTCTCTGCCTACATTGCATCCTACGCACAGTTTTTAATTTCAATTTTGATTCAAAGTTTTCCATTTCAGTCCGGAAAGGGAACACGTATGAAATTTTTTGCCTAGAGCGTCAAATTTGTTAGTATTCAAATTTCTTCATGTATTGAGTTATTTGCGAATTGATCACGCCATTTTTTCTTCTATTTGTTGATAGCTTATTTAGTTGGTGGCATTTAAACTATGAAAGTAAATTAAGAAATTAAGTGAGAGTATGGAACACACCTGTTGAATTCATCAGAGCTGTTAACAGCTTAATCAATTTTCGTTGAACTTTAATTTGAATTATTGACATTCCTATGAAGAGAGATCAGAATGAGTCTTCAGACAAATCCAGATCATCAATTAATTTCACAGGAAATAAGCTGTTATGTGCAAGAAAAGAATACGAACATAACCAAAGCTTCAAACTGTGTTAACTCCGCCAAATTACATTATATTAATGAGTGCGAAATCTGCTAATTTGCTAGACTCTCAAAAAAATTCTGATTTCTTGGAAGTCCAGTTGTTATCTGGAGGAAAAAATATCCATTTTTCTGAAACTTCTATTGCATACGACCTGAGAAAGAAATTCCTGTTTTCTTCCAAACTGCAAGGTACAGTCATTGTTTTAGACAAATTTGCGGATATCATCATAAAGTTGGGCTTCTTAATATTTTTCCAAGCCCAAATGGGGTCTAAAGTGTAAAGATATCATTTGAAAGAATAAACTTCACTTGAGTTTCTCAGTATCAAGTCTTCAACAATAAAAATCGAAGCTGGTATCTAGGGAGTATTTACACTTATCAGTTTCGAACGCAGATAATTGAATAAAATCTGCTCGATTTGGAGCTTCAGTACAGTTCACATTTTTAATAATCGGGGAGCTGGCCGCACCTTATACTCCCTGATCGGACTTAAGGTCAAATTTTCCATGAATCGACCGGCAATTTAGTGGTCAATAAGGTGTCAGACTTTATGAATCTCAGATCCTATCCTAAGAGTCGAAAAAGACTACTTCCGGTCAATTTTTTCGAAATCAACTTCCCTGATAGATCTTACGATTGAAACTACATAGTACCAAACAATAACGGAGGTCAAGTAAAAACCAGGGTGCTATTCCTGGTCTGTTCGGTAGGACAGTAGTCACTCCTAAGTGTAACCCATTTGTATTTAACTTCCTTGATCAAACTTGAAATTGTCCTGGACAGAACCGGACTGGAGATGGCATCCTGGAAATGTCCTTTTATTCGACAATTGAAATAGGATCCTGGGTTTGTGATGTCTGACATCCTATTGACCAATATATACACGATAGATCCATAAACAATTTGGCCATTAGTCTGGCCAGGGAAGATGCGAAGCGGTCGACCTCTGGACTATAAGAATACATCTTGAAAGAGCACGAGTAATTTGATTCAAGATAAATTAGGAACATACAGCTGAAGTATAATTTCATCCTTCTTTCCCCACATTTTTTGCGAGACAGTATTTTGTTTTAATGGGTGAGCGCAGGTGAAACTTGCTAGGAATCTGAACGTTGCGATGTACGCAATTTTGGCGCGCATGGGAGCTAGCTACTTATAATTTCGTTATGTCTCATCAATCTCAATTTTTTTGAATTTATATCATTGAACGTAAGTCTTAGTTTGATGAGTATTGTATTCGAGGGATAAACATGTAGAGAACTAGAGAGGCAACGTCACCAAATAAAAAAGAGTGAGAGGTGCTAATATAAAGACAAAATATGACGCGTACGAGGTATAGTGCTATAAAAGACGTAAGGAAGTCAAGTACAGTAAATCTGTAATTCATGTGCCAATAATGATACGTTTCATTATAATCAGTTTTATCTATGACTCCGATCATTTTCACACTTTTTCTGTTCTTGGCATGTAGACCGTAATACTCGCATTTGAGTCGAGTTTCTATATATTTTATTCATAGTTAAATAAAAAGTAAGCTATGATGAAATAGGAATTTTTTTAATCCCCAATAAAAGCTTGATTTAGCAAGAAAAATGACACATGTAAGAAATACAAACATATAGGATTACAAATGTATACAAAATAGGAAATTATGAATACCAAAGTAATATTTTTCTTCGTATATTTGATGGAAATCATTATAGGTTTAATATGTAGGAATCAGTAAAAAAAGTGCCAGTTCACCAATTGGCAAAACTGAACTAATTAGCAACAAAAAATAATAAATAAAAGACGCACTAAGACACGCGCCCAAATGACAGCTTTAATCTAATCAAGAAAAAATTACACGTTGAACATACATTTAAGAGAACAAAAATTCTCTAAATTTCGCCGAAAACGAATGTAAAGTCGCTTCTTCAACTGTATCCAGAATTTCGAGGGAATCTTTAGCTTCTGACCTTTCTGACAAATCAACTTTCAATATTGTTCTTATTACTCATGCAGGATGAGTACTATTTTGCGCGCGTTTTGCAGGACGATAAATGGCTCTTTGGCTTTTGAGTGCGCCAAGTGAAATTACAATAGTATATTGTGTAACAAGTGCGATAAGTTGTCGATTGCCCACGAGAGCGAAGTTGGGAGCACGAACGAAATGAGTGCCCCCATTTGCTCAAGTGGGCAATTGACAACACCGCACGTGTTGCAGATACTATTTTTTATTACGAATGTAGGACGAGTATTATTTTGCGTTTGCTTTTCCGGGTGGTGAATGATTTGCGTGCGACAAGTTTACTTGTCGCACTCAAATTATACTTGGTCGTACTAATCCCGCATAAGTAATAAAATATACTATTTTATTACTCATGCAGGATAAGTACTATTTTGCGCACGTTTTTCCGGGTGGTAAATGGCTCTTTGGCTTTTAAGTGCGCCAAGTATAATTTGCGTGCGACAAGTAAACTTGTCGTACACAAACCATTTACCGCCCAGAAAAAAAGGCGCAAAATAGTACTTACCCTGCATTCGTAATAAAAAATAGTATCTGCAACTCGTGCGGTATTGTCAATTGTCCACTTGAGCGAATGAACGCACTCACTTCGTTCGTGCGCCCAACTTCGCTTTCGTGGGCAATCGACAACTTATCGCACTTGCTGCACAATATACTATCACTTGATACTATGCATTTAAGTTCAGACTTTCCTCTACTTGTCAAATAATCCACTATTATTTCCATTCGAAGTTGTCCAATTCACCTTTCTTGGAATAAAACCTTTTAGCTCCAATAACTTGTGGCAGCCTGGTGGTAGGTATGGCAATATGTTTAATAGAAGATGATATTGAAAATTTGCAGAAAAAAACATCGGAATCAGAATAAATTGCTGATAAAGTGGGCCTATAAAGTAAAAACGAAGATCAAGATATGAACGTTGAAATAGAAAATACCGAATCAGAAAAAACTGACAGCTTTAGATATCTGGGATGTATATTAGGTGAAAAAAGAATAAGTGAAAAAGATATAGAAAAGAGAATAGACAAAGCACAGGGAGACTTCAATATGCTATGGAAAATATGTAGATTAATAGAACTAAATTAGGAATATTCAATTCTTACGTGAAGAGTACACTATTTTACGCGTCAGAATCATGCATGGACAACAAACTCCAAAAGCATGAAATTAGTACAAATGCCTTCGTAGGATATTGAAGATATACTAGCCAGAAATAATAAGGAATGAAGAACTATTAAACATATGTTAAATGGAATTGGATAGAACATACGCTCAAGGAAGACATGAACGATATCACGAGGGAGGCACTGGAATTCAAGACAAGAGAAAAACGAAAAATGGACCGACCAATAAACACATGGTAAAAGCATATGCATGAAGAACATGAACAATGTAAGAAAAAACATGGCACAAGATAAAAGAAGAGACAGAAGATGAACCGGAGCAAAAACAAAATAAGGCTGGCATCCTAAGAAAGAATTGCTTTGAATCACCTGATGATGCTCTATCGTATGAGGAATATAAATGATAGAATGAAATAGACCACACGATTTTTTTGCAGGTTCTTCCACAAAAAAAAAATTAAACCTAATTTGCTCATTCGTTTGATCGATTTTTGAAAATACCAATATAAAACGACATATTGATGCCCTGGTATTTTCTCTCTGACTATTTGTGAAAATGTGCAGTTCTTAATTGATGAAAAATGTATGATTGTTATAGATTATTCGAAATAAAAAAGGTGATTATGACATGATTAGTGGATAAAGTGTTGAAAATCAAAAAGCCGTGGATAAAAGATAATATGCGTATGATTGATTGCTCTAGAGAATATTTATGGAAAATGTTATATCCATTAAAATTTTTACCAAATAGAATTTGATTATATGTGCTGGAGTGATAAAGTCGAAGGAACGTATTTCCCAACTGATGAATTTGATTAGACTTGAATAGTTTTGGTCTTACTCCAAGCAAAAGTATTAGGAAGACATAAAACTCATTGACAGGACGGAAGAAATATCAGTAAGATAAATTCGTGTCTCAAAAGAGTTTTATAAGTAATTTTATTTTGCATATTTATCGGAATTAACCATAAAATACTTGCAGATAAATTCAATCCATTTTAAACACCAGTAATAAAATTCAAGGAAATAGTACCAGGAATCATGTTCTAATCGAACGCTAGAGAGAAAACAAAATAACATTATTCGTGAAAGAAATTCCAATTTATCAATTGCTAGATTAGAGTAATAAAATCTATCAGCTCTAAGATTCTTTCAACTATTTTGTAGTCAAGTGAAAGAGAACTTGTTCAATAAAAAGAGATTATCACCCATCATCCCTGCAAAACGTGAATACGACTGTTCCGCAACCGAAGACCTACTACTATATTAAATATGAGAGCTTGGAACTAATTTGATTATAAATTGATCAATTGAATATTGCGCATCTTTAGAACAAAATCAGTTCTGTGATTGAACTACCAGTTTCCAATTGGAATGAAAATTAATTACTTTTCAGCACCAATAAATTTAATTAAAGATCTGATATGAATCATTGGAGATTTTCTTGATATAAGATGCGGAAATCTACAGATCATTATAGAATAGGTCTGTTTCTTCGATTTTAGCATCTATAACCACGCCTTGTCAGATTAAAAATTTGCACAACATTATCCAAGAGTCAGAATTAATTGACACTAACATTTCTCCTCACAGTGCAGAATTTTACGAGCGGTGAAACGGATACCGGATAGCTGGACAGCACATTTTGTGACAACCTCCACTGGCAGTTAAATCAACAACGATAAGCAGATGAAAGCGGATACGAACTGTGAGACTGAGGCATTATACCTACATGTTATTGGAGCTAATTAAGTTTTGACAACTGCCCACGCAAATGTGAATAATTACTGCAGGTCCAGACAAATTCCACTTTCGTTGAACAAGCAGAAAAAATGGAGATGGAGATGGTTACGTCAGATTGAGACCATCGAAATCGATTCTCATTTACAAATTTTTATGGAATCTAATTAATATATTCAATCAGAAATAGTTGAATGCTATCATAACATAACAGTATAATATTTATTGAACCTAGATTTCGAGTACTTCAAATTATTTTATAACAACAGGTGATAAACATTCTGATAAATTATATTCTTCAATAATAACAAAACGCAACAAACAATGAAAACCAGCCAATGACCCAGCACAATTCTTCTCAAAACGCTCTATTATCGATTAGGCGATTGGAAACAATACATTAATATCATTTTCCAATATTTCAAATTGTTTACGAAGCCACAGCTGACTTAGTAGCGTTCTTATTTAGGTTTACTGTACCCATTAAATGGAAACAATAACATAAGTCGAGAAATAATAAAAACATTCTAAGAGCTTATATACGTAGGTGTGCATGGTCAGTGGCGGTGAAGGTTCGGGCAGAGGGGGCACTTGACCCAACCACGACCTTAGTCAACAAATGACGTACGTCAGTTAAGAAATAAATACTGTGATGAGGTGAAGAAAGATGAAGAAGATATTCAAGTTTTTCATCAAGGATGAGAAGAATAAAATTGGTTTCCTTCAAGAAAAGAACTGACGGGGTTAATTGGTTTTTTACTTCATATTTTAATGAGAAATTCAGTTGAAATATATCTAAGTTATACAGTACATGACTTCCCGCTGATTCAACAGTATTATAGTAACGGATATACTTCTGACATAGATTCTAATGATATGTCCGTTATGATACTGGATAACGTAAGAAGAAATATTATATTATATTCGTTTTGTACTACGCATTGTCGCATTCGTTTGTTTGTACCACTTCCTGCTCCACTCGTTGTACTCCTAAGTATTTGTTCATAGATTATTGATACTGAGATAAAAATTTCTAACATGCTTCTCTTATGATAGCATGAAAGTTCATCATCAACTCGTTTGAAGAACAAAATTACCTAAATTGGGAGTCTACCTAAAGGAAAAATCTGACGTGATCATCATATGACTTACTTGTACATCATTTGATATATACACATATTCATTCAATAAAGTTTTCTGTCACTTCAGATTATAATTAATATAATTTTAATGATATTTTGACATGTACAATGTCAAACAAAATCAAAAAATTGACAACAGATTATCATTGCCTACCTTATCATTTCAAATAAACTGATTGTTTTATACGACAAATTCTGAATGCCTGTTCTGCATATAAACTGCACTTCCGGCTCAGCCGATTGATACAAAAATAGTAGATAACTATTTTGATGCTACAACAAGTTCAAACACTAAATTTCAATATGCTATGGCTGATCATTCTAGAATTATTATGCAAAAAAATTAAGAAAAGTTTCAAGTCAAGTGCACTTCTAGCTTGGCCGATTCGTACAAGAATAACTGATAACCATTCTGATACAATATCAAGTTCAAATACTGAATTTCAACATCCTACGGTCGACCATTCTGGATTTATTAGAAAAATTCAAAAAAGTTTCAAGTAAAGTGCACTTCTGGTACAGACGATTGAAACTATAATGCGAGATGCACAACCCGACCCCATACCAGTCTTAAATACAAAATTTCAACATTAAACGTTCAGCCAGTTTTGAGATTTGCGAGTAACGAACGCACGAACGTACCGACATCAAGCCGAAAATAGTCAAAATGGATTCAGGGATGCTCAAAACGGATATTTCCATCAAAATCTCGATAGATGAATTTTGTCGGTTTCACAATACTTCCTTGTTCTTTGTACAAGTGAGTAAAAATACGATGATTATATATAAATTATTCATATTGATTCTGAAGCTTGTAGTGAGAATATCATGACGAATGATTTCTCATAAATCACAGTACAGATTTATCATCAATATGGCTCTGCAAAAGTATATGAATTATGTGGAAAATATAAAGAATAATGAGGACATCTGTACAGAGAAATTCAATCATCTCAGTGAGATATTGACCGACAAATTCTTTTATATACAGACAAATGCTAATCTACAAGTTCCCAAGTACAATTGTCCTGATGACGGTAATAAATTGAACCGAAAGCTTGACAAGATTTTATGACAAACTGATTACCATTGACTGCTACTCCCAATAACATTGTTTATTTTTCTTTCAATCAATATATGATATTGATATTTCTTGTATATAAAAGTATGTGACCAATTGTTTGATCATAAGTTTTTTCTTTTTACTGAAATTTTGTTTGGCACTATCTATAATTAGTCCAGTCAATGAAAAAGTATTGAGGGAAATCAGAGGAGCACAATCTTTGACTTACAGACTTTGTTTAGGCTAGGTAAGATGTAAACATACTAAAAGTCCTCATTCCTATGAGGCGAGCGGCCAAGCGGGGGGCAGGATGGCTCGTAAGACGTTCCTCTTTCTGATTTCTGCTTATAATTTGGAATCTATGCATCCTAGCAATAAAATTATGATATACAAAATTAAAGCTGATAAAATTCACCACAAGATTGATTTCATGAGTGTTTTCACTATCCTGCATAATTTTCGAGATATCAGCGCACAAAATTCACAAATTTTGAAAACTAAAAATAATATATCATGCTACAAGGACCGAACGACTGTCATTATTGTTCGGAATAAATTTGGCTGCATTCGATAAAGACGAGGGCAAAGCTCAAGGCGTAGCTCCGTGCAGTCAAATTTGTCCGTGGCAATAATGACAGTCGTTCAGTGTCCGTGTTGCATACGATACTTTTCGTAACAAGTGCACCGTAGTATACCTATCACTGAGCTTTTTGAATTAATTTGGATGTATCGAAACTATCTTATCAATTTGACAAACAGATTTTTGCGAATGCAATCACATTACAATAAACTAATACAATGAAACATAACTCACATGATTTACTTTATTGATTGATATTTCTAACATTTTCTGTGCTATTCTGTTCACAATAAATGTACATATACTAGAACGAACACATTATATAATACAAATTTCTTTCAAATATCAATTTGACATATATAAATAGAATAAAAAAATCCAACGGCATCCATGATCTACAATTCCATTTTCACCTGGCGGACATTAATATCCATTTATTCTCAGGCAACAGAGAATTGATGAAAACTGTTACCATGATTTGGAATTAAGAACTTTCGAAGCAGAAATCAGCTCAGTAATAGGGTACTTTCGGTGTACGTGTTACAAAAAATACCTTACGTTTTTTGCTCATTTCAACTAACAAACTCTTTAGCTTTTCATCCTACAAAAAAGTAATACGGAATGAAAAAAGAGTAGCACTGAAGTGTTTGATGGCTATACGAGCCCATCATCAAGTACCAATTTTGCTGAGCAGTAAAGACGGTATAGCCTCAGCAAGTCAGCCGTTATACAATCAAAAGAAAGTCAAAACCATGAAACAGGAAGACCAAACTACAGGCACATGGAATTGAAACACTCGAAGCACAAAGCAATGCGGACGTCCTCATTGCAGACACGGTCAAGGAGTTGTCAAAATCAACCGCCGTTGCTGCTATTGGTGAGGACGTCGACCTAATAGTATGGTTGATGGTCAAGACACCTAATGACCACGACATTATTTTCATCAAACCGAGCGTGGAAAGATAGAAACTTCATTCATTTTAACCCAGGAGCTTCAGATCCAGGAGCTGCGAGACATTTTTTTTCTACATGCCTTTACGGGGTGTGATACCACCTCAGCAGTATTCCAAAAAAGTTAGCTGAGATTCATCAAAATGTATTTGAAGTCTCCAAACTTCCAGGAACTGCTGCAGTTTTCTCAAGCTCTTCCTCAACCAAGGATGATATCAGGAAAGTATATGTTGAGGTAGTACAGGACCCCATTTGCAGAGAAATCTCTGGACGTTCACCGCTATCAATCCTTAATCAAATCAGTTGCCAATATCAGACCGGGCGTCTCATACCTCTAATCGACTGAGGTGGCAACGGAACAGCATCTCTTGAGGATATTTCACCGAGTTCAGATCGTATGGGAAAGAGTTAACTTCCAATAGATTTTTAATCCCGGTGCACAATGAGCAGCAGGCTGCACCGAATGAAATATTGAGAATAATTTTTGTTGGTACACAAAGGATTGTGCAGCCACCAAATGTGGATGCAAGAAAAGATCTCTCAAGTGTTCGATTGCCTGCCAAAACTGCCAGGGGAACTATCATAATAGGAACCCCTTCTTGGACAATGGGGATGAAAAAGAAGACATTGATCCTCTACCAGTCATTCTCAAAGCTGTATCCTCTTCTTCAACCGATGCAGAAGGAGAGTGTGAAACATAATATATATGCTTGTAAATAGCGTTGAAGCATTGGAATAATGAAAAATATGAAAGTTAAGTTTTTCAGCAAAATTTCGAAGATTACACATTAGGTTGATATTGCTGTAACTTTGGAACAGTTGAAGACAAAAATCAAGTACTATTCTTGATGGAAATTTGATGCTGTACAACTTTATTTTGCATGACTTTTTTTGTAAGACAAAGAGATCAAGTCAAATTGGGCAAAAAACGTTTTTTCAAGATTAGTGGAATTCGAGCGCGGATATATCGGAAATTATGCAAAGTAGCGAAACAATTAATAAGAACAATCTTATAGCAAATTTTATCAGCTCTAATTTTATATATAAAGATTCTATCGCTAGGATGCATAGTTGCTGAGATATAAGCGATAAATCGAAAAAAGAATCTTCCTGCGGGCCTTTCTGCCCCTTACTGGTCTTCTAGAAATGAGGACTTTAAACATGTTAACCACCTACCTAGTTTCGAAGTAAAATATTGTGTTCCTTCGATTCCCTTTTACACCCCTTTTTTGCATTAATTGACTGAACTTAATGTTTTTCTGTTTTGCTCAATCATGATATAGTAGGAAATCAAAAGTATTATTGAAAGTGACAATATCATTTGTTAGTATTGCTATTTTATGCTCTACCATAATTTGAATATTTATATGATAAAATGTTAATGAGATGTGATGAGAATTTTGAATGAGTTCAACATTCGGACTGATTTAAATTCACGAAGCGAAAACGTTTCATTAATAATATTCTCAGAACAGATGCATAAATCTTTGCGATAAATCAAATTTAATAAATGCATACTAATAATTATATTTAAATCTAATAATTATTATAATAACAGTAATTAATTTGTTTTTAATTTAAATATATCAAAATAAACAACTGCAGCATTAAAATGTGAAAAGGCTTCCTAGATCAACACTTTTGTTTCTGAGATCTGACATGATAAGCCTTAATTATTCAATTAACAGATTATTGGTTTTTCTTTTCACGTTAAAGACGGCAATTTTGAAATTAATGCCGCAATAAATTTACAGTTTTCATAAAATATAGATAAATAAAACTGAGAAATGTAGATAAATATATATTTGCTAATTAAAATAAATACAACAAATATTTTTTAGATTTTACGCACGTCTGATACGGTTAATACGTTTCAAGAAAAATTTGCATATTTCTAAATATGAAAGCGGTAGACAAATTGACTCAATTTCACTAGAAAATATGATCAATTATCTCCGAACAAAGTGGAAATTTCTACATGATAGCTACAAATTTTCTATACTTCAGTTTGTAATCTGGGCGAGCATATAGCACTTTATTATCAATTTTTCATTGTGAATGAGACATTAGCAGTAGTTAATAACAGCCATTTTGGAAAATTGAAACGATTCAACACTTTTGCCTACGACTGAAGCTCTTGTAGATAGCAGAAATTAATGGGAGAGTACTTATATACCGTTATCTTTTATCTGACAGGGCTTGAAAAAATAAAAGTAACAACAAAAAAAAAACAGGAAGAAAGTACAGGACATAACTAAATTAATAAATGGATAGCGATATTGTTCGAATATTGAGTACTACCTAATAGAATCTGAATCTTTGATTTACCATGATTCTTCTTGAATCTCATGTACAGTTCATAATATGAAAATATGCTATAAGTTATCCGATTAAATAATTTTTATGAAATATTCAAACTATCTCCCACTGTGTAATATGAAATTAATGTAAATTTTGTGTATTCCGGTGAAACTAATCAATAAAAGTCTGTTTTACACCAATACATATGTTCCTACAGTAAGTAGTTGGACCGTATCATCAATTAGAATGCAAAATTTCCAGACAGCCTAATTGGACAAGTATTATTTAATTCTAATTTATATTTACCATTTTGCGAATTAAAATTTCAACTGGTTTGGATATAGAATATACAGTTCATTTTGATCATGAATTTTGTTTGAAACGTAAGCAAAATTTTGATGAAATTATCGTACTTCTTTCAAATTGAGATTTCTGTCACACTGTCTCAAAGAAGACCTCTTCTAAATCATTTTTAGCTCTGTTTTTTCCAAGGTTCTTAAATATATATGCTTTTTCGTGGTAGGGTGGTCAATCCTTGACACAACCGTCAATCTAAAGTGGCAATTTTTTTTTGTTCTTGTTTTTTTAGACAATTTTGGGACGCTGGTAACTTGCCTTCAACATTTCCCAATTTGTTGCATGACATTCCTCGGAGTGTATGAGGCAATTCTGCTTTCTTGAATACTGGCAGATTTCAATGGATATTAATTGAAATTTATAAATTCTCTTATTCATCATTTGGACCAGTTTTGAAGAAGATATAAGGGACTGAATGGTAATTCATGCATGCCAAATTATTGGTATCTGCCCTTTCTTAATATCTACTGAAAATATCATGTCGACATATCTAGCGTTGTATGCGTTGTAACCTCATATTTGTTCGCAGCCTTTTATAAGATTTTACCTGCTCCAAAAGTTGTCTTTATTTCGTCATATGTGGTTTGCTCCCAATGCCTTACTTTTAGAGTTCTGAGTTATATAATTAGTTATTTTGTGGTCTCAGTTTGGTAGCATTGTTCATATATTCGAAACTCCAGATGAAAAATCTTATTCAGCCGGTTATCTTTATCTGAAGATGGGTACGTTGAACCCATGTTTTATCCCTTTTTTGGAGGATAATTTTCTCCTTCCTTGTTCGCCTCGACCTTATTTCTTACTGGGGCTCAACTCAATCCTTCACAAAGTTGCTCAGGTTACTACGACTAACCCCGAAGAGATGAGGATGAAAATTAGATAAGAAAGCATCACTAACCCTTGAATAACATGCGTATGTATATTTTCATGAACATTAAATACAAAATTTTTGGAAAAATGTTAATATTAACTTACAAATGGATAGAAAAACTACAAATTAGGATCGATATGAATTTGTTACAATTTTAAGGAGTGATGAATACAGTTCAAAAAAGGTTCAATATTGATTTTTTTTAGTTTCTTTTCGATAGCAGTCTGACATTGTATTTGACTGGGAGCTGGTGAAATGTGGAGTTCACCGAATGCTTTTTTAAGGGTTGGTAATTCACCCCTTGATATAAAAGACAAAAAGATAATTAGTCAATGTAAACTCTCTGTTCATCATGTAAATTTCAATTATATTCTTCGAACAATTGTGTTTTTTCGTAACATCATATTGCATGCCTTTGTAACGTTATATAGTCAAAAGCTATTTGAAGCCTTCTATTGGAAGACATGTCATTCACAATAGCCTAAAATGGTCGGATGGTCGCGTGAAACTGTGTAAAAATGTAAACTCCATATTTTCAAATTGCATGTCAATGAAAAACCAATAAAAGTTTTAGACGTGGAACTCTTGTAGAAAAATTTGCACGCACTCTTCATTGGCACTAATGTAGAACCAATTAGCCAACGAAGGATGAAGCCAATTTTTTCACAAGGATTTTATGACTAAAACTTCCATTCTTTTTATTTGCATGCAATGAAAACCTGGGGACGTGGCGAATTGCATGCCTTTCAGTACTAGGCTTCAAATAAATTTGAACTATTTTACGTTACAAAACTTGCAATATGATGACACAGAAAAAACACAATTATTTCGAAAATATAATTAATGGTCAATAATTTTTCTATTTTTCTTATCAAAAGTTAAATTATCAACCTCTGGAGAAAACAAACAATAAAATCGGATAATCTCAACTGTCATTGTGCATGTAAATTGAAGCTTTTATTAGCAGATTCCCATCATGTTTGAATTAATAGGTCATGCATCATTACTGATTTTTACTTACTTGTACACAGTAACAAGTAGGTATTGTGAAACCGACAGAATTAACTTATCAAAATTTTGATGGAAACATCCGTTCTAAGCATCCCTGAATCCATTTTCATTATTTTTGGCTTGATGTCGGTACGTATGTTCGTGCGTAACCTGCAAATCTTAAAACTGGTTGAATGCATAATGTTGAAATTTTCTATTTGTGACTGGTATAGGATCTAGTTGTGCACCTCGCATTATGGTTCCAATCGTCTGTACCGGAAATGCACTTTACTCGAGACTTTTTTCGAATTTTTTCAATAAATCCAGAATGATAAACCGTAGGAATGTTGAAATTCAAAATTCGAACTTGATGTTGTATCAAAATGGTCATCTGCCATTTTTGTATGAATCGGCAAACCAGGAGTGCACTTTACTTGAAACTTTTTTTGAATTTTTTTGCATAAATATAGAATGATTCGGCATAGCATATTGAAATTTTATATGAAAAACTTCTATAACAGCTTATTGTACATCTTGCATTATGATTACGATCGACTGAACCAGAAGTGCACTTTACTTGAAACTTTTTTTGAATTTTTTTGCATAAATATAGAATGATTCGGCATAGCATATTGAAATTTTATATGAAAAACTTCTATAACAGCTTATTGTACATCTTGCATTATGATTACGATCGACTGAACCAGAAGTGCACTTTACTTGAAACTTTTTTTGAAATTTCCGCATAAATTCAGAATGATCAGCCATAGAATACTGGAATTCAGCATTTGAAATTGCTGTTGCATCTAAATGGTCATCTTGAATTTTTGTAACAATCGGCTGAGCCGGATGTGTACTTTATATGACAGATTTTTTGAATTTTCCGCATAAATTCTAAGCAATCAGTCATAAAACATTTTAATTTTGTATTAGGCACTTTTATAATATCTAGTTGTAGACCTTGCATTAGGATTGCTATCAATTAAGCCGGAAGAGCATTTTATTTAAAACATTTTTCGAATTTTCCGCATAAATCCAAAACGATTGGACTTAGATTGTTAGAATTCAGTATTTAGGATGTTTATACCGTCTAGACTAGATGCTCATATCCTATTTTTATTGAGATCCACCGAGCCGGAAGTGTACTTCACTTGACAGTCTTTTGGAATTTCTCGCATAAATTCGAAACGATCAGGTGTAGAATATTGAAATTTGGTATTTCAGTCTGCTGTAGCATCTGAATAATTGCCTACTATTTCCATAACAATAGACTGAACCGGAAGTGCCTTTCAGTAGGAGTTTATTTTTCAATTTTGCGCATAAATTCAAATTTGTTGGTAGTCGTAGAATTTTGGAAATCAGTATTATGGAATGTTGTAATATGAGAATAATGGCCTACTGTCTCTATAGAAACCGACTTGGCTGAAAGCGCATTTTACTTGACAGATTCTTAGAATCTCTTGGGTAAATCCAAAACGATTAACTGTGGAACGATGAGATTTTGTGTCTGATTATATATATCCAATGATATATACGATCAAACACAAAATCACATCGTATTTTATATATATATATATATATATATATATATATATATATATATATATATATATATATATATATATATATATATATATATATATATATATATATATATATATATATATATATATATATATATATATATATATATATATATATATATATATATATATATATATATATATATATATATATATATATATATGTGTGTCCAATGATGTATAAGTAAGTCATGTGATATTCACGTCAGATTTTTCTGTAACAAATACACAACCATACTGAAAACTGGACACATCTTGAGTCCCATTTCTTCAATAAGAATAATTTTCCTATAACCACCAGTAAAATTACTGTAACAAATAAATGAGTTTCAATCATATTGTTGATCAAGGATGTAACTATTCTATTTTTTTTCACACGATTGGATTAATAATCCGGCAAAATTCAGAGAATTACAACCTAGGTTGAAAGGTGGAGATACCAAGAATCTAGAAAACAGTCACCGAAACAAAATGAACCAACGAACTTATATAAGAACTAGTTCAGCAGAATTATCTCATGTTTCTAAATGATTGCGGAAGAAGAGAACCTGATGTTATTCATACAAACGACGACAAAGTTTCAATAATGAACGATACACACAAAAGGCTACGGAACTAAAGGAAATAATTTTCATCAACTCTCAATTTCAACAAGTAATTGAATGTCGGTAATAAAATTATTGAAATCGTTCTGGAAACCAAATAAGGTGAATTTAATTTAGAAATCGAGTTTTCTTTCTTCCGTGCGGATCATTATTTAACTTTGATTAAAAATCTGATTTCTCAAGGGTCAAATACTCCAAGCAACTGAATTTGGCACTTAATTCAAGCTTAGAAGGGCAAGATATGGACATGTAGTTACATCATTTCATTTATACAATAGTTCAATATTCGTTGGACTAAGTTCATGAAATCTCAGATTTAAGTATTATAAGACAAGTAATTTGAATGCCACATAAGCATGCTTTTATTTTACGGCCCATAAGAACCAGAAGTCAAATGACTTCGACCTGTGGCAGTCAGTTGCAAGAATGCCCTTTATATTTTTTTACAGATTTAGATTTACGTTAATCAAAATGCAGTAAAGTGCTGAAAACTTATTGCTCGTAAATGTCTATTTCTCATTGTGTTATGTACCAGATGTAATCTTCTATACGTTTTTTTCTCTTCCTGAAATGGATCTAATTTTGTTTTTTTCATTTCCAGCTGTGACTGTTCGGTACCTCACGAAGCGCTATATAGGAGAATACAGTTCAACGAGTGGTAAGTGGCTTTTTTAATAATGATTTCATTTTTATCCTTTGTGGAGCATAAAGAAAATACTCCATTCATATTTTTACTGTATTTTATAAGTCTGGGTTTTACTTATTGAGAATAATTGTTGCATATACAAACTTATCCTTATATCTCGTTCTTCATTATTCTTTCTATCAGTTTATATGAATGTGTCTTATACGCTATATTCGTATTATGGAATAGTTTTTGTGATTCGTTGTTGTCTTCAATACCTGAGGCTCGCAAATATATCAGATAAGTGTATTTAACCGTGTGACCACAGCTGTCTTGATAAATTGCTTCAAATCAGAGGAAATAATTAATATTCTGAAGGAAGTCGCAAATTTGGTCTTCGAATGACTAGATTTTGAATTTGATATCTTAATGTATAGATAAATTTCCTATTCTTTTGATTATTTGACAAATTTATGTCTAGAAAGTTGACAATTTACTTCATAGAATCTTGTAAGAAACCCGGTAGCCTTGTTAGGTCAATAACACTTTAAATTTGCAATAGTTTTACAACTTTTATTAGTGACATATTCAGCAAATTTTGTTCAGAATAACTTTTTATTTCACTTGTATTTCATTCAGAAATTGATGTGAATAATATTCACTAACTGTTTGAAGTTCATGAAACCTTTTTGTATAGGTACACAAAATTACTACATGATGATTTGTATAGAATTCATCAAAGTCTATATACATGGCATATACATTTTGATGTACTGATTTGCAAAATTATGGGAATGCCTTAAGAAAAGTACATTTCTTGTGCCACTGGTCGACACGAAATTTTCAATGAAGCTAATAAATGAATATTCTTTGCACGTAATTAATGTAGAATAACAAATGAGATTTTTATTCTGGCGTTTTGTAATAATACCTACACTATCAATGATCATAAAATTAAGTCATTGGACATTGGTATGGTTTCTTTATAAAAGTAATAAAACATGCCTTCTTATTCCAATATTGAAATGGATGATATGATTTTTATGTATGGTCGTGCTAATAAGAACGCATTTCAAGCGGGACGTCTTTATGAAGACGCCCATTCAAATCGCGCATTGCCTTCATCCAGAAATTTTTCAAAAAGTTTCCATCCACTGAGGGGTATTGGTTCACTACATTAACGTTCTGCCAATAATGAATGGGCCGAGAACAATAGTTCAGCCCGAAATTGAAAGAAGAGTGTAAGATATTATTGAAGAAAATCTTGAAGCAAGTTTTAGAAGGATATCTGCTGGTTGAGTATCAGTGGTTCCCTTGTTTGGAGAACTCTACATCCTCAACTTCCATATCCGTACCACTTTCAACGGGTATAAGCCCTCAATCTCTCTGATTATTAAGCCAGAATGGAATTTTGTCTGTGGATTTTACACCAGAATGTCAATAATTCAGATTTAATTTCGAATATTCTTTTGACAGATGAGGCCGGTTTTACTAAAGATGGAATATTTAATTTTAATAATAATCATGTTTGGTCAGATAAAAATCCTCACGCTATTGTCAAATCACACCATCAAGAGCGATTTAGCCTCAATATCTGGCTCGATATTCCAGGAGACACTTTTTTAGGACCATCTGTTTTGCCCAATAGGTTAAATAGTGACGCATATCACGATTTTTCATACAATGAGTTACCCGTGCTCTCAGAAAATGTCTTAATTATTCAAAGGATGAATATGTGGTTTATGCAAGATGGAGCTCCACCTCATTTCACGCTTCTTGTTAGAGAGCACTTAACCTTCCCTGGAAGATGGATAGAATGAGGAGGTTTTGTTCAATGACCTCCTAGATCTCCGGATTCAACACCATTTGATTTTTTTGTATACGCTGGGTACGTGCTGACAATGCCCTCTATAACGCACATTTTTCCGGGCTCGTTAGTATGTAACATCATTGATATTTGTGAATATTAATGAATAACTCTTTTGAAATCGAAGAATTGATAAGTTTTCTACTATTGTTCTCAAGAAGAAGGTATCAAAAATGTTTTTAAGCATGTTATGTATCTTATTTTGCATATGTTAAGGTTAGGTTGTACGTCAAAAATTGAGAGAGTACCAAAGGCATATCCAAAATTGATCTAAAAATTTCTGAAACAATAAAAGTGAGTAATATAAAATACTGAATAATGATATAGTTTATTGGAAGAATTTTAACAATTTTCAGCTATGATAATATGATCATAGTTATTTTATTTCAATCTCAGACAATGCCGAAGGGAAAGCTACTGGTAAAAGTGTCAGAGATGTGAAAGAATATTAATTTTTTTTTGGCATAAGTCATTTAATAACATGCAAGGTAATAAGGCAAACATCAGTTACCCTGGCTCCTCATGAAACATCGTTGTACGGAAGTTGAATTGCATTAGGTATTTTTTAGATTTTGTATCTAGGAGGACTGAAATTCTATTTGTAGATAAATGCTTGATAAATAGGTATTAGGGCCGTTTGACAAGGTGCATCGAACTCTGCATTCAGTTTTGCATTTTGATTCTCTATTTTGAAGCGAATGAAGAGGCAACATGTCATGTCATACATGAAATCAGAGTGCACTGCACAAAATTTTGTGTATCACAAGATCAATTTTGCTTTGAATCAAAATGGAGAGTCAAGATGCAAAACAAAATACCTTATTTATTGCAATGTGTCAAACAGCTCTTGAAGTATTACTCAATTTTTGCTTTTCATTGCAAGAATCTATTTAATTCTATGTTTAAACTTCCAATTCGCGGTTGAGAAAGGGTAAAATTGACATTCACTGATGTTTCCGCTTGTATTTTCGCAATTAACGACACAAAAACTATGATGGTCCATTTTTTGATAACACTGTACAAACAATATCAGCCCATAATAATGCTTATTTTGTCCACTACTCACGCTGCAGTCGATTTAGTTACCCCCACCACGTACTTTGCACCCTGCGTGTAGGGTTATCTTGAAAGTTTGGTCTACGCGACTGTAGAACGCAATTTAGAAGAATTGCATCAAAGAATTGTGCAAAGCTCTGAAACAATTCAAAGAAAGCCAGGAATTTTCAAAAGAGTGAGGGCATCATTTCTAAGAAGGTGCAGAGCTTGTGTGGAAATGAAAGGAGGGCATTTAGAATATTCACCATAGAATGTTTTTATTCATTAATAAACTATAAATTTCGATTGATACCTGTACTTATTTGCTTATCGCTGTTCTGAAGAGCAAAACGTCAAAATAAAATTATATAATTAGTTATTCAACATTAATTACTTGGTTAAAATACTCATTTATCAACTTCATTAAGAATTTCGTGTCCACCAGTGGCATTATAAATGTGCTCTTCCTAAAGTACCATCCTAATTTTGCAAATTTTGGAAAAACTATTTTTGATTGTGAATCAGCAAAGCGAAATGTAGATGCCATAATTTTTTTTCCCTCTCCCAACACTCTGTATAGCTGACTAATTACTCGTATAACGGAATGCCGACTATTTGGGTCTGAGAATTTGTGCTTTTTGTAACAGTACACATATATTCACGCAAAATACAAAATTTTCCCAAGTACATCTAGCAGGTACGAACACCCCCGCTGTGGCGGTGCAGCCTCCCAATTAGCAAATCAGTCATCCTTCCAGTTATCTCTAAAATGGCTTCACCATAGAAAGATAATAAGAGTTAATTTAAAAAATGATTGGATCATAAAATAAGTAAAAGTGACAATTTATCAGCATTCTAAATAGCTGTTGAGTGATTAAATTCTGAGACATTATGAACAGAGAGCAATGTATAGTAAAAGTGAAATTAAAACCTACTAGTACTAAGAAACCACAGCAAAAGTGTATCTAATAAAGTTAAGTACCTAGCGACACTAAAAAATAATTGTAACTGAATTGAGGCAGACATTTTTACTAGATATTTGACTCCCATCGGAAGTATCCACTAGCACCGATTAAGCAGCACACGGGCAAAGCGAAGTGCGTAAGTATAGATTGAAACTTTATAGCAGGGAGACTAGGCTCGCGTTGTTAGATTGAATTCCTTATTTAAATTGTACTTGTTAGGAAAAAGTATAGCATCCATCTCACTACGAAGCCCCAGGGCTTTAGTTCTATTGAAAAGTATGAATTTGTTATTCGAATTCATCTTCTAAAATGATTATAAAAATTTTTGCAAGGCTTCGCTCATGTTAGTTGCACAGTAATCAGATATATTTCTCCTAGACACAAATATTGTGCACTTTTTCAAAGAAAATAACGTAGGCGTTTCAAAATAATAAGAGGGTAATAATTACAAATTTATGAATTGATGATTAAGTGTAAGATAGTGTCGGTATTTATGGAAGCATTCAGCATATCTAATTACCTCACGCACATGAGGCTCTCGCTGGCTCATGTAGGTAAGATAGACAGTAAAGTTACCGACATTACAGATATGATCAGGGCGGGAACTTACGCACACAGAAAAAATCACTGTTGTAATTATTGTATAATATTTTATAACTGAAAGTGTTTGTCCTAGTTTATATTAATCGCATCCTACGAGTAGATAAAAATTTAAATTCCTATACTGCATTCTTTGTTACTATCAGATTTTGAATCTTATTGTTTGTTCGATAAAAATATTACAAGAATATAATTCTTTTATTTTCAGATGTACTCGTATTTTTTATGTGCTTAACAGATTTCGTTGCTGTCAAATGCAGATACAATCGATTATCAACTACAGCTCGAGACTTTAATTCTAGGTTAGCATGAAATAATGTCGGATCCAATTGAATGTTGAACTCGGTAAGAGAATAAATAATGGAACCCGCACGATCGAGCTCCAGTTTCTTAAGTGAATCAGAATAATTTTGGTATGAATTAGAAGATGCCACTTGGTTTTTTAGAATTACTTTATAACTTTTACTAAGAGAAAAATTGTGGTATTGATTTATAAAAATAAGATCTGGATCAGGATGGCAAGGATTGGAAGTCAAAGACGAGATGACATTTTTATGCGAAGCTCATTCTTTTCTAATTTACACGAATGCAAATTGTGACATCCATGCCCAGTATTTTGGATTTGAGATTACTGCTTTGAGTAATTCTCCAGAGAATTTCTGTTTTATGTTTTCTGAACACAGAAACACTTTACAGAAATCTCTTTCTAATGAGCTTCAAACTAGCAATTTATTAATTACTGTAATGATTTTCGTGACACGTTAGTTGAAAAAGATTTATGGCATTTTAAGTAGTCCACCGATAATAGGTTTCAAAACAATAGGTGAAAAAATCTTATCGAATAATAGTTTCTTGATGTCATATAAGTGAGATGCAAAACAGTCGCAGTGCTTTGAAGTGGATGTGAATGTGTCTACTCCAAAGAGTGAAAATGAGACAATTCAGATTAATTCACTACTCCCGGGATAATCGTGCGGCAAACACGCATGCGCAGTCATGCGCGTGCGTCTTTAGATTTTTTCGCACGAAATGAAAGTGTGTTAATTAATTAACTGTACTTTTGTTCGATACACTTTGCGAACTGTCATGTAAAAGCTGTTTTTGTTTATTACTCTTCAAATGGCTATCAAATATCAGTGTGCTTGTGTCGATGGCAATCTTAGACGTGGGGAAAGCGGTATATTCAAATTAGTGAAATTATACTGTGCGAAAAAATAAAGCTGCGTAACATTTACTGCGTAAAATTTACAGCGTAAAGTCTGACCTACACAATATCCGCAGCCGAGCTGACAATGCACACAGCATACGCTTTTGTTTACAAACAAAACACCAAGGTATACATAAAAACTATTTGCTCACGTTGGTACAAGAGACCTTAGGTTTCGCAATAACATAACGTACAATAAGATTTATTGAATGTAGATATAATAAAGTTTTCCTTCTCAATTCGATGAAGAAAAGCGGCTACATCGATGCCAGACAGAGTTATCCCAATTTCCGACTTAATCTAGGTTTATATTAGTTACATTATGAATATTTGAGTAAAACTTAATTTATTGGATTCACAATTCATAAGAATCCTTGAATATTAGTTATCACAAGTAGGCTCAATTTGAATTAATTTCCAGACGAAGTGGTACGTCACGTTCACTACGAAATTGATACTGTGTTTGGCCAATTTTCAAATAGAATAGTTTGAAAATATTTTTTTATTACTCATGCGGGATGAGTACTACTTTGCGCATGTTTTTCCGGGTGGTAAATAGCTCTTTGCTTTTTGAGTGCGCCAAATATAATTTAAGTGCGACAAGTAAACTTGTCGCACGCAAACCATTTACCGCCCGGAAAAACAAACGCAAAATAATACTCATCCCACATTCGTAATAAAAAATAGTATCTGCAACTCAAGCAGTGTTGTCAATTGCCCACTTGAGCGGATGAACGCACTCACTTCGTTCGTTCGCCCAACTTCGCTCTCGTGGGTAATCGACAACTTTGGTTACACAATATACTATTCTGCCTTTGAAAGAAATATTCGATTCATCATATGACCTGACCCATTTCTTTGTCCTCGTGATGCGAACAAATTCTCGACCCACCCTGTTATACCAATATGATCCAGAACCGAAGTATACGTAGAACCTAGTTGTGACTAAACAACCCTAATCACTTTCAAGGTCCAGTCATACAGGAAGCGTGTACTGCACTAACTCGAACTTTGAGCGTTCAGCTTATCTGTGTAGAGCATTGTCAACCTGTATTATCAGTGTTTAATGAGCCATCACATTATTCAATTAAGTTGTGAAGTAGCTGAGAGCTTCTATTGATTGGTGAGTCTGTCTGTCATTGAGTTTTATAAGTTTGGTATGTTTAGCGTCACATGTGGTGATGCCATGCTAAGTGTGCGTGAGGTATGATCTTATTCCTTGGAAGTGTTGGTATCCTTAGCTACCTGGGGTACCAATGCCATCGGTGCTTACATCTTGATCGTTTGACGGCGATGGTTGTCGTCAACCGCATGTACTTTGTGTTATTGCGGCAACGGTGTTGTTCCAAGAGTGTCGCAGGCATCGTTACGGCATTACGGTACTGATAGTCCTTTGTAGGTATCGTCCAACGTGAGATAACAGGACTAGTGACTTAGCTATCTGGGAGCTAGCACCACCGGTGCCACATTATTCTGTCGATATTGCACGGGAATATGTGTATGTCAACCGCATCTACTGTGGGGTAATGCGAGCAGCGGGGTTGTTCCAGGAGTACTGGAAGCTATCTTTTCGATGAACTCAACGACCTATCTGTTAATCAGATATCCTATCTAACCTCTGAGGCAGTTATATCATTTTTATATCCGTTTTGATTATCTGAACTGAACCTAAAATGCACCGATGGCGGAGAATTGTTGTGTGACTCTCTGATCACATGTCACGGAGCATTGTGGCTCAAACTCATATAACTCCCTGAAGCATTCGGCCTTATTACTCCCTTTCACCTGACCAGTCCCCACCTCTCCCAACAGTTGGTACTTTGAAATAGCTACTTCAAACTTCAACACAGCAAACATATTGGAAGATAGCTCAAACGCGATACAATCTTTTTGTGGGTCATTGTGCTTTTTGGCAGCACATCCCGTCCTGTTGTTTGAATATTCGTTTATTTCCGAAGCTCCGGTTGAACGACTATTGATTATTGTCACATTATTTTCAATAAGGCACTCATCAAAGATCAGTTCTTTCCACCCAACTCTCAATTCTCTACCAAGTCCTCAAAATAATGGTTTACTGTTTTGTTCGATCAAAATTATATACTATCACGAGTTTTTGAAGTATCGGAGGTTTGAATTGAAGAAAGTTGAAGGTGAGCTAAATTATACAACAACGGCAGGGACAATAAAACTGGGCTCTTTGATTCAGTTTATTTTGATTGAATAATATCACATAAATAAAATGATGCCTTGCCATTTTCTGAAGTTTTTCTTTGATAGACATCGCAGTTAGGTATCGGAAAGTCCTATGTTGTATTTATGTTGAAGTTTTTTTTTGTTTTGAATAACTCTCAGTAAAATAACTTAAGTACAGTCATTCAGTTCTAAAAAAGGGGCTACCTGGGAAGTATACCAGGAGTTTCAAAAATAGGTAATTTTATAGATCTCGATGTGCTCTTTCCGAATTTTGACTTTTTCACCTCGTATCTTTGCCGCTTGTGCCGCTATATTGGAAAAATGACGCCGAGGGTCAGTTTTCTGACAATATATTCTTGAATGAAACCAGAGAAAATTTCTTACAGTTAATCTAATAATCTTTTTTTGCGTAAAATTAACAGTTTTGGCGTACGAGCGCAGCAAACCATTATACATAGATGTCAACTCGTGACATGTAATTTTGAATGAAACTCGTGAATTATAGAATTAACTTGAATCCAAAAGCCATACTAACAATAACAATACGGCTAATTATGGTCAGTTATAAAGGAATAAGTCGCCTTTGTGCCGGGCACCCTTCTCTCGATTTACAGTATCGTTTGCATTTATAGATGCATGGCTTTGATTTAAATAAATTGTCTTATTTGTGATAATCTATTTCATAAAATTGGAGTGATTGAAGTAGAAGGAAAAGGATTACAGACTTGTAAGTCAGTGGTGGATTTACCAGCAGGCTGAGTGTGCAGATTTAGTTCATAAATTTTCTATTTTGATTTACAAGATGAAAAAAAAATTATTATACACGCACAAAATACGAATTTCAAAAATTAGGGAGAAATTAAAATATTTAACAAAAATCGAAATATAGTCCCATATACAGTGCTAAATACTGAATATTCCAACATCTCAACATAAACAATTGCTGAACACTTCGTAAAATATACTTTAATGATGATGAATTTTTAAATCGAAATTCACTTATTGCATGCCTTGAGCGTGAGCATAGGTATGCTCTACTCTCGCCTGAAAATCAAGATTCCAATCTCGTCATGTTAAAATGTATTTTTCATCCATAATTCTCATAATAATGTCATAAAAGATACTCTGTAAAAAAGAGGAACAAATATTGAACTGATTAATAACCCTGCTTAAGGGATTAATTATCAATTTTAGTAAAAAAAAATCGTATTAAGAACTCATAGTAAAAAAATTTGCCAATTTAATGGCGTTGGGGTCACGATAACTAAAATTTATTTGATTTTAGGTCTTATTTTTCTTTTCAATCTTATCATTAGACTTTATCGGAGAACCGTTGGAAATCACGGCTTGATATTGTTCCCTTCAATTGTGATTGAAATATTACAACTGACAGCAACACACAAGTTTCTAGATTTTGTCCGCCATATGTTATGTTTTTATTGTCAGAAATCAGAGACCTAGGATCAATAGGCGCATGCGTAACGCGTGGTACCGGCTTATAACTGATGTGACAGAGCACATAAGGGAGTGCAACTCGCGTTTAAAATTACAGTTCGCAAGAAAATTTAAACAAAAACACTAAATTTCTTTGTCATTTAACTCAGAAATAAAATTGATTTTGTATTATTTTTTATTTGATGATTTTTTCCTGCAATGTGCAGCGTGACACGAGCGCTTGAGGCATGCACATTTGGATTTTTCAAACTTCTTGTACATATTTTCTTCTCTGATAATTACTATAATTTTTTCTTCATGTACCTAATTATTATGAGATCTGCTCACACAATTCAATCTTGATATAATATCGATGGTCTAATCATGATTGCTGCAGCAAATTATCGAATTCAATTTATTGTATTGTCTTTAAACTGTGAGTGTGATAAAAAATATTCATCAAAGTTCGCCAAATGTTTATTTTTTGTGTAAGCTTTATTCATATCATGTAAGTATAACTTACCTTACTTCAGAAGTGGTACATGATTGAGATATTTTCTGCTTAAAATAATGTTTTTTTTGATAATTCTTTGATGTAAAAATAATCAAGGATCTGACACGGTACCTTAGTTTTCAATGATACTAACCATACGGGAAAAGTTGATGTAACGAGGATCATGGAGCACAAATCATAAAGTTGGAACTTTATTCATAGAAAATGTAATTGATATGATCTTGGACTAAGATATCAAAATTCAGAGGCGGCAAGAATTGACTATAGCCTACGGGCGGCAAATCTGTAAATCCGCCACTGCTGTAAGTCAAGCAATAAGAGAGAGGACAACAAGGAGAAATTTTCAGTGGGACTGAGCTCGATAGTGGTTCACGATGTATGTTGAAAATAATATAATAAAGTGCAGTTAATCGTTGCATCTTTGCGTAGAGGATGCTATGACACGACTTTTCAATAAAAACTACGCTCTACGCGCATGACTACAATTTGCGGCGCTCGTACGCCAAAACTATTGATTTAACGAAAAAGGTCATCACAGAAATTGTAGGAAATTTTCTCTAGTCTCATTTTGTATATAAATATTTTCATCGTGAAACAAGTCGGAAAATGGAAGTTGTCAAAAAACTGCTTTTGAACGCCATTTTCCCAATATGGCGACATAGATACGAGGTGGCAAAGTTAAAATTCGGAAAGAGCACATCGGAAGCTATGAAATCACCCATTTTTAATACTCCCGGAGAGCTTTCCAGGTAAAACCACCAAACGACTGCGACTATATAACAAGCTGTTCTAAAAACTAACATTACTTTAAGATCTAATGATTTCTTCCCTTTTCAAAATTGATTTATAGTGTACTATTCATCAATTTGCTCCTATTTTTCATACTCATATTTCATGGTTAATTCAACTTGAAGTCCTACAACGAATTTTGTAACATTCAGTTCTAAATCGAATCCAAAAATGGCACCCATTTTGCAAGTGAATTTCTTAGGACCTATCATCTATGTTCATGTCCATGAAAATGCTCACTTCATCTTCTAACTCAAATATCATCGTTCAGCGATATGCCAAAATATGTGTTCACCAAATTTATACTCCCGATGATCCTATTCTAAGTAAAAATTAACTTTTCCTGCAGTGATTTTAGATTATCTTCATCTCACCATCATATGGAGTACTCATAGCAATATAAAAATTATTCCGTAAGAAGTAACGAAGACGCCGCCCATGGATCTCAACAATGTTTAATATTTCTGTTGCCGTGTTTGTCTCTGTCTATTAGTTGTTTGCTGAAGTAATGAGTCCTGACATTTCGTTATGAAAACCATCCAAGAGCTGAGAATATGTGGCATTATTAGGATTCCCAGTACAATATTTTGTAATGACTCCATTCATTGTTATGTACTTTCGTAGCTAATGAGCAAAGGACAATAAACGTTATGTAAGAGGATGAATCGATCGTCTCAAGAAAATTTATGTTTGTTTGTTGTTGCGATGCTAATTTGTTTTCTCTTTCTATCGTGATTTACCTTTATCAAACACCTCTTTCCTGTTCTCAATGAGTCTTCTAATCATGCTTGAGCAATATCAGAGGAAGAATAAAGTCAGTATAATAAATCAAACGAAAGTGCTTTCAAATGGATTGAACACATGCACTAGAAACCGAACAAGAGTAAATCAAATACGGAATTGTAAAATGGAATCGCTTTTCAATGCGAAATTAATTTAGATGAGCTTGAAGTTTTATTTAAGCATCTGTTTTTATACATGAATGAAATAATAGTTTACACTTGTGTCCAAGTCTCCAACTCATGTTAGAATTCATTGTCCCTTGTAGTTCATGTTTGGGCGCACAAATCTATAGCGACGTCTATGGTCATTAAAACGATAAATAGAAGACAACAGCATCATTTAAATTAAAGAATGTACAGATCATACCACAATGACCAACTATTACATCTCAACGCTCAATCACTTTGACAGTAAATCCATCATGGCGGTGGGGCTCTCGATGATGACCCCATCGGGCTTCAATTCCTTTTGGAGAGACCTCACGAAACTTGATACTGGATCCTCGCACAGTAGGAGACATTAATGATCAGTAAGAAACGGTAAAAATTAATTAATGATCAAGGGATGATCACAAACCAGAAATATCTGTTTTTTTTTTTTGGTTAAACAAGAGAATGATTAATGAAGTGTAATATGATGACATATAGTTTTTATAGCTGTGTGTGGTGCTTACAGCATTTTAGAAGTTTGGATTATGTTACCTGAATATTGCTCAAAAGTTTCCTCTCTTCTTATATGATATTGGTGAAGTGCAGCCTGTACAGAATAATATCAGTCTGCTTTTTCTCTCAGTCCTGAATAGAAAGGAATTCTTGACAATATTGTTTGTTTCGTTTCACTTTAAGACTAATATAATTCTATTATTCTATTAAAATAGAAATTGCAAATGTGTGTAGTACCGTACGACGTTTAAAATCCCCAATAAAAATAGGATTATACTTTCTATTGCACTAACACGTACATGTTAAATTTTACAGTTCAGCCATAACTATAAAATTGCAACCAGTGCAATTTAATTTTGCGAACCAAATACACTTCGGAGAACGGGCATTAATTTTCTGTAAAACAGCTACCACATACTCGATTCAAAGATACTCTTAGAATAGATTAATGAATTTTAAAGTTAAACGTTAAACACATGTACAGGTTCTATTAATCTAACGTTATCTATTTGTTAGTGTGCAAAGTTATATTGTCGGTTCATCCTAAATTTTCAGTACATCTGCATCTTTCCACCCAATAGAATGCATTGAAGATGCTCATACATCCAAAATAAAACAAAATTCAATAAAGGTAATTCATGCAGCAAGTATGCTGAGAAATATGACATAGAGTCAAGTATTTAAAGACAAGGCTTGCACATTAATAATATAAGTGGTAGAATTGTGACGAAGCTAGTCCATACTGTTCGTCCCTAAAAAGGGTGAACTCCCAGAAACTTGAACATTTATAATACTTCTGTGAAAACATTTCTAGTGCTCGCACCGTGAACATAACCTACAAACCATAGTGGATTAAAGAGTTTTGTGGAAGAAGATAAACTTACTTACGTAATATTATTTACTGAGTTAAACAGTGTAAATTAAGTGTTAGACTAACTATTATTACCATAATTAAGTGTTTAAATAAGTTAAAGTTATAATTGTTGGACATCTGTCAGATTTAACAGATAAAAGCGCCACTGCGCAGAAATGTGTGCAACCAAGATAGCGGCGATACGAGTATGTTTCAACTTTGCAATGAGAGATGGCGCTGACGACACTTAATCGTTCTACAGTCATAAAGGCGTGATGGATCTAATAGGGTAGGCTTGCATTTCAAATGTAATCCAAGATTCCAAGAGTTGCTCAATACTTTGAGGTATGCATTCTTCACTTTTCTGAGTCTGTGGGATCAGATAATGGGAGCATCTTCTTTTAGAAGCGCTACGCTATCTAATTCCAATAAGACAATTGAATTCAAATTAGATTTTCAAATATATTTCATTTCTTCTAAATGTGGACTGGTTGGTAGCATTGTTGGGTTTGAATTAGCACCTTCTTCGCAAAGCGCTTTATAAAACTTACTAAGCATCCTTAATCGATATGTTTTAACAAGAATTACTCAGTTGAACTCGTCGTTCCATATTTCTTATATATTTTTATACATTCTATATATGCTTTGTAGAAGTACAATTTATGGATCATGCCTGGGTCTATTAGGTCGCAAAATATCCACGGAGAACGACAATCAAAAGATATAGTATATGGAACAGAGAAACAAAGTGATTGCTTCATCAAGACGACTTTGTTGATGTTCGTTGCAAAATGCTTTGAATCCGAGAGTACTGAGCTTTCTTTGCATTCCAAGTACAAGTAGTGCGATTAATTTTCCACAAATTCCTTTCGTCCATTTTATGATGAATATACAATTTTTATTGGAGTGCAAATAATCTATACAAATAAATAAAATTGAAGTGTCTGTCTATTGAAACGTTCTCTCAATTCCATGCAGGATACTTAGACCCAAACACGCGCTTCTTAGATTTTGTCTATTTGTCTGTCTGTTTGTTTGTTCGATTCAATCTACGAAACGGCTAGATCCATTGAGTTCAAAATTCCTTCAGTTACTGTTGATATATTCAAATTTTACATCCGTATCAATTTTCAATAAGTAGCGCACGAATTGCATTTGTACGTTCTCTCATCGTTTATTCGATTAGGTTGAAACTTTGCGCAGTTTTTGCTGGCACATGCGTAGATATTTCTGATATGGTACCAATGACGTGCAATAGATGGTGGTATCAGGTAATTAGTCGTTCGCGTATCGTTGACTTGATTGAGTTGAAATTTTGAATAATTGTGGCTAGAGCTAGCGTGGAAGTTTCTCTCATAGTATCATCAAAGTACGACTTGATTGATGTCTTTATGAATAGTTTAGGATATTCGTAGTTGATTTCTGTATGTAAATAGAAACAGATGTCGCCTCTTGCAATTTTTTTTTTTTTGGGTGCTGTAGTATATTATTATGTTCTTAAGAATAGGTCAATGGAATAGAATAAATTTATAATAATATATAAAAAAGTATCGAAAGCACAGATTGTATTCGCGGTATGCCGGGGTGTTGCAGTGTTGCAGCAAATTATTATGAATACATCTTTATGAGGGCGGAGCAACGGATGACAGCTACTCTCGACACAGTCAATATGATGTGAGCTGCTATCAGTTGCAATAATTTCACATTGACAATTTTGAGCTTCTCATTCCAACCTGATTAAGTTCAGGGAAATAGTATTCTGTAGACTGAAGGTGTTGACACAAAGTATCAGGTTGAAAGGTTTCTTGTGTTTAGATAGTTCTGTTCATCATTTCCAATAAAATAAAGTGCTGTTCCCCAGAAGAGAAGCCGCAGAACAGCACGAGAATAGAGCAAATAATCCGAGTTATATTGTTGCGCTTCCATTCACTTATTAAATATAATCCTCGGAGTTGGATAATTTGCCCAGTAACTCTGCAATTCTTTCTTTTGTCGTTTATTTCTTGAGAAGATTGTAATCCTTGTGTGAAACAGATTTACTTTTTTCTGTACAGTGTGTAATATGGTGAGCATTAGATTCCTGAAATTTTTATCCTCATAGCTCCGGAGGTCTTCTGCATGGTCAAATAAAAGCGGATTTTATATTACCAAAAACAATTTCTGTAGAATAAGACCTATATTCACATGATAATAAAAGTTGACTATGATGAAACCATCATCAGTTTTTATAGTACTTTTTTAGAAAAATAGCTTTCTTTCAATATTAATACAATATCATCGATATAGCTATTGGATAATCTGATGTTAGGACATGATCTGGAGGAGGTCTACTCCTATCAGTACAATACTGGGGGGCTCATATAATGTCCTCGAATAACCTCATCATTGATATTAGATTAGTATTGGACAAAAACTCTTATTTCTTGCGGGTAAATTTGATGAACTCAATTGAAAATTGCGATGTGAATAAACTGTTAATAGAATGTCTTATTCTCAATGCACTCATACACTTATTTGATACAAACTGGTGATTTAGCTAGCGATAAATTGTGGATAAAATAAAAAACAACAGACTAAGTGATTATACTGATTGTGGTAGGTGTATTTCGGTCTTCCATCTGTCTCGCAAAGTTCTGTTCATATTGAATTCTTACAGTAAGCCTGACAGAATTTATAATTTATGCAATTGTTACCGGATATAGAAAGATAATAAGAGCAAAAGTGAACACAAAAATCCTAGTAACGGAAAATATTGTTCACAATACATACAGCCTTGGGCAGCACAATTACAAGCTCTTTCTCATTGTCAATATTTGCTCGCTTTCAGATTAGATTAGCGTAAAAATAACGCCTCCCGATTATTCTATTGTTATCACTCTCTCTAGATTTTCCCACTGGCGGCACTTTCTTGTACGTACCGATTGAGTTACTTTAATTTTGTTATTACACACTTCGAGTTTCTTAACGATATGTTTTCGACATTAGGGTCTTTGCGCTATGTTTTGTTCCACGGTTGCTTAGTAACGGTGCACGATTTTTCTTACATATGGAGTAATAGTCAAGTGCACCACAATGCGCTGTTCATGGTTCTTGATTGTTTCGCTGCAGGAAATGCAATTGTTTCCTGTAACTGTAATGAACCTGTGATTTATAGAAATCTTGTTTATCCTTTAACTTGTGCCGCTCCAAATCTATATTTCATCACCTCCTAATAACACTCATTCACATTCTTAATAAGCGTTCTCCAACTTATATTTTAATTTGCTTTCATTTTTTTCCTCTCATTCACGGCATGTCAAATTGAACACAGGAATAAACTCAACAATCTAACTCCAGTAAATGTGAAAGAATTGAACATATGATACACCTCATGAAAGAAGTGTTGAAAAAATATCTGCAGATTCTTCCTCACATAAATCCAGCAACTCATATTTAATTCCTTTAAAAATTTTCTTCTCATCTAGGAATCCTTATAATTCAAAGTATCATATTCCTCTAGGAATTTAATTTCTTCAACAAGGCTTTCAACAGAATTAGACACACGTGTATAACTCATAGTCGCTGAGTTGTCATCATAGTTGGCTGTCAACGTGTCAACGGATTTATAGAATGTTAAGCTAAACGAAGATTTGATGCTATCCACGTATCTTAGTCTCAAGAATAAGACAATCTTGCGTGGGGAGAGACATATTTGTGTTTATATAGTGTGATTGCATTGAACAGGAGTTGATAATATCTTACATGACGTTTATGCCTCTTGTGATTGGTGGGTTTGTTGACTACTTCTTTCGAGCCATATATTCTCTCGAACATCATCAGGAGTCCACACCTGATGATTTTCGAGAGAATGAAGATGTTGAAAATGATCTTCTCTGAAATTGCCTCGCGAAAATGTATCATAACTCCATTTAGTAATTTTTACTCATTCACAAGATGGCCTCAAAGATAAGATTCTAGAGTTCTGGACCATTGGTTACTACCTTATCTTTGAACTGATATCAGGTATAAATTCTGTTATAAGAAATGATGTTTCTATTTGCGATCTACAGAAACCTAACGGTATATATGTATAAGTACTCAAACGATGAATAGCTATGTAAATTCATAATTAATAATAACTGCATTCACTTGATGTTCAACTATCTTGATTCCAACAATTAATTAACAAGTAATCTAGTGGTTTATCAGTGTTTGCTTACATTGTATTACACCTTGTAATTTTGATTAAACCATGTTAGAAGGATGTAAGTAATACCTGCTATTAATAATGATTGTAGACACTAGCATCAATGTTATTGCTTTCTGGAATTAATTTTAGTTTTGAGGTTGAGTTTGAAATAGGTTGAACAAGGACCATGAAAAATTGATAATCAATTGTTATCAAGAAGAGTTAATGTAATATATAGCTCATTATTTGAAAGAAGTGCAATATACGTGGGCTGCAATGAAATGAAAGTGTTGCCAATGGCTTTATCAGTTCACTGTATTTTGTATTACCTGCAGCGATAACGCACGAACAATGAAATTGTAAAGAACGACAAGATAAGATGATTACAATTAGAAATTAAATTATATCTGATCGGAACAAATTACACATCAGAAATTTGTCACTGTGAGGACTGAACAGCAATCGGACATAATGATTTCTCTATTCTAAAACTTGTCAAATAACAGAAGAAATCGAATCTGAATATCTGAAGATACTTTCATAATACCTCTTTTGGAGCTCTAGCTGACAAGGCATCGAGGAAGCTGTTGCAATTATTGAAAATTGCAGGAATGATCTAAAGGATGAATAGCTTGCACGACGAGTTCATCATATTTCTATTATAGAGCAGAAAATAGGAGAGGCATTCACTGCCTCTCAATTCTTATTCGGACTATATGCATAAACAGGTGATAACTTTGTCAAAATATATAGCAACGCCAAACATTTGATTTTGGATAATCATACAAAAATGGAACAAATGAGGTCTGCTTGTTATTTTTTCAATCGACGAGAAAAAGTATCATGAGATTCCTAAACTTAGTATTGCAAAAATTGACCAAGATTTTCTTCTCAGTCTTAACGAACAATGTATACTTAAGTTCTTCCCTCTAATATTTTTATTAGAGTACATCATACATCAAACTATGAGGTATATACTGATTTGATTGGTTGCCGGACGTTCAACACAGCAAATCATCTGAACTCTATGCTCTAAATCTACCTAACATAATTTTCATGAATTGGCGACTTTATCTTAATGGAATATGAACTAAAGTGATTGAGGAAATAAGTTTCAGTGCAATTATTATGTAAAAGGCTTGAAATAAAATATAAATCAAATTATTAGTATGAATTTAGATGTAATACTTATGGAATACATCCAATAGTGAAGTCAGGTGTATGATTACCTATAACATTTTATTCGTTGTTGTAAAAATTATTGGCAGTTCATGGAAGAGCTTTTCGAAGAATTTGGAAGATTTTATGTCGATATGTTCTAATTATGAGTCTATTTGACAGACTTCGGAAGGTCGTAATGCTCACTAAATCAATTATTGGGCTATATAATTAAGTAAAATCCATACGTAGACCATTTTCTTATTGGAAAATAACTTTTCACTTCGAAACTTCAATAATATTTGTAGTAGATCTGGAGGCATAGCAGTGCCCCTGCCAAGAAGAGCCAAGCGGAGCGCAAGGGCACTAATTACCTTTTCTCGAAGAGCTTCGTCGCCATTTTGAACCCTCATAACTTGAGTTTGGATTATATCAGATAAACAAAATTCTTGGGATATGATGTCAATAGTAGAATTATTAAGTTTTTAAAGTTTTGATTACATAGCTCTTATACTTTAGATTTTATTGATATCGAAAAAACCATGATTTCGTCACTGACTCACTCACTGATGATCATCAGAATGTTTAAGGTACTTTCTAAAGTCCTTGAAAGCTGTAATTCGGTATGTGAGCTAGTATTAGTACACAAACAACAAAAAAAAACTCGAAACTTTTACTGCCCAGCCCCTTGAACCAAGGGATGGGAGTTTGTTTAATATTTTCGCAAATTTTGATGCTAGAGGTCTGAAATTTGATATCGAGACTTCTTGCTATAAATAATATCAAAATAAACCAAAAAAAAAAATGGACAAAATGAAAAAATATTGTTATTATCAACTCACAAAAAGAAGTGGAATCCCACTAAAAATATTTCCATGTAAAATATTGCCAAGACGGGACCATATGACTCACACTGTCAAAAAACTATCAGATCTCCTGTAGAGCCAAGTTTCTAACACTACATGCCCCAACTCTACAAGCCCTAGCTTCGCAAACTCTAAACCTTAGTCAAAATATATGGTTTGGCCATTTCGCTACAGTTTCATCACTTTTCTGTTATACAATAGCTCTTGTAGTAACAAAACGGCGAAGCCACATATTTTGACTAAGGTGTAGAATCTGCGAAGTTAGGGCTTATAGAGTTAGGGCATGTAGTGTTAAAAACATGTCTCGACATGAGATCTGATATCTTTTTGACAGTGTGAGCCATACGGTCTCGTCTTGGCAACATTTTACATGAAAATGTTTTCAGTGGGATTATCATTATTTATCTCCTTAGATTCCTGAACGTATTAATGCAATGATGCAGAGATAAACTAAACATTTTCTCTTAGTCTTAATGAACAATGCATATTCAAAACCCTTTAATATTCTTATGAAAGTACATTATACATCAAACTATGAGGTACACACTGGTTTGATTGTTTCCCGAACGTTAAACATAGCAACTTATCTGAACTCTATACTCTAAGTATGTCTTACGTAATTTTCATGAATTTGCGACTTTGTTTTAATGAAATATGAACTGAAGTGATTTAGGAAATATATTTCAATGCATTTATAATGTGAAAAGCTTGAAATATGAGATGAATCAAGTGATTGATATGAACAATTTGCATTAAATACATCCAATAGTGAAGTCAGCTGTATGATTATATTTTTTCGTTCTTGTAAAAATAATTGGTGATTTTAAAAATAGATTTTTGGATAATTAGGATGATTTTATGTCGATGTACTCTTATTATGATTTTATTTGACAGACTTGGGAGGTTCTTAAGCTTACTAAATAAATAATTGGGCTATATAATTGGGTTTCATCCATACATAGACCTTTCTCCCATTGGAACAGATATTTTCACTTTGAAACTTCAATAAAATTCGTAGTAAATTATCATTATTTCTCTCTCTAGATCACTAAACGTATTAATGCGAATAATGCAGGAATTGATTGAAAAAAAATTCTGTCTCAATGAACAATGTATACTCGTCCCTACCTCTAATATTATCATGAGAGTACATCATACTTCGAACTATGAGGTACACACTGATTTGTTTCGTTGCCGGACGATTAACGCAGCAACTTATCCGAACTCAATGCTCTAAGGCCCGGTATTATAGTCAGTGCTTAGATTTTAGTTTAGCTAAACCTAAGCTTTTACTTAAACTTCTGAAGTGTATTACAGTCGAAAGTTTAGCTAAGCTTGATTTTAATCTAATTTCATTTTATGTTGGCAATATTTTGACATATATCTATAGTTTTCATACTGAGCGAAAGATGGCAGCAAATTAGAATTGTGAAAAGCATTTTTTCTGTTTGTTTACGAATGCAATACGAATGTTTTACTGATTTCTTGATTCAGTGATTCAAAGGATTCCAGCTGGATTTAAGCATAAAAAGTGAGAAATACTGTTTGTAAGACCAAATGTGAGTATATTGTATATATTTTTCAAATTATGTTATTTGGTTACATAGAGTATAAAAATAATGTGGAATAATATTGTAAAGTTTTGCTGTAGATAATTATGGAGGACAATATTGCTAAACGAGCACCCAATTTTTCATTTGAGGAAACAGAAAGACTTCAAGAATATGTAAAAAAATATGCGGCTGTTGTTGAATGCAAAAAATCGGATACAATTTCCCAGAAACAAAAATTAAACGGCTGGAAACAAATAGAAAAAGAATTCAATATGAATAATAATTTTGGCGTTCATAGATCGTATTTGGTATTAAAGAAAAAGTGGGAAAACATAAAGAAAACATGTAAAAAAAAATATTCTGATATGAGAACATACAGCTGTGGAACTGGAGGTGGAGCAGCCAAGACCGTAATATTTACTCCAGGTGAAGAATCCGTATTGGAAGTGATCGGAGCACAAGCTACTGGAATGGCATCTTATTTTGATTGTGATAGTGAAGGTATATGTATATAAAACAACTGACTTGCAAATACATATTAATCTGTGAATTTTTCAGATATTGAAGCTGCTTCAAATGTACATCCTGAGCAGCTTTTACCAGCCGAGTCACTTATTCAAGAAGAAAAATTGGAAGATATTCAAGTAAATTCTCCTAAAAATCCTTTGATGTCCCTTGACTATAATATTTTTATTTACAGTCTGCTTCAACATCGTCGAATAGAGATAACAATGATATTGGAAATAGATCATTTGAGAGTAAGCGGTATTTAATGGAAGAAAAAATCAATTATTTTATCAAATTTTTATTTCAGTTTGCACTACAACTGATTGGAACAGCTACACTCCAAAAATGCTAAAGGATCCAATATCAAAATCTTTGCGCGTTAAAAAGGTAGTTTCATTTTCTAAACATTGATATCTCCAATTATTTGTGCCATTATATCTCGATTAATTATTTATTTAATTTTCAGCAAGTAAATGAAAAAATTCAAAAGTCGCCAGCAAAGAAACTAAAAGTTGAAAATTTAAAAATCGATTTTCTGCTCTTACAGAAGGCCCATTTTCTTGAAGAAGCAGAATTGAGAATGAAACACATGAAAGAGGAACATGCCAAAAAAATGAGGAAATTAGATTTAGAAATATTAGAAATAGAAAATCGGAGTAAATTTCATTGAAAAATATATTTTTTTTTTTTTGTATAAGTTATGATTTTTCAGTTTATATGTAATTAGCAATAATTTATTTAGAATACTTTTTTTATACTTCAAATGTTTATTAGCAAGTAGCTATGATGATTTTATTTTTTGTTTGTTTTTTATTTCTAAGTTTGAAGTGCAATATGAATAAATGCTGGAATGTATATATGTACAATGTATTTATTTTTTTATACAACACATTTAACAATATTTATATCATTCGTCAAAGTGTTGAAAAATAATTTACTATTTGTAAGCGTGTTAAATTATTCTCATTGGCAAAAACTATTTGTCCTACAGGTACATTATTTATAATGTTTATGGCATCTTCCATATCTGGTGGTAATTGTGGTGGAGCATCATCTTTGTTCTCTATTGCAATATTATGAAGAATTGCAGTAGCTACAATAACACATTGTACTTTTTCTACTCCCAACTGCATTCCTCTGGCTAATATTGGGAATCTTCTCTTCCATAACCCGTACGATCTTTCAACAACATTCCTCGTTCGTACATGAGCCTCGCAGTACAAAACTTCAGCTGGAGTTGTTGGATTTTGTAGCGGTGTCAGGCAATATTTGCGGTTCTGATATCCACTGTCAGCAACTATCACCGAGGTTCCAAATTCGCCGTGTTCAAAACGTGCTCTTATACGTGAATTATTAAATATTGTGGAGTCATGTGATGATCCAGGCCATCGAGCTACAATATCCAATATTTTTAAATTTGCGTCAGCGATCGTCTGCACATTAAACGAAAAGAAACCTTTCCGATTTCTGTAAATCTCTGCATCATTGCCTCCTGTGAAAATTAATAATTTATTAGCACTATAAATTTGAAAATTTCTTCTCGAAATACCTGTAGATTGTATCCTGCAATGTGTACAATCTAATGCACCTATCACATTAGGAAACCGGGCTTTCCGAAAAAAATTCAATTTTGTAGCATTTATTTCATCTGCTGAAGAGGGAGATTTTATAAATCTCCGTCTGTGACGAACGATGGCTTTTAAAACAATCCATATCCATCGACTGGCTGTTGTTTTATGTACTCCACCAAAATCTCCCGCTGTTATGAGAAAATTTCCAGTCGATAAGTACCTAATAGTCATAAGCAATCCATTCAATAGATGCAGAGCTTGATTCCTGAAAAAAAGAAAATTCTCAGCACTATACGTGTAAACTTACATGGATTTATTGATTATTAATTAATCTTAACTTACCAGTTAGTTTTGGTTTTAATATCATCATAAATGATTTCATATATTTGCCTCACAGAGGCTTTCGACAAACGAAATCTTTGAAAAAATTCAGACTCGCTCCAAACATTAAAATTGTCAGGTCTTAAATGAAACCTACGTGGCCGTCGTCTTATACGATTCTCGAAATCTTCTTCATCTATTTCATAATTTTCAAGAAACTCATAATTTCCGATGAGATCCATGATGAATAGTGACACAGAAATAGGTTATGACACAAAGTTTAAGTTTAAGCGACCAACAGTTGGTAGCTTAAGTTTAAGGGTTCGTTTAGCGTTAAACTTCGACTTTAATACACTTCTTTTTAGTTAAACCGAGTTTAAACTTTAAACCAGGTTTAAGCTATTACTATAATACTGGGCCTAAATCTGTCCAACGTAATTTTCATGAATTTGCTACTTTATTTTAATGTAATATGAACTAAAGTGATTGAAGAAATATATTTCAATGCATTCATTATGTGGAAGGCTTAGGACGAGAGATGAATTAAGTTAATAGTATGAATTTAAATGCAATATTTATTGGATACATCTAACTGTGAAATCGGTTGTATGATCATACTTATTCGTTCTAGTAAAAATTATTGGTGATATCTAAAAGAGCTTTTTGGATAATTTAAATGATTTTATATCGATATATTTTCATTGAGATACTGGAGGTCACTCAATCAATTATTGGGTTATATAATTGAGTAAAACTCATACATGGACCTTTTTCTTATTGAAACATATTTTTTCACTCCGAAACTTCAATAATATTCATAGTAGTTTATCATCATGCATCTCCTTAGATTGCTGAGTATTTTTTAAGTCCGAATGTTCTTTATGAGAGCACTTTATATATTGGATCACGAGGTACACACTGATATAATTGGTTGCCGGACTATAAACACAGCAACTTATTTAAACTCGATGCTCCAAATCTGTCTAACGTAATTTTCATGAACCTGCAACTCTATTTTAATAAAATATGATCTGAAGTGACTGAAGATATACATTTCATTGCATTTATTATTATGTATAAGGCTAGAATCAAGGGAAAAATCAAATGGATAATATGAATTTAAACGCAATATTTATGGAATAATCCAATAGCGAAATCAGCTTAGGGCTGCAAACATTTCTTCGGCGAATTACAGTATTCTCTAGAATGAGCTATAAAAAATATAGTGTTCCAGTTGGCTTATATTAAATTACAAATATCATGATCGAACAAATTCTATGAAGACATAGTGAAATCGCATTTCGTCCTTCACCCTTTCAAAATCCTTTTGAGGATATGTCATACCAATTGCTGAGCCCCATACTAGAAGTGAATTTTCAAACATGTTACTCCATAATTAACAATATTCCGTGACTGAGATTTTTGCTTCTTATTCTTTATTTGCATCAGAAAAGACGGACTGTAGTAATTATCTGAAAATTACGCAATAAATTTGACACACTTTCCTACAGACGTGTTTATTAAAATTTTTTCAAAGATTTATTGTTGATATCCATATTTATCTGCAAGTAAGAGGTGACACTTTCAACATTTTAAAGAGAGAAATACTGTTTGTTAATCCATTTTGAACAATTAATAAAGTAATAAATTATATTAGGTGTAGGTTATGCCGGATCTTTAGACATTATATCCGGAGAAAATTTTTTTAATTGTGCATTTCTCCAATTTATCATTTTTATTTCTATTCGAACTGGGGAACATCGAATGTTTCACAAATTAAGCTTTGTCTTGGGTGCTTCATCTAGGTTAAGATTTGATTTATCCTTCAAGAAGTAGTCGGCTTAGTTTTTAACCGGGATAACTTTTACATCAGTAGCGAAAAGGTGATGTACTTATTTTCTCTACAATATTCAATCCGCAACAATATTTGATACAGCAGGAGTACATTCCGATCAACTTAGTGATTATCTGTTGAATCAGTTGATACATAATATGGATTAAAGTTCCTCTCAAACTGAAGACTCCTATTTTGCTCCTCAAAAAAAATTAGAAATTGGATAATTGTTGGTCATGAACCCATGTCACCTATTATGCTAATAAATTCCAGCAGACATTCAACTTTTAGAATCTCGAAGTTGTATCTCTATAAACGGTGCTCCTTCAAGTGTAATGATTATATCACATCAAATAGTGTTGTCAAAATCAGCCTGAGACATTAATAAAACATATTTCGCTTTAGATAGTGATCTACCGATTTTTTTTGCCAGTATGCTAATTTTTGAATGAAACATTTTTCAAACATACACGTGGGCAAGTCAAGATGACTGATTGTATCGCCTTCAAACAAAATAGGAAATAACTATGTAAGAAAATTGATTATCTTGCGGCTAAGTCATTAACACGTAGAGCTGTTGAACATTATTTAGTGAACGAAAATATGAAACTTTGCCTGAGGAGTGAGCAAAGCACGCGCGCATAGCGCACCGGATATTGAGATAGAAATTCTTCAAGAATTCTCCCAGTAAATCACTATAAACCAATTTGAAGAATAATTACTCAACGATTGAAAATTTTTCACAAAAATCTCTTATAAATCTTTGAGGAGAATAATCAGTTCTGACTGTTTCTTATTCAGCTATCATTTAGTATTCCTCTGTCATCTTTTCCATTGTGATACAAAATCATGACAGTCTCAAATTTTGTCACGTGACCGATAAAACGCTCTTATAAGTCAAGCTTCGCTATGACGTCATTACGCATGCTGGCGATTGGGAATCATTCATAAGAGATAGGAACTATGGATTAATGCAACTAAGAATAGAATCAGATACATATTGAGTTCTGATGGGTTCGTAAAACAACAATCAGATGTGTCAAAGAATCTTCTTTGAATTTTGGAAATTGAAGTTCAAATAGCCACAGGATAAATAAAACTGACGTTGAAACCGGCCTCTATTTTCTGATTCAAATATCTTTTGTGGATCAACTACAAGCATTAATTATTATTTGGTGATTGTTAATGAGGTTTTTATATGTTATTTATACGAAATAATCGTGAGATATTAGAAAGCTCTGATTCTAATATCTGTAAAATTTGCTTGTCATGTAATTAATTTATATTTAAATAGTTCTGATCGATTATTTGCCCAGCGAGCATGTTTTGTTTAACTAGTTCTTGCTCTACGTCAACATTTGATGTATTAAGAGTACATTGCGAGAATGCATGATCGTTGATTTAATAATACAAGATTCCAAATGAAAAGTCAATATCCACTGGACAAATATTTAATCAAAGATTTGAATGCAATTCAGAATATTTGAACTAAACTAATTGGAATTGTGAGTGCAAATAGAAATAATTAATTTACAATGTGAAGTGGGTGCTACTCGAAATTTTCAGTTCTCACCATTTATTTCCCTTATTATGCGGCGAACCTATCGTATTCATTTTGATACCCTGTATTCCTCAGAGTTCTCAAATTTGTATCGCGGTTCCGAAGCAGTAAGTAATCTCACAATGATTCAGGCAATTTGATAAAAAAAAATTATCGCAATAACTACAAAAGCGAAACTCAATTCTTCATTTTCTATATCACATACATTTGGAGAAATTGTCCAATATGTTTCCTTTTCAAATTGGCCCTCTTACATATATTATTCTTCTAACCTCATCTCTCATAATTTAAAATCATTAGTTCGTCTTTCTCTTTATTTTTCTTCCTGGAACCTGGTTGGTTTTAATTAGTTTGAAGATGACTTAGCATCTTGGCACAGCCCCATCACCTAGTCACGGTTTCCTAGCACGTCTTTGCATACTGAGTTACACCTGACTTTTCGATGCTGAAGACCACACAAGGCTAAGATTCAATCGTTTCTGTGTCAGATTTGAATGAAATGTTTTGGCTGGCTGTAAATTAGTACACACCTCGAGACTATAATTTTTCATTCAGTTCGTTTTTGTTGATAAAGGGAGATAAACTGCAATATTTTTTAAAAATCGATTATGTCAATTTTTTAACAATTGTAATCGTGAATTCACATCAATTTGTGGATTTAACAGTCAGGATAAAAACTTATAAACGTTATTCATAGATCGAGTAAACAATAGTCACAGCTTCAGCAATTTGCCTCAGGACTCCAATTCTCGAAATGAGGGATGATAACCATTAAGGTACTACCCGTACATCTGTCTTAGCTTTTTCCACAGCTACATTTGTCTGGGAGAATTAAGCTGAAATTTGAAAATTATGAGAATCACCGAGCAGCGATTTCTATCCATATTCCTTCCAACAAAACTTTGAGCGTTCAATTCATATGTGTAGAACATTGTTTATTTTGATTATTTGAGCTTAACTAGACATCTTATTATTCAAATCAGTGTTGTTAAGTATCTGAAAACTTCTATTGAATGATGAGTTTGTCTGTCATTGAGTTTCATTAATTTGGTATGTTCAGCGTCACATTTGGTGACGCCACACTAAGTGTGCGTAGTGTATGATACCTTTCCTATAAAGTGTTGGTATCCTTAGCTACCTTGGATACCAATGCCATCGGTGCACACACTTTTACCGTGTAGCGGCGGTGATTGTTGTCAATTCCATGTACTTTGTGATATTGCAGCAACGGTGTTGTTCCAAGAGTGGATGAATCGACCAACCTGCGTGTGTCGCAGGCATCGGTATGGCATGACGGTACTGATAGCCATATGTAAATTTCGTTCAACGTGCCAATAATAGTACAATATTATTCTGTAGGTGCTTCGCAGGAATATGAGTATGTCAGCCGCATGTAATTTGTGATATTTCGGGCAACGGGATTGCTCCAAAAGTGGATAAATCGACCAGCTCGCATTTGTCGCGAGCATCGATGTTCACTATTGTACTGGTAGCTATCAATTCGGTGAATTCGACGGCCTATCTTTCAACCAGATAACCTATCCAACCTTTGAGACGGGTATATCATTTTAACTTTCTTGTACTAAGTTTTGTGGAACCGACAAAATTCACCTTTCGAGATTTTGATGGAAATATTCGTTTTGAGCATCCCTGAATCCATTTCAACTATTTTTGGCTTGATGTCGGTACGTATGCACGTATGTATGTGTGTATATGCGTAACTCGCCAATCACAGAATTTGTTGAACGTATAATGCTAAAATTTTGTATAAAAGACTGGTATAGGATCTAGGATCTTGATGTGCACCTCCCATTATGGTTGCAATCGTCTGTACTGGAAGTGCACTTCACCTGATACTTTTTTAAATTTGCCGCATTAATCTAGAATGATTAGCTGTAGGATACTGGAATTCAGTATTTGAAATTGCTGTAGCATTTAAATGATCATCTCCTATTTTCGTCCCAATCGACTGAGCCGGAAGTGCACTTCATGTTACAGACTTTTCGAATTTTTCTCATAAATTTGAAATAATCAGTCGCAGAATATTGAGATTTCGTATTGAGCAGTTTTATAGCAATTAGTTGTACACCTTGCATTATGATTGTGATCGGCTAAGCCTGGAGTGCAGTTTACTCGAAATATTTTTTAATTTTTCGCATAAATCCAAAACGATTGAACGTAGAATGTTGGAATACAGTATTCAAGATGATAATACTGTCCAGATGCTCATATTTCATTTTTATCGAGATCGACTGAGTCAAAGATGCACTATACTTGTCGATCTTGGAGTTTTGTGCATAAATTCAGAACTGTTAGCCGTAGAATCCTGGAAATCAGTATTTAGGAATGATGACCTACTGTTTCCATAGCAACCTACTAGCTGTGGAATAATGAAATGTTGTGTTTGATCATATATATCCAATGATGTACAAGTAAGTCACGTTATGTGCACGTCAGATTTTTATATCCGTTCTAATTACCTATACTAAACCTGAAATGTCTCGATGGCGGGGAATTGATGTGTCTGATAAAATCTCACGGAGCATTGTGGCTCAAATTCATATTACTTTAAGGAGAACTCTGCTTAATAACTCCTTAAAATTTGACCAGCCCCTTACTCCTGACGGAAAATTCATAGTCCGTGAGACATGCCATGAATTTTGGGATTTTTTAACGAAGGCTAATTGAACATGTCAATTTCATGAAGCCTTAAAAATGTACTACTGTCATATTGATGTTTACACTAATCGAGAGATTTTCTTGACTATAAAATGAAAAATAATATTGTCCGACATAAATATTGGGGGCCAGCGGTGAGTCCGACAAGCCGCACTTGTCACAAGTACGTTGGTATGAAAACGAATTACCGCTAGTCTGAGACTTTGAAAACGTGTTCAATTATTTTGTTTTCTAAAATTTGGTCATTTTGTCCGACAAATTTTTGGGGGCGTTTTCTCTGTCTGACACTGAAAACGTGATAGGATTATAACAGCTCCTTCATCAATGACCGCTTGTCGAACCAAAACAGTCATGATTCGAAAACATATTATTTGTCCGAGAAACATATTGTCCCACAGAAATATTGGTTCTTATCGTCAGTCCGACAAGAAAACTTTGGCACATATATAGCTCAGTTTTTGACGTATTTAATATCAAGAGATGAGTAATGGACGTTGTTTATGAGCTAGTAATAAATAATTCATTAACAAAATAATTGAAAAAAAGTAAAGTAGAAAATAGAAAAAGGAATATATTATTATGTCGCTAAGTTAAAACGTTACTCAATTTAATCTTCCATCCCCGGGGATTCCCAGTAGAATTGGTATTCGATGCTTCATCCGAATCTAAAATTAGGATTAGTGATTCCCATTCAAGATTTTAAAGTGACCTTTTACCCCGACTATAGGAGAAGAGAAATCTTTGAAATTTTTCTTCAGCCATTTTCCCATTCGGTGCATATTTCTGCAGATATGTTTCAAATATGCCATATCTCACATTTTCCACACAGACTTCCACAAAGCCAAGTTTCACATCACCTCGTGTGCGCGGTACAAAGTTTTCTCTTCACGTCGTAAAATTAAAATGGGACACCTGTATATACTTCAAGTCTTCTGCACTCGATCATATAAACTTCAAGTATGCTAAATAATAAATTTTTTCGTGCGTGCATATGCTTGAAAAGGGATACAAAGCTTCCTCTTCACGTATTGATACATAGATTAAAATGGGACATCTGTATATGATTTTCGCTTTCTGCACATCATCTCCATATAAATTTTTAGTATGTCAAATCTCACAATCCTCCGTGCATGCAATATGCTTAAAGAGAGGTCGAAAATTTGCTCTTGACGTATTAATATATAGATATCACAATGAAGGTAAATTCGAATGATATTTGAGGTGATTATCACAGTATACTGACTTTATATCACACATTTGATTCCAAAATAATATGAATATATTGGTGCACAAGCCATTTTTTATTATTCATGATAAATAATCATACTGGCTTGATATGCATTTCATATACGTATATGTCTATGAACGCAGCCGCATTCATACTACACATTTTTGTATGTTCTGAAGTATTGCCCCACTTAAATTGTCGGACTTGTATACAGTAATGTTCTAAACACTATTTGAATGGAAAATAAAAAACATAAGGATGAGCGGTTGTTGATGAAGGAACTGTTATAATCGTGACACGTTTTCAGTGTCAGACTGAGAAAGCGCCCCCGAAATTTTGTCGGACAAAATGACCAAATTTAAGAAAAAAATAATTGAACACGTCCTTAAAGTCTCAAACTAGCGGTAATCCGTTTTCATACCAACGTACGTGTGACAAGTGCGGCTTGTCGGACTCACCGCTAGCCTCCAATATTCATGTCGGACAATATTATTTTTCATTTTATAATCAAAAAATCTTTTGAATCGTGTAAACATTAATATGACGGTAATACATTTTTAAGGCTTCATGAAATTGACATGTTCAATTAGCCCTCGCTGGAAAACGCCCCCAAATCAAGAATTTCGTCGGATGTAAAAGCTGTCGGACTCATCACAATAGAGTCACTCACAAAGTTTCAAGTGAGCGATAATCAACGAAAAATTTATGCTCTGTCTCACGGACTATTAGTAGTGCTCGGATCTCAAAGTACATCTAACTTCCATAATATCATTTTGTAGAAATTCACTTAACATTATCACTTTACATAATCCATTTGATGATCAATTCCATATGTCATCGCCTGGACTAGTTTTCCTGGTGGGCGAGTTCCCCCCTGGAAACATGCGTTTGTTAACGATTCTCGACACGGCGGGCATTTTGCGCAAACTTCTTTTATTCATAACGTTCTCAGCTGGACATCACATTATTTCTGAATAATATGTTTCCTTGTTCAAATATATTGGTTGACACGAAAATTATTACCTTTTTGCATTCCTCGCTTATTTATTTTCTTGTTTTGTTCTTCTTGAGGATGGTATTCGTTTTTGGTGTTGAAAAAATCGACAATCGACAATTGTAGGTAGCGGTAGTTTTGTGTTAATGAAAATTTGCTTCAACTTGACTTTATATTCTGTTGCTTTCGTGATGCATAATTTAAGCTGACATAGACAGCGCTATGACGTAAAATTGAATGAGAAATTATTTATTCTATCGCTTATTTATGACATTTTAACGAACGGTAATGTTTACTTAAAAAATCAAAGGCAAATATTCATAAATCTTTGACACTGAAACAAGGAATTCTGCTACATTGTTATGAGTTTATTGTGGTTAGCTATATCCATACAACATAAATAGAACAGCTGAGCAAAAAAATTATTATTCTAGAACTTAACTACTATCAAAAAACATATCCAATTGTCACTTTATTCTCCTAAATCTCTATTCATTTGAAAAAGTAAGAGTCTCCTCAAATTGATACAACGAGCTGTGATTAGTTGTTTGGATTCAAGATTCTAGAACATTACTGGGTGGTTCGAATGTATCCCAATTCAAAGTTTAATTATGCTTTAGTGTAAGCAAATCACGGCGGAAATTGCGAGTTGACAGAGCCAGTCATTCGCAAAGTAGAGCGCAATCGCCGCGATCTCATTTTGAATTTTTATTTTGTACTCATTATCGAATTTAAAATTTGTGATATTTTTGTACTCAATAATTAAAGTTTATAATGAAGTATTTTGGTTTTTTCAGTTCACATATTTGTTCCGAGTAGCTCAGTTTATTTCATCGCATAATCCAGATGTTTTGAAGTATACCTTATCGTATATCTGTTAAATTTATTCCATTCGTACTTTTTGCTATTGACTGGGTGCGTGACGACAATGCCTTCTATAACGCACGTTTTTCCAGGTCTGTCAATATGTAACATCATTGATTCTTGTGAATTTAAATGACAAAAAGAAGAATTGAGAACTCAGTGAATATTGAAAATTATAATTATAAAAGTGAGTAAAATAAAAATAAATAATGGAATAGTTTATTGAAAGAGTATGAAATAATGTTTATTTTGTCCACTTCTCACGCTGCAGTCGATTAAGTTATCCCCACCATGTACTTTGCACTCTGCCAATAGAACAACTAAAAGATAATTGATTCGTCTTTTCGAAATTTAAAAAAAAACATGCCTGGCTGACGAGCTGTTGATGGCATTGCGATAAAAAATAAGGGGCTGGTCAAGTGTTAGGGCGTAATTGAGCCGAATTCTCTTAAAAGTAATATGAGTTTAAGCCACAATGCACTGTGAGATGTCATCAGAGAGTCACACAAATCAATTCTCTGCCATCGCGGCATTTCAGGTAGCTAAAACACTTTCCTCAGAGGTTGGGTAGGATATCTGGTTAACGGATAACCGAATGGATAGCGTACCAGTAACTAAAGTAAACATTGATGCCCGCGACTCAAGCGAACTGGTCGATTTACCCATTCTTGGAACAGCTTCGTTGCCCACAATAACACATAGTACATGCGGTTGGCATACCCATACTCCCGCGCAGCACCGTTAGAATATGTAGCACTAGTGGTACTAGCTCCTAGATAGCTGAATCACTAGCACTGTTTATCTCATGTTGGATGTAACCTAAGGATGGCTATCAGTACCGTAACACCGTACCGATGCCTGCGACACATACAGGTTGGCTGACTTATCCAGTTTTGGAGCAACACCGTAGCCGCAATAACACAAATTACATGCGGCCAGCAAAACTCACCACCGTCACACGGTTAAGGTGTGAGCACCGATGGCATTGGTGCCTCAGGTAGCTAAGGATAGCAACGCTAAGCAGTAAAGGGATCATACACTACGCAAACTTTGCGTTGTGTCCCCACATGTGATGCTCAACATATCAATATCATAAAAATTAATGACAGACAAACTCACCAATTGATACAAGCTCTCAGCTACCTCACAACTCTAAATTGAATAATATGATGCCTAATGAAGCTCAGATAATTTAAGTAATGCACAGCACAGATGAACTGAACGCTCAAAGTTCGACAAATGTGTGCAATACACGCTTCCTGTATGGCTTGACCTCTTAAGTGATGAGGGTTGCTTACGCAAAACTAGGTTTTATGTATATTACGGTGTTTGGGTCATATTGGTATAGCAGGGTGTGACGAGAATCTGTTCGCATTCCGACGACAAGAAAATTATCACATGGTGAATTTTTAACTGATTAATATTTCTTTTAAAAGCTGAAAAACATTTGCGAACTATTGCATTTGAAAATTGTCTTGATCCTCTATGCACCGCGTTTTTGTAAATACCCTGTGTATTTCGAGTTGTAATCGAATGTGGGTGAAGAGAGAGAAATGAACAGTTTGATCACATTTCATCTTCTGGGACTTGCTGTGTGAATCTACTACATAATTTAGTAGAGAAACTCAAGAGTTATAGCTGTTTCATAGTGTGAACTGAATGTTCTCCTACTAAACCATAATTGATGACATGTTAACTAATTTTATTTAGATAAATCGTCATTTCAAATTCACTTACATGCATATGTACCATTAGATATATTTTGTGGCTATAATAAAATCAAGAACTCTCTTATTAATCTTACTCATCTTTATGGGAATTGGATACATTTTTCTACAAATTGACTTTTGCAATAAGTTTGTACATCACTGATTTTATTTGACGTGCTCATGAATAAATACATACAAAATTTCTTCTTCTTCTCACTTAACTCAACAAAACTGAAGCTAGCAAAAAATTTGAAGGAATTAAATTCATGCCCATAAAATATCTTTTACATTCAATACTAAAAGTGCAATTCAAAGTTAAATATTTTTAGTACGTATTGCTTACACAAATCTATACTTAAATTCAGTACGAAATCTTACATAACATAAGAGATTAAATAACTATAAATATCTTTTATATCTTCTCTCAGTGTTCCCACTGGAAATTTGTGCTAGGCAAAAATGGTGCTTGCATAACTGCGATACAGCTATGGTTAGTATACAGAGAGGAAGCGATTTTCAAGTCAAAATCATTTTCAGTTATAAATCAAGTAATCTTAATCGGGAAGAAATCATAGTCTTCGAGCTATTGTTATAGGTTTGAACCAGTGTTTCTCAAATGGTTTCAGCACAATTTCTCATTCCGCTTAGGATCAATCAAAATACCGATAATCGGAGTGAACCACTAAATGAATTTCAACTTATTGAGAATAAGTGTGCTTCCAATATTTTAATTATCTTGTTTCGTTCAGTGAATACAGCAACAAACATTCTGCAAGTACAGAAATATTATTGAGTAATAAATTTCAATCGATCATATTTGTATTTCTAAAGATATTCTGATGAAACCACCTACCGCCTCACATCTGAGTATGTAGATTGCAATACTTGCCACACATTCTGATTATCTAAATTGAGTCGAATAGTGCAGCTACAAACTTTAAATGTTATTTATCAGGTAGTGGTATCTATATTTTTTGAGATATTCCAATGATTATCCTTATCACATTAGAATGAATCGTGCAAAATACGATACTTTTTACAGACTTCAATTATCTCAATTCGTTCAAGAGATACAGAGTTAAACAGTGTGTGCTTCTGATTCGGCTATTCTCTCCTCCGTCCGTTACTCAAGTAGTACATCGTGAGATTGTAGCATCCCTATGATGTTTACAACAACAAAAATTATTAGAATCGATTCTTCTCGATATATCTTATCTTAAAATATACAAATTTCAGGATGTTTCAGAAACGAAACAATATTTGTGATTTTAGAAAGAGTAAATTATAAAAATCTTTCAAGATTTATACACAGTCCTGCGGGTGGATGAAAGTAGTGACTTCAAACCTTACGAATTGTATGAAGAATTACAAACTATGAGCCTAAATGTACCAGACTTTATTAAAGATGTGAAAGAACTGTTTCAGTACATAATGGAAAATAACTTGTAAGAAATTTATCGAAATACTTACATTGTCTATTTGATTTTGTTAACAATACCGGTTGATACTGCCTCCACCAAACAGAGCTTCTCGAAATTAAAACTACTGAAAAATTATTTGAGGAGTACGATGGATTAGGAAAGACTTTCAGCTTTGGCAGGTTCATCTTTTGAAGCTAGTAAAATGTACCTTGCCCACATCAAATTTTGGTCTTGCCCCGTCACTGGAAATAAGGAAATTCAGTCAATTACATAATTCTTTTCCTCTCTTAATCTACAGTTCGGCTACATCTTGGCCATCTTCAGTAGCAAAAGGAATTATTATTGAAAGATTTCAAGAAGAGAACCACAAATTCGTCCCCAGAGGCATGCACCGTGAATTATGGAATTTCAATATTCAGAAAATGTGGTTAAAGGGAACCATTAAAAGTATCAAGCAATATTAAAAAAATCTAAAAGTTTTACAGAAAACCAAATGATCAATATAAAACATACGGACCTCTCCATGAACTTTTCCCAACTACAATTTGATACGTTTGAATCACAATTAAATTGTGTTTGCATACCAAATTTGAACTTGATTATCAATCGCACACACATATTAACAGACCGACTTCACTTTGTAAACTATCTTGATTGTCTTAGAAATTCACAATACTCTATTTTCCAGTGGTGCTGAGGGTCGATGAACTAGAAGAAGAACTGTTTTGGTATACCCTTCCAAACATTACCCTATTTTCCTACTTGACGAAGTCATGAAAAATGATTTATTTCAGTCCATAAGGCTACGAAGATGGCTGTATATTTTTTATAACAGATTTTGATTATTTTTGTAGAGAAAACGTTTTGAGAACGCTGACAAAGATCGTGTACGCTACTAGGCAACAATTTCTCATCGTTTGTGACTTATACAAGCTTAAATAATATCTCTATTACACTCTCCTGATATACAATGGTGTCGAAATGGCACAGAAAGTGCTGGAACTGACGGAATAATGTAGTAATATTGGTTTACTCCTTGCACAATATGATGTACCTCATGCGAACAACCAAGATACGCCTTGAGGTAATCTGAAATTATTTAATTTAGCAATTTTGTGTGATTTTCGAATTTGCAAGAAATATGTTAGGACGTATATAAATTGCAGAGAATAAACATGACGTTTCTGACAAATATTCCATGGATAGAGGTTTTGGAAGCATGATAGTTTAATTCATTATAAAAATTGTTTTTCTGATGAGACATTTCCAATTTATTGCTGCACGGAATGGTTTTACGAATAAAGCTTGGAAAAATTGATTTTAATACATACAATCACTTGCCTCATTTCTATACAACTATTTGAACAAAAGATTGAGAGATAACTACCAGATATCTAATGACTGAACGATTAATTATCAAATATTGCTGATATTTGCCCGAAAACACGTTTAACATAATTTTTACCGCAATGGGATACTATGCTGTTGTGCGCATGATTGAGATAGAAAAATGCGTGACAGCGCATGAGCGCAATGACTTAGGCTTCCTATCAACTCTGTACCTTCTCCTATTTCCAAGGTGGCAGTAGGAAATTAGAAAAGGTAATGTTTCTTCATTATTTGGTAGCAAAAGCTTAATATACTTCTGATTGACACTGAATTTTAGTATTGGAATATTCCACCTTGAAAGTGGAGACCCAGGCTAGCTATTAATAAGGACACCGGAAATATTCTACCTGAAAAATAGGAAATGGGCGCCACTCCCAGGAAATGATCAAAGGAGAAAAAGGTACTATCCTGAGAGACAATAGCGACAGCTGAAAAGAAATAAAGCATAGACGTCGAAATCAATTATAAATGGAATTATTATTGATTTGAAGCAAATAATTCCAAAAATTATAATTAAAAAAAATTGGTGACTTACGAGAATGGTTGAAGCTATAATGCAAAAAAATCTCACTGCAACAGCCAAAAGGGAACTGGAGAGCACGTAACAGACGTTCAAAATTACGTCACAAAAACTAGCTAAATATCCTCTTCAGGTGAAACTCAAGACTAGTATAGGCAGAGAAGGTTAGCCACAAAAACATCGTCAGACAAGAACGTTTCCTGAATTAGGTAAAGTTGATTTTGCGTCATATAGGGTTTTGATAGATACCCAACGGTCCTTGAAGGTATTAAAGCTGGCCGTGCGTTTGGTAATCAGCTTCGGGACAGATTAATGTTCTTCTTAATTTCATTGACGTATTAATGTTCTTCTTAACTTGAAGTTGGCCAGAAACTAGTCTTAAGTGACCACGGGTTCCTAAGACCCTTTTCAGTTCACACTGAAAACAAATAGCCCAACCAGTATCCAATTTAACTGAAACAGGAGGTTCCTATGAAAAGATTGGAGAGCTCTCTTCAAACGTGAAGCGTTAAACTTGAATAAATAAAATTTTAGACTCAAATTTAAGAACAAATATACCGTAAATTTAGTAAAAATTGAATAAAGTAATCAGTGAAGGTATTCATCTGCCTAATTTTGAATTTTAACTGGAAATTTACAAAATAAAAAAAACTACACTGACCATTAAGAAGAAGAAAAACAAAGAAAACACAAAGTCTAGCAAGACAAGAAAAAGGATTATTAGCGACGAGTCGATAAATTCACGAACGTGGTTCGTTACTAGAAAAATTGGATCAATCTTCACAAACTCGTATGATTATTCAGCTCAAAAACGGGAACTTAAACCCACAACAAAATATTTCATGCTTTGGAAACCAAAAACTACACAAACAACGTGAAAAACTAAGCTATGAGTTGTTGAATGACAAATCCGCAACGCGTTGGATTCAAAATATAGTTAAATTATATATTATCAACAAATTTCACTAATCATTCATACATCAAACATACTTTGGTAGGGAAAGGTAGAGGGAGGAGCAAAGATAGCCACAAATCTCGTAGGTTCTCCACTTCGAATGTATGTATAAAAAAATCGCGTATCATCGAATCGATAACCGCCTGATCGCGTTTGGTAGTAAAAAAAAATTAAATTTAGAAAAAAAAAATTATTTAGTATACAAGTTTTAAGGTTGTATAAAGGTTCTGAACATAAAAAACTAACAAAGAATTGAGGATGAAAGTGATAAATTTGGAAATCAGAAGGTTAACCACGCGGGTCGCCTTCAAACGAAATCACCAGCAAAAATTATACCAAATTTGGAATAACGTGAACAAATGATAACAAAATACTCATAAAATCATAACACTAATTTAAAGAAATAAAATTACCAAAAAACTTGGAACAACTAGAAAAATTACTAGACTGCTCAAAACAACCTGTCTGTAACAATCGCTCAGGAACCAAAGAGGGCGTAGAAAAAGCGCATGCTCCCCAAATTAGGGCCTTCTATCATGGGTGATTAGCAAGTACTTATTTACAAAATTGGTGCAAATCTGTTATACAGATGGCGACATAGGTATGGAATTAGGAAAAATTATACAAAAAAGACGTAAGACGTAATTTTTGTAACAACTCATCTATTAGAAGTGCAGTAATCATGAAGGGTCAGAGCATGCACATAAAAGCACAATCATTTTTGGTAATAGAGATGGAGATATGTTATTTTGAATGTATCGTATCTTCAAAAATATAAATGTCATTGTCATGTATCTATTTCAATAGAACACCTTGCCGCTATTGTTTCAAATAGCTTTTTTATTATGAACCAGTGGCCAGGTCCTGTGCATGGTGGACTCTTTCTGATGTTAAATGTTAATGGGCTGCTATTAGCATATGACTTTTATCTGAACTTGTGTTTTCTAGAATGGTAAATCAGCAAAAGATAAAAAGACTCTTGATAACGTGTCATGGGAAACTTAAGTTGTCATGGTAAAAATGTTCGCGTGTGTAAATAAGTATAATAATTTATTATATTATTAAATCAAACTATACCTATAAGTTATATTTCAATAGAATAATTATATCAATCCCCTTTGTGGTTGTACAAATAAATATGGTTCATGTCTCTCTATTTTCAATAAAAATTATGATTTACTGAACCGGTAACATTAACTGAATGACACTTTGTAAATCTTTTCCAGCACTTGTAATAATGTCTTTGTTAGTTATATAACTGAAAATCAGATTTATACTCCCATGTCGAATGAAAAGCTAAGCCATGCTGTTTATCTATTTTAAAAAGACATAAACTAGGCTGTAGTTTTTAGTTTCAAGAACATTTATTGTTCCAGTAACACTGCAACTGCTGCAAGTGACTTGTAGTGCTGTACTCCACCTACAAGTTCTTATCTCAATCCAAACAGAAAAGTTACAGTCACAAATTAATTTGAACGATATCTGAAGCACAGATATCGGTGATAACAAACTGTCGCACGCTGTGTGTATATCCGCATTATTAATAATCTTTGTTGGAAACTTGTATTTATAGAATAGTGGCCATTGTGTTTTTGTGATCCTAATCGCATTATTATGATAGATGGAGCAAACTTGAAGCAAAGACGGTATTATGCTCAAAAATGCGATTTCTCCCTTTTACATAATTGATTTTGATTTATGTTCTGCATATGTGGTAGGCTTGTATCAATCCTTGAACAATTAATGACATTTACAAAAGAGGGGCGAATTGTTAACTGACATAAAGTCCCTTTTACATTTGTGGGTTGAACCTATGATTAATCTCAGCTTATCTATGAGTGGTCACTACCATATTGTTGACAGATGAACTTTACTTGATTGGAAAGTTCTGCATTCTAGCTTCCGTAGTAACTGAATTTGAGATACACCAAATTCAATCCAATCTACGTACAGCTTTGGTTTTTATCACTTGAGTTCATCTTTAAATACTGATGAACTTTTGTTCGGTTTTATTGAAATGGTGTAAACATCTACTGGCGTTGACCCAGCCACCTAAATCAAATACTTGGCAAGTTGCAATCATAATTACGTCACTCCCAGCGAATTTTCCTCCCAACACACACAGAACGCATTCGAGGTATGATAATTTTCTGCCAGTATTAATTATCATTTACAGTTAGTGAATAATCATAATCTTGTTAGTGCTGCTGCTGGATAGACCGGAGAAGCAAAGGGGAATGTCTGTCAGATTGATCTGATAAGACTAACCACCGACTTGATATCATAGCGATGGGTGCGTTAAAGAATCGCTATAAACGATATTAAAGAGTTAATGAACTGTGAGAAATGATGTCTAGGAGTTTGGTCTAGTTAGAGAGATACGGAACGATACTGCGAACTCATGACAACCAATTTGGAAGACCACCAGACGATGATGCAGTGTTGACTTGCCCTGTATCAATTATACTCAAGCTATAAACAGTAATCGTTGTGGAATATATCGCATAAAAACCTAGAGTCATGTTGAAATATTGATACCAATTGAACTAAATATGAAAATGAAAATAACGGTAAACTAGATAAAAATTGTTTAATGGGTATGTTTAAATCCTCCTCACCCTCAAATATGTTTTCAGAAAGTAAGGATTCTACTGTGAAACTGCTGAAAGCATGGGTGTATCACGATGTTTCCCAATGCTTCTCTATTTCATTATTTAATTAATGATTGAAAACAAGCTCACAGACCATTCTAATAAATTATTTGTCTTCGTGAAAATCTCTATTTCATTACAATCACGTCGAATTTGATCTTTCCACAATAAACTTTTAGTTTTGACTAAGGTCACTGGTGCAAATGAATTTATTATGTTGAAAAACAAATATTGAAAGTATCTTAATGAATCATTGTTTTTATGGTAGATAATTAGGAATAATGAAGTGGATGTCTTTCATCATTCCAAAATCAAAATATTCCTTGATGTATTAAACGTCATTCCTTGTACAGAGATTGTGAAACTAATTGCCATATTTTAGATTACATTAGAAGGTACAGACAAATTTATTAACCTCTTCTTCTCCTATATTTGGAATGATATCATCATCTTGCATCACACTATTCGATATCACAATATTGTACCGCTATCGAAAGACTGTATTTAGTACATGAATTCAGCATTTACTTGAAGTTCATTAAATTTTCTGTGTTGGCTAATTAAAGCCTTCCAAAAATTATTTTATTCAATAAAGTTATAACTGAAGATATATGTTCTCTACACTCATCGTTTTAAAGTAGGTTCATATTTTACCGTTTGTCAATTAAGTAATTTTTGTTCGACAATTCTCAATGTAATTTTCCAGAATATAAGTACTTCCTTCTGATCACGCCAATTGTATTGGATGTAAAAGATGGGACATTATTTCAAATATCTTTTTCTCAAATGAATATGAGTTCTGCGACGAAAAAAATAATGAGGTATATAACGTGACATATCAGTAAATCATTTTTAGGTCATTTTGATAATTTTGCCCCTGAATACACAAGAAAAGTATCAGCCCTCTTTTACCCGACTCTTCTCATATTTAACTCATACGAGTCACCTAGAGATAGCAGTGATAGTGTCGCTTTGTGTTATAAGTGCTGTCAAATTCTTTTTTCATGATAAAAATCCTTGTTTCTTCTAAAAGTAATTGTCGAGCTTTCTTTTTGTATTCGAGTCCGTTATTTGGATATTTTTCATGATTTATCAGATTGGAAAATACAATTAAAATATTGAAATATGAGAAAGGAATGTCCACCTAATCGGTCGTTGAAGGTTTGAAGTGAACTTTTTGAGATATCAGCCTTAGTACCACATCGAGTCGACATTGACTTATTTCTATTTCGTCTCGAACACCCAATCCTCGTCATCATTATTTGGATCTTATTTTTATAGAAGGATAACCCGAACTAGTCCCTGTAATGTCCCAACGATCAATAACAATCGAAAACATATCCAAATTGCATGGTAAATTGACAATAATTATCAAATCGATGTCAATGCCAAGTCGTTGTATTTCCAGCACAGTATTGACTAGATAATCGATATATGATAAAAATATTCCCAGCAGACACTAAAAAAACTTCTAAGGAAAGCTGTCTTTAGCTATTTGGGGATAAGCAGAGAAAAAAAATTGATTTTCTAATAGCATTGTATTCCTTTCTTCAAAACCTTAGTCAAAACTGAGCTGGAACTACATCGACTTGACATTGACATTGACTTGATTCCTACTGTCAATTTGCCTTGCAAGTTGGACATGTGTCCAATTAATATTTATCATAGATCCTTATTTTGATAGAAGGATAACCTGACCTAGTCCCTATCATGTCCCTATTACAAATATTAACTGGAAACATGTTCAATTTGTGTGGCACATTGACAGTAAAAATCAAGTCAATGTCAATATCAAGTCGTTGTAGTTTCACCACTGATCTGAATCTACCGTTTCCACTTTTTGACTTGATTCTGCTCCATTCATCTGCAGAAGGAACCGAGGATCCATGAGAATATTCAATGGAATCCATTGATCCTTGTATACGAGAGTATAATAATAATTGATAATTGACAAGAGCAAATGCAATTACTATGGACGGTGGCATACTGAACTCAAATATCGACTTGTGATAGAGACTGCTTACAAGAAAAATTGAAAGCACTATGTCTAGTACACTAAAGAAACGATGTTTCACCCTTACCACTATGTAAACTTGATTTGCAAATTTCCAGGAAAAAGATTCCAGAGAATGTTGATCCTGTATATAATATGATTTCCAGATATTTTGAGCAGGGTGTGGAATAACTATAAGATAATTAGAATGTCTGAACTAGGATCTAGAACGATTGATGAACACAACATCCAAATTGATCTGTAATCGTGATGATTCAACTTGTTAGATTGAATGATGATCATCGATAAAACTTGAGTTGAGTATTGTGATCTAGAAATGCAGGAATATCAAAAAAAGTGGAAGCAGGATGCAGCAGAAGCAATTCTTTCTTCTATTCTTCTGGATGAAGATGGGACAGACCAATAAATCATCTACAACAAGATAGACCATTGACTGAAGAATATCATTCCCTATTATCAATGGGGTTCATAATCATAATTAAGGAAAACACCAAGGAAAAATATCTACAGATGTGTTTTTCACCAGGACATCACATCTGCTAAGAAGTCGAGAAGATCAACGAATCAGGCTTTGAATCGATTGATCTAACATCATCGAGTATTTACTTAAAACACATCAATTCAAATTAGGTGACACCCAACAGCAAGTATATTAATAAAAAGCTGGTGAACCAACACTTGAAGAAAGAAGGAAACAACTCCTATCTAATTACGTCATGCAAATAGTTAACCAACCAAAGCACCCAACACATAGACAAATCTTCGAGAGACCAACAAACATCCAACTTAAGTAGCAACTACCACTTTTTGTCCAAAACCAACCCCTTTTTGATACAATAAACCGAAACACAGAACAAATAAGTCCAAAAATCATCTCATCAATACCACCATAGATTATACAAAAGCCATCCTATAACACAGATTTCCAACAATATCCTGAGAAATGAACTGCGGCAGAAACATACAAAAATAAACTGAAAGATATACTGAGGAATTACACGCAGTCAGGAACTCCGTAAGATTTGGTATAGGGGAACTTACTAAATTCCGATTACCCCATCAGTATCCAGATAGCAGAAAACTACGCCATCCTAAAAGACCCAGAAATCATTTCCTAGAAGTAGAACGGAGAGAAATATATTATCCTAACAGACTCCATCAACTCCATAAAATATATCTTGAATTCCTATCCCAAATGTCTTACTATTATTCGAATCAGGGAACTACTACATCAACTAAAATCTCACAATACACAAATAACAGGCAAAATAAGCAATGAACCTGAAGGCAACCAACAACCTACATATCTCTAAAAATGACATCAAACAAGCAATAAAAAGCAATCTGAAGAAATTAGGTAACACACAAAACAGAAAGCAACAAGTGAAAAGAAATAAAAGAATATATCAAACTATGGGAAATGAAAGACAATAGATGAAATTAAATAGCCTACACAAAACTTCGATTAGGAAACACGAAAATAACCCACAAACATATATTTGATGGAGCTCCCTCACCAGATTGCGATGAATGCAAAATATAACAGTGAAACACATAATCATAGACTGCATTCAGTACTCACAAAAAAAATAGCATACATTATTTCAAACGACATCAAGCAAGCCCTGAAAAAAGACCAGGGTGAAGCCAGAAAAATAATAGAATTCATAAAACTAATAAGCCTATACGAACACATATAAAAATGTAGTAATTATACAATATGTTACTATTAACTCATGAACCTGTGATAACCACATCATGTTACTGAGCGTCATAACCTCTGTTGTTGGAGCGCTTCAAATAGTTCAGAAAAAAAAGCCAAGTGATAATAAATGTTATCAAAGACTGTGTGACAGAATAAAATGAAGAGCTTCTCCAAAAGGTCAAGTGATACTTTGTTACCATAGTGTCGACTGTATACAGCCGAAAGAAGATTACGTTGAAGAAACAATTTTTTCATAATACCTGCATTGAAACAACGCGTTTCAATGCCGGTTTTGTCAGTCGGAACAAGACAATTGCAGAGAAATGCGAGTGTAGTCGGGCAGGAACAGGCTTGTTTCTACCCGAGGGAACAAACAAGCTTGTTTCTGCCCGCTGAATGAATTTTTTCATCGTTTTATCCCTGGCAGAATCGCATTTGTTCATTGTCAATCTCCAAATGAAAATCATATAACCTTAGTTAATTTGACAGTTGTTGTATTCGGAACTGTATATTAAATTAAAAAGACGATTAGTTTCCAGAAAAAAAGTAATAATACGACAATTTTAAGTACACCACAACATCTTATTGATGAAGCACAAGCAGCTACTCTCGACTTGTTACCTGCAAAATCAAAAGAATAATATTTACTTTGTTATGACAAATTTGTAATGAGGAAAGTTTCAATGCAGGTATTATGAAAAATACAGTGTGTGGCACGGGACAAAACACGATTTCAGCCGAGGGTGATGCCGGCCCTCGCTTCGCTCGGGCAAGCAACGCTCACCCTCAGCTGAAATCGTCTTGTTTTGTCCCTAGCCACACAATATACTATTGTTTTATAGTTCTGTTTGTTCTTTCTATGATAGGTCAAGATTTTACCAATATCTTTTCATATAATTAGAACTATTTTGCTCCCATTTTGTCTCATCCTTGTAATGATTATGATTGCATTTTGATATTTAGGATTATATCCGCATTGATGTTCAATTTGACATAATCGGCAAATAATGGTACTAGCCAGAAGAACTAAGATGTTTATTTATAACTGCCTCAAGTATAAGCAGACTAAATAGTAACATATTTCAGTATTTCATCTAATAATTATCGCACTTATAGCCTATAATCTGATTCAATTCGCTATCGTAGAATTGGAAGATATTATTCTTGATTATTATAATCCTACTTAAATGTAGGTCCACGATTCAAAGCTGTTTCTCGACAGTCGCAGCCAACTAGTATCGGGCAATTAGCTCTGAATGTGCAGATAAATACATTTCAAATGTTTTGATCGAACGCAAGCCAGGGATTAAACAATTGATCAATGTGCAACCTGGAGCGTTTATAGTTCAACTGGCCGCCTTTGATTATAAAATTGCGAATAATGCCGTTAGATAATGAAATATATGCTTACTATCCCTTGACAGAATGTATGACAGTATCTCTTTACTGTATAACAGAAGTTGGTGGCCTATTCTGTGCTACTTTTGAAGATCCCTTCTCAAGGACCGTTAATCTCCGCCTGTTCGATGAAAAGAAAAATTCTTGTTGATTACATGCTTCGTTTGTGCTCTGTTTATACTGTAATTAATTTAAATTGTCGTGTTTGGTTTTAAGTTTCGCTAATTACTAATTAAAAAGAGGAACGCAGGTCAATTGACTTTTTGATTGATTCCTACATGCTGTTGATTTTTTCTATTGTTAGAAAATGGTATTCCTAAACAGATATTAATAAGTTTTGACTGATTGTATTTCTGACAATAACTCATGCTACTAATATTCCAAAATTCTTTTTCTTCAGGTTGAAAGTTAAGTTCTTATATTCGTCAGTATTTTTTTTATTAAAATAAATAATCTCAAGGATCAATAGAATCATATCTTCTTATCAATACGATATTTTCACGTGTCTTCTTCTCAAAAAATTATATGGAGTCCATAAAGTGCTTTGTACACAATGCGAAATGACTGCAGATGATAAAAGTAAACGATTTATGTTCAATTAAACAGTTTAATAGTCTTGGAGTAAATAAAGAACAGATTAACATAAAGAGTACACAAAAGCCTAGACGAATGTATGTCTCTTAATTTTATTACTCCAAATGCAATAATTTTAGTTTAGTTTCCGGGAAAACTACACATCCGAGACGTGAAAAGCTAGACAGCGAGTCGACTCTAACGACGATGTAAAATATCATTGAGGTTTATGTGACATAGACAAATTGGCGTTGTAAATGTGTCAAGCCTAGCAGATCACACTTGATTCTTGTCGAGTTGTATTTGAGTTATGGCCTGTGAGCTTCGCTTTCTGTTATAAAATAGGCTATTATTGTACATTTTGCAACTTTGTCAGTACTTCCATGTCAACAGACAAACTTGCACTTATCTGTTTTCATTTCTGTGAAGTGTACCACTTTTATATTCACAATCACTCAGAGAACAATATTGTGACACAGTTTGAAGCATTTTCAACTACAGATAGACAAAAAAAATAATTTTCCACAACTACAGCAAGAGAAAAGAGATTGGTCGTTGTGACCCGAGTATTTTCCGGTAGCGTTTTACAAGAATTGAGAAATAATCTTGATCTTATCTTGATCTTGGCTTCAAATCAAAACATGACCAAGACAAGAAGCCTTCTTCATTTTCCAAGACAAGAAGCCTTCTTCATTTTCCAAGACAAGACAATGAGGTACTATCAAGAATCAAGACTTCTTGTCAAAAAATCTTGATATCTTGACAATTAATTTTCCAAATCTGCATATTTATTAATCTAATATTATAATATTGGAATCTGCTATGGCATTACAGTTTTTCCCGACAATGAATTCCATGTCCAGTTTCATCACTGTTTCATGAATTTAGGAATGTCATACCAACTCTTAAAGTTACATTTGTCATTGACAAACTGACAGTTCAAAGTGACAGCGTCATTGACGAAGTGACAACTGTCATTTTTATGGTGACAGATGGCGGCTATATTTTAGTTCTTACAATATAAGTATTTTTCCAAAATGGAGAGTCTTTCTCTTGATTTTCTGGTTGAAAAAACTCATTTACAAATTAAAACCAAGCATTTTATTGAAAAAATCGAATCATAATTTCAAAACTTTCCCTATTATATATAAGTCAAGGGAGTAAAAGATATCTGTGACTATTATTTCCAAAACAAATATTTGATACATATCGAAAGCATAAGTCGTCAGTTTTCGGTGATTAAATCGTTCATGTAGAGGAGAAATGTATAGGTAGATTCCTCAATCCTCTAAGAAAGTTGTTAACTCTTACCAACATTGCTTCAACAAATAATAATTGCCAATACTGATTAAAACATGAAAATTACGGACTTTTCATTTATTTCTATTGTTGGAAATCTTGGAGAACGTTGCTAGAATCAATTCACAACAAAATTCATAGGGAGGATACAGGGTAGACAGTAACGTTAAACTGGGTGTTTATTTTCTTGTCAATGCTTTTGATATAATGGGGATTATGCATAATATTATCAAACAATGTGGTATCTGAGGGTTTTTTCTTGAACCGATTTAAACCACAACCTGATACGGTCAAATCTTTATGGAACATTTCTCATATCAAATTTTAACTCAATTGGTCAAGAGCTACGTTTGCCATTGTGGCTTATTACATATCCAGATAGATACATTGTGATAGACTGTCTTCATTTTGGGATTAGTCTCAGATAACCTCAAAACAGTCATATCCATAGTTTTTGAAATACTTTTCCTACTATTGTTAGTGTGCAGAGGAGATAAACATAGAATTATGCTTTCAACATAATGGATAAATATTGGACTGATTCCATCAAACGATCATTGAGATCATCTTGATTATGCCAGTGTTACATTACGATAGATTGATATTGGTATGGTATGACGGGTGAGGAACGTAACTAACTGACAACAGAGAACGAATATTTACGAATAGAATATTGTGTGAGGTCAGGGAACCAAATGATATAACATTTCATCTTCTGCATGTTTTTCCAGTCTTGTGAGGTTTGCTATCTAGTATTGCACCTAATTTAAACAAAGATGATTAATCGAACGGACCAGCTTTCAAGTGCGAAATGAGATGCTGTTTTATGTATTCCAAGTAAATGGTCCGGCCTGATAATTCTATTTGGATATTAATAATAGCTCCGCATTACTCGATAGAAATTAAATAAGCCAGAAAGAAAAAATACTTATTTCTGCTGCTACTTTGTACGAAGATGTTTACCCATATGCAGTCCAACAAGAATAGATAATGTGTCGACCAGATAAAGATGACTTCTCAATCATCTATAATTATCCGATCAAATAGCCCAGTTTCTCCTTGTTATATATTATTGAGGTACTAAAATGTACTTTGCAGAACACTATATATTATGGGGCTGTTGATATCGACAGAGAATTAGAATTTTTTGCGGTAATTCTATTAATATTTGTCCTGACTTACTGATTGATCGTATTATCAACAGTAATTACACAAGAGCTTTTTATTTTGCTGGACAAATTTCTGTTTTCACGAAACCTTGTTACCTAGCAATATGACAAGAAAACTGTTCTACTTAAATCACGACACCGTAGGTGCAGTGACTTTATTTTTGAACAGTTTTCGAGTCAAATTGCTGTCAGGTTACAAAGTTGAGTTGTCAAGTTGAAATTTATCCCAAGAAAAATAAAATGCTAGAGTGTAATTTGGCGAGATGATTTAACGACATTTTATTTATGAAAAAGTTCATTTTAATGCGCAATTATTGTGAGTACAATTATTATACATCGTTTAATCAGACATATTCCACTACGTATTCTTTATAATTCTCTCCATTAATTCTTCGCATACTTTAAGTCCAATCTAGCAAAATATTTGGAATTTGACATACCGTTGTACCTCTTTCTGATACATAATTCTGGTTTTCACAAAATACGATGAATTGTCTCCAGATACATGATTTATTGTTTTTTGTATCTATAGACACACTTTACTTAATATTATCTCTTATATTTTCTTGGGCAATATTCCAAATACTGTATACAGGGAGTACCGGGAGAGATCACTCAAATGAAAGGATTTGGCGCTTAGCTGCTACCATCTTGCGGGAAGGGGCGCACCTATTTTTCAATTTTATTTGAATCTTGAATCTTAGTTACCGTTGAAAAAAATTTGAACGAATGTTGATTTACATGAAAAAATGTTTGTCAATGCAAATATAATTTTTTAGTCGAGATTTTCTGCCGATTTTAATAGTTAAATGCTACAAGAAGTTATTAAAAAGTGAGTACAAGTAAATTTTAAGTCTGCTTAATATTTTTCTGTTGATTTATTATAAATCATAATTATTCTAGGCGTACATCCACTGGCTTAATTCTGCGGCCTGCAAAAGCAGTATTACACACATGATTTAGATCTACCACAATAACAGATATTGGACTGAATCATTTTTTGGACCTCACAAATAACTGGAATTTCGAACAGTGAACGAATAAGAAGCATTTGGAATGGATGAGAATTTTCGAGCTCCAATATTTGAACGGTGCTAGAACTGAAAATTATTTGTAACGGAAGATGCTCCAATATATTATCTATATCATATAGAACCAAGAAAGAGTAATACTCTTCAGTCTTGATGTTACTTTGGAATTCAAGCAGCCGAAGAAGTTTCAATAAATTTATACTCGCAACAAGTTCATGCTTCACGAAAGTGCTAAAAGACTCTCCAGTCAATGTAAAGGAAGTAGAACCAGGAAGAAAAATAATATTTGTGGGAAAAAAATCTTAAATTCAGTAAAATTGATTCAGTTTGGACAGTAAGATGCATTTATGTTCAGATAAAGTGAACACAATGCAGAACGTCACTTTAGCTCGAAGTGAATTGAAAAAATTCAGTAATTATCTTTGTAAAATAGGTACTTTGAAATAATGATATTTTATTTTATTCATTTTCTCAATTATTTATACATCTCAAAATAATTTGAACTAGTCACAGTCCTGGATTAGTGATTTTCGTATCCTATTTTTCTCAGTTTTGTTATTAAAACCCATTCTAGTTCATATCTATTGCTCATTTATCACCATAAGTGATTTAAGATTGTATTTGAAAGACCTAAATTAGAAGAGAATTCACTTATCCAAATTTGTGGGTTAGTATGAGTTCTTTTAAGAATACGGCTATAAAATTTCATACTTTATAGAATAATTTCGAATTGTTTCCACTGTTTGAATTCAATGTTCCTCTAGTCTTGTTCACAATGAACTTGGAATACTGTGAAAAGTAATATTAACAGAAAGTATGACCCACAATTGGAAAAACATTTCTTGAGAATAGACACTTTAAAGTAATTGACCTATTATGACGTTCTAGCTCAAATCACTAATTTATTCAATAGCTACAAAGTTGAATCAAAATTAATGCATAAAATGACTTTATTAAATTTTGAGTTTGTAAGCTATTCAATGTATTGCAATACTGTGGAAAGTAATTTTATTCTAAGGTATGATCCACAGTTAGAGAAGGCATTCTACAAAAATAGATTATTCAAAGTCATTGATTCATAACGTTTTTTAAACAAATTTTGAATATACTTTACATCTGCGGATTTATTGATTACAATAATTGGATCATACTTCATGGATGAAGTAACTTCATATTTCATCATAAAACCTGATATTTGTACATATATTTTGTCGGTGAGATTGGTTTTCATGTATAAACATTTATAATACATGTATTTTTGTTGAAAAACTTTTGTGATTCCTTTCTATCAATATACCTAACCTCAAAATACTAATTTAGGTTAGAAACCATGGTAACATAGCTATCAGAGACCTCATGTGGCAAGGGGCGCAACTATTTTCATGCGCAGAATTTTTAACATTGAGTGCTCTCTCCCGGTACTCCCTGACTGTATATTTTGCAAATTATGCAAATGACATAAATATAGTGAGTGTTTTGATTTGGTTGCTAGGAGAAAGGTAAATAACGTTTTATCACTTGCAAGAAGTTACCTTCCTATTTATCCGCTGTCAAAACGATGAAATTATATATGGTTTACTTCATATTGGAGTGGAATTATCGATAATATGAAGCTTGAATTTCGATAATCACCTAAATATACTTGTAGGTTACGGACTTGATGTGTTCTTTGGAACACAAACTCTACCTAATGTTTCGTTGCATTTTCTAGAAACACATCTTGTTCTTCGAAAATCTTGTTGTCCATTTTATAAGAAGTATTTTTAGTTCTTCCATATAGTGAGAGAGACCTAGAAGAATTATGACAGTTCGTCACTACTCTCCTATTTCTGTTTATTTTTCTGGCAAGATTCATTTCCTGCCTTGTGGTGTGATGTTGCATGCTGAATTACTATTTATTTGCCTTAGAATGCCAAATAATATAAATTAAAGACCTATAGAGGCATGGCTGGTGTTGAAACTTATGATCTTTGAAGAAGTCACTATTTCATGCCTAGTCAAGTCACTGATCGTATTTTGCCTAATTCAGAAATTGGGGAAAACTCAAAAGAAACAACCCTCACTCTAAATCCAACTATCGGTATTGTTGAGAACGGTGACATTGTTGTCAGAGAATTGGATATAGAAGCAAAAAGCCTCACTCCAAGTATGTCTACAGATCAGAACGTGACATCTTTCAGCAGTTCATCTACTCTGAGCTATAATGCCAAAGAGCTCGTTGCCTCCACGTTCACAGTCTGCAGTTCTCTGGTCATTACTTCTAATATGTTCTTACCAGAATCACTTGGGCCGTTGCCAAAAGCTCAGTCAAGAACAAAAAGAACCGAATAGACGCTAGATCAAATCTATTCCCACCAAGAATTGCTGCCGTAGAAGTGTGTTCTAAGTAAGGGAAAGAAGAAGATCGAAAAAATTAACAAGAAGACTAATAAAAAAAGTAAAGTTGATGATGAAGAGGATGAAGGAAAAGAAGATGCGGAAAATAATTGGTTTTGCTTTTGTTACCTTGAGCCCTTTCCTAATAAGAAATCAGAAGATAAATGGGCTCAGTGTCTTGAATGCCAATATAATGGTATTTTCTGTACAACAAATAGTCTTAATACATAGGTGTCACAACTTACCTTGGTATCTCTCACAAATTATCTCGGTATAAGGAGAGTTGTAACACAAAGAGTAGTTACTGTTCTTGTAGATTCTTCAAACACCTTGAAAGTTTCATTGATTTTGATGATTGTTTCTAAAACAGTATGGACTGAGCTACATTGACTCATACAGCTTATAAATGTAGGAAGTTTCTTAACTGTTCCAGTTAAACTTGGAAAAGGCTTTAACTTATATAAACCATGTACCTTATCAACAGACAACGAACAGTCACAGGCTTTACTATTTCAATCTCTAGAATTAGGTGCCACTTTTACAAAAATCAAATCTCTAGATTTGTACATGAGATAAAACTGAGAATTGATAATTTAAAAATAGTTGAAATCACGTGAACCGAAAGGTGTCCTGTTACTGAACTGTTTTCGGATTCGCAAGTTCTCAATTCCAAACCATCATTGATATCATGGACGGAGAAATAATGATTAAACCCCAGTTGAGAGGAAAAAAAAACTGGGTATCATGGCGTCGTCAGTCTCTTTTATTTTATTGTTATCTGTCAATTCAACATTTGGGAGAATTTTTTCCATGGGACGTGTTCGTTATAATGTTTGCATTTGCTGTAAATGTATCGTCACAGAAAATGTAGAAAACAGAATATAATATCAATCAATGGAATGTATCATGTGAATTATGTATGTTTCGTAGCATCAGTTTGTTGGAGATGTGATTGTTATTATAGAACTAACAAAAAAGTTTTGAATATTCAAATAAATTTTAAAAGATCAGTGGTGAGATACTTCGGTGTATTTGTCATAAGAAGTATTATATGCAACACGAACATTGAACGACCATCATTATGGTTACGGGTGAAGCTGGCTGCACGAAGCTACACCTTGGGCTGTGCTCTTACTTTCGTCTGGATAATAATGATGATTGTTTCGTTCTCCAGTTGAAAAGTAATCATTATAATGTCACCATTGCTACAAATATTCTCCCTGAAGCCCTACCTACAAGATGCAAATACCAGACTGTTTTTCGAATACCAATGTATATTAAAATTGTTGACGGGTTGTATAGTGAAGTGTTACACATTTTTGAATAGAGATAAGTACTTTATGAAATTATAGTTCTCATAATTCTTGAGTTCCCGATGATGGAATAGATAAATAATGGCTCATATCCTGTACTCAATGTGCTATTTGATGTTTTTCTTCATTCAGATTGGAATGGACAAGCTTCAATAGATATCCAAAATTTTTATTTATTTTTTTGTCAGAAGACAAACAATGAATGATATAATGCAGAGAATTAATAATCTTATTTTTGCAATAAATTTGATTATCAATTTCATTGCTTACTTAACCAGAGAAAGTAGATTTATAGTCGCATTTTTAACACAAAACAAGATAAGGAACCTTTACGGTAATTGTAAAATATCGTAAATTTAGCTTATATGCATGGTTGTCTGTATTTAACAGGCTAAAGTGAGCAATGCACTGTATGGCGTTAATGCTAATAGTCTTACAAAATCAACTGAGATGATATTTTTTGTAATTGTTTTTGGTGTTTATACAATAGGTACATCATGAGATTGGAACTCGTTGCACAAAGAAGCAGTTGCGAAATATCTCATATCGTAGAATACATATGCCATTTTATCATCTGTAGCATCAAATTCAATCCAATATTTTTTTTTTTTATATTATTGTCAAGAGAAACATTAATTATGTTGTTCCTTTGCCATTTGTTACAAATCTCAAATATTAATTATTATATTGGTAATTGGGAGCACAGGCAGTTGCTGCTTTTGTTGCGTACTGCTCGTGTTATTGAACACCTATAATAGTATGATATATAGAAGTACCACGTGAGTTCCATGACTTCAACCGAATTTATTCCGGGATCATGAGTAACTACACTTCGAGGCGTAGCTGCCATCCGGCCTAATAAATAAGGACAGCTGTGGTTTACGGGACATATGACAAAAAAAGCAGCACACAAAGGAAAATACGATCTTGGCACACAATAGCGGAGTAAATGAACATCCAAAATTCCATTTTGCGTTACTTACCCCACGCAAATTTCTCTGTGCAAAAGAACGATAAATCAAATTTAGTGCAAATAAATTATGTTTGAAAATCGCCGATTGACGGCGTTTTTTTTGTACTGAGGTTCGAGCTCTGGTCGTTGAACGGCGCTACGATCAGCGGCCTTGAAGGTCGCTGCTCCGTGATTTTTCTGAAGATGAGGAACCGGTAACTTTGTATATTTCTTCTGATTATGGCGTTACAATAATTTATTAACAATTATATCATATTTCACAAGTTTGCTTGAAATTTATATCGGCAATCTTGAATACGTGATTATGTTATTGATCTAAATATCGAGTATTGGGTCCTGAATCTTTTGTTCAATGGATTATTGAAGAAATCAACCGAAAATATTATCAAAAGAATCTATAAATATTGTTTATGTTTCAGATTTCCTCTACAGACACAATGTCACATTCGACAACGTTACAACAGAGGTAGAAATTCTTGACACATCGAAATGTGCGGTAAGTCTTTTTTACATTCCATCGACATAAAGTTATTTGTTTCTAACGTATCAGATTACACATATGATAGCGATGAATACTCGCTTAATTACCTAATGAGAAGTAAACCCATTAATCAAAAATTCTTTTGTGCTGTTTGTGCATTCGAGTACATAGTTGTGAGGTAAATTAGGCAATCAACAAACAATTTCCAGCCCATAGAGGTTGGACATATTTATTATTATTTCAGTTAGTAAGACTTAGCAATATTCACCGGAGCAACGTGAAGAAGAAAAACGATATGTAAAAAATCCTGACACAAGTCATGCAGGTTATGCTAGACTGGGTTATCCCATGTATTGAAGAAAGAAAGATATGAAGAACCAATTGATTCCGATCAACCAAATATTTACAGTACAATTTCGAAGATCTTTCTTCATTTTTATTATGGATAAACTAATAGCAAAATCGCATTGGAACAGCAATTTCTCTCCAAATAACTGTTCGTAATGAAAAAAAAAAACTTTCAGGCCGTTGCATCCTGTATTTTTTTATTCATACATCATAATCGGTTAATATACATAACAAGTTTAGTTTACTTGTATGGAATTAATGGAACCATACATAAGAAAGATCATTATTTAAAACCTGTCATTAAAAAAAATTGTGGTGAGACGCCTGGGAGGCGTGAACGGCCCAAAATACTCATCCAAGGGCCAGAAGAATAAATTCATCGTTTCGCACATGCCCGGCAGAATCTTTATGCTATAGACACCAGTTTCCAACGGAGTAATTTTTATACCTTAATGACAGCACTTGTGAAAAAGTCTTACTTCTTTTTTGACTGGTTAATTTTGGGCTTATAAGTTTTTCTTTGTACAATTTTCTGCGGTTATTTTTAGAATTTCATTTACTGGAGCTTTTGCCTCCTATTTTTAGGGTCTTCTGTTCACTGCACAGGAATTTCGTTTGAATTTGAATTATTTAGGTACTCTTAATCATTTAATATTCATAACAAAAATAAAACTATATGATTTGTTTTGAACGTAATGGATGAAATTATCAGAATAGTTGGAACAATTCTACTTTTACATTCAATAGGTATATAGAAAACGAAACTGATGCGGTAAATCAATTTAATTTCTAATGTTCACTGTTTACTTAGTTGTATTCAGAAAAGTAACGGATATCTTTTATTGTCAGGAATTAATCACCTGCGTTTTATTATCTCTAACAGTTAAAAAGATAACGAAGAGACTACTCAAATTGATTTACATTCTTGTGACGTAACAAAGTCCACAAATTCGTCATTAGCAGTAAAATAGTACCAGGAAGTCTTCTTGAAATAGCATATTGAACAATAAGGTGACGATCCTCAATCCTTAGCTTGAATTGTAAATAAGTATTCAAGTGTTCAATGATATTTATCCTGTTCCGGCTTTCATTGATGTTAGTTTTCAGTACAAAATCATGACAGTTGAAAATTAAGATGAGATACCAAAAATAGATCTGCTTCTGAATAATTAATTACTGGATTAAATAAGTACGTTGGTATTACCGTGAAATATCTCTAATGGGGCGGCCTTGATCTTGGCACCAAACTACCTGATCTTTAATACCCTACTTGAACTCGGCACTATACTATGGATTAGGACTAATGATTCAATCTTTCTACCAGTGGGAGATTCTCTGGACACATGTGATTTAATATTGTCACAAATTTAGAATATTTTAAATAATTAGTTCACATTATTATTCATTTGAATTCGCTATTTAGCCAAAAATTTATTGTAACTGTAGTCCTAGTTAGTATTGACCAAGTCGATGTTCAATTGTTGGATGTGATTGACAGCCTACGGTTACTAGATGTTCTGTGGTTTCCAGGCATCAATGGGGTATTCCACTACTATCAAAATTTGAGAAACCTCAATGAAAATACGAAAATATGGGATAAATAATAGCTAAAAGTAATGAGAATGATATTGAATATTGCTCCGTTTTAATAAAAAGACGATTTAATACTTATACGACGTCATGATGACGTCTAAAAGTCTATTGTGATCCTCAAACTTATAAATTATTGGGAATGTATCGGAAAAGTTAAAATATGTATCATTTCTATTTTTCGAGTGCTGTTTAGAAACATTTTGAGAGGCCTCCAAGTTTCACAGGCATGCGCATGGAGAGAAAATTAAGCTTCAAACTACTGGTATTGTTTGGTCGAAAGAAACGTGATTTTGGCAAGTAAATTTGATAATTGTATAAATTATTCAGCTCGTGATCTTACTGACACTAATAAAAATAATTCAGATGATGTTAAATAAGAAAAGACACTAACGCCACCTATTTTACTTCACGTCAATATTCTCAAAATGTTTGATGTTGAATAAGACCTACCGTTTGAGCGACACAATAGACTTTTGGACGTCACGAAAAATTTTCAAATTGAAAAAAAATAATTCTCAGGTACTACGGGGTTTTTTTGAATCGCATTTTCACTAATATTTTTATTTATTCATGTCCTATCAGAAAAGAGAATAGAAAAAAAACAGTGGAATACCCCATTGTAGGACATTTGAATGTTGGCCTATTGTTGGATTAGGTATATAAAGGGCGTAAGCCAGGAGAGAGTATTCATTCAGCACGAGTAGCTGTGAACGATATTGTGTTCATACGAGTTAATAAAATAAATATTTGTATTGATTATTATAGGTTATTCAAGATAAAATTTGTGACACTCATTTATAAACTGAATTTCGGCCCAACATGAGCTCAGTGCATTTTTCTCGGCTGTCTCGGGCTCAAGTTTTGTCCTTCAGGCGCGTGCAGCGTAATTCTGCAATATTTGAGGATGTTTTTCAGAAGGACGAACGTATCGAGCTACCCTGCAATCATTGTTATAGACTGTATTCCAATTCAACATAAGTGATTTCAAAGTTGTACTCACTTATAAAGCTAAATCGTCCAGAATGATCCTGGAGTTATTTGAAATTGACAGTGCCGCTAATCGGCTAAGCATCGGTGCCAAGTTCATGTTTTTGGTGCCGAATTCGTGTACGCTTCCTAATGAATACATCATGCGAAGTCTTTGCTCACCTTCTCAGGGACAAATAATTTGGTATCAGACACGAACAATCCACGATAGATGAATATCCTATATCAGAAAAACTATGGAGGAATGTTGGGAATTGGTTATAAATCCTTATCTGTAGTTGTAGTTTTGTGAGCCACATTTTAGTCGGTAAGCAAAACATTGTTATGGACTATAATAGAAACATTAGAATACATACCACAATTGATCAACCTAAAAAAAATAGCAAGGGAAGTCAAAGCAACCCATCAAGAGTCTTCTTACTAGGGCTATACGTACTGCTCTTTATCTGTTGATTTTGGATGAACATATATAATTATGAAGTGATAAGAATTATGGTTCCTATGGAAAATATTGGAGAGTTTTGAATATCGACTTGGAACAAGGAGGCGTCTTAGCTCTATTTCCCTTCAACAATACACTCAAAATAGCTTGAATTCAACTTGACCTAGCATCATCATAACTGACATGGATGACTTAGCCATGTTAACAAAAGATGACTACTTTTTCTACTGAAGCTAGAAATTTTGGCCTGTACGTCAATATGGAGAGAATATAAGTCAAGAAATAATAAAAGTGTTAGACATTTGGTCCTCGATTCCTTCAACTTTGAAGGTGTGGATCTTCCTACGGTCCACTGATTGATAAAAAAATTGAAAAACCACTCATACTAGAAAACAAATGAAATAAAAATCTGATACCTAATTGAACAGATCTGCTGAATGTACTATCTATAAAACAGTTATACAACCTGTAGTTTTATATGAGCCGGAGACTTAAATATTGTCCAACGCAAATGGGAATTCTTTGAAAACTTATAAACGCTGGATACTTTGGATCAGGAATAACATAAATGGGCTGTGGAGAACGAGGAAGAACTATGAACTCACAAAATCCGTTGATAAAATAGTTGCAACAATCAAAATATACCGTTTAGGATGACAAGGGTATATCATCTGGAAAGTAGAGCTAGAAATATCAACAAAGTACTCAAAGCATTAATATCTTGCTAGGTTTTCTGACTTGTCTCTTGCAAGTCATGAATCATCGACAGTCTAAGTATATGGACAATTCTGACGATCAGAACAATCCCGTCACATTCGCAGAGATTATTCTGTAGTTGTCGGAACCTTCGTTCCATCAAGTTGCTCTTGACTGGTGACACTCTAGCCCTTGTACCACATCGAGCCGACAGCCGACATTGGTATATTCTCATCCCGTCTTGAAATCCTAATCCTTGTAATCATAATCAAGATCTTACTTCTATAGAAGGATAACCTTATCCAGTCCCTGTCATGTCCCTTTGATAAATACTAATCGGAAACGTCCAGCTTGCGTTGTAAATTCACAATAATTATCAAGTCAATGTCAATGTTAATGTCAAGTCGTTGATTTTCCGATTCTGTTTAAACTTCTTCAGGTGTGTTACTGTCAGTTCGGAGCTCTTGCTTCAAGAAGAGGTTGTTTGTGAGTTCTTTAGATAATTTTGCGAACAAATTCCTTTTACTTACTGGTGAGGTTTTCGAATTCAGTACAACGGGGGACTATACTCACAGAATTGTCGAATTATTCCTTTTTTCAATGAGGCTGCAAAGCCAGCAAATCTGTATAGATTCTCTGTTAGTAAGAGTTTCATGCAGCCTACAATAATCCTAGACGTTTCACACAGGACCACGTCGACCTGTTCCTTATGGGATTATCTATTGCAGAAGTAGTGAGGTGTACTCGTCGAATGAGGATAATGTTGCTTGAGCAGATGTTTCTAGTACAGTTGGTTGCTCCTCATTTGCTTGGCTCCTGGTGATTCATTTTAGGTCTTGTTTTGGCACAGTTATGTTTGCTTCTTAGAAGCCTCAACAAGATAAGCCTAGGTGATTTGGCTTTTCTTTCTCTTGTAAATTTGTTCTTTTTAATCCTATACATAATTTATATGTTGCACTTCTGTTGATATGTTAGACAGTAGCAAATCTCCTCTATAGCATAAATAGATGGGTTCGATCCCAGGTAAGGTGAAACTCTGCGACCAAGTTTCATAGAAAAAAAAAATTACCTTACAACCAAGCTCACAGTGATTGATGTTGATTGATGTAATTGCAACATCCATTCCAGTTTTGTGCCTTATTCTAGCAATATACATATTAAAAGTAGTTGTGCCAATGCCTGATAAGAAGTATTACCAGAAAATATCGATTTAAAATGGATGTGAGTGCTAAAATATATCATTTTGGAGTTGATGATGGAACAAAAAAACATTTTTCAGTCCATTCATTCTGAACCTGACAACTAAATAAAATTATTGAAACGAATTCTCAAAAGCATATATCATTTTCTCTCCGCTGTATTTTTTTGCCTACGTGCGTGTTACTTTCGCATATTACAATAATTATCGAAGTTATACGTTCCTAAAAAATAACCATTAAATTTGAAGTTATTACTAAAAGCGAGAATTAATCTTTTATTTATTTTTTTGGTGTTTAAATTCCAGCGTTGTGTTCATAAATAATCTGCATGAATATTCAAAAATTGGACTTGCAAATTATTGCTGTTATAAAATATATTTTGGACGAACTCGGCTTGAAGCCAGCAGTGTATTTGATCCTTGCTTCATTTACAATGCAAAGTATTTCAGTCAGTAATAATAACTTCAGAATTAGTTGTTCTATATGCTTATCTAACTCTTACATCGAGAGCTGTTTCTCAGTTCTCACTTATTCTAAGATTTTGTTCAAGTATTATACCCCAATCTTCTTCTATTATGTTACAAAAGAACATCGCAATTCCTTTTATCATTCCTTCATGCTATAACTACATTGCACTTTAAATTGCATTTGAAATTTAAGTGAATAAAGTCAGTTACAATAAATTCTGCCTCCTTAGACTCTAATTAAAACAGCTCCTTAAGTCCTTTTCTATTTCCAATAAACAATATCCAACAAGAACACATTAACCATATGACCATACTCTTCTATTCGTAGTGAGTTTACGATCTTCGTCGTTAGTCGCGCTGTAGGTACTGTCTCTGCATAGCACTATTGCTACCGAGTTCCGCGCTTCTGCGCATGCTCAGACATAATTAGTGAGGTATCCCAAGAACAACGTGGGCTGTAGACTGCTCTCTTTTATATCATATCACTGACCAACGCACTCTGCGTAGAGTATGGCTCATTAACTGAACCAGTTTTATGATGAGATGATAAAAATTTGTTCAAAAAGCTGTAGAGACAATTAACGAGACAAAAATTGAACTACGAGTGATAACAACTACAAAAAGCTGGTGCCAAGATGTAAGAGACATAATTGTCGAACTTGTTAACTGGTCTAGAGATTTGTTTCGTGTCTCAGACGTTAGATATCACATTAGTCAATTTCAAATGCTCTAATCATCCTCAAATTAACCACGTTCAGCTTTTTCGAGCGCATTCTAATAACCTAATGAATTTTGAATGAAGAAAACAACTGATGAAGAATGAGGTACAAGTGGTTGCTTTTCTGAATAATATCATCCCAAAACAGTCTAAAACTACAATTGGTGCACTGTCTACATTTAACAACATTATATTAATCATTTCCAGGCGCCTTTTTATATGATATTCGTGGAGACTCCATTAAATCATATTGGAATTATATAGGTATCAATCAATAATTATTAAATAGGATATTCCAAATTGTTCAATGCATTGGTGCAGCTTCAAATATAGTTTATATGAGATTATCACATGATTAACTGAGCTGGCAATAATTTCGAAAATAATTAAGATAATAATTCGAAAGTGACAACTATAAATCAGTGAACTTCCGTCAGGTAATTAGTGAATTTTTAGGACAATTATGACCCAATTAGCAAAAAGAAGAAAGTGGAGCCTTCAAAACTATCAGTTCTCTTCGAGAACCGCTTGATTTAGTGAAGCAACAAAGTAAAAAACAGATTAAAGTGTTTTTGCTAGGTTCGTGATCAAGTCGTGTATTTTCTCCAAGGTCACGACAAGTGGAACATTGTTGTCGTCGTTCGAGCTGAATCAGCAGGGTAGTAAAGCGGATACAAACATAAGGCATTTAGCGATAAGTTTGATATGGCTAGGCGCTTGCACTGCGCAATACAGCAGGACCGTCATAGAAAGATTTGAAAAAGCACCGCAATAGCTTACATCGGAAACCACATCGATTTTGATACAATCTCAAGGACTGAGCAATCAAAGTAAGTTAACCCTTTAGAAATCTATCAATCAGAGACATATTGAGTAATAATTGAGCAGAAGCGTCTGGAAAGATTTTCGATATCAGTTTCAATTAGGAGGCTTGCGTCGATGGTTCTTGAGAATTGTAATATAGTATTGTAGCACTGACGGAAAGGTATGTGTATAACTTATGTCATCTCACAAAGCGAAGGATAGAACTCCCTGATCAACAAGATTATTTTCAATCAAAACCTGGACAACACTTCAGTTATTAACTAGGAAAATGATTGATTTTTTGTTTTGAATTATCATGAGTTCAGTATGAAGCTGTAACTTGAAGAAGGCGACATGATTCTTTGACGAAATGAACTCAAGCTCGATGCTAATAGTATACAGACAAAGTTTCTGCTTTGTCTCCAACTATCTTTGACCGTACATTTGATTACAGTGAGAGAAAACCAAAGGCTTGGCCAAAGTCGAATCTAGTTACGTACACAAAAGAAATATTGCAAATTGCGTTTGCTCGCATTTCTAGTCTAGTTGCACTTCCAACTTTAGCTTCACTTATTGCTAAACACGACGACGAAAGTCGAGCATCGGCTTCGACTTCGGCATCGGTTGATCAACAGTTAACTTGGTAGTGGAGTCACAACATTGACGTTGACTAAATAATTTAAGTGAATCCATCATAGAACAGGACATGAAATAAGATCTGAAGTAGGATGACAAGGCTTGGGTGTTCAAGACTATATGAGAATATGTCAAACTTGTACGCCTCGGAACAAATTTCAGTTTTTCATCTAAAAAGTTCCCCTAATTCATGATTTTTTTCGAAAATTCAATACGGTTCATGATTTTGTGTTGGTTAAACGAACACAACTTGTGAATATTCTACAGAATCTCATTTATATAGGACGATATTTATTACAAAAAGTTTATTAGGATCTGGTTTGGAATCACTTCTGGTCAAAAATTTTTGTGAAATTCAATCATCAATTGGCGGTACGAGATTGAAATATACGTTTTGATTTATTCTTTTTATTCTTTTTGATTATTTTTCCGGTGTTATCTCCTTCTTACGGCGCTGTTCTGCGTTAGCGCGCGTCCTACTATCCCGGTAAAACGAATCACGACGTTTGCGGCACGAACGGTAAAAATTGTACGGAGCTTTCCCGTTAGAAGCGACGGACGGCCAAAAGAATTATTGGTGCCTTGTATGAAAACGACGTGCAAGTCTCTAAATGTCTAATCAAACTCCAACTCAAGTTGACGAGGTTAGCATTTTGCACAGTTAAGGTTTTGACATGGTTGCTTGTTTTATTCTTCAAATAATTAATTGGTGAGCTACTGATATTGCTACAACGAGGGATCCAATTATAATAACATAGAATTTTATTTGTAGGCTTAATTTGAGCTACGAGTCGTGAGACAACATCAAGTTCAAAGGCTTCTATGATAGATTCGAAAAATGGAGTAATAAGAGGAGAAAAATCACAGTACCTGTAATAATTAGTGATGTTGTTAACCAATATACTGTTGTTATTAAATGAACATCTTTCTAGATTGAGTCATCATCATTATCATTTATTCATTTCTTAATGATGATAATTTAACTCATCAATAATAATATTATTATTCCATTTATTTTGCCCACTTGGTGTTTTTACTGGCAATGTCTTTCATTTGTTAATATTTTGTTATATTATTTATTTATATATTCTTTATAAGAGGAGATACCTAAAGATGCCTTCAAAAGTCGAAATGATCATCGTAAATTGATAAAGAAATTCATAAGTTGAAATTTAACTCTTCCTACAATTATGAACCTCTTATAAGTTCTTTAAGCTGTTGGTATGCTTCAAATATAGTTATAATAGCTTCAATAATTGTTCAAGCTATACGGTTATCAGTCATGAATCTATGCTGTCAAGAAATTACAGATGAATTTATTATGTAGTCGGCGCAGCATTTTGTCAATGTATCAAATCGTCGACAAAACACATTGTCAAATTCACATAATATCGAAAAACCACTCATGAAATCTGTAGATTTGTAAGTTATTATAAGTGGATTCGATTATAAAAAGGAAGCCAAAGCCACACAGGACATTCGTAAATCGAAGAAATAGGTGAGTCATTGCAGAAAAGAAATCTTGAGCTATTGACAAACCACCTTATCGACATTCAAGCAGCTTTTTGTCTTAATATGAACAGACTACCTTGTTGATATTCAAACTTATTTACAAACCACGTTATCGACATATTCGAGTTTTTCTTAGTACGTGGCTCACACATAATTTCTTCACAATGTTGCTGACGACGTTCTAAGCATTGAATGATATTTCTATTGAATAACTTTTATTTTTGATTCTTCCGACTGTCCTAAGCACTTGAATCCGAGAAAGATAGCAGCTTTCGAAAAACCACCTTGTCGACATCTCTGGCTTCCGACGAGCATCTTATCGACATCTTTAGCTGTCGTCAAAACATATTATCTTCATCTTAAGTTGTCGTCAAATATTTTGCCGTCATCTAAAACTTGCGTCAAACCACCTTGTCGATATTTCCAAGTCATTGTCAATCCATGGTAGGCGAATAAAAATTGACAGAGTAGTTGATGAACGTTTTAACATTGAGTAACGAGCTAGTGGCATGTTCAATTGATTTTGAGTCTCTCGAGGATTTAGGTCCACAAAAGTTTGGGAGCTATCGCCAAACCATCTTGTCGATTTCTGAGTTTTCACCTTATTGTCATCTCAAACTGCCGACACACTACTTTATCGACGTTCAAAGCTATTGACAAACCACCACGTCGATATTCCCAAGCTGTTGTTATTCCATGGTACGCAATGCTATCTTGCTGACAATAAACTCAACAATCAACAAGATAGCCCAAATTTATTATTTAGTTGTCCCATGAACTTAAATCCAGAAAAGATGAAATCCATCGATAAACCATCTTATCGACAATCCTAGTTTCCGATAAGCATTTTGTTGATAATTCAGGCTGCTTTTATCCACCTTATCGACATCCAAAAGTATCGACAAACCACCTTGTCGACATTCTCAGATAAACTTTTCACAATGTTTTCGATTTTACCAGCTGTTGGCAACTCACTTTATCGATATCATGAGCTATCGTCTAATATTTTCTCATTATCAAAAGCGATTTACAAACCACCTTGTCGATATTCTCAAACTGTTGTCAGTCCATGATAGGAAAATGAAAATTGACAAGGTAGCTGATGAATGTCTCAACATTGAGTAAAAATTTGAAGCTAGTGGAATGTTCAATTAATTTTTCAGCCATCTCATGGATTTCTGTCCAAAATAGGTTGAGAGCTATCGCCAAACCATCTTGTCGAATTCTAAGCTTTCACCTTACTATCATCTCAAACTGCCGACACACTATTTTATAGACATCCAAAGCTACTGACAAACTACCTTGTCGATATCCTCAAGCTGTTGTTATTCCATAGTATACACATGCTATCTTGCCGACAATAAACTCAACATTTATTAAAAAAATTCGACCAGATAACTCTCATATATTATTGAGTTGTTCCATGAACTTGAGTCCAGAGAAGGTGGAATCCATCGATAAACCACCTTATCGACACTCTTAGTTTCCGATGAGCATTTATTGATAATTCAGGCTGCTACTAACCATCTTGTCGATATCTAAAACTATCGACAAATCACCTTGTTGACATTCTCAGATTGAAAACAGTCCTTGGTGGGCACATAAACTTCTCAGTTTGTTGCTGACGGTTATGTCTTAAACCAGAAACAGTTCAATAGATTTTTCTGCTTTTTCGTAGGAGGGAGCTCTGAAATTCATTCATATTGATAATATGGTTAGCTTTACTGTTGTTTTTTTTGTATAATATCCATTGAAAGCAGCGTTTTTGCAAAATTATGCACATGTCAAACGCTGTCATATTGTTCAAGTTTCAAATCTGTTATTCAATCTCTCATCCATATATGAGGATGAGATTAAAGTAGTCATGCAACGTTTTCCCAGAGGTTCAATCCGAATTTGTATTGTTTCCAAGTTTATCAAAGAGGAATAAACACACGTTTATAATACACAATGCTGATAGACACCATCAAATACCAACAGATATTTTTTTGCTGATCAAGCTATATTCTAAAAAATCCAATTTACACTCATCAGAGTTGTTCATCTTGGCATGTCATTTTTAATTAGTCCAATAAAACTTGTTAAATCCTAAAAGCATGAATACCGTGTTTAAACTTATGTTTTAATTTCAGTTTTTAATGCATGTAATTAATTTTTCTTTCGCTAATGAACATTGCACGTAGATATTTAATAACTACATCAAATTGGTTTATGAACTCCTCAAAAACAAATTAACTGATTAACTGAATCATTTCTTGAGTAACATTACAATTTAGTTGAGATGCAAGCCGAATAATAAATAAAGATTTAAAGAAAGACTGGCGTGGCGAGCATCACGAATTCCAAACCAGTTTCGATTTCTTCTGCGGACGATTTATTAGCAAAAGCACTCGAATCGTATAACTGAATATGCGCGCTGGAGATTTTGATACCCAACTGTCAACACTTATTCCTATTCAAATACATTTAATTCAAATTGAAATTATATCTGATTTTATTGAGATAACTCCTAGAACATCCAAATAGAAGTGTTAGATCAGATCAAGCAATATGAAACTAATTAGTTAAGATGAGATGCAATGCCAGGTTGTGTTCCATATTCGTTACGTCTAACTTTATTCATCTTCGAAATAAGTGAATTTAGAGCCTAATTATCGACAAACAAGGTATTCCCAATATGCATACCACTGCAAATTGCTAACACCAAACAGTTCCATCCAAAATTCTCACCCGGATGGTTCAAATATTTCTCATAGCTGTACTTACAATCTTTACGCGTGTTGCTGTTCGTATCCTTTGTGTTACTTGCAACTTACTGTTTTAATTATCGGGGTTTATTTATTGTTGCTGGTAGCCTCTAATTATACGTTTAATATCGTTAGTTTAGCGACTCAAGTTCTCGATTCTAGAATGTAAACTGAGTAGAACTCTGATTTATTGTAATAAGGGTATCAGTCCAGTAGAATGTGATTTTATTTTAGTTGTTATCTTTGATCGAAGATGGCGCGCTGCACTAACGGAGAATTGCTTTTTAACTAATGTGATCTCGATTCATTTTTTAATGGCGTGAAGTAAACAGGAGAAGGATCAGGTTTAGTGTTATATCTCGCTGATACTTTAGACCCAATTATGGCCTTCAAACTTATAAATGGTCGCTATTAACAAAATTTTTATCAAATCTGGAGTTACCTTCAATTATATTCTATCTATTTAGTTTTGAATTTCCAGTTAATGTTTTGAGGTATATACAAGGAGAGAATGCGATAATTTATAAGAGTAATATGTTGTGCGACAAACGTTAGATATTGTAGCTAAGATTTAAGGGCTTTGTTCTACACCCTCAAATCACAACCCTCAAAGAAATTCAAATTCAGGATATTTTTTAGGAATTGAAAGAAGCATCATTATCTGCAGGTTGTTCAATTTGAGTTCGTTAGTGATCTTTGAATGGTGTAGGAAGGAAAATATGGAGATGCAGTACTGGTAACTGTATTGATGGTGAAAGAAATAAATAGTATGGCTGTTACCACGAGCTCTGGTTTTAGCGCTACTAAGAGCGTTGTGTCAAGATGTGTTTTAACGCAATTAGAATTTTCCCAAATACTTTATAAAATAATCTTCAGATACAAATTACATATGTGTACAAAATTTATTTGAATATTCTCCTTTAAAATAGCTTGAAATATTTATATTGCCTTAAAACGCTTCTTAAAATAACACTGCTAGTATAGCCAAAAACAGAGCTTGTGGTACCAGCCTTTGTGACTATTGCGGACTTGGGTTAAAGCTATTTGAAAAATGTTGGTCGAAAGAAGCATCATCTAGTTGTAAAATTTAGGGGCGTTACTAATGTTTGAATTGAACAGAAAGAGGAGGATGAAGGATTGAAAATTTTCAATGTATCACTAGTAACTAGGACCGGTCTTGATAGTATCAAGAATAAACGACGTGTGAATACTCTATTTTAGATGATGTTGTTCACAATCTAAGAGGTGAAAATTTGGATGTTACATTGAGAATCTGTAGCAGACACTCCCGAAGTGATCTGTATCGACCCCATGTGTAAATTCCGAACTGCAAAGGGTCCATGACAACGAAAACAAAAATTGAAGGCTCATGAAATGTAAACAGCAGTTCGACTCCAAAATTTTGGCTCACCATAAATGAAATAGTGCACATAACGCAGATAGTACCTATGTACTTACACTATAATAGACGTATAATAACCTATGAAGAGAACATTTTCAAAACATGAATGTTTGTGGATAATGATAAAGATATGAGGATAAGTTTATAAGTTTGATAGAAATTCAATATGAGAAAGGCAGATGTCTACCATAAACAGAAAAAAATCACATTTGGTCTACGAGACCTCAAAGCTCAAGAATCTCTGATTAACAGGTTATGATGTTTGAAATGCAACTGAAAGAAAAGGTTTGAAAATTGGTTATCAATGACTGGGTTTTTGTGCCCATATTGATGGTAGAAAAGAAAGAACAATGTACGTCTACTATAGTTCAGGTGGTGTTTTACCCTTCCTCAAGGTCCTCGAATCAAATTAATCTGATTGATGGCTGATTTCCTCACAAATACTATTAGTTCCACCATTTTTGTGTCACTATTGGTCAATCAAATGGATTGAGTTAATCGAAACCTAGTTTATTAGCTAGATCTCCGTGAATTTAACCCAGGTTAATCTAAGTCCTAGTCGTGAAATCGGACATAAGAAATGTAAATTTGAGCTCTCGATAAACAATCATTAGTGATGTTCAAAGATAACAGAAAAAAGGATGAACGATTGAATGTTCATAGCAAGATGTCAAGAAGAATAAATCGCATGCGTCTACTGTGGTATTGTGTGGTGATATGAGTTCTCCAATCTGCCCTAAGAGGGATGTGAATTTGTGTAATCAATAGAAGCATTTATTATCTGCAGGTTGTACAAAAGAAAAGGAAAGGACCGAAGATTGAGTGTTGATATAGCAGAGCTACTGGCTGTATTGGAGTCAGAACTAATAAATGGTTGGTGACTATTGTGTTGATGTTCTATACCCTCCAGTAACAGCATTACAAAAACTTAAACCCGGGAAATGGATAGAGAATTGGAAGAAGCATCTCTAATTGAACAAGAAGTTGTAAGATCAATTGTCTATAAAGGGTACTGGACCTGTATTAATGACAAGCATAAACAACTTCTGTAGTACTGGATGGTACACTACACTCCCTAACTACAGTGCACCAAGAAATGTCATTAGAGTAATCAGTAAGAAAGCAAAAGGATTATCTTCTACAGGCTGTGAAGTATAAAAGCGAAAGCAATGTTCAAAAACGAAAAAAAAAATTGAAATTTGTCTTCATAGCAGAGTTATGTCCTGTATTGATGGTAGCAAAAACATGTTCAGTCATTTAAGATTTTAGATGGGCAGAGAGTGATTGGAATTTGAGTGTTAATAATGGGGTACCATTTCCTGTATTGATGGTACCATAAGTGTATGACTGCTGTGAAAACTCTTGCGTTTGTGGATGTGCGAGTGAAGAAGATCAAATGGAATTGAATTGATGTTAAAGAGTGTAATATGGGAATGATCTGATTGAAGAAGTAAGAATAGTTCAATTGTGTTGGTTCAACCATTTAGAACGTTCATTGAATTAGAGTCTTTAGAAGAGAGCAAATGGAAAGTCTAGAATAGTCGACTGTATTGATGCTTGGTGCTCAACATAGTGAGCGAAGTACCCGTTTTCTTAGATATAGCATATTTTTGATCAATGCCCATAGAAACGAATGATTCGTTCAAGGATGTGTCGCTGGTAAATGACTATGGATACCAACATTGGTGGATTCTGAATGGATATAATAAACGTGATCGTTCAAATATACCCATGATAGCGTGTGAGACAAACAAGCTTGGTCAGATAGAGGTGTTATGGATAGATTGATTGACAGTTGCCCGATGGCAAAGTCTTGGTTTATCTCAAACTTGGCTCAATTACCTCAGTAAAAATTGTTTCATCAATCGTTACCAAAGTAATTGAGACACTTGGGATAATTCAAAGACTGTGAAAATGGACCTTGATATTGGTTTTCAAGGCATTGGAATGACTAAATCTTATACCTAATACAGGCCCAATAAGTACAAAAGATGTTCAAATATCAACTTATGCGGATGACGTTGTTATTACGGCAAGTAATATAACAAATTCAAAGAAAGCTTCAAGGCTATTGAAGGGGAATGCTGAAATGCAGACGAAACTGATTCAATCATGCATTCAAGAACGAAAAGCAATAACAGAAAAATCATCAACTTGGATGATTGCGATATATAGGGACAGTACCCTCATATCAGTTCCTAGGCTCACTAATAAATAAAAATCACCGGATGGAGGAAGAACTGAATAGCAGAATAAGTGCTGGCAATAGGGCTATGTACGGGATAAAATCCTATTGAGCTTGAAGTTGATCAGTCATTCGTCCAGAATAAAAATATGGACCTTAACAGAGAAGCAAGAGATAACACTAAGAGTACCAAAAACAAAGGTTCTGCGGAAAATATACGGATCCACACAGGACGAAAATGAAGTATGGAGAAACATGAATTAGATGAATTGATAGAGCATGCTAATATAGTTGAACATATCAAAGCGTAAAGAGTCAAGTGGCTTGAGCATGCTATGAGAATGAAGAATGATACGACTACAAGGAAGCTAACTGTATGGAAACCTTGGGAGAACAGAGCAAGCGAAAGGACGACATCGTCGATGATTGAAGAAAAATGAATATACAAAACTGAGCTGGAAACAAAAAACAAGGGTGGGAAGTAGCGGAGCAAGCCAAAATTCACAAACGATTGTAGTGCTACAGGAAGAATAATAAAAAAATTACATAGAATATACGGGAGCGACGGGCAGAACTCACGAAATAATACAGATAAAAGTTGTTATGAAAAGGATATAGCTAAAAACATTCAACAAAACGTGATGCCAGTTTGAAAATATTTAATTATACCGTTATATTTTTTGTTTGTCTATTGCTCGTGTTAAGAAAGTTATGTCAGTTTCTCCTGAGAAAAAATGGAACAAAAAACTTGTGGTATGTAATTTATCAATTCAATTTTGCGCGTTGTTAAATTCTAATGTTATCGTTTGATTTTTTGCGAATTGTCTAATGAAAACGTGTTTGCTAACATATTTTCTTATGCGTATAACTGTTAACTTATCTATAATGAAAAAAATCGACCGGGTGGTCGTTGTTCGTGATGTTCAATCGTGCAAAAATCTTCAATCAGGAACAAAAAATTCATATTAATAAAATGATAAATAATATGCCATTATTTTTTGCCGATCTCCAAGCTAGCGGATCAATAAAAATACTAGGTTTGGGAAGTGGAGTCAATAGGGGCTACGAGATTCTGCTGTATAATAAGGTAAGAACTAAAGCTGAAATTATATATCTTTAAGTTCTTTCAACAAAACTCATGATATCTTTCACTCAGGGCTTCAAATATAGCTTTCGTGATAGTGCTGTTAATTGAGTAAGTCTAGTATGCATGGTGTGCAATTTTAACATGACAGTTTAACGATGGGAATAAAAATTATTACGAAAAAATCATGCGCACTGGTACAGCATTTCAATTGATTTTATTAAATGTTTTGGGCAACATGTTCTTGACAAATTTTGATCATCTTGTTTTGTTCAGAAGATACAACAACAAATATTGTGCCGGTACAATAGTCGGTGTTAAAAATTTCATTGAGTATTGAATTCCAATCGATCATATTTGTATCATTGAAGATATTTTGATGAAACTCTCCATCGCGTTATATCCAAGTGTGTGGATCACAATACTCACCACACATTTTGATTATCTCAATTAAGTCGAAAGGTACAGCTACAAACTCTGAATGATATTTATCAGGTTATGGTATTTGTATTTTTTGGAATATTCCAATTTCAATTCTTATTAGATAAGAATGAATCGTGCAGAATACGATATTTTTTACAGACTTCAATTATCTCAATTCGTTCAGGAGATACAGAGTCAAACAGTGTGTGCTTCTGGTTCGGCTATTCTCTCTTCCGTCCGTTACTCAAGTAATATAACGTGCGATTGTCGCATCCTTATGATGTTTATAACAACAAAAACTATCAGAATCGATTTTTTTTTTTTATATTTTGTCTTAGAATATACAAGTTACAGTTTCTTCAATTCTAGTTTGAGAATATAGTTCAATTTGCATTATTCATACTATAATGAAGTTAGTATTTGAAATCTATGTTTCAACAGTTTTCTAATTTATAACATTGCTTCTTGTCTTGCCACTGGATAACCACATTTAGTTAGAAAAAGACTGTTGAAAAAATTTTTCCCATAGAAAGCATGTTTTTGTTGGGAATATCAAGGAATAACTGAACTAAGTACCAAGTAAATTTGAACTAGTTTAAATAAATTCAGTATCTATTCCTACTTAAGCGACATTCTCATCCATTCTACTCTTTCTCATTTCGCCGTATTCTGGGTTAAATTTTATCAATCCGTTATTGAAAGTAATCGATTAAACATCCCAACACCTAGCGCGTGCCATATCCATACGGAAACAGTAAAACAGTTGCCAATCGCAAGAACGTTCACTTATGGAAATGAGGATTCTCGAACTCTGCTGAGAGAGCATCAACCAGCTAAGAGTTAGGTTGGAGCATAACTCTAGCGATACTGAGTGGCAGAATATGCTGTTGAACGGAGATGTCCGATGTGGAGCACTCGGTTAACGGGTCCGCCTACCTGTCAGAGGCGCACGTGAGATGGGGACATTGGAATGGAGCTGAGTTGGTTTTATGGGATGCAAATTGAAATGTGGTGTACTGGAAATGATAAGATGAAGTTAGTGGAACGAAACTGACACATGTATACATTAGCTCAAGACCAACTCGTTGTAAATGGTTTCCTCCAACACATACAGAATAATGATAAATGAATGTACAGTAAATGAACGAATATAAACAAAAAAATCGAATCGACTTCAATTTGAAGCTCAACCGCCTGGGGAAATGTAGATCAATCTGCTGAATAATTACTTTTTTGACAGAGATCTATCACATGTAATATTAAGACTTCACAGTAATATTACAAGACGTGTGAATCAGTCATACTACTTGCATATAGTCCTCTGAATTATCCATACTTATTTTGAATTTTTTCAATTAGAAATGAATTTTGAAAATTAGTCGTTGAACTCAACCAGTAAACTTTTCGTCAATAATTTCATGAGGTTGCTGACAGAGGGCCAGCGTCCAAATTTTAATTTGAAATACCTCAGATTATACGTTAACCTCGTATAAGTTTAATATGCATAATGTGAATACAGGAAATCCTACTCTTGCAATTATAATTCGAATGTAATCAATGATTTTTCTAATTATAAGTGGCTGAAGCATTTCTATCAATCATAATTGATCAATAAAAGAAATGTAAATAAGAAATAATTATATGTACTTATTCAAGAGCGACAAGTATCTAATTAGCTCTCGCAAAAAATACTAGTTTTATGAATAACAGCTTTTATTCCAACGAACCAATCCTACAAAAAGTATAGACTATTTTTAGTGAATTATAATCTTTTACATTGATATAATAGTCTCCAAGTTGATAGAAAAGTAAATTAAGATAAAATCTGGGATCATTGACATCTGCGAAAATATTACATGAAAAATTTCCTTTTCCTTTTAATTATCAATAATTTTTCCGCAAATTTCCCCTCATTCAATTTTGCGCAATGTATAAATTTGATTTGTAATATAAATTTGAGGTGATGAATAATAATTTACAAAGAAATGATTGATATTTTCAGACCTCTCTGCAATCAGGAAAACAATTATTGAAAGGCTGTTATTAAATTTACACTTGTCCTGCATTCCAACTCACGAAATTGTATGATGCAATTAAACAACGATTATATTGATTTAGGTTGCATTATTACCTTGTAAATCAGTCTTCTTGCAACCGAATTACGGAATGAAAGTAGGGAGCGAAATTGGGATGTATTTATTTCTGGTTTTGTTACTTGCCGAAATTTGAGATTTTCTCACACAGGTTTTCATACAGGTGTCATTTTTGATGATGAGGCATTTAACTCTGTTATTTACAACCACAAAATTGATGTTTTCATTTTATTTAGGGTAAAAATTTTACATTTCGAGTCCCGTTATCTCTGAGAATCTTGGAGTTACTTGACTTAAATTTTCAAAAATTTATAAGGAACTTCCTGTCCCGTTATATATATAGTATGGATGATCTATGGACATTTACAAGTCTCTCTTTTGATTGTGTTTTGGATGAGAAATTCATGACTGAATTGTATTCTAATCAAGGTAGAAAAATGCGTACCAAGTCACCAATTATTATGACCTATACTTCATATTTAGTGTCTAATATGAATGGAACACTCAGTTCTAAGTTCTCGAAAGCCTTAAAATGGTACTCATAGTGATTTCCATAAGTTTCTCATCAATTAGAAATTATAGGACCCAAATTTTATCACGGTGATTTCACATGGTTCCTACAATCTAAAATCCAGAATTGGCAGAGCTCATTCGATACCTAATGCAAAATCTTCTTACATTTGCATAAATTCTACTTTGAGGTCGAATGATGTTCCGTAAAACATCAACTCCATATAAAGGATAAAAATTACTATTCTTTAAATTCAAAAGCGTATCAAATCCTTGCAGACATTCGAATTTATTTTCTACCATATTGGTACAAAACTCTTGAATCTGGCTGGCTTGACGAATTGCTTCACATAGTGTTGTTTGTCGCGGCATGGTATGACACTTTTTCTTGACTGTGAGCCGGCTCAAATTACAAAGCGCGCTGGTAATCATATAGGTCAGGAATATAATAACAAAGATTTTATACCGTAATTCCTAATACGAGATAGAAAGCTCTCGTGCGTTCCGCGATTCTGATAATCAAGGCTGCTCAAGATCAGAGGAAGTATTATTAATGATAATCAAAAGGATTTGTGCTGGTTATATTTGGGAATCTGAATCGATATTGTTCCCATCGGGGACAGGTGAAGTATTATGTCTATGAGAAAAATTAACCAAATTAAAAATCCTTCAGGAGTTAAATTAGGTAATTGATAAAAGAAAAATGATGATCGTAGCGCTGCTCGTCGAGGCACTTGTTGAGAATTTTAACGATTTGTTACACAAATATTTTTGTATGTTTAAGAAGTCGATAAATAATGAACTTGACCTAATGAAATGCCATAATCTCCTAGTGCTACCATATCAACGGTCCCAAATAACTGCTATACCGTCGCAAAGAATCGGATTTATCAATGATACAAAACAATTTGTTACAATCTGAAACTTCGATTACCAGTTATCTGTATGATTAGAAATTCAAATCTGTTCATGTCATACCTGTAAGATGGATCAAATACTTGGTATGTTATTACAGAATAGTAAAATTCTATGCGGAAATCGAATAATTTGTTACAGTAGGGCACAATTTTTTTTTATGAAAGTTTGAGGTACGAAGAACATGAATATTGAATATTAAAGTGAGTGTGGTCACAGTATGGGCTAGTTTGGAAGAAAAATCGAGTTGAAACAAAATTCCATATAACTTAGCTTTACTGTTATGAGAACTTATGCGTATCGTACAATTTATAGCTAAATGAGGCTGCTAAGAATCAATTTGCCGGGTATGGCAGCACTTCAACCCTTCACAATAAGTAAGGCTAAACTTTTCCAGAGTATATTATTTCATATACTCTTCAAAAATCCGGATGTCATACATTTTTTTTTTGTTACATCGTAGCGCGATTGTGGAAAGTACACCTTGATAAGAAACATTCAACAAGATTGTTTTTATATCATTCGACGTCCTCTAACAAATTCTGAAAAGAACGATTTGAGAGATCTGATGCCATACATTCCTCCGGTACATCATACTTACTCAAAAAATCTGCTACTTTTAACTTCAACGCGAGGTGATCAACAAGAAATTGAGATTGCAGAAGAACAAAGAATATTGAACAACACCAATTTATATGACTTTGTCAATATCTAATTATTTTCGATAATTATATTATACTATTTTCACTCTTTGCCATTTTATTCCAATTTTTTCCTCAAATACTCACTGGAAAAATGAACCAAGTCCAACATAAGGTTCACAAATTCTAAAAAAAACATAGGCTAATTTTATGTAGATCTATAAAAATGCAACTAATGTCTAAGTTATGAGCCGATCGAATGTTGACTACAAAAAAAAAGATAGTTTATAACATATATCAATTGCTGTCGACAAATAACTTCTAACGTCATTATCTCAAAGTGTCTTCGGATGAACTTGGTCCACTGCTTCTATGAGCCCCTCAAATATCCTTGAAAAAATTGAATAAATTACGTGTTCTAATTGGTATAGCGGGATTTACCACTAGAGTATGACATTTCTATGGATGTAACAAATCGTTCAAACCCGTAGTTCAATTTGACAAGTTCGATTAATCACCCTGCGATTGCGACCATTATTTGGAAAGACAATTTTACGATTGTTATCTAATTTCTCATTGCATAGATTACAGAAAAGTGTGCTATGCTTAATGTGATAAATGAATTGATGAACATTAATTCAAATGAATAATAAGAAAATGACCATAAAACGTGTCTTTGTCTTTATTATTCCTATAATTATCAAACTGTAAAGACTATCATTTTGAATTTCAATAGGCTTTTAAGGAACTAATAAATAAGACCAAGGAAAATTGATCGAGTTTATTACATAATAGAATATTAAAATCACCACACAGTAAATTGAGCACGATTCAATTGTATTTTGGAGAATAAAATAGAACTGATTGGTGTTTTCACAACTTAGAACCAAAGTATTCTTGTTGATTTTTATTGTACATTACTTTCGGATATTCTCAATGAAAGAAGTTGAATGATCATTCATTTATTTCTTGAGTTCTCATCACTTATAGCCAATTTCTGGATCTCGAGATGAATTAATCTGGTTGAAATGGCACATTACCTTGATAATATCAATTTCCGTATTCCTTGTGTCATCACTATTCAATCTGAACTAGTTTATTAGTCAACTTCCAGTCACTTCAACCCAAGTTGATTTAACAACTGGCCATAAAATCGAGCATTAGAGATATGTGTTGAGTTTCTATCCAAACCCTTCTTTATTACAGTAATCCGGATGATACTTGTGAAAATAATTGAAGAAGAGATCAAACAAGAATGAACTCTAAAAGATTCAAGAGAAGAAAAGTAAAATATCGTGGATTTAATCACTTCAGCATAATTTCGGAAAATGATTCTCATTCTGGTATACACAGCGCCTTTAAGTGAGCAATGAAAACACATGTATCTGACCAATAAAAACGAGAAATTCGTTGACAAGCATACTGCTGACGACTGGCAGACACAGTGTTTGGATCTATATCAACAAAAAAATATTATCGAACCTTCATTCATAATACCTATCATTATGGTTATCCGAAATATCTGTCAGAGAAGTCACGTTAATATCAAATGTCTTGTCAGTATCAGAAAGATCTGACGTAAACATCACGTGACTTACTTGTTCATCATTTGATATACAGGGTGTAACAGAAATAAGTACAATTATTTCAGCCTGCAATAGATCTCTTCAAGTCTAACAATTTTTCTTGATAACTTTTTTCTGTAAGTCTCCTGGATATCGAATGAAACTTCATCAAAGTTTGGTCAAAAATTTCATGGTGCGCCTATGGTTAGAACTGAATGTTTCTCATTTGTTGGAAGAATGACAGCTATCGATTTAAATGATTATTTTGAAACTTCAAACCATCATAGTCTTATCAATCATTCATTTGAAACTGAAAGAATAACAGTATTTCAATAATACACTGATATTCGCTCACCTCGATTATTCTATTTTGTATATGCTGCAAGAAAGATCAAATTCATCTCTAAAACCAACAATCTGGTATATTGGTCGTTTTTATATGTTATTGTTGGAAATTTTATTCCTATTTAGGAATTTCACGTATATTTTCAAATAGTTGGTACATTTCTCGAACATTAGATTGTCAGCACGAGTTCATTGCATTTAGATCAGCTGATTTGAATAGTCTGAATACAGCCTGTAACACAGTTAGAATATGAGTCAGATTGTGCTGCCATCTACGATCAACTCAAAAAGTAGTTGCAGCTCTCAGCCTATTTCATTACTATTGACTCTCAAACATAAAGAGAAAATCATTCAACGATTTATTTAAAGTGAACGGTGAAGTATGAAATAGAAAGCAATTTGAAAATAATCAATTTAATGAATAATTCAACTGAAAGTATTCCCGCAAAAATTGTGAGAGCTTATTCTTGAAAAACAGAAAACCTAACCTACAAATGTATCACACTGAGTTTGGTAATTGATTTTAAATATTCTTTAAAATATGAGATATAATATTCTATTTGTTCAACAGATCAATTTACGAGGCATACTTCATTGAAACGACCTGACTGTGACGTTTGTAATAATATGAGAAAAAACTAATTCACAGCTGCTTCATTTATAAATTAATGTATTTTATTCATTTCATCTGGTGTTTTACGTTTCAGGTAAACGATAAGTTCTCAATATCTCATAGTATTCTCATCATTATGTATAAGTGCACAATATTCTGACATTAAATACATGAGCATAACCACAATAATTCAATTTTTAGTGAAAAATGATATTTCTGAAATCGTTCCAAATAAATTCGTCGAACTAATTCTACACTGCCTGCGAAATCGCAGATAGAAGAGCTTGACATTTTCACAGGATTTAACTCTTGTGACAATAATAATTAGACGATTTTTTCCAAAATTTATTTGAAGGAATTGATCTGGAATTGATTGCTCACAAATGTCGAAATCATTTGTTTCGTTGTAACTGCTACTGGATCCGATAACTATGCACCTGAACGACTCGTCAAATTAGAGAGGTTAAAAAATGCTGTAAAAAGATGAGAGTTCGAGAAAAAGTTATTAAGAAAAATTGTTATGCTTGACGGGTTCTATCACTGGTTAAAATTAATGTACTTATTTCTGTTACACCCTGTATACACAAATTTATTCAATGATGTTTTCTGTCACTTCAGATTATAATTAATATAATTTGAATAATATTTTGCCATGAACAATGTCAAACAGAATCAAGAAATTGACAACAGATTATCATTGCCTACCTTATCATTTCAATTGAACTGATTGTTTATACGGAAAACTCTGAATGTCTGTTATACATATCAACTGCACTTTTGGCTCAGCCGATTGATAGAAGAATGATAGATAACTATTTTGATGCTATAACAAGTTCAAACAATAAATTTCAATATGTTATGGCTGATCATTCTAGATTTATGCAAAAAATTGAAAAAGAGTTCTAAGTAAAGTGCACTTTTAGCTTGGCCGAAAAATACGAGAATAGTAGATAACCATTCTAATACATCAAGTCCAAATACTGAATTTCAACATTCTACGGTTGATCATTCTGGATTTATTAGGAAAATTCGAAAAATGTTTCAAGCGAAGTGCACTTCCGGTACAGATTGGAACCATAATGCGAGGTGCATAACTAGACCCTATACCAGTCTTAAATACAAAATTTCAACATCATACGCTTAACCAGTTTTGAGATTTGCGAGGTACGCACGAACGCACGAACAAACATACGTACCGACATCAAGTCGAAATAGTCAAAATGGATTCAGGGATGCTCAAAACGGATATTCCCAACAAAATCTTGATAGGTGAATTTTGTTGGTTTCACAATACTTTTTTGTACTTAGTACAAGTAAAAATCATGGAATAATTCACATGTAATAACAATTTGAGATTTATTAGGAGAGGTATTGTAGGAAATATTGTATAAAAAATGTGACCAGTCATTCATGACAAGAAGTCATCCACATTTCTTCTTACGTGACTAATATATCATATTTTACAGTAGTGGAACCAATTACTATTCAAGACATTAGATTACATAGAACAAACATTTTCTTTACTTTGTTCTTGATTTTTTTTAAATTGTATTATAGAATGTGTCGAAGCGGGTCAATAAGTCTTGCAGTTATTATCTAAATTCTTCTCATGATCTGATTCTGAGAAATTATGGTTCCATCACCATGTATTCCAAATACTCAATCTTATCAGAATATAAACTTCTAAGGCTATTATTATTATCTTAATTGTCTTGATGTCATTAGCAAAATCAATTACAATCGGTTGCCAATCATATGTATGTCACAAATCAAGAATTTATCTGATATTTGTTCTTCTATCCAAAGACTATAAAAGTTAACTAAGTTACTAGGCATGTGATTACAAATAAGCAAGTAGTAAAATATAGAATCGTTCTCAAACTGATTCAAGGCATTATTTAATATGCTGTTATTTTCAATGAACATGGAAAATTATTGCAAAGCTTCATTGGAATTGATTTATTGGGTACTGAAAAAATTTTTGGTTGTTCACCTCTTGAAAATGATTGAGGATCTCCTACCATATCAGAAATATACAATAATTCATTCGATTTTCATAGTGTAACTAGAAAATTGAGGAGAACTTGCTCTTAATTTGACCAATAACTTCCCGGCATTAGGCATGACCGCATAACACAAGTTTTTTTTGGGGAGTGACCTATTGCAAGATTTTATTTGAATTATGTTCATTGATATATAAAATATCGTGGATTCGTGGAATCTCGAGTGACTGCAAAAACGGAAATCGATTGAATCATCATAATTGCTGCTGTACCCAGTTCATGTCATTAGCTCAAATATTATTATTATGAAATTGTTGAAAATCAAAACCTAATTGCTTCACACAGATACTTTAGGAGTCGGTTTTTACACTATTATCTTGAATAGAGCGGCAACTATGGAAACGAAATTGATACATAGCATGCAGAGATATAAATGCGCAGCAGTGCCATCTAACATAATGAAATCGAAGTGGTAGATTTGAAGAGATATTGGACACTGAAGTAACGACAATTTGAATTGATTTTTATCAATTGATTTTTGACAACTTATCAAGTCTATAATTTTTTTAGTGTGTGATGTTTATTGTACCTATCATATATGAATTTGATATAATCTCATGTGAACAATATTTCTTTGGATATAAACTTATTCTTTTTCCAGGTTTATGTGCAACCACTTTGTTATTAATGATTGTTTCATTAGGACTTTTATGTTCATGTAGAGTAATAATACCAATAAATGAATGAATAAATGGATGAATGAATCAACAAGTCGCAGCATCAATCTAGTAAGATCGAATCATAATAGTATAATGCCGATATAATGAATCCCAACGTGACTGGTTAACACTGCAACTGTTATCGTGGAAGATTACACATGTCTTAATTGTCCTAGAGGATCTCAAAGCAAATATATTCGTCGATCATAATATGATGTACAATATAAAATTTTCGTAACTTTCACAAGGAAATACGTGAGCCACCATGCTTGATACAATTTTTTCATCATATTTTTTGATGATGCACTCCTCTGAGTTCAATTTTCATGCAAGAAAAAATTCGATAGATAGTTGCACACATAACTTTATTGATTCAATGGCAATTGAAAACAAATCTGAACAATAAGATTTTAATAGCTCTTCCAAGAATATAAATCTGATTATCGATTATCTATACAACATCGTCTTCCACTCTAGTCATATCTTTTAGAGATAATCGTATTTGATTATGTATCGATTCTCTATTATACTAAAAACCGTAACATTTCTTATTTATATAACCTGGTTACATTCAGGATCATCTAATGTTACATCACATGACCTCCTAACTAATATTTTTCGATGATTGTTATTAATCAGTCAGTATTCTTGAACACTTTAGATAAATATTTGAGGAATGATCATTATGTGTGTTAAAGTATAAGTAAAAGTAGTTATTATCACATAGATCAATACATGATATGATTTCATATAAAAATCATTCCTTATAGTCAGTTTATGACTTAAATAATTTTTATTGAGAAAATAGAGGAATACTGACATATTCTTAATAATATTGATCAAAATATTTGCTTTTCCTTGTGATCCTACTCACGGTATTGTTTAACAAGATTTTTTCAGCCGTTAAATTTTGGCAAGACTCTTCTTTAATTAGTAAATGATGAAATTTGAGTGAAAGTACGGTAATCACGACTTTTATCATCTGATACGTTAAAAATTATCAACACGATTATTTGATAGAATATCCATAAGTAATTGATGTTCACTAGTCCCCAAATTTCATTGCCAAATTCAGACAGGTTGTGCACCTATCAGATAAATTTCCAGTTCCAAAAGTTTCACTTCTATCAATATTTTACAAATTATCTCGCAACTGTCAATCTTAACAGCACAAACAGATTCGCTCTTATTCAAAGAGAAACACAACTGTTTATCTTTTCTTTGGTGTCATATCGTCATTAATAAAATTAACATACCTGGGAGTCAGAACAAGAGTAAATAATTACAGGAACGTCAAAAATGACGTGTTATTATTAGCACCGTTAACAAGAGGGCCAGAGCCGGTTCAAGGGGAGAAGACATGGCCCAAGGCTTCTCAGCCTTCGCAAATTTTTTCAGAACATGCAAACAAAAACAATTCTCAACGTTGTGCTCTTCATTAGGAAAATCAACAAAAAATATGCTCAGGGAACAGTTTTCAAACAAAAAAAACTAAATGAATTGTTCAAGAATTTTTGGCACGTTCTTTAGAATAAAAGAATGATAATTGAACGAGTGCCTGAAATTGAACTGCTGTAATCAATCAAAATCCAATAAATTTTAAATAAATCGAATAAGACACGCGGAAACAATAAGATACTGTTACCAGTTTTATTTTTGCAGATTTTTCATATCTTTTTCTATTTATAATTGAGAATATTGTTGAATCTTGAATTTAGAGTCAAAGCAGAATCCGGTCATTGTGACGATACTGTCTTTCTGTCTGCTTGTCTAAATGCTTACCGTTCAGATGCTCCCAATATTTAGGTGGAAAGTTCATTTTCCTACCACAAGAGAGTGGATATGAATATTCTGCCAAAGTGAATGAGATTTGAGTTCAGTTATTCCAGTTTTTCATCATTTTCCGTTGATCTTGTTGAAAAAGGCATGGAAAACAATTTTATCATACATCAAGATCCTGTTTGGTAACAATAAGTCATTTGCTTTGAACAGCTAACCTTCAAACGGTTACTACAAGCATTTGTACTTTTTGCAATTTTGATGGCTCTTAATTTCAGTACCAGAACTCACCACTTTATGTACATCTGTCATTGATCTCTTGTTGAGGTTATGTGTGAAGCTATCATTTAGAACCGTAATAAAAAATCGGTGTGCGATATGAGTTTTGATCGGAAATTGATATTCTCACAAAGATGAAGCAGGAATGATTATATTGGTCAATAAATTTCCATTGTTATTATTATGAATCTGCTAAATTTTCTCCGGATGAATATTCACAGAAAATTTCTAAATCTATGTAATTTGATATCTGTTTGTTTTGAGTTTGTCAATGAGTTTTCTTAGAATGATTCTTTGTAATGTTTCGTTGAACCGCTTTGTCAAATCCTTCTGATAGTGGTGAGCATGTATTGGAAAATTATTCTGTACCAATTTCTTGGCCTATATTTTCATTCTCATTCGAGAAAAGCTCTTGAGATTCTTAACTTCTGTTACATTATATTATTCTCAGCCCAAAAGCAGATGAATACAACTAACACAGCAAAATATTGATTCACATAACAAGTATATATTCTCATGTTATTATAATTCGCATCCTGTATCTGATTGGAAGTCAATGAAATAACAACTGACAGTTGCTGATTTGGTAACATGATCGTTAACCTCAAAGAAATTTGTCTTCAGCTGATGACAGCTACACGAATTTGTTACCATGGTGACTGGTGAATGTAACAAAAATAAGATACAATCAAGGAAAATAAACAAAAATGATTTCTCCTTGTGACTTACTTTGCGAATCTTGTACGAAAAAAATTTCATCATTCATTCATTATTTTCTCCTGCAAAATTAATAAATATCATCCCAGAAAAAATTTCGAATGGTCAAAGAAATTTGATATTGCAATGGGTCTTCACAGTTTGATATTTTAATAGCAACTTCCAGTTTCTTCTGCTTCTGTGTGTCGGAGTTCAGTCAGAATATATCAGAAACTGTAGATACTGTTTGGAGTTTATCTTCCAGCAACCGTCTACTGTCGAGAACACATCTTTTATTTACTATGTGATTCTTTGATTTCTCAAATCTTCTCCCTTTCAAAGTATTTTTCTATTCAGTAAATAGCCTGGAATCAAGCTATCTGGCAATTGTTGTAGTTTAAAATCATGATGAATGGGCAAGTGCGTTGTCATGGTGGAACATCTAGTCACCACTTTACAACAATTGGGTCTTTTCCTACTTATTGCGTCACGTAATCGCACAAAAAATGTTCAATGTTTGAGCTTTGAAGCATTTTTGTGATGGAAAGCACAATCCAGGTGAAAAATCTGACGTGGACATCACGTGACTTATTTGTACATCATTGGAAATATAAAATCGAACACAACATCTCATCATTCCACGGCTAATCGGTTGCTATGGAAACAGTATGTCATCATTCTTATGCTACAACATTCCTAAATACTTATTTACAGGACTCTACGGCTAACAGTTCTGAATTTATGCGCAAAATTACAAGATCGTCAAGTATAGTGCACTTTCGACTCAGTCGATCTCAATGAGAATAAGATATGAGCATCTAGACCGTACTATCATCTTGAATACTGTATTCTAATATTCTACGTTCAATCGTTTTGGATTTATGCGGAAAATTGGAAACTGTTTTGAGTAAACTGCACTCTCGGCTTAGCCGATCACAATCATAATGCAAGGTGTACAACTAGATGCTATGAAAGTGCTTAATACGAAATCTCAATATTCTGCGACCGATTATTTTAAATTTATGAGAAAAATTCGAAAAGTCTGTAATATGAAGTGCACTTCCGGCTTAGTCGATTGGGACGAAAATACGAGATGGTCATTTGGATGCTACAGCAATTTCAAATACTGAATTCCAGTATCCTACGGCTAATCATTCTAGATTTATGCGAAAAATTCAAAAAAAGTATCAGGTAAAGTGCACTTCCAGTACAGACTATTGCAACCATAATGCGAGGTGAACATCAAGATCCTAGATCCTATACCAGTCTTTTATACAAAATTTCAGCATTATACGTTTGACGAATTCTGAGATTTGCGAGTTACGCACATACACACCGACAACAAGCCAAAAATAGTCAAAATGGATTTAGGGATGCTCGAAACGGATATATCCATCAAAATCTCGATATGTGAATTTTGTCGGTTTCAGAATATTTCCTTGTACTTTTAAACCGTCAGATAGTCGTAGATTTCAGTGCTTCATTTAGTTTTCCATGCCTTCAAGAGGTTTGATAAGTATGTATATTTGGAGTTCACTAATGCTAGGATTAGAGCTGAGCAGTGTGACCAACATAATGAAAATTATCTTAAAATTTATATGAAAAACATGTTCTGATCCAATTTTGTCGCTATTGTCATGCTTATGGGATGAAATTTAGGGAAAAATATTTTGACATGTAAATGTCAAACAAAATAAAAAAATTCACAACAGACTATCATTGCCTACCTTATAATTTCAATTAAACTGATTGTTTTATACAACAAATTCTGGATGTATGTTATACTCATAAACTGCACTTCCGTCTTGACCGATTGATACAAAAATAGTAGATAATCATTTTGATGCTACAACAAGTTCAAACACTAAATTTCAATATGTTATGATTGATCATTCTAGATTTATGCAAAATTAGAAAGAAGTTTGAAGTAAAGTGCACTTCCGGTACAGACGATTGGAACCATAATGCGAGGTTCACAACTAGATTCTATACCAGTCTCAAATACAAAATTTCAACATTATACGTTAAATCAGTTTTGAGATTTTCAAGTTACGCACGCACAAACGCACGAACGCACATTCGTACCACCATCAAACCGAAAATAATCAAAATGGATTCAGGGAATCTTAAAACGGATATTCCCATCAAAATCTTGATGGGTGAATTTTGTCGGTTTCACAATACTTTCTTGTACTAAGTACAAGTAAGTAAAAAACAGTGAGCATTGCATTCATGTTGCTCTGATTCTAGCACACTTTCTCGGCTCGTTGCTGTCTTAGTGTTTCCAAAAAACTCAACTCACGAAGACTCCTCTTGGAAATTAATGATTCAGATCAATGGGTAGCTACGGCTCAAAGTCGGATATTTTCGAGATGAACACCAAAATTTTGACAGTAGCTCAATCCCCAGGATCAGAAATTAAAATATACACTTCCTTCCAGATACTCTAAGTTTGTATTCCCGAACATAAATAAGGAATATATCCTAACTGATAAACTTTAGGTTAGGTGGGAACAGATTGACTTTATTATAACAAATTTCAGGTCTATGGTTTCATTTGCAGACAGACAGCTGCATAAATAAGAAGTTTTGTTCACACCTAAAAAACTGAAATATATTTCCGCTAAAATTTTTAATTGTCTTAGCAAAATTTTGCATGGCTGTCAAGCAACTGTTGTGGCTGTAATTTTGTTCTTTTTATTTTATGAGGTTTAAAATTTGCATTTCATGTAGGCGAAAGACTAAAGAAATTTTTATAAATTATTTTATGTCTTTGCGGTAGGCGTACTGTATTTAATTTATCGTCGTGCCTCAATATTTATTTTCAGACGGTAGCTGGCTTAAAAGTTTAAGTTATAGATGCTACGTCCTATAAATATTCCGCAGTTTGCCAACAATTAATATGTAATTAATTTAAATTAGACATTAATGATTCTAGTCAATTTAAATTTTTCAAATGGCAGAAATAGCTCTGAAAAATTTACAATCTCCTAAACATAATTTTTACGGCTTTTTCTCCTAATTTAAATTGAAATAATAAAATTTGACCCTATTATTCGAAATACCATTAACAAGTATGTCAGATGTTTTTATACAGGCTGTTCACGATTTTCTAGTGGGAGAGATACTTTTGTTATCATAATCATCAGCAATATTTTTTTCTGCTGCACTTATCATCATTCTTAGAATTGAGTTCCCTATCTCTGTTAACTATTGTTCTATTCAGCAGTTACATCTTGTATTGGAGTCAGTATTCTAATGAATTTAGTTACATGGTAAAACAATAAGTGATATTATTTTGAGGCAGGTTGAAGGAGCTAGGAATCTGATAGGATTGCTACGACTATTTTTTCAAACAATAATTTACAGATATTTCTCTGCTTTTAGAGGAAATATCAATTAGTTTGGAATTCATCCTATGGTCTGACCCATTTATTAGTCTTCGGAGTGCGAACAGATTCTCGACACACCCTGCTATACTTATATGATCAAAAACCGTAATATACATTGAACCTAGTTTCGAGTGAACAGCCCTAATCACTCTCAAGGTCAAGCCTAACAGGAAGCGTGTACTGCACACATTTTCGTCACTTTGAAGTCGAACTTTGAGCGTACAGTTTATCTGTGTGGTGCATTGTGAACTTTAATTATCTGAGCCTAATTAGCCATCATATTATTTTATTCCGTGTTGTAAAGTAGCTGATAACCTCTATTAGTTTTTGAGTTTGTCTGTCATTGCGTTTTATGGGTTCGATATGTTTAGCGTCACTAAGTGTACGTAGTGTATGATCCTTTTCCTTGAAGAGTTGGTATCCTTGACTACCTGGGGTACTAATGCCTTCGGTGCTCACACGTTGACCGTAATTGTTGCCAACCACATGTACTTTGTCTTATTGCGGTAACGGTGTTGTTCCAAAAGTGGATAAATCAACCAATTTGCGTATGACACCGGCATCGGTACGGCATTACGGTACTGATAGCCATCCGTAGATGGCGTCCAACGTTAGATAAACAGTGCCAGGGACTTAGCCATCTGAAAGCTAGTCGGTGTTGCGCGGATATATGTGTATGCCAACCGCATGTACTGTGCTCTTCGTAATTATTATGCGTTGATCATCAAACTCTTGCAAATTGACATTAATCAAATTGGTGTGAACTAACTGAGTTCTATACGTGATAAAATAAAAAAGAAGCGTTCTGTGTGACGCATCTGATGACAGAGATAATAATATCCATTTGAAAACACTTTCCGAATAAGCGAATCGGCATAAAATTTACATTTATTCAAAGTAGTTGCCTCCAAAGCAAAGTAGCTAAAACAAACATGAATTTAAATAACAGTATAACTTGTTATGTCGATTGAAATCTTTTAATAATTATCATCTTTAGGATGCTGCATTGCCGTAATAGAATCGTCGGTACTATAAACCTGCTAGAATTTCCGTTGCTTTTTGTAGTGTTTTAATTGTTGAAAGACTATAAACATTAGGTACTCAGCCTCAAGGTCGCTGTACTAAACCGTTATTCAAAGTTTAAAGTTGTTAACAGACTTTGTTAATTAATTATAATTGAATTAAGTTGTGTAATTGGATAATTTTTGAGGTAATTGGAAATTATTATGTAATTCCAGCGCAATCCTTTTTTTTCCAATGAAGAGAACATGTTTCTTTTTTCATGATACAAAATCGGATCTTATTGACATGGTACGCATTTGTTGAGAAATATTCTGTCCGGAGTGCGGTAATCGTAGAGATCTTCTAAATTGTCTTAAGCCAATAATAAATATGTGTCAATCTTGAATAATTAGCGAAATGGTGATTTCCACATTTTCAGTTCACTGTAAAGCTCCAGAATACCTTTTATTATAAGTGACATGAATTAATTAAAAAGTGAGATAGTTCATATTCATGAATATCTTTTAGTCATTTTCCTCCTGACAAATTTATATTCTTCAATCTTTCTGAATGTATTCAAATTTCAGAGTATTATCAATTAAGAATAACTGATTTTTTTTCTTCGAATAATTGAATTTATCACGTAAGTCAGCGTAGTTTATTGTTATCAAGTTATCAAACTGAAGTCTAAATTTGTAAGAAACCTATAGATTTTAGATTAATTCATGAAGTAACAAAGCCACAACCAACTAATTTGTTGTTCGTTTAGTCTCAAACACGTTCAACGTGAGAAAAAAAAGTGGTTAAGAATCTAAAAAAAAAAAACTGAGGATCCACGAAGAGGATCTTGATAAAGATGAGCAAAAATTACTGAGAGTGTGTATCAGTGCAATCAAATATTTTTAGTAAGGAATAGAAATTGCAAAAAGCTATTGGAGTGCAATAAAGATTGATGATTACTATAAATAATGTGCTTAATCGAGCAAATGGAATGATGTTGCGAAGAAATGAGTTATCATCTTTTGAATGGCCTTGAAAATCCCAATTGCAATTACATTTTTATAAAAATAATTCAGTTCTGGAGATCGTACAAGATTTGCTCAATACACCTATATTGAAGAAAAATTGATAGAGAAATCAATGAATACAAGGTTCAGCAACGTACGCAGAAGGCCTTGTTAGCAAAGCAATCACAGCAAAAATTATTATATATGCATAAGGCGCACTCGTAAACCCACAGATTTAAAGTCAGTGAGACTGTCATATAATTTAAATGAAGAGATCATAGTTGTTGTGCCAACGAGAAAAGCATGTCAATTTTCTCACAAGGGTTTCATGATTGAAACTTTAATTCTTCTTCTTCGACCTATAATATAACAGAAGTATTGTGATCGCGATTTTTGACTCGAAAAACATGATTAAAAAAAAAGTCGGTCTGTCGGTCTGTCTGGAAAGACGATAACATGAGAACGCGTACGAATTTTCGACTGATATTTCATATCCAAGTTCTCCATTATGAAGCTAGGTTGAATTTCGTTAAATAGCTTTTTTCAACCAATGATACCGAAACTTTATTGATTGAACTTTTTTTTTTGCGTTCATTTTATAAGCGATAGTATTCAACATAATAGACGGAGAGCTGGCTACATGAAAAACCTTGTTATCGCTACATGGCCAGTTTCTTTTGTAATAGGATCTCTTTGTGTAGCCAAGTTCGAATCGTCTTGTCTGCCAGCGCGAATCCGTGGCTTTTGTACAATTTGAACTTGATATTTTAATTCAAATTGCTCAAAAAATTTTCTGTCAATTTTGATGAAAACAAAAGAAAAATTTCACATCTATGAGGTAGCACGTCAAATTTATCAAACGTCACTTTTGTACATCATATTTATTTGGTGAACATACATAAAAAGAATGAAATCATTTTAAAAAAAAAAGTACTGTATTTGGGTGTAAACGCTCTAGCCTAGGCACACTTTCAATATCTGTCTGCCATGGTTTTAGTCATGATTTCCTTGTTTGCCACTTAGCTTATGGCTATTCTAATATATAAATATAACATTTAATCAATCGATATGCATGTATGTGATTTTTCATTTAAAACTTCATTACAATTTCGCGCTGACTGCCAGCAATTTAGCCACAAGCAAACAGCCAACAATTTACCTTGTTTCTCAAAAATAAATAGAAGCTATTTTCATAACTATAATACATGTATCTGATAGAGAATTCAACATCGTAATTTTACTCATTCCACCGGCCACCCCCACTATAAGACATGAGACCCCGCTAGCAGACAAGACGATTTGAACTTGCCTACGCAAAAGGATCCTTTCATAATAGGAATCAGCCATGTAGCGACAAGCTTTTTTATGTAGCCAGCTCTCAGATTGAATGCACATGAGTTCATTAGAAAATTTTTACAATGTTCTATTTGCGATAGTTCCAATTTCCGTGAAATATAGTGAATTTTTCATGAATACTTTTTCTTATGTAAATGTCAGTTTGACGGTAGTTGTACTTCGTTACTAAGGAAATAATATTGTGAATGGAATTGTTCTCGTCAAAATTGACAGAAATTTCTTTGGCAATTTAAATTAAAATATCAAGTTCAAAATGTTCAAAAGCCACGGATCCGCGCCGGCAGACAAGAGAATTTGAACTAGGTTACACAAAAAGATTCTATTACAAAAGGAATTAGCCATGTAGCGATAACAAGGTTTTTTTATGTAGCCAGCTCTTAGACTATAAGATATGAAATAACTTAAACTAATCCTTGAATGATTTGGCACAACAATAATAGGAAACATTTGACAGAAATATCAGCGGTTCATTTGTCATTATCAAAATTTGAATTATTATAAAAGGCCTTATATCTTTCTGAACCAAAAAAATAATAAGAGGTATAATGTAGAGTTGAAATTATTATCACTCATATTTTGACAAACGTTCGCCAATTGATTTTTAAAATAAGTCATTTGCTCCTATAGTGTTTGGTATCAAATTGAAGCTCTTGTACAGATAACTCTAGAAGAAGTGTCAAAAAGGATATATTTAAACAATTGTCAATTGTTTCTTCTACAAATCATTCAAATGATGTCAAGTTTGATATCAATTTCAAATTCTCGGGGAGATAGGCTTAGTAGAATAAATATTAAGCTAGTGGAATCCATGTTACAATCTTTAAATTATACTTCCAGCGATCAAATGTTGAAAATGTATGTTCCAATGGATTAGAGACCTCGAAAATCTGGAAAAGGACCCTTCATTTTATGTGAGACTGAAAAATAGCCGCCATCTGCACTTCGACAATGGCAGCTGTCACTTTGACAATGACAGTTTTTACTTTGAAAATGCAATTAATTGGAGTAACACTCCTTATTTCTGAAACAGTGATTAAACTGGCCATGAAATTTATGGTCGGGGAAGTACTGTCAGGGACACAGCGGATTTTTCTCAATGGCATGCTATTCGGAAATACAAATCTTTGAATTTTTCTTCTTTACGAGTTCACGTGATCGTTCGAGCCTTTTGAGCAGTTGCGAATTGCATGCCTTTTAGTGAAAGGCTTGAAATAATTTTCAACTTTTTGACGGTACAAAGGCATGCAATATGATGTCACACATTCAAAACATATATAAAAATCTAATTATGACCGTAAACTGTGCGTTAGTCAATAACATTGTTATCTATCAAAAAGGCATGCGGTATAAAATCGTAGAGAACCACCTGTTTCCAGCCCCTAGTCTAATATTATTGTGAATATGTATTGTTAACTGAAATTGTCCATAAAATAATTGAATATTGAGAGGGAACCTTATTTTAAATCAGTTTCCTTGAACATACTAACTTGAGGAATGATATTCCATAAATTACTGAATGAAAGATACAGAAGTTTAAGCAGGATAATATCTGGATACTATATTTTGTGCATATTATAGTAAAAGCTTCATTTCCTAGAATAATTCGTTCAATTGATCGAAATTCACAAAATGTGCATTGTCTAAATGCACTGATCAAAATGATTGGAAGAATACAATTCCTGATCAATTTTTCTTTGAGTAAATGAGTTCTTGATCTCTCCAAATTTTAAACTGGTGAATGATGTGTCAGTTTCTTTCAATTTATAGAAATGTTACCACTTTATTGAAGAATTACTTCTGAAAGAGGATGTTTTTCTGAGATATCAGAAGCTAACAACTATTGTGAAAATAGTTCCCAAGTAATAATAGAATGGAGTACGATAGATTCGATAATATTTCAGAAAGCTGTTTTTATTTTGGGAATTGAAAAAAAAACAAAATTATCATCCCGTATATCCAAATAGCGCGGACTTTTTTTTATCGTTTTCGGTAGTTTGTAAGCATTTTGATGACGTTGAATTTCAACCCGCAACACTCACAATCCAATAGTAGTAGTACTAAAAGCTGATTCCTATATTGTCGTAACCAACTTCAGCTTGAACCGAAGTTGAATACTCAACTAGGTTAATAATGAATCGCTTCTTGTCATGTCTCATAATTCACTCCTACATGCCATCCTATTCCATTAAGTTCGCACACTTTTTTTATTAGTTCATTTAATTATGTGAATCGTTCGACTAAATGTCAATTCGACTTGGATGAATCTCTGGCTGGAGCCAAATTTGCGGCCTGAAGTGGCCAGAACTGAAGCTGTGACCGAGACAGAAGTCGAATTTTGGTCGAACACTTATTCTCATTGGACTGAATTGAGATCTATAGCAAAATATATTATAAAATTGCTATTAATTTTCACTGCTGGATATCGTATTTATATGAATGGGAACATTAATTACCGGAAACAAATAATAATGGCTGACAATATTCACAAACAGCTCATAATTATTTTAATATTGAGTTATTCAAATTATATTCTATGTATGGAAAAAAGGTATAGGAGTCATCTGATGAGATTTTTGAGAAATTTTGTATTTTACATTTGAATAAGTATGTAAATGAAGTGAAATTAATATTCTAGTTTATTAGTTTTAAATTTTAATTATTGTAAACAGCTTGCTACTTAACTATATTTAGGCATAATAACGATATGATAATGACAAATAACAGTGTGAGATTTGAATAGTTTTTCAATATTTCACACTTTTTAGTATTCCATTGTACATTTAAGAAGAAAGAAAAAGTTGAAGACAATTCACAATTTTCAAATCATTTGCATTTTCTGAATAAACAATAAAATATAAAATTATCATAATATTATCTTACGAGGCTTTTTGGCAGAATAGGAAATCACAATTTGAAACAGATCTAATCTGAGCACTGTGATTATACCTACAAAAACTATCAGAACTCTCTTATTGATATCCGAAAGTTGCTTTCGATCTTATAGTGACATTTGCCAATTCGCGTCAAAGGAAGCGATTAATATAAGTCGTTAAAAATTGGAGAAACTAAACGCGATATTCTCTCATTCTCTGTGAAGGGTTTGCCGGCTTCAAAAAACATTTTTGGAATTCAAACGAGTCATTTGCAAACTACAGTGACAGAAGCGCAATAAAATTTCCTGAATTATTACCTAGTTAATTGTTGTTAATGTATTTCGCGGTTTCTCTAAGGCCGCGCGATCGATTTAAAATAAACAAATCGTAAAATATTAATAATGCAGGAAGTGGATTTGAGCTAATTTGGGTCGGAATATTAATAATTTCAAGAGGAATTTCATCTATTTTGTGAAATTTAATTCTCGATTTTATTGCGCAAAGCAATTTGAGAAGAAAAAGTTCATAATTTGGAATTTCAATATGTGAAATCTCATGAGCTCTCAAGTCTAAGGAACCAAACCAAAATGGAACATATTATAGATGAAAATCAGTTTAAAATGAGGTAGTTCAATAAATATCGTTCAGTATGTGTTATTTTGATTGGTTGTTACCAAGGCGAGTGTAAAATTCTATTGAAAGTCTTGTACCGTGGAAGAAACGAGTTTTAAATTGCTGTCCAATGTTTAATGTAGTGTTAAAAGCGACACTGGTCACTTTTGTGCAAAATTGGAAAGAAATGCTTTCCTTACAGGTTTTCTAAGACTTCAGAGGTTGTTCAAGCAATTACATGAACTACAATTCCACTCTAATGTCTGTTTAGTTTATTTTCAAACCAGCACATTCATTTTGCCATCCCTAATTGCAGAGGTCGGCTCTTAGCTTGAGACACTGCACTTGTTATATACTATCGAACATATATTTATTGATCAGTAAACGAGTATTTTCATGCATAAAATACGCTGATTAAACTAAGCGCATGTTCATAGGATGTGTAGTATATCTTGTAAGGAACTAACGTATAACCATTTGTCGCGGTGTTGAAAAATTCATTTTTACCATCACCCCAAAAGGAAGCAGTATTCCTGCAAGATTCTATCTGTGAAAATGAAACTGTTTTGGCAAATTGAATTGATTATTCTGTAAGCAGAAGATTAGCATAGTTATTACTAGAAATAAGTGAGAGAGAAACCATTTTGTTTATGTTACGACTGAATTTAGTATCTTGTTAATAATGCTCTAACAGCTGTATAGATTCATATTATAACTTAAACTGTTACCACAGCACCCTTAAAAAACGCAATATCTGTCGGTAATTTAAATGAAATTTACAGCATAATTCCGCAAATTAAGTTTGTGCAGTAGCTGAGAGCAAATTGGCTCTAGTCGCCATTTGAGATTCTGTGTAGGCGAATAAACTTTACACACTCAGCTCTACGCGGTGGGATTTTTATCTCGACATGAATTTCAGATATTTACATGAAATTATCTTAACTAGGACATATTTGTCAGAATTGCTTGTAATCTATTAGGCGACGTAAGTAGGCACCTACAGACACTTTTATCACATAACTTATTTTGACTAGACACATTTGAATATTTCTGACGTTGACAAGTTTTATCATAAATTAGACTTGGCAACAAGTCATCTGAATTTATTAAGACTGAAAGTTGTTGTGGTTTCTCTGATATTTCTTCATTGTTATCCAATATCGGCACTGTCAACCGGTTCGGGGTTTAAAGCCCTGAGATTCTGCTGGATCGTGACATTCTTAGTAAAATATCAATAGACACGTAAAATTTATATTTCATGTAGTTGAATAATAGTCCAGGCAAAATAGACAAAACAGTTTGCAGTAATTGGCAACAGGCTGAATTTTTGTATTGGTCTTGTATACGTCATTGTAAATGCTATGTGAAAAGTCCTCATGGATCCCGCTTGTGCGTTGTTTTTTATCCGATGTCAAAGGTCACAAATCTTCTTTCATTGCGTATATCTCTGAAACTACGGGAGCTACTGGAAAATTGGAGAAGATAAAATCTGTAGATCGTGAAATTTTCTACAAAAAAGATGACAATACTTCTTTTCCTGCAAGGCATAGTTCTCGAGCTACTGCGACTTCAGACCGTAGGTATACACACATTTTCGCCCCACATGCTTATGAACAAAATCCGGCAAGACTTTTTGTCAGAAGAAAGCGTTTGAGAAATTTTAGTGTTGTTAGAATGGTTTATAACAAAAGGGAAAGCACTCCACACTCAAAAAATGTGTTTTGAAGACTGTGTAAGCCTAGGCTACTTAGTATTAGCCGTTGAAGTAATTACGAAAAATAACTAATCTTTGCGATTACAGCGACATCTGTCAAGAACATGAAAAAAAGTCTCAGACAAAAATTTCATATTTTTTAGATGAAAATCCAAATCTGCATCAAAATGAAGGGGTTGCCATTCAAAATTTGAAAGTTGCATCCTTTCCACCCTCAGAAGGTGAGAAGGTGGACTTGAATTTGCTACTATTCAATAGAATTTTAGAAATCATTCCACACGTATTTTTTCTTTTATTAATCCGTTCAGCACTTCGCGAAATATTTGGGTGGTACGGGTGGTCTGAAGCACCCGGTATAGTATTGTATTTAATTTCTGCTAAATCTGTACATTCCTTATTCATACTGTCTCTCTTATACTAATATTTTGCGTTTCAGTTTCCTATTTTTCTATGTTTGAATTTTGTATTTTTCGTACTTGTGAAATTGTAACTTGCTGGTTTTTTGCTATCTGCACCCTTTCTCAACTCCTTTTGAAAATAAGAGCGCGGGATGACACCCGAGGTTTCCCCCAAGCAACGACCGGAAGTCCAGTTCATCTCCGCCGTTCGTTGCAACATTACTGAACCAAATATTATTTTTTCCCTCAAATTCAATTTTATCAAATTATTAAATAGTCGGTGTAGTTTATTTCTACATCATAACGTTCTCCCAACACTACAAATGATGCGTACTGGCCACATATGAGTGCATATTCGTATTCTCAAGGTTTGAAATCACGATAACTTGAGAACGATGCTTTGTAAGGAAAAAAAGTATTGATATCTTTTTTGTAGAGAATTTCAAGTTCCATAGATTTTTGCTCACTCATTTTTCCGGTGGCTCCCACTTTTTCAGAGATATACGCAAAAAACTAAAATTTATGACCTTCGACCTCAGATAAAAAATAATGCACGAACGGAATCGATAGGAACTTTTGTATCAGTTTGCTTAATAGAGATAATTTTAGTGTTGAAGTTATATCGGACTGATTGCTATGTTACTCTATGTTTCAGGAGTCATATTCTCTTCCATAAGTCACTCTGAAAGTGAAGATTATCATACTGAACTTGTTCTTATATATCATTGACTTTGATTGTAGTTTTCAACGTTTTATGGTCAATTTCTGGTCTTCACCAAAATCTTGGCCTTGTTTGGTTTTATTGTGTGCACTGTCTTCAGCCTGTTTTCTGTAACAGCTGATATATCCTACAGCTGGTGCTTCTTGTTTTACCAATGTAGTCTTTTCCATAAGTAACTGTATACGCCAAGGACTTGCAGTGATGATATATGAGGCTACAGGTACAAAGTATATAGGAACGAGGTATTTGTGAGAGATAGCTACCAAAACGACATAAGTCAACAAATATAGGATATTTAGTAATAATTTCAAAGCATTTTTTAAAAAAAAAGAGCTTTTTGACTTTCGAATCATCAAAAGAGTTGAGTCAACTACATGACAATTAGCCCGTAATATTTTCATCAATGCACGTCAGCCTATAAGACAAACTGAACTGTGAGTACTGTATCCATGGTCGTATATACAGGTCTGGAGACCCTATCATTCAACTTGCGTCTCTTACGTGTCGTCAGACTCGTAGTTACTCTTTCCTCTTTCAGGTGGAGCATTGATCTAAGTATGTTGACACGATTAGGCGCTGAATCGTTTAAATTTTAAGTCCCACCAAATAAGGACTTCAGTTGATAATAACAGCATATTTTCAGTGCAATATTGAACTCAAATGCTACATAATACACAATGACAGTCGCTAGAGAACATACCTTGACTCATGGGCCACCCGTGACGATTTTTGGTACTATGCGACAGTCGACACTTAGCGGACTCATTTCTCATATAGGAAATATCCTCGAGTTTCCAGACCTGTGTATACGACCGTGACTGTACCAGAACAATAAGAAAAATAGGGACACATCAACTTGTATTGATTTGCAATGACTTTATTGTTAGAGGAAACTTCGATGAGCTGAGTTCAAATAAATTTAGTGCTCTGTGATAGTAGTCTGTTTTGCGAACTATATACAAGTGCGAAAATGAAATCAAACCTTCAATGTAATACTTGGAGAAATTTGTCTTCGAAGTTTATCTTACAGTTTTCCAACAATCCCTCGTCAAACAATTATCCCACGCCAGGCATCAGGCAAGAGCTAATCTACTCTAATCTATTATGTATGCTCCGGTATAGGGCCCCTCTTCAGAGTGTGGTATGAGTGTAAGTGTGCCTAAGCTAAATTAATGTTTGTGTCATGTGTCCAAGGTAGATCATCTTACAGTCCGAAGACTGTGCGACGATGTCCTTGTAGCTCGGCTTTCGTGAGAGACTGACACTTGTTGTGCAACTGTAGTACAGCTACTCATCCAGAGGTGCCACTGCTGTCGCTTACGCGACAGACTGACACTCACGTCTGCCGGAAGTTACTTCCAAAGAAGTGTGTTGAGAGTTTGGGTGTACCTAAGGGGGAGGAAACGGAAGAACTCCGAGAAAACCCCCGCACACGGCACGAAGCACATGGAGCCACCAGGGATTGAACCCGGGACCTCAGTGGTGTTAGGCGACAGTGTTACCACTGAGCCAGGCCGTGGCCCTCAGGCAAGAGCCTCTAGCTGAGTCTTATATAAGATTTCCAGGGCAAAATACGAATCTCTCCAAATTTTTTATTACTTCAAGCTGTAGTGCAGTGGAAGGTGCATCATTTTCTCCTCAGTGATACTGGACTTCCCTCTTAAAGCATTCTTTTCTTTTGGTAGCATTCTTGATTTTTTTTGTGAAGTACTTAATGCCTGCTTCGTAGTTTTCTTCTTGCTATTACTCTTTGAACCTCCTTCCTCTCAAATAATTGTTCAACTTGACCAAAAATCGTAAGAATCTGCTTGAAAGTCGACTAGTTTTATGATCCCACATCTCACCAGAGATTGCAAAAATTTGAAGGTACATCACCGTTTCCTTCAAACTAAGTTTCATGCTTCAGAACTTCGAACGCACGCTGCTCATTGTCTGATTTTTTGAAGTATTTTCGATAAAATAACATTAGTGTTACTCAAATTCTGGCACTTTTCATTAGATCGCTGCTTTTTGAGTGCCTTTCACTGAGATAGTATGAGTTCTTGTCTCAGGATTTTTTGAATAATAGCAATGATTTGTAAACAAATTTCGGCAAAAGTCATAGCAGACTCCTTGTATTGGGATATACGAGATTCAAGTTTAATGCAATAGGAAGCAACGGGATGATTTAGTTTCTTATAAATTCTGCCGTTTGGTGAAGAAAACTCTCGAAGGTTCTTTCCAAACTGTTCACACTTTTTGTAGTTAAACAAAGTTATAGATAGGTATTATGGCTCAGAGTCAAATACTTCCAGATAGATCATATGTACGAAGCGAATGTTTTCATGACATCGGGGTTCCCAGTACAAGTCCAAAGTCCAAGTCTATGCAAACGTAGAACTTGGCGCCAGTTACTTGATATCTTGCACGCATTTCCTGTGCAAGCTCAGCGGTAACAGACAGCGTTTGTCTCAAATATTTGCAAAGGTAAGAACCAATTTTCTCAGAAAAATAATTGCTGCGTAATCCAATCACATGAATTTATCAGTTATATTAGTTATTCAAATTTTCTGCAGCATGTAATTTTTACGACAACATAGAAAACAAATAGAGTTTTTCAATTTCAATCGGAGGCACCGAAAATAGGATCCAAATTGACATCCTTGAACTTTAATGAGGAAACAGTCATTGTTTTCTCGAAGATATTGCTGAAAAGCTTTGTTTGGACTAAATTTCTGAATAAATGCTAGTACAGAATTGATATTTCTATATCTTAAACAATATCCAGTGTTTTTTCTCATTCATGGCTAGCTACGACTACTTTTTACTGACTTTATATATGAATAGAAAGGATCAGGTTGTGAAATTCACAATAAAATTTTTAATCTTTGATTCCTACAAAGGAAATCTGCATAAAACCTTTTCTATTATAATATCAAAAGTACGTCTATATAATTTTTTGCTCCAAGCAAATCCTTTCACAAATAAATCCAACAAAACTGCATCAGCAGATCAACACCCATCCTAACCTTATTCTAGCTTCACTACAGCATTGTTTAGCTCAGTGTATTAACTTACATCTTACGATTGCTTGTTCACACGCATGCCTAGAACATGCGTTCCCGCACACGAAGCTAGAGAGCTAACAATAATTTAACACAATTCGCAAGAACTAACATACGAAGACAGCGTATATCGTTGTAACAGTTCCTGATTGTAGGTAACTAATGAAATACGTGGATTAAATGTTAAGATGTGATTCTGCGTGGGCTGATCAAGTCGGAAGCCAGATTACTAACTGGAAATGTAGATTACTTGAATTGATTATTTAAATGTACCGATTTCATACCATTTGGATTTGTAGGATTATGTTTGATACTATTAAATGCGGTAGGTATCATAATTGAAACCTATTAACAGATAAATCTTGAAGTATTGAGCTATTTGCAGTCTATTACTGTTTGCTTGTTCTGTTAAAAAAGCTTAGGATTTATTGTTATATCAAAATTATATTGAAGTTGAGTTCTTGAATGATTGTCGATAATTACATCTGTCTTGAAATGACTCCAATTGAGGATAGATCTCGCAATAGGAATTCAGTCCATATCAGCTGACGTGTACTGATGTTATGATGATGCAGCCATGTTTCTTCTAATTAACATTTATTGCATTGCTGTAAAATATGATCTTGTATTCAGCTACATTAATGTAACAAATGTCTTGTTGTTATAAATTATTAACAAAGTTTACAATTTATGTTAGAACTTTGTTAGTGGTTATTAATGTGGTTTATAGTAAATGAACTTTGTTGATTTCAAAGAATTCAACACGAACAAGAATTATTCGTTGATTAGAATGATTTGCAACATGCATGAGCAGAGGTTCTCAAAGAATATTTGTGTTAATGAACGGATTTACCTATAGAATTGGCGATTCACTGATTGTCGTTCTCTTACTTCAACCAACATATCTCAATTAAAAAACACTCTACATTCATGAACTGTATGAGTTTATGTAGCTCAATCCATACTGTTTGAGAAACAATCATCAAAATTGATTGAAGTATTGTGACGAGTTACTCTCCAAAGCTCCATCACAGTTGTACTTCCCAGAACCTTCTGCTATCGTCAAATATTTTGAAGTCCATCACAATTAGTTCACATCTTGCACACCAGTTGGAATAAATACATTTTAATATTTCATAACATGTGGTGGGATGATGTTAGGTTTGGAAACATCTGGAATTGGATTCAGCCTTTATTTGTTTGATCCGAATTTATGTTTTGTGCTTACCGTTAATGAATTCTGGATGTAATCAACCGTTGTCCTATAAATATGTTGTATATTGTATATCTAGTTTGATGTTCTTCGTGACTTTCAATCATAAACAAATAAAGATATGACATTTAACAGTTAACCGACAAAGGACGAATCGTAACTACTTTCCAGACAGACAAAAAGAATTCAGGATAATTTCAAGGAGATATTTATAAGGATGTATTCAGTAGGAAAATAATATGAAATTTGTTGTTGTGAAGAAATTTGTATTAGTAGGAAGACTTCTTGTTTTTGGCTGTATCTCCTCTTAACATTACTGACAGCGCTAATGAGAAATTGATTTTAAAACAAGTTAAGTAAGGATTCATCAAAATTTGAGTATAAATAAGGCCTTGTGGCCGATTTAAGTCACTTCTTTGGAAGTCCAGTCTTCGGAGTAGCCGTTCCAAAGTACACTTCTAGTTCCGATTCCAAGTGTCATCTTCAGGGTGTTTACCGTCCAAGTGGAGTTTTTGTGCTTAGTCCGTTAGCACAATGTCTGACACAATCTGTGAGTTTGTACGTTTTTTTATAAGTCCGTGAAAAGAGCTTAGATTTGTTTGCTCTTGCTCTTTTGAACTTAGAATACTTTTGCTAGTTTTGAACTTAGAATATTTTTGCATAATTTACCGTAGAGTCACCGCTGGAGCAGTCTTCATTGATTTCACAGAATTAGATTGCTTTACCATAGAACCACCGCTGGAGGAGTCCTGGTTGACTTCGCAGTGTTTGAATAATTTAACGTAGTGTCACCGCTGGCGAAGTCTTTGTTGAATTCTCAGTGTTGGATTGACTTGACGTAGCGTCGCCGCTGACGAAGTCCTCGTGATTTTGCAGTTTTAGATTGTTTAACCGTAGAATCACCGCCGAGGGGGTCATCATTGGCTCCACAGCGTTGAGCAAGTTAACTTAGAGTTTGGTTTCACAAGCATCGAAGATAAGTTAATCCACCGTTCGGGAAATCGCTTTACGATTTGTTTGTTTTAAAGTTTCTCGTCGTCTGTGACCGCCTGGGTTCGTACTGCGACCGCTGGTGTCGAGTGTCACCGTCAGCCACGTTATCTCTGTGCAAGTTCCTGAAAAATATATATACTCCATCAACCGTCGTCGTTCCTTCTGAGCTATCCAGCCGTCTGCCTTAGAAACTGCGTCACCAATCGCACTGGCGCCTGAGCACAGTTTTGACCGTGACGCCAAAAGTTAACAACCGCGCCATCAGCGAGGTATCGTTACAGTATTAAGGTGTCTGAAAAAATCTACAGAAACAAAAATTACTCTCCGTGTCACAGCTCTCCTAATATCAAGGTAAGTTGTGACTGATTCCGAATGTCTTTGCATGTATTTAGAATACCATTTTAATGGCATTCAAAGCAACCCACTTATCTTTTGATTTGCTATTGGCAAAGGGCTCAAGGCAACACAAGCAGAAACAGTTATTCTCTGCATCTTCTTCGTCTTCATCAACTTCACTTTTCTCATAAGTTTTCTTCTCTATTTTCCAGGCTTCTTCTTTTTCTTACTTGAAACACGCTTTTTCACAATCTTTATTTTTTTCTGGCTTCTATGGCAGCAATTTCATGCTTGGAAGGTGTGTCAGTAAGGACAGCTGATTCTTTTTTTGACGAAGCTTTTGGCAACGGCCTTATAGTGATTCTGGCGAAATCACATTAGAAATAGTGGCAAGAGGACTACAGAATGGATGGACTGCTGGAAGATGTCATGTTCTGATCTGTGGACATACTTGAAGTGGGTTCTTTTTTTGCTTCTATATTAAATTCTCTGACCGCAATCTTATCGTTTTCAGCGATACCGATAGTTGGGACTGAGTGAGGGTTCTTTCTTCTGGGTTTTCCTCAATTTCTAGATCAAGCAAAATACGATAAATGACCTAATTGGATCTAAAAAAGTGATCTCTTCGAAGGCCAGTTCATAAATTTCGACTCTAGTCATGCTCTTATAAATTTCTAGTTTGTATTTCTTTGACATTCTGAGGTTAAGAAATGGAGATCCGGCATACAACATCACATGACAAGACAGGGAAAGAACCTTGCCAAAAAAATAAACCAACATAGGAGAGTCGCGACAAGCTGTCACAACTCGCCCAGTTGCAAAAAATGAACTGGTTCAAGCAATATTTTGTATTTTCGAAACAAGATGCCGACACAAAAAAACAAAATCACGCTATGGAACTTAGGCAACTGGAGCATTCGACAAAATTTTTTTTGTATGCAGATGTTGTACATTCACAACCGCTCAAAGTGCACCGTTGATGCATGTTGCGTCAAATAGCGCGTCTCAGAAACAACAAACGCTCGTAGTTGTCACCTTGCTAACGGCCATTGTTTCCGAGAAATCGACTTTGTCACAACTCTCCTCTATCACAACTCTCCTGGGTCTCCCCTCACCATCAGACGTTTTGCATTTTGCGTTCAACGCATCCAAAGTGATCTAGAAAATGTTTAGTAATGGAATACCTTGGTGCACTTGTTACAAAAAGTATCATGCAGTAAGAACACATAACGACCGTTATAATTAACATGGATGAAGTCGGCTGCACGAAGCTACACCTTTGTCGAGTGCAGCTGACCTCATCTTGAACAATACTGACGATTAATTGGTTTTTGTGGCATAATGTATAACAAGCGCTACATATCCTTATATAATTAGAAATTTTCGATTGTCTCTTGGAGTTCAGGAGACTGTTTCTGTACTTATATTAGAATTATCAAGCATATAATGTTCTCAAATTGTCCCTACTTTCAGCTCCGTTATATTATTCTTGTAAAAAATTGTCTTTAACAAACTTCTAAATTGAAGTCAAATACAAATAAGGGAATATCTCTTAGCGATGATACCGCAAACAATAGAAATAGTATGTAGGTATATAGTATAAATATTTATATTTGTATGTGTAGAAGAGAAAGGGTTGACAAATTGAACGTCGAAATGGCTTTGCTTGTTTGTCCAGCACAATAAAACACCCGCGTTGCAAAAATGCTAAAACGACGTGTGAACAAAGGAAGAAGAAAGTGGCACTGAGATGAACGATAACAACAAATACACGGACAAAGACAACTAGTCGCGAAACTATTGTAATTTGTAGTCGTCGATGTAACTAATGCTAACCTGCTCACCTGAGATTGTCCGCTTTATTTTACAAATATAGGCGTGAAGGTTGAATTTGTTTTCGTTGTTATCTGCCCACTATAAAGAAGGACTTGGACAACTGAAGCCTTCGATTTTCACCTCCGGTTAGGGGGAACTCAATGAAGCACAAGATGAATGATACTGTGCTAACATTTTTTTGAAGTTGTAGTTGGGACTGCAAAATAGACGCATTTATAACAAAGCATTATGAGCTCTTCTCTTACTAAGATGGTTTCAAGATCTTAAGAGCAAGAGGATTCCGTGTTACACACTTCTTTTGATGTGATCATCCGATTGACATCGACATACAGATATTTTGTTGGTTTCACGTAAGAACAGCGTTTTAAATGCTAAATTGGATTCCAGAAGATAAATTAATTTCTCCATGTTGTCATAATTTTTGAACCTCTGCTTCCAAGAGGGTGTGAGTATATGATTACTCTCACACCCTTAATGAGTACATCACTTTTGATGAATGTTCTAATTTTTCTTTGCAATAGAATTTGAAAAAATATATATTAAGGAAGTAAATACTTATTGCTAAGATGATTTGCATTACGTTTATTGATTACATCAGCTATTCAATATTCTGATTGGCAATGACAGCACAAAAACAGAATCTGTCATTATTAAAGGCTAATATCTGTGATTGAAAAATACTAATTATGTTGTTACTCAAAACTGTCGCGGTATTGACGTCGAATACTTTTAGCCTTGATTGCGAAAGGCTCTTGTTCAATTATTACCTGCATCATAAGAATATTCGGACATGGGATTCTTGTTGAACAAAGTCTCCCGGGAAAAATGAAGCTATCTTATCAAGAATCCTTCTGAAATTGTCAATAATCTCTTGGTATTCTAAATAGAAGTCTGCAAAATGTTATTGAATTTTCTTCTATTTATATTCAACTGCAATTAATCGGTCTTAATCTTTCTTTCTGTCACCGAGAAGTCGATATATTCGGTTAGTTATCGATCATTGTGACGGTAGTGAATTATCCCAGACACGAAGAACGCTTTGTCGGCATACCAGATACCGATTTTATCGGCAGACCTCGTAGCTATACTTAAAACTATCAAAGATACACAGACTTCAATATACATCGTGTTGAGATTACGCTAACTACTCTAAATCTTGTTCTCAGTTTGAAGTAATGACGTATCAGTATTAGTGAGGTGTTAATTATGATTGAAGCTTCGATCGGAAATAATTGACAATCTAAATGTTGCAGACGATAGAGATGTCCAATTATCTGGCGAAGAACTAGTAATTTCAGATAAAATCTCTTCAAATTATATTGAAACAATGAACTTGAGATGATTTTGTGTTTCCCACAAAATGGACTATTGAACTTTGTTTCATTTTACGTGAAATTGTATAGTAACGTTATAACATCATGAATCTTCAAACTTGAGTTTCAAAAAATTGGCATTGGAGAGTTTTGTTCCACATTCTGGATAATCCAATTAAGTAATTATCTGAATTGTGATGAACCGATTGATTCCGTTTTCAATACATTTCGTTTAATGTTTTGATATGTGAAAATTGGAATATTTCAATCATTTTCATAATTTAGATGATAAGAAAGATTCCAATCCAAATTCTTGTCATGGCTTCCTATTGTATTTGCATTTTCTTGCAATTAAATGAAATCTATAATCGAAACTTGCTTTCAATTTCATAAGCTGATATATAATTACGTATTTTGACATCCAGTTTGCAAATATCACAGTCTGATTGTTCTGATGGAATGGGTATTTATGTTGATCCATTATTCAATTCTTTACTACGTAATAAATCATTTCGAATGAGATAGATCTAGAAGTCAAGGTCGTACGGTAGTCTATCTCGTTGGACATGACTGATGATTGTTTGAAATCCTATTAGAGCGTATGGTTTAGTCGCGGATGCAATCTCTGGTCTAGATCGAAGTTTGCCCTTCACATTGGCCAGCGCTAGAACTTTAGACTTTAAAACCATATTATGAATCTATTTGTCAATACAAATAGTCTCTATTAGTGATACTAATATCTTTCTATATATATAAAACTATTTATAACGTCCTTCGACGTCTTGCGATTTCCAATCTCCAATTTTCTCTGTCTATCCAGATATCTTTTTCTAATCCTCTTTAGCTTCATGCTGTATGGGTCTCTTCCCTCAACTTTGTCTAGATCTCTCTTGTTTTCTCACTTCATGAGGTGTCCACTTTATTATTCGTTTTGGTCATCCATCCTTTGTACATATCTTAGTTGCTTCGTTTCAATTTCATCCGTTATGGTATACGTTATACTCATGACCTCTCTTATTATCTTGTTATTGATTCTTTCTAGAATTGATTTTCCTGCCGCTTGTTTCAGTTGTTTTCTTCAGTTACCATACCTCACTTTTGTACGTTACTATGCTTTTCACAATAGTGTTATATATTTGTTGTTTGTTTTGGACCTACTTTGATTCCATAGTATGCTATACATAATCGCAATTGCTTTTCGTCCCTGGGTATTTTGCTCTTTGATTGCCTCGTCTAATGTGCCGTCATTTGTGATCTTCAGGCAGTGGCGAGGCAAGACCAAAATTTGATGTGAGCAATTATTTTATATATGTGGTTTTCTTTCAGAACATTTAGCTCTTATTGAAATTCCAAAGGACACTGAACTTTATAACAAAATGGTTAACAAAAATTAGAATTCAGATCCCATGTACCCACTTAAATACTGGATTAGGAATTCCCAGAAATACATTAGTATAACTTGCTTGAAATAGATGGATGACTGCGATATTTAGAAAATAGCAGAGAACAAGACAGGGGTACATAGAAAATATTTTTTTCTACAGTCACTATAGAATGATATCTATTCCACACGCTGTAGCGTGCGGAATAGGGGTCATTCCGCACGCTTAGAAGATCCTAGGAGAGCCGCGAGGCGTCGCTAAAAGACTGTTCAATTGCTGTCATAATTTCATTTCTTTTTGATTTTCTCATCACTCCTCTCCAAAAAAAAATATCAATATGAGTAATTTTATCAAAGTTTGATGAATTGGAATGAGATCAATGAAGCAAATTCTTTCTCAAAAATCCGCATATTTTGGTTATAAATATTTCCGCGAACACCTTTGACTGTAGAAAAAATAGCATCCGTCACTCGTGCGAATCGATCATTCCATGCTTATGTGAATTCTGCCACTCGACTTCGTCTCGTGGCTGAATTATTCGCATTCGCATGGAATGATCTCCATTCCGCACTTGTATCGGAATATACTATTTTATAATGTGACATCCTCATAATCTTAATATTATATGATATTGTAGTTACGCTGAAGATGGAAGAAATTGCACATCCGGAACGTCTGTAAAGGTAGGTATACACGAGGAGGAAATTCTCAAGGCAAAATCCTTGAGGCTAGGCCTCTGGAATTTTCTCAACTAGACCTCGTCACCACACGCATGTGAATTACTTGGGGATTCCTGTCTCTTTTCTTGAATTTTAGTCGCTCAATCTATCTGTTCATTATGATGGCATCGCCGGACGACGATATTTTAGCGGCTATTGATCGCTTGGTGGCCATAAATTGCTCAAAAACGCGCAGCAAAGAGCACAATAGAAGAAATGTATGGATCAAAAAATTGCTACTGGAATGGAAAAAATATTCCCCTATAAATCTGCTAACAGAACTTGAAGTTCTCCCTAGAGTTTTAAATTTATTATAAGCAGCATTTTTTTTTTGTTTTTGTCATGGTATTCTATACACTCAATTTGCCAGAGACAAGACTCACTTTCATAAAGTTCCATGGAATTCTCTATCAACTATGAAATATATATCGCATGAATCCTCAATACAAACTGTACAGTGCATCTAAACGTCAGGATTCGGCCTGTATTCAGGCCTGTGCAGTTTTTTCTTAGCAAAATTTCGAGAGGAATATTTGGCCTCAAGGCCGATCCTACACACGAGGAGGAAATTCTCAAGGTTTGAACTGCTCAGTTCAAACCTTGAGGATTTCTTCTTTGTGTGTAGCTACCTTTAACATTCTTTTGAAGAAGTAAAATATACAATTCTTTGAACTACAGCATCTAAAAAAACTTTATTGAATCTATTCCTGGGTCCTCTCAACTGCATTGAAAAACTGAAGCTAAAAGTCTTTCTGACCCATCATACTTCTCGAATAACTTTTTATTGGACTTGGATTCAAAAAGATTCTTTTGGCGGAGGCTGTACTTACCGGTATTGCTAATAAAATCAAATAGAAAATGTAAATATTTGGGTAAATTTCTTTTAAGTTATTTTCCACCATGTAATAAGAACAGATTTTTCACATCTTTGATGAAGTCTGGTACATTTGAGGTCATAGTTTGTAATTTTTCACACAATTCGTAAGATTGAACTTTCACCCACTTGCAGGACTATGTGTAAATTTTGGAAGTTTTTTATTATTTGCTCTTTCTAAAATCACAAATATTGCTTTATTTCTAAAATATGAAATTCGTATATTCTAAGAGAAAATATATCAAGAAGAATCGTTTCTGATAATTTTTGCTGTTATAAACTTCATGAAGATGCTATAATAGCTCGCTGTATCACGTGAGAAATGGACGGAGGAGAGAATAACCGAATCAGAAGCACACACTGTTTGATTCTGTATCTCCTGAACGGATTGAGATAATTGAAGTCTGTAAAAAATACCGTATTCTGCATGATTCATTCTAATGTAATAAGAATTATTATTGAAATATCTCAAAAATTACAAATACCATTGACTGCCAAATAACATTTAGACTATGTAGCTGTACGTTATGACTCAATTGAGATGATCAAAATGTGTGGAAAGTATTGTGATTCACATACTTAGATATAACGCGATGGAGAGTTTCATCAGAATATCTTTAGAAATACAATATTGAAATTCAATACTCAATAATACTCCTAAAATCGATTATTGTACTAGCACAATTTTGGCTGCTGTATCTTCTGAACGAAACAAGACAAATTAAAATTTGTTAGGAACATGTTGTCCGACACATTTATTCAATGAAAAATAGTCTATGCAACAAGAACTAGAGCATTATAACATGACATCCATTCTATAATTGGATGGATCAAAAATTGATGTTTTGGATGGAGATATCAACATTCAATGATGGAACTATGATTCGTAAACGCTTAGCTCAAGCATCATTTTCAATGTGTGAATTATCAAGCTCAGAAGTGGCTGTAGAATATATTATTTTTCTTCATCACGATTTGGCTCCGGTGTGTGGGCGCATATAACTTATTATCATAATAGATTCAATATTCAGAACACCCCTTCACAAAATCGACTGTGATTTTCAAACATATAGATACACCTCGATGTATCATCATGAGGACTATTTATGTACCTCAACTAGAACAAGAGGTCAAGAATAATTTTACTTCAAATTGAGAAGAAATTGGGAACTACCACCACTCATTATGCTTCTGTCATGGATTGATCGTTTTGTTCTTTTGCAAACTGTGGACATCAACAAATAATGTGATATATGCTTCACGATTCATTTTCAAAATTACTACTAAGGGTCGCAGTTAAGTGACATGTCTTGTCATCAAATACTTGACCTCATTTCGAAATGCTCTATTTTACACTCTTGTTGCATTTACTATGGCTAAATTCATGGATTCCATCCTATTTTCGTCCAAATTTTAAATTTTTTGGTATGCTAGAAAGTACTGTACTAACAAACATAATTCAGCGCAGTTTTACGATGAACGTAAAGTCTGTTCTTGTATTTCTACGAACAGTTATCCATTGTTATTCGAACTTTGTGCAGCGTTTTCTAGCAACAATTGCTGGACTCGCGTTTCTAGAATTGTCTATCTACAAAAAAATGCTGCATAAATAATGTTCTGCTTGCAATACCCTACAAGACAAAACAAAATCTAGATAAGTCCAAAATTTAATGTTGTGTAATATATCATAAGTTAAGGGCTCAAATTATTTGCACTGAGCGTGTACCAAATTATTAGTTCTGGCGCCGTCAGAGCTGGTTAACCATGATTTAGAGTGCAAATAAAAGAAGTATATCAATGGGAAGAATCTGCCAATTATAATTTCAAATATCTTCGGCACCCTACCTCTCAAAAAACAAAGAGTGCACGTTTTGGCTCGTTGCTTCAGGTGCTCATGTCATAAATACTTAATGTACGATCCTGTATTTGCTACATTAAATTGCGATTTAGGTGTTATAAATATGCAACGCCGAAATTTATTTGGCTGCAGGATTTGAGCCTGAAATCTCGCGTATGAAATATTTTACCAGTCAAATTTATGTTAATCAATTTATTCAAAATTTATTCTTGTAATTGCTTGAATTTATCCATCATACAAAGAAGGATAAGTAAAATGTCTTTTTTGTTTTTTGCATGCATTATTTTGACATGAAGTTGTCTATTTTTGGGTCGTTCATTCTCTTCTGTGGAAGACCTGAAGCTCGCTGTTTTCGGAAAAGAGAGGAAGTGATAGTTCAAATTCGATTTGATATATTTGCATCAGTGAATTGCTGTTGATTATTATTTCTCTATCAGTACTTACAGATTCGATTTGCTTTGGATAGAAATATAGAGCAGCTCAAGAATATTTTAATATCATAGAAACACAGATGTTTATAAGCAATTCAGTTGCAAACCAGTAATATTCAATTTGAAATATATTTGAAACCTGATGTAAATGCAACTGTATACCATTATTCCCAACTGACACAGAATACCAACAAACGTGGTTGGATAAACACAGTTAATTCCATTTCATACATTAATATTTATGGGTGTTATTAAATCCAGTGTCATATCCTCAGCGATATTATGCAACGTTGCAAACCAAACCACGACCAAGAAGGCAACACTGCGGTTTCGGTTAACCGCGTGCATAAGTAGATCTGTCTAGTTGAACTCCATATCCAAGTCTGGTATGGTTGTGTTTGTGGATCGGTGTCATAGTCGGTGTGAAACACGAGATAGTCAATATTATAAATAGCACACTTATTCTATATTGATTCTTGAAGCTGTGGTGATTACTAGATTACAGTGGCTGCCAAACAACAAGATGTTGTTAATACCACTTATTGTAATAGCCTCAGAAATTGTGTTTTATTATTGCTTTGTAAGAAAGGATCGTCAAGTTCGTGCAATAATATTGGATAGACTATTTTCACTTTTATCACGTTGTCTTCTTTTGGGCTCATACATTTTATCCAACTAGATTTCAGTTTTTGAGTCCTTACCTTCCCCAAATGAATATTTTATGTGCAAGCCATTTTTCCGTGTAGGGTACTAGTAGTACCCTAAAATAAGCCAAATTGGGAGTATAAGGAGAAGTTGGGTAAGATTGGAAGGTACACTGTATCAACTTCACGGCCATGATGGCCATGATTTAAGGGGAAGAAACCAATGCTGGCATCATTTATTACTATCACCCAATGCTGAGTCGATCAAATCATCAGTGAACGTAGTCTTCAAGGCATTTATGTTGAAAATCACTGTAAACTCTTGAATTCAGTAACTGTCTGAAGATGGCCTGAATGATTTACATGAACTATGAAAAATTTGCTGGAGGTGCTGCAAATTTTGGATGATGAGTATTTTTGTCAAAAATTTGCTTGAATGTTCGTGTATATGCTCTGAATCAGGACGTAACGGTTTGCAGCATAAACGGATTACTGTAATCTAGATATGTTATTAATCCTAACTCTATTGAAATTTTTGACATCTTGTTTGCAACAACAAGCAATTGCTCAAGGAGTATTAAAACCGTTAATTGTCGGCCAGATTCATGAAAAATAAACAATAACAACTATAATAATTGCTGTACAACATTTTGCTATAAATAATTCGTAATGAGAAGTCACTGATCGACCAGCTTATAATTACAACTCATCATGATATATACTCGGACAACCCTAACCTGTCGCTTGAGAATTTATCTTCTGGAGATAGAAATAGCCTGACCTAACTGTATCTATCTCTCTCTTACTAATGTTATGAATGAAACAATTGCTGCATGGCGTTTGTCTTTCCAAGCTAAGACATACTCTATTGCTGATGTCCTCTTTAATTTCTACCTAACGCCTTGTACCAGTAAGAAACGTATGTCTGCGTGAAAATATTTAGTTTATTCGCTTCCATGAGCGCACTTAGTAATTTTGTTTGGCTCATCAATAAGATTTGAACCACGCGAAAATTGGATATAACTGAATTAAACGCTTCTTTCGTTTCACTTGTTGATTTAAGACAATATGTACATTTCGTATGCAAAGCAAACATTATCGGAGTACAAATTTTCAAGAGAAAACATTTGAGAATAAAATGCGTAAGCCACTGACGACGTCAGTCTCCTATCTTAGCCGATCTTGAATCATACGATTACCGAACTTACCCGATGGGACTCATTTGACTTGTCCGAGTATAACTGTATAATTACCAATGTGGTATGCACCCGCATGCTCTTTATAAATCTAGTGCAGCAAACTTACTTTTGAAATACCCCCTACTCAATGATTTACTGCGAGCTTCTGACATGAATCTGTGGTAACATCTGTTGGGATCTAGCAATCAAAGAAATGACTGTAAATCATTTTAACTAGATATTACATAATGCAACAACTTGACTGAAAAACCGCAAAGTTTTTCTTGTTACACGACAAATGGAAACACCTTGTTCGTTACGCTAGAATAGTCTTAATAGCTACTGGTAGATATTTTGTAACTTGTTCAGGAAATATATTGGATGTGAAGTGATAATACTTGGATTAATCTTAGTTTTGTATTATTGATGAACTTTCATCATTGAGTATGGTCTCAAATCAGGCCAAAAACTTCGTCCAATGTTGCTGCAGTTTCGTATTCTCTTCCAAATAATATATCAATAATCAAATCTTGTTTCTGGTGATCATATCTTCATATCGAGAAACAAGTATCAATCCAAAAGAGAATAACTAGGTAGAAAGGTTGTGAAATGAGCTGCAACTTTAACCTCATCAAAATTGCATTGGAAGTGGGCTAAACGAACGGTCCAATGATAACATCAATATGCACTTGTAACTTTTTGATCACCGATAGTAAAATCGCTGAGGATTATATCCTGTGAATTCTAAAGGACAGACTTCAAATCCTTTCTGCCGAAGAAACGGTCTTAGACTAGAAGCTGGTAACATTTCGGGCTCTTCGATTTTATGCCACAAACGTTTTAAAAGGCTTCAAATTTACCCTTCAATAGAAAAAATACGTAAGCTATTGACCTATGTCATAGTGCAAATTCGATTTAGAGTAATTTAGGTATCAAAGATGTTGAAAGGACAATAATGCCTGAAGTCAACAGTGTACTTCCGAGGGCCTCTCACCCGAGGTAATGTTGATTGTCCGACTTTTGTTGTATTTCAATCAAAAATTTAGGCAATATATGTCCTTTCATTGTGATTTCTGTCAGCGAAATTACTCTAGTTACTTGCTGTAATGAGGAAACTTGTTTGTTATTTCCCAAAATAATGCCCTCGGGTATTATTTTTTGTTATGTGACTACCCTGAAATCAGTGCTATCATAACAACAATAATAAACTGGTCGAACATTAAATTTATTTTTTGAATGTTGTTTATCAGGTGACAACATTCTGCATGCCTTTGTAACGTAAACAAATTCAAATGATCTTAGGCACAGTACTAGAAGGCATATGATCCGTAGTAAACCAAATGGTCCAAATAGTCGTGTGAACTTGTGAAAAAATTGGCATACACTCCTAGTTGCCCCAAGGGTGAGAAATTTTTGGTAAATTTTGCATGAATGTGTAACCAATTGACCACTGTTATGTCAAAGAAGGGTGCATGCCAATTTCTTCACAAGGGTTTTATGTTTGAGATCTCCATTTTTTATTGGTATGTAATTTGAAAATATGTAAATTACAAGTTCACGCGACCGTTCGAACCTTTTGGTCTGCCGTGAACTGCATGTCTTTCTGTACTAGGCTTTAAATCACATTCAACTATGTCATGATACAAAGGCATGTAAATGTTGTCGCGGAGGAATACAATTTAAAAAAAATAATATGATTGAAGTTTGAAATATACGACACTCTTCCTATTCCATTATTTCTACTGGAATTTTTCTTACCAATTCTTGTTCCTACTGAATTTTATTCTATGAATGGTTTTTTTCACTGGATTTTGATACAGTGCGGTACTGTGTAATGCAATATGTGCACTGTATCAGTGGCACTTCAACTGTGATCTTTGTTTCCAACCAGCGGTGCTTCGCATCCATCTAACAGGCGGGCTCGACCCGGTCTGACCAAATTCGGCGTGGAATCTTGGGTAATGGCGTGTTCCATATGCGAAATTATGTAATGCAATATACGCACTGTATCAGTGGCAATAAAATAGTAGTTTTGTATTCAAGTGGCGATGTTTCGCACTCAACCAACGGGCTAGTTTAAAGTTCAACTTCAGGAAAGTTACCAAAACTTGTAAATGAATCAGTTGTGGGAATATAATGAAAAATTCATTTTTTAGGGAAAATATACATTGGAAAATTTATTCACTGGAAAAATTGGAGTGGCATAAATGTCACACTACCAAAATTTACGCTAAGACCAGAAATCGTGCATAAATCATTAAACTTCCTAACTTTCCCATAAAGTGGTAAATTATCGACTCTCAAAAAAGCATGCGTTATACAGAGTGATTAAAAATAATTGTTCGTGCCACCTTGTATTGATTTTTTCTTTGCCATCTGCTTGAGATAGTGAGCATTAAGTGACAGATCACAGTTCCTCTGAAAACACTATTCCAACCTAATAATTTGGTAGAATAATAATGAATTCTCAATAATCAGTCAATAATACAGCTATTTACTTACTTTTTTGTTTATTGAATCAGATTATGGATAAATCCGTCATGAAATATGCAAAATATACGCCATTGTGTTCTTGAAATGTCGGTAACGTAGTTTTCAGAATAAATAAATTTATACTAACTTTATTCCATGGAGATAGTTTTGATCATAATACGAACTTTTGCCTATCACGTGACAGACAATCATTATTGATCACTATGTAGAATCGAGAAGCCTTACCTTTCGATCTCCTAGTCTATTAGCCTATTTGGTGTGAGTTTCTAGTAGTAATCTATTGTGTTAATAGAATTCTATGGCAATAAATCATCATTATTATTATTTGAGCTTCTCCTAAGCTCAGACAATAGCAATGATCCAGTTATATTTCGTCCACTCGAACAGACTAGAGATTCTTTATCAATAATTTTCAAAATATCACTCCATTATCCTAATTCAAAGGAATGCCCAGCTCATGGAAATCAACCTATTCCAGCATTGAAAAATCGGTCGCATATTCAAACGTTTCTGGTGAATTGTATAATAATAAATTGTCTTTCCTAAAGAAGCAATTTTCGCAGACTGTAAAAATCATGGTGTGAATGTAATATTATTAATAACTAGTTTGTGCAACGTAAAGATAATATTTCATTTATAATTAATTGGGTCGATGAAAAGGTAACCACAGGTTGTAATATCTGTAATTTAATACATATATTTACTTGTTTCTAACCAATATTACAGGGTAATTAACGAAAAACTATACTAGCTACACATTAGCTTCAATTTATCAAGTTGAAAATCGATAAGTTATTTCTTTGTAGCGTGCCTTCGCACAATCTCCGTTTATTACCACTACTCTCGAGAGCAAAAAATCCCTATTTGTACAAGTATACTCAATGTTTATCGCTGTATGGTACTTATGATCAGGGCCGGCTCGTAAAAACATGTAGATTTGACTAGTAAATCAGTAGAGCTATTAGCGCCAATCAACTCTGAATTAGTTGAGACTTGCTTTTCATTAGGATTCAAGCTTAAATTTCAATTTGAATTTTGAGAATAATTATTCTTCACACGTACAAGTCCAATAACTTGTTTTTTGAAAGTGTCATCATACCCACACCATGAAGTTTTTCACCTTCAATAGGATAAATTCATTTAAAATAAAGTCATTGTCACGTTGAGCGCATTTATTTCAGTCTCCAGTTCTTGTCATCTTAATAAATTCACTCACTCGACAGCAGTTGACATCAGAAAATTTCTTTCTTACAAACGTTGAACACGGCAACGAATCAAAGAATCAAAAGCATCCGGAGACATTGACTGATCTAGGAAACACAGAGACGGACTAAATGAGATCTTCTATCTTGACAAACAATAAAATTTATCTGTTTGTTTACTATTTCAGGTATTTTCGAGGTACGTCTATTTGTGCTACATTAGTTTGGAGATTGGAATCTTTAACATTAAATAGTTAACATGTTTGGGAATAAGTTGGTCCATATTGCTGTATATTCAATCACATTATTCGAATGTACACATCATTTATTCAACTCTGTATTATATTCCAACTGTATTCAAAAATAATTTGTATAAAATGTTGCCAAGTATCGTAGCTGTTTCTCCCTCTTGGCGATATCGATACATAGGCATTCAGGACTGTTCATAGAGCCATCATATTTAGAACCACCAAGAATGAACGCTCGGTGTTTTAGAATAATATTTTAGCATGAAAAAGATCGGTTGATAAATATAGGGCTTGAAGTTTTTAGACTAACTCTGTTCTAACGGTGCCTATAGAATTACAAATCTATTATATCTCACATTGACTGCTCTGTATCGAGTTACATCCCAACATCGATTGAAAAACTAGCTATAATCGTGCGTGCTTCATGCTTGAGGCTCCAACATCTTTCTAGCTAGATGCGAACATATAGATAACAAAGATGTTGGAGGAGATACTGTCAGGTGTCGGCGGAAGACGCGTACTTACATTAACCGCATCTTGCATAAATTACTAATAATTACTGATCCAATTATTGTCCTAGTCACGGCTAGGGACTTTTATAAGATTCTATCACTTTTATGGACTTGTGTAGGCGACAATAAGAACTTGCTCAATGATGTACATAAAATTAGAATTAACTTACACTGAAATTGTTGGGATCAAGAGGAAACGCTTGTGATAATGACAGGATATCGAAGAACTGAAAATGACTAGAGCAATGAATTTGGAATGGTACTGCTCAATTAGTTTGTCATGAATGATTACTACGTTTTTACGAAAAGTATACTAGTAACTCCTATTCGAATAAGAAACAATATATTTGGGGCTCCGATTACAGCAACGGAAACCTTCAATTTCCTGGCTCATTTAGATACATTTTCTTAAGAGAGCAATGCACAGACATATACAAATTTAGCTGAAATTTAGTATGCAATCTATACGCCATCTGCTCAGTTTTGTATAACTTCTTCGAGACACCCTCTAGCAACTGTTACAAGTATCATATTTAGTGCAGGAGATGTAATATTCATATCAATTCTCCAACTTACTATAGCTCATTCAAATATTTGTGATTCTTCCTTAATAGCCCAGATAAAATAATTCCCAACAAGATGAATTTTTGTACAGGTTTTAAGTACGTCACTAAAAATGCTATGTGAAGAGTCTTCATTCATCCCGCTTGTGCGTTGTTTTATATTTGAGGTGAAAGGTCACAAATTTTCGCTTTTTGCATATATCTCTGAAATAGTGGGAGATACCGGGAAAATGGGTGAGCAAAAATTCATAGGACTTGAAATTTCCTACAAAAAAGGTGTAAATACTTTCTCCCTACAGAGCACTGTTCACAAGTTATCACGATTTTAAACCTAGAAAATACGAATATGCATTTATATGTGGCCAGTATGCATTATTTAAATGAAAAAATATTGGAAAATCAGTTTTTGTGACTCATGCATTCAAATACTATGCGTGGAAAATATATGATTGAGTGAGACAACGGCCGTTCCTAATTCCATCAGTCGGTTGGCCTTGATAAACATCAACAGTCTAGTAAAAGGTTTTTTGTAGTAAATAAACGTTCTTGTAGATGGTATCTTCATTTCAAACGGTGCTGTAACAAAATTTTATAAAGATATCAGAGGTTTGCTTCATTTGCAATAAATCTTTGACTAAAGGTGAAATAAAAAAGTGCAGTGATCTTGTCTCCCTCCAACATCTATGTTTGCTTATCAACACTTGTTTCGTGTGTTCTATCAAGTGTAAGTGTGGATGGACAATGAACTGAATCCTAAAGACTAGGACTATAAATTGATGAATAATAGCTTGAAGCCAATTCAGATTTCACTTCCACTTGCTTCAGAGAAACTGCTAAATACATTTTTTTTTAATTGCAATAAAGGCTGCACTGACAATTGTGTTGAAAAGTTGGATTGTTTTGTTCACAAGTCTGTGTCAATTGTCAAAGCCACCCTTGCACTAATGCCAAATCAAATGCAACAGATGAAGATACTTTCGAGATCGATAAGGATCTAACTGATATATTTCTTTTCTTAGAACAATCAACACAAATTGAGCACGATGAAGGAAAAGAGAGCGGAGAGAAAGAAACAAGTGATCATGTAGAATTTGATGGTGTATAATGTAATTTTCTTCATATATATATATTTATGAAATATTGTTCGATTGACATTCCTGGATCGAAATATATCGTGGAGTATTCGTACTGGAAGAACCACGTTAAAAAAAAGCGCCGAGTACACTACTTCAGAGGTGTTGCGAAAATTTGTTCTCATCTACGGTCTGAAATCGCGATAACTCGAGAACGGTGTTTAGTACAGAAAAAAGTATGGGTCCTTTTTTTGTTGAGAATTTTACGATGTACAAACTTTTTGTCTTCCATTTCTCCAGTAGCTCTCATCGTGTCAGAGATATATGAAAAAAAATTGGGTAAAGAACAATGCACAAGCGGGATCGATGAAGACTTTTGACATAGCATTTATAATGACGTATTAAAGACTTATACAAAAATCCAGCTTGCTTAGTCGCAAAGAGTTAGCGCAAATACATACTAAAATCAAGATTATTGATAACTTGGAATATTTTTTATTTGTAAGTTTATAACGTGAAAAATAACATATTCCATTTGTACGCGGCTACAATGTCAGGAAGGCTGTCAAAAAAGGTCAAAAACTGCCAGAAACGGTTTTTTTGTGTTTCGCCAAAAAACTATGCAACTGACGGAAGAAAGTGTCCCTCTAAAAAAAGTGCACAATTGAAAGAGGGATCAAATGAGTCCTCTTGCATCTTGAACAGCTCAGTAGCTTCTGGGCAGATTGCAAAAAATCGTCATTTTTTGCCATTTTCTCTAAAATTCATAATTTGCGTTGTATTTGTTATTTAGACTTGAAAATCTTACAAAATGTGGGTAGAGTAGCTGCTAACATACACATCAAATTTTTGAAAGAACGACCGTGAGCTCTCAGAGGAATGTTGGAAAAAACAAAAAAAAATCCTTTCCGAAAAACGGCCATAAAGAAGTTATTAAGCTACAAAGATCAATTTTGCAGATTGCATTTCCTTTGACAAGAGTTACTCTACAAAGTGACCAAATGGCGTCTCTTTTGAGCTAGTGTGAGAATGAAAAAATCGATTGCAAAAATCGCATCTTACCAATACAAGGAATATTTTCCGTAGTTTTTTGTAAAAAGCAATGTACTACTTATATTCATTTCACAATTGGAAGTCAAATAATTGTGACTGAAGCAAAAAATGTTCTTGTCCAACAAAAAATTATTTAAGAATATAAACTAGATTAAAGTTTGGTATATGTTATGACGAATTACGGCAAAACAGTACTATTGTGACGCGTCGTTCACTTGTTGTATAGGTCACTTAGGTGAGAGGTGGAGAGAAAGGAGAACGACAGCCAGCAGCAATGTTGGAGGCCGCTTGGCTAAAGGCAAGAGAGAGAAGAGAGCTGGAGAGCAGCAGCAGCAATCAAGGCTGTTTGGTGAGGGAAGAGTCATTGTCGTTCGAAAATATGTCGCGATAGAAGCTTTGCTTGAAGAACCGCACTTCTGCGCTCTGGCTGGCGGCCAGTGGTAGAAGGCCGCTACGCTTGAGAGGCCACGTCCAATTTACGTGGACCGGCTACGCACATTCTGACCGTTGGGAGTGTTGTTCCGATGGTCAATGTACAATAACAGAATAAAACGATTCATGAAGCCTTTTCCATAATTTTTGTTGATATTCTGAGAATCATTATCGCAGAAATGTGGTTTTTTGCAATCGATTTTTTTCATATTTTCACTTGCTCAAAAGGAATGCCATTTGAGTAAATTGTGGAGTAACTCTCGAAAAAGGAAAAATTTTATATAGAATTAGTGTGAGCTGGCTGATAAGCTTTTTATGGCCGTTCTTCGGAAGAGCCTTTTTTAGATCTTTTTAACATTCCTCGAAAAGTTCACAGTCGATTTCTTGAAAAATTGATGCGTATGTTATATGCTACTTAACTCAAATTCTGTGGAAAATTCTTCTTAATGACAAATACAACGCAAGTTATGAGTTTTCGTAGAAATGGCAAAAAGTTACAATTTTTTGCAATAGTCCCAAAAGCTACTAGACTGATCAAGGTTCAAGAGAACTCATTCGATTCATTCTTCTATTGTGCACTTATTTCAACAGAACACTTCTTTCCGTTAGATGCATTGTTTCTTGGTGAAACACAAAAGACCGTTTTTCGCAGTTTTTTGACCTTTTTTTGACAGATTACCTGACAACGTAGCTGCGTACGAATGGGATATGTTATCTGCCACGTTATGAACTAATGAGTAGAAAATAAAAGATTTGTGCTATGAGTTTTTTTCTTAGATATAGTAATTCTATTCGACTATGCTGGGAATTAATGCAAACTGCAATGTCTATTTTGTCTGGACTACAAATACCATTAGGAACAGAATTGCATCGTCGTCGTCAATCGATACTTCATTATTATGAGTGAGCTTATTGTCATTACCAGATACATTACAAAAAAACTTAATCTCATGATAATGAAGAGAATAACGGGTGGTTGATCTAATGGCGTAACTAATATTCATTACGTTAAAAAATGCAAAAATCTAGAAAATTACGAAGAATGTCTTCCTGGTATGGATGCGCATAATAGCACCAAATTGGATATTAGCAAATTGCGCACATTATCGAAATTGCCCATGATTCCTTCATCGTTTGACACACTTGCGATGGTCTTACCTCGCGATTAATCTAAAATTATTAAATTATAAACGACCCGCCATTTAATCTTCCTGTCACGACTTACCTCAATTTGCCAACAATTGACTTTGAAAAGCTGAGACGCTAACCACAAATCATCGTATTAATAATCTAATTTTAATTTTATGTTTTGCTGAAATAATATTTATCTTCGTCATTGAATTAGGACGGTGTTGACATGTAAATACATCGTGATGAATTATGAGATCAGTCAAATTGTTTTAAGATTCCATTTTGTCCATATTTGGTTGAAATATATAGGTCAACATATTTACGGTGTGCTCATTAATTGAAGAACTACCAGTGATCGACAAAGCAGCGAAATAAAGGTCTTCAATGTCATCTTCAAGTAAGATCTAATCCAAAAGTCATTATGATGAACAAATCGTCATGAAAAAACTAGCCGGTGTTCCTGGTAATTACATTGTCAAGGTGATAAACTTCCTCCAGGCTTGAAATTTTTGAGATTTTTCCCCGATACTATTCCTCAGTCGTCGAATTCCTGCTGCCTGAGGAGAATCGGAGTAATCTCAAATAATAGTTTGTATCTTCTTATTAGGCTGTTTAATTGAAATAAAAACAGATCCTCCAGACAAAATTCTGATTTAATTAGTTAATTAAGACCACTAATTGTTAATTTAGGAAGAACAACACATACATTTTATTTATCTTCGCATCTAAATGCAAGCAAACAGATACTTTAGAAGAATTAACAGCGGATAATATTGTATTTTTCCAAGAAATTATCATCAAGCTCAACAATTATCATTGACGAAACTTCCTGTTGCAATTTCGTAATCCTTTGTTTGTTCATAGTCAGAGATTGATGGCTAGATGATTTTTGTTATATGTTTGATTTTCCGTACACAGGCTGACGCCAAAACGTGTTTAACAGTAAGATCAGTCGTTTACTAGGAAGAACGAAATGGAAAGCTTAAATATTTGACAATGACAAATACACACACAAACTTGCTAGTTTATACATATGCACGCGTACGCATGCATGAATATTTTAGTACATGCATGTAAAAACAGAACCGTAATAAGAAATTTTTATCTATAAATAATTCTTCCATTAGGTCAGAAATATATCACAAATTTCTTGCTACTCTTAGGCCCCGTATTTCAATCCTTGGTTCACCTTGAACGTAGCTTAGTTTCTATAGTGATGATTGTAGGGTTTTATATTGCTACGAAACTTGAAGTAGGTATGTCGAAGATCTAACATTCACCTGCTGAAAATAAGGACTTACAAATGCTTAGCTCCAAATATTCGTTCTTATGATTATCTCATCTCTGCAGATTTGAATGAAGTACGGATCTGTTTGGCAATAAATGTTTGTGCAAATATGTGTTGGTGCTCTGGAATGAGGCGCCACTTATGTAGGTTCAGTACTTCGGTAGAGAACTTTTGAGTTCAGCATATGTTAGCACAACATTTCAAACAACTACATCTTTTCAACTAATTATGAGCTCCACTTTGATAATACTAGTTTTTTCTGCGATCTCAAAATAATTTAACTCTAGAAACTGATATTTCTCGTTCAACATTCCATGATTCTCTCTCATTTCTTTTATTGTTGATAGATTTGGCGCTTGTAACAGAAAAAAAACATAATTTTTAACAGGCTGCCTTTATGAGCAGCACACTTACAGCTGTAAGCTTGTAATAAGTGCATACAAAAATCCTCGCTAGGTGTTTGATTAGCAACAAAAAATTTTTTCTTTGAACAACTTTTAACAGCCTGTCATCTCTTTGAAGCTAAATGCTTATTGTAAAATGTTGTTGCGAATCACAAAATGAATCCACAACTTTCCTGGATATGCTTTACTTTCAGACTCATGTAAACTTTCTTCCAATAAGCTTTCAGTCAATTTTGCCAACTTATGTAATGTTTAGAAAAATAGGCTATTTCTTGTTGATGATAAGAATCAATTTCCCAATATGTATTATTTAACAGGCGTTTTCGAATGCTATCTCGATCTTACAACTGTGAGTATCTACACTATGAATGGCAGTCTGTGAAAATGTCTGGTCTACGACGGAGTTGCTCATATAATATAGACACCAGTTTTTTTGAAGATGGTCCGTTTCTCATCATTGAACAAGATTAATGTGATCACTAATTGTCTTCAACCTCAACCAAAAAATATCTCCTCAATTTTATATGAATCGATCAGGTATTTAGTGGTCGATAGAACCTCAAACTTTATAAATGCAGGATCCTGTCCTGAGTTTAGTAAAAAGAGCCAATTCTGGTCAAGCTATTTGACACAACTTCCCTGATAGAACTTACGATTGAAACAAGTACCAATAGATGGCAGAGGTCACGTACTTCAAAGAAAAACCAGGATACCACTCCCTGTCCTTTCCAGGTGTAATCTATTTGTGTTCATAGCTTTATTGATTGTAATACTCATGATTGTCGGCATTTTGATTTTATTTTTCATGATAAATAGATGGATCAAACATAATATGCTTTTCATTCTTGGAATATGTATAATAGATGGTGATAGCGTCAGTGATGTATGTATTCAATTTCAAGATGTTCGAATGAGATCACCATTCCGTCCACTAGATAATCTACTGACCACTGACTAGAATAGACATATTACAAGAAAATCTGATATAATTTGTGTACCTATACAAATTATAACGCCTTCTACGATCACCATCCGTAGAGTGAATGAACATGAGTTGATAAGATTCTTCAGAAGGAGGCGCAGGTCTGATTTTCGCACCCTGGCGCAAAATATGCTTAAGATGGCTTTGCGAATATACGTTACATTCAAGGGTGACTGCCGCCCTCCCAGACAGAGTGAAAGGCAGCACTTCGGTTTTTTTTGTGTTCAGGAAGTCGCGAGCTCCAATTCATGGAAAATAATCGTACATTCAATAAGAGAAATACAGGTGTGTTCAAAATTGGGACCTAAAAATCAAATAAACTTTAAAAAGTGGCTGCCACCCTCTCGAACAGGGTAAGATACATCACTTCAGTATTCTCATGTTGAGGAAGGCTCAAGGTTCATTTAGCCGAAATAATTGAACTTTCGATGGGAGAAGTACAACTGCGTATGGAATTAGAACCTGAAAGCCAAATAATTTCAAGTGTGGCTACCGCCTTTTTGGGCAGCTAGAAAGGCGATACATTGGTTTTTCCATGGTCAGAAAGGTTCGAGCTCCAATCTGGAAGAAACTACCATCGTTAGCTTCATAAGGAAAGTTTAAAACAAAAATAGGTAACACTTATGGGTGGCTGCCACCTGACATAACAGGGAAAGTACTAGACCTTCGCTATTGATGGGTATTAGTTTTAATCGTGAATTCTATCAGGAAAGTTGCGTCTAGTTGCATGACCAGAATTGGCCTTTCTTTCGACAATTATTCTATTGACCACTGAATTCCCGATCGATTCATATGAAATTTGGTTGTAAGTCCGATCAGGGTACATGAAGTGTGGTCGGCTCCAGGACTATAGTTCCCGACAGTCGCATAATCATTTTGGATTAGCTCAAATGGCCCTTATCGTTGTTCTAGGTATATTTGATATTTCAGGTATATTTGGTTTCCTACTATTCTGGTGTTGACCTACACAGACATGACTTTAACTTTTGAGTTCACTCAGTTGTGATTTTCTGATGCGTAGAGCAGAATATGTTCTGGTTATTTTATCAATGAAATCGTATAATCATGTTGGGAGTTAGCTCAATATTACCTCTTCTGCTTCTAGATATATTCCACTGTTTCGGTGCTGACCTGGAAGACATGTACCCCAAATTTTGAGCTCATTCAGAGTTAGTTATGCTTTGCACTTGTTTTGAGTGAGTTTAATGTACAGTTGCATAATCAATCTAACATTTAAGTCTTATCACTAAACTTATATTCGGAGAGTATTACAAGAGAATGGCTGTTACGAATGCTCCATGGATAAATTTGAAGAATTGTGGACTTGAACTCTGTTAACGACTTCAGTGGTGGAGCTACAACGACTTGACATTGACATTGACATGATAATTATTGTCAATTCACCATTATTATTCATTATAGAAACATGACAGGGACTGGATTAGGCTATCTTTCTATAAAAATAAGATCTAAATAACGATGACAAGGATTGGGAGCTCAAGACGAGATGGAGAATTGTCTTCAAACTTCACATACCTTGATCAAGAAAAATGCTATTTGAAATGTGGATATAGCCATGAAAAATTTTGACTATTCCAATCAAAAATAACCGGTACTAATGTTGAGAGCAACAGCGAAATCTGAAGCAACGGCCTTGTTCAATCTATTCAGTAGACGTAAAGTTATTTTGTGCATCGCTTGCACAAATTTACTGGCTCTAGTTGCTTCACCAACGCTGTTATCCACATTTGCATAATTGCTTGTTTTCCGTCACTCTACGATTGAGAAGTTCACTGCGAGCGACAAAAAATATTTTTTTAATGATTTTTTGTATCAATCGGATGATTCTTTCGTCCAATAAAAGGGAAATTCATGTTTGTTTCGTAGTAATATATGAGTGAATTAATAAGATTATGCAATTCACATGCATTTGATTGTTGAATTTCTTCCTACTTCAGCTTCTGCATATTTGTAGTTCCATTTTCGATTCTGAAATCTGTGCGACATAAGCGGTCAATCCAAACGAATAGCTGTAGAAGTATTTATAAGTATTTATCTGCATAATCAGCAAACGACAAGTCGTTTTAGAAATAAATCTTTTCTGTACGATATGCGAAGACAGCCCGAAAGCAATTAATATCTCTATCTTATCTCTTGTACTTCTTCCTCGGGCCGCTGCTCATATTTCACCGCTGTAGCCAACTCTTCGCAGAAGCGATCCACAGACTCATTTCAGATTAATTCATCGATTATTTTTTAACGCTTCTAGCTTGATTTATTTTTACAATTATGTACTACATCCAGTGTAAATTACAAGAAATTCATTCTCAAAACTATGCTTCCAAATTACCACCAGACAAATTTATGAGAGAAGAGATAATTTATTTTTCAATTAGGAAATAGCTCCAAGCATATTCTTCTTAGAAGGAGAGAATGTTTTTTCTATGTGACAAAACAAGAAAAATGTTTGCTGCTAGCTGCTAGACACCTAATTCCCGGATTTAATCATCAAGTAATCCATTGTCTCACTCTATATAAATATAGAATGAGATAAATACAGGATGTAACAGAAATGAGTACATTCAATTCAACTTGTAATAGAACTGGCTGGAAGTAACAGTATTTCTCAATAACATTTTCCCGAAATCTCAATTTTTTCTTTAGATTGCGGTAATGAACGTTCGGTCCAATCGACATTTCAGATCGAATGACACATCAACTCCATTTTTCTAAGATGTTCATCCGAACCGATTTACAGTTTTTTTATTGTTCTACAGATAATTCAATTGCAAAATATTCATTGTTTTTCATATTTACTATACAATTAAACATATTTCAGTTATCTTGGAATGATGTATTCATTGTTTCTTCTAATTGTTTCTCTGCAACATGTGATTTATAGTTGTTGAATGGCAACTGAAAGATATTTTACAAGTTTTATGCAAATTGAAAATCAATTTAAGTACCTGCGTGTAATTGTTTCTTTTCTTCAAACTTGCTTCCTATTTGAAGTTTTACGGTTTTGAAAGCATTCTTTTCATGATTTCATCTTCCAGTTGACATTTAGTGCACATGTCACAATACTTAAGAATCTGCAAGGCACTGTACTATTTCTTGTTCAACAGAGCAGAAATCGGAACGGATCGCGGATGTCGCGGTAAACACACGAATAGAAGAAAATACAAGAGATGTAGTAGGCACACATTAACAAAGATGGACAGACATGAGTACGCAAAGATCGTCTGCTTCCTAGTCGCCATTCTGCGTAAGTGTATGGTTAAATATGTGTAGTGTCCTCAGATGTTGCAAGCAGAGTTCATGGATTTGATGAGGTTCGTCGCGTAGCCAGATGTTGGGGTCTCCAGCCGCTGGAGGTTGATGTATGAATAAGGGACAGAAACGGAATGCGCGGAGAATTGAGATTGTCTTGCAAACTGTTCTTCATATATTTTTAACATTATTGTGCCATTCTTCGTATTTCCAGCCATTGTTACTTAATCATAAAGAATGTTTACAGCTTTGTCATGAATTTTTACATGAGTTCTAAATCAGCTAATACTCTTCTCTTGATATTATTCTAGCAATTTGATCTGAGTCCAGATAATCCTAATAGTGTCATCAATCAAAAGAATATACATCTTTATAATGAATTTCTTGCAATTATAGTTTCTGCTACTTTTGTTCGTCACGAACGTCACGTTCCAAATCTCACGTTTATATTAAACCAATTCCGTGAATGATTACAGTCCGTTTCATCTTCGGGAGCTTCAAAAAGAAAGTTCTCCTATGACATGTGGCAACTGAGTCCCACTCCGTGTGGTCGAAAGAGTCATGCTGTGCGCATTACGTCTAATTGATTGTAACTTTACATATTATCTGCGTAGGAGGAATGATTATTAATTATGTTTATAATATTGATTATTATTCAGGATTGGAGGTTTTTTGAGAGAACGTGATTGGACACAAGGGAAAATTGCCATGCTTTCAATTATCTTGCTGTTGAAGCTCTAACGGAACTGATTTTAATACGTTGTGAATGTTTGTAGTAAATGTTTTTACACCTCATCAAACTGTAAATTATTGTAATCATGTTCAATAAACGAAAGTAAATTAATCGTAATAATAGATTATTTGTATTTTCTCTTATTAAGCAGATAGTGAAGGTTGAAGAGATAGTAAACATAAGAAACTAGGCCTTATTGTATTCAGGTATAAAAAATTTGCATGATTTTATTGCATACCCTAACATATCAAACCCTGAATCGGAAACTCCGTAAAACAATTGCAAGATCTCGTGCATTTGCTCAATAACCAGTATTAGTTGAAGAATTCTACATTTCGTATTTCCAGTGATGCCTAGAGAATATATACGAGGTGCTGAAAAATTATATTTTTTTCTCATGTCATATAAATACATTTCTATGTGCTGATCCCTGATCTAATTTTTTTTTTATTTGCAAAATTATGGGCCTGCTTCAAGAAGAGTACACACAAAATCTTCAACTGAGCTAATAAATGAGTATTTTAGCCAAGTTATTAATGTTGCATAACAGATTAATCAATTCTATTCTGGTGTTTTCTAATGATACCTACACTGTCACTGATCATGGAATTGAGTAGTTGAATATTTAGCCCAGTTGTCAGAGACAAATTCAAACCAAAATCTCTTATAAGATGTGATATCGCTGAAACTAGGTTTCTAGATACTTTTTTGGGTGTGGAAAACGATAAAACAATCTTTGTTGCTCTAAAGTGTATGCCAAGTTCCTAATCTTGAAAGAAAAATCGAAAATTTTTATATCGAAAAAAATAATAAAGTTTGATAAAAACAAAATAAATATTCTTTGTGATTGAATACCTAGAGCTTTTTTGAGATGCTGATTATTAATTTGATATAAGATTTTCAAAATTGGAAATGGCGGATACAATATGTCGCCAATTTGAAACGTACCGAAAATTTTCAATCTCCATATCTTGAAATTCAATTAATATATCTTGAAAGTGTGAACATGTGATATGAACATGGTTGTTCTGCTGACTAAGATAATTATATATTATTGGAATAAAAATTGGAATTATGTATTCAATATGGAGGTTTTTGAAATGAGTGAGAATTTGTCAATAAATGAACGAAAGAATAAGATGTATTCCAAAAAACAATTGAAAAAATGAAAGGAATTCTGTTTCAACTTGTACTTACTGTCTTCTTATTCTTTGGCATTACAAACATCTTCAACCTCGCTGTTTTGCTCTAGCACTGAAATTTTAGGTGAATTTCTACAAACATCACCTGTTAAACAAGAACCACATATTGTAGAACTCAGTAAGTTTGTTTATTCACAATTACAAGCTCTCCCACATCTTTTTTTGCAATAATTGCATAAAGTCAAATCCAAAGGAGATTTCGAAGTTGGCAATTTTGTCATTTTGACAGGACTGGATATCTTTGAGTTAGAATCGTCCGTTTTCCAATCAATGTTTGCTTATAACCTGAATGCGATTCCAACTTTAATTTTTTCTTTTTGAATAATTTTCTGAACCTCTATCTCAAGTTGCAGGGATAAGAATAAGCAAAAAACATGCATTTTCTAATATATTTCTTATATTATATGAAGTTGTATCGATTTCTGAATTATTGCACATTATGAGGTGTATTTTAAACTTCATTCAAAAAAATTGAAGGATCCTCTAGATGATGAAAGCGTATTTTTGACAGCTCATGAATGCTTGTTACTTCCGAGATCTCGCAAATTACGATCTCTCACAATTACTTAGCTTGAAATCAAGCAGTTTGGGCAAACTTACGAAACAGCAGATTCTATTTAGTACTAGTTTCAAGTTGACTATTTCATAGGTACATAATTTATGCATGTACAAACTCAAAAATACCTTTTAATCTTCATTGTTTAATTATTGATTGACGGGAGATCAAGTGATGTACCTTAAAATGATAATTTGATCTTTATCAAAGCTATATGAAAAAAATACACCAAAAGTGAACAAATTTTCATCCAATAATAATAATTCATTCTAATAAGCTTCAAATTCACGTCAAACAAGTCATTGAATGAATCCCGGACAGATTTGACAACTGTACATAATAATAGTGACACCCACGGCTAAAGTTGTAACTCTATCTTTATCTACTTGAATAAACTTCAGTTGCCATATCCCTAATGTCATATATATCTATGAGCATTGTTTCACTTGGAACAAGTAATTGAATAACTTAATCTTCCACAGTCACTGAGCTTGAATTAAAGCAATTTGTGCAAACCTACGAAACAGCAGCTTTTATTCAGTACCAGTTTCAAGTCTGTAAATAGTACAGTTGCTGAGAACTCAGCGTCACGCCAGCCAGCCAGCCAGCCAGCCAGCCGGACAGCCAAAGTGAATATAATAGCGCTTTTTTCCGAAAAATGCGCTAAAAAGCAGATGTAATAATTTCTGATTCATATAAATTAATAAAAACCGTTTTGAAAATGAAAATGGTATCGAATGAATGCTACGAAAGAAAATGATCATTTTAAAACATGAGTTTCATTGAACAGAGACAATGTTCATCATTTTAATTATTTTAACATATGAAATGAAAGTATAGTGATGATAAATGAACAAGGATTTTGTTTTTTTTATGCCTCTATCAATATATATCTTCAATTTTATAAAAGTCAGTGAGAATTTCAGAAATTTCAACTTCCTGTCGAATTTTCTATGGGAGAAAAAATAATTGGAAACTAGTGCCTTCCTCAGAAAGCTTAGAGCCTCTACTTCAAGATGCTTATTGGTTCTTTTGTTTTGCATATATTTTAGATAAAGAAACTTCAGTTTTTCCTCGTACGCCTCGCTTGAATATTTGTATTCAGCGGCTTGACGCGCGTGGAGTTTCCGAGTTTGCTTTCTTATTTTTAATAATTTTTCATATTGATGCAGAATTTTTCTTCATATAACTTATAACATAACTTCAAGTGAAATTTTCTGCTCTTTAGGGTGGTACTATTAGTTTTTCGATTTTTCTTTTTTATTTTTCGAGATATTGCGCAAAAACTAAATTTTTGATTTTGTTTTCGAGATTATGAACTTAGCATACACTTTAGTGCTGCAAAGATTTTTCTATCTTCCTCTACACCCAAAAAACTACCAACGAGCCCAGTTTCAGCTATATCACATTTTATGAGAGGTCAAATTCTCTGACAACTGGACTAATTCATGTGGTTTCTTTATAAATGTGATGAAACATGCCGTTTGATTCCTTAACTGGAATGACCGATATGATTTTTATGTATAGTCATTCTACTGGGAACGCACTTCAAGAGCGTCGTCTTCATAAAGAAGCCCATCCAAATCAAGCATTGCCTTCATCCAGAAATTCTTCAAACAGTGTCCAACGACTGAGAAATACTGGTTCACTGCATAAAAGTTTCGCCAATAGTGGACAGCCAAGGACAAAAGTTTCACCCGAATTTGGAGAAAGAGTGTTAGATATTATTTAAGAAAATCTCAAAACAAGTGTTAGAAGGATATTCGCTGAAGTGGTATCAGTGGTCCCCTTGTTTGGAGAACTCTAAACTCTTAACCTCTCATCCGTACCACTTTAACGGGCACCAGCCCTTAATCTCGCTGATTATCAAACCAGAATGAAATTTTGTCTGTGGAATTTATACCAGAATGCCGATAATCCAAATTCTGTTTCAAATATTCTTTTCACAGATAAGGCCAGTTTCACTGAAGATGGAATATGCAAATTTCATAATAATCATGTTTGGTTAGATGAAAATCCTTATGTCGTTGTCGAATCACACCATCAAGAGCAATTTAGTCTCAATCTCTGGCTTGGCATTCTAGGAGACACTTCAATCGGACCAGCCTTTTTTGATCAATAGGCTAAATGGTGCCAAATATCCCGATTTTCCACAAAATGAATTATCAATGCCCTTAGATAATGTATTAATGGATCGAAGGATATATATGTGGCTTATGCAAGATGGAGCTCCACCTCATTTTACGCTTCGTGTTAGAGAGCACTTGAACCACAGGTTTTCCTGGAAATGGGATAGGAAGAAGAGGTTTCATTCAATAGTGTCCTAGATCCCCGGATTCAACACCACTTGATTTTTTTTGTATTGGGTCAACTTAAAAGTTTGGTCTATGCAACACTAGTACGCAATTTAGAAGAATAGTAGCAACCAATTGTGCAGAGCTGTGAAAGAAGCCAAAAAAAGTCGAGCATTTCTGGAAGAGTAAGGACATCATTCTTTAGAAGATATAGAGCTTGTGTGCTGATAAAAGAAGGGAATTTTGAACATCCACTATGAAATATTGTATGTTTCAGATCTTTTCTATTCTTCACATATTCAGTATCAAAGAAGTCAATCCGTAATACCCATTTTCATGGAAAAACTTGTATAACATGTACTTCAATAGAGTCCTCAGGATAATTCATGATTTGTTGAAGCTACATCCTCTTGCGATACTCTTCATGATATCCTAAATCATCTTTCGACACCAGTTCCAATTTTATTTGTCGTTATAAATTAAAATACGGGGAGATAAATTCTTGCTACTGGTTTTTATATCTTCTTCTTGTTCACCACTCCTAAAAGTAATAAACCGATAGCACCTATTGGCCTGTCCAATTACTCACCAAAGCAGTCATGTGAAACGTATCGATAATAAATTCATCCGCTGACAGACAAAATTTAATAAGACAATTGGAGATAAGTTACCGTTCGCCCAGTGAAAGAGAACCGCTCTAAATCGTCATGAACCGTGGTTACAGAATTGATGTTACCTAGTTGATCTGATTAAGAAGTGTCATTAATTAAAAGGAACAGGCAGGAGTTAGATGCTTCCTAACTTTGAAAAACTAAACACGTCTATTTGGATTTGCAAGTCTACTTTCAAGTTGTTAGATGCTGTCTTGAAGTAAGATACTGAATCCGGAAATATTTCCAGTGATACAATAAAATATTTTGCAACGAGAGCAAATAAGATTGAATAACTAGACAAGAGAAATCTATTGGTAATAAACAACCCCTATAAATCCATCTGAAGATATATCATTCTCTCAAGTACTACACCCATCCACACAAAATTTCACAGCAATCCACGTGTTCATTATTCGCCATTAATAATCTCTCTTACAGTAGCGTAGAAAGTTGAGCATCGAGCTCAGGACTCTTTGCATCTTGATTGATCACATTGCTGTGGTATCTGGATTGGCGCCAACTCACAAGCCTTCACGTTAAGAGAATCTTCAACCGTTATACCTGTCCCTTAAAGATTGATTCGTTCAAGATGATGAGGTAGATTCAGCCAAAAAGAAAAAAAACTGGAGAGATTGAGACATTCTGAAGATGCAAAAAGTAAAGTGGAGGCATTGTTCGAAAGGTGATTTGGGAAACACGTTGGAATTCGGTAGGTGCAGTATAAATAAATATTGCTGAACAGAAAGAGATTATTTATTTTTTCTTGAATCAAGAGATCGTGGATTATTTTTGTTGATACGATTGTGGAATGATGACAATCAACGTTCAATTCCAGTACAGTAATAACAAGGAAGGTAGCAGATCTGACATTATACCACAATGTATGCTGATTCAGAGCACAAGGGTGCTTAAGAATGAAAATAATGCAACAGAAATAGTAATAATATCAACTACAATATCTCCATCATCCTTCTTCTCTTGATTGCTGTTTTGTAATTGGAATGATAGTTTTGTCGATATAATCCACTATAAATGTTTCATTCGCTTTATAATTGAGTCCATGACCATCAACTTATGTAAATACAGAAACACTGTGTATAATCATTGAGATATATACAGTTGTAAACACTAATTACTCTAAATAGTCCACAAAAAATAAAGCTACTGTTGACAGTTGATATTAATGTCTTTAATATCATAGAACCTAAATGAGTTATGTTGCAGGAGAAACAATAATTACATGTAACATTCAATAATACATTATATTTAACTAATGCTCTTGTACAACTAACATTAAAAATATAATACAACTATTATTCCAGAATCAATTTACGGTAATTTTCATAATAATAACTTGTGAAATTATCCACATTCTTCGAGCCAAGTCCCACTTCTGAGAATACGTGAAACATAACACTTCGTGTACTCCACTTTGAAATCTCAATAAAAACACCCTGTCAGTTGTGTGAAAGAATAAATTTTATTGACAACTTGTAGGATGTGAATAAACAAACTATATATAGATGGCACCGGTTATGGGCAAGAAGAATACATTACAAGTCGCGTTTGGCGCACAGGTTGACCTTGCCCCATATCTGGGCGGTATGTGATACCAGTTTGAAGCTGCAACCATGTGAAGCATTGTTTCTTATGTATCTTGCTTAGAATATTGATAAGCAGTTCCGCTATTCGGACACAGACGGCTAAAGTATCACCACGGTGAGATAGACTGATGATGACATAATTTTTTGAAGAAACTACTACAGAATTCTGTATGAAGAGATGAATGATTCATATTGATCATCAATCAATAGATGAAGTTTGTATTATGTTTTTTTGAATCGAAGAGTGCTTCTAGATTAGAATTTTCACTTTTTGAGTATGAATAGCGCTTTTATATTAAAAGTACACCATGCTATCTTCTCCATAATAAAAATCTGACGTGGACATCACGTGACTTACTTGTACATCATTGGATATATATGATCAAACACAACATCTTATCATTCCACGGCTAGTCGGTTGCTATGAAAACAGTAGGTCATCATTCTTATGCTACAACATTCCTAAATACTGATTTCCAGGATTCTACACCTAACAGTTCTGAATTTATGCGCAAAACTCCAAGATCGTCAAGTATAGTGCACTTTCGACTCAGTCGATCTCAATGAAAATGGGATATGAGCATCTAGACAGTACCATCATCTTGAATACTGTATTCTAATATTCTACGATTGATCGTTTTGGATTTATGCGGAGAATTAAAAATGTTTCGCTGCACTCTTGGCTTAGCCGATCACAATCATAATGCAAGGTATGTACAACTAGATGCTATAAAAGTGCCTAATACGAAATCTCAATATTCTGCGACTGATCATTCTGAATTTACGAGAAAAATTCGAAAAGTCTGTAATATTAAGTGCACTTCCGGCTTAGTCGATTGAGACAAAAATAGGAGATGATCGGAAAATTCAAAAAAAGTTCCAGGTAAAGCGCACTTACAGTATAGACGATTGCAACCATAATGCGAGGTGCACATCAAGATCCTAAATCCTATACCAGTCTTTTATACAAAATTTTAGCATTATACGTTTGATGAATTTTGAGATTTGCGAGTTACGCACATACACACACGTACATACATACCGACATCAAGCCAAAAATAGTCAAAATGGATTCAGGGATGCTCAAAACGGATATTTACATCAAAATTTTGATAAGTAAATCTTGTCGGTTTCACAATAGTTTCTTGTACTTAGTACAAGTAAGTTGAAAGAATATGAATTGAATGTTTTCTTATACAGAGTGCTGTAGAAAAGGTGAATTTTTTTAATGGCATGTATATTTCATTGTGGTGTGATTCACAACCAGAAATAATTTCATCTAGATTCGCAAAAGTCATGGAGGTGCTTCAAGCAGAGTACATTCCTAGTGCCACTGGTCGACACGAAATTCGTCTTTTAGGTGATAAATGAGTATTTTAACCACGTTATTAATGTCAAATAACAAATTATTCAATTCTTTCTCGACATTATGTTCTCCAGGACAGCAATGAACAAATAAGTGCACGAATTCATCAAAATTCATTTGTTTTTATTGATAAATGTTTCAAATGCCCACTTTCTATCTACACACAAGCTCTGCATCTTCTTCAAAATCATGCCCTTACTCTTCCAAAAATGCCCGGCTTTCTCTGAATCATTCCACAGCTTCGTACAATACATTGTTGCAATTCTTCTTAATGGCGTACTGGTGTTACTTGGCCCAAACTTTGGAGTTGACCCAATACAAAAATCAAGTGGCGTTGAATCCGGGGATCTAAGAGGCCATTGAACGAAACCTGCTCTTCTTTTTCATCCTCCAAGAAACCTGCGGTTTGAGTGCTCTCAAACACAAAGCGTGAAATGAGGCTGAGCTTCATCTTGCATAAGCCACATAGTCATCCTTTGATTGTATAATACATTTTCTAAGAGCACTGGTAACTCATTCTGTAGAAAATCGTAATATGCGGCACCATTTGACCTATTGGGCAAAACAACTGGTCCTATTGAAGAGTCTCCTAAATGGCGAGTCAGATATTAAGGCTGAATCGATCGTGATGGTGTGATTAGACAACGGACTCTGGATTATCGGCATTCTGGTATGAAATCTACAGACAAAATTTCATTCTGACTGGATAATCAGGAAGATCAAGATCGTGTGTCCGTTGAAAGTGGTACAGATGTAGAAGCTGAAAATGTAGAGTTTTCCAAACAAATGGACCACTGATACCCACTCCAGCGAGTATCCTTCCAATACTTGTTTTGAGATTTTCTTCACTAGGACTCTCTCTTCAACTTCGGGTGTAACTACTGTCCTTGGCCGTCCACTATTGACAGAACGTTTATGTAGTAATCCAGTATCTCTCAATCGTTAGAAACTTCTAGAAAAATTTCTGGATGATGGTAAGACGCAATTTGGATAGGCTTCTCTAGAAAGACGCCCTGATTGAAATGAGTTTCCACTAGCACGAACATACATGAAAATCATATCAGCCATTCCAATACCGGAATAAAAATGCATGTTCTATTTTTGTTATGAAGAAACCACATCAATTCAACTACTCAATTTTATGATTGGTGGAAGTGTAGGTATTATTATAAAACGGCCGTATAAAACTTCCTAATTTCTTATTGAACAAAAATTACATTTTCAAAGTACTTACTTATCATCTTCATTCAGAAATTCGTGTCGACCAGTGACATCAGAGATGTACTCTTCTTGAAGCATCTTAATAATTTTGCGCTGCAAGTCAAGGAGGCCCATGGCTTGTGTCACAATTTTTTGCCATTCTTTCGGTCCTGTGCTAATCGCTCAAAATTTGTAACCTCTCCTTTGGTCTTCCCCTTCTTTTTTTTCTCACAACACCTCCGTCTATCATCTTTTTTACTACCCTGTCCTCTGGTAGACATTAGAAATGTACTCTTCCTGAAGTATTTTCATAATATTGCGAATTTAAAAAAAAAAAATTTGATTGTGAATAATAACATCACAATGTATATGCCATGAAGTTTTTCTACTCTTTTTTTAGCACCCTGTATATCACACTCTTTAATAATTGATAAATTGCAGAATAACGTTTTTCTAAATTTAACTAGCCTGATGAGCCACATACCAGCACGGAATTATGATGAACTTTTGGAAGCCGAAGCTCTCTTTAGAACAGATGTATGATATGTAATTTATCTTGTACCCAGTTATTTTCTTCAGGATCAGCTTTTCAAAAGAATATCATGAAGAACTTATCTGATATTCATCAGGTCATTTTCTCAGAACCAACTGATGTTTCTGCCAGGACTACAGTATAAAAGCTTTTTGTACGGAAGATGAACTTGATAAGTTAGTTATAAGTTATCATAATCAGGACCACTTACTAAGAACCTGATGAATCTATGCGTCACATCCTTGTTAGGCTCTCATTCAACAATGCTTATCTGGACCTTATTTGTATTGAAATTTACCTGAATTTGATCCATGTCAGGTGCCTGATTTGATAGGATAATTCTTCATGTTTGCCCTAATCTACTACTTCTTAATCTAAGTGGTAAACAACATCAGAGTATCGTCGAGCTCAAGCAGTTTCACGTTTCTTCTGGTAGGCGCCATTTCTCTTGAAGAATGATGCTAAAAATCCGTGATTCATTTTTCATTTCTCTACTCACTTCAATGCCTCTCAACGATTGTTTATGAGGATCGGTTTATTTATGTTTACGACAAACTTTTCCTATCGAAGAAAGTTGGGTCATTTATTTCTTAAAGGTGGGCCGAAGGTCACACTTTACGTTAAACAGGGTTTATTTTTACTTTCCAAAAGGTTAGTAGAGAGACTTGTATGCGTAGAACATGTACCGTTTATTATGTCTAAAGGGAATTAATTAACGTATTTCAAACAATTAGCTGTATGCAAAAAAGAGGCATGGAGGATTAGTAGGTAGGGAAACTAGTTTTATGAACCTCATCACTTCACTAATTGGAATTTATCGCTGGCTGATTCATATTTATAGTTATTGAAGAATAATTATATAGTTTTTGTTTGGAAGAGATTTTCACATTTTTCCATATAAGTCAATAATATTTTTGAAAGTATTTTATTGCTGGACTAATTCAGATAGCTTAACTCATGATGATGGTTCCGTTAATACAGTGTGTTACACATTGGCAGAATCAACAATACCTAGATACCACAAAAATTCAAATGCATCATTGCTCTACAGTGTTTCAGATTCTACAAGAAAAAAATCTATTCTTATTTTGGAAATGTGGGATCTCCAACATCATCCAGCAACATCCAAATAAATCATTGTCAGAATAAATTAGCATCATTTACACTTTAGTAAACTCGTGCGAAAAAATCAGGCTGAAAACACTAAACGCCGTTTCAAGATTCTATTTAAAACAGAGATCGTGACCAGTTTGCCAGTTAGCATTTGGTTTGTGTGGAATTTACGCACTTGATAAGGATCTACAGACCGTTGTTTTCAGAATGCTCTCCTTGGCAGAAGATACTACATGCTACACACCCCCAACTAAGGACCGTATCTTTCATCTAAAGACACGAGTACCAATTAGCCATATTTGGAATTCACTTTTGGTGAGTTTGACATTTGTCGCGATTGAAATCGAAGGCACAACTTGAAAATTAGAAGAAATACAAGGAAACTCAATTATTCAAATTTCAATCCTGATAGAGTTGATCCTGGTCCTGTTTTTTCTACTCACTAATAGAGTTGGGAATTTTGACTTAGACTGCCACATATACATTTCGCACAATTAAAAATGAATTCTATCAAGAGTTTCTATAAGCAGAGTCTAACTAAGACATATATTTTTCCCAAGTAAAAATTTATGTTGGCTTTCAGCGAAAACAATTCAACTCAACTGAAGTACGTTCAGAGTCCAAACTTTGGTAATTGAGTGAATTTAATGAAATGCGTAACTTTCAAGTTGAAAGGTGCAAAAGCAATTAAATTCGTTATATAACGGTTTCAGCGAAAATTATTAGCATGTAAAATTGTTTTAAACTTGTTTTCAGGGCAATATTTCAAACGTAGAACGATTTTTGTGAAATATTGAAGCGGGAATGGAGACAACTTTCGAGAAAGGATATTCGTTTTGCGATCTGTTTTCGATGCTTTTACACCTCTGACTCAACAAATGGGATTTCTTATTTATTTTCAGCAAGAAAGACAATATCATTAAGTTGAATTATTGCCTACAAGCGTCTTCGAATGAAATTACTATAAATCCATACCAATATTTACCAATGAAATAAGTAAAAAAGAGCTATGAGCACTTACGAAATGGAATTGAAAGCAACGTTACGAAAGTTTCAAGAAAACTGAAACAAATGATTGTTATTTATTGATATCATTGTATTGTTAAGTGGTTTGACCAAAAATGGAATCTTGAACTAGAAGATCAATTTTTTGAAACAATATTATATTTGTTGAAGCCTTATCGCGTGAGTCAAATTCAATCTTTGCTGGTCTTTTATTTCATAGTTCTGGATCAGTATTCAATTTTTTGATTGTTTGTTGTGTCTTTCTGTGACTACTTATTCCTCTGGTGTCTGATTTCCTCGGTGTTATTCATATGGTTGTTTTTATTTGTTTCGTCTGAGTGACTCGAATGGGGAAACATGCTGCGCGCGGGCGTTTTGAAAGCTACCGGGACAAATGACAATCGTGAAATTATTAATTGATGTACGAGGTGTTGGGAGAGTTCAATTGATTCAGATGATGTATGTGGATCAACGTTTAAGAGCATCCGGTTCACAGATAGTAAACTGGTTACACAAATGTTTATAGTATGTCGAACATTCATGCTCAAGTAAATAGGAGACTAGATGGAGAAAATCGACCAAACGATTCTGAAATGCTTCAAAATATGCTTACATCTTTGTGATGCATTAGTTCCGTAGAATATTCAAAAGAACTCAAAAATAGTTCAGAACTCTCAATTTGTTTTCAATGAATTGTCAACATACACCTAATTATTCCTGGTTATCATGTACTTATCATAAAAGTTTCAGTTTTTTGTTATGTGAGAGTTCAATTGATGCCTAATGAATAAATTTTGGAATTCATGTCTTTCGTCTTTTATCTCAGGGAATAATCAATTCTTCTCCACTTGACTTCAATCAGGAATAACATCAATTTATTTATCAGATGCACCCTGGGAACTTCAGTAAAAGGTAGAACCACTTTTGTGTCAACAATTAAATGTTTTTGTAAAGCAATCTATCCATGAAAGACAATTAGGAAGAAGACTCTCTTCACACGCAATCAGAGGGCTGCGCGGCAGGAAGGGGTATACTTCTACGTTTGTTTTATGTTGACAGGTAAAACTGTCATCCGCTATCTGAAGAGATATCTCGCCAGCTTTACGCTGTTTCAACAAATTCATTTTCAGTGTACATTTCTGTTTTACGTCCGCAGATTGTACTATCATGTTGAGTATCAAACATCATTAATTACTAAACATTTCTTATTCTATAATATCAAGTTTTGTATATTCCGATTTACGCTACATCAATTTGGAGAGGTCTGAGAATTTTAATTGGTCAATTAAGAGGTATGCGATCAAAAGTATTTGTTGAAAAGCACCTTGTTTTGCATTCGTATTTAAATCAATTATTCACTAATTGTCAGTTGCATCTTTGTTACTTGAGATTGATCATTCGCAAGTTGTTTTGTTATCAGTTCTCATGAAAACTGCTGGCTATTAACATCAAAGCATTTGGTATGAAATCTATCTTATCTTGAAGATGGACTAAATATCACATAAAAACGAATGGATGCAATCTTCCGGGTATAATATTCAATTTTACTTGAATCGAATACTACTAAATATATTTGATGGTGAAATTGAACTCTTTCATTGAAGAGTATATGGCGTAAGTTACAACAATTCCCGAATACAATAATTTACAAATATTTTCCTACTTTTGAGAGAAATATTCATTACTTAGAATCATTTCTTTGCCTACCGAATGCGAACAGATTTTTAACACATCCTGCTATACGAATATGACCCAAAAACCGTAGTAAACATATAACCTAGTTTCGAGTAAACAGCCCTAATCACTTCCAAGGTCTAGCCATATAGGAAGCATGTACTGCACACATTTGCATCACTTTAAAGTCGAACTTTGAGCGTTCAGTTTATCTGTGCTGTGCATTATTTGCTTCAATTATCTGAGCTTAATAATTAGTCATCATATTACTTAATTCAGTATTGTGAAGTAGCTGAGAGCTATTATCCTTTCTCTTCAAAGTGTTGGTATCCTTAGCTACCTGAGGTACCAATGTCATCGGTGTTCACACCTCAACTATGTGACAGCCGTGATTGTTGCCAACCGCATGTACTTTGTGTTATTGCGGCAACGATGCTGTTCCAAGAGTGGATAAATCAACCAATCTACGTGTGTCGCAGGCATCGGTACAGCATAACGGTACTGATAGCCATCCGTAGGTGTCGTTCAACGTGAAATAAACAATACTAGTGACTCAGCTACCTTAGAGCTACGTTAATCTGTCGGTGTTGCGCAGGAATATGTGTATGCAAACCGCATGTACTTTGTATTATTGCGGGCAGCGGAGCTGTTCTAATAGTGGGTAAGGCGACCAACTGTCGTGCCGTGGGCATTGATGTTCATACGGTGAACTCAACGGTTCATCTGTTGACAAGATAACTTATCCAACCTCTGAGGCAGGTGTCTCATTTTTATCTTTATCTATTCTAGTTATCTCAACTGAACCTGAAATGCCCTGATGGCGGGGCAATGTATGACCCTCTGATGATATCTCACGAGCATTATGGCTCAAACTCATATTACTTCCAGGATAATATGGCTTAAATACGTCATAGTACCCAACCGGCCCCTAACTCCTGGCGACAAGCCCACCAACAGCTCATCAGCAAAATATAAGTTTTTGTTCAATCCTATCATTGGAACATGTTACTTTTTACTTGGATACCAATCTTGAAACTGTTTGTTTTGTCAACTACATTGATAACAACTAGTGGGCGAAAGTAGTGAGTGTAAATATCTTCAATCGTCCACTCACTCTTTCATAACAAAATAAAGAATAAACTACAATACATTTTATAACATTTATTCATTGATATGAAAATGAACTTTACAATTATTGAAAGTTGCGTTACTTAAACAAGATGTACCAGCAATTGAAATTGATGAGACTCTGTGGTTCTCGTAGGAACTTTTGTAACCTCAACTTGAGTGCTATTTCTATTACTTTTTTTTTCTCTGTTAATTATTTTTCTCATAATGTCGATTTTATTAGCAAGAGACTCTTCTACATAACTCTTGGCTACCGACGACGAACGTCAACCCTCATGACGTTTAAGTGTCATAAATGCCAAAAATGTTGCCGACGTTCGCCGAAAGCAATGCCCGGTATATAAATTAGAATCTTCTAGTTTATGATAGCCTGGGAATCTTGGACAGTGTATTAATACCCACAGGTTGCACTATGCATTTCCTCGCCCGGTAACATAAAAAAAGTCTCCCCTCACCAAGGATTACAGGACGTAACGCTACATATTCTCTGTATATATTGTCACAAATATGAAATATTATTAGTAATAAGGTCACATAATTATTTATTTGAATTCGCTGTAACTGTAATCCTAGTTAGTATTGACAAGGTCGATGTTCAATTGTCGGACATGATTGACAGGCTATGGTCTCTAGATGTTTGGTGGTTGTCAGGCCACAACTGTTAGACAATTGAATGTTGGCCCATTGTTGGCTTAGGTATAAAAGAGCGCGAGCTAGGAGGAGGATTCATCAAGTCAGTGATTCAGTACGAGTAACTACGCGATATTTTGAACATACGAGATTAGCACTGTAACATGTGTAGATAAATTAATCACAATAAAATTTGTGACAATATCAATACCATTAAAATCATTTTCTGCATCATCAGTAACGACAAATAATCTTGGTTTTCAAAATTTTTACGACAAATATAGACCCATTATCTTCTATATCGGTTGTTTTGAGATTCACAAGCTCATCGCAACGGCAAGTGCCCATGATTCCTGATCCAACAACTACCTTCATTAACAAAAAACATCATCCGGAGCTTCATTGACAATTTTTTCACATCTTTAAGATCGAAGGTCTTCGCTTTCTTTGGTTGGTTTCCTTTAGATCTACTTTTGAGAATCAAAAACAATGTTTTAAACCTATGAATTAATCCGTGGTTACATCCAGCAATTGAAAAATAGGAACTATGAAACTTACTTGCTAATATCTACTTTTTCAAAAACAAATAGAATTGTTCTTAAAATTGAATACGTAGACCACAATGAAGGAGGGAAGGGCGTATCTATCAATTAATCCACTAAAATATTATAGAACAACTTCCTCCATTACATTTTGAACGTGTTTTGCCAGCTTCCACTCACGAAATTTCTGTAACTCATTCAGATATCTCCCTTTGGATTTTTTGGGTAACAGATTGGATGTTACATTATGAGCTTCTTTCGTAACGTCTTCTTACACAATTTTCTTACTATTTTGTTTCATTTTAGAGTCACAATTTATACTTGTGAAAATATCAGGACAAAACAATTTCAATGTCCGACTAGTTTATTATTGTTGTCATAATAACACTGATTCCAAGGTAAATATGTAGAAAATAATAGCCCAGGACATTATTTTGAAGAATAACAAAGAAGTTTCCTAGTTACAGCAATTAACTAGAGTAATTTCTCTGGCAGAAATCAAAATGACAGAACATACATTGCCAAAATTTTATATTGAAACAGAACAAAAGTCAGACATTGAACATTGAAGGCACCACGGGAGTTGAGCAGACAATAATGCCTACGGTCAGTGTACACACCTCAATCCAGAGGCCCTCGGAAAGTACACTGTTGACCTCAGGCATTATTGTACTTTTAACACCCTTGATACCTAAATTACTATAATATTTTTGACAGTTACGGATGTTTGAATTTACATGATCCATAACAACGAATCTGCTGCCTATGCTACTTTAGACTTTATACATGATCTTTGTTCAAGAAGTGTAATAGATTTTATTGTTTCAAAGAATGTTTGAATAATAGGATTGAACAAAACGCTATACAGCACTCGTGAGGAAACGAATTTGCTCACTTGTGTGCCTTTGCAAACTCGGCTAGCGCCTCGTGCACAAAACTGCCACCCGCGTGAGCAAAACTCATAGTTTCTTCACTTGTATTGTAATATACTATTTCATATTTTCTTCTTATATTTGCTTATATCTATCATCGATTATTATTATCATCTCACACCTTCAACACAAATAAATATGTACAAAATTGAATGTTTTGACCGTATAGAACCCAAGACATGCAAGTCCCACCCGCATTTTACCGCTTCAGTTAATTCATTGATTCATTGATGATTCTTCACGAAATTGTTGTCCTCCTCAACCTTAGACAGTGGCTTGAGGGCCTAAATCATCACTACAGGTACTATTCTTGATTCACTCATTTGATTTATGATAAAATTCTAGGATGAGATTGAAAAACCTGTCTCAATGTGTAATATTTTTGACAAGTATCATCAAAATGCAATTACCTGTGATTTATTTCCATTTAACCTCTTTTAATCCATCAAAAATATTACACAATCAGAGTGCAGTCGTGAACAAATCAAAGCTTCATTATTTTTGATTTGAATATACATCCTGGAGAATGTTTTTTGGTTGATAAGTAAAGACGGCTTGATTAAAATAGGAGATAGTTTTGTGAGTGATTCAGAACTTTGTTGAAGGGAAAGTAATTTTTTGTTATGATGAATTGAAATTATTGTGAGTAACATTGACCTAATAATGAATAGCTGAACGCTCGTTGAACACAAAAAAAATTTTTAATTATGTGTAATTTCAAATAGGAAACATGAAAATTCTAAATGAGTGAGTTATGGAGGATCTGTCAAGTATATGCTTTGTGACATCATGAGTCTCTCTGAAGTATTACTTGCAAAAAATAGATTCCCATGTTGAATGCCTGTAACTTTTATCGACAGATCATATTTTACTCATTATTTATTTTAGATAGTGAAAACAAACAAATTCTCCGAAACACCCATAAATTAATTGTCAATGTTCGATTGTTGATAAGGTACTGTAATAGATACATCTTTGTTTCTCGGAACAAGTAACTAATTATCCCTTATAGAGCTAAATATAGAAACGAGTTTCTTTCCACGGTTGGTACGAGATCTTCGCTGTAATGTTTTAGTAGGAATCTTGCAATGAGAGGAGATATTGCACATAGCAAATGCAAATGCTCTTATCACATTACTAAAGGCGTTTCAGGCGCCGCTGCAAACATTTAAACTGAATTGCTTCCTAATTAAAGAGAACAACCATGCAGTACTATCATTTATAGGATAGGATATGATCACAATAGGTTACAGAGACCCTCAAACGAAATATCATCAAAGTCGATGCCAAAATATTAAAACTGATAATAATTGGATTGTTGTACCCCCCAAACAAATTATTTTCAATTAAGAATAACCAATGGGGTTCAAGGATGTAAAACTGATTTTCTCTCAGCATGGCGCTTCTTGTCTCATTAATTTATTAGCAGTTACATAATTCGTTTGACAAACCGCTTCAGAATGTTATTGACATTGATCGAATGCAAGATCTAGCGTGTCATGCGTCGAAGAACACCGCGGCGCATGTCCTCAGGGGTCCAGGTTCATGAAAGTGACGCCAGACTCATAAATCCATGTCGTGTGATACAGCGGAAGAGGAACTAATGAAAGTTGCATCATAATTGTAGAAAGAGATGGGAACAAAGGTTAAGGTGATGGAATTTTAGCGAGATTGATTGATTTTTGGGATTAACCTCTAGTGGCCGTTAAACTATGGACATCGTTTGTTCGCGTTTGAAAATATTTCAACAGAATAGTTATAATAAATCAAGTATTACTGGGATGAAATATGATTAAATTATTTATTCTTGTGGAATAATGATGAACATTTGTTACTCAAGATTCAGTTATAATTTATACTCACACGGTATCAAATCAAAAGATTTCCATCGCTATTGCCTTGAATGCAATGTGACCTGATATTTATCGGAATATATGAAGCGTACCAATATAATTATGGGAGATATTCAATCAAATATATATTGTATTCCCATTAAAGAACAATGTATGTTCTTTGAATTCTTGTAATGTTATTGAGTAATAAAATATCGAGTTTCGATTGTCCAATTAAACGAAAAATTGTTGTAAAAATGCCAGCAATTCCTTGAGAAAAAATCCATAATTTCTTCCAACGTTTTGTTTATGCTTTTCAAGAGAATAAATTTACAATTTACATCTTGGTGTCCAAATCAAGCATGTAGTTATTTAAATATCCATGATAATTCCAATTTGTACACATTCAAATCTTTTCCTTATAAGAAGTTTCTTACATAAATTTCGTAACAGACCTTGGTAATGTTTTGATACGCTTTAGTGCTTGATCTAGCAGAAAATGAGCTAATATCTAAACATTGACCTGATGGTAAAGATACTGAGAACCTCTCAGATTCATCTGAGAATATATCATCAGAAAAATCAATTCTTGAATCAATATCAATCAGATGATACACTCAGAAATTGAAACCTTTATTATATATATTATGTGATTTCTGATGAAAGATATTATGATAATTTTCAAATTTCATCTCGAAAAACCTGCCGAATTTTCTATAATTCACTTATTAAAATATACGAGATCAAGATTATACGATCGCTGATTATTCTTCATCTTTTCAATAGTATTATTGATCTCAAATATTATTCAAGAGACGAAAATAATGACTTGCATCTCCTAGTGGAAAATTATCCAAGAAAAACTTGTTTTCCATGACCAGAGTCTATTTAAATTCTTGCATTCTTGTGAAAATCAATCTCACAGTATGTTTCTTCTTGTAATAATCACAATAATAATGAATATGTATAAATATATAAAGAAATTACATGCAGTTTTTGCTTTGAAACTGCATAACTTACGCAGTCAGCAGGAATTCAAAATTACCTTAGAGTAATAAATATACTATAAATTCTTGACATATTTGCTCAAATGCGTTCTTAATTAACAGTGTCCAATTAGGAAGAACATATTTAATCTCTCTATATTACAGAATATTTTATATATAATAAATTATGAATGACTTCATCGATATCTTGCTCCACCTGATTGGAAAGATGCAAATATTCACTTGGAAGTTTATTGAAGCCAGTTCTTTCCATGTCATTTTGAGTGCGTTAAGAGATGGACCAAAAAACTTTCAAAGTTAAGATACTAATTCAAAAATAATCTTTTCGTTGGAAACATTAGCAATGTACCATCAATATTCTCAAAAAAAAAGAGCTTCCTCATTCCATTTTTCGCTCTTACCATGAAATTTGATGACATTTGAATATGTAAGGGCCATTTGACACGGTGCTTTTAGTGCTGCATTTTGATTTGCACCCTAATTCTCAATTTTGATGCAAATGGAAATGCACCGTGTCAAATAAAATAAGAGTGCAACGCACAAAATTTTGTATATGACAAGGTTCATTTTCTTCGCATCAAAATGAAGAATCAGAATTCAAATCAGAATGCAACATCAAATGCATTGTGCCAAACGGCCTTAGAAGTATGAAAAATTCTTTAAGAGTCCAAAAATTTCGTGGTTTTTGGAGCACCCCTCATACAGCACAAGCAGAAAATTGGTGCAAATTTCAATAAAATCTTTTCACATGTAAATGACAAGATTGAAACTGTTTCCAGCTTTCCGACAATCAATTAGTCTACAAACTCTATGTTGCCTGGCCTAAAGTTGGAGTGACTAGAAACAATTTAACTGGTACGTGTTTGAATAGAGATCAGACTGGGACAGAAAAAGAATAAAAATTCATGCATGCTTTGTAATGCGAAAAGTACCTATTTCACAGAAGACTGTAGGAAAAGTAAAGCCTCGTTTTATCCATTTTAGAGACGTTTTTGATATCATAGAGTATATTTTTTGAATTGGATCTTACATTTTTCCAATCAAATTTTCGAGTATTCTTCCTCAAAACGCGGTATATAATACAGCATCAATTTCCTCAGAAACAAGATGAAAAAAAATCTTTCAAATCGTTTAATGGTACTGTGGAGGAAAAATATGGTAAGAGATAAGCGTACGAATGGCATCTAAAGTGATGGAAGGTCACGTTTCCCTTTTTGAATTCTTCTTTACTGTCCAAACCGAGTTGTCTGTATCACTCAACAATAGAAACATATTCCGTAATCTTGAATCAAGACTTCTGCAAATTCTGAGCTAATCTATCAATAAAACTATGGGACATGGGTGACTTCATGAGTATCTGGAATAGATGTTTTTCGAAAAACTTATTCCAGCGATAAGTACTTAGAGTCTGTGAACATTTTCTGACGATTTGTGGTACTCCAGCAGATAAATGAGCTTCCAACCATATTGAATATTGCACAATATTCCAGAAGCCGACCGCATCTTTTCTGATCGGTTTTACGACCGAATTGTATTTGAATCGATCAGGTTTATAGTGGTCAATAAAATACCAGACTTTAGGAATCCAGAATCATGTTTTGATTGTTGAGAAGAAGGCCGTTTCCGATTTTTTTTGGGGATGCCTTCCTTGATAGAACATATGATGGCAAAGATCAAGTACTTCAAGACAAAATCAGGGTGCCACCTCTTTTTTTGTCCGGTACAGGAAAAAGAAGCAACAATAATAAGGTTGATCAAAGAAGTTGAAAACGAATGTGAGCTACACGAAGGAGTGCCTTCCTCTTTTTCTGACAGAGCACAGGGTAGCACCATGGCTTTTTCTCGAAGTAGTCAACCTTCGTTATCGATTGGTACTGGAAGAAGTTGAGCCAAAAAAAAATATAAGCTATTAGATAGTGACGGAAAATCATAATTGATCGTTAACCGTCTGGAAGATAGATGGATCAGCATTTGAATACATTCAATTGGGGCTCTGCACGCATGCATGGGACATTGGCCAAAATTGGTGGAAAGAATGATTACAAACAATACAAATATTTTTTTCGTTTTCAAGAAAAGAGTTAGAAGTTGATTGCACATCACCATATTGTTTGAGTGTGAAGAACATTGCAGATAAAGTTTTATTAGTGGCACTGAAATAATTTTATTTTTCGACAAATTGATTGTGGACTGCGTACGTTTATGAGATCGTATATTAGCCCTAAAAGAACAGCGCTGTTCTGCAATCGGCCTGGCCATTTTGTTACATGGTCTGCTTTTGAAATATAGCTGCGATATGAACATCGTAAACGCTTGAAACTTTTTTCCCACTCAAATGTTCTTTTGTATAGTTTGCGAATAGTATGTAATCATTTTCCATCTACTAGAATTGTATATCAATCGATCATAAAACTACTAGTTTGGACGGGGAAGTCGTAGAAGAAATTCATAAAGGTATGCATAATAGAATGGAGAAACAACATAGAAAATCTGCTTGCAGATTCCAAAAGAGGAAAACTGGAGTCAGTAATGAGCATCGTGCTAAAAAAAAGTTTTCTGTCGACCATAAGAAGCAGGAACCGACAAGGTGAAGTAATATGAATTCCAAATGAATTTTCCCTCGATGATTATCACTTTGCATCAACTAATAATATTAATTCAACTGTATGTATTGAATACAAAATTTCAAATCATAATTATTGTCTGGAATGTACATTCAACGGAATTATAGTCATTTTATTAAGTGTTAATAATGATGACCATAAAGCCTTTAAGCTTAACGATCATCAAAATAGGTCAGTCATAACCTCAGAATATGATAACCATTGCATTACGTAACATCAGACAAAAACATTTTTATAGAAGAGAATAAATAGTTTTTCCGGATGTAATGTTTTGTCGGCTTGCGGCATACTTCTAGAGGAATCGTTGTAAAAATGCTCATGATACTATAAAATTCAGAGGGCAATAAATTTTATAACTTGAATTTGAATTTTTATCCTTAATGTAGGTTACTATCTTTGTTGTTATTGATAGGCGTACCAAGTTTGAAGTAACTTGATATTATTGTTCCTTATATAGTTTGATAACATTGTATTCGATTTGTGATATTACACAATATTTGATTGTTCAGACGTTTTTCTTTCGAACATCAATTGTTCTTTTAACAAAAAATCATTATGAAGGTGTTTGTGATGGCATGTAAATGTAAATATTGTCTCCTGACAAGCTTTTATTCCTAACTGCAACCTTCAGAGTGATTAACATAGTTCTCAACATATCACTTTTATTATTTTTTTTTCTGGCTTTGCAAAGTGTCCTTATGAGTTTACATTTGAAATTACAGACCTTTATCTGATTCGCCAAAAATGCAGCGTTTTCTTTTCGCGTACCTCTACTCCACGTCCGCCACATGTATAATCTACCATTATTAAGCACAACTCGTCTAAATCAAAAACTTATTATTATTATTATTATGAATCTTTTTAAATCTATTTATACCCTTTCGGGTGTCTAGATTGTAATTATTTTCACTTTAGATTATTGGTCAGTTCTTTCCATTCTTGTCTATTTTGTGCTATTCTCTTCGCTTCTTGCCAGCTGATGCAGTTTCTATGGAGAATTTCATTTATGTTTTTTTCCCATGTCTTCTTTGGTCTTCCTCTTTTTTTTTTTCTTGTGGTTCTTGCTTTCCAAACTTGCTTCGTCTGATTTTCCTCTGGCATTCTGACTAAATGACCATACCATGAAACTTATTTCTTTTCTATGGACTTATTTATGCTCTCTATTTCTAAATTATCTCTTATTCGTTCGTTTCTTATTCTGTCTATCCTTGCAACACTTTTAACTCTTCTTAAGTATCGCATTTCTGATGCTTGTACCATACTTTTCAGTCTCTGTTCGAGTATCCAAGACTCACTTCCATATATTAAAGCTGGTCGGTATACCGTTTTGTACAGTGTCATTTTTGTATTCTTGGATACTTGCTTATTTCCTAGTACCGCTTTGTTGAGTGCATAGTAGTTTCTGCTAGCTGCTTGTATTCTTTTGTTGATTTCTGGCTCCATATTTCCTTTATTATTTATTGTTGCTCCTAGATACGTACAGTCTTCTACTTGCTCTATCTCGCATCCATTCAGCTGTATATTAGTGATTATGTCCTCTTTCGATATCACCATTACTTTCGTTTTTTTGACATTTATGTTCATGTTGTGTTTTCTCAATTCCTCGTTCCATACATTTGAATTATATTTCATATCTTCCTCATTCTTAGCCAGGACTGCTAGATCGTCTGCAAATGCACACTCTGCTATTTTAATTACGGTCAACTGGTTATGACCAATGTCTATTTTCTTCGTTTTATCTTCTATTTGCTTCATTATATTATCTAAGAAGACAATAAATAATAATGGGCTTAATGCTCCTCCTTGTCTTAAACCCAGCGTGGTGTTGAATTCACCTGATATTTCGTTACCCGTTCTTATGTAATTTGTTGTTTCTCTATACACGCTTTTTATGGCGTTCAGTAGTTCTTTGTTTATTTGTCTTTCTCCCAGTATTTTCCACATTTGTCTCCGTGGTACTTGGTCAAAAGCTTTTTTTAGATCGACAAACGTAATATTGAGCTTGCTTTCTTGTATCAGAGTTTTTTCTATCAGCCTCCTAATTGTGTATATGTGGTCTTGTGTGCAATGTCCTTTCCTGAATCCGCTTTGTGACCTTTCCATTTTTGATTCCACCTCTTGTCTTAGTTTCTTTTCTAGTTTGGCTTCATATACTTTGACTGTCGTGCATATTAGTGATATCCCTCTGTAATTGTTGCAATTTCTATCGTCTCCTTTTTTATGAATGGGGAAAATCACTGCCCTTTCCCAATCTTTAGGGATTTTTCCTATTGTCCAGATTCTATTCAGCATCACTAATAGTATTAGCTCTCCTGCTGGCCCCATGTATTCAAGTTGTTCTGGTCTTATTCCATCGTGTCCCGGAGCTTTTCCATTTCTTAGCCTATTTAATGCTAGTTTCATCTCTTCTTCTGTTATATTCTCTGTTCTTTTGTGCTTGCTGATGTTCCCGCATTGCTGGATCTCCTCTTCTTCATTGTCATTGTTAGAGTGTTTTTCTTCCAGCAATTCCTCGAAGTGTTCTTTCCATCTTCCTATTATTTCCTCGTTTTCTTTCAAAATATTCCCTTGTTTGTCATATAGCTGTCTTAATGCACTTTGGTTCCCCTTTTTGCTGTTTTTCAATGTGTTGTAGAATAATTTTTTATTTTCTCTAAAATTATCTTCAAATTTATTTCCAAACTGTTCCCAAGTTTTTGCCTTAGAAATTTTGATAACTTCTTTCGTTTTTTTCTTTTGTTTCTCGTATTCTTTCTTATCTTCCAGTTTTCTTGTATTGAGGAATGTTTTCCATTTCTGCTTCTTCTTTTTATCGAAAACTTATCATGATTTGAATAGAAGAAAGTACTTCAAATATGTTCCTACAGAATTTTGATATATCATTCTGGAATAAAAGTTCAAATCTTTTGATTCTTTTTTCATAAGTGGAACTTGAATTGTTTTTAACATTGTCAGTGCCATCCGGAGCCACAAAGGAAATCCATCGATGTTGCTTCAATGAAACCTTGCTGGGTTCACTACAACCACTCGACAGCAGGCAAGACAACTTACATCTACCGGCTACATCGAAGCTCATGTCGCTTTGCCAAGAGACTGTGTTCTACAACTGTTTCTATAAAAGGAACATCGTCATTCTTCGTTATCATTCCGTTCCTTATTTATTGTGCCGCATCGTGCAGGAAATTCTTTCATAACGATGCGGGAAGACGAAAAACAAAAATAAAGTACCATCAAGTATTTTATAAATTTTAAAGAAAGATTGAGCAAACGCAGAATCGAAATATCTGAGATTTTCCTGGAATTATTGTGAGGAGAGTGTCAGAGGTACCAACATACTTATTACATTTTCATACTGAATACCTATAAGTATGATATGATTTTTACTGTTTCTCTTAAATAATGTGAATTCATTCGACGTATCGAAGTCTGAATTTGCATTATAACAATATCCAATCCCAAACGCAAATATTTTTTACCTCATTACATGAGTCTCCCGTGGGATTTTCTGTGTGGAACCAATTTTTTGATCAAGTGTATTCGATATTTATCATTGTTCAACATGTTGATTCAACAATCCTTGTCAAGTTATTTTCACCATCTATGTAGAATAAAGTTGATACTATGTTCAGAATCACGGTACATTTATTTGTTAATTCTGTATTCCAGAGATATTTTGCTATTCACCTGTTTATTTCTCAAAAGGAATCTTCCAATTTCGTCTCAGATTCGACGGTAGATTGGTCAAACTAGTGCCTGTATTACACGATACAATTTATCGGTCAATAATTCTCAAAAGGTGACCTTCAATTTATTGTTGTATATATATATGTCCAAAATTTCCACAATTTTTTCTTGACCAATATTTGACCAAGTTATTTTTGAAATAGAACTGGCTCTATTCTTAGGGATTCTAGGAAGATTTTTGTCCGATTTGTCGTTGCCAACATTACTCATAATAGTTATTCCGCGTCAAATGAAACACGCGTTTCATACTTGACTCAACCTAAAGGAAGATAAACATTGCAAACATAATCCTAATGTTGACAAAGTATTAATATGATTTTATATACAGTTGCCTTCAGTATATTAATTTTTTGTCATCTCTACTATCACACTTTCTCTCTAACCACACTTTTTGAAGTTACGTCAAAAATTATAAGTTGGTGGTTCTGATTCTTCATGACGAAAACTTGTATCGTGTAATATGGTACAAAATATTTTTGAACTCGACAATAAATTGTTGTAAACTTGACAAAAAACTTGATCAATTCATTGGTCAATAAATTGTATCGTGTAATACAAGCATAACGCGGTTAGATTGGTAACAAGAAAGCAACCATTTGACAAAAAGAAAAGCGGTTACCGGGGTTCAATTTCGAAACATACTATAAGTAATATCTATAGCTTCATTGCGTCACACATTTGGCAATGAAAAGCTCCTTCTACATTGATCGAGCGAGATACGAGAAGAGATTCCATGGACAAAAACATAATTTTCTGCAACTTATGCCCGTACTTATAGTCGAAATTCATCTCGTTCTTGAGTATTACTTGGCCCAGTCGAGGCGAAGTCACCATAGATACTTACTTGAAAATCCATCCTTTAGTCGATACTTCGTGAATTCTTGGCGAAGCTTGAGATTTCTTGTTTTCGACACATATTTGATTGATATGTTTGACGTTAATGACAGTATTTGCGGAATATTCCTAGTTTGTCTACTGAATTCAATCTATTTTTGAACAATTTGATTGGAAAGATAGGTTTCAGTGGGTATTTATACTTCAATGGCATATATTCATGTTGGAACTACAAATGTCAAAAATAATTCATACGGGTACTTGAGCACGACTCAAAGTAGCCTAGTAGTAGACTCAAGTAGAGCCGGAGTCAAGCAAACGCGAAGTAGTACTCCGTAGTCTAGTGACGACTATTGGTAATATTCGCATGCTTGAGCAATTCTCAAGTCTGAGATCGATTGAAGTTTTGACTATAAGTACGGGCAATAATACATCATGTTGAGTAGTGATAGAGTAACGTTAGATTTTTTTATTCGATCAAAATTTTTGACCTAATCTAGACTTCAATAAGATTCACTTCTTCATTTGAATGGAATTTTTGTTATTCTAAAGATTTTTGAGTCCCTCAAATATCTCAATTCATCATACTTAGTAAAGACTCCACCAGTTCTTCCTCTTTTGGAATCTGCAATCAAATTTTTCATGTTGTTTCTTCGTTGTACTAAGCATGTCTTCATGAATTTCTTCCACGAATTGACCTTCTAAAATAGTTATTATCTAACCGATTAATATTCAGTCCTACTAAAAAAAATTTGGTCTAGACCAATTATTATTGAATACATCATCGTATGTCAATCAAAGATTTTTCCGTAAAACATCACAAAAAAGTATTTAATATAGAGATCAATCAGAATACTCTTAAAGTAATGCAACTTCATGTTATCTATTTATGAGTCAAAAAAAATTATTAGTATGTCAATGTAATAGTAAAAGACAGTGAATTATTAGGGGACGTGTGAATAAATGTTAGAGTGCATTAGTAACGCAATTAGTGTCAATCGTAAAGTGCCAATTAAGCGTTTGTTGAAACAGTAAATAGGTGGCGCTTACTACGAGACGAATCACTACTATTACATATCAACACAAAAACCAGAATTATCATTCCGCAAATAAAATCATACTTATTATATAAATGTTAATGTGTGATCCCAAAGAAGTATCAGCAACTGGGTGGCTCGTTTCTTGACCTACTCACTTAGATTGAATGCCAAAATATATTGGGAGTAACGTATTCAAAGGAAAAGCAAACATCAGTTTTGAAGGAGGAAACTCTCTGTTTGTTCTGAGTTTTGGATGGAACTGTTTTCTCATAATGGGATGATAAATAAGAAAAATATGGGACAAATTGATTAAAAGCCATCTCTTGATGACTATGATGAAATAAATGAAACTATGAGCGATCTTGAACGCATTAACTATATTGTAAATTCATCAATGACTTTCTTTCCGTTATTTCCGTTGTGTTTATACTCACTTGTACTTGGAATGCGCTCAAAACAACTAACTATCATACATTAGCATCCTTCGAATCAGGCAACCAAAGCATACAAAATATTACAACCAGCAAATAATATTTTCTCTTCTCCTTATCAATTATTCGATCTTTTTACACTATACTACCCCAGCTATTCAAACTCATCTACTTGCTCCAATATGTCACTCTTCTCATTTATCAACAAACAGAATAGGATCCATTTCCTTCTCAACTTCATGTATTATATCAAACATTCTTCTTAATTGCTCTTCATTCTTACCTGTAACAACAACATCATCTGCATACGCTTACGCACAAAGGTGGCGTTGAGCATGAGCGAGGTGGACCACCGCCTACAGCCTCCCGGTCCAAAGCGCCTCGCGCCTCAAGCCTCAAGCCGATATGAGTCAGATTTTTGTAACACAATGATTGATTTTATAATAAGCAATATGGATCGAGACTTATGTCGATAAATGAACAGTTTGGGAATTTCGGTTTTCTGTATGATTTGAAAAAATATACCAAAAACGCAAATAATAAAAAACTATCAAGATTTACACACAATCCTGCAAAATATGATATTTTTTAAAGACTTCAATCATCTCAATTCGTTCAGAAAACACAGAGTCAAACAGTGTGTGCTTCTGATTCAACTATTCTCTCCTCCGTCCGTTACACAAGTACTACAGCGTGCGATCGTAGCATCCTTATGATCAGGGAGTACCGGGATAGATCACTCAAATGAGAGGATTTAGCGCTTAGCTACCGCCTAGCGGAAAGGGGCGCACCTATTTTTCAATTTTATTTGAATCTTGAATCTTAGTTACCGTTGAAAAAAATTTGAACAAATATTGATTTAGATGAAATAATGTTTGTCAATGCAAATATTATTTTTCAGTTGAGATTTCCTACTGATTTTAATAGTTAAATGCTACAAGAAGTTATTAAAAAGTGAATACAACAAATAAATTGTAAGTCTGCTTGATATGTTTTTGTTCATTTATTATAAATCATAATTATTCTAGGCGTACATCTACTAGTTCCAATCTGCGATCTGCAGTTTTCTATAAGTGCTATAGCATTATTACACACAAGATTTAGATCTACCACAATGACAGATATTGAACTAAATCATTTTTTGGACCTCACAAATACCTGGAATTTCGAACAGTGAACATATAAGAAGCATTTGGAATGGATGAGAATTTCCCAGCTGCAATATTTGAACCGTGCTAGAACTGAAAATTATTTGTAACGGAAGATGCTCCTATTATTATCTATATCATATAGAACCAAGAAAGAGTAATACTCTTCAGTCTTGATGTTACTTTGGAATTCAGGCAGCCGAAGAAATATATCAATAAATTCATACTCGCAATAAGTTCATGCTTCACGAAAATGCTAAGACTTGCCAGTCAATATAAAGGAAGTAGAATCAAGAAGAAAAGTAATATTTGTGGGAAGAAAATCTTAAATTCAGTAAAATTGACTCAGTTTAATTTATGTTCAGATAAAGTGAAACAATGCAGAACGTCACTTTAGCTCAAAGTAAATTGAAAAAATTTAGTAATTATGTTATAAAATACTTCGAAATAATGATATTTTTCTTTTATCCATTTTCTCAATTAATTACACGTCTCAAAATAATTTGTACTAGTCTACAGTCTTGGATTAGTGATTTTCCTGTACTATTTTTTTCAGTTTTGTTATTAAAACCCATTCTCGTTCATATCTATAGCTTATTTATCACCATAAGAGATTCAAGATTGTATTTGAAAAACCTAAATTAGAAGAGAATTCACTAGTCCAAAATTGTGGGTTAGTATGAGCTCTTTTGAGAATATGGCTATGAAATTTCATACTTTGATAGAATAATTTTGAATTGTTTTGACCGTTTGTATTCAATGTTTCTCTAGTCTTGTTTACAATGAACTTGGAATACTGTGAAAAGTAATTACAACAGAAAGTATGACCCACAATTGAAAAAACATTTCTTGAGGATAGACACTTTTAAGTAATTGACCTATTATGACGTTTTAGCTCAAATCACTAATTTATTCAATAACTACAAAGTTGAATCAAAAGTAATGCATGAAATGACTTTATTAAATTTTGAGTTTGTAAGCTACTCAATGTATTGCAATACTGTGGAAAGTAATTTTATTCTAAGGTATGATCCACAGTTAGAGAAGGCATTATACAAAAAAAGATTATTCGAAGTCATTGATTCATAACGTTTTTAACACAAATTTTATACTTTACAACTGCGGATTTATTGACTACAATTGGATCATACTTCATGGATAAAGTAACTTCATATTTTATCTCAAAACCTGATATTTGTACATATATTTTGTCGTTGAGATTGATTTACATGTACAGACATTTATAATACATGTATTTTTGTTGAAAAAGTTTTGTGATTCCTTTCTATTAATACATCTAACCTCAAAATACTAATTTGGACTGGAAACCATGGTAACATAGCTATCAGAGACCTCATGTGGCAAGGGGCGCAACTATTTTCATGCGCAGAATTTTTAACATTGAGTGCTCTCTCCCGGTACTCCCTGCTTATGATGTTTATATCGACAAAAATTATCAGATTCGATTCTTTTTGATATATTTTTCCTTAAAATATAAAAATTCCAGAGTTTTCAGGTCTCATATCTTAGAAATTAAGCAATATCTGTGATTTCAGTATAGGAACAAATGATAAAAAACTTCCGAGATTTTTACACAGTCCTGCGTGTGGGTGTAATTCGTGACTTCCAACATTATGAATAATATGAAGAATTACAAATTATGATCCTAAATGTACCAGACTTTATCAAAGATGTGAGGGAACTGTGTCTATACATAATGGAAAATAACTTGAAAGAAATTCACCTGAATATTCACATTGTCTATTTGATTTGTTAACAATAACAATACCGGTAGATACAGCCTCTGTCAAAAGGTGCTTCTCAAAATTGAAACTAATAAAAAGTTATTTGAGAAATACAATGAGACAGTAAAGACTTTCAGCTTTGGCAGTCTTAACTATTGAAGCTATCTGAGCCATCCAAAACCTCACATAGTATCACAGCCATCTACAAATTTGATATCCACGGAGACACTACATTCCTATTTAACACCAACACAGTACTGAACTATTCAATCAATCTATCATTCACCTGAACAGCAGCTACACTCTCTTCATACAACGCACGAATCGTTTGGGAGCTAACATCCGTAGTCATTCTTGACGTATTCTTTTGAATAATTGAATTACTCATCATCATCCGAATAAATTTCATGATATTTTATTTATTTGAAGTACTGTCATAAATGTATCGTTTGCAAAAACAGTACTTATTCAAATACGACTTCTATTCTTCATGGTTTCGCGTGGGATATTCATAGTGTTCATATTATATCTAATGTTATGTTTACTTCACCGCAAATTTTTCAGTCGCTTCTAGAGTGAGTTGTTGAATGGTTATTGAAAATTTACTCATAATATTTGATTTTCCGCTAAGCAAATTCCAATAATATTAGCTTGTCTTTCAAGTATTTAGAAATAAAGTGAAACAAAGTGTACTAGAATAATATTTGCTTCGTAACTACAGAAAAAGCAACCGAAGAGTGTCTTGAATTTTTTTTCTGAATCTACGATATCCTCATAGGTTTGACTCTCAATTTCACCGCTAAATACACCGATTCAGATAAGACTAATGTATTTATCAGCACCTTTTGTATACATTCACCTTGCGAATAATAGCCAATTTTGTATTATAATTGAATATTAATATTACAATCAAAAAAATTTCAGATGCTTGTACTTCTCAATAGAAATATCAGATTCTTTGTATCTAGAAGTATCTAGAAGGGTCATGACATTGAGATTTATCGTACCAACAAATTTTCTAGCACTTGAGTAATTTGATTGTCTTATTAGAATGTATGTTACTACTCGTAGGTAGTAGAATATGTTTAATACACAAATTATTGAGACATTTATCTACAGCAGGCTAGCTTATCAGAATCTTAAAGGTCGAGAGATTTATCTCGAATTTATCCCAACTTTCGCTCGCCCACACAAAACAATAAAACAGTTTCATATCCAAGTCATTTGTTTCTCCCCATTTCTGATTTCAATACAGAAAAAATACCTCTATTCATAGAAGCAATATTTTATAATTTATAACAAATATATCTCAGATCTTCTTACTCAGACAAAACGAATTTCCATATCTCTATGGTAATAAAAACAAAAATGTACTATATGCTGATGGTAGTTAGAGAATTAAACGTGATCTATTATGAACTACCATAAATGCTTCTGTACTTAACTTCAACTTTCCCTGTCGCATAAATTATTTCAAGGAAGAATTACATGAGAAGTATTAACTGATCTGAAGAGACAGAACACAAAATTTGTCATGTAGTTTTGTTCATCCCATTCTCACGTTGAAATTAAGCGAAAAACTAAAATATCCTAATTTTCCAGTGGAGATTCACTTGGATTTCATTATTCAATCATCCCGTAATCAAAAGTTCATTCTACTAAGAATTCAGTATTTTCGATCCTATTATAATTTTTCATCCCGTAATAATTCTCTGAAAGATCCTGTGATATTGTTATCAAGATGCAATTGATGATAAACAATTATGAAATAATTTCCATTATGTGAATGTCAAGAGGAATGTTGGTAACTGACAATTTAATGTGTGGTCGTGGGTGCAGTATATTCTCAATGTTGCTGGCTCATTATATATGAAGCTAGAATTGAATATCGATAATTTATTACGTACACATTAATTATAGGAAGTATTTATATATAGAAGAGATAATAAGAGAGATTTCCGAGTTGATTTTCCATGTAAATTAAAGCAAAATGAATGAACACAAATAATATTTAGAAGAGTACAATCAATGCATCCAAATTTATAAATATATGCTGGAACGAAATACATTGTACACCAATCAGAGCATAATTGACCAGTGGGAGGAGCTAACATATAAAGATGTTGACAATATACACAAAAACAGTAAATATTAGTCAGACTTGAGGATAAGAAGATTAGAGCTGTAAACGTTTGAAATGTTAAGCTCACTTCATTAGAGGATTTTCTAATGGTGATAGATCAAAATTTAATAAGTTCAATGTTTTTTCATCTATATCGCTTCCAGTGTTTATGAATTTCTATAATTGTTACAATTTTTTGAAAGTCTCAAAATGGTTTCTAGGACAGATTTAAGAATGTTTTTTCTCTCAAATCTGTCCTATATAGTCCGTGAGACAGCGCCTAAATTTTCTGTTGATTACCGCTCATTTGAAACTTTGTGAGTGGCTTCATTGGGATGAGTCCGACAACTTTTTCATTTAGCAAAATTCTAGATTTGGGGGCGTTTACCCGCGAGGGCTAATTAATTGAAAGAATATTACCGTAATACTGATCTTTACACTAATCGAAAGATTTTTTGATAAGAAAATGAAGGAAAAATATGGTCCGACATGAATATTGAGGCTACCGGTGAATCCGACAAGCCGCACTTGTCATAAGTATGTTGGTACTAATGGTGAGTATGTTGGTACTTATGACAAGTCAGACTCACCGGTAGCCTCAATATTCATGTCGGACAATATTTTTCCTTCATTTTATTGTCAAAAAATCTTTCGATTAGTGTAAAGATCAGTATTACGGTAATATTCTTTCAATTAATTAGCCCTCGCGGGTAAACGCCCCCAAATCTAGAATTTTGCCAAATGAAAAAGTTGTCGGACTCATCACAATAAAGCCACTCACAAAGTTTCAAGTGAGCGGTAATCAACAAAAAATTTATGCGCTGTCTCACGGACTAATATATTCACATAAAAAAACATAAAAATTGATTATTGAATTCTGATCTTCCGCTATTAGAGAATCCTGTGTTAAGCTTAACATTTTAAAATGTTCACTGCTCTAATCTTTCTATCCTTAAGTCTAACATAAAACAATAATTCAACGGAAACTGCAGTGGTTGTAGGGCAGAAGTTTCATTAGGATGTTATTTTTATTTAAAGTCCAATATTCCGTAAAAATTTTGTTACTCCATCCAGGATACTGAAAACGTACAAAATTTTTTAATACTTATATGAATAAAAAAATTTTGAAAACAGCTTACAAACAGTTATAACTTGGAATGAAATTGTGAATATTTTTTCAAACAGTTGAAAAATTTTTCTTGTATATATAATTCTAACTATTATCTACTGTTTTTGTGTATATTGTCAACATCTTCATATGTTAGCTCCTCCCACTGGTCATTTTTGTTCTGATTCGTATACAATATCTCATGCTGATATGAAACATCAGTTGTACGCCTAAAACTCATCTAAGTGATACTTTTTGCTTTAATAGATAATTCTCTACATGAAATACCATAAATATTCAGATTTTTATCTATATAAGGAATTTGAATAATCTTAAGTAGCAGTAAATCAATTTATTTGAAAAAGTAAAACAGTGTGATACTAAACATAATAATAAATTATTTTGTAATCAATACAAATATATTAATAAATAAAAACTCAATTATTCATCTTCTTCTGTATGTCCATTCTTATGCGCAGCATATTTTGCTCTTCTGCTTTCAAGCCTCAGTCTGATTCTCTCTCTCAATTCTTTGATTCTATCATTCCTACTTTCATGATTGTCTGCAATATGAATCCTCTTGTGTATAGATAGATGTGGAAAACGATTGGATTTAGTTTTAGATTCTTCACTATTATCATCTAAATTTGATTCTTCTGTTTTTGCAAACGGAGTTTTCTTTACGTTACTTCTGAGGTGTATCTTGGGGATCTTTCTTGTAATTGTGTTGTCTGAAAGATCTGGTGCGGGAGAATCATTTTTAAGCACGTTTAGTTTTAATTTTGGTATTTTACTTTTTGCTAATTCTTCATTTTTTTGATTGTCGTCTTCTTTGTGTGTAGATTCTACAATTGGTGTTCCCTTATCTACATTATCATTATCTGGAGTGATGATACTATCTTTTCCGATTTTAGGTACTAATAATTTAGTACGTAATCTGTGCAATCTCTCACTAATCGGAATAATTGGATGTTCTTCAGGTTTAGGATTAGCATCAGCTACAATTTCGTTATTTTCCTGTTCTCCCTTATCCAATTTCTTCTTTATTAAGTCACCGATTAAATCCCTTTTGACTATGCTGTTTTTGCGTCCATCTATGATTTTGAAATTGAAGCCTAGATCTTTCAACTTATTTTCCAAGTGTTTCGAGTCAAAATCTGTAAGAATAGTGATAAAATTATTGTTTTCTATTGAAAATTTTTGTTGATTTACCCAAAGTGTACTTCGAATTGACAGTACAAGTACATGACGATTCACTGGAATTATAGTCAAGTTTTCCTTTGAGTCTGTTGCAGAATTGTTGACATTGCCATTCCAAATCGAATTCCCGGATGTTTTTGTTTGACTGCCATGGTGCACAGGAACTGAATGTGACTGTAAAATAATGATACATTTCTTAAAGTTATGTTTTATCCAGAATCCATTGCAAAATTCGGAGAAATCAAGTTTTAATATTCTTATTTCTAATCTAGAATAAAGAGTCTTTTTCTAGATCTTTGAAGTCTTTAATTTAGTGGAACATACAATTTTGACATTTAATCGCCAGAAGTGTAATTTGAAGGTGGTAACATGGATTCCACTACTCATTTTTTTTTTTATTTCTACTAGGCTTGGTTCTCCGAGAGCTTGAAATTGATACCAAACTAGACACTATTCAAATGATTTGTGAAAGGAACAGTTGACAATCGTTTAAATATCCTCTTTGACACTTCTACTAGAATTATCTCTACAAGAGCTCTAATTTGATTAAATACGAAAGAGTCAAATTATTTTTTTTTTAAAAACAATATTGATGTTTGAAATATGAGTGATAATAATCCTAATTCCACATTCTTTTTCATAATCTTTGAATTTACTCACGACAGACAAGTACATTATTGATTTACCTAAACTGACACCAATTATTAGTAACTGTAACAAGAGCACCATTTTCACTACACTAAGCTGAGCTGAAAGTACCTGGCGAATTTTATACTCCAATAAAGAATTTGCTGACTGGAATTGGTGTCATAACATACTTTACATAATTTATTATTTATAAACAAAAGTATTTATACTTATTGGTAATCAACAATGATTTCCAGTGTTGCAATAGAATATTCCAACATTTTTCCAGTCATAGATATGCAAAGAAATGCAAGTATAAGATTTATGAGTAATATATCTAATAATCATGAGAAATTAAAATATTCGGAAAAGCGGTAAAGTCAGTCTAAACATTTTTAACGATATTTCAAAACTGTATAGAAATCTATTCTCAAGCATTATTTGAATTTTATAAGTAACCTACACAGTACATATATCATTGATAGTGAAAACATATATTGTTATTTCCCAAACAAAAATATTAATGTCAGCTGTTTCTTAAGGCCTACGCTTATCTTCAAGATCCGTCTTCTTATAGAGAAACACAGTCTTATCCCATTATTTCTTAATACGTTTCAATTATTTGATACTTGTTTTGTAGGACTCGCGATGTGTTAGGCGTTGTAATTTTGCTGTTATATAGAATAAATCATATTTTCTCTTGTGCATAATCTACTCAAAATCAAATCACAACGATCTATATTTCCAGGAACCGTAAAAACGCTTTGATAAGTTTCTATGGGATCTTGGAAACGGAGAATCTTTTCCTCTTTTTGTAACTGTAATGAGAAACAGTGGCCAAACAAATTTATCATGAAAACAGATTCAAGACCTGATATCTTGACGTGTCTTCCGAAAATAAATCCTACTCGAACGCTTCCACTAAGTAATAACACAAGAAAGGGAAACTGCAATTTCGCCGCCCACATAACGCAGATAAATTATTGGTAATAGTTTCTTCAAGTGAAATTAATAGAAATCATCGAGGTTTTTTATGATATCAAAGTGATTGTTTGACAGATGAACTCAGTGCGGGGCATTTGTTTCATTTATAATAAAAAGTAAACAATCATTGTGTTGTTGTTGAGTATATAAGCGAAATCTATGCCAAAGGAATCATTAACAATAGTTAGTTAATATTCAGAATATTTTAAATAGCGATGGCAGGTATTAAACTGTAAATTAATGTTTATTGACCTTATTAAAACACTTACGTTGATATCTCTTTCCAGAATTTCTCTGATTGCGTCTTTCAGAATCATTTATATCATGCATGAAGTATCCAGTAGCACATATTTGAAGTACAGCTTTTTCACGAGGGTGTGGAAATATGACGACATAACTACCTACCTCATTCTAATTTATGGAGAATAATTGTCAAATTATTGGATCGTTCTGCGTATCATTAATGCCCTTATAAAACATAGCATAAAAATCCTACCACGTACTTTGAATGCCTCAGGCTGACAGCTTTTACAGTCTTATGCTCATTTTATGCTCTAATCGCATTTACCAGACTGAATAAGATTAACCAAATCCAGTTTGAATTGTAAAAATCTCAATAGGTGTTGAAGACATAATGAGATGCAGAATTTAATAATATTTTATTAAATCAGTTTTGCATTCCTTCAAAGACATTTTTATCTAAATGGAACGTGGGTTGGTACCGTTAAAGTCAAGTACACGTAGTAGAAAAAAGGCGGGATTTTTGCATTGTTGAATGGGACACAATGAAGTGAGGAGTTAGTTCAAACTCCCACGGTTTAAAAAACAAAAGGAGAAAGATGTCGGTGGAATTCGGCTTGGTTTAATTATGATTTGTGCTAATGTAATACAGACTACTCATTCACTCCATATCCCACACTATTTGAAATGTTAGATTGAGTTGATAATAGTTATCATCAGATATCAGATATTAAAGCACATTAAGAAGACAGAATTAAGAGATCTGAGTGATATAAGGTGAAGTTTTACTTCCTCGTCTGATATATAATAGGGGATGTATTGTGATAGTGATTTTAATGAATCTCCAAAATATTCACCCTACTGAACCTGCAAAATATGATATGAAAAAAACCAGGTTTGTCGATTTGAAAGCACGATAACTTGGGAACGCGTACAAATTTTTTACAGATATTTAAGATTCAAGCTCTCTATTAAAAAGCTAATTCTAAGATCGTTAATGAGCTTCATCAAACCCATGGTACCAAAACTAATGAAATTCTCGAGTTTCTTGCGTTTGTTTCATAGATTGTAGCATTTACCATGAAATATGAAATAAATGAAATCAATCCAAGAATAATTTGGAACAACATTCACCTGAAACATTTTCCAAAATTATTATCTGTCAGTATTCAAACTCGAATTATTGTAAATAATGAGAAAGTAGGGTTATTATTTCTCAAATTTGGACTGCACATACAAACGTTCGCCGATAGTTTTTTTTTGACTGAGTGATTTGGTTTTATCGTGTTTGGTACCAAATTGAATCTTTAGCGGGAATAATTCTAATAGAACTGTCAAAAATCATGTTTAAACGATGGTCAATTATTTTTTCACAAGAGTTATTTGGATGATGTTTAATTTGATATCAATTTGAAGGGAAGTAGTGGATAATGCTGACTGTTAGATGATATGAAGAAAACGAAGTGTGGGAATTCAGTCAAGAGTTTTATTTTTATTCTACTCTACAGTTTCGGTCCCACCTGGACCATCTTCAGGAGTGGATAAAATCAGTTTATTTAACTCATTACCACACACAGATGTTATTACATACACACATTAATTTTATCCACTCCTGAAGATGGTCCAGGTGGGACCGAAACTGTAGAGTAGAATAGAAATAAAACTCTTGACTGAATTCCCACACTTCGTTCTCTTCATATCAATTTGAAGCTCTCTCCATCTTACTAATGCTAGGATTACCTAGTTGTTCGAGCTTCAACTAATAAATTCTTCCCATTCGTGTTTGAGATATTTTCTTGTGAACGAACCAGACGTACAAATTATCAAAGTCTTCAAAATTTTGATTCATAGATCGTTATTCTTAGAATATATTTTGAAGGTGGCTGAAAAAATATCAAAATTCTGAAAGTAAGTGCGAAACATTATATCCAAATACCCATCTGTCAACTTTTATCTGACATGCTTCATAAATATGTATTGCTATGAAAAAGAATAAGCACTGAGTCTACCAATGTTCCTGGGAATCTTATTTAGCGAAAATTTGTTTCTGAATGTGAAAAACTAGTAGTTTTTGTACTGTTCCACTTAGAAAAGCTTTAGGGATCAGTTATTCTTCGAAATTAGCTTAGTTCCATGATGAAAAATTGAAATGAGATAGATTGGTTTGCGAAAACTTCACTTGAGGAACGTTTTTGAATCTAGACGCAAAATCTAGATTAATTTAAAATTCTTCGGTAGCTCCCTTAGCTAATGTTTCCTCTAGAACTGTCCAACCGATAATTGTATGTGACATTTGTATTTCAAGACCAGAAAGAACTGATTTTTTAATTATTTTATTTGGGACATGGCGTATCCTCCACAAAACAGAGGATATCCTGGGCTGGACGACTGATAACTGCATCTTATGGCTTGAAACATATCAATTAGCTTAGTAATGTGCACTGTAAGTGTCTGCCGTACCTGCATCGGAAATATGTGAGTGATTTTGAAAAAAAAAAACCTATGTTTGGGTTGGTGTCAGACTGAAAACTCTACGTTAAATAGCAATGTCTTAATGTTACTTTCACTCCACATTTAGTAATATCTTTAAATAAAAATTCCACACCAAACTTTCAGTCAAATATTCCTAGAGGAACACATAGTTTCACCCGTCTGAAATTTATGATATTGATGATCTAACATGGACATTAACGAAGCAAGTCATACTTCATATTGTCCATCGTCTATAACAGTGATTACCAAAGTTGTACACGTGGACCCCCTGAGGTACGCAGAAGACTCGATGCTAGTCTATGTTGACAGGAAAAAAATTGGAGGTTTACAAGTTTTGAGTGAGAGTAAGCGAGAAGAGATTTGGGGCCCACCGGAACCAGTGAAATTCAAAAAGTGGTCTATGAGAAAAAAAATGGGTAACCTCAAGTCTATAACCTTGCAATCTTGGATACCTTACTCCTCGTATAGTTGATGTTAAATAGCTAAAATATTCTCACACACATCCAATTCGACCTTTCACCTGTTTCTGGATATGAGACAGATCAAGTTATTCTTTCATACAAATAAGATTCGGATGGAGAATTCAAGTATAACATAGGGAAGCCATCAGATCTTTATCGAGATCATCTTAGGTCGCCTTTATCAAGATTACCTCAGGTGGCCCTTTTTAGGATTTCTCAATGTTTCACTGATCTATATTTTTTAATAGTTTCTAAAATTTATTGGACAAGCACTTGGACAAACTCGCTTCACTCAGATAAGAGAAAAAAATCACTTGCCTTGGTTGGAGCCAACTAGAGTAGCCATATTGAGAACGATATTTTTTAATGAGAATACCTCAGAAAAAATATTAGTTGGTCTGAAAAAGAGCAACCAGTTGAAAAACAGGTTAACTTTTCTATAAGAGAAGAGCTTCACCTTAGCTTGATCAACTTGAATAACTCTAGTTTTGTCATGAATCAGTTTCCTCAAAAGAACTTAAGCTAGCTCTGAATAGGATGACCACAAGAAAAACGATATTCTTAGAAGATCTTCAGTTGGTCCTGAATAGGATGACAAAATCATTCAGATAACCTTTTCCTAAGGTGATCCTAAAAAAACCTCAATTGATCCTGAGTTTTAGTCCTGAGCAGGATGACAGAGTAGAAATCAGATCAGTTTTTTTTCAGTCATACTGAGGAGACTTTAATCGATCTTTGATACGATAACCAGATAAGGAAAAACCCACTTCTGCATGTGGTTATTCTCAGAAGAGTTTAAGTTAAGTCTGGTCTAGAGGATTACCTCTAATGCATACTATTCAACTTGGTACTCGATAAAGCTATACGGGAATCGAAAATAGATACAACACGCACGATAATAAAGGAATTAGTATTTGCAGATGACATCACTAGCTCCAAAACAACCCTGATCGAAGCTTTCAGTTTTAGAAAAAGCTGCAAAGAACATGGATCCTAATATCCAACCAATCTTAAGATGAACGAATATACTCTCGCCGTATCAGAGTTTATATACTTAGGATCGCAAGTAACCAATTCTAACAACATATCACAAGAAATTAAACGCAGGAAATATTTAGCAAGAGAAGCTGTCGCGACATCTGCGATCAGATTACATACCAAGGAATACGAAGTGTAAACTGTACAAAACATTAATAAGGAGTCCTACTATATGGTTCGAAGACATGGACTTTGAACCAGAATGATAAAAGGATATTAGGGACATCCGAAAGAAGTCTAAGGCACATAGACCAACGAATAGAGGGAGAAAGGTCGGTGGAGAAAGAGGTACAATTACAAACGATCCAAATAAATATGTTGAGGTGAATTGGACATATCGAACGAATGGAGGATTCAGCCTCAACTCAAAAAAAATGCGTCAACAAATTTTCTCAAAGAAAGCGATTGAAAGACTGGGCACAAGATTCATTGATCAAATCCAAAAAGACCTTTCAAAGTTAAAAATTACGAACTAAAGAGAAAAAGCACAAAAGAGAGAGAAATGGTGACAAATTCTAGAATCCAGTGATGGCGTGTAGCGCCAGAGATGGTGATAGTAAGAATAGCTTCATCCTGTGTTTCTTCTTGTTACATGAAGTTATCCTGATTCTAATCCATTATGGGAATCATCAAGCTCATCTTATCAAGGAGAAACTCGTTTTGAGCTGAAATGTTTATGATATTCCAGGCAAATCAAGGAAATATTCTAGTTTAGAAAGAGTCCCTCATGCACGTCTATTGATTTGGAGCAAATTTTATCAACATCATTGATGAATTCAAATAACGAATTGAAAAGTCTGGCGTACTGAAAATTGATGCACTTTAATGAAATCTCACCTAATTAAAGATTGATCGGTGACTTATATTTTTCTTCTCACTTTCTTAAACCGTGCTTTCCAATAAATTCCAATGATAGTTATTGTCCCAACACTTTCCGGTTTGATCCGCAGTGACTTTCAATAAATACATCATCATTTCTATTCTGCAATAAGTGATCTTTCCTTATAGGGACGTTTGAAGAACCCAGATTTAGCCTGAGAATCTGAACAATTATTTTGACGAATAGCAGCAAAAAGGATGGAAGCTTGAGCAATCCAAGCAAAAAAAATAAGAGTGAAGATAATGTATGTGATATTCACAATCTATGATTCTCTTTGATAAAAACGGTAGTATTTATCGGAGGCACTAGAGATAATTGAGGCTGTTCTATTATTTTATTCATCGATATGGAACTACAAATGTTAACAAACTCACTTTATTATTCTATGTGTTTTTATCTACAAGACATAATTTGACTTTGAATTACAGCTCTTTAAGTATATAGTGAAGTGCATCATATGAATATAAAAGCAATAATAACTTCAAGTTGTTGTAGGACAAACACCTCATAAATACACGTTGAAAACTATTCGATCATAAGTGACATTTATGTTCGATACTACATTATTATCTATTACAACATAATAGAGATAATAAAGTATTTATGCGTCATTCTTAAGAGTTCCAATTACATGAAAGCATCCATAAACAAAGGTGTCAAAATACAATCTCTATGGTGACCAATCCTCAAGTATTCCTCTCGTATCCGTTAACAATGAATTTATAAACACAATCGGTTCCGCTTAAGGTCGAATTACCGAAAGGCGGACTTTAATTTAATGCCGAATAAAAGTTGAAATTTAAACGTAGATTTTTATGACTTTTTTAGAGTCTTCAACTGCAAAGTTCGTTAAGGCTGTGCTTATTACTACGTATATATGGTGAAAGAAAGGGTTTTTTTGTAATAAGGAAACAAAGAATTAGAAAGTGCCAAATTTGTTACGACGATACGCTTTCCCCTGAGATTTTTAGTATCTCCAAATGTTTATTGCTAATAAATTTATCTTAAAGGGTCGGTTTTTTCATGGTTAGCTTCCTTTGTAGGAAGTGACAAACAATAATAAATATGTCATCCTCTATTCACCTAGAATAGGAACATAACATTATCAATGGGCTTTGCTCGCAGATCTGTATATTTATTCAATGCGAAATTGGGATTTATAATGTCGGCTTGTCAATCAGTACTTCTCTTTCATTGTCATTCCTCCTAGTTTTGAAAAAACAAAAATGCGAATATCAATAGAGGCTTCTGAATCCTCGAGAGCTATCAAATAATAATAGGTTCATAACACACATTACTTTATCATAAAGCAAGGTCCAGTTCTAAGGATACTTTCACGTTCGTAGTAATAGAGTTATCTATCAATGAATTGAGTGAAGTACAGAATAATAAATGATATTGCGTCATATTTAATATTATAAGCTAAGAGACTTATAGATCATATCTATCAATAAATACCACAATTAAAGACTCTATTACAAGTCTAGAAAAACACATTCATATGAACTGTTTATTGAGTAACAAGATAGTAAACCAAACTCCCACCTTTATTTATTTCTCATTTGTCATTGACTTATGGAAAAATTCGGGAATAACAAAGCGATATCTGATTTCAAAGTGCAACTGCTTCACTATCTGCTCCCAAGTGTTGCAAAGATGGAAGATAAAATGAAATCTGCGTGTGAAAAACATTAATGACACTTTTACTCAGACGGTAATATCTAGATGTAGGTCGAAGCTACAATTAAATCCGCAAAAAGCCCACGTAAAATTCACGAATTATCTTAAAAAAGTGATATAGAGATCACAGGAGCTGATGCTCTTCCAACCAATTGCAGCCGTCCGACAAATTCGCAAAACAAAACAACGTTAAGATGTTTGATCCACGTGCGGTGTGGCCTCGTTACTTAAACGACTGGCCATTGTTTCAAACAAAAGCAAGCACGAAATATGATCTCTGGGCTAATTACCCATTTTCAAAAACAAAGCTTGTTTGTTCTCCAACAGAGATTGCTACCCAATGAATGTGAATCAGATAATCACTGAACGCGACGCCTGATACTTTAATAAATACCTAAAAAAAAAATCACAGAGAGGATTCATCCGAACTGACTCATTTATAACTTTTTTGTGTATATACCTTTTATTATATGAAGTATTTTTTTGCAGAAAAATGGCTGTTTATACGAGCACCTCCGATGGGGCGAAGCCTTTGTAGTTGTCTACTCAGTTAGTGATCGACATAGTTTCCATGAAGCTCATGAACTCCTTGCACAGTTGGCCAAACTTAAATTGCCTTCCTATTACACAACGTTACTCTTAGGTAACAAGAGGGATTTGGATCATTCAAGGTAAGTACATCACAATAGTATTTAGATATTTTACTGATATTATCACATTTAAAACCAATTTGTACTCTTCTACTACATCTTATGATAATCGAGAGTGTCTTTTCCGGTATCATGTCCCCCAACACAGTTTTTGTCGCCTCATGTATCAATCCAGTTACTGAGTCAAGTATTTGTTTCCACGAGATAAAATCTCGAGATAAATGAGCATGCAGAAAAACCAACCTCAAAACAAATTACGTTAAGTTGTGACAAAGCAATAACGACTCTTGCACCTTACTTAGTCATCCCGTGGGTGGACTTACATAAAGATGATCTAATTTAGAATTCAGTTAGGTAACTCCTCGTCGGTTTTACAATTCGCATAAGAAAGATATCTCCAGCCTCCACATTCTGTCAGTAGCTCTCAATAAGTAATGAACCATTCAAGACAGTAATCACATAACTGCAAGAAGCTCTACAAAGTAACAAGTGGATCTTATAAATATTAATGCAGTAAGATTTACCACTAGCATCAGTAGTAAAAAGGTGTACACACACACATAGGTACTCTCACATTCTAATGTCGAATGTCGAATAGCTGAATGTCAATGCCTGCCCACGCGAAATGTGTACAACCTATCGGCGATTGTTAGAGACACCCGCGATGTATTCAGTGATATTTACTTTCAGAAGCGGGCGATCATTCAGTTCCTTGTTAAATTAACATCCTGACGATTGGCGAAAGTGTTGTTGGCGATGTGTCATTGTTCAGTTGCTAGAATATAACAAATGATTACAATGCTCAAGAGATTTTTACATGATGTGCGTCTATTTTGTATTTATCTTATCTTAAACTGTACAATATTATGATTTATGCGTTGAGTAAAACAGAAATTGTTGACCAAGCTTCAGCATAGCTCTGCAGCTGTACCAAAACAAACATTAGACTCTTAACGAGAGATAACAACATAGGGTACTTCTCCGAAGACTTCCGTAGAGAAAACGGAGCTCCGACGAGATCACAAACATAAATTAATGAAATTACATACGGATTTCATATAACTGGCAAAAAGGTAGCTAATTGTCATTGGACTACCATGCTAAAAAGTGGAGCAAGACGCATTTACAATTATATCTCAGACAATATGTGTAGTTCAGCACCAATGCCTCAATTGTACAGAAAACCGCAGTGCTCCAATGCTTGTCATAGATCATAACCAACTTTATTTTAAATAGTCAACTCAGATTGAATCATTTATGGCATGGTAGATACCAGCCAACTAAATAAGGTTAAAATGTGAGCTATATTCAAAAAATAGGAGGTAACTTGTAACGATACCTTGCTGATGGCGTGGTTATTAATTCTGGCATCGCTGTTGGAACTGCCGATGGTATACTCGGACGCCAATGCGGTCGGTGACGCAGTTTCTGAAGGTTGACGGCTGAGTAGCTCAGAGGAAATGGCCAGGGTGTTTATGAGAGTAATATTCAGGATGTGAGTGTTACTATGATATTTATTTACTCACAAAAATGGAGCTGTTGAACACACACATATATTGCAGGGATTTACACTGAGATCGCTTGGCTGAAGGCTGACGACGACGATGCGGCGATTGTCCAAGAAAATCAACTTTACAGCTCGTTCTATGATGATGGAACCAAACTTTTTCTCCAGCAGTGATTCTACGTTAAGTTTTTTCAATATTGTGGAATCACCAAATGACCCCTCCAGCAGTGATTCTACGTTGAATATTTCAAACACTATGAAGTCGGCAATGACTCCTCCAGCGGTGACTCAACGCTAAATCATACAAACACTGCAAAGTTAACAAAGACTTCGGCAGCACTGACGCTACGTTAAATTATTCAAACAATGTGGAGTCAACAAAGACTTCGCCAGGGGTGATTCTACGTTAAATTATTCAAACTTTCTGAAGTCCACAAATTTATTCAAACACTGCGAAGTCAACAAAGACTTCGCCAGCGGTGATTCTATGTTAATTTATTCAAGAAAAAATGATAAAAATATTCTAAGTGCAAAGTCAGCAAAAAACAATTGCAAAATGAACTAAGTTCCTTTTACGGACTATAAAAAAAGCAAAAGATAACAATCAAACTTTCAATTTGTCTTGACAATCGTACCAAACGGACTTAGCACGAAAATTTCGAATGGATGTCGAACGGTAAACACAGTAGAACTTTGGAAGAGAGCTTGGAGAACTAACTTCCAAAAGAAGTGACTCAAGTCGGCCACAAGGCCGTATTTATACCTCAATTTCAATGATTCCTCACTTAACTTGTTTTAAAACTTATTTCTGATCAGCGCGGTCAGTAACGTAAAGAGGAGATACAGACAAAAAGAAGAAATAATTTAACAAATACAAATTTCTTCACAACAAATTTCCTATTCTTTGCCTGCTAAATACATCCTTACCGGTTACATTTCCTTGAAATTAGAATTATCCCATATTCTTTATATCTGTCGGTGGAGTAGGTAATGTTAGGTCGACAAGTTTAAAACTGTCAATTGTCAGATCTTTTATTTGTTGTATTAAAGGTCGAAAACAACATCAAACAAAATATACAATATACAACATATTCATAGAACAACGGTTGATTACATCCAGAATTCCTTAACGGTAAGCACAAGACATGAATACGGATCAAACAATATAGGGTTGGATTTGCTTTCAGATGTTTTCAAGACCAAACCTCATTCCACCACATGATGTGAAATATTGAAATGTATTTATTCTAGCTGGTGGTTGATGATACTAAGGTAAACGGCGGTATATGTCTCAACAGAATTACGGATTTCAAAATTTATACGGTGAGCAAGATATGAACTGGTTGTGATGGACTCCAGAATATTTGACGGTAGTAGAAGGCTCTGGGATGTGCAACTGTGACGGAGTTTTGGGAAATAATTCGTCACAAACTGTTCCAAAAGAGTTATAATAGGGAACACTAACAATTGGTGAAATGATGCACTGCGGAAACTGAGCTGCACTACTCAAGTCGTTGAAATTATAAGTGGTAGAGTCTTATCAGTTGAATTGTGAGACTTGAGTTTCAAAATTCAAGTGGTAAGAATCGCTGGTGACACATTTCAGAAATTGAAAGTAGATCTGGTGTAGATGAAAGTAGACTATCTCTGGAATAGGCTATTTTTTGTATCCAAATTTGCAGTCAGTGGTTCATTATAAATGGATGTTTGAGAAACATTTGCATCAGTTTAATATTCTTCTTTCGGCCATATATATTCGTCTTTATTATGATACCCTCGATAGAATATAGTTGAAATGCGACCGTTTATTCAATAGTGGTTATTGGTTCCAGAAATTTCAATTCGCACTTTCTAAGAACCGGCCAATTTTCTCTGCGATGTTTTCGAATGTCGTTGACACTAAATTGATTTTTAACCACTCTTTTGTTGTTACTTTGTTATAAAGTTATACAATCATAGCGATATTGTTTTTTTTAATCTTATTTTAGTATTTAAAGCACTTTAACTACAAGTTCATTAATACTTTTGTATATATCTCTGTAATCTTCAATTTACATTATATTTTATTGTTTAGTTGGATTTCTTTGAATTTGACTACTTTGTTTTCTTCATCTAGGTTGGAGGGCTCCGTCTATGTTATTAGGGATGTTGTGGTTCAGTTGTTGTTCGTGGTGTTCTCTGCATTAAGTTATCATGTGTTCATTGGTCAAATGGCTGTTACATGTTGGTGGTATTGTTTGTCCATTAGGTATTCATGAGCTAATGCTGAGTGACCGATTCTCAGTCTGGTTGATAGTACTTGTTCCTTTTTTGTTCTTTCTGTTTTCCATCTTTTCATTTCACTCTTTATATTTCTCAGTATAGTATTTGGTATTTGTATCCATTATTCTGTGTGTCTTACATTAATTCTGTTTCTAATTATTTTTTTCCAGAGCTGCTATTATTTCAATTTTAGTTGTATTCAGAACAAATTTAGTCGAATTCACCGGTTCTAGCGGATCATACATTTTTGGTTGAAAAGGCAATTAAAAAATCCAGAATCTTATCTCTGACCGTCAGTTGGGCTTTTATATTGTTTGAACATAGCATCTGCTTTCGTGACTAGTTGTCATTTGGATCACTGGTTTACATGATGCCAGAAGACTTTGGAGACTCGTCTTGTTGAAAGATAGGTCCGAGCATTCTGAGAACGACGTGATGTTGACAAAGGCACATTTTAAAAAGATAAATGCTCATTCTATATTTTTCTGATATTAGTTTTGTTTACTTCTATTCTAAAATAATTGTCTTCGGTTGAATTTGCGCTCACTTTTTGTAGAAATAGGAAACTCACGACCAAAGGTATGTTCGTAAAACATGTTTATAGCCAAATTATCCTTAAAAAAATTTGATGGATCAAAAGAATGTTGCGGTCTTCTCGAATTTTTCTCACAATCTTGCTCTATTCACTTCATGCTTCTTGCGTGGGTCTACTGTTTTGAAACATGCTGTACTTATCCCAAATGGCACGAGGACAATCATTCCAAAATATTGTTTCATATCACCGATCGCTTGTCGCTCTCTTCGATGGAAGATACTGCAAGTGCATTTGATTACTGCATTCGACAACAATGGTTGGGAAAGCTGCATCAGCATATTTTCGTCTTTCTTTGCGTGGGTGTCTAAAGGCATACGCGCACCGTATTTTATATTTACAATATTATTTTCATGACAGGGGGTCACAATTAAACGGCCAGGTTCAAAGAGCACGTGCAAATTTCTTATTCGGAAACATTAATCATCGATTGGGAACAATACGACAGATCGTGAACACTTTTATCGCGGTGAGAAAGATACGCAATGTAGGTGAACCGAAAAAATTGCAAGGATCAAAGCGGCTACCTTACTTTCTTCACCATTTGCTATTGTTTTAATGGAGCTTGTCGGACATTAATTGCGAAAAAATTGAAATATTGGCTGGCATTGTACTTTCATTCGGTGATAATTTATGATCATCATATAAAAGCGCAAATAAGCAATCAATTTAGAATAAGTACAGGCGCTTTCCAGTAATCGTTAGCTATATCTTGAGTGCAATAATTCCTAGATTCGAAATTATACATCAAGAAACACATGGTGTGGGTGCAACATACGGATAGTGCTAAAATAGATAGACTATCAAGAACAGGAAGAAACATATCTCTACTGGAAACTAGGAAATCTAATCGATTAATTTTGTTATTCACCGAATTTTCCAGTGTGAATTTAAGTCAAGAATAGTAACTATTGAGACTCTCAGAAATTGCGTCAATTTCATCAATTGGCGCTATCAAAATATAGTCATCAACCTAACGTTTGTAATATAATATATTAAAATGATTATTGGGCTCAATCTTAATCTCAGATTCTCACAAAACCAAATCAGCCGAAAACAGAACTTCCAAAACACAGTTTGATACTAACCTGAACTTGTGTCAACTTTAAATCCCATTTCTCTGCAATACAAGCCGCCATCAAATCCTCAGGGATATTACTAGACTAATAATAAACTCAGTACTGCAGGCTGCAGTTGGATGTATTCCCTGAATATCAATATATGAGTCTTCCCTCAATTACAAACCATTTACAACTACATTAAAAATCCATAAATCAAATAAAAAACAACTTTCAGACCTGTTATTATTTTCATAATGAGTTATTTCTGTTTGGCCAGTAATTATGAGAATTTATTCTGACTTTCTTAGGGATTCTTCCGAACGAGTACAGCAGAGAGTCAAAATTACCATCTAGTTGAATGCAGGCCCACTAATTTAATTTTGATGGCCACAGTATACTTATTTACATCCGTTTGTAACACCTCACGTGTAATTCCATAGAATATCCTATTATTTTACACTTAAAATACTTGTTAATCTGACACGCTATAATTTTACCTGTTTAGAAGTATGTAAATTGATTGAAGACAAGTTGGAGTTTCCATTTTGAACTTCTTCCTAATTGAAAAAATGAGAATTTGGAGATTTTTGTTTTAGTGCCAAATGAGTTGAGGGAATTCCAATTATATAACGATTTGAGAAGACTTCTTTTCTTGTGGCACAACAGCCCTAGGAGGGCCAAGACCTCATATATATGTGTACTCTTTTTGTTACCAAATTACCAGGAGGCTTAGATATTCTATTCTCCGAATGCGTACTAAATACCTTGTGCATCATCCTTATTTATGATCAACATTGATATCGAGCTGTTCATCATTTTTGCACCAAAAAAATTTCTCATACTTAACCTACCACTTATCCACGCTATCATTCACTTCGATTATTAATTGAAGAATCTGCCATTCGACATCCGTTTCATATGTTTAAACCAAAACAACTGTCTTATTCCTATCTTTGAATCACATACATTTGTTTATTTTGCATTCTATATCTTCTAGTATATTGCGCAATTATTATTCGTTAATGCCTCTGTAGCTATATTCAACACTCTCTCCCATGAATTGATGCAGGTACTGATATTTCGTTATGAACCTTGAATAGTGCAGCCTTTGAATGGATGCATTGCTTGTAAATGTCCTAGCAGATTGGCATATACTTTTCTATCAATATTCTCATCGATACTTCCCTCAATAAACAGTACACTCGGTTACACACTCATTCTTCCTTTCCAGTTTCAATCAACTTCAAAAAATAACAGTACATTACACCTGTTATAAACACCTTAGCTTCACATTCATAAATACTATAAATTAATTTATTCTTATACTTTATTCCAGCTGAGAACGATACAAGACTGTTATTGGACTGAGTTTTGAGCTTCCCGATTAGTCGGAATGCAAGCATGATTCATAATAAATTCAATAAGTGGATATTGGTTGAAATCTACAAGCTACATTGAATTATTTGTGATGATTGATGGAAAAATGTTTGATAGTTTATGCAGTTGACAAATGACCAAGTACTATTTCTGAGTAAATTTTGTTCCGTGGAGGGGCAGGACTAGTATTTCATCAAGACAAGATTTCTGGTCTTGATGATCATTTCTTGTCTTGTCCTAATTTTCAAGACAAGAAAATAAAAATTTCGTGTCTTGTCCATCTCTTGGCAACGCATTTCTTGTCTTGTTTCTCTTTTCAAGAATTTCTAATACTTCTTGATCTTGACATTTAGGGGAAATCCCCTTTCTCTATTGCTTTATCCAATCTGAACACTCAGTTTAGCGTTAGTTTGATCTTTCCTGTCTGTTATGTTATGAATCGATTCTAGCAACGTTTACCAAGATTGCCACCAATAGAAATAAATGAAAAGTCTGACATTTTCATGTTTCAATCAGTGTTTGCAATTATTATTTGTTAGATGGTATAGAAATGCTGCTGAGAGTTAACAGTTCTCTTAGAGTATTGTGGAATCTACCTATACATTTCTCCTCTACATGAACGATTTGATCACCGAAAACTGACGACTAATGCTTTCGATATGTATCAAATATTTGTTTTAAAAATCATAGTCACTTTTTACTCCCCCAACCTATATGTAATGAGGAAAGTATTGAAATTGTGATTTTTTTATAGTTCGAAACTCTGATGAATTTTCACATTTTAGACCCTACTGAACCCAAAAAACATGAGTCCAAATGAAATAGATCGGTCTGTCTATCTGAAAGTATGATATTAAGAAAACTTGTACGAATTTTGGACTGAAATTGGATAATATTTGAGTTTTCTCATGAAAAAGCTAGGTTTAAATTTGTAAATAAGCATTTTCAACCAGAAAAACTAGAAGAAGGCTCGCCATTTTCAAAAATACTTATATTGTAAGGACCAGAATATAGCTGTCATCTGTCACCATAACAATGACAGCTATCACTTTGAAAATGTCACTGTCACTTCAACAATGACGCTGTCACTTTGAACTGCCAGTTTGACAATGACAAATGTCACTTTGGTATGACATTCCTAAATTCATTAAACATTGATGAAACTGGCCATGAAATTCATTGTCGGGGGAAAACTGTAATGGTCACAGAGAATTTCGATATTTCAATAATAGATTAATAAATATGCAGATTTGAAAAATTGATTGTTAAGATATCAAGATTTCTTGACAAGAAGTCTTGATCCTTGATAGTATTTTCTTGTCTTGTCTTACGAAATAGAAAGTACTCCTTGTCTTGGTTTTATCTCATGATTTCAAGACAAGATCAAGAATATTTCTTGGTTCTTCTGAAACACTACATATGAATAATTTTTATCCAAGGATTCATAACTTTTTCACCTTTTTATAATTTGCTCTAGCTGAAATCACAAATATTGCCTAATTTATAGAACATGATACTTGCATATCCTGAAATTTGTATATTCGAAGATGGAATATATCAAGAAGAATCGATTCTGATAATTTCTGTTGTTATAAACATCATAAGGATGCCACGATCACTCGGTGTATTACTTAAACAACGGACGGAGGAGAGAATAGCCTAGTCAGAAGCACACACTGTTTGACTCTGTATCTTCTAAACGAATCGGGATAATTGAAGTCTGTAAGCAATATCACATTCTGCGCAATTTATTCTAATGTGATAAGAATTATTATTGAAATATCTCGAAGAATACAAATACAATTACTTGATAAATATCATTAAGAGTTTGTAGCTGTACCTTTCGACTCAATTAAGATTATCTATTATGTGGGGAATATTGTGATCCTCATACTTATATAGTTGTAAAGTGATGGAGAGTTTCAGTAGAATATCTTCAGAAATAAAAATATAGTCAATCGAAATTCAATACCTACTCGACAATATTCCCAAAATCGATTATTGTAGTGGCACAATATTTATTGCTGTATCTTGTGAACGGAATAAGATAATTAAAATTTGCCGAGAACATGTTGTCCAACACATTTGATAAAATCAATGAGAATGTTTTGGAAGTTGAACTGACAAGATGTTTTTGTTTTGAAAATGAGAATAAAAAATTATCAACAATAACAAAATTCGATAGACGATGTGAATATTTGAATTTTCATTCAACTTATTCTCTATTATGTATTAAAGCAGTTCTTCAACATCTTTATTAAAGTCTGGTACATACAGGATCATAGTTTATAGTTCATTATACAATTCGTGAGGTTGGGTCATTACTTTCACCCACTCGCAGGACTGTGTGTAAATCTTTAGAGTTTTTAATTATTTGTTCTTTTGATAGATTTTTGAACTCTCTCAACTCATATGAGAAACCAGAATCTTCTTTTTATAGAATCAATCATTGAACTAAAATATCTGACTTATATCGGCTTGAGGCAGGAAGCGTGGCCCACATTACTCATACCTAACGCCGCTTCTAATTTTGTTTGCATTTCGATCAATTAAAAAGCTTAAACTATAGTTTCTCAAGAGTTTTGGATCCTTATTAGCTGATTCATCAAGACTGGTATCATAGTATCAATATACCTAGCTCCTATACGACAGAAAAATCAAGACAAAACTATATTATCAATTCATGGCATTGACAAATTTGATCTTTCCAAAATATATTGATTCTTCACTTTTTGTTCTCGATTTTGTTTTCGTTCATAACTTTTTTCTCCTTGGCTTGTACTTTACAATGTCAATAATGTCTGTAATTATCGGAGTGAGCTCTTCAAATTTAGGCCGTGAAACCAACCAGACATTCGGTCAACACTGGACAGTGGACACCTGCCTCTAGATGGGATATCCTTCTTGATTTTTTCCTACTGTTCGCCGTCAAAATAAACACAAACTTTTCAAGCCTTCTAGATGATTTTCTACTTTATTTGTTAAGGTACACAGTAAGGTACTTATCCGTCCAAGAATGCGATTTACTTAACTGAAAATTTCACAGATGATTCAAGGCTTGAATCCAATTTAATAAATATAACAGACAAACAGGTATTGTAACAAGTCTACTGAAAGTAAGCTATGTACAAGAGTTTTATTTTGTATATGTAAGACTCACAACTATCATATCCATCCTTTTCTTAGAAGAGCTCTACATTTATTCTGAAAACTCTTTACTATCTCAATCAGCTTATCTCTTGAGACATTTGGATTTCGAAACAATGTTAAAACAATATACGTCCTTGTATTTATTGTTTAACAAAAGATAGTTATGTTTGTGTCCCATGTCAAATCTTCGATAACATCTCTATATTCTACCGCAGCGTAGGTCGTGAAAAATTGTCTTCGGAAAAATTCTCGACACGGTGTAGTTAAGCTGGTTCTCTTCCTTTTCTTCAAGAAAACAACAAAATCCGAGTAGGAAGTGTACAAATGCATTTGTTTAAGAGGCGCGAACTACAAGACGGAACTGAAATTGTACCATAAAATGAGTGAACCTGCAGAGCAAGTCTTCAATAATGTTCATTCGTGTCTGAAATGGTCGTAGAAAACAAAAGATTGTTTGGGTCGACAGAGTCTTGTTCTTGGACGATTCTTTTCACCATTCTTGTGCGTGGGCCAGACAGTGATTAAATACATACATACTCGTTGTGTTTTTTGCCAAAAAGTTGCACACTTTCCTTTCTGTTCGCAATGGCATTCCGCTTAATTATTTTATATTAATATTTGAATATGGTGACACTAAGAATCCTCCTACCTCACCAATTGACACAGCTCAGAAATATGATTAATTTATAGCGGGGAAAAGTTTTTCACTTGAATTTATTAGTTGTCAACACTTTACAAGATTGTATTTGTGTTTCAGATGAAAATATCTGCTTTAAATTTTAGTTTTAATCATTTATATCCAAGAAAGTCTGCTTTCTCATTTGACAAAATGATTTCAAGTTTCAGAATTCCACGGTAATTAATTTTTGGTGAGTCTCTTTCCAATAGAAAGCGATAGATAATTTTGATTCTTTCATTCATTATCAAAAATAGCCTGATAAATATTCAAAATCCGCCAACAGTCTTTCTGTAATCTTTTTGTGAATACTCTTAAGCCCTTTCACTTTTTGACATAATCTGTTTGATTAATAATTCGGACATTTCCTATCTCTAAAAGGATTTTTCGATATTGGAATGTAATTTTACAGTTAAGAATATATCCCGTGAAATAACGGAGTTTTTTAGTGTTATTCGAACCTATTTGATAATGATCATGCTCTTTCTTGATGAACTTGAATCTAATCATGAAAGTTGAGTTCACCGACAGGGAAATTCATCATTGTTAACATTTTGATTCGATTTCTGGTATAAATTAGTATTTCAGGATAACATCACAAATTTATGGACTATATTTTTCAAAGTATGCTTCTGATTTGAAAGAGTTTTAACTCCAAATAATTGGCTCGGGATCTCTGAGCATCAGGATGCAATACTTTGAAGGACAAAGTGAAAAGCTGGATAGCCATCAAGACTAAGCAATGTACGTAGGACGAATATTGACACAGTTAATACCCGAGTAATCATGCCGTGACAGAAGGCAGTTTATTTTCAAAATCAGAATATTCGCTGTCAAAATAAGGTTCTATAAATCTGTGAACCAAATACTTGAGCAAGTTATAGACTTATTTTAACTTATGTGACACATTTCTTGTTGTTCCCATTTCATTTCCTTGAATCTGTCAAAACAGAGTCGCAAATTTCTCTATTAATCTGAAACACTATAATAACGATAAAATACAACAATACGAAACTAGAAACATGTTATTACATAGAATAAAAATCGGCTAGTAATACAATCTTGTCTCACAATAGCAGGTAACGGCTTATTTTACACGAGAAGAAATATTTTTGTCCTTTTCGTTGGCTGTACTGCGGCAGACACTAGAAATGTTACAACATGTGTCGTTACATAGATATACGTTTTACTTGTCATCGAATGATTTAATATGTTATAATTATACATATAGATAGGATAATGATACATTTGGACAAGATACCTATAGAGATACGGAACATAAATTAGTGGAATGCGGACTAGTGTATAGTTGGCGCCATGTTTTTGCACCTTTGGCAGAGAAAAATATTGGAAAAATATGACTACAGTTGAACGATAACCTTTCCAAATGTCTGCTATGAAGTGAGAAAATTTTATTTTTGCGTGACTCCTTCGATTGATTTCTGGACTATCACATCTAAAGAATCATCTCTGCACTGACGTGTGATATTTGAGTTCCTATGTACATCAACATAACCTCCGTATCTTTTATTGAAAGTCACTAACTCGGCAGGCATTAGTTTTCAGAAGGATGGCTCAACCTACTACATTGCTCAATACATAATGAGCTTATATTGATATTGCTAGCACCCTCAAAATAATTCCAATATAATTTTTGGAATGTCCTCCCAATTTCTTCCTCATTTCTTCAACTCCTCTGATTGAGTCAAATCTTTGTCCTCTTATGGTCGTTACCACTTCAAGAAATGGCAAGAAATCTCAGAACTGACCAGTTGAATGATTGCCGAGAACATCAATTATTTTTAACTGTTAAAATCTATCGAATAAGGAATTATTTCTTGGTAAGGCTCATTATCATGATACAGAACGAAACTATTAACCCATTTAACTGATCTTTTTCAGTATACATCGCTTCTCAACATTCTAGAAGTCCCGTTTAAGTTGGGATTACAATTCAATCTTTGGATAGATCTCCTAAATAACAACCTGGGGTCTTTTCAAAATTCTGAATCAAACTGAATTTCAGTTTACTTGTTTTTCTGTATCAGTATCGACACCAGCATTGAAATTTAGTAATATCGGCAGTATGACTTCATTGTGAATGGCAGAGCTCCCAGATTCTGATCTAATTTAGTACCAATATTAATTGAGAACAATTATTCAATTTGTACAAATTTATAGTCTCACTTTTATAAATCTAGAATTCGCAGCTGAATTTTTCACCCCAAATATCCTTATGGAACTCGTGTATCTAAGAACCAAATATCAGTTTAAGGCATTTGCGTAGGACGATATTTATTGCTTGTAAATAATACGTTATCGGTCAGAATTAGATATGAAACAGAGTAATTGAATCTAGTTACTTATTCACAACTTCTTTGCAATAATGATCTGAACAAGTTAATCCTTTCTCTAGCGGTGGCGCCAGCAAACAAAAACGGTGTAGAATGTAATTATTTGTAGCAATTAGTCTGCCGCAAAAGATTTTTTACTCCTGGAATTATCATAAGACATGAGAATATTTTTATAATTATCAATCACGTGCGTCTAAATTTATTCAATTATTAATAATTCCATGTTTTTAGAATCGTTAATAGAATTAATTATTATTGATGGTGTTTTCTATTGAAAAATATTCAAAAGAACCATAAAGTACATACAGGCTATCCCTGGATAAATTATATACATCGATATATCCGTGAAGAAGTGCAGTGTGAGATTCTTACCATTGATAGTTTCCGCCTCTACAGTACTGCGATTGAACAACAAGATAACTAAGAGTTTGAGCCATTTTGATCGTGAAGGTTTTGGTCCATAGATGTCAGTTGTACAATAACAAACTTCTCATGTTGAGTTTGAGTTTTTTTACTGTTCCTTCACTAGTGGACACGAAGTTTTCCTATTTGCCAGCTTTGACTTTTTTAAGGACTACCTTTTCTTAAAAGTTTGATGGACTATTTTTTCGAAGATAAGAAGCAAGAACTAGGCAGTTCGACCTTATTCCTGATTATTACTGATTCATTCATTCCTTTGGGGAAGAGATCGTGTATCGATTGATGTGATATCCATGCAGCTCCAAGCAATTATAGTGTCTCACACGGTTCAAGAAACGTTCATATTCAAGTGTTGTCTCGTCTCTGCCCATAATTTCAAAATATATCCGATGAAAGAGTTATTTCAGATAGTTGATCAGCCAGTCAGCTCAATTCTTTTGGACGTGAATTTTACATATCTTAGGGGGCTCTAAAACAGGATCTATTTTGTTCTCACTCTCACGTCCTCAATTTATGTAATGAATTTCTTCTACTTTTGCAATCCCGATTCCAAAATTAACTGTTTGCTGTAAATCAATATGCAATATCGATTTTCTCACCTGAATGTAGAAGAGCTAACGTTTCGTTGTAGAACTGAAGATTATCGAAGCCTTGTTGTAGTTGATACTTTATCTAAATTGACGGGAGATCGACAACCGCACCGATCAAATATGAATATGAATCACATATGCTACCTGCATGAATCGGCATTAAAAAGAAGCTAGAACAGATATACCTCGAAGAATGCAAAATGTATACGGTACAAATGAAAAGTTCTTCTGGCAAACGGATTCGATTTCATCCGATTGTGGTTCCTAAGAGTACCTAGTTGTTCAATATGTGAACTCTTGACTCTGAATCTTTTGATATGCGATACCAAAGTAGAGCATAAACCAATCAATATTCGACTAAAATCAAAACTAATTGGTATTCAACTCGAATCGGTAATCCGTGGAGCCCGGTTGGAACCAAAGCTCCTAACATTAAATTGAATGCATCCTATTGGAAACAAAAAAGTTTTTTACATAAATAGGTGACAGCCTTCAAGTAACTAAATACAGTCTACCACCCTTCAAGATCCGATTTCACCAAAGTCAGTTGAATTCATCTACAGATTATTTTGGGTTAGTAACTATAGTTACAATTGTACCAACAATAGGTTTCGTATAAAATAACTCTCAGGCCCGGTTTCACCAAAGTCAGTTAAATTCATCCAGAGGTCATTTTGAGTTAGTTACTTCAGTTACAATTGTATCAACAATAGTTTTCGTATAAAATAACCTCTAGATAAATTTAACTGTCTTTGGTGGAACTGGCCTTTAGAAAAATTCAACTGGCGTTGATGAAACTGCTCCTACGTTCATTTTCATCATCGGTTCAGCTGTCCAAGTGGGATATGCCCCTTCCTGATAAATCTGGTCCAACTTTCTCTATTCAGTGCTAATTAACTATAATTGTTCATTCCTGCTTCTTCGAGATTCCTTTTAACATCCTCATTCCACTCTGTTTTCGGTCTACCATCTGGTCTTTTCAGCATTGGTCCACACCTATATATAGCTTGGGGTAGTCTATCCTTGCCCTTTCCAAACTACCTTAGTCTCTGTAGTTTGATGAATGCTACTATATCCGATTCTGCATACATTTCTTCTAGTTCAAAATACATTCTAATCCTCAATTGCTCATCTTTCCTTATTGCTCCAAGGATCTTCTTCAGGATTTTCTTTTCCAAGCATTGTTAGGTCTATATCTTCTGTTGATTGGTAGTCCAGGTTTCAGCTCTAAATGTTACTACTAGTCTTATTATTGTTTTGTAGATTCTTAGTTTAATTGATCTAATACCTCGATACAATAGTGTTGTATATTATAGGTTGTCCTTAGGCTCATAGGTCTACGAGCTATTTCCGATATCCTCGTCTTGTCCTCATTTATTGTGAGTCTCATCTTCTTTGCTTTTTTATCGATTTTTTTTGGAGCTCTGCCATATCCTGCAATCTTCTACTTAATATTAAAATGTCATCTGCATAAGCAAGGACTACATGGGATCTGCTAAGCACTGTTTTATTCAGGTCGACATCTGCTTTTTGTAGTATACTTTCTAGGGTTATACTAAAGAACCAAGGTACCAACGTCTCACCCTACTTCAAGCCTATATTTGAGCTGGAGGTAGTTGAAATCTAATTTTCCGTTTTTACTGATATTTTCAGATTTTCTGTCGTTTCCGGTATACCTAGTTGTTTCATTTCTTCCAATAGCTCTCTCTATTTACCGTGTACACTGTTTGGAAGTCTATGAAGAGACAAAGCAATTTTGTGTCATATTCCCTGCTGTTTGCCTCAAATAGAATATATAATCGGTCGTCGATATTTGCTCTCCCATCAGGTCATTGCAGTGCTCTTACAATTTTTTATATAATAACGTTGCAAAGATTCTATTTATAGTGTTAAGTGACGCTATTTCTCTATAGTTCTAATAAATTAGCGATGCTGTCCAGTTTGCTAGGAACGTCTCGGTTCCCATACATCTTCAAAGACCTTATGGACTCTCATCAGGATAGTTCCCTTGTTCATTGCCTCAAATAATTAATTTTGTCTGGTCCCTCCGATTTACCATTCCCCAAGTTCCTAATGGTTTCTTCCAGTTTCTCTTTTGTAGGGCACGGGATATCCATTTGTGTTTGTAGCTGTATTGTAGTTTATTGTGGGCCATCCCTTTGTTTCCCATCTACATTATTTTGTTGTGTTGCGTTTGGAATCTCCTTGAAGTGGTCTTTCTATCTCTCTAGAACTCCGCTTTTGTTACTAAGATAGTTAATATCTCCAATTTAACTTTTTAATAAATCCTGATCACATATTCCTGATCAGTTAGCATCATTCCACTATCTTGAAAAATATGTTGGTTTTATCAAAATTCGAAGATCATTTCTATTACACATGATAAAGTATTGGTATTCCTTTCAAATCTAAGCTTCGGTTCTACTATCCTCAACCTAGGACTTCATGGCTGGGAACCAATCACGTTTTCATTGAATAGTATTATAATTGGGAACCAATCAATGATTCCATTACCTGAAATCCATATTTGGATCCAATCTCGTTCAACTACCCGGATATTAAATGTCCGAATACTCGGTTCCAGAATCAGTTACAAACTCTTTCAGCTCCTAATTGCACTTTCAAGAAGTATTCTGAATTGCAGATTAATAGAGTTGATAGGAGTGCACGATTAGGTCAGGTTTCATGAAACAGCAACTTTGATAGTGATTTACAAAATATTCGACATTGCGCACCAAACATCTATTTGGTATTATTCTTAGAGTAACGACGGTAACAATCGAATAACTCTTAGGTAAATCTATCTTTTGAAATCTTTTGAAGTACCTGTTTGACGACCTGGGCAACTAGTAAAACTTCTGACTGAATATAGTCCCCAAATAGTCCAAGGTAGATTATCTTGACAGATATTGAGCTCATAAGCAGAAGATGCAGTTAGTTTCGCGGAAAGAACACGAATTGAGTATACACTCTATACATGTGTTTAATTCATTGATTGAAATTTTCTGAGCGTAGGTAACTGATTCAGACTTTCGCTGTAATGTTCCATAAGATGATCGATCGATCATTAAAATGTAATTTATTATGTTAACAAGATCTTGTAGTTCGAGATAAACAACAGACGAGAATCTTCCTTTTCTGTTTTAAAAACTTGGTGTGTGGTCATTTTTATTCCACCGCATTAATGACTGGTGATGATTATTATTCCTCGTTCCGGAACCAAAATATGGCATTCTAAATCGCTTTTGCGTGTTACTTGACATATGAGTCCACACATAATTATATGAGAATAAATCATAGATTCAAGCATACTACTGTTTTATTCACTAATAAATATGATTTTCAATTTGTCAATCAGTTCCAATATTCAATAATTTATCAGCTTTCTAGAAATGATAATCTTATGGGTGAAAAGAATCTCACCATTTTTTTCTGAGTGACCTCAAGCACGTGTGCGATCCCTATTTACGCACGTGGCCATAAGTTGCTTCCATTTGTTAACATCGCCATATTAAACAAAAGAAAAAACAGCTGAAGTCGAGCATGAAGCCACGTGGTTACTATACTTTATGTGCGAATAAGAAAGACGGTGAATTACCATATAAGATATTGTTAATTATTAACAATGCGGGGGGCTATCTACGTTTGTTTCTTGTTATCATGTAGTTAATTGAGATTGAGATAGGTTTTGATTTTATGAAGTGTGAATATTGCTTACTGCTGTGATATGCATGAAAACTGCCATACAAATTTATAATTAATTATTATTGAATACTTGCTTGTTCCCAACATGAAATATTGTTGCAATTTATCCAGAGAAATGTTTTCTATTGTAAAATGATTACTGTATGAAAAATAGTCTAAAATATTGGTGACCTGGTCATTGCGTATTATAATAATTTCAAAAGTACGTAGGCAGAACAAGGAGCACTACTTTTGTCAGGATTAAGCCATCTACTACTATTGTAGCTCATTAATTACTATTTGTATATTTTCTGAAGTGATTATTCTGAAAACTTACATCAAAATGTTGTTTAATGTGCGCGTCCAAATTTTTCAAGAATCCAGTTCGTTATTGTAATTTAGAAGATCAAAATTAATCCTAAAAAATGGTAGGCAAAATTTTGATTCTTTTGAATTCATGTTTGTGCCGTCTTTAGAATAAGATTTAGAACAACCGATACAGTATCAAATTATTTTGGTTGTAGTTATGAAGGGTGGCAAGAAAAATAGTCAAATTACTGAAGGATCATACCGAATTTATTCAGAGCTATGGTTATACCGTACAGAACTATGAGAGTACTTTAGCCTCAAATAAGTGCAGAGAAGTTGCAATTTACTGCAGTTTCTTGAATTTTTTTATGAATAGATACAAATATATCTGTGATTTCAAGTAGTACTAGAACTTCTGGTTTTAAATCACTCATAAATCTTCATTGTGAATCCTATGTTTCTTATTATTCAAGAGATTTATGTTTACTGGTCTCAAGTTTGCTATAATAGGAGTTTTCATCACTGATGGTCCCACAAATAGAAATTTCATCACAAAAAACTATTTTGAGAATCTGATATTAGACTCACATTCGCAGCCATTACTATTTCCATATTCTTTTTGTATAACAAGAAATTATAGGCATTAATTTGCAATAAATGTTGATAAACTTCTCGATCACTTATTAAACAGGCATAAAAAGTACTGTTATGCAAAACAACTTGCAAATATGTATCAGTCGTCACTATATCCGTCCAGCAAGTTTCTGTACATTTGCGCAGAATGTGGCAACGTTCCCAAAACGGAACCTTGCGGTAAAAACACATAAACGGTAGATTAATTTATTTGATTGACAAGTAAATTCCGATCTAGTCAAGCTGACTTCAAGGCACATCCGTGCTGTTGTACAGATATGTTTATTTGCCCTGTAATCTTGACTGACCGTAAACAGAAATCTTTATGCTACTGAAAGGAGGATTCGTTAGACAAAAAACACACCAGAAAAATATAAAGGGGAATGATGAATGAAGTGCAATTTTATCTGGAATAATAACATGACAGGAATACAAATGTTGACGTTTAAATCAGTTTATTCACTAGCAGATCTGACACATTCTTGTTTTGAAGACAATCATTTGTTTGACTAGGCAAGAAAGTAGCAGATTTACATAGCTAAGACGAAGTTGAGGATAAAAGCTTAGTCAAAGCAGTAAATATAAATTTTCATTCAAGTATTACTGCTAAAATGTCAATCGTATTGCTCGTGAAATTTCTCTTTGAGAAAGGAATATCTTACACCTCAAATATCGGTGGGTTGCATACTACACAGAAAAAATTGAGCACGCAATTAAGAAATGGGAATATGTCAATACCGAAGTTTAATAATTGAATTAGATGATGATAGAGGACTAACAGCATATTTAGTTATCGTTTGTGAACCAAATAAGGATGAAAATGAAGTAATAAAGGACAAATTTTAAGATACTTTACAGTTGGAATTTTTATGATTAGAAAAACTTATATACATGGCCGGGGACTTTGATGCAAGAGTGGGCAACACAAAAAAGGACTGGAAAAAGTAATAGGAATACATGGAGAACTGATCAAAAATGATAATGTTCTTCATATGTTGTGTGATCCAGATAATTCAATTTTGAGGTTATGAATGTGACAAAAAGATCAAAAATTTGAATCTCTTCTAATGTTTGAACGTTTTGGCGCCAAAACGGCCCGCAATCATCAGCTACAATTTATTTTTTAAATAAGAATAAGTATAAATTTCATACAACAAATTCAGCAGGTATGCTATTTTTCTCTTTTTCATGGTTTCCACGTGTTGTATAAAATTTATACTTATTCTAATAAAGAATAAATTGTAGCTGATGATAGCAGGCCGTTCCGGCGCCGAAACGTCCAAACATTAAAAGAGATTACAATTTTTGATTCCTTTGCCACATTCATAACCTCAAAAAAAAAAAAGTGATGGTGACAGACTTATAGACTTCTGCATGATTAGTGGACTTATAATTCTAAACACTATATCCAAACATGAAGAAATTCATGAATACACCTGATAAATGACAAGCAGCAAAAAAAAATGTCACTAATAGATTATTTCATAACTAAAATATCATCTAAAAGAAAAGTGTCAATGGTGTAAGAATAGAAAAGAGAAACGAAATTGGAAGTGACCATCCCCTAGTAATAGCAAGAATCAAAGGGAGAGAAAAACTTGAAATAAAGCAGTATGTAACTGAAAATCTTGATAAAATTGAAAAATCTAGAATAGAGAGATTAAAAGACACTGAAGTAAGAAAAAAGACCCGGGAAAATATTAGAGACTTAGTACATAATATATCAAAAGCAACCATGAACAATATAGAAGAGGTATGGAGAACTTTCCAACTTATAAAAGAGGAGACAACAAAGCAAGCTTGAAAAGTGAAGTCAAAGCAGTAGTTGAAAAGAAGAAGCAGGAATGAAAGAAGTTTCTGAACACGGACAAAGAAAAATATTTTGAAGGAAACCGAACTTGAAGAAAAAAAAATTAGAGATCTAAAAATCAAAATCAAGAACTTGGGAGGAGTTAGGACACATACTGAAGATAACCACAAAGAGAATGAGGAACTATTCTATTTGACAATTGAAAACTTCAATCGGGGAAACCAAACAGTACTAAAACTACTCAAAGATAGACCTGGGAATATATTGAAAGAAAATAAGGAAGTTGGAAAGAGATGGGAGGAATACTTCGCAGATTTGATTGGATAAAGACAGACTATGGATGAAAATGGAGAAGAGAAGAACCAGAAAGGAAAAATCACTAGAAAAGAAAACGAGACAGAAGACAAAACAGTACTTAAAAAACTGAGAAACGGCAAGGCGACGAAACATGATATGATACGGCCAGAATAACTTGAATATTTGGGTGCAGAAGGAGGACAGATGCTGCTTGAGATGCTCGATAGAACTTGAATAGTTGGGCAAATACTCAAAGTTTGGGAGACGGTGGTGATATTTCCCATCCATAAAAAAGGAGACAGTAGGACTTGTAACAATTACAGAGGTATATCACTGCTATGTATTACAGCTGAAATGTATGAATATGATAAAAAACAAGCTAAGACAACAAGTGGATTCAATAATGGAAAGAGCACAAAGTGGGTTTAGAAGGGGACACTCTACGCAAGATCATATATACACAATCAATAAGCTCATAGGAAAACTGTAAACCAGGAGAGCAAATTATATATAATTGTTGATCTGCAGAAAGCATTCGACCAAATACCGCGAAATCATATGTGGAAAATATTAAGAGAAAGACTGGATAACGAAAGTCTAATAGAAGCAATAAAAAGTGTGTATAAAAAGACATCAAATTACGTAAGAACTGGAAATGAACATCAAAAGAATTCTTCACAACGCAAGGACTAAGGCAAGGGCGTGCATCAAGCTCGTTGCTAATTATAATATTTTTGGATAATATTATCAAGAAAAAGAAGGATACAACAAGAAAAGTGGATATTTGTCACCATCGGCTGACAATAACAGCAATATCTGGTGAATGTGTTTCTGCAGATGATCTAGCAGTTCTAGCTAAGAACGAGAAAGACATGCAACACAATATAAAGATATGGAATGATACACTAGAGGACCATAATATGATTATGAATGTAGATGAAACAAAAATAGACGTGGAAGCAAAAGAAGATACAATAACTAATATAGAAATAAACAGAAAGGAAATAGAACAAGTAGATACATCCACATATCTGGGGATAACAATAAACAACAAAGAAAGTATGGATTAAAAGAATCAACAAAATAATATTAGCAGCCAATCGAAACTTATATGCAATGAACAAGACAATATTAAATAACAAACAAGTGTCGAAAATTACAAGAATGACAATCTATAAAGCAATATATAGACCATATTTAATATATGGAGCTGAGACATAGACAATAAGTCAAAGGAACAAATGTTAGATTCAAGCAGCGGAAATGAGTTAATTAAGGCATATAAAAGAAGTGACAAGGATAGATAAATGAGAAATTATCAAATAAGGAAAAACCTGGAAATAGAAAGCGTACATAACACCATGGACAAAAAGCAAGTGGCATGGTACGGCCACTTATTAAAAAGGACAGAAAAGCGACCAATAAAACAATTATGGAACACAAAGAAGAAATAGACAGGAAGACCTAGAAAAACATGGTAGGACAAGAGAATTTAGGGAGAAACGTAAAAAAAAGCAGAGAACAAAGCAGAATGGAGAGAACTGATGAAAAATCTGAGCTAAAATAAATTTAATCGCAACGTCTGCAAGAGTATAATGCAGATTCAAAAAGATTGATAAGAATTGTGAAAAAAAAAAATACAGAAGAAAGTTTCAATTTACTAATTTCTTCATATGTACATATTTCGCGTTTTGCGTGTTACACTTACATTAATTGGTTGATTTGTGCGATGAATTACTTGATTCCATTAATTATTGACAGCGTTAATAATTACATCATTCATTTCAATGCAAATTTAGGTTAGTGTAATATTTGCATTTTTTCTATTCACAGTTAGTGGTAATGAAGTATTCCTAGAAAACGGTGTCAAATTTTATTTGGCATTCATTACCAATTGTTTATAATTTGTTCAACTGTTTTTTGTGCGTGTATATAAACAATGTATATACATAAAGAACATACGTTTGGAACATGACATAATAGATAATGAATCATTGAGATTTGTCAGCATATTCTGTTTGTATTGAACATTGTAGCGACTCATCGGCTTCTTTGTATGTTATATCGAATACAAAATCAATGCATGCTTTAGCTGAAGATTAATATTTTGATATTGGCTTGAATATAAAATGCTTTGTTCCAATTGGAGGATATAATGCCTAAAAGATATTCATGAGGTTATTAATTATGAATAAATATTATTTGACTCAACTATTCCAGAATAATTTTTATCGTGAGATTCTATTGTACAATTCGAGCTCTTGAAATCTGTGATACACCCATTTTTTCACAAAATACTCCTTGAAAAACATTTTTATCCAGCTGTTAGTGATTTTAGCCATAATTATGTATTCCATAAATTCTGTGATAAAAACTATTTTTGTTTTCAGGCAAATTTGCGTGGATGACGGTCAAGAGCTCTCCCTTCAATATGGCTGCCAATTCTACGAAGTCAGCGCTGCAGAAAATTTCGCCGGAGTATCTTTAGCTTTCCAATCTCTTCTCCGAGAAGCCCGATCTGTTCAGCTGCTAAAAGCGCTGCCGATTCGGCGGAAACTTGGAGTCAACAGCGTGTCCAAAGTTCTTGGAAATATATTTGGGAAGAATAGTAAAACAGACCGGAAGAAACGGCCATCTCTGAGTATTTGAAGAAGAAGAGGAGACTGATAATATGTACCAGATTTACCACCTATAGCAAGAAGATAGCTTAGGATAAAAAGATATTTTATAAAACTGTTATAAAGACAGAATTTCTTGAAGATCATAAGACGAATAAACGAAGTTGGTAATACAAATGAGTGGCAGAATATTCATAATATATCTTATATTATTTTACAGCTGATTTAATTTCTCCAGAAAAAATTGTCTTATTTTCGTGCGCATCTTCAAGAAATTTTGCCCTGAGTACATAACACAGAATGTTCCTGTTGTTAACATAGAAAAAACTCAAATCCACTATTTCTACTCTTCCAATGAAGAAATCATACGACAGAGGAGATTTTATGAAGCATTATACTTGAGAATATCAGGAACATTCTGTATTGAAACTAGATAAGTTGTTGGATAACTTGTGACAATGCAATAATGTATAGATATATTTAGTATTGATAAATAGTAGAAATCGGATATGCTAGCCTCATTCAACTTATCTAGTGTTTTGAATCATTCATTACATTCAATAACATTTTCAGAGGAACAGTTTCCAATTAATGATGGGCCTAGGGGCCAGTTCTCCTATCGTCAGTTGAATATTATGAAGAGGTTTTCTTGAATCTGGAAAATGAGCTCTGGGCCTATTTAAAAAACTATTGGTACTAATTTTGTTGTTGAGGAAAATCGCCGTGATTAGCAAACATTTTATTTGCAACAACGTTTGAAAAAATCAGAAAAAACCGTTATGTTGTTGTGACGTCACTGCGCATGCTTTCAATCAATTCAGGAAGAGAGAACCTTGGCTCTAAAAAGAAAACGACAAATAAGTATTGTATTGTGCTTGGGTGTAATAGTAGAAGTCATCAAAAGGCAAATATGTTGTTTGAAGAAGTTACAACAAATCCGACTTGATACCGCGAGTGTCCATTAAAATTTAAATACATATTCTTGATACATCATTGACAAAAATCGATATGTAATCAGCTGTCATCAGTATTAAGCGGAAACTTCAAAATAGTTTTGCTGAATTCCAGTCTGAAACAAAATACCTTCATGTAATTAAGACGTTTCAAAATTGTATTCTCCAAAGTGAACCAAATAAACATTGAATTATTTCAGGGTCTTTGACGTGACAAAGTCAAAACTTTCATAGGTTATGCCTGTATTACACGCTACAATTTATTGGTCAATAATCTTCAAAAGTTGACCTTTAATTTATTGTTGTGTGTGATATGTCCAAAGTTTCCACAATTTTTCCTTGGTCAATAATTGACCAGGTTATTTTTGTAATAGAACTGGCTCTATTTTTTACAAATATTCTGGGGTATTCTAGGGAGATTTTGTCGTTGCCAACATTACTCATATTAGTTATTTCGCGTCAAATGAAACACGCGTTTCATACTTGACTCAACCTAAACATAATCTTAGTGTTGACAAAGTATTAATATAATTTTATATACAGTTGCCATTAGTATATTAATTTTTTTGTCGTTTCCAATATCACATTTCTTCTCTAACCACACTTTTTGAAGTTACGACAAGAAATATAAATTTGTAGCTCAGATTTTTCTTGTCAAAAATTTGTATTGTGTAATATGGTACAAAATATTTTTGAGCTCGACAATAAATTGTTAGAAACTTGACAGAAAACTTGGTTAATTTATTGATCAATAAATTGTATCGTGTAATACAGGCATTAGCTCTTGTTATCCACTTAGATGTTTCAGTAGGTCAATATAACGTATTAAAATTGATAAATTACTAATACAATATTTCACTACACTTTGCACTGAGAAATAGACGTTATACTGTCGGAAGCACAAACCAAAATAGAGACTTACCTCTGAACCTCGTCAACACTTGTTTCAGCTACGTTGAAAAATACATTTTTTCTATGATCACTATAGAAAACAACATATTTCTCATACAACACACAACTAGAAAACTTACAATTTCACATAACTGTGCGAAAAGTCGTGAGAAATGATTTCTCACACCAGTTTGACTAACTTATATATTGATGATTCATTCTGAATATTCTTTAGGTGATATATATATATGATATATTTATCTAGATTATTGATAAATATCTCGGACTTGATATAAATCTCTGTTTGCTCTTTTATAAGCCACATTTATATAACAAAATTGCACTAAGTTCTGTTGGAATTATTTTCTTATTCTTGTAATATATATTTCGAAGGTTGGCAACACTACGAATCACAACTGTCAAATTGAAGCAGACAACACACGTTCCATCACATTCTGTTGAAATCGAGAAATTATGTATCTAATTATTGTATCATAACCAAAATTAGATATTCACAAATATCATTACTGCAGTTGGAAAATGGTAAGTGACGAAAATTTAGAAAACACGGTACCCGAGATCACAGAAAACTCTAATTAATGAACCAATCAGAAGGTCGCTTGGTGAGAGTGGGCCAATCAGATACAATCTTTCCGTAGTTTGCAACAATTAGATTACACAACAATGAAATGTCAATCAACTGATAGAAAATATATCAATAATGTTCCAAATCATAGCTAAAATTAATGTCACAATAAATAAGCAGAGCAAACAATTAAAATGCCTAAATTATTTTACATTTGTGAAAATAGCTTTAAAATCTCAGTTATACGAATGATTCACCTACATATTTCATTAAAAACTGTGATCGTAGAAAAAGTATAGTGTACAACACGTATAGAATCACCTATTCCACACTTGTGTGATTCCAGCACGAGACGGAGTCGAGTGCTGAAAATTACACACCTCGTGTGAAATAGGTAATTTTCTATACTTGTTGTACAATATACTATTACCGGAAAACATTGAAGCCTGTACGACACGTTAAATTTTTTCGTACATTTCTTTGTTCACTGTTGCAAAAAGGTTAAAATGTTCAATGACTTACTCAATTTTTCGTTCAATGAAATAATAGAGCTCGCTCTATTTTGTTCAATGTTTTCGTCAATTAATTGCGCAGGTAATATGCGCACTATTTCGCATTGCGCTGTTAATGGTAGCGAAAGATAGAAGATACATGTGTATCATTTAAAACAAAATGAAACTAGCTACAACGTAAAGAAGCGAACGATAGTATTTATTGTACTGATTGAAACTTATTTTGTGTCTGATTCTATTTTAAGTTAGTGCATAAGAGATAGGAATCGACATATCCCTTATGCACTAACTTCCTATCGCCAACATGCGTAATGACGTCACAGTGGCGCTTGGCCAATGACAGGTCACATAACAAAATTTAAAAAATTTGTCTTACATGATGTTCATTTACAAATTATAAACATTTCATTAGGATATGACGAAGTTATATCAATTATTTTGAACAGTCTCATTTGATCAATAGAATCTCTGGAAAGCGCCAGAATCTTTGTTGATATTTTGAATATAATTGAGGCTTGAAACTCACATCATAATTTCTCTAACGTTGATAATTTATCTCCTAAACACTCTGATAGGTACATTAGAGAAAAATAAAAGACGCTGTTTCATTTAAAAATCATTTCAGGGTGTATGTTCAAAATGTAATGAATGGTACAAATTTTATTTTCAATTATAAATTATTCATAATATTGAAATATATTTGAAAACATTGATAAGTGACGTGAGACGTCGAGGTTACGATTTTTGACTACTATGCGACGCTAGCAAAGTGTGGCTGGAATCAATTACAATCGTTTATATGAAGATGAGACGAATTTGTCTACATTTACAATTCTGCAGGATGATAGAATGTCACAGACTAGAACTGAAAGCTATAGTACTGTGTAAGTTGAAAGAGGCTATTTTGTATGTATGTATTATAAGTAAGTGGTATTTCTGTAAAATTAAAAATAAAGATTCAAGGAGGGGTGTCTTACTGAAACATGAAATAATGATCTCACAATAAATTCATGTTGATATAAACTTATATTAGTATATATATTTATTTGATAGATAGTCTAAAGCAATGATTCTCAAACAATGAAAACAAAATTCAGATGTTAGTTTAAATCACCAACTTCAACCCTTGTGATTTATGTTTCGTCTTAAGTGATAGGAATATATGATCATAATGAATACAGTCATGAAAAAAGTATTAAATACATGTTCCAAGGTTTCAATACTCATGTTATTCTTCAATTTGTGAAAAAATTCTACAGTTGGAAGACTGCATCAATATTTGGAGGAATAATTTTGATCCAATATGCCTTCGTTGAGTGAAATTTAGCTATCCTTTACAAATATTTTTCATAGTTTTTTGCCTTATTACTGTCTTAGAGGCCACGAGAAAGGAGCATTTTAAGAATTAGAGAAGTAAATGATTTGCAAATAGGAATCAAAATTTGATCATTTGATAATTTGTTGATTTGAATCAAAGTACCCAAAGAATGCTTCAAAATCTACAATACAACTATGTGACGAGCTCTTACAAAAAAATCACCCAATTTCATTAACAATCATTCGAATCTTGGCTATCCTAGCATCCAGTTACACGTATTTAGATAAATTCTAGTATTCTCCATCTTTGAAACGGATAACAAGATGAAACGTTCCACTTCATCAAATCCTTAGAATCTGAGAATCACTGCTCTACGAAACTAATAATTCGATAGTATATACTTTACAATAGTATAAATTCAATGAATCACAGATATTGCACTTTCTCTAAGCATATAAAAAAAAATTTGATTGGTGAGTGATCAATTATCCACCAAAATTCTTATGTATAAACCTGAACAGTTGGACAAGTCCCAATCTATTTCTAAGAAAAAATATATATTCAAATAAATGTGATATTACTCAACGCATCTAATGTATTGAGTGCAATACAAGGCTTGTATTAATGTGCATTCCTGAACAAATGTTGAAGTTAAAGCTTCTTTTAAAAGTTGTCGAATTGATGGATCCTCAAACGATCCTATCCAATGGAACTTCAGAAAATTTCTTTCTTATTAACTTTCCAAAATATTATTTGATGAAAATAAAAGAAAGTAAGGATAGAAGGCAAGCTACAATAGTGTAGACAAATTGTATCAAAATAAGTGCCTTGATCAAAAGATACATATATGTCAGTGATATTTTTACGATATGTGTAAAAATATATTTGGATATTTAGACTATTTACTACCTTGAGTCTTCAAGAAAAACGTTCCTATGAATGAAATACCCTATAGAATAAAATATATCTTATATCAATGTACAAACTATTGAGAGACACATCCAAAATGTGTATTTAGCTAATAGATATGTTTATTTTAATATTTAACGCAAGATTATCTTACAAGGCTGTTGATGTAGTGAATTAATTTTACTATAAGTTTTTATCTTGAAGGAAAATGATTGTTAGATAATTTATTGACAGGAAAAATATCAAATTCGTAGAAAGAATAATTTCCACTTCAAGATTTCATAATAAAGAAGCAGTGTGTTCACTGTACAATAAATGCTGACCAATAAATATTATTCCATGTAAAAATTAGGATCTAGTTTAAGAATTGGTTTCTGTATCTCATGCAATGTTCCATTTTGTACATAAAATAGAATTATTTGTATATATTTAATATATTTGCAAGTTTTTAGTCATATATTGCTTATAAGACGTATATACATGCTTTTTTATATACTATACTGTGACAGAAATAATATTTTCAATGAATAAAATAACTTTTTATAACTTGATACAATTCTCAATCTTTTTTCTTCCGTACTGACAAAATTTCTGCCTCTACGTTCATACATAGAAGTGGTTCCTTTGTAATGGTATCAAATGATCGGACATTGATTTTCCAATACCAACCTTCCACAGGAAATAAGTCAAAATTCGCGTCAAATGTTGCATTCTCCAAAATATATATACCCTGAAATAAAATAGAACTCTGAGTCGCAAAGTGGGATCTAATACAGAATCACCTCAAGGGATTGTATCTGTATTTTGTATTCTTGTGGATTTGATTTGAGAATCTCCTGGAAAAAATCGATTAATCTGATTTGAATAATATCACAACAATATCCTAGAAATATCCTGATAGCGCCCATGATCTGAATTTTTCTCACAATTTCTCCTTATGATTGATTTCTTGTTATCTTGATCAATATGGATTCAGTATAAAGGCATAAAAAACGATGATATTCATATCTAACTTTGAAGATTGATCACTTCTACAATCAAGTGTGCAAGATTAGGTTGAACTATTTTCCTAGACATTATAGAAAATCATGTCTACTTTGGCAATGCAAAGAGGAATAATTGATTGTTGATATTATTCAGGAAAATTTCCCCTTTTCCTATGCAGTATACATGCTTCATACCTTCAGAAAGTTGAGAAACTGGACAGTTTCTAAATCATTCTGTGTGACAGAATGAATAAGTAATTCGTTGATAACCTACGTATTCGAAATTTCAGTGATTGAGCAAACATACAATTTTGATATATCTTCTGTGGCCTCTTGATACAGTAATGTGAAGTTTGAGACAAAGTCTGATACAAGGTATAATTGAATGTAGCAAAGAATGAACTCCTAATCAATCACATCATTCATCACAATGCGAGTCACACTAATTCAATAATTCCTCAACCTTATCATTCTGATATCTATTATCATTTTGATATTTATCATTAGATTAAATTTTTGATAGTTCGTCAAATAATGAAGAGCTGAAATTAATGCCAATAGATGAGAGCTATCTGGCACAACTCACCTATCAAGATTTTAATGAAAATATCCGTTTTGAGTATCCCTGAATCCATTTTGACTATTTTTTGCTTGATGTCGGTACGTATGTTCGTGCATTCGTGCGTGCGTGCGTAACTCGCAAATCTCAAAACTGGCACAACGTAAAATATCGAAATTTAGTATTAAAGACTAGTATAGGGTCTAGTTGTGCACCTCGCATTATGGTTCTAATCTTCTGTACCGAAAGTGCACTTTACTTGAACCTTTTTTCGAATTTTTCTATTAAATCCAGAATGATCAACCTTAGGATGTTGAAACTCAGTATTTGAACTTCATGTTGTATCAGAATAGTCATCTACTATTTTTTTATGAATCGGCTAAGCCAGAAGTGCACTTTAATTGAAACTTTTTTTGAATTTTCTGCATAAATATAGAATGATTCGCCATAGCATATTGAAATTTCGTATAAAGAACTTCTATTTCATCTTATTGTACATTTTGCATTATTATTGCGATCGGCTGAGCTGGAAGTGCACTTTACTTGGAACTTTTCTGTAATTTTTGGCATGAATTCATAAAGATTAGCCATAGAATACTGGTATTCAGCATCTTTCATTTCTGTAACAATCGGCTGAGCCAGAAGTGCACTTTATATGACAGACTTTATGAATTTTTCGCATAAACTCCTAAAAATCAGTAGTAGAATATTTAAATTCTGTATCAGGCACTTTTATAATATCTAGTTGTACACCTTACATTATGATTGCTATCGACTAAGCCGGAAGAGCACTTTATTTGAAACATTGAACATTGTATATTCCGCATAAATTCAAAACGATTGAACGTAAATTGTTAGAATTCAGTAATTAGGACGATTATTTCGTCTAGATGATCATATCTTATATTTATTGAGATCCACCTAGTCGGAAGTGCACTTTACTTGACAGTCTCTTGGAATTTTTCGCATTAATTCGAAACGATCAGCTGTAGAATATTGAAATTTAGTATTTCAGTCTGCTGTAGCATTTGAATGATTACCTACTATTTTCATAACAATAGACAAAGTCCGTAGTGCCCTTCAGTAGAAATTTATTTTTTAATTGTTGGAAATCGCATAAAATCAGATCTGTTGGTAGTCGTAGAACTTTGGAAATCAGTATTTAGGAATGTTGTAGTATAAGAATAATGGCCTACTATTTCCGTAGCGACCGACTTGGCTGAAAGCGCATTTTACTTGACAGATTTTTAGAGTCTCTCGGATAAATCCAGAACGATTTACTGTGAGATTTTGTGTTTGATTATACATATCCAATGATACATACGTTCAAACTCAAAATCACATCGTATCATATATATATATATATATATATATATATATATATATATATATATATATATATATATATATATATATATATATATATAGATATATATATATATATATATATATATATAGATATATATATATATTTATATATATATATATATATATATATATATATATATATATATATATATATATATCCAATGATGTACAAGTAGGTCACGTGCTGTTCACGTCAGATTTTTCATTAAATAAAATTCTGAATAAGTATAGATTATTTCCTATTCAGTTACTTATAACAACTCAGAAGGTAATACCATCTCTTTCTTTGCTTGAGATATGTAATGTTTTATTTATTATTACAAGACTGTCATAGTTCCATTGAATTTCAAACCCTATAAAAAAAGTTTGAAAATCTCCCAAAATATTGTCGTGCGACACTTACTGACGCTAAAAACTTGTAATATAATTTGAACATATGTGTGTGTAAAAGAATGATCAGAAGATTAGTATATTCTAGAACAAGTTTTTGAATGGCCCTAATTCCGCACGAGCGAAAGTTTTGTAATCCTAGCAGAAGGCGAGGATTACGGTTCGCGAGTGTGGAATATGCCATTTCAATACATGTTTTAGACTATACTTCCTTCAACAGAGTTTTGGAAACTTATCAATATTTCAAAAGATATTTTGAAAATTATATAACGTCAAATGTCAAGCACCAAAAGAGTATCTAAATTGTTGAGACACGTCATAGTTACCAAAATAACAGCTTCTGATTCGTCGAAATTATTTCACACGGTTACAGAATATTATTCTTACACGGCGTGTGAAATGTCACCTGCTTCAACATAATTTTTGGTTGCAGTTGCAGAAAGTCGGATATGTATCAAGGAAGTCGAAAAGTAAATATATGTCATCTATATCTGCCTGTGGTCCGCCCTACAATGTCTTCAGACTTTGAAAGTGAAACCTATGTAGATTCGAACAAAATTGGGGTCTTACAAAACTCTATAAATAAGTACAATTGAACTTCAAATTTCCTTGTCTCTTTTCTCTAAATCACGTTTTTCGTGGTACTATTTCTCCCACGTTGCATTGAATCCAACCTTCGGACGGTGATAAAACAATTTTATTCAATTACTGGATGAAATCTTGATCTGAAGTGTCGCTATATCAGTCTTCTTATATGCAGTATGATGCATTGATCTAAACTAAATAATCCCAAAAGAAGTATGTTTGAAAGCAGATAAAATGCTCAGTAATATGAATCCTAGATACAACTTAACAAGACTGTGAGTTCTTCACGTGTTTCTGATGTAAAAAAAAAAGAACTCATTTTGATATAAACACCCCATTTGCCTAAGTCTGTACCAGATTAATAAATAAGCATTCTCCATTATTAGATTGTATTGTGGAAACTGACTGGAATAGTGAATGTAAGAAGAATAATCAGGAAATTCAGTCAATTTTATTTTTCTCCCCTAGCTTGACAGTTTCAGCTACCCCTTAACCCATTCGCTGCTGCGCAGAGCATAACGCTCTTGCCAGAAGCGGCGCTGATTTTTTGATAAAATCTGCTGTTTGTGGAGAGAGTCCTAATTGTTAATGCTTAATTTGACCATATGAATTGTTTTTTGTGTTTTTAGGGTCTCGTCACACATGCGTGACGTGCGCACGCAGCCACGTATTTGACGTGCAGTGCGCACTGACACGCATGTGTGACGTAACGTTTTCAGGGAGTATAATAATATTAAAATTATGTTTGGAGGAAAATGATGCATATTTATTTTTAAAATCAGTCACCAAGAAGACTTAGAAACAAGAACGATGCTTTTATACTGATAGAAACCCATAGAAAAGGAAATAAATGTAAGATTATAGAAAACTACTAACTTATTCCTACTTCATCGTCGTCTCTGAAATCCTTTATCAGCAGTTGTAATAACTCATCCTATGACAATATTTTTTTATTTTTCAACGTTATTATGCGTTCACCTGTCTCTGAAGGACATGCCTTATTGTCTCCTATGATTCACAGGCAAAAAAACAACAGAATTGGGAACGGCGACTATTTTCTAAAGTATGGGTGCTGTACTACACGCTAACCAAAATGAAACCACTAAGCAGCAACGCTTATGAATATCTAGCAAATTAAAGTAGAGAAGAAACGTGTCACCTATGAGTGCCATGCGCACCTTACTTGGAGCCGTTCCGTCACTCATGCGTGCCATGAGCAGTGAATGGGTTAACCATCTTCAAGAGCGCTACAATTTGGAACACAGTCAGATAGTCCTTATCTACTGCGAATAGAATCTAGTTATAATGTTGTATTACTGTCGGTCTAGGAAAGGAGATTATTAATGGATTGACTGAATTTCCTGATTATTTTATCCACATTATCCATTATCTCTGAAGCTTTCAGTTGTTTGTAAGCGAATATGCCACTTCTATGGAGACCGAATAATGATTGGTCAGTAAATTCGTTATCCATAGAAATGTATGTTTCGCTCACGCCTGCCAAAATTGTGATATATGTACGCACTGTTTTTACTGGGCAACGAATCCTGGGCTTTATACTATCGACAAACGTTTAAAAGATCACAACATTTCGCAAATCTTATTTTGTTGTATGTTTCGCATGAATCCAGTGCCTCTCTATTTCTACATCTAGTTAAAAATGAAGTTTCCTGGAAATAATTCTCTTATGGTTAGTAATTCTGACCATCTATGAATTCCAACCTCTATTTCATTATTCAGATCATGTGTCACTACCAGTTCTCCACTTATCATCATAGTTCTTCTTATATGTTGGAAAGATAAATTATGGAACGTCATTGGGACATTCTCCAATCCTGCACATTGTCCTTCAAATCTATCTATTTTTGCTATTTTTTCTCTCTAAAATCCATTGAAAATGAGCGATTTTCTTTGAGTTATTCGAATAGTAGACGTACGAATATAGTAAAGGAATAGTTGTGCTTGAAAATCTCTAAAAATAAAATGGTCAATACAGCTATTTTTTCATCCATTACTCCTTTTTCGAGGATAAACTGTTACTGAATTGCATTCTTGTTATTAAGTTTTATTGATTTTTTTTTAGCAGGATGTGAGTTTTGGATGGAACTGTTACATTATTGTTCTAAAAAGTTATATATACATCTATAAATCTCTTATTTGTATTATATAACAAACAACTATTGTTAAAATATCACATTCAGCAATTAAAACGGATAACTCATAGCGATTATTTAAGTCAAAAGAGAGGAGATTGCATCGCAAAAAAAATTGGAAAAAAAATATATAGGATAAATGAATGAATAGAAATGATAGAATTAAGGAACACAAGTAGCCATGAATCGATTTATGTAGGTATATTCATTCATCCCTAAGCTAGCGAATAAGTAAAGTTTAAACATTGTATACTCTTATGGAAGCTGTATAAATCCTATTTTAAAATGACTCTTACGCTTCTTATGAGTTTGGAAGATCGATTCAACCATTTTCAAATATAAAGAAGCTATTTTATTCGGTTTTACAATTGAATATACATCATTACGGTGATATCATGCAGAATATTTTTGGAATTTTTGGTCATATAACCTGTGCTTCCATATCTATGTTTTCTGCTTCTGAACAACTAGAATCTCCGAGTCTATTTTCAAACACATAAGTAATTCTTTCGTTACAGTGTCAAATGAACGAACAGTCAATCTCCAGTACCATCCTTCCATGATCGGAAACATACCCAAATTTGCATCAAGCGTTCCATTTTCCATAATGTATAGTCCCTGAAATAGAGAAAAGAACTTCAAATAATTAATGAATATGTTTTATTTGGAAAAGTTCTTTATATAAAAATGATTAGGAACACATCGTTTCGAATATAATAGATAAATAAACAAAAATTGTCAGGACAACGAAAATACAAAAGGTGACTAGATAAAATATCAACTCCTAAGATCGTAGAGCCCTGCCTGTGGTTTAGCATATAATTTAATGTCCACGGGTCTTCAGGATATGAAAATGATGGTCTAAATAGGGAAATAGTCAACTCCTTGTAGTTCAAGGTCAATCTGGCTCTACTCTTTTTGGTTTGGCACATAACTGAACCATCCACAGATCTTCAGTAGGTGGTATTAAAGTAACTGTTGCAAGTAGATTCAAAGATAAAAATAGCTTGAAATAATGAACGAATGACTGGTAATCACGATCGATTGAGTTCATAATCAGTATTGAAATTCAAATTATTAGGTGATTTTTTTTATTTCTATTGCTTCTCTTAAAAGCTTCTTGGACCAATTTTTCTCTTCAGCCAGAAGCTTTATATTCTTAAAGTCAATGCCATGTAATTCTTACATTGCATGCTCAGCCACCGCAGACTTTTCTGAAGATCTGTGGATAGCTCAGTTATGTGCCAAGCCAAAAAGATTAGAGCCAGATTGACCTAGAACCACAAGGAGTTGACTATTTCCCTATTTAGACCATCATTTTCATCTCCTGGAAACCCGTGGACATTGAATTATATGCTAAACCACAGGCAGAGCTCTACGATCATAGAAGTTGATATTTCATCCAGTCATCTTTTGTATTTTTGATGCCTTGACAATTTTTGTTTATTCATTTAATATACTTCAACACCTGGAAAAAGCAGAGCTCTGCCGTTAAAACGTTGTGTTTCTAATCATTTTTATATACAGAGCTTTTCCAAATAAAACATATTTATCAAAAAATTAGTTCTGAAAAGTATTTTCCTTCTTCAAATAATTGAGTTCAGCAATTCCTGCGGTTAATCAAGTTAATCAATAATGAGTAAGTCCCACCAATCACCAGATTTTGTTCATGTTCAACAATTTCTGTGAGCTATCTGAGTTATTTTTTGATAAGATGTTGTTTTTATACATACTGCTTTTATTGGACAATAAACGTCTGGCTTGATACTCTCTATGAGAGGAGTCCACATTTGTCCTTGCGCACGTAGAACTTCACAACACTTCGAAAATTTAATTTTGTTGTAAACTTCGCAGGAATCCAGGGTTTCTTTATTTCTGCATCGGTTCACTGACACTATCCCCTGAAAATATTATTTGAGCAATAAGATACAATACCAGTATATGTTACCAAACCTCTATCTCATTATTCAAATCATGTGTTATAATTATTTTCGTACTCATTATCATATGCCTTTTGATGTGCTGAAACGATAAATTATGGAAAGATATTGGTAAGCTCCCTTCTTCTTTACATTGTCCTTCAAATCTGTCAATCTTTGCAACTTTTTCTGACTGAAATTCATTGAAAGAGTATATTTGGGATCTTGAGTTTTACAAGTAACATACTATACATACGAATATATTGAAGCTATTGCTAACATCGAGAACGCCGATAAATGTGAGTATCAATTTAATTGATATTGTATCTATCATTCTAAAAATAAGTGGATTTTAACTTGATTTTATTCGAATAGCTATGAAGAATAAATTAAATTCTAGGCCAAGAAATTTGTTATAAATATTTTGTTCTGAAATTGATGTGTTGATGTATCAGTTCATATTACAATGTACCTTTTCAAATAATACGTTTGATGTTTACGTACTATGGTAAAATATATACATTACTTGTTATCATCATTTTGAAACCAGTAGATAAATTTGATTGCATTATTCAACAAATTACCCTCAATAGTTATTCTAGTACTGAGGTCAGTAAGTTGATTCTACCTAATGAGGATAATAGTTTGAAGGCCGAGTCCCCAAAATGATGAATCAATTGAGGAATCAACGGAAACTTTTTCCAAAAGACAGAAATTCATTTATATTACTCTATTTGGGGTCATTTATTCCGAGCTAACAAATTGAATTGATATTATACGTTGTTGGATTAGATTGATATTACGCAGATGATTATTCGACTAGCTTTGAATACAATCATATCTGTCTGTTCTTAGACTGTAAGATATCAATAAATCAGATTTAAATTTCATTTACAATGCAGTCTTACTGCCAATGTCGATGCCAATGGTATTGTGATTAATTTCTATATCACCATTGATTTTTGTCATTCTTGAAAAAATATCATAATTATTTTTGTTTGATGTATTTGTAGACCTACAAGATAACTCACTTACTTTTATAACAAATACTCCTGCATTAGCAGTTGCATCGGTAGTACGAAAGCAATGTAAATGTACTTCAAGATTTTATTAATCACCAAGCTGTCATGTATTCAACAATTAATGAGGATCACCTGTATTTCTTTGATTTTTTAGAAATTTGCTGTTTCCATTTCTTCTGTATTTCAAATAAAGAAATGATCGTATAGAAGAAAATAATCATATTCATTCCCAATAATACAAGAATACTTTATTATTTATAACAAGAAACAACTTCTAAGTATAAGTTGAAAAAAAAAAAACAATATCTCATTCGGCCACTCCGAACACGAATGAGACTTTTAGATCTTTCAGGCATACCTTGGATCGAATTGTTCAAAAAACATAAAAATGACTATAAATAAGGTCGCACAAGAAGTATTAGGCAATAAGAAAGAAGAAAGAAACGCCGAATGTTTCGATGCAGAATGCACAGCTGCAATTCAGAAGAAAAACAAAGAGAGGAAGAAAATAATGCAAAAAAAAAACTAGAACCAGTGTAACCGAATATGAGACTGAGGAAAACGCAAATAACGTCTGTAGAAAAAAGAAGGGAGAAGCAATGAACTAAAAACTAGAAGAAATTCAAGATGAAAACCTGATTGAGCACTATAGGGAATTCTACAGAGACAAACATACAAAAACATAGCCGTTTAAAACCAGAAAAAATATATGTGAAAATGTAACGGAAAGCTACTAACCAAAGAAGTAGATATTCTTAACAGATGGAAGGCAAATTTGGAACCTCTACTTACTTACAACTAATATAATATATGACGAAAATTAGGCAATCACAGTCAACAATGGAAACAAATACTATCATACTGCTGAGCCAAATATTCAAGAGCCCGCATACGAAGGAATGTTTAATGTTATTATGAATGTAAAGAATAATAAGACACCAGGAATCGTCCAAATAGATGCCGAACTGATGAAATACAGCGGAGAAACTGTGTGGTATGAAATACATATTGATATCTGACAAAAATAAAAAAAAATACAAGAAAGGAGATGTGTATAGCGTACGAGATACTATCATGTGTAATATATAACTGCCGAAAGAAGGATGCAGAAGAAATCCTGGGAGACTACCAATGTGGCTTTGGGGAAAATAGGTCAACTAGTGACCACGTCAGCACAATAAGACAAATGATAGAAAAGTACCACGAACATAATATAGTAATCCATAACCTTCTTGTGGATCTCAAAAATGCCTTCGACACCGTAAATAGGAAAGAATAACATAGACAACTATTATTACCAGGTATCCCTAGGAGAATAATACGCCTAATACACATGATATTAGACGATGTGAAATAGCTACTCAAACAATTTTAGGTTATATTTGATAACAGTAATGAAAATCTGAAACAATTAATCTAAATTTCTAAATGTAAATCTCTTATTTGAATCCATCAGGAACCAGTCTTATTATTAGGAATTATTTGCAAATAGAAATCGGAATTTGATCATTTGATGGTTTGAAACAAATTAATAAGAAGCAGTAGAGATATATGAAATGAGGTTTATTAAAACAGAAAATAACAGTGACAAATAGAATTAATGAACCTAGGAGTTATGACACTGAGATAGATTTAACTCAGTTTGAGATTGCCAATAAAGGCTGGTTTATGATAGTGTGATGTTTATTGCTTGAAGAATCAGTTTATAATTAAATAAAAGTCACTATTTAATAATCTAAATTGAGATAAAAGTTTTATTCTCCTTATGTCACTAATAACACTATATTTATCGATATCCATTTCACCAGTACTACTCCTATTACTATTGTATTCCACACGTCTTTTGCTTGGCCTTATATAGAGAAATATCTATTTCTCGACTCTTTCCTTTTCTAGAATATTACTAGAGGCTTCCATTGGGAGGGTTGATGTGCTGCGGCGCGGCGCGGCGTAAGCGAGGACGAAAGGCTCCTCCCCATACTAAGTCGTCTTTACGAGCTTCCCCCACTCTCGCACGACACAATAGATTAATGGTGCGATTCTGGAATTTTCTATAACACTCCTGTAAATTTGAACAAAATCACATCATTTCTTGATGTCAAATGTCGCTAAATGTATTTGTCAACCAAAATTGTTTCGATTTTGTTCAGATTTACAGTTCTATAGCATTATATAAAATTCCAGAATCGCTACAATAATTCAAGAATTTGCATTTAGAAATTCAGATTTATAATTTTAGATCCTCATTCCTGTTCATTTCTTGAAATATAATCTAAAACCGACTTTTTGAGTAGCCATTTCATATCGTCAAAATTGTTTTATTCGCAAGAATCATTGAGTTTCGGATTGATTAATCACTTTCATCATATAAATATGGATACTCTTTCACTATATTCTTGTAATGAATATCTTTTCTGTGACAGTTATCAATTTGGAGTTTCTGACAAATTGACCAAGGTCTGGATTGATAATTAAGAAAATCGGAATTTCTTGATTGAATCATAAACCACACAATAAAACTATGTGCGAGCTGTTATAAAAAAATCCACCATGGTCCTAGCAGTCAATTACATGTGTTGGAATGGACTCTAGTTCTCTCTATCTTTGGAATGGATAACTAGGTGAAATGTCTTACTTCAACAAATCCTTAGAATTTGAGAATCGTTGTTCTACGAAACTGATTACTGTTAGTATATTTTGCAAAAGTATTATTCAATGAATCATAGATATTGCAATTTCTGCAACAATCTCTCTATGCATATAAAAATGAATTTTGCAGCCTCTCTAGATCTTTGATTGTTGAATGATCAGTTATCCACCGAAATTCTTGGATAAAAACCGGAACAGTTTAACAAATTCTATTCTATTTCTGAAGAGAAGAATAAATGCAAATGAATGTGATATTACTCAACGCATCTAATGTATTGAGTGCATTGATCTCTATATAACGCTGAATTGGGTTTAGACCGTATTCTGGCATCTGAAAGCGGCCCCGGTTGAACGGCGGCCTTGACAGTAAAACTGAGGCTTTGTGTTCCTATTCGGCGGCAAATTCAAAACACTTATAGAAGACACTCGATGAAATTCAAACTATAATGCAAGTAAGATGAAGAAATTATTCTCAATATATATTAAAATACATACATTAATAATCAACTAAAGTTAAAAATTGTTATAATAGTTGAAATATTTATTAATAGTTGAAAATATTTGTGAACTTTTTAGTGTCAGTGTTTTAACTATTTTTTAAACATTGTAGTTTAGTATTATTCAATCCGTTCAATAGTTTTATAAATTTTTGTTACCTAAAATTCAAAACTAAGAATTTACCTATATGAATAAATGAAGTGCATTTCTGCGATAATATTGCCTATTTAAAACTAATAATTTTGAATATCTACTACACATGATAGGAGAATAATAATACATTATTTAATAATCAAGATTTTATTGTTCGTAAGTAAGCACAAATTTGCAGTCCAGCGATTAATTTTGTGAGCAAGATATTTTATATTAAATTTGATATATTACTCAAATTTATTATCATAACTTACTTGTGCAGCGTCAAATTTCTTAATGAATCGGCTTTATTTCCGTAGAACATCCATTTGAACACCATGATTTAAAAATTGCGTCCCAACACCATACTGAACTGTCACCAACATATGTCACCAATTGAGCACAGAACCTCACTTTTGCCAAGATGGCGACACTCAATTGGGGCCGCATTCCAGCGACCTAAACCCAATCCAGTGTTTATTAGAGATCAGTGATTGAGTGCAATACAAGGCTTGTATTAATGTGCATTCCTGAACAAATTTTGAAGTTGGAGCTCTTTCTTGAAATGTGTCGCATTGATGGATCCTCAAACGATCCTATCCAATGAAACATCAGGAAATTCCTTTCTTCTTAACTTAACTTTGATAAAAATGAAAGAGAGTGAGGATAAAAGGTAAAAAGAAAAAATTGTAACAAGCTACAATAGTGTAGACGAATTGTATCAAAATAAGTGCCCTACTCAAAAGATACATATATGTCAGTGATATTTTTACGATATGTGTAAGAATGTATTTGGATATTTAGATTATTTACTACCTTGAGTCTTCAAGTAAAACGTTCCTATGAATGAAATACCCTATAGAATAGAATATATTTTATATCAATGTACAAAATATTGGGAGACACATTCCAAAATGTGTATTTAGCTAATAGATATGTTTATTCCAATATTTAACGCAAGATTATCTTACAAGGCTGTTGATGTAGTTAATTAATTCTATTATAAGTTTTTATCTTGAAGGAAAATGATTGTTAGATAACTTATTGACAAGAAAAATATTAAATTCATAGAACAAATAATTTTCATTCCAAGATTTCATAATGAAGAAGCAGTGTGTTCACTGTACAATAAATGCTGACCAATAAATATTATTCCATGTAAAAATTAGGATCTAGTTTAAGAATTGGTTTCTGTATCTCATACAATGTTCCATTTTGTACATAAAATAGAATTATTTGTATACATTTAATATATTTGCAAGTTTCTAGTCATATATTGCTTATAAGACGTATATACATGCTTTTTTATATACTGCACTGTGACAGAAATAATATTTCCAATGAATCAAATAACTTTTAATAACTTGATATAATTCTCAATCGTTTTTCTTCCGAACTGTCAATATTTCTGCCTCTATGTTCATACATAAAAGTAGTTCCTTTGTAATGGTATCAAATGATCGGACATTGATTTTCCAATACCAACCTTTCGCAGGGAATAAGTCAAAATTTGCGCCAGCTGTTGCATTCTCCAAAATATATGAACCCTGTAATAAAATAGAATCCTGAAGATGCAAAGTTTCATGCGATATTCCTGGGAATATTTGACTAGAGCACTACAAGAGATTAATTTTGCATTTTCGCCGAATTCTTGTGAATTTTCAAGAGAATTTCCTGGAAAAAACCCTTTCATATGACTTAAACAATATTGAATATATATCATTCCGCTAGTGTTAATTGGGGCTATTTTGGAATTTCCGTGATGATAAGACTATTTCTTATCACGGTGAATGAATTTTAGATAGGTTCAATCGGAGATAGTCTAATTCTTCCCTCATCTATCGACAGACCATATTCAGACTCTTGTAATAGCTCATACTACTCTATGGTCTATTGAGTCGCGTATTATCTAATAATGAGAATTGGGCTCCAGACTTTTTGATGGTATAGCAAATTGGGCGTTCAGTAAGCTGAGTATGTGGACCATAGATAGCTCTAAGTACACGGAACATATTTCTCGTAGAACACTGATTTTCGTTATACAGCTGAATGATTTGTAGGGATTGTGCTAGACTCAGTCTTTTCATGATGAAATGTCAAACAATACCGAACTGAAATACAATGGTAAGTTTTCATAATCCACGCGTCATCGGTCGAAAAATTCATTAAGAAAAAGGTAACTCCAAATTAATCACTTTTTACTTAATATTAGACTGAATTTCAAGCGAATCGTCGAATAGTGAAATGTTAAAGCTCATGTCAATAGATTAGAGCTGTCCGGTACGTGGTACATGGCACCATCAACCCATTGACACAGGTTTCAAATTTTTATTGCATACTGAACTGCTTGCAATCGCTGGTTTCTGGATGCTGTGTTGAAGTTCAGGCTTATATATATTTTGTGTGCTCTTAGATATAAGAATTATTTGTTTGTTCCATCGAAAAAAGTTTGACGCAGTCCGCTCTAGAACTGTAGTTAAGACATTTTGTTGGTAATTTTTTTGGTAACACTCAAGAATTCTGTATCAATTTATAGGGACTTTTGACCCCATATTGCGTTAATGATTGATCTTAAAACTGGATTTGAGGCTTTTGCATCGTTCTGTACATCATTATGAAGAATCTTAATCGCAAGGCAGTTCTTTTCTACAGATTGATTCATCGGGAATATTTCCTATCCAGTCACTCTTCCAAGTAAAGCAACTCAGTAGGTAATATCATCACCCTCGTTGCTTCGAAGTTCCTGAATGAGAGTTTAGTATCTAGTTGACTTGCACACTTGTCAATCTGTTTATATATGAAGACTCGCACTCCAGTGAAATTTCAAACCTTATGGAAAAAGTTTAAATAGCTCCCAGAATATTGTCGGGCAAATATCTTTCTTCTAGACACTCACTGACGTTGAAAAATTGAAATATAATGTGGACATATGTATGTAATCAATCAAAACTATGATGGTATTCAACATATGAACCTATGTAGATCCAAGCCAAATTGAAGTTCCACAAAGCTCTATACAGGGTGTAACTGAACCTGGACGTACTGATCATGAATCAAAAAGAATTTTGCTGAAACTCGTAAAAAGAGCAGTAGTTTGCAAAAATATTGCATTTTGGTTACCGCTGGTTGTCATAAGTACTCCTACACAAAATAAATAAAAAACTATGTCACATGATATCCACATGCGTGATTCACTATCAGTAAAGCAAATACATTAATTGAATAAGAGTATTTTCATCAACTGAAGATTAAATGAAATTTGTACTTCACAAGATATTACATAAATCTGAAAAAACAGTATTAGGAGATTATGAATTCATAAAAAGTGCTCAAAATTCTTGCCGCCCACAGCAACACACAATGCAGCACGTTGAATGAGGTTGACGGTACAAGCTTGACAGAGGTAGTTGTGTTCTTCAATTATTTCTGCGCTATTTTTAATACACTGTTGCAGTTCTTCAATACTCTGCGGCGCATCTTGGTTATCATAGATTAATAACTTTAAATGACCCCAAAAATAGAAAATCAAGAAGATTAGGATCTGGTGATCTCGGAGGCAATGGTACAGGACCACTACGCCCTATCCAGCGAACTTCGTATGCAGTATTTAATAATGCTATCTCACAAATCTGCTGTAGTGCGGAGGTGCAAAGTCATGGAGAAACCATGCATGCTGCAGAACATCTAACGGAATGTCTTCTAACAATTCTGGTAGAGTGTTTTGTGAAAACCTCAAGTAATCGTCACCATTCATATGAATGGGTAAAATGTATGGACCAAGTAGAGAACCATCCACAATCCACGCCCATATGTCAATGAGAATTGATGTTGGAAATTACTTCTTCTAGTAACATGTAGGTTTTTTCGAGACCAGTGATGTGAATTGTGGAAATTATAAATGCCATCTCGAGTAGACAAGGACTCATCAGAAAAAAGTTACATTTAATGAGAAATTTTGGTCCTGAGCATGTTGATGAAGAAGCCATTGACAGAAATTTACTCGCTCGAGGTGGTCACGATGCATCAGATTTTGAGCTTTCTGTTAATGGAACGGATGGTAATTTAAGTTTCGAAGGAACCTGCACACAATCATATGAGAAAGTTCTTGTTCCAAGTTGCGTGAAATTTGGCGAGTACTAATAAAACATTTTCAAAATTTTGTCGGTATTTTTGACGTTCTCCACCTCTACCAGGATTAGGTCGGAGTGATCCTGTATCACGAAGACGCTGTAGTAGTCTTCCAAACATTCGATGACTGATATATCGTCTGTCAGGATATCGTTCTGCATACAAACGCTGTGCTGCTCTCCCGTTTTGCCCCACTTCTACGTATACTATCATCATATCAGTTAGTTCTTAATTACTAAATGCAATATTCATTCCCATTTTTTTTTTTAATTCCAATAACAATAGCCTTATACACTGTTTCACGTTACAAACTTGTAAACTTTTGTCGATAGAAATTAATAGAAAATAATTTGATCCATTCATGTATTATACAATATCTATTCAATTTGTGATTAGTTGTTGGCTAATGGTTACAAGTAATGATCGACTAAGAATTTCGAATTTCTGTATCTCGTCTCTTGAAATCACGCTTCTTGTGGCACTATTTCTTCCACGTTGCACTGAACCCAATCCTCTGACGGTGGATGAACAAATGTTTTTGAACACTACATGATATTTTATCTTGAGTGTTTCTATATTAGTCTTATTGATTATACTTTGTGTCTTCTTTCATCTGATATGATGCATTAATCAGATTCGTCGTATGTTTGGAAGCAAATAAAATGCTCAATAATATGGATCCCAAATACAACTCAACTAGATTTTGACAAGGTCACTCCAATGCACGCTAAAATTGCATACGTCTTTTGGAAACAGAATATTTTATACTACAAAAAGGCAGAAGAGTGATGAAACTATATGTAAGTTCTAGTCTCAGTCTATGTATATCAGCGTAATGAATAAGCATTCACCATTATTGAATAATATTGTTGAAGCCAACTGGAATAGTGAATGTTAGTATAATAATAAGAGATTTCAGTGAATTTATTCACCCTTCCTTTTCCTAGCCCGACAGTTTCGGCTACACCTTAGCCATTTCCAAGAGCGCTACAATTCGAAACAGTTAGATTCTCTGTACCTACTGCAATTAAAATCTGGTTTTAATGTAATACTTACAACCTCCTCAATTTTTTTGTGAGTATAACATTGTACCTAGATTTGAATTGCAGTAGATGCAGATAATATTATTGTGTTTCAAATTGTAGCGCTCCTGAAGATAGCTAAGGTGTAGTCGAAACTGTTGAGCTGGGAAAGCGAAACATTAATAGATTGACTGAATTTCCTAATTTTTATACATTATATCTGAAATTTTTATTCATTAGAAAAATGTGTATATATTCCTAAAATTTATTCAGATACAACGCTGGTACTTCAAGAATTGTGCAGGCGAGACTCTTGTAAGCGAATGCACCATTTCTATGGAGAACAAAAGATTGGTCGGTAGCTTCGTTATTCATAGAAACGTAAGCAATGCGGGATATATGTACGCACTGTTTTTACTGGGCAACGAATCCTCGGCTTTATACTATCGACAAAAGGCGACCAAATTTGTCCCTTGATTTTTATAAGATCACAGCATTTCGCAATTCTTATTTTGTTGTATGTTTCGCATGAGTCCAGTGCCTCTCTATTCCTACATCTAGTTAAGAATGAAAATTCCTAGAAATAATTCTCTCATGATTAGTAATTATCACAGTCTATGAAATCAAACCTCTATTTCATTATTCAGATCATGTGTCACTACCATTTCTCCACCTATCACCATAGTTCTTCTAATATGTTGGAAAGATAAATTATGGAACGTTATTGGTATATTCTCCAATCCTGCACATTGTCCTTCAAATCTATATATTTTCACAATTTTTTCTGTCTAAAATTCATAGAAAGTGAGCTATCCTTTTCAGGCTATTTTAATGGTAGACGTACGAATATAGTGAAGGAGTAGCTGTGCTTGGGAATCACCAGAAATAAAATGATCAATAAAGCTATTTTTTTATCCATTACTTCTTTTTGGAGGATGAACTGCTACTGAATTTCATTCTTTTTATAAACTATATTGGATTTTTTTTTCTAGCAGGATGTGGGTTTTCAGATGAAACTGTTATAGTATTATTTTAAAAAGTTATATATACATATATAAATCTCTTATTAGCATTATATATCAAACATCTATTGTTAAAATATAACATCCAGCAATTAGAACGGATAACTCATTGCGATTATTCCAATCAAAAGAGAGGAGATTGCATCGCAAAAAATTGGAAAAAAAATATATATATGAATGAATGGAAACGATAGAATCAAGGTACACAAGTAGGCATGAATCGATTAACGTAGGTACGAGTAGAATCGAATTGTTGAATTATATTCATTCATCCCCAAGCTAGCGATTGAGTAAAGTTTGGACATTGTATACTCTATTGGAGGCTGAATAAATCCTATTTTGAAGCAACTCTTATGCTTCCAATGAATCAATAAGATCGATTCAACCATTTTCAGATAAACAAGCGATTTTATTTGGTTTTCACAATTGAATATACATTATTGCAGTAACAGTTCAAATGATTTAGTGGACATTTGATATGATTAGAATTTTTGGTCAAATAACCTATGTTCTCTGTTTCTGAACAACTAGAATTTCCGAGTCTATTTTTGAGCACATAAGTAACTCTTTCGTTACAAATGAACGAACAGTCAATCTCCAGTACCATCCTTCCATGATCGGAAACACACCCACATTTGCGTCAAGCGTTCCATTCTCCATAATGTATAGTCCCTGGAATAGAGAAAAGAGCTTCAAATAATTGATGAATATGTTTTATTTGGAAAAGTTCTGTATATAAAAATGATTAGAATCACAACATTTCAACATAGTAGAGGATCCGAATTAGGAACGACTATCACCCATCTGTTACAGTGATAAAAAAAATTCAATCAAATCTGGCATATTAGAGAATACATCGCGAGTGGGTTGGCTAGAAGATTCCTGACAAGGCTATGATCAATTGAAAATTCAAAAATGACTTTTAATTTAACATTACACTCTTGAGTTTAACGAATAAATTTGAAACCAATTGAGAGTATGAAGCCAGTAGAATATGCAAACGTTGGGTTGTCTATTTTTGTCCTAGCATAACTGCTGAGTTGGCACGTAAAATTTTTTTATCACAATGTAACATAGATACCAAAATTATATGATAAAAAAGTTTCAATTAATATTCATTATTATTCTGCATCCGATTTATCATAAGTAAAATGCAGTAGATTCGTCGTCATTCCGACAATGCCTTGTATTTTTAAAGGCGTTTGGTCGCCAATAAATCTTATTGGCTTTAAATAATCATCCAAATGCCAACCACAGTTTTCCGGCAGGAATTTAATACATTTGAAGAGTCTGTTGCATTAAGCCAAATGGAATTGATAGAAATTGCTCTCAAAATTTTTGAAGGTTTGATTATTGAAATCAATCCAGGAATCATCCGAGTCGCAGAAGGAACACATTTTAACCATTTTTTATCACGATACGTAGTAGCACGTGTTCTTAATGTTGATATTACTTGAAATATTGCTCAGTATTTACTAGTGTATCAAACTTATTCCCTATTGCAATGCTGAATCCTCTTCTATCGCATGGTGTACTTTACTCGGCACTCTCTGTCGCAAGTATTCATACGCTTTAGAATTTTACTTTTAAAAATTCGATAACCGTCATTTAAACCAGACTTCTAGCAGACAACCTTATATCATCGTGTTCGCAATTGAATAGCGCTCATTCTCATATAAGATTTATTACAAAAACAAATAAGTGAAAATAGCTAGTATCAATATACCTGTTTATACCTGCCAACCCAGCAGTTATGTCAGGAAAAAAATAGGCAGCCCAACGTTTGCATATTCTTTAGGCTCCATACTTTCGATTGAACTCATGTCAAATAGGAAGTGATTTTCCAATTTTTCATTAATCATACCCTTGCCAGGAATTTTTCAGCCAACCCATTCGCGATATACTCTAATATACTAATTCGGATCTTAGACTAACAGCAAAGTGCTTCCTCTTTCAAGTGTAAGAGTTTAATGAATGAATAAACAAGAAATTGTCAAGACAACAAAAATATAAAAGGTGACTAAATATAGTATATTACATCTGAGGTCGGAAGTATATCATTACAGCCGAGAGCTTATTATATGACCGAGAGACGAAGCCTGGAGGATCAGATATAGCTCGAGGATGATATGAAATCCTCACCGAAGTATGTATATTATTTTATTCACAATCATCCCTAATTCTCCGAGGAATAATTGATCCAATTTCGTCCTATTTTCAACAAAGTAAATTGATGTAGTAGTCTATGGAAACAAAAATGTTTTGAAAATTTTAATTTGACATTTGTAGGATTTATGATTTATGAATCAAGTTATTTATAAGTGTATCCATTGAAATTGTGATAAGTGCAGATATCAATAAGTTACAACAGTGAAATGGAGCTATATACTTGCCCAGAATCGAACGAAAGTGCTACGGATGTGAGTTCATAGCGATTTTGTTCATAATTTACAAATTTATGAATTTATAAGACAAAGATTTACACAGAATTGCAACATAAATCCGCTTCTCTTCAATATTAATTGTTTTATTTGGATCATTAGATGATATAATCGGTATTTTCAAGAAGCACGAATTATTTTACTCCAACAAAGATTTATGACTGATGCTAGGCAACCCTGCATAAACATTTCCCACCCAAGAGATGCAAGAATCGCTTCCGACCCGTTAGCTACTCATTGCAGTTGGAAATTACATTCTTCCCTACCTCCATAATGTTAGGAATTGCCATATTACTATAATGATTGTGAATAAAAATATTAACTCCTAGGATCGCAGAACTCTGCCTGTGGTTTAGCATATAACTCAATGTCCACGGGTCTTCAGGAGATAAAAATGTAGGTCAAAATAGGGAAACAGGGAAATAGTCAACTCCTTATGGTTCTAGGTCAATCTGGCTCTACTCTTTTGGGTCTGGCACATAACTGGACCATCCACAGATCTTCAGGAGGTGGTGTTGAAGTAACTATTGCAAGTAGATTCATAGATGAAAATAGCTTGAAATACTAACAAATGACTGGTAACCATGATCGATTGAGTTTATAACCAGTATTCAAATTTAAATTATAAGGTAATTGCTTCTCTTATTAGCCTCCTGAACCAATTGTTCTCTTCAGCCAGAAGCTCTGTCATCTCAAAGTCAATGCCATGTAATTCTTGAATTGCTTGTGCAGCCACCGCAGACTTTTCTGAAAATCTGTGGATAGTTCATTTATAAGCCAAACCAAAAAGAGTGGAGCCAGATTGTCCTAGAATTACAAGGAGCTGACTGTTTCCCTATTTAGACCTTCATTCTCATCTCCTGAAGACCCGTGGACATCAAATTATATGCTAAACCACAGTCAGAGCTCTACGATCCTAGGAGTTAATATTTTATCTAGTCACCTTCTGTACATTTAATGCTTTGACAATTTTTGTTCACTTATTTATTATGCTGGGGCCACATTTACGTCTAATGTCATTAATTGAGGCGTTATTCAATAATCAACACATTGTCATTGACAATATGTCAATTGTCACATAACGCCTCACTTAACGGCATTAGACATAAGTGTGGCCCCTGCATTATACTTAAACACTTAAAAAATGCAACACTTTGCTGTTAAAACGTTGTGTTTATATACAGAACCTTTTCCTTCTTCAAATAATTGAGCTCAGCAATTCCTGTGGTTAATCAAGTCAATCAATATTGAGAAAGTCCCACCAGTTACCAGATTTTGTCCATGTTCAACAATTTCTTTGAGCTATCTGGGTTATTTTCTAATAAGATGTTGTTTTTATACATACTGCTTTCATTGGGCAATAAGCGTCTGGCTTGATACTCTCTATGAGAAGAGTCCACATTTGTCCTTGCGCACGTAAAACTTCACAACAGTTCGAAAATTTAATTTTGTTGCAAACTTTGCAGGAATCCAGGGTTTCTTTATTTCTGCATCGGTTCACGGACACTATCTCCTGAAAATAATATATGAGCAATGAGATACAATACCAGTATATGTTATCAAACCTCTATCTCATTATTTAAATCATGTGTTATAATTATTTTCGTACTCATTATCATATGCCTTTTGATGTGCTGAAACGATAAATTATGGAAAGATATTGGTAAGCTTCCTTCTTCTTTACATTGTCCTTCAAATCTGTCAATCTTTGCAACTTTTTCTGACTGAAATTCATCAAAAGAGTATAGTTCGGATCCTAAGTTCCACAAGTAACATACTATACATACGAATATATTGAAGCTATTGCTGACATGGCAAACGCGAATAAATGTGAGTATCAATTTAATTGATTTTGTATCCATTATTCTTAAAAGTATGTGGTTTCCAACTGAAACTTTATTAGAATTCGTAGGTCAGGGAATTTGTCATGAATATTATGTTCTGAAATTGATGTGTTGGTTTATTTGTTCATATTACAATGTACATTTGTTAATAATACGTTTGATGTTTACGTACTGTGGTAAAATATATACATTACCTGCTATCATCATTTTGAAACCAGTAGATAAATTTGATTGCATTATTCAACAAATTACCCTCAATAGTTATTCTAGTACTGAGGTCAGTAAGTTTATTCTATCTAATGAGGATAATAGTTTGGAGGACGAGTCTCCAAAATAATGAATTAATTGAGGAATCAACAGAGACTTTTGTCAAAAGACTCAAATTCATTCATATTGCTCTATTTAGAGTCATTTGTTCAGAACTAACAAATGGAATTGATATTATACGTTGTTGGATTAGATTGATATCACGCAAATGATTATTCGACTAGCTTTGAATACAATAATATCTGTCTGTTGAGTTGACTGTGAGATATCGATAAATCAGATTTGAAGTTCTGTTATAATGCAGTCGATGCCTATGGTATTGTGATTAATTGCTGTATTACAATTGATTTCTGTCTTTCATAAGAGAAAATCATGAATGTTTTTGTGTGACAAGATAACTCATCTACTTTCATAACAAATATTCCTGCGAAGCATCGGCATTAGTAGTTGCATCGGTAGTACGAACGTATTATGAATGAACTCTAAAATTTTATTGATGTTGATATTTTATACAAGTTGTCATATATAAACAGATAGCAGGTAAGAGTATTTCTTGCCATACAGCCCTTGATATAATACTTTTCGACGAATTCCTTGATAAATTGGAACATGGGTACTTTTTCAAGTGCCTAAGATAGCACAAAATTTCATATGTAGCAAAAATTGATCAAAATCCTAAGAAACACTTCCAGTATTGTTGACAGTTCCTTGAAGCTTGAACAATAGAAAATTGAGATTTGTTCTGATGGGTGGAAGGCATCAATCAAATGGATCAAAATTAGTGCTATCACTTCCAACAGAAGTGCGAATGATTCTCCCTTCAAGGGACTTCCAGAAATACTGGAATTGGCCTGTTTTTAAAATTTGTACCGGATAATGAATGAGTTCGATCTGTGAGGCATCACAATAAATCAGTTAATTGTATCATACATCATAGGAATTATAAAAAATCTGACGTGAACATCACGTGACTTACTTGTACATCATTGGATATATATTAGCAAACACAACATCTCATCATTCCACGACTAATCGGTTGCTATGGGAACAGTAGCTCATCATTCTTATGTCACAACATTCCTAAACACTGATAACTAGGGTTCTACGGCTAACAGTTCTAAATTTATGCACAAAATTCCAAGGTCGTCAAGTATAGTGCACTTTAGATTCAGTCGATCTCAATGAAAATAGGATATGAGCATCTAGACAGTACTATCATTTTGAATACTGTATTCTAATATTCTACGTTCAATAGTTTTGGATTCATGCGGAAAATTAGAAAATGTTTCGAGTAAACTGCACTCCCGACTTAGCCGATTAGAATCATATAGCAAGGTGTATAGCTGAATGCTATAAAAGTGCTTAATACGAAATATCAAAATTCTGCGACTGATTATTTAGAATTTATGAGAAAAATTCGAAAAGTCTGTAATATGAAGTGCACTTCTGGCTTAGTCGATTGGGACAAAAATAGAAGATGATCATTTGGATGCTACAGCAATTTCAAATACTGAATTCCAGTACTCTACGGCTGATCATTCCAGATTTATGCTGAGAATTCAAAAAAAGTATCAGGTAAAGTGCACTTCCAGTACAGGCGATTGCAACCATAATGCGAGGTGCACATCAAGATCCTAGATCCTATACCAGTCTTTTATACAAAATTTCAGCATTATACGTTTGACGAACTCTGAGATTCGCAAGTTACGCACATACACACATACACACGTACATACGTACCGACATCAAGCCAAAAATAGTCAAAATGAATTGAGGGATGCTCAAAACGGATATATCCATCAAAATCTCGATATGTGAGTTCTGTCGGTTTCACAATTTTTCCTTGTACTTTTAGACCGTCAGATAGTCGTAGATTTCAGTACCTTATCTTGTTTTCCATGCCTTTAAGAGGTTTGATAAGTATGTATATTCGGAGTTCAATAATGCTGAAATTGAAGCTGCATCGTGTGATCAACATAATGTAAATTAATTTTAAATTTGTATGAAAAAGCATGTTCTGATCCAATTTTGTCGCTTTTGTCATGCTTACGGCATGTATCTCAGGGAAAAATGTCAAACAAAATTGAAAAGTTGACACTAGATTATTATTGCCTATCTTATCATTTCAATGAAACTGATTGTTTTATAAGGCAAATTCTGAATGTCTGTTGTGCATATAAACTGCACTTCCGGCTTGGCCGATTGATACAAAAATAGTAGATAACTATTTTGATGCTACAACAAGTTCAAACACTGAATTTCAATATGCTATGGCTAATGATTCTGGATTTATGGAAAAAATTGAACAAAAGTTTCGAATAAAGTGCACTTCTGGCTTGGCCGATTCAAACAAAAATAGTAGATGACCATTCTAATACTACATCAAGTTCAAATACTGAATTTCAACATCCTACAGATGATCATTCTGGATTTATTAGAAAAATTCGAAAAAAGTTCCAAGTAAAGTGCATTTCCGGTGCAGACGATTGGAACCATAATGCTAGGTACACAATTGGGCTCTATATCAGTCTTTAGTACAAAAATTCAACATTATACGCTCAACCAGTTCTGAGATTTACGAGTTACGCTCGCACGCATATACGTACCGACATCAAGACAAAAATAGTCAAAATGGATTCAGGGATGCTCAAAACAAATATTCCCATCAAAAACTTGATAGGTGAATTTTGTCGGTTTCACAATACTCTCTTGTACTCAGTGCAAGTAAGTAAAATCGTAACAATATTCGTATATTATTTAAGGAGTAACATTAGTCCTTCATAATAGGCTTCTTTGCTTTTTTCTACCGCTTGTCACAAAAAAGTTTCTCAAAATGACAAAAAAGTTATATTCACGTTTTATAGGAGTACAAATATATCCTCGCTAGGCCCCCGAGGGGTCCCAAAGAGTCACTGATGGATTTCCGATGCCTGATATGCTCCCCAAAGATTTTTTTGTTTGAAAATTCAGAAAGCGATACCACTGAGACATTATCTACATTTTTGTACAACTAAGCAAAAAGTCGAGTTCCAACGTCAGTCCTTGTAGTATACGAGTTGACTCATAGATACTTTTTTTCATATTACTAGCTTTTCTATGCTTGAGATGGCGCAGGATTTCATATGTACCAGAACACAATATTACTAACAGCACGTTATGTTCTTTTGAAAACTAGTAAGTTACCTTATATCTATAGAACTGGTAGATATGAACTTGGGTATGTGTAGGAAAAACAATCAGAGAACAGCCAATTATGTATCGAGGGAATTGAGAAGTGAGAATTGGAAACAGAAGACTGGTTTGAAATTGAAAGAGGTATAGATGAAGCTGCTCAAAAATAGATGGAAAGAAAACGAAAATGCAAAAAAATGGAAAAAATTGGTTTGATGATGAAATTAAAAAATCCATAGAGGGAAAAAGCAACGCAAGATTGAAATTTGTAGCAACAAATAAAAGTAAAGATGAGGACGAATACGGAAGTTAAAGAAACAAATGTATTAAAAATATTAGAAAGAATAAAAGAATATGAGTAGAGAAAGAAATTAGAGATATTGGAGAAGAAAGATCGAATAGAAACACCAGGAAATTTCATGAGGACATAAACGAACAGAATATAACATACGAAGTTAAAACATACAGAATGAAGGACAAAAATGGAGTTTTGTCAAAAAAGATCAACAACACAAGAAAGTGTAGATGGAATACTTCAATGATCCATTTACTAAGCCAGAACAAGAATTATTAGTTGATACCTTAGAAGTAAGCATAATAGAATCAACAGAACCTGCTCTAGACGAAGTAAATGAAATAATAGAAGACATGAAAAACGGTAGATGACCAGGAAATGATGAAATGAATATAGAACTAATCAAATATGGAGGCAAAATAGTCCTAAAGCAAATGCATGAGCTTATACTAGAAAAATGGAGAAGAGGAGAAATGCCAGAAGATTGGGAAATAGGAGGAATAATAACTATACACCAAAAAGGAGACTAGCAAGTATGTAAAAATTAAAGAGGAATCACACTTTCAAACACAGCTTACAAAATAATGTCGACATTAATACAAAGAAAGATAACCAATGTAGCAAGAGAGACCATCGGGCAATATTAGTGTGGCTCTGTGCAAGGGATGTCAACTATGGATGCCATACACATCATAAAACAAATAATTGGAAAAACACTGGAATATGAAATGAACACTGAAATACTATTCATTGATTTTAAACAGGCGTTCGACTCAATTGAAAAAGGAAAATTAATAGCAGCTTCAAAAGTTTTGCAAGTACCAGGAAAATTGAGGAGATTGATAGCTATGACCATGAGAAGAACAAAAATAGACATCAGGACGCAAAAAGGAAAAACAGAAGACTTAATAATGAATAAAGAAGTGAGACAAGACGATGCCCTATTAGCCACGTTATTAAATTAATCAATTAATCAATAAAAGCACGTAATGACAGATATCGCGAAGAAAACACTCGGGAAAAGAGAAGGAAAAATAATAGCATACGCAGATGGCATAGCAATTGTAGCAAAGAATAGAAAAGTGATGAAAGAAATACTGAGGGAAATAATAGGTAAAGGAGAGAAAATAGGGCTAGAAATAAACGAAGGAAAGACCAAAACAATGATAATTGGAAATAAGCTGGAAAAAAATATGATTAAAATAGGAGAGTTCAAATACGAGCAAATAGATAAATTTGAATATCTAGGAGTATTGTTAACGAACAAAAGAGACAGAGAAATAGAGATAAGAAAAATGAAGCTTTCCACGCGAACAGAAAACTTCTAGAAAGTGAGATTATATCGAAATTGTAAAAATGGGAATATATAGAGCCATAATAAGATCAATAATATTTGACGCAGCGAAAACAATGTCAACGACAGAAAAAAAAACCGAGAACAGTTGAGAGTCACTGAAAGGAAAATAATAAGAAAAATATAAGGACCCATGAAAATAACAGATACAGAGTATAGAATAGAAATGAATCACAAGATTGGACAAGAGCTAAATGGAGAAGACATAGTAGAAAGAATAAAACAACAAAGGGTTATATGGCTTGAGCATGTATGGAGAGCCACCGAGCAAGATACAATTGAGTCAATGATGCAGTGGAGCCCTAGAAGCAAAAAAGGAAAGAGAAGGCAAAGATCAACGTGGATAAAAGAAGTGGAAGAAGAATTGAGATTATCGGGAATAAGAGATATTTTATGGTCAATTTCATTGCTGTTTCATGAAGTTGGAGTGTCGTATGAATTAATTGTATATTTCAAATTGTTTGTCCCAAACTTGGCATGAGCCAGTTAAGTTGTGAGAAAATGATTACCGATCGGAAGAACTGATTATATTAGATTTCTACTAAGCAATTATTACTGAGCTAGACATCATTCGGAAAGCTTGTAATAAAATTACCAATCGTTTCAATATTATCTCCAACACTCTTACTAGAATTATTTCCGCGAGGGCTTTATAATTTAGAACCAAACACGATAGAACCAAATTATTTGTTTTGAGAAAGTGATTAACGAACGTTAGCATGTGATGTCCAAATATGAGTAAAAATGACTCCAATTTCACATTATGATTCTCATCATCCTATTTATCTTTATGATAAATTCATTCGAAAGCTATTTTGTTCAGTTTTTACTATTGAGCATACATTATTCTAATAATAGGCTGAATATTTTGTGTACATTTAGTTTGTTCAGAGTTTTTTATTGTATAACAGCGGAATAGGTAAGCTTGCATACTTATGTTTTCCGCTTTCGAATAACAAGAATTTCTCCGTCTATTTTTAAACACATAAGTAATTCTTTTGTTACAGCATCAAATGAACGAACAGTCAATCTCCAGTACCATCCTTCCATAATTGGTAACATACCAAAATTTGCGTCAAGCGTTCCATTTTCCATAGTGTATAGTCCCTGGAATTAAAAAGAAGAATCTCAAAATAACAGATTAGGAAATGTCTGGTTGAATTAAGGTGAAAATAATGACCAAATCTTGATAATTGCTATTATTGTCATCATTATTATTTCAAGATAAAATATTGTCTGATATTCTCATCTGAAAGCGTCGTATCAGTTTCCAAACTTTGTATATGTTCAATTATTTCCTTATATATTGTTGTTTTGATACATACTTTTTTTATTGGACAACGAGCGTTTGGCTTCATACTTTTCACGAAAGGAGTCCACATTTGTCCTTGTGCACCTAAAACTTCACAGCACTTGGAAAATTTAATTTTGTTGTAAATTTCGCATGAATCAAGAGCATCTTTGTTTCTGCATCGGTTTAAGGAAACAATTTCCTGGAAATAATAAATAAATTATGGGCGATAGTAACAATGTACGCTATTTAACCTCTATCTCATTATTTATATCATGTGTTACAATTATTTTTGCATTAAATATCATATTCCTATTGACATGTTGAATTGATAAATTTTGAAATGTTATTGGTAAATTTTCTTCCCGTTCACATTGGCCTTCAAATCTGTCAATCTTTACTGCTTTTTCTGACTGGAAAGTATTGATAGAATATGGTTGAATTTTTAAATTCAAAAAACAATATACTATACATACGAATATAGTAAAGCAATTACTAATATCGAAGATTTCAAAGAATGTGAGTATCAATTTGATTCCTATTATATTCATTTTCATTTGAAAGTGAAAATTCCACTGAAATATTGATTGAATATATGTATATAGTGAAGGGAGTGAAAATAGTCTCAATCCCAGAGCAGAATGTTTTTTATCAATTTTTTGATTTAAAATTGATAAATATCATTGTATAAACTTATATTTAAATGTATATTAGTAAACTATAGTTTGATGTTCTCGTACTGTAGTAAAATATACATATTAACTGCTATTATCATTTTGGGAACAATATATAAAATCTGAATGCATATATTGAACAAATTATCCATAAAAGTTATTTGAGTATCAAGGTCAATATGGACAATTTACCTATTAATGATGATACTTTAGAGGCTGAACCTTCAAATTGATAAACGAAACAAGAAATCAACTAATAATTGTTCGAAAAGTCTAAAATCAATTTATTATTGTTTTCTTTGGTATCATGTATAACGAATTGAAGGATGGCATTGATATTATACTTTGACGGGTCACATTAATATTATGCAAAAAGCTTTCTAGTACACTCTACTCTCGCCAGCAATGTACATTCAGTGGAATTTGATATTTTTCACTAAAAATTAGAAGTGAAGTGAATGACTATCTACTAAAAACTGAATAAAAATCTACCGCGAGGTCCTGCGACTACGAAGAGCTTCCAGTGCCCAAGTACCAGTGATAATGGGGAGGCTCAAATTGAGTTCCACCCTCGTTTCATCAACCTCTCGGATGTTACCCTCACTGAAGCTGAAAACAAATTATTGAATTCTGGACTTTCCTTTGCGCCAAGGTTATCACCGAAAACGACCGATTGGTTGCTGGACTTACTCATAAACGCAGACCATGAGGAATCTTCAAAGATAACCGCTAATGTAATTCACATAGCCTTGAAGAATCAAGAGTAAGTCAATGAAAAACGCAAAATTGCAGGAATTGCCCCGGAAGACTGACGAATGAGAATAAAATGCCCAATACATAGACAGAAAGGTGACATAAAGAATTGCCAAAATTACCGAGGAATAGCACTACTGAGTACAGCAGCCAAAGTGTTTGCAAGAATATTAGGGAAGAAACTGAGGATCTAAATAGAAAAATTGCTAGAAGATAATTAATATGTCTTCAGACCTAACAGAAGAGTTAACAATGCAATAAGTATAATGAGACAAGTGAGCAAGAAAACAATGAAACAAGGAGACAAGGTACACCTGTGCTTCATAGACCTAGAAAAAGCCTCCGACAGAATAGATAGGAAAAACATATGGATGACGCTAAGAGAAAGAGGAGTAGATACTAGCATAATAAGAGGTATACAAAGCTTATACGAAAAGATCGAAAACTACATGAGAACAAAGAATGAAATATCAGAAATGTTTGAAACTACAATAGTCGTAAGGCAAGGCTGCATATTGAGCCTGTTACTCTTCACATTAGTGATCGACAAAACAATGAAAGTAGCAAAAGAGGAGGCGAAAGAATATGTGCAAAATGGAAAACGTAAAGGTAACAGAGATATGCCATGCAGACGACATGATACTGATAGGAAAAGGTGAAGACACACTAAACAAGAGTGTATAACTATTTAGAAGATACCTAGACAAAAAAAAATGGAGATAGACCGCAATAAAACCAAGTTGATGATCATAAGCAGAAACAAGGAAAATCACACATCAAGATAGAAGGAGAAGCCATGGAACAAGTCAAGGGGTTCAAGTATCTAGGAACAATTATGACCTTTGTCGGAAAGCTAGATAAAAAAATAGGGGGAAAGAGCGGGAGCCACAGGTAGACTATTCAATGTGTTGAAGAGCAACATATTGACAAATAAAAAAATACCAAAGGAAATCAAACCACAAGTATCCTGACATACGGATCAGAAACCTGGACAACAACAGAAATACAATGCGGTAAATTGAGCAGCACGGAAATGAGATCCCTGCAAAAAATAGCAGAGAAAACCATCTTGAACAGGATAAAAAACAAGGAATATAAAGAGACATTGAATGTAAAACCGATAAAAAATTTAATAGATGAGAAACATACAAAAAATGAGAGAAGAAAGAACAAAAAGAAAAGTGAACGGAGCAATAACTGCAAAACCATGCAGAGAGAAAGACTCAGAAAAATATGGAAAGAGGAAGTTGAGAAAAATCTGGAAAAGAGAGGATGTAAATGGGAAGAAGCAGGTTACTTGAGCCAAACAAGAGAAAAATAGGAGGAGCTAAGGAAATAGATATCAAAAGAAGAAGAAGCAGAATAAACAAGAAAAGGAGCAACCACCAGCCTTACACTTTGAAAGGCAGATAGGCTTTGGGATCAAGTAAGTAAAATAAGTAAAACGCAAGAAGATTTGAAGGGTGAAAATAGAGTATTTTCTAGAGCGGATAAAGGTGATTCTATAATCGTATTGGATCAGAAAGATCATTCAAATGAAGCTCTCGAATTTTCAATTACAAGTAACTGTTCTGTAAGTAACGTCGATTAGACTCCAAAACTTCAAACTATAGTTAAAAATACGCCTGAGGTGTAAGTGTCTTTTGATGTTTCTTCCCTATTCACCTCAATTCCAGTAGCTGAACTTGAAATCATCCTTGAAAGCAGAATCCGTGAAAAGGTGTTTGATAAAAAACTCAAATAGCACTAATTTTGTTATTAATATTTACATAATTTAGCACTGCAGGCCCAGAAGGCCCATGGCTTCTGTTACAATTTCGGGCCATTTTTCACGACCCTGAGCTAGTCGCTTGAAGGTCGTAATCCCTAGTGTCTCAAAGTTCTTTTTTACCGCGTCATATCACCTCTCCTTTGGTCTTCCTCTTTTTTTCTTCTTCAGAACACCTCCGTCCAAAATCTTGTTTACTACTCTGTCCTCTGGTAGTCTCAGCACATGCCCTAGCCACCGTAACATTTGTGCTTTAGCCACTTCCACTATTCCAGTTTTTAATTTTAATAGTTCTTTCATAAATCCCGCACTTCTGTGTCTTTTTGCTATCCGTGTTATAATAGCCCGCTCTTCGTTATTGTTGTTTGTTACAGTAACACACAAGTAAACAAAGTTTTTGACTTTCTTAAATGCTGGAGTTCCACCTCCTCTAACCTGTATTTTAAGAGAATCTTCTTGAGTTTCCTGATTATTCGACTCTATCTTCATATATTTGGATCAGTCATCGTTTATTCTAAATCCCATTGCTTCCACCGTTTGACTGAACGTTTGAATACCTCCTTTAGTTTTGTTTTTGTTCTGGTTATTAGCGCTATGTCGTCTGCAAACGCTACGCATTTGTGTTTTAATTGACAAATAGTCCCTTTCGCGTAGATTGTGCTTTTCCTTATAACCCACTCCAGCGCCAAGTTGAATAGGACGGGGGATACTGAGTCTCTCAGCCTTAGTCCTCTGTTTACATCAAATTTCTCTTATTTTTCTTAATCCAACAGGATTCTGCCTTTTGTCTCTCCGTGGTTCATCTCAATAAATTTTATGAATTTTTTGGGTATACCTGGTTCTGCGAGTGCTTTATACAGTCTATGTTCATTTATTGTGTCATATGCTTATTTGAAATTCATAAACAACATTTGCAGGCTTAGATTGTGTTCAGAACTATTCACTATAGTTTGTTTGAGTGCAAATATTTGATCCGTAGTTGATCAAATCAGCATGATGCTCTTAGAGTATTGTCCGCTTGTTTTTGTATTCTATTTTTGAACATTCTTCTAAAATTTTGTATGCCACGTCTAATTGTGCTATATCTCTGTAATTCTCGCATTTCAGTCCGTTCTCCTTTTCATAAATTGGGCATATAGGAGCTTCCTTCCATCTCTCAGGCATACGTCCAGTCCGCCATATCCTTTATCATTTCCATAATATACTGGACTACTTTGTCTCCTGTATTTTTGTATATCACTTATGTTATTGCGTTAATTCCCGGGCTTCTATTATTTTTCAACTAGTTTAATATTCTTCGAGTTTCATTTGTGGGCTTTGTTCTATACTATTACTATCGTGTTGAGTTTTTCAAGATCTGAATAAGAAAACGGATAAAATTGGAAGACTCTTACATAAATATGACATAAAAACTTCATACACTTCCAGTTTAAGAATCTGAAATCTTCTTGGTATTGTTAGAGACAGATTTCCTATACAGTATCCAGGTGTATACAAGATTCCTTGTCAATGTGGCAAAATATATATTAGACAAACCAATAAGAGGACTGTAGAAACAAGATTGAAAGAACATTCTCGTCATATAAGATTGAACTTTCCAGAAAAATCTGCAGTGGCTGAGCACGCTATTCAAGAATAACATGGCATGGACTTGAAGAATACGAAGCTTCTAGCTAAAGAGAACAATGGGTTCAAAAGGCTTATAAGAGAAGCAATTAAAATAAAAAAAAATCACCAAATAATTTGAATTTGAATACCGGCTATGAACTTAATCGACCATGGCTACCAATCATTACTGTTCATAATTTTAAGTTATTATTATCTACGAATCTACTTGCAAGAGTTACTTCAACACCAACTCCTGAAGATCTGTGGATGGTTCAGTTATGCGCCAAACCAAAAAGAGTTGAGCCAGATTGACCTAGAGCCACAAGGAGTTGATAATTTCCCCTATTTAGACCTTTACTATTATCTTCTGGAGACCTGTGGACATTGAATCATCAACCACAGGCAGAGCCCTACGATCCTAGAAGTTAATATTTTAAACTAATCTAGTTATTATATGTATTTTCATTTTTGTTGTCTTCACAATTTTGTCTATTTATTTCCATACTTCTTTACACTCGAAAAAGGCAGCACTTTGCTGTCGAAACGTTGTGTTTCAAATTAATTCATACAGAGCTTATCTCCCAATAAGACATATTCATTATTAAGAACAAAATTATTTCCGGTTTGGTGATCAGTATCACCTCCAAAAAGACGGCATACCGATAGGTTCTCTTCTCTCTCCTCTTTTAGCAGAAATCTATCAAATTTTGCTTAAGGTACGTGGATAATACACGGCTACTTATTGACAATTACAACAAATTTAAAGTTATTCACATTCACAAAATAGTGCCATTAGATTCACAATACGAGTTGAAAAGATTACAGGATGAACTTTTTAGGTATAAATATCTATAGATATAACAATTAATTAGATTTAAGCATATATAGAGAACCCTATTTCACAGTCACGGTTATTCCTGCCTGGTCCAATCATTCGAATAACAAAAAAAAGGCGTTTTTTATAGCCTTTTCTGTAGAATGATCAAAATTTCATCAGAAAACTTCAATAAAGAACCGAATGCTCATGAATCACTTGCATCTCATAACGGCTACAATTCCTCTATAGTTGATCAAATTTGGTTTGGAAAAATGGTAAAAATGTTAATCAATTCTTCTTATGCTACTAATTCGCAAACAGTTAGAGAAATTGAAATATACAGGCCCAACAAGCATAGAACTCAACATCTTCGGAAATATTGAGATTCAATCAGGGTTTTATAACAAACATATACTAAAAAATCTATCAGTTAATATCAAAATTGTCAATAGAAATGAACTTGATGGCTCAGGTAGGCAGAAAATTTATTGTAATAATTGTAATCTTAACATACAGGGTGTAACAAAAATAGGTACATTAATTTTAACCTGCAATAGATCTCTTCAAGACTAACAATTTTTCTTTATAACTTTTTTCTGTAAGTCTTCTGAATATCGAGTGAAAATTTATCAAAGTTTGGTCAAAAATTTCATAGTGCGCCTATGGTTAGTACTGGATGTTTCTCATTTGCTGCAAGAATGACAGCTGTCGATTTAAATGATTATTTTGAATTTTTAAACCATCATAGTCTTATCAGTCATTCATTTGAAACTGAAAGAATAACAGTTTTTCAATAATATACTGATATTCGCTCACCTCGATTATTCCTTTATTGTATATGTTGCAAGAAAGATCAAATTTATTTCTGAAACCAACAATTTGGTACATTGGTCGTATTTATATGTTATTGTTGAGAAATTTTATTTCTATTTAGGAATTTCACGTATTTTTAAATAGTTGGTACATTTCTTGAACATTAGATTGTCAACACGAATTCATTGCACTTGGATCAGCTGATTTGAATAGTCTGAATATAGCCTGTAACACAGTTAGAATATGGGTCAGATTGTGCTGCCATCTCCGATCAACTTAAAAAGTAGTTGCTCCTCTCAGCTTACTTCATTACTGTTGGCTCTCAAACATAAAGAGAAAATCATTCAACGATTTATTTAAAGTGAACGGTGAAATATGAAATAGAATGCAACTCAAAAATAATTAATTCAATGAATAATTCAACTGGAAATAATCCCGCAAAAATTGTAAGAGCTTATTTTTGAAAAACAGAAAACCTAACCTACAAATGTTTCACATTGAGTTTGGTAATTGATTTTAAATATTTTTTTAAAATATGAGATACAATATTCTATTAGTTCAACAGATCAATTCACGAGGCATACTTCATTGAAACGACCTGACTGTGAAGTTTGTAATAATATGAGAAAAAACTAATTCACAGCAGCTTCATTTATAAATTAATGTATTTTATTCATTTCATCTGGTGTTTTACGTTCCAGGTAAACGATAAGTTCTCAATATCTCATAGTATTCTCATCATTATGTATAAGTGCACAATATTTTGACATTAAATACATGAGCATAACCTCAATAATTCAATTTTTAGTGAAAAATTACATTTCTGAAATCGTTCCAAATAAATTCGGCGAACAAATCCTACACTGCCTGCGAAATCGCAGATAGAAGAGCTTGATATTTTCACAGGTTTTAACTTTTGTGACAATAATAATTAGACGATTTTTTCCAAAATTTATTTGAAGGAATTGATCTGGAATTGATAGCTTACATATGTCGAAATCAATTGTTTTGTTGTAACCAGGGTTGTAACTGCTACTGGATTCGATAATTATGCACCTGAACGACTCGTTAAATTGAAGGGGTCAAAAAATGCTAAAAAAAGATGAGAATTCGAGAAAAAATTATTGAGAAAAATTGTTATGCTTGACGGGTTCTATCACTGGTTGAAATTAATGTACTTATTTCTGTTACACCCTGTATATTTACGCTTATCACTAATTTACTGTTCCACTTAATCATTGACTCCATTACGCTCTAAGATACATAGATATATAGATATAAGTCAATTACAGAAATAAATTATCACAGCAGTCTATGCCTCAGAGTAAGGGCGATAGTCTATGGTTTGATAGGTGTCGAATTCGAATCGCGTTGGGATGAAGTTGAGATTCTCATAATCTTTTTCTTCCATACAGTTAAATATTTCATCAGTAATACTCACCTAAAGCATCATCATTCACATTTAAGGTATTTTTTGTAAATGCTAAACATATCTTCTATTTGACTGACGATCATCACTTTTCAACGGGCGCCTCACAAACTCTCAGTTTATATATATAGATGCTTTATTTCAGGATTTAGGAGAACACAAGATATCTTTTAGATTGAGAAAGAAGGATTTGAATGTAGCTAAACATATGATTGAGAAAGGCATAGATTCAATATTAAAAACTTAGAAATTCTCTACTCCGCTTGAAATTCGAAGTGTTCGGAATTCAAAATCATCTTTTCATAGATCATACACAGATAAACTTGATAAACCGTTCCAGATCAAGGCATAGATACAAATCAGTAGAACCGTTTGCGACTTCAAGGATTCATAAATACTAATTGAGGTATCAAGGGTGTTGAAAGGACAATAATGCCTGAGGTCAACAGTGTACTTTCCAAGGGCCTCTGGCCCGAGGTGTATACGTTGACCGTAGGCATTATTGTCTGTTTAACTCCCGTGGTGCCTTCAATGCTTAATGTCCTACTTTTGGTGTATTCCAATCAAAATTTTCAGCAATGTATGTCCTATCCTAGTTACTTGTTGTAACTAGGAAACTTGTTTGTTATCTTTCAAAATAATGCCTGGGGGCATTATTTTGAGACATAATACCCTTGGGTATTATTTGTTATGTAATTACCCTGAGATCAGTGTTATTATGACAACAATAATAAACTAATCGGATATTAAGACTATTTTTTGAATCAAACAGTTGATATTTGTCAAGTGATTTCAGGAAATTCCATTCATAGGTTCAAATAGGGAAAAAATGGACCGATGTTCTTGGAAGAATCATAGTCCCGCAATGAACTTTGACTTTCAAAAAGCTCATTCAATACACGCGAATGGAATAAGGAAGAATATTGCAACCAGGATTCGAATCGAATGGGAAATGAGCAGTAAACATTGCCAGCGAACCATTGCTCTATATTTACAACATTCTTTTATGATATTGATTCTTTATGCTTTTTGTCTTCGAACCGACAAAATTTCTCCTTCCGCCACTGTGCAGCAAATTATGTCTTTTGTGACTGAATCCTGAGTTAAGGCTTTAATTTTCCAGTACCAACCTTCCAGAAACCCCAAGTTGAAATTCGTATCGATAGTAGCGTTATCCAGACTATACAGACCCTGAAACGAGAGAAAAGCCTCAAATTGACAATCTTTATCCTAATTATTGTTTCTTGTAAGTGAGTATTTCAAGATTGGATGAAGACGAAGTAGCTGACCACCTGGTCAATGACTAAATACAATTGAACTAAAATCTAACGGCGGAATTTGAATAGAAAGAGCAAACAGAAGTTTAAAATATCACTCCACCAATATCATAAGATCTGTTGGAGACAATTTCTAGTCCATAGATAAATGAGGCAACATAATTACGAATATAATTTCGGAGTCAACAGTAACTCAAATAATCTCGAATATTTCTATTGCAGTTAGGTTTTTGAACTATGTAGTATTTCTTCAATACATACTGCCTTTACTGGACATCGGATTTTTGGTTTGAGTGCATTCATAAACGAACTCCAAATCTGTCCTTTGGCATTAACAACAGCACAACATTTCTGGATATGTATTTTGTTGAATGCTTCACATGAGTCTAGTGTTTCTTTATTTCGACATCGTTTCAGAAACACTGTCACCTGAAAATAATAGACGTATAATAAGTAATAATTTTTTATTTCTACTAGTTAACTTCAATATCATTATCCAAATCATGCGTGATTATCACTTTCCCACTGATTATCAAACTTCTTTTAATGTATTTGAATGTTACATTTTTTATTGTTGAAAATGCATTCTTATATTCTGGGCAATGTCCTTCGAATCTGTCCAATCTGATAACCTTCTCTGACTGAAATTTATTTGAAATTATGTATTTATATCTTCGAATACAATTATGGAAGAGGCGAGACAAAATTACTGTCATTCAACAAAACAAGGCCCTGTATAGAAATTGTAGTACATAGACATTGATAAATGTATATAAGCTCAAAAATGTGTATGTGCTCAAAGTTTATGGCTTCTGTTTGAAATGGCTACCATGGATATTCAGACATTACGAATTGTGATCAACCACCAATCAAAAGCTTAGTCAAGTTGAAGTGATGATGATTTTAGGGCTCAGATCTCCGTACCACCACACAAGAATCGTATTATGGAGAACTTCTCAAGGTCAAACATAGGTGTTTGCCTGCCTGTCTTTTCCTGTATCTGTCTGTATGTATTAATCGATATCTAGGAAGCACTGAAGCTATTGAGATAAAAAGAGTGAAATTGCTTCAAGAGCTCTACAGGAAACAAAATACGATGATAATAATATAATGTCAATAATGGTCAATGTAGAGTTTAAGATAAATAATGATACAAGGCATAATTGATATTGAAAGATCAAATCTCGTTTTGGCCAACAGTAGGTTGAATATTGTGATTGACGTAGTGACGTATTTGACATGTTGCATCAAATTGCGCCTTGTTACAATTTTCTTCATGAACCTCTTATTTAACACTTCTTCTTCTTTATTTTATAAGTCTACAATCCAGGGTGGATTTTGGCTAGGTCACATACCTCATGTCACTTTTTTTGTCAACTAGTGTACCTCTCCAGTTCTTAATTCTTATTATTCTAAGGTAATCAATCACGTCATCTTTTCATGTTCTTCGAGGTCTTCCCTTCGCTCTTGTCCCCCATTGTTTCCAGTTGTACAATTTTTTCGCATTGCGCCCATTGTCCATTTTTTCGAGGTGTCGAAACCATTTTAGTCTTTGTGCCTTTATAAATCGTCTTCTGTCCTTACCGTTTATAAAGATATCAAGTCCTTCATTCCTCTTGATTCTCCACGTTCCATCTTCATTTTTTCTAGGTCCAAAAATTTTCTTTAGGTTCCTTCTTTCAGCTATTCTTAATGATTCTATAGACTCACGTCAGAGTCCAGCTCTCACTACCGTAGGTGAATACGGGTCTTATCAGCGTTTAGAATAATTTTTGTTTCGTTCTCTGCATTAGTAGTTTTGAAGATAGACTATTTGCATAAAATGCTCGGTTTCTGGCAGCTATTCATGTTTTGATATCTTCTTGTATGTTGTTTTGGCTATTCATCTGGGAATCTAAGTAGGTGAATAAGGTCACTTTCTTATAATTATTGTTATTAATCTGTATTCCAGAAGGGTCGTGCAGTTTACAAGCATTTTTTTGTCCTGGCTTACTAAGTCCGACTTTTCTTGCTTCGCTTTCTATTTTTCGGAACAGCCTCTGAGTTCTTGTTTACTTCGTGTTGATACTACGATATCATTTGCGTATGCGAGTGTTAGTTTTAATTTGGTTGTTATTATTCCTGTTGCGGATGTTTCTCTTATTACTGATTCCACAATTAACATTGCTGAAAGCGCGTCTCCTTGTCCGACTCCTTGGGTTGTCTTGATCTCTTCTATCAATTCTTTGTCTATTCGTACTACTGCTTTTGAGTCGTCTAATGTAAAATGTATCAGGCGTACTATTCTCCTTGAGATACCTAGTAGTTGTTTATGTAACTCCTTTCTGTTTACGGTGTCAAAGGCATTGTTGAAATCCACAAAAAGGTTATAGGTTACGATATTATGTTCGTGGCACTCTTTTATCATTTATCTCATTGTGTTGACGTGGTCACTAGTTGACCTATTTTTCCTGAAGCCACTTTGGTAGTCTCCCAGGATTTCTTCTGCCTACTCTTCTAGGCAGTTATATATTACACATGACAGTTTCTTGTACGCAATACACAACAGAGTTATTGCTCTATATTTATGATAGCTTGTTTCGTTTCATCTCCTTTCTTGTAAACGGGACAGATTATTCTTGTTCTCAATTCAATTGGCATTTCTTCTTCTTGCCAGATATCAATAATTATTTCATGTATTTCATGCCACAAAATCTCTCCGCCGTACTTTATCAGTTTGGCATTTATTAGGTAAATTACTGGTGTCTTATTATTCTTAACCCTCCGTTAGTGTTCTCGAAAAAAGTTTCACGGTTGGTGTTGTGGGGTATGTCATACCCCATATGAAAGTCCTCTCAAGTTATTTTAAATTCTAAAATATGATAATTTTTCTGTTTGCACATGTTCTACAACTTGTTACCAAGTGATATAAACTGAACAAAATGTATCCAGCTATATTTATTGTAAAATTATAAATGATAAATCAAAATAACAGCAAGTCTGCCTTGGAAAAAACATACATCAATATTATCGCTCATAAATACTTCTAATATCATCACACATCAAAGATCTCACAGTATTTTTCGAGAAGAAGGATCAAATAAGTAAAGCAAGAAAAAATTACTCAAGTATCATCAAAGAAAAAAAAATTGTTGCTCCTCAAACTGGGCACAGTTTTTACAACTCAAAATTGCATGTTCCAATCATAGTGGAATTCTACATCGCTTACAAGCATTAAATGTCTTTTTAACACATAAGCAATATTTTGCGCACGTTTTTCTGGGCAGTAAATGGCTCTTTGGCTTTTGAGTACGCCAGGTATAATTAGCGTGTGACAAGTAATCTTGTCGCACGCAAGTCATTTACCGCTTAGAAAAATTAGCGCAAAATGGTACTTATCCCGCATTCGTAATAAAAAATAGTATCTGCAACTCGTGCGGTGTTGTCAATTACCCACTTGAGCGAATGAACGCACTTGCTTCGTTCGTGTATGCCCAACTTCGCTTTCGTGGGCAATCGACAACTTATCGCACTTGTTGCACAATTTACCATTCTATCTTTGTTTTTAGGACAAACAGAGCATCTTCTGCTTGTCTTTTGTCATTTGGCTAAATTGGCCTTAAAAAATACCAAAATATGGAATAGATTATTGTATAACGTGATATAATTTTAAATTTAGAATGACATCGACAGAAATTAAAATTGTAGTTTCGAATACTTTTTATATTTTCCGATAAAAGTTGTCAATTTGCAGAAAATCAAGGATTTATTTTGTATCGTCTCAAAACGTGCTAGATGCTGCCATCTACTAGCCTCTTGTGAAACTATACTCCAAATTTTAATAAAATTGCAGTAAATCGAAAAAAACTTTCAAGTAAACTCTTGTTTTTTTTCGAAAATAATTAGGGTCTTTCATATAACATCTTTTGATTGGAGCCCTTATTTTAACAGAAATCGGCGAATTATGGCAATAATACGGATTTCTGACTGAACCAGAACCGTAATCAAAAAATTGTAAATGACAAAGTTGAATTATTTTTTGAAAATAATATGACCTTACTTAAAATATTTCTTTGATTGACATCCTTAATTTCGAGTTGACAAAGCAAGTAATTTTTTCATATAATTGTATCGAAATCTCAAAATTGGGGTCGTGAATCTGAATTTTTTTTCAAGTAAACTTATATTATTCTTCGAAAATAGTTGGGGTACTTTATATAAATTTTTTCGATTAGAGCCCTTATTCTGACACAAATCGTTAATATATCGCAATAACACTAGTTTCTGACTGAACCAGGGCCGTGATCAAAAATTAGTTAATGACAAACTCTGAGTATTTTTTGAAAATATTATGAGTCTACTTGAAAGATTTTTTCGGTCAACAGTCTTAATTTCGAGTAAACGGCGTCAGAAACTTCTGTTCAAAAAACGATTAATTACTGAAAAAATTTCACGTAATAGACAGAAATTGAAATTGTAGTGTCGAATTCTTCATTTATTTCTCGATAAAAGTTGTCAATTCGCGGAAAATCGAGGAATAATTTTGTATCGTCTCAAAACGTGCTAGATGCTGCCATCTACTAGCCTCTGTTGAAACTATACTCCAAATTTTAATAAAATTGCAGTAAATCGAAAAAAACTTTCAAGTAAACTCATGTTTATTTTTGAAAATAATTAGGGTCTTTTATATAACATCTTTTGATTGGAGTCCTAATTTTAACAGAAATCGGCGAATTATGGCAATAATACGGATTTCTGACTGAACCAGAACCGTAATCAAAAAATTGTAGATGACAAAGTTGAATTATTTTTTGAAAATAATATGACCTTACTTGGAAAATTTCTTCGATTGACAGCCTTAATTTCGAGTTGACAAAGCAAGTAATTTTTTCATATAATTGTATCGAAATCTCAAAATTGGGGTTGAAAATCTAAATTTTTTCTCAAGTAAAGTTATATTATTCTTCGGAAATAGTTGGGGTACTTCATATAAATCTTTTCGATCAGAGCCCTTATTCTGACACAAATCGTTAATAAATCGCAATAACACTAGTTTCTGACTGAACCAGGGCCGTGATCAAAAATTAGTTAATGACAAATTCTGAGTTTTTGAAAATATTATAAGTTGACTTGAAAGATTTTTTCGGTTAACAGTCTTAATTCCGAGTAAACGGCGTCAGAAACTTTTGTTCAAAAAACGATTAATTACTGAAAAAATTTCACGTAATAGACAGAAATTGAAATTGTAGTGCCGAATTTTTCATTTATTTCTCGATAAAAGTTGTCAATTCGCGGAAAATCGAGGAATAATTTTGTATCGTCTCGAAACGTGCTAGATGCTGCCATCTACTAGCCTCTTGTGGAACTATACTCCAAATTTTAATAAAATTGCAGTAAATCGAAAAAAACTTCCAAGTAAACTCATGTTTATTTTCGATTATTTCACTCATGTCAATTATACTGACAAATTTTGCATAGTTACAATGACAATTATAATAATAAATTCCTTGCCAACGAGAATTTACCTCTGAAAATTCCCGTTACCTCGGTAAATTCCCGTTGGCAAGCGATTTATTGCGATAATGTGTCTTTGTCATGGAGAAACAATACACAGTTCTAATATAAACAAACAATCAGTTCTCGGAAATGTCAAAATTCAATCGTATAGGAAATGCATTTTTCGCCGAAAATAATGAAATTGAAAACAAAAAGTTAAAAAATATAGGAGTATAGGAGGCAATTCAGTGCAGTTTTCAATAAAAATGTTAGTAGTTGCAACTAACATTATTTAATAGATACTTATAGTAGCAATTTCATTCGAGAAATATTCTCCACAAATACCAGTCGCGACTTTAATTTTATCATAAATTTTTCTTTCAAACTTTGATTACCTTTAAGCAACATCCTTCGAGTCACCTGCTCAGATGAAATCCCTCGAGCTACGCTCTTGTGATTTAATCGGATAGATGACTCTCACGATGTTGCTAGGTAATCAATGTTTTCAAGAAAAATTTATTGATAAAATTACAGTCCCTTGTGATATTATATACGAAAATAATTAGGGTCTTTCATATAACATCTTTTGATTGGAGCCCTTATTTTAACAGAAATCGGCGAATTATGGCAATAATACGGATTTCTGACTGAACCAGAACCGTAATCAAAAAATTGTAGATGACAGAGTTGAATTATTCTTTGAAAATATTATGACCTTACTTGAAAGATTTTTTTGATTGACAGCCTAAATTTCGAGTTGACAAAGCAAGTAATTTTTTCATATAATTGTATCAAAATCACAAAATTGGGGTCGTAAATCTAAATTTTCTTTCAATTGAGCCTATATTATTTTTTGAAAATAGTTGAGGTACTTTATATAAATCGTTAATATATGGCAATAACACTAATTTCTGACTGAACCAGGGCCCAGTATTGCAGTGAGATGTGCGTTCATATTTTAGGAATAATTACACAATAAATTATTGGGATAGAATATCAAACAAAAATGTACATAGGGCTTTTCTACATCTACATAAAAAGTTACTTTAAAAGTGTACCGGGTTATATGATACCCCAACCAACTTCCTGCAAGTCTGATGCTCAATTGAAAGTTTATTCATAGTTGTATATAAGTCTGTTCTCTTTGTTCAAGTATAATCCTAAGCTACTGAGAAAAAGAAATCACTTGTTTGTCTTAAATTGATTTTACGATTGGAAATAGAGTTAATGGGGTATGACATACCCCACAACACTAACGAAGGGTTAAGATTCATAATAACATTAGAAATTCCATCGTATGTAGGCTTTTGAATATTTGGTTCAGCAGTATGGTAATATTTGTTCTCATTGTTGACGGTGATTGCTTCATTTTCGTCATATAATATATTAGTTGTAAGCAGAGATTCAAAATATGCCTTCCATCTGTTGAAAATATTTACTTCTTCGGTTAGTAGTTTGCAGTGTACATCTTCATATACATTTGTTCTAGGTTTGAATATCTTTATTCTGGTACGTATGTCTTTGTAGAATTTCCTATCGTTCTTATTCATGTTTTCTTCTAGTTTTTTGTCCAATGCGTCTTTCTTCTTCTTTCTACAGATATAACTTGCGTCTGTCTCAGAGTCTCATATTTAGTTACACTGGTTCTATTTTTTCTTTGCATGATTTTTTTTCTCGTTTCGTTTTTTTTGTATTGCAGTTCTGCATTCTGCATCGAACCATTCGGCGTTTCTCTCTTTCCTCTTATTGCCTAGTCTTTTGGTCTGTATTTCTGTTTTCATTTATTTTTTCCCGGTGTTCTGCTAGGACTACTAGGCTTTTTAACTTATCTGTATCCCATTTGGTTGCTTCATTACTCTTATTCTGTTTGATATAAGCAATTCTTTGTCTCAGTTGAACACATCATCCACTAACGACCCAGAAAAGACTATGTATATTATTATTATTACTATTTAAAGTATGGAATGTATCTGAGAGCAATTAGACTTGACATTATAAGATGAATAATGGAAAATGCTAAACCTTAATGTATTGAACTTCATATTTCAACTGTTTATAGGGTGGGAATTTTATGTACTTATAGTGTAACACATGATGTACTGGCATTCAATTAATTGTACGTGAACCATTTTTCTCATCAAAAGTGAAACTTGAATTTTTCTTTTCAAAAAGATCTTCATGTAAAACCAGAGTATGGTCGAACCGGATTTTTGGTACGGCTGCTGATACACTCGCCAAGAATGAGAAAAGTAATTCATATATTATCATGGTAGTTAGCAAATTGATCATTCTACATTATGTGTACTTCCGGGATCACCTTCTATAATTCCAAAAGTATGTCTATATAGCACCGCATAATCTCTTCTACCCAATTCTGTGTACCACTTTTTTGCGGTAAACTCTAGAAACTTAAACCCATAGAATAACATGAACAAGGCTAATAGAATCAGAAGGAATGGCCCTCCGAGAAGGGAGCTGGACGTACAGTTTAACCATCGAATGAAAGTTGACTCCTCAATTATTTTAAAGATGTGGTATTCTTTCAGAACATTTAGCTATTATTCGAGTCTCGAAGAGAACCAAACTTCATGACGGAATGGTTAGCAATGATTAGAATTCAGGCCCCGAGAATTTTTACAAGCACTCATTCAAATACTGGATCAGGAGTTCCCATAAATACATTAGTATTACTTGCTTGAAATAGATGGATGACTGATATTTACACTATCCTAGTGGAGAACAAGACACAGGGGTGCATTGAATGTATTTCTTATTACTCATTTTTATTTTAACAAAATATGTTTTCATATATCTTGTAGAAATGGTTCAAAAGAAGATTTATTCTTATTGGAATCACCAGAGATCCACGGTTGCCACATTTTAAAAATTGTCATCCAAGTTATCTATCTGCCTGATACTTCGGTAATAAGACAAATGAGTCGTAATACATCCCTGAAACCCTGTTGCTAAGATCATTTTCAATGTCTCCTGTAATCCAGTGGTATTAAGAACATTCAGGTTGATATATTTCTGGGGATTCCTAGTCCAGTATTTCAGTGGGTATTTGTAAAGGTCAGTTTTATTTACAATATGCGTGATGACTAAATTTTTTAAAAGAAAACTACATCTATATAATAATTTGGAAGTCAACTTTTATTCGATGGTTAAACTATAAGGCTGGCAATCTAATTCCGAACAACTACATATTTCTATGAAAGCACAAACGAATAGAAACTGGGTGATGAAGGTTGAATATAAGAAGTCTTCCAAGAGAATAGCAGAGCAAGCTGAAATCCATCAAAAATTGTAGTGCTATGGGAGGAAGAAGAAGCCCAAAGGTAGTTGATTGTGGCGACAAACATATAAATACCATTTCTTGTAAAAATTCTTAAAAGTAATCACAATGTCTATACCTGATTTGCTTCAGTTGATATGTGTAAACATTCTCTCCTCATTTTGAATTATACATACGAATATTTTGAAGGTGGTACTGATGCCGACGAATACAAAAAATAAAGATATAAATTTTTTCATGATATTCATCATTTCATACTCAAGATCTGAACTTAATGGAGATAGATTTTGCAATATTTATATGCAACATGACAAGTATAAAACATTCTGGAAAATAATTGCTCCCTTGATTTTCATGCACATACAATGCATTTCTGATGATCAGGATGTGATCAATTATTAAACATTTATATATTATATAACTGGCTTGTTCTGAGCCTAGCATAGAATATATTACATACTTTCAATAATCCCATTTATTGAATTCAGGGTTTCAAGGTTCTTATGTATTATTTGCTATTCAATTTATTTCCCATAATTGTTTTTGGCATTGTATTTTGCAAATTCCCGCTATTGCATCTTCAATAGCTTCATCCTTATTGTTACTGAATATTCTGCCAAGGTTGGTTTTATTTGCAATTTTTTCTGATATATTTGATATGTAATTTCTAATTTATAAGATGCTATTTGGATTTGGATTTATTTGTTTGGAATCACAATCAATTCTTTCCACCAATGTTTTTGTGTTCTTCTTTTTCATCATTTTATCTACAATCTTGATTTAGCGGTGAACCTAATCTATGGATAAAACTATGAGAGTAAAATTTTCATGGAATGGGCTCAGTTGGAATTGCGTGTAATAAAGTTTTGAAATCAAGTGCATTATCACGTCTACTCATATTGAGGCTCAAATAATTGATAGATTTGTCTTTTTCCAACATTAGGGTGGAGTTGATCTTTTCATTTATATCATTGATGAAATTTAAAAGCATTTCCAATCGTCTTACTCTGACCAAATACAAAATATGTCGTCAACGTATCTTTACCAAAAGTTGATAAAGCTGCTGAATTATTTAATACTAATAATAATTCCTTTCAAAAATTTTATTTGTATTTCAGCTAATAATGGAGATGAAGGCGATTTTATAGGAAGATCTGAGTTTTTTCTAATGAGTTAAGAATGATTGAATGCGGATTTTCTGTTGGGACTGATGTGATGTAAACAGATTACAAACATCGAAGTATAAAGTAACAACATGGTCAATTCCATTGAAGATGGATACAAAATCTCTTGTCAAGATTCCAATGCGATTTATATTGGACAATCTAGTTGTCCTTTTAAAATTGGGATTGAAGAACATTTTTTTCTTTTTTCAATGGATTTCTAGATTTACATCTGTCGATTCTGTCCTTAGGTTGACAATTCATACACTAAGCTATTTTTCACTTTTAGTTGCCGCGTTTTCATCTTGCTGCCATGTCTGTTGCCAGTCAACCGGTGCAGGCCCATGTTACAGCAATTAGCCGGTGCCAGATAGCTTCATTAGGCCAAGTTTACTTGATTCTCAGCTTGGAAAGGTAACGAGAGTGAATACTGATCCAGAAAAGTCGTGAAAAATTCCATGGCCCAACTGACATTCGAACTTACGACCTCTGCGTCCAGAGACTAACACTCTACCACTATGCTACCTCGCCGTTTTTTGAAGAACATTCAAGATCTATCAACAAGCAATCGGCTGATACTGTATTCGGAACATTAATATCAGGGAAAACATAACAACTAACAGAAAAAAGTGCTCACCGCATTCTAATATCTATCTTAAAAGTGTATATTCTACAGCAAATATTGGAATGGCCCTAATTCCACTCGAACGAAAGACTTGTAGGGTTCGCGAGTGTGGAATACGCCATTCCAATACATGTCGCAGACTATACTTCCCTCAACAAGGTTTTGGGAACTCGCCAATATTTCAGAAGAAACTTTGAAAACTATGAGATGTCAAACGTAAAGCCAGATAAAAATAATTGAATTTTAGTCACGTAACCATAGTTACCAGAACTAACAGCTTCTGATTCGTCGGAATGCTTCTACACGGTAACAGAATGTATATTCTCACACAAGTGTAGAATGTGCCCTATTCCAACATAATCTTTGATTATGGAATATGCAAATTCTAAAATAGTGTTGAAGAATAGTATATTCTACAATTAGTATTGGAATGGCCTATATTCTGAACGAGCGAAATGTTTGTAAACCGAGCTGAAGGCGAGGATTACGGTTCGCGAGTGTGGAATAGGCCATTCCAAACATGTTGTAGACTATACTTTCTCTAACAAGGTTTTGGAAACTCGCCAATATTTCAAAGGAAACTTAAAAAATTATTAAATGTCAAACGTCAAATCCAGATATGAATACTTGAGTTGTTAGGAAGTAACCATGGTAGTAGCCAAACTAACAGCTTCTGATTCGTCGAAATTATTCTAAACGGCATACGGAATCATTCTAAACGGCATACGGAATCATTCTAAACGATTTTTTGGAATTCCAAAACAGTGTTGGAGAAAAATTATTCTCCAATTGTTCAGATAAACAAACTGTTGACTACTAGAATTATATTCCATTGGAAAGTGGAGTATTTTCGTCAGTTTGCTGAAGGAATTTTCTTGTCGAGCACTGCTGAATTATTCAACATGTGTCAAAATAATTCCATGATCATTAAATTGATAAAGATATCATAGTTCTTGAAAAGTTTAAGATCTCTCTATGTATGTACTTTTTCTTCTTCTGTGGCACAACAGCCCTAGGAGGGCCAAGGCCTCGTTTCGGTACCGAATCATCCTGATAGATTGGGAACCTCAATCTCAAATCACCAACGATCGAGCGGCATCAAAAGAGTTCTTATGCTACCAGGATTACCTTTAAGACATTCAGGTAAGCCTATAGTGATTTGAGTGCTTGACCTTGTAGCACTCTTTCCGTAAATTATACATACCGGCCGGGAATCGAGCCATGGACCCCTCGATTCGTGCGTCATAGACATGCAGTGGGCAGCGCGCTAACGCACTCACTGGCTAAAAGAATCTTCTTGTCGAGTACCGCTGAGTTATTTAACATGTGTCAAAATGATCTCATGATCATTAAATTGATGAAGATATCATAGTTTTTGGAAGTTCAAGGTCTCTCTATGTACAAGTGGAAATTTTTCAAATAATGAAACTAAGATCGCATCAATAAGAATTCGACGTCTGTATATAGATAATCTCGAACTTTTGGTTTGATTGGCGTTTGCTGAATTTTGCTTGATCATTCATTAACATCCAGTATTTCAACTGTTCTCTCAAGCACCTTGTTTTGGGTTAAGCACTTTCCATTTCTGCCGTCGAGCTATTACCGAGTGACGTGTTCTCTATAACTGTGAAAATTCTTTTGTAAAAAGTTAATGATACTCTTCAATATTAGGCATTTACAATTTCATTGATGCCATATTTGTTTTGCAGAAATATACTCGGAGCACCTTCGCTGTTTTAACATGATCCATATTCTGCCAAAAGGTCTATTTGTATCACGAAGTATTTAAGTTTCTACATTTCAAACTCTGAATATAATAATTCTTGTACTATTGAAAGAGAATCAAACAGAAAATCACTTTGTTTGAGAACAAGTATATATCGACACCCCCATCGAAAAAGGTTGTAACTCATTTTGCATAGTTCTGAATAAAATCCAAAAAACGGAAAAATCTCTATTCAAAAATTTATTATAAAAAAATATGCAGTTTCATTTCTTCTTGGGTAACTGCATCCGATAAAATGGAATATTTGCCGCTCTTTATTATATTATAGCGCTTCTAAGTGCAAAGGGATATGAAATTCAGTGAGTTACAACCCTATGCTGTAATGGGATTCTCCGAAAAACAAGGTTGTAACTAACACTTACGGCTTTATTACAAACCAAAAGAAGCATAAGTCCCAAATTTTGTCATTCGAAAAGACCTGTCTTTTTTCAACAGATAACAATATTTGATGGAATACATATTGTTAGTTCAAATAAAAATACAAAAATACTATGCTAGTGGTTATTGCACTACAAAATATCCTTACATACCTACAGATGAAGAAACAACTAAATCTTGAAAAATAACTTGAAGAGAATATTAAAATGATTATTAAATGCTGGTATTTGTTTCAAAGTCAAGATAAATGGAATATCAGACCTTGATTTACTCTGAATCAAACAAATATTGTAAAGCAGAATCAGAGTAACTCAAATTTTTATAGAAATTATGGTATAAATTGGGAATAGCTTTAGAGGAGCAAAGGCTGTTCAAGTCCTTACACTTTGCTTTTGGAATGGAAATTGAGCCTTTTTATGCACAAGGTATAAGAATATCGACGACTAAATTTTCTTCTCCGCTTACTGATCTTCTGGTGACATGTGTTCGCTGTTTCTCCTCCAAATCAATCAGGTTATTAATTTTTTATGAAAGATCATAGCTTGGGTATATCAGTTTTGGACTTTCGCTTTTGATGTTTGAATGCCTAACTTTATACCATATGATTTTATTGTTATCCGTGCCTAGCTGAAAGTTACTTAGTGTATTGATAAAATTTTTAAAATTGAGAATTTCACTTTGATTTATCCCATGTATAGTATACGGTTTATCTGATTTTTCAGCACAGCGAATTATTGTAATCCATTGCTCGGGATCATAAGCTGTTTGATGTTGAGATTGATTCATTTTTTTCACATCTAAGCTTACAGAAACTCCAAAACAATTTTCACAAACGAAGCTGAATCATGAACTGACAACAGTTTCACCTTAGACAAAACAAAAATTAACTCAAATGAAGTGATTTCTGGTGACAGACGATGAATTGTATCTCAAGAAACGGTGTGCATTTTGATCTTTACGGTAAGAGCCATGAGAGAAACAAGGCTGTATCTTGTATGACGTCCTTATAACTGCTGAAAGGCAAAAATTGAATGATAATGAAGAAGACGGTACATATGTTACAACCATTTTGAAGCTGGAACAATTTTTTCAAGTCGATTTACGCCTTTGTACTTTTGCGTATTTTCATAACGGTGAGGTGTAGAGATACGTCTGTAGTACTGCCATGTACGTCATTTTTTGCTATGTATGCCCGTAATGAAAAGTCGAAATGAGTTTAAGTTGACTTACGGCCTTGTTCGATGGGGGTGTCGATATGAATTTCTAATGAACGTTTTTAAATAGGGTCAATAGACATTATCTTGGGTATGGATGTCCTGACAAAATTGAGATGATCCATTATATATATATATGTATATAAATATGTATATATATATATATATATATATATATATATATATATATATATATATATATATATATATATATATATATATATATATATATATATATATATATATATATATATATAATAAAATTGTTGTTTATCGACTGTAAATATTATATGTTATGATGTTCATTGGGTAGTCAGTCTTTAATTATTCAAAAATTCTCATTATTTCAATGATCCAAGCTTTCACCATTATTATTCGAATATAATCAAGTGTTCATATTCATGACACTCCATGTTTATTTATTTTTTCAGTTTCAAAGAATTTATTCATTTGTTGATTATTCAATTATTTATCTATCAAATTCTACACATGTTGCGAAGAATATATTTTTATATTTTCATCATCGTCAGTTATTTTATTCCTCCATCCTTTTTTATTTATTGATTTTTCAAGAGTTTTTGATGGGTTTTTATGGTTTTTTATGGTTGGTTTACTCTTGTCCAGTTGTTGTTAGTTTTCTGAATGTTTGTAATAATTAATTCTCTATTTTTCTGTAAGTTGAAGTTTATCCGTTTTTACATGTTCATTTGATTTTACTGTCTTATTGTTTACATTACTTTAGTCCCCTGAAGGAGCCAAAAATTATTGGTAAAAGCTTGGGTCATTGAAATAAATGAGAATTTTTGAATAATTAAAGACTGACTACCCAATAAACTTCATAACATATAATATTTACAATCGATAAACAACAATTTTCTTATATATATATATATATATATATATATATATATATATATATATATATATATATATATATATATATATATATATATATATATATATATATATACATATATATATATATATATATATATATATATATATATATATAGAAAAAAATATTGTAAAACAGAGTAAACATACGAATTGAATGAAAAATATTCTCTATATTCTTATATTTATTACATTGATCATTTTCGCCTCATAATCACTTACAGAACATATATTCTTTCTAATTTCAATTTATCTTCATGCTCTCTGTCTTTGGACAACCAGTATTTCTCCTTCCGCATTCACGCAACTGACTACCTCTTTTGTTACAGCACTTATAGTTTTAGCATTAAGCTTCCAGTACCAACCATCCATAGGAATAAAATTGAAATTTGCATCAATAGTTGCATTGTCTAAAATGTATGTACCCTAAAACGATAGAAAATTTTCGAACTCACAAACCATCTCTTACTTATTATCTTGAATAATTTAGGGTCGCAAAACTAACATCAAGATATTGATAATCTATATACAAATTAAACAACAAATAGAACGAATCATTTCTTGAAAATTATTTTAAAGAATTTTCTCAATCTATCATTATCAATAAGTGAAAAAGGCAATATTCATTCTCGTGAGAATTTTATTCTTTGGATTGTCATTCATTTCTGTACGTACTTTCTTCAATGGACACACAAATCTTGGCGTAAATTTTTTCACCATAGAAGTCCAAATTTGTCCTTCAGCTTTAAAAGCGTCACACATTTTCGGAATGCGTATTTTATTATATGTTTCACATGCATCTAGTGTCTCTCTATTCCGGCATCGTGTAAAGAATAGTTCCATCTGGAAATATTACTTCTATAATAAGTTCCAACATTGATTTGTGCAATACAACTTCAATTTCACCATTCACGTCATGCTTGAAAACATAATCTCCACTTATCGTCAAATATCTTCCAATGTGTTGGAGTGATAAATTGTGGAATATTGATACCGCATCTTTATGTTCTGGGCATTGTCCTTCAAATCTGTCCAGTCTTACAACCTTCTCTGACTGAAATATATTGAAAACTGTCTTCATAATTTTAGGTACAAAGTAAGTATTTTATCAGGTTACCCTAATACAAGGGATCGAAATAATAGAGTGGGGAACAATGGGAACATTGAACATAAATGTTCAAAATGTGTCTCTTAAACTTATATTCAAGTCTTACATTGACGTATCATGGAATTAGAAACTGAAGTTAATTGTATTTTAGTTATTACGGAAGTAAGTTGAGACTTTCATCATACTTCCCAGGAATTGGTTGGTTGGTATCAATTTGTCAATTCCAAATCGATCCTGCATTCTTTCCCATTGTTTCTCACTTTGTTTCAGAAGTATCTTGATTAAATTATTTTTTCTTTCTAGTTGGAGGCCATTTATAGAGCTTTGATCTTCTATATTTTGGTAATTAGAAGGTATGGGACATATGACTATATATAGTTCGCAGAAATGGAAATCATGAGCGTGATTATATAAGTTGAGCCCACCAAGATAATAACAACTTTTATTCTCTTGTAATGGAGCGCGTATGTATTCCATTATTCTATATTATAGCTACTTACGAATATATTTGAAGTATGACCGAGTTCAAAGATAACAAACAATAAAATTGTCAGTCTTCTCATCATCACATTCATTACTTCTGTCTCTCAATGTCTCTCAACTTGAGCTTCATATAAATATATAAGTAGAAATAATTTTTTTTCTGCATCGTTTCAAATTAGATGCATTTTTCATATCAGTAGATCACTTGATGTAAATTAACATCCATTGTGAGTGGTGTACCTAGTTATTTGAGCTATCAGATTATATAGGACACAGAAAATTACATATTCTTGAAAAATGTGAGGTAAATATGTAATCAAATTTATTTTCGATCACACTGTTATGACGTATTTTCTATTCAATTATAAAAATGCACTTGATATGACTTGTTTATTATTGTCCAACTAGTTTATTATTGTTGTCATAAAACACTGATTCCAGGATAATTACATAACAAATAATACCCGAGGGCATTATGTTTCAAAATAATGCCTTTTGGTATTATTTTGAAGCATAACAAACAAGTTTCCCAGTTACAACAAGTAACTAGAGTAATTTCTGTGACAGAAATCACAATGACAGGACATACATTGCTAAAAATTTTGATTGAAATACAAAAAAAGTCGGACATCAAATATTGAAGGCACCACGGGAGCTGAACAGACAATAATGCCTACGGTCAACGTACACACCTCGGGCCGGAGGCCCTCGGAAAGTACACTGTTGACCTTAGGCATCATTGTCCTCTTAACACTCTTGATACCTTGAAAGATGATTATCTTTGTTGGATGCCTCCTCATAGCGAAATTATGGGATGTAAATCATTCAGAACTTCCTCATCTGTCCACACGTGTATCGAACTCATATGTTAGTGATTTCAGAAAATACGATATATCATTACGACAACTGGTATAGTTCTGACAGAATGAATTTGATCTACCCTCTTGGATAATCAACTCAATGACCTCAAAGAAATTGATACATGTTTGTGAAATATTTATTAGAGAGAATATGAAATTATTAATAGAAGGGAATCATACATCAAATATAATTCTGAAACAAGTTATATAGAAGAAATATTGTATATGAATAGTATCAGCACTAACAAAGCAAACAAAATAACATTGAACAGGAAACAATGAGAAGAACTAATTCAAAGTATGAATTAAAGATCAATCTCGACACCCGAAAAAGTATCAGAGATTTGCATAGATGGTAATAATAATAATGCATTAGAAAATATCAGAGATTCAATAAGTGTCAAGGAACTGTTGGATTCCAAAATCTAGGGGCCGTGGTGCAAAGAGACCAACAAAATTACTCAGATATATCAAATTCCAAAAAAATATTGCCAAACTTATGCAGTGTTGTACTTGAAGTTCATTTTGGTGAATTGATTAGAGCCACAACCTGCAACGATCGACTCACGATGAAATTACAAATGGCCTGATATCAAATTTCAATTCGATTCGTTCAACCAGGGCTGTCTTCAACCTATTGGAGGTCCTCATCAACATAATGATTCCCCTATGACCTTGACACAAAACTATTTGGTTAAAGTAGACTCATTTGACTGAATCCTAGCCAAAATTGAGCATAGACAACTAAAAAATTGGACCAATTTCAATCAAAATTCCAGAAACTCTGATAGGCTTTCCCATAAACACTCGACTTATTAGCAGTTCAGTATTCATTCTGCTCCAAGCCAGCAGCGATAATAGCGACGAAAACAGATATGTTTGATTCCTTCGCTTCTATCGCTTGTAGCAGCGCTCATTGTAGCATTGCTCTCCTCTTTAGTCTCCACTATGTGATGTTCTATTGAAATGCGTGTGTTTGCATTCGTCCGTCTTCTCTTATCATTCATCGTCGCTCCACCATGCTGTTACCCTTCGATCGGTCAACTTCAGTTTTACGTCGCTATATATAGCAATGAATATCGGATGGAAAGACCAAGTTTTGTAACTCGACTTTCCTCAGATTAGAATTCAATATTTTTTGACAGTGAGAACATTTTACAATGAAGCTATGAACACATATCTTTTGACTCATGCACTGCTGCACTTGTCCTTTGAAGCTATTCTGTCTGCTTGATGCTTTCTTAATTCTTAATCTATCAATAACATTGGAGCTGTTCCCTATATTGACTTATTGATAAATATTCATTCAAATGTTGTAAGTTTTATTCTGGAGATGATAAAAGTATGCAGGAAAAGTTCTGCCATTCTTTATTTCATTGCACTTTTTACCGGAAGAAATACATCTTGCGGAGTCTAGCTACGAACATATGACAGAAACAGAAATATATAAACTTGAAAATAGAGTTTACTTTTTACGTTCAACTTTTTTCTAGTTCTCTCACTTTTTCAATCATAAACGTTTTCCAGTTATCTTGATTGGAAAGTTTGCAGTAAAATAGATACCGTTGGAAACAATGAAATTGGAAATTTATGGAATCTTCTATATACCTGATTTTTGCTATAGTTTTCACTATTCCAGGAAGTATAAGTGTATCGATATGCTTACATAAGATAAAGTAAGGTTTATGGGTCTGCCCGTTTATGATTTTATGACTGTTGGCTGGAGTAGATGTCATAATACATTCAATATATTTATACAGCTTATTGATGTTATACTGGAGAATATTTTCTCACATTTATCTCGAATCTGTGTGGTCTACACATCGCGAATAATGCCTAATCTTAGCGCATATTCATACTGGCTCTATTACTATATAAACACGTTCCATAATCTTAATTTAGTTCTCAAGTAAATTTGTGACACCTGTCAGTGATCCATTTGCTAGGATATTTGTCCAAATGTCTTGAAATCTTTAAGCATAGAGCGTCAAACATCGCAAATGACTGATTCTTAGTTTTATTATATAAGAATTGTCATACAATAAGAGCGGCATCAGAGCTCTTCAAAGAAAATATTTTAATAGAACACTCTAACAGAAAGAAATGATAAGGTTTCATTGTTCCCAGAGAAAATTCATCAGATCTTTCTCTTTTCATTAATATTTGAAGGAGCCAAATTATTTGTTTGCTGTCAGTGACAGGTTTATAAAATACTCTAGCTGTTTTTATTATATTAAAAATGTTGCGTTTGCTAAATTTTGGGCCTTGGTTAATCAATTTTGAAGGATAGCCGCAAAGGAAAATGATAATAAATCTTCACTTTTCCCTTGCAGTATCAGACGTAAGATGAATGACTCTGTTGGCCTCTGAAAAGAGATTTCATGAAACCATGAACCGAGAAACGATTTCATGCCATAAATGTATTGTTATCTGGTTTCATTTATTCGAATAAATTGAGGCCATAATTTACAATGTATCAATTTTCTTATAAATAAGTGATCATCTACGAAACAAGAACCGCAATCGAAAAGATACACTTATTTTTAAAAACTGATAGGACTCTACTTAGGCTTTCACTTTTGTTACAAAGTTTTTTTGTATTTGATTGAATTTTAAATACTTTCACAATATTTTTAGTTTGCAAGTTTATTCCAAAATTTTCCATATTGATTTTTTGGTTGAGTAAAATTTTGCTTCAACTTGTCATTAAGGTGTGGACTTTGATACGATATAGAAATGTTTTATGAATATTTATGATTATTCCCTCCAATATTTAGTATTAAGTGTTTAATAAATGTTTAGAAGTTGAAAATAGTGAACAAGACTTCCGAAAAGTGTTTTAAATTGGACAGATTTTCTGATTTGTATGCTGGGACAGCGTGAAAATAATATTACAGAAGGCATCATCCAAGTGAGTACTATTTTGAATTTTGAATATGGCAGCATTCAGCTCGTTTTGGAGGATGCAAATGTATTCAATTTCTCTTAGCTAAACTATTGGGTTATCCAAAATATTGCAAAAAATATTCCACTCAAAATTCTTCCTTCTAAATGATAAACTCAAAATTGTTCTCGAAATTTAAAAATTTTGAGAAAAAAGTAATAAACTCAAATATTTTTTATTGAACCTATTAGGGCACCAAACAAAAACTGTTTGAAAATATCATTTTTCCCGATTAGAATTATATTGAAATGAAAGAATATCGATAAATATAATTTAACATGTTGACAAATCCAATGTAGATAATTCAGATTACACCCTACATCATTCCAAAGCCAATTTCGACCACTATCTGAAACTGCACAGTTTTGTTCCCTGTTGAAATTATTGGGCTGGTCTTAGCACCATTCAGGACGCTGTATTTTATTCCCCTAAAATAAATTGAAAACTCTACAATTTTTCAACAACTTATACCTATTAATTACTAATGGGCATTGTTGAATTTAAAGGTAATAATCAATCAACAATAACATGTATCCTGTTGATATGCACACAAATTTTCTATAAACTGAGACCACTGGTTCAATATTGAAAAATATTTTTTCTTGAATGGATCAGCAGGTAGTTTAATCAAGTTTCAAAGCAATACCGTCTAGTTTATTCCCAAACTTGGTTTAACCCTCTATCATTGAAGCTTACTGGTATGGAGGGTTGAATAATGCAATGAGAACCTCTTTTATTGTTCAATTGATTCATATTTAGAGAAATGCTAGTAAATTTAAATTCATTTTTCCTTATTTAATTTCTACAGATCAGAATTGATATGAAAATATATTTGATTGCGAGTCAACACCATTTATTCAATTGCACACCTCTTTAGCGGGAGCTCAGTCAGATAACTGGCGATCGACGCGTAGCTTGCCGGCATTGTATTTATCTGAATAACTCTTGAATCACTACCTGAATGATAAATATATACCAATAATTCTTATAAGAATCTAATAAAAAATATATTATTGATCGATAATAATTCATAAATCATTAAATAAGCTCGGAATATTCCTTTTTATTTATGTCAACACCAATACATTTGAATTGGTACTAGTTTGCTTAACTTGCTAGAGATGGCAGCACCTAGCACGTTTTGGAATAAAAAAATTTAAATGACGAGAAATAGCAACTATTTGGTGTATATATTTGTATCAGAGCCTCTTAAATATCTTAATTCAATAAACTTCAATATTATTGAGTGATTGGAACAGCAAAAAAAATCTAATTGAAAATAATTTTTTATTAGCATTTATTGACAGGTGCTGCCGCTTGCGGGGAATTTTTGAACTTCACTCTTGACCGAAGTATACAATTTGATATTCAAAAGATGGAATAAAAAATAAAAATATGAACTCAATTTTATTAATTTATTTAAATCTCAACAATACAACTCAAGTTTTCAATTTTATTCATTCTAGAAATAAAACAGTAATAAATTTAATTTGTTTTGTAAACTATTCAACAATATATTTATTTATTAGCTACTCCTGAAAACAATGAAAACAATTTGAATAGGTTTTGGAAATAAATAAGACTGTAAATTTTGTGGGAATGATTTTATTGTGGAAATTAGGAAAGGGTACAAAGGTTTGATGATCTATTGTTGGATACTCGATGCTGTTGTGATGTAAACCGTATTCGCCTCCAGGCAATGACTAAGGGGAAAGAGACGAAATCTTCTTCCAGGAATTTTCCTTTTGGGTCTAGGGAAACCCCAGCAAAACCTAGACCAGAGGAAGTGGCTTATTCGCGACTGCAACTGTAACAAGAAGAAATAATATATTAGAATCAACAATAAATATCGATTTGAATTATAAAAAAATTATTAAACATAATAAATGATTCTCACTTGAGCTTTGCTAGCTGCGGATTGATGCAATAGAAGTTTCTGGATCATCTTGAGTCTCTTTTACCATGGCTGTATCTGAAGTTGCAGGTTTCACGCTGGATGAGCTCTGCTACTGCTGTGTTGATCCTCTGCAGCTACTGATGCATTCTTCATCTGCTGGGCGAACTGCAAAATTAAGAAAGAGTTAGAAATTCATAATATTGCAATTTTTTTATTATTACGTTCTGATGTTGCGGTGATGGCAATGATCTGAAAAAGAAACCTGGAAGGAAAGTTTGATTAGTTCCAGCAGAGGCTGCTCCAACGGTGGTTTTCCAACGATGGTAGCTCAGCTGATGCTTGATGATTCTTGGACTGCTACTCATTCTCTGCAACTGGTGCGATCCTTCAATTCATGCGATCCTTCAATTCATGCGATCCTCCAACTACTGCTCCAGGTCCTGGAATTAATAAAAACATACAGTTATTATTACAATTATAATGTTAAAATCAAGAAATAACTTAAAATAGATTCAAAACCTGGAAAAGAATAAGTTTTCAATCAACTTACCTCCTTAAGATGATGTTGATGAGCTGAAAAAAAAGCTGAAAGGGAATTTCTTGATTAGTCACAATCATTCAACATACATTCATCATTCAAACGCTTCTTCTTTCTTTCTTCGCTTCTTTCTTGAGTTCTTGCTTCTTGTTGGCTTCTTTCTAACCCCATTGACCCTAACCCTCTAAACCTAACCGATATTGCCGAGCTAGCTACGCGAAGTTGGTTGCTTTTTCCCTAATAAACGAACGTTACTTTAAAGATTGAGAGGCATATTATATCGTCGACCTTTTGATTCTAACCCCAGGAGTCCTTCTGCATATCCCCCTCTTAGCAAATTACGAGCTGTGTCTAGCCGGACAGCCGAATGGTCGCTTACATAACACGGGCATAACTGTTCGCTCCGCAGCTTCTCGTGATGTTGGGCCCCCGGCCCGCTCTTTGAAAACACGAGTTATGCACTCCCGACAAGACCGTCCAGACTTAAAAGGCACTTAAAAGGCTACTTAAAAGATCTAGCTTGTGCACCGATCCCTCGTTGAACCCTCACGGAAGGGCCTTGCCTCGCCTAAGCGGGAGGACTTTGCAAAAAAAAAAAATACTTGATAACAAAACGAACAAGTGCACCAGAAGGATGCACGCAAAAACACTAATCACGATATTCCAATTTAAATTTACGTTAAACCGAGCTAATTTAACCCTTTATATGCCCCAAAGCCCCCAAAGTAACGCAAAAACCACGAGCTACGCGAAAGAGAAGTTAATTCAAACACGCATTGAAAGCAACAGCTGCCGAAGGAAACTGAAGATATTTTTATGAGTCTTATTAGAAGTGACGACGTACGTTCCAAACTGATTGTCAGAAGCACAACGCGCTAAAGAGAGTTAGATAGAGGCGCCGTACTAGTTTTCCACTGGCAGTGGATTCATGGGCTTGCTGCTATGAACATGTTACAACATCAATCATTGATTTAAATTTAATGAAATAAAGTTTGGCATTGAAAGAATAATTGGATATCTTGTATTTTGTACACAAAATGAATAGAAATATTCCAATATATTTTTTAAATACATATTTTAATACTAAAATCAGAAATATTGTTCATAATGTAAAATTAGTATGACTCATTTATTATTCAGTAGGTCTCATTTATACAGTATTCAAAATATCAATTCTCCATGCATATTTATCCAAAATACCATCGATAAGAAATCATTGCTATTAGCGATAAAAAAGCCAGATTATCAGTAGGATCAGACCGTGAATTTATGGAGCCCAGGGCTCTCTCTGGCTGACACAACTTGGGCACCTACCTATAATTGAAGTTTTTGATTATTCATTCCTTTCAATTTGCAATATTATCCTTTGTCTTCAGTGGGGACTGAGGACTCTCTTTATCCACGGGTCCCTGGGCTGAAGTTTACAAAGCCTATATAACAAAGTGTGCACTGTGTGGAATATCTGTCGCATTAGATATTTGGAAAATAAAATATAACATTTCCATCAAAAATCAGATAGTCATGGAAAGAAAAAAACGAATGGGACAAGCTTCTATTCTGACAGTTCCATTCTGTGTCATAGTTGTTAATTTTTTTGGATGCTCGAATATTCTACTGCATTGAATAATAACTTCCCATTAGTAAAAACTGATTTCAGATAACTTTTCATTTGGTAATTATTGTGATAACACGGAATTAAACTGTCAGAATTTAGCTTGTTCCACTCGTTTTTTATTCCCATGGCTATCCGATTTTTGACAAAAATGTCATATTTTATTCTTTAAATATCTACTGCTAAAGATGTTACACCGCATTGAATAAAGACTTTTCAAAAGTGAAAATTAATTTTGAATAACTTTCCGTTCTTGTACTTTTGCTCTAACATATACAGGGTGGGGCAGAAAAACCTATCCGATTTCAAAACGATATAAAATTAAAACCAGTCAACTTGTCAAAAAAATTTTTTTATTAACATATCGCAAATTTTATGCCATTTTTAAATTTAAGTTTTGAAAAGCACATCACTCAAATGTCGTCCTTGGGAGCGGATACACTGATTTAGGCGCTCGCGGTAGCTTTCCATGGCTTTCACCGTCATTTCCACAGGAATTTCTTCAATTGCCTGAGCAATTTCCCTTCGTAAAGCAAGAAGGGTCCTTGGTCGATGCTGGTAAACCTTTGATTTGAGGTAACCCCAAAGGAAGAAGTCACATGGAGTGAGATCCGGTGAGCGCGGCGGCCAGCCAAGATCACCTCTCAGGGAAATGAGGCGACCGGGAAACAGTTCCCTGAGAATGTCCATTGATCGTCGCGATGTGTGGGCGGTTGCACCATCCTGTTGAAACCACACATTTTCCACGCCATTTTCTTCCATTTTGGGTCTAAGAACGACGCGGGGAACGTTCAATCGCGGCTCTCACATTGGCCACGTTTTCAGGTCCTGTTGCTGTCCTGGGACGTCCAGGCGACTTCTTTTTCAATGCTGAACCCGTCTGTCTGAAATTTGACACCCACACTTTGATCGTAGCGTGATGTGGAACAGGATCATGACGCCCGAGTCCGAAATGAAATCGAAAAGCACGTTGTGTAGCAATTATCGAACCGTCGCATTCGATAAACCGCTCAATAACAAAAGCACGATGTTCACCAGACCAAGGCATGTTGACTACTGACAAATGGCATAAAACCGGCTTTCTAACGGTTTTTACCCCACTACTCTACCTGCCCCCTCTTCTGAGAAAAAGGGATTTGAAATCGGATAGGTTTTTTCTGCCCCACCCTGTATAAGAGAGACAATATCTGCACATTCCAAAAATCCTATGTTATACTCCTATGTTCCGCGTTTCGTTGTATACCCTGTATGGAATCGCTTGGTACTTCATGAAACATTTGATTGCAATATATTTTAATAAAAACGACTTTTGATTTCAAATTTTGTATATTTATTTGAAACTTTGACGTTTCGATCCTTTGACCAAGGATCTTCTTCAGAAAAAAATGGTAATCATAACCATAATCATTGTTTTCTGGAGAAGATCCTTGGTCAGAGTATCGAAACGTCAAAGTTTCAAATAAATATACAGAATTCAAAATCAAGAGTCGTTTTTAATGATAAAAATTCAAAAAAATGTGTAGATTATTGCAATATATTTTATTGATTCATTGATAAATAAATTTTTGTGTTGATGCTGAAGCAATAATTCTAATTTTTTAGGGGGCTACTGCTAAAAGGATGGGTGAGGGGATTTTCTGCAGATGATAGTCAGCATGTGGCCCATTTGGGACAGACCAAAGTGATTTTACGTAATTCCGGCTAAGCGACAAGCAATTTTGGGTATAACTCAAGGTAAACTCATTAATTTATCGATTTTATGATAATAGACATGAAAAATTATGTTTTCTGAGAAAATCATATTGTATGATAAGTATTCACAGCTCAGTGTGAATATGCTGGCTCTGTAATCCAGTAGTCGTCGGGTTGAATCCCACCGATGGACAAAAATTTGTAAGATTTTCACTGAATTTCAATATACTCTGTGGCGTACCCGCCACAAAAACTGAGAATGCCCGTAGTTTGACGACTCAGTATGGCAAAATCCTCTTTTTAAATAAATATTTTCTATAAATAGTTCCTTCTAGATCTATCGAGATATGGCTTTCTACGAATATCATCCAAATCTATGATGAGGCAGAACTATATTAGGCTAGCAACCTCAGGCAATGTGACCGCAAAAAGCATCCGTGCTCACGAGGTCTCTAGGGATCTCTACATCGGTGACTTCCACGTTGAACAAACAGAAATTTGATTCGAGAATGCGAGCTTGAAACCGTGATTTGTGATAACGAAAGATGAACACTGCAACTCACTGAGAAAATATTATTGTTTCCATTCTCTTGTCTATTTAGGCACGAAATTGATACTGCTTATGGTTGGGAGATTATTGAAGAGCTGTAGAGCGCACTATAAAGAGCGTAACCATACCAACCAAGCGGCACACAATAGAGTACTCAATATTTTTTTTATATAATATATACAATTTTTTCATTCAACATGATTGATTGTTTACTCCAGCACCAATATCAGAGTCACTGCTTTATACAATTTACAAATAAATGAAAATTTCAACTTCACCCAAACGCGACCCTAATTGGTACTTCTTGTCGAATCATAGAGCAGCGCTCTACCTTCGCACATATTTTCTATTAATAAATTATTATGCACAATTTTTTGCACTTAAATCGAATGGAATGTAGTATTGAAGTATGGTAACATTTTTGAATGCATTTATAATAGAAGAGAGTTCAAATATGTATTTTTTTCATTGAATTAGTAATTTTGGAGCTTTTTTAACATAATGGCAACATAAATGAGGCCCAAAAGTTGAAAATATCTCAAAAAAATGATGTCTGAAATATTAATGTAAATAGTCAAAATAATACTGTACTGAAGATACAAGTGTAATCGGACCGAAAAGAGAACACTTGAAATTGATTTTTTTTAATTCTCATATTGTTGGGCAATTTAAATGCTGTTTTTGCGTGATCTTCGGATAACTACATCAAATTACCAGCGATTTAGTTCAAATTTGCTGCAATAATATGACAAGACAGTTCAAAAAATGGCGTTTTAAATTTGTCTATACGACAGCGTATGAGTATATAAGGAAATTTTTTTGGGATTTGACATATTTATTCGATATAATTGGAAATGCTTGTTGGTTGACGGCAAACAAGCCGTTTGATCTCAGCTTAATTATCCAAAATCTGGGTGGGTTACACCCATTCATAGGTGAGAAACATGAACTATTTTGATTATTTTGAATTTGCAATAATGCTACAGAATATATCACAATTTTGAAGCTCGTATCCCATAGAATTATAACCGTAGAATAATCAACTAAACGCTTGTGGGAAGCTAATACAATTCACTTAATATTCAAATCACTTTTGACCTTTAACCGTCCAACCCTGTCTGTATGAAACGGCAAATAATGCAACATAATAGGAGGAGTCTATTACACCTGAAAGCTTATATCATCAAAATAATAATTGTAGTATTTGCCCACCCTTGCTGCACAGTATACAATCTGCTCCAACTTCTTATTGGACATGATATTCCGATGGTAACTGCTCAATTTCATCAAAGTTTCTGTTAATTCGCACGAATATTGTACAATTGTATTTCAAGCCTGAAATATAAGAGCTTGAATATATTGCTTCCTGAACAGAGCAATTCAAAATAATCATCAATTCTTCTCATATAATGATGGAATAATCCAAATTGAATGATAGATGTTGTATTTCTGAAAGTTTGAATTGCCCACAAATAGTTTCAAACATAAGATCGAAAGCATTGTCGACTTTATCAAATGTGAATTCTCCATCAGCCATCTCATCAATTCTGATATTACTCCCCCATATTTTTATTCATATTCGCGAGCTTCAAAGCTTGACTATGAGCGAAGGGAATATTTCAGAGAGCTCGCTACTTCTTCAGCATTGGCAACAATATTTCGAAAAAAGTACGCACCAAACTTGAGCTTATCTAGGGCAACGGATACATATTTCTTCCTGTAAATTGAGTTACAGACGCTCTTGGAATATGTTTTCCCTCTGGAATCTAATACCAAAAATATAATGTAGGTCCGATCGATGATGCAAATGCATCTGAGGAATTTACTTTCATTATCATTCACAGCAGAATGTACTCCATGATAAATCTTATATCATCTTGGATGATAGTAGTAGGGTAACGAGTTTTGGGCGCAATGTCAACAAAGCCACTGGCGCCAGTTTTTGTTTAAACAAATAGATAATTTGTTAACATTGATTAGATTGCGTTTAAACAAATAGATAATTTGTTAGCATTGATTAGATTGTGTTGTTGTTGTTGTTTATAATGATAATATTATGTGTTATTATTGTTTATAATGATTAGATTATGTATTATTATTGTTTATGATTGTTAGTTATATCTATATATAAGTTTTGACCTTCGATAGCCCTCTTATCAACTTCATAAACCGTATAAATTCAGGCAAAATAATTTTTTCTTATATTCAGCATTCTAGCACAGTACACGTTGAATCGTAACTTAGCTGTATTCAGTCGGTAAGTATATATAATTTCAACAATATTTGCGTCATATAAATTCATTTGTATATTTCCAGAAATGGACTTTAACAAACTCAACGGAATAGCTACACTGAAAAACATTAAACCACGAATGAAAATAACCGAGTTAGAACTTAATAAAATATATAAATTAGCTCATATTAAATCTGTAAAAACACGATTCGGGCGGAAGATAATTGCAGAGTGTGAAAAATTCATAATTTATCTCCCATCACGCTTCGATGGATTGACAGACGCTGAAATAACGCAATTACAAGAAGCTATCCACAACTGGAGCATCAAATACACAGGGTCTCAAGATCTCGGAGGCGGGAAGTATGCTACGTTATTAGAATTTGTAGAGAGTACTTAATATTATGTGAATAAATAATTGAATATGAAATGTGTTTGATTCATGATCCTTCTAGTTTGGTTGAAAGTTTCACAGGGTGAACATGTTCATAAAATTCAAACATCCTTTCTCGGCCATAATTGCTGGACCATCGGGCTGTGGCAAATCATATTATGTTAATAATTTCATTTCGAATATTGATAATTTGAGCGATACAATATTCGAGAGAATATCCTGGCATTACGGTACTTGGCAAAATTTATATAATTCAATCCAAGGGGTGCATTTCGTTGAAGGTCTGCCTGATGTAGAAAGTATGGATGGAAAAAAGCCACAACTTATAATAATTGACGATTTAATGAGAGAGGCTGATGAACGGGTGGTGGATATATTCACCAAATGGTCTCACCATAAAAATGTCTCTGTATTTTTTCTAACTCAAAATATATTCCACCAAGGAAAAGGGCAAAGAGATATATCACTAAACGCGAATTATATAATCTATTTCAAGAATCCCCGGGATAAAGCTCAAATTTTACATCTGTCTCGACAAGTTTGTCCGGAGAATACTAAGTTTGTACAGGAAGCTTACAGCGACGCAACATCTGAACCACATGGTTATATAGTTTTTGATCTGAAACAATGTACTCCGGATTGGATGCGATTTCGTACAACTCGCAATGGCTTGAATTATGTTTATTTACCTAAAAAAAAGTATAAATATCAAAGTAAAGACATTCCCGAAGTCATATCGTAAAAATGAGTGCGACGATCGCGAATAACCATAGTTTATTGCAAGCGTTGCATAAACTCAAACCAAAATATAGACAAGCATTATTGAAACATGCCGACTGTAGTTCAGTAAAGTGTATCTGCGAATGTGTATATAATATTTTGCATGGTAAAATTCCACTTAGTCGTAAACAACATGCGGCGCTTTTCCGACACAAGAAAACATTGAGAAATTTAGTGAAGCGTGGGGAAAATTGGCAAAAAAAGAAACGAGTCTTGGTTCAGTCAGGAGGAGCGTTCTTACCATTTCTTCTGGCTCCACTACTAAGCGGTGTTCTAGGCGCTCTATTCAAAAATTGAAAATGGAGTATACTAAGAAAATGGTATTAATATCACCTGAAAATTTAAACCGTCTACGAGATAATAATAATATTGCTGATGGAAGAAATTTAGTTAGTCAGCTTGACAATGATATGAAAAATGTAATGAATTCAAAATCGAACGAATATGAGAAATGGGCTTTGTATCAGGAAATTTTGCAAAGATATCTATATTTTCAACAGAAAACAAGAGAACCCCTTAAAATTCCTATAGAATCTCAACAAAAAGAGAATTCTAGTTCACAGTCTGAAAATCCAGAGAGTTTAGACGAGTTTGAAAATATCATAAAAATTTTCCCCAAAACACAGCGAGAGAAAGCACGAGTGCTGTTACAAAAACTTAAGACCGACGATAATATTCATTGGGATGAGAAAGGAATAGTTACCATAAATAATAAATCAATTCCGAATTCGAATATATCAGATCTAGTCGGTGACGTTATAAGACATAGAAAAAATAGTAATCCTCCGGGTTGGGAGCATTTCGTTGATATACTGAGGACGATTAATGTTCCTCTAGAACTGATTAATAATCCTAGGAGGAGAAAATATTTCGTCTCTCAAAAAAGTGTTCAAAAACAAATTACAAGAAAGAAGAGACAATTGGACTACAACAGTGACGAAAAATCCGACAGTTCTGTCAATAAAATATTGAAATCAAAGAAAATTGCTTGGAAACGATTCACTCTGTAGTTATGAACAAAAAACTAGCAACTATTTATTTTGATCCTTCAAATCCAGCTGGCTTCAGCGGAGTTAATAGTTTAGTGAAGGCCGTAGAAGGCCGATATGATAAGAAAAAAATAAGTAATTGGCTTGGTTCACAAGACGCTTATACACTGCATAAACCAATAAGAAAAAAATTTCCAAGGAATAAATATAGAGTTTCAAATATAAATGATCTTTTCCAAGCAGATTTGAATGATATGCGATCCCTAAGTCGGTATAACGACAATTATAAGTATATTTTAACAATAATCGATGTGTTTAGTCGCTTTTCATGGGCAATTCCGTTGAAAGACAAGAGACCGTCTTCAGTAATAGCCGCGTTCAAAACAGTATTTAACACCAGAAAACCAATTTATTTGCAAACAGACAAAGGATCGGAGTTTATAGCCAAGTCTGTAAGATTATACCTAAAACAAAACGATATCAAATACTATGTTACACAAAATGCCGATATAAAAGCATGTTTCGTCGAAAGATTGAATAGAACATTGAAAAGTAAAATGTATCGCTACTTCACTCATAGAAATACGTTTAGATATATCGACGTTTTACAAGATCTTGTCACCGGTTATAATAAAACAAACCATCGATCGATTAAAATGGCTCCTTGTGATGTTGACGAAAAAAATGTATTAGAAGTGTGGAGAAATCAATATGATAAAAGACAAAATGTGAGAATAAAAGAGAGCAAATATGCTGTAAACGATATAGTTCGAGTATCAAAATACAAACAAATATTTGAAAAAGGCTATACGGCGAACTGGAGTGAAGAATTATTCAGAATATACGCAATCATAAAACGGAATCCTGTAGTTTATAGACTGAAAGATTTGAATAACGAAATAATCGAAGGTACATTCTACGAGGACGAATTGCAAAGAGTGAATGTTACACCCGATACAACATTCAAAATTGATAAAATTCTGGCTGAAAAAGGAAAAGGGAACAGAAAGAAAGTACTTGTCAAGTGGAGAGGTTATAACGACAGTTTCAATTCGTGGATATCGGCTAACAGCCTCAAATTACTACAAAATGAATAATAATAAAGAGTTTTATATCACTCTACCGAGCAATAGCTCGATGGCGTATTTTGCTGATAATAAAACAACAAGGTTCACAACACAACTACCGCAGAATATAAAATTAAACGGACTTTGGGAGGTTGGCTTATCAGAAATTATTTACCCATGCTCATTCTACAATATAAACGATAGAGAAAATCGAATAAATATTGCGCTAGGAACAATAGATAACGAAAAAAAGATTGTTGCCATGATTCAGGAGAAAATAACTTCGAGAAATTATGAAAGTATAGACAGCTTATTGCATGAGATCAACGAAAATGGAGGAGTCAATAAGTATGCAGCATTTGCGCACCATAAAACAGAAAATCGTGTGCAAGTGAAATTTAAAGTTGCTGATGTGTATTCTATGAAATTATCCCCAAGACTAGCTCTACAGTTGGGTTATCCACCGTTCAGCGATTTATACAAGGAGAAATTTTCGATCAATCTACCAAATTTAATGTTGGGCATACCGCCGCAAATATATGTTTATTGCGACATAATCGAGCCGCAGTTAGTAGGCGATGTTTTCACTCAGCTTTTGAGAATAGTTCATATAAACACCGAAAACTATGTATTTGGATCCAATAAATTAATAATATATTCTCAGCCTCATTTCGTTCCTGTTTTGAGAAGAGAATTCACAAATATAGAAGTAGATATAAGATGTAACGATGGCAATCCTGCACCATTTCAGTTTGGCGTTTTGACCATCAAACTTCATTTTAAACGTGTTTCATAATTATTCTCAACGCGTGAAAAAATGCGAAACTGCCCATACCAACAATATTACAATCAACAAGCTGGTAGCGGCATTGGATCAGTATACCGGGGAAATCAGTTTCAAAGAGGTCATGGAATCGGTAGTTTTTTCAGCGGTCTATTCAGGAGTGTTTTTCCCATGATCAAAAGAGGAATAGGAGCTATCGGTAGGGAAGCTCTAAACACTGGAGCACAATTTCTAGGTGATCTAAATGAGAATCAACCGGTGAGAGAGTCATTCAGAAGACGTATGTCTGAAGCAGGAGAGAATTTGAAACGCAAAGCTGAAAATAAAATTGATACAATCATAAACGGCTCAGGGTATAAAAAGAAACGTTTGTCGAGTAAGCGCATTCATTCCAAAACCTCTGTTAGTGGTGCGCGGAAGAAAAAGAAAAACAAACGCTCGAAACAAACAGATATTTTCAATTAAAATGGCGTTTCTACATACACAATCATGTGAGTGTATCAAGACTGAGCTTGATCTATTTGCTCTACCGCCTACGCAGACAAGTATCGAAAACGGCCAATGGATCAATTATAAACCTCTATCGTCCATAACCGAAGACGGACCTATCGAATTTGTAATTCCCGGGCAGAGTGAAGACTATATTGATTTATCTCAGACTATGTTGTACATAAGCGCTAAGATTGTGAAAAACGATAATACCGAATTAGTCGATACCGACAACGTTGGACCAATTAACAATTGGCTTCATTCTATTTTCAGTCAGGTTGATGTGTATTTGAATCAAAAACTTGTTTCTCCACCGAATAATACATACGCATATAGGGCCTATATTGAAACTTTATTGAATTATGGTCAAGATGCGAAGAAATCTCACCTTACCTCGTCTCTATGGTATGCAGATGATCCATCCAAATTCAATAATACAGACGCTAGTGGGAATTCCGGGTACAATAAACGACAGACGCTCACAGGAAAAAGTAATAGTCTTGATATGATAGGCCATCTACATGTGGATATATTTAACCAAGAAAAATTCTTAATTAACGGGGTCGAGATGCGTGTGAGACTAGTTCGGTCGCGCGATAGTTTTCATTTGATGGCAACTACAAACAATTTCAAAGTTCACATAAACGAGGCCACATTATTCGTTCGACGTATGAAATTGAACCCGAGCATATTACTTGCTCATAATAAAGCGTAGGAGATTAGTACAGCCAAATACCCAATCACCCGAGCTGAAGTAAAGGCTATAACGATCCCTACGGGTATTCAAGGAAAATCAATGGATAATATATTCCTGGGACAACTTCCAAAACGATGTATAATCGGTTTTGTATCTAACAGAGCGTTTAACGGAGACTATTTATTGAATCCTTTCAATTTTGAGCATTTTCGAATAAATTATCTATGTTTATATGTAAATGGACAGCAATTACCGTCGAAGCCTCTGCAGCCATCATTCACGAGTAAAAAAACCTATGTGCAAATGTACCATTCGTTATACTCAGGAACTGGTATACACTTTGCAAATACTGGAAATGAAATCGATAGAGAAGATTACCCATATGGATATTGTTTGTCTGCTTTTGATCTTACTCCCGATTTATCGGCAAATACAATGTCGCATTGGAATCTTACACGTCACGGCTCTTTGAGAATAGAAGTTGGTTTTGAAACAGCCCTTACACAAACAGTGAACTGCGTGATCTACGCCGAATTCGATAATATAATTGAGATAGATAAGAACCGCAATTGTATCGTGGACTATGGTAGTTGATAATGATAATAATAGCTACTGTTCATATATAAATATGTCAACATAATTGCGAGATTTCATTCTGTTGTATGCAATCGTCATGGCTGGTTATATTGCTGATGTACAAGGCTTCTACGGAAATACAAACGAATTTATAGTAAAGGAGCTAGCGGTTATTTCTACCAGCGGTTTATATTTTCATCACTACCTGTTCAAAGCTCCATTCAATATCCGAGAGCTCGATGGCAAGCGTCAACACCAGGTTCATTGGCTGAAATATAATCACCACGGATTAGATTGGGATTTTGGTTATGTTGAGTATAACCAGCTATCCAACATATTAAAAAACATTTTCGAAGCTGCCGCTAAAATCTATGTAAAAGGTTCAGAGAAAAAGTCTTTGTTTGAAACAATTCTGGAGAAAAACGATTTAATAGACTTAGCCGATCTAGGATGTCCGTCCTTGAAGACCTTAGCACCGAAGAAGGATGTCACTAGCTGTCTAATTCCGCGGTCTCATGAGGGAATGGTTTGCGCTGTGAAAAACGTACATCTTCTGAAAAACTGGTTCTGTAAAAATGAATGCACTTCAGATAGAATCAATATTCCGGAAATATTTTCGAAACTCAAGCCACTTTGGAGTGTATGCCGCAAATAAGCTACCATACCATGTAAATTATCCATGTACAATGATTATTAATACAGATCCGGACTTCAAACCGGGAAAGCATTGGATAGCGATTTATATTGACCGTAACGGCCATGGTTTCTATTTTGATAGCTACGGACGACCACCCATAGTTAGAAGTCATGAAGGATTTTTAACCCGAAATACTAGAACTTGGACTTATAACTCGTTCATGTTTCAAGATTATACCACAACCGTTTGCGGTCATTATTGTTTGGTATATTTATTGTTTAGAGTTAGTAATTATACTCACAATGATTTTGTAAATTTATTCCATAAGTTTGATAGATTAAAAAATGATAGAACTATCAGATTTATGTTTCATTATTATTTCAAAGTATGATTTGTTTTATAAAATTTGTGTATTCATGATTATCGATAAATAAAAATACAATTTAGAATAATAAATGTTTTATTTCAATAACTCGGCTAACATCATATGGGTGAATAAATTAAAAATAATTACCTAACCTAACAACATAAAATTTCATTCAAATCTTAATCTCTTCATTCCATAAGGATAAGAATTCGAATTGGAATTCTCACTTAGACGTCGCTTCATGAAATTAATACTAAATTTTTTTTGTTCGTTTTTAGTTATGACATTATGGTCTATGGTACATCTAATACTATCGCTATTAATTACAGGGTTCCTATCACTATTTCCTAACACTAAATCCTTTATACACTTAAAATTAATTTTTTTTGAGTTCTTATAGTTAAGGGTGAAGCCCTTTACCTTACAGACTTCGCTTATATTACCATTCGCAGGGCAATACGTTTTAAAGGCATAGTTTTTGGGTCCTCCGCAGACGAATTCTGTTATGTATGATCCACGACCATAACAACTCAATTCGTCTGTCAGATCACCCAAAAAATTACCAGTAGCTGGTTCGTATTGTCCAGGCGAATGGCAATAAATAATCGAGTCCGTATCATAATAAAGCACTCTGCTGCCCAACCGTTGAAGATATTTATTTAGCTCTAAACGAGCTAAAGTTGTTGTATATGCCGCAACCACGACGTTCACCGTTGGAAGTTGCTCCACTGATTCTTCCTGGAATTGCCAATTCACATACATCATCTGATCGCCTGCCGGAACAATTTTATGGACTATAATTGCAGGGTTGCTCAAAAGTTCATAAAGTTCCTTTGCCGACGACACAGTTGTTGTATGCGGTCGGTTCTCAGCTTGTGCGAATTTACCTGTTGACAGAAAAGAGTTATATAAATTTTTAACATCAATATATAGTATTTTTATCTTACCCCAAAGCGAATTGAGAGAAATTTTAGCAACAGCCCGTTTTCCGGGGTTTTTCTCCATAAGATTCGCATCAAGCTGAACACCTTCCCGTTCAAGAAACTCTTGAATGAATTGGGTCTTCGAGTCCTCAGTGGTGCATTCCTCAGGATACCCTGAAGCCTCTTGCTTGTTTTTTAGAAAGCTGTCTATATACTCAGCAAACAAGCCTCCCGTTTTGCTCTCTTTGCAATATTGTGTCACGGTGTATCTCCAAATCTCGTGTATTTTTGTGACTTTATACCCGTATTCCAGAGCTGTCTTTACTTCGTCGATCACCCATGTCCCAGTGAATTCTCTCTGACTGTCTGTGTGATCACAAAAATCTTGTTCCAGCGTGTCGCAACAAGTACGACATAGAACGAACATAAGTTTTCCATGACATTTTCTAGGCAATACCGGATGATGCAGATTATTAGGAGGTAAAACAGCGCATTTGATTAAACCTTCCACGTTATCTATATTATTGTTCGGACAGATTGAATCACACTCCGGACCTACAAAAATCTCCGGATGGCCCACTGGATATTTCCCATATTTGTTGACATACGGGTACAAAGAACAAACATCCACATATTTTATCATCATACCATTTTCGGCTTTCTTGTAGAGAGCCGTGTTGCCTGTTCGTCCACCATACAAAGCATGACGAGGTTGTAAAGGAAGGTTATTTAAAAGATGATGGTTTTTCAACTCTTTCTCTAAATCTTTATTACGTTTTAAATAATTTCTAAATTCGCATTCCCAAATAAAAACCAAATTATACCCTAAATTTCGAATTTTGTCTAATTTTGTCATTGTACTCTGATATCTGAGCTCTAAAGTTTCTTTTGAAGTAGAATAAATTTGCTTTTCTCGACCCGTTCTATAGCAGGATTTACACCCGTGATAAAAACACCCTAAAAATTCCAATACCAAATTTTCCGGTGCGGAATAACCGTCAACTTTTAAATTACCTCCTATTACAGCCTCGGAGCTACGCCCAGCATGTTGAATAATTATTCCGCGTTGGTTCTCTTGGTGTACCAACCACTGTATGGCTATTTTAGATTGATTGTCTTTCAATCGGTAGCCATTAAGTGGTATAATCCCGATCATATCCGGTTTTAGAAATAAACGACGGAATGCTTTATTACAAGCCGAAGCAATTGTAATGGCTTCGGAAAACGGGCAAACTTTGCAATCATTAATAAAATTTTGCCGGAACTTTGTACATGATCTACGCAGGATATCTACGTCAGACACGCAATATTCTACAAGCTCTCTTTTCATGTCAAATATTGTATTATTTCCTACCGTCTCTCTGTACCAAGATAGGAAATTTTGTCTTTCCACAGTATTCATTTTGTCCGAACCATAATATTTAACGTCTGGTAAAGGCCCTATATAATTTGCATTATCCAAAGTATTGAATAAATGAGGAAAATATCCCTTTTTTATCGATGATGATAGACCCATAGCTTTTGGCAATGCAGCCAGAGGCATAGCCATAAAATTCAAAGAATCTATGAATCTGATATTTTTACTTATTTCAATTAATAAAATTTTATTGCCGTTAAGAATCAAATTAGGTTTCAGATTACAAATTTCGACCAAGAATTTCAAAATAAACTGAGCGTCAAAAGATTTAGCATTATGCGCAATACATGTTACGGAATTAAAATGAGTTCGCGGTGTCAAAACATATGAAAGAAAATTTTGTATAAGGTCATCTGTGAATACGTGTTGGCGTATACCACACACATTGCATAGAACATTCATGTCGTCCGAATTGTAACAATTAGAGCAAGATTGTTGAATCACACATAAATTCACCTCGTGTATTTTGTGTCCGTCGACGATTTTCTCCTGTCTTGTCTCTAAGTCGTAGTAAATGAATAAAGTTTTGTCTTTCATAATTGTCTTGTCCGCCTTTATGTAACATTTGTGCTCAGGACGGTTATAACAATCACAAAATTTGCAATAAACTTCACCACAAATGTGGTTTTTGTTTTTCAAAGTGTTAACGGTTTTGAAACACGATTTACAAATCTTAAGAATCTTACAAATTTGCTTTTTGTGTTTGTTATAGCAGTCCTGACCTCTAAAATTTCGGTTACAGTCGTCGCATTCGGTCAGTCGTTGTGTACGAGCGCATGCAGGAGCCGTTTTGCAAAAAGGGCAGATATTCTCACAAGAATGGCCCAGCATGTTGTTATAAGGCACGTGACATTGCTCGCAGAAATATTTGCAAGAAAATGCAGCTGTCAAACTTTTTATAACAGAATAGTGGTTCCGGTAGTGCAGCAGATTCAATCTCGGAAGATTTTGGTCTGGTGCTCCTTCGAAAATCACTTCACCGCGCGTATTATATTCGTATACAACTATATTATACCGGATATAATACTGCTGAAACTGTTCTAATTCGTTTATACCAGCACCATTTTCACCTATTCTGACGTTTGTTGTTGTCAACAACGCCTGCACGCGTTCGTACTGCAGTCCACTATTATCTCTTCTTATTTGTCTGAAATACGGGTCTTTGTCGACAAAGGCTTGTGCCACAACCAGTGCACGGGGAAGACAGAGATCGTCAGCGTTGTTTATTTCAATTATCCCATATTTCCGGCGACATAACTCTGCATAGCTAAGCCCGTGGCCCTTGAGACCTTTGCCATTTCCTCGAGGCATAGCGACTTGAGTCAGCTCTATGGTGAACTGACCATCGGAAAATACTTGGGCATTGCTTTGCAGAATTTTGTCGACGGCATCCCACAAAACTTCAAGGGATACTTGATCGGCTCTTCGAAATGAAAGCCATGCTGGACCGTTATGTAGTCGGGGTGTGTGCAGCGTGAATCCAACATAATCATCCGGATTTATATCGGATAGTGTGTCGTTCAGAACCTGTTAAATACGAGAACATACTAGTTTAAACAGAAATAATGCTTGGGTAATTGTTTTCCATACCTGCTGCATGCTTTCATAGAACCAGCTGACAGGGTTTTCATCAGCTGGAGGATCGTTCAGCTGGAAAGTGACACGTCTTCCAGTGACACCAAAACGTTTCACATGGTGCCGTCTGTCCTCCACGACTTCGTAGCGTCGAACAACGCCACCGCCTACTTGGTTACCACTGGTGGTAGCTCGCGGTTCGTCAACAGGCTGTGGTGCTAACGCCTCCGCCAAAATTTCATCGCAAACCGCGAAAAAATCTTGATACTGCTCGTTGCCATCCTCGGCGTTGGTGTTTCCACCAAGCGCTGATTCAAGGATGTCTTCACAAATTTGGAAAAAACTGTCGAAGTTTTCTTGCGTATTCATTTTCAGACACTTTACCACCGCATACACCAGAATTTCAAACTGAATAACTGAATATCTCTACAGTCTAACTCGGCTATATATATATACCGAAATCATTCAATGTTTGTAATAGATAAAAGAACATGTCATCCATTTATCAGACTATTGGGGGATAGGGGAAATTCCATTATTAACCGAACACAAAATTTGTAAAATATTTTTATTTTTGATTATTATACTCTTAAACTAAATTTGTTAAATATTTTTTTTGGTTACTATATTTATAAACTAAATCTTATACTATTTAATACTATTACTAAATTAACTTAAATAATATATTTCTTTTCCCTTACTATAAATATTTCTACGTCTCTTACGTCTTTTGAGACCTTATTATTATAGTAAATGTAGAGATCTGAAAATATTCTTTTAAACTTAAAATCTGTATCTAATAAATACCTTAAAATACCTAAATCTAGCTCTAAGCCTAATCTTAACTTATTAATTACAATATTTTGAATAAATTTCTTATACTCTAAATAAATATTCCTAAATTTTCCAGTATACGACCTTATTATATTTGATATTTCATTTTCTAATGCTATTATGTTCTCTATATTAAAACTACTTAAAACTAAAAACTTATCATTAACCCTACAGACTAATTGTTTTTTTGCTAAAACTCTAAAACTCACTCCACTCTTGTTCAACCGCGTGTCCCTCTCGCTACCACTACACTTCTCTTTCAATTCAATCTTTTTCAACGAATTGCAAAAAGATTTAAAATCCCCGACATCGATGTATTTATTTGCCCGCGCATCACCAAACACCCGCACGACGGTTTTGAAATGTTTGTTGGGGTTCAGCCCTACCGCCACATATCTCCGCAGCGACATGTCCAGGGGGAACATTTGGCAGGCCAACAGACGCCCGTGGTTGTCTCGGAGATCCGTATTGTCCGGAAACGCATACGCTGTGACGGGCGCCGCTCCCAGAAGCACGTCCAGATCGGCTCCGACATCTAATTCCTCCTCTTCAAAAACTCGAAGAGTTTCCGAAGAAACCTCTGGGAGGGATTGAGACTCGGAGCCGAAATCTGGACTCCACCGCTGGCCGTACTCTTCGTCTGCAGACGCCGAGTGTCTAGCCCGCCTTGGGTCCCTGCTTTCAGCGTCCTCCTCCTCCGAGCGCCTCCTTTTTTTCGATTGAGATTCAATCAACTCGGCCTCATACTCGTCGGTGGAGAGACGCTGCTCGCTCGTGGACGCCGTAGCCATCGTCTCCTCTGCAGGCTGTCTCTCGAGCTCTGGTGATGCCGGTACGGGAGCAGTTGTTTCTTCATCCTCCGTGTCCGACAGCATCGACCACGATCCTTGCTGAACCCGTGGTGGATCAGCTTCGGGCTCTGAGTCTAATAGTGATATCACCACCGGCTCTACGTAGCTCGCCAGAGGTTGCAAACCTGGTGGTGTCGACATAGCCGTCTGCGGGGTTGGAGCGACCGAAAAAAACCTGCGTAGGGGTTGCGGCGCAGACGTCGAAGCTCCAGGAAAAAACGCGTCCTGCGTTTGAGCCGTCGACGTCGAAGCTCTACGCGCTGGTTTTACAAACGCCGTCTTCTTTGTGCGCTTCTGTGCACGGCTGTGTGAAATATAGAAAAATTATGATTAAAATCAAAATATAGAAAATTTCAAATGATAATCAAAATATTTAGAAAATATTGAGAATCAAAATAAAAATTCTAAAAGTATATTTCAACTTACCGTTTTGGTGTCGAGGGAATATTATTATTATTTCCGGAATTCTCCATGTCTGGTGCTTTGGATAAGTATGAAGTGAAGATGGTTTCCACAAACACAACAATAATGCATACTACCCGTTCGATGCCGTCTTTATATCCAAATCTTTTGTTTACCTATGCTACGTCAGAGCTATGCGTTTGCCCTATTGGGAAATTCTTAAAGTTTCTATTCTACAAAGCTATAAAGTTGATTTTCTGTATGTGAAAAACACAAAAAAGATCATAAAACGAATCAGCTTCCATGGTTTTCCTTAAAACTTTTTTCTTGTCTTATAATATCTAAGAGTTTAAACAGAATTTCAATTCTATGAAAATCCTGTACTCTATGGCCTAAACTAACTAGCCTCTATTGTTATAAATAATTCTGACGTCCATTTTGGAAATTTGTTATAAATAATTTCGATGTCTATTTTGAATACAAGAATTTTTCAAATGTATAAGAACTTATATTATAGAATTCCTTGTCAAACTTTGAGATACTTTATTATTTATTATTTTAAATAATTCTAATGACCTATTCAACAATTTGAAATATCGGGAATCATAAAATTATTCAACGCATGGGAAACATTTGTTTATGATCATAAATAATCCAGAATTGTATTATTGATTCTCTTTTTTTAATTGGTCTATCCCTGCCACCAAATGTTTATAATAATTTGAAATTATTCCTGTAATATTTAGTTTTTAAACTTTTCAATACATAACAGTAAACGGATGAGTCATGCCAAGCATATCTGCGAATTGTTTTCCTGTCTGACGGTTTACCTGTATGAGTAATTGTTTTGTCGCTGGATGTTTGTTAGTATAATGTTAAAAGCTGAAAGGGGCATCAATTATTCATCCCTTAGTGATCGTGAAGGTGAATCGCGTATGTGGACAAATTTTGCAAGTGCTTTACATTGATTAAGGCTTTTGTATTCGTGAGCAATAATTATTTAGACTTTAGTGATTGTGAAAGTGACTCGGTTATTCACGCTAAGGAAAATGTGTATCATTGAGATTTTCAAATCATATCTTCCTGTTCTACTTGGTAAGTATATTTTATTATTATTATTATTTCAGAAGTACTAACCATAATTGCTAGCTAGTATTTTTCTTCTAGTGATAAACTATTCCCTATTATTAATAATTATTAATATTCACCATATGCTACCGTACAGCAACTTTACAGATAAATTCGATATTCTATAGAATATTTTCGAAAAATAACCAAATTACAATTAGAACAATCCTAAAAATAAATTTCCAGTAATTTTAAAAGTATCGAAAGTTCGCATCTTGAAGTTTTATTATTATTATTATTATTAATACTTTAAATATATTCGATGACAAATCATTCTATAGATAAATAAATTCGAAAACAAAAATATTCCCCTAAATTCATAATGATAAGATTATCTATCAGTTTATTTTGAATGACTCTCCAGATAAGTGCTCCAAAACAAAAATATTTTCCAAAATATGGAATAGCATAAACACGATAAGATTATCTGTTTATTCCCAAATATCGTGGAAGTTGTTTTCAATTTATATCAAAACAATAAATATTTTTAGAACTTTGAACTATGACTCGTCATCTATCTACAGAGAATATTTTATCAGTTGGAGATACTTGAACATTCCACGGAAGACGTATCATTATCTATGTGAGTAGAATTCATCTAATGAACAAAGGAATTGGTATTATATTTCAAATTTTGTATGAAAATATTGTTGTAAAATTTGTTTATGAACTATTTTATTTGTGAATGTTTGAAATTATGAGCTTCATTTATTGAAAAATTCCATTCTGTGAATATTCAACAATACAAAGTCGGAGAATTTATTTATAGTGCTATTATTCATCAATAAGAATATAATATTTCATATAACATCCAATTAACTGTGGTAAATCGGAATTACTTAACAAGTGAAGTTTTTTTTCTCGCAAACATATAATAAGTATTCGTTAAACAATTCAAAGCTTGAATGAAAATTATTTATGTTATAAAATTTTTCATGAGTGTATTAGATACACTTGTGAATATTCAAACAGTCTACTTCGTGAATTTATTTATTAATATTTAAAATTATTAACTTAATTCATGGAATATTTCATTCCGTAAATATTCAAAATTACCATGCCTGAAAATTTATTCATTTATATTATTATTATTATTGTTCATCTAATAGCAATGTAGTTTTTTCATACGTTGTTCAGTAAACAAAAGTAAAATCGAATTGTTTGCTTTTGTAAAATTTATTTATTCATAGGAATATTGTTGAACTACAGAAAGTTATTTAGTTCTTTTAATCGCTAGAGCTACCAGGATGAAACTTTATTTACTTGTCAAAAATATTCCTAGTCAACGTTGTGGAGAGCTTTGTTTATGAAAGTTGAATTTATTTATAGGGCATTTTACTACATTATTATAAACAATGATTATATATCTATTTTAAACCACATAATCTAATCACTATAAACAATAATAACACATAATATCATGCGTATAAACAACAACAACCCAATCTAATCAATGTTAACAAATTATCTATTTGTTTAAACAAAAACTGGCGCCAGTGGCTTTGTTGACATTGCGCCCAAAACTCGTTACCCTACTACTGATGATACCAGAATAAATTCTGCAACTTCAATTTCCAGAAACCATTTCACAAGCCAAGCTAAAAGAAGATGAGTTTCTAATATATTAGTTTCGGCAAAATGTTAGTTAACATCTAACCTGAGGAGGCCCATTCTTATCTATCAATGGAATGGAAAAGAGTGGTATTCATGATATGATTGGAGGAGAACTTCATGAGGGCACATCTTGAAAGCAAGTTCTTAAATAATTATATTGACTATTCCATTCGTAGTATTTATAACAAGGTTAACAATGCTAAATCGCCATAGAAACGGTGCATATCAGTGGGTATTTGGACGTGTAGAAATACCATCGGGTATTACACTAGTGGTCCAAGTGAGTATTTTACTCAAAGATGTGGATACCTCAAATTTGTGCTTTCTTCGTATTTAATGGAATATTTTTCTGAATATCTTCATCAATTTTATCTTCTGATCTATCACCAAACCTTTTTGAACTAGTTTCCACATCAAAACGCAAATAATTTCTTTATTATTCGTCAAAGAAAATGCAAGAAACTCTAATTTTTAAGTTTGACAGAAGTTTGTTTACTCGTTCCTATGAAAATCACGTGAGTTGTTACTAGATTCATAGAAAACTAATTTGAAAAAATGGTTTGACTCCTGGAATAGTCCTTTAGATACCATTTGTAGTTCAAGTGTTATAGACTATTTTTGTTGGGCAATCACTCATGTTTATTGTGCTTGTGAATACCACTCGTGCTGCACACTCGTGGTATTCAAACGCAAGCACAATAAACATTCGTGATAGCACCACAGAAATAATCGATAATACTTAAACTACTTATGGTATAATAAAAGATAATTTTGAATTAATACAGGGGGAAAATTGTTTCTCTAGAGAATCACTATGAATATTTAAGTTTTATTGTACTTTTCTCAGATTCCAAGAAATATTATTGCCAGGCGATCATAGGACTGCTATATTCAAATTTAAGCCCTTTTGGTTGCATAAATGCACCATATACACTCCTCTTCTGGGTAGTGAATAAATCTAACCTATGAAGCATATTATTATGGAGCTAAGTTTTTATATCTGACCGTTAAGTTATGTCTATATTGTCAGGAATCATACTTTATTCCTAATTCGTTTATATCATCCATAATATTATCAATATTATACTTTCATGATTGCGACGGATCAGAAGCTGTTAGCTTGGTTACTACCGTAGTTACTTCCAAACAATTGAAATATTCATATCTAGTTTTACGTTTGATATTTAATAATTTTTTCAATTTCCTGTGAAGTATTGGTAAGTTTCCAAAACTTTGCTAGAGAAAGTATAGTCTACAACATGTTTGGAATGGCGTATTTCACACTCGCGAACCGTAATCCTCGCCTTCGGCTCGATTTACAAACTTTTCACTCGTTTAGAATATAGGCCATTACAATCCTTATTGTAGAATATACTATTCTGTCACACTTTTTCTATCATATTAATATTAAAATCAAGTTTTGATAGAACTTCTTATAAGATTGTAGATAAAATGAATGAATCCATTATTTAATATTAACAATCAACATTTGATACACAAGTAGTGCGACACTCATTTAGTTTGGTATAAATAGCTCCAAGTTCGTTCTGGAAAATTTTTGAGAGAAAATTAAATCCAGATTGATACATTAATCTGTCAATGTAAATCAGATAAGATGAAAATATATACAAATGCTGTAACGGAGTGAAGTTCGCTAGTATAAATCAATATAATAGAGCCATGTGGGATAGAGTAGTGTTAGTATGTACTTTGATGGTATGTATACTTGCTAGCTTGAGCCAACGGCCAATTTATAGATACCAGGTGCTAGAGGTACGTTGAGAAATAATTCACATTTCTTGAAGTCTGAGTGCTGATTTTGATGTCTGAGAATATTGTTAAAAATTGATAATCGACATTTGGCGGTAATTCCTGCTCGACGTTTTCAAGCTTGCTGAAAAATAACGTTATTTTACTTATAGTCTGAGATCTAGTTTTTATATATAATTCTAATACTTTTTGTGAACAATCAGACCAATCGTAGGGACATAACTCCCTTCAGAAAAACTTCAAATCTCGTTGTGAATACTAATTGTACTTCAAGCGACATTTCAATTTTGCCTGGAGGATGTATGGCCCCCGCGATTGGTCTGGCTGTTCACAAAAAGTATTCAAGTCGATTTCTGAGTATCATGATATGAAATCTAGGACCCAGACTAGAAGTAAGATTACGTAATTTTTCTTCGAATTTCAAAGCGCCTGGAATAAATAACCGCTAATGGGACGTTTCTGACAGTGCTCATTATTAATTTTTAACGATATTCTCTAGAACATACATTAAAATCAGCAATCAGACTCGAAGAAAAGTGAGTGATCGTACCTCTTGTACCTTGTATATGTGAATTGGCCGTCGGCCCAAGCTAGCAAGTATGCATGCGGTCGAATTACATACTAACACTAATATTCCACACATTTTGTTACTTAGAAAATAGGTACCGTCTGGCGGGCCTGGGATCTTGGACTATAATTTAAAAAGGGACCACATGTTTTGTATTGGAAGATGTTTCAATCAAAAACATAACGTTCTCAAAAAGTTCGTCCAGCAATCTCATTCAGAATCTTCAATTCTCACTTGAAACTCTTATAATATATTATTTTTGTAGTTAGCTTGTTGTGGTATGACCGACAAACTGTACCTGGATAGTTCTAAATTAGTTTGTTCCTTTTTTCAGATAGATATGATATAATAAATCAATTCACTTGAATCATTATATCCAATTTTTCAGAGGGGCAGAATGACAAGGGACCATTAATCATTCACTTAGTTGATAGTTTTACAAAATATACTGCAGTAATTTTGCGAAATGTATGCAGCATAATAGTTTTGGAAATCTTTTTGAATTTATAAGAGCAAGAAGTAACCTTTGAAGAAGAAATCGCAACTTTGGAATTTCAAAACTCTGATTTTGAGATACATAAATGCTCGTATTCACACAATGTGAGAGAATAGCTATCATAACGAATTTTATTGATTCGAAACATTCAAGCAGAAGAGATGTTCAGAAGCTCGAGCTTCTAGGCTCGAAGAAATGGAGGAACAAAAAACTACGATGACGGAAACTGACATCATATCAAATATTCTGTTTTACCGGCCTTGTGATAAAAAAAATTGATCTTCTGGTGATTTCCTTTGTTGTATTATTCGTGCCTTGGAACATTCCAGGAAAACAGAAAATTGAAAAGGTGGAAAATACTCCAAATTCATGTTCATAAGCTATGTAGCAGATACGTCTCCTATGAATCTCTTTGAATGCGTATTATTCTAGAATTCATTGGATGACTAAAAGTTAGTAGCACCTTTCCTGAGTATAGCAAGAGTTTCAATGAATTTCTTGTTGTGTCTCATAATGGGTGATTCATTTGGAGGTACTAATCAATTCAATCGGGATGGTTTAATTATCGTTCTGAAGAGTCAATCGCAACATTTATTTTTGGGGACTATTTTCCAAATCTTGGCCTTAACTACGGCTAATATGGTCCATTCTAAAGTCCCAATTTTTGATGACGTGCCCAAGTATTTCAAGGTATGCTGGCTTCTAATTCTTCAATCGTAGCTGGCTTATGTATGTACACATTTGACTTTGAATAGTCTGAAAGGAAAAGTATGGAGATGTGATATCACACAATCTGGGCGGGCAATCCACCGGTCCGAAGAGTGAAATTAACTGTTCATCGAATTTTTCTTGCAATAAAACCATGGTTCCACGGGCTGTGTGGCAAGTAGCGCCATCTTGTTGGTACCAAATGTCTTCGAAATCGCGGGCTTTAATTTAGGCAGTATAATGGCGCGATATGTCATTGACAGTCACATTCTGACCAGCTATTCTCAGCTACCGCCCCTTTATCTTGTTCATCACGTGCTGGATGTTGTCTATTGGGTCGCGTATAATTCAATAATGGAAATTGGGCTTAAGATTTCTCGATAGTATAGCAAAATGAGCGTTCGGTAAACCGAGTATGGGGACCATAAGTAGGTCTAGGTACACGAAACACGTTTCTCGTAGAGCACCTAATTTCGTGATGATTTGTGGGGATTGTGCCAGTCTAAGTTTTACAACGATGAAATGTCAAACAATTCTGAATAAAAATACGATGATTCACGCATCGGCGGTCAAAAAATCTATCGATTAAAAAGTACCTCCAAATGAATCACCTTTCACAAGCAAGCTAATACATAATTATTCCCTGTTGATAACTAAGTTGATAGTCTGCAGAAAGTATCAAAGGTAACTCATTTTGAAAAGGAAAAGATTTCTGGAACAACAAATACAATTGAATTAGAGAAGTGGTTGGTATGTTTTGTCGAATGATATGTCATATTAATCATCAAAAGAGATATTTTGTTGATTATCCTAATCGAATTTCCGAAGAAAGAGCTATTCTGTTGTTCAATTTGGATATGTCACTTTAGTCACTCTCCAATACCTATGCTTCTATCCTAACAATGTGAAAGAGTAGCTCAACTTGAGCGAAGCATCAATCTGATGAAGTTTTTAATCGGTCTAATGGCAAGCCATATTGATTAATAGTATTAGATAGGATTACTGATTACTTTATCTTGCAGTTTCATTAGCGAACTATTTAATCAATGTTATTTTAGAACCTCTTGAAATTAACTATAAAATTGGAGAACGCCTGAAGAAATAACAATAAATAACTACTGAGAACCTTAGACTGACTGCGATGAAGAAGTCGATACAAAATGATACATATGGAAAACCTTATTTAAGATCTAATAATATTCCTAGGATATTCAGCTATCTTTGTAGATTTGTTCCAGAAACCTTCAAATGAATAACTACCGAAATGAATAGAGCCTAGACAAGTCAACCACAGTGACATCAATAAACTCATTCATTCAAAATGACTTGATTGGAAACGAATGTTTACTTCAATAAATTCGATTCAAAATATGAATTACACCCATCACTTTCCAGATATGTTATTTAAAATTGAAAAGCTTAGTCTTGGATGAATGGATTATTCACAGAATCAACCAAGGCATGACGAACTGAATATGTTCGCGCATTGGAATATTCGATTTCGCGAAAGTTTCCGCCGAAATTTGACAAGCTGTCATACCCATAGGCTTGTTGATGGATTGCTGCTTATTTACCCCAGTAGTAATGAATTGGGGATAATGCCCCAGGTGATTAGATATCTTGTTACATATTTGATGTAACAAGGTATCAGAGCAGAAGCAGATGGGCGACGTCACAGCACGATCCTGCCACTTGACATAATCCGAGATGTAATCTCATCGCAAGATCACATATCATGACAGCTCCAGACCAACTGGTCGCAGACACACATGGGACTACCATGTGATACATATTATCTATTCATTTGTCAATGTGCTACGTTACGTAACATTTCTCTATTTGTAGGTTCACTGTAATATTGAGGTTAATCGTAGATAGCACATCGAGAGTGTTACATTTATATTGCAGCAGCTTTTGAAGCTTTTCGCTACTCGTTTTTTTCATACAGTGCAGTTAAATTACTTCCAAAAACAACAATTATAGTTACCAGCCGTGCCCAGCATGCACCCTGCGGGATCGAATCTGTTATCTAACGATCAATTCAATCTCATTATATGAACTAAGCGCAGTTGAGTTCATCAATAATTACCAGTCAATGTGTGACCAATTAAAATTTATATATCAATATTTCGACTTTATAAGTCCACCGATTACTACAATGCACGAAACAATACACAGAATAATAAATAGAGAAGGAAAATGATCTTCACGTACATAATCACTTATAAGAGTATGAAATTGTTATTGATTGATTAATATACTAGGATAAAGCCGAAAAAAAGATATATGGAACTGAATTAGTAAAGCTCCAAATTTATTCATGTAGTGAAACCTAGTCACTTGGAAAGCTCAGAGCTTTGCAACCGAATGTTAAGTATTCACTTATATGCGGTTGCATGAATAATCAAAGTTGGGCAAAGCTTGAAATTAAAGCATCATTACTATTCTAGTTTGCAGAGCAAGCATTATCATAAATATGAAACCTAATTTAGTTCCTCAATTTGGTCTGACATGTTTTTGACCAGTATTTAGCAGATGGTGCAGGCGTGCATTCACAACACAATTTCCTTTGATTTGTGCATCCGTGGTTCAAGCTCTAAGCACAAATTGCTGAAGTAAGATAGCGGAATATGAGTGGTTGCTTCATAAATAGCAGACATGAATAATTATCATCCTGTTTTTGCAGTCTTATTTACATGTACAGTAAAATGATGTTTTTCTAACTCATGGAATAGGTATATAGCTCATCATTGTATCTATTGAAAGCTGAGCAATTGATATTTCTTATCCATTAAATAGAATAGAGTTTATCGAAATGCGAGTTGATTGTATGCTACAATATTTACCTGATATATTCAACGTAAACTCCCTAATGAGTACGGGCACGTTTTGAATTTTGAAAAATTGATATTCTCTGCAGAGGCGTCCCTAGAAATTTTTTGTTATTTCGAAATACTTTTCGTTCTCTCTGCTAGCTCAAAATTTTCCATTAACCAAAGGCTGTTTTACATCAATTCAAACGAATTAAAAACCATTGAAATTTGGTTTGTTAACAAGTCTTTTGAGGATAGATACCGATCTCATCAGCTTTAGGTGAATACCGACCACAATTGAGAAAGACGTATTACAGTCTTTGTAACTGCTTGAGTCAAAGGGTCGTAATTGGTTTCCTTGTAGAAATCCGTAATTTCAATGCTAAATCACAATGTAGAACATCTAGATTTAAGGTGTTCTATTTCAACTTTGCATCAATGGATATGCTCTAAATAGAACTATCCTATAGAAACAGACCAATTATTGGACGTTGGAATTGTGGATTGAACACAAAATTAGCATCTCCTAAATCTAGAAGACATGAAATAATCATAAAATATGTGATAGAATAATTGCAGTCTATATCAATTCAATTTGGATATGTATTTTACACATCAACATATTTGAGTTTAGCTTGTCTTCTTTGTTTCGAGCTAAGGCTTTCTTCCTCAAAAGGTTGAGCAAGTGAAATTCTATCGATCTTGCAATTGAACAATATAATTGGTGGGCTAAAGCTTTCTTTAACATATCCATCATAGAATTATAAATTGATTAATTTAATTTACCCTTGAAGGATTGATGAAGATAAACACATAAACATCGATGTCTTTAATGCGGAATAGATAGTGCTGCAAAATTGACCTTTTGAATACCATATTAATAGCTCTTTCAGTTAATTCAATCTGCAGCGTTTGGAATGCATTCTAATTAATTTTAGTTCAGGATAGTAAAAGACGTTGATAGCTTGTAGTAAAACTAACTGTGATTCCTAATTCCAAATTGTATCAGTCATAAAATACTTGAATTTTTATCATTTTTTTCATATAAATCCACATTATGAAATGAAGTTATACATATTGTCACAAATTTCATCATGAGTAATTTATCAACACGGGTTACAGTGTGAATCTTCACTTTACAAACTCGTATATTCACAATATCGCGCACAGTTACCCGTATTGAATCATTGAAATGAATGAATGACTGAATTTCTCTCCTAACTCACGCTCTTATATATCTACATAAGTTGACAATATACCAACATTCAATAGTCTATCAGTTGTTGCCTGGCAACCACTGAACATCTAGTAACCATAGGCTATCAGTCATGCCCGACAATTGAACATCGATTTGGTCAATGCTTATTAGGTTTACAGTTACAGCAATTTCAAATAAATAATTATGTGAGCTAATTATTTAAGATATTTCACATTTGTGACAATACCAAAATTATTCATATCTGTTATAGTCATCCTGATGTTATTCCAATCTGTTGTACTCCAGAAACCCCAAGATCTAATTCTCAAAACATGGTAGTGTATTCTAGCTAATCTTTATGCATTTAATAAATCCATCTGATGCTTAGAACAGCTTCTAATTAACTACATGCTGGCTCTTAATTTTCATCTTGTCGGTTTAATGAAGGATGATGTTAGTGGCGTTACTAGAGACACCGACGAAGACTTCCCGCGTCTCTTGAAGTATCAAATTACCCTCATTCCATTCTCTGCTCCTTTCAGGATATCCAAACATTTTAATGTGAATAATCCGAAGAGAGACTATGAACAATAAATCAAGTAATATTACTATTGAAAGAAAGCCAATCTGGGAATTTTAAACTGCAATATGCAATATGCAATTATAGGAGAGTACGTTTCATCCCTTCCTGTTCTTGTACGCTCTCTTTTTCAGGATCTGCTTCAACGGATAATCATTTTCCATTCATGAGTCTGTATGTATTTTCTTATTTCCTGCATTTCCAGAAGCTTTCAATCATAAGAGCACTGATTACATTCTGATTTTTCCCAATTGTATTTGCAATTTAATTTCAGATGATTACCACAAGTCTAATTATATGAGACTGGACTATTCGAATGGTAAAAGCTCATGGTAAAGTATTTAGGTGTCAAAATTGCCAAAAAACTACAATCAAAATCCATACAGAGATAGAATATCAACTTTTCTACTATATTGAATTTATCGAAGATATTCTGGAATCATTGCATCAAACATATCATTAACTTCGCTTTTTCAAACAATATTTGATTGCAGATTACATTTCAGTGATCTGATCTTAGATCTTTAGAACTATTGGGTCACATTTGAATGCATTAACATGAAGCTAATAAACAGCAGGAAAAATAGACAGATGTTCAAATGGAACAAGTTGATTCATTTCTAGTATGAATATATGACTTGCTTGTAATTTTATAGAGTAGCAAATCATGATTAGGGAGTTATCTTCAATTTAAAATTCCAATTTCAAAAGCTTCAGCTTCTTTTTAATTTTTATACGTTGATTGATGTCTCTAATGTTTCTTTGAATTCAGTTATTATCATTCAGTTCTGAATACTTTAGTATCTAGCGATCCTTTTGGGAACCTCTCGTTGGAAAGCACGGTCTGAGGCGAAAGTAATAGTTTGGGTACGGGTACACAATGTAGAGAAATTTGTCTTATCTTACCTCTGTGATCTCATATAGCCTTCACCATGCAGTACCGAATGTTTAAATTGTGCACATTATTTATCTATGTCTTATCCCAAAGTTGTGTCGGCCCTTTATAATCAAGGACATGTAAACCACAGAAGATTTATATACCTTCTGGAAGATAGGACCTAGAAAATAAGAGAAAAATCTTCATGATATCAAGATCAATGTTCAAGATCTACTCTCTAGGAGGAAATGTGTAATCCATGTGCATTTCTCGCGTGCGCGTTACTAACTTTTTAGTTGCGTGAATCACGTGAGAACTTTGACCTCAATAGGATATTTTTAATATATTTGTGTTCAAAAATAAAATATAAGGTAATGAAATTCTCGCAGACATGGCAATAACGTGACGGTATATTTTCACCAAGTCTCATTAAGATCGGAGTTGTAGTAATACATCAACAGTTTGACCATTATTTTGATAACCTTGCTCTCAGTACAGTAGTTACAGAAATATTTACCTCATGTTAAACATCCTTAATTCTATGAATTGCATTTTTGCTCTGTGCTGGGATCAATACATCAAGTTGTATTGAGGGTGCGTGAGTATTAAGTATAATTTCAGAGATGCTCCGCAATAAATGGAGCTATAAATCAATTGAAGCATGTAGCTGCTGGTTCATTTCTCTGCCGTTAAATTGGTAGAAATGGCTTCAAAAAGTCATATATCTGCGGACATTTTTATGTAGCAATAAAATAAATGGTGGAGTAGGTTAGACCAATTTTTATTACCCATACGGAAGAGATCTAATACTGGATTATCTATAATCCAACTTATAACAGAGGTAACGTCTGTCGTAAAGATATTTTATTGTTAGTTTTTATCTCATGAATGTCTATTACGATTGGTCATTATAAATAAAATAAAATTACCTGAATGCAACTGATTGGAATGATACAAGATATAGCTAGGACCGTAATATTGATAAGAAGTTCAATTTTACTGCACACTTAGTCGTATTTTGTTTCTGAACAAATAGAATAGTACTAAATTAAGGTTTTGTTTAGTAAATCATACGTTTTTCTGTTGAAGTTACTTTCTTTCAGTTTCGATTTAAAATATTCACAGAGCATCTAAATTTATATCTAGAACAATGATCGAGATTTCAGAAATATATTTTTTTATGCCAGGGAAAGTGGAATACTGTTTCCAAGATTCTGGAATAGTATCTATTCACATTGATTGCGCAATATTTGAAGTATCAGGCTCTCCTATCCATAAATATTTCAAAATACGAAGCCTTACTCCGACAACGAAAAGATTATGAAACTAAGTGAGGATGTTCAATGTTTGGTATTGTACATTCATGGATTGAAGGCATGGAAACAATAAGTTATTACCCAATGAAGTCAAGTTTTCAGAGCTTCCAAAGCTTCTATCCTAGCCTGTACTCAAATAATTTGAATTATATATTGTTTTCATCCAGTGTTTTGTTTTGTTTTATTATTGTACTATAATTCTCAACAAAATATGAGGCTCCTCTCGAAAGAATATCCTCAGAGGTATTTTATTTGAAAGTCTCTGCGATATAGAACTGTGATAGATAGGATACTTACTTCGGATATTTACCTAGATAACCAGCAGAAGCGCGGTATATTTTACTGCGGAAGTAAAGAAAAGTCTCAGTCGTTTAAGCAAGTGAAAGTATCTAGAAAACTTCACGAAGTTTACTTGGAAAATATAGAGTTTCTGTGTCAGTATTTACTGACAGTGAAGATACATGCAGGACAAATCATTTCTAGCTATAAATGTCTTCGAAACTTCTTGATAACGGTTACTCTACTTTTGAAGAGAGTTATTAGCACATTGTACAAGCTACGTGCTTATGTACTAGCCACATTATCGTTGTTAGTTCAGCGCAGAGATATACTCATAAAGCTAAAATCTATTAAAGTGTGAAAAAATTATCAAGGATCAAGAAGCATACTCAAATTTGTATCGGATATTTTTGATATTTTAGTGTAGATTCGGATAACGGATAATAGTTTTGACCTCATTCTTAGCAGAAGATTGGTTTGTCAATTCTTGACAAAATTATTATATCACTTATTTGTGATAATATTAACTTTGCAATACAAAGAACATTATGGAATGCAATTCAAACTAATGTGTAATGGTTATCAGTTTACAGCCAAAACGTCTTACCAGATGAATAGGTTTTTGATAATATAATATCAATTACAATAATAAGATTCGAATTGTATTCTGCTGGTAAAGCATAGTTTTCCCCCACTGGATGACTACGACGCCGACGATGACAAAAATTTTCATGTCATGTTTAATTAACCGATTGTAGTGATACTTGTGTGCAAGACAACAGATTTGGTGATAATACCGCAGAGTGCACAAGTATATTGAACCATAATACACCATACATCTGCCTAAGAGGTTAGATAGAGTTCATCTGATGGATAGCTACCAGTACTATAGTGAACATCGATTCTATGACACATGCAAGTCGGTCGATTTATCCACTCTTGGAATCACCTCGTTGCCTGCCATAACACACAGTACATGCGGTTGGCATACACATATCCCCACGCTACACTGACAGAATAATGTAGCACTGGTGGTACTAGCTCCCAGATAGCTAGGTCACTAGCACTGTTTATCTCACGTTGGATGACATCTACGGATGGCTATCAGTACTATGATGCCGTACCAATGCCTGTGACATACGCAGGTTGGTTGATTTATCCACTCTTAGAACAACATCATTGCCACAATAACACAAAGTACATGCGGTTAGCAACGATCACAGTCGTCACACGTTCAAGGAGTGAGCACCAATGTCATTTGTACCCCGGTTAGCTTAGGATACCAATACTTCAAAGGAATGGAATCAAACCCCACACACACTGAGCGTGGCGCCACTACATGCGACGTTCAACTTACCAAACTCATTAAACTAAATGACAGACAAACTCATTAATCAATAGAAGTTCTCAGCTATTCCAGAACACTGGATTAAATGATACGATAGCTAATTTAGGTCAGATAATTAAAAATACCAATACATCACACAATACACGCTTTCCGTATGGCTTGAACCTAGAAGTGATTAAGGTTGTTCATTTGAAGCTTGGTTTTAAGTATACTTTGGTTTTGGGTCATATTGGTATAGCATTCCGAAGACTAAGAAATGAGTCCGGTCATAAGGTGAATTTCCAACCAATATAAATTTTTCTTGAAAGCAGAAAGATATCTGTGAATTATTGTATCTAAGAATTGGGAATGTTTAGCTACTTAACTTTAGGAAGGTACATTTCAGGATTAAATATGTAGAGGAGCAGTTATTAACCAAGTAAACAATGATAGACTTGGATATTATCTACATTCAGTTCTTAACAGTAACAATACTTATATTATCATTAGAATCATTTGAACCGATCAGAGATATCAATAACCCCAGACTTTGAATTAGCAAACTGAATTAGCTAGTTGACAAACTTTGTCATCAATTTTCAATAATGGACATTTGTATTTCAATCAAAATATTCAATATATTATTAATGAATTTCCAAATTCCAATAACTGAGTATGACAAATGACAGAGTATATTCACAATAGTGTATTAGGTTCTGTTTGTTTCACAAACTTTGATCATAATGCTAATGTTGGTTTCTTATTTGATTACTGGTATTAATAATTTGTATTGTTATATCCCTGATTACAATTTGACTCACATAAGCTCCACTTGAAATTTCCCAGCACCCTGTGACAATTGTGAATACCAAAACTCAAACAGAACTGATTATTGTTGAGACGAGCAGCCTTTGAGCGAAAACGATTGAATCATTTCAAATTGGGTATATTTCAAAGCAATATTTCTCTCTTAAAATCACCACTCGCATATCAATAAAACTCTGCACACTTCCAGACATCACGTTATGGTCGATTTGGATGAAAAAAGGATGATATTCTCGAGCAACATCTACTATCCTGATCAAATTTCGAACAATAAGTGCTTTAGTTTGAATTACTCCATCTTGTTTGAAACTAAAATTACATATTCTGGAAAACTCAACTTCAAACAAAATGCTCTTCTTGTTTCTGTACACTACAAGTACTATAACCTGGATTCAAAGTGTTCTACCTTTGTTAACAAGTTGTGAAATCACCTGTCCTTATTAACTAAAAACTATCCCTTGTGAGGATAATAATGCGGTCAAAAATATATACACGAGTGTTGTGCAAAGGAAATTCACAGGAGACACAACCGCGAGTCCCGTATGCTTGTCAGCGACTTGTTTATAATTAGAAGCTTGGAAACTCCAGAGGAAGCCTAGAGCTGAGATCTAGAATAAATCTCAAGGAAAAGAGTACTGAGTCTAAGAGGAACACTTGACATGAGCTTCTATTGGAGGTCAGTTTTACATGGACCATTGAATAACACGAGTAGGTAGAGATAAATTTATTCTCCCAAGAAAAATTCATCAAAGGTGGTTAATTCAAAGATACATTTCACATAAAAATATTTATCCTTCGATTCTAGTTGGTTGCTTGAAGTAGTGTTGATTGATCTTCACCTCTTTTAGAGTTTTCTAGAATACCAAGAAATAGGAATGTTCCTGGATGGAGGTTAATTTGAATGAAAGATGATAGGAAGTCAATTCTGAGATTATTCTTCAGGTCTAGTACACATCAATCAACTTTATTTTGCTACTTATTATTCTTATTCAAGTTCTGTTTCACTAGTTGAATCTCACTGATGGTACAACATCTGCTCATTAGAATAACATGGTTATTAAATGCTTGTAATAGAGTCTTGAGTGTACAAAAGATACCCTGTAATTCCATCAAGAAGACTTCAGATTGGATCTTCAAATTTCTGATGTTATTTCATCATGATATATTTCTTCATCTTCTGAATTTGCCGTCTCATTCCTCGTCATGGAGCTGAAATCGCTGTGAGCGTTTAACTCTTTTTCCAGTTCCCCTAAAGGACCTCTCTTGGGTCTTGACCTAAAAGGCAGCCCATGATCTATGAAAAATTCAGTAGATCACTTATCACTCACTTTACGCACGTTCGCACATATAGGTATTGATTTTTTGTTCGGTGTCACTTTCAACGTGCTTGATTCAAAGTTTGTAGGCTTCTGGTCTGTGTATTTGATATCATAATTTGGAGACGAGCAGATTCCGGAAGAAAATAAGGAAATGATGGGAGAAAGGCTACATTTGAACAAGGAGGTGAATTGATATCTTCCGTGGATGTTATGAACGATTATATTTTAATTATAGACGGAGAGCTGGCTACATAAAAAACCTTGTTATCGCTACATGGCTAATTCCTTTTGTAAAATGATCTTTTGGTGTAGTCAATTTCGAATCGTCTTGTCTGCCAGCGCGAATCCGTGGCTTTTGGATATTTTGAACTTGATATTTTGATTCAATTTGCCAAAAAAAAATCTGTTAGTTTTGAAGAGAACAATGCCGTTCACAATATCGTTTCCTTGGTTACCAACTACTACTGCCATCAAACTGACATTTAGAAAAGAAAATTTTCACATCTATGATGTAGCATGTCAAACTCATTAAACGTCACTTCTGTACATCATATTTATTTGGTGAACATGGAAAGAGTGAAATCATTCAAAAAGAAAATGTTCTGTGTTTGAATGTAAACGTTCTAGCACAAGCGCATCTTTAATATCTATCTGCCGTGATTCCAGCCATGATTTTTATATTTGCCATTCATAGCCATCCTAAAATATAAATATAACATTTAATTCATCGGCATGCATGTATGTGATAATTTTTCCATTTAAAATCTTACTCCAATTTCGCGCTGATTGTCAGCACTTTAGACACAAGCAGACAGCCAACAATTTATCTTGTTTCTCATGAATAAATAGGAACTATTTTCGTAATTATAATACATGTATTTTTATGAAAAAAAATACTATCGTAATCTCACACATTTCACCGGTCACCCCCACTATAGCCACGGGATCCCGCTATTAGACAAGACGATTTGAACTTGCCTACGAAAAAGGATTCTTTCATAATAGAAATCAGCTATGTAGCGATGACAAGCTTTTTATGTAGCCAGCTCTTAGATTAAGATCACATGAGTGCATTAGAGAATTATCACACGTCTTTTACGATCGTCCCAATTTCAGTTAAGTATAGTGAATTTTTTCATAAATACACTTCTTTTGTGAATGTCAGTTTGACGGCAGTAGTAGTTGGTAACCAAGGAAACGATATTGTTAATGGCATTGTTCTCTTCAAAACTGACAGAGAATTTTTTGCCAATTTGAATAAAAATATCAAGTTCAAAATATCCAAAAGCCACGAATTCGAGCTGGCAGACAAGACGATTCGAACTTGATTACACAAAAAGATTATTTTACAAAAGGAATTAGGCATGTAGCGATAACAAGGTTTTTTATGTAGCCAGCTCTTAGACTATTAGGTATCAACGAGAAATCCAACTGGCTTTTATACTGCTCCATGCAAATGCAGAGACATGGAGAATATTTTATCCAGTGTTACGAAGCAACTGAGTTCGGCGTTCCTAATAAGAAGAGGCCAATCAGGTGGTAAACGAAGTCAAGGTGTTTCGAATAACAGCAAGATTCAAAAGCAATACAAGCCACCACACAATCTCACAAATAATATCCTTCAAGATATTGAAAAAAGTAAGAGAAACAACCATTTGATACTCTAGCATCAGTTTGGAAGCAAAACTTTCTAGAAACTCTCAATGGAAACTCTGAACCATGTTTTCAACTTGAGTTTCTAATTCAAATTGATATGTTGAGAATCTATCTCAGGGTATGATAATTTGATTTGACTCAAGCTTGCACGAATATCATCTTGTTAGAAGCATAATAGTTTGGAGAAAAGTATGAATACACATTCATAAAGAATTTCAGTTCATTACAAACATTATCCGATATGAGTTTTTTATAATATTTATTAGAATATTCTGATAAATATCTTTCAGCACATAATTTTATGTCAATACGGATAAAAAAAAAATTGTTTTTATAAATACTCCCATTGATTGAACTTCAAATATTCATTAATCATCTGTCCAAGGTCGATTTAATTTGTTTCCTATTCCAACACGCATTTTGGCAAGTGACGGAGTGAAGGGAATTCAAATTATAAATCCTCCAAATAGAAACATATCCAGGTCTGTACTGTAGAAAAAAAGTTCTGATCTCATGAATTCGGAGTCAGAAAGAAATGGTTGAGCTTCAGGCAGCTGGATAAAATATTTTTACTGGAAAAACTCAGTGGTTAAATATTTCAAAAGATCATCGGATGATGGATCAAAATGAAGGATAAAGAATTATTTATTCATCTCTTCACGTTGCAAACGTTTCGGTTTTTATTGAACCTTCATCAGTGCCTATAGGCACAAGGGAGAATAATAGAGGAGCGGACACTCATTCGGAAAACGTTGAGCCTGAAATGTAATGCGGCAGCTGTGAGAGCGGGCGCAGCTTTGCGTGCGTCATATGCAGAAATAAGATTATATTTCAATTACTTTCCATAAAATACAATTGCCAGATAGATTGCTTATTTTAATTACGTTGAATACTACATTATTTATCGAATGAAAGGCAAAAGTAAAAGAAAATTAGCATTTTTATTCAATAAAATCTGCAATGAATTAGTACATTATGATGAAACACGTTTTATAAACGTTTCTTTGGACGCGAGTTTTCTGATTATGAATTATAATAGGCACATGAATAATATGATGAATATTTTATATTACAATGGGCGTAATAAAATTGGGAAAATATACACAAATAATTTCTTATCCACTAGAAGAAAGGTAGAAATAGAAAATGCTGATCTGCAAAGATTTTTTGTTTGTTGAACATGAACGAAAAATTCAACAAAAATATAATATACATCCATGAACTCACAAAAAGTAGCAGTTTTTGACATAATTACTGGTGTGAAAAAAAGTTATTAAATTAAACTGCGCGATAAAAGTTTTATTACTTGACTCTATTCTGTCAGTAATTACTTTAAACATAGTTTTTATAACTCATGCAGGATAAGTACTATTTTGCACAGTTTTCTCCGGGTGGTAAATGGCTCTTTGGCTTTTGCGTGCGCCAAGTATAATTTACCGCCCCAAAAAAAACAAGCGCAAAATAGTGTTCACCCGCATTCGTAATAAAAAATAGTATCTGCAACTCGTGCGGTGTTGTCAGTTGTCCACTTGAGCTTTCGTGGGCAATCAAGAACTTATTGCACTCGTTGTACAATATACTATTGTTAATTTCAATTTTTTGAAAGTAGCACAGGAGAAATAAGAAAACTATTCTGATATGTCACAAGGCTAACAAGAACACTTGCTTCGCTCTCTTTTGAAAATTGTACTTTCAATAACTTTTATATATTAATGGAAAGTAAAGAAATCAATGTGTCAATTCTGTGTGAATCTATAAGTTCTATGAGTTATTGAATTTATTTACAAGAAGTTTCCTCGAAGTTGAAGTTTTCACTAAAAATCTATGTTAGATACGTTTAATAATCTGAAACATTGATATAACCTTTCAATTTCAAACATAGAATTGTCAGTAGATCTGTTATTATGATTTCAAAATAATTATTTTCACTCACTTTTACATCTCTAGACGACCATTCCTTTATAATATCCTTCTTTCTCGAATGTTTTTCACAAACGTGATCTGTAATTTCCAATGTTCTATTCTGTCGTGTTATGTTCTTGCGCCACTTATTTGATAGAATATCATTTTTGGGTACAGTAAAAAGACAATATTTTTCTTTATAAGTTCTGTACCTACTATTAAAATTTGGCACAAAACATTTTCTTCCTATTTTACAATATATTTCCACATGAAAATACTAAATAGAGCGAAACTCGCCATTTACTTCCATACAAACATGGGCCCGCCTCTACCTATCTCTCAGTTACCTTCTCTCTCTAACAATATTACATTTTTAGCTTCACTTTTGCTACACAGTTGAGGTAGGGAATTGCATAGGCGTGGTCTGTAGCGCATTAAAAATAACAATAGAATATACAATTTTAAAGTGGAAATTCAAGTGCTACGGGTTGAAATTGTAGTGGTATCCTTCACAACTTGAAGTGGTAAGATTGATGTGTGATGATAAGAGGTAGAGTCTTGCATTTTAAGAGGAATGGATAGCAATTACAGTGGCAAGTTGGTACCACTGGTAAAAACGATGAGACGCAAACGTCAAACTTACAAATTCAGGAGATATGTTCTCATCTTTGTGGAACAATGTTTATTTGAACAAAATTGTGATACAGAACTAGTTTCCAAATAGATTGTCTACTGAGATTAGCAATAGTGAATCAAATTGAAGAATAAGAGACCATACCCTCACAGTAGTCTACTAACAGAAAATTATCAAAACAAGAACAACAATCAGTGAAACCTGCTAGAGTTTTTCTTATCGGCATCGATTAAATATCGATCTGAAATCAGTGATAGTACTTGTACATCGTTTTTTTTTATAACATTATCACAGTACTCCCCTTGTTTACATTCATCACCTCATACTTTTTTCTGGAACTCTCACATTCTGAGGATAGAATAAACGATCGGGTATCCTTTGCAATTAATTTTTACAGTGAAGTATAGAAAATTGAGTCGGTAAAGCAGCTGAAGGAAATAAGTATGTTGGATTATCGAATACCTTGATGAAATAGCAGATAATTTCCTTGATTCCCAGTGCTTCATAATTCTAAATATATTGCGAATGAGAACTTCTCAGTGCAATTATAACATCAACAATATTGAGAGACTGAATAATTAATTATACAATTTCCCTTCGTGAATAATACCTTTAGCATTAATTTCTCTTCTTTTCGGACTATGTTCGTACACCGAGAATTATCTAATGAGAAAACAATGGGCTCTAATATATAACAACTCAAATTTCCATAATCAAATTTTTCAAGCTTTGATGAATTTATGTCTCATAGAATAATTGAAACTAGAGATGCAAAAATATTTTTTTTTTCATGTTCATGAAATATGAGATGAATAATATTTCAATTCGAATGATTTTCATAAAATGAGAATACTAGATAACATGAACATTTATTTTTCAAGTGAACTCAACGTAGCACAACACAAAGCTAGGAAAGTTATCTTTAAGCGAAACACCCTGTTCCCATCGCTCAAAGTAGCAAGACATTAAACTCATTCTATTGAGATTGTTAGTAGGCTACAAAGTATCTATCTCTTCATATTTCCAAAATAAGATTGATTTATTCAAAGATCCGATTATCGTTTGATCTACAAACTGAAATGTTTTGAAAGACTGCAAAAGGAAATTAAAAGTAGGATGATGAGATTGATAGAACAATAGTCAACTCAAGAATCATATGTTTCTATCTAATGACAAAAGGGAATATTGATGAAATTAAAATTTGGTTCAAATATTTTTTTTTCGAATTTTTATTGGCCGGACATTTGTACTAAACCATCATTTTGGTATTTAATATCTTCTAAATTGCTTGAAATCATTGAATAGAAGTGCAAATTAGGCGCAGGAAATTCAAAGTTCTAAAACGCAACACCATTGGTTAAAACGAAATGTGACGTCAAATACTATGCCAACAAGTGCGCACTGCTTACATTTGTATGGCATTGCAGGCTTTTGATTAGAAAACATAGTAATAACGTGTGTGTTGTAAATTCATTTATTGTTTAAGTGTCATTTTAGCATCCCAGTGAGATTATAGATCATTTAAGACAAAATGGTTTTGTAAAAGCACAATCGGATAATCTGCCAAGAATAGATCTATACATGATGTCGTCTTATTTACTTTCAAATCCAAATTTTACGTCCGCTGAAGTGAAAAGAGTGAACACTGCAAAGTAATTATCCAATAATTACACATTATGTACGCTATTTCAATAAATACAATCCAAAATATGATGAACAGTAGACATAACCAATAATTTTTGTACATTTTAAAACGAGCAAATGTTAAATGGAGCCGCATATATATACTGTATTTTATTGCTGAAACTAATCACATATAATGTTATTCATGATCTCTCAAATTTAATATGATTTTTTATTTCTTCTGATAACCTTACATCATTTCTTACGTAATTCGAAACCTGTCTGGATTGAAAGAAAGACTTCACCAGGTACATTTATGACAATATTTTGCATTCAGGCACAATGCAATACTTATAGACTGACTTTTGAGTTTTTTTAATACTGAAATAAGCTGAGAACGATAACACCTGTAGTAAACAATGGACTGTAATATCACTGGACATAGTATTTGACGTCGTCAATAGAGCGTGCGAAAATGGCGGCGTTTAAACAGCTCAAAATTATTCTCAATCTTAAATATTTTTTTCAACTTGATTACAGCACTTCTAAACATAATTTATATTTTCTACTACGTTATAACGATGTAATCAGTGAATTAAAAATATAGAATAAATTCATGAATATACCCTATTCTTGTTACGACTCAAATTTGCAGCAAAGGCGTCGTTATTGTTTTATAACTTATCCCCGCTAGCAAATTGGAGTATAAAAGTGTACAGAAAGTATTCATATTTTCTATTTGATTTGCGGTATTTCCCTTCTTGGCAGAAGTAGAGGCGGCTCCACAGAATCTGCAATTCAATTTTGTGTCGATCCATGAATCATTCTTACGATTTGAATTTACGTATTGATGCTATCGTTAAACTTATATTGAACGAAAAACATTAGAATTACGTGACAATACTTATCATTCGTTATCATCACTTGATTGTGCATCCTGTTGAAATACATCACATGCAAACGTCCTAACAAATCTGGTACATTACAGTCTGCAAATACTTTTGTTGCTCTATAACTATCTCCTCAACAAAAACTCGAATTAAGTAATTTGTCAAGTAAATAAAAGAAATTGATAGAAAGAGTTGCATTCTCAGTTATTTTTTGGATATAGTTTCTCTTTGAATAATACTTCTAATCACAGCAATTTCAATTTTAGTTTTATATTAGTTTTAATACTCAAAGTGAATCAATTGAATATGCATTTTAATAAGCTCCTCAACGATATCCTCACATGTCCAAACATTCCTGAAATAACAATTGCAGAATCTCTAGCAAAAATGTAACAAAATATTGGATTTTAAATAAAAATAACATCCAAATTAGAGTTTTATTTTGAATTTTTCTGCTTTAAACCACCAGAACATCTGTTTGATATTGTTTTATAATTCTAGAATTTTCCGCCTGAGTGATGAAGCTCGCAGCATAGGAAATTTTTTGCAAACTAGCGTGGCAAATTTCATGCACTCTCAGAAAATGTGAACGAATGTTGATAAGTGTTGCTTCAAAGTAGAGAAAAAAGATTGAATGTAAACAAATTATTTCTTCTTGGGACATGAATTGGAGTAGTAAGGTTGTTAGCATTTGACCCAAATTTTGATCCAGTCTTATTCATATTTTTTGTCACAATCATCTTGTACGTCAAATGGAATAACAATAAATAAATTAGTTTCAAAGAAAATGCAGAATCTCATCGTTGAACAGGATGTAGGGCAGAGCTTCCAATAATTCACAAATAGAACCTGTCGAATACGTGCTGTGTCTGAAGATAAAGAGTCCTGTTCTGAAAGAGCCCCGGAATGCTGGGGTTAGAGCACACCGTGAGAATAAAGCAGCAAAATAATATGTAAAAAGTAAAAATCAAGAGGAAGCTACAAAGACAAAATCAATTTGCGACTGATTTGGAGATTGGATTTGAAGTGTTTTGACAAATGTGGAACAATCAAGGGAACAACCCTTGGAACAGAAAAAATAATTTATTGAAGTACGTGAAAATTTATTGCTTGTTATTATTTACAGGAACAAAATAACTGACGATTTGGTTCCTTATTTTGTAGGCATTCTGACAATTCATCAAAAACAAAAATTTATAAACTCAATAAATGCTGAAGTGTGTAACGAAATTCATTTCTGTTTCCACGTCATCACTTGTTCATTCTAATTGAGCAGGACCAATCAGCGATTCCAACACAATATCAGCATGCACCTTTATTTGTTAGTTGTTAATAAACTTCCATCTGCAGTGCGTGTTCTCATAGAATTTGTGGAATTTCACCAAAAATTTTGATAGTTAATTCATTTCTGTTGATTCAATTTGGTTGGAACAGTATATTGAACAAATGGTGATAATTCATGTGATTCTAATTGATTTTTGAACAATATTAAATGAGAGTTTGTGTTGTGGATACTATTTGTGAGTGATTTGAGACTTGAAAGTGTTTCTAGAATGCTGGTGGTGTATCGTACTATCATATTTTGTGATTAAAACCGTGATTTGGACATAGTTTGAGTTTCCTATGTTGTCTTGCGAAGAAATATCTATTGTGTCACTACAAACACAGAAAAAAGTGAGTAGTTCAATTTTCTTACATGAAACAATCATCATTGGATGAATAGTTTCTAGTCCAACTTGTTGGTAAGAATAATATATTCTCTAATAGATTGGTATAGTTCCAAACAAAAAAATTCCTTCAATTTGTACTTGATAAGTGAGCGGATGATATAGTAAACGTTTTAATATTAGATTTTTGAGCGATCATTATTGTACAACTATCAAATGTAACTATTTTTTTCTTCAAGATTACAAATACTTTATCCTACTTTGATTCGTCTGGAATGAAGTTATGAAATCGTTAGTTCCAATTTCAGAAGTTTTAGGATGAGAATTGAATGTCAAATGTCATTGCATTTCAGATAGGATTATCGCAATTCATAAGAAGCTTTGTGGCCACAGTTGGATTATTCCTACTATCGGATTTTCATGAGAATACAAATTTTCATCCTATAGGATTCTTCCGGATTCATAATAATATGTATTTGTCCTAAATAAAGTTTTGAAATCTGGAGCTTAAATTTTAGAAGTTGCAAGAGAAAAATTAAATGTCAAACGTCATTGCTCTCCAGATCGGATTATCGTAATTCATACAAAACTTTGTGGCACGATTTGGATTGTATTTGCCCGGCTTGAATTCCAGTAAACAAAAGTTTCAAACTGCGTATATATTTTTATTGTAGGAAGACAATTCTCTCATATTTAATAGCAAAAACTGATACTTGATATGAAACTATAAATTTTATAGTGTTGTATGCTTTGAGAGGGTGATTTCTTTACAGTTTTACATGTATCATATTGTGGTTGATGAAATTATAATACCACATATAAAATTTTTAGGTAATAGTCAACAAGAAATATCATCAATTGAAAGTGCCGACTATAAGAATCCTGGTAGTTTTATAACAATAAATAATTCAATAGAAATCGTCAGTTATTCCTTTAAAAAGTAGTGTTGCCACGAGACGAGACGAGACGAGACTTTAGTGAGTCTCGTATCGGTCTCGTGGTGGTCTCGCCTAGCTCAGTCTCGTCTCGGTCTCGCCTTGGTCTCGAGTAGGTCAGTCTGGTCTCGGTCTCGAGTCTCGACGAGAGTCTCGCCATGATTTTTCAAAATTACATATTCTTACATGTGGGAATCAATTCGTTCTATCTGATTATTATTTGCTATGAATTCTACCGAAAAAATGTATTTGCGTGTTTGGTGCGCAAAATTATGTTTCATAGCTTGGTCATAAATCTCCAGAGTGAGTTTCTGGCTCACTTTACAATCGCTATGAACCACAAAAACACTACTCTACAAATAATGAGTCTTTTGAATTTCTTGCATTACCCAATTATTCCTACATTGCTGAGCAGTCTTCCAGAAGTAAGAGACAGGGTCATGACATTTTCCTTAGTTCGATGACAGATTTGACATTTGTACGTTATATAATAGTATCAAAGAATAAAATTTTACCATTATAATTAATAATAAATCTGGAGAATGATTAAAAATAAATTGAACCTGATTTCAAACATACAGTTCTTAACTAAATGACAGCATAAAGTTATCGACCATATTGTCTGCACCAACATACAATATTCAAGTTCCTATAAATGTAACTAGGACATATCAACATTGACATATAGAGACTGCGATCTGTCTCAAAGCAGTCTCTATGAATTAGAATGGAACCACAGGAGCCACGAGGATTCGAGATAATAAAGAGGCAATAGTTTTATGCAACAAATGTGTAAACTAAAGCATTATGACAAGGTTGAGGCTACATATTTCTAGTCAAGAATCGCTGAGTTATAAAACATGTTCTCCTAATTTCATAATGCTAGTTCGTCACACGATATTTCTTGTACGATTTTCAAGATAAATTCATATAAACTAAATTCAGGCTACGAAAGCGTTCATTTGAATTGATGGTAGATCTAAGATGCCTACATGCTCAGTTGACGCATTATTTGCGACGTGTGAACCATCAAATTCGGAAGTAGATGAGGAAAAACCAAATTTTCAAATGAGGTTATGTTATTGACTGTGAATAACGGGCTATATGGCTCAAATTACTGAAATTTATGGAAGAATAGTATTGATTTTCTCTTCCTATGGCCCAGTCCAGCCTAATCTGATTTAATTTTGTATGAAATAAGATGAGACACAGGAATATAACCAGGAATCTTATAGGAGTCGATTTATGTAACGTATTTCCAGTCAAAATCAGTTATAGTATGATAATATATTCTTCCATTATGTCGATAATTTTTTGTGCAATTAAAAGTGTTGTGCTAGTATTGGGGCTCGTCCTGTTGTACAATCTTATCATATAAAATCTGCTGCGGCCACGCAGTACTTCCCTAACCAAAAGTTTCATGGCCGGTTTCATCGCTGTTTCATAGATTTAGAGTGTCGCATCAATCAATTGCAAATTTCAAAATGACAGCTGTCATTGTCAAAGTGACAGCTGTTATTGTCAAAGTGACGGCTGTCATTGTTAAAGTGACAGATGGCGGTTATATTTAAGTCCCTACATAAAATAGGTATTTTTGAAAATCAAGAGTTCTTTTCTAAATTTTCAGGGTCTTTAATTTGGAACATACAGTTTTGACATTTGGTCACCGGAAGTATAATTTTATAACGTGGATTTCACTTATTATCTTTTTTATATTCCTGCTAAGCCTATCTCCCCAAATGCTTGAGATTGATACTAAGCTAGACATCATTCACATAAAAATTAACAATCGTTTGAATATCCTTTTTCAGACTTCTACTAGAATTATTCCTGCAGAAGCTTCAGGTAATCTGATACCAAACATGATAGAACCAAATGACACTTTAAAAAAACAATCGACAAAAAATATTGTCATGTAGACTAAATATGAAGTGAATATTCTGAAAGAGCGGTAGAAAAATGATTGTCTCAATCAAAAACTTATCCATCAGTAACCATCTTGAATCAATTATTATTACTATAGTTTGTCGGTGTTAACCTACTTGCTCTATAAAATTGCTTTCAGAAGAGATCTTTTTCTACATGTATTGTTTGTATAAGTGTTCCCAATTTTTTGATTTTACGCAAATCAGGATTTCCTCCATATCACAACCAATAGCTTATAATCTTTTTTTGATAATTAACATTGGTAATAAGCAGCCATTTACTTTCAACTCTCAAACTCTCAACAAGTCTTCTGCGCATTTGTGCTTTTTGCAATGTTGTTGGCTCTAAATTACTGTTAAAATATGAAATTCGTTGATATTGAAAAGAAAAACAAAGTAGCGGAGAAATCGAGAACTAATCCCTTCTTGCACAATTGTCACCGACCCATTGTCCAAGCTATTTCCAAAGTCTAAATATCAACTAGTGTTGTATTATGTATACGTTTGATTTCATTTTGTGATGCTTAGCTTCACTTTCTTGTTGCATGGGATACCTTTATTAGTATAACTGACAAATATTGATACTCTTGTTGCAATAAAATAATGTTTAAATATTCAAGAGTACATGAAATGACTACGTAATAGTAATTGAGGTATCAAGGGTGTTAAAAGGACAATAATGCCTGAGGTCAACAGTGTACTTCCCAAAGGCCGCTGGCCCGAGGTGTGTACGTTGACCGTAGGCATTATTGTCTGTCCAACTCCTGTGGTGCCTTCAGTGTTTAATGTCCGACTAATGTTGTATTTCAATCAAATTTTTTAGCAATGTATGTCCTGTCATTGTAATTTCTGTCAGAGAAATTACTCTAGTTACTTGCTGTAACTAGGAAACATAATTCCCTCGGGTATTATTTGTTACTTAATTACCCTAGAATCAATGTTATTATGACAACAATAATTAACTAGTCAGACATCAGAATCAATTTTTAAATATAAGCAGAGGTAAAATATTTTCCTATTACAGCACAAAAAAAAATATAATTCGACTTCAATTTCCATACTGTTTAATCTCTGCTTTGCAATTCTAACGTAACGAGCTTCCAGCATTTTCACTGTAATTAATTAGTACTTGAAGCAATTTGAATTGAAAATAAGCATAAAAAGGCCAAGTTGTTCCAGTATATTGTTCAGCAATACCGCTTTACTCCAAGCTGCTTCGCGTATTTTTATGCTTTTATTCAAAACAACTGGATTCATAAATGAAATTTATTCTGGATATTTCTCTTGTTGGACGAAATCAAAATGGAATCAAGACGATTGAGAGTTCTGGAAAATTGTGGTCAGAACTACTGGAACAAAATAATGTTACACAGTAACGTATTACTGCTCGATTATAAATTCCTTTGCTAAGAATTTTCTACCTCATCTGGTCGAGATTAACTTAAATACGTATATTTTGTTATCATAGAACTAACACACCTTTACTCTAGACAATTTCTTGGAAAGGGAAATTTTGAGCCTCTGTCAAGAACAACTAAACCCGTTGTCAAACCTCCATCATGTGTTGATATTGGTGGATTTGCGAATTGGTTGGTCGAATATTATGATATCTAATAGAATACATTCTAATTCATGAGCAAAAACTTTCGACGTTTGTTGAAGTCCACGACTTTGTTTTTTATTCTCAATTAGAGATGATATTGTCACAAACTTTTCCACTTGGCGAGAAGATAGATTGAATAATAATATATATGTTTGTTTCTTGTAATAATTTATGATCTATTATCCTTATTAGAGTGGCTATCCAGAAATTTTGTCAGTGCTCCACATTTGATTGAGAGAAGTAAATAGTTATTTTTGTATTAGGTGTGCGAAGTGATTGTTTTTCTTGTTGCGCGTGAGAATGTCAATTTTAACCGAGACCGTAAGGTCGAGGTAACAAATTTATTCGAAAGCGCAACAAAAAATACAATCACTTCGCGCACGAAATACAAACAATATTTTTTCGCCAACTGCCAAAAAAAAATTAGATCAACAATAGTTATTGTTTTATTCAGTAAAATTTAGGAGAAAAGTACAAAATAAAATAAATTTGCAGTCACCTGAATATTGTAACCAAAAGAATGAGCAATTGTTGTCGTGAATGTTCAATTGCGCGTTAATATTGAGACTCATCATTATCGATAATTTCTTTCTATTGCACAAATTTTACCATACGGAATTCTGCTGTTAAATTACTATTCAAAAAATTGAGGCTTTCAGCTAATCCTCCTCTAATTTCTACAAAAGAAAAATCATTCTCTGTTCAACCCCTTTATTTATTGCGAATTGATGACTTCAACGAATAGAGAGCTCACCTAGCTCCTTTTCCTTCCTCAAAATGCGTGCTGGTCATTATACACGCATTTAAGCAATGTTCTTAGTCCAATAAGGGCTTTTCATAGCGCGTGGAAGTATGCATGAGCAATTCACACGGCTTTGATGTCTGAGTCTCTGACAAGCACCCTCCAAATTCTAGAGCTCTATTCGAGTTATAATTCATTCCAGTATTGTATAAGTACAACGAGATTCAAATTGATTTTGTTAGAGAAAAATCGACTTTATTATTGTGTGCAGCAATCAACTTTACAGTTCATGGTGTGCGAGCTTTTCTAGACATACTTTGAAGAGGATGAGATACATAAAATGAGATATTGACAATTATGTGACTCAGCATTGAGGTCCGAACTTAAATTCTATAATTTACTGAAACTATCTGCACCATGGTGCAAATCGTCATCTTGGTGGTGAAGTGAGCTAAGCCATACACTTACTAATGTGGCTTAGCTCTTTTCATCACCAAGATGACGAAATTCTGTCTGAACTACGACCAAATGTTAGATATATTAGCCATAGTGGTAATCTGTATGCATGATTTAGTCCAGATTTGTAATTCTATATTTGTGATATTCAATATTCAGCGTAACCAATGAATGATACTTGTATATTTTGAAAGAATACTCTGCTAATAAACCAAATTATGAGAACAATTGAATCGTTGTAATAGTGGCTGGTCATATAAGAAGAGTAGCTATCCGCCATTTGGGCGTCAAGTTTGAAAGTCTCATTCAGGGAGTAATATGGCATATTCCACACTAGTACAATAATATAATACTGTTATATGTATAGTACATGCAACGTTCGTCAGTAGTTCACAAAATTCAAATCTGTCCATTAGCGGGTCTCCAATAAATAACTGAAAGGTGCCCAACTGTTGCTCTGATATACCCAAGCAGACTGTGTTAATAAAAATTGCCCCTTAGGGTTCATAAATTCTGTTAATCAATTCTCTCCATGTTAAATTTAACTCGCAAACTACAAGTATCCAACTTTTGATAGTTTAAAACTATCAAAAGTGATTTTCCCTAGAGAAATGCTGAAGTTCTGATGGATGTATTCTGAATTCAATGTTTACCCAAGTTTTGTTCCCATAACTCTTACAAGAGAATAACGATATAAAATGAAAACTTATACGTGAAAGTATGAGACTGCATTGCTACAAAACTGGTCTAGGAAGAAAACCACATAAATATACTATGCAATCTCAGAAAACTTTTCCACAGAAAAAATTTGAGTTAGTTCTGGTTTCACTTTACTTTAGGACGTTTTCCAGACGCTGGATCTGTAGAACCTATAAATATTCAGACAGTTTTTGAACTTCATGCAAGATAATGAGGACTACTAGAATAGCAACTAGAATGCTTAAGCACCGATTAGGTGGGACTAATATTAGCTGAAGGCTTGGAGCATTGCTAAATTCTTACCGGGATTTCCAAACTGAAATTTTTCACACTTAAACAGTCAAAAGTAGGTAGGATAAACAGATTATATTCTAGTCCATTAATTCCTTCAAAATATGACAAGATAAAACAAACAAATTTGTTTTGAGTCTACAGAAATATGCGCAAGAGATATTCTGCTTGATGAAGTGGAAAGAAATCTTTTTCGTGATCCGTTTTTATATCAGAAGTATCATAATGAAAATAAAAAAATATTTATTCATTTATTATGATATAATTCTGAAAGTATGTATAGATCATTAAAAAAATATTGTTCAGAAAAGTTTCATTCGAGGGGAATACTAGGTGATTCAGTGTTCATCAAGATTATACAATCATTTAACACTGTCAAGGTTTATTGTCCTGTCTGTGAAGTGCTATAAAAATCTCATCCACTCTGGTTTCCCATTTGGAGAAACAAATTCGTGGCATTTACAAACTTGTCATTGGAAAACATATGTCGTGTTTCCTGGTCCATTTGAGCGGGATATTTTTGTAATGGAGCCAAGAAGAGTGCCTCGATCACCGAGTTCTGAACAGCAATATTATTTTGGGGTCTGAAAAGAGCATAAAACAACGGTGGTTGGTTCGAATGCATTATTCAACAAGCGGTTGCACATGGGAGAAGTGTTGTTATTGCCTTAGATCGGTCTGCTGAAATGTTATCTCGTCCAATGGTTTTCATCCCGTCTGTTATGAGCCTCTGTAATTGAATAATTGGTTTCACAATTTTCAACTCTTTTCATTTTTAATATGACCCATGAGAGACAGACTAGATTTTTCAGTAGTTCACAAAGTGACTTCAGACTCAAATCATGAGTGATATGAAATATTTCATAGGCGATCATTGGACAAATGATGATTTTATGACCTTCTTTAGTATTGTAAGGTTCTACTTCACCGTATAGATATGTGACAAGTGTAACAGTTCTTGTACACATCTGTCAAATTCTATTTTTCAAGGGCAGATCTGTCAAAAACTCCTTCATGAACATTTTCCATCTACTTATCTATAAAGCCCCTGAATGTTTTTGTTTCGGAGTTGCATATGATATTCCTCTATCAATCCCTCTAGTTCTTCAAGGCTAGAAATGAATACAAATGGTTCCAGAATGTCAACAAAATAGATAATTTGAATGGCAACGAAGATTTACAATCGCGATGATTGTGTTTTTGATTCTATTGTCATGATTGCCTGGAGCACATTGTGAGCACCTTGACTAAAACTGCTTTCCTGATCTTACTTGAATTGCAAACAACATATTCAAGTAGAAAACATTACCTCCACAGCATTGATACACAAATTACTATTATCATTCAATAAATTGGTGATAAGTCAGATATTGGAGAAGTTCCCTTTACCATCTATTCATTACCATGTTTCATCAGAATCCAACGAGAGGTTTTGCGAACAAAGTCTTTTGGACAAGATTCACAGCCTCATAGTCTCTACTAATTTATGCTTTCATCGTTTCTCTAGTTCCACTCTTCTACCTCCTTCATCTAACAAAGCTGTAGTTTTATTGATTCTGCTCAACCGTATGTCCTCCGAAGAATAACACCCACTTTGTGTTTGAGCTAGCACATGGATCCAACTATTGAATTTGACAGCTTGATATAATTTGTTTGACCGTATTTCTCTATTCGCCAACCCACCACCCCCAAACAAAAATACTCCAAAGAAAATACGTAAGAAAGAACAGCCTTCAAAACAATACGAAATTTATTGGCTCTGTCGGAGACAACTCAATAATCACTTGGCTTCATACTAAAATGATAGTTTTTGTCTGATTCACTGAATCCATTACAAAAAATGATTCCTCATACAATAAAAGAATCGATGAGTATTTTATCAACTTTAATTTTGATTGTATCACAGGAATTTGTTTCAAGTACAAAACACGTAAACTATTTCTTCGCTCGGATTTTTGAGCGTATGTAATTGAAAATATCAAAATTAATCCGAGATAATATTATCGATTCGGTTCTGATAACCATTATGATGAAGGCAATGCGATATTTTCTACAACGACGTTTATGAAATTTAGAACGATTTGGTATTGTTGTAACATATTTCAAGTGAATATTTAGGTGGTTGTCTCTAGTTGAGCCATTCATTGATTAGTTATGGAAATATTGCTACGGAACACATACTATTACTGCAGAAATGAATTCTTGGATAGTATTTGTGGATACACAAAAAGGATCAAATGCAAAATGCAATCGCTTATTGAGGTTTCTGTTCATATGCTATGCCGTGATGATCTATTAATGTTTGACATCGACGTCTGGACTGTAGATGGTTCTGACACAGTTGTTGGAATCTAACAGCTGGATAGCTTTATTGGGAAGGGTAAGGCTTGAGAAAGATAAGTCAGAGGATATATCTGACTTATTAAAAATTATGCATCTTCACATACAATAATGCTATATGGTTCAACACTAGTACAGGGATAGTTTGACGGTGCTGAAGGTTTACATGTGAAGTCGCACTTTGAATTCAATGCTGTGTTGCCTACGCTGTCAAGCGGACCAAACACAGAGCATGACTCCACATTTACATCATCGCTTGAAGACAACGGAAAGAGAAACTCAACGGAGTGAAAGACTCTAAGGCCTGGTTGAACAATCTAAGCTTATCTATGATTAAGTTGAAACGGGCTTTTCACTATGGTTACAATTGCTGAAATCATTGTAACCGTAGAAATAAACTAAGTCTCACTCAACTGTCAATCGGGCCCAAGTTTAAATTTGATAAAGCAAAATTGTTTGATAGAGGTACGTGAAAATATAACACAAAAAAACAAATGTTTGACCTTTTCTTCAATCTTTAATTTAACGACTGATGCACATTTCGATAGCAAAGCTATCATCATCAGAGTACAATAATTTCTTGAGAACAATAATTACGAAACTCATACTACTGAGGTATACTATATAGTGAGTGAAAGGACCATTCAGCATCACGTTGAGATGTAGGCGGAGCTAAAAACTACATGTTAATAAAATCGAATTTCGATTGATGTTGCTCTGGATGACTTATATTACTGAGTGTATAATGTGAATATTTCTGCTCGACTCCGTACAGAATTGAGTTGTTTCAATTTGAATTTTAACTGAATCTTGATGATTTGGAATCTAGTTTGAGTCCAATTTTCGTCTCACTACTCCAGGTAATATAGAAATTAGGATTGTCTTCCAACAATCCAGGCTCAAATAATATCTAATTCTCCAACAAAATCTCTTGTTCAGGAAACATTACTAAGTATTAGCATAATAATAACAATAGTCGTTGTAATAATACGAACATACCCGACATCAAGTATTAAATTTGTGCATTACCAAGATATTGTGATAATACTTGCATTGTTGTTCAAAAGCTACAAGTCTCCTTGTAGAAACAGCTTATACATACATAATGCTCTACACAAAGTCGCAATTGTTTCAGGCATTTTGCATGCTAGTTTCTGAACTATGAATATATTGTTGATAATGAAGCTAACATTGTGATAGAAGCTATTGAGCTGCATTTTCTAATGTATACAAATACATTGATGAATAGTAGCTTTAGCAATCTTGTGTAAGCTGTACACAAACCATGACATACAATAATTATCATTTATTATTGTTTTAACGATTAGTAAACAAGTAGTGATCAATGCATGACCAATTAACGAATAGTCAACTACTATATTATCCTATGTTGGAGTGTGCAATAGCCATACCGTGATTTTTCGCTTTATTGATACAGATTCTCGCTGCTATACTTTTAAATTTCATTATCTCACCTACTACCATCCTAGAGTCTATAAATTGATTGCAATGCGATCGGAATTGTAGGTTCTATAAAGATTTTCATTCGTAATCACAACGCCTTTCACCTGCCTGAGTTTCTTGGATAGCTACGTAATATTTAATCCAGTAATAATAAATATTGCAGAAGCTATAGACGTAATGAATACAATTCAATGCAAGTAACTTCATTATTTTCGGAATGTGTTCATTTATAGAGCATTTCTTATACAAGCTTCCAACATTAGATCAAGCTTTTTTATTTGAAACCCTAAATAAATTTTACTGCAACTGCATCACTTCTGGAACTCTATGATTCAAATTCCATTCGGTTACTTAAGCCCGCCGCACACGAGGCAATTTTCCATGCAATTTTGTTCACTCAATTTGCAGCAAGTTTTCTTGCGCACTGGGCCACTTTGAGGTACACTTAGTGTGACACTTATTCTCGCATCACACGATGCAAGCTGCGCCACTCATTCTAACACTAGAACGTAGACTTGGTAGATTTTCACATTACAAGTATGGATGTTGCCGAAACTAATCGTCAGAGGAGAGTAGGAGCATTTGCTGCAGTTATAGCTTGCGAATTACGAGACAGAAAAAAAAGAAGAAAAAGCTTTGGTCAAGAGAGTGACTTTTGAGAAGGAATCAAGGCCGCAGAGTTTTCAACATTTTGTTTGACGAGCTAGTAGGGTGTATACCAAACGTAAATAACCTGGAAATGTCAGGGAATTTAGATAAACTGGAAATGTCATGGAATCGTCAGGGAATTTCTGATATTTGTCTGGAAAAAATACATCATAGGATATTTATGCATTATTACTCATAAAAGTATATTTTCACTCTTTGAGATACTAGGGCCATCAGTGCAAATCTATAAGTCTTCCAGATCTATAAATTCATGAAAAAAAAAAATTATTAAAGTACATTTACTTTTGTCGATTAATGTGAACTCGTTCATGATATCAAGTTCGTTGCGATTTTGTTTTTAATTCACAGATTTATAGGGTTCACACAGAATTGCAACATTAATCTGTGATTATATGGAAACTTGTATCAAACTTTTGTTTTTTACTGTCTGGAATTTTATTGAAAATAACCTGGAAAACCTGGAAGTCAGGGAATTTTCATTTAATTTTTTGGTATACACCCTGAGCTAGGAAATGTAAACATTATTTAATTTCCACTAGCCATAATTTTCACTTATTTATATCTTAAAACACCACAAAACACAATGTACTAATGAGGCACAGCATTCTGATGCGACATACAACTCAGTGATGTAATCACGTGATTTCGTCGTCTGCTTTGATTGGCTGTGGACAGCAGTCAGTGGCGCAGCAAGTGCGAAAAATAGCACCGAACCTATCTTGAAAAACAAGTCTCGTGGTAAGTCTAGTACCCCGCATCGCACCAAATTTCTTGCATCGGAGCAAGCGTGGCACCCAGTGCGGCGCCAAGTGAACAAAATTGCTTGAAAAATTGCATCGTGTGCGGCGAGCTTTAGACTTTTGGCCATCATACTAGGACGTTGCGAGGACTTTTCGTACCTTTTCTGTAAATACTTTCTCCCAATCGAACAGAAGTGGTCATTTCGTACTTAGTCAAAAATTGATATTTCGCACAACTATACTCACCTCATATAACAATTAATTCTCTCTAGAAATATAGTATCTACAAATCTAGTAATAGTGTCCACGATATCTCTATTCACTTTTAATCAAATACATGAATATTGGCACATACAATCTATTATATTCAAGCAGAGTCGATAAATGCAACATGAATTTGATGTACACTCCAGCACTTACAAATTTCTCCGATTTAAATTGAGGCGACAATAACATTTATGGTGAAAATAGAAAATAATATCTAAGAGCGTTTACGATGACAAAACATGAATTTATTGCATCCCCATAAATTTTCAGTAGCTGGAAATATATCGAAGGAGAAGTATTACACAAATATATTTGTGGGAGTCAAGATAATTCTGGCAATAAACATTTCAAGAAAATTTTATAGTTGCTATCCAATTTGAAAAACGTAATACATAAGAAGTAAATTTTCAGTATCAGATAGCTTATACTTCTTTAATAGCCGCCTACTTCCAATTTTAAACAAATTATGAGTCTATTGTGCATAGTGGAAGTGAATATTGTGATATTTATAGTATGATAGTAAATTGTGATTCAATATTTCACTGAAGATATCTGATGGCAGTATTTCATATTTGCACTAGCGTAGAGCAGAATTGCATCAATTTACCTGTCTTAGTATCAAAGTGCAGGTTTCATGTTTATTTCACAGCAATCTTTAAACTTGATGATTTACGCCTCGCAAACGATTTTTGGTTCATATTAGGAATAACTCTCAAAATGACTTCTATTTCCACAATTCTCGCTGAGGTAACTAAGTCACCGTAGCACAGACTAGAATGTTGTCCTTTAACATTTTTATTCGATTGCGAAGCCTAATTTTGGTTTTTCTTTGTAGTCATGTTCTTAGTAAGTACCTGTTTTATTGATTGGGCTGTTCTTTAGATCTAAACTTTATAGAGTGCTCAGCAATTTCCAAAATATGAAGATTGAGATCCATGAAATAGCAAACGTATGGAAGAATATTTTGATATTTGAAAAACCTTGTTTTAGAATAATAGACTTTTATGTACTGATGCTTGAGTCTACATTCTTGTTGCATGATAAGTGTTCCACAAGAATCAAGAAACTATCTTACCCTTGCCTTGATCTTGGCTTGATTTCAAGACAAGAAGTATTTTTTATTTTCCAAGACAAAACAAGAAAGAATTATCTAGACTGAGGACTTCTTGTGAAGAAACCTTGATATCTTGACAATTATTGAAATGATAAAAGCTGCTGTGGCCATCACAGAAAACTATGTGGCCAGTCTTACACTGTTTTATCAATTTAGAGTATCACACGAAATGTCATCTGACATTTTTCATTGTCAAACAGACAGTTGTTATTATCAAACTGACTGCGTTATTGTCAAAGTGACAGCATCTTTGTCAAAGTGATAGCTGTGATTGTCAAAATGACAGCTATCATTGTTCAATGGAAAGTATTCTTCTAAATTCTTCAGTTGAAAAAGCTCATCAACAAATTTAAACCCAGCTTTTCAATAAAAAGCTCAAATATGAAATTTCAGTCGAAAATTAGTACAGATTCTTAAACTATTTTACTTTCAGACAGACGGTCTGACTGACCGATTTCATATAAACTCATGTACTTGGGCTAAGTGGGGTCTAAAATGAGAAAATTCTTCAGAATCTCGAACTGTCGAAAAATCACAATCTTTCCCTTTCATATATAGATTGAAGAAGAATATTTGATACATATTGAAGGAATAAGTCTTCAGTTTCCAGTGAATAAATCGTTCATGTAGAGCAGAAATGTATCTATAAGAGAGTATTATATAACAAATAATAATTGCAAATACTGATTGAAACATGAGAATGACAGACTTTCCATTTATTCATTGGTGGCAATCTTAGGGAACGTTGCTGGAATCGTTTCATGATATAAATGACAGAAAGGGTGGAAGGTAGACATTAACGCTAAGCTTGAGCTTTCGGATTGAATAAAGCGATAGTGAAAGGGGATTATCTTAAAATGTCAAGGTCAAGGATCAAGAAATATCAACAATTCTTGAAACAAGACAAGAAATGAGTCTCCAAGAAATAGGAAACACAAGAAATTTTTATTTTCTTGTCTTGAGAAACAAGACAATACAAGAAATGATTATCAAGACAAGAAATCTTGTCTTGATGAGAAACTATAGCATAATAGTGATTTATCCATTATTTGCGAAGCGAAAGCCGATAGTCGTAGGAAACTCGATATTTATCTTGGCATCAACTCAGTTCTTTAACTTTGTGAGGATATTTTTTGATTACAATACTTTCTATAAGTAACTGGAATAAGCACAAATGTGATGAATGCTACAATCTCGCACTAACAACAAGAAGAGCAGTTTACCTTCAAGAATTTGGGATTCAAGCAGTGATAAATTTGTGATGAAAGCAACAGTCGAAGCAGTAATTAGAAGTAGTAGTTTTGTTAAGTAGGAAGAAACAATTTATGCCTATCTCTCAATCTTGAAAATAAAACTGTGAGATACATTTATATTTCGTAGACTTTTTTGATCGTTTTATTGATCTATTGAAGAAATCACTTCCGAATTTGGTATACGAGTGAATATATTTCAATCAAAAAAGCTTGATGTCTTGCAAAGATGATTTGACTCAAGTCCTTATTCATCCTTGTCGTCACACTTGAAACTATATCTATGACATTTTCATTTATTAAACTGAAATATGAGACTTGGTGGTACTGCGGTAGTGAATTTCTCAGCTATCTATCAGTCGGAGCCAATGATTATTTTGCATATACTTTTCTTTTAGATTATATCCGAGATATCAGTGTATAGATCTTTGAGGTACTGAATGTATCTAGCGGGAACTGATCCATAATCATGTGAGATCGCATCAGTCCGGTTTAAAGAGATTGTTATCGTGCATTGGTTTTTGTGGAAATCCGTCAGATCAATCAGTGATAATGAAAGGAAAGGTGATGAACTATTTTCAGATGTATTACATACAGAAACTTGCTTTTATTTTTACACTGGATATATATCATCTACATCATACTCAAACTAAGCAATGGCATTGTCTAATTGATGTGACTTCGTACTATGACGGAAAGATGAGATATGATGTTGAACAATCTTTTGTTGTACTAATCATAATTCTTATTTCGATCGTTTTTGAATACGCAGAAATATCATTCAAGGAATGATCAACCAACAATAGTATATTGTGTGACTATAGACAAAACAAGACGATTTCAGCTGAGGGTGAAAGTTGCTTGCCAGGGCGAAGCGAAGGCTGACATCACCCTCGGCTGAAATCGTGTTTTGTCCCGTGCCACACACTGTATTTTTCATGATACCTGCATTAAAACTTTTCATATTACAAATTTGACATATCAAAGTAAATATTTTTCTTTTGATCAATAAGATATCGTGATGTACTTGAAATTATCGTATTGATACTCTTTTTTCTGGAAACTAATCCTCTTTTTAATTCAACTAACAGTTACGAATACAACAACTATCAAATTAACTGAGGTTATATGATTTTCTCTTAGAGATTGACAATGAGCAAATGCGACAGGGATAAAACGATGTGAGAAACAAATTCAGCGGGCAGAAACAAGCTTGTTTCTTCCCTAGGCTACACTCGCATTTGTCTTAAATTGTCTTATTTCGACTGACAAAACAGGCGTTGAAACGCGTTGTTCCAATGCAGGTATTATGAAAAAATAAACATTGTTCTTAGTGACAGAATACGTAACGTAATTACGTAACTTAATGCGTAAATATATAATGCAAGATAAAATAATTCTCTTCATGATATATTCCCAATATAATTGATAGATTATATAATATGAATTATTATGAATTTGTATAATTTTGGTAGAAAGGAAGCAGTCCTCTGTGCACAATATATTAACGTCTGGCGAATATCGCAGTGTATTTCATGATTTATGCAACAGCATATCACTTACGCTGACATTTCGAATTTACTGTCAGTTGATACAAATGCAACCCATTTTTCACAGTTAGTAATACTGCATTAATGAAATTTGCATATTAATAAACAGATGAAAAGCTAGTTCATGACATGAATGCAGAGAAATGAATTTATGTGTTACGACACTAGAAAAAAAGAGAGTTTTCAATGCACTTTGAGTGACACCAGTAAATGATCTTGAATAGAGTCCTATATATTAAGAGTAAAGACATTGCTGTGGCTCATTTTTGATTGGTTGTAGAGATATAAGGTCGAAAATTGCTTGCGTCCGCCATTAATCCTCCAAGCATTTGAATGTTGGATTGTGATTTTCATGTGGTTTTGTTGGATGTGTTTAACGTTGTTCGTAATTTCGCGTATTACCTTGTAAATTACAGTATTAAGGACTTATAAACTGTGTAATTAATAATAATTGTGTCTTCAAAACAATCAACTGGATAGAAAATTTATCACTTTGTAAGTATTTATCTGACACGGTAACTCTAACCTTATACTTGAATCTTATCTTTTTCTCAGATCATTTATATGTTAGAAGAATGGTCGGTTGCTCAGCAATAGGATGTTCTAACAGAGGCGAAATGGGATTCGTGATGAAATATTTCCCTAAAGATAAACAAAGAAGAAAAGAATGGGCAGTAAAGATGAAAAGAGCCAACTGGACTCCTACTGATCGTTCAGTCTTATGTGAAGTAAATATTTTTTCTTCGTATTTTATAAAACTTGGCACAATATCTGTATATTATATTTTAGGTTCACTTTTCTGATGATATGTGGGAAAAAACACGAGTAGATGGCAAACGAAAACTGAAATGTACAGCTGTGCCAACAATATTTAGCTTCTCAAAGCCAACTAAAATTCGAAAACTGCCAAAGGATAGATATTTTGTGCAACCAGTTATTGATGCATTTGAAGCTGGACCGTCCACTAGTAAAAGTTCATCGTCACGCTCTGATACTGATAATTCTGATTCATCAAAATCTCCTGTCATGGAAGTGTTAAAACCATCAGATTCAGAAGTAAATGTAAATCAGCAACAAATTATTCATGTTACATTGAAAAATAATATATTGAAAAAGAAATTGCGGACTGCTCAAAGGAAAATAAAGAGACTAGAAACACAGTTAGCCAATGAAAGAGCTGCTACTAGAGAGAGCAAATATTTTAAATTACTTTCTGGAGTTTTTAACTCGGATCAAATATATGGAATGAAACACAGTTAGAAGTTTAGAAAATGGTCAAATGAAACAATAAAAAAGGCTTTAATTCTAAAATTTACTTGTGGAAATAATGGTTACCATGAACTTTTAAAACAAAAAATACCTTTACCTTCTTCAAGGACTTTAACAAGGCGTTTAGAAAATATAAAATTTAACTCCTAGATTTTATATGAAGTATTCGAATTTTTAAATATTAAAGTGAATAGCATGCGCGACGAAGAAAAGGACTGCATTATAGCTTTAGATGAAATGGCTATAACAGCTCCTTCAGTATTCGACACAGCTTCAAAACAATATATTGGCGATGTAACTTTACCTCAACACTTTGGAATTGCTACTCACGCACTTGTGGTAATGTTAGGAGGAATAACGTCAAGATGGAAACAAACAGTAGCATATTATTTTACTGGTATGTAAATATCCATTATGACACATAAATATCCTTTTCTTGTTAGCTATACAAAAATATTCACAAAAATTTATTTTATTTAAGATGATTCAACAAAAGGCATTGTATATGAAGAGATCCTGCTAGAAATTATCTCTAAAACTGAAGATCTTGGTTTAAAAGTTATCAGTGTGACTTCCGATATGGGCAGTTCCAACATAGCTTTATGGAAAAAATGGAATATTACAGCTGGAAGATTTGCACAAACTCGAAATTACATAGACCATCCATTGGATAAATCAAGAAATTTTATAATAGCAGACGTTCCACATTTGTTTAAAAACATGAAGAACATGATGATATCCAACAAAATTATGTATATTTCAGATAGCATTAAAAGCAAATATGGTTTACCCACAAATGAAATTAAAGCAGAACATATAATTGATTTAATCAATTATCAAAAAGATTTGCGGTTTTTGCTGGCACCTAAATTGACAGAAGAAGATTTATTACCGGATCATTTTCAGAAAATGAAAGTGAAAACATCCACAAATGTTATTAACCACGATGTAGCCAGTGGATTAAAATTCATATCGAAGGAATTGAATGAGCCGGAATATATAACAACTGCCTGGTACATTGATTTAATTACCAAATGGTTTTATTACATGACATCCAGGCATCCGAGTAGTGCTTTGAGTAAATTATCTGAAGCATCGTATCAAAGTGCTATTAAATTTTTAAATGATTTTATTGAAGTTTCCAATGATCTACATGTCGGCAGAACAAGACAATGGAAACCTTCTCAAACAGGAAGTATTATTTCTACAACTTCAATTTTGAATATTCAAGATTATTTCTTCAATACCAGGAATTATGCATTCCTGATGACATCTCGTTTTACACAAGACTGTCTCGAAAATTTATTTAGTGCTATAAGAACCAAGCAACCAGTTCCAACTGCGATTCAGTTCAAAAATAATTTACGTCTTATTACTGTGTCTCAATTTTTAAGAAATGTTTCACAAATTATGACGAAGATGATAGGGAGAATATATCGGATTTCTTAGATGTTGTCCAAAGTACTACAGTTTCAGCAAAACCAGCTCTTCCAGTTGAAACAGTCTCAGGAGAAGATCTGCCCGATATCAATTTGAATATAAGTGAAATGAACTCACTATATTCCATTATAGGATACATTATAAATAGTATCAAGAAGACATCAAAAACGTGCAATAAATGTATCGGTAGCTTAGGAAGTACAAATTATATACAATCCATGGCATCTATGGCTCGTCTGACAAAAATTGGAAGTTTTAAAAAAAACTCATTATTTTATTGTAATTACGAAACGTTTCAGTTATTTTTACATATGGAACGTATTTTTGAACCAAATAACGATAAACTAAAGCACGCCGCTATAGATTTGAAAGATACGCTAACTGAAATTGTTACAAAACATACTTTAATGTACACAGAATCAAATTGTCACAATTTGAAAAAAAATTATAATTTCTCGTTATTTGTTCTTCAGATCAAAAATTCTAAGTAAGAAACATTTAACCCGTAAGATATATTCGAGTAAAACAATGCGACCATAACCATGTGCATACTTTATAATTATATTGTGTGTAGTACTTATATATTGTATTTTAATTCATAAAATGTTCATGTTATTATTTTTTTCCGATACTGACACTGTATATACGAGTGTTGAATAATACTAAATAATAATTAATAAAAGCTATACAAGCTATTTTCATAAGATTAAATACTTCATCATTCATTATTACACGTTGAACCTCTATTTATTTACTTATCAATAGATAAATATTGAAATATTCACATGGTTGTATTGATTTCTAACATTATATTTCTCAATATCGAATAAAAACACTAAAAATTCTTGTCTGGAACATTTATTTGTGTTCTTTGCAATGTAGCAGTATTTGAATTTGGAGGGAAAATGGCCGCGTCCTTGATCATGTCTTTACTCTTATAATATAGGACTCTAATCTTGAATACACAATACTGCTTTTTTATAGCGCATTTCTCGTTCTCGGTGCGGATTTCAGCGTCGTGTCGATGCGATAAGACCACGACCATTTTGGCATGCGCAGCCGCTTGTAGTATAAAATTCAAACCCCAGGGAGTTGACAGCATTCATAAATATTTACTAGATCCACGTTGCAAAAAAGTATGAATTAATGTGAAACTCATACGTGGATTTGTGCGACTGATTGTATTTTCAGGAAATAAATCTTTTTTGAGGCAAGCTGATTTTTTGCGTGAGAAGAATGGGGATATAATTTAGAAACGATATAGTAGAAATAACATTCTATTTTAGCTGGGTATTCGTGAATCTTTGTGAAAACTAAACTTATATTGATTGAAAAAGTAGAGAATATCTGTGTGGAACTTGATGCACATCAAGAATTTACAACATGGATGAATACCATCTGGCCATAAATACATTGAATTCAAATTGTTCAGCATAAATCCACATCCAACACTCCATCTACTTATTAATTTGCTTTCTTACTAGCAGCAAGTACAATTTAAATCAAAGGGATATATGTTGGGTCAAATCACAAATTATAGAATAACAACATTCGTAATTGAATTTAAATTATACGAACATACGAATCCTCACAAGCGTATCCTATGATCCTGCAAATCTCTTGCAGATAAGTTTTCAATGTATGGGAAAGTAGCATATGCTTTTAACTTCACTGCTGGACATAATGCACCACTCCAGTAGAGTAAACTAGTTTTACTTTTCGAGAGTGTATTTTGGCTATGTGATTGAAATTTTGACTAAAAACAAGTGCATAACATTTTCCAGTTCTAATCCAAGGAAATTAAATCGTATTTTGTAATTTAATGTTATGTTAGTTCGTGAACTAAGTCTGTGCATTAGTATAAGGATGTAATTAGTTGGATTTCAAACGAATATATAATTGTTCTAACATAATTTGAAGCAAGCTCAGACAAATACGTCTCAGGAATTTTGTACCCTAATAGACTACATACCATCCTTCTATCTTTCCATCAGAAGTGCATTAATTCATTCAATAAATTACAAGAGGTATCAAAAGAGGCAATATTGTTTTGGAATTCAGCCAACTATAATCACGATAGTTGCAAATAGAATGTTGCATTCTAGGCACTGTTTTACAAGTTCATAGAGATTCCTCTGAATATAGTAGAATAGTTGTTGACATGTGTATATCATGACTGAATACAATTCGTGAATTATGGTAAAATCTACCAATTCTTTTATTTCTTTTTTTTTTTTTATTAAATTTTTATTAGCAATCAGAATGTAAACATTTTATGAGCTAATTTGCTGATGAGTACATTATACACTAGGGTATGAAGTACAAAAGTGGCGTAATGGAGAGTACATTCATCGATGTCACCTCACTTCTTCCGTAAATCTTGGGGCCAGCATCTTTTCAGTCGTCTGTCGTTAAAAGCTTCTAGAAGTGTTTCTATTAATGGATCTGGATGAATTTCTAGTCTTGAATGATGTTTGTTTATTCTTTCTTGGATGACTTCTTTTACATATGGTATCCTGAGATCCGTGTGTATGGTATGGTTAGGGACGTACCAAGGAGCATCTGCCATTACTCTAAGAACTTTGGATAGCGTTCTCTGTATGATTGCAATATTTGACTTACTGGCGCATTCCCATAGTTCAATGCCATAGGTCCATATCGGCTTGATTATTGCTTTATAGATGAATAGTTTGTTTTCAAGAGATAATCGAGATGTTCTTCCTATCAGCCAGTTGATTTCTCTTATTTTTAGTTCGATTTGTTTCTTTTTCTTAACAATGTGTTTTTTTAGTTCAGTCCTGGATCCATGTGTAGTCCTGAATATTTGATGTCTTTTTTTTGTGGTATAGTGATTTGGTTGATGCTGACTGGAGGACAGTATCCTTTTCCAAGAGTAAACGTTATATGTGAAGACTTTGTTTCATTTACCTTAATTTTCCACTTTTTCAGCCATTCTTCTATAGATTCAAGATGTTCCTGTAATTTGTGTGCAGCTCTAATTGGATCATCGTCGTTCGCAAGTATTGCTGTATCGTCCGCGAAGGTACTTATAGTTGTTTCGTTGGATGTTGGTATGTCGGATGTGTACAATACATAAAGAAAGGGGCCAAGAATGCTGCCTTGTGGCACACCAGAATAGATTGGGAACCGGTTAGATATTGCTTCATTTATTCTTGTTCCGAAGTAGCGTTCGTTGAGGTAAGATTTCAGCAAGCTGAAATAGCATGGGGTAAGAACTTTCTTGATTTTATATAGTAGGCATAGGTGCCATACTTTATCGAATGCTTGCCTCACGTCGAGAAATGCGGCTGTGCAATACTGTCGGTTTTCTGATGCCTTATTTATCGTGTTTGTTATGCGGTGGCATTGCTGTACTGTGGAGTGGGCTTGTCAGAATCCAAACTGATGATCTGGGATACAGTCTTCCATGTTAAGGTCTCTGCCTAACCGTTTTAGTATGAGCTTTTCCAGAAGTTTTGAGATTACAGATAAGAGGCTTATTGGTCTATAAGATGGGACATCCGTTGTATTTTTCCCGGGTTTTGGTATCATTATCATTTGAGCGATTTTTAATGATTTCGGCCAATATCCAGTTCCTAGTACAGCGTTATAGATGTACAATAGTTTCAGTACTCCCTTCCTAGGGAGTTCTTTGAATATTTTGGCTGATATCTGATCTGTTCCTGGTGATTTTTTTGGATTTAATTTTATTATTTCTTCTGTAATTTCGTTTGGCGTAAGGAATCTTTGTTGTTCTTGTGCCTGGATGGGTGTAGTAAGGGCTTGTTCCACCTCGGGCTCAAAGTCGTTGTTGTGTGGGGTGAAAACTTCTGCAAGATACTCTGCAAATAGTTGAGATTTTTCTTTGTCGCTTTTTGCCCATGGACCTGGGGGTGTAGAGTACTTACGTATTGTAATTGTTTTTGGCAGCTGGTGTGTGAATTCGTTGCCAAACTGATCTGGCTCTTCGCTTCTCGGCGAATAATTTCTTTACTTCATAGGGTATATTGCTTCTTGCTCTGTAGGGTTCATTTGTTGGGGTACTTGCTCTAGCAGCTTGTTGAAGTAAGTCGATTAGGCTATCAGTGTCTCTATCTATATCGTCAGGTTCTTTCAATCGAACTGATAGGTTAGTGTTATCACTTATTATTGGTCGGTAGTTCTCCCAATTTGTTTTAATATTGTGTAATCGTGGTGTGTGCTTTTTAGGTATCGGTGTGTTGTTAATTGCTGCTATTATCGGGGAGTGGTCTGAAGATAGATCGTAGCTTGATGATATGTCTGTGTTTGTCGCAGGTATACCGTCGGTTATAAAGAGATCGAGTAGGTCCGGAATTTTGTTGATATCAGTAGGCCAGTATGTTGGTGTACCAGTTGACACAGCAGAATAATTTTTGTCGGTAATTACTTGTGCTAATTCTCGGCCTTTTGTAGTTATTAGGCGTGATCCTCATAATGTATGTTTGTTGTTGTAATCTCCTCCAAATTCTTTTATAAATATGTTTTATTTGGAGAAGTTTTGTACATAAAAATAATTGGAAACACAACGCTTAAACAGCAAAGTGCTGCCTTTTTCAAGTGTGAAAGTATAATAAATAAACAAACAAAAATTGTCAAGACAACAAAATACAAAAGGTGACTAGATGAAATATTTACTCCTAGGATCGTAGAGCATATAATTAAATGTCCACGGATCTTCAGGAGATGAAAAATAAAGGTCTAAATAGAAAAATAGTCAACTCTTTGTGGTTCTAGGTGAATCTGGCTCTACTCTTTTTGATTTGGCACATAACTGAACCATCCATAGATCTCCAGGAGGTAGTGTTGAAGTAACTCTTGCAAATAGATTCGTATATAAAAATAACTTGAAATTATGAACAAATGACTGGTAACCACGATTGATGGCGTTCATATCCAGTAACCAAATTCAAATTATTATGTGATTTTTTTAATATCTATTGCTTCTCTTATCAGCCTATTGAACCAATTGTTCTCTTCAGCCAGAAGTTTTGTATTCTTAAAGTTGATGCCAAGAAATTCTTGAATGGCTTACTCAACCACCGCAGACTCCTCTGAGTGTTTCAATCTTATATGAAGAGAATGCTCTTTCAGTCTTGTTTCCCCAGTCCTCTTGGTTTGTCTAATATATACTTTGCTACGTTGACAGGGAATCTTGTATATTCCTGGGGACTGTAGAAGAAATCTGTCTTTAACATTACCAATAAGATTTCGAATTTTCAAAATGGAAGTGCAAGATGTTTTAATGTTTTTTATTTATGTAAAAGTTTTCCACTTTCATCAGTTATATCAGCTAGGTTGGGCAATGTAACAAATATTCTCTCATTATTTGGATGTTGAACAGTAAGAATAAAATTCTTCTTTCTAAGTGCTCTCTTGAGCTGTGTTCTATCATAACCGTTCTTCAAGAAAACATCATCTAAAAATTTGATTCCATCAGACAGTTTACCTGGATGACATAAAGAAGAGGCTCTCTGATATAAAGTTTTAATAGTAAAAAATCTTTGAGCTAAGTGGTAATTGGAGGACTCATGTAAATATTTATTTGTATGAGTCGGCTTTCTGTATACTGAATAGATAAGTTCACCATTATCTTGTTTCTCCAAGTGAATGTCCAGAAAAGAAGGACAGTTATTTTCTTCAACCTCAATACTGAATTTTATGTTTCTATGTTGTATGTTAAGATGATTCAAGAAAAAAAATTCAATTCATGTCTACCATGAGGCCAAACAGCAAAAACATCATCAACCTAACGTAGCCAAACAGTGGGTTTTTTCATAGTTGTGGTTAAAGCTTTTTGTTCAAAATTCCCCATGTGAAAATTGGCAATAGACGGAGAAATGGGAGAACTCATGACAACACCATCGATTTGCTTGTAAAAATTACCATTGAAGATAAAGAAGCAAGAAGTCAAACAATGTTTAAAAAGCTTGATAATATCAGATGAAGAATGACCTTCTAATTATTTTGAAGTGTCGATTATAGGTACTCTTGTGAATACAGATGAAATGTCAAAACTGATATGTAGATCATTATCTGTCAATATCATATCACTAATCAAATCCACAAAATGTCGAGAATCCTTAACTTATGATGAAGTATGACCAATCAACGGCTTCAACAAACCATCCAAATATTTGGTTAATCTGAATGTTGTTGAACCTATTGAATTAACAACAGGTCTTAGGGCAACATCTTTTTCATGAATTTTTGGAAGACCATAAAACTTGGAGATGACAGAATCTTGAGGAATAAGCTCTTTCTTAACTTGAACGTGAACTGCATCATCTAGTAAGTCATTTGCTTTTTTGATGTAATCTTCTCTAAACAAGATTACTGTAGCTTTGCCCTTATCAGCTGATGAAACAACAATATCCTTATTATTTTTCATTTCGCTTAAGCATTGAAGTTCACTTCTTGGTATGTTGGATCTGACGGCTGGAGCCTTTCTCAAATACGTCCAGTTTCGTAGTGAATTCCTTGAGACTTCTCTGTAGGTAGCGTATTGATGGCAGCTCCCACGTTCGTGATGATTTCTTCAACAGGGATATGGCTAGGAGTGATTCTATAACTTGAATATTCACATAAAAAATTACAAGCAGTATCTTACAAAGAATGATTACTGAGATTGATCACCAGTTTCTTTTTTTTTTATTTCAAATCAATGTAACAACAGAATAGAACATTTTACCGAAAGACATTATCACGATATCGTGATACTCGACGTTAGTTATCAGACTGATACTATGATCTGATGGTGTTGAACGTTATGCAGTGCGAAAATGACACGACGTAATAGAGTTGACACAAAACTACAAGGCATTTTTCTCTGCCACAAATCGTGTCTATGCCGTCTATGCACTGCCATGTCAAATCTTAAATTGTATGGTGTAGTTGCTTTTTGATCAGTAGAAATATAATCGAATGTATAACCTAATTGAATCACTAGATTCAGCATGATGATTTCTTGGATATTTTTGGAGACAGTTCTCTAGAAGTGATCACCACAGATAAGCGATAACATATGTGATCCGTGGCAATTTGATTATCTTTAATTATGAGCATCATTATTCAGTTTGAGTAAGCTTGTATGATCATTGCTTGAAGGCATGGAACGCATTATGAACACACAAAGCAAAACCTTCCGGCGATATATGTTACATATATCCTATTACACTTGTAATAGAACATCTTTGTACAAAATCCAGGTTACAACCTTCAAGAAACATTGGCTGCAGGAAAATCCAATCTTACAGCAATATACGATGTTAGGAGGAAATATTTGGATCCTGTATACATTTTCAAAACGTAATTAATTCCCTGTGATTATACGAATTTTCTTTAAAGCGGTAAAAAATTCATGTTTCTGGTCTAAATACCTCCAATTTGTATTTAATAAAACCAATCAATCATGAAAGAAGTGAAAAATCCCTTGAGATTCAATATTCAATCTTTTATTATCGACGCCGTCCGTGATTGATAACTGGAATGTCGCCAGCGACTTGCTCCGAGAGCAACTGAAACTGTAACTACCTAAAGCTAGATGCAGATGGACAATTACTGTCAAGCTAAGCGTTATTAATCAATAACTTCCAATTCAAATGCAGCTTTGTACAGTAATATGATTATTACAATATCAATAGCGTAATAAACTAATTCTCGACAAGCTAATAGATGAGCGTTCCATCATCAAATTTGAATATTGATGAATCATCCAGATGTTCCATTATTTAATTATTGAATCAACGTTGATATCATCATTAACTCACAACTCATCAGTTCTGTTCCAGATTTGGTATAGTTCTAAGATTAGGATTATATTTAGGAAGTCAACATTAAAATCAACTTCTTACCTGCTAACACTTTCCAATCTTCTGATCTGATAACCTTTTTCATCTATAATCATGATGGCAAGAGAACTATCTGCGTTGAAATGGGCGTAAAAATTGAAGTAGTGAATCTAATGACGACTTACATGAGAGAAACCTTGCATGCAGCACGTATATATATAAATATTGTGACATTCGAATAACCATATTTGGTAATTATACTCTTATGTTAAAATGCATAATGAGCCATTCTCATCCGAAGATTCTATTTTGAAGTATTGGATTCTACAAATCTCAATAAGCTTCTTAGCTTCTACTTCTTGATAACTCACTACGCTCTCGATAGCATTCCTGAAAAATCGTTGTGAAATTTCTTGAATAAATAAAGTCGAAATTGCCATTAAACAACGGCGCGAACGAATTATCGGGAATAGTCTATTCTTTCGTCGGAAAACCAGCAATTCTATAGTGGAAGATCCTCTACTAGCTAATTTGTCACTGTCCAATCCACGGCAATGAGGCAATGTAGTTTATCGATGCAAGATTGACTGACTCTCCCTCGCAAGACTTTTTTTCAGAGCACCGATAAACTTTCAATTAAGAAGGGCCCCACTTGGTTGGCTGTAATAATGGCCGTGTAAATCATCAAGATTATATCTACTTCTCTGATACGCGATATCTGGAAAAGAAAAGGGATCAAACTTGCAGCGATAATATCGATAATTTCGAATTATTGAGGCCAGCTAAAATAGCAACACTATGAATATGAATTTCATGACATGAGATAATAAAGTCATATTTTCATACATCTCATCATGTCGGGAAGAATGAAAAGATATATACTTCAGTGCTCTTATATCCATTATCTGAACTTCAATGATCTGATATTTGGGCAATGGATAGGACTCGGCAACTCTTCGTAAGGTCAAATCGACATACAATTCCAGAATTTACTGAATATCAGATCTCCGTATGCAGTGCAAATTATTCCTCGTGATTCAGAAATTCTGATATACTGGATATTCTTCAACTTTAAATCTTTGTAGTTTCGTGATACGCACGGAATTTGTGATCCCGTACATATTTCATCTTTATCTTCACACCGCTGTTCGTCCCTATTCATCATTCATTTTTCTCCTCTTTCTATTTGAGCTTATTTTCGACTGAAGGTGGAACTTGAGAGTTTGTCGTTTGAATTCGTGAGGCTTGCTGTTGGACTATGTTTGCTTTCATTTGAGATAATGTTATTTGCAGAGATTCAAAAGATGTTCTCTTTGTGATATTTGTCTTTGTTGCAAACTAGAAAAACTCAATAATTCCTAACATCCAGTAGTAATTATTATTGATTGAGCTACGTCGAGAATATGTAACTGATATAAAACAAATATATCTAGCTTTACAATCTATTTTTACACTCATGAACATTTCAAAAGCTACGCTCCCATCATTAGAGTACAATATTCCAAACATAACAACTTATTTAATAAGGTAATACATACAAAGACAAAACTAAACAGTAAACCAATTGGGAGCAGATGTTCTGAGTGGGTGGAGTCATGAACCAAAGGGTATCAAAAAATTTAGAAGTTTAGGTTCTATGAATTTTGAATGGACTTTAGCAAATGATTATTCAGAGAACAGGTCATAAATTTGCGGAAAGTAGTTGAAAAAGAAATCATTACTGTCAAGATGATAAAGAATTAATATGTAAGAAGCAATAGGTATGAAAAAACATGCAGAAAAAATGTTCAATTTGGATTTGTCTTCCTTGGATAATCCTTTGCTAAAGGTCTTGCAAAATTCATGACCTCTCAGCTCCCAAATTTTCGGATACCCTTTAGTTCATGACGCCACCCACTCATTGATGATCACTTATACAAAACTGACAAATCAAATCAGCACAACACACCGATAATCTCCATGGAAAGATAATTAATTCCCAAGCATTCATATTCAATATAGAAGTCTTATGTCTAATACTAGAAAAAAAAACAGTCATTCTTCTGACAATTTATTATTGCATATTTGCAATATTGCCGGCACTTGTGGCTCAGTGTGTATTCCGATAGGAAATTTCTATTGCAAAGCAGGCTTTATGCTGCACTATCGTTATTCCCTCGCAGACAAGAATTATACTCAGTAGGCTGCTGTCAAATAGCGAGCTGAATAGCCGTGTCACATAAGTTCTGACCGACAATAAGTGGACAATCAGTCACATAGATTTCATGCGGTTGTGTTGGTCTAAAGCTATTTGAATACAGCAAAAGCACTGGAGCCAGCTTCCCACACGAATCTAATTTCATTATAGATTTGCATGCTATTCTGCAGCTTGTCCATTTAGTCCAGATACTCCGATAGAATAATAAACAGATAGATTTCTATGATAAGTCTATTGAATAACACAAAAGATAAATTAATCAATTATTATCAGCCACATAGTAATCCAATTTCATCAAGCTTCAACAATTTACAGAAAAAGCGTATTTCCTCTCTTTGATTAATTCTGTATTCCAAGTTTCTATTAATATAATAAAAAACTAAGGTGCGATATTCCAAAGTTTATTTTGATGAACTTGATGTTGAAATTTGGAACGTAAGTGAAGCCTTACATTTATTGAACATCTTTGTTAAAGCGTTCAAATATTATTTAAAATAACAACTGTAGATCAATTCCAACCTTCCTTGTATAACTAAATATTTCCTGGAGCTATTCAAAATATACAAGGAATATTACTATCAATTATTCTCACGTTATAGATAATGTCCACGATAACATCGTATGTTGTAAAGAGTTTAAGCTGCTTCTCAACCTACAAAACATTGGGACTCAGCGTTTGCGAGGTGCTGCAACTTTTTGCTCAACATGAGATGCAGATGAAACATCGCATTGGTCGTGCAAACGGATAACGGAACTGAAGTTTCACTGTTTGTGTCTTCTCACACCTCGTGGAAACAGACACATGTAAATGTAGTTTACGATCGTCCAACAAAAACACAGTAAAAGCGAAGGATATATCAGGTACAAAGGAATAGGTTTATTGTTCTGACAGTTGTGAGAAACTGAATCTGGTGACGAAATTTATGGAGAAAATCTGTCATAATAGTTGCAATTAATTTGTGTGTTGTCGATAGATGATTTCTGGATATTCTGCTGTTTTTCTCATCGCAAATTTCGCAAAATTTGAAGGTTCTTGCCTCAGCATGGATTTTGAAAATATTCATGTCTCCTGTACAACCAATGAACATTTAGGCTGTTGATGAAATAGACCAGATTGGTTCATTCTAGAAGAAAATGCAAGATATCCAAGATGTGATCAATGCTGCGAACATAAACAAGAGTTAGAAAAATGCTAATACTCTCGTGTCTATCATAAAAAATCTGTAATAATCTGTCTGCAACTGATTTTATGATCGCACAAACATGGGCCTGTATCTTATACCGTATGTGACCAATGATCCAAGATATACGAGTTGCCTAAAGCGAAGACGTAATCTCCAGAAGATTAAGACACGAATTTTAACAGGAGATCGTAGAATTGATATCAACATTATAATAAAAATGATAACATGAGCTATCAACTGCTTGGAAGATCGTAATTGATATAATCCCTGAAATGGTAGAATATGACATTTATCAAGTGTGAAGTGGTGAGTTCAAGCAAATTGGTTCAGTCTAATGTAATAGCAACTTTTGTCAAGAACACTGTCGATCTTTAATGATTTTCAAGATAAAGTCTTTGATGTAGCACCTAATAGCAAAACAAATTTCAGCCAATTACACGCTGAATTTCATCTCAATACAAGCCCGTCCGGTAAAAGTTGATTCTAGTCTAAATTATGATTAGTATATTACATCTGAGGTGGGAAGTATTCCATTACAGCCGAGAGCTTATATTATATGACCGAGAGGCGAAGCCTCGAGGATCAGATATAGCTCGAGACTGATATGAAATCCTCACCGAAGTATGTATACTATTTTATTCACAATCATCCCTAACTTTCCGAGATATAATTGATTCAATTTCGTTCTTTTTTCAACAAAGTAAATTGATGTAGTAGTCTATGAAAACAAGAATGTTTTGAAAAATTTAATTATTTGACATTTGTAGGATTTATGATTTATGAATCAAGTTAATTATACGTGTATCCATTGAAATTGTGATATGTGCAGATATCAATAAATTATAACAGTGGCATAGAGCTACTCACTTGCCCCGAATCGAACGAAAGTGCTACGTACTTGAGTTCTTAGCGATTTTACTCATAATTTACAAATTTATGAATTTACTAGCAACCCGTGCCGGCTTCGCACGGGTGGACATTTAATAATATTCAACATTTTTATACGAATCTTTGAAGCATAGTTTTATAGTATAAGATAATTATTAAGAATAATACCACATATCTTGCTTGAGTAACTCAATTAAAACATAACCTAAGCTGTCAGAATTTCTTGATAAATGCGTAGATCTATGTATAGATAGCATCATCAGTATTTAATTTGATCATTTACGGTAAATAAAAGATTGTATTGCAGCGCAGGCAGTGCAAGGAATTTTACTGGTCATTTTTTCTCATCTTGGGTTGGAATTGAAGTTTTTGAGAGTAAATTATAGCCCATGTTTATAGTGATAATAGGTATGTGATTCTACAGGTGGAAAAATTCTTAAAATCGATCCCCACGCAAGCGCCAGTAGCAACTATAGAAAGTTTCAATTTAAACGGTTGAACGATGCTCGATCGGACAAATACCGTTAGTGTTACTATGTCAGAACCTTCATTCAACAACCACTATATGGAATTATAACTCAATTGGATGAAAGATATGTGAACGGACAAATACGGCTCGTGTGCCACTTGAGTTATGCTGGTGGTACAATACTGAGAACTTTCTCGAAAGAGCCAACAACAACTGTAGTAAGTTTCAAATCAATCGGATAAACGATGCGTGAACAAACTAATACGGCTCGTGCGCCACGTTGATAATACTACAATAAGAACCCTCGCGAATGTGTTGTGATAAATCTCGTAGGGTTCAGCCTGCGTTTGCAATGTAAGCGGAAAAAATGTTATTATTTACGACATCACATTAGAAACCTCGAAAATAACAGTATTTCTCCACTATTTAATGGATGTTATTATACATACAAACCTTCCTCTTGAATCACTCTATCTATTAAAAAAAACCGCATCAAAATCCGTTGCGTAGTTTTAAAGATTTGAGCATACATAGGGATATAGGGACAGAGAAAGCGACTTTATTTTATACTATGTAGTGATAAGATATAGATTCACACAAAATTGCAACATAAATCTGCTTCTTTTCGATATTATTTGTTTTTTTTTTTTTTTTTTGGATCATTAGATTATATGATCGGTATTTCTAACAGCACGGATTATTCTATTCCAACAAAAATTTATGACTGATGCTAGGCAACCCTGCATAAACATTTCTCACCCAAGAGATGGAAGTATCACTTCCGACCCGTGAGTTAGTCATTGCAGTTGAAAATTACATACTTCCCAACCTCCAAAAGGTTAGGAATTGCCATATTACTATGATGATTGTAAATAAAATAAATTACATCATTCTTTCTGATATTAACGTAGGTGATTTATGAATACTATCATTTTTAGATAGAATCGCTTAAAAACAAATGAAATTCGAAATCTCCCATGATAGCAGTTTTGAGAGAATGTGAATAATATGAAATAATAGCTCATATTTATAGGTGCCTAGGGTGCACATGAATCAGAGTGCCAATAATCGAATTTAATTACTAATTTATCCAGATAAACTCTCGAACAATACAACGAAGTCGTTTACTTATTGAGCTTGAGTTTGAATATGTCATTCTGTTGAGTAGCTTCTCTTGTTCAAATTCTATATGATAGATAGAACATTAATCACTTCTCAATTATTTCTCACGAACAGATTTCAAAAATATGGATTGAATTCAATCTCTGTCAGAAGTATACCACAATCACGCGTAGTAATAAAATGTACCTTATGTCACCGAAGACAGAAATAATTGCAATCGAGTAATCGATGATAAGAAATAAAAGAGATGTTGGAATTTCTTCTGACGGCATACAACAATTTTCACTCAAGAAGTCAATAAGTCAAGGTGCCCTACTAACTCTCCTCCCTAACTTGACATGAAAAATATAAGAATATATGGAATATAATAAATATCATGACCGCGTTCATCATCGATCAATGTCGGACCCAGTTTCCAACTATTTCAATTTTGAAGAGATTAGATAATGATGTGGACTATATTTCCTCGGAAGTAAGGGCGACTAAGAATATACAAACTTCTGCCCCGCAATAGTTTTTTTTTAGGCTGACAGGCTTATTTCGATTGCAGTATTACAAATATTGTTAGACCCTCATTTTTTGAGACATCATCTATCTGCAATCATGATTGAAAAGTCTATTGCAGAAACATAGCCGACAGTAATTCTAGGTCTTCCAGTTCCGCATAATACTCTTTTATCTCTTGTTTGTTTGTGAACAATATCATTCCAATAAAGTTGTCCGTGAATCCTAGTCGGACAGATGAAAGAACCCTATCTACAGGTATATTGTAGGTCAACACAAATCTCTGTTACGAGTCCCCTTCATTCCTTCCAAAAAAGTGAAACGCCTGAAACAGCTGAGAAAATATTTTTACAGCTGTTAACATCTCCAACTTCCTAATTATGAAGCTCTGTATATTATTTTGGAAGGAACTTAGTCTGCCATGTTCTAGAAACGAGTTGCTGGACCGCAACTCATCTATAATTTTTTTAATCCCTATATCGGGTCCTTAGCTTTGAGCAGAAACTGTCGTTTACTCTGATATTCATAGCAACCTACTGTCAAGCTTCATGCAAACATTACTTGATATAGATTAAAAGATTTCTGTTCTGTTATATTCATGTTCAGATTATAACAATTTGACAGATAAGGGACTGTGAGAGGAGAGCAATTTATAATATTTCGTCTCCACAGTCAACAGAATAATGTTAATGTACAATTCAGGTTTTCCACAAATCAATTTCTTCTTTCTCCCACTCAATAACTTTGAATGCTTGATATGGAATTCTTTGTGAAACTGTAAACTAGTGTGGATCTATTATTTGTAAATCTTAGCACTAATTCATTGCTATTCCAATTTTGTTATTATTAATCAAACTACTTCAATTATGTGATGCTACTTTGTATTGCTGAATAAATAAATTTATTCAATTTGGAAGCCATATACATAGTTATTTATTCAGCAATATTTTTACAATAGCGTGACAAGTACTCTACAGAAAAGCCAACTTGTACAAAAGCAAGTGCTTCAAAATAATATTTGTTTGTCACGATTCTGATAGAATTATATTCCGGTTTATCGTAGATCAATTTCTAAAAATATGTTCCACACAAAACGTGACATATACTTTTGATTCGAGAATTCCTGCAAACAAAATACGGAATGATTGACAAACGCTACGGTTGACTTTGACTTCTTTCTGGTCTGAATCGTCAGAAAAGTGACAGAAAGAAAGAAACATCTCAAGTGTAAAATAAAGGTTGATTCTATATAATACAACATTTATTTGAAAAGTACGAGCGACTGAAAATATATGAATGCATATAGCTGTGCTTCCAACGATTCTGATTTTGCAGATGGATTGATGCACACGCAGCATCAAATAGACAGTGATGTAACATTAACCACAAACTGAATTAAATTTGGGACATATCCAAAGTGCAAGTGTGATGGAACTAAAAGCACCATGAAGTTTTCAAAATATCCAGTGGAAGATTATCTATTCAAAGAATTGAAGGATTCTGAATAACTGAATGTTTCACAAAAAATCCAATTGGAGAATAGGATTTTGCACTATCATCTTTAATCAGACGGCAACAGCAGACATGTGATCCGTCCTTATTTAAACATTTGTATCAATCTTTAGATAATCGAGCTTGAGAGCCAGAGATGATAACTCATTGAGTTTATGAACAGTTTGCAGTCACAAAATACACGACAGTACCATCCACCAGCAAGAATCCACAGTGTCATATCCAATGGAAGAGGACAGAATGAATGGTCACTAATTCTCTACTCATTCTATTCCACAGACCTATCAAAAGGTCGTGTCAATAGGTCTGTGGAACAGAATGTATAAAAAATTGGAAATCCAAAATCGCTGAATGCTCAACAAAAACTAAAATTCAAGAATCAGATAATCATCAGACCGCAATTGTAGACAGGTACTTTGTTCTCATTGGGACATAAGTACAGTCCATCCAATCCACAGATAATCGTGCATGTGTTTTAGGGATGATAACTCATTGAGTTGACAATATTATGAAGCTGAAAGAGGATGGTTTCCAAACGGGGCAACCTGGAAGAATCGAAATGTGTCTCAATACTAAAATTCTACACTAGGAATAAAATAATTCATGTGGTTGTTATGTCGATAGCTCATTTAAATTATTGTTAATTCATCGTATCTATGAACAGCATAAGTGTTTGAAACAGGAGACTGTAGATGGCATTCTCTCACAAAAAAAGATATTATTCGGATTGAATTATTCAAAGTAGGTGTCTGTCTGGGTAACAAAGTACAAAAGTTCCAAGAACTTGAAATATTGATGGAATCCTTCCACTGATCATCTAAGAGCTTAGATGGTAAAACCAATTAAGCGATCGGGAATAAGAAAAACCAATCTCACGTTACGAGTTTTAAAGTTTTGTCAGCTTGAAATTTATAGATTACTTCTAACTGGTGATGAATATGCAATGACAATATAATGGAAAGCCTCATCATGATCCTCAAAGCGAGAAAATCAGTTGAGATTGTACTTTAGACGAACATAACTAAATTTGATCTATTTTTTTGTTTTGAAATCAGGAGACTGAAGTTGGCTGCTTATTTGAAAGATTGAGCACTCGGATTCTAAAACATAAGGATTACTGTCTGCTAACCACAGTTTAGTCAAACATCCATTAAAAATTCAGTGATATAAGGCAGAGGGCAGATTGTTATTTCATTCAGTTCTAAATGATATCACAAGTGGATGCTCTTGAAGTCATTACGTTAGAAATGCAAACTGATGGTTCCAGTATAACTTCCCAATCAAAGCGAACTACAGATCAACATAGCCCACAAAATGTTGCAATTAGTGGTAAAACATAGTCAATTATCGAATGTGGCTTTAGGATGAGATTAGAGGTAATGCAAGTCTCAGAAGTACTCTATGTATCTGTGAAGTCTATTCAGAGGCTGTGTAAGCCAACAGAATGTTAGACATCAAGTTAATTTGCATAGCCTCAAGTTTGAATAACAATATTCAAGTAACATCAGTGCCTGTACTGTTACTCGATATTAATATCCAATACCTTGTACATTAGTTCATCAACGAAAAGAGGAGTTAATCACGTAATATGGAAGATTACTTCTGCGTCATATCAAGGTGTCACAATTAGAGTCATTACAATATTCTGGAAGAATTATTTAGCCAGTCTATCAAAGTGATCAGCATTAGAAGTAGAATAATGAGTCAACGTAATTTGCAATGTTTCAGATTTGTGAGAAACATAGCCTAATTACCTTGAGCATAGTGGTTGAGGATTCAATTTCTATTGATGATAATACACGAGAATTGCGGACAAATTGATGGTACTTCAATAAACATTTACATTGAATATACAATTTTAGCTACTATTCACAAATTATTGAATAGAAACGATAGCTGTGTGTCAATATTATATCATTGTTCAATAATAAACAAAAACACAACTCAAATGATAGATATTGCATACATATATGCGAATAAGCAATAATTCAGATCAATTGGACATCATTTTCATCAGACCAACAAGACAAAAACAACATTCAACAACTGACTCAACCTTTGATTTGTTGGTCTCTTTTGATAAATTTATACCACCAATAATGTTGACAAACTTGAGAACAATTGATTGTATTGATTCTCCAAATTTCTATTATTAGTGATTGAATGTAGGAATCGAAAGAGCTCTTGAGCACAAGAAAATTGCTTCGATACGGTGCCCATTGGAAGTCCCACTGTCTCAAGAACTGTAATTCAATTTATTACAGTTTAGAGGACAAATATGTCTCGATGTCTAGTGCTTCCTGCTATATTTATTCCAGTAAGTGGATTTGACAAAATTGGAATAAGCGGATCAGAATTTTTCTGTGCAATCAAGTGATGGAACTCTAGGGTTCTCTACTGTTTCTCCGATTGTTCTAATATTGTCTTGATTATATCATTCATCATATAGCTCCAATTTAGACATGATAGCGTCTATTGATTAATTCACTCGCGTCAGACTCCAAGTTCTAAGCTAGAAAAACTGGGAAAATTGTATTCTTTGGAATACTTTTTCAAGTAGCTGAAAAGTTTTTTGATGAAAGCAGAGTACAACATTGCTCATAGATACTGATGTTGTTAAGGGCAGTTGCAGCCCGTAGTCCTCTCGAACACTGAAGTCTCTAGCTATTCCAGGATTCCGGTGCCTCGAGAAGACGCAAGATTTATATCTCAACGCACATGTAGGGCAGTAATCTACACTAAGCCATCTATCCAATATTCTTCATATTTAGAAGCGGTGACATGATTTGTTGCGTTTTTTTCTACAGTTTACTTTCTTCTCATGAGAGGTTACATAAGATGTAACATGCAAAGATGATACTTAGTCACAATGCTTTGCTTTTACGAATCATACATTCGGTGTTGCAGCATTTATTGAATGGATATCTTACTTATTCAGTTTTTACCTTAGTAGACACATGAAAACGCCCAATCGTGCAAAAAAATGTCTCTATACGCAATAGACTATTATAAATCTCATATCTCTTCTCTCCAAAAATTAAGTGGGAACCTCCTTATATCATCAAAGCATCAATACTACTATCAATAACTGAAAGAGATAGATGAGCTTAGCAATCATATTAAGTTTGGAGAAGTATGTCTGCCATCAAGAAGTACAAGCCTAGAAATTATACTTTGAAACTTGGGTTTAATGCACGTTGTCTTGGTATCGAACGCTATAAATAAGATTAGGAGAGAGGTCGTCACTAATCCCGCATTCTCATCTTAAACCGGAACAAAAAGTACAAACAGCCCCATCATTACTTTGGATTGAAATTGTGTACTGATAAAATATACAAAAAGTAGATTAACCGAAACAAACGATATTCTAATTCATTTTGAAATTCAGACTTTGAAATTCCAATTATAACTAGTTGGGAAAAAGTACGCGAGCTGAGGCTCTCTGAGTGTTGAATTGCGAATAATGAATCATTAGGTATATAGACTGTTCCATTCAGTCAGAGAAAGTAGTAGCATCTCTCGATGATGTAATTCGAATAACACTCGATTTTCAAACTGAAAAGTTGTATTTTTTCTGTAACTTCTCCTCAAGAATCTATATCCAAAGAGTTTTGTAAAATATCCTGTGACCCTCCAAGATATACTTATCTATCAGTTTGTTTACCATAATAGTCTTTTTCCAAGGCTTTTTATTGCAGAACTGTGATTTAAACTAATGTGATTCATGGTTTGCATTAGATATCTTGTATTCTATTGGATACAATATATTCTTGAGTGAGTTTATGCTGATTTCACGGATATTTTTGGAAGTACAGTTACTGTAGAAATTCAACTACTGTTATAGCAACAGACAGTAGAATACAGTAGAAGCGGAATCAGTCTGAAAATCCGAGAGTAAGAATGATGAGAATGATTTAACTCTAGTGTGATATGAATAATATTGAGAGTTAGAAGAAAATTAAAGTCTTCTATCACACTGTTCAAAAATATTCATTTTTTGTTGACCGGTTTCGACTACTGAGTAGCCATCTTCAGAACCGGGAGAACTATATAACTTCATAACTACTGAATCCATTCTGGTTGAACGTATAATGCTGAAATTTTGTATCTTAAACTGGTATAGGGTCTAGTTGAGCACCTCGCATTATGGTTCCAATCGTTTGTATCGGAAGTGCACTTTAATTTATCCTTGGAATTTATATATTGGAATTTGGTATTTCAGACTGTTGTAGCATCTGAATGAATGCCTACTATTTTCAAAACAATAGACTGTACCAGAAGAACACTTCAGTTGAAGTTTATTTTTCAATTTTGCGCATAAATTCAGATTGGTTGGTAGTCGTAGAATTCTGGAAATCTGTATTTAGGAATGTTGTTGTATAAAAATAATGGCCTCCTGTTTCCATAACAACTGACTTGGCTGAAAGCGCTTTTTACTTGACAGATTTTTAGAATCTCTTGAGTAGATCCAAATCGCTGTGGAACGATGAGATTTTGTGTTCGATTATATATATTCAATGATATATATCTAATGCGCCTGAGGTTCTTAGAAGAATATTGTGCAATTGTTTGACATATTGATTCTCAGTAAAGGATGACGATAAGAGATATTCCATTTAAAATCAGGTCTTGACTCCATGTGAACCCATATTTCTGCATATGTATATACTTTAAACTTGACTTAAAGTTATGATGACATTCATGCCAAATTCACGCGAATAACTCGAATTTGTCCTTGTCAAAGCGAATGGAAAGAAACAATTCAAACAAGTTTACAAAGATTAGTTAGAAATGAAAAGAATTTTAGAGGCATGAATGAGATAAGTTATTTCAATTATATCAAAGGGAGAGCCAAGAGCTGACAATAGCAGAGGGGTGAAATCCGACGACAGTCACGTAGCGAATAAACACGAGAGCGCGAATTCTACAAAAAGTTCAATCGTGTCTTCTGCCCTTTATCGAAAATGCAATATTTTTGTGTTAAATTGAAGGATGATCAGATTGTAATTAGTCAATATAGAGCAAATTTTCAAAAAAGATATTCTCAAGAATGCTATGTTCCTACTTTTCCTGGAACAGTGGGCTTTATACGATGACGTTGGAGTATTATTACTGTAGAGGCGATGAAGTCAGATGCGATAGGAGAATCATGAGTTTTTTGATCATTACAATCATTCACATGCCTTTATACTGCCAGGAGCTCGAAGTTTATTAGACACGTGCTCTTATAGTCAACCCAGAGCATTGAAGTCACATATCTTTTTCTAATCCAACAAACAGGGCTAGGCAGAAAAATTTTATGATTTCATACTCAGTCTTTGACGTTATTGGCGAAGCTATCAGAAATAATTGTTTTTGGTCCGTTTTTTGCATCTGGTTGAAGTATTTAAACATTTTCATATACCTTCAGATGAATTTTCTTGCAGTATTTTGTGCTTGTTTCTCACAGCAGGTGCTACAATTATGCACATGCAGCTCTGAAAATGAAATTAATTTAATTTAAATATCAGAGGCATATATTGGATATTAAATGTCGAGCTGCAAATGTCAACGGCTTATAAGACTAGAATTAGAGATCAAAAGAAAGTATTGTTTTTATCGTAGAAAAAGTTAACAGTGAAAAATGTTCTGGTACATCAATACTCAGGGACAATAATCACATGGCCTATAATCTTATGACATACAAGCCAAGGTGTGCTCCAGTAACCTGGCACATGGCAACGGAAGTGCTATCAATCATTCCGACGTCAGTTCGTGGTAATGTCGACAATGTAGGGCGCATGATTAAGCAACAGACGGACAGGCTGCTTCGTCGTATTCGACTATCCTGTTCGATGTTCGGGAAATCTCGCCATCTCAGTGATAGATTGATTCTATTGTATCGCAGTATCGGCTTTGTGTGAATCGCAAGACTTCCTTCTCTGGTTAATCAACGACATCGTGAAGAGGTTATGTAAATAGTTTGAACCAAGCTCAAAAACCGGAAGGATAGACACAATTTGCTGAGTGAATATCCATATGGTTTAGTTATCGACAAGTCGTGAAACTTGTTGGATGACGATCATCTGTTCATTCAAATGCTCATAATATCTAGAAACTTGAAGGTAATTGTTGTTGCGCCTCGAACTAATTTGACCATTGAGACTCAATTTGAGCATAATGGACCAATCCCGGTGTCCTGCTACAGATAGTACTCCTTAATAATGTCATTGTCATGGTATCATAAATCAGATAGATATTGGTGTCTACGACACATAGAGAATATATCGTATGTAGGTAGATTAATTCGAGTTAATTGTTATTTATACAAATCGTGATTTGTCTGTCTTATAATTTGATCATTTCACCAAACTCCGACGAGCCATTGTTTTAGTTTACTATTGAAACAATTGCACTTCGTACTTTGTAATTAGTACAATTGCAAATAAGTGTGAAACATTTGTAGCTTGCAGTTATTTGAACATAGATAAGAAGTGCTACTTCTTCACATAAGAAACAGTATATCCTAGCAATTGAGATAGGAATTAACTTAATCCTCTAATATTCATTGTGCATTTCAATGAGTATAGCAATTTTGAATCCATTATCGCAGGATTCAGATCATTGTGTTGTTCATAGTTAATTGAATAATACTTACCGAATTTTGTATTCAGCAGATACTAATATTGATGGTAATGCTTTCGAATAGACATGAGGAAACATGATTCCATAATTTGTTAATACAAGAATGTTCTTGAAAGGCTCACATGTAGTTTCTGAAGATTGATATTCATACAATTTGAATGGATTAACTATCTAGCATATTGTGTTACTGCCCCAAAGATGTCACCTCTTGTGTAGGTGAGGGTAGATACTAGATGTTCACCCCCACTAATCCACCCCACTCACAGATGTTAATAGGGAATATTCTAAGTCAGTTATCAGTAATCATTTAGTTATCCTTCAGTTAAGAGTCAGTCAATAGATAGCAAATCATTTCATAAGCATCACGTTCTATTTCTGTTTGTTGAATTTTACACATTATGCGAGTGAACAAGCTAGTAATTACGTGTATATTTTCCTTTACGAACCTTCAAGTCTAGAGGAATCTTTCAGACCAGAGTTTTTCAACCTTCTTGAATATGAGACCCCTTTACAAGTAAAGAAAAGCGATCCTCTAGGATTTATTTGTTGTGAACCCTATTAGAGGTGAAGCCTTGAAGACTAGACTATATTCATAATCATTCATGAAGACAAGGGTGCGTTCTATCAAAATCTTCCATTTCCCTAATTACAAAGAGTTCAGGTGGCTATTCAAAGGGAAGGTATTCACAAGATGTACTCAATCTAAGCACACAAGTTATTATTTTTTTGCACAATTGAGCGTTTTTATGTATTCAATGTCCGACTAGTTCATTATTGTTGTCATAATAACACTGATTTCAGGCTAATTACTTAACAAATACTACTCGAGGGCATTATATTTCAAAATAATGCCCGAGGGCATTATCTTGAAAAATAACGAACAAGTTTCCTAGTAACAGCTAGTAACTAGAGTAATTTCTCTGGCAGATGTCACAATGACAGGACATACATTGCTGAAAGTTTCGATTGAAATACAACAAGAGTCGGACATTAAACATTGAAGGCACCACGGGAGTTAAACACACAATAATGCTTACGGTCAACATACACACCTCGGGCCGGAGGCCCTCGGAAAGTACACTGTTGACCTCAGGCATTATTGTCCTTTTAACACCCTTGATACCTTAATTACTATATCGTCCCTCTATTTGTTGTGGTATGTTGATTTTATTGTGGTTACTATGGTTATGTTGGGTTATCGCCCATAGCCATACCCAGGCGGTTAGTGAAAAATTGTGGATTTTTACAAAAAATATTCATTCATTTATCTTTATTCAAAATTGAATATTCATATATAATATCATAAGTGGTTAAATTTTACCGGAAAATTTTTTAGATTGTTACAAGAGCTTGTTGCTTAGCAATTTATTGAATGATTTTTGATCAATATCACGAAATAAATTGGTAGCAAGCTCTCGTAACAATCTAAAAATTTTGCCAGGCTAAATTTGATCACGAATGGTATTCGGAAGATTATTTTTCCCATCCACATTCATCAATATATTCCAGAGACTCGACTCTGAATCTGCTCATTTTCACATTCAATCTGTCTGTCAGTTTGACAGATGCTGAATCAACGCGGCTGAATATTCTTTGTTTTGTATATATAACCAACAGACAAAATTTCTAAAAAATTTCCACTTGAAAACCGTGTAGGTTGTACCACGTGACGTCGAATGGTGCAATTCTATTGGTCGAAATTTGGATGGTAAAAATAATCACAATAAAATGTCGAACTTGACAGCTGACAGCGAATAAACAATCATCAGTAGTAACTCAAATTGAAAAAGAAAATTTGGATCGATATTTTGAGTAGATCTTTCATTCATGCAAAGAATTTGGAAGCATCACGGTCAACAAGTACAGTACCGAGTTCGTATAATATTTGGAAACCTCGCCAAGGCTCGGCCTCCAAACTATTATTCTCAATCGGTAAGCTGTACTCTCTGACCTTAATACTTGAATAACTATTGAGATCCTGTTTGGCTATTGAAATAAGCATTACCCCCTGATATTTTCAATCACCAAAATTTTTCTACCGAAATTCTTCAAGGGCGAGAAGAGAACATTCTGACGGCCAGAAATGGAATCAAATGATTTCACACAAAACTTTATCAAAAAATATGTATGAATCTCTTTCTTGCATTCATAAGGTCGTCAAAGAAATTGCAATGGACAATGGACCAATAGTTGGTAGTGCGCTCTCAAATTCCTAGCATGATACAAAGCTCGCATAATTGTAAAGAAAAACTTTCAAGCCATTCTCCAGAACTGAGCTGATAAATGGGTACTAAAGTCTTGTTTGGATACGTCATAAAATCTAGCTGATTTGACTACGAAGGTGAAAAAGAATCTCATGATCTTATAGATTTTGCTGCTAATGGCAGAATAGTATTCAATTTTTTGAAAATTGGTGTCTTCTGGATGTAAAAATGAAGGAAGGATATCCAGAGCTGGCAAGGGAAGCTTAAAAAAAGTCAGTGCCATTCGCTGACTCCTATTTATGTGAACTTACATATTCTTAAACGGTGAACATAAAAACTAACGGCAGAAAAAAAGGGTGTGGTTAGAAAATGATTTGGTCGTTCACGTCTCAAAAATAAAGACTCGATTTCGCAAATTATTGAAAAATGAACTGGTACGGCACTCTTATTGAAATTGTATTTTTATTATAGTATAATACCTACAGCCCTTGCTTTTTATTTTCATCCAGAATGCGTCCGCGACCCCCTAAGCAAGAATTTGCGACCCTCTTGGGGCTCACGATTCACAGGTTGAAGAACACTGCTTTAGACATTTCAAGTGTTTCCACACACAAAGGCAAAACATAGCAAGAAATTGGTTTTTGAGTTTAATCTTATAATGCATGTACATTTTTTTTGTATCGGTTTAAACTGCTTTTTTGGTTAATATGCGATCTGCGTGAATCTATTATATAGGTGAATATTGGGAGAATGATTCCTCTCCTGGATAATTTGCTATGATAATACATAGCTTGCGCCAGTATTTTGTATGCTAAATTGATAGATAGGGACTGACCGGACTGATGAATGAACTAGTACTCGAATGAACTTTTACAACAAATATCTGATGCTATTTTCTACAATAGCCTGAACTTCTTTCTACTATACTTGAAAACACATTAGGAAACAACAACTTTGAGTTGACTATTGGGAATATGAATATGAACTTCATTGAAAACATGAAAAAATTGTATGATAGGAAACATCCAAACATCTGATACTTAATTTTTTGAATAACATCTACTGAATATCAATTCCCATGATATCAATTCTCTCAAATATATGTCCTGCGTATTTTAGTAATTTAAGACCAAACTAAGTCCGTTAATCTATTCTGCGGTGCGAGGCTTCCAGTAGCAGTCGACATATTTCATGCAAAATTCACGAACCCAGAACCGTTAATTTACCAAGCATCATTTAACATTAACTATATAGCGTCGTGTCGTTCGCGCTGCTACCACTATCACGCCAATGCCTCCTTCGCAGGCAGATGTGCTCGATAGGGCAGCCAATGTCTCCTTCGCAGGCAGATGTGCTCGATAGGGCAGCCAATGTTCGATTACAAACTTTTCCAGGTCTGCTAACCAATAAATTATTGTTTTAGTTGTAATAGTTGAGCAGAACGATTAATTTAAATGAATGGTAAGGTAAAGGCACAAAGACTGCTATGTGAACGCTGTAAGTAAGAAATTGTCCCATAATGCATTGGTAATTGATTGAACCAATCTCTACTACTCATAAAGATCGCACTTCTGTTTGAGAACCCTTTTCTTTGTGTGCAACATTGTAGAAAAAATTCACTATCTTTTGAATTGTTCTGAGTCTCAAAGTCCATCTGGGATAATCTCAAGTAAATGATTTGTACGTATGTATAAGAATTGTGGATCTTCAAGAAACTCAACTATTTACGAGCTTGGTCAAATCGATTAGAATAATATTTATCGATAACCGTTTGATAAAGCAAAGTTCGTCATAAAGTTTGTAAATGTCAGATGAACATATTCATCTCTGCTATTAGTTATGCCATAATTCTTAGATTGTAGAAATATTTCCGAAACAATAGTTAACAAAAATAATTTCCAAACAGCCAGCTGCGTACTTCTTGAAAGTTACAATTAAGTTCTACGTTAATATTCTCTAAGCTCTATCTTCTGAAACTTATCCTTTTCTGTTATACGAATCTCGTTTAGCGTGCCTAGCAGCAATTTATATTCGAGTGGATATATAAATTGGTTTTGGTCCTGTAGGAAAAATACAAGGATTCTGCAAAATACTTTCTACATTGTTGTTCTAATGGAGCTCGTGAAACTGTATAGACAACTTTAGTAAGACAAATTTGGAATAGAATGAATTTTGGATTCGGAAGAGAGTAGCATTGTAAATTGATACACGGAAAATGGAAAGAGAATTAGGCCTTTTTCTGCTTGAAGTTCAATGTATGATGAATCTTTATGTTGAATTTAGGATACACATCCAAATTGCTACGTTACTTGAAATCGCACAAAATAACGGCAATTGAATAATAAACCAAGAAATTTTGTGCTACATAATTGTCTATTAGCCCCTGGACATAAAAGGTGGCAAAATATGCAAAATCTGATGATATATGTATGATCTGAATAGTTCACTCGATTGAGATGCAGTTTAACTACCTGAATTGAAGATTATCTGGCTTTTAAATAGTAATCTATTTCATATTGATGAATGAATTCATGATTGTCAATGTTGAAGTATATTACATTATTACAGGCTCTGCCATTTACTGCATATTATAGGTAAAATAGTTTTCTCCCATTAACAAGAATAATCTAAATGAACAATCTATATTGGACTCCATTTTTCTTCCTTTCAATTCATTTTAGATTCTAATCCACTGAGAAGTAGATGAAAATAGAAGGGAATAGTCATTTTTCCAAGGTTTATTGTTTACAGAAGTTTTATTTCCCTGAAGAATTATCTATCTTTAATAACAAAGTTAAAAGCAAAGTATATAACAAGGTAAAAATACGTTCAAACTTTCAGTAAGCTGGGAAGAATTATTGTTCCCCACAGTTTTCATAAAGAAGTATAAGAACATCAGAGAAAAATTAACACAGAAATTGTTGGACAGCTTTTTGAAAGTATTAGGGCACCGAATTAAATTTATTTCTTGTGCAATAAAATATGTTAGCAAAAGTAACGTTGATGAGTTGCCTGGAGAAATCTGTTCAAAGCTACGTTCATTTGAAAATTCAATATTCATTTTTCCCCCATATCTTCTTCGATCCTGCTTGAAGAATATGCAAACATGAAGCTGCTAACCGGAGAAGCTAATCCAGAGTGTTCAATTATAATTTCAATGTTTGACTATATATTTTGTAATTAATAATTGATAATTCTAGCACGCAGATTCAAGAAATCATTTGGAGTGATTACTTCAATTTTCAAGTCTTGAATAAATTATTTATTGAGCTTCCCTATCTTCCCACATCTTTTCTCTCTGCTGATTCGCATCTTTTGCGATGCTCCAACACTTATCTCAACTCTTTCCTTCAGAACAATTCTACTTCTTACATCTCTCTTCGATGATTCTCTCTCCTGGATGGTTCTGGAAGATATTTTTCAATAAGAAAGCCTTGCACTGGTCGCACTCGATGAGCAACGATGCGAGGTGATAAACAGACCCAAGATGTCAAATTTAACAGCCGGGCAGGAATAGTTGTCCGCGCTCTTTCCTTCCAAAGAGTCTTCTGTTCTGATGTTTGTCATTCGTTTTTCTGACAAATTGAATTTGAAGTATTTCACATAAGGAACAGTTGGAAATTTTATATTCTCGCTGTGCCTGACAGAATACTCGCAGAATTTCAATCAGAGTGATTCTTTGAATTTTAAAAACGTTTATTGCAATTAGTATAATGCAAGAAAGCTTTGTATTGATAATTCGAGATAGACAACTTATATTTCTATAATAAATAATAGTCAAAAATCACGAAATCCATTGTCAGTTTAGTGCACTGTGTGTGAGGAATTCTGATCGAATTCCTACGCCTGTTAGAATTTTTGTTGCGTCGTTAGTTTTATTCGAGAGCATCAGCCGATATTGGGTCATGATGGCTTCTATTATGTTGTGTTCGATCTACGTGTGACAAGCACTTATATCCATAACAGACAATTCTACCTTATGGTAACTTTTAGAGGTCATGATAGAATTTGACAAACCCTTCTATTCCTCTGATAGAAATTTGAATTCGAATTTCGGAAGCACCAATATTGCCTTGAAGTTTTGAGATTTCTCAGCATTCATGAGAAGCCTGAAAATTAGGTATTAAGACTATAATTAAATTCCGGATATGGAATCCCACTTATCCATATATATAAAAGTTGATACAAATGTATGACATCAGGCGAGAGAAATTTGTTATTTCAAATATGGAATCACAACTGTTATCCAAAATTTTGATTTATCAGTGTTTTTGAGTGAAACTTACCTACTCTCTCATCTCCTTGATTTCTCTAATCTAGTTTTAATCAACATCACGTTTCCCTCAGTTTTATTGCTCTCAAAATATAATATCCAACAATTTATGCAAAGTTAAATTAGTGGCGTTTCAATTGCACTATTCATGACACATTACAAGCAAATATACATCAAATGCTGGCACGGTAAACTTGCATATTACAGTACTCATGCTTCGTTAGACAGACCGTATGTGCAAACGAATCACTTTTACTGAATATTCCTGACAGATTATTATATACTACGCTGGAAATATTTGTACGGTAATAATTCTACTGCTCTAATTTACGATAGACAAAGCCAACAAGAACTATGAATTTTACATTTTTATGAATCCTGTAAACTCACTAGATGTATTCAGAATTTAAGCTTTTGCATTTGGTTCAGACGTTGAAAGAACTAACACTTCATCGTACCATTCATTTGATTTCAAGTCTAGTCTGTTGAGACAGTTTTACTTATAATAATACAGTATTTCCGTTTGTTATAGATTTTTCCAACAGTAAGCGCTTGCCGGCCATTTCAAAAACAAGGTAAGAGACCATTTATACTTTCTCAATTATTATAATGAACGGTTAGCTGAATTATCAGTTTCCTAGGGATCCAACATACTCCACAGGTCTTGAAACCAACATAGATAGCACAGCCCTTTATAGCAGAATCATTTTCATAATGGTTTAGTTGGAGAGTTTATTTCCAATATGTGTTTTTCTTTTTTCTTGGTCGTACATCTTACATGCATCATTAGAAACCTATTACAAACAAAACTGGGTTACAGAACTGGATATACTAATTCTAAATTTTCTGAAAACTCGCTACTTTTGAAACGGCCTAGCTCAGTACAAACGGAAATAATCAAAATAATCTCAGGGCTGGACTGGCTAACTGTGAGTTTGGCTTTAAAAAATATACAAACTTTACTAAAACAAATAAACCGCACGTTACGGAACAAATTTAAATGATCAGAAAACTAGGGCGCCACGCAATTGTTAATTTTTCCGTCCTTAGGCACACAACTGCGAAAGTACCTGTAAAAGCAAAGATGGTTGGATGGACGGGTAGAATATTGAATTTTAGGACAATTAGACTTATCGGCGATGATCGAGATTCCGCAGAACATGAAATAAAACAATATCTCAAACAGCAATACTTAAACACCAGCTGAAAAAAAAACACTAAATAAAACTATTTCCTGAAAATTAAAGTGTAGGTACTTTTACAAAATAAATGATCATCAAAATTATCCAGAGTAGTAAATATTTAATTACGTTAATTGAAAAGAAGAATAGAGGAAATATCAAGAGTGAAATAACAGAAGAGAATGTCAAATAAAATGGCGTCGATTCGCGTCCCTAACGCAGACTTCAGCAAGTCTCAACAAAATCAATCTGAACAAAACACTCATAAACCTATTCCTTGAAAAAAAACAAAGGAAATGAGAAGCAGGCCCGAGATCGATCGACCTGGTTCAAAATATCAGGATGTAGCATATATAACGTAGAAACAAAAGCATGAAGGAGAAAAGCGACAACAGAATGCCTAATGCAGCAAGAAGTTATACAAGAAAAAATCAGCCAAATTCGTGATGAAGCCACGAGGTGCCTAATCACAAAATTAGCATCAACATACAAAATTTCAAGTAGCAAACTTGACTCGTCTGCCTGGCGTCTGGATCTTGGCCTCGGATCTAATTGGCTGGATTCCGGGTGGTTGGGAAAGCCAGGGTGGAAGTAAGGTACTTCCACAATATGTGCCTTAGTACGAACGACATTTCATTGCAGATGGTAGCGATTTCAAGCGGAACGACTACTCACAATTTAAATTAATCCTCAACACGTGGGCTGCTCCATAAAATAAAACAAATGGCCAAACTGCTCCAAATATTCGGCCGAAGCACAGCTTATGCCAAAAGAATCCCTAGCTTGAGCTTGCACACGCAAAAAGACTCTGGAATAAATCTCAAAATTGTGGCGGTAATACAAAAAAAAGCAATAAATTTAGCATCTGTCCTATACAAGGATTTCAGACTGACTGTCGTAAATTAAGTCAAATCCGGTCGGTTTGACTTAATCGAAAATAAACCGTTGCCCATTGAAAAAGATCTAGCGGACGCCTAAGTACTAAGATTGGAAAAAAAACCGTAGCGGTACTGACTGCTGCATTGCAACCGCGACAATTTGAAACAAAAATCTCGAACTAAGAATCAACTGATAGAAATAAACAAGAAACACGCTTTTAATTACCAAAACAATACTGAGCCTAAAGAAAAGAAACGAAACTTGAGATTTGAAATATGAATTAAATTATTGAATATGGACTCAGATCTAAATGTAGGTAACGGTAAAGAATGAAATTAAGTCCAAATCAACCCAAACTATATTTTAGAATTTAACCCAACAAAAAAAGACTAAAAGCCAAATTGGCTTCTTCTCACGTTTCAACAGATAGTTTTTCTAGGTTGAGAATTTGATACGAATCTTCAGATTCGATGTTGATATTATTACATTATTGCATTTTTGAGATAATAGATATGAAAAGATTCAAAGCTGCCATTAGTGTAAATCAGTTTTTATAATTTCAATTCAATTTGGTGGTGTTCCACTCTTGTACTTGGTATCGATAATTCTTTTTCCCATCACTCCTTGGAAGACAGTTGACATCTTTCTGAAACTAAAATACGACTTGAAATAGAAGACATTACATTTTTGTGGATAGGTCTTTCAGCAAGTCCACAAATTTAGTTACTCATTTCATGATGGTTCCATGTTCATAACATGAATGTGTTCGATCATTACACCGAAAATTTATATTAATCGATTCCAAAGTTCACTGTGTACGTTTTTCGTGGCAAAATATTATTTTATCACGATCTGAACAATGATTCAATAACAGCATTATGAAAGCGGTCAGCTGTCAAAATATTGCGTTCATGTGAGAGTAAACAAAATCTGCACATGTTATATCAACCCTTTAAAATTGATTTCCAATGATTCCAATAGCATACCATATTTATAATACAGAGTTATTGGATTTATTTTCAGTAAATCAGTTTTTTACGTAGGGAGTTGCACGGTGGAAATGAACAAGTGTGGTAATTTGAAAAATATTTTTGTTTGTGCTTTTTCAACCCATAGCTAGTCAATAAAAGAGCACCAAACTCAAATAAAATCGATGTCAATGTTTCGAATGGCAAATGATATTCGGAGGCACTGTTGCATGGCTGTTCTCTTCTGTAGAAACAATACTTTGCTCGCAATAACACACAGTACATGCAGTAAGTACACACATATTCCCGCGCAACACCGACAGAATAATGTAGTACCAGTGATACTAGCTTCCAAATAGCTAAGTTACTAGCACTGTTCATCCCACGTTGGGCGACATCTACGTATGACTATCAGTATCGTTATGCCGTACCGATGCCTGCGACACACGCAGTTTGGTTGATTTATCCACTCTTGGAACAACCTTGTTGCCGCAATAACACAAGGTACATACAGTTGACAAAAATCCCTGCCGTCACACAGTTGAGATATGAGCACCGATGGCATTGGTACCCCAGGTAGCTAAGGATACCAACACTTCTAACAAAAAAGATCATACACTACGCACACTAAGCGTGGCGTCATCACATGTGACGCTCAACATTTCAAACTCATAAAAGTCAATGACAGATAAACTCACCAATTGATAGAAGCTCTCAGTCACTTCACAACATTGAATTAGGTAATATGATGGCTAATTACGCCAAGAAAATAATTAAAGTGAAAATACACCACACAGATAAACTGAACGCTTGAAGTTTGTCTTTAAAGTGACGCAAATGTGTGCAGTACACGCTTCCTGTATGGTTTGACCTTGGAAGTGATCAGGGTCGCTCACTCGAAACTAGGCTTTATGTATACTACGGTTTCAGGTCATATTGGTGTAGCAATGTATATTGAGAATCTGTTTACAATCTGAAGCCAAAGCAAAAAAATATTTGTAAATCATTGTATTTGGAAATTGTCGTACCACATCGTCTCTAGAAAGTTTAGAATTGCTTTTTATTTGTGCTTCAAATTATGATGTATTCATAATCGTTTTCTTCTTAATAACTTCATTTTTGCTCCTACTGTTAACTTCTGAGGTGTACGATAAAATACTTCAGACAATTCAAATTTCAACATTATTCTTCCTCCAGCACTAGAGGACATAAAGACAAATTGAAACGGACAAATATCCAGTTGTATTCCTAGAAAGATGTTTCATTATGACAAAATGCTGGAATATAAATTATTCTCAATGTTCACGCATACAAAATTGGAGCAATTTGTCTCCTTAAAATAGTATGCAGAAGGAGGTGCTAATAAATTCATACAAAAATAATAAACAAAATGTATATGTAAGTGTTACACAAATGCAGATCTTGCTACCTTGTTAATATGCAAATCTTACTTCGAGAGAGTTCTGAATTATTAAACTCTGCATGATGATATAATGAGAAGTGGGAAAGTGGGTAAAACTCAATCATCCAATATAAGTGAATGAGATGCCAAGCTATAAAGGTGATAAGTAACATATTTGTCTAGGAATATCCATCTATTTATCCGATGCTCTGATTTCCCTATGCCTCTCCTGCAAGAAGAGATATTCTTGTTTCTATATCAACTTGTTACAAGACTCTTTATTTCATCTCAAGCCACTGATCGTTTGCCTGATTCTAATATTAAAAAAAATTATTTGGTCGCATCTAGTTTATAAAAGTGACAAAATACCGGTTCCCACCACTAGTAGTACCCAGTGTATCAAATTTAATAGCGATGCAGTAAGTGGTTCAGAAAGGAAGAACTGTCGTATAAATGTATACTAAATACTTCAGGAAGTAACAATCATCCATAATCAACTTATTATTTCCAATAACTTTATATGTTTAGACAATTCTGCCCACAAATCTTACGTTGCATGAAACCATCCTGACCCAATGGAAGTTACAAAACAGAAACAAGACAAAAATTCGTTTCAGTACCCTAGCCTTAAAGACTGCGGTAGCAGTAATAGACTGGGAGCTAGTGACAGGTGGGGTTCTCCGATTTTACACCGCTTGCCTTTTTAAGGGTTGATAATTTACCTCTTGATAAGAAAGATAAAAATGTTATTGAGCGATGCACGCTTTCCGGTCATAGTTCAAATTTCAATTAAAGGTCTGAAAAAAAAGTGGGTTTTTCCGTGATATCATAATGCATGCCTTTGTAATGTTGAATAATTGGAATAAATCTGAAGCCAAGTACTGAAAGGCAAGCGATTCGCAACAGTCCAAGTGGCTCAAAGGGTTGCGTGAACTTGTGAAAAAAAATATGGAAAATGCTGTGTTTCCAAATTGCATGCCAATGGAAAGAATTGAATTTTAGTCATAAAACCCTTGTAAAAAAATTTGCAAGCATTTCTCGTTGGGGCAAGGGTTTGAAATTTGGGGGTAATCTTGCATAAATTTTGCACCAAATAGCCGTGATTTGGAATTGCATGCCTTTTCAACTATAGGTAATTTGTTCGATGAATTGTTATTGAGGAAATTGGCATGCACCCCAGGATGTCCCAAAATGGAGGCATGCATTGAGGAAGTTGCAAAAAAAGAGGTAAAATTTCCGTCATTTTATTTTGCATGCCATTGTGTATTTCGTTCAAAATTATTTTTTTAGACGACACAAAAAATGGCAAGCGTGTTGCTCAGGCTCATCATTGATAAATTTTGGAAAAAGGATTGAGAAAAAGTGCCCGTAAATTAATTCAGTAAAATTAACAGGAATTATTCTGTGAATTTATCTATTTAAATTTTTTGACTTATTTCAAACAATAATGGCCTAGGTGAGTCTCTTCCAAAATATTGCAGAGAGGTACAATTTAAATTATCCATAATGTTTTCATAGCAATAATTCCAAAAATATTCAATTGAAATCACTGGAAACATCAAATTTTCCCATTAATATCAGTATTAGCTCTAACTGCAGGTATAACATTAAATTGCAACCAATAAGGCACTAGAATAATACTATATCAAAGAGTCCAAATAAGGACGAAACACGTATGTACAGTTGACATCCCAACTTCTGAATTTGTGAAACATTAAGGTTTTGAATTTTGCTATGAATAAAATAATATTCATTTATTATACCATAAGTAGTTGAAGTATTATCGATTATTTTTGTGGTGCTATCACGAATGTTTATTGTGCTTGCGTTTGAATACCACGAGTGTGCAGCACGAGTGGTATGCACAAGCACAATAAACATGAGTGATTGCACCACAAAAATAGTCTATAATACTTCAACTACAAATGGTATATGGAGGACTATTCCAGGAGTCAAACCATTTTTTCAAATTAGTTTTCTATGAATCTAGTAACAACTCACGTAATTTTCATAGGAACGAGTAAACAAACTTCTGTCAAACTGAAAAATTAGAATTTCTTGCATTTTTTTTGACGAATAATAGAGAAATATATTGCGTCTTGATATGGAATCTAGTTCAGAAAGGTTTGGTGATAGATCAGAAGATAAAATTGATGAAAATATTCAGAAAAATATTCCATTAAATACGAAGAGAGCCCAAATTGGAGGTATCCACATCTTTGTGTAAAATACTCACTCTGACCACTAGTGTAATACTCGATGGTATTTCTACACGTCCAAATACCCACTGATATGCACCGTTTCTATGGCGATTCAGCATTGTTAACCTTGTTATAAATACTACAAATGGAATAGTCACACATATTGACAACGAAAAAAATAATAATTACGTTCTTATTTTTCCCCCGGAATGTGAATAAGTTATGTGGATGGAATATTGTTTCAAAATATATTTTTGAAAGTTAAATTGCCTTCATCTGGAACTTAAGAGTAGGTATATCTTCATTATCATGCGAAAATATTATTATCATCATGAAAAAATGAAAAAGCTAATAATCAGAAAAAAAATTATTATCATAGAAAAATCTTACTTAAATAGCGAATGGGATGTTTCATAATATAAATAAATAGGAATGGAGAGGAATCTGAAATTGGCAATAATTGCTCAAATTTCCATTTCTTCATCATAATTATTGTCAATTTCAGGCTCCTCTTCAGTAGTTTCACCACCTATTCGAGAATAAGTGTCGCTGTCATCATCGTCTGATTAATCCTTATCGTCCTTATTTTTGGCCCTTTTTACAATATCATGCTCTTTAATAATTGTAGGAAGAATTAGGTTTCAATTTATGATTTTCTTTATTGATTTACGATGACCATTTCGACTGTTGAAGTCATCTTCAGGTATATTTTTATAAAAAATACATAAATCATAAATTGAAACTTAACTCTTTCTACAATTATTAACTCAAAATGTTTCAACTTTTCCCCAATGAAAAAAAATCATGCTCTTTAACTCTATTCATTTTCATACTATTCTCCACTTATTTATGCCAAACGGAAAACTTACTGGTATAAAAGTGTTGTTTATGAACCTAATTGTATTACTTTGAATATATAATCTGCACTATTATGGAAGATTTACCTCCTGCCATGTCTATAAATACAAACTAAGTGGATTCTAGGGCATATTTTCTTGATTTTTTTTTTCATTTGTAAATGTTCGTCTAATGTCATATGCATTAGATTTTCTTATTTTAACTTGAAGCATAAGTATTTCTTTATTGAAATACAAAATAATATCACGGAAATATTCTTACTTTTTATTGCCACTTTTTCCAGAGTTTTTCAATGATCGGACAGAGTCACATGCATGCCATTTTCCAAATGAATTTAAAACAGCATTTATTAATGTAATATAAAATGGCAGGCAGAATGCAGTCGGAGAAATTTTGCGTGTTTTTTATGCAACTTCCATTATCATTTAAAATATGACGGGCTTGAGCAACATGCTTGCTATTTCCCAAATTAATTTGAAACATCATTTATTGATGTAATACAAATTGGCAGGCAGAATAAAGTCAGAGAAATTTTGCGAGTTTTTTATGCAACTTTCATTATTATTTAAAATATGAAGCGCTTAAGCAACATGCATGCCATTCTGAATTTATGATTATTTCACTTCAAAATAAAGTTTATGCTCCATTTGAGATAATTTGAAATCACGGCTGATTGGTGCAAAATTTATACAAGATTACCCCCAAATTTCAAATCCTTGCGCCAGCGAGGAATGCTCGCCAATTTTTTTACAAGGGTTTTATGACTAAAACTTCAATTCTTTCCATTGGCATGCAATTTGGAAACACGGCATTTTCCATATTTTTTTTCACAAGTTCACGCAACCCTTTGAGCCACTTGGGCTGTTGCGAATCGCTTGCCTTTCAATACTTGGCTTTAGATTTATTCCAATTATTCAACATTACAAAGGCATGCATTATGATATCACGGAAAAACCCACTTTTTTTTCAGACCTTTAATTGAAATTTGAACTATGACCGGAAAGCGTGCATCGCTCAATAACATTTTTATCTTTCTTATCAAGAGGTAAATTATCAACCCTCAAAAAGGCAAGCGGTATAAAATCGGAGAGCCCCTAGTCACTAGCTCCCAGTCTATAAGTGAGTTATCCACCAACTACATAGAAGAGAGTGCTCAAAATTCCGCATGATAAGTCAAACGGTTGTAAAGCCAAAGAGATAAGTTGAAAATTATTGGTCCTCTGTTTGTGTTCTGCTTACTCAGAAACTGTCTAGAGATTTATATTTCGGAGATCTTAGTGAAATATATTAGAGATATTCTATAATATCCACCAGAGTGGACTCATTCTGGGACGAAAAATAAAACGAGGGAGGAAGTAAATTGGGGAGAAGTTGATGTGGTAGAGTATCAAGCAACTGTTCATGTTCATAAATCAATTACCCAAATGTTGGTTTTCCGCAGTTGATTAGTTCTTATCGAGGCAACAAACTTATATTTTACAAGTCACTGAGAATATTTCCACAGAAAAATGCAGCAGAGTGGCGTATATTCAATTCTGAGTATTTCGTTTTGTATCTGAAGTTAATATACTGTTACATTTGAAGTGAAAACTCAAATAAAACGTTTCATCCATTGTCTGCACTCATGTTGAAAAATGTTTATTTAATGGAATTATTGAGGTAATATATTCATCCAAACAAATTGATGTGAACGTAAGCAGAAAATTAAATCTGCAGGTTTTCAAAAACAATTGTTGAATGAATAGCTTCACATATATGGTAATTGACATTCTTCGATGAATAATGTGCAATGTGAATTTGAAAAACGTAATGTTTTTCTGTTAGAATTTTTTGCTCACTACTATCAGAGCTCGCGAAGTGTGTACATATAATTTTCACACCTTTTTCAATATCAGATTCTGATATCCAGTTTGTTCGTCTTTCTGTTACATCTACTGTTCTGTTATGACGTCATTTACTTCGTTTGCACTTATCCCTCGTTATTATCTGTCACTGTTTCTTGAACATATAGACGTAGCTGAATACCATACCTAAGTAGTCTGCAACGCGAATGCACGGATCCTTGCATCCTGTGCTAGATTACTGCAGGGATTACATATATAGCAACGTTGCTCCTGTTGCTTTTGTTACGGTACGTAAGGACATCTTACAAAGATTGCGCCAAAATAGTTTTGTGAACATCTAGTCAGAGAATGTAATTTGATTCCTCCAGAATACTATATTGAACAAAGATATTCTCATCGTGCTACTGTATACTACACAAGAACAAAGTTATCTCACAACTAGTTTAATAGTGGCATTGAGAATTTATTATGTTGATGGTATAGCTATAAGATGAAACAGAGATGGCATTACCCAAGAATACTTGTATGTACTGATTCACAATAACAAATGAATGAATCAATTTGAGGTTCATAGAGAGAGAGACGATCTTACAACTTGTTACTTGATCATTGATTAAAAGTATCTTTTGGCAGCACTAATATTGGTATACCAACATGCTAATCAGAATATTTCAGCCTATTGGAAAGAGTTTCGAACTTTTCTAACCGCTTTGACATAGTAACCCAAATCTTAATTTTCCCATAGAAAATGCTATCGTTCATTTGGAATGTTCACAAGGCTATGTTCGAGCCACTAATTTTGGCCTGTTTACATTGTGGAATAGTCTCGATTTTTGCTCGTCTTGTTGAAATTTGTAATCGTGGTGGATGATAAATTCCAGACATAAAAGTTTTTTAGCGTCTGTTCCCGGAGCAGAACTCGTATGTGGTAATAACAATCCACAAACTAGGTGCTCTGTTGGTGGCGGCGGTGCTGATGAAAAGCGGAGTGGTTTTCAGGGTTGGAATGGAGTTTTTGTTTCTGAATATGGTTTATCATTTCACAAGGTGTACCTATCACAAAATAGTTCTACTAATGTTAAATGTTGAAGAGGGTAGAACCTGAACCTATTGATTCTTATGTAAACACTCTACACTACCCTTCAGTAGTTAATTTTATTGTTTGATGTGGGAGGAATGTGTGTTTATTGCATTCTGACCTTGTTTGGGATGTAGATATTGTGAAAGTGTAATATTCCTATGAAAAAGCCCACACACAGCACAAACTCGATTTCAGTTGAAACTGTCTTCCATATTTGGAATAAGTATCTCCATTGTAATAAATATTTTGTCAAAATTGGGGAATCAGTCTTAGTGGATTTCCAATGAACCGATCACAACCATAACCTGATACGGTTGAATCAGGACGAAATAATGTACTTTAACAAATTTAAACTCGATTGGATAAACACAGCGGCTGCTGTAGTGACAAACTACAAACTAACAGACCGTCTTCATTCCAAAAATCATCTTGATCATCTGAAGGGGACTTGAAAATATTTTTTATTCCTACTCACTATCTTTCCTACTGGTATTGCACCACGAAAGTAAAATAAATCGACGTACCTGCATTGTTCCAATGCTGTCTACAGATTCATCTCATTATCATTCCAATAGTGTTTGGGTTAATTTTTTCAACTTGAAATATTAAAATTTAAATGTTCTTCATTACTACGGTCCTGTGTATTTATCACTAATGATGTCACTGTCAGCACAAGACCCTGCTGCAATGAAAAATGAGTACCTACTTCAGTAAATGAGATACATTATTCATTCGTTTGAAGTTCAAGGAGTCTAGTATACAAACTTGCATCTTACACTTTTGCTTGGAATCTTTTGAAATGTCACCTTGTTTGTTTAAGATAAGCTCTCCAAAGGTAGTAATTGGATAGTCCAGAAAGTACTGGATCTGCTTTGATCATTTTTTTTATCGATAAGCAATGATCTATGAAGAGGGTAACAAGTATAACAACCTCCAATTTGGCTTAGTGCTTAGTCGAAACTATATCCTGGTGACTTCGATGATGAATAGCTGTCAACATACTTATGTGACGAATATGTGTATAGCCCAGTTGTCAGAGACAAATTCAAACCAAAATCTCTCATAAAATGTGATATCGCTGAGACTAGGTTTCTAGGTACTTTTTTGGGTGTGAAGAACGATAAAAAAATCTTTGCTGCTCTAAAGTGCATGCTAAGTTCATATCCTTGATAACAAAAACCGAAAATTTTTATATCGAGAAGAATAATAAAGGTTGATTTAATCAATATGAATATTCTTTGTGAATGAGTACCCAGGGTTTTTAGCTCATTTTTCCGAAAAAATGGAAGAATCATCTGGATGATGAAAGCGCATTTTTGAGAGCTCATGAATGCTTGTTACTTCAGAGGTTTCGCAAATTACCATCTCCCACAATTACTGAGCTTGGAATCAAGCAGTTTGGGCAAACTTACGAAACAGCAGCTTCCATTTAGTACTAGTTTCAAATTGACTATTTGATAAGTACATAATTTATGCATGTACAAACTCATAAATACCTTTTAATCTTCATTGCTTATAGTTATTGACTGACGGGAGATAAAATGCTATACCTCAAAATGATAATTTGATCTTTATCAAAGCTATATAAAAAAAAACACCAAAAGTAAACAAATTTTCATCCAATAATAATAATTCATTCTAATAAGCTTCAAATTCGCGTCAAACAAGCCATTGAATGAATCCCGGGCAGATTTGACAACTGTACATAATAAAAGTGACACCCGCGGCGAAGGTTGTAACTAAATTTTTATCTACTTTAATAATTTCTACTTGCCATATCCCTAATGTCATATATATATCTATGGGCATTGTTTCACTTGAAACAAGTAATTGAATAATTTAATCTTCCACAGTCACTGAGCTTGAATTGAAGCAATTTGTGCAAACCTACGAAGCAGCAGCTTCTATTTGGTACCAGTTTCAAGTCTGTAAATAGTAAAGTTGCAGAGAACTCAGCGTCACGCCAGCCAGCCAGCCAGCCAGGCAGCCAAAGTGAATATAATTGCGCTTTTTTCCAAAAAATGCGCTAAAAAGCGCGATTATATTCACTTTGACTGTCTGGCTGGCTGGCTGGCTGGCTTGACGCTGAGTTCTCAGCAACTGTACTATTTACAGACTTGAAACTGGTACTAAATGAAAGCTACTGTTTCGTGGGTTTGCACAAATTGCTTTGATACAAGCACAGTGATTGTGGAAGATTAAATTATTCAATTACTTGTTTCAAGTGAAACAATGCTCATGGATATATATGTCATCAGGGATATGGCAACTGAAATTTATCAGTGTAGATAAAAATTTAGTTACAACTTTAGCCGCGGGTATCACTATTATTATGTACAGTTGTCAAATCTGTCCGAGATTCATTCGATGACTTGTTTGACGCAAATTTGAAGCTTATTAGAATGAATTACTATTATTGGTTGAGAATTTGTTTAATTTTGGGGTATTTTTCTTATATAGCTTTGATAAAGAGCAAATTTTGATTTTAAGGTACAGCACTTGACCTCCTGTCAGTCAATAACTAAACAATGAAGAATAATAGTTATTTATGTATCAAGTACCAAAAGTGCATATTTTCAGTACAAGCATGGATAATTGCAGCTCGAGGCAACGCCGAGGTCTGCAATCATGCGAGTGCTGAAAACGCACTTTCTGTACAAGATGCATACAATATTTTTTTTTAAATTGTGTTACTCAAGAAAATTTACACATTATTACCTATACAGTTTTTGATTGACGTAATTTAAATAAAATCAATTCATCGTTTCTAAGGAGACGAAAATTGAAAATGTTTATTGACAACAAGAAAAATAATATTTCTGACCGATGCTTCATGTAATAGTGTAAAAAAAGTAAAAGTTATCGATAAAATTATGAACGAAAAAAGTAATGAAAGTGATTTTGAAGATCCGGGTACTCCACCTGATATTGCAGAGGCTGCTAACGCAGCAACTTTAAATTTACTGCCTTCAAAATCGCGAGAGAAGTACGAGCATGAATATAAAAAATTCCAAGATTGGTGTGTACAAGGAAAAATGAAGAAAGTGTCTGAAAATATTTTACTAGCGTATTTCTCAGCATTAGGTGAAACCTATAAAGCTTCAACACTATGGTCAAAATATTCCATGCTGAAGGCAGTTTTAATAGTTTGCGAGAATATAGATATCAGCCGCTTTTCAAAATTAATTGCGTTTCTGAAACGCAATTCGGAGGGTTACAAGGCTAAAAAATCTAAAATATTCTCGAAGGAAGAGATAGACAAATTTATGGTGGAAGCGCCCGATGAAGATTATTTATTAATAAAGGTTATTAATCTGTTACTTTTAGATAATACTTTATAAACACCCTTCTCTGTAATAGGTTGTAGCAATAATGGGTATTGCCGGTGCTTGTCGTCGACAAGAATCAATATCTATGACTATAGATGATATTCAAGACCTAGGATCCTTAATAATAGTAAAAGTGCCGGTCACCAAGACTAAAATTGAAAGAGTCTTTACTATCACTGCTCCAGAAGATGCACCATACAATTCTATCGATATTTTCAGAAAATACTTGAGCTTTCGTCCTGGACATACTGGACACCGTCGATTATTTATATTTTATAAAAAATGGAAATGTACCGTACAGCCAGTTGGCTTACACACTATGGGCAAAATACCGACTAAAATTGCTCAATTTCTTAACTTAAAAGATTGTTCGATGTATACAGGTCACTGCTTTAGACGCTGTTCTGCATCTTTTTTAGCAGATTCAGGAGCAAATTTAACAACAATAAAGCGCCACGGGGGATGGAAGTCTTCAGCTGTTGCTGAAGGCTACATTGAAGATTCTATCGAAAATAAAAAAAATATTGCAAATAAAATTTTTTTACGTGAAGATTCAAAGGAATCTACCACTATTAGTTCTAAGCCGCTAGATGTTAACAACTGTATAAACGGAATATTTGTTTCAGAAGTCTCTATGCCATCTGTGTCTGGACTATCTGGACCATCTGTTAATAATTGTTCTAATTGTAATAATAATTTTAAAATTATTGTAAAAAAATAAGTTTCGAAATATCAACTAGTAATTATTATGCCTAATTAAGTCTCATATTCATGTAATTATAATTTCATTAATATACTGTTTGAAAAATCATAAATCTTTGGGCTACCTATTTATTAGTACTAGTACCGAAAAGAAATCATTTTTCAGTACTAGTACCGGAAAGATTGATTTTCTGTTGATGTCTTGGTTACCATAATGTACATATTTTGTTTCAATTTTTAAAAAAGGGTATTTTTGAGTTTGTACATGCATGAATTATGAAACTATCAAACTGTCAACTTGAAACTAGTACTAAATGGAAGCTGCTGTTTTGTAAGTCTGCCAAAACTGATTGATTTCGAACTCAGTAATTGTGAGAGATGGTAATTTGCGAAATCTCTGAGGTAACAAGCATTCATGAGCTGTCGAAAATGCGCTTCCATCATCTAGATGATTCTTAAATTTTTTTTGGATGCTGAATAATAATTTGATATGAGATTTTCAAAATTAGGAATGACGGATACAATATGTCGGAAATTTGAGACGTACCAAAAACTTTCAATCTCTGTATTTTGAAATTCAATTTATGTATTTTGAAAGTGTGATCATGTGATATGAACATGGTTTCTCTACTGACTAAGATGATTATATATTGATCGAGTAAAAATTGAGATGATGTATTTAATATAGAGGTAATTGAAATGAGTGAAAATTTGTCAATGAATGAACAAAAGAATAAGATGTATTTCAAAAACAATTGAAGAATTGATAAAAATTCTGTTTCAAATTTGTACTTACTGTCTTCTTCTTCTTTGACATTACAAACATCTTCAACATCGCTGTCTTGCTCTAGCACTGAAATTTCAGATGAATTTCTACAAACAATACCTGTTAAACAAGAAATACATATTGCAGAGCTCAGTAAGTTTGTTTATCTATAATTACAAACTCTCCCACATATATTCTTGCAATAATTGCAAAAAATCAAATCCAAAAGAGATTTCGAAGCTGTCAGTTTTGCCATTCTGACAGGGCTGGATATCTTTGAGTTAGAATCGTCCATTTATCAATCAATGTTTGCTTATAACCTGAATGCGTAATCAAGAAATAGATGATATATTCTTGAAGCTCAGTATTTCAACTCTAATTTTTCCTCTTGAAAAAGTTTTTTGAAGCTCAACTTTAAGTTGCAGGAATAGGAATAAGCAAAGTACATGCATTTTCTCATATATTTCTCATATTGAAGATAACTCAAACATATCACGTTGTATCTATTCCTGAACTATCACACATCATGGAGTGTATTCCCAATTACATTTGAAAGAGCAGATGTAATAATTTCTGATTCATATAAATTAATAAAAACCGTTTTAAAATGAAATTTTGTCGAATGGATGCTACGAAAGAAAATGATTATTCCAAGACATGAATTTTATCAAACAGAGACAATGTTTATCATTTTAATGATTTTCACATCAAAAGTAAAAGTGAAGTGATAATCAATGTACAAGGACTTAATTTTCTCCAACACTGTTTTGGAATTTGCATATTCCATAACCAAAAATTTGGTTGGAACGAATGACATTCCAAAAAACCGATTAGAATGATTCCGTATGCCGTTCAGAATGATTCTGTAAGCCTTTTGAATCATTTCGACGAATCAGAAGCTGTTAGTTTGGCTACTACCATGGTTACTTCCTAACAATTCAAGTATTCATATCTGGATTTGACGTTTGACATTTAATAATTTTTTAAGTTTCCTCTGAAATATTGGTGAGTTTCCAAAACCTTGTTCGAGAAAGTATAGTCTACAACATGTTTGGAATGGCGTATTCCACACTCGCGGACCGTAATCCTCGCCTTCGGCTCGGTTTACAAACTTTTCGCTCGTTCAGAATATAGGCCATTCCAATACTTATTGTAGAATATACTATTTTATGCTTCTATCAGCATATATGTCCAATTTCATAAAAGTCAGTGTAAATTTCAGGAATTTCAACTTCCGGAAGAATTTTCTATGAGAGGAAAAAAAAATTATTTGAAACTAATGGCTTTCTTGGACAGCGCAGAGTCTCCACTCCAAGATGCTTGTTGATTTTTTTGTTTTGCATATATCTTAGATAAAGAAACTTTGGTTCGATCTCGAAAGCCTCGCTTTTTTAATAATTTCTTATATTGATGCAGAATTTTTTTCATGTAACTTTTAGGGAAATTTTCTGCTCTTTCGGGGGTAGTATTAGTTTTTCGATTTCTTTATTCTATTTTCCGAGATAAAGAGCGAAAAAAAAATTTTCGATTTTGTTTTCGAGATTATGAACTTAGCATACACTTTAAAGGTATCACATTTTATGAGAGGTCAAAATCTCTGACAACTGGACTATTTATAAACAGAAGTGAACTGTATCAGTTATCTTCAATTTCTACAAAGATTAGTATCTGTAGAATGAAAGGTCTTATGAATGAGGCTCCATAAAAAATATTCGAACTTATAATGACGAAGTGTGAATAAAGCTCAACACCTTTTGAACGAAAACGTACTGCTCATTCTCAATCATATTTGGGTTAGGAAAAGAAATTGTTAACTATAATCCCTTTGGAGCCTGTACTATGATTATAATGTTACGTTGTTGTAACATATTCTCAATATTGAAAATCAGAAACCTAGAATACCTAAATATTTGTGCAATGGCTTTTGGTCCAAAGCATAATGCAGCTGGGTTGATTGACTGCTAAATGGATGACAAGCAAATGACGGATAGATGACGAACAGAGCCCTGATTGATGCTTGATAACGACTGCTCGAATAGAGCTAGAAGTAATATTATCGACATAGTCTTGCTCAAATTATCTATTAATTGAATGTAAAGTTGCCGTGATTTTCACCGGTTAATGACTTTTGGTTGCTGGGTTATACGAGACATGTATGACTCTACAATGATTAAATTTGAACAAGAAATTCAAAATTTGCAACTTCATTATCCAACTGCGCCGAAGCCATAAAAGGATAATTATGTTTTCAACACCCAATGAATACATTTACAGAAGACTGTAACGTCCGGATTACCGGATCATCTCAAAAAATGAGGTGTCTGTCGATTTGTATTGATGAAGTGCATCTGATGAATGATGTTATGACGTCAATATAGATCCTTCCAAAAAGCATTAAGAATTTAATGAACACAATATCAAAACCCAACAATTCCATGAGTTCTTTGATTTCATACTAACAGAATAAATTACGGGAAACCTATCCCGAAAACGACTCCAAATTAAAAATGAATTAAGCAGAAAATGGTGCGAGCTTTCCTTCTCGAGTTATTTACGAGAGATCCACGGTAATGGATGTAAAATTCCATGCTTCCACTCATAAATCACGAACCACAATAATGCAAAGTTCGTTAGCATCAGTGACCTCTACTTCATCCGGTGGAACTGTAGAAACTTGGACCAGGATGCAGTTGGATAACACGTCAATCCTGAGTATCCGTATGCAGGTAATACTGGCGTGGGTGACTATTTTATAGCATAAAGAGGAATTTTGATTCATCTGATTGTTGGTAATGAATCTAGAAGCATTGTTTCTATACAATGTTCGTGTTTCGAATTAAGGTTGTAGTTCTACAATGCTCCATATTATACTCGTATTATAACTAGATAATCAAGTACATCTACAATATATAAGTAAAGTTGCAATTCTACTAGGATACAGTTACACATAAAGCTTTTGTACAACTTTTGAGGCAAGCAATTGTTTCAAAATACGATCATTGTGCACGATGGCGTTAAGTGAAATCAACAAGGAAATGAGTAAGATAAAATGCTTCTAAATTCCAATTGAGAATCAGATGAAAGAAGATGGTACTAATACAACAAAATAAAAGTGCAACTTAATGCTCTTCGTGTAATGATTTTGATCTTTGCAAATGGGTGGGAGTCTTTGGGGATAATTGCTTCAAGAAACTCACGATTTATTCTATTTTATTTTATTTGATTTTGATAATACTCTACCCAACAGGTTGACCTAATAATAGGGTAGGAACAATAAAGCATGAGAAATATAAGAAAATACAAGTTTGAACATAAAGCGTAGAACATATGAAATTATTGGAGATTACTCATCTCTGAGCAAAATACATTGTAAGTTTGGGAGAATAAGTCTACTGTAGCATCTAATTTATTACACAAAGAGCACATATTGAAAATAGGAGATTGATAGCATATTGGTTCTAGCAGAAGGAAGATAAAAAGTACAAGGAGTTCTAGTTCGAATATTTGGAACAAAAAAGTTAAGCAAACTTAAACAGACGATCCGTCTATGATATAATTAACTAATTTATAGAGATGACACAGTGAAGATGTGTAACGCATTTGATGCAGGGATTGGAAGTTAAAGATTCTCAATAAAATATCGTAAGTGATACTGAAGTTAGGGTAAGTACCCATTATCTTGAAATAAATGTATCTGAAAAATTTAGATTGTACAGATTCAATGCATTTACTGTGTACTTCGTATATAGGGTTCCATATTACTGAGCAATATTGAAGTTTGGACCTAACAAAGGAATAATATAATATAAAAATTGCTCTTATATCTTGAAATTGACGTGTATTCCGAATGATAAATCCAAGCATTTTGAAAGCTGATGATGATATATGTTGCACATGATCAATAAATGTGAGCTTAGCATCGAATATAACTCCAAGATCTCGAGTTGATTGACATTTGGTTAAAATTAAATCAGACAACTTGTAATCATAGATGAAATTATTTCTTCTACGAGAGTATGATAGAACTTTGCATTTATCAATATTTAAGTACAATTTGTTCTCAATACACCATTCAATAAGAGAATCAAGATCTTTCTGCAGTATCAAGCAGTCATTGATGGAAGTAATAGTGCACCAAATTTGAAATCATCCGCAAATAATAATATGTCAGATCTGAAAATTGAGGTGATGTCGTTAATAAACAGAAGAAATAGGAGGGGGCCAAGGTTGGACCCTTGCGGAACTCCAGAAGACATAATAAATGAGGAAGAGTTATGCCCAAGAAAGTGAACAAAAAATTTACGATTCATGAGATACGACGACAGAAGAGAGATCAGAGATGAAGAAAATCCGTAAGAATTCAGTTTATGGAGGAGAATTTTTATATTAATTCGGTCAAAGGCTTTAGCAAAATCGTGATATATAGTGTCTACTTGTAAGTTGTTGTCCAAAGCTGAAGAAATAGAATGAGTAAAGTAACACAAATTAGTTGCAGTTGATCGTCTTGACATAAATCCATGCTGCCTAAAGCTCATTTTATTCCTCACTTGATCATAGATATTTCTATAGAGGATACTCTCAAATATTTTGCTGAAATTAGATAGGATTGCAATAGGTCTATAATTATCTATATGAGATGCATCGCCAGCTTTGAATATGGGTGTTACCCGTGCACACTTCCAAATTTCAGGAAAAGTATTGGAATTTATTGCTAAATTAGTACGATTAGTAGATATCTTCAAGAATTTAAACGTGAACGGTATCACCTAAAAAGATACACAGAGTTTCAAAAAGCTTCATTAGTTGATAATGGTAAAAACAGTAGTGCTACGAAAATATTATTATTCAATACTTAAAGAACTTGAAGAAAGTTTAAGCATTGGATCCGCTGCAGTGGATAATATTTTATATCAGAAATTATGTGAGAGGAGACTAGGACAGTGAATTCAACATTCCTGAACTCCGAAAGAAAAAGACATATAGTTGAATCATATTCTTGAAGGCTAAGAATCTTAGATCTTCAATATCATTCAATGAATCTCAGAATCAAAGAAAAGTTATAATTTTTGGTCTTTAATAATGAAAATTTCTGTTTACAGCTGTTCACAGCATCATACTGGATTATTTTAGCATGAGAAAGTTAAGCACCAGATAGTTGCCCCATTCGCTTTCTTTGGTTCTGCATAATATACAATTTCATTTGGATCATCTAACCTTTGATTGGCTACCAAAATTTCCATTATTACTTGTAGTTCCACAACAAATGAGAAAAGAAATGAACAAATATTCCAGATAACAGATCACCAAGTTGAACTATATACTGGATGCATGACAGGAGATGTAACGCTGGAGTGGAGAACATTTGTAACTCTAGAATAAGAAATTTTGTTCATGACTTCCCATAACCAACTGGTATCGATCCAGATATTTATCAGCAATATGCTTTAATTATCTTTTTTGCCCTTACATCGTATAAGTTTCACGACGAGAGTAAATCTAGTCCTTTGTTTATGCTCACCATTGCTCACCCTTGATACAAAGATGATAATCTCATTGTACAATCGCATTCCACCTGTCGAAACAGCCTTTGTTTGAACAGAACTGCTTATTATTCTGATGATAATCAGAGCGTTCCATTTTGTTTGATATATCAGTGTTGTCGAAGATATATACGTGCATTTTACTCAAGACGTGGTAAGACTAAGAAGCAATAAAGTAGCAGAATATAGGTCCTAGCTAGATAAAACCCGGGTCAAAAATGAATCAGTAACTATGCCATTCAGTATAGAAGCATTCATCGGAGATGAAGAATAACAAAAGTGGTGTTATAATAATTAAAATTGGTGACGATATTATGTGTTTTGCCAAGTAGGTTCCACTACTTTCACTCCTAGTCTCTATGTCATCTTAAATATGAAATCTCAGCTGCGGAAACAGGTCAGCTATCTCTTTGCCTGTTGAAAAAACTTATCTTTTCATAAATAAATCACAAAGATTGTACATTTACATCAAATAGATATCATCTTAATAAACAGAAAGCATTGGTGATCAATTGGCAGCAGCACTTACTTGCTCAATATATCGTCCTCCTGCAGGCTTTACCGTGAGAGGAAGCACTATAATCTAGTCCTCCTCCCATTTGTGATCTATTATATTGAGATGATTCAGTGTAATAACACCAGATGTCACTTGCGGTCAACCAATGCTTACCTTGATATACGCCGGAAATATACGTGCTTCACCAAAGCTGCTTGTTCTCACAATACTTAGATGGAGCTCATGAGGGCGAAATAAGTACAGAGAGGTTATTCCACAGTTATTCGCGGAAAAGTAATTGATGTTACGAAATATGAGGAGAAATGAAGTCATCAATGGCTGAGAACATGAGAGCTTTTCACGAAACAGAATGTTTCATATTATGGTTACTTCTGTAAGAATACATCATTGGGTTTTCATCAGATATCATATTTTCCAATCAATTACGATTCTCTCATTCGTTGGACACAATACACTCACAAAAATAGCTCACTAGTATCATTCGGGTGACCTCAGTTGAACTGATGTTTCAGCCTGACACGATCTTGAATAGAAGTGAAATCTGTTCGAAGAAAATATGTGGAGCGACCATTAGATGCTTTCCTGGTAAAAAAGTGAACGTCATTTGAGATCTGGGTGGATGGTGAACGAAGTTGGGCGAAACGTATCTTAATATCTTTCTCTGACCTTTTTCCAGAAAAGAACTCTCATAGTGCATCGTTAGCGCCACTATTGGCCACAAGCGCAACTGCAAAAGGCCACACCACCGGAAGTACCATTGTATATATATTTCCGCATGACTTTATGGCTTTTCCAAGCTTGAACATACATTTTGTGCAACCGCAAAGTCTGTGTTTGTTGTTAAAACGAAAACAATCAATCTCTTCATACAGATATTCAGCATACCCCAAATATACAGTGTAATTAATGAGTTTGATCATACAAATTTACATCGGGACGCTAATACAGAAATATATTGATTTAGTATTCCTCTGTATCTTCGAAATAGTCAAGTTTGAAACATTGAATCTATTCTCGTCATAAAACACCCTCTTTCTAGGAAGATCATCTAGAGTCTAACAAAAGAGATATGCTGATACAAATTCAATTCTTGGAGAATTTGGTCCCCTGCCAACTCATAGAACTGATTCTTAACTTGGATTCGGAAAAGCTTGGAAAGTGTTCGAGAACATGACAATAAAAATAATTGAATGGATAAGACCAATTTTAATATCTCTGTAAATTTCAAAAGCTGAGACTGAGAATAAATAAGTATTTGAAATTGAAAGAATCATGAGGACGAAGCTTTCATTGTAAGCTAACGAAATGGAAAAAAAAGATGAAAAAGCTCGCGACGATTCCAACACTTAGCGTTTAATGAAAATAATTGAGCTTTTTGTAATTGCTTTCACAATGTTTCATTTTGAATGCATTCACAAACTTTCAATCCTTCAATTGTCTGAGAATCTTCTTAAGGAATTAATCTTAATCTAAAATTAATTTCTTTCTCAACTACATTCAAGCTCTTGTTTTTGTAGAACCGCAGTTATAACGAGCTGGAATATTATTAGTTGCTCTGCGAATCAATCTTTGAGCTTGAAACTATTTGTTCATAGTTCTAAATCAAATACAATGAAAATTGGAATATTCACTCTTGCATATTGAGTGAGAGAAGGTTTTTCTTCTAGGCTTTCTCACATATTCGTTTTGTATTTAATACAGAAAAGTACTTTCTCCAACACTGTTTTGGAATTTGCATATTCCATAACCAAAAATTTGGTTGGAACGAATGACATTCCAAAAAACCGATTAGAATGATTCAGTATGCCGTTCAGAATGATTCTGTAAGCCTTTCGAATCATTTCGACGAATCAGAAGCTGTTAGTTTGGCTACTACCATGGTTACTTCCTAACAATTCAAGTATTCATACCTGGATTTGACGTTTGACATTTAATAATTTTTCTAATTTCCTCTGAAATATTGGTGAGTTTCCAAAACCTTGTTAGAGAAAGTATAGTCTACAACATGTTTGGAATGGCGTATTCCACACTCGCGAACCGTAATCCTCGCCTTCGGCTCGGTTTACAAACTTTTCGCTCGTTCAGAATATAGGCCACTCCAATACTTATTGTAGAATATACTATATTGATAGGCTCGTTTCATTATTCATTTTCCAACGATAATCTATCATTCACAGTTTCCAAAGCATATTATTATCAGAGTGAAATTTCATAGATAGGACGGACATGTGAGATTTGTTTGATCAGCTGAATTATTTCAAATTAGGACCATAGAATGTATACATAAAAGAATGGGAAAGACCACTTTTGTGAGAAAGTATAACTTTTAAGAGTCCAACAATATTCATTCAAATTCATTCCTTCTATAATCGATACCAAAACTTTGATCTATGAATTGATCAAGCTGTACATACAAGAACTGCTATTCCACATTCCATTTCAAAAAATTGTATATAACCTGAGAATATCCTTCTTGCAGTAACATGTGCTCACTTCTTGAAACTCTCAAATCAAATAAATTGCCTAAATTGGATATATATTGCATCTCATTTGGAAAAATATAACTCTGTGCTGCAGCTTGAGAACCACTGGTTTAGAAGAATATTTTCTTTTATAATTTGGTGTCCCCTTGATTCGGCATAAGATTGTCGCATAGTATTTTATTGTATATTTACTTGTACAAAGTATTGTGGAACTGACAAAATTCAAATTTCGAGACCTCGATGAAAATATTTGTTTTGAACACCCCTTGATTCATTCTGACTATTTTTGACCTAATGTTGGTACGTGTATGTGCGTGCGTTCATATAAAACTAGCAAGTCAAACATATGATCTTGAAATTTTGTATTTATGACTGTTCCAGAGTCTGGTTGTGCACCTCGCATCATGATTGCAAACGTCTGAACCGGAAGTGCACTATATCTGATAATTTTTTTTGAGTTTTCTGCATAAATCCAGAGTAAATAGCCGTAGGATTTTCAAATCCAGTATTTGAAACTACCGTAGTACCCAAATGGTTATTTTTGATTTTTGTATCAATATAACAGTGAACATTTTCTGCAATAATTCAAAACAATCAGCCGTAGAACATCTAAATTTCGTATTGAGCACTTCTATAACATCTAAATTTCGTATTGAGCACTCCTATAACATCTAATTATGCACCTCGTATGATAATTGCGATCAGCTGAATCGAAAGTGCAGTTTACATAGCAGTGTTTTCAATTATTCTCATAAATCTAGCTGTAAAATCGTGAAATTTAATATTTAAATCAATTGTCGCATTCAAATAATGACTTTTTATTCCTCTAGCAATTGACTCTGCCGAAAGTTAGTTTCATTTGACAATCTTTCTTAACTCTTTGCATAAATTTCAAGCTATAGCAACCGCAAAATCACAAAATTCAGTTTTCAAGACTGTTACAGGGTTTAGATGAATTTTAGCAAGTCAATGTCAGTGTCAACTGTAGATAAAAGGTGTGCAAGTAGAATAATGTGATGTCCACATCAAATTTTACCCAATATGTAGTTTTTATGGTGAATTTAGAGTTCCTCTATTTTTTACTTGTATGAGATTTTGCTCTACGTGTGGGATATGGTTTAGTCTGTAAGATTATATTTGAACTCTTGTTTGTTGCCTCAAAGCCATAGAACACACTGTATGCACGAACTTATTATTGATGAATTTAACATGAGAAAGTTAGGGTATTTATGTCAGGTACAACCGTGATACATGCAGAATCTCATACATGAAATATATAATCATCGAGAAGGTGGATAACCAAAACTCTTACTACAAATATAATATCATCAATTGCATATTTATTATCAGTTCAATCAAAAAATTGAACTCAATAGCTATTTAAGTATTAAGATCAGTAAGTAGAGTTTACCGATTAGGAATAATAATTTGAACTTTTTGTACAAGATACTCGGATAATTTTTTGTCATTGAAATTCAAACACCTTGTGTATTTATTTTCGTTGGTGAGCGACAAGTCTCTCTGTCAGGTGTGAGCAACATTTCACTCCCAGACTGGAAAGTATTCCAGCTTGAAAACTTCGTGGCTGTAATTCAGCAGAAATAACGTCACTTCCGTTCAGATATTAAACTAAATTCAGTAACTATTCCAAACGGATGAAAGAACCGGAAATAGCGGAGGAAACGTCTTGAATTTCTGGTGACTCCAACTTTTTGAGGGAAACGACTCAGAGAGAAAACTTCAATGAGGTGCTTCAGCAGAATCTTCAGTACCTATACCAACATCCACGTTGCGTTTGGATGTCTATGAAACATTAGCGCTTACCAGCTTATCATTATCGACCTATTGTCAAAATTGTATGTCTTAGTTGCTTTGCACCTCAAGATATGAAAAGCTAGTCGACGGTATCCATAATCATACTGACCAACTATTTTTTATCAATCAGAAGTTCACCTCGATTAGTAATTTCATGACGGTTTCGATTGCTCTCCTGTCATGATATTCAATAATTGTATTTTTCCCGTCCATTTCCATCGAAACACTTTCTAATATTTTTCTCTTGTCTTGAGAGTGGCTTGAATTCGCCATGACAACCAATTTCATAGTTTGAAACTACACTCTTTGATTCCATGAGAAATATTACCCAGACATCTCATACACACAAAAGAACTTGAGCTCATATAAGAATTCAGAAGATAGTAGAAGAAGCACTTGCCTATTCAACAACAAAAATCCATTCTTGATACATAAATAACATCCAGCGGAAACAGGCAGTCTTCTTTTTCCAATTATAAAGGCATTACGAATTGGCGATGTACATTCTGGTTCATTTGGAATACAATATCCTTGTCTTCATGACAGAAGGTAATTTCACGGGTTGTGGTCTTATTTTCATCTCAAGGCAACGTGTGGCAGATTGGCAATGTTATATATGCGAGGAAACTTTCCAGAAAACTTCTTTTGTTAGAACCAAATGACTTAGTCCAAGATCCCAGACCCGCCAGACCTTACTTATTTTCTGAGAAACAAAATTTGTGGATTAGAATAGTGTTAGTCGGTACTTTGATCATACACATATTTACTAGTTTGTGCCGACGGCCAATTTATAGATACGAGGTGTTATAGGTACATCAAGACAATACTCACTTTTCTTGAAGTCCAAGTGCTGATTTTTATGTATGTTCTAGAGAATATTGTTGAAAATTGATAATCAACACTGCCAGAAACTTCTCATCGGCAGTAATCCCTACTAAACGCTTCAAAGCTCGCAAAAAAAAATCGTTATCCTACTTATAGTCTGAGTCCTAATTTTCATATATAATACTCAGTGAACAATTTCAAGACTTTTTATGAATAGCCAGACCAAGGAAGAGTTGGATGCCCAAAGATACTCCACTTACTATCAAGCTTACAAATAGTGACCTCGCGATTTTACTCACAGCGATATTTCAGATGTTTCTGGGGGATGTTTAGCCCTACGATTAATCTAGCTGTTAACAAAAAGTATTGAAATTGTACCCTGAGTGTCATATATAAAAATTAGCACTCAAACTATAAGCAAGATCACGTTATTTTTTGTGAGCTTTAAAGAGTCTTGCAGAAATTACCACCGATGGAAAGTGTCTAGCAGTGTTGATTATCAATTTTTAACAATATTCTCTGAAACATACCTCAAAATCAGAACTCAAGACCTTAAAAAAAGTGAGTAATGTCTTAACGTACCGCTAGCACCTAGTATCAGTAAATTGGCCGTCGCCACTAACTAGCTAGTATGCGTATGATCAAAGTACATACTAACACTACTCTATTCCACACATTTTGTTTCTCAGAAATATAAGTAAGGTCTGGCGGGCCTGGGATCTTGCTCTTACTATTCTAATATTATTGTATCAAATGTTAGCCTAGACACCTAAGAAAAAGATATTCATTGTTCCTTATTCTGATAACATACTATAATGATCGATTGAATCTACATACAAAAGCTAGAGGAAATTTAGTTCAGCTGAAAAATAGAAAAATATCACGTTTTATTCCAGCATCACCAAACAAATAATTGTTTTCTATTATTCTTGTTAGTATGATGTGGCTGACAAAACATCAAAGTTTATTGCTCAGACAAATTTTTGACTCAAACTTCATCACAATAATTACCCTCCACAAAAATACTAATTTCTGTTTTTTTGCAAAATCACTGTTTGACAGATATAATTTTTGTTTCACTCCAAGATCAAACAGAAAACATCGCAACTACACAAAGCTGCTGAATATTTGATTTGTGACCAGCATACAAACAGAGAATTATGTTTACATTATGAATGGTGTTTGTATGATTCTCTATTTTGAATTGTAGCGAATATTTCCTCTGTTACTTTCACGTGGATTGTGTGTACCTCTGATTTGGTTGAAAATAATTTCAGGGTTTATTGTATAAACTCTGTTTATGAAACACACATACTCAGCGCTATGCACAAAGAAAAATATGTTTATGAAGCTTTCCAGATCAATATTTATTCAACCTTCTTGTAACAGCGGAAATAGGAATATATCGAGCAATTCTTTGTACTAATTTGCAGCATCGTACTTGTGACTTTCAATGCTTATCCTCTTCTCAAAGCATCAGAATCCGGTATTGCATGCAGAATACAAAATTTTTGATCACATTTTTGTGAGAAAACGTTTAAGATCTTTATTAGATAGAAACTCATGTCCGCAGTTCGATGAGGACTTTAGACTGATTATTCTGAAGGACTGCTGAGTAGGTTCTTAAACCAGCCAAGAACTGGAATAATTTGAAGTTGAGGTTTGATTTCACAACTTCAACTCTCAAGGCTTTCTTCAAGCGCACGTACGCACAGCACTCTCTTTTTCTTTCACTTAGTTACACAGCCTTTTTCTGTCTCTCCTCTTCCATCCTTTCTTTATTCTACGATTTGATTGAAAATATCTGCAGTAATTTTTTTTTATTTCAACTGTCAATTCTGTTGGGAAAGTTAATACTATTAGAAATCACAGAAAATTCGAGCAGGTTTTTGGTTTTCATATCCGCTTTATATTCTTCCGACAAATATTCCAATAACTTTCCACTCAAAGTTTGCTTTTACTGGTCATGTCAACTGTATATTGAATTCTTATACTTTACTCGGAATCATATACAGAATTACATCATAAATGATCTAAAAGAAAGTAATCTGAATGCTAAGTCCGATAGATAAACAGGATTGAATTAAATATTTGAAACATTTCCAATATCCTGACAGCTTTCATGTAACTTATAATCAAGCTATAGCAAGCTTTCGAGTAGATTGATTGTATTAAAGTGTAATTCAGATCTGAAGCTATATAACATGAAAATTTGTATTTCACATCAAATGATTTCTCAGAAGATTTTTCTTTTGCATCACGTTTTTGTGATCCACAGTGAATGATATTATATCAAAAGAATCAGGATTGGATACAATTTTCAAAAACGCCAATAGAAAATTAGAGCTTTTGCTACTGGATGATTATGTCGAAGCAAAACATTCATAAATTCATGTAGGAAAAATACGCTGTTTCATCAAACATATCTAATTTTACAATGACAATATATAATAGCATTTGATCAAAAGCACACTTTCTATTTCAAGATTTGAGTTTAAACATATAGATCAAAGAGTTCTCTTTTTGACATTTCCAACAAAATTGCGACAATTCGTGCCTGGTTGCGTGCGAATAAAGCCACCAAATTCTCGTCACGAACTGACGTTCAATAAAAATGCTGCTTTGGGCTCTGTTTTTGTGTTAGTAGTAAATATGCCCATCATCGCTAATGGCTCAAGGTCGAATGTAAAATAGCACACTCAATCAATCGAAAACAAGAATACTAAATATTTTCTTTCCTAATATTATTATTATTATTATAAACTTTTTAAATCTCTTAATACCCTTTCGGGGGTCGAGATTGTTCTTGTTTTAATTATTTGCGTTGATTACTATTCTATCTTGTTGATTATCTCTTTCCATTTTTTTCTATCCCTTGCTAACTTCTGTGCTTCTTGGCCGCTAATGTTGTTTTTTGTTAATATCTCTTCTATATTATTATCCATGTCTGTTTTGGTCTTCCCCTTTTCTTCTTGTTTTGTATTCTTGCATTCCACACTGCTTTTGTTTGTTTATCTTAGGGCATTCTTAATAGGTGACCATACCACGCCAACTGTTTCTTTTCTATGACATTATGAATGCTCTCTATTTGTACTCTTCTTCTTATATCTTCATTCTTTATTTTGTCCATTATCGTGACTCCTTCCACTCTTCTTAAATATTTTATTTCCGCCACCAGTATTTTGCTTCTTATTCTCTTATTCATGAACCATGACTCACTACCATATATTAATATAGGTCTATGCACTGTTTTGCATAGAGTCATTTTTGTCCTTTCCGTTATATGTTTTTTTTCAATACTATTTTGTTAATTGCATGAAAATTCCTATTTGCTTGCTGGATTCTCGTATTTATTTCCTGCTCTAGGCTTCCTCTATTATTTATTGCTGCCCCTAAGTATTTAAATGTTTCTACTTGCTCTATTTCTTTTTTATTCAGTATTATGTTTATCCTTAAATTCTCCTTTGATATGACCATTACTTTAGTTTTTTCTACATTTATCTTCATATTATGTTTCCTTAGCTCTTCGTTCCATGTTTCTAAATCACGTTTCATATCTTCTTCACTCTTTGCCATCACCGCTAAGTCATCTGCGAACGCGCATTCTGATAATGAGATCCTTTTCAACTTGTAATGTCCAACCTCTTCCTTTTTTATTTTATACTTAATATTCTTCATTATTTGGTCTGAAAATATAATGAATAGCAATGGGCCTAAAGCTCCTCCTTGTCTTAATCGTTGGGATGTTTTAAACTCTTCTAATGTTGCGTTGCCAGTTCTTATGTAGTTGGATGTTGTTTCGTATATGCTTTTTATTGCTGTTAATAACTGTTCTCCTATTTTTCTTCCTCTCAATATATTCCACAAGTTAGTCCTCGATACTCGGTCGAACGCTTTTTCCAGGTCTATAAATGTGATATACAGTTTTTTGTCCGTTTTCATTGTATTTTCTATCAAGTTCCTTATAGTGAATATGTGGTCTTGTGGCGAATGTCCCCTCCTAAACCCACTTTGCGATTTTTCCATTGTTGTTTCTATCGCAGCTCTAAGCTTGTTCTCGAGTATTGCTTCGTGAATTTTCGCTGTTGTGCATAAAAGTGATATGCCCCTATAATTCTCACAATTTTTACTTTTTTTTTTTTATGTATGGGAAATATTACTGCTTTCTATCAGTCTGAAGGTATTTTCCCCATTTTCCAGATTATGTTTAATATAAGCAGCAATAATCTTTCTCCTTCTTCGCCCATATACTTCAATTGCTCGGCCTTCATACAGTCATGTCCCGGTGCTTTGCCATTCTTCAATTTTTTTAAATACTCCAATTAACTCTGCTTCAGTTATCATCTCTGTGCTTTCATTCATACTTTCTGTTTGTGGGTCTCCTCACTCTCTGTTTCATTAGTACTTTCGTCACTTACTAGTAGGTCTTTGAAATGTTCTCTCCATCTTGTCATTATTTCGCTATCCTCCGTCAATATATTTCCTTGTTTATCTTTCAGGCTTTTAATTATTACTTTTTCTCTTTTACTTCTCTTCTTTTAGCTTTGCGCAGAGGCGATATCGTAACCGATGAGGTTTTCTTCTCTAATAAAGTATCTAAAATTCAGTATTCAGATCAGCCGTAGTGTATTGGAATTTTCCGCATAAATCTAGAATGATCAGTCGTAGGAAACTGGAATTCAGTATTTGAAATTGCTGTAGCATCCAAATGATCTTCTCCTATTTTCGTCCCAATCGACTTAGCCAAAAGTGTACTTTATATCACAGACTTTTCGAATTTTTCTCATAAATTTGAAATAATCAGTAGCAGAATATTGAGATTCCGTATTAAGCACTTTTATAGCATCTAGTTGTACACCTTGCAATATGATTGTGATCGACTAAGCCGGGAGTGCAGTTTTCTCGAAACATTTCTTAACCCTCCGTTGCGCGCGCTACCTTTCATAACAGCAATGCCCGCGCGGCGTCCGACAGACACCAGATGAAAATGGCTAGATTTGTTATTTCTATTTGGATTTTCATGCTTATTTTAAATGATATGTGAAGATTGATCTTTTTTGTTGACGTTCATCGGATTGAACATCAAAAAAACATGAAAATCAAATTACACCCATGAAAAAACTAAGAAAACTGATATAACGCATTGAATTTCTCATCCATTGGAAGACAGTAGTTATTACATATGGAATTTGCATGATCCAGGTAGCTAAAGCCGATTTAATCTTTGTAGCGATTTTTTCCATACCAGGCAAATAAGTAACCATATTATGTGGGAAAGTCCTCACGTTGAGAAGAGGATCTTCCATTTTCCATTTAGTATCTTTTTTCCCAATAATTATATTTCTGGTTTTATCATTACCATCTCCATTTTATACATCATCACTTGACACATCATGTTCTGAATCGCTTGATTCAAGTTGTTCATCAATATTATCGTATTTATTTACGCTGGTATCATTTGACTCTGGGAACTCCTTATCATCGAACTGCAATACTAAATTCCGTGGAATTTCAGAGTTTCAATCATTATCTGGATTGAAAATTGATTTTTGATCCATGTCAATTAATATTGAATATCGATAGTGAATATTATGCTCAATTTGATGGCTAAAGTAAAAGAATATTACGAAATAGCGGAATGTCGTATTGTTACACAAGTGCGCGCGGGGAGTCTGTGAGACACCATTAGCACCTATTGCAAGACCTGCATGTAATAAACTGAAGCGGAGTGGCGTGATTTAACATCGGCTTGTGTTAGGAAGGTACCTGGAAGCTGACTGTCCTCATCTTCCGCTTGTAGAAATTATGATGTTTAATACACTTACTGGCGTCTCACAGACGCCGCGCGAGCAACGAAGGGTTAATTCTTCGCAAAAATCCAAAACGATTGAACGTAGAATATAAGAATACAGTATTCAAGATTATAGTACTGTCAAGATGCTCATATCCTATTTTCATTTAGATCGACTGAGTCGAAAGTGTACTATACTTGATGATCTTGGAAATTCACGCATAAATTCAGAGCTGTTAGCCGTAGAATTCTGGATATCTGTATTTAGGAATGTTGTAGCATAAGAATGATGACCTACTGTTTCCATAGCAACCGACTAGTCATGGAATGATGAGATGTTGTGTTTGATTACATATATCCAATGTTGTACAAGTAAGTCACGTAATGTCCACGTCAGATTTTTTTTTTTCAATTTTGCTCATAAATTCATAACAGTTAGCCGTAGAATTTTGGAAATCAGTGTTCTGGAATGTTGTTGCATAAGAATGATGAACTATTATTCTCATAGTAACCGACTGGGCTGAAAGCGCACTTCACTTTACAGATTTTCAGGACTTTTTTATATAATGCAAGAACGATTAGCCGTCACGTATAATAACGTAGGCAATGATCAAAACCATAGCATTGTCAACTGTCAATAGTCAAATCCAGATTTTGTTCATTTAAGTTGAAGTGAATATTCAAATATAAAGTAAAAGTGATTTTATAATGGAATAAATATTTATCCTCATGAGAGATTATTTCAAATCGCTTATTATTATCATATAAACATACAATGTTATTTTTCGTGCCACTACGGACAAATTCGATCCAACTTGAAAAATAATATGTGTAAGTTAGTACAAAGTCAATATGGTGAAATTGTGTCATGTTAAAATTTTGGAAAACTTTTGACTCAATGTGCGGAGCTTATGTTACTAGTGTGTGTTAGAATATTGCTGATCATCGAGACTATTTTTCGTGGGTAAATGTGTACAGGAACGCCAAATATGAGCCAGAAAGTGAGTGATACATAATTATAATTACAATATTAATTCATCATAAGCATATGGTGCTTTGAATATGTTGCTAATGATGCAATTGCCAACGATATGACGATCTACTCATATATAAGGCAGTATGATTCAAGCAAGATTCAATTAAAAGGGATGTGATAAAAACTATGTATATTTTAGGTTTATTTGAATCATCAATACTCAGTCTCATGATATTAGGTCAAATTATGCCAGATGAAATTCAAATGACAGTCAATTTGAGATCAGAGAGAAGTCATCTAAAAATAAATAATACATGCTTTTATGATAAAGTTATCATTTCCTGTTGAGAAGATAAAGAATGTCCAATTACAACTTCAACTCTTACTTTTCTTTCTTTCTCTTGAGAAGAAAGTACCTACTTAAGTATTGTAAGATCGACAAAAATGAGATTTCGAGATGTCAACAGATATATCCGATTTGAACAATTGAAATCATCCATGTTTTCAACTTATTAGTGGGTGTGACGGACCCGAGTTTTGGATGGATAAATTGGGAGCAAACTATCCGTTAACCAACAAGCATTTCCAATATCAAATAAATATATTCAATTCAAGAGAAATTTCCTTATATACTTATACGTTGTCGTAAAGACAAATTTGAAATGCCATTTTTGAGGCTGAGTTTTCGTTATATTGCGACAAATTTGAACTAAAACAATGATTATTATATGTAATTATCTGAAAATTACGAATAAACTGCATTCAAATTGCTCAATAATCCAAAAATTGAGGAAAATTTACTTCAAGTATTCTCTCTTCGGTCCGATTACACTCATATCATTAGTACAGCGTTATCAACTATATCAACATCAATATTTTAGTACTGATTTTTTTGGGTTGTTCACAACTTTTGGGCTTTATTAATGCTGCCATCATGCTAGGAAAGCTTCAAAATTACTAATTGAATGAAAAAATTACATATTTGAACTCTCTACTATTATAAATAAATCAAAAACACTTGATGTAAGTTACACAAAAAAATTGCTTATTGAATCTTAATCGATTTTGGTTCATCAGGCCATCGGCGGAATGAACAGAATTGCATCAACTCAGAGATGTGACCGTAGAATGAGAATAATAGTTATTCATGTATCTAGTGCGCGAAATTATACTTTGGTGCTTGAGAATGGAAATTTTTTGTCGAGGCGATAGCCGAGACACTTATCACTCGGGAGCTCCAAAAAAATTTCGTGCACGTGTGGCATACAACATTTTCTCTACAGACGTCTAAAAACTAAAAAAATATATCAAAATCATATTAAAATACAGAAATTAGTAGAATTCTTTTTCTTGACAACGTGCACGAAGTACTTCATGCTCATTGTCATGATAAACAACTCCAATGCGACATTTCGTATCCTAATATTGATGTACGAATGTCATGATTTTTTGACGTTTGTGGAAAAAATTCAATATTTGGGAATGCTACAGCGTTTTACTGAATTGTAGCACGTGAATCTATAAGTACAATAAATGATCATGGAACAAATTTATTGCGTTTCCTATCCGTAGGTTCAAAAAAGTATCAATATAAGAACTGTTTCTTCTTCAAAACTTCACCGAATGGGACCTACCTTATTGCTCTAGGCTGGAAAATGGGGTCGTTAAAGCAGAGAAACCATCTGTAACTTTTATTGCATGAAATTTTTGTACAACCTTAAGCCCGCCGCACACGAGGCAATTTTCCATGCAATTTTGTTCACTTAATTTGCAGCAAGTTTTCTTGCGCACTGGGCCACTTTGAGGTACACTTAGTGTGACACTTATTCTCGCATCACACGATGCAAGCTGCGCCACTCATTCTAACACTAGAACGTAGACTTGGTAGATTTTCACATTACAAATATGGATGTTGTCGAAACTAATCGTCGGAGAAGAGCAGGAGCATTTGCTGCAGTTATAGCTTGCGAATTACGAGACAGAAAAAAATAAGAAAAAACTTTGGTCAAGAGAGTGACTTTTGAGGAGGAATCAAGGCCGCAGAGTTTTCAACATTTTCTTTGACAAGCTAGTAGGGTGTATACCAAACGTAAAAAACTTGGAAAAGTCAGGGAATTTAGAAAAACTGGAAATGTCATGGAATCGTCAGGGAATTTCTGATATTTGTCTGAAAAAAATACATCATTGGATATTTATGCATTATCACTCATAAAAGTATATTTTCACTCTTTAAGATACTAGGGCCATCTGTGCAAATCTATAAGTCTTCCAGATCTATAAATTCATGAAAAAAAAAATTATCAAAGTATATTTACTTATGTCGATTAATGTGAATTCGTTCATGATATCAAGTTCGTTGCGATTTTGTTTTTAATTCACAGATTTATAGGGTTCACACAGAATTGCAACATTAATCTGTGATTATATGTAAACTTGTATCAAACTTTTGTTTTTTACTGTCTAGAATTTTATAGAAAATAACCTGGAAGTCAGGGAATTTTCATTTAATTTTTTGGTATACACCCTAAGCTAGGGTACGTAAACATTACCTAATTTCCACTAGCCATAATTTTTACTTATTTGTATCTTAAAACACCACAAAACACAATGTACTAACGAGGCACAGCATTCTGATGCGACATACAACTCAGTGATGTATTCACGTGATTTCGTAGTCTGCTTTGATTGGCAGTGGACAGCAGTCAGTGGCGCAGCAAGTGCGAAAAATAGCACCGAACCTATCTTGAAAAACAAGTCTTGTGGTAAGTCTAGTACCCCGCATCGCACCAAATTTCTTGCATCGGAGCAAGCGTGGCACCCAGTGCGGCGCCAAGTGAACAAAATTGCTTGAAAAATTGCATCGTGTGCGGCGAGCTTTAGTCAGGAGTCAAGTGTTCACAAAAAGCAGGGTATTCACTTTGGAAGGGTACCTGAATCTAACCAAAAGATTCATGACCTCACAAAGTAAATACATTCATTTTTTCTCTTCTGTTCAACATTCGAGCTGTAATTGTTACACATCATTTGCCTTTGAATAACAAAGGAGTATAAAATGTCTGTCTGATGGTTATACGGCAACAAGCCTTCATTCTCAATTAAGTATCTGTGCAATTGTAATTTCTAGATATCCGAATTCGTTTGCAAATAGCGTAAAAAATTTCATTCGTGTTTACGAAAGCAATTTATTCCTACTACAAATAACGCGACATACGCCGAGGACTGAAGATTAGCTTTTACTTTGCTCCGTCTCGCCAAGGATTTCACACAATTACCGCAGAAATAACGACTATAAAGGGATTAGATAGAATTGTTGATTTGGAAACTAGATGTTAATTGGACAGTCACTATTTGAGCTTCAGGATTTCTGTTACTCGTCGTTTTGTGGACGTTCATTTCGAACGAAGAATATATATTTTCTTCAAAAACTCCTCAGAACATAATGAACAAAGTGCTAACAAACCATTGAGTATATCATAATCTAATACCGCACATATCCATATACACTTGCAAACAACAGAATTGGAGCACGCACGTGTAAAGATCCGTCGGGTCGATAGGGTGTGATCATTAATTATATTTAGTCTCATTCCATGTGTTATACCTCATGTAACCTGGATTATGTTACTTAATGTACCGCTGTTACCGCTCCATCTAAAATATATCGGATTTATGTCGTTGAATCTAACACCTCCAGATTCAGAGAAGAAATTTGAAAACCAAATTACAAATTTGAGCCAGTTACCAGTAAAGTAACGAAAGATCTAGTAGTACATTTAATGTGAGACCTCGGAGCAAATTTGGTTTCCAAGCTTCAGGAAAATTCATGACAATTACGTATAACAATTAGTCAGAAGCAAAAATATCAACACAATGTTCATTTGTATGTGATAACGCCTGTTAGCTTCTCCTTTGTCTCATCTATTCATTATTTGTCAAACGAGATACTAATTGTGTATTTGACAGTTCAGAAACTCGATCTGGTTCTGAAATAATTATGTAGCAAAAAATATTTGGGTTAGCGACGTTGAAACTCGTACCTATGTTATCACTTTTTTTCATTCTCACATGACATTTCAATTAAAATTGTAGAAAAGTTGGAATCTCCAACCTCCATTCATCACAGAAAACACGAAATGAAAAAAAAGTAATCTATGGAAACATTGATTACTGTGAACAGAACTCATCAATTAATGATAACAAATATGCTGCAATAGTATATTCTATAATAAGTATTGGAATGGCCTATATTCTGAACGAGCGAAAAGTTTGTAAACCGAGCCGAAGGCGAGGATTACGGTTCGCGAGTTTGGAATACGCCATTCCAAACATGTTGTAGACTATACTTCCTCTAACAAAGTTTTGGAGACCCATCAATATTTCAGAGGAAACTTAAAAAACTATCAAATGTCAAACGTCAAATCCAGATATGAATACTTGAATTGTTAGGAAGTAACCATGGTAGTAGCCAAACTAACAGCTTCTGACTCGTCGAAATGATTCAAAAGGCTTACGGAATCATTCTGAACGGCATACGGAATCATTCTAAACGGTTTTTTGGAATGTCATTCGTTCCAACTTAATTTTTGGTTATGGAATATGCAAATTCCAAAACAGTGTTGGAGAAGAGCCATTCTCAAATCAGAATGAAATTAATAATGAACTATTCCAGCTTTAAATTGTAATAAATCCTGCGAATCAATGTTCAAACACTTTGTCGAATAGCTCCAATAAGAAGCATCATCCTATTGCGCAATTGAGAATGATTCAGCATCAGGATCAACATGATTGTGATCCAATCGAGCCTTCCATATAGTTCTCAACAACGGAAGTTCGACTGAGAGGTCGCTTGTTAACGTTAGTTGTGGAGCGATCAAAAATACATTATTCCCAAAGGGTGGTTTATCTTCAATGGTTTTTCTCAATGTATGTCTACCATTTTTACTTGCTTTCGTTGTCTTCTTATTTCAAAGAAAAGATAGACGATTAATTCAATTTACTCGCAAGTATATACTTGGAAAGGAGAAGCTATGTGAACTCTTATCAATTTAGAATAAGTTTGCCACTACTTCGTATTATTCCGCTTTTGTCACAATAAACAAGAAATATTACAATATATTTTATGAGAATGTTCACAATTGAAACAGTGCTCAAGAATATTTTCATGTAGCAACTGCAGCATTACTTGATGAATATGTCAAATAAATTACATTTGAGAAAGAAGTACAGATTCTACAAAAGTTTTTAAATATAATTTTTGTATTATGCAGTAGAATAAGCTTTTTCCCTCTGAAAGTGTTTACATGAGAACATGATATGAGATTTTCGTCTGGAAACTTCGTACGAAACAGGAGCTAATTCCGTTGCCATCTAACTTTTAATCAAAGACATGAACACCTATGATTCTGAGCGTGTTTGCAAGCATAAATGTTGATGAGGGAAACAAAAATTATTTACAAACATACTGAGACTCAAGATTAAAATTCAGCATCACACTTTAACATACAATATTAGAATTACAGCTTGAAAGACAGCCCTGATGATTCTTCGACTTTTAAGAGGTAGCAGAATATATAACTTTCAACATATTTTAATATCACCGGAAGATACTTGAAGTGTATCTTAACCACAAAAAGACGATTAGTTGAATAGTTTTTAATAGGAGTTCAACATTCAAGAACTCATTTAATATCGAAACTCTCTACGATAATGAGGAACAGTAGTTTACTTCAATTTTAGATTAAAATTAGTTTTCCATGAAGTAGTGTTCCTTTCTTGAACTTTTCAAAAGCTTAATGAGAATTAATACTGAGTTTCAACTTGAGATTGGTTCGGTTCTGTTTTACTAGTTTTTATTGTCATAAGATAAGTTATGAATATTGATTTCATTTGATAACAAACAAAGTATACAAGTGCAAAATTGAGTTTGAAATTATCAGTTTAGTGAAATTTTAGATAGTCATTGGACGAATCCTTCTGAAATGGAGTGATACTGGAAATATTTCAAAGAACTCAACACAAACATCTAACGTGAAGTTTAGTCCACTTTCGTCTGCCACTTCTGCGATAGACAGTATTTTATTTTGATTGAAAAGTTGGCTCCTAAATGAGCAGTATGATAGAATTGGACGAAGATTGTTAACAGAATAAGAAGATTACAAAATATATTCAACGTATTAAAAATGATGTGGGCAGTAAGAAATATATCCAGAGATATGAAAATGAAAATATTCAACACAAATATCGAAAGTGTTCTCTCATATGTTCGAGAAATAAAAAAAAAAAAAACATCAAGAAGATCGAAAAACTACAGACATTCGTAAATAATTGCCTATGACAAGAACTCAATATCTATTTGCCTGACATAATTTTGAATGATTGCTTGAGGAAAAAAAGAATCAAGAACCTAGAAGCCAAATAATCAAACAAAATAGAATGGGAATGAATTAGACATAATCTGGGAAAAGAGCAAAACAACATTACAAGTCAAAAGGGAGACAAACAGAAGCTCAAAGAAGAAGTCGAGCTTATGAACATCAAAAGCAAATTATGACATGGCAAGAAGCAAACATAGTACCTGAAGAATGGGAGACTACAATTGTAATGCAAGCAAGTTCAAGATGCATGTGAGCTGCCCACTCAAAATTTGTAGGTTCTGGTTGAAGATTCAATTTGCTTTCAAGTATATTTCCAAAGGACTTTAAGTTAAGTTTTTCTAAAATTCTTACTATGGTGCTAGTCGCACCATGTCACCCAAGGCAAGTTGGATCACATTCAATACCGGAGAGACATCAAGACAATAAGAAGAACCCTCTTCAAAATGAGGATTTATCAATTTTGCTTATCCACAGTCAGATGATTAAAATTAATGCAACAAGAAGCGAAAACTCAGGAGATGACAAAAAAAGGATAATGTGCCAGTCATGATGATACAAGCAATCAATAATATGTTGATCAATTCATCTACGATTCTGAACGTGTCAATCAAAATGCATCAAAATTTAATCCAGCTTTAATGCTGGGGAACTGGCAAATGAAATTTCTGTATCAAATATGACTTCCAGAACAAAGCAATATAATTTTTCGCACTCCCGGGAGTAAACAACGAATTTAATCCCTCATTTCAGGGACTTAAGTTTGAGTTTAGTCCCTCCGGGATCTAAAATGATCAAGAATCCCAAGGGACTAAAGTAAAATAAACAAATTTTTCTATGACAACTAAATAATCAAAGTACTTACCTAAATGTCAAATTGAATTTTGTCATTAGAATTCAAACCTTCATTCTTAATTTGTATTAGCATTATTGCAATTCACACAATTTCACAAATGCATCGTATTGTTATTCGTAAATTTTCTAGACTTTTGGCAAAATCATTTTACAGTTACCTCTTCCGCAGCCTTATTATCAATATCAATTTTCTCACTCATCTTTTTGACAGCAAGCTTATTTATTGAACAACTGCTGTAGCCAGTCTTGTTTCTATGGTGAATTTACTCAACATTTTTGTATCAAGTTTGTAGTTGTCAAAATTGTAAGATTAATTAATCTACTTTAGACTATTGTGATTCAATACAATACGGTAGTGCGAAAAATAGCGTAGATAACACATGACTTAAGTGCCTTTAATCCCTTAGGTGAGTATTGCCCTCGACTGCGTCTCGTGCAATAAACTCCACCCTCAAGATTAAATCAAGCACTTAAGTCCCTCGTTATATAATATACTATTTCGCACTCCCGGGTGTAAAAGATAAATTTAGTCCCTTATTCCAGAGACTTAAATCTTAGTTTATTTCCTAGGAATCTAGAGTGATCAAAAATCTTAAAGAACTGACGTGAAATAAACAATTTTTCTTATGACAACTGCATATTCAAAGTACCCACTCAAATGTCAAATTGAATTTTTTTTATTGGAATTCAAACTATTTGATTCATGATTTATATTGACATTATTCCAATTCACAAATGCATCGTATTGTTGTTCGTAAATTTCCTAGATTTTTTGAGATATAATTTCACAGTTACCTTTTTTACAGCCTTATCAATATCAAATTCCTCACTGATCTCTCTGACAGCAAGTTTATTTATTTCAACAATTGCTGTAGCCAGCCTGGTAACTATGGTGAATTTATTCAACATTTTTATAACAAGTTTGTTGTTGTCAAAATTCTGAAATTAATATTATTAATCTGTTTTTGAACTATTGTGATCAAATATAATACAGTAGTGCTAAAAAAGCGTAGATAACACATAGGTGCGTTTAGTCCCTCAGGTGAGTATTGCCCTCGACCTCGTTTCGTGCAGTAAACTCCACTCTCAGCTTTGATTCAAGCACTAAGTCCCTCGTTATATGATACACTATCTCAGCCCCCAAACTTAAAACATCTCCCATTCTTAGTTTCTTTGGAGAACATCTTGAATAGTGCTGAGACATTAAAAGAAACCAGGAACCTAAAATAATATTGAAGGACTGAAAATTTGCGGTTACCTATCCCAAAAATATGAATTTCAATACCACTCGTAAATCAGAGCGGTACACTCGTCCGGAGTACTATTTCGAATAAATTTTTTTTCTTTATCACACTGTGTGTATACGGCTGTAAAGTGAAAGCATTTGTGTCCAGGCTTTTCCATCAATGAAACGTGTAGTTGTAAAATTACATGACCCAAATCTAGTTTTCCTTTAAATTTGTGTCTATGTTCTCTTATTGATCTATTCGTTTAGTTATTTGTTAAATTCAAATGTCAACTTGTACCAGCGGTTTCCCTTGCTCAGAAAAGCGTTTCATTAGGCTTGGGATTCCTTCCTTCCGTAATTTGCTAACCCTTGTTACCTTAACCTCAATAGAGATGATCATTACAACAATTTCAAACTTGTAACTTTCCAATCAACGACCCTTAACCATTGAGCGTCTAGCTCATCAGTTTATTATTAGGTGTAAAGCTGAAAATAATTGGAATCCAATCTGAAAATTACATTAAAGAGATATTTGAGTTTGAAAGGATTATAATCATGAGTTGTCAAATTTATCGATATAATATGGAGAACCAATGAGCTTTTATGCTTATTATATCTTATTTTCCTGTTGAAATATCTGTAGCTCATTTGAGAAAGTTGCTCAAAGTACAACGAGAATTTCACATTGCAAATGCAGCACTTCTAAATCCAATGTCGATGAGATCGATAGGATTGTAAGATGTAACTTGAGTCTCAATCCTATTTGAGTGGAATAGGCTCATGAAGTGAGCTCGAAAGAGAGTTAAAAGTGCTCACTCCACTTTAGAATAAATTGTTCTTGCTATACTGTTCCGTTCAGAGGAACTAACTACTTATTCTTCTCATTCTCAGAAGTAGCTCAGTCAACTTAAGTATCCTCTTGAATCTAGTTTCAAAATATTCGCCTCAGGTATAGATTGACTTGCTGCTTTTTTCTGTGTAGTGTTTTGATTCATCTGAGCATGGAGAAAAACTTGTATTACATATTGAAAAGCATCCAAAAGCAAGAATAAATTGATACACATATAAAGTGAATCGATATCAAATAGAATATATAGCTTCGACATCAAAGGGAATATTTTAAGAACACTAAATCACATATTGACAATAAATATTTGCAAACAAAATAAGAGAATTTCGCAGTGTGGCAAACCAGTGGAAAACCAAAAAAGTGCTAGGTACGCTCGGATACTAGTTAATATTTCATTCCAACAATAAGTTCTTTTCCATCATTTGATGCATTACGTTATCACATTTGTTCGTAATCCTATTGTTGTTTTCCACGCTTTTTTATTCAATTGTTTGCAGCTATGAATGCTGTGTAGACTTCTTAATGATAGTATTCTGGAACTATTAATTATTCTATGAATTGTTTGTAGTGCATAGTGTATTTATTGTATGTACAGTTGGCTTACATGTGAATTTTTTATACTTTTTTTCACAATATAAAGCTGCATCAGGCTTTGAGATGAATAATTTTGTGAAGTGTGAAAATATGCGATGGCATAATTTCTACCGAAAATACCATATATTCTTTGTTATTGAATGAGAAAAGTGACAGCTTTATTAAAAAGAAGGCAACGTGTTAGTACTGAAGGCATTTCCGAGTATTCATATCGAACTATGTTATTGTGTTATTATTATTATTATTATTATTATTATTATTTAATACTCATCCGACAGGCACATGTCCAATTATAGGATGAGAAGACAAAATAAGGAAACATTAGAACATGTCTATACATTTCTTTATACTATTGACATCAGACTGAAATATGTCAACTTGGAGTTCAATTACTCTGAATGATTTATATGAAGTATAGTGGTGATTTAAGTAGAATATCAGACTTTGCAGTCACTGTATGGAATGTTGTAGTGCATCTAGATGACATTCTAGGAATACGAAAATCAATTTTATTCAATAATTCAGGACAGTCTGAAAGATTATTGATATTTCTGAAAATTGTTATACAAGCATTCATACTACGACGTTGATGCAAGAAGTGTAAATCAAATTTCTTTAATAATATTTTTTGGGGTATTCCTCTAGCAGGATAAACCCCTTCTAAAATAAAGATAGCTGATTTCATGAGACGCCTCTGAACTTTTTCAATCGACTCACACGCACTGACAGATGTGGGGTTCCAAATGACAGATCCGTATTCTAGATGTGGTCTTACCAGCGAAATAAATAAAAGTCTTAAGATATGGAGAGTATTACACATTTCATTGTTTCTAACTAGAAATCGCAGAGTCCTAAATGCGGTTGAAATTTTGGAATCGATATGCGAAACAAATGTTAATTTGGGGTCAAATAGAATCCCAAGATCAATGATAGTGTCAGGCCTATTCAGGGGAGTATTATTAATCTGATAGTTGAATCTAAGTGGAGATAGCTTTCTTGTATAGGTCATAATGTTACATTTTCCTATATTCAATGGTAATCGATTATTGCAACACCAAACATAGATCTTATTCAGATTATCTTGGAGAATTGCACAGTCATTGATAGATGAAATATCACAAAATAATTTTAAATGTTGTGTTGTGATTGATACAAATTTATCAGTGCTTTAAGCATCATTCGATATCATTTAACATCGTACAATACGAGAATTCTATCATTTCCAGAATTCGCAAAATATTATACATAGATTTATGAATTCAACACCGTCAAATGAGTGATTCACGTTTGTGTCAGAGTGATATGTAACCTCTTGGCATGATCTGGTGTAGTGAAGAAAGATTTTTAGAGTCCTTACTATGGTTTAACAAAGTGCTCATAAAGGTATCGACTTTCATATAATGAACATTTTATTTCCATGCAATTTGAAAACACAGAATTTTACTTCTTCAACAAGTTCATGGGACCTCTCTTTTCTTCTGGTCTCTTAGGAATTACATAGCTGCCAGTACTAGGCTTTGAATCACTGTAAACTATTGAATGAAACAACACAATTCAAAAAATATACAAACGGAATTTGCATTTTGACTGGAGAGCGTGCATCGGTCAATAATAATTATCATTCTATTTTTTCTATCAAGGGGTGAATTATTAACGCTCGAAAAGGCAACGAGTATAGAATCGAAGGACACCAACTGTCACCAGCTTCCGAGCTGAAAGAACAGCTAGAGATTGACGTTATTCACCAAATCTTATCAATTCAATTTCGTAAATTCAAAAGTCGGATACAACAAAGGTAGTAATAGCAACGACAGCAATATAGTCACGACAAGCTTTTGTATCAGGCTCTTTTCCAAAGAGACTTTCAGTGTCCTTAATATCGTGGACAGGCAATGAATCTCCGTTAGCGTGAAAGTAGTTGGTCTTCTGAAACCGGAACTGGGCGAGCAATCATCTTCCAAGAAAGTGAAAATAAAATTTAATAACCAAAGAGCAAATTGCAATAGTTTCTTATGGCTCCTACACCATATCAAAGATTCACGATCTCTTACAGTAACGTTCAAAGAGTCTTTACTACTTCAGCACTCTAATTTTAGTCTCCATCGTATGAATCTGGAACAGAACTCGTGTATTCAATTTGTTCAATAGTTGCTTCGTTTTGTGATGAGTGACAGAAGGCGAACATTAAGTGAACAACTCTGATCGATATATTCGAGAGTTTGTAAAAGATTGGGTGTTGAGACATCAAGGTTGGCTGTAGAGTCTTAAGGTTGTGTGATCATTCTGAATAGACTTCTGAAATTGGTTGTGCATAATTGGTTACTACTTTAGAGTACAATCCAAAGAATAAATGCCCTCGAATGAATTTATTGTTAGCTTTCAGGTAACTTAATGATATAGGCATTATTCCACTTATATGGATATGCAATGCATACAGTGTTGAGGAAAATAAACATTTCTTATCACATAAGGACTTTTTAATCCATTTTCCACAATCACATTTTTCTCTATTTCCATCTCTCTGGTATCACGTCATCAGCAAAAGTTCAATTTCCTGGAATTTAGACTATTGTAGATTGAGATGTAAGCTTCTATAGTTGCTTTTGCTCCAAATTATCTCGTCTCTATGCTATTATTGTTTGTTGTGGTTATAAATCATTCTATATATCACAGCTATAACAATATAATCATACAGACATATACGCTAGTTACATGACAATAATAGCAGAATCTTGTACTAGTAACCTCAAACTAACACAATGTTGATTGATTTTAGATTCGCATTGCTTATGCTAAATTAAGAGCAAGGAATGCTTCGAACGAGATTCGTCAATAATGTGGTTCTATATCTTATAATATTGTTCATGCAGCTGATTCGATGGACTATTATTCCCTCTCGTCGATATAGTATTTCCATCCACCACTGTCATCAACATATGATCTGAATTTCATTTCATCATAATGTATTATGTAATACATGGAACAAAATAAATGGTTAAGCAAATATTCTGAAAGACAGACGTAAGAAGCTTGATGTGTGCTAAGAATATCGCAGAAATCTCATAATCATGATTGCCAGAAACTGAAACAGAGTTCAATTAGTGTTGAATGTTTTCTCGACAGTTCCATTTGTGATACTTTAATTGTCAGTGTACAAAGTTTGGTTGAAACTCAACTACTGATCTAGAAGTAGTGATTGTACAAGATCAATATGAAAATATCGAAGAGAAGTCATCTGTCTGCTTCACTCAATGAAACAATCATTATGGAATGTACTGAAATCAAATGCAACTAGGAAATTTTCAAAATACGACATCCAGATTGAATGTGACGGATGATCCAAGATAATTTCAGTTTGAATGATTGATTTTAGTTTTTGGAACTAACTGCGGCAATGTGACTGCAAAATATGATGGCGATACGATCATTGAGAAAGGAAGAGATGATACAAAGTACATCTATGGCATGACAATTTTTGAGATCAAAATTTGATCTGATCATAGTGTAGAGTGTAATGAACAGAATCAACAGAGAGTTTTTGCAAGCGTCCGCTATTGATACGATAACGCTAACGTAAATATAATTTTTTTGAGAATGCTTGCTGAATAATGCTACCTCTAATTACAGAGTACTCACAAGAAACTTCAAGGATTACCAGACATAAATTACGTTACAATGAACAAATTTGTCAATTTCAGTACGGATGCACAAAGGAAATCGTTTTTGACATAAGCGTTGACGTTTCATTAGTAGTAGCTTGCAAAAAATCCCTAATTATCTCCGTGAAACGAAGCTTTACTAAAATTGAAAAGATATTCTAAGATTATTCAAGAGTTGAAAATTATTCGATCAAAACCTATGGGAATTGAAAAATTTGAGAATTTAGTTCATTTACTGCTTCTATCACCAGCTTTGAGCAATGATGTTCACACAACACTGTATTTATCACTTCAAATATGGATTTAGGTAACTATACCTGAAACTAAGTATGTTATCCGTCTTTCGTTGCGGGTTAAAGTCGAGCGCTTTTCAGAATGCACGTCAGACCACAAGTTTGCTAACACGATCAAGATTCTTGCCAAACTTCAATGTACCAACATTGAGGGATGAATTATAGAGCATGTCACATACGGTACTCTACCAGGACAGCCAATTCTACGAGTCGGTCGAGTCGAGCGGATGAAAGAACAACTTAATTTTAAAAGCACTTCCACATCTATACCCTTGCTCTTATCCTACCAATTGAGGAAGTATATTTGTACGTTGGAAATTTTGTCTTATTTGTGACATCGCTATGCATTTGTGAGTTGACGTTTGCTTGACTACATTCATGTTTATATTTATATTTCTCTTCCCAAATATGATTTACATATCATCAAGAAACTATTCCAGTCTCCAATTCAACTCAGAATATGAATAGTATTGTTTAGTTGTTTTATGTATAGCATTCAGTTACATTTGGGTTCACCGAAAAAGAAACGCTAGGCTGGTGACAATAGTCCACAGACTCCATGCATGAGTAATAGTTATATTGGCAGTTGAACAACTGTTTTAACACTGTGGTAACCCTCCAAAGGAAAATAATTAGTGAATGCTATATTTCTAAATTTTAGATTATTTCATTCTCAATCACTGACTACCGTCAATGTTCACACATCACAGGAAGATCGCTTAACAAATATTGATATTCCAACTATTGTTTCAAGGCAGCTAGTGAACAGAAATAATGGAACACAAATATGTATCTCAAATCATTGTGTTGGAAAATGAAGTTATTCAACTTTAATGAGTGCCCATACATATCAAAACAACCATAGATACACTATTTATCGTACTTACGTACCCCTTGAAGTTAACTATCAATTTCAAATGCAATTACTGGTTGGCTGAATACTCATCACTTGAAAATTCTATCAATAACTAAATAACAATCACTGAAATCCACGACTCTGCTCATCATGCTTTTAATTACGTAGAATGAACTTCCCGATAACTGGAAAATCTCGGTATTTAACAAGCAGCGAATGGAACTCCGATATTCTCAATTTATGAGCGAATTTGGCGGTACAGAAATACATTGAAAATCAATTTGTACGACCAAGGATTGGATATAATACGACAAAACAAATTAAATCTGAACGGAAAGCGTTAAAGAGAATGAAAATGATTACAGTCACAGACTAGGTTCATTGATGTTGGTCGACAATTGTAATCGTTGGAATTCATTAATTCTAGAATTCTAGCTTCAATATAAAAGCACAAAGAATGTATCAAACATCAAATATATACATAAAGATTCTCAATGTTATTAGAATTTCATTGAATGAAATTGCCAAATTCAATCAGAACCTCAAATTTGGCTGAAAGATAATTGAATGGTTTGCAAAAAACTCCAAGTAGAAATTTGTACCTACTTTGTAATAACAGATTGATCATCAAGATCTACCATCTTTCTACCTCCTGTGGGATTTAAGATGTTACCAAAATTAATTTTATTGCTTCCTCTGTGATGTTGACTTCTAGTTATAAATCTCGACAAAATTCAATTTGATCTCGCGCTTTATGTTATGTGGGTGGTTTGTGGCAAACCGCACTGAGATACAACAAAAAACATCTGAATACACCCCTGGAAAGAGAGTTGAACAGGGAAGCTGCGGCTTGTGGCCCGAGCGCAAAAACTTTACGAACTATTGAGCTCGGCTTTGAAGGAGGAGTTGATTTGTAAACAATGTTCAACATGTACTAGAACTGACATTGAACTTTTTAATATTATATCACAATATTTAATCAGTCACTCAACAACAGCAACATGAGTGACAAAATAACTCTAGAGGTATTCCAAATCGATTCCTTAAAGAAGATATCTCCAGAATCAGCTGTAGTAGATTTGTTTGGGGGAGAACTCTGATTTTCTATTTGTTAATTTTATTAATTATAACTCAATACTTGTCTCCTGTTGTTCAACGGTGTTTTTGCTGCACCATACAGTTACACTGATATCAATTTCAGGAACTAGAGAGCTCACAGTGAGGAGGCTAGAGAAGGACAATCATGTTTTCTAGCCCAAAATTTGTTAAGTGGCCTAGCACCATCTCTGGGATCGAGTAAACTCCGCTTTAAACAAAGAAATGTACGAATCCAACGTCCCAAATTCTCTTTGGCCAAATTCATGTCAAACTTTCGTTCTGTGTTGGATTCCAAACCTAAACATCAACTAATAGATTACTAGATACGTACTGTTGTTGTTGTTACCATAGCATATTTTCACACGTACCAATGTGAGTAAATGCAATGTTTGTTAGCTAGAGCTATTGGAAAGTATTGTCAGTATTTTCATTTTATTGCAATATCATCTTACTGATTCGTGTTCTAGGTGAAATATGTTGGTATATTGTTTTATAACTCTTTCTTCTGCCTAACACACCTCCATTAGAGCTTTGGATCTAAGCCCTTAGTCCACTTTTCTGTTTGAATCTGGAAGACAATAAGCCTTTGGTAAATCAGCCTTCTACTAGGCCAGCATCAAAATTGCATCGTTGAATAAGTTAGTGAAACTTACTTTCTGTCTTCATTATCATCAGCTTTTACTCAAGCTGTTCAGCAATCGGATTACAGATGCTGTACCGTAAGCAACTTATGGGTGTCGACGTCAAGTAGTAATATCGTTACATATCATGGTAGAGAAACTGAAAATCTTCAGTTTAACTTAGGCAAAGCTTGATTACTTCAGTAACAAATAATTTAACAATAATTACTCTGGATGTTATTCTACGTTCAAAGTGAACCAAGAACTGAAATATTGTTCCTCAGTCTCAAATGTGATTCCACAATTCACCATTGCTCTTGTTAGTCGTACATTGTGAGAATTGTAACAACACTGAAATACTTCGCACCCAATTCAATCATAATGAAAACGAGACGTGAACAATTCAATAAAAGGACTGTCACTTTGTGGGATATAATGACAATCAAAATACTATCTGTACGTCACTATATTCTGTTGCCATGTCAATCAAACCTTTTCGTGAATGCAATGGCAGGGCGAGACCAAAATTTGATGTGAGCAAGGTATATTTTGCAAGGTCCTCTGATGACGCGAAGGAACAATGTGATGAGTTAAAAGACGGGAAGCATTGCTTTTCACAATCAATTTCATGACAGTACAATGCAAACTGAACTATATTCTTAGACTGAAATTGGAGAATTAGAAATTTCTTGCTTTTAGCTTCATTGAACTTCTTAACGCTTGTATTGTGATTTAGCCCAGATGCTATATCTGCTTCAATAGATGAAACTGCCAAATTTAAAAGTCTCTCGACCTATCGTATTCCTCGGATAATTTTCTATTAGTTTTAATTTCAAAAAGTTTCTTTCGGCGGAGGCTGAGCTTTTTGGTATTGTTAACAAAATCGAATATACAATCCAAATATTCGGATGAATTTCTTCCAAGTTATTCTTCATTATGTGTTTGAAATAGTTCTACCACATCTTTAATGGAATCTGGTACGTTTAGGATCATAGTTTATAATTCTTCATACAATTCGTTGAGTTGGAATACTTGCAAAACTGTATGTTATTCTTGGGAGCTTTTTCATTATTTGTTCCTAATAAAATCACAAATATTGCTTGATTTCTGAAATATGAGACCAAATATCCTGAAATTTGTATATACCAAGAAGAAATATATCAAGAACAATCGATTCTAATGATTTTTGTTGTTATAAACATAATAAAAATGCTACGACCGCACGCTGTATTACTTAGGTAACGGACGAAGGAGAGAATAGCCGAATCAGAAGCACACATTGTTTGATTCTGTATCCCCTGAACGAAGTGAGATAATGGAAGTCTGTGAAAAATATCATATTCTGCACGATTCATTCTCAAGTTATAAGAGCTATTCTTCAAATATCTGGAAGAATACAAACATTATTACCTAATAATTAACATTTAGAATTTGATGCTGTACCATATGGCTAATTGAGATAATTGAAATTTGTGGAGACTATTGTGATCTTGATACTTAGATGTCTGTTGCTGTATCTCCTGAACGAAACAAGATAATTGGAATTTGTGAGAAATATATTGTCAAAAATATTCAATAGAATCAATAAAAATGTTTTAGAAACTGAAGTGACAAGATCTTTCTGTTCTAAAAATAAGAATAGAAGGTTATCAACAATAAAAATCTAATCCATTGACCATAACATAGGATGATTACAAGAATTCTCAAAAACCAGAATGTAATTAACTTGATTTGCATTTCAAATACTAGAATCTTTGCCATGTCTTCGGAAATTCTGTCTTTTTCTTTCCTTAATGAGATTAATCAATCGAATTTTAAAACAGAATCTTAACTGATTCGCAATCACAGAGATTCCCATACATATATTAGAAATATTTATAGATGAAGAGATCTATTCACCAAACTTTCAACATCAATAATATAAGATATGGAAGTTATCATCGAAGCATCTGACTCCCGGTTTTATTGAACTTCACCTTAAATAGAAAAGTAAACCAAGCATGAGAACGCAATCATTCAGGAACTTCGAATGGAAACCAATTCAAGATCTTACGATGTCATTTTGTCTTTGCAGATCGAAGAATATTCTTTACTGGATGAGCAAATAGTAACAAACTTTGATACTATTTTGGTTTGGAATGTCCATTAAGTCAGTACAAATAGTTTATCTATTCCTATGCGATTCTTGACAACTCTTTATGATGATTAAATTCAAATACTTGTATATACAAACATATAGAAAGGATTTCTGATAGCCCTCGTAATTGTTGCCAAGAGTTTTTTTTCGTATCCTGTACTCTGATACAAAATGCGAGATTAGTGATCAAATTTTGTAACATTCTTCATTTTATGTTTAAGAAGGCCGGAAAATTTGTGAATCAAACGACATTGTTTCATAAATATGTTCGAGATGACAGCTTTCTCAAACTAATGACTTCAAGCAAAATTATAATATTTCATCATCATCAATCATCGTCTTGTTTGTCGCTGGGGAAGATTGACGTTTAATGAAATATTTGTTCATACAAAACTGCATGTACATTGTTTGGAACTCCAGTATTAATTTTTACAATAAGTTTATGAGTAGGTTATGTCTGCCGAATTAATCACGGCACGTCAATTGTCCAATAACGCAACTCCAAAGACTTTCATGAACAGGCCTTCATTTACAAATCAATGCACAATATTCAAGTATTTTCTATTCACTGGAGGAGTTTTAACGTTTCATATTCATTATATTTGTTAAGATGGCATGCATGAATAATAATTGTTGTCTTAAACTTCAAAACTCAATTACCAACAAGTTATGAACTTAATAACGACGCTTGCCTCATCAAAATTCAAATATCAGAATCGAATATTTCAACAGACTCGCTTTAACTTCTAACTTCCAACGATGAGATTCTTAATATTGTAACCTTGTTTTCTGCGTGAAAATAGAATATCTCCAGAGAGCAGAAGCGTCATGGTGGAGGTCTCGCCTCTATGCTTTGCCGCTTGTGTGTTCCGGTTCACATCCCGACATTCCAATCAGAAATTTTCTCGGTCACTTGTGTAAAATTTCTTTTTGCGGACTCTGCTTTATCAGTTGCTGAATTACCTGCGTCAGAATAGAATTGGTCCTTCATTTACTCGCTAGCGCTTGTACGACAAAGGGTATAGAAAGATTCTTCTGCCATAGACGTCAATAGCTCTGTTCGATGACATGCACTAGGTTGACCAAGAGTACACTTTCTAACACTAAGACGTTTTATTAAAAAAGTGCAATTCGGCCAAACTGTTCGATGAGATAAATTTAAGAACTAGTGCACACTTTTCTGAACTGACTCATGAGGTGGTGTAGTTAGTGCAGAGTAGGGTGGGCGTAAATAAATGTCAGATTCATTCGTATCAGTTTGGTAAATAGAGCTAGCAAAAATAATTCATATTCATATTTAATTGGCGATTTATCCTAAAATGTCTAATAAATTCCTTATTCACATATGCCGGAATTACTTCTCCAAAATAATTTTTATGCAATTTCTTTCTCGTCGTTTTAGAAGTATTTCCAAGTTATCAATTTCATCATCACTGTTTGAACTAAATGAATCATCTGATTCTGATGAATTAATCAACAAATCAATTGTTTTGATCATTTCAAATATTGCAGACTAAGAGGTTAATTTCCTCAGTTCAATTCGCTGCTCTAATGCACACTAATGTGTTTTTTGACAACGTAGAAATAGAACTAGTGTATACCATGCAGAACTACACTGTCCGGCACTGCACTGACAAAATATTCATCGAACAGAGCTTATAATTGCCTTCAGAAGCAGAATGTGGATAAGAGGTGAAATCTCCCATCGAGGTTAATCGATATGAACAGTCGGATAGTTTTATAATTAAATGTATCAGGATCCTAGGAGTTTAAAATTGACATTCATCATTGAATTTTGATGTGATTACTGTAGCATATATTACATCAAGACATCTGGAGAAGTGTATTGGTGCCTATCTATTTCACCGGTTCATCGCTGACCGGTCATCCATCGCAAACTTTCTATTAGAAAACTTTTTTTTTCTCAAGAGCTGATGTCGAATCGTGAATATCTTATCTCGAATTGTGAGCCCTTTCCAGAGTTCTCTGTGAATTGACTATAACCCTTTGTTATAGATCAATTGATTGCAGAATACTTTCTTGAATAAAATCACTTAAACATGTGAATTACTTCAAAATAATTTGAGATAGATTTATTTATGAAAGTAATATTCTCGTGAAAGCTCAAGCTTATGAAACACTTTGATATTTCATAGAGCTGCATTTAAATAGCAGACCAGGGGTGGGATTCTATAACTATGTCTGTTATAACTCAAGTACGTTATATGTACTATAACGGATGAAAATAACACACATGGATACATCGAGCGATTCTGTAACTTTTGGTTGCTACGTACGTTATCATTGTATGTTATGTAACAGATAATAATAAGTACCATTTGCACTAGCAAACTTATTACTTATATTGGCCAATCATAGCGCATCGTACAAATGCGCGCAAACTTAACACCTGTGAGTTTGACATGTGCGCAAGTCCATTTTCAGACAGGTTTTCGACTTAAGAAAGATATTTGACGGAAACCTTCTCATATTATCGTTGAATCACCAAATATTCTATACGCTAGAGAATATGTCGGTAATAATACTTAATACAAGATGATGAACTTATATGGATATCTTCATAATGGGTTATAGTGCTCAAAAAATTTAGATTTTTCTTTTTTTAAGGTTAAGTTCACTGGTAATTCTTGAATAATTATAATTGAACAAAAGATGTTACTTCTGCTAGAAAGAACAACATCAACCGAAAGTATAATTATCAAATTAATTTATTGTATTCATTCTATTGATTTAATTATAAATTTTAGACGGATAATTTTTGTTCGATTGACGGTGGAGAACAGAGAGTTTGCAGAGACCAGTTACGTGATAGCCACAATTCCTTTGAGTTATATAATAGTTGTGTATTAGAGCGTATTGAAAAGTATCTCTCCAGATTTGTCAAATATATTCTAGAAGCTGAGCTTGATGAGAAACTTTAATTAATAGTCTTAATTTATCAATTTATGAGATAAAAACATATTATTTTCTGAATCATTGTACATAACGGTTGACTGTTTTCGTTTTATTAAAACATCTGTTACATTTTCCAGAATTTTCTCATGATTTTATATTTATTTACAGGAAAATTACTTTCAATGTGTAGGTAGAGCTGAAAACATCGGATATTGGTACAAAATTTTCATGCTAGGAATTTATTTGCTTAGTAGAACAATTTTTTTTATTGCAGTGCAGTTTTGGAGTAATTGTACAATGGATAGAGGAATTTGCTAGCCTATCATGATCTTCACAGCCTCAATTCTTGTAGCCAATTCGTTACAATAATGGTCATGCAAGACACAACATTCTTTAATAAGTACTTGACCGATGTTCTTCAATATTCTAGTACAACTCCAATAAATCTTTATTCACTTTACGTACGTTGTGATATATCCAGCTTGATATTGTAATACACTGTATAGTTTATATGCTGGAATAAAAGTGAGGTTAGAATAAGGACAAGATTATTATTATATTGATATAATATGGAATATCTGGTCAAAACATATATCCGTGTATTATAAATTACTGCCTACCGTTGTAATGCCTAGATTGGCATTCAAAAAAGATGTCAAATTTCCTAGAGCATCTTTGAAGTTCTGGCGCGTATTTATTCCGCAGTCTGTCTTACATGCATGCAAAAGTAACATGAATTACCGAATAAGAATAGGTTTCTTGAACATTGATTATTTCTTTTGGTCTTTTCGAGGCACTAAAATATACATTTTATAAATAAGCCGTAATATTTTTTGTAATGCAATTTATTATTGAGAAATATATTACCACAATATAATACCATATATATTCACCTAAAAATATAAGTTTATCAATTATTATCGCACATATTTGCTTGTATTTGCAGTTTGAATTTTTGATGTGTCAAAATAATTCTATAACTGATGCTACTTTCCATCTGTTATGATAACGTACTCAAATAACGCAAGTAACTGTTATTTATATAGGTTATGTAGTTACAGAATCGCAATCTCAATTTAAGAACGTTATGTAACATATTTATCGGTTATAATGTACGTTATGTAGTTACAGAATCCCACCCCTGAGGGACAAGCGTAACCTAAGTAAATGATATAATTGACGGATCGCGTGCCGTAATTATTTAAACCAATAGGAAAGAACCAACATAATATTGATATTTTTACTTTTGTCGTCCGACACACGAACAAAATTACTTTATATATAGAATACTGAAAATAAAACGTGAAACTAACACGTAAATAATAGCTTGTGGTAGAAATCTGTTCCTATAAACAAAAATCATGTATTCACTCTCCAAGAGAGATAAGTACACAATACTCTTTCTTATTTCCATGGTTATCTGATTTTTGACAAAAATGTCATACTTTATTTTTTATATATCTAATGCTGCAGATATTTCACAGCATCAAATAGAAACTTTTTATAAGTGAAAATTTATTTTCAACAACTTTTCATTCTTGTACTTTGGCTCTAAAATATACAGGAGAGACAATATCTGCACAATTTGAAAATCCCATGTTAAACTCCTATGTTCCACGTTTCGTTGCACATTCTGTATATGACAACATTAATAAGGCCTAAAAGTTGGAAGAAATCCAAACAAATTATCACGGAAATATTTATATTTATAGTTGAAATAATGCTGTACTAATGATGCGAGTGTAATCGGACCGAGGAGAGAACACTTGAAATTAATTTTCCTCAATTTTTATAATTATTGAGCAATTTACATGCAGATTTTTCGTGATTTTCGGATAACTATGATTACCATTGATATAATTCAAATTTGTTGCAATACTACGAGAACTCAGCTCAGAAAATCTCTATACAACAATGTATAAGTATATGAGGAAATTATTCAAGGATTTGATATATTCATTTGATATTATTGGAAGTACCAGTTGGTTGACAACTAGTCACATCCAAATTTGATTAATCAAAATCTGGGTGTGCTACACCCACTAATAGGTAGAACGCATGACTGGTTTAAATTATTCTGAATTTGCAATAATGCTTCATGATATGTCATAATTTTGAATCCCGCATTCTCTGAAATCATAATCGTAGGATAATTGACTGAACGCTTGTAGGAAACTTATACAATTCACTTCATATTGGAATTATCTTCATCCTACGACAGTTCAAGCCTTTCTGTATCAAACTGCAAATATTGCAACATACTAGTATGAGTCTGTTCTCTGTTACATTGTAAAAGCTTATATCGCCTAAAATCATAATTATGGAGTAATCTTGTCAATCCGCCAGATATTTTACTGTGATTGGAATTTTGACCCGCTTTCAAAAGTATTCGCCCATTCCTGATATAGACCATAATGGAGCCATAAATTGTGATTTGTGTTGTTGTAATTATTATATACAATCCGTTATAAAAATCAGCTCCAGTAGTTTCACATGGTGTCGAGGATCTATATATTATATCTGCTACAATAAACGGTTAAACCAACGTATCTCAGACCCAATTTTCTTGAGATTTGCTTCTAAAGAAACTCAAAGTCTAGATGGGTCAGTTGAAAAACCTGGTTGCCCCAAACGAATTGTTTCATATTTAAGTCTCACCGAATTCATGAACCGTTTGATAGATAATAATTCTCTACATAATCAAATAAGGACAAATAAAGTAACATGACATATATGTATGAGAATGATAGTTGGAAATCTGTCAATTTTCCAACTGTCTACGGTATTATGTTTACTATAACTATTCATCACTATATAGGCAATTTATTGCTGACTATTAGAATTTTGTTACCATTCTAAATCAACAAAGCCCGATTGATTCCAAAGATATTTTATTGAATCTTCACAATTTTTATTCTATTCCAATAAATTGGAAAATCACGTCTGCAGAAGTGAATAATATAGGGAAGCTTCAAAATACTTACCTAATTCGAATTCTGGATTCTCACGTCATTTTATGATCAATATTATTGTAATTTCTTGGAATCTTGGTGGCAAATGGAAGGAATTGATTCTCCAAACAGATAAGCTTCACTGCATCATATTTGCATGTAACCATGACATTAGGAATAGAATTAATATTGAAATTTTCGATCTTCTTTTAATATCAGAACTTGCTTTTTGCAACACTGTTTTGTCGTCTACACATGTCACAATCAAAAACAATTTTTCAACTGGTGTTATTCCAATTGTTGGGAATAACCAAGTTTGGAGCCATTCCATCAATGTGAATCAAAAGCTTTTTGTTCGAATACTATGTTTACAATTCAGGTATTCTCTTTTAACTCCGCGTTGGATGTTTCAAAGCTTCAAAAGTCTCCTCTAAATAGTCTATAACATATTCCGGCTAGGTTCAAAAACTTCAACTCGATTGCAATAAGGGTCATATCAAAATTATTTGCATTATTTCATTCTGTATCTATTGAATTATATAATTTTAATTTGGAATCTTTTATCACTGCATTGAATTGGTTGTTACGTCGGTAGTACGACTCAATTGTGAATGAGCTTCAATCAAAATACTTATTTTCAATATGAATAATTTATTGATAATTATACATGACGAATGAAGAGAGGAAAACCCAAGCAAAAATTAGACTGTTAGTTAAAGAAGAAAAAGCGAAAGGAAATAACGTTAAAATCATGTATAACAAATTAAGGATTAATGGCAAGGAGTATTCCTGGAACAAACACTCCGAAACAGTAATTGAGCAAAACGCTAGGAGCACTACAAATGAAGGATGTATATCAAAAAACTAGCAACGAACGGACGGATGGAACAGGTAACGACTAGGCAACAAACAAGGACTATGAAGATAGGTACATGGAATATACGAAGTATAAAAGGGAAAGAATTTGAACTGGCGAACGAATTTGAAAAGTCGAAACTTGATATTTTAGGAATAACAGAAACAAAAATGAAAGGTAAAGAAATGCAAAAACTAAGCGGAGGTCATCTATTAATTCATAGTGGTGTACCAGAAAATGAAGGAGCAAGAGCAGGGGTGGGTTGTATAGTACATAAAAACTGTGCTAACTCAATTAAAAGTTGGAACTATAAAAGTGAGAGAATACTAACAGTAACACTAGAACTGGATGGAAAAACAGTAATCATAATAGCTGTCATATACGGAGTTAACGAAGATGAAAGTAAAAAGATTAAAGATGAATTTTGGGAGGAAATACAACAAACAGTAGGAGACATGTCAGGACTTTATTATATAATTGGAGATTTGAATGCAAGAGTTGGTAACAAAAATAGAGGATTGGAGAAAATACTGGGAAAGCATGGGGAAGAAACTCTAAACAACAATGGTACCAGACTAATAGATCTATGCATGATAAATGAAGTAGCCATATTAAACACGATGTATCAGCACTAGAAAATCTATATGTACACTAGAGAAGAAAGAAGCCGTGATGAAAAATCATTAATAGACTACATAATAACACCTGCAAGAGATAAAAATAAAGTAATTGATGTAAGAGTCAAACGAGGTTATGAAATCGATAGCGATCACTACTTAGTAGAGGCCAAGATAAAACTCAAAAATCCGGGAAAAAAAGAGGTCATTAAAATGGAGAAGCAGCCAAAAAAGGAGATTCTACAAATCTACCGTTTGAAAAATGAAGAGAACAAAGATAAGTATCAACAAATAGTCACAAAGCTAAGCGAACAACATATGATTAAAACTGAGAACGACGTGGAAGAACTATGGCAACACTTCAAAGGAATTATTTACGAAGCATCAAAATCAGTATGTGGGGCAAAACATCTTGGGAACCAGAAGAAGCTGACACATTGGTGGTGTCAAGAGATTAAAACTGAAGTGGCGCTCAAGAAAACACTATGGAAGAAATATTTACGAACAAACAGACTTGAAGATTATAATGAATAAAAAAACCAAAGAAAAAAAGCTAAAGAGCAAATAAAAAAGGCCAAATATAATTCATGGGAAGAATATGGGACAAAAATGGAGTTAAATTTTAAAGAAAATAAGAAAATATTCTACAATATTCTAAAAAACCACCGAAAAGAGAAGAGACCACTGTTAAAACAAATAAAGGATGAAAACGGAAACGTTATTATATCTGATACAAATATAATGGCTAGGTGGAAAGAGCATTTTGAAAAGTTGCTTGAGGTAAAAACCGAACCTTTAAGATGTATTCCAGGAACCTCAGTATTCAATAAAGAGGATGAGATTACTATAGGAGAGATAAATGAAGCACTGAATAAGCTAAAAACATCTAAGGCTGCAGGATATGACGACATTAAAACAGAACAATTGAAATACATGGGTGAAGCGGGAAAAGATATGTTACACGAATTGATAAACAAAGTATGGATTACGCACACAGTACCTAAGGATTGGGAAACAACAATAATTTTGCCTATATACAAAAAAGGAGATAATAGAATATGTAATAACTACAGAGGTATTTCACTAATATATACAACAGCTAAACTCTACGAATCAATTCTAGAAAAGAGACTAAGATCGGAAGTAGAAACTAAACTGGAGAAGACGCAAAGTGGCTTCAAAAAAGGTCATAATATCAACGATCACATATTCATCATGAGGCAGATTTCGGAAAAAACTATTGATTATAATAAAAATATGTTTATATGTTTCATTGATATTGAAAAGGCTTTCGACTGAATTAAGAGACACCAAATCTGGGATATACTGGAAAAAAGAAAAGTAAAAGAGATCTAATAGCTGCGTTAAAAAGTATGTATAAATGTACAAGGAATGTAGTGAGAGTCGGGAATAAAATAACAACGGAATTTGAGACATCACAAGGTGTAAAACAAGGAGGAAATTTGAGCCCGATATTATTTAATCTAGTAATGGACGAAGCTATAAGAAACGCAAAATCAAGAGTCCACAGAGTCACTTTAGGCCATCTAAATCTAAGTGAAACAATTATAACGGAATGTGCGTTTGCCGATGATCGGGCCATATTTGCTACAAATAAGAAATCACTTCAGGAAAACCTGGAAATATGGAATGAGGAATTAATGAAACTAAATATGAAGATTAATACCAGTAGAACAAAAGTGATAGTAATATCGAAAGAGGAAATAAATACTAATTTACACTCAAACGGAAATAAAATACAACAGGTAGAGAGTTTCAAATATTTGGGAAGTATTATTGAGAGGAAATTAATAGCAGAATCCAGAACGCGACCAGACTTTTCTACTCTTTGAATAAGGCCATACTAAGTAATAAAAATATCTCCAAGAAAACAAAAATGATAGTATACAGAGCAGTATTTCTGCTAGTTCTGATACATGGAAGTGAGACATGGGTTCTAAATACTAGACAAAAAAGTAAAATCCAGGCGACGGAAATAAAGTATCTTCGAAAAGTTGAAGGGGTTACCAAACGAGACAGGATTAGAAATGACGACATAAGAGAAGAACTTAATACGAAGTCTGTACTTAAATTAATAGAAGAAAGGCAGCTACAGTGGTTTGGACACGTAGTGAGAATGACGGACGACAGACCAGCAAAAGCAACATGGAAAACTAGGACCACCGGAAAAAGAAAAAGAGGAAGACCGCCGAAAAGATGGGATGATAACATTACGGATATATTGCAGACTAAAAACATAACAATAAAACAAGGACAAAATTTGGCAAGAAACAGAGAAGATTGGAAGAAACTAGTGAAAAACGAATGAACTTTCAACCTCGACACCCATAGGGTACAAGAGGATTTCGACTATGTATGTATGTATGTATTATTGACGTGACAGCATCTTATAATTCGATGGAACCGGCTGCACGAACAAAAAAACATGACTCATGCGGCGTTACCTCGCTCTGAGGCGTTCTATTTAAGGCTTAAAGTGCAAGCGAGAGCGCGGAACGAGCGACAAAGAGGCACAATCGGCCTCCGTGTTCGGCAGCGTTCGAGATCTGTCTCTCTCCTACTTGAGTGAGCGATGCGTCTGGGTGGACAGCTGCTATACAATAATACATTTACATGTTTTCGTCAAGTATGAAGTGCAGTGAAAAGTGAATGTAGTGTCAATTATTTATAGCAACGATAATTGCGGCAATAAAGGTAATGATTCTTCCGATATTAAATATATGTTCAGTGATATACTATCGAATATTCGTGCTTTCATCATTGAAATAAATAGCATCGGTCCGCTGGTGCAGCGATTGTAGGTTATGCTATAATTGACAAAACTATAACAATAAGTTAACAGAACTATTTCACGATGAGTAAAAATCAATGGCTTTACTATTCGATCGAAATAATTATCGAGCGTAGCTATGATTTCAAAAAATTAAAACATGAATGGTAAATCTTCCACATATCATAACAACTTGTCTGAAATGACAGGTTGGACCAGCCAGCCGTCAAAGGGAACAATTTTCTCCTATATCAAACACATTGACGCGGGCTTTTTACAAGCTGAAGTTAAAAAAATTTGATGATGTTTCCAAATTTTAAATCTTAAATTCAAGATTTATGAACAATAATTTGATCACAGTTCATTCTTATCATACAAAATATCTATCAAACAAATAAAATCGAAATTTTCTTTTGAAAAATGCAACTATTCCATCAGTATTTTCTTATGACGTCACGTTCAACTATCGTCAGTTAACCGACTTTACAGACAACCGATTTTTTTTGCTACTCATAGCTAATGTTAGGAAGTATAACCACTATATATTGATTTTATGGAAATTACTATTAATTTCAACCCAATTTTTATCAGGCTATGAGTTTTATTTGTAAAAGTCTTTTAGTTCCTGACACTGCTCCTGGTGCTTGTTAATAAATGCGGATCCAGCTAAAAATCAGAGGTAAATTTGATATGAAGCATTTTATACTTATATCTCCTCATCTTGACCAAACTCAGAAGACTTCCATTAATGAGTGTTCCGACTAATACTTTACATTCATCAGAAAAAATTCTAACGATAAATTCAAAGAGATTTTTGCTCTTCAAAGTCGGAGCAAAACCATTTGTTCCATCCTATAAGAAACTAGAGGATCAAGAAGGATTCTCATAGAATGATGGAGCTCTCAACAAAAAAATTGTTCAATCTTGAAGAACGTGAATTTCTCAGGATGTCGAGTATCCTTTTTTTATTCATCCATCAGAAGTTCTGAGCAGACCCAAGTTAGAAGTAAATCACCAAAATTATATCTTACGTGTGTATGGGAAGAATGTATTGATCTCATTCCCAGAACTCATACAACAAGTGTTGTATGTGAGTGGAGAATTGGAGAAAATTGAACAAATCAAATGAGAATTGGATGAAAGGAACAAGAGAACATTAACATAATAAAGAAATATAGCAAGATGCTTCCAGGCGAATATTGTGACAATGAATTCTTCAATCATATTAATTTGATGAGTATTTTATTGAATAAATAATCAGAACACTGGTCAACACAGAAAAATTTTCAGGAATTCTGTTGTTCGTTTTTGGTTAAATTTGGGGTGCTGTTCTCGAAACTAGCACTAGTTTTCTTCTAGCAGCTCTTGTTTTTAAATTACATACAGGCCATAAATTCTTACGAAAATATATTCTTTTACACACTTAAGTTGATTTGGATCTATACAATATTGTCTTTCATAGGACTTTCTGGAATGAGGAGATTGCTCAAGGTTCCGACAAAGATTCTAGCAATTATATGCAATCATATGAGTGTCCCATCATCCTTGGTATCGTTCTTCCATAACTCGTATATTGATGAAATCTCTTATCCGGTTTCTCACTAAAATCTCTAAAAGTTCCAGGAAATCGATCCAAATGAGAATATAAATGATGACCTTCAATGTTCTTGTTACACCCAAAATCTCTCAGATTTGACAACCTGTCCTGTACCAATTGTAAATAGTTTTCTGACTTTCTGGATTTTGAAAACGATCTATATCCATGTACTCTTTTCGGGCTCATATGTGCCCAACAAAATTTTGGATTTCTGATCAACAGTCGAATTTGCGGACCATCAAGAATACCTTCTTTCAATTTTCCTGCACTTAGCTCAGGAGATTTGATAGGTAAGCAGAACATTCACCATCTTTGTTGGGGGCCTTAATAAATTGTTTCCTAATGCCGAGTTTATTATGAAGCGGTGAGAATATATTGCAATCTCGATCCACTAAATGTGGATTCATCACATTTCGATTACCAATAACTAGTGATTCTCTCGATGGCCGCATTCTTGTAGTCCGAATGTTTTTTTTATTTGTAATATATTCATGATACTGTATTAAGGTATATTCACCACAAATGAAACAAAAACAGTCTGGGTTGTTCGAACAAGGACTTTTTTTTGTAGTCATTGTAATATTCAATATTGAATTTGCTAGGTAAAACAGAAAAAAAAAAACTACTCCCTAAATGTTGATAAATGTGAAGAATTTGAATATCTCAAAAACTAGAGCTGCCAAGAAAGATTTAGTATGATATATATGGAATCACCACATCAAAATACATTTGAATTGACACTAATATTTTTGGAAAATTTTATAAAGTCGTGAATTGTTGACCAGTGTAATAAATAACTGAATACTAATATCGAGTAGCAGCCCTGTTTAGTACTTTTAGAATCATCTTGCCGATTTTATCTAGCTTTTTCAAGTATGATACTAACGGAATATCAGAAAAAGTGATGTATAGATTAGACAATGCCAAAATGTGGAAAAGGTGCACAAAAGTTATGTATTTTCCCATCCCAAATCATGCCGTCAGTATCAAATATTTGAACTGACATGGAAATTTGTCTTCGTTTTAATTTTTAATCAGACAACAAGCGACATGTGTTTTTAGTTTGTAAAAGTGGCATATTCATTGTGAATTTTCATCATGTAACGTATGCACATACTAGGTAGAACAATGCATGAAGTTAGAAAACAGAAGCGTATTCAAGATAAAAGGCAAAAAGAAGAACGAAGTTCACAACAACATTTTGCAAAAACTCTAACTGTAATTTTCATTACGGTAATGGCTTCTAGAACAAGAATGATAGTTTTTGTAGAACATTGTTCTACTTTTTAACTCTTCTTGGGTTCAAGCGTTGATGATAAAATTGAAAATAGGGAAGATATAGGAACAAGGTGAACCTTCGTTCGTGTTATATATATATATAGGAAGGTCAAATATTCCAATTTGTTCAATCCTGGAGAGAAGCCAAAGTGCATCATATGAAATTAAACAAAGTTTCACGATCAGATTTGGAGAAATCCATTCAGGAACTGAATTTAATCTAGGCTCATTTTGGAGTGCAGAATTAACATTTCTGAGCTTATTTTGTTTGTCTTCAGGAAGTCAAAAATAAGCCGTGCGTTCTTGCTCTGTATATTAATTGGAAAAGTTTTGAGAGCACTTTCAGTCTTATCTAAGCAGTAATATTTAAGTAAGAACCTGAAATATTTCCTGTGCATTTGTTGTATCACTTTTTCAAAGCGTTTCAAAGTTGAAACCATATAACTGTTCATCTTCGTGACTGATCTGAAATGACTTCAAAATGTTCTTCCTCCTTCAAATCGGAGATAAGCTCAAAGATTCATGTCTCAAAGACAAGCATGCTTGTCAGCATTTCATAGTTTCCTCAACGCACTTCAGTAGGGTAATAGTGAAACACATTAATCGAAGAATATTCTTATTATCTTAATAAGGTCTCGAGATAGCTGTTTTTTCCTATTTTTTTTTTATTTGGAATCTCCGTAGTTTTCTTATAATGTGTACATGTAGGTACACCTCAAACATTACTCATTTCTCAAAGATCCAAGACTTTGATCTCCTTGAAGCATTCGAAACTGTCAATTCATGTTGCTTGTCACATTCAAATAGACATCAAATTGGAATTGAAAGCATATTAACATAACTAAAATCACGATGTTACCCATTTCAGTTTGTATTCGATTCAGTAATTACATTTTTCAAATTGACGTCACTCCGTTAATAATTATCAAAATGGCATAAATTTCAAAACTAATCAGTGAAACACTCTTTCGATAAATTATTGTTAGGTATGTCTGATAGATGTTTTCAATCCGCATGCATATTGAGAGAATCAATATCATAGAAAAATATCAATTCCAATTCAATTAGAAGATACATCTCTGAAACTAGATTTATTCCAAAATTCTGTCTGTATGTGTTAGGTGAAGCGATCTGATGAATTTGTTCTATATATTTGAAAATTGGGCCAGACTCTCTGATGCATTCTCCTGACTTAATTAGCAAAATATATAGTTTATTCATTTTTGTGCAAGCAAACTGTATGAGCCCCTATAAATTGCTTCCTTGCAGTATAAAATAATCTCGCGCCAACTGCAAAGCGATTATTACAAAATTAGTGGCGCAATCTGTTGTCCTGACGTAAGAGCTAATTTGTCAGCATAATAATGTGAATTTATAACAAGGCTTGAGAACATTTCATGGCTTCAATGTAATTTGATTAATCATAAGCTCACATGCTAGCAATTTCACGCGAAGCGAAAACTTCTCAGGAATAAATTTTAATTTTGCGTTCAATGATAAATTTTGCAACAATTTCGAAGCACATAAAATTAATTCTTAACAAACTTGTGATACATGAGTCGTTCAGTGACGTCAACTTGAGCAGGAGCTTAAAGGATTAAGGTCGTGCAAAGTTTGGGCAGCGAATCTCCAACATCACCACCAAGAAACACGAGAAGTTCATGAACGAAGAACTCAATTTATAATTATTTAAAAATCATTCTTCCGTACCGAAGAATATTTCTATTCTAGGACGGAGTAGTAAATTACGAATTACTGCGCGCTGTATATATTCTGGACCAGCTTAAGACTTCTCTTATACTTAATCAGTGCTCCAGTTCAAAGAGCGTTTTACCCGTAATATCTAGCAATGCTATGCAGTTAGGTGTGATCTCTGCCATATCTTACTTGATGAGAAGAAATCTGACGCGGACATCACGTGACTTATTTGTACATCATTGGATATATAATCGGTTGCTATGGAAACAGTAGGTCATCATCCTTATGCTACAACATTCCTAAATACTGATTTTCAGGATTCTACGGCTAACAGTTCTGAATTTATGCGCAAAACTCCAAGATCGTCAAGTATAGTGCATTTTCGACTCAATCGATCTCAATGAAAATAGGATATGAGCATCTAGACAGTACTATCATCTTGAATACTGTATTCTTATATTCTACGTTCAATCATTTTGGATTTATGCGGTGGATTGAAAAATGTTTCGAGTAAACTGCACTTTCGACTTAGCCGATCACAATCATAATGCAAGGTGTACAGCTAGATGCTATAGAAGTGCTTAATACGATATCTCAATATTCTGCGACTGATTATTTTAAATTTATGAGAAAAATTCGAAAAGTCTGTAATATGAAGTGCACTTCCGGCTTAGTCGATTGCGACGAGAATAGGAGATGATCATTTGGATGCTACAGCAATTCCAAATACTAAATTTCAGTTCCCTACAGCTGATCATTCTAGATTTATGCGGGAAATTAAAAAAAAGTATCAGGTAAAGTGCACTTCCAGTACAGACGATTGCAACCATAATGCGAGGTGCACATCAAGATCCTAGATCCTATACCAGTCTCTTATACAAAATTTCAGCATTATACGTTTGACGAATTCTGAGATTTGTGAGTTACGCACATACACACATACATACGTACATACGTACCGAAATTAAGCCAAAAATAGTCAAAATTGATTCAGGGACTCTCAAAACGGATGTAATCATCAAAATCTCGATATGTGAATTTTGTCGGTCTTACAATATTTCCTTGTATTTTTGGACCGTCAGATAGTCGTAGATTTCAGTGTCTCATTTTGTTTTTCATGCCTTCAAGAGGTTTGATAAGTATGTATATTTGAAGTTCATTAATGCTGAAATTAAAGCTAGACCGTGTGACCAGCATAATGAAAATTAGTTCTAAATTTGTATGAAAAAGCATGTTCTGATCCAATTTTGTCGCTATTGTCATGCTTACGAAATGAAATTTGGGGCAAGATATTTTGAAATGTGGAATGTCGAACAAAATTAAGAAATTGTCAACAGATTATCATTGCCTACCTCATCATTCCAATTGAACTGATTGTTTTTTACCGCAATTTCTGAATTTCTGTTATACCCATAAACAGCACTTCCGGCTTGGCCGATTGATACAAAAATATCAGATAACTATTTTGATGCTACAACAAGAACAAACATCAAATTCCAATATGCTATGGCTAATCAATCTAGATTCATGCGAAAAATTTAAAAAAAGGGTCAAGTAAAGTGTACTTCTGGCTTGGCCGATTCTCACAAAAATAGCTGGTAACTATTCTGATACAACATCAAGTTCAAATACTGAATTTCAATATCCTTCGGTTGGTGATTCTGGATTTATTAAAAAAATTCGAACGAAGTTCAAAGTAAAGTGCACTTCTGGTACAGACGATTGGAACTATAATGCGAGGTGCACAACTAGACCCTATACCAGTCATAAGTACAAAATTCCAATATTATACGTTCAACTAGTTTTGAAATTTGCGAGTTACGAACGAAGGCACATACATATCGACATCAAGCCGAAAATAGTCAAAATGGATTCAGGGATGCTCAAAACGGATATTCTCATCAAAATCTCGATAGGTGGATTTTGTCGGCTCCGCAATACTTCCTTGTACTCAGTACAAGTAAGTAAAAAGCTATATAATCCACTCTTGCCAATATTTTTCATCATATCCTGGTGCCTGGAATAAGTTAAGGGTACCATTATCAATATTCAATAGGTATATGATTTCTTTGGAATCAAAATAATATTTTCCAAACGATTGCGAATAGAGACATTCAGTTTCGTGGTCATGTGCTACAAAAGAATTTTTTTGTTCCAGGTGCGGATAGTTCTCTTATCTCTGACGAAGCTTAAGGTAAGATATATAAAGTATAAACTTTATTTCATGAGGATATGCGCTTCAATATTTGATGGATCAATCTATCATATAGATATACTTACACTATTCTAGTAATTAAACATAAGATAGTAAATAAGGAGTTCAACATTGGAGATTTAACTTTCATGATTTTATTTTATCTTCAGGAGACGTAAGCCATTACATATAGCCTTCCTTATATACAGAATAAACAAGAATGAAAATTTTTACCGATCATCTGTCTCGTTTCACCATTGTATCATTCACCAAAGTTCAAGCATATTGAATAGAGCCATTTCTCAAAATATCGATTCTGAAAATTTGTTCCACGGATATATTTGTATCAATATATCATAAGAACAATGTCATAGCATCAAAAATAAGAGAAGTTCATATCCAATTCGAGCAGTAATTATGAGCGCAAAATTAATTTTCTCGTCGTCAACTATACCGCACCTTGTTCCTTTGTAATATATCAAATTTATCAGCTTTCTGGCTTGTGGAAATCGATAATGTGTAATTATTTTCTGTCGGAAAATTTAATTACGGTGGTTTAAATTCAATATCCATACAAGTTGAAATTAAAATTAGATTACTTGCAAATCATCTGCAGACATATATATTGAGTTTTGAGTCATTGGCCCGATCACAATGATGGATTTAATCTGGATTTATTGCGGACGGAAGAACACAATTAGCTTTATCAAATTGTTTTCCGTTCACGACAAACGTGAACATGATTTACAAACAGTGGTGGGCTTATGTGATATGAGCAGTTGCTTATATCGACGTCATATTCCATGATGTAGAGATAGGTAGTCCGATCGTATATATATTATCCAGATGTCTATTGGAGAACATCAGCCGATAAATCAAACCCTCTCGTGAAAAATACTGATGAAATATTATTATGTTCGAGAAAAATAGTATTCATCTTTTGCCATACTTCACTCGTTGTCTGAGTGAGTAGATATTTTCCATATCACTTTTACCATTAAAAAAATGTTTGCCGAGCTGTCGTTTTCCACCGCTAAAAATGTTTTGATTCCAATTTCTGTCGACTGAGGCAGGAAATATCAGAACAAAATCGGAAAAATTGGATCCGAAACTAATGATAGGTGGAACGAACTCAGTTTTCACTGAGGAAGCTATGAATCAAGTCAATATAATATAAGAAAATTAAGATCTGTGGTACTAACATTGAATAAACTCTGTCCACAATTTCTGCAGTTACAGTTGATGTTTCAAGTTTGTACAATAAACGTACTGCTTGGATAACGATGGTCAAACAAAGTAATTCTACCGTTTCCAGGATAATACAATCACTTATTCAAACTTGTCTTAGTCCTCAGTGCGAGATTTCCAGAAGAGTGAACCTTGTTGAAAGTGGAATTGCTCATTCTGTACAGTTGCTCAAACAATAATTTACTACGTTAAGAAAAATTCAATCTTCTTCAACATCAAGGAGCAATTATAGTTTAAATTTTGGAGCTTCAGTAAATTTGAAACAATTGTAGGAATGCCTAATAGGCTCCATGATCATCATCCATTGAGCAACGGAACCAATTGAACTTGCATAATAAAAAATTCATGAATGGGAGGACCTGGTTCTACCCATGAACTTGATGACATAAAGTGCTAAATTTGGTGAGACATTGCTTTGCCCCTAGATATGAAATTACTATGAAAATATATTGATCCAACAAATAAATCACTCTCATCCAACTACATGTTGGATTTTGAACGAAATCAATGAAAAGTGTGGAGAACTGTTTTCTAGTCAAGTTGTTTCCTCGAAATTCTATATCATGAAATAGATATCAAGCATGAATTTAATCCGTCTCAGATTCTTCGATGTTCACTGGACTTTAATGTGCGACTATATCAGTCGTCAAGTTATAAATTATTTTCACGAAGAATACACCACATAGTTTGATGAAAATCAGTGAGGACATACTGAATTTTTGTCCGAAATTAAGACCGTTCTCGAGCTTGAATTTAGTTTGTGTGTCCTTATAGTTATATATCATGATTGAACAAAAGAGTATGACAGTAAAGACAGACTGTATGTATGAAGGAATGATTTCAAAATGCAAGACATGCTATGCTTGATCAATTACCATCTATCAATCTATTATCTGCATTTCTATCTGAACAGAAATGAGTTCTCAACATCAACAAATTAAAATTGTAATAAATCATTCCCGAATGATGCAAATATCTATTTATTCGGTCATTAATGCTGGAATTTGGGATGGATTAAGGATATTTATATGCACTTATTTAAACTCAGTTTCCCACATACAGAACCAACGAAATAATTTATACTCATTAACTCGAACATTTTTGATTATAACCTTAACTTCATGCTGAATTTTCATCCAGGAATTTATATTGAGACCTTCTGGAATACATAGCCTTCGCAACGGTTATATAGTGATTGAGGTATCAAGGGTGTTAAAAGGACAATAATGCCTGAGGTCAACAGTGTACTTTCCCAGGGCCTCTGGCCCGAGGTGTGTACGTTGACTGTAGGCAACTCCCATAATGCCTTCAATGTTGAATGTTCGACTTTTGTTGTATTTCAATCAGAATTTTCAGCAATGTATGTCCTGTCATTGTGATTTCTGTCAGAGAAATCACTCTAGTTACTTGCTGTGACTAGGGAACTTGTTTGTTATTTCTCAAAATGAAGCCCTCGGGCATTATTTTCAAACATAATGCCTTCGGGTATTATTTGTTATGTGATAACACTGAAATCAGTGTTATTATGATAACAATAATAAACTAATCGGACATTGAATGATTATTGCAATTAAATCGAAAGGCTTTGTAAAATCAGAGACACAAAAATACAACCTGTCTTTTGGAGTATATTAAAAATATGATGTTGACATTCTGTCATTCAAATTCCCTTGAAAGGAGAAATTTTTGATTCAAAATGAATGACAAAACTTAAGCTTGGTCAATGATTTGCATACGTTATCATGTATTCAAGTAACCAAATCATGACAAGAAAGCAAAATTCATTCAAATTTTTGAATAAAATGTACTTTTTGCATATATGCTCAACTTTTTGTTATGGAACTCATATTCTGTGATTTAATATAAATCAGATTAACCATGGTGATTATCCAGGAAATAAAGTTATTCGCAGATGGAAAGACCGAGCCTGAATCTCTGTTTTGTTATAAGTTAGCTAAAGCGATTCAACAATCAGTCTCATACCCTTCATTTCTATAGTTTAGTCTTCTATAAACTATATGTAGATGGAATAGAATGGCTCAGTCTAGTAGCCTAGCAAATAAGGACAGGCTGGACCTGTGACTATTTTTCCGGGCACGACCGTGAAAAACCAAACATGTCGGGCCAAATAGGCAGCCCTGTCTAGTATTATTATATTACATCTCACACAAGTACAATGAATATTATACTTCCTCTAAATGTGAAATCTCATCGAGAAATATCAAAAATATTATTTATGAATCCATTTAGATTTATTTTCATTGAAGTGAGGTATCTTGCGTTTGAATATTTCCCTGAAATAACTTTTCGCAGATGATCGAAAATCGAATTTTGATGCTCATATTCAAAAAATATACTGTGTTACACCCTAAAGTGGATATAACAAAGAATAAATGGGTTCTTGCTGGATGGAGGGTAAAGGTTATTGTAAATATAAAGTATGCCAAATTTGTATAACAAATAAATATATTAAAGATTAGATAACAAGATATGAAATAACAAGATATATTAACAATGATAAATAAGACCAAATATAAAAGATGTAACTTACTGCTAGACGGCTAGGTGCGGGTGGAGCTTTAATGTTCTACGACTTCTTGTATTCTACGTTCTACTTAACTGCCCTACCTTACATATATTACTCTATATATATACTAAACAAGCGCTGAGTCGGCATAGCATATTATGTCACCTTGCAAGTGCTGCAATTATAATGTTTACTATTAATACAAATACAAATTGGTTAATTTAGAATACTGATTACGCATTTTATATGTTATGGTGACTTAGCCTTGTTACAACTGTTCAAGTACCAAATTACTTAGTTTCATCGTTCACAAATATAAATGCAATCTTTACTTTATATAATTTTTACATGAGGTCTAAGCTTGAATATTGCTCTATAATATGGGACCCAAAACATAATACTAGAAAAGACATGTTGGAAAAAATTCAAAAAAAATTCTTAAAATTTATTCACCATCAAATTATTGGTATTTATTCTCCAAATGATATATCATATAGAATATTAATTGACATTGTTAGATTTGAATCACTTGCTAACCGTAAGAAAAATCTGTCCTTAGAATATCTACACAAATTAGTGCAGGATCGTATTGATGATCCGACAACTCTGAGCAAATTTAACTTTCATGCACCTACATACACGAAGTTCTTTTTTATTCTATTTAGATTCTGGTAATTCTAATTTATTTCATGAATCTTCAATAAATAGAATGTTTTTGAATCTTACTGATTCAGAAAATTTTATTGATATATTTGAGGAATAATGATGTCTCCATCATTAATTTTGATTCAATATTGGTACATTTTACATTCTATGTCATGAATACATTATGATATCTCAGTGTATATTTTTTGTACAAAATAATTTATTCCTGTTTAATCAATTGATTCATCTGTTGGACAGAAGAAATGGTAAATATATAAATAGATAAATAAATAAATAAATGAAATCTTGAAAACTGATTAAAGCATATAGAATACCCAATAGATAGATCGACATATTTCATCTTATTTGTTTCATATTAACTGTTTACCATCGATAATACCATTATGTAGAGTTTTCTAGAAGAATCTGAGCTCTTTTTAGAGAATTGAGCACCCATGTTTTCAATCCTGGTGGTAATAATCTTCCTGAAAAGTTGATTTCCACAAGCATTTGTGATGACGTAAGCATCTTCCATTTAAACAAGCGTATAGAGCAAGTCATTTATTCCATACACCAATAAAGATCATTTATCAAGTGCTCTTTGAGATTTCGTACCACATTTTCCATCGCATATATGTTGTGGGTTAGATATCATGTGCTCCACTTCATCGGGATTGCTCGATGATTGATAATACTATGTGAGAGAAGTTTATTAATCTTATTTTTATCTGATAATGAATTTCTATCCTCAAAAGATTCATGAAGCACGCTGAAAACTCGATAATAGATTTCTGAAACGAAAATATTGTAGAACCTGGAAGAAATATAGGAAAGTCTCGATTTGCTGCATGATTATATATATCCAATTCTAGTTTGATTCTTAAGAGTTTTAATGATGGTAATCTTATCATCTGATATTAGAGCACATAGAATACTCCCTCCAGTATATAGATTTTGGTAGGTTTGTATACTAAGAGAAAAGCATCTGAACAAATCGCATCCGCCAATATTGCCCGTTGAGAGAAGCTTGTTCAGATACCAATCGACTTATGCTCCACTATCTGAGAGCGTATATGTCTAATTCTTGTTACTTCTACGTCATATAATTTCTATATATTGACTCCAATACTCTATGGCTTGGATATCTTTTTAGCGCATTTTTCCGAAAAAAGCGCTATTATATTCACTTTGGCTGGCTGGCTGGCTGGCTGGTTGGCTGGCGTGACGCTGAGATCTCAGTAACTATACTATTTACAGACTTGAAACTGGTACTAAATGAAAGCTGCTGTTTCGTAGGCTTGCACAAATTGCTTTAATTCAAGCTCAGTGATTGTGGAAAATTGAATTATTCAATTACTTGTTTCAAGTGAAACAATGTCCATAGATATCTATGACATTAGGGATATGGCAACTAAAATTTATTGAAGTAGATAAAAATTTAGTTACAACTTTCGCCGCGGGTGTCACTATTATTATGTACAGTTGTCAAATCTGTCCGGGATTCATTCAATGACTTGTTTGACGCGAATTTGAAGCTTATTAGAATGAATTATTATTATTGGATGAAAATTTGTTCACTTTTGGTGTATTTTTTTTTATATAGCTTTGATAAAGATCAAATTATCATTTTAAGCTACAGCACTTGACCTCCTGTCAGACAGTAACTAAACAATGAAGATTAAAAGGTATTTTTGAGTTTGTACATGTATAAATTATGTACCTATTAAATAGTCAACTTGAAACTAGTACTAAATGGAAGCTGCTGTTTCGTAAGTTGGCCCAAACTGCTTGATTTCAAGCTCAGTAATAGTAAGAGATGGTAATTTGCGAAATCTCTGAAGTAACAAGCATTCATGAGCTGTCAAAAATGCGCTTTCATCATCTAGATGATTCTTCCATTTTTTGTATAAGAGCACTGATTCTCAACAATATGTATCAAAATAATTGCAGTATCTTATCCTAATGGAATACGTATTTGAAATGATCCATCATAGAGTATCTTGGTAAATTTTGTTAGTTTAGGAGTGTGGAACTATGAGTGACTGTTATTTTGGTGAATGACGTAAAACTGAATGTGTTTGAGCATTTATGAAGTATATTCTTATGTGATTGGATTTCTCCAAGTGGATAATCTAGAGTTACAGTATCTGGTATAGGTCCCAACTAGTCACAGTGGCTATTGCAATATTAGGCTGATTGAGAAGAATCGCTCTGTGATCGGCTGCTCTTTCAACAAGTAGGAGTCACCTTAGTTCGATGAATTAATTCAGCTAATGGTAAATATTCTTGAATAGTTGGAGCTGGAAGATTTGACAGTTCCGCATTAAATGAAATATCAATTAAATTAAAATTTTATATTTTTCATCTCTCAATAATGGCGATTATTTTTACCGTCCAAATTTCGACCAATAGAATTGCACCATTCGACGTCACGTGGTACAATCAACACGGTTTTCAAGTGTAAATTTTTTGGAAATTTTGTCTGTTGGTTATATATACAAAACAAAGAATATTCAGCCGCGTTGATTCAGCATCTGTCAAACTGACAGACAGATTGAATGTGAAAATGAGCAGATTCAGAGTCGAGTCTCTGGAATATATTGATGAATTTGGATGAGAAAAATAATCTTCGGAATGCCATTCGTGATTAAATTTAACCTGGCAAAATTTTGAGATTGTTACGAGAGCTTGCTACCAATTTATTTCGTGATATTGATCAAAAATCACTCGCTTGACAGCTCGTGATTTTTCTGTCAATATCACTCAATAAATTGCTAAGCAACAAGCCCTCGTGACAATCTAAAAATTTTTCCGCTAAAATTTAACCACTTATGATATTATATATGAAAAATTCCAAAATATCATAATACTGTTTAACCGTAATAAACAGTAGGTAACGTCCTAAATAATTCAGGAGAATTGGATCGTTGAGATCCTCAGGGCACGACCTATTATAATATGCTTGACAGTACAGCTATGGATAACACTTTGCACCTGTCATGTTATGGAGATGGAATTTTAAATTCCTGTGTGATAATCTGGGGAAAGAAACAAGAGAGTAATGATAAATGATGCTTGTGCTTTGAACTTTCGTTGTGATCTTCAAAATTGTTTTTTTTTCTACTAATTTGAAACATCAAGTGAATACAGGATAGTTTTTCAACTATCTTCTTTAAAGCGAGCGCATTTTCTTACTCTAACTTCGTGTTTCAAGTTTTGGCTATTTTAATCCTAGATGGAATTATACAATATAAGAAATATCATACAAACCAACAAAATCAGAATTTAGTTGGAAATATTGATCCAATTTGGGTTCCAACTAATACTGTATGATTTATAGTTGATCCCACGTGCTAATGATGTGTGTTTAGGAGAATGCTGGTAATCATCCGGGCTGTGAAGTTGACAAATGATTTCTATTTATGGAGTTATCAATAATTATGTTTTTGATACAAAAGATAGTTGCCATTGCGATTAGTCAAAAGTAAATTTCAGGCACCTCCACCAAATCATAAAAATTCTCACAGTAGAAAGATTTACCTTCAAAAAATTGAGTTATCAAGGATTGTTCGGGGATCTACTTGTCTCATGAATGCAGACATTATATTCCAAGAAGAGCAGAATTTGAATATTCAAATGATTGATGAGTACTCATCGGCTTTCTTAGACATTCATTTGGATGAATGTGAGGAAAATAGCGCAATGAACGGTCAATCGTGAGCAATATAACTGATGGATCTGCAAGACAAGCCCATAATAATTCAGTTCGGTTGATTAGTTAATTGAACCAGTGCAGAAATAATTCTTTTACTATATCAGTAGCACACTGCTTCTTCGTACGGTATACAGAAGCATAATGTTGAGAATACAATCTTCAAAAAATCAAAACAAATAATCATTTTTCCATTATAGATAACCAAAGTTCTTATTTCGAGTGATTTAGACCATTAATTGGAGCAAACCTTATCGCAAACAGATAAATAGGTACATTTATTTGTTATTACTTTGTTTGCAACTGTCCAAAATAAATAATTAACTAATATGATAACAATCAAATAATACAATAACTTGTGTTTAATTCTTGTTATTACAACACAAAATCATTCTGATTATATGAACCAAATGTTTTGACAAAATATTGAACTCTATATTCATATGACAGCTAATAAACTACGTGGTCAATCGAATGTGATAAATAATAATTGGACATATTCAGTACTTCTATTGCAAATATCTGGCTGTAGATAATGGAAACCAATTCTCCTGTGAATATTGAATAAATAATATAATGAATTGTGAATTAATCAGGATTTATAGAACGAAAATTGATCATTCTTTTCAATCTGGTAATTATTTTACGTTTGACAAAACTTCATTTCAATCAGAATGAATAGAACAAATTGGTATTTCTGTGTGCATCAGTGCACTGGGAATAACTCAAACAGTCATATTGGTATGAGGTCTGTTTCATTAACCTAGATTTATTTCAAATGATAATTTCCACCAAAAATAGTCAAATATAGTTCAATGGAGACAAGAATACATTTCTCATCCTTTAACCTTGGACGTTCGACGTCTTATTTATTTTACAACTACAAGTAGTACCCAATCCCATTTGAGTGATTAGATTCTATAATTTGAGTCGTTTACTAGATAAAGTCCCCTAAAGTATCGTTCAATAAACCAGGATAAGTAACGGAATGAATAATGTAGTCCATCGTTCAATTTGCTCCATGAGCTGCCTGCAAAATAGAAAATACTGAACCAAATAACATTAAAACCCAACTAAACTGTAAGCTGGATTTTTTACCAAATGGTGCAATAAATTACGGCCAATGCATGTAAAGAAGTAATCTGCTTAATCTAAATTTATAGACGTAACGTGAAATCGTGAGTGTTTCTAAATTGGGAGAGTATTGAAAGATATTACCATTATGAGATTTCAACCTCTGGAAAAATTGGTTTGCCTAATTCCAAAATACTCCAGTGATGGCATTTAGATGGCGATTTTTAAAGCGGAACATACTGCGTTAAGCGGACCACATGTAGTTTACGGTTTCAAATCGATAATAGAGTAGCATTTATTTTGCATCTAGATTATCGGGATTTCAATGAGATGTTTTTCAAACATTTTCAGCATGGCGAATGAAATTGCCCCAGTGATCGCTACATACGAGTCTCTGAAAATCCATCAAGCTCGATTTTGATTCATTCTGAATGTAGCCTAGTTATGTAGAATACAATTCTTGTGCAATGCAATTTATGGGAGTTGAATGCTTGAGAGAATATATGATCCCAAAGTAATTCCGCTTGTCGATTTCACATGTGCAAACGTTGGAGATCAGCACACATACTACGAAAATAAATACGATTTCAAATAATCTATCCCACTACTGCAATCTTTATTAAGTAGCGATGGTCATATAACAGTTACTCCGCCGGCCAAAGAGAAAATAAGATCTTATCCAAATTGCCAGAACACATCCATGTTCCTCGCCATATCCCGAAAGACCTCATTTTCGGATGATGCTCCACATTTAAGAACTCTTCAAGAAATTCAATTTGTTTTAAGGTCCCAGTGAGTGAATTCACTTTATAATCAGCCACTTGGAGGAAAATAGTATCAATCCTAACATAGGGTGCGCTAAAAGAGTAATAGTTTTGGAATCAAATTGAGTGGATTGTTTCGTATGAAAGATTTCCAAACAGACGTTATTTTCTCATCTAAGTATTTCCGGAAACATTTATTCGAATGACAGTCGAATGAATTATCAATAATTTCAACGGTATTCTTGTATTCTGGAATATAGTCACAGGCAAGAAGTAATATAAGATGTGAAACTTGAATTCAATATTCGATTGATTCAATTTGGTAATTTGTTTAAGCTCAATTCAATAAGTTATGAGTTCAACATAGTTTTGTTCTCTGGAACAGAAATATCATCAGTAAAAAATGTGCACTGCTATCTTTATCTCCAAACTTCGACGTTGCAGCAGAGAAAACTTTGCCAAAAACAGGAGACAATGCAAAGAAAACTAATAGTTCCCTGAACATATTTCTGGAATTATCTACAGATGATGAAAGAAAAATGCTTTGTGAGCATATAATATAGAGCAAAGACAAAGGATTTTTTTATCAGGGCAAAAATTTATGTGACGATACGTTCAGATTACATTTTCTTTAACATTGGATGATAAATCATTGTGCTTCCTCTTATCGCGAATCAGTTCAATTGGAATTAATCTGTTATATTACAACGAAAACGAGAAAATGGTAGATTGGATGACTTGTGTTTCTTTCATATCCGGTTTTGTTTTGTATTATCTATGTTTCATATTGCAAGAAGCTTCAGTTGCTCAGAATGATAAATTATGAACTGTAATCACTTTAATCTTCGAGATGCAGTATGCAGCAGTGACTTATGAATTTAATTAATGGAACAGTGAGTTCATCTGTGTAAAACTAAAAGCTACTTGCGTTTATAGTCCGCTATAAACCAGGATTTTGCTGACAATAAGCAGATTTATGTTGAACACCTGGAAATATACAGTCACATTAAATTTGCCAGGCGTAAAATCACAAGTAAGCCATTTTTTAGTACCTACTTTCTGTCGCATTCCAACGATCTCTTGCATATTATTTGGTGAGGTGAATATCAGAGTCTATTTATCTATCATACCTAATAGGAGAAAATTAATCGGAGCTAACCTAGTTAATTATGAAATATTACGATAGAGTGAGTTGGTACGCGGATATTGAGCGGTAGATTCTTGGAAGAATAGCAATTTGATTGTATTATTGACGAATGACATGAATATGTGTGATAAGTATTCTTGTCTATTTACACCTGTGAGTTCATCTTTGGCTTCGGTCAACCTTTAGTCGGACATCATTGATGAGCGAATTAGAAATATGAACCAATGGACAACTGTGTCTTATCATCAAATTCAATTATTTGGAGCATAATATTATTACCAAACATGATTTCTCACCACGGCTTGATGCTCTAGTGGATTGTTCACTGCACGCTTGTAACGTATCAATCTAGGGTTGTATGGCTCACCGCGAGGACTTCAAATTATACACAAGTATTATAGGATAACCACCTATATAGCTTGAAGGAGATTCTGAAGCCATGAGAGATCATATATTATATATTATATATTTTTGTCTAAGACGTTGGAATATTTCACTCATACTGAATATAAGTGATAGTTCATATGTTCAGTGAATGATTCGAAAGACCAAAATAATCGTCTTCATAGCATAAAACCAGTATAGGTAACAAAATATCAATTATATGTGAAAAAAAGAGGCAAAAATGCCCTTTCTCGGTTCATTTCGAATTTACTAATTCGAAACAGAAAATCAGTCAAGTACAGAACACATTATTTCCCAATGGATACTAAAAATAACTGTGTCTGAAATCGGAATTTCTCTTCTGGCTTCTGGAATCGAATCGAAGTGAACCGAGAACCGGAATCAGAGTCAAAATCGATTCTGGAATCAGAATCGAAAACCGATTCTGGTATTGGAATTGGGAACTGATCCTGAAATCGGAACCGGATTCGAAACCAAGAACCGGTTAGTTGCATATTTAAATGACCAGGTACCTGGTTTTTACGAAATCCGGTATCCAATAGTACTGATACCCGTTTATATCACTAGCTCCCTGCTGAAATTTCCTTTCTCTCAATACTAATTGTAATTTTTTGCTAGAATATTCCCAAAGAATATTTCTTTCAGACAGCTGTTACAACGCTCTATGACAGTACAAAATAAAATTGGAAATAAGTCAATGGCGGTCCTGGACACTAAATAGTTGGAGGTCGAAATTGTATATTCAATTAAGATAGATTCTTGAAATATCAGTTTTATCTTCATATTCGTAATATATATTCCGTAGAATATTTCAGATCTCTAAATATCTATATCCTCTCAGACAAATACCGTAGACAGACAGGTATATATATAATAAATTTTCATGACTCAAACAGAAGTCACTCTTGACATCATGATAATTATTATCTTTGAAGTAAATGAAATTTTCAGCTAAAATTTTATGAAGGGCAAATAAATGATTGAAAGTACCATTTTATAAGGCTTGGTACCAATAAATACAGAATTACAGATTCTGTCCTATGTGCTTATAGTTTGAATATTTTAATATAACAAGATAATACCGCGAAACCTAGTGAACTATCACACTGTGATGCAGTGATTAAGAAACGTCTTATGTAGTGTTTCACAAGAATCAAGAAGTAATCTTGATCTTGTCTTGATCTTGTATTGAAATCAAGACAAAACCAAGACAAGAAGCATTTTCTATTTTCCAAGACAAGAAAAAAAAGTGCTATCAAGAATCAAGAATTCTTGTCAAGAAATCTTGATATGTTGACCATTAATCTCTAAAAGCTGCATATTTATCAATCTATTATTGAAAAATTAAAATCTGCTGCGGCTATTACAGTTTTTGACCGACAGTAAATTCCATGGCCAGTTCCATCACTGTTTCGTGAGTTTATGAATGTCCTACCAACTTTGAAAGTGGCAGTATCATTGTCAAAGTAACAGCGTCATTGTCAAAGTGACAATGTCATTTTCAAAGTGAAACCTGTCATTGTTATGGTTACAGATGGAGGCTATATTTTAGTCCTAACCAGTATAAGTATTCTTGAAAATGAAGAGTCTTCATCTAGATTTTCTGGTTGAAAAAGCTCATTCACAAATTTGAACCTAGCATTATAATAAAAAACTGAAATATCAAATTTCAGTCGAAAATTCGTACAGATTCTCAAATTATTATACTTTTAGACAGACAGACCGACCAATTTCATTCAAACTTATGTTTTTCAAATTCTGTAGGGTTGAAAATGTGGAAAATCATCAGAATCTCAAACATTGCTATATCATATAATAATTGATAATTGCAAATACGATTAAAACATGCAAATGACAGACTTTTTAGTCATTTCTATTGGTGGCAATCTTGGAAAACGTTGCTGGAATCGATTCATCACATAACTGACAGGGAGGATAAAGGGTAGACACTAACTCTAAGCTGAGTGTTCGGATAAGATAAAGCAATAAAGAAAGGGGATTTCCCCTTAAAGTCAAGAACAAGAAATATCAAGAATTCTTGAAACAAGACAAGAAACTGGATGCCAAGAAATAGGCAAGACAAAAAAATTTTATTTTCTTGTCTTGAAATCAAGACAAGACAAGAAATGATCAGCAAGACTAGAAATCTTGTCTTGATGAAACATAAGTCTTATGTATAATAAGATTGATCATATCAATACTTTGTTGAAGAAACAGAATATGATGAGAGCTCCAAGATTATGTGTGGTAGTTTGAGTTGATTTTAAGCCTTTGGATTCACGATAGCCTCGGGAGAATCAAGGCCCCTAGTAGGACATATAAACTTGCTCCATTATCAGATCATCCTGGACTTGAGTTCAAAATCTGTGCAACGATTTCTAATCATATATGATCTCTCATGGCTTCAGAATCTCCATCAAGCTATCTAGGTGGTCATCCTATAATACTTGTGTATAATTTGAAGCCCTCGCGGTGAGCCATACAACCCTAGATTGATACGTTACAAGCGTGCAGTGAACAATCCACTAGAGCACTAAGCCATTGTGAGAAATCATGTTTGGTAATAATATTATGCTCCAAATAATTGAATTTGATGATAAGACACAGTTGTCCATTGGTTTACTATTCATGAAATAAATTTTATTATCGATGACAAAGTGTGATGAAAATTTAGAGATTTGGTCCTACTTGATAATAATTGAATGTATTGACAAAATCAGGTAATTTAGTATCAGAGACTACCCATGATGCCGCTCGCTATTTCTTGTTTTGAGTAGGAATGAATTCATGGTCAGATCAAGAGCAGATGGCATACTACTATTTTCAGTCTCTTTTAGTTCATTTTAATGTCATTGTTTTGTTCAATAAACTAATAGAAAGATAGAACCTCTTGGAAAATGGGAATATTTGATATTCGGGATAATTTGCAATCCTCTTTGATGATCAGAATTTGGCGTTCATTTATATTCTGAAGTCTGCAGTGTCACCAATAAAATAAGAGTAAAAATATGTAAATGTGTCAATGTGGGGTAGTTGTAATGTACAAAATATAATTCTTCAAAATTTTATATGCTTTGTTAGTCCTGGGACGAGTCACCATAAAATAAAATGCTCAACTGAAAGCCCATAAGGTATTTGGACTCGATAACCAGGTACTAGGATACCTGGTTAGTTTTGGAACCGTGAAACCGATCCCATTTTATTCCGGTTTTGACGGCACTAGCAAAGACTATTGTTCTTCAGACAAATTAATTAGAAATCCCTCTCTTCATTAATATTCAAAGAAGCCAAATTATTGGCCTACTAGCATTGGCAGACTTCTAAAATGCTCCAGATGTTTTTATTCTGTTATAAATGTAGCACTTGCTGATCAATTTAGAAGGATACCATCAAAGGAAAATGATAATAAATTTCTACTTTCTCCTTTCAATATCAAACAGATAAAAATAATTCTATTAACCTCTAAAAGGGGAATTTATGGAACAATAAATCGAAGAACGATTTCATGAGAAAAATAAGATGTTATCCTCTCCCCTTTATTGGAATATGTCGAGACTGATAAAACAACTTCATAATTAAACCTTAGTTACAGAAGATAATCAATATCACCTTTGTGTAGTTATTTGAATATGGACAAATAGGCAATTTGGAATTGCAACAAGCTTTTCTATTGTTGTTTGTTCTACCAGATTCTATCAATTAGTTCATTTACTCAAGCAAATAAGCTCGTTGGTTGATTTTTGTGTGCGCAAGTATAGCATGAATGCAAATATGTGTTGCCAATTACTGATTACGTTATTAAACATGGATATAACTATGTTTTTCTTCAAGCTCACCTTGGGAATATTTGGATGAATATTAGAATGAGGTATCGTGAGAAAGAATTCAGTGTTTCTCTGGTTATTCTGGACTATTAAAATCCCCTTGAAACTAAGTGCAATAAAGGTCAAAAGAACGATAGTTCATTCACTGAAGATAAGAGTAACGGATACTGACGCTTGGTAGCATGAATTTGTACAATATATAAGATTAATTGAAAATTATATACTTACGAATCTCAAATTCTGTGCATCTATTAAGGATGATGAAATCTTGGATATAATTATATAATATATCACAGAGCTTTATAAGAGGAAGCGTTATAGAGTTGAGTTGATAATTCCTATGGTCAGTTTGAGTTTGTTCGCTTTGAATAGATCTTTTTATATCTGTGAAGATATTGCTCTCTACGTATGCCATTTTATTCACGATTAAAGCAGAATCAGAACTGTTCTAAGTGAGTAACCTCAGGCAATGTTACCGCAAAACTCATTTTTACTTGTGAGATCTCTAGAGGACTCCATCGCGGTGACTTCTTCTTCAAACAAACAGAAATCCAATTCGAGATTTGCTGGTTCAAACCACGATTTGTGATAACAAGAGCTGAACATTGCACTCACAAAGAAAATGTTATTGTTTCTATTTTCTCGTTTATTTGAACAGGAAATAATGACTGCTAATGGTTGAGAAGCTATTGATGTTCAAGAGAATAAACAATAGTGAACATAGGTAGTCATATTTGAAGTTATATTCAGAGAACACTGTTAATCGTGGACAAAGGAGTTAGACCTGTCAAACAACTAGTTTCTAGATGATAACAACAATTAACTTTTATGATTGAATATAATGTCTTTATTTTATATACAGTACTGAAGCATAATGTGAGTATTACCGTACGACTGGAAGAAATCTTATTTTCACACTTGCATAACTTATCTTTCCATAATCCGTACTAATACAAAACAATCTGTTCTACCTTACCCTCAAACATTAGTTTTCAATGTGAAACTATAGTATTTGAAGCTCGGAATGTGAAAATTTCATCATATTCTTCAGACAAAGAAAAAGCTACACAATGATATTTTCCATATGATGTTTTAATTGGTTTATTTTGTGCGATAAATATTATATGCGGTCCAAATTGCCAGTTGGAAGACATTGTCATCTTTATCGAATATAAATTCTCTATCAGCCCTCTCATCAATCTTGATACTACTCCCACATATTTTTATTTACATTCGCGAGCTTCGAAAACCCGACTATGAGCGAGAGAAATATTTAAGAAAGCTCCCTGGTGCTCCAGCATCAGCAACAATATTTCGAAGAGAGTACGCACGAATCTTGAGCTCATCTTGGGCTACAAATGCATATTCCTCCCTGGAAATTGAGTTTTAGACGCTCTTGGAATATATTTCGATCGATGATGCAAATGTATCTGAGGAATTTCTCCTCATTATTATTCGAAGCAGAATGCATTCGGTGATAAATCTTTCATCATCTTAGATGATACCAGAATGAGATATGTGGCTCCAATTTCCAGAAATCATTTTGGGAGCAAAGTTCGAAGTGATAACTCACTAAGATATTAGTTTTTGAGTGGGTTATTATTTCCAGTCTTAATATAAGCAGCATGCCAAATTCCCCAAGCCGAGGGGCTGACTTTTTAACTTCTAATGTAGATAGCAGAGACGCCTTTCTGACAGATTCATACCACTCAATCAATCTGAAATAAATATACAGTATAACTGTGCCACGGCATATTATTAGTACGTACTTTATTCAGCTCGCACGTTCTATATATAGTGTTTTTCTGCTCAAATTGACATGTCTGTAACTAGTAACATACATTCCTACAATATGATGTAGTTACTCATCATTACGCAGTTTTATAGGTACTCTTGCTCTAAACATTCACTTCATCCAATTTTTATTTCGACGAAGGAGGGAAATCAGAATGATTACGAATATATAAGAGTGTACACATGATGGAAATCAATTACTTGTCACTTTTTAATGTTATCCATACCCACATACGAGGTACGAGAGAAAATATAACAGCTTCATACCTGAGTATGTGTGAAACTAATCTAGAACTCAAATACATAGTAGGATTGGAAAAAAACAAATTTCGGATTAGATTTCTATGAACTGTGTCAAGCCATGTGAAAAATGTTCTAATAGACTTCAGGTTCCAGCAAAGCAATATCACCCAATTCAAGTGCAAAATCTTGATTTCTAGGTACCTGCAGTATTCTATAGATTTATTTTGTTCTGCCCTTGTTGTTGAAGAGGTAAATCTGAAATAACTTTCTTTCAAAACTCAGTTTCGATATTGGTCCACTATTCAAGTCTTTCAAATAAATCTGTAGTTCTCATTTCCACAACAACCTCTTTGAAATTGCTTTTAGCTTCTAAGGTTTGCTGCCAGATTTGAGTATTATATTTCAGGATGTGAGCAGAATTCCTTGGATGGAAATATATTTGAAGGGATACTGTAAGTTGTCATTGGAAATAAGACATGATGACATTATAAACGAACGCAGGAGCAAAATGTGCTCATGTATGGATTAAAATACAGAAGAGATCACGTGTGTTTGATAACAGATTTTTTTATTTGTTGTTGGAGGAACGAAAAGACAATGAACTCAAAAACATACACTCCGTTGATGATTCAACAAAGTTTGCGGCATGTCCTCAGCATAGTAATTTCAGAAATCATAGCCCTGTGTTGAGATTAATTGTAATGCATGAAATTCATTAAAAAAACTCTGTAAGAACAGCTAAATAAAAGAGCAATATCTTAAAAAGAAATTGTGACTTCCAAATTCTTAAATTTTGATCTCTCAGCAAAGATAGGTCTGCATGTATACAAAGTGAGAGAATAGCACTTTATTGATTCTGATCTTTCAAGCAGAGCAGATTTGCTGAAGTTTGAATCTGGATGCTAGAAGACATGAGAGAAAAGGAAGCTATGATAACGGAAAGTGACACATATTAAATATTCTCTTCTGCGATAAGAAAAAAAAACCCAGGTCTCCTGAGGACTACATTGTCGTATTATTTGTGCCTTGGAATATATCAGGTTACTTGTATATCAGAAAAGTGGAGAACATTCGAGACTCATGTATATAAAATACGTAACAGATATTATTTCTTTGGTTCTCTTGGGAAGTGCATCATTCCTGATATCAATTAATAACTGAAAGCTAGTAATATCTTTTCTGAGTATAACAAGAATCAGATGATATACTGGCAGACTAGTAAATAACTATTTCTGGCTAATCTATACATTCTTCAGAATTTTATTGAATAGAAACGACTTTTGATTTTAAATTCTGTATATTTATTTGAAACTTTGACGTTTCGAACCTTTGACCAAGGATTTTCTTCAGAAAACAATGATACACAAGATAAAACAAGACAAGTAACTAGATACTAGAAATATACAAAATACTAGATGTGATAACGTGGATATCACACCTAAACAAAAGGAATAAAATCCTCTGGCATTCACCCAAGGCTTGAGGAAAATCATGTGAAAATCTTAAACAGAGGAATATATCCTACTTGGTACAGCTCCGCACAAATCCCAAATCACAAAATACACATTTCAACAAGACAGCGTAGCGCTACTTTTTGCTATCAGTTTGGCTCACAGCTGCAGTGTCAGATAGTCTTCAGTGTACTTCATAATCCAAAATATACACAGAACTACACTAACCAAAACATAGTCATTATATATGTGTGTTAGTGATTACAGAAAGCCAAACATTTGATAAACCAAAATCATCAGTATGGTTGAAGTTATTTGGATGTTTAAATATCTCAATTGCTTCTCTGACTAATCGATGAGCATCTTGTGACTATTCTTGTTTCTTCATCAATCATGGTAGATTGGTCAGAGAAGCAATTGAGATACTTAAACATCCAAATAACTTTAACCATACTGATGGTTTTGAATTATTGAATATTTGGCTTTATGTAATCAATAACACACATATATAATGACTATGTTTCAGTTGATGTAGCTTTGTGTATACTTTGGATTATAAAATATACTGAAGACTATTTGACACTGCAGTTGTGAGCCAAACCAATAGCAAAGAGTAGCACTATGCTATCTTGTTGAAATGTCATATATTTTGTGATTTAAGATGTATGCGGAGCTGTACCAAGTACGACATATTCCTCTGTTTGGGGTTCTCACGTGGTTTTCCTTCAAGCCTTGGGTAAATGCCAGAGGATTTTATTCTTTTTGTTCAAGTGTGATATCCACGTTATCACATCTAGTATTCTGTATATTTCTAGTATCCAGTTACTTGCCTTGTTTCATTTTGTATCAATGTTTTCTGAAAAAGATCCTTGATCAGAAGATTGAAACGTCAAAGTTTTAGATAAATATACAGAATTCAAATTCAAAAGTCGTTTTTATTAAATAAAATTCTGAAAAAGTATAGACTATTATCTATTTCCTGTTGATTATTGCAAAGAGAATCGAGAACGGTTCAATTCAATACTTGGCAGTGATATGTGTACTGTGTACATTGAACTTGAAAATTGGTATCAAAAGATATCTCATATCATATCATTTATCCTATGAAAAATATCTTCATCATTTTATCAGGATACTTATTTCTTGATCAATTGACAATTGTATTTTCAATTATCCTTAATGTATTGTATGCTCAATTCTGAACAATTTGAGCAAGGTATCAATCCAATGAAATTCTTAATTAATTTACTTTGGAACTAGTCACAATCTTGGAGGACGCTTGGCAATAAGGCGGTACAATAACAAACTACCGAGAACCAGAGATTTATTAGCGATGAATAAGCTGACGCAACATTATACACATGAAAATCTGTTCAACATATATATTAAGAAAAATAAGTACAAAAATTGATGAAACCAAAACAAATTGTGTCTTGTATCGTCACCTGGTAGGCTGAGTATTCTGGCTCAACTTTTAAGGGTTGTAAGCGTTTGCGTTAGTACGTACAGGCAGAATGACAGTCCTCGGCCCACAAAAAGGTGAAATTACTAATGGACACTTTTTCTTTGTGTTATTGGTACAAAGTAGATTAAGACATGGTTGAACAATTTCGCACACAAATGAAATCATCAAAATGGAGCATTATTTTGTAGTGAACTATTGTAGACCAATATGTGAGATAGCTGATGTCAAAGGAATGTCAACAATGTATTTTGCATCTAGAATTCGATATGAAATAGCAATGTGCGTAATAGTTGCCACATTTGCTAACTGTGTATCAAAAGTGAATGAGAAAAATGATTCCTTTCCAGTTTGAAACAGAATTTTCCTGATTTTGGGTGCCGATTTGCATTATGGATAAAAAATGAATCCAAAAAGCTGAGGCGAATACAAGATAATAATCAAAGTAGTGGACGGAATCCGACGGCTCTACACTAGAAAAGGCGAAATTGATCGTATTTAGAAACAAGATCAAGGCCAGTGGTCTTTGTGTTGCAAAAGAATCTTTTTGTTGATCACCTCAAAATATGGAGAAATACGAATTCCAGGCTGGTCTTTTGAATCGCCAGGATGCGAAAAATATCATATTTGGTCTGGTCTACTGAAAACAATAATCATTTTGCATTGGGACAATGTATCCATCAAAAATCAAATTGAGACATTATCTCTCCAATTCGACAGTTTTGGCTTCTGTTCACTGTGATGTATTCCCGAGCCAAATAAATTTCAGCTGGAAAACGATTCAAGCAAAATGAAAATTAGGTAACAGCTATAGATAGGTATTTTGAAGGTTTTCCAAATGTGAATTCCATCTAATGGGGAAACGTTGGACATATTGTGAAGAGTTGCATTTCCAAATTATTCTACTACCCTAATATGTAACAACAAAAAATCAAGGAACAGTTAGAAACATCTCATTGAATCAAAATATATTCAATGATAGTAATAGTACCAAGAATGATCATCCTCTTGAGGGGACAAATATAAAAGTTTATTTTACACATAATGTTTCCATAATTAGCATCGAATACTGTTTGGATATTACTCATATAGGATAAAATTTGAATGCGGAAATACCACCGTCATAAAAGTGTGAGCAGCGTGCCAAGTAAGAGCTTGGCATGCAGGGGATTCAGATAAGTCTAGACGAGGAATTATTTTAATTATGAGTAATAAAAACATTTTGAGGAAGAATCGATCCATCCGAATTGACTAGGCTGAGAATGAATGTCTACTATATAGAATTTGATTTAAACTATCAATAATTACATCAATCATTTTCCAGATAAATATGTTTTATTGGGTATAAGGCAGCACTTTGCTGTCGAAACGTTGTGTTTCTAATAAATTACAGAACTTATACCCAATAAAACATATTTATTTAAAAATGAATTCTGAAAAGTTTTTTCCTTCATTTTCCGGATATATTATTCAAAATTGAAAATTTCAGTCCTGAGTGAACACATTATTCACGGAATCAATCAAATGCATGGTAAACCTGATATTTTCTCGCATTGAAGTTTCCTATTTCACAAACATTGATGAGCTATCATACTCATAGGCCTGTTGATGAATTGGTGTTCATTATTTACTTAAAAGTGATAAATTAGGGATGATATCCAGATGATTAGATATCTTGCTGCAAATCTGATATAACAAGATATTAGAGCAGAAGCAGATGGACGACGTCACAGCACGATCTACCCTTGACATAATCCGGAGTGCAATCTCACCGCGAGATTACACATCATGGCAGCTCCAGACCAATTGTTTGTAAACACACATGACACTTACACGTGACACATACTATCTGTTTATTTGCCACTGTGCTACATCTCACGTTACCTCATTTGTCTACTTGTGACTCGACCGTAATATAACAACTAGGTTGGTGGAAAGTATAATGACATTATAGGTAACATGTAGGTGGACTGAATATATTCGGACTGCTTCTGGAGCTCGACTACATCCATGAATTTGACTCCATGGAAAAAACTTGGGTAGGGTGAAATAATTAGTTATATCCCGTAAATTTCTTCAATTGACCTGCTGCGTCAAATTCCAATTGACTCCTTGTACATTTTCTCAAGAGGTCAAATGAAGTTTTAGGAGACATGTCGAGTTCAAGAACTGTATATACAGATAATTTTCGGAGTACGCTAGATGAGAACTGAAGATGGATACGTAGAATACTTTAGATAGTTCCCTAATGCTTTGAATAGATATGGAAATTGGAGCAGAACAAAAACCAAAACAAAATTTGATGTTTATCATAATACTTTTGTGTTTTGAACATAAGGTTTCACATTCTTGCCTTTTAAATGTTTGAAACCTAATTTGAAAGAATTGACCAGCTTGACCGTCTTTCCGAAATTGATCTTAAAATGTTCCTCCAAATGTTTACAAACTTGTAATTGCTCACCTTGTGTTCAACGATTAGAAGCTTGGAATATGAAGAACCATTCAGAGACAGAAATAAAAATTTATTTTATAACTTCTTTATGTTTCTCTCATCGTTTATAAATCTTGCATTTCTCACGCTGTGAGCTCAAAAAATATTTTTGTTTGTGTAAATTCTCATCTCCGGCTTACAGTATCAAATTTGTCCCTCAATATAGTTGCTCAAAGTATATAAAAGCTACAAAATTGATAAGATATTATATTTGCTACAGTTATTTCAACAAAATTTGAATCTCAAGCATCGATCATAATAGTCCGTGAGACAGCGCCTAAATTTTTTGTTGATTACCGCTCATTTGAAACTTTGTGAGTGGCTTCATTGTGATGAGTCCGACAACTTTTTCATTCAGCAAAATTCTAGATTTGGGGGTGTTTATCCGCGAGGGCTAATTAATTGGAAGAATATTACCGTAATACTGATATTTACACTAATCGAAAGATTTTTTGATAATAAAATGAAGGAAAAATATTGTCCGACATGAATATTGAGGCCACCGGTGAATCCGACAAGCCGCACTTGTCATAAGTATGTTGGTACTAATGGTAAGTATGTTGGTACTTATGACAAGTCGGACTCACCGGTAGCCTCAATATTAATGTCGGACAATATTTTTCCTTCATTTTATTATCAAAAAATCTTTCGATTAGTGTAAAGATCAGTATTACGGTAATATTCTTTCAATTAATTAGCCCTCGCGGGTAAACGCCCCCAAATCTAGAGTTTTGCCAAATGAAAAAGTTGTCGGACTCATCACAATGAAGCCACTCACAAAGTTTCAAATGAGCGGTAATCAACAAAAAATTTATGCGCTGCCTCACGGACTATAAGGTATAACCTGAAAACTTAGGATTGGTAATTGCAAACCTCATAAGCTCGCTGATTCATAGAATGTACGAGACAACGGACGGATTTACAAATTGAAGGGTAGAATGGTCTTGAAGAACATAATTGCTTATTAGCTGATAATCGATTGATTTGCTTGACTTTCGCTAAAATGGATAAATGGGTCCGTATAAGTGAAGCTCTAAATATATTCATAAAGTGTAACATAGTTATCATCTCACTCAAGAAGCTCAGAGCTTGGCAACAGAATATTAAATACTCACTCGAACGCGGTTACACTGAAATTTGTAGTCGGGTAGAACAAAAGAATTAAAGCAGTATTACTATTCTGGTTTGCGGACTAAGCATTATCATAAATATGAGATTTAATTGAGCTCCGCAATCTAGTCAGACCTTTTTTGACAAGAGCATAACAAACGGCGTACGCGTGCATTTACAACATAATCTTTCTTGATTTCTGCATCCATGGTTTGAAGTTGAAACTCAAGGCTTGTTTGGTCACAAATTGCTGGAGTAAAAAAACAAGATATGAGTGGTTGTTCCATAAATAGTAGGTATGAATAATAATGACTCCCGCTGCTGCAGTCTGGTTTACATTTGCAGTAGAGTATATATAGTTTCATCATTCCATTTATATAGAGCTGACGATTGTATTTTATAGTACTTATATATTAGCTGTTTTACTAGATGAAAACTTTTCAAAGAAGACGTGCACGAAATTATCATTTGAACTTTTGAAGTAAATTGTTTTCATACGATTTTTGACGCGCAGATTACTAAGAGTGAGACGATAAATATCACTATAGAGAAAGAACGTAGAAAAATGTGTCATGCCTGTATATGTCTGAAATAACGTTAAGTCATGTCTATCATTGTAGCATTCTTCACTAACATTTATAGGTATCAGATTGGAGCAATTACAATTACAGTTCAAATACCAATATTAACTGCATAATATGTACGACATAACTATGATGGGGATGAACTATTCACTCCTGATTTCAAAAGCAGTTAATTAGAATACCTCAGAAAACCGAAGTAGTTTGCGAATAGAGGAACCATTGAAACTCGGTTGATAAACCAGTCTTTCGACGATAGGTCCCTATCTCATCAGCTGTACATGAATAAAGACCGCAATCGAGGACGATGTAATACAGTCTTCGTGAGTTCTTGCATTCAGTGGTCGCTATTTATTCATGTCTAGTGTAACGTGATCTCAATGCTTTATCCAAAGTTCATGAGTTTCAAATATGTTATTTAGCAGTGTGAATATCTGATCTAATGTTATAAGCCTTTGAACAGCTTTCTGTGAATGAACTAATAATTTGCAAGGTTGTGAAATATTCTCAATTCATTTTCTTTTCTCTACTGAGCTAAGAGTTTTGCGCTAACGTGAATTCAATAAGCTTTTACATAACTTTCGAATATATCTGATCCAATTTCTTGGTACAGAAGCTGGCTTCACGGTGAAAGAAAGATTGACAATGTATGAGTAAAATTTTTTCCCAGCATCGTTTTGGTTGATAAAGTTATTGATAGGAGACTTCACTGGAGCCTGACTTTCCTATACTGCAAGCTATCAAACGAGCGAAAAAATTCTTGTAGATAAGACTGCATGGATTATTGATTGTTGCTATGACGAGGTCAACGGGAGCAAAATTCTAATTTCACATGGGACTCTATATACAGGACTATGAAATCCTGTCTTGTTGAAAGCTCAACTTTTGTAGATGTTTCCTACGCTACTGATTTTGTATGTCTTGTCAATTTTTACTGTATTCCACTTGGATTCTCTTCAACGAGTTTCAAATCTCAATTTTTATTCTGAAAAAATTAATCTCTTGACTTTCAAAAATCTAATTACAAATGAATTTTATCATCCCCTTAAATCGCTTTATTCCACTAATGCTCAATATTATGAAGGACAAAGTGAATTTATTTCCAAAGTAAATTTAATCCATTTAAAAAATTCTAATCGGATTGTTATTAAAAACATTGCTGTCAAAAAATCAACTGTCATTTCACAGAGTGAATTTTATTTACTTTGGAAGTAAATTTATTTGTCCTTCATAATACTGGGCATGAGAAAACAATCAATTCCTATGTTGAAACAAATGGAGACGTAATTCCCAGACAATATCTTCGGCGCTGATTCTCTTTTCTTATTATGCTTGTAATTCAGTCGATACATTATTGAGAGATTCCTTATTTATCCAATGAACGGTAAACGAAAAACTCATGCATTCTGTAACTTCTTGTGCGAAGAGCTATCTTATCTTGGCATGTTTACGTGGAATAGAGAATACATTTTTTCAGCTGGAATATAGATAGGATGCACTCATATTTGAGATTATCAAGTATTCAAGACTATTATAGACTTCGTGAATGTCAATGATTTGTTTCTTTTGGGCTTGAATCAGTACATTAAATTATAGTAGCCTGTGACGTTTGATGCGTGAGTATAGCACTAGATGAAGGACAGCTGACTCGTCTGCCATTTTGGAGCCCACTGTCAGTTGTTAACCGTTTACCGATGTGTGAACTTTGATATAATTCAATAAAATAATTGCAAATGACGGGCTGTTCTGGGCCCAGTTATATCATTCATTCGAGATACGGGTTCTGATTCTACGAATGAGTAATTTTTATTTCTTAATACATCATTTGAATGTGGAGAAATATATTTCAAGCTACTTAATCTCAATTTAAATTTCAAATCTAACTGTTCGATTGTAAGAGGCTGAGTGCATTATTCAGAGTAAATGTCAGCATTATTGCAAAAGTCTTTGTCCTCCAGTGATATTCTTAATGGTTTGCTACTAAACTGTCATAATTTTTCGAAGTTTTGCAGTGTTTTGCAAATTATTTGTTGGAGCACTACATTGATGTGAGAGGCTTGGGGATTGGAAGTTTTGAGATTTCAAACAAAAATGGAACTTTCAACCACAATTCCAAATGAGCTAACAAGAAAAATACAAGAAGCAAATAATTGCGTTTCATTCGACTTGAACTGTTTTTTAAATTGAATTGAATTATTGTATTTTCCATGATTACCTCGATTGATATCTTATATTTTATCTTTCTTGCTTATTATTATTGATTATTCAACCTGCTTTGACCAAAGCAAATATTTAGGTACTTACCTAGGTATCTATTCGTTCAAATCACCATACTACCTACTTTAACTTCATAATTTGAATACTACACATTTACAGATTTTATGTGGAAAATTAATGCAAGCAGATGAATTTCTTCAAGAACAAGATGCACAACTGCCTGCTATTTTAATCTTTTTATTATTCATCCGGAAACCTACATAATTCACACAAAATCATATAAATACGAATATTAGACATTTCACAGACTTGTCAGTGGGCTCCAAGATGGCGAACGAGTCAGCTATGTTTATCTAGTGCTGTATGCGTTCGTATCAAGTCATTTTGTATTATTTCGGGCATGCTTTGCAATAAAAAGAACAATAAATCAATTGAAGCATGCAGATTTCTGTTCATTTTCTGCCGTTGATTTGGCAGAAGCGGCTTAAGCAAGGCTATATATCTGCGGATATTTTTATGTAGCTATAAAGTGAATGCTGGACTAAGCTGAATTTTTATAACCCATACGAGAGAGATCTAATACCAGATTATCTAAAGTCCAATATATACTAGAGGTAATGTTGATCGTAAGGATATTTTGTTGTGAGTCTTTATCTCATAAATGTCGATTAGAATTGGACATGATGAATAAAATGGAATTGCTTGGATACAACTGAATAATATGATACAAGAAAAACTTGGGTTCTAGGTAATAACTTCCTGAGTTTATTCCAAAATTTATTGATCAGCAAGTTTGCATGGGACTGAGTGATCATATTCACTGTTGCACATCTTTCTGCTATTATGGTATCATGAATCTAGAATATAAAACACCATAAGATCGAATGCATTAGAACAGTACAGAGCTATGATCTAATGAGATCCAATTTCTATAGCTCCCAAAACTTCTAATTGGACATAGGTGCTGCAAATGCTCCCTTCTAGATACGGAATTATTGAGGCTTGATTTGTACTGAAATAATTCGTGTCGTTTATTGTTCTTATTTACTGTAAACTATTGTTCATTGTATTATGAAACTCCATAGAAACCGAGGCTTTACGAAAAAGAATCATAATAGAGGTTGAATAATCCATTTACTTCGGATATTTACCCAGATAACTTCCAGCAGAAGCACGGTACATTTAACAACAGAAGTAACGTTGCGTCTCAGTCGTTTTAGCAAGTAAAAGTAGCAAGAAAACTTTTTCGCTATGTAAGCCCAACTTCCAAAGTTCATTTGAAAAATATTCACTTTCTGTATTAGTATTACCCGACAGTGAGAGAAGTCTTTCTAAGTCAAGACAAATTATTTTGGCTGTGAATGTCTTCTGAACTTTCTGCTAATGGTTATTACACTCTCAAAACGAGTTACTAGCACATTGTGCAAACTACGTGCTTATGTACTAGGCACATTATCGTTGTTAGCTCAATGCAAAGATGCTGTCGTGGAGACAAAACATGTAATAAGTGCAAAAACGTGATCAACACGAAGCTCAAACAGAATATTTATTAAATTGTTGAGAATCAAAACCTGAGTAGTTTCACAAAATAACGAATACAGAAGTTAGTTTTCACACCATCGTCCTGAATAAGGCAGCAACTGTAGACACGTGTCTCGTCCGTATTAGGACTCTTCAGTCCAGTATAGCAAGCCGCAGATAGTTGGTTTCATAGCCCCAGACCTAATCAAATGTAAGTTGATACATGGCATGCAGAGATTCAAATCTCAATAATAAGGTCGAGATGGCAGAATATTAACTATCTTGAAGATTTCTATGAAATGCAATTCAAGGTTCCGTTGACTACGTTGACACATTGAATTGATTTTATTACTTCTGAAGAACTGATCACAACTGACAAATGATATGTCATGGATTGTTTGGAAGAATACATTGGCATTGAAAATATCTTATATCATTTTTTTGGTTTCTGGAGCAAAGTTTTATCATCGAATTTTGAACAATATGAGCTTCAGTTTGATGAAATTGACTTTAGCTGAAACTAGAAATCAGTTATTCCGGAAAATTTAATTCTAAATAAAATAATGTCGTTTCTGTACACTACAAGTACGATAGCCTAGATACATAGTATTCTACCTTTGTTAACAAGTTGTGAAAACATCCTCTTTATTGAATAGAAACTTTCCCTCATGAGGATAATAACGCGGTCAGAGACATATACACGAGCCTTGTGCAAAAGAGATTCACAGGAGACACAACTGCGAGTCCCGTGTGCTCATCAACGACTTGTGTATAATAAGAAGCTTGGAAACTCCAGGGAAAGTCCAATTACATCGCCCAAAGCTATAGTCTAAAGCTGAGATGTCAAGAGAAGAAGTCGGAGTCTAAGGGGAACATTGAAAGTTGGCTTTTACTGAATGTGTATCACATAGACTATTGAATGCGTGGAGAAGGATAGAAAGGTAGAAACAGAGTTATTCTTATAATAAAAATATGTTCACGGTGATGTAGGCATTTATAGGCTTCATCAATATATTTCTATCAACGTTGAGCTGACGACTGAATGTCTTCCACACAGGGATATTCATTTTCATAACGTGGTCGAAATCGGAAAGTAGTAATAACTTTTTCGTCACCTCTTTCAGAACTTTCTAGGAGATCCAAAAGTACAAATCCACCTTAATGTAATTTAAGATATGAGTAAGGTATTCAACAGTCCTTTCCAAGATTCTAAAAGAATTCCAATAGACGCCTTTTCCGCTTCATTTTATACTTATTCAGTTGGAAGTTGAGAGAACAGTATTTCTGTTCTTGGTTAACTTCAAATTGAGCTGTCATCTCGGTAATAAAGACAAAAATATTGATTGTGATACGTTTTGACAAAATGGAACCAATCAATCTATACAACAGATATCAACTAATCGCGCAAAGTCTGTTCATCGGAATTACATAATCATTAAATACTTAAAACAGAGTTTAGGAGAGTGAACAATCCAATAATTTCTTATTCACTTTATGAGAAAATACTACTCCATTTCTCCTTTCACTCCTCGTCTCGATGAAGCTGAAATCGTTGTGAACGTTAGATTATTCTCCCAGTTCCCTAAACGATCCCTCGTGAGTCCTGACCTACAAGACCGCCCATGATCTACAAAACATATCGTGGATCACTTATCACTCACCCCATGCACGTTCGCACGTATTGATTTTTCATTCGGTGTCAATTCCAACGTGCTTGATACCGAGTCTAGAGGCTTTAGGCCTGTGTATTCGAACTGACGTTTGGGTTAATAATTTAGGGGCGGACAGATTGCGCGATGAAACATAGAGATAATAGAAGAAAGATATTTGGTTGTGTTTATTTGAGTAGAGATAACGAAAAAGCCGTGAGAACACCTATTCGATTTCTTACCACTATTTTAAAAACGAGATTTTCCTGAAAACTTTTAGTCTAAACTCTAATCCATTATCAGATACAAAGTTCCTCTGTTAACCATTGGAGTATCACAACGATTTTCTCCTATTGTTTGATCTTTTATTTGATTTATATCGCAGAGAATGTTCTTTATATATATTTATATTCATGCGAACTACAAAATTCATCCGATCGTTCTCAAATTTCAAAGTGAAAGGTCCATTGAATTTGTTCTCAATTCCAACACGCATTTTGGCAAGTAGACCGCGTGATTTTTATGCGTAGAAGAATTGAATTTATTGGTCTGGCACCGCAATTGATGTTCTTTGAATAGAATAAAAATCTATTCCACTTTTTGTCAAGCTATAAAATTATTAGGTTAGTTCCTTGAGTCCTTGTGGGTCTATGCCAAGATTCTTTGAACTTTATGGCTTACGAGTGGACTATCATCCAATTTGTACAATAAAGTATCACATTCTTTAATAAAATACGCGTTGAAAACTGAGATTTTGAATTGGAATCGTCCTTATTATCGAATAGAAATAAACTTGTTGTCTCTATGGTACTTAAGATCGTAATATAAGAGTTTATGATAGGATATCCTCTTCGCATATGTTTTGCTTTATCAATTTTTTCTTGCAGCTTTGCAGTACCGGATAGAAACTTCTTCTATACTTTCCCCTTATTGAAGCCAAATTCAACTTTATATTTCTTTCCCAGTTTCCTCAACTTCTAGAACATCGCCTTTTCCGAGCAATGCAAGCTGAAAGACCATTAAGCCTTATGTATTTTTCTGGGAACGCCTTTGAATTGAATATACAAGACTATGGGCCAGTTTCACTAATGCCAGTTGAATTTATCCAAAGGTTATTTCATACCAAAACTATTGTTGCTACAATTGTAACTACAGTTACCAACTCAAAATAACCTCTAGATTGATTTAACTGACTTTGATGAAACCACGCCTATGTATTTGTCTCCAGAATGATGTTTGTACGCCTTATCAACTCGTTGTCACGAATCTAAAGGTTCAAGATCATTATTCTACGCACGTTGTGAACGATCGTCAGAGAAGTTGAAGAGGAACGTCGGCCATTTCATGCACTCCCAAATTCAAAGATGAACAGTTTGCGTCATACTTAAGAACAGTATCGACATTTATAGTTTGATATTAATAAACAACGTAGTGATAGTCAAGATATTGAACTTAAACGTAGTGACATGTTCAGCCTAGTAGTTAATATAGAAAGAGGTTTTGATTATCTTTGAATCAGAAAGCTACAGCCGCATGATAATTTATATTTTTGCCAAGTGTCTTTACTGAAATTGATACATTTTAATCTAATTCAATAGTTCAGTTCTGCAAAGGTTGAAACTTTGAAATTAGATTACAATATTTCATGAAAATGATTGTATTTGACAGCAAGTATTCACTTAATTTCATCAATATCACTATTTTTAGAGTGTTACAAAGCGTTAAAAAGTAGTTTTATGAAAGCCCTTGTTCATACAGTAGTTTCAAATAAGTAAGTCTTTCAGAGTTTTTCAAATGACATCGAAACAATATTGATCAAAAATCGTCCATACTCTTATATATATATAGTTCTCTTGGTGACAGTAATATGTCCTATAGTTCAATTGTATATAACGCAATTTAACTCAAGAATCTAATGTTCATGTACTCAATTTTGCAGCAAAATTTGGTACAGCAATTCAAGATGTCGTTATTGTTTTAGAATTTATCTGCACAAACACACAAACAAATAAGAGTACAGATGTATACAAGAAGTATTTACATTCTCTATTTGGTTTCCGGTATTTCCCATTTCCGGTAGAAGTGGAGGCGCTTGCACTGAATCTGCAATTCAATTTTGTGTCGATCCGTGCATCACTCTAAGGATTTGCATTCGAGTGTTTGTTGATGTTTTCGTTAAACTAGAATTGGACGAGAAACAGAAAGATTGCTTGAAGATATTTGTTAGTCGCTGATCAGTCTTCTTTGCTGCCATAGAATCGTTTGATCAGATAGGAAATGGTTTTCTAATGGAAATAAATGCATTAAAGTCGAACTAAGTATGAACCTCAAAGCCATATCAAGCCATGTTTTCTGTATACTTGATTGGGAACATCAGGTTCAATATGTAGAAATAAGTGGAGAGGAGTGCAAGTTCTCCAATTAGCAACAAAAAATAGCAAACAGCAATGCACGCTAATACGTGCCTAAATGACAGCTTTGACCCAATTTAGAAGAAACTACAGGTTAAACGTATAAGAAAACAAAAATTCTCTAGATTTAGCCGGAAACAGATGTAAAGTTGCTTCTTTAGCTGCATCCAGAACTTCGCAAGAAACTTCAGCTTCTGACGTTTCTGACAAATTGATTTCCAGTATTGTTTATTTGTTACTTTGCTTTTGCTTGGCATTTGTTAAAACTGTTACTACATTTTTGCCAGAACACAACTAGAATTAGTATTTCTGGAGAAGATTATTCATATTTTTGGCGTCTTCCACTCAAGTTTTTCTATCAAGTATACAGAAAAATAGCATGTTAAACACGTAAGAAAAGCGATATCACTTTGCTTGTATAAATATGATTTACTTACTCGTTACTCTCGCTTGTTAGTTGGAATGTTCACACTCGCTAGTAGACTCCCACTTTTCTCTACTTGTCAAACAATCATACAAGCAGTTATATTCTCCTCTTTTCTTCTTTAATAGCAACCAATCAATCAGTAATCAATTCTCATACTGTTAACGCAGTAGTTCGCCGTGTATATTCTTTATTTGAGTAACCTACATTTAGTATTTGATTTTCACTTGTATGATCAAGAACTCACGCGGAAGTTTTATTTTCGCAACAGTCAATCGTCATTTATATTTCTGTGGCCACACTCATCATTCACATCCTTTTACTAGTACAAGTACAAATACAACTCTATTATTAACACTTTTTTGTGCTTCCTTTTGAATACATCTTGTGCCAAACAACTATAACAAATACAAAATATTTCAGCCCAAAGATACTATATATATATATATATATATATATATATATATATATATATATATATATATATATATATATATATATATATATATATATATATATATATATATATATATATATATATATATATATATATATATATATATATATATATATATATATATAGTAGCTTGGACACCTCAGGTGGGGCTGTGCCGCTTCTACTGAAGCTCTCTAGATCATTTATTTGAGGGGGATCAGTCCTCATCGCCTTGTTCTAAATATTCTGACATATTTCTTTCCATGTCTTTCTATCTTCTGTTTTCTCCTTCCATTTCTTTATTCCTGCTTTACTCAGATCTTCTACTTCTTGTAGCCATTTCGACCTAGGTCTGCCTCTTCTTCTGTTTCCGCCTGGTTCTCATAGTAAAATTGCATTTACGGTGTCTTCTTCTCTTTTTCTCCATATGTGTCCTAACCATTTCGTCCTCTGTTGTTTTATTTTTCCTACTATATCTTCTCCTTGCAGCTCTTGTTCTATTTCATAGTTCATTAGTATTCTATATTAGTTTTCTGTCGTTTTTATTAATCCTGTAATAGTTCTTACTATTTTTCTTTCTACCATTCGTAAATCTTCTTCATCTTTTTTGGTCATTGTCATTGTTCCTGCCGCGTACATTATTATCGGTCTGATTATTGTTCTATAAACTTTCAATTCTGTTTTCTTTGTTAGGTTTTTATCCTTGAGTAATTTTCTATTTGCGTAAAAGGCTCTGTCCGCTGGTAATATCTTCTCTTGGATTTCTGTTTCTCTGTCTCCTCTATTTGATAGCATAATGTTTAGGTATTTGAATTTATCCACCTCCTCAAACTGTAGGTTACCTATTTTTATATTTCTACTCCCTGATTTTTTTCCTATCCTCATTATTTAGTTTTGTTCTTGTTGATTTTAGAGCCCATTTTGTTTCCTTCTGATACTATTTCTCCGACCATTTCTTTCAATATTTTCCTATTTTTTGTTGCCAATACTATATCGTCTGCGTATGCTATTATTTGTCCGCCTTTAGTTCTGAGTGTTCCATTGTTCAAATTCCTCATCACATATTCTAACGCTATGTTGAAAAGAGTTGCCGATAGTGTATCTCCTTGCCTTACTCCTTTGCTTATTTGGAATTCCTGAGTTTCTCCTTTTTGTGTTTTAATTGTGGTTGTTGTTCCACTTAATGTCATCAAGATCAATCGTCTTAGTTTAGCTGTTATCCCAAATTCTTCTAGGGCTGTCATAAGTTTCTCTCTTTTGATCGAGTCAAACGCTTGTTTGAAATCAATAAATAATAAGTTCATTTTATATTCATGTGCTTTTTCTATCATCTGTTTAACTGTATGTGTAGCGTCTGCTGTTGATCTGCCTTGCGTGAATCCGCACTGATGCTGTCCTATTATTTTCTGTTTCTTTCTGGACTCTCTTTTGTATTAGTGTTGACACTATTTTATATGTCGTGTTCAGTAGCGTTATACCTCTATAATTTCTGTATGTTTGTTAGTCTCCTTTTTCGTGAGTTGTGACTATTTGTCCTCTTTCTCAATCCTTTGGCATTTTTTCTGTTCTCCACACCTTCATTATAAGTTTATACCAGCGTTTTTATTTCTCTATAATTGCTTTCTAAGTTTGCATTCGTGAGGTTTCTCTGTTTGTTAGAGGGCATGCAGCATTATATGCTGTATTGTATAGGGCCAATAGAATTCATTGATTAATTCACTCAAGAAACCTTGAAAAACTGATTTGCAATTTCCGAGATAAATAGTGTGACCAAATTAGTGCATAAGATAAACTGCTTTCTCTGGAGTATTGATTCTCTAAACTAATTTGAGTAATGAGAGAGCAAAATGATGGATGCTCACAAATTAAATTTCATACAATGAACAGAGAACACTATTAAAATCATCAGCAAACTTGTTCTCTGTTTTATTATGATTTTTGTAATAATGCAGTGAGATAAACAGTAGAATATTCATTCTTCATGAATAGCTAATAGGCGAAAGAGAAGGAATGCGTTGATTTTGCTACTGAATTCCAGTCCAAGAGACCCTTCAATTTTCACATTTTTAAACTTCCAAATATTTACAATATGAGTATTTCATAATTTTTCTATGAAAGTTTTATTTCCTGGGCAATTTCAACAATATGTCAGTCATAGAAGATGCAATGCTATTTACTTGCAATGTCGATAGTTCATGTTCAATGAATCTCAAACCAATAATGACATAAAATTACTAGTTAAATTTTTTGTGTACGCCTAAATCATCTTATGCTAACCCTGCCATCATATTGAATCATGCTAGTTCAACACAACTACCTTTATTAATGAGTGTGAATTGAACCTGATTGCCTGGACTAGATATTTTGCAGATTACCTACTTTTGGAAGCTCAACAAAGCGTCAATTTTCAAGGCTTGGCACAATGCGCTCTTATGCAATATGCTTACTTTGCTTACCGCTTCGCGCCAGCCTTATCGAAATTGTTCAGAAACGTGCAAGTCTCATCCGAACATTCTCTTTTTTATATTTTTCCGATTGATATCCTCACACGTTCAATTATTCTTGAATCAGTAAAAAAAAGTAGAGCAATATCCCAGAGTCTAAGATTTCCCGTGTTTCTATGCTTGAATCAACTTTTCGAAGCAATAGAACTCTTACATGAAAATTGTACGCCTGCTCTTAAAATGTGATCGAGCAAACGTTTCGTTGGATGAAATAATGGTCTCCGTTGAACTAGGCGTCGTAGCAAATGTAGCGCAGAGCTTCTAATAATTCACAAATAGTATCTGTCAAATACGTGCTGTGTCTGAGGATGAAGAATCTTGTTCCAATATTCCCAGAATAATGCAGCTCAGACCGAATAAGGAGCAGCAATGATAAACAGGATGTTTAACAACTTCGGATACATACATTGAGGGTATATGTTGTTCAATATGCTAATAATCTGAAAGAATTTTTTTATATTCAAAAAAGTTAATCTTCTTTCTCCCAGTCGAAAATTTTTGTTGCCTCTACCACTGGATGGATAGCCATGTAAAACCTAATAATATAAATACAATATTAATGATTAGATAACTGCTAATAATTGAAATGCGTAATGAGTGAACTAATGTAATTTTAATCTATTCGTGGTAGGTCGGAAGATGAATTTGTATCTCTGGTGAATGATGCATAACTACTTGACTGTAAAAAAGTTTGTCATTTCTTTTAAAAATGGGTGACGCCAAACGCCAACAGACTCAGCAATAATGAATTAGTGGACGTATTGTACGCATTTGGATAGACGGGACAAAATGTGAGAGTAGCAGAGTGAGTTTATCCAGGCCGCTATCCTCAAAGGCGATATTCTGGTCATGGTATGTTTTGAGCAATTTTTATAATAATCTTCATTCCAAATTTTATGTGAGACACCTATTTTTACATATCAATATCTATGAGATAATAATTGTAAATTGGTTTCATCAAAAATAATTGAATTTTGTTTGTTTATCTTATTAGTATTATGTTATTCAGGTCATTGTTCATTTGTGTTGTTACTAATAAATAGGATAGCGTATCCAGTGTAGTACTAAAAACACCTGCAATTCTTAGAATTCTTGAATTTTTTTTTTTTTATTCGTAATGAGCATATTGAACAATATATCTATCTATAATATCTATAACGTATGTACTCAATGTTGTTTAACACCCTGTATAAAGAATAAAAAATAATATATCAATAAATAGTACCCAAATAATTTCAAAATTCGACGCTGTTACTTGATCATCATGAACCGAACAAGTTGGATCCAGCAATCTCATTATAATATCAGCGTATACCTAAATCTGTTAGTTGTTGATAAAATCTCACATCGAGTGCGTGTTTTTATGAAATTCGGGGCATTTTACCAGAAATTCCGATAACTAGACTATTTCTGTTCTTTCAATTCAATTGAAAATGTGTAGTAAACGTTTGACAATAGTTCATGTGAATATAATTCATTTTCGAACAATATTGAGTGGGAAATCGTGTTGTGGATAAAATTTGTGTGTGATTTGGAACTTGGTAGTATTTTTATAATGCTGTCAGTATCCGTACTGTTCTATTTTGCGTTAAAAACATTTTTCTCTACTTCTTCAGGTTTCTTTATTCCGGAACTAGGAACACGGACGAGAGAATGTTTTAGACATTTTCAAAACAAACAAATTTCATCAAATGAAGTTTTCTATACAAGCTGAGGTAAGTACAACATTTTTTTTATCAGATTAATGTGTATTATTCAAACATGTGAGAAAAATATGATTCCTTTTTGTACTCGCAATTCTTTGCATACTATTTCCCAGAAACTCGATAAGTGAGCAAATAATGAAATGAACGTTAAGATAATATTATCTTATTGTCTTCTATCAAGTCGACATTAGAGAAAATGCGAGTTCAATTCTAGATTTGCCAGAGCCACATAAAATATGTACATCGACAAAAAATTCTTCTTGAAAAGTTTATGAAGCTTGAAACAGGTAGATAAAAAGTAATTCTGACAAATTAGCTCCAAAAAAGTAACATTCGACCGATGTCTACAAGAAATAGTAGTATTCGGAATATGTAGCCAAAAAAATAGATTTGCGGACGCGAAAGCCCTTTAAGCGTCCTTAAAGCTCTACTTAAAGATCATCTATTTGTTATGATTGCCAATAATTTTTTTCTGTGTGAAGTATAAAATGTTTGCAATATCCAAGCACATAGGCAGAGGAGAGGCCCGAGAGGCTGATGCCTCCTCCTCTCAAATTCTAATGAATTTAGCTTGAATTGAATCATAATCTGAAACACGTGCTGTATAGGTACAGACTAGATACCAGAGACTTATTACAAAACTGAAGCAATTGATTGAATTAGGAACTCAGAAATCCATGCATAAACTAAACATTCATGAAAGCGTTTCGAAATTCATCGTCCAATACCATATTTGCTCTATAAAATTTGCAAAACTCACCAATTCACAAAAATTAATTTCGAAATGCAAACAATAAAAAAAAATATAATCGTATCGCAGTCCAAAGAGACTGAAACCAAATTATTTAATTCAACTTCAATTTCCATTTTGTTAATCTTTGCTTTGCAATTCTAACGTAACGAGTTTTTAACAATTTTACCGTAATTAATTAGAGCTTGAAGCAATTTGAATTGAAAATAAGCACAAAAAGGCCGAATTCGTCCAGTATTTACATAACGTCACTTCAAGCTGCTGTGCATATTTTTATGCTATTATTCAAACAAACTGCATTCATAAATAAAATTTATTTCGGATATTTCTCTTGTTGGACGTATTCAGAATAAAATCAAGACAGTTGAGTCTCTAAGAGGGTTTGTTCCAAGTGTCTCATATCTCAAGCCTCAAAAATTATTGCTGCAGTGGATACCTGCAGATTTAGGTAGCCAATTGATCGAGCTACGATACCTTCAACCATTTCATAAGATGTTAAAAATAAGAACACAGCTTTGTAGGTCAATTTCTTCATATGTACTTCATCAACATAGAAAAGATAGGAATATTTAAAATTTTTGAAATCTAGATTGTACGGATTCAATGTGATTAATACCTTTATAATCATAGATCCTGTACAACTTGAGATCGTTGAACCTAGAATTTGTGATCATCATAAATACTAATTGTGCCTCCCATAACATACGCACACACTATGTGAATGTCTCTTGCGGAACAAGAAGCGTACAATCCAAAAAATTTTATTAAATCTTCATATTAAAGCTTTCAACATGCAGCATGACAACATAAATATACAAACTCATTTGTTTGTTTCAGTTCCACGTAATTCAACTCAAACATCCATATCAGTCACTGTAACCATAATGTTCATCCAATATTATCCTTATAATGATTTGTAAATGGAGCTAATTGAACAGTACTCTTGTTGGCGAATGAGACTAGCTCAACATTCTGGATTGGCTCTATTTATCAACCCATATTGCATGTTACTATCAAAACCTCAATTAATATAGACTATAGTAACTAATCAGGCTCTTTAATTTTGCCATTTGAGTAGAACCGTGCCAATAGAATCGATATCCTATGGAATCAGATTCAATGACTAGTGTGCATGCTCACTTTCAACCTCAAAAATCGTATGTTATTCATCTATAATAGACATCAGTCTGATGACAACACCCAAATACTCAAAGTTCAATATAATGACTGAAATGTATATGATTGTGCGGTATCTGTTGGCATTTCATCTAAAAACTGTGAATACGAACGAAAGCTGTACTAACGTACTGGAATGTTACCAAAACATAAAGCGTTTTGTTTGAGAATGTGAAAAAGCAACGTTCCTAATGCCATGTTGTTCAAATGTTTTATTCAAAAATTTTTTCGGTAATGCGAACCAGTATGTTGTGAACAAGACATCAATTGAGAGATGCGTGTCTATTTTACCTCACTGAGTAGAAGGGTAATACAGAAGCAGGAACAGAATCTTCCATGGCGGATACATATGTTATCCTGTCTTCTGGATTGATCTATGTAGTACCCAATCTGAAAAATAGTACTTGTTTCTATACTGGAAATATTGTGATGTTTAATTATGACTCTTCACACTATTCTAATACTTGTATCAGTAATTGTCTGCGCTCATCACTTATTCTACTACACATATTTACTGTACGATTCAGTTATAAAATTGTGTGGGGATATGAATAAAAAACTGAATTCAAGGTGCCTCATCTTTTCGAAGAGCCGGCTTGAATAAGCACAGCGAATTAAATTACCGAGCAAGACGATTTTTCAGAATGTGAAATTTGGGCCGTAATTGAATGTAAAGTAATTGTAATTCTCTGATACCATCCCATCATTCTCTAGGAATCTGCCTTACTCTCTTGGTATCGATTTATCCACTTAATGTGTTGCATACAGCCTGAAGATAATTCATGATGCGTAATATTCTAAAATTAGTATTAGAGCTAATATCTATCATGACGTGCAATATAATATAATTTGAGGTCTATGCGTTCTAGAATAGATTCAGGAATCAACGAATATGGTACAGAGCATGTAGATTATTGAATCTTGGAGCAAATTTTTTTTTCAATCATACGTAAAGTTAATACACGTAGCAGTTCAGTTTCGTATATATTGCATTTTCCAGTGAATTTATGTTTGAAGCACCTGCCATCCATCCTTTTGCTCGGTAATTTGTCGAGTCTAAGGGTGAATTTGAGCTCTGTACTCCATTGTTTTCTTCTCCAAGCTTCCTTGTTTTGTGTTCACTTGCTCAAAAATTGTCATAATTTGAAGGTCAAAGACCATAGAAAGAACAAGCATTATGATATTTGGATTACAATTCTTGCGACATGACAAACCTCGTATTATAATGCTCAAGTTCACATGTTGTTGCTCGGCTCTACTCACTATGTTTACAGTCTATATATTTTTGTGAGTTCCTTCCCCACACCATTTACAGGCTTTTCATCATATATCAGGGATTTGTTTTATGCTTACAGTATGCTTCGCATTATTCTGTGTTTAGTAGGGTGTTTCTTGCTTTTCATACAATTTTCTTGATTATGTCATATTTTTGTATTCATCTGAAATATAGATATTTGAGTTCAGTCCAAGACTTTTTGTCATATAAAACAATTTTGTTGTTGAAACCGATAGAAAGAAAGAAAATAGCTTGTTTTGTAGGGCTTGATGAGAACATGATTTTTTCGGTCTTTATGATTTGAATCCCAATGACAGTGATATGCAATACTTCAGGAAAGAAATGATATTGAGGATAATCAAATTGTTAATGTGCTATGTTCTATCAAAATTCGAGATCTATATAATTTTTTGTCACTTTTTCAATCCTATATTATATTGATGTGCATATTCTCAACTTTCATCATTTATAACGAATTGTAGGGTCTAATTACTATTCCTGTACGCCTGTACTCAGCTCTGTGGTGGGAGAACAACGACTTGACATTGACATTAACTTGATTTTTATTGTCAATTCACCATGCAAATTGGACATATTTCCAATTAGTATTCATCATAGGGACGTGATAGAGACAAGATCAAGTTGTCCTTCTTTAAGAATAAGATCTAGATATTGATGATAAGGATTGGGAGTTTAAGACAATGTTGACTTTATGTAGTACCAGGGCACGATGGATAATATTGGTACTTTATGCCTACATTGAGTTTCATAACATAATTCTATTTTGGAATGCAAACGATTCCATCAATTCATATTTCCAGATATTATGCTGTACATAGATATTCTTATATATGGTAGAGAATAGCGCACAATATACTAATATACAAACTAGGTAAATCACCACAAGACCCAAAATCCTATAGATCAATATAACTACCCCCAGCTTTGCTCAAATTATTCGAAGAACTTGCAATAAAACAAACTATACAAGCAAATATTATGATTCTACAATATTAGTTTGAGTTTTAAGGGAAAACATTCAACCATTGAAAAAGTGAATCGAGCTGTGAAGGAAATATAAGAAAGTTTTTAAGAAGAGAAAGTATGTATTCATATATGTGAGCCAAGCCTTTGACGTTTGTATGAGATTTTTGTTTCTCATAATAATACAAGCACACAAGTTACTCTCAATCATTTCTTAGTGAAGTAAATTTTGATCCTTTGTCAAAAACAGGCATATCCGCTGTCAAACCTTCATCACGCGTTGATATCACTGGATTTGCGATTTGGACTTTTGGATACCATATCTTCTAACAGAAACAATTTCAATACATAAAAGGATTTTGAACGCTTGAGGATATTCATGAATTTCATTTTTCTATAAATAGAGGATAATCTTGCCAAAATATATCTCCATTTGTTGAAAAAGAGAAAAAACTTCTGCTGGAAATTGTACTCTCACTCTGTGAGATAACGGATAAGCCAGTATATATGATTGAGATTTGTAGTGGATACAAATAGCTGTTACAAGTAATTACTTAGGATTTATGCCTATGCTACTGATTTTATTGCATGTCGCCGTAGCAAATGTAGAGCGGAGCTTCCAATAATTCACAAATAGTACCTGCCAAATAGGTGCTGTGTCTAGGGATGAAAAATCTTGTTCTTAATCTCCCTAATGATGGAGCTAAAACCAAACAAGAAACAGCGAAATAATATATAAATAAGAATAAAAAATGAGAAGAATTTTTGAGACTCTTGATTTGTGACTTTGAAAATACACCAAGAACAAAGGCTGATCTAGAATACATCATTAAATCCGAAATTTGTCGTGAATTCTTTACAATTTCACTAGTTATTCATAATTCATATTAAGTGCGTGTTTACATGAAATTGGGGGCATTTCACCAAAGATTTCAATAACTAGACTATTTCTGTTGTTTTGAATCAGTTGGAATAGTGTAGTAAGTCTTTGACAATAATTCTTGTAAATATAATGCATTTTCGAACAATTTCAAGTGGGAAGTCATGTTGTGGATGAAATTTGCTTGTGATTCGGAACTTGACAATACTTTTAAAATGCTGTTGGTGCACCATACGATCGCATTTTATGTCGAAATATTTTTTATACTCGTTCCAGTTTCTTATGTTGCTTGATGAACAATAATCTGTTCCGGACCAGAACACAAAAAAAAATATGTAAGATGAACTAGTATTTGATATATTAGACAAGAGTATAAAATATTTGTAATTGCCGAACACTCATGCAGGGGAGGGACTCGAATGACTGAAGACTCCTGCTCCCGAAAATTAAGATCAAATTCAATTGAATTTATCCAAATTTTTGAATGTTCATTGGGATTGGAATAGAAGAAAGGGAAGTATGTATCGGGGCATCCATAGATGCAAGCTAAGCCCTGACATTTATATGGGATTTACTGAGACTCGTTTGTTTCATCATCATAATACGAGTTCACAAGTTACTCTCAATTATTTCTGAGTGGAATAAGTTTTGATTTTTGGTCAATAACATGCCTATCCGTTGTTAAAACTTCACCATACGTTGATAATACTGGACTCGCAATTTGGATTGTTGATTTCAATCAGAGTAAGACTCAATACGTAGAAGAGTATTTTACGCTTGTATAGATTTATAAATTTTATTTTTATTCTAAGTAAAGGATAATCTTGCAACAAGCTTTTCCACATGTTGAGAAGAAGGATGAAACTTCAGCTATAAGATGTGCTCTCATTCTGTAATACAAAGGATAATCCTCTATAATTGAGATTTGTACTGGATAGAAACTATTGTCACAAGTAGTTAGTAAGGATCTTCTAGATGAATGAGGAGTTTTTCCAGATGACACTTGTAGACACAATATCACTGTATAAATTAGTATTTAATATTTAAAAGTGACTTAAGTCATGACATTTTGTATGATTGTCTTGGTTTCTGGTCAAAATTCAATTTTAAACTGTAAACATACCGCAGATATACTTACAAGAAGAATCCATTGTCTATAGGATAATTGCGCTAGTTTTTCGATATATCTCTTTGAAATATTCCCAGCTACAATTGATCCGTTATGATTTCTTTGCCTTGATGCTCTGGAAATAAATGACAGTTCTCAATATGTATAAAGATACTCTCAGTTGTCAAATTTTTAATGTTTGTGCACAGAATATTCAATCGCGCTGTGGATATTATCACTCATAATTTTTAATATTATCCTCCTGTTCCACAAATGTCACACAAAATTCTCTGTCCAAATTGCTGTCTAAGAAATCAAGGTTCTTAGCTAATCTTCTTTTTTTTTTTAATTCATTTGATACACAAACTACATGGTCATTCGTACCATGGTACTTTATGTGTTCTTACCTTTTATTTCGATATTACAGTTCAGGATTTATATTTTGCTGTATAGAAGGATTTCTTCAAGAAATTTTATTATTTCATTTATATTTGGTCCGTTGGTCTGTAATGCTTGATTGAGTTGGCTTGGAATCTTGTCGCTTGTTCTTTGTATATCATACTTTGGGCATTCGATTATGATGTGTTTCACTGTTATTGTGGTATTAAAATTTTTGCATATGTCTGGTTCCGTTCTTGAAAGAAGATGGTTGTGTGTAAGATTTGTGTGGCCTATCTTGAGGCGGCTCATTATTGTTTGTTGTTTTCTATTTGTGGTTGTAGTCCAGGGGTCTGTATTTGGTTCTACTTCTCTTAGTTCATTGTTTGATATATTTGTCCAACTGTTATTCCATTCATCTTTTTGTTTAATTTCAATGATGTTTTTGACATCCTGGCCTGGTATTCTGATATCTATGAAGTCTTCGAGATTTGCTGATACTTTTGCTGCAATGTCTACTTTTCCGTTTCCTTCGATGCCGCCGCAGTGTGATGGTATATGACGTCTTTTTTTTGGTCATTTATGATGTGGTGTACATTTTGCTTGATTTTTCGGACTAGTGGTTGAGTTGGGCTGTATTTCTGTATGCTTTGTATACCGCTCAATGAATTTGTGCATATGATGTATTCGGATCCCATATTTTCTTTAACGTATTCTGTTGCCTTAAGGATGCTGTAGATTTCGGCGGTATAGATACTTGAGTTGTTTGGGAGTCTTCATTTCCGTGTTATTTTGTATTCTCCTTCTATTACTATGGCTGCCTCTGTTTTTCATTTATTTTTGATCCGTCTGTCCAAATGCGGGTACAGTTTGGGTGCTCACTGAATATATCTTCTGGTTTTTGGTATAGATTTGTTGTACGATTTCACCTTTTTTGTATTCTGTCAAATCTGTTATATATATATATATATATATATATATATATATATATATATATATATATATATATAAGTAATATAAGGTCACACCCTGTATTTCACCATTTTATATGACATTGCATCAGACTTCTGGATAGCAAGAATCTAATTTCAAGTTCTTTCTTACGGGAAACAGAAAATGATGACAGATAGATAATCTTTGCATATATGTAGTTCATAGTTAGAAAATAGTCATTCTTGTTGTAACCAATGTACTAGCCAGTCAACTAAGTTTGAAATAAACTTTTTAAAAACTTAGTTTCGAGTTGTGATTTTATATTTTATATATATATATATATATATATATATATATATATATATATATATATATATATATATATATATATATATATATATATATATATATATATATATATATATATATATATATATATATATATATATATATATATATATATATATATATATATATATATATATATATATATATATATATATATATATATATATATCGGTGATTGGGTTCGCCATGGCGGCATTTGTAACTGAATCCTTCTTTCGGTTGGAGGAAGTATAAGGTTTATATTTTCTAGGTATTTATGTTTTGAGTTGTGTAATGAAGAGATTCGCTTTATTTTGGTTTGATTGCTGTGGTATCCAGATATAAGATTGTAAGAGGGATTTTTAGGAGTACTTGCTGAGTTGAGTGTATTAGAGAAAACTAGTTCGATGGACTCCAATTGCTCGTCTAATTGCTGTGTTATGAACAGTGTCTAGTTTATTTAGATGTGTCTTTTTTGCTGATCCGTACACAGTATTTTCATAGTCCAATTTCGTTTCACTGCTAATCCTCTTTTGAATTTAGTGTATAAAAGGCAAATCGTGTTACGTTGTCTCTGTCGTTAGTAAGCAATGATTTATCACAAATCAATGAGTTAGATAAGTGGACAGCTCACTAAGTTCTTTTTTCTCCCTCGGAGTACGTGGGGGTCATTCTACGTTCACTCACGCAACGCTCTTCGCCCAGCAAGGGCTTTCAGTAGCGCGTGCAAGCATGCGTAAGCTATTCACACTGCTTTGATGTCTGAAGTTTGAAGAGTACCCCAAGAATCCAGGAGCTTTGTTTGAGTTTTAATATATTTAACAACACGGCGTGACTATCATTTCCAGAGTTGATGGTGTCCGAGCTTTTTAAATCCCATTTTGAAAAGAATGAGGCAATTGAGATATGATGTTGATGCCCAACTCGAGATTCCATATTAAACTGAAAATATCTGCGACGAGAGTGAAAATTCATTCGAGCCACGGCCAGTAGTTCAGAGGAAGCTATACTCTGAAAAACTATTGAATAATTTCTCCTGCAACAAAACCATATAAGCATAAGCCGTAGTAATTTTTTGTATACATCATTTGGTTGAGGTTTTTGTCAATTAGAATAACCGTAGTTCCGTATTTGAAACAATATGTTGTACCACATACTACGATACAATTAAAAAAAACTATTCGCTGGAACAATTTTTTTCTGTACTACAACATGAAATTACGCAGTTACATTCGAGCAAATTATTATGAAAATGTACATTTGTTCTAAGTTATCGAATACATATTCACTTTGCAGTTGATACTTATGTAAAATGTGTTAGTGAAAATTTGTCCCTAGAGTCTTTAAGCTTTTCACTTCATTCTTTGCAAAGTGAACTTCATTTACACATTACAAGTCAAACAATTCAACTCTTGATAGTTCGCAACTCTGAAAAGTAATTTTCCTCAAGGAAATACCGACTTTGTCATAGACGTATTCTAAATTCAGTAGTTGGAGTATGTTTTCCTAAGTTTGCTTCCTATAACTTATACAAGAAAATCACGATACAAAATGAAATCTTATAACGTGAAGTATGAAACTGCCTTGCTACAAAACTGGTCTAGGAAGTAAACCACATAAATATAACATGCAATTTCGAGAAACTTTTCCGAGGAAATGCTCTGCGTTAGTTGTGGTTTTACTTTGTTTTATGGCGTATTTTAGACAGTGTTTAGAGAACCTATCAATATTTAAGCATTCTTGGAACTGAATGCGAGATAGTAAAGACCGCTAGAATGAATGAGTCAGTTCTAGGATACTTCGTATTCGATCACTAAGATTAGTGTGAGGAGCACTTTGTAGATTGGAAGCAAGAAATATCCATCTGTATTCACTTTAATTGATAATTTCCAATCTGTACGAATCATGGTTCGAAATACAACACAGTTTTCACGGTGATTCTAAATGTGTTCATCCAAATTTCTTCGGATAAAAGATTATCACAATCTATTTAGCACTCTTGAAGCTTATTGCCCTGTTTGTGAAGTGCTATAAAAATCTTATCCACTTTGGTTTGGATAGCACATGTCGTGTTTCCTGATACGCTTAGTCGGATTTTTTTTTTTTGTAATGGGACCAGGACGAGTATCTCAACGACCGCATACTGAACAGCATTTCATTGTAGTGTCTGAACAGGGTATGAAACAACAGTGGTCAGTTTAAATGCATAATTCAACACGCGGCTGCAAACGGAAAAGTGTTGGTATTACCCTGGATCAGTCTGCTGAAGTGTTATCTCGTTCAATGGTTTTTATCTATTCCACAAGTCTGTTATAAGCCTTTGTTATCATATAATCTGTATCATAATTCTGAATTCCTCTCGTTATGATATGAGCAATGATTGTTTATATACATTTTTATTTGTAAACACATCATGAACTTTTACTGCTAAAAATTTTTGGGTAGATGATCAATAATCTTCAATAATATTCAGTCTAGTAGGTGGACAAGTTGATGCTTCAAAGAGAGTGAAAATAATAGAGAATATATATATAACGTTTTCATGAATAGGAAATTGTGGAGATATGAATAATAACGTACCTTACAAATAATATCAGAGAGATTTTCTAGGATATTAAAGGACAAAATTACATTCATATTAGTGCAGAAGCTATACAGAGGCTTTAAATATGATTTACTGAATGTAACATATCATTCAAAGTTTGTTTCCAAAGCAATTATAGTACCAGGTTCTCGATTTAAATGAACTAAATTCTATATAACTACATTACTACTGCAATTTCATAATTTGAATATTCTACAGTCATTAGGACTATAATTTATCATGCAAGTATTGAAAATGATTATTGTGCTCGCATATCCACTATTAAATTAACTCAAAGATTTATCAATTTAGATCAAAATTAACCGGGTCATGGTGATTTGAAAAATCGGTACTAAAATTTCACCAAATTGATCTATATTGTATCTAAATGAGTACACAAGTGTCGGATTGCGCGTAACTCGGAAGGAAAGTGGTTGTCTGTGACAAATTGCCGTCCCTAATTTTTTCCGCCTGCGTGTGCTGCTTACGGGCCTGTATGAAAGTGATATTCCATCAATTCCCGAAATTCTCTTTCGTGTTGTCTACATCAAAAGTTCACTTCACACAGACAACTAAACCAATAGAGATAATATTCAACGTTATTACATCAGAGAAATACCACTTACTGGAAATGACGTAAGTACGTTCCTTTGGTTCCATCTATTGAACTTAGTACAGATTCTTTGAATCAGGCTGGTGAATACTTGTACTCGAATGCATGAAAATTTTATATGTATTTCTGGACCCATACTTTCTCAGCTCTATACTTGGCAATAATAACGATTATTACAAAAATTGCAGGTGCCTTCTGAGAGTGTTTACAATAAGAAAACATGAATTTATTGCATTCTCATAAATTTCTATTGGCTAAAAATACATTGAAGGAAAAATATCACGTGAATATTTTTGTGGGTGTGAAGATAATTCTTGCAATAAACACTTCAAGAAAGTTTTATGGTTGCTATCCAATTTGCAAAACGTGATACATAAACAGTAAATTTCCAGTATGAGATTGTTCTTGCTTCTTTTATAACAGTTTTCCTACAATTTTAAACAAAATATGAGCCTATTGTGTATAGTGAAGTAAATTCTATAATATTGAAGATTTATAGTAGGTTAGTGAATTGTGATTCAATATTTCATTGTTAGATACACAATAGCAATATTTCATTCCCACTTTAGGATGGGACAGAAATGCATCAATTGACCTACCCCAGTTTCAAACTGCAACTTTCAAATACTATATATGTATATATTTTACGGCTATCTTTGAACCTGATAGTTTAACTAAACAATTTGCGGATCACTCCAAGCATAACCTATTACACATGAAAATGTTTGTGAAGTGAACCAGAAACTGAAATACTGCCTTTTGGCATTTTTGCATCCCAGCTTTAATACAATAATCTGAAAAATTAGAAACATTCAAAAATCTTGCTTTTCATGTGACGCATTGGCAGTTTACTTGTCAAGTCCCTCATCCCCAGTGTCGGTTTTCAAAGTCCGTTCCAGCGTCGATTTCAGCGTCGCGGCGATGCGATAAGGTCACGACCACTTTGGCACGCGCAACCGCATGTAGCATAGAATTTACACCCCAGGAGGTCAACAGCATTCATAAATATTTACAGGATTTACGTTTCGTGAAAGAATAAATTAATGGGTAAAATTGTATTCCAGGAAATAGGGCGTTTTTTGAGATTCAGCGACTTCTTGCATTGAAATTTGACATATGTTAAATCTAAATAATAATAGAGGAATGAAAGATGAAGAATCTTTTATGTTGCAAGTAGGTGAATGTGAATGTTTGTTTTTTGGAAGGATCTTCAGAAATGTGGACGATTTTGATTTTCACAAAAGATTCTAAATGAGCTGGCAAAGTATCGCCGCAGAATTTCAGAAACATTTTTGATTCACAGGGCTTATTTTTCTAACAAATCAACTCTATTTGAAAATTCACTCAGCCATAACGTTAGCGCACACATTTCCAGAAATCATCGAATCATCTCACCCAAAACTACATTTACCATCCACTTCAATCAATACAGGTATAAGAACATCTTCAATTGTTCAATTCTTGAAGCATGCATGTCTTATTCAAATGTTCTCATTGCATTTGAAACCTCACAATCCGCCAATACTTTCCAGTGTTCTAGTATAACTACCTTATTCATCTTTTCTCATGTTGGCGAGAAAACTTTCTGCCTTACAAACGAGCATAATCATTGAGGTTATAAATTCGATAACGACTTATGACTCCATTTCCTGTTCTGATAGAAAGGGTGGAACATTCTGGTTTTGATAATGCAGAGAATCATGACATATTTCATGTGGTATCTAGAGGTAAATGCGTTCGTTCACTCAGCGTCATTTGACTGAAGTTTTTGGTGCATATTTCGCCGCAAGCTCCAAACTGCAGATGTGTCTGACGGTTCTGAGTTAACTGCACGCTCAATTCAAAACTTTTCTGGCGTTAATAGAAGGAATATCATCTAATGGTTCAATACGATCCCAATATCAAAGGAACTTAGATTTTATGACGGAAATTTGTTTTCTCCTGAATTAAGTTTCTTACGACAATATTCTTTCTCTTTAGTTTATTGCAGTCAATATGTAGACGTGCAGCGGCAGAGCATCCATAATAAAAGTATTTTTTCAGCTTTATTGCACAGTCAATGTCAATATTCGATAGAGAACAAGTTAGTTATAGGTTTATAGTTTTTCCCTTCCCATCTCAATGTAGATAAATCAGTTGCCGAAACAGAATACACATGTGAAACAAAATAATATACTTGTGTAAATGCTTCTGATGTGTGCACATACGTAAATAAGAAGAATAAATCTTTTTGAATTGAAATGTGAAGCGGTCAGCTTCAAATGCAGCTGAACAAATATGAAGAATGCTGAACATTCGGAAATATAATAAAAAAAGGTGAGCACCACAAAAATTAGCTACGAGCCCCGTGTGATTGAAAAAAGTGCGATAATAATGCAAAAGGCCAATTATTGGAGAAGAGATGAACCATGAACTCAGATCTCTTGTTTCAACCAAACCATCAACAAAATAAAGGTTGTTGAGAAGGAAATCAAAGTCTATGAGAATTTTCTTGTACATTATTTATTCAATGAAGAATATTCTGGCAAAGTTTGAACTCAATCTTGTTTTCAGTTATCAAGATGAAAAATGTCAAAGTTGCAGTTCAGTGACATGTTATTACATTGCGTTAAATACACGCGATGTGTTTCACATTGATTTATACGTCATTATCTCAACTATCTGGAATGACAACATTACAAAAAATCGCCAAAATATCTACGAGAGTCTTATAAACATGTGTACTAAATTTAAAAAAAGTCTTGTTCATAGTTTCAAAGAAAATTGGATTATTATTCAAAAAAATTGTACAAAAGCTTCTAAAATTTAACAAATTATCATACGCTTGACAACGTTGCCGCACGAGATTGAATGGAAAGAGTATGTGCGATTGGAATAAACAAGATTTTTTATTACTTGCCTAACTGGACGAAACACTAATTCAGCAACCCATTCATTCTTCCATCAAGTAGATTTATCATCAATAAGTTTGTTTGGTTATGAAACGCAGTACCATTACTAAACGTAAATGTCAAAAATACTCCCGGAAGTCTACAGCGTTGCGTACTATACACATTATATTGAAGCTTTATTAAAATATGAAAAAAAAATATTCCAACCGACGGAAGCTCTTTAAAAGAATAGAATAGGGAACCAATTTATCAAAATCATATATTTTAAACCGAAAACAGACATTTCCATTAGTTTTAATCATTGGAATTTTGTTTATTTGAAGTTGGCAATGAATGCTTCATCCTATGTATTGACCATAGTTAAATCGTCATCAGAAAAATATTTGCTTGGATTTAGAATTTTTACATATGTACTACAATAAATGTATATCGAAATTGATGGTATTGTACGGAGGTATATTGTACGATTATATTGCTCTCCCATATATATTTTAACAAATTGAGAATCTTCACTGTAATGATTGACCGTATTGACAAATCAATTCATGTATGAATACTATCCTGTACCACTCAATCTATCTGCCATCGGCATCAACTATCAATAATACGTGATGAAATATTTCACATATATCAGTAACTCTGGAGCTTAGTAGCCTTTTTCATTGTTTTAGAATCAAGTTTATTCGTCAGGAGATTAAAAAAATACCAAAATCAAATAAAGAACGATTCAAATCTGAAAGGAGCATATTGTTAATTCACAATTATTTTCATCTTTCTCTTGTTGTGATTTCTTTACCTCAGACGGTGAACAAATATTGTGACTAGACGGTGTTTTGCATAGTAATCTCCTGAATCCTTTTATAATTCTTTGCTAACCTTTGCGCCGAAGTTCACCCCGACCTGTAACATCATAATCTCGTAAAATATCAGCTTGGATGAATAATTCATAGAAAGATAAATCCCAATTAATCATAAGAAATAACATTCATAGGGATCAAGATGATTCTTCGAGCATTCCTCGAGATAAATTAAAGAAAATTGCTTCAGGATTTGAAGCAGTAATTGCTTTGATTCTATTTTTATTTTTTGTTTCAATGAAGAGTTTCTTCAAGGAAAAAAACTTAGATTCACCAAACGAGACAGCAATTTTTGATCCCAGCTCTGATATTTACAGCCATATTGTCATGTCTTATTACTGAAGGAAACAAATTATCCAACTCCTACTTTGTAGCATTGAAAATGAGAACGAAACAAACTCGTCCAGAGTGAACCAACAAAAGAGTAGGATAATTGTTCAAATCTAATAAACTACTCACTCAAGAATTCAAATGGGATAGTTGGATCAGCTGTTTGCGAACTCAGATGATACGCTTCTCAGTAAAATATAATTTATTTATTTATTTATTTTATTTATTTATTTATTTATACATTCGGGGAGCCAACAGTTTCCCGATAATAGGCTTCCACAATTTAACAATAAAATTAATACATAAAATGATAAGTGCAGTGTCAGATGCAACAACTTATATATAATTAATTCTTAATTAAAGCCGTTTTAAAATAAAGTAACATAATCAATTCTTAATTAAAGCCGTTTTAAGTTGATTGTAGCTCAGACTAAAAAGATCCAAGTGCTGAAAGTTATTATTGTAAGTAGACATCAATCTATTCACTACAGAATTCTTGAAATTATTGGAATTAGTTTTATTCAGATAAAACAAAGTATTATTTCGAGTATTAACACATGGAACGTGAAATTCGAATTTATCTATAATATCATAATTATCAATCATATTATTGAATAGTTTGAATAAAAATATCATGTCAGCATTAGTTCTCCTTCGTTCTAGAGTCAACATGTTGAAATCTTCGAGTAAGTCAAAGTAAGATGAATCTCCCAATTTAAATTTATACTTTAATAAGGAAAAAAATTTTTTTTGAATTGATTCAATAAGTGAGATATTTTTGTTGTACATTGGATTCCAAATTTGCGACGAATACTCAACAATAGGGCGAACGTATGCATTATATAGTAACAAAAGAGACTCTTTTCTATCATAACATTGAGACATTCGAAAGACAAATCCTAGAGTTTTGTAAGATTTTTTCACCATGGAGTCATATTGTTCATTAAGTAATAATTTAGAGTCCAAAATTAGGCCTAAGTCCCGAGTAGATGTTTTCCGTGTTAAAACAGCTCCTTGTAAGTTATAAGAATAAATTATTATATTTTTATTCCTGGTAAAGCTGAGAATATGACATTTATCCAAATTTAAAACCAAATCGTTATCAACACAATAGTTATGAAGTCGTTCTAAATCTTCTTGAAAATAATAGCAATCATCCAATGATTCGATAGGTCTATAAAATTTCAAATCATCCGCGAATAGTAAAAAATTCGAATATTTGAAACAATTAGAAATAGAATTAATGTAGAGGAGGAAAAATATTGGTCCCAAGTGAGAACCTTGGGGAACCCCCGATGTTACATTTATTATTCTAGATTTGAAACCATTGCAGTTAACTAGCTGAGACCGATTGGTGATGTAGGATTCAATCCATCTTAATAGGGAACCGTGAATGCCATATGACAATAATTTCTGTAATAGTCTATGGATATTCACTCGATCGAATGCTCTACTAAAGTCGGTATATATTGTGTCGACCTGTATTCTCTCATCCATGTGACGACTTATAAATTCCGTAAATGGAACCAGATTATTTAGCACAGATTTCTTTGGACAAAATCCAGTTTGTTGAGGGATAATCAAATTATGTAGATTGAAGCTAATTTTTTTAGTAATGATACATTCAAAAAGTTTTCCGAAGATAGGTAGTATAGAAATTGGTCGATAGTTTGTAACATTGCTTCTATCTCCTGATTTATAAATTGGAACTATATATGATAATTTCCAAATTTCGGGAAAAATACTTGTCTGCAAGGATTTATTGAAAATGAGCAGAAGAGGATAAACTAGGTAGTGAGAGCATGTTTTAATGAATGAAGGGTGGATTCTATCAGGACCGCAGCCCTTGTTAATATCCAGATTAGTTAAACAATCGAGAACATCGCTGAATTGTAGACTAATATGACTTAAATTTAAGCTGTAATTCACAGCGGAATCAGAATCAGCGCTTATTGGGTTTGTTTGAGTGTTGCTGGCAGTGTACACAGATTTAAAAAATTCAGCAAAGAGGTTACTTATATCATGACCGTTATTAGCAGTATTATTGTCATAGAACATAGAATTGGGTACATTATTATTTTTACCTAATTTTTTAATATGACTCCAAAAGCTTTTCACGTTATTGTTGAGATCATTTTGAATGCGGTCTGTATAATATTTGAAATCATCACTTATTTTTGATTTTATTTTCTTACGAAGAGACGAAAATAAGATATAGGCATTTTTATCATGGTATGTTTTCCATTTTTTATGAAATTTGTTTTTTTCTTTAATCAATTTTATCACAGATCTAGAAAACCATATCGGATAGTTGTTTTTCTTTTTATATAACACAGGACAATAGGTGTCCAAAAGGTTGTAAAGAATGTTGTAAAATAATTCTACGTCTTTATTAACGTCTTCATTTGAAAGTTTACTTTCCCAATTGACAGCAGACAGCTTATAGATGAGCTCTTCGTAATTACATTTTTTGAAATTGTAACATGTAATTTCATCGTGACAAAGGGGTTTAAAATTGTTGAGTGAAAAATTAATTTCCAAGGCAGGATGGTACTTATCCAATTTACTCAGATGATCACAATTAGTAACATTTACAGTGAAAGTACACCAAACTAAATCCAAAATTGAGTCCAAATGATTTTTGACACCATTATATTGATATAGATTGCACAGAGATGTTGTATTTATTAAATCTAAATGAGTATCAAGTCTCCTTGTATAAAAAGGTGTCAAATTTGTACCTTGTGTCTGTAACCAACTTATTTCGGGCAGATTATAGTCACCCACAATCAGGATATTATTATTAGAGCAATGGAATGAAACTTCACTGATTTTATCGAAGTGACTGGAATAAATATCGTACGCACTTTTGGGGGGGATATATACACAACATATATACAGCCTAATTTGTTGAGAACTAGTCACAGACACCCAGATATCATCAGCCGGAGAATTCCATTCCAGATGTAGTCGGGAATAATATTTAGTAGAAACTAGAATAAGAACACCACCTCCTTCTTTTTTCACAGGATCAGCACGATCTCGCCTAAACACTGAATATTTGTTTAAGTCACATATTTCACTGTCTCTTACAGATTCATTCAACCAAGATTCTGTAAAGCAGATTATATCGTAATCACATGCAGAAATCTCATTAAACACATTTATTAATTTAGTTTTTATACCACGCACATTCTGATAATAAACATTTACCATAATAACAAAAAAAAATTAAGTAATCCGTAATTATTTAGCATATAGTATTAATGCTCAATTTATTTTGGCAATATCAATACCTGTGTGTATATATATTATTGGTGAATTATCCTGTTTTCTAACAAAAATTTTGGAGTTGCGGACCCATACATATTTATAATTTTTCTCTCGTGCACATTCCTTGGTTTTCTTCAGCAACAACTTATTTGTTGGACTGAGGTGGTCATTTATATAAATTCTATTTTTTTCTGCAAAGTTCAATTGATCAGCTGATAAACTTTTGTGTTGACGAAACGAGGCCAGGAAATTATCTTTTTTAAGCCGAGAAACAAATCGTACTATTGTATTTTTTGGTTTATTTTGAAAGTTAATTGACGAGACTCTGTGTATAGCATCTAGATCGCTTACGGTGATAGGACTGCCTACAGTGTTACCAATGTTGCATACTATCTGAACAAGATTTTCGTTAGGCTTTTCAGGTAATCCGACTATTTCGACATTATTAAATCGTGTTCTTTGCTCTAAATCTTCAATTCTAGTCTTCAACGATATAATTCCAATTTTCATTGGTTCTATTAAATTGATCTTTTCTGAGAATTTATTGAATTTTGACTCAAAGTCATCAATCTTGTTTCCATAAAATTCGATAGATCGTTTCAACTCATTTAAGGCTGCAATGATGTCATTAGAACTCGTTTCACGATCAGGAAGTGAAGGAGAACGAGAAGATGTGAGCTTACAAGTGTCGCAAATCCAACATAAGTGTTTACTGTTAGTTAGCGCATTCAAGTCCGGCTCTGGAATTTCTAGACAACTGATGTGATAGCTCATTTGGCAGGAGCCAGCACACGTCACATTTGGATTTTTTCTATTTACCTTGGATTTGCAAATGTTGCACATTGGACCCATGATGATTTATCTGACGAACCTGAGGTCAGTAACCGATAGTTGCTGGCGAACAGGTGAAAGATTGATAATTAATGAAAAAGAACAATTGCGATAAAAATATGACCACGAGATGCACTAGAATTGTGAATAACTGCCCTAATCAGCACAATACCGGAGTGAGAAATAAATTATTTTGCACCTACTATGAACTTTACACTTTAACGTAAGATATATGATTATAAGCAAATTTTAAACCAGCTAAAAGTAAAATTTTAACACAGCAAAAAAATAAACGACTACTCAGAGTAACACTACACTCACTATAATACAACTAGAAAGGCTTGCTGTACTCTTTGTACCAGTTCATATTATTATTGTTTCAATCACAGCGCCACATATGGAGTCATCTTTCATATATTGTGATGCAAACCGATTTAAACGTAGCTTTACTTCAGAAAGCCAACACCTATATATATATGCTCTAACACATATAACGTCAAATCATAACCCTTCATAGATCTTCATCCATATTACTCAAGCGTGGGCATCATTCATTTATTCAAAATCCCTCAACATATAAATACATACTGTCCTTCTCATTAAATTCCTTCTGATATCATCATGATGGGAAGTTTGAGTTGTACTACACCTTAATAGAGCAAGAACCAAGGTCCGCCAGATGCTACTTGTTTTTTGAGAAACAAAATGTGTGGAATAGAGTAGTGTTAGTATCTACTTTGATCATACGCATACTTGCTAATTTGTGCCGTCGGCCAAGTTACAGATACACGATGCTAGAGGTACATTAGGACATTACTCACTTCTCTTAAAGACTTGAGTGCTGGTTTTTATGTATGTTTTAGATATAGAGAATGTTGTTAAAAATTGATAATCAACGCTGCCTGACATTTTCCATCGGAGGATTTTTCTGATAAACTCTTTGAAGCTCGCAAAGAATAATGTAATCTTGTATATAGTCTAGGTGCAAATTTTTAGATCATATGATATTTAGGGAGCGATTTCAATACTTTTTGTTAGCAGTTGAATCATTCGTAAAGCTAAACATCCACCAGACACAATTAAAATGTCGCTGTGAGTAAAAACGTTAGGTCACTATTTGTACGCTTCGTTATGTTCAGATTCTTCATTTTCAATTATAATTCTATTCACATTGAGGTAAATTTATGATAACTGAAAGCTTGCTTGGCTCCTGAGGCGCCCATTGGGAAGTGATGAGTCGCCAGTCAGATAAAAGATATGCTTAGCAAATAATAACCAGCATAATATATCTTAAATGTACATGATGATGCTCTGAGTGTGTAATATAATTAGAATGATTATTTATATGGAAGAAAACAAAAGAAATGAAAATTTGATCTTCATCAGGAAACAATACTAATTTGGTACCTGTCGAACCATATATCAACGCTTTACCTTCAAGCTGGAGAGAAAATTTTAAAAACCTACTAGTAAGTGACGAAAGTACTAATGAAACAGAGAGTGAGGAGACCCCACAAACAGAAAGTATAAATGAAAGCACAGAGATGATAACTGAAGCAGAGTTAATTGGAGTACTTAAAAAACTGAAGAATGGCAAAGCACCGGGACATGACTGTATGAAGGCCGAGCAATTGAAGTATATGGGCGAAGAAGGAGAAGGATTATTGCTGCTTATATTAAACATAATCTGGAAAACAGGGAAAATACCTTCAGACTGGGAGAAAGCAGTAATATTTCTCATACATAAAAAAGGAGACAGTAAAAATTGTGAGAATTATAGGGGCATACCACTTTTATGCACAACAGCGAAAATTTACGAAGCAATACTCGAAAACAAGCTTAGAGCTGCGATAGAAACAACAATGGAAAAATCGCAAAGTGGGTTTAGGAGGGGACATTCGACACAAGACCATATATTCACTATAAGGAACTTGATAGAAAATACAATGAAAACGGACAAAAAACTGTATATCACATTTATAGACCTGGAAAAAGCGTTCGACCGAGTACCGAGAACTAAGTTGTGGAATATATTGAGAGGAAGAAAAATAGGAGAACAGTTATTAACAGCAATAAAAAGCATATACGAAACAACATCCAACTACATAAGAACTGGCAACGCAACATCAGAAGAGTTTAAAACATCCCAAGGATTAAGACAAGGAGGAGCCTTAAGCCCATTGCTATTTATTATATTTTCAGACCAAATAATGAAGAATATTAAGTATAAAATAAAAAAGGTAGACATTACAAGTTGAAAAGGATCTCATTATCAGAATGCGCGTTCGCAGATGAATTAGCAGTGATGGCAAAGAGTGAAGAAGATATGAAACGTAATTTAGAAATATGGAACGAAGAGCTAAGGAAACATAATATGAAGATAAATGTAGAAAAAACGAAAGTAATGGTCATATCAAAGGAAAATTTGAGGATAAACATAATACTGAATGAGAAAGAAATAGAGCAAGTAGAAACATTTAAATACTCAGGGGCAGCAATAAATAATAAAGGAAGCTTAGAGCAGGAAATAAATACGAGAATTCAGCAAGCAAATAGCAATTTTCATGCAATCAACAAAATAATATTGAAGAATAAACATATAACGGAAAGGACAAAAATGACTCTATTCAGAACAGTGCATAGACCTATATTAATATATGGTAATGAATCATGGTAGATGAATAAGAGAATAAGAAGCAAAATACAGGCGGCGGAAATGAAATATTTAAGAAGAGTGGAAGGAGTCACGATAATGGATAAAATAAAGAATGAAGATATAAGAAGAAGAGTACAAATAGAGAGCATTCATATTGTCATAGAAAAGAAACAGTTGGCGTGGTATGGTCACCTATTAAGAATGCCCGAAGATAACCAAACAAAAGCAGTGTGGAATGCAAGAATACAAAACAAGAAGAAAAGAGGAAGACCAAAACAGACATGCGAAAATAATATAAAAGAGATATTGACAAAAAACAACATCAGCGGCCAAGAAGCAAAGAAGTTAGCAAGGGACAGAAAAAAATGGAGAGAGATAATCAACAAGATAGAATAGTAATCAACGCAAATAATTAAAACAAGAACAATCTCGACACCCGAAAGTGTATTAAGAGATTTAAAAAGTTTATAATAATATAATAATAAAAACCTTCAAGCCATGAACTTTGTACATATATTTCATTTACAAAATATTATGCACAATTTTCTGCACTCAAATCGAATGAGATGTAGTATTGAAGTATGGTAAAACATTTGAGCTTATTTATAATAGTAGAGAGTTCAAATATGTAATTTTTCCACTGAATCAGTGATACTAAAGCTGTCTTAACCTGAAGGTAGCAATAATGAGGTTCAAAAGATGAAAATACCCTGAAAAATTATAACCGAAATATTTATGTTCATAGTTGAAATAATGCTGTACTATTGATGCAAGTGTGATCGAACCAAGGAGAGAACACTAGGAATGAATTTACCTAGATTTTTGAATTAATAACTGATTGGAATGTGATTTTTTTATGATTTTTGGATAATAACATATAATTATCCTTGATTTAGCTCGCATTTGTTGCAACAATACAAAAAATCAGCCCAAATAATGAAGTTTTGAATTTTTCTGTACGACAACGTATAAGCATATGAGGAAATTTCTCTTGAATTTGATATATTCATTTGATATTATCGAAAATGCTTGTTGTTGGATCTCAACTTAACTATTCAAAATCTAGGTGTGCTACACCCTCTAATAGGTAGAAAACTGAATGATTCCAATTATCTCAAATTTGCTTCAATGCTACAGAATATATCACAATTTTAGAGCTTGTAACCTCTAAAATCAAAATCGTAGAATAATTAACCAAACGCTTGTGGGAAGCTCATACAATTCACTTCATATTGAAATTATTTTCATATTTTGACCATTCAACCCTGTCTATATAGAACGGCAAATAATGCAACATAATAGAATGAATCTATTATATCTTCCAAAATAATAATCGTAGAATAATCTGTTAATCTTCCGGCCCAACGGATTTCCTGATATTGGAATTTTGGCCTACTTTTAAGAGTATTTGCCGACCTTTGATTTAGATTATGCTGTCGAACCGATTTTATAATTGAGATGTACCTATTTAAGTTGATCAGCCAACAAATCTATCTAAAATTAGATTGAGCTGCACCGTATGCCTGCGTTCTGAGAAGGGTCACATAGATCAGGTCTAATAAATTGAGTTGAAGCCTAAGGGACCTTTCAGAGCAGACTACTGAAATTGTAAACTCAATGACGTGAGCATTAACCGCTTCGAAATGAAAAAAAATTAAGTGATGTTGTAGAATTTGCGTTCGATGAGATATATTGGAGATATCTAGCTGATGGAATCGCAATATGCGAATTGAAGTCAAGTTAATGGTATTCAGGAAAAAAGAACATTTGCATCAAAAGAGTACCTCTACGCCGGATCAATATCAAATCGGTGAAGAAATGATATCGATGCAATGGTTCATGCAAATTGATATCTATATATTAGATTTACGACCTTAATTTGAACTATAAAGGTTCTGGTTTGTTAACGTTTTCTAGAAGCTCCCTGAACTATGACTACTTTGAAAAGTATTAAATAAAATAATTACCAACACTAAATCAGATATAGCAAAGTATTAATAGCTTTTTGCTCGATGAATGGTAGAGTTTATCAAGAATATGAAGCAAGACAAAGAGAATTTAATGTATAAGTTGATGAATAGCAAAGATATATGATTACAAGTAGATGTGAAACATACATATTCTGAAATTTGAGTTCCATGAACGATTTAGGAAATTGAATTCATATTACTACAGTTTTGAACTGACCTCAAGACGTATTCGTATGAATACATTTGAAGAATGTAACAGTGTGACTGTAAGAAGAATAAAGACATAAACTCACCCCGACCAGTGAACATATGTCACCAGAAGTATGTGATGAGAAGACGTAGTGTAAAAACGTGTGAGAGTGCATCGAAGCAAAGAAACTCGGAAGTATGATAACGTTGGGATAAGATGCGGAAGACAAGAAGAGGTCAGCTTGATTTTGAACTCGGAAGCGCTTGGAGCAAGAATAATAAGATTCAATGGGTCCGGAACTTAAAATCAGTGGCAGAAATTTCTGGAAAAATGAATTTTACAGATATTGGAACGTATATCAAATATTCAGAGGAGAAACTAAACTAACCATACTTCCTCCTTCTACTGAAGGTATCTTTTGTTGAGTACAGTATTTGGAGTAAGCTTCTCACTCGTATTTGAACAAATATTTTTTATATCGCATCTTTCACTTGGATTATCAATATGTCTGTTTGCTGCAATAACATTCTATATAAGCATATGTCAATATCAGCATGAAATAAGATTGAATTTGAATAAGGAATAATGGACGTACAAGAAAACTACTGTGTCCAAACAATGTATCATAATAGCGTCAAATTAAATATCTGTCACCACTAAACTTCCAATCATGTATCAAACAATTGCATTCTAAAGAACAAGTATTACATTTTCAATGACTTTGTGAAAAGCGCTTATTCCCTGAGTCTCTTGAACATTTTTCTGTTGTTATATCTTTTATTACTCATTTTATGACTTCTGAGGTGGGATTATCAAACATGCAATAACTGAAGAAGGTAAAAAATCCAATTCCCGAGGCAAAAGGTCTGAATGGGGCCAAGTGTAGGTCGCGAGGTGAGGCAGCAGGAGAAGGGTGGAAAAAAACAGCATTTGTACGAAGTGCCACCGACTCACCCTGAGCGTTGATGTGAATTATATTCAAATGGACAGTGCTACTTCGAGTCGTTTGTAAGTGAATACGAGATTACACGTGTGAATTGAGTTAATTGACACAAGATCACGAACTTTACCAGAAAATATTGACAAGTTGATTTAAAGGCATCTGAGAAATATACTCAACTTTGATGCATCAATTGTAGGAAAATGCTCTTTGTAGTAGTACTATCATGTTATCTGAAAAGCAGTAAACAGTTATTTAAAAGTAGTTATAATTAATTGACTCATTGATGTAAAGTGTGTTGTGGAAGAAATGTTTCAGTTAGTTTGATTGAGCCCCACAAGCTCTTGGATGACTTAATCAGTATGTCATCTGGATGACAGTCATCATAACCCCGTTCATGCATTCAATACCTTATTCATTGAGATAACAATGAGAATGATTGTCCATGCAAGCATGCTGGCGTCATTGTGCACAATAGTTGTTATTAATCCTTTTGTTAAATTATTGATAAAATCTAAATGTGAACTTATCCTTGTGATTCCTTGTTGCGTGCTCGATATGTGTCGGTATATGGAAGCTAATCGTCATGGAAAAACTCTTGTACACAGCAGATAAATAAACATTATGATATACGCTTGGCTAATCTTGACAGCTCGGAGCATGCGTGCCGTCTAGCGGCGACAGGAATAAATTTTTAAGTAAGAGATATGATAACGGAAATGTAATGTCAGTTTTGATTTAAAAACATCGAGTGTATGATATAGAAGAAAAATGTTGATATCAACCTGTAGATTTGAAGGGGTTGAATTTGATTGCTTCCGCCAAAAAATTTTGCCCAAAGGAAATTAATTGGATCCAAAATCGATCGCCTGAAGATTCCAAATTATACGCATGTTTCTTGAGAGACTTCTCGTCTTGTTATTCTATTAATAAATACTACCATGGGGAAATTCATTTAGAGAAAATAAATTGGTCTATAGTTTTCATGTTTGTAATTTCAAAGAAATAATTAGCGATGAATGTAAAAAAAATCATTGCAGTTGTATTACGCAAGACTCCAGGCGTTTACACTTGAAATAACAAATCAGAACGTACAATCCAGTTGTGAAGGTTCATACTTTTTTCAATAGTATTGTGAATATTAGCAGAAATTTATTTCTTGTTGTTTTGAATTGTGTAACTTGATTTTTGAAATTTCATATAATAATAATAATAATAATAATAATAAACTTTTTATTGAGGCAAAGTTCAGCTGACCGCTGCTCTTCCACTTGACCTCGAAAACATTATACAAAATAATTCAAAAATGATACAGTCCATTGTTTTTGCATTATAGATAATCAATAACATAATTTTGATACATTTGGAATAATATTATACATTAGGAAATTTTGATACATTTGAAATAATATTCTACAATAGGAAATTTTGAAGCATTTGAAATAATGTTATACATTTGGAAATCAAATATTCAATGAATATTACAGTCCATTTGTTTTACAATATAGAATATTATATAAAATTTTTTGATTACATGAGAATAACTTCGAAACTATGGAATATTTGAAACAATATCATGAGATGAACAAAATAATCGAAACATATTATAGTGTATTTGTTTTACAATATAGAATATTATATAAGAATATTATTATAAAGAAATAAAGAAATATCTATGAAATATTTGGAATAATATGATGAGATAAGAAACAAAATATTCAAAAATAATGTTACAGTCCATTGATTTTACAATATAGAATATTATATGAGTATAACTTTGACTATTCCATTCGTAGTATTTATAACAAGGTTAACAATGCTAAATCGCCATAGAAACGGTGCATATCAGTGGGTATTTGGACGTGTAGAAATACCATCGGGTATTACACTAGTGGTCAGAGTGAGTATTTTACTCAAAGATGTAGATACCCAATTTGTGCTTTCTTCGTATTTAATGGAATATTTTTTCTGAATATCTTCATCAATTTTATCTTCTGATCTATCACCAAACCTTTCTGAACTATATTCCATATCAAGACGCAATATATTTCTCTATTATTCGTCAAAGAAAATGCAAGAAATTCTAATTTTTCAGTTTGACAGAAGTTTGTTTACTCGTTCCCATGAAAATTACGTGAGTTGTTACTAGATTCATAGAAAACTAATTTGAAAAAATGGTTTGACTCCTGGAATAGTCCTCCATATACCATTTGTAGTTAAAGTATTATAGACTATTTTTGTGGTGCAATCACTCATGTTTATTGTGCTTGTGAATACCACTCGTGCTGCACACTCGTGGTATTCAAACGCAAGCACAATAAACATTCGTGATAGCACAACAAAAATAATCGATAATACTTCAACTACTTATGGTATAATAAATGAAAATTTGAAATACTATGATAAAATAAACAAAATATTCAAAAAACTGTTACAGGTCATTGGTTTTACAATATAGAATATTACTTGTATGATAATAGTTTGAAACATTTGGAATAATCTGACAAAATACAAAAATGAAAACAGAACTAATTCGTAAATTTATAAATTTACCTGATCTAATTTAGTCAACCATGTAATAAATGCATTTTATATTCTTTCTTAAATCTGAGTAACGTCAAGTGCTTATATCTATTATCTATAGAATTATATAGTTTTGCAGAGTTATATTGAAAAGATCTTTTGAAAATATTAGACTTGTGCTTTGGTATATTGAAGTACATATTGCGTGATTGCGATCTATTTGGAAACGGCAACTTTGAATACAAATATGGAGGTATGGTAGTTCTCACAGTTTTATAAATTAAACAAGCATAATGTAGTTTCCGTCGATCTTCCATCATAAGCCATCCCAATTTAGAAAATGCATGTGAAATATGATGTCTTCTAGGAATACCTGTCACATAGCGTAAACAGAAATTTTTAAGTTTTTGTATACGTGATTTAGTAATTTGATCAAGACATGGGCCATATACCACATCTCCATAATTAAATTTCGAAAGAACTAAGGAATCTACAAGAATTTTTCTTAAAGGAGGATCTAAGATATGTTTATTTGAATATAAAACTACTACTAAAACTTTGTTTTATTGTAAGGCTTACATGCTTTTTGAATCTTAATTCGTTATCTAAATAGATACCTAATATTTTAATATATTGTGATGCTGATATATCTGTACCTAATATACTCAGTTTCATGGACGAATTTGCCCACGTTCTATCTTTCTTCTTGCAGAAAATGATCATATTCGATTTTTGAGGATTAATATGCAATTGATGCTTCAAAGAAAATTTTGCGATAGAATCTAAATCCTGGTTTAATCTACCCAAATTTTCATAATATTGACTTATGGGGAATGACCTATAAATCAGCGTATCATCTGCATATTGGTGACATGAAGAATGTTCCAGCCTCCTATGGAAGTCAGCTGTGTATATATTGAATAATAGGGGCCCTAATACTGACCCTTGAGGCACACCGCAACTCAATTTTTCATATGAGGAGACTTTTGATTCTATTTTTACATATTGATATCTGTCTTCTAGATAATTTTTTATTAAATTGATTGAATTTAATCCGAAACCGAAATAGTTCAATTTAGACAATAATAATCTATGACAAATCGTGTCAAATGCTTTGGAATAGTCTAATGTAATTAATATTGACATTTCATTATTGTCAAGAGAGCGTAGGATATCATCTGTTACGTTTAAAACACCTGTGGTAGAACTGTAGCCCGTTCTGAAACCCTACTGCATATGAGGCAGAATATTATTCATATTCAAAAAGCTTGAAATTTGATTGAAGATAATTTTTTCAAAAATTTTTGATAAAGTAGGAAGAATGCTAACAGGTCCTAGATCCTTAAACTCTTTGGGTTCATTAATCTTAGCAAGAGGAATGACATATGATATTTTCCAACAACTAGGAAAAACATTATTTATCAAACAAAAATTAATAATATGGGTAACATACTTCGATATGAATGGGAAACACAAACTTATCATTTTTAAAGAGAGTCCATCAGCACCCACAGCCTTAGATTTCAAATTATAGAAATGCTTTTCAATGTCTAAATTAGTAACTAGATGAAAATTAAAAGGATCAGATACTCTGCTATCTCTATTGGTAGTGTAAAATTCAAACAGATCATTTGTATCTGTGTTACAAATTAAATTATTAACTGAGTTCCTAAAATAGTCCATAATATCTTGAGGGTTGCTGAGATGATCAGGAATTGTACGTTTATTATCGATTGCATGAAGATTAAAGTTATTCAGTGTTTTCCATAGATCTTTAGTATTTCCAGAGATATTCAGGTTGCTTAAATAGTTTTTCTTAAGAGTTCTAATGGCGGCAGTAATTTTGTTTCTAATTATTTTGTATTGAATAAAATATTCAGTAATATTCGTTTGTTTATAGCTACTGAGTAATGAATTACGAGTTTCAATAAGATTTTTTATCTCAGTATTAATCCAAGGGGTATAAGTATTTCTAATTTCAGCAGTTTTGATGGGTATATGTTTATTGAATAAAGCTAATATACTATTATTCAAATAATTTACTTTAGAATCAGCGTCTGGTAGTAAATAAATTCGATGCCAACAAATGTTATACAAATCTGAGTTAAACTCTTCTTGGTTGAAGTTTTTAAAGTCTCTATAAGATATTATATTACTTTTATGTTTAACTCTATCTACATGCAGTCTGCAGTGAAGCAGTAAATGATCAGATATATTAATTTCTATAGCATCAACTTCGCTGACATCTTCTGGTTTTGAATAAAGTAATAAATCAATAAGGGTAACACTATTTTGTGTTATTCTGGTTGGTTGTTGGTTGAGTAATGAAAGATGCTTTGGATAATTTGTCGTATAGATAATAAAGATCGAATTATTGAAATTGCCAATTGTAACTGTGAGACGGAAAAATAATATTGCAAGCACGCTGCAGCAATTTGTATCTATGTGAACATAGAAAATACTTGCTCTTAAACGGATACATCGATGATATGGAATCGTCTCCCTCAAAAGCAACTTGTTAAAGCGGTCTGCAAGGGCTGCAAAATTAATGATCTTTTTCCAATTGCAAAACGAGTCAAACTGTCTCTTGAAAAAGAAAGAAATTGTGATGGCAAATATAACTTGTATGTTGATATAAAAAGTATATTGGATCAAAATTTATATGGAAAACATGGAAGATAATACATTATACCAATGAATATATACATTCATATCATCAACAATTGAATACTCTAATACTTGATTCATTTAACGAACCGAAATAGCCCATTTCTTTTTGTGATCTATTTCCCATTCTCGATTTAGAAAAAAATGAAAAATCATATCACGATTCCCATTTTAGGTATTTTGATAACTAGGTACGCAACAACTATGACCTGTCCGTGATTTTTTTACTCATAATTCATCAACATACTTCAAACAATTGAATTATTTAATGAAATACATCAACTGTCGTCTGCTTGCAGCGTGCCAGCGGATACGTCAAACTTCGTTTATAACCTACAAGTTTCTGGAATCTACCGCATCGAGGTGCTATACTTACTTCATTAGCCAAGCGTATCAGAACAATAGTTTTCGTGACTTGGTAAGCCTTGTTTTGAAATTCTTGACCTCATGATACTTGGTCAAGTTTACACATCTTTTGAATAAATTACTAATTTCTGACTTAATCTTTCCCTAGAAAATGCAAGAATAAAGCCTGATATGCAATAAATACAATGATATGTCTCATAACATTAGATATTGAAAGTCGTCCTTTTCCGGAGTCTTAGATTCTATAAGTCCTAATTAGTTTCTCAGGTTCTACTTCTTGATAACGTACTACGTTTTCTATAGTATTTACTTCGCGACAAGTCGTTGTAAAATTACATGAATGAATAATGTCCAAATGTGCGTGGAGCAACAACGCAAACGAATTATCGTGAATATTTTATTTCCTCGTCGAAAGACAAACAATTCCTCAGTGGGCGATACTATACTAACTAATCTATCACTGTTCAATTGACTGCAACGAGATAATGTTTATCGAGGCAAGATCATTTAACTCTCTATCGCACGAATTTTTTCTAGAGCATCAATAAACTTTCAATTCTAGAACATGTTACGGTTTATTTCATGTTAATGAAATCTAGCCTTTTTCACAATTGAATATTTTTTTTTTTACCTTCGACAGGCAACCCGGATTTCTTGGGTGCAGCTTGTGTTCAATCAAAAGTAGCTACCGTTTGCGCATAGGTTTGGTTAGATTGGATTCTTTATTATTCAAATTGAGATTTTTTTCGGGAGGTTACCTGAAATGCGGACTCGGGCGTTAAGATTAGTGAAGATCAGTTGTGCTACCTAAAGTTCAGAGACTTACTCTATTTTGTGTATTCTTTGTGGAAATATCGAATACTTATTAATTTGGATTTTACTGGAAGCACAGCAATAGAATATATTTTCCTATATTCATCGACATCAGTCGGATTTATATTGATCTACTTCATCTTAAATAACTACAAGCCGCATTCCATCACAGGTAGTCTTAATCTCAAAGTATTTATCTAATTTTGAGTCCAACTAGAGTGAATGTATGACTGTGTTATATTAAAAAAAAAAACTTTTTTCATTAAGTAAAAGTTTTAAATTAGTCTCACGCATGCGCTTGATCAATGGCGTACTTGAGACTCACATGTGAATACTTCTCCGGCTTTTACTTTCTACTTTATTATTTTCCGTACCGTTCTATTTGGGATATATGGTTATATCTTCTCTTCAGTGGATTATCAGATCTTATTGGAATAAATATCGCTGTGCAGTGAAACGATTGGGAATCGTTAATTGGAAGTATTATTGGTACGAATTCGACACCGCAAGTTCTTAGAAATCGGATGACGGAGTCCCCCCTTTTACGCCACTGTACGTAACAAACCATTGCGGACATCTGATCGGCATCGACTATTTGGACGATACTACAGGTCCAACGCAAAACGCTTTTAGGACTAATTCAGTCAAGTCAATGCTTATATGTTCTGCGCGGCGTGACGCTCGTTGGTCGACCTTCGCGTATCCCGCATTTACGTTGTGCGCTTTTGAACCATCACACTACGCTTAATCTTAGTCCTGGCAGCATTCTCGCGGACAAACTCGCTGCGCGGACCGCTTAGGATAATTTCTCGCAATCATTTCCTGTTCGATCTGGTTTATCTATTTTAGTGCATAAGTAGGGTTGAATGTCATTGTAGAATCTTGACCATTTGACAATATTTGAACCTCTATTTTATATTTTATTCGATCATATAATTTTGTTAATATGGGGTACGAATTATTGGTTTTTGACCTCCACTAGTATTAAATTCATCTCTAACTATATTCTTTTTCAAGCTGTATGAATTACTCAATTTATCTAAATACATTTACTTCATTTGGGATTAACGGCGTTTGATTGTTTTGCGATCTTGTTCCCTATTAGGTTCGATGATCAACCCTATCGGTTGAACCTCATTCCGGTTTCGGTCATCTGGCGCCCTTTTTTTTATATTTATCATTTTGAGTGACCCACCCCGTCTTCACTGTAGCTCGCCGGTGTTCAACTTGAATAGGGAAAATTCTATTCCAAGATCGTAGCAAACAGCGTCAATTGGCTGATTGCAATAACTCCCGCGTTAGTCATCCGGCTATCGGAATATCTTCGTGAGTATCGCTAGTTCTTCGAAACGTGATATCCGAGAAACAAAACAAACCGGACTCAACGCGATAGTGACAGCATTCAAATAAGTTAAGGTGAGCTAGAGCAACATACTTTTTTAGCTACAGAAACTGCTAGAAATTCTGTTGGTTGATTGGAAGATACGATTGGTGATTCGGAAAGGCTGGTTTCATAGAGCAAATTATGTGTCACGAATATTTTCTGTGTTGTGTTATTTGTACATACACACGGACATGAACACTATTTCAACTCCAGAAACTTATGATCTTTGGAACGAGATTGATACAAATAATTTCATAGTTTGATAGGAGCTCCATATAGTTATTTGAGTATAAAGGTCAGTAAATACAGTTTACCGATTGAGAATAATAGATTGGAGGCCGAGCCTTGGCGAGGTTCCCAAATATTCTACGAAATCGGTACTGTACTTATTGACCGTGATGCTTACAAAAATTTTTGCACGATTGGAAAATCCAAAATATTTTTTTCAAATTAAATTACTACTGATGATTATTTATTCGCTGTTAGCTGTCAAGTTTGACATTCTATTCTGAATATTCAATTACAAATGGAAATAAATAAATTGATATTTTTTTGTAAAAATTCACAATTTTTCACTTACCGTCTTTGCCCATGGGCGGTAGGTCAGCATAACCATAGTAACCACAGTTTGCTGGTGAAATCAACATACCACCTCAAATAAAGGGCTGGATAACACATGAAAACGCCCAACCGTGCGAAAGAAATTAATAATTCTTCAAATATTAATTCTGGAGTATCATCATCGTTTTTAAGGAGCAATGTATCAGGTGACCTAACTCTATATTAACAAAGAGGACATCAAAGATATTAGCTATGATGCTTTATTTATATTCTTCTTAACGAGTTTTTGTTTAACGGCCATTTGAATTGAGAAAGCCACTAAATGTGTTCCCAAGCTTTTTAAGTCGCCCTTTCCAGGAAGATTTACAATCGTTTTCTTTGCACGATGCCAAGTGTAAGTATTACTTAAGCTTCTGCCACGTATGCACTTCATGGTGCACAAAGAATTAGAAGAAATGGCCTCTTAGAGACTCCTGAATTTATTTTCCGAAAAAGCATCTATCCTACTTTACTCTTTTTAAATGAAAATTCAAAACAGTTGGAATGTATAGCAAGGAAAGATGAGAAGTACTTTTTGATGAAAAGAAATGATACTCCTGCATAAGTTGATCAAGATAATTCTACATGAACAAATGACGTGCTGGAAGAAATACAAGTTAATTGGAAGATCATTTATTTATTCATTTATTTATTTATTATTCAACAGGAGAGAATAATATCACAAAAGTAAATATACAAAAAAGAAAATATTATGTATATATATAAAGAATAATATTACAAAAATAAATATACAAAAGAGAAATATATTATATATAACATGCTTAATAAATATCGGCAACCCAGTTTTTATTGTTAGGAGAGGTGAATAGGAAATAGATATTTAATGTGTGAAACTAAAGATAAATATTGTAGTAGGTACATAATATTTATATGATGAGATATATTAAATTGAATCAATGAGTGATCTGAGATAATTTTGATTTTAGAAATGATAAAGTCTTAGATAAATCAATTATGTGGGACACATTATTGAAAGTTTTGCACATTGCATTTATAGGAGAGTTCGCATGATAATTTGTTCTGCAAAAATCACATAGGAAAGTGATATTACTGTTGTTACGAATTACGCGTGGTTTGACATAGGATCAAACTAGGATTAGCACATACATTACTGTAAACAAACTAACTTCATGAAACCTCTTTAACAGAAAATATAAACAGACACAAAACAACTTGTACCACAAAACTTCCATAACCGCTTTATCTTCATAATAAACTATATTCAGAAGAGCGAACACAAGTCAGTTCAACATTGATGAAACCACGACGAAGTTAGCTTCGTTTCAATGCAGCCACCGGAAAAACTTCATATGTTACGTTGCATTAGCGCTAACTTTACACTGATACAATAGTGGAGTTTGAATCTGCCCAGCATATGCGGCACACATATAATCACGTTCAAGTTTATTCAATAATGCGATAGGTATTATTTAGTTGGATTAATTTTCAATTCTCGTGAATTGTTCATGTTTGGTGATGAGTGTTCAATTATTTATCTGTTCACGTTTAATAAGATTATCTCATTTAACAAGCTTGTAACAATTTGAAAGTTTATAATTCAATTTGATTCACTTGGGCTGGTTTTGAGCAAATCATGTACAAATAATGTTAGTGGAGTAAGTGCTAGGAAACATCACGAGTATCTGTCCGATAGAAACAATACTGTTACAGAAACTTCACCAATGATCATATAAGAATGCATACAATCAAAAATATCATTTTCAGTTCTACTCGAAATGAAAATTGTTATAAAGAAGGCTGCTAGAGTTTGCATGAGTAAAAACTGATTTTTTGTAGTCTGCTGCGGCGTTGAGCATGCTTTTGTCAACCTCAATTTTGGCGCGGCTAATCGTGTAACTAATCTGGTCGTAACGTATGACTTATAAATTATAACGCTTGGTAATACAAATTACATATCACGTCAGATACGAGCTCGACCTTTATATCTAATGAATTGCCTCATCCCTGTCTGTCATTTATTAATTTTGTGTAATTTTTGTGCTCTTATTATGCCTCTTCATGGCATTATGGAATCAAAAGGATGCGGTAGATGTCACTGCCAGTAAACCTATACATTGCACAGCAATTTATCAGTCTGCTAGTCTGTAGGTCTGTTCTTCGTATACATCACCGTTCACCGGAGCTGTTTGCCTGAAAAATCGGCTGATGTACGCAATGAGTTCTTTGGGAAGTCTAATGGTGCTCTAATGTCTGCAATTCTGCAGCTTCGCAAATTGCATTTCAGCAATATTTACTGCCCAATCCACGTGAAATATATTCGTGACAATAAGTATTTAGCTACATTTGGTGTTATATTATTGATCTTAATAGACGAGATATCAATTAATTATTAGATAAAAATATATGATGATCATTCTGGACCGTTGTTGGCTCGCGAGACATAGTTTGGAGACCCCTGTCGTAGACGGGAGATGAACGTATAATTTTCATTATGAAGTCTTCCACTTACACTTCTCGAACTTACAGAACAAAATTACCTACGCTTGGTTTGAGTGATTATACATCAACCCTGTTAATCTAAAATGTCCCTTAATTCAAGTGGTGATCATAACGAATGATGTGAAAAGACACAAGTTGAGGTTGATTGAATTTTATAGTTTCGCGGACAGCCTTGATTAAATGGTGTACTAATGGTAGAACAAGCGAAGAGTAATGGCAGCAATCGTGCAGAGCCATTAATTAGGATTGGTCATTACATTAATTGAAATAAAAACATTTATCTTGAACTTTTCTACAAAAAATTGTACTTAAAGTACTATTTTTCATATTGAATCGTCTGTTTTATTTCACTTGGCTTTCTTTAATCAATTTTGCAGCTTCAGTGGAAGTTTCAAACTTGGAGTGAATTCTAAAATAATGTTCTATACTCTGGGATTTATCGTCATTGATTGCTCTTCCATTAATTATTCTCAAGCTCTGGGTGGAGTTTTTTGTTGAACTAACTTAATGAAGATACTGAGTAATGATTTTATAGTTTAATTGCAAAAATTTCTAGGCTACTTAATAATTTCGTTTGTTTGTTCAGCCTGCAATATATTTCTAGAACATTTATGAAAATAGTTCTTTCAAAAATTGCAGTCTTCTGACGATAAACTAGGTATAAATGAAAAAGCGCCATATGAAAATATAGTATTTTTCATATCAAGTTTAACAACCGCCAAGCATATTTTTGATTTGAAGAATATTTCCACAAGTACCACATTCAATTCTTCAATCCAAGCGTAATTATCTCCACAAAAATATGCTCCGGATGAATTCAATCTTGAAGAAAGTGAAGAAGTAATTAGAACTTCAAATAATTATTACAAATGTCAAATTATGCTGAACTCTATTATAAATATTTTAGATGAACTTATCCTTTTCTTTAAGTTATTGTCAATCCTTTGTATGATACTTCTCCAAATTTTTCTTCCGTTGAAGCAAAGCCTCTAATACAAAATCAAAATTCACAATGAGAACGTTCAAGACTGGAATTCAATTTTACAAATACACAAACTGAGAATATTCCAATTTCGTATCCAGTTCCGTTTGAATATTTGATCAATGGCTACGTTCTTGAGATGGAATTAATCAAATTAAGAATATGTAACGAATTCCTGTCATTCTTCGTCTTCCGTTTCTGTTACTTTGGCTCATTGGAGTTGCTGCGACGATTTTCTTGTAAAAGGAGAGCAGAACTTTCATGGATGTATTCATTCTTATACTTAATTCTGCCAGAATTGGCACATTTACGGGAATTGGAGTTCAGGAACTATAGTCGGAAACTATTTGATATTATTCTGTGAATCTCGTCATGGGACTGGTTGGTGACTATAAATGAGGTCAAATATACGACATTTTTAATGGAAGAGGCATGTAAATAATCAAGGAAATGACTATGATAAATCTGAAAACTCTTCTTTGAAATTTGTGATTGTACAATGTAAAACCGTTTACAATGAGAAAGAACTTAAAATTCTGTGTGGTTTCATATACATTTTTATCACGAAAGAAGAATTTTGGGCACGATATGTAGAGAGAGAATGACTACTATTTGCGAGGGACTAATCACATATCACACGAGTACCATACTAGACCGCGGTACAGAACCCCTTTCTCCGGATTATTAACACTCTTTTCAAACTTTGTGAGAGGCTTCATTTTGATGAGTCCGACAACTTTTTCATCTGCGAAAATCTTCGAAACTGCTGCATTTTCCATCGAACAGCCGAAAAAGACGTCGATTTTATGATTTATTCTTGATCAATAACATCACTCTCTTTCATAGTTCAATCGTAAGATAATAATAGCAAAAACACACACAATATTTTGTCCGACAAAAATATTGCGGCGTTCGGCGTAACCCCCATCTCCAACATGTCAAAATTACAAGTTTTGTTAGATTATTAACATTCTGTTAGAATTCTCAGTACTATCAAATAAACATTAGTGAAGTTGAGTGGTGATGTTGTCCGATAAAATTTCTGCTGCATATTTTCACTCTGAAAATGTCAATTCTATGAGTTTGGTTTGCTGATTAACACTCATTCATTTCAAATGTTTTTCCCTTTGGAGTGATATACAGAAAACATTGGTATGATTGTCCGACAAAATATCTGCTGCATATTCATAAAAAAATCAGAAAACTTATTTTGCAAATTCTCACTAATGATAAGCTGAATCGATTTCTAAAGATAAGTACCGTAATATTCTCCAATGTAATACCATAGAAGGTAGAAAGAATAATCTTCTTCTACCTGGCAATAGTCTCTATACCTGCGCTTCCCATCTTTTTCATATTTGAAACATATCTGCAAGTGTCATCGAGATTGGTGATTCGGACCCTATGTGATCTTGTTATTAGTTCGTAAACATACTTCACTTCATTTATGAGGATGAGGATGACAGTAGCACTACTGAAGACAATGAATATGGCTTTCGTGCAGGTGGTGAAAATTCATCAACGGATGAATCTGATACTGATTAAATTGAATATTAGCTTTGAAAACGATTTTTTTTCGAAACATGTATTCTTTCATATAAATTATGGAAACTTGATTTCAAATTTTTCCATTATTCTTGGAAATTTTTGAGATATCAATATTTTAGAATCGTATGGAGAATATCATTTCGATGGGTTGAAATAATTTTTTCTAAGCATGTTTTTATGTTTCTTGTTTCACATCTGCTTCCAATTTTCCGCTTTCCTTTGAAAATTTTCTCTATAATAATTATATTTTCAAATTGTGTGTTCAGTTTTACATCAATATATTTCTTCAATCCTTTTTTCTACATTTTGCACTTTATTGTGGAGAGAACATAAGAAAAAATTCTTGCGAATGAAAAATCGCTGTGGATCATATTATAGAAATAAAGACGTAGAAATTTAGAGGATATTATTTTTGATCTTATAAATAGATGTACAGAATTTGGTTCAAAGGTAGATCCAATATTGTGCGCATACAATCACAGGAAATGCTACATCTTTTTTTTTTAGTTTCGGACTGGCAAAACGGCGCACTATTTTTGTCGGACAATATATTGTTTGATCAAGAAATATACTCACCTATATGTATGATTTTTGTCCGACAAGTGTTAATCAGCAAACCAAACTCATAGAATTGACATTTTAAGAGCTTCGGACAGAAAATATGCAGCAAAAATTTCATCGGACAATATCACCACTCAACTTCACTAATGTTTATTTGATAGTACTGAGAGTTCCAACAGAATGTCAATAATCTAACAAAACTTGTAATAAATATGTACGTAGATGTAAACGTATGAAGCAAAAATAGAAATATAGAATAAGTTGACAGAGTTTTACGGACCATTCAATTCAAATAAAAGAAATCTTGCACCCAGTGAGGGAATATTCACATATAGCCGCGGTTATAATTCCAGCAATACTTCTTCACACAGTCCCAACTAGCACCAAAATAATCGTAACCGAGACAGAAACCTCAAATGCGGTATTGTTACGTAACTGTCACTAGTTTTTTCACTTAAATGTGTGAATAACTTCATTTCACAAATCTACAATCGTAATCACATAAAATTCACCACCAATATTAACTTTATAGTTATATTACTTCTATGTGATATCTCTTGTATTAGGAACGTCGTAGCTACCAATGGTACCACTTTAAAGCTTTAATAACTTGACTGCAACAACAATCGTAGCAGCGACTATTCGATGCTACTACAATGCAACCTAAAAGTCGCAACTACATTCAAGTGACTTTGAAAGTTGCCATAACGTTTTGGGAACCTTCAGGATCACTTCAAATTCTTGAAACTTTGGAGTGATATTTATAAGTGTAAGTAAACGTGACTGCGACCTGCAAAATTTAACGTCATTGTGCATCACCTCTTAGAATCACCATGAAGAAAATTTCACCATGTAGTTCCCAAAACATTCATATGCTCCGCATCATTGCTTAGTGTTCGTATAGGTGTATGAGGGTTCGTTTGCTCAAAATTGCGTCTGATTTGGAAGCAAGCATGGAATTCAAAAAAAAATTGACATTCCACAGCATTTCACGAGAGATTAAAAGGCTTGAGAGCAAGTGGTGTACCGAAAGAATATTTTGGTGTTGTGCATCCGTCACTATCAAAAATCAATATTCTTCATGAGTCATATATGCTACGGAAGACGACGTTACTCCGTCGTATGATGATGAACAACTCAATAATTTTATCATATCCCAAATTTCACCAGTAGATCAGCTAAGAACATAGTAACATCCTCATAGAAGATCCACCGAAATATTAAAAATTGGATCAAAAATGCACCTTGCTAGAAGCTAGGACTACATTTGTGCAATTTCATGTCTCTTTTTTCTGAATCTCATGCTCTGTTTCTTTAGAACCTGACAACACTGAGCAGACACAGTGATAGTCACAACTTTGTCGCAACTGGGAAGTGGCACTGCAATACGTTGTAGTAAATAAACTTCAAAGTTCCATACTTCCAGTTTTCGTTCGGTTTCTACAACTATCGCTCAGTCGTAATCACTTTCAAGTTGCATTTTTCAGTGATTCCGACTTGAAAGTAATTTCTCCCAAACTTCGCCATTTTTATAAGCAAAATACTCGACGCCATTACTACAAAACGAGAACTTGTACATCACAATGACTAAAAACTTGGGCGAGCTAATGAATTTAGCACTTTGTACAAGAAATTAATGGATAATTAATTTTATGCTCTAAATAATGATTGGAGAAAAGTATTTTTTTGCGCTTAGGCGTCATTTTCTTTCACAAAAAAATATTTGATAAACAATATTTTAATTAAAAAATGACAAATTTGAGGGCGCGTGTCAGATTCAGATTTATAATCATCATGTTTAACAGTAAAATTGCATTTGTTTCGATTTTTTGGTCACTCAGATTAGATAACAGGGAATTATCAAAGATGTATTGCATTCATATATTCCTCTCATTGAGTATTTCATTTTCTTTCTAAGTTGAACAAATGTTGTTGACAGGTTTATACTAGAGTGGAACATTAAAAAGATAAAACTAATTGCAAGACAAAGCAAGCAACAAGTTAGGAATAGTGGGAGAAAAGTTCCAAGAAAGTCGCGAAAACTACTCTAATACGGAGCCATTACATTTCTGGAACGTAGCCAAATAAGCTCCAGGAACGTAGTTGGAACGTAGCCAGAACCAAAAATCATTCCCCATTTTGGTCGTACTTTCGTAATAGGAACTTTCTTAATACGTGCCTATAGCTAGTGACGAGACCCATAAAAGTTCCTAATGTAGCTGCTGTCACGTTCCGACGACTGTTTGTGCTAGTTGGGGTATCATAGATATTATCAGTTCTGGGCTCAATTCGATAATAACTGCTTCACTTTTGAATCTCACATCATATTAGAGCAAGATCCCAGGCCCGCCAGACCTTACTTATTTTCTGAGAAACAAAATGTGTGGAATAGAGTAGTGTAAGTATGTACTTTGATCATACGCATACTAGCTAGTTTGTGGCGACGGCCAATTTATAGATATGAGATGCTAGCGGTACGTTAAGACATAACTCACTTTTCTTGAGGTCTTGAGTGCTGATTTTGAGGTATGTTTCGGAGAATATTGTTAAAAATTGATAATCAACGCTGCTAGACACTTTCCATCGGTGGTAATTTCTGCTAGACTCTTTAAAGCTCACAAAGAATAACGTGATCTTACTTATAGTTTGGGAGCTAATTTTTATATATGACACTCAGGGTACAATTTCAATACTTTTTGTTAACAGCTAGATTAATCGTAGGGCTAAACATCCCCTAGACACAATTAAAATATCGCTGTGAGTAAAAGCGCGAGGTCACTATTTGTAGGCTTGATATTAAGTTGAGTATCTATGGGCATTCAACTCTTCCTTGGTCTGGCTATTCATAAAGAGTATTGAAATTGCTCACTGAGTATTATATATAAAAATTAGGACTCAGACTATAAGTAAAATAATGATATTTTTTTGCGAGCTTTAAAGCGTTTAGCAGGAATTACTGCCGATGAGAAGTGTCTGGCAGTGTTGATTATCAATTTTAAACAATATTTTCTAGAACATACATAAAAATCAGCACTCAGTTCTCAAGAAAAGTAAGTATCGTCTTGATGTACCTATAACACCTCGTATCTATAAATTGGCCGTCGACACAAACTAGCAAATATGTATATGATCAAAGTACCGACTAACACTATTATAATCCACAAATTTTGTTTTTCAAAAAATAAATAAGGTCTGGCGGGTCTAGGATCTTGGACTATATATTGTTTATCGACTACACTTGATGTAAAAAAAAGTCATGTGTCAATCCTAGACGACTTAGAACTAAAATTTGACATGAGAGAGTCTTTTTGTGTGATTCTGTGAAGATGATTATTCATACAACAGTATGAGAAAAGCATCCATGTACTCAGACCTAAGAGATTCATGAATTTCCAATCTTTGATGTCACATTTCGATAGAAAGTTCATATTGTAGACAAAAATTGTAGTTAGCAGCCCTCAGATGGCGAACTGAATACCCATGTCACATAAGCTCAGACCGGTAGCAAGCGGACAATCAGTCACATAGATTTCATGCGGTTGTGTAGCTCTAAAGCTCTCTGAGTACAGTAAAAGCACTGACGCCAACTTACCCACACGAACTAGTTTCAATACAGATTTGCATGCAATTCTGCAGCTTGTTCATACAGTTTAGATACTCCGATAGAATAATGAATATATATTCTAATCAACTATGAATTGCCAGGTAATCATCCAATACAATTAAATATTCAGACACTAATAACCATAGTGAGTCTGTCGTTATGTCTTCCATCCTGAAACAGCAACTTTGAAGCCTGCAAAGCTAATAATGTAACTCCACTTTGGATCCTTGATGTATTAAACCTCGTAAATAGAATCATGAATCGATGTGAAAACAAACACCCATTTTTCACTGATCTGAATACAGGAATGGCACTAAACACACAATTATCTTAAAACAAATGGAAGCCAGATCACCCGCTTAAAGTAAAGAATAGTAGACAGAAAATATAGGATGATTTGACAAAAAGGAAAATCCTTTTCTAGTTGAGAATCAGAATGAAAATGACTGTAATGAACGCAAAAGAAATACAAGAGTTGAAAATAAGGCGTAAGTGAAGAGTTCGGAAAACGTGACGCGCATACTACAGTCGTACATATCGCAGAAGGATCTCAAAATTATTTATTACTACTTCAGTAGAATACAATGCCTATATTATCCTATAGTCAAGCTTTTATTTAGATATAAAAAAAATTCATTAGAATATGATTAGTTCAAATGCCTCATTTTTGGACTTTGGGTTCCAGAGAATGGAAAAGAAACGTCCAAACCATTCAAATATATAAGCGCGAGCAATTTAATCTCACATTTATTCCAATATTCAAGACTATAATCCAATTCGTTAAGTTCAAAGGTGGATTTAACGACAGCGGATGGTTGCATGTATGCTGCGCACTTTTTTTTCAAGGAAAACTGAATCCTTATAATAAAATTCTTATTTACCGTAGATTTACTTACCCTGAATAGCCTGAGATGGAATATTTGTCAAAATATATCTAATATCGAGAAAAATAGTCATGAAGTCTTTTAAAAGACTATAAATCCTTACGTCCAATCGACAAGTCTCTTTGTTGGTAACATCCATCGGGATTCAGATATTGTGCAGATGAAACGATGAAAAAGTTTAGGTTTACTTTGAAATCGAATCTACTTGATTGAATCTCCTATTACTATTACTTATTATTATTTGGATGACATACAGATTGGCATCAAATTGAAGGGATTGAGTCAACTTTGTCATAGTTTTGGGAGAGTGTCTCTAACGACACTAGGTCGATGGCTCAGTGCGTTAGCGCGCTGTCTATTGCCCGGCTATGATGTACGATTACTGAGAGTCCCCAGTTTGATTCCCAGCCATTATATATGATATATCGAAAGATTGCTATAAGATCAAGCACTAAAATCATACTCGGACACTATCAGTTTATCACCTGTGTGTGTTTGAGGTAGTCCTGGTAGTATAAGAAATTTTTCCGATACCGCTCAATCGTCATTGATTTAAGATCGTCACACAGATTTAGGCGTCGAATCGGTAATAAAACGAGTACGCATGTACTTGAGGCCTTGGCCCTTTTAGGGCTATCGTACAATTAAAGAAGTCTCTAACGATGAGGACATCAATCTAAAATAAGTGTGAAATGTATCACATTTCATTCAATAACAAGTGTAGAACATATTTTGCATTAACTTTCGACTAATTGGAGTACTTGAACGATCTATTATCACGTTCTTTTGGAACAATTCACAACATTAAAACTTTATATACAGCAACATCTCCAATTAAGAAAGTGCTTTGCAACAAACTAAAGATAATTTAGCTTCACGTAGGTGCTTCATATAATATAATATCTTGTAAAATAGTATGAAATTAGCAGACGACACTTTCAAATTAATAGCGCTATTAGTGCTGTCATCTACATCATGAATATTTTAGTAACTCTAGATTGCAAGTTGTATGAGTTCCGTTTAATAGCTGTAGGCACTGATTCTCAATTCGTATATTCATTTTTATTGAATTTGTTCCGATAGTTGGCTGATACCGTGTCATGATTCGTCAATTACGTAGCATATTATATATCAGCCTACGCGGGTAAGGGCGTATCATAGTCATGCTGAACTCTTCTTTCGAAACGACGGACATATTTGTGGTTCTCTTAAACTGTATTTTTTTTTAGTGTGCAATATTCCACCATGCATTCAAATGCATTCTTCCATGATAACAGCTGCAATAGTTAACCAATCAAGTCGAGGTCTGTTTTCAGGCATAACTCTATTGTGATTTGACCAAAGTATGATTGATATTATTGATTCTTCAACTTCTGATAATTTAAATGATATCTGGAATGTTGTCTGGAAATTCCTTGTACAGGGGCAGGTTTGATTGTTGGTTGGAGGTTCAAAGTTCTTTAAGTAGGTATCTCCCGCCAAGAAATTCAAGTAAAGTCATATCGACAACCATTAACACTTCTGGAGGGATGCTGGATTGGAATAACCAATTTTCTATAAAGAGAAACTTCCTTGGGCGCACTTGACACACATTTCTTCTAGTAGTCAATAAGTTGAAGCTCACCAATTTTGAAGAAATGGATATTTTTTTAAAACTCATTCTTTAATATGAGCATCATTTTAAACCTAATGTTGGTTCTCAATAAGATTTAGATTTGGCAGAATTTATCCCAAATAGTAACTTTCCCGATGTAAACTTTGCTATCTAAATACATAACTCACTGAGGTAAAAGCTCTTCCTCTCGAATTAGTGAATTATGAACGATTGTAGAGACCATCGTAAACTGCACTGCATTTTGGCCGAGAAATTTGCCTCTCTAGATTCCATTCATTGTGCATTACGATATAATTGGAGATCAGGACTACGAGAATGTGTTTTCAGTCTCGTTTAAAAGTTCCTGACAACAGTACCTGAATAACTTCGCGTTCCATCCTTTATTGTTCACGAAGCACTGATCCTACTCATATGGAGCATTTTGTGAAGTAGAGCAGAATTAAAATATTTCCAGAAGCACCTAAAAGAATGAGAGATGTTAATTTTAGTTCTGTGAAGAAGTATTATTCAATGCACATGTTTTATTTGGGTAAAGTTTTGTTGAGTATTATATACTTTCTTCTGTGACTGGATCTAAATGTTCAATATAATTACAGTTGTCAATTGAAATTAGTAGTTTGTAACTCTGAACAATCATAGATAGACTCTCAAAGTTTTACATGAAACCATGCCTTATTTACATATTCATGAGATTGAACATTCAAGCTGAAGTGATTTTGTGTGGATATAAGTGTTTTGTCAATGAGTCTATATCTCAGCTCATCGTGTCTACCTGCATACGGCTTTTCGAACAGAGTACATTCAACTGATTCTATTCGTTCAATGAATACAGATCTGTTACTTTCCAAACAAAATCTTTCGGTTAAGAATCCCTTATCAATTTTTATTTTTGAAGGAATCAAACCCTAATTCTATAAAAACGTCATATCTTTGGGATGTTTGCTGGCTCCTCAAATCTCAGCAAGCAGCAAAACCAACCATTATCAAGATACCAAATCAGTAAAACTCAAATCAGAAGATACCAAAAACTCAAACAATGCCCTACCCATTATTTTCAATTCAAATCAGTAGCAAACCAACTACAATCAACGATAAACAGCGGAAATGCCTTTTTAGTTCAAGAGAGAGCCGTCGACTTTGTGGGTCTTTTGTCGGTAGCTGGTGAGCGGTGAAACAAAAGACATCAGCATTGAATCGCTGGCAATTGTCGCAGTCTTTGGTCGACACGTTTACTGATATACGCGTGCTGATAAGGGTTAATAGCACGGAATCTCATTAGCAAACTAACGTCTTATGCAAACAAAGTGAGAAGAAGAACGAAGTGAAGGAACAGACTAGAAACACGTAGCTGCTCTGCAAGAGATTGTTGAGAAGGTCCTGGATTCGAGAAATAAGGGTACTTGTGAAATTCCTTGTGATCTTATATAGAACGAAGTTTATTTCCGTTTGAGTAAATTTCAGCATTTTTGCACATCGCGCATGCTACATGTTCATATCTTGTATTGGCAGATAGAGACATTGTCAAAAAAGAGTTCCAAGTTGTACGCGACTATACGAGTATTTGTCTGTTGGACATGAAACTGTTTTCTATTCAGTGTAAACTCATGTCGAACCACAATCTTGAATTCAAACTAAGTAATTTTCTGGACCTGAGTATTCACATCCACCATGTACTATTAATTCAAACTGCTGTCTTTTACGAGGACGCGAAATTGCTGTATTCTGTCGTGTTTCATAAAATGACAGCAATAAACACTGTCACCGGATGCTTCACCCTGTAAGACCAAGGAGTGTCACCGGAATGCTCTATGCGTCATAATCCCTTGAATAAAAATTCAATATCACTCGTAGCACATAAGGCTCACATTGGTGCTCTTCAGATAATTGGCTAGATTTCAGTTTCGGTTGATACAGTTCCAGATTAGATATTGTATTCAGGCCATTTTTATGGCTAGAATATTCAATTGCTCCTGTAGTTCTTGAACTTGTCAGAATAGTTTTTTTCTACTGACAAAGCAGTCAATTCTGCATTGCATTCACCACTTATCCATAAAAGTCAAATCGCGTGACTTAATTGTACGACTGAGATGATGATACTTAGAGATAATCGGCTTAAACGTAAGATTTTTATCTGAATACCGCTGAAATGCTGCTTCAAAGCTATTCGTCCATGGACGGTAGTATTACCATCTGTTTTGAAAAGATAGTCAAACAGTTCGTCTGCAGACAACAAAATTAAAACGCTGTATACTTTAGATTTTCACAAGAATCTTTATGTACATATCATTTCCAGTGTGTAGAAATAGCTTGGAACAAATGAGATCTGTTAAAAATACTAGCAATAATGCAAGTGCAGTTCCATAAAATAGAGTTTCTAAGAGAAAAACTATGATCTACAGTACCATCAGTTCCGGTTTTTCCCCCTTGAAGCATTCACGACTTAGGCTCAGTTGTACAGTCTAAGCTTATTCAAAGTTTTGTGAAACCAAGTTTAATTTCCATGGGTACAATTGCTGAAATAATTGTGACCGTAGAAATTAAACTTGGTTTTACTAAACTTTGGATGAACTTAGACTGTACAACTGGGCCTAAGTAGTGAGAAGTCTACAAAATTTGATTGAAACCTTACTGATGGTCTAGAAATAATAATTCATGAAGATTTTAGGTGCGAAGTTCTGGGAAAAGAGCTTCGCTTAAATCAAATGGACTACTAATCTTATCATTACTTATATTTATTTGAAATGAGAAGGGAATGCTACAACTTTATCAGTAAATATGACTGTCAATCATCCGAACGTTATCGATAATGCCCACGATAACCTCATTCGGAAGAAAGTGTTAGAGCTCCTCAGTATCCATCAAAACGTTTGGACTCAGCGTTTGTGAGATGCTGCAACTTCTGGTTCAGCATGAGATGCAGATAAAACATCACATTGGTCGTTCAGACCGAAAACGAGGCAAACGTTGAACTGTTTGTATCTTCTTCTATCGCCTCGTGGAAACAGATACATAAGATTTTAGTTCGCGATCGTTCAACATATACGAGGGAAATCTGTCATAACAGGTGCAATAAGTTTATGAGTTGTCGAAAGAAAATTTCTCGAAGTTTTGTTGTCTTTCTTACCATAAGTTTCAGCGGAATTTTGGAGTCCTTGCTTCCCTTGATAGGGAATATGGATGAAACTCAAATTTGGTTGGAAAATTTTCATTCCGAATTTTTATAGGCCAGACGTTTGTACTGAACCATCATTTTGGTAATTAATATCTTTTCAATTGCTTAAAATTGATAAATAGAAGTGCAAATTAGGCGAGGCAGATTCAAAGTTTTGAAACGCAACACCATTGGTTAAAACAAAACATGACGTCAAATACTATGACAACAAGTGCGCACTGCTCACATTTTTGTATGGCAGTGCAAGCTTTTGATTAGAAAACATAGTTATAATGTGTGTTGTAAATTCATTCATTGTTTAAGTGTAATTTTGGTGTCCTAGTGAGATTATAAATAATTTAAGACAAGGTGATTTTGTCAAAGCACAATCGGATAATCTCCCAAGAATATATCCATGCATGATGTCGTCTTATTTTCTTTCAAATCCAAATTTTACGACCGCTGAAGTAAAAAGAGTGAACACTGCAAAGTAATTATTCAATAATAACACATTATGTACGCTATTTGTATAAATGAAATCCGAAATATGATGAGCAGTGAGCCTAACCTATAATTTTGTTTATTTTAAAACGAGCACATGTTAAACGAAGCCGCATACATACACTGTATTTTATCGCTAAAACTAATCACATTTAATGTTATTCACGATCTTTCCAGTTTATTATGATACTTCATCTCTTCTAATAACCTTACATCATTTCTTACGTATTTTAAAACCTGTCTGGATTAGAAAAAGACTTTATCAGGTACATTTCTGATAGTATTCCGCATTCAGGCTCAATGCAATACTTATAAACTGACTTTTGCGCTTTTTAATACCGAAATAAGTTAAGAACAAGAGCACCTGTAGTAAACAATGGACTGTAATGACACTGAACATAGTATTTGACGTCATCAATAGAGCGCGAAAATGGCGGCGTTTCAACAACTCAAAATTATCCTCAATTTTAGAAATTTTTTTAAACTTTATTACAGCACTTTCAAACATAATTTATATTTCTTACTATGTTATAACGATGTAAACAGTGGATTAAAAATATAAAATAAATTCATGAATATACCCTATTGATATCATTAGGAACCAAAGTATATCTTAGTGAACAGAATGAACTAGTATTATCTTATATTAGATGAATGAGATCTTGTGGAACTATGTGACAAGGATATATACATTCATCCGTCCCATTTCAGTATATATTACACGATATCCTGGATATAATCAATGATGCGTATATAAACAAGGGTTGGAAAGATGCTCCTGTCTTCACATTTATAATGAATGTTCTGTAAGGCTGCAACTGATTTCATAATCGCTCTAGAATACGCTTGTATATTTTATTGTATGACATCGGTAGCCCAAAAAATACGAGCTGACCAATGCAAAGACATGCCTTCCAGGCACATTTTCTAGTATAATTTGGGATTGAGATCTAAATTTGATCAACTATCGTTAGCATCAAATGGCATAGTCGAGAACATGAGAATCATCAAGTGCAAAGCAGTTAGTCTAATTAGATGAGACAGCCGATCCATTGCAGACTGGAGGCATTTACATAAGTATCTCATATTTCATTTGTCGAGTGAATTGAAGGCTTATGATCCTCTATTCAGATGAGTGACCCGGATAACTCATATTATCAAATTCAACCTATGAACACTCTATGAATAACGGAAATGTGTTGGTACTGGTTTTATCACATCCCATAATACTTTACTGACACAATCACGGGACCAAACTATGTTTCTTCAAGCATTGCTTTGGTAGGGTTTTAATTTTTTCTGTAGATTGCTCGTACACTGGTTCTCGTCAAAATATAAAATTTCCTCTGAAAGATCCTCTTTCCATTCTGAGAGCCTGAAAATAGTTAGATGTTGTTATGTATGGACAAAATCCAGTTGCATTTCAAATTTCTGCTCTCTTGGATTCCAAGTAATACTCCAATGATAATGTTAATCCTCAGTGCGTGAGTGATAAAAATATTTAAATTTGCGTATCAATAAAGTCATCCATATAAGGTTTTAAACCTAGTCCTCACGCTTTTTTCTAGTCTCTATTGATAATCTATTACAAATTACTCCACAAAATTTCTGTGTTGAATTTTGAATTCAATTTTACATCTGGTTTTAACCCAGTTTCTCATATTCTATGATCTTGAAGCTCCATTCACTTATATATGTTCAATAATTATACAGATTTTCCGTATTTTGCTTGTAATCTGATAATATGGTTTAGAAAAGAGCAAATTACTTCTTGATATTTATCAGACAACACAATCGTCATACCAAAGATAAATCCAAATTTGGCAACGCCACAATTCAATGCCTCTGTTGAGAAACAATCTTTTCCCTATGAGCAAATGTCAATAAGGAAGGAATGCTTTGTAATCTAGAGAAAATGGAAGCAATAAAAAGATTCAATAAAGAAAATTGGAGTGGAATTTCGTTCCCGTTAACAACGTCAGCGCTGAAAACACATGACCAATTTTTCTTCCTATCTAAATGTTGTTTGTTCATTCTCAATTTTATTCCATACCAGGAATGTGAACGTAATTCTCTACATTCATGGAAAAACTCTCGCATTATTCAACTTCAGATGTTTGCAAAGCATTGAATTCTTAGTCATCTCCTAAATACAGTAGAACATCCTTAAACATCTCTATCATTTTCAAATATATACTGAATTTGTTACACCAATCCATCAGAATAATAATCGCTCAGAATATCTTCATCACCTTGATTTGAATCAATTCATATAAAGTAGTACTTCAAATAATTATGAGCTGGAGTTGAAGATTACACCATCGCGTGAAATTATGGAATATAATTTACGTCACTGAAAACAAAAATAATTGCAATCGTCTAATCGACAATAATATAGACAATCTTCAATTTCATTCATATCTATCAGGTTTTTTCAAATTAATGATGGAAACTCTTCTGTCAGCACACAATGTACTACTTGGGAAGTCAACAAGTCGAAATACATTGTGGGCTTTTTTTCTCAACTTGACATGGATAGTGAAACAATATTCAAGATATGTATCCGATTTATACCATGACAGATTCAATCACGGATTTACGTCGGACCCAGATACCAGTTCGAAACTATTTCAATTTTGATGGTATAGAGTATATTCTATCCTTCAAAATTATGGCGATTATAAACTCTCAAAATCTGTCTTTCTTCAATTAGTACTTCATTTTCCAGTGCTTTCGCAACACATACGCATAGGTGGTGAGCGAAAAGTGTCCGTGTATGATTTTAGTGTTGGACTTGGTGACACTCTTTCGATGAATCATATATACAGGTTGGGAATCGAACTGAGGACCTTCATTTCGCAAAATTCATTATTCAGGATATCGAGGTTCCTGAAAGTAGTTGTTCGAGTATTCATTATTTGTTCCGACGTATGAGTAATTCAATTTTCTTAGTTCTGGAACTTCTGTTCACGTCTTATAGATGAAAATAAAACTGTTTTATGGATACGACCAATTTGAATTATTGAATCGAAGTTGTGTCTTGAGCTGGTATTTTCACGATATCGCAATTTCAGACTTGCAAGCACAAAATATTAATTGAAAATTCATGTCCCAAAGACTTGAACAGTTATAATTATTTCTGTTCCGCAATCAGTATAATTTATTGTAGCATGGTTATTGGATCTAAAATTTGATTTATCATTTAATTATTTTGAACGACCTTCAGCTACTTGGATTTTATGAGACTGCAATGTGAACATACAGAAGAAAACAGCATACAGAACTATTCCACAAGAACCCTAATCCGAATTGATTGTTTTCTATCGAGAACTCAAAAATAATCGATCTAACTATATTTGAGAATGAATGAAAGTGAAAAATGAAGTGTCAATCAGCGTCTCATTTAAAGAGACTTTGGTACAAATCTCATACATCAGCTAGTTCCATTCGCTTGGAGACATTACTCCTTTTTCCAAAAATATATTGGTGAAACCTGATCAAGAGAAATATAACAAAGTCACCCTGAACTAGTTACCCTACTCCGCAAATAATATTCTCTTATTTCCTGTTTGTTTTTAGATACTTCAACTCCATTAACAGTTCATGGTAAATCCTTGTCCAACAGTTAGATATGAGTTCATCTATATTATAGCTCTACACAAATCTCTTTATAAGGCGTCAAGTTCTTTCCTTTTAACAGTTCAGAACATATTCTTACAGCTGTGAACATCTCGAACTTCGTAATTATAAATTCCTTCATATTATTCTGAAGAGAACTCAGACTGAATTCTTGCGCATCTTGTTCCTCGTGGTATTGAATCAGTGGTGTAAACTAGTAGAATGTTCTAGTAACGTGTTTATGGACCGCAGATCATCTGTACAACTTCTCCTAATCCTTGTAATTGGCCTTCAGCTCTGAGCAGAAAATGTCGTTCAGTCTAATATTCATTACATTCTCCTGTCAAACTTCATGCAAGCTTCATTTGACATCGATTGAATAATGAATGCTTGAAAGACTGGAGGTTGTGAATAAAACCAAATTAGTAAGAGAAGAGAATCATTGAGTTTTGTTTTATAGACTTCGTAAACATCGAGGAAAATACTACATTTGATATTCATGTCTAATAATTGATTATAGGACTGCTTGGGTTAAGTTGTGTGTTTCAATTACACAGTTCTACATGAGAATGCAGAGTAAAATAAAATTGCAGTAATTTTTCCGAATGAATAATACATTTTCAATTGATCTCTATGAATTTTATATTTTTGATAGCCTGTTTTGACAACAAAAGAAATTAGAGATGAACAACAATATGAAGGTATTAGTTCAATGACACCTGGAATATCAGTACCTGGGTTCTCAATCGTGCTCACATCTAAAAAAATTGAACCGCATATAGCAGTTATTTATCCAATAATATTTTTATAGTCGCTTGCTGAGTGTCCTATACAAATGCCAGGTTCTACAAAAGCAAAAGTTCCAAAACATAATCTGTTGGTCACGATTCTGATGGAATTATATTTGAGTATATCGTGAATTGAATTCCAAAAATATGTTACACACAAAACGTGACGTATACTTTTGATTCCAGATTTCCACAGAAAAAAATATGAAATGATTGACAAACATTACGCTTGACTGACTTTTTTTTCGTTGAATCCTTAGAAAAGTATCAGAAAGAAAGAAATTCTACAGGTGTGGAATAAAGGATGATTATATATAATAAATTGCTTGCTTGAAAGGTTTATGTGAGCGACTGAAGATATATATGAATGCATTAATATATGTGCTCCCTACGTTTGAACATTGAAGATGGACTAGTACAATCCTAGCAACAAAAATGTGCAATCAATTGTATTTGATAATCAATTATTGTTGAATGTAGTTTCTATATAAGATTAGAGATGATGCAAGTTTCAGGATTTCTACCTAAATGTATTGGTGGAGTCTGCTATGATACGCAGTAGTATGGGCGATATCAAATTAATTTGCATAACCTCAAGTTTGAACATCATAAACAACATTTGAGCATCATTAGTGCCCGAACTGTTGTTAGAGAATAATATATTCAATGACTTGTACATTAGCTTCTCAACGAGAAGAGAAATCAATCATTTTCATCAAGATTTTATGTGGTCTCAAAGTGTCATAACTAGTCAACAAGCCTATTGAAATATTCTGGGAGCGATTTTACTGAGTGAATTACATACAATTTGTTGGTAATTACTACCACACGTTTGGAAATGCTCATTCTTACCAATTTTCGTTTAATTTGACTTAAGGTCGATACAAATGATTGTGATTGTATAATTTTTTTACAATAATTATTATTAAGAGTGATTTCTTCAATAGTGGATGGGCTACATCTTTCCTGGGCACAGGTTTTATGGTACATAAAACACTTAAAGAAGCAGTTATAGATTTTACACCCATATCAGAGAGGTTGTGTAAAATTAGAATTAAAGGAAACATTAGGAAAATAGGTATTATAAATGTACATGCACATTCAAATAAAAAAGATAATGATGATAAAGAAGAACTATATGAAGAATTATTACGATTATTGGAATCTGTTCCTAAAATTGACATCAAAATAATAATAGGAGATTTTAACGCAAAAGTGGGAAATGAACAGTTTGTAACAGGAGGTATGAGCAAGCATCAAGAGTCAAATGATCACACCAAATTGATAACAAATATACGGTCACGAAGAGGTGCGGATGTAAACTCGGATCATTTTATGGTAGAAGTGAAACTGAAATTTCCAACACATATACAGTCGAGGAATGAGCAAAATAGAAGAACAGTTCTGAGGAACTTTGCAAATGATCATGAGGGAAGAAAGTATGAAGAGAGGTTGGAAAGAAGTCTACAAAGTATGAGAATATCTGACAATATGGAGGAAAAGTGGAACAATATAGAATGTACTATAAGGTCATCAGCTCTGGCAGTGAACGATAATGAAAAAACTACAAAATCAGAATGGTTTGATGAGGCATGCAAGATTGCTCTGGAGAGGAGAAATAAAGCAAGGCTTAAGGTTTTGGAAAATCCAAACCCTCAAAACAAATGTAAGTACACAATTGAAAGAAATCGAGCAAAGGCGATGTGTACAAAGAAGAAAAGAACTATGATAAAACATAAATTAAGATCCATAGAGGAGAATTTCAAAAACAAGGAGTTAAAGAATTTTTACCAAAATATAAAAAGCAAAAGGACTGGGAGTAACACAAGACTAGTCAAGAGATATATGAACTCATTTAAGATATATGGAGAGAAGAAAAAATTCCAGAAGCGTGGACAAAATCTCTAATATGCCCCATCTATAAAAAAGGTGAAAGGACAGTGTGTGGAAATTATAGGGGTATCGCACTGCTAGATACAGTATATAAAATATTTGCAACTGTATTAAGTGACCGATTGAAGAAAGAAGCAGAGAATATATTAGGAGATTATCAAGCTGGGTTTAGAACATACAGATCGACTAGTGACCAAATATTCACGTTAAAACAAATCATGGAACACAGTTATGAACACAACTTGGATCTGCATTGTCTGTTTATAGATTTTAAACAGGCATATGACAGAGTGAATAAGAATAAGATGTACGAAATTTTAAGAGATCTCAATATAACAGCGAAGCTTAGACAGCTGATTAAAAGTACTTTCATTAAGACAAGTTGTAGGGTGCTAGTAGATGGTAAAACCTCTAACAGCTTTGAAGTGAATGATGGTCTGAGGCAAGGGGATCTGTTATCACCAATTCTATTCAATTTAGTGCTTGAATGGATAGTAAGAAAGTGTGAGTTGCACAGAGGAGGAAGTATATACCATCATCGATATCAAATTCTGGCATACGCCGACGATATCACGTTCCTTACTAGAAGTAAAAAAGAACTGGAAAGAACGGTAAAGAAAATTATCGAAACAGCCAAAGAGGTCGGGCTAACTATAAATGAAAGTAAAACTAAACACCTGATACTAAGAGGAGGAACGATCCAAAACGATTAATTTTTGAGAATTACTACGGAAGAAGGAAAGATTTACAAATTTGAAGAAGTGGGGAAATTCTCATATCTAGGAGTAGTAGTCACAAATAACGGTAAGGAAGATGAGGAAATTTCGCAGGGAATTGCAAAGGCAACAAGAAGTTTTAGCGCGCTGTCAAAAATGCTCAAAAATAAGAATGTGGCAAGAACATTAAAACTCAAAGTTTATAAAACAATTATTAAACCGGTAGTGCTGTATGGGTGCGAAATGTGGACATTAGATAAAGTAAATCAAAATAAAATTGAAGTGTGGGAGAGGAAGATGCTTCGAAAAATCTTTGGTGGAATAAAGGTTAATGGAATGTGGGTGCGAAGGACCAATGCGGAAATTATGGCTTTGTATGGTGAAGCGGGAATTGTAGAAACAGTAAAAATACAGCGGTTAAGATGGCTAGGGCACATTATGAGATTACCTGAGGACAGAGTGGTTGAAAGCGTTTTCGGCAAAGAATCCACAGGAGGAAGAAGAAGAGGCAGACCGAGAGATAGATGGAAGTGCGCGGTTATAAAGAACATAGAAACTTTTAAAATTACGAACTGGAAAAGTAAAGTTATGAACAAAGTGAAGTGGCGTAGTATCGTCAACAGAGCCATGGGCCTTCAAGGCCTGCAGTGCTAATATATATATATATAAGATTTGAAATGTTGAGTAGGAGATGAGAGACTTGACCGCTAATAATCTTTATAGCGTCAAGGAATATTTATTCGTTAAATCCAGAACGTAGTCTGTTCCAGAGCTACCTTGTGGGAAGACTATTAAAGTGCCCAAAGCTAGAAACAGAATAATTCTATGTTATCAATCATTTTCCATCAATTAATAAACGTAATTTACAATGCTCCAGAGTTTAGAGAATCGTCATGAGCTGAACACTTCAAGCTCGGTGATCAAGGTTCCAATTTGTGTGGATGAATACACGGAGATCAAAAGCAGACCAATAATACTTCAGCAAGTAGGTATTGATATCAGATACACAATTATCGCTACTATTTTCAAATTATCGAATAGGAGCAATAACAATTAGCCATTATTGAATCGTTGTTCGATAATGAACGGAAACAACTCAAATGATTGATGTTACATACATATATGCGAACAAGCAATCATTCAGAATAATTCAACATTTGTCAATAAACCAACGAAACAATTGCTACATTTGATAACCGATTTACCATTCGACTCATCAGTCTCCTTTAATGAATTGATCACAATAATGAACACTGTAAACAAACTTCAGAAAAAATTATTATCAAAGCATTAGATTACCGGTTATATCGATTTCTTGAATTTTCATTATTGATGAATGATTGAAGAAACCGGAAGACCTCTTGGAAACAAGGAGATTGCATAGATACAATGCCCATTGAAAGCTTCAATCTCTCAAGAACTGTAATTCAATTTGAAACGGACTAGTAGACATATATGTTCCAATTTGGATATGATCGCATATTATATATTCTTCCTTTGCATCAAACAGTCTCCTTTTTTTTGGAATCTTCTCGCAAATAGCTATACACGTGACATAATTTGCAGAATTGGTCATAAATATTGATGTTATCAAGGATGGCAGTTGCAGTCCGCAGTCCTCTCGAACTCTGAAGTCCAAAACTACTTCAGTACTCCGGTGGCTTAAGGGAACGCAGGATTAAGTGGTGAATGCATGTGTGGGGTAGTTATCTGAATGTTGTTGTCTATATGTGAACTATTTGTCCGTCATTCAACATTGCTGAAATTTGGAACAAAATGTATTTGTACTTTGAATGAATCAAATAATTTTGGTGTCCTCCTATGCTCATTTCTGTCTTTGTGTTAAAAATGATCGGGATATAATCAAAGATCTGCAGAATGATTTGAATAGAAGTCAGTAGACAGAATTCACCAAAGTAGTATTGCTCTCTTCAAGTCCCAAACAATATCAATTTCAAAAATATGTTACAAATAACATCAACATCAATTTGCCAGTGTCCATCAGCCTTTATTTGAAGGGGCCTTTAGGGTGATTCGCTTTGAACCTGTTCGATGTATTACAATTGCAATTATTGTTGTTGTCCAAGTCACGTGTTGAGAATATGTCTATTATTGCTGCTGGATGTTACGTGACATTATGCTAGTCTGGATTGATCAGTAATATTCAATGAAAGTTCCATCCGGCTTGAAATTGACGATTTCCTTGCTGAAAATCTAATTCTCCACGTAACAAACTATTACAGAATTTATTTCTTTTCTTTACAGGCATCAAGTGAAAATCTCCTGACGTCATCAGGGCATCAAGTGCGCCATCACCAACTGGAAGAAATAGAAGAGCTGAGCAATCACATACAGTTTGGAGAAGTATATCTGCCATCAAGAACGGTAAGCCAGGAGATTATACATCGAAACTTGGGTCTAATGCGCGTCTAATGTAACCCGAGGATCAAGTGCTGTCAATAAGATTACAGGGAGATATCGTAGCTATTCCGCATGTTCCCGTCTTCACCCTGAACAAAAAGTACAGCGCCACCGTTACCTTAAATAGAAATTGTGTACTAATGAAGTAAACAAGAAGTAATTCAACCAAAACAAACGATATCTGAATTTATTTCAAATTCAAAAGGTTGTTGTTCCAATTAAAATTAGTAGCAGAGTAGTACGCGAACAGTGCTTGTTAAGATAATTAATTGAGAGTAATTATTTTCAAACTAGAACTGTTTGGTTAAGCGACGATTTCCACTGTAATTTTTCATTAAAATTGATGATCTAAAAAAAAGCATCTATTTAGTATCTATAACCTTGAGAATTCCATTCAAAATACTGTTACTTCCTCTTATATATATTTCTGTTTGTCTGTTATCTGCTATAGTGATCTCTCCCTATTGTATAACTGTGATAGGAATATTTTGAAGTTATTGATATCTTGCATCAACTCTTGAGTATTTTGTGAGATACATTCGATTTCATATTTGCTGATGCTTCACGACTCCTTTTGATATATGAGGTACTGGAAATTATATCTTCAGTCTTAAACTTAAGGATCACGATTATCAAGTATTCAAGCTCATCGCTTTGGACCATTTTGTACAAATCGATAGTATGTGGACATTCAAATATTCAAATTTCTCTCCCAAATCGAATAAGCAACCTCCACCGTAACACATGTGAAGCTGTTTGTAGATATTACAATACACGTCGCATTTCAATTCTGCCTATAGGGATATGCAACGATTTGACAACGCTGTTTATAATTTGGAGCACGTTATCAAGACAAGAATACATTGCCAAAGATAATAATAATGAAGGGAAATCTCATTGAAGCTGATCTCATTTTACAACCCGACAAAAACAAGAGAGAATATTCTGAAAACGATGCTCGCGAAGAAATAGTCTTTGAAATCTACCTTGTGCTTGTCTCCAATTTCAGGAGACGAGCGAGAAGAGGGGGACCTCAGAGCACCGATATTCCTGAAATAATGTGAAAATGAATATAGATATACGAGCGATGTATTTCAAAGAAGACAGGCAGACTAATTCAAGGTTCAATACTTTATCTTGTTGGAGCGAATATGTTACAAAGTGGTTTTATTTTTGAGATGAAATATTTAATACAGTCTGCAGTAGTTTTATTAAGAAACAATTTCGCTATGCGACTACTTTCTGATTTATAGTAGATAATAAAATGAATATAAAAATAGGAGGGAATGCTACGAATAATTCAATAGAAATTACCATTGCTGTTGACCATAGATACCTGATAGTTTCCATGTAATAAAATTACTGACTTTAAACATGACCTGAAAGTTATAAATGATAAGATGAAATCATTTGAAATTTTAATCAAAGATAATGAATCCTTGAAATGTGAAGTTAATTCTCTGAACATAAAAATTGATGAATTGGAACAATACTCGAGATTGAATGATATTATAATAAACAATTTGCCTGAATCAAATAATGAAAATATCGATAATCTAGTGTGCCAAATCGGAGACAAATTAGGTGTTAAAATGACCAATTATGATATTGATGCCGCCCATAGACTAAGATCTATTCAATCACGGAGCAACAAACCCAGGAACATCGTGGTCAAATTTGTATCTCGTAGAGTCAAAGATGAGTTCCTGTCTGCTGCCAGGATGGATAAAGCTTTTTCTGCCGCAAGTATTGGACTCGGTGATTCCACCAATTAAATCTATTTTAATGATCATTTGACCCCCAAAAATAGTGAGATTTTCAAAAAAGTGCGTGATGATCTGAAATCTTAGAGCTACAAATTTATTTGGTCTAGAAATTGCAAAATTTATGCAAGAAAAACTTAATCAACCAGAATTCATTATTTGTATAATTTGAGTGACATTGAAAAGCTGCCCTAATTTCATTCGTTTTCTTTGTTCTTTAATTCGTTGTTACCATAAGTAAGTTAATAATGGACTTATCAGTATATCATCAGAACGTTAGGGGCTTGAGAACTAAAATAAATTCATTACGTCTGAATACTTTTTCATGTGTTTTCGATATTATTTGTTTTACTGAAACAAATTTGAATACTTCTGTTCATGATGGAGAATTATTCTTTCTAGAATATAATGTAGTTCGGCGAGATAGAACCAACATAACTTCTAATAAAGATAATGGTGGTGGTGTTTTAATAGCCATAAAAAATAATATTGAGTTTTCAGAAAGATCAGAATGGAAAAGTAGCTCTGAGGATGTGTGGATAACAGTTAAAACAAATAATTGTATTAACAAACAAAACTTGCATGTTTGCTGCGTATATTTATCCCCACAAGAACATGTAGCAATTGACTGCTTTTTAAATAAACTGTCAACAATTGTGGATTCAATGCCAAATGATAAGTTTTTGATTTGTGGTGATTTTAATCTTCCATATTTACAATGGTCACAAGATGATGTAACAATTGGTCTGAAACCTTCAAATTCTTATAATGTCGATTCTGTAAGCTTCATTGATTGTATTTCTTATTGCAATCTTTTCCAATTCAATCATATAAAAAATAACAATAACAGGATTCTGGATCTAATTATTTCGGATATGGTAACTGTTGTGGTATCATTATGTGACTCACCACTCACTAAAATAAATGAGTCCCATCACCCTCCTCTTGAAGTTTCAGTCAGGCATGAAAGTTTATCAAAAATGCCTACTTTACAACATAATTTCTATTTGTATAAGTTAGCTGATTATCCGCTCATCAATGAATTATTATGCCATTTAAACTGGAGCGAATTATTTCGCAATTTAGATACTGAAAGCATGGTCACTGTGCTATATAATTATTCATATTCTTTGATTGAAAATCATGTGCCAGTTAAAAAAAAGTACAATCACAATTATCCTATTTGGTATACAAAAAATCTGATTAATCTAATAAAAGCAAAAAGCAAAGCTCACGGAAGATTCAAACGATAAAGAACATCTACATATTCCAATGAATTCTCACTATTAAGGAAAAAAGTTAAATTATTGCAAAATGAATGTTATGATACGTATATTAAATCTGTTGAAAATTGTATTCCTCATAATAGTAAGAAGTTCTAGTCGTTTATATCATCTACTGAATCCAATCATAGTGTACCAAGTACAATGTATTACCATAATACTACTGCAAATAGTGCACAGGAAATTTGTAATATTTTTGCTGTATTTTTCGAATCTGTTTTTAATACTAATGTTATAGGTGATATAGATTTTTAAAATACTGAGGATTCTAAGGCTGCTGATACTATTAAATCAAACATTGTTTTTAGTGCTGATGAGATCTCCGAAATTATCTCTCAGCTTGATATAAATAAAGGTGTTGGACCGGATGGGATTCCAAGTATATTTATAAGAAGCTGCTGTGAATCATCAGCTTATCCTCTCATGCTGATTTTCAATAAATCGTTACATGATGGTCATTTCCCGGTAATGTGGAAGAAATCTTATGTCGTCCCTATTTTCAAAGGTGCAAGAAAGAACTTAGTAAATAATTACAGACCAATATCAAAACTATCAATACTTGAGAAAGTTTTTGAAAAACTTGTCTACAAAGTTCTATTTTCCAAGGTTAAAACTTACATCATCCCACAACAACATGGTTTTCATTCTGGTAGATCGGTTGAATCAAATCTTGTTACTTATACAAATTACATTCTGGAAGCAATGAACAACCAATATCAGGTTGACTCGATATACACCGATTGCAGCAAAGCATTCGATAAAATTGATCATACGTTATTAATTAATAAACTTGCAGGAATCGGTGTGTGTGGTTCTTTTCTGAATTGGATTAAGTCACATTTGCAAGGAAAGACTCAACAAGTGACTATAAATGGTTCTCGGTCCCGTGAAATGCATGTACCGTCTGGAGTTCCTCAAGGTTCTCATTTGGGACCGCTATTATTCAATATTTTTATTAATGATGTTATCAAATGTTTTGAATTTTGTAATTTTCTATTATATGCAGATGACCTCAAAATGTATCATGCAGTAGTAAACATTGGTGATTGTAAAGCAATACAATCCGACCTTAATCGATTCTACCAGTACACTGAAGAGAACGAATTAGAGTTAAATATAGGCAAATGTTATCATATGATTTTCACTAAAAATAGAAACACTATTAATTTTTCTTACTCATTGTCGGGAACTAAAACTAAGGTTGAAACTGTTGGTCTAATCTAGGATTTGGGAATGACACTTGACAGGAAAATGATCTTAGATGTACATATAGACAATATTATAAAGAAGAGCTATAGAATGCTTGGATTTCTCATACGTTCCGCAGGAAATTTCAAAAACCCCAATACTATGAATGTTTTGTATTACACTCTTGTACGTAGTCAACTTGAATTTGCAACTGTCTGTTGGTCCCCCCAATATGAGATTCACATTAAAAGATTGGAAAATATTCAACACAAATTTATAAGGTACATAAATTATAAATTTCCGCTTTACCCTTTTAATCTTGTTCCTTTGATAGTAAGACGAGAAATAATGGACCAAATATTTTTATACAAAGTATTGAATAATATTATAGATTGTCCTTCTATTTTGCATTAGCTCTCATTCAGAGTACCTAATTATACTACAAGAGAAGCACAATTATTTACTGTGGGATTTAATAAAACCAACGCTGCCATTAATTCCCCATTAAATTGATTACCTTTAACATGTAATAAACTATCCAATTGTATTGATTTTCCAGATATTTTTTCAAATCATTCAGCATCATATAGAAAAAGGTTGAATAACATTATTATTTCCAAATACTCAAGTAGTCTGTAACTTGATAATAATAAATTTTATTTTTTGGATCAATGAGAAATTTAATCCATAACATTCAAGTATATGTCTAGTTAAGTTATTGTTAAATGAATGTGTTTATTATGTTCAATTTCTGCTGAGTATAAAACATGTTTTATCTGTGTATACATGCCATTCTGTTATTGGACATTAGTCCTGTTGAATGGCAGAATTTGGATAAAATAAAAAATAAAATAAAAAATTAATAGTTGGAAATAATACAGACTTATAAGTGCAGAACAATTAAAAAAAATAAGCGACATAGAAAGAAGATAGATAGATAGGATGAGATGCAAGATACTATGTGCACATGAATAAGACCGTGGAACGGATGAAACGTTCTAGCCTATCATAGAGACAAATAGTGCATGCCATATTCTGCGAATAGTATCACCCTTTTAAATAAGAGATTGAGCACGGTATAACAGTGATTTGAATACCTTGTTCTAGATAAAAACTGTTCAAACTATTAGAAAGAATGATTGCAATCCATAGAAGTATCTGCATGTTCCAAGTGAAACTTCATTGCAAAAATAAAGACAACTTGGTGTTTGCGATGCATCAGAATTTTTTTTTTCTGGATACGTAAATTTATCTCCTGCAGTTACCCAATCAATTTTAATGATAATATTCATCTCATTTCTTGCCTCATTGAACATAAAAAATTTCAGATTTGTCGTCATTTATTCTGTTTGTATCAATGGTCATTTGATTCTGAGTGGACGATTTAGTACTTTGTCATGCGTTACTAGGAGCGACAAAGTGTTTTTTTTCTTTAATTTGATTATCGTGCTTTCCCCTGTGGGTATTAGCACTTAGAGTTCATCAATTGTAGTCTTATAATTATGGTTATTGTTATCTCCATCCAGCAATATGATGTGGTTTTACATTTTATCATATAGGTTTATTTCTTTTATATATTCTACTATACAATTCCTACTTTTTGTGTTCAGGGCTTCTTTGGTTGTATCTGGGACTCTGTGTTTTCTGCTTTCTTTGTTATATTTTGGGCAATGCAGTAGTACATGGTCAATTGTTATAGTGGTATTACATCTGTCGCATGCTGAGGGGTCAGTTATGTGTTAGCATGGTGTGACATATTCTTATTCTTGTCAATACCACTTGTTCTTCGAAATTACAGTTTGTTTTTAGATTGTAGGGCTCTATGTTTTCTGGTATTCCTCTCCATTTATTTGTGTTCTGTTGGCTCCAATAACTCTTCCACGTTTCTTGTAGTTTTTGCCTCACTATTGCTCCAGCATCGTATATTTCTATTGGTGTTGAGGTAGTAGCTTTTTGGATTGCCTCTTTTGCAGCTGTGTCAGCTTGTTTATTTTCCTGTATTCCAATATGTGAAGGGACCCAGATGAATTTGATTGCAATATTTTTCAAGGATAATTGATGTAGGAGATCTTGGATACTTTTAACTATGTTTGAAATATATAGTTTCGATTGAGTGGAGTGTGCTAAGGGAGTCTGTGCATAGTATATGGGATGAGTTTTCTTCTGCTTCTTCTTTTACATTTGATGAACTGTAGTATATACTGTTTATTTCTGCAGTGTATATGCTGAACTCACCAGGTAATCGGTACTTGCATGTTTTGTTTTGTGTCACGATTGCAACTCCCACACTATTTTGCATTTTGGAGGCATCCGTGGAGATGAGTTGCCCGCCACTCTCTTCTTTGAGTTCCTTGAATTAATTTTCTATAATTTTGTGATTTGTATCTTTTTTGCAGTGATAAGTAGGTTTCAAATTGACAAAAGGTCTCACAATAGACCAGGGATGGAATTTGGATGGATTGTTCCTGTGTATGTTTGGTATTGTGTAGTTAATTGAGTTGCTCATCTGTGTAATATGTCTCTGGAAAGGACTTTCAGTTTTTATAGCTGTTACTGGTATTAGTGGATCGAAGATTTGTTTTTAGCATGAATGTTTTCTTTGACTTGCTATTCTGTTGACATTTGTTAGCATAAGATATTTTCAACAGTAGGATAGTGATGGTTCATTTGTTTCACAGTATAGGCTTTCTGCTGGACTTGATCTAACGCTTCCTGTGATTTTCCTGATCGTATGATGATGCTTTCAAAGAGGAATATTAATGAAATGTTTATCTGCATGACAAAAAAGATATTAAAATTTCAACGCCACCCGAACGCGATTCTAATTTGGTACGTGTCAAGTTATAGACCAGTGCTTTACCTTCGAGCCATAGTCTTTGTACATATATTCTAATAACAAAATATTATGCACAATTTTCCACAGTCAAATCGAATGAAATGTGGTATTAAAGTATGGTTACACTTTTGAGCTTATTTATAATAGTAGAGAGCTCAGATATGTAACTTTTACATTAAATTGGTGATTTTGGAGCTTTCCTAACGTAACGGCAGCATTTGGAAAGCCCAAAAATTCAAGACAACCCGAAAAAATGATTACTGAGATATTTGTGTTCATTGTTATTTCTGTACTCATGATGCGAGTTTAGTCGGACCAAAGAGAGAACACTTAGAATGAATGTTTCCTGGTTTTTAGATTATTAGGCAATTTAAATGTAGTTTTTCGTGATTTGCAGATAACTACTTATAATAATCATTGATTGAGCTTAAATATGTTGCAATAAAACAAAAAATCAGCCAAAAAAATGCCGTTTTAAATTTGTCTATACGTCAACGTATAAGTACATAAGGAAATTTTTCTTGGATTCGATATATCAATTTGATATTACTGGAAATGCTTGTTGGTTGACGGCTTGTTTGATCTCAACTCAATTATTCAGAAGCTGGGTGTGTTATATCCACTAATAAATGGAAAACATGCACTGAAAAAAAAATATTGATACTCATAGATAAAACGAATCATCTGGAGGTGAATTAATTCACAGAGATGAAATATTCATTGAAATAATGAAATTATATTCTGATTTCCAAATTCAGATTTGTGTATAGAATAATTTGTATTTCTAATCATATATTATTTATGTTAGTTAATATTTTCTACTGATAATCAAGTAGATAATTTTTCATGTGTTGTACAATATTATATTCTTTATCATAGAATTTATAATCACTGTTGCAGAAAATAAATCTATTCGCTACTGTAGCTAATAGAGTTGTACAAAACAGTTCAGGATCTTGTGTCCCGGAGTTAAAATTTTTGGTGTTTCACGAATTTGTTGGCTCTTTTCAACTATCTGCTCTGCTGTTATACGCAGACTGACAAAGTTGGTGCAGTCCGTAGTTAGTCCTTCCTTGCCCGGTTCCTTGTTCAAGTTGTGATATTTTTAAAAAGTGAATTATAAAAATAAAATAAATAATACGCAGAGTTATAATACTCACAAACTAAAATTGACTATAACATCTCTTCAATTTTACAGCGAAGATCAAATGAATAATAATGGCGGATATCTTTGGAGTTGGTGTATTAAAGGAAGTGTTGCAAGCATCGTGAATTAAAAATGACTGCTGGATGTTACATTTTGAAGAAGAAACATTGTTTATTCACTACCCATAACACACCAATTATGAGTATGTTATCGGATGTTATCTAATAATAGTCTAACACAAAAAAATGTGTGCGGTTCTGACGAAATTATACAATCACGTATGCTGGAAAATTATGATTCTTCATCAGATGATTATAACAATAATATGGAATAATATTATTATTATCCCAAATGGATTGCCGCACCGCATCACATTACTCCGCCCGATGGAAGCCTCTAACAATATTCCAGAAATGTGGTAGAACATTAAAGAAATGGATTTTTCTATATATAAAAGCAAGCAAACGACTTGAGGGTAATAGTGTAATGGTGAATCCAGAGCAGTGAATATCAAACAGTGAAGTAATCAGTGTAAATAAATTATTGAAGATAAATATCCGCGGCTTTGTTTAAGATAGAAGTAAGTCCTAGATAAATATTTAGTAATATTCGAAAGAATAAAGCTTTTATTTCATTTTCAATTATTAAATAGTGACTTTCATTTAATTATGAATGATTTCCTTTCAAGCAATAAGCATTACAATATTATCATCATAATAATACAGTCATCATTGATATTCAAAATATGAATCTAGTTTTTGGTACCGTTGTTCATATTTAAGTAAGTTATAACAATAGTATTTCTTTCATTTGTTATGTTTCGAATACATTATACTTCAATCAACATGTTCACGCGTACTGTGTTGAAAGCTCGCGAGCCTTCATGAGAATATCCTAAGAAAATATAATTGGGTAACTTAATATTTATATGATATGTATGTTTCTTTAAAATTTAAATTATTATCTGCAGTTTGTTAATTTATAATATTTTTTTGTAATAATCTGAAATTCAATAAAAATATACATGTTTGAACGAATAAAAATTATTTGCTGTCCCACAAATAATAATAACTATTCCAAAAGTGATATTTACTATTTCACAGAAACTATTACCTATCCTTCGAATGATATTTACTATTCTAAAAATAATATTCAATATTTCAGAAATAATATCCCATGGTTCGGAAAATAATTTTCACTACTTCAAAATTTATTTTGAGCCACATAGTAATTTTTTTATCTAATTTAGCTTATAATATTCGTAGCTCAACATATTATATTGGCTTACAACAGAGAATATATTGATTAGTACAGATAATATCTTCACTATAATTGCTAAACTTAATGTCTGCGATAGAAATATTCTACAACTAGTTGAAACATAAGTTCCACTAAAATGACAAATGATATTATCGGTGGTAGATATTTACATTATCTGATGCAGATAATTTCTTACTATCATTTCTAGAATTGTTATTATCTGCAGTAGGCATAATATAATAGCAATATATTTTAGTTCATCTAGCGAACGTTCTAGCCTGTCACGATTTTAAGCAATGTTTTTAACTATAGTATCCAAGATTTTTCTTTCAGTGTGAATGACTCCCACTTTCCACTTCATATCGAAATCATTTTGAATCTGTCCGGCTCAAAGAATTACCTGAAATTGAAGTTTCAGCTCGCTCTTGTAAGTATTCGCTGACCCCTAGTGTACAGCGACAGAATTATACAAAATGGTAATACAAAGATGTGGAAATAGTTAGAATACAGCATGTTCCAGTTCATCAAGGCCATTTAATCATATTTTGGTGATATCTTAGAAATTTAGAGCTCGCAGTGGATACCTTGTGTGTATTCTTTTATGGCCCAAGCAGATATTTTTGTAATCTGTGTCAATGTTGAAATCAACATAGAAATTTTATTGTTTTTGTGGAGGACTAGCATATAAAATGTGCAGTCAAGTTTATACATCGAAATTGATAATGTTGTATGGACAACATCCAAATATTGATCAAGTAAGTAAAAAAGTCACACGAAACAAAACACAAACATAGTTAGTCGCTGTTCCGAGCTCAAAATATTGCCACAATAAATATATCAGCTAATATCATTAAGACAAGAGAACAAACACGGAAAAATAAGAAGTCTATTTGAGAAGAGGACTGAATTCCGCACGAAACAAGTCGGTTGCGTTTCAGACAGCGGTTTTGTGTTACTTAGTGGGCACTTGGGAGCGTTTTCAACCCGAACTCGTGCTTTTCCTATGGGAAATATTGACCCCTATCATTCTTGACACGTGAATAATCTCACCCATTCCTTCCCCTGACCTTAATTCTTTTCTACCAACATCAACATTATTCTTTCATACCTAGTTCCCAGAAGTCATATTAAGGGAGAGATTAAAGTCTTTGAACGGATATTCGTCAAGTTTAATCTACTTTTCTATACTCCACGTCTTCCTTATGAAGACCAATTTCTAAAGTGGATGAGCAAACTATTCTTGATTATAAATGACATTTATCTTTGTAATTAGCATATCTGAAGTTTGCTGAGACTCAGACATTTCTCGAGATAGTATCAGACAGTTTTAATAATGGACAGATATTAGGACCGATGTTTTTTCTGCACCAGTAAAGTATCACCAGCAATTGGATGAGTTTTTGTGAAATGTTATATTCCTCAAATTTTGACATATATGTGATGCAATGGAGATATAAGCTGGACTTCCCATGTTCTAACTTGTACTGAAATAGAACAAAGCTGTTTATTCAAGAAATAGATTTCTCCTATATATCTACACAGGAATAACATTTGCAAATTCGATGTGGTTGTTTAAACTTCCCGCAAATGGTCTATGAAATAGAAACATAAATAGTTAGCGTTGAGAATGTGCATCGTAGCGTCGTAAGCGAGATTAGTTTTAATTCTCGAGGTACCACAAAGCACCACCAACAATAGCGTTGGAAATGTCATATGGCAATAATTTGTTTGCTCCTGAAAGTCGTAGAACTGCAAATTATAGCGTCCACATAAACAAGTTCATATGACGGAAAGTACGTCTCGTTTCACATGTGACCGTTTGTTACGCAACATTATAACAGAATTGCTAACGCAATGTTACGTAAAATGTCCGGGATTGTCAAATGGACTTGGAGGACTGAAATTGTTGGAAGTTATTACATATAATGTATGAACATGGGAGTGGAGAGGAAAGTCCCACAAAACTTTTGAGTATGTATTCGGACCAGAATTGTTTTTTGAGAATTTACTTGAGGATTTTCAGTTTAATAAAAATATTTTTGATAGCCGAGTTGTTCCTAAAACAAGAAGTCCGTTTATATTGCAAATGCATTACTGCGAATTAAAAAGCACATTAGATATGCAATTTTCTTCATATCAAAAACCTTTTGTTCCAACTGGAATAAAATTTTATTGCTTCCGTGTATAACCTTACGAATACAATCTGATATTGCATGGCACACCACATATAATATACGATAAAATTATAGCATGATGAATAGATGTATTAGATACATGCTCCAAACGGCCAAGCACGGGTAGGTTCGACATTTTGTGATTCAGCAGTTATGTTATCCACTGGACCGATACAAATATGCACATATAGGTTGAACATTGCGTTGCTATGCTCGACCTGCGCAAGCTCAATAAGTAAATGTTTATGATGTTTACCTTTGTAATTTTGTGTAAATAGCCCGACAAATCGTTGTCAAAGCTTAGGACATATCCAGTGGACGGTAACTATCTATTAATTAGCACTTGAATATTGCACGACCTATGAGTTATGGTATATCAGGAAGCTTTAGTATTGATAAGAGTCTCAAATATATAAAAGAATGACCCTATGTTAGGCGCGGAGTAACTAGCGTTATAAATCAATTATCATTCAACATTCTTCATTCTTCATTTGAAATAGAGACTCTATCACATTTGAACCAATCATGCTGCATATATGGTCTGCGCTTGGATAAAATATTTCATGATGACATTTATAAGACCACCAAAATCTGTTCAATGCATGCGAACGACTCGCATTTGTCCTTATCAAAGCAAGTGGGGGAAACAACTGGAGCAAGTGAGCAACGATCAGCTAAAAATGGAAACAACTGTAAAAGCGTGAATGGGATGGATAATTTCCATTATATTGAAGGGAAAACGAAGAGTTGACAATAGCAGAGGGGTGAATTTCGACGACATTTAAGTAGCGAGTAAACACAAGATTGGCGACTTTTTAAAACACTTTTATGGTGTCTATTGCCTCTTTTCGAATTTGAATTGTTCGTGAGACAAAAGTTAACTTGAATTAGGGAAGGATTAGATTGTAATTACTCATAACGAGACAAAAATATCAAATAGATATTGTCATACATGTACAGTTAGAATATTTGAATGTCATGATCGATATGTAGCCCCAAACATTGGTTGTGCAGTATGGAGTGACGCAAAACGTCGGATGATCGAGATCCCGTCGGATCAAGTAGGCGAGCGAGACATCCCAAAGAATTTTCCAAAAACAGCAATATTTGACTTTGTTACTTTATGTCTGAATTCGATTTTTTTCAAGTCCTCGAGATCGCTGTCAGCTGATATCAACTGAATTTCTCGTACTAATAGAAAGAAGGAAGTTGAATGTGATATTAGAGTCATAAATATATTGATTTTACTGTCAATCACATGCTTCTATACGCCTGTCACGGTGTTCGGCATGCATCTAGCGCTCGTTCTAGGAACCAACCCCAAACTTTCACGTCGCATATCTCTCCACCAAACTGTTTTGGACCTTTCGGACAGATCTTATTTCACGATAATACCTTGGGGAATATGTGGTTTAGATTTCATGCAGAAGTTTCAATAAATATTGAAGATATAATGAGTTACACGTGGATATAGCGATTCTGATGACACTAAAAAGTCTAAGTATTCACAATAGTTTAACTATGATCTCTTCTGGGTCTTATATACAAGAGTTTTCAAAATATTCATGTTTCGTTCAGGTTCGCTTGTTTCTTAGTCTGTAAATTGAAGATATAGATTTGATTTGATAATCTTATATATTCTATGCACTTCTAGTTACATGTTCTTAGACTTATAGTGGACTGTGTCTCCTCCAAGTACAGCTGGGGTGAAGTGAATAATTTTGTGAGTGGAAAGGTTCACCTCCTATTACAGGAATGAACATCCTTTCGTCCTTGAAAAATTTGTCAATTTTCGAATATGTGTAAAATAGAGCATAGTTAACAAAAATGTAATAAGCATGACACAAATATTGTAGGATAATGTTACTAACAGAATACATACTTCTAGAATCTACAAAAGTTATTTCAAAAATGTTCTACAAGCCTTCAAAGTCTAATATCTAACGGTGCACGCACAGCTACACATTTGATTGAAGCCCGCTTCACACGACGCTTTTTTCACTGATGGTTTCCCAGGACGGAGTTGTGCTGGCTACCGTGCTTGTTTCTGTGATAGAAAATGACAGTCACTGCTGGTCTTCATACATGGTTTCCGTTATAGAGCATGTACTATTTTTCAAGCTTGTTTGCCTGATAGTTTCGAAAGGTAACCAATAGAAAGCTAGCTCGTAGTCACGTGAGTATGAAAAGTGACGTTGACATTTAATTTTAGAAAAATGTCACATTTGCACTACGTTATTATAGAAGACTTCTGGAAACATGTTAAAAAGAGATCCTAGATACATTACAATGTTGAATCGACATCTATCAGCTTTATTGAAAATTTGGTTGCTACATTTCATTCTGAATAGTTTCACCATATTTAGTGTGTTCGAATGATTTGAAGAATGGTAACGTATTTATTTATACTCTTTCTAATGGTCGATGTTTGTTCCTCAAAGTACTTTTTGAATTTATGAAGACGCAATAATAATCATTCGTTGCCGACGAAAATTTCCTGCTGAGACGTCTTCATTATTCTTTTGACATTTGAAAGATAATTTCAAGTTTCGTACGTGTATCTGAAATATCTGCTAGTCCAATCTAGCATTCGTGTGAAGCCAACATCGCATAGCACCTATCAAAACGTCTAGCGGCGCAGCCAGCTAGGAGCCTATCAGCGTAACCAAGCAAGCAATCCAGCAGCGAAAAAAGCGCCGTGTGACGCGGGTTTGAGTTGCATCAAATTTGCACGAATACACTGTCACTACTGTTCCTGTAGCCGATTGACTCCTCTTAAGGCTGTTCTACTCGACGTCTGTAAAGTGACAACCCTGAGGGTACCATTGGCTCCGTGATGTGGCTCAATAACTCTGAATAGCTTCCATTGTAGTGGTGATGAGTAGTCATTCTTCATAATCACAAAAATGCCAACTGCTAACGGTATTGTAACTGTATACCATTTGTTGTGTTTTTGGAGGTCCGCAAGATGTTTATAGGCTCTTTGCGAATAGATTGCAGCGCCAGTAGTGGTTAATTTTGACAGTACTAGCAGGAAAGCAAAACGTTATCATTGTACATGATTTCAGAATATATGTACCAAATTTAAATTATAGAGCAATTCATAAGCCAGTTTAACAATAAATTGAAATATTACGTGTTGGTTATACAAATTGTTGCGTTTCAAACTGTAAAACAGTTACGGAAATACAAAAAAAAAACATAAACATTTCTACAAGTTTCCATCCAGAGAACATGAAATAGGAATGGGAAAAAATAGATTCAGGCTATTAAACGAGTAAAAAAAGTAAAAAGAAGTCAATAATAATTATAGAATATGTATTAAATGTAGAAATTACTTGATGAAACTAGAAAATTCATGTAAGAAGTTAGGTTAAACCATTGTAAGCTATAGCAATTTTGTATGTATTATTTTTATGTACCGGATAAGTTTTTGGAAATTCATGCAAAATATCTCGCGTTTCATCAATCTAAGGCAATGTGAAAAAATATACTTTCATGTGACATGTTTCGATTCGTTTGACAGACATATAGCAGCCTATAATTAATTACTCCAAAATAACATATCTTACTTCGATAAAAACTTTAAACGGACAAGAATTAATCGACATTTGCTCTACAACAAGCGAGGAAATCAAACTCTTATCCAAAAACAGTTTTTCTTCAACATTAAATACATGCTTACTTCTTGCATTAATTTTCCTCTTTCTAATTGTACTTCGTATACAACCAGGTTATATGAATTGGAATCCTGTTCCTATTATAACTTCATTAGTCATCATTCACTTGTGTTTTTAAACTTATTTCAAGCTTCAATATAAACTTTTCAGCTTTTATTCACCTATTCCACGTAATGACAATTCAAATTTTTTCCTGCAGCTACTTTCAAAATTAAACACTCCGAGCGCTAGTGTCGCTCTCCAATGTTTGCGCAAAGAGCCTATTTGGCCAACGCACCCAGAAAAGTTGACGTAACTTTTCAATCTTTGTCCAACTGGATAAACAATTGTCTGGCTGGAATTGCAGCTCTGCTGCTCTACAACAGTGATTCAGATCGTTTGGTTTACTACTTATAAGGATTAAGAGTTATTATAATGTTTTCCAAAAGATTTAACTTCGGCCTCAAATATACCACCCAAATATGGAGAAGTCAGCGTTTAAACTGACACCAGGACATTTTATTATTGAAAAGCCGCTGACGGCGCCGCTTGAACCAGAGATGTCCTCTTATAACTGAGCTACAATTCTGATTGATTGGCTTGAAGTCCCCAAGATCACATCTCAGATATTTCGAATTGTCAGTATTTCAATGTCACAAATATCAGAGAATTCTTATTCTAGAAGGTGGTGTAACAACTGTGATGATTCTGAAGTAGTTATCAGTAATTATTGATCTTCAACTATTGTTAGCAAAATGCAGAGCACTGACAAAAGTTTTGAATAGTCGCATTTGTTCCTATGTATCAAAATGATTGCAATATTTTTGTGAATGACGTAAAACTGGAGCAAGTACATAAGTGATAAGTTCTGTGAGTAGAGCATTGTAGTTTGCAACGTTTTGATAGCGTTGAGTAGGTATGTTGTATGGGGAGCACAGTTCAAAATGAGGACTCATAATGCAGTACTTACACTTGCATACATGAAAGTTGATGCTAGATGACAGACTTAAAATAGAACAACAGTTGATTAAACAAAAATTTTCTCGTTGTTTTTCTGTGTATACAAGGGAAGAACGAATGCTAGATGAGATGATGTACGATCAATGTGTTATTGTGAGCTCAATCAGGTTAAAGTCTAGCATGTGTAATGGATGTCAATGAGTCTCTTTTGAACAGAAAATGTGGAAGCAGCAGAGTATATGAATGGATAGGAGATGATTGGTTTGCTGCATGTAAGAAAGCTCTCAAGCTGAAAGAGTAGATAAGCTAGTGTATAGAATCATCATTTCATATGAAACGAAGGATTCATGCTTTGGTGGAAATGTCCAGAATTGCAAATCGAATATTAGATGGGTTTCATGGAGTCAGTCTCATTCAAAAAGATAGCTTAATTTTGATGTATCTATACAAAATATCATTCCAAGTCCTAAATGATCTTCTTCTGACCTCTGCACTGGAAATATCTAAAATGAGCTTTCATTAGTTTCAATGAAATATCTGTCAGTTCGCTTTCAAAACTTTGTCTCGTCTTGATAATAGAGAATAGAGAGAATCAAAACGAAAAACGAACCTCAGGTTAATTTTCTTGCAGTTTATTTAAGCTAGTTTCCCACAGCAGGTGCTACAATATTCCACATATGATTCTGACAGAAAAGGGGAATAACTTAATTCGAATATCAGAGACATGTGTCGCAATATTAATGCTAGACCTGCAAATGTCAACGATTTATGAATAAGTTGGTCTGATATGTTGTTGCACGCATATATTACAGTAATTAATTCAACTGTTTTATTGATCGCTCACCTGAGTATGACCAATATATTGACCGCATTGTTGTTCGATTCAATTCAACTGGATATTAGATCTTAGCTCAAATATGATAAAAGATAATTGTTTCACCACAGTACATTTTGCGAAATTTTATATCCATTAATAAGATACGTCTTCAAGAAGAAAGACAGGTAGCTAAATTGACTCAAATTTTTCTAGTATTGAAACCTGTGAACTCTAATATTTTTAAAAGTGAGCAAAATTCAACACCCAAACTCTCAAAGTTTCTTGTATCCATCGCTAGGGAAAGAATGAATAAAAAGTAAAGATGCCATACGACATCAATGCCTGGAGGCAATCATCTCGCGACATAAAAAGCCAAGGTGCGATTCAGCAACCTGGCATATGGCAAGGGAAGTGCTATCAATCATTCCAACATCAGTCCGCGGTTTTGTCGATAATGTAGGGCGCATGATTAACCGATAGATCGACAGGCTGCCTCACCGTATTCGTCTATCCTGTTCGATGTTCGGGACATCTCTTCAACTCAATGATATATTGATTTTATTGAATCGTAGTGTCGGCTTTGTGTGCGAAATTGAGAGTGAGCCACAAGACTTCCTTCCCCGGTCAGTTGATAGCATCGTGGAGAAGAAATGTAAATAGTTTGAACCAAATGCAAATTACTGGAAGGAAGGACCCAATTCGCTCAGCAAACATCCACTAATTACTTGACATTTGTCATATGAAACACATGTTTGATTCACAATACACATTGATACATTTTTGAATAGCATCATCTGAGAACTTTATTTGAAAGGACAAGACCTACTTTATCGCACGTAACAATTTTGAGCGATGTGATTGATTATTATCGATTAAATCGTGCGATCCAGTTTTTAATATCAAGTTTATAGTTAAGCCAGAGAATTGTGCAGGGTTCAATAATTTTTCTGTTATTTCTATAACTCCATAGCTCCCATCTTCCATTTACGGAATAATCGTTCATCTAGCATCATCTCGATTGTAGTCTTCTATCTACTGTTTCTCAAAGGACACCTCGTCAGAATTTATGTAGAATCATCTTCTCATTACTGATAATATGAAAAATCACAAAGGCTTATGGTGCTCAATGATTATATTGCTTTCCTTTAAACTGATTTAACCACAATGTTCACATTTGTGCGTAGTGGTTGATATTCAGCACCTTGTTACGGATAGTTCTCCTTGACATTGTCATTTGCATGGTATCACAAATCAATCAGAGAATATTGGCTCCCATGACACATGGTCAATATATCGTATGTAGCGAACTCAATCACAGTTAGCTCTCATTAACACCATTCGCGATCTGTTTGTCTTATAATTCAATCATTCCGCCACATTCCGACACTCTATTGTTTAAGTTTACTATGAAAGCAATTACACTTTGTACTTTGTAATTAGTACAATTGAAGATAAGTTAAAAACATTTGTAGCTTACTGTTAATTGAACACAAATGAGAGGTGATAGATCTCACCATTTGTTTTGTTATTCGAACGGAATATTTCAGCAATTGATGCTTCAGGAAGCTTTATCCTCTAATGACTATTGTGCATACGATAAGAATGGTAATTTTGAATTCGAGCGAGAAAACTTTCATCATTTATTATATATACAAGGATGAATATAAATCTGTAAATCGATTATTCGTTTCCAACATCAACTAAATACTATTTTTCATGATATCAATCGCATCGAATATACATCCAGCGTGTTCTGGTTATTCCGAAACCGGACTAAGTTCGCTAATCCATTCTGCGTTGTACGATTTCCAGCAGTAATCGTCATATTTCATGCAAAATTCACGAACCCAGAACCGTTCATTTACCAAGCATCATTTAACATAAACTATATAGCGTCGCGTCGTTCCCGCGGCTAGCGCTGCTGCGCTATTGCCGCCTCCGCAGGCAGATGTGCCCGACAGATCTACCAATGTTCGATTACAAACTTTTCCTGGGCTGCTAACCAATAAATTATTGTTTTAGCTCTGATAGTTTAGCAGAACGATTAATGTAAATGAAGGAGTAACCAAAGGCAATGAAACTGCTATGTAAACGCGGAATTGTCCCATAATGCATTGCAATTTGATTGTGAAGAAGGAGAAATTACTCGAGAACACAAAAGACGTTGCGTTAGGTATTTGTTACGTCCTATAAGTGAGCTATTGTGAAGGCTCTGTTATTATATTGCCGTTTTCAATTTCATTGCAGAGACTCAAAGATTTTAGAAATTCTTTCGGAATAACAGACCACAAGAATAATTCATCAAACGCTTACGTACTTTTCAAAAGTTACAATTATGTTCCATGTTATTCCGTTAATTATACCTTCTAAAACTCATTCTTCTCTGTTCTGTGAGTTTCGTTCAGCGTACCCAGCTGCAATTTATATTTCAGTGGATATATAAATTGGTTTTGGTCTTGTTGGGAAATAGTTATTTACATTACAAGATGCGGAAGTATACTTTTTTGTGTGAGGTGGTATTTGAATAGCCGAGGTGAAGCCGAGGCCGTTCAAAACCTCCGAGCACCTGAAAGGGCTTTCGCATCGTGTGATGTATTAAATTTTTTCTGCTACTGTCCTATATAGATATTAATATTTAATAATGATTATTATATCTGAAAAAATGTTATGAAGGCTGTTTTACCTGTCTAAAATTATCCATAGCAACGGTTTATTTACAATGTTATCTGTCATCAGCACCTGTCACAGACTTTGAGTTTCAATAATTTAGTGAAACATTGCATTTGACCGATTTAAAATGTTAACAGAAAAGTGAAAATGGTATTCAAAAGGCAGCTAACAATGCATGTGCCTCACTTCTTGCGGATAAATCCAAAGAAAGGTACAATCAAACATATAGCATATTTTCTAAATGGCTTGCTGATAAAAACGTTACTCGAATTGACGGAAATGTAATGCTTCGGGTGTCGATATTTTGGATTTTAAGAGCGGATGGAAATTTTCTTCGTAAAATAATGAAATTGAAATTTCTAAAAAGGTGTTACATGAAATTCACATTAATATTTCCTCAAATAAAGAAACAGTGACAAATATGAGTTTTGACGTAATTCAAAATAATAAAAATCTCCCAATACAAAGTCAAGCAGTTAATAATTCAAATAATATTCCTACCATGACTTTTTCCAATTTTTCAAATTGCATAATTACTTAAAACCAATAAATAGATAAAATTAAATTGAATAGATTGAATAAAATCATATAATTGTTATAAACTACTTATTTATTTGAATAAATAATGAAATTTCCAATATATTTGCATTTTTTCAAACTTTTACTTTTTGTCCAGGCCCCGAAAGTATTACTTTCGTAGCTAGCAACGCATAGCAACGAGGTAACACGAAGGTTTGCTTTCGTTATCATTCGAGTTGCCAGGGCTACAAAGCTCACCTATTTATATAGTAGCAGAAAAATATAATGATTCTGCTGAGAACATTCTCTATAGTTGTTTTAATGGAAAAGAGAATGCGCGAAACTCAATTTGAGATGGGTGAACTTCTTTCAGACAAATTTTGAATTGTGATAAAACTGAGATCGAAATTTAATACATAGAGTATAGTGAAAAGAAAACTTTTTTTTGCTGCAGGTTCAGTGTATGATGATGAGTTCCCACGTACAATTTATAGTGAACGTCTGAATATCTACGAAACTCTGAATTCAGCTCTTAGGATTCAAAGTGGGTGCATGTCAGACTAGCTTCACAAGACAATTTTAATTAAAAAAATGGAAGAATCATCTAGATGATGAAAGCGCATTTTTGACATCTCATGAATGCTTGTTACTTCAGAGATTTCGCAAATTTCCATCTCTCACAATTACTGAGCTTGAAGTCAAGCAGTTTTGGCAAACTTACGAAACAACAGCTTCCATTTAGTACTAGTTTCAAGTTGAAAACTCAAAAATACCTTTTATTCTTCATTGTTTAGCTATTGACTGACGGGAAGTCAAATGCTGTACCTTGAAATGATAATTTGATCTTTATCAAAGCTATATGAAAAAAAATACGCCAAAAGTAAACAAATTTTCATCCAATAATAATTCATTCTAATAAGCTTCAAATTCGCGTCAAACAAGTCATTGAATGAATCCCGGACAGTTTTGACAACTGTACATAATAATAGTGACACTTGCGGCGAAAGTTATAACTAAATTTTTATCTACTTTAAAAAATCTCTGTTGCCATATCCCTAATGTCATATATATCTATGGACATTGCTTCACTTGAAACAAGTAATTGGATAACTTAATCTTCCACAATCACTGAGCTTGAATGAAAGCAATTTGTGCAAGTCTACGAAATAGCAGCTTTTATTTAGTACCAGTTTCAAGTCTGTAAATAGTATAGTTGCTGAGAACTCAGCGGCATGCCAGCCAGCCAGACAGACAGCCAAAGGGAATATAATAGCGCTTTTTTCAAAAAAATGCGCTAAAAATTAGTCAGAAAATTGTTTGCCACGTGGCTGAATATCTGTCTCTCAACATGATACAGATATTATCAAATATGTTGACTTTGTTCATTGACCTACCCCAAATTAGTAACTCCTACAACAGGAATGTTATATAAAGCATTATAAGATGGGCCAAGTATGTGATGAAAGGCTTGCCGAATCTCTGAAACTATTGGCCAAATTATTGGCCGAATATCATAATGCTTATTAACATTCGTATTCCATACATGATCAATTCTACAACCTCTATTGGCCTTATTTTAACAATCATAAAGCACGCAGCTAAAAAGCGCAGAGCACAAATCGACATCCAGACTTGATAGAAAGATCTTACAAACATGAATTTACAGAAATTGAGGTGTCACGTGCTCAAATGGTCATAAAACTGGGATACGAGAAACACTTGCTCCACGAATAGCTTGTGATGATCAATCTATAATAATCAGCATATCAATAAATCATCGCAAACATACTGCAAACGGAATTTGACGGTTAGAGCAGAGGATAATTTCTAGCATATCGGAAGGAAGCACTCAACTCAACGTAATGGAATCTGATGGATTAGGCGACACGAATTGGACTTTCACAAGTCCAGATCATTCATAATTTATAGCTTCATTAGTGGTCTCCAATGATCATGAAAGCAAAAGTAATTGAAAATCTTCAATTTATTTTGAGGAGCTTCATTTTCATCACAAACATCTCTTTGATTGATGGTTGATAGGGACAGCACGAGGCAAACCTTATGCAAGCTCAAGAAACTTCTACTTTTGTATTATCTTGTCTGATAGCTGGTCGAGAAATCACAGAGCAGGGCAATAAAAATATCATTCTGAGTATTCAAGTTTTGGAGTATACACTCAGTCTGAGTCTGGAGTAATGCACAAGGTACTTTAACCAGAAACTTCATGATCTATTTTCGTAGGTAACACAAATCCAATCCGACTTGGTTTGAAAAAAGTCTAGTCCAAACTTCAGTCACTTATCAATATCACAATAAATATTTAACTTGAATATGGGTTCGTGGCCTTAAATTCCTTGTTCTTGCAAGTCGCGTTGGAAATTCCAGTCTATATGAGTCCGTAACCAAATTTAAATCTTTCAACTCGAGTCCATGAGCATATGAAAGCTTGTCTAGTCTTCTTCAAGAAGAATATTTTGGCCCATACTGGACACATGAGTTGGATAGACTGTAGTCTGTTCACGTCAAACCGATTCATATAGTGACTATAAACCATGAATATTTAAAATAGCTGGATGTGATCTACAGTCTTTGAGAAATTGTTGATTCGTTAATACTATGAAAAAAGTGAACATTTTGGAGAACAGTGGGAAGCAGATTTATTGCGTTTATTCTATTAACTACACCTACCATATTTATCGAACATCATTCACTATTGATAATTTTTTTTTGGATGCACAAATCGTGAAGTAGATGAGATTAGGAGGTGAATCACAAACAAACAACTGGTTTCGGAAATTGAAATACCCATCATCAGAACCGGTGAAGAAAATGAAAGTAACAGAAGTTTACAAGATGAAAATCCGAATCGACAACATATCCAGAAACAGGAGACCCAATGTGGTGGAAAAATCAAGCAAAATTCACCAAGAATACACAGCAACATGACCAGACCAGACAAGACCAGTTTTAGTCTGGTCATTTTGCTGTGTTGTTCTTGGTGAATTTTGCTTGATTTTTTCACCACATTGGGTCTCCTGTTTCTGGATATGTTGTCGATTTGGATTTTCATCTTGTGAACTTCTGTTACTTTCATTTTCTTTACCGGTTCTGATGATGGGTATTCTTATATCCGGAGCCGGTCGACGCCATTATTTGAATAAAATGTGAAGAAAGACGTTACACAAAAAAAATTTTTGTCTGCGATTTACCTCCTAATCACTCTCTATGTTCATAATTCCTCAATGTAAAACATATCTGTTCTCTCTAGTATGTATGATAATAAGGAATCATCTTTTTTCCTACTTTTATCTCTTCAACTTCACATTCTTTCACTTATTTATTATGGGTTGAAAAAAAATACCATAGAATAATGAAATTCATTAACATAGAGCATTATTTGAATGTTTGGAGCAGACCTTGCATTGCAGTATATCTCCTCCTGAGATATAATCAGTCCAGTATTGCCAGAATGCTCCTAGAATGCATTGCACTGTATGTTCTGTGTGAGAAGGATGTTACCCTTTTGATACTCAGTATCAAATTTCCAACAGAATTTGTTCCTACGTTATCACTTGATTCCAATTATATATTTTACATTATCAGGACATTATAATATTAAACTCGTGACTTGATTCAAATTGTGGGCTTTGAAAGAGATTTTTTATTTTATCAACATGAACACAATATAGAAAACCGTGCATACTGACAAAATATTGGCTTTATGCACGCAGAGTTATAAATTTAGTGCTGTTATCAAGCCTTTTAATTCCGTTTGCTGATTCTAGTATAAAGCTAGATGTTTGTACCGATCGAATCATTTGATTATTTGGACGAATACATTCAACATGTAGTGAACTCAAGTCTGAATAGAATTATTTGTGAAATATCAATTATTCATGGCTCATTAGTTTAAATAAATAGTCTAATCCAACTAGCTGCATAATTGTCATACACATAGAGCTAATTAGAAAATATTGTAGCATTCTTGACCTCTAGGCTCAGATTTTCTAAATTTGAACATCAGTTGTGAAAAGATTAGATGTATAGATGATAAGTTGTCTCTTTTATGATAAGAGCAGCATAATATAGCTCATTCCATTCAACGCGCTCATGATTTGACCAATGAGAGTAATGTGAACTTCTTTCCTTGTTAAGTATAACTATTATACGTTTCTATAATATATTACGGTCTCTGACCATCGCAAAATTATAAGCGGAGGTTGTTCCAATGAATATTACCCTGATTCTCGATGAGCATCATTCATTACACATAAATATTTTCACGTTAAGATATGAAGAAAAGAATTTCTCAAACGACCACATCATGATTTATTTCATTTTGATTTGATGTATCATCTTTTGAACCTGGTAATTGCATCCTACAAAAAAAAAATAGGCTATACATGTATAAGCATAAATATATTTTTAATAATGATTGATTGTGCCGCCTTGTTCTGATTTTTCTTTTTCCGCCTGTTTGAGATAGTGAGCTACAAATGACAAATGACAGTTCTTTCGGAAACACCATTCTAACTTGGAAATTTGGTAAAATAATAGTAAATGCTCGATAGTCATCCAATAATATTGTTATTTACTTGCTTTCTAGTTTCTTGAATTAGATTGTGGATAAATCCGTCATAATATATACATAATATACGCCACTATGTTTTTCAAATGTCGGTAACGTAGTCATCAAAATAAATAAATTTATACTAACTTCATCCTATTAGGATAATTTTGATCACAATGCAAAATTTTGCAAGTCACGTGACAGTCAGTCATGATTGATTACTCTGTATATACTTGGCAGGCAAAAGATCAGTGGGCTTGGCGTTCAGTTTTTTGTCACCAGAAAAAAATACAAGATATCGCTTTTAAAACTTTGTCTAGCTCTCAGATTGGTTTGAGCCTTCATTAGGACAATTTAATGCGAAGTATTTATAAGAAATTGGAATAAAATTTTTTAGTGTATTGCAAACATTTGTTACACTATCTGAGAGAATCCCGTATCAGTTCGTAATATTATCACACTTGGCTTATTCCACTTTTCTCATCATTCAATAGAATTAAGTCATAACTTTTGATAGGAATTCATCAGGCAATGCATTTCGTCCGCAGAAGGAATGGAAAGACTATCATAAATCATGAGTCTTGTATTCCGGCGATTGGAGAATCAAAATTGATGAATTAATTCAAGATTGCCTTAGTTGAAGTACATTTCATGATGTCGGTTTTTCCAATCACAACTCTGAAACAGACTTCATCATTCACCTTATATTTAGGAATACTTCTCATATTCCAAATGGGAATGTCAAATTGGAGGTCAAGATATTTCACGAATAAATGAGTCTTCTTCTATACTTCTCCGGTAGCTGAAATCCATTTTTCCTGTTGCTAATGTATTCAAGAATCTAATAAAATAATCAACAGAATTAGACAGAGACAAAAGAGAAAAGCAATTTTTCAGGTGTCTATTGTTTACTGGAACTTTATTTTCCAAAAGAATTAGATGTCTTATATAACAAAATTGAAAACAAAGTAAATAACACAGTAAAACTTGGTCCAAACATATAGTGAGCTGGGAGGTATTCATGTTCCTTGTAGCTCTACAAAAAACAACTTGAAGACTCTAGGGAGAAATTAACACGGAAACTCTGGAGGAGCTTCCCAAACAACTTCATGAAGAACCATTGTTAATTGATAGATATGAGATATAGATCTAAAAAAGAAATACAATATGATTCTCTAAGACTTTTTGTTAATATGAAACTTTGGCATCTTCATTATGCACATCAAACAGCGCAACACTTCACTAAACATTCCAACATATTGTCTATGCCTTATCTGGTTTGTGAGTGGATTCCAATAACTCCAACTCCCTTCATCTAATTTGGATCATTCAGGATCATGAAATGAAATTGTTATTATATTGGCATTATACGAGATGAAGAGGAGAGTAGGAAAGGCAAAGAATTTGACTCACATGTATATATTGTATAAATCTTTGAGAGGTTTATTCGTCTTTCTGTTCACGGAAACACTTGTCCAACAAAAATTGGATCCGGGCAGATAATCAATTCATTTGAAACGTTGTAGATTTACATGTTGTGAATCAGAAAAGTAGGTGCCCAGAATTCTGCTGGACAAGAATCCTGTGGCGATGTCAACTTTGCACATCTGTCTTTGAAAGATCGAAACATCTCTACAACACTCAAGATCAAACTCCTCATAACCAATATTCATCCCTTTGCATGAAATATCAACACTGGAAAAAGAGATCAACCACCGATATAGTCAGATCTACAATTTCTGCAATTTCTGCATATTCAAGCATAAGACAAAAGTTCTCCTGAATGTATTGATGAACTTTTTGAATTATTTGAGAAGTTGAGCTCTTTCATTATACAAGCTTTTGTGTATCTAAATGCTTCATCCATTTTTGTGGGTGAAATCGTTGAAGAATCAATATTCTATAATACATTATAGAATCAAGAACGTTGGATCATTAGAGTGATTGATATTGTAGGAGTAATTTTGATTACGTTACTAATAATTCACAGAGATCAGACTGATGTCAATAGAACTAGATTACTGTACAAAAGTACATACTCCTTCTGCAACAAGACAAGTGGAAGAAACTACTTATTTCTGCCAACTGAATTCAAGCTGTACAATGTTGATGAGAACCATCAACTACCAAGAATATTTGTAGCTTGAAACTTGGTAAAGTTGGTGCTCAGTTTGAAGTGATTCGCAGAAACTGTGAGCACAAAACACAATTCAGTGATAGCCATGTCGTTAATGATGATTCTTAAGCCAACGCAGTTTAACAAAGATTGTAGTAAGTCAAACGTGGTATAGAAAGTATAGATCGATAAAACCAAAACACTCTAAGCCTTCTGAATGTTACAACGACTAAGACGATGTATCTGTCACCACAAGAAGAAACTTCTTGGAAATTTCATGGAAATAAAGCTAACCGCAAACCAAAAGACTAACTAGAAATTGAGCCACATGATATCTTTTAGAAATAACATTCCGTTGATTCGCTCTCGTTCAATGGAATATTGTTTTGCAGATCTTGGACGTGCAAATAAGTTTTGAAGATTGAAGCAGGAAGTCCAAGACGTGAATTTTATTTTTAACATACAAAATGAATGAGGATCACTAGAAAATACAGCGGCAATATGAATGCTGTAATTCTTGAGAAATTTATGACTATATATCCAATTCATTATTCATGAAATCTTGCCATGTGGCAAGCAAGTTTAAGCAATGTTTCAGTGTCTTTTTCTGATATGAACGATTTATTAGTGTCCACAGCTCCATTTTTGCTCCATATCTATTCAACTCCATGACAAAAAAACCGATGAAAAAATTGGCAAAGCTTGTACACAAATCTGAGCTTTTCACCCCAAAATATCATTACTACTGCATTACAACCCTTCTGCACTCCAACTCCTCTTCTGCTGTGCTTTTCCGGGCGTCGCGACGTCCGCCCTGCAGGGGCATGATGCTTTGCCGGTTGCCGTGTTTCTGTTACTGCAGTCCACGTTCGCGCGTTGGTGGAAGAGTATCTACATGAGCCGCAATTCAAATTCAAACACCTAACGCGTGTTCTACGAGAACATTGTTTGTGACATGTGACTGTGAATGATCAGTGGGTGACAATTATGAGGATTAAACGATTGTGAGAGGGAATGTGCTGATAAGGGTGACACAGAGAGAAAGGTAATTTTTTGGAGTTTCATAATAATAATAGCAGCATTTTGAAGAATTACACAGGTCTTGATACAATGTTATATTTGTACTTTATTCAATCATAAGTAGCAGCATTCATCAATATTCTTCAACTCACGTGGTATAAGTACAAATGATTCTAATCTAAATTATTCTTTTTTTGAATATTTCTCTGGATATTTAATCCAAAAAAAATCTTGGGGATGCAGCTCGGAGTTTAAATTTTAATGATCTGCTGGCTATTATGAAACGATAATATTTCTCGAATAAATTCAGTGGTAACTGCGTCTTTGGAACCTGAAGTTCAAGAATAAGGGATCTTACTAGCTCAGATTCCTGATTATTTTTGAACTATTTCAAATACAAGAATGAGTAAATGAGTTTCTTCATTGGAATCGAACAATTCTCACCAGCATCATGCAGTAGGGATTGAATCTGTCAATACATTCTGGAGCAACGTTTTCTTTTCATTTAAAATTATGTTTTTTTGCTGCTATGTATCAGTGTAAGGATACTTATGACAAGTTAATGTCAAGATGAATGATTTTGCTCAATAGAAGTTCATCAAAATTATCGAAGGTTCATGCTCACGTGACCGTGTGCTAGTGGAAGTGACAGAAAAAAAATGAAATGGACCGGTATTTATGTATATTAAGAGCTAAATCAAACAAGACGGAATGCAGGGCAAAATTGGTTCTTAAAACTCATCACTTAGTGTCTGAGAATAATACAAATGGTTATTTTAGTTCATAAGAAAAGAGGAGGAAAGTTGCAGATGTTTACGACGTGCACATTGGCACATTATCTGAGGATGTGGAAACTAAGTTCAAGTTGATGTGCTGTGCATAGTGATGTGCACAATATAAACGTCTTCAATTCTCCCCTATCCTATTAGATGGAACAAATTAGTCATTTGTATTATTTAGAAGAGATAAGTGATAATTTTTCTTATCAATTCTGCCCATCGTGTCATGCATTTAAGCAAACTTCGATAGTGGTCCAATTGGTCATATATGAAGACAAGCTCATTCTGTTATAGACAGTAAACGATCATTCTGGAACTCCCAATCCTTGCCATCATCATCTAGATCTTATTTTCATAGAAGGATAACCTGATCTGGTCCCTGTCATGTCCTTTTGATAGATACTGATCAAAAACATGTCCAACTTAGCTAGTAAATTAACAATAAAAATCAATTCAATGTCAATTTCAGGTTGTTGAAGTTCCACCACCGAATCAATTGATACTTGCAGAATTATTACAAACAATGAATTTTAAACGAGGCTTAAATTTTGACACCCGATAATCTGTCATATTCGGGAAGATATTAAATTGAGATTGACAAGTATTCAAAAATAAATGAGTATGGAAATGATAAATCTGCATAATTATATAGGCTCTTGATGAACAAATTTGAATTTTAAATGAAATTTTAATCACAATTTTAATTTCATATTGGATAATAACAAAAATATGTAGACGCATCTTATTCTGTCAAGAGAGCATTTTTTTTCGAATCAGTTTCACGCTGCAATCGAATAACTTTTTGTGTTAGTTGCAACGACAAACTAATAAAATACATGAACTTGTTTCTGATAATTTCCTTTTTGTCACTTATACACAGCAAAAAGTTTAATCTCATTTAACAAATTCTAAATTGTGTAAAGCATCTGTGAGACAGAGTACGTCCCACTTGGGAACCTCAACGCTCATGTCGCCTCAATGATCGTTCCACAAGACGATCGCAGGTCTTGCGTTCAGGCTCAATGCGTCATAGATGTCGTCATCAATTGCGACCGCTTCACGCACACAATAACCGCAATGAAAAAGTGGGTCGAAGCGGTCGTTGCGTTCATTTTCGCAGAAATCACAAATCAAAGTGTCAATGTGGAATCAATTTACACAGGTTTATTGGATTCATAACATTCATTTATCCTTTCTGCTACAAGTTGGTTCAATATTGTCATAAGTTCACCTACTTTTTCATCTTAACCACAAATTCGTCAGGTTATTTGACATTCCATAGACACTCAGATCGTTCCACTTGAAAAACCAAAAACTGCAATCATATGTTAGTGGAACGACAAAAACTGCGGGCGTGGGCAACTTGTTGCGGTCGCTCAGTGAAACGTACTCATTTTGTACTTATTTTGTGAGTCACAATTGATTTGATGGACGGCATTTGATCGTTTTCCAATACAGTTAGTCGTCCTCACTCTTGATTTCAGTTTAATTTTGTTAATCAACTGTCGTTTAATTAGATCTAATCGACGACCGCGTTCGTCATACACTCAATTAAGAGAGAATTCAATAATTACCTGATTATTTTATAATTGGCTTTCTACATCTGGAACAAAATATCTTTTTGAGTTCTAGACGTTTTACAGCTAATCTTGAACTATTAGTCGAATGCCAACAAAACTTTGCATATGTAAATGAATTTGTCGGAAAAAATTGAATTGTTAATGTTCTGAAACAGAAAAGAGAGGGAACTTTTTTCGGAGTTTTCACATTTTCTTCGTTCATCAAAATAATGATTGTTTATCAACAGATTCTTTTACTCTGATAACTTTTAAGATGCATTCAGTACAGAATGAAGTGAAAATATAGTCCTATGGCTACAATCAGCGAGCTTAATTCTAAAGAAATAACGTTATCATCGACTTTCTTGTGAAATCAAGTCGGGTATGTGGCATCCGAAAAGTGGTATTCTATGGATTCCAGAAAACAATCATAAATAATTCTGGAGTGTTTTTGCATTGGACTATTGAGGATTATGCTCAAAATAGACTATCTATCTCTACAGTATTCTTCTGATATCACCTCAACTTCGTGAAAAGCGCTAATACATAGGTAATTCCTTGAGTCAGAAATCGTGGAATTTATTGTCAGTGCACAAAGTGAGAAGATTTTGATCGAGTTCCTGCGCTCATAAGCGTTTTTATTGCGTCGTTAGTTCCGGTCGAAAGCATCAGCCGATATTGGGTCATAATAGTCACTATTATGTCGTGTTCGATTTCCGTGTGACAATCGCTTACAGCCGAAGCACGCAATCCTGTATCATGACAACTTTCAGAAGCATTGAAAGAATCTGATAAATCTTTCAATTCTTCTGATAAAAAACTTGAGTTTGTGTTGAGGAGCGTCAATATTACCTCAAAACTATCGATCTTTCAGGATTCATGGAAAGCATGGGAAGTAGGTAGAATGTCATGATAGAGATGGTACAATATAATTATAATGGAGTCGAGCTTGTCACGGACACTATGTTTTTCAAGATATTTGAAAAATATGAAATTCTTCTTCCCTTTGATATTTTCGCACACTTATCGTTCCTAGAATGGGCACTAGTATCTTTTAGAAATTTATCATGTTTAGATGAGCAAGAATGAACTACTCCAGAGGAATGATCTTCACATTCATTCCTTTGAGCGATTATTCTGTAAAGTCTACACTCAATTGATGATCATATAAAAGCTATATCCCTACCTGACACAGATATCTTATCATGAAGCAATGAATAATAGAATTTCCATAACTGCAACTAATTTTGAGACTGTAGAGAAAATACATGCACCTCTGGAAATAATGCAATTCTTTATTCAGTACTTTCACCTTCCCTTTCTATCCTTGAGGAAATATACATTCTATAGATCTTCCACTTGTTCATTACCATACTCATTCTCCTTTGTCGGTTGAAGCCAGAGGCTGATAGAAAGTTATCTAACTGTCAATTTCCAATTGAAATGTTTGTGGGAGAATTGCTATTTAGTTACTTGATGATATTTGAGAAGTTCGGTTTCTGCTTCAGACCTTAAAGCTCTCAAACCACATTCTGTAATCTCCATCAATACACTAAAGTGCAAATTAGAAACATTCTGCTGTTGATTTCACCTCCTACAGATGTCAAATACTGTCTCTGTAGACTATAAAAAAGTAGAAATAGCTTATCTTTAGAAATAGTTTTTATACTTTAAACTTCAAGCACTTCTTCAATAAGCTCCTCCGAGATTTGTATAGATGGTTGAAAGTTGATTGCACTGGTTATCTGTACATTCTAATTGAATCAAAACCATTCATTGACATCGAAACCCATCGGGCATAATAGGTGAAATAAAATCAAATACTCAAAAAAACAAACGTTAGTGAATATGATTGATGATGCTAATTGAGAGAATGAGTATATGTATTGAATGATTCAGAAAAAATCGAGTCAATAATATATATTTTTCCATATTCCACACTAGTACATTTAGTCCGTGAGACAGGGCACAATTTTTTCGTTCATTACCACTCATTTGAAACTTCGTGAGTGACTTCATTGTGATAAGTCCGGCAGCTTTCACAGTTGACGAAATTCTTGATTTGGGAGCGTTTTTCAGCGAGAGCTTATTGAACATGTCAATTTCATGAAGTCTTGGAAAAGTATTACCGTCATATTGATGTTTACACTAATCGAAAGTTTTTTTGATTATAAAATGAGAAATAATATTGTCCGACATGAATATTGGGGGCCAGCGGTGAGTCCGAAAAGCCGCACTTGTCAAAAGTACGTTGGTATGAAAACGAATTACCGCTAGTCTGAGACTTTGAGGACGTGTTCAATTATTTCTCCCAAGATTTGGTCATTTTGTCCGGGCGTTTCGGGGGCGTTTTTTCAGTCCAACACTGAAAACGTGTCAGGATTATAACAGTTCCTTCATCAATGACCGCTTGTCGGACCAAAACAGTCATAATTTAAGAACATATTATCTGTCCAAAAAACATATTGTCCGACAGAAATATTGGTTCTTATCGTCAGTACGACAAGAAAACGCTTGCACATATATAACTTCTTGACGTATTCAATATCAAGAGATGAGTGATGGACGTTGTCCATAAGCTAGTAATGAATAATTGATTAACAAAATGATTGAAAAAAGTAAAGTAGAAAATGGAAAAAGAAATATATTATTATGTCGCTAAGTTAGAACGTTAGTCTCTTCAATCATCCATTCCTGGGGGTTCCAAATAGTATTCATTCATACAACATATTCTTGATTTTCTAAAGTACTGCCCCACTTGAATTGTCGGACATGTATACAATAATGTTCTAGACACTATTTGAATAGAAAAAAATTAATGCCCTGTCCCACGGACAATTGATTATAACGCTAAATTAAATCCGTTCAGGAACAGATTGATAGTGGTAGTTGCTGACTGTTTTCAAATATCACCATTCCTCTATTAAATTCTTATCCTCATATCAAGTGCCGTAGCCCTAATTTTCGTCTCACATCGGATGTCTGATTTCTGGTCTATCTGTTATATGAGAAAAATTCAACTCGTTAGTCAGCACATACAATTCAACGCTCACTGCTTCATTGTTATCAGTAATTATTGAATTTTATTGTTTGAGCCAAAAACTGAATTATCATAATGTGATTGGAATACTATACAAAATGCGAACAAAGGTATTTACAACAAATAATTCCACGGATTAATATTTGCGATATTGTTTGATGAATATCCCAATATCATCATATGGAGGACACTCTGGAATAAATATCGAATATTTATCTGATTATTAATAAACTCATTTATTTCGAATAAAAAACTAGACCGCATTTACAAAAATTTAGAATTGTAGATAGAGCTATTTCATGGATTATTTTGTGCAGATATACGTAATATATGAGTGATAGACACAATTTCCAATACTTGTGGCTTTGTGATTAGAAAGAGGCTATTTTACTCCTGATCCAATCGACAAGAATATTTATAGGTTTGCAAACCACCTGATAGACTTTTGGTAAGAATGTTATTGTGAATAATGCAATATTATATAGTGGTAATTTTATTTCTCTTGAGAACAACACAATTTGATCCTATTTCCCTGATCAATCGACAAAAAATATTCAATGTTTATTGTAAATCCAGAATAGATTTTGAAATGATACAATATATTTTAGGTAATGTTTTATGTGAAAATGTATCCAAGAGAACAATGAATCGGTTCACTTTCTGGCAATGACAAAAAAGACAGAGGCAAATCTTTCTTCAGGAATTCCCCCTTAGTGTCTAGTGAAACCTTAGCGAAACCAGGACAAGACATGCGATCTTTCTTATAGCTGCAACTGTAACGTAATCATGCATATACTAAAAAACTGGAATTGAATTGACCTAAAAAAATTATTTAGAGCGCTATATTCCATTTTCAGATAGAAAATCATTGAAAATGCATGAGTCAAATATTCATTAGATTTCCGCAAGCAGCGGGTTGCTGAGAAGCTGCATGCCTTCAATATGAAGGTCATTTTGGCAGAACAGTAACTTCAGACGCCAGAATTCAATAAAAAAGTTAACCAAGAGATGATTTATTGAATTTTGGAATAATTTTGTAAGCAATACTCCACCTAACCAATGTTATGGAGATGTGAAGATGACACAGTCTTGATGCAAGGTTTTGGATGACCATTTCCTGAAAATCAAGTTTTGGGAGATGATCTTTATTTTCAACGCTGATAATCATAATTTCCCCACGATGACCATCCTCTTTGAATTGCTTAGCTCATCTTCTGTATCTTCGTGATCTAGAACAATACAAATTAATTGAAGATTTGCTGATTACAAGTAGATATCTGAAACAAAATTCGTTTCTAGTTTAGTTGATAATTGTGATGTGATTGGTAAATTGAGGATAATTGTGATGTGCTAAAAGGAAAGTTGCATCCATTCAAAATTTGCTTGATATCCAAACGTTTCTTTCTTCTATTTTTGAGCCACCTAAGTATTACAAAGTTAAGTAAGCGACGTGTTGTTGCTTTACACGAGTGTTACTCCTGAGATAATGGGGTTTATCACACTGTATCTTGCATTAGTGTTGTGTCAAGCCCGCTATTTCAGAAAAATAGCTATATAATATTTTGAAGCGCGTCTTATATAGCGATGCCTCCTCTTAAACTTGGAATGAATGAAATCTTACTAGCTATTTGCTTCTATCTCTTGCATTTCTTATATCTTTGACCATACTCATAATTATACCTAAACGTTCAGTACAGGGACTAGGTTGAATGTGGATAATAGAAGATTGATTCGGTCTGCTTCTTTCATCAGGGTTAACTATTTAAGGAACAGGCTCCACATGCTTGTGTTTGTACAATGAGATAACTCTATATTCGTAAAGTCAATAATTAGGACTTCTTTCTCTTTGCCTAGTCGATCCGTGGAATGAAATATATAATCTCATAAGCATTATGTCATGAGTAGCAATCTGAGTTTATTGTCATGCCAAATTTCCGAACGATGACAAGAACTGAATATTATCACACTTAGACGAAATATCAGTAAAATAGATTTCAACGCAAAACAAACTACGGAAAGCAGTTGGGAACAATTAAGTCTTACGGTTCGACCATGTTTATATCTGTGCTGTACTGCTATCTATTTGCGCGTTCAGCAGTTTATTTCTATCTGCTATGTCGAATAGCAGTGGTTCCTACCATGTTTATATCTGTGCTGCTATCCACTGGCGCGCTAAGCAACATATTTCTATCTTCTATTCAAAATAGCAGTTATTTTTCTGATTCATGGCTATGGACTATATAGCGGTTGAAAAATAGCAGACTGCTATCCAACAACCCAGCACTATCCTGCATATCATTCCTCAGCAAATAATCGTGCTGCGTCTGGCCGGGCAGCTGCATGTTCGCCTACATAGCACGTGCATAGCCGTTTTCTCCGCAACTTCTCATGATCACAACGAAATCATGGAATTGTGACAAGAGCCTCAAGGCTAAAAAAGCCAATACAAGTCACGATCAGTAAAGCAAGCTTTGGCTTTTGTGCACCGTTCCTACGATGAGGTCTGAGCAGAAAAATTTGTTCAAACCCCTGTTCTACTTTATAAGTACCAGAATTCACTTTCAAGAGGAAAAATGTTAACAGTAATCATTTCATACTCATATTCGTGACTTCCATATTAGAAATTAACAAAATCAATGAAAAATTTGAAACTGATGTCCTTTGTATATCTTGTGTCAGGATATCAAATCTATTTTTCTGTGAGAGATAATAATAGATGCTCACTGAGAGAACTTGGTAGAATATTCCAAGTTGGGAAGGCAAGTTGATAATTGAGTTAGAGAAATTTTGCTAGCCAACCACGCACTCAAAGTGACATCGCGAGAGTTGAAAATCAATTCCAGAATTTGATTTAGTCTTTGTATGTTGCAGATCCTTACAACAGTGGGAGCCTGCTGAGCATCTCGTCAACAAGGTAAGAGATCAAAAATACTGCTTGAATCGTTATTTTTTCAACGGGTAACTGGATCATCATCGTAATAGTGCTCCAACCTTTTCAGCAGCTCCAAACCTTAAGAAAAAAAACGAGGAAATCATTCCAAAATGTTATTGTATATAGTGCTTAAGGTAAATGTTTCTGTTTTTTCATCGACGTCACTTATATCTTGTATAACATTCACAGTGTCAGTCTTTCATTCAAATGAGTTTTATTGGGAAGGACACGTGTCTCTTCATAGTCAAATGGATGATCAAAATGGATGCAATGACCGCGCACGTTTTGGAACATCTTTTTTTTATCTTTTTCATAGCTGCGTTTGTATTCATCCGTACAAGCTTTGAGATAATGCTAAGTTTATTTTATTATTATTTTGATATTATCTAAAACAAGTGCAGTCATCCAAAATTAATTTTTATTTGAGCTTTGTCGACCTGATAGTGCAAATTATCCCATGTGTGAATGCATTTTATTTGAGAATGTTGTTTAAACAGCTGATCAGCTGATAAATAATGAAACGGAAAACTGCAACGGAATTGATGTCAATATGTCGCATAGTAATTGATCATCGGAGACACTGCCGCATGGCTACTCTATTTCTCCGGAACAATACTTCAGAAAAATACAACAATGATTCTTTCATAATCCTTGAAAATCGGATCCCACAGAAGCCATCTAAAACAAATTGAATCTGTAAACATTCAATGAAAGAAAATACTCACCTAATTGTTTCTCATATTTTTCTGTAGCTGTGCCCGCGAATATACTGCTCTTCGAACATAATATCGATATTTATGTTGAAGTATCTATTAGTGTTCCACAAGAGTCTTGCATTTTTCTTGCTCTTGTCTTGTCTTGCGCAAGAAATGCAAGACAGGAAATGTATATGTCTTGCATTGCAAAACAAGAACAAGAATTGAATTTTGCAAGAAGATGCAAGACTTGGTAAGAGCTGTAACATTTTTTTGCCTCTCTTGCATTCTCGCCAGAACTGCGTATCAATCAGTCCGATTTTAGAGTTTCGAAAGAGAAATGAGTATCGCGTCATTAATGATGAATAGGTGGATCAGCTAGAACAAGTCGGGAGTAACATTTTTTTTTAAATAAGCGTACTTATTGAAAACTGCATATGGAATATTTATTTCTTAAGAAGTACTTGAGTAGGATTGAAGGATATAAAATATGAATTTTCGTATATAATATCACAAGGGACTGTAATTTTATCAATAAATTTTTCTTGGAAACATTGATTACCTAGCAACATCGTGAGAGTCATCTGTCCAATTAAATCACGAGAGCGTAGCTCGAGGGATTTCATCTGAGCAGATGACTCGAAGGATGTTGCTTTAAGGTAATTAATGTTTGAAAGAAAAATTATGATAAAATTAAAGTCGGGAGTGGTATTTGTAGAGAATATTTCTCGAATGAAATTGCTACTATAAGTATCTATTAAATAATGTCAGTTGCAACTACTAACCTTTTTTATTGAAAAATGCACTAAACTGCCTCCATATAATCTTGTATTTTTTAGCTTTTTGTTTTCGATTTCATCATTTTCGGCGATAAATGCATTCCCAATACGATTGAATTTTGACATTTCCGAGAACTGATTGTTTGTTTATATTAGAACTGTGTATTGTTTCTCTATGACAAAGACAATTTATCGCAATAAATCGCTTGCCAACGGGAATTTTCAGAGGTAAATTTCCGTTGGCAAGGAATTTATTATTATAATTGTCATTGTAACTATGCAAAATTTGTCAGTATAGTTGACATGAGTGAAATAATCTCTACAAAAACATTACCATGAATAAAAAAAACTTCTATAGATTGATAGAATGGAAAAATTAAAACGTGCATTATTCTCTGTGAAACTTTGACTAGGAGTTCAGGCACGGAAGACTTATAATAGATCAAGATTTAAAAGTCTTCAAATGTCTTTAAATTTCTTGATTGAAATTTTCTCCAAATTTTTGCCCGATTCTGTGAGCTGGATCCAAAATAGGGAGCCGCGATGGATCCAATTCGTTTTGCTATAGTGTTTTATTATCTTGTCAATTGATGTTCTGTCTTGTGTTTCTAGTTCCAATGCCCATTCCTCTAATTTATCTAGAATAATATTACTACCCAATACAACCATGGACCTAAGAGTTAACTTGGCAAATCCCCGCAAAAGCAAGAGCCGTGCAAGAATCTCGCACAAAAAGCAAGAAATCTAGTAACGCCATCTATTTAAAATATAATATACTAAGTAAAATATGCAAGACAAGAAATGTGCAAGAGGCTTGCAAGGCCAGACAAGAAATCGCCTTTAAATAATTGTGCAAGACAAGATCTCAATACATTTCTTGTCTTGCACTACAAAACAAGAGCAAGAAACTGCTAAGCAAGATAAGAATTCTCATCTTGTGAAACACTAGTACCTATATCATATGTTCCATACTTCATCAATCATCACTTTTTCAGGTTGCATATGTTGAACTATGTGTACCTATTTTTGGTGACTTCATGATTCATGACCATTACAGTCAAATCAGACAATGCAGATATTTTATTCCCGTGAGAATAAATCAAAGAAGCAATTACGTATATACGCATTTATGTTTATTCCAACCAATAAATATGAGATATTTGACAATTGAATTCACTTTTTAATTTCCATCTTTTCAAGCAATGAAGTGACGATCAATTTCACGCATGAATACCGTAGTACATTGATTTACTCACACGCACGATAAGAATGAATGTGAATATGCGCATGCGTTGTATCACAACCTGAAGCGACGCTGCTTCCTCTTCTAGTACTCTCTCTCTCTCTCCTCGCACACATTGCCTCTAATTTGCGAGTATCTGTTACTGTTATCAAACTGTGAATCAGACCTACCCTTGAAAATTCTTAAGGTTTTGGCAAAGATTTTGCAACACCTAGAAGACAAGAGAATCTGGTAGAGAATCAAAGTGAGAGATGCAGCTAGTATTTTGTTAGCGAATGATAATTTGAAATTACTTATGATATATGAGACGATAATAGTTTCAAATTTGTTGATAGTAATTATACAAGGAAAGCACAGAGAAATTCTGATACATTAAAATATACCTGATAATTTTCACCAAATCTTTTGATTCTGTTCTGGTCACCACAATTTTTATGCTCAAAATGCAGCTTAATTTTCTCGTTTATCTCGTAACGTTGGCGTTGTACATGCTGGTGTAGACTAATGATCAAGTAACTGAATGTGAAAAAAACATTCAAATAACATCGTAAATAATAAAATAACATTCCATTCTCTGCAAAAGCTTGGAGTTGATTTTTATAATCCTATATATTGGACATAAAATTCGGTGGATAGCCAATTCCCGTCAGTTTTATAACCATTGAAATTTAAAACAGCAATCAAAAAGCTTTCAACCACTGGAATTACTCCTTCTATATTCAATCGATTTTTCATCAAGCCACTTTATTATTTGTTTTTACTGTTAACTTCTGATAGGTTATCAAGCAACTTTTGGGAACGTTCAATTTATAATATGCTAATATAATTGCTGAAATCATCTGAAAGCTTTGGGTACTTAATTTTGTTGGTTCGGTACAAGAATAACGATCATACAGTATGATCTAAGTGAAAATCGTGATTGGTAGTGGAGATCGAGAAAGATTGTGACAATTTTCACATCAACCAACATATCTCAGTCATGGAACATTGTACATCTTTGAACTGTATGAGTCAATGTAGCTCAATCCATAGGTACTGCTTGGGGAATAATCATCAAACCTATTGAAAGTGTTGAGGTATCTGAGAAAATCCACAAAAACAGGAACTTCTTCTTGTGTCACAACTCTCCTTATACCGAAGTGAGCTGTGACACCAATGTATTCAGACTATTTGGTGAATAAAAAATCTGACATGAACATCACGTGACTTACTTGTACATCATTGGATATATATGTATAATACCATTTCATTTGATACATATAATCAAACACAAAATCTTATCGTTCCACAGTTAATCGTTTTGGATTTACCCAAGAGATTCCAAGAATCTGTCAAGTGAAATGCGCTTTCAGCCAAGTCGGTTGCTATGGAAACAGTAGGCCATTATTCTCATACTACAACATTCCTAAATACTGATCTCCAAAATTCTACGACTACCAACAGATCTGATTTTATGCGCAAAATTGAATAATAAATTCTTACTGGAGTGCACTTCCGGTTCAGTCTATTGTTATCAAAATAGTAGGCAATCATTCAGATGCTACAGCAGACTGAAATACCAAATTTCAATATTTTACACCTGATCGTTTCGAATTTATGCGAAAAATTTCAAAAGACTGTCAAGTAAAGTGCACTTCCGGCTTGGTGGATCTCAATAAAAATAAGATATGAGCATCCAGACGATATAATCGTCCTAAATACTGTATTCTAACAATCTACGTTCGATCGTTTTGGATTTATGCGGAAAATTCAAAAAATGTTTTGAATAAAGTGCTCTCCCGGCTTAGTCGATAGCAATCATAATGCAAGGTGGACAACTAGATATTATGAAAGTGCCTGATACAAAATTTAAATATTCTACGACTGATTGCTTAGAATTTATGCGAAAGATTCAAAAAGTCTGTCAAATGCAGTGGACTTCCAACTCAGCTGATTGTTACAAGAATTGAAAATGACCATTTAGATGCTACAGCAATTCAAAATGTTCAATTCCAGTATCCTATGGCTGATCATTCTGAATTCATGCGAAATATTAGAGAAAAGTTTCAAATAAAGTGCACTTCTGGCCTGACCGATTTCCACAAAAATAGCAGATCACTATTCTGATACAATATCAATTCCAAATACTGAATTTCAACATCCTACGGTTGATCATTCTGAATTTATTCAAAAAATTCGTAAAAAGTTTCAAGTAAAGTGCACTTCCGGTACAGACGCTTGGAACTATAATGCGAGGTACCATCATATAGGCATATAAGACACTAAGCCCACTTATCTTTTGATTTGCTATTGGTGAAGGTCTCAAGGCAACCCAAGCAAAGACAGTTATCTTCTGCATCTTCTTCGTCTTCATTTTTTCATCATCAACTCTACTCTTCTTATTGGCTTTCTTTTCCATTTTTTCAAATTTCTCCTTTTCCTCACTTCAAACACGCTTCTTCAAATTCTGTATTCTTCCACTGGCTTCTCTGGCAGCAATTGCATCCTTGATAGGTATGTCAGTAAGCACAGCAGTTTTGATCTTACTCAGCGGAGCTTTTGGCAACGGCCTAAGTGATTCTGGCGAGGTTATATTAGAAGTAGTGGCAAGAGAACTACAAGCTGTAGACGTAGGAGCAACGGGTTCTTTGGCGTTATAGCTCAGAGTAAATGTACTGATAGAAGATGCCATTTTCTGATCTATCGACATACTTTGAGTGAGGTCTTCTGCTTCTATATCAAATTCTTTAACAGCAATGTCATCGTTTTCGACAATACCAATAATTGTATTTGGAGTTAGGGTTCTATCTTCCGGGTTTTCTTCAGTTTCTGGATTGGGCAAAATGCGAACAATGACTTGACTAGGCATGAAATAATGACTTCTTTGAGGCCAGTTTATGAGTTTCGATACTGGTCATGCCCCTGTAAGTCTTTCGTTCATATTTATTTAACATTCTGAGGCAGAGAGATAGCAATTCAGCATACAACATAACACCAAAAGACAGAGAAAGAACCTTGCCACAAAAAAAAAGAATAGGAGAGTTGTGAGAAGCTCCCGCAACTCGCTTAGTTGCAGGAAGCTGTGAACCGGTCAAAATGATAATCTGTGATTTTGAAACAAGATTCCAACACAAAAAAAAACAATATCACGCTAAGAACTTTGAGAAACTGGAACATTTGGGAGTAAATTTCAAATTCTGTGAAAAATCTGACGGACCGCTTATAGAATTTTGCGCGAATGATTCTACATTATGGTATCAAAAATCGTCAAGACCAATCAACATGATATTCTCTGCGGGATATGCAATAAAATTCAAAATATGTTTTGGGAATTCAGATATCAACATTAGTCTCCTTTCAGTACTGAAAGACATGAGAATAAATTGGAGCAGCATTCCAAAGATGTTTTATATGTCAGAATGTTAGAATATAAATTATTCCCCAAGCTCATGCATACAGAATTAGAGGAATTTGTCTCTTGGAAATAACATTCGGGAGAAGGTGCAAATGAATTTATGCAATGACAATAAGCAAAATGGAGACGTAAGTGTGGAACAAATGCAGATCTTGCCACCTTGTTTATATGCGAAACTTACTCCAACAGAGTTTTGAATTATTAAATTGTCCATGATAATATGTTCAACTCTACGCTGTGAGCAGGAAAGTAGGTGAAATTCCGCAATGAGAATGAATAAGTTGCAAGAATTATGGGAGGGGGCAAGTGACAAAATATTTTGGAATTATTTATCCATTCATTTCATCCCAACGAAACCAAATCGAATTCATCTTCTCCTGAGACTTCTTTTCTGTTCCAATTCTTTAATTCATTCGAAGCGCAGAAAATAAATCTCCAGGACCGTTCCCAGAATTCTGCAACAAATTACTTAGAAACAAAAACAGCTCATTTACAAAGCATCACTCAAGGTGTGAATGATAGGAAATTTATCTAGCAGCAAGGCGAAAGTATTCGAAATTACCAACTCTTTCTCTGAAAGATAGAGCTTTTTCATTAACTCACCAGCCACAGTTCTGCTTCGTACTTTGGTATCGTCAGCTAAACAATTACATGCATCAGTTACTTTAATTAAGCATCTGCTGGCGTGAATTGAAAGTTTTTCCACCCTCCTACCAATGGTAGCTTCCTTTTTCAGTAAACGTCAGTACAAAGTTTGAACAGTGTTCAATAAGATCACATGTACATGAAGCGGTTATTATATCAATCTGTACTCATCGATTTCCTCTTTCCGTTATGAAAAATGCCTCATTGTCCGTTTTGGTTGCACATAATGAAAATTTTCCGAGAGACAAAATTAATTTGAAGCAATTGATCATCACTTGGTCGATTTCCTTTTTCCATTTAACCCTTCTGCAAGCAATTTTTACTGCTCCGCTTGTACAATAAGAATATTAAATGGTGTAGCCGTTTTAAAAATGACCGAATTGATAAATCATTCTGTGTCAGGGTACCTATGTAGTAGCATATTTTGGAATGCGAACCTGAACTTGAAAGAGTTTTTGTGATGAAAGTAAAGTTCTCAAAATCAATGATACTCTCACGACTTTTCAGAACATTATTTTTGGAATAGAAGTTTTGAATATATGATGTGTGTTTCCCAAATTCACTTTCGTCGGAAAGTTTACAAAACTTTGTGATCCAATAATACCGCCCTTCTAAACACAGACATTGGAGTAGGTATTTCAATATATTGATGTCTGAAGTCAAAGACTCGCAATATCTGTCCTTATATTTTCTGTAATTTATCAAGATGCCATTACTGAAGAATTAGTCCTATCAATTCTAAATATGAGATCAGACTATTCATTTGGCAGTATTATATGCATCTTGATATGAATGAGATACGTGCTCCAAATTAGAGATTACTGTAATCAATTAATATTCGAAAGGATGACGATGAGAGATACCACTAATATCTTTTCAAAGTGATTCTTGATAATATGATTTTTATTCGTGGGAACAAACGTACTTCCACACATTAATCATTTCTTTCAAATCCATGGTTCTCTATTTTGTTGTATCTATGCAATAAATGCTGAAAATTGTGCATCAAATTGCACTTAGAGTAATATATTTCCATTTTCAATTCATTTTGATGATATGCACTTGAAGCTAGAGTCCTCTAGTGAAACAAGAATATCACAAAATAGATCCAATAGAGAACATCTATAAGTGAGCTGTTAATTTTTCCTTATTTTTCCCTCATCTTCAAATTCAATAATAGGCAAAATGCTTATCTCAGTCCTTTTTACGTATTTAGATATGTGCATGGACATCCCTTTTTTTACAAAACAATGAATTTTCATTTTAATGCGTGTCATAATGATATGAAATGAGATAATATTGTTAGAAATGATCACTTTCTATCAATAAATATCAATTCCATTATGAAACAATAGGAATTAAATTCATACCTATGAATATTGTATAGTTTTGCATTGTCTACCTCATATTAAGATATGAGATGGACACACTCTTCTTGCAAAAACCTGAAATCTCAATGTGCTGCTTGTCATAATAAAATTAAATATGCTATTATCGTTCGAAATAATCACTTTTTCACAATACCTGCATTGAAACAACGCGTTTTAATCCCTATTTTGTCAGTCGAAACAAGACAATTTCGGACAAATGCTAGTGAAACTGAGCAGGAACAAGCTTGCACTGCCCGCTGAATTTGTTTCTCACATCGTTTTATTCCTGGCAGAGTAGCAATCTTTTAATGAAAATCATATGACCTCAGTTGATTTGACAGTTCTTGTATTCGTAACTGTGAATCAAACTGGCAAGACGATGAGTTCGAGAGAAAAATTGATAATACAACAATTTCAGGTACACCACAACATGATATTGATAAAGCACAAGCAGCTCCTCTCGAATTGTTACCTGCCGGATCAGAAAGAAAATATTTGCTTTGTTATGAGTGTTATGACAAATTTGTGATATAGGAACTTTCAATGCAGGTATCATGAAAAATACAGTGTGTGGCACGGGACAGAACACGATTTCAACCGAAGGTGATGCCAGGGCAAGCAACATTCGCTCTCAGCTGGAATCGTCTTGTTTCGTCCCTAGCCACGCAATATACTATTCATTAATAAATATCAATTTCATTGAGAAAACAATAGGATTTGAACAAAAGGGAGACAAAAGACTAAAAAGTTTGTCATTTTGACTAGAAAAATCTCTGATTTTCATGAATTAGATATGAGATACATCAAATATATCCAATTTTTGTGTCAATCCATACAGAGATATGCTTATAATATACTATTGATCACGGATCGAAAGTCCCATTACATAAAAATGTCAATAATTCAATTATTTTGTTATAGAATCAAGCAAATTCTATACGTTGATCGTTTTGTCATCATAACTATTAAACTAAAAAATTAAAACTTTCATGTAATAGGTTTTCTTCATTGAAAATAAGCAGAAACTCGTACGTATAGAGATTGTGTAGTTGTTGCATTGTTTAACTCATACCAACGTATGTGGTGGATATCGCCTTCTCATAAAAACATGAATTTTGATTGTACTGCGTGTCATAATAATATAAAATAAGTTGATATCGTTAGGAATGGTTACTTTCCATCAATCAATATCAATTTCATTATGAAACAATAGGAATAAGCGAGAATGAACTCATATCTATAGAGATTGTATAGTTTTTGCATTACACACCGTCTTCGCGAAAACATGAACTCTAAGGTCCGGTTTCACCAAAGTCAGTTGAATTTATCTAGAGGTTATTTTGAATTAGTAACTATAGTTGCAATTGTATCAACAATAGTTTTTGTATAAAATAACCTCTGGATAAATTTAACTGGCTTTGGTGAAACTGGCCCTAATTGTACTGCTTGTCATAATAAAATACAATAAGCTAATATCGTTCGGAAGAAACACTTTCTGTCAATAAATATCAATTCCATTGTAAGTGCGTTCGGTAATGCAAATCTTTTCACTCCATCTGCTCTCTGGCGTTCTTTAATTGTGTTAATGGTACAGAGATAGACCGGAAATTGTAATGTTCGGTAATAGCAGAGCGGAGTGTTTGGAGCTCATACTCTCAATGCACCAGCGTAAGAGGTGGTGCTCGCGGTGTAAATACTACGAAACGCGCTAAATTATAATCGTACGCGAACCTGACAAGAACTTATAAACAAAAAGTGGCAGAAAATAACTCATTTTATTTGTGCAATGTCTGTTATCAAACTTATGCATCTTTTAACGGAGTTCCGAAAACATTCTTTGTTTGCTAAACATCACACAATGTTATCATTACTTGTTTGTCTATTTGTAATTCATGCCGTCTTCTTGCATTTAACTGAATAAAAGTATGTAGTTTTGTCAACAATACTTCGAATCTTGTTAGCTGTATTGAAAAATGCGATATAAATTGATTATCTATGAATAGGAAAACAGTTTCTTTTGCATAATTTTCTATTTTACCTAATAAATAATAGATGCGCCATTTTCATCATCATAATTATCGTCAAAAATTTGAATCGCATGAACTAATAAATTGCTCATATTTATATCTTCCAACCGTTCTAACGCCAATGGTTTTAAAATTTTAGATATATTTGACAATTGAATCGTTCTTTAATTCACGGAGGAAATGGAGTGATTTGACATCACCAGACTTAGCTCCAAGCTCCGTACGCTCTGCGCTCAAGCTGCATTAGCTAACGCAATATAAGAAACAATAGGATTCAGAGAGAAGACAGACAAAATGGGTATTGTGAAAATTTTATCAAGTTGAATTTCTGATAGATTAGCAAAAAACGAGGAATATAGCAATTGTGAATATTGAAATACACTGGACAGCCCCATAAAATCACAGTAATAATTCAAAGAAGTATGACGAAACTTTTTCTAGGATCAACAATATAATTCAAATCTTCACACTTTTTTCTAGGAATAATATGAGTATTCCAGGTAGGTAATTACAAGTTTTCGTCGATAATTATATAAGTATTTCAAATTCTTTTTTACTATACTTGCCCACACTCCTGTCTCTCACATTGTACTCGCAGCAATTTATTCAATGTACTCACGTGCAATTAAATTATCTAAGATCTATTCAGACATACTTCTCTCAAAACAAGAATGCCGGCTCTCAATATGTTCATTTTCACATAAGAAAGCTGAGAAATCGAAGCTTGAATCGATCCCACAATGCTCTGTTTAGAATAAACAGATGAATCGATAGACAGTTTCCAGTACCAACGAATATACATCAAAAGACTTAAAGTCTATATTATTTCTAGAATAAAATCATTATCATGTTATTCTATTTGAAATTCAATGAAAATATTCCAGAGAATATCAAAACGATTCGAATTCATTGAAGAGAAAAGTTGAGAAAGAGATAGTTTATGTTTACAAATCAAATATTTTCACTGATTCCTCTTCAGCAGTCAATAAGTTTTTGTTTGAAATAAAATTTACATTGGAAAAAAGCATTGTAGCAAACTTATACATATATCACATAAGCCTGCCACATTCCTGAGAAAAATGAAGCAAAATCTGAATTCCTATTCATAGTCAAATCCTTTTCTGCGAATTATGAATAAATTTGAATGAATTGCCCTCATTGATGAGTACATCAACAAAAAATATCTATTTTGGGAATTTTTATCGACAGTTGTTGGCTGAATAGTTCTCCAAATATAATTCACTGATAATTGATACACACTTCAAAATGGAAGTACGCAGCAATGTAATATTCGAATATTTTCTCACAATGTGTGCACCTTTTATTTTCACGCGTTCGCCGCAGACTGGGTGTAACCAAAAAATAAGCATGTGAGCCTAGACAAAAAACAGATTAAAAGACACTACCGGAACACGAGTTGCCTTCCATATCATCTCACAGAAGCACACGTGTAAGATATTGGCTTGAACTTATGTCCTTCAATCTTGAGTTCGATTAGTTAGTTATTTTCTTCAAAGAGGTCGAGGTATTTATTCTCAAAACATCTTGAATTAGAGTTTGTTTTTACAGAAAACAAAAATATTTTTCGGATATCTTATCTATTCTTACACTTAATTCATGAACAGTTGAGTGCCTGAATGACTATCAGAAATATCCTATGGATATTTGCCAACTATCAAATAGGTATTGACAGTAATCTGGATTTAGATATGAAAATTTCAATTTAAACATAAGTTGCTGAAAGCAACGATGGAGATTCTGTCATAGATGCTCCATATTTCAACTCTCAAAGAGCTATACAACAGGTGCATGTGAATGATATTCCCTAATTTTCCAGCTATCTTAGTCGTTTTGAGGTACTATTGGTTCACTTGCATATGTGCAAATGAAATCATAGATATATTCATGATGACTTTGTACTTTTGTTTGCTTGGATTACTTTTTCAAACAGAGTATCCAACGATAATCTTGAAGTTAAAACTAAGTTTCTCGTTCATTTGCATTCATCATCCATAATTCTCCATGAGTGCACTGATATATTTTTTCTGAGATACATTTTCCACGTTGCTACTGCTCATATTCACTAAGTAAGCTACTAACAAGGGATCCTCTTTCAAAGTTTGCGAAGCTTGTATTGTTTGCACTATGCAGTATATTCCACGGAGATTCAAGTAAAATATGTACAGTTAATTGGTTGTTGGATTATTAACAAATAAGTAGCAATGTTCAAGCAGTGCTCTGAAATTTTGAGGAGTATGCAATGAACTATACAGATACTTAATTTTGAAGGAAAATGTTGATTGTCATCATATACTTATCCATTTCAGAAAGTTTCAAACATAGAATATCACGCACAACACAGATTTGTGAGTACTATTCTAAATTCCATATTACTTGTTGATAAGATCAAGAAAAAGTCAGCCAGTTTCAATATCTATTTACTAAGAATATTTATTCAAATTGAATTGTCATTCATTTCATGAAATGTCAACAAGAAAGCTCTATTGAATACATTTTCACCCCATATATTCATCTTTTAAAACCCTCTCGGGTATCAAGATAGTGTTTAATCAGTGTTTGTTATTTCAATCTATTTAATAATTCTTTCAACTCCATTCTATTCTTTACTATTCTTCTTCCTTCCTGCTGAGTGGAATTGTTGTTGTTGCCTGGTTTCTCTTCTATATTCTTTTCCTATGTTTTCTTAGATCTTTCTTTCCGGTTCTTGTTGGCTACTCTGATATTCCACACCCTTTTTGCTTGACTATCTCCTGCCAGTATTGAACGTCCATACCATGCCAGTTTTTTTTTCTATGGTTGTTTGTATACTCTCTGTTTTTGAAGTTGCTTTGATATGCCCATTTTCTATTCTATCTAGTCTTGTAACTCCTTCTACTTCTCTCAAATATCTCATTACTGCTGCTTGTATCTTGCTTTTTGTTCTTTGATTCACTGTACATGTTCTGCTTCTGTATATTAATATTGATTTATATAGTATTCTTTTGATTTCTTCGATACTTGCCTGCTATTCAGAATAACTTCATTTAATGCGTGGTTACTTTTATTGGCTGCTAGTATTCTGTTATTTATCTTGTTGTCTATACTACCTCTGTTGTTAAATGTTGAGCCTGAATATGTGGATGCTTCTATTTGTCCTATTTCTCCTCCATTCATTTTTATTTCTCATGCCATACTTTGTATTTTCCCTTGAAATCACCATGCTTGTTGCTTTTCTCACACTTATAGTGATGTTGTTTTGGCCTAATTCCTCTTTCCATATATTAATGTTGTGTTGTAAATCTTCTTCATTTGTAGCAAGTTCTGCGAGATCATCTGCGAAGACGCATTGTGAGATTGTCGTCTTAATTAGATTGTGTTGTCCTATGTATACTTTTTTTGTTTCATTCTTCATCTTGTTCATCATACTATCCAAGAAAATGATGAAAAGTAATGGGCACAATGCTCCTTATTGTCTTAGCCCTTGCATGGTTGTGAACTCCTTCGAGCACTCGTTTCCTGCTCTTTTTTAGTTGGATGTTGTTTTGTATACATCTTTTTCTTCCAGAATTTTCCATATCTCGCTCCGCAGTACTTTATCGAGAGCTTTTTCAAGATTTATAAATGCTTTGAGTAGTTTCTTATCTATTTTCATCGTTTCCTCTATTAATTTTCTCAACGTGAATATGTGGTCTTGTGTAGACTAACCTTTCCTGAACCCACTCTGGGATTACTCCATTGATGCATCTGTTGTTCGTCTTAATACATTTTACAATACTGCTTCATATAGCTAAGCCGCAATGCAAAGCCTCTGTAATTATTACAGACTCTATTGTTTCCTTTCTTATATATGAGGAAGATATATAATCAAATAGATACAAGCTTGTTACAGAATATTTACGTCTGATCAAGAAATCATGCCAACTATTTCCTATAAGTCCTTCATTTCTTCTCTACTTGACATATTAAACATCATTTTCAATACTCCTTGCTTAGACTCTATGTACCTTAATCCTATTTCAAAAGACGAGTTGATCTCGCTAATAAAATCTTTAAAAAATTCTTTTTCTGAAGGAATTGACGAGGTCTCTAACAACTTATTGAAAAATTGCTATGAAATGCTTCTTGAACCTTTGATACACTGCATTAACTTATCATTTTTAACAGGTATTTTTCCTGATACTTTGAAATACGTCAAGGTTATTGCTCTGCACACAAAACATGAAAAAGAACTAGTTAATAATTACAGACCCATCAGTATAGTCTCAGTCTTTCATAAAATTTTTGAAAAAGCAATGCTTTCTTGAGCTCAGTCATTCATTGAAAGAAACAAGATTTTAATCAATGAACAACACGGTTTCAGGAAAGGTCATAGTACTACGTCAGCTTTAAGTCAGTTTTTAGATTATGTCTACAGTAATGTTGATGAGGGAAATGACATATTTGGTATTTTTATATATTTGTCGAAAGCGTTTGATTGTGTGAGTCATGAAATTCTCCTGAATATTCTAGAGAATTATGGTTTCAGGGGGATTTGTCAAAAATGGTTTCGCTCTTATCTGGAAAACAGAAAGCAAGTTGTCATTCATGATAATCATAATCTGACCCTAGATTGATAAAATGTAGTGTACCACAAGGATCAATCCTTGGTCCTTTCTCATTTATTTTATATATAAATGGTATAAAAAACATTCTAAAATCGAACGTTTTCGCTGCTTATGCCGACGATGTTTCATTTTTATCATTAGATTCCGATGAAATAAGTAACATTTTAGCTAACTTATCTTCATGGCTTTCGTCATTAAATCTTACCTTAAATGTGAGTAAATCTGCTGTGATGAGCTTTTCTTGTACAGAAAAATATTCTACTGTATCTATTATTCACAATGAGCGATCCCTACCACAAGTGAATTGTTCTAAAATTTTAGGATTAACTTTACAAGAGAATTTATCATGAGACCCTCATATCGACAAAATCTGCAGCTCTCTGGCATCTTTATGTTATCTGATCAAACAAATAAGATCAATGTCTGACATAGCATCAGCTAAAATATTTTATTACGGAAAATTCTATCCTATATTATGTTATGGCATCATGTTTTGGGGTATTTCTCTATCGGCAAACCGTGTTTTTATACTTCAAAAACATGCAGTTCGGAATATATTTTCACTTAATAGGAGAACATCGTGCAGAGATATTTTTTATAGAGAAAAAATTCTAACTTTAGCAAGTATTTATATCCTCAATGTACTTTTGCACATTAAGTCCGAAATAAATAACTTGCCTGTGCATAGTGACATCCACACCCATAATACTCGAGGAAAATCAAACTTGAGAATGCCTAAACTCAAATTGAATAAAACAAAAAATAATCCAAATTTTTTTGGTTTGACTCTATACAATAAACTCCCCCAAAACATTGAGGACATTAGAAATATGAATAATTTCAAAAATTATCTGAAATCATTTTTACTAGAGAAGAGTTATTATGATGTTAATGAACTCCTCAATGATACCTCCAAATGATTTTAAACTATTTATTCATATATAAATATATATATATTTTTTAACTAATTATCTTGTAAAATTTTTTGCTTTTAATGCTTTGTTGACTTTTTCTATACCATGTACACTTGGTCTTTGAAATAAATGTATTATTATTATTATTATTATTATTCCGTCATCAAAAGTCCAGTTGCAGCTCTTGGCAACATATCTCTAGTTTGCTTAACATACACTCAACTCTTCATTCGGTGCTAAAATACTAGTAAGTCTAGCTACTAATCCCAATCATGAACTTGTATCAAGTCTAATATAATTTCAATATCGGATTCTTATATTTTCCAGCTCGTCTCTCTTTTAGATATTTTGCTCTGTTATGCCGGAATCCATTATATTTGCACTTATTCTTTGTTATGAATTGTCTCTGTCTCCTGAACATATAGACGTAGCTAAATACTTTCCCTTGGTAGATCGCAACACGAATGCTCGGATCCTTGTGTCTTGTAATCCCGTGCTAGATTGCTGCAGGGATTACCTGTATAGCAACGTTGCTTCTGTAGCTATTGTTACGGTACGTAGCAGCGATGACGTGTAAGAACCTCTTACAAGGATTGCACCGAAATAGTTTCGTGGATCTTTAGTGAGACAATTGAACGTTACTTCTCCAGAATATATATTGAACAATATTATATAGTTCAAGCTACAATTGAATGTATGAACAACAAAGTCATTGTTTTATTAGTATAATAATAGAATTATCATCATATCAGTTTAATGATTCGAGCTATTCGATAGATCAGACGAAACATCTCTTTATTATCTGTACAAATGAATTAATCAGTTTCAGATCTACAGAGGAAAAACGATGCTACAAAACAGTACTTGACTGATTGAAAGTAGCATTTTTCCGAACAATGTAACATAAGTCCAACTGTCTCTCTTCCCATGTCACTTGTTTGACGCCCCCTGTTAATATTTGATGTTATATATACTCGTCCCCTCTGATACATCATACTTTCAATTTTGAGAGCGGCATACTCTAATGATATATTTGAGTGCTCAAAATATTATTTATGTATCTAAATATATTGCAAAAACTATTCATAAATATTTCATCGACCTCTTATAATGTGTATCGAGCATAAGGTTTCAAATTCCAGTCTTATATCCACAGTCTCTTCACTTTCATATAAACCAATCAATATGAAATATGTCAATTTATCACATTTCTGATGACAAGCAAATAGGATTTGGAGAGTGCTGGAACTCTCATCTCAATGATTGAATTTTGAAGTATTCACTTGAGAATCTTGTTATAAGAGAAAGAAGTATGAGAAGGATTACCTCGTGAAGTTTAAGAGTAGGTGACTCATCATTTTTTGAATTTGATATCTATATTAGCTAGATGCTATCAGAATCTTGCGATAAAGTTTCATCCTGAAAGGTCATACGTGCAAAAGTTTTCTGATGGATTCTTCATCAAAATATTTACTTTTTGTGTGTTGTACATATTATGGCGATACGATCAGACTGCTGTGAATTTCTAGTGATAATTCGTATTGTGCGTAGCCTAGTTTTCAATGTATCATGACTTGCTTTGAGCAATTTAACAGAAAAAGTACAAAATAAAAATGATTAATTAGGAAAACTGGTGTGAATTTCGGAGCAGTGCAAACACGATAACTATGAATATAATCTTAGACCTTACGTTCTGAATCTGTATATATTTTTAAATTACATTCTGCTATGATTAATGACAATTCTCCATTTGAACTAAATACTCTACCCGTCAGGATACTTGAGGCAGAAATCTCCCGCAGCATTAATTTTCTCCTGAATATCACGACAAAATTGCACCATGTGTCAAAAAATTGTGTGAAAGATGGCTACTCCGATTACTATACAAAATGTTATCACTTATTTAGAATGTAGACCAAGCCATGTTCACGCTATTAATTTTGACTCTGTTACATTGTGGGGCAGTCTCAACTTTTGCCTGTCTTGTTAAAATTTGTTAAAAGCGTGCCGGGTGATAGATTATAAGCAAAAAAGTTTTCAGCATATGTTCCGGGAGCAGAATTCGTGTGTGGTAATAATAATCCTCAAACTGTGTGGTATGTTGGTGGCGGTGCTAATGGGAAGTGGGATAATTTCCAGAGTTGGATTGGGATGTTTTGCTACTTAAAATGATTTATTATCTCACGAAGTATAGTTACCATTGAATAATTCTTCTATTTTTGAAGACAAGAGAAAACATAGAAAATGGGAATTCTTCTGAGAACAATCATTCTTACTGGTCTCCAAACTGAAACAATAATATTTTATCTTTCAGATATAGAATATCGTAGATGCGAAGGAAAATGTCATTTTAGAATACGCTGCTTAGAAAAGCTATTAGTTCTGACAAAACTCATCATCTGATCACTCTTGATGTCAAATACAAACAAACAAAATTTAAATTGAATACGATGTTCTCAAATTGCAGTCTCGTCTCAGACAAATTGAATAATCAAAGTGTAGGCTCTGTCAAGTTGGCCCCCCACTCCAAAATAAAATAAAAAATCAATATGGTGCTCCGATGCGCTCTTGATGCGCTCTTATGCGCCACAGATATTTTCTTCTGCGCTAGTCATACTGAGCAGTAATTACGACAATAAGTTGGGAGGGGCCAACTTGGCGCTGGCCCCCCATTTCGGGAAATATCATAATATTCATTATTATTTCAATAGAACTCCATATGCGCTCTTATGCGCTGCTAATATGACATTTTGCGCTCGAATGCAATTTGTTCAATTAATATCCAAAGTTGGAGGGGCTAACTTGACGATAAACTTTTTTTTTAAATATTCAATATTTTTTCATTGCAATTAAATCTGAATTCGATGCGCTCTTAGGTGCCTCAAATATTTTGTATGCGCTAGTCATACTGAACAATAATTACAATAACAAGTTAGGGGGGGCCAGCTTGACGGTAGCCCTCACTTTTGGAAATATTATAATTTCTATTATTATCAAAATAGAACTCTCTATGCGCTCTTATGACCTGCTAATATGAAATTCTGCGCTCGCATGCAATCTGTTTGATTGATAATCAAAGTTGGAGAGGTCAACATGACAAAAATTTCGTCTCCACTATTCCATATGTTTTAGATTGCAATCAACTTTGAATTCAATGCGCTCTTATGCGCTACGAATATTTTTCATGTGCTGCTCTGCTTTAGCGAAAATCAACTAGGAATTTTTGGCGCGGGAAATTTAAATGTGTTTCACTACTCTCGATACTACCAGCTAGAATTCGATGAAAATATTTTATATGATCACTCCAAACAGCTTCAATATCGATATTAAATATAGAAGTTGCTCCATATCACAAGAAATATGACTTAATATCAATTGTCTAATTCGGTGCTTATCTCACAACTTTCAAAATGATTCAATTCAAACGTGTAGTGTCAAATGAAGCATTATATCAACAGTAGTTTGGATCTTGGTGAACAGATTGGGATCCATCTTTTATATCATTTTATATTTTTTTATTGCTTTATTACCGCTGTTTTCCACATTTTTTTCACCTAGCATGATACTTTTGTGAAGTTCCAGTAATCTTATTTTTCTCTCCAGTAGTCTGAGGATGATCAAACAGGGATCAAAACCGGTAACTTAATTAAAACTTAAGAACAGTGTGATTAGGAATTCCATGGTCTATTTTTTTTATTAAAAAAAAGCCCTTACCAATTTCTGAAGTCTGTCATACTTGGGTTTTCCTATTCCCTTATCATTATACTAATGTTGATTGGTTGAAAATAATATATGGATGGAATATTTTAAATTTATATCAAATAAATATTTTGTCTCATGCTTTGAAAATATATATTTATTTCTTCATATATAATTCCAATAAACGATTTGTGGCAAGAATTTGATGATCTTGAAAGATGTGCTAAACCCTGTTCTGCATCAAAATCAGTAACTGTACATTTATTATTCTAAACTACATAAACTAAGTTGCTTGAGATAAATTTGGTGTGTTTCGCAAGTAGCCGATACACTTCAACCGGATTAGGGTCAAGATCCCGACTGGTCCGAGTCTCGAAAGCCCGACTATTAATTCTGAATTATCTATGTGGAAAATGTACGCCAGACCTGAAACGAAAGAAACTTACCTATTCAAATGGCTGAACCTACGACTCTCCTTGTGAAACCTTACTCTACCATCTTCATTTTAACTTTACCTGACCTTTTCAAGAACCTAACCGCAGTTGGAAACTTTTTCAGATATCACTTTCACAAATTGTTTTCCAGTTTTTGTAATTCAAATCTGTTGATATTTTGACTGTCGGAATTCAACCTGTCGGGACTCTAGCTGTCGGGATTTTGACCGTCACTCACTTTAACGATATATTCTACTGGAAAGGTCATTTAAAACAAAAATCATGGCCCCGAAAATGCGTCCCTTCAAAAATATATTGCGCAAAAAACATGTGTAGACCCCGGTTACCAAATGTGTTCAGCGTTCTGAGAATTGCTTAATCCTCGACTTGCGCTTTGGTTTCAAATCCTAGGTATAGAAATAACTATTATAATATTGTATTTCCTATACTTATGTATAATACCTATTATATCTGAATCTGTAATTTTTTGAATTTATATATAGAAATGAGTATTTACTTTTGAACACAAGACGTATTATATCTATATGTAAAGTTGATTTGAAGTATATACGAAGAAATGAATATATATTTTTTAAGCACGAAACAAATTGTTCATTTGATAGAGAATGGAGATTAAATGCACGAGTATGAATTGAAATTTGAATTATTATTCCATACATATATCATTTTCAACCAATCAACATTGATATAATGCTTTATTTGATACTACACGTTTGAACTGAATCATTTTGAAATTTGTGAGATAAGCACCGAATTAGACAATTAATATTAAGTCATATTTCCTGTGGTATGAAGCAACTTGTGTATTTAATATCGATATTGAAGCTGTTTGGAGTTATTATATAAAATATTTTCATCGAATTCTAGCTGGTAGTACCGAGAGTAGTGAAACACATTTAAATTTCCCGCGCCAAAAATTCCTAGTTGATTTTCGCTAAAGCAGAGCAGCACATGAAAAATATTCGTGGCGCATAAGAGCGCATTGAATTCAAAGTTGATTGCAATCTAAAACATATGGAATAGTGGAGACAAAATTTTTGTCATGTTGACCTCTCCAACTTTGATTATTAATCAAACAGATTGCATGCGAGCGCAGAATTTCATATTAGCAGGTCATAAGACCGCATAGAGAGTTCTATTTTGATAATAATAGAAATTATAATATTTCCAAAAGTGAGGGCTACCGTTAAGCTGGCCCCCCCTAACTTGTTATGGTAACTATTGTTCAGTATGACTAGCGCATACAAAATATTTGAGGCGCCTAGAAGCGCATCGAATTCAGATTTAATTGCAATAAAAAAATATTGAATATGTGAAAAAAAAGTTTATCGTCAAGTTGGCCCCTCCAACTTTGGATATTAATTGAACAAATTGCATTCGAGCGCAAAATGTCATATTAGCAGCGCATAAGAGCGCATATGGAGTTCTATTGAAATAATAATGGATATTATGATATTTCCCGAAATGGGCGGCCAGCGTCAAGTTGGCCCCTCCCAACTTATTGTCGTAATTACTGCTCAGTATGACTAGCGCAGAAGAAAATATTTGTGGCGCATAAGAGCGCATCAAGAGCGCACCGGAACACCATATCGATTTTTTTTTCAATTTTGAAGTGGGGGGCCAACTTGACAGAGCCCAAAGGGTAACGTGGTGTATGAATTCTAAAAGATTGGTTTCCATATCACGATTCACGAGTGAACATAGAGCGCTCTGAAATGATAGGACAACTATATGTGCCATAAATCAAGTGACATTCACAATTTATTCTACAGTACTTGACTCATTTTGAAGAAATTATTTATCAAGTCATATTTCAAGTAACAATTAGGACCAAATATGACGTCGATGGTCACAATCATGTCAGCAAGACATCAATACGTGAGACTATATAACGTTATATTATGACTTATGTTTGACGTCATTTCATGACTTAAGTTCAAAATCATTTTATGATTCAATTTCGACGATATTATGACCTTAGTTTGACGACATATCACGACTTAGGCTTGACCTCACTTAATGAGCTCAATATGTAACGTCATAATGTTGCCTTTTTGTGAACTGTTCTGAGTATCCCGGAACAAAGACATGTATTTCATTATTTCATTTAATTTAGTTTGAAAATCAACTGATTGCTGGCTAACTAAGGTGATGGAATATTTGGATGCTTAAAATTTCATTATACAGGGCAATTATTATTTAGTTGCAGGATTTTGAGTGCTTTTGGGACGTTCACATGTAATTTAAATGTTTCAGGGATGCTAGATTTAGTGTTCATAACGGGGTAGTTGTACCTGCATTGATGTATGGTAGGGAATGTCGGACGTGGCTGCAAAAACATGAACAAAGTGTGACTGCTGTGGAACTGAGATTCTTACGTGGTGTTTGTGGGTATACTAGGAAAGATTTGTTGCAGAATAAATTGGTGTATGACAAAAGTATTTTCAGGAAAAATTTGGTGACGAGAGAAGACTATGGTCAGTTACGTATGTTGAATAAATGACGAATATAATATTTCAAAAAAAAAATTATATTGGTGGAATTAAAGATGAAAGATTGCGTGAAGGCCTGTATGTAGGTGGTTGGATATGTTTGTTGGTTTGTTGCATGAGAAGAAACAAGCTTGTATGAATAGGATCATGATTGTGGATCCAGTGTGCTTAGACAGTGGTATCTGGCAGAGAATGATTACTAATTGAATGCTATATGGGGTTCATGTTAATCTAATCTTAAGAAGAAGGCGTAGTTCATATGTTTGTATTTCTGCACTGAATTATAAAATCTATACAAGACAAACAAACATGATCCTAATCAGGTTATTGTGAACCACAAATTGATAACTTTCACTACATGATACTTATGCTAAACCCAAGGAATCGGTCTCTAAAAGTCTTTCGGTGAATCGATCGCAAGAACAATCTGATTCGGTTAAATACCAATGAAATTATTCTTGTGAGAAACACAGCTGTTGCTGCTGAGAAAAATTACAGATTAACGGCCTGTAAATCATCTTTATATCTTGGGGGACTCTGAAACGGATATATTTGTTATTTTTACTTCCGTTTCCATTGATATTGGTCTGGGAAAGTGTAATAATCCAACGTGTTCGCTCTCTCTCAAAGCTGTTTAATAGATTTATCTTATTATCATTTCGATACGGTTTCAGTTGATGTTCTTCTCGCAAATATCAAAGTACAAATACTCTTGGATATTACGGTCCTGTGTTTTTATCACTAATGACATCACCATCAGCACAAGAGCCTGTAGCAACGAAAAATACGTAATTCCTCAAGTGAATGATATACATAATTTATTCGTTTGAAGTTTAAGGAGTCTAGTGTACAAGCTTGCATTTAACACACCTGCTTGAGTCTCTTGAGATATTTTCTTTGTTTCAAGAATATTAAGTGTTGGGAAATGGCCTCAAAGCTAGTTATTAGACACATAAAAAAATGTTGAATCTGCCCTTTTCTTCATCAAGAAGGAACATTTTCTGTAAAGATAATCCAAATGAACTTCTAATGCTTCTGTGCTAAGTCAAAACCATTTACTGATGTCTTCGATGATAATAAGCTGTCAACATACTTGTGTGACAAATATATATAGCAGAGGAAGGCAAAGATAGTAAACTTACGATGTTATGAAAATCATTTTGTCTTCTGTTCTTTGTATTTCATCCTTCAACGGGGTGTGATGGCCAGACATGGCATCTGTTGGTATGAAATGAGAATTTTTAAGATTGGAATAGACAATAGCACAAAGAATCCTGAAGACATAAGAAAATATAGCACTCATCATCAATTGCAACATAAATTCATATTCAAGAAATAGAAGTTGATAACTGCTTTTTGTGAATGGAACTTCTTGAAGGCATTTTGTATTATACAACTGTAAAATAGCAGTAGAGCAAATAACTAGATTGAATAAGTCAAGAAAAAAGAATAACTAAACAAATCTCGAGAATCCTGTTCAAAGCTAAATTTAATTCAGTTATCCAAGAAGCTCTTTGAATTATAATAAATTTGATCACCATTGCTATTCTTACGGCAATATCTATTATGATAAAGTACTTTTAAAGCTCACAGTACCCATCAAGATATTAAAAATTCATCTTGTGTTCTCTTGAATCTGTATTCTCCCACTTAAATACTTAAACGATGTAAATTGCAATTTAATCGTGCTCAAAGAAAACTATGATGCTTTTTAAATATATCTCATTCATTTTAATCTTTCTCGTACATAATAAAAATGTTCTTTTCAAGAACTTCTCGCGCTTCTAAAGCTTGCAGACTTATATTATTATTATTAGTATTCAAAGTGGTTATTAGTCATTTATTGAGGAAGCCTTTATTTGGAAAGAAGTAGTTAATTTCAATAGACATAGTTTCGAAAGCTTTTATTCTCATAACCTCTTTGATCCTATGCTAACAGAATAATTTACAGAAAATGTTGGTTCCGGTAACGACATGAAATTCAAAACGGATTAAGCAGCAAAACTGCGGTGAACCTTGCTCACAGAGTAATTTACCAATGATTCATGGTAATGAATGTTAAATTCCATTATTTTCACTCATGAATAACGAACCGGCTTGATTCGAAGGTCGTTAGCATTAGCGACCTTTATGTCATACGGTGAGATAGTAGATCAGGATGCAGGTGTAAAGCAGGGTAGGAAATGTTCGCTGAATTGGCCATTTTATAGCGCAGAAGTCGTACTAGATTGTCATCTAAGGGGATTATGATGTAACCAAGTGTTGCTAATAAATTTATGAGCATTGTTTCTATACAATGTAAGCGTTCTGAATAGGGTTGTACTCTGAAATGATCAAGTACACCTACAATATATAAATTCAGTTGCTATTCCACTGAGATACAGACACATATATGACTGATTGTGCAATTTTTTTTGGCCCTGATTTGTTCTTGCTCTGTTCTCAAAATGAGTGCCCTTTATTTTGGCTGGAATTTGTCAGGACTCACCGGTTCTAATAAAGTATTCACATTTATTTATGAGCAATTTTCTCTGATTATCTTTCTTTCCCTCACATCGTATAAATTCTACGACAGCGGTAAATCTAATCCTTCGTTCCTGTCTATCATCGCTTACCCTTAATACAAGGATGAGAATCTTATTGTACAATTAAACTGTATCTGTCGAAACAGCCTTTGAACAGAACTGCTCATTACTTTGATAATAATCAGAATATGAACCTCTGTTTGATATATCAGTGCTATCGTGAAATACGTGCGTTTCACTTTGGGCGTGTTTAACTAAGAAGCAGTAGAGTAGGAAAACACAGACCCTAGATAAGATATGAGCTTGGATTTGAATAGTACCAATACCATAAGCTCACTAGGTGGTAAGAAATTGTATTACTTACCCTTTTGAAACAAAAAATGCCACTTAATTGCCATTGATGACACAAACTAGTAAATAACTGTTCTCGAATTTGAGGCTAATTGGATTATTCCTTAGAAAGAGTATCTAGAAATTCATATGGCAAAATACTTAGAATACAGGCTCTGCTCAGAAAAAGTTTGAACGGCGATAAAAGTATAATAATAATAATAACTTTATTCAGAAGACATAGTGTTTATGCGAAACGTCAAATATAGAAGTACATGAGTTGGGTATAAGACATAAATACAAAATCAATTTGCATAGTCAAAATACTCTTCTAAGTTGTAGAAATTATTAGTTAATAAATATTGTTTCAAATTTATTATAAATATTGTGGTAAAGTCGTCGGATTGTGGATAACAAAGAGGATAAATAATTAGTTCATCTCCTCTATTGCAAACGTTTCGATATTTATTATATCTTCATCAGTGCCTGAGAGATAGGAAGCAAAACAAAAAAGCTGTCAAAGACAACATGTTCCTTCTACAGTGCAGAAACAACAATTATAAATGTTTTCAATGTAACACAAGTAACTATGTGTTCCGGTAAATGATTGAAAATTTTCAGTCCTATTACGTGAGGAGCACTTTTATTTTGGGTATAATTAACTAATGGTACTCGAAATTTTTCTTTGTTTCTAGTACTAAAATTGTGAATGTTCGCGTTTAAGACAAAATCATTTTTGTGTTAGAAAATATATTTACCTAATTCAAGAATGTACAGAGAGGTAACAGTTAGTATTTTGAATCTAGCAAACAATTCTCTACATGAAGTGCGGGATGTCACCTTTGCCAAGCAGCGCAGTAATTTTTTTTGCACTATGAAAACTCTGGCCAAATTAGATGCTGAACCCCAGAATATGATGCCGTAGCGTAATAAAGATTCAGCTTTTGCATGGTGGAATACAATAAGTTGTTCTAACGTTAGAATAGACCTCAAGTGCCAAACTTGGTAGTACGTCGAATTTAATTTAGAGATTAGCTCATTAGTATGGATTCTCCAGTTTAGATTTTCGTCTAAAGTCATTCCTAAAAACTTATTTTTATTTACTCTTGTGATTTCATAATCCTCAATTGTAACTTTTGTGTCAGAGTTTTTATTACTATGAGGGTTATGAAAACGTAAATAGCTTGTTTTAGTTTTATTGAGAAACAGATTATTATCTTTGAACCAATTCGACATTTGATTTAATCCAAGATGGCAAATGTTTAAAAGCGTGTCTTCACTACGATCTGATACCAACATTGATGTGTCATCAGCATATAATTTAAGAATGCACTCTTTATTTATATTGTTGCATATATCATAAATATATAAAACTAAAAGCCTAGGAGATAGAATTCCGTCTTGCGGAACCCCATCTTTAACTGTTAGTAATTCTGAGTCTACTTCATGTGATACAGAATTTGTCGACTGTTTGAGGGAAACATATTGTTTTGAAGTTTGGTGTTATTTTATTTATTTTTAAAAGATCTGGAAAGATACCAGATTCAAAAGATAAATTAATAAGATAAACCAATGGTTTTAAAATGTATTGAGCAACTGATTTGAATAAACAACATGGAATATTATCTGGACCACTGGATTTTTTATTCTTTAGTTTGGTTTTTATGAGAGAGAGAAGTTCTATTTCGGAAAAGGGAGCTAGAAAAAGACTCTCTAATTGCGCCGTCACATCAGTATCTTTATAGTCATTCGTATTACAGCCCTGTACATTACTGATTATATTTAAATGTGCATCTCGAAAGAAAGAGTCAAATTTGTTACAAATTACCTCAGGATTTGAAATTATTTTGTCTTCAACTCTAATAGAAATATTCTGTACCTTGGGTACTTTGTTCGACCGTTCATTAATTATACTCCATGTGGTTTTACTGATATTGTCAGATAGCATAATTTTTTGCTGATAATAAGTTCTTTTTGTATTATTAACCAAGTGGAAATGTTTACGTTTCTCAAGTAGGTATAATGGTTTCAAAATAGAAAATGATTTCTGTAACTGGAAGAGGTTATGTAGATTTCCACTAGAGTTTACTATATCATTAGTAATCCAAGTTTTCTGATGCTTTTTCAACTTGGCTGATTTTAGAGGAAAATGTTTATCGAAACAATTTAAAAATAAATTGTAAAAGTCCTCAAAAGCTAAATTCAAATTTGTACAGGCAAGAACAGAATGCCAATCTTCATTTACCAAATCATTGATAAAATTTGAAACATTATCTTCATGAAAAGCTCTGTATGTATAACCTTGAACATTACTATTCTCAAAAGCATTGCTACAAGTTAGAAGAGTATCATGATCAGAAATAATATTTTTTTCTACATAGCTAGTTGTGGTGAAATTAGTGAAGATATAATCAAGCTTAGAGTTACCACGAGTAGCATCGAAAACAATATTTGTACAATTCATACTTACAAATACATCTAATAAAGAATTGTATTGAATCTCGTCACGAGTAGGATCTATATTGAAGTCTCCGCCTAATATGAGTTTATAGCGAGGTTCGAATATGCTTTCTAAAATAAGAGAGAATTTAGATACAAAATTTGTCATGTTTTCGGCACTCATTCTAGACAGTGACCTGTAAAAATTTAATAATAAATAGGTGGTGTTGGAATCAGATTTCCATTTTAGACCGCATATTTCGAACTCCTTTTCAACGCAAAAGGAGCTGAGATCCAATTTTTGTACTTGTAAATTCTTTTGGCACCAGATGCCAACACCACCACCTTTATTTAAAGAACGGCAATAATTGGCTGCACAGTAAAAATTAGAAATATTAAGATTGTTTACAGAGTGAGCATTAGCCCATGTTTCAGAAAGACAGAGAAATTTTTGCTAACAATATTCGCTTGATAAAATGTTGCACTTATCATAATTAAGCGATCTTCAATTCAAAAACATGATGTTGAAATTTAATTGGGAGCGTAGTGGTTCCTCATTGCAATGATTATTGTTCGTTAATCTATTTTCTTCAGTTGTTGTCGCCTCTGAAAAGATCTCGATACAAAAGCTCCGTGCGGTCATAGTTCACTGTTCATGGCCTTTTCATAGTTACGCAGATCTATCATAACTTTATAGGATGAGTAATGCGTGGGGAATTTGGATTCCAATTTCTCACATTGAGCTTCAGGAAAATAATTTTGGATATATTAACTTAGATCTTCAACTTTAGTCCCTGGTTCAAGCCTAGAAACGTACAGAAAAGCTTTCTTTGGAACACTTTTCACTTTTGAAACTTGTGTAGAGCAACCAGTGATAGAATCACATGTTGTTCTTCTAACTTTTCTTTTGACAACTTCCTTAAAGGTATTATTGTTGTGTTGATTATCAGTCATAGAATTGATTTGTATATTACTCATATTCATGGTTTTCGCCTGAGATTTTATTATTTCTTCCATCTCACTTTTGTTTACACTTGTGCTGGATTCGAGGTTAACTCGTATCACTGGTAATTTAGTGTCTTTTGTGTTGTCACTTTTCAGGTTTGATTTAGTGTCTTTAGATTTTCTGGATTTCTCATAGTTAATTAGCTGCTTGTCACTATTATTTTCAATTGTGCTGTTCACAGATGGCTTTACTAGCATGTTTTGCTCCTGAGAAACAGGGTTTATTTTGTTATTTAGTAGAGAAATTATGAATTCTTTATCAAGAATTATTGTACATTTATCATTTATTATACGCTCTTTTTCTGTAATTATTGATTTTAGGTACATAATTTCTGTCTTTAGAGTTCCAATCAGATCTGGATCAAAGTCAAGGTCAGCAGTATCACGTGCGTTTGAAGAATTTCCATCACTACAACATTTTGTTATATTATTAATAATTGTCATGTTTTTTTTAGCACAACAGTTCTGGTGAAGAACACTTGCACAGTTTATACACTGAACTAAATTATTAACCGCACTGCGATTACAGATTTTGCAAATTTTTTTAGATTTCTCAGGAGTCACTTCGGCAAGCTCCATGCCATCCGCCATTTTTTTACGAGGATAGTTATGGTTTATCAAACCAGACAAAGAACCTAATAAGATCCTCATAGTATTTGAGGCAAATTGGGGGCAAAGTCTAGTCGGGTCAGTCATGAATTTATATTCTAACGTTAAATTTAGAACCTGTCACACCGGAGTTCCTGCTCATTGAAAGAAAGTACCATTCCCGCAACTGTATTGTTCGGAATAATTTCTCTAGAACAGCAGATATTCTCTAGCTATAATCTAAATAGGGATTAAAATATAGATTTCCAATGTTCAATTACGATCTTGTAGGAATTTTTCTCCTCAAATAATGATATTTCTACATCCATAGACCTACAGATACCAACGTATTTGAGACCTTCATTTTTCAATGTCTCAGACTTCGCAAGTGGATTTTGTTCAGTGTCAATATTTGATGTTTTGGGAGAGGACTGTTCTATTCCAACCCTCTTTTCTAATTAGTCTCGGAGCTATTCACTTTCAAATTGTTTTACGTATTTTGTTAAATGATTTTTTTTGAGCTAGAGTTGAACATCAGGAGGAGTATTTGTCATTTCCTCATTGTATTATCCTGGAAAATACTTCAGAAGGTCATTGAACAAAAAAAAATGTGCTTAAGGTCGATCTTCGGCGATAGCTCGAACCAAAAGTTAAATAGGTACCATCTGCATATTAAAACGGTTGATAATTCATTCGAATAGTACTCATTAACTTTGTAATGCCCATATATACGTACTCGGTGCCAGTATACGATAGATATTATTTGCTTTTGTGAAATTTATTCTAAAAGTCCTTTCAAACTGACATTTGACGAAACTATCCGGGCTATGCTGTGCGTGTTAGAACGACAATCATGGTCAATCGTAGCAACGTTCCGTTCCCAAACATTCGCTCGTTCGCTTGCAAAATATATCATATGCAGCCTAAGCCTTAGTACTTTCCGGAATTATATCTGTTAAACTAGATTGTCAATCAACTTGATTTTTTTTCACAATATCCGTGATATCTTGTTCTGGCTCCGTTTTGTTTTTAATTAACTTCCTAATTTTAGTTCTAACACTAGAATTAATAATGTGCAGTTTGCCTATGCATGGCCCATATACTACGTGTTAATTGAGTCAACCTAAATCATATATAGCTCGGCTTCGGGATCATGAAACTTGTTCAAATTTCATAGAGGCATTGGTCACATGTTGAACAATACGTATGCTAAATCTGAACAATTTCCTAATTCATACCATCTTCTAGGGGAACCACTTTAAGTACAGATATAATGTCCTCATGGCAAGTTTATTTGAATGTGACTCTCTACAGGTGCATAAGAAAGAATGCATGTAATAGGACTCAGATGTCTTGATTGAGCTCAAAGTTCTTAGTAGTCTTGTCAAAGTTTGAGTTGCAATTTTACATTCCACAATAATGTCTCTCAATGCTGAAGTTTATTCTGCATATGTGACGCTATGTTCGACATAAGCAGACGACCAATGAGCTAGGGCGCCTTTTTTCTGAATCAGCTCCTGGAAAGCTTACCTAATCGGGTGGATAAATCAGGTAGCATTGCTTGAAGTATTTTTCTGATTTCTATAGACAATATATAGCAAATAAGGCAAGGGAAGCAATCTATCTGTTGCCTCGTAACAACTTCTTTGTACTAACATAGTAAACTAGATCAGAAATAATGGAGAAAGTGGAGTATCCCAAGTAAGACAATAAAAAAAACTAGTAGAGGTTTTGCAAGGAAGTACCAGAGGACTCTCATTCATACTATCCACAAAATTTACCAAGCAACCGGTTTTGATCCTTAGATAATTGTCTTAGAACTGCAGACACAGAAGATCTACCAGAAGCACAACTCCCTGTCGGCGCTTTCGATCTACAGAGCTCTGGTTCGCTGATCCTGAACTCTAAATCTATAAATAGTTATTGAATAGACATTTTCATCATAAGAAAATAAGAGTTGACAGCACTTATATCTCATTGCTTTTTCTATATGAAGATCACAATGATATCAATGGGAAGAACAAGTATTCATAAATTCATGAAGAAATAAATGTGAGCATTTATTGAAAATTGAACGTTCTCAATGCATATGTAGTGCAAGGATCGTTCCGAACATTGATATGTAGCATTTTGTAAAGAACATCAACGAAGTTTCACTATCACCTTCTACAACCAAGCAGCCGGTGAGAACTCTCAAATTAAAGGACCTTTATTGTTCTCACCTATATTTTGAATATGGTCACTCAGTGATCGGAACCGCTTGCTGAATTTCCTGGTTTTCACTTGAAAATCAGTTTCTAGTTTGTAAATCGATTCACAGTTCGCGGCTCCCTTTCAATCTAGATTCAGGTCAGTGGATGTCATCGGCAGTCAAATGCACTATGTTCTGCGGAATATTGAGCTTGGCTATGAATACCTAATATTTATTGATCTTCACTGGACTTTTCACTCAACTATTGTATTTACTGTGAGTCGATTACTCAGAACACGACTGGTCGTGAAGATAGATCAGACAATTAACATTAAATATGGTGGAATGAATACTGAGGAGAGTGTGGATATAAAACGCTTTTTTATATATTTTGATGCAGTATTCAGATGCAGATGAAAGTGCACTATGTCACACGCAAAATTCTAGTTGAACAAATGTCTATTATCAATAAACTACATGAAAAATTGATTTTCATCTAAGGAAGCAAATGATCCCGCAAAGTTCCCATTATAGATATCATCTTGATAAATTGCCTGCTTACGGCAAATAGAAAGCATTGGTGATCAATTAACAACAGCAGTTACTCGCCCAATATTTCGTCCTCCTGCAGGCTCTATCGTCGGAGAAAGCATTGTAATTTAGTCCTCCTCCCATTCGTGATCTAGTACATTGGGGTGATTTAGTGTAATAACACCAGATGTCACTTGCGGTCAACCAATGCTTACCTTGATATATGACGGAAATATACGTGCCTTACTAAAGCTGCTTGTTCTCACAGTACTTGGATGGAGCTCGTGAGAGCGAAATAAGCACGGGGAGGTTATTTCACAGTTATTTGCGGAAAAGTAATGGATGCTACGAATTATGGGGAGAAATAAAGCTACCAACGGTAAGAGTGGGAGGATTTATCATGAAACAGAGTGTTATTACGCATAATGGTTACTTTTGTGAAGAGTGAGATATAATAGGAGTTACATTGATACATGTATCACATTTATCTTGATGAAATAAATCAAATCCACAAGAATTCAATTTCATCAGATCAATATTTTCAACTGTTACAATATTTTGGACCTAAAATTCCACCTCAAATTATGTTTGTCCAATTACGGTATATTATGTTAGAAAGCTTCTATAACTTTCTATTATTTTCTCGTTTGTGTAACACAATTGCAGTCAGAAAAATGAGTATACAGTTCTTATCTCAACAAATTTCATCTGACCTCAATTCAACTTATGTTTCAGCCTGACACGGTCCTGAAAAAAGCAAAATCTGTCCGAGAAAAATAAGTAGAGCAACCATTAAATGTTTTTTTGGTGAAAAAAGTAAGCGTCATTTGAGATCTGGGTGGATGGTGAGAGAAGTTGGCCGGGACGTATCTTGATATCTTTCTCTGATCTTTTTTCAGAAATGGAGTCATCTAGTACATCGTTAGCACGTTAGCGCTTCTAGTGGCCACAAGCGCAAGTACAAAGGGCCTCGCCATCGGAAACACCATTGCACATATATTTCCGCATGACTTAATGGCTTTTCTCAAGGTTGAACGTTTTATTTTGTGTAGCCTCAAAGATTGTATAGGTATAAGATAATATCATTATTTATGAAAAAATTAAATATTTGCTATGAATTCTTGATGATTGGATTTATTTTTGATACAAAACAGCCTCTTTCTTGAAAAAGCCTCTAGAATTTGACAGAAAAAATATTTAGATTATTAAATTCAATTCCTGATGAAATTGGTACCCTGCCAACTCAAAAAAACAATTCTTAAACATGAAATGAGAGAAACTTGGGAAATGTAGAAGAACATGACGATAAGAATAATAAAATTTGGAATGAGTGCAATTTAAATATCTCTGTAGATTCCGAAAGCCGGGAGTAGAAATAAATAAGTATTTCAATTTGGAAGAATTATGAGAATGAAGCATTTATTGCAGAGTAACGGGATGGAAAAAATAAACTTCTTGGAAAAGCTCGCAACGACTTCAATACCGAGCTTTTAACGAGAATAATTCAGCTTTTTATAACTGAATTAATAATATCTTATTTTAAATGCATTCACAGACTTACAATCTTTTAATTGTCTAAGAGTTTCTAAAGAAATTAATCTCTCTGTGGAATTATTTTTGTTTCTCAACTCAAGCACTTTCTTCTGTGGAGCCGAAATCGTATTGAGCTTAGATACAACAATATAGGGTACAAGTTGATAGAAAGGTGTCCATTCAATACAATCTCGCAATGTACAAAAAAAAAAAATTATCAGGATTATTCAGACAATTTTTCTCGATATCCTAAGAAATTTGATGTATGACTGAATGAATGTTCTATTAAAAACTCTCGAAATAAAAAAATAGTGATTGAACATTGTTCGATTTGAGTACATACACAACAAACTTTTCCTATTTCAAGCTCAATTTCGAAAGATTGTCCATGGCATGGGAGAATATTATTCTATCAGTAACACATGTTAACTTCTTGGCACTTTTGAATAGAATAAATCGCCCAAACATGATATATATTTGAGTTTTCTTCATACTTTTAAGAATTATTTGGTAAGTTTTAAGCATAACAAACCTATATGTTGTTCTAAATTGAAAGTTCATCTATTTTATGTCAGTGAGAAATGCACTTAATATTTAATATGTTTATGAAAGTTTAATGGCCTAGAGCAGGCTTGAACATTAAAGGGGCCCATATATTGTCAAACAAAACAAAACAAAAAAGTAAACAAAGAATTCGGATGATATAATGACTGACAGACCATTTTACGATCAGCTCTTGGCCCAATTTCTTCTAATTTTTCTGACAATTTATCGTTAGTAGCATCTTCAAGGTTTTTATTATCATAGATATCGCTCTTAATTCGCCATACTCCAGGTGAATCGTGTATGTTGCAATAAATTCTCTCCAAAATCCTCTTTTTCGAATAGTCGCCATAGTCGCAAGTGGACTTTAAACAAAGACAACCAACCGACAGAAAAAAAAACGCAACACGCCCATACACAACACAAGGCGTTGCGCATAGGTTCCCATTGCACAAAAGATTTCAAACATTCCCGAAACTAGTAAAACATTTGTGCAACGCATCAAACACTGCCATACATTGGCAAATTATTGCGCAACAGCATGTGTTGTACAATTTATTTGACAATGTATGGGCCCCTTGATATTGGTTGATGAAGGCTATTATTCTATTCAACAATATCTGGAAATTCCATGTTAATATCTGCTTTTTTCGTTTGACACATTCCATATCATGTGCTTTGATTTTCCGCCGGAAGTAAAGATATTATTATCATTATATAGGCAACCAAAATTTTAAAATGTTCATTTATTGACATAAATCCTCAATCCATATTGCATATTAGAGAGTCAATTATTGTGTCAAGAGAATCTGACTCATATCGGCTTGAGGCGCGAGACTTCTCGGACCGCCTTGGAGAATACGGGCCTTCATATCCTAGAATCGTGCGGCAATTAAGGATTCAGCTTCCGTCCTCACGGTATTATCCAATCAAGCGTCAGAATTGTCATGAAGACGATTTAATAAGGGCTATATTCCTTTGCTTGCATTGCGACTAGACCTTATTAATATGAGGAATTGGGATTGATTAAGTTTGAGTTGTGAACTGAATATAATACGTTAAAATTGGAAAAAAAAATGATAGAAATATTTATTTCGATATCGGTACGTATATATGTAAGCAAATCTCAAAAGCCGTTGTACGTATAATGTTGAAATTTTGTATTAAAGCCTGGCCTAAGGTCTAGCTGTGCATCTCGCATTATGGTTTCAATCGTCTAAACCGGAAGTGCAATTTATTTGAAACATTTTTTGTATTTTTTGCATAAATCCAGAATGATCAGCCGTGAAGGATACCGAAATTCAGTATTTGAAATTGCTGTAGCATCCAATTCAGGCATTGGCAAAACCCAGCCGCGGGCCGAGTCCCGGCCCGTCAGTATTTGTACACGTAGCACAGACACAAAATTCTCTTTCAAAAAAATTCCACAAGATTCCAACTGTTGCTGGTTGTTTATAGCAGGACGGCCAAAACCAAAATCCATGCTCTATACAATTTACAAATAAATGTTCAGCTTTCACGACTTACATTAAGTGTTATAATATGATTATATATTATGTTTTGATTCTTTGTTTTGATTGATGATGCTATTCATATTACGGTGAATTTATAATGTCTAGAAGCTTGCGAGGCGCCTGAAGCGCCCGTTGAAAAGTGATGAGTTGTCAGTGAATAAAAGATAGGCTTAGCACATAATAACTAGCATGATGCTTTAATAAATAATATCAATGAAATGATTATCTGTATCAAGGATAAATAATATTGAAATTTCAACTTAACCCGAACACGATTCTAATTTGGTACATGTCGAACCATAGATCAACGCTCTTTCTCTGAGCCATATTCTTTGACAATATATTATGCACAATATTATGCACAATTTTTTGCACTCAAATCAAGTGAAATGTAGTATTGAAGTATGGTTACACTTCCGAGTTTATTTATTAGTAGAGAGTTCAAATATGTAATTTTTTTATTGAAATAGTGATTTTCAAGCGTTCTTAATGAAATGGCAGCATCAATATGACCCAAAGTTGAGAATGACTCAAAAAAATTATTACTGAAATATTTATGTTTATATAGTTAATAACGCTGTACTAATGATGCGAGTGTAATCGGACCGAAGAGAGAATACTTGAAACAACTTTTCTTCAATTTTTAAATTATTGAGCAATTTGAATGCAGTTTTTTCGTGATTTTCAGATAACCACATGTAATTATCATTGATTTAGTTAAATTTGTTGCAAAAATATGAGGAATCAGTCCAAAAAATGGAAGAATCATCTAGATGATGGAAGCGCATTTTTGACAGCTCATGAATGCTTGTTACTTCAGAGATTTCGCAAATTACCACTTCTTACAATTACTGAGCTTGAAATCAAGCAGTTTGGGCAAACTTACGAAACAGCAGCTTCCATTTAGTACTAGTTTCAAGTTGACTATTTAATAGGTACATAATTTATACATGTACAAACTCAAAAATACCTTTTAATCTTCATTGTTTAGTTATTGACTGACAGGAGGTCAAGTGCTGTAGCTTAAAATGATAATTTGATCTTTATCAAAGCTATATAAAAAAAAATACACCAAAAGTGAACAAGTTTTCATCCAATAATAATAAATCATTCTAATAAGCTTCAAATTCGCGTTAAACAAGTCATTGAATGAATCTCGGACAGATTTGACAACTGTACATAATAATAGTGACACCCGCGGCGAAAGTTGTAACTAAATTTTTATCTACTTTAATAAATTTTAGTTGTCATATCCCTAATGTCATAGATATCTATGGACATTGTTTCACTTGAAACACGTAATTGAATTATTCAATTTTCCACAATCACTGAGCTTGAATTAAAGCAATTTGTGCAAGCCTACGAAACAGCAGCTTTTATTTAGTACCAGTTTCAAGTCTGTAAATAGTATAGTTGCTGAGATCTCAGCGTCACGCCAGCCAGCCAGCCAGCCAGCCAGCCAGCCAGACAGCCAAAGTGAATATAATAGCTCTTTTTTCGGAAAAATGCGCTAAAAATGGCGTTTTAAATCTGTTAATACAACAACGTATAAGTATATAAAGAATTTTTTCTTGGATTTGATATATTTATTTGACATTATTAGAAATGCCTGTTGGTTGACGGCTAGTCTGATCTCAAGTTGATTCTTCAGAATCTGGGTCTGTTACCCACTAATAGGTAGAAAACATGAATGATTTTAATCATTTTAAATTCGCAATAATGCTACGGAATATATCACAATTTTGAAGCTTGTACCTCCTAGAATTATTGTTCTAGAATAAATAACCAAACGCTTGTAGAAAGCTTATACAATTCACTTTATGTTTAAATCATTTTTAACCTTCAACTATTCAACCCTGTCTGTATGAAACGGCAAATAATGCAACATTATAGGATGAATCTGTTACACTTCAAAAGCTTATATCTTCTAAAATAATAATTGTAGAATAATCTATCAATTCTCCTGGTGGATTTCCTTAAATGGGGATTCTGGCCCGCTTTTATATAAAAGTATTTGCCCATCTTTGCCCTAGAGCCTTGAATTACTCTCTATGCATGAAGTTGATATTGATGAATTTAACATGAGAAAGTTAGGGTATGTATGTTGGGTAAAACCATCATGGATACAAAATCGCATACATTAACTCATTACTGTTTGAGAAAGCTAATATTCAAGGCTTGTATTGCAAATATTACTTCATGAATCGAATATATAGTCCAAGATCCCAGACCCGCCAGACCTTACTTATTTTCTGAGAAACAAAATTTGTGGATTAGAATAGTTTTAGTCGGTACTTTGATCGTACACATATTTACTAGTCTGTGCCGACGGCCAATTTATAGACACGAGGTGTTATAGGTACATCAAGACAATACTCACTTTTCTTGAAGTCTAAATGCTGATTTTTATGTAAGTTCTAGAGAATATTGTTGGAAATTGATAATCAACACTGCCAGACACTTCTCATCGGCAGTAATTCCTGCTAAACGCTCGCAGAAAAATATCGTTATATTACTTATAATCTGAGTCTTAATTTTTTATATAATACTCAGTGAGCAATTCCAAGACTTTTTATGAATAGCCAGACCAAGGAAGAGTTCACTTACTATCAAGCTTACAAATAGTGACCTCGCGCTTTTACTCACAGCGATATTTTAGATGTGTCTGGGGGATGTTTAGCCCTACGATTAATCTAGCTGTTAACAGAAAGTATTGAAATTGTACCCTGAGTGTCATATATGAAAATTAGCATTCAAACTATAAGCAGGATCACGTTATTCTTCGTGAGCTTTAAAGAGTCTAACAGAAATTACCACTGATGGAAAGTCTCTAGCAGTGTTGATTATCAATTTTTAACAATATTCTCTGAAACATACCTCAAAATCAGCACTCAAGACTTTAAGAGAAGTGAGTAATGTCTTAACGTACCGCTAGTACCTCGTATCTGTAAATTGGCCGTCGCCACAAACTAGCTAGTATGCGTATGATCAAAGTACATACTAGCACTACACTATTCCACACATTTTGTTTCTCAGAAAATAAGTAAGGTCTGGCGGGCCTGGGATCTTACTCTAATAGTATATTGACGGTCATATCGAAAGTAGAATTCAAGCTGACTTTTCAGAATTATATAATTTGATTCATTCAATTATTTTGATAGAAATTATATCCTGTCGAAGAAATCTGCGAGGAACGACAGTGTGAAGCAATAGTTATTCAAGTATTAAGGTCAGTAAGTACAGTTTACCGATTGAGAATGATAGTTTGAAGGCCGAGCCTTGGCGAGGTTTCCAAATATTATACGAAATCGGTACTGTACTTATTGACCGTGATGCTTATAAATTTTTTTGGACGATTGGAAAATCCAAAATGTAGATCCGAATATTCTTCTCCAAATTAAATTACTACTGATGATTGTTTATTCGCTGTCAGCTGTCAAGTTTGACATTCTATTCTGAATATTCAATTACAAATGAAGATGAATAAATGAATATTTTTCACTTACCGCATTTGCCCATGGGCGGTAAGTCAGCATAACCATAGTGACCACAGTTTGCTGGTAAAATCAACATACCATCTCAAATAGAGGGCCGGTAAACACATGAAAACGCCCAATCGTGCAAAAAAGAATTTTTAATCTTTCTTAGAACTGCAAAAGTGGCCAGAGACATTTTTACGGCAAGTTTTATATACTTTTTCAATTATATGTTAATTATAAGCTCAAATTTACTGCACAAGTTACTTGAATAATTCTCTACTTCCCATAACAAATTAAACACCTTGCGTATATATTTTTGTTGGAGAACGGCAAGTACTTTTGTCAGGTGTGAGCAACATTCCGCTGCAAACTAAAAAGTTTCTCAACTTGAAAACTACGCTGCTGAAATTCAGCAGAAATATCGTCACTTCCGCTCAGATATTAAACTAAATGCAGTGAGCGTGGAGTTGGTTCTGTGAGTCAGGACCAGCTATTGAAAAGGAATGAAATAACCGGAAATAAAGAAAGAAATGTCTTGAATTTCTGGTAGCTTTTACGTTTTGAACAAGAAGATACATAAAAAGAATTATAATGAGGTGTTTTAGTAGCATCATCGTTATTTATATCCATGTGGCGTTTAAATGTGTAGACGAAAATCTATTAAAAAAAATATGGACTATGGGTCAGGCATTCGCAAGCATATCAATATCAACCCAGTGTCAGAACTATATCTTCCAGTCAATTTGCACCTCAAGCAACTATTCTAGGTATTAGTTGTTCGAAAACCTACTATTAATAGTCTCAAAGATATTATTATTACCGTTTGTTCAAGAAGGGGTCTATAATAACTTGAAATCCACCTTGGTTAGTAAGTGAAAACAACTTTCTGAATCAGACTTGGGATTACTTTTTTTTTATAAAAAATTGAGAAGTGCAGAATACTGCTTTGCGTTTCACGCATATTATGACTGCTGAAGTTATATTGGAGGAAAACTTCTCTTATTATTAACCATAATAGAAGTATAATTGTGTTCGAACAATTTTTATCAGAATATCTCTTTTCATATTTTTTTGGTCCAGAGAATGGCATGTGAAATTCACCATGATAGCCAATTTTATAGTTGAATATACACTCTTTGATCTCGCGAGAAATATTTTCTACACAATTTAACCACACAAAATAGCTGAAACTCACTTTAGAATCCGGAAGATGGCAGACAAAAAACTCGCCCAGAGGAAAAGAAAAATAAATTTTTAATACATAAATAACGTCTGAAAGACCAGGCAATCTTTTTTTTCTCGAATTATAAAGCCATTACGAGTTGGCAATCTACAATCTGGTTTCTTTGAAACACAATATCCTTGTCTTCGCGAAAGAGGATGTAATTTCGCGGGGTGTAGTCTTATTTTAATCTCAAGGCTCCGTGTGGCAGATTGGAAATGTTATATCTGCGACGTTATTGCGTTTTAATGTACAATTAGAACCAAATGTGAAAGAATAAGAATCCAACAAGAAAAAAGTTTTGGTCAACACAGTGTAAAAGTTGTATTGTATGCTTGTAATAATTCAAACGTGCACATACGTGCATGCAGCTTCAAAAATATAATAATATATTTGGTCAATATTTGCGATGTTTACTTGTTTCGAGCACGCTTGGTACGTACTTGTGTGTGTGTCCAGCTTTATAAATAGCTGCCCGTTCAAAATTTTGCTGAGTGAGAATATTTCGGGTAAATATGATTGCTATGGATTTACGTTTAACGCGTGAAAATTTGTGCGTTTGAAAGTTCAGCAATATTAAACTGGATATACGTTTCAAGATAATCACAAACTAGAAGATTTTTACCAGCACATTGTTTCTGGAGAATCATTTTGTTTTTGCTCAGAAATACGATGAAAATGTCCCGGAAACATTGTGTGTGATATTCTACAAGCTTCTTTGCTTGATTGATTGATGTATGATTCTGGAATTCCTTGAAAAATTGTTTATGTTAATAAAGACTGCAAAATATGGACTATCTTCGGCAACACGAAAATATTGTCACAAATTTTATTTAGAATAATTTATTAACACAGGTTACAGTGTGAATCTCTACATTCGAACTCGTATGTTCAAAATATCGCGCACAGTTACTCGTACTGAATCACTGACTGAATGAATTCCTCTCCTAGCTCACGCTCTTACCTAAAGCGACAATGGGCTAACATTCAATTGTCCAACAGTTGTTGCCTGGCAATCACTGAACGTTTAGTGACCATAGCCTGTCAATCATGTCCGACAATTGAACATCGATCTTGTCAATACTAACTAGGATTACAGTTACAGCGAATTCAAATAAATAATTATGTGACCTAATTACTACAAATATCTCATATTTGTGACATTGTAATATTGTTGAGGGAGAAGAACATAACAATAATCGATAATAGAAATAATGAGATATAAGAATATGATACATGAGAAAACTTATGTTTGGCTGATTGGCTGATAAGCATGATTAGGTCGAATTCTGCTGAGAATAAACTCAGTTGGAGCCACAATGCTCCGTAAGGAGTCATCAGAGAATCACACTCACCAATTCCTCGCTATCGGAGCATTTCAGGCTAAGTTTGGGTAGCTAGTACGGATATGAAAATGATACACCTGTCAAAGGTTGGATAGTAACAGATAGACCGTTGAGCTGACTGAATAGATAGTTACCAGTACTATGATAAACATCGATGCTCACAACACCCGCAAGTTGGTCGATGTACCAATTCTTGGAGCAACTCCGTGGCCTGCAATAATACTACAGTATATGCTGTTTGCATACACATATATCCGCGCAACACCGACAGAATAATGAAGCACCAATGGTACTCACTGCCAAATAGCTAAATCACTAGCACTGCCTATCTCACATTAATCAACATATGAGGATGACTATCACAACCGTTATGTCGTGCCGATGCCTGCAACATACGCAAGTTTGTTGATTCATCCACTCTTGGAACAACCCAGGTGGCTGCAATATCACAAAGTACATGCGGTTGGCAACAATCACAGCCGTCATACGGTCAAGATAAAAGCACCGATGGCATTGGTACCCCAGGTAGCTGAGAATACCAACACTTCGAAGAAAAAGGATCATACTATACGCACACTCAGCGTGACGCCATCACATATGACGTTACACATATCAAACTCATAAAATTCAATGACAGTCAAACTCATCAATTGATAGAAGTTCTCAGGCACTTCATGACACTGAAATAAATCATATGTTTGCTAAATGAACTCAGATAATTGAAGTAAACAATGCACAGCATAGATAAACTGAATGTTCAAAGTATCACATATATAATACGATGTGATTGCTAAATACTGATTTCGAAAATTCTACGACTACCAACAGATCTGGTTTTAAGCGCAAAATTGAAGAATAAATTCCTGCTGAAGTGCACTTTTGGTTTAATCTATCGTTATGAAAATAGTAAGCAATCATTCAGATGCTACAGCAAACTGAAATACCATATTTCAATATTCTACACCTGATCGTTTCAAATTTGTGTGAAAAATTCCAAAAGACTGTCAAGTAAAGTGCACTTCTGGATCTCATTAAAAATAGGATATGAGCATCTAGACGGTATAATCATCCTTAATGCCGCATTTTAATAATCTACATTCAATCATTTTGGATTTATCCGGAAAATTCAAAAAATGTTTCGAATAAAGTGCTCTTCCGGCTTGAACGATAGCAATCATAATGCAAGGTTAACAACTAGATATTATATAAGTGCCTAATACAAAATTAAAATATTCTACGACTGATTGTTTAGAATTTATGCGGGCAATTCAAAAAGTCTGTCATATAAAGTGCGCTTCCGACTCAGCCGATTGTCACAAAAATAGAAGATGACCATTGAGATGCTACAGCAATTGGAGAAGTTCGAAAAAAGTTTTAAGTAAAGTGCACTTGGAACCATAATGCGAGGTGCACAACTAGACCCTATACCAGTCTTGATTACAAAATTTCAACATTAGACGTTACGCACGAAGGCACATACGTACCAACATCAAGCCGAAAATAGTCAAAATGGATTCAGGGATGCTCAAAACGGATATTTTTATCAGAATCTCGATACGTGAATTCTGTCGGTTTCACAATACTTTCTCGAACTCAGTACAAGTAAGTAAAAATGAGTTAAGCCTAATGGTGAATTTCTAACCAATAAATATTCTTTTTGAAAGCAGAGAAATATTTGTAGATTATTGTTCTTAAGAATTGTTGTAACAATATCATTGTATGAATCATATTCTAGTCCAATTTTCAGATTTCTTGAGATAGATTCAATCTTATTCCATGTATAATAATAATAACATGATTTTTGATTTGAGGTATTTATAGACCTAGAAAATCAGCTTAGCAATAAACTAATTAGAGTCTATTACTCCTGATTGCATGATCTTAACAGTCTATTAAACACAACTTGATCTGTTCAAGGAACGTCCGGAAGGGTAGGTTCCATTGACACAAGATTCTCTCAAGCTCCCTAACTGACCTTCGAGTAGTAGAAATGCTCACCTAACTCAATAAAACGATATATAATAGCCAGAATAGCACTAACTTGTTGGGGTGAAAGGGAAATATAAATATTGATTGTGTCGCAAAAAACTGACAATTTGTTCAAAATTAGGAGTAGCATTCCACCGTTTGTTTTCATGTGGAAAAATAATAACATAAACAAAAGTTTATACACATATTAGGAGTCAGTTTGCCGTTCCACTGCTGTTATTTTTATCGTCCCATTACCGTCCAAAGCTGGAGCACGAAAAACTGAAGTCATTCATAGAGTTAGCTGCAATTGGTCTTTTGCTCTAAGCACCTCATGTTTTTGCTTCTGTAATTCGCTGTTCGTGCTCCAACCAATCCTTAAGCAGATCAATAGTCACATGACTTTTACGTTTCTTATACAGGCGTCTTTCATTAAATTAAATAACACTCCCAATATTTATGCACCTTAATTCATCTTTTAGGTATTTTTGCCTCTCTCTATCGATTCTTTTTTCGATTTTGTTGATATATTTTAGATTAGCGAACGTGAAACCACTTTTGATCATATGTTTTACCGTAATGTGGCTTCGTATCTTTCGGTATTAAGTACAGCACCTGTAGAAGAATTATTCATGCTTTAAATTACTTGATTGAATGAATCTCTACTCGCAAATCATTGACACGGCAACGTTGCACTGCTATAGCAAGGTGGTGAGCACGTGGATTTTTGCTGCATTGCCAAGTTAATACAGATCACGTGAATAATTTCAGCACTTCACCCCGCAAGCTTTCAAGCCTATTTCCACCCATCAAAATTCACTATTCCCTCACGCCCTCGCTCATACATACTCAAATTCCATTTCGATTTTTCTTTTATAGTATTTACGGGACAATGCATCATCCATCTTTCTTATGTAGAGTTGTTTCTTATTCTACGCAAACTTGAACATACTGATATCTGTTTATTCATGAGCTCAATCACTTATTTCTCCGTGAGAGCAATGTACAGAGTGATCAAAAATGATTGTCCGTGCCGCCTTGTTCTGATTTTTTCTTTGCCGCCTGCTTGAGATAGTGAGCTTCAAGTGACAGATGACAGTTTCTCTGAAAACACTGCTGTAACCTGATAATTTGGTAGAATAATGACAAATTTCCAATGATACAGCTATTTACTTACTCCCTTGTTTCTTGAATCAGATTACGGATAAATCCGTCATAAAATATGCAAAATATACGCCACTGTATTCTTGAAATGTCGGTAACATAGTTATCAAAATAAATAAATTTTTACTAACTTTATTCTATGGAGATAGTTTTGATCATAATGCGAACTTATGCTAGTCACGTGACAGACAGTCATTATTGATCACTCTGTATTTTAGGTCAATTCTCAACAATTTATTACTTCAAAATATGAATGGTGACCTACCCTGAAATTTTAACAGTAAATTCTTTGGGTAGAAAACTAATAATGAATATGTCTTAAAGCTTGAAATCAAAAATGTTTGTCACGCTCATACATCCTTAATGTGAAAGTACTTCTATTCTTCTGTTCGAATGAACAAATAACTATCAACTTGATAAAGACTAATGGTTATCCATACAATGTAAAGTAATAGTAAGCTGAAAGCACGCTTGTTTCATAGGAATAAAACAGATTTCAGTTCATGACAAGAATTGTGTGTTTCACAATTAGGGCCTACATACAATTTTTCCTTGAACCTTCTTATATTCATGCATCAAATGCTTGCAAAAGTGTAACCTATTTCACTGGAAATAATATAACGGAATAGAATAGTTCTCGCATAACGACTGTGTTAAATTACTAAAATATTCAAATTTTGTGTAACATGGGCAACACTATTAAATTGGGCCATATCCATAGGCGCCCAAGAGCCGCATAAAAGGATTTTTATTGTTTCTCCTCTTGGTTATATGCATCAGTGATTGTTTGTTATATTAGTTCACAAAAATAGACGAGATCTTGTTTTAATAGAAGATAGAGAATCATACTCAGCACTATAAAACAAATAATTTCTCAAAACGTTGAAGAGAGAATTTATTGCTTAAACACAGAACTGTTCGACTAATACTTCACCAAAAATATTACTTCGCAAAAAAGTTTCAATCTCTGCTCTTCCCAAAAGCTGTGCAGCACCGTGGTAATTTTTCCTTCTCTTCAAGATCAAACAGAACACATCCTCACTCCGCAAGGCTGCTGCAATTCTGCAGCATTGGAAGGTGCTCATTAGAAATCAAATTTGTGACTAGCAGCTAACAAGAAACTCTGCTCGCATGATGATTAGTTTGTGTATAATTCTCATTCCTCTGAATTGTAATGATTACTCTCTTTTTGTTCTTCTGGCAGAGATGATACTATGGATTATGTGCTTACAATTTGGCTGAGAATAATTTGTGAGTTTGTTGTATAAATAAATTCTGTTTATGAAATAAATATACCTAGTGCGATACACAAAGCAAATTATGTTATGAGGCTTCTCAAAATGAATATTTATTTGGCCTTTTTGTAACAGGGGAAATGGGAATATACCGAGCAATTTATTTTGCTAATCCTTGAAAATACAATGTAATTTTTTCACGTCAGGGTTTTATGACTGTAATCTCAAATAATAATCCTTTTTTGGAAGAATGCGTATCCAGCTTTTTGAATTCACGATTATTCAATACCGAATGCAAAAATTTTGTTCGTGTATTCAAAACTTTGCTTAGAGAATGTCCCAGTATTAAAAATAATTTGGTAGAAACACGGGCCTGCAACTATCAGAATAACCTAACTCAGAACAAATCTATAAAAACAATAATTGATAATAGTCAATTGGGAGCAAAGTTTTCTATTTTCGATACGAATTTTGACATGTACATCAAAAGACTCTTCCATCTACATTCCGATCAAATTGCGACAGTTCATGCCCGGTTCTGTGTGAATGAAGCCACCACACTCACGTCACGAATTGACGTTCAATAAAAGTGCTGCTCTGGGTTTGGATTGTGGGTTTGTGTGTTTGTTTTCCGCTCGCATACATGCAAATAGGGCCATCAGCACTTGTGGCAAAGAGAAATGTGTGAAATGGTTCACAAAGCCAGTCAAAGGGAATGAATATTAAAAGGTTTTCATTTTACATGAAGTATACGTTGGTATGATAGAGTTGGTATTCTGTAGCGTAAAAAAAAGGATAGACTTCGTTTAGATAATATTTTATTCATATCCGGAGACTATTTGGTATTATAGTTACCAACAGAGCTATTTCATGTAATAATCGGTTGAATTCTCATCAAAATATATCTTTCCCGAAACAATCCACTTACATTCTCGAATGACATGTAGATTTCTCTGTTAAAATATTTACTCGAATATTATGTGTACTTACAATTGGAAAATGAATAATGGAAATACACAAAAGAAAAACAAAGTATACTTTCGAACAAGATAGGCACCTGAATCCAAACAAAAGCATCATGAGTTCACAATGTAAATACATTTATTTTTACTCTTTAATCTCACACTCGAGCAGTTATTGCAACACATCATTTGCCTTTGAATAATTTATCAAACGAGTAGGTAGAAATCTCTTATGCCTAACGAGGATATGGCCATATCTATATGGATAGTTTGCCATACATTCTCATTATTTCCAATTGTTCTTTCCATCTGGATTCATCGAGTTTAACTGATGGAATTGAACTTACTCTAGAAGTGTTTGAATTTTGGTTAAGTTGAGTTTCCTGTAGAAAACTCATGAATTTTATCCTAAATTAATATGTTCAAGTGCTTCAAGAAGTCTGAAAACTTTCAAGAGTTGTATGAGCAAATATTTTCATAACAAACTGCTGCAATGCATCAAAGTGTTGTATCGTTGTACACTGTACAAAGGTAAACATAAAGAAACATTCATTTTTATAACTCGCAGTTTTGGAAGATTTCGTACGATTTGTTGCACAATTTCTATTCTTCTCATCTTGTTTGCCCATTATCTGGGTTTGTTTTTGTTTTCTTTTCTAATTATTGCCAATTTTATATGCTTAATTCATGCTGGTTATATTTTAGTTTTCACGTTCCACAAAGCCGTAGCTTTTTACAGCATTATGATGTATTTTTTATGTTGCTTTTATGTTATTCATCACGCGACCTGAATCGATAAGAGGCAAACATTAGTTAGAGTAAAAATACTACTATATCGCACGGATGTAAATTTATAATATCAAACACAATAAAATTTTGAGCGATGGGTGAAAGATTTCATTCACAAATTGGGAGTTTCACACATCATAAGTAAGTTATGTAAGGTTAGTAAGTCCAGAGAATCATTCCACAGTAGTATACTCAAAAACTTTGCTTCTTATAATTAAGTCAAAGAGGAAACAATAATTTATTACAAACAGACCTCTAAATTTAAGAGAAACTGATATCACACATATCCATATGTACATGCAAACAACGGAAGCACGCACGTGTAAATTGCTGTCGTCAGGGTGTGATAATTAATTGAATCTGGCCTCATTTCGTGTGTAACACCTTATGTATTCAGATCATATTACATGATAAATCGCTGCTACTGCTGTTCTCCTGTACCTGAAACATACTGAATTCGTGTCGATATATCCACAAACTCGAATAAAAATCTATGATGTCTCATTGCATCAAGTCCTTGTCTCCCTGCATTCATAACTTAGCTTTCCAAAGGTAATGTGAAGTGATGGACTTCAACCAAAATCAGCCAAGATGTATTGTAGTACGCAAAACGTCGAAAAAGAACTCAAGCTTCAGAATTTTAATATCGTGGTAAAACTCAGAAGTCGGATGTGTCTTGGAAATTACTGCTATAATATAGATTCCACACTCATAGTCCACGATAATAATTGTGAAACTGGTCCTCAGATATTATTTTGCTCTCATTGATTATCAGTTTTGTGCTCCAAACAAATACAGTCTCCAAGCTTCAGGCAAATTCATATTTTGTCAGAATAACTGCGTGTAACAATTAGACCAACACAAAAACAACAGTAAAAACATGAATACAATGCTCATTTGTATATAATTGCACCTATTTTTCCTTTTTCCCAACTATCATCTGCCAGACGATGTACCAATTGTGTATTTGACAGTTCAAAAGCTTGGATTAGTTATAAAAAAATTTCTAGCAAAAAATATTTGACGAGAACAACGTTGAGATTCTTACCTCAGTCAATAATTTTCTTTCATTCACACATGACATGATTGCAATTATAGGAAAGGTCAAACTTTCCACTTCCATTCATCACAAAAATCACAGAATTTCATGGAAAGAATTGGAGCGGAACATTGATTACAGGAAGCAATTTATTTTGGTAAGATTTGGAGATGTATGTAGGTGGAAGCAGATTCTTAGATTGGAGCATTTATATCACTCCTCATTTGTAATAATTGTTGAAAGATTCATTGCAATAATAACCACAGTACTTCTTGTAATCCATTATTGAATAATTAAACATATCTTCAAGACATTGGTCACAATGGGCAAGACAGAACAATGATTTTCATCGATCATTTCAGCAACAATCTCACTGCAGATATCGACTAATCTATGATCCATTTCCTTGCTCAAATATTTATCGTACCGTCTCTTGGTTTGCCTCCTATATTTTAAGACCGATAATACATGCTAGTTTACTTGATATGAACAGAAGTGAAAATGGCTTCGCAAATATTCTGCGAAATCACACGTTTTTACATTTGTCCATAATAATTGAAAACTATGTGGCAAGACATGATTTTTATGCCCAGTTGCACCGCTATCACTTAACTTTAAGTACAGAATAATTACAATGGAAACAATTGTCAATACAATGGTGACCATAGATATTATTCTTCCCTTAAGGTTAAGTGACGGCGGTGCAACTGGTCATAAATCTTACAGAGAAATCGTGGCAAATGTATCTTTTCATAATTTTATGTATTATCATTTGTTTTGATTGAAGTGTTCATTATAAGAAATAATTTTGTCGTGTACTGTATTTTCTATGAGAGATGATATAATGCAATTTCATTGAATGACAGTTCTCCATTCCCAACTTGACAGAAAAATGTCATATGATATAAAACCGCGAGCAGACCATAAGATTTATTCAAGCTTTATTGCAATTAGTTTGAAATAAAATGAATGACACCCGCACAGCGCAAGAAAATTGGATTTTCCTCAGTCTTAATGCTCTCAAAATCTAGTTCTAAATGTTAAAAGTTTCAAAGCCTCTGTCAAGAATAGAAACTAATAAAGCGGATTAGAAATGTCGCATCCATGTATTAATTTTTGATCTAGGCTTCAGAGGGACGTTACCTGACATTATTTTACATTTCTGGCTTAGAATATACTCGCAGTGCCTCTAGCTGTGGCTGCGGAAGCCAATGAATGTAGCTTGATAAAATTGGACCGTGGGGTGATACAAGCATAGACATTTTTATAATGATGTTAAAGTAATACAGAGAAAAAGACGCTTATCCCTTCACGGTTATGACATTTTAGCCATCTCAAGTAGCTATTGAGAATGCCAATTAATCACATCCTTTGTGCACTAAATACTTTTTAAATAGTACGTGATAGAAAAATTGATGGATTTTTGCTTGAAACAGAAGATGAAACTTATTGTGGGTATGAGAAATCAAATTTGTATATGACAATAATTTCATATATCAAATGATGAATCGACAAGTGAATAAATAAAGAGTAAATATATAATTGATGTTATTTATTGCTGAATGACTAAGTAGAAAGTGAAACTCTAATTAACTTACAGCCTACTCAATACTTTTGCATGATCTCATGGTATTGTGACTGTCTTTAAATTATATATAGTTGATTCCCAAGCACTATAATATTAAGATATTTCTGAAAGAATATACCTATGCAGCAGTTAGATAAAAATTTTAGAAAATATACAGAGCTTTATTTTCCATGTTAATTAAAGATACCAGGTAGATAACATTACCGTATAATAATTCCTAAATAAACTTGGATTGAGGCCAGCACTTCAAAACTCATGAGCCATCAATTTAATGTATTCTATTATTTACTTTGTACGTGATTATCTTATCTCTCCATATATTTACAAGTTAGCAAATAACTTGCAAAGTAATCGGAACTGCTTTTCCCACTCTTTCACAAGTTTTAATATATCGAGTGCTGGAAAAGGTGACTTGGATAAAGTTGAAGTCCTATGAAATCTCAAATGAATGTTTGTTTTGATATATCCAATAACTTTGGAATAATCATACAATCTTCTAATATGAATATTATTTTATTTCAGGTCAGCTTTCCATCCAGACATCCATCCTTCTTACACGGTATGTTATAATACGAATCCTGTCATCAATTTTCAATAATATCATATCAATTTCATCTATTTCACTTATTTAAAATATCATGACATGAGAGTATCATGCATCCTAAGCCTGCGTCGTCATAAAACCAATAGATGCTCATCTCAACAACACTACCATAACTATTGATACAGAGTGTTAAAAAATGATTGTCCGTGCAGCTTTGTTCTGATTTTTTCTTTGCCCCCTGCTTGAGATATTGACCTTCAAGTGACAGATGACAGTTTCTCCGAAAACACTATTCTAACCTAATAATTTGGTGAAATAATAATAAATTCTCAATAATCAGTCAATAATACAGCTATTTTCTTACTTTTTTGTTTATTGAATCAGATTGTGGATGAATCTGTCATAAAATATGCAAAATTTACGCTATTGTGTACTTGAAATGTCGGTAACGTAGTTTCAAAAATGAATAAATTTAAACTAACTTTATTCCATGATGACAGTTTTGATCATAATGCGAACTTTTGCCTGTCACCTGTCAGACAATCATTATTGACCACTCTGTATCAAAAATTTCAAATTAAGCTTCTTATTACCTAATTGAGGAAGCTCTCACTTCAAATATTTTTTGACCCTCTTACTTCAATTCAATCCATTCATTATGGATTATTATATTTGTATGATTATTTCACTTATGTCAATTATACTGACAAATTTTGCATAGTTACAATGACAATTATAATAATGAATTCCTTGCCAACAGGCATTTTCCGCGGTAAATTCCCGTTGGCAAGCGATTTATTGCGATAAATTGCTTTTGTCATGGAGAAACAATACACAGTTCCAATATAAACAATCAGTTTTCGGATATGTCAAAATTTAATCGTATTGGAAATGCATTTTTTGCCGAAAATAATGAAATTGAAAACAAAAAGCTAAAAAATACGAGAGTATATGGAGGCAATTTTCAATAAAAAATGGTTAGTAGTTGCAACCAACATTATTTAATAGATATTTATAGTAACAGTTTCATTCGAGAAATATTCTCCACAAATACCACTCGCGACTTTAATTTTATCATAAATTTTTCTTTCAAACATTGATTACCTTCAAGCAACATCCTTCGAGTCATCTGCTCAGGTGAAATCCCTTGAGCTACGCTCTCGTGATTCAATCGGACAGATGACTCTCACGATGTTGCTAGGTAATCAATGTTTTCAAGAAAAATTTATTGATAAAATTACAGTCCCTTGTGATATTATATACGATAATCGTGAATGGAGTTGTTCAAATAATTTCGAAAAACTTCAATCAGCCTGATACACTATCGTGGTTAAGAGACGTTTTGCCGCTTATAATTTGTACCCAAAGGCTTTTATTTATCATCTTCCAATTATCTACTCGAACTTTCCGATAAGCTTTTAGTTATGAGCAGAAATAGCTCAATTTCATGTCGATAGGGGCACCGAGCATCACAATTCTTGTAGGCATCATCAAATTTTGAAGAATAAGTTTTTTGATTATTCTATGCTACCAATGAAGTAGACTTGAAGAATTACCGTATGCACAATCTTCGAATGACCAATATTTCATGTTAAATTCATAGCATACAAAATTTCCACATTGAAAATTCACAATTTGAGCTCGAATAATTCTACATCCAAAATATGAGCAAATCTGTTTGTATTATTCAGGATGTATATTTCGTGTTCATCAAATTACAGCTACATATTCGAATGAAAAAGTCAGAATACACAATAATTTGAATAACCGTGCAAATATTATCTTGATTGTCATCAACACTCACGTTACCAAATATAGCACCAATCAAGTAACCAGAGAGAATATGTTAACAAAAGTAACGTTGATGAGTTGTCTATGGGAATCTGTTCAATAAAAAATTCAATAATTGTTTTTTCTTCATATCTTCACCGATTTTGTAACCAAATGAATTCAGCACTAATTGAAAGTATAAAGCTTATAGAATATACAAACATAGAGTGGCTTTTTTTTCCTACCTAGTGCCTATGTATATCATGTTGAGCTGAAGTTTATAAATATGCTTTGAACAAAAATATCACATCTTTAAGATATTAAGATACCCAAATACAAGAATCTCAAGGAAGTACATCACCTGAAAGCTTTCAATTGATTATTATTAATAATAATGATAATACCTTCGTATTTCAGCGCTTATGACAAGAATTATGTCTCTTTTATTCTTTGAATTACTGTGCCAATATAATTTATGCTTGATGAGCTATTTCAGATTGTATGGAGGTACTTGAAATAATAACTGAATCAATATTTGATGCCGATCAACCGCCCTAAGTGTATCATCTGTAGTAATCAATCAAAATTGACTCTGGAATATGTGGAATGTGAACTATGCATTGAGAAATGTATTCTGCCTGATTTATACCAGCCACTTTCCATATAACGATTGATCGCATGCTCCATCAATTTCAACATTGAATGAGTTCTTGTAACTGTCTCAACTTATTCCTGAACATAACTAGAGCAAAACAATCAGAAAAATAGAAATTATCATCATGATGGTTTAAATATTCACTTTGATTTATGGTAATTTACTCAGCCATGTATTCACATCGCTGTATATGCAGCTTTCAAATCTATTTCAGAGCTTTGATATATATTTGTTCATTGATTAAAATCAGGTAGCTCCGCAGTTTTATCGTTGGGTAGGACTTTACTACTTCTAAAATTATATTTCCATATCAGCATATTGTATCATTAATAATTTTTCTCAATTTGTATCGCATATATACAAAGAGAGTTGACAGCAACAAAAAATGGAATTTTTCATATAGGTGAATATTGAAAAATTTATGTTACTCACTTCCGTATGCTGTTTAGCTTTCAAATAACAAAAAAAATCTGGGATGTTTCATGATAATTTGTTCTCCCTCGAGCATATTAGTTGAGCTCATTTTTTAAATTGAAAATGCTGAATTTCGTTTGTTGGTATTATTTATACTCAAATAAAATTGAATCTGAATGCTAAATCTACTGAAATGAATCAGCCAGATTACAATTAAGAACTCGATTATGAAAAAAAAAAAACAATTTATCATTCTTCACTGTAGAGAGAAGAGCCTTTGTGTGGTTTCAGGATAGCAATGATATAATAATAATCATTCTTCTATCATTGAGCTTTGATTTTGATGATTGTTATCCTAATGAACGATTCAGATTTGAATTCTTAAATCTTGACATTCATAGAAACTTGGCTCGAACATCTTGAGTAAACTAAACTTTCCATTAGAGTATCGTATCATTCAAATCAATTCAGAAATCTTATCACCGTAATTCAAATTTCCATACATCAATTCAATCTAGTGTAGTAGCTCCAGAAGTTTTGGTTCCAGAGATGGAAAATAGCCCCAAGATTACAGAATAACTGTAATAAAGTCGTTTCCAAGTAACACGATTCAATATAACTCGAATTCTTGACGTAAAATTTATGATAAAGAAGTATAAATCAAGCCAATAAAAACTGATCATAAATATCTTCAATCTGTGAAATAATATTATTCTGTGTTGGGAGTGCTACTGTGATTCGAACTTTGAATTATGGATGCCGAGCAACCAAGCTTTTGTTTTATTATTCTGCATTCTTTTGTTGGCATCAAACTTTTTGGACTCCAAAATCCGTTAGAATTTATACTGTTTTATTATTGAAATACTTCAGCATCATAATTTATATATCATGGAATTCGATTGGAATATAAAAATGCCAATGATAATTTTTTGATATCATTGTCATCTCACAGTTTTGTTTGGACTTAGTTATCGTTTTGTTACTCAATTTCAAGGCAAGACGAGGCGAAAATCGATATTTACTTGCCCCGCAGTTCAACACAATTTTTGAATAAATTACACTCTCAACTTTCTTATCACAATAACCAATGTTTGGAGTACAAAACTTGAATCAGATGCTAATTCGTTCATCAACCGTATGGATCTTACTATTATGAGCTATTACTTACGTACATTACAGTCTTTTTGACATCAGAACTGACCACTATCAACAAACTGTTCCAGCATTTGCAGTTTGTATAGCTCACTGCTCAACAATATTTGTTGCTAGAATCATATTGTATTCTCATCAGAATATAAATGAGTCCAATTCACTGCAATAAAATATGTTAATAAGAGTAACGTTGATGAATTGTCTGAGGAAGTCTTCATCGATCTTGCAACCAAACAAATTTACCACTAATTGAAAGTATGAAGTTTATAGAATATATGAATATAGGATTGCTTATCTTGTTCTGCCTATGTATACTATGTTGAGCTGAAGTTTATAAATATGCTTTAAACAAAAAAAACACAACCGAAAGATTGTGAAATACTCGAAATCAAGAATCCGAAGTAAGTACATCACCTGGAAGATGTGGATACTATTACCAATGCCGATGCATTGGGAGAAAATGTCTAGTGAAAATAAATATGTACCTCACGGTTAAAAGGACCCTTATTCTCTCGAATATTCATCATGAACCTCAAACTAATGATTCACACTAGACACACCCATTCAAAAACTGAACTTTGCCCATTTATGTCATTAAATTGAATTTGTTTCAAATGTAAGTGTCGATATGAAATGTTTTTCGAACAGAAGAAAAATGATTGCATGTGATCTATTCTGCAATATCAAGTGGTTCAAATTGTACCACAGTCTGAAGAACCAAAATTCATGAGTTTATTGCTAAGATTATCGTGTGATCTGTTTGATAATAATTTATATCATTTTAAAAAAATATATTTTTGGGTGAATTGTACGGGCCGCAAAATTTATAAGGATTGAGATGCACGTTATGTTAGAATGAACTGATCTGGAGCATTTGAAAATATATAGAATCACTATATAACGTTATAGAATGTTCTTGAGTATTTTGGGATGTTCTGGAAGATTTTATAGCATTTTGGAACATCCTGAAATATTCTTGTACATTTTAATACGTTGTAGAGTAATTTGAGACATACTGCAGCATTCAAGGAATTCCTAGAGCATTTTGAAACATTGTATAACATCCCAAAGTGTTCTGGAATATCATAAGTGAATCGGTACGTTCTAAAGCGTTCTGAGACGTCCTGGAGGATTGTATTTCATTGTGAACCGTTCTCAAGAAGTCTGGGACATTCCATAAAGTTTTGGAAAGTTCTAGATTATTCCTCATTATTTTGGAGCGTTTTTGACTATTCTAGAATATTTATAAACAGTATCACATTCTGGAATGTTCTAGAATGTTTCAGAGCGTTCTGAAATGTTGTATGATTGTACGGTGTTCTAGAGCATTCTCAAATATTTTGAAAATTTTTATAAGATATTGAATTATTCTAAAATATTTTGCTGCGTTTGAATATTTTAAATCATTGTGTAACATTCTGACGTGTTTTTAAATGTTTAGAATATTTTTGTACGTTCTGTAATACTGTATGAGGTTCTCTAAAGCGTTCTGGAATATTTTATCATATTGTAGAATAATCTGGAGTATCCATAAGCATTCTGGAGTGTTTTTGAATATCCTGGAAGATTTTAAGACATCCGGAGACGTTCTCAAATATTCTGGAACATTTCATGAAGTTTTGCAGTTTCCCAAAATATTCTGTAGCATTTTAGAGCTCCTTTGTTTCTTGAATAGATTTTTGATGCCTCAATTTTTGCTTGTAAGAAAAATATTGTATATAACTTGTTCTATAAACTTTTCAGATACGCGTTTCTCCAAGCACTTGCTTCGCTCGTGTCTCAAGAGACATTTGCACTCTGACAAGCGTAAGGAGTCCCATTGGGTAGGATTGGTTTTCGTACGATTTGAGATCGGCAGACAAACGCCATGATACAATTGTCCTTATCATACCATTCGTACGAGAAAGATAGATACAATTTGATCAGGCTATTCATATCTCTAGAAAAAAATCTCAAGAGACTGTTTACGCTTGTCAGAGCATATGAAATATGTTACATCCGCTCCACGTTTTACTACCTGTTCAAGGTCTCTACGACCCGTGATCAACTCAGGTATTTCTGGAAGATATTCTTCTATGTATGTCTAGGTCAAATTGAACGTATACATACAGAGAAATAATTGGCCGTATTCTGTAACACAATCATCAACTTATTATCGATCGATAAGATTTTTGACAAATGGAAACAATTGTAACAAGCGAATATCCAGAATTTTTGTCAGTGCTACCTACGCCCATTGGCTGAAATTCATCGATTGAGTTACAGAATAGCCCCAATCATTTAGAAATAATTTATATGATCAAATATGGTATTTTTTTGTCTTTTGTTCAAATAATGGAAGAAACCAAAGCACAAAAAAATTTTTGGTAAAAATTGTAGTTTATATTATGAAAAACAGAATCCAACCTCAACCATATAAATTCATCCACTGTAACAAAAGTTCGAAGTCTAAACCTCTAGGCACTCCACTAAATGATTTTTTTATCTTTGCTATATTACTCTACATGAATTAAAAAACTCCTATCATTCGCCAAAATATCGCAAACAGCTATCGTTTTACACATTTTGAATAATATAATTCAAAATTGATCGATACTCATGTGAAGCATCAATCAAGGACCATCAACTTCAATTGCCTGGAAATTTTTCTTGTAGTATACCCTTCATAGCACGATCTATGTGTTACGCTCAAAAATGAGTGAAAGGCATGATTAGTAGAGTTCATTGAAAAATAGGGTTCAATGTGGTATCATTTAGATCGAAATGAAAGAAATGGTAAACTGCTATAGCTCAAGTTGTTATAAATCCTTCAATCACTGAATTGCGAATCAATGTTCGATTATTCTGTCGACTAGCTTCTGTTAAAGGCATCCCTTCATAATCGTTAGTGTTCTTGGGACATCTTATATGTTATTGTGTAACTACAAGAAATAATTGTGCGTTAAGATCTACGTGAGTTTTGGAGCCGTGGACCGATGAGAAATACATGATTAGTGAACGCCGGTCCATCTCCAAAGGTTCTCCCGAATGTAACTTTATCATCAATACTTGCTTCTGTTCATTTGAGAAGGTGAATGGACAATAAATTTTGTACTGAGCTTTGATTAACATGAAAGCAGAATACCATAATTTCGCTATTCAACACTTGTTACAATATACTAGAATCATTACAATATATTTCATGGAAGAAGGATGTTTCAAATTTAAAACAGTGCTTAAGAAGAATTCTCATGTAGCAACTGCAGTATTACTCTATAAATATGTCAAGTAAATCACATTTAAGAAAGAAGTACAGATTTTATGAAAGTTTTGAAATATAATTTTTGTAACATGCAGTAAGATGAAATTTATTCGTTTGAGAGAAGTCTGCTTCAAATAAATTCTTATTTAAAAACTCCTCACAAAACAAGACTTAATTTGATCATCCTCTAAACTCGTCTCAAAGATATGAGCACCTATGTCTCTAAGCGTCTCTGCTGGTTTGCAAGTTGTTGAAGAAAAGTAGAATTAATCTCTAACTTACATAGACTCTTGAGTGAGAAGTTAGCAAAACACCTTACCGTATATCGAAATTTCATTTTGGAAGACTGTTCTGAAGTTTTTGCAGCTTCTAGGTAGCTGGTTTCAAGAGTTTAATGTATATTTTAACATCGTTTGAAGACAGCCTTTGAAGTGTTTCTTAATCAAAAAGGAGGATCTGTTGAATAGTTTTGAATACAAGCTCAACATTCAAAAACTCAGTTTGCTATGGGCTATCAATTTCAAAATAAAATTAAAATAAACTACAGCTTCTCATCCTCGTTGAAAGCACCGATATGGAATCAGTTTTCTAAAAGTAATATTGCGCTCACTAGCTTATTAGAAGCTTCGTTGAAACTTTGAATTGTTTTATAGAACATCTATTTTGATATGCATTAATCAATAATCCGTCAAAGTTTTCAACAAAACCACAGCTTTACTGCAAAAACAGCTATTTCCAAATATATCGGAAACATTTATGAAATAAATTCATTCATCAAACTTTCAACATCAGTGTAGAACAATCAAAGTTATCATCGGAGCAAAATCTCACTTCCAGTTTTATTCAACTTTAGCTTAAATAGAAGAGTAAACGAAGCATGACGACGTATTCATACAAGAACTTTGAACGGATACCAATTCTGGATCTTACGATGTCATTTTGTCTTGGCGGATCGAAGATCCAAAGTTTCCTGTAAATTCTATAAATATTTCCGACGGTATGAGCAAATAGTAACAAACTTTTATACGCTTTCAATTTGAAATGTTCATAGACCAATAGAAATTATTTCAGTTATTCCTATATTGAAATTTTGTGCCTTAAAATATTCTGGTATCAAAAGTTAAGCGAAAAATTATACACGGCTGCCTTTCATCGGGAAATTAAATTAAATTAGAGGCCTTGGGGAGAAATGTAGTGCGCGGAACGTTATCTAATAGATATTAACTTGTATATAGATTTTAATGAAAATTGCTTCAAGGGTTAATGGAAGTTCGTGAAATTTACGGTTTGCCTTGGTCGAAGCTTCCATTTAATTGCGTTTTATTACGGTCAGAATTGATTTATATATAATAAGTCAAGTGCAACTTTGATTCACGTATTTGAGGTAACAACAAAATCAGATATTTCAGCAAGTTTCTATCAATTTCTAGCTTCCAACGATGAGATTCTAGATACTGTAACCATGTTTTCTGCACAAAAATGGCATGTTTCTAGAGAGCAGTAGGATTAAGGTGGAAGTTTTGCCTCAATGCTTCGCCGTTCGTGTGTTTCGGTTCACATCTCGGAACCCCAGTCGGAAATTTCCTCAGTCACATGTGTAAAGTTTGTTCCTGCGGACTCTATTCTGTCAATTGCCAAATTACCTGCGTTTTAGAATAGAATTGGTCCTTCGTTTTCTCGCTACAGCTTGCACGACAAAGAGACTAGAAGGTTGGGTTTGTTTGTCAACTGCTCTTAAATATTTCTACCATAACACCAGTAAGAATCTTTACGATCATTATGTGAACAAAAGAACATAGAAAGCCAATTGGAAATTGAGAAACAGGAATTTTTAATTCAAGTCAATGCAAAATGATCACTTGGATAGTTTTGTTATTGAATGTATTAGGATCGGAATAAAAAATGTATCAGGAATATAAAATTGCATTAGCTGTAATTAGCATCAATTACTTGATAATGTGATTTGTTACAAAATTTCGTCTGACGTCTTTTTTTGTACAATTGTTTTCCCATTGCATACCCATGTCGCCATCTATGTAGCAGATTCGCACTAATTTTGTAAAATAGTACGTTCGTATGACACTTGATTGAAGCGCTAACTTGGGGAGTCGGCGCGTCTGGTTCTTCCTCGCTCTCTTGCGTCGGAGCTATTGTTGCAGACGGTTGTTTTTGAGTAGTCTTGTGATTTTTCTTGTTGTTCTAAATTTGTGATTATTTTATTTAATTAAAATCAGTGTTATAATTTTGTAAGTATTTCGTTTATTATTTTTATTCACGTTATTCCAAATTTAGTATTATTTTTCTAGTGATTTCGTTTGAGGCGACCCGCGTGGTTAACCTTTTGTTTTCCAAATTTATTTCTTTCATCCTTAATTATTTGTTAGTTTTTTGTGCTCAAAACCTTTTTACTATCTTGAATTTTTTCTACAAAATCAATATTTTTGTTCTAAATTTATTTTTTTATATACTTATACACTCGAAGTAATAAAACCTACGAGATTTGTGGCTATCTTCGTTCCTCCCTTTACCTTTCCTCACCTAAGTATGTGTGCTGTATGATTGATTAGTGAAAGTGGTTGATAATACATAATTTAACTATATTTTGGATCCAACGCGTTGCGGATTTGTCATTCAACAACTCGTAGTTCAGTTTCTTATGTTGTTTTTGTAGTTTTTTTGTTTCCAGAGCTTAAAATATTTTGTTGTGGGCTTTAGTTCCCGTTTTTAAGCTGGAAAATCCTACGAGTTTGTGAAGATTGATCCAATTTTTTTAGTAACGAACCACGTTCGTAAATTTATCGACTCGTCGCTAATAAATCCTTTTTCTTGTCCTCCTAGACTTTGTATTTTCTGTGTTTTTTCTTCTCAGCGTAGTTTTTTTTACTTTGTAAATTTTTAGTGCAATATTTAAAATCAGACAAATAAATAACATACTGATTATTTTATTTAACTTTAACTAAATTTACAGTTTATTAGTTTTTTTTAATTGAATCTAAATTTATTCATTCAAGTTTAACGCTTCACGTTTGAAGAGAGCTCTCGAATTTTTTTATAGGAACCTCCTGTTTCAGTTGAATTGGATACTGGTTGGGTTGTTTGTTTTCAGTGTAAACTGCTAGGAATCTTAGGGACCAGTGGCCACTTGAGACTAGTTTTTGACCAACTTCAAATTAAGAAAAACATCAACACGTCTACGAATTTAAGAAGAACATTAATATCTCCCGAAGTTGACGACCAAGCGCACGGCCAACCTTAACACCTTCAAGGACCGTTGGGTATTTATCAAAGCCCTATAAGACGCAAGATCAACTTTACTTAATTCAGGGAACGTTCTTGTTTGACGTTGTTTTTGTGGCTACCAATTCGACATCTATCTTCTCTGCCGATACTAGTCTTGAGTTCCGCCTGAAGAGGATATTTAGCTAGTTTTTGTAACGTAATTTTGAACGTCTGTGACGTGCTCTCCAGTTCCCTTTTGGCTGTTGCAGTGAGATTTTTTTGTATAATAGCTTCAATCATTTTCGTAAGTTACAAATTTTTTGAATTATAACTTTTGGAATTCTTTGCTTGAAATTAATAATAATTTTATTTATAATTGATTTCGACGTCTATGCTTTATTTCTTTTTTGCTGTCGCTATTGTCTCCCAGAATAGTACCTTTTTCTCCTTTGATCATTTCCTGGGAGTGGCGCCCATTTCCTATTTTTCAGGTAAAATATTTCTGGTGCCCTTGTTAATAGCTAGCCTGGGTCTTCACTTACAAGGTAGGATATTCCATTACTTAAATTTAGTGTCAATCAGCAGTACATTAAGTTTTTGCCACCAAATAGTGAAGAAACATTACCTTTTTTTAATTTCCTACTGCCACCTTGGAAATAGGAAAAGGTACAGATTATCGTGGTAGATATCATATCAAATCATCCAGAAGTGTTTACTCGTGCCTATCGGCTACGCCTCTTATTTCAACGGTTCATCGCCAAGCAATAATCGATAGCAAATTTTAAACTTGAAAACTCTATTCATACTCCAGATTATGTGATAAGAGAAAAAACTGCGGTGTCTGCAGTTAACAAGATTAACAAGATTAACAAGATGGCATTATAATTGAAGTTTTCTCAGGGGCTGATTGTGGAATCGTGAATATTTTATGCTGAATTGTTATCCTTTCTCAGTATTATCTGTCAATTGACTGTAACTTTTTGTTGTGAATTAATTGATTGCAGATCACTATCTTGTTTAAATTAACTGAAAAATATTGAAAAGGCTCTAAAAGAGACGAGGAAAAGTTAATTTTTCAAGAGAATCTTCTCACAAAAGCATCAGCTCATAAATTACTGCGGCTAAAAAATGAATTACGGAGATCTTTCCTTCGTTCTACTTCTGTTTCCATTCGAGACCTAATTTATCTGAAATTCAAGCTTCTCTTGTATAATTATATATTTTTGCGAGTACATCACAATACATCATCATTTGATGAGGACGAATTAGAATATGATGTGAATCAATGCTAATGATAGATGTTTTCGTGTGAATATATTGAGAACTGGTTGAGATGACGATGCATCCAGGCTGCACGTAAAACCTGTGGAGCTTCATTTCTGTACATTATTCATTTGGTGAACATCAGAAGGATGAAATAGCTCAAAAGAGAGATTTTCTCTCATTGAACGTATTGATAACAAAGTAAATAGCTCCCTATGATCCTCTCATGTCAAAACAGAATAATTTGTTGTGAATTGAAAAACATTAGCAACTATGAAAATGAGCACTCTATGTATAATCTAATTTCAGTAGATTTCGATTCATGCGAAAATTTTGGAAAACTTTCCAGTGAATTGCGCTTTCGGTTCAACTGATCGCAATCATAATGTGAGTTGTACAACAAGATGTTATAGATGTGTTCAATACAAAATTTAAGTATTCTACGACTGATTGTTTTGAATTTTTGCGAAGAATTCGGAAAGTTTGCTATATAAAGTGCACTTTCAGCTTAGCCGATTGGTACGAAAATTAATGATAACTATTAGGATGCTACATCTCACAGCTTATAATTCTGGATTCATGGGAAAAACTCAGAAGAAGTTTTAAGTAAAGTGCACTCCCGGTATAGATAATTGCAACCATAATGCGAGATGCATAACTAGACCCAAGACCAGTCTTGAATATAAAATTTCAACACTATACATTTGACAGTCTGCGGTGAACGAGTGTTCATACGTATCGATATCAAGCCGAAAATAGTCAAAATAGATTCAGGGATGCTCAAAACGGATATTTTCATCAAAATTTCGAGTTGTGAATATTGTCCGTTCCACAATACTCACTTCTACATTGTACAAGTGAGTAAAAACATGCGCGCCAAAATTGCAAACAGTACAATATCCGAGTCACTTGCTGCGCCTGCGCTGACTTTTGAGTCAAGACAATGTATTGTTTATTGTTATCAAATAATTCCCACCGTCGTTATTATTGGCAATAAGAGAGGGCATCATCTAGTTGCCCTTGCCTTATTAGCTCCGACAAGTGTATTTACTTTCAAATGGTTGAAAACACATATCTTACAATATGTTAATCTTCGTACAGATTCAAGTTGTGAAATTATAGAAATTGGCAGCTACTTCTCACTTACTTGTTTTTTGTAGGTAATAATAGAATATGATAACGAGATGTAGAAATTAGATTGTTTGAAAACTAATTTCAGTACGGAAATTGAGTGAACATTTTAATTATTTTTCCTGAACCTAGTCAGAGAGAATAATCAAGGGATAATGTTGATTTGGAAAAGTAATTAACATCATATACCCACACAACTTGTATCTCGGAAAACAATTACCTTCTTTGAGAAGCGAGCGACATAAATAAAGCCATAGTACAATATTATTCTCACTGGCACTGATGACTATGAAAAATTCATCGTTGAAATTTTAATTAAAATACACACAATTCTTGCGTACCTTTAAATTATCCAGTTACTGTTGTATAAATTGTAATTTCACAATGATTTCTCATGGAGCTGCATTTCAATGGAAAATCTGGAAAACAAGCATAGCCTTAGGAAACGGTAGTCAAGTATATGACATAATTAACGAATCGCGTGCTGCTATCATCAAACCAATGGGAAAGAACTAACATAATATTGATATTTTCACTTTTGTTGCCTGCCACACGAATGAAATTATAGTACACATTAAACATTTTATGGAATGTGGAACAGAACCTGAGAAGACAGCTTGGAGTAAAAATTCGTTTCTATGAACAGAAATCATGTATATACTCTTTTACAAATAACACTTTCGGGACTCTCTTCAAGATACCATTTAAACTTGATTCTTGCTATATGAGATCATTTTGATTTTCTTTGTGAATTACAACTTCAGTTTTCTGATAGAGTTTGAAATTCTTTGTTAAGGTCGATTCCCACTATACGGACCGACAAAGTAACGTCAAGGCACGGCGACGTCACGTCAAAATATTTTCCAATTGTTTTTAAATGACCACATTCACATTACCAGCAACGTAACGGAACGTCAACGGCAACCTTGCGTCAACGGTACGTTCTTGCAGAGAATTTTTTGATGTTCCTTTCCGTGACGTTGACGGTCCGATTCTGCAAGTCTGAAATTACAACCGGACTGGTAACGGCAACTATTGATATTGGAATTGATATTTTGACATTCCGCAATATTTGTTAGAACTTGCATTTAAAATGTTCCTGGTATAACAAAAATGTCACATTTTGTGATATTTCTTCTGAATTCATACCGTCGTTTTCTCATTCTCGTTAGAGTGTGTGGTATTGTCCGACACTCATCCCCATTCCCAACATTAGCCATATCCAATTTTTTTGCTTATTCCTGCTTCTTTGTTCCTCTTTTTCATCCAGAAGAAGTGCAATCATAGCAAGTTCATTTGGATTGAACATTGGAGCATATCAGTGAAATTTTATTGCTCTGCACGCCGTCACATGCAACATTGAACGTTGACGTGACGATCCAATGTGAATATCTGGCAAATTTAACGTGACGTTGCCGTGCCTTGAACTTACGTTGACACTTCCGTATAGCGGAAATCGACCTTTATTGTTCACCATTCATGAACTTTTCATCCTAACGTCATAAGTTCCGTTATTTGTGAGGAATTGAAAATTCAACACACCTAAATATATGAGTTCTAGAATCACTTTACACACAACCATCTTAGAACGACCGGCAGTTGCAGATACGTGATGTTTCCCTCTCACTAAGACTTATCAACACAGGTAAGCCAAGAATATATAAATCGATACTCGGACGACAAGCTAATGTTTGGTCAGCTTCTGAAATACCTTAACTGCTTGACACATCAGTAAAGGAGAAGATAATTGTTGAATGACAAAACCGTGGATATTTTTCTGATATTCATTCCGTACACGTAAAATCATGGAGAAGATAAAGTTGAACTTCCCTTCATGAATTTACACTTGATGAAAAGTAACTGTCTTCGAATCTTCCGGCATTGAAACAGACACTGAGTTTTATCAAATATTTGATAAATTGTAGTGCTTATTGCTCCTGAAGGCATTGTTAATTGTTAAAATGAAAGTCACTATTTGATGAATGAAAAAAGATTAAATGCTCCATTCTTGGATGCAGCACTAAAAAAAACACTACACAATTCATTTCTTACTCACTATTATCAAACAACAAGCAATTGATATTTATTTTTAACAAATTATTCATACATTACACTTTGCTCTCAGCTGACCAAGCTCTTAATGCTCACTACTCTGGATATTCACTACTACTTGAATCAGACCGCTCGTCCCTATATATTCGGTGTCTACTTCTAGGAATTTCTACGTCATTCTAGCAAGCTTCTCGAATTTTCGATTGTGCAGAACGGCACGACGCAGAGAAATGAAAGGCTCCTTCCAGGCAGAGTTGAATTTGGGGCCTATTTTATTTTTACGAATTATGACACCTTCGCATGCTGCAATATGATCCAAATTCAATAAAATTTCATCATTCAGGATCAAACAAACAGTTACTTGGACTGAATTTTTGTGATTAGCTATGTGAAAATTGTGAAATCTGTTTCTGTTCACTGGAGATTGAATAAATTAAATCCGATCATAATTTGACGTAATGAACCATCTCGTATCAATTTGCTGAAACCTAATCCCAAATATTGAGTTCCTCTCCTGGTTTTATTGAGGTCTCTCGTTGCAGGTATCTCCTCTGGTTTTCAATTAATCCTGCTGACAATTTGATTGAATATTGCATATGAAAGATAGTAAGCTTGGATTTTATCTTCAAAAAGAGTCGAGCATCTTCTCGAAGAACAATCATTTAGAGATTCAAAGTAGGGATCACATTCATCACAGAAAAATCCAGAAAGATTCTGGTTCATTGAGCTTCAAGCACAGTCAATAGATACTTCTAACAAAAACTGAAAGATCATAGATAGATTCTCATGGAATGATGGACATGTAAAATGTTCATTCTAAAATGATTTTGATTGTGTGTCATCAAAAGCTACAAACTGTCTCAAGCTAGAAGTGAATTACAGAATTTATATTTGACAGATATATTGGGAATATATTGATCATATTTTCAAAGCTCATCAACAAGTCCTGCAGATAAGTGGTGTGAATGATAGAACAGCCATATATTGGTTGATATCAAGCGAAAAATAGGAAATGTGGGAGGAAGAAATTGTACATATTATAATAAAATAAGAGCTGTGAAAGAAATATTGTTACAAGAAATCACTTACAGCTACTGAATCGGCAAATATTCTCATCAATCATTATTATCAAATAAATGAATAATTCTGTATCAGAATCGAATCGCGTTTCGGAAGTTGGGAGTTTTCCAAGATTTATTCGAATCTATTCCAAATTGCTCACACTGTTAGTGAAATAATTGTTGATATATGCTCTCTGGGTTTTTCATGCAAAAATTGAATCTATAACTTCAATTGTTTGAAGTTATGGAGAAATCACACCAACATTCCTCCTTACATACCCACGGTACGACAAATTTCCTCACATAAATAACGATAACTTTGGACATGTTGAGGACTCCTTAATATTGTGAAGATAATGATCATATCGTCAGTCGGAAGAGTGACTTTGAGTTATCTTTTTCCAGTAATTCTATTCCCCATTTGAATACAGAGCATTCTGATGATGAATGAGAGTGATCTAACAAGTCCTACACCTTCAGATCTTGAGAAAATAGTCTTACAAATTCAACAGTCATTTCTGCGTTCATTATGCAGGATATTTCAAATTCTGTAGTTCCATTAGACAGTGATACTTAGCAAACATCAATAAAAGTAGTAAATAATGTTGCACCCCATGATATAAATGATTAAATATGACAATATGTGTGAAAAGGTAGAGAAAAACAATATTCTCTCACTGTAAATCACACCACCCGTGTCAAAAAATCTAAGGCCCGGTTTCACCAAAGTCAGTTAAATTTATCTGGAGGTTATCTTGAGTTAGTAACTATAGTTACAATTGTATCAACAATAGTTTTCGTATGAAATAACCTCTGGGTAAATTTAACTAGCTTTGGTGAAATTGGCCCTTAAGAGTGTCGTTTACCTAAATCATGAAAACATGGTTTACGCATATCTAATTATTTCTCGTCACATAGATTATTTTTAATGATCAAGTAGTGCTTCTGATAGATGAATCTTCAAAGCACGGAACCTGCTTCCTCGATTTTTAAAATTTTCATCCATTTGTTGTAAAAAGAGTCATACATTTTGCAATTTTTACGCATATATTTCTCATATAAATTCAATCATTTTGCTGTAAGTTGCAAATAATGATTATTTCATTGGATTTTTTTTATAATATATTGTATATACGTTGATAGTATATGAAAATGAGTATGCATTATTCCAATTTTATTTATTTATCAATATATGAACAAAAAACTAAAAAATTGAGCTTCACACGCATATCAAATTTCTGCTTTTATGAGACTACTGTTTTTAAAAACTTTTAGTCAGTATATTGTAAATCACTATATCTATGGAATCATGTGAGCGGAATCTTAAAATTGTCTATATTTTTCGAGAAAAAAGCACATCAACTGAAATAAACAAATGGTATTTCAAGACATTCTATCGTGTTTTAAGATGAAAAAATTTACATATGCCTACCTCCAAGAATAGTCTATAGAACATACTATTCCAATTTTCAATCATTCCACTGTAATTTCAGATAAACGCAAAAATTTGTTGCCAAAAAACAGAATATATTTCTTAAAATATTTCGCCTGTTATACTCAACCCCTGCAACCAGCTTGACATTTTCCTTGGAGCTGTCAATATTATCTGTGAGACACATATTTATAATCCCTTACTACCTGTTCTTTTATTAGACACCTTTCTCAGAGCGGTCGAATTTGCAAAAGAGATAAATTTATTGTTCAGTGTTTCATTCGGTTATTTTCGTCTTGCCACTTTCATATTATATCAGAATGAATTTTCATCGCAATCAAGTGAACTATGTTTATCTATAATAATTATGATGATGCAAAGGCATTAATTATTAAACAATTAGCTTACAAAAGGTCACATTTTTTATTCGCCACTCTCCACGATTGATATTTTTTGAAATATGTTTAAAATAATACTTTTAATCAATGAATACTAAAATAATCTCCAAAAGTATTATAACATTTAATCCTAAAATAAATATAGAAGATAAATTTTTAATACCATCTTCAGAGAAAATATAGTGCTCATCAATAATGCAGATTTACAGGTGTCCTCAATCAGATTTTACTTGAAATCCTAGCATATTTCTTTGAATATGTTGCTCGAAGTATGTTTTTGATTTGTTTGACGAGAAATTCATCAATATTTGGAGAAACTAGATAGTTGAATTTGAAAAATTTACTTGTTTGTATGACATCCTCAAACATATAGTCGCATTTTATGCAATTTCAAGGAATATTATTTTCTTCACTGCTGCAAGTTAGTTTGCTCTATAAAATTCTATTCACAGATTCATAATATTCAATTCCGGCCTAAGATTTAGACTAAGGCACGGCCCTGATTTTAAAAGCGTGACCCCGTGAGCGTGAGCAATTCTGGAAATCTCTACGTGTTACAAATTATATTGAGAAAATATTACTTCTGGTATTCCATAAGCAAAATTATTTCCATAATCTAATGATAAAATAAAAGAGATTTTCTATTTAAAATAAAAAAATTATTGCCGATTTCTAATTCAACCGGAAGAAATATCAACTTGAAAATATTTTAGTTCAACGAAGCAAATTTCTAAGCCTTTTTTTAATCAATTTAGAAAAATCTCAAGCAAATTTTGAAACACTTGTGAAAGTATCTAATTTCGTAAACAAGGAAAACAACAAAAAACTGTATTTTTTTTGCATATGTCATAAAATTAGTTATTAAATTAGCTTATTGCCCACATAACGATCTGGACTTGACAATTATTTTGAATTACGAATAATTCAATTTTCTAATAGAATCAAGTTTGATGAAGTCATTATAATAAATTATTTATATCCTCATAAATTTGGTAAAAATTACTGTGCATGATTATCATTTTCTTATAAAATTCAGTTGATAATTTATATTATATATTAGCGTTGACTGGATATTCAATTAATGGTTTCATTCACAAAATATCTTGTTCCTAAGTTGGAAGTGGTGTTCAAGAGTGAATATTTGAAAATATCTGCAGTTAACATTTTATTTACTAATCTAAAGATTAAGTTCAGGTACTATTTGAGTCGGCAAATAATGAACCCAAAACCTATGTCATAAATCTTTCTATTAGGGGAACTACCTGCTGTTGAATAAATTCAAATATAGACTACCAAGCGATTGAGCAAGATATTTGGGTTGCATGCACTGAAAACCCCTTGTTTGAGCTGAACAGAAATAAAATTTAGGTAAACGACAGCCTTAAAGCGTTAGAATAGGCTCTTTGCGAATAGATTGCAGCGCCACCAGTGGTTAATTTTGACAGTACTAGCAGGAAAACAAAACGTTATCATTGTACATGATTTCAGAATATATGTACCAAATTCAAATTATAAAGCAATTTATAAGCCAGTTTAACAGTAAATTGAAATATTACGTGTTGGTTATACAAATTGTTGCGTTTCAAACTGTAAAACAGTTACGGAAATACAAAAAAACATAAACATTTCTACAAGTTTCCATTCAGAGAACATGAAATAGGCATGGGAAAAAATGGATTCAGGCTATTAAACGAGTAAAAAAAGTAAAAAGAAGTCAATAATAATTATAGAATATGTATTAAATGTAAAAATTACTTGATGAAACTAGAAAATTTATGTAAGAAGTTAGGTTAAACCATTGTAAGCTATAGCAATTTTGTATGTATTATTTTTATGTATCGGATTAGTTTTTGGAAATTCATGCAAAAATATTTCGCGTTGCATCAACCTAAGGCAATGTGAAAAATATACTTTCATGTGACATGTTTTGATTCGTTTGACAGACATATAGCAGCCTATAATTAATTATTTTAAAATAACATATCTTACTTCGATAAAAACTTTAAGCGAACAAGAATTAATCGACATTTGCTCTACTACAAGCGCGGAAATCAAACTCTTATCCAAAAACAGTTTTTCTTCAACATTAAACACATGCTTACTTCTTGCACTAATTTTCCTCTTTCTAATATTGTACTTCGGATACAACCAGGTTATATGAATTGGAGTCCTGTTCCTATTATAACTCCATTAGTCATCATTCACTTGTGTTTTTAAACTTATTTCAAGCTTCAATATAAACTTTTTAGCTTTTATTTACTTATTCCACGTAATGACAGTTCAAATTTTTTCCTGCAGCTACTTCCAAAATTAAACACTCCGAGCCCTAGTGTCGCTCTCCAACGTTTGCGCAAAGAGCCTATACGCATACAATTTGATTTTTAATCAGTCAACAATGAAAATGTTGTTTTCAGTCTGTAAAAGTGGCATTTTCATCCAGAATTTTCATCACGTCACGTGAGTAGAACAATGAAAGAAGTTAGTGAAGAGAAGCGTTCTTAGGATGAAAGACAACAAGTTTGCAAAAACTCCAACTGCAATTTTCATTACGGTAATGGCTCCTAAAACCAGAATAATAGTTTTTCTGGAGCATTGCTCTACTTTCGAACTCTTTTTGGATCTAATCAGTGATAATAGAAATGAAAATGGGATTACTTGATATAATAAAAATATAGCTGTGATATCCCGGAATAGCTCAATGAAATACTTTGTCACCTCCCAAAGCCTTCATTATCATAAGAACCGCATGAATAATCGTTTCAAGACGTTAATTATGAGCATTGAATGTTTACCGTGAGCTATCTCTTCTTATACTCTGTGATTGCGTGGAAAAATGATGTTTGACATAGAAATTATAAAAGAATCTCATTGCATCCTCGGATTTCATAATAATAATGAATTTATTTGTGTGCAAGCTGAGCTTATACAAAGGTGTGTGGTACAGAATTGATATTAATAATTGTTACAAATAAATACGAATTTGAAAGGAGTTTTCAACAAAGTTATATATATATCATATGATTTTTCTGATGTGATATTTGATAGAAGTTTAGTAAAAAACTCCTCTGGTGGACTTCTGGCAATGTGCTTGATAATGTAGTGTTGACGAAGAGAGTTGAATATTGGACAGTAGAATAGAAAATGGTCAAGATGGTCTTCTTCATTAGTGTTGCAAATTGTACATAAGTATCTCGTTTTGCTGAAAATTATGGCAGTAATTATTTAAGCTGATTCTAGGGTTTATCATAGAAAAAGTTCTGAGTTGGACTAAAAGTCTGTGGACATGAAGAGGGAGTTTCAAGGAGAAATAGTTCTGCGAGAATTCATCATCGGATTTCAAAATAAGGAAATGGTGGACGACTTGTTCAATTCAATCAAGCTCTCATAATGGTGTTGTATCAACCAATCTAAATCTAATTTAGAAATGGGAACAGGTGATGCTTTTGTGAGCCTAGTCATCAAAGATGTGTTTTCTGGGTGTTGTTAGAATAGGAAGAATTTATGTTTCGAATAGTGACAACATTCCAGAAACTCTAATCAGAATTAATGAGAGACAAAGCAGTATCAAATGCAGCAAAGCTGTAGCGCGAATTGTAATTACAACACTAAATTTACAAAGACAAGGAGCGTCGTTTCTAAAGCAGTATTCCTCCGCAACCAAACAGTCGAGCATCGTGCTTATCAAAGCAAGTAAACAGGAAGTAGAAGTGTTGCAGGAAAGGGGTGGGGTGCTATTATATCCTGAGACAAATAAAAGCTACCAGGTCAGGCGCGCCAAACCTAGAACACGGATAAACAAGGGGATGTTAAAAAAGCCCCTTGTTCTCATAGACTTGAGACTTGGAGCCCAACATTACACCATAACACACGAATCTTACAGAAATCACATTTCTCCTGTGGTTGCCTGCTTCCGTGCTTAGGCGGTTTTAACAATAAAAGATTTGATAGTTATTCAACGTGATTTCTATAGATGAACAAGCCCACTTTATTATTATTGATATTACCATTCTGATAGTGTTACTTATTTTCCAATGAGATTTACAATATAATACAGATAGATGAAAAATATTAGAAATAAATATTAATCACGCTTTTCACCTCATACAAGTAACACATTGGTAGATTGAATGATTCCCTAGACAGTGAGGTGCGGATCGAATCCATGACCTTAGAATTACAAAGCCTGCAAATTTGCATGTTTCAATATCCTATCCCAGTATTCTGTTTCGACCAGAATGCATTGTTTCTGTTCTTAGCATAACATATTCAATAATCCATGGCCTTATTCGAAGAGTAAACAGCGAATGGTTATTAAATATTCATCTTGAGAACTGGTACGGCTATTGAAATAATCAAATACAGAATATTACTTCTTCATGGGATACTTTGGCTTTGTTCATCACATATTTCGAATCAAATTTCAAATTCACAGCGTACTTTGTAAGGGAGGAAACAATATAGTTGCTAGAAGACATGTTTATAGTTCTCAATTTCGTTTTGTTTATAAGAAGGTCTCATATTTCAATTTGTCCATATTTGGAGGGAAGCCAGACATCATTTGAAATACTGAGCTGCATAGATATAGGAAAACTAACGAGACATGGTTTCCAAGCTTATTTTGAATAGGTTCAATTGTAAACTGAGATAATGAATTATATGCATTAGATTTTTGTTTGTTCTGGAAAGCAAAATAGATTATTTTGAGCTTGGCTGGTCTGTCTTTTGGAAGTCAAATGAATCGTGCGTTCTTATTCTGTATATTAATTGAGAAAGTTTTGATGACACTTCTTGTTTTATCTTTGGAGTATACTTGAACAGGGACACGAAATGTATTCTCTCCATTTGTTGTTTCACTTTTTGTAATGCATTTCGAAGTTGGAGTCATATACAACTGTTTATCTCTGTGACAGATCTAAGATAATTTCAAGATTTTCTCCCTTGAAATCAGAGATAAGCTCAAGGATCGAAGTCTCTTAGACAGTATATACTTACCAGCATTTCATTGTTTCCCAACCCTTCTCCTGATCATCTAGGACTTAAAGTTTTGTAAGGTAATGCTGTAACATTCTGAACTACTGAACTCACTAACTATTATGCTACTTTTTTTGAAGAGTTGTTCTATGCTTATGTTTGTGTTACAGATCAATATTGTTCACCCTTTTTATCAAATGTTCCCAAAGTTGATTGAGACTGTGAAAGTGTGTCGTAATATCTCAATATCAACCCAATTCCGTTACAATTGGTTTCCTTTGTCATTCAGTTTTGATTCAGTCTTCTTGGATAACCAAGATGAAATTAAATTATTTTCTCGGATGCTTGTCGTCTCTTCCGTGCATTCCGACTCCAATTTCTCTTTCTCACGAAATATAACCTTCCATTTCATTCTGTCCAATAATATCAGAGATTTTCTTCCGGTTGATTATAAAGATCTCTTTTTCACTTTCCCCATGGTAGGAAAAGAGGATTTTTGACACGACTACATTGTGCTATCCAGCTTTTTCGAATCGAGTTTTCTTTTGACAGAATTAATCAGATTTCATATATTTTTGTGCCTTCTTCAGAAATAGACCCATCAAGAAGGCTTCATGTTAAACAAGTAATTTATTCACCTAAACCGTTTGTACGGAAAAACTGGTTTGGTTGGAGTTACAATTCATATTGGAAAAACTCTGCTGAGCTTTTAAAAGGGTACAGGCTGCTCATTCTATAAGGCATTGGAATTAATGGCTGGCACCACAAGCTCTGTTTTTGGCTGTACCAGCAGTGTTATTTTAAGAAGAATTTCAAGGCAATATAAATATTTCAAGCTATTTCAAAGAAAAATATTCAAATAAATTTTGTAGACATATGTGTTTTCCGTAATTTGTATCTGAAGATTATTTTCTAAAGTATTTGGGAAAATTCTAATTGTGTTGAAACACATCTTGACACAACGTTGTTAGTAGCGCCAAAAACAGAGCTCGTGGTACCAGCCTATGTGTTTCCTGAAATGAGTAGTTAATTATTTTGATTCGTGTTTGATTTCATATGATTTTTTTCATTTATAACGAATGAATTTGCTTTAACATAACACAGCTCTAAACTATTGATTCTCATATTCAAGAACGGAAGCCCATTATGAGTATGAAAGAGAGATATCAATATTGCTTCCCATTCAAACTCGGTTTCAGTTATTTAATGAGTAGGATGCATTTTACATCTCTGTCTGGGACTCCCAACTTAAAACAATCATCTCACCATAATGAATTCATCATCTAGTCATACCAAAACTATGAAGCAAAAAAAAATTAACACATTCTTGATCGACCGCCAGATGAAGAAAAAACAAATCAGGTCGTAAATGGAATGTCGTCTCCATCAATCCAGAATAGTTACTTGTTTCAACAATAAATTCATTCTCTATAATCATTCTTTCATATAATGAGAAAACAAACTTTATCGATCAGACTAGTACCGGTTCCCTTGGGGACCAATCATTTCTTGATAAGGATTAATCAGAATAATGCTGTCACTCTTCTCTGTGTATGATAGCACCAGAACACATCTGTCAAAGTTTTCAATAGAACTTGAAGATCAGCCTTTATCTGTCGCAATTTAGTATCCTCAAATATTCAGTCGATGTACTGTAATGAATGCTCACATGTACAAAAGTTTCACACAGATTTAGCATCTAGAATAATCCAAGAGTGTATAAAGGGTCATATACAGTCCATCTCACGTACAGCTGGATTCTCACTACCACATAAAGCTTTCATCTTTATGTCTTAAACACGGTTACTTGCCTTGCTTTTCTCTCAAGGTACTATTTCATCCCAGCTTCTTTGCACGTGTTACCAAGAAATTACATGGAATATATTGCAAGGAAGACTCTATACCGAGAGCTTATGTGTTTTATCGATAATCCAACATAGGATATATTTGGAAAGCTTGTTTTCCAGTTCAAATTATCGGGTTTGAAGTATAACGTTACAAAATAGCTTTTCGTTTTCCCTTCGTGCTGATACAAATGACAGAAATTTTATATGAGAACTCAGGCACGAACCAAGAATTTCATAGAATATGCACCAAAATACAGTATGAAGAAAAATGTCTCCAGATCTCGAATAATCACTTATATTAGTTTATCTGTACCTGATCAAACTGATCGTGTCAAATTAGCATTTTTCGCAGCCCAAATTATAGATACGTTCAAGCATTGATCCAGAGAGATCAATAATGACTGAGCTATATTCCTGGACAATTGGGTGGAGAAAATAGTTCATATGAAACAAATGGCTATTATGTAATACATTGATTGTATCAACGATCAGCGACATGTTTGTATATATGAGAAAAATAACCAACTATGATCCTTAATATACCAGATTGCATTGAAGTTGTTAAAGAACTGCTTAGATACATATTAGAAAATAGATTGGAGTGAAGATAATCTTTTATTCTTATTCTTATTTCTAATATATTTTTATAGATTTTATTGAATGTGCTGAACATGTTCCTTACAAATTTTGATTATCTTGCTTCGTTCAGAAGATACAGCAACAAACATTGTGCTACGAAAATAGTCGATTTTAGAAATATCATCGAGTATTGAATTCTAATCGATCATATTTGTATTTCAGAGGATATTCTTATAAAACTCTTCATCGAGTTAAATCTCAGTTTGTGGATCACAAAACTTCCCACACATATTGATTATCTCAATCCAATTGAGAGGTATAGCTACAAACTCTAAATGTTATTTGTCAGGTAATGGTATTCATATTTCTCAAGATATTCCAATAACAAATGTTATTATATTAGAATGGGTCGTGCAGAATACGACATTTTCTACAGACTTAAACTATCTCAATTAGTTTAGGAGATACCAAGTCAAACAGTGTGTGCTTTTGATTGGGTTATTCTCTCCTCCGTCCGCTACTCAAGTAATACAGCGTGCGATCGTAGAGTCTTTACGATGTTTATAACAACAAAAATCATCGGAATCGATTTTTCTTAATACATTTTATCTTAGAATATACAAATTACAGGATACTTAGGTCTCACATTCCAGAAATTAAGCAATATTTGTAATTTTGGAGGGAACGAATAATAAAAAACTTATAAGATTCACACACAGTCCTACGAGTGGGTGAATGTAGTGATTTTCAACCTAAAAAACTGTATGATGAGTTACAAACTACTATCCCAAATGTACCAGACTTCATTGAAGATGTGATAGAACTGTTTCAGTACATAATGAAGAATAACTTTTATTACCAAAATATTCACATTTTCTATTCGATTTTGTTAAGAATACCGGTAAGTACAGCATCCGCCGAAAGACACTTTTCGAAATTGAAATCAATCAAATATTATTCTAGAAGTACGATGGGTCAAGAAAGACTTCCAGTATTCATCAAGAAGTTTAGTAATGCTAAAAGCAAGAAATTTCTATTTCCTAATTTCAGTCTAAGAATATAGCTCAATTTGCATAATCTATACTTTAATAAAATCAGTAGTAGGAAGCTATGTCTCAATCATTTTTAAATTTATAATATTGCTACTTGCGTCATCAGAGGGCCTCGCAAAATGTACATCAAATTTTGGTCGTGCCCCACCACTGTCCCTCAATAATCGTGAGCCATCACACAACGTTTCAAATTGAATCTGTTTGAATAAACTAATCTGTAAACCACTCTTTATTGACTGTTAGATATATTTGATAACTATTTCCAGTCTGCATGTATATCAAAAGAATCTACATCAAAGGAAAACACCAATTTAAATTCAATTATGAAATAAATATCTGATATAAAACTCATTTTCAGAATGTGTTTGTATGTGTGGCAGAACAATGTGTCAAATATATTCTATGTAGTTGAAAATTGCGCAGAATTTACTGATGCATGGCTCTTGACTCAATCAGCAAAATATACATTAAACTCATTTACGTGTAAACAAACTGTGTAAAGGATAAAGTAATTATGTGCCAAGTGCGAAGTGATTACTTCAAAATTAGTAGCGCAATCTATTTTCCCGAATGTAAGAGCAAATTTATCGGCATAATATTGTATATTCATTGGAGGGCTTGGGAGTATTCCACGGTTTTAATGTAATTTGATTAAACAGAAACTCACATGCTAGCAATTTTAGGCAAAACTCCAACTTTCCAAGAATAAATTTTAATTTTGCACTCAATGATACAATTTACAACAGTTCCGAAGCTCATAAAATTAATTTCAAATAAACTTGTGATACAGAAGTCGTTCAGTGACTTCAACTTAAGCAGGAGCTCAACGGATTAAAATGGTGCAAAGTTCGAGAAGAGAGTCTCCAACATCACCACCAACAAGAACCATAAGAAATTTGAGAATGGCGAACTCAATTTATTGATGATTTTAGGACGTTCTCGCAGTATTAAAAAGAATTTTCACCTTAGAAGGAAGTGAGGAGCAAAGAATTACTGGTAGTGCATTGGTAAGATGAGTCATAAATAGCTCATCAACACCTCGAAGCTTCTCCACACTCAATCAGTACTCTAGCTCAGATCATTATATCATATCTAAATATATAATATAGAATTACTTATATAGTGATCATATTCAATCATGAAAATAAATAAATAGAGCACAAATATTGATAAGAAGCTCATATATCAGAAATAGCAATAAGCCAAATGATCTGATGTACTGACAAAGGTGATTCTCTCGTCAAGGGCTCGTTATATTGAAAACATAGAATCACTTCGTGAATACTTTATAAGATGAATGGGAATTTAATAAAAAAGAACTACAATAAGAGTCATTGCACCATTTCTCTTGTAAAATTATAAGTCCGAATATCAATAGATCAGTCAATATATTCTCAGTTATTGAAGAATGGATCTGATCGTTCAATTTCTCTCAAGCAAGCACAAAACAACTGTAATTGAAATGGAAGGCTAAAATATTTTCGATGATTTTGTGCTCTGCCTCGAAGAATTCGCGGTGCCTGTGCTTTCAATCACTTCCTTGAGGTAAATTATTGGCCAGAAGGTTCATTTCTTAGAAGCATTTGTGATGACGTAACCATTATTCATTTAACAAGCGTATGAAGCAAGTCTCTTACTCCACATCCCAATAAAAACCATTTATCAAGGATTCCTTGAACTTTCGTACTATATTTTCCACCGCATTGATGTTGTAGGCTAGAAATTATATGCTCCTCTTTATCGGCATCGTTGTTTTTCGATGATTGATGTGAAAAGAACATTTTCCTCATTTTTATCTGATAATGAACGTCTGAGCTAAGAATTCAATAATAAATTTCTGAGGGCCGTCTGACACAGTGCATTAAACTCAGCATAATGTACCACATTTTGATTCTCCATTTTAAAGCACAGTATCTTGTGGATGACAAGATTTATTGTTCTGTGCATGAAAACAAAAAATCAAAATTTAAAGCAAAATGTAATAATTATTGTAGGCAAGTCATATGAAACACGTATTTTGAATTGAGAGCTAAACTTGGATTTGCTGTATATTCATAATTGAGTCGCATATCAAAGGATTGCAGTGATACCAATCTCATCATTTGATAATAGAGCGGAATGAATATTCCCATTGGTAAATAGATTCTGATAGGTTTGTGTGCAAATAGACATGTATCTGAACAAATTGCATCTGCAAACATTGCCCGTTGGGAAAAGCTTGTTACCAATGGTCCACGATCTGAAAGCGCACATGTTCTATTCTTGTTTGTTTCTATTTAGTATAGTTTCTATTGTATTGACTTCAATATGAAATGGCTCAGATAGGTTTCAAAGTGTAAAAACTGATTTTATGAGATTCTTTGAAGCGTTCCAATGAGGTGAACATATTCTTTCGATAGCTTTCATAGAGCTGGTTTGGCTCTAGTTTAATAAATGAGACTCAGCTCACCGATCAAACTCATAATGTCTATAATAGCACGCATATTGGAAATAATTGGTGATATGATATTTGGGCAAGTTTTGATGTTTTACGAATGTATAGCAATCATTGTTTGTGATATAATTGCGAGTGTCGTGAAATTTCATGGTTTTACTCACTTCATTTTGATCCGTCCCATAGGAAATATTAGATTATTACCAGTACAATAACAGATTAAAATATGTATACGCAGTTCTGTTCCATCTTCTTGAAGCATTGTTTTTCAAGTAGTCCCTCCTGCGATTATCAAATTATAACGTTAGTTGATAAGCGATCCCGATTGGCAGCATCTGGTATAGATTCCAATAAGTCAAGCATGAGGTCATTATGCTTCATTGCAAACATGGATTGGTTGAGAACTATTCCTCTATAATCCGCTTCTTTATCAACAAGATCGAGTTACCTCCGGTTAATCAATTATCAGCTATTAGTCGATGTTATCCATTCAGTTGGATCTTGCAGATGATTGTTAGGAAATTGAACAGTTCTGCATTGTAGACAACCCCAATTTGATCATGAGAAGAATCCCGCTTGGCTCAATCAAAGAGCTAATCGGCGAAGCGACTGAAAATGTGCAATAGCCCTAATTAGCTCATTGATGTGTCGATTCTTCAGTAAGTGGCTTGAATTTTGTCATCAGCATAATTCATAATTATTGTTGCATAATTTCTTAATGGTAAAATTTTCGTCACAATACTCCCACAAAATTTATGACTGATAACTTTGCGAACTGCGACCATCAAAAATAAAGAAGTTTAAGATCCCTCCCTAGAATTTTTCATCGCTCATTAATGGCAAAATATTCTTGAAGTGTTATGATACCGTATAACTGTAATGAATAGTAACGTCCCAAGCAATTCAGGAGAATTGGATGGTTGTAATCCTCAGGGAATGACCTCTTCTGATAAGCTCGATAAAAAAGCTCTGGGTAACACTTTGTACCTGCTGTGTTATAGATGTAACGAATATAACAAGAAAGTTATGATAAGTAGTACTTGTACTCTAGACTTCCGTAGCGATTCTGAAATCAAAATTTATCCCTTCTGCTAATTTCTAAAATCCATATAACTCAATAGTGGCGACAAATTGATCATACAAACTAGCTCTAAATTCAGTTGAATCCACGTTATTTCCAAAGTTGGAATTGTTTGTGAAAAAGGTTGGTATTATTGATCATATTCGAAATATAAACTGATGCTGTATAATATATAGTAGAGCCCATGTGCTAATGATATGTGTTCAGCAGAATGCTGGTAATCACATGAGGTGTGAAGCTGACAAATGATATTTGTCGTTTGGCCAATACGAGATGATAATATTTATCTTTGTTATTGGACAAATCTCATGTAAACTAACATCAACAGATTCATTAGATTTTTTTTGTTTGAATCATAATACTAGGGTTTCTTTTGTGAAGGTCCAAAAATATTATTGCTCTCTCCGGTAGTCTGAAGATGGTCACTCAGTGATTAAAACCGGTAACTAGATAAATTTGAAGAACAGTGTGGTTAGGAATTTCATGGTTTTATTATTCAGAAACCCTTACCGATTCCTTATATTAGCCCAACTTGGGTTATCCTTCTCCCTTATTATTCTCAATTTTTTTGCGGAGAATTCAATATAAAATAACTTTGACGCATGACAAAACACTTGTTTGGCATCAGTCACAAAGTTCCAGAAAGTGTTCAATTCCCTTTTCTTACAGCTTTGGATTCTGTTGCTTGAATAAACAATCATGTCTAGTACCTAGTCCATTTGCAGCGGTTCACATTATTTCTTGCAGTGCACATCCTATAGTTTGTTCGTGGAGCCATTACACTGAAAAATTCATAAAAATTGAATATGCACTGCTGTGCTTTTATCTCTCCATCCATTCTCTACAGCTTTTTGTTCTGACGTCAGTGTTCTTTTATTTGGATTCATATAAATCGCTTTAGTTTCCTGCAATTGAATCTCTGTGAGACAGAACAACGGAAATTTCTCATCTAAGATTAAGCAAATCTGTCACATTTCACATCAAGTTTTATTGAAATGTAAGTGTACACATGACGTGATTTTATAATGTGTATATTGCTTATTAGTTTGAGATATTTGGATACAATTTGTTGGAAGTTCTAACAGTTAGGGAGAACGCGTATTAAGTAAACGTTATCATTTTTCAAGACATGAATCAGTGTGTTTTGTTTCAATCAAAATAGCTGATACAAGCGATTATGAACTAATTCCTACTGATAGACGCTTCTACTCATTCATACATTTAACACTCATCCGTTGTGTCAATGCTTTTTCTCCCGTAACCAAGATGGCTAGAATATCATGAATGTACTACAACATTATTGTAGCCTTCCGATTCACTTAATCAACCAACTGAATCTGAAATACTGAGGAGTAAAAAAGGAACCTAAAATAGTAGCAAACTATTACTCTCTCATGTATTGACGATAAAAAATGATTGTCCCAGAAAATAATAGTAATTTCCAAATTGAATTAATTAGGTGAATCTTCACAATCATAAATAAATCCTTATGGAATAAATCACAAACTCTAGTGGAAAATTTTGGCAACAATCTGTGATAAATTTCAGTTAGCATGCCAAACTAAAATTCTGTAGTCTATAATTCATTTCGACCGCAGTGTGCTGCAATTTATAGATATGAGTTATATATTAACCAGAAACTGTTTTTTGCTATGTGAACCAAGCTGTTGAAACTCTATTTACATTCTGGATTCAATTGGATGGGATGGGTGATACAAAAATTATAAAAACAAGAAGCATTTCAATATATCTCCTAGTTATCGTACTAATACCAATTTCCCAGGAAAAAATTAGTGCAGATGATAAAAACATCAAATAAAATTTGGAAATTAGAATGTTCTGTTACATTACAAACAAAATTTCCCCATAAAATTAAAGTCAATTCGCCGCTGTAAAAAGTTTGAGTTGCTTATTCTGTAAGTGTACTAGAATGTTATCAGGACGCTTGAACTAGGATTGCCAACATTTTTCTGGCGGAATATAGTATTTTCCAAAAAGAACTATAAAATATATGATACACCTCAGAAAAATATAGTATTTTATGGAGATACAGAAACTAAATAAAGATATATTCTCCAATAAATGAACTCTTTTGGTCTGAGTTCTGTATACTTATTTTCATTTTGACGTTCCGACTTTCTATCCAAAAGTCATCTTCAGAAAAAATTATGATTTTAAATTCTTTCTCATTTCATATTTTTTATTTATTCGTATCATTTTTTTATGGGGAAGACTTCCGGATAGAAAGTGAAAATGTCAAAATATGAATGAATACACAGAATTTAAACCCAAAAATCTATTTATTATATTTCAATTCTGAAAAACATGTATAGATCATAAATTTTTTACTTATTCATTTTCATGAAAACGGACTTGACAAGATTCTAAAGCTCACTAAATCGATTATTGCGCTATCACATGAATTAAGTATACCTAATCCATACATGAATCTTTCTCTTATCAGAACACATCTTTTTACTTCGAAATTTGAATACTATTTTTTGTAGTAGATCATTATTATTTATCTCCTTAGATTCCTGAACGTATTATTGTAAATGATACAAAAATCAACAGAGAAGTTTTTCCCAGTCCTAATAAATAATGTATATTCACTTCCTCCTTCTGAAATTCTTATGAGAGCACATAATACAGTGATCTATTGATCGCTGAACGTTAAACACTGTAACTCATCTGAACTCTATGCTTAGAATCTGTCTAACGTAATTTTCATGAACTTGCGACTTTATTTGATGAAATATGAATCGAAGTGATTGGATAAATACATTTCTCAAGCACTGTTTTGGAGTTTGCATATTCCATAACCAAAAACTATGTTGGAATGAATGATATTCCAAAAAATCGTTAAGAATGATTCTGTATGCCGTTTTGAATGATTTTGTATGACATTAGGATCATTTCGACGAATCAGAAGCTGTTAGTTTGACTACTACCATGGTTACTTCCTAACAATTCAAGTATTCATATCTGGATTTACGTTTGACATTTAATAAATTTTCAAGCTTCCTTCGAAATATTGGTGAGTTTCCAAAACCTTGTTAGGGAAAGTATAGTCTACAATATGTTTGGAATGGCATATTCTTCACTCGCGAACCGTAATCCTCGCCTTCGGCTCAGCTCACAAACTTTTCGCTCGTTCAAAATATAGGTCATTCCAATACTTATTGTAGAATATACTATTCAATGCAATGATTATGTGAAAAATAAATCGAATTGATAATAATAATTTGAATGCAATGTTTGTGGAATACATCTAATAGTGAAGTCAGCATAGGGTTGCTAACATTTCTCCGGCGAAGTATAGAATTTCCAAAAATGAGCTATAAAATATATAGTACACCTCAAAACCTATAGTATTCAATCAAAAAAGCAAGAACTAGACCAAAATATACTTGTTACTCATTAGTTCTCATAAAATATATTTTTTTGCACTCAGCATTTTTGAACAATTTTTTCTCCTAAATGGAGGTGTCATATGCTTAATTGAACCTAATTAGCAAATTGACGTGGATTTAAAGCTCATTTTTTATCAATTAGGTACTCCTCCTATTCTGCTAGATTTCGGTTTTGAAAATATAGTATTTTTGCGTACTATATATTTCTTCAATAGTATATAGAATGCAAACTCAAAATATTGTACAATACCTAATATAAGTATTAGTAACTAAAATTAACCCGAAGCCATCAAGCGGTTATAAGCGGAACCATATTGTAAAATGAATTCAATCTCAATTTCCATACATTCGTATGTTATGTTACTGGTTTCATTAGCAATATTTAGTGGCTTCTCTGAGATTGTTCATATTAATTTTTATAGTGGAATAGTTCTTGATGGAATCGTTCAAGTTATTTCAGTGGAAAATACTGGGCTTTCCACTTTACTGTTACATTATATAACCTAAAAATCAGTCTTTTTCAAGACTATACTTTTCAAATATGGAATTCAATCGAAGAATTGGTGATAAGAATTATTCTAGTTATGGATGTCATTCCAAGTTTAATCGAAATGTGGATTTGAGTTTCCATAATTTTCTCAAGAAGGGTTGAAGTGTTTGTAGTGAATAAAATTGGCAACAATAAATTAGTTGATGAATGAGCCATGTGGATTAGAAAAATTCGTATAAGAAAAGCTGAAAGCTGAAATGTACAATACAAAAATGTCATGAATACCTCCCCGTAATATTATTTTCTTTGAAACTATGAATCTTATAACCTCACGTAGTCTTCCAGTTACAACTGAAAATGAAATATGAATATATTATTCTGTAAACACAGTGCTGCCGCCAACGGTAATTTCAGTTGCCAATATTATGGTACGGTTGGCAACCCTAGCTCGAACAAATGATATTTCAATTTATTACAGCACAATAAAGTAATCATAAATTGGAATAAATAACGGATGAACTAACAAACTCATCTTTCAATGCCTTCTGTAATGAATGTTTCATGTCTTCAAAAAGTATTTGAAATTAGGCCTTTTGAAGTATTGGTTAACAAATAAAGATGGGTCAGGGAATTGATTCTGTATTCAAAATATTATATTAATCGTTCGATTTGTTTTATGAATCAACTCCGTGCAAAATAGAAAAAGTTGAACCAAATAACATAAAGTCCTTGCTTAATTCGAAGCTGGTTTTTTCACAAAATGATGAAATCAATTATTTCGAATGCTTGCGAAAGAATAATTCGCTCAATCTGAATTTATAGTCATAAAATGAGATTGTGAGTGTTTTTAGATTGGGGAATTATTGGAAGATATCATCGATGTGGGAGTTCAGCATCTGAAATAATTGGTTTGCCTAATTCTGAAATTTCATTCAGATGACGATTTTCAAAGTAGAATGTATTGCGTTAAGCGGGTTACATGTAGTTTACGATTTCAAATCGACTATAAAGTAGCATTTCATCTGCTTCCAGCTTATCAAAATTTCAATGAAATGTTTGTTCTCCATTGCACATGAGTCTCTAAACTAGTTTTTAGAGTTGAAGTTAAATGTAACAAAGCTACACTATCCGACTTTTTTCCATTGCAAATTGAATTTCCCAATTCAAGAATACTTGATTATACTAAAAATATTGGAAAATGCTGTTCGAAATAGCGGGAAGTGTGTTGAAGAATGCTTCATAGAGTAGAAAGTTTGCTGAAAGTGGATTGTGACACTGCCAGCATCGACAAAAAATTTGTTTATGTCTTTCTACAGCTCAAGGTAAGATACTCTTCAGGATATCTTATCTATCTTAATTACTCATACTTTGCAACTTCAATTAATCAATAAGAAAATAAGAAGGACTCTCAAACAATACAGATACAATAAGCATCATCAAGGACTGGTTGCAGATTAGGACGGATATTTTTTCTCTAGTCTCTAAGCTACTGCAAAGACCTTGCTCAAGTTATGTAGATTTGAAAGAAGATGATGTTAAATCTAACTATTCGTTCTCAAAATCAATTTGTTTTTCCTTTGCTACGCCTGGAACTTATCCTTGTGTATATAGATGACTATAATCACCAAACTACTAAATGAAAGTAATCGCAGAATTGTGTCCATTACTATAAATATTAAGGCTCACAAAGAGACTCTCTTGAACTTTCGTATCAGTTTTTACAGCCCTTTAATAAAATATTTGCCGTCAAAGTCTTGTCGTATATTGAAAACTAAAACTATAAAACAGACTATTTATCAAGTCTCCTTCCATAAAACCTCGAACCTTTTCATCCTACAGATCTGACACCAATACAGAAGATCTTTCATATTTCCTATTTCTTCCCACTAGCTGGCAAAATATAACCGAACACAAATCGAGTGGCAGGATTGCCAACCACGACATTCTCATCAAAAATTGAAGCGCAGTGAGAAGGGAGAAACGAGTGTTTATCGCAAGATGAAAACCTTAAAGTACGCAAATTTTCTACAAGAATTTTCTCACTTTTCTACAAACTACAACGGCGATAAATTGACAGTGGGTTAACATTATTCAAATTCATTTAGATTCATGCTTTAAAATATTGAATTGCTTTCTATGTTATTTCTAAATGGGAATATAATCTGAGTAAGTTTGGAAATCTCGTCTAGAGGTCCTGAAATTAATATGAACATAATGTTCTTATTAATAGATTCTTTACTGTCCAACGTGGAATAATTGCTGCGAAACAAAAGAAGATTTGATGATTGTACGAATTGAAGGCGAGTGTCATGTTGTCTTAAATGTCTTGTCCAAACAACACTTTGAATTATTGATTACCATTGTTCAGTCCAAATTGAATTGATCCATTCTTACTTTCGATGTTCATTCTCTCGATTATTTCTCACAGAAAAATCATAATTGGTTTTGTTAATTTCATACTCAAGAGCTTGAAAACTTCTCTGTGCTTCAGTCTGTATTAATTCGATGTGCAAAGGCTCTGGAAATTGAGAACTCCAGCTCCAATTTGGTTTGTGTGCAAAAGTGGACGACCCTTCAATACAACGACTATGGTTATTGCGCGCGTCAGGAATTTCCCATTAACAGCTCCGGAACTCCAACAAAAAGGCGCTTTACCGCACTTGTTAGAAGCGAGGATCTGTACGGTATTTCAAATTAGTTTTACATTATTCTTTTCAATGGCAAGAACAATAGAACTAATTGGATACGATCCGTTTGTCTTTTTTGCTGCGGGAAATTGATGGACGTTTTCGGATAATTTATGATTCGATAAATATGAGACTTGGTGGCAGCAATATTTGTCACTATATTGATTTGATCATGATGCTTGTATGAATATGGAGTATTTATGCGCAATTTTTGACGTCACTCCAGCTATCATCCCTCAATTTGGTTCAAAAGTAATGGAAACGTTAAATTTGATTCCCATAAAATCAATTCTTGGAAGAATATGATATTCTGATGTGATACTGCTTGAAAAATTCATATGTGTAACCGTTGGCGATCAGCACATAATAAGGACGTTATAAAATGTTTCATCCTTCTCTTTCAAACTCTACTAAGGTACGATATAGAATAGTTACTCCGCTGGCTGAAGAGGAAATAAAGTCTCATTCATACTGTCTGAATACACCCATGTTTCTCGCCATATACCGGAAGACCCCATCCTCAGAAGATGCTACAGATTTAAGGACACTTCAAGAAATTCAATTTCTTTTGAAGTCTCGTTGAGTGAATTCATTCGTTTTCGAACAACTTGAGCGGAAACTGTATCATTCTTCAAATAGGACACGCTGAAAGAGTAATAATTTCATAATTAAATCGTGAATATCGCAAAAATATGGATCATTTTTGAATTTGTTTTGCTTGGAGCTTGAGACTTGAGCATACTGCAGCAGTTTGCGGATTATGAATTTCAGTGTCGTCAGCATTTCATTTTGCAAAATTTTCAACTTCCAGCCGATTTTGACCTCACTCAAAAAAAAATGCTCTCTCAATCAATCAATCAATTTGATATGAGTTTTTCAACATATTCTACTCTCAAATGATTCCAGATTGTATTGCTTCTGGTATGTTCAAATTTCTACAAATTGTTATATTTCACGGTGTACATTATTTATTGTTTTTTTTTGTATTTACAGACATATTCGTCAAAATAACCATTATATCATATCATTTTTCAATTCAAACTTTATTGCTTACTTTTTTAATGAAAGTTTTCAATAAGAAAATGATAGATGGTGTTTTACTACAGTAATTCTATCCAGAAACGGCGTTAGGCATGGGCCTACATTTCCTATATGACTTGAGAAAATTCAAAAATGTACCAAAAGAGCAGAAAAATTTCTAGGTTTACACAGTTGAGTAGTCACTTCCAACCTCATGAATTGTATTAGTCCAGGCTATATAGACAAAAATAGGAAAAATAGAAGAACTAACCTGTGTATTTCCAATTTTTTCAGGAATGTCATGCGGAAGGTCCCTTGAGCAAAATGTAATAGCAAGAAGTGGAATCACCATGCCGTCAGGGGGAGGGGGTGTATTTGAAGGTTCGTTTTTCAACTATTTTGCTCATAACCTGAAAACAGTACATCCTAACAGGAAATTTTCAACATAAAAATTGAAGCCTAATAAATTTCCTATAGTTTTACTTGGATACATTTTTTTGAAGGAATGTATAATTTCAGAGATATCAGCTCTCAAAAGTAGGCAATCTGTGAAAAAACGCAATTCGTTCAATGTTTTTCGTCAAATTTTTCTTTTATATATATAAATTTATTTCCTGTCGTCCGCTAAAGGAAGTGACAAGAGTACAATTTCATACTACAAAATGTTTATTGGAAAAGTACATGCAAAAAATATTTAGAACAAATAAGTAATTGATGTAAACTAAATAACTGTGAATTAAATGTAAAGTGATAAGAGTGATAGTTGAATGTTTATTATATAACGTGTCACCTCACACGAACTCTGTAATATTGTCCTCTCCCTCGCTGTCATCTTCCTCGAGAAAGAGCACTGAAGAGGATGCGTTCAAGCATGCCTGTTCACAGGCACATGCTGGTGAACAGTGGATGCCTGTTCTCCGGCATCCACACCTGGATCCACAACCACTCCCACATCTGCAGAAAATTGACTCCAGGACAATTGCAGGGGCAGGAGGTTCGAGAGTCTTGACAGGAGTGAGTACTCCATTTTCGTCTCGTACCCAACCCCACCGTTGTGGATCTAGGAGTTTATTGCCAAGCCATTGTTGGATTTGATGAAACACTCTTAGCGAGTGCTGCTGAGCCGCACCTTTGGTAGGTGGTAAGGATGGCAAGTTCGTTTTTCCCTTGGTCGAGGATTTTACGAAAGAACTTTACCGGTGATGGTTAAGATCTTATTTGTTGGGTGAAGCCTGGTACAGGACGAGAAAAATCTTCTCTCCAGCTTTAGTGATGGCTGCAGTACTTGACGTTGGATTGTAAAAAACGTCTGAAACTCGTTTACAAATGTTTTCAGAATGGACGCTTCTCTTTTGCCAGATATTGCACTCGTGGTGTCGCATCCTGAAAACGCATGGATGAAGAGGATAGATTCACTGAAGGGAAGCTCCTGCAATTGTGTGGTAGAAAATGTCTTCATCTCTGTGTTACCTCGCGCAGGCTTCATGAAAAAGATGCTCTTGTCTGGTGGTGTGAGCGCTACAAGCAGGACAAGCAGGTCAACATCCTCTCCAACCACAACTACAGAAGAATAAGAAGTTGCCTTCGTAATTCCACATGTCACAATGAAGCGATCTGCATTTCCAGTGGCGGCACTGGCCTCTACCCCTCTTGCTGTCAGTCTGCTGACAAGCAGCCGGATCAGCTTGGTTTTATTCTTATCATTGGCTAGGAAGTTCTCCTGCTGGACGGTGGCCACGATATTGGCAGAAAGGTTCACCTCCAGTGAAAAATGTTTTGTGGAATTGGCGTCTCCGTACCCATCAAAGACAACAGCAGAGTTATCACCGTGATGATTGATGATATACGATTCGTACTGCTCAAAAATGGACGAGAAATTGCTGCCATGGGAGGAGGCAGAGAGGATTTGTATGTTGGGTTGGCCGGCTGGAGCTTATATCAGCTTCGTCTACCAGCCAATTCAAAAACAATTTCTGGAACAAACTCTTCTACTACTACTCTTCTGAATAAAATATGATCCACTACAAGCACACGCGGACGTCATCAACACGACATTCACTATGTGTAATAAATTACATTTATTACTCATATTTTTATTATATTGTACTTATATGTTGACCGTTATAGCCATCAATTATAGAGAAATAGGACTCAGAGTTTTCCTGGTCAAGTCACGATTTGTTATCAAAATCTTGGAAACCTCCCAACCACAGACCTATGGAACATAAACATGTATAGTATATACATATATATATATATATATATATATATATATATATATATATATATATATATATATATATATATATATATATATATATATATATATATATATATATATATATATATATATATATATTCTTGAAGGAAATTTGATGCTCTCAAACTTTTTATTCAGGATTTTTCTGTGAAACTAACGGAGGAAGGGCTAGAAGAAAAAGTTTGACAAAAAACTCTGGGCGAATTGCGTTTTTTCGCAGATTGCCTACTTTTGAGAGCGGATATCTCCGGAACTATACATTTTTTCAAAATAATGTATTCGAACAAAACTATAGGACATTCACTAAGCTTTAATTTTGATGTTGAAAATTTCTTGTTAGGACGTACTGTTTTCAGGTTATGAGCAGAATAGTTGAAAAACGGACCTTCAGATACTCCCTCTCCCTCCGGCGGCATGGTGATTCCACTTCTTGCTATTACATTCTGCTCAAGGGACCTTCCTCATGACATTCCTGAAAAAATTGGAAATACACAGGTTAGTTCTTCTATTTTTCCTATATTGCCTGGACTATATTGAGAACTACAAACTATGATCTTAGATGTACCAGACTCCATTAAAGATATGGAAGAACTGCTTCAACACATGAAAGAGAATAACTTGAATGAGAATCTATGAATATACACATTGTCTATCAAATTTTGTTATTGTAGATAATCTTTTATTCTCATTTTCGAAACCGAAATATCTTGTCAGTCCAGTTTTCAAGACATTTTTATTGATTTTATCAAATGTGTTATTTAATATTGAATTTCAACCGATTATATTTGTATTTCTGAAGATATTCCAATGAAACTCTTCATCGCGTTACATCTAAGCATGTAGATCACAATACTTGTCCCACATTGAAATTATCTCAATCGAATCGAAAAGTACAGCTACAAACTCTAAATGTTATTTATCAGGTAATGGTATTCGTATTTTTCGAGATATTTCAATGAAAATTTTTATTACATTAGAATGAATCAAGCAAAATACGATATTTCTCACAGACTTCAATTATCTCAATTTGTTTAAGAGATACAAAGTCAAACAGTGTGTGCTTCTGATTCAGCTATTCTCTCTTCCGTCCGGTACTCAAGTAATACAGCGTGCAATCGTAGCATCCTTATGATGTTTATAACAACAAAAATTTTCAGAATCGATTGTTCTAGATATATTTTATTTTGTAATATACAAATTCCAGAATATTTAGGTCTCATATTCCAGAAATTAGGCAATATTCGTGATTTTAGTAACAGCAAATAATAAAAAACTTCCAAGACTCACACACAATCTTGCGAGTGGGTTGAAGTAGTGACTTTTGACTAAACGAATTGTATTAAGAATTACAAACTATGATCATTAATCTATCAGACTTTATTGAAGATGAAAAATAACTGTCTAAGTACATAATAGAAAATAACCTGAATGAAATTCACCGAGTATCTACATTGTCCATTTGATTCTGTTAACAATACCGGTAAGTACAGGCTCCGCCAAAAAGAGCTTTCCGAAATTAAAACGAATAAAAAATTATTCAAGAAGTACGATGGGCCAAGAATGACTTTCAGCCTTGGCAGTATTGTCTATTCTATACCATAATGAAGTTAGTAGTAGAAAGCTACGTTTTGATTGATTTTTGATTCTTAACATTGCTTTTTGCGCCACCAGAGGGCCTCGCAAAATGTACCTTATCCACATTAAATTTTGGTCTTGCCCCGTCACTGATTCCATCACCAGCAAAAAGTTATCTCCATTTTCATCCGTTGTTACAATGACTAAATTGTTCATCATGAACTTCACGGTCATTTTCTTGAATTCTTCCTTTCAGAAAGTCACTTTCTTAAGTATTCCTATCAAATGCTATTTGAGTACTTCTTAGCAAACATCAGAACAAATTTCAGCTTTATAAGTAACTTTCTATCTCTTACCAACTTTTACGAATAGGATTATCTTAGACTTAGGGATAATAACAAGACTAATCCACTCTCCAATCCAAAAATGAAGCTTCAAGTTTGAAAAGCTCTTTCACAAAGTGTTAAAATTTTTAAATCTCAAATATTAATACTCAAGAGCCTTAGAGCGGCTTCGCGTTGGAATGAAGCTCGACTAAAACCAATATTGAAAGAGAAATATTTGGAACCGATTATTTCATACGTTTTTGTGTTGAAGCTTTAATCGTAAAAATGCAATCAATCAGTTGAAATTGATATAAAAATGTATGGAACTATGGACTAGAAGAGCTATCTTACCTCAAAAACTAGATGACTGCAAAAAAAAATAACACATGATAATTGAAGATTTATTGGAAAAAGCATACCTGTATTTGTGAGACTTCCCTCAATTTTTCAAGCAGCTTTATAATAGAATATACAAAATATTTATCCTAAACGAGCTCCGTCAAAACGATCAAGAAAGTATTAAAACAGAAAGAGTTACTAATAGGATGGAGTCCTACATTTAGTAGTTTCCTGAATTTACAATTCTATTAACTGTTCTAGAATTGCATTCACCATGAATTTTGATTAACGAATTTGAGCCAAATAATTCAAACAAACTTTGCTTGCAAGTTTTGAAATTAAATTCAGTTCTGTGTATACCGGCAAATAATACCGTTCCAATCGGAGCTTCCTTTCATCTTCAACTTCCAAATGTTTGGAAACAGTCAGTGCTGGAATATATTCTGAAATGATTCATACCACGTAGCCCTCACAAAAGGATCATTATGATAACTGCAATAATTACATGAAAATAGTTTTTGATAATGTTTAACTCCATCAACCACAGTATATAAATGCAAACTTGTGGCTGCCGCACATGTCCTTTGGAACCCTTCTCTCCGCTTGTTGTTCTTCCAACTATTCACCAACTAACAACATTTAAAATGTCTCTAAATTATTCGTCTCTCTTTTTGTCGATGAGTATTGATTCAAATGGTGCAATTTTTGTGCTGGAAATGATAAAAGTACTAAGTAAAAAATATACCGAAAAAGTTTTACCATGCTTCATTTTATCGCATTTTTCACTAGGAGAAATACATCTTGCGAAGTCTAGCTGCGGATATGTGACAAAAACAGAGATATATAAACTTGAAAATTGAATTTCTTCTTACAATAGATTTCTTTCTGGTCTTCTTACTCTTTCAATCATAAAATGTTTTTCAATTATCTTGATTCAAAAAGTTTGCAGTAGGATAATTTCCGCTAGAAATATTGAAATGAAAAATTTATGAGGTCTTCCGCATACTTGAAATGGAAGCTAGCGAAATGGATGAATATTTTTATATTATTATTATATTCGATTTGTGCTTTTGTCACGCACACATTTGACTGGAATGAGTGGATTAATGAATTCATAATATTCATCCTATCAACGGTATACTAGAGAAACTCCCTCTACAAACACCTCTTAACTAAATTGAGCGTTCATGCATACCAACTCCAACACAATATGAAACGCTCAGCAATTGAGTTACATGAACTAAATTCAGCTCTCTTGTGAATGAGTGTTGGATGCATTATATACGACACTTTCAATTGATCTATTTGCTAGGTTATTTATCTAAATGTCTGTTGCTCTATACTATGGGTATATCGCTCATTACCTGTCACAACTGACAAACGAACCCGATGTTCGCCACTATTCAAATTTTTTCCTGCTTTTATGGAACAGAATAAACTGAGTTGCTTGAGTAATGATTTCTTGGTAAAAGCTTGAAAGACCCCTACGATGATTTTGTGATATATCGAATTGTTCTTGTTGAAATTCTCAATACTAGAAGTAAATTATAGCCAAAACAGAGCCTCGTCTACTGAAGACTTGAACCTAATTCTAGATTTATACACACTGACACGTTTTTCAAAAGCTTAAGAATCTCAATTTGAGAATGCTTTCATTCACTTTGTATCACTGTATTTTGATTAACAGCTATATTTTGAATAATCAATCAAACTATCATTCAAAATTCAACTTCAGATGACAACAGGATAAGACTATCAATAATTCAAGTGGTATCCTCGTATTCTGAAAAAACGCTATTGATTGTATGCTGGAGCAAATTCCTGTAATTATCTGCAGATGATAATGGAAAATGCTGTATGAGCTTAAAATATGAAAAATTTTCAATCCTGGTAAGAATTTATGAGTCGATACTTTCAGATTACATATTTTTCACCATTTATCATTGATCATTGGTGGCTACTCCCATAGCGAATCAACTAGAATGGAAATAATCTGTTATAATACAACAGAAACGAGACAAGATGAAATATTAGGTAACATGTGAACTATACATGAATTTTCTATAATTTCATCTTCCCTACCTATTTTCAATGTTTTCTTTGAGATCGTAGAGTATTTTTTATATTCTTCAACTATTATTCTTGCATGATATCTCTATAGAATGATAATCTTTTGTCGTTTTGTGTGTTTGTTGAAATGTACATTAAACATCTTGGTGAAAAATATTTATTTTCATGTCGATGTGTCTGTTTTGATCTGAAGAGTTCATGAATTTTTGGATGGTTTGCTGCTCAGATTCTAGGTGAGACCTCAAGGATTCTAATGATCCATACCTGCTTTAAGAATAATATTCTAATAAATAGACGTATTTGGTTTTAATTCTGTATATTTATTTTTATTTTGACGTTTCGACTTTCTATCCGAAAGTCTTCTTCAGAAAAAGTGATATGAAAATAATTAAGGCAAAAGGGTACCTAGATAATTCAAAATTAGGAATTCAAAATATATAGATTACTAGATGTGAAAACGTGGGCTCCACATTTAGTGCAAAATGAACAAAATTCCTCTGGAATTATCCCAAATTCCGAGGAAAAACCACGTAAAAACCTCAACAGAGGAATCAACGATATGAGTCTTAACAATTATTACATATACCGTTGATTCCTCTGTTGAGGTTCTCACGTGGTGTTCCCTCAGACTTTGGGTGAATGCCAGAGGAATTTTGTTCTTTTTGCACTAAATGTGGAGCCCACGTTTTCATATCTAGTGATCTGTATATTTTCAATTTCTAATTTATAATTATCTAGATACCTTTTCGCCTTGTTTATTATTATATCATTTTTTCTGAAGAAGACTTTTGGATAGAAAGTCGATACGTGAAAATAAAAATGAATATACAAAAAAAAGTCTATTTATCTCAAGGATTCTGTTTTGCACAATCTTAGGTCCAGAGGCTTAAGATGGTGAATAAATTGATGAACCTAGATCTTATGATGCAGAATGCAGCAGTGAATTATGAATCTAATCAAAAAAGCAGTTAGTTTGTGACAATAAAATTCAAAGAACTCACGTTTTATTACTGGTCGTGAACTAAGATTTTGTTGGTAATGAACAGATTTGCGTCAAATACCTGGAAATGTATAGTCTGAAGTTTCAACAATTTTGTCCGACATAAAACTGCCAGCAAATTATTTTTTTAGTACCCTCTTATATCATTCGATATATTAAATACCAAAATCTATATACCCTACTCAAAAGGATAAAGTCCTTATCACAAAAATTGCTTATCAATAGAGCTCGAACGTAGCTAAGGCCTTGGTCACATTTAGTGAGAGGTTTGATTGAATTTGAGGGTGACATCTAGTCGAGCAAATCATGTAAATTATTGAAAGACAGAGCACACATCACGACATCTAGCAGTTTATCATTTGGAGAATAGCAATTTGATCATGCAGTTTTTTTTTTTCATTGAAAAATAGGATATTCTGGCTTTCACGCCACTAATACCTCAGTACATAATCTATTGGGTCTTATAGAGCAAGACCAGACGTTAGTTATTTTCTGCGAAACAAAATGTACGGAATTGAGTAGTGTTTGTATGAACTTCGATCTTACGCATACTTGCCAGTTTGTACCGACGGCCAATTTACAGATACGAGGTGCTTGAGGTCCGTTAAGATATTACTCACTTTTCTTGAAGTCTTGAGTGCTGATTTTCATGTATGTTTCAAAGAATTTTGTTGAAAATTAATAATCAACACTGCTAGACACTTTCAATCGGTGTTAATTACTGCTAGATTCCTTGATGCTCGCAAAGAATAACGTGATCTTGCTAATAGTCTGAGTGCTGATTTTATATATGATACTAAGGGAACAATGCCGATACTTTTTGTTGACAGCCAGATCAATTGTGGGGCTAAACATCTCCCAGACACAATTAAAATATCGCTGTGAATAAAAGCGCGGGGCCACTATTTGTAGACTTGATAGTAAGCAAAGTATCTATGAGCATCCAACCCTGTTTACAAAAGTTCAAAATTGCTCCCTGAGTCATAAATATAGAAATTAGGACGCATACAATGAGTAAGACTATGCTATTTTTTTGCGAGCTTTGAAGCGTTTAGCAGGAATTACTGTCAATGGGTGTCTGGCAGTGTCGATTATCAATTTTCAACAATATTCTCCAGAACATACAAAAAAATTAGCACTTAGACTTTGCAAAAGTGGGTAATATCTTAACGTACCCATAGCACCTCCTATCTATAAACTGGCCATCGGCACTAACCAGCAATAATGCATATGATCAAAGTACCATCTAACACTACTCTCACCCATAAATTTTGTTTCTCAGAAAATAAATAACGTTTGGTATCTTGAACTATGACATTTCATGTTAAATTTAGATTATCTGTACATGTACATCATAGTTTGTTTATAAGGTCTGTTTTTCAGGAAGTTCACAATATTCAAAGTTTGTTGTTTGTTATTTGAGATAGCTTGTTCCAGAGTAGATTGAGTTTTGTGTTGTTGGTTTTTGTTGTTGTATTTGTTGCAATGTGTTATTATGCTTTCCACTGTAAATTGTGTATTGCATTTATCACATATATTAAGGGTTGTTTTTTTTTAAGTTTTGAGGCGTGAGTGAGTCGTGTATGTCCAATTCTCAGTCTGGTGGTGGCAGCACGAGTTTTCTTCTAATTCTATTATTTTTTCTTGTTGTATATGTCTCAGTTTGGTGTGTGTTTTCTCAATCCATTGTGATCACCGTATTTTTCTTGTTTTTTCCTGATGAGGTTTTCAATGTCAATTGTGGGTGATAGGATGTCTTGCTTTCCTGTGGCTATGGCTTCTTTTGCTGCTTCATCTGCTTCTTCGTTTCCTTATATGTTTACTTGTGGGAGTATCCATATTATTGTTATTTTTCTTCCTTGGTCGTTGATTGTTTCGTGTATTCTCTGTATATCTTGGATAATCTTATTTTCCATGTATACATTTTGTATACCTTGGATAACTGAGAGAAAGTCTGTACAGATTGCAGAATTATCTTTGTTACGTTGCTTGATTATGTTTGTTGCTTCTTTTATGCTAAAGCTCCCAGCTGTATATATAGTGCACTCACTTGTATGGTCTGTTGTGCGCTATTATACTAGCTCCCATCTTGTTCTTGATTTTGGATCCATCCGTTAATATCATTTTATTTTGTTGTAGATTCTGATGTTTTAGTATACTTTGGAATTCTGTTTGGTAGAACTGTAATGGAGTCTGGGGTTTACGGTATTCGGCTTGTTTAAAGATAATATTGGGTGTCACCATTGTCTTTGGGAGTATGTGATGTACTGTTTGACAGATTGTACCAATTGTGAGCTCTATTTCCTGAAGGTGAGATATAATATTTTCATCTTCGGTTCAGGATTTGTATATTCTGGAAAGGTTATTGGGATTATTGGGTAGTTTGATGACGTAACTCAGAGTTGGAGTGCTGTTTCTCCTATTTCCGTTAGGATACTGTCAACTGGGCTCGTTCTGAATGCTTAAATGGTATTTTAATTGCTGCGTTATGTATGGGATTTGATAGCTTTGATTTGGATTCTTTTGCTGTGAAGTCGGCAATGCTTGCGTAATCTATTTTTGATCTTATCCCCATGTTTGGTGGCCTGAGATTTCATGATGTATAATTATGCTGTTTATGATGTGCATTCTTATGTTATTTGGGCTTGGTTTCAACTACTAATAATGAACTGTTTAACATCTTTGTGATGTGACGGTTGATCGAAATTATCTTAAGTTTGTTCATGCAAACCAAATTCGCGGTATCGTCTTGTTGACAACTTATTACATTGTTAGTTTATATGTCATCGACTTCCAAAGTCAAAGACCTTTCTGATACATATCTCCTAAGTTACTAGAAAAATGTTTGTTTCATACCATTAATATAGCAAATAATTTGTTATTCTTGAATATATTCTCAATTATAAATAAGTTCCATATTATTCGTACCATGAAGACTAGTAAGTGTTAATTTTGTTTAAGTTGCATGATTTTCTTTCTCCCTGGCTGGCAGCAATGTAGAGACAAAATTATTCCCCTCTGTGCAATAAGAGTTCTCATAGAAATAGATTCTCAGAATTGTTGCACCTTTAGAATGTGACAATAAGATTGAGAAACAGGAGCGGAATGGGAGAAATGTGAGTATAAACACATATTTAATATTTTGGTCTACTCGCAAGGGTCTTATCATTTTATCCTTCTGCAAAATTTAGAAACGAAAATATAATTTGTATGATAAATTCAACTCGTTTTGTTTGTGACACATGACTTCCAAAATGCTAATTTGCTACATATATCAATGACTTTGTTCTATTACGTAAATTGATGTGAATTATAGGTGACTGAGCTTAATATAAAACCAGCTCTGGCCAGGACATGGAGGTCAAACTAGGGTATTTTTTGTAATCCTACTACTGCTGTTAATAGTCTCTTAACCGACACAATGAAGGTAATTTCCTGGAAACTGTTTTCCGTTGCAGTGCGCATACGTTTCTTTGTTCCTTTCCGCCTTGTTTGCGTCAGCACTCCGAAGCTTTTATCTTCATTTTCGTGTCAACTTCACGCCAGTTTTTCTTTCACATTGGCGGAACGACGCAAATAGAGAATAAACAGACGTCGAAGACGTTTTCAATGCATTGAAATCTAAGTACCTTGATGTTTTTGCTCTATTTTGCATTCAAATTTGCGACGAATTGTGCAAATACTACGAGTTCCATCTTGTCAGAGACGATGAAGATCACCAATGAGATTCTTCATCACAATTTGTTTTGTTCAATTGTGAGAACAAATTCTCGCAGTGGTTTTTGAATACATTCATGTTCTAGATTTCAAAGCTTTGGAGTTGTTTTGAACGACAGCACGTTTTCACGAATTCACATCACATTATTTTAAACAAAGCACTTTCCATTAACTACTACATTTCCATAAAGCTTCGACATCATAGACGCATTTCAAATAACATTACGCCAGATATGTACATTAGTTAGTGAAAAAGTATAACATTGCGACGTACTTATAAAAATTGTTGTGAGGCTGGACATAATAACGAGGGTGAAAGCTAGACGTCGTTCTACAAGGAACCTTCGAGAAACTGGGAAGATCATTGCCTCAATATGGACATCTCTCACTTAGAATATGTGTAATTGCTGTTCAAATGTGATCAGGATCAAATAAAATAATTATGATACATTTCGTGACAGTCAGTCATTAAGAAATTGCAGTTATTGATATCACAGGTGGACCAGATTTGGTTTAGGTTGCATGATCCGGAAGTCAATGACATATAGCATGCTCTGATGAATTTAGAGGAAAGTTTTGAATTAATAGCTTCATGAAGCGGTGAAGTACTCAAAATATTGATGTTCTGATCACTGGATATTTATGTCGTAATTTCAAATGCATGTGATCTACGAGAATTAGGTCCTCTAACTGCTCAGGAATTTGCCTTTTCCATAACCAAGAATAATGTTCAAAATGTCATTTAATCTAATGTCTCACTTGTCAAGTGGGGCTATTTCTGTGGGGCAAATTATTTCAACGCTGGAGGCAGATGTAAAATCCAACGCATAAATTTATTTCACGAACTAGAGCTTGATACATGTTCCTTGCTGTCAATTGAAGAACTTCTATAAGTCATCTGAAGTTTTTCACGGAAGCTGGTAATATATCACACTATTGATTTCTGCGAACGGTGAACTGTATGATACAGCAGAAAGCCCAGTACTTTTCATTAGTATACATATTTCTCTAGAAGGGTGGAATGGAACAGCTGTAAATCATTCGAGGGTGGTTTCCAACCAAGATAAAATCATAAAGTCCATTACACAGGAGTGGTGTAAGTTTGTTCCGCCTTTAATTGAGTTTTGTATGGTTTATGCCGAAATGTTTTTGTACTCTGAATATAATTCAGAAATTTGTGCGCTACCACTTCTGGCAGGAGAATATTAAACTAATGCTCGAATCGGCACTTCAGACCTTCATTAAAAACATCAAATGAACTTTATTTATGAATTCATCCAGTTGGAACATTAAATGTAGTTGGAACAGTTTGTTTTGATACGGTTTTTGCACGATTGTGTTTACCGGCCTTCTATTCGAAGTGGTATCTTGATTTTACTCTGCAAGCTGTGGTTACTGTGGTTATGTTGACTAAGTGTCCATAGGCAAAGGTGGTGAATGAAAAATTCAGTATTTTTACAAAAAATAAGCATTTATTTATCTTTATTTGTAATTGAATATTTAAAATAAAATGTCAAACATGACAGCTGACCACGAATTAACAATCACCAGTAGCAACTCAATTTGAAGAAGAATATTCGGATCCATGTTTTGGATAGATCTTCCAAACGTGCAAAAAAGTTTATAAGCATCTCGATCAATAAGTACAGTACCGATTCTGCATAATATTCGGAAACCTCATCAAGGCTCGACCTCCAAACTTTTCTTACTGACCTCAATACTTAAAAAACTATTTTGAATCGAATGTAATTTAATCAAGAACTTCAAGTGTACTCTGTTCTACATAAAATATAATTATGTTGGTAATTAATTTCTTTGATATTCTTTTATCAATTAATTCAAAATTGTTTGCCGAGCAGTGAAGGCTAGATAAAATTTGTGGCATAGAAATCTCTTGGAGATGCAAAGTATAATGGTTTGTTCTAACGACCTGAAATCAGTTTATCTGATCAATTGAAGCATATAATTGGTACACTATTCCTGTGTGATTGGAGTTTGATTGGGATTGAACGATATTGGGAAAAATAGTTTATGCAAAGACAGCATACAATGATATACTTCCTATTGAGCTACTCTTTGTTATTTTTTCTTCACTAAAAAAATTATTGACAAGAATTTTCTTTTCATATTACCTGCATTGAAACAACGCGTTTCAACGCCTGTTCTGTCAGTCGAAACAAGACAATTTTAAACAAATGCGAGTGTAGCCGGGCAGAGACAAGTCTGTTCCTGCCCTAGGGGAGAAACAAGCTTGTTTCTGCCCGCTGAATTTGTTTCTCACATTGTTTTATCTCTGGCAGAGTTGCATTTGTTCATTGTCAATCTCTAAATGAAAATCATATAACCTCAGTTAATTTGACAGTTGTTGTATTCGTAACTGTGAATTGAATTAAAATGAGGATTAGTTTCAAGAGAAAAAAGTATAATACGATAATTTCAAGTACACAACATCTTTTTGATAAAGCACAAGCAGCTATTCTCGAATTGTAACTTGCAAAATCAAAAGAAAAATATTCACTTTGTTATGTCAAATTTGTAATATGGAAAGTTTCAATGCAGGTATTATCAAAAATTCAGTGTGTGGCACGGGACAAGACACGATTTCCGCCGGGTGTGATGCCAGCCCTCGCTTCGCTCGGGCAAGCAACTCTCACCCTCAGCTAAAATCGTCTTGTTTCGTCCCTAGCCACACAATATACTATTCTATTTGTGATAGTAATTCACGTAACAGGGACAAAAATATGTGTCATAGCTGATATTTAGTTCAATGATCAAGACGGAACTGAAACAAAAACGTTCACTTTTTCTTGAATCCAGAGATAGAACACATCTTCTTCTCTGATAACTTGACAATTGACAGCGCACTAAAACAAATTCAACGTCATCCAAGGTTCACAATAGTAGAAGCCACAGATTTAATAGATTAAATAATACTTGCACCATATCCATTGATGTATCAAAATAAGTATACTTGTATTATGCACACCTTAAAAGAGAATACAGTTTTTCCCCAAACGCTTTCTAGCCCTCTTCTCATACTTCACGCATCAAAATCTAACCACATAGATGACAATTTACGAAATATTCGTTAAATTCATGATTCATTAACTCTGTTGCAGTATACTCTCGTCGACTCTATTGTTGATTCTATATCCTCGCTGGACTTCTATTTTGATTGTGTGGTGCATACAGTATAGTCCAGTTCTCATGTATACATAAACTATAAGTTAGTGAAGACATGTTAGTTTATGCCAAGGTACAGCAAAATCCACTTTTGTACATGTTGAATGTTTCCATTAACGGCGATATGCTAATTCCCATGTATTTGTGACGAATACCTAATGTCTAAAATTACTTAGTTCACGTAAACCATCCCTAGTTTAGTTGATTTCGAATGAACCATTTCAACTTTCAAATTTAATCAACAATATACGTCTGGTACAGAAGTGATGTGAAACCCTTTATAGTTGGTTGGAAGAAACTCCATGTTCATTTTGGACTTTTATAGGAGAAATGAAAAGGAAAATTTCTGAGAGGAAATTTATCTGGGGTGATAATGTAATTGGAGATAGTTAAAAACGAACGCTCGAGCAAAGTGATGTTCATGAGTATAGATCAATATAAATACAAGAAACATTACTAGTCCAGTCGACATGTCGAAAAAATAGGGGGAGATTAGAAAAAAATGCAAACTTGATGAAACTTTTGTATGTTGTTATTGATCAGCCAACAGTGTCATTTTGTTGTTTTCCGACCAAAATTTCGCAGAGCAATTTTTAGAGGAAGGAAAAAACTACGAAATTTTGGCACTTTTTTAGTTTTTGCATTGTTACTTTTTCCCTTCATTCCAACACCTTAGAACTTCAAGTTTATTTTCGTAGAACATTGAATTTACAATAAGTCTGACCTGTGAAACTTTTATGTAGACCTACTAAGCTCCAAGATACAGCACTTCAAAAAAGTGGAAATTTCATAAAAACCTTGGAAAACATTAAAAATGGAGGTTTTCGCCAGATATCTTTTATTTTCTAATATTTTTCATGGTATTATGGTACTCAGCTCCATTCTGACGCAAAAATCAGGCAAAAACCTACTCCCTACCCTGCCTAATAATAATAATAATAATAATAAGAGTGAAATCACGAATAGGGCAATTGCAGAAATAGAATATGGAGCAGGAGAATTCTATAGGCAGAAATAATAATAATAATAATGGTGGACTTATTGATCACAATATAAAGTTCCATTTGCATAGCTCTTATATTTTAAATTTTATTGATATCTAAAAAAAACCGGCTCGTCACTGTCTCGCTCACTGATGATTATCAAAATTCTTAGGTCCCTTCCTGAAGTCCTAGAATGCAGGAATTTGGTATGTAAGCTATTATCAGTACACAAACAACAACAAAATTCCAAAACTTGGAGCTTTCACCCTCTAACCTCTCAAACTAGGGGATGAAAGTTTGTACGAGACTTCTGCAAATTTTGATGCTGGAGGTCTGAAAATTGATATGGGGATACCTTGTTATAAATAATAGTGAAATAAAACCTACTAAAAGAAGTGAAATCCCACCAAAAATATATTCATGTAAAATATTGCCAAGACAAGATCATGGCTCGCACTGTCTAAAAGTTATCAGATCTCATATAGAACCGAGCTTCTAACTCCACACGCTCTAATTCCACAAGCCAAGCGTCACAAACTCTTCACTTTAGTCAGAATGAGTGACTTGACCATTTCGATACATTCACATGAGGGGCGGCTCCAATCTCGGCACGGAACTACCTGGATCTTTAATCCCTTACTCGAACTGGGCACTATAGGCTATGTGCAGGGGGGCGGAATTTGAACAAATATCGATGCGAGCGCTCATATGAGCACAATTGTAAACATCGAACTCCATTTCTCAGAATACGACAATGAGCTGTCATTGAGCACAGTAGTTTAAAAGTCAAAATAATTGCATATAAAACATGGGAAAACGTTTGTTCTGCTCCAGGCTGTTGTGTTAAGGATGATTCAAGTAAAATATAGTTTCATAGATTTCATGTACCCAGTTATAACATAAAGAAACGAGTGAAGTGAATCAAAGCGGTAAATAGAGTATTGTCTGTCTTTCATTATTAATCTATGTAACAAATATGTTTGTAATTCAATTGTGAAATTAGAAATATTCATTATCGATTTGGGATTCATGAATTCACCTCTATCTTCAAGTTGTAGGATGTTTCAGTGATATAAGTTTGTCAGATGCACTCCGCAATAATTTTGTTGTTAATATTGTCAGCAACATATTCTTCAACATGTTTAATATGGCAAAACTGATTTCATGCTTTTCTTCAATGCTTCCTCGGTAAAAGGGATACAGTGTTCGATAAATACAAACCCGATCTGCAAGATCACGGCGTCATAATTTGAGGTTATCCTGTCAATTTGGACGGATTAAGACGTTTTCTTTATAATAGGTACGTTATAATTGAAGAAAAAAATACTCAAAATAAATAATTTCAACGTACCTTTTACGCTATGCAAGTTATATTATACGCACACAGCTGAATTAAATAATATTAGTACATTTAAAAAATTATAGGTATGAGACAATGATAAAATGGAGTTCAATCGTTCTTTATTGCCCGCTAGAGGCGCTAGTAGACTTCATGCACGCAGCCTATACTATGGATAAATGACCTATTTGTTCTGCCTGTGTGAGATTCTCTGGATGAATGCGATTCTATATCAATAATAAACTAGACTTAAATTAGAGAAAATAGATTCCGGCCCAACATGAGTTCAGTGCACTCTTCTCGGCTGAGTTTTAAGTTCTCGCCCATAGGCGCGCGCAGCGCTATTCGGTAATATCAAGGAATGTTTTTAAAAGCGCGAACGTAGCGAGCTAGTCTATAATCATTGTTAGCGTAATTGTTAGGCTACAATCATTGTTATAGACTGTATTTCAGCCCAACATGGGTTATTTCAAAGTTGTACTCACTTATCAAATTAAATCATGCAGAGTGATTGTGGGCTTATTCAAAATTGACAGTGCCAAATTCATGTGCGCCCCGTGCTTATCGGTTCAGCAATGGTGCCGACTTCATATATTTGGTGCCGATTCGTGTACGCCTCACATGGGAAAAAGTTGAAAGATGGAGAAGAGGGTATGATTGATTGAATAATTGTTTAATTCCTGAGTCGGAATGGAACTAAATACCACGATACCATAAAAAATATTGAAAAATAAAAGATATTCAGCGGAAACTTTCGTTTTTAATGTTTCTTAAGATTTTCGGGAATCATTCACTTTTTGAAGTGCTGTATTCTGGAACTTGGTGGATCCACGAAGAAATTTCACCAGTCAAATTGAGCTTGATGGTCTAAGGCGTAGGTAGGAATAGATGGGAAAAAGTTATAGGGCAAAAACTGAAAAAAATGTCAAAATTTCGTGGTTTTTCCTCCCCCTGAAAATTGCTTCGCAAAATTTTGGTCGGAGAACATAAGAATGACCCTATTGAGTGATCAAAAACAACATACCAAAGTTTTATTAATTAGTACATGTCGACTGGACTATACGTATTATTTGATAATCTGTTTTCAAATTTGTGATTTGAGTTGATTTTGCCAGAGAGGTCGTCCTGTAATTTAATTTTTAAGCCTCGAGTGACATCTATAGGAGCTCTGTAATATATTATTTTTATTGCTAGCGTCTGTTGGAAATGTCTGGTTCACCTACAAATAATTTATTATAGTTTTGAATTAATTTGGTCCTCTTCGGATGGGTATGATAATTTGGATGAATATTTCAAGAAAATCAAATGACAAATCATACAAATGACTGATCAGTGAATATTCATTTTGTTTATATTTGAACAAATTCTCAAAAAGTAAGAAATGTACGCAGCCTAGTAATTCTATAAATTATAGCTTTCTGTTTAGACTCATTGAAATGCATGAACTGCGTGAAAGTATTTGAAAGAGCAATCAGATAATAGAGCAAACTCTGTAGAAGAAATCTTTCTTTGAGATTCTCAAATCCTGATCTTCTAACAGATGAAGGTTTGAATTTATACATAGTTAGATTATAGCTGTCTATAATGTATTTTATTGGCTACAATCTTTCAAGCGTAACAGATATTCAAGAAGTTTAAGCTTCTAGGCCTAAAGGAAGGAAAGAACAGAAAACTGTGATAACGGAAAGTGACACATATTAAATATTCTGTTTGGCGATAAAAAGAAGAGGTCTCTCGATGATATCTTTGTTGTATTATTTGTGCCTTGAAATATTCAAGAAAAACAAAATTTAAAAAGGGTGAAAAACATTCAAATCTCATGTTTGTGAGATCCGTAGCAGATATTGTTTCCTTTGGATTGTTTGAGAAGTTTATCATTCAGATACTGTTGAATAACTGATAAATCCTGAGTGTAGCAAGAGTTTGAATGAATTCTTATTTCGCTTGATATTAGCGGGCTAATAAATGATATTTTCGGTCAATAGTTTCATTGATTGAAAATCACTTGAATATAAGAGATATTTTGACGATCATCTCCATAAAATTTTTCGGGAAAAGTGCTTTATGTCTTCATCTCTTGATCGTTCTGGAAATGTATATTGTACTCTTAGCTATCCGCACTAATCTAAAAGACCAGCTCAATTTTAGCAAGGCATCAATCTGATAAAGTTTTTAATCAATCTAATGGCAAAATCAATTAATAGTATTAGATGGAATCACTCATTACTCTTTCTTGCAGTTTAATTAGCGAACTATTTAATCAATGTTGTCTACAAATCTCTAAAAATTAATTACAAACTTGGGAAGCACTTAGAAATGAAGCGGTACATAATTCACTACGGAGAACATAAGATTTATGGTAATAAAAGAGTAGACACAAAGTAATGCACATGAAAATCGTAATTTGAGAGCTTCCAGTAACAAATATATATGAGAAGATAAATTAGAAGGCGGACGTACAATCCACATGAAGGACGAACTAAATCATAGATGAAGTCGTCAAGATGGTGCACCATATGGTAGAAGACGATAGCTAAAATTGTAGTCGTATATTACAATTGAATCAATCACTTTCTAGATATTTAATCTGAAGTTGGAAACACCAGCTCAGAATAAATCGATTATTCATAGGATTAATCAAGGCACGAGGAACTCAATATCTTTTTCATCGGAATATTCGATTCCGCAAAAGTTGCTGAAAATTTTCCTCAACAATGTGATAAGCTGTCATACCTATACGCCTGTTGGTGAGTTGCTGTTTATTCACCTGAATCAAGGAGTGATAAATTGGAGATGATGCCCTACATGATTAGATATCTTGTTAAATATTTGATGTAACAGTGGGATCGTACCATTCGAAACTCGACATAATCCGAAGAGCAATCTCACCGCAAGATCACTCATCATGACAGCTTCAGATCAATTGGTTGCAGACACACCTGGCATCAACACGTGACACGTATCATCTATTCATTTGCCACTGTACTACGTCACACGTTTCGTCATTTCTCCACTTTGTGATGTAACTGGAATATTGAGGTTGCTGGAGAATACGACGACGTAGGTAAACCAAAGGCAGTTCAGATGACAGCTTATGCGGATGACGTTGTTGTTACGGCAAGGAGTATAACAAATTTAAAGGAAGATTGAAACTATGAAAGTAGCAAAGGGACAAAATAAATTCATATTACATAAATCATATACTACAGGCAGGACGTTTCGGCTCCGTAACGGCCCGCCATCATCAGGTTAGTGTGAAATAAAATCGAATGTTCACATAGTATAATAGAGACGATGAATTCCTAAAATAAAATACATGTTGAAATTTGGATTGAATCAAGGCCAAAACAAAAACCATATAAATTTGGAGCACATTGTGGTGCATGTCTACGAAGGAATCAATTTTGGAGAAAAATGGTCCCAACGTACAAAATGGCTTGTACAAACCCTCAAAATAAAATATTTGAAGTTGAATCAAGTTATATTTATGGTCATCTGATGGAATAGTAAAGAATTGATTAATATGCTAGAGGCTAGACTAATCCTTAAATAGAGAAATGGATATAAAACTATATTTGTGGAGCTCTAAATACGTTCACAAAGTAAAACGTAGCTATCATTCCACTTAAAAAAGCTTAGAGCTTGGCAACGGAATAATAAATATTCACTTATACGCGGTTACACAGAAATAAGAAGTCGAGCAAAACGTAAAAATAAAAGCAGTATTACTATTCTGGTTTGCGGAGCAAGCATCATCATAAATATAGAAATTCATTTATAGTCTATAAAATTAGGCAGAGAAGGCACGTCATCAAAATTTATAACTAGATAATGACGTCACGTAATTACTACGTTTATATGCTATACCAATTTAATCTTCAAAAATATAATGTGGGTTGCATATTTGCAAAAACGTGCGAAGCTAATTTATTTGATCCAGTGAATTGATTTATTGGTCAATAATATTATACAGAGTGATCAAAAATGATTGACTGTACCACCTTGTTCTGATTTTTTTTTTGCCGTCTGTTTGAGTTAGTGAGCTACAAGTGACAGATGACAGTTCCTCTGGAAACATTATCCTAACCTTATAATTTGGTAGAATAATAATAAATTCTCAATAATCATTCTATAATACAGCTATCTACTTACTTTTTTATTTCTTAAATCTGATTGTGGATAAATCCATCATAGAATATGCAAAAGTGAGATTTCATAAGGAATTTATGTGATTTTGTTCAGATTTATAGGTCTCTAGCTGACGAGCTGTGTAAGGCGTTCACTCTGGATTTGGTGGATTATCAAAACAATACACTGACTATAATGTTCAAAAATAATGAGCTTTATTGATATTCAAGGTTAAATTAAATTAAAAATATTCTATAGAATAATGTAGGTAAGGGAAATCGTCAAATTGGATCCGTGATTTCGGAATAAGGATTGACTCTGAGGATTGGGACGTATGAGGATTGGTTGCGAAATGAGTTTCTGTTAATCAGTCATTATTATTGCCAGTAAGTTCTTCTCCACTGTTGTTTGTAGTTTTTGCTACAGCGCCCTTTTTATCGTAATGAGTTTATGCACTCTGGGATCCAAGTCTTGATTAACTTGGGCTTGGCTATACTGTACTGAGGAGTCCTAATAAGGACGAAACATATGTCTACAGTTGCATCCCCGATCTAAGATGATGGTTGCTTCAGCCCCGACTCTTAGATTTGAATTTTCTATGGAAAACAATTTTTTTAGAAATATTCATTTTTTGAATGTTCCATAGCACAGCACTTCACATATTTCACAGTTTTTGTGTGGAATTTTCATTTAAGTGATTTCTTCTTTATCTTCTTCACTGCTCTCTTCTTCGTCGCTGTCATCTGAATCATTGACATGGATTGCTAACGGTTGAACATAATCTTGTTCCAGAAGTATTTCACGGTCGTACCATTTTTTAATTTCTTCCACAGTGTGGTTCACCGTTTTTTCCCATACCGTAGGTGTCACTGCATTAAGCGCTTCTGTCCACATGTCTAAAGTTTGGTTGTCACCATAACCATCACAACCAATATTTTTGTTGTAGTAACTTTTACAGATTCCCCAAATATTTTCGATGGAATTGAAAATGCAATGGTAGGGCGGCAAACGTAGGACCTGGTGTCCATTTTCCAGTGCATATTCGTCAATAACGTACTTCTCAGAAATTTTATGTCTGCAATGCGCAATAGAAAATTTAAATGTTATATTATTATAATTTCATATTTGCATCTTACTCTGCAGCAAGATCAAGAAATTGTCTTTTGAATATACACTGACTGGAATCTTCATTATGATCCGCAAGCCATGTTTGTATTTGGGCCTTGGTCCAATTTTCCCTTGGGTTTTTTTCTTCTACTTTGCTATGGTAGGCGGCATTGTCCATGATAATTATTGATGGTTCATTCAAATTAGGGATCAATTGTTCCTTGAACCATTTGAAGAAGTTTTCATGATTCATCTCTCCATGGTAGTCATCTGACTTTGTTTTGGAAGCAAAAATAAGGGCTGCATTGGGAATCCAACCATCCTCAGAACCCGCAAGAAGAATGATATACCTATATACAAATATCAAAAATCAATCAATCTCATGATTATAATAATGAGATGCTGAATTGAAATCAATAACCGATTAAAAAGAATCAACGATTAATTCAAGAGTCAAAAATTATTTGAAGAGCAGAATATGGAAATAACAATCAGGTGAATTTACCAATTATTTTGTATTTTTTGTATTATTTTATATTAATTGGCAATATTTTCAAAACTAATCTTTTTCCATCTGACGTTGTTTTTCGTTTCACGCTCCTTATGTTCGCGTCTTGCCAACTTCGGGAAGCAGATCCTTTCTGAAAAATCCAAGTCTCGTCCAAGAAAACAAACTTATTTGGAATTGTTTCTTTATAATTTTTCATAAAATTGGACAGGAAATGTATTCTTTTTGAAACAATATGTGGTAGCTCGTATATGGCCCATCTATTGTCATCTTGCTTTTAAGAAAAACCAATGTTGTGTAAAACCTTCACTAAACTTGGAATCGAACCGTGGAAAATGTTTCGAGAACGTAGAATCTGTTGTAAAGTTATGCAAGTCACGTGTGATTCTGGAAATAAATCATGTTTGTAATAATTTCAATCATTATAAGAAGTGATTATTATTATTAAACTTACTGTTTGTGTACATCTCATAAATGACGTTTCTTATTGCAGTTTCCCCAAATGAACCAACTGTAGTAACTGGTCTTTTTCTCCTCTTGGACTTTTTTGGTGATGCCAATACTTCACTTCTCGAAACTTTTCCAGAAATTTTATGGACAATCCCTTTGGATATTTGTAGGCAATCAGCAACTCTCTAGAAATAGATACTTGATATAATTTTAATAACAAAGATTGAAAACTATAAACATACCTCACGAACAGCTTTTAATGGAAGCAATGGCCCACCATTCGCCAACTCTTTTTCAAAATATGAAATTACGTTTGCAATTAGCATTTGCGACTGCTTGGAAAATGCTTTAGGCATTATTACTGTTTTGTAAGACCACAAAACGTAAATTGAACGAAATGGTTGAAGTGACAGTTCAGTTCACAGATAATGAATAAAATAAAAAAAAAAAGAAAGCAAAACTCGAATCACTGTTTGTATTGAAAAATACAGATTCAATACGCAACAAGGCAACAGTAATGATATTCTAACCAAAAAGAACAAAGTAAACACGTTTGATCGCACTGAAATGTCGAAAACGAATGACAATGTAAACGTAGTCAAACTTCATAGTACCAACGTATGATAAAGAAATAAACAACAATTATTGTAGATGAATGAAATTTTGTTGAAAACATCAAATTTGAGTATAAAATAATTGTCAATTAAATTAAAATATACTTTTCTTATAGTATGCAAAAAATTGAATTTATTTTATCTGTTTTTCCAAACATAAACATTACGTTGTCATTACGACAGGTTCTTTTCATTTTGTAATGTTTTGATGACGTGCCTCCTCTGCTTAATTTTATAAACTATAGTTCTGCACTAGTCTGATATTTTTCTGACCACTGCATAACAGATGGCGTAGGCGTGCATCCACAATACAATATTTCTTGATTCAAGCTCTAAACTCAAATTTGTACCACAAATTGCTGAAGTAAAATAGCGAGATGAGTGGTTGCTTCATAAATAGCAAACATGAATAGTAATCACCTTTGCTGCTGCAATCTTGTTTAAATATGCAGTTAAATGATGCAACTATCTTATTCCGTGGAATATAGCTTCATCATTCCACTTGTATAGAGCTGAGCAACTGATATAACTCCTACATTAGATTGAATAGAATGAATTTACCTATTGTATTTTTTTTATTCGAACGTCTCAATGAGGCCTTGCGTAAAATCACGAGTGCAGAGCTCTAAATAGTACTGCATAAAAGGAACGTAAAAAAATAAGTCACGCATATGCATGTCGTTCGAGGTAACGCGAAGCCAGTTTCTCCATTGCAACATTATCCACGAATATCCATTTGTGCCTGTAATAGACAACTGGTTAAAGTATGAACATATCAAACTAATAAATCACTCTACATGATTTGTGTGTGTTCGTCGTACCCAGAATGGATATGGGCCTTATATTTCTCTCTTCAACAGAGGTTTGATTCGCATCCAGTAATAATCTCAATATTCCATTTTATGTATGAAGCTCTTTTTGAATCAGTTATTCATTTTGCAGTTAATTCCACATACATCATAGTCTGTTTGGAGTCCATCAATAATCTGGGTGTCCAGGTTGTATGAAGCCAATAAGGTGAGTGCTTCTATTTCACACCGTCATTTGTTTCTTCATCCATTGATATTCTTCATTTGAATTCTACTAAAGACATCACCAGATTTATTGAAAACTACTGTTGGTGATTGGATGATTTACATTACAATGGGAGCTTCTTATTGCCAGCACAAGTGTTATTAGATTTGTTTGACATTCTGAAACCGATATCTGTTCTAAGTACGCTCAAGGTTCTGAAAGCAAACGTTTATAGCCAAAGCTTGTGTTCTTCCAGAGTATTTCATACTAAGGTAAATTGATATTCCCCATAAAAACCCTGCTGACTTTGAAAGTTGAATCAAACGGATGAAGGGCTATTGAATCCAGTCTGTTAACAAGTCTTTCAATGATAGATGTCTATCTCATCAACTGTACCGACTATAATTAGGTAGGATGTATTTCAGTCTTTGTGAGTGCTTATTCTGAATCGCTATTTCATCACGTCCAATGTACAACAATTCAAATGCTATGTCACAATGTAAAATATCCTTCAGGCATTTTCTTTTGAATTTGCGTTGATAGATGTGCTCTGAATCTGTCGAGATTTTGAATTAAACACGGACATTAACATATACTAAGTCCACAAGGTGCAAAAGGATCATCATATACAAGATCCCAAATGAGTGCAGCCTATAACAATTTGATTTTCAAGTGTATATTATCAAATTCCTTATTTCGAGACTAGATTTTCCGTACAACTCCAATTCTGTCACAAACCCGAATCAGAATCTGTATCAAGTGATTTGAAGTTTTGATCGAACACTTTCTGGAAAGTTTATAGATTAAAGCTTCTTTTTGAGTGTCTACAATAGATTATAAGTTGATCAATTTGATGTACCTTGGAAGAACAATTTAGATGATGACTATCAGAAGTGATGGAAAATGGGACTGTATTTTGGGTGCAAATCAGACGTTCCAAGTTGGAGGCTTTTAAATATAACATTTATAGCTCTTCTAGTCATTTTAATCTGCAGCATTTGAATTGTGTCCTACTTAATATTCTATCAGGTTGTTGAAAGGCGTAAAGCTGGTTTCAGGATTGCGGGTGATATTTTTAATAGTAATAATCATTCTTCATATATTCCTTGAGAGTACTGGATGTACTCAGTTGATTATTCCTACCAGAGATTCTCCTCGATAGTTTTAAGTTCGTATTGAATGTCTGTTATGATTTCTTGGAAGATATTTCAATCTATTATACATGAGAAAACGCAAGATGTAGTTTTTGCAACAGAGCAATGAATTTTCTACAGTCAATTATTTCATTTGATGCTCGGAACAGCTTTTAATTAACTACACACCGGCCCTTGATTCCCATCTTGTCGGTTTATAAAGGATGATGTTAGTGGCTTCACTAAAGGCACCAGCGGAGACTTCTCATGTCTCTTGAAGTATTAGATTACCCTGGATCCTCTGTTCCCTTCAGGAAATCCAAACATTCCAAATGTTAACTATTTGATGAAACGAATATGGAAATTTGGATACTTCAAAAATAGAGGTTACTAACACGTGAGAAATATTACCACTAGTTTGAATTATAGAAATCAATATGAGATCACTGTTAACACGTCCGTAACTTTATTATTCCAAAAATTTCGTTAAATGCACTTCTTCTAGTGATGCACTTTTCAATTTGTTGAATAATTGAGTAACATTCTGAGCCATTAACCTGAAGTTGATTGATAGGAGGAGGAATTGATTAACTTTGAAATTGAACAGGTTGATCCCACTCTGATATCGATAGTTAACAAACTCAGAAGATAATAGCCAGTGTTACTCAAAAAAGTTATATCCTTTACATCCATCACGCAGTAAATAACGATAGACGATTGATCCTAATATGAAATTCCAACCATAATGATCTCACCAATACATGGGTCATTATCAACGATAATATAATGCTTCAATTGATACATTGAATGAGTTGACAGATTTCTTAAAACTGATTTCTCATCATTTATTTCTGTATACCAATGTTGTGATCCTTTTGGGGACCCCTTGTTGAACAACACGGTCTGAGATGGCAGTAATAGTTTGGGTACGAGTACACATTCTAGAGACATTTGCCTAATCTACCTCCGTTATCTGGAATAGCCTTCACCGAGCAGCACCAGATATTTAAATTGTACACATTATTTACCTATGTCTCGTCCCAACATCGTGGTTTGGTCTATCACAATCAAGGACATGTAAACAACAAAGGATTTATAGACCTTGTGGCGGATAAAGCTCTAAAGATAGGAGAAACTTGAGATAGATTCAAGGCGTTTATCATATTCTTCCCAAAGCTGCAGAATTATGGGGGATGAAATAAATTATTGAAAATATGAGGGTATGTCTGTCTATCAAAGCATATATGACATGGAAAACTACCAGAACGACTTCACACAATTTCCAATTCTCCATTCTCAGAACAAGTGATGTCCTAATACTAGTTTAACCTGATCAATGCCCTAGATTTATTCTCTAGATTCATTCTCTGGAGGAAAAGGGAACATTCACGTGCATTCCTCGCGAGCACGTGACTTGGTATTTAGTTGCGTGAATCACGTGCTGAGTGTCCGTGAACTCTGATCCCAATAGGACATTCTCAAGATCCTTGTGCACGTAACTGAAATATGGGAGGATGAAATTCTTGCTGAAATAGTAATATTATGGAGATATGTTATTATAGATAATCTCCCATCAGAAAACTTCATGAAAAATTATTGCTGTTTCTAATATTCACCAAAGTATTTAATAACAAGAATAGTTATTGACAATCTAGCTCCTCAGATTGTTACTGTCAACACACAATGCAGCAAGTTGATTTAGGAAAACGTTATGTTTGACGATATTAATTGTGTGGTTCTATTAGTCTGTGCTGTTTTTCAATAGTTTCCTGGTATGTTCAGGTAATTCTCAACTTATGCTTTTAAATGTACCAGAAAATTGAGGTCCAGAAGATAAGAATCCGGTATTCTCAGCGACCATGCTATTGGACAACCATGGTCCATCCAACAAACTTCATGGGCAGTTCTTTTACATACCAATGTTATGGGGAGCCTATAAAGGCTATCAAGCAGAATGTCCTCTCACAGTCCTGGTGTCGTGTTCTGTAAAACCCGTGAATAATCATACCCCTCCATACAAGCAGATGAATTATATGAATCAAGTTGTATCCCATTTACAATCTTAACCCAGCAGTCGAAGAAAATCTATGTTAAGAATTGCCTCTTCTGACACATGGGTTATCTTACGATTAGTAATATGATTTATGAAAACATCAATTCTATCTCAAGGGCACATAGATCAATACATTTAAATATATTGGAAAAATTTTGTTGTTAAGCACGTTGTAGCAATAACCATTTGCAGAACATTACTGACGAAAGACAGACACGCTTCAACAGATATTGATAATGGATCAATTGAAACTCAAAAATCAGTTAAATCTCCGAAGTTAACCTATAGGAACTCCATCCAGCAATTAGTGTTATTTGTCTTCAATTTATTTGCGTACGAGTCAATCTCTAGCCATCCCCGATATACAAGTTCGTTTATTATGTATTGTAGCACTTGTGCATATAAGGCACTTTTTTATGGTACTTCCAATTCACAGGTACTATTATTTCTGCAATCATGTCTGAACATCATGAAAAAACTTCAGACTTTGAATTTTCAACTGTCAATTAGGATTAACCGGTTGTTAATTGAGAAATCTAGTAGATATGCTTGTGAATCTTCAATGGGTTGCGGGCTATCATGTGACTTTTTGTTCCAACCAATCCCAGTTTGGGTAGCAAACGTCAAAGTGACATTTCGTAAGCATTGTTTACTCAATATTTGTTTGCTTGATTTTTGTGTTACTGGTATTTATTAGTGTTATTGACGTTTTTTTGTGTGTATATCGTGACTTTTGGACTATTTTTCTTATTGTTATGTGTATTGTGTTAGTTTTAGTTCTAAATGTTTTCTTTTAAAGGTTATGTGAAGATAAACCTCGTTGTTCGTGATGGTGCTGTGAATGCTGTACTATTTTTATGTGTATTGTGTTAGTTCTAGCTTTAACAGACCGTTTCTCAAAATAATTTAAGCTAGTTCACAGTTTTGAATTAACTAGTTTCATCATAATTTTGATATTTTGTCCATCAAAACTTATGGAATATTCCTTCTGTCTGTTTCACATTACCAGACAAACTTTCGAAATAAAAGGACATCATTCTTCTAGAAAATATCCAGCTGATAGACACTGAAACTATGAGCCACGTGTTTAATCTCGAACTGAAAGTAAACAAATAACTGTCACTTTGACGTATGTTACCCAGACTGGGATTGGCTGTAGCAAAAAAGTCACGTGACTGCCCCCTTGCTATATTCAAAAAACGAAGTGTCAGAATTCAGTCAAGAGTTTTATTCTTATTCTATCCACCTAGACCATCTTCAGGAGTGCTACATTGTACAAAGGTGTGAACATGAGGGACAAAATGGCAAAGTGAAATGAACAGTTTACTTACAATGACATCAATGTGTGTATGTATTAACATCTGTGTGTGATAATGAGTTGAAGATTAAGTTAGAGAATAAGTTGAAGATTTTTTGCCACATTGATAAATTGATTTTTGGGATGGTTTGATGTGGAATTGAGGTACCTGATACTAGCGAAAGGTTTTTTGTATCATTTAGTGGTGAGACCACTATCATTCTTTCTATCAAAATTCTTGACTCACGAGACATACATCTCACATCTGAAATATATCACAATGAGGTGAATAATACAGTAACTGACTCACTACGTGCAAATAAATATCCGTGGGGTATCAATAACGATATGAAAAATCAAATCAACAGCTGTTGACAGTCTAGCACGACAAATGTCACCAATTAATCTTTGACAGTGGAGTATTTCACCATTCCGTATATAGATGGAGCAAGTGATAATATTAGGAAAGTTTATAAAGACAATGATAAGATTAAAATTTAAAATTAAAACGGATATAAATATAAGATCTAACTTGATTCACAAGATTACATGTAATAATTGCACTTTACATTACCCAAGTCAAACCAAGCGGTATTTAAAAACACATTTGAATGAACATAAACATATCCATTGGTTGACTTCATCAACTAACTGTTATCGACTTGTGAAATTTTGCTATTCCGCTTTACGCGGGCAAACACCTTATTCAACAAGCACTTAGTCTTGGTCTTTCATAACGGTCAGTTGTTGCCAGGCACAGTTTTTCAACTATTTTGAATATTTTATTCTAAAATTTGTGACCGAAAACATGATTGTTTCTTCATTTCTATTACACCGACTTCTATTCAATTTATTATCACACACAGATGTCAACACATACACACGCTCTAATTTCATTGTAAGTACACTGTTCATTTCATTTTGTCATTTTGTCCCTAATGTTCACACATTTGTACAATGTAGCACTTCTGAAGACGGTCCAGGTTCCCACACTTCGTTTTCTGAATATCATCTAACAGTCAGCATCATCCACAACTTTCTGTTATATTCAGCTAGACAGTATGCATTCTAGATCTGCTGTCATAAACCTTGGAACAGCTCTCCGGATATGAGTTAATAATCTGCAAGATTGTGAAAAAACTCCCAATTTATGTTCTCATTTTTTCACTGAGCTGGAACTTTTGGGTGAACATAAGTTGAACAAACTTTCACGAAACTTTTGAATATATCTGATAAAATTTATTAGAACAGAAGTTGGCCTTACGTTGAAGAGAAGATTAGCAATTTATGAGTAATCTTTCTTCCTAACATCGTTTTTGTAGCTACAGAGATTTCCTAATTCCATTAGCAACTACCGGACTTTGTATTCCTTTCTTGTTCGAGATTCAACCTTTAAGAACTTTCATGTATTCCTGCTTCGAAACTATTTCTTGTCAATTCTCATTGTATTCCACTTAAACTCCTTCTAGCTAGTTGAGAATCTCAACTTTCACTTTTAAGAAATAAGTCTTCAATACTCCTAATTCAAATTATATCATCCTTGAACTGCGTTATCTTCAACTTACAAAGCAAGTTATTTCTATCTCGAAACTCATCAAGACGTAGTTTATAGATAATTTTTCCGGCGCTGTAACTCTTCCTCCAAGCTAGTAGTCCAGTTGATGGAAATATTTTTGACAGATGCCCCTTTTTTACTATTGAACGGTGAATGAATCACTCACATTTCTTTCTCAGTACTTGTAAAGAACGAGTATTTAACTCTGCATATTTTCATAAAGTAGTCAATATTTCCTTACTCAATCTCTATGTCAACTATGTTATAAAAGTACATTTGATATAAGTTATCATCACTGTGGTCATATTTTTCTGGGACTTTTTGGTACAATTCATCTTTTTTCAATATCACCTGTCCACGCTTTGGGAAGTCATAAATTCCATACAGAAGAATCTGTGTCATTTATTGCTTTCATTATATTAATACTATTGTTCTTTCAATAAACTATGATATTCAACAGAAAATGTGGTCCAAGTTGGAGAATGTTCTTGAAGCTAAGTTCCTGGAGAATATTTTTGTGATGTAGAATTGTGACATAGCTGAAATATTCCATTTACTTCGGATATTTACCCAGACAACTTCCAGCAGAAGCACGGTACATTTAACAACGGAAGTAACGTAACGTATTGGTCGTTTTAGCAAGTAAAAGAAAACTTTTTTCGGTATGTGAACTGAGCTTCCAAAGTTTACTTGGAAAATATTCACTTTCTGTATCACTATTTACCGACAGTGAGGGAAGCTGCCTCTGTGACTGTCTTCGAAACTTTCTACTAACGGTTATTACACTGTTGAAAAAAGTTACTAGCACATTGTATGAACTACGTGCTTATGTACTAGCCACATCATCTTGATAGTTCAGTGCGAAGATGCATTCGTAGAGACAGAACTTATTAACAAGTAAGTGCAAAAGCGTGATCAACATTCAAATTTTTATTGGATTCCTATGATATTCAGTTGAAGATTCCGTGAGCTGAACTTGATAGAAGACGTTCTATAATAGTATCAGATATTGGAAAACAGCTTGGAGCTTATTTTAAACACAAAATCTGTTTGCCGACTTCTGTACACTACAAGTACAAAAGCTTGGATATAACGTACTCTCTCTGTCAACAAGTTGTTATAACAACTGTCCTTATCTAAAAATCATCTCTCGTGAGGATAATAACATGGTCAGAGACATATACACGAGCCTTGTGCAAAGATAATTCACAGGAGACAACACTGCGAGTCCTGTGTTCCTGTCAGCGACTTGCAGAAATTAGAAGCTTGTAAACTCCAGAGGAAGTCCAGTTACTTCATTGTTTAAAGCTGAAGTCTAGAGATGAACTCTCAAGGAAATGAGTACTAAGTCCAAAGGGAACACTTGAAGTCAGCTTCCGCTAGAGGTCTGTCTCACATAGACCATTAAATAAATAGGTAAGAAGAATGAAATCTTTGAATGAGAAAGACTTATAAAGGTGATGAATCGATCAGTATCCTTGATCAAGTCTTGTAACGTATTGAAAACGCATTTGTAGGCTTCATCAATATAATCCTATCAACGAGGAGCAAACGTGAAGAGGCTTTTCCCATGAAGATATTTATCTTTGTATCGTAGCCAGAATTGGGGAGTAGTGATAAATTTTTCATTAATAGGAATCTCTTTGAATGAAAGCCATGCTATGTGAAGGATATTGGATATTTCTTTCTGAAATTCTTCTCCAAGCCTAGCGCACATCATAACAAAGAGCCGTTTGACGGTTTTTACCTCCCTACAATCCCTATCCGGGTTGACCCTAACTAGCTCGGTGGAGACGGCGTGCGGTCTACTTTGAGTGATGGAGGATTTTGTATTTGTTGGGCGCCAAGCGATCTGAAAGCTCCTTGGGTCAGTCGATGGTTGATCGCCGAACCTTAGCGGAAGGGGAAAGGAAATAATCGGGGCGCTGATTGAAAAATGCGTGATCTCGCGTTGAGTGATTTTATTCACAACCTGGTTAATGGCTACAATAATGGTGGGCTCGGAATTGCCAATCAAACTTAAGTGTAGGCCAAAGAATTAGGTAGGCCGCGCGAATGACAAGCACAGTCCCCACGAGAATCGCGCTCACGACAGCGGTTAGAGTTCAGGCAACCAAACAGCGGTATAATAAGAACTAAGCGTGTACTGTAACCTACGCGACAGATGGGGGTACCTTCGGTGTTCGTAGTACGCTCGTGACATAAAACTAGACTACTTAACTGCTCTCTAAAAGCTATAATGTCGCACGGTTCGACGTAGAATGCGTCTGCCACCCGTGTGTGGTAATAACACAACGTTAGCAATACTGAATACACACGCAACTTAAATACCCGTTTGATTGGTATTACAGAAGGTTTCACCCAATGTAGTAGTACTATCAAGCAATAAACAAAATTATTAACGTAATAGGTAGAATATTTAACAAATTGGAGCATAAAACAAAATGAATGGTGCTTAGCTTTGCGCCGGAGCGGGAAATCGGGACGATGACGAGATCGCAAGATGGCGGCAAATCGCTCCTCGAGAAGCACACAGATGTCGAAGATGACGTCACAGACACGGAGATGGACGAAGATGGTCGGTGAATTTAAACGATGGCTCCAAGATGACGAGAACGATGAAAATGGTACAGGAACAAATGGGAATGATGCAACGTAGACGAAAAACCCAACGAAAAGGGTACAAAACAAAAAGCCTTGAGGTGTTGACCGGCTTTCAGCTTGAAGAAATTTATCAAGATAAATCCGGAGAATCTCCGCTGAACTGAGTTCAAAAAAAAACGTTGAGAGTTTAAATCCACAAAAAGTGAGTAAAATTTCGGCCCGGTAAGCAATTTGGCACTAAAATTTCTTGATAAACTCCCGAACACTATTTGATATCAACTCTTCACTATCTAATTTAAAAGTGGCCGTTAGAAAGACCTTCACAAAGTTAGGTCTGTTTTCAAGTTAGGTATGATTTTCTAATTATTAGTTTAATAAGAAAAGAGGACGCATTTCAAACTCCAATTCTCATCCACCAAGAACACAGAGACGCTAAGAGGGTTGCAGACGAGACACAATAATACTGGTAACAATAGTATACGCTAGAGGGACATGGTGCATGAGCCAAACGAAACTGACAGGTGAAGGCCACAACTGATCGAAAGGCGATGAATTAGGGTCAACAGGTAAGAAACAAATAAACAATTGGGAGAGATGATTGACATTAAATGATTTCAGGTGATGAAGATGAGTGTGATGAAAATGAAATGTAACACGGTGTATTGAATGCTGCATTTCATTTTGCACTTGGAGTCTCCCTCTCGATGCAATAAAAAGTCAATCTTTAAATGAATCATTACAAATGTCAACTAAGTCACGTGAGATTCTATGAATTTAACTCAATTATTCATGATGTTACTTTATTAGACAATATTTCTCCATTCACCGAATCAGGCCTCCTATTCCTCGTCTCGATAATGTTGGAATCGCAGTGCACGTTAATCTCTGTCCCCTGTTTCCTCACAGGATTTCTCTTGGGTCTTGGCCTACAAAATCGACCATGATCTATAAAACATTCAGTAGATCACTTATCACTCACTCCACGCACGTTCGCACGTATTGATTTTTAATTCGGTGTCAGATCCAACGTGCTTGATACCAAGTTTATGGACTCTAGGTCTGTGTATTGCAACTGATGTTTAGGTTAATGTTTTAGGGGCGGAAAGATTGCGCGAAGGAAGATGGATATGATAAAACTAGAAGGGAAATATTTTGTTGTGTACATTTGGACTTTGCTGCGAATTACACCATCTTACGTAGAAGTTAACTGACCTTTTCTGCTGCTGCTTCCATACGCACGGAGATAAAGAGAATGTTTTGTATACCGGTAATTTGTATGATGGAAGTACTTCAGATGTGACGTGATTCCCGATAATTTTGAGTTACAGCAAAATCCAAAACCAATATTAGCCTCCTCCTTATAAAGTCATTCTGCTCAAGACTTGAATAAGAGGAAAAGCGTGAAAATATATTTTTGACTTTCTAATATTAGTTTAAAAACAGAAACTCTCTGAAAATTCTCAATCAAAATTTTGAACCATGTTTCCTACTCAAGTTCCAAATTCCAAGCTGATTTGCTAATAGCTTACCTCAGGGTATGACTATGGAATGTGATCAAAACTTTCCGGTATATCACTGTGATAAAAGCACCCATGCACAAGAAAACAAGCATCGTCGTTTTCGGCTTATTCAAATGACCATATCTCATTGTATATGACTTTTTTGATGATACTTATCACGAAAAGTATTCTTCATAGATATTTTTATTCACTTGAACATATATTTGTTCTCAGAATTGAGAATGAAAGGTTTATTCAATTTGTTCTCAATGCCAACACGCATTTTGCCAAGTAGACTGGATAATGTTTATGCCTAGGGGAATTGAATTTATTGGTCTGACTCCGTGAAAAATGTTCTTCGAATGGAATAAAAAATTCTTCCACTTTTTATCAAGATATGTAAATATTAGGTTAGTTTCAAGAGTTTTTATGAGTCTATGCCAAGATTCAGGAGATATAATGGCTTTCGAGTAGCTTATAATTCAATTCCAATAGAATATTTTTTCTTCTATGTGTGATATACGGGTTGGAAACAGCAGTACAAACATAATAATGTTTCAAAGGTTGTTCACAAAATTTCTGGCTTAGAGATAGAAATAGCTCATTGTATAAATGATTCTCATTTAGAAAAGAAGCTCAACCGTGCGTTTATATACTTATGAATTAATTATTCAACGTAAAATAAAGGTTTTTCACGCGTAGAAAAAGAGTAAATGTAATACGCAACGTATCCTACCTACTTATTTGTGATGGATCACTCAATTCTCATGCAATTATTCTTGTTGCTCTTGTAGAACTTAAGATCCCAATAGGATATGCTTCATGAAATGGGTGATTCAATTGAAGGTACTTTCTTCAAAATGAAAAAATTATAGATAAATCAATTTTATCGGGTTTCCTTCATTATCATACTGAAAAGTCAATCTCTACATTTATTCTTTTGAGATTATTTCTTTCAAATCTTGGCCTTAACCCTTCGTTAGTGTTGTGGGGTATATCATATCCCATTAACTCTATTTCCAATCGTAAAATCAATTTTAAGCCCGTATTACACGGAGCAGAATTCAATATTGAAATATACTCATAAATCTGTATGAAATATTATGTATCGTATCATACAAGAAAAGTTCACAGAAAATTATGTACAGAATTTGATACAGAAATAGTTAGAGCATGCTCTATTTTCTTCCAGAATTTAATATCAAAACTGCGCACGAGAGCTGCGTAGTGATTTTCATGTGACATTTCAGATGAGTTTGAGTTGAGATTGAGGTTATATATTATAACTTGATAGAGTTTGCTTAATTTTAGAAATGTCTTGGTCCCACGAACAAGTAACAGAGCTTATAAGCTGTTATAAAGATTACCCTTGTTTGTATGTAGTGGAAAGCAAAGAGTACAAGAACAAACATGCTAGATTATCTGCATTGACAGAAATTGAGAATGAATTCAAGCAAAAGTTCTTGATTCAACATATTTAAAACGCCGCGACCTGCATTTCCTTGTTGTCCATAGTTGTTTATATCCAGTTTTTTTCTTACTCTCCAATTTTTTCAAAATTATAATTAATGTCGCAGCAGACAATAATAGACTTTCTTCGAAATTCTCCTCCATTTTCATGAAAGTAGTAGTAAGGACGCATGCGCTACAGACGAATTATATTCATAAATCTGTCTGTGTGTCATACACAAAAATTATCACATAAAATTCTGTATTGAATTTTATGTATAAATTTCCATACATAAAATTATATACACATTTTTATATTAAATTCCACACCGTGTAATATGGGCTTTATAAACAAGTGATTTCTTTTTCTCAGAAGCCTAGGATTATACTTGAACTAAGAGAACAGACTTATATACAACTATGTATAAACTTTCAATTGAGCATCAGACTTGCTGGAAGTTGGTTGGGGTATGATATACCCCGGTACACTTTTAAAGTAACTTCTTATGTAGATGTAGAGAAGCCATATGTACATTTTTGTTTGATATTTCATCCCAATAATTTATTGTGTAATTACTCCTGAAATATGAACGCACATCTCACTGCAATGCTAGGCCCTGGTTCAGTCAGAAATTAGTGTTATTGCCATATATTAACGATCTGTGACAGAATGGGGGCTCTAATCGAAAAAATTTATATGAAGTATCCCAACTATTTTCAAAAAATAATATAGGTTTACTTGGAAGAAAACTTAGATTCACGACTCCAATTTTGAGATTTCGATACAATTATATGAAAAAATGACTTGCTTTGTCAACTCAGAAAATAAGACTGTCAATCGAAAAAATCTTCCAAGTAAGGTCATATTATTTTCGAAAAATAAATCAACTCTGTCATTTACAATTTTTTGATTACGGTTCTGGTTCAGTCAGAAATCCGTATTATTGCCATAATTCGCCGATTTCTGTTAAAATTAGGGCTCCAATCAAAAAATAATATATGAAAGACCTTAAATAATTTCGAAAAAAAACATGAGTTTACTTGAAAGTTTTTTTCGATTTACTGCAATTTTAATAAAATTTGGAGTATAGTTCCACAAGAGGCTAGTAGATGGCAGCATCTAGCACGTTTTGAGACGATACAAAATTATTTCTCGATTTTCCGCGAATTGACCACTTTTATCGAGAAATAAATGGAGAATTCGACACTACAATTTCAATTTCTGTCGATTACGTAAAAATTTTTTAGTAATTTATCGTTTTTAGAACAAAAGTTTCTGACACCGTTTACTCGAAATTAAGACCGTTAACCGAAAAAATCTTTCAAGTAAGCTCATAATATTTTCAAAAAATACTTAGAGTTTGTCATTAAATAATTTTTGATTACGGCCCTGGTTCAGTCAGAAATTATTGTTATTGCCATATATTAACGATTTGTGTCAGAATGAGGGCTCCAATCGAAAAAATTTATATGAGGTACCCCAACTATTTTCAAAAAATAATATAGGTTTACTTGGAAGAAAATTTAGATTCACGACTCCAATTTTGAGATTTCGATACAATTATATGAAAAAATGACTTGCTTTGTCAACTCAGAAAATAAGACTGTCAATCGAAAAAATCTTCCAAGTAAGGTCATATTATTTTCGAAAAATAAATCAACTCTGTCATTTACAATTTTTTGATTACGGTTCTGGTTCAGTCAGAAATCCGTATTATTGCCATAATTCGCCGATTTCTGTTAAAATTAGGGCTCCAATCAAAAAATAATATATGAAAGACCTTAATTAATTTCGAAAAAAAACATGAGTTTACTTGAAAGTTTTTTTCGATTTACTGCAATTTTATTAAAATTTGGAGTATAGTTCCACAAGAGGCTAGTAGATGGCAGCATCTAGCACGTTTTGAGACGATACAAAATTATTTCTCGATTTTCCGCGAATTGACCACTTTTATCGAGAAATAAATGGAGAATTCGACACTACAATTTCAATTTCTGTCGATTACGTAAAAATTTTTTAGTAATTTATCGTTTTTAGAACGAAAGTTTCTGACGCCGTTTACTCGAAATTAAGACCGTTAACCGAAAAAATCTTTCAAGTAAGCTCATAATATTTTCAAAAAATACTTAGAGTTTGTCATCAAATAATTTTTGATTACGGCCCTGGTTCAGTCAGAAATTATTGTTATTGCCATATATTAACGATTTGTGTCAGAATGAGGGCTCCAATCGAAAAAATTTATATGAGGTACCCCAACTATTTTCAAAAAATAATATAGGTTTACTTGGAAGAAAATTTAGATTCACGACTCCAATTTTGAGATTTCGATACAATTATATGAAAAAATGACTTGCTTTGTCAACTCAGAAAATAAGACTGTCAATCGAAAAAATCTTCCAAGTAAGGTCATATTATTTTCGAAAAATAAATCAACTCTGTCATTTACAATTTTTTGATTACGGTTCTGGTTCAGTCAGAAATCCGTATTATTGCCATAATTCGCCGATTTCTGTTAAAATTAGGGCTCCAATCAAAAAATAATATATGAAAGACCTTAAATAATTTCGAAAAAAAACATGAGTTTACTTGAAAGTTTTTTTCGATTTACTGCAATTTTAATAAAATTTGGAGTATAGTTCCACAAGAGGCTAGTAGATGGCAGCATCTAGCACGTTTTGAGACGATACAAAATTATTTCTCGATTTTCCGCGAATTGACCACTTTTATCGAGAAATAAATGGAGAATTCGACACTACAATTTCAATTTCTGTCGATTACGTAAAAATTTTTTAGTAATTTATCGTTTTTAGAACGAAAGTTTCTGACGCCGTTCACTCGAAATTAAGACCGTTAACCGAAAAAATCTTTCAAGTAAGCTCATAATATTTTCAAAAAATACTTAGAGTTTGTCATCAAATAATTTTTGATTACGGCCCTGGTTCAGTCAGAAATTATTGTTATTGCCATATATTAACGATTTGTGTCAGAATGAGGGCTCTAATCGAGAAAATTTATATAAAGTACCCCAACTATTTTCAAAAAATAATATAGGTTTACATGAAAGAAAATTTAGATTTACGACCCTAATTTTGATATTTCGATACAATTATATGAAAAAATGACTTGCTTTGTCAACTCGAAATTAAAGCTGTCAATCGAAAAAATCTTCCAAATAAGGTCATATTATTTTCAAAAAATAATTCAACTCTGTTATCTACAATATTTTGATTACGGTTCTGGTTCAGTCAGAAATCCGTATTATTGCTATAATTCGCCGATTTCTGTCAAAATTAGGGCTCCAATCAAAAAATAATATATTAAAGACCCTAATTATATTCGAAAAAAAACATGAGTTTACTTAAAAGTTTTTTTCGATTTACTGCAATTTTATTAAAATTTGGAGTATAGTTCTACAAGAGGCTAGTAGATGGCAGCATCTAGCACGTTTTGAGACAATACAAAATTATTCCTTGATTTTCTGCAAATTGACAACTTTTATCGGAAAATATATAAAAGTATTCGAAGCTACAATTTCAATTTCTGTCAATGTCATTCTAAATATAAAATTATATTACGTTATACAATAAGCTATTTCATATTTTGGTATTTTTTAAGGCCAATTTAGCCAAATGACAAAAGACAAGCAGAAGATGTTCTGTTTGTCCTAGAAACAAAGATAGAATAGTAAATTGTGCAACAAGTGCGATAAGTTGTCGATTGCCCACGAAAGCGAAGTTGGGCGTACACGAACGAATCAAGTGTGTTCATTCGCTCAAGTGGGTAATTGACAACACCGCACGAGTTGCGGATACTATTTTTTATTACGAATGCGGGATAAGTACCATTTTGCGCTAATTTTTCTGAGCGGTAAATGATTTGCGTGCGACAAGATTACTTGTCACACGCTAATTATACTTGGCGCACTCAAAAGCCAAAGAGCCATTTACTGCCCAGAAAAACGTGCGCAAAATAGTGCTTATGTATTAAAAAGACATTTAATGCTTGTAAGCGATGTAGAATTCCACTGTGCTTGGAACATGCAATTTTGAGTTGCAAAAACTATGCCCAGTTTGAGGAGCAATAACTTTTTTTTTTTGATGATACTTCAGTAATTTTTTCTTGCTTTACTTATTTGATGCTTCTTCTCGAAAAATACTGTGAGATCTTTGATGTGTGATGATATTAGAAGTATTTATGAGCGATAATATTGATGTATGTTTTTTCCAAGGCAGACTTGCTGTTATTTTGATTTATCTCTTATATTTTCACAATAAATATAGCTGGATACATTTTGTTCAGTTTATATCACTTGGTAACAAGTTGTAGAACATGTGCAAACAGAAAAATCATCATATTTTAGAATTTAAAATAGCTTGACAGGACTTTCATATGGGGTATGACATACCCCACAACACCAACCGTGAAACTTTTTTCGAGAACACTAACGGAGGGTTAACTACTGCTAACATGGTTTATTCTGAAGTTCCAATTTTCGATGATGTGTCCAAGTATTTCAAGTGGTATTCAGCGAATAACGCAAGTGGAGCTGGCTCCCAATTCCTTGATCATGATTGGCTCATTCATGTATACTTTAGACTGCAAATCACACAATCTAGGCGGCCAATCCACAGGTCCGAGTAGTAAAATTGACTGTTCATCGAATTGTTTTCGCAACAAAGCTATAGTTTCACAAGCTATGTGGCAAGGAGCGCCGTTTTGTTGGTACCAAATATCCTTGAGATCACTGGCTCCGATTTCAGGCAGTCATCGACAGTTACGTTCTGGCCCGCTATTCTCAGCTACTGCCGCTATATTTTGTTCACCACGTGCTGAATGTGGTCTATTGGGTCGCGTATTATCCAATGATAAAAATTGGGCTTTGGCCTTTCCGATAGTATAGCAAATTGAGCGTTCGGTTAGCCGAATAGATGAACCATATTTAGGCTCCAAGTACACGGAGCAAACTCGTTAAACACCGAGTTTTGTGATACATCTGAATGATTTGTACGGATTGTGCCAGGCTAAGTTTTTCCACGATGTTTTTAAAACATTACAGAACAAAAATACAATGGCAAGATGTCATGATTCACGCGTCATCGGTCAAAAAATCCATTAGGAAAAAAGTGCCTCTGAATTAATCACCTGTTAAATGATCTTCTCCATTTCTCTTCAAATTCTCCTTCAGAATTAATTTTCAGTTTCTTTCATATTTTCCCCTTATTCAAGCAAAATCCAGCTCTGCATCCTTTTTCCAAGATTCCTAACTTCTGAAACATTGCTTTTTCTAAGCAATGTAAGTTTAAAGACATTTGAATCTTATGTATTTTTGTGGGAACGCTTTTGAATTGGGTATATAAAGGAACTCCTGCCGATGTGTCTGTCACCAAAACGATGTTTTGCACGCCTCATCAACTCGTTACCACAAATCTAGAGATCATTATTCTACACACGTTGTGAAGGATCGATGTAGAAGGAGCAGCGAAATGTACCTCAGCCATTTCATACGCTCCTGAATTTAAAGATGAACAGATTTGAATGTATAAACACGAGGACTATTGGTTTTGCGAATATGTTGTTCTGTAACATACTAATATTGTTAATCTTAAACTTTTTTAACGCCATAGAACTGTAAATGTTGATGGATTTGCATCAAATTTGATTCTTTATTTAAATAAATGTATTTGACAACTAGAACAAAAGCAGTTTTGTTGCGTTACAGTTAGTTAGATAGTTGCACCACAGAAGTCAATATGCTTGAATTAGTAATCGCTATGAACAGAAAAAATAATCAGCATAGACTTGTAAATCGATTCAAAATCAACTTGAACTTATTTATTTGAAATCAATTATAATCTATCAAATATTCATCTGTCAATATTCTGGAGAGCAGGCTGATTGAATCAAGAATACAAACACCAATTGATAAAAAAGGTGGAATATTTGACAGACTGAGGAAAAAATTGAGATTTAAACTATAAGACTCTAACTGGGCCATTCGATAATTGAAAAGATTGGAAGTCAACCCAAGAATTGGCTGCTCCTACATTATATAAGTTCTTGTTACTATTAAACTTTGCAGCAAAATTTGGCGAGGCAATTTAAGATTTCGTTATTGTTCTAGAATTTATTCCCGCAAGCAAACTGAAGTACAAAATCATACAGGGAGTATTTACGCTTTCAACTTGGTTTCTGCTATTTCCTATTTCCGGCAGAAGTAAAGACGCTTCAACAGAATCTGCAATTCAATTTTGTGTCGATTCGTGCATCACTCTAAAGATCAACGAAACCATAAACATGCGAATGCAGAAATAAATTTGAATGAAAAGCACAAGGATTGCTGTACTGTACTTATCATTCGTCGATTATTCTTTTTTGTTGCTATTGGATTTTCCAATTGGGAGAGAAATGCTTTCAAATAGAAATATATGCAAAAAAGTCACGTCATGCTCCAATACAAGATTAGTACAAGCCTCGCACCTCCTTTGAATCATGATTGCGCCTAATTCAAAGCCACGTATTTATGTATACAAGCTACTCCACTTCTCTCGCATCCTCAAACTTGCAGCCAACTATCCTTCCAGAAGCTTCATAATATGAACTAGCCTTACATTCTCAATTAATTCATTTTTATTGTCTCTATGAACACATTTATCACAGCATTACAAATACATTGTATCTTTTAATATCCGATTTTTATTTGTACAGCATTGACATTCGTATATAAATCAAGATACTAGTACATTGGAATACATCCCGTGCGAACATTCCCAGCGAATCCATCAAGACACAGTCTGCAAATTTTTTGAATATTTTTTTTTGCTTCTTTATAACTAAATTTGAGTTTGCAATAGGGCTTTTGCAATCTTTACTGCAATATCCGACTGTCTTTCAAAGAGACATGCTTCATATTATGATATTTTGTTCAGAGTCAGTATGCTTCTTTGGTTGATTATTTTGAAGTACCTTGAAAAACTGATTTTTAATCTCTAAAATAAATATCGTGACCGGAATAGTGCATTAGATACACTGTTTATTCTGGAATAATAATTCTCTCAACTGAATTTACTAATGAAGGGGAAAATGTAGAATTACAGTAACAAACACAAAACTCCATTGAAATCATAAGCAAATTTGTTCTCTAGGTAAATTCACTTGAATGCTCGTGATATTGAAGTAAGATCAACAGTTAAATATTTATTTTCCATGAATTTATGCGAAATAGAAAAAGTGGATTGATTTTGCTACTGAGTTCTATTCCTCAACACGCTTTACTTTACTCTCCTCTTTACTTACTTGGACTAAATACAAGGAAGTATTGTGAAACCGACAGAACTCACCTATCAATATTTTGATGGAAATATCCGTTTAGAGCATCCCTGAATCCATTTTGACTATGTTTGGCTTGATGTCGGTACGCATGTACGTATGTATGTGTGTATGTGCGTAACTCGCAAGTCTCAGAATTTGTCAAACGTATAATGCTAGAATTTTGTATGAAAGACTGGTATAGGATCCAGGATCTTGATGTGCACCTCGCATTATGGTTACAATCGTCTGTACTGGAAGTGCACTTCACCTGATATTTTTTTCAAATTTTCCGCTTTCATCCAGATTGATTAGCCGTAGGATACTAAATTCAGTATTTGAAATTGCTGTAGCATCCAAATGATCATCTCCTATCTTCGTCCCAGTCGACCAAGCCGGAAATGCACTTCATATTACAGACTTTTCGAATTTTTCTCATAAATTTAGAATAATCAGTCGCAGAATATTTAGATTTCGTATTAAGCACTTTTGTAGCATCTAGTTGTACACCTTGCATTATGATTGTGATCGGCTAAGCCGGGAATGCAGTTTACTCGAAAATTTTTTTAATTTTCCGCATAAATCCAAAACGATTGAACGTATTATATTAGAATACAGTATTCAAGATGATAGTACTGTCTAGATGCTCATATCCTATTTTCATTGAAATCGACTGAGTCGAAAGTGCACTATAATTGACGATCTTGGAATTTTCCGCATAAATTCAGAACTGTTAGCCGTTGAATCCTGGAAATCAGTATTTAGGAATGTTGTAGCAAAAGGATGATGACCTACTGTTTCCATAGCAACCGGCTAGCTGTGGAATGATAAAATGTTGTGTTTGATTATATATATATATATATATATATATATATATATATATATATATATATATATATATATATATATATATATATATATATATATATATATATATATATATATATATATAAATGTATCATGTAAATTTCCATAGCAACACTCTTAATAAAAAAACAGATACCCAAAATTTAAGTTCATATTATTCGAATATAATCAAGTGTTCATATTCATGACACTCCTTGTTTATTTAATTTTTCAATTTCAAAGAATTTATTCATTTGTTGATTATTCATTTATTTATCTATCAAATTCTACACATGTTTTGCGAAGAATATATATTTTTATATTTTTATCATCGTCAGTTATTTTATTCCTCCGTCCTTTTTTATTTATTGATTTTTCAAGAGTTTTTGATGGTTTTTTATGGTTGGTTTCCTCTTGTCCAGTTGTTAGTTTTTCTCAATGTTTGTGATTATTAATTCTCTATTTTTCTGTAAGTTGAAGTTTATCCGTTTTTACTTGTCAATTTGATTTAACTGTCTTATTGTTTACATTACTTTAGTCCCCTGAAGAAGCCAAAAATTATTGATACATTTATATATATATATATATATATATATATATATCCAATAATGTACAAGTAAGTCACGTGATATCCACGTCAGATTTTTGTATCTCACTTTTAGAGTGTTGACATGCTATTTTTACTGCAATCTCAACTTCTTAGAGACTGTAACGGGGTTTAATAAGAAGCATGCTCATCTAGAAGCTCCTACTCACAATAACTTTTATTTCAAGATGGAAAGATCCATAATAGCAATCATTAATGGTTAGAGTGGATAATAAGTACATCATGAGGTTAGGCTTATGAGTATATTATTATTGACCTTGCGACAAGATTGTATCTTTCACTATATCACATTGTACATTATACAATTATGCTTTTCTATTTTGTTGTACACTGATTTTTCTATTAGCTACTAGCATTTTAATTCTATTCAACGATTTCTATACTGATATTTGACATAACAAGCATTTTATAACGTTATTTTAGAACATATTCATCATCTGATCACTTTGACAATAACAGCTGTCACTCTAATATATGCAAGTAATTGATCTGAATTCAGGCGCAAAATTAAAAAATAAACTCCCACTGAACTGTTCAGTCTATTGTTATGAAAATAGTAGGCAATCATTCAGATGCCACAGCAGACTGAAATACCAAATTTCAATACTCTACACTTGATCGTTTCGAATTTACGCGAAAAATTCCAAAAGACTGTCAAGAAGAGTGCAGTTCCAGCTCTGTGGATCTCAATAAAAATAGGATATGAGCATTTAAACGATATAATCGTCCTAAATACTGAATTCTAACAATCTATGTTCAATCGTTTTGGATTTATGCGGAAAATTCAAAAAATGTTTTGAATAAAGTGCTCTCCTGGCTTAGTCGATAGCAATCATAATGCAAGGTGTACAACTAGATATTATAAAAGTGCCTGATACAAAATTTGAATATTCTACGACTGATTGTTTAGAATTTATGCGGAAAATTCGAAAAGTCTGTCATATAAAGAACACTTTTGGCTCAGCCGATTGTTGCAAAAATAGAAGATGACCGTTTGGATGTTACAGCAATTTCAAATGCCAAATTCCAGTATCCTATGACTGATTCTTCTGAATTTATGCAGAAAATTAGAAAAAAGCTTCAAGGAAAGTGCACTTCTGGCATAACCGATTCTTACAAAAATAGAAAAACCATTTTGATACAACATCAAGTTCAAATACTTAATTTCAACATCCTACGGTTATTCATTCTGGATTTATTAGAAAAATTCGAGAAAAGTTTCAAGTAAAGTGCACATCCGGTACAGACGATTGGAACCATAATGCGAGGTGCTTAACTAGACCCTATACCAGTCTCAAATGCAGAATTTCAACATTAAACGTTCAACCAGTTTTGAGATTTGCGAGTTACGCACGAACGCACGCACGCACGAACATACGTACCGACATCAAGCCAAAAATAGTCAAAATGGATTCAGGGATGCCCAAAACGGATATTTCCATAAAAAAAAAAATAGGTGAGTTTTGTCGGTTCCACAAAACTTATTATTTTGTACAAGTAAAAAACACACGGAAAAAAGTAAATGTCAACATTTAGTAAGATTTCTACTAGTTTTTGATGTTTTGAATAGTAACCCGGAACCTGCCTCGAAATTTGTCACTTATTACAAAGTGAAAAGTGGAAAAATATATCCTTGATCCACTAAAATGTATTATCTCTAAGGAAAAATAATACAGAGGCAAGATACAAATTTTAAAGCTCCAAATGATAAAATTTTCTATTCCTATACATATAATTCCATATAGAAGTATATAATATGTAACAGGGACTATGGTAAATAATAACTCTCAACCTTTAAATTTTAATGTTTCAAACACTAAAAATCTCCTATCTCATTTATAGAATTTTACGTATCAACACTATTTTTTGAATATATATAATAGTAAATATTCCTATCTTGATTTAAAATTTCGTCATTTCAAACAATAAAAACTAGCAATTCTTTCAGTAAAATATTTACTTGTACAATATACTTATCGAAGTTTGAATTTTAATTTTTTTTAATATCAATAAATACTTTTTTTATTAATAATTGGTTCTTGAATGCAATGTTGTATTTTTTTTTTCATTTCAGTTTGACATTTCGATATTTTAACAAAGAATCACTATCAGAAAATTATGATAAAAAGGAAACACGGCAAGTATCAAGATAATGAAAAATATACAGCAGATCAGATGAAAACGTAGATTATACATCTAGGACAAAAAGAACAATAAACTTCTGACATTCATTCAAGGTTTGAGGAGAACAACACGAGAGAGCCTCAAGCAGAGGAATTTATAATATTAGTCTTGACAAATATCATTGGCTGGTACCACAAGCTCTGTTTTTGGCTATACTAGCAGTGTTATTTTAAGAAGAGTTTATGGCAATATAAATATTTCAAGCTATTCTAATGGAAAATATTTAAATAAATTTTGTAGACATATGAGTTTTCTGTAATTTGTATCTGAAGATTCTTTTCTAAAGTATTTGAGAAAATTTTAATTGCTTTAAAACTCATCTTGACACAGCGCTCTTAGTAGCGCCAAAAACAGAGCTCGTGCGGTACCAGCCATTGTGACTTGAATTATTTTTCCCTTTGTTTGAGGTACTCTCACATGGTTTTACTTAAAACTTGGATGAATTGCAGGAGATTATTGATTCTTGATGTTGTAAATGTTGAGTCCACGTTTTCATGTCAAGGCTTCTGTAGATCTTTTACTATCCAGATTTTTGCTCTGTTTATTTTTGTATTATTGTTTTCGATGATGATTATCGGTCTAAGGATCGAAACGTCAAACTGGAATGAAAAAAAATACACAGAATTAAAATCCAAGAGCCAATTATTCATAATCGAATTTCGAAGAAATTGATCGATTTTTTTTCTTACCTTGCATTTTTGTAAACATAAAATATGCTATAATAAGGCTCAATAACTCGTTCGGTAAGTAGTAATTTATCAACTGAAATAAATAAATAATATATTCACAGCTTTTGTTTCAAGAGTGGTAATTTTTATTTAAGAAAATATTATACTCTTACATTTTCAGTACAAAAGTAAAATAAAAAAATAAAAATAAAAAACAATTATTACTATAAAATAATATCAAAGCGATGATCGACTGGATGGGTGATGAATGAAAACGATGATTGGAAGTCAGTCACAGTTTAAAATTTTATTCACACAAAAACCGACGTTTTGCTCACATTGTTGATATTGTTGCCTTCTTCAGAGATATGTGTAGTCTAGAAATAGAATTATTATGGCATAAATCTAGTATCACACAAAACGGATATCTCACATTGTCAATTGACACACTGTTGAAATTATAGATAAAGCAATAAATAAATAATTTAGAGTCTAAAAAAGTTTCTATAAAATTCCCTGAGCTCAAATTACAGATCATTTTCATAGAAAACTTCATTATTGTTGCAGGATATTATTAATCTAACCGAATTCTCTTAGATAAATCATGTTATAAGATCATGAACTTCCTTCATTTCGTGCAAATGTCAACTTACAATACTTACATCGTACTAATCGGACATTAGCAACATCTCAATTTGTTCAACTTTTGGAGTATGATTTCTCAATTCGTTGATAGGAGTTCGAACTACTTGTTGCTTTATTTATTATGGAATTATGGATAAAAATATGATTTATATTAAAAAGTCGGCAAGTAGGCCTAGAAACACGTGATCAAATATTTGACAATGTAATTAACCTTAACAATGCTTTATACAACTGGACCTTTATTGATATTAATGTAAATAATTATTATTTTAATGCTATGCATCACTTACCTATTCTGTTAATTTTTCTTAGAGATAACCACTTAGCAATTCACTTGGTGGCACTTTCACTGCAAACTTTAGAGGCTTGTAGCTAATAATAGACTACAAATCCTATGGGCTCTAAGCGCATTCGAGGAAAGGGTCAGAGAATCAGGTTTCAAACATGAAAAATTATAATGCAAATGATAAAATTGTTGAGTTCGAAATATATTTTTCACAAGCTGATGATTATAATAAGTATAAAGTGAATTTAGTATTGTATATAAAATTTATCATTTCACTTAAGTAAATTTTCATGGAGCTCATCGATAAAATTTAATAATTCTTTTAATATTAAATACACTTGAGCATTCATTATTTCATATTGAAATAGTATAACTTAATATTCATTCTACATAAAATATGAGATCTGTACATGTATATTTTTATTATATATAATATATTAAAAAGTTCAGTTTGACTTACAAATTTTATGATTTGTCTTTGAATATTTTAGCTTTCAGACTATGAACTATTACTTCCTAAACGATAAAGATTGAGTTTTTACTCAATAATTATTACAATTTCATTTTTTCAACAAGCACATTGTAATTTTTAATGTTTATAATACCAGTTTTTTGCATATGAACTTTAAATTTGAGTATTTAAACAATGATTATTGTGAATTGATTGTCAAAACACAGGTATTATTGCTTAAAAGTGTAATAATTAGTGATCATAACACTGCTTATTGGACATCAATCTTTATTTAGTATAATTCATTTTTTTCCGTGCATCTTTGAAATTTCTATCAAACTCTCGCAAAGAAAGTTTCACGCCGGCTTCAAAAATGTAATCAAAAATTGATGAATGTGGCTTTAGAATAGAAAAATTTATTACTTTCGTACAAAATGAATTGAGATTGTGCAACATTTGACCCTATTTCTTATCCAGTTCTATTCATATTTTTTGCGGCGCTAGCCCCTATATAATGTACGATCCGTTACATTCCGACAGAATTTCATCGCTGAATTGATTACGGTAGCAAATGTAGCTCAGAGCTTTCAATAATTCACAAATAGCACCTGTCAAATACGTGCTGTGTCTGGAGATAAGAAGTCTCGTCCTAAGGGCCTCAGAACACTGGAGTCTGAACATACCGTAAATAAGAAACAGCAAAATAATATATAAAGTGTAGAAAATAAGGAGAATTATAGAGACAAAATAAGTTAGCGACTGAATTGGATATTGGATGTGACATTATTTTGTTGAAGTACAAATAAATTTGATGCTTGTTATTATTCACAAAAACAAAATAACTGATGATTTGGACCCTTATTTTTAACAATTCTCAAAAAAATGAGGCCAACTTAAAATACATCATCAAATCACCAATTTCCCGTGAAATCTGAATATGAATTTACTCAAAGCTGTAATGTGGAGCAATTTATTGAAGTATAGCGTCCTGATAAATTTTGGGTTCTACGTCAATACTTGATCGTCCTAATTGAACAAGTTGAATCCAGCGATCTCGTAACAATATCAGCATGAACGTATATTTGTTAGTTGTTAGTGTAGTTTCATATCGAGTGCGTGTTTCAATAGAATTCGTGGTTTTTCACCAGAAATTACAATTGAAAAGCCTTTTGTGCTATTTCATCGTGGTTAAAACAGTGTGGTGAACGTTTGATGTGAATCCAGCTCATTTTTTAGCAATAATAAGTGAGAAATCGTGTTGTGGACTGTATTCGCGTGTAGTTTTGAACTAAACAGGATTTTCGAAATGCACTTTGTGTATTTTACTATTCTATTTTGTGTCGGGAACTATTATTTAAGCTGCTCGTGTTGTTTTGTGGAGAAAAAACTGTTGTTACTATGAACACAGACGAGAAAAGGTATGTGAATCTTTTTAAATCAAACGGATATAATTAGATGAATAGTTAGTAAGAAAATATACTTTCCTCTTTTACTAGTATTTTTTTGCATACTCTCCACCAGCATCTTGATAAAAAGGCAAATTATGAAAAATACGTTTGAAGATTCTGTTTATCGAAATGTAGAAACAATTTCTGAGGGAACATAAGTATTATTAGAATACAATTTTGAGATTATATTGGAGCCTCTATTTTTTAGCACATGAAACTGTAAGAGAATTCTACGTGAGCGAATTTTTTTGTTTTACAGTTGGAAATATGAGATTTGACGTGAACTCAAAGCCATATGCGTTACATTTGCTACAGCTGACCAAAGTTATAATGATTTTGTATCGCTAATCAAGCAAGAAAAATTTATATCCAAATAATTTCGCATTCCAAATGAAATTAACTCAATTTATACAGAGCTTTGTGATCAAAGTTGATTTTAAGTTGACAGAAAGCTCGACTATAAGCACTTTTTATCACTAAAATTGACAAATATAGATTTTTTTCTCGGAAAAATAGTATATTGTGTGGCTAGGGACGAAACAAGACGATTTCAGCTGAGGGTGAGAGTTGCTTGCCCGAGCGAAGCGAGGACTGGCATCAGCCTCGGCTGAAATCGTGTTTGGTCCCGTGCCACACACTGTATTTTTCATAATACCTGCATTGAAACTTTCCATATTACAAATTTGACATAACAAATAGATATTTTTCTTTTGATTTTCCAGGTAACAAGTTGAGAGTAGCTGCTTGTGCTTTATCAATAAGATGTTGTGGTGTACTTGAAATTATCGTATAAATACCTATTTACTTAAAACTAATCCTCTTTTTAATTCAATTTACATTTACGAATGCAACAACTGTCTAATTAACTGAGTTTATATGATTTTCATTTAGAGATTGACATAGAACAAATGCGACTCTGCCAGGGATAAAACGATGTAAGAAACAGATTCAGCGGGCAAAAACAAGCTTGTTTCTCCCCTAGGGTAGAAATAGGCTTGTTTCTGCCCGGCTACACTCGCATTTGTCTGAAATTGTCTTGTTTCGACTGACAAAACAGGCGTTGAAGCGCGTTGTTTCAATGCAGGTATTATGAAAAAATATTTTGTTATTCAGAATAGCATAATATGCTGTGTTCTGAAAAATCTGTGAAATCTACCATTCCGCAAAAATTAATCTCGAAATGCAAACAAATGCAAGAAATATTATCCTATTACAGCACAAAAAACAAAAACAGAATAATTCAATTCGACTTCAATTTCCGTTCTGTTTAATCTGTGCTTTGTAATGCTAACGTAACGAGTTTTTGAAATTTTTATCGCAATTAATTAGAGCTTGAAGCAATTTGAATTAAAAATAAGCGTAAAAAGGCCAAGTTGTTGCATTACTTTATTTAGTAATGCAGCGTCACTTCAAGCTGCTGCGCATATTTTTATGCTATTATTCAAAACAACTGCATTCATAAATGAAATTTATTCCGAATCTTGCTGGACGGATACAAAATAAAATAAAGACAGTTAAGAGTTTGAAAGGGTTTGTCTCAAGTATCCCATGTTCCAAGCCTTGAAAAATAATTGCAGCAGTAGAAACTTGAAGATATTAAGTGGCTAATTCATAGAGCTAAGATTTTTGCAACCATTTCACGTAGACCCCAGAGTAATTTGTGATTGAGTGGAATAGTGAGAATATATATCTGCATGTATATATTTACAAAAAGTATTTTTGTCTGGGAACGATATACGTAATTCCTGGAGCGGACTAAATTGTGAACAATGAAACAATAGTTTTCTTTTTGTACATATCAAGTGAACTTGCGGTCAGAGCTTCTGAAGCAAAAGTACGCTTCACAGTGACGTCATATTGTTATTAATATTTGATAATATATTCCTTTGTGAATAACTTTGGACTGCGATTGTACGAGATTAACTGAAATCCGTATGCTTCATCATCATAATATGAGCACACAATTTATTTCTTGTGGAAGTATATTTTTATCCTTTGCAAAGAACATCCAAAACCATTGTTGAATCTTCATGATGCGTGGATATTACTGCATTTGCGATTCAGCTAAGCAAATATTGTGATTTTCAACAAAATCCATTCCAATTTATGGACTGAGTCTTTGAATGCTGGAGGAAATTCATGTATTGGACTTTTATTTTGAATAAAGGAAAATCTGGTCGCAATCTGTTGCCTACAGTAAAGAGAATATATCAATGATCCACTGTTGCTTATTCAAATTTGCAGTAGATATAAACTATTGTCATAAATAGTTACCCCGAATTCACGCCAGTAATACAGATTTTATGTAATGAATAATGAGTATATTCAAATGTCACTTGTCGACTCTTTAATATGCAATAGTAACTTCAGTCACTATATTTCACTTGACGTCCTAGATTACTGACGAGGAATGATATTCTAATTTTGTGGACACTTCATATATACTTATTAAAAGAGAACTTTGTGAATCAAATTTGCCTCGAGACTTCCAATTACCTCTTCGAATTATTTCCATACACAGTTAGTCTGCCATGGTTTGTTTGTTGATACTTTGGTTAAATAAGCATTTTATCAAAATTTAGTTCGGTATCAAATTTGTTATGCTACGAGGCTCATGCACAAAACTCGAATATTCATATCAATACTTTTGGTTCCCAATAATTTCTTCTCGTTCCACAGATATTGTCACTTAATCTCTCCACAAATTTTCGTTTGAAAAATTGAGGCTCTGAACCAATCCTTTTCTGAATCTAATCTACAAGAAAAAAAGTATTCTGCGTTTTCGCTGCCGTCAGTAAGCATTGATTTATTACAAATCAATGAAATAGATGAGTGGACAGCTCACTAAGTTCTTTTTCATTTCCCGCAGTACGTAAGGGTCATTCTGCGCTCACTCACGCAACGTTCTTCGTCCAAAAAGAGCTTTCAATAGCGCGTGAAAGCATACGTAAGCTTTTCACACCGCTTAGGTGTCTGAAGTTTTGAAGAGTACTCTTGAAATTCTTGAACTGTATTTGAGTTTTGATCTATTCTTGTATTGTAGGGATATAAGGAATTTTTAATTACAATTTTTATGCAAGGAGAGCGATTTTTTTGTGTGTGAGATCTCTAAACACACTCTTAATTTGATACTCTATGTTTTGACAAAAAATATACTGAATCTATTTGAGCTACGACTAATAACTGAGAAGGTATAGTTGCTGGAAAGAAGTTACACTCTACACTCTGAATAGTATAGAAAAAATATGAAAAATCATCTAGATGATAAAAGCGCATTTTTGACAGTTCACGAATGGTTGTTACCTCAGATATCTCGCAAATTACCATCTCCCACAATTACTGAGCTGGAAATCAAGCAGTTTGGATAAACTTATGAAGCAGCAGCTTCCATTTAATACGGATTTCTAGTTGACTATTAGATAGGTACATAATTTATGCATGTATGAACTCAAAAATAGCTTTTAATCTTCGTCGATTAGTTATTAACTGACGGGAGGTCATGTGCTATAGCTTAAAATAATAATTTGATCTTTATCAAAGCTATATAAAAAAAAATAACAGGACAAGTACCCTGCAATTGTTTATTTGATGAGGGAAATGACACTATGCTGCAAGCTCATTTGGGAATGAGAAATTGTTATTGAAGTAGTATATGGAACGTTCGAGGTGTTATCGTGAATTTGATATGAACTTGCACGATAGCCTCATCTGAAAATAGTATGTATCAAAGCTGACACAGGCTCGTCATCCACTCTATCGACTTCCATTGATAACGGTCACAAATAGGTAATTTAAAATTTCAACGAATTACTTTTTCAGATAGATAAATAAATAATTTATTTGTCCCAAGATCAGAACATAAAATATTCTGTACAAGTAGCACAATCAATTATCACTAACGTAATCAATGACATAATCCCAGTTTACATAACCAAGCTTTGAATTATTAAAATCTAATACATATTAAGAGAGCTATATCAACTCCAATCTAGAATGATCATTTATCATATATATTCTACAATTGCTGCATTCAAACTTCTTAGCCTCATTGAAAATGGGTAAGTGTAATTCAATGGGTCACTTACTTGTATTGGTATCTTTTGGTGAGCTAAATATTGCAAACTACGGCTTATGCTGGATCTTAGAATTATCAAGCTGACTGCTTGATTTACAGACAAGAAAATACACTAGAAGTGAACAAATTTTCATCCAATAATAATAATTCATTCGAATAAGCTTCAAATTCGGGCGGCTAAAGTTGTAACTGAATTTTTATCTACTTGGAAAATTAAGGCAATTTGTGCAAGCTTACGGAACAGCAGCTTTTATTTAGTACCAGTTTCAAGTCTGTGAATAGTATAGTTGCTGAGAAATCAGCGTCACGCCAGCCAGCCAGCCAGACAGCCAAAATGAATATAATAGCGTTTGTTTGCGCATTTTTGGAGAGAAGCGCTATTATATTCACTTTGGCTGTCTGGCTGGCTGGCGTGACGCTGGGTTCTCAGCAATTATACTATTCACAGACTTGAAACTGGTACTAAATAGAAGCTGCTGTTTCGTAGGTTTGCACAAATTGCTTTAATTCAAGCTTAGTAATTGTGGAATATTGAATTATTCAATTACTTGTTTCTAGTGGAACAATGCCCATAGATATATATGACATTAGGGATATGGCAACTAAAGTTTATTCAAGTAGATAAAAATTCAGTTACAACTCTAGCCGTGGGTGTCACTATTATTATGTACAGTTGTCAAATCTGTCCGGGACTCATTCAATGACTTGTTTGACGTGAATTTGAAGCTTATCAGTATGAATTATTATTATTGGATGAAAATTTGTGTATTTCTGGTGTATTTTTTTTTATAGCTTCGATAGAGATCATATCATTATTTTAAGGTACAGCACTTGACCTTCTGTCAGTCAATAACTAAACAATGAAGATTAGAAGGTATTTTTGAGTTTGTACATGCATAAATTATGTACCTATCAAATAGTCAACTTAAAACCAGTATTAAATGGAAGCTGCTGTTTCATAAGTTTATCCAAACTGCTTGATTTCCAGCTCAGTAATTGTGAGAGATGGTAATTTGCGAGATATCTGAGGTAACAAGCATTCGTGAACTGTCAAAAATGCGCTTTTATCATCTAGATGATTCTTAAATTTTTCACAAAAAATGCACTAAAAATCAATAAATGTCAAACGTATATCCAGATATGAATACTTGAATTGTCAGCAAGTAACCACGGTAAAAGCCAAACTAACAGCTTCTGATTCGTCGAAATGATTCTAATGTCATACGGCATACAGAATCATTCTAAACGATTTTTTAGAATGTCATTCGTTCCAACATAATTTTTGGTTATGGAGTATGCAATTCCAAAACAGTGTTGAAGAAACTATATTTCGAATGCATACAAAATAATGAATAATAATGTATCTTTATAGATGCCATGTTCATTACCTGTCACTTTTTACGAGAGATTCATATAGTTTAACGTCTTTTGGAATCTCATATTACTCCAAGAAATAACTCTGTGAGATGTATCTTGTTTGAGCCTGGAGTCCTGACTAGAACTCTCAAAGCCATTTTGAGGTTATCGTAATAATTCCGATAACAGCTAATAATGCATATCGATTTTTGTTAATAGAGAATTGGAAATTCATATTCACATTGGAATGGTCTCAGATCCTTACAACAATATAAGTAAGTAGTCAAACACGAAACGCGGTATCACGCCTCGAATTTGTTGTAACCTCTTTTTTCTGTATCTCCTCTGTTGAGACATCTATAACCAACTTACTTGGTTCACGATGACTGCTGCTATCACACCTAGGTAAAATACAATACTATTTTGACAGTTTTTTTTAGACTTTATTGAAAGCGATACCACAGCTAAGCTTTAGAAGTGCGGAGTGACGTCACAAAAACATGGTGGTTTTTCGTGACCTTTTCAAACGTCGTTGACTTTGGAATCGTGTTTATTCATCAAAACGGATTCTCCCCAACAAAAAAATTAGTGTCAATAGTTTTTTTAATGTGCTCAAAGCTCATTTTCGATATATTTGAAAAATCGTGGAGGACACCATTTTCATGCAGGGAAACCGATTTTTTTGTGTGGAAAATCTCTAAACACACTACTAATCTGATATTTTATGTTTGGATGGAGGATATTCCAAGACTGTCTGAGTTATGACCAATAACTGAGAAGGTATAGTTGCTAGGAAGAAGTAACACTCTGAAAAACCGTCATTTTATTCCTCTTTTACTAAAACCATATAGCCATAGTAGTTTTCCATATAATATAGGAAAAACAACTTATTCATTTGAACGAATCGTCTAATCCTATCACATAAAATTTCACTGTTATATTTATGCAAACTTGTATCTGCTATTATGGCAACGTATATTTGCTCAAAATTATCCGATGAATATTTACTTTGCAATCGAATTTTCTGCACATTGCAACAGATTTTTGAAATATTTAATGGATCTTTTTGATCTGTGCTAGTTAAAATTGCTCCCTGAGGTTTATGGAACTATTCAATCATTTCTCCTCGTGGTCATATTCATTTTCATATTACAACTCGAACAATTTGATACTTGATAGTTTGCAACTTCCAAAAGTAATTTTCTCTGAGAAAATATTAAAGTTCTGATGGAAATATGCCGTACTCAATGGTTAGGAAATGTATTTCGAACTTTGGTTTCTGTAACTCATACGACAAAATCAAATCTTATAACGGGAAAATATAAAACTGCCTCACTTCATAACTGGTTCAGGAAGAGAACTACATGAATATTCTATGCAATATTGAGTTTGATGTGGCTCTACTTCAATTTACGGTGATTTCTAGACACTAGATCTTGGAAACCTGTAGATATCTAAGACTGATAAAGTGATTGCTCGATTTCAGTATGGTGTAGAACTGAATGAAATTTATTCTCAAATCAGTATGACTAAACGAAATGGATAAGGAATCCAAATTTCTCCACATAAAAGACTCTCGCAATCAATTCAACACCCTCAAAGCTAAATGTCCTGTTTGTAAAGTGCTATAAAAATCTCATCCACTTTAGTTCCCCATTTAGAAGAACAAATTCGTGGCATTCACAAATCCTGTCATTGGGCAACACATGTCGCGTTTTCTGGTCCTCTTGAGTAGGATATTTTTGTAATGGAGCCAGGAAGAGTGCTTCGATCACCAATTACTAAACAGCAATGTTATTGTAGAGTCCGAACAGGGCATAAAACAACGGCGGTCGGTTGAAATGCATTATTCAGCATGCTGCTACAAACAGAAAATGTGTTAGTATTGCTTTGAATCGGTCTGCTGAAAAAGTATCTCGTCCAATGGTTTTAATCCATATTACAAACCTGTTTCAAGTCTTTGTTATTAAATGATATGTATCCTTATTCTAAGCTTTTCCTATTATAATATAAAATATAAAAGTAGCAGAAGTGCTCAATACATTTTGTAGTAACTATTACGATCAATTACACAATTCAACAGCTTCATGTTCCGAAAACCTGGCCTTGGTTACTGTAAATGCTAGAAGTAAATCTGGTTCTCCCATTTTCATAAATGTGATACACAAGAGAAGATTTTATGAATTAATTAATCAGTAATAACTCAGAAATTAGAGAAAGTTTATTCATCGTGACAATCCTGTATCCAATCTAATTATTACCTAATCTCACCAACAATCAAAAAAGCTTTCGCAAACAAAATCCTTCGGACGAAATCCTGTCTTTTACTGGTTTATGTTTTCATCGCTTCTCCACTTCCATTCTTTCACCTCCTAAATCTGACAAAGTGTAGTTTTATTGATTATATTTAGCGGACCGTATGTCCCTGGAGAAATAACACCCACTTTGAGTTTGAGCAAGCACATGAATCCGACAATTGGATTTGTCAGCTAGATTAAATTCTACTCTTTATTTGACCGTATTTCTCTACTCGCCAACTGACCACCATTGAACAAAAACACTCCAAAGAAAATACCTGAGAAAGAACTAACTTCAAACCAATACGAAATTTATTAACCCTGTCCGAGACAGCTCTGTAATTGCTCAATTCGATACTAAGACAATAATTTTTGTTTGACTTACTGAATTGAGTGCACAAAATTGTTTCTCGTGTAACTGAATAAATAAGTATTTTATTATCGGAACCAAGCTGTTCTTAATAGGGAGCATGAGAATCACTCCATTAATCTGAATTTTAAGCATGTTTTCTGGAAATATTGGAATATATCATGATGTAAACAATGACGTTTACAGATTTTTCAACAAAATTGTGAGTATGTGTATATTTGTGTGATTTATTCTAGTTGCAGCTGAAGTATCTGTGTATCAGAGATGCACAATCATTTGCTTAAGCTGGAGGCACATATTTATTAGTTATGAAAGAATAAATGACGTGTAATTGCTGTGGAACGTAGACTAATTCTGTAGAAATAAGATTTCTGTTACATTCCCAACGATGGAGTTGATAATTTTACAGAGTAATTCTGGCTCAATTATTATCTATTTCCCTGACAAAATCCTCTGTTCAGAAAACAATTTGCTGGATATTAGCATAATAATAACAATCGTCGCTGTGATAGCTCCAACAGACACATCAGTTATCAAATTTGTGCATTATCTAGATGTTGTGAGAAAACTTGCATTGTTGTTCAAAGTTCCAAGTCTCCTTGTAGAAACAGCTTATACATAATGCTCAGCACAATTTCGCAATTGTTTTCAGGCATTTTGAACACTATGCATATTTTGTTATTCCTATCGTCACCATGTGATAGAATCCATTAAGCTACATTGCCCAAAATGTATAGGTACATCGATTAATAGTAAATTTAGAGATAATAGAAGGCAAAAGCAGGTTTATAACAGTGCAAAGGCCACAGGAAAGTTTTGAATACAATTTATTAAAGTTTGTTTATTTCCAAAGCAATTTGAATACCAGTTTCCATAGTCGAGTCCTACTTTCCTATTCAAATGAACTGAGTTCAATATCACTGCATTACTTCACGAACTTTCTAATAGGAATATCATACCAGTATTTAAAATTTTGATAGAGCTTGAAGAGAGCTGCAGCGAAACAGTGCTGATGGAAAGAAATCACCATTACGTACAGTACACCAAATGATGAGTTCCACTGACTCCATTGTTCTAAAACATTAGTGTGTACAATTGTACAATGATCAGCTAATTCTAAGACATATTTTCGAGTCAAACAATCCACTCAGCTCAATATTAGACAAGTAAGATACTCCTAGATTTTTTTATCTATCGAAGGGAAAATTCATATTCTACCATATTCGTCTGAGTCTTCAATCTTTTCGAAAAGATTTTAATGCTAGAGGACTACTCTATTTGCCTCTACAAGCTTATTCAAATAACATTTACAGGTAATTCAAAGAATATATACTTCATGCAACTAAGCTATCTTGAAAAAAAAAAATAGTGTCAGTTCAAGGAAGCCAGATTGAGAGATTAGGAAGGATGAGAAACTCTCAAGCTCACCTCAACAGTTTCGCAGCCACAGCTGCAGAAGGGTACTGTAGCGTTCTTCTTCTGACTTGATTTCCAAATATATATCTTTATATAATCTGTTCCTTCTCTATCCACTAGATGTTGAGGTTGCTTCGCTCAAATGTCTTCTATGAATTTTCTCCATTCGTTTCAGTACCTTAGTAGCTCGTGTGCTCTTCTAGTTGTTATTTTCTTTCTGGTTATTATTTCTTGTATTACATCGTCCCATGTTTCCCATGGCCTACCGCGGTTTCTTTTCCCTATCGTTCTTGCTTTCCTTATTTCTTTTACTTCTCTTTTCTTTTATCCTCGAGTCGAATAAGATGTCCGTACCACCCTAATTGTTTCTGCTCTATCTTCTTCATTACTGACTGTACTTCCAATCTCTCTCTGATCTATACCGCTGAGATTTTACTTTGTTGTCTTTTATCCAGTAGTTGATTTTCAATTGATCCAATAACGATGTATCTATCTCTCCAGAAAGATCAACGAGGACTATTCATTGCAAATCCCTGGAGGTAAAATCATTGTTTTGAGTTGATCTTGTTGACAACCAATCGTTCGAATTGATCTTTGATATAAGGCATGCAGTGGGTATCATGCTCCATTCACAATAAAAAACATCAAAGTTTGTGTGAATTCTTCTAAAACAGGAGTGAACTGTCAAACTATTTCGTCTCATTTTCATTTTTCTATCACTCATCTCCAAATTATGGGACCATCAGTGATTTCTGGGGTAGTTACCTTAACAGAGCATCCAGAAAACTCAGCTTCATTCGCCCTCATATGATGACTACGTATTAACCATTGAAATCGAGGATGTAGATTTACCATAATGTTCAATACGCACCATTGGTGCCATCTCCCTGACTTTGTATTTATTTTTCGAAACAACGTGTGTGAATACTTATTCCCGAACAAAGAAGAGTGTTATTTTTTGTACACATTTATATACCTGACAATTATGTCGTTCTACAATTGCTGCAGAGTATCTTTATTCACTAGAAATAAAATACAAAAATTGTGGCGCTAACAATCTCTTATATCCGAGCAAAATCGATTTTAACATGGATTTGATATGTACTCCTGCATTTCTACAAATTTCTTGGTTCTGAATTGAGCCGCAACTGTATTTATTGTAAAAACGTCAGATAAAATCTGAGCACATCCACTTTAGGATAACATGAATTTATTGCATCCTCATATATTTTCAGTGGCTGAAAATACATGAACAGAAAAAGATTACGTGAATTTTATTGAGGGTGTAACGATAGTTTTTGCAATAGACACTTTAAGATAGTTTTATAGTTGTTATACAATTCGCAAAACGTATTACACAACAGTAAATTTTCAGCTACTTTGTTAGCAGTTTTCTTTCAATTTCAAACGAACTATGAGTCTTTTGTGTAAAGTGGAAATAAATACTGTTATCCTTGATTTTTATAATATGTTAGTATATTCTGATCCAATATTTCACATATAAATACTTGAAAGTGCAATTTTATACCCGCTTTGAAATATGGCAAAACTGCATCAATTTATTCATCCTACTTTCAAACTACAGTTTATAACCTTCTTTATATATTTTACGGCAATTTCTGAACATGATGGCTTTGTATCGCTGAAGATTTTTGGTTCATCCTGAGCACAGTAAAATCTAATGATGCTGTTCACGTGAATTTCGAATTTAACCATCACTTTATGTTTGACTAAGCTGCAGTGTTTCCCATGATCTTCAGGAGGATTCCAAAGTCCTGATCGAGAGGTCGCGGTCGTATTTTACGTACAAGTAACAAGCAAGGGTTGTAGGTCCTACACTATAATAAAGATACATCAATTTCAGTAAGAATGCTGCGTCAATCCATCTAGTAATCAGTTTCGGAATCGTGGTTCTATTTTGAGACGCAAACAGCCCAAAATTCCTGATTGAAGCCTTTTGTTTTTCTGTTCTCGGTTTTTATGTTCAACATTAGAGAGAATGTTGATCCACATAGGTAGGAAGTGTATTCATGTGACTTTATACAACGACGTTCATACGAGACCATGGTGTCGAAGGGGCAAAAATTACAAATTATTTCACTTAGTGCGTCAGCATTCTCTTCTGTAAGTATGATGTGAGTCTTGGATAAGCTCTTATTGAGCTGATTGAAAATTTCTATTTCAATCGTTGAGCTTACAAAATGTCCTTGAAATAAGATACTATGCATATTACGCTTATAATACTATCATGCATATCAAAAACAATTGATTGTATCTACTCGTATATCATTCACAAATTTACAACTACGATGATTGCGTGCATGGAAATGCTCGTAGCACTTCAACTCAGCTACATTAGCAAGACTTATGGTGGTGTTATATTGCTATGCTCAAAGTTTCACGCATCTCTGCTAAACTCTGCATGAATATTGTCTGAAAATTTTGTTGCAACATTTATTTCAGGGATCATGACAGCAAAATGCGAACATAAGCGCAAGAAGTATGACATAACGAACGAAAAATACGAGATAGTAAATAGATGTATCGAACAGAATCCAATACTCAAGAACATCATTCCAGAAGAGCTAATCAAGTTTTGGGAATGACTAACTGTCAGAAGCACCCATCGTTGTTATTGAATATTTTTTCAATTATTTTAGTATCAATATGAATGTTGCAAAATAAAATCTTCTTTTTGATGATATATTTCTAATATAATTCATAGGGAGTATTTTGGTGTTCAGATAAAATGATATGAATTATTATGAATTTGTATAGTTCTAGTATGGGAGGAATCCGCCCTCTGTGTGCGGAATATTAATGTCCAGCAAATATTATAGTTTATTCTATGATTTATGAAACAGCATATCACTTACGCAGACGTTCCGAATTTACTGTCGACTGAAACAAATGTAACACATTTTTCACTGTTCAAAATGCTGCGCTTTTACAATTTGCATATTAATGAACAAATAAAAAGTTTGTTTATCCCATAAATGCAGGAATCATGAACTCATTTGTTTACTTTTCGACCATTTGAACGAACTATTCAAATATTGATGCATCATCTATGATACACCAAAAATTAAAAACTGCCCATCTTGCTTTGAATTTCAAATAGGCGAATAGCATTATTAATAGCATTGTTCTCTAGAGTCTCTCATGATTTCTGCTTTTAGGGCTGATCAAGTTTGGATAACGTCTGTTATTTTTTTTTTGCTCTGCTGTCTAACTATCTGTGTGATAGTTTATCGAATAGTTCAATGAACTATTATTGGTAATTTCAATAGGAAAAAAACTGAAAGTTCACGTTTGATTCCACCAACGATTCCAGGATTCTATCCTCCACATTTTTCTAGCTTACATATGATATACTACACGCCTGATAACATGTCCTGTATTCATTTTCTTGATATTTTGAGTTAATATTTGTTCTATGAATTCCAGATTTATATTCGCATAGCCCGAAAAGTTGTTGAATATATTATTTCAACCTGTGCAAACATTGGTTATAAATATTTATATGGAGTATCAGCCAAGAGCTCTTGCAAATATTTCAAGTAGAGAATTCTCGCTCAACTGAATTTGAAATTTCACTAGAATATGTAAATAAGTCCATTATTTAGATAACTTTCTACACCAAACATAAATTCTTCCTGATTTCAATTTCCAAATTTGGTAGGAACATTTAGTTCTCATTCAGTTCTCAAGAAGAAGTCACTCAAATTTCTCGAAAATGAGGCTCATTTTGTCATTATCAGATACAAGAGCAAGTGAAGTTTTCCAATGTTTTTTTAGTTGCACCAACAAATAATTTTGGATACCAAACTTCCTTTTTTGTGGCGCATTGGTGGTTCACTCGCCAAGTTTCCCGTTTCCAGTGTCGGTTTCCAGCGTCAGTTTCAGTGTTGATTTTAGCGTCGCGACGATGCGATAAGGCCGCGGCCTCTTTGGCACGCGCAACTGCATGTAGCATAGAATTTACACCCCAGGAGGTCAAAAGCATTCATAAATATTTACAGAATTCACGTTGCGAAAAAGAACGAGTTGATATCATGTGCCGTGCGTGAATTGAAGAAAATACTTTTTTGCAACAGTCACTACAGCATGCGAAATAGGGATCATTCCGCATGTTCAAAAGTTCCTAAGACAGCCACGTGGCCTCTCAAAGAACTGTTTCGTTGCTGTCATAATTTTATTTCTTTCCGATCTTCTTATCATTTTTATTTTATCAATGTTTGATGTTGATGAAGTGTAATGAGATCAATGAAGCAAATCTTGTCTCAGAAAATGACATATTCTGGGTATAGATATTTCCGCGGACACCTTTGACTGACGAGATTCATATGTTGACCATACTGAATTTCTTTAAGTACACACTATGTTTTAGTTAGTTCTTTATCCTACTTTTCCTCTGATCTCAAAAACTTTCATCCAGAGGGTTGACTCCGGTGGACTTCCAATGTAAAATAAGACGTGAAGAGAAGGACTACTCCTAAAGTTTTTTTTTTCTAACATTACTATCTCAACATATATAATCTTCAATTGAATTAACTTCGTTCGTATAATACTGATTGGGTTTACGGTGAAGACAAATGAAACAGAGCTATAAATATTTGACCGATACCATCCAGTCATAAATATATTAAATTCAAATTAGATTGTCTGGAGCCGCATATAAAATCCCGTCTACTTATTAATTTGCTTTGTTACTTGGAATGAGTCAAATTTGAATCAAAGGAAAATGTAGGGTCAGAGCATACATTAATGAATAGCAACATTCGTAATTAAATTTGAATTATACAAACACACGAAACCTCAGGAGCATATTCTGTGATCCTGCAAATCTCTCAGAGATAAGTTTGCAATGTATGGGAAAGTAGCATATGTTCTTAATTTCACCGCTGGGCATACTACACAACTCCGGTAGTGTAAACGAGTTTCACTTCCTGGAAATGCATTCTAACTATTTCATTCAAATTTCAACTGGAGACAGATGCATCAGATCTTACAGTAGTAATCCTGGGATCGTATTTCAATTTGTAACTTGAGATTAATTTGTGAACTAAGATTGAGCATTGATATGAGAATTTAAATGAGACATTGAAAAGTACTAAAAGTAGAGTTCTTCCTTCGAATATTGTTGCAAAGCCTGAAATTTTATTTAAAGTGTAATGTGAGATCCATGTGATACGTAGAGAATATATCTCATATTATCTTTCCTCTAGTCAAGCAGCGTGAACATCCTGAACATAAAACAATTCAAGTGAAAGTTCGCGTCTCCCGAAATTAGCCTTGATGATGATTACATCAAACTAATCCCAGCTGATGTCTAGTCACGCCTTCCTGTGGATTTATCTCAGAATTTGTGTGTGGAACGGATTTCTACTAGTGCTAGAGCTTAATTTCCGATTACACGTGGAGGCAAGGAGGAATATTCACGATGAACGCATTATAAACACCCGGAGCTCCAACCTTCCAGCGACATATGTTTCCGAATAGCGCGGTCATGAGCAAAGAGAGGAGCTTTCGAGAAAGCACATATTTTGACAAACAGAAAAATGAGATTCATATAAAATTCAACAATTGATACTATCTATATCTACAAAGCAATATGGGAATGATTGTGGTCGTATTAGACCAGAGGTGAAAAATGAATACTCGTTCCATAATTCTGTTGATAACTCTAAAATAATTCCTTTACAACTGCCAGGTGACCGCAAAGTTAGTTTCATTGCGAATAAAATGGCATCTGCTCATGTATTTGATGAATTGAATATAATATGGACCAATGCTCTAATGAAGTTTCCATGTTATTGCTATATGTATGTATGCATCCACAGGTTATAAATTTGACTTGCTACAGCCAGAGTTCTATTTGAACTTTCCATTCCATAACTGAAATATATTCAAAAAGTTGTCCCTTGGATAATTAAAATTATTATTGAGAGAAAATGTCCTACTACTGAAATAATAATCGAAGGTAGAGAAACAGGATGTACCAATGTGTAACCTCTATTTTCAGTTTTTCTTTACACTATTGAAATGTATTCAGGAGTCAATATAATCAATTCTAGCTCTATAATTAGATTACATTTATCATTTCGTCCATTCGCCCATTTTTAGGAACTCTTTAGATGTGTATTGCTCTAGAAATTGGTCTAGTGAAAATTTACAGTTCGACGAACAGATCCATGAAAATAGAAAAAAAATATTCTGGAGTTATTGTACAGAAGTAAATCTCAGTATCAAATTCTCATGTTATCTTTCAGAGAACTTTAAAACTTTCAAAAAGTGCAATAAGTTTGAATACTATTGTGTACAAACCAGCAACAACAATGTTAAATCGTTTATATCACTAATAAAAATCTCAATATAAAATAGAAATATGTGGAGGCATATGAATCGCGAGAAAAAGTAATAGAAAATAAAGGCATTTATATTCACAACAGCGAGAAAAAACGCATATCTTATATCTTCACGAGATACATGCCGTGAACAGCAGATTTCTCTGCGTGTGGCATCAAATCAATATAAGCCCCACGAATTTCTTTATGTTATGGCAAAACAGGCACAAAATCTTTCTTAGAAAAAAAAACAGTCTTTTACACTCGGAATTGAAACTTCTGTCATAGAATTTTGGATCACAGCTCTCTCTTTGAGAATTGTTCTGAACTGCTCATAATTTGCGAAAACTATTACTCCATAAAACTCAGCCCATGTTGATTTCAGCTACCACTATTCAAGTGAATTTTCATTCTTGGGAGTAATAATCACAATATAATAGCTCTGGGAAAATAATAGTTGACATACAGATTTGGGCTCACGTATTTCAATCTCTTGGGAGAATGGAAAATGTGCCTCATCACAAATTTGTAGCCTGTAACATTTATTGATGAGAATAATTATCTATTATTCAACATAGACACAAATCCAATAGTGCTATGATATAAAAACACTGGAAATTTGTAAACTCATCACACCAATAATACAATCAAAGATATGTGAAAAGCGTGGACTCTTATTGATATCTACAGATTCTCTATTCTTCAGTATCAGTATCTGTAAGATTTATAGGAGTGTTCTACAATGATGTTTACATCGTAAACGTCAGCAACTTTCTTACGTCTTATTTCATGGACTAAAATTACCGTATATATTGTTTACAGATGGTAGGTTATAAAATCTTTCTTATCAATTTGGCTTCATCCTGTGTATGCGTACAAATCTTGAACGTAGCTTGATAAGATTTATATGAATACTAATTCGTTTCACTTACTTTGACGGTAAGCGATTCTCTATCACTATTCATCAAGCAAGAAATAACTTGAGCTGCGTGAACCGAATGAGCAATGCATTTTTTGCGCATTTTTGTGGAAAGCGCTATTAGATTCACTTTGGCTGTCTGGCTATCTGGCTGGCTGGCTGAGTTCTCAGCAACTATACTATTCACAATCTTGGAACTGGTACTGAATGAAAGCTGCTGTTCCGTAGGTTTGCACAAATTGCTTCAATTCAAGCTCGGTGATTGTAGAAGATCAAATTACTCAATTACTTGTTTCAGGCAGTACAGTGCCCAGACATTAGGGATATGGCAACTCAAGTTTATTCAAGTAGATAAAAATTTAGTTACAACTTTAGCCGTGCTTGTCGCTACTATTATATACAGTTGTCAAGTCTGTCCGGGATTCATTCAATGACTTGTCTGACGCGAATTTGAAGCTCATTAAAATGAATTATTATTATTGCATGGAAATTTGTTCGCTTTTGGTGTATTTTCTTGTCTGTAAATCAAGCAGTCAGCTTAATAATTCTGAGATCCAGCATAAGCCGTAGTTTGCAATATTTGGCTCACTAAAATATACCAATACAAGTATAAGTGACCCATTGAATTACACTCACCCATTTTTAATGAGGCTTAGAAGTTTGAATGCAACAATTGTAGAATCTATATGAAAATAATGTTTATTCCTGATTGTAGTGGATATAGCTCTCTTAATATGTATTAGATTTCAATAATCCAAAGCTAGGTTATGTAAAATGGGATTATGTCATTGATTACGTTAGTGATAATTGATAGTGCTACTCGTACAGAATTCATGTTCTGATCTTGGTATAAATAAACTATTTATCTATCTATCTGAAAAAGTAATTCGTTGAAATTTTCAATTACTTATTTGTGACCGTTATAAATGGAAGTCGATAGAATGGATAGAAGAGCCTGTGTCAGCTTTGATACATATTATTTTTAGAAGAGGCTATCATGCAAGCTCATAGCAAATTCACGATAAGACCTCAAACGTTCCATATACTACTTCAATAACAATTTCTTATTCCCAAATGAGCTTGCAGTATAGTGTCATTTCCCTCATCAAATAAACAATTGCAGTGTACTTGTCCTGAAGTGAAATTTTTTAATTTAATCGTCGATATCTTTTCTTTGGAAATTATAATTTCAACTATCACTTCCCAAGCAAATTTTCATTATAATTACAATATAACAGCTCTAGGAAAATTATCTACCTACTATTCAACATATAGATCTTGGCTCACGTATTAGAATCTCTTGGGAAAATGAGTTTCATCATAAATTCGTAGCCTGTAACAATTATTAATGAGGATAATTATCTATTGATGAACTTGGAAACATATCCAATAATGCTATGATTAAAATTTAGCACTGTAAATTCGTAAATCCATCACACCAATAATACAATCAAAGATATGTAAAAAGCGTGGATTCTTATTGATATTTACAGATTCCCTTTTTTTCAGTATCAGTATCTATAAGTCTTATAGGAGTGTTCTACAATGATGTTCACATCGTGAACGTCTGCAAAGTACTTACGTCTTTCTTCATGAACTGAAATTACTGGTTTTATTGTTTGCAGATGGTAGGTTATCATATCTTTTTCATCAATTTGGCTCTGCATCCCGTGTATGCGTACAAATCCTGAACGTAGCTTCATAAGGCTTGTATGAATACTAATTCATTCTACTTACTTTGACGGTAAACGTTTCTCTTTCACTATTCATCAGGTAAGAAATAACTTAAGCTACGTGAACCGAATGAGCGGTGCATTCTTTGAAAATAAGGAGTCTCACTACCGAAAAAATTCACATGTCTGTCAAACTCTTACTGAGTTAAATGCAACCAAACTCAATTTCAATGTATGAAAATAAATAAACGGAATAGATTGAAATCAGAATGAATTTTATGAACGATTATCGTTATTAAAACTGAAATAGTTGTATCATAGCTGCAAGCCAATTCATTCCTTAGAACGTGATCAACTCCATATGATTATAGAAACTTCCTCATCTACTTATGCTCCTGTTCTGGATAACTTCAAATTGAGTTTAATAGATCCAATTAATCTTATATAAGAATGTTCTTGGATTCGACATTCAATCACATGTCTGAAATCATCGACGCCATTTGTGATTAATAACTGACATGTCGCTTGCGGCCTGCCTCGAAAGCGACTGAAATTGTAATTAGCTGAAACTAAATGCAGATGTGCAAATATGGTCGAACTAAGCGTTATTAATCGATAATCATCTGTTCAAATGCAGTTTTGTGCACAAATATGATCATTAAAATATTACTCTAGTGATATATTGTCTCTTGACTTGCTAGGAAATGATAAATGATCCAGAGGAGTTCTATGACTGAACCTGTGAATCAATGTTGTTATTATTATTAATCCACAATTCATCAATTCAATTTTAAATTGTGGTGGGCTCAACAAACGAAGGGTGAAATACAGAGTACGATATCCGTATTGAATCTTAAGACTGTTGGTCTTTTTCTGAAGCTAATCCTTTCATGAAGCTTTCACTTTGTGCTTTTGATTTAAGACGAAATTGATTTTATAATTCCTCAATTTTGATTATTATATGTTAATTATCAATCAGGTTCAGTTATTTAACATGAAGATTGAAGTTCTACTAGTGGTTTCCATATATTGTGATTGTACTTTGACAGCCTAGACAGGAAGAAAATGAATTCATTTTACTTCGAAATTAAATTCTGCAGCTAATTACTAGACAATACTTTGAGTGACATTTCCTTGTTAATATGTTGATTATGAGTCAAGAATATCCAACACATGGAATTTATTCTAATAGCAATCTCATAAGTCAGTTGATTAATCAGTTATAAGACAAAGAACTGGCGGGAGAAGAGTATTTAAGTGTTTAGAATCCTATCCTTGGCTTTGACTCGGCTATGAAGTATCATTCCTGGCGTAGAAAGTGCTACTTTCTTCCGTAATTGAACAAATAATTATCCAATAGTGCTGTATGCATCATTGATTGTTTTCTTTATTATGTATTCGGAATGAATTCTAACAAATAGAAATATAGTACAGACGAATGTGTTACATAGAATTGATTCTGATTATAAAATTATGAATATTTGATGCAGGTACTCAATAATACAAATAGCCAGTTTTCGCTTATTAACTATAAGAATTAGTAACAGCTTCGTTATTGATATGAGTTCTAAGATGATAAATCTATATGATTATGTAGATGGTAATAAAGTGGTTGATATAAGAAGCAACGATATACTTAATTATTAACTTTCTGAGGCTTGAACTTTTCTTTCTTATAAGATTTTTTTAGAAGCCATTAACAAAGTTTTCCTTTTAGTTTCATTATGATTGCACCAGAAATAGAGAGTGTGGGCTTCTTGTTTCATATAACAGACAGAACTTTGGCAGACTATTTTGTCCCGAATTTGCTCCGTAGATCGACTTGAGGCTGAGGTTTCAATGATTATTTCACTCATGTCAATTATACTGACAAATTTTGCATAGTTACAATGACAATTATAATAATAAATTCCTTGCCAACGGGAATTACGCTCTCGTGATTTAATCGGACAGATGACTATCACGATGTTGCTAGGTAATCAATGTTTTCAAGAAAAATTTATTGATAAAATTACAGTCCCTTGTGATATTATATACCTAAATATTATTTTCAAGTGCTGAATTATCGCACAATAATAACAATTTGATAAATACACTCTTGGGTCTTGGGCAAGATTAACGCACTTCTTCTCTAGCTCTGATTACGGCTGCCATCTTTCATCTTTTTATCAGGTTTTCGATGACATCCTAATTAAAATTGTCCTATTCTACAAAAACAGCATCTTTAAGTTCTCTAAGGGTTGCAGGTGCCGGTGATGATGATCTTCCATCAATTTTTGAATAATGTCCCATATGTGTTTTATGAGATTAACGTTTGGATACCTAGCTAGCCATTGCACAACTGGAATACCGACATCATTGGTATAGCAAAGAACTCTCCTTGATACATGAGGGCGAGTGTTGTCGTGCATTTATATGAAATTGTCCCCCATAAGAGAGGCAAACGGCACAACATGTTCTTCTAGAATATCCCTCACATAGAAATTTGCATTCATAGAGCTCTTGTAAATCGGAGCTAACTCGATACAAGCGTCAATAGAAATTTCATCTCAGATCATCACAGAACCATCATGAAATAGTATCTTTGAAACTAAATTGCAGCTTGCAAATCGCTCCCCAGGTCGTTGCCATCTGGGGATATCAGGTACACTATTGTTTCGTCTGTAACCAACACTTTCTTTTAGTAATCCAATATCCAATCAATATCTTCTTTGGCGGAGCGTAACATGACAATTTTGTGCTCTCTGGTAAGCAAAGGCACAGATGCCGGGACCCTACTATCAAGACCTGCTCCATTTGGCCCTCCATCTGATAGTCTTAGCAGAAGTCACCACATTTTACACTATTCCCAGTTGATTTATCAGTTTTGTAATAGTGACTGATTTATTGGTGCTAGTTGATCAATGAAACGTTCATCTCTATTTTACGAAGGTACATAGAACAATTGTATTGTTGTTGAAAGATCTTATATTTAACTGAACAAAGTGAAATTTGTACCGGAACAGTGGTTATCCACAAAAAGTCAGGAAGTATGTTAGTCTGTATTCCAGTTTGATCTCTTATTTCTCAATTGATTTGTTCAAACTATCAACTGTCATCATTTATCAGATATTACAATATGTGATAGAGTATTCTTCACTCACCTTGATTTTTGTTATACTCTTAATTACCTAGATCTAAAAGTGAATTATCTTTTTTATTGTTTCAGGAACGACATGTCCGTGCTTCAGCATCGTAAATGTAAGTAATCCAAGTTTTTTAAGAATAATAATCTTTATAACTCCAACCTCAACATAATCAAATTCATTTCCCTGAAGCTCAAGTACATACCAAAATTAGAATGAAGAATTATTGTGACCTAAAAAAACACTTCGTATCCTCATAATATTCCCTAACTCAGACAGTAATTAAATATTGTGACTAGGCGGTGTTTTGCATAGAAATCACCAAGATCCTCTTGTAATTCTTCGCTCACCTTTGCGCCAAAGTTCAGCCCGACGTGCGACATTATAATCTCGTAAATTTTACCGCTACAAAAAGTATAATCCGAAATGTCAGCTTAAATGAATTATTCATGGGAAGATACATCCTAATTTATTAAGAGGAATAACATCCATAAGAATCAAACTTTAAATTTGTAGATTGCTCTCTAGGAGTATCTTTGAGATAAATTAAGGATAATTGCTCTACGGATCAAAGCAGAAGTTACTCTAGCTCTATTTGTAGGTTTTTTAGATTACAGAATTTTGTGAAGAGATGAAACGTAGATGTATAGGGTGAGACCGCCAATTGGATGCCAATCCTAGTATATACAACCCTATTTTCATGTCAACCTATTGAAGGATAATCATCTACGAAATGTCACTTCTGCATGAATATCATCAATTTATTTGCAATTTCTGTAAACTCTAAAATAAATTGTTCTACCCAAAACTGTTCTTGATTTTAAGAAAAATATGATATTGAGGTAAGCATGATCCCAAAATCAATAAATTCTGGGCGCGAACCTCCATCTTCTTCAATGGCAATATCTTGGTTGCATTTTCTCTAACTGTAACGTAAAAAGCACAATTTCAAAAGATTCAAATCTTGTTATCAATCTGATAATAGAATTGAGAACATCTATCTGATTTGGATTGCTAACAAATTCATACAGAATTAGATTGAGCTGTACCGTATGTTTGCTTTCTGAGAAGGGTCACATAGATCAAGCCTGATAAATTGGGTTGAAACCTAAGGGACCTTTCAAAGCTGATTGCTGGAACTGTAAACTCAGCGGCGCGGGCATTAGCTGATCTGAAATAAGAAATGGAAGAGATGTTGTGTGCGATGAGAAATATTGAAGACATCTATCATAGGATGTCTTAATGAAAAAATGGAAGAATCATCTAGATGATGAAAGCGAATTTTTGACAGCTCATCAATGCTTGTTACTTCAGAGATTCCGCAAATCACCATCTCTCACAATTACTGAGCTTGAAATCAAGCAGTTTGGGCAAACTTACGAAACAGCAGCTGCCATTTGGTACTAGTTTCAAGTTGACTATTTCATAGGTACATAATTTATGCATGTACAAACTCAAAAATACCTTCTAATCTTCATTGTTTAGTTATTGACTGAGTCAAGTGCTGTACCTCAAAATGATAATTTCATCTTTATCAGAGCTATATAAAAAAAAATACACCAAAAGTGAACAAATTCTCAATCAATGATATTAATTCATTCTAATAAGATTCAAATTCGCGTCAAACAAGTCATTGAATGAATCCCGGACAGATTTGACGACTGTACATAATAATAGTAACCCCCGCGGCTAAAATTGTGACTGAATTTTTATCTACTTGAATAAACTTTAGTTGCCATATCCCTAATGGCATATATATCCATGGGCATTGTTTCACTTGAAACAAGTAATTGAATAATTTGATATTCCACAATCACTGAGCTTGAATTAAAGCAATTTGTGCAAACCTACGAAACAGTAGCTTTTATTTAGTACCAGTTTCAAATCAGTAAATAGTATAGTTGCTAGAAACTCAGCGTCATGCCAGCCAACCAGCCAGCCAGCCAGACAGCCAAAGTGAATATAAAAGCGCTTTTTTTCCAAAAAATGCGCTAAAAATCATGAAATTTGCTCATTAGGTCAATGCTACTCATAAAAATGTCAATTTCCACCGGAGAAGTACATAAGCAAGTAATTGGAGGGATTATATCCACTCAGTCGTTTTTGTTTTGAGAGAGTCTATGTGATAATTTAAGAATTTTACTATATTTTACTACCGCTTCAAAATAGTCTCAAGATGTATCCGTATAAATCCATCTTAAAGAAGGTAACCGTGTGCACCAGTGAATGTAAGAAGAATATAGACATGGAATGCTCATGAACTTTCATCGACCCTTGAACATATGTCACCAGAAATGTGTGATAAGGAGAAGAAGTGGGAATTTGTGTAGAAAGTGCATCCACAGCTTTAAACTATAGGAACGACGGGATAAAATGTGGAGGGCCAGAAAAGGTCAGTTAGATTTTGAAATCGTAAATTCCTGGAGCAAGAATAATAAGATTGAGTGGGTCTGGACTTTACAAACAATGGCAAAAATTCATGGATAATAAATTTCAGAAACATTGGAGCATCTTCTATATTTCCAGGAGAGAAACCGTACTAACCATGACTTTCTTTTTCTATTCAAGAGACACTTTGTTGGACGCAGTGTTTGGATTGAGTTTCCTACTCGTCCCTACATCAATACATTCTATAGTGCAGCTTTAACTTGAATTGTCTATATGTGTAGGCATTTCCCACTTCCAAAATTACTATCAATGATTGACCTATAAGAAAATTATATTTGTAATAATGTATCGTGATAGCATTTCTCTATTGGCTCTCAAAAATATCTCTGATGACTGCAGTGATAGAACAATGAAACCTTTTCTCCACTTTTTATTGAAACTACTTATGTACATTTCAATAGCACAACAACCATCTCCAGAGTACAATAAATAATTTTTTTCACAGTCTTCTTCTGGCTAATACGATGCACCAAACTTTTGTTTTTAACATCTTCACTTCGCTGTTTCATTGTTTGCACTTCACTGATAATTTATTCCATTTTGGAATTGACTCAGTCCTCGTCCACTTCTCTGACTTCAATTTGGGGTCGTTTGTATTTCAGGATCGTGACTACATCTTTGGATGCCTTGATTGCGGTGGTTGAATTTTCTATATTTGTTGCAGGCCATCCGGATCGCTATCTGAAGGTTTAGATTTGCGAGCCATTTAAAAGTATAAGCATCGCAGTATTAAGCATAATTTCTAGTTTCTCATGTGGCGTTTTGGCTGCTAGAACCTTCTGGGCTGCTGCTGTAACGATGTCGAGTGATGACCCGTCAAATCTAAGACGTGACATCAGTGATGTGAGCGAGCTGTTGTTTTTTGCATCAGCTTTGTTGCTTGTTGCAGGTGACGGATTGTTTGAGGCTACAGCATTTGTAGTTTGTGTAGCAGGGGTAGCTGTGCTTCTGACAGCCGCAGCAAATAATCGACCTGGCAGTACAGGGCGACCAGCAGTGGTCCTTGAGAATTGTAGTTTTGGGTAGCATGAACTGCCTCTGTAGTTGGCAGGATGGTTACCTCTGCAATTTGCACAGACATCATCTTCGGGGCGTTCTTTGATGCAGGCGTATGAAGAATGATTTGACGCACATAGGATTGGCACGGTCTTGTCTTCTTTTTTGTGGCTTCACTGATATGACTAGATTTACTAGTTTTTAGCTCAAATATTTTGACTCCGTTTGGCTTCTTGATGTAAACGTGTATCATGGCCAGCTTCTTCTTATTGCGCTGCGAAATCATTTGTTCCACTTGGGTCACTGGATAGGTTTTCTGTAGAAGTTCTTGTAGGACTTTTTCTTCCTCAAGTCTTCCTGGGATGCCTTTGATGACAGCCCTTACTTGCCTGTCTTCTGGCAGTGCATATATATGATATGACACCTTTAGGACGTTGAGTTTTGCGGTAGCGATGCGGAAACTTGCGGCACTGTCAGTTTTAACTACAATAAAATCGCAAAGATTCTTTGCCGAGGTCACAGTGACTCCACTAGCTGTTAGCTGCTGGTGGAGCTGCAACCATCCTTCTTTGGTGCGGATGTGGATTGGTGGTACTCTGGTTTTTTTAATTGACGGCTGTTTAGTGGCATCATTTGTTATTTCCTGCTGAATATCAGTTTGACTTTCTGAGTCGCTGATATTGTATGTGTCTTCTGCATCCATTGCGTCTAGCAGGCTGTATCTATTTGAGACTGCGACTGGCTCATGTTGAGCCTCTGATTGTGAAGGCTCGAATTTCCATTTCTCCACTTTACTGAATTGATGAGACCAGTCTTGTGTGGTGGATGAATTTGCACTTGGGGCTTGTGTCATTGGATGAGCCCGGGGTCCCAGGTGTAGGGAGCGAGTTTGGCTTCGTGCTTTTCTTGTGTTCAGTTTGGCTGACGGCGGCAAATTTATCTTCGTATTGTGCGCGAACTTGCACCAATTCACTTTCAAGCTCCTTGATGGTACGCACTGCACTAGCGAATGCTTTTTTCGTTTGCGATAACCTTGCGGTGAGGATCTCATATCTAGCTTCAAAGAGCTTCTTCATAATTTCCACGCACTTAATAAGTTCACGTGTTGTTTATGCCTTCTCTTTCAGTCCTTTGACCGTACAATAAATCTTAGCAAAAAACAAATCTTATAACTACAAACATGATACAAAATACCAGAAGAATATCCAATCACATCATAGGGTTTAAGATGGCTGGAGCCAAGAACTACACAGTGAGTTTGAGTGGAAACAATAGATTTAACCTAATCAGAGTTATTCAATGAAGATTATTTAGGGAGACATACGTAATGCAAAACCAAAAAGGAATCAAGTCAAAATACAGAGTTCCAATCCAATATTGAATTATTGAATTTCGATCTGTCTCCTCTTGATAACCCTTTATTAAATTGCATTGATTTGTTATTCCTGTGGCCTACTCCATTTATACACTGTAAGTCTCAGCCTTGCCCATGTCAAACTCTGTATTTTGACTCAATTTCTTTTTGATTCTGCATAACGTATGTCTCCTTAGATAATCTTCATCGCAAAACTTTGATTAGGTTTTACCTATAGTTTCCATTCAAACTCACTGTGTAAGTCTTGGCTCCACCCACCTCAATTCCTATGATTTGTTTGGATATTTTTTAGATATTTTGTATCATGTTTGTAGTTATAAGATTTATTTCCTGCTATGATTTATCATACTTCGAAGATTGTAGTTTTGCTACTAAAATGTACATGAGTTTTTTCAATAAAAAGTAGAGAAAAGATTCTATTATTTTATTATTGTAATTCTTACATAGCTTAATTCAGTGTTTTTCTGCTTTGATAATGAACTAGCGAAGAGTTCTTAATTACTTTTTGAGGAACGTTTTTATTTTGCGTTTTTTGGATATTTGCCTCTTGTAATATCTTTTATTATTCATTTAAAGACCTCTGAGGTGGAATAACCAAACATGCAATAACTGAGAAGGGTAAAAAATTCAATTTCCGAGGGAAAAGGTTGTAATGGAACCAAGCGTAGGTCGTGAGGTGAAGCAGCAGGAATAGGGCAGAAAAAGAGCTAAGCGTTCGTACGATGTACCACTGGCTCGCTAACGTTGATGTGATTTATATTCAAATGCAAGATGCTATTTTGAACCGTTCGTAAGTGAATTGCAAATTCAACGTGGAATTGGTATTATTTGACACAAGACACACGATCTTCAAGTTAATCACGAATAATTTATAATTTCTAGTTTGCAGACATCCAGTGAATATGTTTGAAATTGAATTATGAGTCATCTTCTCTAAAATATTTGCCTCTGAATTATTGGATTCTATAAGTCTCAATAAATAAATGACTATGCTTTCGATGCACTCACTCCCTGATAAATCGTTGGGAGATTGTTTGAATAAATAATGTGGGAATGTGCATGGAACAACAACACAAACAAATTATCGTAAATACTTTATTTCCTCGTCGGAAAACAAGCAATTCTTTAGCAGACGATCTTCTGCTGACTAATCTGTTACTGTCCGATCCACTGCAACGAGGTAATGTAGTTTACCGAGGCAGGATCGACTAGCTCTCCATCGCAAGACATTTTTTTCCATAGCGTCGATAAACTTCCAATTCCAGAACAGTGTCACTTGACTGGTTGTGATAATGCCCGTGTAAATCAACTAGATATCGGAGTCTCTTCACGTGAATATCGCTAGTTCTCCGACATGTGATATCTGAGAGAAAAAACAGAATCGTACAGCGATCACGTCAATATTTGAATGAATTGAGGTAAGGTGAAGTAACATGTTCTATCAGCTTTCGAATCTTACGATACTAAAAGTAAGGAGATTGGCAAAACTATAGAAAAATTGATGCAAAGCGTATCTGGGGTTAAATACTACAAAGCACAAGTACTTGTGCAAAGAATAGGAAATTGCTAGAAGTCATACAAATTTCAAAATTGCCTCTATACTAGAAGCCTGTATACACTGCGCAAAGTGCTCCCAGTGATTCAGAAATTTTAATATTGGTATTCTACAACTCTATATCCTTGCAGTTTCGTATTCTGCACAGCGAATGCGGCCTCTTGTACATATTTCATCTTTATCTTCACGCCGCTGTTCGTCCTCGTTAATCATTCATTCCTCTTCTTTCTAATTTCGAGCACATTCGCGACTGAAGGTAAGACTTCAGAGTTTGTCGTTTGAATTCGCAAAGCCTACTGTTGGGCTATATTTGCTTTCATCTAAAATAGTGTTGTTTGCAGAGATTAAAAAGAATGTTTTCTTTGCAATATTTGTCTTTGCTAAAACGTGACATATTTCAAAATCTTCAACTTTCAGCAAGTAGTATTCATGGTGTGGAATAAATCTTCCAGAAAGTTGTTCCACAGTAGAAGACTCAAGGAATAGAGCAAAATGAAATGGAAGTCAAATTAACAATCAAGATTTCAGGATAAATTCAATAATTAACTGCTAATAATATTCTTCTGAGTGAGAAGTTTGTATTCAATGGTCAATACGGTTGCCTGGATCTTAAATGTCGAAATGTTTAATATGTAGAGCATCATGTTTATTGCAATTTTGTACAAGTAATAATATTCCGTAGGAGTTCCATAAAATATTGATAATACTCTAAATATGGAGCTCTGATAACCTCTGGTCCTTACTCTCCATCATCAACAAAGGAAACATCTGAATTTATAGCCAAGATGCTTTTATATCTTATTTACGTTCTTTTGTACGAGTTTTTGTTTAACGGTCATTTAGATTGAGAAAGCCACTAAATGTGTTTCAAAGCTTTTTAAGACACCCTTTCCAGAAAGATTTACAATCGTTCTCTTCCTACGATGCCGGGTACAAGCATTACTCAAGCTTCTGCCACGTATGCACTTCATGGTGCACAAAGACCTAGAGACTCTTGCATTTATTGTGGAACATTTATTTCTTGAACAAGCATCTTCACTGCTTCCGAAAACACTACTTGGCTGTAAATTCAGAACAGCTAAAGTACATGAACAGTGCGGGTGAAAATTGTCTATTAATGTAGTAGGAAAAGTTGAAAGTGAATTAAAAGATCAAACTAGGATCAGCGCATCCATCGCCGTCAACAAGTTGGCCCTGCAAAACCTCTACAATAGAAAATATTAACAGAAATAAAACAACATGTACCACGAAACTTCCATAACCGCTTTATCTTTATTTTAAACTATATTCAGAAAAGCTGTACACAAGTCAGTTCAACACAGATGAAACCACGACACCACATGCTGCTTCAACAAAGACGGGACTGCAAATATGTCTGAAGTTAGCACCGTTTCAATGCAGCCACCGGAAAGACCTCATATGTTACTTTGCATTAGCGGTAACTTTACGCTGATATAAGAGTCCAGCATATGTGACATATAATCACATTGTAGTTTATTTATCAGTATTATCCACTTGCTTTCAATTCCAATTCACGTGAACTGTTTATGTTAAGTCATTGGTGGTTAATAATTTGACTGTTCACGTTTATTGTAATTATTTCATCATACAAATCTTCTAAAAGCAAAGAAAACACGGAAAACCGCCCACAAATACATATGGATTGAAGGAGCGTATCCTAGAAAAGTCGTAGAACAAAGAAGAGAACTAATTACAAAAATGAAACAAGAGGAAAAGGGAAAAAGGCATTCCTGAATTATAATAAATTAATAATAGATGGACAGGTGTATACAACAGTAGGTGACACATCGGCACCAATTAAACCAAAATCTACAATCACCCCGATCGTGCCCAAATCTCATATGTATACAAGAACATTTAGCCAAAGATCCCCAGATGAAGGAGATGAGGCGAATAATGAGAAAATGCGAGCATTATCATACAATAAAAGCTCAAAAAACTAAGAAGAACTATAGGGAGTACAACTACGACGACAACAGCAATGGTAAAGGATATGATAAGGTCGAATAATACGGGTAATATTAAGGAATATAAAAAGTCAAATGATAGAAACAAAAAAGCAATAAGATTAGGAACATGGAATATTCAGAGTTTAAAGAAAAAAGAAAAAGAATCAATGAGCGAATTTCAAAAATCAAATATAAAACTATTAGGATTAACAGAAACAAAAATAAAAGGTAAAGGAACGAAAATAATAAATGAGCATCTTTTGATCTATAGTGGAGTGGAACTTGAAGAAAGAGCGAGGGAAGGAGTGGCGTGGTTAATACACAAAGACTGGAAAGAGAAAGTAACAAATTGGGAATGTATCGATTCAAGAATACTAATAATAGATATAAAAATAAACGAACGAGACAAATTAGCATGCATAGTGACATACAGCCCAAGTGAAGACGAGACAGTAGGAAAAATAGACGACTACTATTACAAACTACAAATGATCATAGAAAGTACTAAGCAAGAGATACTTTTAGTCGGCGACTTGAATGCTAGAGTGGGCAATGACGTAACTAGATATTCACCTACCATAGGCAGATTTGGAGAAGAAAAGAAAACAAGAAATGGAAGGAAACTATTAGAACTATGTATGGAAAATGGAATGATTATTACAAACACAAAATTTCAACACAAAGATTAGCATAAATTCACAAGAATTATGACTAGCAGAAACGAAAAGTCAATAATCGATTACATAATTGTGACAAAAACCCTCTGGAAAAGAATTAAGGATACGAGAGTAAGAAGAGGATTCGAAATAGGCAGCGACCACTACCTAGTAGAAACTAAGCTAACGATTGAAGAAAGAAATGATACAATCAAAGAAAAGCAGGAAGCACCATATAGAAAAATTAAATCCTACAAACTTAGAGAACAAAAAACACAAGAAGAATACAAGGAAAAAATAGAGCATAAACTGCAACAGTATGTGAACAAAGCAAAAGAATCAAACATAGAGGAACTGTGGGAAATATTCAAAAACAACCTAATAGAAGCAGCAACGGAAACATGCGGCACAATAAAATTTAATAGTAAAAGAAAACAAACTGTGTGGTGGACGGAAGAGGTAGAACAAGCAATTAAGGAGAAGAAAGAGGCTTGGAAAAGACATCTAAACAAACAGACAACAGAATCATATGAACAGTACAAAGTGTACAGGAAGAAAGCAAAGGATATTATCATCAGAAGCAAGAAACAAACTTGGGAGGAATTTGAGCAGAGAATGAAAGAAAAATTTAGGGGAAACCAGAAAATTTTCTACAGAGTTCTTAAAAATACTAGGAAAAAAACAACAACGAATCACATTACATCAGGAACAAAACAGGCCAACTATTAATTAAAGAAAAAGAAATAATGCAAAGGTGGCGAGAATACTTCGAAGAATTGTTGGGAAATAATGACGGGGGAAGTAATAAACAAGAAAAGAAGCACCTAGGAAACCAACAGAGCGAAGAAAGCGCAAACGAACAAATAACAATACAGGAATTGGAAAAAGCAATGAAAAAGCTCAAACTAGGGAAAGCACCTGGACACGACGGAATAACAACGGAAATGCTGCGAAACATGGGCGACACGGGAAACATAATTCTATTAGATCTTTTGAGGAAAATAAATAATTTTACCGTTATTCAAAAAAGGTGACGCGAAAGAATGCGGAAACTACAGAGGCATATCCCTACTAAGTGCCCCTAGCAAAATTTATGAAAGTATACTAACAGAAAGACTGAAGAAAGAAATAGAACCAGATATGGAGGAAGCCCAAAATGGGTTCAGAACAGGAAGAGGAACTACTGATGCCACACATATAATCAAACAACTAATAGAGAGAACAATAGAAAATGTTGAAACAATATTCCTTTGCTTCATCGACATATCTAAAGCATTTGATTCTATAGAAAGAGAAGATGTATGGGAAGCACTAAAATAAAAGAAAGTTAATAAAATATTAATGAGAAATATGAAAAGTCTCTACAGTAGTACACTCAACTACGTTCGCACAAAAAATAAAGCCTCAGAAATCTTCAGAACAACCATAGGAGTCCGACAAGGGGGAACACTAAGTCCATATCTATTTAATATAGTAATGGATGAGATAATTAAGGAATACGAAATCGAAACCAAAACAAAACAAGCAATATGGGGATACTATAACTTGGAAAAAGTTGCATTGAACCAATTAGCATTTGCAGACGACATTGTCATTCTGGCAAAATCAGAAGAAGACCTAAATATCAAGATACAGATATAGAATAAAGAACTGAAAGAAAGAAATCTAGATATAAATAACAATAAGACTAATACAATGACAATATCAAGAAATCCACAAAAAGTCAATATAAGAATAGAACAAAAGGAAATCACGCAAATAAAAGAGTTCAAATATCTAGGAGCCATTATAACTGAGGATGGAAAAATAGATGCAGAACTAGAAGATAGAGTTAATAACACAACAAAACTATACTTCGCCTTGAATAAACAAACATTCAACAAAAAAGAACTGTCATCAAGAACAAAAATTAGAATATACAACTCACTGTTCTGGCCGACCCTGACATATAACTCAGAAACATGGGCACTGTCGAAAAAACAAAATGGAAGACTCCAGGCGGCCGAGATGAAAATATTAAGAAGAATAGCAGGTGTGAAATTGACAGATGAAGTACGAAGTGAAAAAATAAGGAAACAATTAGAAGTGAAGTCAGTGGAACAGAAAATAAAAGAAAACTCTCTACGTTGGTTTGGACACCTTAATAGAATGCCAATAAATAGATTGGCAAAGAAAATATGGAAAATGGGACGACTGAAGAAGAAAGGTAGAGGCAGACCAAGACGAAAATGGAATGATGAAATTGGTAGCCACATTAAGAAGATGGGACTAAAATGGCCAGAAGCAAATCAACTATCTCGAGACAGAAAGAAGTGGAGAAACAAAATAGTAGAATAAAAATTCAAAACTCGACACTGGCAGAAGCTGGTAGCAGAGTACCGGATTAAGTTAAGTTAAGTCAAATCTTCAACAATTTGAGAGTTCATAATTCAATTTGATTCACTTTATTGTTTATATTCGATTAAAAAAAAATCTTTGTAAGAGCTTCACCAAAAGATACATAGAGGGACTTGTAGCTCTTTGTCTGTTTCTTATTTTGAGTTCTCAAAAACTGATCGATAAGGTCGCGTTGATGAAAGTGGAGATCTTCATACACTGTCCAAAAACAAGTGATAGAATGACAATTTTTGGTTGGAAAAAATTTCGCAGGTATTTCTTTTAGTTTCTTCATGATAATAGATGCATATCATAACATTTCGAATGCTCGATAAATAGTTTAGAAAAAATTCCTGTGAGTAAAAACAATAATGTCCTGCAAGATTAAGCACAGTTTGGTGTCTCCCATTTTTATTTGTGCGGCTAACCGTATGACAAATGAATTGTAACGCTTTGTGAAGCAAACTACATATCACATTGGATACGAGCTCGACCTATATATGTAATGAATATTGAATATCTTAGTCCTTGTCTGTCACTCATGAGCTCTGTGTCATATTCGTGTTCTTATTCTGTCCCTCCTATGGCACTGTGGAATCTGAAAAGTAGATGCCACTGACAGCAAACCTATATATTGCACGGTAATTTATCAGTCTGCTAGTCTGTAGGTCTGTTCTCCGTATACATCTCCGTTTACCAGAGTTGTTCGCCTGAAAAATCTGCTGATGTACGCAATGAATTCTTCAGGGAGCTTGATGTTACTCTAATGTCTACTATTCTGCAGTTTCGCAAATTGAATTTTAGCAGTGTTTACTACTCAATAGTTGTTTATACTTCAAGCAATAAGTATGAATGTTTCGTACTTGATTTTATATTGATAATAATGATAACATGCGCCACAAATGTGGACTTTGAAATCGTTGACATAAGGGGCTGAAATATGCTCTGCCTGGAAATAAAGAAACCCAAATTATCATGGTGTCCATGCAACATGAAATCTTAATAGGTTATCAGAATCCTTGGATACCACATCAATATGTAGTTTCCATTAGTACTTATTGAGCTTGTAGAGCAAAATTGCTCTCTCTAGGTAAGAATGATTACATGACAACGGTGGTGAGCCTTAAATGCCTCATAATGATAGTGCTGAACATCATTGGTGTTCATATTAGATGATGTGAGAATAGTTTAGATTTATCAAATTTGAAATCTGCGAATAGACTTGATTGAATATAGTACTAATGATAGTACATGCAAGGAGTGATGGCACCAATCTTGCAGAGCCATTATCCAGGATTGATCAATAATTAGAAAAAAAGTATTTATCTTGGACTCTTCTACAAAAAAATAAAAAACATACTTGAGTTTATTTCATTTGCTTTTGCAGCTTTGGCAGTAGATCTAGAAAGATTTTTCCATCATTCAAAACTTATTTTTAATGATTTCACTTACAATTAATTTTTGTTGAGATTTTGATAAAATTATGCATTATACTGGGTGAATGATATTTTAATTTCATTGTGAATGTTGTCTGACTATTATGAGTTGATTTATCTACAAGAAATTACCTAGATATATGAATATAAATCAGCACTGCAGGCCTATAGGCCCATGGCTTGTTGACAAATGTCGTTCCACAGTTTTCTGTTGACGGCTTTTCCTTCCCAATTCTTAATTTTCAACAGTTCTAGGTCTTTTACTACTGCGTCGCACCACCTTTCTGTAGGACGTCCCCGCCGTTTTCTATTGTTCATCCCATTTCTGAATACCACTTTACCTACTCTGTTTTCAGGTCTCCGCACTACGTGACCCAGCCATCAAAGTCTTTAGGATTTTATGATCCCTGATATAGCGCACTCACCATATTAATTCATCACTTCTGTATTTGTTCTCCGCACAGTTCTATCACCTTCGTTCTCTCCACTGTAAATCTTTCTGAGAATTTTCCTTTCCCATATTTTAAACTTTTTTTTTCAAATCACTATTTTTCAACGCCCACAACTCACACCTGTATAATACAGTCGGTCTGATCACAAACTTGTAAATTCTCACTTTTGTTGTCCATGAAATGTCCTTTGATCTCAATACATCATGTAATGCTCCCACACTCTTGCTCCCTTTGGCTATTCTTGTTTCAATTACTACTGCTTCTTCATTATCATTTGTCAGAAACACTTCTAGATAGATTTCATCCCTATGGCTTCTAATTTTCAGTTTATCAATTCCTTCATCCTCGTTCATTTCTGTTATGCTCATATATTTCGTTTTTTCTTCATTAACTCTTAGACCTACTTCTTCAGCCTCTTCTTCCAATTTTCTGAAAACTTCCCTCAGTTCCTGTTTTGATCTTTTTATGTTAGCCATATCATCAGCATAAGCTAAAATTTGATGCCTGATATATAGTATCACTCCTTTTGTGTATATGTTTGCTTTTCTCATTATCCACTCTAGCACTTAATTGAACAGCAATGGCGATAACGGATCTCCCTGTCTCAGTTCCCTCTTGACGTTGAAAGTACCAGATGTAACACCGTCTATTACCACTTTACAGCTGGACATATTCTGGGTCATTTCTATAAGTCTGAATATCTTCTGAGGCATTTCGAACACTCTTAAAATTTCATATAGCTTCCTTTTTTTTATAGTGTCATAAGCTTGTTTGGAATCAACAAACAATATTTGCAAGAGTAGTTGGTGTTCGTAAATATTTGCTATAATTTGTTTCAAAGTCAAAATTTGGTCAATGGTGGATCTTTCGCTCCTAAGTCCATCTTGATATTCTCTTAATATATTCTCTGTTATTTCTTCCAGTCTAATCCTCATGCAAATTGATAAAATCTTATAAGCTCTGTCAAGTAGGGCGATTCCTCTGTAATTTTCGCAATTTTCTGGATCCCTTTTTTTGTGAATAGGGAAAATTATTGCCTCTTTCCATCTTTCTAGTACCTTGATACAAACAAATAATATAATTGTACTATGTGGGACCTCCCAAGTCTCCCATTCATCAATCAAAATTGGAAATAGGAGTTGCACCAAAATTTGCATATTACTTCTGCTCAATTTTTATTGGATTGTCAGAATAGAGATTAATCGTCTGGAAGTCATTGAAACTTAAGGTAATTATCACAATCATTGTGAAATTTTGGTTGACTCCGTCATCGATGATTCAGATGAGCTTATCTCTTTCTTGAAGTAGTTGTCAACTATTTGAGTGAATCCTATTCAAATCTCTCATTTTATTAAGACAAAGATTATATCTTGAAGACTCCAACACAAAATTGAAATTCTCAATAAAGACTGGAAGAACTGGAATTCAATTACACAGGTACACAAATTGAAAATATTTTAATTTCGTATCCAGTTCAGTTTGAATATTTTATCAATGGCTTTGTTCCTCAGATAAAATTCACTAAATTAAGAGTATCTAATGAATTCCTGTCATTGTACGTCTTCCGCTTCTGTTACTTTGGCTTATTAGAATAACTGCTTGGATTCTTTTGTAACAAAAGAGCAGAACCCTATGAGTTTATCCATCCTTATACCTGTTTTAGCCAAATTTCTCTCAAATTGGTATACAGTTTCAAGAACTCTAATCCAAGAACAATCGTCAAGACTAATTAGTCTCATTCTGTGCATTCCGACACAAAGTTGGTTGTTGATCGTAAATGAAGTCAGATATAGTATATTGTAGGGAAATATAAACGATCAACAAGGGAATAACAATGATAAATTCATGAATTCTCTTCCAAAATGAGGACAAATACGGTTGCAGAATTGAGAATGTTCATAAGATATTTTTCCAGGAGCTTCATTCACATATTTCAATAAATTAAACATGCAACCAAGAGAATGAATATCATTGTGAATAGAGGAGCAATACCATTGAGAGATTTCAAAACAGTTGTGTAGAATGAAGAATGAGCTTTATGATATTTTTCTTGGATAATTTGATCTTAGATAAAATGTCAACATTGAAATCGATTCACCAGCCAAGTGAATTAGTGACTATGGTCCAAATTAGCTTCCTTCATGAGTTAGAACAGCTTTACTAGTCATCATGGGAATGTTTTCTATCTTTTTTTTATTCAATTATTCTAACATACATCTGTATTAAGTTATCATATACTACTTTGGATGTTCAAGATATCCAATTATACAGTTGAATCTGCAATAGATAATAATATGTTTCACAGGAATAATCACACAGAAACTGAATTGCTGTATTTATTATAGACAAATATATATGACCAGCAACAGGAATGTAAAAGAATAAATTCAAATTTTGTTTGGCCTAATTTGTGGCTGCGTGAAGTGGGCAGGCCAACATTGAGCAGAAATGCTAATAATTTCATATACGTTAGTGCTTCGTTAGTGCTCTTTACTGCTTTAAAAATTTTTGAAAAAAACCTTATAGTCTTTGAGAAAATTCACAAATGAAAATTACCTGCTCACTTCACGCCAGCAAGCCATACATAGATTTTTGACTAAAATACAAATATAATTTGTTAGTGCTTTGTTAGTGCCCTTTTCTGCTTCTTATTGTTCTTGAATTCGTGTACTCTAACTAACATTAAAAAATGTTTTGTCTTGGCCTGCTAACTTCACGCCAGCAGGTCACAAACGCGCTTTTTAAGAAAAAATTATTATGGTTTGTTAGTGCTCCTTTAGTGCTCTTTGCTGCTGTTAATAGTTTTAATATTCAGCTATGCAAGTTGGCAATAAAAGAATATTTCACTTGGCCTGCCAACTTCACGCTACCCGGCCAAGAAAATATTCAAATTTAAAAATATACATCATATAGTTTGTTAATACTTCGATAGTGCCGTTTACTGCTGTATATAGCTTTTAAATTAGACTACGCATTTTGCAGAAATAAAATAAGAATTATCTCTCATACTGACTTGATACGGACTGGTTCAAGATTGGTTGTTTGACTTACATTAACAATGTAAAAGCTATATGAAATATCAATCAAATTCTCAAACATTGTTGATACATTTTTTATTGAAAATTTCATTTTCAAGTGTAGGTAATTTCTAACTTGAAGAATAGCGATATGCTCATTTTTATTCAAAATAAAATAAAATGAAATTTAATGAAATCGGCAGCACTTTGCTGTCAAAATGTTGTGTTTCTAAGTAATGTACAGAACTTATATCCCAATAAAACATATTTATTTATGAAATGAAATTTCTTGTTTGATCAGACGTTACTTGTCCTTTAGCGGCCTAAGACTTCAGAAATTACAATTAATACTCGTAGATCTTTAAAGCTCTGATTTTTTGGTCATAGGTACAGGAGTGGTCATTTAAATCTGAGGAGTAGAACCTTTTTCTACACAGCTCTATAAGATATGAGCAAATTCGAATCCATAATATTCAATAATATACCTATGTCTCACAGAATGCGGAACCATATTATACAAATCTAGAAAACTCAAATTTATGGAATACAGAAATGATAAAATTGTGCACCATATAATCCAAAACATATCAAGTTAATTTTGTTAAATTAAAGTATCAACAAATTCACTGCTGAAAAAATTAAACATCATATCATTCAAAGTTAGACAATAACTAATCTCCACATCTACATGTCATCTATTTATCGAACACAATATAACGCATTCATATACTCATAGATGAAACTAGTGTTGGTGTTCATAATAAATTCAGATGGCGCTGATGAGAGTAGCAGTAAAGACATGATGGTTTTCAGGTAGGCGACATTACTTAATTTTCAACTAAACTTAAGTTGGGAACATTCAACCATTCAATGGTACTGTCAAATCCAGAGCAGCAAATTTGGAATTCTTGTACAGTGCCATCTACATTGTATTATGAACACTAACACTAGTTACATCTATGACTATATGAATGCGTTATATTGTGTCCGATAAATATATGACAACATTTAGAGATTAATTATTATCTAACTTTGGATAATATGATGTTGAAATTGACTTGATAAATTTTGGATTATATGGTGCACAATTTTATCGTTTCTGTATTCTATAGATTTGAATTTCCTAGAGTTGAATAATATAGTTTCGCATTCTATGAGACACAGGTATATTATTGAATATTATGGATTCGAGCTTGCTCATATCTTATAGACCTGCTTAGAAAAAGGGTCTACTCCTCAGATTTGAATGACCACCTCTGTACCTATAAACAAAAAATTAGATCTTCAAAGATCTACGAGTATTAATTGTAGTTTTTGAAGTCTTAGGCTGCTAAAGGACAAGTTACGTCTGATCAAATAAGAAATTTCATTTTATCTAATTTTGAATGAAAATAAGCATATTGCTATTCTTTGAGTTATAAATTACCTACACTTGGATATGGAATTTTTAATAAAAAATGTATCAACAATGTTTAAGAATTTGATTGATATTTCATGCAGATTTTACATTGTTTATGTAAGTCAAACAACCAATCTTGAACCAGTCCGTATCAAGTCAGTATAAGAGGTAATTTTTATTTTATTTCTGCAAAATGCGTAGTCTAATTTAAAAGCTATATACAGCAGTAAACGGCACTAACGGAGTATCAACAAACTATATGATTTATATTTTTAAATTTGAATATTTTCTTGGCCGGGTAGCGTGAAGTTGGCAGGCCAAGTAAAATATTATTTTATTGCCAACTTGCATACCTGAATATCAGAACTATTAACAGCAGCAAAGAGCACTAAAGGAGCACTAACGAACCATGATAATTTTTTCTTAAAAAGCGCGTTTGTGACCTGCTGGCGTGAAGTTAGCAGGCCAAGACAAAACATTTTTTAATGTTAGTTAGAGTACACGAATTCAAAAACAATAAGAAGCAGAAAGGGACACTAACAAAGCACTAACAAATTATATTTGTATTTTAGTCAAAAATCTTTGTATGGCCTGCTAGCGTGAAGTGAACAAGTAATTTTCATTTATGAATTTTCTCAAAGACTATAAGGTTTTTTTCAAATATTTTGAAAGCAGTAAAGAGGACTGACGAAGCACTAAAGTATATGAAATTATTAACATTTCTGCTCAATGTTGGCCTGCCTACTTCACGCAGCCCTAATTTGTACTCATTGATACCATTTTATTTGTTATTTTTGACAAAGCTAGCTGGCTTGCGGATATTGCCGTTACAAGTGAGTTGTTTTCGTGTGCGAAAACAATATGTGCTAGTAGTGTATGCAAAAATGTTTCACATGAACTAACGCAGGCAGATCCACACGACTTGTGATTTGATTACTCAGTGTTGAAGTACCTCACACACTCTACTGGATGATATGAGGCGAAAACTCTATTTCTGTTTGTGAGCTATTGGAACTCTTGTTTACAAATGAAATTTTCATGTTGTGAACGTTAAAAACTGTAGACTAACGAAATGTTTAACATCGAGCACAAAATAGAGCATGAATAATTGCGAGTATTGATGCTAGCTCACTTCTCCTGCTGGATTTATAATAGAATTGTGAAGAACAAATCCTCCATCTTCCAAGGCAACTGTACTTGTACCGTACCTAGTGATACATTTACAACCAAATAATAAAGCACTGATAAATAGAAAAGATCATGTACGTAGAGATTTTATATCATGCAACCGATTGATTGGTTCAGCGAAAAAATATGTACAAAAGTATCAAACTTCTATGAAATACTCTGTTGGAAAATTAATATTGCAGAGCAAGCTTTATGGCTGCACAGCGTAATTCCCTCGCAGACAAGAATTATAGTTGACTGCTGTCAAATTTCGTACTGAATAGCCGTGTCACATAAGTTCCAACCGACAGCAAGCGGACAATCAGTCACATAGATTTCATGCGGTTGTGTAGGTCCAAAGCTCTCTGGTTACAGCAAAAGCACTACGGCCAGCCTGCCCACATGAACCTAATTTCATTAGAGATTTGCATGCCATTCTGCAGCTTGTACAGGAAGTCCAGATACTTCGATAGAATAATAAATAGACAAGATTCCATTATAAGTCTTTGAAATAACACAATAGATATCCCGATCTAATATGTTTGGACATGTAGAAATCTAATCAAATCAAAATCCCAGACATTAGTGAATTATTTATTCCAACCAACAGTAACTTATATAAATTGTACAATCTTAAAGGCATACCATAAACATATTTCACGATAGCATCAATAGTAATCTTTCACTTATCAACAGCTGCATTTCGTTCATTCAAATGAAAAATTCATGTTGCATGCTGCATGAGTAATGTGTTAGTATAGGCAACATCATTCTACAAGACTGTGATAATGCTACTTGATTACCGAGACTCCACTTTAGCCCTTTAAGATATAAAACCTTGTGCATATTATGGAAGAAGATTAAATTATTAGCCACTATCATCCACTGCTTCATATATTAGAGTGATGGACATATGTGCAATTGCCTTCAAACAGATGAGAGACAGATTTTCCGCTAGAAGAATAGAAACAGTAGACACAAAACCGGATGACTCAGGAGAACGTGGAATCCTTTTCTGGTGGAAAGAAAGAATTGAAATTGCCCTAATGAACGCAAAGAAAATACAAGAGTTGAGAATAGGGCGTTAGAGAATTTCACAAAACGTGTCGTGCATACTGCAGTAGTATGTCGTGTAGCAAAATCTTGAAGAACCTCTTCTACAAATTGAATTTAGAAGAATATAATATTCTTCGGATCCTATACTCAACCGTTTGAAACACAATACCACACCGTATCCGATTTGTCAGTCGGCCGGAAGTAGACCATCATACGGTCAGAAAATTATACCATGTATACAAATACAATAGCATTGTTCATGAAATACTCCCGAAACATAGCATGCGTTGACTCAACTGTATTGTTTCTGACAGTTTCGAACAGTTAACTTGAGGCAATATTGTTAAAGTTTATTTCCAATGTTGAATACAAGTAGTTCAATAATATAAAGGGATAATTGATATTATAAAAGTTTGTAACTGAGCTGAGTTAATTATAGAAGATCGGGAAGGCAGGAAAGGAGCTATAAAACGGTATTGTATATGTCAAAGTGACAGTCGTTCAAAATCGTTACGAAAAGATAGTATGTACTATTTACTTCACATATCGACAGAAGAAAGCACAAATTTCCTGTGAAGTGCACATAAAAAGATGTTCTAAGTGTGCAAAATGTGATGTGTGGATGAAATCATATCGACGTGAAGATTTCAAACTCTGGATCACGTAACAAAGGGCACATATATTTATTCTATTTATTTTTATGGTGGCAGTGGGCCGTCATAAGCTGAACCCAGCTGAATATCAATAAAAGAATTGAAAATTAAGATATTTTTCATCGTACGAAGATTGTATATTCTACACTTTGCGGATACACAATTGTTTGACATTTGCTATAAATACTATCACAGAGCTATCATATATTTCAATTTATAATAATTGATGACAGAATCAATTATAAGATTTCTTCGAGGATATACATAATACAAGAATGACGAATACATAAAATAATACATACCTCTTCAATAATTCTTCTTTGTTATCACTCTATTCCCGTCCGTGGCATTTCAGCCACTGTCTCAATTGGAGGCAAGAATGATGCTCTAATTTACCATACAACAATGTTGCCTCATCAATCATCCATTCATTCAATATGACACTGAAAAACTTTGGTCCTATCATTGCTGCTTATTGAGATGAAACTGTCCGAAACAATATAGTGAAATCAACGTATGCTAAGTTTCAAAAATATTTCATGAACAATGCTATTGTTCAAACAATACAATATTTTGACAGTGACGGTGCGGTGTCGACAGATTTTCTTCTGTTTTGTTTGACAATTGGAAGCATATATGTCAAAATACGATAGTGGAGATGGAAAAGCTCGAAAGTTTCCAGCCCTTTACGATGAGTATAGGAATACAGAATACAAGGATAAGATCTGGAATAGTATTTCCACTACTTTGGAGGTTAAAGGTATGTCTGTCAATGTATTAAGAACGGGCGAGCCACGGACAAGTGTGGAGTCGAACCGTGCCACGACCAACATTCGGCCGACTAATGGATCGAATACAGTGCGGTTTTTCAAATATAAAAAAGTATTCTTCTTAGGGTTCACTTGATAAATATACAAGGATATAGATTGAATCAGTTTGGACGCTCTAATTTTGCACATAGGATGATCATGAGATCCCAATTATTGAGATATGTAAATGCTGACAAATAGGGTTTAGAACTAATTCAGTATTCAAATCGATAGTTTGATTCGGTCAGTTTGAAAGTGAATTTAACCGACAGCAGATAGCCGCCTCCTAACTTTGTGACGACAGATTCCTCACTATGTAATTTTGATTGCTCATATAATTACATATGCATCTTAAGAGTTTCACATAATCCCAATTTTGAGATGATCACATGCAAAACTTGTCATATATAAATATATCGAAAATCAAGAAAGGGTAATCCTCAAAAAATTCAGAGTATTCGAAATTTGTTGATTAATAACTTTTCTAATACAGGTTCATGAAGTTTGAAATTTATCTGATATCTTGTGATGATTCTTTTCTCCTGGATGTCTTTATGCGATTTGATTACCAACATCCAATTTATTTTTGATGAGTCCTTGCGACTAGTCAATTGACATCTCTCTCACGTCCAATATCCTCATTCAAGAAGAGTTCCTTTGTTAGGAGTTGTTTCTGATATTCCAGTTTTGGATCAGGATTACTAACGTTCCAAATATTATCAGCCTTATTCATAGTTGAATAAACTGGGTTTAAACGTGGTTTATCTTTAGATCCGTTTTAACTCTTATTCATAGATGCGGTTTAAACCAGGTTCAAATATTGAAACCTACTCGCACCCTAGTTTAAATATGTTTTAAACCTAACCTATCTGTCAAAAACGAAGAACTGAAGTGACATGTTATTATAAAAGTGTATATTTATTTTCATCAGATCCTGTGAAGATGATTATTGCTGTTACAGATATTCACTGTGTTGAATTATGTCATATCTTCATTAAAATCAGAAGAAGCAAAAATAAATTCTGGGAAATATTTTGTATAAAACATCAAATTCACTCTATTTGAATGCAATATACACAATTGCAGCATATCAAGAAGTAGAAGATCTTAATGTAGTATTTGCATATTGATCCTGATTTGAATTAATATAATTAAATATTTGACAAGATCAAATACACCTCAAATGAGAAAATGATTTGGAGATAGATAATAATTTATTCATGAATAATAATAATACTCAAAATAATAATTACTAGAACTATCAATCATTCATCATCTTCTCCACGATGATGATTAGTTTCATTAGATTACAACAAAGAATTCAACAAAGATCCCTTCAGTTCCTACATAAATGAAAAAAGTTATAAGTTTGGTTGATAACGATAATAGAATAATCAATAGATATGATCATATTTCTTCGTTCTCAATCAAATCAGCAGAAATAACTATGAATTAAACGAAATCAAATAAGCAAACAATTCTTTTCACTTCTTATAATAATGGAACAATCAATAGTACATTAAAAATCATAAAATTCCGTCATAAGATCTTCTACTTTTTTACCAAGACAATTATAATAATTATTGTTATTAAGATTAGAATCTATTTTCACACCTAAAATTATTTGAATGATTGTTCATTATATATTAGTAGGGATTTTTATCTAAGATTTCTCCGACTCGATCACCTATTTTTTCGGGACTAATTTGCTCTATCTGTAGTCAAGTTCTTGTTCTGTTAAATTATAAACCATATCATAATCAATACTCCGTTTATTCTTCTTCAGAAACTGAAAATTTGCAGCGACTGTGTCTAAAATTATTTCTATGCTCCATCTCCTCTTTCAGTTTTATATTTATCAATACATTTCAAAGCGAGTATTAATTTTTGTTCGTATATCTATTTTGTTGTACTGACCAATCGTTTATTCATTTTGACCTAATAAAATCAGCAAATATGATAATCTTAGTGAATAATAACTGTCAAATGTCAATGCATATCAAAAACAAACCAAAGCCTATGAGTCAGAATTCTTGAATCTGATGTTAGACCTAGTTTCGAACTGGTTTAAATATCTTTATGAATTGATTTATTTAGACTAGGTTTAAACTAGGTCTAGTAAACCAAGACTAAACCTGGTTTAATGTGTCTTACTATGAATAAGGCTGTATGAGTTTAACTAATGAATTCTGTTGGAGTTTTGCTGTGAGCGCCCACGAGTTAGATGATTATTCTTTTTCTTGGAATGATTTTGAGGAAGCAGATAAATGTTAGTTTTGAGTGATATTCAATTTGATGTGGACTTCTATTCAAGTTTTTAGTCGGTTTGAAGATACGTTGGTCATTACACAGTTACTTTTGTTCAAGTTCTAGGTTTCAAATCAATTTGCCTCACAATAATAGATCACCCAAAATTTTTTCATATTCTTATTTAGATAATATGATGATATGTCTAGAAATTGGTATCAAGCTGAAGGGATGAATTAATCCTGTCTCTATGAAAGACTGTCTTCAACGATATCTATATCAAATCCCTTCTGACTTATTCGCCAGGTGATATATGCGACAAGAGTCTCAAATTGAGTGAAAAAGCCGTCTCTGTGTAATAACATAGGACCTATGGTTTTCTCAGATCGAAATTTTCTCAGAATAGCACTGAATCTTGGATATTATACCTCTGGTGTCCCACAGATCAAAATCCTCTTAGAATAACAGTGAATATCTATAATTGAATGACAAATACAGAATGTGCAACACTTCATCTGATAACAAATACGGCACATATTCTGCATTAACTATACTACTTATAAGAGTATTCAAGTGATCCGTTATTCCATTTTTTAGAACAATTAATAACATGGAGATCTCATATACAGCAACATCTCCAATTAAGAAAGTGTCTTGCAACAACTAAATATAATTCAGCTCTACGTGGATGTTTCATATAATATTATATCTTGTTTGTAAAGTAGTGTGAAATTAGTAGACGACACCTTAGAGATAATAGCACTATTAGCAATATCATCTGCATTATGAATATTTGGGAGACATGAGACAATTAGCTCTGAGAGTCAGAATTATATTAGCTTCGCTTAGTAACTGGAGGCACCAGAATGAAAGATAGGAACAAGTAGAGCATGAATAATAATAAGTCAATTTTCATATATATATATATATATATATATATATATATATATATATATATATATATATATATATATATATATATATCCATGTTTCGAAAATGTCATACATTAGCATAATTTTCATATATGGAATAATCATGGTGCACGCTCTAGGAGAAACTTGGTACGAAACCAATAGAAGTGCGTGCTGAAAAGTGACGTTCTCATCAAGTCAAGCTTTAATAGATCGTGAATGAAAATAGTTGATTGTTGATTTGTATAAATCATGTTGCAATAAATCGACGGATATTGGTTGACCGTCAAGCTTCCATTTACTATACTGCTTCTTTCATCTACAAATATTGAAGATACTGGAGATAGTTACTTCATATATCCAGTTTTTCAGTAGGTACAATTGCAAAGTCATTTAAATGGAATCATGCTATCCTATGATCATGAATTCTGCCATTCTGGAGATTAGACTACGTTCAAAGTTAACGAAGGACTGAAATAATAGACTTTGGACACACTCATTTTTTTATATATAGCCATTTCAGGCCAACCTAATTAAAAGTACCTACACGTCGTGACTATGCAGTCTGTATCTGAGTTTTGACCGATTCAGGTTATTGGAAATTGAAAAAATACATGCGACTGCACCTGATAACGTAGTCACGTAAATATTGTTTCTGCCATAGTATTCATAACAGTAAAAAAACTATTTGTGTGTCCAATACAAATGCCACAATCGTTTTGGTAACAAAAAAAGACTATTCACTGACCATTTGTCTACACGTTTGTGTTCCAATATGCAAATAACTCAAAGTGAATTTTAGGAACAAAAAGGTTATTTGATACTTTAGAAAAGCGAGTAACAGCATTCACCACAAATTGTTTGCTTGCATCGACAGCTCGTGAATATTTCATGGTTCATGCTGAATATTGTATCACATTTGTTTTTGAAAACTGTCGTTCGGAAATAAGAAGTTTTAGTCACAATTAATGTGTAAATATCATAAGTTGAGTGTATTCAATCTTAAATACAAACATTTCCAAGCGAATAGTATATTATATCTGTCTCTAGAAGAAATTTTCTACATAGCAATTTAAAATTAGAATGATTTCATTATAATTCTGAAGGTATATCCAAAATGATTTAACCTCGTTCTCTATCACTAATTTCAGACTGAATTGTCAATAAAAATACTAATTAATAACATCCAAAAGCCTTGTGTCTCCTCGAAATCTCAACAATCCAGAAAACCAACCATTATCAAGACATCACATCAGTAAGATTCAAATCAGAAGATACCAAAAGCACGAACAATACCGCATCCATTATTTTAATTCAAATCAGTGGCAAACAATCTACAATCAACTATAAACAGCGGAAATGCCTTTTAACTTCAAGAGCGTACCGTCAACTTTGTTAGTCTTTTGTCGGTAGTTGGTGAGCGGTAAAACAAAAGACATCAGCATTGATTTGCTGGCAATTGTCGCCGTCTTTGGTCGACACGTCTACTGATACACGCGTGCTGATAAGGGTTAATAGCACGGAATCTCATTAGCAAACTAACGTCTTATGCAAACAAAGTGAGAAGGAAAACGAAGAAAAGGAACAGTCTCGGAGCACGTTGAAGTTCTGCAAGAGGGTAATGTCATTTGGGCTGTCAGAAAGGTTCTGGGTTTGTGAAATTAGGATACTTGTGTTACCCCTCTTCTCATGACATTCCTTTAGATTTTTCACAATACGTAGTTGTGATCTTGACATCATTTGAGTATCGAGGTAATTTGATCTTTTGAGGTTTCATCCAGTTTGATTGTCTACTCACGGTAAATCAAGTGCCGGAAAAACTCTAATACATGATCCCGTAGATAATTACTGTGATTTAAAGTAGAAGTCAAAAAGAAGACACTTAGCATGTTTGCGTAGAAGACACCACCATTTGGCAATATTTTATTTTGTGGTGAGTATTCACATATGTCATCAGCACGCGTTTAGTGCGGCTGTGTGTCGTTCCCGTCATACTTTCTTGGGTCTGTTCTGAGACAAGATCAAAACTTTGTCTGCTACTGTATTTCCAGCAATATTATAGAGAGAAAACCTGCCAAATGCAGCAATTTAGGGGTCACAATGTGACACAAACACAGTAGATAAAGGGAATGAATGGGAATCACTATATAAAACTCAATGAAATGATATTACTGCATTAAACTACCGCAGTTCTTCGTTCGATCAAACTCCAGCATTTCTGCACATCGCGCATGTTACATGTAAGTTTGTAGCTTGTATTGACAGATAGAGACATTACAAAAGGAAAACTCCAAGTCGTATGTTTGTCTGTTGGACATAAAACTGTTTTCAATTCAGTGTGAACTCGTGTCGAACATCAATCTACAATTCAAACCAAGCAATTTCCCAACGTAAGTGTTTACGTGCTCCATGAGCTATTAATTTAAGCTGCTGTGATATACGGAGACGAGAATTTGTCGTATTCTGTTGTGTTCCACAAAATGACAGCAATAAAGATAGCCTCCGGATGCTTTAACCCGTGAAGGGGATGTTTGTCTGCGCAATTGGGACATCGGGAAGTACCCACAATGTTTCATACGTCTAAATATCTTAGATGAAAATTTGATCTCACGCATAACAAATAGGTCTTACACTGATACTTCACAGCAGAGAAGTTAGATTTCAACTCGTAATCATCACTTCTTGGATGATACAGATCTGATATAGATTATTTCCATGTTTAGCAGCCCTCCTGCAAAATGCACATGTCCAACTGCTCTCATGGTTCTTTGAATTTGTCGAAGAGATCCTTTGATTCGTGTGACTTTCTGAGAAGATGATCGCACTTTGAAATCAACAGGCTTATACGAAGTTCCTCTACTCCAATCCAGCTGATATATTATTCTTTAGTTATTTGGCCGTATTGAACGAATAGCCAAGCTGTTCGTATGTTTAAAACAAAATTGGAGTGCAGGTACAAGAATCTTATAATACATATCATTCTCAGTGCGTAGAATGAACTTAAGATTAAGGTTGTTAAGAAGAGGAGTGGGGTCAAGCTATGGTGGCAACCCTGCTCTATGCTAACTACATAGGATAAACATTTATTGCCAACTTCAAATAAACAAAATTTCAATGATTAAAACTAATAGATATGTTTGTTTTCGGTTGAAAATAAATGGTTTTGAATAATTTGGTTCCTTATTCTATTCTTTTAAAGAGCTTCCATCCGTTGGAATATTCTCTTTTCATATTTTGACAAAGCTTCAATATGATATGTATAGCGCGCAACGCTGTAGACTTTCAGAAGTATTTTTGACATCTGACGTTTAGTAATGGTACTGCGTTTCATAACCAAACACACTTATTAATGATAAATCTACATCAAAAAAATAATATCGATAAAAGAATAAATAGGTTACTCAATCAGTGTACCGTCAAGTCAGAGAAATGATGAAAAATCTTGTTTATTTTAATCACATACACTCTTCCCATTTCATCTCATGCAGTGACGTTGCCAAGCGTATGATAACTTGCTAAATTTTAGTAGCTTTTGTACAATTTTTTTGAGTAATAATTCAATTTTCTCTGAAACTATAAACAAGACTTTTTTGAAACTTGGTACACATGTTTATAAGACTTTCGTAGATATTTTGAAGATTTTTTGTAATGTTGTCATTTCAGGTAGTCGAGATAATGACGTATAAATCAATGTGAAACACGTCGCGTGCATTAACGCAATGTAATAACATGTCACTGAACAGCAACTTTGACATTTTTTATCTCGATAACTAGAAACAAGATTGAGTTCAAACTTTGCCAGAATATTCTTTACTAAACAAATAATATACTGTAAAAATTTGAATAAATTCTCATATACTTTGATTTCCTTCTCAACAACAAGATTCGATCAGTCGAAGTTCCGGATTAGAAGTATCTGCAGTATCCATTGTCATGCAGAATTTGATAAAGATATGTTTAGTGAGTGTGTCGAAGAGCTACCGTTTTATTAGCTATATGTATGATTCGTCTATATCATAAAAGTTGTTTGTTGACAGTTCTTTTGAAAATTTGACCAGTAACTTGATAAGAGTATGACTGAAACAAAATGTCATCAAATTTGATCTATTTTTGTTGATTATAATCAGTTGTACCCTGGTAGTTGAGTTCATGTAATTCAACAAAAATATGCACAGTAATGCAAAAAGGGGTCCAACAAAAAAAAAGTTCTGGGAAAGAAGGTTACAGGCTTAAGCACCTATAATTTCAATTTTTCCCACTTGAACCATCTACGACTTGGTAATGAGCAGTCGACAGAATTGGTTTGCCTTATAAGTCTTTTCTAAGTGAATATAACAGTAAATTATTCTGACGCTGTCGATCTAGCCCACGACAACCTCATACGGAAAAAGTTGTTGAAGCTCCTCTGTATCCTTCAAAATGTTGGGACTCAGCGTTTGTGAGATGCCGACGCTTCTTGCTCAGCATGAGATGCAAATAAAACATCGCATTGGTCGTTCAGACGGATAACGGTGTTGAAGTTTCCTTGTTCGTATTTCCTGACACCTCGTGGAAACAGACACATGTGAATGTAGTTCACGATCGTTCAACAAAGACTGAGTAACAGCAGAGGATATATCAAATACAAAAAGAATATATTTTTGATCCTTTTCTCACACCTTCAAAACTTTGTCGTACCTTGCTACTCTAAAAGATAAAAATTAGTTAAGTCACAGTTTTCTTGCTATTCCTGTTATTCACGGGCAAAATTCTAGCGTGCATCTCAAATCTCAGCTTTTTGGGACTCCGGTAAATACCCAATTGAGAATAAGGATCATAAATGCGTGAGTGATATATTCCGCAGTATAAGGCTGTAGCTGATGACATCTTATCCTGAGAATTCGAGATCTGGAATGTTATCCAGACTAAGGCTACGAGGGCGCAAGTATACGCCGAATCGCTTCTAGAAAAGGTTCACAGGCAGTCCCGAATAAAGCCTTCAGATTCAGAATGTAATCTTGAGCCAGAAATTTTCACTTGGATCAAATTGTGTCTTCTGGTGGTCACGTTCTATAATCGCTTCTTTCAATTTTTTCTCATTGAGAATTTGAAGGCATTCCAAGCATTGCTTACTTGTGCCTCGATACATTTTATTCACATCTGCTATTTACATACTGGTCATATTTTGTTGTATATGTTGATCTGTTTGATGAATTTTAGCAAGATTATTGTGTTTGTGTTTATGTTTCTTGAAGCTTGTCTAAGTGTTGATGTAATTTTGTGGATATGTCTTTCTGCGCTGTTTGTGGTACCATTTATTATTGTATTTTCTGTATTGCATGTATTACATATTTCAGATGGAGTTTTTTGTAGTATGTGTATTTATGTGAGGTGCGTGTAATCAATTTTTAGTCCTGTAAGTATTGTTTGTGTTATTCTGTCTCCGTGTATTAGTAATTCCTTGACTTTTTTCTCAATTTATCTTAGTTTGTTGCTCATTTTTTTTCAATGCTCTTTCCACATTTTTATTACGTTCTTTTATATCAGAGGTTTTATGTCGTGTGTTGGTATAGGGATGCTATATTTTTGACGTGATAACGTCTTATAATTCGATAGAGCTGGCTGCACGCACGAAAAAACATGACTCATATGGCGTTACCTCGCTCGCTCTGAGGCGTTCCATTACGTCATCACAAATGCCAATGATTATTTATCAATAAGAATAAATTAAATAAGTAATCAATAAGATTATGATGTACTACTGTAATATGTTAAGAGACGACAGTTGTGTTAAAGATTTTATATGGGACGGACGTGAAACACGATTTCAGGTGCAACGAAGTAATGAAAAGATTAATTTAATTGGGATATATTTGTTTTTGACGTGACAACGTCATATAATTCAATGGAGCCGGCTGCACGCACGAAGAAACATGATTCATGCGGCGTAACCTCGCTCTGAGGCGTTCTATTTAAGGCTTGAAGTGCAAGCGAGAGCGCGGAACAAGCTACAAAGAGGCACAATCGGCCTACGCGTTCGGCAGCGTTCGACATCTGTCTCTTTCCTACTTGAGTGAGCGATGCGTCCGCGTGGACAGCTGCTATACAATAATATATTTACATGCTTTCGTCAAGTATGAAGTGCAGTGAATAGTGAATGTGGTGTCAATTGTTTATAGCAAAGATAATTGCGGCGATAAAGGTAATGATTCTTTCGATATTAGATATATGCTCAGTGATATATTGTCGAATATTCGTGCTTTCATCGATAATATAAATAGCATCGGTCCGCTAGTGCAGCGATTGTAGGTTATGCTATAATTGACAAAACTCAAACAATAAGTTAACATAACCAGGATAAAGTGAATGATAGGTCACTATGATAATGCGCTTGCGCTCGAAATACATGTGTACAGAGTAAGTGGTAGCTAAGCAGTAGTCCTCAAACATGACATGTGAAAGTCTAATTATTTCGGTCCAACATGGAGAAGTTTGGTTCGCCCTTCGAGGTGGTTTCCACTCAAGTTCAGTCCCACAGGCGCGCGCAGCGCAAGTGCGGTAATATTCAGGGACGTTTGTTGAAGCCGCGAGCGTGGCGAGCTAACCTACAACCATTGTTACACATGAACACTGTTTTAGTGCCACTGACAGAATTTGTTTTTACTGCAGAGACGCCAGTATCGCCATCTCTTTAAAATTGTGCGGAATGTCATAGTGACCTATTAGTCACTCTTACCCAGAACTATTTCACGATGAGTAAAGAATCAATGGCTTCACTATTTGATCGAAATAATTATCGAGCGTAGCTATGATTTCAAAGAATTAGAACATAAATGTTAAATCTTTCACATATCATAACAACGTGTCTGAAATGACAGGTTGGATCAGCCAGTCATCAAAGGGAACAATTTTCTCCTATATGAAACTCATTGAGGCGGGCTTTTCAAAAGCTAGAGTTACAAAAATTTCAATGATGTTCCTAGACTTAAAATTTTAAATTTAGGATTTATGAACAATAATTTGAACACAGTTTATTCTTATAATAAATTATTCAAGATTCTCGCTTTTTCACAACAAGTTACAATTAAATTTGCGAAAATAATTGAGTAACTAATTGAACAACAACATTTATTCAGTTTACTTGCTGAAAGGAATAATGTTGATAGAAAATAAAAAATAGAAAAAATTGACATAATTATATTTATGCGTACAAATAAATGTAACTTGATCAATTCAATTCCTGATTTCCATTTACCTCCTTCTCTATATCTATACAAAATATCTATCAAACCGATAAAATTGAAATTTTCTTTTCAAAAATGCAACCACTCCATCAGTATTTTCTCATGACGTTGTCACGTTAAACTATCGTCAGTAAACCGAATTTACAGACAACCGATTCTTGTTGGTAATAGCGGCTTTTGCTGCATGATGTGCTACTTCTTATCAATTTTGATAAGTATATCATTGGGTACGACTAGAGAACTGGATTCAGTATCACCGAAGCCATCATAGTAGTTCATTAAGGATTCTTTATGCTATTTGCACCAGTATAAAAATTTTGATCTAGAAATTTATTTGATCCTTCCATAAGAGTACTTATTTACACCAAACACTGAGGCTTTCACTTAGATGTTGTACATAATATACAAATATTTATCACAAATAGTTCTAGGAAACGAATACAAACACTTAAAACATGTAACAAATATTTTCTTACTGTGAATCACTATCAACATTGATTCTCTGAGACACACTTCTAACGGATATTTGTGACGTCCAACATGGGTTTTCAATATCATTGTCACCGTTTTCACCTCAAGAAATATGCGTTATAGGTAGAGGTCGTCATTGTCAGATCAAATAATCTGCTTTAATCGTGTACCTCAGTCTTACATTACTCCTTCGCTTTTCAGGAGCTCCAAAAAACATAAAATTAAGATTTGTCCTCAGACCTTTTTTTACAGAATCTTTGCTTCCTCGATCCCTCGATGTTGTTGGATGTTTCCATTCCCACCTGATTTTTAGCATTGTGGTCCAGATGAAAAATGTCGTAACAAATTCATATCTAGATTGCCGCCATTGCCAACTCAATTAGGACTTTTATCACGAACACGTCGATAATTGTTTATTATATCTCAATAATGATTTTTCAGAGAGAGTCTCTCTGGTGGCGCTAAATGTCAAAACATTGAGCCAATTACCCGTAAAATTTCATTGCAATAAAAAACCTGTCTCGTGAAGGTTGATTGTAGTATGAATCAGAATCTGTCGCATTATTCTTCATGATATTCACGTGGGTCGTCCCAAGCTAATTGATTTATAAGTACCTGCTCATTTCCAGTTGGAATCGCTCAAAAACAAATAAAACTCAAAGCCTTTTTCGACAGTAATTTGTAAACCGAGAATGTCATAAATATGAATTAGATCATTAATTTATCGAGGTGACTTTTGAAATTATCACAATAAAGTCGTTCACTTATTGAATTTGAAATGGAAAACGTCATTTTTGAGTTCAGAACAAAAGTGTAAATTGAATCTAAATCATGTCTTCACAAACAGATGATATGAAAAGTGATGACTCACCGGTCATACAACGTTTCATAGCCATTTGTCACACTTTCAAAATCTTTACTACTAAGCTATTTATAAATGTCTCCACAAAATTCGGTACTTTCTCCCATTCCTGTCTTAAAGCTCAAATCTGATTTCACATCCCGTTGTTGCCCTTTTTCTCTTATCTTAGAGACTTGAAACTCCATGTATTACTTTTGATGATAATACATATTTTCTGTATTTGGAGCCTAATCTAAAAATATGATTTAGGAAGCACACAAACTTCTCAATATTCTTCAGCATGATCGTAATACCAAACATTACTCAAAAACATTGCAGCGCACAATAAAGTACATCTAACGGAAAGCGAGCTTTGTTTTGAACACAAATCTCAATAAGGGAGAACGCTTTGTGAGTTAGTGAAAATGAAAGTAATAGAAAAGATTCAATAAAGACAATTGGAGTGGAATCTTGTTCACTTTGACATCAGCGCAAAAAAAAAATCCACTTGGAAATCTGATTGGACCCTTATTTTTTCTCACCTCCAATTCTAACAGGCAAAAAAACGAGGTTGAGAACGAACAGCATATATAAAATATGAACGTAATTCTTTACCACCTAGGCAAATTTTCACCTCGTAGATAAACTAATGTTTGTAGTACTTTGAAGTCAAAGTTACCACCTGAATACTGTGAGAGCATCTTTGAATGGAATATTCCACAATTTTGCGATACCACGAAACGTTATTAACGTCATTGGAGACAGAAATAATCCCAATCGACAGATCGACAGTAACAAAGAAAATTCTATATTTCTTCCACATCTTTCAGACTTTATAAAACCAATGGGGGAAACTATTTTGACAGCGTACAACTATTTTCACTCAAGAAGTCAACAAGACGATGTGCACTGCGCATTTTTCTTCCTAACTTGACATGGATAATGAAATTTTATTTGAAATATGTATCTACTTAATAAATGTCATAGAAAACTTCAGAATCGATCAACGTCAGACTATTTCCAGTTCGAAACTATTCCAATATTAAGGGGACTATATAATGATGTACAGTATATGTCTTTTAAGGTTATGGCGACTATAAATATTTGATTCACTTGGATGCTTCCAGCGGAGCTGTGTATTGATATTCTATAACTCAACATGTCATATATTCAATAATTCAAAAAGGTTACGAAGAAAATTAACAAGAACCACATGCACAAGGGCTGTTTAATATTCATCATACTCCATGAGATAACTCTTCAACAAAATAATCATACAATTGCAGACAATATATCTGCCTATATTTATACATTAAAAAAAAACATCAAATCTCTCTTCTACTTTAGATTGGGTATTAACGTTCAGAGTACCCATCTTACTGGCACCTCATTTGAACACCAAGTGGTTGTTCGATCAAGTTGTCTACTAATTTTTTAGCCACCAGAACTTCATCCACACGTCATTCCTAAGTACATCAACTATATTTTGATTTATTGTTTTCGATGTCAACCTTTCTTGAATATGCTAACTTCATATCATGGATGCACACTGTTGCATTTCGTAATAAAGAATGAGAATCTTACCTACAATTTCACTTCATATTTTTGAGAGCTGTTCCAAAACTTTCAACTTATTCTGCAAAATTTATTACTTAAGATATTGACTTTTCTAGTAGTATCTACTTGAATATTTGATATTTGTCCCGATGTATGATGCACGTAATCTTTTAAGTACTGGAACCTCTGTTGAAGTTTTATTGATAAAAACATAAAACTGTTCCATAGGTACGAAAAATTTTGATTATTGAGTCTAGCTGAGTCTTGAACATTAAAACCAAGTTCAAAATGTGTCATCGATGATAAACTGTTGGAAAACCTCCTATATACCTTCTACTTCCAGAAAGGTTGAATCGATTTCCGTCAAAACTTTTGCTGTGGGAGAAAAGATCAATCATGAATCAAGATACCAATTTCCAATATCCCTTCAGAGTACTAGCCATCTATTCTTGACATATAGCATTCCACATCCGTAGCTTTCTGCACTGAAAATTGAAATGTGAACCAGTCTATCTAAAACATGTGCATTAATTTTGAAATGAACCAAATTATAACTTTTCCGGAACCTGCCAATACATTTTCATGAAATAACTCAGCAAACCTAATGAACATTTACACCGGAAAGAAAAACTTTTTACATTGATTTGTATGATCGATTACATTATCATTGGGACTCCTAATAACTTCTGCCTTCGAATTATATAATATTACAATAGGCTCTTTGCGCAAACGTTGGAGAGCGACACTAGCGCTCGGAGTGTTTAATTTTGGAAGTAGCTGCAGGAAAAAATTTGAATTGTCATTACGTGGAATAAGTGAATAAAAGCTAAAAAGTTAATATTAAAGCTTGAAATAAGTTCAAAAACACAAGTGAATGATGACTAATGGAGTCATAATAGGAGCACGATTCCAATTCATATAACCCGGTTGTATCCGGAGTACAATATTAGAAAGAGGAAAATTAGTGCAAGAAGTAAGCATGTGTTTAATGTTGAAGAAAAACTGTTTTTGGATAAGAGTTTGATTTCCGCGCTTGTTATAGAGCAAATGTCGAATAATTCTTGTCCGTTTAAAGTTTTTATCGAAGTAAGATATGTTATTTCGAAGTAATTAATTATAGGCTGCTATATGTCTCAAACGAGTCAAAACATGTCACATGAAAAGTATATTTTTTCACATTGCCTTGGGTTGATGAAACGCGAGATATTTTGCATGAATTTCCAAAAACTTATCCGATACATAAAAATAATACATACGAAATTGCTGTAGCTTACAATGGTTTAACCTAACTTCTTACATAAATTTTCTAGTTTCATCAAGTAATTTCTACATTTAATACATATTCTATAATTATTATTGACTTCTTTTTACTTTTTTTACTCGTTTAATAGCTTGAATCCATTTTTTTCTATTCCTATTTCATGTTCTCTGGATGGAAACTTGTAGAAATGTTTATGTTTTTTTTTGTATTCTCGTAACTGTTTTACAGTTTGGAACGCAACAATTTGTATAACCAACACGTAATATTTCAATTTCCTTGTTAAACTGGCTTATAAATTGCTGTATAATTTAAATTTGGTACTTATATTCTGAAATCATGTACAATGATAACGTTTTGTTTACCTGCTAGTACTGTCAAAATTAACCACTACTGGCGCTGCAATCTATTCGCAAAGAGCCTATTGGAACAATCAAATCGCTTAGTAGTTATCTAGTAAAATTTGATGTTAACTCTATATATTTCGACAATTGGAAATGCATAACAATTTCATATAAATCAATGTATCTACTTTCAAATAATAACATTTAATGGGTTCGGTAATAAGAATAAGAGGCACAAATCTCTCTGCTGGGCGTTTAATTTATTTTCTTTGAGGAAGTGAGACTCTTGAAATAATTAACAATATATACTCACAGTTGTAAACATCTCCAGCTTCTCAACTGTAAAGTTCTGTATATTATTCTAGGAGTAACTTAGGCTGAAATCTTGCGTACCTTGTTCGTCGTGGTATTGAATCAGCAATATAGATTACCAGAATGTCCTAGAAACGTGTTCCTGAACCGCAGCTCATCTGTACAACTTCTCTCAATCCTTGTATTTGGTACTTAGCTTCAAACAGAAACTGTCGTTCACTCTGATATTTGGAGCATCCTAGTGTCAAACTTTGTGCAAACTTTACTTGATATACATAAGATAGTTTCTGTTTCGTTACATTGATACTATGATCACATTCAAATGGTGTACAACAAGAATGACAATTGAAAAGATTGGGGGTTGTAAGTGAAAACAAATTTGAAAGAGGATAGAGTCTCAAAATTTTACTTTCTTAACTTCCTCTCTCCTCGAATTTATTCCCTGGTAATTATAGAAGAAAGTTACAGAGTTATACAAGAAGATTGGGAATATTTGAAAGCACAGTTTGTTGAACTGAAAAAATGCTGCTCAAATGGATTGAATAGCCGAACTACCGAACACGTGGTTCTACATAAAAATGCATAGGAAACTCAATCTTCACTATTTTTTTTTTTTTTTCTAAATTGATAACATATTCCATTTGTTCTCCTACTCTTAATAGACTGAAAACAAAACGAAATTGATAATGAATGAATGCAATTATAAATAAAGAATTTGATCTCATTAAACATCAATATGGGAGAACATTTCCAACGGCAGCTGGTATCTGCATTTTCTGTCGTGCTCATATTTATTCGATTCGAAAAACATAGCGCAGCTATTTATTCAGCAACATTTTCACAGTCGCGTGATAAGTGTTCTACATAAAAGCCAAATTCTACATGAGCAAATGTTTCGAGATAAAATTTATTTGTCACGATTCTGATGGAATTATATTTCGGTATATCGTAAATCAAATCCAAAAAAAAATATTACATACAAAACATGATATGTACTTCTGATTCGAGATTTAGCAAACAATGACAAACAAAAAAAAAAGATAAAAGTTGGTTCAATATAATATATTATTCGCATAAAAAGTCTGTGCGAGCGACTGAAGATATATGAATATGAATGCATATAGTAATGCTTCCAAAAATTCAAATTATCGTTTAATATTCAGTATCTCTATCTACTTTCCAGAGACACATTTTTGAGCTAGGATGTGTAGGATATCACATTTACTGCGAATAATTTGGAATGATTACAATTACATTCGCTTTAGCCCATTAGTGCATGATGTGCTTTATAAAGGACGGTTAATCTCTATTTTTTCATGACGTCACTACTGCAAGTATGATATTGTTCAATTATGACAGTGTATCCTACATCGACAAACTACAAATCTCAAGTATTGTTGAAATTAATTTCGATCTATTGAGTGCTAGGTTTATATTATCATGGATCCCAATTGGTTCCCTACGTGCAACGGAGGGAAAGTAGTTTTTTCAACCACTTCATAGTATATTCTCCCATATTCTTGAATGAATTCATTTTCAATACACACTGTACGATATAAAAAATGTTTTCAATTTTGTTTTTGCATTATTTTGGAACTTTTATTGGCAGTAATCTCTCGCGTCCTTTATAAAGGACACTATGCACACAGACTTTCTCTTCGCTAAATTATCTTTGTGTCAACTATTAGAAATTCTGGAAAAAGATGATGTAGATCAACCTACTATGGTATTTATATCACCACCAGATAAAAAATCAGCAGTAACAGAAGAGGACAGTGATGACTCTGATGAGGAAGCAGCAAACCCAAATCGCATTTCGAGAGGAATTCTGAGCGAAATTTGCGAAATACGATATGATGAAGGCTGTTTCAACAAAGACGATGGTAATATACCCCTTTCAATCATCAAAAATAGATTGACCATCCAAAGTATGAATAGTTCTACTCCATCCACTTTTGCTTTACATGTATCCAGTGCTTCATGCAAACCTCCACTCAAGCGTCAAAAATATACTCCTAAATGATCAGAAAATACGCCAAACTATGACATCAATACGATTTGTATTCCTAGAACTCCTTCAGAGGAATCTCAAGCAGCTCAGACCCCAATGGATTCTTCCAATTCCATCTGGGAGGATTCTATCCTGGATAATATTATTGTACAATCAAACACAAATGCACAACAGAAAAATATCGCTCTGAATTCAATCAAAGATGACTTATATGTGATGTTTGGAACAATGCTTTCTTCAGGATTTTCAAGATATCCTAATAAAAGGGTGTACTGAATAAAAGAATGTACTGGTCAAACTCTGAAAATGTTACTAAATTATTATATAACAGCATGAGATTGAATAAATTTTAGTCTATATTACAAAGAATTGTTTGTATCATACTAAATTGTTGGTTGTATTTATCGCTCTGATTATATGTGTAAGAGAATTTAGAATTATATTATGTAATGGAGAAATTTTGATTCTCATGCACTTTTATTTTTGGTACCACTATGCATAGTGTCCTTTGAAAAGGACGGGCCATATTGACCAAACTATTAGAAATAGAAAAAAAATTATCTCACATAAAATCATCCTAATTGTATTGTGTGAGTGATGCCTAGATATTAAATCTTATAGAAATTCAGAAAATTTCCCTCATGCACTAATGGGCTAGAAGAACTTCAGAGTACAATCAAATAGAAAAACCTCACAAGCACAATGAACATGAGTGATTGCACCACAAAAACAGTCTATAATATTTTGACTACGAATGGTATATAGAGGACTATTTCAGGAGTAAAACAATTTTTCAAAATTAGAATCAAGTAGCAAGTCACGTAATTTTAATAGCTTCTGTCAAATTGAAAAATTAGAATTTCTTGGATCTTTTTCACGAATAATAAAGAAATAAATTGCGTTCAGATATGAAAATCAGTTCAAAGAGGTTTGGTGATAAACCAGAAGATGAAATTGATGATGATATTCAGAAAAATAGGCGAAAAAAAGCACGAGATTACAAATTGTAGGCATCCACAGCTTTGAGTAAAATACTCACTTTGACCACTAGTGTAATACCCGATGGTATTTCTGCACATCCAAATATCAACTGATATGCACCGTTTCTATGGCGATTTAGTATTGTTAACATTGTTGTAAATACTTTGAATGGAATAGTCAGGGTTATTTTGTAACTCAATCGATAAGCTTTGATCGATGATGTTTCATCTACTCCAACCATTTAACATCTGTATGGGTTGAATATATTCTCTGGATCTAGAAGACTCGAGATGTATCTAATCAAACAACGAATGGAAAAGAGGTGAACGATACGGTTTCCGCAACAATCAATGTGTATACTTGTAGACTCGTTCTTAAAAACAAACAATCGGTTTACTAGTCTTCATGATGAATTTCTCAGGAAGACAATCAATTTCTTCTCTCCATAAACGTGTAAGAGTAAATAACTAGGGGTTGATTCAGATTTGAGTATCCTCTAGGCTAATATAAGCTCAGCACCTCCATTTGTCTTCTTTCGTTAGAAATTGGATGAAGAAACAGAACTAGTACAAGATACGCCAATTTTAATTATAACTTGACTTATAAACATCTCTTCAGATACAAGTTTTTCAATCATCGGCGAGGCAAGTATTCGAAGAAACACATGTTTCAAGAGCTCGTAGAACAAGCTACATTCTATACTTTTTTCTGCAGACGTCAAAAAATGATGATATTTGTTCATCAATATTAGTTTGCGAGATGTCGCATTGAAATCGCTCATTATGACAACGTACACGTGAAAAACTTTAATTATTTTTGTATTCTTATATGAATTTCACATTTTATTCAAATTTATTGATGTCTGTAGAAAAAATGTTGTATGCAACTCGTACGCGAAATTTCTCTGGTGCTCTCGAACGATTTATTCTTAAGCACTGAAGTATAATTTCAGGCACTAGATACATGAATAGTTATTCTTACATGACGTAAATTGATACAACACAAATTGATTTTAAGAAAGCTATTTCGAGAATATATCAAATAATAATGTCAAAAATCTTGCCCATGCTAAATGGACTTGCATCCATCCCAGGTTGTGCTGAAAATGCTCATAGCCATTTGTCTGCTAAGATGTGTCCAAAATGGTATTCAATCTTATTGAATCTATCTCTTTTGGTGTAATTTCAACTACCGTCGATCGCTCATCACCCGACCATTCTCATCGCGATCTCCATGATTTTGTGCCCCAACACTTCATATTTTTCAGTCAATATCACACTGCACATTACCATTATTTATTGGTACACAAATGCTCTTCTTACTTGTACATTGATTCAAGCATATCAACGATATTAACAGTGTTACTCGGTTGCAACCATTTTTGCATAATCCTTATCTAGAGTATGGATGTGCATGCATCGGAATATACCAAAAAATAGTTCACTAAAAGTGAATTATCGGCCACCAAGCTGACCTCTAGATATTATATCAACTGTCACTGCAATAAGCTTCACAAGTAAATGGAACCCAAATGAAATATTGCATGGGGCATCCTGTATCAAAGCTGTTAAAAAATATATCAATTCACAACATTCTGCAATTTATGAAAGCCAGTTATACTGTTTTATTTATGACTGCATTCCCATTTTAGACCATTTTGGTGAGTAATGCACAGGATAATTGAAGTGATAGGAAGGTAGAGTTGAGATGCTGTCTGCAACTTTACCCAAAAATTATTTTTATAACATTGAGTAAGAAATCAATGTATGATGGGGAGAGACAAATTGTTGCTTCAGAGATAAAAATATAGTAATAAGATAGAATAGATTCCTCCCAGAAAGATAAAAAAATATTAATTTCGACCTGAAAATACCTTCGGGATAACAAATAGAGCAAACTTCTGTCTTTATAAATTCTATTATCGAATTAATTTGCTTAGAAAGATTACGACTTATGTGACAGCGTCTGGAATGAAAATGTTCAATACATACCGTGGAAAGTATGAAAAATAACAATGCTATTTATTTGAAGAAGAGATTAACTCCAAAAAATTGGAATGTGATGCATAGTTAATACTCAATACCTCACAGAATAAATTTTTTGGAACTCGTATGTTGAGAACTTATCTGAAATGTTGTTTGAACTTTATCTGTGAACATGAGTGTTCAAAACGGGTAGTTGTAGAACGAAATTTCCCGCAAAGAAAGATATGATATAGATTAAATCATTGATAGAAAGGAGTCTGTTTGAGAATATGGTACAAAAAATTTTTGAACTGTTAAAATGTATGAGATATTCCTACTGAACTCTAAAAAGTTTAGATAGGAAGAACTAATCAAGTGATCGAAAACAAGGGAAAGTTTTGTCAGTCTTTAATCCATAGATTACTATAGAATTGATGATGAATATGGAATAGTAATTTGATGAGAGGTTTCGTGATGATTCTTGAGGCTAAAGATATCAGTTGGAAGTTATAACCTACAATGGATACACTAAAGTTTCCGTTTTTTTCCTTTTCAAAATCGGAAGAACATATCGAGACCTGACAGCTATGATTTATTGGTCCAAATGGAATTGAAGTACCGTAAAATTGAACACTATGAATTCATCATTGATTGACTAGAAGATTTTGAGCGGAAAATTCATTTAATGTCCGACTGGTTTATTATTGTTGTCATAATAACATTGATTTTCGGGCATCATTTTCCAAAATAATGTCCTTGGGCATCATTTTGATAGATGAAAATTGAATATATAACATTCGCCAGTAACCGAAAGTAGCTAGAACAATTTCTCTGACAGAAATTACAATGACAGGACAGGCTAAAAATTTTGATTGTAATAGTACAATATTCGGACTTTAAACAGTGAAGGCACCACAGGAGTTGAACGGACGATAGTGCCTATGGTCAACGGTAGCACTTCGAGCCGGGGGCCCTCGTAAAGTACACTGTGGCCCTCAGGCATTTTTGTGCTTCCAACATTCTTGATACCTCAATAACTATGATGGGACAAATTTTATTATAATCAAGGAAAACTCGAAATGGACAATGATATTCCAGGAATATCCGATTTGATAAGGCAGAGTACTGATTATCACCTCATAGTATATCAAAATTCTATACAGACTTGCAATCAATGATCAAAATATAGTAGACTGATAAATATTCCCGGAAATCATTACGTTCTATGATTACATCCAATTGCAACGGATCACAGATTAACATCACCCACGAATTATTTGCAGTTATTCGTATTCCATAGTCAATTACTAAATGTGGTTTTTATTGGAGTTAGAGAAGATGCAAGTCTTGAAATTTCTATAGGAACTCGTAATATTTGCTTAGAGGCTATGTAAGGCCACAGAATGTAAGATATAAAGTTAATTTGCATAACCTCAAGTTTGAACATCAACAACATTCAAACACCATCAGTGCCTGAACTGTTATCCGAGATTAATATTCAATAACTTGTAAATTAGTTCATAAGCAAAATGTGGAGTTAATCACGTGATACCAAAGTTTACTTTTGCGCAATATTGGAGTGTCGTGAATATATCAACGAATCATACCTCAAGGTCAGGTATATGAAGATTTTTGATCTAGTGTCAAGAAACACGTGATCAGTTAACCACTACCAATGAATGAACGTAATTTGCAATGCTTCAAGTATTGAGACGATGAGAGAAATATAAGCCGTACGAATATAATTTGAGCGATAATAATACACAAAATTATGAGTAAATTCGAAGTACTCGAACAAACATTGACATCAAATCTACAATTATTGCAATTAATCTCAAATTATGGAATAAAAACAATAACAGTTGTCCATTATCAAATCGTTGATCCATGATGAACAAACATACAGCTGAAATAATGGATGTTGCGTACATTTATGCGAACAAGCGATAATTCAAAATAATTGAACATCATTGTCATGAAGCTAACAAAACAAAGGCAACATTCAATAACTAAATCAACATTTTATTCATTAATCTCCTTCGATGAATTGATTACAACAATTATAGAAACATTTGAGAGCATTTTAAATCAATACAATGATAATAATTATTATTATTCTTTTCATATTTGCTTTGTTCCATAGATGGTGTCGCAATGAAGTTAATTTTAGTTCAGATTTTCTATCAGTTCTCTCTATTCTCTTCTGTTCACTGTTTTTTTTTGCATCTTGACAGCTGATACTCTCTCTCCCTAAAACCTCGTCCACATTATTCGCATATGTTTTTCTAGGTCTTCTTTTCTTTCGCTTCGTTGTGATCTTCATGTTCCATACTAGTTTTGTTTGTCACTCTTCTGATAATCTTATTGAGTGGTCGTCTTGAGTATTTTATTCTCGCTGTTTGGATTTATTATCCACGTCTTACTTCCATACATCTAAGATGATCCATATATTGTTTCATAGACTGTCAGCTTTGTATTCCTCGACACTTGTTTGTATATAATACTATTTTGTTTATTGTATGTGAGTTTCAATTGGTTGCTAGTATCCTTTTATTGATTTTTCGATCTATGCATCTCAGGTTTTCAATTAATATCTCCAGTTATGTTATTGTATCTACTAGTTCTATTTTCTTCCCGTTTATTTTCATATGAGTTATTGTAGCTAATTTTGTTATTACTGTTGTTCTTGTTTTGTCTACATTCATAATCATATTATGATTTTTCAGTTTATCGTTCTATATATTCATATTGTGTTGCATGTTTTTAGCTAGAATTTCTAGATTATCTTCGGAAGCACATTCATCTATTGTTATTATTGTCAGCCGATGGTAACCAATATTCACTTCTTTTGTTCTATTTGTTATTTTCTTGATAATACTATTCAAATTGTGTGTAAATAGTGAGAGATTTAATGCACCTTCTTGCCTTAGTCCTTGTGTTGTTGGAAATTCTTCTGGTGTTCTATTTTTAGTTCTTATGTAGTTTGATATCTTCCTGTACACACTTTTCATTGCTTTAATTGATTTGTCGCTATATTTCCCACATATGCTCTCGTGGTACTCTGTTGGATGCTTTTTCCAGATCAACAGATGTCATACCTCTCACCAAATTATAGTAAAACGGCCCAAATAATTAGTACAGGATTATCCCAATATAAAATATGTTGAAAAGCAAAGACGTATAGGAATATTCTATTTAAACTATGTGTGTCTTTAGAAATGTAGGAAAAATGAATGGTATTGCATCTTACATTTCAAGGAAAAACTACTTAATACAGGCCTTTCCAGAACAGTGGCAAACTCCATGCAGAGCCTGGTCAAATCCCTCGATTAGGAAGTTAAGCGGTTTTACTTTAATTTTTCACGAAGTATATATATATATTCATATATATATATATATATATATATATATATATATATATATATATATATATATATATATATATATATATATATATATATATATAAAATATATATATATAAAATATATATATATATATATATATAAATATATAATAATAATAATAATAATAATAATAATAATAATCTTTATTGATCCAAAATTGAGATCAAAAAGCAGGAGTTCAGCAAGGCTGATCTTCCACTCCGCTTTTAGTACATAAGTATTACAACAGAACTGACAGAGAATAGAAGTGACAATGTTCATAATTATAGTGTAAAATTATTGTTACTACAATCGAAGAAAAATTCTTGAATGGTTTAATATTCTTTCGAAATTAATATTTCTTTAACAGTTTTTAATGCTTTTTTTGTCATAAGACATTTTATGTATTGCGGCAGGGAATTGTATACTTTGATACCTACATAACTAGCACTTTTCTCAAACATTGTTGTTTTATGACGTGGTATCTGCAATATATTGGATTGTCTAGTGTTATATATTGAACATACAGAATCAAACTTATCCAAATTATTAAACATATACTTGAGTATTTCGTATAACTATGAACAAGGAAGTGTCAATAATCCTAATTCCTTAAATCTACCACGACAAGAACTACTGAATCCAGTTTTGCATATAATTCTAAGTGCCCTTTTCTGAATGATAAAAATTTGAATAATTCTAGATGATGAACCCCATACAATAATACCATAATTCATTATTGATAAGAAATAGCTGTAATATACCACTAATAAAGATTTAGTATCTAGTTTTTTAGCTAGAACTCTTAAACAATAACAAGCTTTATTTAATCTAATTGACAATTTGTCAGATTGTGATCTAGAATCATCCCAAGACAATTAGTGGATGTACATAAGTTCACTTGCTCGTTTTGAATATCAATAATAACTTTACTACAAACGTTCAAATAAAATTGCATAACATTAGTTTTTTGCAAGTTAATTATTAGATGGTTATTTGAACACCATTTTTCAATGTCTTCTAGTGTGTTATTGACTAAATAATGCACTTGGGCTAGATCACCTTTGGGACAACTAATAACAAAATAGGCATCATCTGCGTACATAATAATATTTTTACAATTCATGCATTCAGGGAGATCATTAATATAGATAAGGAAAAGCAAAGGACCCAGTACAGAGCCTTGTGGAACTCCTGATGTTGGATTACCCCAAGTAGAAAATTTGTCTGTAATTGTATTGTTCACCGTTGATGACACTTTAACTGCCTGTGTTCTATCACTTAGATAGGACTCAAAAAGTAGTAGGGAGACACCACGTATGCCATAATGTTCTAGTTTCTGCAATAGCACATTGTGATTTACATTATCAAAAGCTTTAGACAAATCACTAGATAAACCGAAAACACAATCACCATTATCGAGATCACTAAGAACTATTTGCACAAGATCGTTTATTGCACTAATTGTTGATTTATTTTACATAAAGCCATGCTGACTTTAAGATAGTATATTATTCTTCTGAAGATGACTCAGGAGCCTGACATAAATAAGTTTCTCTAATATTTTTGCGAAAGCTGATAACAGCGATATGGGTCTGTAATTTTTCACTAACTTTTTATCACCTTTTTTGAACACGGGAGTTATGATTGATTTTTTAGATTGAGAAGGGAAGCATCCAGTAGTAAATGATTTGTTGAAAATCAAACACAATGGCTTAGTTATATTGTAGAAACACCGTTTGAGTAACACTGAGGGAATATTGTCAAATCCAGTGGAAAATGTTGTTTTCAAAAGTTTGATGTTGTCTTCAATTTCTAGTTCTGTTGTTGGCCATAAGAAGATTGATTTATTGCAAGATGATTCGATGAAATCATAATTATATTGTGGACTATTGTTTCCCATCGAAAGAAAATGTTTATTAAAATCATCCGATAGTTTCTGATGATCTACTGCATCAATCACACAAGTCACAGAGTCTTTGGTCTCCTTTTTAACGATGTTCCAGATAGTTTTGGATCTGTTTTTTGAATTGGCAATTGTTTTTGCTATGCTGTCTTTCTTTGCTGCTCTAATTACATTGGTTAAAATCGTACAATATTTCTTATAATGTGAATGGAGTTGTTCTGAATTATTTTGTTTCAATTGTTGACGTAGCTTTCGCTTATTCTTACATGATTTCCGAATTCCCGCTGTGATCCACTGGGAATGAGTATTGTATGTTGTTTTCACTCTTTTTAGAGGAAATGCTTTCTCAAACTGACAATCAAATGATTTGTAAAATTTTGACACTGAATCATCCACTACCATTGATTCATCCATTGATGTCCATGACTCATTTTCAAGCAAACGATTGAATGAATTTATGTTATTATCATTTAATTGTCTTATGTATCGATATGAATATTTTTTGTTGACAATAGATAAGTTGAAGTATTCAGAAATGATAGCTTCATGATCCGAGAATCCTGGATTAACAACTTTATGTTGTCCTTCTATGTTTGAAATGATATTGTCGATACAAGTAGTCGAAACTGCAGTTATTCTGGTTGGTTCATTCACCTTAAGTTTGAGATTGAAAGAATTAAGTAGTGCGACTAACTGAATTTTATTGTTACTGTGGACTAGGATATGAATGTTTAAGTCAACACCAATTATAATTTTGTTGTCATTGCGACAAATATTAGAGAGCAATATTTCCAAATTATATAGAAAAATGTCAAAGTCCGAATCAGGTGTTCTATACAGCGATAAAATGTTCATATTATTGTTATAGCCATTGAGGTTAATAAGGGAAAATTCAAAATGTTTTTGCACAATTAAATAGTTGAAGATGTCGATATTTGAGGCTTTCACTGAGTTTTCAACAAAAATACATGTTCCACCGCGGCTATAGTTAGTTCTGGAAAAAGACGATATAATTCTGTAATTGGGCAACTGGAAAAATGTAATTTCATCCGATGTTAGCCAGTGCTCAGTAATGCATACTATTTGTGGCTTTGGTTGTAGTTCATGCAGATAAATCTCTAGCTCAAGTTTTTTGTTCAGCAAGCCTTGGACATTATGATAATAAATTATTTTTTTTTGTTGAATTTTGTGTCGACGATTTTCCGAAAATTGTATCGATCTCCTCCTCTATGATCTGGAAGAGCAGAAGTAGAGTTATGTCTCACTGGTGTGAGTTGTTTAACTTCATCAGCGAGTATTACCAATTGTTTTTTAGCATCTGCTATTGCAATTGGTTCAACAATAGTATCTTCGTTGTCATCAGGAATAATTTGTTCTGTATTTAGAAGCTCCTTCCATGTATAGTATTCATTATTTATTTTGAGTCCGAGCCTGAACTGTCTAACCGAATGACCTTTTGCGAGTGCATCTTTTTTATGGCCATCTAAAATCTTCTTGATTTCCAACTCTTCTTTCGTTAGATCATCTCCAATATAAATTTTTGTTCCCTTCAATTTTCTTGCATTTTTCATAACATCTCTTTTAGCCTTATGGTTTGAGAATTTCATTTGTATTGGTCTAGTTTTATTGTTCTGATATCTACCAATACGACGCACATAATCTACAATATTATGATCAATATCAAGTTCAAGTTTATCTCTAAATAACTTGATTGTAAAATCCTCTAACTTTTCATCTTTAGATTCACCGATACCAGATATAATGATGTTATTGATTTTAAAATTTCTTTCAAAAACCCTAATTTTATTTCTAAGTTCTTCATTCTCAGATTTTAAAATTGTTATTTCCTCGTTAGCTTTGTTTATAATTTTTTCCAACCTGGCTGAGTTTTGGGAAATTTCATCTCTCACAGCCTCAAAACAATTATCAATTTTCTTATTCAATAAGGTGAATAGTTGTTTATTTGTTAGATCAGACTCAGCATCAGTCATTATTACGGATGTATAGACTATCGGTCATACACAGATGGTAGGTGATTTGTGTAAAATTTGGCGTTTGGAGTTGAATTAAGTACAAGAAGTTGATTAAGTAGGCTTAAACGTGCAGTGTGGCCTTCAAATGCTGATTGTAAATTGTTAAATAAAATTGAAATACTTGTTGTTGAAATAGAGTACTTACAGTAGATAAATGTGAAACACTATATTCGTAAACACTAGGACTTTTTAATTTATATGCACATACAAAAATTATATTTCAAATACGATCAATTGATTGAATAAATTCAATTTTTACTTGGATAGAAAAAACCGACTAGCTGTCACTACTACAACACGACTATACTATATATATATATATATATATATATATATATATATATATATATATATATATATATATATATATATATATATATATATATATATATATATATATATGTATATTGTGACGAATTAGGCCCCAAAATCCGTCACTGTTGCACATCCCAGAGCCTTCTGCTACCGTCAATAATTTTTCAGTCCATCACAATTTTATTCACCTCTTGCGCACCCTGTAAACTTTAAATTCAGTAACTCTGCTTCGACATACAACGTCACTTACCGTTCATTCATCAGTTTTCAACTGCTTCAAATACCGCTAATATTTCACATGTGGATGAATAAGGTTAGGTGTTAACAACACCTGAAATTAAAAGAAATTGAGATCGTATGATCTGTACTTATGTCTTGTGTCTTACTGTAATAATGTCTGAATGTAGTCCACCGTTGTCCTGTAAATATGTTGTATATTGTATATTGTATATTTTGTTGTTGTTTGACGTTCTGCGTGACCTTCGACTACACACAAACTAGATCCGACACTTGACAGTTTCTTTATTACCGACCGATGAAGTATTAAGAATAATTTTATTATTGAGGAGATAAAATCAGAAAAGGATGTATTCGACAGGAAAGTAATAGGAAATTTATTATTGTAATGAAATTTGTATTTGTAAAATTACTTCTTCTTTTTTCTGTATGTCTTCTTTATATTATTGCTAGCGCTAATATGGATTTAATTTTGAAAACATGTTAAGTAAGGTTTCATTAAAATATGGGTATAAATAAGGCCTTCTGGCCGACTTAAGTGACTTCTTTGTAAATCAAGTCTTCTGAGCAGCCGATCTAAGTACGCTACCAGCTCCGATACCGAGCGTCATCTTCAGAGTGTGTACCGTCCAAGTAAAATTTTTGTGCTAAGTCCGTTAGCACAACTATCTGACACAATTTGTGAGTTTGTTTAATTTTTTTTCTATGTCCATAAAAGGAACTTAGAATATTTTTGCTGTTTCGAACTTTGAATATTCTTGCCGTTTTGAACTTATAATATTTTTGCTGTTTTTGAACTTAGAATATCTTTTGAATTATTAACCGTAGAAGCATTGCTGAAGAAGTCTTCGTGGTTCCGAAGCGTTTGATCATTTAACGTAGAAGCACCGCTGAAGAAGTCTTCGTGATTTCGAAGCGTTTGATTATTTAACGTAGAAGCACCGCTGAAGAAGTCTTTGTGATTTCGAAGCGTTTGATTATTTAACGTAGAAGCACCCCTCAAGGTGTCTTCGTGATTTCAGAGCGTTTGATTGATTTAACGTAGAAGCACTGCTGGAGGAGTCACCTGGTGACTTCACAGTATCAAACCGCCTTAACGTAGAATCACTGCGAGGGAGCAAGTTTGGTTCCACCCGCATAGAAAGTTTCTCGTCATCTGCGACCGCCTGGGTCCGTACTGCGACCGCTGGTGTCGAGTGTCATGTTCAGCTGTTCCGTCACCGTCAGCCATAGTATCACCGTACAAGCTCCTGTAAAATAATGTTCTATGTTCATCGTCATCGTTTTCTGTGTGATAAATCTCATTGTGACACCTACCTCCTGATAACTATTTCTGACAACCCTAACCCTTCCCATCTGAGCTATCCAGCCGTCCACCATAGAAAAACTGCGTCACCGACCGTATTGGCGCCCGAGCACACCGTTAGCAGTTTTTAACAGCGACGTGAGCTTTCTGATTGTGTTCACGTGATCTTATGTGGGATATCATCTCTTTGGCCATTTTCGTGTTCTTTCTATTGTTGAATCCATTTATTATCCTTGCTTGTTAACCATTATATATCTATATATATTAGCTGTAGTACAAAACAATGATATCCCTAAGAAATTGTTACAATTTCTACTCTCTTCTTTTATATGGATGGTAGATATCATCACATTTTTTCAATCTTTAAGGATTTCCCCAAATTTACGAATTCTACTTAGCAACTCAAGTAGCATCTGTTCTTCTTCTGCACCCATATAATTGAGAGGCTCTGGCCGTGTCATATCTTGTCCTTGGGGTTGATTCTTGAAATTTCACTTATGCGGAAGTATGTGAGATGCGCATACGAACTGCACAATGGTATTCTTGGAGTTGAAAGTAGGTGTCGTGTTCGCAAATTTTGTGCGCAACCACATCGCACGGTGAACACCCTTCAAAAGTTGACATTCGTATGCGAAACTTGTGAAAGATTGGATAAGATTAGTTTTAAATCCGACAAATCTGGACTAGATAATACAGTTTGACTCAATTAACATATTAGGCGAAGTTGAAAGTCATGACGATTCAAAAAGAAGAGTTTTTAAGCAACTAGATGCATTTTCCTTGAATGAAAATCATTTTCTTGGAAAATTTCAAGTACTACTCCAATTTCCTCTTCTGTCATGTCCCTTGTCTCTGTTTTCTTTCCAGTGCTTTTTTCTTGCTGTTTTCCTCTTCTTCATTTCCATTCAAATCTGCGAAGCGTTCTCTCCATCTCTTCATAACTCCTTCATTTCTTTTTTAATATATTTTCATGTCCATCTTTAAGTTGTTTTAGTACCTACTATTCGGTTTCTTATTTTGCAGCTTTCAATCGTCGAATAGAATAATTTTTCATTTTCTTTGTAGCTATTTTCCTGTATTTTTTCGAACTCTTCTCAAGTTCATGATTTTGATAAATTCTTTCAGTTCTTTCTGTGTTCTATATTCTTCGAAATACTCTTCTATCTTCATGTTCAGAATTTTTCTCTATCTCTGCGTCCTCTTTTCAACTTCTGCTTTGACTTTTTCGTACCACCGATAGGATTGTTTGTTGTTTCTTATATTTCTGTACACTCCGCAAGCTTGCTCCATTGCTCCTTTATAATATGTTTAAAAGTTCTCCATATCTCCTTTATATCGTTCATAGTGAAAATATTAATAAATAGTGAATTACAATGGATTTTAATGTTTTTCGAACCGTTATTATTGATGATCGAATGCAGAAATAATAAAAAAATGGAGTAGCTTCAATATAAGGCCCATTGGAAGCTCTTAAGAGTTTAATTCAATTTAAGACACACAAGTAAACATGTATGTTTCAGTGGGCATTATCTAGGGATTTCCACCATATTGATTGCAGTTAGTAAATTCATCAAGAACAAAATACGTTGATAAAAATATATTTATCATTTCTAGGCTTGTTCTTTTTTTATCTTGAATATCAATCAATAATTGGATTAAATAGCATCAATTTGAGTTAAATCTTCTCTAGTTCAAAACTAGAAAATCTGTAAATGAGTCTACTCTTGGGAATCCTTCCGCAAGTAGCTTTAAAGTTTCTAAATGGAAACCAAGTACACATGGCATAGTTTACAGCATTGATCATAAATTTTGATGTTATCAAGGGCAGTTGCAGCCCATAGTCCTCTCGAACACTGAAATCAAGAGCTATTCCAGGGTTCTGGTGGCTCGAGGAAAGACAGAATTTATGACTGAGCGCACGAGTAGGGCAGTAATCCACACCAAGCCATCTAACCAATATTTTTCATATTTAGAAGCAGTGACACGATTTGTTGGCTTGTTTTTTATACTGTTTGCTTTTCTTCTCGAGAAAGGTTACGTGAGATGAAAGATGCAATGATAAGACGTGGTCACGTTGCTCTGCTTTTAGGAATAATATATTTGGTATTACCGCATCTTATTGAATAAAATACTGCATTTGCTTTTAATCTAGAAAATGACAAATGAATTAAAATGGAAGCAATTTTTCTTCATTCACAATAGTTGTTTGTTATGGTACATTAGATCAGAGAATTTATCTCGAATTTTCAATCCCACTCGGAATTGACGACTTCCTTGATACAAAAAATACTTCTTCACGTGATGAACTATCACAAAATTTATTTCTGTTCATTTCAGGTATTAAGTGAAAACTTCCTGACGTCATTAAAGCTTCAATAGCGCTATCAGCAACTGGAAGAAATAGAAGAGCTAAGCAATCACATTCAGTTTGGAGAAGTACGTCTGCCATCAAGAACGGTAAGCCAAGAGATTATACATTGAAACTTGGGTCTAATGCGCGTCTAATGTAACCCGGGGATCAAATGCTGTCAATAAGATTACAAGAAGCGGTAGCTATACCGCGCGTTCTCATCTGGAACAAAAAGTACAAACAGCGCCATTGTTGCCTTGAATAGAAATTGTGTACTAATGAAGTAAAACAAAAAGTAAATTAACCGAAACAAACAATATCCGAATACATTTCAAATTTCAGACGTTGTTGTTTTAATTATAATTAGTCGGGAAGTAGTACGCGAACAGAGCTTGTTGGGATGGTGAATTGAAAGTAATTAATTGATAAACAAAAACTAATTTGCGACGATTTTGGCTGTTATTTTCTATTGTAATTGATGAGCCAGTCGATTTTCAAGCTAAAAAATGGCATATTTTCTATTTCTTTTGAGAATTTTTCACCCAGAGTGTTGATCTTCTAGCACTGAGTCACAGATCTACTACCCTTTGCCTTTCTTTGAAAAACACACTTCTTTGTGGACTATTGCTTGCACGCGGTGATTACAATCTGAAAATTTTGAACACATATCAAGGTTTTAGGTTCATTGCTTTGTGCTGTTCTGTATCTATCAATAAATTAAAAACTGAATGAAGAATCTTTTTGTGTACGTTTGAATATTCAAATTTCAGTCCCGAGTCGAATAAACAACTCTGTTAAAGCTGTTAAATATTACAATTCTCATTTCTATGCATCGCATTCCAATTGTGCCTGGAGGGATATGTTATGATTTGACAGTGCTCTTAATAATTTAGAACACGTTATCAAGACGAGCATACATTACCAAAGATAATAATGGAGTGAAATCTCATTAAAGATGAGCTCATTTTACAACCCGACAAGAACAAGAGAGAATATTCTGAACACGATGCTCGCAAAGAAACAGTCTTTGAAATACATCCTTGTGCTTGTCTTCCGTTTTCAGGGGAAGAGTGAAGAGAGGGAAGACCTCCAAGCACCGATATTGCTGAAATGACGCGGAAATAAATATAGATAACGTGGAAAATACGAGCAATGAATTTCAGTGAGGCAGGGCAGATGAATTCAGGGTTTGATACCTTATCTTGTTGGAGCAAATATGTTGCAAATTGGTTTTATTTTGGAGATAAAATGTTTAATGCAGTCTGCAGTGAGTTTTATTGAGAAACAATTTTGCAATGCGATTGTTTCAATTTGAATTTCAGCTTTCTGGTTTAGTGGACCATAAATATAAAAATAGATGGAAACTCTATGAATACTTTAATATAAATTTTCATTGTTGTTGGCTACAAATACTGGACTGTTTTTATAAATAGTTCAATAATGTAGCAGAGTTATGACCAATAGGTCAATCAATGTGATGTGATGAAATTCAATCAACACTCAACGTATTCCATTTCAAATGAAGAATTTGTCGCATTTGGACCAATAATGCTGCGTATGTTCTCTGTGCTTGAATAAAATATTTCATGATGACATTTATGAGACTACCAGATCTGCAAAATGCACACGAACGACTTGTATTCGTCCTAATCAAATTAAGCGGGGAAAAACAACTAAAACAAGTGAGCAACGATCAGTTAAAAAGTGAAACTACTGTAAAAGCGCAAACGGAATGGATAACTCCTATTATATTGAAGGGAGAACGGAGAATTGACAAAAGCAAAGAGCTGAACTCCGAAGAGGTCAGGTAGCGAATAAACACGAGAACGACGACTTTTTCAAACAATTTAAACGTGTTTATTTCCTCTTCTTGAAATTGCACTGTTCGTGCAGCAAAGGTTACTTCAAACTAGGGAATAATCAGATAGTATTTGATCATTATGAGGGGTTTCTGTCTTCATTTAAATTATGAGTGTGTTGTACCCTCAGCATACATGCGCCGCGGAACGTATAAGTTTCAGGATCTTGCTAGTAGGCGAGCAGAGTTCGAAAAGTTGCCTGGAAACATGTTTATGTGGAACTGTTAACTGAATCTAATTCATACGTTGTTAAGGTCGCTAAAAACAAATCTGAAATCTCGAAGTTAATAAGGAAGTATTGTGCCTGCTTCATGTATAAAGGTAAATGATGGACGTCGTGACACAGATATGATAGGGGAAAAAGTGTAACAGTTGCCTGAATGATAGTTTTGCATTATGTTTTTGAGTATTTGTTACCTATAAATGGAAAAACATTGCCGATACAGACTTGATATTCTACACATTTTGCCAAAACTCAATACAGTGACACTTGTCCTAGTGCTATTACTTAATATCAACTATATTTTCCAAATGTATAGAAGCAAAAAAGTTAGACCAGATACAAGAGTCATGAATATGTCATTCACATGTCTCTGTACGCCGCTTCGGTGCTCGGCGTGCGTCACGTGTGCCTCCTAGAACCAACACTCAACTTTCAAGTAGCATTTTGCTTTTTTAATTTGAAATATAGAACCAAAGCTTCACAGAGATCCTTCTTATATATAATATCCACATTTTCAGTATTGGTCATTCAAAATCTGGATTACGTGTAAGGATTCGTATGACCGAGTGAAAATCTCCGGTTCTATCAAGAAATGCTTCGAAAGTTAATAATGATAATATATAATTGGAAGTTTTAATTTCAAACAGTGAGCTAAAAATGAAAAAATATCTTTAATTCTCCACATAAGTCTCGTTCTATGCAATACTTACCCATTTTTAGGTTGAAAATAACTTCAAATTTGTATTAGGTGACATCAAATCTACCAAGGTCTAGTTTAACCCCTGTCGGATTTTTCCAAAGGTGAGATCCATTATGGGCGAGATACTAATTCCACATACTTCTGTTGTCATTCAGCCAGTTAAATGATCAATGATATCTATTATCAATCTAGCTTCAAAACTGATTTCTTTGTTAGTAGTCCAACAGATCAAATATCATGAATTTCAAATATCAGTCAAAATGACTCTGTAAGTTGCTCTTGATTATCAACTATTGCATCCAATGAAAATAGAAAGCATTAACAAAACTTTGAATGACTGCATGTGACCTTATATGTTTACATGTGTCAAAGGTTTCACATTAGGTCAGGCACGGGCAAAAGCCATCCCGCGGGCCAAGTCCAGCCCTTCTGATTGTTTATTCCGGCCCGTCAGCATTTGTGTATGTAGCGTATACACAAAATTTTCTTTCAAAAAGAGATCACACAAGATTCCAACTATCGATAATTTTTTATAGTAGGACTACCATAACCAGAATCCCTGCTTCATACGATTTACAAATAAATTCTCGCCTCTCATGTCTCACATTGAGTATTATAAAATAATAATGTATTATGTTCTAATTCTTTATTTTTAATAATAATTACATTGACATTACAGTAGATTTATAATAACTAGAAGCTTGCAAGGCGCCTGAGGCGCCTGTTGAAAAATGATGAGTCTTCAGTCAAGTAAATGATATGCTTAGCACATAATAACTAGCATAAAATAACTTGAATGTGAATGATGATGCATTGACTCGGTAATATAAATAAAATGGTCATCTGATTGAAGGAAAAAAAAAACAGAAAACTTCAACTTCACCCGAACGCGATTCTAATTTGGTACCGAACCATAGATCAACGCTCTACCTTTGAGCCATAGACTGTACAGATATTCCATTCACAAAATGTTATGCCCAATTTTTTAACTCAAATTGAATGAGATGTATTTAGGTATGGTAACACTTTTAAGTTTATTTTTAATAGTAGAGAGTTCAAATATGTAATTCTTTCATCGGATTGATGATTTCAAAGCTCAACCAACCTAATTAATAGAGCCCAAAGTTGAAAATAGTTCAAAAAAATTATTACTGAAATATTTATGATTAGTTAAAATAATGCTGTACTAATGATGCGAGTGTAATTGAACCGAGGAGAGAACATTTGGAGGAAATATACTTCAATTTATTATTGAGCAATCCAAACGCGGTTTTTTCATGATTTTCAGATAACTACATATAATTTTTATTGATTTAGTTCAGTTGCAATAATACAAAAAATCAGTCAAAAAAGTTATTATTTAAATTTGTCTATACAACAACGTATGTAAGGGAATTTTTCTTGGATTTGATATATTTATCTGATACTATTGAAAATGCTGGTTGGTTGATGGCTAGTTTGATCTTAAATTAAATATTCAAAATATGGGTGTGTTACACTCACTAGAAAATGGGGAGAAAACATGAATTACTTCAATTATTTCAAACTAGCAGCCCGTGCCGGCTTCGCACGAGTGGACATTTAATAATATTTTACATTTTTGTATGGATCTTCAAAGCATAGTTTAATAGTTTCATTGATTTAAGATAATAATTGAGAATAATACCACATTTCTTGCTTGAGGAACACAATTAAAACATAACCTAAACTGTCAAAATTTCTTGATAATTATAGGCAATGAAAGGAATTTTATTGGTAATTTTTTCACAACTTGGGTTACATTATTGAAGTATTTGAAGGTAACCCTTGGTAACCCTTTTTTTATGGTAAATTATGACCCATCTTACTCAGTGTTAATAGGTATAGGATTCTACCGGTGAAAGATATCTTAAAATCGGTCCCCACGCAAGCGCCAGCAGCAATAATAAGAAGTTTCAATTTAATCAGTTGAACGATGCTCGAATGGACGAATACCATGAATAGTACTATGTCAGAATCTTCATGCAATTGTCAACAACAACTATATAAAGTTCCAACTTAAACGGATGAACGATGTGTGAACGAACAAATACGACTTGTGCGCCACTCTTTATACGTTGAATTTACTTCGACAAAACCTTCACGATATTGCCACCAACAACTATAGGATGTTTTGACCCAATTGGATGAACGGTGCGCGAACAAATGAATATGGCTCGTGCACGACTTAATGTATGTTATTCATTTTTTATTTGAACGGACAGAATAGAAAAGAAATTATTGAAATCGGTCAAGCCGTCTTCGAGTTTCAGCGAGACTGACGAACATGATTTCATTTTTATTATATGAGACTTGCAATAATGCTACATATCATTCTTAACTGAGATACCTATGTTGGTTGAAGTAAAAATTGTCACAACTCTCTTCGATCTTCTCTACTTCATCTCATTTATCTCATTGATTATGAGAATATGATGTTAGAAATGTCACTAAAAGTATTACATGATATGAATCAAAAACATAATATCAAAACGAACTAAAACACTGATGTGCAGATTTCGAAATATGGACTACAATACCTTCAGATCTTCAAGTTCAACAAAATATTTGGAACAGATGTCAATGAAAGTCTTACGAAAAGAGTATTAATAGATAAAATTCATCGGATACGAATATTGGTTTTCGAATAGGAAGAATATATGAGCTAGTACGAATGTAGTATCATAAATATAAGTGAAGCGGAGAAGATGTGTTTGTATAGAGTATCTAAGGCATCGCAAGTTGAATGTTGAATGAAATTCATGAAGCCAGTCTCATTCAAAAAAGAAACTTCATTCTAATGTTCATGTTCATGTAGAGTTCCAAGACTTGAATAACATTTTTCTGACCTATCAATCTGAAGAACAAGAAGCAAGACGGATTCTTAGTAATTTCACTGAAAGGTCTGTTATTCTAAATATGAGACTTTATTTCTCTCTATACTCCTAATAGTTGATGATCGTAGAATATGAGCTAATCCAGGAAATCAATGTGGTTGCAGAATTATTCTGGACCCATTCATGTTTATAAATACCAAAGTGGAAGAGTAATATTTCATGACCCGATCTTCTATTTCTGACAAAACTGGAAGAACTCTTTGAAATAATTTTTTTCGGTCTTGTTTGTTCATCTGTTCAAAATATTGTTACAATGTTATGGACCGTGCTCTAATCTGAATTCATATTTCCTCCAGGTGAATTCTCTTGCTGTCTCTTCGTGCTAGTTTCCCGCAGCAGGTGTAACAATAATGCATAATATTCCACATATGATTCTGACAGAAAATTGAATTAATTCATTTGAAATATCAAAGACATGTGACGCAATATTAATGCTCGCGTTACAAATGTCAACTATTTATAAATGAGTTGGCCTTATACGTTGTTGCATGTATACGTTACGATAATAAATTTGACTGTGATATTGGAAACTTACCTGATTATGACTAATATATTAACTACATTGTTGCAAAATTTGCAAGCAATATCCTATACGATACAAAAGAATAATACTTTGTCTGCAATTTAGTAACTGAATGTTTATAGAAATGTTGAGAAGATACGAAATGTTGAAATTATGTACTCCAGCATCGCTTTAAGTTCTGATTAAACGACGATGACTCCACGAAAAACGTCCTATGTAAGATAGATCTGATAATACCAGCAGTTTCTAAGCAGTTCTGAAGCCCTTCGGAATACTTGAAATGAAGCGTATACTCGTTCAAGACTAGATATATAGCCAGTACGATACCTGAACATCATTTTGTCGTATATTTTCGAGTAAAACAACAGGTAGCTTCGATTATTCTTGTATGTGAACCGATCAATTTCAATATTTTTATTTGACACCCAAATCCCATTTGTTCAGAAAAAGCTTAACAGTCACCATAGTTTCCCCTGTTTATTGCTGGAGAAAGAATGAATGAAAATTATGATTTGATACGACATCAATGCTTGAAGGCAATAACCACGCGGCCTATCATTTCGCGACACAAAAAGCCAAGGTGCGACTCAGCAACCTGGCATATGACAACGGGAATGCTATCAATCATTCCGACATCGGTTCGCGGTTGTGTCGATAATGTAGGGTGCATGATTAACCGACAGACCGACAGGCGGCCTCTTCGTACCTTGCTATCCTGTTCGATGGTCGGGACATCTCTCCAACTCAATGATAAATTGATTTCATTGAATCGCAGTGTCGGCTTTGTGTGGGAGATTGAAAGTGAACCGCAAGACTTCCTCTTCTGGTCAGTTGATAACATCGTGAAGAGGAAATGTAAATAGTTTGAACTCAGCGCAAATCACCGGAAGGAAACACCCAATTCGCTCAGCAAACATCCACTAATTACTTAACATTCATCGTATGAAACACATGTTTGATTAGAAAAGCAATGATCCTCATTCACAATACACATTTATACATTCTTAGATATTATTCTTCAAGAACACTGATTCGGAAGACAAGGCCGATTCAATAGTGTCACAAAATCGCACGATTCAGTTGCATACTTGATTTTATATCAAGCTGTACACGTTGGCATTCAATCACACATTACCCTCAAGCTTTTCGTATTGCATTATTCTGTACTACATTCATATTTTTACTATCCATATTGTTCTATGCATTGTTTCGTTGAAGACAAGCCGTGAAAATTGATTATGTATAAGAATTATTTCTTCATTACTGAATTAGTGGATAATTATTGCTGCCCTTTGAACTGATTAGATCATTGTGACCCTATTTGTGCATGAAGGACAATTTCCAATACCTTGTCACGGTTGGTACTTCTTAACGATGTCATTGTCATAGTATCACAAATCAATCAGATATTGGCTTCTATGACATATAACCAATATATTGTATGTAGCTAATACAGTCAGAGATGGCTGTAATTAACATCCTTCGTGATCTCTCTGGCTTATAATTTAATTATTTCACCACATTCCAACACTCCATTGTTTCAGTTTACTATGGAAACATTTCCACTTTGTACTTTGTAATTAGTACAAATGAAGATAAGTGAAAAACATTTGTAGCTTGTAGTAGTTTGTACACAAATAAGAAGTGATAGTTCTTTCCATTTGTTTTGTTATTCAAACGGAATATTCTAGTGATTGATGCTAGAATAAACTTCATTCTTTACGATAATTGTGCATCCCAATCAGTAAAGCAATTTTTATAAAAGTCCCAAAGCTCGTTGAGAATATTATCTGTCCTTAACATAATTATATTGGTATTGATGACTTGGCAAACATGATTCCATCGTCTGATAAATAATACAAGGATGAGTATGAATTTGTATATCAATTTTTCTCAAGAGCCCACAAAATTCATATTCATACAACATGAATGGAATAACCATCTAGAAAAAAACTGAAAATTTGAATATGATCTCATGCATATAAATTTTCTTGTTATCAGTTTAAACTGCTCTTTTGGCAAATGTGCGATCTTCCTGAATCTATTTGTAAGTAAATATTGGGAGCTTGATAGCTTCCTTGAATAATTTGCTATGATAACACATAATTTGTTCCAGTTTTTGAACGCGATCTCAAATAAACTTAATACAAGAAAAAGCAGATGGAGTTTCTCATCAAATCATGAATACATGACATTTTATAGTTAATACAAAAGTCTCAAAGATAGGGATGGGCTGATAAACTAGTGCTTGAATGGTTTTTTTCTACAAATGTCCCATATACCCTTACTTCATCAATATATGTATTTTCTTCAAATAAATATGAAAATTTCAAGATGGCTTACATAATTAGAAATGAAGATTTGATGCAAAAGTATTGGATACGTCATATTCTGTCTACTGATAATACTATTAGACTGGGAGCTAGTGACAGGTGGATTTCTCCGATTTTATACCGCTTGCCTTTTTGAGGGTTGATAATTTACCTCTTGATAAGAAAGATAAAAATGTTACCGAGCGATGCACGCTTTCCGGTCATAGTTCAATTTCCAATTAAAGGTCTGAAAAAAAAGTGGTTTTTTCCGTGATATCATATTGCATGCCTTTGTAATGTTGAATAATTGAAATTAATCTGAAGCCAAGTACTGAAAGGCGAGCGATTCGCAACAGCCCAAGTGGCTCAAAGGGTTGCGTGAACTTGTGAAAAAAAATATGAAAAATGCCATGTTTCCAAATTGCATGCCAATGGAGAGAATTGAAGTTTTAGTCATAAAACCCTTGTAAAAAAATTGGCAAGCATTCCTCGTTGGCGCAAGGGTTTGAAATTTGGGGGTAATCTTGCATAAATTTTGCACCAATTTGCCGTGATTTGAAATTGCATGCCTTTTTAACTATAGGCAATTTGTTCGATGCATTGTTATTGAGGAAATTGGCATGCACCCCAGGATGTCCCAAAATGGAGGCATGCATTGAGGAAGTTGCAAAAAAAAGAAGTAAAATTTCCGTCATTTTATTTTGCATGCCATTGTGTATTTCGTTCATAATTATTTTTTTTAGACGACACAAAGAATGGCAAGCATGTTGCTCAGGATCATCATTGATAAATTTTGAAAAAAGGATTGAGAAAAAGTGCCCGTAAATTAATTTAGTAAAATGAACAGGAATTATTCTGCGAATTTATTTATTTAAATTTTTTGACTCATTTCAAACAATAATGGTCCAGGTGAGTCTCTTCCAAAATATTGCAGAGAGCTACAATTTAAATTATCCATAGTGTTTTCATAGCAACAATTCTAAAAATATTCAATTGAAATCACTGGAAACATCAAATTTTCCCATTAATATCAGTATTAGGTCTAACTGGGTATAACATTAAAGTGCAACCAACAAGACACTAGAATAATACTATATCAAAGAGTCCAAATAAGGACGAAACACGTATGTACAGTTGACATCTCAACTTCTGAATTTGTGAAACATTAAGGTTTTGAATCTTGCTATTAATAAAATAATAACCACACTTATTAACAGCGGAAAAAATAATAAGTACGTTCTTACTTTTTCCCCGGAATGTGAATAAGTTATGTGGATGGAATATTGTAACAAAATATATTTTTGAAAGTTAAATTGCCTTCATCTGGAACTTGAGAGTAGGTATATCTTCATTATCATGCAAAAATATTATTATCATTATGAAAAATAAAAAAGCTAATTATCAGAGGAAAAATTTCTTATCATAAAAAAATCATACTCAAATAGCTAATGAGATGTTTCATGTTATAAATAAATAGGAATGGAATGGAATCTGAAATTGGCAATAATTGCTCAAATTTCCATTTCTTCATCATAATTATTGTCAATTTCAGGTTCCTCTACAGTAGTTTCACCACCTATTTGAGAATAAGTGTCGCTGTCATCATCGTCCGATTTATCCTTATCGTCCTTATTGTCGGCCCTTTCTACAATATCATGCTCTTCAATAATTGTAGGAAGAGTTCAATTTCAATTTATGATTTTCTTTATTCATTCACGATGATCATTTCGACATTTGAAGTCATCTTCAGGTATCTTTTTTATAAAAAATATATAAATCATAAATTGAAACTTAACTCTTCCTACAATTATTAACTTGAAATGCTTCAACTTTCACCCAATGAAAAAAAATCTTATTTATGCCAAACGGAAAACTTACTGGTATAAAAGTATTGTTTATGAACCTAATTGTATTACTTTGACTATATAATCTTCTCTATTATGAAAGATTTACCTCCTGCCATGTCTATAATTACAAACTTAGTTGATTCTAGGGTATATCTTCTTGATTTTTTTAAAATTTGTGAATGTCTTATGTCGCATTAAATTTTTTTATTTCAACTTGAAGCATTAGTATTTCTTTATTGAAATACAAAATTAAATCACGGAAATATTCTAACTTTTTATTGCCACTTTTTCCAAAGTTTTTCAATGATCGGACAGAGTTAAATACATGCCATTTTCCAAATGAATTTGAAACAGCATTTATTAATGTGATATAAAATGGCAGGCAGAATGAAGTCGGAGAAATTTTGCGTATTTTTCATGCAACTTCCATAATCATTTAAAATATGAAGGGCTTGAGAAACATGCTTGCCATTTCCCAAATTAATTTACAACAGCATTTATTGATGTAATGCAAAATGGCAGGCAGAATAAAGTCAGAGAAATTTTGCGTGTTTTTTATGCAGCTTTCATTATTATTTAAAATATGAAGGGCTTAAGCAACATGCATGCCATTCTAAATTAATAATTATTTCACTTCGAAATAAAGTTTTTGCTCCATTTGAGGAAGTTTGAAATCACGGCAAATTGGTGCAAAATTTATGCAAGATTACCCCCAAATTACAAACCCTTGCGCCAACGAGGAATGCTTGCCAATTTTTCTACAAGGGTTTTATGACTAAAACTTCAATTCTTTCCATTGGCAAGCAATTTGGAAGCACGGCATTTTTCATATTTTTTTTCACAAGTTCACGCAACCCTTTGAGCCATTTGGGCTGTTGCGAATCGCTTGCCTCTCAGTACTTGGCTTTAGATTAATTTCAATTATTTAACATCACAAAGGCATGCAATATAATATCACGGAAAAAACCACTTTTTTTTCAGACCTTCAATTGGAATTTGAACTATGACCGGAAAGCGTGCATGGCTCAATAACATTTTCATCTTTCTTATCAAGAGGTAAATTATCAACCCACAAAAAGGCAAGCGGTATGAAATCGGAGAACTCCACCTGTCACTGGCTCCCAGTCTATATGTACCAGCTACCAATTATTTGATTCAAAACTAATATAAATATGAGTACCATACAAATTCAATTCAAATGTAGATGAGCTCTGTGATTAGAATGATGAGACTGTTCAGACTACGAATTTTGGCAGTTTGATTTATTGGTGTGTTTGTAAGGCGATTGAATGAGTTCTTCTACTATATGAGTCACTCCTTCGAGATATATGGTCGAGAATACATGATTTTTAGATACCATCTCGTTTCTTTCACATACATAATATTTGTGTGAAAAATCATGTATTGGTAGTCAATTATCAAAAACAGGACAAGGAATCGATAATAAAATCCAAATGTTAACTGATGTTTCGGTTTACTTTGGATTCATCTTGCAAAAGGAAGTACAAGTTACAATATTTTTCTGTGAGATGTGAGAAACATACAAATTGAGCAAGCTGTAAATCTATATTTTTATTATACTCAGCAAGCGACAAAGCTAGCTCCTTGAGAACAATAACTTTCTGTTGAAAGCTCAAGCATTAACTTTTTTGTTTGTTGTAAGCATGAACAAAATTGTTGTGATCATTCTTTGAAGTCTTCTTATATGTAATAGGAGAGTTCTCAACATCTGTTATTTCACCTTGTGGATAATACCAACTTAATATCAATTCTCACAATATCAATATTCACATTTAGCATGTAGTGAGTCTGCATCAGACTAAGTTCACTAATTCATTCTGCAGTGCAGGCTCTCCAGCAGCAGTCGATATATTTCATGTAAAATTCACAAACACAGAATCGTTCATTCACCAAGCATCATTTAACATCAACTATATAGCGTCGTGCCGTTTCCGCGGTTACCACTGTTGCGTCTTTGCAGGCAGATGTGTCCGACAGGACTACCAATGTTCGATTACAAACTTTTCTAGGGTTGCCAACCAATAAATTATTGCTGAAGTTGTGATAGCTAGGAGGAACGATTAATGTAAATGAACGGCTAATCAATGGCTATGAATACGCTGCAAGCGCAAAATGGTTCCATAATGCATCGCAAATTGATTGTGAAGAAGGAGGAGTTATTCAAGAAATCAAGCTTGATAAATGAAATTACTGAATTGAACTATTACCTATATTCTAACAAGATCAACCTTCCTCGTGTTTTAAGTACGCATTGTACTAATATTTGAGAATCGTAATATCTGATCAATTTCAATCAAAAACATGTCCAGCTTCCACGGTGAATTGACTCAAATTATGAAATTTGTTGTGGTTCCAACATTGGTTCTATGATAAATTGACTAACGTAACAGCGGGCTCAGATCCACATTTATTGCAAGAGTCTCCAACCGGTCCAACTTTTGTACTGAAGCAGGCACGGAATTAAGAGGAGCGCGATAAATTGCCTTTGTCATGGAAAAATAATACAGAGTTTCAATATAAACAAACAATCGGTTTTCGAACCAAACTTTAATCGTTCTGGAAATGCATTTTTAGAGGAAATATGTAATTAAAATGGAAACAAGAAGTCTGTTAATACAAAAAAAATGTCAAAAGAGTATATGGAGACAATTTATTGCATTTTGCAATAAAAAAGGTTAGTAGTTGTAGCCAACTTCATCTAAGAAGTACTTATAATAACAATTCCATTCGGGAAATATTCTCCACAAATACCACTCACGATTTTAATTTTATCATAAATTTTTTTTTCAAACATTTTGCACCTTTAAGTAACATCCATCAAGTCATCTCCTGAGGTTAAATTCTTAAGCTACGCTCTCGTGATTCAATCGGACAGATGACTCTCACGATGTTGCTGGGTGAAAAATGTTTTTGAAAAATTTATCGATAAAATTACAATCTCTTGTGATATTATATACGGAAACTCTTCCCAAAAAAGCAAAATGAATCAGAAAGTGAAAAGTCTAGAATAAAGCGCGCGGGTGGGAAGATTTTGTCTCATTTGTCGCATGTCCGTCAGTCTCCACGGTATAAATACAATACTTTTGTGTATGTTTATATGGTCACTGAATTTAAGTTTTTTATTTTTGCTTTCACAACGTATGTTTACTGTACTCAGATTGAGAGAGTGAGGCCTGAGGGTAATCAGAAGTTTAACTTATCTTCAAATCTTAGAAACAAACTATTGTAATCATGTATCTTGTGATTAGATAGTCTGGTTGGTAATATTATTTTGACTATAGGGAGGTTTCTGTCCATTATAACCAAGTGAAGTTGACTGATTCACTACAATATAAGTTCACTACGGTATGGACCTGTTACGCCTCCACCAAAAAAAAATTCCAATCTGCGCCTATACTAGAGGCTTGATACAGCGTGTTACATGGAAAATTGAGACCCAGTCAAATTTAGTTCAAAAGATTCCAAGGTCTGATCCAACTCAGCGTGTGGAATTTTAGAATTCAGTCCTTAGATCTCAACAAACTATAGTTGTTTGTTGATACTACCGTATTCTCATACTAAACCAGTGCCTTGCTACGTTTTTGCTTGTTGTGGAGACTCTGAAGTACATATGTATAAACTAATTTATAATAAAATTACTATTGATCAAACACAATTTCTTGCACATTTTCTGTAGAAGGTTTTCTTACTATATGTCAAAAAAAATTCCAACTTTTTTACTTACTTGTACAAAGTAACAAGTATTGTGAAACCGACAAAATTCACTCATCAAGCTTTTGATGAAAATTTTTGTTTTGAGCATCCCTAAATCCATTTTGACTATTTTTGGCTTGATGTCGGTACGTATGTTCGTGCGTGCGTGCGTTCGTGTGTGCGTAACTTGCAAATCTCGAAACTGGTTGAACGTATAATGTTGAAATTTTGTATTTAAGACTAGTATAGGGTCCAGTTGTGCACCTCGCATTATAGTCTCAATCGTCTGGTACGCAAGTGCACTTTACTTGAAACTTTTTTCGAATTTCTCTGATAAATCCAGAGTGATCAACCGTAGGATGTTGAAATTCAGTACTTGAACTTGATGTTGAATCAAAATGGTTATCTGCCAATTTTGTAAGAATTGGCCAGGCCAGAAGTGCACTTTACTTGAAACTCTTTTTGAATTTTTTGCATAAATATAGAATGATCCGCCATAGCATATTGAAATTTTGTATAAAGAACTTCTATAACATCTAATTGTATATCTTACATCTTGATTGCGATCGGCTCAGCCGGAAACACACTTTACTCAAAACTTTCTCAATTGTTCGCATTTATTGAGAATGATCAACCATAGGATACTGGAATTTAGCATTTGAAATTGCTGTAGCATCTAAATGGTCATTTTTTATTTTTTAAACAATCGGCTGAGCCGGAAGTGCACTTTATATGACAGATTTTTTTCAATTTGTATCAAGCACTTCTATATTTAGTTATATACCTTGCATTATGATTGCTATCGACTAAGCCGGAAGAGCACTATATCCGAAACATTTTTTGAATTTTCCGCATCAATCCAAAACGATTGAACGAAGATTGTTAGAATTCAGTATTAAGGACGACTTTACCGTCTAGATGCTCATATCTTATTTCTATTGAGATCCACCAATTTAAAAATGCACTCTACCTGACAGTCTTTTGGAATTTTTCGCATAAATTCGAAACGATCAAGTGTAGAATATTGAAATCTGGTATTTCACTCTGCTGTAGCATCTGAATGATTGCCTACTATTTTAATAACAATAGACTGAGCCAGAATTGCACTTCAGTAGGAATTCATTTCTCAATTTTGCGCATGAATTCAGATCTATTGGTAGTCGTAGAATTTCGAAAATCAGTATTTAGTAATATTGTGGTATAAGAATAATGGCCTACTGTTTCCATAGCAACCGACTTGGCTGAAAGCGCATTTCACTTGACAGATTCTTAGAATCTCTTGGGTGAATTCAAAACGAATAACTGTGTAAAGATGAGATTTTGTGTTTGATTATATATATATATATATATATATATATATATATATATATATATATATATATATATATATATATATATATATATATATATAACATGTGAGTCACGTGATTTTCACGTCAGATTTTTTTTTGTTCACCTATACTTTCTATCGAGAGTTTGGAGACACTCGTATTCTTCCGGATTGCTACAATGTTCCCAACAGCCTGTATGCTTGAGCTTTTCGAGAGAATCGGGTTCCCGAGCTATTCTTGTCTTCACAACTAATTCATCCACTCAAAGCCCACTTTCAAGAGATATTGAGAACCAGTTTTTGACAATTTTTTTGCAGATATTTTCATTGTTTCACTTTGAGTCCTATTGGTTCTTTTTAAGCCCAACAAATGTCCTAGCTAAATAAATTTCCACGCTACACTTAGTTATAGTTGTTACAGTAGTCAAGTGCTGGAACTTACGCTACCCCGATGACATCAGGGGCAAAACAAACGCTGCACGATGAATACGTAAAAACATGCTCTCATATATTGTGACCTCAACTGTTGTTATCCCATTTTTGGTCTAATTGTTATTAGTGATTGAAATCTAACGGTATTTTTCAACACAAGACAGTTGACCGGTCATCACTTCACTTAACAAGCAAAAAGACGTTCTCACGTCAAGAAAGAATTTTTTTTTGGTTTTTGATATAGCATCACAAACAGTCGCATCCTATATATTCTTTGAGCATCACTCCGTATGTTCTTGATTCCGCGGAGTATAATTAATATATGCTTTGTATGTTCAAAAATGAGAAATCATATTCTTCTCTTGAAATCTTTCATCTTTCTGCTTAGCCATGGTGTGTGAGTAATACTGTATTTTTCAGAGAATTACTCGCCGTGAAATACCAACAGAAATCATAAAATACATGAACCTCGGGCATTTGTGTGCTTGACACTGACTTTTCATTGCACTATATCTCCTGAAATATGGTAAGACTAATTCTGCCAGAATGTTTTCTCAATACACTACAGTGTATGTTTCATTGTCAAGACAATCTAACCTCTGATATAAAATTTCAATTTTCAACTACAATAATCCACTTCATATAATTGATATAATTAAGATTATAAATCGATGAAATAGTTCAGATTCTGGTTATAGGAGAAATCGTTCATTATATTATGATAGACACAAAATTTCTAGTTGGACGTATTCCATGCACGCAACACTATAAATTATTAGCTAATATCGAGCTTGTTAGTTCCATTTGCTGATTTTAGTATAAAGCTACATGTTTGTGATGATCGAATCTTTCGATCATTTGGATGAATGCATTCAAAATAAACATGAATAAATACATACTATATGAATATATTTCTGTTGAACTTCAAAGTATTAATGATACCTATGTAGTGAATTCAAATATGAATTGAATGATTCATGAAACTCTGATCATTCATGGCTTATTACTATAAATGAAATACTCTAATTCAATTAACTGCATGAAATTGTGATATGTAACTAATTAAAGAAAATCGTGACGATCTCGACTTTCGAGTTTAAATCTGTAAGATTGAGAAATGATCTCTGAATAATTAGGTATATAAATAACAGTTTGTTCTTGTTTCGATAAACGCAGCAGAATATCGTTTATTACATTTAACGCGCTCTGAATATGGCAATGGGAAAAATGTAAAGTCGTTTCCTTGTTAAGTATAACTAATATACATTTCCGGAATACATTACAGTCACAGGCCATTGCAAAATTAAAAGCGGAGGCTGTTTCAATGAATATCACGTCATTACCCTGATTCTGAATAAGCATCATTCATTACACATGAGTATTCTCGCATTAAGATACGAAGGAAAGAATTTCTTAAACAACCACGATATAATTTGAATAATTTTCTCAACAGCAATAATTTTGGATACTTAGACAATATTCTTTTCAGAGATGTCTCACTGGTTGATCTGTCTTCAAATACACTCGAGTGGTTGGTTGAATCTACTTCTTCTGCTGTTAATTTACTTGAGAATCTAATCCACCAATCCACAGAATTGGATGAAAACTAAAGAGAATAGTCATTTCTTTGGTGTTTATTGTTTACTGGACTCTTGTTTTCTAGGAGAATTAGCTATCTTTATAACACACTTAAAGTATGTCCGAACTAAAGTATTCTTGTTCCTTGCAGGTTCCAAGAACAGCCTGAAAACCCTAGGGAAAAATTGACGCAGGAATTGTGGTATAACTTCCCAGAACCTGATCAAGAAATCGAAAATTAATAAACGTACGGTATATAAAGTAAAAACCAGAGTAAAGTATAGTTCTGTCAGAGAAATATGAGACTATCTCCTGAGAAATGTTTGATAATGTGAAACTTTGCCTTTTCATTTTGGATATGAAGTGACATACTTCACCAAGGGTTTCGACGTATTCTCTGTGCCTCATCTTGTTTAGTAGTGGTTTTAAATCGCTTCAATTTCTTTTGTCAATTTGTATGTTTTGAATTGTAAAATAGAGCTATTGCTGTTATATTATTGTACAAAATGGAGCAAATAGCAGGGAGAGCCAAATTCTCACTCACATCCTAAATATTGTTCAAATTTTTGACAGATTTTTCGTCCTTACATCCAATCACCAGCCTCTAAATTTCCGTCAAGTAAGCGAATCTATCGGGAAAAACTATTAAATCTGTGTAATAATAAGGTCTGTGTAGTTATCAAATGCCTCAAAAAAGCAAGGAAACCAACGTTTAACGATTCAGATAGTGATCTTTATACTTGTTAATAAGATTTGTCTAAAAAAATCATAACTTACATGTAATGGACAAGTCAAGGCAGATAGCCGATTGAAGATGATCTTAATCCAGTGTCAAAATGGTTTCTTGATGCTATTCTTTCTGACATTGCTAGTAATAATAATCAGCTTGTTCAATAGAACTGACACTAACAGTTGAGATATGTTTGAAAAGTTTTTTGAAAGTTTCTTGGATTTGGAAAAGAGCATATCGGGAAGAGAAGAATATATCAAGTATTATTTTTGTATCTAACTCCCTCTGTCTACAATCTTCAGTTAATCCGAATGTTTAAATTGATATTTTGTTTAATCATTTATTTTTCCGTTCACCACACATTTTACCACGTGTGATCGTTGAGGAATGAACAAACTATTTTGTATTATAAAATGTAGAGCGTTTGAACATCAGAGATATAATATTGCATAAATAATTCTGATTACGTTGCCTGTAATTCACAGAGGTCGGAATTGATAACTTGGCATGCATTGACTATTGCTGATAAAACAGCAGGAGATTCAAACTCAACTATTGATAAAGACGAGCATTTGATTCATTGTACAATTCATGTAGGAGTGAAATCATTCAGTAACAAAACAACTCATAATTTGTTGATGTATTCTCAGGTTCAATGATCCTTCATTTTAGCAATTTTTCACAACAAGAAATATTCTAGGATTATTCTCATATGTACAAGGAATAATGAATACCTCTACGTTTATCATTCCTAGGACATTTGAGGACCTGAAAATTTTTTCTGGGCAAAAGAAACAATTAGAAACTCTCTACGAAGAATTTGTTATAAATTTTCCATATGGTATAGCTGAATCAGTCTATAAATATACTGATCTGCAGTTATCTGACCTATCAGACATTTACAAAATTGAATTTTGATGAAATATCATGGAAAACATCTAATAAATTCTCAATACTTTTCGTACTTTCTATCATTAGGCCAGATATACATAAGTATACCTCTGATCTATGATTTACGTCTGTACGATGTATATAAACAAAAAATCTGACGCGAGCATCACTTGACTTACTTGTACATCATTTGATATATACACAAATTTATTTGATAAAGCTTTCTGTCACTTCAGATTATAATCAATGTAATTTTTATAATATTTTGACATGCACAATGTCAAACAGAATCAAAAAATTGACAACAAACTATCATTGCCTAACTTATCATCTCAATTAAACTGATTGTTTCATACGGCAAATTCTGAATGCCTGTTATACATATAAACTGCACTTCAGACTCAGCCCATTGATACAAAAATATTAGGTAACTATATTGATGCTACAACTAGTTCAAACACTGAAGTTCAATATGCTATGGGTGATCATTCTAGATTCATGCAAAAAATTCAAAAAAAGTCTCAAGTGAAGTGCACTTCTGGCTTGGCCAATTCATACAAAAATAGCAGATAACCATTCTGATCCAACATCAAGTTCAAATACTGAATTTCAATATCCTACGGTTGATTATTCTGGATTTATTAGAAAAATTCGAATAAAGTTTCAAGTAAAGTGCACTTCCGGTACAGACGATTAGAACCATAATGCAAGGCGCACAACTAGACCCTATACCAGTCTTAAATACAAAACTTCAACATTATACGTCCAACCAGTTTTGAGATTCGCTAATTACGCACGCACGCACGTACGCACGAACATACGTACTGACATCAAAGTGAAAATAGTCAAAATGGATTCAGAGATGCTCAAAACAGATATTTACATCAAAATCTTGATAGGTGAATTTTGTCGGTTTTACAATACTTTCTTGTACTTATTACAAGTAAGTAAAAAAGACTGCAGATGTGGATGTACTGACTGATCTTATGAAACATTATTGATCATATTGAAAGCCAGTATACAAAACGTGATCGTCACTTCAGCTTGGATCTATCATGCGAATCTATCTTTCTGAGTTTGAGTCTAGAAATTGATTTACGAGAATTTTTCGGCACTCGAGACCCAAGAGAATTATTGATAAGGATTGATTAAATATAAACGATTTGATCAAATTTTGGGATATATCGACAAAAACACATCAATTCTGTACTATAAACCCAAAATTTTTCTAGGCACTGGTTAAATTTCACGAGGTGGACAATTTGTTGTCATCATTAATTCAACCAAACTTAACAGGAATATTTTGGACATGTATCTATTTTAAATATACATATATGACAGAGATCTAGCAGTAAGTCATATATCTGGAGAAATGTTGTAGGATCGATTTCGTACCAGCTCTGGTACCAGATCAAGTCGACATTGACATATTCCCATCTCGTCTTGAACACCCAATCCTCATTATCATCATCTAGATATCATTTTCATAGAAAAATAGCATCATCCATTATAAATACTAATCGGAAACATGTCAAACTTACATGGTAAATAGGTAATCTATCAAATCAATGTCAATGCCAAGTCGTTGTAGTTCCACCACATGATTGTCAGGGAAAGATGTGTGTCAAAAAAGCCAGAGCAAAGAGCAAGTAATCTTGTTCTGTGTTATGATAATCAAATCTTTTTCGTACGATCGTACGTATGGCGGCATCCATCTTACTACAGAAGAACGTCTTCGAACTGAATAAAGTGAGTAGAGCCATTTCGGATAACGATTTTTTTCGCATAATAAAGGAAAGCTGGCTATATGTGTGAACTGTTCAAGAAATACAAAATATTCAACAAAAAAGCATTCATTGAAATAAGTGAGATATTGTATCAGATGTACAGTTTTGCCTTTATGCCGATATTCTGACAGCAACAAGGTAAGCTGCTGTTAACTGTCATCATCAGCTGTTCAACAAAAAACAGTTCACTTATGCCCGGTTTTATAGGGGGCAGAGTATTTTACTTCCAAAGTAAATGAAAATTACTCTGTCTGATGACAGTCGACTACTTGACAGCAATAATTCTGTTGTCATAAGAAAGCTCAAACTGATAGGAATTTGTTAAATAGAATAAATTTACTCTAAGCTTTGATCTTTCATGAAATCGGCCAATAGTAAGGAAAAAGTCAAATTTAGTCGCGGTCATCTTGGATCTCGGATGATGCGAGCTTAATTTGAAAAAGCTCAACTAAAATCTTATGATTTCTGGTCATTCTTACAACGTAAAAATTTTTATGGAAAAGAACAGATTGATTCAACGGAAGAAGTAAAACAGTCATAGTCAGACAGTCAGTACTGCTCTCAGAAAGACTATGTTCTGCTCCCTTCTAATAAATGGTACCAATGCAAAATTGGCGGTGTGATGAGCTGGAGAGCTTTTTCAGAGTGTTGGATGGTTCTCAAAATATAATTATCCACTTTTTCTTATAATTTTATTACAGTATTGCACTTACTTCAAGGAAGTACCATTCACTGATACCGACAGACCACTACAGTTATATATATATATATATATATATATATATATATATATATATATATATATATATATATATATATATATATATATATACAGGGTGTAACAGAAATAAGTACATTAATTTCAACCAGTTATAGTTCTCGTCAAGCCTAACAATTTTTCTTAGTAACTTTTTCCCGAATTCTCATCTTTTTTTAGCATTTTTTATCCCCTATAGTTTCACGAGTCGTTCAGGTGAATAGTTATCGGATCCAGTAGCAGTTGCAATAGAACAATAATTGATTTAGACATATGTGAGTTATCAATTCCTTCAAATAAATTATGGAATAAAACAGATTATAATTTATTAATTCTGTGTACGATTTCATGAGCAGTTTAGGATAAGCTTAGCAAATTTATTTGGAACGATCTCCGAATTGTCATTTTTCACTAAAAATTGAATTATTGTGGTTATGGTAATGTATTTAATGTCAAAATATTATGCACTTATACCTTACGATGAGAATACCATGGGATATTTAGAACCTAACGTTTATCTGAAACGTAAAACAGCAGATGAGATGAATGGAATACATCAATTCATAAATGAAGCATCTGCGTGTTAGTTATTCTCGTATTATTACAAACTTAACACTTCACACTCAGGTCGTTTCAATAAAGTATGCCCCGTGAAGTGATCTGCTGAATAAGCAAAATATTGTATCATATATTTCAGAAAATATTTGAAATCAATTACCAAATTCAGTTTGATACATTTTTAGGTTATATTTTCTGTTCTTCAAGAATAGAATCTTCAAAATTTCATGTAGCAATATCTCTATCAAATTATTCAATGAATTAATTAATTTAGAATTACATTCCATTCAATATTCTACCGTTTTCTTTAAATAAGTCGTTGAATGTATGCCAAAATACTAATATTTTTTCAGTTTCAAATGAATGATTGACAAGACTACGATGGCTCAAAGTTGCTAAATACTCCTTCAAATCGACAGCTGTCATTTTTCCAACAAATCAGAAGCATTCAGATTGAACCATAGGCGCACTATGAAAATTTTGACAAAACTTTGATGAATTTTTACTCTATATCCAGAGGATTTACGGAAAAAAGTTATTGAGAAAAATTGTTATGCTTGAAAAATTGCATTACAGGTTGAAATTAATGTACTTATTTCTGTTATACCCTGTATATAGATATATATATATATATATATATATATATATATATATATATATATATATATATATATATATATATATATATATTATATATATATATATATATATATTATATATATATATATATATATATATATATATATATATATATATATATATATATATATATATTGAGAAAATTCCTTCTAGATATTATGGACCGTACTACTGTGAGACTCTTGATTTGCTAGCTATTTCTTCACTCAGAGTTCCAAACTGAATATTACAATCGTACCTCCCTTGCGACTTTCTCATGATCAGTTTCTTCCATTAGAAACAATATTCTTTGTGGACAGTACTTGATTTTTTGAATGATTCCACAGCCATTATCAATGATAATTTTTTGATGCTACTAAATAACAATGATCTGTCTTAGATTGCGCTACGGCTCGATATTTGAGTCCTTGGTGAACGTAGTTCAATTACTATAGTGATGATGTTTAGAACCATAAGTTAATTAAGCTTCGCTTAAGATAGATCAAGGACTGAAATACCAGTCCTAAGATTTTCGATGTACTAGAATATATCTGCTGCTTCTAAATAAGAAGAATTTTTCAGACAAATATCTATTTTGAGAATCTCTTCTTCCTGACACCACAAGAAGAATTCCCTTCAAATAATAATTCTATTGAGGAAGATGCTTCGAGCGGTACTCATTTCTTATAACAAACTCTTTCTGATGCAATTATAATCAAAGCTTGTGCGACAACTCTTTATCGCGAATGACCGAGCAATATCAAAGAGATATTTTATGCTACAAGAATCACTTCTACCAACGGAATTCTCTTAATTTTAAAATTTCAGATGCCCAGTGAGCTCACCAAGTGGTATTTCCAGAATACTGAGAATAATTAATCCTCAGTAAACCATTTACCTAGCTTTTCTCATCTTTGTCGCTTCATTCCCAGAGTTCCACCGCAAAACTCAATTCTTCCTTAAGAAAAATTCCACTCCTCACATCTCGCTTCAATGTTTCTGTCTTCTGGATGATTCTAAAAGGTACTTTCAATGAGAAAGCCTCCCAATGGCCGCACTCGATGGGCAACGATGCGAGGTGATAAACAGACCCAAGATGCGAAGCTCCATGTCAAATTTAACGATCGAATAGGAATTGTTGTCCGCGTTCTTTCCTTCCCAAGAGTCTTCTGTTCTGATGTTTGTCATTCGTATTTCCGACAAATGAAATTTAAAGTAATTCGCATGAGGAACGGTTGGGAGTTTTATATTCTCGCTGTGTCTGACAGACAATACTCGCAGAATTTCAATCAGAGTAATTCTTCGAATTTCAAAGACGTTTATTGCAAGATTTGTTCGAAATCATAGAGACAAGGGATGTGCTGTAGTATTCGCTTAAACCAGGCACGACTGAATCAGGAATTCATATTTTCATCGATCGCTAATAAACAGTTGGAATGATAAATGTTAACACACCTGATATAACATCTACTGATTTTACTGCATGAAGTCATCGGATGATATTCTCAAGAAAAATACTAGACGAGTGCTAATTTAGCTCGCGCAAAAGAAATCATTGCGCGATAAGTCGACAATTACATGGAAGCCATCAGCTGAGACATGACTGTATGAAGTCTCAGTATCTCAGTACTTTATTTACTTTGAAAGTATCTCAATTTTCAGAAAACCAATAGGTAGACAACACTCAGGATGATCTTGGGACTAAGATACCGGCCATAAGTTTTCAGCTACTTTCTGACCTCATATTCTTGTAATTCTGCACTTTTGATTGTTATGTACCATCGGCGTTTAACAGTATTTATTCTTGTCTGTCTTTATTACGCCTTCATGACTTTCAAAAGTCCTGCAACAAGACAAACGGACTTAACTTCTCATCTCTCTCTAAACTAAATCCAAACTGAACAAGATCGTAATCCATTATCTCGCTACAACGTTCATTGGATACAGTGAACTATCAGGAATGTTTGATAGAAAAATGCTGCTGTAGTTCGAAACTTGGTGCTTGAAGTGGTTTGCAGAAACTGTGAGCACAAAACACAATTCGGTGATAGCCATGTCGTTAAAGATGATCCTTACCCAGAATATTAGTAGGAGTCTGGGAAACTTTCCATAACGCGGTTTAGTTTAACAAAGATTCTAGTAGTCAAACATGGAATAAGAAGTCGATATAACGAAAATTCTCTACCAGGAGGGCATGTACAAATCCAGAAATATGTCCTAGGGCTCTTTTGATGAAGAAACTTTATGTAATTGTCATGAGAAATGGGCTAACCGTGAACTTATCAATAATTGAACCACAGAATATGTCATAAACGACACTCCTCGTCGTCGCCTTCAATCAACATAATACTTTTCTGCTGATCTTAGACATTCAAATACGTTTGAGGGTTGGGGCAGAAATCTTGAGACGTATATTTGATGAGTGTTTTGATATACAAGGAAATTGAGATCACAAGAGAATAGAAGCTTTGTTACTTACTTACGACTTACCACAAAAGGTGCAATAGGTCAAAGGGCTACAGTGTTATTTCGAGAAGACTATCTTTTATTCAATATAATTTATAATTGCTAACGACTCGTGACAATTGAGTGCACCTTACTGAACTTGAGTGTCTTTCTTTGAAATATAGCTATTTATTTATGCTTTATATATCTATCAGAATCTACGACAAAAAAAGCGTGAAAAAATGGCAAAACCTGTGCACAAATCTGAGCTTTTCACCCCAAAATATCATTACTACTGCATCACAACCCTCTTGCACTCCAGCCCCCATCCTGCTGTGCTTTCCCGGGCGTCGCGGCGTCCGTTTTGCGGGGCAGGATGTGCTATGTGCTTTGCCGGTTGCCGTGTTGCTGTTACTGCAGTCTACGTTCGCGCGTTGGTGGAAGAGCATCTACAAAGCGCTGCGATTTAAACTCAAACATCTAGCGCGTGTTCTACGAGAACGATGTTTGTGACATGTGACTGTGAATGATCAGTGAGTGACAATTGTGAGGATTGGAGGATTGACAGGAGGAGGATTCACTAATAAGGAAGTCACAGAGAAAAAGTAACTTGATTTTTTTTTTGGAATTTGTTAATATAATTATTATTAATATTAGAATGTGAATAATAATGTTAGGCTCTTCTGCACCTCATATTATGATAATTGGGGATATGATTGTCATGAAGAATAGTAAATTAAACAAAAATTACAACAGAATTAAAGACAGTCAAACAAATTTTGATCTAGATGCAATGTTGTTTCCCTATTTATTCAATCAGCAGATTTCTCGGTTAGACAAATGAGAACTGTTTTGAAATATGAAATGAATAGCAATATCCAATAATTGGTGCTATTCCACTGAATCGATAATTTTTAATCGATCAATATCTACTTGAATAAATTAACATACGAAGCACAGATAAAAATTCAGAATAACTGATCGAAATAGTTTTTTCTGTTCGTCAACAATCTTATCGATCAATAATGAATTGATGATTGTGTTGCATAAAATGGGTCAATGTCGTAATCGTAAATATCCTGTTGTCTGAATACAATTTACTCATTATGACTCAGATTTTTCATATTTCAATCAATTATATGGTCACCTTAAAATAGTGCCTACCACCTGTAATAGAACTATAGTAATTCTGAAGTTATACAAAGTGATAACCGCATCTTTCGAACTTTGAATTCCGGAATGAGGGATCTTACTTACTCAGATTTCCTGCATTCCTGACTATTTCTGAAAATGATTCTCAATGGTAATTCAAGTGAATAAGTTCATTCATCAAGATCAAAAGATAGAGAGAATTACTTGCGTAATGCAGCGGAAATTAAATCTACAAGTATCAAGAATATACTCTGAGATCATGATATTCTTTGCATCAAACCAAATGATTTTTCATTTTTTTTATTTAGGAATATTTGCGGGTGTTTCGATAACTGTGATCACTAACACCCCGGTACAATTATTTTACATGTTTGTAAAGAATTATGATACTTTATCTGACATCATATTTTGTTTATTAAATCTATGTCTTTTAAGTATTTGATTATGTTATTTGTTGTTGTTCGATTATTGGCTAGTATGTGTGGTAGTGTGTTTGGTAGGTTGTATTTTGATCGTTGTGTAGTGTATTTAGTGCATTGAGTTAGGATGTGTTCGACTGTGATGGGTGTGTTGCAGGTATCGCATTGGTTTGGCTCTGTTCGTTTCATGAGGTGTTCGTGGGTGTATCGTGTGTGACCCATTCGTAGTCTGGTTATGATCACTTGTTTTTTTTCGGCTTTCGTTTGTTGGCCAGTTCGATGGGTCTTCTTTCACTTGTCGAAGTTTGTTGTTAGTAGTTCTTTTCCACTGAGTCTTCCACTCTTCTTTGATGTTGAGTTTGAGTTTTTGTTTCATGTCTTCTGCCTGAGTGTCCATAGTTATTGGATTTTGTTCTAGATATGCTTCTTTTGCGGCTGAGTCTGCATGTTCGTTACCTTTTATCCCTATGTGGGATGGAATCCATATTAACCTTATTTCTTTACTTTGTTTTGTTGCGTTGGTTATATTTTGTTGGATGGTTTGTATAATGTTGTTAGTACTGTGGGAATTTTGAATACTTTGAAGTACACTTAGGGAGTCTGAACATATGATATATTTGTCAAATTGTTTGTCCATTATATATTCTGTAGCTTTTTGGATAGCTAATGCCTCAGCTGTCGTGTTGGTTGTGTCGTCTGGTAATCTTAATTTATTTGTTGTTTCCATCGTGACTATGCTGGCTCCGGTCTTGTGATCTTGCTGCGAACCGTCTGTGTATATAAATTCGTGTTCTGGGTGTTCATTTTGAATTTCTCTATATCTGCTGTGATAGAGCTCTTGGGGTGTACTGGATTTTGGGAGCTGGGACATTACTAGGTTTGTTACAGGATTTGTGTTCAACCAAGAAGGAGTTTTATGGTATTTTCTGTGTGAAATTTGGTTATGAGACAGGTTGATATCTTGGAATAATGTATTAGTGATTTTTTGAAGAGGGGTCTCGTTTAGGACCGTTGTTCTGTTATTTTTCATTTTGAAAGGGTGACTAAATATAGGATTTGTCGGTTGACTTGCAATTTTTGTAATATATGATGCCATAAGTTGTTTTCGGCGCGTATCTAGGGAGGGTTCACCTGCTTCATAGAGGATACTTGCAACTGGGCTTGTTCTATAGGCTCCAGAGGCTATGCGTATTGCTGCATTATGTATAGGATCCAGTATTTTCAGGTTTCTTGGGTGTGCAGTTTGGTAGGCAATGCTGCCGTAGTCGATCTTGGATCTTATTAAGGTTTTGTATATAGTCAGCAATTCCTCTTTCTGTGCTCCCCATTTGGTATTTCCCAGTACTTTTAGGAGATTTAGTGCCTGGAAACATTCTCTTTTGAGATTGGTTAGGTGTGGAAGCCAGGTTAATTTGAAGTCTAACGTTATACCCAGAAATTTCTTTGTGCTTTCGTATGTGATAGTAGTATTTTTAAATTTTATTTTGGGGTGATTATGTGGATTCCGGACACGGCAGAAGTGCACTGCATTCGTTTTTTGAGTTGAGAAGTTGAATCCCGTGGTCTCAGCCCATTCTTCTATTTTTGTAAGGGTTTCTTGTAGTTGTTTTCCTATACTTTCTGGATTTTTTCCTTGACAGTATATGGTGATGTCATCTGCAAAAAGTGATGTTTCTACGTTTTGAGGAAAGTCTTGTGCTATTTTGTTAACTGCTATTAGGAAAAGCGTGACACTTAGGATCTCACCTTGGGGAACTCCGTTTTGTTGGATTTTTTTGTTGGATAGTTTCCCATTTGTTTTTACTTGGAAGCTTCGGTTTTGGAGGGAGCTTTGTATGAGTGCCAGAATATTTCCATCTATATTCAGTTGTTTTAAAGACTTTAGTATGTGATACTTCCATGTCATATCATAGGCTTTTTCTATGTCAAGGAATATAGCAATTGGATGTTGTTTTCTTTTGAACGCTTCTTGAATCTCCGTAGTCAAGCTTAATATGTTATCCATTGTGGAGCGTCCGTTTCTAAATCCACTTTGATTGTTTGTTAGGAGTTGGTTCCTCTCTAAATACCACATAATTCTTTTTGACATCATTTTCTGGAGCACTTTTCCTAATGTGTTGGAAAGTGCTATCGGTCTGTAGCTTGATGGACTTGTTTTAGGTTTATTTGGCTTCAGTATAGGTGCCACTATTACATTTTTTCATGCATTTGGATAGTTTCCTGTAACTAGTATATTGTTGTATATTTCTAGTAGATGTTGTAGCGCTGTTTCAGGAAGGTGTTTGATGAATTCAAAGGGAATTCCATCCGACCCGGGACTGCTTCCTCCTTTAATTTCATTTATTGTTGAAGACAGCTCGTGTAGAGAAAACGGGATATTGAGTGGGTCGTTTTTTTCGTAAAAATAGTTGCCTATTTCAGTACTATCATAAGAATCTACAAATTAGTTGCATTCAGATAATGGTTTAGGTGATTTTTCCTTTTATGTAGCGAATATAGTTCAAACCATCAAATATATATGAAATGCGCATGCCGAAGGCAGCGTACATTTGAAAGATGAAGCAATTCTATAAGTATTGGACGCAATTCATAAATCATAGTAATAAACGTTGCATGACGCCATCGTTCGATTATTTGGTAGTTTTTATCACATCCTCTATTCCTAATTAGTCTAAAGATTTTACTGCTTGTTTCTCGAAAAGCTCAAATTTCACTTGGTGAGTTCTCAATGCACTGATATTTATAAACCCTCGGAGAAAAGTTATGGTTGAAGAAACAACCAATTGGATACTCACCATAAAAAACATTCAAAATCTGGTACGTCCTACATAAAGCCTGGAATGAACATGAGAATTGTTAAGCAGTAACCATAGTAATCAAACTAACAGATTCAGATTATAATGTTACTTGTTCCCACATAACTTTTCTGATTGTGACACGTGCAGGTTCCAAGGAAATGTTGGAGAAAAATCATTGTTAGTACATTTTCATACTGGAAAATCCATTCAAGCTTTTTTTGCGGCCGTGAAGTTTCACATCTGTCAAATATTACTATTTTTACGCATCTGTCAAATGTTACTCTTTGGGACTGATCTGTCACAAACTATTTCATGGGCAATTTGATGAGCTCTCTGAGGAACAATTTTTGCTGAGATACTTCCATATTCTTCTGTCAACCTCTATAATTCTTGCAAATCAAGAAATAGATAGATAGATAGATGGTAATCAAGATATCAAGGGTTTTGAGAGGACAATAATGCCTGATGTCAGCAGTGTACTTTACGAAGGCCTCTGGCCCGAGGTGTGTACGTTGAATGAAGGCATTATCGTCCGTTCAACTTCCGTAATGCCTTCAATGTTTAATGTTTGACTAATGTACTATTTCAATCCAAATTTTCTGCAATGTATGTCCTGTCATTGTGATTTCTGTAGCAATAGAGCGTTATGAGATCCAAAAGAGCTGAGCCTAGTTAATTCTAGGTACTCTCTTAGTACCAATACTATTGATGTGGCTATCTGACTACCTGAATCTTATACATGGTTTGGAAAAGGAATATGCCTGAATTTGCTACTAAGAATAATCAGGACTTTTCTATATGAGCATCGAACGCACACAAAAATTTGGTTATTAGAATCAGATTTCTCCTGCCATTGGTATTATTGTACCAACACTTCCAAAAGATTAAAAATCTAAAAACTTCAAGATTCGAAAACTTTTGAAAAGAATAATTGATTTTCAAAATTATTGAAAACTCCGCACGCATTCCGAAGGATTACCCGAACCGGCCCAAAAAACCTGCAAAAGACAGTGTCCGAAGACTTGAAGATGATTATTGAAAATTTACCTAGATACACTGTAATTGGTACTGAGCATCGGGCAGTTGGATACTTCAGAATAAGAAAACTCAAAACATATGAAGGATCATCTCTGACACTGTGCGAGACTCTTAATATTCACAAAGAGACGCACAGTAATTTTCGTATATGGTTATCATGCGCATATGGAGTATACTTGATTGGGATGCGTTCCTTCACCTCAGTGATTGCACACGAATGTTAAGTACAAGCAAAGGGACCTAGCAGCAACCAATTTTATAGAAGAATACATTGATTCGATCATATGTTTTTCAAAGCCAAATATTATTATGAGAGTTGGAAGAAGAAGCATAAAAAATCGAAATATCTTCAGCAAATGGTTGAATATGCAGCAAGTTATTATCAAAAAAAATATATATTCATGTAATATATCTAGTCAAATTTGATGCTGACAATAAGTGCTCTCATAGAAGAAGTTATATTTGAACGTGCTCAAAGAATGTTGTTGAGAATAACAAATCTGTTGAAATCTGTACCAAAATCAATCAGCAATAGCATCTCTGTATATGATGCATTTTTTTAAGTTCAAAGAAGACAAAGTGAATACAATGAGCCAACTTGGGACAATTTAAAGGTTTGCACGCATGCTTGAAATGTAGGGCAAAATTGATGAGGGAAATTGGAACAGACCGCCTTCAAACAATACAGGTGGTAATTAAAGTTCCTCAAAAATAGGTGGACAGATGAGACGTGTGCACGATGGTTATGAGCAAATCGTAAGCGTCTGCAACTTTTTCTTAATCCTTTCGCATGGGAGCAGATCTTTACTCCATAAGTTAATATCAACCCCGATCAATTCCTTCCACTCACTTGAAGTGAACAATCATTTATGATTAGCCGCATCTAGTAGCCTACAAGAAAACGTTTCTTATCCATTCTGTATGGTAAAATCATGATATTAGTGCTCAAAATTACCACAATATAATACTCCGCTTGTAGTATTTCAGTATTGTAACTTATATTCATAGATATATTGGATGAAATAAATACATTTGCATCATATGTTCGAAGCTCAAAATTACTGTCAATGATGAAATGATGGATTCAGCTCAAAATTCAAACGTGAATACTTGATGAATCAATTGATACTTGAATAATTATATTGCGCAATAAATTCGAAACCAGGCTCAAATTTAAACAGTTTGTAATCCGTCAAATCCGAAATGAAATTAAATTGAATCGACAAGTATTTCAGAATCACAAAACTACACAATTCCGAAAGCCTCATATAGAACAAATTTTAATACCTTATGAAGTTTGTATCACAATATATGTTTAATCATGGAAAAAAAGTATGAGAACATAATTCTCCTAAATCACAAATTTTGTGCTGCATTGGAGATCATAAGTTATAATTATTTTTGTCACTAAAATACACCGGCAAAATTCTGAATCTCAATCGCAAAATTCAAAATTATGAAGAGCATCAATGATATTATCTATATTCTGTAAATCATTCCAATTTTTTGATTATTGTGAGTGTTATGATTTGTTTGATAGCCAGCTAAACTTTCATTCGATCATTTTCTGCTACAGTTTGTCGTCCTCACTCTTGATTTTAGTTTATTTAAGTTAATTAACTGTCATTTAATTAGATCTAGTTGATGACCGCGTTCATCTTCTCACACTTAATTGAAAGATAATTCAATAATTACCTAATTATTTTATAACTAGCTTTCTACGAACCGCAACGAAATATCTTTTTGAGTTCTATACTTTTTCACAACTACTCCTGAATTATTATTTATAATACCATAAGTAGTTGAAGTATTATCGACTGTTTATTGTGCTTGCGTTTAAATACCACGGGTGTGCAGCACGAGTGGTATTCACAAGCACAATAAACATGAGTGATTGCACCACAAAAATAGTCTATAATACTTCAACTACAAATGGTATATGGAGGACTATTCCAAGAGTCAAACCATTTTTTCAAATTAGTTTTCTATGAATCTAGTAACAAATCACGTAATTTTCATAGGAACGAGTTAACAAACTTCTGTCAAATTGAAAAATCAGAATTTCTTGTATTTTCTTTGATGAATAATAGGGAAATATATTGCGTCTTGATATGGAATCTAATTCAGAAAGGTTCGGTGATAGATCAGAAGATAAAATTGATGAAGATATTCATGAAAATATTCCATTAAAATACGAAGAAAGCACAAATTGGAGGTATCCACATCTTCAAGTAAAATACTTACTCTGACCACTAGTGTAAGACTCGATGGTATTTCTACACGTCCAAATACCAACTCATATGCACCGTTTCTATGGCGATTCAGCATTGTTAACCTTGTTATAAATACTACGAATGGAATAGTCACATATTTAAAGGATCCTAATGTTATTCAGTAATGCATTCCATACCAAATTCTGTTCATAAAGTACTCATGATGCGACTAAACATTTGAAAATCCCCCTTGCTTGAGTTGAATAATGTTTGAATAATTTCCATTCGTTTTACCTAAATTTCGCGTAAATATCGTCAAGTTTTATTTTTGTTTAGGACGGAATGATCCCCTGCGAATACTTGCAGTGTCTGATGAAAAATGCGAACATATTTCTTATAATTTTCACTTTTTATCAGACTTTTATGCCCAAATTTATGTTCCATGGAGGCTGAATCAAAATGAATTGCTGGGTATGAATACGCTTTTATTCTGCTTTGCAGTGAAGTTCCAACTTTCGGAAGTTATGCTTTTAACAAATTATCATTGATTTTGTTATTTATGTAAAAATAAGGCTGTTATTGATTGCTGAAGTTAGTTGGTTGTGTTGACCTACAGAAAATATTGCTCAATATGTTATGTAGTTGGGATAAAATTGATTTATACTGGGAATTTATTACATGGCCGTCATTTCGCTATCGTTAAACTAATCCAAATAGCTTTTTTTGTGTCAGACATATTTTATCCATCATAATTTACATTTGATTATTGATAGTGGGTGTTGCCAAGATATGAATTTTTGTCATTTCTAAGCCCAATCATCACTCATCAAAAAAGTTGAAGAAGAATTTATATTGCGGGTGTACAGTCAGAGAGATTTTTCATCATCTCAACACATTGCTGTGATCCATTAGGGTGGATATTTCAATCCTATTGCCGTGTTGGTTTAATTTTCTTTTTATGAGAGATAGTGGTTACAATTCTAGCAACTTTGCGGCTTAACAAAAAAACAGGGATAAGTTAAAATTTCAGCTTTATGAATGAGAAAGACCTTCTACTCTATGTATGATACAGTTATCCATCCCTGATTAAGTAATATCTCAATTCTCTCTCAAAATCAGTGATTGTGTGCGAGACAGTTGGGTTAATAATATATCTTCGCCAAATTATTATTGTTCATGAGACTGCCGTCAGTTTGACAACAAAACCTCCAAGCATATGTTGGATCTTTTTACTTACTTGTAAATAGTAACAAGTGAGTATTGTGAAACCGACAGAGTTCACCTATCGAGATTCTGATGGATAAATCCGTTTTGAGCATCTCTGAATCCATTTTGACTATTTTTGGCTTGATGTCGGTACGTATGTTTGTTTGTGCGTGCGTAATTCGCAAATCTCAAAACTGGTTGAACGTATAATGTTGACATTTCATATTTGAGACTGGTATAGGGTGTTGATTTGCACCTTGCATTATGGTTCCAATCGTCTGTACCGGAACTTTTTTCGAATTTTCCCAATAAATCCAGAATGATCAACCGTAAGGTGTCGAATTTCAGTATTTCAACTCAATGTTGTATCAGAATAGTCATCTGCTATTTTTGTATGAATCGGCCAAGCCAGAAGTGCACTTTACTTGAAACTTTTTCAGAATTTTTTGCATAAATCTAGAATAATTAGCCATAGCATATTGGAATTTTGTATTGAGCACTTCTATAATATTTTATCGTACATTTTGCTTTATGATTACGATCGGCTAAGCCGGAAGTACACTTTACTTAAGACTTTTTTTCAATTTTTCGCATAAATCCAGAACTATGAGCCGTAGAATACTGCAATTTAGCATTTGAAATTGCTATAGCATCTGAATGGTCATCTCTTATTTTTGTAACAATCGGCTGAGCCGGAAGTGCACTTTATATTACAGACTTTTCGAATTTTCCGCAATAATTCTGAACAATTAGTCGTAGAATATTGAAATTTTGTATTGAGCACTTCAATAATATCTAATTGTATACCTTGCATTGCTGTCTACTAAGCCGGAAGAGCACTGTAATCTAAACTTGTTTTGAATTTTCCGCATAAATCCAAAATGATCAAATGTAGATTGTTAGAATTCAGTATTTAGGACAATTATACCTTCTAGATGTTCATATCCTATTTTTATTGAGATCTACTAAGTTAGAAGTGCACTTTACTTGACAGTCTTTTGGAATTTTTCGCATAAATTCGAAACGATCAGGTGTAGAATATTGGAATTTGGTATTTCAGTCTGCTGTAGCATCTGAATGATTGCCTACTATCTCAAAACAATAGACTGAACCGGATGTGCACTTCACTAGGAATTTATTTTTTAATTTTGTGCTTAAAGTCAGATCTGTTGACAGTCGTAAAATTTTGGAAATCAATATTTAGGAATGTTGTAGTATAAGAATAATGGCCTATTGTTCCCATGGCTGAAAGCGCATTTTACTTAACAGATTTTCAGAATCTCTTGGGTAAATCCAAAACTATTAACTGTGGAACGATGAGATTTCGTGTTTGATCATACAGGATGTAACAGAAATAAGTACATTAATTTTAACCAGTGATAGAACCCGTCAAGCATAACAATTTTTCATAATAACTTTTTCTCGAATTCTCATCTTTTTTAAGCATTTTTTGACCCCTATAATTTACCGAGTTGTTCAGGTGCATAATTGTAGGATCCAGTAGCAGTTACAACCCTGGTGACAACGAAACAATTGATTTCGACATATGTAAGCTATCAATCCCAGATCAATTCCTTCAAATAAATTTTGGAAAAAATCGTCTAATTATTATTGTCACAAAAGTTAAAACCTGTGAAAATGTCAAGCTCTTCTATCTGCGATTTCGCAGGCAGTGTAGGATTTGTTCGTCGAATTTATTTGGAACGATTTCAGAAATGTCATTTTTCACTAAAAATTGAATTATTGTGGTTATGCTCATGTATTTAATGTCAAAATATTGTGCACTTATACATAATGATGAGAATACTATGAGATATTTAGAACTTATCGTTTACCTGGAACGTAAAACACCAGATGAAATGAATAAAATACATTAATTTATAAATGAAGCTGCTGTGAATTAGTTTTTTCTCATATTATTACAAGATTCACAGTCGAGTCGTTTCAATGAAGTATGCCTCGTGAATTGATCTGTTGAACAAATAGAATATTGTATCTCATATTTTAAAAAATATTTAAAATCAATTACCAAACTCAATGTGAAACATTTGTAGGTTAGGTTTTCTGTTTTTCAAGAATAAGCTCTTACAATTTTTGCGGGAATATTTCCAGTTGAATTATTCATTGAATTAATTATTTTTGAATTGCATTATATTTCACATTTCACCGTTCACTTTAAATAAATCGTTGAATGATTTTCTCTTTATGTTTAAGAGCCAACAGTAATGAAGTAAGCTGAGAGGAGCAACTACTTTTTAAGTTGATCGTAGATGGCAGCACAATCTGACCCATATTATAACTGTGTTACAGGCTATATTCAGACTATTCAAATCAGCTGATCCAAGTGCAATGAATTCGTGTTGACAATCTAATGTTCAAGAAATGTACCAACTATTTAAAAATACGTGAAATTCCTAAATAGAAATAAAATTTCTCAACAATAACATATGAATACGACCAATGTACCAAATTGTTGGTTTCAGAGATAAATTTGATCTCTCTTGCAACATATACAATAAAAGAATAATCGAGGTGAGCGAATATCAGTGTATTATTGAAATACTGTTATTCTTTCAGTTTCAAATGAATGATATAGATATATATATATATATATATATATATATATATATATATATATATATATATATATATATATATATATATATATATATATATATATATATATATATATATATATATATGTATATATATATATATCCAATGATGTACAAGTAAGTCATGTGATGTTCACATCAGATTTTTCTTTCAAATATTTGTTGCAAGTCAAAATCTTAAGTTTTTGTCATTATAAAGGATTTATCTCTATTGGAAAATCTATCCATAGCATTTATATTCCAAGCAACACATTCAAATTATGGCTGCGACTACAAATGCAGAGTCGAATCTAATGACGCCAATTTTCGGACACTTAGTTGAATAAATCTGCATTATGTTTGTTTTATTATTCTCTGCTGTCTCTGGCTTGTTCGCGTATATCATAGATTTTTAAGAGGCAATGCTAGCAGTTGTTGAATTACTCTTGAATTCTTAGCCTTGTGTTGTTCCAGAAAACTTTTCTTCTAATAAATCAATGGTTCCGGTAGAATAGTGTCATGTGGCACCATCTCTGTTAAAAGAACTTGCAACTCAAAACCATTTCTTCCAACTGAGGCTACAAATAGACCCCTATCATCGTTTGATATCTTTTATCGTTCTCTGCAACATTGGCTTTCACAGTAGCAATGTTGTCTTGATTCCTTGCATTTTTCTCGCTACTGTAGTGTATTTTGATTTTTTTTCTTAATTCAACGAATTGCAAGTACTGTACACGTAACGAGCGACGAGTTTAAACGGAAGATTGATCATAATGGTAAAATAGACATTCTTGAAGAGTGTATCCTATCATAGCTTTTTTCAACACAACTGTCTGGAATAACATTTCTTCGGTTTCTGCCGTGGTGGGTAAAACGTCATCATTAATATTCGATGATAACTGTGCTGTGAAATACGGATGCCAGAACTGTTGACTTATCGCATAAAGTACAAGCAAACCATAAGACAATTTTTCCTTGTTATTTATTAATCCAGTAGTGCTTCCGAAATATAGGTTTGTTATTATAGTAAATAGATTATAATGACTGATATACAAGTCAAAAAATACTTTGTTTTTCTCAAGCAATTCGTAGTATGCATGTACAAATATATTTACTGCGGAAGTTCGTAAAGTGGCAGGGCCGATTATGGCACTACATATCTAATATTGATTTGCTTACTGTAGTGAGCCCGTCTTAGACAGGTCAACAGATAATGTAATATAGTGTATAACAGCGAAACAAGCCACCTTGAATAACTTCTATGTTATTGAATACACAATAAAATACTATAAGACAGTTTTATGCAGGAGCACAATCAACTTATAGATCTGTTTTTTGCTTCAAAATACTCCAAAAGCTTTTTAATGAATTTGTTGAAGCTGACTGGATGGGTGAATCTGAGTTAGTAAAACAATGTTGGGAACTCAGTCAATTTTTGTATTTTATTTCTTTCACACTTTCAGTATCGGCTGTAGGTACCTCAGCCATCTTTAGAAGTGCACTTAGTCAATGTCTTCAACAGATGTCGGTTGAGGCATCTGACAAAAAAAAAATTTTCTCTATTTCATCACATTTAAAGCACATATAAATATACACTTTTAGTTTTACACCTAAAAATTCTCTTCACTTCTGAAGATGGCTATAAGGTACAGCCGAAACTGTGAAGTGGGAAAGAAATAAAATACAAGAATTGACTGAATTCTCAATATTGTTTTACTGACTCAAATCACTTTTTAAGTTATCAGCAATAGAATCAAGGTATCCTCGAAAATATAACCAATTTCCGAGGCATACAACAAGAATGGATTAGGGTAGTTTGGGTGGGAATAAATTTCATCCACTAGTAGCAATTTCTCTCTCTGAGCAGTAACTGAACAAAGCTCATTTAATTGATCAACTTGGAGCAAAGAGAAATTTGTCTCAAGTACGAATTTTTATGAGCAATTCAAGTTTACAGTTATATTTTTTTTTTGGATTTTCCATGATATGAATGAATCATTCCGTGAGCTTTGTCGAAGGAATGTTAGTTATCCATGATATATACACTAATATTGTAAGGATTTCACGCCATTTATAATCACATGAGTGTTGGATTCTGCCCTTCAAGTCTAACTTCAAAAATATAATGGTATAAGAATTACCTAAAAAACTTTTTCCAAGTTTTCTTCTTCTAAATATTTCTTGGTTCGCCAATTTTCAATTTAAGCTCTGCCACATAAGTAATATATTCTTCTGCTACATTCAAATTCCTAAGCATTTCCACAAAATAGCATACAACTCCAACATTCTTCCAGTATTGCCGCTATTTCGTGAAAAGCTATATTACATAATCTCCTGAGTCAGGAATCGTGAAATCCATTGTCAGTTTGGTGCGCGAAGTAGAAGGAATTTTGATCGAATTTCTATGCCCATAGGAGTTTTTGTTGCGTCGTTAGTCTCGGTCGAAAGCATCAACCGATATTGGGTCATAATGGCCTCTATTATGTCGTGTTCGATCTACGTGTGACAATCGCTTACAGCCATAACACGCAATTTTGTGTCATGGTAACTTTTATAGGTCATGAAAGAATCTAACAAAGCTCTCAATTCTTCTGATGAAAACTTGTGTTTGTGTTTGGGAATCGTCAATATTACCTGAAAACTTTGAAGATTTTTCAGGATTCATGAGAAGCCTGAGTAGTAGGTGATAATTCATCACAAAGACAAATCAATATTAGCTGTAAGAATAAGACAAATAGAACAAACCATCTCATTCACCGCCAATATATGAATTTAATAACAAAATCTACGTTTCAAATGGAACAGATATAGAATAATCAACAGAATCTGAAAAACAAGTTATAGCATATCATCTTTTCGAGATAAAATCTTTTATTTGTCGTTTGGGAGGACTGATATTGCCACCCCAATATTTTTACTCTTTCTGAGCTACACGTGTTCCGATTAGACGGCAATAATATTAAAATATTGCTTTTATTTCCGCTAGCTGCGTGAAAAAGAGCTAAATTATACTTTGGAGATTCATCCAGTTCCTCGCATTTTCTTATTATATCTTGATGATTCTTTTTCAAACTTTGGTTGTTATGAAAGTTACAACTTCTTCCAAATTAGTAGTTCGTGCTTTTTCAAGTGGGACAAAACTCTATCTGAGAAAAATGTCTCATTATTTGTTACAACATAATGAACAGGAGTTCTCTATATTACGAGGATAAATATAGCGGACACATTATTCCTTCATGAAAATACTTCTAGTTTTTGTTATTCATGAGACAAAACGGTATTTTATTGATGAATAACATTTTTTTTTTGTAATTCATCTTCAACCACCATAACGTTTTTGCTCTGTTCAGCTGCTCTTTCAATATTATCTCGATCAATTCATGCAAAGTTAAATTTGTGGCGTTCCATTTACAATATTCATAGCACATTACAAGCAAATGCTGGTACAGTAAACTTGCATATTACAGTATTCATGCTTCGTTAGACAGACCGTATGTTCAAACGAATCACTTCAACTAAATATTTCTGACAGATTATTAAGTATTATGCTGGGAATATTTGTACGGTACTAATGCTACCGTTCTCATTTATGACACATAAAACAAACAGAAATTATGCAATTTGACATGTGTATGAATCCTTTTAAGTTACTGGACGTGAATTAAATTCTGAATTTGAGTTCTTGCAGTTAGTTCAGATGTAGAGAAATAGGTAATTTGGAAGTGGAAACTGGGGTATTCCCAAGATACATGAATTTTAGAACAAGCAAGCATGAGATATTTGGTTTTGTTTCCAAAATCAATATCATGATGTGACATATAATTCATAATATCTAGATGATCATGCACCAACTCCTCTGATATAAAATTTATACTTTCAATCCCTTGGAATATTGATCTCTAATCCGTTAAAACTCAATTGAAATTTGCACTCAAAACAACTAAATGTGGCCGAAACTGCGAAATAGGGAAGAGAATCATTGACTGCATTCCCTCAATCACTCCATACCTAAGTACATCCATCCAATTTTCGGACCCTAATCCTCAAAATTTTTGAGTTGAAAATGAGTTGTTCCTGAATATCACAGAAGTAATCATTTAAATTTTTGCACTAATGTTGAATTTGCATCTTGTGATTCACTATCATCAACCTAACTACTATACCAATAACTTTTTTTCGATAGGAAGTGTCATTTTCATCAAGAAACCAGAATGAAGATAATAGTACAAAGCATACGTCACAAAAGGCTATTCAAGTATAGCGTATCGATTCGTAATAAATCAATTTCATTGGTATCCGCACGGCAGAAAAACATTTTCCCGTTGAATAAAGCTTTTTAGAAAGGCTTGAGGCTAATTCTCGCAAACTATCAGCAATATTTCCTACAATTTTCGATCCGCGATTTTGTAGTGACAACAATTCGTCTGTCAGAATTCAAAGAACTAGTATCACTGAAACAATATACTTTTATTGCGTGAGAACCTGGAATGTCACATATTTGTACAAATTTATTGGTTTGTGGTCGTCTTAAAGTCACATTTACACGTTTTCTGTGGTTTTTGAGTAAACTGTCAATTTCATATTGTATTTCGATAAATATAGGAAGTTAATTTTAACAACTATACTTTCTACCACAATTTAATACGATTGTAACACATTTATAAGAAAGCTGAAGATGGATGAGTGCGCATCCGAAACGTTCGAACTATATTAGTCAATTTTAATGAAATTAAGTGTACTACAGTACCCAAATTTTCATTCAATACATATTTGATAATTGAATAAACAACGGATGTTGGCAATATTGTCTGCGCTGAGAGTTATCGTTATGTACAATGTATCTTTGAATACAAAAATACAAATAAATTGATGAATTTCAAACTGAAATTCTATTTATTGGGAAAAAACCCGTTATATCGAATTGAACTAATAAGCAAAATAAAAAGTATTTCGTCGTATAATTAATAAACTTCGAGTAATTTTCGAACTTCTACGATAATTGAAGGAGTCTTGAATTTTTCATTCACATTTTTCAATTGTAGTTGAATTAACGGCACAATCATACTTCTTGGTTCTAATGAGAGTTGATCAAATAATTAACAACTTTCCAATGCTCGCATTGGTATTCAGTTTCGCAATTATTTTTGCGAATGTTTCTCATCAAAATGTGTATATTGTAGATTATCAGATGTGCCGCGTTCAGGAATATTTTTGCAATGATTATTTTACTTATATCAATTTTACTGACAAATTTTGCGTAGTTTGCCAATGGTAATTTATCTTTGTGATCATCAAATTTTTATTCCTGCATCAATGCCCCAATTCTTGGTCTATTTGTTATGTGAAAAAATTCAATTCAATGATCATCACGTAGAGCTCAACGATTACTGCTCGATTTGTATCAGTTATTATTGAATTGTTCCATTTGAAAATTGAATCACCATAATTATCATGAATAAAATATCAAACAAAATGCAAACAAAAGTACTTACAACAAATTAATCCGTGGAATAATCCAGTAAATATCTGTTACATTGTTTTGATAAATATTTTGATATTATTATATTGCTAAATTTTTCAAATTAATTCCAAATATCCATATAATTAGTATCGGATTTATCTATGTTGAACAAATCACTAGACCATATTCACATGAATTGAAAATTTTCATTATATCAGATGATGGAACCATATTATGGATAAATTTGTGCAAATATACATTTTTATCTGAATGATGGATTCAATTTATGATATTTCCTCTTATCGCTTGTTGCAAACTCCAAATTTGGAAGTATCCCGTTTTACATCATGGTACTAGGAAGTTACTCTTCTATTCATGATCTTATGATTCAATTACACGTCCACCATACAGCCAACAAAAGTAATAATGATTCCGTCAAAGTTAGGGAGATTTTGAGTCAAACTACTTATGAATAATTTGAAACGATGAAAATTTTTAACGGCACAAATTCCTTCTATGATATGGTCATACAGAATCACCTTTAAACAAACTATGAAAGTCAAGATTTTTGACACATAAATTTGAAATCCGCGAATTTATTCATTGAATAACTCAATTTAGAATCAGGTTTTTTACTGATATTGGTATCATCATAAATTTCTGTCCTTTATACTATGATATCATAAATTATAATATCCGCATGACACATCCATCAGTAAACAAGATGACACACTGATTTTCATTATTGGTACGGTGCGAAATACATGGTGGGGATAACTTAATCGACTGCAGCGTGAATAGTGGACAGAATAAGCATTATTACGGGCTCTTCCAATAAACTATCTCATCATTCAGTACTCTATATTACATGTTCTTTCCAATTATTGCATAATCCACTTCTAGAAATTTTTATATTAATCTGTAATAATACTTCTCTTACCTTCATTATTTTGGACAACTTGGGTAACCTAATCTCAACAAATGCGAAATAGAATATATACCATGCTCAGCTCTTAGATTTCAATAAGTCTCATCTTATTTAATTCGTATTCACAATTATCGATGATGTTACATACTAATAGTACAGGATCTGTTATAGATGTCGATCAACACCGATGAAGTAATCAAATTAAATCCATTTTTCTATGAATCAAATATGTTAACAAAAATAACGTTGATGAGTTGCCTGAAGAAATCTGTTCAAGGATTATGCTTGAAAAAATTAGATAATTTTTTTCCATATCTTCACCGATCTTGCAACCAAAAAATCCTAACACTAATTGACAGTATGAAGTCTATAGAATATGCAAACAAACGGCTGCCAACTCAAACCTGACAACTATAGCTATACAGAAAAAGGTGAGCAACCCTATGTTTGCATATTCTATCATCTTTATACTTTCGATTAGTGTTAACTTTTTTCAGCTACAAGATCGGTGAACATATGCAAGAATAAATTCTCGAATTTTCAATAAAACCTTCTTGAACTGATTTCTCCAAGCAACTCATCAGTATTACTGTCGTCAACATATTTTATTTCATTAAGAATCAAGTTTATCCTGTAACTTAATAGGTGCATGTTGACACCTAGGTACTTATTCTATAACTTTTCATGACTTATCACCCACTTGGGGTGATATATTAATGACGTCATACCCGTTGAAGCATCTAAAGGTACTCGTCTAGTAACTTTCACTTGCTTAAGTTTCTGGTTATATTTATTTATGTTGGTACACTTCAGTTTAGAAATTCATCAGATATAATAATTATTCATATTTTACAGCATTTATCAATAAGAATTGAAATATGGCTTCGTAATATTAAATACTATAATCATTAAAATTTGACCTACCGCATTCCTAACGTAAATAAGATTCAAAATTGATATTTGTTTTGAATTATTATAAATTTTCATCTTATGGTGGTTTTATGCACAAAAATTTTGTGTACTCTAGCCCACAACTAGAAATCAGATCCATTTTGAAATAAAAAATAAAACACCATAACCTTATACGTCAAAACATCACCGGTGATACGTTCCTATCACTACATCTTTGCTGGGTGATACAAGGTGATACATATTTCACTAAGTATGACGTCACATAGCATAGTTCGGCAAAACGCCGCAAAACGGCAGTTTAAAATATATCACCCTGTTTGCGTATCACCGATGATAAAAGTTATAGAATAGAGGCCCTATAACGTATCTTGTACTATAACAGGTCCAGAAAAATAAGTTATAGACGGCGTAGTTATCAATCAGTCGACAAATGAATCTATTTGTATGCATGTTATAGCTGACTTATCCGTATTTTTAGTGTCTTGATATCGGATATTGACAAAAATAATGGAATATTGGAAACCGATGTCTTTGATATATCGCATATCAAATTATCAAATTTCATTTTCCTTTGGGAGATTTTTAAGTTTGTCAAGAAAACTTTTGTAGGCTTTTTCAAGTTGAAAGTCGAGCCAATAATTGAGTTAGGGATAAAATAGGCGCACGAAAATAGTATAACAAGTGATAAGAATCATTACAAGCTTTTAATTCGAGTATTTGTCTGTTACAGATTCTGACAACAGTCTGATCCTGCTGAGAATCTTAGAAACAAGGTAAGAGATAAAAAATACTGCCGAAATCATTATTTCATGAACGGCTACCTGGATTATCATTGTACTAGCGCTCCAACTTGCTCAGCAGGTCTGAATTTCAAAATTGTTTGGATAGATAGTAGGACTATGCCAAAAAAAATATTCCCATTGGTATAATTGTCATCTGATTGATCAGAAATTGCACGCAGTTTCCATCAATTCCGTCGTAGCTAGCGTAATTGGTGCACAGTATAGGATACTCTTATTGTCGTCGTCCTCAGTGAACACAATCTCGTTCTTGGTACCCTGAATGATGTTCGATCTTCCATTACTATCTCTCCGTAGCCTGTATATGTCACTCAGGTACCTAACAGCTTCATACGATTAGTTCCAGTTTCTCTGAAATTTGGAACAATTTTTTTTCTGAAAGTTTCACTTTGCTGGAATCGGGAACTACTTGCTCGCAGATCGTTTTGGACTTTTATCCTGCCACTGGCAGCTTGAATATTCTTCTGTTCAATAATCGGCATAGGCTCACGCACATTCACAACCATCTTCTCGAACGAGTACTCTCTTTCAGATCGCTACATCCTGACATGTTGTCGAGTATTGAGCCCCTTGTCCACAAACCCTGCAGTACCGTTTGACGTCTTTTCAATAGCCAACCCAGTAGAAATGCTCCCAAACTTTTTCCAGAGTATTCTCAATGCCCAAGTATCCACTGTCGTCATCATGCATCTGCCTTATACATGCCTTTTTAATTTTCTCGGCACTTATTTCCATCAGTATTTGCCTTTTCTCACTCTCAGAAAACTTAATTGTGTCAAGTTGGCCTCAATAATGGTATCCAAAGCTGATGTTTCTTGGTGAGGTTTCTGTTTAAACTTCCTCTATTCTATGATTGACTTCAGAACGAAGTCATCCTGTTGTGTGCGCTAAGTTCATTCAGAGTTAACACGAATCCCATTTTCCGCTAGACTTCCATTGTTCTATCTTCTGGAATGTTATCTAGTTGATTCGGAGTTGCCTTCTCCGAACGAGATAAGACCTGGGAACGTCTAGGAGCAACAAAATTCACCATTCCTATTCTTGGTCATATTAGGCCCGCCGCACACGAGGCAATTTTCCATGCAATTTTGTTCACTTAATTTGCAGCAAGTTTTCTTGCGCACTGGGCCACTTTGAGGTACACTTAGTGTGACACTTATTCTCGCATCGCACGATGCAAGCTGCGCCATTCATTCTAACACTAGAACGTAGACTTGGTAGATTTTCACATTACAAGTATGGTTGTTGCCGAAACTAATCGTCGGAGGAGAGCAGGAGCATTTGCTGCAGTTATAGCTTGCGAATTACGAGACAGAAAAAAAAAGAAGAAAAAACTTTGGTCAAGAGAGTGATTTTTGAGAAGGAATCAAGGCCGCAGATTTTTCAATATTTTGTTTGACGAGCTAGTAGGTTGTATACCAAACGTGAAAAACCTGGAAATGTCAGGGAATTTAGATAAACTGGAAATGTCATGGAATCGTCAGGAAATTTCTGATATTTGTCTGGAGAAAATACATCTTAGGATATTTATGCATTATTATTCATAAAAGTATATTTTTATTCTTTAAGATACTAGGGTCATCTGTGCAAATCTATAAGTCTTCCAGATCTATAAATTCATGAAAAAAAAATTTATAAAAGTACATTTACTTTTGTCGATTAATGTAAATTCGTTCATGATATCAAGTTCGTTGCGATTTTGTTTTCAATTCACAGATTTATAGGGTTCACACCGAATTGCAACATTAATCTGTGATTATATGTAAGCTTGCATCAAACTTTTGTTTTTTACTGTCTGGAATTTTATTGAAAATAACCTGGAAAACCTGGGAGTCAGGGAATTTTCATTTAATTTTTTGGTATACATCCTGAGTTAGGGTACGTGAACATTACCTAATTTCCACTAGCCATCATTTCTACTTATTTGTATCTTAAAACACCACAAAACACAATGTACTAACGAGGTACAGCATTCTGATGCGACTACAACTTAGTGATGTAATCACGTGATTTCGTCGTCTGCTTTGATTGGCTGTGGACAGCAGTCAGTGGCGCAGCAAGTGCGAAAAATAGCACCGAACCTATCTTGAAAAACAAGTCTCGTGGTAAGTCCAGTACCCCGCATCGCACCAAATTTCTTGCATCGGAGCAAGCGTGGCACCCAATGCAGCGCCAAGTGAACAAAATTGCTTGAAAAATTGCATCGTGTGCGGCGAGCTTTAATGAACTAATAACTCAAGATTCTTCACATTTGTCACAATATCTATCAAACTGCTTGCACTGCTACAACGATTCCAACGCTATTGAAATTACTCTATGATACTGTTTCCATTACTTGAGATTATAATTTTGGGATTTTTTCATTATTAGAGCAAAGAATCGAATGAAAAGCACCTCGTTTCTTGAGAAGATTGATAGTCTAATGCAGTTTATCAATCGCTACCCTAGAATCACAGAGTTGTAACCAGCAAAAAGATGATTTCGAGTGAATGGCTTTCAAAATTAATGAAATGACAAAACAAAAATGCGTTAAGTAATCAAGTTGATACTCTTCCAAATCGCTCATACCACTATTTAAAAACAAATTATATAACACTCATGAAGATGGTGTCAATATTTTCCAGAAAAATGGATTTCTATTTGAGTTGGAACCTTGCTACTAAATTACATATTGGTATACTGATATTTTATCTTCTACAGGATTCTATCTGCATATAGCATATTATTATAATGCTTTCGCACAGTAAATTCATCAGCTATGACCAAAAAAAAGGACTTAAAACCGCATTTATTCCACAAAACTTAGAAGAATGCAGTAGCAAAAATAAAAAATAAAACATAACCGCAAAATATCTCTTTTTATTCATATTATTTATTTTTAATTTTTGTAGACTTGTTGCCCTTTCTAGATATATTTTGTGGGGCTGTCTTCTTTTCAGCATCTTCTAGTTTCCTTAGACTCAAAATTTCTTTATCTAAATGGAATATAATATACTTACATCACTACTATGATAAGACTAACTTTAATTTTGGATACAGTCTTATGAAATCCCATAAATTGTATCATTTTGATAGAATGGTGCCTTTTCTGATCTAGTTTTACATTTCTTTTATTAATTGTTAGTAAGGGAGCCTCTGTATCGATATTATTGATAGATTGTCCTCTCGATATGATTGAGACCATTTCAAATTCTGTTACTTATTGAATTCTACAGAATCTGAATTTTTGGTTGTAAATTTTAAGAATGTAACAGAAGCGGAAGGAACTGATTTGAAACTGAATTCTCCCGCACATTCCTGATAATTTTTGAAATTTCTCTGTCATTTGGATTAATGAATATGGGTTTTTCAAACTAATTGCTTTTAATGATCTTATAACACCCAATGGTGAGAAGAATTTGGTCTTATTTAACGACCTGTGAACTCAACAATACCGTTTTGTGCTTCTTACATTTTCTCAATATGAAAATGATATCTACGAATCAAACAACCCATCACAAAACATTCAAAACAATGGCCGTATTATCATTTAGTCTAATACATGGGTCTATCTGTTCGAAAATAACCGTGTAGATTAGTCAGGAGGTTCTAACTGCGCACATGGAACTGTGTTGTTCCAAGAATAGTTGATAAACAATGCAGATAGAATTCTGCGGGCGTACACGAACTCGGCACCAAGAACATGAACTCGGCACCAATGCTAATCCGATTAGCGCGGGGCGCACACGAACTCGGCACTGTCAATTTTTAAATAAAGCCACGATCTACCTGCAAGATTTGGTTTTATAAGTCTCTATATTTTATTTTAAAATTAATTTGTTTTGAAAATAATACTGCAAATAATATTTGATGAAACTTCAGAAAAAAAATAATTATTGAAAAAAGACTTATTTATACATTATCCGTACATACCTACATTATTACAAGAACATATAAATATGTATGGAACAAACTAAAATATTTTATTTCTTAGGTATTTTTGACATTGGAATTTCTTGCATTTGCAATTATTTTGTCAACGATATGCAGGAGTTTTGAGTTGTTGATGTCACACGTGTGATTAGATTTGTTTAAAAGTACGGCTAAATTTGAGTCTGGTTTATTATTAATATAAAATCGCATTTATCCAGAAAATCTCACTCAGGTAGAACGATTGAGTCACAAATCCTAATCCATAGCATAGTGCCGAGTTCGAGTAAGGGATTGAAGATCCAGGTAGTTTGGTGCCGAGATCGAGGCCGCCCAATTCTGCTATATATTTATTTCAGATATGGGGCGCAAGATGGAGTTGGAATGAAGTTTAAAATGTAAATTACGGTACATAGAACCTTGTTGGCAAAAAATCACAAAAAAATTGAAAATGTCAGTTAGAATCCTGTAATTCTAGGATAGCGCAATGTCTTAAAATATTAATAATCTCTTTCTTTCCACTTCACCGTTGGAGAAAGTCGACATCCTTCTTGAAGTGAATCCAGGAAAGAAATACTGGATATTAAAGTTTTGTACACAGTTCACTGAGAAATTATCTCCAGTTTTCAAATGACTCTGACATGTTAACAGATTCAGTTGAGAAAAAATCTCAGTTTGAATATTCTCTTCAAAATGGTTTTATAGTCTTGCAATAATCATAGCTTCAATGTGTTCAATCATAGCGCTGGAAATTTATGTTGTTTGATTTCAAAGTTGACTGTGTACATACGCTTCCGTGGCAAAATATCATTATATCACGATCTAAATGATGATTAAATAGCAGCATTATGGAAGCGTTCAGCTGTCAAAATAACCCGTTCATGAGAAAGTAAACAAAATCTGTAAATGTGCTATCAACCCTTTGAAATTGTTTCTCCATGATTTAAATGACAAATCACATTCATAACACAGGAATATTGAACATATCTGTTTTTGACGCAGAGTTGTTTGGTGGAAATGATTAGCTCGATATTATCTAAAACAACTGCGGTCATTCAAAAATTATTTTTGTTTACGCTTCACAAACTCATAGTGCAAATATAATTCATGAGTGAATATATTTTATTCTGGGACAATGTAGTTTGAACAGCTGATAAATGATGGAACGCAAAATGCCAACGAAATCGATGTCAATGTGTCGAACGGTAATTAATTATTAGAGGCATTGTTGCATGTTTGCTCCGCTGGCAATGATTTTGGAAATCAAGTCATGTAGAAGTTGAGATATATATTGGATATTGAATCGTTTTTTAACTGAGTTTGTAGCTGTGCCCCCAGATACACTGATCTTCAGACATTATTTTTTGTACTACGCTAATTGGTTCACATGTGCCTTTTTTTGGCGGCCTCAGTATATATGACCATGACAAAAAATTCAAATTGAAGTCGAATCATACAATCTAAAGCTTATCACTGCAGAGATTTGATCTATATGTATTTACACACCGTCTTAAGCTCAGCTCGCCGCACATGATGCAATTTTTCAAGCAATTTTGTTCACTTGACGCCGCACTGGGTGCCACGCTTGCTCCGATGCAAGAAATTTGGTGCGATGCGGGGTACTAGACTTACCACGAGACTTGTTTTTCAAGATAGGTTCGGTGCTATTTTTCGCACTTGCTGCGCCACTGACTGCTACCCACAGCCAATCAAAGTAGACGACGAAATCACGTTATTACATCACTGAGTTGTACGTCGCATCAGAATGCTGTGCCTCATTAGCACATTGTGTTTTGTGGTGTTTTAAGATACAAATAAGTGAAAATTATGGCTAGTGGGAATTAGGTAATGTTTACGTTCCCTAGCTCAGGGTGAATACCAAAAAATTAAATGAAAATTCCCTGACTTTCAGGTTTTCCAGGTTATTTTCAATAAAATTCCAGACAGTAAAAAACAAAAGTTTGATACAAGTTAACATATAATCACAGATTAATGTTGCAATTCTGTGTGAACCCTATAAATCTGTGAATTAAAAACAAAATCGCAACGAACTTGATATCATGAACGAATTTACATTAATCGACGAAAGTAAATGTACTTTAATAAAATTTTTTCCATGAATTTATAGATCTGGAAGACTTATAGATTTGCACAGATGGCCCTAGTATATAAAAGAGTGAAAATATACTTTTATGAGTAATAATGCATAAATATCCTATGATGTATTTTTTCCAGACAAATATCAGAAATTCCCTGACGATTTCATGACATTTCCAGTTTATCTAAATTCCCTGACATTTCCAGATTTTTTACGTTTGGTATACACCCTACTGGCTCGTCAAACAAAATGTTGAAAACTCTGCGGTCTTGATTCCTTCTCAAAAGTCACTCTCTTGACCAAAGTTTTTTCTTCTTTTTTTTTCTGTCTCGTAATTCGCAAGCTATAACTGCAGCAAATGCCCTGCTCTTCTCCGACGATTAGTTTCGGCAACATCCATACTTGTAATGTGAAAATATACCAAGTCTACGTTCTAGTGTTAGAATGAGTGGCGCAGCTTGCATCGTGTGATGCGAGAATAATTGTCACACTAAGTGTACCTCAAAGTGGCCCAGTGCGCAAGAAAACTTGCTGCAAATTAAGTGAACAAAATTGCATGGAAAATTGCCTCGTGTGCGGCGGGCTTTACTGTCTCTCGCTTGACACGTCACTTACCTCGAGATTCAACTGCTTTAAGTGGAGATCAGAGGTTATTATATACCATGGAATGAGTACTATATTATTTACCTATGTTATATACTCACGGTGGACCGATCCAAAATGAATCAAAACAATGCAGCTAGAATCACGCCTTAATGATTCTACGTTCGGACCAACCGTTATAATATTTTTCGCAATATGCAATAGAATTTAAAATATGTTTCAAAAATTGCACTGGACGACATAAAGACAAATTGAAACGGAGGAATGTTATATTCCAAGGAAGATATTTCATCATGAGAGAATGCTGAATATAAATTATTCTTGAGGTTCATGCATAGAAAATTATAGCAATTTGTCTCCTGAAAATAATATGAAGGTGGAGGTGCAAATCAATTTATACAATGAAAATGAACAAAATGAGGATGTAAGTGTTGAACAAATGCAGATCTTGCTGTCTTGTTTATATGCAAAGCTCACTTGAACGGAGTTTTGAATTATTAAACTCTCTATGATGATACTTCCAACCCTACGTTGTTAGCAAGAAAGGAGGTGTAATTTCGCGATAGAATGAATGAGAGATGACAAGTTACGAAATCTTTCGTTTATTATATCTCGTTGAAGCTTATTCTCACTTTTGAAAATGATAGATCAATGAGTAGTTATGCATTACAAATCAACATGCTGGATCTAAAAATATTATGTCACTGTGAGAGTTGATGAAAGATTATGTTGGTAGTTGGGCTCTGCTGCAATACAGGAGTATACTATATTATCAATGATACTCATTATGTTTCATTGGATGTTGTTCTTTTAGTTGTTTTTTCAAAGTCGAAAACTTGTGTTTATCATAAAGTCTCCAGAATAGTTTTATTATTATTGATCAAGTAACTATCGTTTTTTTAGCGCATTTTTCCGAAAAAAGCGCTATTATATTCACTTTGGCTGGCTGGCTGGCTGGCTGGCTGGCGTGACGCTGAGATCTCAGCAACTATACTATTTACAGACTTGAAACTGGTACTAAATAAAAGCTGCTGTTTCGTAGGCTTGCACAAATTGCTTTAATTCAAGCTCAGTGATTGTGGAAAATTGAGTTATTCAATTACTTGTTTCAAGTGAAACAATGTCCATGGATATCTATGACATTAGGGATATGGCAACTAAAAATTATTAAAGTAGATAAAAATTCAGTTACAACTTTCGCCGCGGGTGTCACTATTATTATGTACAGTTGTCAAATCTGTCCGGGATTCATTCAGTGACTTGTTTGACGCGAATTTGAAGCTTATTTGAATGAATTATTATTATTGAATGAAAATTTGTTCACTTTTGGTGTATTTTTTTTTATATAGCTTTGATAAAGATCAAATTATCATTTTAAGCTACAGCACTTGACCTCCTGTCAGTCAATAACAAAACAATGAAGATTAAAAGGTATTTTTGAGTTTGTACATGCATAAATTATATACTTATCAAATAGTCAACTTGAAACTAGTACTTAATGGAAGCTGCTGTTCCGTAAGTTCGCCCAAACTGCTTGATTTCATGCTCAGTAATTGTAAGAGATGGTGATTTGCGAAATCTCTGAAGTAACAAGCATTCATGAGCTGTCAAAAATGCGCTTCCATCATCTAGATGATTCTTCCATTTTTTCATAATCGTACAGATTGTTGATCCTTGTTTGTCTGTCTATCCGTGAGTTCAGTGAGAAGCCTTGTTGTTAGTTATAAACTTAAAACTTTTCATACAACTCTGCTTTCTGAACCAATCAATTTCAATACCAAGTAAGAACGATCATCAATCAACATTATATTCATATGAATGTCATATGAGTAGAGGACTCAGTATCAGGTTTTCCAAAGATACAATATTCTTCATGCCAATTCTCTAAAGGCGGTGCTACACGATGCGTCCAATGCCTTCCAACGTTGGTCACGCGATAGTTTGACACATCGTGTAACCGTAGTTCATACTTCGATTGACATATGTTTGTGTCCAACGTTGGCGTTAAAACGATTGCCGCTGGGAGTCGGTATTTTTGATCCTCGTCTAAGGAGTATCCAACGTTGGAAGCAAGCTGCAACCAACATTTGATATACAGCTATACACGACACGACGACGATGTCTAGTGTCCAGTTTTGGTATTATCAATGATAACAATAATAATAATAATGATAATGATAATAATAATAATTAGGATAATAATGTTTTTTTTTCTGTTTTCTCCTGAATTAACATCTTGCTGCAAGATAGTACAATTACAGGGGCAGCGGCTGCAATCACGTCATCCATTCTCTTATTTTACTTATTCCACTTTTTAAAGTTAAATTAAAGTTTCAAAGTGTGTATTTGTATATACTCACACACATATACACTGGAAGGAAGTATGCATCCAACATGACACAGGTCATTGGATGTAATAGTCTAGCTACAGTTGTGATTCCAACATTGGTTCCAACGTTCAGCCAACGTTTGCACGCCAATGTTGGAGCCAACGTTGGATGCATCGCGTAGCACTGCCTCAAAGAACGTGAATGATATATTTATAAAGAATCACTTGAAGTGAAGAATATGGAAATTCATCCAGCAACAAGGCGGATGTATCCGGAGTTATCAACTCGTATCTGAGCAAAAGAGATTTTCTTCAAGTCACGAACCACAGATCTACTTTGTGCTTTGGTCCTGTCAACTAAACAATCACATGCATCAGTTACTTTGGTTGAGCATCAGAGTGGTAGGAACTGTGAGCTTTGTTGACCTCGTAACCACTGGTATCCTCCTTTTTAGTCAACATCAATACAAAATTTGAAATTAACAATCAGTGTGACAGTTCATTCGAAAATTATTTTGATATCTATCACATCTTCGGCCCGTCCGGAGAACACAGTAATAGAGCTGGTTTTATCAACAACAATGGGTGTACCTGCTTCAAGAGGACTTGAAAAAGGATGCAGAATATTGAGGAATTACAGACAAGCATAAACGATTGCTGAATATCTCAAACTTCAGGAAGAAACATGAAGTTGGTTGTTCGGAAACTCTCAGCAAGGTGTGAATTCCGTTGTATAATTGGAAAGGTGCTGAATTTTCTATCGAACACTCATTGCCAAATGTGTTAATATTGACTTAAGTGATGTTCTATATGTCTTATTTATTAGACTCTTCCATGTTTCGTCAATCACGTGCTGTTTTCATTCAAAATTGAATATTCTGTATTCTTATCAAGGTTATTGCCAAATTGTAGAAGATTTCAATGAATAATACTCACAGAGCATCGTTCGAATGAAATACTGTATTCAATATGTACCTTGAAAAAAATCTCCTATGCTCGGTATGAATGAAAATCTTGCAGCAATTTCTCGTTCATTTGCATCCACACTCGACTGTTCTTGATATCCTCCATGACGATTTTAAAGTGATTTCCAGAGTGGAGATAATCTGTCAATCTATAGATGTGTGTACTTGCAATCTTTCACAATATCAGCTACAGCATTCAAAAGATTAAGTTGGAATTATAAATTCGAATATCAATCAATGATTGATCATATTTTGAAAAGGATCGATTGACAAGTCCACTTCGAATTCCCACATAACTCTTATAATATTGACATTTGGTGAACAAAGTAATTGACGATTTATATCAGTTGTAATTTAACCGGTTCTATTATTCAGAGCACAATTTATACATTGGGAAAGTTCTGTGCAAAGCACGTAATTAAGTCATTCTAGATAATAAATATTCTTGCGATTTCCTCAGAAAAAGTTGGCTTCTGAAATCAATACCTCAAAAGTATGAGTGATACTACAACGAGTGACATACTATTTTGAACGTTTTGGCAAAAGCTTTTGATCAGTATTCTATCAAGGTCATATAAGAATTGTCAAAGCAATATTTAAATTGACGTTAGACAATAAAATGTGGAAGACGAGAATCACCTGAAATTTGTCCAACGACATCGAACAAAGAAGAAACTACAGTAATAGAACGAATAGAGAAACACCAAGGAGGGTACGATTACAAGTGCACGCAACAAGATTTGCAAACGTGCGGCATCGTCAATTGCTGATTTGAAGCAACGAATAACAGCGGATCGAGTGTGCTTATGCTTGACAAGTCCTCCGATACTGAAAACGTAGTCTTTGCTCGTCAAAATATCTTTCCATCAATGTTGAGTAGCAACCAAAGCCGACTTCCACAACGTTCTCTTTTCTATCTAAACAATAACATTAATTTGATTCTAATGGCTAGTTTCTTAAGATTCACTCAAACAAAAAATATCGAATCGAAATAATGACAGCAATATCCATGTCACATTTGATTCCCAAGTAAAGAAACGATATTGTTTGGTTAAGTTGAGTTTTTTTATTGGAAATTACCACTCATCTTGACATGCCTGATAATCAAATCGTATTCACAGAGTACAAAAAACGTATACAAGGATATAAAGTTGTATGATTTGGTACATAAATCAGATCATAATGAAGAGATTTCTGAGTTGGCCCCCTAATTTCAATCTGTCTCTTCAAGACATTATTCATTTGTCAGAAACAATAACCTTTTTAATGGCAGTGTATCACATTATAAAAATTGTTTGCGTCCGGTTGTCAATAGAAGGTAATAAATGAATAAATTAGAGACATGTACGCTTGTCTAGAACTGTATGCTAGTTACGCATGGTGTGGAACGAGTAGACACGCATGAATTGTATGTCATGAGAAGCTAAGTCATAAAGCAGGGATTTTGTCTGCTACATTTGAAAGCACTAAGAAATGCACAGAGAGCTTGTTTGCTGTGCTTCCTGACAATGCTCTTTTATGTGAGATAGTTGATTGTTGTGTTTGCTCTAAAAGTTATGGTAAAGAGCACTCAGCTTATATTAATATTTATTCAGCAGAAATTTTTAATTTTCTGATTATTTCAGAGATATTTCAGTACTGTAGGCTACAGGAATAGCAATGAAATATAATATGCAAAACAGCAGTCACAAAATAATTTCATGCTGGAATAGATAGTTTAATTTGGATCAAATCTTTAGCAAATATCTTGAAACATAATTGAATAAAGTTAATAGTGAACCAAAACCTTTAATTGGAACTACATAACTACTTGTACAAATCAATTCTCTGTCATTCTTCAAAATTTATTCCTCCTTCATCCTAAAATAGTAAAGTCTCGTCCATAAAATAAGTTTATCTCGGAAGCTTTTATTCACTGAACTAATTTCAATGATAACACAATTAGATGAATCGGTGAACTTATTAATTACTCTTCTTTGCTATTGAATACTTCGATTTGTTTAACACGATAAAATTTTTTCATGGGACAGAAATAATATGAGGTAATTGATCATCTCTTGGTAAATTTGCTTTTTCCATTCGACCCTTCTGCAAGCAATTTTTATCGTTCCGTTCGTACAATAAGAATAACAAATGGGATGACAGTTCCAAAAATATCTAAATTAATGGATCATTCTGTTAAAGGGTGTACAGCTGTATATTTCAAACGGCGAACCTGAACTTGAAAAAAAATCTGTGGTAAAAGTAAAGTTTTCAGAGTCAAGAGTACTTTAACGACATCTAATATATGATGTGTGTTTCCTGATTTCGTCGAAAAGTTTCCGAAACTCAGTCGGTCAATATTACAGATATTGAAGTAGGTAGCCCAATTCACTGATGTTTTGGGGTTGTGGACATTTTGAAATAATCTTTCTTGAATCATCTGTAACTTTCCAGTATTCTGCTGCTAATAAATGTATCTTATCAATCTAGCTATGACATCTGAAAGTTAATTTTTTTGTATATGATGTATCATGTAAATGAGATACGGCTATTAGATCAGAGATTTCTATAGTAAAAACTCATAGCTCCCTGTTCTCTTGTAGCTACGCAATAGGAGCTGAAAGCGGTGCATTAAATAGATTCTTATTCTTCTTTTTCTATTGTACAAAAAGTAATACAATTTAGTTGATACAGCTAGATTCATTTTAATGATATGTACTCGAAACTTGAGCGCTGCAGAGGAATGAGAATATTCACTATCCCACAAAATGGATTCCATGGAGAACATTTGTAAGTAAGTTTTTAACATTACCCAGGTCATCCATTAACTTCAAACTTGAATAAAGGTGAAATGCTTGCCTACATTGTTTTCCAGCAAAGTCGTCAAAATTCATAAGCCTTTCCATCAAAGTTGACCTAACCTGAAATATGAGTTCTTTGTTTATTCCGCACTTCCTGTTCGATATTACTAATAGTGGTACATTTAAGAGAACAACAAATCGACGCATATATTCAGAGAACCGTGTATCATCACAGAACATAAAGAAATTAAGTTGAAAGCTAGAAAACTGAGAAGTAGAGAACTGTGCCACATTTTGCACATGAGATTTTGAGAATATAGACACATGAAAGGAAGAACTAAATAATAAATTGACTTTTTTGGTATTGTTTCTGTATATTTAATTTTATTTTTGATGTTTCGACTCTCTAGCCGAAAGTCTTCATCAGAAAAAATGATACAAAGATAAACAAGGCAAGAAGGTATCTAGATAATTGGAAATTAAAAATTGAAAATATACAGATAACTAGATGTGAATACGCTAATTTTACATTTAGTACAAAAAGAACAAAATTCCTCTGGCATTTACCCAAAGTCCGAGGAAAAACCACGTAAAAACCTCTACAGAGGAATCAACGATATGAGTCATGACAATTATTAAAGAGAAAAAGATTTAATTGATATAACACATTAGGACGATGTTCCGTTTCTGCAACGCACACAGTTCCAAGGTCCAAACATGTCATAAATTTTTTTTTAAGAGGAAAACTGAATTTCCATAATCTACATCTACATGAATATAATAAAAAACAAGTGTCAAGACAAATATTTCACAAATCAGGAGTAACTATTACAAATGAATAAAATAATATGAGTCTTGAGAATTATTATAGTCAAAAATGAATGAATTAATATAACATACAAGGACGATGTCCCCTTCTTGCGGACGCACACAGTTCCAAAGTCCAAACATGTCATAGAATTTTTTTTTAAACTGAGTTACAATTATGTACATGAGCGTAATAAAAATAATAATCAAGACAAATATTTTACAAATAATGTATGTCTATTATTGATTATTGGAAGCCAAACATTTGCCAATTCAAAACCATCAGTATGGTTGAAACTATTCGGATCGTTGATTATTTCAATCGCTTCCCTGACCAATCCACCATGAATGGATGAGCATCTTGCAATTACTCTTGTTTCTTCGAACTTGATGTCGTGCAAAAACTCAATGGCATGATCAGCAACCGAAGACTTATCCGGGTGATTGAGTCTTATATATCTTCTATGCTCAGCAATGCGAGTATTTACAGTTCGGCCCGTCTGTCCAACGTAGACTTTTCCACAGGTACAGAGGATCTTATAAATACCCGAAGATTATAAAGGGATCATGTCCTTGACTGGTCTCAAAAACTGCTTGATTTTCGTGACAGGAGCGAAAGAAACTTTGAAATTATGTCGAGACAAGATCCTTCCGATCTTCTCTGAAACATTTCTGACATAGTTTTTGAGATCTATCAAGGACATGATCCCTTTACAATCTTCGGGTATGTATAAGATCCCCTGTACCTGTAGGAAAGTCTACGTTGGACAGACGGGCCGAACTGTGAATACTCGCATTGCTGAGCATAGAAGATGTATAAGACTCAATCACCCAGATAAGTCTCCGGTTGCTGATCACGCCATTGAGTTTTTGCACGACATCAAGTTCGAAGAAACAAGAGTAATTGCAAGATGCTCATTCATTCATGGTAGATTGGTCAGGGAAGCGATTGAAATAATCAACGATCCGAATAATTCCAACCATACTGATGGTTTTGAGTTGGCAAATGTTTGGCTTCCAATAATCAATAATAGACATACATAATTTGTGAAATATTTGTTGATTATTATTTTCATTACGCTCATGTACGTAATTGTAACTCAGTTTTCAAAAAATTTGTATGACATGTTTGGACTTTGGAACTGTGTGCGTCCGCAAGAACGGGTCATCGTCCTTGTATGTTATATTAATTCATTCATTTTTGACTGTAATAATTGTCAAGACTCATATTATTTTATTCTTCTGTAATAGTTATTCCTGATTTGTGAAATATTTGTCTTGACACTTGTTTTTTGTTATATTCATGTAGATGTAGATTATTGAAATTCAGTTTTTCTGTTAAAAAAAATTTTATGACATGTTTGGACCTTGAAACTGTGTGCGTTGCAGAAACGGGACATCGTCCTAATGTGTTATATCAATTAAATCTTTTTCTCTTTAATAATTGTCAAGACTCATACCGTTGATTCCTCTGTTGAGGTTTTTACGTGGTTTTTCCTCAGACTTTGGGTAAATGCCAGAGGAATTTTGTTCTTTTTGCACTAAATGTGGGATCCACGTATTCACATCTAGTTATCTGTATATTTTCAATTTCTGATTTCTAATTATCTAGATACCTTCTTGCCTTGTTTATTTTTGTATCATTTTTTCTGATGAAGACTTTCGGTTAGAGGGTCGAAAAGTCAAAAATAAAATCAAATATACAGAATTAATACCAAAAAAGTCCATTTATTATGATATAATTCTGAAAGTATGTATAGATCATTAGAAAAACTAAATATTCCAGGACTTTTAAAGATGATGTAACTTATTGCCATGTTTTGACAATGACTGAATGAATACCAAACAAATATATACCAATGAAGTGATGAGAGTATGTATGTCCACTCTATGTTCATTCTGTTATGTGGAGTTGGTTCTTTGGCATTGCTTTCTATAACTGACGAAGATGATAAGCCTGGTCAGCTTCTCTTCAAATACTAGACTAAGTGTAGTTTTTTTTTCTGAATGCACAATCCAGAATGATGAGTTGACTTCAATATTGGATATTTGTATATTTTCTATATTGATATATCTTTCTTAGCCTCTCTGCGGATATCTCACGTTTTTGCCAAACCATCCTGACCCAGTGGCACCAACAAATCAAAAATAGAACAAAAAGCTAGTCAGTTTAGTACTATAACCTCAACGACCGCGGTAGCAATAAGCAAGCTATTTTTAAACCGCGTAGAGGAGAGTAGCTTCAAGTTCCGCATGACAAGTCAAACGGATGTACAGCCGAAGAGATAAGTTGGAAATTATTGGTCCTCTGTTTGTGTTCTGTTCACTCAGAAGCTATCTTGGGATCTATATTTCAGAACACCAAGTGAAATATATTACAGATATGCTCAAATATTTATCAGAAGGGACTTATCCTAAAACGGAAAACAAAACGAAGAATGCAGCGAATTGTGGAAGAAAAGATACATTGAACCAAAGGAAAAAATGGAATATGAATTAGATCCCATGAAATAACAGTAGTAATCTGATAAGGGATCACACAGCTTTTCCTATGATCGTCATTAATCTTTTGATTTTTACAATCATTTCTAAAAACTTATTGATGAATATTCAAGTAGATACAACAAATTTTTTGCTTGTGACTTTCAAGTATATCGTCCCACTTAAGGTTGTTAAGAAGAGGAGTGGGGTTATATAAACAAAATTTCAATGATTAAAACTGATGGAAATGTTGAAATACATGATTTTGAATCATTTGGTTCCTTAGTCTATTCTTTTAAAGAGCTTCCATCAGCTTGAAATATAATTTTTTCATATTTTAACAAAGCTACAATATGATATGTATAATGCGCAACACTGTAAACTATCGGAAGTATTTTTGACATCTGACGTTTAGTAGTGGTACTGCGTTCCATAGCCTAACAAACTTATTGATGATGAATCTACATCAAAAAAAGAATATCGTTGGAAGAATAAATGGTTACTCAATCAGTGTACCGTCAAGTCAGGAGAATGATAGAAAATCTTGTTTATTCTAATCACACACACTCTTCCCATTCCATCTCATGCGGCGACGTTGCCAAGCGTATGATAACTTGCTGAATTTTAGTAGCTTTTGAACAATTTTTTTGAATAATAATTCAATTTTCTCTGAAACTATAAACAAGACTTTCTTGAAATTTAGTACACATGTTTATAAGACTTTCGCAGATATTTTGACGATTTTTTGTGATGTTGTCATTTCAGGTAGTCGAGATAATGACGTATAAATCAATGTGAAACACGTTGCGTGCATCAACGCAATGTGATAATATGTCACCGAACATCAACTTTGACATTTTTCATCTCGATAACTAGAAATAAGATTGAGTTCAAACTTTGCCAGAATATTTTTCACTGAACAAATAATTTTCTGTAAAAATTTGAATGAATTCTCATATACTTTGACTTTTTTCTCAACAACCTTAAAGTCCAATAAAAGTATTCTGAAGAATAACAAAACGATTTGAATTTGGATTCAGAACAATATGAGAGAACGAAATAGTTTCTGTTTACGAATAAAATATATTCACGTTTCTCCCCGGCATTTGATTGGATCTTAATCCGTCATAAATTGATTGCAAAAAACTGATCAAACTCATATTTCACAATACTCTGTGAATATTTCTGCAAGAAAATGGAGCAGAGCCTTAATTATTATTTATCGCCGAATTGTCCGTTGTGGACTATGAATTATTATTATCAAAATAAATAAATAAATAAATAAATAAATAAATAAATATTGGACTATGAGATATGAACATTTATTGCATGTATTCAAGTTAAAATATGCACAATGAAATGATTGAGATAACATATACATCCAAACAAATTGATGAAAATATAATAGAAAAACAATTTGATGAATTTTCAACAACGACTGTTGGCTGAAAATTGACATTTCAAAATGTGGGCTTAATCAACATTAGCTCATTTTCGGTTGATATTTGGGTTTCTTCCTCTCTTCCTGCTCTCAAAACTTCTTGCAATGTGTGTACCCATCATTTTAACGTGCTCTTCGCAGACTGGGTGTGACCGAAAAATAAGCTTATGAGTCTAGACAAAAAACAAATTGAAAGACACTACCGGAACACGAGTTGCTGTCATTTTACAGCAACACACGTGTAAAATATTAACATGAACTCATATTCTTTCATTTTGAATTAGGTTCGCTGACTCACTTTCTTCAAACAGGTCAATGTATTTATTTTTGAAATAGGAAAACGGCGGCTCATCATCTTGAAGTTGAATTTGTTTTCAGAGAAAATAAGAATGTTTTTCAGAAATCTCACCTATCTACTCACATGCTTCATTATAGGCTGATGAGTGATTAATTATCAAGTATATGTTTCGAATATTTACCAACTATCAAAATATTGGAAGTCATCTGGACTTGAATCTGAATTGGATCAAAAAAATTGTATTTGAACGAATTGAAATTTCAGGCAAAACGTCCCTATAAATAAATGACCATCTATCATGATTGCTCAATATTTTGATTTCTTCACTCTGGATTTCATTCTCTTATCCGTTTTCTAATGAAATTTTAGTTTTTATCCCAGAAGCACTCACGGATTATATAAATGATGTTCAATTCAAAGATTGGAGCGTCATTGTTAATGAGATCATGAAGTTTAGAAGTGAAAGTGAAATAGTTTATTGTAGAGAATAAAATTTTGCATTTTTTGACACTGATATTTCCAATTTTACTGTACTAGAAGTCAATGAAATTACGGCAATGTTTTTGATAATTTTCTTGGAATCAACAGAGCCATAAAATAAGAAACAAATGTATCAATTCCAAGTTATTGCTTATATCTGTCATCTGCTGTCATCAGCGTTTCATATCAAGTGTCTTGAATTAAAATGTATAATTTAGAAGAGAAATTAGATATGATGGGATGATTTTATGGTCAAAATAGTGCTCGACAAATATCAGCTTTCTTTAATTTCATTTTGTCATTTCATGGCACTGTCGATCTTAAGAAAATTATCAATGAACATTTCCGTGATTTTATTGGTTCTTGGTACAGTAAAATTAGGAATATAAGGGTCAAAAATGCAGAAATTCTTCTTCTACAATAAACTATTGGACTTTTTTTATGTTAAATGATTGGGGAAGCCAATAATTGAACATTCCAAAAATAGCATCCAAAACGCTATGGTGCGACCTTTGAGTCACCACCCTGTATATGCGAATAATCTAAAAATGAGTCGAGAAATTATTAACTCTTCGGCATGAATTCATCAAGATAATCCTCAAGAACTATATGAGTATGTTTGGTTACTTCTTGCCAATTAACATATCTAAGAACGACGTATCTTGGAGTTGACTGTCTGTCTTTTTTCCAGGTGAAACTAAGGTTGTAATCTGACCAGTCAACTGCATCCAAGACCCGAAACCCTTGAAATATGAGGATTTTCACTCTTTTTCTTTAGGAAATACTTCTCTGACCTCAAAGCACTTCTCAAATCCATCGAAAACATACTATACAGCTTTTTTTGTCCTGGAAATACGCATGATATGTCATCTTAACTTCTTTACCTGTGGTTTGTTTCTACTTCTGAAGCTATTGACCAAGTTTGAAAGCAAATATTAGTCGTGAAGAGTCCGATCCAGAGTACAAGGAGATGGATTAGTTTTTGGTAATTGAAGTTGCACAAACTAGCCGCCGCAACATAAATTGACAATTTGTGCCCAATACAATTTCTGCACAAAGGCAGCATTCTGAGCACTTATCTCTTGCTGTTTCTCAACATCCCAAAATGTTGACATATAATTTTTCAAAATATTCGTATATAATATCACAAGGGACTGTAATTTTATCAATAAATTCTACTTGGAAACATTGATTACCTAGCAACATCGTGAGAGTCATCTGTCCGATAAAATCAAGAGAGCGTAGCTCGAGGGATTTCATCTGAGCAGATGACTCGAAGGATGTTGCTTGAAGGTAATCAATGTTTGAAAGAAAAATTTATGATAAAATTAAAGTCGCGAGTGGTATTTGTGGAGAATATTTCTCGAATGAAATTGCTACTATAAGTACCTATCAAATAATGTTAGTTGCAACTACTAACCTTTTTTATTTAAAAATGCACTAAATTGTCTCCATATACTCTTGTATTTTTGAACTTTTTGGTTCCAATTTCATTACTTTCGGCGAAAAATGAATTTCCAAGACAAATAAATTTTGATATCTCCGAGAACTGATTGTTTGTTTATATTAGTACTGTGTATTTTTCTCCATGACAAAGGCAATTTATCGCGATAAATTGCTTGCCAACGGGAATTTACCGAGGTAACGGGAATTTATCAAGGAATGTATTATTATAATTAATGTAAGATATATATTCTTGGGATTTCAGTCAATATTTTAATTTTATTTCTTTTCTGCTCTACAGTTTCGGCTGCACCTCAGCCATCCTCAAAAGCGAAATGAATTATTGTTTAAAAAATTGAAGTCATACATATGTTAAAACTGTTATCAATATTAATAAGCGGAAAAAAGAGAAATTTTCTCTTGTCCTTTGCCACACCCGACATCTATGGAAGGCGTTGGCTAACGCCTTCCATAGATGTCGGGTGTGGCAAAGGACAAGAGAAAATTTCTCTTTTTTCCGCTTATTAATATTAATAACAGTTTTAACATATGTATAACTTCAATTTTTTAAACAATAATTCATTTCGCTTTTGAGGATGGCTGAGGTGCAGCCGAAACTGTAGAGCAGAAAAGAAATAAAATCAAAATATTGACTGAAATCCCAAGAATATATATCTTACATTATTTACATATCCAGTCAGCGTCAACCATTTTATCCAATGTATTATTATAATTGTCATTGTAACTATGCAAAATTTGTCAGTATAATTGACATGAGTGAAATAATCGAGACAAATCTCAACCTCTTCTGCAAAATACTCTTGTTAAGTGGGCATCTTATGAGTTCCTAATTATCTTAAGAATGTCCGAAAGAACGTTTTTCGCAGACTATTGATTTCTTCCTATCGAATGTCCGAAAGAATGTTTTCCACAGACTATTGATTTCTTCCTATCGAATGGTTGTCTTGCAGGAAGAACCTATGTCCTGCGTGGAAATATTATTCAAGGAATTAAATTACAGCGCAGGAGCCAATTCACTTATTCTAATGATTATCCTTCAGTGAGGATAGAGTCCCTAGAATGGAGTACCTGAGTTATCCAAAGTACATGAAATGCTTGGGAAGCCTCTGAAGTTGGGGCCCATAGGCATGTATCTAAAAGGTGGCAAAAATTTGGTCAGTAAACTTCCAATGAGTCTATTGGTTCACGCGCATATGTTTAGATAAAATCACTGTCTCTGATGACTGCACTTCTGTTTGTTCAAATTACTTCTTGCGACATGAAGCTAGTGAAAAATCTGAATATTCTAACTAATGTTGCAATTCTGTGTGAATCCATAAATCTTACAAATCCATAAATCCATAATAAATTGATAGAAATGCATCGCTTTTTGTTGATTGATTTGAATTGGTTCATAAGGATATCAAGTTCATTGCGATCGACGACTAGTAACCGCACTCTACCGCTAAAGAGATATCAATCAGACTATCAAATGCACACCCGTAGCGGATGTAAAGCGTGATTGATATTAATTTTTTATGATACACTTAAATTTGCACAGAATTGCAACATTTCTAAGAATCACAGAATTCGTTCATCTGCATCTCGCATCTACATATCTTCAAAAGTTCCGTGGTATATTTTCTTCCGAGATACATTCACTACGTTCCTACTGCACGTACATATGTAAGTGGGCAACCAACAGATGATTCTCCACCGAAGTTTGCGAAGTTTGTATTGTTTGCATTATATAGTGTATTCCACAAAACTTCAAGTAAAATATGTACAATTGGTCGGTAAATCATGTACAAGTTAGTAACTACGTTCAAGCAATGCTCTGAGATTTGAAGAGTAAAGATTTACCACGAATATTAAATTTTCAAGGAAACAGACTCATAAATACTTATTCTTGCATTGGTTGTAGGAAAACCCTGAGAAAAGTTTTGCCAATTTCCAGCTATTAAGTTTTTGGGGATCCTCATTCAAATAACATTGTCATTTGCTTTGCTAAGTTTTGCAATCATACTCCATACATGTATCTTATATTTTTTCATTCATTCTAATATAGCATCAAATTGCAAATTACTTTCCTGCATCCCCAAATTTCTGGATGAGAAGTTGTGTCAAACTGAAATTCACTGTGATCCAATTTCAATATTATATTCCAATATTCTTCATGCCTGCTTTTTTTTTTAGATCCGTTGTTCTGCTATGACGTCTTCCACTCCGTTTGCACTCATCCTTCGTTATTAATCGTTAGTGTTCCCTGAACATATAGACAAAGTTTAGTACCATTCCTCAGTAGTTGGCAACAGAATACACGAATCCTTACGTATTATTATCCTGTGCTAGATTGCTGCAGGAATTACGTGTATAGTAGCGTTGCTTATGTTGCTGTTGTAAGGCACACAGCATGAGATTGTCATTGTTTCAGTTCAATAGCAGTTCAATACCTGAATGAGCTTTTCGATAACGCAAAAATAGCATCAGCTGACAGCACTCGTATATACTAATCGATTATCACAAATAAATTAATAAATTTTGAGTCCATAGAGGGACAAACGATTTTTTTAAACACCACATGAGCAAAACGGGGCAACCTGAGTTAGTTTTTGACGCGTTGATCAGACAGATATTCCAATTCTAGTGCTGAATAATCTGCGTGGTACAGTTAATTCTTTGGTCAAGGCCTAAGGTCCAGCTTCGCGAATGATGATATTCTGGCATTGGAAGAAGAGATCAACTTCTTGAATAAGAAGGAGCTCTTCCTGCTCACATGTGAAGTAATATATCTTGAGACCTAAACGATCAAAGTATACTCTTATTTCCATCTTGCCATATTTAGGTGTTGAAAACACTGTTCAAATTGATAAATTGTTCTAGTGTACCTAAATTAGATGATAAAGCAATCCATAAATATTTGATACCACTTTCATGAGGCGAATCGAGCATGAGGTATGAAATTTTGTTTTGTACGCGTGTGAATCCTCACATTTATAGGAATCAATAGATATGAAAGATGTCAATTCATCACATTTTCTGATGACAAGCAAACAGGATTTAGAGAGCGATGAAGCTTTCGTCTCAATGATTGAATTCTGAAGGTTCCACTTGCGAAGCATTCGATGAAAGAAAGGAGTGAAAGATAGATTATTTCGTGAAGTTTTGAAGTTCAAAATTTGATGCCAGATGCCATTCGAATTTTGCGATAGTGACATTATTCTAAAAGATCATTCGCTCAAAAGCTACTCAAGAATAATGAAATTTGGGTGATACTCTACTGAAAAATTATATTATATGAAATTTGCGACCTAATATTTGAATCAAGAACCGCTTTAAGTAATCTAACGGCAAAAGTACATAGCAAGAATGATTAATTGGGAGAATAATTGATGTAAAATCTCCAACATTGGGAACGCGATTACTATGAATATAACGCCGTACCTTGCATTCCAGCCCTGTTTATATTTTTAAATTACATTTCACCATGATTAATGACAATCTTCCATTAAAACTAAATAATCTACCCGTCAGGGTACTTGGGTCGGAAAGCTCCCCCAACATAAATTTTCTCCTGAATATCATGACAAAACTGCGTCATGCATCAAAAAATCTCCCCTAAAATTGTGTAAAGGACGGTTACTCTGATTACCATACAAAATGTTATCGTTTATTTGGAATGTAAACCAGGCCTGTTCAAGCCATTAATTTTGGCTCGGTTACATTGTGGGACAGTCTTAATTTTTGCCCGTCTTGTTAAAATTTGTAAAAAGCGTGCTGGATAATAAATTCTAAGCAGAAAAGTTTTTTGGGGTATGTTCTCGCAGCGGAACTCGTATGTGGTAATAACAAACCACAAACTGAGTAGTATGTTGGTGGTTGCGATGATAAAAAGCCAGGTCATTTGCAGAATTGGATAAGAATTTTTCGCTACTAAAAATTATTTATTATTTCAGAGAAAATATGAAGTCTTATAAGAGCAATGATTTTTTTAAGTACTTGTTCTCGAATTGATGTGGAAATACTTTGCCCTTTGAATAGGAAATAGAAGACAGCTCATATCATAGATGCAATAGAAGATGCCATTTTGAGATATCTAATCAAATACACGCGAACAAAGCTGCCGTTTCATCTCAAACAAAAATGGTGTATGAATTTCATAAGAATATGACGAGCGAACAAGAAGCGACCTTAAATAACAAATGCATCCATATGTGACAAGAATCAAGTAATATTCACAAATCATTCTACATCGCTTGATTCATTTTACAGAAGCTCTATATTTTCAGTAATACGCAAGGATATGAAGACATCTGAATTTTCTTCAGTATCTCATTTCAATATACTCCTCATTGTGATGTTGATTATGATACTTCTTGCAACAAATTTATCAATGGACTTTTGAAGTGTGGAATACGGCAAAATTTGGTTGCCTCAGTTCTTCCCTACGTAATATAATAGTCGAATATATGATATTGGGATATTTATCATCTGCCTCAAAATGGAATTTGGCTTGAGGCTTACTCAATGAAATATCAATTGGTGGCTCTTTATTTATAGCTACTCGTGGTCCCTGCTGAAGTTTACTATGTTGAAAGAGATAAAAATACTGTTGTTCTTGAGAAACAGACATTCTTTTATAAGAGTACCAGATATCAGATATTTATTCTTGGAAAAAGTATAATTTTGCATTCGTGGATATGGCAAATAATCTTCCTTTGGAGAGGATTTGTCTACCAATAGGCCTCAACACTTGGTAAAGTGAAAACAATATTCCCATTCTTCATTATGATGGCTGTCTCTTTGAATATCCGTTAAAAGATGCTGTCTAGTTTTTGGAGTATTCTGGACTGGTCCCATTAGATACGATGATGATTTTCTTAGGCGTGTTCTGTCATCCCTGTGGTAGAGCTACAACGACTTGACATTGACATTGACTTGATTTTTACTGTCAATGTGCCACACAATTATTATTTGTAATAGGGACATGATAGGAACTAGGTCAGGTTATCCTTCTATCAAACTAAGATCTATGATAAATATTAGCTGGACACATGTGCAGCTTGCATGGAAAATTGACAGTAGAAATCAAGTCAATCTCAATGTCAAGTCGTTGTAGTTCCAGCTCTGATTTGACTGTATCACCTCTCTCCGTATACTGTTCATGTTCTTTGGTTTCAAGTTCCAGAGGTCTTCTTGTAGGCTTTACCACATATTCTTTACCGTGGACTCACTTTGGAATTTTGTCACGGATCAATTTCCCGCATACTCTACTGATTCTGTCGGAGACCCCTTAAATATATAGGATGAAAAGTGTGGTTTCTGCCTTGGTGGTTTTCCTGAAGGAACATTCTTTTCCTAAATTTTTGATGGTCCTCTTTATGGAATCTTCTTCATCACCATATTTTGTGAGAGTGTGGGTGACATCTTTCACTTCTTGTTTGTACCGATCTTGTGTACTTCAATGAGTTGTAGACCTAGAAGGCAGTATTTTTGCCTTACCTATTTTTGTACTTTTGGCATGGTTTGTTCCAAAATCCAAATAACGGCCTGTATAAGTCGGTTTTTTGTTTACTGATGTTTGTATACTGTTGTCCTTTTTCTCTACCTTCACATCTAGAAACAGAAGACAGTTGTTGGTTCCAACTCCTGTCGTGAAATTGATGCTTTCTCGTGAACTGTTAAGATAGTCTAGCAACGATCGTAATCCTGCTTCTTGATTCCAAATGATCATCTTCATATCTTAATCAAGCCTTGGGCTTTGCTTGAGTTGATTGCAGGCCCAAACTCTCGAAGATCTCCATGTGGGGACTAACGATGATTGCAGAGAATGACGATCCCATGAGTAGACCGTCTTCTTGTCAATAGAAATGATTATTCACTTGGAAGTAGGAAGTTTGTAGACATCATCCCAACTCCATAAACTATTGGTCTTCTACTAGTCTCTTCTCGATAACTTCCACGGCTTCATCCATTGGAACATTGGTAAACAGCCTTCTAACGTCGAAACTCACAAAACGATTTTTAGGTTCCAGCTTGATGATCTTCATCAATTCCAGGAAGTGTTTGCAATCTTTCACGAAACTTTAATTTCTTCCCATCAATGCTGATAAGATAGGTAGAAGAGACTCTGCTAAATTACAGCACGGTGAGTTTCTGGAGCTAATGATGAATCTAAGTGGTATTCCTGATCTATTTATTTCATTCAGTGTTCCTCAAATATCCTAGTATTTTCTAGGAGATAGAAGAACTCATTCAGATATTCTAATAATATTCTATCGTTCACAATAACTACAGTACATTCTTCAACATCAAAAACCATCCAGCATATATAAGATTCAAATGATATTGGCACTCAATCTTAGAGGAATAGAGCAACAAATAATTGGTGTTTCATTACGTGAACTTAATATTTGGTAGCTAGATCTCCTCAAATTTGATATTCAATTACTTCACTCCGTTTCATGAACTCATAGAGTCTATATTTCTATCTTGTATACCACAAGAATACATTAAGGTCGATTGACAACTAAATTTTCATTGAAAATATTCCAGTAACAATAATATTTTAGCTGTCAAAAACCACCATCCAAATATGAAATTTTTTCTAGCATTTTGGCTTGATTCGGGATTAAGAATAAATTGTGAAATGGCAGTTATTGTCTTTCCCTATTTCATGTATATAAAAAGAACTTTGTGTCACTCTTTTTCTCAAAAACAGTTGTACAAAATTCAATTTTGTGCAACTGTTTTAAGTGACTTTTCTTATTAGTGAAGTTGTCTAGCTATCAAACATAAATCTGTCATTTTGTCTGTCACTTTACATGCACCTGGTATTTTCCCACAATAAGTTTGAAATATTTATTGAATTTGTCAATATTACTAATCTTGAATTATAATTTCCCAATAATTATATCCAGATTCACAGGAAATGGATGGGACAAGGCAGGAGAAAAATAAAAATCGTTCGATTCGAATAACAAAATGCTGAAGTACACAAACTTTGTTTCATTTATTTTGTTTATTGAATCTGTCGGTGCAACCAACTTTGAATAACACTTATTTCCCTATATTTTAATAATTATTGAATCAAAATGAAATTCGTGGGGAATAGGAGAAATGGTATGAAAAACACGTGTTACAATAACCAATTGTAATATTCGTACAGTTTGCATAACTCGCCGGCGGCTCGTTTACGCAAACTGCACTCATATTACAACCACGGTCATTGTAACACTTCTTCTACAATATACTATTCTGTTATCTGTTCTGAGATTCATGATGAGTTCCATGCGTATACAAAATAGTCCAGAACATATGAAGAACTCTAATTTCTAAACTGAGAACTAAGAGTGATCATTTTGGAACAACGTTCATAAGTGAATAATAGAGAATATTTCAGTTTTTATGGCATTTGTGAAGCATGACATGTACTCGACTATTTCTTTAATGTGGAAAAGTTCAATTCCAGAAAGTAATTGATTGTAAGGTTACCAAGCTTATGGAGTGATGAAAATCAAGAAAACCATCATTTACGCTCTGGAGGTGAACAACAACGATTCCAATCAGGACTGCTTCTATGTACCACAAATTGTTATCTTCAATATTATGAGAGCTATGTCGCAATCAATGATCCTTAAAAGTCTCCCGGTGAGCCAATCACAAGCATAAATTGATGCAATGAGTCACAATGGACAAACGCAGCGAATGGTGCTGTGGATAATTGCAGATGACCATACCGACCCCACTCTGGCCATAATCTTCATCATCTAAGAGGACATATCCATGAATATATCCATTTTTTCCACTTTGTTCTTACTGACATTGCACCGCGAACGTAAAATAATACAACGTACCTGCACTCTCAGTCCGTGAGACAGGGCATAATTTTTTTGTTGATTACCGCTCACTTAAAACTTTGTGAGTGGCTTCACTGTGATAAGTCCGTCAAATTTTTTATTTGACAAAATTCTAGATTTGGGGCCGTTTTTCAGCGAGGGCTGATCAATTGAGAATATATTACCGACATGTGGATCTTCACACTAATCGAAAGACTTTTTAATTATAAAATGAGGAAAAATATTGTCCGACATGAATATTGGGGCTAGCGGTGAGTCCGACAAACCGCACTTGTCATAAGTATATTGGTATTTTTCTTTCGATTAGTGTAAAGATCAATATGACGGTAACATTTTTTCAGTTACTTAGCCCTCGCTGAAAAACGCCCTCAAATCTATAATTTTGCTGAATGAAAAAGTTTTCGGACTCATCACAATGAAGCCACTTACAAAGTCTTGAATGAGCGGTAATCAATAAAAAATTCATGCCCTGTCTCACGGACTATCTCCTTACGCTGTTCTAGATTCATCTTATCATCATTGAGATAGTGTATAAGTTAATTTTTCTGCCTACAAATATTGGAATTTGAATGTTCTTGAATATTATGACCCTGTGTTCTCATCACTAATGATATTACTGTCAGCGCAAGAGCTGGCTGTACCAAAAAATAAGTATTTCTGTAAATGGTATACATAATTCATTTGCTTGAAGTTCGAAGAGTCTGGTATACTAGCTTGCATCTTACGCACTCACTCGGAACCTTCCTAAATACCACTTTCTTGATTTAAAACATTTTTCAATGGAGAAATTGCTTTTAAGATAATAATTAGATATTCGAAAATACTAGATCTGTTTCAATGGTCTTTTTGATCAATAAGTGATAGTTTCTGACAAATATAACCCAAGTTAACTTCACGAGTATTTTCTAAGCTTCTGCGCTTGTTTGATACCGCTTTCCTTGTGTCTCCCATAATGAATCGTTGTCAACATACTTGTGTGACGAATATATATAGCAGAGAAAGACAAGGATAGTAAGCCTATGATGTCATGAAAATCCTTTTGTCTTCTGTCCCTTGTCTTTTATCCTTCGACGAGGTGTGGGCTTGTAAACGGCAAGGCATCTGTTAGCATAGAATGAGTATTTTGCAGAATAGAATCGACAATAACACAAAGACTTTTGGAAGAATAATCCGTATACACTTCTTGGGTTACACCTTGTGAATTTAGCTTCAGATTTAAAATTTGTGGAAGCTTTCCAAGTAGGCCTCATAACACAATTTTCACTGTATTTGAACAACTGTGAGGCTTTTCTAGTTCTTGCGAAGTTATTAGTGGAGCAAATAACTTTTTATATTCGTCCAGGAATGAGACATACTAGAAAGATTCTCACATTCCTGTTTGCAGCTAAGATAAACTCAGGTATTCAAGAAACTTTCTAGATGAAAATTAATTTTAACATCATCGCTGCTTTCAGAGCAATAGTTGTAATGGTGAAGTATTCTGGATGTTCACGGGACTCAACAAGATATTAAAAATTCATCTTTCATTCTCTCGAACCTATTTATACAGTCAGACTTTGTGAATAGTAATCTAACTGTGTTCAAAAAGACACTTCTCGAATATATCTCATTTATTCAAATCTTTCTCGAACATAATAAAAATTTAACTGCATAAATCACAAAGTAGGGGTATCCTGGAAACGACACCAAATTCAAAACGAATTGAGCAGCAAACTGTGCGCAACATCCTCGCAGACTTATTTACAAATGATTAACGGTAATGAATGTTGAATTCCAAAATTTTCACGCATAAATCACGAACCCACATAATCCAAACGTCGTTAGCATCGGTGATCTCTACTCCATCCGGTGGGATGGTAGAAACCTGGATCAGGATGCAGGTGGATAGCAGGGACACTCCTGAATATCCAGATGCAGGAAATGTTCGCTTGGATGGTCATTTTATAGCGCAGAATTTGTACTGGATTAGCATATAGGGAAATTATGATTTAACCAAGTGTCACTGATAAATCTTTAAGCATTGTTTCTATACAATTCAAACGTTCTGAATAAAGCTGTTATATCATAGCTAGGAATATATAAATAAGTTTTTATTTCACTGAGATATAAACACAGATAAAGCTATTGGTACAATTATTAATTCAATATTTGGATGTCGTTCAATAGTCTCTTATCTAAAAGCTTGAAGTTGTAATGGATGAATACTAAGTTTTGGAATTTTGGAAGATGAATCACTAATATTCAGAATATTTCATCAAATTATTCTTCCTAATAGGTAAATGTACATTAGAAGGCCAAGCACCAATCGGGTGCCACATTATCTTACACTGCTCCTTCACAATATGCACAATCAATCAAAAGACATACTTCTATTGATCCAACCACAATTCCCCTAATTTCTTGTAATTCACCTGAAATAGGAATAAGAGCTGCATACTGAGCACATTACATGGGCTGTAACTCTGAAATATGAGCTTCTCCAATTCCAAATTGAATTATAGTAAGTTCCTCATGATATATACTTTACCAAGGCTCACCGGTATCGATAACAACATTCACAGTTATTCATGAGCAATCTTCTTTGATTATCTTTCTCGCCCTTACATCGTATAATTTTCACGGCAGCAGTAAATCTAATCCTTTGTTTATGTTTATCGCTGCTCACCCTTAATACAAGGATAATAATCTCGTTGTACAATCGCCCTACACCTGTCGAGACAGCCTTTGTTTGAATAGAACTGCTTATTACTCTGATGATAGAACATTTTATCTTGTTTGATATATTAATGTTGTCGAGAATTTCTGCGTGCGTTTTACTTAGGGCGTGGTGAAACTAAGAAGCAGTAAAATAGCGGAGCACAGTCCCTGGATGAGATCTGAGCTTAGATTAAATTAGCGATATCATAACTTTACCAGGAGGTCAGAAATTGTCTTACTTAATCCTTAAGAATGCCAGTTGGGGACATGAAGTTCTGGATTATCAAATTGAATTAGGTGAGAATCGGCAAACACTTGGGAGATTTCATCGTGCCATATGTAAGATATTCCAGGAATCATCTCCAGTAATTTTTTTCTTGGTTCCATATGTCGCAAGATATATATACATGTAATCCTCGAGAAGAACAAAGGAAGCGATACAAGTGCGCGAATGATAATCAAGGTATCAAGGGTGTCAAAAGGATAAGAATGCCTGAGGTCAGCAGTGTACTTTCCGAGGGCCTCTGGCCCGAGGTGTGTACGTTGACCGTGAGCATTATCACGTTCAACTCCCGTGGTGCCTTCAATGTTCAATATCCGACTAATGTACTAATCCAATCAAAATTTCTGTCAGAGAAATTCTCTAATTACTTGCTGTAACTAGAAAATGTGATATTCCTGTTTGTTATCTTCCAAAATAATGCCTTCGGATATTATTTGTAACGTAATCATTATATTTCCTCAGAAACAACAGATATTTAGGCATGGTTATCTAGAAAGGGATTACAAAAAGACATTCGAATATAAAATTGCGGTGTTGTAGGAATCTTCTCCTTCAAATAATGATTCTCCCACGCTCACAGACCTACAAATACCAACGCCAAGATATATTTATTTTCTATTGTCTCAGGCTTCGCAGGTGGACTTTGTTCCGTGTTAATATTTGATATTTTGGGAAAGGACTGTTCCTTTCTGAATCTCTTTCCTAATTAGTCCTGAGGCTATTTATTTTTACGATTGTTTCACGGATTTCGTTAACTGAATTTTCTGAGTCTGGTTTGAACATTAAGAGGGTTTTTGTTACTTCTTCATTGTATTATTATAAAAGTTGCTTCGGGAGTTAATTGAATGGATACATGTTGTGCTCAGGCACAGAGGCAATATCCTAACAAGAAGATATTATTGAAACGTGAGTCTATATAGCCGCATTGAACAATGTACGCACAAATTTTGCTTTTATAAATAATCCAAGCCTTAGATAAGTCTTGACTGAGCTGTAGATTCGCACTGACTGGTTAATTTTTGAAATTTATTCTTACTATTTATTGTAATTTTGTTGCAAAATTTTGCGTTTCGGTTTGATCTGACGATTGCAAAACTTGCTTGCCTTTCCTCTGAACAGCTCCTGTAAAACTCACTTAAACAGCTAGATAGGTCAGAGAGATAGGGTGGAGCTCTCTGTAACTGATAGGAATGCGTGAGGTATTCACACATCGTGCAGTCGAAATGGTCATTGAACCTTTTTCCGCGACAATAAGTCTGCCATTTTTCTGCCTGGATGAACAAGTTATCAATAAACTCCAAGGGAAATATTTTCATCTGAATTTCAAAGGGATATTACAAAGATACTAAAGTAGATATCATCTTGATAAATTACCTGCTTACTGGAAATAGAAAGCATTGGTGATCAATTAACAACAACAGCAGTTACGCGCTCAATATATCGTCCTCCTGCAAGCTCTATCGTCGAAGAAAGCATTATAATTTAGTCCTCCTCCCATTCGTGATCTAGTACATTGAGGTGATTTAGTGTAATAATACCAGATGTCACTTGCGGTCAACCAATGCTTACCTTGATATATGACGGAAATAAACGTGCCTCACTAAAGCTGCTCTTTCTCACCATACTTGACTGAAGCTCGCGAGGACGAAATAAGCACGGAGAAGCTATTTCACAGTTATTTGCGGAAAACTAATGGATGTTACGAATTATAAGGAGCTATAAAGCTACCACGGGTTGAGAGTAGAAGAATGTATTACGGAACAGAGTGTTATTACGTATTATAGTCCAGTCGGCATGTCGAAAAAGAGGGGCAAATTAGGAAAAAATGCGAACTTGATGAAACTTTGGTATATTGTTTTTGATCACCTGATAGTGTTTATGTATATTTTCCGAACAAAATTTCGCGAAGCAATTTCTAGGAGGAGGAAAAAACCACGAAATTTTGGTACTTTTTTCAGTTTTCGTCTTGTAATTTTTTCTCCTTCATTCCTACGCCTTAGCTCATCAAGTTCAATTTCGTAGAGTATTAAATTTTCGATAAGTTTGATTCGAAAAACTTGTTTGTAGACCCACTAAGTTCTAAGATACAGCACTTCAAAAAAGTGAAAAATTTCTTAAAATCTAAAAAAACATTGAAAATGGGGGTTTTCGCTGGATATCTTTCATTTTTCAATTTTTTTTTATGGTACCTAGTTTTATTCTGACGCAGAAATCAATCAACAGCCCACCTCTCACCCTGCCTACCTATGCCACTATATCTGGAGGCACGGTAGTGCCCTCACCAAGACCAGTCAAATGAAGCGCAAGAGCACTACTTACCTTTCTCGAAGAGCTTCGTTGTTTTTTTGAACTCTCATAACTTGGATTTGGATTATACCTACCGGATAAATAAAATTCTCGGGATATAATGTCAATAGTGGACTTATTAAACATATAAAGTTTCAATTGCATAGTTCTTATACTTTAAATTTTATTGACATCTGAAAAAATCCCGATTTCATCATTGACTCGCTCACTGATGATTATCAAAATTCTTGGGTTACTTCTTGGAGTCCTAGAATGCTGAGATTTGATATGTAAGCTAGTACACAAACAACAACAAAATTCTAAAACTTGAAACTTCTACTCCCAACCACTTGAACTAGGCGATGGAAATTTGTATGAGACTTCCACAAATTTTGATGCTAGAGGTCTGAATATTGATATAGAGACTCCTTGTTACTGAAAGAAGTGGAGTCCCACCAAAAACATTTTCATGTAAAATGTTGCCAAGACGAAGCCATATGGCTCGCACTGTCAAAGAGTTATTAGATCTCATGTAGAGCCAAGCTTCTAACTCTACAAGCCATAACTTCACAATTCTACACCTCAGTCAAAATATGCGACTTGGCCATTTCGATACATTCACATGGGCATAAAGTGAGTAATTTATTTACTATTCATTAATTTTCTGTTATACAATAGTCCTAATAGTTCCCTTCTAAATGAGTGGTGGCTAGACAGGTAGATGGACAAGGAGGCTTGTAGAATTAGAGCGTGTAGGATTAAAGACTTGGCTCTCAATCTGACAATTTTTTGACAGTGCGATCCATATCTTGGCAACATTTTACTTAAAAATATTTCTGGTGAGACTCCACTTCTTTTAGTAAGTTTTTATTCTACTATTATTTATAACAAGTAGTCCCTATATCAATTTTCAGACCTCTAGCATCAAAATTTGCGGAAGTCTCGTACAAATTTCCTTCCCCTAGTTTCAGAGATTGGGAGGTGAAAGTTTCAATTTTCAGAATTTTGTTGTTGTTTGTGTACCAATACTAGCTTACATACCAAATTTCAGCATTCTAGGACTTCAGGAAGTAACCTAAGAATTCTGATGATCATCAGTGAGCGAATCAGTGACGAAATCGGGGTTTTTTCAGATATCAATAAAATTTAAAGTATAAGAACTATGCAATTGAAACTTTATGATTGGTACCACGAGCTCTATTTTTGGCGATACTAGGAGCATTGTGTCAAGATGTGTTTTGACGCAATTAAAATTTTCCTAAATACTCTAGAAAATAATCTTCAGATACAAATTACGGAAAACACATATTTCTACAAAATTTATTTGAATATACATAGCTAGTATAGTCTAAAACAGAGCTTGTGGTACCAGCCAATATGTTCAATAATTTCACCATTGACATCATATCCTGAGAATTTTGTTTATCTGGTATAATCCAAATCCAAGTCATGAGGGTTCAAAAAAACGACGAAGCTCTTCGAGAGCTGTTGCGCTTTGCTTGGCTTGTCTTGGCGAGGGCACTACCGTGCCTCCAGATATGGTGACATAGGTAGGCAGGGTAAGGAGTGTGTTGTTGACTGCTTTCTACGTCAGAATGAAACTAGGTACCATGATACCATAAATAATGTTAAAAAATCAAAGATATTCGGCGAAAACCGCCATTCTTCACGTTTTTTTAGATTTTCAGGAATTTCTCACTTTTTTGAAGTGCTGTATCTTGGAACTTAGTGGGTCTACAAACAAGTTTTACGTATCAAATTTATCGGAAATTTGATGCCCTACAAAGTTGAACTTGATGATCTAAGGCGTAGGAATGGAGATGAAAAAGTTACAGGACAAAAACTGAAAAAAGTGACAAAATTTCGTGGTTTTTCCCTCCTCCTGAAAATTGCTTCGCGAAATTTTGGTCGGAAAACATGGAAATAACACTATTGGGTGATCAGAAACAACATATCAAAGTTTCATCAAGTTCGCATTTCTTCCGACCTCAAAGTACATGTCGACTGGACTATTATGGTTACTTCTCACAGAAGTGAAATTTCTTCCAATTTCACGTACTTGATTTGTCTAGTGCCTAGTAGTTTTTGTTTGTATCCATGACTATAGAAAAGAATACAGGATAAAAAAATTGTAGAAATGAGACACTCGAAGCGTTATATTATATTGTACTATTGAACTAGTATGAGTAGGACATTCTCGAGTTCCAATATCCAACTTCAAGCTATTTGTCGAGTCACAGAATACCTGCATATTATTACAATCCTCAAATTTGTTTGACACAATTTGGGCTACAAAAATTACCATGCAGTCCTTTTCCTACCTCATTTTTCATAACCTCAGCTGAATTAATGGTCCGCTCTAAGACAGTTCTGAATAAAAGCGAAGCCTGCTCTAGAAAAATACGTGGAGCGAGCATTAGATGTTTTTTGGGTGAAAAACTAAACACCATTTGAGATCTGGGCGGAAGGCGAACAAAGTTGGCCAAGACGTATCTTAATATCTTTTTTCACCTTTTTCATGAAATGGATTTCGTCTAGTGCATCGTTAGCGCCTAAAGTGGCCGCAAGCGCAAGAATCTCGCCACCGGAAACACTATTGTACATGTATTTCCGCATGACTTTATAGCTTTTCTCAAGCTTGATTCTACAATTTTGCGCAAAATTTCATTCTTCAGATTCTGAAACCAAAATATTATAGTTATAAGCTCCTAATGGAAAAGACAAAGACAATGAATCTCTCTTAAGTAGATATTCGATACCATCACGAAGAAGCTAATTTTTTAAATCTCGAATTGATTGAAATTAGATAACAAAGAACGACACGATGAACAAACTCAACTCTTCCTTTGAATAAAAAATAATGAACAATATACTTTATATATGTACATAGCGTGATCGATTTGCTCTTAGAAAGTCTTTAATTGGCCACAAAAAAATCTTGTTTTGACTTATTGTGACAAAATTTTGATAGAGTATTTCTCTATATCTTCAAAGAAATCTAATATGTACTCAATATTCTTATTGGAAGAGCTGCTTGAATCCAAAACAAAAATATTTTGATAGCAATTCAATTCCTAGAAATTTTGGTACTCTGCCAGCTTACAAAAACTAATTTCCAACTTAGTCAGAAAAAGTTGCGAAGTGATAAGAAAAATTTGAAATAAGTGCAATTTGAATATCTTCGTAAGTTCCAACAGTCGAGAGTGAAAATAAATAAGCATTTCAATTTGGAAGTCATGAGGACGGAGAGTTTTTTGTAGGATAACGAGATGGGAAAAAAAATCATTGAAAAAGCTTGCAACGACTTCAACGCTGAGCTTTTGATGAAAATAATTGAGCTTTTCATGACTAACTTTGTAATATTTTATTTTAAATGCATTCACAGACTTCTATTTGTCAGACAATCTTTTCAAGAAATTAATCTCTCTGTGAAATTGATTTCCTTCTCAAATACTTGTTTCTGTGGAACCACAGTTGTATTGAGCACAAATATTTTCAGTTTAAATTGAAATTACAAAATTTCCTTCCACGTATTCATTTAAGAACAATGGGATTGAGATAATGCTCACTGTAGGGTTTGAGACAAAGACTGATGAAAGGTACATGTTAATGTACCAAACCACACACAGCACTAATATGTCAATATGTGCACAACAAAGTAAAGTAACAGACTAAACATGACACAAAAGATTTTTTGATGGGAAATAAATATGCCAGTAATTTCTGCATGATTGCTGAACCGATGAAACAAATAGAATTTGCTCAGACTTTTCAGAAAGACTCATCAATTCGGTCAGCAGACCAGTCCAAATTACGTAACCTCTTGTATGGAAAAATTTTGTCTGTTGTTTGAGTATGGCATGGTGATAGACAAGTTCATCGGTGCAGTATTTTTGTCGAACCAGATATTTTTCAAATTTCTTATCAAATGTAGAAGTATGTATTCATCAAGAAACAAAAACTCATAAATTTGAAATATTTTGACCATGCGCGCTTGAAAACGCAGCACTTATGGGAAAAGTCGTAAAGAAAAAGTTAGGTAGACTTGCCAAAAGGAGGCCACACACGAAATTTCAAATATGTTCCAATCATTTAACAAAAAAGGTGCTGTCCTGCCATCTATATGTGAGAGGACCATTTTTTGATTGATTGTATAGCTATAGTTTCAAGTTTAATATGATTCTGTTCAAATGATGCTACTGTCTGCTTATAAGTGAATAAAATAGACATTCGTTGCAAAACCAACATACTTACAATATGGAATCAACCTGCTGCCTGCTCCTTCTGACAAAAAAAAAGAAACTTTGTTTGACGAGGTTGACAATGACAATTTTCTACGCTGCTAAACTCCATCAAAGGCTTTTGATTGCGAGCTTACTTGCGTCAAGTTCAAAGAAGAAAAAGAATTCATTGAATTGTTCAAAGAACTCATATTGAAGCGAATACTTTTCGTCTTGTGTGAATTGAAAGTATTTGATGCATCTTAGATTATTTATGAAAGTGGAAGATTTTAAAGTGAAAATGCCGGTAATTCAAAAAAGTATGATGTTTTTCCCGCAATTTTATTGGGCTGTTGAGAGCTGCGTTTTGATTTGGAAAGTCTTACTTGTGTTTTATAACTAATGTAAAATATTACTAAAAGAGTAGAAGTGATATTTCTTAGACTATTTTCGGCGAATTTGGCCAGGTTTTTTCAGAAATTTCACGCAAAGAAATCAGAAGATAGAAAAATATTATTCGGAGGAATTTGAATGATAAATCACATCATACGCAATACCAACATTAATTCACAAGCGCAACTTGAGCTTATCAGGTAGTATATCTATTGATCATTACAGTCGGATGATAATTATCAATAATTTTTGGGACTCCTCCATCTTGAAACAGGATGAGAGATTCAAGAATATTTTCCTCTCAGAACACATGAAATATCGTCTTGTAGAGCTCATTGTACAGGACAAGGCTGCACTTATTTTGCAATGACTGTGTCGCCTCGAAAAGCTCACTTGAACTAGACATTTCCAATAATTCATATGTCGCATGAAATGATCGTTTTCGTTTGTGTGATACAATGTACAAAAATAATTAATGAAACACGTACTCGAGACTTGCAGAAAATAACTATAATTCAAAATTGTTCAAGTTGAACATACAAAACATACCTTCACATTTTCAGAAGTTATTTTTCATATTTAAAGTTCACCAAATCCAGTTGTTAGTTTCAATTGATAATTTCTTTATTTCATATTTGAATCTATCACAGTTTGAGAGGTAGGTATTCAAAGCATTGTATTGCAAATTTTACTTTAGAGATCAAATACTTATTGTTTGACGAATCTAGGATGATATTCGAAGGGAAATTCAGGAACTAACTGACTATTCATTTGGTATCCTGAATATTAGTATTGTCAATAATTTTATAGCCTCCTAAGAAGCGACAAAGAGCAAGCCTTATAGAAAGGATCTTGTTGGAAGTTCTGGAGAATATATCAGCCGAGGATGTAGGTTGTACAGTATAAGCGAAAAAATTTTCAGTCACATGCCAAACTACGATAGAGTCTCAAGTTAATTATCAACTTGAAGTCCTTTTACAAGTCACTTGAATAATTTCCTTCTCCCCGTCACAAATTAAACACCTTAAGTATTTATTTTTGTTAGGGAGCGGCAGATTTTTCTGTCAGGTGTGAGCAGCATTCCGCTTTCCAACTGAAAAGTTTCCTAACTTGAAAACTACGCGGCTGAAATTCAGCAGAAATAACGTCACTTCCGCTCAGATATTAAACTAAATGCTGTTAGCGCGGAGTTGGTTCTTCGAATCAGGACTAGCTATTCGAAAGGAATGAAAGAAGCGGAAGTAGAGAAGAAATGTCTTGAATTTCTGGTAACTCTTACATTGTTATCATTTATAAAAAGAATTGTAATGAGATTCCAGCAGCGTCTCCAAGATTTCTTTCTATGTTGAGTTCATATGCGTGAAAGGAGCTCTATTAGTAGAATTGTATCTTCTGAGCTATTTTTTAACTCAAGATACGAATTAAATATTGAAACTCCAAGGCGTTCTAATACTTGCACCGATCAAACTCGATTCAGTCGATCAATCGTTCTATTGTGATTCAATCCCTCGTTTTTTCCTAATCCAAGAAGCAGCACACTTTTCTGAGTTGCGGGGCAAAACTCTATGCAAGAAAATATGTCAGTGAATCATTATCTTCTATTGACCTTAGCAAGATGTTAAAACCTACATCAATAATGGTAAATTCTCAAATTGGTTGTATATAGTGATCACTATCAGTTTGTGAAGTTCTGGAAGATTATTTGGAGGGACTCGAAGAAAGAATAAATGGATTTCTCTTCTCTCAATAATTCTTCGTCTAGACTGTCTAAAGAATGAAATTTTGAATTTCATATGATAATCGGCCTCATAAATTGAAAATACCTTCTTTGATCTCATGAAAAATATTACTACTTGAAAAATTTATCAACACAAAATATGTAGTTGAAGCTCCCGTCAGAATCCGGAAGATGAAAGGCAAAAGACCTGCCCACACAAAAATCAATTTTTAATACATAAATAACGTCTAGTGAGAGCAGAAAACTTTTTTTTTTCAATTATAAAGCCATTACGAGTTAACAATTTTCAATCTGGTTTCTTTGAAACACAATATCCTTGTCTTCTCGAAAGAGGATGTAATTTCGCGAGGCGTAGTCTTATTTTAATCCCAAGGCAACGTGTAGCAGATTGGCAATGTTATATCTGCGACGTTATTGCGTCTTAATGTACATTTTAAACCAAATTTGGAAGTGATATAATCCAGCATAAAAAAAAATTTCAACACATTGCAGAAGCTCTATTTCAAGCCAAGATAGGATTTTTTTTTCTAAATAGCACTTTGAAACAACAAGCTTTCGAATAAATTGGGAAATTTGGTCAATATTGCGAAAACTACTCGTTTCGAGCACGCGTAGTACTTTATTTTGTGAGTCTAGCTCGTTAACAATTTTGCTGAATGAGGCTCTTTTGGATAAACATTACTTCTATGGATTTGCAGTTGAAGCGTTGAAATTTGTGCGTTCGAATTTTCAGCAATAGTAGACCGGATGTTTATCCCGAAATAAATACAAGCAAAGAGATTTTTACTACTATATTGTTTCTGGAAAGTCATTTTGTTTTTGTTTGGAAATACGATAATAGTGTCTCGAAAACTTAATGCTATTTCCGGAAACGTTGTGTGTAATATTACACAATTACACTTGGTCATAGAGAAATTTTACCCCAGATTCATTGATGTTTGATTCTATACTTCCTTGGAACAAATTGCTCCTGTTAATTAGAAGTGCAGAGGATGCACTTTTTCCAAGAATAAAGGAAAAATTGGGAACAACAACCAATAGAAAATATTCTTTTTCAGTTTTCTGAGCTTTCAGGAAACTTGTTTGTTGGGAGTTTCGATTGCATGATATTAGATACTCAAGCTCCAAGCAAATCTATTCAGCATAAATGATCAATTGGAATCTATTATTCCTGGTTGGACGATCTTAACAGTCTATTACACACAACTTGATTTGTATGAGGAACATCCCAAAGGGCAGATTTCAAGTGCACAATGACCATTGGAGCTTCCTAACTGACCTTTAAACAATAGGAATGCTCACTCAACTCAATCAAACGATATAATTGCCGCATTCAAAATAACGCTATCTTCCTGGAATAGTATAAAGATACTAATATTGATATGAATGGCCATAGATATTTGTGAAGGATTTACAATTTGATCAAAATTGGAAATAGTATCTCATTGGAAGTTGTAATTCAGAAAACATTTCATAGAGTAAACACAAATCCACGAAATCAGACTTAATTTATAAATTTTCTGTTGCCGTTCTATTGTCGTTAACGTTTTGATACGTTACCATTCAAAGTAAGGACACGAAAAGCTTTAAACCCAATGGTATTAGATTTGAACCTTGAGGAAACTATTGAAGCGATATAAGAGGTACCGTTGTCATCTCAGCACCCTTCTCATATATTGTTTAACCAGTCGTTATCCGTATATTAACGTCTTTTTCATCAAAAGAAAATCAAACGAACTCCATGTCAAGGTGCTGTTACATTCAAAACCAATTTGACGTCTAAAAAAAAAATACGTGATTGCTCTTAATCTCAGGGAGATCGTAGGTGGAGTGAGGCGTCATAAAACCAGGCTTCGGGCATACCCAAGGCGCCACGATATTGTCTTTTTGTCCGCAGGGCACACAACAACGAAAGTACCTGCAATAAAAGGTATTGGGTCGGACAAGGGGTAACGGAACGGTGTGACCATACGATGGCCTTCAGCATTAGCCAAGTGGTCGAGCTAGTAATTCACTTACCAAGTATTGCGCCTTCAAACAGAGCCAAGGGTAGCTAAATGCTCTGAAAGAGAACAGGTAAGGTTCCTCTTTCCACGAACAAATAAAACAATCCACAATTTAATTTAAACAAATTAAATGACTTTAATAACAGAAAAAGAATAATAAAGGTTGAACAAAATATGAATGATGAACTGAATCTGAATTTACCAACAAAAAAATGAATAACTAATTAATAAGCAAATGAATTTAATATTTAATACGAAAAAAAAAACAAGTACTAGCTGAAGGCTAAAATGCAAACAACGCACCTTGGCGGACAGCGCGCAATCTCAAAGAAAACATCAACAAAAGAAAACGATGCCTATACGTCTAGCCCTACACTCGCCGAAGCTCACAAAAAAAAACGTAAAAAGGGGCTCAGCTCAATCGATTGCGCCTCACAAATTCGACGTATAGCGCACGTACCAGCTACTGCGCCACAACTACTGTGCCCAAGGGGCGTTTGACAATACCGTAAAAGAATAAAACAAGAAAATATCTATTGTGCTCCTAGCTGCCCTAGGAGCACCACAAATGATCAAAATAACAAAAAAATGACGGTGCACTTAGCTGTCTCCACTGGGCCTCTGGAACAATGGCTTGACATCTACTGGCTTAGTGAAGGCGTCGGACCAAAGTCGGTCAAGGGATGGCGTCAAGTTTAAGGGTCCTGGGATGGTCTTCAGGATCCAGGAGTCGGTACTCGCGTCGCTGCGTGCCTGGCGGGCGACTAGGATCTCGCCTTGATGGACTTGGCGGTTTTCGCAACACGAGGTCGCGACCGTAAGTTTAAGAAAAAATCCCCACAATGGGCTGGTCGATCGCTGACTGGTTCCACGACACTTCACGCGACCGGAGCAAACGCTGATTTAATTTTTAATCCCGCAAATGCGGCTTTGAACATTCAAAATAATAAATAAAATCGGCGCAACAAAAACTTTATGGCGCGACCTTCTGTTCTCTAGCACTTTTCTGCCTCGACTTAACTTAATTCATCTTTTCCGCCCAATCAAGAAAAAACCGTTTTCACTCAACTTCCTGTAATACTATTGTTTCCAGCTAATTGAGAGAAATGAAGAGAGAAGAAGGAATGGCGGGAAAAAGGATTATTAGGGTTAAGGAATTTCATTGTGAGTATTATTTTATTCTAACGTTTCCATATTATGTGCTGTGTGTTGTTAAATATGATTTGAATGTAATTTTAACTTTTAAATAAAAATGCGTTTAATCATTTGACAATATCTGAATTCGCGCTGTCTGCTAGTGACCCCTACGGCAACTATTTCAACTAAAATTCAAAAACTCTTGGACTTGTCCGAACGACAACTCAATTAAAATTATTTATCGATCTGTCAAACTACAATAACAAATGCTTTGTAAGTAAATCTGATTCTATTTGAAATAACAATTATCAATATTTTCAAATTGTAGCCAAATGAATGGATAGAAGTCCAGGATTTGGAAAATGGAAAAGATAGGAACAAGGTGCGAAATTGGAACGTAACAGTGCTCTTCGTTAAAGTGATGCTCATCTTTACACAACTGGTCGACATCTACAAGCTCTTCGTCTGAGACTTTTTCATCAGAGGACGTTTTGGGTAAGTCCTTTACAGTGGTGGTCAGCTGTATACTCGTATCGGAGAACTTCGCTGTACGACACAGAATACCCTACATGGTAGAACAAATCAACAAGCTGTCATGATCTATAGTGTCAGTGAGCATACACGTCTACTGTCAACAAGATTCTTGTTATGAATGACTGCGATCGACATGCTGAGATAATGGCCTGCCCAAACTCTTTCATCTTGGCGGATGTCCTGCTGTTATCTTCCAAGTTACTTAAGATGATCCTATTGAGAAAAAGAGTCAGCGTATTCGGTTGGAGATCAGATTGTAAAGATTGCTCTTCCGTGGAAGGGTATTTCTCTAAATCGTATGCGCGGGTCCAAATATCCTCCTTAATGATTTGGGCAGCCTTTTCAGCGATACACAATTGTTCGTCGATCTCAGAGACTCCACTTTCTTCATACCATTTATCATACGGGATACTTCCTGCCGTTTCTTTTATACTTACGAGAGAATCTGGGACTAATAGTTTAGTGATGAAGATTTGGTAGCCAAAGTGGTTCAACAACTTTTCTTTTAAATCTAGTCGCGAATACGGGTTACATCCCTTTCCTTCGCACTGGTTTCTCAAGAAATCATGAAGGTCACTATGCTCCAAGAATGCACAGAGTTTTTGAAAAGCGTCCTTCCTTTCAGTGTGTTTGCGACGACCCATCTTTGTACCATCATCTTCTAGAACGCCTCTAGAAACAAAACAAGGATAACATTCTTCGTGATATTTGACTTTCGCAGTTACAAGATTGATGATATTATCTATACAACCACAGACAACTCTTCTCCATTCATCGCCATGTTCGATTGCTTGTTTATGGATGCCTTGAATGACTGTTACTTATTTTGATTACTCGAGGATGTATTTTTCGAAAAATTGTCTTCAAAAATCTTGAATTACATGCATTTTTTGCTTTCTAACGCTACTAGAAGTGACCGAATTTTCTTTTGTGAACGTTTCATAGAATCTGCATGTCTGTATCTTTTACTTGATTCACTAAGCACTAATGGTTTTTATGGGCGTTCAAGGGAATGACTCTAAATTTCAAATCTCCGGGCCTGAAAAACAGGAAAAAACGGCACTTGGAAATCTGAGAATTTTAGGAGGATGTTTCTCAAGGCCAGGATAACAAGGTCTAGCAGAATTAGCTTTCTAATGATTACTTCAAGGTTTTTCAGTCTGCTAGCTTGGTGTATGAAATTAAACTACTCAAAATAATTAGAGGGTCAAGTTTTCTTCCGTCTGTTAGATTTGGAAGTATTGCACTTTAATTTTGAGCATCTGGTTGATCATTATTATGACTGTCAATTATGTAGAGTGTTAACGGTTAAAGGTTCTGTGTTTCAATATTTAAACTCTTAATGAAGTTCAAACCTCATCTGAAAAATAAACCATTGCTAGAAAACTTGACCCTTCAATTATTTTGAGTAGTTTATTGATACAGAGTGATCAAAAATGATTGTCCGTACCGCCTTGTTCTGATTTGTTTCTTTGCCGCCTGCTTGAGATAGTGAGCTTCAAGTGACAGATGACAGTTCCTCTGAAAACACTATACCAACCTGATAATTTGGTAGAATAATAATAAATTTTCAATAATTATTCAATGATACAGCTATTTACCTACTTCCTTGTTTTTTGAATCAGATTATCGATAAATCTGTCATAAAATATGCAAAATACTGTGTTCTTGAAATGTCGGTAACGTAGTTATCAAAATAAGTAAATTTATATTAAATTTATTCTATGAAGATAGTTCAGATCATAATGCGAACTTTTGCCAGTCACGTGACACACAATCTTTATTGATCACTCTGTAGAATAAGCTGCCGTTGGTCCCACGTTTTGCCTATTTTCGTTCGCCGTTTGTGCTTAATCAGTCATAGAAAACAGTCATATAACTTTTAAGTTAATAAGAATGCATATGTGATGAAAGAACAATAATTTAACAGGTTGTGTTAACCGATGGCAGAAGTAGCAAAACGGTCAAGTCGATTTTGAAAATTAAGCTTTAACGTCCAAAATTTGATTTCATAACTTTGTGTGATGTAATAGTTCCATGTATCCTTAAAATTTTTGTTTTTGGTGTCAATTTTCTTCTATCACTTCAGGACACCAAAAACATCGTCAATTGGTTGATCACGATGCTGATATCGAAGAAGTCGTGAAGCGCAAGCAAACTCGATTCCATCATTGTTTGTAACATCAAACGTACATCTCAAGACCCAGTAATCGGCGATTCTGCATGTCTCCAAATGTTGTTGCAGGCTCCTTGAGCGTTGTCCTGTTTGTTAGATTCACGTGATTGGACCGACGTCTCTGATTCCTCTTCGCATCGGTAATTGCGCGGTCCTTAGGCTGTCACTGATTTTTAATTCTACATTTTATTCGTGGCATGTCGTTGTGCTTAACGTCTTTGGAACTTCTTATGTATTCTAAATGAAACAAACACTGATCGATAACCTTTTCCAGGACCTATCAAATGATATATCATTGGATGTAATATCATTTACAGTTTTCAGAATATCAATTTCCAAAACAACCGTCCTCTGAGAGAAACTTGAAAATATTGATCATTGAGGATGAGTCACTGCAATTTATCATGAAAAGAGTTTTACTTTGATTTCAACATAATGTCCGTGCAACTGTAATTAGCGAACGACACATCAAACCACTACTGACTATTTTATGATTTATCGTAGTGTGTTTTCATGATTCTCGATATCCAGTGTATGATTATGTATACCACACAGTAAAGCAGTTATCTCCCTGTCCAATTAAATGAATAACTAACAACTTGAGGAAGACAAACTGTCATATGACACATAGCATAGTAGTAGCTTTTTGCAGTCGAATGAAACAGAATTCATTCCATGATAACAATCGCAGTATTTCACAATTAAGTTCTTTATACAATTTTCCAGTAAAACTTTCTATATTCATGCATCAACTGCTATCAAATGCGTAACCTATTCCAGTGGAAATAACATAACGGAATAGCATTGTCCTCGTACAACTACTGTGTTAAATTACTGGAATATTCAAATTTTGTGTAACATGTGCAGCACTATTATATTTGGTTATAGCCATAGGCGCCCAAGAGCGACATAAAAGGACTTTTATTGTCACTCTTTTTGGTTGTATATAATAATGATTGGTTGTTATGTCAATACACAAAAGTTGAAGAAGATTTTGTTGAACTAGAGAATAAAAAATCATTAAGTACCGTTCCAGCACTATCAAATAAAAGGTTGTTTATTATTTTTATCAGTATCATGTAAACAAACAACTTTCCGAAATGTTCTGACAAACAAGAGAATTTATTGCTCGAACATAAAACTGTTTGATTCATACTTCACCAGAATTATTACCCTACAACAGACCATTGATTTCTGCTTTTCCCAAAAGTTGTGCAGCACTGTTCGACAATTCTAATTTCTGTTTCATTAAAAGATCAAACAGAATATAACACCAAAGACTGTAGATCTGTAGCATTAGAAACGCGCTAAAAATTGGATTAGGTGTCCAACAACAAACAAAGAATTTTGTTTACATAATGAATGTTTTGTGTATGACTCATCTTCCTTTGAATTGTAGTAAATATTCTCTCTTTGTTCTTTTGGCGTTGTTTATACACTGGATTGTGTGCTTCCGATTTGGCTAGAAGTAACTTCAGAGTTCGTTCTATAAATAAAATATATTTATGAAATAAACATACTCAGCGCGACGCACGAAAGAAATTATGTTTATGAAGCTTTTCCAAATCAATATTCATTTTGACTTGTTTGTATCAGCGGAAATGGGAAAAACTGAGCATTGTTCCATGAAAAATCTCCAATTGACTAAGTTTTTGCGTAATATACATTAAAATGAACCGTAGTTAATACTCAAGTGAATAAATTATATTCAAAAGGAATTCATATTGAAAGCTTCTGGATGAACATGAAAACTTGGATTCTACATCAAGCTTCCTTTTGATAGATGTGGATTTTGTTTTGAATTTAGTTTTTGTGATTCACAGTAAAAGATATTACATCAAAGGGATTGGAATATTTTTAACTGGATGATTATCAAAGCAAAACTGTTACAGAATGGTTGTAGAAAAATATAGGGTGTAATTCAATATATTATTGTTTGGTTCAACAAACAGAACAAATCTATTCAAAAAAAGAAAATTCTTGTTTTCGATTCAAGTTTCGACGTGTAGATCAAAGGGCTCTCCCACTGTCATTTTCAACCAAATTGCGACAATTCGTGCCCAATTGCGTGCGTATATAGCCACCACATTCACGTCACGAATTGATGTACAATAAAAATGCTGCTCTGAGTTCTGCTTGTGAGTTTGTGTGTTAGTTTCCCGCTCACACATATACAAATAATGGCCATCATCACTACGGGCCAAGAGAAATGTGTGGAACGGTCCACCCAGTCAGTTAAAGGTAATGAATATCAAACGGTTCTCATTTTGCATGAAGTAAGTATCCAATAGAATAAAGAAAGGGATATGCTTCAATCGAAAAATATGATGTTCATACTGCACGTCTATTATATTTGAATCCAGGAGTCCCCAGCTCAAATCTTGACTGATATATATATGAATAACCGAAACTATATTACAAGGTCAAGTATAAAAGTCACACACAAGCCATCTAAACCTCTCAAAATCAGTATAAGAATCTTGTGACGCCGCTCGATCGTACGTGATTGAAGTTCTTCACATAGATTGAGATTCCGAATCTGCAAGAAGGATTTGGTTGAAGAATTTTGAACAAAAGCATCATGAGGTCTCAAAGTAGATACTTTCATTTTTCCTCTTCAATTCCATACTCAAGCTTTAATTGCAACACATCATTTGCCTCTGAATAACATTAAACGAGTATAAAATGCTCCTGCTTGATGGTAATACGGCAACAAGCACTCGTACTTAATTAAGTGTCAGAATAAATATAATTTCTAGGAATCCGAATTTGGTTTCAAATGACGCAAAAAGCCTATCTCGTGTTAACGAGAGCAATTTATTCCTACTACAGATAACGCGACATACGTCGAGGTTACCGAAGATAAGCATTTTAATTAGTTCCGTCTCGTCAAGGATTTTACACAATTACAGCAGAAAATACGACTATAAAGGCATTAGGATGAAGTAATTATTTGGGAGACTAATGTTATTTGACAGTCTCTATTTGAACCCCAAGACAGCTGTTGAGAATGCTCATTTTGTATGAAAAATATGTATTAGTTATTTTCAAACATGATCAACAAAGAAATACTTAAAGATCGTAAGCTCCCCTACCAAAGTAATCTGACGTGAAAATCACGTGACTTACTTGTACATCATTTGATATGTACACAAATTTATTCAATAAAGTTCTCTCACTTCAGATTATAATTAATACAGTTTTGATAATATTTCGACATGTAAAATGTCAAACAAAATCAAAAAAATTGACAACAAATTATCATTGCCTACCTTATCATTCCAATTTAACTGGTTGTTTTATTCGGCAAATTCTGAATGTTCGCTATACATATAAACTGCACTTCCGGCTCAGCTGATTGATACAAAAATAGTAGATAACTATTTTGATGCTACAACAAGTTCAAACACTAAACTTCAATATGCTTTGGCTGATCATTCTAGATCTATGCAAAAAATTCAGAAAAAGTTTCATGTGAAGTGCACTTCCGGTACAGATGATTGGAACAATAATGCGAGGTGCATAACTGAACCATATAATCATCATCGCGTTCCAATTCAAAGAATTATTGCGAGACACTTAACCTTCAAGATCTATTTTCTGAGGTGGATTACTTTTCTTTTGCTTTAAAAATTTGCATGTTTTCTGCGTTGGTTGTTATTTCTTTCCATAGTTTCTGGTTTTCACATTTGATTCTCCATTCCTTGATATTCATTGCTTTCATGTCTTCTTCTATTTCTTCCAGTCATCTTTTCCGGGGCCTTCCTCTGTTTCTCAGTCCTAATGGTATTCAGACAGTTATTTTTTTAAATAATTCTGCGGGTGTTCTTATGTGGCCGTACCATTCCAGTCTTATCGCCTTATAATATTCAGCTATATTCCGATCTTCCAGAGTTTCTTCTATTTCTGCGTTTTTTTCAATCTTCTTTCTCCATCTATCGTTACGTTGGGTCCAAGTATAGTTGTCCCCACTTTTCTTCCAAATTTTTTTGAATCTTCTTCTTCTTTCTCATATACTGTTATTGTTTCCATGGCGCTGGTGACGACTGGTCTTATTAGTGTGTTGTTAATATGTATCTTCGTTTTCTAGCTTAAATTTGTACTTTCTAGTAGGGTTCTGTCTCCGCCGTAGGCTTGATTTTCTTTTTGGATTCGCTCTGCTATTTTTCCTTTGTCGTACTTCCCTATTGATGCTCCCAGGTAGTTGAATGCAGCTGCGGACTCAAATTTGTATGTATTTGTTATGAAGTGAGTGCTTGTGTTTTCTTCTTCTGTTAAATTCATATACTTTGTTTTGTTTTGATTTATTATGAGTCTTGTTTTCCTTGCTGCGATCTATTTCCCCTATAGATCTATTTATTAGTTTTTTGTGTTTGCTGCTATGATAACGTCATCTGGGTACAACATCTATTGCACTTGGTTTGTCATAATGTTGTTTTTGAGTTTTGCGTGACGTGCCATCCCTAGACCAGTCTTAAATACAAAATTTCAACATTATACGTTAAACCAGTTTTGAGATTTGCGAGTTGCGCACGAATGAACATACATACCGACATCAAGCCGAACATAGTCAAAATGGATTCAGGGATGCTTAAAACAAATATTTCCATCAAAATCTCGATAGGTGAATTTTGTCGGTTCCACAATACTTTCTTGTACTTAGTACAAGTAAGTGAAAATATACTCAACAACTCAAAAAAACGAAACAAATACCAAATGTAGTAATTGATCACCAAATCTGAAAATGGAACAAAGACCAGAAAAATGTAGTGAATGATCATAAAATTTCTCTGCGCAATTTTGTATTTCGACCCAACAGGAGGATTTTAGTACATCCTTGTCGACTATCTCTGACCTTCACTTCCTTCAAACACCATTACAAGTAATAAGAAATGAATCAACCCACACAATACCACCCTGGACCATGAAAATCGAGAAGCCCAACCTATTACTCACCAAGTACATTAAAAATGGCACATCCAAAAAGCTCTACCAAAATCTAATCAAAAAACATCACGAAGAACACAAATATCACTACCAAATTCCCTCTGACGGTACCGGTACCGCGATCAAAACCATTCACCTACTTCAATGAGCATCTATATTTACCGCAGAAACAACATAACAAACATGAACACAGAACATCATTTCACACAAAAATTACAAGAAAAAATACAATTTGCAAGAAAGAACCTTGATATACTAATAGAATTTGTGTGGTTACCATAACATGTCAATATGAAAAAAAATGACAAAGTTGACCAAGCAGCAAGAAAAGCAGCCACAAAGAAGCAATCGAAAACATGAAAATTTGGATCGAAAATATAGAAGCCATCACAAATCTGAAAATGGAAGAAGTATGACAAATATATTGGAATGGAGAAAAAAATGACAAACTCAGAGAAATAAAGGAAGACACTGGAAAATGGTTGGTCCCCACGAAGAGAAAAAATCAAATTGTGACCAGTATCTTACGAATTGAACATACGAAACATTCACATGGACACATAATGAATAATGTCGCAAATAAGTAGCACACAGACAAAAACATAAAATCCAACATACAACAAAGCAAGCACTATGTATAAACTCGAACAACATCAACAAGCCAATAAACTACCTCACAGACTCGAAACCAATAGACCGTATTCAAACAAATGCAATTCAAATAACATAAAAAAATTGAAGAATCATCTAGATGATTAGAGCGCATTTTTGACAGCTCATGAATGCTTGTTACATCAGAGATTTCGTAAATTACCATCTCCCACAATCACTGAGCTTGAAATCAAGCAGTTTGGGCACACTTACGGAACAGCAGCTTCCTTTTAGTACTCGTTTCAAGTTGACTATTTGATAGGTACATAATTTATGCATGTACAAACTCAAAAATACCTTTTAATCTTCATTGTTTAGTTATTGACTGACAGGATGTCAAGTGCTGTACCTTAAAATAATAATTTAATCGTTATCAAAGCTATATGAAAAAGTACACCAAAAGTTAGCAAATTTTCATCCAATAATAATAATTCGTTCTAATAAGCTTCAAATTCGCGTCAAACAAGTCATTGAATAAATTCCGGACAGATTTGATAACTGTACATAATGATAGTGACACGGACGGCTAAAGTTCTAAGCTAAATTTTTATCTACTTGAGTGAACTTTAGTTGCCATATTCCTAATGTCATGTATATCTATGGGCATTGTTTCATTTGGAACAAGTAATTGAATAATTACATCTTCCACAATCACTGAGCTTGAATTAAAGCAATTTGTGCAAACCTACGAAACAGCAGCTTTTATTTAGTACCAGTTTCAAATCTGTAAATAGTATAGTTGCTGAGAACTCAGCGTCACGCCAGCCAGCCAGCCAGACAGCCAAAGTAAATATAATAGCGCTTTTCCACAAAAAATGCGCTAAAAACTACTTATTCTCCCTCATGTGATGAATAAGTGGCCAAAATAGTCAAAGTCAAAACACCTACAACAAATAAAATACTCCAATATTCGGCTGGTCTATTATTGCAGTTATAATAATACTGATTCCAGGGTAATCACGTAACAAATAATATCCGGAGGCATTACAAACAATTTTTGTAGTAACAGCAAGTAACTGGAGTAATTTCTCTCACAGAAATCACAATGACAGAACATACATTGCCAGATATTTTGATTGAAATAGTACATTAATCGAGATATAAACATTGAAGGCATCACTGGAGTTGAACGGACGATAATGCCCATGGTCAACGTACACACCCCGAGCCAGAGGTTCTCGGAAAGTGTTGACTTCAAGCATCATTGTCCTTTCAACACCCTCAATACCTTAATTACTATAACGTATGTTTGGCAAGCGCTTGCTTTTAGTGTGATAATAATGATTCAGATATGATCGTTTGGCGTTACATATATCTAGCGGAATACCGATTTAATTCTTTAAGCTTTCCATTTGCTGCTATTGCCATTTCCATTTGCATGTATTGAATTTAGCAAATAAAATTGACCTCATTTCACAAGTGTTTGACTTTTGAAAAGTCTAACAAAACTTCTTGTAGAGAGCTCATCAATTCAAGCCTCGATTAATTTGTTCAAGTGCTTCTAAAAGTCTGTAAACTTCCAAAAGTTGTGTGAGCAAATATTTTTGAAACAAACTGCTGCAATGCATCAAGTGGACATTGTTACGTTGTACACTGCGCGGAATGATAAACATAAAGAAACATTCATTTCCATAAAGCGCAATTTGAGAATTTCTCGTACGATTTGCAGCACAGGCTCTATTCTTCTCAACTCGTTTTTCCATTATCTGTGTTTGCTTTTGTTTTCTTTTTCAATGGTTGCCATTTTTATATGCTTAATTTATGCTGGTTATATTTTAGTTTCTACGTCACACAAAGGCGTAGCTTTTTACAGCATTATGATGTATTTTTTACGTTGCTTTTACGTTATTTGTCACGCAACCTGAATCGATAAGAGACCAACATTAGCTTAGAATAAAATTATTACTCTGTCGCACGGATATAAAGTCCATCACATTATTCATAATGAGATTTGGAACAATCGACAAAGGTTTGATTTACTTATTAGGTGTTCCGCTTCCCATACACGGAAATCACTCTATCTCACAATATACGTGAAATCGTTGAATAATAATAAAGCTGTATTACTAGACTCACGCAGATATCAATAGGTAGATGAAAGTTTTGATACAATATAATAATGTATGTTTATTCTAATGATGAAAATCTCCTAAAGAAATTGGTAAGTAGCTACAGAAACGTGTACGAGACGAAAAATCGAGCAATTCACACAGAACGTGCTGTTCTGTGTGAATTGCTCGATTTTGGATGAAGAGTGTGCTATCAGATCGATTATTGATGATATTTGATTGATATATAGACTTTTTCTCTGCAGCAAGCTTGAGTTTCAATGAATATTCATGAATATCAATTCATTTAGTTGATTGACTCAACATATCATTTGTGTACATCAACATAACTTCAAAAATACTTCAGATATACTCTTGCAATCTTCCCAACTTGATGTATTTCTTAAGAATAAAATCCCAACTTCGATATCGCTGTGTTTCATGATAGCTCAACTGGTCTTCTATTTGATCATTAATTACATATTCCAGATTTTTTACACAGCTCTTGTAAAGCAGTTCAGATAATGAATTACGTATCGAGAGACTCAAAAGAAGCTGCTGTCATTATTAGGTACATTATATTTGTCTCAATCATAAAGAATTCATTGAAAAAGTGGACCAAGCAGCAAAAGAAGCAACATCGGAAGGAATTAAAGATGTAACAGTTATAGCTCAAGACCTCGAACAAATAATAAAAACAGAATTAAAAGGAAAGTGAAAAGGACAATGAAGAGCCTAAACTTACAACAAACTATGGCGAATAAAAGGAGAAGCCCAACAATAAATAGATTTAGAAGACGGGAAAAATCAAACTATAATAACCAGACTACGAATAGGACACAGTCTACTCACACATAGTTATATCTCACAAAAAAACAAAACCAGAAATTCGTGACAATACAACACACAAAGACCAAAATACAGCATACCAACAACATTAGGAGAAGCGTTGACAAATAAAATTGAATCAATGACAACAAAAAACCATTCGTTGACAAAGTCAATAAATCCAAAGAGTTGATCAATGATAGGGTAGCTGACTGCATAAATAAGTTTAAACCTAAGAATTGATTTATTCAAGAGCTATTAGCAAAGTGCAAACAAACCTATGAATTTATGAGGAGTTTATAACACACATATTCATACATACATGCGAACAACATAACTGAAGCACGCAATGTAAAGTGCTGTTGGCAGGGTGTAACAATTAATTGAATTTTGTCTCATTTCGTGTGTAATACCTTATGTAACTTGGTTCACATTATAAACCACTCTTATTACTGTTACCCTTCACCTAAAACATATTATATTCATGTCGATATATTCAGGATCTATGAATTCGGAGAATAGGTTTGAGAGCCGAATTATGAATAGTAGTAGAATCAATTTACAGGAAATCCAACATGACATAACATAAATAAAACAGATATAATTTCCTTCACAATCTATTATTACACTTATGTAGGTTTCAAAAGCTAAACTTTTATCATCAGAGTACTTATATTCATAGTTAATGAGGTAATATATTTGAGAACAAAAACTGAACAGTAAACCAATCAGGAGTAGATGCTTCAAGTAGGTGGAGTCATGAACTAAAGGGTTTCACAAAAACCTGGAAACTCAGGATCTATGATTCTAAATTGAGCTCTAGTAAAGGGTTACTCAAGGGAGACAGATCTAAATTCGATTATTCGTCATCTTGACAGTCATAAATCAATTCCAAATTGCTTTCTCTAAATTTATGGAGTGACTCATGATGTGACGCTAGTGCTGATTTAACAATGCTTTCATATCTCACATGGACATATCCTTCTCAAATCTATTTCAATTTTGATCTGCCTCCTTTGGGTAATCCTTAACTAAAGCTCATTTAGAATTCATACATCAGATTTTTGTGAAATCCTTCAGTTCATGACTCCATCTATTTAAAACATCCACTCCTGATTGGTTCACTATTTAGTTTTTGTCTTTGAATATATTATCTTAAACTATAAACATAAGTTGTTATGTTTGAAATATTGTACTCTGATGATGAAAGCTCAGCTTCTGAAATGTACATTAGTGTAATAATAAATTGTGAAGAGAAGGATATTTGTTTTAATCTAGCTACATATCCTTCACGTAGCTCAAATAATAATAAATGACACAACATTTTGATCAATTAGTCAATGGTGAGAATATTTTTCAAATACCGACAAGCAAACCTAGCGTGTGACTCTGTACATGTCTTGCATGGATTTCAGTTCTGTCCTTCAAACAAAAACAGTTTTCAAGCTTTAGGAAGAATATTCTGTCAGAATAATTGCGTATAACAAGTAGACTAACAAAAAACAGCAGCAAAAACATGAACACAATGTTGATTTGTATATCATTGCTCTTGTTAGCTTTACCTTTGTTCCAACTGTCTATTATTAGCCAAACAAGGTACTAATTGTGTATTTGACATTTTGCAAGCTCGAGTTGGTTTTGAAATAATTGTCTAGCAAAAAATAACTGGAATTCGTACAAATGTCATCAGTTTTTTTCAGTCACACATTACATTTCGATCAAAATTAGGGAGCAAATAAAACTTCCAACCTAAATTTAGCTCAAAGACAATGGACCAATAAGATGTATTGTATCAAAAGATTGATTACAAAATGCAGTTCATGTAGTAAGATATGGAAACGAATGGAGGAATAAGTATCACTTCTTGATCAAAATAATAGTTGATAAATCCATGAGAATAATGATCAAAGAATTTTTTGATGAATAAGTCAAACCAATCTATGAGAATACATTTTATGATGTACCCAACAAAATAATGACTTCTATGGATCATCTTTGCATATACAATAAATCCACGAGCAGGCTGAAAGGTTTATCACAATTTCATTGCGATTAGTTCGGAATAAAATGAATGACACCCGCAGTAGGCGAGAAAATTATCTCCCTCAGTGTTAATCCTTTCAAAATCTAATTTCCAATGTGAAAATTTCAGAATCCCTGTCAAAAATAGAAACGAATAAAGCAGATTTGAAATGTCGCATCCATGTATTAATGTTTAATCTAGGCTTCAGAGAGACGCTACGTGACATTATTTTCCATTTCCGGTTTAAAATACGCCCGCAGTGCCTCTAGCGGTAGCTGGGCAAGTCAATGAATGTAACTTGTTAAAATTGGCCCGCGAGGTGTTATAAATATAGACATCTTCAGAAGGTTTATGTACCGGAGAGAAAAAAGACGTTTATCGCTCTTTATGAAAAAATGGAAGTAAATAGAGGTTCTAATATGTGATGTTTCATATTACATATCCTAATGAAGAATGTTATAAACTATGACCGTCAAAATCGATTCTTCTTCCATGCGCAGGTAAACTATTAAGATATTTCTCAAGAAAGGTACTTATACAGCAGTCGTTAGATAACGATTTTGAAAAATGTTCAAAGCACCGTTCTTAAAGTTGATTAAAGGCAGCACGCAGATGACTTTTCTGTATAATATTTCTTAGATAAACTTGGATTGAAGCCAGCACTTCAAAACTCGTAAACCATCAATTTAATGTCTTCTGCCATTTACTCCGTGTGTAATATTCTTTTTTGTCCATACTCCCAAGTTGAGAAATATCTTGCAAAGTAATTAAAACAGTCTTTCTTGCTTTTTTACAAGATTTATTTCACTGAGTGCTTACTTTGTTGCAATAAGTTTGAAGATATCGGATAAAACATTCTTCTTCAGTGGAGATTGAAGTAATAGCACATTAATAAATAATTACAAAAAATTGAATGAATATTGCAGGACATTCATGTGGAACAAGTAAATTACAAGACAAAAATGGAAGAAGATAACTTAAATCAATAACCGTCGGCCGACGTTGTATTCCTACAAGAAAAAAACCTTAAAAATACACTTCTCACCTCATCAATATTTTTCTGTTTCTCTTGATGATACAATCTTTCAATTTGAATATTCTTTTGTTTCAGGTAAGCTATTCATGTAGACATCTTTTTTCCATTCACGGTATGTAGTATTACTAGTCTCATTTCCAATTAACCCAAATTAATTCAATTCATTTCATGTATTCATAATTACATGAATCACATTCGAGTCGTTATGGAGCCTGAAGATACTCATTTTATCAATATATCCAGTTAATTTCATCTTCATCATAGGCAAATACGACTTAAACTTCTTACCACCCAACGAAGAAAGCTCTAACTTCAAATTTTTTTCTGCCTCTTGGTTATTTTTGATTTATTCCATATACTGTGGATCACCCTATAAGGCAGATATGTATGATATTGTGCATGAAAATGTTAAAATAATAAAAGAAGTCTGATAGGTAAGCTCAATATGCTATCGTGGTTAAACATCGTTCTTCGCTCATAATTTGTACCCAGAGGGGTTTTATTGATTATCTCTCAAATATCTGCTCAAGCACTTCGATTAGCTTCTGGTTATGGACAGCAATACTTCAATATTATGTTGCCAGGGGCGTCGAACATTTTAGTTATTGTAGTCATCACTAAATCTAAAGAAAAAAGTTTGTTGAACACCCAATGTTATTACTGAAGTGGAAATGTAGAGTTTCCGTATCCACAGTTTTCGAATAGCTGATATTCCATGTCAAACTCAAAATGTGAAGAATTTCTGCATCAAAATTCCACAATTTCAGCCAGAATAGTTCAGCATTTCTGAATGTATGATCCAGATATTATACTAATATCAATTTGAGCTCGACAATACTTGAATCCTAGTTTGAATGAAAAAGTCAGAATACAAACTTGTATGAAAAATGTTATCATTGAGAAAACCTGCAGATCATTTGAATATGCATCATTTGGATGATAACCAATACTCAAGTTCTTGAGTAGGCTAGCAGATAGTGTCAAACACAAGGGGAAGAATAACGAAAAGCTGCAGACATCTACCATATATTCAAGATTGTTAAAAATCTCATATTAAACTCGTATGTTCCACTTTTTGTGATATACCCTGTATGTATCTCTTTTTACTATGTATAACATGTTCACTGGAAAAATATGATAATAGCAAAGAAAGATTATATAGAAATATTACTGGAAATATTCCCTACTTTAGTACATATATACTGTACAGCTCACAAACATCAAAGATATCTAGTATTTCTTGTTATAAATGACTTTTTGTGGAGCATTATAGTTTTAAATATTAGATAAGCTTAGTTTTTGAATTGAAATTGCGAAATTTGCTTCGTTGGTATTATTTACATGCAAAACAAAATTAATTCTGGATGCCGGATTTACTGAAATAATCTGACAGATTCCAATTAAAAACTCAATCATCAGAAATACTAACAAATTATTTTTAACTGTCAACAAGAAAGCTTTAATTGAATTTCAGAATTACTTTGGATGTAATTATTCTTTTATCATTAATTTCGAAGCTTGAGAATTTAGAATTTCATGAGTGAGTAAGAATTATATTCTGAAGATTTTATATCAATAGTAGAATGAACCAGTATTGAGTTCCCTTTGAAGTTCATAGAGAATTTTGCTTCTATTTTAGAGGGTGATTGAGCCCTCGAATAGTATCGGTAGCATATCAAAATATAAATCTAACAAGAATGTTCATCACCGTTATTTCAATTCTTTCACATCAATTCAACCAACTGTAGTAGCTCCAAATGTTAAATTTTCTCGATTGCAGAAAGAATAGTATATTATGCTACAGAGACCAAACGACTCTCATTTTTGTCCAGGATAAATTTGGCTGCACTCGATGAAGACGAGGGCAGAGCCCGAGGCAGAGGCGAGGGCAAAGTACGAGGCGAAGACAAGGGCAAAGCCCAAGGCGTAGCTTCGTGCAGCCTGATTTGTCCGTGACAATAATGACAGTAGTTCAGTGTCCGTGTTGCATACGATACTTTTTGTAACAAGTGCACCGAAGTTCCCCCAATACTAAATTTTTCAAATAAATTTGGATGTATTGAAACTATCTTATCGATTTGACAAACAGCTTTTTGCAAATGCAATCACATTACAGTAAACTAATACAATGAAACATAACTTACATGATTTATTTTATTGATTGATATTTTTCACATTCTCTGTACTATCCCGTTCACAATAAATGCACATACTATAACGAACACATTTTATAATACAAATTTCTTTCAAATATCAATCTGACAAAATCAAAATAAAAAAATCCACGGCATCCATGATCCATGATCTACAATTCCATTTCTACCCAGCGGGAAAAAATATTCATCAATTCCCAGTCAACAGAGAATTAATGAAAATTGTTACCATGGGTTGGAATTGAGAACTTTCTAAGCAGAAGTCAGCTCAGTAATTGGGTACTTTCGGTATACGTCGTGTTACAAAAAAACCGTTTCAAGAATTGCACTCGCTTACTGATTTATTGTATTTATTCATGATTAGCATAATTCTATAGCAGTAATAAACTCGTGTTCTAGAATACGATTCAATACAGCTCGAATTCTTGAAGTTAAATTCACGTCAATAGAATCTGATCATAAATATTTTATTACATACATATTAATGAAAAGTAATACTATTGACTGTTAGGAATTCTACTGTGATTCTAATTTCAAATTGAATGGATGCTGAGCTTGTTTGCATCTAACTTTTCGGGCTTTAAAATCCTTTGAAAAACGTACTGCTTTGTTACTGGAATACTTCAGCATCAGAATTCATATCATGGAATTTGTTCAGAATATGGGAATACAGATAATCAAATATAAAATTGAAAACTTCGGAGTATGAGGTAATTTCTATTTCACATAGATACTGAAATATCATAAATGCAAAATATATTTTAGATTTCGTATTGATCTCTTATTTTTACTTATTTCTGTAATCATATTGTCACAATTAGTTTTTTGAATAGTGTTGCACATGAGACAAGACGTTTCATATTCCTATCAACGATCTCACATTGATTATTGGTAATCTCGCCTTATCTCTCGCACAGAAGTCCCAGGAGATCTCGGCTTAAAGCTGGAATAATGCTTTTTTGATATCATCAGAAGAGTTATCGACTCAATTGCTGGAAGTTTATACTCAAATACAAATCAGCATATCAACAACAATTTTTCTTCTAGTTATTTTTTCAAAGTCTTTTGTCATACAGAATACATGACTCATCGAACAGGCCACAAGAATAATAAACTTGTCGATTTTGGTTTGAATGATCAAATGAACCTTAGACACATCTCACTTTTAAATCTCTCAATTTAATTCGCGGTTTACATAACTAGATTTTTTGATTTTTTCTTTCAGCTTTTTTCAGTTGTAGTTTGGATCTTGGCGAACAGATTAAGATATATCTCTTCATATCATCTTATTTTTTATTACTCTATTACCGCTGTTTGACACATATTTTTCACTCAACATGACACTAGCGGGCTACTTGACGCCGTTTTCCTATGTGAAGTTTCTGTAATTTTATTGTGTCAGCTACCATTCTATAATATATTTTGATTCTATCAAAAGTTCAACCTATGCTTGTATGTATGTTTTACGTCGTTATTTCTTTTCTTTGTAGTCTCTTTGGTAGTCTGAGGATGATCACCCAGTGATCAAAACCGGCAACTCAATTAGAACTAGAGAACAGTGTGATTAAGAATTTTATGGTTTTTTTTATCAGAAAAGCCTTTACCAAAATCCTTATATCTGTCACACTTGGGTTTCTCCATTTCTTATTATAACTAGAATAAACTTACTAATTGCGATTTCTTCTACCAAATTCTCTCTAATATCATATTCTACAAGGATGAATGTATGTTGCATTTGATCCGTTTGCGTATACTCACCGCGCTAAATTTATATTTCTATAGTAATCACATGTCGCTTATGTTTCTGTAACCACGACCTGCATCTATCCACTCACATCTATGTAGTACAAGTACTTCATCATAAGCACTTAGAGTCCATTCACAATTACGTCGCACTACCGAGCTGATGACATTAATTACCGCCGATAATTGTAGCATTGATCCCCATAGAAAATCAAAAATAGGTGTTGACCTGGTTACCACATTCTATCTGAATTTGCAGAAAATGTCAGTTTCAGAATAGAATTTTCATTGAATGGGAGAAGAATAATCATATGTAATACATTCTCAAACCGTATCATAGTCCTTAGAACCAAAAATGGTTGAGATTTATGGTGAAAATTAATGTGTGATGTTTTCAATTGACAGTTATAATTCAGAAAATTGAATTGAGGGTATGTTATTGTAAATGATAAAAATTTATGCCGATGGTATTGTCTCCGGGATTGCTCATGGCATCGCCAGTACAACTTTCTAGTGAATGACCTTGAGTCGCCAATCTTTTGTTTCAACCTACAAGTATATCATTTAGTCTACCTGAACGATCTCTCCGCCTCACAAATTTACACTTCCAAATGAACGCATTCACATCGTTCACCAAAACATCGCAACCAGCCACCGTTCCGCTATCCTTGAATAATAAAACTTAACATTGATCATAGGCTAGCAAGCGCATTTATAGATGAAGAGACGAGCCTAGAAAATCACACAGCATGATCTCTGTTTCACACTTTCAAAAATGGGTGAAAGGTGTAATCGATAGAATTTATTGATATCTAGGGTTTGATATAGTGTCAGTAAACATACTGGAAAACTTATTCTCAAATCAAAATGCTGTAGCACAAGTTGTTATGAATTCATAAATCGAGTAACTCCAATTAAAAGCATTTTGTACAATTATTGAATTTGTGAGTGCTTTTGGAACATTCAAAACACTTGAGAATGATTTAGTGATTGTGAATCAATCGTGCCTCTCAAATAGTTCCCAACTAAACTGGAGCTCGACTAAGAGGTCGTCTGTTGGAGTTACTTGTGGAGCAGCAGTGCGATTGGAAACACATTATCCCCAAATAGCGGTTGATCTTCAGTGGTTTTTCTCAATGCAAGTCTATCACCAATACTTGCTTTTGTTGCCTTCTCATCTTAAGGGTGGAATAGACGATGAATTCAATTTAATATATAGTTGGAGTGCAGGAAAAGATATCATTAGATACTGAATCCAATTATTTTTTCTCATTATCTCTCTTATTACAGTACACGATGATTATTACAATTTCATGAGAATATTCTCTGAAGATAGACGTCTTAAATTTGAAACAGTGCTCGAGAGGAATTTTCATGTAGCAACTGCAGTATTACTCTATAAATATGTCAAGTAAATTAACTTTGAGAAAAAGTACAGATTTTACAGAAGTTTTAAAATATAATTTTCGCATGACGCAGTTAGCTAAGATTTATTCGTCTGAGAAAAGTCTGCTTGAAATAAATTCTTGTCGGAAAACTTCTCACGAAACAGGAATTAATTTTGTCGTAGACTAACCTTGTTTTGAAGACATGAGCACCTATGACTCTAAACGTCGTTGCAAGCATAGAAGTTGATGAAAAAAACTTGGATTAATCGTGAACATACATAGACTCTAGATGAAAATTCAACATACACTTCAACACACTATATTGAAATTTCAACTTGAAAGACAGCTCTGAAAGTTTTGCAACTTCTAGGTAGTTGATTTTATAAGTTTTTGATATATTTTAACATTGCTAGAAGATATTCTTTGAAGTGTATTTTGATCTCAATAGAGGACGAGTAGACAAGTAGTTTCTAATGGAACATTCAAAAACTCAGTTTGCTATCGGCTATTAATTCCAATCTAAAATTTGAGTAAACTTCTGCTTCTCATTATATTTCAAAGTTTTAAGATGAAATTAGTTTCTAGAGAAGTGAATTTTCTAGCATGATACAAGCGTTGTTGAAATTACAGGGACGTATAAAATATGTTTGAGGAAACTCTCTAGCTGAGATCGATTTGGTCTTATGATAATCATATCCCTTATTCTTATATTGTGCCATATCTTATTACTCAAAATACAAGTTTCATATGAAACTATCAGTATTGTGAATTCTTGGATACATGAACTCAACGTATGATATATTGTCTTTTCATTTGCTACTTCAGTTCTAGGGTCATTTGACACGGTGCAATTGATGCTGCATTTTGCTTCACATTCTGATTATTTCTTATGATGTGAAGATAACTGAATTATATCAAAATTGCAAGGGCAATCGATTATGATAATGTTCTGATGATGGAAACTTGGCTACAAAACAAGATAATTTGATTTCTAATAATATCTTGGCAGCAAGTTCAATGGAATCCAACTTTTCAATATATAATATTTCATCGTAGATCACATCATGTGAATGCCAAAGCAATATTTGAATAATTCTGGATCCAGTTAAATTTTTCTGCTTTAATCCCTGCAATTATCCAATTAATGATTGTTTTGTAGAACTGAAACCTTTTGATAGAACGACCAATTAAAAAGTCGACGTCCCAGTGCAAAGAGCCATCACAACTGTTTGTCTAAATAGAAAAAGAGAATTCTAGAACTAACAGTGGTGATTTGTAACTGTCGTACAGCTGTACAAGTGTGATTTGAATTTTTTGGTCAGTAGCAGCGTGATATAGATGAGTGTTAATTTGAATAACAACTTCAAAGAAACAAAAATTCAGGCAGAAAACATACAACATATAAATTGGAAGGAAATATTTGTGAACATTATAAAGCAAAATTTGCGCGGAGCATTCAATAAAAGGCAAAGGTCACCAGACATGATTGATAGTTCTTTGGGAAGTATGATAAATTTTTTCAAGTTCACATCCATTTCTTGACCTGCGAACAAATGTCAGGCTATCCTCTTGGACTTGAATACGTAAAAGTACTCATGAAGAATGCAAGAGAGATGATTATTGGTCATGTACATAGCCCTCATTGATAGTTTCTTATCAAAAATAGCAGCCTATCTGCATTCCTTACTACATACAACTGCTCAATGGTCAAACCACACGCCGTTCACTATCAACGTTCAGTCCAGTAGCCAGAACTGAAAGTAAGATCTTTCTTGACACAAATTTCAACCACTGTTTGGCAAGAGTTGTAAGATCCCTCCTATATAGACAATTGAACCTAATTTAAAACGATGAAATGAAATTCATATCCACGAAAACAGTGATACTACCTATTCCTTATCAATAGAGAAAAGTTATTAGGCCCAAGTCTTGTACCTTTTCCTATTTCCAAGGTGGCAGTAGGAAATTAAAAAAGGTAATGTTTCTTCACTATTTGGTAGCAAGAACTTAGTGTACTGCTGATTGACACTAAATTCAAGTATTGGAATATCCTACCTTGAAAGTGAAGACACAGGCTAGCTATTAATAAGGGCACTAGAAATATTGCACCTGAAAAATAGGAAATGGACGCCACTCCCAGGAAATGATCAGAGGAGAAAAAGGTACTATTCTGGGAGACAATAGCGACAGCAAAAAAGAAATAAAGCATAGACGTCGAAATCAATTATAAACAAAATTATTATTAATTTGAATCAAATAATTCCAAAAATTATAATTAAAAAAATTTGGTAACTTACGAAAATGGTTAAAGCTATAACACAGAATAATCTCACTGCAACAGCCAAAAGGGAACTGGAGAGCACGTCACAGACGTTCAAAATTACGTTACAAAAACTAGCTAAATATCCTCTTCAGGCGGAACTCAAGACTAGTATCGGCAGAGAAGATAGATGTCGAATTGGTAGCCACAAAAACAACGTCAGACAAGAACGTTCCCTGAATTAAGTAAAGTTGATCTTGCGTCTTATAGGGCTTTGATAAATACCCAACGGTCCTTGAAGGTGTTAAGGTTGGCCGTGCGCTTGGTCGTCAACTTCGGGAGATATTACTGTTCTTCTCAATTTCGTAGACGTGTTGATGTTTTTCTTAACTTGAAGTTGACCAAAAACTAGTCTCAAGTGGCTACTGGACCCTAAGATCCCTAGCAGCTTACACTGAAAACAAACAACCCAACCAGTATCCAATTCAACTGAAACAGAAGGTTCCTATAAAAAATTGGAAAGCTCTCTTCAAACGTGAAGCGTTAAACTTGAATGAATAAATTTAGATTCAAATCGAAAAACGGATAAACTATCAATTTAGTAAAAGTTAATTCAAATAATCAGTAAGTTATTTCTTGGTCTGATTTTTAAATAGTGCACTAAAAATTTACAAAGTAAAGAAAACTACGCTGAGCATTAAAGAGAAGAAGAAACAAAGAAAATACAAAGTCTAGCAGGACAAGAAGAAGGATTTATTAGCGACGAGTTGATAAATTTACGAACGTGGTTCGTTACTAAAAAATTGGATCAATCTTCACAAACTCGTAGGATTTTCCAGCTTAAAAACGGGAACTAAAGCCCACAACAGAATATTTTGGGCTCTGGAAACCAAAAACTACACAAACAACGTGAGAAACTGAACTACGAGTTGTTGAATGACAAATCCGCAACGCGCTAGATCCAAAATATAGTTAAATTATATATTATCAACCACTTTCACTAATCATTCATACATCAAACATACTTAGGTGAGTAAAAGTAAAAGGAGGAACAAAGATAGCCACAAATCTCGTAAGTTTTAATACTTCGAGTGTACATATAGAATTTAGAAGAAAAAATTCAGAACAAAAAAGTTTAGTTCAGTATAAAAGTTTCAGCACAAAAAACTAACAAAGAATTAACGATGAAAGAGAAAAATTTGGATATCAAAAGGTTAACCACGCGGGTCACCTCAAACGAAATCACTAGCAAAAATAATACTAAATTTGGAATAACGTGAATAAAAATAATAAACTAATACTTACAAAATCATAACACTGATTTTGATTAAATAAAATAATCACAAAATTTAGAGCAACAAGAAAAATCACAAGACGGCTCAAAAACAACCCGACTGCAACAACGGCTCGGACAAGAAAGAGGAAGAATCAGACGCGCAAGCTCCCTAAGTTAGCGCTCTCCAATCAAGTGTCATTATCACGTACTATTTTACAAAATTAGTGCAAATTTGTTACATAGATGGTGACATGGGTATGCAATGGGAAAACAATTGTACAAAAAAAAGACGTCAGACGAACTTTTTGTAACACTCTTTCGACGCCTTTTCTTATGAAGTTATCATATTTTTTACAATACTCGATATCGCTTCAACCTCATATTATTCCTTTTCATTCAGTTTGAGATTTTCTATAACAAAGAGATGATTCGAACTGAACCATTTCGCTGAACCACTATGTATACAGTTCTGTTTCAGAATATACGGTATAAATCGACTTCCTACCCCCTTCTGTATCTTGTTCCAGTTTATCTGTATAACCTATACGCAATTCTCAGCGGAAATAAATTGGTACACATGGAATGAATTAATACAGAGAAAATTGAGTAAATATGACATCAAACAAAATATTTTGGTAATGTCAAATCGCAAATTGAAGACAAATATTTGCAAATAAAATATAAAAATTACGCATTGTGGCAAACCAGTAACAAACGAACTGAGTGGTGGGAAATAAAACAACTGAGAGTTAGTGTCACGTCCCTTTGTAATTCTATTGCTGCTTTCCACGTTTTTTATCAAATTGTTTGAAGTTATGGGGGCTATATATCATGCACGATGACAGCCCTCTGGAATTATTTATTATTTCATGAGTAGTTTATTGTGTATTGTCTATTGTGTATTTGTTGTGTGTACAATTAGCTTGTGTCTGAATTACTTGTATTTTTACACTATATGAAGATACAAGATAATGTAACTTTTTTGGGACGTGAAAATATGCACTGACATAATTTTTAAAAACTATATATTCTCTATTATAAGGAACAACTCATTTGGCACATTTCCATAAGGTGGTGGAAAGAGCGATTCTGCAAATACAGCAAAGAGCTTCTAACAAATACTACCTAGAATAGCGAACAAAAATTAGCGATTATGGTAACTTGTCCGTAGTTATGACATTTGTCTTGGGGTACCTTCCACAAGGCGACCGTAACGCTTATGTCACCTCAGTAGACGATCGCGGTCTTCGCGTTCATGATCAATATGTCGTGGATGACATCATCAATTGCAACCTCCTCAACCTAACAATGACTGCAATTAAAAAGTGGGTCCATTTTAGCAGAAATCATCAAGAAATCGTATTAACTGGAAAGGTTTTTTTTCCAATTTGTACTCTTGATTCCAAATAAAGTCGATCGATCCAAGAGTTTTTATTCATCAATACAGATAATTTTACGATCTCTTATAATCATTATCCACTATCTATGAGAGAATTATCCATACAGGCATATTGGATTAATTTTGCCACAGGTTAGTTTAATCTGATTGATAGCTCACTTTTTGACCTTAACTACGAATTACCAATTGATTTGACGCTCAACAGACATTCACATCTTCTCATTTGAAGTACCAACCACTGCAATCATATGCTAGTGGAACCTCAAAAACTCCGGTTGGTAGCAAATCGTTGCGGTCGCCTAGCGGAAATTACTTCTTATGTCAAACTGTGTTAATAATAACAAGGAATCGATCAAGTCATAGATGAATAATAACGTTACTATCACGTCAAAGCACAATTTCGATATGTCAGTATTTTCCCGTTCCACTATTTAGGATTAGTTAAGGTATGCTTCAGATTCTAACAGCATTACTACTGTTAGCATCAACAGGAAGCAGTTCAAGTTCACACCTATTATAGAATTATATCAAATCATCTTGTGTGGAGAAGAAAAAAAAAATTTATCCTGAAGTAACATCAAGTGTGTTCAAAAAAGAAAAAAAAACCCAATATATCTACGCTAGTGCAAGAAGCAATCAAATTCCAAAACAGTAAAAATGAAATATAATGGCCATAAAGCGAACTGTAATAGTTTCTAATGGCTCATACACTATTTCGAATGTTCAAGATGTTTTTCTGAAGAATCTTTTCATATAGTAACATTTGAAGAATTTCTGCTCTGAAATGAAACATTCTCGACAGCAAAGCTGCAGTACTCTCACGACAATTTTCGCCTCTTTGTTCTCATGCCTTCGACATCGTACAAATCTAGAATAAATTATTTGATGTATTCAATTCTTCTTGGAGCTGTTCAGTTTTGTAATAAATAACAGAAAACAAAGGCCAGAAAAACAACTTTTGATCAAAATACTCGGTATATTTGCGAGAGATTGGTACTTGAAGCGTCAGATTGGCTGTGCATGAGCGTTTATCACCCAATGTGACTTGTTTTATACCATAACGCACCAATGCACATGAATTCTAATCGTAGTGCGATAATTTTGAATGTATTTGTATTGAACAATCAAATCGGTTGTGCACGATCGCTTATTATTGCTGTAGACTTCAATTTGAAGGTTGGATATACTTTAATGTACTCGTCACAAGCTTCAATGTAGCTATCAAGGAATGTTACTCAATGTTATATGTTATTATACTTTTATGGATGAATCAATATTTTTTGTGGGTTCACTTTGATTTTTTCTGAAAAAATTATTTCTTACACTCTATCAATGATTAAACAAACATTGAATAGCGTTTTCATTATGCGTTTACCTACTAATCTTAGTAGCTGTGAATGCTGTTACATCACATCACCAAAATACATGAAGGATTGCTAGAGATACAAAACTTGTTCTCAAATAACTCTTTGTATTACTCCGCCCCTCATTCACTTAATGAATTTGGTCCAAAATATTCTACCACTAGAAACATTTTTATGTGGAATGTTGTCAAGACGATAGCATATGGCTCACACTGTCAAAAATTCATCAGATCACATGTAGAGCCAAGCTTCCAACACTACATGCCCTAACTCTACAAGCCCTAACTTCGTAAACTCTACACCTTAGTCAAAATTTGTGGCTTGGCCGTTTTGTTACTACAAGAGCTATTGTATAACAGAAAAGTAATGAACAGTAAATAAATTTTACGCCTTATGCCAATGCGACTGTAGCGAAATGGCCAAGCCACATAATTTGACTAAAGTGTAGAGTTTACGAAGTTGGGGCGTGTAGTGTTGGAAGCTTGGCTCTACATGAGATCTGATAACTTTTTGACAGTGTGAGTCATATGGTCTCGTCTTGGCAACATTTTACATGAAAATGTTTTCAGTGGGATCTCACTTCTTTTTGCAAGTTGGTTGTAACAATATTTCTTCTTTTTGCTCATTCTTGTTGGGTTTATTTTACTATCATCTATGACAAGAAGTCATTATATCAATTTTCAGATCCCTAGAATAAAAATTTGCGGAAATCTTATACATATTCCCTTTCCTTACTTTAAGAAGTTGGGAGGTGAATGTTCCAAGTTATAGAGTTTTTCTGTTGTTTGTATACTAATACTAGCTCACATATCAAATTTCAGCTTTCTAGGACTTCAGGAAGTACACTAAACATCTTTATGATCATCAGTGAGTGAGTCTGTGACGAAATTGTGGTTTTTTAGATATCAACAAAATCTAAAGTACAGCGGAAATATAATCGAAACTTCACAAACTTGATAATTCAACTATTGACATCATATCTCGAAGATTTTGTCCATCTGGTGTAATCAAAACTCAAGTTATGAGTGTTCAAAATAGCGACGAAGCTCTTCGAGAAAAAATAGGTAGTGCCCTTAGGCTCCGCTTGGCTTGTCTTGGCGGGGGCACTGCCGAGCCCCCAGATTCAAAGTATATTTGAAGGCCTACGTGACGTGATCAATTCATGAAATTGCCTCCACTCTAAATGCTTTACTCAAAAACTGGTTTAACAGTGTCTGAAGAAAGACAGGACAAAATGATCAATAATATTTTGGGACAATTCATTGATGTAAGAAAAAGACGATTGTGGAACGAATATAGGAATAATTTTAGATTCCATTGACAGTGACTCTTGTTTAGCCTTGAGAATTCAATGTATAACTATTTCTATCAGTCAAAATTTTGTACCTTGTAATTCAAATAAGAATTAACAGAATCAACTGCTATATTTTTAAAAGAGTTCAAGATCATCCACAAATTTGATCAACGACTTTCAATCAAAGACTGTGTGAATAATTATATGAAAGGATATACTGATCATGAATTACATGAACTATGCAGAATGTGTCAGGCTGTATTACCACCAAAAGTGTATCTTAAGTAATATATTATGTATTGGTAGGGTGCGAAGTACAAGGTGGGGGTAGCTTAATCGACTGCAGCGTGAGAAGTGCACAAAACAGGCATAAGTTCGAGCTCTTTCAATGGACTTTTTTATTATTCAGTACCAAATATCACCAACTCTCTCCAGTTCTCATATAAAATACTTTCGGAAACTTCTAATTGATCTTCATTATCATGCTTATCCTACATGTCGTTTTTAACATATTGAGTTACCTGACCTTAGCCGATGCAAAATGAACAGCTTTTTAATCTCAATATCGCCCAACAATCACTAAGTTCTCAATTATTTTTTAAGAAACTTATATGCACAATTATCAATGATGTTAATACTACCAGATCCAGAAAAAAAAGCGTTATAGGGGACGTTGTCGTCACACACACAGCCAATAATATGTTAATGCCCAACAAGTTTATTATTGTTGTTATAATAATACTGATTTCAGGATAATCACGTAACAAATAATACCCGAAGGCATTATTCTTCAAAATAATGTCTAAGGGCATTATTTTGAAGTATAACAAACAAGTTTCCTGATAACAGCAAGTAACTAGAGTTATTTCTCCGGCAGAAAAGCACAGTGATAGGACATACATTGCTAAAAATTTTGATTAAAATAGTACAAAATTCGGACATTAAACATTGAAGGCCCCACGGGAGTTGAACAAGCGATAATGCCTACGGTCAACGTACACACCTCGGACCAAAGGCCCTCGGAAAGTACACCGTTGACCTCAGGCATTATTGTCCTCTCAACACCCTTAATACCGTAATTATTATAATAGAACTTAATAAATTTCCTCTTACCCCTCTTCTATAATAATTTCAAACAACAGACTTTTGACCATTCTGTGTCCACGTTAAATCTGAAACTTAAGTGCAGTTCTTGTCTCATTTCTTCCAGCTATTCATCTTTTGTGATATTTAAGATGATGCAAGTTTTGTCCGAAACTTAGTACTGAGTTTTACTATTCCTTGTATTTCCGTTACTGATGTAAAGCAAATTGCATTGCTCATGGGAATGCGGATGTCATTCTAAAAACAAAGTAAGGCAAGTATATTCAGCATGTAAACTAAAACTCTCTAGTTCCTACTAGCGCAAGTGTATAAGTTTGTAGTTTCCTTGATATTATTTTTATGTTTTTAGTCTTTGATCCTTTAAGTGCAATAATTACAAAAAATTTGTTCCGAGTTTAGTAGGAAATAGATCAAAAAATATACGATATAATTGATCAAGCTATTCTAATATATGTAAACGTATCTGTTGTTGTATTTAATCACGTATCTATACAAAGTCTCCTAAAAACGAACACTGGAAAATATCAATATAGTCAATCACCACAAAAGCTTTACAGTTGTCGAGATATGAGGTCAGAATTATCTGTTTTATATGTAACGTATTGTAGAATACATGTGGATCTTGATTAAGCTCATTCGATGCAAATAATTCCCATGTATCAATCAAATTTAATTGGTCCTTTTGATCCTACCAGAATAATATCCACCCTCTAGCTATATATCACGTTGAATTCAATTGCTCATTCCGTTTTTGTTGAAGTTGCTTCCGATATTCAAGGAAACAGTCCATATTTTATTCATGATTGTACGAGTATTACACAGTTTTCCTCCTTCCTCCTTTTTCAACATCATCAACAAATGTACAATTCAAACCATAGTAGAATTGAATGTAAGTTCAATGATTTTTTCTGCTCCAAATGACATCATCTCTCTGTTATTAATATTTGTTCCGTAGATATAAATCATGCTGTATATCACCAAACAATAATATAATCATACAGATATACACGTGAGTTGCATCACAATAACAACAGAATTCTGTACTAGTAACCCATAACCTACACAATGTTGACTAATTTTAGATTTGCATTGCTCACGCTGAATTTAGAATTAGAGTGTGACCTACAATGCTTCCAACGAGATTCGTCAATAGAGTCACATTATCTCTTATCCTATTGTTCATGCAGCAGATCAAATTGACTATTGTTCTCTCCCCCTGATATACTATCTTCATTCCTATCACAAATGTCAACTCGATCTAAATGTAAATAATATTGGCACAAAAACAAATTATAAGGGTTGTATTCCAAAATGTGATAAAATAGAGGACGATTAATACAAAATGCTGCTAGAAAAATTATATTAGCCTTAAAAGTAGTTCAGATATGACGAGTTTCCTGAGAGTGATAGAGCTATCTGCGGTATCACTGCATGTTTCAAATTTAGTAAAAATATAATCATTTATAAGATGACAGTAGTCAGGGATTAGTTTAGAAGGTAAATCTGTGGGAAAGATATACAGAACCCTTCAAGAGAAGAACTTCACTACTTCAAAAGAAGAGACCTAAAATTATTCAAATGTTTGAAGACATTTAATCAGGAACTGTTAACACCATGAAAGAGCTAGAATATGTTCTAAAATACTGTGCTTATACTTTCAAATATAAACAGGATATAAATTAGGTAGCTACACATCTTCACCAACTCTCGATGCGGTATGAAGTCAAGCACATTTTATAATGCACGACAGACTGGAAGTTTGTTAACACGAGTGAGATTCTTGCCAAACTTCAATGTCTCAACATCGCGGAATGAATTATAGAACATGTTACGATACGGTACTCCACCAGCACAGCCAATTCTATGAGTCGGTCGACTCAAGCGGATGAAAGAACAACTCAATTTCAAAAGCACTTCCATTGCTGTATCCTTGCTCTTATCCTACCAATTGAGGAAGTATATTTGTACGTTAGAAACTTCGTCTTGCTTGTGAGATTGCTATACATTTATAAGTTTGGAAATGCTTGTCTAGATTTGTAGTTATATTTGTATTCTTTTTGCTAAATATTATTTGCATATATCATCTTGAAAGATTCCAGCGTTGAACTCCACACTAAATTTGAACAATATCATAGCAATTATTTCGTTATTTTATTGACAGAACATTCAGAATAGTATGTTTCCTAAAACAAAACCAGATTATGAGTCTGGAAATGCTCTCAACTTCAGAAACTGAAGTGTCAATTGAACAATCATATTTCAGGAGTCTCAATAATCTCTAGACTCTTTGAATATGAATGTTGGAAAATAGTTTTCAGTCCTTCAACCCTCCATATTCAAGAAGGAACAATCGCAAATGATCAATGTGGCTCATCTTGATCACTAACTCTATTTGTTGTAGATGAAAAAGAATGTTCACAAGGGCAAGAATCTTAATTTAAGTGCTGTTGATCATGATGCATATATTCTAGAATCTAAAACCAATTATTGCTTTGTCAAAATACCCAAGACTTATAATCAATTATAGTAGTATTTTGAACCGGGGCGTTTCTCATGTGCAACCGGTTACATTGAGGTCAGATGACTTGAAGTGGTACAAATTGTTGCATATTCACACATTTACGACGTCAAGCTCGAATACGACGCTCCCGAATAGAATTCACCACAGCGACCTAACATGGATCAAATGAGATTATTTTCCTAAACAAATAAGATCTGTATTGCTGAGTGAGGTGGATCTGAAAACCCTCATCACGATTACCTTATGTAAGTCCTGATCAGTTTCATATCAGAATTCATGAAAGAGTATCCTGATCACCTCCTTAATGATGTTTCAATCAGGTACTTCTGAGGATGGTCTCTCAAACCGAGGAAACCTAACGAGAATCCAGCTAGCTATCGCCCTATAGCACTTCTTGCTGTCTGCTACAAATTGCTATAACAGAATACATCAAACTATAGATGAAGTTATTCCACCAGATCAAGCTGGCTTCAGACCCAAACGCAGCTGCTGTGAACAAGTATTTGCCCTCACGTCATACATCGAATCAGGGTTTCAGAAGGGCCTAAAAACATCAGTTGCCTTCATCAACCTAACATCCGCATACGATACGGTTTGGCCAAATGAACTTATGCTGACAATAAAGAAAACTATACCCTGCTCTAAGCTAACAGACCTTATGGGAAACATGCTCAGAAACCGCTACTCCAAGGTAACTCTAGGACAGGCAACTAGTAAATCATTCACATCAAAAACGGACTGCTTAAAGGATCAGTTCTAGCTCCCATCTTTTTAACTTGTACACAATATCATCAGAAAACTCGCAGGAACAACATTAGGAGTCCAAGTGGATACACTACGAACAGCAGCTCAAGCATTAGCTCTTCTCGTCGCAGAGTATTACGCCCTGATATTGAACGAAAGTTCACACGCCAATAAAATCGATATACCTCTCAATAACACAATGAAAACCATATCAGAAACTCTAAAATCCACTCCAATATCCTGGCTTTAGGCATTTACAAACTTAGCTCCGCCAGACCTACGACGTCAGCAAGCTACTGTTCGTTAATGGAAGAAACTGCATGATCCAAATCAATTAAGAACTCTTCTAATCCACGATATAATAGATCACCCACCAGGTCACCGTCTCAAGTCCCGTTATCCAATCTGGCTAGGCATCATATTGAATCAGCAAGAACCATTCAACATCAAAGAGGCCTGGAAAAGTAAATGGATATCCAACCACTATTTTTGTCAAAACTACCACAAAGATCCAGCGGCCTCACTATTAGGAATGCGGATGCCGAGAATAGCATAATGCAGCCTTAACCGTATTAGAACTGGACATGCCAGATGCCTCTCCATGCTCTATAAATGGGGACTTTCAGATACAGAAGAATGTGACTGCGGAGTCCCCCAGCAAATTGAAGACCACATAGTTCACGAATCCTGGAAGCCGCACCAGCTGCTATAAGCTGGATCACATCTCTTATACTCCCCCCATCTTTAACAAATTCCACGAAATTTTAGAGTGGATTATAGTCATAATTGAATCCAAAATCAAATTTGTATATAGATATACCAGCCAATAACGCGACATGTGTAATCCCAATTGTAGATTGCCATATGATAAAAAAAAAAACACATACTTTTCAGTATGACGCTTGTCCTCCTTCTATCCAAAACGACCTCCTACAAACTCCCCTGAATAGCATCATTCATCATTTGTTCTTCTGTTGCACAATGCATTCCATTCAAACGCCTGATCCTATTACTCCACAAGCCCTAAATAGGATCCAAGACAAGTAAATTCCCAGGTCAATCGAGCACCCCGATTCTATTCTCCAGCATGAAAGCCGTTGGCAGACCCAAACTGTGACTGTAACAAGAGGCCATGTCGCGTTGAAATGTCCCGTCTGAGGCTCGCACAAATAAAACGATCTCACGGCGTTACACTTTGATTTATTCATTTATTATACCATAAGTAGTTGAAGTATTATCGATTATTTTTGTGGTGCTATCACGAATGTTTATTGTGCTTGCGTTTGGATACCACGAGTGTGCAGCACGAGTGGTATTCACAAGCACAATAAACATGAGCCGTTAGGCCATATGAAAGTTGATATCATAAGTATCTCGTGAAAACGAATGGCATAAGTTTTTCGAATGACCAAGTCAAGATATGTACGAGAACATCTTGCGAAAGTCTGAATGTTTTCGTGCATATCTTGACTTGGTCATGCAATGTAATCTTAATATTATCCTCATAATCTTGTTAAGTAGTGTAGACAAGGATGATGATATTGAAGAAATCCTGTTAATTACGTAGCTATGGAAGAGAATTAATTTAAAATTATAATAAGAACCATCCAACTGAATCCGATTGAGAACTGTTTTGCTGCTATGAGTGTCGTTTTTGTGGATATAACAAATACGTAAGTTAAACATGTTCTTGACTAGTTATTGTATACATCAATTATTTCTGATTATATTAAAACGCATTCAAATGAAGCCCACGACAAAAGCGAGCCATTAATTTCATAAACTTTTATAAACCCTCGAAGTAATTTTCATTAAAACCTACATACAAGTTAATATCTATCAAATAACGTTTTGCATACTCTATTACCCCCGAAGGCTTCCATTTTAATTTACTGACGAGAAGAAGCATTGAATAATTTTCTAATATAAAAATTATATAGCAGAATATTCTAGTAGTGGAAAATTTTAATTTGTGAATATTTAAGATTATTTTAATCGCCGTTGATTTTTTTATTCTATACTGCATACTTTAGCAGCTGGAAAAATAGCATGATTGCTTGTACTAAAAGTGGATTAATCAATCAGTAACGCCACTGGAAAATCGAAATGACATGATCAATTTTGCCAACATAACATGTTCATAAACTTATGACCAAAATGAACACTGGAATATCCAACAATGTGGAATCTAGAATACGCCGTAATATATGATCAAATATTCCATCAAAACGTCAATCTTTTCAGCGGCAAACAAGTTGATGATTGATGATGATGACATTTTATAATTCTGTTTGAAGTCGTTAGTTTGAAGGGACTGTCATCTCGAACAAATTTATGAAACAATGTCGTTTGATTTACAAGTAGCGCATACAAAATTTTCTGGCCTTCTTAAATAGAATAAAGGATGTTGCCTTCAGATTAGAATCGAGTGGAAGATTGGAATTTCTTCGTATATAAGAGTATTCAAATTCAATCATTATGAAAGTAAAATAAAATAGGAATTGAACAGTATTTGTGATGGCAAATTACTTGTTCTTACGTCAAAGACATGTCAAATTGAGAAAGTCTTAAAGTTATCTCTACTCATAGTGAGGAATATTGCTATAATTTTCAGAAAACTAATCAGAAAGCAAAGATAGACTAGATATTATAATATGACTTTGAAGTTGAGTGTTAGTTCGATTCTAGAATATGTTGAGCTTTGTTAACAAAGCCAACTCCTCCACCACAACCGAGTAAAATAGTCCGAGAAGTTTTTGCGTCCTAGCCACAAACCTCACTCTCTTTGTTCAACTCACCCTTCTGAGTGGTCTTTTAATGTTTTTGGGTGCATCCCACTGCGGCTAACCACAAACCTCCCACATCACATAAGGCGTGAAATCAAATTGAGTTTGTTGAGCTTCACCGCTGTTAACATCTCAGAGAAAGCAATGAATTAATTTTGTAAGTGTCTCAAATCCTACGGGAGATAGAGAAATGTAAGATCACTATGAATGGGGATGAAAATGTTGGTTCATATATTCTCAAAACAATTCATGTTTTCTTATATTGGAGTTGAAATTTCAGAATGAATGAATTTCAACGATAGCAATTATCGAGCAAAATCAATGAACAAATTCAGTGAGTGTAATTATTCTCATTCTCTGTAACGCTTCCCGTTCAGATTTAATTCCTTTTGTCGTATTATATCCAATTCTCAGTCGTACAAATTAATTTTTGATGTATTTCTATACCGCCAAATTCGCTCATGAATTGAAAATAACAGAATTTCATTCGCTGTTTGTTAATTGACGTGAATTTCCAATTATCGAAAAGATTTATTCTACGTAATTAAAACCATGATGAGTAGAGTCGTGGATTTCAGTGATTGTAATCAAGTTATTGATAGAATTTTTAAGTGATGAGTATTTAATGATTCAGTAATTGCATTTGAAATTGATGGTTACTTTAACTACATCAAATAGTGTATACATAGTTGATCTGATATAGGGTACTCATTGAAGTTTAATTTTTCAACATGGAACATTGAAATGAATGTTTGCATGTCATGATTATTATACACAAAACAGTAATTGCACTATTAATATTTGATATAGCAATCTTATTGCTAGCCAATTAAGGTCTTTTCAGGAAAATCTTATAGAAATGTCAATGTGCTACTCATAAGCAATGTTCAATGAGCTGTAATTTTTTATTACTCAAGTATCATTCATGACGATAATAAGATGATTAGTCAACTTGGGATTTTTCTCACGGATAACAAGATTTTTCACCTTTTGAACTAATATTGCGACAACCATTTGAAGTCCAAAGCTTGCGACTCCGAATAACTCACTCAATTGAACAATCGTTCCAAATATAAACTTACTATTTTGTACAAATTGATTGGAACAGAGGACTGTGCTTTTGTTGGCTCCATAGATCTGCAGTGCATTTTTCAGTATGACGCGTGTCATTCTTTGGCGAACATGACCTTCTGCAGACGTTTAGTGTTGCCTCCACTTGATTAGTGTAAGCGTTCTTGAGTTCATCATCGTACAAATGCATTTGAGTGGCATTGATTGTCATGCGTTTTACTGTAGTACAATCGGTTTTGCCTGGCAGCTTCATCACAATATTTCACAGGCTCTCGATGGGATTTAGGTTTGGCAAATTCTTGGGCCAATCAAAAACTTTTATTTGGTTGTCCAGCATGGAGGCCTTCACCAGTTTTGAATTGTCACCAAACACCTTGGCGTGTTAGGATGCCCAGTCGAAGATTCGCTGCGTCTTGGACCATCAGATAGTCGTAGATTTGAGTGCCCTATTTTGTTTTCTCTGCCTTCAAGAGTTTTGATAAGTATGTATATTTGGAGTAAAATAAAGCCAAAATTAAAGCTGGACCATGTGGCCAACATAATAATAATTAGTTTTAAATTTTTGAAATAAAAACCTGTTTTGATCCAATTTTCTCGTTTCTGCCATGCTTACGAAATGAAATTTAGGGAAAAAAGAGTCAGCGAAAAACGATAGGCAGAAGTGATCCACTTGGCCAAGGGTTTGGAATGAGTGCTCAATTATTCAAAAAAATTATATCAATTGTTCACGTTCTTCTCGTTTCTGCCGTTTGGCCATATGAAAGTTGATATCATAAGTATCTCGTAGAAACGAATGGCATAAATTTTTTGCATGACCAAGTCAAGATATGCACGAAAACATTCAGACTTTCGCAAGATGTTCATCCAGTTCTATAAAGCTTCTATTACAATATTTTTCTTAGACAGTGATGAATTCTACTTGATACGATCAAGGAACTTTAAACGGAAATCAAACTAAGATCTCATGATGACATTCTCTCTTTGTTTTCTGATCAGGAGTTTTTTGAAAATTATATTGATATTCCTGACTATAAGTGGGGATAACTTCTGAACTTTTTCAATTTGAAATGCCTTTGAAGTGAGAACAAGTAATTTATTATGACAAAAACTGTTTATTTTATTATACTTTCATGATCATTGAATTTGAATACTCGTATATACAAAGAAACTTCAATCTCCCTCTCGATTCTAATCTAAAAGCAACATCCTCTATTCTATTCAAGAACGCCGGAAAATTTTTCATGCGTTACTTGTAAATCAAACGACATTGTTTCATAAATTTGTTCGAGATGACAGTCCCTTCAAACTAACGACTTCAAACAGAATTATAAAATGTCATCATCATCAATCATCAACTTGTTTGCCGCTGAAAAGATTGACGTTTTGATGGAATATTTGATCATATATTACGGCGTATTCTAGATTCCACATTGTTGGATATTCCAGTGTTCATTTTGGTCATAAGTTTATGAACATGTTATGTTGGCAAAATTGATCATGTCATTTCGATTTTCCAGTGGCGTTACTGATTGATTAATCCACTTCTAGTACAAGCAATCATGCTATTTTTCCAGCTGCTAAAGTATGCAGTATAGAATAAAAAAATCAACGGCGATTAAAATAATCTTAAATATTCACAAATTAAAATTTTCCACTACTAGAATATTCTGCTATATAATTTTTATATTAGAAAATTATTCAATGCTTCTTCTCGTCAGTAAATTAAAATGGAAGCCTTCGGGGGTAATAGAGTATGCAAAACGTTATTTGATAGATATTAACTTGTATGTAGGTTTTAATGAAAATTGCTTCGAGGGTTAATGAAAGTTTATGAAATTAATGGCTCGCTTTTGTCGTGGGCTCCATTTGAATGCGTTTCAATATAATCAGAAATAATTGATATATACAATAACTAGTCAAGAACATGCTTAACTCACGTATTTGTTATATCCACAAAAACGACACTCATAGCAGCAAAACAGTTCTCAACCGGATTCAGTTGGATGGTTCTTATTATAATTTTAAATTAATTCTCCTCCATAGCTACGTAATTAACAGGATTTCTTCAATATCATCATCCTTGTCTACACTACTTAACAAGATTATGAGGATAATATTAATATTACAAAAAATCATTTTTTCTGACGAGTTATAGTTTAAAGCAAGCACAAAAAGCGAAGCTGATAAATAAAATAAGACATGGAAGTGAATTATGTACGAATTGCATATAAAACTTTGTCCACCACTACCTTATAATACATACTTTATAAATGAGTTTTCTGAAGCAAAACGACAGTCATTTTTCACAGAGTGAATAATAGCAGTGAATAATCATTATTCACTGGTGTAGATTTCCTAGAGCAGGCGGTATATATTATGAATCTGGCAAGCCTTTATTAGTACGTCTAGGCAATAACCAGGCACTTTGAGTAGCTAACTTTATACAAATCACAAAATCTTGTTAAAATATTACTTTAATCTATTTTTTAATGCACTTGAAGAAAAGAGTTGACATTAAATGAATTGTATCAAGTAAGCCATTGATATGACATGACAAGCGAAGCATGAATTGTTGTCAATTTAAAAACGTCATAATTTCGATCCAGAATACGTAAAAAATTAAAATTGATAGTGAGAAAGAGATATTGTGTACTTGTACTCCACCGGAGATAACGGAAGCTGCAAAAGTCACCTCTCCGAGTTTGTTGCCTGAGAAATCTCGAAATCTTCACATTCTTCTGTACAACACCTTTATGGACTGAAGGGCGACCAAGAAAATTAATTCATCCTCAGGGTCAGTTTTACTGGTATATTTACGGAATTAGCTGCAAAATATAAATCATCCACATTGTGGACACATTGCTCTATGCATAGGAGTACGCTTAATATGAATCGAGAAATCGATATAGAAGACTATGCAAAACTGCGGCCACTTTTAAAACGGAGATCTAAGGGCTTTCATCCGGAAAAAGCCAATACATTCCCTTCCCAAAAATTTCACAAATTTCTTATTCAAGCATGTGAAGGAAAATATCTTGCAATGAAGGTAAGAAATTAGAAACATTTAAGAACTTGTTTGAAAAAAATATTATGGGATTAAAGTCAATAGTAGTCGTGAACAAAGTATAGTATTCTACTCACATATAATAGCTATGATTCACTCAGGTTAATTATGCCACTCGCTACGCTCGTGACATGAACTTAATCTGAGTGAATCATAGCCTTCATTATATGCTCGTATAATAATATACTATTATGTTCGACAGCATTGTAGATAATTCTTATTTGACCGCAGTGTCTGATATAGTATGCATTTCTGTCGCTGTAGTTACTATTGTTATTGTCTAGAACTCTACGAAAACAGTCTCAATATACTATTAGTACGGGAGGTAGCGTTGTGTTTGAACGAGTCATTTCATACCAACTGAAAATCATAATAATAATAGTTTTCCCCTATTACAGTTGAGTTATGAGCGTCAGCTGCCGCACCCGCGGTGGAGCTGAAGGTAACAGCATATGAAAGTTGTCAAAAAAAAATTCCGTTTTAGTGATTTCATACCGTGCTAAAATTCATGATATGATTTTTCAGACGATTTCCAACTGGAAAATAAAAGTCAGCTGTTTTGAAAGAGGGGGGTTATATGTCAGTCGTGTGTATGAACTTATCAAAATTTTTTGGGAAAAAATTCATTTCATACCATATGAATTTTTCACAGTTGAATCTTCATACTTCTTGAAAAATAAAAACAATCGTCCGCTGTATTATTAACGGTGGTAAGACCGTCAGTCGGCGTCATGAACATGCCGCGCGCTCAGCCCATCTAAGCGTTGCACGATTACTTTTGCAAATAAATTGACGATCTTTACACCAACATACATTGAGCTGACGATGATTTGTATTCGCATTACCAATGAAATTATAGTATATTTCTATTTCAGGCAGAATTATAACAATTTATAATAAAAAATCAAGTTTTATGTGGTAACGTACAAGTTTTTATTAAATTTTTCATATTGTTCAAGTCACGACGATTTTAGATCATACATATATTTATTTATTGATCGAAATCGTTCAAGTATCTTGTAGTAGACGAAGAGCTGGCTACAAAAATGTGAACTGATCGAGTATAGTGGCGATTTTTTCTCATTAGATTCCTATGACGTCAACTAAGCAAGAGGCCAACATGCAGAAGTCATATTGGCTGCAATCAAGGAGGGGAGACGGTTAAACGTGCAATTTTTACCTCAAAAAGGAATGATCGAATATAGTTCTGCAAATTGGTATACAGTTACATATCTTGCTAATATAAATTGGAGGAAATGTTCCCAGAAATGTAAGAGATAAACTAACTTCTCCCAGAAGCGATAAAGCGGTATCAGAAGGGTTTAAATCAGCCAATCCAAAATATAGTTCTGCAACTTTGTGTATATCAGGTTAACAATAAGAAAAACTCATACTTCAATTTGCAGAAGCTGAAAATGACGATAAGTGACTAAAAAAATATTTAAAACCGTGCGGATGAAATTTTCTAACTCTGTTGATCCTTAATGATGCGATTCTCTTTTAACTGATGAATAATCAAATGAAGTACTGAAAATCGTTTTCTTGGTATGTTGAAGTTATAGTAAAAATGTGATTTTATTTGCAGAGATCAAAAGTAAGGATAACTAAACAGATTAGCTATTGATTATCGATTTTGTTACTGTTACCAACTATCCGAGCAAATATTGGTTTCAAGTACCTTTGGAATACTAATTATGTGATCCTAGAATAATATAATCATTTTGATAAAAATCTCAAACTGAGTACTAATAGTCGGAGAGCCCATGACCCATGTTTCATTAGGTGTTTGATTCAGATAGAAATTTTGTACAACGGTATCTTTAGGTAAGATATATAGGTAACTGAATGTTTGCCTGACCTACCTCACTACGCCAGGTACTGCGCATATGAGAAAGGTGTAAAAGAACTATTTTATTGCTTAAACTCCAAAAAACGTGTCTGGCTTTCTCCCAATGTTTTTAAATATATCTAATTGAGATGCTATAAAAATTTTAGCGTGAATCAATCAATTCTTTTCAATTCTTGAAAATATACAACTTTTGGCTATTTTGATTCAATTGGTTCATTTTCAACGTTTCCTGTAAGAAGAAATAATATAATAATAAATATATATATGATCAGTGAATAAATATATGTATGATCTAGAATCGTGACTTGATAAATATGGAAAATTTAATAAAAACTTGTACGTTACCACATAAAACTTGATTTTTTATTATAAATTGTTATAATTCTGCCTGAAATAGAAATATACTATAATTTCATTGGTAATGCGAATACAAATCATCGTCAGCTCAATGTATGTTGGTGTAAAGATCGTCAATTTATTTGCAAAAGTAATCGTGCAACGCTTAGATGGGCTGAGCGCGCGGCATGTTCATGACGCCGACTGACGGTCTTACCCCCGTTAATAATACAGCGGACGATTGTTTTTATTTTTCAAGAAGTATGAAGATTCAACTGTGAAAAATTCATATGGTATGAAATGAATTTTTTCCCAAAAAATTTTGATAAGTTCATACACACGACTGACATATAACCCCCCTCTTTCAAAACAGCTGACTTTTATTTTCCAGTTGGAAATCGTCTGAAAAATCATATCATGAATTTTAGCACGGTATGAAATCACTAAAACGGAATTTTTTTTTGACAACTTTCATATGCTGTTACTTTCAGCTCCACCGCGGGTGCGGCAGCTGACGCTCATAACTCAACTGTAATAGGGGAAAACTATTATTATTATGATTTTCAGTTGGTATGAAATGACTCGTTCAAACACAACGCTACCTCCCGTACTATATACAAATGAAATTATTTATGAGAAATGAGAATGAGCATAAATTTAATGTATCATGTTTATTATCAATATTCATCTCTGTTGTTCCAACAACTTGGAAAATTCGAAGTACTTAACTGAGAAACCAATTGTTTTCAGTCACTACGCTCTTAAAAATGATTTGTTGTTAAGTCAGTTGAACAAAAAATATAATATGGTATAAATCCATGTTGCAGTTCACACAAAGTGTTCAATTATATAAGCGAATGGATGAATTCTTCTATGAGTAACTCAATGACAGATTTGGTCAACGATTCATTGATGATTGCATAGTGATCGCACTCAATAATACAAGATCTGACGTGGACATCACGTGACATACTTGTACATCATTGGATATATATAATCAAACCCAACATTCCATCATTTCACGGCTAGTCGGTTGCTATGGGAAAAGTTTGTCATCATTCTTACGCTACAAAACTCCTAAATACTGATTTCCAGGATTCTACGGCTAACAGTTCTGAATTTATGCGCAAAATTTCAAGATCGTTAAGTATAGTGCATTTTCGACTTGGTCGATCTCAATAAAAATAGGATATGAGCATCTAGACAGAACTATCATCTTGAATACTGTATTCTAATATTCTACGTTCAATCGTTTTGGATTTATGCGGAAAATCAGAAAATGCTTTCAGTAAACTGTACTATCGGCTTAGCCGATCACAATCATAATGCAAGGTGTACAACCAGATGCTATAGAAGTGCTTAATATGAAATTTTAATATTCTGCTGCTGATTATTTTGAATTTATGAGAAAGATTCGAAGTGTACTTCCGGCTTAGTCGATTGGGACGAAAATAGGAGATGATCATTTGTATGCTAAAGCATTTTTAAATACTGAATTCCAGTATCCTACGGCTGATCATTCTGGATTTATGCGGAGAATTCAAAAAAAGTATCAGGTAAAGTGCACTTCCAGTACAGACGATTGCAACCATAATGCGAGGTGCACATCAAGATCCTAGATCCTATACCAGTCTTTCATACAAAATTTCAGCATTATACGTTTGACGAATTCTGAGATTTGCGAGTTACGCACATACACACATACATACGTACATACGTACCGACATCAAGCCAAAAATAATCAAAATGGATTCAGGGATGCTCAAAACGGATATTTCCATCAAAATCTCGATAGGTGAATTTTGTCGGTTTCACAATACTTTCTTGTACTTAGTATAAGTAAGTAAAAATAATATATTCTTCAAAAATTCAAGGATCCGCATTCTAGAATCAATCAAAATATTGAAAAGGGTGAGGATAACATTCCAATCTTCTCAATCTTCTAAATCAAAAAGAATATCAATTAATTATATTAGTCACTATTCGATATGGGGAGCAAACTATATCAGAATGATATTCAAATCTCCACCCTATTACAGTTAAATTCAGAATCAGCATCATCAATATCCTTTACCCGTGGCTGGAGCCTTTCTGTTTTTGCAGGAGTTGTTTTATGTAGAATAGAATATTGTAGAAATCTTAAATAAAAGCATAGTCATCAATAAACTTATTGGATGAATATGTATTTTCAAAAAGATACATTTACATAACAGATTGATTGAATTCTATATATTTGTTTTGATTTTTTGACGTTTCGACTTGCTATTCAAAAATCTTAATCAGAAAAAATCAAAATAGAAGTATTGTAATTGTGATTTTTTTGAAAGTTCAAGATTTTGATGGATATTGACGTTTTAGACCCCACTAAACCCGAAAAACATAATTTAGAAAAAAGTCGGTCTGTCGTTTTGTCTGAAAGCACAATAACTTGAGAACGCGTACAAATTTTAAATTAAAATTTTATATTTAAGTTTTTGAGTTCAAGTTCGCAGATGAGCTTTTTTCAACCAAAGGTATTGATGGAACTTTTCAGTTTTTCGCGTTTATTTTATGAATGGTGGTATTTATCATGGAATATATAATCACTAAAACTTATCTTTGAATGATTTGACAAAATATCCACTGGAAATATCTTCAAAAATTAACAGCGGTTCATTTGTTATTCTCAAAGTTCAGATAATCATAAAATCTGTTATATTTTTCTGAATAAAAGATATAATTAGAACCTTGAAGCGTCAAAAAGAATATTTGAACGATTGTCAAGGTTTTTTCATACATCCCTTAAGTGATGTCTAGTTTGGTATCAATTTCAAGCTCTCGGGGAGATAAGCCTAGTAGATATCAGAAATAAATAATTGAGTTGAGGAATCCACGTTACGATCTTCAAATTACACTTCAAATGTCTAAATTGTATGTTCTAATGAATTGAAGACCCAGAAAATCTAAAAAAGGACCGCTTCAACAATGACAGCTGTCACTTTGACAATGATTGCTTTCACTTTAAAATATGCAATCAATCCATGCGAGACTCTAATATTTCAACATAGCTGATGGTGGACTATGTTGCTCCACTCAAAACGTCCAAATTTATTATTTGAACATCATTCACAAGACTTCGAGCCTTTATTAACAAATTTTGGCAGATAATTGATATCAACTTTCAAAGAAATACCTTCCAGTTTTGGTCAGAATGTCTACTTGGTTGTGCGGTTTGTATTGAGACAGTAGATTGATATGGAAAAACTTAATGGAAGAACTGAACAAAGCAGCTATATACCACTACGCGTGAGACCGTGAAATATTCTGAGAAACTGGCTACAAGCGAGAAGTTTCATAAATGATTATATAGACTAGATTAGTAAGGAATAATTCCCGTCGACTATAGAGAGATGAGTTGATCTATTGGGAGGATGTAGAGCAGTTTGACAAATTGGTTGAATAGAAATTTGCAAGAACTTGGCCAAAAATATAGGAGTACTGCTACGAGACATCCTATGAGTTCTCTTGTATTGTTTGAGATATTTTGATGGAACAAGATACAAATAAATGAAGATGGAGGTATTCCACCAAATTTATATACTTTGAGAAGCCTGTTCCAAAATAGTAGCCGAATACATGAGAGAATAATGATATTCATAGAGTTCCTAAACATAAAACAAACTGAAATTCAACAATTTCAAGCACTAGATTGGCTCTTGTTTCATCAAAGAGAAATTTAATGAAATACTGCATGCTCTCGAAAACCAAAATTCTTATTATAAGTGGACTGATTGCAGACTGAGCTACTGCAGAAACATTATTCACTTCTAGAAATGCTATTTTCCGCTATGCCAACGCATCAGCTTATTTTTGCAGTATTTTTTGCAAAATTGATAGAGTTTCAACGTATAACACGCCCTTCCGATCCTCTTGATACAAGATTTGACTTTGAGTGGGATCAACATTTACACCTCAATTAATTAATTGTAAGTATCTTATCGAGTTCAAGAGCTGCACAGCTTGTTAAATTAGAGTCTCGTCCACTCGTGGACTTGAGAAAGTTCGAATACAATCTTTAGATTCATTAGAATCAATACACATAGCCTGTGAATTTTGAGTTTGTGTCTCAACCAATATATAAAATGCAGACAAAACTGTGGTGAAACTTCGTCTCTGAGCTTAAAAGTATTGGTCATCACATACACATTATTCTAATATATTCCATATACTGCTAAAGTTTCCATATTCCATATTCCATGTATTTGTTAAGATGGCATGCATGAATAATTGCTGTGTTGAACTTCAGAATTCAATTACCAAAGAGTTATAAACTAAAAACTCATTTATCAGAAACAATAATTCCAGCAAATTTTCATTAGCTTCTAACTTCCAATGATGAGATTCCTTATATTGTAACCTTGTTTTCTGCGCGTAAATAAAATATCTCTTGAGAGCAGTAGCGTCATGGTGGAGGTCTCGCCTCTATGCTTCGCCGCTTGTATGTTCCGGTTCACATCCCGACACCCCAATTGGAAATTTTCCTAGTCACATATGTAAAGCTTCTTTCTGCATATTCTGCTTTGTCAATTGCCAAATTACCTCAGTTAGAATGGAATTGGTCCTTTATTTGAACGCTAGGGCTTGTACAACATGAGGATTAGAAATATAAGTTATGTTTCTCAACTGTTCTGCAATTCCTCTACTCCTCATGAACAAAATATAAAGACAATTTGGAATGATTACTATATGTTGATGTGGTTATCGTAGCAGATATCAAATTAAACCTTCCAAAAATTAGTACTGGTTCCTATGGGCTACGTATTTCGCTTCATCGGTTCACCGCCACTGGTAATCGATAGCAAACGTTTCTCTTGAAAAGTTTGTTTCAGGCTGAAGATTCAACTTCAGATTATGTAATAAAAGAAAGAGCTGCGGTCTATGAAGTGACAGTTAGTTACGAATCCATCCCAATAACCAGATGGAATTCTGAACAAAGTTTTCTTAAAGCGTGAATATTTTATTCAAAAGTGTGATCCCTCCTCAGTATTCTTTGTCAATTGACTGTAACCCTTTGCTGTGAATTAATTGATTGGAGATTACTTTCTTGATGAAGATTAGTTCAACATTGAAAAGGCTCCAAAAGAAATTGGAAAGGATTAATTCATGAAAAGAATCTTTTCTTGAAAGCATTAGCTTATAAATTACTTTGGCCTAAGAATTAATCACGAAAATCATTTCTTTGTTCCTCTTCCGTTCCTATTTTTATCCTAATGTATATATAATTCACGTTTCTGTTTGCTCATGCCTATCATATTGTCTCATATCAAGCCTTCCTTGTACAACTGTGCATATTTAGATGTACATTTGAAAATATTCGTTATGAATGAATACTGTGTATTATTAATGTGCTATCACGTTTACAGCAAATGCTAACAACATAAAAAACACATCCGATAATACAAGTTTCCTCCAAATGTCAATTTAACATATAACAATGCAATAAAAAGATTTCTTCAAGTTGCAAAAGAAAGATAATAGTTGCCCTCGTCTGTAGCTATTAACTGAAACTAGACAAGAATAATTACCGCTGAATAGTCTAAAAACACATCTTACAATGTATAAATCTCCACCCAAATTAATTCAAGCTACGAAACTTTGCAGCTTCTTCTCTTTTTTTGAAGTGATAAAATACGATAACGGAAAATTAGACCATTTAAATTGCTCTGAAAAATCAGATTGTCTGAAAACTAATTTCAGCGCGGAAATTGTGTAAACATTCTAACTACTCTTTCTGAACTCTGTCAGGAAGAAATTGAAGGATGGTGTTGAATTGGAAAAGTAATCAATCTAATATTCAAACACAATTCGTATTTCTCTAAAAACACTTACCCTTTCCCCGCAAATTAGCGATATTGATAAAGTAATAGTATTCTCATAGAGAAAAAGGACAATCCAATGTGATATTTCATATAGAAGATTGTGAGCTCCGATTCTTTTTTGAAGGAAAGTAGAGCATCTTTTATAAATAACTCCGAGTCATTTCCCCAAATCCGGAAGACCTCAATTAATGAAAGATGGGAGGTATAATGCGCATTCATCATAAAAAAATCTAGCGAAAAAATTCCAGAAGTTTCTTGTCCTGTGAGCTCCAAGCAGAATCATTCTATCCATCCTACAAGAAACCAAAAGATTACATAAAACTTCCAACAGAGAAACCGTTTATTCCGTACAAAAGTGAATTTATCGAAGTGTCGAAAACACTTTTCTTATTTATTCATCAGAAACTAAAAACAGACCCAAGCTAGAACTGAATTACAAAAATTATATCCGACGTGTGTATTGGAAAAATATATATTGATCCTATTCCCAGAACTTATCAACAAGTCCTGTAGATAAGTGGTGTAAATAATAGAACAGCCAAGAATTGGTAGAAATTGAACTGCACAAAAGAAAATTGGGTGGAAGAAGAGAAACATGTACATATTATAAGAATATTGCAAGATGCTGTCAGAAAAATATTGTAACAATGAATCACTCACTTCTATTAATTCGGGAAGTATTTCCATCAATCACAATTATTCACGGTTAAATGGTGGCATAAATAATTCAATATCAGTATCGAATCGCACTTTTGTTCATGATCATATAATTCTTTTGAAATTCGCAAAATTATAGGGGCTTTTCAAGAGGAGTATATTTCTACTGTCACTTCTCGACACGCAATTGTCAATGAAGCCATTGAATAAGTATTTCAACCACGTAATTGATGTTGAATAACAAGTTAATTTTATTTTCACGTTTTATTCTCCAGAACAGCGATAAACCAATCAGTACAGGTATTCATCTAAATTCATTTGTTGTTATTAATGAATGAAAATATTTTATCGTAATTACTTGAAATGCTTCCCTCCTATCTCTACACTAGCTCTGCATCTTATTAAAAATGATGTTCTTACTCTTAAAAAAATGCCCGACTTTCTTTGAATTGTTTCACAGCTTTGCACAATTCGTTGTTGCAAGTCTTCCAAATTTCATCCTTATGTTGCATAGACTGAACTCTCAACATAACCTCATTCAAAAAAAATCAAGGGGTATCAAATCCGGGGATCTAGGAGGCTATTGAACGGAACCTGTTCTTTCTATCCATCTTTCTGGGAATTTGTGGTTTGAATGCTCTCCAACACGAAGCGTAAAATGAGGTGAGCCTCATCTTGCATGAACCACATATTCATCTTCTGATTAAAAAATACATTTTCTAAGAGCATTGGTAGCTCATTTTATAGAAAATCGTGATATGTGGCACCATGTAACCTATTGTGCAAAACATCTGGTCCTGTTAAAGTGTCTCCTAGAATAAAAAGAATATTCGAAACGAAATCTGAATTATCGGCATTCTGGTGTATCCATTCTGGCTTGATATTCGAGAAGATTAAGGGTTTGTACCCGTTGAAAGTGGCATGGATGTAAAAGCTGAAAATGTAGAGTTCTTCAAACTAGGAAACCACTTATACCTACTTCAGTGGATATCCTTCTAATACTTGTTTTGAGATTTTCTTCAATAATATCTAACTTCGGGTATAACTACTGTCCTTGGATGTTTATGTAGTGAACCAATATTCCTCAGTCGTTGGAAACATTTTGAAAAATTTTTGGATGAAGGCAATGCGCGATTTGGATAGACTTCTTCATGAAGACGCCGCGCTTGCACAGCGTTTCCATTAGCACGACCATACATAAAAATCATAGCGGTCATTTCAATATTGGAATAAAAAGGCATGTTTCATCACTTTTATAATGAAACTACACCAATGTTCAACTACTAGATTTTATGATAAGTGACAGTGTAAGTATTATTACAAAACACGGAAATGAAATCAATTGATTTGTTATTCAATATTAATTAAGTGGTTCAAATACTCATTTATTAGCATATCGAAAAGTGTATATCATAAAAGAATTAACAATTTTTTTCAACATCCTGTATAGTTTATCCCGTTGATTTCATCATGTTTCTGAGATCAAAGAGATAATGGATGTGTAATTTGGATAATGTTCTATTGGTGTATTCTATCGTAATCATAACAGTATAGAGTACGCCAAGGTTTAGATCCTTAGAGGCATTTCAGAATTGAATCTCATAGTGTGAAGCAACCACAGAAAATAGAATATAGCAGAAGCAACATGTCGGTGAAAAATAGTTTCCTATGGAGGTGATTCATCCTAATTTTAAAGATCCCATGCACTCTTGCTCTGCAATTTTGAAATTTGGAGTTTTTAGAGATTTCTCTAAATTTGTTAAGGATAGCTCTGAACTGATAATTAAACACTCACAGAGGAAATTTTTTCAAGTATTCCGGTGCAAAAATGGAAGTATTAAGTGATGAAAGAATGAAGGCAACGTTTCTTTATAATTTTGGGCATTTTTCATCACATATTTTGACCTCTTGTGAATACTTTAATAACATAATGAAAACGGTTATATTATAGAAGAATGTTTCCACATAATAAAAACCATAGAAGTGAGGTGGTTGATTTTGATATAATTTCTCTCAGTAATAGGGTATATTCATGAACTTATTTCATATTCCTAATTCACTGATTACATCGTTATAACATAGTTAGGAATATAAATCATATTCAAGAGTGCTGTAATCAAGTCTAAAAAAATATTTGAAACTCAGAATAATTTTGAGCTGTTCAAACGGCGCCATTTTAGCGCGCTCTATTGATGACGTTAAATGATATGTCCTGTGACACTACAGTCCATTGTTCACTACAGGTGTTCTATTTCTTAGCCTATTTCAGTATTAAAAAAGCTCAAGAGTCAATTTATAAGTATTGCATTGTGCCTGGATGCAAATTACTATCAGAAATGTACCTGGTAAAGTCTTTCTACCAATCCAGACTAGATAGAATATGTAAGAAATGATGTAAGGTTATCAGAAGAGATGAAGTATCATAATAAATTTGACAGATCATGAATATATAAGTGATTAGTTTCAGCAATAAGATACAGTGAGTGGCTTCGTTTAACATTTGCTTGTTTTAAAATAATCAACAATAATAGGTCATGTTTACTGCTCATGATATTTTGGATTGTATCTATTAAAATAGCGTACATATTGTGTTATTATTGAATAATTTCTTCGCAGTGTTCATTCTTTTTATTTCAGCGGACGTAGAATTTAGATTTGAATGAAAATAAGACGACATCATGAATGGATCTATTCTTGGCAGATTATCCGATTGTGCTCTTACAAAACCACTTTGTCTTATATGATTTATTATCCTACTAGGATGTTAAAATTACACTTAAACAATAAATGAATAAACAACACACACGTTATTGCTATGTTTTCTGATCAAAAGCCTGCAATGCCATAATAGTTATTTACATAATTAGCTATGAAAAGTGCCATATTGCTGGACGAAACGTAATATTTGCCAAAACGAGCGAAGCGAGTTTTGCAAATTACGTGAGTCAAACAATATGGCTTTTCATAACGTATTCTGTACAAAATTTTATCTAATTCCGTCAGAATAATTTTAACTATATTTTTCAATGGGAACATCTCTCACGTCACATCACCAAATTCAGATGACTGTGATTCATGACCATCTATTGTTACTACAGAAACAAGAGTGCACTGAAATAAACAAATATCGAAATTTCACAAAACGTCAAAATAATTTTTTTAAATGTGCTCAAGCAGTAATATCCTGAGTGATATAGTACTCTTTGATAATAAAGACTCTGCCAATGCTGCATACTGTGAATAATAAATCTTTCTTTCAATTGTACACAGATAAGTATAATTGATTAGCTCTGAAACATGACCAGTTACGTAAAGTCATTACGTGACTACTTTATGCTACTTTACGCAACTGTTGCATTGCAGTTATGAAAAATGGGACGTTGCATAACGTCAGAAATTGATGTAAAGTTTGACTTTTCAAAACGGAATCAGATAAATGTAATGTGAACAGTGCGCATTTGTTGACATAGTATTTGACGTCACATTTCGTTTTAACCAATGGTGTTGCATTTTAGAACTTTGAATTTGCCAGCGCTTAATTTGCATTTTTATTCATCAATTTGAATCAATTAAAAAGATACTGAATACCAAAATGATGGTTCTGTACATAAGTCCGGTCGATATAAATTCGGAAAAAAAAATATTTGAACAAAATTTAAATTTCATGCATATTCCCTATTTCATTCAGTATTTGATGTTTGACATAAGATATATTAGTTGAAAAGTATATTTTAAATAAGAGTAAATTCACAAGTCCTATACCTTCAGATTTTGGAAGAATAATCTTATATGTTTAACACTTCTTTTGGCATTTAGTGCGCAAAATATTATGAATACTGAAGTTTTATCAGGCAGGTATTATTCCTGATATTGACTGCAATACCAAGGAAACATCAACAATATAATTCAATGACAAAATGTGAAAAATGTGGATAATAGAAAAGCAATTCCTCATCCTATGATACATTTTCAGTGCCAAATTATTTAGACAACAGGGAGCATGTATTTTTAGTGACACATTCATTGGAAATTTCCATCGCGTGATGTACTCATACGAAATATAACAATGGATAAAGAGAAAAAGCAAAAAAGACAATAAAGTCCACGAAAACATTTTGCAAAACCTTTAACTGCAATTTTCATTACGGTAATGGCTCCTAGAACAAGAATGATAGTTTCTCTTGAGCATTGCTCTATTTTTGAACTCTTCTAGGATCTAATCGGTAATAATAGAATTGAAAATCGTATTACTTAATGTAACAAAAAGATGGAAACACAGTGATTCCCAGTAGGTGTAAATTTGTTAAGTGGATAGAACTAACAATCTTCGAGAAAACTTCAACGAAATTATTGTCACCTCCCAAAGTATCCATCCTCACAGAAGCTGCATAAGTTGTCGCTCTTTGACGATACCAAGAAGCATCACATATTTACTATAACATACATTCTCTTATACTCTTTGATTGCCTTGAGAGAGTACAATCAGATGACTTTGATACGTCTATCCTCACCATCACATTCATAATCCTTTTCATAATCTAATCGCGTATTGAGGAATTATCTTATTATGATCGTACCGATAGCAATCATAACTATGAAGTAGGAGACGAATGAAATAATTTGACCCAGCCATTAATATGATATAGTATCAACCAAAGTAAGTCTTATTCAAAAATGAGAATAGTTAAGGCATTTGTGTGCATGGACTCAGATGATAAGTTTTTTATTTATTTTTAAAATTAAAAGACATAGAATGTTTGATGTTAATCGTTGCCTGAATGGTCAAATAACTCGCAATTGTCAACTTAAACAAAACATTGTCGAAAGATCTATTATTCGAACTGTGACAGGGATATTGGAAAAATTAGTTGTCTTGCAATTTTTGATAAAAGCTGAGATCAGCACTCTTAGATCCTAATAAAACTTATATAGGATCACTTTGAGTGTACACGTTCTGCAATATAACATGAAAACTGATGCTACGACCAGACTACATCAATGTATTTTGGATATCAGCTCCTTTGGCGAACTTCAAAACTCCACGTCTATGTTCCAAAGAGTGACAACATTCCAAAAACTTTAATTAAAGACAAAGTAGTATTAAGTGCAGCAAAGCTCCAGTGCAATTTGAACACAAAACACTAAATTCCAAAGACAAGGAGTGCCGTTTCTAAAGCAATATTCCTCCGCGACCAAACAATCGCGCATCGTGCTTATCAAAGAAAGCAAACAGGAAGTAGAAGTGTGGCAGGAAAGAAGCGGGGGTGTTGTTATATCCTGAAATGAATAAAAGCCACCGGGTCAGGCGTACAAAATCTAGAGCTGCAGATAAACAAGGGGATGTCAAGACAGCCTCTGTTCTGGCAGGCTTAAGACTTGAATTCTGAACATTACACTATGATACACGAATCTTGCGGGAATTCAAATTTTTTTGAATGTTTCCTGCTTCCGTATTTTGGTGATTTAACGATGAAAGATTTGATGGTTTTGTAACGTGATTTCAACGAGTTTGAACCAAACACTTTCGTTTCCTTCCAACAAAACACAAAACCATGTGAAACACGGAAAATACATCGATAGATCAAACAACGGATACTTCAAGCATCATATTTACATTCACATATCTGATTCCAATACTTTGTCATTACTAAAATGCATTGTTTTTATTTTTCGGTCTTGAAATAACATATCTAATGGTCCATGATTTAATTTCGAAAGAAAACATCAAATGGATCTTCGATATTCATCTTGATAACTTCTATATCTAGTACAGTTCCTAAAACCTCAAATACAATATACTTCTTCTTTATACGATACTTTGGCTTTATACATCATATATTTCAAATTGAATTTCAAATTCACAGTGTACTTCAAAATAAAGTAAACAATATCGTTGCTAGAAGACATGTTTATAGTTTTCAATTTGGTTTCATATATAGGAAAGTTAAATATTCCAATTTGTTCATCTTTGGAGAGAAGCCAGAGTGCATCATATGAAATATTGAATCGAATATAGAAAAACGACATAGCATGAATTCCAAATTGAGTTTGGAGAATCCAATTATAACCTGAATTAATGAATTCGCTGAATTAGATCCTGGTTTATTTTGAAGTGCAGAATAAATATTTTTGAACTTGGTTGGTTTGTCTTTAGGAAGTCAAATAAGCCGTGCGTTCTTGTTCTGTATATTAATTGGAAAAGTTTTGATGGCACTTCTAGCTTTATCTGCGCAGTATACTTGACTAAGAACCTGAAATATATCCTCTTCATTTGTTGTTTTACTTTTCGAGATGCGTTTCGAAGTTGGAACCATACACAACTGTCTATCTCTGTGACAGATCTATGATAATTTCGAGATGTTCTTCTTCTTTCAAATCGGAGATAAGCTCCAGGATCTATGTCTGCTAGACAAGCTTGCTTGTCAGCATTTCCTTGTTTTTTAACCCACTTTTTGATTGAGACTCGAAGTTTTGTATGGTAATGTTGGGATAATCTCATCAAAGATCACTTTTATCATATACAGAATGTAAACAACTTGATGAGATGTCTTTTAAATAATTTATCCTCACTATCTCTGCATTTTGAATCAACAGTATTTATACATGTACCTCAAACATCATTATTTTCTTGAAAGCTGGGGCATTTGTACTTTCTATGTACGATATATTTTGGGAAACAAAGCTTAGTTCTTTCACTTCCAGGAACGGAAACCTAGTGAAGATTGAGTTCGCTCAGCATTATCCACATTTTTTCGTAGGATTGTTCTAGCATTATGTTGCGTCACAGATCAATATTGCTCACTTCCTTTTGTCAGATGTTCCCAAAGTTAATTGGAACTGTGAAAGTGGGTTGTGATATCTCAATATCAACCCAATTCCGTTCCAAATGGTTTCCTTTGTTACTCAATTTTGATTCAGTCTCCTCGGATAACCAAGACGAAATTAAATTATTTTCTTGAATGCTTGTCTTCCGTGCAATCCGACTTTAATTTCTCCTCCTCACGAAATATAACCTCCTATTTCCTCTTCTCCAATAACAAAGATTCTCTCTTAGAGGATTATAAAGCTCTCTTTTTTCATCGTTTCACTTTCTCCAAGGTAGAAAAACAGGCTTTGTGACACGGTAACAATGTGTTATTCAGTTTTTCACACTGAGTTTTTCTGTCAACTAATCAGATTGTGAAGTTTCATACATTCTCCTGCCCTTCTTCAGAAATAGACCTATCATGCTGGCTCTTTGTCAAACAAGAAAAGAAAAAAGGTTTCCCGCATTTTTGTAATTTATTCATATATAATACCATAAGTGGTTAAATTTTACCAGAAAAATTTTTAGATTGTCACGAGAGCTTGTTGCTTAGCAATTTATTGAGTGATATTGACAGAAAAATCACGAGCTGTCAAGCGAGTGATTTTTGATCAATATCACGAAATAAATTGGTAGCAAGCTCTCGTAACAATCTAAAAATTTTGCCAGGTTAAATTTAATCACGAATGGTATTCGGAAGATTATTTTTCCCATCCAAATTCATCAATATATTCCAGGGACTCGACTCTGAATCTGCCCATTTTCACATTCAATCTGTCTGTCAGTTTGACAGATGTTGAATCAACGCGGCTGAATATTCTTTGTTTTGTATATATATAACCAACAGACAAAATTTCCAAAAAATTTCCACTTGAAAACCGTGTTGGTTGTACCACGTGACGTCGAATGGTGCAATTCTATTGGTCGAAATTTGGATGGTAAAAATAATCACCCAATTTTTTTGTAGAGAAGAAACTCGGTTGGATGGAACTTTAATTTACATCCAAAAAATGTAGCGGATTTCCTAAATGCTACAGGCTTCCAATACATATCAGCTTGAAGTTTTTACGTGTTTTGCCGTGTGTATAATTTGCTTTTTGAATATCAGAGAAGCAACCAATCATCTATGAACGGAATGACATATTTTTTTGATTTGTGTTCGATTTTCTGTAACTTTTTCCACTTGGCTCACTTCAAAATGAATTTGCTTCGATATCATACAGTTTACACTACAGTTCTGAACTATTCAATTTCTATATTGAAGAATGGGAGCACTCAAGTGGAAAGATAGATACAGACACTTGTAATAAACTTCAATCTAACTTATCAACATTATTTCCTTCTCCGACTCGGTTTCAGTAATTTGATGCCTACTTTATTGAAGTTCTGATAGAGTCAATGTGAGTATGTAACTTCTGGAGGAAAGGGTCTGAATTATTTGTTCTCTAGCTCACGTTATATATTCTAACTCAATATATTGATAGTATGCCATCGAATGCTCCTCCAACACTTTTGCACGGAATCCTCATTGCAAATATATCATCCATTCATAGCAAAAAGAAAAGGATGAAAATGATACATTTCTGATCCACTATTAAATATAAGAACAAATCAAGCCATGAGTGAAAAATTCAACCACTTTCTGTCTTTGTTGAGTGAAAGGACGGCTTCAGCTTCCCAAAATGAGAGTTCCTCGCGATAATCATTGTTTCGTCATATCATCGAGAAACATTTATCAGTCAAAGAAAACTAGATAAATTATTATCTCCATCAGCCATTCCGTCATCTTATACATTTTTTGGTCAAAGGAAGCTGGACCTCAGAGATACGTAGATTTGGATATTGATGACTTTTTGATGAGTCAATCGTCGATTCTGAGACACTTATTGAAAAAATCTGACGTGAACATCACGTGACTTACTTGAACATCAATGGATATATATATATATATATATAATACAATTTTTTTTTGTGTTTGATCATATATATCATTGGATATGTATATATATAATCTAACACAAAATCTCATCGTTCCACAGTCAATCGTTTTGGATTTACCAAAGAGATTCTAAGAATCTGTCAAGTAGAATGCGCTTTCAGCCAAGTCGGTTGCTATGGAAACAGTAGGCCATTATTCTTATACTACAACATTCCTAAATACTGAACTCCAAAATTTCACGACTTCAAACAGATCTGATTTTATGCGCAAAATTTTAAGATGAATTTTTTCTGGAGTGCACTTCCGGTTCTGTCTATTGTTATGAAAATACTAGGAAATCATTCGGATGCTGCAGCAGACTGAAATATCAAATTTCAATATTCTACGCCTAATCGTTTCATAGTTATGCGAAAAATTCCAAAAGACTGTCAAGTAAAGTGCACTTCCAGCTCACTAGATCTCAATAAAAATGGAATATGAGTATCAAGACGGTATAATTGTACTAAATACTAAATTCTAACAATCTTCGTTCAATCGTTTTGGTTTTTTGTGGAAAATTCAAAGGATGTTTCGAATAAAGTGCTCTTTCAGCTTAGTCGATAGCAATCATAATGCAAAGTGTACAACTAAATATCATAAAAGTGCCTTATACAAAATTTAAATATTCTACGATTGATTGTTTAGAATTTATGCGGAAAATTCAAAAAGTCTGTCATATAAAGTGCATTTCCGGCTTAGCCGATTATTACAAGAATAGAATATACCATTGAGATGCTACAGCAATTTCAAATGCTAAATTCCAGTATTCTACGGCTGATCATTCCGGATTTATGCAGAAAATTTAAAAGAAGTCTTAATTAAAGTGCACTTCCGGTTCAGCCGATCACAATCATGATGCAAGATGTACAATAAGATGTTATAGAAATTTTTTATACGAAATTTCAATATACGCTTGGCTAATCTTGACAGCTCGGGGCACGCGTGCCATCTAGCAACGAGTAGAATAAACTCTTAGGTGAGAAATATGATAACGAAAATGAAATGTTAGTTTTGATTCGAAAACATCGAGTGTATATGTAGAAGAAAAGTGTTGATATTAACCTGTGGATTTGAAGGAGTTAAGTTTGATTGCTTACGCCAAAAAAATTTGCCCAAAGGAAATTATTTGAGTTCAAAATCGATCGCCTTAAGGTTCCAGATTGTACGTATGTTCTTTGATGAACTTTTCGTCTTGTTATCCTTATATTAAATACTACCATGGAGAAATTCATTCAGTAGAAATAAATTGGTTTAAAGTTTTCATGTTGGTAATTTCAAAGACATAATTAGCGAGGCATGTGAAAAATCAATGAAGTTGTATTACGCGAAACTTCAGGCGTTTACATTGGAAAGAACAAATCAGAAAACGTACAATCCAGTAGTGAATATTCATACTTTTTAAAATAATATTGTGAATAATAGCAGAAACTCATTTTTTGTTGTGTTGAATGGTATTACTCGATTTTTGGAATTTCTTATCGTTTTTTGGATAATTTATCGTATGGATTAATGAAGATCGAATAATTAAAATTGCCAATTGAAACTGTGAGACAGAAGAAGGATATTGCAAGCACGCTGCAGCAATTTGTATCTATGTGAACATAGAAAATACTTGCTCTAAAACGGATACATTGATGATATGGAATCGTCCCTCTCAAAATCAACTTGCTAATGCGGTATACAAGGGCTGCAAAGTTAATGATCTTTTTCCAATTGCAAAACCAGACACTGTCTCTAAAAAAGGAAAGAAATCATAATGACAAGTATAACTTGAATGTTGATACAAAAAGTACCTATATTGAATCAAAATTAATATGAAAAACATAAAAGAATATACATTATAACAATAATTATCATCAACAACTGAATATTTCAATACTCAATTAACTCGGCGAACCGAAATAGCCCATTTTTTTGTGATCTCTTCTTCCATTCTCCATCTGGACAAGGATAAAAAATCAAGTCACGATTTTCATTTTGGGTGTTTTGACAACCAGGTATGCAACAACTACGACCTATCCTAAATTTTTTCCACTCATGGTTAATCAACACACTTCAAACAATGAAATTATTTGATAAAATACATCAACTGTCGCCAGCTTGCAGCGTGACAGCGAATACGTCAAACTTCGTTTATAACCTACGAGCTTCTAAAATCTGCCGCATCGAGGCACTACTTACTCCATTAGCCAAGCGTATGGTATGGCGGATCATTCTATATTCATGCAAAAAATTTAAAAAAAGTTTCAAGTAAAATGCACTTCTGGCCTAGTCGATTCTTACAAAAATAGCAGATAACCATTCGGATACAACACCAAATTCAAATACTGAATTTCAAAACCTACGGTTGATCATTCTGGATTTATTAGGAAAATTCGAAAAAAGATTCAAATGAAGTGCACTTTTAATACATTCGATTGAAACCATGATGTGAGGTGCACAACTAGACCCTATACCAGTCTTTAATACTAAATTTCAACATTATACGTTCAACCAGTTTTGAGATTCGCGAGTTACGCACGAACGCACGAACATACGTACCGACTTCAAGCCAAAAATAGTCAAAATGGATTCAGGAATGCTCAAAACAGATATTTCCATCAAAATCTCGATATGTGAAATCTGTCGGTTTCACAATGCTTACGTGTTACTTTGTACAAGTGAGTAATAAACATCTCCCGCCTCTCGGCACTACAAAAGACACCTGCTCATAGGCAGGGGCCTCTTATCTCAGTCACTCTCACCACAACCATTATATATAGCTAGCTACCAGTATGTTGCCAATGGTTCCTCCTCAGGTCTCATTCTGACTAAGACCCGCTGATGAGGGCGAGACACTATCCATACCCTGCTAGCTCTCCAGGTCAGTGCCAGAGCAACATTGACATATTTTCATCTCGTCCTGAACTCCCAATTCTTGTCATCATTATCTAGATCTTATTATCAGAGAAAAATGACCTGATCCAGTCCCTATCATGTCCCAATGATAAATATTGGTAGGAAACATGTCCAAGTTGCATGGTAAGTTGACAATGATTATTATGTCAATGTCAATGTCTAGTTGTTGTAGTTCCACTACTGATTTGTTACGCACTCACCCGCAAAGATAACTTTACACCTCTGAGCGGCCTCTGCCTATTGAATCCACCACCCCTGAAAGTCCAACTCCACTCGAGTGCTAGTGGAGGCTCCTTCCCCCTCAGTACTCATGTCATCGTTTGATGAGTCACTGGCGAGCAGTACACTATAATACTCTGCCACACATTGCAGTACTTGAATGTAATACTCCACTACACATCATTTTCGCAGATCTGCGCCCGTTTTTCTCAGTTGAGGAATAATATTGCAAAGTCTATAGCTTTAAGAGTAGCCGCGTGTGGTCCACCATCTACCCACGTTTCTGATATGGCTACAGATGTATCTCTGTTCCCATCTTCTCGTGTATCTGCTTGCCAAGTAACCAGCAAATATTTTACACTACTCTACCACCCATCTTATGTCAATGATTTATACCCGTTACCCTCAGTTGAGGGATTAAGTGGCAAGGACCTGAACTTCAGGGGTCTATGGAGTGTGGTCTGCTACAAAACTAGTTTCGGATACTAAGTGGAGGTCTGACACCTCAGGTGACTGCCTGACCATCTAGCCACAGTCTCGATATGGGCAGAGACTTATCTCTGCTGGCATATCCTTGTGTGATCGTTTGCCGAGGAGCCGGCGAGTATTACAAGTAATACTCTACCACACATGAGTTGCCGCGAATTGCGCCCGTTGAGCGTCGTGTGGTCTGCCACAGAACAGTGTCAAAGCAGGTATTAGATCCTACCTCTCAAGCGACAGGGAAATAGTACATTCAATAATTATTCACAGTTTATTATAGACGTGCAGCTTTGTTTAATACTACAAACTATATTTTGTACTATCTTTCACTATCTTGTCATATTCGGATGGCTATAATAAGAGAATAAGTCCCACAAATACTCTTTTCGGGAGAGCAGCACAGTCGATCCAATAAATTTCACGTATAAAGCAAGACGCAGTCCTTCTGGGATCCAATCACTTCTTGATAAGAAAAATATTGTCACTGTTTTCTGTCTATAATAGCATCAGTTTCCACCTGTCCAAGCTTTTTATGAGCCACAATTTGTGCACTGTAATGAATGTTCACATTACAAAAATTTCACATAGATTTAGCACCTAAACTAGAGCCAAAGTGTATGAAAGGACATATACAGCCCATCTCACGTACAGCTGGATTCTCACTACCACATAAAGCTCTCATCTTTATGTCTTGAACACGGTTACTTGCCTTGCTTCTCTCTTAAGTTACTACTTCATCTTAGAGACTTTTCACAAGTTAGTAAGAATTCTCACGAAATATATTGTGAGGAAGATTCCATACAGAGAACCTTTGTGTTTTATCAATAATCCAACAAAAGATATTTTTGCAAAGCTTGTTTTCCAGTTTGAATTATAGATTGAAGGTATTACGTTACAAAATAGCTCTTCGTATTCTCTTAGTGCTGTATTGAAAATAGGAGCTAATACGGAAAGCAAATCACTGGAATTTGACACCAAGGCTCAGGGACGGATTTTGTACCGTGAGTATTGGGAATATTTGTATTATTATTCGTACTTTCACAATAAATAAGGATTTCAAATAATCTAAGTCAGTGTTTATTTCTCACATTTATTTATTGGTACGTTTAAGCACAACTTATTATTCCAGGAAAATCATAGATTGCGGAGCTATATTCTTATGAAGAAGAATTAAATAGTCCTTACAAATTGCGTTCTTGTAGGATAAAATGACTCCGTAACAACTGTGAAACGATTATAGCAAAATAAGTGGCGCAGTGTGCTATCCTGACCGTGGAAGCTAATTTGTCGGCATAAAGATGTAAATTTATCGGAGGGCTTGAGAACATTTCATGCCTTCAATGTAATTCGATTAATCATAAGCTAACATGCTAGCAATTTCACGCGAAGCGCAAACTTCTCCAGAATAAATTTTAATTTTGTGCTCAATGATAAATTTTACAACAGTTCCGAAGCTCATAAAATTAATTCTAAACAAACTTGTGATACAAGAGTCGTTCAGCGACGTCAACTTAGTGGGAGCTTAACGGATTAAGATGGTGCAAAGTTTGAGAAGTGAATCTCCACCACCACCAACAAGAACCAAAAAATTTAAGAACTTGATTTATTATTAATTTCAGGACCTTTTCGCAGTTTCTTTCGTACTTGAGAGAATCTTTATCCGAGGAGGGAATGATAAATTGAAAATCACCGTGCGCTACAATCACTGCATTATTCAACTGAGCAATAAATAATGCACCAATACCACGAGTTTTTTCATACTCAGTCAGAACTGAAAATAATAAAATGAATTACAAGATAATGAGACAGAATATTGAATCTAATATAGATATATTAACAGTTCTCAAATTCATTGCGTCGTTTCTATTATTTTGAATAACAATTTTTTTTGTTACAGGTAAGAATAATCTATCTTTCTCACACAAAAATTGAGGTAAGATGAATAAAGTCATGAACCTTTTATCACACTAAAAAAAATTCTCATTGTATTTCAATTATTTTGAAACCAGATGTAATATTATACGATCTAACATCACACCCTGCTCATAATAACTTTTCTCCAACACTGTTTTGGAATTTGCATATTCCATAACCAAAAATTATGTTGGAACGAATGACATTCCAAAAAATCATCTAGAATGATTCCGTATGCCGTTCAGAATGATTCTGTAAGTCTTTAGAATCATTTCGACGAATCAGAAGCTGTTAGTTCAGCTACTATCATGGTTACTTCTTAACAATTCAAGTATTCATATCTGGATTTGACGTTTGACATTTAATAATTTTTTAAGTTTCCTCTGAAATAGTGGGTTTCCAGAACCTTGTTAGAGAAAGTATAGACTACAATATGGAATGGCGTATTCTACACTCGCGAGCCGTAATTCTTGCCTTCAGCTCGAACTACAAACATTTCGCTCGTTCAGAATATAAGCCATTCAAATACTTATTGTAGAATATACTATTTTATACGATCAAAATATTTTGAGCATTGTCAGAAAATCTGCGAAATGTCTCATAGCACAATCCCAGCGTATTGCCACACCACTGTACGTCATCTCAACTATTCAACGAGAAAAATAGTAAAACTATACCAGAACTATTCTCTTGTGTTGTACAAATATTTTCGAAAAGTCGTGGAATATTCCGTAATATATAATGTTCTATCAATCAGCAGGGTTCTAGGATAATGAGTGAATCCACTTTCAAATTATAAATTTGTAAATATCTCTTGTACGAGTACCAACATTTGAACCAATAAATAAAAACAATATCATAACGGCAAAAAATCAGAGTCATTTGTTAAAATTTCATATCCAATCTGTTCTGTCATCATGAATGCAAAATTAATTTTATCCCCGTCATCTTCATCACCCTATATCTTTGTGATATGCGCATGGTATATTCATTAGCTTTTCTGCTTGCGGTAATCGATAATTATTTATTTGCTACTGGCAAACAATCACGGGAGTGAAACCCTATACCTCACAAGTTATATAGAAAACTAAAGCGGCTAGCAAATTATCTGCAGGCACATATATTGAAGTGTGAGTTATAAGCTTAATCACAACGGTGAATTTAATCGAAATTTATCGCGGACGCAGGAGCATAATTAGCTTTGTCAAATCGTTTTCCGTTCACGGCAAACGTCAACATGATTTACAGACACAGTGGTGAGTTTACCGTAATATGAGCAGTTGTTTATACTGACGCCATTTTCCGTGTTAATAAACAGCAATACACAAAAGGTGCGTACTTTAGACAAACATAAATTATCCAGATGCCCATCGTGAAACGAATACTGAGAAATCAAAAAATACTTATGAAATATTATTATGTTCGAGAAAAATAGTATTCGTGTTTTGCAAAACTTTGCTTGTTGGCGAGTAAAATATTTCTCACATCAGTTTTGCCATCAATAAAAATGTTCGCCGAACTGCGATTTTTCACCGCTAGAAATGTTTAAAATAAATTTCAGCTAACTAGGTCAGCAAAATATTGGCGGAAAATTAATTGGATCTGAAATTGCTGATGGGCGAATCAAACTCAATTTCGCACATAAATCAAAGATTGAATAGACGCTGTTGACAATTTCTGTAGATCTCTGACTCCATACCAATGTCATCATGACATAGCTATAATAATGTTGGTGACAAGTAAGAACGATGCATCCAATCAAATTCAATTCGTTGATAATCATATAGTTGAATTCTTTTCTAGTGTTACTATTTGATAACACATGAATGTCAAAAAATGACATTACTTTTCAAATTATCCGTTGGTGGTACATGTTGTCAAGGAATTGCCTCTAAAAAAATATGATTTGAAATACCAGTAAATATCTGATTACTTGAAATGTTATTAAATACATTCATCTAACAGAAAAATCTGACGTAGATATCACGTGACTTATTTGTACATCAATGGATATATATAATCAAACACTACATCTCACATTCCACGGCTAGTCGGTTGCTATGGGAATAGTAGGTCATCATTCTTATGCTACAACATTCCTGGATACTGATTTCCAGGATTCTACGGCTCACAGTTTTAAATTTATACGCAAAAATCCAAGATCGTCAAGTATAGTGCACTTTTGACTTAGTCGATCTCAATGAAAATAGGATATAAGCATCTAAACAGTACCATCATCTTGAATACTGTATTCTAATATTCTACGTTCAATCGTTCTGGATTTATGCGAAAAATTGAAAAATATTTCGAGTAAGCTCCCGGCTTAGCCGATCACAATCATAATGCAAGGTGCACACCTAGATGCTACAAAAGTGCCTAATACGGAATCTCAATATTCTGCGACTGATTATTTAAAATTTATGAGAAAAATTCGAAGAGTCTGTAATATGAAGTGCACTTCCGGCTTAGTCGATTGGGACAAAAATGGGGAATGATCATTTGAATGCTACAGCAATTTCAAATACTGAATTCCAGTATCCTACGACTAATCATTCAAGATTTATGCAGAGAGTTCAAAAAAATGGAAAATCATCTAAATGATGAAAGCGCATTTTTGACTGTTCATGAATGCTTGTTACTTCAGAGATTTCGCAAATTACCATCTCCCACAATTACTGAGCTTGAAATAAAGCAGTTTGGGCAAACTTACAGAACAGCAGCTTCCATTTAGTACTAGTTTCAAGTTGACTATTTGATAGGTACATAATTTATGCATGTACAAACTCAAAAATACCTTTTAATCTTCATTGTTTAATTATTGACTGACGGGAGGTCAAGTGCTGTACCTTAAAATAATAAAGTAGACAAATTTTCATCCAATAATAATAATTAATTCTAATAAGCTTCAAATTCGCGTCAAACAAGTCATAAAATGAATCCCGGACAGATTTGACAACTGTATATAATAATAGTGACACCGACGGCTAAAGGTGTAACTAAATTTTTATCTACTTGAATAAACTTTAGTTACCATATCCCTAATGTCATATACATCTATGGGCATTGCTTCACTTGAAACAAGTAATTGAATAATTTCTTCTTCCACAATCACTGAGCTTGAATTAAAGCAATTTGTGCAAACCTACGAAACAACAGCTTATATTTAGTACCAGTTTCAAACCTGTAAATTGTATAGTTGCTGAGAACTCAGCGTCACGCCAGCCAGCCAGCCAGCCAGCCAAAGTAAATATAATAGCGCTTTTTTACAAAAAATGGAAGGATCATCTAAATGATGAGAGCGCATTTTTGACAGCTCATGAATGCTTGTTACTTTGGAGATTCCGCAAATTTCCATCTCCCACAATAACTGAGCTTGAAATCAAGCAGTTTGGGTAAACTAACGAAACAGCAGCTTCTATTTAGTACTAGCTTCAAGTAGACTATTTGATAGGTACATAATTTATGCATGTACAAACTCAAAAATACCTTTTAATCTTCATTGTTTAGTTATTGACTGACAGGAGGTCAAGTGCTGTAGCTTAAAATGATAATTTGATCTTTATCAAAGCTATATAAAAAAAAATACACCAAAAGTGAACAAACTTTCATCCAATAATAATAATTCATTCTAATAAGCTTCAAATTCGCGTCAAACAAGTTATTGAATGAATCCCGGACAGATTTGACAACTGTACATAATAATAGTGACACCCGTGGCGAAAGTTGTAACTAAATTTTTATCCACTTTAATAAATTTTAGTTGCCATATTCCTAATGTCATAGATATCTATGGACATTGTTTCACTTGAAACAAGTAATTGAATAATTCAATTTTCCACAATCACTGAGCTTGAATTAAAGCAATTTGTGCAAGCCTACGAAACAGCAGCTTTTATTTAGTACCAGTTTCAAGTCTGTAAATAGTATAGTTGCTGAGATCTCAGCGTCACGCCAGCCAGCCAGCCAGCCAGCCAGCCAGCCAGCCAGCCAAAGTGAATATAATAGCGCTTTTTTCGGAAAAATGCGCTAAAAATGCGCTAAAAAGTATCAGGTGAAGTGCACTTCCAGTACAGACGATAGCAACCATAATGCGAGGTGCACATCAAGATCCTAGATCCTTTCCTAGTCTTTTATACAAAATTCCTGCATCATACGTTTGACGAATTCTGAGTTTCACGAGTCACGCACATACACACATACATACGTACCGACATCAAACTAGAAATAGTCAAAATGGATTAAGGGATGCTCAGAACGGATTTTTCCATCGAAATCTCGATAGGTGAATTTTGCCGGTTTCACAATACTTTCTTGTACATGGTACAAGTAAGTAAAAATTTGATCACCTTACTGTGCTCCACTTTAGCGCGAGCACTCTTTCTCTATTCCTTATCTCAAATCAAATCGATTCATTTTGTATTTGAATCCTCATTACCTTGGTGTGGATGATATTCCAGATCTTCAAATAGAGGAATGAGAAAATCATTAACTAGACTTATATAATGTATTTCATTCTTATAGTCCTGCTACTTCAAAATCTATTCGTATGAGAATTCATTGATTTCTCTATTTTATGATAATAATCATTGGGATACATCTCGTTATCTAAGTAAAATAAGACGGGGAAGAGAAGACTTGGCTAATCGGTGAGATTAAATGTGAATGCAACCTACCAAAAGAATTTAAATCTTACCAAAAACAATATTCATAGCAGTATGAATAGAGGTTTCTTTTAAAGCGGAATGCACAGTTGTTTGCCAGCGATCCGCCAATTAATACTCAGCTAGCGATACGTTAGAGAAACGCTAGATATTGTGCTGGCAAGTCGCCGGCGAACGACTGTGTATACCGCTGTTAGTGTCGAACAGTGATCATCGGAGGACTGATGTTAAATCATAATCTGAGCAGGGCTAAATGTGAGAGACTGATGTTAATGACACTATAAAATTAACATAATTATTAAAATGATCGGCCCAAACCTTCTTCTTCTAATTGGCATATCGATGAAAAAAAAATATTGTGCAACGAATTTCTATCTCTGTATCATTCCATAGAATTTCACGAACATAAATTCCGCTTTACATTTTTAAATTTCATGTCAAGTCAAAAGAACAAATATTCTCTTCTCATTATCTCCTCTTGACAACAAAAAAGTTTTTTTCTCATGTTGTCTCCTGGAATATTCTGTGATGACTGATTGTTATATTTAAAAGGAATAATAGAGTATTGTAGTGAATAACAAACTGTGGATATGAATCCATGATTGGGAATGTTAAACTTTGTACGTCCTTATGCTATCCTATTCATCAATACGTAGAAAGCTGCTGCTCTATCTGAAAAAGAACAAATTTTTAACATCAGCAAATTTAAATTGAACTAATGCATGTTCCAATGATGCAAACTATTCATTTGTTCAATCATGGGCGTCGATATTTGGAATGAATTAAAGGAGCTTCTAACATTGTTTTAAGCTTTCTTAACCTTAAAAAAATCTACAAGAGATCAGATTATTATTAATTTTTTGGATGATTTTGAGAAAATTCAACACAAAAACATGAAGCTTTTCTTTTTGGACTCTGCTGAAACTATAATGTTGACATTGATTCAAAGGCTCGTTGTGGGATAGAAAAAGTTCAACTTTCACCAAAAACTCAATTCTAATAAATTGAAAATAGGAAATGGCAACTTTCAAGTATAAATTTATGAAACAAAACGACATGATGAATACATAAACTTGAACTCAGCAATAAATTGTGTACAATAGATTTAATTTCATCAACCTGGGGAAAACAAGAGCGCAACATTTATTTGAACTTTTGCACCCCCTTTGTATATAAAAATAGTGAACTAAAAAATATTTTTGGACTAAAAAACTTCAAGAAAAAAGGTTGTATGATTTCAAATCAACAGTTTCTGTCCTCATCGTATGAATTGAGTGTTTAGAGTTTCCGTTAGGAGATCAAAAATGTCTGTATATCATACTTAAATTAAAGTTATTGAGGTATCATGGGTGTTGAATGGACAATAATGCCTGCGATCAACAGTGTACTTTCTGAAAGTCTCTGGCCCGAGGTGTGTACGTTGACCGTAGGCATTATTGTCTGTTTAACTCCCGTGGTGCCTTCAATGTTTGATGTTCGACTTTTGTTGTATTTCAATCAAAATTTTTAGCAATGTTTGTCCTGTCATTGTGATTCCTGTCAGAGAAATTACTCTAGTTACTTGCTGTTACTAGGAAATTTGTTTGCCATTTTTCCGAGGGCATTATTTTGGAACATAATTTGTTTGCCTAGGCTTTGTCCACACTAATTGAATGAACTCCTTTCTTTGCTTAAAACGTGATAGCTCAATAAGCAATGTCAGAAACCAAACCTATTGATAAATTGAGATCCAATATCTTTCTCATATTCACTTGTAGGGACATCTTGAATTCACGAAAAAAAAATCGTTCAAAACCATGAAAATATATTAAGATATATAAGATTATCTTCGAATAGTTCGACAGATGTTATATATCCTGTTCATCATCTATAATATGATAATGTAAATTATATTGTGTGAATTGAAGCTCTTCCTAAAAGAATTCACGGCGCCCATGTTTTCAATCACTTCCTTGAAGTGAATTATCGTCCAGAGTTTAATTTCTTAAAAGCATTAGTGATGACGGGACCATCTTTCACTTAGCATGCATATAAAGCAAGTCACTTACTTCTCATCCCTATAAAGACCATTCATCAAAGATACCTTGAACTCTCGTACCATATTTTCCTTCGCATGAATGTTGGGCTAGAAATCACGCGCGTCATATTATCGGCATTGCTGCTTCTCGATGATTGATAATGCTATGTGGAAAGAAGTTACATTTTTCATTTTCGTCTAACCTCAAAAAACACGTTGAAATTGTTATAATAAATTCCTAAAAAAAAAAGTGTGGTAAAAACTGAAAAGTTGTGGATAAATAATATGAAACATGCATTTCAAAATAAAAACTCATCTTTGATCTGCTGCATATTCATTTCAAAGCCCAGTTTCAATGAAGTCTGATATCAAAGAGTTGCAGTGATGTCAATCTTATCTTGTGATATCAGAACGAATAAAATATTCTGTGTAGTAAATAGATTCTGGTCGATTCGTGTGCAAATAGGAAAGTATCTGAACAAATTGCATCCGCAAACCGCAAACATTGCCCGTTGGGATAAGCTTGTTACAAGGTAAATCGACCAATAGTCCACTATCTGAAAGCGCACATGTTCCATTCTTGTTCCTTTCTATGTAATATAGTTTCTATATATTGACTTCAATGCGATATGGCTTAGATAATAAAAGCACTGATTTCATGGGATCTCTCAAAGCATTTTATTTGAGTTAGCATACAAAGCGTACAAGATACTCAAAAAATGATATTTTATCATTTGTTTAACAATTATTGATCATAATATTCTCGTTAATGACAGATAACTAAGATCCCATGCGGTAGATTTGCAGTAAAATAATAAATTACTATATGAATACTTGTTGGTATTTCTTGAAGCAAAATTTTTCAAATCAATTCATCACCAAATCCTCCTGCAAGTAGTCAATTATGACGTTGGTAGATAAACGAACCTGATTGGCAGCATCCGGTATGGAATCCAATTAGTCAACATATGGTCACAACGCAATATTGCAAGATTGAACTGGTTGAGAACGATCGTTTTGTAATTCGCTGCTTTACCAACAAGTACGAGTTACCTCAAATTAATCAATTATCAGCTAATGGTCGATGATATTCACCTACTAGATAATTGCTAGGAAATTAAACAGTTTTGCATTGGAAGCGACACTAATTCGATTATGCAGATACGGAAGAATTTCGTTTGGCTTAATCAAAGAGCTTATCGGCGGATCGACTGAAAATGTGGTATAGTCCTGATTGGGTAATTGATGGGTTGAATTTTGCTTAAGTGCTCTCCATCTCCGAAACGTATTAGCACATAATATAGGCTTTATCATGAAACAGGAATAATCAATACTCTAAGTAATATTAATGGTGAAAGAAATTAGCTTTCCTACCCTCAACACAAATGAAAGAGAAAATTATCATTGTCATTTTTTTTAACGGTGAATATATATTTTTTGAAGTCCTCTTGGACAATAGAACTAATTCATCAAATGAAGTCGATTTGCTATCCACCACATAAGCAGCCGCGGCCTTAGACCAATTAAATTTGAAGTTGTTGTTGGATTCGGCTAACCAGGAGGCTCTCAGTTAACTTTAATATCAAAGATATGAACCATGAATCGGATACATTCAAGCACAATTTCTCAAGACATCGTGAGCCGCGATGCTTTTTATGCTTGTAAACTTGGGTCTGTCCTTCTGTTTCTTGAATCAATTTGTAGATTTTAGGCTGCTTTTAGAGAAATGTCCCGACAAAAATTCATGTCATGCATACTACCAAGGATGTATACCTACAATTTGAAGGAATAACAGAATCCATTCAATTGTTTGGTATATCTGAGAATCGTGGAGAAAACAAAGAAAATTTGCAAAAATCAGCAAAATACTCTATAAATGTAGACTACTTATCAACGTTGAGTGAAAATCAATGACCGAGGTGAATACGACATGAGAATGCCAAAAAACAAACCGATTGATTTGTGCTTGAAAGAGTTGTAACAACAGGTAGAAGCAGAGGTGTACCAATATTAAGGTGAACCGAAACAGTTCTTTAATAGAAGAGATATTACAAATTCTGAACTGGAGAACAAAACTTCTGGACAGAGTGAAGTAATGAAATAACGTAAAGAAAGCCATGGGCCTACAAAGCTTGTGGTGCTTATACAGGGTGTAACTGAACCTTTGTATTTGATGGTATATAGTACAGAACGTACCGATCATGAATCAAAAAGAATTCAGCTGAAATTCGTAAAAGCAGTAGTAGTTTTCTAAAATATAACATTTTCGGTACCGCTGGTTGTCATAGGTACTCCCATACAAAATAAATGAAGAACTATGTTACACAGTATTCACATGTGTAATTTACTATCAGTAAAGCAATTAAATTAATCAAATAATGGCCGATTTTATAAAAGACCAAGTAAGTGTACTCTCAAAGTAAATTCATTTAATTTAATAAATTCTAATCAGTTTGAGCTTTCTTATGACAACAAAATTATTGCTGTCAAATAATCGACTGTCATCTAACAGAGTAAATTCTATTTACTCTGGAAGTAAAATACTTTGCTCTTTATAAAACCGGGCATAAGTATATAATTTTATCAACTGCAGATCAAATAAAATTTCTACTACACAAGATATTACTTAAATCTGAAGAAAAGAATTTGGAATTTATAAATTCATGAAAATTGCTTAAAATTGTCGCCGTTCACAGCAACACATAATGCAGCACGTTGAAAGAGGTTAACGGTACAAGCTTGACGGAGGTAATTGTGTTCTTTTATTATTTCTGCGCTATTTTCAATACGCTGTTGCAGTTCTTCAATACTTTGCAGCGCATCTTGGTTATCATAAACTAATGACTCTAAATGATTCCAAAAATAAAAATCGGGAGGATCAAGATCTGGTGATCTTGGGGGCCATGGTACAGGACCACCACGCCCTATCCAATGACCTTCCTATGCAGTATCTAAATGTTCTCTCACAAATCTGCTGTAGTGCGAAGGAGAAACCATGCATGCTGCCGAACATCTAGCGGAATGTCCTCTAACAATTCAATTTTGTAGAAACCCTTAGTAATCGTTACCATTTATACGCGCAAGTGAAATGTATGGACCAAGTAGAGTACCATTCACAATCCCAGCCCAAACGTTCAAACAGATGCTGGAAATTACTCCTTCTAATAACATGTGGTTTTTGTCGTGACCAGTAATATGAATTGTGGAAATTATGAATACCATCTCGAGTGAACAAGGGCTCATCGGAGGAAATTACATTCGATGTGAAATTTTGGTCTTGAGCATGTTGGTGAAGAAGCCATTGGCAGAAATTTACCCGCTCGAAGTGGTCACGTTGCATCAGATTTTGAACTCTTTGGTAATGGAACGGATGGTACCTTAAGTTTCGATGAATTCTCTACACATTCATATGAGAAACTTTTTATCCCAAGCTGCCTGAAATTTGGCATTTGTAGGATCAACATCAATTATATCCGATAGAACATTTTCAAAATTTTGTCGGTATTTTTGTCGTCCTCCACCTCTACCAGGATGGGGTCGAAGTAATCCTGTATCATGAAGACGCTGTAGTAGTCTTCCAAACATTCGATGACTGGGATGCCGTCTGTCAGGATATCGTTTTGCATAAAAACGCTGCGCCGCTCTCCCGTTTTGCCACACTCCTACGTATACTAGCATCATATCAGTTAGTTCTTAATCACTAAATGCAATATCCATATCCATTTTTTTTTCTATCTTAAAAGTTCAATAACAATAGCATCAAACACTGTTTTACATTACTAACTTGTAGACTTTTGCCAACAGAAATTATTGGAAAATTATTCGATTCATTCATGTATTATGCAATATCTATCTTATTTGTAATCAGTTTTTGGGTTATAATTACGAGTAATGTTGTAATTCTTAATGAAATTATGAACCCAGTGGCCCAAAACTGTTAATTTGATTGAAGCCATTTCTCAATTTTCGAATTTCAGCTAAATTCTTTTTGATTCATGATCAGTACGTCCAATACTATATACCATCAAATTTTGTTACAAAGGTTCAGTTACACCCTGTATATATAACACTCTTCACATTCATATTTCTCAATAGTCTCGGAGTTATATTGGTCACATCATTGTTATAAAATATCAATTCCAGTGAAGCGGCACTTTATGGATGGTAAACAGTGACATCTATCAATTAATTATTCACGTCAAATGTTTCATCAGCCTGCATAAATATGAATGCCATACATAAACAAACCTGCGAAACACGATATGATGTTTTCTGCTTATACTACTTGGATAGACAGGATATAAGTATGACATCAGAACAATCAATAACTCTTACTTCCTAATTTCTTAATTGCCGAATTCTTCTCATGAAAGGATAACAGGTTCCATAATTCATGCCTGATATCTTCGCGAACTGCGGCCACCAAAAATAAAAAAGTTTAGGATCCCTCCCTGAGATTTTTCATCGCTCATTAATGGCAAAATATTTTTGAAGTGTTATGATACCATATAACCGTGATGAACAGTAACGTTCCAACCAATTTTGGAGAATTGGATGGTTGTAATCCTCAGGGAATGACCTGTTTTGATAAGCTCGACAAAAATGCCCTGGATAACACTTTGCACCCGCCATCTTATAGAAATGGAATTTTAAATTGCTGTGTTATAATGTAAGGCATGAAACAAGAAAGTGATGATAGATAATGCTTGTGTTTTCTTCGTAGCGATCTTAAGAATGGTAATTTTTTCTTTTGCTAAGAAAGTATTCTAATTACTTCAAACTTCTTGTGTCATCACAAGGATAACTACAATATTAGGGATGAAGGATCAGGTACACGATTCGTTCATATCAACAGAATCAAATCTTTTCATGACTTTCATTTGATCATCTATGAAATTTTAATCCCTGTGGGACAGAGTCTACCTGGCTCAGAAATTAGCTGCTTGATGCTCAGCTACTGTAATATACAGGAAATAAATACAAGACGTAATTAAAATCTCTAAAAGTCTCTTCAATTATGCAAACGAACTGAATCAAGGTTCAATAATATCTACTTTAGCCCAAATGCTTGGACTATTTGTGGTTGGGATTGATAATATTGATTTAATCTGGGATACAAACTGATGTTGTATAATATATAGTTAATCCTACGTGCTAATGATGTGTGTTTAGGATAATGTTGGTAATCACACGGGCTGTGAAGCTGACAAATGAGTTCCATTCGTTGATTAATCGATATGCGATGATTATGTTTTTGTAACTGAACAAACCTTACACTAATTGGAATCCGCAGACTCGCCGCTGTAATTCATCAAAAGTGAAAATTGGATTCTTGAAGAATGTAAAACAAAATACTTGTCTTATTGATGAAGAAATTATTTCCTGCACTTCCCAACGATTCGTCATCCAAAGCTATAAAGAACTTCAAAAAACTTGCTACAGATTATTCAGGCATGGTATTACTAAACTCAATATTTGAACATCAGTGGAGAAAATTATTTCTTCAATGAAACGCAGAATTTTTTCTCCCCTGATATCCGCTATCTCAAAAAGTATGAGCAAAAAGCCTCATAAGAAAATTTGTGCTTCCGTCCATTTTCTACTATAATAGATAAGGCTAGCAAATTGAATAAAACACAGGAGTATCCTTTTCTTCACTCTTTATTCTATCAATTGATGTACATTTCAATAACAAAGCTATCATTTTCAAAAACAATTACAAAACTTATTCGCTATGTACAACATAAAAGTGGTGACAACTAGATGTATCAACTAGTGAAAAGTGAATTGAAATCAAAATTAATAATAAATGTAGTGAGTATGAAACCTATATTAAGAACGGGTTTTGAAAAAATGAGTCATACTTTCAGCTTTCAACCTCAAACTGTGCCAAACGATCAAGCTCGCAAGTATTAGAACCTTTTTCAATAATGTTATTACAAAACAGTATTTTTTCAACACTATCACAATAAGCAAGAATATTAGCTTGGCATTCTACATCACTTGTGCTTTTGGTACTCGAATCAACTATCATCAAATTGTCATGTGTTCTGTCACAGTCATTTTCATATATTGAACTTATATTATTTATTGAACTTATATCCATTGAGACTTCTGTATTGGCAGCCCTTTTTGAATTAAATCTTTAGTTTTTATTATTTTCTGAACTTGAAGCCATTAATGAAGTATTCTGTAGCCTACGCTTAATGAAACATTGATGTGTTGTAAAAACTGTTTCGTCATTTAATTTTGGCTTCCAATGAGGAGAAGAAAATTGACCAGGTACAAAATTAGGACTCAGCTTCTCTTTCCCCTTCTTATTTGAATGAAATGATCACTGCAAATTAAATATCTTGATGTAGGATTCCAACTGTATGTATATTCACTAAAAATAAAAAAATATGTCTTATTTCATCAATTTGAAAACAAAATTCGAGTTGTGATACCATGAAAATGATTGAATTTCATTATTCTTATTTATTTTATACTAAGATTATATTTAAATATTGCGTTTGCACTAATTTTTTGAAACATCATTATAAATGTACAATTAGGGCTGTGATACTTATTTTGCTTTCTTACGACGGGAATCCACTTTTATCTTTGAATAAACTCATGCTTATATATATTTTGGTAAACAATAAAAGCTAGCATCACTATTTTTCGATGTATTATTACAAATGATAATGTAGCATTCACGGATTGTCATTTTTGACTTTTGATTTCATATCAGTACATGTGCACTAAAAATGCCAACTTTCGACACTAGGCGCGCACGGTCGTTCAGTGTTTCCCTTCCAAGCAGCTGCACATAGCGAATACTACTAAGATGATACCACGGTACAAGACATAGTAGGTAATCTAACTCGCCCCGACAATGCGTCCGCTGAGATGGTTATAGTTCGCACTGTCGCCGCTAGAGACGCCTACATCAGTAAGGCCTGTTTTACAACAGTGTTTAATGTATAACTACACTAAACTTACAAAATTTCACGAAATCATTTATATATTGAAGTTGACCGTATATGTAAAGTGTACAGCATATATATTTTACGTTAATTGAAAATTGATATACTTGGTAAATTAGTGTTGCATTAAATAATATTTAATATTTAATTATTACCAATACAAGAAACTGAGTTGGATAAATTCAGAGATCACATGCAATTAACAATAATTGAGAAATATTTGAACAATACATTAACAATGTGTTTAATTTTCAAGAATACATATAGATGATACCTTTTAAATTACAAGAAAATTGTTAGAACTTCCAATAAAGGAAACATAAAAGCATAAGTTAAACAAAAATTAGATTCAGTTCAAAATATTATATTTCCATACTATACATAATTTTTTACAACGTAATGGTTTTTTATGTATTAAGGGCACTTATATTTATTCTTAACAAAAAACACGTTATTTTGAATTACATTATATTTAATTCATTAACATTGTCAAAATTAAGATTTCATTTGAATGATTCACTTTGTGAGTAAATTTGAATGAGAATTAAATTCATTTATGAAACTGGACCTAATTTAATGGTTATTTATACAACAAGTGAATTAAACCACTGTTTATTTGCGAGAAGAAAGTTCTAAATCACGAGCGCGTTTAGCGCGAGTGGTTCAATTCTTTGATCAAATAAAAAGGTTTAACTCACGTGTTTGTATACATAATTTTATTCAATTTTGCGTAAATTTTTGGAACATTAAACTGAGGAATAAAATTTAAAAAAATTTAATTGCAGTAACAAGAGAGCTTCGTTGATATCGCGACGAGTGTTTGTTTTTCAAACATTCGGGAGTGTGACTATCAGCAAACTGTCAGTTTTGTGAACTTTGAATTGAAGCGTTATAATTGTGAAAAGTATTGTCTGAAATGATGAAAGAAAGTGATAAAAACAACGTTCTCGTCTCCGATACCATTTTGAACGAAGCAGCCGCAGCATTTGGGAAAATTATGCCTCAGAAATCAAAATCTTTTTATTTTTTAAATTTATTATTATTTCAAGAAGTTAATTCACAGTGATAACTGCCATTCTGTATTATATTGCCCATTATTTTGTATATCAACTTGTTCAAACCAATTTTTGAATAATAATTGATAACTTACCCTTGTGAAACCATCTGCAGAAATGAATTCTCTAATAATATTATCTTGTGCAAAATGTCTTTCGCAAACTCTATCATTTAAACCTAATTTACGATCACTTCTAGGAATTACTCTGTTCCAAATTTCTATCATGTCAAGTGGAGCTCTAAATACACTATATTTTATTTTACAACTGTCATATCCAGAATTGCAATTCGGGACAAAACATTTTCCAGGCATTTTAATTGAATGTTTATTTGTCACACGGCTGTCACTTTATAAAATTATTATTTATATACTATAATCTGACTGTATTCAACGACACAAACACTAAAATCAAACGCTTTTCAATTGATAACTAGGCCCTACATATCCGCCATCTTCAAACATCTCCTCTCTCTTCTCACGTCCACATGCTTGACGCAGTCAGCGGACACATTTATAGTAGATCGGCAATGAGAGTTGTGGGGGCCTGGATGATACATACAGTAAGATAAATGACCAATCAGCACCACATTAAGGTGTGGGTGGAGCTTAGAACTACATGCTCTAAAAATCTTAGAAAAACAATACAATAATTCAACAATATTTCACCATAGTAATCAACAGATAAACAAGAAATATGAAAATGACCAAACAGAACCTTGTTTAGATGTGGGTGGAGCTAAGAACTACATGTTATCAAAATCGAGTTTACAGTAACAATAACATCTCGCAGAATCATTACGAATGATTCTTTCTATGTGTGGTAGGTCACCAAAACTCTCAAATATATTAATTCTCCTGCAATCCTAATAGGCTCTTTGCGCAAACGTTGGAGAGCGACACTAGCGCTCAGAGTGTTCAATTTTGAAAGTAGCTGCAGGAAAAAATTTTGATTGTCATTACGTGGAATAAGTGAATAAGAGCTAAAAAGTTTATATTGAAGCTTGAAATAAGTTTAAAAACACACAAGTGAATGATGACTAATGGAGTTATAATAGGAACAGGATTCCAATTCATATAACCTGGTTGTATCCGGAGTACAATATTAGAAAGAGGAAAATTAGTGCAAGAAGTAAGCATGTGTTTAATGTTGAAGAAAAACTGTTTTTGGATAAGAGTTTGATTTCCGCACTTGTTGTAGAGCAAATGTCGATTAATTCTTGTCCGTTTAAAGTTTTTATCGAAGTAAGATATGTTATTTTGAAGTAATTAATTATAGGCTGCTATATGTCTGTCAAACGAATCAAAACATGTCACATGGAAGTATATTTTTTCACATTGCCTTAGGTTGATGAAACGCGAGATATTTTGCATGAATTTCCAAAAACTTATCCGATACATAAAAATAATACATACAAAATGACTATAGCTTACAATGGTTTAACCTAACTTCTTACATAAATTTTCTAGTTTCATCAAGTAATTTCTATATTTAATACATATTCTATAATTATTATTGACTTCTTTTTACTTTTTTTACTCGTTTAATAGCCTGAAACCATTTTTTCCCATTCCTATTTCATGTTCTCTGGATGTAAACTTGTAGAAATTTTTATGTTTTTTTATATTTCCGTAATTGTTTTACAGTTTGAAACGCAACAATTTGTATAACCAACACGTAATATTTCAATTTATTGTAAAACTGGCTTATAAATTGCTTTATAATTAAATTTGGTACATATATTCTGAAATCATGTACAATGATAACGTTTTGTTTTCCTGCTAGTACTGTCAAAATTAACCACTACTGGCGCTGCAATCTATTCGCAAAGAGCCTATAATGATCGAGAAAAACTAGTTTCAATAATAAAAAAGCTCATGTATCTGTCCTTACTTTGATTATTGTTCAATATTTGTGCATCGTAACAAAAATATTCCCATTTCCACATTCTCGATTAAAATTAAATAATTTGCTAATAATAAGCAATCAATTTACACAATTACTTGTTTTTGTTTTCCATATTTGTTATTTCAACACTAATCAATTCCGATTATATGAACTCAATGTTTGTCAAAGTATCAAACTTAATATTTATATGACAGTTAATAAGCTTTGAAGTCAATTAAATGTAATAAATAATAATCGGATATATTCTGTACTTCCATAGGAAATATTTTGTTGTAAATAATGGAAACCAGTTCTCCTGTGTATAATAAATGAATGATATCATGTATTGTAATCAGGATTATTAATAGGAAAATTTATCATTCTCTGTAATTTGGTAACTATTTCACGTTTGACAAAACTTCAATTCAATCATATTGGTAGTTCTGGGCGCATCAACCAATAGGGATTATTCAAAGCACATATATTGAGTTGAAACAGTAGATGAAGTAATTTTCATCATATGAAAATTACATTTGTTCACTTTCATGCACCATTCTGTAACGTTAATTGAATACCAAATTAGAAGTTCAACTCTTTCGAAAAATTAATTAGAATTGGAGTCTGGATGTTTTAATGGATAAATATCTACCCTAGATTCAACACTTATCCATCATACAATTCACTTTTACCGCCTCTTACTCACGTTCTTTTTCTCTTTTCGACGTTCACATAACGCTGAACGCGCTAATATCAAATACTCAGTACTGATCTATACTCATGTAATTTATATTCAAATTCTTCTAGTGGAACAAAAGTAGATTGTTTGACAAGTACAGAAAGTGAGAGTTCACTTGCGAATGTAGATGTCATAACTCACGAGCTAACTGGTAAACTGGCACTTTTCTTCACTGATTTCTACATATTAAACCTAATGTTTTCCATCAAGTATACAAAAAAAAGAATCTAATAACTTATTCAATCTTCTGAAAATGTATCCTGTAATTTATTATTCATTGATATTCAAGGAGCTCCTAGAATGCAAAAATCCTGCGACACTGTTGCAAGCTGGTGAAATATTGCCGGTAAAATGATTCTGATTTTTACGTGTTCGGATATAAAATGATAGAGCGAGAGCATTTCCTTTCCAGCATGGAACAAATAGGCGAAGGATATAGTGACACAGACTGAATCGAATGAAGAAATAAAGTTTGCTTCCAGGAAACCTATATCTCTTGGGTCATTTGCCAGATGGCGCGGATGACACTTTCGGGTTAGCTCGAGACGTAATCCTTTTTTGAATAATTTTTTGTAAATTTTACTCGATTTTTATTGCACGACTAGACATATTTCCTTGAAATATATCAGAACTTTCATATAGAATAAATTCTCATATATACCAACTTTGAATCGAATGTGGTTGAGATAAATGTAAAGCATCCATCAAATTTATATTCCTGCTACTTAATGGAGCTCGAGAAGAATATTGGAGTTCTCATGAAATATGAACTTTGGTCTATAAATCCTTGAGATATATTTTATTGATGTATTACATATACATTTCTTAATGCGACTAAGAATAGCACAGCTCAGGTTTATATTAATACAATTCTGTTTTAATGATAGTCTATGTATCTGTACTTACTGAATTCGTCCGACATGGTATGAATTATTTTATTCACAACAAAAAAAAGCCCTGAAAAACTTAAATTACTAGACAACAATAAATGCTTGCTTTTTGAGGGTATTTGAGCTAAATCACAATTTATATCTAGCAAGCCAGCTGCAATCAGTAATACATAATATACCAAAATGACCTGATAGAAAGAATAGATCAAACAATGATAAAAACATGTCAAAATAAGTGAGAAATCAATAAATCCAAGAATATGAATTGATCTATTCCATTATATGAATTAGGTACCTTTTTGAAATTTTGAATGGTCTTCTTTATGGAGTCTTCTTCATAATCAAGATTCTGAGAGTGCAGGTGATCTCTTCCACTTTCTGTTTGTACTTATCTTGTGTTCTACAATGTGTTCTTGCCAAACCTATTTTTGATCCAAAATTCAAATAACGGCCCTCATAAATCATTTTTCGGTATACTGATGTTTACTCACTGTAGTCTCCTTTCTCTACCAAGACATCCAGAAACAGAGGTCAGTTATTGGTTTCGACTTTCAATGTGAAACTTATGTTTTCTCGTAAACTGTTGAGGTAGTCTAGAAAAGATCGCAATTCTTCATATTTGTGATTCCAAATGATGTAGGTGTCATCTACATATCTTAACCAAGCTTTGAGTTTTGCTTGAGTTGCTTGCAGGGCGAGACTCTTAGAGAACACCATGTAGAGATTACCGATGACTGTGAAAATGGCAATTCGATAGAAGGACAGTATCCTTGTCGATAGAAATTATTATTTATTTGGAAGTAAGAGGTTTGTAGATAACATCTAAGAAGTTCTGTTTTAACAGTAACTAGGAGGTCTTCATTTACTACTAGTATCTTCATGATGATTTCCATCGCTTCATTTATTGGATCATGGGTAAACAAACTTTCGACGTCGAAACAAAACGATATTCAGGTTCTAGCTCAATGTATAATTGGGAAGTAGGAGGTTTGTAGACCACATGTCAGGTGATCCTTTAAAACAGGAAGTGAGATGTATGTGCGCTCCATAAGCTCTTTGTCTTCTACTGGTCTCTTCTTGATGACTTCCATGGCTCCATTTATTGTAACATTGTCGTACAGACTTTCAACGTCGAAACTCACAAAACGATCTCCTGGTTTTAGCTCGATGGTCTTCATCAATTCCAGAAAGTGTTCGGAATCTTTTGCGAAACTTGAATTCTTTATCATCAATGATGATAAAATAGGTAAAAGAAACTTGGCTAAAACATACCCCGGTATGTCTCTGGAGCTAATGATGGGTCTGAATGATATTCCTGATTTTAAAACTTCAGGCAGTCTGTAGAGATGTGGTGACTATGATGTGAAGTGAACCAGGTTTTGGTATGTTTGCTTGAGTATTCTTCGTCTTTTACAAGAAATATATAGACTTTTCTCCTAGTCCCGCTTGTTGGGTCTTCTTGAAGTTTAAATTAAGATCTTTTTTGCAGAGCCTCATCAATTTTCTTATGGTAGTTGGAGCAATCCACGATCACCGTTGCGCTTTCTTTGTCAGCTAGTAAGATTTTGATGGTCTGGTCTTTTTTAAACGCAATCAGAGATCAACATTACAAGATTAACCAAGCCATGGATGTCGCCCAGTGTTTCTTGTATAAATACCCCAATGTTTCTTGCTGTGATTTCAATTTAGTATTATCAGTTCACCTGATGACTATAGCAGACCATCAGCTACCGAAAACTTCAAATACGAGGTTAGGCAGTTTGTCGTATTGTTATTATTATTCGTTTTGAGGCAATCATTCAGAATACTCTATTCTACATAAATTGTACCAGAGCCATATGACCGTATATAGAACGCCAAATCATGACGTAAGAAAACATAGACCTTTTTATTGAAACATTCTGATTATGCATGTAACTATCTAATGTATAATAGTTCAATATCTACTAGGTTGTATTTGAAATTCGGAATTTCTTCACTCATCTTTTACTACTGAATATCGGGACAAGTGTGCGATATTATTGGAGCTTTCGTTTCAGTCGAAGAAATTTGTGACATCTTCGAACTACTTCTGTTTTGTTGATAATATGTTGAAGAATATATGGCTTCACTCTTCAAAGAGAAATAAGTATCAATAATTGCTGATGATATGTAGATACTAATGTCTGTTAAATCCTACATGAGATATTAATTGTCCCAGACAAACAGTCAATTGAATAAATGTTTCATTACAATATTTTCAAAATTCTTTCAACACAGTTTTTTTGACAACAAAACATTATATATTGTTTTTTATGCTACCTCTTTTCTTTTTTATATCAAATTCAAAACAAAAATACATTTCATGTTGGCCAAGGGTGGCTACAGATATAACGAATTGAATTACTCATTTCGTCATCATTTTGTGCAATGTTGCAGCATTCTGAGGTCAAGATTAGGGCTAGACTCATTTTCAGTGGCCTTCAATAATATGAACAACCTGGATCTAGACATAATTATTTTACCTCTGTCACTATCGGGTTACCTCAGGAGTTAACTCCGCGTACCATTTGTATCCCACTCATTTGATTATCAATTTAGGATAAGTGATTGGGAGAATCTCAAATTGTAATTCAATATATTTCCAAAAACATCAGGAATACTCCAAAGTTTCTGTAACTTCAACATTCTTTTGTCTACCCTTGCAAATGCTTATGCCGAGAATCCAATATAAAATAACCTTGACAGGTAACAAAACTCTTGTCTGGCAGCAGGCACAGAATTCCAGGAGAAGGTGTTCAATTTCCTTCGCTTGCAGCTTAGGATCCTGTTGTTTGAATAAACAAGCATGTGTAGTATCTAGTCCATTTGCAACAGATCACATTACTTCTTGCAATGCACATCCTCGCTTGTTTGTGGACCCATTACGATGAAAAATTCATAAAAGTGGAATATGCACTGCTGTGCTTTTGTTTTTCCATCCATTCTCTGCAGCTTTTTGTTCTGACGTCAGTGTTTCTTTATTTGGACTCATATAAATCGCTTTAGTTTCATGCAATTGAATTTCCGTGGGTACAAACAACGAAGATTTCTTATCTGAGGTAAAACGAGACAGCCACATTTCAAATTGGGTTTTATCATAATGTAGTAGGTAGCATGATGTTATTATACTTGTATATTGCCTATGAGATATTTGTTTGGGTACAACTCGCAAACTCTTTCATATCTGACTGATCGTGCAGTATCTTCCCAATCCGTTGTTCATCCTTCCAATATACTCTTAGACACATCCACCAAAAAGTTGAATAACGTCTATGCTCTACTTGTTTCTTTGATCATAGCCATCAGTGAATAAGTAGACAATTTTTGTCTAGCCAATAGTACATAATATTTAGTATATACAGCATTTGGACAAAACTCAATTCAAATATTAATATTTGTCGAAAAACTTAACTTGGAAATTAAATAAATGGGTTGGTATCTCCACTTCTCGTGAAGTGAATCACAAATTTTACTGGAAAATTTTGGCAACAATCTGTGATAAATTTCATTTAGGAAGCCAAACTAAAATTCTGAGCTACGAAATTTATTTCAACCGCATTGTGTAGCAATTCATAGTTATGAGTTATATATCCACCAGAAACTATTTTTTGCTGTCTGATCCAAACTCCAACAACTCTATTTGCATTCTGAATATAATTGGATAGAATGGGTGATGCCAAAATTATGAAAACAAGAAGGACTCAAAGCAATTTTTTGTATATATCAATGGTCCAAAAATAATTGTGCGGACAGTGGGAAGAATTTAATTTAAATTCAAGTATTCAAGGATTAGTTTGGAAATTAGTTCTGTAATCATCATATGAAATTCATGGTTCAATTTGCTCAATGAATCGACTGTTTGCAAGATACAAAAACTGAACTAAATAACATTAAAACCCAACTAAACTCCAAGCTGGATTTTTCACCAAATGGTGCAATAAATTACGTCCAATGCATATAGAGAAGTAATCCGCTTAATCTGAATTTATAGACGTAACATGAAATCGTGAGTGTTTCTCAATTGGAAAAGTATTGAAAGATATCACCATTATAGGTCTTTAGCCTCTGAAAAAATTGGTTCGCCTAATTCTGAAATCCGGCAATGATGTTATTTTGATTACGATATTTAGGGCAGAACATACTGCGTTAAGCGGATCACATGTAGTTTACGATTTTATATCGATTATAAAGTAGCATTCATTTTGCTCCCGGATTATCGGAATTTCAATGAATTTTTCTACTCACATTACTTAGCATTTAATGCAAAATTACCCTGCTGATCGCCATTTACAAATCTCTGCAAGTTTGTAGGGTCGAAGTCTTCCGCAAAAAATATACACATGATTATAGCTCTCAAGTCTTTGAAGAGGCAGAAGCTGATCCTTTGTAACTTCTCCTATTTCCAAGGTATCAGTAGGAAATAAAAAAAGGTAATGTTTCTTCACTATTTGGTGGCAAAAACCTAATGTACTTCTGATTGACACTAAATTCAAGTATTGGAATATTCTACCTTGGAAGTGAAGATCCAGGCTAGCTATTAATGAGGGCACCGGAAATATTTCACCTGAAAAATAGGAAATGGGCGCCACTCCCAGAAAATAATCAAAGGAGAAAAAGGTGCTATTCTGGGAGGCAATAGCGACAGCAAAAAAGGAATAGAGCATAGACGTCAAAATCAACTATCAACAAAATTATTATCAATTTAAAGCAAATAATTCCAAAAATTATAACTAAAAAAATTTGCTTACTTACGAAAATGGTTAAAGCTATAATACAAAAAAATCTCACTGCAACAGCCAAAAGGGAACTGGAGACCACGTCACAGACGTTCAGAATTACGTTACAAAAACTAACTGAATATCCTCTTCAGGCGGAGCTCAAGACTAGTATCGGCAGAGGATAGATGACGAATTGTTAGACACAAAAACAACTTCAGGCAAGAATGTTCCCTGAATCAAATAAAGTTGATCTTGCGTCTTATAGGGCTTTGATAGACACTCAACGGTCCTTGAAGGTGTTAAGGTTGGCCGTGCGCCTGATAATAAACTTCTGGACGTATTAATGTTCTTGTTAATTTCGTAGACGTGTTAATGTTCTTCTCAACGTAAAGTTGGCCAGAAACTAGTCTCAAGTGGCTACGGGTTCCTAAGATCCCTAGCAGTTTTCACTGTAAACAAATAACCCAACCAGTATCCAATTCAACTAAAACAGGAGGTTCCTATGAAAAAATTGGAAATCTCTCTGCAAACGAGAAGCGTAATCATAATCATGTAGTTTATGGCTGCATTTAGTGCCCATAATGTGCCACTTAATTGGACTAGGACTTTTACTTTATATAATTGGACGGAACTGTCAATGTCAAAAAAATATCATAGAAATAATTTTTTTATTGATATAAAATAAATTCAAACAAATAAATCAACATATCATTAATTATTGTAATGAATACTTATAACACAATTAGTATTGTCGCGAGTATTCAGACCCGAAGATAAATTCTTCTTGTTACAAAAACATTTTTCTCTCAATATTTATGATTCTTTGGTACTTTCTGCATACAGTTCTACGCTTTTTGAAGTATCAATTTTTCCTTCTCTATCGTATTTATTCTTTTCTACTCTTTCTGAAGTATCCATTTATTCTTTTCTATCGTATTTAATCTCTTCTGCACTTTCTAAAGTATTAATTTTTTCTATTAAATTGCATTTAATATTCTTGACATCTGCGAACAAACAGCAAAAACAATTGTAACAATAACAACATTAGCAAAGTACACCAAGTTATACTTACCGGATTTTTGAATAGGGAAATCAAGAAATATTTTTAGAAGATATCCTGCGTCTTTAGAGCAGTCGAACATAAAGCTTTGTATGTAATTCGTACATAAACAAACTTTATAGACTCGCCTTCCTTATTAGACTCGCTCGCGCTGCTCACTCGTCCATAACCAGCGGTTCGTCCAATAAAGTTTTTATTATATACTAATTACATAAATAGCTATAAGATTTAAACTGGAAAACGAATAAACTGTAAATTCAGTGAAAATTGAATAAAATAATCACCAAAGTTATTTATTTGCCTATAATCTTAAATTGTGCACTAAAAATTTACAAAGTAAAAAAAACTATGCTGAGCATTGAAGAGAAGAAAAACAAAGAAAATTCAAAGTCTAGCAAGACAAGAAAAGGATTATTAGCGACAGGTCGATAAATTTACGAACGTGGCTCATCACTAAAAAATATTGGATCAATCTTTACAAACTCGTAGGATTTTCCAGCTTAAAAACGGGAACTAAAGCCCACAACAAAATATTTCAACCAATGGAAACCAGATACTACACAAAAAACGTAAGAAAAAACAATTTAGAGCAGAAATATTAATTTAGTATAAGAGTTTCAAGGTTGTAAAAAGGTTCTGAACACAAAAAACTAACAAAGAATTAAGGATGAAAGAGATAGAATTTGGAAATCAAAAGGCTAACCACGCGGGTCGCCTTCAAACGGAATAACTAGCAAAAATTATACTAAATTTGGAATAACGTGAATAAATAATTAACTAATACTAACAGAATCATAACACTGATTTTAATAAAATAAAATAGTCACAAAATTTAGAACAACTAGAAAAATTACAAAACTGCTCCAAACAAATCCGTCTGCAACAACCGCTCAAGAACCAAAGAGGCCAAAGGAGACGTGCATCCCCCTAAACTAGAGCGTCTTCAATCAAGTGTCATTAGCAAGTACTAATTTACAAAATTAGTGCAAATTTGTTATACAGATGGCGACATAAGTATGGAATGAGAAAAAAAATTGTACAAAAAAGACGTAAGACGAAATTTTCGTAACACCCTGTGTATATCGATTACAGTTTATTATATTAACTAAAGCTACTGAAGAAAATAATCTAAAAATTGATCCGGATGCAATAAAATATCAAGGCTCATAAAAAGATTCTCTCGAACTTTCGGGTCAATCTTTATGGCCCTTCAATAAAATATTTTTTGTCAAAGTCCTTCCGTATATTGAAAAGTTAAACTATAATACAAACAGACTATTTATCAAGTCTTCTTTCATAAAGCATCGAACCTTTTTATTTCACTGGTCTGACACTAATAGAAAAGATCGTTTATAATTCCTAGCACTTCTTACTAGCCAACAAAATAATCAAACTTGAATCGAGTGGCAAAATTGTCAACCGCAGAACTCTCATCGTAGGATGGTAGCATCAGAGTATATTGAATTTTCTAAACTTATAATGTCAAAAATTGACAGTGAGTAAACATTTTTTAAATTTGCCATGGTTTTCTTAATGTCCTGTAGACAATGAACGAATCAAATACTATGAATTATTGATCCTCCTATATAGTATAGGAGGATCAATAATTCATAGTATTTGATTCGTTCATTGTCTACAGGACATTAAGAAAACCATGGCAAATTTAAAAAATGTTTGCACAAATGATCCTCACCGAAAACTATGACTGGTTTGTTGATTTTAAATTTCAGTCTAACTCAAGAGTTTGCACTGAAAGAAAAATCTTAGATACTATAGTTGAAAACATTGCTTAAAATCGTGACAGGCTAGAACGTTTGCTAGATGAACTAAAATATATTGCTATTATATTATGCCTGCTGCAGATAATAACAATTCTAGAAATTATAGTAAGAAATTATCTGCATTAATTAATGTAAATATCTACCACCGACAATATCATTTGTCTCCTTAGTAAAACTTATGTTTCAACTAGTTGCAGAATATTTCTATCGCAGACATTAAGTTTAGCAATTATAGTAAAGATATTATCTGTACTAATCAATATATTCTCTGTTGTAAGCCAATATAATATGTTAAGCTACAAATATTATAAGCTAAATTAGATAAAAAGATTACTATGTGGCTCAAAACAAATTTTGAAATAGTGAAAATTATTTTCCGAACCAGAGGATATTATTTCTGAAATATTGAATATTATTTCTAGAATAGTAAATATTATTTGTAGGATAGGTAAAAGTATTTGTGGGATAGTAAATATTACTTTTGAAATAGTTATTATTATTTCTGGGATAGCAAATAATTTTTATTCGTTCAAACATGTATATTGTCATTGAATTTCAGATTATTACAAAAAAATATTCTTCAATTAACAAACTGCAGATAATAATTTAAATTTTAGAGAAACATACAAATTATGTAAATATTGAGTTTTAACCAATCTGTCACACCCAATTATATTTTCTTAGGATATTCTTATGAAAGTTTGCGTGCTTTCAATACAGTACGCGTGAACATGTTGATTAAAGTATAAATGAAAGAAATACTATTGTTATAATTTACTATAATATGAACAACGGTACCAAAAACTAGATTAATATTTTTTATATCAATAATGACTGTATTATTATGATGATAATATTGTAATGTTCATTGTTTAAAGGGTACATTATTGAATAAAAGTCACTATTTAATAATTGAAAATGAAATAAAAGTTTTATTCTTTCGAATATTACTAAACATTTATTCAGGACTTACTTCTATCTTAAACAAAGCCACGGATATTCATCTTCAACTATTCATTTACACTGATCACTTCACTGTTTGATATTCACTGTTCTAGATTCATCATTACACTATTACACTCAAGTCGTTTGCTTGCCTTTATATACAGAAAAATCCATTTCTTGAATGTTCTACCACATTTCTGGAATATTGTTGGAGGCTTCCATCAGGCGGAGTGATGTGATGCGGTGCGGCGCGATACAATACAACGAGGACGAAAGGCCCCGCCCAGATAAGTTCAGGCCTAAGCCTACCCCACTCCTACGAACCTCTACACTCTCGCACGCTACAATATGTCTCATTAATACCAATCCGTTTGGGATGATAATAATATTGTTCCATATTATTTTTATGATCATCTGATGAAGAATCATAATTTTCCAGCATACGTGATTGTATAATTTCTCCAGAACCGCACACATTTTTTTGTGTTAGACTATTATTAGATAACAGTCGATAGCATACTCTTAATTGGTGTGTAAGAGATAGTGAATAAACAATGTTTCTTCTTGAAAATGTAACATCCAGCAGTCATTTTAAATTCACGATGCTTGCAACACTTTCTTCAATACACCAACTACAAAGATATCCACCATTATTATTCATTTGATCTTCGCTGTAAAATCGAAGAGATGTTATAATCAATTTTAATTTGTGAGTATTATAACTCTGCGTATTATTTGTCTTATTTTTATAATTCACTTTTTAAAAAAATCACAACTTGAACAAGGAATCGAGCAAAGAAGGACTAACTACAGACTGCACCAACTTTGTCAGTCTGCGTATAACAACAGAGCAGGTAGTTGAAAAGTGGCAACAAATTCGTTAAACACCAAAAATTTTAACTCCGGCACACAAGATCCTGAACTGTATTGTACAACTATATTAGCTACAGTAGCGAATAGATTTATTTTCTGCAACAGTGATTATCAATTCTATGATAAAGAATATGATATTGTACAACACATAAAGAAATTATCTACCTAATTATCAGTAGAGAATATTAACTAATATAAATAATACATGATTAGAAATACAAATTATTTTATATACAAATCTGAATTTGTAAACCAGAGCATAACTTCATTATTTCAATAAATATTTCATCTCTGTGAGTTAATTCACCTCCAGATAATTCGTTTTATCTATAAGTATCAATTTTTTTTTTTCAGTGTGAAAGCTCCTCTGTGCTTCAGTCTGTATTCATTCGATGTGCAAAGGCTTTAGAAACTGAGATCTCCAACTCCAATTTGGTTTGTGTGCAAAAGTGGGCGATCCTTCAATACAACGACTATAGTTATTGCGCGCGTCAGGAATTTCCCATTAACAGCTCTAAAACTCCAACAAAAAGACGCTTTACCACACTTGTTAAAGGCGAGGATCTGTACGGCATTTTTAAATTAGTTCAGGCGAGGACTATAGAACTGATTGGATGCAACCTGTATATATTTTTTTGCTGCAGGAAATTGATCGACATTTCCAGATAATTTATAGTTCAATAATCATGAAACTTGATGACATTAATAGGCATGACGCAAAATCATTTTGAATTATGGAGCGTAAATGGATACGGAATTTTCATGCTCATTATTTCCATGTCACTTCGATTGACATCTACGTTTCATGAAGCATTTATGAAAAAAATTATTATTGATCATGGTGCTAAGCCAATTTCTTCATCAATTTTTTTTTGCTACTAAAACGCATTTCACCGACAGCCTAACTCATCAATTATTCATCATTCGTAGCAGAAGTCCATCCACTTACACTCCACCTTCCTAGCCCTGTTCTGTTGTTGTGCTAAATTATTTGTTCCCAAAAATGACGAATATATCCTTTCTGAGATCTCCTGAAGCAATTCCAAGAGTGAATTCTGTATATGCATAAATTTCCACAATAGCAGATGCAGCATTTGACCAATCAAGTGGAAAATTAATAAACAGCAATAGTTTTACTGTGATTTGATCATATATTGTGGATGAACATACAAAATTAGTGCTTATACGTTATATTTTCCAGCCAACGGTTCACTTGAGTTGATCAGACGAATATATTGGCTCATAAATAATGAAAAGTTCAATTCGATTCTTGCAAGTTGGATGCTTGAAGCACTATAAGATCCTAATGTAATTTCGCTTGAAAATTCACATGTGCAGCCGTTGGAAATCAGCACACATACTACGAGAATAAAGACATTTTTAAATAGTCTATCTCTGCTCTTACAATCTTCATTGAGTAGCAATGGTCATTTAACAGTTACTCCGCCGGCCGAAGAGGAAATAAGATCTTATCCAAACTGTCTGAGCACATCCATGTTTCTCGCCATATCCCGGAAGACCTCATTCCCAGAAGACGCTTCAGATTTAAGGACTCTTCAAGAAATTCAATTTATTTTTAAGTCCTGTTGAGTACATTGACTTGATTTCAAACCACTTGAATGGGAGTTGTATTAATCTTTGAATAGAATATGCTGGTAGAGTAATAATTTTATGATCAAATAATGAACAATAATAATTGAAACTCTGTTAATATGGATTTAATGTTTTCAGGATTTCATTTTGTTAAGTTATCCATGTTTTTTAGCCGATTTTGACCTCATACTGAAAGTATTTGCTAAAATACTCCTGTCACATTCAATTTCATTATTTCTTAGCGAAGATAGGATGAATTTTAGCAATAGAACTTTTTAACTTTAGGAATCAAGTTTATCTGTTAACTTGAGAATGTGAACAATGCCAATCCATAGTCTAAACCAGCGATGAAGTTTTGAATTCAAAAAGCTTTTTCACAAAGCGTTCAAATTTTCACAAATATTTATACTGCAGGCCTTTAGGCTGGTTCTGCATAGAGATGAAGTTTGACTAAAACAAATATCAAAAAGAGAGATAACTTCGGAATGGATATTCGATATGTTTTTGTGTAAAAGCTATAATCGTAACAATTCAGTCAATCACGTGATCAGTGGAACAAAATACAGAGTTATTTGAATTATGTCCTTAACAATCATTCTCCACCATGTGGTTCTCATGATTCTAAAAATAATGAAATAACCGATGCAAAAATTATCTGAAATCGATATAGCGACAAAAGTTTTGGAAAAGAGAAAACTTGCTTATGTGACCTGTTGCACAATTATTCCAGAATTGGAACATATAAATAATATTTTTGTACAAAAAAAGCAATACAAGAGCTGAGTTTAGTCCAACAATTTCCCTAGACATAATTTTATTGATTCGAATTAACTAAATATGATCTTTGACCTGAAGTAAATTGACTCGTATATTAGTTCTGCTGCTTTCATACTTCTTCGTTCAAGCCTCCCGTATGATCCGGACCTTTTCACGATGATTCTAGGTGCTGCTTGGTGAATTTATCACAATATAGACACAAGAGTGTAAAGAATAATATTTCCACCTGAATAAATGATTCTCAGACTACAATAGTAGTAGTAGTAATGAATCTTAATTTTGCCTTTCGGCTTGCATCTTTACATTAATTGCTCCTTTTTTTCATATATGTTTTGAAGTTGATGAGTCACATTGCGATACTATTAATTAATCTATTCAAATTCATTGTATCACATATTTTACGGTTCTCCTTTTTTCTTCTACTGTCTTGATCATTCTAGTCCGCTTCACGATTAAATTAGTATTTTCTTTCTGCTTCTTTCATCCTCTTTCAGTTCTCTATATTCGTTTAGCAGATGCTCTACAGTTCCTCAATCCTCTCCGCATTATCTGCAGTTTCTCTCTGCTTCACTCCTCCAGTACTCTTTGACTTTCTCTTCATCCCCGCATCCCTACCCTGTTATCTACTTGATTATATCTATCTTCTCTCCTTTGAGGTAACGAGGTTCTCCTCTGGATCTTATTTCATAGAAACTAGTGTTATATCTGGCTTTTCACTTTATAACTGAATAGTTATCTCGTGATCGTCATTCCGGGAACGCTTCTTAAATGACCAAAAGTTATAACAAATATCACTTTATAATTGAAGAATTATATCTTGAACGTCAATCTTGGAGTGCCTTCCAAAAGTTATAACACATATCACTTCAAAATTGAATAGTCATCTCGTGAGCGTTATTCTGGGAGCGCTCTTTGAATTATTGAAAGTTATAACAAATATCTTTTTTTAATGAGATAGCTATCTTGTGAACGTCATTCCGAGAAAACTCTTGGAATGACCAGAAGTTTGAACAAATATCACTTTATAGTTGAATAGTAATCTCATGAACGTCATTCCGGGAACGCCCCTGAAATGACCAAAAAATTTAATAAATATCACTTTATGATTGAATAGTCATCTTGTCAAGGTCATTCCAGGAACGCTCTCAAGATGACAACAAGTTGAAACAAATATCACTTCATAATTGATTAGTTATCTCGTGAACGTCATTCCGGAAACGCTTTTCAAATGACCAGCAGTTGAAACAAATATCACTTAATAATTGAATAGTTATCTCGTGAAATTCATTCCGGGAACGCTCCTGGAACGACCGAGAGTTATTACAAATATCAGTTTATGATTGAATAGTTATCTCGTGAACGTCATTCCGGGAACGCTCCTGAAATGACCGAGAGTTATTACAAATACCAGTTTATGATTGAATAGTTATCTCGTGAACATCATTCCGGGAGCGCTCTCCAAATAATCAAAAGTTATAACAAATGTCACTTTATAATTGGATAGTTATCTCGTGAACGTCATTCCAGAAACGCTTTTCAAATAGCCAAAAGTTATAGCAAATATCACTTCATAATTCGATCGTTATCCTAAGAACGTCACTTCGGGAATGCTTCTCAAATGACTAAAAGTATCACTGTATGATTAAATAGTTAATAATTTTATTCATCCTCCACAGATTCTTAATCTTTATACTTCTTTATCTTACCGTTTCTGTCGTACTATGTCCTCCTGCTCTCCTGGTATATATTTCCATTGCTGCGTATCCGTTTTTCTCGTAGTATTTCTTCTCCCAGCTATTTCTCTCTATTTTATTATCGCTCTTTCTGATTTTTTCATAACATTATCTCATTATTTGCTTTTTTTGCCCTTTGGAATATTTTCTTCAAATTTCATCGCTCTACTACCCGCTTCAGCTTTCAGGCGTTTCTTTTTCATTTCGTCTAACACTATATAGTTCGGGGTGCTCTGTCAATTCCTATCAATCATCTTTACGTTGTTCAAATTGCTTCCTACTTTTCTTGTGTTTCCCAATCCTATATTTCTGCTCCATATATTGTTATGTTTTGACCAGTGCGTCAAATAGCATCAGTTTAGTTTTATTCTTATTTTTGAATTTTCTTCCTACTATGCGCTACATTTACTTGACTTCTCTTATATGTGCTTCTGCGCCCTCATTGCCTTTGAGCATGTACTTCAGGCATTTGAACTCTCTGTTTTTGCTCTATATTGTCTCCCTTCCAGTGCCAACTCTCCTTCCTTTCTCGCCCCCTCCTGATCATGATCTTAGTTTTCTCCACATTAAACTCCAAATTTCTCCCTTCCAGGTATTTTTCGAATCTTCTTATCATATACTCTTAATTTCTCGTTTCGATCTGGCCATCACAACTATATCGCTCTTATATGCTAGTGTCATAATCAGGCTCAAGGGGATCTTCCCTCACGTAATTTGCAAAACTCGCTACGCTCGCTTTGGCAAATATTACGTTTCGTCAAACAATATGGCACTTTTCATAACTAATTATGTAAATAACTATTTCTTCAATTTATTCATGTTATAACTTCAAAAAACCAAAAAGTATCATCAATAACATATTTCAGAAGAACTATGTAAGTTGTATGACTGATTTTTGAGTTATGCGTACAAAATTATGTATGCGTGAAACTAGCATTTTATTTTATTGACGATGAGTTAGCTGCGTCTTTTTTTGCTCTTCCTATCAAATAGATTTAATCAACACTAATTTTGTACTACAAATTATTAATATTCCAATCCCAATTTGCATTCGTATAGCTTGAATGATTGACATTGTTATTTGAATGTCTCTAAAGTATCTATTAATAATATCTTCTAGAAATAAAAATTATCTTTTCAAATTTTTACCTTATATTTATGTATGTTTTGGATGAGTAATTGATAAATTTGAGAGAATATTAAAAAACCAGATCGCACTAAATAATGTAGTTGAATCAATTATCAATTATAACAATGTTTGTACTGAAATTTGTGAGCAATTGAATCAAATATTCCAGCGGTTGATAAATTCATTCAGAAATCGAATTAATTCAACAAATAATACAGTTTCAAGTATTGTCGAATTATGTATGCATATAAAGTTCATGTGTATCGGATGTTCGATTATCGCAACCCATAAAATAGTGAACAATAACATTCTCTGTAAATATTGTGAGCGTTGCACTCCAAAAACAACTTTACAATATACCAAACTGGTTCCAAGCTGTTTTTAATGGATTGTAATGAATATGTATCAACAATCATAAATCAATCAATATAATATAATAGAACAAGATTTCAGGCCCACCAGAGGTTTCTTATTTTGCAAGAAACAGAATATGTGAGAGTAGTGCCAGTATTTAATTTCATAGAGTGCATACCTGCTAGCTTGAGCCGACGGCCAATTTACTTGTACCAGATGCTCGAAGTACGTTAAATTGAAACATTACTCATTTTTCCAAATGTCTGAGTGCTGATTTCCATGTATGTTTCAGATTATATCACACTTTAGCAACAACCAAGGAAATTAAGGGATTTTGCATGGTAACGAGGTATATCGCGATTATATTTCCTCCTAACTTGATATACCACAATAGCTTTTAAAAAAATAATAAAAAATATAACAATTAATAAATTTTATGGTTTGTGAAATGATCCTTGCAAATACACCTCAAGATTCGGTGTATTATCGCATATACCTTGAATTTAACTCAAATACTTTTTGTATTGGGTAATTTTTTTTTACTCGGCAAATCTGGAGATTTATAATCAACGATAATATCCCTCGAGCTGAAGCTCTCGGGTATTATCAGATTATGAATTCTCAAATTTGTCTTGTAAAAAATTACCCAAAAGACAAAAAGTATTTTCGTGAAATTCTTCGGTATATCGATAATACACCTCTTTATCGGTATATTACCGTTGAGAATATTGTTTTAAATCAATAATCAATACTGCCAGACACTTCTCATTGGCGGTAATTCCTGCTAGACGCTTTTAGGCATGCAAAAAATAATGTTATCTCACTCATAGTTTGAGTCGTAGTTTTTATATGACACTCGGGGAATAATTTTAATACTTTTTGTAGACAGCCAAACCAATCGTAGGGACTAAACATGATACAATGTTTTTGCAAGCCTTCACTGATAGTAAATTAGTATAACTCTGAAAACAACAATCAAACATCTGCAGAACCAGTATTTGTTGAAAAAAATATGCTGAGAGAGAAAGCAGTATTCAAATTATTAAATCAAAAAGCAGTCATTGTTCAATAATTATCAATTTATTCATGCACACGTCAGACAATAATCGAGATAAATTAATCCTCCGCATCCGCTTGTGCTGGCATTGCGTGTTCCGCAGGAAGCTCGGTATTAGAATGATCTGATACCGCCATATCCGGATGGCGCCACTGCTCGCTAGACCAGAGTATTACTGTTTACTCAAATTACTAAGATACATACAAAGGAAATGCACTGAATTTAGATAAACTTAACAATGGATACAATGAGAATATGATGACTTCGTGTGGTGGTAATATCCTCAACAATTCAGAGCAGGAGTAAGATTCATTGCCATCCATACGAATAAGATTGGGTTGCTTCACTAATAATAGAAATTTATTGCACGTAACACTGGATCCTGGAGGAATTAGAGGTGCATTAGTTTCTAATACCCGGATGCGGAAGACAATAATTCCCTTGGATTTTGGAGGTTTACTAACAGAACATAGTGAATAGAACGCCAAATTAAATAACATGGTATGAATTGAATGCCACTACCAGATTAATAGAAAACGGCATATTACGCTCTTCCAGATTACGTATTTTGTGAGACATCGATATCTGGAAAGTCTTTTAGACGCATTTTGTATCCATAATCCTCATCATTCTGTTCAAATGGAGTCGATACAGTACAAAATCTTGTTTCAAAGCTGTAATTCTCAAATCGTACTTACCTTGAGATTCAAATATTTCCTTCCCCAACTTCATATCTGAAATTAGTTTTGTATGTTACTATCGAAGTCCATACACTTCTAAATACAGCAAACTGCTGCTTGAATGATCTTTGCTAAAGTTTCCAGTACAGTCTGCGGAAATGGACCATTTCACTTCCAACTAAATTTACTGCTCTAGAAAACTCTTATTGAGGTGAGCTCACATGTCTTAGTAGTTGGATGTAGCGCATTTTGTTAGAAGCGAAGCTGTTCATTCTCATAGAGTGCACTGAACACTTTACACAATGTCTTTTTGGGCAATATATTCACCATATTCATAAAATTCATCTTGTTCTAATACCCTTAAGATTTGCTTCCAAAATGCACGCCTTTCTTCTGTTTAGGAGAGAAATGATTGAAACAGCAAAGTCGTCACAATAATAGCATATCATTCGTGTATGAATGAATCAAGATTTCAAACTCAATTGGCAGTTTTTAAAAATAAAACTGACTATTTATAACAAGGTTAACAATGCTAAATCGCCATAGAAACGGTGCATATCAGTGAGTATTTGGTCGTGTAGAAATACCATCGGGTATTACACTAGTGGTCCAAGTGAGTATTTTACTCAAAAATGTGGATACCTTCAATTTGTGCTTTCTGTATAAATGTTTGATAGTCACTGTACTGACTAGAGTGAGGGGAGTTATCGAAGTTGGGGCAGTAAGCATCTAGCTATTGTAGCGTGCAGAATGATATTACGTTTTTTCTTGTGTAAACCAAATTTAAAATAAATATATACAAATGTGGACGTGGGGGTCAATTTAATCATACCTCAATTCTAAACATGGTCCTTCGAAACGGATGAAATAGTGAAATTAATAAACAATAACGTGGAAAATTCCATTAAGCACATTGTCATACATACGGCAACCCTGTCGTCAGTGTTCCGTGCATGTGATAGAGCGACAACGCAGCTGGGCGACTACACAACTACTTTCAACGCAACACAACAGTAGACGGCCAGTGCAAGCGTCAACATATTGGGCATCCAGCAGTGCAGAGAACGAGCGCAATAAACAACTGGACAACTGTAATCTTGAAGAAACGCAACCGGTGAGTTTCCCTTATATTTTTTCCTAAATATCAAAATATTATCCTTGTTGATCCTTATCAGAATTGCAATATAAACTAATAAAGCATAAAATGGCGGAATTTAATACATTAATACGTAAGAGAGGGTCGATAAAAGCTAAATTGACGTTATTTAAAACATATATCGCGAAAACACAAATAGCTTTGCAAAATCAACAGTCAACAGAGGATGAGAAAAATCTGTTCATAAACGAATTGGAAATACGAATAGAGAAATTTGAGCCTAGTCTCTCAGAGTTTGAAAAATTGCAAAACATAATTGAAGAGCACGCTCCAGATGATAAACTAGAAGAACAATACAAAGAGCGACAAGACTTTGAAGATGAATTCTATAACATAATTGCTGTAGCAAAAGATTTAGTTAATAAAAATAAACACAATAAATCGGTGTCGATAAAACAACATGCAGATGCTAATGAATCGGTTAACAATGTACCTAAACAATTTAATCATATTAATTTACCAAACATAAAATTACCAAGTTTTAACGGGAAATATGAAAATTGGACTGAGTTTCGTAACACATTCGTAACACTAATTCAGAATAATCAAGATTTGAATGATTTAGAACGATTTCATTATTTACGTTCGTCACTAATAGAAGACGCGGAAGGTACGTTGCGGTCTATACCATTTACAGCTGAAAACTACGCGGTAGCATGGGCACACGTATGCAAGCGTTATGATAATAAATCAATGATTGTCATCAATCATATAAAGGCCATAGACAATTTGCCAGTGCTACAAAAAGAATCATTTAAAGAATTATCAAACCTACTAGATGAGACAAATAAACATTTAACATCATGGAACGCAGTTCAAAATACCACAGAACAATTTGAAACATTAATGATTCATATTATAAAATCAAAATTAGATAAATATACCCGCATGAAGTGGGAAGAACAAAAAATAGGAGATAATCTTCCCAGTTGGAAAGAATTTAATGCATTTTTGCAAGAAAGAACCGAAAAATTATACTCACGAGATATTAACAACAAATCAGAGGTAAAACAAAGACCTACGGTAAAAACATTCCTAGTTACTACAAATGAGTGTCCGGTTTGTCAGGAAGAACACATAATTTATAAATGTGATAAATTATTAGCTCTGAAACCAGAAGATCGGTTAGAACAAATTAGAAAGCTGAAATTGTGCACCAATTGTTTGAAGAGCAATCATACCAACCGGGACTGTAGGGCAGGAGGCTGTAGAATATGTAAGGCCAAACATAATACGTTGTTACATTTTGAGACAAAAGCTGAAAGCGTAGCAGCGGAAAATAACCAAGAAACCAACAAAAACGTGATTGCTTTATCTTCACATATCCAGCAAACGGATCAAATAAGTTCAATCAATAATGTAATCTTATCAACAATACAAGTACAAGTAAGAAATAGAACAGAGTATCCAATTGTATGCAGAGCATTGCTTGACTCTGGATCACAAGCGAATTCTATCTCAGCGAAACTACAACAAAAACTGAAATTACCTACTCAAAATGTACATGTTGCAGTTCAAGGAATAAATCAAAGCGCTGCAATGCTAAAAAGCAGATGTCAAGTACTGGTAGAATCAATTAACAGCAATTACACCACAGAAATGATGTGTTTTGTACTTGAAACAATGCCGTGCAAAATACCCAATGTAAGAATCGATAAAATTCAATTCAACATACCAACACACATTAAATTAGCAGACCCGCAATTTCATGAACCCCAACAAATAGACCTCATAATTGGGGCACCGTTATTCTGGAAGATAATGTGTGTAGGACAGCATAACCTCGGTGACAACATGCCAGTTTTGCAAAAAACTAGATTTGGATGGATTATTGGTGGAGGCATGGAACCAATTCAAAAACCTACTATCATTCAATGCAATTTTGCCAATACATGGTCAATTGAAGAGCAAATAGAAAAATTCTGGTCCATAGAAGAAGTAAACCAAAATAGGATTCTATCTGATGACGATAGGAATTGTGAAGAGATATTTGCAAAAACAATAACACAAGACTCAAGTGGTCGCTTTATAGTAACCATTCCATTTAAAGAATCTCTATCACTCCTAGGAAACTCGGGAGAATTTGCATTACAAAGATTTCATGCATTGGAACGAAGACTAGCGATGGATCCAATTTTATGTCAACAATACTGTCAAGTTATGAAAGAGTATGAAGAATTAGGACACATGAGCGAAGAGATTGGTACCCAGACAGCAGAATTTCCTGAATACTTTTTTCCACATCATGGAGTGGTCAATCCAAACAGCACTACTACCAAATTACGTGTAGTTTTCGATGGATCAGTCAAGTCAGATACAGGATATTCTATTAATGCATTACAATACACTGGACCAAATATTCAAGAAGAATTAATAAACATAATATTGAGATTCAGAATGTATAATGTCGTCATAACAGCGGACATCGAAAAAATGTACCGGCAAATATTGGTACAGCCAGACCAAAGATCATTACAAAAAATATTTTGGCGAACAAAGCCAGAAGAAGAAATTAAAGTATTTAAATTGAATACTGTGACGTATGGCACAGCTAGTGCTCCGTTTCTAGCTGTAAGATGTCTCAAGCAGCTAGCAATGAATCATGAACAACAAAATCCTAAAATTTCAAGAATTATCGCTGAAGATTTTTATATGGATGATTTGATCACAGGTGCAAACACAACAGAAGAAATGCAGAATATTATAACTGCAATAGTAGCAATAATGAAAGCAGTAGGATTTAATTTAAGAAAATGGACATCCAATGAGCCAGAAACCATGGAAACCCATTTATCATTACATAACACAGAGGTACACTTTGACACCAAAGACAACACTAAAATATTAGGCCTCTATTGGTGCAATGACTCGGATATGTTGAAATTTAAAATAAACAGTAAAATTGAAGACAATAATCGAATTACTAAAAGGATGGTAATTTCGGAATTAGCACAAATCTTTGACCCGTTGGGATTGTTAGCCCCTTGTATTATCATGGGTAAAATAATTATTCAAAAATTATGGCTATTAAAATTATCATGGGACGAATCGGTGCCATTAGATATACACACTCAGTGGTTGAATTTCAGAAATCAACTGCCAATGTTGAATGAAAAACAAATACCAAGACAAGTTACATGCAAAAATGCGACCAACATTCAGCTACATGGATTCTGCGATTCCTCAGAGCGAGCATACGGAGCTTGTGTGTATGTATTAAGCAAAAATAATCAAGATGTTCAAGTAAACCTTTTGTGCGCAAAAACACGAGTTGCTCCACTAAAAACTGTAACCATTCCAAGGTTAGAGCTATGTAGTGCTGTTCTTTTATCAAAATTAATTCGAAAGGTTTTAGTAGCATTGCGAATAACTATAAACCAAATTTATTTGTGGTCGGATTCAACTATCACGCTAAACTGGATCCAAACTGAACCTTACAAATTAAATATATTTGTGGCAAATAGGGTCAATCAAATTCAGAATATGACAAACATAGATAACTGGAGATATGTAAATACCAAAAATAATCCAGCAGATTTATTAACAAGAGGAATTACGCCGCTTATGTTGAACCAAAGTAGTATTTGGTGGACAGGGCCAGTATGGTTGAAAGAAACTGAAGATCAATGGCCACAAGTAGAGTGCGATAAACTAGATGAAATACCTGAAACTAAACGACAATATGTAACATCAATGTATACAGGTCAAGTATCATCATGGATACCATTCAACAAATTCTCAACTCTATCATTTCTAAAGCGAACTATTGCCTATTGCCTTAGATTCATAATGAATTGTCGATTGAAAAAAGAAAGTCGTCAATATGGAGAATTAACTAGCATCGAATTGAACAAGGCATTTTCACAAATAATAAAATGCAGTCAACAAGAAAGTTTCGAAAAAGAAATCAAAGATTTAAAAGAAGAAAAAATTATATCACATAAAAGCAAATTATATAAATTGAATGTATTTTTAGATGATGCGGAATTGCTAAGAGTAGGTGGCAGATTACATAATTCACCTATACCATACGATCAGAAGCATCCGAAAGTTCTAAGCAACGTGCATCCATTGACACGATTGATATTATTACATGAACACATAAGATTACTACATATTGGAACCCAAGGTCTGATTGCTTCAATAAGACAAGAATTTTGGCCAATAGCGATTAGAAATCTAGCAAAGAAAATTGTCCATAACTGCACAATTTGCTTCAAAGTTAAACCAAAGAGTTCTCAAGCAATCATGGGGAACCTACCAGAAACTAGAGTAACACCATCTCTTCCATTCACTAACGTAGGAATAGATTTTGCGGGACCTTTCATGATAAAAAACAAGGATGGTCGTGGATGGAAACCGATAAAAACATATATCTGTATTTTAATTTGCATGAGTACAAAGGCTATACACTTGGAAGTAGTTAGCAGATTATCAACAGAATTATTTCTCGCTTCGCTACGAAGATTTACTTCACGACGAGGAAAACCAACTAATATATTCTCCGATAATGGTACCAACTTCGTGGGTGCTAACAGGCAAATAAATGAAATGTACCGATTAATCACACAAAATCAACAAGAATTAGTCAGGGCAACGACAGCCGAAAATATCACATGGCACTTCATACCACCCTATGCACCAAATTTTGGAGGATTATGGGAATCAGGGGTAAAAATGATGAAAAATCACCTAATAAAAACGGTTAAAAATAAAATTCTTACTTACGAACAGTTAACTACAGTTCTTAATCAGATCGAAGCAATTCTGAACTCCCGACCGTTGTTACCTGTGACTGATAATCCAGATGACCTAGAAATCCTTACACCTTCCCATTTTTTAATTGGAAGAACTTTAACTTCCATACCAGATCCCAATATAATGTCTGTACCCGAAAACCGATTGTCAGTTTGGCAAAAAATTCAACAACTTCAGCAACACTTTTGGGCTCGATGGCAGCGGGAATACCTGTCGGAGCTTCAGCAACGGCAACGAAGAGGAAAAACAGAAACAACCTTGAAACTGGGTGATTTAGTGATAGTGAAAGATGAAAATTTACCAGTGCTTAAGTGGTTAGTGGGACGTATTACTAAATTATTCCCAGGCAATGACGGAATAACGCGAGTGGTGTTAATAAAGACTCCTCACGGAGAAATTAAGCGTGCTATCTCGAAACTTTGTGTTTTACCCAACGAAGGAAACGATACTTTTTAAGAAATTCTTTTCATATCCTCAAGTAAAATGTTATAAATAAGTTACTTTTAAGGAATTACTGTAATTGTTTTATATATATATTCGTATACTTTTGAAAGTACCCTTTCAAGGAGGGGGAGTATGTATAAATGTTTGATAGTCACTGTACTGACTAGAGTGAGGGGAGTTATCGAAGTTGGGGCAGTAAGCATCTAGCTATTGTAGCGTGCAGAATGATATTACGTTTTTTCTTGTGTAAACCAAATTTAAAATAAATATATACAAATGTGGACGTGGGGGTCAATTTAATCATACCTCAATTCTATACACTTTCTTTGTATTTAATGGAATATTTTTCTGTATATCTTCATCAATTTCATCTTCTGATCTATCACCAAACCTTTTTGAACTAGTTTCCATATCAAATCGCGGTTTATTTCTTTATTATTCATCAAAGAAAATGTAAGAAATTCTTATTTTTCAGTTTGACAGAAGTTTGTTTACTCGTTTCTATGTTACTAGATTCATAGAAAATTAATCGGAAAAAATGGTTTGACTCCTGGAATAGTCCTCCATATACCATTTGTAGTTAAAGTATCATAGTCTATTTTTGTGGTGCAATCACCCATGTTTATTGTGCTTGTGAATACCACTCGTGCTGCACACTCGTGGTATTCAAACGCAAGCACAATAAACATTCGTGATAGCACACAAAAATAATCGATAATACTTAAACTACGTACGGTATAATAAATGATTATCTAAATTCAAATGGGTATTTGCCTAATCGTAAAAGTTCAATGCTTAACATTCGCGTTACAAAATTTAATTCTCCAAAGAGCAGTTACGAAAATAAATTATTATATTTGAGTGAACACAGCCTAAAGCTGAAGCTTATATTGTGAGTAAACGGCCAGTTGTCCGTTCTTCCAAGTCCCACAAAAGCTCAGCCCTCAGGGACTTGATGATCAATAGTAGAAACTGTTTTCCTGCTTTATAATTCAGCGAAGTGCAATAGTAATAAAGAGCTATGTCTTGTTATTTTAAAGGCATCGTATGGAATTGAAAACAAATATTTCAGTGACATTGTTTTTATTGACGATGTGTGAAAGAGGATCAATGGCAAAGAAACTGTGTATTTAAGTCTAGATATATAAAATTTTGAGAAAAAATTGAGTATTCATAGCTTAGTATAAATATGCTGGCTCATTAATCGTTGCTTGACTGATAACTGCATTCTACGACTCTGCAAATATCAATTAATCTACCAATCTGTAACAATATGATCATTCCGATTAAAATCAAACAGTATCCCACAATATCCTACTGGAAGTAAACAGAATAATATCCAAGGATAAAACAAACAAACCGTAATATAATATGTTATAGCACCAAATACTAATCCTAGTCATTATTCAGGATTCTTCCAAGCATCTGGTCAGATAGCGGATATTTCCAGCGGTGGTTTACGAGATCCACGAAAATTTACATTCCGTCGCGTAGAAACCATGTTCATATTTCACCTTTATCTCCTTTTTTCATGACGGAATACGTTCTTGTTAATCTTCTATTTCCTCTTTTATTACGGACACATTTCTGTTTCTGACAGATTTACTCTCCATAAACACCTTTTATTTTTTGTGAACAAAATTACAAATAAAGAGTTTTATGGCCAGCTGCACCGCTTTAGCACAAATTTAAAGTTTCTCTTGGACAAAAAATATTGAATAGGAATAATGAAAGCCATGCTCACCTCACATAAGCGATACTACAAATTTGAGGGACAATGGTGCAACTGGCCATTACTATTCATATGCAGTCACGTTGAAAAACGATATCGATGAATATTTTTCAATTTGTTTCAGTGTATCTTGTACACGATTAAAAGTTGTTCCATTCAATCAAAAAAAAGCAAAATCGGTAAATACTTGATTTTGTTGTCAGCTAAATCTTTGTCCAAGTTTGTCTCAGAAATTAAGAATATTTTCCGTGCATAGAAAACATATACAGCAAGATTTCAGGCCCGCTAGACGTTACTTATTCTCTGAGAAACAAAATTTATGGAATAGAGCAGTGTTAGTATGTACTTTGATCATACGCATACTTGCTAGTTTGTGCCGACGGCCAATTCACAGATACGAGGTGCTAGAAGTACGTTAAGAATGCTGATTTTAATGTATGTTTTAGAGAATATTATTGAAAATTGATAATCAACACTGCTACACACTTTCCATCGGTAATAATTTCTGCTAGACTTTTAAAGCTCGCAGTGAATAACGTAATCTTGCTTATAGTCTGGATGCTAGTTTTCAAACATGATATCCGGAGAACAATTCCTACACTTTTTGTTAACAACCAGATCAATCGTAGGGCTAAACATCCTCGAGACACAATTAAAATATTGCTGCGAGTAAAAGCGCGAGGCTACTATTCGTAGGCTTGGTCTGGCTGTTTACAATAACTATTGTAAATTGCTCCCTGAATATCATAAATAAAAGTTAGGACTTAGACTATAAGTGAGGCTACGTCACTTTTTGAGAGCTTTAAAGCATTCAGCAAGAATTACTGCTCATGAGAAGTGCCTGGCAGTGTTGATTATCAATTTTCAGCAATATTCTCTAGAACGCACATAAAAATCAGCACTCAGACCTTAAGAAAAGTGAGTAATGTCTTATTATTCCTCTAGCACCTCGTATCTATAAATTGGCCGTCGGCACAGACTAGTAAGTATGCAGATGATCAAAGTATCGACTAACACATAATAATCCACAGATAATAACTCTCAGAAAATGAGCAACGTCTCCAATGTGTGGATTTATCAAGCCAGCTTCGAGAAAATCTGGTAGGCAAACGGTGTACATCGCTACCTTCAGTGATGCCGCGTTAGAATTTGAAGCAGAACCTGAAATACGAAAAGCAGCAGTATATTTCTAAGTTGCGTAAGAAATTTAGAGCGTGGAAGTGGTTTAAGTCGCTAAAAGGATGAGCTTCAGATTCAAAATTATTTGATTCAGCATATTTATGCTTAGGTCGAATGTCATTTTCGATGTTTGATCACAAATCGGAGACTGAATGTCGGAATCAAATTTCTTCCAGAAATAAACAGTATGAATATCTTTTTAAATGATTCTATTATTGTATCCAATAATTTCAACTTTCATCACCATTGAAATCCACGAGTTTCAGGCTTTCAACAGATTTTCTCTTAATGAGAGCCCTTTGTTTCTCGTGCGCATAATTTTAAAGTTATTCAAAGAGTTCCTCGTCGGTCATAGTCGAGTAATAGCATTTTAAGGAGAAACTTCTATTTTGACAATAATTTTAGATCCTATTATTCTAAATGTACTTGAAGCTTGGGAGCTTTGTGAAAATAGCATCGCAAATTGCAAGAAGTTGCAAATATTCAAAGCAAAATACAGTCGCAATTGTCAAAATATTAAACGTGGAAGGCAAGGAAACCAAGAGTGTAAAGCGCTCAATTTTTGAGTAAGAACGCAGTATAATGCCTCTAACTGATTTTATCAATTTTTGAAAAATAACATCAGATACAAATAATACTTTTGTAAAAAGAAATATTAAATATTCTACGCCATCTGTTCAAGATCCAAATAATAAGAAAATATTTGTTACGTTGCCTTACGTAGCTAATATAACGGATAAAATTGGAAGGCTTTCACATAAATATAACATTAAAACTTCATACACATCCAGTTTAAAAATTCGAAATCTTATTGGCAATGTTAAAGACAGATTTCCTCTACAGTATCCAGGTATATACAAGATTCCTTGTCAATGTTGCAAAGTATATATTGGACGAACCAAAAGTACTGTAGAAACAAACTTGAAAGAGCATTCTCGTCATATAAGATTGAACCATCCAGAAAAATCTGATGTGGCTGAGCATGCTATTTAAGAATTACATGGCATTGACTTCAAGAATACAAAGCTTCTGGCTGAGGAGAACAATTTGTTTAAGAGGCTTATAAGAGAAGCAATTGAAATAAAAAAATCATCGAATAATTTTAATTTGAATACCGGATATGAACTTAATCGATCATGGCTACCAATCATTTGCTCATAATTTCAAGTTATTTTTATAAACGAATCTACTTCCAAGGGATACTTCATCACCACCTCCTGAAGATCTGTGGATGGTTCAGTTATGCGCCAAACCAAAAAGAGTAGAGCCAGATTGACCTAGAATTGACTATTTCCCTATTTAGACCTTCATTATTATCTCCTAAAGACCTGTGGATATTGAATAATCAACCACAGGCAGAGCTCTACGATACTAGGAGTTAATATATTTTTAACCAATCTAGTTACTATTTGTATTTTTATTTTTGTTGCCTTGACAATTTTGTTTATTTATTTTTATATTTCTTTTCACTTGAAAAAGGCAGCACTTTGCTGTCGAAACGCTGTGTTCCTAATTAATTTATACAGAACTTATATACCCAATAAAACATATTCATTCAAAAAAATGAGTTCTGGAAAGTTTTTTCCTTCATTGAAAGAAAAAAATTGTTCGTGGCACTTTATCAACAAATTTTTTATTGCAATGGTTGTAGGTTAATCCGTTAGGCTTGGCAAATAATACCGAAATTTGGAGTGCGCGCCTGTAGAACTGAATTTGAGCTCAGGACTACCAAGATAGACAGACATCTCATGCTGAACCGAAATCTATTTTCATTTGAGAGTTATTACGCGCAGTTACAGCATACGTAACCACCATGCATGCATACAATAAAAGGCATTGAACTGCATTCAAGCCAACTTTTGGTCCAGCAAACCTGGAAGAATCAGGTCCAAGTCCAATAAAGTAGAAAGTCGCAATCAGTTCACAGCTTAAAAAAAAATCCTGTTATATACACTACACTTAGTCTATTAGTACTGGTAACTGCAATTACAGTTGAGGCTGCCTACCATACTATAATATACAATATTTCACTATATTTTGGGTCTGTACACTATATACTATTGAAGAAATATGTAGTATGCAAAAATACTATATTTTCACAGCGAGGATATTTTACGTTATGAATTCGAAATGGCGAGAAGAAAAAAACAGAAGAAGTATTTTATTATCCAAAAATGAGCTTTTGATTCACATTAATTCAAAGATTGAATGTACTTGTAAACCATATGATACTTTCATTACAGACCAAAAATTGTTCAAACGTGCAAAAGATAGAGTTTTTATGAAAATGAGTAAGTAGAAAATATATCCTTGTCCAGTCTGCTTTTACCATAGGATACTATATTTTCTGGAAGTGTACTATATTTTTTATAGCTCATTTTGGAAAATACTATAGTTTGCCGAAGAAAAGTTGGCAACCCTGTACAGTACAATTTATGAACTCAATACAGTCATGGCTGGGATTACAAATATTCTGGACTATTCCATTCGTAGTATTTATAACAAGGCTAACAATGCTAAATCGCCATAGAAACGGTGCATATCAGTGAGTATTTGGACGTGTAAAAATACCATCGGGTATTACTCTAGTGGTCAGAGTGAGTATTTTACTCAAAGATGTGGATACCTCCAATTTGTGCTTTCTTCGTATCTAATGGAATATTTTTCCGTATATCTTCATCAATTTTATCTTTTGATCTATCACCAAACCTTTCTGAACTAGATTCCATATCAAGACGCAATATATTTCTCTATTATCCGTCGAAGAAAATGCAAGAAATTCTAATTTTTCAGTTTGACAGAAGTTTGTTTACTCGTTCCTATGAAAATTACGTAAGTTGTTACTAGATTCATAGAAAACTAATTTGAAAAAATGGTTTGACTCCTGGAATAGTCCTCCATATACCATTTGTAGTTAAAGTATTATAGACTATTTTTGTGGTGCAATCACTCATGTTTATTGTGCTTGTGAATACCACTCGTGCTGCACACTCGTGGTATTCAAACGCAAGCATAATAAACATTCGTGATAGCACCACAAAAATAATCGATAATACTTCAACTACTTATGGTATAATAAATGAAAATCTGCATAGAGAAGCACTTGAAAACAGCATTTTGAAATAGAGGCTTTTCTTGGCTCAGTCAGTTTTTAGGTCCTAAGATAGGAATAATATGTTGCGCATAGTATTCTTTCCTGGGAACAATTAAAATAAGGACGGAAAATTGATGTTTTCGTCAAATATATTTTTTTTTCTAGACTTTGGATTGCAAAAAAGTCTGATATCAACTTTGTCAATATCTGATTACTCTGTAAAAAATATCATGACAAGTTTGAAATTCGGAAAAAATGTCTCAATCGCTATTTTTTTGTATACCACATATATTCCAGAAGACACAAGGTACCATTGTGAAATTTCAGCGAAATTATGGTTATCAACATAATGAAATGATAAGTGAAACAAGTCAAAGTATCTTGGATATCTTGATTATCAAAATCTTCTTCGTCGGTCAAATATTGTCACAAATATGAAATACTAGCTGACCCGGCGTACTTCGTAACGCCACAGAATTGATAGATTCAGATTGCAAGGTACTTGAGCCTATCTTTTATATCAGGACCTTATAACCCGGAAATGATAAGGACATATCAACCTGTGAAAAGATCTTCTTTTGTAGGAAAAATCAATCGAATTAGGAGATTTTTGTATTTGGCCGAAACTTTGCTGTTTCACTGAATGTATTTTGAGTTTATATTACTTTTCTGTTGTTAATTTATCGAAGATTATACATTAAGTATATAAATCTCACATGACATGCTTATTCAAGTGATTATATAGAAGTAATTATTATATTGGACATAACTCGTCTATTTGAATATGAACCTTACCAAAATATAACAATGAAATGAATATGCATGTGCTGGGAATAATCCAAGCTTACTGAACTCGCTTCGTTCATATGGAGGTTTACTGCTGTTGCCCTTAACTGAGTTTGCAACGCTCGCAGGGCGCGCGACGTCTTAATGTTGACCGAGCACGCTTCACTCGCACGGCATCTTACCGTTGATCAATCTCGTTCCGCTCGCACGGCAATCTTACCGTTAATCAATCTCGTTCCGCTCGCACGACGTTCTACAGTTGACCAAGATCACTTCGCTCGCACGATAACTTATAGTCAACCGAGCTTGTTTCACTCGCACGGCAGCTAGCCATTAACTGAGCTTTTTTCGCTCGCACAGCAGCTTGGCATTGACCGAGCTTGCTTCGCTCACACAACAGCTTACAGTTATCCGAGCTCGTTTTGCTCGCGCAGCGGTCTACTGTTGACCCAGCTCGATTTGCTCGTACGGTGGTTTACCGTTGATCGAGCATGCTTCGCTGGCACCGTTTACCGAGTTTGCATCTCTAGTAAGGCGTTTTAACGTTGACGGAGCTTGCTTCGCTTGCATGGCGATTTATTCTTGATCAAGCTCATTTCGCTCGCATGACGTAAAAAAGCAGCCGATAGGACCTGAAATTCCAAAATTCATTTTCAGGTCCTATCGGCTACTTTCGTTTGTTGCAGCCTGGGGCAAATCTTATAAGCTGAATACGATAAAAAAAAGCTCTCATGATATCATCCAAAAATCTGTTTCATACATACAAAATGTATGAGAAAATGATATTTCTGCTTCCGATTTTTCAATACTTATTCTGCTATTCTGGACAGGGACAAATCCAAAAAATCAAAGATCATGAAAATCAGTCAAGCCGTTCTTGATTTATAAATGGTGTAAGTAGCTCGACTTTGTTTCATATAATACTGATATCAATCTACTTCCCGATATAAACTCTGATGAAGTAATAATAATAGTTAATTATTTGTGTATTGAGTCATTATTAATATACATTCTTTCCACCGAAGCGGAAAAATTCATTAAAAAAAGAACAAACTTATTTATATATAGATTTTTTGTATCACGAACCGTCTTGTAGGTCCCCAGAACACTCTATCAAAGTTTCACCACAATCTGATCGATGGTTTCGGAATGCATAAGGTACAAACATACAAACATTGATTTTTATTTATATAGATTTGTAGTAATTACGTCATATAATTATTTATTTGAATTCGCTGTAACTTAGATCCTAGTTAGTACTGACAAGGTCGATGTTCAATTGTCGGACATGATTGACAGGCTATGGTCACTAGATGTTTGGTGGTTGCCAGGCAGCAATTGTTGAACAATTGAATGTTGGCCCATTGTCGGCTTAGGTATATAAGAGCTTTAGCTAGGAGAGGAATTCATTCAGTCAGTGAGTCATTCAGTGATTATGCACGAGTAACAGCGAGTGATATTGTGAACATACGAGTTTGTAAAATGAAGGTCTACACTGTAGCCTGTGTTAATAAATTATTCACAATTGAATTTGTGACAATATGCTTGAATTCATTCATAACTTTAAGATCCATTCACAATGAGATCGTACAGTTGATGCCACTCACCAATGTTGATGTTAATACTATTATCACAAAAATTTGTATCACTATTAATATTATATAAAAAGTCAGTATGACTTGCCCTCCTAGTACTAATGAAATATCAAATAATTTGACAATGTGCATCAAAATAGTTTCTGCCTCACCAGTACCGCGTAAAAGCTTGATTGATATTCATTTATATCTGCCATTCATACTAAAATATTATCAGTTATCATTTATCATGTGGAGTATCTGTCAAGCAACAAGTTAGTACTTTAATTTCCACTATGCATCTTGTACCAGCGTCGATAGTGGCATTGGCATTTTAACCTCATTATAAATGGATTTTCGAACTCGCACATGACAGTAAAATCCAAACCGCAAAACTATATTTACTCACAATGATCTATAATATAGATATGAACCAATTTCATAACAAAAGTTTCTCGACCTGAAGCTCAAGATACACTTATTTTTATTGTACATTGTTCTCATTGAAGTATTCCATGCTCGATATTATATTTCCGTTCTAGATTATGAAAATGAGATTTACCAGGAAAAGATATAAAATAAATCTTGGTAGACCAATCAATACTCATTTAATTCGGTTATTGATGGAAACTGTATTATCCATCATTTGTACAACATATTTGAATTTCTGGAGACAAGAAACATTGCCATACGTAATAATATTATCCACAGATGATTCTTTCAGCAAATCATGTTCATGAAAAAATATTGAAACAAATTTATATTATCCGACCATAATGATAGATTGCGAAGAATCAATTCAGAGCAGGGAATAAATCAGAATCAAAAAAGATTTATTTAATTCTTCTTCAAAATCTCTAGTATTACTCCAGCATTATTCTTGTTTTTTGTGAAATCCATTTGGTGATTCATAGCTCCATTCTTCGATCGACTATGTGCAAGCTTTCATAAAATAATCCATGGTTCCTGCATTTGACAATATCAAGGATAGTAAGATCGCTGAAATTAAAAGCGTGACCTATATCAAAACTATGTTTCGTAAGGACACAAAGATAAGAGCTATCAGCAAAAAAATATGGATTTGAGCGAATTGACAACTTTACCGATTGGATTGAGAAGTGAGGGTGGAAAACTTGATTGAAATATGCAGCCTCTGTTAGAAATTGAGGTTTATAGCAATCGTTGACTAGAAGTGCAATGAAAATCGAACATATATAACCATTTTGTATGGTATATTGAAGCTTTGGTTGCTTTGAACCTTCCTTCAGGTGTTTAAAGTTCCCAATACTATTTTAGACGATTGTGGAGTTTTTATTTGGTAGACATCAATTTCAAAATAATTGGAGTTCCACTCTTCAAGTTTGATTTCATGAATTTAAATCGAGGTTCTAGGGTAAAGATACCATACAAATACAAAAAATGTCACTTTTTGCCGGCGCCTTCAATCATAGAGCTCTCTTCTGCAGATTGGAGCGAAAATTTGATATGTATATTGGATAAACATTTACAACGTACAAAATTTATAATTGATAGCAGCTTATATCACATTTCCGTTACAATATGAAAATAACTTAGGATTATAATAGAGAAAATTTGGTTTTATCATGGAATAAATGAGAAAGTTTGTCAAAAATTAAATACATCATAGTACTTTGGATATAAAAAACGTATGCTTCAATACAAACCATTTTGCTACATACATTAACTAATTTCATAAAGATAGGCGATTGAGCATTCGAGTCCCTCTCTCTACAAAAGAACTACTTCGTCTGACAGTCGCTTCTGTTAGGTAGTATGTAGTACTAATCTGAAACTTTCATGAAAGTCTTTGAATAGCGTTCCGCTGCACGAATACGGAATTTACAATTTGGCAGGTAGAGTAGTTTGTATACCACATTTGATTAAACTCAAATGCCGGCTCATATATCGCAATGTCCTCTGAAACACACTCAAATTAATATGAAAATATTAGCAGGACAGATTTTATATTACATACTGAAATATCTAGCCTGCTTCAATTAATATATGCACATCTGGCTTCTCTAACTAAAGACCTAATTTACATCCGTAAAATGCATAATCCATATTAATAGATGGAGAGATAGCAGTTATCTGAGGTTCGAGGTTGGATTATAGTTTACTGAATACAAAAGCCCAGCAATTGAACCAGCGTATAATCCGTACAATAGGAGCACAGATTATTTATTGCAGACAAAAACAATATTGTCGGTATCTTTAATGTACGTGAGCTATCAATCAACGTTCTGATTATTAGTACTAGATTTTTATGAAACTACTCATAAAAATATACGAAGAACTTAAAACAAATGGTGGACTAAGGACATGAATAACATCTTGTACAAGTTCGAACTCTTCGAAATTTCAAGCTGAAGCAAAATAAAACTGTTTTGCCTCTATCTTGAAATTAATACTGTTTAATTGCATTTTGTTCGGTTATTGATTGAAATTTTAATTACTTCTTCACCCAATGAACACACAAAATTTAATTTGGTTGCTCCTGCAAACCAGATTACTTGCAGATATTGCAATGTTTTTATGTGTCAGTTTTCTCGTTTAGCTGGAACGTGAGCTAGAAGTGTAGTTAGCAAGTCAGAGATTTCAGTTTGTTGTTAAATGAATTGAATCCGGTCCTAGGTTGGGCTTAGGGATAATGCAGTTAACTCGAATGACCTCACCGACCACCGCCTCCCAACTCGGTCCACGCAAATTACATTTGTTCAGAACTCACGATCACAGATATTATCATATTAGTGACATGTTTAGAGTATAGAACGTGCCTAGAATGATGATATGTTGACGTCGGGTTTATAATGTTGCAGGTGCGGGGCTAGAGGAAGGCGCAGGAAGCAGTGCTCGAAGGCTGAAGCCGCTTGCTGACGTGATGGTAACATGATGATGGCGCGCGCCGGCAGCGCGCTGCTGCTGCTGCTGGGAGCGGCCGCCGCCGCCGCCGCGCAGGCAGACAGCAAATGCCCCAGCTTTGCGGCCAACCCCTCCTGTCCATGCTACAAATTCGAGGATGGTATTTTCCTGGAATGTCCCGCCGCTACGGCCCTTTCACTTCACGCTGTGCTGTCTATTGTCGAGGGACCCATTCAGTCTCTTAGCATTTACGATCTTGATCGCACTATTACGCGTCTCTCGCCTGACTTTTTTCCCGACAATTCTGTCATTAAACACTTGCAGATTTCCCAGTCCAATTTGGAAGAACTACACGATGACTCTCTTCTAACCCTCAAACCGGAGCTAGAGTCATTAAGTCTAGTCTCCGGTAAACTCAAAGAGATTCCACAGAAAGCTTTCGGAGGCCTCATCAAACTAATTGCACTTGATCTCGAATCTAACGCTATCACTGATCTACCTAGTTATAGTTTTTATGGGCTGCATTTAATTAAGTTGAATATGAAAGGCAATCAGGTGCAAAAAATTTCTGAATATGCCTTTGCAGGGCTAGAAGATTCGTTGTCGGAACTAGATCTGTCAGAAAACAAACTGCAAAATTTTCCGATGGCCGCATTGCGGCGTCTGGAACGTCTGCGATCACTAAGACTTGCTTGGAACGAAATCAGTACGTTGCCAAACGATGGATACTCTCGATTAGAATCGCTGATATTTCTAGATATTAGTTCCAACAATTTCGAGGCGATACCCGCCGACTGTTTCCGTCCCAGTCCCTCGGTGCGAACATTATCGCTGTATTACAACGCTATTGAAAGCGTTGACAGCGAGGCGTTCATTTCCCTGAAAGAACTCGAATCGATCGATTTAAGCCACAACAAAATTGTATTCCTCGATTCGAATACATTTGAACTTAACAAAAAGTTAAAGACCATCGATTTGAGTCACAATCACGTACATTACATCAGTGGAGTCTTCGCCAACTTACCTGACCTGCGTGAACTGTTTCTCTCTGAAAATAACATCCTAGAGATTCCAGCAGATGCATTCACAGACTCGTCTCTTATCTCGGTCATTTATTTGCAACAGAATGCGATACGGCGGGTGGATCCACAAGCAATAGACACGCTTGTAAATCTGGCTCAACTACATCTCAGTTCGAATTTTATTCCACGAATACCTCGCGAGTTTTTTGAGCAAAACCAGAAGTTAACATCGCTTAGTTTAGATAGTAACTGGATTTCGGATTTGGAGCCGGGCACATTCGAAAAAGTAAGCAGTCTGAGAGAGATTCGGCTGCATAATAACCGTTTAGTGGGTATTAGACGTGGAGTATTCGATCCATTACCAGCATTATCAGAATTGCATTTACAGAATAATGTAATCTCATCTATTGATTCAGGAGCATTCCAAAGTTTGCAAAGTTTGCAGCATATAAACTTGCAAGGCAACATGCTAACTGCATTGGGCGATGTATTCTTGCACGAATCGCCATCACTTGTTTCCATTCAGTTGGACTCGAATAGTCTCGTAACATTGCACAACGACTCGCTCCGAGGTCAATCCAGCGTTCAAATCATGTGGCTCGGCCACAACAGACTAACCCGCCTCGACAGAGCTTTGTTTAGCGACCTACTACTCATACAACGAGTCTATTTGACGAACAATAGTATATCCCATATCGAAGACCGCGCATTTGAACCTATGCAGGCACTCAAATTCCTCGACCTCAGCATGAACCGACTCTCACACATCACTGGCAAAACATTTGCAGAATTGCACGAATTGGAGGAACTGTACTTGTCTGATAACAGGATCCAAACAATAGAACCACACGCTCTCACCAACTTGAAGAAATTGAGAATACTTGACCTATCTAACAATCAATTGGCTGTGCTTCATGACGCAATCTTCCAAGAAGGACTGCCAATTCGAGTGCTGAATCTTATAAATTGCTCTGTTGTGAAGATCGATAGCGGCGCGTTCCGCGGCCTTAACAATCTTAACGAACTAAATTTGGAACGGAATCTACTTCAAGCCGGTGATCTACGCCAGCTCGACATCCCCGGGCTTAGAGTATTAAAACTCTCTGCCAACAATTTCAGCGATATATTTGACACCGCTCTTGATGGCCTCCCCTCCCTGCAGACTCTCGCTCTGGAGGCGTCACATATTACTCGCCTACCCGATAACATTTTCTCCAAGAATAAGAATTTGTTGCGTATCGATTTGAGTTCCAACAGGCTGTCAGAGTTGCGACACGGAATATTTTCCAACCTAAACATTCTCAAAGAACTTAAATTAAGTCAGAACTTATTTGCGGATCCTCCGTATACTGCCTTACTGAATATTTCAACTTTAGAAACTCTGTATTTAGCTGCAAATATCCTTACAGCTATCGAATTTTCCCGGCTAAACGGGTTGCCAAATTTACGTGAATTAGATTTAAGAGACAATCAAATTTCATCTGTGACTGGTTTTGCTTCAACAAATTTGACTCATCTGTTATCCGTTGACTTAAGTGGAAACTCTTTAGCCGCCCTACCTGCTAATTTCTTCCATCATTCAACAATGCTGCGACGGATAGATTTATCGAGAAATCGTTTTCGACAAATCCCAACGGCCGCTCTTTCAGAGCATACTTTACCTGGGTTGGGGTGGCTCAATCTCACTGAAAATCCTTTAATTCGGATTCATGATATCTCCTCGTCACATCGTTATCCAGCTCTAGAAGAAATTCATATTATTTCAACCAACTTAACAATAGTAACAAGCAAAGATTTTGAAGCTTTTCCTTCGTTACTACATGTCTTTTTGGGCCAAAATCGAATATCCCGTATATCTCCTGGTGCATTCGGGAGCCTGCCTCACTTGATTACTTTAGATTTAGGCATCAATGAACTTGAATTGCTTCCTCAAGAACGACTGCAGGGGCTGGCACATTTACGAGTTCTTAATTTAACACACAACCGTCTTAAAGATCTTGAAGAATTTCCGTCTGATCTAAAAGCTCTACAAGTACTGGATTTGTCTTTCAATCAAATTGGAAGAATAGCAAAAGGCACTTTTCAGAATCTGGATAATTTGGTTGAGCTACACTTGTACGGGAATTGGATTTCTGCGGTGTCTGTTGACGCCTTCAGACCTCTAAAGAAACTAAGACATCTCGACTTGAGCCGAAATTACTTAGAAAACATTCCTTTGAGTGCATTCAGGCCTCTTGAAACGCAGATACGGAGTTTGCGCACAGAAGGTGAGTGGAAAACAAATGTATCGTAAGATAATAAAATAGACAATAATAAAATCCACATTAAACGTAAATGTTTGTTCGAACTAAAAATTTCACTTCTCGGTTCTATCTGATTTTGATTATTTCTTTCAGAAAATCCTCTCTACTGCGGATGCGAGTCCCAAGAACTCTGGGAATGGCTTCGAGACCATCAAAAACTGGTACAACCAGAAACTCGAGGACTGCGCTGTGAGCAACCTCCAGAGTTACGTGGTCGAGTCTTCTTGGAACTGGAACCTGAACAATTTTGCAGCGTTCCGCTTGTCATGAAACTAGCTATTCAAGATATACAACCATATTCCGTGTTGGTTTCTTGGCAGAGTAGAAACCATTCTGGACTGCATGGGTACCAGGTGGCCTACAGATCGCTGGACCATTTCGATGAGGTGAGAATTTGTCCCTTGTGATGCAATTCAAATAAATATAAATCACAATGATATCATGAAACTCTGAATTAATTAATCCTACAGCTGACGTCAAACAAGCGTTGCTCTCATATTTCAGGTCCGCGGAAAACTTCTCTCCAGCTCAGACCGCTCAACAAAGCTCAACAAACTATTTCCCTTGACACAATATTTGATCTGCGTCCTTGCTTTGGGTAACTGGGTCTCCCGGAGAGGGGAAATAGCAGAATCTCGTCTCGCTGCACGACGAGAAAACGACACTGACCGCGAAGATGGAATAGAGATCTTCGGCGAAGCGATGCTTCCTCTTCTAGTAGACTCCCTAACGACCAAATGCACAGAGGTGAGGACTCTAGAAGCACCCGACATCATCTCCGGAGGATACGGGGTAGAGCACGGAGTAGATGTGCCCTCAATTTTGACCAGGAGGCTGGGACTCATCGTCGGATGTTGCATGGGGTTTGTGGTGTTTATAGTTTTAGTGTCAGTGTTGGGATATTTAAAGGTGAAAAAACAAAGGAACGCTGTGAAACGTGATCAACCTATTCCTCCAGAGTATTTAAGTTACAGACACTTTTCTATACAAAGTGGAGAAGCGGGGGCCCATGGTGGACACCCACAATTTATCACGAATATGGGAACTTCTTCTCTTAACTCCTAATTGCTCTATTAGTTGGTCGTATTCATGCGAAAGACAATGCATTTGTATAAATTTATAGTTGAATAGGGCCTGTTATTGTTAAATGTAATGATACGACAAGTCGAAGGTAATTTAAATTTTTTTACACATGTCGCTTTGTCCAAAACCGCTTTATATGGAATTTTTTTCTTCCCAAAAATCACACAACATAACTGTTTAAAATAATGGTAATTTGTTGCTCATGATACGTTGACACTAACATAAAAAACGAGTTTTATGCGCATGCTCATTGAATAAGATGTTAGGTTGAACTGAATACTCTCACAAAATACTGAACACCATCAACTTCACAATGAATATATTAATTTATCAATTTTGATACATGCGCACAATAATTCGGTACTTATCTTAGAGTTAAAGCTCAATTTAATCAGGAAACTTGATATGGACCACAAAAAACATCTTGTTCATCTACACTTATACCAGAAGACGGTATCTCGAAGAAAAATTCTATACCGTGGCAAAAGTCTTGGATTCCACAAAACATATTTTTATTCCAGCGAGTAAAATATTCTTCAAAAGTAATTTTCTGTGAACCCTGAACTCATCCACATTTTTAGCGCATTTTCACAAAAAACAAATACGCTATTATATGCACTTTGGCTGTCTGGCTGGCTGTCTGGCGTGACGCTGAGATCTCATCAACTACAGCACTTACAGACTGGAAACTGGTACTAAATTAAAGCTGCTGTTTTGTAAGTTTTCACAAATTGCTTGATTTTCTCATTCATACAAAAAATACATGAGTAAAAATTAAATGAAGATTTAAAAAGGTAATTACTACTGAACTATGCATAATCAAAAACTGAAAATTGCCACACAGAGTCAGCAACATGTCGGTAATTAATTTTCACGGATCTCTAGATACGGTCACGTTCCAGTGATCTCCATTTTCATCTAGTTATTAGTATGTTTTTACTATAGAATGAATTTTTAATGGAATAAATTTCATGTACATAGCTTTGTTTTGGACATAGCGACCAATATTTGGTTCTAAGGATTCCGAAATTTATTATTTTCTTTAACTCGTTTTTACAGAATCTACACTGCCATAAAAATACTTTTTTCGCAGCTTAACAGTTTGCCGGACCAACAATTTTGTCACTTGTTGCCATCAGGTTAGTAATTTTTTTTCTGAATTTATTTTCTCTTGACCAAATTTGTCTGTTACTCTTGATAATTTCGTCTTGTCGTTCGATACTCATAAAAAATTTAATTTCTTGTAGAAGCATATCAGTACAATCAAAAGTGAAATAAAATAACGAAGATATTCCCTGTTACCTCTTTAACGTATTAAATATGGAGTGTACATAGAAAGTACGTGTTATATTGAAGTTGAATCTTTTCTTTCTCATTTTTTATACGATTCCTATTTATTTGATCAGTATTTTGAAAAATCGGCCAAAAATGCTACTCTCACCCACTGCACTTTTCTGTTATTCTGAAAACGTGTGAATTAGGGTAACAAGGTATTCCAGGGCAGCAATGCATTGTGAGAAATGTTTCAAGCGGAGGCGCCGCCAGTAATGTATTTTGGGTACTATGTGATGTATTACTTATTTTTTCGAATTCGACTGTTTGATGATTATTGTGAAAGAGATAGGCGAAGAAATTGAATTCAATATAACTTTTTTTATTCTGTATCAACTGAATCTATTAGTGCGGTTCCAGAGTCAGCGGAATTTCACATGCTGTCTGAAGAAGGTGACGTTTTTTCGCTACGTAGAACTGCTAGTCATTATTTCTGGAAAAAAGTAAGGTCAAAAACTCTCATATCATGTTAAGAGTGACGAAATATGAGCCTGGCATTTCTCAGTCACAATAATACATACTCATGGCAATTATCTTTTCAATATAATTGAAACTCTTGAATTGTCTGTTAGCTTGGCACGAAAAATTGCACGTATGTAAATTTTTTTGTTGCATATAACGCTAGGAGGGACGTAGATCTACGATTTTTTTTGGCATCAAGCTGTTCCTCTTTAGCTCGGACACACTGTTAATATCGCCACCGCCTGGCACATTTTCGCGACTTTGGAATACATCCTTTCATATTACTTCATTGTAAATTTAGAACAATAAAAGATAGTATTCCAATCCTGCAAAGCCTGACGGTAAACGTGTTAAGCGGTGGCGCCGCCAACGGTGTAGCTTGTTCACTATTTTCAATCATTCAACCGTGAGCAATAATTTCGAAAAGATATCAGAATGAATTTTTACTATCTTAGTATCCATGATAATAAATTCAATTCATATTTGATAATATTCAATTTTTCCTAACATTTGACCTTCAAATAACATTCTATTAGTAAAATCAGGATATGTTACAAAACTTTTGGCGGTGTCATCACTTGGCACATCTCTCATAGTACATTACTGTTTTGGAATACTCTGTATATTACTTCAGTATCAATCAAGATAATATAGAATGAAATACTTCAATCCTGCAATATGTCAAACCCGTGACGCCAGGTAATATATAATATTCTTGATAGCTTGACAAACAAACTTCTTGATAATTATTCAAAATTTCAGTCGTCAATCAAAGAAAAATATTGATTACATAGTGTGCAGGATACACTGTTGGCGGCGTCACCGCTTTACAAAAATATATTTCTCACAATGAATCGAGCTTTGGAGCTCATTCCTTCATATTATTTTAATGTGAATGATTGAAAGTATGCAGAATTACTTGCAATACCAGTGAACAACGTTAGGTGCATGCATTGTAATCGAATAGACGAATTATCTTTATTAGCGAAATGCTATGTAAATATAAGTTTCTAGAAGATTTTTATAACAAATTTATAGGTGATATAAGAAATGTTAAAATACTCATAAAGATATATCGCTGGTATTACTGTCATTTCGGTTTGATACATTTGAAAATCTTACAAAACGATTCCATATTATAAGAAAAGCACATTGAAAATAATTTTTACTGTACATAACCCAAGTTTTTATTAGTAGTAGCTAGTAATATGGCGAAGCGGAAAGATATGAATTTTCAAAATAAAATCGACTCCCACATACACGAAGCAAAATTTCTTTGGCAAAATAATTTCGCAGTGAGGTGGAACAAAGAGTGACATCATTTGATGAAAATTATATTTTTTTCTAATGGGCATAAGTTAATTTTCGTAAAAATAGTAATATAATCTTCAATCTCTGATTCATATCGCTCTGTACGTAATTATTTCTGTAAGATTTTCAAAGTTGCTCCTAAGTTATAATTTTTCGAACCTGGCGCAATTATTAAGGACTATTTTCCGTGCCAAAGGTTAAAAGTTTAGTCCAGCTTAGCCATAATTCAACCCCAACCATCAAATAATTCATTAATAAATAAATGAGCATCATTACTGGTCTAAGGGACACTTTTCATACAAAAGTAATGACCAATGGTCATTAGAGATAAATTCCCACAGAATTCATTCCCAAATAACAGTGAATTTTGTTGCAAGACTTCTCTGTCCTGTAAATGTGATTTTCTGTATCGTATGTTGAGAGATGGAAACACGAATGTATTATTGAAGTTATTCAAATAAACCTTTATTTCAATTTTAATTGAAGCTTCTTGAAATATAGTAGGATAGAACTATATTCATTCTCAAATCCCATTTTTTATTATTATTTCTTGTTATTCTTTGTATATTTATATACCCCGTAATTATAATCACTAACTTGAAGTTTGAATCGACTATACTCCTAGTTCCTCTAAATTTATTCTCAAAGAAGTAAATTGATCTTACGTGAATGAACAAATTAGTATCGTCACAACCTGTGATTCTCACAGCTCAGTTGTAATCATGTGGACAGTGTAGCTTCTATGTGCTGAAGTTGAGTTGAAATTTTCGCTTTTTTATTATTTTGTGTGGAACAGTATCCCTAGCTGTGAGTTTTTCTGTGGAACACCCGGACGCTGCAATTCTATCACACTGGTAAGTGATAAATTATATTTTTGTCTTGTTTACTGCAATATCTTATCCATAAAATACTATTCCAATTCTTCTGAAACAATTTTTCAACACGCCAAAATAACAACCGAGCGCTTGTGTAACCAAATTTAACTTGATCCTATTACAGAATAAGAAAACAGTCCTGGAAATTCGATTAGTGGCATCTCTTTCTTGCGAAATTCATTTAGAGATATTTCGCAAACCACGCGCAAATGAATTCTAGACGAGAATTACATGAAAGACTAATTGTAAACAAGGCTAATATTTGAATTCAGTTTAATGAAGTTATCCCACAGAATTTTAAAATGACAATCGTTTTTAACATGTAATCAAATTTATGTTTCACTTTTGAAGCAAAATACATAATTTTCAATCTGTTTCCGGAATCATTACTACATTATTATTTCGCATCAATGACTTGATATATTAACAATCCAAAAATAATCTTATTGAAATCATTATCAACCACAACTTCGGTACAAAAATCAATGAGCATTCTTATTATCACTGTTTTTTTGATCGGAAACCATTTTCGTGATCGTAAAATTGATTCAAAACGTTTTAAGAAGTGGAAAATTGTATTGTATTACTTTGCACGTTAAACGCCTATCACGCTAGTCCCGTTGTTTGCGCGAACGATTATCGATTCGATCACCCGTCAGAAGTGAGCAATATACCATTAAATTAAATTGCTCCATAAAATCCTGGGTATTAATTCCAAAATCTAAATTGGGTGCTGTTCATTTCTAGCGGATAATTTGGATTATAATTATTTAGCCATCAAGCTTCTAATGTTCTATTATATAAACCAAGAATGTTGGTATCATTTTCTCGTTAGCAGAAAGTGCCATTCAGAAGATGAAAAGGAATAAATCACATTGTTTCATTTATTCTTATATTCGACACATGGCCAAATTATTTTGATCAAAAAAATTTGAGTTTTGACGCTAAGCAAGCTAAGCTTTTGATTAAACGGTGATTGACAGACAAAATTGAAGTTAGCTACGATTCTGACAGGTGTGATACTTAAAATGGTTGCGAATTGTGTATTTACTAACAATAAGGAATAAAAATTCAAAATGAAATTTTACTCTTTGCCTTTTTCATTGAATTTTTTCCAATGTTTTTATATTTTTACTTATTTGTACCAAGTACAAGGAAGTATTGTGAAACCGACAAAATTCACCTATCGAGATTTTTGCATCCCTGAATCCATTTTGACTATTTTTGGCTTGATGTCGATACGTATGTTCGTTCGTGCGTGCGTGCGTGCGTGCGTAGCTCGCAAATCTCAAAACTGTTTGAACGTATTATGTTGAAATTCTGTATTTAAGACTGGTATAAAATCTAGTTGTGCACCTCGCATTATGGTTTCAATCGTCAATACCGGAAGAGCATTCACTTGAAACTTTTTTCGAATTTTTCTGATAAATCCAGAATGATCAACCGTAGGATGTTGAAATTCAGCATTTGCAATCGGTTTAGCCGGAAGTGCACTTTATATGACAGACTTTTCGAATTTTCTTCATAAATTCAAAGCAATCGGTCGTAGAATATTGAAATTTTGTATTAAGCACTTCTATAACATCTAGTTGTACATCTTGCATCATGATTGCGATCGGCTGAACCGGAAGTGCAGTTTACTCGGAACATTTCTTGAATGTACCGCATAAATCCAAAACGATTGAACGTAGAATTCAGTATTCAAGACGATAGTACCGTCTTCTAGATGCTCATATCCTTTTTTTATTGAGATCCACCGAGCCGAAAGTGCACTTTACTTGACAGTCTTTTGGAATTTTTCGCATAAATTCGAAACGATCAGGTGTAGAATATTGAAATTTGGTATTTCAATCTTCTGTAGCATCTGAATTATTGCCTACTATTTTCATAACAATAATAATAAACGGAAGTATACTTCAATTGGAATTTATTTTTCAATTTTACGTCTAAATTCAGAACTGTGAGCGGTAGAATCTTGAAAATCAGTATTTAGGAATGTTGTAGCATGAGAATGATGACCTACTGTTCCCATAGCAACCGATTGGACTGAAAGTGCATTCTACTTGACAGATTTTTAGAATTTTTTGGATAATTCAAAAACAATCAGCCGTTGATTGATGAGATTTTCTGTTTGATTATATATATCCAATGATGTACAAGTAAGTCACGTGATATCCACGACAGATTTTTATATTGAATAAAATGGTTGAACCTGACTGGATTGATGGATGAGAGTTTTAAAAAGAGGGAATTCAGACTAATTATTTCAACTTTTCTTTTCTACTCTACAGTTTCGGCTACACCTTAGTCATCTTCAGAGGCGAAAAGAATGATTTTGTGTAGCCGAAATTGTAGAGTAGAAAAAAAAAATTAAATGATTTGACTGTAATCTCTCATTTCAATATTCACTTTTATATTTCAATTGGTTTGAACATAGGCCGAGAGATGACATTATTATCGACTTACTTACTTCTATTTCGCATCTTTTAATCTGTATTCATCCAAGTTCCACTCAGTAGGTTTTACCTAACTTTTTTTTGTACCAAAATTGTTTCAAGAAAATTATTTTAAAATGTAAACTCATCAAAGTTTTATAGTTTTCTAAATACAGTAAACTTACGCTCATTTGGTCCTCGGCCAGTTCACCGAATGGAATTTGCCGTGAAATGCACATTTTGAATATCTTTTATCAATAAAATTTTCTTATAAATATTTTTTACCTAGCAATATTGTGAGTGTCATCTGTCCGATTAAATCTCTAGAACGTAGCTTGAGGGTTTAATCTAAGCAGATGACTCGAAGGATATTGATTAAAGTTAAAAAATGTTTGAAAGTAAAATTCATGTCGCGAATAGTATTTGTAGAGAATATTTCTCGAATGAAATATCTATTATAAGTACCTATTAAATGATGTTAGCTGCAATCATTAACTTTTTTATTGTAAAATGCACTAAATGGTCTTCATATACTCTTTCGAGTTTGATTCACTTTTTTCCAAATTGGCTCATATATTAGGAGACCCATCGTTACTAATTATTAGATTTTTTTGTCACGTCTAAAGCTTTCATAAATACCCGTAGCTCTATTTTTCCTAGTTGGCATCCGTGATAGCCCAAATAATTGGATGTACGAATATTTCATTGCCAGCTTAACCTTTCAAATATCTGTTCTTGTATTTTTTCTAGTATGTGAAGATGCCTCAGACTCCAGACTTCAGACGATTATAGCATAGTTGGTATAATTTTTATTATTATTTGATTCACATTATCCACAGTAATATTGGTTTTGCTTGTGATGTGTTGCGCTACTTCTAAGAATTAACCAGATATTGCAAAGAGTATAACATATTTTTTCATAATACCTGCATTGAAACAACGCGTTTCAACGCCTGTCTTGACAGTCGAAACAAGACAATTGCAGACAAATGCGATTGTAGCCGGGCAGAAATAGGCCTGTTTCTGCCCGAGGGGAGAAACAAGCTTGTTTCTGCCCGCTGGAATTAATTTTTTACATCGTTTTATCCCTGGCAGAGTCGCATTTGTTCATTGTCAATCTCTAAATGAAAATCATATAACCTTAGTTAATTTGACAGTTGTTGTATTCGGAACTGTAAATTAAATTGAGAAGACGATTAGTTTCAAGAAGAAAAGCATTAATACGACAATTTCAAGTACACCACAACATCTTATTGATGAAGCACAAGCAGCTACTCTCGATTTGTTACCTGCAAAATCAAAAGAAAAATATTTACTTTGTTATGAAAAATTTGTAATGTGGAAGGTTTCAATGCAGGTATTATGAAAAATACAGTGTGTGGCACGGGACAAAACACGATTTCATCCGAGGGTGATGCCGGCCCTCGCTTCGCTCGGGCAAGCAACACTCACCCTCGGCTGAAATCGTCTTGTTTCGTCCCTAGCCACACAATATACTATTTTGTTATTTCGGTTGAGTTGCCTTGAGACATAAAATTTCTTGTTAACTTGTGGCTTCTTCTCCTTTGAAATTTCCTTGGCATTTATTGTGAATAGGTTTCCATTGCGGTCAGTAAAATTTGTATATCAGTAGATTTTTACCAGTTGAACAAGATTCAAAATCTACAAATATTGCGTTTGTATTTTTATTTGCTATTATTTGCAGTTGAATTATTGAGTTTAGAATGAAGATATGACCATTACATGATCCGCTACATCTCAAACATTACAACATGATGTATTAAATTGAATTCGAGTACTAAAATAAATTTACAGGATGTTGGAAACATGAGGAGAAAAAATTTCATGATATATACATTTCGTTGTGCTAATTCACAATCAGAAAGAATTTTCTTCAAAATTTGCAGAATTATGAGGATGCTTTAAGAGTAGTATATTTCCAATGCCACTGGTCGATACAAAATTTTCAAGAAAACTCATAAATGAGTATTTTAACCACGTAATTGATGTTGAATAACAAATTGATCAATTTTATTCTGGCGTTTTGTAATAATACCTACACTGTCACTGATCATAAAATTGAGTTGTTGAACATTGGTGTGGATTCTTCTTAAAAGTACTAAAACATGCCTTCTTATTCCAATATTGAAATGACTGATATGATTTTCATGTATGGCCGTGCCAATGGAAACGCACTTCAAGCGCGGCGTCTTCATGAAGAAGTCTATCCAAATCACGCATTGCCTTAAACCAGAATTTTTCCGAAATATTTCGGAGTGAGGGATAATGATTCACTACATAAACGTTCTGCCGGTAGTAGACGGCCGAGGACAATAGTTACACCCAAAGTTGAAGAAAGAGTATTAGATATTATTGAAGGAAATCCCGGAACAAGTGTTAGATGGATATCCGCTGGAGTAGGTATCAGTGGTTCCCTTGTTTGGAGAACTCTACACTCTCAGATTCTACACCCGTACCATTCTCAACGGGTACAAACCCTCAATCTTCTTGATTATCAAGCCACAATGGAATTTTGTCTGTGGATTTTACACCAGAATGCTGATAGTCCAGATTTTGTTTCGAATATTCTTTTTACAGATGAGGGTGGTTTTTCTCAATATGGAACATTCAATTCTTATAATAATCACGTTTGGTCAGATGAAAATCCTCACGCCTCTGTCGAATCATACTATCAAGAGCGATTCAGCCTCAATATCTTGCTTGGGCATTTTAGGAGACACTTCAATAGGACCAGTTGTTTCGCCCAGTAAGTTAAATGCTGCCGCATATCACGATTTAGTTTGAAATTTTCCCTTTTTTTTCAGCAGCCTGTATATTTATGAGGTGTTTTCATATTTGCCTGCATAAAAATGTTTAATATTGATTTTTATTATAATCATAGAGAATAAAAACGTGATTTTTCTTCCTTTTTTGGCTGGTAATTCGGACTCTCATCAGGTTGCTGTATATGAGCTCTATTTAAAATTTCAATATTACCGCAAAATTTCGCCTACACGAGCTATGAATAGCCCCATAAATTCCTATTTTCTTGTAGAAAATTTATTTATGGCATGAACATACAACCTAGTTAGATACTATACTATATATTGATTTATTTTCTTTTGTAATTAAAGAATAAGAATGGTGAACGTGTTAAACATGAATAAAAGGTCTAAGGATATATTTCGTTCTCTTGGGTTACGTTGGCACGTAATTGATTTAAACACGGGTCTTTCAGCCGCGCACCTATATAAATCTGCTAGTAACGTAGTTTTTTTTGTTCTCTTATTGCGGTTCTGCTGTAAGTGGCCACGAAATGCACTACAGCACTTTGCTTTGTTATTTTTAACGGTGATTTAGGAGCTGGAGATAACTTTTTTCTAAAGCTGTGTTCCAGGCGTATCTGCATCGATATTTACTGCAATTGTTGGCTTAACAATTCATAAATAAAATTACGATGCCATCGAATAATAACTTATATTCCTTTGCGCATACAGTTCAAAATTGAGAGAGGAATGAGCTTTGATGTTTAGAGATAAATTAGCGACCACTAATTAACTAAACGAGCATCAGTGATCTCTCGTGTTCTACATACAGACTTCAAAACAGTTTAGAACTACCTAGTCAACCAACTGATCCACAATTTCCGTTAAATAACCTCAAAGTAATATCGTGCAACAAATTTCACTTATAAAACACTTTCTGACAGAGCATTAGCATACTTTCCTCTTCCATCAACCATAGACTCAACCATGCAAAATAATGAACAAAATTTGTTGTACAACCCACAAGTAGATAAGGAAATAATCAAGGTTTCAGAAAGACAAATTGCCTAATTTGCACACAATTTTCGCTTCGTAATTCCATTTGTGATCCCGTTTTCACTGTTTTCATGACAAAAGATTAACCACTCTTCGAAGAGTAAAGTAAGTATTAAAATAAAATGAACAAAGTAGAACAGAGTTGTTTGTTTTCTTTGTTAGTTTGGAAGACTGAGCAAAGTAGCTATTCCAGAAACTTATGGATTAAATAAGAGTCTGCCATTCGCGTAATTGAGACACGTACCAAAAATGAATTGGCTGGTATATCCGAATGTAATTGGTTTGTTGTGTCACAAAGAAAAGTGATTTGTAAGTACGGTTATCTCTACAAAACAAAATTAATGTTCTGCAATTTTTAAATCAAAGGAATAAGCTTCTTGTCTTACTGCATTCACAAGACAAATTGAGGACATTAGGACAATCTTGTTTCTATGAGAGATAAAAGAAGGAGTCAGTTTGTCCAGCCAAATAAATATGTTTTCGTTGAGAAAAGTCGAATATATACTTTCATTTCATAACAGAGAATTTGAGTTTGATATTTTCTCCATGAAATTATGTAGAGACGAAGAGTCATGCCCTATTTTTTCCTATATTTCCAATGTATGATATTAGATATCATAAATGACGGAGCTATGTGATTTATATTATCTCATATTATTAACCTCTTTGTGCTTCAAAATAGACTTTAAAAATATTTCATCCTTCCAAAGAATAAAAAGTAACATACATATAACCTGAATAAAGCACAAATCTTACCAAAGACACAGTTCTTCGGTATTATGCAAGCACCAATAGAACATTTCACATCTCTACTGCGATTGAACCTCAGCGACTCGAAAACTGAGTTTCGATCGTACTTGCTGTGTCTCTTGTCTCTAGTCCCAATTGCAGCTAAAACGTGCCTATTTCAAATTTGTGGATTCCACGTCGAGCTCTCTCAAAGGAGTCAGGAAGCAATACGTTCAACGATTCCCACTTGAATTGTACTACTCTGGAAAGGATGCTACGTCAAGATGCCAGTAATCGTATTAAACGAAATGAGGTATTAGAAAATTGGCTACATCTTGAACAATATTAATTAACGGAGATGATTACGTCATATAAATTTCTCGTGGTCTTATCACTTCAATTAAGATATAATTCGATGGTAAGCTATACAGAATGTTCTGAAAATGAGTGAAAAGTTCCAAGTAGAACGATTCTTTGATTAACCCTGAATCGACAGTTCTAATATAAAAAAATTGTATGGCCCTTATAAGCAAAAACAGGCTAGCGACTTTTTCTTCTTCAATTTACAATTACCGTGTTTCCCGCTATTAGCACCTACTTAATAAAAAATATGCTATTGTTCAAACATTTGCTAGTCCAATATCTTCAATGAAGTTTGTGGTGTTTACACACTCTTATTGCTATTCAGTGCTTCTCTCACTGATAGTGAAATTTTGTGTTGTGTTCTTTGTGTATTATATTCTGGACATTCAATAATAATGTGTTTCATGGTTATAGTCTAAGATCCAGCGTTCCGCAGACTTACAGTATACTAGCAAACTCCATGATAATGCTAGGTATACTATTTCACCTACCGTAGGTGAAATGAAGACTCACTATTCCCATCGAGGGTTCTTTTGGGCGTGGCCAGAAGTCAAAAGCATCCAAATTGACTTCCAAAACGTGATCGCAGCATGTCTGCCGTTTTGATATCATAAAATATATGATTCTTCTTTATAGAAAAATTCAATAGCAGGCACTTACTCCGGTTCCTACTATATTTTATAGAATTCCAAAGCTTCCAAAATTTTATACAAATTTGCATTATTTCAGCAAAGCTGAAAATTATATATGTTATTTATATTATTGTTATTCACATATATTCACAGAAACAGACACATAGGTCAGCTTTGACATGTGGGCAGACCACATAATAGTTTCTCAGTCGTGCTTATGAAGGCGTACGATTTTGACTTTCTCACTCTTCATCCCGCAGGAAACTAGTGTTTCAGCAAAGCTGCAATTTATATATGTTATTTATGCTATTTTTGTACATATATATCTAAAAAATCAGACAGATAGGTCAGTTCTAAAATGCAGGCAGATCACATAATTGTTTCTCTGTCGTGCTTATGAAGGTGTATGATATTGACTCGCTTACTTTTTATCTCGCAGGGATGAATCATTTTGATTTTTTTCTGGCAAATGTTCAATTTATTTATTCTGTGTTTCCATTTCGAGATGTACGTTTTGTTAGAACAAAATAAATAGCAAAATCGTTATTATTGTGATTGAAAGAAATTTGTCGATTTCTTTCTAGAAAATTATATGTTCATGACTTAAAATAAGAGTAATAAATTATAAAATTTGAAAAAATTATTCACATGTATTGATAATAATTCGCTGCCATTGCAAGTAAGAGTGAGAAAGTCAATATCATACACCTTCATAAGCACGACAGAGAAACTATTATGTGATTTGCCTGCATTTTAGAACTATCTGATTTTTTAGATATATATGTAGAATAATATCATAAATAATTTATATAAATTGCAGATTAGCTGAAACACTAGTTCCCTGCGAGATGAAGAGTGAGAGAGTCAAAATCGTACGCCTTCCTTAGCACGATTGAGAAACTATGATGTGGTCTGCCCGCATGTCAGAACCGACCTATGTGTCTGTTTCTGTAAATATATGTAAATAACAATAATATTGATAACATATATAGTTTTCAGCTTCACTGGAATAATGCAGATTTATATAAAATTTTGGAGGCTTTCAAATTCTATAAAATATAGTGGGAACCGGAGTAAGTGTCTGCTATTGAATTTTTCTATAAAAAAAAAATTATATATTTTATGATATCAAAACGGCAGACATGCTGCGATCACGTTTAGGAAGTCAATTTTGATGCTTTTCGACTTCTGGCTACGCCCAAAGGAATCCTCGATAGGAATAGTGAATCCTCATTTCACCTACGGCAGATAAAATAGTATACTTAGCATTAATATGGAGTTTGCTACTATACTATAAGTCTGTGGTACGCTGGCTCAGTCTATTATTGATGTGTTACAAATGTTACAGTAAATTGGAGTTGTTTTGTTGAATATATGGTTGTGTTAATGTGGTGTGTCCTATTTTTAGTCTTCTAAGTAGTATTTGTTCCTGCCTTTGTTGTGAGGTAGGCTTCCAATCTCCTATTTTTCCTTGTATTTCTCTTTATATGCTATTTGTTGTTTGGTCCCATCTGTTCTGCCAATGTTCTACAAGCTTTCTTTTCAAAACCGATTTGATCTTATCTGCTATGTTTAGTTGTGTGGGCCTTCCGGATTGGGTGGTTTTTTTGGCAGCTTTGTCCGCTGACTCATTTCCGTCAATGTCCATGTTTGAGAGTATCCAGATTGATATTATCAAGATATTCTTACAGTTTATTGGATGCAGGAGCTCTTGAATTCCTTTTATGAGAGGATACTTAGGATACAGGGAGCTTAAAGAGTCTAAGCATTTTACGTAAGTATAATTTTGGAGTAGGGCATGATAAATTTACTTGATGACTCGAGTATGCTGAACATCTCTGCCGAAAATGTACTTGTGACTACTGATAGATGTTATTTATATATGTTGTCTTCGAAGATTATTGCTGCTTCCGTCTTTCCTTCGATCTTTGAGGCGTCAGTATGGATAACTGTGCTGTTTCGCTGGTTGGATATTATCGATTGGAACATTTTTTTATAGATGTTCAAGTTGACTTCCATTTTATTGAATTCATGCAGGTTGATATTTCTTTTTGATTCATTACTCACCCTCGGGATTTTTGAAATTTGGTTGGGTTTCAATGGATTGAAATAGATTTGTGATATAAGATTGGTAAAAAAAATAGGATTTGAGTTTTGTTGTGAGGTATAATATGTCGAATATGAGTGGATATGTCGGATGTGTTTGCTGTGATGATGTATGCTAGGCTGGTTCATTTGCTTCACAGTAGATGCTTTCTACTGGGCTTGATCTGAGTGCACCAGTTATCACTCTCAGTGTGGCGTTGCGGAGAGTGTTGAAGGGTCGTAAGTTGATGAACTTTGATGTACCATACACTATAGAACCATAGTCGATTTTACTTCTGATTAATGAACGATGAATCAGTAGTAGTGTTAATCTGTCTGCTCCTCTTGTGTGGTGTGACAATGTTTTGATAATGTGGAGTCTCTTGGAGCAGTCAGTTGCTAATGCTTTAATATGGTCCATCCAAATTGATACCATTCCTGGGAACATTATTTCTTTTTCATGAGTTAGATTGCTATTGTTTAGGGTAATTGTTGGATCTATGTTTCTTTTCCTGTGTTAACTGAAATTCTTGGCTCTTGTTCTAGCTTCTAAAAAGTTAAAACCAATTTTTGTTGACTATTTATATACCGGGTTTATTGATTGTTGTATCTGTATTTTTGTGGTAGTCGATCAGGTCGTCCACATACAGTGCGTATTTGACTGGAGAGGCAATTGATTCTGAAATTGAGTTTATGGCAACAAGAAAGAGTGTGTCACTTGGGGGATCGCGTTTTCCTGTCTCTTCATATCAGATAATGTTTTATTGACTCTGACTCTGAATTCTCTTTCACTCAAAAAGGTGGTGAAGTGTATTCCCTTCTGTTCCGTATTTTTGCATGGTTTTTATTATGTTAAATTTCCATGTTGTGTCGTAGGCCTTCTCTAGATCATAGAACACTACTATCATATGTTGTTTAAGTTTGAAAATCTACTGTATTTCTGAGGTTGGGATTACTAGATTGTCCGTAGTGCCTTATCCAAGTCAAAATATCGTTTTTATCCAGGTGCCAGTTGATCCTTCTTAATATAATCTTTTCGATGATTTTGCTTACACAATTTATCAGGGAGATTGGACGGTAGCTTGTAGGAGTCATTCTATTTTTATTTGATTTTGGTGGTGATTTTGACATGAAATTGATGGACAGATGTACGTACACACATTTAGAATTTTTTAGACCAAACGTATCACGCTAGCTTTCTCGTCTGTCTGATGACAAATTGAGGTACAAATTTTGTCTTCTGATAGAGAAAATCCCCTTGTAAACTAACTGAGAGACGGCGTACGCTACGTTCCTCTGATATGCTACTAATTCTCGAAGAAAAACAAAAATAATCACGATCCGATATATTGTCATGTTCTCTAGGCACAACCCCTGCTATTCAAGAGTAACTAGAAATTGAAGAATACTCATTGATCAAAATACACTTATAATCATAATACATTCAATAATAATTGCCAGCTAATATTCATTTCTAAATGATATTTATGTCGCACCAAAGGACTCCGCACGAAATCCTATGATTTTAAACCTGGATGAATTGGGCCCAAATTGTTCAAGCCAATAGATATAAAATTTGAGGATTTCTTAAAGATTCCTCAATGTTCCAGCGGATGTCGTAAGAAACATTAAGAGATTATCCTCAATTTTACAAAAATCTTGCTTCAAAAACTGCATATTTCTAAACGAAACTCTTTTTTATACTCAAATGTGAAGTAAACATACGAGAATAAACATGAATTTCATAAAATCTCCAAAAAAATAAATATGTGAATTGCACTCAATATTGTATTGATTTTGCAGAATGGGTTATCAGTATAATATACAAAAAATTAACAATTACATGACAGGAAAATTACATTGTATGGAAAAAAAATAATTTCTCTCGCTATAGTTATTAAATTTTAATTAGTATATCACTTTTTATAGGTGAAGTTCTTCATCAAATTTTCCAAATAAGGTAATGTATTTGTCTGTATTGAGATTTTAGAAAAAATCATCCTATGCTCCACCTCTCACAGTTTGTAATGTGATAGTAGCGGGAAATTCCAAAATTTACACCCTTATCTCTTCTTGAATAATTATATATAACAGAAAGCATTAGCAGTGCTGAATTATTTCCTAGGCACACTAGGCACGTGCCCAGGGATCCCAGGCCTTAGGAATACTCAGCTTTTTTATTCCAATTTGAGCAACAACTGTGCCTAAGGGCCCTAACATGTCTTAATTTGTCAATGATGCTTGAATAATATACAAGTACATTATAGATTGTCACATTGTGATAAAGTTAAATATCCAGAAGTATAGCTTGAAAATTGAATCTGCTTTTCATTAATACATTTTCCTCGAGAAACATAAATAATTATGACCTATACATACTTCCAGAATTATATCATAATAAATAGACTTTTTTGGTTTTAATTCTGTATATTTTATTTTATTTTTGACGTTTCGACTCTCTAACCGAAAGTCTTCATCAGGAAAAATGATAAAATATAAACAAGGCAAGAAGGTATCTAGATAATTAGAAAATAAAAATTGAAAATATACAGATAGCTAGATGTGAACACGTGGATTCCACATTTAGTGCAAAAAGAACAAAATTCCTCTGGCATTTACCCAAAGTCTGAGGAAAAACCACGTAAAAACCTCTACAGAGGAATCAACGATATGAGTCTTGACAATTATTAAAGAGAAAAATATTTAATTGATATAACACATTAGGACGATGTCCCGTTTCTGCAATGCACACAGTTCCGAGGTCCAAACATGTCATAAAAATTTTTTTAACAGAAAAACTGAATTTCAATAATCTACGCATCTACATGAATATAACAAAAAAAGTGTCAAGACAAATATTTCACAAATCAGGAATAACTATTACAAATGATTATAATAATATGAGTCTTGACAATTATTATAGTCAAAAATGAATAAATTAATATAACATACAAGGACGATGTCCCGTTCTTGCGGATGCACACAGTTCCAAAGTCCAAACATGTCATAAAATTTTTTTTACAAAACTAAGTTACAATTATGTACATGAACGTAATAAAAATAATAATCAAGACAAATATTTTACAAATTATGTATGTCTATTATTGATTATTGGAAGCCAAACATTTGCCAACTCAAAACCATCAGTATGGTTGAAATCATTCGGATCTTTGATTATTTCTTTACCCTATGTCAGTAATGTTTCAGAGAAGATCGGAAGGTTCTTGTCTCGACATAATTTCAAAGTTTCCTTCGCTCCTGTCACGAAAATCAAGCAGTTTTTGAGACCTGTCAAGGACATGATCCCTTTACGATCTTCGGGTATTCATAAGATCCCCTGTACCTGTGGGAAAGTCTACGTTGGACAGACGGGCCGAACTGTGAATACTCGCATTGCTGAGCATAGAAGATGCATAAGAATAATTGCAAGATGCTCATCCATTCATGATAGATTGGTCAGGGAAGCGATTGAAATAATCAAAGATCCGAATAATTTCAACCATACTGATGGTTTTGAGCTGGCAAATGTTTGGCTTCCAATAATCAATAATAGACATACATAATTTGTAGAATATTTGTCTTGATTATTATTTTTATTACGTTCATGTACATAATTGTAACTCAGTTCTGTAAAAAAATTTTTATGACATGTTTGGACTTTGGAACTGTGTGCGTCCGCAAGAACGGGACATCGTCCTTGTATGTTATATTAATTCATTCATTTTTGACTATAATAATTGTCAAGACTCATATTATTTTGATCCTTTGTAATAGTTATTCCTGATTTGTGAAATATTTGTCTTGACACTTGTTTTTGTTATATTCATGTAGATGTAGATTACTGAAATTCAGTTTTTCTGTTAAAAAAATCTTTATGACATGTTTGGACCTTGGAACTGTGTGCGTTGCAGAAACGGGACATCGTCCTGATGTGTTATATCAATTAAATCTTTTTCTCTTTGATAATTGTCAAGACTCATATCGTTGATTCCTCTGTTGAGGTTTTTACGTGGTTTTCTCCCAGATTTTGGGTAAATGCCACAGGAATTTTGTTCTTTTTGCACTAAATGTGGAATCCACGTATTCACATCTAGTTATCTGTATATTTTCAATTTTTATTTTCTAATTATCTAGATACCTTCTTGCCTTGTTTATTTTTGTATCATTTTTTCTGATGAAGAGACTTTCGGTTAGAGAGTCGAAACGTCAAAAATAAAATAAAATATACAGAATTAAAACCAAAAAAGTCTATTTATAAATAATTATAATTAAAGGTATCAAAAGCAAACTTCTTGAAGTGTGTATCCTTTTTGGCTTCTGTCTCATACTTCTACTTGCTTTTCATACACCGTATAATATATGAAACCCCTAATCGCTTTGTAGCGTAGTGAAGAATAAAAATGCGCCTACAAGGCTACGAAACAACAAGGGAGCAAATGGAATGGAGGACAGCACGCAGAAAGGATGTGCGTGGATACACTTTGCAAACTCTGCATTCAGAATAATAAGTAAAAATAAACAGTTGGGTTCGTCATCGATTGGAGCTAAAGAAGCAGGGCAGAATTTTTCAAATATTGAGGAAATACTACCAAAGAAATACAAATTGCTTGACGTTATTGTTTCAAGAACATGTTCAAATTTTGAGATTGTTTCCACTTTTGGAATGGCAAAAATTGCAGACAATTCAAATCATAACAAAGTAACAAAACTTCAAGAAAAAAATCGTTAACAACATTTATAATTCTTAGTTTTCTCCATGTATTTTTTCTCCGAAAGATTCAAATTCCGTAACAATTTAACGCAGTTTCAATCAAAGATTACTGTCATTGCTTTCAATGCGGTATCGGGTGTTGTATTTGAAAGATTGTTTGGAAATTTTTCGGAGTTGTATGGTTGTGCTGTTTAGGTAAAGTATCAGCAAGATGCGAGGGTTGTAGATTGTAGGTCCGAATCATTTTGATCAACTTCAATTCCATATGATTTTCTGTGAATATATTCCAAACTTTAGCAATGTGCTTTCCTTTTATATCCAGTTTGGAGCAAACAATTCTTTACTATTTCATTACTATACTTTGGCAACATGATATTATTGCCTCTTTCTTCCAGAAATAAGACTTTCAACTGGAATCTTTTATGAAGGTAGTATACTCCAATTTAACTTTACTTATTCATGCAATAATTTATTACGGATTAAATCCGACGTTTACCCAAACATCGTTCAACAATGAAATTTATATTCTATTATCAATAAGTATATTAGATTTATCATAGGATGAGATGCATGCTAACATATTCCAAAAACAGTAACCGTCAATGTAATATAAGTCACTGAATTCAAAAATCAATAATTGAAATGCGCAGAATTGATACCAACTTGATTACGTAATTTTTGGGGCTGAATACTCCCCCGAAATCTCGTATTCAAATTTCCGTACGTGTAGCGATTCCCAGAGGATCCAAATGAGACGTAATACGAATTTGTTGCGATCTCGTAATTCCGTCAATATTAGTTTAACGTTCCACAAAATTTTAAAGGGCGAATAAATAACCTCAACGTGTTCGTTCTCATGTGAATCTCAGTGGCTTTCTATGATTGAAATATTTAGTTTATTTTGTAAAGATTCAAAGTTGTCGTAAGGATGAAAAATAAGTAAGTACAGAACTCAAATATATGACTAATTTTGTATGAATGTATAGAGGCGGTTGATAATTATAATTATAATACTCTTTTCAAATATGGCTTTGTAATCCGGAGGTCGCGGAATTGAATACCATTGATTGACAAAAAATAACATTTTCACTATATCACACAAAACTAAAAGTACCCGTAGCTTGACGACTGGTAATCTCACCCCACGGCTGAGGAAATATCAATCTAACAAGTGCGCTATGAGAGTCTGCCACACCCGTATCGGGTAGAAGGCATGATTAGTATTTACTCTCTTTCTCAGCTCCAGTTCGTTGATTTCTTTCGTTTCGATTCCGTTTTTTTAAAATCTCTTTTTGATACCCATTTCTCTATATCGGGAAACAAATAATTTGCTGAGAGGACCTAATTTACAGAGCTAAAAGTAAATGGACGAGTTTGAATCATCATAGTGTGAAATGTTTTTGTTGTGAATCGTTTATGCAAGTTTACTTCACAAAGACAATTGTTCAAAGGGCAAAAGTCTCTACCATTTTCAATGTCATTGCGAATAACCCATTTTCGAAGTGTTCTTTATCCTCTGACCTATATTGCATCCATTGAAGAGAATTTTCCAAAGAATACCAAACATATAGAAATAATACAGAATAATAAATACTCTCAAAACTCAAGGAATGAGTAGTTGCCGGGGAAGCCAAGTGCAAATAATAAGTTTTTCGGTAACAACAGAAAATATGCACTTACTCTGGGAAAATCGATTGAGATTCGATTATGAACTTCTCTTGCAGTTTGATTCCCCACTAGTCTAATAGTGATGGATAATATGTACTTGTAAAGCTACCCTCTTGCTAACGAACCCCAGAAAACAGTCGCAATAATGCTTTCGGTCAGAAATCTTCGGCTTTTCCAGACTGCGCACTCCTTATTTGGGCTATTTATTGAGCTCCATGCTTCGCAAGCAGTGTCGGATCAATTTTTAGACTCTTTCAATTTGAAAGGTCGAACATAGAAACTAACCAACTTGGCTAGAGCTTAGTATTTGCTCTTCTCACTTCACCCTGATACACCCAGTAATATACAAGAAATAAAAATATGTTACTACAAGAAAATAAAACTTATATGAGAAACTTTCAAAACTTTGATTAAAATATTGTATAAATACATGACATAAGATGAAATTTAGAATTTTATGTGGCTAGTAAATCTTGTATTATTAGTAAAGTTTACAGCAGTCGTTTTAATACAAAATTCATCTCTTCAAACTCAAATTGTGCACACTACACGATGTACATGCATATATTATGGAGATTGGTACATTTACAATAGTGGCTGGGTTTGAACAACCCATCACACAAATTTATTTATCCTACAGACAAAGCAAAAATTGCATATTGTAGTACTATAAAACTCCAAATAAGTCCTCATATTCACTAACAATCTGCAGTTTCATAAATAAATGTTGGGAAAGACATCATATCAGTACCAAATTGTATTATACAATAGAAAAATGGATCTGAACTTTGATTTCCTCCAAAATCTTTTTATAAAAGCTCAGATAACAATTTATGCCCCAAGAGTGTAAGCTTAAGCATCTAAACATGGAACCAATTATTATGAAACAAAGCTTGCCAAGCTTGTTGTCCAAATATTATAGTGCTCATTCAACACGTGTTGCATTCAAGATTTCTATGGTCCTTAACATCCATAGTTCATCAATTATTAACGAGCAGAATAAAAATTGACATTTGAGGTACATTGAGAACTACTTTGGACTCGGCTCAATTTTTCACGTTCTCATGCTGCAGTAACTTTTTTTTCTACGTGGGTAGAAGGTTAATCTTCCGCCAGGCACTCCGGCCTTTTCGCGTCACCAGAGTGGTGTTGGATTCCTACCAGCTGAAAGCCCCTTTCCATTTAGCCTTCGCAACACCAGAAGTCAGCTTTCTGCCATCACATCTAGGATGCAAGAACAAACTTGCTGTCCATCTATCTCACTGTCTTTCCTTGTCTTCTTCATCCTTCATTACTGTATTTACCAGTACTTCTATCGCTACCCAACACTCCACCTTTTCTAACATGGTTGTCACCATATTTTCCGGGGATAATGCCTTTCCTATTACCTTTTCTGTCGTCTATCTAGGCTTCCTCTACCTATCACACCAGAACATTGTGTGCTTGCGTGTGTCTGCCTCATAGCAGAAGAAACATCCGTTGCTCTTCCGCTTCTTTTTCTTCTTCTATATAGCACTTAAATCCTGGGTGGGCTTTGGCTTCCTCAGTAATTTGTCTCAATTGTGTACGGTCTGCGACATTTTCCTTCCAGTTCCTCATACTAATTTCCTTCAAATCATTTTGTACGCTACCTATCCATCTAGTACGTGGTCTTCTAGTACCGCTTTTCCCAATTGGCTTCCTAGTCAACATTTTTTTTTGTCATCCTTGCTCTATTCATCCTTTGTACATATCTAAGTCATCTTAAGCGTCCAGCTCTAATGATTCCAATAATTTGCCGTATTCTGTAACACAATCATTAACTTATAATCCATCGATAAGATTTTTGACAAATGGAAATAATTGTAACAAGCGAATATTCAGAATTTTTGTCAGTGCTACCTACGTTCATTGGCTGAAATAGATAATGATCGATAAAATTTATCAATTGAGTTACAGAATAGCCCCAAAATTAGGTTCGCTGAATTCCTGATAGATCTCAAAGTTATACTCAGTACGCTGCCCTTGCTCCTCTTGTACGGATACGGGCTCTGTTAATCCATATTAAATAAATATGATGCGAAGAGTTTATGACCGCAGGATGCTTGGATGAGATGGTAACTGACTACCTCATGTGTCCTTCTCTCCGACTATCTCAAATCTCGAATGAGTCGCTTTACCCACCATCTCCCATCCCTCCCATCTCTGTTGCCATTTCTTCAGTAATTTTTTCTGTGCTTCTATTTTGCTAGCTCCCCTCGCCCTTTCTGCTCTCTTTTACCAGCAGATCCAGTGGAGGCTAACCAGCAAAAATACCCATCGCTATCTCCACTATAGTTCTGTATGCGCTGAATAGTTCAACTTCGTCTTCATATTTTGCCTCTGCATAGCTATTCGAGCTCCTTCTGCTTTCGCTGTTCCACGTGCGGAATGAACAGGAGGACAATCTGCGTTGGTTCTATCTCTGTACTGTCCAAGTGGAAGATAATCGAGGCATGTTGCTTCCTTCCTATCTAGAATATTGCCTCCGTTTTATGAACAGTTAATTGCATCCTGTTCCCGTTCATTCACCGCTAGACTCTATTCTATTCTATTAGCTATTAACATTAGTCTTTTCTTGGTTTTGTTTCTGACTACTATTGCTAGGTCGTCCGTAAAAGCTACTAATACTACCCTAGCGAGCATCTCCTGGTTAGGCACTTCGTTGTAAAATATGTTTCACAGTGTTAGGCCTGAAATGGATCCCTGTGGTACTCTACAGATCACCTCGTATCTCAAGTCATCATCATCCATCACGTACCTATCTTTCAGGTAAGTACCCAACATGGCCTGTATTTCTGGTGCGATTCTGGCAGCCTTCATTGCCACCGATATTTTGCCTCTTGGTGCAAAGTTGTAGACATTTTCACGTCCAAGGCAATCATGACACGTAATAATTTTGCGTCACTCCTTCTTCCCATTTCTACTTTGCCTATATTGCAGATCCACTGGATCGCCGATAAAGTTGATCGCCCAGATCTAAAGCCATACGGACACTGTGCCAGATACTTCTGTTCTTCCAGAGTCTTTTTTTTCATTCTCTTGTCGAACAGACGTTCATACTGAAGTAAATAGAATGCGAGAACATTCATTTAGTGCATTATTCACGATGTGTGAAGGACCCTTTTTAGAGGTAGCTAATGAAAAATTTCAACTGCAATTATTTTTACTTACATGTACTAAGTACACGGAATTATTGTGAAACCGACAAAATTCACCTATCGAGATTTTGATGGAAATATCTGTTTTGAACATCCCTGAATCTATTTTGACTATTTTTGGCTTGATGTCGGTACGTATGCTCGTTCGTGCGTAGCTCGCAAATCTCAAAACTGGTTGAACGAATAATGTTGAAATTTTGTATTTAAGGCTGCTATACGGTCTAGTTGTGCACCTCGTATTATGGTTCAAATCGTCTGTACCGGATGTGTACTTTACTTAAGACTTTTTTTAAATTTTTTGCATACATCTGGAATGATCAGTCATAGCATATTGAAATTTAGTGTTTGATCATTTTGTAGCATCAAAATAGTTATCTACTATTTTTGTATCAATCGACTGAGCCGGAAGTGCAGTTTATGTGTAAAACAGACATTCAGAATTTGCCGTATAAAACAATCAGTTCAATTGAAATGATAAGGTAGGCAATGATAATCTGTTAAAATTTTTTGATTTTGTTTGACATTGTACATGTCAAAATATTATTGAAATCATATTATTTATGATCTGAAGTGACAGAAAACTTTATTGAATAAATTTGTGTATATATCAAATGATGTACAAGTAAGTCACGTGATGTTCACGTCAGATTTTTCTTTGTTAGTAAATTTCAAGATGTATATGTAAAACTCAAGTATCGTCGATTTTTGAGCTTCGTTACGTATACACAATTTGACATCAAGGAAATTGAATTGTACTTTATGCGTAAATACTCATTTCTGAATATTCCTATAAAAGTATTAGAATTTTTATTATATCCAGGATTTTCTAGTGGGTAAATGTGTTCCTTTTATCAGTCTTTTCCAAGTTTATCCAATGAAGCCTCGCAAAAATTGATCAGTCTATTATCTGGATCTAATACAAAGCCTGGACTAATCCCTAAACTTTTTGTTAACCGTCCTGCAATTCCAAAACAATATATTTGTAATTTTCTTTGCTCCAGCAACATCCGACCAGAACCATGTCCCGCTTTTTGTTCTCTGATTGCAGGTCTGTTGTAATCGATTCCACTATTTCCAACCGACATTTAATTTCAGCTTTGTAACAATATACATTTTGATTGTATTCCGTTTCTGTATTGTTTTACTTCGACCATCATGTTTGATAACAATTTTCAACTCTAGCAATAGCTTTTTATCTGCTGTTTAATTGCAGCCAAATTGAAAACCACACTATTAGTTCCATTCGCTTCTAGGAAATTGTAACTTTGTTTGTCTTTTCGTGCGGTCAATATTGCTGTTCATGAAAATTCAATATTCATGGGGTGGTATTACCCGTTTTCAATATTATTATAACATTAATCAAAGACAGGAGTGTATAAAAGTGTATTTCACAATTGTTAATTTATGATTTCATTCATTTTTGTCTTAAAGAATGATCTCGAATAGTAATCCTTCATAAACCACAGTATATCCAAACATATAAAAGTTTAATATTTCTCGGTAAAAGCAATATTTAAATAATAATGCATATTTTGTACAAAACGTGGTGAGAACTAATAAAACTTTATAATCATGTACAAACAATGCTTTATGTTTATATTATTTGCGAATGTTTGTTTTCGCATAGAATTATCCACATGTTTATTACACCCCGAATATAATACATAGAAAGCACCAATAAATCCCTTTCCTTTTTCTATTTCAAAATTAAGCCTGGATTGAAAATTTATGGAAGTAATAAATTACATTTCCAATCAAATAACACTGAAATATTTTAATTCAAATTAGGGCAGTATTTCATTTATTTTATGGTTGTAGCTGTCTCATATAAAGCAAATAAATTATTTCGTTATTAATCTGAAAAATTAATCAAAAGTTGTAATGAGAAGGGATGTAAATTAAACAGTTCTTGAATTTTTTGTGGTTTATTCTCTTTTAGAAGTAATTACACTATCAGTGGAAATGGAACTGTGTCAAAAGTTTCTACGTACTGGATACTCAGGCCATAATTACTTTTGGAGATTATGTTTTGATATATCGCTGAGCTAAATGGATACCAACTTATTATTGTAATTAAAAACTATTTATGAACATAAAAATTTTAATTGGGACTCATTTTGATTACATCTCCCACCTTCATCATCAAAATTAGGGCTTCGTTATTACAATATGTGTTTATAGTACCATTCATGCGTCTAACATTACATATTCACTTCAAATCATATTAAATGAAGTTATAGACTTGAAATATGGGATATTTATTGAACACAGGTTACAATACACTTTCATTCTGGAAATTATCGCAGGATGAGTTCCCTAAAGTACCCAATAACAAATTTATTCGTAGATACTTCTGTCGTGATTTGTTAAAATGATCAAAGTCTGTTTTATAATTACAACTACTCTTACATCCTGTATAAGCTTTGATGTTTTTTGAGTATTTGCTGAGATGTAATGAAATATCTGAAATATATACTTGTTTCCAATTTCCTGTTCTTTTAATCAATATTATCCAATAAATTTTTGTCTTCATTATTTATTTACTGGAGAAAAAATAACGATATCATCTGAATTTTCGAATATTTCTCCGTAATGTAAATAGACAATTTTAAATATTAATATATTTGCCTCCGCATCACTTTTAAAATCAATAGCCTGCTTGACACATTTCCCCAAGTTGTTTGGCTGTTAGTTCAGTTCGAATTTCCACCGTGCTGTTCGCCCTCGTCGCATTGTCAATATATCTCCAGGAATAGACATAAATAATTCATGACATCCATATTTTTCAGATTAAAACGCATTTATATTATAATCAACTTTTCAAAGTAATATTTTTTCCGAAAACTTTGGACAATACCTTTCGGAAGACTTAGCTATGGTAATTCTCGCATGTTCTTTTCCGAAGCCCTGGGGTATTCTCTTTTTATGCGTGTAGATGATAAACGAACACAAATTTTGCCGCAAAAGAGAAAATGAAAAAAACGGAGAATAAAAAAAGTCGTGTAGCACATAAATCTGACCGAGTATATCCGTTCGAATCCAGACTTAGTTGACAAAGTAAACATTGTACTGAATTTGTAGGAGTTCGTGCCTCGCGTGGTTTGTTCCTGAACCCTTATAGAATAGATGATTATTTGCCGAAATACTACTTTCAGATTTCTGATGTTGTTTTTCACGCGATTCTTGGATTAATACAAATATGTATATGTTCCCATATAGCTGGAAAATTCCGACTAATTTCTAAGTTAGTGCAGACTTAGCAAGCTTTTAATATGAATAGCTTCGTGTGAATCCTTCAATCTCTTTTATAGAAGAAACTTAGGTTGAATGTTGTACTCGCTATTGCATCATATTTCAGCTATAAATGAAAACAGTATCACAATTCTTATGCAAACTTTTCGGTTTGTCGAGGCGTGCAGATATAATTTTTATTCCAAAAGTTTTCGCGATCAACAAAATCACCGCGAAGATGTAAACCTATTTGTAGTACCTCACCACGCGTCTCTTTAAAATGGATTCCATCAGCGGTAAAAGTTTGTACATAAGATGCCTGACTCTTTGAAGACGAATTGTAATTCTTTCTGCGCTCCACGTCTAGAGGGCGTCAGTGTCTTCGACAACTACCCTCATACATATTTCATGAATGGCTAAACCGACCACAGACGGGCACTGTGAAAATTGGAAGACTTATACGAAATTAGAAAATTTATTGCAAAATACTTTGCAGAGAGCCAAGCCGCACCAGATGAGTCCATGCATATTTCAAAACTTATTAAAAATAAAATGTGACCAACACTTTACTTTCATCTTTCTTACACTGAATTTCCACATTCTTCCAAAATTTGAATGATACTATTTGCATGAAATTTAATCATAGATAAAAGCGTCATCTCATCATCAATACAATATCAATCAACAAAAATCTAAATGTTGGACATTAAAATATATACCTGTTCTTTCAATTTCAAGTGCTGGAACTTATTGTAAAAATAAGTAAACATCTACATCAGTCTGTGATGAAAATGAGAGGATTAAGAAGAAATAAAACATGAAATCATGGGTTTAGGATAGCTAAATTATAATATCTAAATGTGTGAGCGTAATATATCCAACATATTTACTGCTGAGGTAGCCAGCGACACCCAATAATACCCTTTCGGGTGTCGAGATAGTATTCAATCAGTCTTTGTTATTTCAGTCTATTTATTAATTATCTCCACTCCTCTCTATTCTTTGCTATTTTCTCCCTTTCTGCCTAATGACTTTGTTTTTCTTTATTATTTCTTCTATATTCTTTTCCTATGTTCGTTGAGGTCTTCCTCTCCTGTTCTTGTTTGATAGTGATACTCTGGCATGCCACACCATTCTTGATTGACTATCTTCTGACATTCTTATTAAATGCCTATGCCATGCTAGTTGTTTCTTTTCTATTGTGGTTGATATATTCATTTCTCATTCTTTCTAGTCTTGTAAATCCTTCTACTTTTGTTAAATATCTCATTTCTCCTGTTTGTATCATGCTCTTTGTTTTTACTTACTTGCACTAAGTATAAGAATGTATTGTGGAACCGACAGAATTCACCTATCGAGATTTTGATTAGAATATTTGTTTTGAGCATCCCTTAATCCATTTTGACTATTTCTGACTTAATGTCGATACTTATGTTCGTTTGTGCGAGCGTGCGAGCGTAACTCGTAAATCTCAAAACTGGTTGAACGTATAATGTTGAAAATTTGTATAGGGTCTAGTTGTGTACCTCGCATTATGGTTCCAATCGTCTTTACCGGAAGTGCACTTTACTTGAAACTTTTTTCGAATTTTTCTAATAAATCCAGAATGATCAACCATAGGATGCTGGAATTCAGTATTTGAACTTGATGTCGTATTAGAAAGGATATCTGCTATTTTTGTAAAAATCAGCCAGGCCAGAAGTGCACTTTACTTGAAACTTTTTTTGAATTTTTTTGCTTAAATATAGAATGATCCGCCATAGCATATTGAAATTTCGTTTAAAGAACTTCTGAAACGGAAGTGTACTTTACTTGCAACTTCAAATTCAAAATGATCAGCCATGGGATACTGGAATTCAGCATTTGAAATTGCTGTAGCATCGAGATGGTTATCTTCTATTTTTGTAATAATCGGCTGAGCCGGAAGTGCACTTTATATGACAGACTTTTTGAATGTTCCGCATGAATTCTAAACAATAATTCGTAGAATAATTGAATTTTCTATTAAGCAATTTCATAATATCTAGTTGTACACCGATTCCTATCGACTAAGCCGGAAGAGCACTTAATTCGAAACGATTTTTGAATTTTCCTCATAAATCCAAAACTATTGAACATAGATTGTTGGAGTTTAGTATTTAGGACAATTATACCGTCTAGATGCTTATATCTCATTTTTATTGAGATCCACCGAGCCGGAAGTGAACTTTACTTGACAGTCTTTTTGAATTTTTAGCATAAATTCGAAACGATCAGGTGTAGAATATTGAAATTTAGTTTTTCAGTCTGCTGTAGCATCTGAATGATTGCCTACTATTTTCATAACAATAGACTGAACCGGAAGTGCACTTCAGTAGGAATTTATTTTTCAATTTTGCGCATAAAATCAGATCTGTTGGTAGTCGTAGAATATTGGAAATCAGTATTTAGGAATGTTGTAGTATAAGAATAATAGCCTACTGTTTCCATAGCAACCGACTAGGCTGAAAGTGCATTTCACTTGACAGATTCTTAGAATCTCTTGAGTAAATCCAAGACGATCAACTGTGGAACGATAAGATTTTGTGTTTGATTATATATATATCCAATAATATATATGATCAAATACAAAATCACATCGTATTATATATTTCCAATGATGTACAAGTAATGCCCAGTTGCACCGCTACCTCTTAACTTTAATTACGGAATAATTACCATGGGAACAATTGTCTATACAATGGTAACCATAGATATTATTCTTCCCTTAAAGTTAAGTGACGGCGGTGCAACTGGCTATAAGTCACGTGATGTTCACGTCAGATTTTTTGATTCATTGTCTATGTTCCGCTTCCGAATATTATTATTGGTCCATAAATTCATTTATATAGTATCATTTTTGTTGCCTTTGATACTTGCCTGCTACTTGAAATGACTCTATTTAATGCGTTCTATTAGCTGCCAGTATCCTGTTGTTTATCTTGTTCTCTATACTAACTCTGCTGTTCAATGTTGAGCCTGAATATGTGAAAGTTTCCATTTGTTCTATATCTCTTTCATTCATTTTTATCTCTACTATTGTGTTTTCCCTTCAAATGACCATGATTTTTGTTATTTGCACATTTGTAGTCATGTTGTGATTGCTAAATTCCCCTTTCTATATATTAATGTTGTGCTGTAAATCTTTTTCATTTTCAGCAAGTATTGCTGAAATAGACGTCCTGATTATATTGTGGGGTCCCATGTATACTTTCTTTGTTTTATTATCTATCTTCCTCATAATACTGTCTAAGAGAATTATGAAAAGTAATGAGCTTAGTGCTATTCCTTGTCTTAGCCCTTGCGTAGTTGTGAATTCCTCCGAGCACTCGCTTACTGCCCTTATATAGTTGGATGTTGTTTTTTATACACTTTGTATTGCTTTCAGTTGTTGTTTGCTCATATTTTTTTCCACCAGTATTTCTCACATCTTATTCCGCGGTAATCTTATGAAGGCTTTTTAAAGATCTATAAATGTTTTGAATAGTTTTTTGTCTTATTTCATTTCTTCTATAAATCTTCTCAACGTGCATATGTGTCTTGTGTAGAGTAAGATTCTTGAATCCACTCTGGGATTTCTCCATTGATACATCTGTTGTTTGTCTTAGTTCATTTTCTAATATTGCTTCATATAGCTTAGCCGCAGTACAAAGCAATGATATACTTCTGTAATTATTACAGTCTCCACTGTTCCTTCTCTTGTATATGGGAAAAATCACGGCTTTTCTTCAGTCTTTTGGCATTGTTCCTATTTTTCAAATTTGGTTGAACATTTCTGGTAAAATTTGCTTTCCTTCGTCTTCAATATATATTCCAGTTATTCTGTTTCAATTTTATCGTGTCCTGTTGCTTCACCGTTACTAATTTTTTTCAAAACAGCTTTACTATTCTTCTTTTGATATATTATCTTACTCTTCTAATTATATTGTATTTTCTTGAAAAGTTTATTTCCATCTTTGCATTCTCTCAATGTCATCATTTATTATTATCGTATAGCTGTTTCAATGTTGTTTGTTTCTCTTTTTCATGGCTTTTTAGTGTTTTGTAACATATCTTATGATTTTCTACATAAATTTCCTCCAGGTTCTATTCATGTACTCTTTTTGATTTCTTGATTAGTTCTTTCGTTGTCTCCGTGATTATTTTGTAATCCCCGTAGTCCTATATCTTTTTTGTGTTCCAGAATTTCTTCCATTTTTGTTTTTTTTTTCCAACTTCTTCTTTAACCTGCTCATTCCACCAGTGTAATTGCTTCTTATTGTGTATGTTTCTGGTTGCTCTGCTTGAACTAATATGTATTTAAAAGCGCTCCATATTTCCTCTACGTTATACATGTCAGGTTTCGGGGCGCATTGGATTAATTCTTTTATTTTTTTGTTTCATATGTTTATGCTTTGATTTATCTGTTTTCAATATTTCTCCTTCATGTCCAACTACAAATAACGGTTCAATTAATGTAGTAAATAACTTCAAATCTTTTAATCTGATACGCTTGTCAAGGAAGTTGTGAGAAAAAGGCAATCTGACATATTCAGGCATCCTTCATAATTGGATTTATAACGATATTAGATGTGAAATATTACTTTTTTCATTGGACTCTAGCGCAATCAAAAATAGATTACAAGATTTGTTCAGGACAGAGTGAGTTAATAAAATCGTCGTAATCTTGAGGCATCCATCATTATTGATTCGAAATGACGTTAATTTCTCGTATTTTATTTGTCAAACCATTTATTTGATACCCATATTGAAAAAATTGAGCCAACCGTTTTTGTTTAGATCAGTAATAGATATAGTCTATTGCATTGTAAACAACCTTATAGGCGTGTGTAATATTTAAGAACTCTAGTTTAGTTACAATCAATCACAATATTGACTGCAAGATGTATACCGGACAGAAACAGTTCTCCATATTTGATTAAAATGAAGAGCATCGTCACCAAATTCATACACATATGCACAATTTGTCTGCTAGGCGATCTCTAGATCCTAAATTAAGGCACAGCACATAATGAACTCAAAACTTTGAGTGAATCGCTTGACATAGGTAATTGAACTTATTGCAGTCTTTTATGGTTTAGAAGCTTAAACAACTGTAGTTCCGCAGGCAAATTTGTGATTTTCATTGGGCTGCCCAATGATCTCAACCCCAACAACAGAAAAGGTCACAAAATATCGTCAGTCTCTGAATTGAGATCTAGTTTAGCAATAGAAGCATTTTTAGCGCATTTTTCCGAAAAAAGCGCTATTATATTCACTTTGGCTGTCTGGCTGGCTGGCGTGACGCTGAGATCTCAGCAACTATACTATTTACAGACTTGAAACTGGTACTAAATAAAAGCTGCTGTTTCGTAGGCTTGCACAAATTGCTTTAATTCAAGCTCAGTGATTGTGGAAAATTGAATTATTCAATTACTTGTTTCAAGTGAAACAATGTCCATAGATATCTATGACATTAGGGATATGGCAACTAAAATTTATTAAAGTAGATAAAAATTTAGTTACAACTTTCGCCGCGGGTGTCACTATTATTATGTACAGTTGTCAAATCTGTCCGGGATTCATTCAATGACTTGTTTGACGCGAATTTAAAGCTTATTAGAATGAATTTTTATCATGGGATGAAAATTTGTTTACTTTTGGTTTATTTTTTTTATATAGCTTTGATAAAGATCAAATTATCATTTTAAGGTACAGCACTTGACCTCCCGTCAGTCAATAAGTAAACAATGAAGATTAAAAGGTATTTTTGAGTTTGTACATGCATAAATTATGTACCTATCAAATAGTCAACTTGAAACTAGTACTAAATGGAAGCTGCTGCTTCGTAAGTTTGCCCAAACAGCTTGATTTCAAGCTCAGTAATTGTGAGAGATGGTAATTTGCGAAATCAATGAAGTAACAAGCATTTATGAACTGTCAAAAATGCGCTTTCATCATCTAGATGATTCTTCCATTTTTTACAATCTTTTTGAGTCAAAAAGGTACTTATATTGTAAAAAAAGCTTGAACATTACTTCTGATACATATTTGGAACGAATTTAAAATCGCAATATGATTTGCTAATGCAAATGTTAGAAATATGCGGATTATTTTATATCTTGGATTCCCAATCAAACTTCATGTAATGGGCTACGCCACCAACTCTATCACCTCCGAGTTATTCATGCAAAATTTCATGTTAATTTAGATCAATGAGCGGCTACATCGATTTTGACGTTATTCGGTAAAAAAGCTAGTTTATACGCGAGGGGATTCAATTACATCACTTTTATTGATTTCTTGCATCTTCAGCTCGGTCTGCCAATATTTCAATATTTCTGCCAATTTGTCAATGCTATGTATGACACTATTGTAAACTGCGTAAAAAATTTCAACCTTGTAACTTATCACGTCATCAAGCATTTGAATTCACATATTTGGCTTCTTCTGCGTACTTCTTCTGGTCTGGTGCAACAGATATTTCTTTTCATAAATAACATTAGTAGCACTAGCTTCGTATCAAATTGCATGAGATAAACGTAGCTAGTTCTTCGTCCATTTGGTAAGGTAACTATTGAGATCAAGCGTTAACAAAAGAATCACATTTGGAATAATATTCAACCGGAAAAGTTATGCACAGATAAAACAACAAGCCCTAAATATAAAAAAAATTTTACAATCAATTTGAATACAAGAGAATGTCATTATTTTTTCTATAGAGTACTCTGAATGGCCTGAATTTATATAAATATCAATTTAAATTGTGAAATAATAAATGAAAGTTACACAAAACTAATATATTTCTGTTCAACAATGCAAGGGTATTAGGTTACAAATTAAAATATAATAAATATGTCATATCAATTACTATCAAAAACTTCATTAAAAACAATATTCGATGAAAAATAATGGTGAATATTTATTGGAATAATTCCAATAATTTTAAAATATGTATAGGCATATTCTACCATCAACTGAATATTTTATTTCCTACACTTGCGTGCAGATATACAAATATATATGAATATTGTATTCTGTTTATGATGTACATGTACATTCAGTAAATATTAATATCCAAACAAGTACATTAAAAATATTATTCTATTTATTATAGATAACAAATTCCATTATAGTTATAGTTATACAGTTTTAACAATAGAATCAATTTTTTTGAATTGCAGATGCTGAATTATTGAATTTGACCTAAAGAAACTAAAACTACTGGAAACATTACCAATTGCAATTCATTCCATCCAATGCTGCGCGAAGACTGAATAAACATTTCTACAAAATTTTAATAACTTGCTAATTTCAATTTATCACTACATTTTCATAATTCGTAACTATGACTTATGTTGGCTGTATCCTTCATAACATTTTTCTTCTTACGGCCCTGATTTATCACTTCGAAATCGGCAAGATTCTTTTTAACTTTCTTGCACTTCCTTCACAAAGAAGACAATGAATTTACAAATCCTTTTGATGAAACGACAAACGACGGAAGGAAGCTCAACCAATGGATATAAATGTCTGGCTTGTACTAAACAATCTGCAAGAATAAATCAGCCGTGGAAATTCCACAGCCGTTGTCTGTCGAACGGGAATAAATGGCCGAATGAATCCATGGAAAGTAAAACAGTCCTTTCAAAAGCACAAAGGTTTTCGAACATTTTGCAGAATATTGTAATTTCCTTATGTGCTTCAGTAGAACAATAAAAGGATGAGGAGGTTTTCTAATAATTTGAAAAACTTCTTATTCACTCTATGCTGTATTTATTGTATGAGTAGAAGTTCTCCGCGCTCTATTTCAAAAACAGTTGAGCGCATGAAAAAACGTTCCATACAAAATTTATTGCGAATTTCATGTTGTACAATTTTTTGTGATCAATGTTACCTAATATTATTGGAGCCATGGAAACCGAGATATTTGCAGAAAAGTGATTTTTGCGACCTTTGATCTTGAATAACTTAAGACGCAGTCACGAGATTTCATGAGACTGTTGGAATGTTATCAGGTATCAAAAATTATGAATTCTTAGTTTCACGCCGTTATACTTTCCAACAAAATTTCGTTAGAGAAAATTGAAAAATGTGGTGAAGGAGCATTCTTGAACTTTATGCCGAACTCCACGTCAAATATAATCATTCGCGAAACAAAAAAGAGACAAGGTTAATATAATTTCATGATAATATGTCAACAAAGTAGATTTGCGGATACCGCAAAGCCATTAGTCTTTCAAGAGACGGATAAACGGATTGCAGAACGCGCTGGAACTTCGGTAATTTGTAAATGTACTGGGCATCATCTTCAAGCCACCGTGACTGGTTCAGTTTTAAGGGCGTTTAGGGCTGTTCTTGACGCAGGGGTGAGTAGTAATTACCTAGTGATGGATGGTCCAGGTGGCAGGAATTCCCCTATCTATTTTCTAAGCTTTTGGACGATCGATAAGACAGGCCAATCTACTATCTTATAATTATTTTTATTCAGCACTAGCCTTAGAATCTACAGTTTCTTTATATCAAAAAGTTTTTGCTTGACCATCAGTTGTTTTGATACGTGAATAATTAATCATGCCTAATAAATCTGAGGGTATTCTGTAAGACAATCGATAAGTACTTATCAATTCTACTAAGAGCAATCGTTTTGAACAGTAATTTTTTTTTTATTATTTATAGTAAATGAATGGTTGTGCTACAAAACGAAAGGCTATTCTGACGCAGTTATAAATTGAGGTAACATTTTATCAGAAAGATCTGTTGGAACCGTATAAGATACATTGCAATTATAAATAATAATATAATTGATATGCGTTGTGAAGATTCTCAAAATAGATATTCATCATATTATCACCTAATAATTGTTTATTCCTTCATGAATGTCTTGTTTCCAATGATTCATTTCCGTCAGTGCAGAAATGTTATGGCAATTGATCAAAGCAGACCACGTGCAAATATATTCAGACAGCCTGAATAACCTCTGAAGCTAGAGTTAATGGATATTATTATTGTTCTTGTGAGCGGTTTAGCTAGTAAATCTCCATTAATTAAGACTAAGCAGATGACGGTGGTTTACACCATTATCGTCATTAGATTAGATTTCACTTGCTCAATAGCTCTCCATAATTTGAATTAGGGTAATTTGCCATACAATTCATGAAGTGAGTCTAAACGAAAACAGAGCTAGAATTTTAAAACTCCCCCTTTTCTGTAAAATCAATCTATAAGTTTCCAAATGATACAGAAATACAATGCTACATTATACTCAAAATTTTTATTTCCAGTGTCAACTCTTATTATTTGACGTCAATAGAAACGAGTTTTGGCAATCTTCATAATTTAAAAATCATTTAATTGCCTAAACTTAAATTTCTAACTGCGTCTGAATTAGTAAATAATCAATTTCTAACTGCGTCTGAAATAGTATATAATCAATTTCTGAGTTTATCAGCATTTTAGCTCTAAAATAATATTGTAACGGTTATTTACATATTTGGTAAAGTGTAAAAAGCTACTAAACACTAATATTTGTTTGAATATTTCATTGGAATAACGATAAAAATAACTAACACTATGTTTTTAATGACTAAAATTAAATTAAAACTTGTAATTACTCTACAACAATTCCCACACTACACTATGAATCATCTTTATTCATTTACACGTCAATATTTATTTATTTGAACTAGCAATTTTTATATCCACTCTTTAACAACTTGGATAATCTATTTTACATGTTGACTCTATGAGTGTTCATGATTTTACAACCAATTCATTCTTCATTAATTGAGGTGGAAGCCCTCATTCATTGATAGGTATTGTTCCAAACAGAATTCTGTAGGGACATTCCCTGTTTTGATCATTTAATTCCGCGTCCTAGCGTCTTGCTGATTTTGTCCCAATTATGCTTCCAAGATGAAAGTATTATACTCTAAAAAATAATACCAAATTATTAACAGTCCCCTGCTGCAACAAAAATATATTTGGAAATGTAAATCAATTACAAATCGATCTATCAGATCCACGGCGAACTTGGGCAGTAGAATAATTTTTTTATCAGCTCAAGACTATGCAAAGTAACCAAAAATTGCGATAGCAATAATAAAACACAAAATTAAGGGCTCTTTTGATAGCAAATGTTCATTGAACTTGTTTTCAAATGGAACAGAAACTGCTTAAAATGTTAACACTGTTATAGAACTCTAGCAACTTTATATGAATTTGTTTGAAGTAGGATATGCATGCAATTGATCGGAAAAACCAATGTAAATTTGAAATTGAAAGCATTCTCATCGAAAAAAAATTCTATTATTGATCCAGTTTTTGATTTCGGTAAATATTCCAAAAGATGGCAACATTAATTTCAAGTTGAACAATTACTCAAAAGTCACAGTAAAGATTGAACCACTAATTGAGTTTTTTCAAAATTAAAATTTCAAGCAGAGGTGGACAGAGAATTCAAAACTGCTCGGAAAGAGTATATTACACTACAAGGACCAAAAGTTGAATGTTCGGCCCTGACGCGCAGAACCGAGATTTCAACATTTGACCCGTGTAGTGTATACGATTTTTCTTCATAGCCAGTCGAAAGTACGTTATTAATTCACTTTTTTAAACTTCAAATGTTGATGAGCATGTTTTTGATGCCTTCCCCGGCATTTGCGGCACGAGCGAAGCTAGTGCTGCTGGTCGTCGAGTATAAATACGCATGAGAAATTCTTTCCTCCCGCCATTATAGAGAGCGCGCGTGTACTTCTCACAGCGAGTAGATGTCAAACTTTCGTCCCTGCAATTACTTGTACTTTCGACCAAGGTATGAAGAAAAATTATTTGGAAACCGGTCCGTAATAGGTCTATGAAATTTATAGTGCATGTATTGAGTAAACATATTATATCATTCATTAATTATAATAAGCAGGGGCAAGGAATGCTTGTTTAGTAGATAGGGGAGACCTAGGAGAGTTGTGACATATTCGATTTATCGAAAACTATGGCCGTTAGCGCGTTTTTTGATTCTCAGACGCGCTATTTGACACAACACGCGTCAACGGTACACGACATTAAGGCTGTTGTCGTGGTATATCATTGTCAAAAAGTGAAGTCTAGCGTATCTACAAAAAGCGCCTTGCAAACTACTATATAGATGCTTGTAATTCTTGTCAGAACTTGTTCATAACACAGATAGTTCAGTATATAGATTTTTATGGTAATATTGATGAGTAAAGACTAAGAAATTAAGAATAAATTTAGTGGATGACTGAATTTTTTGTCAGGGAGTGTATCTAATACTCGTACATTATAATAAACATTCACGGGTACTTGCCGGAAAAATAACTTGGCAACATTGTACTTAGCTGTCATCTCAATATAGAAAAATGTCCGAAATATTGCAATATATAGGAAAAATTTATTAAACAAAAAGGCTTAGATTACGATGAGGAAGGAGAGCAAGGACTTGTCAAAATTTGAACAGAGTTAAAAAATGACAAGTCACAAAAATAAACGTATTATTACGCTAATTGTTTCTTTTTTTGAGCTACAGAATCGAAGTGATTGAGTGCAATTTTATATGTGAGTTCATACCATATTATTTTTATCTGTTATTATTAATATTCATATATTTGAGTTAATAATACATTTTTTTACTTTTATGTGCTCTGTTTATTTAATATTCAATATTAAGATTGTATTAATATAATTGAAACCATTATTAACTCTTTTCGTTTGAATTTATAGTTCGAATAGTAAAATGCGGTATATAGAGTGACGCATAGTGATGCCAAGCATTTCTGTCGGCACGTATTTTATATATAAAATGTTCAACTTTGCGTTCTTATATCTAAACAATGAGATGATCAATAATTTTCTCTTCATCCCCAAATACGCAAAACTTAATCACCAATTCATAGCTAGTTTTTTAAAAGAATCAGACTGTTAGTTTTTCCATTAAAAATTAAAACTGATATAATTACTGCCTAAAATGTATACTCTCCATTGCTCTCCATTTTAAAATTTTCAATTTTAATTGCGTTTATCTCAAGTTTTGAGATGGTCAATCGACTTTGAATTTTAAGAATAATTGTATAATAATATTGTTAATAAGTATACCTTAAGCAGTTGTGAGTGTACCACATCCGCATACGAAAAATTGCAAAAGGTAAATTTTCACCAAAATGTTGATTGCTTATATATCGTTACGCATTATGTTTACATTGCTATGATATTTTTTCTCAAATGCTTTAGTTTTACAAGTTTCATAGCGTGATATTGTTTTTTTTTTGTGTTAGCATCTTATTTCGAAATTACAATTTATTATTCTGACCGGTTCATAATTGTTTGCAACTAGGCGAGCTGTGACAAGCTCCTATGTTTGCTTATTTTTCTGGCAAGATTCTTTCCCTGTCTTGTGGTATGATGTTGCATGCTGAATTGCTATTTATTTGCCTCAGAATGCCAAATAAATATATACAAAAAACTTATAAGGGCATGGCTAGTGTCGAAACTTATGAACTGGCCTTTGAAAAGGTCACTATTTCATGCCTAGTCAAGTCACTGATCATATTTTGCCCAATCCAGAAATTGAGGAAAACCCAAAAGAAAGAACTCTCACTTCAGATTCATCTATCGGTATTTTTGAAAACGATGACATTGCTGTCAAAGAATTTAATATAGAAGCAAAAAACCCTACTCCAAGTATGTCTACAGATCAGAACATGACATCTTGCAGCAGTCCATCCACTTTGAGCTATAACGCCAAAGAGTTCGTTGCCCTGACGTCTACAGCTCGTAGACCCCTTGACACTGCTTCTAATGTGATATTGCCAGAATAACTTTGGCCAACGTAGATCCCCATCGAGTCTTCTGTGGATTCCAAGGGATCCACGTGGACCACTTTGGGAATCACTGGACACTATACATAGATGTCACAACCTTGGTATCTGTCCCAGCTTACCTCGGTACTAGGAAAGTTGTGACACGGGGAGTAGTTTCTGTTTTTGTAGATTTTCTCAGAAACCTTAATACTTCCATTTATTCAGATGATTATTTCTCATACAGTATGGATTGAGCTTCATTGACTCTTACAATTCATAGATGTAGAATGTTTCTCAACTGGATGAAGTAAAACTTGTCACAACCCTCCTCGATCTTGCCTACTGTTAGAGGATATTATAGTGACCAGCCCACCGGGAAACATCCCAAAGTCCAGATTACTCAATTCGCCCCTGGTTTCAAAAAAATTGTTCTAATAAGGTAATAATCTCAATTCTTTATAATTATAACTTTCTAAAATTATTTCTTCTCTGTCGCATTTGATATTATTTATTTATTTCAAATCTCATCTAAATCATAATGTTTTTAATATCCTTCAGAATAATTCAATTCCAGAAAATTCAACACTCTGTAGAAAAATGAGATCTGTGTTTTATTTTAACCAACGAAGAAACTAAAAACAAAACAAAATTATACATAAAAGTTAGGCAGGATAGTTTACTCAACAGAGAATAATGAATTTCCCAAGACCTCTTAAGTTTAGTTTTGTTCTTAGTAGAAATTTTTATTTCTCTAATATATAAGAAAGGAAAAAGTTTAATGAAATTTATGTTATAAAACAAACATCTATTAAACTTTTCTCTCTCCAGAACGCACGATCTATGTCGTTCCTTCTCATTTCATTTCCCAAGAGAAAAAAAACCACAAAAATATATTTGTTTAGGTTGGGATCACGAATCAAGTTGTGCGTTGACACTCCCAATGTATCACAGAGGTTAAGAGAGCTCCAAAACCACAATAGCTCTCACACGCACAAAATTCACCCTCTTTCTTATTCGTGTCTCCGGATTAAATTGAGTGGTTGCCACTGAAAGTATTTTCCCTCATGTCTGCAAACATAAATCTGAATAGGCAAAGCCCTTTCCGCGTTTTGTAGCGAAGCAAAATACTGTTTGTTATGTTGAGAGCAACATCGAGTTTTGCTGTCTATCTCTTTTGGTTTCTTTTTTCCAACAACGAGGTTAGTTGCTTGTAGAACATTCTGACATTATGTTCAAAATTGAACGCGGCTCAGAAAGTATATAAAGAGATGTACAATATAACAGAAGAGGAATATGTGCATAATAGATTGAAACAAAATTTCTTGAGTTGATCAGTCTGTTTGAGATGAAACAAAATTATTCCTTCAAGGAGCTCAAAAATTTATTTAGAATCTGTAAGAAAGCATTTAAGATTGAATTTACTGCATCAGTCAGTATAGTCCAGGCGGCCTGTCGAAAAATAGGGGCAAATTAGGAAAAAATGCGATCTTGATGAAACTTTGGTATATTGTTTTTGATATGTATATTTTCCGACCAAAATTTCGCGAAGCAATTTTCAGGGGGACGAAAAAACCACGAAATTTTGGCACTTTTTTCAGTTCTCACCCTGTAACTTTTTCCCCTTCATTCCTACGCCTTAGATCATCAAGTTCAATTTCGTGGAACATTACATTTTCGATAAGTTTGATTCGGAAAACTTGCTTGTAGACCCACTAAGTTCCAAGATACAGCACTTCAAAAAAGTGAAAAATATCTTAAAATCTAAAAAAACATTAAAAATGGGAGTTTTCGCTGGATATCTTTTATTTTTCAATTTTTTTTATGGTACCTAGTTTTATTCTGACGCAGAAATCAATCAACAACCCACCCCTCACCCTGCCTATCTATGCCACTATATCTGGAAACACGGTAGTGCCCCCACCAAGACCATTCAAATGAAGCGCAAGAGCACTACATACCTTTCTCGAAGAAGTTCGTCGTTTTTTTGAACCCTCATAACTTGGATTTGGATTATACCACCAGATAAACAAAATTCTCGGGATATAATGTCAATAGTGGACTTATTAAACATATTAAGTTTCAATTGCATAGTTCTTATACTTCAAATTTTATTGACATCTAAAAAAATCCCGATTTCGTCACTGACTCGCTCACTGATGATTATAAAAGTTCTTGGGTTACTTCCTGAGGTCCTAGAATGCTGAAATTTGGTATGTAAGCTAGTATTGGTACACAAACAACAACAAAATTTTAAAACTTGAAACTTCCACTACCAACCACTTAAACTAGGGGATGGAAATTTGTATGAGACTTCCATAAATTTTGATGCTAGAGGTATGAATATTGATATAGGGACTCCTTGTTATGAATCATAGTGAAATAAAAACTCACTAAAAGAAGTGGAATCCCACCAAAAACATTTTCATGTAAAATGTTACCAAGACGAAGCCATATGGCTCGCACTGTAATAGATCCCATGTAGAGCCAAGCTTCTAACTCTACACGCTCTAATTCTACAAGCCATAACTTCACAATTCTACAGCTCAGTCAAAATATGCGATTTGGCCATTTCGATATATTCATATGGGCATAAGGTGAGAAATTTATTCACTATTCATTAGTTTTCTGATATACAATAGTCCTAATAATTCCCTTCTGAATGAGTGGTGGCTAGACAGGTAGATGGACAAGAAGGCTTGTAGAATTAGAGCGTGTAGGGTTAGAGACTTGGCTCTCAATCTGACAACTTTTTGACAGTGCGAGCCATATAGTCTCGTCTTGGCAACATTTTATTTAAAAATATTTTTGGAGGGATTCCACTTCTTTTAGTGAATTTTTATTCTACTATTATTTATAACAAGTAGTCTCTATATCAATTTTCAGACCTCTAGCATCAAAATTTGCGGAAGTCTCGTACAAATTTCCTTCCCCTAGTTTAAGGGATTGGGGAGTGAAAGTTCCAATTTTCAAAATTTTTTTGTTGTTTGTGTACCAATACTAGCTTACATACCAAATTTCAGCATTCTAGGACTTCAGAAAGTAACCTAAGAATTCTGATGATCATCAGTGAGCGAGTCAGTGACGAAATCGGTGTTTTATTAGATATCAATAAAATTTTAAGTATAAGAACTATGCAATTGAAACTTTATGGCTGGTACCACGAGCTCTAATTTTGGCGATACTAGGAGCATTGTGTCAAGATGTGTTTTGACGCAATTAAAATTGTCCCAAATACTTTAGAAAATTATCTTCAGATACAAATTACGGAAAACACATATTTCTACAATTTGAATATACATAGCTAGCATAGTCTAAAACAGAGCTTGTGGTACCAGCCAATATGTTTAATAAGTCCACTATTGACATCATATCCCAAGAATTTTGTTTATCTGGTATAATCCAAACCCAAGTTATGAGGGTTCAAAAAAACGACGAAGCTCTTCGAGAAAGGTAGGTAGTGCTGTTGCGCTTTGCTTGGCTTGTCTTGGCGAGGGCACTACCGTGCCTCCAGATATGGTGGCATAGGTAGGCAGGATAAGTAGTGGGTTGTTGACTGATTTCTACGTCAGAATGAAACTAGGTACCATAATACCATAAATAATGTTGAAAAATAAAAGATATTTATCGAAAACCGCCATTTTTTATGTTTTTTAGATTTTCAGGAATTTTTCACTTTTTTGAAGTGCTATATCTTGGAACTTAGTGGGTCTACAAACAAGTTTGACGTATTGAATTTATCGGAAATTTGATGCTCTACAAAGTTGAACTTGATAATCTAAGGCGTAGGAATGGAGGGGAAAAAGTTACACGGCAAAAACTGAAAAAAGTGCCAAAATTTCGTGGTTTTTTCCTCCCCCTGAAAATTGCTTCGCGAAATTTTGGTCGGAAAACATGGAAATAACACTATTGGATCATCAAAAACAACATACCAGAGTTTCATTAAGTTCGCATTTTTTCCGACCCCAAAGTACATGTCGACTGGACTAGTATATAGAATAGAGATATTGGCCATCCAATTTTACTTACTTGTACAAAGTACAAGACGTATTTTTTTGCCCATAGGAATATTTTCTTCATCTTAACTGCAGTAAAAAGTTGTTTTTTCTGATGTTCCACGAGCCCTTTTTTTAGCTTCATCTCAAAAATGCATTCCTGTTTAGTTGTTTTTGCTAAGTTTGACTCCCTGGAATTTACAAAATATGTAATTAAAAAAATTGAGTTCAAGAAAGATTGAATGAGATTAATAAATGTTGATAAACAAAATTCAAATATAATCAGAATGGTTTTGTTTCCATTGTCATTCCAGAATTTGCAATCCACTCTCTTATAGCCCATTAAAAAAGATTAGATTGAAGACCATTTATTCTAGAGAAGAGGGGAAAAAGGATAGTATTTTCAAGCATGAATAAAATGGAAACTTGCTCTTACAGCCTCAGCTCTCACCACAGAAGATGGATACCAAAAACAATTAAAAAGGGTTTAGCGGATTTCAAATTATAATTTTATTTTTCGTTCACTCTTGCAGGTTCGCAAAACTTTTAATGCGTTTAATTCTGTTAATGCTAAATGCCACTGCCTATTTTTAGAATTGCAATTCAATCAGTTAGCGGTACTCTCCTTTGTTGAATATAATTATTGAGTTTTTGTTTGAAACATATAATACTGTGACAGGATATTAAATTCTGGAAATTTTAAACCCTATTGTCATGAAAAATTATATTTCAAAATAAAACAGGCTATTATCGTCACGTAAATTTTCGTGTTTTTTCAGCTGTTACAAATATTTGTGAATATCAAACGCTAAACAAGGTCACTGAGGAAATTACATTTATAGTGGTGATGTAATTCTAAAATTTTGTGATATAGTTTTTGGAATACTAAAATAATAGTTTTCAACGAACTTCAATTTAAGTACTGGAATATCCAATTGAAAAACAATTCGAATTTCCTGACGTAAATACAAATGGATACAATCAGGTTACAGAACTGAAACAAATGGAAATAAAGTTCCACATTTATAATGGCGACATTAAAATTCGTGATTCATTCCAACTAATGTGTATCATTAAACAATATAAATATGGGAAATTAGTTTGCTTAATGCAGCTATTGAAAAAGTTGGCAATCCAATCGCGAATGAATACACACAACAACGGAATACGAAATACGAAAACACACAAGTGCACTAAAGCTGCATGCAAAACAGGAAAAGCGACAAATCGGCGGTGGGACAGAGAAAGGCTAAATAAGAGACAAAGAGAAACATATGTATATATTATGCAAATTGAAGCAGTCTTCGTAGGACCATGTGTCGAGTACATTACCTTCTCTGTGTCTAGAATTGCTAGTGTCGTTCCGTCCAAATTTTATTATGTTTGTTACGTATTCTAATTCGCACTTCTGAATTCTTGATTCTAGAACGCGGAAACATACTGCGAGCAATAGAGAAGGTGCGAACTCGACAGTTTTCTAGCAGCACTTTTCCTAAACAATAAAATCAATTGTAGAAGTTTCAAAGTAAAGAAAAATCATGCGTTAAAACCATTCCTTTATTTCTATTTCACGATCACGTAACGTATTTTTATTGAAACACATTTTCTATGGCTATTTTGGCCATTTATTGTCATGAAAACTTCATTTGAAAAGAATAAGTATCTAAAAACTAATATACATATAATGAAAAAAACAACTGTTCGGGAGTCATTTTTTGATAAATATGTTTTGTTTGGAAAAGTTCTGTACATAAAAATGATTGAAAACACAACGTTTCAACAGCAAAGTGCTGCCTTTTTCAAGTGTAAAAATATAATAAATAAATAAACAAAAATTGTCAAGACAACAAAAATACAAAAGGTGACTATAAATATCAACTTCTACAGTCGTAGAGCTCTGCCTATGGTTTAGCATATAATTCAATGTCCACGGGTCTTCAGGAGATAAAAATGGAGGTCTAAATAGGGTAATAATCAACTCCTTGTAGTTCTAGGTCAATCTGGCTCTACTCTTTTTGGTTTGGCACATAACTGAACCATCTACAGATCTTCAGGAGGGGGTATTGAAGTTACTCTTGCAAGTAGATTCATAGATAAAAATAACTTGAAATTATGAACAAATAACTGGTAACCACGATCGATTGAGTTCATAACCAGTATTCAAATTCAAATTATCAGGTGATTTTTTTATTTCTATTACTTCTCTTATTAGCCTCTTGAACCAATTGTTCTCTTTAGCCAGAAGCTTCGTATTCTTGAGGTCAATGCCATGTAATTCTTGAATAGCTTGCTCAGCCACCGCAGACTTTTCTGGGTGGTTCAATTTTATATGACGAGAATGCTCTTTCAGTCTTGTTTCCACATTCCTCTTGGTTTGTCCAATATATACGTTGCCACATTGGCAGGGGATCTTGTATGTTCCTGGATACTGTAGAGGAAATCTGTCTTTAACATCATTAATAAAAATTACAAATTTTCAAGTTGGAACTGTAAGATATTTTTATGTCATATTTATGTAAAAGTTTTTCAATATTATCAGTTATATTAGCTACGTAAGGCAACGTAACAAATATTTTCTTATTATTTGGATCTTGAACAGGAGGAATATAATTCTTCTGTGTAAGTGCTCTCTTGATCTGTTATCTATTTTAAACGTTCTTCAAGAAAACATCATCTAAAAATTTGATTTCATCAGACAGTTTACTTGGATGACATGAAGTAGAGACTCTCTGATATAAATTTTTAATGGTGCAAAATTTTTGAGCTGGTTGGTGATTGGAGGACTCATGTAAATATTGATTTGTATGAATCGGCTTCCTATATACTGAATGGATGAGTTCACCATCATCTTGTTTCTCCAGGTGAACGTCCAGAAAAGGAAGACAGTTATATTCTTCAACCTCAGTACTGAATTTAATGTTTCTATGTTGCATGCTCAGATGATTCAAAAATACATTCAATTCATCTCTACCATGAGGCCAAACAGCAAAAACATCATCAACATAACGTAGCCAAACAGTTTGTTCACATCTGTGCTTAAAGCCATTTGTTCAAAATTCTCCATGTAAAAATTGGCAATAGACGGAGAAATAGAAGAACCCATAGCAACACCATCGATCTGCTTGTAAAAATTACCATTGAAGATAAAGAAACAAGAAGACAAACAATGTTTGAAAAGCTTGATAGTATCAGATGAAAAATGATCTTCTTATAATTTCAAAGTATCGATGATAGGTCAAAACTGACAAGTAGATCATTATCTATCAATATCATATCACTAATCAAATCTACAAAATGTCGAGAATCCTCAACATATGATGAAGTATGACCAATCAACGGTTTCAACAAACCATCCAAATATTTGGCTAATCCAAATGTTGTTCAACCTATTAAATTAACAATAGGTCTTAGAGGAGCACCTTTTTCATGAATTTTCGGGAGAACATAAAACTTGGAAATGACAGGACCTTGAGGAATAAGCTGTTTCTGAATATCTTGAAGTAAAGACGATAAAAAGTATATATTGGACAAACCAAGAGGACTGTGGAAACAAGACTAGAAGAGCATTCTTGTCATATAAGATTGAACCATCCAGAAAAGTCTGCGGTGGCTGAGCATGTCATTCAAGAATTACATGGTATTGACATTAAGAATACAACGCTTCTGGCTAAAGAGAACAATTGGTTCAAGAGACTGGTAAGAGAAGCAATAGAAATAAAAAAATCACCTAATAATTTGAATTTGAATATTGGTTATGAGCTCAATAGATCGTGGTTACCAGTCATTTGTTAATAATTTCAAGTTATTTTTATCTATGAATCTACTTGCAAGAGTTACTCCAACACCAACTCCTAAAGATCTGTGGATGGTTCAGTTATGTGCCAAACCAGAAAGAGTAGAGTCAGATTGACTTAGAACCATAAGGAGTTGACTATTTCCCTATTTAGAACTTTATTTTTATCTCCTGAAGACCCGTGGACATTGAGTTATATGCTAAACCACAGGCAGAGCTCTACGATCCTAGGAGTTAATATTTTATCTAGTCAACTTTTGTATTATTGTTAATTTATTTATTATATTTTCACACTTGAAAATGGCAGCACTTTGCTGTTGAAACGTTGTGTCTCCAATCATTTCTATGTACAGAGCTTTTCCAAATAAAACATATCTATAATATACATATGTTCAAAAAAAAAATTATAAAAATTATGTCATCTTTATTCATCCACTCTCAATTCTTTTCGCATATTCTTTGAAATACAGGCAATATTGCTATAACAATATTATTGGTAAAATAATATTTCCCTAAGCTTGTTGTGGATAAAACTTTTAATTATTCCAAAATAAAACTGTACAAAATACAAGGCAGTTCTGTTTAATAATATTGTTTTAATTTTCATGAAAGCAAATAAACGTTTTTTATGCAAAAGTTAAAAATACACTATACGTTATGCGAGAATCGTATTATTAAAACATTTCATATGTATATTTTGCTATCCGGATTTTATTTATTTTACTTCTTTTTTTTTTAAATACTGGTTATTTCAGTACATATATTTGTATCTATATATTCTATGTACTCAATGCAAAAACTGTTTATTAATGTGGCTAAAGCTCCTCCAATAAGCGTGTTCAAATTAGTAATTCTAGTGCCGAAGCAGAGAATATTTAATTTAATAACCCATGTGAACACTGAACTCATATTCAAACATCAAATTCAAAAGCGAGATGTGATTTATGTTCGATGTGCATTTTGCATTACATCGAGCTGATAGCAAATATGGTATCATTGGTATTCAGGTGAACCGAGCTACTTCGAACACCGGGTGACACAAAGGGACCAATGAAGAAGCCATTATAGTTCACGAAAAGAATCTGCAAACCATGGATGTGCTATAGAATAGCACTGAAAAGTTTGTCGATTACTGCATCTGCATATTAATAGCCAGGATAAGGCGACAGACAGATTTATTACTGTTTAACTTGTTATTATACCGCTAGGACCCAGAACTTCTGATTATTACTTTAATTGATTGCACAAGGAGAGGTATATTTCAACTATAGCACATATATAAAATTTTCTTACAAAAAAAAATACGCAAGATTTGAACTGTCGCTGGTTGTTTATAGCAGAACGGCCAAAACCAAAATTCCTGCTTTATATGATTTACAAATAAATATTCAGCTTTCATGTCTCATATTTAGTATTATCAGGGATCATTCATATATGAATGATCCCTGGTATTATAATATAATGATATATTATGTTTTGATTCTCTGTTTTGATCAATAATGCTATTTACATTACAGTAAATTTATAATTACTAGAAGCTTATTGCAAGGCGCTTGAAGCGCCCGTTGAAAAGTGATGAGTCGTCAAAATCACAAATATTGCTTAATTTCTAGAATATGGGACCTAAATATGCTAAAATTTGTATATTCTTAGATAAAATATATCAAGAAGAATCGATTCTGATAATTTTTGTTGTTATAAACATCCTAAAGATGCTACGACCGTACGCTGTATTGAGTAACGGACGGAAGAGAGAATAGCCGAATCAGAAGCACACACTGTTTGACTCTGTTTCTCCTGAGCGAATTGAAAGTCTGTAAGAAATATCGTATTCTGCACGATTCATTCTAATGTAAAAAGAATATTATTGAATTATCTCAAAAAATACAAATACCATTACCCAATGAATAATGTTACCACAAGACAAGACTTGAGCTGAGTCTTGTCTTGGTCTTGAGCAAGTCTTGCAGAAGATAATATTGTCTTGGTCTTGACAAGACAAGACTTGAAGCGAGTCTTGTCTTGGTCGAGAGTCTTGACAAGAATCTTGTTTCTGAATTTTTAAAAATAATTCTCTCTAATTGATAATGTGCATTGAAAACTGATAGCATCAATTGAATCGAAATTTGAGAAGATATGAATAAATTTTCCATATCTGGATTAAAAAAGATTATAAGAACATCATAAAAAAAATTTCTCTAGCTTTTGTTCGAACATGTTACATATTCCACGTTAAAATTATATTATTATATAATGTGAAAAGTCGGCCAAGTGCGTGTTGAACTAGCACGCAAAAGGTTCTGTACCACCAAACGATATTCATATTACTCAACTGAACCTGAAAAAATGTTACTGAAATGAAGAATAGATGATGTTGAAACATTAAAGTAATAATGCTTAAAAAACTTTTAAAAAAATAGCAGCCACTCCACTTCATTTTTTGGAAAGGTTTGGAGAAAAGCCAATCTCGGCAAACACCCCTGACCAAGCCGTAGGAGATTTGAAGAAACGGAGGGACATAATTTCAAACAAATTCATAAAGAAGCAAACGTTTGAAATATATAGACAAACATTTGCTGTCCCATGGTCAAGGTCACATACTTCTTATCCCCTTTTTGCGATGAACAATAGGGATGAGAACTAATATATTGCAGATGTCTTAACTTTCACAACATACAAAAATGTGTAAGGCCTAAATTTATACATACCTATAAAGAAATATCTATTTATATGAATAAGAAAAGTTCAATAATAGATTGACTAGTTGGGTGGATGTCTGCATTCGTTTATTTGTTGTGATTGAAGTTTAACTTTGTGTTTCGAGATAATATTCAATGTAGACAGTACAAAAATTGTTGTGATTTCAGTGTTTAAAGACATGAGACTGAATATTCCTATATGATCTCGTTTTAGGGGCTGTAGTCGAAGTTTTTCCGAGGCCCTTCTCAAGTAGGTGATTTGAGACCCATCAAGATGCTAATAAATTTCAGGAAAACACGAAAAATATTTTAAAAGCTGAAGTTAATGTATATTGTCTTCAAATGTCAAGAGCATCATATCGAAGTTCAATAATTGTATTTGATCATTTGCAAAATAAACAAGATTTAATGTCTTATTACACAAATAATGATATATAAAAAAAAATCTAGACTTATCTTGAATAAACGTCAAACACAATTCTCCACAGCTACGATGCAATCAAATGTAGCTGAACGTATAGAATATATTCCATTCAAATTCATAAAAAAGAATAAAGTATTGCTAACAATTTCCAAGTTCCAATGGAAATTGAGGATTGCAAACAATACACTAAATCATCATAATTTTGCAATAAATCAATACTGGTAGTCGAATCAAATGAGTCAATTTATTTATTTTTCCAGGATATTTTTAGTATCTAGTTACTTGCCTTGTTTTATTTTTGTATCATTGTTCTCTGAAGAATATCTTTGGTCAAAGTATCGAAACGTCAAAGTTTCAAATAAAATATACAGAGCTCAAAATCAAAAGTTGTATTTTTTGTTATTTTCAATTCAAAGTATTCAAAAACATATGACAAATATCTCAAGTTCCGATATGATGAGATTGGCTACGTACAGAAATTTATTCCATCAAAAACCAGAATAAAAAATTCAGATTAGAGATTAGAATTCTGTGGAAATAAAGCAGGCAATTTTAGTCAAGAGTCTTGTACAAGACTTCAAGACTTTCTTGTCAAGACTCAAGGTGCGTCTTGTCTTGTCTTGTGGTCTTGAGGCAAGACTAAATGAAGGTCTTGTCTTGGCAAGACCAAGACAAGACGAGACGAGACCAAGACTAGTCTTGAGTCTTGCGGCAACACTACCAATGAATAAAATTTAGAATTTGTAGCTGTATTTTTCGACTTAATAGAGATAATCAAAATGTGTGGAAAGTATTGTGATCTACATATTTAGATGTTACACGATGGAGAGCTTCATCAAAATATCTTCAGAAATACAAATATGATCGACAGAAGTTAAATACTCAATAATATTTCTAAGATCGGCTATTGTAGCAGCACAAAGTTTGTTGCTGTATCTTCTGAACGAAACAATATAATTAAAATTTGTAAGGAATATCTTGTCTAGCACATTTAATAAAATGGATAAAAATGTCTTAGAAATTGAATTGACAAGATATTTCTGTTTTAAAAATGAGAATAACAGATAATCAACAATAACAAAATTCAATAGACAATGTTAATACTTATTTGGATTTTCATTCAAGTTATTCCCATTGGAGCAATTCTTTTACATCTTTAATGAAGTCTGGTGTATTTAGGATCATAGTTCGTAAATCTTCATACAATTCGTAAGGTTGGAAGTCACTTTTGCTCACCCCCTCGCAGGACTGTGTGTAAATCTTGAAAGTTTTTTATTATTTGCTCTTTTGGTATATTTTTAAATTTTCCCAAAACATGTAGGGAGCCAAAATTTTTAAAATGTTCATTTAATCATATAAATCTCGAATCCATATTGCTTTTTATAGAATTTTGTTAAAAAGAATCTGACTCATATCGGCTCAAGGCGCGAGGCCCCCCGGACCGTCTTGGAGAATACGGGAGTTCATTTTATAAAATCGTGTGGGAATGGAGGATACAATTTTCGTCCTTATGGTATTATCCAATCAAGCGTCAGAATTTAATGAGGGCTATATTCCTTTGCTTGCGATAAACAAAAATATTTCAGTAATCATTTTTTTGGGCCTTATTGATGGTGCCATTACATCAAGAAAGCTTCAAAATTACGAATTCAATAAAAAAGATAATATTTGAACTCTCTACTATTATAAATAAACTCAAAAATGTTACTATACTTCAGTACTACATTTCATTCGATTTGAGTGCAGAAAATTGTGCATCATATTTTGTAAATAGAATATTATGTACAAAATCTATGGCTCAGAGGTAGAGCGTTGATCTATGGTTCTATAGGTACCAATTCAGAATCGCGTTTGGGTGAAGTTAAAATTTGCAAAAGCGTTTCATCAATATTACTTACCCAAAACATTATCATTTATGCTAGTTATTATGTGCTAAACATATCTTTTATTTGACTGACGACACAACACTTTTCAACGGGCGCCTTGCAAGCTTCTAGTAATTATAAACTTATTGTAATCCAAATGGAATTATTATCAAAAACAAAGAATAAAAACATAGCATATTATTATTTTATAATACCTAATGTGAGACGTGAAAGCTGAAAATTTATTTGTAAATTGTATAGAGCAAGGATTCTGGTTTTGGCTGTCCTGCTATAAACAACCAGCGACAGTTGGAATCTTGTGTGACTTTTTTGTATATATGCGACGTACACAAGTGCTTACGGGCCGGAGTAAACAATCAAAACAAATTCTTCAAAATCTAGGTTCACATCTATTTTCCTGATAGTTAGTTGTTTAAATTTTTGACATCTTGTGTGGTGCGTATGCTATACATAATTTTATTTAATTGACACCACAACTGACTGATATTTACCTGTGCTAATTCATAACTTTTTGGCAATGCGTGCACGCATGCTTTTCAACACGCATTCGGTCAGCTCGATAGAAATCAGTTGTGGCAATACGCCAGCCCGACAACGCTCGAGGCGACGCTATTCGGCAAGAAGCGTAAACTATCAGTGGTATATTTTGACAGGTTGTACGGGCAATAGCTTCATAACAGCTTTTATTATAACTTTTGTACAGATAAAATGAGTGAAAAATAATACAAGGGACATAGTCGAGCATGTTGTCTGCCCGATTGCCCCAATACCGAAAAACGTAACTCTGGTTTAAACATTTTATTCGTTTCCTAACCGTGATTGGGAAGTTGAACGAAAAAGTAATGGATTACACGTGTACGACGAGCTCTGTAAATACATGATTAAATCACAAAAAGTAATACAGAGTGGTGCAGATTCTTCATTACAAATAAATAAATAAACTGGTATAAATCTAATATTCTTGTTAAATAAGAGTGTTAGGTATGTAATTTTTAACCTATAAAATGTCTGAAATTCAACCGAAATAGACAAATAGTAATATGGTTTCAATTTAAATAAGTGATTGAATAATAAAATGCTGAGAAAATTTGAAAAAAGGAATCATGATTATACGGTAATTATAAAAAATGAAGTAAACAATAAATGTTACGCAAAACAGAAGGTATACTCCAAAAAAACCGTCTGCTTGAACAATTTGTCTGAAAAAAAATTATAAAATAGCTTCTATATAATTCTTTATACAGATAATACATATATAATAATAATTCTGGATGCTTCTTGATACTACTCCAGGACTGATTTCGACGTATAGTTTTCTTCCTTTATTCACATTTTTTCACGAAAAAAACTTAAATCAGCTTTTTGAAAATCACATTGAATTATTACCGAAATAATTGAATAGTGGTTATTTAAAAAATATGGATTGGATTCAAATTTTGTAATTAATTATTATCATCTGTCACTACTTGCGCGGGCTTTGTTTTTAAACGCTTCCATCGATAGTTTACTAATTAAGCCGCTAGGGCGGCGTTTGGGTAGCGCGAAATCGAATCGGGCTGGCGCACGAAGAAAAATAATAAAGGAGCGGACACTCAGTTGGAAAACATGAAGCCTAAAATGTAATGCGGCAAATGTGAGAGAGATAGCGAGAGCGGGCCAAGCTTTGCATGCTTTGTATACGACATGAGATTATATTTGAATTTTTTCAATAAAAAACAATTTCCAGATCAATTTAATATTCTCATTACGTCAAATACTTTATTATTTATTAAATGAAAGACAAAAGTAAAAGAAAATCAACATTTTTATCTATTAAATCCTGCAATGAAAAAGTGTATTAATATGAAACATGTTTTATAAACGTTTCTTTGGATGAGAGTCTTCTAATTATGAATAGCAGATACATAAACAATTCTATGAATATTTTATATTACAATAGGCGTAATCAAATTGAGAAAATACACACAAAAAATTTCTTATATAAGTACCAAGAGAAAATATTGACAAAAAATCTCCTAAATTGCGTACGTCCGTGATATTTATGGGAAAATTCCGTTCATTTTTATATTCCTTTCTGGAAACAAAGTATTTTGTCTCCAACATCTCATTGATGAAAATTTGTTTCTCTTCGATGGATATAATTTTTAAATCGAAAAAATTTTTATAAGTCCTCTGAATCCAAGTTTTGCTTTGGATTTAAATTTATTTCCATCTACATTTTTATATCTTTCTCTCTTTTGCACAGCTTGGGCTTTTTCAAAGATCCATCCTGTTTTATAAGAAATTTCTTTGTTTTTTTAGAGACGCTTAAATATTTCGGGCAATTTGGAAAAATACTCGGACATGCATTTTCATTTAGTCGGAAATATTTGAACGGTATCTGTAATAATATATTTGTCACATAATTAAACAATTCCATACTATACATTACGGTGAATTTGTAAACAATTATCACATCTCTATTGATTTGAAAACGAATAGAAAAATTTATATTCTTTATTGATAAGAAGTTTTCTTGAAGTTGAATTTTTCACTAAAAGTTTAGATTAATTACGTTCAATAATTTGAAACATTGATATAACCTGTAATTTTAATATAATTTTAAAATAGTTTCTTTTCACTTTAACATCTCCAGACGAGCATTCTTTTATGATATCCTCGCCACTTATTTAATGAAATACCATCTTTGGGTGCAGAAAAAAGAGAAAATTTCTCTTTACATGTTCTGTACCCAGTATCACAATTTGTTGCAAAGCATTTTCTTACCATTTTACAATATATTTTTACATGAAAATACTAAATAAACCAAACCTAGCCATTTGACTCCATACGAACATGGGCCCGCCTCAACCTATCTCTCAGTTACTTTCTCTCTCTAACAATATTACATTTTTGGCTTCACTTTTGCAACACAGTTGAGATGGGTATTGCATAGGCGTGGGCTGGCGTATAGACAAATGAAAACTTTTTTCTCGCTTATTGACTGTTCAAATATTTAGATGTATTTCATATCATTCAACCATTCACAAGACTTGAATCTATAGTAAATTTATTTGTAATTGTAGCGCTCCTGAAGATGGCTAAAGTGTAGCCAAAACTGTAAAGTAGAAAAGAAAAGAATAAATAATTCGACTGAATTCCCTCATTTTTAGTACTCTCATCCATTAATCCAGTCAGCTTCAATCATTTTATTGAATATATAAATAATATAGGTTTAATGATAATGACACTGCATTGGGTACGTTCCACTTAACGACCGCAACGATTGTGTCGCCCATTTTGCGTTCCACTTAAGGCCGCGGTTGTTGCGATCAAGGTTTCAAACGTCACGGACACGTCACTAGTGACGTCATTCCTAAGGACTACAACGCTCGCAGTTAGAGCATGGGCCTGTGTGGGCGTTTGGGATATTTCGCGCACTTTTAAAATCTGACAGCTTGTATACAAACAAGAAAATGGCGGAAGGACAACCAATGCAGATACTGTCTCTCATAAATACTGAAATTTATAATGTTGTTGAAGTTTTAGTAACTCCAGAAAAAGACTAATTGTAGGGCAACCTTTTACTGCTCTAGTTAAATCTTTCCGTATAATTTCCAACAGAATTTCAAATATAGCCCTTGACATTTGGCAAATAAAATAAAATTATCAGCTTGAATTAAATTTTTTGAATCTTTCAAGCGAACAACATAATAAATACAATCAAGTTGTCAATTCTCACTCATCTAAAATGGTTTTTAAATTCGGCTCCATTTCAGAATAGTTTGTGATTCGAGGACGACATTTTCGCTTTTTTCTTTCATAAAGAGCTGCTTCCCATTCTTCATCAGAGCTTGAACTTTCCGAAAACTGTCTATTTATTCGACGCCTCATATACGTACCAATGACAGCAGTAGCAGCAGTCATGTTTAGCTCGGCAGATATTTGTCTATTGACATATGTTCATAAACCCGTTCCACTCAAGTTTTCGCCCGCGACGATGCCTAGCTAGTGGAACGGAGATTTGGTCGTTGTGAGCGCGGTCGTTGTAGTCGTTAAGTGGAACGTACCCATTATTGTACAAGTACAATGATTTTATTATTTGCAAAAATATATAATAGAATATGTAGTCTATGGCTAAAATAGTAATATATAGAATGAGAACCTTCCCCAAGCTTTAAATTATTATTAACAAAGAACAAAGTACTTTATAAGATGAAAAGGAATGTAAGGCCTTGGGAGATTCGAATTGCATGTTCATGATATTTACTTCAAGATTTATTACTCAAATTGTATTATATTTAAGTATTAACAGTTTCTCATGAGTATAAAATTTTTGTGAGCATCCCGCAATACTCAGTCATTAGTTTTGCCAAATCTGTGCTCATCTGCAGATTACATGTGTGATTTATTTATATATGTATATTTAAAAGCTTTGAAGCCTCTTACAAAAAATTCATGTCCAAAATAAGTCAAATATAGCACAGTAAATTGATCAATACCCTTTTTTATTAATGAAACAGTAATAGATAAACAATATTCAAAATATCATGGTTCACAAGAAATATTTTCATCTTCATCGTCTCTTCCCTTTCCCTTTTCCCTTTCCACCACCGGTGGTTTGTTGCTGTTGATCAGGTTTAGTCTGCCTGGTCTTTAATCTTGGTATCATGTCGCTTAAATGAAACATAATACTTTCGCGGCTCGTAAAATTGGAATTACAAAAAGTACCATCATCATTTTTCAGCTGAACTCTTATACGTCCTCTTGCGGATAATTCTTTGCTTCTTTCACGACTGTAAAGTTTGTTTTCTATTCCTATTCTAAATCCTCCTGCTGCAAGCACATCTCTCATTTCTTGAGGAGTTGGATTTTCCACACACTTCTCTTTGGGGATTCTACGTCCTTCAGCTAAGGTCTTTTTTTTGTTTATATAAGCTGGATAGATACAAATCCATCTGGAACAAAATAGACATATGGATTTTTGTTGAAATTGCTAGGTTATGTTGTTACCTTTCTCTGTCGCTGTGATTCTTGCTAGGATGGAATGAACCAACAGGAGAAGCCATAACGGAGGTCCAATAATTGTTTCAGAACATTAAATACTTTTAAATTTGAAATGTGGAAGAGAAAACAAGGCTGAATCGATAAACTGACAATCTGACTCAGCAGATACGTTTGGACTCTGTTTTACCGACGAGATGTTCAACTGTTTGCGTGGCGTCAACGAACAGTTGAACAACGCGGAACCACTAGCGACACCTCCTAGTGGCAATGTGTAACAGTTATAAATGTGAAAATATGTAGACAAATCAGATTTTTTATTTACGTGCATTATTTACATAAAATGTAAGACGAGTATTGTCAACTCAACAAAATAATAAAAATAAAATACTTCAGGAATCCGGTATCCTAGTTTCAAATAAATTCTAACGCATTTCCTTTCCGGATGTTGTTTTGTTTACCAATTTTTTGATGAATATAATAATCAACTGATATTTTCAAGACGCATTTATTCATTAAAATGTAAAATATCTATACATATTTTTATTTACATGTATAAATTATTCCAGAACATCTACATCCATAAATTATTCGGACATTTCATAATCCGAAGTACTCTTCATACTCATTGATCAGTGAGTTGTCCAGCATTTTTATTCCTTGCTAAACAGAACAAATACCAATGAAACAGAGGATTCTTTCATGACCAATTTCATTATAGTGGAGATTAGTAGCTATGACAACAATTGTTTCCACAACAACTTCCACGGATTATAAACTTCGAACATGTATTGAGATTTTTTTTTTTTTTATATAATAGTTATTTGTGTATCAAGGCCGTAAAGGTTATCTTCTTTGGTCGAATCTGTTGTTTGCGGCCGAAGCGTAGCTGAGGCTGCAATTCAGGTGAGACCAAAAAAGAACTGTAGGCCGAGGTGCACACAACATTTTTTAGGCGATCATTACGAAATAATTCAAAATCACATCATTTTATCTATTTATTTCTAAAACATTGCAATTGCAAATCTTAGTTGCCGTTGAAATTGTTTTATTTTATTGTCTTCTATCAAGTTGACATTTAACAAAAAATGCGTATTTATTTTTTGAATTGCAAGAACTACAGAGGTTGACGGAAGAATATATGTACTATTTAAGCGAAAACTGTTTCTTAAAGACTTCATCAAGCTGCCCATATAGGTAAATATAAAGTGTTTATGAAATATTTTTTGACAGATCAGTCCCAAAAAGTAATATTTGACAGTTCAGTCCCAAAAAGTAAAATTTGACAGATCAGTCCCAAAAAGTGAAACTTCACGGCCGCAAAAGAAGCCATAAAAAGATCTTTTTTGTCATGATCGCCTAAAAAAGTTATTTTATACTGTGTTATTATATTGTGTCACGCTATATCAATCATAAATTCAGTTTTACTTACCCAAGACACAACGCCATAGGCAACGGTGAATAAAAGCAATGCAGTCAGCATTATCAGAGCAGGCGGTTTATTTATCGTCAAACACATTTTGTTTATGCGTGAATCTCTCCGAATTTAATTCAAAAATGTAGCAATATTTTCGCATCATCAATAAATATTCTCCAAAGCCGGATGTGCATCATGGTATCAAAAAATCAGTGAATCATGAGCCTACCAATGACATACACGTGTAGATTACAATGAATTTTATTCGACCACATAACAAAACAATTATTTGAAATACAAACACAATGCCATTCTGATGAAACAAAAGTCATTAAATTTTACAATCGTCATTATTTGTATAGTAGATTATTTCTCGACTATTCAGACATTGGATGGGCCTTGTATTCGACAGTATCTTGCCATCTTCACTGGATCTCAATTTTCTGAATTTCCTCACCTGAAACAATTATTTTTTTCAAGCAATACTTTTCCATGTGATGAAGGAGCGCTTCAATCAAAGAGTGGAAATATGTGCTTTTTTGAATACTTGATGAAAAACATTAAGTTCAATGTATAGAAATCAGTAAAGAAAAGTGCCAGTTTTCTAATCAGCAACACTTTTCTAATTAACAACAAAAAATAACAAACAAAAAACGCACTATGAAACGCGCCCAAATTACAGCTTTGACCTAATTAAGAAAAAATTACAGGTTGAACAAATAAGAAAACAAAAATTCTCTTGATTTCGCCGGTAACAGATGTAAAGTCGTTTCTTTAGCTGCATCCAGAATTTCGCGAGAATATTTAGCTTCTGACGCTTCCGACAAATTAATTTTAATACTGTTTACTTGTTACTATGCTTTTATTCAGCAGTTGTCAAATCCGTTACTACGGTTTTGCAAGAACACAATCTTCATTAGTATTTCTGTAGAAAAGCTTTTCCATCAAGTATACAAAAAAAAAGCATGTTCAACACGTAAGAAAAGCGATATTATTTGGCTCGTGTGAATTAAATTCACTCGTTCGTTGCTTTCGCTCGTGAATTGAAATATTTACACTCGCTAGTAAATTCTTACTTTTCTCTACTTGTTATGCAGAGGCCACACTAACGTCAAATGTCAATAATTAAGGCGTTATCTATCAATAAAGACATTGTCAATGACAATATGTTAATTGTCACATAACGCTTCACTTAACAGCATTAGACGTTAGTGTGGCCCCTGCATTAAATAATTTACATACATGATTTTTCTGCATATTTAAAACTAGTAACTCGAAATGCCTTCAAACAAGGCAGTTCGTAAAGTAGATCTTTTAAAGTTATTTTTATTAAGAAAATAAATTATGATGAAATCTATTAATGATGATACTATAATAGTTAATTGTACAGCAAGTATATAGAAAATTATTCATTTAACACGAGGTGTGAGTTTCAGCACAAAACGGGATTGAATGATGGACTCAGGACTCACAAAAGTAAAAATTTTTTAAGATTTGTTTTATCGTCAATTAATAATGAGTCTACAATATTATTTGTACTACAAGTGTAGAAAATGTCCCATTTTCACACGAGTAATGAGTTTCAGCCCGAAGCGGAATTAAGTATTGAATTCACACAAGTATAGAATTTGTAATACTACACATGTTGTATTCTATACTATTTCTATGACCACAGTTTTTATTAAATTATGTAAATCATTGAAAACTGAAATATTTAATATATCTTGAAAACTTCACCTATAATGTTACTTGAAACAATTCATTTATTAATAATTATTTTTTTACAAAGGAATGGAATTCACAATGTGCGTGAGCATAAGGAGTACGTAAAAACATAAACGTAAAAAATTATGTACGTTCAGAGTAGTCGTAACGTAAAATATCAAAATGAAATGGTTTTTCCATTTTACGTTGGTACAAATTCTGTTTCGTGTTTACTGTTTCATTCTGGTTTCACTTTCAACAGTTTGGAGTTTAGTTTGCTTTGTTTTATTGTATGATGTCTGAAAAAGATCTTGTGATTGTTTCATTATTATTGAAACAGCGTTATAAAAGTCGTCAACGAGAAAATTATGAAGACGAGGAAGAAATTGTTGTTTTTCTTATTAATAATTCTATGTCAATCATATTTAAAGCACTTTCGATCCAGGGTATTATCAACTATCAGATGAAAACATGTGTTTCAAGATGACGCATGCGCTATTAGTTGTTTCGTATGTAATCATAACATAAAGTTGAATTTATCTCAACTTTACGTCTCTCATTACGTAGCTCTCATGTCAGTACATAAGCGTGAGAAATACGTAATAGTATTGTGAGCACAGGCATTGAAATACAGTAGTTCAACTTTACGTTCATGTTTACGTACTCCTTACGCTTACGCACATTGTTAATTGACCATTACAATTCTTCCATTTCCCAAATAATAATAAATAAATAAGAGGTTGATTTATTATCGATGAACTTATTTTTTGTACGAAAATTGGATTGCCGTTGTGAAAATCGATTGATTCGAGAGTTTTTACCATATGGTTATCTAATTTGCGTAAATTAGAAATAAGTTCATCATAATAAAATATCAAACTCGAATGTATTTCAGGAAGATAAACGCACGAAATAGTCCTACAAAAAGTACTATTCAGTTATTGTTAATATTACATGAAGATTTATCTGAATCAAAATTCATTCCCTGCATGCATCCTTAAATTCGAGTTTTATGAAAGGATCGATCTTTCAATTAAATTAGATCCGTTGAGACATTTTTCTTGTAGCATTTTAGCTCACAGACGCTTTATATTCTTCGCCATTACATTTTTGCATGTTATATGCCCAATCACACTAAATTTTCGATAGTTGTTTTGTTGGTATTGACGGTAAGTGCCAATTCACAATGTGCGTAAACATAAGGAGTACGTAAAAACATAAACGTAAGAAGTTATGTATGTTCACAGTGGTCGTAACGTAAAATATTGAAATAAAGCTTTTTTTTTTTCATTTTACATTGGTACAAATTAGGGTTATTGTTGTATTGTGTTGGTTTCTCTGACTGTGTCATTTTCAAATATTCTGTTGATTTCGATTCTGTTTCGTGTTCAACGTTTTTCTTTGGTTTAACTTTTATTAGTTTGGAATTAAGTTTGTTTTGTATTATTGTATGATGTCTGAAAAAGATCTTGCGATTATTTCATTATTATTGAAACCAGATTGAAACTGCGTTATAAAAGTCGCCAACAAGAGAAATATTAAGACGAGGAAGAAATTGTTGTTTTTTCATTGATAATTCTATGACAATCATATTTAAAGCATGTTTTGATCCAGGATGTTGTAAACTGTCAAATGAAAACATGTGTTTAAAGTTGACGCATGCGCTATTAGTTGTTTCGTACATAAACATAACATAAAGTTGAATTTATCTCAAAGTAGCTCTTATGCCAATACGTAAACGTAAGAAATACGTAAGAGCATTGTGAACAGGGGCATTGAAATACAGTAGTTCAACTTTATATTTATATTTACGATTACGTACTCCCTACGTTTACGCATATTGTGAATTGGCACTAGAATTACGTAATTTCGCTCACCGTGACATTTTTCAAACTGCCTCCAGATAAAATAAAATAAAAAGAAAACATCCTTTCTCACTCGTTCTGTGACCGTGAAAAAATTTGAACTCAATTGATAAAGAATATGGGTGATGGAGTTCCGTATAAAAGTGATTCTACTGTAATATTAAAATGAGTAAAAACGTTTTGAAAAATAATTGAGAAAATAATAATTTTCATTGCGATTTTAAATTGATAGAAGTTCACCTTTTTATCATTATATAAAAGTTATGTTTCATAATGAATGTAAAATATTTCTATTCCAAGGGAGAGCTGAGAAACATTTAGGCCAGATTATCATATAGTCTAGTCAACAAGTTAAGAAACGTGCCAATTCTTACTACTGCGGAATAAAATGCGTGCAATAGCACGTTGAACTTGTTGACGTCTAAAACAATGTGCGTAAATTTCAAACCCGCACGTAAACAATTGTAAAAGTTATAAACAATTGAATATTTAAAAAAAAAAAAATGGGTCTACTTTTTTGAAAATTACTCGAAAACTATTGGTGCTAGAGAAATTTTACGAATAGATTCCTGAAGAGAAATAAATTTCCAAGGAAAAAGGTTGACTCCTGGAACTTGATCTCTATTGTTAATACTTAAGCGGTCGGATTTGAAGGTACCCTATTTTCAACATCAAATAAAAAATACTAATGATGAAGGTCAACTTCCAGAAGTGAACATTTTCTCTTGTAAATTTCTTTCTCTTTAAGAATCTGCTTATAGAATTCCTCTAGCGCTAATAGTTTATGAGAAATTTTCAAAAAAGTGGACCCTTTTTTTCTGGAATCTTCAATTGCTTATTACTTTTGCCTTTGTCTATTTGCGGATTTGAAATTTTTGCATACTTTTGTAGACCTCATAACAAGCTCAACGAGCTATCGCACATATCTTAACTCGTAGTAGCAAGAATCAACACGTCTTTCAGCTTGTTGACTAGACCAATAAGCGTAGCTCAATTCTTCAGCAAATAACACAATCATCACTTGAATAATTAAATAATTCTTAGGTTGAACCAAATAGTCTGCACAATCTTTGGTATATCCAAAGCGTAGTTTAATTAGCTTAGTAAGTAACGATTGTCTCTACAATTTTCACTATAGGCTGTACTAATGATAAACTAGAAACTATAGAACCAGACCTGAAAGTCTGACTTTTGCAAAATATGGCTTCTGAATTCCTCTTTTATAGTCTTTTCTGTCAAGTTATCGACTTCAAATTGATAATTATAAGGCATGCTTATCTGCGCCTATTCCAAAAGCAAGTACCTCATATTTGTATCTCCTATTTTGGGGAGTAAGAATTAAAGGAACGAATTTTTTTTTCAAACTTTGGTACTGGAGTATTTGAAACGAATTAATATTCATTCAAATTATTTGTTCTTCTATTTCTAAAGCATTAGCGAAAATATTTACCCAAAACTATATAATACGAGAAATCTGTAAATATTTTGGAGTATTAAAGGGACTAGATTATACTTCAATTGATCTTTGGAATAGGCAATATCTTACCTATTTTTTATGGACTAATGATAATTTGAAACAAATAATTCTTTAGCCTAACTATCTTATACAGAATTTCAAATGTAAATCATTTAAAAAGCCTTACTTGTCTGGGTGAAATGGCCAATGGTTCAGGCTGCACAATCCAATGGATCCCTTCGGTGCACGGAGGATAAGTTAATGAGCCTTGGTACATATAATAATCAGACACAAACGTTGGCATTAACCAGCAAATAGGGAACGGTGGAATCATTATTGTATGACAAGGATATTTGATATTGTCAAGTTTGCATATTATTGGATCGAGATATGGATTGTCGATTGTTGTTACCTAGTAAAAAATATATTATTTCTTAACTAGCTTGGTCTGAGGAGAACTAGTTGTGTGCCTATTACCTGAAAGACATAGCAAATAATAACGATAGATTCATTATCAGCCGAGCTTCCAGAATCTGCAGTACGACAAATAAAACCATTTCTAACGTGAACAGCTTGCATCTCCATAGCAAAACGTCGATAATCTATAGCATGTTCCGATCCTTCATCATCTGTTGGGCCCCAACGGAATCTAATAGAGAACAGTTCGTAATTTGTTTTCAAAGGTCCACCTGATATTGTAGGCCGAGGTCCTGGGAATCGTGCTAGCAGAGTCACTAAAAGAATTGATAGTCAATGACAGAAAAGATGAAATGAGTCGGTTTTACGTACCACAATTTCCATTATTATTCATTATGAGTCTATTTGGGACGACTGTATATTCGCAGGACCAATTTAGAGGTGCAATTGGGCAAACCAAAGCATTTTTGCACGGTATATTTATGGGAGATTGGCGACAACCAAGTGAATCCGGATACTTGTATTTCCAAACCGTGGGTCCTTAAAACATTGTAGGAAAAAATAAATAAATAATGTATTCAAATGATGAATCAGAAATAATTAAATTTTACCATTGTCATCTTCGTATCCATATACAAATTTGTCACTGTCTGCTTCAATACACGGAGTTAAAGGCTTTCTTCGACGTTTGACAGGCGGACGGGGACGCGGTCTTTGCCAAACGTTTCCAAAATCACAAAATTCTGCCAGCAAAATTAATAACAGGACTGCAATACCGCCTAGGAGTAAAGCATCATTCGAAGAGTAACCAACAGGAACTTCTGCCGCCCCCGGATCCGACATTTTAATGCATCAACCAGAATTTTAAAGAAACTAGTAAAAATGATTAACTTACATTTGTTTACTTTTATTTGCCTACTTGTTTCACAAAATTCAAACAAATTATTTATCCTACGGCCACTAAGATTTGTTCTATTCAATCCAAGAGACTTTCATACAACCGAATTTTTTTTTTTTTCCACTCAAAGTATGATAAAGAATTTATGTGTGAATTTGTGCAGTTTTGATATTCTGAAAGAGGATGTTAACGACCTATGTGATATCACTCTATAAAAGCATTGTTGAATAGCCACCTAAAATATTTAAAGATTACCTCTTAAATTAGATTTTTTCATAAATAAGTCATTCATGATCAATTTTTCCATAATTCATACCGATGGTAAATATATAAATATATAACAGAGCGATATTTATTAGTCAGGCGTCAGCGGTCAGCCAATAAATTTTTTAAAAGGAATAATTACATAAATATCGATTAGGTATATTTGTAGTTTCCCACAGTATTAGATCGGATGTCTTACTGGACGTTTGCGCAGTAATTTACAGGTGAAATAAAGCTAGAACTCTCATAAAGCATGGTAATTATGTATTTATAAAAGTAAATAAACAAATAAATTATAAAGCCATCATAATCATACATTCAAAAATGAATTTACTGATTTCTTTCATTATTTGACTGAGTGTTCAATATGTGATGCATCATAAACTGACTGTCCGTTTTATTAATTACTATTTAAAGATCAGGTTACTAAGCAAAAACCATCGAAAATGTTATTTTCAGCACCAGCTGCAGGATAATATTGTAAATAATCTGAATGAAATAGTGTCTCAATAATTTATCGAATACTAAAAATAGTGATCATAAAATATAGACAAAATTAGTTATCGTATATAATATCACAAGGGACTGTAATTTTATCAATAAATTTTTCTTGAAAACATTGATTACCTAGCAACATCGTGAGAGTCATCTGTCCGATTAAATCACGAGAGCGTAGCTCGAGGGATTTCATCTGAGCAGATGACTCGAAGGATGTTGCTCAAAGGTAATCAATGTTTGAAAGAAAAATTTATGATAAAATTAAAGTCGCGAGTGGTATTTGTGGAGAATATTTCTCGAATGAAATTGCTACTATAAGTATCTATTAAATAATGTTAGTTGCAACTACTAACCTTTTTTATTGAAAAATGCACTAAATTGCCTCCATATGCTCTTATATTTTTCAACTTTTTGTTTTCAATTTCATTATTTTCGGTGAAAAATGCATTTCCAATACGATTGAATTTTGACATTTCCGAGAACTGATTGTTTGTTTATATTAGAACTGTGTATTGTTTTTCCATGACAAAGGCAATTTATCGCAATAAATCGCTTGCCAACGGGAATTTACCGAGGTAACGGGAATTTTCAGAGGTAAATTCCCGTTGGCAAGGAATTTATTATTATAATTGTCATTGTAACTATGCAAAATTTGTCAGTATAATTGACATGAGTGAAATAATCTTAAAAAAACTCTCTACGGCCGTGTGTAAAGTAGTGCTTTTTCGCGACTCAGTTTTACCACTATTTAATTTCTGTGATTGCATATTTGTGGCACTTTTTATTGATCCATTTGTTTGAATATCTCCTTAATTTGAATGTCTCTTTAAGCTTTGGCTCCCTTAATGTGCCTCTAATAATTTTGTATGCAATACGAGTGTAAATTATGGCATTTGGCCAATAATTTTATTGACTCGGCAAGCCTCGTCACCAAATACTTGGCCCCATGTCATAATGCTCAACTTTTCGCTCTTGTTGCATAAATTACTATTATGAAACGATTCGGCAATAGAGCAACAACAGACACAATAAAATGAAGAATGACAAATTCCAGCGATGCTCAGTTTTTACTTCCCCGACCTATAATACAATAGGGAAAGTATTGTATTCATGATTTTTTGACAGTTCGAGATTTTAATGTATCTTTACGTGTTAGACCCTACTAAACCCGAAGAACATAATTTAAAAAAAGTCGGTCTGTCTGTCGGTCTGTGTGGAAGCACGATAGCTTGAGAACGTATACGAATTTTCGACTGACACTTTATATTCAAGTTTTCCATCAAAAAGCTAGGATCAAGTTTGTAGATGGATTTTTTTCAACCAGTGGTACTAAAACTTTACTGTTTGAACTTTTTAGTGTTTTGCATTCATTTTATAAACGGTAGTATTCATCATAAAATATAATATGACTAAAATTATTCTCTGAATGATTTGGAACAACATTTACGACTAATATTTTTCAAATTTATCAGCGGTTTATTTGTTACTATCAAAATTCAAATTATCATAAAATTCGATATATTTTTTTGAAGACAAGAAATAATGAGAATCATAATGTGGAATTATTATCACATATATTTTGACATCACATGCAAACGTTCGTCAATTGTTTTTTTAAAATAAGTTATTTGGCTCTATCGTGTTTGATATCAAATTGAAGCTCTTGTGGAGACAATTCTAATAGAAGTGTCAAAGAGGATATTTGAACGATTGTCAATTGTTTCTTTCACAAATCATTTAATTGATATCTAGTTTGATATCAATTTCAAGCTCTCGAGGAGATATGCTTGGTAAATATCAAAAATAAATAATTATGTAGTGGAGTCCACGTTACCATCTTCAAATTACACTTTCGGCTATCAAATGTCGAAATTTTATGTTCCAATGAATTAAATACCCCGAAAATCTAGAAAAGAGCTCTTTATTTCCAAAAATACTTATTTTATGTGAAGATTAAAGGTACGTTCCACTAGACGACCGCAACGCTCATGTCGCCTCATTGTTCGTTCCGTAGGACGATCGCAGTCTTGACGTTAATAATAAATACGTCATAGATGACGTCATTGCTCTCAACCACTTTAAACTCACAACACCTGCGATTGAAAGGTGAGTCGAAGCGGTCGTTGCGTTCATTTTTGTAGAAATCGCCAAGAAATTCAAATTAAATGAGATGTCAATTGATTCAAGATTTTCCATTTGTCAAAATGACAGATGATCTTATGGTCTCTCATTATCATCATTTATTATGCAAAAGCAGTTAACTTACACAGGCATATTGGCTTCATTCCATTCGTATATCATTTTCGCTACAGGTTAGTTTAAATCTCATTAATGATTCACTTTTTGATGGTAGCCACAAATTGTCAGTTCATTGGACATTTAACAGACACTCGCATCGTTCCACTTGAAGCACCAGCCACATCGAACGTCAGTCAAGTGGAACAGCAAGAACCGCGGTCGTGAGCGTGAGCGTTGCTGTCATCTAGTAGAACGTACTCTAAAAAGTAATCGTCGTCTGTCACTTTAACAATGACAGTTATCACTTTGAAATGTGCGATTAATCGATGCGACTTTCTAAATTTCTGAAACAGCGATGAATCTGGCCATGAAATTTATGGTCAGGAAGTAATGTATGGCCACAGTAGTTTTTTTTAATATAAGGTCATGCTTCATAATGTAATTAGATCATCATATGTGTATTATTTTGCAGACGGCAGAATTTATTAAAGGGTTAATGAATTATTGTTATTTGAAGAGCTTTTTTTCCACTTTCTGAGCTAATATAACAAGAATCAAACCAGATATGGAAAAAGGCATGAAACCACTTTAATATAGACTAATGAGTTTGCTACAGAAATGCCCATGTATCACGAGTTGTCACTAGTCGCAATGCATCGCTCGTACGGCGCTCCTTTTTACTCACATACAATCTTCTAGCTGCGATTGCACGCCTATCTTCTATAATTTCGTTTTTATTATATGATAACTTTGGAGATGGTGGTGGTCGATAATATATCAACTCCCTCTATTTGGAATCGCTGAAAATCCACTCAAGTTTTTATGTTCTGTAAATTTTAAAGTTAATTGGAGTTTAGGCGAAATGAAAAATTATCACTTTTACGAAAATATTCTTCTAGAATTTTTGGCGACGGTTTTAATAAACTAGGACATTTTTTTTGTTCAAATCCCATTTCAATTTTTTTTTATCATTTTGTCCATTTTAACCATTTTAAAGCTCTATGATTAAAGTGCCTGGTGAATTATAAATATTATGTGATCACATTTATCACTTGGAAAAAATATATATCGTATCTATGTTTAAATCAACATTATTTCAACGCAACCAGTTCTATAGTTCAATATTGAATCATGTATGAGACTGGCGCACAATCAATACACCATTAATAATGTGAATATACCATTGCAGATTGAATAAAATGAAAAACTCAAGGAATATCTACTTCGCAATAATTCTCATAACGACAATCATGAATCGAGGAGGCTGTAATCATTCTGTGAAGAAGAAGCGGAAAACCAAAGAAAGATCAGAAAGTAAGAAGCGAGTGAAAATTGGACATCAAAGAAGTAAGTAGTTATTACGCTTTGCTTTTGTCGAGCTGATTATTTTCTCGTTACTCGATTGTTGGATAAACACACCTACTTCGCTGCTATTCATTTGCATTTGTTGATGAGGCTGCTAACCTTGAGAGGTGATCATAAAATTTAGATTGAGGCAAAGCATTTGAGAGAATAATGAGGAATCATATCAAATAGAAAATGTTTGAAAAGAGTATATGTAAGAAAGAATAGAAAATATGTCAACAACAAATTCAGAAATGAGAATATGGTGAACGAAATTTGATTGGGTAGAGGTTAATTTAGACCAACTACTGATTTGAAATTCATGCCAATCTCATTTGAAGATATGATCTGATTCTTATTCATTCGGATAAATTTTTAATTTTTGTAGAATGTTTTTACCTTTTAGAACACCTAGTAATTGCTCGAAAATATACGTACCTCATTACATTACGTTCGTTTGATACATCATGCAACTTAATTTTTTAATAGAAATAATCTATTGTACTGCCAAATTAAATTTTTTCGTGTAATCTAATGATACTCTATGATAAATGATTTTAATTGTTTATTTACATCATGCTAATAACATACCACTTTAGATAAAATATAGTGAGTATCTTTATGATAAAACAGTGATTTCATTTTAATTGCACAGTAAATGATAGTATAAACAGATGTATGATATGTAAATAATCATAAAAAATAATTTAACATAGCTAAGTTATAAACGGATATGTTACATTATCCAACTTTTATTTCTTGAAGGTCTAAGTCAAGGTTACTTTAGAATTCTATCGTTATAAATTTTTAATTCATCTGTTTTAGTAGCTGTATTGTTATTCAAAAAAAATTGCGCGTAGTTCAGTGAAAACTTTGAAAAATAAATATCCTTGGATTATTCATTGCAATTTTCTGTTCATATGAATGCAGAGTATCATTCACATATTTGGATCAGTATCTAACGAATAAAATACTAAATATATGTTATCTTTTTTTATTACACTAGTAAAACTTTATTTAAATTTTAGTTATTGTTGAATTTATTGCAATTTATCAAAAACTTTGCTCTCTATAATTAAATAACTACAAGAACTGTTCAAAATTCTTGATTATAAATCAAAATTAATGGTTTAAGTAATTAATATGCAATATATAAGTGAATAATATTGCAAATAAAATAAGTAGATCCAGACAATAGTATATTATGCTACAAAAACCGAACAATTATCATTTTTGTCCAGGATAAATTTGACTGCATTCGGTGAAGACGAGGGCAAAGCCCGAGGCAGAGGTGAGGGCGAAGAACAAGGCGAAGGCGAGGGTGAAGCATAAGGCGAAGACGAGGGCAAAGCCCAAGGCGTAGCTTCGTGAAGCCAAATTTGTCCGTGACAATAATGACAGTCGTTCAGTGTCCGTGTTGCATACGATACTTTTTGTAACAAGTGCCCCGAAGTACCCCCATTACTAAGCTTTTTAAATTAATTTGGATGTATTGAAACTATCTTATCGATTTGACAAACAGATTTTTGCAAATGCAATCACATTACAGTAAACTAATACAATGAAATATTACTTACATGATTTATTTTATTGATTGATATTTTTCACATTTTCTGTGCTATCCCGTTCACAATAAATGCACATTACTTTAACGAATACATTCTATAATACAAATTTCTTTCAAATATCAATTTGACATATATCAATGAAATAAGAGAATCCAACGGCATCCATGATCCATGATCTACAATTCCATTTTTATCCAGCGGACAAAAATATCCATTAATTCCCAGTCAACAGAGAATTAATGAAAATTGTTACCATGGTTTTGAATTGAGAACTTTCGAAGCAGAAGTCAGCTCAGTAATAGGGTACTTTCGATGTACGTGTAACAAAAAAAAAAATAATTAAAAACACGCTTTTGTCAGTAACTCATTAAAGAGAAGAAGCTATCGATGTTCTACTTCGCCTTTGATTTCGATGATACTTGGTGAGAAGATTTACCTCAGCATTACAAATGTGGGAAACTATTGGCAGTTAAACTCAGTTGACCTTGGAAATCTAATTTATCAATTCATATTAATAAATTGATATAACATGTATATATTGTGCATGTGTGTGTGTGCAATATCAGCGACTCCCTAGTGAAATAGAATTAAGTAAGTGGCACTAAACAGTGATTTTTGTTTTCAACTGGCAGTGCTTTGCACCCAACTATCGGGCGAACCTTGCCCGCTCTGACCAGGCTCAATGTGGAATCTTAAGTCCGAGACAGCTCTGCGTGGAATCTTGAGTCCGAGACAATGATGAAAGGTGCATTAAACATCTCATGTTGGGTTTGATCTGCCATAATTGTCTCGGACTCAAGACTCCACGTCGAGCTTGGTTTAAGAGAGCTAAGCCCGCTAGTTAGTTGGGTGCGAAGCACCACCACCGGTTAAAAACAAAGACCATTGTTCTAGTGCTACTAATTGAATTGTATTTTGGTGAGTCGCTAATATCGCCATCTTACACACAGCGCAATGTATACATTTCTTATGCCCGGTTTTATAAAGGGCAGAGTATTTTACTTCCAGAGTAAATAAAATTTACTCTGTTAGATGGCAGTCGATTATTTGACAGCAATGATTCTGTTGTCATAAGGAAGCTCAAACTGATTCGAATTTGTTAAATAAAATAAATTTACTTTAGAAGTAAATTTACTTCGTCTTTTATAAAACCGGCAATTAATGATATAAATCAATAAATAAGGTTTCCATGGTCAAGTAAGTCTAACCGTCAATAGTTATCATTTTTCCATATTTGTAATACTAAAACTGATCTATTAATTGAAATTAATAATATTCATGATTGCTAGATGGGCGCTGATGATGATTGTGCTGTCGACATTTAATCCGCCTCTAATAGGGGAAGTATTGTAATCGTGATTTTTTGACAGTTCGAGATTTTGATGAATCTTCACGTTTCAGACCCTACTGAACCCGAAAAACATAATTTTAGAAAAAGTCGGTCTGTCGCTTTGTCTGAATGCATGATAAATTGAGAATGCGTACGAATTTTTTACTGATATTTAATATTTAAGTTTTTTATCAATAAATTAGGTTCAAGTTCATAGATGAGCTTTTCAACCAGTGGTACCAAAACTTTATTGATAGAACTTTTTAGTTTCTTGCGTTTATTTTATAATCGGTAGTATTTATCATAAAATATGAAATAACTAGAACTAATTCTTGAATGATTTGGCACAGCATTCAACCGAAACATTTTTGAAAATCATCAGCGATTCATTTGTTATTATCAGAATTTAAATTATTATAAACTTTATTATATTTTTCTGAACCAAAGTAATAATGAGAATCATAATGTGAAGTTAGGATTATTATCACCCATATTTTGACATCACATGCAAACGTTCATCGATTATTGTTTTTTAATATTAATTTGGCTCTATCGTGTTTGGTATCAAATTAAAGTTTTTTTAGAGATAATTCTAGTAGAAGTGCTAAAGAGGATATTTAAACGATTGTCAATTGTTTGTTTCACAAATCATTTGAATGATGTCTATGTGGTATTAAGCTCTCGGGGAAATAGGCTTAGTAGATATCACGTCACCATCTTCAAAATACACTTCCAGCGATCAAATGTCGAAACTGTATATTCCAATGAGTTAAAGACTCCGAAAAACTAGAAAAGGACTTTTTATTTTCAAAAATAATTATTTTATGTAAGGACTAAAAAATAGCCGCCATCTGTCACTTTAACAATGACAGCTGTCACTTTGAAATATGCAATAATTTGATGCGACACTCTAAATTTCTAAAACAGCGATGAAAGTGCCTATGAAATTCATAATCGGGGAAGTACTGTGTGGTCACAGCGGATTTTTGGTCCTGAAATAACTCAAATATATGTAGACTAAGCTCAACAGAGCATTTTAGTCCATATTGTTTTGTTATTGATTTACGGGATGTCACATGCTTTGCCCTAAAATAATAATTAAATCTCTATCAAAATAATTAAAAATAAACTCCCTGAAAATTTCGTGCAATAACCTGCCAAACGCCTGATTTGTACAATCTTAAATTTATTATCATAACTAAAGTTTATTAATTCTGGTATTAATATCGAAGACCGCAAGTTAATATCTTCTGTTATTCACAATATATTGAGAGAGATAAATAATTTTGACAATTATTAAGCACATAGCACAAGTTGACATTTCAGTTTACCTGCAATTTAGTTAAAATGAGTCTATTCACTATGCTTTCAATTACTGAAATAATTGTTACCATATTAAGTAAACTTGGTTCAGTTAATGCCCTTATACTTTATATTATAAATATAAATATCTTCAAGGTCCATTTATTGCCGATGCCACTACCAATTCCGATGCATCCACAGAAGGGGCGCATACGAATTGGGCACGGATCCCAGGTAGCTGTAATCCGTACATACGAATTGGGCACGACGACCCGCAATAATCCCCTTCAGTGCACAGATATAAATTATTTATAAATACTCACTGCCTACCTGAAAATGAGAATAGCAATAATAGATAAAATATTATTTTTTATTTTTCATTAAATGTATTCCTACGGACAAATCAAATTTATCATCGCTAGAATCTGATGAAAATTCCAAGAAGTCTAGAATAAGGAGGCTCAACGATAGTGGCGGGGGTGAGGCAAAAAAGAGGTGCAGCAAATCGTTTAATCTGGTGACTGCGCTGCGCAGCTTAGAAGCGTTTCTCTAGCGCTTGTATATCTATTTGGCGTTCTGACGTAACGTGTGCAAGTGAGAAACAATGATAATTACGAATGGTGGGTGGCGCTGCGTGCAACCATATTTTGCCTCAACTCTATACACGATGCAGCATGGGGCGTTGAGTCTCCTGTATTCTAGACTTCTTGAAAAATTCATTCTCAGCACTTAAACCACTTATATTTATTCGACGAATAGTGCGAACATTGGTCCGCGGACTGTTTTGATTGTCGACAAATTGGTTTGTGCATGGAGTCGCACGTTTTTCGAACGCTTGACAATAGTCGAAATCCGCGTTTGAAGTTTGTTGGAACCTTGGAACGCTTATTTGTAAACGCGCATGCCTGCCTCGACCGTTGGCTACTGCAGAGGATTATAAGAGTCTTGTGCCCAATTTACTTGCACGGGATAGAAGATCTATGATGCAAATTAACGCTTTTATAGATGTCAAAAATTATTGGTCTTACAAAGCTTAGTGACAATAGTTCTGATAACGACTAGTAGTGGTATCGGTAGTAGGACTTCTCTGTGAGTGGATCTTTGCAAATAATGAATCGGAAAACCTTCAATTGATTTGAAAATTTCTTACAAACTATATTACTCTCGATTAAAAACATTAAAAACATTTCTCTTACAAATTTTGCGTCTTTAAACGTGTATAATTCTGAGCATAAATAATTTAAGAATAAAGTATTACAATTTTTGCAAACCTCTGTTTATGATGCATTAACGCTGACATGAGAACAGAATTTCTGTGCGAATACTAGCTCAAATTAATAACGTTTCCAATATTTGCTCAGGTTTTTTTGTGAGCACGCTGAAATTCAAATTAACATTGTTTGGTAAGCATAAACAACGAGATGCATTTCTTACGTTAGCGTTATCATATCATTAGCGAAGGCTTGTAAAAACTTCCTATTGTGCTTGAATGTGTTCGTGATGAATTATCATGTGCCCGTTAATGATCTACAGTTTGTGCATCGCTCGCATAGCGCTGTTGGCTCTATTTGTGAGTGTATGAACGATCGAAGTAGCAACGAAATTCGAACGTTCCATAACAACATGAGCAAGAGAATTTAAATCAGTGCAGTAATAGATCCTTTTCCGTGCACTTTTCTGATTTTATTAAGACATTCATGCAAATTTTCAAGTTGACCTCCTTAAGGATTTAATTCTAAATCAGCGACAGTTGGGCACAATAGTACCAACATACATTCACAAAAAAAAATAGGTCATGAATCTTATCAGCCTTGTGTTTATATTATGATTCAGCTGGAATATGTAAACACTCAGTTCACGAATTACTTATGAAATGATATATAGCACTTAACCAACTGGAAATAAGAACATGAAAAATTCCTTTTCTTTTTTTAAAATTCCAAATCTTTGATCTTGGGGATTCCCACATTATAATTATTCAATTTTCTGAGAAACAAGAAAAGTAAAATTGTCTCACACTTTTTAGACGTTTCTATGAACAACTTAATTTGTATTCCAGTTTTTTTCAAATAACAAACCAGAAATATACTATCAAGAAAAGCCAAAACAATATATAATCAATATATAAATATTAAGCAATGATATTAATTTTCCTGTTTATTACTAACAAAAAAAATTTCAGAAAATTTAAAACTACAAACAAGCAAAATTGCTAATAATATCTGTCCCTACGATTTAATTGAAACCAGCACGGACTGTCAGAAATGACGATTAGTTTACGTAAATATCACGTGAAATTCTAGATCATATGACCAAAAGAATTTATTGTACGGATGATCCCACTTAATACGTCAAGTCAAATACAACAAATATAAATTAAATTGAAGATAATTGGTTTTAAATTTTCAATGAAATAATATTTAATTAAATTAAAAACTTTAGGGAGGCATAATATTTGGGTTGCTAACAATGATTGGTGTAACATAATTCCTGCGAGTCTCTAAAATCGTTCAAGCTAAAATATATAATTCTGATTATGTAAATAGGGAAAAATGTAGGAAAATATCTTCACTAGAAATTGTTTAACAGTGAAGCCCATTATGCATGTTGAAGTATGTAATTATAATGCGGAAACATTTATACTAATAGATCTACAATAATACAAACTCAAGTGTGTTGAACAAACAAAAGCTCTCTTCCTACGTCAATTAAACTTATTGACAATAAAAATTAAATGTTGGGTACTCTCTTTTATTAACTCCGCAGTATTTCCTAACGCTAACAAGATAACAAAGTTGAATGAAAGAGGCAATCGGCTGATTTAATTTTTTACGCTCTTATGTAAAAGAGTACACATGCAAATCTCGTGAAAAGGCAGGGGAACCGGCATCAGGTTGTCATGGTGTCATCCACCTCTGCGCATGCTCAAATATTCGATGTGAACACGAGTACTAAAGTCAGACATGCGCAAGATTTGGTCAGAAGTTCAGATAAGAGCGCGCTGTCTGGAATTGTTAACTAACTGTGTTTTTTATATTATTGTATTTGCGCGTATTTTTTTCTATTCAAGATGACTGATGTACTTACAGGAATTTCGAGGAATGAGTGCATTTGTGACGACGTTTCGCCGACAGACAACGATAAAGGTAAAAACATTTTATTTTTTAATTGCGATGTAAACAATAAACATAACCATGTGCGAAAAGAAATATTATCACCGCCACACGACTGCTGATAAAATATCGAATATAGAAACATGTACTTATCTTTAAACAAATATCAACAATTATCAATGTTTCACATTCATTCATTTGAAATATAAGATAAAAAATGAAATTTCAAGATTGAAATTGTGTTCATATATTTTGATTTAAAGTGATATGCAGGATAGTCACAAGCAAATTATATCAATACAATCGGATAATATCATTTGTAACTGAAAAAATTATAAACAGGCAAGAGGGTAAAAAGGATTTTATGTAGAAAGGGGAGAAAAATGCTATATTTTTGTTCAATTACATTAATTTAATATCATTTTATCTATAAGTAATGAAAATAAGTGAATTCTGTCAATTAATATATGTTTTCCTTCCTAATACTTTGAGTTAATTGATCGAATTCTTTTATTTCAATTACTTACTTCCAATCCAATCAGCTTCAACAATATTAATCAATTTATCTATTTATTCATAATATTTATAGATGTGTTAGATGAAGCTGACTGATGGGTTGATGATAATTGAGATGAGGGAGTTCAGTCAAAAAAATTTATTCCATTTCCTCCCTACAGTTTCGACCCCGCCTGGGTCATCTTCAGGAGTAAAAAGAACCTCATTTTTAAATGAATTGTGTTCTAAATTTCACAAGAAACCTAATGAATGCTACGAACATTAATTCACAGAAAACCTGAATTTAGGCCACGCAACTTGATTATCACATGCGAAAAACATTTAATTTACGCAAAATTTGTGATGTGTAAACAACCAACAAAAATGTATTTATTTTATTCAAATGACACAACCTTGAAGACACCCATGCTAACAGGTTGAAATATTATTTTATTAGCATAGAAAAAGTGCGCGGAAACACGTTTTTCCTGCTTCCCATTTGAAGCTGTGATGCGCAAAAATTCTTCCGATTCCTTGTGATATTTATTTTCAATACACTCCTATCTTTCTGGACAGTATTCTTTCAACTTTTATTAAATTAAGTATTTTGTAAATAAATAATCGGTAAACGTGTGCTGTGTAATTTCTATTTTCGCCGGGTAAAAAAAATGAGGCAGCTTTAAATAGCTGAAAATTTACTCAGTCTCTAAAAACATTACAAATTATAAACAAAACAAAATAATTCAATTTTTATTACGTTTTCATATTCATAGCCAAAATATACCTTCAATATTTATTAAAGTAAAAATAAATATTATTCTCAGTAAAATAAACCATCTGAACTAATATAAACAGAGTCTGCCGTATGATGATTTCATGTCATATTTTATATGATTTAAAGCTAAAAAAATGTAATAAATTTAAAGTTTGTAGCAAAATAAATATAAGTGGCAAATCCTCTGGAGGTTTATTTTTATAAAAATATTGTGTTCAACTACAAACCTTTGATAATTCAAGTGGATAATACAGAAAAAATCTGTAATCTTCCTATCGTGACACTGAAAATTAAATCTTTATCAAATAAATCTAATCAAAAGCAAAAAAAATGTTGTGAAATCATAGTTTTTTGTTTATTTAATTGGGAATAAATCATAAAGTTATTATTTTTGAAATGATATTGTGTTTAGTACTTTTAAATATTTCTTAGCAATTGTAATTGAAATTATATTTATCTACGATCGCATGAAAAGTGACAGATTATTTTCAATGCAAACAATTGGCATTATAAATATAAAAGCACTCTCTTAATGGAGGAAGAGTTCATCAGTTCCATTATGTCCAATTCATAATATCGTTTCCATAGCTACCAGTAGTAGCCATCAAAGTGACTTTTACAAAATACGATAATCAAATACAAAATTCTATCCAAGGCTTAAAGTTCTGAATTTATCCAAAAATCCTAAAAATGTATCAAGTGAAGTGCGCTTTCGGCCCAGTCGTTTGCCATTATTCTTATCATTTGTCTATAGACTTTTACTTTTTACATGATCTTTGCTACCTTCCATTTTCACCTGATTTTTAGTGCCGTGGTGCAGATGATAAAATCTGACGTGGACATCACGTGACTTACTTGTACATCATTGGATATATAAAATCAAACAGAAAATCTCATCATTCCACGGCTAATTGTTTTTGATTTATCCAAAAATTCTAGAAATCTGTCAAGTAAAGTGCGCTTTTAGCCTAGTCGGTTGCTATGGAAACAGTATGATATTCTCATGCTACAACATTCCTAAATACTGATTTCCAAGATTCTACGGTTAACAGTCCAGAATTCATACGCGAAATTTAAAAAAAAAATCAATTTGAGTGCACTTTTGGTACAGTCGATTGTTAGGAGAATGGTAGGCAATTATTTAGATGCTACAGCAGACTGAAATACTAAATTTTAATACTCTATGGGTGATCGTTTAGAATTTATGCGAGGAATTCTAAAAGACTGTCAAGTAAAGTGCACTTCCGGCCCAGTCAATCTCAATAAAAATAGGATATGAGCATTTAGATAGTACAGTTGTTATAAATACTGAATTCCAACATTCTACGTTCAATCGTTTTGGATTTATGCGAAAAATTCAAAAAATGTTCCAAGTAAAGTGCACTTCCGGTATTGCAATCATAATACGAAATGTACAACTAAATGTTTTGTTCATACGAAATTTCAATATTCTACGACTGATTGTTTTGAATTTATGCAGAAAATTCGGAAAGTCTGTGACATAAAGTGCACTTCCGGCTCAGCCGATTGGTACAAAAATAAAAAATGACCATTTAAATGCTACAGTAACTTCAAATAATGAATTTCAGTATCCTACGGCTAATCATTCTGGATTTATGCGAAAAAATCAAAAAAAGTTTCAAGTAAAGTGCATTTCTGGTACAGACGATTGCAATCATAACGCGAGATGCATATTAAGACCCTATACCACTCCTAAATACAAAATTTCAGTATTATACGTTCGACGAATTTTGAGATTCGCGAGTTACAAACATACATACGTACCGACATCAAGCCGAAAATAGTCGAAATGAATTCTAGGATGCTCAAAACAGATATTTCTTTCAAAACCTCGATACGTGAATTTTGTCAGTTTCACAATACTTCCTTGTACTTCGTACAAGTAAGTAAAAATTAATTTGCAGAATGTTCAATTAATTGTTAATTTTGTATTATAGATGAGTTAAAAATATCCTCCAGATGCTAAAAATACTGATAATCACACTAATGGACTCTCCAACTGAAATTGTATATTAAGAGTGTGCAATTTTTCATAAAAGCCTAGTTTTTACATTAAAATAATGTGAAAAAATGTCATTTTTCATACGATCGTAAATAATACTATTTTATTTCCTATTGAATGAGATTTTTCAAAATTTATCTTCTATAACATTCCACCCAATTAAAACCGTTTTTTTTTTTTCTTTCAAAGCATAAGTATGTAATTATTTTGGCTCCTTTTGTTCGAGATGTATAATTTTTTATGACCCATACATGACTTCCGGTTATACGCATTAGAACAATATTTCTCTTAAGGTAATGAATTCCAAATGAATCACAATATATTCACTTAATTTTGGTATCAGATAGCGTGCTTTAGAAGTGTTTTTGATGCTCACAATAATGGACTTCTTCTTTCCCATGATTATAATGATAAGTTTACTTATTAAAGAATAATCACCTGTAAAGCAATAAATAATTATATCCAAGAACTGCGTCTCTTTTTTCATAATTGCTTATAATTAATAAACTGCAAAACTTATCACTCTCAAAGATCAAAGACAAATAATAAGAAAATATCATATGTGTTTTCCCATCTGAATGACAATCGTGTAACTCTCATTTTACTCACAGCAGCAGTCAAATCATTTGCACTTGTGATTACACTAATAAACATTATTTGAATTTTTCAACTCAACTCTTAATACTGTCTCAATTCCATGTTCCCATTCAACGATTACAGAGCAACCCCCTTGCAGTTGTTTCTGTAATTCAAAAGTGAGTTGTAAAATTAAGAAGCCAGCATGTAAAATTTATTTCATCAATCATTGTGAATAAATTTATGCTATTTGAAGATTCAAATTTGAATATATTCAGGTGATATGTAAATATATATTTGTTGCTTTTATTTCTTGAAAATAAATAGCATAACAATGTTTTTATCTTTTTCCGCTTTTATCAGTCGAGCGGAAATTTAGATTTATTTAAGGTAAACTGTTTTTTATCTGCTGACTGTTCACCATGAACTAATAATAATATATAATACCCACTATTGTAACGTAAGGTGGTTTTGACTTTCAGAAATTATGTCAAGGAAGGTATAACGAAGTTCAAAAGAAATCATGTTAATGAACTAGATTTTAAGCTGAACGAGTTCTCTGTCTTTTCATATAGAGAGAATTATTATTCATACATTTGTTTAGAAGGTCATACAACCTTACAAAAAATTTATTAAAAATATAGTATTAAAGGACGCTTATTTACATATGAATCTCTTGGATTTATTACTTCCATTTAAATATCATCAATTTTATATTAAGAAATTCAATAAACAAACTCCGAATTAATAAAATGAATATCACAATAAGTTGCGACATTTGTCAACAATACATAGGGTGTCTCATTAAAAATTATAAAATTGCATATCACTGCGCGAAAATGAAGCACCCTGCAGGAAATATATATATATATATATAGGGTGTCTCATTCAACGTGCTCACCGTTGCTAGCTTTTCTTTGTGAAGAGTCACGACGATAGTTTGATTAGACAATATATGCCATATTATTTTGAGTACCTAACGCTGACTTCAATTTCGACGAGCTTTAGACATGGATACCGACCTATTCATGTTATTTTTAGATTTGTAAGAACTCAAAGGATTGACGGAAAAAATATGAATCCTAACAGAAGCTTCACCGGTTCATTTTCTTCAGTCTCAGAATAGACACTTTTTTGTCCTTGATACATAAATAACTATTAATAATAATAATAAATAACCTTACACGCTAACTTTTATATTGAGATAGGTTTCTTGTAGAAAATAATACGAAGTTCCTCTCCAAACATGCTGGCTTCTTAAATTACCACATATATTTCTAAAGCTATGTCGTCATCATATATAATTTCCACATCATTGATTTTCTGTCTCAAAAAGGTAAAGGAAATAGACACAAATTTAGTTACTTTTCTTAAAATATTCTGCAATTTGATTTAAAATCAACTCAATTTATGTTTGCACGTATTGGATTCAAAATTTGATTACTGCTAGACGGTGTTGAAAATATTCAGAAAGATATATTCGCCTTTAGAACCGTATACAATAGTAAAGATGATCAACGTAGTAAATTAGTCCCTGATGTTCTTCATATTCTAACAATACATTTGCTTACATCAGTGTTTTCCAACCTGTTAGTCGCGATCTCCAGGGGGTCGCAGTCGCATTCCGGTATAATAAAAATACAATATTTTCAGTAAGAAGGCTGTGCCAGTTCAATTTTTAATAATTTGCAAAATCGTGGTTCTATTTTTGAGACGTAAACAACCAAATAATTTTTAGGCTGAAGCCTTTTTTTCTATCCGTAGTTTTTAGTTTCACCGTTTTAGAGAATGAATTTGTCAGACGGTTTTTTGATGTCTCTCCGATGACTTTATTTCTTATGCAATTTCAACCAAACTGGTAATTGTATAGGAAAGGGCGGCAAAAAAATAGCAGCCTATACTTGGGAAATATGTAAACCACCACTGGGTCCATTGCAATTTCTTTGACGATCTTATATGAATGCAAGGGAAAGAATCATACATAATTTTTGGTAGAGTTTTGTGAAAAATTATATGATTTTATTCTAGGCCGTTAGAAGGTTCTCTTCTCGCCCTTGAATCACTAATATTGTTTTCTTAAGTCTCTAGGGGGTCGCCAAAGTTTTTTTTTTACTTGTAAGGGAATCGCATATTCAAAAAGGTTGAAAAACACTGGCTTACATAATACTGTATAAATATGTGCAGATAATCTTGGATTTTATCTAAGACAATCTTATGTTAAATATGTAAGTAATTAAGAGTAATTTATGAGAAAATCGTCTGTATCAAATTATAGATAATAGGTAAAAGTTGAAATCAATTCAATGTGGAATTTCTGAAATAGTTCTTGTCGTATAATATAGTATCTAAAAGAAACAAGAAATTGGAGCATTAAAAACGATTATTAATTTGCTTAACTATGATCAATTTAAAATGTAAAAATACTATTGAAAAACTACAGGTACTTAGTGGAGAAGATTAGAAATGAAGTAATCTACTGCCTATAATCAAAATTTAAAAAACTTCCACTTAAAAAAGAAATTGGTATTATAATATATCAATTTATTATGTTTTGATTATTTGTTTTTAATAATAATTCTATGTACATTACAATAAATTCATAATTAAGTACTAGAATTTTGCGAGGCGCCTGAGGTGCCCGTTGAAAAGTGATGAGTCGTCAGTCAAATAAAAGATATGTTTAGCACATAATAACTAGCATAAAATACCTAAATGTAAATGATGATGCTTTAGGTAAGTAAGTTTGATGAAATGGTTATCTGTATAGAAGAAAAAATAATTAAAAATTGAACTTTCGAACCCTAGACCAACGCTCTACCTCTGTGCCGTAGACTTTGTACATATATTCTATTTACAAAATATTATGCACAATTTTTTGCACTCAAATCGAATGAAATGTAGTATTGATGTATGGTAACACTTTTGAGTTCATTTATAATAGAAGAGAGTTCAAATATGTAATTTTTTTCCAATTAAATTAGTATTTTGAAGCTATCTCAACGTAATGGCAACATCAATTAATAAGGCCCAAAAGTTGAAAATAACAAGAAAAAATATTACTGAAATATTTATGTTTATAGTTAAAATAATACTGTACTAAGGTTCGTGCAATCGGACGGAAGAGAGAACAGTTAAAATAAATTTTTCTCAATTTTTAAATTATCGAGCAATTCAAATCCAGTTTTTTCGTGATATTCCGATAACTACATATAATTATCATTGATCTATTTCAAATTTGTTGCAATAATACGAAAGATCAGCCCAAAAAATGGCGTTTTAAATTTATCTATACGACAACGTACAAGTATATAAGGAAACTTCTCTAGGATTTGATATATTCATTTGATATTATTGGAAATGCTTGTTGGTCGACGTCTAGTTTGATCTCAACTTAATCATTCAAAATCTGGATATTTTACACTCATTAACAGGTAAAAAACTTGAATGATTTTAATTATTTGACATTTGCAATAATGCTACAGAATATATTACAATTTTAAAGCTTATACTTCCTAAAATTATAGTTATAGAATACAACTTACACAATCCACTTTATATTGAATTCATTTTATCATTTTTAACTTTTAATCGTTCAACCCTGCCTGTATGAAACAGCAAATAATGCAACATAATAGGATGAATCTATTACACTTTAAAAGCTTATTTTCCAAAATAATAATCGCAGAATAATCTGTCAATCCTCCGGCCCGAAGGATTCCCTGAAATTTGAATTTTGGCCCGCTCTTAAAAATATTTGCTCATCCCAGGTTTATAACATTAAGTTTCATTCAATTCACGAAGTTTCATCGCCTTTGTTTATTACAATGGAATTCGCAATTTTAAGACAATATTTTATAGACCATATTTAGGCTATTACAATTACAATGATTTAATACATCCTATTTAACAATATTCAATCCAGTTCAGTTGAGTTTATTACGATAACGGAACAATCATTCGCGTTCCCAGATTGATAATTAGTAACTGATCCAGCATTGATTAAATACAGAAAATAGCACTCACGGTTATATAACTTTAATTAACAGATTTACCAATGATCAAATCAGTTCACACGGTTGCATAAACTGCAAACTTCAACGCTTTTGTTATTATTTACTTGTAGTACAAGGAAGTATTGTGAAACCGACAAAATTCACCAATCGAGATTTTGATGAAAATATCCGTTTTGAGCATCCCTGAATCCATTTTGACTATTTTTGACTTGATGTCGGTACGTATGTACGTATGTATGTGTGTATGTGCGTAACTCGCAAATCGCAGAACTCGTCGAACGTATAATGCTGAAATGTATAAAAGACTGGTACAGGATCTAGGATCTTGCTGTGCACCTCACATTATGGTTGCAATCGTCTGTACTGGAAGTGCACTTCACCTGATACTTTTTTTTAATTTTCCGCATAAATCTAGAATGATTGGCCGAAGGATACTGGAATTCAGTATTTGAAATTGCTGTAGCATCTAAATGATCATCTCTTATTTTCGTCCCAATCGACTAAGCCGGAAGTGCACTTCCTATTACAGACTTTTCAAATTTTTCTCATAAATTTAAAATAATCAGTCGCAGAATATCGAGATTCCGTATTAAGCACTTTTATAGCATCTAGTTGTACACTTTGCATTATGATTGTGATCGGCTAAGCCGGGAGTGCAGTTTACTCGAAATATTTTTCAATTTTCCGCATAAATCCAAAACGATTAAACGTAGAATATTAGAATACAGTATTCAAGATGATAGTACTGTTTAGATGCTCATATCCTATTTTCATTGAGATTGACCGAGTCGAAAGTGCACTAAACTTGACGATCTTGAAATTTTGCGCATAAATTCAGAACTGTTAGCCATAGAATCCTGGAAATCAGTATTTAGGAATGTTGTGACATAAGAATGATGACCTACTGTTTCCATAGCAACCGACTAACCGTGGAATGATGAGATGTTGTGCTTGATCATATATATCCAATGATGTACAAGTAAGTCACGTGATGTCCACGTCAGATTTTCAAAAGTTCAACTTGCAATTGTGAATTTCGTGCGCCAGCGGTCAATTCCGCAAATTAATCATTTAATTATTAATATCTTGGACTCTAATATGGGCCAGTATAGTGAAACATTTTAGGAAAATATAATTCATTAATAATAAAATTGGTATTCTAATAAATCAGTACAAACATAATGAAAATGGAATGTGAATTTTGGAACTGAGGATAATTTTGAATATCTCAATAAAAGGAACCATTGAACACAAGAAAGTTTAATTTTTTGTCCCTCTAGGCGTCACGAATTATTTTTCGGATAAATTGTGACCCCCTTCATACCTATCGAGACCACTAGGTTGAGAAACGATGCATCATGTCAGCTTTTGGAACTATTTCTATCAGAAAAATGTTGGAAACAGATTAATTATTAGATACCCAGATAGGACTCATTTTATTCTTCATGTAAGAAATTTTGTGTTTTCATTAGATTTCGCTGACAGTTTTCCCTTGTGCTTTCTTCTGGCATTTACCAATTCACAAACTACAATTGTTTCTTATATCATTTTTAATTTATCCAAATAGTATTAAATCCACGGAAAAAATGTTTGCAGAAATTAATTTCACTATATCATAGCGCGCATGAAGTGGACAATCAATTTGGATCATTCTGTATTAGCTTAACTTTAATTGAACCATTGAACGGTAGAGGACTGTACGGTCGTCATTTGAACTCCTGTGATATTGTGACGCTGGCGAATGAACTTTCAAAAAATTTCGGTGTTATCAAACATCCAAGTGGTTATATTTTTTTCCGTCAGATGACTGAGCAGTCGCGCAGTTACAACTTCATCCGTTTGATGACATGGTTGTCTGTAAGGTCTGGAAAATTCGGTGATTTTGAAGATGATGTTTTTAGTACACATCGTTCATCAATAGTTTCATCTAGTTTATGTATGACTCCCTAAAATGCCCTCAGGACCCCATCGTAAAGTATATACCCTGTTGTACTCGATTACTTCACAGGATTACTCTTACAAATTCTTTTTTTACTTCCTAACTTCGTAAAATGTGATTTATTATAGCTAAATTTCACCTGCACATTTATGCTGCTCCGTAGACATGTGACTTAAAAATAAAGGGCTGAATGAGTCGAATAAATTTCTATTTTTTATTTAGTTAGGTATATGAATAAAAATGACGCCCCCTGAAGGCTTTTATCTCAAAAAGTACTTCAACAAATTAATATATGATACAAATCATGTATGTAGTCAATTATTTATATATAGACGACAAATAACAATCCCAAGTATTTCAAGAGATATGGATATTCTTGTAAATAGGAGAGGGGGGATACTTTATGCGCGAGCCAAATCCACAGTTAACCGGTTAAAAAAATTGGTTTATAAATTTACTAATTTAGGTAATATTCCATAAAAAACAAGTGAATAAATTTTCAAATGTGGAATGACCCCATTACTCCGGCGATATAAACATATCAGGCGACAAAAGTACGCAGTATCTTTTACATATATTTGGATCCGGTTCATCAACATTTAAATGGTTGGAGCGCGTATCTAATTTTGAGTGCGAATTTTATTTGCATCAACAAACAGTCTTGCAGTGTATAAAAGAGCGTGCGATATTTACTTGTTGCTATTGAACCGTGTCTATTTACAAGTGATATTGTTGTTAACAATGACTACAATGAGGAACTGCAGATGCAAACCGGAGCAAATCATAAGAGAAATAAGTAATTTAATTCAAATATGATATTATTGTAAATTTTCGAAATAATTTTTAACAAAGTTGGACTGCTTTTGTGATTCATATGCATGTGCTTTTTATGGTGAAGTGCTAAGTTTACTAACTCAAAGAAGTATGTAATTCAAATATACTAATAATGTCATACGAAAATAATTTTAATTTCAAAATTTTTCTCATTACTAAATTAACAAAATAATCCTATATACCTTTTTCTGAAATGATCTCAGTCTTTTTTTTTTAATTATGGAATATCAAACCAAGTTTCATAAATATATTCCTGCCAACGTTCCTCAAAAAATATTTTAATTGCATTTCTAACAATTTTTACAATTTTTTTAATTATTTTAGGCTCAATATTTTTTTTTTCAAAAATCGATTCTAATAAAAGTATGTGCTTCAAAATTTAATTCAGATAATATTTACGAATAATCTCAAATTAAATCTTATATTTCAATTCTCTAAAAATTATATTTTCAACTGTATCTAAGTATTTTGAAAGAACTACAACGTTCTTGGTTTATATTTTTTGTTGACCAATCACTAAAACTAATTTCTAAAAAACTCAGTTTTACAAGTTATTTATCTAAATTGGTTCTTGAAAAATATTTTGGTGATATTTTCACTACTCTCATATTGGGGATATTTTTTTTGTTGAATGTTTCTAAGAAAAATTATTCTACTTTTATTTGCAGCTATTTCCAGAATTTCTAGCAATTATGTAGGTAGTTACTTCAAATTCAAAATACCGAATCCTTTTTCACAAAATATTCTTAAATGTTTCTAAGAGATGTCTTGTAGATATTTTTAAGTCAATAAACAATGCAATAAGTATTGTTTGTAAATTAAACCATGAGAAGTCAATAATTTCTTCTTGAATTTCTAATGAAGTCTATTGTACTTAATTCAATAACTCATTTCAATTTTTCGCAAATCATTTTCATTACTTATGTTTGAAACTACAAAAAATTGCATTGACTATTTATGACACATTCTTTGAATCAATAAACCAAGAATACTTTTTGAATTGTTTCTATAATAAATAAAAATGTATTTGAAAACTTTTACTACAATTTATTGTTCCCTATTATAATTTTTATAAATACTTTTGAATAAATGCATAATCAATAACAATATTGCAATAAAATGGATCAAGAAAAAAAATTATGTCACTCAAGTTATAAATGTTTATTCGGCAAACACCTAAATATTTTTGGACCACTTTAGAAGTAATTTTGTTTACTCTTCATTGGATAAACAAATGTATTTCAAGCCATACTTAGCTATTTGATTGACATTTACAATTAATAATAGAATAAACATATATTTTCGAATTAATCTTATTATTTCCCGATTAAAACGTGATAAATGCGTCAGCAAAATTTTGACATTCACAAAATTTCAGAAAGTAATAGAACTTATTACGAAACATGGAGTAATTTTTATATTTTATTGAAAAATATATCCTATATACTAAATTGAACATTTATATCAGTTGTCATACTAGAGTCACTGTTACCAACTGGCAACTGCACTATTCTACAAAATGTTCCGTCTTAAAAAGTTTTCATTACTTTTATGAAATTTTCAAGTAAATATTTCTGACAAAAAGTTATTTAATTTGATTACGTACTCGCAACGCTACTATATTCGTGCTCAAAATTATAACTCAAGCTAAAATAAATTCCTTCATAAATTTAATCAATTATTCTAGAACGTCTTCATACTGAAAATCTCAAATATTCAAATAACCCAATAATTTCTGAAATCCAAATGGAATAAGAGTTTAATCGTGCAATAAAATGTTTCTATTTTTATAGAGCCAGATGCCCACATCGTTGCAGTTCCAGAATGGCGTCTGCAAAAAGTCCAGTCACCCATTCAACTGAAACATGAAGATAGCAACGAGTATGACCACTTCGATCCTCTGGAATTCCACGGCCATTGGGACAACGAAGGATCAGCAACGTTTTCAAATAACGGCCATACAGGTGAGATACCAAAGATTACATTAAAAAATCAGTGAACCCGTTCACTTCTTTGAGTTTCCATACTTTAGTTGCTGGATAGATATAATAATCGTAAAGGCAGGAAGCCTGATTTACACTGCACAAAACAACAAATATTCAAAAGCAGATAAGAGTAACTTGTTTTTGTTGTGATAATTATTTTGGCATGCTATCGACAAACTGAGTATAGCTTGTTGAAATTTCAATCTATTTTAGCAAAGTTTGTTTCAAATATATTTTAAAAGACTGCAAGTTTAAATGGCTCCAAAAATTTTGTGTGAATTATCGAACTATAAATTATCAAGAACATTGATTGAAAAATGTGTCTACAGGAAGTTTAGGTTGGCAATAGTTAGACCCCATTTCTCTTCTTCTTAAACCAATCAAATTTATCCTTGCTACAAAACATTTGAACAATGATGACGATTATTATGCACGCAGGCTAACATAAAGAGATACCAATTACTTAATTTGAAAACCACCAGCTTTCGGGTCACCAATTGTCGCTATTCGATCAAAATACCGCGTCTTAATAAATACAAAAATGTATCATCTGTAGAAACAAAATTATAAAAGCAGTTTAAGCATTATAGAATTTCAATGGTCTTAAAAAGTAGTATTAGTTTTATCTTATCTTTATATCAAGTCATAAATTTTTGTAGTATTCAACAGCTTCTAATGAAAATAATATGCGTGAGAGATGAGACTCTTGCGCGTTAGAAGTGGAACTTTGCAGATTGCATCATTTGTCGACGATTTTATTATTTCAGGATTAGGAAATGGTTATGAGAAATTCAATTGAAGAAAATATCTCTTAATTAAATGGAATATTTCTTTTTGATAATCAATTTTCATTAATTTATATTGTAGAAAAGAAATAATGGGTTTAATTGCTACCAATAATTAATGAATATTAAAACGTGTCCAGCTAATGTACAAAATAATGTGCAAGCGTCTACTCCTACTGGTTTTTGTTACATGTAAAATTTGATAAAAAATTAATCGTTCTACTTTTCCGTTTGGTTCAGGCAAATTTGCAGTACTTTACCTAAAAAGTTTCATTTCAAAAATTTTTCATTTCTGAGGTTCTATTTATTTTGAAAAGCATCCTAAATGATGCATCATTATCGGAAATCTGACCTTGATGTAGGTACAATTATTCTTCTGCAATTACTTTGATCACTGACTTAAACCAAAGTTACTTTTCCGTACCATAATTATGTAAATTATAAGTTGCACAGGTGTGATCCTAATTACGTAAAAAAGAAAATTTATTTGTGAAATCTAGTTCCATGTATTGTTGTTTTGATATCTTCAAATCTAAAGAAAACTCCTTGTTATAATAAATAAGCCAATTGCAAAAAATTACTCAAGAATCTGAAATTATATTCACGTCTCATTAAACATTTTTATTAGTACAAATTGAAAGAAAAATCATAATTTGATTTATGAACTATATATCTAATAATTGGAACTAAAAACGTACAAATATTTCTCAAAAACAGCTGACTGGTTACTGCTAGCTTCTTTTTCTATATTTTGGGAAAAAAAATGGATGTAAAGATTGAAGAGAATTTAGCTGTAACCTATAAGTTGTTTCTCAAGTACTGTATCACCTTGTATCCAACATTCATATTCAGTTCTTCTTTTATTTATTCCATCCTTCAACTGTTACTATATGGAAGAAAATACCCAATTGAATTAAAGCTTTTTAGAATAAGTAAAATACAGAATAATCGATATTCTGGATCTATTATAGAAATTTATGCAATAAAAAAGTGAAATTATGACATATGGCTAAGTCTTTGGTGACGAGGCTTGTCGGAACACTAAAATTCAACCTCCATATTTTTTAGAATAATTACTGAGCACACAGCAAGGGACTTAGATCATAAATAATATCTAGATGAAAGAAGACCTATATCACACACTACATTTTTGCGAACTGTTATGCCAGAAAGAGAAGAAAATATAGGTTATGGTAGAGGGACAAAGAAAAATGAAGTTAAACGGACTGCGCATGTCTATCAAATTTCATTTGTTATTTATAAATGTAATTTTAAGAAGATGTACTTTGCAACTAGAAAACGGAGAATGAATATAAATATTTTTTACAGAAATAAGAGCTCATTACATCATGTGTTTGTCATTTTTCGGGCTTGACAAACCGAAATTTGATTATTATCATGTTTGCGCAGATCATTTCTCCAGCTTTCTTACAATATATCTTCCATCTCTTTCCGTCGTAACTGTTCGCAGTTTCTTCCATCTAGATATTATTTAAGATCTAAGGGCCCATAGCACAAACTGAGATTTAAACTTCACAAATCACTAGACAAAAGGATCAGCGAGAGCTGTTACAATTTCTTGAAGATTTAACTGCTACTCCTCTGAATGGTGGTAAAAATGGGGTGAAAAACGTTTACTTTACGCACAGCCGCAGAAAAAATAATAAACAATGATTCAACAAACTCTTGTTAATCAAATATTGGTATTTTAAATATAAAATATCCAAGACAAATTTGCTAATTGAATATTGTGGTTTATTTCACATTTCATAGAATCCAATGAAATATCTATTAATAAAAAAAATATGTAACAATTAAATATTAAAAAAAAGATATGAAATTTCCTAGAAATAAACTGTAAATCATGCCATACAAGGAAAACTGTTTAAATATTTTTTCTTTTTATTATGTTTTGAATTCACACTTTTTGCGTTCGTAAACAATTTTATCAAATATTTACCTTCAGACTAATTAAGATACTCTCATAAATTCTAAGGTAAATTCCGGTCATGTACGAGTATTCTATGCTAATCACTTGAGTACATTTTATGATAATTTTTAATTTATTATTGGCATTATTATTATTTATCGGTAGACGGTAACCTTGGCAACGGCTATGCATTTCAACTGTTAATTGATGACGAGCACACATCATTGTTATGCAACAAACAATCGCATCTAAATCTTCTATCAGATGCTCATATATGAATATTAGAGGTAACTCATTATGATGCATACAAATCCCCAAAACTCAAAAACTCACTGAAAATCATTTGAAAATGATAATCAATTTAGACTATCTAGAGTCATTAAGATGATATATATATATATATATATAGTGGCTTAACACTCCTTGAGGAGTTGCGCCGCTTCTAAAGAAGCTTTCTAGATCCTTTTTTTCTGAAGGGGATTGCTCTCCATTACAACTTTAAATACTCTTGGCTATGTTGCTTCATATTTTCCTGTTTTCTGTTTTTTGTTTCCAATCTCTAATTCCCGCTGATCTTAAGTCTTCTGCTACTTCTTTTATCCACGTTGATCTTGGTCTTCCCTTTCTTCTTTTGCTTCTAGGACTCCACTGCATTATTGACTTGATTGTATCTTGCTCGCTGGCTCTCCATACATGCCCAAGCCATTTTATCTTTTGTTGTTTTATTCTTTTTACTATGTCTTCTCCATTCAGTTCTTGTTCAATCTCGTAGTTCATTCTTATTCTATATTCTGTATCTGTTATTTTTATGGGTCCTAATATTCTTCTTATTATTTTCCTTTCAGTTATTCTCAACTGTTCTTCGTTCTTTTTTGTCATTGACATTGTTTCCGCTGCGTATAATGTTATTGGTCTTATTATGGTTCTATATTTCCTCATTTTTGTAGTTCTCGATATAATTTTACTTTCTAGAAGTTTTCTATTTGCGTGGAAAGCTTTATTTGTTGCCGTTATTTTTTCTTTTATTTCTATTTCTCTATCTCCTTTGTTCGTTAACAATACTCCTAGATATTCAAATGTTGTTTCCAATTATCATTATTTTGGTCTTTCCTTCGTTCATTTCTAGCCCTATTTTCTTTCCTTTACTTATTATTTCCTCCAATATTCCTTTAATCACTTTTCTATTCCTTTGCTAAAAACTAATTATTCATTATTAAAAGTAATTATTTACATATAAAAGTTTAGAAATCATTACCACCTATAAAAACTATTTCTTTCACAAAAACGGTTTAGCAATGAATTTTATCGATATTTAAAAGAACTTATCGTTAATTAAATTCAATTTACTATTGCAGTTGAGGTTACAATGTAATAAATTTTGTCCTCCACGGTCAAAGAATAGAAGTACTTGATTACCATTACGGAAATCTAATTCTTCCATCCTCATTATAGTTTGACTAACGATAGAATTGACAAGTGAGTCATGCAATTTATACACGATGCCCTTTGTCTAAAAATATCTGGATCACGGTTGATCTGCGCTGTAAACATTTCAGAAGCTAATTTAACCACCTCTATAATTAATTTCTTCATTCGGTAATTATTTTCACTAAATGTGTATAATCTGATTTTTTTTATTTTCAATTTTTTGTAATTTGATTAAGATGAATGTGTTTCTGACTTTATCACAAGAGGGGACAGATAAGTTCATATATCAATATTATCTTGAGAAATTTGTTATTCTTCATTTTTAATTGAATTTAAGATAAATTAGTGTTTTTATTGATGAACTTTCTGGTTAAAAGTCAAACAGATTAATAATAGAAGGCCTGCATCGACTTTAATTGTAATCAATTTAAAAAAATATGACATGGCAACGCTGGATACAATAATGAATAATAATAATTACAACAGATTCTTGCCTTTGGCCCTCCAAACTAAACAACAAGGCGACAAAACCATACAACTCCAACCATATATATACTATCGATGATAAATTAACAAGTAAGGAAGATATAAGTGGAAGCGTGACATCGATAAAATGAGAGAGGGTGGAAAATGTATTAACAGGCATTGAGATTCTAGTTGACTAGCCCAAAAATGTTTATAATAAGGATTGTTATTCCGTTTGAAAGGAATATGCGTGATAATGAAAGCAACGTGAGTAGACCTTAACGTTTACTGCGCAATGGAATGCGCATACACCCATCTCTTTCTTTCTTATTATTCCTTACTATTTGTGCAAGAGTGAGAATGTCGAGCAACATTTCACTCTTGCTTAAATAGTAAAAAAGTGTTTGATGTTGATATTATGATATACTCTTTCAGGCTCACATAAAAATAATTTTTTTTTTTTATTAAAACAGTTGTTCAAGTGGTGGCTTCGAATCTCACATGAGACTATGTGATTTTTTTTCTTATTTTCAGCAACCCTTCGGTTTGTAAACCGAGATCTGCCAATTCTGAAAGGCGGCCCACTTCACGAAGACAGCTATGTTTTTGAGCAGCTCCATTTCCACTGGAGCGAGGACGATCACAGTGGTTGTGAACACATCTTCGAGGACCAATCGTAAGTGTAAAGAGTCCTTTATAAGTTCCTTCACATCCTGCAACATCTGCTAAGAGAGATATGTTGGCGCTGCTGTTGCCTTTGAAATTTACGACAATTAGCACAGAACATGAAAAACACGGGATGCTGATAATGAAGCTTCGCAGGTTATTAAGGGAGAGCATAGACGGCGAACGAGAAATTTTCCAAAGGGAAACAGTTAAAGATTATTTGGTGAAATTTAACAAACTGAATGAAATTTAATTGAAAAAATTAATACGAGTACAAATTCTTTGGAAACAGTAATGAACTGAAAGAAAAATTTTGTATGCATTATTATAAAAATAGCTTTCTATTTTGTAAACCTGACTCTACATTTTTGTTTTATAAATAACTATATTATCATAAATTAAATTCCCGTTACAAAAACTTGTTTTTACTATAATGCTCCACTTTATTTTTCATTTAAAAAAATATTTCAACAAAATTGATAACAATTATCATCAAGACGATTTTTTTTTTAATCTATAAACATTATCACAAGACTTGAGCTCTAATGAAAAAGTAACATTCAAGAGCTAGAAACAATAGGTACTTAAATGTTCATGAAACAAACAATTATTGTTCGTGCTTAGTCATTTTTAAATTTCATCAAATAATTTTTTAATAAAACTATAAAAATTATTCTTGAAATGAGAGCATATATTTTTTTAATCTATTCTTTGTGGCAGAGACATTCAGTATTCTGAATAATAACATTGGATTGAATATTATCAATTGAAACAAGCGTTTCATCCCCAATTACTCTTTTTATAGCCTTATGAAAATGCCTCATACCAGTTACTGAAACCTGCAATAATATTGGATTTCATTGTAACCGCAAACAAATTGGTTTGTTAAGTAATGAAATATTTATTGCATAGCATCCAGTTAGCACCTATTAATATTTTTATTAACAATTTAATAGATTTTTATCAATAAAGAAACAGTAAATTTTCAGTTACATAAAGTAAATATATTTTCTTATTTTCAGGTTTTCAATGGAGGCTCATGCAGTTCATTATAATAAAAAATATGCTAATTTCGCTGAAGCTGCAGACAAACATGATGGGTTAGCAGTCGTAGCATTTTTCTTAAAGGTATTTTTTAGAAAATTATTTTAAAATTCAAATGTAGTCAGAGTCAAATACTCATAAACTTCAAGGACAAACGGTATTAAAATTCATATATGCAAGACTAAATACATTTTGGTAAATAAATTCTTGATGCGTGATATTAATACTAACACACTGGTTCTATTTATTCCATCAATATTCAATAAATTGACAGACTTTTTTTCAAGTCAATGGGTTGATATGCAAACTGTTTTAGAGGGAATATCAAATATTTTAGGAGCTGAAAGTTATTAATATAATAATAATGAGTTACGTCTAAAGCTCGCCGCACACGATGCAATTTTTCAAGCAATTTTGTTCACTTGGCGCCGCACTGGGTGCCACGCTTGCTCCGATGCAAGAAATTTGGTGCGATGCGGGGTACTAGACTTATCACGAGACTTGTTTTTCAAGATAGGTTCGGTGCTATTTTTCGCACTTGCTGCGCCACTGACTGCTGTCCACAGCCAATCAAAGCAGACGACGAAATCACGTGATTACATCACTGAGTTGTATGTCGCATCAGAATGCTGTGCCTCATTAGTACATTGTGTTTTGTGGTGTTTTAAGATATAAATAAGTAAAAATTATGGCTAGTGGAAATTAAATAATGTTTACGTTCCCTAGCTCAGGGTGTATACCAAAAAAATATATGAAAATTACCTGACCTCCAGGTTTTCCAGGTTATTTTCAATAAAATTCCAGACAGTAAAAAACAAAAGTCTACATATAATCACAGATTAATGTTGCAATTCTGTGTGAACCCTATAAATCTGTGAATCAAAAACATAATCGCAACGAACTTGATATCATGAACGAATTTACATTAATCGACAAAAGTAAATGTACTTTAATAATTTTTTTTTCATGAATTTATAGATCTGGTAGACTTATAGATTTGCACAGATGGCCCTAGTATCTTAAAGAGTGAAAATATACTTTTATGAGTAATAATGCATAAATATCCTATGATGTATTTTTCCCAGACAAATATCAGAAATTCCCTGACGATTCCATGACATTTCCAGTTTATCTAAATTCCCTGACATTTCCAGGTTTTTTAAGTTTGGTATACACCCTACTAGCTCGTCAAATAAAATGTTGAAAACTCTGCGGCCTTGATTCCTTCTCAAAAGTCACTCTCTTGACCAAAGTTTTTCCTTCTTTTTTTCTGTCTCGTAATTCGCAAGCTATAACTGCAGCAAATGCTCCTGCGCTTCTCCGACGATTAGTTTCGGCAACATCCATACTTGTAATGTGAAAATCTACCAAGTCTACGTTCTAGTGTTAGAATGAGTGGCGCAGCTTGCATCGTGTGATGCGAGAATAAGTGTCACACTAAGTGTACCTCAAAGTGGCCCAGTGCGCAAGAAAACTTGCTGCAAATTAAGTGAACAAAATTGCATGGAAAATTGCCTCGTGTGCGGCGGGCTTAAGTGTATATCGAATACCTCCTTTCTTCATCGTACTTCTTTATTTATAGATCTCAATCCCAATCCACAATCCACAGTTTTTATCGCAACCCACAATCCACAATTTGAATCCCAATCCACAATTTCAATCCCAATTTCAAATTTCAATCCTAATTCACAATTTAAATCTCAATTCACAATTTTAATCCCAATCGACAATTTCAATCCCAATCCACAATCCTCAAATTCAATTCCAATTCACAATCTCAATCCTCAATTAGAATCCACAATCTCAATTCACAATCCGTAGTCCACAACCCCAATCCCAATCAAAAATCCACAATCACAATCCCAATCTAAAATCCACAATCCCAACCCCAATTCAAAATCCAGAAACCCAATCCAAAATCCTCAATCCCAATCCAAAATCCAGAAACCCAATCCAAAATCCACAATCCCAATCCAAAATCCAGAAACTCAATCCAAAATCCACAGCCCCAATCCCAATCGAAAATCCACAATCCCAATCAAGAATCCACAACCCCAATCTAAAATCCAAAAACCCAATCCCAAACCAAAATTCCAATCCCATCCCAAAATCCACAATTCCTGATCCAAAATCCACAATTTTAATCCCAGTCCAAAATAAAATATTTTGTTGAAGAAATCGGTCTTATTTTTAAAAAATTATGTTCAATGCCCAACGGCCGCCTTTTTTAAAAAAATCTTCAAAATATGAAGGCAAAATTAATTGTTAATGAAAAATACAAATTATTTACTACAATTTTCATCAGGGTTGGCCTAATTTAAATCATTTCATTTAAATCACGATTTAAATCATGATTTAAAACAGTATGATTTTTTCAATAAAATCATTGATTTAATTCATTTATATTTCTATTACAGACGAGAATAATGTTTTGAATAAAGTGATTATTTAATATATTTGATTGAAAATTCGATTCTTTGAGAAACATTTCTGAGGTTTTTAATAAAACATTGAACTTCTATTCTGTATTCATACTATAATTTTAAATGCGTAATAATAATTCAAATCAAAAGTAACTATTTTTTTAAAGTATTATTCACACATATAAATGATTAGATATTTGAGGTAATACTTTATGTACACTTCTAAATATTCAAATGAAAGACAATTAAGATAAAAAGTGGGAGATAATCGTCTTTCCTTTTTGAAATCCGAACCAAGAAACTCAAACTCCCCTCCGTGAGAACCATGGTCTCCATGATTATTTGGGGATATGCGTAACTAAAGGGAACAACAAATTATTTTATACATAAAACATTATACAGAATGTAACAGAAATGAATACGTTAAATTCAACCATTAATAGAACTCGTCGAGATCAATAATATCTCTTAATAACTTTCCTCCAAATTCTTAATTTTGTAGCATTTTTACCACCCCATTATTTAACGACACGGGTGCATAATTATTGGATCCAGTAGCAGTTACATTGGAACAATTGATTCTGACATAATAAATAAATTCTGGAGAAAAATCGATTAAGAATTATCACAAAAGTTAAAACTTGTGAAAATGTCTAACTTTTTTTGTCTACGATCTCTCAGGCAGTTTAGAAAATTCATTTGAAACAATTTTCAAAATGTCATTTTTTGCTAAAAATTAAATTATTGTGGTCAAACAGCAGATGAGATCAATAAAATAAATTGATTTATGATTGAAGCATCTGTGTACTCTTATTATGCAAATGAATAATTGACATGACTACGATGGTTATTATTTTTTCAACAAATGAGAAACATTTAGTTCGAACCATAGGCGCACTGTGAATTTTTTTACAAGACTGATAAATTTTTACTTGCTCTCCAGAAGGCTTAGAGGAAAAAGTTATGAGGAAAAATTGTTATTCTTGACGAGTTTTACTACTGATTGATATTGTTATACTTATTTCTATATTTAAGTCTACATACTTTGAGAAAAAATTATTATGATTATAGATTTTTTGGAGCAAAGCAAAGTGGATACTACTTCTATTCTAAATTGTCTATTAATAAAAGATTCAGTTTTTTTTCTAAAATGATTCATCATCTCTTTTTAGTTGATAAATTTTGTTTGTAAATGATATTGAATTTAATTATTTTTCATGAAATTTCAGGCGACTGATGACGAATGCAATCCATGCTTCAAGAAACTTAGCGACGCTGTTAAAGATATTGTGAAAATTGATACAACTACATCCGTTCCTGCCGGTAGGTTTAAAAATTGAAAGACATTGAATACTTTTCAAGGAGAATATAAACTTGATGTTTTAACTATTTATTTATACTCTGTTTGGTTGAATTTGTTTAATTATGACTTTTTATTGATGAAAAATTATTTTTCAGATTGTCTGACCTGGTTTTGGGACGCAGCCCATTGCAAAGGGTACTACACCTATCAAGGATCTCTGACAACCACCCCATATCACGAAAGTGTTACTTGGATCTTATATCCGACTCCAATTCATATTTCACGTGAACAGGTAATTTATATTTCCTTTGTTTAACATTACCAATATCTGGTGATATTTTACCGTTAAATACACAAAATACTTTGGCAACCAATAAAATAGAACCAACTCTTCCTTTAATATCTCTATTTTGTTTGTCGTCAGGTGAATCAGTTCAGAAACATGCAGTCAACAGTCTGCGAGACCCAAACAATTCGTCAAAATGTTCGTCCACTTCAGAAAGTACAGGAAGGAAAATTGGGCCTTATTTTTGTGAGATCACACAAGCAAGGAGATCACTGATTGCAGAAACGAAGTGACCGTTTGAAACTCACTAACACTTAGCACTAATATAAATATTCTAGTGATACAGACAAATATTATTCATATTATTATATTTTATAACAAAATCAGCTAAATTTAAGAGAGATAATTATATTGTTGCATTTTATATACTTTAACTTACATTTCATTGTATTCAATGAATTTATTGTTAAGAGAGCCTGGATACTATGTATCAAATTGAAATTTTATAAACCACATGCAAACATATGTTATTTGTGCCTTACATTTACAATAGGTCTATTGGGTTTGCGAGAATAGTGTCATAATGGCTTTAGCGCGCCAGATGAGCTAATCGAAACCAACTACCATCCTGGTCAATTTTATTCATATATTTGTCTACTTTCTAATCCAGGTCTTAGCGTAAGGAACCCTTGGATGAAAAAGAAGAATATCTGCAGAAGATCCCGTTTTCCATCCCTTATATTTCAAAATACTATATTGTGAAATATTTGCTTGTCAACATTATTCATACAAATATTTATTTATAATAATATAAGAATTATAAACTTGTTTGTAATTTTTGAATAACAATTAAAAGTGAAGTTATTATACAATGACATATAAAGATATTTGTATTCAAATGTAAAATAGGCATGTTAAAAACACAAAAACCAAATATTTGACAGTATGATTTTAATCCGGCTTTGTGCAACTAGACCCTAGGCCCAGTTGCACAGTCTTTGGTTTATCCTAAGCCTAGTTCATTATCTTAGAAACAATTATTCCAACAATCGTTGCCTAGGTAATTAGGCTACGCCCAGTTGCACAGTCATTGGTTTAACCTAAGCTCAGTAACAAGTGTTCCTACAATCGTTACCTAGATAAATAAGTTATGCTTAGGACAAACCGAAAACTGCGCAACCGAGCCTTAATGTCGTAAAATGTTCATTTTAAATGTAAAATTTTTGAAGACTAAAAAAGAAAAAGAATTATTTTACTACCCTGTTTTTAATGTCTTCTCAGAAGAAATTCGACTAAGGTGCACTTCCAGTTCAGTCTATTATCAGGATTATTATGAAAATAGTAGGCAATCATTCAAAAAAAATTGTTACAATGTTTCATCAAGTGCCAACAGCTTAATCTTTTAGTTTTAATAATTTATTTCAATATCTTTCGGATTTTAGCCCTTATGAGGGCTGTAATAAATAATTCCTACCCCCCGCAGACTGGTACTTAATACAAAAATTATTTTATGTTCAAGCAATGTACAATTGTAATTAAAGGTGACATTATCTTGAAGATTTTTTCAAAATAAGTTGCCATTCAGCCAAAAAAAAAAATTATTTTAAGGCGACAATGGGCATTTCCTTCTGGTTTTGTTCAAATTTAGTATACAGTCTCTCTAAGGGCCAATTCTTTGATAAATGAGATAAAATCATTTTTTTCTAAATATTTGAGGAATGAAAATCGTTAAGAAATTTGAATTTATCTTTTCATATTTTAATTGCATGGACCTTAATATTGTGACGTTAATTTTAATTTAGGGAGCAAAAGTCACTAAACACTACTATTTATTTTTATGATTTATTAAAGTAATAAATGAAATAACTAACACTATTTTTATAACTAATTCAAATTTAAACTAAAGATTATTATACACTACACTATAACTTAACTTTAATTATTTATGTCAATGTTGATTTATTTTAAATAACACAATTTATTTCAATCCATAGTATAAGGTCATTAAGCCAAAAATCAATACTGCTCCTCGCTTAGTCAGCGAATATATACCGTCGGTCTTTCCCTACTACATTGTTCTCGCAAACGTCCAGGCTTTTCTAGAAAACGATAAAAGGTACCAGCAATTTTCTGGAAAACAAATATATTCGCTTTTATTTCTTGCTGACAAATATCTCCACAATAATTCTAAGCACCAGTAAAGCCGAAATTGCGAATTTACAGACTTAAACCAATTACAATATATACAAAAATATACTGTTCATTCAGTGGCGTAGCGTGACGGGGGCTTGGGAAGCGGCCCGTTCCAGGCGGCACACTTATGGGGCGGCAAAATTTCATATTTTCAAAATAGATTCTTGAATCAGCAAGAATTTCCAAGGAACGAAAACAGGTCATAAATTATTCTTCAATAAGAATATAAATATAAACAGTATCGTTCTATTTCTAATTGGAAGTCGATTTGCGTTTTTTATTCAATTCGTTGATAACTTGATCTTGTCAGTTGACAAGATATAACAATAAGTGTTCTATACCTGTTATATCAATGTAACTGGCATATGTGTAATACGTGTGAGAGATTTGTAACGAATGTGATTATTATATTATACAACATTAAAAAAATTCTTCAGAATTACTATATATTAAGGTCTTGAATTGGAATTCCTAAATAAAAGGGCAGCAAAGTTTTCTTCCGCCCCGTGCGGCTGATATTCACACTACGCCACTGTGTTCAATCCTTAAAACATCCAATTAGAGGGTTAAATAAACTAATTAATATGTTTTGAAACTGGATTGAAAACTCTATTCAAAATGCGAATTATGCAAGAACTAGAACTCCGATTCAACTTTGGATTGCAGATTCGGATTCTAAAGGGTCGAAAAAAAAGGATGACATTATGTAACTCATTAGATATTCAAATAGCTAATTAAATATTAAGAAATTATTTATTTTGAGTAAATAGTTCTAGAAATTGCAGATATTTTCTCATACTTTAGTTAAGATTTTTAAGGGATGATAACTTTATTGCATGTATATATATATTTTGGATTATACACTCAGTTTATGTAGTGATATATTCAGATTTGTTAACAGTTTCTAAAAAATTAATCATTCAAACATTTGAGGTAATTTTTCATCCCTCAAAGATTTTTTTTTATTGGGATATATAATATTCCCATCTTTTAAAAATATTCATTAGATTAATAATAAACAATTTCGAATTGAATTCAATTTGAATTTCCTAAATACAAATAATATTTTTTAGAATTGTTTATTTATATTTTATTTCAGTTGTTGAAATAATATTTATTTTTGAATGCTCAAATATTGTACAAAATACTGTTCTATTCATTATTCGATAATATATTTCATTGCCAAACTTAATTCTATCAAATTAGTATTAATTGATCCGTGCGGTAACATCTTTATCATAATTTGTTTGAACGTTACGCGATACTTCTTCATGTTGTGTATTCTTTCTAATGCATTGCGCACTATAGACAAATGAACGTAGGTCGGAGATTTATTATAAATCGTTATGGCGGTTGGAATGTGTTTCTTCGTTGATTATCAGCCCGGCCGTTGTGCTGATAGTCCACGGGCGCTTGCTTTTGTGTTTCAATTAAGGCTTAGGGCTGTAGCTGAGGTTGTCCGTGACCCATTCGTGGGTTAGGATGATTAGCATCCTTCGTCCGTTTAGATTTTGCTTATAGTTTAAATTTAAATTCACGTTCGGTGATTTTGTACGGCGATGAAAGCGCAGCTCCGCGGAGCCAACGTATTTAATTAAATCCGTAATTATTTTTGCAATAATAATAAAATGCGCTTTAGTTTTGGGTAGGCATTTTGTTAAATTCGCGATGGACTAAGCCGGTGCGCAAACTAGGGGGGTAGCCGAAGCTGCCTGGCTATTCTTCCTCGCCGGGTTTTTTGCCGGGAATCCTATACTCGGTCGCTGCCATCCGTAGGCCTTCACTCTAGAGGTAGTACCCCTGGTGACTCCTGGCCGAAGGGTGGGTGTGGAAGTGCCTGAAGCATGCAATCATGTGATAGATCTATAGCCAGGGGGAAACTGAGGAGTAGCCGCTACGTGGCAGGTATAGGTCGCGTATTAGGCGTTAAACACCGGGGTTCGGCAGGGACCCACGTAAACTCTGAACAAACACGCGGCGGTGTTAGTCCTATTTTTCTATTAGCTCGTGAACTGCGAATTGCGAATTGGGGATTTGAATGGTGTGTGATGAATGTTGAATGAATGCTTAATCAAAATTCCCTTTCAGTACATCATCATCATCATCATCATCAACAGGTCGTAAGTTGACTAATAAAATATTTGTTACAGGTTTCTAATCTATTTTTTTATTGTTTTACAGGTCGCTGGATAGTGGACAGGTAATATTTTTGTTCAATACTTTGTAATTCTGACAGTTTAATTAATTTTTGTGTGTATTTTATGATTGCAGGACTTCAAGCTTCATGTAGTAATCTTCCGTCGTTGGAAGTGGCCCAGCAGCTTCATCTTTAAGCCCAGCAGCTTGCAATAGACCACCGAGGGAGCAACCCGCCGAACTAATCAAAACATTTCCTTTCAGCTCAGCATCATCATCTTCACATCAAAACTTCAAGCTTCTAGTAGCAGTCTTCCGTCGTTGGAAGTGGCCCAGCAGTTTTCATCTTTAAGCCCAGCTGCTAACAATTAACCACCGTGGGAGCGCCCCACCGAACTAATCAAAACCTTCCCTTTCAGCTCAAAATCATTGTTACTACATCATCACGTAAGATTTATTCAAAATAATGATGAAAAAATTCACTTACTTCAATTAATTAATTTATTTGTATTTTTTATGTTTGTAGGCCATCCAGCAGCGGAACTAGATCCCAACAGCCGAATCAGAGCCCAGCAGCAAAATCAGAGCCTAGCAGCAGAATCAGAGCCCAGCAGCAGAATCAGAGCCTAGCAGCAGAATCAGAGCCCAGCAGCCGTCCAAGAAGTGCTCCAGTAGCTGCAGAAGATTAGTACATCAGTAGCAGCGGTTCCAGGTTTCAGATGCAACTTTCAAAGAAGTCAACTGATTAATTTTGGCCCGCTGCTTGCAAAGTTCAAGTGAGTTCAATTTCATTTCAAATTTTCTGACTTGTAATAATTAATTTGTTGTTACAGTTGCAGCACGTGAAGAAGGTACTTCTCTTGTCTAGGTTTCGCTGGGGTTTTCCTAGACCCGAAGGGAGAATTTCCGGAGAAGAGTCCGTCTCTTTCCCCTTAGTCAATGCCGGAGGCAAGCAAGGCCTTCAACATCACAACAGTATCCAGTAATAAACAATTGATCTTCGAACCTTTGTACCCTTACCTTATTTCCAAAATAAACTCATTCCCACGAAACTTATAGTTGTATTTATTTCTAAAACCTATTTTTATTGTTCTCAGTAGTAGTAAGGAAAATAAATCTATTGTTAAATAGACGCTACACTATCAGTATCCACATTCCTAAATAATGAATAATTTATCTTCTGAGAACTCTTAACAATTTTTTATGTGTCTTTTGCGGAAAATTAATCTCTTTCTCTGTTATAGGGTGTCAAGAATATCCACGGAAACCAGAGGGATGAATTCCAGGGACTTATCCATTATTAATTATATAAATGATTTTCACTAATGTAACGATTCAGAAATATGGATACTATTTACTATTATATCTTTATCGAAGAAAATAAATTGATTAATAAAGATAATGACTCTTATTTATTTCATTTTTCCCTTTCAACCCTATATAAACTAATCAATTCATTATTTAATACTACCCTTAGTTTTATTTACAAATACTTCTTAATGTCTTCACCAGGTGGCAGCATCTGTCAATAGTACAATCAGCGCCAGTTATCATTCACTTTATAACAATAAAAAAAAGGGTTTCAATGGAAAATATATGATTAAAATGTAAAAATTATCTGATCACACGTATATAGTTCAAAAAAGTGCCGCAAGGAAGCAGCACCTGTCAATAACACCAATTAGCAATCATCTCTTTTATTAGGAAAAATGATGACTACTTGATGAAATTTCTGCCTTCTAAAAATCCAAATTTTGTATTAGGAACATAGGACTGGGAGGAGAAAATCAAAAAATTAATTAGCGATTTTCTCGGAAACTAGACACATTAGGAGAAAATATTTGGAATAAAAGTTACATTACTTTTAACGCCCTACAAGATTTATTTGAAAAATTTTTCTGTAAAGCTTATAGTTCTTGAGAAACGATATGTCACTACCCTTAATTTAAGGGTTGGACAAAAATTCTAACTACCTTTTTGATAGCCCTTCAAAAGTTGCGTACAGTGACATATTTAAATTCTCCTTAAGAGCTATAGTTTGGAAGTAAATCAAGAAAAACACTTTTTTCAGACCTTCGAATTTGCTCCTACAAATTCTGCTATCTTAATACAAATTTTGGATTTTTTGGTGACAAAAGAATTCATCACCATAAACTGGAAAGTGTTTTTCTTGATTTATCCCTAAACTATAGCCCTTAGGGAAAATTTAATTGCTTCACTGTAGGCAGCTTTAAGAGGGCTATCAAAAAGATAGTTAAAATTTTCTTCCAGCCCTTAAATTAAGGGTAATAGCATATCGATCCCCGTAAACTATGAGCCCTAAAAAAAATCTTTCATATAAAAATTGTAGAGCGTTAAAAACTATGTAACTTTTATTTGAAACATTTTTCTTTAATGTTTCTGGTTTTCGAGAAAATCGCTAATTAATTTTTTGGTTTCCTCCTCACATTCCTATATTCCTAATACAAAATTTGGATTTTTGGGAGACACAAATTTCATGAAGAAAACATAATTTTTCCTGATGAAAGACATGATTGCTAATTAGTGTTATTGACAGATGCTGCCCCCTTGTGGCACTTTATTGAACTACATATGTGGGATTAAATAATTTTTAATTTTAATCATATTTTTCCAATGAAAGACATTGATTATAAAGTGAATAATAACTGGCGCTGATTGTACTATAGACAGATGCTGCCAGCTAATTAAGAACTATCTGTAAATAAAATTAAGGGTAGTATTTTGAATAAAAATCATATATTTTTCAACATATAACAGCTTATATTAATGCATAAATTGGTATAATAATACATGGAGTTACAGAATCATTTTTCATTACATTAGAATAATGTTACATTCTAGAACTTTGTATAACATAATATGGTAAATAATTTTTTATCTTTAATATTCATATACAAGGGTTCATTAAGAGGGTGGAGAGGGAAATCTTCTCAACATATTCCACTTTGTGGTCCAAGAACTCATCATACTAGGTGCTGGCCAGGAAAACTTGTACAACAACTGTAACAAACAAATAATTATTAAAAAATTAACTGTGATTAATATGTCTATAAACAGTGGTTCAAAAAAATTGAAATTGAGTGTTTGAACTTGTTGTACTACTACTACTATTTTTGTATCAATCGGCCAAGGATTTTGCGATATCTCCAAGGGTTTTCGAGATAATTGAGTTTAAAGAATTTTTCACTTTAACCCCTGAAAACTAGCCCTAATTCTCATAATTTCAAAAAGGAGAGCATATTTTCACGCTAATTGGAGCCTGCTGATTACGAATCTAAAAAGAAAATTGGAAAATTCCTTCATTTGGAAAAGTTGGGAGGAAAATTCACTTCCTCCATAAATGACGCATCAGTACACACTAATAGGGCCCTAGGGACCCCAAATATGTACTCAGAAGTTAATTTGGATCCTTAGTTCTTGAGAAAATTGAAAATAAAAAATAACAAAAAATCATGTTCCCTTGTGTTAAATTTTATTTGAGATTTCAGAGACACAAATTTATTCCTTAATTAATTCGATAGGGTCCTAGGGACCCGAGACTAGAGTCATTGGATAGGTCTTTCCGAGGTCATTTTCGTTAAAATAGCTACCTTCGGTAGCGTTAGTTCGAGGATTTTGCGATATCTCCAAGGGTTTTCGAGATAATTGAGTTTAAAGAGTTTTTCACTTTAACCCCTGAAAACTAGACCTAATTTTCATAATTTCAAGAAGAAAAGTATATTTTCACGCTAATTGGAACCTGCTGATTACGAATCTGAAAAGAAAATTGGAAAATTCCTTCATTTGGAAAAGTTGGGAGGAAAATTCACTTCCTCCATAAATGACGCATCTGTACACACTAATAGGGCCCTAGGGACCCCAAATATGTACTCAGAAGTTAATTTGGACCCTTAGTTCTTGAGAAAATTGAAAATAAAAAATAACAAAAAATCATGTTCCCTTGTGTTAAATTTTATTTGAGATTTCAGAGACACAAATTTATTCCTTAATTAATTCGATAGGGTCCTAGGGACCCGAGACTAGAGTCATTGGATAGGTCTTTCCGAGGTCATTTTCGTTAAAATAGCTACCTTCGGTAGCGTTAGTTCGAGGATTTTGCGATATCTCCAAGGGTTTTCGAGATAATTGAGTTTAAAGAGTTTTTCACTTTAACCCCTGAAAACTAGACCTAATTTTCATAATTTCAAGAAGAAAAGTATATTTTCACGCTAATTGGAACCTGCTGATTACGAATCTGAAAAGAAAATTGGAAAATTCCTTCATTTGGAAAAGTTGGGAGGAAAATTCACTTCCTCCATAAATGACGCATCTGTACACACTAATAGGGCCCTAGGGACCCCAAATATGTACTCAGAAGTTAATTTGGACCCTTAGTTCTTGAGAAAATTGAAAATAAAAAATAACAAAAAATCATGTTCCCTTGTGTTAAATTTTATTTGAGATTTCAGAGACACAAATTTATTCCTTAATTAATTCGATAGGGTCCTAGGGACCCGAGACTAGAGTCATTGGATAGGTCTTTCCGAGGTCATTTTCGTTAAAATAGCTACCTTCGGTAGCGTTAGTTCGAGGATTTTGCGATATCTCCAAGGGTTTTCGAGATAATTGAGTTTAAAGAGTTTTTCACTTTAACCCCTGAAAACTAGACCTAATTTTCATAATTTCAAAAAGAAAAGTATATTTTCACGCTAATTGGAACCTGCTGATTACGAATCTGAAAAGAAAATTGGAAAATTCCTTCATTTGGAAAAGTTGGGAGGAAAATTCACTTCCTCCATAAATGACGCATCTGTACACACTAATAGGGCCCTAGGGACCCCAAATATGTACTCAGAAGTCAATTTGGACTCTTAGTTCTTGAAAAAATTGAAAATAAAAAATAACAAAAAATCATGTTCCCTTGTGTTAAATTTTATTTGAGATTTCAGAGAAACAAATTTATTCCTTAATTAATTCGATAGGGTCCTAGGGCCCCGAGACTAGGGTCATTGGAAAGGTCTTTCCGAGGTCATTTTCGTTAAAATAGCTACCTTCGGTAGCGTTAGTTCGAGGATTTTGCGATATCTCCAAGGGTTTTTGAGATAATTGAGTTTAAAGAGTTTTTCACTTTAATCCGTTAAAACTAGCCCTAACTTTCATAATTTTGAAAAGGAAAGTATATTTTCACGCTAAATGGAACCTGCTGATTACGAATCTGAAAAGAAAATTGGAAAATTCCTTCATTTGGACAAGTTGGGAAGAAAATTCACTTTTCCCATAAATGACGCATCTGTACACACTAATTAGGATCTGTAGACCTCAAATTAGTTCGAGGATTTTGTGATATTTTCATGGTTTTTCGAGATAATTGAGTTGGAGATATCGCAAAATTCTTGCAATCCAAGCTACTGAGGCTAACTAGATTTTAAAATGAGTTCGTAGAGCCCTTCTCTTATGACCCTAGTCTCTAGGTCTTACGACCCTACTGAATCAATCAAGAAATAATTCATGAACTCAAGACTTCAAATAACAGTTATCACCCAAATTCATGAGGTCTTGAGCTAATTCAAGGGTTATTTGGATATACTTTCAAATTCTTTTCAATTCAATTACATCATCATACGCTGATTTGTAAGGGCTATCAAAATTGTGAATAATTCTTTTTCAGCCTCTAAATTAAGGGTAGCGGCGTATCATTTCTCGAAAAATATAAGCTATACAGAGAAAATTATCTCGAATAGATTTCTAGGGCGTTGAAATCTTTGTAATTTTATTCGAAATATTTGTCTCGAAACCTTGTAGTTTCCGAGAAAATCGCTAATTAAACCTTCAAAGAATTCTCTTAATTGATTTTATTGACAGATGCTGCTTCCTTGTAGCAGTTTTCAGAACTACATATTCCTTTTTTGACAAATGTTGCCACTTGGAGGCCAATTTTGGAACTAGATTCTTTAGGTAAGAAATAAAAAGCGAATATTTTGTAACATATTATTTTTATTAGTGTATAGATTGGTACAATTATACATCAGATTACAATATTATTCATTATTACAATATAATATAATATTTATTATTGTTTTGTTCATATTTATTTCTTAAATTTACATAAATATAAAATTTTACGTGAACATCACGTGACTTATTTATAGGTACATCATTGGATATATGTTTTGTATATAATAATGCGATAACAATCAAACCCAAAATCTCATTGTTTCTTAAATACTAATGTCCAAGATGAACTTATCTTACTTTTAGTAGTAACAATCTTGATTGATTTGAATAATGATAATAGTTAATTGAATTTTCCCATCTTTTGGTATTACAGTTATAAATAACAGTCTAATTAACACTTTCATATCATCTTAAACTGAGGGGGAATCTATCTATACAAAAATATGCTTGATATAGACGATTTGAGAATTTCACTGGAAATTAAATAATTTGAAAAATAAATTAAACTTTATTGTTCCGTTGCCCAGTTATTTCGTCTATCAAATGCAGTCTTACCAGTCTCAAATAATAAAACATCACCATTTAATGCCAGAATAAAGTAAAGAAATTTGAACTGACAAAATTAAATTATTCTTATTTTTATTTCATTATTTATAACATAAGAAATCGTCATTATTTGGAATGACAGATTTTGTAAGAGTTATAAACTGATTGAAAGGACAAAAAACATCACATCCAGGAATGATCAAATATTTTGGCTTCACTTGAGAATAATCCTGATAGAAAACCTGGAAAGAAAAAAAAGAGTAATTAATTTTCATCACTTTCCATTGTTATTACCTTCACACCAAAAATGTCACCAACTTTATGTAATTCAATAACCACATAAGAACCATAAGGTGGCGTTCGGGGCTTGAATACTTTCAAAGCCCCCAAAATAAAGGCAACGTTAAATTCGTGTCCAGAGTAAAGGAAGATTTTTCGTCCTTTTGGCGAGAGCGTTTTAAATCTTTTTGCCTCCATATCGTCAATCATTTTCTTTAATAAACTTCCTGAACATTTATAGTATTAATGTTTAATAAAAATATTCATTGATAATCTCTAGATGTACCTCCAGACAGTTTATTGATCTCATCAGTATATGTTGATATTTCATAATATAAGTTTGTAACTTCTGTAAGAAATTCTGGAAAAACTTTTCTAGTCCACTTCGGTATTTTACGAAAAGTTTTGGTCTGCAACATCAGATTAACAATTTTTTATCTTAAAACTTTCTATTCAAATTTTTATTACTTTTACCTCAGTATATAGTATATCAAAAATTCTACTTAAATCAAAATAATTAGATATATTGACTCCACTATTTTTGGAAATATAATCAATAAGTTCAATATTTGAGTCCCAAAATTTTTGAAATTGACCTGAGCTTTGTACTTTATCGAATAAAGTTCTGAATTTCGGACAGAACATTGGATAACGCATCATCTGAAATGAAGATGATTAATTACGGGATAAAATGATTGAAGCTTCCATAATTGGAAATAAGGGCATTCAGTAAATTATATAATTTTAACATTGTGAAATATTTATCAGTCAAAGAATTTCTAACATTCTTGTCGATGTGATTTGAGCTATGTGAATGACAACAAACAAACAACAATCATATCAGTCCACTTTCATACCAGGCGTCCTTGCAGCTATTGATCATCATAACATCTGAAAAATGTAAATTATTCTTAATTAAAACTGTAACTCACGGAGTCTCCTTTGAATGGTACATAATTATAAGGAATCGGTTGCCAAGGCAGCATCTCATTCCACATTTGAGTAGGACCTGGTGGAAAAAGACCAGCCAAAACCAATTCTAGGCTCATTTTAGTTCGATCTTGATCGGTGCTTATGGCGTCAATCAAATTTGAAGTGTAGATATCTCCTAAAAACTTGTTGTATCTTTCACGTAAGGCTCCTCCTAAACTGTATTCCTGGATTTTTCCAAGCTAGAATGAGATAATATTGAATTTAATAATGTGTAAAGAATTGGGCGTCTTTGAATTATAAATGTAGCAGAAATTTTAATTTTGGGTATAAACTGGGATACAATTTGAATTGGTGTTTAATGAACATTACCATTATTTGTCTGTAATATTGTGTCCAGGTATAAAAACCTTTACAGTGCGTTTTATAATCTACAGTAGCTTAAAAATACAAAATGCAAATTTCTGAATATTTTTTTCCAAAAAGTTTCAATATTAGAAAATGCTTAGCCAATCTACAGTATAATACGCAAGTGTTTCTGGTTTTTTATGCTATATATTATTAACACAACACACGCGGCGCATGCACGTTCACAGAGAGATTAGAAACGATTCTCTTATTCTTTCCTTTCAACTACCGGTTGAGTCGGAACAGTGTGAGCTTTTTACTTTTTTCGTTTGATTCAGACAAATTTTCACTTCCAAGAAAAAAAGCCAGAGAACTTCCAAAAATGATATTCGTCAGAAGAAAATCAAGTGTTTCACTTTTTCGTTTCATCCAGGCAAATCTGCAGTACCGCACCTAAAAAAGTTTCACATACTAGTTCATTTTTATTTTTTATTAGTGGTCGCCCAGTGGTTGAAATTCGACCGTAATTGGTTATGTTGATAAGTTTGAACGTTATTAAATTTAATTCTCCTTTCCCCAAGGTTTTAGGTAAGATTTCAATATTCGACGCTCTATCCGAATCCGAAATAAGAAATAGTGCCATTCAAGATTTTAGAGTGATTGCCTTTCTGCCCCCTGGAGGAGAGGAAAATCGTTTAGCTTCTAGCCTTCGTGAGCGCGGTAAAAAAGTTCGCTCTTCACGTAAAATCAAAATGGAACATCTTCTATATAGTTTTGGCTTTCTGTACTCCTTTTCCATATAAACTTCAAGTTGGTCAAATGTCACATTCCTGCGTGCACCCGGTACAAAGTTTTTCCCTCACGTAAAATCAAAATAAGACAGCTCTATATAATTTGAGTCTTCTGCATTCCTTCTCCACATAAACTACAAGTATGCCATATTTCACATTCCTTGAGGCGCGCGTTGCAAAGTTCCCTCTTCACGTGAACCTTAAATGGGACAACCTGTATATACTTTCAGCTTTCTGCATTCCTTCATATAAGCTTCAAGTTTGCCAAATCTCGCATTCCTTTGTGTGCGTGGTAGAAAGTTTTCTCTTCGCGTGAAATTAAAATGGTACATCTTCTATATAATTTTAGTTTTCTGCACACCTTCATATAAAGTATGTCAAATCTCACATTCTTTTGTGCGCGCAATATGCTTAAAAAGAGGTATAAAGCTTTCTCTTCACGTATCAATTTATAGATTAAAATTTAATTTTTGATTTCTGTACATCTTCCTTATATAAACTTCAAGTATCCCAATTCTCACAATCCTCCATGCATGCAATATGTTCAAAAAAGAGTCCAAAGTTTCTCCTTGACGTATTGAAATATAGATTAAAATGGAGCACCCTGTATATAATTTTCACTTTCTGCACATCTTCTCCATATAAACTTTAGGTATGCCAAATCTCACATTCCTCCGTGCATGCAATATGTCTCAAAATGGTTCGAAAGTCTTCTCTAGGCATATTAATATTTAATATGTAGATGAACTGATTTTCAGATTTAAATTTTTGTGGATCACAATGTCTGTGAATTTTAGTTTTTTTTTTTATTATGAACATCAATTTCTAACAAATATATGAAGAAATGGGCACATACTTCATCATGTATCATATTTTCGTCCCGAAAGTGACATTGTGTCATCGAAATGTCGAAGTAGCACATTGAAGCAAATGGAGTGAAGCAGCTGTCAATAATAGGACCCTCCAACTTTCTTATCATTAATCTTTTTATTAGACTAGATCGCATTTAAAAAGACTCTGCTGTTGTTTGATACTTTAATAATTTTTTATTGAATTGTTTTCACCCTGCAAATAGTTTTTTGCTTCCAAATTGTGAGATTATCGCAAATGTTTACGCACTTAAAACTGATTATTTGTACAATTATGATAAAACCTGCACTCAAACATCCATTAATACTATTTTAAAATACACTTGAGATAATTATTTTCAAGTAAGCAAATCCAAAGTACAATCCAATATTTTGTTACCACTTAATTTCTCACATTGGTGGACAGAGCTGGGCAGTACTTGCAAGTACAACTTTTAATACTTCAAGTACTGTACTTGAAGTACTTTTATTTTCGATACTTTGTACTGATTCAACTACTTTCGGTCTAATTATTTGGTACTGCTTACTTGGAAATATTACTTGAAGTACAAGGAAAAGTACTTGAAGTATTTTAGGTACTTGAAATATGTATTTCACAAACACTCAATTACTTGATATTTGTACTTGAAGTACTTTTAAATTTAAAGAAGTACTTGCACCCAAATTTTCGAGTACTTTTGTCAGTATTTCGTACTTCAAGTATTTTCACGAACATTCGGGTACTTGGTACTTGTACTTCACGAGTACTTCGGCCAGCTCTGTTGTTGAAGAATCCCTTTATCATCCTACAACTACAATGACGTGGACAGTCTCCATAACAAAAAAAACTTAATTAATTCAATCATTTTGCTGTAATTTTTGACATGTTGATTACCATTGTTAACTGTCCAAATCCATCTGGGGCCCAAGTATCGTTGATATTGGGGTCAGTTGGATACATCGAAGATTTTATCGGGTTTCGGTCACCATGGCGAAATACCTGGAATTGAATTTTTTGAACAACACACAAAATTGATTTCAGATGGTCACAATGATAAATTGAGAAAAAACTTTAATGTTCATTTCTATTATTGAAATAAATTTAGAAGAGAAGTTTTTACATGAGTGATCATAGTTGCACGAAAACTTTCTGACTCTCTCTGATTCGTACTGTTTAAATTTTTAAGTGTCTGATAACCAAAAAATTTGATTTGAAAGTATTCTTTACTCGCGAATTTAATTGACACTAATTAAATAGTGAGTATGCTTGTATGCTACACGTTAATATCGAAACCAAATGAAAATATTAATATATTGTCACAAATTTTATTGTGATTAATTTATTTTTACCGGTTACAGTGTAAATATTTATTTTTTAAACACGTATGATTACAATATCGCTTACAGTTACCCGTACTCACGCTCTTATATACCTAATCCAACATTCAATGCCTGCAATCACCGAACATCTTGTAACCTTAGGCTGTCAATCACGTCCGACAATTGAATATCGACTTGGTCAATATTAACTAGGATTACAGTTATAGCGAATTCAAATAAATAATTATGTGAACTAATTACTTGAAATATTTCAAATTTGTGACCATATGAAAGGGAAATGTATATTCTGATTGTTTGTTTCATTATCGTAAGTCTTTGATAGATGATTTATTATATCTCAATAAATCAATTTAAACAGTGATCGACAGAAAAATACTAACTACATGCAATTGTTGTAAAGTACCCTCCACTAAAAATAAAGAATTAACAACTATTAAGACTAAAATACACTTCACACTAAAAATCATCTTGCTGAAATCACTATATAAACTTGACTGGACTACACTGACAAATTTCCCAAATTTATTAGAGCTTATTTATCACCTCAAAACTATCTAATCTAATAGTACATAGTTAGTAACTGGTTTCATTGTTTATGGTTATTATTATTTTCTAATTTGTTTTGAGATGTGAAGAAATTTAAAATAGGAATTCATTATTTGAGCCTAAATATATTAAATATCCGACTAGTTTATTATTGCTGTCATAATAACATTGTTTTCAGTGTAGTTACGTAACAAATAATACCCGAGGGCATTATGTTTCAAAATAATGCCCTCGGGCATCATTCTGAAAAATAACAAACAAGTTGCCTAGTTACAGCAAGTAACTAGAGTAATTTCTGTGACAGAAATCACAATGACAGGACATACATTACTAAAAATTTTGATTGAAATACAACAAAAATCGGACATTAAACATTGAAGGCAACGCGGGAGTTGAACAGACAATAATGCCTACGGTCAACGTTCACACCTCGGGCCAAAGTTCCTCGGAAAGTACACTGTTGACCTCAGGCATTATTGTCCTTTTAACACCCTTGATACCTTAATTACTATAGAGAATTCTCTTAATTGATTCTATTGATAGATGCTGCTTCTTTGTAGCAGTTTTCAAAACTACATATTCCTTTTTTGACAAATGTTGCCACTTGGAGGCAAATTTTGGAACTAGATTCTTTTGGTAAAAAATAAAATGCGAATATTTTTCAACATATAATTCATCATACATCAGATTACAATATTATTTATTATTACAGTATAATATAATATTTATTATTGTTTTGTTCATATTTATTTCTTAAATTTACATAAATATAAAATTTGACGTGAACATCACGTGACTTACTTATAAGTACATCATTGGATATCTTTTTTGCATATAATAATACGATAACAATCAAACACAAAATCTCATTGTTTCTTAAATACTAATTTCCAAGATGAACTTATCTTACCAGTAGCGTAGCGTGACGGGGGCGAGGGGGGTGGTCCGCCCCGGGCGGCACACTGAGGGGCCAGCCGAATTTCACAATGAATAATAATAATATCCTGTAAATATCTCAATCATTTCATATTTTCAAAATGGATTCTAGAATCAGCAAGAATTTCCAAGGAACGAGAACAGGTCATAAATTATTCTTCAATAAAAATATAAATATGAACAGTATCGTTCTATTTCTAATTGGAAGTCGATTTGCGTTTTTTATTCAATTCTCTGTTGACTTGATCTTGTCGGTCGACAAGATATAATAATGAGTGTGTGTATATATACAGGGCGTATCACGAAAAGTGAAACATAGGCGTTTAACATGGGAAATCAGTTTTTCTGTGCGCATTGCTCCCCAAATTATCTTAGACAAAAAATTTCAAATGGATATTGTAGAGCAAAATTCCTGTACCGACTTAATAAGAAAAAAAATCATTTAGGCTACTTCATGATAGCAGAAATAAAATATGAATATTCACGGAATTGCATTTAATAGTATTAGCTATGAAATTATAAATAAGAGACGAACAAAAGCGTAACGTTTAATACGTCAGTGTCAGAATGATGATTGTCAAAATAGATATTTTCGTAGGTAGTCAATATCAATTTTCTAAATACAAATCTAATAATAATGATGGTAAATAATAGGTGGTTTAATTTGATTTATTGTTTAAGATTGATGAAAAAAAATAAAGTAACACTAGCAATTAAATAATGCAACAAATTAAATCCAATATGAACTACAACAAACTCAAAATATTCTTAAATTCTCAAATTATAATAGATGTTCAAACAATCCTCCGTTTTGTGCTAAACAATAACCCAATCTATTGTACAAATTTTGCCGAACGTTACTTAATTGCCTATTATTTATTTTTTGACATTCTTGTGTTATACGCCTATTGCGGATCCTCAGTGGCTCCGCTCTATCGGTTAAATTCTACATCTGTGAGGTGTGCCGTCAAAAACGTCAAACTGTAACGTCATTTTTGTATATCATATTATTCGATTGTCATGAGTATAAAACATTCACTCAGAAGTTGTTGTGTTGTTGGATGTACTAATACTAAAGCAAACAGCCCCGAATTACATTTTTATAGGTCTCTGGGAAGAGATTATAGAGCGAAACAAAGAGAAATGTAGATAACAACAGTTAAACGAGTGTAATTTCATGCAATAATTTATAAAAATGTATTAGATATCACTCAATTCTCTAAATCAACCATCTTTAATAATATAATTGTAAAGAAACCTTCACTGAAAGCACCAAATTTTTGCTTAATATTTTTCCTTCTCAAAAATCAAGAGTTGTTTTAAAGATAAACAAGATGAGAAAATCTCTTTCCCCAAAGGATTTCGCTCAAATTCTGTACGTATATAATACATTATATATCTAACTGTAATTTATTATCTTTAGACGAGTCACATAAACAATAAAAAATAATAATGACTATGGTTGATGAATTTTAGAATATCTTTGTCTACAAATGTTGTCATAAATTAAATACAATATTATGATTAGGAATAGAAATTGTACGTCATGGGTTTTATTTTTATTTCAAAGCGCATTGACATATTTCAAAACATTGACAGGTGACATCACACCTCGAAGTTGTGAATTTTGAATAACATGCGGCGCTTTCGTCGAAATTTGAAGATACGCAACAGGCCTATAGCATATTCAAGTTCTTCTATACTCTGGTATCTTCTTTTATAAACATTAGTTTTCAAATGACCCCAAAGAAAAAAAACGCACGGATTTCAATCAGGCGACCGTGCTGGCCAGTTAATTGGTCCTCTTCGTCCTATCCAGCTTCCAGGAAATGTTTGATTTAGATATTCCACAATTTCTGTTGTACTATGTGCAGGGCAGCCATCATGTTGAAACCACACATTTTCTTTATTTGTTTCGGCAATTTCTGGTCCAACTATATTCATTAATAAATTCAAATACGACTCCGAATTTATTCTTGTAATAAAGACCGGGCCTATTATTTGATGTCCTAAAATTCCTGCCCATACATTTACAGTTTGTCGATATTGTGTCCGGGACTGTATAACGTTATGTGGATTATTCTTGGACCAATACCGGTAATTATGACCACTGGGTTCGCCATTCATGGTAAATGTGCATTCATCTGAGAATAAAATATTCCTTAAGAAGTCTCTATCATAATTTGACTTCTCCATCATTATTTCACAGAATGATGCACGCACTTCAAAATCTCATTCCAAAAGATGTTGATGATTTTGAAATTTGGAAGGAATGTATTTATGTTTCTTGAGAATTGAAATGAACTGTCATAAAATGAATATTCAGTTCCCTGGAATTTTCTCTTACACTCATTGTATGTTTTAGTTCTATCAAAGCAAGAACATTTTCTTCATTTTCATTGAAGTTCTCGATATTTTGTTCCTCTTTCTTGAAATTGAGTATACCTGTCTTCTCAAACTTGGCAATGAATCGTTGAATGGTAGACATCACCGGAATATCATGATTTCGCCAAAGAGTACTAATATAATCACGAATTGGCCGTAAACTATTGCCAGAATAATGCCTTTTAATTATTTGAAGCTTTTCTTCATTTGAATAGTAATTAATTTTTGAGAATAACTTTAATATCGATCTTTTATTACAATATTACAATTTTTCAAAAAAAAGAATAAAAATAATTTGACGTAAAAAGCATTATGCTTTTGTTCGTCTCTTATCTCTGATTCCATGGCTTATACGATTAGCTGTAATTCTGTGAATTTTCAAATTCTATTTCTGCTGTTATAAGGCTGCCAGAATATTTTTATATATATATATATATATATATATATATATATATATATATATATATATATATATATATATATATATATAACTTTCTATTTGTAAGCTGTACAATATACAATAATGTGACTGTTCTTGTCAAAAAATTCTTCAGAATTTAAGGTCTCAAATTGGAATACCTGAATAAGAGGGTGGCAAAATTTCCATCTGCCCCGGGCGGCTGATACCCACGCTACGCCACTGTATCTTACTTTTAGTAGTAAAAAAACTTGATTGATTTGAATAATGATAATGGTTTAATTGAATTTTTCCCTCTCTGGTATTATAGTTATAAATTACAGTCTATTTAACACTTTCATATCATCTTAAGCTGAGGGGGAATCTATCTGTACAAGAATGTGCTTAATATAGACGATTTAAGAATTTCACTAGAAATTAAATAGTTTGAAAAATAAATTAAACTGTATTGTTTCGTTGCCCAGTTATTTCATCTATTTAATACAGTCTTACCAGTCTCAAATAATAAAACATCATCATTCGATGGCAAAATAAAATAAAGAAATTTGAACTGACAAAATTAAATTATTCTTATTTTTTCTTCATTGTTTATAACATAAAAAATCGTCATTATTTGGAATGACAGATTTTGTAAGAGTTACAAACTGATTGAAAGGACAAAAAACGTCACATCCAGGAATGATCAAATATTTTGGCTTTACTTGAGAATAATCCTGATAAAAAATCTGGAAAGAAAAAAATTAACAATTTATTTCCATCACTCGCCATTGTTATTACCTTCACACCAAAAATTTCACCAACTTTATGCAATTCAATAACCACATAAGAACCATAAGGTGGCATTCGGGGCTTAAATACTTTTAAAGCCCCCAAAATATAGGCAACGTTAAATTCGTGTCCAGAGTAGAGGAAAATTTTTCGTTCTTTTGGCGAGAGCGTTTTAGATTTTTTTGCCTCCATATCGTCAATAATTTTCTTTAATAAACTTCCTGAACATTTATAGTATTAATGTTTAATAAAAATATTCATTGATAATCTTTAGATGTACCTCCAGACAATTTATTCATTTCATCAGTATATGTTAATATTTCATAATATAAGTTTGTAACTTCTGTAAGAAATTCTGGAAAAACTTTTCTAGTCCACTTCGGTATTTTACGAAAAGTTTTGGTCTGCAACATCAGATTAACAGTTTTTTTATCTTAAAACTCTCTATTCAAATTTTTATTACTTCTACCTCAGTATATAGTATATCAAAAATTCCACCTAAATCTAAATAATTAGATATATTGACTCCACTATTTTTAGAAATATACTCAATAAGTTCAATATTTGAGTCCCAAAATTTTTGGAAATGACCTGAACTTTGTACTTTATCGAATAAAGCTCTGAATTTTGGACAGAACATTGAAAAACGCATCATCTGAAAATGAAGATAATTAATTATGGGATAAAATGATTGAAGCTTTCATCATTGGAAATAAGGGCATTCAGTAAATTATATAATTTTAACATTGTGAAATATTTATCAGTCAAAGAATTTCTAACATTCTTGTCGATGTGATTTGAGTTATGTGAATGACAACAAACAAACAACAATCATATCAATCCACTTTTACACCAGGCGTCCTTGCAGCTATTCATCATCAGCAACATCTGAAAAATGTAAATTATTCTTTATTAAAATTTTAACTCACGGAGTCTCCTTTCAATGGTACATAACTATAAGGGATCGGTTGCCAAGGCAACATCTCGTTCCACATTTGAGTAGGACCTGGTGGAAAAAGACCAGCCAAAACCAATTCTAGACTCATTTTAGTTCGATCTTGATCGGTGCTTATGGCGTCAATCAAATTTGAAGTGTAGATATCTCCTAAAAATTTGTTGTATCTTTGACGTAAGGCTTCTCCTAAACTGTATTCCTGGATTTTTCCAAACTAGAATGAGAAAATATTTAATTCAATACGTTATAAAGTATAGGGTGTCTTTGAATTATAAATGTTGCAGAAATTTCAATTGAGATACAATTTGAATTGGTCTTTAATAAGCATTACTACTATTTGTCGGTAATATTGTGTTCAGATATTGAACAACTCTTGAAGCAAATGGAGTGAAGCAGCTGTCAACAATAAGATCCTCCAACTTTCTTATCCCAAGTAACAATTATGTCTAAATATGACATCGATATGACGTTACATTTTTTGTCATAATCGCGTCAGCAAGATGTCAATGCGTGGAGCTATATATATGACGTCATAATATTTCTTATATTCGGTGTCATTTTATGACTTAATTTTGACGTCATACTATGGCCTAAATTTGACATCATATTAAGACCTAAGTCTGACGTCATATTATGACCTGAGTTTGACATCATATTATGACTTAAATTCAACGTCACTTTATGATCTTAGCAATTATCTAAAAATTCCTCGAAAAGTAAATAATAATAAAATAAGTAATATAAAATGTCATAATGTTATAACGTTGAAAATCACCAATTCATTATTTATTCAAGGAGCTTGTAGATAATTAATACATAATAAGACATCATTGTATTTTTAATTGATATATTTTTATAAAAATACAAATATATTACCGGTAATAAAAATCTATCGAGTAAGAAAATATATAGGTATACGCACAAGATCTTTAGAAAAAATTCATCACTATGACAAAGAAAAAAAAAATCGTCAAGCATCTGTGATTTCTGGAGCAATTTTCGTATATCCTTGGGTTATTTATTCAAATTTTGTGATATATAAAAGCCGAACGCACCTAACATATATTTTATAACTTAACTCGTTCATAATCCTCATAATTGAGCACTGATCTCTATATAATTATATATAACTTCATATCTGGATAACTGATACTGATAATGTCGAATTTGAGTCATAAAATGGATGGTGGGCTGGAAAGGTTACATACATCACAAAATGACGTCAAATTTACGTTGAGCTAAAAGAAAGGAACTCAATCAGTTAAAAAAGTAAGCACAAAGTATACTGACTGAAAAAATATATCTAAAGAATCATATATAAAGCATAAGTATGATTTCTCAAAACAAAGAAACATAACATCAAATTATGACGTCAGTTCAACATTTTATGACGTCAAAAAATGACGTCAAAAAATGACGTCAATTTATGACCACAATTTGACTTGAAATGTGACGTCGATTTAACGTCTTGTGATGTCGATTTAACGTCTTATGACTTCGAAATATAACCATCAGCTTATGACTTCATTATGACCAAAATCTGATGTCACATTTTGGTCCACGGTCAGTCATTGTTACTTGGGATTACTAATATTTTTATTAGATTACATCATATTCAAAAAGACTCTGCAGTTGTTTGATATTTTAATTATTATTTATTGAGTTGTTACTACAGAGTGATCAATAAAGATTGTCTTTCACGTGACTGGCAAAAGTTCGCATTATGATCAAAGCTTTCTTCATGGAATAAAGTTAGTATAAATTTATTTATTTTGATAACTACGTTACCGACATTTCAAGAACACAATGGCGTATATTTTGCATATTTTATGACGGATTTATCCATAATTTGATTCAAAAAACAAGGAAGTAAGTAAATAGCTGTATTATTGAATGATTATTAGAATAGTGTTTTCAGAGGAACTGTCATCTATCACTTGAAGCTCACTATCTCAAGCAGGCGGCAAAGAAAAAATCAGAACAAGGCGACACGGACAATCATTTTTGATCACTCTGTAGTTTTCAAATTTAGTGTAACACCACCATGCAAATAGTTTTTTGCTTCCAAATTGTGAAATTATCGCAAATGTTTACTCACTTAAAATTGATTATTTCTACAATAATGATAAAACCTGCACTCAAACATCCATTAATACTATTTAAAAATACACTTGAGATAATTATTTTCAAATAAGCAAATCCAAAGTACAATCCAATATTTTGTTACTACTTACCACTAGTCATCTACCTCAATAAATATTGCTTTGATGATTTTATGTTATTAATAGATTTATTTATTCTGTCTTTTGGTTTGCATTGTCGTTTTTGTTACATATTCTACAAGCAGTTTTTTAATTCCTCACATTGGTGGACAGAGCTGGGCAGTACTTGCAAGTACAACTTTTAATACTTCAAGTACTGTACTTGTACTTCAATTTTTGATACTTTGTACTGATTCAACTACTTTCGGTCTAATTACTTGGTACTGCTTACTTGGAAATATTACTTGAAGTACAATGAAAAGTACTTGAAGTATTTTAGGTATTTGAAATATGTATTTCACAAACACTCAATTACTTGATATTTGTACTTGAAGTACTTTTGAATTTAAAGAAATACTTGCACCCAAATTTTCGAGTACTTTTGTCAGTACTTCGTACTTCAAGTATTTTCACAAACATTCAGGTACTTGCTACTTGTACTTCACGAGTACTTCGGCCAGCTCTGTTGTTGGAGAATCCCTTTATCATCCTACAACTACAATGACGTGGACAGTCTCCATAACAAAAAAAAAACTTAATTAATTCAATCATTTTGCTATAATTTTTGACATGTTGTTTACCATTGTTAACTGTCCAAATCCATCTGGGGCCCAAGTATCGTTGATATTGGGGTCAGTTGGATACATCGAGAGTTTTTCCGGATTTCGGTCACCATGACGAAATACCTGGAATTGAATTTTTTGAACAACAAACAAAATTGATTTCAGGTGGTCACAATGATAAATTGAAAAGGAGCTTTAATGTTCATTTCTATTATTGAGATTTTAGGAGAGAAGTTTTTACATGAGTTTAGATTCATGAGTGTCTGATAACCAAAAAATTTTATTTGAAAATATTCTTTATTTGCGAATTTAATTGACACCAATTAAATAGTGAGTATGCTTGTATGCTACACGTTAATATCGAAACCAAATGAAAATATTAATATATTGTCACTTTTATTGTGAGTAATTTATTTTTACCGGTTACAGTGTAAATATTGTATGATTACAATATCGTTTACAGTTACCTGTACTCACGCTCTTATATACGTAATCCAACAATAGGCCAACATTCAATTGTCTAACAGTTGATGCCTGGCAACCACCGAACATTTAGTTACCGTAGGCTGTCAATCATATCCGACAATTGAATATCGAATTGGTCAATATTATCTAGGATAACAGTTATAGCGAATCCAAATAAATAATTATGTGAACTAATTACTTAAAATATTTCACATTTGTGATAATATAAAAGGGAAATGTATATTCTAATCGTTTGTTCCATTATCGTAAGTCTTTGATAGATTATTACATCTTAATAAATCAATTCCAATAGTGGTTGACAGAAAAATACTTACTACATGCAATTGTTGTAAAGTAGCCTCCACTAAAAAGAAAGAATTAACTACCGTTAAGACTAAAATACACTTTACATTAAAAATCATCTTGCTGAAATCACTATATAAACTTGACTGGATTTCACCGACAAATTTCCAAATTTATTAGAGCTTATTTATCACCTCAAAACTATCTAATCTAATAATATATAGTTAGTAACTAGTTTCATTGTTTATAGCTATTGTTATTTTCTAATTTGTTTTGAGATGTAAAGAAATTTAAAATAGGAATTTACTATTTGAGCCTAAATATATTAATTAAGATACCATGATAATATAATTTAATACTTTTTACACATCTGTCTATCCTTTTCAAATAATTACCAAACAAGATAAGAAATTGCAATAAAGTAGTTTTCAGAAATTTATTTGCAAAATAAATATTTCTTTTTGTTTCAAGAGCGTACAATGACATTTACTATGGTTGTTTTTCCTGTTTGTTACTAACTCAAACGCCGAAGACGATAGATGTATTTATTAAAGTTTACAAATAACATCAAAACAAATCATTTCCTTTCGAAATACAAGTTCTGGAACCGTTTGGATCATCATTTTAAAGTGAGTGATTAGCAGCAATCAATAGAAATAATATTCAACCAATTAAGTTTCGGAACGCAACACAATTCTTTTAGAAAATGTAATTAAAAAATGCGATAAATTGTATCTCTAATTAATAATCAAAGTTCATTTGTTAATATATCTGAACAATATCATTATCAAATTCCTATATGCAGTTTACAGGAATATAATGAATGAACGTGAAATAAGATTGATTATATTTGGTCTTTCAATATTTTCTTTTCAATTATTATCAAGCCAATCAATTTAAAATACATGACCGTTTTTTGATAATTAAAAAAAAGATTATAAATGCAGTTGGCGTCATACTTAATAATTTTAATCAATAAAGTTATCTGATTCCATTAAATTTAGCAGCTGATTGTTTTTGTTATCATATATCTGAGAGTAAAATCAAAACAATAAATTTTGAACAAAATAAATAATATTCCATCCAATTTGATATCTTTAGAACAAATATGTAAAACATAATCCGAGATAATAAAAATTCATCACATTGCATTCAAAACACAGTTGACATTACGTTTGGATTATCCAAAAGTTGTATTATCGAATTTATCCACATTTATATTACCCTTTCTTTTAAATAAATAATGTTCTACAAATAATATATGAAATGTGATAGGAACTGACAGAAAATGTATATCATAGAGTAGCTCTTTTATCATCTTCTTTTCTTCGTCTTTTTATTAGGCTATCGCCTGTTTCCCTTCACATGCTCATGGGGTTACTCAGCTTTCCTTCCATGGTCCTAGAGGTCGTTTGGTAGATGGTTTGTTATCTCTGCTGATTTTTATTAGTCTGTCTTCTTCTATTTTGTCTGTATGTTCACTCCATTCATTTCTTATCAAAGATATAAAAAAATCTGCTGTAGCCACACAGTACTTTCCCGACCATGAATTATATGGCTAGTCTCGTTGCTGTCTCATTTAGAATATCGTATCAATTTATTACAAATTTCAATGTGACAGATGGCGATTATTTGAAATTACTATTTTATTTCACAATTGCTATAAGTTTGATGTCCAGTTGCTTTAGTTCATCTCAAACTTGAAACTTGGCATAATCTGGTCATGTTGTAACAAAATGATTAGTCGAAAAAATTAATTATTTTAGATTTCCACTACGCTTATTTCTCCGAAAGCATTGAATTGATACCAAACTAGACATCATTCAAATAACTTGTAAAAGTACTATTGACAATCAATTTAATTTTGACACTTTAATTAGAAATATATCCACAAAAGCTTCAATTTGATATCAAACTGGACCGAATCAAATTACTTATTTTTAAAAAACTATGAGTAATAAAAATTCTAATTTCACATTAAAATTTTCACTATTTCTTTTTAGCCAAGTTGTCAGAGACAAATTCAAACCAAAATCTCTCATAGAATGTGATATCGCTGAAACTAGGTTTTTAGGTACTTTTTGGGTGTAGAAAACGATAAAAAATCTTTGCTGCTCTAAAGTGCATACTAAGTTCATAATCTCGAAAACAAAATCGAAAATTTTTGTATCGAAAAAAATAATAAAGTTTGATAAATAGTTATTTACATTACAAGATGCGAAAGTATACTTTTTTGTGTGAGGTGGTATTTGAATGGCCGAGGTGAAGCCGAGGCCGTTCAAAACCTCCGAACACCTGAAAGAGCTTTCGCATCGTGTGATGTATTAAATTTTTTCTGCTACTGTTCTATATAGATATTGATATTTAATAATGATTATTATATTTGAAGAAATGTTATGGAGGCTGTTTTACCTGTCTAAAATTATCCATAGCAACGATTTATTTACAATGTTATTTGTCATCAGCGCCTGTCAAAGATTTTGAGTTTCAATAATTTAGTGAAACATTGCATTGGACCGATTTAAAATGTTAACAGAAAAATGAAAATGGTACTCAAAAGGCAGCTAACAATGCATATGCCTCACTTCTTGCGGATAAATCCAAGGAAAGGTACAATCAAACATACAGCATATTTTCTAAATGGCTTGCTGATAAAAACGTTACTCGAATTGACGAAAATGTAATGCTTCGGGTGTCGATATTTTGGATTTAAAGAGCGGATGGAAGTCTTCTTCGTAAAGTAATGAAATTGAAATTTCTAAAAAGGTGTTACATGAAATTCACATTAATATTTCCTCAAATAAAGAAACAGTGACAAATATGAGTTTTGACGTAATTCAAAATAATAAAAATCTCCCAATACAAAGTGAAGCAGTTAATAATTCAAATAATATTCCTACCATGATTTTTTCTAATTGTTCAAATTGCATAGTTACTTAAAACCAACAAATAGATAAAATTAAATTAAATAGATTGGATAAAATCATATTATTGTTATAAACTACTTAGTTATTTGAATAAATAATGAAATTTCCAATATATTTGCATTTTTTCAAAGTTTTACTTTTTTGTCCAGGCCCCGAAAGTATTACTTTCGTAGCTAGCAACGCATAGCAACGAGGTAACACGAAGGTTTGCTTTCGTTATCGTTCGAGTTGCCAGGGCTACAAAGCTCACATATTTATACAGTAGCAGAAAAAACAATATGAATATTCTTTGTGAATGAGTACCCAGAGTTTTTTCGGGATGCTGATTAATAATTTGATGTAAAATTTTCAAAATTGAGAATGGCGGATACAATATGTCGGCAATTTGGGACGTACCAAACATTTTCAATCCCTATATTTTAAAATTCAATATATATATTTTGAAAGTGTGAACAGGTGATATGAACATGGTTTTTCTGCTGACTAACATCATTATATATTAATGGAGTAAGAATTAAAATGGTGTATTCAATATGGAGGTTTTCAAAATAAGTGAGAATTTGTCAATAAATGAACAAAAGAATAAGATGTATTTCAAAAAACAATTGAAAAATTGATAGAGATTCTGTTTTAAACTTGTACTTACTGTCTTCTTATTCTTTGGCATTACAAACATCTTCAACATCGCTGTCTTGCTCTAGCACTGAAATTTTAGGTGAATTTCTACAAACATCACCTGTTAAACAAGAATCACATATTGCAGAACTCATTAAGTATGTTTATTTACAATTACAAGCTCTCCCACATCTTTTTTTGCAATAATTGCAAAAAAATAAATCCAAAAAAGATTTCGAAGTTGGCAGTTTTGTCATTTTGACAGGACTGGATATTTTTGAGTTGGAATCGTTCATTTTCCAATCAATGTTTGCTTATGACCTCAATGTGTAATCAAAAAATAAATAATATATTCTCGAAGCTCAGAGTTTTAATTTCAATTTTTCTTTTTTAATAATTTTTTGAAGCTCAACTTCAAGTTGTAGGAATAAGAAAGAGCAAAGAACATGCATTTTCTTATATATTTCTTATATTGAAGGTTATTCAAATATATTAAGTTGTATCGATCTCTTAATTATTACACATTATGAAGTGTATTTTCAACTCCATTTGAAAAAGCAGATATAATAATTTCTGATTCATATAAATTGATAAAAACCGTTTTGAAAATGAAAATGTTGTCGAATGAATGCCACGAAAGAAAATGATTATTTTAAAACATGAGTTTTATTAAACAGAGACAATTTTCATCATTTTAATCATTTTAACATTAAAAGTGAAAGTATAGTGATGATAAATGTACAAGGATTTAATTTTTTTATGCCTCTATTAATACATAACTTCAATTTCATAAAAGTCAGTGAGAATTTTAGAAATTTTAACTTCCGGTCGAATTTTCTATGAAAGAAAAAATTATTGAAAACTAATGTCTTCCTCAGAAAGCTTAGAGTCTCCACTTTAAGATGCTTTTTGGTTTTTTTGTTTTGCGTATATTTTAGATAAAGAAACTTTAGTTTTTCCTCGAACGCCTTGCTTGAATATTTGTATAACTTATGATATAACTTTGAGTGAAATTTCCTGCTCTTTCGGGTGGTACTATTAGTTTTTCGTTTTTTCATTTTATTTTTCGAGATATAGGGCAAAAACAAAATTTTCGATTTTATTTTCGAGATTATGAACTTAGCATACATTTAAGAGCTGCAAAGATTTCTCTATCTTCTTCTACACCCAAGAAACTACCAACGAGCCAAATTTCAGCTATATCACATCTTATGAGAGGTCAAAATCTTCGACAACTGGACTATTTCCTCACATGTTTCAGAAAAATATTACGAAATTTATAATAATTCAAATTTTAATAATAATGTTACAGGCTAATGCTGTGCCAATAGAATGAAATTGTTTTATGTAGAGGAAACCAAATAATTTTAGAATCATCAAAAATTCAATATCTACTGATTCTAATATTTTGTTTTTTGTTTCAGATACAGCGGCGAAGCTGCTTTTATTGTCTAGGTTTTTCTTGGGTTTCTCTAGGCACTGAGACAGAATTCCATAGGAAGATACGACGGAATCAAGGCTTGAAAATGCCTCTTGTTCTTGTACCACTCAGAAATAAACTCTTTCCCAAAAAGTTGTGTCACTTCTTATATATTTTAAAGCCCTTCCGAATTTATTTTACCGGGATAAATAATGGAAAAATATTGTACTTACGATGTTATCAATAAAAAATTATGAAATAAATAATACACTATACAACTAAAATCTCTAATTATTTATTACTACTGAATTTTTTCCAATAAATTCTGCATTTTTGAGCTGATAACTTAATTATTTTGTAGATCATTTAGTAAATTAATACATGTGCTACTAAAAGCTACTTATTCTACACGGATATTTGGATAAGAACCGTATATCGCAGCGAATGTATGAATTGTTATCTTCCTACTTCCAAAAATAATATCTATTTTAAGAATATTGTTCATGTCCTTATTGTACACAAACATAATCATCTTCTGGTATTATAGATTTTGTAAGATTTATTAATTTGTCAATAGGACAGAGCTCTTGACATCCAGGAATGGTTAAAACATGGGGACTATGAGTTGAATAATCCTGATACATGATCTAAAAAAATATATGAGCTATTTTAATTTTGTGTTACAGATAAAATAAATTTATAGTACCTTGAATCTGAGCACGTTTCTAATTTTATGGGTTTCTATCAGGACATAGGAACCATAAGGTGGAACATGGGGATCAAATACATTCAAAGCAGCCAAAATATATGCCACATTATATTCTGTTCCAGAATACAAAAATATTTTCCGTCCTTCCGGGAGAAGGGTTCCTTTTTGTTTCGCCTGTGCGTCAGATATAATTTTTTTCAGCATCATGCCTGAAAAAAAAACAAAACAAGCTTTCAAGAAATCACATATTTTTTTTTCAAACGACTACAATAACTGCGAGAGTGATTTGTTTTTACCTCCAGAATATTTTCGAAGCTCATCAGCGAATGTCAACTGATGATAATACAAATTTACAGCATTTTCAAAAAATTCAGGAAATACTTTTGTTGTCCATTGGGGCAATACTCTACCAGTATGTAATTCTGAATATAAAGTGTTGTAAGTATAAAATAAGTCTATTAGTAATCTCATTTCTTGACCAGTATTTTCACTGATATATTTAATGTTTTCAGCATTAGTTTCCATAAAATTTTGAAAGATATTCTCTTGGAACACCTCATTAAATAAGTCTGTATACTTTTGGCAAATACCTAAAGGCAGTTGCATCACCTAAAAGAAAAAAATTGTAGTTTAAATATTACGATTTTCTAATGGTAATATAACTTGTACTTACAGAATCTTCTTTTATCGAAACATATCTGTAAGATACTGGTTGCCAAGGCAACAGATGATTCCAAATTTGAAGATTATTTGGCGGAAATAATCCAGCTAAAGCTAATTCTAAACTCATTTTTGTACGATCAAAATCTAAACTTAAAGCATCAATCAAATTTGGGGTATATATTTTTCCCAAAAAACTACTGTATCTTTTGCGTAAACTTCGTCCAATATTAAATTCTTGCATTTTCCCATACTGAAAGATATAAATTCTATTTATTATACTATTTTGTTATATATGAGTATAAATGTGGAAATGTGCATGCATACTTTCTGCCTCAACGTAAAATAAGCAAAATCTACATATCATTTGCGCGAGCGATCTAATGATGTGCAGTTCTGTTATAAAGTATGATTTTCAAAAATAATTATTGCTAGCAACGATATTCACTCATTCTTTACGATTATTTATTCCGATTATGGTGATTTACGAAGTCGTGGACATTGACTAATAATGATAAAATTATTCCTCCTTACATTTGTCAATTGAGATAAGCCCTCTGGATACCAAGTATCATTCAAATATGGATCTTTTGGATATAAAGTAACAGGAGCTCTGTCACCATGTCGAAAAATCTGAAAACCAATTTCTTATTTTAGAATTCTTCATTAAAGATTCTTTAAAAAGTATTTTTTTGAAATTTACGTACCACATGAACTTGCTGTAAGGTATTTTGTTTGGTTTTAGCTAAAGAAGTACAAGAAATAGAAATTAAAAATAATAATTTGAACATTTTGAGGTTCGTTAGATATTCACAGTTCAAATGATTTAGACTGAGCAGTATTTTTATATTCAAAATTTATATTGCTGGGATTTGAAATAAAATCTTGCAAATAGGATTTGAAGATTAAATTGTTTTATTCAAAGACAAATATTATATATATGTAGTAGGGGGCGGTAATGATTGAGAATTTATTATCTCCTCAGTATGTGACATTTTTATTATTATTATAAACAATATGAAACACAAGATATAAAATTGAACTAATTAAAAGAACGAAACGGATGGACAGTTCCTAGGCCACCTCACACGATGACTCTCTGACATGAACTCATGAACTCCAAAGATTGTCGTCACCGCTCACCGCCTAGACTCCGTCGAAGTGTATCAAAACAAACAAATCCCTATGTTTACTTAAATGACACACTTGCGTTTCGTTTGATGGTTCTCATATTCAAGACATCTCCGACACGGCCATTCTGACCATATCACACGTCCTCGTGTGATTCTGAAAAAAGAAATAAACCAAAACCAGTATCACATAGTTCGGTCTCAATCGACAAACTATTGGACTTTTTCAAACTGATTTAATCGAACATAATTCTTCAATACAAGGGATCACAACATAAAATAACAGATCAGAGCCCAACAAAATAATTTAAGCTGTCTGAGATGTCACGAATTTTCATTTTTATACTCTATGCTTCTGGTCAAAATAATTATCCAGAATTATAGCAAACTCAAATAATAATGAGTCATCACATCTGATCCTGTGCAGCACCATATCCATGGCCTATTGCTATCTTTATAGCCGTATCAGCAACCTTCTCTGTTACTATACATACGCACATCCATTGCATGGATTGCCGTAGTCAACCCTATGACTACACATTACGGTCTTCACCAAGACCCAACCTCCACCAGAGTCACCCGCTCACCGCACACTCACGGACTACTCGGAAGTAGATACCGATTTCTATCGAGCTACGACTACGGCATAACTCCTGGCACGGTTGACCAACTGAATCATGGGCCTACACACTTTCAGCAGGGATATCCTGCTCTGACTCATTATCTATCTCTATCTCAACAGGAATTTGACTCTCAGGCATCTTTCTGATTCTGTCATGCGCGTATTTGTAAGTACGCTTAGAATTTAATGCTTTTAAAGTATATCTGTCCCCATCCAAAATTTCAACAATCTTAAACGGACCTTTATACTTAGGATCTAACTTAGTTTGATTTCGCTCCTCATTTTTGATTAAAACAAAATCACCAACTGAAAATTTATTAAGTTTTGCCTTTGTGCTATCAAATCTTATTTTCTCATACTGTGCAGACTTCTCAATGCCTTTTATAGCTATATCTCTAATATCTGTTAAGCTTTCGCTCGGTTCTACATCATTTGCCATCAAGCTCAGTGGTCTAGCTATTTTGCCTATCATCAGCTCTAAAGGACTTGCTTTTGTGACGCGATTCACGGTACAGTTTAGCGCAAGTTGTACTTCACCCAACGCGTCCTGCCAAGAACGATCTTTATTTGTTTCTACGGCTGTGAGCATTGATTTTAATGTACTCATTACGCGTTCTACTTGACCATTCGCTCTACTCGACCCAGTTGCGATAAGATGTAAAATAATATTATGATCCGTACAAAAATCCTGGAATTCTTTACTGGCAAAACAACGCCCTTGGTCAGCAATGATACGAGTAGGCGCACCAAATACTGATATACTATCTTTAACGGCTTTAATGCTACTTTTAGAATCAATATTTGAAGAATGATTCAGTAAAACGTACTTTGTGAAGGCATCTACGAGAACAAATACGTATTCCTTCAAATCATTTTTACCACTTAATTTTCCAGTTGCATCTATATGCACTGTATGCCAAGGAACTGTCACTTTAGGAATTGGATGTAACTTTACTTGTACTTTTCCGGAATGAGATTTTGCTACTTTGCAAGTAATACAATTGTCTACAAATTTTCGTACGTAGCGCGACATACCGTCAAACCAATAATAATCATAAACTTTTTCTAATGTCTTCTCCCAACCTAAATGAACAAGAGATTGATGGATATTATTAATAACAGACCATCTGAATGCACGAGGTACTATGGGAAGACATTTGGAGCGTCCATTTCGTTGAATTTTACGGTGAAGAATACCTGAACGAATTTCATAAGTTTTCGCAACTTCCTCATTAAATTGAGCATTACTCAGATCTGATATCAACTTAACGATCTCATTGTCGCGTTGTTGCTCTGCAAGAAGCCAATTACTGGACAATTCAGTAATGTCAATTTGTTTTGGCTCAACCTTAGCTATTGGTTGTTTTGGTTGTGATGGTAAAAGATTTCTAGAGAAAAAATCAGCATGACACATACGTTTACCTTCTCTATATGCGACATCGAAATCATAAGATTGTAGGAAAGCCCACCATCTATAAACTCTAGGAGTCAGATCAATTTTGTTACGAGAAGATTTCAATGAGTTGCAGTCAGTGACTACTGTAAATTTTCTACCATGCAAATATTGTCTAAAATGTTTTATGGCATTGACTACCGCCAGCGTCTCCAATTCGTATGAGTGGTATTTTGATTCCGCAGGAGAAGTACGTTTACTAAAGTATGCGATGACATATGGCTTTTTGTCAATTGTTTGGAACAATATGGCACCATAACCATCTGCACTGGCATCAGTGTGTAGCTCGATCGGATTCTGTGGATCGAAAATTGTAAGAATAGGTTCACCGGTCAGAATTGAAATAACTTTTTGACGAATTTCCTCATGTTTTGGTTTCCAATTGAAAATTTCTCTAACAGAAGTTAGTTTATATAAAGGTCCTATAAGACGAGAGAAATTAGGAACAAACTGACGAAAATAAGAAGCCAAACCAATGAACTGTCTTAATTGAGTTACAGTTTGAGGCGGTGGTAAAGCAGTAAGTGCCTCAACTTTACGACGATTAGGTTTAATGTTGCCCGCTTTTACTTCATAGCCAAGAAATTCAATTTCGTTTTTTAAAAATGAGCATTTCTTCACGTTAAGTGAGAATCCGGCTTTCGTCAGAACTTCAAGAACTGTTTGAAGTCTCTCCAACCCTTCTTCTATCGTACGTGAGGTCACTAATACGTCATCTACGTAAACTATGACGTAATCATGAGCGAGTTCTCCCAGTGCTCTAATGATTGCACGTTGAAAAACGGAGATAGCGTTTCGCAGACCAAATGGCATTGTCAAATATTCGTACTGACCATCTGGTGTTATAAATGCTGTACGTTCAATTGACTCGGAATTGACGGGTATTAGATGAAATCCACTAGCACAATCCAGCAAAGTAAAATAATTACTACCATTCAATCTAGATATCTGGTCTGATATCAATGGTAGAGGATACCTGTCAGGAACTGTATTTCTATTAAGCTCTCTGTAATCTATGCACATACGGTCTGACCCATCACGCTTTTTGACTAATAAGGCTGGACTAGAAAATGGAGAACAACTTGGTCTAATAATGTTTGCACGTAGAAGTTCATCTACTTTTTCTCGAATAATTTTGCGTTCATCATGAGTAAATCGATAGGGACGTCTTTGCACCGTGAGATTTGAATCAATTAGACGAATTTCGAGTTCTCCTGTATTCACGCGAGTAGTAGGCATACCAGTAATGAAAAATTCCGAAAACCGTTCTAAAATAGCTACTAGTTGAGACTTATTCTCTGATGGAATATCAGTATTGATCTGATTGAAATCAATAACGGTAATAGCATTCACATTACCAATTTTTGGAATATTAACTTTAGATTTAGACAATGAGAAATCTGTAGCAGTCATATTTATAGCAAAACCTTGACTCAAAATCTCGCGACCAATTACTATATCGCTACGCATATAAATATCAGGCAAAACATGCAACAAAATTTCAATCACAAAATCATCAATTTGAATTTCACATAAAATCTGCTCAGTACTACTTATACTAGATTGGCCAATACCAATCAAAGAAATAATGTTATGGAATCGTTTCCCGCAAAATTTATTTGCTATTCTTTCTTTAATTAATGAGCATTCTGCACCAGAATCATAGTGAAATTCAAATAGCTCACCGGAGTGTTTAAGTGTTCCTGCTGGAGGATTGACCGCACACAGGTCCACACGCCGCTCTCCCTTCGCTGACGCGCCAACACCATTCGTACAGCGACTCGCGATGTGTCCTGCGACGCCACACTTGAAGCACACCACCTGCTTCGGCTGCTGCTGTTGACAACTCGATGTCACGGTTGAAGAAAATTGTGGTCTTCTCTTCATATCTCTTCCTTTCGTCCGACATTCTGAAGACTTGTGACCTATTCTACCGCAGCTATAACATTTGATCGGTGATTGCTGCGGAATTCTGGAACGTTTATGATCGTTTATTTTGTCACTCGGAGAAATGTTATTCTTTCTCTTCAGATGAGAAAATGCTTTTAGTTCTTGTTGAAGCTGATTGCGTGACGTAATTTCTGTTGTGAATGCCGTACGCTGCAATCTTGTATCAATCTGTGATATATGGGCGAGAACTGTTGATACAGCGATTTGCTCCACACTCACATTCTTCCACTGATTTGTGAGTGACGTAATTAAACGACTCGCATATGCACTCAGGCACTCATTTTCTTTAGGTTTACTGGCATTTAAATTGATGAGAGTGGCTGCCGTTGTCTCCACACAATCAAACCTGGTTGTGAATAAGTCTTTAAACTGATTCCAAGTGATACCTGGAAATGTTACTTGCGATAGCCATGTAGAAGCAACACCTTTTAATGCGCGACTCAATGCGACAATTAGTTGGCTACCTTGCAGTGGATTGTCAGTTAGACACAAATCAGCAGTAGCACACCAAGCGCGGGCATCTGTGTCCACATTTTCCGGGTTAAACTCCGGCAAGGTAACACTTTTAGAGGAACCAGGCACTTTAAGAGCTTCGATTAGCGCAACCATATTTTTATTTTGAAGTTCTAGTATGGCACGCCATTTTAAATCACTCTCACTATCACCACTTCCTTCGAATCCCACTTCTGATGTAGTAGGGGGCGGTAATGATTGAGAATTTATTATCTCCTCAGTATGTGACATTTTTATTATTATTATAAACAATATGAAACACAAGATATAAAATTGAACTAATTAAAAGAACGAAACGGATGGACAGTTCCTAGGCCACCTCACACGATGACTCTCTGACATGAACTCATGAACTCCAAAGATTGTCGTCACCGCTCACCGCCTAGACTCCGTCGAAGTGTATCAAAACAAACAAATCCCTATGTTTACTTAAATGACACACTTGCGTTTCGTTTGATGGTTCTCATATTCAAGACATCTCCGACATATATATAATAAAGCTTGATGTTAGATCTTTTTTTATAGTTTTATATTTCGTCACTTTTTACATACATAGCTAATATTTATTATTATATTTATCATCGATTGAAGATATGCTGAAATACTTATTATTTTTCGTTGACTTGGCATGCTTCTTTGTAACTCAATGTAGGCAAAATATCTTTAATTAAATACTGAAACTCATATATCGAACAATTTGTGCTGCATCCAAGATAAGAAACAGACTCCAAATTCATTTTGTTAGTCTCACGTTTGTAGAGAATCTGAAAAAAATAAAACCTATTATTTTTTTGTGATCCAATAAGGCTGTGTAACGAATTTAAGTCTATAAATTAGTCATTTCGGCTTTACTGGTGCTTAGAATTATTGTGGAAATATTTTACGTCAAGAAATAGAAGCGAATATGTTTGTTTTCTGGAAAATTGCTGGTACCTTCTAGCGTTTTCTAGAAACGCCTGGACGTTTGCGGGAAAAACGTAGTGGGGAGACCCACGATATATATATATGTGACTGACTCAGTAAGGAGCATTATTGATTTTGGCCCAGAGACTTTATAGTATGGACTGCTAGTGGTTGAAATAAATTGTGTTGTTTTAAATAGTGTTTAATTAAGATAAATAATGTTACAGCTGGATTTCGATTATCCAGAAAATTGGGAAAAATAAGCGATTCTTCAACAAACATAATTATTCTCTCACGTAGTATTATTATTTATTTTCCAACAATACTATTTGTTTATATATTGTTAGAGCATTGTTTGCAATGCATAAGAAACCAAGTTTAGAGGTGCTACTTTAAAATGATCATAACAAACCTTTATCACATGTGTATCATCCAAATTTTTATGTAGCTCAAATAATATCACACTGCCATATTCAGGAATAAGGGGTATCATTTTCAAGGCATCTAAAATTTGTCCTAATGCCAATCCATGGCTACTGTATAAAAATATTTTGGGTATCTCCGCATTTCCATTCATTTTCAAATGAAAATCCTCAAGTACTTTTTTGAAAAAGTACCCTACAATATAAAATACTTCAGTTTGCACATTTAAACTGATTTACACAAATACCAGCATTAATTTTCCTAATTTCTGGATTATAGTTAAAATAACTGCATGCTCTCGAAACTGCTGACTGTAAAGGTTCCGGAAAAACAGATCTTGTCCATTCTGGCAAAGTATAGTTCGTGTCATACTGAAATTAATAATAATCAAACAGAAATAATTACTTTCTGCTTCAGATTGATACCTCACTTTTCAAAACTAGATACAATTTTAATAGATCTGTAGGGGATTTAATAGGCTTTCCAGATTTTTGTTCCAAATAATTCATTAAATCTTTGTAAGGTGTAATATATAGTTCCTTAACTTTGTCGTCTTCATGTTGTTGCTTTAAAATTTTCATCCGTTTTTGGCAGGCCCCTGGATATAGCAACTAAACAAGAAATATTCAAGATACAAGTGTAGAAAATTGTTTAATGTCCGACTAGTTTATTATTGTTGTCATAATAACATTGTTTTCAGGGTAGTTACGTAACAAATAATACCCGAGGGCATTATGTTCCAAAATAATGCCCTCGGGCATTATTTTGAAAGATAACAAACAAGTTTCCTAGTTACAGCAAGTAACTAGAGTAATTTCTCTGACAGAAATCACAATGACAGGACATACATTGCTAAAAATTTTGATTGAAATACAATAAAAGTTTAAGGCACCACGGGAGTTGAACAGATAATAATGCCTACAGTCAACGTACACATCTCGGGCCAGAGGCCCTCGGGAAGTACACTGTTGACCTCAGGCATTATTGTCTTTTTAACACCCTTGATACCTTAATTACTATAATGCACGAGCGGCTTGGATAAAAATATGAGCTTAGAGGTTCAAGTGTAATGTTTTTGTATATACGTTTTAATACCGCCGTCTAAAACTGCAAATTTCAATGTAACTGAGACCATTGGTCGAAGCTATCATATTAGAAATAATGTCATTATTTCTGACATGTGGATTTGTTCCGGAATAAAAATATTTCAAAAGGTCACAAAAAATAAATTAACAAATGTCTTCATATTCCATATTTCATTTTAATTGGACTGTAAAATTCATAACTGTGGATATGGAAAATTCCATGCTCACATTAAAATTAACTCACGGTACATTCAATAACATCATTTAAAGCCTAAACCTGGCCTAAACTAAACAATAATGGTTCAAAAGTTTTTATGGGACTACGATTTAAGCATTCTAATTGGCTTGAACATAAACCAAATTCACTTATATTGAATGCTGGACTGAAAACAAGCTTTCTGGAAATAAATCCAATAAATAAAAGCAGCAAATATATCCAAAAATTATAGTCCGTGAGACAGGGCATAAATTTTTCGTTGATTACCGCTCACTTGAAACTTCGTGAATGACTTCATTGTGATGAGTCCGACAGCTTTCACATTTGACGAAATTCTTGATTTGGGGGCGTTTTTCAGCGAGAGCTAATTGAACATGTCAATTTCATGAAGTCTTGAAAATGTATTACCGTCATATTGATGTTTACACTAATTGAAAGATTTTTTGATTATAAAATGAAAAATAAAATTGTCCGACATGAATATTGGGGGCCAGCGGTGAGTCCGACAGCCGCACTTGTCACAAGTACGTTGATATGAAAACGGATTACCGCTAGTCTGAGACTTTGAGGACGTGTTCAATTATTTTTTTCTAAAATTCTGGTTATTTCGGGGACGTTTTCCCTGTCCGACTCTGAAAACGTGTCAGGATTATAACAGTTCCTTTATCAGTGACCGCTCATCCCTATGTTTTTTATTTTTCATTCAAATAGTGTCTAGAACATTACTGTATTCATGTCCGACAATTTAAATGCGGCAATACTTCAGAAAAATCAAAAATATGTGGCATGAATGCGGCTGCGTTCATAGGCATATACATATATGAAATGCATATCAAATCAGTATGATTATTGATTATAAATAATAAAAAAAGGCTTGTGCACCAATATATTAATATTATTTTGGAATCAAATGTGTGATATAAAGTCAGTATACTGTGATAATCACCTCAAATATCATTCAAATTTACCTTTTTTTACCTCTTTTTAAGCATATTGCATGCACGGAGAAGTGTGAGATTTGGCATACTCAAAATTTATATGAAGAAGATGTGCAGAAAGCGAAAATTATAAACAGGTGTTCCATTTTAATCTATATATTAATATGTGAAGAGTCTGCTTTGTATCCCTTTTCAAGCATATTGCACCCACGAAAAAATTTGATATTTGGCATACTTTAAGTATATATGATCGAGTGCAGAAAGCTGAAAGTTTATACAGGTGTCCCATTTTAGTTTTACGACGTGAAGAGAAAACTTTGTACCACGCACACGAGGTGATGTGAAACTTGGCTTAGTTGAAGTATTTGTGGAGAATGTGAGTTATGGCATATTTGAAGTATATCTGGAGAAATATGCACCGAATGGGAAAATGGCTGAAGAAAAATTTCAAAGATTTCTCCTCCCTTCCTATAGTCGGGGGAGAAAGTCACTTTAAAATCTTGAATGGGAACCACTAATCCTAATTTTAGATTTGTATGCAGCATCGAATACCAATTTAATTCTACTTGGAACCCCCGGGGATGGAAGATTAAAGTGAGTAACGTTCTAACTTAGCGACATAATAATACATTTCTTTTTCTATTTTCTACTTTACTTTTTTCAATTATTTTGTTTATGAATTATTCATTACTAGCTTATAAACAATGTCCATTACATATCTCTTGATATTAAATACATCAAAAATTGAGTTATATATGTGCGAGCGTTTTCTTGTCGGACTGACGATAAGAACCAATATTTCTGTCGGACAATATGTTTTTTGGACAAATAATATGTTTTCAAATTATGACTGTTCTGGTCCGACGAGCGGTCATTGATGGAGGAGCTGTTATAATCCTGACACGTTCTCAGTGTCGGACTGAGTAAACGCCCCCGAAAATTAGTCACACAAAATTACCAAATTTTAGAAAAAAAAATAATTTAAGACGTCCTTAAGGTCTCAGACTAGCGGCAATCCGTTTTCATATCAACGTACTAGTGACAAGTGCGGCTGTTGGACTCACTGCTGGCCCCCAATATTCATGTCGGACAATTTTATTTTTCATTTTATAATCAAAAAATCTTTCGATTAGTGTAAACATCAATATGACGGTAATACATTTTCAAGACCTCATGAAATTGACATGTTCAATTAGCTCTCGCTGAAAAACGCCCCCAAATCAAGAATTTCGTCAAATGTGAAAGCTGTCGGACTCATCACAATGAAGTCACTCACGAAGTTTCAAGTGAGCGGTAATCAACGAAAAATGTATGCCCTGTCTCACGGACTATTAACAATGCACAAATTTATTTATTTATGAATAACTGACAATTAATGCAACTGACAGATAGCCAAGTACGATTTTTGTGTTATTGTAAATGTAAATCATCGTCACGATGCGTAATGTACCAACCACGGAGTACCATCTTAAGCACGGTCGTAGAAGAAAACATCTATGCAATTTGACAAGCTTCTTTGTAACTAACTGTAGGCAGAAAATCTTTTATCAAATCCTGAAATTCATCTACTGAACAATTGGTGTTGCATCCTGGATAAAAAATAGACTCCAAATTCATTTCGTTAGTTTTTCGTTTATACAGAATCTGGAAAAAAATTCATTACTTGATTATAAGTCTTTTGCTGAGCGTGTAACCCTGTCAAATAGAATTTAATTTTCATAATACCAAATTTCAACTATTGAAAATTGCATATTTTTTAGAAATGATAGAAAATTAACAGTTTGTTGGATTTTTATACAATAAGATGGTCGATTCAATTCATGATTGGCCCAAAAATTCTGAATTTTGCATTTTGATTTATCAATTTTTGACGATTGAAAAATGAATTGAATAGTTCCAGCAATAATATTATGAAAAAACTATTTGACAGTCGAAAGTCTCACGTCATCGAATAGGTATAAGGAAAAATTTAATTACACAAGAGCTTCGAAAATAACCGAATATACTGTTACTTATATATAAATACTATTTAATATAATTCTACAATATTTGGTATCTACGACTTTTCCAACATGTCCATTTAAACTACTATAACAATCTTATACTTGATGACCTAAAGATTTCAACCGTGTTTTTTCAAATTGATTCAATACAAACCTTTATAATAAATTTATCATCAATATGTTTATGTAGTTCAAATAATACTGTACTACCATATTCAGGAACATGAGCTTCGACTTTTAAGACATCTAAAATATGTCCTAAAGTTGATTCATGGCCACAATATAAAAATATTTTGGGTGTTTCTACACTTAAGTCTATTTTTGTGTGAAAATCTTTTAGAATTTTTTTGAAAAAGTATCCTGAAATAAATCATATTTTAATTTATATTATAGCTATTTCTCTTTTAGAATCATACCTGCATTAATTTTTTTAGTTTCCGTATAGTAATTGAAATAACTGTAAGTTTTCGAAACTGCTGATTGTAAAGGCTCCGGAAAAATAGATCTAGTCCATTCTGGTAGGGGATAGTTGGTATCGTGCTAATATGTATAAATATTAATTGAATTATAAAGTAGTTGAATTCATAATTTAAATTCAGTACCTCAGTTTTCAAAATGAGATAAAATTCTGAAAGATCTGCTAGAGATTTAAAATATTTTCCAGAATTTTTCTCCACAAAATTCATCATGTCTTTGTATGGGGTAACATACAATTCTTTCACTTTTTCATCTTTGTACTGTTGTTCCAAAATTTTCAATCGTTTTTGGCATGCACCCGGATTCAACAACTAAACAAATATTTGAAAGAATAGAAATACAAAAATATGAGTCTAAGTCCTAATTCACAATGGGCGTAAGCATAAAAAGTACATAAGAAATACATAAGACATAAAGTTGAACATGTGCGATTCTTATGGCCGTGTTCACAATGCTCTTACGTATTTCTTATGCTTACGTAGTGCATAACAGCTTCATAAGAAAGTTGAAATCATCTCAACTTTACGTATTTCTTACACATATATTTTCTTAATGCGCATGTCCAATATATTTTTACAGGCACAGACAGTAAATGTGTCAAGTGAATGAAAATAAACTTATTTTTGTGGTTAGGAATATTTATAATCTTTGTTTTAATAACAATACTAAACGAATTTCGTCTTCCAAAAGAGATATTTAATTGCAAACATGTGCAGAAACAAAAGTAATGCCCTAAACTAAGAGCTTTAATATAGAAAACAAAACTAAAAGCAATGAAAAATATTTTCAAATATAAAATTTGAAAAAAAGAAGTCTTTAAAAAAGCTGTTTTGATAAAATAATCGAATTAAAACAATAATAAAGCAAAGCGTTGCTTAGGACAAGTGATTTAAATTGTGACAGATACTAAAAACTAAAAGTACCTATATTTTATAACCAACTAAGGCTGCAATATCCCTATAAAATAATTTTTATGCTTTGCTTATGCTATACTCATTGTGAACACGCATAAGATTTTCATAAGAATTATGTTATGTACTTCTTATGCTACGCCCATTGTGAATTATGGCTAAAACATATAAACGCAATATGATATTCAACATTATTACAAATAAGCAAATTTATTTGAAACAAATGGTACAATAACAATATTCAAACATTTGCCATCAGAAATATTGAAAATATATTTAAATTTCATAACAAAAAACTCTAGTACATCTAATGACATCTAGAGATGAGCTCAAGAGTAGACTTTGTTTATCTCTCTTTCTAGTTGTTTCTTTTCGTCCAGCCAAAAACAAGACAATAGCGTTGACGTTTTGTCTAGGGTATTTTTGGTCCTTGGAGCTAAATCTACATGCCCGAATTACTCATGACTACTGATTAAAATCACTTTAATGGCAGCTCTGAACAGTGCTCACTAACTAACACTGAAATTTGCAATATTTTAAATAGCGCCATTCGAACATATGCACGAAAACATTCCATTTTGAACCGCTAGGCAGCGCGCGGGTTGCAGTTAAACATCTGTGCCGATAGCCTATAATATTAATTATTTTAATTTATTTTTATTGCAGTTTCTTATCTTTCTCTTAAATTCTGAGTGTTCCTCTATTTAAAAATACCGTTTCAGGATTAAATTTTAATTTTGTTATTATCTGGTTCAGGGTATAACTAATAGACGGAGAGCTGGCTACATAAAAAACCTTGTTATCGCTACATGGCTAATTCTTTTTGTGAAAGGATCTTTTTATGTGGCCAAGTTCGAATCGTCTTGTCTGCCAACGCGAATCCGTGGCTTTTGGACATTTTGAAGTTAATATTTTAATCCAAATTGCCAAGAAATTTTATGTCAATTTTGATGAGAACAATGCCATTTACAATATCGTTTCCTCAGTTACCAGCTACTACTGCCGTCAAACTGACATTTACAAAAGGAAATTTTCACATCATCTATGAAGTAGCACGTGAAACTTATCAAACGTCACTTCTGTAAATCATATTTATTTGGTGAACATAAAAAGGATGGAATCATTTAAAAATAATAATGTTCTGCGTTCGGGTATAAATGCGCTAGCTCAGGCGCACTTTAATTATTATCTGTCCGCCGTGGTTTCAACTATGATTTTTTTGTTTGCCTTCTTACATATGGCTATTCTAATATATGAATATAACATTTAATCAATCGGTATGCATGTATGTGATAGTTTTTTCATTTAAAATTTCATTCCAATTTCGCGCTGACTGCCAGCACTTTAGCCACAAGCAAACAGCCAAAAATTGACCTTGTTTCTCAAGAATATATAGAATCTATTCTCATAATTATAATATATGTATCTCATAGAAAATTTAATATCGTAATTTCACTTATTTCACCGGCCACCCTCACTATAAGACACGGGATCCCGCTAGCAAACCAGGCGATATGAACTTGCCTACACAAAAAGAGTATTTCATAATAGGAAGCTTTTTTATGTAGCTAGCTCTTAGATTAAGTGTACATGAGAATTTTCATAATGTTTTATTTTCGATCGTTCCAATTTCCTTAAAATATAGTAAATTTCTCATGAATACTTTTTCTTTTGTGAATGTCAGTTTGACGGCAGCAGTAGTTGGTAACTAAGGAAACGATATTGTGAATGACATTGTTCTCGTCAAAATTGACAGAAAATTTCTTGGCAATTTGAACTAAAATATCAAGCTCAAAATGTCCAAAAGCCACGGATTTGCGCTGGCAGACAAGACGATTCGAACTTGGCTACACAAAAAGATTTTTTTACAAAAGGAATTAGCCATGTAGCGATAACAAGGTTTTTTATGTAGCCAGCTCTTAGACTATACGCTATGTCAGTAGCGACGGATGCGACTCCATGCGGTAGAAGTTATAAGCTCTTTACTAATATGACTTGAGCTGTCAAAACAAATATAAAAGAGCATAAAGCCAAACTGAGTTTTTGAGGAAAATAAATATGGAAAATCATTTGAAAAAGTGGAGATCATAGGGACAAGGTTTAATTTATTGTGTGTCTGAGTGTTCGCACACACAACTGCGCAATGATGAACTGAAATTTCATTCATTTCCGAATCGCGAATGGGCGTAAGGAACTATGAAAAAGTTATCTTCTCAGTTTGCTTTTATGCAATAGTACATACTATCAATCCTTGCACTCTTATGATATTCATTCAACTGTGCTGGACGATTTCAAATCATTGACTGGTCAGTCTTGAAGCAGATACCTTCTGTGTTAATTTATATGCAAATTGCAGCTGTATGTTTGCAGTTGCAACTAATATTAACAATTTTTCGACCTAAATTTACCTGTATTAATAAATTTTTACAGCAATCATGTAAAAAACAGACTTATTATTATATTAGCGAACTTTAGAAATAAGCAGTTGATGTTTTTTAAATAGTTTAATGTTTGTACAGTATCAATATTGAATTATTAAAATAATATTTCAACAATATTATTATTGATCATAGATTGAAGACAAAATTTCATGAATGAATCCTTATTAATGAATTTTTACTTGTTTAAATTCATTATGTTTTCGGATAACTCGTATCTGGCAAGCAAATATCAAATCATCAGGCATGAATGCTGCTGATTTCCTAATGAAGAATTCAAAATACACCAAATCAAGAAGTTTTTATGATAGTCACACAGACTATTTTCAATTTATAAAAATAACTCGTAAATATCAGATGAAGCTATCTAAAATCACGACAAAAATTATTATTGTTTATCGATTCAATATTCAGATAATAATCAAACAGAATATGCAAGAAGTACACCCGAACCTACGTATTATCATGTCAAGTAGAAAACTATGTTTACACTTATAATAATTTACACATATCTTGACCAATAAATTATACAAATTCAGATTTGTTCTATCACTGAATGTGCCAGGCGTTTCGCACAAAGTAACTCCTGTAATTTCACTATCTTCTTCCGTTATTTTTAATTTCTTCTTCGTCGCTGACATGAAAACTTTGTACCAATTTTTTCCCTTTGCTCAAACTTTTGGATCTAAATATAGGTAAATCAACTTCTTGAGACCTGCATCAAAGTACTACTGTAATTGTAACAAACTTTCTGCTAATTCTAAGTGCCAGTTTTGCAAATTACGTGAGTACGTCAAAAATTGTTGATTGTCACGATTTTAAATATATTAGTAAATAGATGCCAAGTGCCGCCACCAGGACGGCGCTCGCGCCGCGCACAACGCTACTGACATGGCGTATAAGCATGAATGATAAAAACGTACATCATCTTCTTCATACGGTTTATAATCAACAGGAACTGGTATCCATGGTAACTGTTCATTCCAAATTTGTTGCTTTGCTGGGGGCCATAATCCTGCAGCAACCAAAAGGGCACTCATTCGAGTCCTTGAAAATCCTGTGCTTCGTACTTTCATTATTTTGCTTGTATAAATATTGCCCAAAAATTTATCATATCTTCTTCGTAAAAACTGACCCAATTGATACTCTTGCAATTTTCCTCTCTAAGAATGCAAAAAAAGTAAACAAATAATTGAAAAAGGAAAGAAATGTCCGATCTTGTAAATTGTGTTAGAAAGTTTGCTGTACGACGCAAAGCTAATTGTTGGAGCACAGATAGCTATATATAAATGTTTGATGAATTTGTAAATAATATTTGAAAAAACTTGCATTAGTGAGTTCTCCTTTCCCGATTGGTTCAAATGTCTCGTTTATGTGGGGATCTGTAGGATAGACTGAATCTGTAACTCTTTCTCCATGTCTAAATAACTGCAAAAATAAAATTAAAAAAAAAAATTGTACTGCTTTTCCAAGGAAATTCTTACCGCATGAACCATTAATAACGTATCATCTGCCGTTTGGACATCTACTAAAATAACTTCAGTAACACAAAATATTGAAAACACAGCAAATTTGAGAGACCACATTTTCATTTGAATTAATGAGAAGATGGAGAAAAAATGAAAAAATAAAATTGATATTGCGTCAATTATAGTAAACTTATCTGCTTTGAATAGCGAACTTTGACAATTCTTATCATTTACAATTTAGGTTTTTCTGTAAATAAACACATTTTATTATAATGTATTTTATTGAATTTATCTTGTTCATTATTTTTGTTAGTAAAATTTAATTTTAATCCTTTCAGTTGGTCTGTAGCTCAGGAAATCTATAGAATGTCGTAGCATTTTCTGTTTTTTCTTAAATAAATCTTCATCTGATTCAAAATCTGATTCAAACCAATTTTCATACAAATCTGGATTGTAACCTATTGGTTCATCCCAAGCCTTTCGACAATTTTTTATTATCCATGTGTGCTCTTCCCTAGATGGAATTCTAAATAAAAAATATCAATATCAGTTCATAAATCAATAAAGAAAACAAAAGAATAAATAATAATATGAATAAACCGAATCTTTTACTCTGGGTAACATAACGACACTGTCAATTCAATATTGTCATATCATAATAATAGTATATTATGCTACAAGGACCGAACGACTGTCATTTTTGTTCAGGATAGATTTGGTTGCATTCGGTGAAGACGAGGGCAAAGCCCAAGGCGTAGCTCCATGCAGCCAAATTTGTCCGTGACAATAATGACAGTCGTTCAGTGTCCGTGTTGCATACGATACTTTTTGTAACAAGTGCACCGAAGTACCCCAATTACTAAGCTTTTTAAATAAATTTGTATGTATTGAAACTATCTTACCGATTTGACAAACAAATTTTTGCAAATGCAATCACATTACAGTAAACTAATACAATGAAATATTACTTACATAATTTATTTTATCAATTGATATTTTTCACATTCTCTGTGCTATCCCGTTCACAATAAATGCACATACTATAACGAACAGATCCTATAATACAATTTTCTTTTAGATATCAATTTCCAGTTTGGCATATATCAATGAGATAAAAAAAATCCAACGGCATGCATGATCCATGATCTACAATTTCATTTTTACCCAGCGGACAAAAATATCCATTAATTCCCAGTCAACAAAGAATTAATGAAAATTGTTACCATGGTTTGGAATTGAGAACTTTCGAAGCAGAAGTCAGCTCAGTAATAGGGTACTTTCGGTGACGTGTTACAAAAAATTATATTCCACTTTAATTGCAGTTCAAGTTTTTTTTTTTGTCTTATGTGTTAGTAAAATGATAATGCATACCTTATAATGTCTTTTAGATTGATTGCATCATATACACAGTTCGTATTAGGATCGTAGAAACCGTCTCCTGTATCATAAAATCCAGGAGGTATGTCTCTAGTTACAAGAGAATTCGTTAAGAACGAACGACCTGCTGGTTTAAGTTTATCTTTCATCTCCACATGAAACCTAAAAAAATTGTAATTATTTTACAATTTTTTATTTTTTAATCAAACCTAATTTTAACCGTCTGTCTGGCATTTCACAATAAGGTCCAAAACACAAATTGTCTGCAAAAAAATATCTATGTGCTATCATGTGTCCATTCTCCCAAAATCCATCCATTTTTGCATTATTTGGATACATTAGAGTTCCTCGTTCATGAAACATCCCATCAGAAAAATCTCCATCGTAGTTAACTCCTAAAAGAAGGAATAATAAACGCCTTTTATAAGTTTGTTTTAAAATAGTTGAAATATTGTTATTTGTTATTTAAGACAACAATATTAGAAACACTTATTTTATACGTTTCTTAAATTATTTATTTTCCTAAAATTATCATTTGTAGAATGAAAACTGAAAATAAATTTATCATTTGTGACCTACGTCGTGATGTCGAAACGAAAAATGAAATTATGAAAACAAGACCAACGCCAGACATAAAACTCACTCAAAATAACAAAATTAAAGGCCAGCAGTCCGTGCGACATTTCCAAATTAAAATATATGAAAAATTTAAATGGATTGCTGATTGTTGCGAGAAAAATAAGTTGTATTGTTGGTCATGTATATATCCCCTTCCTCACCACCGATTGTGCACCCCTATCACAGAAAGTCACCGCACGCCACTGCTGAGAGCATGTGACGAATTACCTCATAAGATAATTCCATAATTCAAATGAGAATGAAAAAGACCGTAGTAAGTTGTTAATAAAGCTTCTAAACCCAAAATATTATAAAGTTTACGAAGTAGGAATATTATACTTGCAAATTTCTTCGACAAAAAATAAGTGTGATAGAACCAATTTAAGCGATCGTCTAGGTTTACAATTAGTCCAGTCAATGCACGGTTGCTCTAGCAATTCTACCAAATAGCACCGATTAGCACCAAAATTAGGCTGTAGGTTCTAGTTCAAAGTTGTCAATGTGCCGAGGGTTGCTTTTACCTTGGGTGTGGACACCACCCTTTCTCGGGGATGAATTTTTTTCTATTAAAAATAAGTATGTGAATTGTTAGATTATCTAATTCTAAGCAACTTTTGTTCTATAAAGTTTTTACTGAAAGTTAATACTTTTCGACTTATTCGAGAGTGGAAATGTCAATTTTTCAACAAAAAAAGGTTTTCATGAATAACTCTGAAAATAAGTATTCCATGAAAAAAATTATTCGAAGTAAAAATGTAGCTTATAAAAAAACAAAAAAAAATACTGTGTTTCAAATATCACTGGATCCTGTACTAACGGAATAATAGCTTGATAAAGGTTGATTCTTCTTCGTTAAACGCCAAAATCGAAAGTTTCAACTTGAAATATCCAAAAAACAAGGCATTTTTTGAGGAAAAATTAATAGAACTCTTTTTGAAGTGCTTGAAAAAACCTTTATTTTTTTATGGAGGTTCTTAGTATCAAAATTAAGCGATTTATGACAAAAACAAAATTGGTCCCTATTTTTTGGCGACAAAAAAATGTGAAAATCACCTTCTAATAACCACCCCAATTGAAAATGATCCCTACCACTTCACAATTTACTATATTTATGTACTTGTAATATGCCCTATTAGTATAACCGGTTGGAAGTGCAAGTTTGCAAAAAATTGCCTTTCTTCAAAAATAACTCAAAAACTATGAAAAGATACGCAAAATTTTGAAGGGATAAAAATTGTCAATTTTTTTTTCTAAAAATTTAGGTCTTTTCTTTTTGGGTACGATAAAAATTGAATAAGATATGGCCGTTTTAAGTTTGCATATGTTCGCAAATAGTTTAAAAAAAGCTTTAAAAAAATTGGTTCACATCAGCTTTTAGCTCTTGAAAAAACTTACAAAATGGTTTTTTGTTCAACTTGATAGCTCAAAGACTAAGCGAGTTATGGTGAAAATTATAGATCAAGAGGAAAACGAGGAGGAAGACGAGAATGAGGCAGATTTGGAAACGAACGAGAATGAAGCAGAAAATGATTTTTAATTATGTTTTTCGACTTTTCTGTGTTTTTATAACAAAAAATATATTTATTTTTTTAATTGAAAACTTGAAAAAAAGAAATTAAAAATTTCAATCAGTAGGGATTGTTTTTATAAGGGTTGCAACTTGTAATTCATGATGCTATTATAATTTCTATCGAATAAACGCTTGAATATACAATTCTATAATTATTTTTGAATAGGGATAGTTTACACCCCTAAAAAATGAAAAGCAACTCTCGGCACATTGACAACTTTGTAATAGAGAGCAAGCAGAACCCAAATCCAAATTTTGGTATAAATTGGTGCTGTTTGGCAGAATAGTTGGGTTTGGCCGTTTTTTCCTTGCATTGATTGGACTAAATATCATAAGCTGAAGATCTTACTTCATGCTCCACCTCTTGAACAAGATCTGATTTAATAATAATTAGAATAAATAAAGATAGCGCTACTGTAAGAAAAATGGATGAATAACCGCGGAGAAAGCACTCCTTCAAAAGATAAGAATGCGAAAATTGATCTTTAGGATCACTTTCACATTAGCGACAAAGCCGCATAACTAAATTGTATAATTGAATCACCAATGTTTATCTTACCATAAAAGAAACAATAATATCCATATCCCTGCATTCCAATAGCATCCCATGATCCGTCATGCTTACTTCCGGTGCAAAATTTAACTAAAGATCCTCTTTTGACAGATAATTTACGTAAATTTTTATGAGGAGCATGAGAATTCTTCTTTTTCCGAGCTGAATTAGATTTGATACTAGAGCGTTGCTGAAAAATTGCATTTTAAAATACATTAAATTATTACAAAAAGAACCTCCAAACTTTGTATCCTGAGTATAAAGAGATGAAATACAAATAATATTAAATTATTACCTTCTTTGGTAACCCCAAAAATTAACGCATACAAAAATGTCAAAAATACTTTACAATTTTGATTTCCTTGAATCAATCAATTTATGGATGTCATGAATTGACAGATATAAAATTTCATAAAAAAGTAATTTACCTTCAATTTCTTAGTATTTCGTAGAATGTATTGATACATTTTGGCACAATTACTTTACAATTACAACAACAAATTGAACATGAAATAAAACAAAAGCGTAATAAAATATAAAAATGTATTTAACAACTATGATTTACAATACTGTTTTATATTATTTAATAATTTTCTTCATTAAAAATGCCATTCCATGTACTCGAAAATGCTTGCTGAGTTCTTGGGCATCCGGAAACATTTGTCTACAAATTCGACATTGATTTTCAGCAACTGGTTCCTTAACTTCCCCAGGTACCATTCGCATACTTTCTTCTAACATTCTTACAGCTTCTTTATCAAAACATTCGTTTTCTGCCATATAGGAATCGATATCTTGTACCAGATGGTATACTTGCAGATGTTTTATTAAAGAGGGCTTCACCACAAAGCATTCTCCGCATTCCATACATTGATAGGAAGTGGAAATATCACGATGAATTTGAATATGGTCGTGGAATAATGTTCTTGATTCATTTTTAAAGTCGCACAATTTGCATTTGTATTCTCCATCAAATGGGATAGGGTCTGCAGTAAGTATGTCTTCGTTTTCTGCATGCTGTATCTTTTTGAAGCTCCCGTTGAGTAATCGTTTCCGTTTTCGCTTGCTGGAGTCGTCGCTGTTTGGAGATACTTGTCTGTCTTCAAACGTATCTAAATTTTCAAGAATTCGTGAATTTACTTTATCAAAATTAATTTTGTTGACAATTACAATAGGATTTCTGAATTTACAAAAATGTTCAGCATAATCTATCGGTTTATCATCATTTCCTAACGTGGAATTACATAATATACAGAGAAAATCATCATTTTCCATATTTCTCATTACAAAATAATTTGATGTGTGTTCATAATCCAAATTAGGCGTACCTTTTACAGTATATTCATTAGAAAATGGTAATAAACATTTGGGACATTCGTCAGAAATTTTTGAAATTTCTTTATAAGTACAGCTAAAATGTACTCTACTATTACAAGGCCTACAATATTTAATAACTTTACATTTTAATTCGCTCTGAGATTCGCTTCGCAGTACTTCTTTCTTCACTTGATTGTTCAACAGCAATTTTGTGCATTTCATAATATGTACACCATAAGTTTGTTTCGATCTATAACAGCTTCTGCAGTACCGGCAAATATAAACAAAAATTCTGTTGTCTTTATTATTAACATGATTCAAAACATGTTGTTTTATATTTTTAGCAGGAGCAGAGCAAACAGTGCATTCATGGATCCTAGTAAACGAAATATTACTAGCATTTTCATGCGACACCCGATGAATATTAAAATCTATTTCACTAGCAAAATATAAAGAGCACATATTACAAGCAAATCGAACTTTCATATGAGCAACAGGAAAATGTGAACTGAAAGTTACATTCTGGGCAAATACTTTGCCACATTTTTTTGCTGGGCATTTATAACGAACAATTTTTGCGGTATGGAAACAGGCAAATTCCATATGATTCTCCAATTCTTCCCATACTTCAAAATCTACGCTACATTCTGGACAGACAAATGGCGGAGTTTTGTCATGGATTCTAATATGAGCTTTCAAAGCACAAGCACTTGTGGATATCAAACCACAAATTCTACATCTATAATTGTCTGCTATTGGTTGAGTAATTTTCTGGAAGTGGTCTTGCATAATACGCTGCGGAATTTTGCATTCAGGACAATTTGGAATCATATCTCCATCTTTCGACTTTGAGTTATTTGATCCATTTGGTAGAGAATTCGAATGTTCTGCTAGGATTTGAGGTTTTATATCTTCATTTGCCATGTGATTGTCTTCGTCGTCCAGACAAATGACGTCTTCTTCCATTATTATATTATCAATATTTGATGTATTTTTATCAGCTGGAGGGATTACTGATACAAAAATACATTTTGGAATTGTTTCATTTACTTGTTTCAGGATCAAAGCATCGTTTTCTTTTGAAATGTTATTGTTATTTGCAGAACAAAAGAATATCAAATCGTTTGGAAAAAAAATAACCACTCTTTTGCCAATACAATCATCGCTCGGTTTGTAGAATTTTACGTTAATATTCAAATTTAAAATTGATGTATCATCTTTGGAATCATATAATAGAGGAATACTGGGAACAGGTAAAAATCCTGCTATATCCATAGGGATAGTTGATATCTCAACATTATCAAGGTCAATCTGTCCTCCTAATTCCGAAAAGTGATCTCTACAGTGTAATAGAAACGAACAAATATTGTAGAAAGTTTTTTGATGACTGCAAGAGGGACATTTATATTTGCAAACCATTCCCCGACGGTTTACGTGATCTAAAAATGAGTTGCGGCTTCCAAACCTGCACATAAAAAATAAAAGTTATTTCAATAAGCACGTAAAATTGATTTCTAGTACGCACATGTCTCGACAGGCGTAGCATGGATAGACAACATGGCCGACTTGAGGTTGGAACGAAATCCACTGGTCGTTTTTGTTGTCAAAGAGGACGTACCACTTTGTTAAATACGGATTCCGCTTCTCCTGTAATCATTTATTATATCAATTATTCGATTTTAATTAAGTATTTGACAAATCAAAAATATTCGAAATATTTGAAAGCTTACTTAGGTTAGCTACATTTGCAAATTATAGATATCTGTAAATGCCCCGCCCACAATACCCCAAAAGGTTCGTTCTATATTAACTTCTTTTAAACTAGTATACTTTTTTACTTTAATTCAAATGATTAATTTGCTCAAAATTCCTAAAAACGATAGTTTCTTATAGCTAGATAATACTTACAGGTATTGCAGTTGAAACTGTCATATTAGTCGCCGGACTAAAGATTCGATTTCTTGGTATTACCAGTTCAGGCAGTTGGTTAATCTAAAATAAACACATTCAAATCAGTATTATGTCTTGATAATGCTACACATATTAAAGAGAACACTACTAGCATTATACCGTTTTGAATACGAAAAATAAAAGTGAAATTCGTTATACTACGCATGTAGTTTTGACGTCATAAAGTGCTTATGAACCTATTTATCTACAAGTTTCAAATTTATAAACACAGATATTCAGTACGACCCAGCTGAATGTTTATTAACCTACACTCAGCTGATCTGTATTGAGTTTGCGTGTATCTAAACAACAAAAAATACCCGTTTTATAATTTCTCAAATTCCTCATTTTATTTCAGCACGAAGCTCATTTGTTTTATATGTCATACATGTGCTAAATATAATCTGAAAATCACAACAATAAATAGTGGTGAAAATAAGTTTTGGCAATTTTTACTTACTGATGTAGATTTTGTACATACCATAACACAATCCATACTTGATGAATTTGATTCACTAACAACAAAAACGTGTATACAACATGACAACTAAAGATTGTTTTGCAGTAATACCAACAAAGTACATACAGCGGAAGTTAACGGATTGCTACGCTAACTAGCGGGAACACAGTGGCATCATAAGTAGGCTAAAGATCGTAATTTTTTTGACGCATGCTCGGAACGTTTATATTTGAATCCTGAATCTAAATCACTCCAAAATACATGACGAAATCTGTTCGCTCCTGTAAATAAAGAAATGTGTATTTGTTCACGCAAAGCGTACATTTGAAGTGAAACTTCTCTAATATATTAAAATTATGATTGAAAGTAGGCGAAAGTACTCACAATTCTTATTTATTTCAACAGATTGTTGTGGAATAGATTTTGTACTTTTTTACATACAATTAATTGTAATTTCTGCTGTATCACATATATTAATAAATAGACTGTACTTAAAATATACTCGTTGTTTATATGAGATTTGAAATTTCACTGCAATAATGTCTAAGAAAAAGCACAAATATTATAAAATTAATTTATTATTTACAAAATATGTACAAAACAATAAAAGTATAACTAGAAATTATAATAGTTCTTAAAAGATCAAATTCTTATTACAAAATTTTGTTCAAAAATTTTGTATCTTACAAAAATTCCATAACTCGAGACTAATCTTACGTATACATAAAAATATCCGTATAATTCTTTAATAAAAATAAATATCAGAGTTTTTATTACTTTTTTATACTTATACTATATACATATTATTAAATTTAGATACCTACGAGCAAAATTTTGCCATTAAAGTCTTTGCCGAAAATTCTAATTCACAATAACATAATTGAGCTTCAATTTAACCTTTTTAAAGGTACACAGCATTTCTAAATACCTAAAGCACTTTTAACATTTTAATTTCGGTTTAAAATAGCATAATAAATATCTTATTTTATTAATTAGTTCGCTTTTCTAAGAAAATCGTTTAAATTCGAAATCGTATTGCTTTCTCTTTTGCTGGCACCTAAACTATAAGTACTGTTTCGTAATTCGTACTACCAGTACAAAAAGTATCACCAGCCCATAATCAGTCGACTGGTTCAGCCCATGGATGTTCTATGTGCCCATATTGGATATCAGTCAATCGTTTTAGTATCCTTGCGAAAATTGGGTGTTTGTTTTCCATTGTGGGAATATGTAGAAGTTGGCCAGCATATTCAATGTAAGAAACTGGACTTACAATACAGGCTGTGCCCGAACCAAAAATTTCCAATAGCTAAAACAAAAAAATAATCAGAATAATTGGGATGGAATTACGACCAAACAAGATTATGAACATAATTCAGTAAGAGTTAAGATTTACAAGTCCTTCCCACTGAAATTGGTCCAACTCATTTTTGTATTTACTTATGTCCGATTTCATGACCGGGAGTTGAATTTACTTGACTAATGCCCGGTTTTATAAAGGGCAGAGTAATTCACTTCCAAAGTAAATAAAATTTACTCTGTTAAATGACAGTCGATTGTCATAAAGAAATTCAAAACGATTAGAATCTGTTAAGTAGAATAAATTTATTTTGAGAGTAAATTTACTTGGTCTTTTATAAAACCGGCCCTAAAAGTTAACCAATGAACTAGGATTCGATTTAATTCATTCGATTGGTCAGCGATGACACAAAAAATGTAGAGATTGATATCACCAAGAAAACGAGCCATTTAAACCAGATTAATTTGAGTCGAAAACATGAAATCGACCATTAGAAAGCGTCATTAATTCAATTATATTCCTATTGCAGACAACATTCACATTTCGAAATTTTGATGAAAATATCCGTTTTGAGCATCCATTTTGACTGTTTTCGGCTTGATGTCGGTACGTATGTATGTGTATTGCTCTGTTCGTGTCACACAAATATCTTTTGATCGCTCTGCACGATTTAAATGATACCTGACTGACAAATATAAAGAAGATTCTGAGTTAGGGTTTCGTATCTTATACATACTCTAAAAATCTGACGTGAACATCACGTGACTTACTTGTACATCATTGGATCGTTAACTGTGGAACGATGTGATTTTATGTTTGATCGTATATATCATTGGGTATGTATTATCAAACACAAAATCTCATCGTTTCACAGTTAATCGTTTTGGATTTACCCAAGAGATTCTCAAAATCTGTGAAGTAAAATGCGCTTTCAGCCAAGTCGGTTGCTATGGAAATAGTAGGCCATTATTCTTATACTACAACATTCCTAAATACTGATTTCCAAAATTCTACGACTACCAACAGATCTGAATTTATGCGCAAAATTAAAAAATAAATTCCTACTGAAGTGCACTTCCGGTTCAGTCTATTGTTATGAAAATAGTAGGCAATCATTCAGATGCTACAGCAGACTGAAATACCAAATTTCAATATTCTACACCTGATCATTTCGAATTTATGCGAAAAATTCCAAAAGACTGTCAAATAAAGTGCACTTCCGGCTCGGTGGATCTCAATAAAAATGGGATATGAGCATCTAGACGGTATAATCGTCCTAAATACTGAATTCTAATAATCTACGTTCAATCTTTTTGGATATATGCGGAAAATTCAAAAAATGTTTCGAATAAAGTGCTCTTCCGGCTTAGTCGATAGCAATCATAATGCAAGGTGTACAACTAGATATTATAAAAGTGCCCAATACAAAATTTAAATATTCTATGATTGTTTAGAATTTATGCGGAAAGTTCAAAAAGTCTGTCATATAAAGTGCACTTCCGGCTCAGCCGATTGTTACAAAAATAGAAGATTACCATTCAGATGCTACAGCAATTTCAAATGCTGAATTCCAGTATCCTACGTCTGATCATTCTGGATTTATGCGGAGAAATTTAAAAATGTCTCAAGTAAAGCGCCCTTTTGATTTAGCCGATCGCAATTACTCTGCAAGATGTACAATAAGATGTTATAGAAGTTCTTTATACGAAATTTCAATATGCTATGGCGGATCATTCTATATTTATGCAAAAAATTCAAAAAAAGTTTCAAGTAAAGTGCACTTTTGGCCTGGCCGATTCTTACAAAAATAGCAGATAACCATTCTGATACAACATCAAGTTCAAATATTGAATTTCAACATACTACGGTTGAGCATTTATTAGAAAAATTTGAAAAAAGTTTCAAGTAAAGTGCACTTCCGGTACAGACGATTGGAACCATAATGCGAGATGCACAACTAGACCTATACCAGTTTTAAATACAAAATTTCAACATTATACGTTCAACCAGTTTTGAGATTTGCGAGTTACGAACGCACGAACGCACATACGTACCGACATCAAGCCAAAAATAGTCAAAATGGATTCAGGGATGCTCAAAACGGATATTTTCATCAAAATTTCAATAGGTGAATTTTGTTGGTTTCACAATACTTTCTTGTACTTAGTACAAGTAAGTAAAAATGGATCTTTTTCTAATTTAATTTGTGATTAGAAGCGTGAAAAATTCTAAGGATTAAACTTACTCTGTTTTGATTAAGTAGTTGAATAACTTCTGACATAGTAATAACTCGTTCAGTAATTTTAAATTCATTCCATTCTTCTAGCATTTCTAAAATCGAATATCGGGTGATTCCGGGTAGAATTAATCCATTTAGAGGAGGTGTTATCAATTCCTTTTCTAAACAAAAAACATAAATAATGCTTAAAGATGTAAATAAAAATTTTGGCATATTTGGGGAAAACACAAACCTTGGCATATTTAGATAAATAATATTTATGATAGAATATTTACATTTTACTTTAATAATAAATCATTGTGTATTTGATGAACTCACCTCCTAGTTCATTTATATAAAACATGAAAATATTCATTGTTCCAACTTCTGTCAGTTGGTGGTCCTCCCCATACAGCCACAAAACCTGCTGTCGGCCTCTCCGTTGGGCCTCACTTTGTACCCTAATCGTAGGTCCATAATTCGAGCCCATTTTGCGATCTCCACACCCGCCTGGCCAGGCTCGGGTATAAGACGGATCTGCCAAAAGAGATATTCCTTCAATTTTTGCATCCCCGCCGCCGAAATATGATCCCACTGGGCAAAGAATTGTATACAACAGGGCAGATTCTGATGAAGAGACACCCAATGCACCCTGAAATAATTAAATGGATTTATTAGAAGATATATTGCTTAGAAACTATTATCTTAGAACAGAAATCTTTATTTAAATGTGGCAATATTTTATCAGGAATTAAAAAAGTTAACTTTGACCCATAAAGTATGATTTTATTTTATTACGCATAAACAACTTGAATTTTGCAGTTATAATATTGCAAAATAAATTTTTGCTCATTCATTTGCAATAAAAATGGCTAGAGATGCTTAAAAAAATAATATGTAGATACTTACGTCAATCCCAATTAAAGTAGGTCTTATGTAGAGACTAGATGCTTCACTATGCGGAACCCATTCTTGATCAATACTGACTAATCGATTTATACATTGTACTAACTCATTCCCGTCAAAAGAAGGAAGTCCTGATCTTTCTGCAGATAGATTCATACGTTCCATGTTTAAATGAGGACGAAAAACTCGAACTCTGCCGTCCACACCGCGGTAGGCTTTCATTCCTTCAAACAACTACAAGAAAATTGACAAAATTAATAATTTAGAGTCTAGTTTAATAAATTTTCTTAAACATAGTTGAATTTACAAAGATTTGAGAGAATTTAGGCATTTGGAAAATGTTAATTAGTAAATGATTATATCTAGGAAAATTTATCAACCTATTGTACCGCCAGATCTCATTACTCCAATAGAAGTTCTGTCTTTTAGATAAATTCCCAGATATTTTGATGTTTTATCTTCTTTAGTATGTCAGTTTGCATCCCGGTTATGTTAACCAACGAATTTTATGCAATTGTTGAAACAATGTTCTGGATTGTCTGCGGATGCAGTTCAGAATTAGTTTCGATTTTACTTGATACGATTCTAGTGTTTTTAAAGTGGCTTGGTTATTCGTTACTATACAGATTCTCTTATTACACTGGTCAACACAGAAGAATTTTCCAGAATTCTGTTGATCGTTTTTGATTAAATTGAGGGTGCTGATTCCGAAACTAGCACTAGCTTTTTTCTAGCAGCTCTTGTTTTTGAATTACATACAGGCTATAAATTCTTACGAAAATGTATACTTTTACATACTTAAGTTGATTTGAATCCATACAATTCTGTCTTTTATAGGATTTTCTGGAATAAGGAGCTTGCTCAAGGTCCCGACAAAGATTCCAGCAATAGTATGCCATCATATAAGTGTCCCATCATCCTTGGTATCGTTCTTTCATAACTCGTATCTTGATGAAATCTTTCATCCTGTTCTTCACTAAAATCTCCAAGAGTTTTAGGAAATCGATCCAAATGAGAATGTAAATGATGAAGTTCAATGTTCTTGTTGCACCCAAAATCTCTCAGATTTGACAACATGTCCTGTACCAATTGTAAATAGTTTTCTGAATTTTTGGATTTTGTAAACGAATTATTTCCATGTCCTCTTTTCGTGCTCATAAGTGCTCAACAACATTTTGGATTTCTGATCAACAGTCTAATTTGTGGACCATCGAGAATACCTACTTTCAATTTTTCTGCACTTAGCTCAGGAGATTTGATAGGTAAGCACAACATTCACCATCTTTGTTAAGGATCTTAATAAATTGTTTCCTAATGCCGAGTTTATTATGAAGCGGTGGTAATATAATTGGATCTTGATTCACTAAATGGAGATTCATCACATTTTGATCACCAATAACTAGTGATTCTCTCGACAGTCGCATTCTTGGAGTCCAAAGGTCTCTTTTATTTGTAATATATTTACGATACTGTATTAAGGTATATTCACCACAAATAAAACAAAAACTGTCTGGATCGTTCGTACAAGGTCTCCTCTCCGTAGTCATTGTAATATTCACTATTAAGGTAAAACTGGAGAAGAAAATCTACTTCTTAAATATTAATGAATGTGAAGAATTTAAATATCTCAAAAACTAGAGCTGCCAAGGAAGATTTAGTATGATATATGGAATCACCACATCAAAATACATTGAAATTGACACCAATATTTTTGGAAAATTTTATAAAGTCGTAAATTGTTGACCAGTTTGCCTCGAAAAGTAGTTCCGCACAAGTTAAATTGTATATAATTTTGTTTCCTATTGTATTTGTCTTGAAATTAAAGTCAGCCGTATAAAAGGCAATTTTTCAATCAATTTTATTCGATTGGAGCCGCGCGGACTCCGATGCTAGAAACTTGGTCCGCTACTAGGTGCTGTGCTTGCAACAAGACTTGTTTTACAGATACAGTGCTATTTTTTGCACTTACTTCGCCGTTGGCTGCTATCAGTGGCGTGCGGTGACTTTCTGTGATAGGTGTGCACAATCGGTGGTGAGGAAGGGGATATATACATAATCAACAATACAACTTATTTTTCTCGCAACAACCAGCAATCCATTTAAATTTTTTATATATTTCAATTTGGAAATGTCGCACGGACTGCTAGCCTTTAATTTTGATATTTTGAGTGAGTTTTAGTCTGGCGTTGGTCTTGTTTTCATAATTTCATTTTTCGTTTCGACATCACGACATGAAAAGGATTCTCCAGTAGATCACAAATGATAAATTTATTTTCAATTGTCATTCTACAAATGATAATTTTGGGAAAATAAATAATTTAAGAAACATATAAAATAAATGTTTTCCTAATATTGTTGTCTTAAATAACAAATAACAATATTTCAACTATTTTGAAACAAACTTATAAAAGGCGTTTGAAAAAGAACTCAGCTAAATGTTGAATATTCAGCTCCAGGTGCAAAAAGTCTGCCTGCACCCAGCGAGAGAGAACGAGCGATAGGAGATCGCTAATTTCGGTATGCTTTTTCTCTGTCAGACTCTATTCCTTCACTTTCCTAATACTGACTATGCCAAACAGACCTCGCTCGCCGTGCAGGTGAGAAATCTGCACCTCAAGTGTCGATATTCGTTTCAAATATATAGCAGAGTGACCCGCGAGGCGCGCCCGTATTTCTGGTTGCATAAATAGATAAAATACGCTCTTTCTCTGATTTTATAATGAAAATTTGTGAAACAAAATGAAGTATTCAATAAACTATTATATTAATTTTATTTACGTAATTTCTAATATTTTCATAGGGTGTGGCATGCACATCCTGCACATATGGACTGCACGCCACTGGCTGCTATCCATGTCCAAACAATTTATAATAAGCAAGTCCACATTCTGCACATATATGCACGTAAGAGGACATTAAAAGGATGAAATTAAAACTTTTAAAGTCAACAAATTCAATTATTTGGGAGTAGTAAAAAAACAGAGAACAATGATGAGGATATAGAAACTTAAGCAAGAATCATGCAGGAAAGTAGATGTGTAGGATCACTAACAAAAATTTGGCAGTCAAAAACAGTAACGAAAAGTGCAAAACGGGTGCGAGGTGTAAGTGTTAAATAAAACAAGTCAAAAAAGACTAGACATTTGGGAGAGAAAAGTGCTAAGAAGAATTTTTGGTGGTAAGAAAGTGGACAGTATAATAGTGCGCAGAACAAACTCAGAAGTTGCGGAACTGTTCGGGGAGCCTAATATTACAGGTATTATAAAGACACAAAGACTAAGGTGGCTAGGACATTTAGTAAGATTACCGGAAGACAGACCAGTACAACTAGTGTACAAGAGTGAAGTATAGGGACCAAGAAACAGGGTTGTCATGAAAAAACTCAACCTGAAAAAGCCTGTGAAAAACCCAGTTATTATAAAAATTTAGACATGTTATAGAAATTAAGGTATCAAGGGTATTAAAAGGACAATAATGCCTGAGGTCAACAGTGTATTTTCCGAGGACCTCTGGCTCGAGGTGTGTACGTTGACCGTAGGCATTATCGTCCTTTCAACTCCCGTGGTGCCTTCAATGTTTAATGTCCTGTCATTGTGATTTCTGTCAGAGAAATTACTCTAGTTACATGCTGCAATTAGAAAACTTGTTTGTTATTTTTCAAAATAATGCCCTCGGGTATTATTTGTTACGTAATTACCCTGAAATCAGGCTTATTATGACAACAATAATAAGCTAGTCGGATATTTAAAGAATTAATTGGAGAATTTCTTCCAAAACTCTCTACTTTCCGCCTGATAAGTATTATGTTTGAAACTCAACTTGATAATATGTTCACACAGAAATCAAAATCAAGCGGCACGGTGAGCTGATTGAGTTAGCTAGAAGAGTATACGCATGAAAATATCACGAATAAATTTGTACAGTTTAGTAAAAATCGTATTACATCATATTGTAATTAATAATGTAATAAACTAGTGTTTCTTGTAATTATTTTCAACTTGTATTACATGAAAAATGTAATAAATTTTTATTTTGAAGAAATCCCCAGTGGGCTGGGCATATCTTGAAAAAACCCGGGTTTTTGACAACCCTGCCAAGAAAAGAAGGGGACGACCAAAAGGAAGATGAAGGGATGTTGTACAAAAAGATATACCTACAGTATCTAAATATAAAGAATTGGGAAAACGAGGCGCTAAACTGTGATCAATAGCAGAGTATTACTCATCAAGCCATGGGCCTGCTAGGCCTGAAGAGCTGAAATATTCTTATTATTTAAGTCACAATAAGTGGCGCAGCTTGCTCCGTGTGCTGCAAAAACAAGTGTCACACCAAGCGCAGCTCAAAGGGGCCCAGAGCGCAAGGAAACTTGTGGCAGATTAAATGCACAAAGTTGCTTGATAAATTCCCTTGGTGAGGCGAGCTGTGTCTCACACCTTAAGCTGCATTCACAACCACTTTAGACTCTGCTTAATTTGCACTTGAAGTTCAAATTACACAGGGTTAAAATTTGTAGCATTCACAACCACTTTCAACATTGCTTGAAATTTTGTAATGCCATCTATGAAAACAAGTACAAAATAATGCAAATATTAAAAACTTTGTTCTTCTTTTCGTTTGAAACAATATATTTTCAAATTCAGTGGTCAATTCCTTGCGGGGCATGAAGAATAGTTTTTAGTTACAATTATCTATTTACTTGAATTTCAGTTCTTATTGAAGAATGTTATAAGGTAAATAAATATAATAAGTTAACAAACTTTATAAATCTAAATTCAATAATCTTTCGTCCATATTAAAGAAAAGAAATGATCGATTAATTAAAGTTTTTATCACCGTCAATTCACTGTTTGCATATATTCTATTATTCTATTTGATTTTAAACGTTAAAAACACATGTTGAATCATTGGAAGATGCAATGCACATGCCAATTCGCTAGCGATTTGAAGTGAAATTTTGCACTTTGCAAACATTGCAATCCGAACGTAAAGTACGCAGAATACAAATTTTAGTTGTGAATGGTTACTACTGAGCTCATACGCTTAGCTTTGAATTTTAAGCTAGCATGAAATTGTGCCATGTTCAAATTCGGTTGTGAATGGACCTTTAGTCCTTTTCGTCCATGTATTCCTGTGCTCCAGTCCCACTTGTTGTTTTAGGGCCCACTCTATAAATGACAACGTCTTTCTTTGCAACAGGATTATCAATTTTTTCCCACTCATATCATTATGATCCTGTAAGTTTTATGAATGTGTACTATTTGCTGATCCAGTCAGCCTCTATTTGTAGGATGGGCTATTTGCCAATAATAGTAAAATCCTGCATGTCGTTTGTATATAAGATATTTTTCACAAGTTTATGCGAATGCAAGAGGCAATGAACATTGTCCAGTGTAATAAGCTTTATCGTCCTGAAGCAGAATTATTTTCTAATGAATTCAATTTGAAAAACTAAAGCCTTATTCTACTCAAAGAGCATTTTGTAGTGATATTCTGCATGATCATAACAAGGAATATTTTAAATTAAATTTCAATACGATTTTTGATTTTAAGAAGAATCTACATATTTTGATCCTAAAATTAAATATAAGCAAATACTAATTATTATGCCTGCCGAACTGAAAAGAGAATTCTCACAAATTAAAAAAAAAAAAGTAAATAAAATTTACCCGATAAGGGTGTGGCAGACACTTATATCCTTATACAAAGAAATTGAACGAATCAAAACTTTATTTTTACCTCTACGGCATAATGAAGCACTTTTGCAGCAGGATGTAAGGTAATATTTTCAAATGGAATAATTTCTGGTATCTGCCAGCCTCCGAGAGCCTTATGATAGTAAACTTTAAACATATGATCCGTGAACATTTTTCCGAATTGTAATTCGCTAACTTCTGGTTTGTGGCGTAACTGATGTGGAGCTGCCAATCTAACAGATAAATCGCTGTACTGTAATGAAAAATATAAAAGGTTAAAATATTCAATTTAAGATTTAAAACAATTCACATACTCGAAAGGAATATTCGTTGTCGAGAATTTTCGGTTTTTCTTTGAGCTGGTAGCTGTGGCAATTCCGAACAGCTTGCTTCAATTTGTGCTGGTGTTCTAGCACCCATCTGCAAACAAACTAAAAGATATCTTCATGTTAACACACTATTATTCTCTGAAAATACTGAAATAATTTTAACCCCGGTAATAAAAATCATGCAGCCAGAATACTAGCACTATTATTTCGTTTCTAACAAATAGGTTTAATATATTAAAATATGAGTTACTTCATAGAAGAAAACTTATTCAAGCACAAGTTAAAGTAAGAAGCGAGTGCTTAATAGTCTCCTATAATAAGATTTCCATAATAATTTATTTGTTTTGGTTTTCATTAACATTATTTATGATAGTTGAAAGTTTTCATCATCCAATTTTTTTTTTTATTTAAGTTGATGTGATTCGAATTACTTTAATTCAATTTTTTTCCTCCCTACATTTATGTCTAATCCCATAAATCCCATCAGTATGCATAGCATAATTCATCATTTTAAAATCTGAAAAGATTATAGCAACAAAATTGTTTATTGATTCACTAAAATCATATAATTTATCAGATATAAAAATATTTTGCCAGTAACCTAAATAAATAATGTGACAAAAATTAATGTTACAAAATATGAATTTGAAAACATGTTTACATTGTAATTCATCTCATTATAATGACGTACATAAATAGATACTTCAAAAATTGTCACGTCATAAATCCAAGATATAATATATCAAAATAACATTAAGGTAGATACAAATAAGATTTATTATCAGAAAGTGTAAATTTTTGTGCTTTAACAAGTTTATTTATAAAATATACCTGCAATAAATAACTAGAATCTACCAATTCATGAATGGGAGTTGGTGGGTAAAGCTCGTCGCAGAAAGCACCGCTATTTTACCATATCTTTCCGAAAATTATGTAAATTAATTTAATTTTCGGGGGTAATATCACGAGTGCTTAAAAATTATCGTATATAATATCACAAGGGACTGTAATTTTATCAATAAATTTTTCTTGGAAACATTGATTACCTAGCAACATCGTGAGAGTCATCTTTCCGATTAAATCACGAGAGCGTAGCTCGAGGGATTTTATCTGAGTAGATGACTCGAAGGATGTTGCTTAAAGGTAATCAATGTTTAAAAGAAAAATTTATGATAAAATTAAAGTCGCGAGTGGTATTTGTGGAGTATATTTCTCGAATGAAAGTGTTACTATAAGTACCTATTAAATAATGTTAGTTGCAACTACTAACCTTTTTTATTGAAAAATGCACTAAATTGTCTCCATATACTCTTGTATTTTTAGACTTTTTGTTTTCAATTTCATTATTTTCGGCGAAAAATACATTTCCAAAACGATTAAATTTTGACATTTCCGAGAACTGATTGTTTGTTTATATTAGAACTGTGTATTGTTTCTTCATGACAAAGGCAATTTATCGCGATAAATCGCTTGCCAACGCGAATTTACCGAGGTAACAGGAATTTACCAAGGTAAATTCCCGTTGGCAAGGAATTTATTATTATAATTGTCATTGTAACTATGCAAAATTTGTCAGTATAATTGACATGAGTGAAATAATCATATATAATATCACAAGGGGCTGTAATTTTGTCAGTAATTTTTGCTTGAAAACATTGTTCACCTAGCAACATATTTTTCAATATGCATTAACACCTGATTATTTCCTTTTTTCTGTCACGAGCGCTCAGTCTAAGCCTGTTCTATCAAAATATACTGTCAAATAGGAAATAAACGGCTGAACCTGTAGCTCGACCGCACGTTACGGCTGAAGAAATATCAATCAATCTACCGAGCGCACTATAAATGTCTGCCACATCCGTAGCGGGTAAAAAGCGTGATTAATGTTTATTATTTTTTTTAAATTTATGTTTATCATTAAGGTAAGTTCCGAATCTGATTCAATGCTCTATGATTTTGGACCTCGGTGAATTGGGCCTAAATTTTGGAAATCAACAGATGCTGATGTGCTGGTCAGAAATCTCCATGGTGATACAACAAGCAAATCAATGGTTTTCGATTTAGAGTTATTACAAACTCATTAATTAAGTTGATATACAATCTTTCATCTGAAACGAATAACATTCAATGCAGAGACCGTATTTTCAGTGCTGTTGACTATGTATACCTCGCTGAGTACGTCAAACAATACACAGTTGGTAAATACTTGTCGATCAAAATTCGCGGTATATATTGTCACAATTGAAACTGCTGTGAAAACATTCCATGATTCAACGTTACTTCAATGGTACGTCAATCAACGTAGTTTGAACGTTATAGAAATTTAGAGACAACATGCCGCAACCATTCCGTACATATGATACAAACAGTTCGTAACTGTAAGCAAAAAACATTCCGCATCTACGAAACATATTCTGCGTTTGCCGGAAACATCTCACATCCGCTCCGCACCTGCGGAAAACATTTTGCAATCGTTCTGCACCTGCGGAAAACATTCCACAATCTTTTGAAACCTGCAGAAAATGAAAGATTGAATAGATCTAAATCGAAAACCATTGATTTTCCAGTTATTATTTGATATCATATCAAAATCTACTGACTTTCAAAATTTAGGCCTTTTTCACCAAGCTCCCAAAAACATAGGGTTTTGTACGGGGTCCTTTGGTAAATAAAATCCTGTAACTGAAAGCGCTGGATTTTCAAATATAATTGAAGAACGAAAATTGTACCTCCTAATAGGAATTCATCGCGGGAATAATCTACAAATTGTCTAGTTCGAGAATCACAAAATATCATCATATTCATGAATAATTATTTGTTTATAATATTATTTTACTATACGCCAATTGCGTATCCTCAGTGGCTCCGCTCTATCGGTTAAATTTTACATCTACGAAGTGTGCCGTCAAAAACGTCAAACTGTCAAACGTCAATTCTGTATGTCATATTATTCGATAATCATGAGTATAAATCATTCACTTAGAAGTTGTTGTGTTGTTGGACGCACTAATACTAAAGCAAACAGCCCAAAACTAATTTTTACAGGTCTCCGGGAAGAGATTATGAAGCAAAACATAGAGAAATGTGTATAACAGCAGTTAAACGAATGTGATTTTATGCAATAATCTATAAATATGTATTCAATTCTCAGTATCAACCATCTTTAAGAGAAGTTAAATATTATAGTTGTAAAGAAACTCAATAAATACCACTAAGATAAGCTTCTTAATTGACTGAACAGTCACATAAATTCGTCTCAGAATCCTTTACTGAAAGCACCAAATTTTTGCTCAATATTTTCCTCTCTCAAAATTCAAGAATTGTTTTAAAGATAAACAAGATGAGAAAATATCTTTCTCCCAAGGATTTCGCTCAAATTCTGTACGTATATAATACATTATAAATCTAACTGTAATTGATTACCTTTAGATGATTCACATAAACAATAAAAAATAATAATGACTATGGTTGATTTGCCTCTTTTAGAATATTTTTGTCTACAAATGTTGTCATAAATTAAATACAATATTATTATTAGGAATAAAGCTGGTACATCATGGATTTCATTTTGATTTTAAAGCAGATTGACATATTTCAAAACATTGACAGGTGACATCACACCTCAAAGTTGTGATTTTTGAATAATATGCAATAGGCCTATAGTATATATAAGTTTAAAATTGAACTTCCAGGTATAAATGTAATATGTCAAATGATAAGATTATTTATGATATGTCATTCCAGACGAACATTGATATATATATTTCAAAATGTGACAAGTGGTGTAACACCTAGAAGATATATTTTTTGAATAATATGCATAGTTTTCTTCGAAAATTTTACATACGAATTGTCAAAATATATACATAAACGGTAAATTTATGTAATGAAGCCTATTATAGCTGGTTTGTGGGTTAGATTACTTTCTTGTATTATATTAATAAAAATAATTTCTCCTTGAGCAAGCAATATAAATAATGATCAATTAATTATAAAAATTTGACAGTTTAAGGTTATTACACAGGCTAGCGAAACGAGAATATGATTTGAATTTATCATATTATTCTCCTGCCATCTATACGCGGTCCTATGGAACTATTAGTAATTTATGATCAAGTGATTTCATTTTTGAATTGTTTGGCTTGAATTTGTTTCAAAGTGAGCTGCAAAGAGTCCTAAGTGTCAATGATGTCAATTATGGTGGTAAGTGATTTTGAATGTCACATGAATAAATAAGATGTTAATATACAATTTGTGTATTTTTAGTACCGTTGCCTTGCTTGTTTAGGAGAAAATGTCAGTTTATTCTTACATTGTATTCCTCAATAAAAATTGGTCTGGAATTTGAATCACTCTTTTGTAGCAGAATATTGTCAAAATCAAGACAAACTTGAAAAACTGGAATAAAATTGATGATCCTTCTCAAGAAAAAACAGATAGATATGTATACATAAATGGACATCAAAAAAATTACTCAAATTTTGAAATATGGATTTCATCGAGAAACGCCAAGAGCAATTCCTGCCGCAGAATGTCTCAATTTATGAAAATTCATAAACGAAGCAGCATCTATTCAGGATACCAGAAAAATCCCATAAAATATGAAACTTAATTTATATCTGAAAATGTGAAGAGGTCATTTCAAGACAAAATTCTAACTTCCATGAGAATACACTTTTGATAATGCAGGAACTTGGAGAGAAATATAAGAATAATAGATCCGTATTTACTAAATGAATACCATAGGAAAACCCCATAACTCAAGAATTATGGATTTTATCGAAAAAACACCTACCTAGTTTGCGACGCAGAATGTCATGTTTTACAAGAACTGCATCGTAATACAATATCGAGATTTCATTTTCTCTATGTATAAAACACGAGATTAAAAGGGAATCCTCATCGGACAGACAGGCGGACATCATTTTTGTGATTTTGTAAGATGAGCTGTACCTATATATAGTTTTTTAAATAATGTAATTGAAGTATTTCCAGATGCAAGACTATTTGCTATTGTATATAAATGTTGAAATATGAAAATATTATCATTACTCCAAATTCTGTGATTGTATTTAATTTATTTTTACTCGTATTTATTCAGTTTGTGATTTGGGATTCTAGTTATCATGATTCAATTCATATTTCTCATATTTGAATCATGAAAACTTGAATCATAAATAAAAATCATTAAAAAAAAATTGTGTAAAATTTAACAGTAGGTACCTAGATTCGTATTCGCGCGCTATTACAGTAGTTCAATAGGGCCGCGGATAGATGGCGCTAACAGTAATATGCTAAGTTTGGAATAAAGTGGGCGTTTCGCTTCTTCTTTAGTAGTTTTGTTCTGTGGTTATTACATACTAATATTTTATTGCACAGACCATTCATTCAGAGGGTAAAATTCTTTTATGGCATATACATTTCGAAGTGCTGATTCATACTCGAAAAATTTTATTTTTTAAATTCGCAAAATTATGGGGGTGCTTCAAGAAGAGTACATTTCTAGTGCCACTGGTCGACCCGAAATTTTTAATGAAGTTAATTAATATTGAACAACAAATTAATTAATTTTATTCTGGCGTTTTGTAATAATACCTACACTGTCACTGATCATAAAATTGAGTAGTTGAACATTGGTGTGGTTTTTTTATAAAAGTAATAAAACATGCCTTTTTATTCCAATATTGAAATGGCCGATATGATTATTATGTATGGTCGTGCTAATGGAAACGCACTTCAAGTGCGGCGTCTTTATGCAAATCGCGCAGTGCCTTCATCCAGAAATTTATCAAAAAAATTCCAACGACTGAGGGATACTGGTTCACTACATAAAAATTCTGCCGATAGTGGACGACCGAGGACAGTAGTCACACTCGATGTTGAAGAAAGAGTGTTAGATATTATTGAAGAAAATCCCGAAACAAGTGTTAGAAGGATATTCGCTGAAGTGGGTATCAGTGGTTCCCTTGTTTAGAGAACTCTACATTCTTAGCTTCTATATCCGTACCACTTTCAACGGGTACAAGCTCTTAACCTTGCTGATTATCAATGCCAGAATTTTGTCTGTGGATTTTACACCAGAATCCATATAATCCAGATTTCGTTTCGAATATTCTTTTTACAGATGAGGCCGTTTTTACTAAAGATGGAATATTTAATTTTCATAATAATCATGTTTGGCCAGAGGAAAATCCTCATGCCGTTGTCAAATTACACCATTAAGAGCGATTCAGCCTCAATATCTGGCTTGGCATTTTAGGAGACACTTTAATAGGACCAGTTGTTTTGCCCAATAGGTTAAATGGTGCCGCTTATCACGATTTTCTAGAAAATGAGTTACCAGTGCTCTAGATTAATCAAAGGATGAGTATGTGGTTTATGCAAGATGAAGCTCCGCCTCATTTTACGCTTCGTGTTAGAGATTCCCTGGAAGATGGATAGGAAGAGAGTGTTTCGTTCAATGGCCTCCTAGATCATCGAATTTAACACCTCTAGATTTTTTTGTATGGGGTTAGCTTAAAAGTTTTGTCCATGCAATACCAGTACGCAATTTAAAAATTGCAACAACGAATTGTGCAAAGCTGTGAAATAATTCAAAGAAATCCGGGCATTTTTGAAAAATTGAGGGCATCATTTTTAAAAAGATGCAGAGCTTTTGTAGAGATAGGAGGTCATTTCGAACATTTACTATAAAATATTTTTATTCATGATTAAAAACAAATTTGTTTATCGCTGTTCTAAAGAACAAAACGTCAAAATAAAATCAATCAATTTGTTATTAAACATTAATTATGTGGTTAAAATTTATTAGCTTCATTAAGAATTTCGTGTAGACCAGTGGAACTAGAAATGTATTCTTTGAAGCACTCCCATAATTTTGCGAATTTTGAAAATAGTTATTTGTGTATCAAGGCCGTAAAGGTTATCTTTTTTGGTCGAATCTGTTGTTTGCGGCCGAAGCGTAGCTGAGGCTGCAATTCAGGTGAGACCAAAAAAGAACTGTAGGCCGAGGTGCACACAACGTTTTTTAGGCGATCATTATGAAATAATCCAAAATCACATCATTTTATCTATTTATTTCTAAGACATTGCAATTGTAAATCTTAGTTGTCGTTGAAATTGTTTTATTTTATTGTCTTCTATCAAGTTGACATTTAACAAAAAATGGAAGAATCATCTAGATGATGGAAGCGCATTTTTGACAGCTCATGAATGCTTGTTACTTCAGAGATTTCGCAAATTACCATCTCTTACAATTACTGAGCTTGAAATCAAGCAGTTTGGGCAAACTTACAAAACAGCAGCTTCCATTTAGTACTAGTTTCAAGTTGACTATTTAATAGGTACATAATTTATACATGTACAAACTCAAAAATACCTTTTAATCTTCATTGTTTAGTTATTGACTGACAGGAGGTCAAGTGCTGTAGCTTAAAATGATAATTTGATCTTTATCAAAGCTATATAAAAAAAAATACACCAAAAGTGAACAAATTTTCATCCAATAATAATAATTCATTCTAATAAGCTTCAAATTCGCGTCAAACAAGTTATTGAATCAATCCCGGACAGATTTGACAACTGTACATAATAATAGTGACACCCGCGGCGAAAGTTGTAACTAAATTTTTATCTACTCTAATAAATTTTAGTTGCCATATCCCTAATGTCATAGATATCTATGGACATTGTTCCACTTGAAACAAGTAATTGAATAATACAATTTTCCACAATCACAGAGCTTGAATTAAAGCAATTTGTGCAAGCCTACGAAACAGCAGCTTTTATTTAGTACCAGTTTCAAGTCTGTAAATAGTATAATTGCTGAGATCTCAGCGTCACGCCAGCCAGCCAGCCAGCCAAAGTGAATATAATAGCGCTTTTTTCGGAAAAAATGCGCTAAAAATGCGTATTTATTTTTTGAATTGCAAGAACTACAGAGGTTGACGAAAGAATATATGTACTACTTAAGCGAAAACTGTTTCTTAAAGAGTTCATCAAGCTGCCCATAAAGGTAAATATAAAGTGTTTATGAAATATTTTTTGACAGATCAGTCCCAAAAAGTAATATTTGACAGATCAGTTCCAAAAAGTAAAATTTGACAGATCAGTCCCAAAAAGTAAAACTTCACGGCCGCAAAAGGATCCATAAAAACATCGTTTTTGTCATGATCGCCTAAAAAATTCTTTTTGATTGTATCGAAATGTATATGCTATAAAATTTTCAACACCCTGTATAAATATATTATATTAATTATATTCTAAATGAAAGATCTGTACAAAACATGATGGAAATTTATTAATATCGCAAAGTATTGAAATAAATACAGATATTATTACAAAAATAGTTTCTTTGTTTCTAGAATTCAGCATGCTTTCTTTAACTCAATAAAAGATAAATTAAAAGAATATCATTCTGATGTTGTTTAGTCATCATATTGCACTAAGTATTTTATTTTGAGTTGAAAGTTTATCAAAAACATGAAACTATTAAAAAATTTATATTGACAACATGTAATATTGTATGGTTGATATTTTTCACATAAAATTATAATTTAAATAAAAAAAACTCTAATCTGTGGCACGCCTGTGAGATGATTTTATTTTTTATGGATTTATCAATATTTCACTGGAATTTTATCTTGTTAACAATGACCTCTTGACAACTTTCAATACATAAATAATATAATTTTGAATTTTTTCTAGCATATTTATCAATTTTCAATAGCTGATTTTATTCGCTAAACTTCTACTTTTTAGAATAGAAAAAATTAAGTAATATATCATTTACGTTTAATTATAGATATCTTGTTCAAAGTAAAAGTGAAAAAACTAATAGGAGCAAGGTAATATAAGTAACAAGTTCCATTGCAAATTTTATCTACTGTCACCATTGAAAACAAGAAAAGTTCCGCTTACTCAATTTATTTCAAACCTTCTCTAGACATTTTCATGTGGATAGTTTTGTATTTTTGTTTATGTATAGTCGATATTACACCAATTAGTCAAAATAAATAAGTAAAATAAGTTGTACAAAGTACGGAATTCGAAATGAGATTTCTTTAATTCTGCAAGATAATAGGGTATATTCATGAATTTATTTTATATTTTTAATTCACTGATTACATCGTTATAACATAGTAAAAAATATAAATTATGTTTAAAAGTGCTGTAATCAAGTTTAAAAAAATATTTAAAATTGAGAATAATTTGAGCTGTTTAAACGCTGCCATTTTCGCGCGCTCTATTGATGACGTCAAATAATATGTCCAGTGACATTACAGTCCATTGTTTACTACAGATGTTTTCGTTCTCATCTTATTTCAGTATTAAAAAAGCTCAAAAGTCAATTTATAAGTATTGCATTGTGCCTGAATGCAAAATACTATCAGAAATGTACCTGGTAAAGTATTTTTTCCAATCCAGACAGGTTTTAAAATACGATGTAAGGTTATCAGAACAGATGAAGTATCATAATAAATTTGACAGATCATGAATAACATATATGTGATTAGTTTTAGCAATAAAATACAGTGTATGTATGCGGCTTTGTTCAACATTTGCTCGTTTTAAAATGAACAAAAATTATAGGTTATGTTTACTGCTCATCATATTTCGGATTGTATTTATTAAAATAGCGTACATAATGTGTTATTATTGAATAATTACTTTGCACTGTTCACTCTTTTTACTTCAGCGGACGTAAAATTTGGATACGAAAGAAAATAAGACGACATCATGAATGGATCTACTCTTGGCAGATTATCCGATTGTGCTTTTACAAAACCATTGTCTTAAATGACTTATGATCTCACTAGGATGCTTAAATTACACTTAAACAATAAATGAATTTACAACACACACGTTATTATTATGTTTTCTAATCAAAAGCCTGCAATGCCATACAAATGTAAGCAGTGCGCACTTGTTAGCATAGTATTTGACATCACATTTCGTTTTAACCAATGGTGTGGTGTTTTAGAACTTTGGACTTCCCGCGCTTAATTTGCATTTTTATTTATCAATTTTAAGCAATTAAAAAGATATTAAATACCAAAATGATGGTTTAGTACCAAAGTCTAGCCAGTATAAATTCGGAAAAAAATATTTGAACCAAATTTAAATTTCATACATATTCCCTATTTCCTCAGTACTTTGAAGTTGATTTGTTATTGGGAAAAATCCATATTAACCGTAAGAATAAATAGTACGGCATCGCTTTTTTAACAGCTAGCAGAGGGACTGGGTTTTTCCCCCAATAGAGGAAACCGTCGTGTAAATTAGTCTTCATTTTTGTAATTTCTAGAACTAAAATACGATACCTTTTTTTAAACTCTCACATAGGAGTTTTTAACAAAATTAGTCTAACGATTTAGCCATATGATTGATGGACAAACATACGTACAGGAAGGTACCTTTATAAAATGTTTTGGAAGTTTGAGTTTTAAGCAAAATCGGCTCAACCATCAGCTTAAACGTGACAAACACGCACGGTAAGCACATCATTCTTAAAATTTTTTATTCACATTCGAAGGCTGAATTACCTGTTTGCCCATATTCTATTTAGATTTTTAATGTGTGACAATAGGTTCCAAATGAATATTGAATATGAGATTTTTAATCTAATTTATCGATAAAATTGAGTTCTAAGCTTTTACTACTACTTTTCAAAATATTATAGAATATTTTGTATATTTTTTGAATCGCAGACAAATAATCCAAAGACACCTCTGCAGCATCAGAGTTCAGGGCTTTGCTCTGTATATAAACAAAAAATTATAAGAGCAAAGTACTTGATGATTGTATGAGATTGTACTATTAATATTTCGCGCTGAATCCAACTATATGACCATAACGTTCCAATATCGGTTTTAATTTTTTTAATTATTAAATCTATAGTAACAGTCATAAGTAAATCTTTATTCACTAGTGATTTAAAATGAATTATTAGTGATTTAAAATGAATTATTAGTGATTTAAAAAATTTTAATCACTGTTGGAATTCCTTTTTATAAAAATATTTCGATTTCTGAGGAATAATTTTCCCAACTGCAGCGGCTGCTTCGTTCAAAATGGTATGGAGACGGGAACATTGTTTTAATCACTTTCTTCCATCATTTCAGACAATACTTTTTACAATTATAACACTTCAATTCAAAATTCACAAAACTGACAGTTTACTGACAGTCACACTCCCGAATGTTTGAAAAACAAACACTCGTCGCGATGTCAACGAAGCTCCCTTGCAACTGCAATTTAATTTTTCTGAATTTTATTCCTCAGTTTTATGTTCCAGAAATTTACGCAAAATTAAATAAAATTATGTATACAAACACGTGAATTAAACCTCTTTATTTGCTCAAAGAATTAAACCACTCGCGCTATACGCGCTCGTGATTTTGAACTTTCTTCTCGCAAATAAACAAGTGGTTTAATTCACTTGTTATATAAATAACTATTGTTTACGTTTACTTCTAGACCTGATTGTTTTGCATTTTATTTTGTTTACGCATCCCAGCGCTACCAATGTCAATACAGGCGTAGAGGTTGGATTATTTCTCAAGTTTCAATGTCAACTTATGATGTATTTCCGATTGGGAGAGAAAAAAATCTTATACGTAACACGTAAAACAATAATGAAATTTGGACAGTAATTTTTGCAATTGCTGTATATTACAAAAATGATAGTGCTAAAAAAAAGAAGTAAGAAAAGGTAGATTAATTTAATCAATTTGAAAAATGGAGTTAGATTGCAATGCACAAAAAAAACTGGTAATATCATAAAATGTAACAAAAAATATATATTTCTTATCACAACTAAATGCATCTATATTCAACCAGTTGTAGATAATAAAACATACAGAAGCGTAGCTTTAATCGCGAACTGGCTCAAATAAAATCACAGCAACCAAATAAACGAAATTATACTGACGAAAAATATAATTTAATGTTGACAATTATTAATGTACAGATAATAAACAAAAAAACAAAAAAATAATGAAATAGGACAACTTATTTCACGATATATTCTCTATTCATCAAACAAAATATTGAAGTAATAAATAAAAGTCGAAAATATAGATTAGGACATTGATTATTTGTTACAAAATAAACAAGGAAGGACACGCAATATATAACTTTTATGAATAATTGAAAAAATAGGTAGATTATAACATTAATCCGTCTTTATAAAGACCTGCGTTACAAAAAAATTATCGATGATTAGAAAAACAAAGTTTATTATTTTTTAACCTGTAGGTCAAAAATATGAGCAATCATTATTATAAACATAATTTCTATGACGTAAAAGATTAGTATTTGGCGGCGGACAGTTTAATTTTTTTTTAATAATCTAAATCTCTGATGACATGATTTTTCTCGGTACCGATAAAAAATATCTTTTTTGGGAAGATTACAATAACTGGTACGCCATGTTTTGACAGCTGATTCTAATTGAACTTGACTATAATTTAATACTGAACGCGTTACATGGGTTTGCGTATCGCTCGCATGGAATTGCTGGTTTCGATTGCTGCGCTAGTGCGGTTCTTTTTAATAACTTTACTAACATATTATAATCTCAAAATTAAATACGAAATTGAATTTCAGTCTTTTTAAATTTTTATCAGCAGATTTAAGGCTCTATAAGTGTGACAAATACAACTTCATTTAAAAAGTCCATCGTGTAATGAAATTGCGTTTCAAAATGACAATGCTTTTCATTTGCACCAAAGATTCTTGTCATTTAAACTTTAAATATTCAAAAAACTATGCAAAGTGTAGAAAAATTTATTGCTAATCTATTTTTTAAGTTAAACTTGTCCGTAACGATCCCTTTTTTATATCGAATTCCTAAATCTTTAAAAATAAATCTGTTTAGGGCGAAATATCAATATTTGAATTAATTTATATATTCAAATAAATTAAAATTTAAAGCAATTTTCAACAATGAAGAACCCATTACAATATTTGAATATTCATTTCTTAAAGAGGCTACTTTCACAAGTATAAATAAAATTTAAGAAAAAATAATAAAATTGACCAACCTTTCCCTTGATAACCATTTTTTAATACTGTTTTAAAATAACACAGGGCACTAAATACTTATAAAACACTTTTTGTCTTATTTTTTTACACTGATATTACTCTGTTCACTAATGCAAATCATTCACGTTGATAATTTCACTGCAAACAGTGCGGCAAAATTATTCTTGAGTATCCTAGCGCGTTTGAATAGCGAATAAATGATATCGAACGTCTCTGTCAGTTAATATAGACCTCTTCTATTTTCATGTAAGGTTTATCGCAATACAAGTGACGCAATACCAACCTAAAACTTTAGCTTGTTTAATATGTTGCTTGTTATAGAAGAAAACAGTGTCGAAATATGCAAAATCTGATGAGGGCGACCTTAGATAAGAAAATTACTCAAGTTTATCTTACAAGTTTGTTCCCTTTCGATGATGTCAGTGAAGGACCTTTATCAGGCGCATCTTAGTTTATTCGAATGATTTGCTAATTAATTTAATTCTTTTGTACAAAAAATTATCTGAAGCACCATTTTTACATCTCTGAAGTCAAAATAATTATTTAGACATTTAGTTTTATTATTTTTGCTTGTAATTAGAAAATTTGCATATATTATCAAAATTTTTTTGTACAATTTTTATAAAATAATGTCGTCAGTTTTGATTAAAAACACTTATTTATCACAATGAACTTAGAGCAACCAACTATCACAGTTATCACCCTGATGAGCAGAATTCAAAACATCAGTGTGCTATTGGTGTGAATAAACGTTGTGACTGAAACTACATTTGTTTTTTTTTTCAAATCATTATTATTAATATCAAAATATAGCAGACGTCAAAAAATGATCATATACATATTTCACATGATATTTATTTTGTTTATCAGAATGTTAAATATTTATAGAGTAAAATATGATACTATTTTGTGGAATATTTATAAAAAATAACACAAAAATATTTTGTTTTTGCGTTATTCATTTTTAAAAAATAACAGAAAATCTTCGTAATGAGGTATACATTCTCCTTTTATTGATTTTTAATAATATTAACGACAAACAAAAGTATCCATATTTTTTATTCCCATTCGAGAGAAAAATATAGATCCTAAAAAATGTTCCTGTCAGTTGTAAAATTTTTTATTGTAGGCCTTTGACTGCGTTCTGATTACTTTAGAATATTTGGGAGAATTAGACCAGGGTATATAAACCCAAAAGGAAGGGAAAGTGTGGCGCAAAAAGGGATTTTGATCAGTAATTTTATATTGTGCGATAATTCATTAAGTAAAACTATTCTGTACTTTGTGTAAAATTATAAAATATTGTTCAACAATAAATAATAATATATTTCTACATTATTCGTGAAAATCTTTTCATATAAGGCCAGTAAGTTCTCAAGTTCAAATAATCTAAGTATTTACAATACTAATTTTCTCTACAATAAGAAGTTCATAGTTCAGGTAATCGTTTTAACAAAAATGATTGAACAACGCAGTATCATAAAACTTGCCTGCTTTTTGTAAATATATTAATTATTGCAAAATACTACGTCATATATATGCAAACAAAATCATTAATAATTCAAAATATTGTTGAATCTATTCGAATTTTGACATGTGTTTCACGAAAGGCATGAATTGGAAGTCTCCATCTCACAATAATAGTAAATTTGTGCAATAATTTATAGATTCATCTAGGAGTCTATCTATCATTAAACATGAGTTTTGACAGTGCAAAATAGAAAAATCTGTCGTGAACATCACGTGACTTACTTGTACATCATTGAATATATATATATATATATATATATATATATATATATATATATATATATATATATATATATATATATATATATATATATATATATATATATATATATATATATATATATATATATATATAATACGATGTGATTTTGTGTTTGATCATATATATTATTGGATATATATAATCAAACACAAAATCTCATCGTTCCACAGTTAATCGTTTTGGATTTACTCAAGAGATTCTAAGAATCTGTCAAGTAAAATGCGCTTTCAGCCAAGTCGGTTGCTATGGAAACAGTAGGCCATTATTCTTATACTACAACATTCCTAAATACTGATTTCCAAAATTCTACGACTGCCAACAGATCTGAATTTATGCGCAAAATTAAAAAATAAATTCCTACTGAAGTGCACTTCCGGTTCAGTCTATTGTTATGAAAATAGTAGGCAATCATTCAGATGCAACAGCAGACTGAAATACCAAATTTCAATATTCTACACCTGATCGTTTCGAATTTATGCGAAAAATTCCAGAAGACTGTCAAGTAAAGTGCACTTTCGGCTTGGTGGATCTCAATAAAAATAGGATATGAGCATCTAGACGGTAAAATCGTCCTAAATACTGAATTCTAACAATCTACGCTCAATCGTTTTGGATTTATGCGGAAAATTCAAAAAATGTTTCGAATAAAGTGCTCTTCCGGCTTAGTCGATAGCAATCAGAATACAAGGTGTACAACTAGATATTATAAAAGTGCCTAATACAAAATTTAAATATTCTATGATTGTTTAGAATTTATGCGGAAAATTCAAAAAGTGCACTTCCGGCTCAGCCGATTGTTACAAAAATAGAAGATGACTATTGAGATGCTACAGCAATTTCAAATGCTAAATTCCAGTATCCTACGGCTGATCATTCTGGATTTATGCGGAAAATTTAAAAAAAGTCTAAAGTAAAGTGCACTTCAATATGCTATGACTAATCATTCTATATTTATGCAAAAAATTCAAAAAAAGTTTCAAGTAAAGTGCATTTCTGGTCTGGCCGATTCTTGCAAAAATAGCAGATAACCATTCTGATACAACATCAAGTTCAAATATTGAATTTCAACATCCTACGGTTGATCATTCTGGATTTATTAGAGAAATTCGAAAAAAGTTTCAAGTAAAGTGCACTTCCGGTACAGACGATTGGAACCATAATGCGAGGTGCACAACTAGACCCTATATCAGTCTTAAATACAAAATTTCAACATTATACGTTTAACAAATTTTGAGATTTGCGAGTTACGCACGCACGTACAAACGCATGCACGTACAAACGCACGCAAGAACATACGTACCGACATCAAGCCAAAAATAGTCAAAATGGATTCAGGGATGCTCAAAATGGATATTTCCATCAAAATCTCGATAGGTGAATTTTGTCGGTTTCACAATACTCACTTGTTACTTTGTACAAGTAAGTAATTAATTGTCTGGATTTACTATCATTTCTTTTAGAAATGTTTTAAGCTAAGGCTTCTTTAATTATCGCCCACCAAATGTATTTATATAATGATTTCTAGAGCTTCCTTCAGTGGAATCGTTGAGAAATAATTGACTACGATGACAGTTTTATATTTGAGTGACAGTTTCAGAGTAAAAAGTAGGCTTTTATGGAAAATTATGCAATAATTAATACACGAATTCAGTGGAAGAGTCCAGCAGTTCCAATTATCATTGATTATATTCTAAAACTTATCTGCAATACTTAAATCACTTTCAAACATTTTAAAATTGATATTTTAATTCTTTCCAAGAACATTTATGTCAACTTCAATGAAAATTCAATCATATCGTTTCCTTAGCTATCAATAGTAGCCGTCAAAGTGATATTTATAAAATAGATAATATTCATATACAGGGTATGCAACGAAACGAGAAACATAGGATTTGACCATGGGATTTTCAAATTGTGCGGATATTGGCTTCTCTGTATATTTTAGAGCAAAAGTACAAGAATGGAAAATTGCTTAAAATAAATTTTCACTTATGAAAAGTCTTTATTTAATGCAGTAGAATATCTGCAGCATCAGGTATTCGGAAAACAAATCGAAAAACGGATGGAGCTAGCTTTCATTCTGACAATTCAATTATTGTTAATTTTTTTAGGTGCTACAGATATTCTTCTGCATTAAATGAAAACTTTTTAAGAGTAAAAATTGATTTGAATCAACTTTTCATTTTGTTAATTGTTGTAATAACACAAAATTGAACTGTCAGAATGGGAGTTTTTTTCATTCGCTTCTTATTTTCATGGCTATCTGATTTTTGACGAAAATGTCATATCTTATTTGCTAAATATCCAATGCATGATATTCAACTGCATTAAATGAAGACTTTTCATAAGTAAAAATTAATTTTAAACAACTTTTTATTCCTGTACTTTTGCACTATCATATATAGGAGAGCCAATATCCGCACATTTTGAAACCCATGTTAAACTCCTACGTTCCGCGTTTCATTGCACATATGATTGACTATTTTACAAAAACTAGGACGATTGAAGATAAAATATTATGAGACACAGGTGTAAAAAGTCTTCAATACACTCACGAAGCTCGTGCAAAATAATAACTTTTTACACTCGGACTTAAGGAAACATTCATAAATTTGCAAAAAAATCTAACATTTCAATTGAAAATAGATATTTTTGAATTAAAAAAAAACTTTCCGTTTTTGGTTAATTACAAAGATGACATTTTTATATCTCTTATGCGCCATCTACTGATATCTTGAAGAACTCTTTGGAACAATATTTTCCAGATAACATTTCACTGAGGTTTTAAGAGCTTTGCTTTGGAACTGACCTCGTAATTCACTTATTGAGTATTATTATTATCTTTCACAGAAAGCTGGTCATCTGTGGAGATGATAGCTTGTAGCCCCATAATATAGTTGTATTTAGGGTATATGGAACAAAGGTAAATTATTGTCAAAAGCAGAATCTTGATTCATTACGTTTAGCAATTAAGGATATACAATCTTCATAACACGAAAATTCAAGGTGCCAAGTATTATTACTATTCATTAGTTTAATGACTATGTTCATGAATAATTGTTATTTATTTTTAAATAAATATGTTTTATTGGGTAAAGTTCTGTGTACAAACTTAGAGGACTGTAGAAACGAGATTAAAAGAATATTCTTATCATAAAAGATTGAATCACCCAAAAAAGTCTGCGGCAAAAGAAAATAATTGGTTCAAGAAGCTAATAAGAGAAGTTATAGAGTTAAATAAATCATCAAATAAGTTTAATTTGAATACTGGTTTTGAACTTAATCTATAATGGTTACTACTCATGTGTTCATAATTTCGAGTTATTTTTGTTTACGAATCTACTGTTTGAGAGATACTTTATCACCACCTCCTAAAGATCTGTGGATGGTTCAGTTATGCGACAAACCAGAAAGAGTAGAGCCAGATTGTCCTAGAACTACTAGGAGTTGACAATTACCCAATTTAAATCTCTATTTTTAACTCCTGGAGACCTGTGGACATTGGAATTATATGCCAAACCATAAGTAAAGCTACATTACCTTCAATTCCAGGAGTTAATACATACTTATCTAGTTACTATATTTATATATATCTTATGTCTTGACAACTTGTTTATTTATTATATTTTTCTTTCACTTGAAAATGGCTGCACTTTGCTGTTGAAACGTTGGGTTTCTTATGATTTTTTATATACAGAATTTTATCTAATAAAACATATTTATTTAAAATAAGTTTTGAAAACTTTTTTCCTTTATCCTAGCTATGGTTCATTCAACTCTCAAAATAAATCACCTTATAAATAAATTTCAAGTATAAAATTTACGTTTTTATTCACAGAAAAATTCATTGCCATTGATACTGAAAATATTAGTTTAATGATTACTATCCTTGAATGTACGACTTTTTGGAAAATTATTTTTGTTTTATAATCTACATATGTCATACTACTTACTCTTAAATGTATTATATTAAATTTAAAAACTTCCTATATATTAAAGCATTTAGATAATCACTCTAACTCTAGAATTTAGAGAGAATAACAGATTATTTTATTTTTTCTTTCATTTAGATTGGGAATTACTCTTCAGAATGATTTTTGAACAATCTCAAAAAATTTCCTTGTAAGTTTTGGTCATCATATAGATCTGATCTGCTAAAGAAGTTGTCAGGAAGATTAATTTTTAATATTGTTCATTTGTTACTATGCTTTTGCTTGGCAGTTGTCAAAACCATTACTACGTTTTTGCAAGAATACAACCTTGATTAGTATTTCTGTAGAAAATTATTTCTATTCTTAGCGTCTTCCACTCAAGTTTTTCCATCAAGTATACCAAAAAATAGCATGTTCAACACGTAAGAAAAGCGAAATTACTTTGCTCGTGTAAATTTAATTCACGAGCGAGAGTAGCGAGCGATTGATTTGAAACATTGGTACACATGCATAATAGCGGGCTCTTATAATTCAAACAATTTTTAAGAGATGGCGACACTATCGATTGCCTAGTACAATGAAATTTTGTCAGCGGTACTAAAACGGTGGTTTTTTCAATTAGAAAATTGCAAAATCAGGCTAAAATACAGCTGTAGGGATTTTATGATAGGAGTACAGGAAATATGACTTAGGGTACTCGAGCCGGAGTAAATGTTATCCGGAAAAAACTTTTTTTTTGCAATTCACCCTGAACGGTTCAAAATTCAATCTATTCATAATTGTCAGCGTATAACCATAGTTGTAGGTTAGCTCGCTACGCTCGCGACTTAAACAAACATCCCTGAATATTACCGCAATCGCGCTGCGCGCGCCTGTGGGACTGAACTTGAGAGGAAACCACCTCGAAGGGTGAACTATACTCCATAATGTTGGGCTGAAATTCGATATAAATCAAGTGTTCATGTGTTACAATGGCTGCAGGTAACGGCCGAACTTTACATTTTGTGTTGTTGAAATGCAGCCATAAACGTAAAGCACAAAATATTCTTCATACTCAACTTACTCTTACTGAACCATGATCCATTCTTAACACTCCTCTTCACATTATGCTCCCTTCCATCTATACCTATATATGACCACCGTTTCAATACCACCGACAAAATTTCATTTCGCTGGTATCGCCATCTTTTAAAAATTGCTCCAACCAAAAGAGCCCGCTATTGTGCATGTGAGCCGAAACATTTACACTCGCTAGTAAACTCTCACTTTTCTCTATTTGTCAAACAATCTATTATTTAATTTCAACTCTAAAAGACATCATTTTATAGATAACATTACAAGCAGGTCCGCCTCTGCTTCGCACAAGGAGACAAATTTAAATTAAATAATTGAGACTTAATTTATATTAAAATTCATCGTTCTTAGTTTTAAAACTTCTTGTGCAGATTTAAAAACTATTTTTTGGCAATTAATACAGCATTCCGACCTGCCTCACTGATTTATATCCAAATCTTCGCAGCCTTGACCTACCTGGCATGATATGCTGATTACGAATCAAAGAGTTTTTTCAAAAATTCGAAAAATTACAGGTAGTTTTCCTCTAGCGTTTTTTTAGTACTGCACTGGATTCGCTGTCCTAATAAGAACTAAATACCAATGAAATAAACAAACAAAATTTAATTATTTTCAATGAAACCAATTTACAATTAATAATAGTTACTTAAGTTTCAAAGATATTGATAAATAAAAATAAGTGTATCACATAAATTCAAATTTATTACAACATACCATGTCCAGGATACCGCCTTTGAGGAAAACATTCTGCATAAATATACTCTGCTAGTCTCGCATTTTGTCCCGTCTCTCCATTAATAGCACTATGTCCACTAATTAATTATTACTAAATCCTTTCACGTCACCCATTTTTAAAACAATTCACCAACTTTATTACAATTTTAAGCAGTAATGTATCATTCACCAGAGACCAGAGATACAAATCTATCTGCCGACTACGAACAGAGTAAAACTACATTAGTTTACTCATAACGTAATTCAATTATTAGCAATTATTTAATAATTGATATTGTATTATATTATTAGGTTTTATATGACCATTCATCCAGTGGTAGTGGCAACAAAATATTTTTCACTGGGAACATGAGAATTAATTTTTCGAATTTAAAAAAAAATATTTTAGATTCGTAATCAGCGTATCAAACAACATATATACTTAACGTATGTACCTGAAGTAGTGAAACATCCTGTATTATTATTCAATAATGTTGAAATGCAAGCATATAGTTGAATATATATAAATTCAAAACATAGTTGTATTTGAAATCTAGAGATTTTGGTTGAGAATAATGTAGAAGCAAAAAGACCCTCAACAACCATAAATTGAATTAATGAATGTAAAAATAGTCAGATTCCTCTGGTTTAAAAGAAAATATAACAAATTTTGATTTAAGATCAATAATAAAACAAATAAAATAGTTTATTGTCATCAAAGTAGTTCCCACCATAATCAACGCATTCACGTATCAAAAAACTGTAAAAACGGGGGAAAAATGTTCTTTACATAATTCATAAACGTATACGTGGAGATCACGTTTTCGCAATAGTATACAAGGGCACACATTTCTCTATGTTTTAATGCTGATAAGTGCACACCTCCTACTACGTAGCGGATACGTACCCAACATTAATATTTAAATTAAATAAAACGGAAAATCATATTGATTTCCTTCATTTTTTATTCATTTTTTGAATCTACTTTCATTTATGATTATTGGCACACTTAATGATCAACTTCATAAAGGATTTTTTTTTTATTGTTACATTTTTCAATAAAATATTAAAAGAAAAATATGTTTATATCAACTTTTAGCTCATATTCAATAAAAAAAATGTATGAATTTACGTAGGATTCCAGTAAAACATCACCTTTAGCGCAAAATTTGAACTGATGGATTTTGAAGCGTTTTTAATGATGTGTATATCAAAAATTAAATATTTTGTCAAAGTTTCACTATATCTAAAATAAATCCGCATATTAGTGCTAACGTATAAAATTAGTATGCAAATCGGGTATCTCAGAGACTATTCGAACAATTTTTATCAAATATATACTACGCAGTCCAGAGGATTTAAAAAACCACAAAGTTGATTAAAAAAAATATAAGTTCAACACGACAAAAATGAGATTTATTGCCTTGAATTCCTAGCCTCGAATTCGTTTGAACTAAGAAACATCAATTACGGATGTTAATTTGCTACTTTCCTGTCTAGCTAGACAAGTAAAAATTGGCGTTACTGATAAAAAAAATGTAAACATAATATTCGTAGAAAAATTAATTTAATCGTTTTACTAGTGACGTATAAATAAATTTACAATCTAATTATCGAGAATAATATGATGTACCTTATATTATAATTGTCCTTCCAAACTATCAAGCATTTGAAATCCTGATTCCAGAAAAGGCTGTAAATATCCTTCTTCTCCATCCATTGCTGTAAAATGGACTTCCGGAACATCTTCGGTGTCCATTTCATCCGTTCTAGAGTAAATAACAGAAAAACAATAAAATAGTGTTACTTTATGAGGAGGTTTATGTCTTTGCCCTTATAATATTGAACTGGAAAAATATTTGTTCTTAAAAAAAAACGACTTTTAATTTTAAATCCTGTATATGCACTGGAAACTTTGACGTTTCGATTCTTTGACCAAGGATTTTCTTCAGAAAACAATGATACAAAATAAAACAACGCAAGTAACTAATTCTAGAAATATACAGAATATTAGATGTGATAACGTGGATATCACATCTAAACAAAAAGAATAAAATCCTCTGGCATTCACCCAAGGCTTGAGGAAAACCACATGGAAACCCCAAACAGAGGAATATGTCCTACTTGGTACAGCTCCGCACACATCCCACTGCTTGATTTTCATTAAATAATTAATTTTCGGTAATGGAAATCAAGCAGTTCATAAGACCTGTAAAGGACGTGATTCCCCTACAATCTTCGGTCATTTATAAGATCCCTTGTACCTGTGGGAAAGTCTACGTTGGACAGACGGGCCGAACTGTGAACACTCGCATTGCTGAACATAGAAGATGCATAAGATTAAACCATCCAAATAAATCTTCCGTAGCTGATCATGCCATAGAGTTTTTGCATGACATCAAGTTTGAAGAAACAAGAATAGTCGCAAGATGCTCATCGATTCATGGTGAATTGGTCAGAGAAGCAATTGAATACTTGAACATCCAAATAACTTTAACCACACTGATGGTTTTGAATTATCAAATGTTTGGCTTTCTGTAATCAATAACACACATATATAATGACTATGTTTTAGTTGGTGTAGTTCTGTGTATATTTTGGATTATAAAGTACACTGAAGACTATTTGACACTGCTGTTGTGAGCCAAACCAATAGCAAAGAGTAGCGCTACGCTACCTTGTTGAAATGTCGTGTATTTTGTGATTTGGGATGTGTGCGGAGCTGTACCAAGAAGGACATATTCCTCTGTTTCGGGTTTCCACGTGGTTTTCCTCAAGCCTTGGATGAATGCCAGAGGATTTTATTCTTTTTGTTTAGATGTGATATCCACGTTATCACATCTAGTATTCTGTATATTTTTATAATTAGTTACTTGCCTTGTTTTATTTTGTATCATTGTTTTCTGAAGAAGATCCTTGGTCAAAGAATCGAAACGTCAAAGTTTCCAATAAATATACAGAATTTAGAATCAAAAATTGTTTTTATAAAATAAAATTCTGAAAAATATATGGCTTTTATTTGTTCTAATTTATTTATGAAAAGCCAGCAAGAGTTGAGAGAGATATTACAAATGTACAGTGAAACAATAAATATGTAATTCCAGAAGATATTTTAGAAACATTAATACCAAAGATAATTTTCACGTTTGAAATCTTGTTCTCATGTTTATAATAATCATAATATGACAGAGAATAAATAAACATTAGTGCATTATTTTATTGAAAATTAATATTCATATCTATTGTTTATTCAAGTAAATTTTTTCCACCAGCATTTCATGTCAAAATCCATTTCTAATTCTGCAAGTATTATGCAGAAATATTATAACGAAGCAAAAAGTCCTATAAAATTATCTATGAAATTAATTTTTTCTATTCCTTTCAGTATATTGGCATGACATCTTTATATTATCATGTGAGGAAATCGGCTATAACAGTCAGACACCATCTGAAGATATGAAATTCAGTTAGACATATCAAATATTATGAAATAATGAGTAAAAAATAGCAAACATTTAAAAAAAAATATTATAGAATTATTACAAGCATTGAAACATAAATCATGTAAGAATTATCTTTACTTTACTTCAGGTCATGCCTGCAGATTCGTTTTTGTGCGAAGAACATATCCACTTTTGTTGTACAAAATAATATTACCTTTCAGCTTTGGCTTCTATCTGCATATTAACTGGAACAGCTAAAGTTTCGTATCGAGAAACAACGCTACCGTATCTTTCTTTCAGGACATTGTCATATTGTTGTACCCTTTTTTCATAGTAGTCAAACACTCCTCGAACTCCTCCTAAGCCATTTTTTACGAACACTTGTTCAACTATATCCTAAATAAAATAAAAATATGTGTAGTCGTTTACGGAAATCGCCCTTCGAGGTGAAACTTCTTTTTTAAAGATTTAATCATTTATTCATGATAATCCATTCAAGTCCAGTTAGACAATGAGGTTGATGGATGTTGAGCCATGTTTTTAATTACCTGATGAGTACCACTGTGAGGTTCTTAATCAAAATTTAAAGTGTCATTTTCATATCTGGCTCCAACTTTATACAACAGTGTGCCTTCTGATCTACGATCTGTATCCTTCCGTATACATTCAAGAAATATATTAAGAAGCCATTTTTTTAAAATTTTGTGTCGAAATGTGGCAATCGGTGTTTCCCAAAATGTTATCTTTTTACAAACTACTGTTTGATTTTACGGCTTGCAATAAAATTCTTCTTGTTTCATGTTCAATAGATCCGATATTATATACCATCAAAATTGATTAGACAGGTTCAATTGAAGCCTGTAGTAATAAATTGCTAGCTATTAATATATGACGTTACCGTTTCGTGCCAATTTGCACCACCTGCACGTCACTTGCATCCGAATGTAACATACTAATTTTATTCCTCAAGTTTATTTACAGAAACCGATATAAAAGAAGTTTCATTCCAAAGACAAAATTATTTAATTCTTACTGAAAATCCTGTTGATTGTCCTGACAGCACCGCATCTTGAGAATTCCGTAGATCATTGCAGATTTTTTCCATAAAAGTTTCGAAAACGTCTGTTAATATATCTAAAACTATAGAATTCGTACCTGAAAATCGGAATAAATTTATAATTGAACCAATATTATATTATTTCTATTACTTAATAAACCAATCTGACTTAACATCGTTGCAATACACTTTTCTTCAACTTTTCTCCTAGTTGTTTCTGTTAAAAACGGCGGATCCTTTCCGAAACCCATAGTAAATGGACTATATTCTTTATCAATAAATTGCAATGGTTTGTTCTTAATAATCTTGTCAGTTTCGGCAGGAGCCTCTGGTGTATTTACAGGCGGCATCTCAGACTGCATCAATAGGTTATATTTTACAGCCAGTTCAGCCTCTTGTATGATATCGTTCATTGAACGAACATATTTGTGCAATTCCCCAGCATATAACATTTTTGGATTCATTGATTGTAACCTGAAAAAGATTAAATTACGTTAATTGTTCTATTGTTATTATAGCATGTTACATTATCTGACGATTTTCTCCCACATTACTGGGTATATTATACATTGATAAACAGTCTTTTTGGCGAGCTTGTTCTATCACTGACGATAAGTCCAAAATTTGGTTTTGTTCTGGCGTTACCGAATCTATTTCCCCCCACATTTTCTTCTGCATTTATATATGTCTTCCTTTTAAACAATCTTTCATATACTCTTGATTTGAAGCAATCCTCTTATTAAATTTAGGATTACAACTTTAACCTTGAAACAACAACAATGAGTAAAATGATAATATCATGGAGGTTAAAAGAAGGAGAACGATCGCTGTTGAGAGATGTATTCCAGAAATTTGATAAAAATACGTTCAGCGCTGCGATCGCCCAATAAATTACTCAATGCAGAAATATGAAAATATCACATAGTGTGAGCAATGTAAGCAGTAGTCTCAAACGATTGTTACACATAAGCACTTATTTAGACCGGTTTCAACCCAACATTGAGGAGTTTAGTTCACCCTTCGAGATGGTTTCATCTCAAATTTAATCCCACACAGGTTCCACAGGTCTCTGTTTTTGTTTTCCACAAATTGGTTGATGAATTGTAAAATTTTTTGAAGAAAGACATTTAATTGTAATATTTATATACAAAATACAATTTTTTAAGACTTGAGTCACAGCAAACAACCCCACATAAAGCTGCTCGAATACAAAGTGAGTGGAAAATGTCAACTTGAATATTCGAAGATTTGACATCTATAGCCATCTTTGAATACAGACTATGTACTATTTCTTCCTTTCTTCGCCAGCAAGCTGTCAAGACTCTGCTCTAGTGTCACTTAATCTATAGATCTCAATATCACTGGAAAGAATCTTTAAATTCGTGTACCTAACTGCTAACCTGAAAAATGCCAACTGAAATTAAAGATGCCAAAAAATTCGGAGAAATTGTTAGGTATGTTGCAAATAGAATATGTTTTCTCTTATTTTCACTAAATTAATAATTTACAGCGCTCAGAATTTATCAGTGGTCCATTTTTCTGCGAAATGGGCTGACCAATGCTCACACATCAACGATGTATTAGATGAATTAGCAAAACAGAATGAATTTATCAAGTCAGGTGTTCAATTTTGTACTTGTGAAGCTGAGGATCTAGCAGAACTGTCTCTAAAATATAAAATCGAAGCTGCTCCGACAATACTGCTCTTTCGAAATGGCAAAGTCGTGGATAGAATTGATGGAGCTGATGCTGCACAATTAACAGCGAAAATTAAGCAACATAACACTGTTTTAGCTTCTGAGCCGACTCCTAAAGCTTCTCTGGAGGAGCGTTTAAAAGCTTTAATCAATAGACACAAAATTATGCTCTTTATGAAAGGGAATCGGGAGCAACCGAGGTGCGGATTTAGTAAACAGATTATTCAGATTTTAAATGATACAAAGTAAGTTCATGAACAATTTAAACAAGAAAAAAATAAATGGAAAACTGTTTTTTAGTGTTGAATATGATACTTTCGATATATTGCAAGATGAAGAAGTACGTCAAGGTTTGAAGAAATTTTCCGATTGGCCAACTTACCCTCAATTATACATAAAAGGAGATTTGATTGGTGGATTAGATATTGTTAAAGAAATGATTGTAGCTGGAGAATTTGAAAGTACTCTGAAAGGATGATACTGTAAACTTGAATAAATAAACAAATTATTTATATGTTATTTTTCATTTCAAATGTAAACGGCTTTACATTAGTAGCAAATACAAATAATAAAGGTTAAGAGTGACTTGAAAAAGGTTATTTAATTTTATTATGTGGTTTGATGAAAAATATTCAATTGGTGTATTAAATAGTAGTACATAAAGCATTTAACAATGTCCCCGATCCTCAACTCTTTTTCTGGGAGCTGCTTTGATAATATTATCAACTCGAAGTATCATTTCTGCAGCTTCACTGGCTGATAATAATACTTGTCGCTTGACAACAAAAGATTCAGTAATTCCGAGTTTCTTCATACATCCAACTTTTCCTTGATCCATATCCAGGCCGGCTGTTTTGTTTCCTCCAACGTGAGCAGCCCTGAGTTCGCTAACTAACTGAGCAGAATCGTATCCAGCGTTGTCAGCGATTGTTGTTGGTAGTTGTTGCAAAGCTCGAGCAAAAGCTTCCATGGCAACAGCTTCTTTACCGGGTGTTTTCGCAGCCGCGGTGTTCACTGCACAAGCCATGTGCATTTCACTGCAACCTGAAATGAAATTTCGCAATATTTTTGTGATATTTGTGTTCCCAGTTTTATTTATTACCTCCACCATAAACAATGCGAGTTTCTTTGACAGTGGCAGTCAATACACAAAGAGCATCATGTATTGACCGTTCTGCTTCATCCAAAATTTGTTGAGTAGCTCCTCTGATAACAACTGTGCACGCTTCACCCAATGCAACGCCACCAAATCGAAGAAGAACATCTTCTCCGATCATTACCTAAAAACAATTAAAATTCAAAACACAGCTCTTACTTTTTTTGGAATTTGTAATATTTACCCGTTCAATTACGTCACAACGCCCAAGTTTAACAAGATCAGGACTGTCAAAAGTAGAAACGATCTCGCCTCCAGTAACTAAAGCCAAACGTTCGATTCCATCAAAATCTGCGTGTTCAATCGCCATTATTCCAGCATCAGCAAATAATTGCTCAGGATAATTGTAGATTAGTTGTCTGTTGATGAATACGTTGATATTGTGCTTCAAAATCTTGTTGACTTTATCTTTCATTTTTTCTTTTTCGGCTGTTTCTAATTCTGCGATTTTGGCCATTGAATCGACTTTAATATGGGAACCAAATACTTTAATTTTATCAGTATCCATTGGAGTATTTGCTATAAGAATTCTTGCGTTTTCTACGCGCTTAGGCTGATGTACACCAGGTTTCTTGTCCAGAAGGAATCCTTCTTCAAGATAAGAGTCCTCCAAAGTGCCCCCTCTTTTTTTAATAATCTGAATAGCCTGAAGATCTCCAGATCCTTTTAATCTCAATACTGCATCCACGGCTAATTTTGTGAAGTGTTCTTTATGTTGGGATAAAATTTTCGAGCTTAAAGTTGTACGAGCAATATTCATGAGATCTTCGCGAAATTTATCTGAATCAGCACTATTATCTGATGATAATTCTATCAGGGAGCTCCTTGCTACATCAACAGCTTTACGCCACCCTGCGATTATAGTTTGCGGATGAATTTTTTGCTCAACTAATTTCTCAGCTTCTTTCAACAATTCAGCAGCTAACACTGTCACTGATGTAGTTCCATCGCCGACTTCATCGTCTTGCACCTTTGACATGTCAACTAAAATCTTCGCAGCAGGATTATCCACACCAATTGCTTTTAGAATTGTTGCTCCATCGTTGGTTACTTCAACTTGTCCAGCGCTGCGACCGTACGAAACTAAAATTTTGTCCATGCCTTTTGGCCCCAACGTACTTTTTACTAAATCACCAATAGCTATCGCTCCAATGAAACTTGACATTCGAGCTATTTCAGCTTTTTCTTCCTCCGCCTCATTTTTGAGGACTCGAACGGGATTCAGAGAAACCTTGAAAGAATTAATAAGCTCATATTACAATATATACATTTTTCCATAGCACACATTTATCAGCAAAATGATATAACTAAAAGAGGTAAATAAAAAGAGAATCAATAAAATTTATAACAATGCACGTGGGTATAACCGGCATAAAGGGATGTCATTTACACCTGAAGTTAATAATCTTGAATTTTACAGTTTTCAGAACTAATTTATGAAAAATTTTATATATTAGTAATCTTGGAATATGGAAATATAAATTTTGAATTGTTTCACTTACCATTTTGGACAGCTTATAGTATTTTTGACAATTTAAAATATTATTAGCATGACATGAATCACCAACAAAAACTGAGCTCTCTAGTAAGAAAATTCGACCAATGAAAAGCAGACATCCTGTTCGTCATGTAACATATATTTTTAAGATGAAAATCAGGAATATAATTAATATATAACACTATGAATAAAATAGTGTTGCACTTAGAGCAATTATAGTCTCATTTAATTATAATTAAATGCCAATTGTTGTAAAAAAAGTATTTAATATATTTGCTTGAGACAAATGAACGCAGATTTATATGCGCGTAGAAACAAATGCGCATCGACTGAAGTCGCGTAACTTATAACCTATCTGTCAAAGTGCTAATTAAAATTAACTGAGAAGTGGTGTTGAATTACTGCTGCAATTTAAATAAACAAAATATGGCCGTGAATATAAGCACCGGCGAAAAATTATTGTCTATTATTGATGACATAGAATTGATTGCAAAGTAATTACGTTTTTCTCTTTGATAATTCATTTGTTTATAATTAATTTTTTATTTTAGAGAACTTATTGAAAACACAATAGCCCCAAAACATCAAAAATTATCTAGCATTGAATATTCGCAACTAACGGAACTTTTAATATCTAAAGATGATGAATTGAAGGAGACTCTAAAATTAGCTTCGGAACAAGCAGTGATTGATCAAAAAATGAATACTCTGAAAGCTGAAGTAGAGCGACAAGATCAAGATATTAATCAACTGCAAAGGCAGCTCAAAGAAGCCGAACAAATATTATCGACTGCAATCTATCAGGCAAAACAAAAACTTACATCTATTGCTAGAGCTAATAAGAGACCCGTATCTTCTGAGGAATTGATTAAATTTGCGCACAGAATCAGTGCTTCAAATGCAGTTTGTGCCCCATTAACCTGGCAGCAGGGTGACCCAAGACGGCCATATCCAACGGATATTGAAATGAGATTAGGTTTCCTAGGACGGTTGGGTGAATTGCCAGCAAATGGTCACTTACTTCAACAACAAAATAGTTTAACTGATTTACATAGAATGGGGCATGCTGCAGGAGGTTAGAACACTTTTTTTTCATCATTTACATAAACATAAGTCAAGTAAGCGCCGCCATATACTGAGATGAGAACTAAAGTGAACGAAACGGCGCATGCGTCAAATAATTTTATAAAAATTCTATCTATTCATTGACATTTTAGTAAACATTACTCCATTTTAATAAGTATTTAATTTTATTTTATTTGAGAAAAATTTTTCTTTGAAATTTAATTCATAATTTATGATAGAATCTTACAAAATATTATAGATTTAGCTAATGAAAATATGAATTTTAGAAATACCTGCAGCCCAGCAAAATCAATTTGCTTGGCACCCATCGGGTGAGATGCATATAACAGTTGGAGGACAAGGAAGTGTTCCCATGGATACTAGAAATCATAAGCAAGAAAATGAAGATGTTGAAGTCATGTCGACAGATTCAAGTAGTAGTTCTTCCAGTGATTCTCAATAAATTATATTTTTTTGTATTTATTTAATTTTTTATATGGCAAGATTTTATATCAACTTGGAAGTGATAATAAATAATATTAAATTAAATATATTTATTGTTCTATAAGCTTCAACAAATGAACATATCGTGTAAATAAATATTTTTGAACTATTGGTATTCAGAGAGTACTAAAATGTTATAAATCTAATATATCAAGGATTTTATTAATATATCTATAAATCTCTATTTGAGAAAAAATTATTCAGCAGTATAAATTCTATAACAGCCATTAGTTTGGTTTTGATACAATCATTAAATTTTGGAATCTTTAATTGATCCCGAGATAAATCCATCCTGACTGTTTTTAATCTATGCAAATTGTAATAAATCAAACACTCAAACATGATATGCCTTATTTTTTAGATATAGTGTGAAAAATATTGTATCAAGTTGGATTTATCAAATAATGAATTATAATAGGCTCATCTTCAATTCTTTGAACAAAATGTTTGTATCAAAATTGTGTGTTTAGCAGTATAATCAATAAATAATAACAATTAAGCTAATAATAGTTTGTCTGGGGCTCAATTCGGACAAACTATAATTGCTATCGTACTTTGGAGTTGAATTTGTATGTACATCTATTTACATGTATTTGAAAACATCACATAAATATGGGCATTATAGATTATTTGCATCTAGAAGAATATTTACAATAAAATTTGTACAGGGACATATTTTCGTACGCAAAAAGCATACATAGTCAGATGAGCTTATATTTTAAATCACCTACTTACTAATAGTTGCTAGTACAGTAATTATTGTCAGTTTATTTATTATTGACCTGAAGTGTGCTACAAAATCAGCACACGCGTAAGAAATAATTCGTGTTAAGCAACATTCTGTACAATATATGGCCGTTATAATAAATAGAACTATAGTACATATAAACATTGACTAGAATACAGGTTACAATTACGTCATGTGTAAATCACCCTTCAAGATGCGCGTGAAAGTCTTTTTGAATTGTTGATTGGCAAGCGCGTAACAAAATGGATTCATTGGGCTGTTAGCATAACAAAGGAAATACGAGAACATGTATAAATATTCATTAGTACAAGGAGGATCTCGACAAAAGCCCTCAACAAGTGCTAAAACGTGATATGGAGTCCAGCAAATAACAAACGCGCCTAAAATAAAAGATATTGTGCGAAAGGCTTTTCGGGCCCGATTTTCTGATTTAGACTTTTGTCTGCCAAATGTACCAAAAGGTCCATCTCGTTTTTTCTTTCTCACTCTTAAACGTTTACCGATACTCTTGACGAATCTTTTTTTGTCGCCTGTTTCCTTGACTGTTGTTGTTGCGGACTTGTTGCTGACTATTGTAGTGGCAGCCATAATGGCAGCCGCGTTTCCAGTTTGACAGAGAGCTGTGACGTCACAAGGAGGTGTACTAGGCGTCGTGATTCGATTGGCCGTGTTACTGATGACGGATGTCTGCAGGGAATCATCAGCTGCGAGGGTCACCTCTGTATTTACTTTGACTATTGAAATCCCCGTGACGGAGCTCGTCTGAATCAATGAAGCGCTAGTAATGGGTGCTGTTGAGCTCACATGTACAGGTGACGGGTTTCGGGTTATCAAACTAAGCGAGGATGGCGGGCTTTCAAAAGTCGGAGAGGGTACAGTCACAGAACTTTCATCCATGTATCTTAAATCGGCACCGTCAAGTCCCACCAGTACATCGACAGGTTCAACCCTTAAACTACGGGGTCTTGGGCGAATTGGGGAAGGTGATATATTACTACGAGCAGGTACAGGGGGTGGAGTACTACTCAACACAGCGCTAGTAGGACGGTTTGAGGATGCTGCATGAACTACAGGAATGGGTCTCCCACATACCGGAGATGGAGAGTTCGATCCTGTTGTCGTAGGATTGTCAGTATCCAGAAGACTTTGCTCTAAAATTTGAGGCAGTAGCGAATCGCCTCCTGGGGTCGTTACCAAGACCTGTTTAGTAGGTGGAATACCTCCGTTGATTCGATTATTATTGCTAGAAAGCACTCCTGATTGTGTTACCAGACCTATTAAGGATGATTTTTTCTTAACACAAGCTGGTGGCTGACTTGTGCTTTCTTCATCTGATTCGAAAGCCGGGCTGCTAGATCGTTCTGATTTTTCTACTTCTTGAGTGATAGGTTGACCAAGAGTCTTTCGATCAATAAAGCTAGAATTATCGGCTGTAGTTGTTGTAGCTGTTGTGGTGGTACTATTTTTATTTGAACAAGTTTTCTGACTAGAAGCAGAATCGCCTGATCCTGGAGCTGCAGTCGTTTCTTTAACTACTAAACTTGGATTCACTCCTGATTGACTGTGAGGAGTCATTGTTATTTTAGGTTTATCTTGGCTAAGTAAAGTGCTTTGTGTTTTTGATATACCAATTCCCGCTGCTCTTCCCGCCATTCCAGACATCGCACCAGCACTTAAGGCAACCATCGATTGCATTTTCCTTTGTTTGGCTTCGCTTTTTTTCTGCATGTCATATGCCGTCTTATAAATTCCGCCGTAAAGAACAAAAAGAACTACTAAAGTGGTCCAATAATACCCGATGATTAACGCAGTATTGAACACAGGATCTTTTAAAAACTGAACAGCACATTGTCCGGGCAGAAGATCCCTGTAGCCGACAAAATGCTCCCAGCCAAAAATACTAATAAAAAACAAAAGCGCTGGAATTATCCAAGTGATTGTAACCATCCAAATAACTTTTGTTTTCGTTCTCCAACTTCGATATCTGGCTGCGATTTTTACAGAACAAAATCGATCTATTGTTATTAAAAGTACAGTGTATTGTGACACTAAACAAACGGTGTAATCTACTGATAGCCAGAGGTCGCACAACAGTGGGCCCAGATCCCAATAGCCCATCAAAACATAGGCTGTGTAGAAAGGCATTGAAACTGTCCCTGTAAAATAATACTTAAATAAGATAATACTGGAAAGACTCTTTTTTCTCACCTATAAGCATGTCGGTAGCGGCTAAAGATGCAATGAAATAATTACTAGGTTGCCGAATATTCCTATCAACAATAAAAGCTAGAAGTACAAGAATATTTCCTCCAACTGTCAAAATAATTAATACTCCTAAAAATATTGCTATAATAATCGTCTGCCATAATTCGAAAGGTGGTAAAACAGTATATCCTTCTTCCCCACCAGCTCCAGATGAATCGTTACGATATCCATATTCTTCTGTTGCATTTAATACAAAATTACTGTCGTTCCATTGGTTTATATATTGAAGAAATGTTGAACTATCTAGATGATCGCAGTCTTTGATATGCGTATAAATTGATTTGCACAGACGCTCTTGTTCCTTTCGAAGCTTCCTGTAAAGACAAAAAAGAAAAATTAGATTTAAGTTTGAGAAATATATTCTTTTTCTATAAAAAGTAACGAAATTCTGCCTATACATAAGCTGGCAGTCGTCGTGCATGACTTAGACTTATTAGACAGAAATTTTCAACAGTATTTGGTCACATTTTTTATATTATTTATAAAATAGGGCAAGTATGAATTCCATTTCACATTCAACTATTAATTTGCCTATTTGAACACATCTCTGTCGCTTTAATCACATTCGTAATTCTTTTAATACAGGTTCGTTTATTCTTCTTACTCGAAAACTTTCTCTAATACAACAAACCAACAATCATATCCATCCACCTACATACAGGATGTCCACGCAATCTTTCACCTTCAATTTCAAAGTATTTCGCGTCCTGTAGACAAAAATCTGATGTGGACACCATGTGACTTACTCATACACCTTTTGACTGAATAATTGACAGTTGACACTGAAATTGACTGCAATCAAAATTTGAAGTGATCATTAAGATGCTACAATAGTCCTAAATACAAAATTGCAACATTCTATAGCTGATCGTTCTGGATTTATGCGTAAAATTCGAAAAACTGTTTGGTAAACTGCACTTCCGGTTCAGCCGATCGCAATCATAATGCGAAGTGTACAACTAGATGTTAAAGAAGTGCTTGAGGATGCGTTTCCAAAACAGCGACCTGAAGTAATAGTGGCTAAAGTTACAACTACTAGTGAATTTTCAAGTTACTGCCAGTAGATGGCAAAATATTGGTTTGTAGCTGAGATCTAAAGAAAAATCTATTCATAGAAACTACCTGAAAACATGTGTCCAACTAATCTTTTTAACTCATAGCAAGCTTAAGAATTTATTTTGTCAAGGTATCATCAAATCTCAGGATAGGAAATGGAATACCAAATTAAGTACAATGAGCTTCCAATCCTTTGGTTGAAAGTGTATATAAATTATAATTCGTAATTTTTTTTTTTTCTATCCATTTTCTCAGTATTAAGCAAATATGCATTATTAATTGATTTTATTGCCAATTATGTGGTATATTCATCTATTTCAGTAATTATCCGTAAAGATTTCGTTTTGCTCCTATAGTTTTCATCAATGAACCTTCACAAATTATGATTTATAAAATTTCATCATATTTTCACGAATTTTATACATAACAAAAAATATACATATCTTGAACTTCCTATATCTTCGTGCAATTATTCTTGATGGAACAATTACAGTTTGTTATGAACAATCAATTGTTAATAAACCATTTATTGATAGCTTTTATAAAAATAAAGTGATATAGACATTCAGTGAAACTGAAAAGTCTCGATCTCAGCCAAATACTAAAATCTCATATCTTGATTGTTTTTCTACAAACGAAGATCTCTTTTAGTCTTTATTGTTTAGTTATTGACTGACGGGAGGTCATATGCTGTACCATAAAATAATAATTTGACCTTTATCAAACTTATATAAAAAATTAAACAATCATCTTGATGATCAAAGCACATTTTTGGCAATTAGCTTGTTATTTCAAACAAATTTCTCAAGTTACTATTTCTACAATCACTGAGCTTGAAATCAAGCAGTTTGAGCAAACTTACGAAACAGTAGCTTTCATTTGGTATCAATTTCAAATATGTAAGTGCTGTTGTTCCTGAGAACTCAGCGTCATACCAGACAGTCAGACAGCTAAAGTAAATATATTAGCGTTTTATCCTCCGAAAATGCACTGTCAACCACAAAATAACAAATAATGATTGATGCGCTACCCTTATCCCACTTTTAATCAAGCTCCAACCTCTACCAAAACTCATTTTGAAATCAGTTTTTCAATATCAGCTATACCTGATATATTGACGATTTGGGCTACTTGTTGATAAAATTACCGTATGAATATTTATTTGATTTTTTACCCAAAACTAGGTGTATAAATAAAAAACCTACAAAACAGCAGCTTCCATTTGGTACCAGTTTCAAGTCTGTAAGTGCTGTAGTTGCTGAAATCTCAGCGTCACGCCAGACAGCCAAAGTGAACATAATAGCGTATTTTTCTTGCAAGAATGCGCTAAGAATCTTACAAAATTAAAATACCAAAAATGTAAAGAGTGATTCATAGATTATTTAGCGCAGCAGTAGCACATAAGTTTCAAACAAGATTTAACTTATTATTTTTGATTTTTCTGTCGTTGATTGCACAGAGAAGCTGTCTTTATGTTATAAAGCAATTACACTACACTTGTTAATTTATAATGTTATCATTGTTCCTAATAAATGGTTTATTAAAAATTAATTGCTTATAACAAATTGTTATGTTGATAACAATAATATATTTATAAAAAAATTGTTATAAACAATCAATTGTTAATAACAAATTCGTATTTTAATAGCAATTCTATTTACCATTATCGAAGTAGATCATTTTCATTCTATCGCTTATAAATGCTGCTTAATTCTGGAATTTTATAATAAAAACTATATGCACAAAGAAGTGAATGGTCTTGTACTCCTTCAAAATCGCTGGAGTCAATTTTCGCATTAGAATTTCTGAGAATTCAAAACCAGACCGATGGTTCAGCCACCTGTCAGAAAAACACTGAACTATTTTGGTTCGAGTCTATGGTAAAATCTTATAAAATGACTCGAAATTTATTTCAAAAATTTTGGAGAAATTATTGATTCAACTAAAATTTTTCTCAATTATTTATGAATTATTCTTCATTGTGGAGGGCAATGGACCAATATAATTCAATTTTGGAATGTTTTAATACAGGGTGGGGCAGAAAAACCTATCCGATTTCAAAACGATATAAAATTAAAACCAGTCAACTTGTCAAAAAAATTTTTTCATTAACATATCGCAAATTTTATGCCATTTTTAAATTTAAGTTTTGAAAAGCACATACTCAAATGTCGTCCTTGGGAGCGGATACACTGATTTAGGCGCTCGCGGTAGCTTTCCATGACTTTCACCGTCATTTCCACAGGAATTTCTTCAATTGCCCGAGCAATTTCCCTTCGTAAAGCAAGAAGGGTCCTTGGTCGATGCTGGTAAACCTTTGATTTGAGGTAACCCCAAAGGAAGAAGTCACATGGAGTGAGATCCGGTGAGCGCGGCGGCCAGCCAAGATCACCTCTCAGGGAAATGAGGCGACCGGGAAACAGTTCCCTGAGAATGTCCATTGATCGTCGCGATGTGTGGGCGGTTGCACCATCCTGTTGAAACCACACATTTTCCACGCCATTTTCTTCCATTTTGGGTCTAAGAAAATTTTCCAGCATGAAACAATAGCGCTCGCTGTTGACCGTTACGGTTTGCCCATTTTCTTCAAAAAAGTAAGGCCCCCAGACGCTTTTTCAATGCTGAACCCGTCTGTCTAAAATTTGACACCCACACTTTAATCGTAGCGTGATGTGGAACAGGATCATGACGCCCGAGTCCGAAATGAATTCGAAAAGCACGTTGTGTAGCAATTATCGAACCATCGCATTCGATAAACCGCTCAATAACAAAAGCACGATGTTCACCAGACCAAGGCATGTTGACTACTGACAAATGGCATAAAACCGGCTTTCTAACGGTTTTTACCCCACTACTCTACCTGCCCCCTCTTCTGAGAAAAAGGGATTTGAAATCGGATAGGTTTTTCTGCCCCACCCTGTAGAAGAACTGAATTATATTTCTTCAGTTCAAAATATTTAGTGAATAAAAAATAGCTATTGCCCTTGGGAAAAAAATATACTTCTCGCTTTTATGTACTTTTTCCTCATATAATTTATCATTTATTAGAAATTGTTGAATTACTTTGTATTAATTTCATTATGCAATACGCAACACTGATCACTTCACTGTTTGATATTCACCATTACACTATATCTTCAAGTCGTTTGCTTGCCTTTATATATAGAAATATCCATTTCTCGAATGTTCTACCACATTTCTGGAATATTGCTAGAGGCTTCCATCGGGCGGAGTGATAAGATGCGGTGCGGCGCGATGCAACGAGGACGAAAGGCTCCGCCCAGGCAAGGTCACTTTCACGAGCCTTCACACTCTCGCACGTTACACTGCCCCCTTCTTAAGAGTGTTTCGTCCGAAACACACCTTCATGTCTATGCCGGAATCGACACTCGCCGCCCTTGGTGCAACCAACAGTTTGGTAAAAGAAGCAGTCGACAGTTTTTGGTCTGACCGGGCCTGCTGGGTGGGAATATCATATTTCGAACGATCTTTCAATCTAATCCATCCAGACCGCAACCTAACTTCGATATTGCCAGTTTCAGAATGTCGTTCTGCATTAGATGGCCTCGCATGTCTTGCAGCATTTCCCACATAGAACGGTAGGTTGGTTTGTGATGAAATTTGTCTTTCGTTACCAGGTGATAAATATAGCGTTCTTTGGTTGTCGTATTGTCCCTCAGACAGATGGCCTTCCCTAATGTAGGCTTCTGGTGTTCTAGCCTGCCAAACTTCTTCTTGAAAACTGCTGCTATCCCTTGGGACATCTTCAAATCTTCAACGAATAAGTCTAAATAAACTCGTCGAATGAATCTTCCTGTGCATGAATCTTGCGAGCACGTGCATCATCGCTGTCTTCATTGTGGTCTCCCGCAAATGGTGCTAGCCGATTGAAGTGCACCACTCTTTGGGTTGCGTCTGATTTCATAGATTATGTCGTTTATCCTCCTGATGACTTCGTAAGGCCCCTCCCAAGATGTCTGTAATTTTGGAGACAATCCACGTCGTCGCCCTGGGTTATAAAGCCACACCGAGTCTCCTGGTTGAAACCTCCCCCCGTCTTGTGCCTTGACGTCATAGGTCTTTTTCATGCGGTCGCTGGCATTTTGGATGTTTATTCGGACTCGGGAGTGGATATCGTCCATTTGACGCCTTAAATTAATGACATAATCTTCGCCAGCCAGATCTTCTCCAGGTTTGCAGCCGAACTTTAGGTCGCATAGTAGCCGAAGCTCCCGTCCAAAAATAATTCTTGCTGGAGTCTGTCCGGTCGTTTCGTGTACGGATGCGCGGTGGGCCAAAAGGAACAAATGGAGATATTTGTCCCAATCTCTCTGATGACTTGAGACAATTTTGGCCAGATGTCTGTTTATGGCCTTATTCATCCGCTTCACCATTCCATCAGACTGCGGGTGTATTGCAGTAGTTCTGGTTTTACGAATATTCAATACTTCGCATATCTCCTGGAAAAGTATGGATTCAAAGCTTCTTCCCTGGTCAGAATGAAGTTCCAAGGATACGCCAAAACGACAGATCCAGTTCTTCACTAGGACGTCTGTAATGGTAGCGGCCTCTTGATTAGGAAGGGCATTCCGCCCATTTACTAAAATAGTCCATGACGACAGCAATGTATTTATTTTCGACGTCTGATTCGAGAAATGGCCCTGCTACGTCGATGGCTATCCTCTCGAATGGACTACCGACATTTTACTGTCGTATCGGAGCTCTTGGTCGTTTCTGCGGTCCGTTGCTTGAAGCGCACGTAGTGCATTTCCTGCACCATTCCCTGACGTCTTCTTTGCATTTTAGCCAATAGAACCGCTCACGAACTCTCTGCAGAGTCTTCGTCACCCCAAGGTATCCTCCACTCACTCCATCATGGAGATGTCTCAAGACCTCCGGAACTCGACCTCTAGGAACGATCAGCTGTTCTCTACTCTTGGTTTCATCCGGAACTTTCATGACATGCTTTAAGACGCCTTCATCTGGGATTATGGAATCCCATTGCGCCCAGTATGATTTAACTGTCGGGGAGTATGGTGCCACCTCTTGCCATGTCGGTCTTGTTCCTTTCTTCTTCCATTCTTGAATAATTCGCAACTCTGAGTCGCCATCTATGTCCTTTTCTATCTCTTGTGGTTGCCAAGAATCGACAATTACAGTCGTCTATGGGCCATCCTACGTGCAATACTAGGTGGCAGTTATTCGAAGTCCCAAGCGACTAATACAAAGCCTATAGTAGGGAAGACCATCTGTCTGAGGGACAATACGACAACCAAGGAACGCTATATTTACCACCTGGTAACGAAAGATAAATTTCATCACAAACCAACCTACCGTTCCATGTGCGAAACGCTGCAAGACATGCGAGGTCATCTAATGCAGATCGACATCCTGAAACTGGCAATACCAAAGTAAGGCTGCGGTCTGGATGGATTAGAATGGTAGGTCGTTCTAATTATGATAGAGGTTATATTCCAGAACAGCGGAATTCAAATATTGGTCTACTGTTTCCACCCAGCAGGCCCGATCGGACCAAAAACTGTCGACTGCTACTTCTACCAAACTACTGGTTGCACCAAGGGCGGTGAGTGTCGATTTCGGCATAGACATGAAGGTGTGTTTCGGGACGAAACACTCTTAAGAAGAGGGCAGTGTACCGTGCGAGAGTGGGGAAGCTCGTAAAGACGTCCTTGTATGGGTGGAGCCTTTCGTCCTCGTTACGTCGCGCCGCGTCGCAGCACATCACCCCTCCCGATGGAAGCCTCTAGCAATATTCGAGAAGTAGAAAATTCCAGAAGTAGTACATTCAAGAAATGGATTTTTCTATATATAAAGGCAAGCCAAAGACTGGAAAAGTAGTGTGTAATGGAACAAGAACAATGAATTTCGAACAGTGTATATAAATAGTGAAATATAAATATCTGCGACTTTGTTTAAGTTAGTATTAAGTGATAAATAAATAAATTAATGTTGTTAGTGACATAAGAAGAATAAAACTTTTATTTCATTTCAAATTATTAAATAGTGACTTTTATTTAATCACAAACTATATTTCGTCAAGCAATAAACTTTATCCATCCACCTACATACAGGACGTCCACGCAATCATTCACCTTCGATTTCAAAGTATTTCGCGTCCTGTAGACAAAAATCTGATGTGGACACCATGTGACTTACTCGTACACCTTTGACTGAATAATTGACAGTTGACACTGAAATTGACTGTAATCAAAATTTGAAGTGATCATTTAGATGCTACAATAGTCTAAATACAAAATTGCAACATTCTACAGTTGATCGTTCTGGATTTATGCGTAAAATTCGAAAAACTGTTTGGTAAACTGCACATCCGGTTCAGCCGATCGCAATCATAATGCGAAGTGTATAACTAGATGTTAAAGAAGTGCTAATTATGAAATTTCAATATTCTACGTTCGAAGCTCCCAAATTTCTAGTGAATTTCCAAAACTCAGTTGCGTTGATCACCTACTTATCCTACGTGTTGAAATGAAAATTTATCCACAACACATCTTAATATTTTTGAGAGTTGTAAGCAAAAATCTTGAGGATCAATACATTCAAAAAACCTCTTGTAAATTCAATTTGAGGACATGAATAAATATTATCTTTAATGAGCCCTAAATGAATTTCTTTTACATGAAACTGTATTCAAGGTTCTATGAACAACCACTTCTCGTTATTCTAGTATGAATATCAAATATCAATGTTTTACACGAGCGCTTTGTCGACTCAGTGTGAATAGTTCGAACGGGATCCATTGAAGCCGTTGACAATGCCATAGAAGATTGCGTTCCACGTGTGTTACCTGGTTGCCCACAATGTCGATACTGACAGGTTCCATTGTGACTGTTAATCCTGCAAAGGGTTTTCCAATTCCCAACAATACTGTTCATTTCACTCGTCATTTATCCCGCTGAAACTGTTCATTGTTTCACGTGTAAGATGAATTTCAGTAATTATACACTGTGAAGGAACAAATGCGCGAGTGAACATTCAGCAGTTGTAATGAAACTGAATTGTGATACTTGTTAAGTATTACAGTGTTCCACAAACTTTTAAAAGCTGAATTTTTTTTAATGACCTACACTCGTTAATTGGTATATTGGTAGCAAAAATATATTGATAAACATGCACAATTGTTTCGCTTATAGTTTTGATTTATTTATAATAGATTCGGAGAAAATTTTCGGACTGCGAAACTAGATTTGCTGTAGTTGTTACACTGAGGGCTCGGATTACAGACCTGTTTTTGTTTGAGAATTCCAGTTTACGAAAACTAGAGTTTTCGCACATATAGAACCCTATGCCTTCTTTAACACTAAAATACTTACAAGTATGTGGAAAAAATTTTTGCTTTCTTTTAGTTTGACTAAATTATTCAAGTTGAGAATTTGGGAAATTTAAAATAAAATTAAGTCGATCCAATCTACATTTTCTGCAATTTATCAATAAATTTATTATGATTTTGTATCTGCACAAATATATTTAGCATCACGAGTAAACTGTAAGACTTCTCACAAAAATATCCATTTCATAAATTTGTTTCAATTTGTTCCAGGTAACAGCACACCTTCTCGTCTCTCAGGTAAGGGGCTATGATGTTTTCGGCGTTATTTTGAAGAAGCTGGTGATTCACGCTCAGGCGACGATGCTCGCGCGCTAATGAAGCGTTGCCAGCGAATCAGCAGGCCATGTAATGAGACCTGGATGCTATACTATCAAGCCGGAGGCTTCAGCTTGGTAACATGATGTTTATGGTGCACATCCTTCCTGAACACTGTTTGCATGGGCATGCCGGAAACCAGGAGGAGTGTTTACGAACAAATTAATTTCAACAGAAAATGTAAATATTTTTGAATTCGATATTTTTTTGTTATGTTATTAGTCCGCGGTACAGAACCCCTTACTCCGGATTATTAACACTCTTTTGAAACTTTGTGAGTGGCTTCATTCTAATGAGTCCGACAAGTTTTTTATCTGCGAAAATCTTTGAAACTACTGCATTTTCCATCGAACAGCCTAAAAAGACGTCGATTTTATGATTTATTTTTGATCAATAGCATCACTCTCTTTTATAGTTTAATCGTAAGATAATAATAGCAAAAACACACACAATATTTTGTCCGACAAAAATATTGCGGCGTTCGGCGTAACCCCCATCTCCAACATGTCAAAATTAGGAATTTTGTTAGACTATTAACATTCTGTTGGAATTCTCAGTACTATTGAATAAACATTAGTGAAGTTGAGTGGTGATATTGTCCGACAAAATTTCTGCTGCATATATTCAGTCCGAAGCTCTGAAAATGTCAATTCTATGAGGTTGGTTGGTTGATTAACACTTGTCGGACAAAAATCATACATAAAGGTGAGTATATTTCTTGATCAAACAATATATTATCCGACAAAAATAGTGCGCTGTTTTACCAATACGAAAATAAAAAGATAAGAAGTAGCGTTTTCTGTGTTTGTAGGCGCACAATATTGAATCTATTTTTCAACCAAAATTTGTACATCCATTTGTGAGATCAAAAAATAATATTCTCTAATTTTCTACGTCTTTATTTTTATAACTTGGTCCATAGCGATTTTTCATTCGCAAAAATTTTCTCTCATATTTTCTTCACAATATAGTGCAACATGTAAAAAAAAGAATAAGAGAAATATATTGATGTAAAACTGAACATACAATTTGAAAGTATCATTATTATAGGGAAAATTTCCAAAGGAAAGCGGAAAATTGGAAGCAAATGTGAAACAAGAAACATAAAAACATGCTTAGAAAAAATTGTTCCAACATTAGAAAACCTATCGGAATGATATGTTCCATACGATTCTAAAATATTGATATCTCAAAAATTTCCAAGAATAATAGAAAAATTTGAAATTAAATTTTATAATTTATATAAAAGAATACATGCTTCGGTTGAGAATAATTTTTAGGGCAAATATTCAATTTAATCAGTATCAGATTCATCCGTTGATGAATTTTCACCATCTGCACGAAAGTCATATTCATTGTCTTCAGTAGTGCTACTGTCATCCTCATCCTCATTATTATCTGAGTCTGTAATAATATCTAAAATATATATTCAAATGAAGTGAAATATATTTATGGACTAATAACGAGATCACATGGGGTCCGAATCACCAATCTCGATGACACTTGCAGATATGTTTCAAATATGAAAAAGATGGAAAGTAGAAATAGAGACTATTGCCAGATAGCAGAAGATTATTCTTCCTACCTTCTATAGTATTACATTGAAGAGTATCACGGTACTTATTTTTAAAGATCGATTTCAACATATCATTAGTAAGAATTTGCGAAATAGGTTTTTTGGATTTTTTATGAATATGCGGCAGATATTTTGTCGGACAATCATATCAATGTTTTCTGTACATCATTCCAAAGGGAAAAACATTTGAAATAAATTAGTGTTAATCAGCAAACCAAACTCATAGACATTCTCAGAGCTTCGGACTGAAAATATGCAGCAGAAATTTTGTCGGACAATATCACCACTCAACTTCACTAATGTTTATTTGATAGTACTGAGAGTTCCAACAGAATGTTAATAATCTAACAAAACTTATAATTTTGACATGTTGGAGATGGGGGTTACGCCGAACGCCGCAATATTTTTGTCGGACAAAATATTGTATGTGTTTTTGCTATTATTATCTTACGATTAAAGTGATGTTATCGATCAAGAATAAATCATAAAATCGACGTCTTTTTAGGCTATTCGATGGAAAATGCAACAATTTCAAAGATTTTCGCAGATAAAAAACTTGTCGGACTCATCAAAATAACTCTGATTTAGTTGTAGAAGCAAACACAGGCGCAATGTACAAAAATATGACTATAAATTTTTCGCGAAGACGGCGTCTCACAATTTGAAAAGAAGATTATCCAAAATCCAAGATATATTTGTTGCTACTTATATTTCGCAGTAAAACGAGAATTTAACACACTTAATGTGTATATAGTTTCATAAGCAAATTCAATCAATTATTGTTGTTACACTGTTATATATAACTTGGCTTTCCTAGTTTATTTGAGAAGGTCGATAACAGATTATAATTGTATTACGAACTTGCATTGAAATTTATCGTAGTTGCAGTTAAAGTTAAGTGGGTGTAATTGAAATTCGCAAAACTGAGCAATTCAGGTAGACATAAATTTATAATAAACAGCAAATATTGGAAATTACTTTCTAGAACTTCTGCTTGGTTTGTAGAAAACTAGAGTTAGTGATCTTTATCTCAACCCCATTAATCTGTGAAAAGTTCATAGAAAGTTTTATAGAGGGCAGTTATGTGATTGATATTGTTATATAAACATTTGAATCTTTCCCTTTTTAATTCTGGGAGTTATAAAAAAAAGCATTTACGAATCTTTTTTCTAGTGATGAAGTTTGGGGTGGGAGAGAACACTAATTCTTAGTCCATTGAAAATGACTCCAATCTAATCATTGGAGTTTCTCATCAAATTGTGGTCATAAATTGACGTCAAAAGTGTTGAATGGACGTCATAATGTGGCATAATTTTACTCATATTTTTTTATTTCAAAATCTAGAAACAAATGTATCACAAAGATATTTCTGAATTTCGAGACTGAGATTAAAAATTTGACTGGCTACAAAGCCAATGATCGATAGGATCTGAATATTAGTGTTGAAGAATAATCTCGAATTACTGAAAATCATAAGAAATTGTTTTTCAGGATGACTGTAATGGTGCATTTTTTAAATTTCGCCTCAATTGCTGCAGTATTGATTGTTGACACTATAGTCATGGTTACAACATTTGAATAAACAACCCAAAGATATACGGCCCAGAATTCACAGATGCTTGATGATCTGCTTTTTTTTTTGTTATAGTGATGATTTTTTTTTTTTTAAATTTTGATACATATATAAAACAATGAGTGTTGACGTGTTGTGAGTAAGACGTGTTTTTTAGGTGGCCGATAATCACCTCGTTTTTCGGGACTTATCGCTATTGTAAAAAACGCAAATTTATACCAAGTGTAGGGACGAATGAACTGTGTTAGAAGTGAAGTGAGATTTGTTCATAAAAATACAAGTGCACATTTAAACTTTAATAATAATAGTGAAAATATTGGGATTCGACCTTGGCTGCTAGAGCTATCGTACTTGGTGCTCAGTGCATCGTAGTGCTAATTGATTGTCATAAACAAATTCAGTGGCGTACTTAAATAAAGTGCTATAAATCTTTTCTAAATAAATCAAAGTGAATATAATTTTAAGTGAATTTAATTATAAGTGAATATAGGATATGCATAAAGACAAAAAAGAAAGGAAGATTCAGTATATGAAGAAATATTTCACCAGAGTAAAAAAGTTTTGAGATCTCCAGAACAGAGGAGGAAAGAAGAAGAAGCAGAGAATAAATACGAGAACAGTGATAAAACGGAAGAAAACAAAAAAGATATAGGAAATATGGACGAACTGAAGGAAATGATGGAAAAAATGATGACAAAAATGGATAAAAATATGGAAGAAATAAAACGAGACATAAAAGTGCTTAAAACGGAAATGGAAAGAAAGGAAAAAGCCTGGAGTAAAGAAAAAGAAAAATTGATAGCTAGAATAGAAACGTTAGAGGATAAACAAGAGAAGGACGAGAAACAGAAAAAAAAACAATATAATAATTAAAGGATTAAAAAATGCTCAGGAACCGGGAAAAGAGGTTAAAAAATCGCCAGAGGGAAAACTGCAAATAAAAGTAGAAGTTAAAAAAATAATAAATCTAAGAAATGAGATCATATTAGCAGAAATGGTAAACTGGGAAGAAAAATACAAGGTAATGGCAACAAAGAATAAATTAAAAGGCACCAACATTTACATTGAAAATTATCTGACTTGGGATGAGAGGAAAATACAAAAAGAGATAAGAAGTATAGCGAGAACAGAAAAAGACAAAGGGAAAAACGTGAAAATTGGATACCAAAAATTAATAATAAATGGGGAAGAGTATATCTGGGACAAGGGAGAAAATGGGGTCACTTTGAAATGGAAAGAAGTGGCCTCAAAAAACGGATAGAAAATAAGGCATCAAAGGAAGAACCAAGGAAGACGGACCAGCAATTGAACAGGATAATGAGTATAGGAACATGGAACATTAAAAGTCTAAATGGAAGAGAGGAAGAGTTAATAGATGAACTAGAGAAAGCAAAAGTGAAGATATTAGCTATCACAGAGACAAAAAAAAAAGGAAAAGGAACAAGAAAGATGAGAAATGGCCACAAATTAATATATAGTGGAGTCGGAGAAAATGTAAGAGCAAAAGCGGGAGTTGGTTGTATAATTGATAGAGAACTGGAACAGTCACTGAAAGAATGGGAATGCGTGAACGAAAGGATAATGACGGTTAAATTGCAAGAGAAAGATAACTTCATAGCAAATATAATGATAGTGTATGGACCAAATGAAGATGAAAACAAAGCAAACAAAGATGAGTTCTGGGATATTTTACAATTAGAATATGAGAGACTAAAAGAACCAATATACATAATGGGCGACTTCATCGCGAGAGCAGGGAATCCAAACGTGGTATTAGAAGAAATAATGGGGACACATGGAGAAAAAGTCAAAAATAATAATGGCAATAGGCTTATAGATTTTTGTCTTATAAACGAGCTACAAATAAATACGTTTTACGAACATAAGGAGATACATAAATTCACAAGAGAAGTAAAGAGTAGGAACGAGAGATCCTTGATCGATTATATTTTAACAAACAAGAACCAAAGGAAAAGAATGAATGACGTAAGAGTGCTAAGAGGTTGTGAGATCGGAAGTGATCACTTCTTGACGGTAGCAAAAGTAAAAGTAGGGAAGAAAGAGGTACAGTAAAAACAGGAAACATCAAAAAATAAAAATAAAATATTAAAGTTAAAAGTAGACAAACTGAAGGACGAACAGACAAGAAAGAATTATAAAGATATCATAAAGGAATTAATAAGCAATACACAGAAACAAACAATGTAGAAAAAATATGGAATTATTTCAAAAATATAATAAAAGAAGCAACCAAAATAGCCTGTGGTACAATCAGCGACGAAAGCAACAGGAAACGAACACATTGGTGGAATGAAGAAATCAAAGACAACATTAAGAAGAAGAAACTGATATGGAAGAAATATTTGAAAACAGGGAACGATAGTGACCACGAAGAGTACAAGAAACAAAGGAGATTAGTTAAAGAAAGTGTTAAAAAAGCTAAAGTAAAAGCATGGGAAACATTTGAAAAGACACTAGAACAAAATTTCAACGAAAACCAAAAACTATTTTATAGAACCTTAAAGAGAAGTAAAAGAGAAAAAGTAACAATTAAAAGCCTGGAAGATAGACAAGGAAATAAATTGACAAAGGATAGTGAAATAATGACAAGATGGAGAGAACATTTTAAAGACCTACTAGTAAGTGACGAAAGTACTAACGAAACAGAGAGTGAGGAGTCTCCACAAACAGAAAGTATAAATGAAAGCACAGAGATGATAACTGAAACAGAGTTAATTGGAGTACTTAAAAAACTGAAGAATGGCAAAGCACCGGGACATGACTGTATGAAGGCCGAGCAATTGAAGTATATGGGCGAAGAAGGGGAAAGATTATTGCTGCTTATATTAAACAAAATCTGGAAAACAGGGAAAATACCTTCAGACTGGGAGAAAGCAGTAATATTTCCCATACATAAAAAAGGAGAGAGTGAAAATTGTGAGAATTATAGGGGCATATCACTTTTATGCACAACAGCGAAAATTTACGAAGCAATACTCGAAAACAAGCTTAGAGCTGCGATAGAAACAACAATGGAAAAATCGCAAAGTAGGTTTAGGAGGGGACATATTCACTATAAGGAACTTGATAGAAAATACAATGAAAACGGACAAAAAACTGTATATCACATTTATAGACCTGGAAAAAGCGTTCGACTGAGTACCGAGGACTAAGTTGTGGAATATATTGAGAGGAAGAAAAATAGGAGAACAGTTATTAACAGCAATAAAAAGCATATACGAAACAACATCCAACTACATAAGAACTGGCAACGCAACATCAGAAGAGTTTAAAACATCCCAAGGATTAAGACAAGGAGGAGCTTTAAGCCCATTGCTATTTATTATATTTCTAGACCAAATAATGAAGAATATTAAGTATAAAATAAAAAAGGTAGAGGTTGGACATTACAAGTTGAAAAGGATCTCATTATCAGAATGCGAGTTCGCAGATGACTTAGCAGTGATGGCAAAGAGTGAAGAAGATATGAAACGTAATTTAGAAATATGGAACGAAGAGCTAAGGAAACATAATATGAAGATAAATGTAGAAAAAACGAAAGTAATGGTCATATCAAAAGAGAATTTAAGGATAAACATAATACTGAATGAGAAAGAAATAGAGCAAGTAGAAACATTTAAATACTTAGGGGCAGCAATAAATCATAAAGGAAGCTTAGAGCAGGAAATAAATAAGAGAATCCAGCAAGCAAATAGGAATTTTCATGCAATCAACAAAATAATACTGATTATTTTTACCATTCAAATTTCGACCAATAGAATTGCACCATTCGACGTCACGTGGTACAGCCTACAGGGTTTTCAAGTGGAAATTTTTTGGAAATTTTGTCTGTTGGTTATATATACAAAACAAAGAATATTCAGCCGCGTTGATTCAGCATTTGTCAAATTGAATGTGAAAATGAGCAGATTCAGAGTCGAGTCTCTGGAATATATTGATGAATTTGGATGGGAAAAATAATCTTCCGAATACCATTCGTGATTAAATTTAACCCGGCAAAATTTTTAGATTGTTACGAGAGCTTGCTACCAATTTATTTCGTGATATTGATCAAAAATCACTCGCTTGACAGCTCGTGATTTTTCTGTCAATATCACTCAATAAATTGCTAAGCAACAAGCTCTCGTAACAATCTAAAAATTTTTCTGGTAAAATTTAACCACTTATGATATTATATATGATTATTTTTACCATCCAAATTTCGACCAATAGAATTGTACCATTCGACGTCACGTGGTACAACCAACACGGTTTTCAAGTGGAAATTTTTTGGGAATTTTGTCTGTTGGTTATATATATATATAAAACAAAGAATATTCAGCCGCGTTGATTCAGCATCTGTCAAACTGACAGAGAGATTGAATGTGAAAATGAGCAGATTCAGAGTCGAGTCTATGGAATATATTGATGAATTTGGATAGGAAAAATAATCTTCCGAATACCATTCGTGATTAAATTTAACCTGGCAAAATTTTTAGATTGTTACGAGAGCTTGCTACCAATTTATTTCGTGATATTGATCAAAAATCACTCGCTTGACAGCTCGTGATTTTTCTGTCAATATCACTCAATAAATTGCTAAGTAACAAGCTCTCGTAACAATCTAAAAATTTTTCCGGTAAAATTTAACCACTTATGATATTATATACGAAAAATAAACATATAACGAAAAGGACAAAAATGACTCTATTCAAAACAGTGCATAGACCTATATTAATATATGGTAATGAATCATGGTTGATGAATAAGAGAATAAGAAGCAAAATACAGGCGGCGGAAATGAAATATTTAAGAAGAGTGGAAGGAGTCACGATAATGGATAAAATAAAGAATGAAGATATAAGAAAAAGAGTACAAATAGAGAGCATTCATAATGTCATAGAAAAGAAACAGTTGGCGTGGTATGGTCACCTATTAAGAATGCCCGAAGATAAACAAACAAAAGCAGTGTGGAATGCAAGAATACAAAACAAGAAGAAAAGGGGAAGACCAAAACAGACATGGGAAAATAATATAGAAGAGATATTAACAAAAAACAACATTAGCGACCAAGAAGCACAGAAGTTAGCAAGGGACAGAAAAAAATGGAAAGAGATAATCAACAAGATAGAATAGTAATCAACGCACATAATTAGAACAAGAACAATCTCGACACCCGAAAGGGTATTAAGAGATTTAAAAAGTTTATAATAATATAATAGTTTTTTATTACCTGTAATATATTTGTATATTTATAAAAATGAATCGAATAAAAATACAATGATGTTTTATTATCCACTAATTATCTACAAGTTCCTTATGTTATGACATTTTATATTGCTTATTTTATTATTATTTACTTTTTGAGGAATTTTTAGATGATGACTAAGATCATAAAGTGACGTTGAATTTAAATTATAAAACGACAAACTTAGGTCATAATATGACGTTGACATTAAGTCATAAAGTGACGTTAAACTAAGGTCACAAAATGACGTCAAACATAGGTCATATTATGACGTCATATAGCTCCACGCATTGACTTCCTGCTGACGCAATTGTGACCAAGAATGTGAGGTCATATCGACGTCATATTTGTTCATAGTTGTTACTTGGTTGTTAACTATAAAACAGTGGAAAATATCCATTAGGGATTATTGTGTGGAAAATAAAGGTTTGCAGCCGTAATTTGTGTCCAACAATCAGCGAAATTATTGTATTCATATAAATTTCCATTCAGGATTTTTTGTTATATGTAAAAACTTTTTCGTTACAAGCGATAGAAAAAAACAAAATAGATTATCTTGTAGGGCTTGAGGTAAACTTCATTAATTTTATTTTTGTCCTCAAAATCCTATTTTTCTCAGTGTACCCTGTACGCACGACTATTTTCTGCGTTACACTAAAACCAGGAACTAACCTAGTCGATCTTGTAGGAGCCACTTTGAAGATAGTACCCGTGTGAAGCCCAATTTTTTATTCGAACGCTTACAAGTGAAGTAATTGACCCCCAAAGTTTGATATCTTTTCAAAAAATTATTTTTTTATTATTTTTTGCATTCATATTTTTACCTGGAAAAATTCATAGAGGACTCATCGAGGAACCCATCGGATAACCCATAATTTAAACTTTTTTGAGTAATAATCCGTGAGACAGGGAATACATTTTTTGTGAGTGATTTCATTGAAATTTTTGATTTAGGGGCGTTTTTCAGCGAGAGCTAATTGAATATGTCAATTTCATGAAGTCTTGAAAATGTATTACTGTCATATTGATGTTTACACTAATCGAAAGATTTTTTGATTATAAAATGAAAAATAATATTGTCCGACATGAATATTGGAGGCCAGTGGTGAGTCCGACAAGCCGCACTTGCCATAAGTACGTTGGTATGAAAACAGATTACCGCTAGCCTGAGACTTTGAGGCAGTGTTCGATTACTTTTTTTCTAAGATTTGGTCATTTTGTCCGACAAATTTTCGGGGGCGTTTTCTCAGTCCGACACTGAAAACGTGTCAGGATTATAACAGTTCCTTCATCAATGACCGCTCATCTCTATGTTTTATATTTTCCATTCAAATAGTGTCTATAACATTACTGCATACATGTCCGACAATTTAAGTGGGGCAGTACTTCAAAAAATCAAAAATATGTGGTATGAATGCGGCTGCGTTCATAGGCATATACATATGAAATGCATATCAAGTCAGTATGATTATTGATTATAAATAATGAAAAAAAGGCTTTTCCACCAATATATTGATATTATTTTGGAATCAAATGTGTGATATAGAGTCAATATACTGTGATAATCACCTCAAATATTATTCAAATTTACCTTCAACTGTGATATCTATATATTAATACGTCAAGAGCAAACTATCGACCTCTTTTTAAGCATATTGCATGCACGGGGGAGTGTGAGATTTGGCATACTCAAAATTTATATGGAGAAGATGTGCAGAAAGCGGAAATTATATACAGGTGTTCTATTTTAATGTATATATTAATACGTGAAGAGGAAGCTCTGTATCCCTTTTCAAGCATATTGCACGCACGAAAAAATTTGATATTTGGCATACTTGAAGTTTATATGATCGAGTGCAGAAAGCTGAAAATACATACAGATGTCCCATTTTAATTTTACGACGTGAAGAGAAAACATTGTACCGCGCACACGAGGTGATGTGAAACTTGGCTTAGTTGAAGTTTGTGTGGAGAATGTGAGATATGGCATATTTGAAGTATATCTGGAGAAATATGCACCGAATGGGAGAATGGCTGAAGAAAAATTTCAAAGATTTCTCTTCCCTTCCTATAGTCGGGGGAGAAAGTCACTTTGAAATCTTGAATGGGAACCACTAATCCTAATTTTAGATTCGAATGGAGCATCGAATACCAATTTAATTCTACTAGGAACCCCCGGAGATGGAAGATTAAAGTGAGTAACGTTCCCACTTAGCGAAATAATGGTGTATTCCGATACAAGTGCGAATGCGAATAATTCAGCCACGAGACGAAGTCGAGTGGCAGAATTCACATGAGCATGGAATGATCGATTCGCACGAGTGACGGATGTTATTTTTCTACAGTCAAAGGAGTTCGCGAAAATATTTATAACCAAAATATGCAGTTTTTTGAGAAAGAATTTGCTTCATTGATTTCATTCCAATTCATCAAACTTTAATAAAATTACTCACATTGATATTTTTTTGGAGAGGAATGATAAGAAAATCAAAGAAAAATGATATTATGACAGCAATGGAACAGTTTTTTCGCGTCGTCTCGCGGCTCTCCTACGAACTTTTAAGCGTGCGGAATGGGTATCATTCTATAGTGACTGTAGAAAATAATGTATTTCTTTTTCTATTTTCTACTTTATTCTTTTCAATAATTTTGTTAATGAATTATTTATTACTAGCTTATAAACAACGTCCATTACTTATCTCTTGATATTAAATACGTCAAAAACTGAGTTATATATGTGCGAGCCTTTTCTTGTCAGACTGACGATTAGAACCAATATTTCTGTCGGACAATGTGTTTTTTGGACAGATAATATGTTTTCAAATTATGACTGTTTTGGTCCGACAAGCGGTCATTGATAAAGGGACTGTTATAATCTTGTCATGTTTTCATTTCAGTGTCGGACTGAGAAAACGCCCCCGAAAATTTGTCGGACAAAATGACCAAATCTTAGAAAAAAAAATAAATGAACACATCCTTAAAGTCTCGGACTAGCGGTAATCCGTTTTCATACCCACGTACTTGTGTCAAGTGCGGCTTGTCGGACTCACCGCTGGCCCCCAATATTTATGTCGAGCAATATTATTTTTAATTTCATAATCAAAAAATCATTCGATTAGTGTAAACATCAATATGACGGTAATACATTTTTAAGGCTTCATGAAATTGACATGTTCAGTTAGGTCTCGCTGAAAAACGCCCCCAAATCAAGAATTTCGTCAAATGTAAAAGCTGTCGGACTCATCACAATGAAGTCACTCACAAAGTTTCAAGTGAGCGGTAATCAACAAAAAATTTATGCCCTATCTCACGGACTATAATGTTACTGGAAACAGTTTAATAATGTGTATCATCATGAATCAGTTTGCATGGTGAGTGAATCGAACCAAGTTTTGCTACATAATATTTTGACAATAAAATAATTGATAGAATTATATAAAATTTTATTGTCTGCCACTTTAGTCATTTTCATTTGTAACAACTGCACGATTGTTCCAGCATTAAAATATAAGAAAATTTAGATAGAAGTTTGAAATTTTCCTATAATCCAGAAAAACTACGTCATTTAAAGCAGGAAATTTGAAAACTTTCAAATCAGTAAAGAGGATCTTCATTTGTTTCACGTTGCAGACAGAAAACTCTTCTTGTAACGTGCATTTTTCTGAAAAAACAGTTCATGTACATATTTTAAAATTTTTCTAATCAAGATATGTGGCATTGGATGAGACCTTTTGTTATGAATATGACGTCACATACATGGAAAACAAAATATGTCACGGGGTATGTCCAACTAAATTGAAACTAGTTTTCCGGAGAAATGCGAAAATTTGACGCTGTTGGCTGTGTTTCATTTGCTTGTTAATAACTTACCTCCTACCCCTAAGGTAACACTTGCCTCATAGTAACGACCCACTTGACGCTAGATCAGGGACGTATTAGAACATTTCAAAGAAGATTCCTGATTATTTTCGAAATACAAGATTATAGCTTTAGTGGATGATTTGTTTTCCGTGACGACCGATTTAAAATCTGCGAACATTTTAAATTTAGTATTGAAAATGAGAACATTAATTATTTCTCTGGAAGTTCCAACTACGGTCCTGCCTTCGCGAATATTCAATTTCAACAGTAAATGAGACATCAAAGACTCGTTAAAAATAATTTGAAATATATAATTTTCATATTTTTAATATCAACCGAGTAAATATTTTTTCATAATGAAATTGCAAAAAAAACTCGGAATTGGCTTTACGGAAATACAAAGTATTTATCCATAAACAATGTTTTCAATTTTCTGAAATTGGCTGAATTTGATTTATTGTTTTCATTTGTTCTTGTGTGCTGAAAATTCATGCATATTCATAAATATGAGAGCCTATAGAAAATTTTATTCACTGCATAAAATTTTGTGACATCCATCAGTTAAATGAGTGTAAATATATTGAAAAATCTTCTTCGCCGGTCGATATTGATAAAAAATTGTGCTATTACAGTTCGTGGGAATTTTCTTTTTGAAAAAGTATTTAATTTAATAACTTTACATTTTCCAAATACTTCTTGCTAATGACGGAACTGTGCATTTGACAGCCGATTAATTCTGTCCATATTGATTTTTATTCTTTGAAATTTGTATATTATTTGTAGCAAATAAACAACACAGATAGCCACACTACAAATTGAGACTGAAATGAATTCTGCTTCCTCAACTCAGTATAACAAGCTGGTTTTTAGAGAACATAGTTAAAAGGGAAGTTTGAAACAGCCCTAATTAACTGCTTACTTTATTGTTATTTAAACTAGATCTAGGAATGCTGACTGCAATCATTAATAACTACATATTTTAATAAGCGTTTCCAGTTTAATTAGTTTATGCTTGACTATTCAAATTCACAATAATTACGTAAAAATAAGCTCGTTAGGGAGATTACAAAGAGTAGATTGTTTAACAAGTAGAGAAAAGTGAAAGCTTACTGGCGAGTGTAAATATTTCAATGAATTAAATTTACACGAGCAAAGTAATATCGCTTTTCTTTCGTGTTAAACATGCAATTCTTTTGTATACTTGATGGAAAAACTTGGGTGGAAGACGCCAAAAATAAAAATACAGAAATACTAATCAAGGTTGTGTTCTTGCAAAAATATAGTAATAGATTTGACAACTACTAAATAAAAGCATAGTAGCAAATAAACAATATTAAAAATTAAGACAGTTAAAAAGCACTGCTCCTTGAGAACTCCAGATTTCTGGAAAAAAGATTATATCAATTGGAGCTTCCGTTCAGGCTGTAGCCTTGGCCATCTATGATTACGTTGATATGAGGGAAACAATACAATTCGAGAAAATACAAAACACTTATACTTAGTTATGTTAATAACCACAATAGCGTTGATAAACTCCATCTAGAAAACGGATTTCCGCGCTACCTTCTTATGAACTTTACGCTGAGAACAAAAACTTAATTCAGACAACGTCGGGAGAGATTTTGTTCCGGGCATTAAGTAGTTCATAAAAAGTTACAGTCACATTTAAATCAGCTTAGAGACGAGAAGTTAGTAACAGGTTTAAATAAGTTACCTCCAGATGACATCTTTGTTTTGTTGTTTAGTTATAGAATGTTAAGTTGGTATAAAGTAATCTTCAAGATTTAACAGTTGGTAGTCTGAATTATAAACTCGATATACAATGAAAGAATTTTTTGGTATACAATTGTTTTTTAAATATGGGACAACCCTGGGAGCAACAGATAAATACAACGCGCTAATTAATAACAAATGCATTTGTATTACATTGCTACGAAAATGTATTCATAGAAAAATTAAATTCGGGTTATGGAACTTGAATGTCACACTTTTATGATAGTTGAACCACTAAGCCTAGAGATTACTGCAGAAAAAAATATCTTCACAGAATTGGAATCTTATTAACATTGGAATGATATTCCTCACGAACGCTGACATGCAACAAATATAATTTTTAATATAATACGTGATTATAATATGAACAGCAAAGGAGCGTACTGTATTTGAAACATAATTTCTAGGCTATTGCATATTTGCTACCATTTGAAAGTTTAATTTTTGCACCAATAAATTTGCGGCAAATTTCCAGACGATTATTAAATTTTTAATCACAAAATGCAAATTTCATTTTCAGCCTTGGACATAATACCGCCAGCATTTAATTTCTACAATTTGCAAGTAAACAAATATATAGGTATTTTCCAGAGAGGGAAATAAACATTTTTTTTCACGAAATGAATGCATTATATAGTGAAATCACGAATGACTCTGTCACGTGATCACGCAATAGAGCCAATTTCGTGTTGGTTGTTAAAATAAGAAGCTATTTACATCATAATTATTCATACTTAATTATTTATTTGATATTGTTGTTTTTTCTGATTACTGGAATAAATTTAAAATGCAATATCAATAAATTTAAAATTCTCCTGCCCTGTTCGTACACTTTCGGTGCACGTATTAAAAAATGAAGTGATGAGATTTAAAGGATTTCTAAACAAGTTTCAATTTCTGCAGTGTGGTCATAGAAAAATCTTGGCTTCATTCTATTCGATTTGATCACCATGATAATAATGCAACAAAATTTCCCCAATAATATATTAATTTTGGATGTGAATAGCTTCCAATAAAGTTAGGACCTAAAACAGTTATTGATATATTATTGTATTGGATGGTTATTCGTTTTTATGGTACGACGTTTTGCTTTTCAATAGCAACAATTTATTCCAGTCAAATTTAAACTACACATTCTTATTAAGTTGCAAGAAAATTTCAATTCATTGAATTTTTATGATTTAATTAAAATCATGTACATAATAGAAATTCAGAATCATTATTATCTTGCAAGATAATTTAAATGTTTTAAATTTTTATAATTGAATTGAAATTGTGTACTTAATGGTGATACAGAATTATTATCATCTTGCAACATTGAATTTTAATGATTGGATAAAAATTATATACATAATGGTAATTCAGCATGGATATTATCTAGCAAAATGATATGGAACCGTTGAAATTTTATGTTAGAAGTGAAATTATAATAGTTCTGAATTACCATTATGAACATTATTTTAATTCGAACATCAAAATTCAACGGTTTCATATTATTTTGCTAGATAATCTCTATGCTGAATTACCATTATGTACGTAGTTTTAATTCAATCATAAAAATTAGTTTAATCAAAATTTTCTCGCAGGATATTAAGAATATATAGTTTGAATTTAACTGGAATAAATTGTTGCTATTAAATAGCAAAACCGCGTGCAATAGTTTTCAGTTCGTGAACTACATCTCTATGAAATATTGTCTACAGAATACACTCAGCAAGTAATAGTAGATTGTTTGACAAGTAGAGAAAAGTGGGAGTTTATTAGCGAGTGTAAATATTTCAATTCACGAGCGAGAGCAGCGAGCGAGTGAATTAAATTTACACGAGCAAAGTAATATCGCTGTTCTTACGTGTTGAACATGCTATTTTTGTATACTTGATGGAAAAATTTGAGTAAAAGACTAATCAAGGTTGTGTTTTTGCAAAAACGTAGTAACGGTTTTGACAACTGCCAAGCGAAAGCATAGTAACAAATACGCTATGTCAGTAGCGATGAACGCGACTCCATGTGGTAGAAGTTATAAGCTCTTTACCAATACTGACTAGAGTTGTAAAAACAAATATAAAAGAGCATAAAGCCAAACTGAGTTTTTGAGGCAGATAAATATAGAAAATCTTTTGAATCGGGACAAGGTTTAATTTATTGTGTGTCTGAGTGTTCGCACACACAACTGCGCAATGGTGAACTGAAATTTCATTCATTTCCGAATCGCGAATGGGCGTAAGAAACAGTAAAAAAATTATCTTCTCAGTTTGCTTTTATGCAATAGTACATACTATCAATCCTTGCACTCTTATGATATTCATTCAACTGTGCTGGACGATTCCAAATCATTGACTGGTCAGTCTTGAAGCAGATACTTTCTGTGTTAATTTATATGCATACTGCAGCTGTATGTTTGCAGTTGCAACTAATATTAACAATTTTCCATCTTTATAATCAAATTTTTACGGCAATCATGTAAAGAACACAGACTTATTATTATATTAGCGAACTTAAGAAATAAGCAGTTGGAGTTTTTTAAAATTGTGTACCTAATGTTTGTACAGTATCAATATTGAGTTATTGAAATTGTATTTCAACAATATTATCATTGATCATAGATTGAAGACAAAATATCATGAATGAATCCTTATTAATTAGTTTTCACTTATTTAAAAGAATGATGTTTTCGGATAACTCGTATCTGGCAAGCAAATATTAAATCATCAGGCTTGAATGATGCTGATTCCCTAATGAAGAATTCAAAATACACCAAATCGAAATCAAGAAGTTTTTATGATAGTCACACAGATTATTTTCAATTTATAAAAATAACTCGTAAATATCAGATGAAGTTATCTAAAATCACGAAAAAAATTAATATTGTTTATCGATTCAATATTCAGACAATAATTAAACAGAACATACAAGAAGTACACCCGAACGTACGTATTATCATGTCAAGTAGAAAACTATGTTTACGCTTATAATAATTTACACATATCTCGACCAATAAATTACAAAATTCAGATTTGTACTATCACTACATGTGCCAGGCGTAATTTCACTATCTTCTTCGTTATTTTTAATTTCTTCTTCGTCGCTGACATGAAAACTTTGTACCAATTTTTCCCCTTTGCTCAAACTTTTGGATCTAAATATAGGTGAACCAACTTCTTGAGACCTGCATCAAAGTACTACTGTCATTATAACAAACTTTCTGCTAATTCTGAGTGCCAGTTTTGCCAATTACGTGAGTACGTCAAAATTTGTTGATTGTCACGATTTTAAATATATTAGTAAATAGATGCCAAGTGTCGCCACTGACATAGCGTATAAACCATATTAAGAATTTATTTGTCAGAAAAGTCTGAAGCTAAAGATTCTCGCGAAATTCTGGATGTAGCTAAAGAAGCGACATTACATTTGTATTCGGCGTAATCGAGAGAATTCTTGTTTTCTTATATGTATGTTTAACCTGTAATTTTTTCTTAAAAAGGTTAAAGCTGTCATTTGGACGCGTGTCATAGTGCGTTTTTGAATTGCTATTTTTTGCTGCTAATTAGTAAAGTCTTGCTAACTGGTAATGGCACTTGATTTTTTTCTACATATTAAATCTAATGTTTTCCATCAAGTATACAAAATAGTTATTTGTGTATCAAGGCCATAAAGGTTATCTTCTTTGGTCGAATTTGTTGTTTGCGGCCGAAGCGCAGCTGAGGCTGCAATTCAGGTGAGACCAAAAAAGTACTGTAGGCCGAGGTGCACACAATGTTTTTTAGACGATCATCACAAAATAATTCAAAACCACAAAATTTTATCTATTTATTTCTAAAACATTGCAATTGTAAATCGTAGTTGCCGTTGAAATTGTTTTATTTTATTGTCTTCTATCAAAATGACATTTGTGAAAAATAAGTATCAATTTTTTGAATTGCACAAACTATTGAGGTTGATGGAGGAATATAATATGTATTTCGGCCAAAACTGTATCTTGAAGAGTTCATCAAGCAGCCCGTATAGGTAAATATGGAATGTTTATGAAGTAGTTTTTGATATATCAGTCCCAAAAAAGTATTGTTTGGCAGATCAGTACCAAAAAGTAAAACTTTACGGCCACAAAAGAAGCCATAGAATAGTTATTTACATTACAAGATGCGAAAGTATACTTTTTTGTGTGAGGTGGTATTTGAATGGCCGAGGTGAAGCCGAGGCCGTTCAAAACCTCCGAACACCTGAAAAGGCTTTCGCATCGTGTGATGTATTACATTTTTTCTGCTACTGTTCTATATAGATATTATTATTTAATAATGATTATCATATTTCAAATAATGTTATGGAGGCTGTTTTAACTGTCTAAAATTATCCATAGCAACGGTTTATTTACAATGTTATCTGTCATCAGCGCCTGTCACAGATTTTGAGTTTCAATAATTTAGTGAAACATTGCATTTGACAGATTTAAAATGTTAACAGAAAAGTGAAAATGGTATTCAAAAAGCAGCTAACAATGCATGTGCCTCACTTCTTGCGGATAAATCCAAAGAAAGGTACAATCAAACATACAGCATATTTTCTAAATGGCTTGCTGATAAAAACGTTACTCGAATTGACGAAAATGTAATGCTTCGGGTGTCGATATTTTGGATTTAAAGAGCGGATGGAAATTTTCTTCGTAAAATAATGAAATTGAAATTTCTAAAAAGGTGTTACATGAAATTCACTTTAATATTTCCTCAAATAAAGAAACAGTGACAAATATGAGTTTTGACGTAATTCAAAATAATAAAAATCTTCCAATACAAAGTGAAGCAGTCAATAATTCAAATAATATTCCTACCATGACTTTTTCCAATTTTTCAAATTGCATAATTACTTAAAACCAACAAATAGATAAAATAAAATTAAATAGATTGAATAAAATCATATAATTGTTATAAACTACTTATTTATTTGAATAAATAATGAAATCTCCAATATATTTGCATTTTTTCAAACTTTTACTTTTTTGTCCAGGCCCCGAAAGTATTACTTTCGTAGCTAGCAACGCATAGCAACGAGGTAACACGAAGGTTTGCTTTCGTTATCGTTCGAGTTGCCAGGGCTACAAAGCTCACTTATTTATACAGTAGCAGAAAAACACCTTTTTTGTTATTATCGCCTAAAACATATTTTTTTATTCAATAATTACACGGAGACAATTTATCAATTAATTTCAACTAGTAATGTTTATCAAAATACAATTTCCTTGAATTTTCATTTTTATTTTTACGAATAATGTAGTTCTTATTATCGGTATTTTAACGAGAAAATTGCATGTCGATATGTAAAAAGATTATTTTGAAATAATAAGTGCATCATAAAAAATGTGTCAAGGTGAAACTTACGAATAACTAAATTTAAATTCTATTCCATGTGGCTAATTTGTCACCAAATTATGTTTTTTTTCTAGTAGTATTATAATCCTATTTTCGAATCATTGTTGAACGACTTTTCATTACGTTTTGCAAGCAGATAATTGTGGATATAAATTATTGTTACCAACTTGGATATACTGCAAAATAAATCTCAATCTCTAAATGATAATTGACTATTTATGTACAGTAATAATATAAAAAGGGCGAAATGAAGCATTTCAATTGTGGAAAGGGTTGCTTCCTGTATCATATGTTGTAAATTATTCTCTAATCACTTTCGAGTGTTATTTTGCTCATATATTTCCAGGAAAGTCGATTGGAATATTGATTTTAACACCAGTAAAGGATGAAAATAACCTACCCATCAGGTTTCGGAAGAGACTATTACGAATATATAAAAATGACACTGACAAATATGTACGGAAAAGCAAGGATGTAGGAGAATACCAATTGAAGAGAACTTCGAAATCAATTTATTGGAAATGTTATAGATAGTTATCTATCAATACTTCACATTTGGAAGTAAATAATATTGTTTATATCATAGCATATTTCAAATATATCTTTTCAATCAGGAATAGAACTAGTGCAGGAAAATGAGTATTGCCTACATTTTGACCAATATTTACTCAAACAAAATTTATAATTTAAATTTGGTCACATTGAAATAAGATGGAAATTACTATGAGTTGATTTTAATTTTACAGTTGTGTTTAATATGAACGGAGGCCGAAATGTCTTCAATATGAAAATTATTATCTAGAACAGAATCGATTTCAGTGCTTTCAATTCTGACAAAAAAGCTTGTTGCGGAATTTGTTATTTATTTATTATTAAAAAGTGGAGATATTTTTGTAAAATAATTAAATAGTCATATGATCATCGAATTATGAATTCAACACTAGCATTTAATAAGTATTTGCAAGGTCTGTTCAGAAAAAACCGAATATAAATTTTTAAAACATTATTATTAATTTTACAAATTGATTAGTCCTTGTCTTCTTTAGAATACTCCCTTCTCCTGTTCATATACTTTTTGTAGTGGTTTTTAAATTCAGTGATTTGTTTGCTTTGATGTCAGCAAATTTTTGGTACCATTTCAATAATCTCAGGCTATCTAATAGGATATGACATTGAAATTTTCTATTCAAGACTCGTATAGGGTCTAGTTGTGCACCTCGCATTATGGTTCCAATCGTCTGTACCGGAAGTGCACTTTACTTGAAACTTTTTCGAATTTTTCAAATAAATCCAGAATGATCACCCGTAAGCTGTTGAAATTCAGTATTTGAATTTGATGTTGTATCAGAATGGTTATCTGTTATTTTTGTATGAATCGGCTAAGCCAGAAAAGCACTTCACTTGAAACTTTTTTTCAATTTTTTGCATAAATCTAGAATGATCAGCCATAGCATATTGAAATTTAGTGTTTGAACTTGTTGTAGCCTCAAAATGGTTATCTACTATTTCTGTATCAATCGACTGAGCCGGAAGTGCAGTTTATAAGTATAACAGACATTCAGAATTTTCCGTATAAAACAACTAGTTTAATTGAAATGATAAGGGAGGCAATGATAATCTGTTGTCAATTTTTTGATTTTGTTTGACATTGTACATGTCAAAATATTATTAAAATAATATTAATTATAATCTGAAGTGACAGAAAACTTTATTGGATAAATTTTTGTGTATATATCAAATGATGTACCAAAATTAATTCTGAGAACATGAATCATTCCTAAATTTGTAAAGTGAAAGCAATGGAAGAAGTTCATCCAAAATATAAATAACTTATGTTCAGATTTTGTACTTCGGGCTTTAATTTATAATAATATTGAAGCACTTATTTCAAAACTATTGAAATCTGATTTATAATGATATTCTATCTCAATCTGAACTAGCATCAATTTATGACTGAAGCTCAAACGTCAATAGGATATTGAATAAATTTTCGCGCTATCGATGTTACTTCGTAGACAGTTCAATGATCTCTTTGCTGTTGCTGCTTGCAGCTCTGCTACGCTTGCTTGTTGAACGCACCTATTAAGCTGTAAGCTTAAGCAATAATTTTACAGCAGTTTTTCTTACATAATTCTCTCCGAGTGCAAATAATATACTTATAATTCAGATAGGGAAGATTCTTTAATTAAATTCTTACCCCTTTTTAGTGAATTATACTTTTTATCCTGAACTAAATTTGCAAACCAACATTTTAATTGCCTTAATATATGTGAGACCATATATTTTCCTATACCCAACTCTTTTGGTAAAAAATTATCGATTCAAGCTGTCAAAACTCAGTAAATATTTTCCTGTCAATTTTGGAAAGGAAAAATTTTGTATTCTAGAAAAATAAATATTCTAGTATCTTTAGTTTGCGGAGTTTGATATAAAAGCAACTTTCTCTGAAAATAATTTCGTTTGGAGTTTTTCGATGTATTCTTAAAGGGTCATCTAAAATTCTGATTCCTCCCTTATTTCCACTCAATTCCCTGAGCTTTTTTCCCAGAAGTATATACGCTTAAAATGCGATAAAATCAATTTTTTCTATTTGAGTGTTATAAAAGTGTGCTTTATGAAACTCATTGGGGTACCGTAAAGTGTTTCTTTATATAACTCAAACCTAATTTTTATTGGGTAGGTAACTACGTAGCTAGATAACCTCACTGTCATTTTTAAATGTCAAAATACAATATATTTTGAAGAAAATTCTCAAATTGTTCAAGTTTATATTTATTTATTTCTAAAACGTAACAATATCAAATTAACAAGATTTGAAATTTTTTTTTGATTCACACAAATTACTTATCTTTCAAGTCCCAGTGTTACCAAAAGTCAAATAAAAAATCAAATATTCCTCATCGATGTTTTCAAAATAAAAAATGTATCATTTTTTGACATAAATGAACCCAAATGAAAAAAATTAAATAAGATACACGTTTCATGAGACATTTTATATCACTTGTTCATTAGAAAGCCGCAAGCGGCTCATTTTTCAACAAAAACGCGTGCCCTAAAATCATGTCTTATGAAACTTATACCTTAATATACTATTATATACTTTAAATTTTGAAAAGAAGAGTATATTGGAAAGAATGATAAATGATTTAATTAACGAAATAGTAGATAATTTTGAGGAGGATCAACTCTCCAATGCGAGCCAGAAGCAAAAGTTATTATTCGAAAGAAATAGCTCATTTTATTGGGGTATATTTGTGAAAATTATTTGAATTTGGCATTTTGAAACATTCTATTGAAGAGATCATGGCTGAATCAAATAAAATAATCAAAATTTCTTAAAATTACGAAATATTATATTGCAATTAGCTGCAATATGGACAGCATTATATATCTGAAGTAAAATGTAGGATGTCTGTACACTCAAAGAGCAGTTGATACAAGAAAATTTTACATGTCTAAAGAAAGATAATATTTAGTTCAATATTTGATTATATATCACAATAAATTATTGAAAATCTAATTAGAAAGAAGTATATTATGCAACAGGATGAAGTTGAGGGCGAAGCACGAGGCGAAGTTGAGGACGAAGAAGAGGGTGAAGCCGAAGGTGTAGCTTCGTGCAGTCAGCTTCATCCGTGTCAATGATGACGGTCGTTGCGAACGATACTTCTTGTAATAAGTGCATCAAAGTACACCATTACTGAAGTTTTAAAATAAAATTGAATCAATTAAAACTATCTTATCGATTTTACAAACATATTTTAGCAATTGCGATCACATTTACTATAAGCTTGATTGATATTACATAATATATTTCACATTTTCTGTGTTACCACGTTCACAGCAAATGCAAACACTATAATACAATTTTTTCCAAGCGTCAATTTGATATATAACAATAAAATTGAAAAAATATCAACAGTATCCATGATCCACAATTATAATTTTTTCGCACTCCCGGAAGTAAACAACGAATTTAATCCCTCATTTCAGGGACTTAAGTTTGAGTTTAGTCCCTCCGGGATCTAAAATGATCAAGAATCTCAAGGGACTAAAGTAAAATAAACAAATTTTTCTATGACAACTAAATAATCAAAGTATTTACCTAAATGTCAAATTTAATTTTATCATTAAAATTCAAACCTTCATTCTTAATTTGTATTAGCATTATTGCAATTCACACAATTTCACAAATGCATCGTATTGTTGTTCGTAAATTTTCTAGACTTTCGGCAAAATCATTTTACAGTTATCTGTTCCGCAGCCTTATCAATATCAATTTTCTCACTCATCTTTTTGACAGCAAGCTTATTTATTGAACAACTGCTGTAGCCAGTCTTGTTTCTATGGTGAATTTACTCAACATTTTTGTATCAAGTTTGTAGTTGTCAAAATTGTAAGATTAATTAATCTACTTTAGACTATTGTGATTCAATATAATACGGTAGTGCGAAAAATAGCGTAGATAACACATGACTTAAGTGCCTTTAATCCCTCAGGTGAGTATTGCCCTCGACTGCGTCTCGTGCAATAAACTCCACTCTCAGGATTAAATCAAGCACCTAAGTCCCTCGTTATATAATATACTATTTCTCTCTCAGCATAATCAATAACTCCCTGTCAACCGGGAGTTATTGATAATTGTTTCCATGGTTTGGAATTGAGAATTTTCGAAGCAGAATTTAGTTCAGTAACAGGATGCTTTCAGTGCACACGTTACAGGAATATATTTGAGATAATTTTATCAATAAATGAGTAGCTAGAATATTGGGTCACGCTAGAAGTGCATCGCGAACTGTAGCAGGAGAGAGTAGTTTTAATACAAAATAAAAACCCTGTTATAGAATTAATTGAAATGAGTAATATTCATTAGCGAATAACAGGAAAGGCACAGAGAACACAGCAGATATCATAATACTATATTAAGATATAAGTTTCATAAGACATGACTTTAGGGCACGCGTTCTTGTTGGAAAACAAGCCGCTTGCGGCAAGTTTTCTAATGAACAAGTGACACAAAATGTCTTATGAAACGTGTATCTTATACAATTTTTTCTATTTGAGTTTAAATATTTTTCTATTTTGAAAACTTTGATAAGGAATATTTTAATTTCTATGTTTTACTAATAGCATATTAAACATCTTGTCGATGTTAAACAATAAACAAACATAAAATCGATTTCAGACATTTTAAGAGAAAGAGGGATGCTGGATTAAATATTTTATTGAAATGAATCAATACAGAAAAGAAACCACTTGCCTTTCAGGCATCGTGACCTAACTTTTTTTTTTTACACTGACACAATAAATTCACACAATATTCAGGAAGAGCTTTTGGAGCTTTCTACAGGTGTCTGAAACAGATATACAAGCACGGACCTTTCGCATTCGAGTTAGTTGATAATCAGCGTTATTAGCATACCAAGTGAAGATAAAATGGTGTCAAATAAATATTGCAGTGTATTTGAATGAATGTTACATATTAAATTATCATTTATTATACTATAAGTAGTTGAAGTATTATCGATTATTTTTGTGGTGCTATCACGAATGTTTATTATGCTTGCGTTTGAATACCACGAGTGTATATGGAAGACTATTCCAGGAGTCAAAACATTTTTTTCAAATTGGTTTCCTATGAATCAAGTAACAAATTACGTAATTTTCATAGGAACGAGTAAACAAACTTCTGTCAAATTGGAAAATTAGAATTTCTTGTATTTTCTTTGACGAATAATAGAGAAATAAATTGCGTTCTGATATGGAAACTAGTTTAAAAAGGTTTGGTGATAAATCAGAACATGAAATTGATGAAGATATTCATAAAAATATTCTATTAAATACGGAGAAAGCACGAGATTACAAATTGGAAGTATCCACATTTTTGACTAAAATACTCACTTTGACCACTAGTGTAATACCCGATGATATTTCCACACGTCCAAATACCCACTGATATGCACCGTCTCTATGGCGATTTAGCATTGTTAACATTGTTATAAATACTACGAATGGAATAGTCATTGAAAATGTATGCATGGGTGATTGTTATAATGGGATCACTGTAGAAAAAGGGTCAGCAATCTCAAGAAACAGTGACGAAGCTGAGAGGTTGGTGTAAGCAAGAAAATAAGAGGAAATATTGCTGTGAGGGGATGATCAAGTGACCGGATAAAGAGATTTGCGTGAAGGAATAATCAGGTTACAGGGGAATGAGACTAGTGTAATCGGATGACCAGGTGAAGAGGTAGGTGTGAGCAGGTAATTGGGTTAATATTATTGCCTTTGTAATTATATCTTCTCGATTCTGGTAGGCTTCACGCCCATTAAATAGATTATGGTATGATTGGTATGAATTAGAATTTGGGTGAACTGATCAGAGATAAACTAACAGTAAATTAGTAGGACGTTATCAGTTTAGTAGAACAGATATTTTGAGCGGTGAGGGGCGGCTAATAGGAAGGATTAGAGACTACTGGGAAATTTTTACTACTTGAACCAATTGGAGTCGCCATAATAACCACCAGAGTGTATATGGACACCAGAACTAGCAGAAATGTGAATTTGTTTTACTATTATATATAACCTAGATCGTAGATTACCAGCAGGGTGCAAATTTATATAATGAATTGATCAGTTCACTTATAAAAATTCAGAGAAATATATCATAGAATATTTGCGTAGTGAGTTTGCGACAAGTATTGAGTAATCAGTATTTTTTTTCAGTTCTGTAAATAGTCTTTTTGTAACACGTGCATCGAAAGAACCCTATTACTGAGCTGACTTCTGCTTCGAAAGTTCTCAATTCAAAGCCATGGTAACAATTTTCATTAATTCTCAATTGACAGGGAATTAATGGATATTTTTGTCCGCTGGGTATAAATGAAATTGTGATCATGATGGATGCCGTTGGATTTTTTTTTTATTATTGATATGTCAAATTGATATTAGAAAGAAATTTGTGTTATTGAATATGTTCCTTATAGTGCGTGCATTTATTGTGAACGGGATAGCACAGAAAATGTGAAAAATAGCAATCAATAAACTAAATCATGTAAGTTATGTTTCATTGTATAAGTTTACTGTAATGTGATTGCATTTGCAAAAATGTGTTTGTCAAATCGATAAGATAGTTTCGATACATCCAAATTTATTTAAAAAGCTTAGTAATGTGGGTACTTCGGTGCACTTATTACAAAAAGTATCGTATGCAACACGGACACTGAACTACTGTTATTATTGTCACGGACAAATTTGGCTGCACGAAGAAGCTACGCCTTCGCCTCGTACTTCGCCCTCGCCTTTGCCTCGGGCTTTGCTCTCGTCTTCATCGAATGCAGCCAAATCTATCCTGGACAAAAATGACAGTCGTTTGGTCCTTGTAGCATAATATACTATTAATCTTGATTTGAACTTTTTTTTAGCCCAATAAACGTTATATCACTTTTATTTACATATTGAATGTTCCGGCGCTCAATAAATATGAATATGCAAAATATCAACAATATTTGATGCGCACATTGAACATGAAAAATTTGTAGAATTGAAATAGAAGTGATAATACTTTGGTAATTGTTTGACTTCACCTAATTTGAATAAATTGTCAAACATTAATAAATGAAAGTTTATAAGTATGTGAATCACGTCACAAAATACCCTTTCAAATCTTATATTTGATGGACATATCTTGCACAGCTAAATATATTATTTTCTTTATTTTTAACAAAGATTTCTGGACTCAACTTTAATTTTATTCCATTTTCACACAAGCGCGTTCTATTTTCTATTCTCTTTTGTTTTAAAGACAACAACATTAATTATTTTAATTTTCTATTTTGAACTCAAAGAACAAAATGATATTATACTCTGAAAATTGGATTAGAATAATTTGAAAAGAAATTAGTTTGCAACACAGAAAATATGCTGAATACAAAAGATATTATTGGCGTTTCAATGTTGATATAAATATGGAAAATAAGTAAATAGAATTAAACTTATGTACTGAATACAAGTTCTAGATTATTTGCCAATTCACATGCATAATTCTTATTTCCCTGATTTATAATATAATAAGGAATTGTAATCGTGATTTTTTGACAGTTCGAGATTTTGATGGAACATCCCGTTTTAGACCCTACTGAATCCAAAAAACATTTTAAAAAAAGTCGGTTTGTCTGGAAGCATGATAACTTGAGAACGCGTATAGGAATTTTCGACTGGAATTTTATGTTTAAATTTTTTGTCAAAAAGCTAGATTCAAGTTTGTAGATGAGCTTTTTTCAACCAGTGGTTCTAAAACTTTATTGATGAAACTTTTTAATTTTTTGCGTTTATTTTATAAACGGTAGTATTTTTCATAAAATATGGAATGACTAAAATGATTTGGCACAACATTCACACAAAAAAATCTCGAAATTATCAGCGGTTCATTTGTTATTATCAAAATTTATATTTCTCTGGATCAAAAAAATAATGAGAATCATAATGTGGAGTTGAAATTATTACAACTCATATTTCAACATCACATGCATACGCTCGTCAATTGTTTTTTGAATAAGTAATTTGGCTCTATCGTGTTTGGTATCAAATTCAAAATGTCCAAGAGGATATTGAAACGATTGTCAATTGTCTCTTCCACAAATAATTCAAATAATGTCTAGTTTGGTATCAATTTTAAGCTCTCAGGGAGATAATCTTAGTAGATATCAAAAATATATAATTAAGTAGTGGAATTAACGTTACCATCTTCAAATTACACTTCCGGCGATCAAGTGTCGAAACTGTATGGAACATACAAAATTAAAGACCCGAAAATCTAGAAAAGAACTCTTCATTTTCAAAAATACTTATTTAATGTGAGGACTAGAAAATAGCCGCCATCTGTCACTTTATTTAACAATGACAGCTGTCACTTTGAAAATGATAGCTTTCACTTTGAAGTATGCAATTAATTGATGCGACTTTCTAAATTTCTGAAACAGCGATGAAATGGTCATGAAATTTATGGTCGGGGGAGTACTGTGTGACCACAGAAGATTTTTTCATCATCACTTCATGTAGGTATAATAAATGATGAAAAATTGAGATGGATTTTATTATAAATTACCATAGTTTAAATGACATTATATATCTACAAATTCTTTAAGGATTCTGCGAAATTTCCAGTAATGAATTGCTAAATATTATTCAAATGAAGTAACAAATAAGTCCCCATTTTCTTTCAAAGATATAATATTTAAGTTCGCAATTAATTACAAATATTAATTACTGACTTATTAATAAAGCTCTTCTGGTACTTTGTTGATTATTTCTGCAATATGAATGCTTATAAAACCAATATATCTTCAAAAACCAGCCAAGTACAATACCGAATTGTGACGGCAATTTACTTCTTCGTCGTTCATGCCCAGATGCTCTCCAATAGAACAGCTATATTTTTCTTATGACACAAAAATTGTGATTGAGTCTTGGAATAGTAATTTATTCTAAAATTGAAGTAGCAAAATTTATTTATACTATAATATTAATTTTACACCGTATTTATCAACAAACTATAGCGCTTTGATTGGCAATCAGATAGACGCACATGATATTGCGATTTATAGGGTTCTGTTTCATATCCTACATTGTAGCAAAATTAGTACGATACGGACTTTAAAAACTAAAAATTGTAGATTTAAATTTTTGAATTATAATTTCATCACCCTCTCAGATAGTCAAAGTAGCAACTGTACCAAATTAATTTCAATTAACAGATATCTCACATCAGCATCACATGAACAGTCTGAGAAGATAATTTAGTTTCAAACATTAAATTGTAATTATTTAGTCTCTACCTAATTTGTAACTTGCAATTAGTATAGAACTGTAGTAGGAATTATAATATAATAATTCCAAGATAAAGTGAATTTGAATCTATTCCAGGCTAAGATACTTTTTTATCAATACGTTTTTGTTGGTTGATTGTAAATCTTCTTCTATGATAAAAAAATACCTGCTATAAAAATCTGACGTGGATATCACGTGACTTACTTGTACATCATTGGATATATATATATATATATATATATATATATATATATATATATATATATATATATATATATATATATATATATATATATATATATATATATATATAATCAAACTCAGCATCTCATCATTCCACGGCTAGTCGGTTGCTATGGAAACAGTAGGTCATCATTCTTATGCTACAACATTCCTAAATACTGAATTCCAGGATTCTACGGCTGATAATTCTGAATTTATGTGCAAAATTCCAAGATCGTCAAGTATAGTGCACTTTCGACTCAGTCGATCTCAATTAAAATAGGATATGAGCATCTAGACAGTACTATCATCTTAAATACTGTATTTTAATATTCTACGTTCAATCGTTTTGGATTTATGCGGAAAATTAAAAAATGTTTCGAGTAAACTGCACTCCCGGCTTAGCCGATCACAATCATAATGCAAGGTGTACAACTAGATGCTATAAAAGTGCTCAATACGAAATCTCAATATTGTGCGACTGATTATTTTAAATTTATGAGAAAAATTCGAAAAGTCTGTAATATGAAGTGCACTTCCGGCTTAGTCGATTGAGACGAAAATAGGAGATGATCATTTGAATGCTACAGCAATTTCAAATACTGAATTTCAGTATCCTACGGCTAATCATTCTAGATTTATGCGGAAAATTCAAAAAAAGTATCAGGTAAAGTGCACTTCCTGTACAGACGATTGCAACCAAAATGCGAGGTGCACATCATGATCCTAGATCCTATACCAGTGTTTTATACAAAATTTCAGCAATATATGTTTGACGAATTTTGAGATTTGCAAGTTACGCACATACACACATACATACGTACATACGTACCGACATCAAGCCAAAAATAGTCAAAATGGATTCAAGGATGCTCAAAACGGATATATCCATCAAAATCTCGATATGTGAATTTTGTTGGTTTCACAATATTTCCTTGTACTTTTAGACCGTCAGATAGTCGTAGATTTCAGTGCCTCATTTTGTTTTTTATGTCTTCAAGAGGTTTAATGAGTATGTATATTTGGAGTTCAATAATGCTGGAATTGAAGCTGGACCGTGTGACTAACATAATGAAAATTAATTTTAAATTCGTACGAAAAAGCATGTTCTGATCCAATTTTGTCGCTTTTGTCATGCTTACGAAATGAAATTTAGGAAAAAATACTTTCACATGTGAAATGTCAAATAAAATAGAAAAATTGATAACAGATTATCATTGCCTACCTTATCATTTCAATTGAACTGATTGTTTTATATCGCAAATTCTGAATGTCTGTTATACTCATAAACTGCACTTCCGCCTTGGCCGATTGATACAAAAATAGTAGATAGCTATTTTGATGCTATAACAAGTTCTAACACTAAATTTCAATATGCTATGGCTGATAATTCTAGATTTATAGAAAAATATAGAAAAAAGTTTCGAGTGCACTTCCGGTACAGACGATTGGAACCATTATGCGAGGTGCACAACTAGACCCTATATCAGTCTTAAATACAAAATTTCAACATAATACGTTCAACCAGTTTTGAGATTTGCGAGTTACGCACGCACGCACGAACATACGTACCGACATCAAGCCAATAATAGTCAAAATGGATTCAGGGATGCTCAAAACGGATATTTCTATCAAAATCTCGATAGGTGACTTCTGTCGGTTCCACAATACTTTCTTGTACTTAGTACAGGTAAGTAAAAATCTGACGAGGACATCACTTGTACATCACTGGATATATTTTTTGCATATAAAAATACAAAATTCCATCTTTCCACCACAAATCGTTTTTGATTATTCTCTTTAAATATGTCCTGTTCTATGATGTTTTGAAAAGTAGACTGTGTCTAACATCTAATGAAAATGAAATTTTCGTAAATAATATCACAAGGGACTATAATTTTATCAATAAATTTTTCTTGAAAACATTGATTACCTAGCAACATCGTGAGAGTCATCTGTCCGATTAAATCACGAGAGCGTAGCTCGAGGGATTTCATCTGAGCAGATGACTCGAAGGATGTTGCTTAAAGGTAATCAATGTTTGAAAGAAAAATTTATGATAAAATTAAAGTCGCGAGTGGTATTTGTGGAGAATATTTCTCGAATGAAATTGCTACTATAAATATCTATTAAATAATGTTAGTTGCAACTACCAATCTTTTTTATTGAAAAATGCACTAAATTGTCTCATATACTCTTGTATTTTTAGACTTTTTGTTTTCAATTTCATTACTTTCAGCGAAAAATGTATTTCCAAAACGATTAAATTTTGAAATTTCCGAGAACTGATTGTTTGTTTATATTAGAATTGTGTATTGTTTCTCCATGGCAAAGGCAATATATCGCGATGAATCGCTTGCCAACGGGAATTTACCGAGGTAACGGGAATTTATCGCTGTAAATTCCCGTTGGCAAGGACTTTATTATTATAATTGTCATTGTAACTATGCAAAATTTGTCAGTATAATTGACATAAGTAAAATAGTCTATATAATTTTGTTTATTAAAATTTAGGCTGCTACTCTATGTTCTTCCTATAATATATACAATTTTAGTCAGATTGATTCGTTCATCAGCCCAATTTTCATTAAAAATAATTTGTCCATCGCCAGATTTCAATCAGCGCGGCAAAAAAAAAAATTAAATCCGATTATCTCCGAAAATGATCTGCAACCAGTTCTGATAGTCTGTTGCAATTACGTAGCGAACAACAGTGAAAAACGATCGAAAATAGTTAGACAGAGATGGAATAGCGAACAATTCGAATCTACACCAATCCAGATTTTGTCGAACAAGATCAATAGAATGTTCAAGCTATTCTACTATTGTGCAACGGCTATCCGCTTTTCGGATTTTACGATTTGTTCGGTCCACGAGGCAAATGCAGTAACTGAAACCAAGTAGATCGTTTGGCCTAAGATTCAAGATGTTCCCCAGGGAGAGAGTGACATTAGAGCTCCACAGAAATAATACAAATGCTAACAGAATTCAAATTCATTTTCAACTGTTTTATATATTTAACTACTAACACTTTATTTTAGAGACGTTCTTATTTGCAATTTTGTACCCTGATCCAATTTTTGACTTTAAGTTCAAGCCTTTAAATTTAAAAATGAACTTAAATGGACTCCCCACTACTTGAGGTTAATTGTTAATTTAGTATTTGGATTTCTATAATTCGGAGCAGTATAATTTTCAACAATCAATCAAAAAATTGAAGAATCATCTAGATGATGAAAGCGCAATTTTGTCAGCTCATGAGGGCTTGTTACTTCAGAGATTTCGCAAATTACCATCTCCCACAATTACTGAGCTTGAAATCAAGCTGTTTGGGCAAACTTACGAAACAGCAACTTCCATTTAGTACTGGTTTCAAATGGACTATTTGATAGGTACATAATTTATGCATGTACAAACTCAAAAATACCTTTTAGTCTTCATTGTTTAGTTATTGACTGACGGAAGGTCAAGTGCTCTACCTTAAAATAATAATTTAATCTTTATCAAAGCTATATAAAAAAATACACCAAAAGTAAATAAATCTTCATCCAATAATAATAATTCATTCTAATAAGCTTCAAATTCGCGTCAAACAAGTCATTGAATGAATCTCGGACAGATTTGACAACTGTACATAATAAAACTGACACCGACGGCTAAAATTGTAGCTAAATTTTTATCTACTTGAATAAACTTTAGTTGTCATATCCTTGATGTCATATATATCTATGGGCATTGTTTCACTTGAAACAAGTAATTGAATAATTTCATCTTCCACAATCACTGAGCTTGAATTGAAACAATTTGTGTAAACCTACGAAACAGCAGCTTTCATTTAGTACTAGTTTGAAGCCTGTAAATAGTATAGTTGCTGAGAACTCAACGTCACGCTAGCCAGACAGCCAAAGTGAATATAATAGCGCTTTTTTCAAAAAAATGCGCTAAAAATGCGATAAAAATTGTATGCGCTAGTTGAAAGCTTTTAATCCGGTTAAAATTTGAACCCATTCGAAAATATGTCAATTTTCTCCAAACGAGAGCCCCTGCACTTGACTGTCATTCAGTTCTTCTGTGGTTTTAAAAAGAAAAGATCGAATGCCTTTGGAATGATTTTTGTGTAGTAACAATAAAAAACGACCGGCAATTCTAAGAACTCTTTCCGTGTTACGTCGTATTTCAAGACATGTCAATATCAATCCAGAATCATTTATGATTTGTTCATAATTCACGAATCCTTCCCTGTAAAGGATATGCCATCATGTCCTTGACTTCCTTCCTATCCTTCTCATATCCATTGCATCAAAAAACATCGTCATTCCAAAGTCTAGTTCATGAACTTCTGCGTGAAATATGTATGAAGAAGGATAGCTTCTCTTGCATACTTGAGCCTTTTTCATCCTCTGTTTGCCTTAGAAGAGTTTAATATTTCATCCCGCTTAATATGTCTCCGTAGAGTTTACGCATGCCGTTTTTACTATCTTTGGTGTTGAATGGGAAGACCGCTTTGTGTAACTGCTGCTAAAATGAAACTGCTTTTGTCGTATTGTCCAGAACTGCAGTTGAGTGAGTCTTGTCTCTCCCGTCTGTTTGTTGAGTTTTCATTTGCTGGAAATTGTCCGAGTGATGTGTGTGTTAAATGAAACATTTCAAACTATCAAATATTACTTGCTTTTGTTTCGCTTGGCGGAGATTGCAATTTTACATACAGAGTGATTCATAACGAACACAACAGTCTTAAAAAATTGATTATAGAATGTTTTTCTGCTGAAAGTTTTTTCCTTTATCTATCTATCAACTTTATAGCGTGTTCCTTCAAAATCTATATATTAATACGTGAAGAGAAAACTTATGAGCCCTTTTTAAGCATATTGCATGCACAGAGGAATGTGAGACTTGGCATACTTGAAGTTAATATGGAGAAGATGTGCAGAAAACGAAAGTTATATACAAGATGTCCCATGTTAATCTATATATCAATACGTGAAAAGAAAGCTTTGTACCCATTTTTACGCATATTGCACGCACGAAATAATGTGAGATTTTGTCTGAAAATATATACAGAATGTTCCATTTTAATTTTACGACGTGAAGAGAAAACTTTGTACTGCGTACACGAGGTAATGTGATACTTGGCATACTTGAAGTCTGTGTGGAGAAGGAAGTGCAGAAAGCCAAAATTAAATCCAGGCTGTCCTATTTTAATTTTACGTGAGGAGAAAACTTTGTACTGCGCGCATAAGGAAATGTGAGATTTGAGATAGCTACTTGAAGTTATGAAGAAGGAGTGCAAAAAGCTGAAAGTATATTCAGGATCTCCTATTTTGATTCTAAGTGAAGAGAAAACTTTATAACGCGTGCACGAACACGAAGTCACGTAAGATTTGGCATTAGGGTTTGGGAAGTCTCGACAATTTCAATGTCCCGGGACACGAGACAACCCAAGGTAATAGTCTTGGGATATCCCGGTACTTCGAGACTTCTCAGAATAAAACTAGAATCAAGCTCATTTTTGGCGAGATATATCTATGGAGCATGAAATTCAAGTAAAAATCAACATTTATTGAACACAAAATTGAATCCTCACAATTATTAATTGATTGCCCGTTCTATTTGACTTCAAAACAACAATGTGTTCACACAGTTCAGGAAACTAATCAAGTTTATTAAGCTTTTTGAAAATAGAGTTATTACAGTATGATCTTGACAACCATGTCTCGAGTCTTGACCCGAAAGTCTCGGGACCCGAGACAACTGAATTTACAAAAAGTCCCGGGACTTCGAGACACGAGACGTCCCGGGACTCCGAGACACGAGACGTCCCGGGACTCCGAGACACGAGACGTCCCGGGACTCAAATCCTACTTGGCATACTTGCATTCCGTGTGGAGAAGGAAATGCAGAAAGCTAAAATTATATACAGATTGTCCCACTTTAATTTTGCGTGAAGAGAAAACATTGTACTGCGCGCACAAAGGAATGTGAGATTTGGCATACTTGAAGTTTATTTGGAGGAGTGCAAAAAGCTAAAAGTATATACTGGGTGTTCTAATTTAATTCTAGGTTAAGAGAAAACTTTGTACCACGCGCATGAAGGAATGTGAGATACGGCATACTTGAAGTTCATCTGGAGAAAGAATGCAGAATACTCAAATTATATACAGACTGTTCCATTCTGATTTTATGTGAAAAAAAAAATTGTAACGCGCACGAAGGAATGTGAGATCTGATACACTTAAAGTTCATGTAGAAAATAAGTGATGGAAGCTGAAATTATATACTGGCAGGCCTATTGTAATTTTACGTGCGCATGAAGGAATGAGAGATTTGACATACTCTAAGTTTATGTGGAGGAGGAGAGGAGAAGTGTAGAAAGTCTCTATTATATACAGGATATTCAATTCTAATTTACCGCTGAAAACAATATCATTTTTTTGCTGGAATATATCGAGAAATATGCACCGAATGAGAAAATGGCTGAAGAAAAATTTCAATGATTTCTCCCCCTTCCGAGGATTGGGGAGAGAAAGTCACTTTAAAATGTTTAATAGGAACCACTATTTACAATTTCAGATTCGGATGACGTGTTGAATACCAAAATAATCTTATTTCGAGTCCCCGGGAAATAAAGGTTGAATTCAGTAACATTCTTACTCAGAGACTAAGGCCCGGTTTCAACAAAGTCGGTTAAATTTATCTGGAGGTTATTTTGAGTTAGTAACTATAGTTACAAGTGTATCAACAATAGTTTTCGTATAAAATAACCTCTGGATAAATTTACCTGGCTTTGGTGAAACTGGCCCATAATGATTCACGGTCGAATTTCGACCATTGGGCGACCACACTATAATGATACGTCAAGGGCGAACTTTCGACCGTTTTTTAAGCATATTGCATGCACGGAGAAATGTGAGATTTAGCATACTCAAAGTTTATATGGAGAAGAGGTGCAAAAAGCGAAAATTATATACAGGTGTCCCATTTGGATCTATATATCAATACGTGAAAAGAAAGCTTTTTAAGCATATTGCACGCACGAAAGAATGTGAGATTTGGCATACTTCACGTTTATATGAAGGAAACCAGAAATCTAAAAGTATATACAGATGTCCCATTTTAATTTTATAACGGGCAGAGAAAACTTTGTACCGCGCGCTTGAGGTAATGTGAAACTTGGCTTACTTGAAGTCTGTGTAGAGAAGAAAGTACAGAAAGTCAAAATTATATACAGGTACCTTATTTTAATTCAACATGAGGAGAAAACTTTGTACTGCGTGCATGCTGAAATGTGAGATTTGGCATACTTGAAGTTTATATGGAGAAGGAGTGCTGGGAGCTAACATTATATACAGGGTGTCTCATTTCAATTTTACATGGGGAGACAATTTTGTGCCGTGCGCACAAAGAATCTGAGATTTGACATACTTGAAGTTTATGAGGAAAAGGAGTGCAGAAAGCTTCGATACAGGGTATTCAATTTTAATTAACCGCTATAAAAATTATATAATTTTTTGCTGGAATATATCGAGAAATATGCATCGAATGGGAAAATGGCTGAAGAAAAAACCTAATAATTTCTTTCCCCTTCCGAGGGTTGCGGAGAGAAAGTTACTTTAAAATATTGAATGGGAACCACTAATCCTAATTTTAAATTCGGATGAAGCGTCGAATACCAAGTTAATTTTACTTGAAACCCCTGGGGAGGGAAGATTAAACTCAATAACGTTTAAACTTAGCAACATAATGATTCACGGTCGAATTTAGACCTCTGGGCGACCACTAGTATGAATTGGAAGCTAGATCGATCATCAGTAGTAAAGAAAGGTGTCAAAAATATAAACAAAAATTAAGAAAGCTAACATAAACCTAGATCTTGAAGAATATTGTTGTATATTGTGCTAATAATTAATATTTTGTTTATCATGTTTTATATACAACATTTCCAATGTAAGTCTTTTATATAAAATTAAATGTATGTGCTCTAGCCACTCATTGTATAAATTCTGTTATTAAACAGAATAGAATGTTTATTTTCAAATTGTCAAGAAGAAAATCGTTATCCAAAAAGCAACAGAATAAAAATCAGTAATAAATATAAAACACGATGGAACAAATATCACATTACGCTGCAATGACTACCATTTTTAGATCTCATTTCATTTTACTACAAATCAACGCATTTACAGATTCACCCGCTGTTTAATCTAAAACATAACTATTTAACGATGCAATTTCTCTCTTCATTTTATTGCGAACATCCTATATAGAGCCATGAACTCATCCGAAGCAAAAGACAATAAAGTATCTGAAGACAAACATCTCCGGTGTAAATCCAATGTGTCTTCAATTCTATCATCGATTGAAATGTCCGGTTGAAAACGTCATGTCGGGAGAAGTTCAGAGTAGGATTTATAGATTTACAAGACAAGTCTGAGATAAAGAGGAGATTTATTTATTTTATTAACCAAAATATCACTTTTGGGAATAAGAAGTTTGTAAGAATATCAATTCACTTAATATGAATTGATTGAAAAAGAATAAAACTGAAGTAAATATGGAAGAAAACATTTGTGTTGAGCTAGTTTCACAGAGTTGATTTTTTTGCACATAAAACTGTATAGATTTTTTGCGAAAGAAATTTCTGTTTTACACTACCATTGTATGAACGCGTGGTAGTCAAACGTAAACTGAATTTAGTTTTTTCGTGATTTCATTTTGAAAACACTGTGTACAATATTTGTAATTAATACATTTTTTGTCAAGTCTAAAAATCAACTTGTACTCTGTATTCCCTTGACACGTCCTGAATATAGGTCAAAATATGAAAGTTAGAGGCTGTGTATGAGCAGCATAAATACGTTCGGAAATAGTTATTTTTGTATTAAGTGTGCGAAGTGATTGTTTTTTTTTGTTGCGCGTGAGAATGTCAATTTTAACCAAGACCGTGAGGTCTAGGTAACAAATTCATTCGAAAGCGCAACAAAATTCATTCGAAAGCGCAACAAAATTCATTCGAAAGCGCAACAAAATACAATCACTTCGCCCACGAAATACAAACAATATTTTTTCGCCAACTGTCAAAAAATAATAAATCAACAATAATTATTGTTTTATTCAGTAAAATGTAGGAAAAAAGTACAGGCTATAATTAATTTGCAGTCACCTGGGTATTGTAACCAAAACTATGCGCAATTGTTGTTTGATAAATAAAGAACTGTCAACAATTAATTTTTATATTCAAAAATAAGTAGTTTTGTGTACAAATTCATATTTCTTTTTTGTTAAATATCTGTTTGTTTCTTTCCTTGTAGCATTATTAAACTGAATTATATTAGATTAGATGTGCAAAAGTAGAATTTATTTTTCCACTAGTGAAAGAATATGTTCATTTTTTCACTAGTGAAAAAATCACGAACTTTGCGTATCCATAACAATACAAAAATATCATGTTTTTTTGACAGTTGGCGAAAATAGTTATTTTTGTATCAAGTGTGCGAAGTGATTGTTTTTTTTTTGTTGCGCGTGAGAATGTCAATTTTAACCGAGACCGTAAGGTCGAGGTAACAAATTTATTCGAAAGCGCAACAAAATACAATCCCTTCGCACACGAAACACAAACAATATTTTTTCGCCAAATGTCAAAAAAGAATAGATCAACAATATTTATTGTTTTATTCAGTAAAATGTAGGAAAAAAGTACAAAATAAAATTAATTTGCAGTCACCTGGGTATTGTAACCAAAAGAAGGCGCAATTGTTATTTGATAAGTAAATAACTGTCAAGAAATTTATTATTTCTCCCAGTAATAATTATTTTCCTTGTGAATAATTAAGAAACAATAACAATGAATAACGATACCAGCGATAGTGATACTCCCCTTGAGGTAACGAATACTGCAAACGCTGCTATTTCAAATTTATTACCTGTCAAGTCTAAACTGCAGTATGAGAATGCCTACGCTGAATTTCGTAAATGGTGCGCCACTAAAAAAGTGGTAAAAATCACAGAGAATGTAGTTCTAGCGTATCTAGAAGAAAAATCGACCAAATTAAAACCACCAACTCTATGGACTTTATTTTCTATGCTCAAAGCAACTTTGAATGTAGAGGACTTAACTTTACCCATATCTATGTACCTAGCTATCTCAAAATATTTTATTACAGAGTTTATTAATTTTGGGCATAAGTGGCGCCTGTCGTCGTGAAGAACTTGTTAATATGACAGTTGATGATATTGAAGATGTGGGTACCATAATGATTGTAAAAATACCAGATTCCAAAACACATACTGAACGAACTTTCACTGTTTCAAAAAACGAATATATTGAGATATACCGCAAGTACCGTGCTCTACGACCGACTCACGTTTCAAGTCGTCGATTATTTATAAAATATAATAAGGGCAAGTGTTACAATCAACATGTAGGGATCAATAAAATAGGAGAAATTCCCAGCTTAATAGCAAAGTGGCTTGGGAAGGAAATGTTTGAAAGGTACACAGGCCACTGTTTTAGAAGAAGCTCTGTCACTCTTTTGGCTAATGCAGGAGGTAATATGACTGCTATTAAACGTCATGGTGGATGGAAACCAACCACAGTAGCAGAGGGCTATATTCAAGATAGCTTAAATAATAAAATTGAAATCTCAAATAAAATTTTAAACTGCCATCCATCAACTTCTAAAGAGATCAATGAGACCGAAAAATTAAACAATCAGCCCTGCCCTTCTGACAGTATTACAAAAGAAGCATGCGAGATGACTTTTAAAAGCCAACAATCTTCTGGTATTAACGTCGGAAATAATTGCTCCAATTGCACAATTGATTTTTATATCCAAAAATAACTAGTATTATGTATAATTTCATATTTCTTTTTGTTGAATACATGATTGTTCCTATCCTTGTAGCATTATTAAACTGAATTATATTGGATTAGGTATGCAAAAATAAAATTCATTTTTTACTTGTGAAAAAATATGTTTCATTTTTTCACTAGTGAAAAAATCACGAACTTTGCGTATCCATAACAATACAAAAATATCATGTTTTTTTGACAGTTGGCGAAAAATAATATTTTTACATTTGTTATATAAAGAAGCTATTTATGGGAAATATATCTAAAATAGTTTTATGGTTTTCGGATTGAATGATACATTTTTTGTTTTGATGCTCGCCTGAATGTCAATCCCTTGAGCAGCGATGTTTATAAACCGCGAAATTGATACAAAATGGATCGGTTCTCGATTCACAACACCCGACAGCGGTTTTTATTGGAATTTTATGTTTTTATTTGTTATTGATAGTTTAAAATATGTTACTACTCATTCAAAACATTATGTGACAGTTCAAAATATATTATGCCTTTTAAATCGTTTAGATGAATTATGCATGCAAAATTGGTAAAGATGTATGTTGGGTTGTCTCTGGAACAGCCTTTTATTTGATGAAAATAATATTGTATTCATCAAAAATTAAACCGACCGAACATATTTTTATGTCGTACTTGTCAATTTTTATCTGATTCATATTATATTCTATGAGAAAAATTATCAGTTTCATAACAGTAATGTTCGGAGAGCGTAAAAAATCGATGTCAAAGTATATCATTTCTTTATTACGCCATTTTCATGTTAGATTTGAATGATATCTATATAGGGTGATCTATGACAGACTTTAGTAGATGAAAACTGATGTGATTGTGTGAAAAATAATCTGAAAAATAGAAACAATGATTACATTGTCTGTTATAATAGAAAATTATGTAATAACGAGTATCCGAAGCGCTTATAAAAAAAAAGAAGTTTCGAAATGTATTTCAAATAAATAAGATTGAATGCAAATATCTACTGGACCTAGAGCCAAGTCCTAAACTTCATTTTGTCGGGATGCTCAAAATGTCAGATACAGAAACAGCATTCCAACTGACTATAAATCATAAACATGTTTCTTTCATGCTTCAGATACATATTTGGATATTTATGATGTCATTCTTCTTTCAGGATATGCTCAAGGATTGATCAAACAAGTCATGTTATCAAATATATGTATATTGAAACAATCTTTATTCAATGGACGTTATTGTTTATCCTTTTATTCATTTATTCACTCCATATATGTGCACAGGACCTCAAAATCCAAATGACGGCGCGGCTCAAAGTATTTCATATAAATTTATAATTATTTAACAATGTTTTAAGTTGTATTTTAATATATATATATATTTCTTGTTTCAGATAATCCAAATATAGCCGCTGCCAGCTTAGCTATACAATTCAACCAAAAGCTGAACATGGTCTAAATTCGGATGAGAAGCGGGCGAAGAGTCCCCCAACGTCTTTGATGATGAGCGTGCAGATGCTTATCTCTACAGGGTGCACATAACGCCACCGAATCTATGGATTGTGTGAAGGCAGAGCCGTACTATATACATGAAATGTTCTTTATAAATTTGGTGAATAGTTTATAAAAAGAAAGCAAAAAAATATAAATATAAAAATCGTATTTTGAAACATGAATTATTAAAGAAGACATGAACCAAGTAGTACAAAGGTGCAAGCAAATTGAAGCTTGTGTAGTTAATTGATGTTTTATATTATTCTCTTATCTTGCATTAATTCCCAATAGTACGTCATTACAAGTCCTCATCGATCAAATGTCACAAATTTTCGCTTTTTGCGTATATCTCTGAAATGGCGAGAGCTACCAGAAAAATAGTTGAGCAAAAATTTATAGAACGTGAAATTCTCTACAAAAAAGTCAATACTTTTTTCCCTACGGAGAACCGTTCTTGTTATCGCGATTTCAAACCTAGAAAATACGAATATGCACTCATACATGGCCAGTTTGCATTTTTGAGAAAAAAAATATTGAGATATTAGTTTTTGTGATTCATGCACTTGACAACTATACGTGGAGAATATATGAAACAACGACCGTCCCTAATTCCATTAGTCGATTGGCCTTGAGTAATATCAACAGTCCAGTCAGTTTTGAACGGTTTTCCGTAGTAAATAGATGTGCTTATAGATGATATTTTCATTTTAAATTGTGCCGTTACATTTATAAAAATGTCAGAAGTTTGCTTTATTCGCAGTAAATCTTTGACTGAAGGTGAAATAAAGGAGTTGTTTCGTGTGTTCTAGCAAGTGCAAGTGTAGTTGGACAATGAACTGAATCCTGAAGACTGGGACTGTAAATTGATGGATAATAATCTGGAGTCAATCCAGACTTTATTTTCACCTGCTCCAGAAAAACTACTGAATACAATTTTTTGTATTTGCAATAAAGGCTGCACGAACTATTGTGTTGAGAACAAAAGTTGGATTGTTTTATTCATCAGTCTGTGCCAATTATCAAGGTCATTTTTGCACTAATGCTGAATCAAATGCAACTGATTAAGATTCTTTCGAAATCGATGAGGATCTAACTGATACATCCCTCTTCTTTGAGAATACATCACAAATTGAGCAAGAAGAGAAAGAAGAGAGCGAAGAGGAAGAAACGAGTGATCATGTACAGTTTGATGATAAATAATGTTATTATTATTATATCAATAAAATAATGTCCCTATAAATTTCCTTGATCGGAATATATCGTGGAATATTCCTACTGAGAAAACCACGTTCAAAAAAGCGTCCAGTACACTACTTCAAAGATATAGGCAAAAAATGAAGATTTGTGACCTTTGACATCGAATAAAAAATAACGCACAAGCGGGATCGAAGAGGACTTTTGACATAGCATTTGTAATGACGTATTCAAGCCCTATACAAAGATCCAGCTTGTTAAAATTAATGCAAACTGGAATGTCTATTTTGTCTGGACTATTTGTGATGTTCCTGTTAATTTTATTGTTTTTATTTTTGTTCACTTGTCATATATTTACTTGTTCTTGTCTCCCTTCTTTTTCTTGTAGTCGTATTGGAGTCTGATGGTGACCACGCAGTAGTCGAAACCGGTAAATAATTTTTTTTATCCAATTCCGTTTTGAAAAGTCAAACTTTACATCAATTTCTGACGTTATGCAACGTCCCATTTTTCATAACTGCAATGCAACAGTTGCGTAAAGTAGCATAAAGTAGTCACGTAATGACTTTACGTAACTGGCCATGTTTCAGAGCTAATCAATTATACTTATCTGCGTACAAATAAAAGAAAGATTTATTATTCACAGTATGCAGCATTGGCAGAGTCTTTAATATCAAAAGTACACTCAGGATATTACTGCTTGAGCACATTTAAAATAATTATTTTGACGTTTTGTGAAAATTCGATATTTGTTTCGTTCAGTGCACTCTTGTTTCTGTAGTAACAATAGATGGTCAGAAATCACAGTCATCTGAATTTGGTGATGTGACGTGAGAGATGTTCTCATTGAAAAATATAGTTATGATTATTCTGACGGAATTAGATAAAATTTTGTACAGAATACGTTATGAAAAGCCATATTGTTTGACTCACGTAATTTGCAAAACTCGCTACGCTCGTTTTGGCAGATATTACGTTTCGTCAAACAATTTGGCACTTTTCATAACTAATTATGTAAATAACTATTGCGAGTAATGTGATTATTTTTACTATTTCCTATATATTATCACACTTGTGCTGAGAGTTTTCTGCAAGGTTTTACGAGTCCTGCTACACAACCGCAAAAGTTGAGTGATGAAGCTTTTAATTTCGTAGAAACAAATGGTTGAGATTTAATGGGAGAGCAATTTTGAGCGAAGAAGGCAATTGTGGATCGCAGGATTTTTAAACAGTTGACAGACGGCGCTGGAAAGTAATTTTAATTAAAAATGGTTATATTCGTAATCTGCCATGCTTGAGCTTTCATTTGCAATTTTTCTCACTCAGAAACAAGGCATGAATAATATGTCTGTGCAATTTTAAGATATTGGTGGAAGAAGTTGATGAACTATGTGACATAACAGACAATTTTCTTCCTATTGTATAAGTTATATAGAAGATTGACCCCTCACTGGACATGGGAAGGCACGTACTTCTATGTCTCGTGGGAAACGCAATCTCAGCATTATGTAGTTCATAGTTATTTTAAGATAGTTTAGTTTAGGGTATTCAGTATGTAGCATCTGTCAAATAAAGATATTTTTAAAAACAATACTCGACGTTCGAATATTATAGCTTATATGATAAATATTCGAGTATAAACACTTTCAAATGGTGGACTGTAGTCTCAGTATAAGTTTGATGGCCTCGATCCATTAATGGTAAAAAATTTTTGTTCATGCCCACTGGAATCTGTTTATGCACAAAAAAAAATTGTATCTAATTGATTCATTCATCCCAATTCCAGCATTTTTATTTTTGAATCAATAAGCATGTCATCAATTGACTGTAAGTGATTCGTACGATTTTGCATTTTCGCATTACGCGGGCACGCACTTTCTGTAACATGTAGGTAATCTTGAACTTTCTTAACGGTCAGTTGTTGCCATGCATAGTATTTTAAACTTTGACTGAAAACACAAGTTTTTTTCTCATTTTTATCACATCGATCAACCTTACATAATATATTATCACACAACAAATATAGACTCACACAACACTAATTCTATTATAAGTACAATTTTCAGTTCACATTGACATTTTGTCCCTTGTTTTCACACTGTTGACCATGTAGCATTCCTGAAGATGGTCCAGATAGGACCGAAACAGTAGAGTAGGATAGATAAAATAATACTCTTTGACTAAATTTACCACACTTCGTTGCTTCCATTTAATATAACAGTCAGCATCATTAACTACTTCTAGATGAAAATATATTTTTAATTGAATGGTCTGAGAATTCTGAAGGTACAAAAACTGAATATAGAACATATTATTATTCTCTTCTCACATAAATGCAATTATTATTCTCAGAATATTATCTTTGTTAATTATTCCTTGCATTTCATTTCGATTTTAATTCAGTTATTTATCTCAGATTTGTTTTGAAATTGTTTTGACAGTTGTCTCATCCTATCACATTCAGTGATTGAAATATAGTCACAAATTAATTATTGAAATTAAGAGACATCAAAAATAGATGGGATCATGAAATTTTCACAAACGAAACTAAATAGAGTTGATTGTATTTAAACTATGATTTATTTTTAACGCTTTCACGTGCAATGTTATGAATTTACTTATATTTTGGAGACAAGATCACACTCTTATTGATAGTAGAATGAGTGAGAATATATTGTTATAATTTGAGTGATATTTAATTGATAATAGAGATGGGTATGACAGCATTAGAAAAGCAAAATATTTTGGTACTAGGCAAAATTGAATAAATGACATCAATAGGGATTATTGATGAAATTTAAATTTGGTTCAAATATTTTTATTCCGAATTTTTATTGGCCGGACATTCGTACTAAACCATCATTTTGGTAATTGATATCTTTTCAATTGTTTAAAATTAATAAATGAAAATGCAATTTCAGCCAGAAGAAATTTAAAGTTTTAAAACGCAACACCATTGGTTAAAGCGAAATGTGACGTCAAATACTATGCCAACAAGTGCGCACTGCTTACATTTGTATGGCATTGCAGGCTTTTGATTAGAAAACATAGTAATAAAGTGTGTGTTGTAAATTCATTTATTGTTTAAGTGTAATTTTAGCATCCTAGTCGGATCATAAATCATTTAAGACAGTGGTTTTGTAAAAGCACAATCGGATAATCTGTCAAGAATAGATCCATTCATGATGTCGTCTTATTTTCTTTCAAATCCAAATTTTACGTCTGCTGAATTGAAAAGAGTGAACACTGCAAAGTAATTATTCAATAATAACACATTATGTACGCTATTTTAATCTATACAATCCGAAATATGATGAGCAGTGAACATAACCTATAATTTTTGTTTATTTTAAAACGAGCAAATGTTAAACGAAGCCGTATACATACACTGAATTTTATTGCTAAAACTAATCACATATAATGTTATTCATGATCTGTCAAATTTATTATGACACTTCATCTCTTCTGATAATCTTACATCATTTCTTACGTATTTTAAAACCTGCCTGGATTGGAAAAAATACTTTATCAGGTACATTTCTGATAGTATTTTGCATTCAGGCACAATGCAATATTTATAAACTGATTTTTGACCTTTTTTAATGCTGGAATAAGTTGAGAACGAAAACACCTGTGGTAAACAATGGACTGTAATGTCACTGGACATGTTATCCGACATCATCCATAGAGCGCGCGAAAATGGTTGCGTTTAAACAGCTCAAAATTATTCTCAATTTTAAATAATTTTTTAAACTTGACTACAACACTTTTAAATATGATTTATACTTTTCACTATGTTATAACATGTAAACAGCGAATTAAAAATATTAAATAAATTCATCAATATACCCTATTGTCAAATTTAGATCACTATCTGTTATTTATTTTGGAATATTATTCTATTAAACTATGATTTGTCCGGCTCTGTTTTACAACAAATTATTGTAAAAATCTACGATTTTTTGACTTCCTTTAAACCGTAACTAGGTAATATCTATGAAAGAAAATGTATCTTTCTACAAGAATATCTTGTGCGGACATATTTTTTTGACAGCTGAGTGATTCTTTTGTGATCGAAGAAGGTTGGGCGATATGGTATATTTGTTTTTGTTTTGTCAATATTTGTGTTTTTTTGTTGCACTTAGAAGCGGATTGACGAGAAACTTGATTTTAGGAAAGAGTATTTTTGCTGTATTTTTATTATATATGTTTGCCTGTTTTGCGGGTTTGGGGCTTGTGTACTTTAGGTAGATGGATATTTGCAATGCTAAAACAAATCAAAAGCAGAAAAAAAATATTAAGTCCTTTTTGCCAAATGAATGATCCATCTAAAAGTGAATCAGTTACTGTCCATAATGTTAACTGTAAAGGATATCTCTCATTTTATCCTTGATCATTTCAAGTACAGAAATTACTTATACTTACATAGTCTAGTTCTAGTTCCAGATTGATCATATCCAAATAAATTGTTGGAAGTCTTTCCTTTGTCCTATTTCTGAAAGGGGCAATACTCACAGGATTCTCCTCAAGGAGTTCACTTGAAGGGAAGCAATAAGTAATTAATAAACATTTTTCCAGCTAATCTGTATTTTACATGAGAAAAATACATTTGAAATTACTGCTTGGATTTCTTGAGATTGACGCATTGTGTTATTCACTAGAGATATTTTTAGATAACACGCTGCATATTCGACGCTGAAAATTGAAAGGATATCAGAGCTTTTTCCAGTAGTATCTGGTGTTTTCGACGTTTGGAAATTGAATCGAAGCTGATGTAAACATTGTAACGATTGCTGGACCGCGTGTGGGAAGTTTCATTATTTTAAATTACACATTCCTGTCTCTCCTCCACTCTTGAGGTTTGTTTATGTTTACTCCCGCAACTGCGTTTTGTAATCAACAGAAAATAAATACATACTGTTAGTTTAGTATGATTTGTACAGCTTTGATTTTAATTTAAAGGATTTCATATTTGTCCTTTTGAATGGTAAAGGGAAAGTTTTATTTCTGTTGAATTTGAATTGTTAATTTACATTACAGTGCAATTATGCTAATTGCAAAGACAAAGAGAGATCTCTCAAGCTTAGAGATTATTATTCAGAATACTATATTCATATCAGTATCAGTACAATGTTTGTTCACTTGTCATAGCACAGAAGCTCGTGTTATATTTTAGTAAGCTTCGACAATATTTTTCGGAGTACTGCATCAGAAGGGCTTAAAATTCAACGCTTTTGCTTCCATTTTATCACAATGTTGGATTATCAGATTTCTCTATAGATTATAGACTGAATGTGAATAAATTTTGCATTTGAATAAAAAACTCAGAGTATTTTCAAGACTCTGTATCAAAGACTGACAACATATTCCTCGTGTACGAAGTTTGAAGTACCTACAAAGCTTAGCTTTTACAAAATAAATGAGAAACTATGAAAATGTTTATTAATGAAACTGAATTTAGGACTTCCATTATCTTCATCACATAAATTTACGAATAATACTTTACGTTTTACATAATACACAACGTTTCGGTAACTGAGATCTGTTGCCGTCATCAGCTGAATTGATACTACGGAATATTCCTAAGTCTACGAGCTTCATATTTATTAAAATGAGGGTGATCAAGTCAGACGGGTAAATCTTGCGATAGGTCAGTCAAGGGGAGTGACGGGACTTTGGATGTAGTTCAGTGGATGGTTGTGGATCCTTTTTTGTCTTAAAAAATGATTATTGAACTATGAATTTCTTTCAGAGGGGTCTTATTTCGACGCTGGCTTGATTTAACACTGTTTCTCTGTTAGACATGATGCAGACAGCATCTTTGAATTCCGTCTTGAACGTGTGTTTTTCTTTAGCTAGTCCCATCGAATTCGGTGATGTTCCCATGCGTGGTCTACAATGAAGTTTTCTTTTTCGTGTATGACGTCTATGTTCTTTAATCCTCGTTTCTTGAGGTCCCTTGGTTTTTTCGACATATGATTCCCTACATTCGCAATCCAATCTGGTAGATTCATTTCTTGGATTCGGTTGTTGGTGCTTGTGCAGTTGTTGATAGTACATTTTCCAGTGTTGTTGTCGTCTGAAATCTTGTCTCTATATTGTATCAACTGCCTACTCGTTTTATTCTCTCGGAAATGCCTTTGATGTGTTTTTTTTTTCTTTTGTGTGGATGCCACCCTATGCTTCTTTAATATCTTCTTGATTCTATTGTCCGGGTGGTCATCTACTTACTTCTTTACTTTTTCGTGTCCAGATCAATTTAGAAATTCTCGGTCCAGTATCTCGCTACGTTTATTGCATCATCTCTTGCGAGCGATACGTCATCTAGAGAGCAGGAATTTGGGCAGTTTCAACAGTTTAGGAGATGTTCTGTAGATTAAATTTCGCCACATGTACAAAAGGTATCTTCTGGTTGTGTGAGCCCCCATTTCATCAGGTTCTCACAAGGGCAATTCCAATTCTGATTCTGTTTAGGGTCTTTCAGGTAATCCAATCCATGTGGATGCCGGCCGGAGGTTCCTGCTTCAAGGAATAATTGATGGGAGGTTTGATGGATACCATCGACAGGAAACTTTTCCGCGATTTCAAGCGCTTATGGGATGCTTGAATTCCATAGAATGGGTGTCGTTCATCTAAGAATTGTCTTCATATTCAGATTCTTTTCTTAGTTTTGCAGGGGCTGCAAAACCAACCGCCTTATATAGGCTTCAAGCAACCAGTGATGATTCTGCATGTTTCATTTAGGACCACATGATGATTTATTCCAGACGGAAGTGGCGTATTCGCCAGCCAAAAATATGGAGCCTGGGCGGTTGCTTTTAGTACTGTAAGGTTTGCGCCTCATTTACTTCCGCGTAGTTTTCTGAGGATATGATTTTTGGTCGACACTTTTCACCATCCTTTGCTTCTTTAGTATCTTTGTGATTCTATTATCCGGGTAGTCATTTGTTCTAAGCGTGTTGCTGATTTCCTCCACCTCGATTTTGTGATCTTTCTTCGTGTTGCAATGACTCTTTGCTTTATCTAGTAGAGTCCTGGCCACTTTGATCTTCGTCGCTTCTGAGTGACTGGATTGGAAGTTTGAATATCTTCCTGTATGTTTTAGTTTTTGGTATACTAATGCTGTGATACTATTTCCGGTTCTTTCAACCAACACATCCAGAGAAGGGAGACGTTTCTGGTTTTCTTTTTCCATTGCGAACTTTTATGGTCGTAAATTCCTGAAGATCTTGTTCACTTTGATTCCAGATGATAAATGTGTCATCCACATATCTCATCCATTTATTTGGTCTAATGCCGGGAGTACTTATCACACTTACCTTCCACCCAACACACAAGATTTACCTGTAACACTTGATCACTCTCATTTTAATAGATATAAAGCTCGTAGATTTGGGAATATTCAGTAGTATCAGTTCACCTGATGACGTCAACAGATCTCAAGAACCGAGACGTTGTGTATTATGTTGAACGTGAATTTGAAGAAGTATGCTCTATTCTGAAGGATATTAAAATTATACGTAAAAATTAGAATTGGTCTTCAATTTGTATCTAGTAAACAAAGCTTACGATCTTGTTTTATGAAGACATAGAAGGTCTCGCATCACGCAACTTTTATTCTATCCAACCTACCTTGTACTTCTCAAGATCCCAATATTCGAGTTCAAAACTGCTTGACCTGTATCTAACCTCGTATTGTAGAAGTGATGTCAATATTGAGCGTGCAGGAAATTTTCAGAGAACTGAACATAAACATTGTGATAGTGCAAGAGATCCAAGAAAAAGGGAAATTTTTAAACGGTATTTATGAATCAACATCTACTATAATGGTGAATCAAATAGTTATAATAAGCAGTACTGGTCACAATATTTCAGAATCGAAGATACAATATCGTCTGTCTGTAAATGTGAAATTTATATTGCAAAAGAAAATTATTGTAATTGATTTACATATCCTCAGGATCATTGGATTATAAAATTAACTTTTTGGAGTTGTTACATTTCGTGCGCATTGATTATCAAAGTAAATCTCTATGATGTTCGTTGAAACAGTCGGCTGTCTTTAAACTATTCAAGATTAATATTTTCAAACTAAAATTATGCTGGAGAGAGTGTATATAAGACACAAAAGCATAGCTAGCATGAAGCAAGGTAATCCTATATTCAAACAAGATTTAGGAGTTCATCTTAACTTTTGTTTGGCGGAAGTTCACTATGTACTAACTAAATAGAATTCAGACGGATTTGTCACTGATGTTGAAATCACCCAGTGTGTGCAAATTACAATATTAATAGGATCAGTGATGTGGACATTAAACAGCACTCAATCCAGGCAAGTTGAACCGGAAATAAAAGGTTTTCAATCAAACTCAAGCCGGAAGTGTGATACTGTATCTCTGAATTCTGGCGGAAACTTCAAACGTGCAAACTAAAAACAGAACAAATGAACTACATTAACAGTATGCAAAAACAATGTAATAAAAGAATGATACAAGTAAATATTTAACTACTTTCGAAATATTATATTGAAGAACCATGCATTTATCTTCAATTCTTTGCTTACCATTGCGTAATAAAATCCTGGCTAATAGTGAAAATCGGTGTAGTGGTCCTGTTGGTATAGTCCGAGCCATTGACATTCGATGGCTCTGTAGTGTCGTCCATCATGATGCCATCAATGTAATCACGTCATCGTTACAGATGCTAAAGGTCGTACCACCTTCGAATCTATAAGAAGAGATACATCAATGTATAGAAAGAAATCAATTGGAATGTCTGAATCAGATGGACAAAAAAATTATATTTTTTGTGGGAAGCTGAGACTGTTCGAGAAATTGTGTAATTTCAGTTGTAATTTCCCAAGAAATTGTTAGTTAGAATATATGATTTGTAGTCAATGTATCATGATCTTGACAAATATCGATGTGGACTGATAGAGAAATTAGAAATCGAAGAATCGATATCTGTCTCTGAATCTGGTTACCTTTTATGCTTCATTCCTCCATTTATTACAATTATTTGTCTCCATACCTCTCTGAATAGTCTCATCTTCCTATATTAATGATCACATTACTCGGGTTCTCAATAAAATACCTTTGAAATCATTCAAGCCTCAGAAAAAGTGCGTTGGTTGATTGATATAATCTTGAGAGTGCTTTTGTATTGAAATTGATGTAGGTGTACGAAGAAACACTTAATATTATTGCGGCTAGAACAAGCTATTTCAAACCTATATTTGTAGAAAAATAATTCAATGTTACTGGTTCTAGAAAGTTTTTCTAAGGTCATAAAAATTTGTGACGATTCTAGAATCTTTTCCACAAAATCAAATTTATATAATCCCATTGAAATTGGTTGAGTGTTGATTGGGTTAATGTTTTAGAGAACAATAAATAAAGTGAATTTTTGAGTAAGTCTCTTGAATCATTCCGAAAAGTCTTTGGAGAATTTTAGCAGCTTTAATTCTAAATATAAAATCCGTTTTTCTATAGCCAAAGGGTAGTGATGAATATTGTTCTCAAAATTACGGAATTTAAAGAGAATAAGAAGAAATTAGCAAATTTGGGAAGTCAATTTAAAGTTACTTGGTTAAGGATTCGTCTTGTTTTTGCTTGAAGAAGTTCTAATGGGTTTTGATCTTTTAATTGATTTTATTTCCTCCTGGATACTTCATCCGAAGTCTCATGTTTTTATACTTTGAAGTAACTTACGATGTAGTTGAATTAATTTTCAGGAATACTTTCTTTCTTGTCAACATAGCAGTGAACAAATACTCAAAATAACGAAAAACAAGCATTGGTAATATTATTGTTTTATAGATGGTCAGCTTCATTCTTTTGTTCACTGTTTTGTGCTTTAATAGTGTCTTGCTGATTGTATGGTAAATTCCTACTGTTGCCTGTATTCTGCTATTTATTTCATCTTCCTACCCTCCTTTATTTTCGATTGTATTTCCTAGATATCTGAAGCTTTGAACTTGTTGTATATTTCTATTATCTATTTGTATTTTCAATTATTTTTCTTCTTTGGCTTTTATCATTATCCTTTTTTGTTGACATTTATTTTCATATTTGCTCTAAGTAGTTCTTCGTTCCATATCTTCAAGTTCTCTTGCAAATTTTTCTCTGTATTCGTAAAGATTACCATGTCGTCTGAAAAAATGCACTCAGCTGTTTTTATTTGTTTTAAATTCGAATATCCTATGACACTTTTTACTATTCTTTTGTTTGCTTCAATATTAATTTCATTCATGTATAGAATGAACAATAAAGGACTTCGAGTTCTTCCTTGTCCTAATCCTTCACCTGCTTTGAATTCTTCTGATAATAAGTGAGCGGTTCGTACATAGCTTATGTTATCTTCATAAATATATTTTGGATTCCTTCTAGTAGCTTCTGTACTATAGTTCTCTTTTTTAATATTTACCACCCTATCGAAAGCTTTTTCAAGGTCTATAAAGCATGCTAAGATTTCTTTGTTGTGTCTTGGTGTTTTTTCCGTTTGGTCTTGGGTGCTGTTGCCGTTTCTAAATCCGCTTTGAGTATCCCCAATCTTGTCTTCTACTAACTTTCTTAGTTTACTTTCTAGTATCGTTTCGTACACTTTTACTGCTGTGCATGGGAATGACATCCCTCGATAATTGCAACAGTAAAAAATGTATAAGTGAACAAATATAATATTTGTTGATTCACATATTTTTTCAAAAACCTAATGATGACCTAGTAGCGGATCTACCAGCAGGCTGAATACGCTTGAGTCTAGGGCGGCAGGTTATAAGGGCGGCAAATTTAGGGACCAAATTTTTCTTTTATTTCGCCGTCTTACTGAAATAAAACAAATATTCTGTAAGACAGTTTTCTAATGAGTCTACAACATATCTTTCTAATGAATTCTGCTTCTCTCCTTTTATTATATATTCAACGGAACAGCAAGCTTCTTCATTCTATGGTAGAACATCTAGTTCGCGATCCTCAACCAGAAGTAAGGGTGGTTGAAATTTTATAGCTTATACTTGAGAAATGTATAAATCCGACACTATGATGACCTAATGGAACAGTAATTATGAGGAACAATTTTTTGTCAAGCATAGACCTTGCAGGGATGAATCTAATGCCCTTCACCAACAAACTGAGAGTTATTGATAACGATCGGTTAACTTGATGATTCTTTCTTGATTCGTTACTTCAATTGAATTATGCGGTCATTCTTGATAATGACTGATAACTTTGAATGGTTACCAATTAATTACATGGATTGACTTCATTCAGCCGAAAGTACTTCAGCTTCAGACGTCTTCCAGAGAATGTATTTTCGTGCTTACGTGATCGGAAAGTAATACTCTTCTGACGGTTTGTTCCATTAAGTAATCACATTTTACTATATTTGTTGCATTAGCAAAGAAAGACAATCAAGTTTTATCATGTTGGGAAGATTTGGAATATTTTCTTTTGAGGCAGCCTAACAAGTATCTACTGCTGTTCGAATGGAGTTAATCGCAAGTATATTTTGTTGAAAAACTTACATATATCTCTAATACTGGCATAACTGATTTGATGATGATGTTGTTTGTCAAATACTAGCATCAATAACTTTCTGTCTGAAACTAATCAGTAAGATCTGTGATATATTTCTATGCAATATAAGTGAATGAAGCTAATAAACAATGGAACCTTTTCTCCATTTTTTATTAAAATTACTTATGTGCATTTCAGTAGCAAAGCTACCATTTTCAGTGTACAATAAATCAGGACAAAACACAAATCTTATAACTATAAACATGATACAATATACCAAAAGAATATCCAATCAAATCATAGCGTTTGAGGTGGGCGGAGCTAAGAACTACAATGTAAGATAAGGTGAAAACAATAGGCAAAAACTAATCAAGGCTATGCAATAAAGATTATCTAGAGGAGACATACGTAATGCAAAACTAAAAAGAATATCAAGTAAAAAAAACAGAGTTTGATGTGGGCGGAGCTGAGAACTACAATTTAAGAAGAAAGTAAAAACAACAGGAAGAACGGATCGATGCAATTTGATAAAGGGCTATCGAGAGGAGACTTAAAATATTGAATAGCAATTGTTATCTTTTTTCATGAATATATAGGTACTCCTGTCTGGATTATTGATTTTAAAACTTCATAAGTATATTTTCTCACAGATTGCTTAGGTCTATTACTTACTTGTACTAAGTACAAGGAAGTATTGTGAAACCGACAAAATTCACTTATCAAAATTTTGATGTAAATATCCGTTTTGAGCATCCCTGAATCCATTTTGACTATTTTCGGCTTGATGTCGTTAAGTATGTGCGTTCGTGCGTAACTCGCAAATCTCAAAACTGGTTGAACGTATAATGTTGAAATTTTGTACTTAAGACTGGTATAGGGTCTAATTGTGTACCTCGCATTATGGTTCCAATCGTCTGTACCGGAAATGCACTTTACTTGAAACATTTTTTCAAGTTTTTCTAATAAATTCAGAATGATCAACCGTAGGATGTTGAAATTCAGTAATTGAACTTGATGTTATATCAGAATGGTTATCTGCTATTTCTGTATGAATCAGCCAAGCCATAAGTGCACTTTACATGAAACTTTTTTAAATTTTTTGCATAAATCTAGAATGATCAGCCGTAGCATATTGAAATTTAGTGTTTGAACTTTTTGTAGCTTAAAAGTAGTTATCTACTATTTTTGTATCAATCGGCTGACCGGACGTGCTGTTTATATGTATAACAGACATTCAAAATTTGCCGTATAGAACAATCAGTTTAATTGTAATGATAAGGTAGACAATGATAATCTGTTGTCAATTTTTTGATTTTGTTCAATGTACATGTCAAAATATTATTAAAATTATATTAATTATAATCTGAAGTGACAGAAAACTTGATTGGATAAATGTGTGTATATATCAAATGATGTACAAGTAAGTCACGTGATGTTCACGTCATATTTTTAAATAAAGCTACTGACTCTTAAAATATTGAATAGCAACTGTTATTGAGATATTGGTAATTTTTTTTATGAATATATAGGTACTCCTTTCTGGATTATTAATTTAAAACTTTTGTGGGTATATTTGCTCGCAGAGTGCTTAGGTCTATTTTTATTTCATCCTGTGGACGTTTGATGTTCATTTCAATTCATGTAATTTTTACTTTTGAGAAATATTCTTCTATTTTTATTCCAATGGTCGCTGAGCTCTCAAAATTCTTTTCAGCATCTAAATAGAATTTAGGAATTTGTGAATACGGTTCTGGTGGACATATCCTGGGAGAAGCGATTTCTAATGGTACAACTTCATCCACTAGCGACCTCTGTCAAAAAGAGATCTTTAATGCGATCCTTGCAAAAGGTTGGGACGTTTTTTCTTTTATACATTTTCGAATGGAACTGGATTGCTCACATTTAGAGGAAATCCACTTTGGTTAGTAGGTATGGTTTGAACATCATTAAATTTTTGTATAAAAATTGATTTGTATCCTTGAATTTAATGAGAATAATTCATCGAAATCAGTCTATTATGTATTTGTTCTATGGTTACTTCTTGACTTGAGAATTTACACATTAAAAACAATAATGCGTGCATTTGCACGTCTCACTTGATTTTTATGAAAGATGAATTATGCAAATGATCTAAAAAAATATTTGATGACTGTATTGATCCGAAGAATAGTTTGTGGTGTGCTACGTATTTGTAGAATGAATATTCATCCAATGGATAACATAATGAAAGATTTGACCTATGAATGTGAACAGGATGACAAGGAGACTGTCCGAACTTGAGATTATTTTCAATTACGCACAATAGGGTATATTCATGAATTTATTTTATATTTTTAATTCACTGATTACATCGTTATAACATAGTGGAAAATATACATCATGTTTAAAAGTGCTGTAATCAAGTTTAAAAAAAATATTTAAAATTGAGAATAATTTTGAGCTGTTTAAGCGCCGCTATTTTCGCGCGCTCCATTGATGACGTCAAATACTATGTCCAGTGACATTACAGTCCATTGTTCACCACAGATGTTTCCGTTCTTAGCTTATTTCATTATTGAAAAAGCTCAAAAGTCAGTTTATAAGTATTGCATTGTGCCTAAATGCAAAATACTATCAGAAATGTACCTGCAAAAGTCTTTTTTCCAATCCAGACAGGTTTTAACATACGTAAGAAATATTATAAGGTTTTCGGAAGAGATGAAGTATTATAATAAACTTGAAAGATCATGAATAACATTATATGTGATTAGTTTTAGCAATAAAATACAGTGTATATATGCAGCTTCGTTGAACATTTGCTCGTTTTAAAATAAACAAAAATTATAGGTTATGTTTACTGCTCATCATATTTCGGATTGTATTTATTAAAATAGCGTACAAAATGTGTTATTATTGAATAATTACTTTGCAGTGTTCACTCTTTTTACTTCAGTGGACGTAAAATTTGGATTTGAAAGAAAATAAGACAACATCATGAATAGATCTATTCTTGGCAGACTATCCGATTGTGCTTTTACAGAACCACTTTGTCTTAAATGATTTATAATCTCACTAGGATGCTAAAATTACACTTAAACAATAAATGAATTTACACACACGTTATTACTATGTTTTCTAATCTAAAGCCTGCAATGACATACAAATGTAAGTAGTGCGCACTTGTTGGCATAGTATTTGACGTCATATTTCGCTTTGACCAATGGTGTTGTGTTTTAGAACTTTGGATTTCCTGTGCTTAATTTGCATCATTATTTATTAATTTTAAGCAACTAAAAAGATATTAAATACCAAAATGATGATTTAGTACAAAAGTCCGGCCAATAGAAATTTGGAAAAAAAATATTTGAACAGAATTTAAATTTCATGCATATTCCCTATTATGCACTTTATGAATTGGCCGTATTTTGTAACACAATCACGAACTTATTATGGATAAGATACGTGTTTAGTAATTGCAGCGCTGATTGATTTGTATACAATATATATTTCATTACATTCCTTGAAATGTATGACATAATTACAAATTAAGTAGCAACAAATCATTAATTATCCTTATTAGTGCGTGGTGCGTTAAGCAATATGTAATTCATTGCATTGGACATTTGGAAAGTGCTATAACAGCTTTCGTGAAAGCGCTACATGAAATTATGAAAGCTCATGTTGGGAAATCACAAAGTTTGAATTGGCTGCGCGTTCTATATCTGATTGCAACATGTGGTAGTTTGCGTGACAACCACAGTCATGCGATGGTGCTGAGGTAATAAATGTCGTTATGGTGTTTTTTCCCAAAACAGGGGCGTGCAGCATATTTTGTTACATGTGGTTAAGTAGATCGACTGGAAGTAGTATTTATCGATATTTCAGAATATAGACTATTGCAGCACTATTTGGAAAATATTCATAATTCATAACTTACTGAAGTCATGAGCAAAACCTTTTCAAAATCTATTAATCTTTGGATTTTCACAAACTCTTAATCACCTTTCGCTCGAATGAGTGTTGAGGTGTGAATTTCTCCTGAAGCTTTAATGAAAGATAATAGCTTGTTATTAAGAACGACCTTCATACCTATGCAAACTCGAATTAGGTATACAAGAATGGGTCCATCGATTTAAGCGGTTAAAAATCTATAATTGTATCGAAGGTCTACCTACTGACCGGAATATGGTTGGTTGGAAGCTCTCTCATGTGTGCTGTAAAGCACAGCTCAATATTTCCAATGTTCAGGTAGAAATCTACGCGTATATGATTCATGAATGAACATTTTTGCGTTTAAATTCACCAGAATCAAAATCCCATTGGAAGCTCTAAAGTTTATTTGTGAAATGTAGTTCGCAGGTACATAATTGAGTAACTACATTCCAATACATCCGAAATATTCTAGAAAATATTCAATTGAGTACATGATTACTAATTTCTGGAAAACTGTAACAGTTGCGGTTATCACATACTTTTTTTTTTGTAATTTTTGTTATAAATTCAATCAGTTAGGCAAATCACAATATTTTTGGACCATTAACTTTGGAGATAAGAAGGGGTGAATTTTTTTCTCACGCTATTGTGATGATATCTTTCTTACTTTTGAAATTTTGAAACGTCAAACGCCAAACTAACAACATCTGATTCGTCGAGAATAATAACGAAATGATTCTAATTCTAGAGAATGTGCTGGAATGTCACATATTCCAACATAATTTCAGGTAATGGAATGTGCAAATTCCAAAACAGTATTAGAGAAAATATTTATTGCGGTAAATATTGAACTACCAAATAATTCAAGATATTTTAGTTTCAATATAGCTTAATCGATAACTAAACAGGAGATGCAGAGATACAGTTGAGATAATTAATATTTCACGTGAACAAAAATCTGCTGTGGTCACACAGTACTTCTCTAATCATTAATTTCATGGCCAGCTTCATTGCTGCTTCGGAAATTTAGAGTGTCGCATCAATTAATTGTATATTTCAGAGTGAAAGCTGTCATTGTCAAAGTGACAGCTGTCATTGTCAAAGTGACAGCTGTCATTGTCTAAGTGACAGCTGCAATTGTTGAAGTAACAGATAGCGGATATCTTTTAGTCGATACTTAAAATAAGTATGTTTAAAAATGAAGAGTCCTTTCCTAGATTTTTGGGGTCTTCAATTCATTGGAACATATAGTTCCGACATTTGATCGCCGAAAGTGTACCAATTTGAAGATGGTGACGTGGATTCCTCTACTTATTTATTTTTGATATCTACTAAGCTTAACTCCTCGAGAACTTGGAATTGATACCAAATAAGATATAATTTGTATGATTTGTGAAAGAAACAATTGACAATCGTTCAAATATCCTCTTTGATACTTCTATAAGATTTATCTCCACAAAAGCTTCAATTTAATACCAAACACGATAGAGCCAAATTACTCATTTGAAAAAAACAATTGACAAACGTTTGCATGTGATGTCAAGATATGAGTGATAATGGTTCAGAAAAAAAGAAGAATTTTGTAATAATTTCAATTCTGATAATAACAAATTAACCACTGATAATTTTCAAGAAAGTTTCTAGTGAACACAACTAAAATTTGGACATATTTTATCTTCTGATAAGATAGCCGAGAATAAAATATTTTGTCAGACCCTAACTAGAGCAAAATAAATAGATGACTCTTTCATTCATTATGCATTTTTGATACTTTGAATAATCCTTTTCGCAAATTGAGTTGGAAATCGTGAATTGAATTCCTGTGAAGACCCCAATAAAATAAAATATTTCTCTTTAATTAAAATATATATTTAAACTCAACTGATATCATAACGATTGAATATTTCACGTCTCGGTTGCAAAGAGCAATAATCAATCAACGAAAATTTCAGCTATGTAAATAAAAACTTCATTTAACTCCAATCCAAACTGTCATATCCGGCCTAGCTATGGTATCCGGCCTGAACTGAAATTATTCATCGCCGGAAAAAGTGAAATTTAATTCCAACGGAGACGCACGAATTTAAGGTTAACGAAAAAGAGAAGACACGAAATTGCGGCCAATAATGTGAAAATAGCAATGGAAATCTGCGAGTCCTTTGCAGATGACTTAACGCAAAATCTGAAAAAGGTGGAGATAATCTTGAACCGACCAGAGAAGATTTTTTTCAAGATTTCTACAGAAATTTCAATATGCTATAAACATCAGATATATTATTATCTTTTACATAGTTTATAGTTATAGATAACAGAATAATGTTTACTTGATTCGTAATCAAATTCAAAAAATTTTAAAATAGTACTCCAGAAGCTAATAGTAAAATATATATTAGGCAATCCAGTTGAATAATTTTCTTCTATCAGAGCGAACAAAGCAAAAATTCAACATAATAATTATCCAGAATAATAATAATTCAGCTGTATGTCATTTTCTGTTTACCCATACATCAAAGCCTAACGCGAAAGTCGTTTTATGAGTTGGTACTGTAATAAATACTCATTTTGCGGACCGTGGCCGTTCTACAAATGTATAGGATTCATTTCAAACCGAAAGAAACCGATTTGTATTAAGGTGGAAACGAGTTTTAGAAGTCTCTCTGGAACGGCTGAAATATTCGAGAAATAATTTCTAAATATGTTTTTGAGCTGGATCTTCTAAAATGGTAATTTATTTAGACTTGTATTTGCTACTACAATGATGTATTGTGATATGCTTAATGGTCCTTATTAAAAAATATAATATGCTTGTTATTGTTGGAACTGTTACTCAGACCACATTTTTCCATGCAACTGAATTATATTCTATGCAGTTTGTGAGGAACCAAGGCTTCAAGTATTCCTAGAATGCCCCGAACTTGTGCCGTAGGACATGAGTTGAAGCTAGTGTTATGTATTGAAGAAATATATTTGAATAGTTGCGTAGTATTTGTAAGTGCAGATCGAATACGGAATCAACTGATGAGTGTTAGGTGCAATATTGTGTTCAAAAGATAAGAATGAATCAGTTGAACTCTCATTGTGTAGGTATTGAATAACCGAAATCTCCGATTGGAAAGGAAAGATATGCTTAACGAGAGTGGTGAAGAATAACTGCTAGAGTTCATGTCATACATAACAGAAATAAGTACAATAATTTTAACCTGTAGTAGAGCTCGACAAGCATAACAATTTTTCTCAATATTTTTTTTCTCTGTAGATTTTCCGGATATTGAGTAAAAATTCATCAAAGTTTTATCAAAAATTTCATAGTGCGTCTATGGTTCAAAGTGAATCTTTATCATTTGTTGAAAGAGTGACAGCTGTCGATTGGAATGAGTACTTAGCAACTTTGAGCTATCGCAGTCTTGTAAATCATTATTCGAAACTGCAAGAATAATTAGTATTTTGGCGATACATTGATATTCGCTCACCTCGATAATTCTATTTTTGCGTATGTTAAGAGAAAAACTAAATTTGTCTTATTTATATGTCATTGCTAAGAAATTTGATTTGTATTTAGGAATTTCACGTATATTTTCAAATAGTACATTTCTTAAAAATTAGATTGTCTGCACAAGTTCATCGCACTTGAATCAGCTAATTTGAATAGTGTGAACACAGCAGAATCTGTGCCAGACTGTGCTGCCATCTATGGGCAGCTTAAATAGTAGTTATTGTTTTTAACTTACTTCATCATCGTTGGTTCTCAAACATGAAGAGAAAATCATCAAGCCATTTATTTAAAGAAAATGATGGAATATTGAATGAGATGCAATTTTAAAATAATTAATTTATTGAATAACTGAATTGAAAATATTGCCACATAAATCCTTGCAGAACAAAAAACATAACCTATAAATGTATTGAACTGAATTTAGTAATTGATTTTGAATATCTTCTGAAATATATAATACAATATTCTATTTGTTCAGCAAATCAATTCACAGGGCATATTTTATTTAAACGACCTGACTGTAAAGTTTAAAATAATATGAGAAAAAACTAATATACAGGTGCTTTCAGATAAACGATAAATTCTAAATATCTCATTGTATTTCCATCATGATGTATAGCACAATATTTTGACATTAAATACATTAGAATACCCACAATCATTTAATTTTTAGTGAAAAATGACAATTCGGAGACCTTCCCAAATAAATTTGCTCAGCCGTTTCTAACTGCCTGCGAAATCGTGAGCAGAGAAGCAAGACATTTTCACATGTTCAAACTTTTGTGATAATAATTAATAATTGTTTTTTTCCAGAATTTATTCGATGGAATTGATAACTAACATATGTCAAAATCAATTGTTCCATTGTAACTGCTATTGGATCCGATAATTATGCACCTGAACGACTCGTTAAATCATAAGAGATAATTCGGGAAAAAGTTGTAAAGAAAAATTATTATACATTCGTACCTCACAACAAATATTGTTCACTGATGCTGAAAAATTAGATTCTAAACCAATTTTGTAATATCAAAATTTTAATGCAATATCAAAAATAATTTGCTGTATGTCACAAAGTCCTCAGGGATCTCAAGCTTACTAAAACAGCTTTTTAGCAATAAAGTAAAAAGCATCAAAATATGAGAGTACGTAATGAAAAATTCATATAAAACTCAACTCCACAGCAGTATTTTTTTGTTTATTAATATTAAAACATTCAGTTTAGTCTCATGGACAGTACATCATAATTCCTATTCACAAAGACAATATTATTGAAACAAAAAATCGTAATTCCTATGACATTGTAATAGTCATATTTTTTACTTGTCTATTGCACAGTGACATGAAAAAAACTGACGTGAAGATCACGTGACTTATTTGTACATTATTTGATACATACACAAATTTATTCAATCAAGTTTTCTGTTACATCAGGTTATAATTAATATAGTTTCAATGATATTTTGACATGTACAATGTCAAACAAAATCAAAAAATTGACAACAGATTATCATTGCCTATCTTATCATTTCAATTAAACTGATTGTTTTATACGGCAAATTCTAAATGTCTGTTTACATATAAACTGCACTTCCGGCTCAGCCGATTAATACAAAAATAGTAGATAACTATTTTGATGCTACAACAAGTTAAAACACTGAATTTCAATATGCTATGGCTGATCATTCTAGATTTATGCGAAAAATTTAAAATAAGTTTAAAGTAAAGTGCACTTCTGACTTGGCCGATTCATACAAAAAAAGTAGATAACCATTCTGATACAACATCAAGTTCAAATACTAAATTTCAACATCCTACGGTTGATCATTCTGGATTTATTGGAAGAATGCGAAAAAAGTTTCAAGTAAAGTGCACTTCCGGTACAGACGATTGGAACCATAATGCAAGGTGCACAACTAGACCTTATACCAGACTTGAATACAAAATTTCAACATTAAACGTTCAACCAGTTTTGAAATTTGCGAGTGACGAACGAACGCACGCACATACGTACCGACATCAAGCCGAAAATAGCCAAAATGGATTCAGGGATGCTCAAAACAGATATTTTCATCAAAATCTCGATAGGTGAAGTCTGTCTGTTTCACAATACTTTCTTGTACTTGGTACAAATCAGTAAAAATTAATATCTTCCAGGACAGACAGAATATCTAAAAATGAAGTCTAATGGAAAATTCGAAAAAATGCTCATATTTAAAAGTAATTACGTTTAGGAATTGTAAACATTTATTCAACATAGAGGACTTCATAATTATCTTGTAGAAAGTTTCTTGAGTAACTGAGTTCATGATTCGATTTGAAACAAAATTATTAATATCTATTTTTCTTTGATTTTCAATGAATTTTCAATCATTGAGAAGAATTTATTATAGAGCACTAATATTATGTACAGTCACTTTATTATAAATACTGAGCTCCACTTCATGACTGATATTGATTGAGTTGCACAGTCTTTTTTTTTCTACGAACAAATACAAAATATAAGAATGATTTTTTCATTAATTACCTATGTATTTTTAATGACATCGATTTTTTTGATCATGGTGTTTTTTTTGAATGCCGAAGTATCTGATTCAGACATTTGTTGTAATGGGAACATTTATCGCATGCATTGAATTTCATAGCCACATCACATATATTGTTGATATAACTTTTATATCTGCACATAATAGTACGAAGATATCACACAAACTTTAATATCTTCACCATGTGCGGATATGACTATAATATCCATAAGTAATAGTATGGAGATATCATGGCTAATAGTGTCACAAATTTTGTTGTAAATAACTTATTTTCACAAGTTACAGTGCCAATATTTACTTTATACACTGGTATGATCACTATTTCACTCACAGTTAGTCGTACTGGATCACTGAATCCCCCTCCTAGCTCACGCTCTTATATATCTAAGCCACCAATGAGCCAACATTCAATTGTCTAACAGTTGATTCCTGGCAACCACCGAACATCTAGTATCCGTAGGCTATCAATCACGTCTGACAATTGAACATCGGCTTGGTCAATACTAACTAGGATTACAGTTATTGCGAATTCAAATAAATATTTATGTGGACTAATTGAAATATTTCACATTTGTGACAATACCATAGGAAGTAGAAAATAATAATTGGTGTATCAAGGCTGAACAGGTAGTTTTATTGGTCGAATCTGATGTTTGGGTCGAAGCGTCAGCACTTTAGGTTTAAATGCACATAATGTCTTCCAAGCGGTCATCACGAAATAATTCAAAATCACAAAATTGTCTCATGTATTTTTTGTGTGAACAAGTAAGTAACTTGATAGCTGGGCAAATCGGCATTTAGAAATGGCATTTGGAGGAATTTCTGTGAAAGCTCGGAGAATCATTCACGTAATTAAGGACTATCACAAATGAACGTTGATAGATGTAGGTAAGGTAAGGGGTCTTTGGAAGCATATAAATACAATCTAAAGAGCAATCCATCGTTCTGAAGACAAACTACAGTTGAAGAACTTTCCTAGAAATATTTCTGTTTCTGTCATTCCATGGCATTCAAAACATACTTCGCATTTATAAGACAAATAATCGCAGCCGATGTGAAGTTAACGTCAATTGGTTATTTCCGTTGGCGTCGCCACTGTCATTACGGTTTCCCACTAGTTTCCTGCGCAAGCGCATAAATCCCAAATACGATTAACAGATTGCGCCGGAAATTAAGCTGGAGCGTCTTCTGTTTCTCGTCGATTTGAACCTTTTATAGATTCAATCGGTTTTGCTTTTCCTCTTGCTGAATATCTCTTGTTTCCACTGACTTATTTAATAAAATAGCAAATGGAGAAATGTTCGAAGTGCGAGAAAAGATTTAAGATTAGTTCTCGTATTCTTGGAAAGATATTTCCGCAGTGTTTTGAGTTCATACATGCTTGATCTTTAGTACTAACCTTCAAACAATAAATGCCTTGAAATTTCAGTATCCATGGATTACAGAGATTATTGGATCGTTATTATATATTCGAGTATCATTAAACGAAAATATTTATTTTTCGAACCAAGGTTATCTCAATTATAGGATTATTAGAGATTCTCATGCATCCAAACATATTCACTACACACAATTTTTTTTTTTACAATCACTTTTTCGTTTAGATTTCATGGCCTATATTCTCACATCTTAAAATAGCACTACTTCCTGAAAATTTATGCATGTTTTATCATTCAGTGCTATTTTCTTTTATTGAAATTTTTGCTGAAGTAGCGCTCATCTGAGAGGTGAAAATATAGATCAATATTTTCTAAAATGACTGATTTCAGTATAGTAATGAGGTGATACAATTCTACAATAAAGCCGAGTCTCAAATATTTTTCACTGAATTGATTAAAACAAATTCAATAAGAACTATTGTAGTATAAAATTTCATGTAAACAACCTTAAAAAAGCCACTAGGTATTGCTAACAAAGCCAGTAACATAAGTTATGATCACATAGAAATTAAGATTGATCCACTTCACGATATAGTTCCGCTTATAACCGCTTGGTGGCTACAAATTAATTTTAATTACCAATACAAGTTGACTTATATATAAATTCTTAAAAGTATCCCACATTCAAACTTAATTGAATTAAGTAGTAGAACTAGAATTTGAATAATAAACTCATATCGTAAAGTGTTGATAGCATTTTACTGTAGGAGTATTTTACCCTAATAGACATATAATTTAGAATTCAATATCTTAAATGTAAAAAGAACATATCAATAAATTCTAATGCTATTCATTTACAAGTATTCATTTATGATATGACACGATTTACTCGTGCATGTGGGGGATATTAACTTTATAGTCGTATATATTATAATATGAAGACCAACATACTGCGTGAATCAAATACAAATCTTAGCATTTAAGGGAAAACCATTTGAACATAAGATAAATTTTCAACCAGAAATTTATTGCGAATATGCTTGAGAGTTTTATCGGTATTTGCACTTTCTTTATGCATATTTTTCAAGTACTTTACCCTAGATAAATATTCAAGTTTTAATACACATAGATTGATTCCAGTTATGAAGGAAATCATCAAATTTTTAAAATTTAGTTTGAATTGTTATTTAAGTGCGTATATTAGTATAGTCATAAGTTCATGATAATAATACACAAAATGTAGTAAGAATAGTACAGAGTGATTTAAAGTGATTGTCTGTGCCACCTTGTTCTGATTTTTTCTTTGCCGCCTCCTTAAGATAGTGAGCTTCAAGTGACAGATGACAGTTCTTCTAAAAACACTATTCTAACCTAAAAATTTGGTAGAATAATAATAAATTTCCAATAATCATTCAATAATACAGCTATTCACTCACTTCCTTGTTTTTTGAATCAGATTATGGATGAATCCGTCATAAAATATGCAAATATACGCCACTGTGTTCTTGAAATGTCGGTAACGTAGTTATCCGAATTCATAAATTTATACTTACTTTATTCCATGAGAATAGTTTTTAAAAATGATTTACACAAAACATTGTATGACTGAAACTTCACACAATAACTTTTACATAGATTTTAATCAATAAGAAATTTATAAAACGGATCAACTTTTGTTAATTAATGCCAATTTGTTCATGAGAATGACCATTTTATTTTGATTTTGTTCGTAATCTATAAAACTCATAGATTTATACAGAATTGTAATATAAATTGGTACTGTGTACTGACCGAAACCCAAGGCTTCGTAGCTTGATACGTGAACCACCTTCCCTTCAAGAATACATCTATGATGAGATCAATTTTGATTGTAAATTGAACTCATGTTAGTGATATTCAGTATAACTTTTGGTCATTTGAAGAGCGTTCCCGAAATGACATTCACGAGGCAACTATTCAATTTTAAAGTGATATTTGTTATAACTTTTGTTCATTTGAAGAGCGTTCCCGGAATGACGTTCACGAGGTAACTATTCAATTTTAAAGTAATATTCAGTATTACTTTTGGTCATTTGAGGAGCGTTCCCGGAATGACGTTCACGAGGTAACTATTGAATTCAAAAGTGATATTCAGTATAACATTTGGTCATTTGAAAAGCGTTCCCAGAATGACTTTCACGAGATAACTATTAAAGTTTAAAGTGATATTTAGTATAACTTTTGGTCATTTGAAAAGCGTTCTCGAAATGACATTCACGAGAATCTTAGGGTGATATTTAATATAACTTTTGATCATTTGAAAAGCGTTCCCGGAATGACGTTAACGAGGCAACTATTCAACTTTAAAAGTAATTCACCTGCTTCATATCATATTTCTGCACATTTCTCTACTTATGAGTTCACCTTGTTTTATTGATAATTTCCAATAATATTTGAGTATATATCATTGATTTCATTTTCTTCAAGGATTAGCGACTCTACATCCAAAGTTTCGCAGCGACATGGCATGATCGCTTATCTAGCCGAACTATCTTCTTGAAAGAACCACTGTTTTAACACTATTTCCAAAAAAAAAAAAAATTTCCAATATTATTTAGAATGGATAGAGATGTAATCTGTTGACATTGAATACAAAAGTTTCAAAACGCCAATTGAATGTTTGTGTATGATTGAAAACAAACTATGAACGGAACATGCTCTATTTTTGCATAAAAAATTGAAAAAATTATGCAAATTGCTAATACCAGTTAATAGTACTTAAAGTATCAAGGGTGTTAAAAGGACAATAATGCCTGAGGTCAACAGTGTACTTTCCGAGGGCCTATGTCCCGAGATATGTACGTTGACCGTAGGCATTATTGTCTGTTCAACTCCCGTGGTGCCTTCAATGTTTAATGTCCGACATTTGTTGTATTTCAATCAAAAGGAAGGCCTTCGGAAAATTCACTGTTGACCTCAGGCATTATTGTCCTTTAAACACCCTTGATACCTTAATTACTATATTATATGAAGATATCATAGTTTATAAATTTCAATTTAACTGTAAAAAGATTGTTATTTCTGCAAGGACACTTATTGCGGATATATTCATGATAAGCTCGTGAAGAAATATTGGAAATATATAAAAATATAATAATCTAGAAATTGAGTAAGTAATACACAACGATACACAAAATTGTTCGGATTGAATATCATTTGTTTGTTATTCTTCTCTAATAGGTGAATGTATAGAAAGTCTATTTATGGCATTAAACGAATTATTACATCAAAAAGAACAATACAACTTTGATTATTATTACTGACGCGTGAAATTTGAGGGCCAAAGAACAAAACTTTCTCCCAAAGACATTCACAGTGTAGAAAAATTCAATAAAACTTTCTGACCCTCATCAATAATTCACCTTAATGCACTATAACTGAAAATTTTATAAACCAATCTTTTAAAAAGTATATTTAGCTTCTAATAATCCCCATCTGGAAATCAATACGTATCAGTTTTTTGCAATGTCAAAATCACACCGATGGAGAATCAAGTGAAGCGCGACCTTTCTCGAACCCCAGGTGAAGGTCTGGGAAATTTCAACCTTCATGGTGGTAAGTCATGGTACATAAAGTTCAGCTTTAACTGTGAAATGAAGGTAGAACCAGTAATGAGTAGCGTGACGACCAAGAGTAGGTCATTAGAGTGAAGTTGAAAACAGGAAATAATAACGGAATCGAATGACTTCCTATATTTTTTTATTGAATTCACAAACATTGATTTTGTCAATAAATAGAATATTGTGTAACTACTTTACACTAGTTGAAGATTATTATACAAATCTATGCAGATAAATATTTTGTTCATAATTTACGGATTTATCAATTTATGAACTTATAGATTTACACAAAATTGCAATATAAGAAGTAGTTACGTCTTTTATCCATGATCCGTCACATAAATATTCAAAAAACAGATCGTTATATTATTACCTACAATTTAGGACAGTAAACATTTCTAATACAATTTTGGACAGTAAATATTCCCAAACTGTCCATAAATTTTTATTTCTCCTCAAAGTTTGCAATCGAATTTGAGTTTGGGAACGTGATAACACAATTCACACATGTAGAATTTCCACGGCTTACACTGACCATTCTGCTTTCCTGTTTGTTGGTAGTAAATTTACGCTTGTGGTACTGTAGCATGAGAACAGTGTTTCTATTAAGGCACTATTCACAGCTGATAAACTCGTGAGACTTCCGATCTTGTTTTGTTCGCAAAGTAATTTTGAGATTTGTTTGTATTTATTTAATTGTGAATGCGACTCCAAAAAGTCTGATCTAATTATTGTATAGTTTAATTTTCTGTATGCAAAATTAGATGGAGATTCGACAGCATAATTAGGACACATCAGGATTAATATATTTTAGCTTAATCAAGCAACTGCCCTAATTAAGCGAATTCCAAATATAATTGGCCAATGAATATCTTCAGTATTTACCAATATAATTTGTGAAATCTAAAATAGCTATATATAATTTAATTATTGAATAATGATATACGAGAGTGGTGAGCGTTTGTCTGAATTCAGCAAACTGGATGATTTTCAAAAAATGGAAGAATCATCTAGATGATGAAAGCGCATTTTCGACAGCTCATGAATGCTTGTTACTCCAGAGATTTCGCAAATTACCATCTCTCACAGTTACTGAGTTTGAAATCAAGCAGTTTGGACAAACTTACGGAACAGCAGCTTCCATTTAGTACTAGTTTCAAGTTAACTATTTGATAGGTACATAATTTATGCATGTACAAACTCAAAAATTCCTTTTAATCTTCATTGTTTAGTTATTGACTGACGGGAGGTCAAGTTCTGTACCTTAAAATGATAATTTGATCTTTATCAAAGCTATATAAAAAAAATACACCAACATATTTTCATCCAATAATAATAATTCATTCTAATAAGCTTCAAATTCGCGTCAAACAAGTCATTGAATGAGTCCCGGACAGATTTGACAACTGTACATAATAATTGACACCAGCGGCGAAAGTTGTAACTAAATTTTTATCTACTTTAATAAATTTTAGTTGCCATATCCCTAATGTCATAGATATCTATGGGCATTGTTTCACTTGAAACAAGTAATTGAATAATTTAATCCTCCACAATCACTCAGGTTGAATTAAAGCAATTTGTGCAAACCTACGAAACAGCAGCTTTTATTTAGTACCAGTTTCAAGTCTGTAAATATTATAGTTGCTGAAAACTCAGCGTCACGCCAGCCAGCCAGACAGCCAAAGTGAATATAATAGCGCTTTTTTACAAAAAAATGCGCTAAAAATGTACGCAAGACAAATGTAAGTATTGATGTAACATTACTTCATAAGATACAAATCGCCTCATGAGACTAATTAATTTGAAAAGTGGCTGCTGTGATTTAATTTTACTATTCAATTTGTAGTTGTCAATATGCAATTACGGTTTGGGTGCAACTAGTCATTTAGTAGTTGCTGTCCAACACCATAATTTTTTTATCAGTCGAATCCCCTATTGCAATGTAATTGACATTGTGCAATGTGTAAAATTTGTTTAAAGCGCTACAAATAGCTGGCAAATATAGCTTCACCCACAATATGCGCTTTACTGTAGTATAGAGCATCACCAGTTTGGAAATATTTTCTTTATTATAAGCATTTGCAGTATAGTAGTTGAATAAAATATTCAAAACTCATTAATTTTTAATTATAAGTCAAATATTTAATGCAAACGAATGACAATAAAAAATATTGAAAAAAGATTAACTGACAGAATTCAAATTGGATAAATTATTGTAATCTGTTAATGTTTTGATAATTACTTAGAATTTCCATCGGGATTATCACAAAAATGACCTACAATATTTTTTTGGTTCGTTTATCGTAATTATCAGGTATTCCCAGTCCATAGAAAAATAGGTACTTACTACAAAATTGATCACCCACTTATTTGAATAAAAGAATCCAATTGATTTTCGATTTATTCAGAAGTACTACATATATCAAGGGGAAATTCCCCAGATATTTGTCTATTTGAAGTATCATCAAATAATTCTATACAATAATACTCTGATTATTCTCAATATAATAGATAAAAGAGATAGTATTCAAAGATAAAACTCTTATATTGCTTTAAAGACTGCATAAATGTATGTAAGTCTAGCTTATATTTATAATAGCAATAGAAAAACTTGTGAAGATTATAGACATTGTCTGATTATGTTTGACTTTGATCTATTTGGAATTTCATATCGATTGTGAGTAGAACCTATTATTATACCTATTATATAAAATTGTAAATTTCTGCATTATGAATATATACAGGGTATAACAGAAAAGCATAACAATTCTTTCTGTGGATCCTCTGTGTATCAAATAAAGATTCATCAGTGTTTTGTTGAAAATTCCATAGTGCAACTATGGTTCGAACTGAATTGTTGGAAGAATGACCGCTGTCGATTGAAATTAGTATTTTGCAACTTTAAGCCATCGTATTCATGTCAATCATTCATTTGGAACTGGAACAATATTAGTTTTTTGGCAATACATTGATATTCACTCACTTCGATAGTTCAATTTCTGCATATGTTGAAAGAAAGACTTTTGTCTCTGAAATCAGCAATTTGGTCTATTAGTCGTATTTATATGTTATTGTTGAGACATTTGATTTCTATTTGGGGCATTCACGTATATTTTCAGATAATATATTTTTAAACATTAGATTGACTACACATGTTCATTGCACTTGAATCAGCTGATTTGAATAGTCTGAATACAGTCAGAATCTGTACCAGACTGTGCTGCCATTTATGATCAGATTAAAAAATTGGTGCTGTTCTCAACTTACTTCATTATCGTTGGCTCTCAAACAGAAAGAGAAAATCATTCAACGATTTATTCAAAGAAAACGGTGGAATTTTAAATAGAATGCAATTCTAAAATAATGTATAATTCAATTGAAAATATTGCTACATAAGTTCTTGAAACTTCTATTCTTGAAGAACAGAAAACATAACCTACAATGTATTAAACTGAATTTGGTAATTGATTCCAAATATTTTCTGAAATATAAGATACAATATTTTATTTGTTCAGCAGATCAATTCACAGGGCATACATTATTGAAACAACCTGAGTATGAAATTTGTAATAATATGAGAAAAAACTAATACACAGGTACTTAATTCATAAATTAATGAATTTCATTCATCTCATCTGCTGCTCCATGTTTCAGATAAGCGATAAGCTCTGAATATCTCATAGTCTTCTCATCATAATGTATAAGTGCGCAATATTTTGACACAAATTGGAGGTATCCACATCTTTGAGTAAAATACTCACTTTGACCACTAGTGTAATATCCGATGGTATTTCAACACGTCCAAATACCCACTGATATGCACCGTTTCTATGGCGATTTAGCATTGTTAACCTTGTTATAAATACTACGAATAGAATAGTCATCATTATTCACAAATATCAATGATGTAACATACTAACAAGCCCGAAAAAATGTGCGTTATAGAGGGCACTATCAGCATGCACCCAGCGTATCATCGATTTTTCTCCAGAATTTATTTAAAGGAATTGATAACTCACATATGTCAAAATCAATTGTTATATTGTAACTGCTACTTGACTCGTTAGATTATAGGGCATAAAAAATGCTGAAAAAAGATGAGAATCCAAGAAATAGTTATTAAGAAAAACTGTTATGTTTGACGAGTTCTATCACTGCTTGAAATTAATCTACTTATTTCTATCACACACTGTATATATCAATCTAGTCCGAAAAATTACTATAGTCCATGGAACATTTATGGACTTTCAAATAAATTTTAGTCTCCAATATGATCGGTGAAGTTTCTTGGACGATTAAAAATAATTTAGGATCGTATTGTTCAAGATAAAAATTGATTTCCAAATTTTGGTTGATATATGCTGGTATTTTTCTAATCACGTCGCTTAAGACAAGCCTCTTGATATTTGTGTCTACCCGCTAGCTTTATCAGAGAATTAAGAGATTGTGACTGAAGAGATTCGCACTGAAATATCAAAAAGTAAGACTAGAAACACGTAATTGAATATTTAGCAATATGATTTAATTTATTTCGTACACAGATTGTATTTCATGCCAGTATTTTAAAATAGCTTCCCAGTGTGTTCAAAATGTATATATTCAAACATACGTAATATAACCTACACACAACTTATATACAGGGGCCAAAACAAACGAGATTTGATGTATAATAATCAAAGTTGTTATTATTGAAGCATACTCGTATCTATTCCATATATATATATATATTCTATTATATTCAATTTGATTCAAATCTATTTATGTGTAAATCAATACACTTCACCATAAATAAATAGAAGAATTAGATCAAATATAAATATGTCTGTTTTAGTATGAGAATGATGCAGTATTCGATTAGAATGAGTTTCATCACTAAATATTTGAACACTGAAAAAAGTTGAATCAATTTTCAAATATAGCTGACTTAACAATTACAACAAATATACGATACAGACAACAGAAATACATAGAAGTGTTTCGTCATAATGCAGCTTATGGAATAAAATTTCGAGAGGACGACTGAAATACAGATAGAAGCAAAGAGAGAGTTTTGATACTATCAAGAGTGCTAAATTAAAGGATTGTTAATGAAAACATAAGAAAGCACATATCCACCTTGAATTGTGAAGTTATTAAATGAGTATTAATCTAAGCATTGCAACATGAGACATATCGACTAATAGAAAATCGTTATCTTAATTTAAGATTACCACCTGCCACTTCTTGATTCAAGAGTAACCAGGATCAGAAACGGGTATGATGATGATCACACAGTGATCGAAACCTATTACTGAATAAATGATCTCAAGAACATTTTTGGTTTTTTCCTCAAAAACCTTTGCCAGTTCCAGGTATTGTCACACTTAAGTAGGAAAAACTTTCCTCATCATGAATCAAATGAAAATTATGCCTAAATTTATTTGCCGAAGAAAACTTTTTGTTTGGTTTGAGAGCTTTTGTAGTTTTGTAGATATTAATAATTCCAATATGATTATTCCTCTAGAGAACATAGTTTCATTCAATAATAAACCTCAATGCGGATCTGTTATGATGAAAACAATTGTATTCTGGTTTCACATTCATTTGTTTTCTCACCGATGAGTCATGCGCCTTTCTGCTATTTTCATTTGTCTGATGAAAATTATTTACAAATAGAGGCGTCCATCATATTTTTGTGCAAAATAATACATGATTATTTCTAACAGATGAAAACTCTTTTTGGTATTATAAGGAAAACTTTACCGTGTGATCTCAAATTTGCTAATTATTTTCAAATAGTTATAATTGAAACTGAATATCGCAAAAAATTTGTAACAGGTACATAGCTGAAACAGCTTAAAGTTTGGATTTCATGAAAATTCTAGCACATTCTGATTGCAAAATCATATTCTATATGAAGATACAATATAAAATATTTTGTATATTGCATCAACTCATAATCCTGATTCTAGAAGCCAAAGAATATAATTATTTTGGTATTTAAGCGAATAAAAAGTTACTCAAAAATATAAGTTTTTTAGAGCTCTGGAATTTCTTCTCGTGACGTCCATGTTCCCTGTTCCCAATGTCTTTAACGAACCCTACGTTATGTTATTATAAAAGTGATGATCTTTTGTATATGCAACGAAGATAGCAGAAAACGTTGTTTCAGAACTGAAGTTATCTCGTTTATGGATCTGAATTCTGAAACCTAAATGTTCAAAAGAAATCTGAAGAGCATCTGCAAAATGAGAATTAGGTGAGAATACTTGAATTCTCTAGCAGTGAATATATTCTTGTGAGAAGATTTAGAATTTTTATTATATGAGCTTCAAGAAAAGAAAATTGAGGAGAAATTATTTGATTTATACTGTAAACTATGAAATAATAGATTTTTAAGGTTTGGGTGGTAAATTAAATATATAATAGGTATTTTTAATTGGGATTATATAGTTTACTGGCAATTTGGAGCTCCTTTATAATGGAGAATAGTTCATGGGAATATTTTCGAGAGGCTATTCTTTTCTAGATACCCACGCCTACTACAGTTAAATTTAATGATATAAACTAGAAAAACAGCTCTATTTGGCTAACTTTTCAATTAGTTCATCACACGGTACTAAGTTAGGGTATAGGGACATTATTTGTCGGCTGTTTTTCTTTAGTATTATTTCTGTCTCGACTTATCAGTTCACAGTTCTACATTAGGTTAGGAATTATTATTGAGAGGAATCGTATGAATAAAAAAAAATAGTCCAGGGAAAAATTAGTGGAAAGAGTAATGATCCTCAATCTAAGATAAAATGAGGTGGAACCAAAATTTGATCTTACGAAGGCAGTACCGATGAAACTAGCCACAGCAGAGGTGTTTCCCTACTAAATTATTCCACTAGTAGTGTAAGTTTCTTGCGGAATTGCTGGAAGAAAAACACTTTAACAACGACAATGAAGAAAAGGAGATCCAGCAATGCGGGAACATCAACAAGCACAGGAGAACAGAGAATATAACAGAAGAACAGATGAAACTAGCATTAAATAGGCTAAGAAACGGAAAAGTTCCGGGACAGGATGGAACAACTTAAATACATGGGGCCAGCAGGAGAACAAATACTATTAGTGATGCTGAATAGAGTCTGGACAATAGGAAAAATCGCTAAAGATTGGGGAAAGACAGTGATTTTTCCCATTCACAAAAAAGGAGATAATAGAAATTGTAATAATTACAGAGATGTATCACTAATATGCACGACAGCCGAAGTATATAAAGCCATACTAGAAAAGAGACTAAGACAAGAGGTGGAGTCAAAAATGGGAAGGTCACAAAGCGGATTCAGGAAAGGACATTGCACACAAGACCACATATACACAATTAGGAGTCTTATAGAAAAAATTTTGATACAAGAAAGCAAGCTCTATATTACGTTTGTCAATCTAGAAAAAACTTTTGACCGAGTACCAAGGAAACAAATGTGGAAAATATTGGCAGAAAGACAAACAAACATAGAATTACTAAGCACCATAAAAAGCGTGTACAGAAAAACAACAAATTACATAAGAACGGGTAACGAAATATCAGGAGAATTCAACACCACGAAGGGTTTAAGACAAGGAGGAGCATCAAGCCCATTATAATTTATTGTTTTCTTAGATAATATAATAAAACAAATAATACATGAAACGAAGAAAGTAGATATTGGACATTACCAGTTGACCGTAACTAAAATAGCAGAGTGTGCATTTGCAGACGATCTAGCGGTCCTGGCTAAGAATGAGGAAGATATGAAATATAATTTAAATGCATGGAACGAGGAATTGGGAAAACACAACAAGAACATAAATGTCAAAAAAACAAAAGTAATGATGATATCGAAAGAGGACATAATCACTAATATACAGCTAAACGGATGCGAAATAGAACAAGTAGAAGACTGTATATATCTAGGAGCAACAATAAATAATAAAGGAAATATGGAACCAGAAATCAACAAAAGAATACAAGCAGCTTGCAGAAACTACTATGCACTCAACAAAGCGGTACTAGGAAATAAGCAAGTATCCAAGAATACAAAAATGACACTATAGAAAACTGTATACCAACCAACTTTAATATACGGAAGTGAGTCGTGGATACTCGAGCAGAGACTGAAAAGTGAAGTACAAGCATAAGAAATGCGATACTTAAGAAGAGTGGAAGGTGTTACAAGGATAGACAGAATAAAAAACGAACGAATAAGAGATAATTTAGAAATAGAGAGCATACATAAGACTATAGAAAAGAAACAAGTTTCATGGTATGGTCATTTAGTCAGAATCCCAGAAGAAAATCAGACGAAGCAAGTTTGGAAAGCAAGAACCACAAGAAAGAAAAAAAGAGGAAAACTAAAGAAGACCTGGGAAAAAAATTAATGAAATTCTCCACAGAAACAACATCAGTTGGCAAGAAGCAAAGAGAATAGCACAAAATAGACAAGAGTGGAAAGAACTGATCAATAACTTGAAGTGAAAATAATCACAATCTAGACACCTGAAAGAGTATAAATAGATTTGAAAAGATTAATAATAATATTGATAATAATAATGATAATAATGATAATAGTAGTGATTTACAAGAGCTTTGCGTTTTCTATGTGACTCTAGGCGCGTCAATCGCAAAGTGCAAAGCGTTAAACGGTACTGTGAATAGAGAACGTAGAGAAAGAAGAAAGCGTGATTCATGTATCGTCCATATGGAATAATAGTCCAGTCAAAATAGACATTCACCCTTGCATAAATTCCCAAGAAGCTGAAAATTGACATGAACGTCAAGGATACCATTAAAATGAAGTTGTGAAAAGTCCCCAACGATCCCGTGTGTGCAAAAAATTTTATGCGCGGTCAAAGTTCGCAAAAATAAGTTTTTTGAATTCTTCAGCGGAATGATCAGTTTTATGATATAAATAGCTCAGACACAAATTTTAGATCTTTCAATTCTCTACAAAAATGGTCCTTACTTCTTTTTTCCTAAGATCTACCATTTCTGGGAAAAGCCATTCTCAAGTTATATTCCCCATAATATGCACACGTTTCCACGCCACCTATGAGTATAGCTCGCCGCACACGATGCAATTTTTCAAGCAATTTTGTTCACTTGGCGCCGCACTGGGTGCCACGCTTGCTCCGATGCAAGAAATTTGGTGCGACGCGAGGTACTAGACTTACCACGAGACTTGTTTTTCAAGATAGGTTCGGTGCTATTTTTCGCACTTGCTGCGCCACTGACTGCTGTCCACAGACTGCTGTCCACAGCCAATCAAAGCAGACGACGAAATCACATAATTACATCACTGAGTTGTATGTCGCATCAGAATGCTGTGCCTCATTAGTACATTGTGTTTTGTGGTGTTTTAAGATACAAATAAGTAAAAATTATGGCTAGTGGACATTAGGTAATGTTTACGTACCCTAGCTCAGGGTGTATACCAAAAAATTTAATGAAAATTCCCTGGCTTCCAGGTTTTCCAGGTTATTTTCAATAAAATTCCAGACAGTAAAAAACAAAAGTTTGATACAAGCTTACATATAATCACAGATTAATGTTGCAATTCTGCGTGAACCCTATAAATCTGTGAATTAAAAACAAAATCGCAACGAACTTGATATCATGAAAGAATTTACATTAATCGACAAAAGTAAATGTACTTTAATAGTTTTTTTTTTCATGAATTTAGAGATCTGGAAGACTCATAGATTTGCACAGATGGCCCTAGTATCTTAAAGAGTGAAAATATACTTTTATGAGTAATAATAATTGATTCCTTCTCAAAAATCACTCTCTTGACCAAAGTTTTTTCTTCTTTTTTGTCTGTCTCGTAATTCGCAAGCTATAACTGCAGCAAATGCTCCTGCTCTCCTCCGACGATTAGTTTCGGCAACATCCATACTTGTAATGTGAAAATCTACCAAGTCTACGTTCTAGTGTTAGACTGAGTGGCGCACCTTGCATCGTGTGATGCGAGAATAAGTGTCACACTAAGTGTACCTCAAAGTGGTCCAGTGCGCAAGGAAACTTGCTGCAAATTAAGTGAACAAAATTGCATGGAAAATTGCCTCGTGTGCGGCGGGCTTTATGTGTACTTGGCGCGTATTTTTCAATGTGGTTTGCCCGGAAGGCCTACTTTACGGTCTTCTTATTGAAGTTTAATATAATATTGGTTCTTCTTATTCAACTTCTTCTTCATCTTCATCTTCCTGAGTGGACGTAAATTATTCAAATAGCGATTAAACAATTGTTTTATCGTTGATGTAAGGATTATCTTCTGTTGAAGATTTAGTATTTAAACACGACTGGCTTTGACAGCTGGTGCATGCTGGTGAACAAAGTCAGCTTACTTCTTTGCAGCCGAATTTCGAATTACTCCTCTTTCTGCAGTTATAAAAAATAGTATGTAGGAGCTTTTCTGGTGCAGGTGGAAGTAGAGTGTGGATTAATTTTAATATATTATTTATTAGCTTCCAACCCCATTCTTTTGGGTCCAGTTGATTTGCAAGCCACACTTGAAGCTGCTAATATACTTGATAAAAATGTTGATGAGCAGAAGCCAAGTTAGAGGAAGACAAGCTGATTGAACACGTTTTTTATAACGTGTATGTTTTGCAAAAGATACGTAACGTAATTTATATATGCAAGTAATTTAACAGCAGACAGATTCTGTTTAAGGCCACATTTGCATCACTGACGTAACAGCTCTTGTAAGAGCCTAGGTCTTCCTAATCGGTATCACCGAGCCGCGGTATAACACCGTCGTACTGCCGATCAGAATTTCATGCCATTGCTACATATTTTAAGGTGTATAGGTAGGCAACCTGTAGCACCCGAGTGTGATGATGCAAGTAGCTGCATTTTTTATTTTTACGACAAATTACCCATTGTCGGTGAGTGGATTCGAATCTGCGACCTCTTGGTCGAGTGACGTCACAGCATGTATAGGTGAACAAACACGCTCGGCCATTCGCACACATGGTCACATAAAATGAGGGATTGGGTTTCTTCTCATTTCATATTCTTAGAATTGTCATTCAATATCAATGTACGAGTACTAGTTACGCAGACCAACAGTTCGATCTATATTATACGTCCATAATGTACATAGGCAGCGTAGTCATGCATATTATTAAGAATATAACTCTAGAATGGCTTTTTCTCAGAAATGGTGAATCTTAGGGAGAAAGGGGTCAAGACTATTTTTGTAGAGAATTGAAAGATCTACAATTCTTATCTTGACTATTTTTATCATAAAATCAACCGTTTTACTTAAAAACCCGGAAAACCCATTTTTGTGAACTTTGACCTCGTATAAAAATTTTTGCACACATGGGATCGATGGGGACTTTCCACTACTTCATTATAATTGTATTTCTAACGTTCATGTCGATTTTCAGCTTCTTGGGAATTTATGCAAGGGTATCCCTATTTTTGAGACTAACTTGACTGGACTATAATATATGAACGATTTATCGAGCCTCCTGATAAAAGCTTCTTGCATTTGGTTCACTTCTATATCAGTTTCAACGTCCATGGTATTCAACCAGAAAAATAATATAATAAGATAATTGAAACACTTTCATTGATACTGTGTGAAATCTAACGTACCACAAGCCCTTGTACTACTCCGTGAGCAAACTAGTTAGTGGTAACTAAGCGATGAATCCAGACAATGCATTTGAGAATAGAACTCGGTCACTGGAGACGGCTGATAACATAATGCTGAAGGATATTAACATGTTAACTATAGGATGAAGATACCTTGATAGCTTGATGAGTGTCAATCAAAAGACTATGAGCAGAAACATAATCTTTAATACTTATACATATTTTTTGTAGGACTTGAAAGAAAGTTATCTCTGAGCAGATTTGGTTGATGGCAGTTTGAATGATTTTTGATGATGTCCAAGTATATCTAAAGCGAAAGTTTCATAGATATAAAGATATATTGATGAATAGTTAACCTAAACCACTTTCAATTGACAAGAGCTATGAAAATAAGTTAAATTAGTTATTAGATTAAACGACGCCATCTCTTGCTTTTTCAACTGCCCCTCGTATTCCCCCCCATTATTTGAGCAAAAGTGTCTGAAAAAGTAAGAGCTTCAGACCGACTTATCCTTTTGCATACTTTCCAAACCAAGTACAATTGTGCAATAATCTATTTTCAAAACTAATAAAAATATTTATAAGGAAACAAATTTAGCTTGGAAAAATATATCAATCATGTTTCTGGTATTAACTACACAGATCATGATGTGTGAAACATTAAATTGATATTCTGAATTGTGAGTGCGGTTGCCATCCATTCAAATGTAATCTAAAACTGATTTGCAGACCAAAACAAAGAATGCTCTTGGGATTAATTTATAACCATTAAATGAAGTGATCGACTTGAAAGGAAGATTACTACGAGTGAACAACTTCTATTTTTGAGATTTGCTTTTTTTACTATGCTAGGATAGACATTTACCTATATCCTCTCATATATTGAGAGCAGGTGCAATACAATGCAAACAAGAATAACTACAATGTAAATAGAAAGAGCAATGCTTATCAAAGCTGCGTTGCACATTTGGCTCTGAAGCAAAAAGGAAATAATCGGGGATATATATTGATTTTATGTGTAAGATTCTGTTCAAAAAATGTCATTCTGCATTTATTCTACGATCTATTAGTTTTAAATTCAATTTTGCTCTCTTTATTCTATACCTTGAATATTTTTAAATTCAACTATAATACAGTCCTTTGCAAACTATTCAAAAACTGTTTTATATGCAACTATTAGGTCAATAAAAAATCTGATGTGGACATCATGTTTCTTATTTATACATCATTGTATATAGTTTTTGCATATAATAATACGATAATCAAACACGAAATTTCATCATACCACGGCTAATCGTTTTGTATTTATCAAAAAATTCTAAAAATCTGTAAAATAAAGTGCGCTTTCGGATCAGTCGGTTGCTTTGGAAACAGTGGGTCATCATTCTTATGCTACAACATTCCTAAATACTGATTTCTAAAATTTCACAGCTAGTAGCTCTGAATATATGCGCGAAATTGAAAGAAAATTTTAATACTTTACGGCCAATTGTTGCGAATTTATGTGTAAAGATCCAAGAGACTGTCAAGTAAAGTGCACTTCCGGCTCAGTCGATCTCAATGAAAATGTGACCGAGCATCTTGACGGTACTATAGTTTTGAATACTGAATTCCAACATTCTACGCTCAATCGTTTTTGATTTATGCAGAAAATTCACAAAATGTTTCGAGCAAAGTGCACTTTCGGTTTAGCTGATCACAATCTTATTGCAAGATATTATAAAAGTGCTTAATACGAAATTTCAAAATTCTATGACTGTTATATAAAGTGCACTTCCGGCTTAGTTGATTGTTACAAAAATAGAAGATAACCAATTAGATACTACAGCAATTTCAAACATTGAATTTCACTATCTTACAGTTAATCGTTCTGGATTTATGCGAAATATTCAAAAGAAGTTTCAAGTAAAGTGCACTTCCGGTACAGACGATTGCAACCATAATGTGAGGTACACATCAAGACTAATGATGCGACTCGAGTCTATTTCACTCGAGTAACTCAATTAAGACCGTGAATAATCGTATTCGAGTGGGAAAAAAATTCGGCTCGAGTTCAATTGGACTCGCTTATCACTCGATAAGATAAACCGGTTTTATCGACTAGAGTTCAATCCGACTCAAGTCACTCGATTATCACTCCCCAAGACAGACTGTTTTGGAACTTTCATGTTTCTTATGGATATTAACAATAAATGTTGAATTACATACAGGAATCGCAACGAAACAAGGAACATAGGAATTTAACTTAGAATTTTCAAATTGTGCGGATATTGGCTCTTCTGTATATTTTAGAGCTTCAGTAAGAGAATGAAAACTTATTTAAAATCAATTTTCGCGTATCAAAACTCTTTATTCAATGCTGTAGAATATCTGTTGCATTAGATATTCAAAAAATGGAATATGATAGTTTCGTCAAAAATTAGATAGCCATAGAAATAGAAAACGAATGAAACAAGCTTTCATTTTGACAGTTCACTTGTAAAAATTGATTTTAAACAACTTTTCATTCTTGTACTTTTACTTTAACGTACAGAAGAGCTAATATCCGCACATTTTAGAAATCCTAAACTAAACTCCTATGTTCCGCATTTTATTGCACCTCCTGTATAATCGGGGAGCTGGCAGCACCTTACGCAAGTCCAATCAGCAAAATTTGGTAATTGTATATGAATCTATCAGGTAGGTATTTAGTGGTCAATAGGATGCCAGATTTCATAAATGCAAGATCTTGTCCTAAGTGTCGAAGATAACACCAATTCCCGTCAAGTTTTTCGGCGCAACTTCCCTGATGGAACTTACGGTTGAAACTAGTACCAATCGATAGCGAGTGTCAGGTACCCCCTGTCCGGACAGGAGGGGGGCGGCCAGTATAACCTATTTTAAACTTCCCTAATCATGCTTTAGATTGAAGCTGGAACCTTTCTAACCACGAAAAAACCAAGATAGCGCCTTCTTTTCCTGTGTGGCAGAGCGACAGCCACATTTAACAATTGTTCGATTTTCAGCTCCCAATTTCGAGCGCAGCTGTACGATTATTTTCTGTAATTGCCGAAGTGCTGCCTCTCACCCTGTCTGGGAGGATGGCAGCCACTCTTAAAGCCTGTTTGATTTTTAGGTCTTAATTTCGAACGCAGGAAGGCTTGAGCTATATTTGATCAAGAATAATCGTACATTCTATGAGAGAAGTACAGCTGTGTTCGAAATCGAAACCAGAAAATCAGATCGACTTTTTTAAAAGTGGCTGCCGTTCTCCTAGACAGAGTGGGATGCAGAAATCTGGTATTCTCGTGTTCAGTAAGACTCAAGCTACAGTTAAAAAAAAAAACACTACATTTGATGAGAAAAATACAGCTGCATTCAAAATTGGAACCTGAAAATCGAAGAATATAAGTGTGGCTCGAGTCGCATCACTAATCAAGATCCTATACCAGTCTTAAATACAAAATTTGAGCATTATACGTTTGACGGGCTTTGAGATTTGCAAGTTACGCACATTTATACGCACATACGTACCGACATCAAGCCGAAAATAGTCAAATTATGTTATTTTATCGGTTTCGCAATACTTACTTTTACTTTGTACAAGTAAGTAAAAATAATTAAGACTGAGAAATGTAGTTTTCAAAAAAGTGTTCCATGAAAATCAAGTTCAAAATTCAGAGTTAGGTTTGGAGTTCTAGGTAGATATGAATACAAACTTTTCGATTCCGTATTAGCTCTGTTCGCAAGTATTTTATCCCATGAGATTGGAGATTCACTAAGACTTAGTTTACATTATTCTATGTAGGATTAACCAAAGTTTGGTTTCGTGGAGTTATGAAGAAAAATTACCACTAAATTTAGAATGATTTCTAGTTGTGAAATTTTGCGCTTCACTAACAACTCATTTCATTATATATTGAATAAATAATTTTGAGCATTTTTCGACAAATTCAGAATACAATTCATCATTGTTTTTTTTTTATAATTGTGCGTATTTTGTACAAATGTACATTGAAGATTACTTCACGAACTAAAATAAAAATTATTGTTCCCAGAAATTTTCGTTGAATGATATTTTTGTCGTACTGTTGAATAAATGGTTCGCAATAATTCCATACTCGCACAAAAATCATGTTCATATCAGGAGAGTAAATTGTTTTACGGTATCGTCATGATTTTGAACACGTCCGTGGATGATACTATCCGATCTTGATATGGAATGTAATATTTTGATTAATCGTTCATTTGAATCTGAAAACAATTCACACCAACATGATTTGTTGAAAAATGAGTATTTTCTGGCTTTATTTTGATTCAATACAAAATAATATTGATTTGTTGAACAGATTATCATAGAAACCTGATATTTCAAGCATCTACATTCAGATTCAGAGAGAACTAATCTTTATTCCAAAATGCAAAATGTAGAGCATTAACACTATTTGCTCATGAAAACTAATAGCCCTGTCTGTATTAATCAAACACATATTCACATAATCAGATTTGATTCTGATTTGCCTATATAAATTCGAATCGTGTAAACAATACACATGAATGAATTCATTCATTATACATGAACCCATAACAATACTCTCTTCTGTTTATTTAGTTAGGATTTTGATTAAAAAGTGAAGAATATTCAGGGATTTTTGATATTTAATCTGTATTTATAAACATATTATAATTGAACAATGATGTTTCCATAAATATTATACTTGATGTCGTTGTTGTTATAGTGTTGTAAATGAGTTTTAAAATATCCTCCAGATGTTTGAAATACTGATAATTGGACTTGAATCGTGCATTAAAAGTTGGCAATAGAACTCTTATTGCACGGCATTCCATGTGGAAAACTGTCGCTTTTCGTACAATCGTGAATAAAATTAGGTTGGTAATAGTTAGCTGCTGTAGCTCAAGCTATTTTATTAATAAATCCAGTAAAAATATTGACAATTATTATCTTTTGTACCAATTACCATCATACAGGATCATATATCCAATAATAATTTGATTTCATTGGGAATATAAACCAAAAATATATCTGAAAAAATGCTGAGAGAAAAGCGGCCGAATAAATTTGATGTATTCAATGAATGGTATTGTTACCATCAGAAATTCGGAAAATTGATTTCATATAATTTCTATTCAAATTGGGGAGAAAATGGAAATGTTTGGCTTCAATATTTCATTAAAATCAAATTTATGTTGATTGAATTTTCGCAGCACGTTTTCATAACGATTGTAAAAAATTGAATTTTAGGATGCCCGCCTATCAAAAAGTTAGAACTCATGCGCTTTTCTCATTCAAATACCTCCCAATAATTATGAAAAATTCTCGAAAAAAGTTTTACGTAGGCTGAAAGATTATTATTACTGCTTAAATTTTACTTCAAAAATCTAAAGAGCTATTAAAAAATTTTCAGTTCTTACCTTCATTCTTAGAACGACTGGAGGAGTCACTAATTTTCTCGCCCGATTTATCACATTGCCGAAAAATTGTCACTCAAATCAAAAAAAATTCTGAAAAGAAAATTATGAATGAAAACAATTAATAAATGGATAATTTCAAATTAAATTTTAAAAATCATGATCATTGGAATTATAAAAGAATGATAATTCGTATTATACATAAGATGAAAATATATAATGCATAAAGAAGCGTTTTAGACGAGTTCTAAACGTTGAATGGTGCGGCGGAGGCGATTCTCGGCGTCGGATTTCGAGCTTTCAGTGATAGGGCGCGCGCGCGTCGTTCCACTACATACAGGTGGTTGTAGAGACCAAACAACCACCTGGCTGGCAACCGATAAATTTATTTGGGGTGTGCTTGCTCACCCCGAGCTTCAAACACTGTTTTTAAAAAAAATATCGCTAATTACATGTAACAGCTGTGTAATACAATACAATGCTAGAGCCCAATATATCAATACAATAGTTTTTCTTTCATTTAATTATAAACTAAATATGATGTCTTTGATCTTCGATGCTCTTATTTTGTTGTAAAATGAAATCGATGAATACTGCCATAAATTATTACCAGAGTCTACAATTCTACCTAACCCACAATGAGGGTGATCCAAACAAGCACTGGCCGAATCAGCATGTCCTTATCCATCGCATTACAGCATCATTGTCCTGCTCCTGAGCATCTGTTAGAAATTCTCCAAACAAAAACGCTCGCATATTTGTCAGAGCTTCTTAGCATCTTGCGGTTTAGAATAATACTTCCATGAATTTTAAGCAGGTTGATATTTTGTGGCATATTTAAGGATGTAAGATTGATGTTTTATCTGATTTTGTAAGATGAAATTAATGTTCATACTCAATTTTAAACTGTGAACTCTGCTAGTAGATAGGCATAATATTGGAAAAAAGTTACTCCATTTGTCATTTAATCTCAATCTCAAACAAGATAAAATCGTTATGTCTTGATGTCCGTATCTCAAATTAGATATTGAGGTCAGTAAATGACTTCCAAAATCACTTATCATTGATATTATTAAGATGTTGACTAAATATTCTAAGCCACTTTTTGAGATTTTAATTGAAGAAAATATTTACACTGCAGTCCGAATTATACTTTGATGGTACTATATCGTGTCAACCACAACTATTCAAAATTTATACTCATTCGTATGAACGAAATGCGAACGAACAGTTATCCGACACGACTGGCGCTTCATCTATCACGTTAATATTGTTGTATCTAAAACTCTTACATAACTGTCAATATGCACTATACAAAATTCAATTCAATCCGGACGATACGCGAATGAACAAATACGACTCGTACGACTGCTGTGAAGCCAATGATGATCCACTCAAAGGTGACTCTATGTTAAAACAATCTAGCGCTGTGGATTCACAAAGACTTTGTCAGCGGCGACGCTACGTTAAGTTGTTCAATCACTGTAAAGTCAACAATGACATCGCCAGCGGTGCTTCTACATTAAAACAATCAAACGCTGCAAAATCACGAAGACTTCGTCAGCGGCGATTTTACGTTATATTATTCAAACACTGCGAAGTCGACAAAGACTTCGCTAGCGGTGATTCTACGGTAAATTATTCAAAAAAATATTCCAAGCTCAAAACAGCAAAAGCAAACAAATCTAAGTTCTTTTTACGGACTTATGAAAACAAACAAACTCACAGATCGTGTCAGACAGTTGTGCTAATGGACTTAGCACGAAAACTTCACTTGGACGGTAACTAATCTGAAGATGACGCTCAGTATCGAAACTAGAAGCGTACTTTGGAACGACTGTCCGATGGAAATTGAGAAAGCTCGTGTTTGGCCGTGGTATTCTGCAAATACCAAGTGAGAAAAAGTCTCCATTGCAAAATCACATTTATTTGTATGGATTATTTATGAGTAATATTTACACACTATGGCGGTTCTACGAACAAAGTTATTCAATACGACTCGCGCGTCACCTATTGTACTTTCATGCAAGTGTCAGCTACAAGTGTATGAAGTTTCAACACAATTAGTAAAGCGACACGTGAACTACCAATACGACACTCGTGCACTACTTACTGTAGGTTGATATAACTATATCAGAAATTTGTCTGCAAGCGCTATTAACAACTATAGGAAGTTTGAACTTAATCTTTGTAGATATTTCCGATATAAGTTGAACAAACAAATAGACAAACAAAAATTCAGAAAATGCATTTCCAAGTTTTGATATCTTGTAAACAAACATATGGGATTAAACAAAAATTCTTATTGCAAAATCCCAGACAGACACTTCGATTTTATTTATCTGTGGAGACCAATTCACATTCTTGAGTCAAATATCGAATTTCATTACTCTAACAGCAAAAGCATAGAACTTTCTCATGAATTTGAAATTGTTTTTGGGCCACTTGATTTGTCTCTGCCGTGAAATACTTTTTCAACTGACCTTTGCTCCCCATAAACTATTCATCCACGAAATTTCAGGGTAACTTGTATTCTTCAATATTTCGTTGGCAGCCTCAATCCCTTCCTGTTTTAAAAATCATATTACAGTATTCAATGGACTTTTGAAGAAAGCAAATATGATTCAAGTCCCTGACATCAGAAACAAAAGGACTTTCACAGATTATTCAATTTTGTTTTTTGGATCACCTTGACCTATTTCTTCCGAAGAAATAATAATACGGAGCATATTTTTCTCACATTGTCTACCTGAATATCAAATTTCATGCCTCCAACAGCAAAGATATCGAGCTCTCATATGAACTTGCAATCGTCTTTTATATCACCTTAATTCGGCCCTGTCTCAAAATTCATTCTCAAATGGCCTTTGCTTCATATAAACTACTTTAAATTTTAGAATGATTCGTATTTTTTGTCCATCTTATCGTATTCATCATCGGCATTTAAAACATTGAAATTTTGAAGGAGATTGAGATAATTCAAGTCTCTAACATCAAAAACAGAAGAGCTCCCAGATATTGTCTTATCCCTCTCTGGACCACCTTAATCCAACTCTTCAAGAAAATAATATTGCGGTATTCAATTTTCTACGTTATCTACCTAACTCCTGAATTTCATGCAAGCAAAACCATAGAACTTTCATACAAACCCCACTTAATTTGGCTCTGTCGCAGAATCCTTTCTTAGCTGACGTTACTCCCCACTTACTACTCACCTGCCAAATTTCCGCTCAATCGGCTTATAGCAGTTTTTGAGATTTTGTGTTGATTTGAATTGGATGCAGACTTTTAACACACTTACATATCTTCACAAATAACATATCCATATTCGAGAAAATGTCTGCGTAATCAATCTGTGCATAGAAACCAGCTCAACTTCAAAAATAGTGAGACTCACTCCGGTTTTGGTTAATATTCCGATCTGGTTTATATCCATAGTAAATTGTTACGTTCGAGTATTGATTTCCGTTTTCTTATTAAGTCTTTTCTTGCCGTCTACAAATTTGTCCTCTTCAGTGAAGTTTTCTTATTTCGCAGCTTACATAATTAATTTAGCATTTTTGAGAGTAATGAGTATCCAATATATCTCATTCTGGACTATGAACTATTGTGTCAGATGATTTAATACGTTCCTTCATGCGCTTTGCATACCTATAACAGATAATTCGTCAAGTCCCTTCCACGTTTATACCTCACTTTTTAAAATGAAAAAAATTATCTGAGAATCAATTGTATCGGGGTTTCTTTATCATCATACTGAAGAGTCAATCTCTACATTAATTTTTTTGAGATTATTTCTTTCAAATTTTGGTCTTAACTACGGCTAACGTGGTCTATACTAAAGTTCCAATTTTCGATGAGGTGTTCGAGTATTTCGAGTGGTATTTGGCAAAAACGCAAAAGATGCTGGCTTCCAATTCCTCAATCGTAGCAGGCTAATCCATGTACACTTTGAACTTTAAATATTCGCAGATGAAAAGTATGAAGATGTGTTTTCATACGATCTAGGCGGCCTATCCATCGGTCCGAAGAGTAAAATTAACTGATCATCGAATTGTACTCGTAATAAAGCCATGATTTCATAAGCTGTGTGGCAAGTAGCAACGTCTTTTGGTATCAAATGTCCTCGAGATCACGGGCTTCAATTTCAGGTAGTAAATAGTCCGTTATCATGGCGTGATACGGGCGTCATCAACAGTTACGTTCTGGCCGGCTATTCTCACCCACCGCCGCTATATTTTCTCCACCAAATGCTGGATGTGGTCTATTGGGCCGCGTATTATCTAATAATGAAAATTCAGACTTTTCGATGGTATATCAAATTGGGTTTTCAGTAGGCCGAGTATGTGGACCATAAGTAGCTTCAAGTACACAAAACACATTTCTCGTAGAAAACAGCAAAATGATTTGTAGCAATTCACGATGAAATGCCAAACAATGCTAAACAAAAATAAAATGACAAATTTCCATGATTCACGCGTCATTGGTCAAAAAATCCATTAGGAAAAAAGTACCTCTAAATGAATCACATTTTATAAGTTAACAGCAAAAAATCAATTCCTATCTTTTCATTATGTCCGTGTTGTCATTCACATATCTTCTATATGTTAATACGTGAAGAGAAAACTTTCGACCCCTTTTCAAGGATATTGCATGCACGGAGGAATGTGAGATTTGGCATACTTAAAGTTTATATGGTGAAGATTTGCAGAAAGCAAAAATTATATATAGGTGTCCTCTCGCATGCACAAAGAAATGTGAGACTTGGAATTATCAAAGCTTATATGGAGAAGAAGTGCAGAAAGCGATAATTATGTACACAGTGTCCCATTTAAATTGAATATTGAAAAGTGAAGAGAAAACTTTGCACTTCTTTTTAAGCATATCGCATGCACGAAGGAATATAAGATTTAGCATACTTGAAGTTTATATAAAGGAGAGCAGAGAAATAGAATTATACACAAGATGTCCTATTTTTATTTTATGTTAAAAATAAACTACATCGCGCGCACGAAGGAATGTAAGATTTGGCATACTTGAAGTTTATATGGAGAAGAAGTGGAGGAAGCTAGAATTATATACAGAGTGTCTCACTTTAATTTCACCGCGTGCACGATGTAATGTGAAACTTAGCATACTCGGAGTCTGTGTGAAGAAGGAGTTGTAGAAAGCTGAAATTATACGGATGGTGTTCCATTTTGATTTCATCTATATGTCTCATTCTGCGGTTTGAATTTATTATATTCAAGTTTATCGGCATATCCGTTCTGCAATTTTCATATCCAATGAAATATATTTTGGTATGACCCTTTCCAAAGTTCATATTCCTATTTCTGGTATTTTGGTATGTCTGTTTCTTCAGCCTTCAAGGCCCATACTACAAGCTCTGTCCTTGACTGTTTTGATAACGTTATTGTTTCAAGAAATATATGATATCATTACTATTTGATGATTCAAATTACTTTGAAGAATAATTACCATAATTGTCTAAAATATTGTCATAAATATGGAATATTTTTAGTAATTAGTTCACATAGTTATTCATTTTAATTCGCTATTACTGTAATCGTAGTTGGTATTGACCAAGTCGATGTTCAATTGTCGGTCGTGATTGACAGTCTATGGTTACTAGATGTGCGGTGGTTGCCAAGCATCAATTGTTAGACTAGGTATACAGGGTGCAACAGAAATAAGTACATTAATTTTAACCAGTTATAGTTCTTGTCAAGCCTAACAATTTTTCTTAGTAACTTTTTCCCGAATTTTAATCTTTTTTTAGCATTTTTCATCCCCTATAATTTAACGAGTCGTTCAGGTGCATAGTTATCGGATCTAGTAGCAGTTGCAATAGAACAATAATTGATTTTGACATTATGTGAGTTATCAATTCCTTCAAATAAATTCTGGAATAAAACAGATTATAATTTATTAATTCTGTGTACGATATCATGGGCAGTTTAGGATTAGCTTAGCAAATTTATTTGGAACGATCTCCGAATTGTCATTTTTCACTAAAAATTGAATTATTGTGGTTATGGTAATGTATTTAATGTCAAAATATTATGCACTTATACATAACGATGAGAATACCATGGGATATTTAGAACCTAACGTTTATCTGGAACAGCAGATGAGATGAATGAAATACATCAATTTATAAATGAAGCACCTGTGTATTGGTTTTTCTCATATTATTACAAACTTTACACTTCACATTCAAGTCGTTTCAATAAAGTATGCCCCGTGAATTGATCTGCTGAATAAGCAAAATATCGTATCATATATTTCAGAAAATATTTAAAATCAATTACCAAATTCAGTTTGATACATTCATAGGTTATATTTTCTGTTCTTCAAGAAAAGAATCTTCAAATTTTCATGTAGCAATATTTCTATTGAATTATTCAGTGAATTAATTAATTTAGAATTACATTCCATTCAATATTCTACCGTTTTCTTTAAATAAATCGTTGAATGATTTTCTCTTTATGTTTCTGATGAAGTAGGTTAGGAACAGCTACTACTTTTCGAACTGCTTGTAGATGGCAGCACAGTCTGACTCTCCTGATACAGTGACACAGTTTCAGACAATTCAAATCAGCTGATTCAAATGCAATGAACTTGTGCAGACAATCTTATGTTTAAGAAATGTACTATCCGAAAATGTACGTGAAATCCCTTAATAAAAATCAAACTTCTTAAAAATGACATAAAAATACGACTAACAGACCAAATTTTTGATTGCAGAGACAAATTCAGTCTTTCTTCCAACATATACAAAAATAGAATAATCGAGGTGAGCGAATAACAATGTATTGCTAGAATACTAATATTTTTCCAGTTTCAAATGAATGATTGACAAGACTACGATGGCTCAAAGTTGCAAAATACTCCTTGCAATCGACAGCTGTCATTCTTCCAACAAATGAGGAACATTCAGTTTGAACCATAGGCGCACTATGAAATTTTTGACAAAACTTTGATGAATTTTTACTCTGTATTCAGAGGATTAACGGAAAAAAGTTATTAGGAAAAATTGTTATGCTTGACAAATTGCATCACAGGTTAAAATTAATGTACTTATTTCTGTTACACCCTGTATAAGAGCGTGAGCTAGGAGATGAATTTATCAAGTAATCCAGTAACGAGTAACTATGAGCGATTTTGTAATCATACGTGTTCAGAAAATAAATTTTGTACTGCAACCTGTGATAATAAATTATTCACAATTAGATTCAAGACAATATTTTCATTTGAGATAATATTGCCTCAAATACTCCCTAAAACAAAGCTTCTGAGGCAACTGAAAACAGAATTCGTGCTATTAGCTTTTATTTCTAGATGGACAGTTCATATTCTTCCTGCCATTGAATGTCGTCATGTATATTTGATAGGATATTTGGTTCGTTCAAATTAACAAATTTCAAATTTCATATGCCGAAATGACAACCCACAAATTGAATTTACAATATCAATTTATCATGATGTAGTTTAATTTAGGACAAAATGTATAGAGCTTTGATTTTGAACGTGATAATATCAAACAAATACGATATATTAATTTCCTGATCCATAACTCATTCTCTGATATTTTGAATTACACATTTTTGGACAGGCGTCAAAACGCTTGATGAAAATATATCATTCGATAAATTCGGTAGATAATTATGCCCGAAAACATAAATTCCAATGGAAATAGTGACGACCATAAATTTCCTGTTCTACTATATGACCAACCAAGTTATTAATGCTAGAAGATGCTTAACTTTGAGCTGTTCTTGATGTCATGTTGTTATCAGAGACTGGTATGACTTTGTCAGATACCCAAAATATTTGGACAACAAATTGGAAATAGTTTTATTAATTGTCAAACTCAAAAAATTTTCTTATATGTCCTTTTATGGAAATAATCAACTATTTTTGAGAAAATGAGAACAGAAATAAAAGCAATTGTTACTGAACTCATTGAACTACGCTTAGAATGAATCAAAGACAGGGCATCTAGACCTGTTTTTTATATTTTTCATACATATTTAAATGTAAAATTAACTGATTTCAAAATCCATTAGTGTTTAAACACCAAATAAAAACGACTGAATATTTCAATATTCAAATTAATTTGTAGTCGGTCTGAATATGATTTCACTGGCTTTTCAGATCAAATAGTGAGTATAAATCAAAATAAGCTCATCGTTATGACTCAAAAGATGATAATTAGTCAATGTACGAATTAATATTCTAGATAATTCCACGAAGACATATTTGTTTGTGATGTATTTCGGGTTTCACCAAAGGTTTCTCTATTTCCATGTCAGGCTGTTTCTTGTACCCTATGTTTCAATTTATCGTGTACATAAGTGTATAAATGCTAAGTTTATTTCGTCAAAAGATAGTTAATCAGTCTTTTGAATGTTTCAAGTGGTAAACATATTAGTTCAGATTGCTGTTGCTTATAACATATCAGAAGAGAAATTCCCTGAAGAGAACTGTATGAAAATTGAAAATTAACACCGCTGGAGTAATTACATCGTGATAATTAGCAACTTATAGTTAACAGAGCCATGTTAATGACTTTTTGACACAGTTACATCATGGCGGAAATTCCTCGTATTCTACAATTTCTATGGTGGTATTCATATTGAAATTAAGTTATTCCATTATAGAGTTTACAAGTTCGTTATAACAAAATCGATTGTGTTATAATCAGATTTGAACATCGAAATTAAAAGTTAATAAAATTTCGAGATAAAAGAATCCATAGCTCAAGTTACCTGGAGGTATGGAGAGTAAATCTGCTTTTCTTCGACGTTCAGTTTTTAATTTAATCAAGATTTCCTTACAAAAAAGCTTTTATCAGGTTGTAATTTTTTTGTGGTAATTATTTATTTTTATCTCTTAAAATAAAGCTTGAAGGAGTGATATTTTTCTACTTAACTTTTTTTCTTTATATTTGGAATGGAACAGCAAAATGAAGAATTAATCATCATCACTTGTATAATTTTTAAAGGCATTGTAGCCAAGTTCAACTTGAATTCCATTAGTCACGTAAGTGAAAATGTTTCCACTCAGTAAAATGCAAGCGGGCAAGACTGAACTCCGATCGCTAACTTCAAGTAAAATGTTGGGCATACGGATCTAATCATTTACCATTCCTACTTTTAGTTGCCAAGTATCAAGTAGCACAATAGTATATTGTACAACAAGTATAGAAAATTACCTATTTCACACGAGGTGTGTAATTTTCAGCACGAGACGGAGTCGAGTGCTGGAATCATACAAGTGTGAAATAGGTGATTCTATACGTGCTGTACACTATACTTTTTCTACGATCACAGTTTTTAATGAAATATGTAGATAAATCATTAGTATAACTGAGATTTCAAATCTATTTTCACAAATGTGAAATAACTCAGGCATTTTAATTGTTTGCTCTGCCTATTTATTGTGATATTCATTTAAGTTATGATTTGGAACATTATTGAGATATTTTCTATCAGTTGATTGACATTTCATTGTTGTGTAATCTAATTGTTGCGAACTACTGAAAGATTGTATCTGATTGGCCTACTCTCACAAGACGACGTTCTGATTGGCTTATTTAGTAGAGTTTTCTGATGTGATCTCTGGTAACGTGTTTTCTTAATTTTCGTCACTTACCATTTTTCAACTGCAGTAATGATAATTGTTTATATCTAATTTTGGTTATGATACTATAATTACATACATATAATTCCTCGATTTCAACAGAATGTGATCAAACATGTATTGTTTGCTTCAATTTGACAGTTGTGATTCGTAGTGTTGCCAACCTTCGAAATATATGTAACAAGAATAAGAAAATAATTCCAAAAGAACTTGATGCAATTTAGCTTTTAAAACGTGGCTTATAAAAGGGCAAGCAGAGATTTATATCCAGTCCGAGATATTTATCAATAATCTTGCTGAATATATCACCTAAAGAATATTCGAAATGAATTAATTAATATATGTTGGTCAAACTGGTGTGAGAAATCATTTCTCACGACTTTTCCCACAGTTGTGTGAAATTATTATTTTTCTAGTTGTGTTCTGTATGAGAAATATGTTGTTTTCTATAGTGATCGTAGAAAAAAGAATTTGTAGCACGGTTTCACATTGCATAGTATCTACACTTATTTATCTCTCAATTTGTAGCAATGTCGTCATCACAGCTCTGCATCACAGCCACATCAAAGACTCATCAAACATCAAGATTTCAACCCCTGCACAATCAGTTCTCCAAGTGTTCAGATTCAAATGCTACCACACAATCTCGATATCCCTTCTCTCTTTCCGCCCCGTGGTGTAGTTTGCCATCACGTTATCAGTGAAGGCCTCTGGCGACGTGATTCCTCGCAAATGTTTTGAGATGTCCTGCACATCTAGAAAAGAATCAAAGATGCCTTGAGAGAGGTTTTTGTTCGCAGATGAAATCGCAAATGTTTTTGGAAGAGACGGAAGTTCCATCCTTGATCGCTCAATTTATTTAACCAAAACTATAAATCTGCTATAAATCTATCAAAATATGATAAGAAGGAATCAAAAAAGTTTGCCTGATAATTTAATCGTTTATTCAATGGTCAGCCCTGACAATTGTTTTTGGATCACTCTGTAGATAAAATCCAGGTCCAAATAATATAAAACACACATTCAAGCTGCTTTGAATTTGCATGAATTGTCGCCCTGGTGCGAACCGAGGATGTCATAGGACGCGCCCATTTGATTGGAATTGGGATGATCAGATGCAATTTTCCTCGTAATGAGATTCCAGCGCTGTTGTGGCTGCACTGCAATTAATTTTTTGCATCCACCTCCATCGTTGATGGAGGTCTTTTATTGAACGATTCTCAATCCCCATTGTTTGTTTAATATGTTTTTCATTTGCTTGATTGATTTGATTGGGATTGATTACAGAAATAAGCTAGAATATGAAGTAAGACTTCTAAAGTGGGCGAAAACATGCAATCAAAAACGAACAAAGCAAAATAAAATAATGGATGATAAGAAAATTCAAAGTCACGAATGAAAATCCACATTATGTGATTGTATTCATGTAAGCATGCTTATTGTTTCAAATCAGAAAATTTCTTTTTCACAACAAACTTACAATAAAATTGATTAATTCATATACCGGTCATCCATGCGATAATAATAATTTTGAATAGTAGTGATAGATATAGAATTGAGGCAGAAAAGGACTCATAGACAAAATTTGGAGAATTAATTAAAACAACGTATAAGGACAACCAAAAACTGTTCTTCGAGGTGATAAAAAAAGCCAGAAAGGGAAAGACACGAATGCTATATAACATTGAAAACAAGCTTGGAGGACTAAGGACAAAAGAGGAAGAGATAATAGAAACGTGGAGACAATACCTCAAAGAGCTCTTATAAAGAGAAAAGATGAGGGAGAAGAAAGTCATAGAGAAAAAGAAAAAAATTATATCACAGGAGAAAAGGCTTAAGCAAGAGAGGGAAATAACATAAGAAGAGATAGAAGAAGCACTAAAGCAAACCAGAGTAGGTACAGCTTCACGACATTATAAGAAATGCTTAGAACAGCAACAGATACAGCGCTAGGAAAATTGAAGGAGTTATACAATAAAGTAGTAAACACAGAAATTGCACTGGAAGACTGACAAATAGGTATAATATATAATAACTAAAGATCCAAGTGAAAAAATCGCTAGAAGATAACCAATATGGCTTCAGACCTAACAAAGGAATTAATAAGTATAATGAAACAAGTGAGGGAAAGAACAATAAAACAAGAAAACAAGGTACACTTGAGCTTCCTAGATCTGAAAAAGGTCATCAACAGAATAAATAGGAAAGACATATGGAAGAAGCTGAGACAAAGAAAAGTAGATACTAGCGCAATAGGAGTTTTACAAGACTCATACAAAAAGACCAAAAACTACATAAGAACAAAGAATGAAATATCAAACATGTTCGAAACTACAAAAGGCGTGAGGCAAAGCTGCATATTAAGCCCGTTACTCTTTACTCTAGTGATCGACAAAGCAATAAAAGAAGTAAAAAGGAAGCGAAAGAGTACGAAATAGGAAAGTGGAAAATGGAAAACGTAAAAATAACAGATATGTTATGCAGATGAAATGATAATAATAGGAAAAGACGAAGACACATTAAACAAGAATGTAGAATTATTTAGAAGACACCTAGAAAAAATAAACATGAAGATGAGCCGCAATAAAACCAAATTGATGATCATAAACAGAAACGGGGAAAATCACACAATCAAGATAGAAGGAGAAGCTATAAAACAAGACAAGAAGTTCAAGTATCTAAGAACAATATTGACCTATGACGGGAAACTAGATGAAGAAATAAGGGAAAGAGCAGGAGTCACAGGTAGGCTATTTAATGCATTGAAGAGCATCATATCAACAAATAAAGAAATACCAAAGGAAATCAAAACACAAGTATGCAAAAAAGTAGCTGTGCCTATCCTGAAATTTGCATTAGAAACCTGCACAACAACAGAAAGATAACGCAGTGAATTAAACAGCACAGAAATAAGATTCCTGAGGAAAATAAAAGGAGAAACAATTTTGGACAGGATAGGAAACAAAGAATATAGAGAGACATTGAATATAAAACCGATAGAAAATATAATAAAGGAGGGACAATTGAGATGGTGGGGACAAATACAGAGAATGGGAGAAGAAAGAACAACAAGAAAAGTGTATGAAGCAAGAACAGCAAAAACAAAGCAGAGAGAAGGACCCAGGAAAATATGAGAAGAAGTGAAGAAAGCTCTGGAAAAGAGGGGATGTAAATAGGAAGCAGCAGGTCACTTGAGCGAAACGAGAGAAAAATGGAAGAAGATATAGAAGCAAATACCAAAAGAAGAAGAAGCAGATTGGACAAGAGAAGTAACAACCATCAGCCTCACACCTTGAAAGGTAGATAGGCAAAAAAACATTGTAGTAGAATTTTGTATTCCAGAAGAAATATGAACAACCAGCAGGCCAACAACTCTAAGATAGTTCGAGCCAGCAAAAATATCCAGTTGCCGAAATACGAGGCTATAATAAAAGACGAGTATATATTAACAAATGATTTCATTACTGGAAGTTAGGTACAATCCAGGTAACTTTTTCACGTAGTCGTCAAAACCTGGTAACAGGCTTTTTAATATCCTCTTCATAGAAAGATGCCGCCAATGACTGGAAATGAGTTATGACGGCATCTTTGAGTTCCACATCAGTTTGGAAGCGTTGCCCACCGACTACCAAGTCACATCTTCGTATTCCGGGAAATAATAAAAGTCGTTTGGCATTAGTTCGGGACTGTATTACTATCCGTACCACTTGAATTACTTCCCTCACAACTTAATTTTCTCAGTGTGCAAACTTATGTAACAACTACTTGAAATGCTCAGCAGCTTGTTCTCGATACAAACGTTTCAATATACATATGTCTCAAATATAATTGCAAATAGAAACTGCTTGAATTTTGTAATTTCCAAGTGTACCACAATTAAAATTCGTTTTTGTTACAGATCCAGATCCACCTTTTCCATGTCCAGCCAGTTAAATTGTCTTCTTTGTGTTTGAGTCTCTGCATTCTACACTCAACTGCGTTACCAGAAATGAGGAGTTATCGTATTATCAAAAAATACTTCATGAAAAAATTATACTTCAACATGTCTGAAAGTTATTTTGAAACTCAAGTTTTCTCCACTCAATGTGCATCATTAGGATCTGAAGTTTATATTTATGATTACTTCGAAAAAAAATTCAACGGAAAGTTCATTCTATTTTTGATATTTATTAATGAAATTTTAAATGCCCTAGAAGAATATAACGTAGTAACGTAGTTTCATGTTGCATTAGTGTACAAAATAGTTTTCTATAGACCTCAACTTCCATATATTGACATATTAGACATGTAGCGAAAAAGCACGGAGCACAAGTTGACATTTAGCATTATGAATGAACTATCAAGTTAATCTTTGATAGATGCTGTGCACAATGCTACCAATTATAGTTTACAGCAAAACTAGACTGCCAGGCGTTTGTTCAAATTAGGGATGCGTACACAATTGTCCGTATGACACATTCAATTTTAATGAACATTTTCACACACTGAATGTATTATACAGAAGTTTTTCAATTCTAATGTACATTAATACTAATATGTTCAATGTTTCTGCCAATGATTTAGTTCGTGGAATAATCGCATCAGCCAATTATCACTAGTGGTAATCTTTTTCATCCAAACTAAACTGCTTTCATAATCTATTGAAAATTAAAGGATGGTAAGGTTTTCAACAAAAAATTGAACTATAGTACTATACAACTACATGACGTAGTTTTTCTTCCGTAGTTGTATAGTTCTAATCGGCTCTGATGATGATTCTTTAAAGAATCGAAACCGGTCAGCAATTCAAGCTAAAATAGAACAGTGTAGACAAGACTTTTTCAAAAATAAATATGTTTTATCGGGCATAAGTTCTGTAATTTATTAGAAACACAACGTTTCAACAGCAAAGTGCTGCCTTTTTCAAGTGAAAAAGGCAGCACTTTGCTGTTGAAACGTTGTGTTTCTAATAAATTACAGAACTTATGCCCAATAAAACATATTTATTTATAAAATGAGTTCTGAAAAGTTTTTTCCTTCATTAAGACTTTTTTAATTTTCTGTTGAAAACCTTACCATCCTTCATTCATTTCTACACTTGGGCATTTCCTCCCTTTCAACTATTGAAAATTGTTTGCTACTTATGTTTGCTTCATACTATACGAAAGAAATATGTCCTTTTGGACTAGAAATCAAGTTTAAACGTAGGGAGTAAAAATCTTGATCATAATCAAAATAAATTGGATGCCACTCTATGCTTCTTCAGTATCTTCTTGATTCTATTGTCCGGGTAGTCATTTGTTCTCAGCGTGTTGCAGATTTTCTCCACTTCAATTTTCTAGCTTTCCTCCGTGACAAAATCGAGGTGAAGAAAATATGTAACACGCTGAGAACAAATAACTACAAAGCCGTGCATTCTACGTTACTTCCGAAGATAAGAGAAGCAGATGGAGGAAACAAAAAAACGCTTTACCTTAGGGCACCGTACTTGCACCAATGCTTTTTAACATCTAGACAAATAAACAACCTACACCAAGTTCCTCAGAACACTATCTATACGTTGATGACCTAGCTGTAGCTAAATAAAAACTTTGAGAAGGTCGAGGAGAAACTTGAGCGAGTCCTATCAACTTTGTGAAAATACTATAAAAAAGAGTCACTGCGACTTAACCCATTAAAAAGGGAGGTATAGGCATTCTACCTAAATACAAAAAAATCCAGACGCAAACTGCAAATAAAATGGGAAGGAAGCACTCTTGAGCTTGTAGAAAAGCCAAAATACCTAGGCGTTATCTTGGATATACAGATATAACTGTCAAACAAACAAACAAAAAGTGTCGACTAGAAAACTACGCGGAAGTAAATGGAGCGCAAACCCTACAGTACTAAGAACAACCACCCAGGCACTACGTTTTTCCGCTGGCGAATACACCTCTTCCGTTTGGAATAGATCATCCCATGCAAAACATGTTGATGTGGCCCTAAATGAGACATGCAGAATCATCACTGGCTGCTTGAAGCCTATCTCTAGAGACAACCTATATAAGGCGGCTGTCAATGGTATACATCGAAACTTTCATCAATTATCCCTTGAAGCAGGAACCTCCAGCTGGCATCCACATGGATTGGATTACCCGGAAGATCCTAAACAAAATCAGAGCTAGAGTTGCTCCTGTGAAGGCAAACCTGATAAAGTGGGGGCTCAAACAAACAGAAGATACCGTCTGCACATGTGGCGAAGTCCAATCTACAGAACATCTTCTAAACTGTCGAAACTACCCCGATTCCTACTCTCTAGATGATCTATGGCTCGCAAGAGATAATGCAAATATCGTAGCCAGATACTGGGCCGAAAATTTGTAAATTGATTCGGACACGAGAAAGTAAAAAGGTAAGTAAATGACTACCCGGACAATAGAATCAAGAGGATACTAAAGAAGCATATGATAGCATCCACACAAAAGAAGGAAAAAAAGAAATGCAAAGAATTATATACTCCATACATCAAAGACGTTTCCGAGAGAATAAAACGAGTAGGCTGCAATTACAATATAAAAGACAAGATTTCAGATGAAAATTCACTCTCAACAACTGCGCCATCATCAACAACCGAATCCAGAAAAGGAATCTACCAGATTGATTGCGAATGCAGGAAATCATATGTCGGAGAAACCAAAAGACCTTTAGAAACCAGTATTAAAGAACATAGGCGTGATACACTTCAAAATCAAGCATTGAAGACTACGCATGGGAACATTATCACTGAATTCGTTGGGACCAGGCTAAAGTAATACCTGAAGAGAGGAAATTCAAAGAGGCTGCCTTATCATGTCCAACAGAGAAACAGTGTTCAGCCAAGCCAGTGTCGAAATTAGACTCCTTTGAGAGAAATTCATGGTTCAAGAACCGTTTTTCAAGAAAAAAAAAAAAGAATCCACAACCACCCACTGAACCATATCCAAAGCTCCGCCGCACTCTTCTTGATTCACCCATCACGCCAGAAGTACTTGTCACACTTGACCATTCACCCAAAACGCAAGATTTACCCGTCAGACTTGATCACCCTTATTTTAATAGATATGAAGCTCGTAGGCTTAGGAATATTCAGTTCACCTGATGATGGCAACCGGAACGTTGTGTATTATGTTAAACATGAAGTGTTATTCGTAAATTTATATGATTCGCAAATAAAGATAATGGAGTCCAAAATTCAGTTCCATCAATTAATAATGAATCATTATCTAGTAAATTCAAAGATGAATTGATACAAAAAAATAATGTGCTTTTTAATGTACGTTAGAATTGAGTGTGTCATTCAAGGTTTAGTTTGTTTACGATGTGTAAACCACTAGGTTCACAAAAGATCATAGAAAGAATTTATTCTAAAGTTGTGAAACTGTATGAAATAATTAGTAGCTATTATTTGGATGTAATGTAAATAATCCATGATAAATTATTTGTCATGTCATTGGATCAGATTAGATCAGATCAAGATTGGAAAAAAATAATAATAATGTATTTATTGACAAAAACATGTTGAATCTGATTATCAGAACAAATAAAGATACTTCATTCATATTTGGCTATGAAGATTATATTTAGCGTTTTAGTTGGATTAAATTTACAATTTAGGTACATTCCTCTCTCTAAGACATGATATTTTTTGAAGCTAACAAAGAACAACAATATCCCAACATTTCAATTATTTTCTTGTAGAACTTCTAAAGAAATTATCGCTGACTTTGAAGTTGTGTCGAAAATCGACCAGAGTAACCCTAATTGAAAATGACAAGTGGTTTTCCTTTGTGTGTTCTTCCGGATTTTCCACTAACGTCAAAAAAAGCAACAGAGAACATACGGAGCTGAATCTAATACTATCACCTTGTTTACAGACAGCGATTGTCACTGTTAATTGACAAATCGAATGAAATTAGGTTGTTTGAAGTGATTCTAACTATTTAGTTTCAATTTACAATTAAAAGCTGATAAATTAGTTGGAAATTAGAGAGTATTTGGAGTCTGCAATTTATTGAGTAAATTCAAATTTCTTTCCGTCAGGGACTCAAATTAAAGGTTAATGTGTAATTGTGTATTGAGATCAAATATTCACGCGTAACATTGGTTGCATAAAATGTTTATTTGTTGGTTGAGAAAAAAATGAACAATCATTATTTATGATAAAATATTAATTGAATTTGAATTTACTAGTATCGTCACAAATGCAACAGATCAAATGATGGCAATTTGCAGCTTAACTAGCGAACGGATTGCTTATTTCCAAACACGTGGCGAATGCGCTAAAACATTTTCCGTTTGCCATAATGCGAGGTGCAAAACTAGAGCTTACACCAGTCTCAAATACAAAATTTCAACGTTATGCACATACTTCAGCGTAGCTTTGACATATCTTCTACTTTATAACCTTAATAAAGGCGCGTGTTCATGTCACAATATTATGTCGATGTCAGTATAAAAATCTGTGAGAGGGATGCCAAACTCGTATAATGTGCACACCTGAAACGCAGCCTTGAGTCCTATACTGGCACGGTATTAGTGATTAAGATTTGCTTCGCTAACGCGAATATACGCATGCGCAATCACTATACACAATTATACGTTCAACTGTCATAACCCACTACATATGAAACGCATTCACGTTTCCTTCCAAAGATTAGATCCTTTTAGAATATTTAACCCTGATATCTGTAATTATTTGTGAAGTAAGTGTTCCTTTGTTACATAAAAACTCCCAAGACCTCCATCTTGATGGCATATATGGCGTGTAACATGTATGGTGTTGGTAATTTAATGTAACAAGAACCACAAACAGGCCCAAATGAAATGAACAAAATTAAAGGCATTGATTGATGTCTGGATTACATGTATTGAGTTTCTCGGAGCTGGAAAGAATAATGTTTTCGGAATACTGCCAGCATCTCTTACATTATCCCCTCCTCATCTTCATAGCCATTTCCGTTTTAATCTCAACCTAACCTCAAAATCAAATAATCAAATTCTAAAACAGAACTCACAAATCTGTTCTCAAATCAACGAAGCAATGCGACGCATTTCAGATATAAACCGCTGTGCACAGTGCCATCTAGAACTTATCAAATGCAGAACGATACAAGCGACGCCAACGTTCAACTTCCCAAGCTATGAATTGAAAAGCGGGAGCTCATGGCGCTAGCTGTCAATATTGATCAATGTGGCAATGCTGCGAACAAAAGATGAAGGAAATAATTTATGTAGCTGGAAGGTAGCTTCACGATAAATTTGTTAATTAGTTTATTCGAAATAGTAATTAAGTAAGAAAGAAGTACAGCTTATAAGTAGAAAGATTGGATCTGTTGGGTGCGCCAACTGTGAATCTCAACAACTCAAGATTCAATGTTTCAGTTAAGTGCATAACTCATCAAAAAAAGCTATTATTATTATTATTATTCTTCTTTTTGAATCTGCTTTGTACCCTTGCGGGCGTCACGATTAAATTAATTTTAGTTTGGATTTTTCATCAGTTCTCCCCATTCTGCTCTGTTCTCTGCTTTTCTTATTGTATCTTGACTGTTTCTCCTCAAGATCTTTTCTACATTATCCTGCTATGTTTTTATAGGACTCTCTCTCCTTTTCTTTTTTGTGATCTTTGTGTTCCATATTTGTTCTGCTTGTCGCTCTTCTGGCATTCTTATTAAGTGGCTGTACCTAAATCAGTTCCTGAATCAGTTATTTTGGAGCAAAATGAATCAGAACAGCAAAACTTGGTGGATTCTTATTCAAAGGCTACAAAGGATGACTGGACACTTGCCAATCAAGTGGTAAACCAAACAAAGATTAAATGAGCAGTAAATAAATTTCAACCATTTAAATCTCCAGATAAGGATAGAATTATACCAACTATGTTACAGCAGGGAAAAGAACAATTGGCACCCATTCTATATGGCATGCTCAGGGCCAGTTTTGCCTTGACATATATACCAAGAATGTGGAGACAAGTCAAAGTAGTCCTCATATCTAAACCAGGGAAAGAGACATACTCCGAGGCGAAATCTTTCAGGCCAATTAGCCTGACATCATTCCTCCTCAAATTGCTGGAGAAACCAATTGAGAGGCATATTCGGGATACAGTATTGAGCGACTCACCGCTCCACATACACCAATATGCTTATTGAGCAGGAAAATTGTGTGAAATGGCCATCTGTGAGGTGGTTCACCGAGCTGAAAACAGTATCAGTGGAAAAGAAGTTGCTCTTGGAGCATTTCTGGATATAGAGGGGGCGTTTGATAACACTCCCTTTAAGTCCATAGACAAAGCAGCAGTTACATCCAACAGAATGTAAGTGGATCTCTAACATGCTGAAACAAAGAGAAATCTACGCCTCTTCCACTACTCAAACTATGAGGGTGCAAGCCTCACGGGGATGTCCACAGGGAGGAGTCCTTTCTCCACTCCTGTGGTACCTAGTCGTGGATGAACTCCCACAAGAACTGAACGAGACAGGATACACAACCATCGGCAACGCGGACGAAGTGACTATATTAGTAACAGGGAAATTCCAGGAAACCGTATCGGAAACGATGCAGGGAGCTTTAAATTTTGTTGAGAAATGATGAGACAAGGACAAAGACAAACCTAGAGGATAGAAATTCCTGCAAGGGATGAATGGGAGCAGATAAACAAACCGGTAGACAAAAATGACATCGTCATCTATACAGACTGCTCTAAGACCATTAATGGAACCAGAGCAGGAATACATGGAACAAAAGGACTGAGACACAACCAATCGGTTGAACTCGGGACAAATACGACAGTATTTCAAGCCGAACTGTACGCGTTTGCGATCAGTGTACAGCTACTACTGGATAAGAACTATGATAATAGGAGAATCTCCATAATTACACATAGCCAAGCCGTTTTTGAAGCATTATAGTCTTCAGAAATAAGATATTGACTTCTCCTAGATTGTATTCATAGACTCAATATTCTTGGAGCGAGAAATAAATTGGAGTTAATATGGGTACCCGAGCATTCAGAGATTGAAGAAAACCAGGTATTCAGCCGCCTAGCCAAGGATGGGACAAATCTGCCCTTAATCGGGCCAGAACCTGCTTGCGGAATTTCTATGGAAAGATTCAAACTGGATGCAATCATCAGGGCAGAGACAAGCAAGGCTCTTCCTGGATGAACCATCCAAGAAAAGGACAGACAGCCTACTCACAATGAGTACAGGAACAGGACTAATAATGGAACACTGTGCAATGAATAAACACCTACATTGGGATTGAAACAAGAACTAATATGTAGAGGTTGTGGAGAAGAGGAGGAAACTCCTGAACACGTAATATGTCACTGCGAGGCGATCATTGCCAGCAGACATAATCTTCCAGGAGCAAAAAAACTGCCCTCGAAGAACTTAAAAGAGTTAAATCTGAAGAAAACCCTGGACTTTGTTAGACAGACGGAACTCCTATCAGAGGAGTAAAATACAGAGGGTACAATAGGCCAAAAGGCCGCAGTACAGGGATCTATGAGACACCACTTCATGTCAAATAATAATAATAATAATAATAATAAGTGGCCGTACCATGCCATTTGCTTATTGTCTATAATGTTAATAATGCTTTCTATTTCCAGATTTTTCCTTATTTGCTCATAAGGTATCCTTGTCACTTCTTCTACTCGTCTTAAATATCTTATTTCCGCTGCTTGGATTTTACTTTTGTTTCTTTGATTTATTGTCAACGTCTCACTTCCATATATTAAAGGTGATCTATATATTGTTTTATAGACTGTCATTTATGTATTTTTCGACACTTGTTTGTTATTAAATATTGTCTTGTTTATTGCATGTAAGTAAACCAATGTTGGGAATTCAGTCAATTATTTAATAAAATTTCTTTTCTACTTTACAGTTTCGACTGCACCTTGTCATATTCAGAAGCGAAAAGAATTACTACTAACGAATCCGGGTCTGGGATATAAACTGTGAATGTGATTGTTGATTATTGTCGTTATTGATTCCACGATTATTATTGTAACGTAATAAAAGATTCCTTCAATAGATATCTTTATCACAATTTTCCACATTTAATGATTTTAGATAATTTTTTTCAAACTTTAGATTGTCACAATAAATAACCTTCAGATAAAGATCAAATTGCTTGACAAAGACAATGCATGCTCCAAATTTCCAGCTTATCTTTCAAGTTCCTTAACCATGTATTGAGACAAATAATTTTATATCGTATATGTTGCAAATGAAAATTAACGGAGAATATATAAATAAAAATGTAAAACTTGAACGTTATAAAAAAACTGTATACTTCATTTTGTATATTAGCACTGCTTTATTGCTGTCCTCTTCCTAAGTTACCATATTAAAAAACTTTTCAGGAGGAATATGAATACCTTGTAATACAATTTTTCTGATATTTTATTTTTTGGATGTTCGGGTTTGTATTACATTTCGCAGACAAATTTCGTATGGAACAAAAACGATGAAAAGAGATATAAAAAAATATTTTCTAGAGAATGCGAACAAAATGCATCGCATTTTATATTGCTTTCCTGACAGTAAATAAATTTTATATTGCCTTCGACTTTCCAGGATACCTTCTCTGAAAGGTTTTAGAATTCTGCTTTTGTTCACTTCAAAATAAAATTATAGATTCTTTCTTCCTCATCAACTGATAGAATATTAATAACCGAAATTTTTGTTCCTTGTTTTTCTACTTGTTCTTTCTATGCTATTTGATCATTATGGAAAGGAAGCTTCAAACTCCGAAACTGAAACTGAAATGTTGTGCTTCAAAATTTTGTTTTATTTCTAAACTGTTTAATGATCCATGTGTTTATTTAATGAACAAACTGCTCTCATGTGTAAAGCAAACAAGTTTCATGTTGATATTAGTATGTAAAAGTTGGTAGCACTGTTGACTTTTGACGTGAACAGTTCTAGGGATAATTGACATGTCCTGTATTCTGCTGCCTTTGTTCCAGCAATATCAGCGCCACGCGCCTTGTTTCACCGCCCCGTAAACAAGGTGTCAAAGGACACAAAGCTCATATATGCAAACTAATATACGATTGTGCACTAATACCCTGTATGTTAACATTTGTACTCCCACAACTTTGTATACTACTCTATTTAGAAATGCGTAAGAAAATAATTTATCGATGTAGCCTATGAGCAATAATGTATCATTGGTTGAACATATAATAAAATAGAAGAACAGGTTATGTGGAGGATAAGCTGTTAATTTTACAAAAATCTATAATAATAACAGTTGTCAGAGATTTTGACCTCTCATAAAATGTGATATAGCTGAAATTTGGCTCGTTGGTAGTTATTTGGGTGTAGAAGAAGATAGAGAAATATTTGCAGCTCTAAAGTGTATGCTAAATTCATAACCTCGAAAACAAAATCGAAAATTTAGTTTTTGCCCTTTATCTCGAGAAATAAAATAGAAAAATCGGAAAACTATAAGTACCACCCGAAAGAGCAGGGAATTTCACTCTAAGTTATATTATAAGTGTTATGAAAAAAAATTTCTGTATCAATATAAGAAATTCTTAAAAATACGAAAGCGAACTCGAAAATTTCACGCAGGCCAGGCCACCGAATACAAATATTCAAGCAAGGCGTTCGAGGAAAAGCTAAAGTTTCTTCATCTAAAATATATGCAAAACAAAAAAATCGAAGAGCATCTAAAAGTGGAGACTCTAAGCTTTCTGAGAAAGACATTAGTTTTCAATATTTTTTTTTCTCACAGAAAATTCGACCGGAAGTTGAAATTCCTGAAATTCTCACTGACTTTCATGAAATTGAAGATATATATTAATAGAGGCATGGAAAAATTAATTCCTTGTACATTTATCATCACTATACTTTCACTTTTGATGTAAAAATAATTAAAATGATGAACATTGTCTCTGTTTGATAAAACTCATGTTTCAAAATAATCATTTTCTTTCGTAGCATTCATTCGACAGCATTTACATTTCCAAAACGGATTTTATTAATTTATATAAGTCAGAAATTATTACATCTGCTATTTTAAATTAAGTTGAAAATACACTTGTGTGATAATTCAGAAGTCGATACGATTTGATATGTTTGAGTAATCTTCAATATAAGAAATATATGAGAAAATGCATGTTCTTTGCTTATTCCTATTTCTGCAACTTGAAGTTGTGCCTCAAAAAATTATTAAAAAAGAAAAAATTAAAGTTGAAATCCTGAGCTTCAAGAATATATTATCTTTTTTTTGATTACGCATTCAGGTTATAAGCAAACTTGATTGGAAAATGGACGATTCTAGCTCAAAGATATCCAGTCCTGTCAAAATAACAAAACTGCCAAATTCGAAATCTCTTTTGGATTTGATTTTTTGCAATTATTGCAAAAAAAGATGTGGGAGAGCAGAGTTGGGCAATACTCAAGTATTTTTGTACTTAAGTACCAATTTCTGGGTTTCACTAGTACTTAAGACTGATACTGAAGTAGAAATATTTATTTTGTACTTAATACTTGGAAATTTTAAGTACTAAAATGGTAACATGTACTTAAGAATTATTTTGCTCGTAATAATCGCAAATAATATTGAAGTAGTTTACAAATAATTAAGTATTTGAAAAATACTTGAGTAATGCAAAAATACGTAAGTATCAGTATTGAAGTAAGAATAAAATTGAGATATTTTTATATAGAATTAAGTTTGAGGGGCTTTCATAGGTAAGGTAGTGAACAGGTAGGTGTTAGTCTTTGTAGTTGTGTGTAAGTGCAAAAAATATCACAAAAAAGTAGGGTTGTCATGATTTAAATCGAGTAAAAAAATTACGATTCAAATCAATCAAAATTTCTTGTTCAAATACCTATCGGATTCATATAAAGTCAAATAAAATAAATAGAATTATCATTAAGTTATAACCTAACTCAAACTTTTATATAGACAAATTAGTTTGGCCGCTCTGGCGCTCTCTGTGCCCAACTGGTTTGGATAGAAATAAAGTAAAACAATCGAGGTATTTTGTTCAAATGAAAAAAATGTGATTTAAACAAAAAAAAATCCGATTTAAATAAAAAAAATCGACTTCTTCACAATCCTATAAAAAAGTACTTGTACTTTAAAAAAAGTATTTTTGTCGTAAAAAACTGGTACTTTGTACAAGTACTTTCAAGCTAAACTTGAGAAAGTACTTAGTAACAAGTATGTATCACAGTTAAAACTGGTACTTATACTTAATTACTTTGGGTCCGGTACTTGCCCAGCTCTGTGGGAGAGCTTGTAATTGTGAATGAACAAACTTACTGAGATCTGCAATATGTGGTTCTTGCTTAACAGGTGATGTTTGTAGAAATTCACCTAAAATTTCAGTGCTAGAGCAAGACAGCGATGTTGAAGATGTTTGTAATGCCAAAGAATAAGAAGAGAATTAGCACAAGTTTGAAATAGAATTTTTATCAATTTTTCAATTGTTTTTTGAAATACATCTTATTCTTTTGTTCATTTATTGACAAATTTTCACTCATTTTAAAAACCTCATATTTGAGTACACCATTTTAATTTTCACTCCATTAATATATAATGACCTTAGTGAGCAGAAAAACCATGTTCATATCATCTGTTAACACTTTCAAAATATATAAATTGAATTTTAAAATATAGAGATTGAAACTTTCTGGTACGTACCAAATTGCCGACATATTGTATCCGCCATTCTCAGTTTTGAGAATCTTATATCAAATTATTAATCAGCATCCCAAAAAAACCCTGGGAACTCATTCACAAAGAATATTCATATTGTTTTTATCAAACATTATTATTTTTTTCGATATGAAAATTTTTGATTTTGTTTTCGAGATTATGGACTTAGCATGCACTTTAGAACACCCAAAAAAGTACCTTCAGCGATATCACATTTTATGAGAGGTTTTGGTTTGAATTTGTCCCTGACAATTGGGCTATAATTAAATGCATATTGTCAGCTTTAAATCAAACACACCTGTAAACTTTCATTAATATACTTAAATGTATTAACGGTAGTATCCTTATATATATATACAGGGTGTTGAGAAAAAGAGTATTTTTTTTTATTGTATATACATTTTGATATGACTCACAATCAAATTTTCTTCAAAATTCGCAAAATTATGGAAGTGTTTCAAGAAGAATAGTGCCACTGGTCGACACGAAATTCTTAATGAAGCTGATAAATGAGTAACAAATTAATTGTCATAATTTTGACGAGTAACAGCGAAGAATGAATGAGTACAGGTATTCATCAAAATTAATTTTTTTTATTAATTATTAAAAATATTTTATAGTAAATGTTCGAAATGACTTTCCATCTCCAGACAAGCTCTGCATCTTCTTAAAAATGATGCCCTTACTTTTTCAAAAATGCCCGGCTTTCTTTGAATTGTTTCACAGCTTTGCACAATTCGTTGTTGCAATTCTTTTAAATTGCGTACTGGTGTTGCATAGACTAAACTTTTAAGATAGTCTCATACAAAAAAAAACAAGTGGTGTTAAATCCGTGAATCTAGGAGGCCATTGAACGAAACCTCTTCTTCCTATCCATCTTTCAGGGAATCTGTGGTTCAAGTGTTCCCTAACACGGAGCATAAAGTGAGGCGAAGCTCCATCTTGCATAAACCACATATTCATCGTTTGATTAATTAATACGTTTTCTAAGAGCACTGATAACTCAGTTTGTGGAAAGTCGTGATATGCGGCACCATTTAACCTATTGAACAAAACAACTGGTACTATTAAAATGTAAAATCGCTGTTGATGGTGTGATTCGACAGTGGCGTGAGGAGTTTAATCTGACCAAACATTAAATATTCCATCTTTAGTAAAACCGGCCTCATCTGTGAAAAGAGTATTCGAAACAAAATCTGGATTATCAAGACTCTGATGTAGAATCCACAGACAAAATCTCATTCTGGCTTGATAATCAGGAAGATTAAGGGCTTGTACCCGTTGAAAGTGATACGGATGTAGAAGCTGAGAATATAGAGTTCTCCCACTTCAGCGGCCCTGTAGCACTTGTTTCGGGATTTTCTTCAATAATATCTAACACTCTTTCTTCAACTTTGGGTGTAACTACTGTCCTCGGCCGTCCACTATCGACAGAACGTTCATGTAGTGAACCAGTATCCAGTGTTCCACAAGAATCAAGAAATAATCTTGATCTTGTCTTGAAATCATGACAAGACCAATACAAGAAGTATATTTTATTTCCCAAGACAAGACAAGTAAGTGCTATCAAGAATCAAGCCTTCTTGTCAAGAAATCTTGATATATTGACAAATAATTTTTCAAATCTGCATATTTAATAATCTATTATTAAAATATTGAAATCTGCTGTGGCCATTACAGTTTTTCCCCGACAATAAATTTCATGGCCAGTTTCATCACTGTTTAATGAATTTAGGAATGTCATACCAACTTTCAAAGTGACATTTGTCATTGCCAAACTGACAGTTCAAAGTGACTGCATCATTGTGAGAGTGACAGCGTCATTGTTATGCTGACAGACGGCGGCTATATTTTAATTCTTACAATATAAGTATTTTTGAAAATGGCGAGTCTTTTTCTAGATTTTCTGGTTGAAAAAGCTCATTTACAAATTCATACCTAGCTTTTTCAAAAAAAACTCAAATATTAATAAATTTCAGTCAAAAATTCGTACGCGTTCTCTGATTATTATACTTTCAAACAGACAGACCGACCGATTTCATCTAAACTTATGTTTTTTGGGTTCAGTAGAGTCTAAAATGTGGAAATTCATCAGAGCTTCGAACTATCAAAAAATCACTATTTCAATACTTTCGCTATTATATATAAGTCGAGAAAGTAAAAAGTATCTGTGACTATGATTTTCAGAACAAATATTTGATTCATATCGAAAGCATAAGTCGTCATTTTTCGGTGATTGAATCGTTCATGTAGAGAAGAAATGTATAGGTAGATTCCCCAATAAGCTATGTGCATGAAGTCTACTGGCGCCTCTAGCGGGCAATGGAGAACGATTGAACTCCCACTTTATCATTGTTTCATACATATAATTCTTTAAATGTTCTAATATTATTTAAATCAGCTGTGTGCGTATAATATAACTTGCATAGCATGAAAGGTACGTTGAAATTATATATTTTGAATAGTTTTTTTTTTCAATTATAACGTACCTATTAGAGAAAACGTCTTAATTCGTCCAAATTGACAGGATAACCTGAAATTATGACGCCGATGATTTTGCGGATTGGGTGGGTTTGTATGTATCAAACACTGTGTCCCTTCTACCGAAGAAGCATTAAAGAAAAGCGTGAAATTAGTTTTGCCATATTAAACATGTTGAAAAATATATTGCTGACAGTATTAACAACAAAATTATTGCGAAGTGCATCCGACAAACTTCTATCACTGAAACACCTTACAAATTAGAGATAGAGATAAATTCATGAATCCAAAATAGAGGACGAATTTTTCTAATTTCATAATTGAATTTCAAACATCTTTGTTATATAGATTAATAAGGAAAGATAGATAATATTCTATTTACCGCTTTGATCCACTTCACTCGTTTTTTTATGTTATAACTACGTACATGAAATCTATGAAACTATATTTTACTTGAATCATCCTCAACGCAACAGCCTGAAACAGAACAATCGTTTTCCTTAGTTTTATATGCAATTATTTTCACTTTTAAACTACAATGCTCGATGACGTATTCTGAGAAATGAAGTTCAATGGTTACAGTGGTGCTCACCATGAGCGCTCGCATCGATATTTGTTCAAACTCCGCCCCCTTGCACATAGCCTATACTCTAAGAAAGTTCTTAACTCTAAGCAACATTGCTATATCATATAATATAACAAATGATAATTGCAAATATTGATTAAAGCATGTGAATGACAGACTTTTCATTTATTTCTTTTGGTGGCAATCTTGAAATACGTTTTTAGAATCGATTCATAACATAACTTACAGGGAGGATAAAGAGTAGGCACTAACGCTAAACTGAGTGTTCGGATTGGATAAAGCAATAGAGGAAGGAGATTCCCCCTATATGTCAAGATCAAGAGATATCATGAATTCTTGAGACAAGACAAGATATGCGTCGTCAAGAAATGGGCAAGACAAGAAGTTTTTATTTTCTTGTCTTGAAAATTAAGACAAGACAAAGAATAATCATCAAGACAAGAAATCTTGTCTTGATGAAACATTCATATCCCTCAGCCGTTGGAAATTTTTTGAGAAATTCCTAGATGAAAGCAATGCGCGATTTGGAAAGGTTTCTTCATAAAGACGGCTTGAAGTGCGTTTCCATTAGCACGACCATGCATAAAAACCAAATTAGTCATTTTATGATCAGTGACAGTGTAGGTATTATTACAAAACGCCAGAATAAAATTAATTAATTTGTTATTCAACATTAATTACGTGGTAAATACTCAATCATTAGCTTCATAAAAATTTCGTGTCGACAAGAGAAATGTACTCTTCTTGAAACACGCCCATAATTTTTCGAATTTTGGAAAAAAAAATTTAAATTGTGAATCAGCACATCAAAATGTATATGCCATAATTTCTTTTATCCTTCTTTTAACACTCTGTGTGTCTGTGTATATGGATTTGTTGCCATTGTGAAGCAAAATTTGCGTTTATTCAAAACGTACAAGGATATCCATCCGAATGTATGTATGTATGTATGTATGCACTTTGTCCATGCTACAAAAGTATTAAATTATACAACGAACTATCAACCTCTCTTAAAAATTCAACAAGTGTTATTTAAAAAGTAAATAGCAAACCTTTCTATTCTGTTGGTGGATATTATAGTATTTGATTCTCTTGTATTACATTTTTCTCTTGTTAACAATGTCTATGTGTTCATAACTTTCTATGGCAATAAATTATTATTATTATTATTATTTTCACTCATTTATTGATACACCTATGTCCTACGTTTAAGCATAAGATCCGATTGTTCAAATTATCTTTCATGTTGGAATTTACATAAGATATTGATAATACTCTGCCTTAACTTTTTAGATAAATCATGTCTTAATATAGTAAAATTCATATCACCATATTTTTTGTGGATGTAAATAAGTCGTAAACATACATTTTTTCTGTTTCCTGACGTAAGTATAGAGTTAATAAGACATGAACAAATTGCTAATTTTTATTTCTATCCAGGCAATAGACGATTTCAATGATTTTACCAATATTTTCAATTCAGATAAGATAATTTACAAATAAGTATAAATAGGAGTGATAAGTAATTTTAGTGATCCAGTATTGTGTTTTTATCTTTGTGATTAAAACACGGTAAGTACCATATCTATTTTTGCATAAATCTTTCTACCAATTAATTTTTTAGTGAATTCTATAAAAGTTTTTTGTCGAATGCTTGATATTTTTAGCAAAGTATTACAGCGTAATGCCTTTTTCGTGAATATTTTGCCAAATATCCCAACGACCGCACCAACAGAATTTTTTTCAAGTACTTCACTTTTGTCATCGATTATTATTTCTCTTTCAAATAAACCTTAATGACAAACATTCAACTAGACTTTTTGTAAAAATTCCGGTCGCCTATTTCTGTCATTAAAATTAATATTCCGTATTTCTCAATACACTGTTTGAATAAAGTGATGATATTAATGCAAATAATTATCAATAACCATTTCACAGTGTGCAAAATAAATAGTCTCAAAACCTAAACATTTTTGCGGTACTGATATCTTCTGGTATCGTCATCAAAATAGTTGGAAATGATGAATAAAAGGCGATTGATGAATATGGAACCAAATTTTATTCACCCACATTCTCTGTAAATTGTTTCCGGTTGTTCAATATTTCAAGAGATGTACTTTTATTATACCTTTATAGTAATTAAGCTATCAAGGGTGTTGGAAGGACAATAATGCCTGAGGTCAACAGTGTACTTTCCGAGGGCCTCTGGCCCGAGGTTTGTACGTTGACCGTAGGCATTATCGTCCGCTTAAGTCCCGTGGTGCCTTCAATGTTCAAGTTCCGACTTTTATACTGTTTCAATCAAAAATTTTAGCAATGTATGTCCTGTCATTGTGATCTCTGTCAGAAAAGTCACTCTGGTTACTTGCTGTAACTAAGATAATTGTTTGTTATTTTGAAAAATAATGCCCTCTGGCATTATTTGCTACGCAATTATCCTGGAATCAGTATTTTTAATTAATTAACGATTAGCATCATATAATCTGAATATATGAACTTTCGGATACAACTATAATTATGAGAAAATAGAGGACGGAGGCTATAAGCTCTACCTCTGATATACGGAGCATCAGTTTGTCTCCAGTACATAATTTTTTCTGGTGATTACTGCTTAATATTGTCATAAATTCGATAAATAAAGTATGAAAGTTTCCACAGAAAAATAAACTTTTTATCTAGGGTATTATGGTATCAACAAAAATTAATAATTCTCTCTAAGTACAAAATTATCTGATGGACTATCCTCTTTTGTATAGCAAATTGTAATACTTCAATATATTCATTATGATATAAGATTTTGATCCTTGTTATCTATCAATCTATTGTAAATAATCTCCTTTTTCAGATACAAAATGTTACTAAATACAGTTTTGCTCTGCTGTAGCATTTTCTCCGTCTTAGCATATCCGGTTCAAAATGAAACACAGGCAATTGTCAAACCAGGACCGGAATATTTCTTACCAGATGAGAAAATTTCACCTATAAGTTACAAAGTTACGATCGATGTATCAAAATCATTTGAGAAAGGCAGACCTTCCACGTTTACTGGTGAAGTAGAAATCTTGGCTTTGGTTAATGAAGATGTAAATGAAATCATTCTGCATGCGGCTGATATAACCATCAAAAGAGATTTTAATACGATAATGATTCACGATATTGAAACAGTAATCGTTGATCTCTATAGAACCCATGTTTTTGATGCAGAGAAACAGTTTTTAAAAATAGATATATACGGTCCTGTCAAGAAGGGTAAAACAATCAGAATTAATATCAAACATTACGAGGGAGTTTTACAAAACGATATGCATGGATTCTACGTTAGTCAGTATACTCAAGGAAACAACAAGGATCCTCAGTGAGTATTATTTAAATGATGGAATGTTGCAATAATTGCAAAGTCTCGTAGAAAAATACTTATTATCTCAAGAGGTATATGTAGAACATAATAAACCTCGTATAACGTTATCCTGGTTGTTACACCTAGTATAAATTTTCACGAGGATTGTAAAATCGGCCCTTAATAATAAAATTCGTGCGCCCATTGGTCTACCAGAAACACTTTTTACTATGTAAATATTGCAATCGGGTCTAATAGAATACGTGCCAATTATTATAAGCAGCAAATCAATAGATAATAATGATAAATTCAAAAAAATTTAATAAGCCTGACGTAAACACGTGACTTCTTGATGATCATAAAAAAACAATTGATCATTACATTGTTTTTAGCACAGAAAATCTCTTTGTACATAATTCATTTCACACATCAATATAGCTCGTTTTTTGTTGTCCTGTACGTTTGAACTACGTAAGACTATTAATATTTTCTATAAACAAGAAGTTTTTCTACTATTTTTATTCCAATGAAACATTCTGTAGGTATGTTCTAACGACACAGTTCCAGCCAACCCATGCAAGAAAAGCTTTTCCATGTTTTGATGAACCAAAATATAAAGCAACTTTTGAACTGACATTCAAGAAACCAAAGGGATATCAAGTTATCTCCAACAATCCTGCAATCGAAAAAAACAATGGAGAGTAAGTATTTTTGAGCTTTTATTCAACTTTACTTGAATATTACATGTTTGAGACTAATTTAGAAAATTATTTTGACCCATTACCCGTTGTCCAATTTCGATGAAATTTGGCAGACTTACGTAAGTTTCATGATAATGCAATATAGTATATCAATATTATTGATTGAATCTAGATAATTCTTTGTAAAATTGTATTTAAAATGACTTTCTGGTTGTTTTTCACAACATTTCAGTTTTTAACTGCGCCCAACACAAACACTGTGTTCTCATTAGTTATTCTTCCTGTAGATATTTGTGTTATAAACGTTGAAAAACCGTAGGTAGAAAAAGTATTACTCTAAAGGTTCTTACCAAATAGTTTCTATCGACTCCCTGTCATAATCACAAATGTCAAGCGCAACTGCGGTATATCGTCCGGGTGAGTCCTCAGTCCTCTTGAATCTGGTAGTTAGCTTGATGCCCTAAGAGTGTTGAAATACCTGAGCACAGTTACAATATACATCAAACATCTATACACACTTTTCTCTCGTTGATAACCTGGTTAGGATTACTACAGTTCCACTGCTTGGTCCCAGCCATTGGTAGCCTGGCAAGGGTCACTACAGCCCGAAGCTGCTCGCTGAGCCGTCGGCAACCAACCACAGCCGCATCATAAACACACTATTCTCACTCTCACATACTCTTCTCTTGTTGGGTCCACGCTACATGCTGAGTCGTCGGTAGTTAGCTATAGTCGCATCACACATATCCGGCTCAAAGCCGTACCATAAACACATCATTCTCACATACTCTTCCCCCGCTGGTTACCTGGTCAGGATTGCCACAGTTCCACTACTATATCTTAGCAATTGGCAACCTGACAATGGTCACTACTTCATTGATGACCAGCCACGGCACACTACAGCCCGAAGCTGCTCGCTGAGCCGTCGGAAACCAACCGCAGTCGCATCACACATGCCCGACTTCAAGCTGCATCATAGACACACCATTCTCGCACGCAACCAACTGAAAGCCATACCAGACACACCATGTTTACCCACGCTCAGCGCCAGGCCTTACCATAATCATTTCACGCTTACACACCCATACACTAAACTCACACACCTAGTAACTCAACTCACATACTTAGTAACCAGCATCGTAGCTAGAGGCTGACTTAAAATCTGCAAGTGATCTCGCATTGAAATACAATGATGATTTAAATGCCAACGAATAATATCTAGAGACTGGGATCTACAAGCACCAAATAAAATTACATGCACTTCTTAATTGCCATAAAGAATATGGCCTGGTGATCAGTTATTTCAATAAAGGTATTGCACTTAGTCTAGCATTGACGCTATCTATGACTTCTGCTAGCTGTGAAAGATCTTTCAGCAAATCAAGATCAATAAATAGTTATTTGAGTATTAAGGTCAGTAAGTATAGTTTACTGATTGAGAATAATAGTTTGGAGGCCGAGCCTTGGAGAGGTTTCCAAGTATCATGCGAAATCGGTTCTGTACTTATTGACCGTGATGCTTACAAAAATTTTTGCACGAATGGAAAATCTGCCCAAGATATAGATCCGAATTTTCTTTTTCAAATTGAGCTATAACTGGTGATTGTTCATTCGCTGTCAGCTGTCAAATTTGACATACTGGGAATATTCAATTACAAATAAAGATCAATAAATGAATATTTTTTTGTGGAAATCCACAATTTTTCACTTACCGCCTTTGCCCATGGGTGGTAAGTCAATAAAACCATAGTAAACAGCTTGCACGGTAAAATCAACATACGTAAAAAAATTTATTTATGATCACAGATTAGTCGGGAATGTTTGAGTAATATCGCTATACTATTATTTGTTTATGATATTGCAGAAAGTATTGATGTAGACCAAACAATTGACAAATTGGCCTCAGAAAAAGCCAGGAAATTTAACTTTCAGACCATTCTTTCATTTTAGTGATTTCATATGTACTCAATGCCTAAATGTACGAGAACGAGTCTCTTCCTACAAAATAAGTAAGAATTAACTTCCTATCCAATGCTTAAATTTATACATAACTTGAATTATACTTTTGAGTTATTGAATTCTTTTTTTTCCTACAAAATAAGTTTTGGGAGGCGCAAAATTCAAATCTTGCCCTAGGCGCTCATGACCTCAGCTACCACTCTGTTAGTAACTCAACTCACACACCTAGTAACTCAACTCACAATCTCTGTAATACCTACGTCTTAACTATCTGGACGATAAAATTCAACATACGAAATAACTTGCTACTCATCATCCGGTTATGAGCGATCACTCAACTAATTGAATCAATAGATGGACTTATGAAATCGGGTGATGATCATTTTACCTCTTGTAACATTTGGCTATTGAAGATTTATTCCTTGCTCTGATATATTGCACTCTGATGATAGTAGCTTTGCTATCGAAATGTAGGCTAGTAATTTATATCGAAAAATGAAGAAAAGATTTTATTGTGTTGTATTTTATCCGTTTGTGTATATCTACCGTCAATTCCTGGATAAAAGCGTCTTTAATTTTTGAACTAAAATACATTTTTTTCTTATTAAATTCATGTATTATTCATTCATTTTATATGTTCCAGGGCAGATGAAGAAGTCCATTTTCCAGCTACTCCAAGAATGTCAACTTATTTGGTCGCATTCATTGTCCACAAATTTGCAAAATCTCCAACAGAAAATAGCAAATATAATGTAAGTACAATTACGTACTACTTTATTTATTTTTAGCAATGTTGATAAAAATTGTAGAATAAGAAGTGGGGAAGCAAGTATGATTTGGTAGTCCTACAATGACATTTCATGTAGGAAAATTTAAATGAGAAACGATGTCATCAACATTCATAAATTCACAGAATCAAAATTATCAATTTATGAATCTTTGTAGGTATGGTCCCGTCCTGAAGCCAAGAAACAAACAAAATGGGCCACTGATTATATGTACAAAATCGTTAAAAATTTAGACGAATTCACTGGCATTAAATACGAAAAAAGTTTGCCCAAAATGGATATGGCTGCCTTGCCAGACTTTTCAGCTGGTGCTATGGAAAATTGGGGCCTTCTAACTTACAGGTAAGCACTAAAACAATAATAAAATTGCTGTCGATCGCGTGTTTATAAGAATGTATGTTAATAATTTGTGAAATTGTAGAGAAACGGCCCTGTTAGTTGACGAAAATCTATCAACGAATAAGGATATCCAAAGAGTAGTTTCAGTTATTTCTCATGAAGTTGCCCATCAGTGGTTTGGTAATTTAGTCACTCTCTCTTGGTGGAAGAATACTTGGCTAAACGAAGGATTTGCAAGATATTTTGAATATCACACAACTGGAAATGTAAGTAACTGCCGTTCAAAAAATCTTCAAAAATATAACTCTTTCTTGATTTTCAGATTCTGCCAGAATGGGAGATGAAAGATCAATTCGTTGTGGAGCAACATCAAAATGTATTTGGAGTAGATGCCTTAGCAAAAAGTACTCCCCTAACTTTAAACGTTTACACTCCATCAGAAATAAGCTCTCATTTTGGGTCAATTTCGTACGGAAAAGGGGGTTCTGTAATCAGAATGATGGAACATTTTTTGGGAAGTGATATTTTTCAAGCAGGACTACGCAATTATTTGAGAAAGAAGTAAGAGTGATATCATTTTTTGACCTTCAAAAAATTGCATTCCCAAGCATCAGACACAAACATTGGTTTTTGTTTTCAGTGAGTTAAGAAATACAGAACCAGAGGATCTGTTTTCAGCTGTTCAAAGTATTATGGATACTGAAAAAGCTCCAGTAGATTATAGCTTGAAATCTATTATGTCTTCGTGGACCACTCAAGCTGGTTATCCTGTAATTAATGTTAAATCTGATGAAAAGGGAAGCTTTGATTTCTCACAGGTGAATTGTTCACTGATTATTATCAAAAGCTCTAATACTTTATTGAATTTAATTATCTTAGGAACGGTTCCTCATCAATCCTGAAGAAAATAAGGCAAAGCCTGATCAAAAATGGTTCGTTCCTATCAGTTATACTACGTCTAACGCCCTGAATTTTGAAAATATGAAACCTAAATTCTGGCTAACGCCCCAGGATTCAACAAGAACCATCAAGGAAGACGCCGATTTTCTCATAGTTAATATCCAAGAATCCGGTATGATTTGAAATCAATCTATTTAGCATGAAAATTATTATTAAAATATTTTCAGGATATTATCGCGTCAACTATGATGAAGATCTTTGGAAAAAGATAACTAAGGCTTTACTTGATGAGAAGAGTATTCATCATTTGAATAAGGCACAAATAATTGATGATGTCTTGAATTTGGCTAGAGCTGGTAAAGTAGATTACAAAATTGCATTTGATATCACTGATTATTTGGCAAAAGAAACAAATTATTATCCATGGTACTCAGCCTTCCAAGCATTCAGATTTTTACTGCAAAGATATTCGGATGCTGACGATACAGGAGTTGAAGTTAGGGTAAATATAATTTTAATACGTTTTTCTGTTAGAGGAACTATAAACTTATCAATCAAAATGTTACAGAAATATGTAAAAAAATTAATGGAACATCTGGTAGAAGATAAAGATTTCAGTGGAAAAGAAACGAAACAAATAGAGGTTTTTAACACTGTAGCTGCTTTGGATTGGGCTTGTAATTTAGGCAATGAAGATTGTACTTCAAAAGCCACAGATTTGTTCAAAGACTTCAAGGAAAAGCAAAAGAGGTACCTACTAAATTAATGACATCATCCGTCTAATACAATAATCATTGTTTTCTTTCCTTCAAGTATTCCTAAAAATCTAAAAGCAATTGTGTACTGTACTGGTATCAGATACGGTAATAATGACGATTGGGAGTTTTTATGGAAAAGATTCAAAGAATCCAACGTAGCGGCAGAAAAAATTAGTATAATCAACGCCTTAGGGTGTTCTAGCGAAGAAAAAACTTTGAAGAAGTGAATATTGCCCAAATATAGTGAATCTTATGAAGTATTTTGTATTCATGTATCCTTTTTTCAGGTTCTTAGATTTTTCTATCGATGCTACAAGTGGAATCAGGAAACAAGATGCTTATTACGTATTTTCAGCTGTATTCACAGGAGGTAACTCCAAAGGAGTTGATGTAGCATTTGCTTTCTTGAAGGATAATTACAAGAAAATTATTGAGAAGTAATTGACTCATATTATACGTTAACTGATATCATTACAGTGTCAATTATTATTATTGAATTCTTAATTTTTTTCAGTTACAACGGCATGAATGATTTGGAAAAAGCTGTATTAGGTGTAGGAGCTCGACTTACGGACTCAAAGAAAATTGAAGAGGTAATATTGTTGTTCTCAAAACACTTATCACATCTTACAGCAATTCTTTCTCATAATTATTTTTTATTAATCAAACTATTCCTAATAATAATTTAATAAAGTATATTTTTTTTTAGTTCAAAAAGCTTTTGGACAGCAGTAATGACTTTGCGAACTTCAAAGAAGCTGCTATCGAGACAGTAACCCAAAATATAGCGTGGTCTGAAAAATACAACACGATAATCAAAGACATCATGCTTGCGAAAAATTTTGCAACTGGTCTATTTGCAAATAAATTTGTCATAATTCTTTTAGGATTCATTTCGATTCGTAATTATATATTCAGTTGAGATGTAAAAAAAATATGGAGTATTTTTATAATGTGAAATAAAGTATGTATTTTTATATTATTTATATCTTGAATAAGAGAATTTTGATAACATCCTATAATTGAGAAAAACAATAAATTTTTATCTTAGAAATTAAGTGAAACACTTTAATTCTTCTTTAAACGCAAATATGAAATTCCGTCCCTTTATTGATATATTAAATTTCTTACTTTACCTCAATAGATATTATAGGTTTACAGGCGCGAATATGAAATTTCATAGAGTCCCAAAGAGCTCGCATGCATTCGAATCAGATTTTTTGGCTATTGCGAGAGATTCCATCAAAAAATTGAAATCAAGCAAAATTATTTCAAAATTACTGTCAAAAAAAAACCCTATAATAATTCTTTAGGTATGCAAATACCCAAAACCATGAGGAACTAGACTGCTTAATACCGAAAAAGGCATAAATTCATGTGAAAAATATTATTTCATGCCCAGGAGTTTTAAATTTTTTGCAAAAAACCCAATACCAATCCATAATATGCAAATTTCTATGGTTGTTTGGAATATACTATATCCATCATCAGTCACTCACAGACACATAATAAACACGGAAAACATAGTGAATATCATAACCATTTCATGGCTACAGCGTAATTTCTATGCTTTACTAATAGTATTCGAATGTCTTGTCAGTGTCAAACAATAAATCAAGACTTTCCAAGTGTTTTTCAGATAGGAAAAATCTGATGTAAACATCACGTGACTTACTTGTACATCATTTGATATATACACAAATCTATTCAATGGAGTTTTCTATCACTTCAGACTATAATTAATATAATTTCAACAATATTTTGACACGTACAATGTCAAACAAAATCAAAAAATTGACAACAGATTATCATTGCCTACCTCATCATTTCAATTAAACTGATTGTTTTATACGGTAAATTCTGAATGTCTGTTATACATATAAACTGCACTTCCGGCTCAGCCGATTGATACAAAAATAGTAGATAACTATTCAAATGCTACAACAAGTTCAAACATTGAGTTTTAATATGCTATGGCTGATTATTCTAGATTTATGCGAAAAATTTAAAAAAAGTTTCAAGTTATGTGCATTCCTGGCTTGGCCGATTCATACAAAAATAGCAGATAACTATTCTGATACAACATCAAGTTCAAATACTGAACTTCAACATCCTACGATTGATTATCTTGGATTTATTAGAAAAATTCGAAAAAAGTTTCAAGTAAAGTGCATTTTCGGTACAGACGATTGGAATCATAATGCGCAGTGCACAACAAGACCCTATATCAGTCCCAAATACAGCATTTCAACATTATACGTTCAACCAGTTTTGATATCCGTGAGTTACAAACACACGATTGCACACACGAACATACGTACCGACATCAAGCCGAAAATAGTCAAAATGTATTCAAAACGGATATTTTCATTAAAATAACGAGAGATGAATTTTGTCGGTTTCACAATACATTCTTGTGCTTAATACAAATTTGATCAGATGTTCAAGAAAAGTAGCCACTCGCATTTCAAGCATCGTGGCTAAATTTTTCTCCCGTGACTAATATATCACATCCCATAATACTATTTTCGCCCAAATGACATCATATCTACATACTTTTCAAATCATCCTTGCAATTATTTTATATCGCTGTATTGTTTTTATCGCTCAGAATACGACTAAAATTCAGAAACATTCAATTTTATTGAGAATTCGACGTGTTTGCTCAAAAAAGAATTGAGAAGTTTATCCAAATAGATATTTATAAAGGAATTTTCCAATGTGACGACTTCTCCTGCAATCAAAATCTAAGGTCCACATTCTCATTTCTTATTCAGCGTCACTTGAACAAAACGACATTGAAAACGTTATTATAGTATATTCTACAATAAGTATTGGAATGGCCTATATTCTGAACGAGCGAAAAGTTTGTAATCCGAGCCGAAGACTCGGATTACGGTTTGCGAGTGTGGAATATACCACTCCAAACATGTTGTAGACTATACTTTCTCCAACAAGATTTTGGAAACTCACCAATAATTCAGAGGAAACTTTAAAAATTATTAAATGTCAAACGTCAAATCCAGACATGAATACTAGAATTGTTAGGAAGTAACCATGGTAGTAGCCAAACTAACAGCTTCTGATTCGTCAAAATGATTCTAAAGGCTAACAGAATCATTCTAAACGGCATACGGAATCATTCTAAACGATTTTTTGGAATGTCATTCGTTCCAACTTAATTTTTGGTTATGGAATATGCAAATTTCAAAACAGTGTTGGAGAAAAACTCTTAAGCCGTCTCTTTCTTTATCGAATACCTTATTTCACATATTCAATCTCAGTGTCGGAACCAACACTTTTTCATTACGTTGGAAAAAGAAGCGGATTACTTCAATTTTAAAATTTGAAGCTCCCAATAATATCAGAAACAATCTCCCGATAGCCATGCTCTCTGATTTCAGTAAATTATTCGCGAAAATAATTTATTCCTCTATTTATAGTGAAAAACGGTCAACTGGCACTAATCTTATGCAGTTCACACAATTAGTCTCCAGTGTTTTGGATAACAGAGGTCAAATTAATTGCATCTACACAGATTTTGCTAATGCATTTGATAGAATGGTCTATTGACTAGCACACACCTTTTCTTGTTCTTTACCACTTCTTACCCCTCTATCTTTCTTTCTTCATGAGCGTGAGATATTTGTCCAATAAAAGTTACAGTTCTTTTAGTTTTAGCTCGTTCTCTGGAATTCCACAGGATTGTAGCCTAGGCCCACTCCTCTTTTTACTTTTTATGAATGATATCACATATATACATATATACAAAATTATTATTTACAGACGACCTTTAAATATTTTAACCTGTATCATTCTTTCAAGAATGTCAAAAGATACAAGATGATTTGAGTAATCTGGCGTTTGAACCTCAATAAATGTTCTGTATTATACTTCACCAGGAAATTATCACTTCTGACGTACGAATACTCAATGGTGTTTCCTTACTTCCTGTCACTTTGTAAGAGATCTCGAAATTAAGTTTGATCAGAGATTTACCTGTGTTGATCATCACTGGAATATGTGTAATGCTCCAGTTAGAATTTTGGGCTTTGTAATCAAAAATGCCCACTCTTTTCGTGACATTCCGACAATCTTTACTCTTTATTATTCCTTAATACGTTCCAAACTGGAATATTGTAGCATTATTTGGCATCCTCTTTATGAAACTCATCATGATCTCATTGATTCCGTTCAGAAAAAGATGTATAATGAATATCCCGAGAGATCAGTCACTTATAATAATCTCTTGAAATAGTTCGATGTGAAGAGTCTGTTGGAACGCAGAGAGGAAAGCGTAGTGCTCCATCTCTCCAAACTGATCAATAACTCGGTTGATGATCCATGCTACATATCTTTACTCAAGCTTTATGCTCCTTCCATCAGAATTAGATCATGCTTCACATTTTATCTTCCGTTTGCTCAATCCAATCTCCCTATGTCCTCTCTTATTAATCGGATGTGTCTTCTCCTTGAGAATAGATTTTTTCATGTAGATAGTTTTTACTCCTTGACTATGTTAATTTCAGAAGAATATGTTTTTTCTTTTTTTGTTAAACAACTCTGTTATTGGGCTTTGCCTATGTTGAGGTATGTACTTGAATAAATGAATAAAAAGAGCTATCTTCAGATCAGTACTATTTTTTGATAACTACGCATTAAAATCCAAATTATTTAAGCCTTATATGAAACATATTGAAAGTTAGAAGAAAATTAAAGTCTTGTATCACACTGTTCAAAAATTATTTTTATTTTTGTTGATCGGTTTCGACTACTGAGTAGCCATCTTCAGAACAAGACTTTAATTTTCTTCTAACTTTCAATATTATTCATATCACACTAGGGTTAAATCATTCTCATTATATGAAACAAACAAATCATAATTTCATGAATCTTTAGATTATAAACAAAATATTATGAACTTGTCATCTTTATGAACGACTCGCCATTAATCAACAAAAGTCGATGTGTTTTTATTAGCTTCTTATGGATTTGAAAATCACTACTTGTGATTTTGCACAGAATAGTTTTATCGCAGCCCAAGCAACATTCACCAGTATTCTGTAACACAATCACTGATAGAGCAAGATCCCAGGCCCGCCAGACCTTACTTATTTTCTGAGAAACAAAATATGTGGAATAGAGTAGTGTTAGTATGTACTTTGATCATACGCATACTAGCTAGTTTGTGACAACGGCCAATTTACAGATACGAGGTGCTAACGGTACGTTAAGACATTACTCATTTTTCTCAAGGTCTTGAGTGCTGATTTTGAGATATGTTTCAGAGAATATTGTTGAAAATTGCTAATCAACACTGCTAGACACTTTCCATCGGTGGTAATTTGTTTTTACTTTATCGTCACGTCACGGATCAGGCAACAATAAGCAGAGTAATCCTTATCAAGGATTTAAGTATTCTCCATGATACTAATGTAAATCTTGTAAAATACATAGAACATATAATTGGCTGTGGTTATGAAATGTTTTCATTTTACGCTCTATTTTTGAATTTAAAAGTTCAGACTGATTTAAATGTTTGTTCTATTGATAACTAGAATATCTGATAAATAAAGTCAGCAGTATTAAAAAAAAAGCGATGGCCTAAAGAGTCGGATATCAAATTCAATTTGACAGATTTGATCTTGAACCATTACAAGTCAGCCTATTGAAATATGAAACTGTCTTATTGAAAAATTCTATACAAATAGATAATAACCTAAATAACATAATACTAGTGAAGTGAACAAATATTTCTAGCTAAATCAATCTACAATTTATAATAGTTGATCATGTTTCAAATAAATTGATATGTAAAAATAAGTGTATCACATGAAATTCGGATTTATGATTATTATTATATAAATTGCCTGAAACTTACGATACCCAGGATACCGCCATGCTCTCCGAATTATGCTAGCACTATGTCCACTAATTCATTATTGCTAGGATCTAGTTCGCGTCACCCATTTTTAAAATAAATCATCAACTTTTCACTAAGTCATGCAAGATGTATCATTCGCCAAAGAAACAAATCTGCCGACTTACTGCGAACTGAATAAAATTACATTAACTCACTCATAACGCAATTCAATTATTAGTAGTTATTTAATAATAGACATTGGATTTTATTATGAAGTTTCACATAACCATCCATCCAGTGGCAGTAGCAACAAATTTTTTTTACTGATAATAGGGAAATTAATTTTTCGAATTTAAAAAGAAAAAATGTTTATATGTCAATCACGCCTCTTACCCACTACGGGTGTGCCAGACACTTATAGTGCAGTCGCTTGACTGAATTCACATGTTTAAAGCTGGTATTGTCAGACTATTATTTGATTATTAGATTTTCATGAAATTTTTACCGCATGTCAAGAAAAATTGATTGCTTATTGATTTCCACGGCTGTAATAGATCCATTTGTCAATGTAATATAACTTATTATAACGCAATTATCAATTCAACACAGCGTAACTTAAAACAGTTGAGCTATGTGATTAATTTATTTAATAATGAATTGTATGATCAATCTGATCAATTATCTTTTTGAATTTTATGTGGCCATAATTATTTGGTACAGATCGCTGTCATAATTGGGTACTGCTTCTTTTATTCATCTTAAATACTGATATTCGAGTGTTTGAGGGTGAAACACTAATCCACATCCATCAAAATGTAAAAGATGGCGATGGCATTTTATTGATGGCAAGCGACAAAATAATTCGAGCACGACATTGGGGAATTTAGGTATAAAGTCAAAACAATCATTTTTCTTTATGATCACACCGGTTTTTTAAAAACCGCTATCCTTAAGATCAGCACGCCTGAGATTGCTCCAAAAAGATAATAAGTCCTAAATCTCTAACTAAAATACAACTATTTTATTATAAAGAGAATTCGAAAATAACACGATAGTTATTCAAGTATTGAGGTCAGTAAGTACAGTTTACCGATTGAGAATAATAGTTTGGAGGCCGAACCTTGGCGAGGCTTTCAAATATTATACGAATCTTTTTTTTCCCAATTGAATTATTACTGATTATTGTTTATTTGCTGTCATGAAAACGCCCAATCGTGCAAAAATGACATTTGACAACTTGGTAACTTGGTGATTGATAATAGGGAGTTTTTGCAAGCTACTGTTATCGATATGTTAACGCTAATGTCAGGAATTAATTTTTGTTTATATGTGTACTGAAATTGATAAATAGGTTCATTGTATCATGGACGGTGCTCGTTATCTTGTAAAGTTTTTTGTAAGTATGCTAAATTTTAATCTAACGTTATTCAGTAAGCATGCACAAAGCAATTTGTTTTTCACGTTAGCGTTATCGTATTATTAGCAGAGACTAGCAAAAACTCTCGAACTCGCCCATCTTTCTTAGAAGGATTTTGAGTGTAAACTTGATTCAATTTGTAAATTTTGCGACCATGATCCTAGATCTGTTCAGTCGCTTATTCAAAAGTAAAGATAACATTCTGGGACTTGTGAATACATGTTGCTTGATATCAGTATTAAAAATTATGAATATGAGTATGTGAAATTTCGCATTGGAGCTATTTATCATGACAACGTGCACGAAATATTTCGCACACCAATTTCATCTTGACAATGTGCTTGAAATACTTCATGTATTTGTATTTCAATATGATTTTATTATTTTTTTTTATTATTTTTTGACGTCTGTAACAAAAATGTCGTATGCAACTCGTGTGCAAGACTTCCTTCAAAGTATAATTTTGCGCACTAGATACATAAATACCTATTGAGTTGTAAGAAGAAAGGCTTGGAAGGTTCACAATGATCAAAAAATATTCTTGATCTTTTCTTGAAATCAAGGCAAGACAAGAAAGTACTATCAAGACTCAAGATTTCTTGTCAAGAAATCCTGATATCTTTATAATCAAAATTCGCATATTTATTAATCTATTTTTAAAATATTAAAATCTGCTGTGGCCACACAATTTTTCTCCGACAATAAATTTCATGGCCAGTTTCATCACTGTTCTATGAATTTACAGTGTCCCACCAACTGTCAAAGTGACATTTGTCATTGTCAAACTGACACTTGTCAATGTCAAACTGACATTTATCATTATCAAAGTATCAGCGTCATTTTCAAAGTGACAGCCGTCATTTTCAGAGTGAAAGCTGTCATTTTCAAAGTGGCAGTTGTCATTGTTAAAATAATAGCTGTCTTTTGTTATAGTGATATATATGGCGTCTATATTTTAATCCTTACAATATAAGTATTTTTGGAAATAGATAATCTTTTTCTAGAATTTTTTGTTGAAAAAGCTCATTTACAAACTTAAACCTAGCTTTTTAATAAAAAACTCAAATATGGAATTTTACTCTAAAATTCGTACGGGTTCTCAAATTATTATACTTTCAGACAGACAGACCGACCGATTTCATTTAAACTTGAGTTTTTTGAGTTCAGTAATGTTTAAATCTCGAACTGTCAAAAAATCACGATTTCAATACTTTCCCTATTAAATATAGGTCCGAGAAATAAAAAATACCTGTGACTATGATTTTTAAAACAAATATTTTTATACATTTTTATACATATGTAGAGTAGAAATGTATATGTAGATTCCTCAATACTCTTAGTAACATTGCTATATCATGTGACAAATAATAATTGCAAATACTGATTAAAACATGAGAATGACCGACTTTCTATTCATTTTTATTGATGGCAATCTTGGAAAACGTTGCTAGAATCGTTTCATAACATAACTGACAGGGAAGGTAAAGGGTATACACTAACCTAAACTTAAGCGTTCGGATTGGATAAAGCGATAGTGAAAGGAGATTCCTCAAAATGTCAAAATCAAGAAATATCAAGAATTCTTGAAACAAGACAAGAAATGCATTGACGAGAAATGGCGAGACAATAAATTTTTATTTTCTTGTCTTGTAAATCAAGACAAGAAATCTCGTCTTGATAAAATACTATTCGGAAAATTCTCAGCGTTCATATAATGAATAATTATATTTTCTTTTAAGTTTTTTTGTTGATTTGTGAGTTCAAATATGAAATATTAAAAAAATGTTATTCCAATAATTTAGGCTAATTTGTTGATAATGTCGAATGTCATGGATAATTTGAAGTACTTACCATTATATTTTGATGCACGTAGGCAAGATAACTGATAAATGTCCAGTGATCCAATTGAGATAAAAAAATTATGTTATAAACTATTTTTCACACAATAATAATTTGAACTATTCAAGTTCGAAATTATCTGACGCCTAATCTATCGTTACAATAGAAAACGAGCTCAACGTTTGCTCTTTAATAACATACCTAGAGCATTTATATCTTTTCATCATAGAAATGATATTCAATAGAGTAAAATATTGTCACAAATATTTTTATTTAATGATATAACAGGTTTTAACAATTTATTTATTCTTGGCTCGCACAGTGAAAAAATCACAAATACGAAAGATATCACTTAAATTTCTATTCGTACCACTTAAATTCCTTACCACTTAATATTCTCAGTGTATCTCTCAAAATATATTTCATATTATTTCAGGTACAAAATGTTGCTGAGCACAGTTTTGCTCTGCTGTAGCACTTTTTCCGTCTTGGCTCTTTCTACTGGCAATGAAAAACAAGAAAAACCTAAATTTGGATCAGACTATATTCTACCATATAACAAAATTATCCCCAAAAGTTATAAAGTCACAATTGATGTGTCAAAATCATTTGACGCGGGCACCCCTTCGAAATTTACTGGTGATGTCGAAATAATCGCTTTAGTCAATGAAAGTAAAACAGAAGAAATTGTTCTACATGCTGTCGATATAAATTTTGATAATGCTGAGATCATAATTATGGATGCTGCAAGACCAGTTCTTAATAGATACATCAGTCACTTTTATGACTCTGAAACACAATTTTTGAGAATAAAATTGTCGAAGCCGTTCAAAAAAGGAAGACATGCTAGAATTATTTTCACAAACTTTGAGGGTAATTTGCGAGATGACATGATGGGATTCTATGTCAATCAGTATACAGAAGAAAGCAGTCCAAATTCTCAGTAAGTAATGGGTGTCTCAATATAAACGCAAGATCTAACCTCTTAAGAGAATAAACACATTCAACTTGCCTGAGAACTACAGAAACTCAGAAAAAAAATATGTCCAAAATTTTGTTGGCACGCCTTTGATTTTAAATATGTTTATTATCCATCAAATCATTTTCGAGACTCTGTATAATGGAAATCTCATACTAGTTTTATATATTTTTCAAACTAAGTTTTTGTTTTAAGACTAATTATTTTTTTAAGCTATGTACTTGCAACTCAATTTGGAGCGACTTATGCGAGAAGAGCTTTTCCATGTTTTGATGAGCCGATATATAAAGCAACTTTTGAACTTACATTCAAAATACCAAAAGGATATCAAGTCTTGTCTAACACCCTTGCAAAAGAAGTCAACAATGAAGGGTAAAGAAATGTCCTAATTTTTTCTGGTGTCCAATTAACCATTTTTTCAACTAAGCTAATTTCTTATTAATAATTAACTAATATTTTTTTGTTTCAGGAATATTATAGAAGTCAACTTTCCAGCCTCACCAAAAATGTCCACTTATCTGGTCGCTTTTGTTATTCACAAATTTGCAAAGTCGCCAACAGAAAACCCCATTTATAACGTAAATATTACTTATAGCCCAGTTGTCAGAGACAAATTCAAACTAAAATCTATCATAAAATGTGATATCGCTGAAACTAGGTTTCTAGGTACTTTTTTGGATGTAGGGAACGGTTAAAAAATCTTTGTTGCTCTAAAGTGTATGCTAAGTTCATAATCTCGAAAACAAAATCGAAAATTTTTATATCGAAAAAAATAATGAAGTTTGATGGAAACAATATGAATATTCTTTTTGAATGAGTACCCAAGGTTTTTTTGGGATGCTAATTAATAATTTGATATGAGATTTTCAAAATTAAGAGTGGCGGATACAATATATCAATATTTGGAACGTACCAAAAATTTCCAATCTCTATATTTTAAAATTCAATTTATATATTTTGAAAGTGTGAACAGGTAATACAGGGTGGGGCAGAAAAACCTATCCGATTTCAAAACGATATAAAATTAAAACCAGTCAACTTGTCAAAAAAAATTTTTTATTAACATATCGCAAATTTTATGCCATTTTTAAATTTAAGTTTTGAAAAGCACATCACTCAAATGTCGTCCTTGGGAGCGGATACACTGATTTAGGCGCTCGCGGTAGCTTTCCATGACTTTCACCGTCATTTCCACAGGAATTTCTTCAATTGCTCGAGCAATTTCCCTTCGTAAAGCAAGAAGGGTCCTTGGTCGATGCTGGTAAACCTTTGATTTGAGGTAACCCCAAAGGAAGAAGTCACATGGAGTGAGATCCGGTGAGCGCGGCGGCCAGCCAAGATCACCTCCCAGGGAAATGAGGCGACCGGGAAACAGTTCCCTGAGAATGTCCATTGATCGTCGCGATGTGTGGGCGGTTGCACCATCCTGTTGAAACCACACATTTTCCACGCCATTTTCTTCCATTTTGGGTCTAAGAAAATTTTCCAGCATGAAACAATAGCGCTCGCTGTTGACCGTTACGGTTTGCCACGTTTTCAGGTCCTGTTGCTGTCCTGGGACGTCCAGGCGACTTCTTTTTCAATGCTGAACCCATCTGTCTAAAATTTGACACCCACACTTTAATCGTAGCGTGATGTGGAACAGGATCATGACGCCCGAGTCCGAAATGAATTCGAAAAGCACGTTGTGTAGCAATTATCGAACCGTCGCATTCGATAAACCGCTCAATAACAAAAGTACGATGTTCACCAGACCAAGGCATGTTGACTACTGACAAATGGCATAAAACCGGCTTTCTAACGGTTTTTACCCCACTACTCTACCTGCCCCCTCTTCTGAGAAAAAGGGATTTGAAATCGGATAGGTTTTTCTGCCCCAATGAACATGGTTTTTCTGCTTACTAAGATCATCATATATTAATGGAGTAAAAATTAAAATGGTGTACTCAAATATGAGGTTTTTAAAATGAGTGAAAATTTGTCAATAAATGAACAAAAGAATAAGATGTGTTTCAAAAAACAATTGAAAAATTGATAGAAATTCTGTTTCAAACTTGTTCTTACTATCTTCTTATTCTTTGGCATTACAAACATCTCCAACATCGCTGTCTTGCTCTAGCACTGAAATTTTAGGTGAATTTCTACAAACATCACCCGTTAGACGAGAACCACATATTGCAGAACTCAGTAAGTTTGTTTATTTACAACTACAAGCTCTCCCACATCTTTTTTTGCAATAATTGCGAAAAATCAAATTCAAAACCGATTTCGAAGTTGGCAGTTTTGTCATTTTGACAGGACTGGATATCTTTGAGTTAGAATCGTCCATTTTCCAACCAGTGTTTGCTTATAACCTCAATGCATAATCAAAAAATAAATAATATATTCTTGAAGCTCAGAATTTCAACTTTAATTTTTTTCTTTTTTAATAATTTTTTGGAACTCATCTTCAAGTTGCAGGAATAAGAATAAGCAAAGAGCATGCATTTTCATATAATCTCATATTGAAGATTACTCAAACATATCAAGTTGAATCGATTTCTGAATTATCACACAATATGAAGTGTATTTTCAACTTCATTTAAAAAAGCAGATGTAATAAGTTCTGACTTATATGAATTAATAAAAACCGTTTTGAAAATGAAAATGTTGTGGAATGAATGCTACGAAAGAAAATGATTATTTTAAAACATGAGTTTTATTAAACAGAGATAATTTCAATCATTTTCAATATTTTTACATCAAAAGTGAAAGTATAGTGATGATGAATGTACAAAGATTTAATTTTTTCATGCCTCTATTAATATATATCTTCGATTTCATAAAAGTCAGTGAGAATTTTAGAAATTTTAACTGCCGGTCAAATATTCTGAGAGAAAAAAAAATTATTGAAAACGAATGTCTTCCTCAGAAAGCTTAGAGTCTCCACTTTAAGATGATTTTTGGTTTTTTGTTTTGCATATATTTTAGATACAGAAACTTCAGTTTTTCCTCGAACGCCTCGCTTGTATATTTGTATTCCGCGGCTTGGCGCCAGCGGAGTTTTCGAGTTCATTTTCGTATTTTTAATATTTTTTTTATATTGATGCAGAACTTTTCTTCATATAGCTTGTAATATAACTTTGAGTAAAATTTCCTGCTCTTTCGTGTGGTACTATTAGTTTTTCGATTTTTCTATTTTATTTTTCGAGGTATAGGACAAAAACAAAATTTTCGATTCTGTTGTCAAGATTATGAACTTAGCAAACACTTTAGAGCTGCAAAGATTTCTCTATTTTCTTCTACACCCAAAAAATACCAATGAGACAAATTTCAGCTATATCACATTTTATGACAGGTCAAAATCTCTGACAACTGGACTATTATCATTATTTCAAACAGTATTTTATAATGTCTATTCAAATAAATAGATAAACTGAGAAACTTATTTCATCAACTTGGTTCAAAATAGAGGAATTTGTTTAATAAATTCATATTTTTTATAGGTATGGTCTCGCCCAGAAGCCAAAAGTCAAACAAAATGTGCCACAGATTATATGTATAGAATTGTACACCATCTAGACGAATTCACGGGCATAGAATACGAAAAACATATGCCTAAAATGGATATAGTAGCCTTACCTGATTCTAAATATGCTGCAATGGACAATTGGGGCCTCATAACTTACAAGTAATCACTAAAACACATCTCAAATAATACACAACTAGCTGCAGAATAACTGGCAGTGAACAAACGAACACCAGCATCATTGCTTTACGAAATGCTGGAATAAACTTGTCTATGTCTTATTACTGAATAATCATTTCTCGTTGAATTAAATTTATACAGGTGTTTCATTCAAACAGAAGTCATAGAATGATTTTTTTATTATTGAAGAAGTGAAAAAATATAGCGGACTAATTCAATACTTAAATAATTGACCGACCTATATTTGGTATGACATAAATTTTGAAACTGATATTTTGCCGTAGGATACTGAAATTCAGAATTTGAAATTTCTGTAGCATTCAAATAGTCATCTTTTATTTTCGTACCAATCGACTAAACCGGAAGTGCACTTTATATAACAGACTTTTCGAATTTTCCTCGCAAATTCAAAAAAATCAGTCGTAGAATATTGAAATTTCGTATTAAGCACTTCTATAACATCTAGTTGTAAGCCTTGCATTATGATTGCGATTGGCTGAACTGGAAGTGCAGTTTACTCGCAACATTTATTGAATCTTCCGCATAAATCCAAAACGATTGAACGTAGAATATAAGAATTCAGTATTCAAGACGATAGTACCGTCTAGATGCTTATATCCTATTTTTATTGAGATCGACTGGGCCAGAAATGCCCTTTACTTGACAGTCTTCTAGAATTTTTCGCATAAATTCGGAACGATTGGTTGTAAGGTATTGAAATTTGTTATTCCAGTCCACTGTAGCATCTGAATGATTGCCTACTATTTTCATAACAATAGACTGAGCCGGAAGTGCACTTCAGTTGGAATTTATTTTTCAATTTTGCGCCTAATTTCAGAACTGTCAGGCGTATGCCCTACTGTCTCCATAGCAACCGACCAGGCTAAAAGCGCATTTTACTTGACAGATTTTTAGAATCTTTTGGATAAATCCAAAACTATTAGCTGTAGAATTATGAGATTTTGTGTTTGATTATATATATCACACAAGTAAGTCACGTGATTTCCACGTCAGATTTTTCTACTGTACATAGAGCAATTCTTGCTGATTTATCCAAATCAGAATCGGCTTTATCTGATTTGGTTGCTTTTTTTGCAAGGCCAACTATTTTTTGGTACTTTCATCATATTTTTAAAATGATTTAATGTGAAGAATTGATCAATTCCAACTGTCTTCTTATGAGCGACCACGTGAGCCCATTTTTTCATGTCATGAGTTTCTCAAGTCTGCACCGCTAGCAGTTATAGATTTTTCATATCAGAGCGAGACGTTAAAGTCAGATAATGTTGATATAAGACTGGAATTTGAGACGATTGAAAACATACCTGACAATAAAACTGTTAACTGTTTAATTATACAGGATAAATTATATGTAATACTACTGTTGTTTTTGTTTCACAAACCTGGACGCGTAATAAGTATTGCCGTTCTCAGCATAATTCAGTACTTTGGTGAAACTTTCCTAACGGATTATGAAATCCAGTACAAAATGCAAGGACAGAAGAAAAATCTAAATCTGAAACACTTGAATAGAATTCTCGTATAATCATCCGCAATTTTATTTTTTATTAGTAATAATAATTTATACTACTTCAATCGACTAATTTGTAAAAATGTCTCCAAACTATTCTTCTTCTTCTTTTATTAGGCATTTGCCTGTTTATCTCTCCCTCCATCTCTTCGGTGGGCATCCTGGTGGTCGTCTGGTAGATGGTTTACGGTCTCTGCATATTTTTATCACTCTTTCTTCTCCAGCTCTATCAACATGGTTGTTCCATTCTTTTCTTATTATTTTTGTAAATTTCACTAAGTCCATGATATTATTACAATGTCTTCTAGCTTCCTGGTTTCTCATTCTATCCATTTCTGTTTTTCCAATTTTTGATCTTAGTGTGCCCATTTCTGCTGTATCTGCTCGAAATTTTGCTCCATACGTCATGATTGGTCGCACTATCGTCTTACATATTTTTATTTTTGAATCAGTTGTCATGTGCTTTTTTCTCCACGTAACATCTCGTAGATAGCCTGATATTCTAGTCCTCTTCATCACTTGCTGTCTAACTTCTTCGTTTAAGTTTTTGTTGCTTGTGATATCAACTCCTAGATACTTTTTCATGACTTGTTCAATCATTTTCCCTTCTACTTCAAGCTTGCATCTTAGTAGCTTCTTGGATATTGTTAGTGACTTTGTTTTTTCTGTTGATATTTTCTTTACTCCCATTACGAACATGTAAAGCATACATTGCAGGTCGTTTTCTGATTCTGCTATTAATACAGCATCATCCGCGTAACAGATTATGTTTATTCCTAATTGATATCCTGGTGAACTCTCAACATTGTTTATTACTTTATCCATGACGACACTGGAAAGAATTGGGCTCAATGAGTCTCTATGTCGAATGCCTATGCCAGATATTATTTCTTCTGTTCGTACTCGTACTTTTATTTTGTGTTTGTATTTAAATCCCTAATTATTAGTTGAATATCTCTTGGTATTTCTTTTTTTCGAGTATTTCAAGTATATGTTGTTTGTTGTAGCCTTTGTCAAATCGACGAAGCATGAGAAGGAAAGCTTTGCAAATTCGATCGCCATTTCGGCTACTTGGCGAACAACAAATATTGTGTCAGTTGTTGAGCGATTTCATCGGAAACCTTGCTTTTCTTCACCTATTTCTAGATGAGCTTTTATTTTTGATGCCTTGATTTTTGTGAATAAATTTGATGATGAGCTCAGAAGGGTAATTTCTCTGTAATTTTCAGGATTCTTTTTTTGCCCTTTCTTGAAGAATGAAATTTTTATATTTGTTTTCCATTCAGAAGGTACTTTTTTGTGATTCATGATTTTTTGATACAATTTGGTGAGTTCTTGTATTAATTGTTGTCCTCCATATTTTAGAATTTCATTTTTGTGTTGTCTGCTCTAGGAGCTTTTCTAGTTTCCAGGTTTTTTACTGCTTTTTCTACTTCTTTTTTGATTATTGTGGTCTCTATTTCGTTCTGTCTTTCTTCATAATCTAATCAAGTGTATGAGAGTCTGCCATTGCTGTATAGGTTACTAAAGTATTCGTGCCAATAATCTATACTATAGTTACGTTGTTTATTTGTATCAGCTCGCTAACCTCTTTCTTTCTGTTTGTTAGCATTTTTCAAATTCTCCTTTTAGTTGTCTTATTCTCCTATTACATAAATTCCTTTCGTTTATGTGATTATCTTTATCTTCTTGTTTCCCTGTTTCTCTATGTTTTAGGTAGGCCTTCTATTTCCTTTCCTCCACTTCTTTTACTCTCTTTGTAAATTATGGCTTAGTATTTGGCCTGTAGGTGCCGTTGAATTTTCATTTTCTGCGTGTAAGATGTGCGTTTTCAGCTTCTGTCATGCTTCTTCTACATTATCATTTTCATTGATTGCATTTACTTTGATTTTTTGTTTTATTCTACAATTTTATTGTAGATTCGTTTTTCAATGATCTTACATTGAATTTTTGTACTTGAAGTAGTATTTCGTTTTTCCGTGCATGGTCCAAATTATTATTAGGACGAAATTAGCGTATATGAGAAAATAATTTTAGAAAATGTGATAGCCCAATGGGATACGCCTGTAAACTCATGAATTTGATATATTTTTCAACCAATTTGAACAATTGAAAAAAAAATCGAATTTAATTCCACTGTGGTAACACTGTACAAAGTCATTACACTAATTCGGAACGCCACAGCGGGTGTACGCATCGACAAATCCAATATATTTTAGATTCGTTTTAGAATACATAAGCTAAGAAAAATGGAAATCGATAATGAATACTAAAATTTGTGAATAAACTACTGTAAACATTGAATCTTTGCAGTGAGATTGTTTTTCGCATTTTTGATGAATGTCCATTACTATCGGTCAAATAATACGAAAAAATCTATATCTCCATTTCTATTGATCAAAAGTTGCGGAATGAAAAATTAAGTAATTTTTCTCATCGCGAATCTAAAATATTCGCGGCCATTTAATCACTGCCTGCCTTAATTTTTCTAAGCTTCAATAATAAAGGAGATTTTTGTGATTACAATGTGAATACGTGCATCAAAATCATTCTGTATAAGATATTGAAGTCAGCTAGGCACGCGTTTTTTCGCTCAGCTAGTTACAATAGATTACGTTCTGCAGCTCTTTTATTCCATGTTATCATTAGAGAGTTTTTGTAGACCTCCGGTAATAATAAGTTACCGCTAACGTGAGAAACGAATTGATGTGCGCATGCGGGCTGACCTTGATAGATAAGCTTATTGTAACATTGTAGGTGTTTCATGCTTCATGGAGTTTCTTATAAGTATGCAGAAATTCTATAAGTACGCACAACGTAATTCGTTTTATACGTTAACGTTATCGTATCATTGCGGAGGCTTGCAAAAACTCTATTATCTGTAGGTTAATATAGTTATTAATAACTTATTTACAAATACAGTTAATCATATACATCCAACAGTAAATATGAAGCTCTCAAGTTTGAATACTCATTTATTATTATTCTTGTTTATTTTTTAAATAATAGAGAAGCTGTCTTACTGGCCGATGAAGAGCTAACAACAAATAAAAATATTCAAAATGTCGTTCAAGCTATTGCCCACGAAATCGCACATCAGTGGTTTGGAAATTTAGTCACTCCTACTTGGTGGAATAATACTTGGCTTAATGAAGGATTGGCTACTTATTTGGAGTATTATATGACCGATAAAGTACGTAAGATTTTAATGAAAATGGACCAAAAATACTTATATTCTTTTCTTCACATTGTATTTAGATTCAACCAGACTGGGACGTGCAAGATCAATTTGTTGTGGAGAAACATCAACGTGTTTTGGAAGTAGATGCTTCAGCAGATAGTACACCCTTGAATTTGAATGTATACACACCATCAGAAATCAGCTCTCATTTCAATTCAATTTCGTACAGTAAAGGAGCTTCTTTAATAAAAATGATGGAACACTTTTTAGGAAGTGATGTTCTCAAAACAGCACTACAAAACTATTTAAAAAAGAAGTGAGAATCTAATTATTTATTAATGGTTTATTGCAAGAGGTTTCAAATAGTATGAATATTGATGAAAGTATGATAAATGCGATAGCATATGCTGATAATATTGCTGCTTTATTTAATAAAATGGATATGAAGATATCCTGCTAAGCGCTGTGCAGTCTGGCGGTAAATTATAGAAGCTAAACAAGAGATATTTTCTCATTATTAGTAACATAATTTTATGCTCGTGAGATATTTGAATGACAAGTGTGTGTGGGATAATTATGAAAAGTTATCCAGATAGAGGCGACTGGTACAAATTGTTTGCTTGGAGTACATGCCAATCATATTTAAGGAATTAGTATTATTAACAAAGTTTCAATTCTAGTAAGTTGGGCAATACGGTACCAGAAGATCTTTTTTTTGCTATACAAAAAGTTATAGATAAGAAAAAAATTCTAATAGATTATACCTTACAATCGATAATGTCTTCTTGGATCGCTCAAGCTGGTTATCCCGTTATTAATGTCGAGTCTGATGGAAACGGACATTTCAATTTTTCTCAGGTAAAATATATATACGAACAACCATCAGAACAAAATTATTAGGAAGTAAAATTATTATCGATCTGAAATTGATCCATTTCAATAGCAACGGAAGTGTGTAAAAGGAAGTGATCACAACTATTCAGATAACTAACAGATTAGCTTTTCTCTTTCAAATGTAAATTTTGTAGGAACCATTTCTCATCAACCCTGAGGAGAGTGAGACAAAACTCGATCAAAAATGGTATGTACCTATTAGCTACACGACAGCAAATACTCTAAATTTCACTAGTACCAGACCTAAATTCTGGTTGACGCCTCATGATTTAAGCAGAATTATAACGGAAAACACCGATTTTCTTATTGTTAACATCCAGGAATCAGGTATGTCCTGAAATGAATTACTTTGCCCAAATATTTGATATTCAAACATTTTCAGGATATTACCGAGTTAACTACGGAAGAAATCTTTGGAGAAAGATAGCGAAAGTTTTACCCCAAAAAAATAATATTCATTATTTGAATAAAGCCCAAATTATTGATGATGTTTTGAATTTAGCTAGAGCTGGTAAAGTAGATTACAAAATTGCGTTTGATGTAACAGATTATTTGGCCGAAGAAAGAAATTATTATCCATGGCGTTCTGCATTCCAAGGATTCAATTTCTTATTACAAAGATATTCGGATATTAATGAGACTGGAATTGAAATCAGAGTAAATATGACACAATTTTTTCTTCCCAATGTCTTATTTTAGATATTTTTTGTTAAGAATTAACTACTTATTATTTTGTTTTATTGTCAGAAATATGTGAAAAACTTGATGAAACATTTGACCACAAACAAAAACTTCAGTGGGAGAGAAACACAACAAATAGATATTTTCAACACAGTAGCTGCCTTAGGCTGGAACTGTTATTTAGGCAACGAAGACTGTGTTTCAGAAGCAACAAGATTGTTTAAAGATTTCAAGGATAACAATAGAAGGTAGTGAATCAAAAAGAGTCCATTTCCACAATAATATTTCTTTGTTCAAGCATTCCTAAAAATTTTAAAGCAATTGTATACTGCACTGCCATCAGACATGGTAATGAAGCGGATTGGGAATTTTTGTGGACGAAATACAAGAAATCTAATGTAGCTGCAGAGAGAATTGATATTATTCATGCATTAGGTTGTTCTATCAACGTAGAAATTTTGAATAGGTGAGTATTATAGTGCAACTCAATTCGTAGTTTTTCTCTTTTAGGCCAGGCAACAGGATTTGTAGGCTAATTAAATCTCGGAAAGCTGGAGACAGATTCAATCTTTTCATTTACATGTAAAAAGAGTTTATAGACATTTGCACCAATTTTCTGCTTGTGCTGTATGAAGAAAGTCCCAAAAACCGAGAAATTTTCAGATTTTTTTCAGTTTTCCACCAATAACTCCTAGACGATACATTTTCAGGAGAATATTACTCGAATATAAATTGAAGTACACCAAATTTTGCGTCGAATGATTACCTTATATATGAAATTACATGAATTTATCAGGTTCAAAGAGCGACAATTTTCTTAATTTCTTACTTATACAAATGAAAAGTAAATATTGTGAAACAGATAGAACTCACATTCCGGGATTTTGATGACAATATCCGTTTTGAGCATCCCTGAATCCATTTTGACTATTTTTGGCTTGATATCGCTACTAATGTATGTAAGTTTTATTTATTTGTTTGGGTGTTTTGTTTTTAAAAACAATTCATTTCGTTTTCACACAAATAATACAAATAGAACTTTATTAGAAACGAGAAGTCGATTGACAAATACAAATTTATTATAATTAGTTTAAAATGTTTTAATGTTGAAGATTATGTTCTGACTGGCTATGTTCTCACACAGGAGATCTTTTATAACCTTTCCACAAATATACAAAGTGAGGTTTAATGTTCTTGGGGAATCAGCAGAATTCATGAAAACTGGTCTTCTAACTTGTATGCTTGTATGTACTTTCGTAGCTCGCGAAACTCAAAGCCCAAGGCTTTATTTTCGAACAAGGAAATTGTCCGCCAAGATTGAGTATGTAAATTGCATTGGCTACCTTTTGAAAAACAACGACTAGTATTGTCTTTAATTCTTCCAAAGTTCCGGCACAATGAATCTTTCTGATTCTCTCCATGGTGATCCCTTCGAATTTTGAAGGCTCAGGTGTAGTGCACTGGATGCCTCCCATTGCGTGTAATGTATTGATCCCATCTAAAGTGTCATTGTTTACGTCAGCATTGTCAAAAGACAAACTGTGTGAGCTATTTTGATGTTAGAACATGTTTAACAGGTTGTTTCAATCATGAAACTTCATAATGACGCACTTCATTATACAGGGTGTAACAGAAATAAGTACATTAATTTCAACCAGTGATAGTTCTCGTCAAGCCTAACATTTTTTCTTAGTAACTTTTTCCCGAATTCTCATCTTTTTTTAGCATTTTTTATCCCCTATAATTTAACGAGTCGTTCAGGTGCATAGTTATCGGATCTAGTAGCAGTTGCAATAGAACAATAATTGATTTTGACATATGTGAGTTATCAATTCCTTCAAATAAATTCTGGAATAAAACAGATTATAATTTATTAATTCTGTGTACGATTTCATGGGCAGTTTAAGATTAGCTTAGCAAATTTATTTGGAACGATCTCCGAACTGTCATTTTTCACTAAAAATTGAATTATTGTGATTATGGTAATGTATTTAATGTCAAAATATTATGCACTTATACATTACGATGAGAATACCATGAGTTATTTAGAACCTAACGTTTATCTGGAAGCAGATGAGATGAATGAAATACATTAATTTATAAATGAAGCACCTGTGTATTAGTTTTCCTCATATTATTACAAACTTCACACTTCACATTCAGGTCGTTTCAATAAAGTATGCCCAGTCAATTGATCTGCTGAATAAGCAAAATATTGTATCATATATTTCAGAATATATTTAAAATCAATTACCAAATTCAGTTTGATACATTTATAGGTTATATTTTCTGTTCTTCAATAGAATCTTCAAAATTTCATGCAGCAATATTTCTATTGAATTATTCAGTGAATTAATTAATTTAGAATTACATTCTATTCAATATTCTACCGTTTTCTTTAAATAAATCGTTGAATGATTTTCTCTTTATGTTTCTGATGAAATAGGTTCGGAACAGTACTACTTTTCGAACTGCTGGTAGATGGCAGCACAGTCTGACTCTCCTGACACAGTGACACAGTTTCAGACAATTCAAATCAGCTGATTCAAGTGCAATGAATTTGTGCAGACAATCTTATGTTTAAGAAACGTACTATCCAAAAATATACGTGAAATCCCTAAATAAAAATCAAACTTCTTAAAAATGACATATAAATACGACTAAAAGACCAAATTGTTGATTACAGACACAAATTCAGTCTTTCTTCCAACATATACAAGAATAGAATAATCGAGGTGAGCGAATATCAATGTATTGCCAAAATACTAATATTTTTTCAGTTTCAAATGAATGATTGACAAGACAACGATGGCTCAAAGTTGCAAAATACTCCTCTCAATCGACAGCTGTCATTCTTCCAACAAATGAAAACCATTCAGATTGAACCATAGGCGCACTATGAAATTTTTGACAAAGCTTTGATGAATTTTTACTCTGTATCCAGAGGATTTACGGAAAAAAGTTATTAGGAAAAATTGTTATGCTTGACAAATTGCGTCACAGGTTAAAATTAATGTACTTATTTCTGTTACACCCTGTATGTGCAACAAAATCCAGTTGCTGGAGCAATTTCCAATAGATCCCTTGAGCCATATTTGCATGTTGCTGACTTTGGTCGCGTAGCACCAATAAATGAGTAGGCGATAGACATAGTTTTTTTTTTATTCATCTTTATATCGTAGTCCGTGAGATAGGGCATACATATTTCGTTGATTACCGCTCACTTGAAACTTCGTGACTGACTTCATTGTGATGAGTCAGACAGCTTTCACATTTGACGAAAGTCTTGATTTGGGGGCGTTTTTCAGCGAGGGTTAATTGAACACGTCAATTTCATGGATCCTTAAAAATATATTACCGTCATAATGAAGTTAACACTAATTGAAAGATTTTTTGATTATAAAATGAAGAATAATATTGTCCGACATGAATATTGGGGGCCAGCGGTGAGTCCGACAAGTCGCATTTGTCACAAGTACGTTGGTATGAAAACGGATTACCGCTAGTCTGAGACTTTGAGGACGTGTATAATTATTTTTCTCCTAAAATTTGTTCACTCTGTCTGACAAATTTTCGGGTCGTTTACTCAGTCCAACACTGGAAACGTGTCAGGATAATAACAGCTCCTTCATCAATGACCGCTTGTCGGACAAAAGCAGTCATAATTTGAAAACATATAAACTGTCCAAAAAACATATTGTTCGACAGAAATATTGGATACTATCGTCAGTCCGACAAGAAAACGCTCGCACATATATAACTCAGTTTTTGGCGTATTTGATATCAAGAGATAAGTAATGGACGTTGTTTATAAGCTAGTAATGAATAATTCATTGACAAAATAATTGAAAAAAAGTAAAGTGGAAAATTGAAAGAGAAATATATTATTATGTCGCTAAGTTAGAACGTTACTCACTTTAATCTTCCATCTCCGGGGGTTCCAAGTAGAATGAAATTGGTATTCGATACTCCATCCGAATCTAAAATTAGGATTAGTGGTTCCCATTCAAGATTTTGAAGTGACTTTCTCTCCCGACTATAGGAAGGGAAGAGAAATCTTTGAAATTTTTCTTCAGCCATTTTTCCATTCGATGCATATTTCTCCAGATATACTTCAAATGTGCCATATCTCACATTCTTCACACAGACTTTAACTAAGCCAAATTTCACATCACCTCGTGTGCGCGGTACAAAGTTTTCTCTTCAAGTCGTAAAATGAAAATGGGACACCTGTATATACTCTCAGCTTTCTGCACTTAATCATATAAACTTCAAGTATGCCAAATATCGAATTTTTTCGTGCGTGCAATATGCTTGAGAAGGGATACAAAGCTTCTTTTTCATGTATGATTATATAGATTAAAATGGGACACCTGTATATAATATTAGCTTTCTGCACATCTTCTCCATATAAATTTTGAGTATGCTAAATCTCACACTCCTCCGTGCATGCAGTATGCTTTAAAAAGAGGTCAAAATTTGCTATTGACGTATTTATATATAGATATCGCATTTGAAGGTAAATTTGAATGGTATTTGAGGTGATTATTACAGTATACTGACTCTATATCATACATTTGATTCCAAAATAATATTAATATATTGGTGCACAAGCTTTTTTTTTATTATTTATTATCAATAATCATACTGACTCGATATGCATTTCATATATGTATATGCCTATGAACGCAGCCGCATTTATACCTCATATTTTTGCTTTTTCAGAAGTATTGCCTCACTTAAATTGTCGGACATGTATACAGTAATTTTCTAGACACTATTCGAATGGAAAATAAAAAACATAGGGATGAGCGGTCATTGATAAAGGAACTGTTATAATCCTGACACGTTTTCAGTGTTGGACTGAGAAAACGGCCCCGAAAATTTGCAGGACAAAATTACCAAATTTTAGAAATAATAAATTGAATACGTCCTCAAAGTCTCAGACTAAGTGCGGCTTGTCGGACTTATCGCTGGCCTCCAATAATCATGTCGGACAATATGGTTTTTCATTTCACAATCAAAAAATCTTTCGGCTAGTGTAAACATCAATATGACGGTAATACATTTTTAAGACTTGATGAAATTGACGTATTCAATTAGCCTTCGCTGAAAAACGCCCCCACAACTCATCACAATGAAGTCACTCCCAAAGTTTCAAGTGAGCGGTAATCAACGAAAAATTTATGCTCTGTCTCACGGACTATCGGCACTCATTAGGAGCAATAATTGATCCTAGGAACAATCCAAGTGATTCTGGATGACTATTATTCTGTCTCTTAGAGGATGCACTGGAATGATTTTTCTTTCATATAATACATCTCACATTCAAAACACTTTTTTTGGAATAATGAGAGGAAATTGTCTTTTTTCGAGCTCGCATATCTTCCTAATAGCTCCACATAATTTATAATGTAAGGTACTTATCCGACGCAGAATTTTGTGTTTTTCAATTTATAAAAGAATAACATTTTTCTATGAATGTATTGTTTGGGAGTTATTAGTAAAAAACTGGAAAAAGTCCAAAAATTTCGAGGTTTTCGGGACAGCCCTCATACAGCACAAGCAGAAAATTGGTGCAAACTCCAATAAACTATTTTTACATATGAATGAAGAGGTTAAGGCCATTTCCAGCTTTCCAAGATGTAATTATCTTACACCCTCTTTTTTGCTCTATGTTGCCGGCCTATTTTGAGTAAGATATTATTCAAGCAATGAAATTATATAGTCTGTATTCTCGCCTTTCGAAATAGCGCTACTTTCGGCAAATCCATGCTTTGGCTCTAATGAAATTGATGTGCTGTCTTTGTTTTTCTAATTTTTTCTCAAGCAGTCTTATTTGCATTGATTTAGCACTTTTTGAAGGGATAAGTATAAGCGTATAGCTTTTTCTAGTACTACATGACTTAAAGAACAGCTAAATAGTTGATAAACTTTATATCTTGCTTCTTTCTCGAAAAGGCAGAGAAAAATTAGATTGAAAGTCTGAAGAGAATCTAACAGTAAATAGTCAACTGTTGTTTAAGTCATGTTACACCTCGTGTCCCACACTTTTTCATGATAGAATCTCATTTTAGTCCAAACTGGAACAGATATTATACCAAAAAAGGATTAATTTTAATAAATTTCTTTTTGGACAGGTTTCTTGGTTATTCTATGGACTTCACGAGTGGGATCAGGGAACAAGATGTTCCTTATGTATTCTCAGCTATTATTAAATCTGAAGGTGTTGACGTAGCTTCCGCCTTTCTGAAGGAGAATTACAAGAAAATTATTCGGAAGTAGTTACTTTTATTCTTTATATTATTATTCTAATTTCTCAAATTTGGGCTTCATTCATAGTTTATTCATGTTCATAATAAAGTAACTTTCGGAATGAGCCATGCCTATTCTAAACGTGAATTAACTTATATTATTTTTCAAATAGTTGACAATAAAACTAAAATTAATTTGAAGCATCTATCAAGTTGATTTAAAGAATGATTAGTGGAGAAAAGGAGGCAAAATTGGCACACAGAAGTGAAGTGAATGAAGTAATCTGAATTTCCTGAACTGATTTAGCAACAATTGATGATCGAAATTCTATTAGTGTCTATTCTGAAGTCTGTTTGCAAAGTACTCGCATTATCCTAAGCGTAGCTCAATTGAGTGGGTAACGATTCAATTGAAACAATTAGGCTATGCTCAGAATGAAACAAAAGACTGAGCAACCGGGCATAAGAATCATAATCTATTTATAGTTCATTTCTTATTTTAGTTATAAGGGAATGAACACATCATTGAGAACATTGGTTATGAATGTAGGAGCTCATCTCACAGATCCAAACAAAATCAATGAGGTAATATTGATTGGAATTGCTTTCACCGACGATTTTTGTTATTGTTTTGCCATCAGTAGATTATTTTTGACAACTGTAATTCTATTTTCAGTTCAAGGAATTTTTAGGCAGTAATAATGACTTTGCCATCTTCAGAGAAGAGATTATTAAAACAGTCGACCAAAATTTAAAGTGGTCCCAGAGGTACAGCACGATAATTAAAGACATTATGCTGGAGAAAAATTTTGCAACTGGACTTCTTGCAAATAAATTTTTAATAATACTTCTAGGATTTGTTTCTATTCGGATTTATATATTTAGTTAAAGTGTAAATAATTTAACACTAATGTAACATATAAAGTATTTTATAATGTTAAATAAACTATGTATTTTTATATTATATTTATACCTTAAATTTGAGGAAATTTTAAATACATTATTCGATCAAAAAATCTACCTTATGTTTATTTCCAGATGAAAGCAATTTTTCACATTTATGTATTAGTTTTGTAGACTAATTTGTAAGTACAGCAGTGCAAAAACCACCGATTTATCAGAGATCTATTAAATTCACAATTCTGATAATATAAAGCCTTACCAGTACGGTTATAGAAAAGAAAAACTTGGGTTAAATATTTACATATAATATAAAATATGATATGAATTTTGAAACGTATAACAAATACTACATCACATAAACATGACTTGTCAATTTATTTAAAAATGATAAATTCTGAATTTGGTGTTCATTAAAATTATCAAAATTTGAATGAGACTGCGTTGAGTTATAAATTTTGTAATTATCTGTTATAATCTAACCCAAGTTATCTGATGCTTTTGAATATTACAAAATAAGTATAAAAATAATTAGAACTAGAGACCATGATGTGAATTTAAAAGATCATTTACCTATTTGAAATAGGCTAAAAAATAAAAACCAGTCCTTGTTTTAAAGCTACCACTTTGTATTTTTCCACTTTTTTAACCAATCTACAATTGATTGATAATTCCTATCCATCCATTCCGTATTTGCTTGTGCATCTTCGATAGCCTGATGCATCGTTCTGGTTGCAGTGCTCAAATCTTCGCTATAATCATTCGCGAAATCTTTCAGCTGAAAAATATAAACGTCAACAATTGAATATTTCTCGTATTTATATTCACATACATTTTTAAGATCGAATATTGTGTTCCTGTTCTTTGTACAAACTCTGACTATGTTGCTGATGACTGACAACGAAGATCCCATGCTGAAATAATCAAATAATAACATCGATATTATAATTAAAAAAATTGGTACTTACTATTCTCTAATCTTCAACCAATTGATTCTTAAGAAACTAAAGGCAAGTTCTTGTCCAATAGGATTACTCAATGCTACAGTTGCAAAAACTCTTGGCGCATCTTGTTTTCTAATTCCTGAGTTTTCAGTGATTGCCCATTCCAAGTATCTACAAAATATTCAAATAAAAGCAACTTTGTGAAAATTAAAATACCTCGTCTTCCCAAAAAGCTATATTAAAAGATGATTGCCTGTGAGAATATTTTTATCGTTAAATCTTGAGGTAGGCGCGCTATCGATAATAGAACATACCACCGTGCGGTGTTTTGGAATAAAAATGATTGACTTACCGGCTAAGAATCCATGTTTCTTTTGTACATCCCATAGCGCTCATCAAAATCTCTTTTTCCGATCCAACATTTGCATTCAAATATCTTTGCCAGGCAAAGTCCCATTCTTCTTGACCCCCTACTCTTAAAGCCGTGCAGTAAACTATTCCTTTCAGATTTGGTGAGATTCTGGAAGATATTATTGAAAAATATCACAAAACTTTTTATATATCTATACCGTTTTTTATTTACTCACGGGTTATTCTTGTCTGGATTCGACAAACTTTTCCAGTTTTGGAATTCTGTCACCGAATTCCTAATACAGTCTTTATGACCCAGAGAACAGGCCCATTGTAGAACGTCAATACGTTTTAATATGGTTAAATGCAGATCTGACGGTTTTTCATGAAAACCGATATCTTTGTAAAGTCCAGAGATCAAATATAAAATATAATCCTTGAAAAAAAAATCATTATCTTTCACCAGAAGAAAAATCGGTGTGGAACTTTAAATTAAAATGTATATTCAAGCTAGTGTTTCACATGTAGAAGTGTTGAAAACAATCTTAACTTAAAAAAAAAAATAGGTTACAAGGTTAAAGCTTGAAATGCAGGTGCTCCAACAACCAATTGGTCGAATAGAACTAACAGCAGCTTTTTTGGAAGCTCCGTGAGTGCACTAAAGACTTTTTACACATGTGCCTTACATTCTATCTTCGATCATTCTACATTCCATAAAACAGTCAATTATATTTGAATATTCTCTTTTTTTGTGAATGAAGTAGACATAAATATTCTTACAGAGCAAGATCCCAGGCTCGACAATCGTTACTTCTTTTCTAAGGAACAAAATGTGTGGAATAGAGTAGTATTAGTATGTACTTTGATCATACGCATACCTGCTAGCTTGGACTGACGGCCAATTTGCAGATACCAGGTGCTAGAGATACATTAAAAAATAACTCACTTTCTTTTAAGTCTTAGAGAATATTGTTAAAAATTGATAATCAACACTGCTAGTTACTTTCCGTTTTATTTTGAAGCTCGCAAAAAAGAATTTAATCTTACTAATAGTCTGAGTCCTAATTTTTATATATGATACTCAAGGAACAATTTCAATACCTTTTGTAAGTAACCAGACTGATCGTTGAGGCCAAACATTCCCCAGATACAATTAAAAAGCCGTTATGAATATGAGCACGAGGTTATTATTTGTACGCTTGATATTAAGCGAAGTATCTATGAGCATTCAACTCTCCCTTCGTCAGGATATTCACAAGAAATACTGAAATTGTTCCCCGAGTATCATATATAAAAATTAAGACAAAGATTATAAGTGAGATTATGTTATTGCGAGCCTAAAAACGTCTAGCAAGAATTACCGCCGATGGGAAGTGTATAGCAGTGTTCATTATCAATTTTTAACAATATTCTCTAAGCCATAGCATTCATACTTAAAGAGAAGTGAGCAATGTTTTAACGTACCTCTAGCACCTGGTATCTGTAAATTGGCCGTCGGCTCAAGCTCGCAAGTGTGCGTATGATCAAAGTACATACTAATACTACTTTATTCCACACATTTTCTTTCTCAGAAAATAAGTAACGTCTGGCAGGCCTGGGATCTTGGACTGTTAGAAATTTGAATGAAAAAATTAAGTTCAAAATGTTCTAAAGTGATTCTAGTGCTGTATATTAGTTTCAAAATATACCCCAGTTGTTTAAAATACTGATGATTGGTGTACAATAAATCTTTTATTGCACAGGTTTTATAAGACCCACTTATCACATTGAAAATAATGTAAAAAACTGTTACTTCTTATACGATCGAAGATAATGGTAGATTGTTTGATAAGTAGAGAAAAGTGAGAGTTTACTAGCGAATGTAAATGCGAGTGACTCAAATTTACACTAGCAAAATATAATATCGATTTTCTTACGTGTTGAACTTTAGTGGAAGACGCCAAGAATAGAAATAATATTCTACAGAAATGTAAATCAAGATTGTGTTCTTGCAGAAATGTGGTAACGGTTTTGACAACAGTCAAGCAAAAGCATAGTAACGAATAAACAATATTAAAAATTAATTTGTCAGAAACGTCAGAAGCTAAATATTCCCGCGAAATTCTGAATGCAGCTAAATAGGCGACATTACATTTATTTCCGGCGAAATCGAGAGAATTTTTGTTTTCTTATATGTCTAAGGATGTATGAGCGAGGGCGTGGGGAAAAAGTGAATTTAGATGGGTTGGGATAGATTTGTACGTTTGCGGAGCGAAGTGGAGAAATTATTCACGTGATCTGTATCAACTTGGCAATACGGCAAAAAGCCACGTGCTCGCCACTTTGCTATTGGCAACTAAAATTACCGTTGGTGGCAGCACTGTGCTTACAAAATGATGGCTCAAAAGTGACTTACGGCAAGTTTGTAATCTGTTCACAATGTAAATACGTTGATATTCAGCAAAGAAATATTCATATTTCATTGAATGATTTAATTCAATTTCAATTGTGCGGGAAAGTATTGACTTTCTTCTCTTGTTTCATGTAGTTTTTTGTTTAAATCTTCTTATTTATATATGATTTTTAGTTTTAAAGAAAATAATATTACAGGGAAGTATTTACGACATTTTTGTATTATACATTTCAGCTTTCACCTTTCTCTGTATTAATTTTTCAAATCCTAACAGCTCGTTTATTAACAAATTCGTAGTTGCCAAACTTACTTAGCACAGACACTTTCCTTTTCCCCTTTTTAGGAAATTTATGGAAACTCAAATCCACAATTCAACTAAACTTGGAATGATATCCATAGACACATCAATTTTTAACACTTCTTTGTTCAGATTCCATATTATGAAGAGTATAGTCTTGGGAAATACTAATTTCAGTATAGCAATGAGGTTATATAATTCAACAGTGAAGTCGCGAGCCAAGTATTTTTCACTGAATTAATTGAAACAAATCCAATAGGAACTATTGTAGTATGAAATTTCATATAAACAATCTCAAAAAACCCACTAAATATTGCTAACAATACCAGTAACATAACATTAGATCATATGGAAATTAAGGTTGAATCCACTTTACACTATAGTTCCGCTTATAACCGTTTAGTGGCTACGGGTTAATTTTAGTTACCAATAGCAATGCAACGTTGCCGTGTCAATTCATTGCGAGTAAAAATTTATTCAATCAAGCAATTTGAATTTCATTTCAATTTTTTTTTAAAGATGAACGGATACATACCGTTTTTAAAATATTGACGGAACACTGTATTATTCACCTTTCCTATGAATAGTTTTTTTTTTATTCTACGCAAACTTGAACATACTGATATTTATTTATTTATGAGCTAAATCACCCATTTATCCATAAAAGCAATGTATTTTGTGTCAATTTTCAACAATTTACTTTGAAATATGAACGGTGACCTACCCTGAAATTTTAACAGTAAATTCTTTGGGTTGAAAACTAATAGTAAATAAATGTTAGGGCTTCAAATCAAAAATTATTGTCACGCTCATAAATCCCTAAACTGTAATTTTTTCTTAATTACCTAGGTCAAAGCTGTCATTTGAACGCATGTCATTGTACATATTTTGTTTGTTATTTTTTGTTGCTTATTAGAAAACTGGCAATTTTCTTTACTCTACATAATAAAACTGATGTTTTCCATCAAGTTACAAAATAAGTGATTTTCTAGATTTTATTCGAGAATACACCGCCAAAGGTTCATATCTATACCAAAACATAACAAAATTTTCTTCATGTTTGGCTAGATGAAGCAGATTCTAGACTTTTGTTAATTTGAGATCCAACTAATAAATATAAAGTTCATTGTACTTTATGTTCAACCTCATTTAGTGCTCCGATATGTGTTATTTGGAGTCTGATATGGGTTTAAAGGTTTGTAAATAAATTTAACAATTTTTGTAATAGAGATTTGGTTATTATTCTCCAATATACTATAATTTTACGTCTCTGATAAAATAATCTCGTTCCCAGAGAAATATTGTTAAGTGTGTTCGCAAACCTGTTAGTATCTGTTCACTTTGTGACAGGACCATACGTACCTACACTTAGCCCATCAGTTATAGTGAACGAGTCTTTTGAGAATATTGTTCTTTGTAATGTGATTGTGTATTTCATTCAGACGAATTGTAATTTATGTAAATAGTTTAGTTATGACTTTGGACAGTAGTGAAGGTAAAGCTGAATTCACCAGGTATGAATCAACACGTCCAGATATTTCAACAAAACAAATTAGGTATGTAATAAACTAATAAAACAAACAGAATTCTTGTACGATCATTAGAGCAATGTGGATATAAAAATCCGATTTTGTAAATGTTATTAATCGATAGTAAATACATACAATTTATTTATAAAATAGATCTGACGTTCAGTTTTTATGTAATACATTTTTAACACTGGGTATTTATTATTTAACATGAAGTCAATGGAGAATCAATGAAATACACCTTTTTCATGTTATTCAGCCACATTCGCTGAATAAGTAGATACAAAAAACGGTTATTCATATTATTAGCCAATCTTCGTAGATGACTTCAAAACTATAACAATAATATTTTGATGTATAGTTTTATGGATATTTTAATCTAAATGATCGGGAATTAACGAAAATATCTAACAGTTAGTCCCTGTTGTGGACTTTTGGCAAATTTCGATGCAATCTGGTCAGAGACGTATCTAAGTTTTTCGGGGCCTTTTGAAATTCATTATTAAAGTTAAAAATCAGATTTGAAATAAATTCATTCGAGTAAATAAATTTAGAATTAGCCATCCACCAGTGGCAGAGCCTGTCGAGGGATACAAATGTATTGATTTCCCCATTTACTGTAACTTTGAAAATACGTTATTAAAATGAAATTAACGATAGATGAAATTTACAAGAGCACAAAATCATTTTGTTTGAGATTCAAAATGATGGCTTGCATGTCGTGATTTATCTATTTCAGGTACCTAATGAAAGTGTACTTATTGAAAGGTTAGTTCTCGTTGATAATTATAAAAAATGTATTGCCAATGAATTCTAAATGAATTTTTTCACAAAAATTTATATTTCTTGTAGAAAAAGTTGGCGAAATAGTGTATAATTTCATGGATATTTTATTATTACCTTGAATTTATCGTAGTGGCCAGTCCGAACAAACATATCCTCAATATATTGGAAGGTGGCAAACGCAGATTGCCAAGGCACATAATCTCTTTCATTCGTCAGATATCTTGTTACATTCAGAGCAATGTCATAGTCAAGTCTTCCTGCTCGAGCTAAATTCATAGCATCATTCAATAATGTTGCTCTGTTGATCGCACCAATTTCTTGGAACTTCTTCTTGTCCATCAAATGATTAGTCAACATTATCCAATTTTTCTCATCATAATTTGACCTATAATACCCATTTTCTTGTATATTCATTATTATCCACTGATTTTCTTCAGCATCAATGTTTGGTATAACGTCATCATGAACTGGTTTCAACCAAAATTTGGTGCTGGTGTTTTTGAAGTCAAGGGATTTTTGAGTAGTAAACGTTACTGGAATCCACCAGTAATAATCATGTGTTTTATTGTCATTGATTAGTAAGTAACGTTCTTGACTGATAGCGGCAGATTTTTCTGGATAGTTTCTGGTTAGAGTGACGACTGGAAGTCCAGTTTGTAATGTCCATGTGTCCATTATTTGTTTCACTGAAACGTCACGAGGCAGTATGCTATGTTTGTGGGCATGCAAAGTTAACGCTTCCCATAAGTCGTTCTGCTCTGCGTTTCTGTATTTTCTGCAAATTAAATCAATAGTTATATGTTACAACAATTTTTAAATACAATAATTTATAAATATCTTTCTTCTTTTGAGAGAATTATTCATTAGTTGAGAATTCGACGCACTCAGCTATACCAATATGACCCAAAAACCATAATATACATAAAACTTAGTTTCGAGTAAACAACCCTAATCACTTCCAAGGTCAAGCCTAACAGGAAGCGTGCACTGCACACATTTGCATCACTTTAAAGTCAAACTTTGAGCATTCGGTTACCTATGTTGTGCACTGTTTACTTCAATTATCCGAGCTTAATTATCATCATATTATTCAATTCAGTGTTGTGAAGTATCTGAGAGCTTCTATCAATTGGTGAATTGGTCTGTCATGGAGTTTCATGAGTTTGGTATGTTAAGCGTGACATATGGTGACGCTACGCTAAGTGTGCGTGGGGTGTGATCTTTTTCCTTCAAAGTTTTGAATTCTTAACTATCTGAGGTACCAATGTCATCGTTGCTCACACCTTGACCGTGTGACGGCGATGATTGTTGCCAATCGCATGCTCTTTGTGTTATTGCGGCAACGGTGCTGTTCCAAGAGTGGATAAACCAACCAACCTGGGTGTGTCGCAGGCATCGGTACGGCATTACAGTACTGTTAGCTAACCGTGGGTGTTGTCCAACGTGAGATAGACAGTGCTAGTGACTTGGCTAGTACTACCGGTGCTACACCATTCTATCGATGTTGCGCGGGCATATGCGTATGTCAACCGCATATATTGTGTGTTATTGCGGGCAATAAGGCTGTTCCAAGAGTGGGTAAATCGATCAACTTGCGTGTGTCGTGGGCATCGATGTTCATTACAGTACTGGTAGTTTTCTATTCGGTGAATTCAACAGCCTATCTGTTAGCAAGATATCCTATCCAATCTCTGAGGCAAGTGAATCATTTTAATATCCGTTTTAACTACCTAAACTAAACCTGAAATACGCCGATGGCGGAAAATTGACGTGTTACCCCTTTAACATATAGTTGAAAAAAGCGAGACAGTAAGTTGCGACCATCTAAACATTTATGTGAAAATGAATAGCATTACTTATTACTGGCAATAAGATGATGAATGCGTCTGCATAGAATGAGATATGTGATCATTTTGTTTAATTGTTGACTGTTAGTTCATACGTTTCAAGATAAGTTCCAACTTGAAAGCAATTCGTGATGACCCAACACTTGAACGACAAAAGTTTGACTGGGTCAAACTTTTGTTGATCAACTAAAAAGATGATCAGCTCTATTGAAACAGAGGTTCTCACTATAGTTTTCATTCAACTTGTATTGATCAACTGAAATAGGTCAACTAAACTTGACTCGTCGTGAGAACGCACCTTGAAGGCGCGTTCTCACGAGTCAAATTTGCTTTCAACTTATCTTGAAACGTGTGAACTGGCAGTCAATTTTCGACAACTGTCTAGTATGCTTGAGAGTGACGCAGGTGCTTGTTTGATCTCAGAAATAATATTCTAAACTGAAAAACAAAATTGTCTCAAGAGATCTGAAAGTGCTATGATGAAATTTTTGTAATTATATTATGAAAATTATTGTTTTGGAACCATCGAACGGATAAATATGACGATAGAGATGTACGTGATAATGTTTTGAGTCCTATTGTTGAGAAAATTTTTTCTGTAGTTATTCTTTCAACAAAACTACAATTACTTGAATGTACAGATTTATACACAACTGCATTTTGCGCCATTTTGAAATTGAAACTGTTGATCAGTTAATGTTTAAATGTGTGAACAAAATATGAGTCAAGTCGTATACAACTTTTATTGATCAACTATTCTTGAACGATTTTAGTTGATCAATAAAAGTTGTATACGACTCGACTCATATTTTGTTCACACATTTCAACATAAACTGATCAACAGTTTCAATTTCAAAATGGCGCTGAATGCAGTTGTGTGTGAATCTGTACGATTAATTGTAGTTTTGTTGAAAAAATAACTACAGAAAAAATTTTGTTGTATGAAAAAAGAACCATTTTCCTAACAACAGAACTCAAAACATTATCTCGTGCATCTCTATTGTCATATTAATCCGTTCAACGATTTCAAAACAATCATTTTCGAAAGATAATTTTATCATAGCACTTTTAGATCTATTGGGACAATTTTTTTTTTCAATTCAAAATATTATTTCTGGAATCAAACAAGCACCTGCGTCACTTTCAAGCGTACTAGACAGTCGTGGAAAGTTGACTGCTAGTTCACACGTTTTAAGATAAGTTTTAACTCGAAAGCAATTCGTGATGACTCAACACTTGAACGACAAAAGTTTGACTGGGTCAAACTTTTGTTGTACAGTTTTTATTAAACTTGTATTGATCAACTGAAATCGGTCAACTAAACTTGACTCGTGAGAACGCACCTTCACCGACATGACTAACCGAGTCTACGTCATAAGTCCTTTGAAAATTTTATTCTTATCGAAAATAATGATTATTTAATATGTTTTTGATATTACTTGAACTTCCCGTGCACATTGTCAAGAAAAAAATGAAAAATCACCTTCCGTTTAGATAAAATGTCAATCCTTCCTTGAAGACAGGTTCTGTGAGGAAATAGTTCATCATTCTTATAACAGAAGCACCTGTAAAAAAATTGAAAGAATCACTCAATCATTTAGGAAATATAAATGAGCCTCCTACCCTTAGCGTAAGAAATCCTATCAAATATATCATTAATTTCATCAGGGTGTCCAACCTCAACTGAAATTTGATGCGATGTTGCCAGAGCATCCAACGCAAAAGCAGAATGTTGTTGGATCACAAACTGATCCAGCATTTTCCATTCTGGTTCCACCTGGAAAAAAAGAGCTCTTATTTTCTCCACAAACAACGAATAGGTAGATGAGATTCTGCAGCTACCAAGGAGGTTAGAATAGAAAGGAGGGAGCAAGAGGTTATAGTTTAGGCGAGGAGAGTGAAGCCTAGTGGGAATAGACAAGCACCACTTTTAGTTCCGATTAGGGAGGGGATAGACGTCAGTTTTCAAACAAAAGTACACTTATCCTTGACAAATAAGCGATGATTTGGGTTCTGGTTAGAGTGGGGGAAGTTGCTTCACTTGTGCATCCACTTGCTCTCTCCTTTATATTCTTACCTCCATGGTAGCTACTTATTTTTATTACTTTCCAAAACAAATTATATTTTTTCACAAATTGAGTAAGAGAAAGTCGTTTTAATGGCAAAATAGAGAAGATAACATAATAATAATAACAGAAACTCAGACTTTGAAGAAAAGAAATATTGATGAAATATACTGTACCGCATTTGCTCCAATATATTCGACATAAGTAGCAAAACCTTCATTCAGCCATAGATCTGACCACCAAGAGGGCGTTACTAAATTTCCAAACCACTGATGAGCCAATTCATGAGCAATAACTGTTGCTACCCTTTGACGATTGACACTCGTTGACACCCCTTCTTGGTATAACATTGCTGTTTCCCTGGATACGACAATAATTGATTTGATTATACAAATGATCATCAACTTGAATTCATGACAAGAATTTACTGTATCAAATCAAATCAAATTGACAAATCAAACATTATTTGAATCGTGATTTATTTTGCATATTGCTTCCAAATGGTTGAGATATTGAATTTATTTATTCAATTTTGAAGTAAGTTCTTACCTGTAGGTGATGAGCCCCCAATTTTCCATAGCCCCAGCAGAGAAATCTGGAAGCGCAATCATATCCATTTTGGGTAGCGGAAAAGGAATCTGAAAGAACTCTTCATAATGTTTTAATATTTTAGGCCCAATCACTAAACTATAATTTGCTTGTAGTAAAGCATCATTTCTGGCCCAAACTGAGAAGTTTCCATCAGACAAACTTCCGAAATCCGTAACTGCAAACGCAACGAGATATGTTGACATAGGAACTGAATCTTCGTAATGATCCCAAACATATCCAGGAATATCATCACTGAAAGAGATACACTTCAATGATGAATATATTGTTATGGAATAGTATTTTCTTACACTGGCTCGTGTTGAGACATCTGCGGCATGTTGGACATAGAAGTCATATTATTTGGTCTTGCAAGATGTATTTTAAAGCGAGCTTTCATTGCGGGCTCATCAAAACATGGGAAAGCTCTTCTTGCATCTGTGGGTTGGAACTGAGTAGTCGCAATATATCTAAAGCGTTTTTAATCAGTCAAATTCTTCATACATTCAAAGTATTCGAAAAAAAATATTACCTAGTTTGATTATGAGTGTTGTAGGAACTTCGATAAAATCCTTGCAAGATGTCATTCAGAATACCTTTGTACTTTATATGAACCTTATACTGTGAAAGAACTTTCAAAGGCTCAGCCAAATGTAATATAAGAAATTGTCTACTCGTATCATTAGCGATTTCTACTATTTCGATACTTCTTTTGGTTATATTCAGAAAATTTTCAGCAGTAATCAACTCTTCAACTGTTAAAGAATTTTTATCAACAGTAATATCATCAAAATGTAAAGTGATATTTGTAGTGGGCTCCAGAACATCTATAGTTATGTCTACTTCACCATTAAAAGTAAAATTGCCTTCATAGATAAAAGGAATTATTCTAAGTTCATAACTGTCTGGTTCAATGGATCTTGGTAATCTAACATCCAGCTTTTCTTTCTCAACTTTAGTAACATTTTCTTCGAATCCAGCTGTGGAGAACTCCACTGTTGATGTTGACTCGCTGGTAACTAAACTATTTTCAGTTGTTTGGGAAGTGTTGCAGCCAACCAGTTCCAGTGGTTTGCTCCTTGAGATATCTGGATGGGAGCAAGTTGAAGTAACATTGTATACTATTAGACCCGTTGCAATAAGGCAGCCAATGAATACAGCGATGATAAGAATGGCGGATCTTCGAGATATTGTGATACCATGTTGCTTGCCGAATGTGGTGGACGTTCCGTCCATAGTAACTTGATTTAAGGTCTGCAAAATAGAAAACTTGATTAGTTTTTTTAGAATGTTTGAGAGTAATATTTGATTGTGGACAATTTGAAAGAAAATCTATATATACAGTGTGTCCACGAGTTGACCTGGATTATAATTTCATCTGCTTGTTACATAAAAATTTCACATTAAAACAATTGGTTCTTGTACAAGTTTTCTAGTAGCTCTCATCGTTCCAGAGATACACGCAGAAAATGAAGATTTGTGACCTTTAGACATAGCATTTATAATAATGTATTTAAAAGCTATACACAAATCCAGCTTGTTGGGAATTAATACAAACTGGAGTGTCTATTTTGTCTGGATCAACATGTCATCACGGACTTTTCTGTAGGTTTTTTCAAGACCTACAATTTTCTAGTATATTGTTTTGATGTATCTCTTAAGATTTGGCCAGCGTTAGTCATGTAAGTGTACAAAAACATATAGCCAAAGTACCATTCTAATGTATAAGTTACAAAATAGTAAAGTTTCATTAAAATCCATCCAGTAGTCTTTGAATGAAAGAGTAACAAATATTCATCCGTCCTCACAAACTTTTGTGTTCATAATATTAGTAGAATGAGACGTTCTTGATGATTAAGAAAATGTAATACATGTAGTTCTTGCAGAAGATCAGACCAGCTTAATGTTACCATCGGTTAATGAACTATCCAAAAAGTATGCAATTTGTTCAATTGCAGCTGACAGAGATCAATTTCTTGTTCTGTTTTGTATAGTCTTCGAAACTGTTACCGGATTACTTCAAAGACTGATATCAACTTCTAGACTGGGAGCTAATGACAGGTGGGGCTCTCCGATTTTATACCGCTTGCCTTTTTACGGGTTGATAATTTACCTTTTGATAAGAAAGATAAAAATGTTATGGAGCGATGCACGCTTTCCAGTCATAGTTCAAATCTCTATTAAAGGTCTGAAAAAAAAATGTTTTTTTCCGTGATATCATATTGCATGCCTTTGTAATGTTGAATGATTGAAATTAATCTGAAGCCAAGTACTGAAAGGCAAGCGATTCGCAACAGCCCAAGTGGCTCAAAGGGTTGCGTGAACTTGTGAAAAAAAATATGAAAAATGCCGTGTTTCCAAATTGCATGCCAATGGAAAGAATTGAAGTTGCAGTCATAAAACCCTTGTAAAAAAGTTGGCAAGCATTCCTCGTTGGCGCAAGGGTTTGAAATTTGGGGGTAATCTTGCATAAATTTTGCACCAATTAGCCGTGATTTCAAATTACCTCAAATAGGGCCAAAACTTTATTTTTGAGTGAAATAATTATAAATTTAGAATGGCATGCATGTTGCTTAAGCCCTTCATATTTTAAATAATAATGAGAGTTGCATAAAAAACTCGCAAAATTTCTTTGACTTTATTCTGCCTGCCATTTTGTATTACATCAATAAATGCTGTTTCAAATTAATTTGGGAAATGGCAAGCATGTTTCTCAAGCCCTTCATATTTTAAATGATAATGGAAGTTGCATAAAAAACACGCAAAATTTCTCCGACTTCATTCTGCCTGCCATTTTTTATTACATTAATAAATGCTGTTTTAAATTCATTTGGAAAATGGCATGCATGTAACTCGGTCCGATCATTAAAATTTTGGAAAAAGTGGCAATAAAGAGTAAGAATATTTCCGTGATTTTATTTTATATTTCAATAAAGAAATACTTATGCTTCAAGTTAAAATAGAAAAATTCAATGCATATGACATAAGACAAACATTTACAAATGAAAAAAAAAATCAAGAAAATATGGCCTAGAATCAACTTAGTTTGTAATTATAGACATGGCAGGAGGTAAATCTTTCATAATAGTGCAGATTATATATTCAAAATTATACATTTAGGTTCATAAACAATACTTTTATACCAGTAAGTTTTCCGTTTGGCATAAATAAGTGAAGAATAGTATGAAAATGAATAGAGTTAAAGAGCACGACTTTTTTTCATTGAGGAAAAGTTGAAACATTTTAAGTTAATAATTGTAGGAAGAGTTAAGTCTCAATTTATGATTTATATATTTTTTATAAAAAAGATACCTGAAGATGACTTAAAAAATCGAAATGATCATCGTAAAATAATAAAGAAAATCATAAATTGAAACTTAACTCTTCCTACAATTATTAAAGAGCATATATTGTGAAAAGGGCCGACAATAAGGACGATAAGGATAAATCGGACGATGATGACAGCGACACTTATTCTCAAATAGATGGTGAAACTTCTGAAGAGGAACCTGAAATTGACCATGATTATGATGAAGAAATGGAAATTTTAGCAATTATTGCCAATATCAGATTCCTTTCCATTCCTATTTATTTATATTATGAAACATCCCATTAGCTATTTAAGTATGATTTTTCTATGATAGTATATTTTATTTCAGATAATTAGCTTTTCAACTTTTTCATGATGATAATAATATTTTTGCATGATAATGAAGATTTGCCTACTCTTAAGTTCCAGATGAAGGCAATTCAACTTTCAAAAATATATTTTGTTACAATATTCCATCCACATAACTTATTCACATTCCGGGGGAAAAGTAAGAACGTAATTATTATTTTTTTTGTTGTTAATATGTGTGATTATTATTTTATTAATAGCAAGATTCAAAACCTTAATGTTTCACAAATTCAGAAGTTGGGATGTCAACTGTACATACGTGTTTCGTCCTTATTTGGACTCTTTGATATAGTATTATTCTAGTGCCTTATTGGTTGCAATTTAATGTTATACCTGCAGTTAGAGCTAATACTGATATTAATGGGAAAATTTGATGTTTCCAGTGATTTCAATTGAATATTTTTGGAATTGTTGCTATGAAAACATTATGGATAATTTAAATTGTAGCTCTCTGCAATATTTTGGAAGAGACTCACCTAAGTCATTATTATTTGAAATAGGTCAAAAAATTAAAATAAATAAATTCGCAAGATAATTCCTGTTAATTTTACTGAATTAATTTACGGGCACTTTTTCTCAATCCTTTTTCCAAAATTTATCAATGATGAGCCTGAGCAACATGCTTGCCATTCTTTGTGTCGTCTAAAAAAAATAATTTTGAACGAAATACACAATGGCATGCAAAATAAAATGACGGAAATTTTATTTCTTTTTTTTGCAACTTCCTCAATGCATGCCTTCATTTTGGGACATCCTGGGGTGCATGCCAATTTTCTCAATAACAATTCATCGAACAAATTACCTATAGTTGAAATGGCATGCAATTTCAAATCACGGCTAATTGGTTCAAGATTTATGCAAGATTACCCTCAAATTTCAAACCCTTGCGCCAACGAGGAATGCTTGCCAATTTTTTTACAAGGGTTTTATGACTAAAATTTCAATTCTTTCTATTGGCATGCAATTTGGAAACACAACATTTTTCATATTTTTTTTTCACAATTTCACGCCATCCTTTGTGCCACTTGGGCTGTTGCGAATCGCTTGCCTTTCAGTACTTGGCTTTAGATTAATTTCAATTATTCAACATTACAAAGGCATGCAATATGATATCACGGAAAAAACCACTTTTTTTCAGACCTTTAATTGAAATTTGAACTATGACCGGAAAGCGTGCATCGCTCAATAAAATTTTTATCTTTCTTATCAAGAGGTAAATTATCAACCCTCAAAAAGGCAAGCGGTATAAAATCGAAAAACCCCACCTGTCACTAGCTCCCAGTCTATTCTGCAAGATTTCCAAGTAAATGCGCACAAATTCTTCTGTAGATTACAAACTGCAGATTTAGAAGGATTAAAACCAGCAGCTAACGTTGATCCATACAAAGATATTTTTGTATATACCATTACTGCTTCTACCCACATTTAACTCTTAGTTTCACGTAGCCCAAGCCCAACAGTAAACAGGAATTTATTCAATGATGTTCATAAGAACATTGATAGTAGGTTAGGTACTGCTGCTAGTCTCAAAAGTTTCAAACCTACAATTTGTAATCCCCAGAAAAATATCCGCACACGTACATAAAGATTATGAACTTTCAGAATATAACCTGAAGCAGTCAGGCGACAATTCCAAAGACCAATCAGAACAAGAAATTGATCTCAGTGAGCTGAAGCTGAAAAATATATCAGAATTTAATATCTGACTACTATACTATGTTTAATAAAAAAAAAATATATTGCTATTTTTCACATCTCAATAGTCCAATCCATCATTTAACACCAAAAGTTCAGTTCTGGATATTACAGAAATAATAATATGTTCACAAAACTTGGAAAATTCCAGGTGGTCTGTTTTTTTTTGCATCTGATGGTAGTTTATGCTTCCCAGGAAAAGGTTTTATTTTTTCTTCAGTGCTTTCTAATCGTCCTTTAGTATCAAGTTGCACGTCAATAGGAATCATAACTTTCTCTCGTTTTATGTATAATTTATTATATATTGAATAATTATCTCGTGAACGTCATTCCGGGAACGCTCTTGATATTCCCAAAAGTCATAACAAAAATCACTTCATAAATTAATAATTATCTCGTGAACGTCATTCCAGGAACGTTCTTAAAATCACCAAAATTTATAACACTCATCACTTTATAATTGAAAAGTTATCTTGTGAACGTCATTCCTGGATCGCTCTTGATATTCCCAAAAGTCATAACAAAAATCACTTCATAAATTAATAATTATCTCGTGAACGTCATTCCAGTAACGCTCTTAAAATTACCAAAAGTTATAACAAATATCACATTATAATTTAATAGTCATCTCATAGAGTCATAACAAATATCTCTCTACAATTGAATAGCTTTTCCGTAATCGTCACTCCGGGAACGCTATTGAAATTACTAAGAGTTATGAAATATCACTTTATGAATGTAGTTATCTTGCGAACGTCATTCCAGGAATGCTCTTCAAATGACTAAAATTATAACAAATATCACTTTATAATCAAATAGTTATCTCGTGAACGTCATTCCGAAAACAGTCTTCAAAAGATCAAAAGTTATAGCAAGTATCACTTTATAATTGAACAGCTATCTCGTAAACGTCATTCCAAGAACGCTCTTCAAATGACCAAAAGTTATAACAAATGTCACTGTATAATTGAATAGTTATCTCGTAAACGTCATTCCGAAAACGCTCTTTGAACTCACAAAAATTATAACAAATATCACTTGACAATTAAATAGTTTTCTCGTGAAGGTTATTTCGGGAACGCTATTCAAATAACCAAAAGATATAACGAATATCATTTTATAATTGAATAGTCATCTTGTGATCGTCGTTCCGGAAACGCTCTTGAGCTAACCAAAAGTTATAATAAATATCATTTTATAATTGAAAAGTTATCTCGTAAAAGTCATTCTGAGAACGCTCTTGAAATTACCGAAGGTTATAACAAATATCACTCTATGATTGAATAGTTATCTCGTGAACGTTATTTCGGGAGCGCTCTTGAAATTACCAAAAGTTGTAATGAATATTATTCTATAATTGAATAGTTATCTAGTGAACGTTATTCCGGGAGCGCTCTTGAGATAAACAGAAGTTAGAACTGATATCACTTTGGAACTAAATAGTTATCTTGTGAACATCATTACGGAAACGCTTTGGAAATTACCAGAAGTTATAACAAATTTCAATTTATAATTGAAAAGTTATCTCGTGAACGTCATTCCGGAAACGCTCTTCAAATGACTGAAAGTAATAACAAATATCACTTCATGATTGAATAGTTATCCCGAGAACGTCACTCCGGGAACGCTCTTGGAATCACCAAAAGTTATGACAAATATCACTTTATGATTGAATAGTTATCGGGGAAACATCACTCCGGGAACGCTCTTGAAATCACCAAAAGTTATAACTAATATCACTTTATAATTGAATAGTTATCTTGTGAACGTCATGCTGGAAACGCTCTTCAAATGACCAAAAGTTATAAAAAATATCACTTTGTAATTGAACAATCTCGTGAACATTATTCCGGAAACGCTATTCAAATAACCAAAAGTTGTAACAAATATCACTTTATAAATGAATAGTTATCTCGTGAACGTCATTCCAGGAACGCTCTTCAAAGGACCAAAAGTTATAACAAATATCACTCTATATAGTTAATTCGTGAACGTCATTCCAGGAATGCTCCTGGAAGTACCAAAAGTTAAAACAAATATCACTTTATAATTGAATAGTTATCTCGTGATCGTCTTTCCGGGAACGCTCTTGAAATTACCAACAGTTATAACAAATATCACTTTAAAATTGAATACCTCTCTCGTGAACGTCATTCCGGAAACGCTCTTCAAATGAGCAAAAGTTATAACAAATATCACTTGAAAATTGAATACATTTTCCGTGAAGATGATTCCAGGAACGCTATTCAAATAACCAAAAGTTATAACAGATATCTCTTCATAATTGAATAATTATCTCGTGAACGTCATTCCGGGAACACTCATCAAATGATCAAAAATCATAATAAATATCACTTTATAATTGTATAGTTATCTCGTGAACGTTTTTCCGGAGACGCTCTTTGAATAAACAAAAGTTATAACAAATATCACTTGAAAATTGAATACATTTTTCGAGAAGATGATTCCGAGATCGCTATTCAAATAACCAAAAGTTATAACAAATATCTCTTCATAATTGAATAGTTATCTCGTGAATGTCATTCTGGGAACGCTCATCAAATGACCAAAAGTTATAACAAATATCACTTCATGATTGACTAGTTATCTCGTGAATGTCATCCCGGAAATGCTCATCGAATGACCAAAAGATATAAAAAATATCACTTAATGATTGAAAAGTTATCTCGCGAATGTCATTTCAGAAAGGCTCTTCAAATGACCAAAAGTTATAACAAATATCACTCTATAATTAAATAGTAATCTCGTGAACGTCATTCCGGGAACGCTCTTCGAATGACCAAAAGTCATAACAAATATCACTTTATAATTGAATAGTTATCTCCTGAACGTTATTCCAGGAACGCTCTTCAAATGAGCAAAAGTTATAACAAATATCACTTTATAATTGCATAGTTATCTCGTAAACATCATTCCGGGAACGCTCTTGAAATATTTTTCCTACCTCCAGATGCTTCAACTCTCTCTTCTCACATGTATAACTATAATTTTCAATGCAGTCGACATAAAGCTCATTGTATTTCTTCCGTATTTTTTGTAGTAATGAAACTAGAGCAATATGTACAGCTCTATTTAATTCAAAATTTTTATTGTTATGTTATCAACTTTGTCCCTAAAATGATATAGTTTTAACTAGTGCAAGTATTAATACCATACTTTAATGGCTTATGATATTTTTTTTCAAATAATTGACTCGTTTAGATAGGACTTTATCTTGCAGGCAATTTTTTTGAGTTAATTGATACATTGCTTCCGGAATAACATTCTTCTGTTTCGGTACAAGAGCTGCATATTTTACATACACGTATGATAGTTGGAATAAATTTATTGTTTTGCGGCCTGGTAATTGCGAAGATTATCAAGTTCTCTCCAAATCTATTGAAGACAGCACAAAACTGTAAGCGAGTTATACAGAATTTTTTCATCAACTTGAATTATTCCACCAAAAAATATTTACAATGGAAACTGTCAGATATTATTATTAAGAAATAATGTAAATGGAAGCTCATCTTCAGTTATTAATACAAACGAGATTTCATTGAAATCAGATGCAGTTTCCATCCTTCTAAATCTTTTGTGAAAGTAAATTGAAAAGAAACTCATATAATGAACTAAAATAGTTCTCTTTCAACATAGATAATCGTTTTTGTCTTCTGATATACGAAACTTCGTCATAGGTATTACTATTCGCTAACACATTTATCACAACAATAAGTTTTCCAACTATTATTCACAACTAGTTGAAATGTAGTTCGCTAGATTGCTATAACACAATTAGAACCGGTATAGAACAAAGTGCCTGATACTCCAGATACAAGCAACAGGCTTCAGACTATTCGTGAATAATTCATAAATGATATTACGTGTCTCTAATAGGGGTACAATTTTCATTGTTATCATTCATCTGAAAACAATATTTGTTCGGTTTCCCATTCATTATTTTAATTTCCCTATTTCCAAAGCTTGAATAATAATTTTTTGGAATGTCATTTTCATGCTGACAAATATACAGAGCTAATTGAATTCTCTTCCATCTAGCAGGAATATATCGGGAAGTATTTTTGTACTTGATTTTGTATCAATTTTGTAGAATACTGACCAAAAATGCTCAAAATATTGATTGAATAAAAACCTGTCTTCAAAATAGATGGTTAGGTCACTGATATCTCAAATATATATTTTAACCTCAGCTATTCCTTTGACATAAATCTAGGACAATTACATATAGTGGCACCCTCCTTTGTAGGTGTATATTTAGGAATTTGTTAAAAGGATTGACCATTAACCTTGGAGTTAAAAGGAAATAAAATCGTTGGAAAGATCAGGGCACTCCCAGATCTGTGTTCACCCGCATGGATGGTCTTTTATTATCTTCAATTTCTGCCTAATCAAATTATGAGCAGGGACCTTTTACTATTTTATGGAGGCGATATTTCTCTCTGTTTACTTCCTGGTGGTATTTTATTGTTTGTTTTACTGTTATTCTAACTATAGTAATGACAGTAGGTAACGGTGAGAATTGATACTCTGTGTTTTTAGGATTGTGTTAATTGAAAATGTTTGTTTAATTTTTCGCAAGTACTACAATGTTTTTGTAATATATTTGATTAATCATACAGATAAATTAACACGCACACTTAATGCGTATCTACATGATATTAATAATTAATTTTTGCAAAACATTACTAAATTGAAGAAGTGGACAAGTGAGAGTTACCACTTGTGCGTCGTGGGTTTAATTTCATGTATATGTGAGAAAATAATATATTATTAGATGAGTGTAAAGTTTTAGAATCAAAGCCAAAAGCAACTGAAAAATAATCATTATACCTCATTTTATCTTTAAAGCCCCTCTGAATTGAATCCGTCTATTCGAAACTATCTGAATTTGAAGCTGCTATAGAATTAGTTGGTGGTACTCACAGCATAGATTGAAGAACCTCACATAGTTCAAAATCACATACCCGCCAGACGTTACTTATTTTCTGAGAAATAAAATGTGTGGATTAGAGAAGTGTTGGTAGGTACTTTGATCATACGCATACTTGCTAGTTTGTGCCGACGGCCAATTTACATATATCATGTGCTGGAGAAAAGTTCTTAAAGTCTAAGTGTTGATTTTTATATATGTTTTGGAGAATTTTGTTGACAATTGATAGTCAACACTTCCCATCGGCGGTAATTCCTGCTAGACGCTTAAAAGCTCGCAAAAAAATAATGTAATCTCACTTATAGTCTGAGTCTTAATTTTTATTTATGATACTTAGAACACAATTTCAATACTTTTTATAAAGCGTTGTTCAAAAAAAATCACCACAATTTCAATACTTTCTCTTTTGAGCAGATCAAGGAAGTGAACATAGAATAGGGTATATTGATGAATTTATTTTATATTTTTAATTCACTATTTACATCGCTGTAACATAGTAAAAAATAGAAATTATGTTTGAAAGTGCTGTAATCAAGTTTAAAAGAATATTTAAAATTAAGAATGATTTTGAGCTGTTTAAACGCCGCCATTTTCGCGCGCTCTATGGATGACGTCAAATACCATGTCCAGTGACATTACAGTACATTGTTTACTACAGGTGTTTTCGTTCTAAGCTTATTTCAGCATTAAAAAAAGTCGAAAGTCAGTTTATAAGTATTGCATTGTGCCTGAATGCAAAATACTATCAGAAATGTACCTGTAAAGTTGTAAGGCTATCAGAAGAGATAAAGTATCATAATAAACTTGACAGATCAGGAATAACATTATATGTAATCAGTTTTAGCAATAAAATTCAGTGTATGTATGAGGCTTCGTTAAACATTTGCTCGTTTTAAAATAAATAAAAATTGTAGGTTATGTATACTACTCATCATATTTCGGATTGTATTTATTGAAATAGCGTACATAATGTGTTATTATTGAATAATTACTTTGCAGTGTTCACTCTTTTTACTTCAGCAGACGTAAAATTTGGATTTGGAAGAAAATAAGACGACATCATGAGTGGATCTATTCTTGACAGATTATCTGATTGTGCTTTTACAAAACCACTGTCTTAAATGATTTATAATCTCACTAGGATGCTAAAATTACACTTAAACAATAAATTAATTTACAACACGCACATTATCACTATGTTTTCTAATCAAAAGCCTGCAATGCCGTACAAATGTAAGCAGTGTGCACTTGTTGCCATAGTATTTGACGTCACATTTCTCTTTAACCAATGGTGTTGCGTTTTAGAACTTTGAATTTCCCTCGCTAAATTTGCACTTTCATTCATTAATTTTAAGCAATTGCAAAGATATTAATTACCAAAATAATGGTTTGGTACAAATGTCCGGCCAATAAAAATTCGGGATAAATTATTTGAACCGAATTTAAATTTCATCCGTATTCCCTATTGGACAAAAAAAAATCATAAATTCGCGCGCAACAAAAATAATCAACAGAGATTTATAATAAAGCTTCTAAAAATGAAGGGGTAAAAAAGCCAATATTAAAGAGTTTACTGGACAGACAAAGCAAGCATGAAGGACTTTTTACAAACTTTTCAAAGAAAGAGAACCATTTTCAGTGAATAATTACAATATAAGATAGACAAAAATAGCTATGGAAATCATTGCACTTTTTTATACACAGTTCTATATATTCACATATTTATTAACGAGCTCGAGACGGCCCTGTTCATATTTTGTAATATATGAGTGAACAAAATTATTCATACGGAAAATTATGCCACAGCAATAATTTTATTATATGAGGAAACATAAATTCTTCGAAAAAAAAGTGTGGACGTAAATTTATTTATAAATATCAAAATTTTCTCAAATTAGATTATTGTTTCGACAATAGTTACGAATAAAATGATAACTCATTACATTACTTTCTTGAAACATTAAAATTATATCTAAATGAAACCTAATGAACAAAACAAACTGAGAACTTCCTGTTTAGTAGTACACATTCTATTGTTTTTCCTTACTGTTCTTATTTTGTGTTGTTCTTTGCAACGAAGAACTTTTATGAAGTTTGAAATTCACCCGCCTTACATTATCTCCTTCCGGAATCTTAAGTAACGGTGTTAGGTGACCAAGATACGGGTTCCGGAAACTCTCAAAGTGTTGATATTGCTGATGGAACACGTACGAAGTTAGCTACAAAGTTTATACAGCAAATTTTTGAGATAGAAATATTCTTGAATCTCATACAGAAAATGCATTTTTATTTTTGATCTAAGAGAAAAATTTTATCTGTCCTGGAACAGGCACAGATATTCAGATGTACATACAAATCACCTCAAATTTGTAAATACGAATCTCATCAAATTACGTCAGACATCTCTAAACAGATGAACGTTTTCAATATTATTTGAAAAACAGCAAACAATCATTCACTATTACATTAGATATCTGTTCCGCAGGCTTAAACCAACGCAACTTATTTTTTTCCCACTCTCGAAGCAACATTATTTCCAATATAGCATTTTCATGCATCAATTTATCCCGCATTTGATCATTTCTTACATTATGCACAAAAACGACGCAATTTAACTTCAATAAATATATTCCTCAAAAAACCCACATAATAACCAGACTAAACCAGATTAACGATAATAAAGTAAGACTTCGTAATCAGCTGTTTCATCAGAATCATAACCTAAAAGTCGTCATTAATTACTATTCCGCTAGTAACTTCATGCACCTACAAACCTAGATTTAATCGAGATCTCAAACTGATAAAGTTTACAACTGCAGGTTGTAAATGTGAGTTATTTTTTTCACGTTCAATATCTGACGGACGTACGTCATCTTGTGTTGATCAAATGGCCTCAGTCAAGGCTACATAAGTGTCATTTCGCACAATGTCAGATGCGTGAGCAGTTTAAGAATCATTTTGAGAATTAAACCTATTTATAAAGCATTCGATTTAGCGGTTTTGTGGGTACATCTCTATGATATACATTAAATAATTATTGAGGCTTAACAGTTTAATAAGCTGCAGAAAGCACCAGTTAGACAGTTAGAGACTTGTGTATGAGCCACTATAACGAATAATAATTGTCAAAATATGAAAGTTGAGGGTCGTAGAAGAATTCTTGTACGCAACTTGTATATTAACAAGCATTATGAGATTCAGACAATATTCGTGACTTGGCTGTCAAAGTCTCATTCATATATCTCGCATACTATTATTATGAACTTCAAACATTTTGTTTATATGATTTGCCAGATTGAACTGTTTTTTATATACAATTAACAAATTAAGATGTAGAAAGATCTCCAATTAATAACATGAAATTTACAAATATATATAAAATGAAATATGTACTGATGGAAATGTTTACCCATTAAAATAAAATAAACTCTCTAAATATAAGTATGTCGATTTTTTTCCAAGTATTTATTATTTAAGATATTTCATACTGCTTTTAAATTTTGCCATGAGTCTTGGAGAACAGTTTATGAATTAAATGAGCTCTAACAATAATGATCAATCCATAAAACGTGATTAGGAAAATTATTAGTATTTGTGATTGCACAACTGAGATTTCTTTAATTACCAAAATGAATTATTTCCACCTATATCAATTTTCTTAATGTGAGTATCTCATAAGACATCTTAATCAGAAAACCAGTATTAAAATAATTGATATTAATTTGATAGTTGAAATAATGTACATGATTTTATTTGCAAATTCAGTAAACGAAATGCATAATAGATATTTTTGGAATAATAACATAATAATAGTAATTTCAACTCAGTTTTCGCAGTAATAGTCTGTACTTATGATAAAGTATCAACATTTAAAGTGATAACAACATTCACCTTGTATTAAGGAAGTACCAGTATAACAAAAAAACTTGAATTTTGAGTATATCCGAATGTAGCTCAGACAATAAATTTTGTTGCATATAAAATTCTATTAAATTCTTTTGTTCTACTCATTAAAATATGGCAGTCGAGATATAAAATACGTTCCACTAGGCGATCACAACGCTTTGCTCACGACCGCGGTTTTCGCTGTTCCATTAACTTATGGTCGTTCTGGCTGGTGCAAATAAATTAACAGTTAACTAGGATCGGAAATTGAAGTAATACTAAAATCAAACCAACCTGCAGCAAAAAGGATTTGTGAATGGAATGAGTCCAACAAGTTTGTATAGATTAATATCTCATACATATTGAAATAATGATAATGAGAGACAGGAATTATCTGTTATATTGACAAATAATATAATCTTGAATAAATTGACATAGTCCAGACTCAAATATACAAACTGGAAGGATCTCTTCTCAATTAATTGGAATTTTTTGATTATACTTGCGAAAATAGACACAACGACCACTTTGATATACCACATGGCCGCAGGAATTTTTCGTCTGTCAAACTATTCAGCAGAATAGTAAATATGTTTCCAAATAGGCCAAATACTGAATAGTTGCAGAATACTCGTTGCATCTCTAATATAAATGCATATAAATGTGGCTTAGTTAAGACTAGTGATGAGCAAAATTGGTCTTGGTCTTGATCTTGCGAAAAAGCCAAACCAAGACCAAGACCGAGACTATTCATAGATTAGCAATGCCAACACCAAGACTGATTGGACAAGAATAAGACAAATACCATGACCGAATATGCAAGAACAAGACCAAGTATGCAAGACTAAATTGAAAGTTCTCACTTTCAGAGCATATATATGAATTGAAGTATTTGTAACAGCGTCAACACATGCTTTTCCTGGAACAAATTTTTTTTCATTTGGAATCGCCACATTATACATTAAACATGAAAAAATGAAACTTTACCACTGTTTAGAAAAAAAAAGAGTCCACAAGAATTTTATTGCAGTAAGTATTCAAGTATTCTTTATCTGGACAACACATGGTTGAAGTATGGAGAAAAACTATTTTTTTCTATATTTTTACTTCTCTCAAGTATTTTTTTGTGTTTTGTCATTGAAAGGTCAATTTATGCATTGGAGGAAGGGTAGATTCTTGAGTTTTCATAGCTCTCAGTGAGAGCCTCTCACAACTAGAGATATTCTCTTGACAAGTTATGATAAGCACGCATATAATGACAGCAAATTTCATTATTTGACGGCACCCGTACACGTACGGATGAACCTAAAGATTTGGACTGCTCAGTTCAAACCTTGAGATTCAATCCGAAGTGTGTGCGCGATCCTTGAGATCTTGAGTTCTTCCGGTAGCCAAAAAAGTGTGGCCATGAGTCTTTCGTGGAGGAAAATGGCTTCCTGCATCACTGATTTTTTTTTCTAGATGAATTTTTTTTAACTGCGATAAAATAAAGTATTTTGCTGCTATTAATTGATTGCGAATTATTTATAATTTATTACTATGATGATCATTGAAAGTAAAAGAAAATAAGTAACAGGTACCATGAACAAGATCATGCAAGACCAAGACTCAGACTAAATAAGCAAGACCAATACCAAAACAAACGTATTCGAGCAAGACCTAGACCAAGACTGAATAAGCAAGACCAAGACTGTCCGAGTTCTTGCTTTGCTCATCACTAGTTAAGACCAAGGCTCACCAAAACATGGGGGCATGTAGAAGTAAAATTGAAATTTTCCTCATCCACTTGAATATGACACAATATTTCAACCGATTTCAACATTTTTGTATAAAATGTACGAGACAGTTATCACCGTAGTAACTATAACGAAATCTATTTTTTTTCACTAGTATACAAAATAAATGTCATCTGTTTTAATCTGAATAGTTCTTGCAAAATTTACAAATTTGTTGGTTGGCGGGAAAGAATTTTGTTTGGTACAAAAAAAGTTCAAGGAGTAGTAAGATTGAATATACTATCCCAATACTTGTTGTAGAATATAATATTCTCACTGAGAGAACTAAGTGGTAAAGGTAGCAATTCAAGTAGTACAGGTAGAAATTTTTTATGGGTATACCTGACAACTTGAAGCTGTAAGTTTGATATAATGATAAGTGATGAAGTCTTGCAGCCGAAGTGATGATGAAATCTTACTACTTAAATAGTAACTTATGTAGTAGCACTTACAGTTGTAAACAAATGAGACGTCAAACGTCAAACTTATAAGGTTAAGAAATATTCTCTCATCTTTGTCGAACAATATTGATTTGAACAAAATTTAAATAAGAAAAATAGTCTTTAAAATAATAGTTCATACAATATATTGTATTTCGTGATAATGATTGAATTCTCAAGCATACGCACGAGACTTTTTACTAGTTCAAATCTTATAACTTAGGTTTTACTACTAAAGTGAAAAAACTTCACCACTTAAGTGGTAAGACTTTAACACTTATACTTCCGCTTACATGAGTAGTGCAATTAAGTTTTCCTCGATTTACCTGTAATCAGTCAATAGTAAAACCTTATTTTTGATATCGACGAGAGGCATTAAAAAAAAGTTACAATCACCTCTAAGGTTGGAGGCTCATGGCAGTCCGTAAACTAGTCCTTTACGCATTCCAGCTTCAACACTATAAAAACGTGTGAGGCAGTCAAGTTTTGTAATCTGAATTAGGTTCATATTAATAGCATTTGTTCACAACACCTATCACCTATTTGGTACATTATACGTCTAAATATCAACTTATGCTCTTTGATCTCTTTCTGTGTGCCTAATAATAATCGTACAACAATTTTTGTGACTCGCTCAATTTCGTTTAAAAATATTTGGTCCTCATGTCAAAATGCTTAAATTTTCAATTGATTATGATATCTTAAATGGTATTAGAAAGTCTGTACGATATCATATTATTATTTGGTAACTCGTTATACATCCTCTCGAAATGATTATTTGTATCATATTAGCTGTAATTTTTAAAAGTAAATCCAAAACTTTGCAAATATTATTAACACTTTAGAAAATTTTCCAAGATTCGTCTTGGTATGCAGTACAGAATATATTTCTCTTTCAAAACCGGTATAGTTTGAATAATAACGTTTGATAATAACGGTATAAATGGATATAAGATTTGATATAATCCAAATACTTCTACCGGCCTTTACTTCTTAGGTGCAATAACCTCTCAAGCATCTACACATTAGGATTTTATTAATGAGTTTTTGCGAATGAAATAGTGCCAAAAACAGTTGCAAAACATTTTTTGGGGTCAATACAGTCTTTTCAACATTGCAACAGTGATAAAATTAAATCTGACATTTAAAATCAGAGCTAACAAATCACGGTGTAGAGTAAAAATACTTTTGCAGAATGTAGTTGACAGAAACTGTGTTTTCTGATCCGATATCAACGATTTTATTAGAGCTAATAAAAGACTAATGGGACTGCATTTACAGTCATAAATTATTGCTACCAATTTCAACAAACACCTCATTATAATTTAAAAAATAAGTTATACGACTTTGATCGACCGAAATGCAAACACGATTTACTTACATTAAAGGCACGTTCCACTAGGCGACCGCAATGCACATATCGCCTTAATAATTGTTTCTCAAGATGATCGTGGTCTTTGTGTTCAACTGTCATAAATGACGTTATCAATAATCAAAATTCAAGTTGTTAATTATCTCAAGCTCATTTATTCTATTTAGCTTCTGAAATTTTACAGCATATTTCTGTTTTGAACCAGCTACAAGAATATCACGTTACTGATGTAGAAAAAAAACGACAATCAGCTAATTGAAACAAATGAAACTCGTACTATTCAAGCAATAATTAGAGTGAAACCACCAGCAACCATCATTTTAACCTCAAACAAAATCGCTATTTTAAGAGCAATAAGAACTCAGCACTTTAATTGAAGAATTCTTAACTCGCTACAAAAACAACTTAAGTTCCAGATTCTGACTCACAACACTGATGAATATAATTTGTGATACAATGACCCGCGTATCTTTAATAATAAGGCTACTGGAATTTTAAATTGGGCAAAGCAAGAAATTCGGAGCGCGCCCAAAGAGAAATCTGGAAATTTAGGTTAGCATTTGGCGAAGTACTCAACGATTGTTGGAGATACAGGGTCATTGTGCGAGAATAAAACAGTTTCACTTTCAAAAATGATTGCATGACATCAATCGTATAAATTGGACAATCGCCAATATTGATATAATCATAAAGCAGTTTTTCTAGTACAGTTACACCAAAATCTAATTTGAATCCATAATATTCAAATTAAATAAATCATAATTTTAGAGAAAATTGTGGAACAAAATCAAGCCGAACTAAACTAAAATAATCACATGAAAATCTAATGTCTCACGAACTATAATTTTTTTTAGAATTCTTTTCGCTTCAACAAGCTTTGTCTCAAAATATTTGGCATCATTTTTATACACTTGTTGCATACAGTACTATTTCTTTATTCAATAAAGGTTAACGCAAATAATATTAAATTGTCAAGCGTAGTTTTTTCACGGCCTATTCCGATTTCCCTTTTTTTCTAAATTGTTAAATATCAAATTGAGCGTATTGTCACAAATTTTATTGTAAATAACTTATTAACACAGGTTACAGTCAGAATATTAATTTCATAAACGCTCACAATGACGAAATCGCTCACAGTTACTCTTACTGAATGACTTCTCTCTCCTAGCTCACGCTCTTTATATACGTAATCCAACAATGGGCCAACATTCAAATGTCTTACAGTTGATGCCTGGCAATCACCGAACATCTAGTAACCATAGTCTGTCAATCACATCCGACAATTAAACATCGACTTGGTCAATACTAATTAGGATTACAGTTACAATAAATTACTGGCTAAATAGTGAATTCAAATTATCAACTACTTAAAATATTCCACATTTGTAACACTATGAATCAAAGATAAATGATGACGTCCTCAGAACTAACTGATAAAATTTACACAGACAATAAGCGTACTTCTCAAATTCTTGTTTTAAAAAAATAGTTACTTATGAATATAATATTTGTTTTACAAAAGAAATATCAAATTTTGACGTTATATCTTATGGAAAAACCAAAAAGATATCTGCAATTATTAATTACCACAAAATATAATGAATTGTTACATGAATATCAATATATTGTTTATGATCGCAAAAATATTACTTTGTTATTATGTTGTTCCATCATGATATAATCATAGTATGAGCTTATTTATTCATAACCACTTTTTGGTTTGAATTGGGAACTACTCAAAATCAGTATTTTGACATGACATTTTATTAGAATAGATATGTTAATAAAATAAAATAAACGACTAGATCTCTCGCGAAAAGTGGCAGAGTTAACATAAGGGGAAAATCTAATCATTTAAAAAATTACGATGTTGACCCTGAAAAAGAAAATTAATAATAACATAGTCTTAGAGCAACAAAAAAGTCGTGTGGACAAGATTTTTTTTATAACCAGTTGCATAATAAGCATCTTCATAATATTTCATTTTAATATGTTTTTGGACTATAAAGTTCTTGTACTTAAAATTTGAAAGTTCTGTAAGATTTCTTCTGTTTTGCATTGTCAAGTACGTCGTTTGACAGTAAAATTTAGCAAACTAAAGAAAACAGTTCGCCTGTACAGAATTTTATGTACAGAAATAGTAATCAAGGTATCAAGGGTGTTAAAAGGACAATAATGCCTGAGGTCAACAGTGTACTTTCCGAGGGCCCGAGGTGTGTACGTTGACCGTGAGCATTATTGTCTGTTCAACTCCCGTGGTGCCTTCAATGTTTAATGTCCGATGTTTGTTGTATTGCAATCAAAATTTTCAGTAATGTATGCCCTGTCATTGTGATTTCTGTAAGAGATATTACTCTAGTTACTTGCTGTAACTAGGCAACCTGTTTGCTATTTTTCAAAATAATGCCCTCGGGCATTATTTTGAAACATAATGCCCTCGGGTATTATTTGTTACGTAATTACCTTGAGATCAGTGTTATTATGACAACAATAATAAAACATTAAATATATAACTATGTACCTATATTGAAACAATTATAGAATATAAATATTTTATGAATGAATAGAGAATCCCAATACCTCCTAAAATCCATGGTAACCAAGTATTCACATACTTTGTAATCAGTTCATGCATTTCATAGTTCAAAGACTTTTACTTGTGTTAAATCAAGTGTTAATTTTCTCTCGACTTCACCTTAACAAAATTACACATTAATGTTGCATTATATCATGTATACAAGGTGAATGTTACGTCATTTTAATACTTTAATTATGGAAAATAGCACCGCAAAAAATTAGAACAAACTCTGATTAGCGGTTTCATTATTCATATGTTTTATAAATAACAGGAAAGGAAAAGTTTTATTCGAATCGATTGGCTAATATTTTATCGGTAGAGTTAATTCATTCCAAAAGAAATGTTACTCATGACAGTCCAGTTTCTAAAACATTTTTGTTGATTTTATTGAATGTATTGCAATTTGAACAATAATTTAATATATTATATTAGTGAGCAAGTTACTTGTGACGCATTTCGTGAACATACTGACGAATTTGATTAAATCTGTTATAATAAAAATGGAACGCTGTTCGTTAGTCTCACCAAAACACAAAAACGGCTTGACCGATTTGAAAAATTGATTTTTTTATTCTGTTCGCTTCAAAACAGTGGTGGTTTGAATAAAAAATGATCAACATACATCAAGTAGTGCACGAGCTGTATTTGTTCATTCGCGCACCGTTCATCCAATTGGGTTCAAACATTCTATAGTTGTTGGTGGCACTATTGTGAAGGTTTTTATCATTGTACTATCAGTCTATCAACGAACAATAAGTGGCACACGAGCTGTATTAGTTCGTTCGTGCATTGTTTTTATTATAGTTATTGTTGGCACATTCGTGAGGGTTCTTATTGTAGTATCATCAACGTTCGCGCATCGTTTATCCGATTGAGTTGAAACGTACTACAGTTGTTGTTGGCTCTTTCTAGAAAGTACTTAGTATTGTACCATTGTATCATCAACATATCTTGAGTGGCGCACGAGCCGTATTTGTCCGTTCACACATCGTTCATCCGATTGAGTTGGAATTTTATTATAGTTGCTGTTGGCATTTGCATGAAGGTTCTGACATAGTAATATTAACGCTATTTGTCCGTTTGAGCATCGTTCAACCAATTGAATTAAAACTACCTATAGTTGCTGCTGGCGCTTGCGTAGGGACCGATTTTAAGAATTCTTCCACCAGTAGAATCCTATACTTATTATCACTGAGTAACATGGGCTATAATTTACTATTAAAAAAGAGGGTTACCTACAAAAACTTCAATAATATAACCCAAAATGTGAAAAAATGACCAATTGAAATTCCTTACATTGCCTGCGCTGCAGTATAATCTTTTATGTCCCGTAATTTATTTTATTAAATACGGATGATGCTATATATACATAGATCTACGCACTTATCAAGACATTCTGACAGTTTAGGTTATGTTTTAATTGTGTTACTCAAGCAATAAATGTTGTATTATTCTTAATAATTATCTTATACTATTAAACTATGCTTTGAAGATTCGTACAAAAATTTTGAATATTATTAAATGTCCACCCGTGCGAAGCCGGCACGGGTTGCTAGTATGTTATATTTTCGTGAATCAAAAAAATTCGCGTTAAATATACATCTGAAAATCCGGTGGAGAGTGTTTGTGACAAAAATGTCGTAGAGAACAAAAATTTTGTAGCAACCGAAGATATTGAAGCTGCAAGCATATTTCTTTCATTCATAGTGATTCAAAAAAAAATTTTTTGGAAACTAACGGCGTTAGAAACTATCAACGAGAAAAAAGATACATTGAAGTAAAGAAAAATTTACTCAATGACGGAAATGATTTGTAATACTACCATATGCATTCCATCATGGTTATTTATTAGAAATTTGAATATTAACTGGGATGTTTCACACCTGCCGGGCATCCCATAACGGCCAAAAATTTTTCTTTCAAATTCAATTATATTTTCAGTTCGAATTAAGCCTTTTTACCAATTTTGACTGACCAAGGATAATAATTCTAGTAGATAATAAAAATAATTACTTATTTCGCCATGTTGTAACACTACACTACATACAAAAGTAGTCCATTTTGGTATTTCAACAAGTTGACAAAAAGTATTTATTTTTTTGGTCTAATACAAAAAGTGAATCACGTTACTCAGTTCGTATCTAATAATAAAGTGCGGTAGAAAAAAATATATTATATTTGATACGTATGGATAAGTAAGATCGCTGTACGACACGAAAAATCTAGCATTATGTACTTGTTAAACACATAATTATTATAGCGTTGCTGTATTGCGTCTTTCAACAGGATGTTCCCCTATATCCCTGAAATTTTTGCTCATAATACCTGATGATCCGTGAGACAAGACTCAATCTTTTTGTTGACTACCACTCATTTCAAACTTTGTGAGTGGCTTCATTGTGATGAGTCCGACAGCTTTCACATTTGAATATATTCTTGATTTGGGGGCGTTTTTCAGCAGGGGCTTATTGAACAAGTCAATTTCATGAAGCCTTGAAAAAGTATTACCGTCATATTGCTCTTCGCACTGATCAAAAGATTTTTTGATTATAAAATGAGAAAAAATATTGTCCGACATGAATATTGGTGGTGAGTCCGACAAACCTCACTTGTAATAAGTATGTCGGTATGAAAACTTATTACCGCTAATTTGAGAATTTGGGGACGTGTTAAATTATTTTTTTTTCTTAAATTTGGTCATATTTTCCGACAAATTTTGCGGGGCGTTTTCTCAGTCCGACACTGAAAACGTGTCAGGATTATAACAGCTTCTTTATCAATAGAGCAGGAGCCAAGGCCCAAAAACTATCCTCATAAACAGTATCGTTAAAAAAATTATATGTTGCTTATAATTAGAAATATAGTTCCACAGATCTGATTGATTGAATTCAGCCGGAAACTGATCAGGATGATTGATGATGCTATATAGATGATTTACTTACCTCACAAAACAAACCAAATAAATATATTTTCATAATATCTAGAACTGGCTAACTCAAACTACTTGTTAGACTGCTCTAAAAGAACATATTTGCTTTATATCTCCTGGGTTGTTGTAACGAATAAAGCTGACTGAAATTGTTTTATTAAGCCAACCGATCACGTTGGAGGAATATTAGAGATAATTTTTTCATAGATATCTGATTAATATTTCCGATTAAGTTAGATTAGTCAGACTAAAATATTGTGAAAATACGTATTCTCTAATAATCATATATATTTTATAATAATTTTTTTTTTGGGAGCAGTAAATCATCAATATAGCGTCGTTAGTGAGTCCAATTTATTAAAAATTCGGCTGAATTCATTTAATCAAACTTGTGGTTATATATTAGTATTAGTATTGAACAACCAGACTTTAATGTGTTAGAAGACATTATTCCAATAGAGGAATAACAATTTATTAATGAAGAACCCTCAATATATGAATTGAACTTATTCCAAAATTTTCCCACACATTTTGACTCCTTGTTCTCTTTGTATTTACAGCAATCAATTCCAAATAAACACATTACTCTATAAAACTGAATCCTTGGCAATACAATTGGCTAAACTAGCTCGTCATAGTCACCCTATTCTAGGCACCCCATTTCTCAACCCCTCTTGTAGTATTAGTGAAACAAAACACGACAGACGACCAGATTGCAGCTAAAGCCATCCCTTTGAATGTTGCGTTGCGAATCCCTTGCAGCTGTTTTGATTCCGACCCTTGTAGAGATTTTTTCACGTAATTGAACTTTCTCACAGAATGTGGCGAATGTGGTCAGTCACTCAATATGCTTAAAAGATCAAAATAATGTTGAGAAAAATTTAAAATTTTCGCAAAAGAAATCTTGTTTTCTGTTTATATTTTTAAAAAGTCTCACGCTTTATCTTGAGGACAATTACGATAGTTTTTTTTATAGGTTTTACTTTGACAGCACTAATAGCAATAGCTACAACATTTTGGTTTTTTCTAAGACTAATTTAAGCCATACATTTTTGTGTATACTGTCTATAGACACCTATGACAATTATTCAAATTATCATTTTGATTCTGACAATAATCCAATTTTGTGTTATGAAGTCCAACAGGATTATATTTTAGAAACAGTGTCATAAAGCGAGTTACTGTGTCGCAGTCGAACATGAAACATAAATTTTCTATGACTATCTCTAAACTTGGTTATTTATGCATTGAAAACGAGGCGTAAATTATACATTTCTCGCATTTTATTTTATTTAAGCATACAAATACTACCAAAAACAATTCACACGTGGCACTCAGTTGTGTAGCCTGAAAATATTTTTTCTGTAGATTCACATTGGTAGCTCAATGTCACCGGCCAATTTGTTAGGTTATTAGGAAAGTACAAATGTCAACAGTGTTTAGGATCGAAAAAAAATCTTGCAACACTAGTGTGTACAAACATTATGTCAATCGGTCTCGAAATATTTAGCCTTATGTCATAATGCACTCTCGTTGAATGAATTACTAATTCAATCTTGCTCTTTTTAGAATTGTCACTTATTTTTAAATTGACTCATAAAAAAAACTCTTGCTAATTGAATCTAGAAAAAGTCAGATAGTTATTGCAAGATAAATATTTAATACTTACTGTGCGATTTTACCAAGCAAATAAAAATTAAGCATGCAAGAAAAGGCTATAAAAATACAAATAACTTTGTTTGTATAAGCAAAAAACAAAGAGAAATCGAAATAGAGACACTTTTACTTATTATGCATATGCAATGTGTATTGAAAATTATGTTACAGAAGATTATCCATTTCAGCTCGTCTTACAAATTGCATTTTTTAAGCCATTTCTCCAATTTCAAAATGGGGTCTTCCACTATTTTTACTTACTTGTACAAATATTCCTCAACTTAACACTTATATAAATTATAATTTTTTTATTTAAACAATAATAGTCCGTAAGACAAGACATGAATTTTTAGTTGATTACCGTTCACTTGAAACTTCGGGAGTGACTTCATTGTGATGAGTCCGACAGCTTTCACATTTGACAAAATTCTTGATTTGGGGGCGTTTTTCAGCTAATTGAACGCGTCAATTTCATGAAGCCTTAAAAATGTACTACCGTCATATTGATGTTCACACTAACCGAAAGATTTTTTGATTATAAAATGAAAAATAATATTGTCCGACATGAATATTGGGGGCCAGCGGTGAGTTCGACAAGCCGCACTTGTCAAAAGTACGTTGGTATGAAAACGGATTACCGCTAGTCTGAGACTTTGAGGACGTGTTCAATTTTTTTTCTGAAATTTGGTCATTTTGTCCGGCTAATTTTCAGGGGCGTTTCCCAGTCCAACACTGAAAACGTGTCAGGATTATAACAGTTCCTTCATCAATGACTGCTCAGCTCTATGTTTTTTATTTTCCATTCAAATAATGTCTAGACCATTACTGTATACATGTCCGAAAATTTAAGAGGGGCAATACTTCAGAAAATCAAAAATATGTTGTATGAATGCGGCTGCGTTCATAGACATACATATATGAAATGCATATCAAGTCAGTATGATTATTGATTATAAATAATAAAAGAAAGGCTTGTCCACCGATATATTATTATTATTTTGGAATCAAATGTGTGATATAAAGTCATTATACTGTGATAATCACCTCAAATATCATTCAAATTCACCTTCAACTGTGATATCTATATATTAATAGGTCAAGAGCAAACTTTCGACCTCTTTTCAAGCATATTGCATGCACGGAAGAGTGTGAGATCTGGCATACTCAAAATTCATATGGAGAAGATGTGCAGAAAGCGAGAATTATATACAGGTGTTCCATTTTAATCTATATATTAATACGTGAAGAGGAAGCTTCGTATCCCTTTTCAAGCATATTGTACGCACGAAAAAATTTGATATTTGGCACACTTGAAGTTTATATGATCGAGTGCAGAAAGCTGAAAGTATATACAGGTGTCCCATTTTAATTTTACGACGTGAAGAGAAAACATTATACCGCGCACACGAGGTAATGTGAAACTTGGTTTAGTTGAAGTCTGTGTGGAGAATGTGAGATATGGCATATTTGTAGTATATCTGGAGAAATATGCACGGAATGGAAGAATGGCTGAAGAAAAATTTCGAACATTTCTCTTCTTTTCCTATAATCGGGGGAGAAAGTCACTTTGAAATCTTGAATGGGAACCACTAATCCTAATTTTAGATTCGAATGAAGCACCGAATACCAATTTAATTCTACTAGGAACCCCCGGAGATGGAAGATTAAAGTGAGTAACGTTCTAACTTAGCGACATAAGAATATATCTCTTTTTCTATTTTCTACTTCACTTTTTTTCAATCATTTTGTTAATGAATTATTCATCACCAGCTTATAAACAACGTCCATTACTTATCTTTTGATATTAAATACGTCAAAAACTGAGTTATATATGTGCGAGCGTTTTCTTGTCGGACTGACGATAAGAACCAATATTTCTGTCGGACATATGTTTTTGGACAGATAATATGTTTTCAAATTATGACTGTTTTGGTCCGACAAGCGGTCATTGATGAAGGAACTGTTATAATCCTGACACGTTTTCAGTATCAGACTGAGAAAATGCCCCCGAAAATTGCCAACAAAATGACCAAATTTTAGAAGAAAAAAATTGAACACGTCCTCAAAGTCTCAGACTAGCGGTAATCCGTTTTTATACCAACGTACTTGTGACAAGTGCGGCTTGTCGGACTCACCACTGCCCCCTAATATTCATGTCGGACAATATTATTTTTGATTTTATAATCAAAAAATCTTTCGATTAGTGTAAACATCAATATGACGGTAATACATTTTCAAGACTTCATGAAATTGACATGTTCAATTAACTCTCGCTGAAAAACGTCCCCAAATCAAGAATTTCGTCAAATGTGAAAGCTGTCGGACTCATCACAATGAAATCACTTACGTTTTTCTTAAGTTTCAAGTGAGCGGTAATCAACGAAAAATCTATGCCCTGTCTCACGGACTATAACCTATTAAATTTTCAGATAATGGGACACAAAGAAAAAATATTGAAATACCAGTTTACGAAAGGAAAATTTGAGATAAGCTGATCTAAAATAATCGATCAAGTAATTAAAACAGGGAATGTTTGAAAAGTCTGCAAGTGGAAAAATCAAGAATCATGTTAACGACAAACGACAATTAATAATTAAACTGTCAGATTGACAATTCATTTGCTTTTGTTTAATTTTCTTTCTGATTTTACAGCAAAATGTTTGATCAACAAATGCTGTTTTATCTAGAAAAAATTATTCATATATTCAAAACCTCATATTGAACTCCTATTTTCTTCGTTCCAGTAAACACCTTGTTAAGCAATTTTCGTTGCAAAATTAGAGCTTGAATTATTTTTCTACAGCCGTGATTAAAATGTCATTTAACGAGCTGGTTTCCATGTTGCTAAATAACATCTTTGCAAACCTGTAGCTCCAATCGTTTTAAGCATGATTTGAAATTGACATAGACATATTAATTGATTTGTGCTGTCTCAGTTCACTTTTGTAAAAGAGGTATGATAAATAATTTATTTTATAATGTTTAATGAACTCTTCAGATATGCGTTGCCCTACGTCTTGTGAACATTTATAAAATATGTGACATAATATAATATTATTTAGTGAGGAAACATAAATTTCAGAAGGTCAACCAAGTCAATGAAGATCAAATTTTGGAAAAAATGGCAAATGTGTGAATTCAAAGTTCAAATCAAAAATAATAAATTTGCGCAGGGCGCTATGAAGTGGAAATCAGCGATTTGAAATAAACTTTTTATCAGTGAAATTTTCCAACAACAAAAAAAAATCAATAACCTGGCTATTTGATAATGGACCTCTTTTTATTGTCATAGAGGGCACGAAAGCAGAAATGGTAAATCTATAAAAGAAGACTATGATACCTTCTATAACCGTCATTTCAGTGTTGATACCAAAAATATTGTGAAATTTTTCAGCTTGCTTTGTAGGTTTTTTTCCAACCACACTCAATTTCTAATAATACTCATGCTGGTTTTTGCATATTTTGTAAATTAATTGCATATTTATAAATCGATTCAGTTCATTATCTTCTTGCTAAAATAATTACTTTTTGCAGAAAAATCTAAATTTCTTCATATAAACGTCTTTTTTAGCGTTCCAGCTGACCTGGTTTGAATATGACCACGACATATTTCTACAATCGATTTAACCACCTCTGAAGTAATTATTTATTAGATAATCATCATTTTAGTTGCAATATGTGAAAACAGTATCTCTTAGTACAATTTTATTGATTTCCAATACAATTTGAATAATTTGAAGACACCTGTTTGATGTAAAGTCAACAAAAATAATTCTCTATTATGTTAGCAGCGAAATGAAACGCTGTTAGGTAAAAAAAAAATTGAATTGAAATAGGACATCAATAAAACAAAATATGCTCTAGACTAGCAATTGGAGAAAAGTGGAGTGTATCATATAATAATTTATGTCCGACTAGTTTATTATTGTTGTTATAATAATACCACCCGACGGCATTATTTTGAAAAATAACAAACAAGTCTCCTAGTTATAGCAAGTAACCAGAGTAACTTCTCTGACAGAAATCACAATGACAGGACATACATTACTAAAATTTTTGGTTGAAATAATACAAAAGTCGGACATTAAACATTACAGGCACCACGGGAGTTGAACGAACGATAATGCCTACGGTCAACGTGCACACCTCGGGCTACAGGTCTACTGTTGACCTCAAGCATTATTGTTTTTTTAACACCCTTGACACCTTAATTACTATTTTAGCATCATAATGTTATGATTACGGTACTGAAAAGAGGGCAGAAAGTGTCAAAATCATCATGACAACGAAATAAATGAATGCCAAGAATGATTCATTTTCATTAATATTATATTTCCAGATATTGTAATACTCGACATAGAAGATGAGCTTGTAGAGATAAAAAAATATTAATTCATTTATTGGCAGATCCAAGTCTTCTGGCAATCTTGTTCTTTTTTCTCGCGATTCTGCAATGTAATCTGTAATTGAATTACTTTTCCAATCACAGTTTTTTTTTTTGAAGTTGAGATATCAGCACCACTTTCTGCAAAAATTGTTCTTTGAAAAGAGTGACCCGTATACTTGGCAATAAGTCCAGGAATTCATCCAAATGTATTATTGATAAATAAGAGAAACTTCAAAATTTTCACATTCTTTGGTCTCAAATTCATATAATTTTTAATAATACTAATGTAATCTACCACGTCACCATCAATCAAAATTTGACGAATTTTTGTATGGAATTCAGCAAGCTTCACACAATCAGTTGTTGATAAAATGTGTGCGAATCAATCGTCAGAACCGGAAGTGCACTTCAGTTGAAATTGTTTTCTAATTTTGCGCATAAATTTAGAACTGTTAACTGTAGAATCTTGAAACAGATTTTCAGAATTTTTTGGATAAATCCAAAACTATTAGCCGTTGAAAGATGCGATTTTGTGTTTGAATATTGTATTATTATTAAATTTATTTTTGCAATATTTTGAATAAATTGCCTCATGGTAGTATGTAATGGTTGATAAGACGAAAAGTTGTTTCAAAAACCATACGTTCAATTTGGAATCTTTAGGCTATCGATTTCGGACTATAATTGTCCATCTTCAGACCTTGGCGTCAAAAGTTTTAAGACCAGCTAACATTTTAACGTGTATTTCCCAAAAAAACGTTATTAAATTCAATCAAAATCATGACTTTCCATCAATTTAGCTGCTTTTAAAACTTTTGACGCCAAGGCCTGAAGATGGACAATTATAGTCCGAAATCGATAACCTAAAGATTCTAAATTGAACGTATGTTTTTTGAAGCAACGTTTCGTCTTATTTTTCTTGCAAGTTTTGAATATTCAGGGCATAAAATGATTTATGTAGCTGCCGTAATACCGCGCTTATCAATACTCCCTCCCCATACACTATCTACTTGGTTGTTACATACGTGATGTTTGCAATTTTTTTAATTGTACTATCGCAACTGAACGGTTGATAATTTTGATATTTTGTTTATTTTTTGAAGATTTGTTCAATTTTGACTATAAAATACTCAAGTTCCATCAAAAATTTACCTACAGATCTTATGAAAATATATTAAAAACAAGCTTGGCCATAAGCTACGTATGTTATTATACAAAACTTCAACAATTTTGCGCAGAGCTCTCGAATTTTACGGCAGGCTTTTTATTTATTTGTACAAAATAAAAGTACTGTAAAACCGACAAAATTCTGGTAACATATAAAGCTTGCCATCGCTACATGGATGTTTCCTATCATGAAAGAATCCTTTTCAGTTCAAATCGTCTTGTCTGATAGCGGGATCCCGTGGTTTATAGTGAGGGTGACCGGTAAAATAAGTGAAATTACGATATCAGATTATTTATAAAGTACATGTTTTACAATTATGGAAATAGCTTCTATTTATTCTTGAGAAACAAGATGAATTGTTGACTGTTTATTAGAGTCTAAAATGCTGGCAGTCAACGCGATTGGAGTAAGATTTTAAAAGAAAAAATTATCACATACATGCATGCCGATGGATTGAATGCTATATTTATATATTAGAATAGCTATATGCAAAATGGCAAACAAAAAAATCATGGCTAAAACCACGGCAGACAGATATTTAAAGTGCGTTGTGCTGGAGCGTTTACACTCAGACACAGAACATTTTGTTTTTGAATGATTTCATTTTTTTTATGTATATGTAAATATGATTTACAGAAGTGACTTTTGATAAGTTTGACGTACTACCCCACAGATGTGAAATTTTTCTTTTCTAAATTTCAATTTGATGGTAGTAGTAGTTGGTAACTAAGGAAACGATATTGTGAATGGCTTTGTTTTCGTCAAAATTGACAGAAAATTTCTTCCCAATTTGAATTTAAAAAAAGCCACGGATTCGCGCTGGCAGGCAAGACGATTCGAACTTGGCTACACCAAAAGATCCTTTTACAAAAGGAATTAGCCATGTAGCGATAACAAAGTTTTTAATGTAGCCAGCTCTCCGTCTAAAACGTATAATGCTGAAATTTTCTATTTAAGGTCTTGATGTGCACCTCGCATTATGGTTGCAATCGTCAGTACCGGAAGTGCACTTTACTTGAAACTATTTTTCAGGCAAGTTTTATGCTGCCAGTTTGGGAATTTTTTGAAAAACTTGATTATCAAATACTTTCAAAAGATGGCAATATTAGTATTTATCTCCAAAAAGGAAGTAGCGCTTTTGAGATAATTTCGTTATGACTATTTCGTCCTAATAATAATATTTTGAACTGAATCATTGGTCAGCTGCAACAATAAGATCATAACAAAATATTCTGTAGTACCTAATGCGCGAGTAATTTTGCAATTTAATAATATAGAAGTACATCAACTAATAATAACAAACATTGTATAGTCAACGATGCGACAACAAACATTACATAACAACAGCAGATAACAAAAAAATATCAGCAAAGAAATTTCCTTAAACTCAAGAAAAACGGCAATTTGGTCACTGATTTATTTACTCAATATTCTCATCAATAAAAGATAACTACTTTGAATATTTTGGTCGTTATTATTAGTATTAAATTGCAATTTTGGTCATTTTCTTGTTTATTTAGTAGGAATATTGTATTCGAAATCAAATTATACGTAGTTTTTTTTTTGGTTTTACCTGTGATCGTATATGAAAATTGTTACGCATAATAACCATGACATCTATTATTATTACATTTTATTATAAATACAGATTTTTCTTCAAATTAACAAATCTTTATATCTTATAGGTACTGATCGTTATGGGGGGTCTACTTCTATTATATTACACTCCGATATTCAATTTATAATATGAGCCGAGGATGCGTTCAAAAACTAACCTAGAACGTATAGATTCTCAATTTAAAAAAATAATAATAATCCTACAAGTATATTAAATCAAATTTTTTTCACAAAAAATTTGGTAAAATATATATATATATATATATATATATATATATATATATATATAACTTGGAGCAGCATTTATAATTCAAAATGATAAATGAATTAAGGGGATTATGTTTTCCAAATTTATGTCATCAACACAGTTTTCATCAATAAAACAATTTATTTTTAGAATACAATTCAAATATTATTAAAATGTGCAAAATACCTTCCAGATAAAGTTAATTCACAATAATCCCAGAGTCCATGTAAAGAGGAATGAATTACGTTTCTATGGCTACAGTAAACAAATAGAGTCGCGTTTACAACTAAGCATGCTATTAACAATCTCACCGCGAGGTTGGCGCGCAACTGAATTCACTTTGGCGATCCGCGAGCCGGCCGATTTTCCCCACCTCGCGCCCTTTAAGGGTCAGAGGGGGAATTCGAATTACGTTACTGTTTGACAAAAGGGGTGTCTTTTCCATTCAGCCTTTCCTATTTAGAGATGAGAAGAATCAGAGCACTTTAGGTCTAATTGAAGGTGATAAAGGATAAAAAATCTGCGGTGGCCACAGAGTACTTTCCCGACCATACTTTCCAGGGTCAGTTTAATCGCTGTTTCGGAAATTTAGAGTGTCGCATCAAATAATTGTATATTTCAAAGTGACAGCTGTCATCGTCAAAGTGACAGCTGTCATTATTACAGCGACAGATGGCGGTTATTTTGAGCCCTCACATGAAATAAGTCCTTTTCTAGATTTTCTGGGCCTTTAATTTATTGGAACATACAGTTCCGATGATTGTCGGAATTTAATTTGAAGATGGTTATATGGATTCCAATACTTATAATTCCCGAGAGCTTGAAGTTGATACCAAACTAGACATCATTTAAATGATTTGTGATAGAAACAATTAATCTAAATATCCTCTTTGATACCTCTACTAGAATTATCTGCACAAGAGCTTTAATTTGATACCAAACACGACAGAACCAAATTACCCATTTTAAAAAGCAATAGACGAACATTCGCATGTGATGTCAAAATATGAGTGATAATAGTTCTGACACCACATTATGATTCTCATTATTGTTTTTGGTTCAGAAAAATATAACAAATTTTATAATACTTAATTCAAATTTTGATAATAACAAATGAACCGCTGATAATTTTGAAAAATGTTTCTTATGAATGTTGTGCCAAATCATTCAAAAATTAGTTTTAGCTATTTCATGTTTTATGATAAATACTACCGTTTATAAAATTAAGTTCTTTCAGTGAAGTCTGGGTACCATTGGTTGAAAAAAGCTCATCTACGAACTTAAACCTAACTTTTTGATAAAAACTCAAAATATAAAATTTCAGTCAAAAATTCGTACGCGTTCTCAAAATATCGTGCTTCCAAACAATCAGACCGACAGACAGGCCTATTTTTATAGTTTTAAGCAACCAACACCAATTTCGAAAATCCTAGAGTTGCCCACACAGATATTTGAATTACCTAGAGAATCTGATGAACTTCAAAAATCTTCTCAATATTCTAATTGGAAAGAAATTGAACAATTTCTCGCTGCAGAAGGGTCGTTCCGAGATGGTACGAAATTTAATTTACCTTATAAAGATTCCCTTTTCTAATTTACAATCCAGCTCAAAGGGGTTCTAACACTGTCACGTAAATACAAAATAACAATTCTGATACAGCTATTTATAAGGGTTAGTACGTTGTCTTAACCATCTTGAATTTATTTGAATATTGTGCCTGCAATACTTCTCTCAGTCTAAAGGTACTTCTATTCTTCTAGTCGGCATTTTTATTTCAATCAATTTCTGCGTTCAAATTCAACTTTAGATTGGAAATAATGTAAGTAAACTAATCAAATTAGAATAAGATTCGCGAAACTTATTCTAACAATTCGTTTGATCTGCAGTTTCTAGAACAGTTTATCATCTTACGTATTATATTTCTCAGAATGTCCTCTACCAATCGAAATGAAAAATTTGTACAAACAATAGTGCAAAAAATTTAATTGTTCACAAAATAACATGAAATGACCTTAAAAAAATTCGCACTTAAAATATCCAAGGAAATTTAATTCATTTTAATGAGGTATGTGTCATAGTGGATTGTATCATATCGTAGCTAATGCGATATGAAGTGAAAATATGACTGAAGTTTCACGCGGTCAACTACATAATTAGATTGATCTACAATAATTATTTGAATATAAATTATAGATGCATTATGCTGCTCATATCTGAACTAATTTCAATTTGAGAATAGGTAGATCTACGTCCATAATTTTTTGACACATCTTCAGGTTCAGTACCAAATTTATTGTCATTTGTTGACTTATACATAGAATACAGTACAAAGATACTTGATTTTTCGCGCTAAATTACTCTTATTCACTACCACTATTACTACTCTCCGTTTCCGCCTGAACGTCTGCCTATAGGCTATGTGCAAGGGGGCGGAGTTTGAACAAATATCGATGCGAGCGCTCATGGTGAGCACCATTGTAAGCATTGAACTCCATTTCTCAGAATACGTCATTGGGCATTGTAGTTTAAAAATTAAAATAGTTGCATATAAAACATAGGAAAACGCTTGTTCTGGCTGCTTCAAGTGGAATATAGTTTCATAGATTCCATGTACCCAGTTATAACATAAAAAAAAACCAGTGGAGTGGATCAAAGCGGTAAATAGAGTATTATCTGTCCTTCATTATTAATCTAAATAACAAAGATGTTTGTAATTCAATTGTGAAATTAAAAACATTCATCATCGATTTGGGATTTATAAATTTATCTCTATCTCTAATTTGTAAGGTGTTTCAGTGATAGAAGTTTGTCGGATGCACTTCGCAATAATTTTGTTGTTAATATTGTCAGTAGCATATTCTTCAACATGTTTAATATGGCAAAACTAAGTTCACGCTTCTCTTCAATGCTTCCTCGCTAAAAGGGATACAGTGTTTGATACATACAAACCCGATCCGCAAGATCATCGGCGTCATAATTTGAGATGATCCTGTCAATTTGGACGAATTAAGACGTTTTTTCTAATAGGTACGTTGAAATTGAAGAAGAAAATACTCAAAATAAATAATTTCAACGTACCTTTTATGCTATGTAAGTTATATTATACGCAGGCAGCTAAATTAAATAAATATCAGTACATTTAAAAAATTATATGTATGGAACAATGATAAAATGGGAGTTCAATCGTTCTCCATTGCCCGCTAGAGGCGCTAGTAGACTTCATGCACGTAGCCTATATAATCTATCGTTCGACTTTCCACAACAATTGTGATGGTATGTAATAAATCCATGTATCATGTGAATAGATACTACAATTTTATGAAGTTAATGAATTTAGATAGACCAAATTGTGAATTAATGCAATTAAAATTCAAGGACCTACCGATTTATATTTGCATGATATCATCTGTTGTTCTGTAACCCGCAGTTGGCCAAATGGGCTTTTTGCAATTTTGAACATGCTCGGAAACCAACAAAATATTCAACTTTAACAGCACTTGTGCAAAGAAAAAATTCTAAATTGGAATACTCAACAAGGTTAGAATTCGCAAATAAATTTACATAAGAACCAATTAATTAGAATTTAATAGGAGGCGCTATTCATCTCCATAAACGAGCGAGTATAAGCGTGCAACTGTAAACATTACCGCCATTTTTGTTCCGGGGTCAAGGTCGCAGACTAGAGGCAATGTACATAAATATAAATGAAATTGCATCCACCCGGAATTAGAATTTACATATTAAAAACAGTGCAGGAGCATTGCGTATTGAGATATCAAAATCATTATATTCGACGTTCATATTAAAAGCCAAAGTTTTACATTTCCTTTATGGCACGATTGTTAAGTATCTGACGTGGATATCACGTGACTTACTTGTACATCATTGGATATATATAATTAAACACAACATCTCATCATTCCACGGCTAGTCGGTTGCTATGGAAACAGTAGGTCATCATTCTTATGCTACAACATTCCTAAATACTGATTTCCAGGATTCTACGGCTAACAGAGTTCTGAATTCATGCGCAAAATTCCAAGATCGTCAAGTATAGTGCACTTTCGACTCGATCGATCTCAATGAAAATAGGATATGAGCATCTAGACAGTACTATCATCTTGAATACTGTATTCTAATATTCTACGTTCAATCATTTTGGATTTATGCGGAAAATTAAAAAATGTTCCGAGTAAACTGCATTCCCGGCTTAACTGATCACAATCATGATGCAAGGTGTACAACTAGATGCTATAAAAGTGCTTAATACGAAATCTCAATATTCTGCGACTGATTATTTTAAATTTATGAGAAAAATTCGAAAAGTCTGTAATAAGAAGTGTACTTCCGGCTTAGTCGATTGGGACGAAAATAGAAGATGATCATTTGGATGCTACAGCAATCTCAAATACTGAATTCCAGTATCCTACGGCTAATCATTCTAGACTCACAAGGAAAATTCAAAAGAAGTATGAGATAAAGTGCACTTCCAGTACAGGCGATTGCAACCATAATGCGAGGTGCACATCAAGATCCTAAATCCTATACCAGTCTTTTATACAAAATTTCAGCATTATACGTTTGACGAATTCTGTGATTTGCGAGTTACGCACATACACACATACATACTTACCTACGTACCGACATTAAGTAAAAAATAGTCAAAATGGATTCAGGGATGTTCAAAACGAATATATCCATCAAAATCTCGATATGTGAATTTTGTTGGTTTCACAATATTTCCTTGTACTTTTAGACCGTCAGATAGTCGTGGATTTCAGTGCCTCATTTTGTTTTTCATGCCTTCAAGAGGTTTGATATGTATGTATATTTGGAGTTCAATAATGCTGAAATTAAAGCTGGATCGTGTGAACAACATAATAAAAATTAATTTTAAATTTGTATGAAAAAGCATGTTCTGATCCAATTTTGTCACTTTATCATGCTTACGAGATAAAAAAAAAAGAAAAATATTTTAACGGGTCAAACAAAATTAAAAAATTAACAACAGATTATCATTGCCTACCTTATCATTTCAATTAAACTGATTGTTTTGTACGGCAAATTCTAAATGTCTGTTACACTCATAAACTGCACTTCCGGCTTGGCCGATAGATACAAAAATAGTAGATAACTATTTTGATGCTACAACACACAAGCCAAAAATAGTCAAAATGGATTCAGGGATGCTTCAAACGGATATTTCCATCAAAATCTCGATAGGTGAATTTTGTCGGTTTCACAATACTTTCTTGTACTTAGTACAAGTGAGTAAGAAGCTTTATTCACGAAAGAAAAAAAACACATACATATTAATGCATAATAATAAATCTGTTTAATAGTACATCAAATAACACGTAGTTCAGATAGTTCCCAAATAGAGCAATCCGAAATTCAGGAAGTTTGTAAAATAAAGCAGAGGTATGAGCAAAACGTACACAGTGAGAATCCATGTCTAAAATAAAGAACATCAATACAATTCTCACATGTGACTTTAAGGAAGCAGGAATTGGTAAAGTGAAACTAAAAAGAGAGAAAATACCTCACCAACGCTGCCCGCAGGCATCTGCGTGAATCTGTGAGTTCCGCTCCACACTAAAGCCCGCCGCACACGAGGCAATTTTCCATGCAATTTTGTTCACTTAATTTGCAGCAAGTTTTCTTGCGCACTGGGCAACTTTGAGGTACACTTAGTGTGACACTTATTCTCGCATCACACGATGCAAGCTGCGCCACTCATTCTAACACTAGAACGTAGACTTGGTAGATTTTTACATTACAAGTATGGATGTTGTCGAAACTAATCGTCGGAAAAGAGCAGGAGCATTTGCTGCAGTTATAGCTTGCGAATTACGAGACAGAAAAAAAAAAAAGAAGAAAAACTTTGGTCAAGAGAGTGACTTTTGAGAAGAAATCAAGGCCGCAGAGTTTTCAACATTTTTTTTGACGAGCTAGTAGGGTGTATACCAAACGTGAAAAACCTGGAAATGTCAGGGAATTTAGATAAACTTGAAATGTCATGGAATCGTCAGGGAATTTCTGATATTTGTCTGGAAAAAATACATCATAGGATATTTATGCATTATTACTCATAAAAGTATATTTTCACTCTTTAAGATACTAGGGCCATCTGTGCAAATCTATAAGTCTTCCAGATCTATAAATTCATGAAAAAAAAATTTATTAAAGTACATTTACTTTTGTCGATTAATGTAAATTCGTTCATGATATCAGGTTCGTTGCGATTTTGTTTTTAATTCACAGATTTATAGGGTTCACACAGAATTGCAACATTAATCTGTGATTATATGTAAACTTGTATCAAACTTTTGTTTTTTACTGTCTGGAATTTTATTGAAAATAACCTGGAAAACCTGGAAGTCAGGGAATTTTCATTTAATTTTTGGTATACACTCTGAGCTAGGATACGTAAACATTACCTAGTTTCCACTAGCCATAATTTTTACTTATTTGTATCTTAAAACACCACAAAACACAATGTACTAACGAGGCACAGCATTCTGATGCAACATACAACTCAGTGATGTAATCACGTGATTTCGTCGTCTGCTTTGATTGGCTGTGGACAGCAGTCAGTGGCGCAGCAAGTGCGAAAAATAGCACCGAACCTATCTTGAAAAACAAGTCTCGTGGTAAGTCTAGTACCCCGCATCGCACCAAATTTCTTGCATAGGAGCAAGCGTGGCACCCAGTGCGGCGCCAAGTGAACAAAATTGCTTGAAAAATTGCATCGTGTGCGGCGAGCTTAAGCGTGAAACTGCGGGAAATCTCGCCCACACCCAGAGGATGTGAATCTGCGAGACTTGCAATCTTCCGCGGAGATATCTGTAAATTCGAAGTAGGAAGAGTTGAAAGCCGAGTTAAAACTCAGTCTCCGCCTGCTCACTCAAAGATATACGAGCGAACCGCTGGGCACCTCCTGATAAAACAACTACAAATGGCAGGAGGGCACCGCTGGCACCGGCCCGTTCAACCAGTACTTCGTCGAAAGCAACTCAGCAAGTTTTAGGACTATGATAAAGGATAAAAGGATCGCAGCACACCAATTCAATCGCTCAACACTTAATATCATATTCAAACATTAATAGCAATACTCATCTGACATAATATTTAGAATAACCAACCCACTATGATATTTAGCATCAGCACTGAAAAAATATATAACTATTTCTGAAAGATTAAGCAACACTGAAAGAAAGAGTTATTGAATAAGATAACCGATATGCATGTTATGCTTACATCATTACCTGCAATTAAATTATTCTTATTTAATACCTCAAAAGAAATCCATAGCACGATTTATGATTGAATTGAATTGCAGTGCCTATTCTATTTGCTGAGCTTTTTTTGAATCCTTTTCACTCACTTGTACAAAGTAGGTACAAGTTTTGTGAAACCGACAAAATTCACATTTCGAGATTTTGATGGAAATATCTGCTTTGAGCATTCTTGAATCCATTTTGAGTATTTTCGGCTTGATGTTGGTACACCTGTAGGTATGTATGTACGTAATTCGCAAATATTAAATTCCGTCGAATGTAAAATGTAAGACTGGCTTAAGGTCTAGTTGTGCACCTCACATTATGGTTGCAATTGTCTGTACCGGAAGTGCACTTTACTTGAATGTTTCGCATAAATCCAAAACAGCCTGCACTTCCGATACAAACGATTGTGACCATAATGCGAAGTGCACCCTAGACCAGTCTTAAATACAAAATTTCAATATTGTATGCTCAACTGGTTTTGAGATTTGCGAGTTACGAGAAAGCCAGAAATAGTTAAAATGGATTCAAGGATGCTCAAAACGGATATTTTCATCAAAATCTCGAAATGTGAATTTTGTCGGTTCCACAATACTTACTTTTACTTTCTTCAAGCAAAAATAGAACGAATCCGTCAAACTTTGTTTATTTTTGAAAAACTGTTTATTGAGTGATCATTTATTTGTGTCTTTTTTAAAATTATAATCAACAATTGGGAAAGGTCCTCCAACCATGCTAACGGAAAGTCTTGATACGCTAATCAATAGAAGATACAATTTTACATGCCATTTAATACTCAAGTCTAAAAATACATACTTACCCGGAAATAACAAGGCTGGGTACATATTAGTTTATTTCCTTCAGTAAAAGGGAAATCAATAATCAAAAATTACATCAAATATAATTACTTTATTTGTAATGCACTCCTTGTGAAGTAATATATTGAATAAATATCGGTAAATATTTGTGCATATTAATTATCACATTTTTATATATATTATCAACTATAAAATAAAAAATACACTTCTAGATACGAACTTTATAATAGTTCTAAAAGACAGAATATACAGAATATCAAATGAAGGCGTTTCGTAAATTTCGATATTGTCAAAATTTTAATGGATCCAAAAATATTTTCACAATCTCTAAATGAAATTCACTATCCATATATGTTATTATAAGAGTTAAGATTTCAGTTAAATGAGAATCGATGGAATATAAACCAATTAATCATCAACTCATCAAAATCCGGACACCTGTGAATTTTTGTTCTTTTGAAAGCTTTGCTTGGTTTTCATCGCTGGATCTATGTATCAAAATTTAGGAATCATCTTAACAGAACATCTGTATAACATTTCACAAGATAAAATATACTACTAAATTAAAAAAATTTCTACTTAGCTGCTACATAAAAATCTAAAAGAATCATTTAATATATTTAACAGATGCAACTTCAAATAATTGCACTTAAAAAACAATAAATATTTCAGTTTTAATCTAAAAAGTTAATTGAATATTTCACAATTCTAAAATGCTAATATTTATTATAAAAATAACGTATAGGAATCGTTTGAACACTCAGTGAATTTTATAACAATCTCAACAATCGGTGAGCCAACAATAAACCACACAAGTTTCAAAATCGTGAAGTCTACTTATTAATGTTTTAATCTTAAAAATATTTGTGTATAAAACAAATATAAAATTTGTTCAATATAGCAGTCTTCTTTTTTTGGCACCAAAATATAGCTGTGAGCGTAATACTTTAAATTAGGACATTTTGTTTTTTTTACCCAGAATTCTCATAAGTTCTTTAGACATGTAGTATGGTTTTTCTGCAGATCCGTCGTTTCTCTCACAATCCTCAACTAAAAACATAAAATTCCAATTATTTCAGTAAATAAATGATGAATAATACATTTATTGTCCGACTAGTCCATTGTTATGATAATAATGATTCCAGGGTAATTACGTAACAAATAATACCCGAGGCCATTACTTTCCTAGTTACAGCAAGTAACTAGAGTAATTTCTCAGACAGAAATCACAATGGCAGGACATACATTGTTAAAATTTTTGATTGAAATAGTACAAAAGTTGGACATGAAACATTGAAGGCACCACGGGAGTTGAACGGATGATAATGCTTAAAGTCAACGTACACACCTCGGGCCGGAGATCCTCGGTAAGTACACTGTTGACCTCAGGTATTATTGTCCTTTTAACACCCTTGATACCTCAATTACTATAATAGCTTAGAATGAATGTTCGCGAGAGAGCATATTCTGATTGGTTTCAGTGGTTCAACTATTTCCATTCATGAATGGCGAACAATAGTTAAATGTGAAACGCTCCCGAAAATTTGTCGGACAAAATGACCAAATCTTAGAAAAAAAATTATTGAACACGTCCTCAAAGTCTCAGACTAGCGGTAATCCGTTTTCATACCAACGTACTTTTGACAAGTGCGGCTTGTCGGATTCACCACTGGCCCCCAATATTCATGTCGGACAATATTATTTTTCATTTTATAATCAAAAAATCTTTCGATTAGTGTAAACATCAATATGACGGTAATACATTTTCAAGACTTCATGAAATTGACGTTCAATTAGCTCTTGCTGGAAAACGCCCCCAAATCAAGAATTCCGTCAAATGTGGAAGCTGTCGGACTCATCACAATAAAGTCACTCATGAAGTTTCAAGTGAGCGGTAATCAACGAAAAATTTATGCCCTGTCTCACGGACTATTAATTCACTTTGATTTTGATTTCGTTCAATTTCCTTCCAAATTGAATTCTATTATTCATTGCTTCTTGCGGAAATGTGTTCAAATGTATGTGACTCAATGATATACTTACGGAAACAGAGAAATAGTGTATCGACAGCCATAGAATATACACTAAAGAAGACACTTGCAATAAAGTAAGCACCTATAGAAATCACAATAACTGGTACAAGTACATAATGCAGATCTTTAGAGTCTATCATATTAAAATTCGCATTTGTGAAAGCGGTGTAGGCAATAATACCAACAGTTGCGGTAACCAGAATTTTTGCCAAGAACAGTAGCATATCAGTAACCTGAAATATATAATATAATTATAGATATTATTGATACAAGTTTGATATAGCCGTTGTAATGAAACGTGTGTGATGTTAAACCACGTGGCGATTAGCCAAGTGCTTTTATCACTCAAGTTTCATTACACTAGCTATATCAAACGTGTATCATTCAATATTTTATCTACGACGGCCTTAATTGCTGCTGAACTAGATTTTTTAATTTGATGTTTGACATTCGAAAAACATTTATGGCCAGTTTCACCGCCGTCACTTAACTTTAAGGGAAGAATAATATCTATGGTTACCATTGTATATACAATTGTTCCCATGGTAATTATTCCGTACTTAAAGTTAAGTGCTAGCGGTGCAACTGGGCATTAGTGTAAAATTCATAGCTTGATCAAGTAGCATTTTATTCATTGTTATGGCAACTATTTGTTTGGTCGACAGCTGTCAAAGTTATAAAGAAAATAAACATATCTAATTGTAAAAATATTGTCTTAAATGTTTATAAAACATAAATTTATGTGTGTGTATCAATAGTTATTTATAATGAAACTTAAAATTTGATAGAATTTCTATTTTTATCATTTCTCTTACAAAAATGCGTGTCATTAGTGGGCGAATCACCTATTAGCGCACCGTCGTAGATAAAAAAATTATTATCAAGTTATAATTTTTGACTTGAATGGTGACAAATTTAAATTGTATTGTGTATCAATAATAAACGTACCTTGTCAACAACAAATACTCGAACTACGTTCCTCATTAGTAAATTGAATGCATCTTTCGCGCTCATACAAAAGTTTCTTCCATGAATAGCGCACATAATATATGCATTTTTGTTAATGAACTTCAAAAATTTTTCCAGGCACCAGAAAAAGCATTTGCAACAGCACATCATGGCTCTTACGAACGGATTATCATACTTCCTCAATTTATGATCAACATATTCAATAATTAGACGAATTATTCTGCATATTGTTATGATTAAGGATCCAAATGCTAAGGTCCCAACGTGGTACCTGAACAAAAAATGCATTAAATTTTACAGGAAGATTTCAATTACATTAGGTGGCCAAATTATCAGGGACAGTACGAAAAAACAAAAAAATTGGTTTTCGTAGAACTTATTTATGTGGTATTGTCATCTACCAGAAAATACCATGGCTTCATATTGTTTTTTTTTTTTTGATAGGGCGGTGGCAAACAGAATGAGGACCAGCAGAACATTTAGTACACATATATTAAAATATTATTTTTACCTTAAAGTTAAAATTATATCGTTCGTTACGGTGAAAAAAGGCACATCGGATTTCCTAAAAGTCCAGTACCAAGTTGCGAAAGTTGCAGCAAGGACCATCTCTCCGAAAGCAGACATGAAGAATACGCCCCAAAGACCCCCAACTATATTGAAAGCTGAAAAAATAGTTATCTGTTAAGCTATTTTATCTTTGAAATAAAAGTTTTATAATTTTTCAACCAAATTAACAAAGAAGTTAGTACAATTGAGATTTTTAACTATCTGCACTAAGAAAACTAAGTGGTAAGGGTATCAATTTAAGTTGTACAGGTAGCAATTTTAGTGGTATCCTTCATCACTTGATTTTTTTGTGTTAAAATTTAATTCGATTCTGAACAGATTGTTACTCTTGCAATTCTGCTCTAAGATGAATACAAAATTTCCTATACAATGTAACTCAAATCACTTGTTAGTAGGTATAGGACATCTCTGACACGAAAATAAGTATTTAAGAGTAACCATACCATGTAAAACTTTTATATATTCTGGTTTATTCACTTCTGTCATCGTACAAAGCATTTTGGAGCAATCTGAGCGAGAATTTCGAGTGCTTTCGCATTCATAAGCAAATTTTTTCACATCACACGTCATATTATCCTGAAAAAATAGAAGAAAAAAATGTATATACAGACAGTTTAATAAAAAATATATTTTACTATACTTTGTAATTAGTAGATCCACACATACAGCCTTTTTCGCCAGCATTTTGAATTGCATAAGATGCTTCACCGACTGATGTCAAATATAGGCTCACTGTTATCGCATATGCTACAACTAATACCTGCAGAATCCATGGACTTATAGGAAAAAATAGAGATGATGTAACAGAGCTTACAGCCCTAAAACATAAATCAGATATTTTGTAAAACAGTAATAAAATAAATTTCGGTTTACATTTGTTTCTGTTGGTATTTGAGCTAGTTAGCCATAATTCACAATGGGCGTAGCATAAGAAGTACATAATATAATTCTTATGAAAATCTTATGCGTGTTCACAATGAGCATAGCATAAGCAAAGCATAAAAATTATTTTATAGGGATATTGCGGCCTGAGTTGGTCATAAAATATTGGTACTTTTAGTATTTAGTATCCGTCACAATTTAAATCACTTGTCCTTAACAACGCTTTGCTTTATTTTTGTTTTGATTCGATTATTTTATCAAAACAGCTTTTTTAAAGACTCCTTTTTCCAAATTTTATATTTGAAAATAATTTTCTTTTTTTGGTTTTGTTTTTTATATTAAAGCTCTTAGTTTAGAAATTACTTTTGTTTCTGCACATGTTTGCAATTAAATGTCTTTTTTGAAAGACGAAATTCGTTTAGTACTGTTATTAAAATGAACATTATAAATATTCCTAACCACAAAAACAAGTTTATTATCATTCATTTGACACATTTACTGTCTGTGTCTGTAAAACTATATTGGACATGCGCATTAAGAACATATATGCGTAAGAAATACGTAAAGTTGAGATGATTTCAACTTTCTTATGCAGTTGTTATGCACTACGTAAGCATAAGAAATATGTAAGATCATTGTGAACACGGCCATAAGAATTGCACACATGTTCAACTTTATGTCTTATGTATTTCTTATGTACTTCTTATGCTTACGCCCATTGTGAATTAGGACTTATATATAAATATCTTAAAGTGTGAGATGATTGATGCAAATTTATTTGAGAGGAATACATCTAATGCTTATCTATTGACGATTATGATCAGTATGATTATATGTGTAACATTTTTCAGAATAAGTATTAAAAATAGAACAAGGGTTAAGGCAAAAAAGTGATGCCGCTTCCACAATCAACATAAGTTGATGAAAATTTGAGATTATATAGTATTTGACGTATAGAAAACAATTCAAAAAAGATAACCACTCTCAAAAGATGGTTCTAGAGGTAAATACTATCATTGATAAAATGATTAATTGACATATGACATTTACTGTATAAAAGACGCAAAAGACAACAAAGCAGAAAACGATGAGCGATTAAAAAAACCTGGGTAACCTGCTAACAGAACCGTAACAGAACTTGGATATTACAACACAAGATGAAATTGCGGACGAAGGAGTATTAGAAGAACCAACAAGAGAATAAGTCAAAGAAATTTTAAGAAGCAGGCGAAATGGCAAAGATGGAATAAACACAGAACGAATAAAATATGGAGGAGATTAACTACACGAATATACATAAACTTATAATGAAAGTATGGAGAGCAGAAAAAATGCCAAAGGAATGGGAAAGAGAACAAGTAGTCACAATTCACAAGGAGATCAACAAGCATGCAAAAATTATACTGAACACAACATATAAAATAATGTCAACACTAATACAAAAAAGAGTCCTGAAAGGAACAGAAAATATAGAATGGCAGCATCAGTGCGGATTCACGCAAGGCAGATCAACAACAGACGCAATACATACGGTCAAACGGATAATAGAAAAAGCACATGAATATAAAATGAACATAGATTTATATTTATTGATTTTAAACAAGCGTTTGATTCGATCAAAAGAGAAAAACTAATGACAGCCCTAGAAGAATTTGGAATAACAGCTAAACTGAGAAGATTGATTCTGATGACATTGAGTGGAACAACAACCACAATTAGAACACAAAAAGGAGAAACCCAGGAATTCGAAATAAACAAAGAAGTAAGATAAAGAGGTACATTATCGGCAACTCTGTTTAACACAGCGTTAGAATGTGTGATGAGGAATTTAAACAAAGGAACATTTAGAACTAGAGGCGGTCAAATAATAGCATTGGCAACAAAAAATAGGAAAATATTGGAAGGAATGGTCGAAGAAATAATAACAGAAAGAAACAAAATGGGATGAAAAATCAATGAGCACAAAGCAAAAATAATGAGGACAGGAAAAAAAGCACGAAATAGAAACATAAAAATATGTAACCTACAGTTTGAGGAGATGAATAAATGCAAATACTTAGACATTATGCTATCCGATAAAGGAGACAACTCAACAAGAAGGGAATAGTATAGAACAAAACCCACCAGACATAAATGAAATTCGAGAAATACTGAACCAGTTGAAAAATAATAAAAGCCCGGGAATTAACGGAATAACATCAGAGATATACAAAAATCCAGTATATTATCGAAATAATAAAGGATATATGACGGACTGAACGTATGCCTAAGAGATGGAAGGAAGCACTAATATGCCCAATTTATAAAAAGGGGGACAGACTGAAATGCGAGATTTACAAAGGTATAGCACTATTAGACGTGGCGTACAAAATTTTAGCAGGATGTTCAAAAAATAGAATACAAAAACAAGCGGATAATACCCTAGGAGAATATCAAGCTGGTTTCAGACCGAACAGATCAACTACACAAATATTTGCACTGAAACAAACTGTAACGAATAGTTATAAACACAATCTGAGCCTGCAAATATTGTTTATAGATTTCAAACGAGCATATGACACAATAAATAAACATAAACTGTATGAAGCACTCGCAGAATTAGGAATATCCAAAAAATTGATAAGATTAATTAAAATGACCTATGAAGAGACAAAATGCAGAATCCTGGTGAATAGAGAAACATCAGAGAGCTTCGATGTAAACAGAGGACTATGGCAAGGAGACCCAGTGTCACCCGTCCTATTGGCGCTAGAGTGGGTTATAAGGAAAAGCAAAATCTACACAAAAGGGACCATTTGTCAACTAAAACACCAATGTTTAGCGTTTGCAAACGACATAACGTTAATAACTAGAACAAAAACAGAACTAAAGGAGGTATTCAAACGTTTAGTCCAAACGGCGGAAGCAATGGGATTAAAAATAAACGAGGACAAAACCAAATACGTGGAGATAGAGTCGGATCATTAAGAAAAACAAGAAGATTCTCTTAAAATACAGGTTGGAGGAGGTAAAACTTACGCATTCGAGAAAGTTAAAAACTTTATAGCGAAATGAAACAGAAGTGCAGGAGCTATGGGGAAACTATTAAAATCAAAAAGTGTGTCAAGAAGTGCAAAAAAGCGGTTGTATAAAACCATTAAAAGACCAGTGGTACTACACGGTAGTGAGATGTGGGTGCTAAACAAGACTATGCAAAATAAACTATAAGTGTGGAAGAGGCAAATTCTGAGGAAGATTTATGGTGGTAAAATAGAGGGTGATGTGTGGTTAAGACGAACTAATACCGAGCTTATGGAATTTTATAGTGAGCCTGGAATAGTAGAAGTGGCTAAAGTACAAAGGTTACGGTGGCTAGGGCATGTGCTGAGACTACCAGAGGACAGAGTAGTAATAAAAATGTTAGACGGAGGTGTTGTAAAAAAGAAAAGAAGAGGAAGACCAAAGAAGAGATGGTATGACGCGGTGAAAAAGGACTTAAAAATACTAGGGATTACGAACTTTAAGCGATTAGCACAGGACCGTAAAAAATGGCGGAAGATCGTAACAGAAGCCATGGGCAGGAGAAGATATTAGCAACGAACAGAGCCTTCCACGCAAATAAAAAATTACTGAAGGATAAGAACCTAACAAAGAAAACAAACATAAAAGTATATAAAACAATAATCAGACCGATAATTGTACGCTGCAGAAACAATGACAAAAAAAGATGAAGAAGATTTGCGAATAGTAGAAAGAAAAATAATGAGAACTATTTCAGGACTAGTAAAAACGACAGAAAATGATTATAGAATGCTAACGAACAATGAAATAGATCAAGAACTGCAAGGAAAATAAAACAACATAGGATGAAATGGTTAGGACACATATGGAGAAAGAGAGAAGAAGAGGCAGACACAGGTCTAAATGGCTACAAGTTGAAGCAGACCTGAGTAAAGCAGGAATAAAGAAATGGAAAGTCAAAACAGGAGACAGGAAGACATGGAAACAAATATGTCAAAAAATTTAGAACAAGGCTATGAGGACTGATCCTCCTAAAATAAAGGATCTAGAGAGCTTCAATAGAAGCGGCGCAGCCCCACCAGTGGTATATATATATATATATTGACTGAAAATGTGACGTCAACTGTAACCATCATTTTTTGGCAACCAAACTGACTTAATAATAGAGCATATGATGATTTTTTACAAAATTACTTTCATTAATCATCATAACAAGAAAATGCCCGCATTTTTTTTAATTGCTCAAATATTGATACTTCAAAAATTTATTTATATTTTTCTTAAATTTGAGTGTGACTTCCGGATCACTCTCAACTTTAATACTTGTACTTACTTGCTAGCTTCTTTGATAAGAGCGATAGCGATAAGTATCCTTTTCCTTAAAAACAGTAGGACTAACAAACAAATGACTAACAATACTAAAACAATTATGAGTATTGCTAGCCACACATTCTTTTGTTCCCAAATATCGTCACTTTTCTCGATGTTCTCGTCTAGTAAAGATTTATACTTCATGGCTGACATAAACACTCCTAAAAATAATTTATTATCACTCCAAGAGATTAATTACAAATTTACCTTCATACCAACTGCTAATAATACAATAACTCCAACAATGGAAAGCCAGACCATGATACCTGCGACCCATCGCATCAGAATAATATAAATTAAACAAACTACCATGGCGCCTAAAAGGCCAAGTAAGATTTTCCACCAAGATTGAATTAAGTCTTGAGTTACTAAAGTTATAATCTGAAACACAGTAAAATAAATATAAATTCATTGGTTTAAGAAAGCAAAAAATTATGAAGAACATAATTTTTGTTTGATAATGAGTTTTCTGCGTATTCTGCAATTATAATTGAATATATTGTACACAGAACGTTTCAATCAGGTTTCAATTAAATAAAAATTTAGGAATTTTCTTATTGAAGATATAAAACAATCAAACATTAAAAATTTAAAGTTCCGTACCACAGGCGGTACTTATAAAATAAACCCCCTGTGGTGATACTTCGGTATCTCTTTTTATATTGTCACAAATTTTATCGTGGATAATTTATTAACACAGGTTACAGTATAAATCTTCACTTTACAAACTCGTACGTTCACAATATCACTCACTGTTACTCGTACTGAATTCCTCTCCTCACTCACGCAGTTATATACCTAAGCCGACAATGGGTCAACATTCAATTGTCTAACAGTTGTTGCCTAGCAACCACCGAATATCTAGTGACCATAGCCTGTCAATCATGTCTGACAATTGAACATTGACTTTGTCAATACGAGCTAGGATTACAGTTACAACGAATTTAAATGAATAATTATGTGAATTAATTACTACAAATATTTCATATTTGTGACAATATTTATCTGTGACAGTCGATTTTCCAAAAGTATTTACCAAAGCCATCAACATGAGACATTTATGTATGCACGGAACCAGTCATCATGGACAAATATGTATTCAAAATATTTGATCAACCGAGAGGTACAATAAAGACTATTTCTGCTGTAAAATCACAAGCAATTTGTGTCAGTCTGCACAATTTTTTTGTACCTTCAATAATAACAAAATAATTACAAAGCATCTATTTTGATTAAACATTCTGTATAGCTTAAAAGGCACTGCGTTACAGCAGCGAAAATTATATTAAATTATTTTGCTATGGAGGCATTTCCCACCCGTCTAGGAAAAGTTGCAGTGAAAATAAATTATAAGCACTAAGAAAATATTAAAAAAGCTGAAGCATTAGGAGCACACTTTATATCAATTAAAGAAATCGTACCTCGCCCGCTGCGGCTATTTCTTTTATATTTTTAACCGCTGATTTCAAATCATCAATTTTAACGTCAAGATCTTTTATCACTTCTAAAACTTTTGGAAGACATCGGCCAAGAACTGTGAAGAAAAATTTATTTTTAAACAGAAATCAAATAGAAAAGCTATGCAATATACAGGTCAGCACAAAATGAAGCGCAATATCATAAAGTTCATGAAATCATAAGCGTTTAACATGCAAAGCAAAATTTCAACCATGCGGTTCGAAATTTTTCGACGGGTACCAATACCTCCTTCAAATTATAACAATTTGGCTTACCCTAATTTAATTATTACATTTGAGGAAAACTAGTTTTAGTGTCTTTTATTAGTAAAGGAATATGAGAGGTATCCAACAAGTAAACAAAATTTTTTCCTCAAGATACACGCAGAATTTGTAACGAAGATAAAGGATTCAGACATATCTTATTGGATTATAATTATTTTTGCATCCATTATTGCAGATTAATGTACAAGAGGGCCGATTTCCGCACTTTAGCATACCATGTAAAGATCTGTCAATTTTCTAATTTATATATTTTTGCAGTTTGTTTTCATACACAGAATTGTAAGATCTCGACTAGAGCTCTCGCTATGTGTGTTAATAGCTTAATGGAGACAAAAGTTACACTAAATGTTCGCGACGCGAAAATATATTTGATCTGTTTACTTATTGAACACTTCTAATGTTAGTACAAAATACCTCTTGAGCATTCTTGTTGTCTGTAATATGAGCTACAGTGTTTTGCACACTCAGCGACAACCATGACAAGGCTACAGACACTCTATCTTTCAAAATGCGAGAATGGTCTTCATCTAAACCAATATATTTGGTAGGAAACTCAGAATAAATGCATCGCTTGAAAACTGCACAATAGAACACCAAAATATAGCACAATACACAAACATTGAATTCGCAACACTAAGCATGCGCCCACTGCCGCAAAATATTATTCAAATAACATAGTTTTATTCACAAAATGATAACAAAGTTGTGGAATTCCTTCAAGTACAGGGCGATAATATTGAAAAGGTCAAATAGAGACAAACGAATGTCTTAATTTTTTCTTTTCTACTCTACAATTTCGATCCCACCTGGATCATTATCAGGAGTGAAAGAATTTGTTTGTTCAAAATTGAGCAACATATGTTCAATGATGCTTTAAAACCAAATCAAGTTTATTTTGATGAGAACTAAAAAGTTTTTCAATAATTCATATTGTCACAAATGTTATTCAGAATAATTTATTTACACAGGTTACAGTGCCAATATTTACTCACAGTTACCCGTACTGAATCACTGAATAACTAACTTCCTCTCCTAGCTTACGCTCTTATATACCTAAGCCGACAATGGGCCAACATTCAATTGTCTAACAGTTGTTGCCTGGCAACCACTGAACATCTAGTGACCATAGCCTATCAATCATGTCAGACAATTGAACACCGACCTTGTCAATACTAACTAGGATCACAGTTACAGCGGGTTCAAATAAATAATTATGTGACCTAATATTACTACAAATATTTCATATTTGTGACAATATATATTATATATTTTATATATACATTCACACTCTTAGAGATGATTCAGGTGGAACCGAAACTGTAGAGTAGTAGTTATTGTAATTTCTACATTAGTATGAATTTTTAAAGTAAATTATTTTAAGTTGAAGATTAGATTTTGATAATATCATCTAATGTTTTCCTGAACAATTCTAAGTTTAGTTATACATTTTTTTTTAGATTACCGGCTTTCGCAAGTTTTCTCTGATTGCTTGCATTTTTTATTTTTGTGAGCGGCTTGTATTAGTCCGTGAGACAGGGCATAAATTTTTCGTTGATTACCGCTTACTTGAAACTTCGTGAGTGACTTCATTGTGATGAGTCCGACAGCTTCCACATTTGACGAAATTCTTGATTTGGGGGCGTTTTTCAGCGAGAGCTAATTAAACATGTCAATTTCATGAAGTCTTGAAAATGTATTACCGTCATATTGATGTTTACACTAATCGAAAGATTTTTTGATTATAAAATGACAAATAATATTGTCCGACATGAATATTGGGGGCCAGTGGTGAGTCCGACAAGCCGCACTTGTCAAAAGTACGTTGGTATGAAAAGGAATTACCGCTAGTCTGAGACTTTGAGGAAGTGTTCAATTATTTTTTTTCTAAAATTTGGTCATTTTGTCCGACAAATTTTCGGGGGTGTTTTCTCAGTCCGATACAGTCAAGATTATAACAGTTTCTTCATCAATGACCGCTCATCTCTATGTTTTTAATTTACCATTCAAATAGAGTCTAGAACATAACTGTATACATGTTCGACAATTTAAGTGGGGCAATACTTCAGATAATCAAAAATATGTTGTATGAGTGCGGCTGCGCTCATAGACATATACATATATGAAATGCATATCAAGTCAGTATGATTATTGATTATAAATAATAAGAAAAAAGCTTGTGCACCAATATATTAATATTATTTTGAAATCAAATGTGTGATATAAAGTCAGTATACCGTGATAATCTCCTCAAATATCATTCAGATTTACTTTCAACTGTGATATCTATATATTAATACGTCAAGAGCAAACTTTCGACCTCTTTTTAAGCATATTGCATGCACGGAGGAGTGTGAGATTTGGCATACTCAAAATTTATATGGAGAAGATGTGCAGAAAGCGAAAATTATGTACAGGTGTTCCATTTTCATCTATATATTATTTCGTGAAGAAAAAGCTTTGTATCCCTTTTCAAGCATATTGCACGCACGAAAAAATTTGATATTTGGCATATTTGAAGTTTATATGATCGGGTGAAGAAAGCTGAAAATACATACAGGTGTCCCATTTTAATTTTACGACGTGAAGGGAAAACATTGTACCGCGCACACGAGGTGATGTGATACTTGGCCTAGTTGAAGTTTGTGTGGGGAATGTGAGATATGTCATATTTGAAGTATATCTGGAGAAATATGCACCGAATGGGAGAATGGCTGAAGGAAAATTTCAAAGATTTCTCTTTCCTTCTTATAGTCGGAGGAGAAATTCACTTCGAAATCTTGAATGGGAACCACTAATCCTAATTTTAGATCCGAATGGAGCATCGAATACCAATTTAATTCTACTAGGAACCCCCGGAGATGGAAGATTGAAGTGAGTAACGTTCCAACTTAGCGACATAATAATATATTTCATTTTCTATTTTCTACTTTCCTTTTTTTCAATTATTTTGTTAATGAATTATTCATTACTAGCTTATAAACAACGTTCATCACTTATCTCTTGATATTAAATACGTCAAAAAATGAGTTATATATGTGCGAGCGTTTTCTTGTCGGACTAACGATAAGAACCAATATTTCTGTCGGACAATATGTTTTTTGGACAGATAATATGTTTTCAAATTATGACTGTTTTGGTCCGACAAGCGGTCATTGATGAAGGAACTGTTATAATCCTGACACGTTTTCAGTATCGGTCTGAGAAAACTTCCCCAAAAATTTGTCGGACGAAATGACCAAATCTTAGGAAAAAAATTATTGAACACGTCCTCAAAGTCTCAGACTAGCAGTAATCCGTTTTCATGCCAACGTACTTGTGACAAGTGCGGCTTGTCGGACTCACCACCGGCCCCCAATATACATGTCGGACAATATTATTTTTCATTTTATAATCAAAAAATCTTTCGATGAGTATAAACATCAATATGACGGTAATACATTTTTAAGGCATCATGAAATTGACATGTTCAATTAGCTCTCGCTGAAAAACGCCCCCAAATCAAGAATTTCGTCAAATGTGGAAGCTGTCGGACTCATCACAATGAAGTCACTGACGAAGTTTCAAAAGAGCGGTAATCAACGAAAAATTTATGCCCTGTCTCACGGACTATATAGAAACGTTTTAATTATTTTTCAAGCAACTACGGCTTTTTCTATTGATTTCAAGAACATTGTGGAAAAAACTCAAAATGTAAAAAAATTAATAGAATAATTTACAGGAAAAGAAACTTCAAGATAAAAATTTGAAATATTAGATTTGAAAATTCAGATTTTTGTAGAGATAACAAACATAATAAATATGTGAATGGAATAGAACAAAAATAATTACATTATATACCATGTTCAACACGTGTTTGCAGTAATAGGCAAAAACAGTGTAGCGAATATATTTCGGATTTTGAATACAAAAAGTAGTATTCAATCATTAATAAATTTATTGTCCGACTAGTTTATTATTGTTGTCATAATAACACTGATTCCAGGGTAATTACATAACAAATAATAATTAAGGGCATTATTTCCCAAAATAATGCCCAAGGACATTATTTTCGAAAATAACAAACAAAAATCACAATAACGATTGCTAAAAATTTTGATAGAAATAGTGAAGTAGTCGGACATTAAACATTAAAGGCACCACGGGAGTTGAATGGACGATAATGCCAACGGACAACGTACACACTTCGGGCCGGAGGCTCTCGGAAAGTACACTGTTGACCTCAGGCATTATTATCCTTTTAACACCCTTGATATTCTAATTAATATAATAGAAAACAAAAATCGAACGTTTGTTGTTTTGGATAAAACTTTATTTCTTTAGTTTTAATGTTAATGAAATAAACAGAACGACCAAACCAAAATTTACTTCCCACAAAGGCAAAATAACAATCTTCTGATGATTTTTTTGGTTATGTGGTTTTTACCCGGCAATTTATCTCTAAAAATGAGATTACAGCTAAAATTTTTGGGGCTCTGCAGCAATCACCAACTTGCATTTCTTTCCTGATTGTGTAGCACTGCAAACACTCACTGAATACGGCATAATTACTTAGCGATAAAAATCATAATAAATTTTTTCTTATAGTTAATACGTTCAAATGCAAAAAACATCGTGCAAAAAATCAAAAAATCTACAGTTTTTTATTGCTTTAAGAAATATAACTTAAATCTACATTAATTCAAAATTTTACCAGGTTCTGATGCTATCGTATATTTCGCACATTTTCCCTTATCTACTTTCTTTTCCATCTCGACTTTATTTTCTGGTTTTGGTTCGTCGTCTAAGCAATATATTTTGCTTTTATCGAATTCACCCGGAGCGTTATAGTAGTATGTATCCGATGGACATTTTTCTACACATACCTAAAAAACAACATTAATAACACAAGGTAATTAATTGTAGCGAAAATGAGACATTTCAGTAGTGCCGTGCAGCGTAGAAAACAGACTAATGAACGGATGTTCTGTAATTTTCATTTACATAATTCTTATAACAACATTTGAAAATTTTCAACACGTGAAATATTCACCTTGGTGATAATGATCAATGATTTATGTGATTGGAACAGTTTTGTCCTACTTGTACTCTATTCAAGTTTAGAATGGATTATAGTTCAGCACAGAATCTAAAATTCTAGCCTTGTAATAATTGTTCCTATTGATAACATAATCTCTATGTTAAGAAAAATTTGAATAAGCGCGAGTGGAGTTAATTCGGGGTATTTAAATGAAATAGAATGAAAATTAGTCGAATTTGTCAAGTCTTAAGAACAAATAATAGGTTTAATTATCTGCTAGTCAATAAGTAAGATATTTAGACCTAACAAATTGCACTTATTTCAATCAGAAGTCAGAATGAGTAGTATTCATGACATATGTATATCCTCGATGGTAAAAAATGTGAATACAAAAATAAATAATAACAATGATTATTATTAATATTTTTGTTTGTTTAAATTGTGAATAAAACACTATTCAATTCTGAAAAAAAAGTATAGATCATTGAATAAATATTATGTTTTGAACCTGAGGTGTTTTGCATCCCGTGATAAGAACTTGGGGCCCAGCACATTTAGTTAAATCAAAGAAAAGTAGATACTTTTTATTTTCCAGACCTGTTTCATGGCCACATTTCCTTCCATAGCTATCTCTAGGTACTAATAACAAATCTGAACTTCCAAATTTAATAGCTAAAATAAAAAACAGATTATTAATCAAAATTAATGGTTTTCTGATATGCTTACCAAATATTCCTATCCCAATCCAGCAGAATATAAATATCACAAATAAACCAAGGCATAATATGTCTGTACATGATCGTCTGCTTAAAGGTCCTTTGAAATCTGGGTCGTATTTTATGGCTTCCCCTGAAAAAAAACAAGAATTGAATTAACAAAGCTTTCGTAATATATCTGCTATTTTCATTTTTTCTTCATAAAATATACTTAAAAACATTGGTACACCAATGATAGAATAGCTAATAATTGTTATTATCATAAATTCGAATAAACAAATGAATGAGAAACATTTTTTAGGCGAACAAAACAAAAAAAAAAGTTTTACTTTTTTGTACTAATTTGTCAAAGGTTACTTTTTTTGTACACTTTTGTTTCAGATTTTACTTTTTTGGGACTGATCTGTCAGAATCTATTTCATAAACACTTTTTACCTGACTATATGGACAGTTTGATGAATTATTTAAGGAACAGTTTTTACCGAGATAAAATAAAAAATAATTAATTTTCATGTAGGTAATCACGCAAGTGCACGAATATCGAAAACAGTTTTTTTGTATTTTTTGAAGTTCTTTCTTCTTTGGCACTCTTTCGTCACATTCCCACTACGTCAATCCCAAAGTGAAATATTTTTATCTAGTTTCTTTTATTGGTGTTGGTATTTTTCATGATTTGTTAGAAATTTGATCAATAGGTATTTTAATTTTCAACAATTCATCATATTTCCAATTCAAAAGCCAAAGTTATTATTAGTCATAATTCACAATGGACGTAAGCATAAGAAATACATAAGAAATGCATAATACATAAAGTTGAACATGTGCGATTCTTATGGTTGTGTTCACAATGCTCTTACGTATTTCTTATGCTTACGTAGTACATAACAGCTGCATAAGAAAGTTGAAATCATCTCAACTTTACGTATTTCTTACGCATATATTTTCTTAATGCGCATGTCCAAAATATTTTTACAGACACAGGCAGTAGATTGTGTCAAATGAATTAAAATAAACTTGTTTTTGTGATTGGGAATATTTATAATCTTTGTTTTATTAACAATACTAAACGAATTTCGTCTTCCAAAAAAGACATTTAATTGCAAACATGTGCAGAAACAAAAGTAATGCCCTAAACTAACAGCTTAAATATAAAAAATAAAACCAAAAGCAATGAAAAATATTTTCAAATATAAAATTTGAAAGAAAAGAGTCCTCAAATAGGCTGTTTTGATAAACTAATCGAATCAAAACAAAAATAAATCAAAGCGTTGCTTAGGAAAAGTGATTTAAATTGTGACAGATACTTGAAACTAAAAGTACCTATATTTTATTACCAACTCAGGTCGTAATATCTCTATAATAGTCAAAGGTATCAAGGGTGTTAAAAGGACAATAATGCCTGAGGTTAACAGTGTACTTTCCGAGGGCCTCTGGCCCGAGGTGTGTACGTTGACCATAGGCATTATTGTCTGTTCAACTCCCGTGGTGCCTTCAATGTTCAATGTTTTACTTTTGTTGTATTTCTATCAAAATTTTTAGAAATGTATGTCCTGTCATCGTGATTTCTGTCAGAGAAATTACTCTAGTTACTTGCTGTAACTAAGAAATGTATTTGTTATTTTTCAAAATAATGGCCGAGGGCATTATTTTGAAACATAATGCCGCCGAGTATTATTTGTTATGTAACTACCCTGAAATCAGTGTTATTATGAGAACAATAATAAGCTAGTCGGACATTTAAAAATTTTTATGCTATGCTCATTGTGAACACGCGTAAGATTTTCATAAGAATTAAGTTATGTACTTTTTATGCTTACGCCCATTGTGAATTAAGGCTTAAGGTTTGAACTTAATGGAAATAATGATAAAATTTAGCGCAGAATTTAACTGGTTGTTCAAAACTATACATTTTCCTGAATACGTACCAAAATTGGAATATTTGATGTATTTAGACATGTAAGAGCCCAAAAATAAGAAGCACTTATTTATTAAAAATGTGATTTTTAAAGATAAGACGTGTCCTTAAATCATGCCTTATGAAACTTATATCTTAGTATACTATGATACTGAGTTTGTAAATTTCGAATTTATTACATGGATTTGGATTTACATACATTTTTACTTACTTGTACAAAGTACAAGGAAGTATTGTGGAACTGACAAAATTCACATATCGAGATTTTGATGGATATATCTGTTTTGAGGATCCTTGGATCCATTTTGACTATTTTTCGAATTTTTTGTATAAATCCAAAATGGTTGAACATAGAATGTTGGAATTCAGTATTTAAAACGATTGTACCATCTAAATGCTCATATCCTATTTTCATTGTGATCGACTGAGCTGGAAGTTCGCTTCACTTGACAGTCTTGGCATTTTTCGCATAAATTTGAAACGATCGGCTGTAGAGTATAGAAATTCAGTATTTCAGTCTGCTGTAGCATCTGAATGATTGTCTATTATTCTTATAACAATTCACTGAACCGGAAGTGCACTTCAGATGGATTTTTTTTTAATTTCGCGTATAAATTCAGAACTGCTAGCCGTAGAATTTTGGAAATCAGTATTTAGGAATGTTTTAGCATAAGAATGATGATCTACTGTTTCCATAGCAACCGACTGGGCCGAAAGCGCACTTTACTTGACAAATTTTGACAATTTTTTGGATAAATTCAAAAATATTAGCCGTGGAAAGATGCGATTTTGTGTTTGATTATATACATCCAATGATATACAAGTAAGTCACATGTTGTTCACGTCAGATTTTTCTGTTATAATTACCATGGCAAATGTTGTATTTAACAGTATAAAACAAAATAAATACCAATAAAAAAGTGTTTACTGAATCTAAAAACAGATTTAGATGCAAAAACTACTTTCGATTCTAAATTCTGTATATTTTAATTGAAACTTTGACGTTTCGATCCTCTGACCAAGGATCTTCTTCAGAAAAAGATCCTTGGTCAAAGGATCGAAACATCAAAGTTTCAAATAGAATATACAGAATTTAGAATTGATAGTAGTTCTTTAGTCAATAAAATTCTGAAAAATGTATTTATTATTAGATTTAGATTTAATAAGTAAACCTATATACATTTTATTTCCACTCAAATTGTCTTGTTTATGAATAACAAATACATAAACAAGATATATAGGCAACAACATTAAAAAAATATTTGTAAACAAATGAATATTCTATAGCACCAATAAATAAATGAGCTCAATAATAATTGATGAGCTATAAAATAATACAATAATTCTCAGGCTCGGTTGTACAATCAAAGCTTATCTATAGTTGAGTTACACTAAGTTTATTTTCTATAGTTACAATTATTTCAGCAATTGTAAGCATAGTAAACAAATTGTACAACTGGGCCTTAGAAATATAAATAAAATTGTACAACAACTATTGAAAATATATCAAAAATTACAAAATAAATGTAATCCTCCTAAGCCACTGCTATCATAACATTAAACGTTTCAGTAGAATACACTGTTTAATTCGATAATTCAGCCTTCAAAAGATTATTCAAGTGTCAATTATAAAGAATCATTATATAATCTACAAAGTTCACCAATAAACATCTTACTATAAACATAGGATTCTCTTTGGTTTTCAGCTGAATCTTCTTGTCCACAGCAACCGCACATATTACAGATATTATTTGAGATTTCAATTGATAAATGAAACAACTTCAATTCACTATCAGGTTAATTCTACACTTAGCAGGCAGCAAGTAAATACTAAGCAGAGATAAGATGCTTAATTGTAAGTACATACTGCGCAAACGTAATTGTGAAGGAGGTTCTAACAATGAAAATTATTTTTATTATTACTTGTTGAGGTTTTCTACAATTTCTTGGCTTTTAAAATGTAAAAAAAAAGGTTACTGATTATTATTAAATCAGAATTCTTTGGAATTCGAATGAATATTTTAAATGAACGGTCAGTATAATATTGATATATAAATGAATATAAATACCTGAATTTATTGTAAAATCCATCCAAAATCAAATTCAAATAACTGTCAAATTTTTGACAAAAATATTTTGTTCTTAGAACCTTAAGAATCAAGTACGTTTTCTTCCATATTTAAATAAATAAAATCATGGATACCCTGAGAACCATAGCAAATTTATTAATAATAATATATTTATGAAATTTATTTGGTATTTGAGAATTCTGTCAAAATGAATTAAAATAATAAAATAATGAGAAGATTATTGATTATCTATTATTGGAATTAGACTCTGTATCAGACAATTTGTAAGTCAATGGTTAAAGCAAATATTTTTATGATTTGATGCTTTTCTTTGTTTCGTATAATATAAATAATTTTCGTTAAAAACCTGTATGAAAATTTTAAATTATTTTAGATGATGTACGAGTTTTTCAAATATATTTATGCCGAAATGTGTTTTAGTCTCATAATGAATCTATTGTGAAAGTAAAGTACAAACGAACAATTTGATACCCTTATTGATGCATAAATAAATGAATGAACATCAATTTAAAATAGAGTTCATTTTATTACGGTAGTACTTAAATTCAATCAACGAATTAAATAGGTAAGTGTCATTTATTACTGAACAGCTACTATAAATGAATAATGCAATCAATGAGTTCTCAATTTTATTACAAAATGATTGTAGGGTAGAGCAAAAATGTAAAACTTTCGCTTTATAAGGTTTCTATTGTCGAAAGCGTGAAAATCAAAAACATAGTAAATATCCAATAGAATTTAAATAACTGTCCACAAAAAATAAATTATTTACCACGAAAGCTTATTTCACGCAATCTAAAATTCAGATCAATATTAACAATAAAAAACAAAAATACCTCATGATTGTTTTTACTTCTAAACATGGAGTTACAAAGACAAAAGAATGATGCGGTCGCAATAATGCGACCTTGATCTTAATTTCAAACAAAATAATACTCACCGAAGTTTTTTGAAGGTTCTGGGTGAACAGACTTAGCCATTTTTGATTGGAAAACCTAAAACACAAATTTCAGAGCTGTATTAAAACATTAATCGGAAAGATAAGATAACAAATAGATAATTCAAATAGCAGATAAATTTTCTCTTTCGTTTATTTGAGTTTGACAAGTGTACGATTTTATTGTATTCATTATGATATTATGAAACATTGATTGAAATGTGATGCGAAAAATTCGGAAAGATTGATACATAAAGTGCACTTCCGGTTCAGCCGATTGCAAACATAATGCGAGGTGCATAACTAGATCTTAGATCAGTCTTAAATACAAAATTTCAGCATTTTTACGCGGCAATTATTTATTGATGAATATTTTTGATTATTATTGAAATACAACAATACATAATAACAACAGAACAAAAAGTTATTAGAAATTAGTTACAATCTGATAATGAAAAATATTTCACAATATTTTCAACAGACTAATCCCATGAGAACATCATATTTCATTTCAATACAACCTACAACGCATGTAATTATTTCAAAAACACTACAATAGTTTATAATGAAATTTTTTATTCGACGCATTTACTTCTGATTAAATTCTTGGAATCACATTTAATATTATTCACACAGTAATGTCAGTTTTTCCGTTCGAATGAATTAATCAATATTACAATAACAATATAGGTTAAACATGGTTCAGTAATAATAATATTACTGTAAGTATTTCGTGATCAAATTGTTAAATTCAAACACATTTCATTAGGCTTGATATTCATTAAGTTAGTGTATTATTAGGTATCCATATTATTTCAGTACTTCCTCTTTAATTTCAAATTATTTCAAATGATGTCGTCTCACAGACAATAAATCAACCTAACACGAGAATTTTCTCTTATAAATAGAGTCTGCTATCTGCGGCTATGACAAACATCTAATTTTACTCAGTCAAAACTAATTTACACCGAGATGGTCACAGTCTAGCTGTTTAGAAGAATTGTGAAAGAGGCAGAAATTACACACTCTTTGATTACAGTAATGATAAACCGCAGGAAGAAAAATCTACAATGAATTCAAACTCAAACCGCTGATAAAACTAAAAGAGAACATCTCGCCAATTTATGTATCTGTGAAATTGTTCAATAATATAATATAATAAGCAAGACCTTCTCCTATTGATTTTGACTATTCCATTGTTTCTAGATCTTAAAAACGACTCTCAATCGTTTTTGGTCGTTGTTCAGACATTTATCAATTTATTTAGCTGATATTATTACTTACTTGTACTAAGTACAAGAAAGTATTGTGAAACCAACAAAATTCACCTATCGAGATTTTGATGGAAATATCCGATTTGAGCATCCCTGAATCCATTTTGACTATTTTTGGCTTGATGTCGGTACGTATGTATGTGTGGATGTGCGTAACTCGCAAATCTCAGAATTCGTCAAACGTATAATGCTGAAATTTTGTATAAAAGACTGGTATATGATCTAGGCTCTTGATGTGCACCTCGCATAATGGTTGCAATCGTCTGTATTGGAAGTGCGCTTTACCTGATACTTTTTTTGAATTTTCCGCACAAATCTAGAATGATTAGCCGTAGGATACTGGAATCAGTATTTGAAATTGCTGTAGCATCCAAACGATCATCTCCTATTTTCGTCCCAATCAATTAAGCCGGAAGTGCACTTCATATCACAGACTTTTCGAATTTTTCTCATAAATTTGAAATAATCAGTCGCAGAATATTGAGATTTTGTATTAAGCACTTTTATAGCATCTAGTTGTACACCTTGCATTATGATTGTGATCGGCTAAGCCGAGAGTGCAGTTTACTCGGAACATTTTTTAATTTTCCGCATAAATCCAAAAAGATTGAACGTAGAATATTAGAATACAGTATTCAAGATGATAGTACTGTCTAGATGCTCATATCCTATTTTCATTGCGATCGACTGAGTCGAAAGTGCACTATACTTGACGATCTTGAAATTTTGCGCATAAATTCAAAACTGTTAGCCGTAGAATTCTTAAAAGTAGTATTTAGGAATGTTGTAGCACAAAAATGATGACCTACTGTTTTCATAGCAACCGACTAGCCGTGGAATGATGAGATGTTGTGTTTGATTATATATATCCAATGATGTACAAGTAAGTCACGTGATGTCCACGTCAGATTTTTTATACTTAAATGACAAGGACAATGTAAAAAACCTTTGTCAGAAATTTTCTATGTCTCTGCCTTATAGACCGGAAGATGGTGACAGTTGTGGTTCTCCTATTTTATATCGCATGCCTTTTTGAGGTTGAAAATTTACCCCTTGATAAGAAATATGCTTAAATTGTTTCGAATACAACTGAAAATTGATTATGATCTTTTTGGGAAAGACATTACCAATCGGAAATAGAATACGATTATTATTGCTAATGTTTAGGAATTTAAAGAATTCTTAGAAAATTTATTTACTTGAACTAACCAAATTGTAAATTTTTTTAATGATGTATTTCCTTCTGTAAATGAACACAAGCAAAATTTTCAACAAAAAATTATTAAATTGGCCGGATATGACGTATAAAAAAATAATTACTACAATCTTCAATTTTTTCTCCTTCACGAAATGTATTTTATCGGATAAAGAAAATTTGCAATATCAACGTAGATAACAAAAAAAGTTAATAATAAAAAACGATAACGTAAAACAAAAATATAAATAATTTTCATTTCTTACATTGACCTTGATAATATTAGGAAAAAAAGTATTAATACAGAGTTCAGAATTTGATCAATTGTAGTTTTGATAACTTTGTAATTCTGCTTATCTTTTTTAATAATTCTTCCAATAAATAATGATTAAAGTTGTGAGAAACGTTTAATCTTGTTTACCCTCGAAGCCTCATTTCCTGAATTAATGGAAACACAAGATTATGATCTATTGATAAAAAAATCCGAAAAACATGATTGAAGCCACGAAATGCCTCGATTTTTTTTAAGTAAGCTGTTATTTATCCAAACATCAAGCCTGGAAACCTACCATTGTATTTTTTTTTTGCATTAACTACTTGTTTTCATTACTTCACGCTTGACAGCAGTCAATTTAGATTATAATCTACCGAGATTGATAATACGACTTTATTCTTCATACAAACTTGAGACTTGAGCTTTCCATATTGTAAAATATACAATGCATCAATCGCACAAAATTAGGTTGCAAATTTTAGACTTCTTTCATTTCATTTATTTTGTGGCCTTCTAAACAGTCAAACGTATGTTTTGCCAAAAATTTCATAGTGCATATGTTGAAAGGAAGACTAAATTTGTCTCTGAAATCAACAATCTGGTCTATTAATCGTATTTATATGTAATTGTTGAGAAATTTTATTTCTATTTAGGGATATGACGTATATTTTCAGATAGTGCATTTCTTGAGCATTAGATTCTCTGCACAAGTTCATTGCACTTCAATCAGCTGATTTAAATAGTCTAAATACAGTCAGAATCTGTACCAGACTGTACTGCCATCTATGAGCAGCTTAAAAAGTAGTTGCTGTTCTCAACTTACTTCATTATCGTTGGTTCTCAAACATAAAGAGAAAATCATCCAACGATTCATTTAAAGAAAATAGTGGAATATTAAATAGAATGCAATTCTAAAATAATTAATTTAATTAATAATTCAATTGAAAATATTGTCACATAAATTCTCGAAACTTCTATTCTTGAAGAATAGAAAACATAACCTACAAATGTATCAAACTGAATTTGGTAATTGATTTTAAATATTTTCTGAAATATAAGATACAATATTTTATTGTTTAGCAGATCAATTCACGCGGCATACTTTATTGAAACGACCTAAGTGTGAAGTTTGTAATAATATGAGACAAAACTAATACACAGGTGCTTCATTTATAAATTAATGTATTTCATTCATCTCATCTGCTGTTTCACGTTTCAGATAAACGATAAGTTCTAAATATCACATAGTATTCTCATCATAATGTATAATTGCACAATATTTTGACAATAAATACGTTAGCATGGCAACAATAATTAAATTTTTAGTGAAAATTGACAATTCGGAAATTGTTCCAAATAAATTCGTTGAGTTAATCCTAAACTACCTGCGAAATCATAGACAGAAAAGCTAGACATTTTCACAGGTTTCAATATTTGTGACACTAATTAATAATCGATTTTTTTCAAGTATTTATTTGAAAGAATTGATAACTAACATGTCAAAATCATTTGTTCCATTGTAACTGCTACTGAATCCCATAATTATGCACCTGTACGACTCGTTATTATAGGGGGTGAAAAATGCTACAAAAGAAGATGAGAATTCGGAAGAAAGTTATGCTCGACGAGTTGTATCACTGGTCAAAATTAATGTACCTGTTTCTGTTACACCTGTATATATACAACTTTTCGATTTCAAACAAAATAAATAGTGATATGTTCATAGGCTATAGTAAACAAACAAAATTGTTCTGACAAAAATACAATTTAATACTGACATGTAATTATTTATACTGACCCAAATATTTAACATGCTAATCAATTATTCCACAAAATAATTACTATCTATAATCAAAAATGCCGACAAAATAATGAATAAAAGCTTTAGATTTGCTCACCTTACAAACAATATTTTTGTGAATTTATTGAAAATACACCATACTTATTTGTTGTCACTAAAAAAATTCAAATCGTTGCACTGAGCCCCAAGTTAATAATTGTAATATATTATCTTTATATTATAATACCACAATTTTCAGATAATGCTTTAGAACTTGCGTGTCCAAAAATAACTTTTAAATATGCATGAAATAATTTCCGTCTATTCAGAATTAAATAGAAACACTAAACAAGTGAATAAACAAACTAGAAATCAGAACAAATGAATACTCATTATCCATTTGTACACAAAACTGACTCATCTTTTCGAACAATAGAAAGTCGGATGGTTTTCCCACCAACTTACGGTACGTACTCACATACTGAAATGTTGAAATAACATTATGAAGAAATGAAAAAATGGCCTTGAAATCGTTACCTTGTTGCGAAAAATTAACACGGATATACTTGAACTAAAATCAAGTTTATCACGAATTTTTTCATTGCTGTTACAGTAACTTTGACCTGGATTGACTGTTATCAGTTGTGGTTTTCAGCAGACGAAATTCAACCAATGAAAAGAACAATTAGAATGGAAATTATTAAAAAAGTTTCATCATAAGTTTTGAAGTTCGAGCATTTTTTTACATTAAAAAATTGTTCAACGATAGCTTCGCGGGCTGTAGAACCTATGCGATCGACGTCTTGACTATCTCTGGTTCATATAATAAAGAATGAATAGATACGTTAAAAGGATGTATTACCGTCTTTCAAAAGGGTTTGAAAGAAGATGCAAGCAATTTCACTCATTCAAAGTGCATATACTAAACTACACTCTAGGCTTCGCAAATAGCAGCTTGATAAGTGAACCGCCTTTTTGACGAGAATACTTAATTGAAAAGAGAATTTCTGTTTTCTAATTCAGAATCAAAAATTGATAGAATTCCTTTAGTTGAAATAAGTTCAATGAACTCATCAAAAGTACATTTTCTATAATCGTTATTACATTTGTTTATCAGATAATATCATCCGGAAAATTGCGGAAACAATATACGTGCATTATTGGGAGCATTACTCATATTAGGAAAATGATAATTCAACTTCACCAATTTTCAGAAACAGTTACAAAAATAACCTCTCTTTGTTTTCACATAATGATATATTCCTGCACGCATATTGGTCAATAATTTATTTTATACTTTTTCTAACACAACAATTTCGATCACACCTTGACTGCTTGACCATTCTCAGAAATAAAAGTACCGATCAACTTACAAGAATAAATGAAAAAAAAATAAATATATTTTTTTTTTATCAATCTTCTCAACAAAAAAATATTCGTCTTTTTTTAATCATTCAAATATTCATATTTTTTCACCAAGTTCATTCCAATTCGTGAAAAAGTGATGGGAAATATTTTTTTTTTTGAAAAAACACCTAATTGAGAAGGCCAATTACTCCACTTTTAAGGGCTCAGTTAAAAAAAAATCGTATGAAGTACCATCTCTAAAGTGTCTTTTACGAGATAGACTAATTAGTCTCTGGTTTTGAGTGTAGGTAACATAAAAAAAAGATACAAGGATACATTGTCATTTTGAAGAAGCGGGTGTGGAGGAGGATTGGTTCCGAAAAACAAACAAAAAAACGTCGACCCCTACAACATAGGCTATTTAATTTTTTCTATCGCTTTTCTTATGACAAAAAATCTTGGACTGAATTTATATTGTAACGTGCGAGAGTGTGGAGGTTCGTGGGAGTGACCTTGTTTGTCCTTGTTTCGCGCCGTACCGCACCACATCGCCCCGCTCGATGGAAGCCTCTAGCAATATTCCAGAAATGTGGTAGAACATTCAAGAAATGGGTATTTCTATATATAAACGCAAGCAAACGATGTAAAAAGTAGTGTAATGGTGAGTCTAAAGCAGTGAATATCAAACAGTGAAGTAGTCAGTGTATATAAATAGTTATAAATAAATATCTGCGGCTTGTTTAAGATAGTAGTAAGTGATAAATATTATTGAATATTGACTTTTATTCCAATTATAAGCAATTTCCAAGCAATGAACATTACAATATGAATACAAAAATAGTGGAAAATGCCAACGACCATTTTTTTTTATCATTGTGTTACGTTGTGTTATTATTATTTATATTCCTAAATATCCAATCAGTAATATCAAATTATCAAAAAACAAAGCCGAAAAAAAAGTTTTTTGTAGCTACTTCTTTTGTGCACTTAAAATTAGATAAATCATTTTCTTGGCTACTTTTGTTTAAAACACGTATTACAGGACATAATTATTCGAAATCTTATCATTTCCCAATTATACATGTTTACTTATTAGTTCTATAATTTTGCGGATAAGTTTTAATTATGTTTGGAATGTTTTCAAAGAAATACTAACTAAAAAACTTGATTCCGATAATTATTATGGATTTTTTGAACATATTAATGAATAATAAAATCCGCATTTATAATTCTCATAAAATACAAACCCTTTATGCTCAAAATATATTTTTAAAAACTTCCAAATATAGCCCAAATATCCAATAATCGATTATTACATCACGAAGTTATAGACCAATCAATTTTTTAATCTAAACAAGCCCATTTTTCTTCTGTAGTCAACGGACAGACCAAGTTACAAAATAATAATTTCCAAGTAATATTTGATGATAGTCCATTAGATTATTGATTCGAATGTTTGATTGGTCGTTATGATAACTGACTTTTATTTATTGATATTTAAAAAGTTTTCCATGTACCTAGTACATGTCCACTACAATTGTGGCATGATAAATGATAAGAATGAGCTTTTATTGCGACATATTTGTATTGAGCTTCAATAATATTATTAATGTATTACAGAAGCTAAAAATTACTGTTTGCATGCGTACAAATGGTGACGGGATTTGATTCAAAACAGGCCTGGATTTAGGCAATTTATTCGCCATTTCTACACAAATATTAAAATTAGCAACCGTAAAATTTTATCATACAATATAAAACTATTAAGTATTTCGGTAAAATTTAAAAAGAAGAATTGAAAAAGGATATAAATATTTTTTTTCTACGATCACTATAGAAAACAACATATTTCTCATACAAAACACAACTAGAAAACTTACAATTTCACATAACTGTGCGAAAAGTCGTGAGAAATGATTTCTCACACCAGTTTGACCAACTTATATATTGATGATTCATTCTGAATATTCTTTAATTGATATATATGATATATTTAGCTAGATTATTGATAAATATCTCGGACTTGATATAAATCTCTGTTTGCTCTTTTATAAGCCACTTTATATAACAGAATTGCACTAAGTTCTGTTAGAATTATTTTCTTATTCTTGTAATATATATTTCGAAGGTTGGCAACACTACGAATCACAACTGTCAAATTGAAGCAGACAACACACGTTCCATCACATTCTGTTGAAATCGAGAAATTATGTATGTAATTATTGTATCATAACCAAAATTAGATATCCACAAATATCATTATTGCAGTTGGAAAATGGATAATGACGAAAATTTAGAAAACACGCTACCCGAGATCACAGAAAACTCTAACTAATGAACCAATCAGAATGGCGCTTGGTGAGAGTGGGCCAATCAGATACAATCTTTCCGTAGTTTGCAACAATTAGATTACACAACACTGAAATGTCAATCAACTGATAGAAAATATATCAATAATGTTCCAAATCATAGCAAAAATTAATGTCACAATAAATAAGCAGAGCAAACAATTAAAATGCCTAAATTATTTTACATTTGTGAAAATAGCTTTAAAATCTCAGTTATACGAATGATTTACCTACATATTTCATTAAAAACTGAGATCGTAGAAAAAGTATAGTGTACAACACGTATAGAATCACCTATTTCACACTTGTGTGATTCCAGCACTCGACTTCATCTCGTGCTGAAAATTACACACCTCGTGTGAAATAGGTAATTTTCTATACTTGTTGTACAATATACTATTTCTTATAATGCCGAGACGATAAATGCATTTAATATTTCATTCAAGAAATACTTAGTTGGAAAAAAAATTCTTGTTCTCACAATCATTTTTTAAAATTTATTAGTTTCTTCACCTTTGCTAGCTATTGTTCTTTTCGGCAATAACTTCTTGCAATATAGTCTGTTTTTTTCACGAGATATTGACATGTATTTAATCTAATTTACTTAAATGGTTACATAGAATTAGGTCCTTTTCAAAGAAATGTCATTTCAAAATGTCATAAATAACAAATATAATGGTCAATTCACAATGTGCGTAAGCGTAAGAAATACGTAATCGTAAACATAAACGTAAAGTTGAACTACTATATTTCAATGCCTGTGTTCACAATACTATTATGTATTTCTTACGCGTACTGACATAAGAGCCAAGAAGTCTAGAATACAGGAGATTCAACAGATAGTGGTGGGGGTGGGATAAAAAAGAGGTGCAGCAAATCGCTTAATTGGCACGGCAGCGTTCCTCTAGCGCTTGTATATCTATTTGGTGTTCTTAACGTGAGCGAATGGTGGGAGGCGCTACGTGCAACCATATTTTGCCTCAACTCGATACACGATGCAGTATAGGGCGTTAAGATTGAATCTCCTGTAGGTATTCTAGACTTCTTGTTAAGAGCTACGTAATGAGAAATGTAAAGTTGAGATAAATTCAACTTTATGTTATGTTTACGTACGAAACAACTAATAGCGCATGCGTCAACTTTAAGCACATGTTTTCATCTGACAGTTGACAACACCCTGGATCGAAACGTGCTTTAAATATAATTGACATAGAATTATTATAAAAAAACAACAATTTCTTCCTCGTCTTAATAATTCTCTCGTTGGCGACTTTTATAACGCAGTTTCAAAATAATAAAACAATCGCAAGATCTTTTTCAGAACAGTAAACACGAAACATAATCGAAATCAACAGAATATTTGAAAATAACAGTCAGAGATACCAACACAATATATCAATAACCCTAATTTATACCAACGTAAAATGAAAAGAATGATATTTTACGATACGACCACTGTGAACGTACATAATTTCTTACGTTTATGTTTTTACGTACTCCTTCGTATTACATATTTTGATCATTTCTTGTTTCTAGAAATAAGTTAGTAGAGAAGTGTATTAATTCAGTAATTTTTCAAATTAAACTATCATTTGTTCAAATTGTTAGATTAAAATGATCAATCAATCGTAGTCACTATCACAAAGTTGCGGAAAATAAAAATCAGAACGAAGCGGCACGATTAATCATTTATGAACAGCCTGTAGTACATATTTGAAACATAATTATTTTTTTTAAGAAAAAATTGAAACTATCAATAACGATTAAACAAGAAAATTTAAAAATAGCTCTGTTAGAACCAGTTTCATAATTATTTTTATTTGCCTTGAAATATCTATAGTTCATTCAAAATAATTTATATTCTACATACCGACGACATTCTTAAGGAAGCAGAAATAATAACTTTATTCAATTGTTGACCTTGAAAAAAAGAACAATTCACTTTTTTTTCAAATTAAACTTGGCGAAAAAAATATTCCCACAAATAAATAACCTCGACGTGAAATAACACTGTCCATTGACACCATTTGATAAAATATTTAAGGCATTTTGAATTCCTGTGTTAACTGTGCGTCCAGGGTAACTGAACCGTCCAAGTCAATAGCAAATGAAGAGTGGTAGACACAAAATAAAAAGATAGGGCAAGTCTGGCGCCTCTGGCGACCTTTTGTCTAGGGCCGAAGGGTACAAAATAAAATAGGGGAATATTTCACCCCTTCCTAAAGCTATTTTCATTCTTCTGAGTGCCAAAAAAGTTTTTGGGGCGATAAAATTAATAACCCGCTCATGATTTATTTTTTTACGGCGAAAACATTTCGGAGACTTGTAGCTATTTTTTTTTAATTCAATAAACTACAAAATGAAATGATTCAACAGTATTACAAAAAACAATTTTATTTCATACAATTGAACACATAAAACGTTACCTAAACCACAAATTTTTATATATGATAAATAAATAATTTTAAATAAAAAAACGAATTTCAAGATGATAATTTATTGTTTCAAAAAATACAAGCTATTTAAGTGAAAAAAATATATTCAATAACTCTACATGAAAAAAGACTCACCTTAATTTTTTTGTTTAAACTTCAATTATACTTGCAGCATATTGTAAACAAACTTTATTTTATTGATATAGCTTACATTATTGACCAAACTTTATTTATAAATAACCTAAATTGCACTTATGTATGAGGATTTATTTAAAAAATATATTTCTTTCTTTTACGAAACTCTGCACTGATAAAATCGCTCTATCCGTGAGAGCATATTTTGACAGAATACAGAATTATCAACAACTTGCTTTGTTGTGTTTCCGCTCTAGGAGGAGTGGGAGTAACTTGGAAACCACGTTGCTAAGTGCAAGAGTTCGATAAAATAACGGGAGAGTATGTTGCACCCATTGTTTAAAAATAATAGGAGAATTTTTTGCTTCAATGTATTTCGCTCAAATTACTTTAGATGGGTCTTGTTTTCATTGTTATTAATGTTCATGACATCGGCTAGACGAGTAGACGTGGCATCGGTGCAACAATGAGCACTTCCAGTGGCGTACGACTTATATTTTTTCTTAAATGTAATCATGCAAGGTTCAGCAGCTTGGACCAAACTATCGATGTGCTACTTCACCTCCGAAAACCTTGAAAATCGTATTTTTTAATTTATATCAAAAACCTAATTAATATGAGTCACGTCTATGTTTATATTAATATAACATGTATACATTGCGCATGTGTGTGTGCGATCCTAGCGACTCCATAGCACGCCTATGCAATGCCCTATCTCAACTGTGTTGCAAAAGTGAAGCAAAAAATGTAATATTGTTAGAGAGAGAAACTAACTGAGAGATAGGTTGAGGCAGGCCCATGTTTGTATGGAGTTAAATGGATAAGTTCGGTTTATTTATTATCTTCATGTAAAAATATATTGTAAAATGGGAAGAAAATGCTTTGTGACAAATTGTGATACTGGGTACAGAACATGTAAAGAGAAATTTTCTCTTTTTTCTGCACCCAAAGATGATATTTTATTAAATAAGTGGCGAGGATATCATAAAAAAATGCTCGTCTGGAGATGTAAAAGTAAGAAGAAATTATTTTAAAACTATATTAAAATCAAAGGTTATATCAATGTTTTAAATTATTGAAGGTATCTAATCTAAACTTTTGGTGAAAAATTCAACTTCAAGAAAACTTTTTATCAATGAAGAATATACATATTTCTATTTATGTTTCGAAATTAATAGAGATGTGGTAATTGTTTACAAATTTACCGTACAGTATAATATAGAATTGTTCATTTATGTGACAAATATATTATTACAGATACCGTTCTTCGAATATTTCCGACTAAAAGAAAATGCATGTCCGAGTTTTTCTCCAAATTACCCGAAATATTTAAGCGTCTCTAAAAAAGCAATGAAATCTCTTATAAAACAGGATGGATCTTTGAAAAAGCCCAAGCTGTGCAAAAAAGAAAAAGATATTAAAATGTAGATAGAATTCAACTTCCATTTATTCGATTAAATTAATTTTTAACTTTCAGTAGAAGATACATAAACGCTAGAAATAAATTTAAATCAAAAGCAAAACTTGGATTCAGAGGACTTGTAAGAATTTTTTCGATTTGAAAATTATATCCATCGAAGAAAAACAAATTTTCATCAATGAGATGTTGGAAACAAAATACTTTGTTTTCAGAAAGGAATATAAAAATGAACGGAATTTTCCCCATAAATATCACGGATGTACGCAATTTAGGAGATTTTTGCCAAGTTTCTTGTTAATATTTTCTTCTGGTATATAAGAAATTGTTTGTGTGTATTTTCTCAATTTTATTACGCCCATTGTAATATAAAATATTCATAATTTTTTTTATGTATCTGTTATTCATAATTAGAAAACTCTTATCCAAAGAAACGTTTGTAAAACATGTTTCATAATAATGCACTTTTTCATTGCAGATTTTAATAAATAGAAATGTTAATTTTCTTTTACTTTTGCCTTTCATTAAATAAATAATAAAGTATTTAACGTAATGAGAATATTGAATTTATCTGACAATTGTTTTTTATTGAAAAAAATTCGAATATATCTCATTTCTGTATATGAAGCATGCAAAGCTGGGCCCGCTCTCGCTATCTCTCTCACGTCTGCCGCATTACATTTTAGGCTTCATGTTTTCCAACTGACTGTCCGCTCCTCTATTATTCTCCTTCGTGCTCCATAGTGAAATGAAATGTACAACTAGATCTTACAGAAGTGTTTAATACAAAATTTTAATATTCTCCGACTGATTGTTTTGAATTAATGCGGAAAATTCGAAAAGTCTGTTAGATAAAGTGCATTTTTGGCTCAGTCGATAGATATAAAAAAGTTTTAAGTAAAGTGCACTTTCGGTACAGACAATTGCAACCATAATGCGAGGTACACAACTAGATCCTACACACAAACATACATACATACGTACCGACATCAAGCCGAAAATAGTCAAAATCTCGAAATGTGATTTTTATCGGTTTTACAATACTTGTACTTGTATAAGTAAAAAATGTAGCATCACCATTAGAAGAAAAAATACCTTTGTTCAAAGAATTGAGCGTATTGTTCTGTCCCCAGTGAGAAATGCTTGATACGCTCTAGGTATTTAAAAGTGAGAAATCATAAGAAGTCGTTTTCACTTGTTTCAACCGAATTGGGGCATATTACAATAACAAATTATCTTCTACATTACGTAATTACAAATTTGTTTTTGTTTTCCAAAAATAGATTCAATTTGACAGCTAGACTGGCATTTGTAAACAAGAAAACCTAACCTAACATTTTCAGCATAAAATTTTTGTTTTTAATCAATTGAAACTCGTGTTTTATACATAAATAAGTCATAATTATGTGTTTTGTGTCACTTGAATAATTCAAAATGGCACTATATGACAATAAGCATTGGTTACTGTCTCACATTAGGAATTCGTTTATTTCCACTGATGATACAGGCATGTGTGAAATGGTAATGTCCTCAGAAGATTTTCCGAAGCAGTTAGCCGAAAAACTCAACTCCGAAAATTACTCTCCCGAATATGATAGTTATGATGACGATGACTTAGATACTCCAGAATCTTATGATATACAACTGGACATGGATTTTGGAGTTCACAGAATGCGCTCTAACACAGCACAACGCCTAGAAAAATTAGATTTAGCCCAAAAAAAAGCAGCAAAAATCAAACACGTGAAATGGGAAACTAATCCTCAGCAATTAACAGCTGAAGAAAAAAAACAATTGTTCACGACAAGAGATTACAAAAATGAAACAGTTGATACACATTCTTTATTGACAGAACAATTGAAAAAATATACCAATTTGCCTAAAAATCCGTATTTAGAATATGCCAAATACGACGGAAATGCTCAAGTTGGTATCCCTATAAGAAAATATAAAATATTTTTGACCATGCTTCCGGAGGAGCAACGTAATTATCCGATGAATATTTGTGTTATAGCCACCGCAAAAATTTCTGACCTAATTGGATTGATTTTACTAAAGTGCAGGTACTAAGTTTCATTTTCTAATGGATAATGGATATGAAAAATTAGTAGTTTTATTTTCAGTACTATACATGGCGATTTTCCTCTGCAACCCGTTTCGCATTATGGTTTATTTTTTACTGAAGACGATGGAGAAGTTGATAGAGATTTTCCAGCCCTAGATCATAAAGAATGTGTCGCAAAATTCGGCTTTAATTGTCTGGGTCTGGTCGAATATAAAAATAATGTGAAAAATGTCAGCTTCGAAACGACCGAAGTTCTTCTCCGAAAAGACTTTTCGGAAGAACGAGATTGTTCAAACGGTAATATAGTTGTAAAAAAAATATTATTTTTGTTTGTACGCACATATAACTAGAATTAATTCAAACACCGCAAACAGATAAAATGGTAGCCTTCCCACATAAGTCAATTCAACCTACGAACCATCTAGAATATTTAAAAATTATTTTTGAATTTCTAGATCTTACAAAATCGTCTACCCAAGATAGCGAAAATATGGCTCTAATGAAAGTTCATACAACAGCAATGGAAGCGCCTTTATACCAGTGTTACAAAGTATTTATTATCCATAAAGTCCGTACCAAAACTGAAATCCATTTAGGTATTAGTGGAGAAAAAATTGAAATAGATCCCGTCCAGCAAAAAAACTCTAAATTTTGGGCCCGACAAAAAGCAGTCAGCTACCACATGGACTCTGTTGCTTGGTGTGAACTAATTGATACAAAATCCGGAAGAGCAACATTTAGATTAGTTTACAGTTTATCTCATAGCGCTCTTGATGGTGCGAATGTAGCGGGTAGGTCATGAATATATCATTTTATTAAAAGTTATTAATGATATGTCCTAGGTCCTAGTCATTCACCAATGCTACAGACTTCTGCTAGCTTTAAGCACTACGATTTTGAGACAGATCAAACTACAGCCCAAGAAATAGTTCAAAAAATTAATTTAATTTTAGAATTACGTTCTAGTGCTAGCAGAAAAGAATATTTAACTGCGAGAGAGAAAAAATCAAACCGGAGGAGAAGTTTTCATTTAGGGTCAAGATGATACACATACTTATATAATTTATTAATTTAATTACACATAAAAGTTGAAAAAATAAAGATTACTCGACTAATAATATTGACTTCATTTTCTCCCAAGATCTTTCCATATTTTCTAACATTATTTTATATTTTTCTTTCTTTTTCTCAGATTGATAAGTAACAGTTTTTATCAAATTTTGTAAATCTTTTGCTTCTTTAACAAATTCTGCTATATTTGGACCAGAATTTAGATATTCTATTTCTTCCTCGCTAAACAGGCTGTAATCGATTTCTTCTGGTGCTTTTATCTCAAGTTCTCTACAAGATAAAGTAAACAAAAAATTACTAAACAAGTGAATCTTACCAACAATAACAAATGAATACCGAATATACTTACTTTAATAAATCTACTCTCCGCTGTTTTTGTTCTTCGTATAATTGTTTCCATGTCTTTTCTTCTAATTTCAATTTTTTCAAATATTCTTCATCCCAATTTGTTTTAATTTCTGTAGTATTTGAAACTGAAATAAAATAAAATAGGGTTATGGAGACATTTCAGTTAATACAAATTCCTTACCACTTACTTCTGGAAGGAATATAGAACGACGAGATCTTCTTGATTTCCCAACGTTCTGGTTCTCGTTAGATTTTAAATCATCGCCTTCCATTTTATGTATCAAAACATTAAAACTGTCAGAGCAAAAGTTTGAAATTTAAATCAATACCACAGATGTCGCTGACTAACTGTAGTCCTGTGAACAAAATATGGAACTAAGAATTACGGTAAGATAGAGCGCGCTCCGCGCTCTAGCATCTCGTCTAACAGAGGGAGGCACTCTGTCATTCAATGACTTCTAGATGCTTCTAGACTTCGCGCGTTCTTTGCTTGAATGAGAATCATAATAATTTTTTTTTACAATTCAACCTGATTATGCCAAGTTTGGGATCAACTTGAATAACTGGACATAAAGTTTATGGCCATTGTTAAACAAAAAAGTAATTTCATATAACCACCATCTGTCACTTAACAATGACAGCTGTCACTTTAACAATGACAGCTGTCACTTTAAAATATGTAATTGATAAAAACGAGCCTAGTCATAATTCATAATCGAGAAATTACTGTACTGGCCTCAATAGATTCTCTTATTTCTGTAAGACAGCTGAAAAAAAAATCGATCCTCAAATTTGTCCTCCTAGGCTCAAGTCTACTCTGCCTGCTGATGAATCCGCCCTGTTTTACATTATTTATTGCTAAGCTAAGATGCTCATTATATTTACATTTTACTATTAATGAAATGACAGTTGATGCAACTGACAGATAGCCAAGTACGATTTTTGTGATAATGTAAAATTAGTTCGCAACTAAAGCAAAGTCAATGACTGAACAACTAATTTACAAATTATATTATCCATAGAGCTAACATTACACTGAACTGTTTGCTCTGTTTCCACTATTCCCACGCTATTATAAGTATTCTTTGCAATTGTTTATATTGCTTCAAATCGTAATATCATGAATTTTTCATGGTGAGAGTGTAGAATAAAATTGAGAAATCAGTTTTGTAATAGTATCAATAGTTACTTATATGCAGTTGAATGCTAATTATTTCGATGAAAAATTCATTTCTGAATTGTAACAATATTAAATTCTGGCTTTGTTACGTTGATGATGTCCTTGTCCTGTGGATTGCAACGATGAAGTACTAAAAACATTTTATGCGACATTAAATCAGAGACAGAAGAATAAACTTCTAGATCTCAGAATCATCACATCCCAAGAAGCAAAACCAAAAAGAGTAGGACCAGATTAAATAAGAACCACTAGCAGTTGACAATTACCCAATTAAATCTCTATTTTCAACTCCTAAAGATCTATGGTCACTGGAATTATAAGCCAAACCACAAGTAGATCTACACTACCTTCTATGTTAGAAGTTTATACCTATCTAGGGTGTAACAGAAAAAAGTACATTAATTTTAACCTGTAATGCAATTTGTCAAGCATAACAATTTTTCCTAATAACTTTTTTTCGTAGATCCTCTGGATATAGAGTAAAAATTCATCAAAGTTTTGTCAAAAATTTCATAGTACGCCTATGGTTCAAACTGAATGTTTCTCATTTGTTGGAAGAATGACAGCTGTCGATTGAAAGGAGTATTTTACAACTTTGAGCCATCGCAGTCTTGTCAATCATTCTTTTGAAACTGAAAGAATATTAATATTTTGGCAATACATTGATATTCGCTCACCTCGATGATTCTATTTTTGCATGTTGGAAGAAAGACTAAATTTGTCTCTGTAATCAACAATTTGGTCTTTTAGTCGTATTTATATGTCATTTTTAAAAATTTTTATTTCACGTATATTTTCGGACAGTACATTTCTTAAACATAAGATTGTCTGCACAAGTTCATTGCACTTGAATCAGCTGATTTGAATTGTCTGATTCTGGGTCAGGAGTGTCGGACTGTGCTGCCATCTACGAGCAGTTCAAAAAGTAGCTGCTGTTCCCAACTTACTTCATCAGAAACATTAAGAGAAAATCATTCAACGATTTATTTAAAGAAAACGGTGAAATATTAAATGGAATGCAATTCTAAATTAATTAATTCACTGAATAATTCAATAGAAATATTGCTACATGGAATTTTGAAGATTCTATTCTTGAAGAACAGAAAATATAGCCTATAAATGTATCAAACAGAATTTGGTAATTGATTTTAAATATTTTCTGAAATATATGATACAATATTTTATTTATTCAGCAGATCAATTCACGGGGCATACTTTATTGAAACGTCCTGATTGTGAAGTTTGTAATAATAGGAGAGAAACTAATACACAGGTGCTTCATTTATAAATTATTGTATTTCATTCATTTCATCTGCTGTTTTATGTTTGAATATTAAAAAATAATTCAAAGCCAACACTTCTCGAAATAAAAATGAATTATATATTTGAAAAAGTCATTGCATTATTTATCCCCCATACCAGTAAGGCTCAAATATAAAGGTTGAACCTGGTTTTGTGATGAATTCGATAATATAAGCTTTCCATTAGTTTCCATTTGATTTATTATTATTATACGATAATTTATTCAGGAAATATAACCCCTCAACTAGAAATTGATTTATAAATTTGCGGTTATCTGTTGAGCAAATATATTGTATGACTAGATTCTCGTTGCATTATTTCACCCCTTATACTTTGTGAGTTTGAAAGATAGAGGACTGGACTCGGCTTTGAAATGAATAACATAATATAAACTGAGAAAATATATATATTGCTTGACTGTAGGATAGATGTTGAAAAAAAAAATTTTTTTTCTCTGGACTCAGTCATAAATTTTTTTATTTATAGGTCAAACCACTCTACCAGTTTGAAAATGAAAATGGAAGAAACTTACAAAAGCAATATACGGAAAACTTACGGATGAATACACATAACATAGAACTAAAATTTTTGTAAAAAACATCGCTCAAAAGATATTGACATGAAAACATAACACAATGAAATTATACTAACAAATGTACAGCATATGAAATATGCGAAAAACATATCATTATGAACAGCTAAGTCACACCTTAACATAAGTAAAAATTAAAGTTACACAAAATGGCGTTTTGTTACTTAATTAACAATTAATAAGTCAATATAATATGGTAACATGAGTAAAAATGTAATCATGAAAACATGATGGATTAAAAAACACTAGAAAAATGCAAATATATAAAAAAGAGATTACTTATCAGTGTTTAGATTGTTATAGATAGTATTTAATGCAATAGTATCTGTTTTTAGGTTTATTACTGTCTGATTTTATATGTAAAATTTCCAAAGTTAATCTTTTGTGTAAATTTATTTCATTGTCAATTATTTTAACGTCATCAAAATTTAAAAAATGTTCCATGGATTTGCAGTGTTCAACTAGTGCACAGTTTCCCTCTGTTCGTTTTTCTTTTTTGCAATTTCTTTTATGTTCACTCATACGTGTCTTCAAATATCTTTTGGATTGCCCAATATATTGTGCAGGACAATCATTGCATGGAATTTTGTATATAAACAAGTTGCCTACGGTTTTACATTGTTTGAAAGCAATATTGACATTAAAATTATCAGCAAATAATTTTTTCAGTTGTCTGGCAACTCCATCTATATAAGGAAGCGAAAAATAATGTGCATTTCTCAAATTGTTACCATCTTTGTATTTGATTCTATTACTCCCATTGACACCTCTGTTTTTTATATTTAATTGATGATTGATATACCCATTTATTATTCCTGAAGGGAAGCTGTTTACTTTGAGAAGATTGCTTATGTTCGTGTTGACAACATTTTGATATTCGTCCGACATTCAATATTTGATTTTTAGGATGATTCGAATTGAAATTCAAAAGCCTAGTGCTGGAGGAAGGCTTTCTGTACCATTTTGTTTGTATGGTACCATCCAACATATGAATTAAGGTCATGTCAAGGTAAGGAATACTGCCTTTTAGTTCCGTCTCAATCGTGAATTGTATTTTCATGTCAACATCTTTTGAGCGATGTTTTTTACAAAAATTTTAGTTCTATCTTTTCATTTTTTTCATTTAAATTTTTGTAGAACTCCTGAGGAGGGCTCAAGTGGAGCCGAAACTGGTAGAGTGGTTTGACCTATAAATAAAAAATTGAAGAATCATCTAGATGATGAAAGCGCATTTTTGACAGCTCATGAATGCTTGTTACTTTAGAGATTTCGCAAATTACCATCTCCCACAATTACTGGGCTTGAAATCAAGCATTTTGGGCAAACTTACGAAACAGCAGCTTCCATTTAATACTAGTTTCAAGTTGACTATTTAATACGTACAAAATTTATGCATGTACAAACTAATAAATACCTTTTAAATCTTCATTGTTTAGTTATTGACTGACGGGAGGTCAAGTGCTGTACCTTAAAATAATAATTTGATCTTTATCTAAGCTATTTAAAAAAAAATACAGCAAAAGTGAACAAATTTTCATCCAATAATAATAATTCATTCTAATAAGCTTCAAATTCGCGTCAAACAAGTCATGAATCCCGGACAGATTTGACAACTGTACATAATAATAGTGACACCCACGGCTAAAGTTGTAACTAAATTTTTATCTACTTGAATAAACTTTAGTTGCCATATCCCTAATGTCATATATATCTATGGGCATTGTTTCACTTGAAACAAGTAATTGAATAATTTAATCTTCCACAATCACTGAGCTTGAATTAAAGCAATTTGTGCAAACCTACGAAACAAAATAAATAGTATAGTTACTGAGAACTTTTTTCCAAAAAATGCGCTAAAAATTTATAACTGAAACCAAAGAAAATTTTTTTTTTTTCCAATAATATAAACTTTCTGTTAAAGGTTTATTGATAAATCTAAAATCATTTACTTAAGTACTTAGGAAATATAAGCTCTCTATTCGCGAATAAAATTACCGATGGCGGCGCTGTTATCAACCAAGATGGCGGATGTAAGTTGTACTGTCATTTTTAGACATGCCTATTTACAATGTTGAAACCGCAGTTTTCAAGGAAGCCATATTTTGTTATTATTATATTTAAGGTGGTTTCTGTTGATAAACTTGTAAGTTTGAGGATAAAATTTCTATGCTATTATTCCAATTTTGTGCATGGATGTTTCAAATTGTATTGATTTGCAGATAAATAGCCAGTTCTAGGAAAATAGTCTTTAAAAATTCATATTCACATTATCCACTTTTCTCGAAGTAAAGCTCATGTTAAACTAAAAAAAATAATAAATGGAGGAATTTAATAGGTAGTAAATAGGAAAGCGCAAAAGAGGTTAAAATGAAACTGATGTAAATAGGAAAGCAATCTCCAAAAAGACTGATTTTAATCAATACAAATATACTGAAATAGTAAATAGAAACGTGAAATAGAAAAAATATAACAAAAGCTCACTGTTTACAAATAACAAATGATTAAAGTAACATTAGCTCAAATGACGTTTCAAGCGGAATACCACTTTAAGTAGTTCTCGTTTTACAACCAGATGGCTACGGCTTAATTTTACTCACGAATTAGGACATATATACGATTACTTGTTGAGCAGTTATATTGTATGACCTGATTTACTTCTTAGTTCACGGGAATCCAAGAGATAGCAGCGTGTATCTCGTTTTGAGAAACGTTAAAGTAATTTTTTTTTTGTGGCTAAATGGCAACTTATTTGGAAACATTATTCAAGATAATGTCACCAATACAATTGTGCATTGATTGAACATAAAATAATTTTTGTATCAAGCACCAGTTTTATTTAGTTATTAACTATTCTAAACTGTTATATTAAGTCCAGTTATTAGTTTACGTTTGGCTAAACGGCTCATTGTACCAAAAATTTTGTGGAAAACTTTCAATTCTAGTTTTCAATTGTCTATCAAATGGACATTCTTTTTCCTTTTTTTTCTTCTGATAAATAACAAAGTATTTCACATAGTGCAGATATAATATCTACTTGAAATCTTATTCTTGCATTTAAAGTCCAATTAGCCAGACCTAATCTAATTATTTCTCTCGCATCTACTGTATTATATTGAAGAGGTCATGTTTTCGAACTTGCGTTTGCTTCTCTATTATTTTACTTTGTGCTGCTGTACAGCAATAAAATGCAACTCACTTTCATTGCAATAAAATTAGCATTCGATGCGCACTGAATGTGGAAGTGGAAAATGCTATAAAATAATTGAACTGATTTCTTGTGCTACACTTAAAGTTTAATGATCCTTAAAATACAGCTGACCGTAAATAAAATATATCTATATGTTTTAATGTGAGCACATTTCTAATCTATTTCATTATGATATTTCGAAGATTCTCAGAATCAAATTCAAAAAGAATTATACGTAAGACAAAATTGATAAAGGACGAAGTACCAATAATGAAAAAATTGAGTGATGGTGAAAAAACAAGAAAAATTAACTATTCTATTGACAGGTTTGAAGAAATTAAAATCTATAGACGCAATGGTAATTTTTTTGATTTTTTATTCTATATTTAAGACTAGAATACATAGTTGCATAGAATATTGACATGTTGACTGAATTTTCAAGAGACATTCACTAAAAGATTCAAAATTAAGTAATATTCAGGAATAATCTTCTTATTTTTAATGCACACGGAGAATATTTTCACAAAACATTCCACAGAAACATTCCTGAAAAAGAAATATGAAAATGACGTATTTCCTGTAAATAGGGACAAAAAGCACTAAAAAAACCTATTTTTTTTTTCATTTTGGGCTAATTTCATTCGTTGGTTTCCATTAGAAGTAATGATTGTTGAAACAATTTTGATCGTGCCATCGACAGAAAAATTGACCGGGGATAAAAAATTCAGCAGTATAATCCAGTATTTTAGCTTATGATTCATCCTGAGTTTAACTTAATTACCTTAGTAACAATTATTTCAGCAATCGTTACTATGGAAAATAGGCTACGCTTTAAAGCATCTACCTAAACTATGAACTGAAATAACGGCTCTATAAGTTTTAGCTAGATTCTGTTGAGAGAAATTCTTTTTTATTATTTGAAATATGTATGTGATTGAGTCTTTGAAGATTTCTCCTGAAAACGAAGATGCAAATAATCAGCATACAAGAAAGGAAGTTGTCAAGAAATGAAGCTTCATCCAGCGTGAGTAAAATGTGTTTTCATATTAATTCCATAAAATATATAAATATTGTTTTTCATTCACTTTTTTCAACATCTATTATGTATAAAGTTTTGAAAATAAACAGCTTTTAAGTGGCAAGAAGGAAGCAAAAGAAGAACAAGAAAGAAAATTCAATATAAAATTATTTAAATTCAATCTAAAGTTTTAAACATTCGATAATTTTTATATTTTGCATGTTGCTAACTTTAGTGATTCTTTATTACTGCAATTTCAAATCTCATCATTTAATGCATGAACTAACTATCACCTATTAGAATATTCATAAAAGAATTAATGTGGTCCACGGATGAATATAAATAAAATTAAACATAGAATATTATAAATAGAAGAGTATCTGGATTATAAGTTCAATATAAATCAGTTGAATGATAAAATTTCACGTGCTTTCAACGTTTTTATGCTCTATTCGTTAAGTTATAGTTGGAAATTGTACATCAAGGAACTGTATTATCAAAATTCCTATTGAATTTTTATAATTATTTCATATCGTTTGAATTATTTCTGTATACAAAATTTCATTAAGATCAGATTCTGATTTTTTTGTTGCCTTTGCAATGTTAATACCTAATTTATTAGTAGATTCAATAACCCACAATGTATCAGGATCATAGGTTGTGCAAGCCGTCTCTGAATTTCAAAGTAACAAATTCAGGATAAATTGTGAAGCATTATCAAAAAAAGTGCGAGTATTTTTGCAGATACCTTCTTTTTATCTAACTCTTAGTAGTAAAGTTTTATTTGATTACATTATTAGAGTATAAGAAACAAGCAAAGGAATATGGCCCTTATTAAATTCTGACGCTTCATTGGATAATACCATAAGGACGAAAACTGTATCCTCAATTTCCGCACGATTTCAGAATATGATGGGCCGTATTCTCCGAGGCGGTCCGAGGGACGTCGCTCCTCAAGCCGATAGGAGTCAGCTTTTTTTAACACAATGATTGATGTCATTAAATGAATATTTCAAAAATTTGGTTTCTTATATGATTTGAGGAAATTCAAAAATATAACAAAAGAGCAAATAAAGTAAAAGTAGTGACTTCCAACCTTACGAATTGTATATGAAGAATTACGAACTATGATCCTAAATGCACCAGATTACATTATAAAGATGTGAAAGAATTGCTCCAATACATAATAGAAAATAACTTGAATGAAAATCCAAATATTTACATTGTCTGTCGTATTTTGTTATTGTTGATAATCTTGTATTCTCATTTTTAAAACAGAAATATCTTGTCAGTTCAATTCCTAAAACATTTTTATTGATTTTATTGAATGTGTTGGACAACATGTTCCTCACAAATTTTAATTATATTGTTTCGTTCAGAAGATACAGCAGCAAACTTTGCGCTACTACAATCGTCGATTTTAGAAATAATATTGAGTATTTCATTTCTATCGATCATATTTATATTTCTTAAGATAATCTGATGAAACTCTCCATCGTGCTACATCTAAGTATGTAGATTACAATACTTTCCACACATTTTGATTATCTCTATTGAGTCGAAATATACTGTTACAAATTCTAAATGTTATTCATTAGGTAATGGGATTTGTATTTTTTAAGATATTTTAATAATAATTCTTATTACATTAGAATGAATCGTGCAGAATACGATATTCTTTACAGACTTCAATTATCTCAATTCGTTCAGGAGAAACAGAGTCAAACAGTGTGTGCTTCTGATTCGGCTATTCTCTCTTCCGTCCGTTATTCAATACAGCGTGCGATCGTAGCATGCTCATGATTTTTCTTGATATATTTTATCTTGGAATACACAAATTTTTTAGCATATTTAGGTCTCATATTTTAGTACCCAAGCAATATTTGTGATTTTGACGACTCATCACTTTCCAACGGGCGCTTCAGGCGCCTGCAATTCTCCAGTAATTATAAATTTACTATAATGTAAATAGCATTATTGATCAAAAAAATCTGTGACTTATTTGTACATCATTGGATATATATATATATATATATATATATATTTATATATAATACGGTGTGATTTTGTGTTTGATCGTATATATCATTGGATATATATATATATATATATATATATATATAATCAAACACAAAATCTCATCGTTCCACAGCTAATCGTTTTGGATTGAGCCAAGAGATTCTAAGAATCTGTCAAGTAAAATGCGCTTTCGACCAAGTCGGTTGCTATGGAAACAGTAGGCCATTATTCTTATACTACAAAATTCCTAAATACTGATTTCCAAAATTCTACGACTACCAACAGATCTGAATTTATGCGCAAAATTAAAAAATAAATTCCTACTGGAGTGCACTTCCGGTTCAGTCTACTGTCATGAAAATAGTAGGCAATCATTCAGATGCTACAGCAGACTGAAATACCAAATTTCAATATTCTACACCTGATCGTTTCGAATTTATGCAAAAAATTCCAAAAGATTGTCAAGTAAAGTGCACTTCCGGCTCAGTGTCCATAGCAACCGACTAGGCCTTAAGCTTGACAAATTTCAAGAATTTTTCAAATAAATCCAAAATTATTAGCCGTGGAAAGATGCGATTTTGTGTTTATTATATATGCAAAAATGAATCTAGGAAAAAAACCCAGGGGAAATAAAACCCCGAAAAAAAAGGCCCGGAAAAACCCCCGAAAAAAAAAGCCCGGAAAAAACTCCCGGAAAAAAACTCCCGGGGAAAAACCCCAGAAAAAGAGTCCTCAGGAAAAAAATTTGAAGAATGTTTATCTAACGAATATCATTAATTAGGTATATAAGGGTGTTTTCATTATGTTTGATAATAAAACCAAGAGTTATAAACAACAATTCTATATATATAACGTGTATAAGTTTTATTTATCTATTAGCGTCAATAATAATATAGTGGGGTAAAACATTTACATATATTTGATTTTTGTGCATGTTTAAGAGACGATCTCAAGAATATTTTTGTTTTCTAAAAGTTTCCAAAGGTCAGTAGATAATGACGAGAAACTAATTGTTTATTTTGTGAATCATTCCTGAACTGTCGCAAATGGGGAAAAAGGTTTCAAGTAAAAAAGTTGAATATTATTATTACCAGACAGTGGCATACGTGAATATTTTTATTGTAAGGCAGACTTTTCAAATACGACACAAAGCTATAATTTTTCAAATAGAACTAATACATAGAAATAACAGCAAAAAGCTACATATATATATTTTTTTTTTGTTTTAATGATATGAAATTTAATTTCTTTGTGTTGGTACAACATGAGGAATTTCACAATTTCTGTATTTTATGCTGAATTATATTCAATGCCTGAACTTATGCTAATACCTAGCCTTCATATTTTTAAATAATATAAAACAATTGAAAATAGAAAATGTATATAAATGTTTTACTCCACTATATTATTGTTGATGCTAATAGATGAATAAAACAGAAGACACTGTATTTATGTCTGTATTACATTATACATTACGCGTTATTTAGAATTGTTGTTTATAACTTTAGGTTTTACTATCAAAAATAATGAAAACACTCTTAGGCCCGGTTTCACCAAAGTCAGTTAGATTTATCTAGAGGTTATTTTGAATTAGTAACTATAGTTACAATTGTATCAACAATAGTTTTCGTATGAAGTAACCTCTGGATAAATTTAACTGGCTTTGGTGAAACTGGCCCTTATACTCCTAATTTATAATATTCGTTATATAAATTTTCTTCGGTTTTTATCACAGGGGCTTTTTCCCGGGGTTTTTTTTCCGGGGCTTTTTTTCCGGGGTTTTATTTCTCGGGGGTTTCTTTTCCTGTTACCTGCAAAAATATATCCAATAGTATACAAGTAAGTCACGTGAAGTTCTCGTCAGATTTTTGTTTAGAAGAAAAAAATTGTGATCAAAATTTAAAAAAATCCGATTTGAATCAAAAAATCTATTTTTTTGTTTCTTATTAAAAAAATCCAACCCTAGCTTAATAATGTAAAGTGTAAATGCAGTTGCACCTCCCTGAAACCAATCCTAGCGGCGTCCATGCTTATTTATAATTAAAAATGAATTCAACAGATGAGGGCAGTCGTCCAATTTTCGATCGCAATGATATAGTTGCTAATTATACAAAACACTCATCAGAAAGAACTGAACGAAGAAACAGTCAAAGTCGAAATCAAGAAATAAAAAATTCTAGGAATTACCCAAATTATTCGTGTCCTTATAGCGATAATAAACCGAGTAATTCTTCGAGAGATTTTGTTTCACTTCTTACAAATCGCTCTAGAAGCAGAGACAACGATAGACAAGTTAAATATTCTAGATCTAGCAACAATATACAATGCAGCAGAGATGAAAGCAGACAATTTAACAGAGATAAAAGCAGGCGATCGAGTCGAGAAAAGAGTCAACGATCTAGCAGAGACAACAAAGGACGATATGATAGAAGACGTAATTCATGGTCTCCAGATGAAAGAAATCGACGGTATATATTTTTCTTTTTTATTGAATATGATTCATAAAAAAATTAAGTCATTCTGCTCTTTAAGTTTTGTATAGTTGTTTTCGGCTTCACTTATTCATTTTAAATTTTAAAAAAATCACAATACGCTGTTTTGTATTTGCACTCATATTACTACTCGCCATCTCACGTAAATAACTTGGCTTGAACGCCCGTCTCATGAGAAACACATCAGCAGTAGACTTGTGAATAAAATTCAAGCAGAACAATAGCAGGCAACAACGAATTATTCATGTATACATAGCCTTTTACATATAGGTTACAAAAAAATGCATAACTTTGAAGAATTGAATTTTTACTTAATACACTTGACTAGAATAAAAAAAACATTGAGGACGGTTATTATTAAGCTTGAAATGAATCTGTAATGAATCTCTTATTCATGTTTTATGTTCAAATTTCTTGTGTCTCAAAACTTGAATTAATTTAGCAAATTTTTATCATTCTAGAAGTCGTGAAGGATATGGAAGAAGTCCTGGAAGAAGACGTAGTAGGTCAAGATCTCATATGGCAACAATAGATCCAGCAACTATTATTCCTGTTTATATGCCTTCTTATTCTTGGGTATGTTTATATACATTGATATCATTTGTTTTTTGCGAATCATGTTATATAACATTTCTATCTCTCGCATAAATATTGTTATAACAAAGAAAAAGTTGTGGAGAGCGACAAAAATACTTAAAAACAATTTTTTGCGCATTTTTACAAAAAAAAAAACAAAACGCTATTATATGCACTTTGGCTGTCTGACTGGCGTGACGCTGAGATCTCAGCAACTACAGCACTTACAGACTTTAAACAGGTACTAAATGAAAGATGCTGATTTGTAGATTTGCACAAACTGCTAGATTCTCTTATTCATACAACCAATTTTGGGTGAAAATTGAAACAAAAATTGAAAAGGTAATTACTGCTGAACTATGCATAGTTGAAATCTGAAAATTGCTGCACAGAATGAGCAACATATCAGTAATTGAATTTAACACTCTAAATTACGAACTGATATGGGTTAGTACCCATTTTAGGATAGAAACTATTTATTTCAATATCTCGCGTGTTACACAAGATATTGATATGCGGTTTCCGATGTTATTAGTATCACAATGAGTTTGGCTTTTGTTTTTACGATCAATTTAGGCCTGTACATGACCACCTGTTATTTATTTTCTGGAATCTGTAGCTTTGGAGGTAATTTTCAGGGATTTTTTTATATAGCTTTGATGAAGATCAAATTATTATTTTAAGCTACAGCACATGACCTCCCGTCAGTCAGTAACTAGAAAATAAAGATAAAAAGGTATTTTTTAGTTTGTATGTGCTCAAATTATGTATCTATCAAATAGTCAACTTGAAACTGAAACTAAATGAAAGCTGCTGTTTCGTAGGTTTACCTAAACTGCTTGATTTTAAGCTCAGTGATTGTGGGAGATGGTAATTTGTTAAATTTCTGAAGTAGCACGCGTTCTTGAAATCGGGCATTAAAGTTAAGTGTTTAGTTGTCAGTTGCACCACTGCCTCTCATATTTTTAGTGCCGCTTAACTGCGGTGCAACTGACTTTAGTAGTTACACTGATCTCTATAATAACACTGGATTGGATTTAGGCCGCTGAGATGCGTCCCCAATTGAGCGCCGCCATCTTGGCAAAAATTGAGGTTTTGTGACAGATCAATACCGAGTTGGGCGGTGATATTTAAAATTTAGCTGTTTGGTCTGACGGTATTCTATTTATCAAACATGATGATCGAGTGCATGCTTTGCGGAAAGAAACCCGATTTTTCGAGAAATTTGTCACTGTACAAGTAATTACAACGAAATAATCTGAAGTAACTGTCGTTATGACTGAAATAAGTGAACATTACTTATTTTTATTGCTATGCTATGATGTGAATATTTTCAAGATTTCCATCCGATGAACAATCGTTCAAAAAATGGCTCGAATAAATGGGTTTGCCAAACTTAATATAGCCAAAAACATGAGGTAATGTTCTCAAAATTTTGTTGCGTCCGCGTTAAAACAAAATAAAAGATACACGACTCTGGAAAATGATGCTGTTCCGACTATTTCCAACGAACTATACAAAAACTATTGCGATAACTGCAAAACCAAAAAAAAATGTTCAAATAGTCACACAATTCTCAATACGATTTATTTATTGTTTTGATTCATAACAAAAATTATAAAATTATTCAATGAATTTAATAATTCAGAGCTAGAATGTTCAAAAATTGTTAAAATACTGATACTGAAAAGTTAACAAATATTTTGAACTATTAATGACTATTCCATTCGTAATATTTATAACAAGGTTAACAATGCTAAATCGCCATAGAAACGGTGCATATCAGTGGGTATTTGGACGTGTAGATATACCATCAGGTATTACACTAGTGGTCAGAGTGAGTATTTTACTCAAAGATGTGGATACCTCCAATTTGTGCTTTCTTCGCATTTAATGGAATATTTTTCTGAATATCTTCTGATCTATCACCAAACCTTTCTGAACTAGATTCCATATCAAGACGCAATATATTTCTCTATTATTCGTCAAAGAAAATGCAAGAAATTCTAATTTTTCAGTTTGATAGAAGTTTGTTTACTCGTTCCTATGAAAATTACGTGAGTTGTTACTAGATTCATAGAGAACTAATTTGAAAAAATTGTTTGACTCCTGGAATAGTCCTCCATATACCATTTGTCAACTACTTATGGTATAATAAATGAATATTTTTAAATATTTTAGCTATTATAACAATTTTTGAATACTTTTAAATATTATTGATTATTATTGATGTGTGCATATTGACGTATATTGAGAATAATTTCATCATCTAACTTGTATTATGCTTCGAATCTCATCGAGTATCTCCTTTAAGTATTTTGAATTTGCCGCTGAATCGTGTCACAAAACCTCAATTTTACTGTCACGGTCGCCGTTCAACCGGGGCCGCTTTCAGATGCCAGAATACGGCCTGAACCTAATCCAGTGTTATATAGAGATCAGTGAGTAGTTAGTTAGTATGAAGATTAGTAGCAAGAGAACAAAAACCAAACGTATTGCACCAAATTAAAGAAACCTAGTATCGATTTTCACTGTGGATAGAAAAAAGAGTGGTAGCAGAAACTTCAGCGCCTGTTTAAAACCTACTGAGGCCTGAGGCCCCAAGGCTCGGAATTTAAGCTCGCCACACATGATGCAATTTTTCAAGCAATTTTGTTCACTTGGTGCCGTGCTAGCTGCCACGCTTGCTCCAATGCTAGAAATTTGGTTCGCTGCGGGGTACTAGACTTACCACGAGACTTGTTTTACAAGATAGATCCGGTGCTATTTTTCGCATTTGCTGCGTCGCTGGCTGCTATCCATAGCCAATCAGAGCGGACAACGATATCACGTGACTACATCAGGACCCCTATTCTGTAACTTTATCAAGTCTTGTTTCAAGGCATGTTGTTATACAATGACGTCACAGAAGGCGAACTAGTTCTAACTTTCAAAATACAGATGGCAGCGTAGCACATAGTAAATTTTGTCTTATTAAGTTTGTCGACAAGAATGTTTAAGTTGGCAATTAATTTCAAAAATGATTTTCCACGAGTTTAGAAATCCTTTACCGTTCAACCCTAGAATTATTTACTGTTAGTTTCAAGAATTATGTACTGTTAGTTCTGGAGCGTACTTTAATGCTATGAGCCCTTCGGTAAATTGCCATTCTCAGTTTACACTTGGAACAATCAAGTAATACCGTAAAAATGTTGCTGTACTCACATTTCAAAAGAAATAAATTCTTAATTTCCAACTATAATTACAACAAAAGTTCAAAATACAACTGAAAAAGGTCCACAATTATCACAAATATGCCAATATTAAACAAAATCAGTCACCACATAACCTAAAACATAAGCACAAATGTCGATATATCAACTGTTGTAATTATATCAACATACCCAGAGGTGTTGTTACGAAAACGCGTTGATGTTGATATAATGGCTGCGTTTATGACGTCACTGTGACGTCATAAACTCACTTTGCTAGTGACCACTAGATGGCAACAGCGTCGTATAACAAGAGTTGAACGTTTTACAAGTGTTGAAAAAGTTACAGAATAGGGGTCCAGATACTTGTATATCGCATCAGCACGCTGTATCGCATTAGTGCATTGTGTCTTGTGATATTTTGACATACAAATAAGCAACAATTACGGCTAATGGAAATAAGGTTATGTTTATGTACTCTAGCTCGTCAAACAACATGTTGAGAACTCTGCAGTCTTGATTTCTTTTCAAAAGTCACTCTCTTGACCAAAGTTTGTTCTTCTTTTTTTTTCTGTTTCGTAATTCAAATCAATTCGCAAGCTATAACTGCAGCAAATGCTTCTGCTCCCCTGCGACGATTATTTTCAGCAACAGCTATACTTACAATGAGCAAATCTACCAATCCTACGTTCTAGTGTCAGAATGAGTGGCGCAGCTTGCATCGTGTGATGCGAGAATTGTCACACCAAGTGTACCTCAAAGAGGTCCAAATTAAGTGAACAAAATTGCATAGAAAATTGCCTCGTGTGCGGAGGGCTTTAGTGCTGGTCAGAATATATAAGATGCATGGGAACCTTTCAGAATCTCTGTAGTAGAGTAGTAGAGCTGCGAGATTTCACCCGAACCCGAACTAGTTTTGGGTTGTCCAATCTACGTCATTTCGGGTTCGGGTCGTATCGGGCCGGGTTGAAGATTTCAAATCGGGCTAGTTCGGGTTGGATCGGGTTAGATTGGTTCGGATTGGGTCGGGCCGGGCCGGTTTGCTTTTTAGCATCATATTTTTCTCTTAGTGCATTCTTATAATTACCTCTATATCGGATATTTTTTAAAATCAATCTATTTTTCTTTACCCGGAGAAGAGCCTCTTTAAGGCTAGATTTACAGAAAAAAGGACATCACTTTTGAATGAATAAACATAGACAAATTTATATCCGTATAAAATGCTTCAATAATTCTGTATTTTCGAGAATCAGCAATAAACTGAAACAATTATTTGAGAGAATTCATAGGAGGATTAAGATTAAATAATTACAAATTAGAAGTATTCAAATATGAGCTATAAAATAAGTAGGTAATGAAAAGGATTACAATTTCCAAAAGATTTCGTTCGGAATAGAAATGAAGAACATGTTAGAAGATACCGAATGATACATTCGTTTTAAAATTTGCTACTATAGAAATTCTTAGAAATTCCGTGCGACAAATTCAATTATTTATTGATAATACAATATCTGATAGGTATTGAATGATATTATTGTTTGAATATGTTCCGTTGAGGAATTTATTTTCTTTTTTTGGAAGCCAGTTTCTATCTTGATGAAATTAATATGAAACCAACTACGAATACAGCTCAATAAAATGCAGTTTCAATTGTCAAAATCAGGTCAAATTGGGCATGTGAGACCGGGTCGGGTTGGATCGGGTAGGGCCAGGTCGGGTCTGATCGAGTTGACTCATTTCGGTTTGGGTTTCGGGCGGGGTGGACTAACTTAGGTTGGGTATCGGGTGGGTTGATTAACTTGAGGCGAGTTTCGGGCGGGTCGGATCATCAAATTGTTCTAAACTCGCAGCTTTAGTGCTTAGGGTGCCTAATGTATAAGCCAGGACTGATTAGGAACCACAGTTTCAATTTTAATCAGTTAAAAAAAACACTCCTAGCAAAGAATCATAGAACGCAGGTGCATTTATCATAAATATTTGAAATTCAAACAATATCAAAGTCGGTCTTACGAAACAAATTATTGACTACGAAATTATTATTTTTACTGTCATATTTTGTATACGTCTGGTATCAGCTCAAAATATGGGTAACAAGCTGGAAAATGATAAAGTGAAGTTCATATTATTAATAATAGCATCAATTAAAAGTGAATATTTTACAGAAGGAGGATTCTGGTAAAGAATATGTTCATATATGCAAATTACCCAGAGAAGTCGAAGTCATATCTTACTTTATACCTGACAATCAAAAAGTTCGACAGTGGTTCCGTAGATCTTGCCTGATATCTTCAAATGTCTCACATAGAAGGTTGTGCGTCAAATCACACCGAGCTTTAGAGCAAGACAGGGCCGTACACTTGACCCAAAATTATTATATTATCCACCCTTTCAGTGCGTTCAGGTATTGTATCATAATGAAGATTCAAGGAAGACTATTTATGATATTTTCTCTCAGATATCATTGGGAAATATTTATGATTTGTGTGTATTTGATGGAATTAGGTGTCATACCATACGTAATAATTTTGAAGAATACCTATTTTGACTATGCGATATGGGTTGTGATGGCTTTACAACTAATTGCATTGTCGAATATGATTATACAATTTATGTCCGGATATTTTGAACAATCGACAAGAAACATTATTCTTGAGCCCAAAATGACTATCATGTACGATTATTGATTACTGAATTATTGATGTCCTCAATTTTTGACAAAAAGATTCCTTTATTATTGAGATTATTAGGAATCTGGGCAAACTACGTTCACTTGTTTAAAATGCAGTTTGTCAACAACTCATTTGATAATTATTTTCGATTTGACGAACTATTAACTTGAAGGAACGGCCTCAAAATATTATTATTATATGCTATATCCTCGATCTGATTCTTAATATCTCTAATAATATAGGAGTTCATTCTACAATTTTCAAATATAATAATTATTTTGAGCAGAGGAAACAAACAATTGTTACTAAAAAATTTATTTGCAGGCACTATTTGAAAACATATTTCTTACCAGATTTATTGGGAAATTTGCCTATAGAGGTTTGTTTTTATCTGATGAATTATCGGTTGATTTTCTCTAGAGCAATAATGCTAAAAGTTATTTTCAATGTATTTGGTCTAATGGATTATACAGAGAAATTTCGTGAGGTACATTTGTACATCTACCAATAATTTCTAATTGTTAATATGCAATAATTTTTTTTAGAAAAGACAATATCCGTTATGTACTTATCGTCTGATACAGTTTATTCTACTTTATCTCATTGGTATGCTATGGCTTACTGCTTTAATTGGAATAGCAGTATTTTTAGATCAAGGAGTGTAAGACATAATTTTTATTGCTTATTTTAATTTCAGTTTACAAAAAATTATAAATACTAGCTCAAGAATTAGTTGCAACTAGAATTAATTTAGGCCAAAAACAAAGAAACGTATCTATCTTACAAATGTTTAAGGATTAAAAACTCATGGATAAAACAGTTCTGTAAAGTTTGACTGATGTATACCAATAGATAATTGAAACAAATTAATTTTCAAATTGAAATTTTTAAAATAGCATCACTTTTTTGTTTTGTTAGCTCTCTTTTGTTTTAAAAAAATTTCATCTATTTTAGAGCAAGCACCTCTCATCGACAATATCACCTTCAATCTTTCCTATAAAAAATACATAATAAAATTGACTATTTGACAGAAATATTATAAACAAAGATGAAATTTATTCAATACAAAATCTAAATATCCAAAACATAATACAGACAACAAAGCTAAATTCTGTCAATTGAATATAGATTTTCACGAGTTCAATAAATTAAGAATGAAACTGGAATAAAATTAGAAATCTCAAGAATAAAAATTAAAATTAGCGACTATAAAAGAATAGTATCGTTGACCATGATCGGCCGATCAGTTCATGTTTGTTTATGCAGGTACACATAATTAACACACAAGCAGTTCATAATTTTTTATTCTGGCAGTCTGCAAGAATCATCTACTGTGTAATATTCTTTAACAATCAATATCTAAGTATTTTAGTTTCTGTAGATTAGATTTTGGGATAGGCAATTTCAGTGAGTTCGGAAGGACATTATAAAATTTTATAACCATATAGTCTTCCCAATTATTGCTTTGTTATGTACCGGTAAGTTTATAATATTATTGTATTGTAATAAGAATCAGGTATAATCAATTTAAATAAGTATATAATAAATTCTCTATATAATAACCTCTGCAGGTTTGACAATACTGGATATTTGTTTTTGAACATAAATAAATTCCATAAAAATGACAAAGCACTCTAGATTATAATGTCGAATGAAACGTAACATTTATTGATTATTCAGTTTATCACAGACTTGCTTTGATAGCGCCTGTATGTATCATAGTTTACTAGTACTAGTGGTCGCCCAGTGGTCGAAATTCGACCGTGAATCATTATGTTGCAAAGTTTGAACGCTATTGAGTTTAATCTTCCATCCTCTGGTGTTCAAGGTGAAACTAACTTGGTATTTAACGCTGATTTCTTCAGCCATTTTCCTATTTGGTGCATATTTTTTGATATATTCCAGCCAAAAATAATATCGTTTTCAGCGAAAGCTTAAAATTGAACACCCTGTATATAATTAAAGCTTTATGCACTCCTTCTCCACATGAACTTCAAGTATGTCAAATCTCACATTCCTTCATGCGTACGATACAAAGTTTTCTCCCCATGTAAAATTGGAAGTAGGACGCCCTGTATGAAATTTTAGCTCCCAGCACTTCTTCTTAACATGAACTTCAAGTCTGCTAAATCTCACATTTCTTCGTGCGCATTACAAAGTTTAGAAAAAAATATCAAAATGTGATACCGCTGTACATGATTTCAGCATTTTGCACTCCTTATTTAGAAAGTATGCCATATGTCACATTTCTTCGTGCATGCGGTAAAAATTTTCTTTTCACGTAGAATCAAAATGGGACACCTGTATATACTTTTAGCATTCCTCTTCCATATAAACTTCAAGTATGTCAAATATCACTGTTTCCATATATATTCTGTTAGAAATATACAAAAAATGTAGAGTGCGGTCCTGAAAATTAAAAATTTACAACCTTCTTAAAGACTACCTGCTGTTAAAGCTAATCACGACCGTTCTACTATATGTTAGCGCGTACTATAACTCTAATCATATTGTCAAATAATTTATCACGTGTTTCTTACCTGATTTTTTTGACATCTAAATAGAAGTTATGATATTCTCATCTATAGTTTTAAAACAAATAAAATAGGGAATATGCATGGAATTTAAATTTGGTTCAAATATTTTTTTTCCGAATTTATATTGGCTGGACTTTTGTACTAAACCATCATTTGGATATTTAATGTATTTCTAATTGCTTGAAATTAATAAATAAAAATGCAACTTGAGCGCGGGAAATCCAAAGTTCTAAAACACAACACCATTGGTTAAAACGAAATGTGACGTCAAATACTATGCCAAGAAGTGCGCACTGCTTACATTTGTATGGCATTGCAGGATTTTGATTAGAAAACATAGTAATAACGTGTGTGTTGTGAATTCATTTATTGTTCAAGTGTAATTTAGCATCCTAGTGAGATTATAAATCATTTGAGACAAAGTGGTTTTGTAAAAGCACAATCGGATAATCTGCCACGAATAGATCCATTCATGATGTCGTCTTATTTTCTTTCAAATCCAAATTTTACTTCCGCTGAAGTAAAGAGAGTGAACACTGCAAAGTGATTATTGAATAATTACACATTATGTACGCTATTTTAATGAATACAATCCGAAATTTGATGAGCAGTAAACATAACCCATAATTTTTGTTTATTTTGAAACGAGCAAATGTTAAACGAAGCCGCATACATACACTCTATTTTATTGCTAAAACTAATCACATATAATGTTATTCATGATCTGTCAAATTTATTATGATTCTTCATCTCTTCTGATAACCTTACATAATTTCTTACGTATTTTAAAACCTGTCTAGATTGGAAAAAGACTTTACAAGGTATATTTCTGATAGTATTCTGCATTCAGGCACAATGTAATACTTATAAGTTGACTTTTGAGCTTTTTTAATACTGAAATAGGCTGAGAACAAAAACACTTGTAGAAAACAATGGACTGTTATGTTACTGGATATATTATTTGACGTCATGAATAGAGCGCGCGAAAATGGCGGCGTTTAAACAGCTCAAAATTATTCTTAATTTTATAGTAATTAAGGTATCAAGGGTGTTAAAAGGACAATAATGCCTGAGGTCAACAGTGTACTTCTCGAGGGCCTTTGGCCCGAGGTGTGTACGTTGACCGTAGGCATTATTGTCTGTTCAACTCCCGTGGTGCCTTCAATGTTTAATGTCCTACTTTTGTTGTATTTTAAACAAAATTTTTAGCAATGTATGTCCTGTCATTGTGACTTCTGTCAGAGAAATTACTTTAGTTTCTTGCTGTTATTAGGAAACTTGTTTATTATTTTTCAAAATAATGCCTTCGGGTATTATTTGTTACGTAATTATCCTGAAATCAATGTTATTATGACAGCAATAATAAACAATTCAGACATTAAATATTTTTTTAAACTTGATTACAGCACTTTTGAACATAATTTATTTTTTACTGTTATAACGATGTAATCAGTGAATTGAAAATATAAAATTAATTCATGAATATACCCTATTTAAAATTATCATTCAAACTTTGGAAACAATTTAATTATTCACGCGATCCATTTTTCTTCAGATAAACGTCATTAAAAAATAGAGTTAACAGCATGTTAACTGACAGCCTGTTAATAGTTTCTATGCAACTGGTCCAAAGTCATATTACCACTCGTCATCGTCTAATTCCGAATAGGTTATTTCCTTTTCTTCTAGAATTGCAGTTATCGTATCAAACAAACCTATAAATCGACTTAATATGTTGTAGCTAAATAACCATCTAACAATGCCTAAAAAATTAATGTCATTTGGAAATTCACCGTCCTTTAACTCTTCAAAAATGAAAAGGGAATCAGGATACATTTATCGAGAGCCACAGATAGTCCCTCAAAGAGCCGCAGGCAGGCCCCCCTTGAATTATAATTCGTGTGCGCGATACAAAGTTTTTTTCACGTCGTAAAACTAGAATGGGACACCTGTATATGCCTTCAGCTTTCTGCATTCCTTCATATGAACTTCAAGCATGCCAAATCTCACATTCTTTCGTGCGCACAATATGCTTAAAAAGGGGTACAAAGTTTGCTCTTCATGTATTAATATATAGATTTAGATAGGACACCTGTATATAATTTTCGCTTTCTGCACATCTTCTCCATATAAACTTCAAGTATGCTAAATCTCACATTTCTTCGTGCAAGCAATATGCTTAAAAAGAGGGCCGAAATATTTCTTTTGGCGTATTAATATATAAAAGATTATATCTGCACAAAAATGAAATGTAAAGTAGAAATTCCTCAAACATTTGTAAGATAAGAATGATAAGATGTTCGTTTTCTTATCCTGGCTTATTTAGCTGATATTGTGTTTATTGACAATATTTTTTGCAGTACTTTCTCAATGGATATGTGGTGGTTGTTCACAAATAATGTTTTTGTGTTAATATTCAGTCTTGGACAGACTGAATTTATACTTCATGGTTTTGAATTGTATGTTCATTTCATTGCAATAACTTTTGGATTCATTATGCGCAATATTATTATAGGTAACTGCAAAATATTCAAATAATAGTGGATAAAGAACCTATTGTCAAAAATTATTTTCAATTTTTGTTCCAATATTGACATTTTATTGCATAGCATCTTTATTCACAATTTTATAATATCTTTATTATAATCCTCAATGTTTTCAGCTCAAATAATATTACTTTTCAAGTCGTATTACTCTTCAAAAAGGAAATATACCCAACTGCTGATTGAGTTACAAGAGTTTGCTCATTTTAAACGTCTCCCAAAAAATATTAAAAAACGAATTTTTGATTATTACAATTTTGTGTTCCAACATTATTATTATAACGAAAACGAAATTTGGAATTTGATGTCGGACAAACTGAAATATGTAATTATTTTTTTATATTTCGATTCCACTATTCAATAATATAATTTTCTGCAGGAAATTGAGAAAAATTTATACAAAATTTGGTTTGAAGCAGATATTTTCAAATTGTGCCCACCTCAAGTTGTGCAGTCGTTGGTTTTATTACTAAAGAAAGAAATATATTTGGCCAACGATATTCTTTATGTTCATGGAAACGTTTCGGATTATATCTACTTTTTGAAATGTGGAACTGTTGCTCTGTACGACAGTGACAACAGAGAGGTGATTTTTAATGTTTAAAATTATAGCTGTAGAGACTGACTGAAACTTCGAGGGTAACTATGTAATACCGTAAAAGTCGTCAGTGTGGCTGCATCAGTACTGACTACGCACACAGTCACAGCACTTTTTGATTAATCATATAGTTATTTGCACCAAAATATTCTCAAAAATATTGAAAGTTTATGATAAAATGTGCAATTCTATGAAAACTTGTCTATGAGTTGTAAATTCTAGTTACCTTTTTTTGAAGCACCGTTCTTAAGTAAAAAATATTAAAGGAAAGAATATATGTATCCTACCATTTTTAGATGACTCATGTGAAAGAGGGCAGTTTTTTCTCCGACTCAGCCCTGATTTTAGACCAAGAAATGAAGAACGATTCTACTGCTGTTGCAATTGAAGCTTGCGAAATTTACAAACTAAATCGCGAAGATTTTCGCGAAGTTATTCAGCATTTCCCTGAAGAATATAAAACTATTCTAAGCATTCTGGAAAAACGACGAACTTATGTTAAGCAGCATCCTAAAAGCTTCATTGATTTGGAGGATTACTATGAAACTCAAGAGAATAAGAGAAACAAATCTATGAGCATGAAAAGTGCTCTTAGCACACAAGGAGATGATCTTACAGATGAAGGACAAGAAAAAATGTCAGTTGCATCTGACACAAGCGAACAGGATGGCTTAGAAGACACTGATAGCGATGACGATAAAAAATAAATTTCTTTCCTATTCTTGTATTGAAACATCAGTTGTTGTTACTAGTAAAAGGATTATTTTGATATATTCTACTGATATTTTGTATAGGCTATGTGCAAGGGGGCGGAGTTTGAGCAAATATCGATGCGAGCGCTCATGGTGAGCACAATTGTAAACATCGAACTCCATTTCTCAGAATACGTCCTTGAGCTATCATTGAGCATTGTAGTTTAAAAGTGAAAATAATTGCATATAAAACATGGGAAAACGTTTGTTCTGTTTCAGGCTGTTGTGTTAAGGATGATTCAAGTGAAATATAGTTTCATAGATTTCATGTACCCAGTTATAACATAAAAAAACGAGTGAAGTGAATCAAAGCGGTAAATAGAGTATTATCTGTCTTTCATTATTAATATATATAACAAATATGTTTATGATTCAATTGTGAAATTAGAAATATTCATCATCGATTTGGGATTCATGAATTTATCTTTATCACTAATTTGTAAGTTGTTTCAGTGATAGAAGCTTGTCAGATGCACTTCGCAATAATTTTGTTGGTAATATTGTCAGCAACATATTCTTCAGCATGTTTAATATGGCAAAACTAATTTCACGCTTTTCTTGATAAATACAAACCCGATCTGCAATATCATCGGCGTCATAATTTGAGGTTATCCTGTCAATTTGGACGAATTGAGACGTTTTCTCTATAATAGGTACGTTATAATTGAAGAAAAAAATACTCAAAATAAATAATTTCAACGTACCTTTTATGCTATGCAAGTTATATTATACGCACACAGCTGAATTAAATAATATGAGAACATTTGAAAAATTTTAGGTATGAAACAATGATAAAATGGAGTTCAATCGTTCTCCATTGCCCGCTAGAGGCGCTAGTAGACTTCATGCACGTAGCCTATATTGAAAATTAGAATTTGTTAATTTTTGACAGGTAAAAATTGTATTGAACCAAAGTTATAGAGAATTTTATCAGCTTCCATAATGTACAATAACAAAATTTCGAAATTTCCCCTGACGCATCGTTTTCGAGATGTAAACAAAAAACCAAAAAACGGGATCTTCTTTGTGCCCTTCCTCTTAGGGCTTACCTCCGAGGGGTGGGGACTTTTAGTATGTTTATTTCCTTACTAGTCCAAACAAAGTTCCAGTGTCAAACTTTCTGCTTTCGACCTCTCCATCCACATTCATTCATTGCCTGGACTGAGTTTAATATCGAAATAAATGAGAGAAATTCTCTATCAAATTAGAACTAGTGAAATTTTAATTTATTATTGTTTCCACCAAAATATACTGTACAGGGCGTTTTTTTTAAATATTACATAAAAAAATTGACTTGCAATAATGTTTTAGATCCAGAATTGAGTAGAGTGTGACTAATATTGACAAAATATGGCTTAAATTTTTAGATTAGACCAAAATACAATCTCAATTGAACTCTAAATATCAACAATATATATTTACGAAAATGTTTGCTGTTATGTACAACACAGAAATGCGGAATTTCTTATTTTAAAAATACAATCGGACTTTGGTGCTACATAGCCAAAATTGTGCATTAATTTCTTATAACTATATATCTACATATAAATAATACTTTCATATCGGTATTACTAAAATTAAATTATGTACAATCTATTCTTAAACACTACTATTTTCAAGATATATTTTAAGTAGCTACACGATAAATACAATCTGTGGTAAAGAATTGCTCGAAATACACAAAAATAAAAAAATAAATATTCGAATAAGTTCGACAAATAAAGCAAATCAGATCATATAATTTATATAAATTTGGAGATAATTTTCTGATCTTCAAAAACAGTATTACAAATTCTCAAAAGTCTTTGAACATAGTATTTTATGTAATTAAAAATTACAAAGAAATATTTCAATTTTCAGATCGTAATGGAAGAGTCAGTATTTGGGTCTACAATGAACTATGAAGATTTTTGTTACCTATTATAACGAAGTGAGTGATCCTGATTTTATTTGATAATCTAATTTTCAAATATTGTTTGCTATTCTGGACTACCTCTAGATAAGGTGCGAATTATTTGCAGGAACTCTATTAATTAATCGATTAATATAATCAATATATACATAATCCATTTCGGAGGGAGCATAAATAAATATTTGCTGAAGTGAGTCGATTGTGACGAGCTTATTCAAATATTTATTTCTTACAGTTTGTGAATTGCCTTTATCTTATACACTAATTAATAATAATATTTATCTCATCAATCATGACCTTTTTGAAGATTCGTTAACCGATATTATGTGATGATGTTAGTGAAGGAATACTATGCCTCATAAATCTAAAAAAGACTATTTGTTAGTAAGAGAGGAATTGTTGGACAATGAAATGGTTTTAGAATGAATTAAAAATCATAAGATGTACCATCATCGTCTCCTTTCCGGACCTTGAAGACGTATTTGTAGATCAATCCAGCGAATAGGCCTCCGATAATTGGACCAGCCCAGTATACCTAAGAAATAAATTTTATTCGTTTATAATATATGTAAACATTTATAATTTTGTATTTATTTTATAATATATCTTACCCAATGGTTGTCCCATAAACCCATTAATACAGCTGGTCCAAAAGATCTAGCAGGGTTCATGCTGGATCCTGTATATCTGATCTATAACGAATTATAACATAATGGTTATCAAAATAGTCAGATATCATGGGCTTCAATCAAAATCAGTTTATTTAACACATTCCATTAGAGACCGCGGTACAGATTCCCTTTCTCCGGATTATTAACACTCTTTTAAAACTTTGTGAGTGGCTTCATTTTGATGAGTCCGACAACTTTTTTATCTGCGAAAATCTTTGAAACTGCTACATTTTCCATCGAACAGCCTAAAAAGACGTCGATTTTATGATTTATTCTTGATTAATAACATCACTCTCTTTTACAGTTTAATCGTAAGATGATAATAGCAAAAACACACAGAATATTTTGTCCGACAAAAATATTGCGGCGTTTGGCGTAACCCCCATCTCCAACATGTCAAAATTACAAGTTTTGTTAGATTATTAACATTCTGTTGGAATTCTCAGTACTATCAAATGAACATTAGTGAAGTTGAGTGGTGATATTGTCCGATAAAATTTCTGCTGCATATTTTCAGTCCGACGCTCTGAAAATGTCAATTCTATGAGTTTGGTTTGCTGATTACCACTTATTTATTTCAAATGTTCTTCCCTTTGGAATAATGTGCCGAAAACATTGGTATGATTGTCCGACAAAATATCTGCTGCATATTCATAAAAATTCAAAAAACTTATTTCGCAAATTCTCACTAATGATATGTTGGAATCGATCTCTAAAGATAAGTACCGTGATATTCTCCAATGTAATACCATAGAAGATAGAAAGAATAATCTTCTTCTACCTGGCAATAGTCTCTATACTTACGCTTTCTATCCTTTTCATATTTGAAACATATCTGCAAGTGTCATCGAGATTGGTGATTCGGACCCCATGTGATCTCTTCATTAGTTCATAAATATACGTCACTTCATTCGAATATATATTTTAGATTTTATTACCCACTCAGATAATAATGAGGATGAGGAGGGCAGTAGCACTACTGAAGACAATGAATATGATTTTCGTGCAGATGGTGAAAATTCATCAACGGATAAATCTGATACTGATCAAATTAAATATTTGCTCAAAAAATTCTTTTCTTCCGGAGCATGTATTCTTTTATATAAATTAAAAAAGTTTTGATTCCAAATTTTCTCATTATTCTTGGAAATTTTTGAGATATTGTTTTAGAATCGTATGGAAAATATCATTTCGATAGGTTTTCGAATGTTGGAACAATTTCATCTAAGCATGTTTTTATTTTCCTTGTTTCACATCTGCTTCAAATTTTCCGCTTTCCTTTGAAAATTCTCTCTATAACAATGATATTTTCTAATTGTGTGTTCAGTTTTACATTAATATATTTCTTCCATTCCTTTTTTTACATGTTGCACTATATTGTGAAGAAAATATGAGAAAACATTTTTGCGAATGGAAAATCGCTATGGACCATGTTATAGAAATAAAGACGTAGAGATTTAGAGAATATTATTTTTTAATCTCAAAAATAGATGTACAAAATTTGGTTGAAAGGTAAATTCAATATTGTGTGCATACAAACACAGAAAACGCTACTTCTTATCCTTTAATATTCGGACTGGCAAAACGGCGCACTATTTTTGTCGGACTATATATTGTTTGTTTAAGAAATATACTCACCTATATGTATGTTTTTTGTCCGACAAGTGTTAATCAGCAAACCAAACTCATAGAATTGACATTTTCAGAGCTTCGGACTGAAAATATGCTGCAGAAATTTTGTCGGACAATATCATCACTCAACTTCACTAATGTTCATTTGATAGTACTGAGAATTCCAACAGAATTTTAATAATCTAACAAAACTTGTAATTTTGACATGTTGGAGATGGGGGTTACGCCGAACGCCGAAATATTTTTGTCGGACAAAATATTGTGTGTGTTTTTGCTATTATTATCTTACGATTAAACTATAAGAGAAAGTGATGTTATTAATCAAGAATAAATCATAAAATCGACGTTTTTTTTAGCTGTTTCAAAGATTTTCGCAGATAGAAAAGTTGTCGGACTCATTAAAATGAAGCCACTCACAAAGTTTCAAAAGTGTTAATAATCCGTAGAAAGGAGTTCTGTACCGTGGTCAATTAGATTTTCGTCAAGTAAAAGTTATTATTTTGGAATAATATGCAATGAGCATACGGGTATGATTAAAATAACCATTTTTCAGAAGGATGGCAATTTAGACAAGGTGAAGGCGAATGCTGTAATCCTTCGACTGGAATATAATCCTTCGACTGTAATCCTTCGACTGGAAAACAACTGTTCTACGTCTAAAATGTATTGACAGTTATTTGAATTTAACATTTTATTATAATAACTAAATCAGATGAGAAAAAAAAATCAGACAATTGCTGCAATTTTGAGTAAACCTTAAGAACAAATTCCTATTATTTAATAAGGATTGAAGCGTTTTCACCTATTTCTTATGAATCTGTCTCCTGAATTTATACATGTATTTGAACTAAATAATAAAGATGGCTAAGGTGTAGCCGAAACTGTCGAGTTAGGAGAGAAAATAAATTAATTGACTGAATTTCCGTATTTTCATTACTTACATTTACAATTCCTGACAACTCCAACAATATTATCCAATATTTTATGACTACCAAACGAAAACTGACAAAAGTTATGTTAAATTCAATAATAGGGTATATTGATGAATTTATTTTATATTTTTAATCTACTGTTTACATGGTTATAACTTGGTAAGAAATTTTAATTATCTTTAAAAGTGCTGTTATCAAGTTTAAAAAAATATTTAAAATTGAGAATAATTTTGAGCTGTACAAACGCCGCCATTTTCGCGAGCTCTACTGATGACGCCAAATACCATGTCAAGTGACATTACAGTCTATTGTTTACTACAGGTATTTTTGTTCTGAGCTTATTTCAGTACTAAAAAAGCTTAAAAGTCAATTTATAGGTGTTGCACGGTGCCTGAATGCAAAATACTATCAGAAATGTACCTGGTAAAACCTTTTTTCCAATCCAGACAAGTTTTAAAATACGTAAGAAATGATGTAAGGTTATCAGAAGAGATGAAGTATCATGATAAATTTGACAGATCATGAATACCATTATATGTGATAGGTTTCAGCAATAAAATACAGTGTATGTATGCGGCTTCGTTTAACATTTGCTCGTTTTAGAATAAACAAAAATTATAGGTTATGTTCACTGCTCATCATATTTCGGATTGTATTTATGAAAATATCGTACATAATGTGTTATCATTGAATAATTACTTTGCAGTGCTCACTCTTTTTACTTCAGCGAACGTAAAATTTGGATTTGAAAGAAAATAAGACGACATCATGAACGGATCTATTCTTGACAGATTATCCGATTGTGCTTTTACAAAACCACTGTCTTAAATGATTTATAATCTCACTAGGATGCTAAAATTACACTTAAACAATAAATGAATTTACAACACACACATTATTACTATGTTTTCTAATCAAAGCCTGCAATGCCATACAAATGTAAGCAGTGCGCACTTGGTGACATAGTATTTGACGTCACGTTGCGTTTTAGAACTTTGAATTTCCCTCGCTAAATTTTCACTTTTATTTATTAATTTGAAGCAATTGAAAAGGTATTAATTACCATATTCCCTATTTTCAACTATTTTATAGCAAAGTTTTCAGTAAAAAATGTTGAATATTCCTGGGAAAATTCAAATTACTTACTGCGCTAAGATGACAAGCGGAAATGCTAAGCCCAATAGCTAGAGGAGCGGATCCTTTAATATCAGTCCTTCGTGGGTCACAGACGCCATGGACTACGAAGACAAGGACAAATGTAATGCATGCTTCGATAAGAAATCCTTGAAGAGGTGTCAAATCTGGATTAACTTCTGTCATGCCCAAAGTTCCTACCACTTTTGTAGGAGTAGCCACCTGAAAAAAATGTAATTGTTGATTTATCATTTTCGTAATTAAGATTTGATTAAATATACGAAGGGAGACCGTCCACAATTAAATCACAAAGATAACTATATTTTATCAAATTTAAAAAACGTGTGGCCCATAAACCTAGTTTGAATAAAAAATATCCAATTTATAAATTTGCAGAAGTGAACGACATTTCTTGAAAGAGAAATTAAAATGAGTCATTGTTCCAGCCTTGATTATATGCGCAATTTATTGCCTTTTAATGTAACACAGATTTTTGTGGCAAAGACCAAATTCTAAGAAATTATTTTATGACTGATGACATTTCGCGTATCAAACTTAGTAAAAATACGCTTCGTGTTACAGGTGTTCATGTTACGCAAAATATGCGAGAAGATTCAATTGATTTACTACTGACATTTGTTGACAGACTGAGAAAAAACATGAAATTATAAAAAATGTGGACAACTTTTATTCAATATAGTTTTGCAGAATGATGGAAATGAGGAATAAATTATAAAAACCAGTCACCTGCGAATTTTACGTACAATTTTAAAACAGTAAGATTTTTTAAACAAATTTGACATTATAACAAATGAACTTTTAACAGTGATAAATGTCTATTAAATGGTATTTTCCCAGCCTAGGTAGAGAAAGTCTTGCTATGAAAAAGTACTTTATTAAAATGGAATCACAGGAAGGTGAAGTACCTGGAGCAAAATTGGAATTTGCTAATTATTTCATCCAGAAACAATATTCAAGTAGACGATGCGGTCCTTTATATAGGCAAAAAGTGGAGTCCATTTTGTTTACCTGCGATGGCCTGGCACTACATCATTTCTTGAAATACAATTCACAAATTCAAATAGACGGCGACTAATTTAAATTTTGAGTGTGTTTCAATATAAATTTTAATATTTAACATAGTTCAAAATAAAAAATAAATCCAGGATTAAATGCTACTCACTAAACAAGCTAGACAGCATTAAAATTAATAATAACTTGACATTTTAAATTCGAGAAGAATCTTCTATGTTAATATGATTATTATTTCTGGAATAGAGGTTTAGTAGTGTCAAAACATTAAAAATTATTTTAAATCTGGAAATACAATACTGCAGCCAATTTAAGAACTTCTGATAGCAATCAGCATGAAATATATACGAACCACAAATATTCTTGATAAAATCTAATATTTTCATTTAAAAATGTCAAAAGTTTCTTACATAATCATATAATAAATCTTTTATATTTGCGTGTTGTTTTTTAGGAAACATTAAGAAACTATTGAGCAGAAATTAATAGATTTATGTATTGCAATTCACAGACTTAAATATTTATAGAGAAAATTACATCTTTGTATGCAAAACAAAAACGATATTTATATTCCTGCTTTTATGAATTATGAATTGTTGTCATGATTATTAAACGATTTAAATATTCATAATAAAATATGATAAATTCAAAGTATGTCAGAATAATTTTTGTTGAATTGAAGAAAAAACATTCAAATGTGATTCACTATTATAAATAGTTAATTCATTACATTAGTATTATTTATCTAATTTTCAATCTAAGAATGAGAAAATATTCAAAGGTGAAGCGAAAAATGTTCAATACACGAACACCGGTGGTACCCCATTACTAGTTTTCAGCTCCAATTCAAGTAAATAATTTAATTATTATTTCTTTGTCAAGATAATAATAATAATAATAATCATGGATACCGTTGAGGTTTTTATCTTCTATTGTCATCTATCAAATTGGCATTTGAAAAAGATGAATATTATGTAGGAATGAGATGTCTTTGTTATAGTGTTTGCATATTCCGTAAAGGTGATAGCCCAGAAAATGGGGAAAACAGAATGTGATATGAATCAATAAAAAGTCATGTAAATTATATTTCGTAGTATTAGTTCGCTATAAATAAGATCGCAATTACAAATTTTTTTCCAAGATGTGTGTCATATTCCACCGTCAATCTCTTCAGCTCTTGCTAATCAAGATATAAATATACATTTTTTCAAAATGTCAACTGAATACGTGATAATAAATAAAATAACAATTGCGATAATCGCCTGAAAAACGTTGTGTGCGCCTGGCTAAAAGTGCCTCACTGTCTCATCATTGAAACAAATTTCAAAAGTTCAGCAATGGAGTATTTCGGTGCGCTTGTTATAAAAAATATTATATGCGAATGAACACTGACCGACCGTCATTATTGATACGACTGAAGCTGGCTGCACGAAACTACGTCTCTGACATCACCTTTGTCGAGTGCAACCATCTTCATTCTGGATAGTAATGACGGCCGTTAGGTTTTTGTAGCATAATCTATATATTAATACGTCAAGAGAAAACTTTCGACCCCTCTTCAAGCATATTATATGGACGGAGGAATGTGAGATCTGGCATACTTAGAGTTGACATAGAGAAGGTGTGCAGAAAGCGAAAATTATATACACGATGTCCCATTTTGATCTATATATCAATACGTCAAAAAGAAACTTTCGAATCTATTTTAAGCATATCGCATGCACGGAGGGATGTGAGATTTGGCATACTTAAAATATAAAGAAGATGTGCAGAAAGTGGAAATTATATACAGGCTATCCCATTTTAATCTATATATTAGTACATGAGGAGGAAACTTTGTACCCTTTTTAAGCACATTGCGCGTATGAAAGAATGTGAGATTTGGCATACTTGAAGTCTGTGTGGAGAAGGAAGAGCAGAAAACCTAAATTATATACAGGGAGTCCTATTTCAATTTTATATGAGAAGAACTTCTACTGCGCGCATGATGGAGTGTGAGATTTGGCATACTTGAAGTTTATATGGAGAAGGGGTGCAGAAAGCTGAAAGTATATACAGGCTGTCCCATTCCAATTTTACGTGAAGATAAAATTTTGTATCGCGTGCACAAAGTAATGTGAGGCTTAGCATACTTGCAGTCTGTGTAAAGAAGGAGGTGCAGAAAGCTAAAATTATATACAGGCTGTACCATTTCAATTTTACGTGAAGAGAAAACTTTGTACTGCGCGCATAAAGGAATGTGAGATTTGGCATACTTGAGGTTTATATGGAAAAGGAGTGCAGAAGGCTAAAAGTATATACAAGGATGTTCTACTCCAATTCTACGTGAAAAGAAAATTTTGTGCCGCGCGCACGAAAGAATATGAGATATGGCATACTTGAAGTTCATCTGGACTAGAGAAGTAGTGCAGAATGCTGAAATTATGTACAGGGGTCCCATTTTGATATTATGTAAGAAAAAACTTTGTGACGTGCACGACGAAATGTGTGCAATACTTGAAGTTCATGTGCAGAAGTGCTGGCACGTGTAAAGAAAACTTCATACCGTGTGCATTAAGGAATGTGAGATTTGACATACTTGAAGTTTATGTGAAGGAGTGCAGAAAGCTTCAATTATATACAGGATATTCAACTCTAATTTACTACTGAAACGATATTATTTTTTACTGGAATATATCGAGAAATATGCACCGAATGAGAAAATGGCCGAAGAAAAAATATAATGATTTGTTTCCCTGTCCGAGGGTTGGGAGAGAAAAATCACTTTAAAATCTTGAATTGGAACCACTATTCTTAATCTTAGATTCGGATGGAGCGTCGAATATAAAGTTAATTTCACCTGGAACCCCCGGGGGTGGAGGGCTGAATTTAATAACGTTCGAACTTAGCACCTTAGGCAATTATTATATATATATATTTAATTTTTGAAGGATACATCATTCAGGTATCAGCAATGAAAACAAAAGATGTCTGAATAATTGAGAGTAACCTTTGCTCATAAACCTAAATATTTCAAATAGGGCATACGGCAATTTTTTTTAATTAGTTGCACCGCTGAAAAAAAAAATTCCAAGCCTTGGTTAAACAAAAAATATAAATTCGAAATAATAAAATCAATTTTAATGTCTCATTTATGATATTGCTGAATTAAAGAACGTTAAAAATTAAAGTGGCTATTAATATTTTAATAAAATTTTATTTATTTTCATAACATTTTTGCGGTTTCAAATAAAAACTTCTATTTGTCTGGTTTGACTTTATTATTACGTATTTTTCCCTTATTAAAAAATATTATATCAGGATATGACTCATGCTTATAAAAAATGGCATTATTCTACAATTGTATAGCAAATTTTAAGAGGAAATACGTCAATTTATTTTATTAATTGAATGTGGCAAAAAGCGGATTTCAAGGAAAGTCCAATCTAATTATTTTGGAACGAATTAAACATACCATAATTTTTCTCAAAAATAACTCAGATGACGAAGACAATTTTTATGAGTAAAAAGTTTGCTAGGGATGTCATCTTACAGACGTGTTGCATGCAAGATTTTTCTACGGCCCTCAGCTTTCACACTTTGACAACTGTAAAGCACAAAGCAAGCAAGCACAGAGTGCAAGTTGATATTTAAACTCAACAAAGATTGGTCATCTGCATTTGTAATAAAAAATAGGCATGCTTCAATACAATTAAAAAACATTCTCATCAACAAAAATAATTAATTCTCAATAAAATTAATTGCTAATTCATTAATTACAAAACAGAATTAAAGATCGCAAAAAATTTCAATCATTTAGTAGGAAATGTATAATTTCACGGTTCAGGATTTTGAGAGTCAAAGTCAAGTAGTGATAACGTTCCAGCCGAGTGACCATAGAGACCACGACACAAGTTCAATGCTAGGTGACGGCAATCACTTAATAGTTCCGTATTTCACCGTGAAGCACAGATAGTTATGCATGCAGGTTTCTCGCATCATCGAGCATTGTGGTCACCAGGAGAAAATTTTAATTTTCTTTTAAATTTATGATTATCTGAATAGTGCTTTCTAAATATAGGAAATTAGTGGTATATTAGACACAGAAGGTAGCTTTTAAAAGCAGGACTCAAGTGCACGAAAATATACGAATTTACGAACTTATTGCATAAATATATATAAAAAATTCAAATGTTCGGCAATTTTTCTTTATATATTTTTGATATTCTACGCAAAATATTCTTCATCCTTCGATATTTTTACGTATTGAATCGTAAGTATCACAAATAACAATTTTCTATCTTATAATAAAACTTTACCTTCATTTAGTGAAATGAAAACTTTGTAAACAATTAATTCATCCTTGCAAATTTGTAAACAAGTGTATAAATATGTGATAAACAAAGAAATAAACATTTTTAAGATTATCTTCACGTTGCTTTTTTATCAGAAGCTTATGAATATGACAAATTCATAGAATAAAAACTTATTTAGAATATTTAAAAGATGTACGCAAATGGGTTATTTGAGTACGAATAATTTATTTATTCCCAGATGCTCATGAATAATAGTAATATGTTGTACTAGTATGGAATGTGATATATTAGTCTTGAAGGAAAAATTTTAGCCACAACATCTGAGTGATTAATTATACTTCACACCAGTCCAATACAATTTTTATCAAACACCTCCTTTAAAAGGTTTTAAATCGTTTTTATATGTTGGTTTACTGTTTGACATTGATATGCTATTAGTAAAACACAGATATAACAAAATTAAATGATTATTAGATATTTATATATACTTATTGTTCACCGTGACTTCTTTATTATCTCTTACTGGGTGGCTAATGGTGGATATTATTTATTGCAAACAACTAAGGTAATAATTGATGACAATTCAAATCATATATATGAGCAGAATATTCAATAGTATATTATACTACAAGGACCGAACGAGTGTCATTTTTGTCCAGGATAAATTTGGATGCATTCAGTGAAGACGAGGGCGAAGTACGAGGCGAAGACGAGGGCTAAGCCCAAGGCGTAGCTTCGTGCAGCCAAATTTGTCCGTGACAATAATGACAATCGTTCAATGTCCGTGTTGCATACGATACTTTTTGTAAAAAGTGCACCGAAGTACCCCCATTACTAAGCTTTTTGAATTAATTTGAATGTTTTGAAACTATCTTATCGATTTGACAAACAGATTTTTGCAAATGCAATCACATTACAGTAAACTAATACAATGAAACATAACTTACATGATTTATCTTATTGATTGATATTCTTCATAGTTTCTGTGCTATCCCGTTCACAATAAATGTACATACTATAACGAACACATTCAATAATACAAATTTCTTTCAAATATCAATTTGACATATATCAATGAAATAAAAAAATCCAACGCATCCATGATCCATGATCTACAATTTTATTTTATCCATTAATTCCCAGTCAACAGAGAATTAATGAAAATTGTTACCATGGTTTGGAATTGAGAACTTTCGAAGCAGAAGCCAGCTCAGTAATAGGGTACTTTCGGTGTACGTGTTACAAAAAATAGTTTATCTTGACAACATTATGATTTTTATCTGAAAATATATCCATAAAAGTAATTGTTTCCTTACTTTGAGAAGAGCAGCTCCTGCGACAGCCCCAATACATTGAACAGCAATGTAGAAAATAGATTTTAGAATACTGCAATCACCAGTAATTAGCATTCCACATGTTACAGCCGGGTTGATATGACAGCCACTGACATGTCCTATAGCCTATAATAAACAAAAAATTAATCACAAAGCGAAATTATAAGGAATATTCAAAATAGGGTTGAATTGAAATTGTTCGAATATAAATACGTTTTAGATTGTGATAAAAGTCAAAACAGTCTCAAATATTTCAGGTTATTTCCAGATAAGATCCAGAGTTGGCTGAGATGAGTCACCAAATTTTAAATAAAGAAAGGAGAGGTTAATAATAATCTCGAGTCATCTTTTTAATTCAGAGAATATTATACAGAGTGATCAAAAATGATTGATTGTGCCGCCTTGTTCTGATTTTTCTTTGCCGCCTGCTTGAGATAGTGAGCTACATGTGACAGATGACAGTTCCTCAACACTATTCTAACTTAATAATTCAGTAGAATAATAATGAATTTTCAATAATCACTCAATAATACAGATATTCACTTACTTTTTTGTTTCTTGAATCAGATTAAGGATAAACTCGTCATAAAATATGCAAAATATACGCCACTGTGTTCTTGAAATGTCGGTAACGTAGTTATCAAAATAAATAAATTTATACTTACTCTATTCCATGAAGATAGTTTTGATCATAATGCGAACTTTTGCAAGTCACGTGACGGTCAGTCATTATTGATCACTCTGTATTATTATAACAGATAACATATTGTATTATAGAATCAATATTAAATATTGTCCATGCGTGGGTTTCCACGATTTGAAACAAAAATCAAATTCTTTATGGCAAACCTTAACATAGTATTATTTTACTTCTCTTTTATAGAAAAAATGTAGTACATAGAAGACATCAGTTATAATGTTGAGATATTTCGTGTTATAAAGCAATATACATGAACATATCCAAAAACAATCTATTAAAATCATCTCACTTTCTTTCCCTAATGTAATTACACATATTTTCTGTACGAAATAATCTTGCAGAGTGAAATTATTATTCATTTTACGGCCCTGTTAAATTGATAGTTCACGACCAGAATATAAACTTTCAAACTTCTCTATTTTACCATTAGATGCTCTGCTATAAATTAAAGATCGTTACAACAAATAGTGCCATTAATTAGGACATCTCTTCTAATGAAGACATCAGTTCTCTGTTAATTAACACAAAATACTTAACAATACAATATAAAAATTCAAATACCGGCAAATAATAATAAATTCGAATATACTGTTCAATCTCTCTGTGACTTGATATTTGTTAGTCCTGTGTTAATATTTCGAATGAAAGTCCAATTCAAGCATTAATCATTTCAACTGCTAGTGCTCATAAAACAAATTTGCCAAAGATTCTAAATAAAAAAATTATGCATAAGTTTAGTATGATCGCATTGTGGTGCACATGCAGCAGCAATATACAGAATCTACAAACAGTACAAACGTTATCAGTTTCCATAGATCGATATATTTTATGTTTCTCTTCCAAAGTTTGTAGCTATTTAAAATTGGGCTCTAAATTTATTTATATGTACATCTACTTTCAGACGATATTCTGTGTAAACGTATAAGTCTTAAAAAGTCATAAATTCGTAAATTATGAACAAAAATACAATGAATAAATTGACATTAATCAACAAATTTGATGCGTTCTTATCAGTTTCTTATGGATTTATTGATCTGTAAAGCATGTGAATTCGCAGGAAGCTATAAATGCCAATTCACAATGTGCGTAAGTATACGTAAAAACATAAACGTAAGAAATTATGTATGTTCACAGTGGTCGTAACGTAAAATATCAAAATGAAGTGTTTTCTTTCATTTTATGTTGGTACAAATTAAGGTTATTGATGTATTGTGTTGGTTTCTCTGACTGTCATTCTCAAATCTTCTGTTGATCTCGATTCTGTTCCGTGTTAACTGTTTTTCTTTGGATTCAATTTTAATAGTTTGGAATTTAGTTTGTTTTGTTTTATTGTATGATGTCTGAGAAAGATCTTGCGATTGTTTCATTATTATTGAAACTGCGTTATAAAAGTCGCCAACGAGAGAAATATTAAGACGAGGAAGAAATTGTTGTTTTTTCTAATAATAATTCTATGTCCAGGGAGTTGTCAACTGTCAGATGAAAACATGTGTTCAAAGTTAATGCATGCGCTATTAATTGTTTTGTACTTAAACATACCGTTTTCATCACGTAGCTCTTATGTCAATACATAAACGTGAGAAATACGTAAGAGTATTGTGAACACGGGCATTGAAATGCAGCAGTTCAACTTTACGTTTATGTTTACGGCTACGTACTTCTTACGTTTACATACATTGTGAATTGGCATTAACATGAATCTCATTGATTTTACACAATTGAAAATGACATTTGACAAGAAAATTCCAATAGAAAGATATATGCATATGAAGCAAAATCAATGTGATAAATTGAAGATTTGCATATTTAATGCTGAACAGAAAGTCTTTGTTTTTGAATTAGTAATGGACGAGACTGAGACCGAAAGGAGACTCAGATGGTATCAGTTTTAGTCTCGATTTTGAAATGATGGTCTCGGCACCAAACTATTTGTCCTTTTAATCCCCTACTTAATCTGGGCATATGCTACGGATTAGGACTAATGATTTGTCACAAATATATAGGATGAATAGATTAAGGTGGTCGTGTTCTAGAACCACTGTTACATATGAACACTTATTTACAGACTGGATTTCGGCTCAGCATGAGGAGTTTCGTGCATCCTTTTTGGTTATCTTGGGCTCAAGTTCTGTCCCATAGGCGCGCACAGCGCAATTCGATGATACTCAAGGATGTTTTTCGAAAGCACAAGCGTAGCAAACTAATCTAGAATCATTGCTCACATATTGAATTTGAGCCCAATATAAGTGATTTCAAAGATTATATGAGCGTAACCTCCACTTGTAATTATTTTTCTCATTATCCCCATGTTTAGTACAAGCTTTTCTCAAAATTTCAATAATTTTGAAGCTGACACTTCTCATCGGCAACATTACTGATAACGATAAGAAATATGGATAAGTTTTGTAAAATGTTCATTCCTTATACCATAAGTAGTTGAAGTATTATCGATTCTTTTTGTGGTGCTATCACGAATGTTTATTGTGCTTGCGTTTGAATACCACGAGTGTGCAGCACGAGTGATATTCACACAAGCACAATAAACATGAGTGATTGCACCACAAAAATAGTCTATAATACTTTAACTACAAATAGTATATGGAGGACTATTCCAGGAGTCGAACCATTTTTTCAAATTAGTTTCCTATGAATCAAGTAACAAGTTACGCAATTTTCATAGGAACGAGTGAACAAATTTCTGTCAAATTGAAAAATTTGAATTTCTTGCATTTTCTTTGACGAATAATAGAGAAATGAATTGCGTCTTGATATGGAAACTAGCTCAGAAAGGTTTGGTAATAGATCAGAAAATGATATTGATGAAGATATTCAGAAAAATATTCCATTAAATACAAAGAAAGCACGAGATTGCAAATTGGAGGTATCCACATCTTTGAATAAAATACTCACTCTGATCGCTTTGATACCGATGGTATTTCTACACGTCCAAATACCCACTTATATGCAGCGTTTCTATGGCGATTTAGCATTGCTCACCTTGTTATAAATACTACGAATGGAATAGTCAATAATATCTTTCCGTAAATATTCAGCGTTTAGTTTTGATTGAAGTTGTTCTCATGTATGAAACTAAATCTTGTAGAGTAATCGAGATTTTATTTAAAACTGTCAGTGCAGAATTTGTGTACGCCTGTCATTGCACAACAAATGCACAAAATCAATGATTATATTTTGTACCGTCACAAGTCAATTAGAAATAGTCTAAGAAATTATGCATGTATTCTATATTATTCATAAGACACATATTGGAACTCAAAACATGAACTTTATTATAATATAACAAATGGAATGAAATAACTCCAGGAAAATGGGTGGCTCCATAACTGAACGGAAATAAGTCATCTGGTAGCTTCATCTGAAAGCCGATTTTTTTTTCCAATAAATTATCCCATAAATAAATATTGGAACAATGATTCAAGCTCACCCAGATAGAAAATGAATTTAAGATAGAGAAGAGTCTCTGGATTAAATCATAGTCTTAGTTTTTTACTGCTTATTGCTCTATATTCGAGAAGACCATTGTTTCGACAATTTAAATTGCCATCTTTAGCTGGCGCTGTTTTTTTTTTAAATATTTTATTATCATAGTAAATAAGGTATCAAGGGTGATAAAAGGACAATAATGCCTGAGTTCAACGGTGTACTTTCCGAGGACTTCTGGCCCAAGGTGTGTACGTTGACTGTAGACATTATCGTCCGTTCAACTCCCGTGGTGCCTTTAATGTTCAATGTCCGACTAATGTACTATTTCAATCAAATTTTGTAGCAATATATGTCCTGTCATTGTGATTTCTGTCAGAGAAATCAGTTACTTGCTTGATATTCTTGTTTGTTATTCTTCAAAATAATTACCCTGAAATCAGTACTATGACAACAATTAAGTATATTTGAATTGCAGAAGTTCATTGTCACAAAAATATTTATCTACAATATCGTACATTTTACGAATAAACCCGTCAGAGTGTAATGATGTTGAAATGATGCTTGATTATAGTCTGAGATAATGATTGATATAGGGCACAATCCAATGCTAGGCTTCTATTCCACATCATTTTTTGTATCTTTGATAATATGGAATTTATACAAATCAATGATTTATTCAATTCTCCTGAAGTTCAGTGTACTGATAAATTATTCTACAAAAACTTAGGTACTATCTCTGACCAAATAGATGAATTATTTTTATCAATTCACATAATCTACAGACCATTCATCGCTATAAAATATTTCAAAATACCGTTAAGACTTGCCAACAGGCAGAAGTCGCACTTGACCTAGTGTTGTCGATATCTCATAAAAAACTTCACGCATACTAATTAGACATATTCACACGTTTAACTGTCTTTTTTTCGAGAATCCTCATTTTAAATGCTCAAATTTGACCTTCTCAGAAAAGTGCACATATTTCATAAATTGTAATTATTTTACAATTTTTTGCTTGCTTTAGTGTCCAAAGACATTGAGTACTTGTAACTGTCTATAATTTATAGAAGGAGCATTGATCATACAGCCGAATATAAATTAAATAAATAAAACGTTTACTTGATTTGAGAGAATATTTTGCTTCATTTTTACTTACTTGTACTAAGTACAAGGAAGTATTGTGAAACCGACAAAATTCATCTATCAAGATTTTGATGAAAATATCCGTTTTGAGCATCCCTGAAACCATTTTGACTATTTTTGGCTTGATGTCGGTACGTATGTACGTATGTATGTGTGTATGTGCGTAGCTGGCAAATCTCAGAATTCGTCGAAGGTATAATGCTGAAATTTTATATAAAAGATTGGTATGGGATCTAGGATCTTGATGTGTACCTCGCATTAAGGTTGCAATCGTTTGTACTAGAACTGCACTTCACCTGATACTTTTTTTGAATTTTCCGCATAAATCTAGAATGATTAGCCGTAGGATACTGGAATTCAGTATTTTAAATTGCTGTAGCATCCAAATGATCATCTCCTATCTTCGTCCCAATCGACTAAGCCGGAAGTGCACTTCATATTACAAACTTCTCAAATTTTTCTCATGAATTTAAAATAATCAGTCGCAGAATATTGAGATTTCGTATTAAGCACTTTTATAGCATCTAGTTGTACACCTTGCATTATGAGTGTGATCGGCCAAGCCGGGAGTGCAATTTACTCGCAACATTTTTTAATTTTCCGCATAAATCCAAAACGATTGAACGTAGAATATTAGAATACAGTATTCAAGATGATAGTACTGCCTAGATGCTCATATCCTATTTTCAGTGAGATCGACCGAGTTGAAAGTGCACTATACTTGACGATCTTGGAATTTTGCGCATAAATTCAGAACTGTCAGCCGTAGAATCTTGGAAATCAGTATTCAGGAATGTTGTAGCATAAGAATGATGACCTACTGTTTCCATAGCCGTGGAATGATGAGATGTTGTGTTTGATTATATTTATTCAATGATGTACAAGTAAGTCACGTGATGTCCACGTCAGATTTTTGCCATATAATATCAGAAAGAAGAACAGTAAGAATAATTTTTTTACAAAACCCCAAAAAAAATGTTTTTTTCCTAATAATTTATTAAAATTTTCATGCCACGATTTCTGTGGTGCCCGTTCGTCTGGCCGGTTCTTTTCTCCTCCCATCTATTGCACATGTGGAGCCCTTCACCGTGGCGACCACACACACACGTGCATCTAGTTTACATGCACGTGAATTGAACCTATTGGTCCGCGGCTTCGAATCTGTGCCAAGTTGTGTAATCAAAAGTGTAACGTAATTAGGTACAGCCGCGCGCTGCCCAACCTTGAATTTCTTCAATTTGCTATCGAAGTATTGACAGAGCAAGATGATTTGTGGAAGGAAAAAATAGAGTGTCTAAATACTACCAACTTTGTCACCAGCTGGTTATAGATTTGTCAATAAAATTATGATTGTTCATGGTATAGTAATGTAAAAATACTTATTTCCAAACTCCTGTAAATAAAATGAAATGCTATATGCTTGAATTCAGTCTTCTTATTTACAATCGTCAAGTATTTTTAACTAATACAACCCACTGATTCGAACCCAGACTATTGTCTTGTTATTGGCGAAGTCATAAAGTTGCCAATATATTTTTTCCCAAGCAATGTTGCAATAGATTCGTTGCAAATTCTACATCTCACTTTGAATAGCTACATATGTACCTATTAATAATATCTCATATTCATATACAAGATACATAATTTCACCTGTTCAAAAAATTTAAACACACCCATCTATTGTGATTGTAAATAATTATAGTTATATTTCTGAGTGAATTGAATTTGTAGCAAAGTTAATATTCAACATTTATCATTATGACAGCATCGTTGTAGGTTGATCGTTTAATAATGAATTAATCTAATGTTATGATATTTAAAAAAAATCAAGTCTGATTCCTGAAAGAACTATGGCCTCCACATTCAATCAATTTGAATCAATTCTGGAAAGAAAAGCAATAAAAGTTCATAGCTTGTCCAAGTACCAATTTCAGTTTGTCTTCAAAATACAACGTGCACGATGTATTTTATCTTTTCTGATGTCACTTTTATGTTGGTCTTTTATTTCATTTTCCGATACTACTACAATTTTAATAATCTGTTTTCCAATACATATCCTGATTCTTTTATTATATATTAGTGTTTTGCAACAACATGGTTATTTTCATTGCTGTTTCACGAATTTAGAGAGTCGCATCAATTAATTGCATATTTCAAAGTGACAGCTGTCATCATCAATGTAAAAGTGACGGTTATAAAATTTCTGCTTAATCAAGGAACTCCTCTTAGTGAAAGTCCATTATCTACATCTAATTTAGAAGCAAAAATATTCAGTAGAGGGCTAAAATGTGCGATATTTGAAAGAGCCTACTTTTGTGCTTTCAAAATATTTTTTAGTGCATTTTTACAAAAAAAAATAGGCTATTATATGCACTTTGGCTGTCTGGCTGGCTGGTGTGACGCTGAGATCTCAGCAACTACAGCACTTACAGAATTGAAACAGGTACTAAATGAAAGATGCTGTTTTGTAGGTTTGCACAAACTGCTAGATTCTCTTATTCATACACCTAGTTTTGGGTAAAGATTGAAACAAAAATTGAAAAGGTAATTACTGCTGAACTATGCATAGTTGAAATCTGAAAATTGTTGCACAGAATGCTCAACATGTCATTAATTATATTTTATACCCTAAAACTTGAGCCGATATGGGTTTGTACCAATTTTAGGGTAGCAACTATTCATTTCAATATCTCGCGAGTTATACAAGATTTTGACATGCGGTTTCCAATGTTATTAGTATCAGAATGAGTTCGACTTTGGTTTTTACGATCAATTTAGACCAGTACATAACCACCCGTTACTTATTTTCTTGAATCTGTAGCTTTGGAAGTAATTTTCAGGGATTTTTTTATATAGCTTTGAAAAAGATCAAATTATTATTTTAAGATACAACACATGACCTTCCGTCAGTCAATAACTGAACAATAAAGATTAAAATGTATTTTTGAGCTTGTACGTGCACAATTTATGTACCTATCAAATAGTAAACTTGAAACTGGTACTAAATAAAAGCTGCTGTTTCGTAGGTTTGCCCAAACTGCTTGATTTCAAGCTCAATGATTGTGGGAGATGATAATTTGCGAAATCTCTGAGGTAACAAGCATTCATGAGCTTTCATCATCAAGATGATTCTCCAATTTTTTAATGTTGCATTGTTTAAGAGTTATAAATGTAGTATAAAAAAAACATGTTCATGTGCCTTTATCACAGAAGTTTACCGTCCATAAAATTTAATGTTGGAAAATCCTGAAGCAGATTACAAGAGCGATTCCTTTAACTACAGTAGTTTTTGATAGATTACTGCAAGGGAATAGATAAGGCAAATTTAAGCCACTTCTTTGAAAGTCAAGTCTTGTGAGTAGTCGTTCCAAAGTGCGCTTCTAATTCCAATACCGAATGTTTACCGGTTTACCATCCGAGTGGAGTTTCTGTACTAAGTCCGTTTAGCACAATTGTGCGACACGAACTGTAAGTCCGATTGATTTTTTCCAAGTCCATGAAAGAAACTTAGATTTGTTTTGCATTTGCTGTTTTGAACTTGGAATTATTTTGCTTTTCGCTGTTTTAATTGCCGTCTGAGAGCTTAGTCTAACTCCACGAACGTTGAATTGATTGAAGTCGCTTCACCGCTGAGGAGATTCAGGTGATTTCACATTGTTGAAATAAATTAGAGTAAAGTCACCACTTGGAAGTCATTGTTGATTTTACAGTGTTGAAGTAAATTAACCTAAAGTCACTACTTGGAAATCATTCTGGTTTTCCGAGCGTTGAAGACAATGTAAAAGTTTTGGGAACCGCTTCACGATTCCGCAAACATCGAAGACTATTTATTTTAAAGTTCCTCTCCGTCTTCGACCGCCTGGGTCCGTACTGCAGTTACTTGTTACCGTCAGCCTTTAGTTATTCCGTCGCTAGTACTTGTATCGCCGTCACGTCACCGTCCGCCTTCAACTTCGTTATTTGTGTGTTAATAAATCTCTTTAATGACACCTACCTCCTGATTATTCTTTTGACAACCCCAACCCTTCTCTCTAAGCTATCCAGCCGTCCGTCTTTAGAAGCTGCATTGGCGTCCAAGCAAACTCAGCAGTTTCGACAGTGACACCAAAGTCAACGATCCCGCCAGCAGCGAGGTATCGTTACAACTTTGGCTCACATGATTATCTACAAATATGGTCCCTGTTGCTTCAATATTAGCACAATGCTTTTTAATTTAGCATCAACTATATATAATTATCTAGACAATGATCTTCAAAAATTCGCAACATTTTAATATTTGCCCGAAAGATTAAAGGATCGCCTTCTATTCTTTGCTTAAATTGATGTTATGAAAATCAATTTCATTAGGCAATAATAACTTTAATTATAATAATACACTAGATATAAATCTTAAGCTAAGACTAAACTTGACTTTTATCGTAACGTATAATTAAAAACTTTTACTACAGATTCGCAATTCGCCTGCTTAATATATGTTAAAATTTTTGCATGATTTAAAGCACCTATATCACAGAAAAAACAATAAATCTTTTTTTAATCCAATTATTTGAATGTAAATAATTGAATACATTTGTAAGTGAGGATATAATTGTTGGTCATTACTGGTCCCAAAAAATAGTCACCATAATCTTTCTAATTAACGGGGAATAGTCTTCACCTTCCTTAAACTAGATTTGCCGCAGATAATTATTCTGATGACACAATTTTATCAATCAGGCTTAAAATTTGCCATTTTTCCCAAATCTAAGAGATGCCACTATTCTAACCTAATCTAACCACAATTCGCACCATAGTGCAGTCTCTCAACCTAAAGTGTACTCACAAATTATTTTTGATCCCACTTTCCTACATTTTGTGGATTAGTGACACAATTTTTTTTATTTCATTCCAAGTTTGATCTTATTCAAGGTTAGTAAACGGTTTATTGAACTTTACTTTCTGCGCTAGATTGTGTAAAAACGGAAAATAATTGTCGAAATATAAATAAGTAGAATTGAAAAAAAAAATATTGTTATTTAATAACCTTAAAAAAAGGAGAATCATTGTACCTAATTATAAAAGTAATTTCATTCTATAATCTTTGAAAGAATAATTTATACAATACTTTTCCCATGGTCACTTTAAAAACCATATCGCCCTAGTTTCGATCAAATTAAAAATCTTATTACCAATTTGAAACCTTTCAAGATAATTACAATTCTTTTGATAAATATTATATCCGAAATGTCATCAATTATATTTGTGATCTCTTAATAAACTAATGTTGCAATATTTCCTCTTTAAAAATATCACATATTTAAAAAAATAATAATTTAAACATATCACGGAATATGAAAAGAAAATGCAGATAGATTATTTAATAATACCTTTGCAAATGTGAATTTTTTATTGAGATGAAGAAACCAAACTCGCCTGGATTTGCGAGCTGAAAGTTTTTGGTGGGAAAATTAATTTATCGCAAATCTTTAATTACGATTTAATTCTTTCAATGCTTATGCTTAATTGAATATGTCATAATTTTGACATCAAGATTGATTCTAACATTAGGATTTATTTTTTTGTTAGTTGTTGAGTAAAAATATACATTTATTTTTCTGCTGATCAAAATTCTAGAAAAGTACTAGAACATGTCTAGCCTTTCTTGAGAACTATTAAATTCATTTTTATAGCTACAACATGCGTTAAAGTGGCACCTATAAAGTTAAATGGTGAATTAATATAATGAATTGCAATTATCCTATCGTCTATTGGTTTGTTCGAAATGTTTCAGTATTTTAAAAAGTAAAAAGCAATTTAGAGTTGCGTACAGAGCCACCGGATATTACTTAAGTCCAATGATCGACTTTCGAGCGATCTTATTTCCATGAGATTTAGATAATTCCAAGAGATTAGTCACTGATGTTTTGTTCATTGAATCCTACAGCTGAATTAGGCAAAAACGACGAAGGTGGGAAAATTTGGTACTTTTTAGGATAAAGCAAATATTTTTTTACTATTTCTGAAAGTTTTACTTCAATGATGTTATCAGGTGCGAACATCAAGTAGTCAAAGATTAATTCAAAAATTATCGATTCTTAAATAGACATTGATGTTTTAGCAAATTTCGAATTGGTTATCTTTCGAAACATACTATCAAAATAAAGTACATACATGAATTATGGAGCTCACGATTTGAACTTATGAACCAGAAATATCTCTTTTAAGACAGTAAATTTTAAAGTAGACATTAATTTGAATATTTGAATAATATTTTGATCAATAAAAATAAATAGAAAGATTAATTTACTGAGCTATATAAATTAATCAATTTTATAACACATCAAGGACTAACGAAATGATACTTCAAATTTCTTAAGCCATGATGGCTCTTATTCAGTGTACACATTCAACTAAAATGTGATCTTTCAATTTTTTATTAATTTAGAATCTTCTCTATATTCTCATACATAATCTTGAAGGAAGAAACTATAATTGACGGTACAATGTAAAATATGTATTTTTTATATTTTCGTGTTAGAAAATAAAACTTATAAGTATTCAAAAGTAATTAACAGTATAAGCAATTAAATTTACAATTAGTAGTGATCTATTCGTGATTTGTGTGATTCATACAGTGTAATTAAATTGTGCTTCATTGTAAATGGTGGTCTATACCGGGCAATGCAACTTTTTTATGTAGCACCGTTTTGTTGCGACATTAAATTTCCGTTCTTGGAAAATTTTGAAATGGACGAATCGAATAAACATAACGGGTATATTTATTTATAGCAAATAACATGTTTTAACATGTTTTGGTTTAATGACCTTGTTCTTTTAACTCATTTCTATTTGTTTTAGTTCCATGTAATAGTAGAATATTCAAATTTAATTGCAACAATATTGTGAACTACATTCTTATGCAAAGTAATTTATACCGGGTGCCCACTTAAAATCTTCAACATAGCAATTACCGGATTGAAGCTTCCAATTGATGATGTCTGTTTTTCTTCATACAATGATACTTTCAACTTTTGTTTTTTATGCTGCACCACTTTAGATATTTTTTTCGGCCTTACAGAATATTTTTAAGAAATTGAGTTAATAATGAAAATTTAGATTCTTTATTTGTATTAATATGTAAGAAGCATTAAATCTCTGTTGAAGAAGTGGAGACAAGAACTGTTCCTGCTGATTTTATACTTAAAACTTGTTGGCTCGAGGAGAAGGAACATATGCATTTATATAAAAAAAATCTGTAAAGAAAAGTACCAGTTTTCTAATCAGTAACACTTTTTTAATTAGCAACAAAATATGACAAACAAAAACCGCACTATGACACACACCGAAATGACAGCTTTGACCTAATTAAGAAAAATTACAGGTTAAACATATAAGAAAAAAAAATTCTCTCGATTTCGCCGGAATCGAATGTAAAGTCGCTTCTTTAGCTGCATCCAGAATTTCGCGAAAATATTTAGCCTCTGACGCTTCTCACAAATTAATTTTTAATATTATTTATTTGTTACTATGCTTCTATTTAGCAGTTGTCGAATCCGTTACTACATTTTTGCAACTTTGATTAATATTTCTGTAGAAAATTATTTCTATTCTTGGCGTCTTCCACTCAAGCTTTTCCATCAAGTATACAAAAAAATATCATGTCCAACACGTAAGAAAAGCGATATTACTTTGCTCGTGTAAATTTAATTCACTTGCTCGTTGCTCTCGCTCGTGAATTGAAATATTTTCACTCGCTAGTAAACTCTCACTTTTCTCTATTTGTTAAACAATCTACTATTGCCAAGTTTTAAGTACCCAAGAAATTTTTGCAGTCCTTCATCATCGATTGCTATACTATTTTACCAAATTTGAAATTTGGTCGCTCAATAGTTTGTTCTAAATTTTACAATAAATTGCATCATAAAATCTGAACTGAGAATAAAATAAGTAGTAATAAATTTGATGATATATTAGAGAATAACTTTAAAGAAAATCAAAAACTATTTTACAAAACATTGAAAGCATGTAAAAAAGGAAACAACTGAAAGACTGCAAGAAAACAAAGAAATAATGTCATGATGGAAAGAGTATTAAAGTAGTTAAGAGTGCGAGAAGTTTTGGTGATTTATTGAAAAATAACATTAAAGAGAATCAAAAACTATTTTACACGACATTAAAAGCATGTAAAAAGAAAAACAGCTAATTCTGAAACAACTCAAAGACTGCAGGAAAATAAAGAAATAATGTTATGATGAGAAGAATATTTCCAAGACCTACTAGAAGGAGGCCACAATTATAGCGAATGCGAACAAGAAGAGCAACAAAACAAAAACCTGATACAGAAACAGAAAATATCACAATGGAAAAACTAAAAGAAGCATTCAGAAAATCATGGAACGATTGAGCATCTGGAAATGATAAAATTAAAATAGAGTATATCAAATTTATGGGAGAAAAGGGCGAAGAAATATTACCAGAGATGCTGAATAGGATATGGACATTAGAAAGAATTCCGTCAGAATGGGAGAAGGCGGTGATATCTCCAATATATAAAGAAGAAGACACAAGACACTGTGAAAACTAAAAATGAATATAACTGCTGTGTACAACAGCAAAATTATGCGAATCAATATTAGAAAACAAACTAAGAGCAAAAATAGAAGACAAGTTGGAAAAAGCTCAAAGTGGCATTAGGAAGGAACACTTTACACAGGATATAATATTCACGCTAAGAAAAATAATAAAAAAAAAATTAAAACATGGAGATGAGCTGTATGTCCTATTCATAGATCTAGAGAAGGCTTTTGATACAGTACAAAGAGAAATGGTATGGACAATTTTGAGAGATAGAAAAATAAAAGCGTGTACGAGAGAAACGTCAAAGGAGTTTAGGACAACGCAAGATTGAGACAAGGTGGAGCTTTAACCCCACTTCTATTGATTATATTTTAGATAACATCCTGAAAAATATAAAGAGGAAGACAAAGAAAGTGGTGATTGGCTACCATAACTGCGAGGAGGTTAACCTCCGGGTCAATCCAAACAAAACTGTAGTAATTCCATTTACAAGAAGAGAGAAGCTAAACTCAACAGCTCCTACTCTGGATATCACCAATCTTCAGTTCAGTAAAACAACAAAATACCTTGGTAAACCGCTGGATAGTAAGCTGAAATGGACTGAACACTTAAGTAGAACTATCCACAATGTCACCAAAATTATGTGGACCTGTTCTAAACTACTCGGAAAAACATGGAGACTGCAGCCAAAAATGACTTTGTGGTGTTATTATGCCATTGTCAGACCCGCTGTCACCTACGCTTCACTGGTCTGAAGTGACAGCACAACACAAACTAAACAAACTGCAGAGACTAGCTTGCCTTGGTACTACAGGAGCACTTCGCTCCTGCCCAACAGCAGCAATGGAAGTCTCACTAGACTTGACACCTCTACACCTATACATAAAAAAATTGCATTAACCTGCACCCTCAGACTAAGTGGAAGTAACCAATAAAAGTCTGGGAATCCAACAGGACATGTTAAAATACACACAAAGTTGGAGGGTACATATATCACGAAGATTCCCAAAGACTTCTTACAATCAGAAGATTAAACTTTGAAATCAATTTCAAAATGATTATACAAAATCGTCAAGAATGGACAGAGGAAAATTCATTTATCAAAAGGGGAGCCTCTGTCTACTACACAGATGCATCAAACATCAACACAACAGTTGGAATTGGTATTCACGGGCCGAATACTTCTCATTCAGAGGTCCTAGGCACATATCCAACCATCTTTCAAGCGGAAATAAGCGCTATAATTATTTGTGCCTACCTCTGTCTTCAAAAATATAGCGAAGGCACAAACATATACATAATAACGGACAGCCTCTCAGCTATACAGGCGCTCAAATCGAACACGATTAAATCAGCACTGGTAGAAAAATGCGTGTCCACCCTCAATAAATTGGTAGTACACAACAAAGTTTACATTACTTGGGTACCCAGCCACGAAGGCATTGATATCCTAGCGAAAAAAAAAATACCTTGACTTTTATTGGTCCAAAACCATATTGTGGTATTCCATCTGCCCACATTAAAAACACAATAAATTCATTGGAGCAGTAGAGCCTCACATTGGCGCAATACCGATGGTCATAAACAAGCCAATAAATTTATACTACCTTCAAGCACAAGAGCAGCAGAGTTGCTCAAACTTAACAAACAGGATATCAGAATAATCACTGGGCTCCTGACAGGTTACTGTTGCCTTATATACCATCTTTAAAAAAATGGATTCATCTAATGATGATACATGCCGCCTGTATCGTAAAGAAACTGAAACGGCGAAACACATCCTATGCGGTTGCACAGAAATAGCTCAAGAAAGACTATTACATCTCGGAGACAGTTTCACTACACCCGAAGGTATTAAACAAACAGCCCTCCATCAAATCATCAAATCAGTTTGAATTTATCGGAGGAACCATAAGCAGAGGAACGACAAAATAGATCGCAAGGTCGGATTGTCTCAAGGGATTTGAATCCCACCTCCCTACCTTAATGATAAATAAAATAATTCTGAAAAATATAAAGAGGAAGACAAAGAAAGTGGTGATTGAGTACCATAACTTATCCAGAACAATGATTGGAGAATGCGCATTTGCAGACGATCTGGCCATATTAGCAACAAATGAAGAGGACATATAATACATTCTTAATACATGGAAGAAGGAATTAGAAGGAAACAACATGAAGATAAATGTAGAGAAGACAAAAATCATGGTTATATCGAAGGAGGACAAATATACAAACATAGTACTGGAAGAGAAAACAATACAAGTCGAAACATTTGTTTACTTGGGGGCAGCAATACATGACAGAAGTAATCAAGAACAAAAGATTAACAACAGAATACAGGAAGCTAATAGAAGTTGCCATGCAATAAACAAAACATTAAAAGTAACAGGAAAATAAGGGAAAAAAACAAAATGAGACATATACGAAGAATGGGAGAAGAAAGATCAACACGAAAAGTGTACGAAGCAAGAACAGCAAAAACAGCAAAAACAAAGCAGAGAGGAAGACCTAGGAGAATATAGAAAGAAGAAATGAAGAAAACACTGGAAAATAGGGGATGTAAACGGGAAACAAAATGAGAGAAAAATAAAAGAAGCGAGTACCAAAAGAAAAAGAAGCAGAACGAACAAGAAAAGTAACAACCACCAGCCTTACACCTTGAAAGGTAGATGGGCTTTAGGATTAAGTAAGTAAAAGCATTTACAGGAGAATAGCAAACTACATAAGAATAGGAAACGAAGTTACAGACGAATTTACGACCACCCAAGGATTTGGACAAAGGGGAGCCTTGAGTTAAGAATACAAAGAACAAAACAAAAACAACTAAAATAGGACATTGAAAATTAGGAAGAAATATGTTAGCAGAGGAGGCATTTGCTGATGATCTAGCAATTTTTGCCAAAAGTAAAGTAGATATGCAGCACAACTTCAATGTATGGAACGAAAAACTGCATGAATATAACAAAGATAAAACAATAAGAATATAACAATCAGCCTGAGACTAAATGGAAAAGGAATAGAGCAAGTGAACACGTTCACATAGCTAGGAGCAAACTTGAAATGATGAATCAAAGATCTAGAAGTAAAATACAAGCAGCTGAAATAAAATTCCTAAGAAAAGTAGGAGTCACAAGATGGGAATGATAAAATTAGAAAAGACTTTCAAACTGAGAGTATTCAAAACACTTTAGACAAAAAACAGCTAGTATTGTATGGATACTTAATAAGAATGCCAAAAGACAGGCAAGCAAAAGAAATTTGGACGCGAAATAACAAAGAAAAGAAAAAAAGGGAAGGCCAACAAAGACTTGGGAGAAGGGTATAGCAGAAATACTGACTAGAGACAATATCAGTTTCCAAGAAGCAAGGAAAACTCAATCTCAACACTTGAAAGGGTACAACGAAATTTATCATTATTTTTTGTCAATTTTAAATGGTTTAGGCCAATTATTTATCAGTACAAGTAGTGTGAACATTGAGTGAAGCAAGGATTATTTTATACGCAACAATATGAAGATAATCCGATGATAATGTATCTTTGTTAAAGGTTACGGAAAATAAACAACAATTATTCTAATTTGTATCAAACATTATTTTTCTATAATTCATAAAGTAGATAGACATCAAATAGCTTTCAGAAAAACTCAGCCACAAAATTAGAAATTGTGTTTCGTGGAATTATATACCAATAAGTTTGCCGATAATTTGTTTACATTCGCTAAACGTTATGATCTGTTATTGGTATGTCAAAACAAATTGAGTGAACTATTGAATGAATAATGATATATGTATTAGCATTTACTCAGGGCGCTGCACCAAAAAAATAAATTGAATTCAAGCTTACAATTTACTATTTAAATATTTGATTGAGAAACGTGACTCTGAATATATGTATATTATAAATCAAATAATTCATATTCTACTTAGAGATAAAATTGGGAACCAACAATGAATTGGAGAATTATGGAATATAGTCATCATTCAATTTATTTATTTATCAAAAATCTGGAAGAATATATATATACAGGATGGCCAGAATAATGCTCAATAAAACATGATGATCAAATCTTACAAAATGTGATTCTTAATAAAATTATTGTTGTAAAACTATCATCAGAAATTAATCAGAAATATTTCTAATACTCACATCTGTCAACTACAATAAATAAAACGAAAGTTGGAACAATGTATAAGAATGTCAATGATTTTTTCTATTCTTACCTGTTTAAATATTTATTTAGAATATATATACCTACATACTTCAATAAATATTGTCTTGATGTATTGACCTTTTCAGTATAATGTAAATATGTCAAGATTCGACATCTGATGAAGTTGGCATTGTTTTCGTATTATCAAAGAATCATTTTATAAACAATACAATAGAACAAAGTTAATATCATGTTGTAGTATTATTGTTTATTGAATTATAGACAAAAATAGTAATTTTAAATAATAACTATGATCAAGAATCTGAGGTCTTTCAGTTTTTGAATCTGCCAGAATATATATTTCTCACTCCTTCTTGCAATCGTGATATATCATTCTAGATACTGTAGATTTTGAAGTAAATTGGACGATTTTCGAGGCTCTATTCTATATTTTATGTTAGTGACAAATACAAACGATCTTCATAAGTATCGAATATTTTGTAAGTGAGAAACTGAACCCTCAATGCATTTAGCCGTTTTTGTATACTATATTTGATTTATTTAATCATTATCAGACTTGTTAAATGTTCTTATTAAATCTGTAAACCAGTTTCTAGCTTGCAATTAGTGAAATAATTGACTGCTATCTAATGTCAATTGTCGTGTCATCCTTGATTCACATTTTGTTAAGAAAGATTTGCTCTGAGAACAACTTTTTGTTTTGATACACTCCAGAAAAATCTAGTAATGATGAATTTCAAACGGTAGCTAAACAAAATATCCAAATTTTTCTCCAAAAAATTCCTTGATAAAATATTTTAGAATGCATCAAAAAGCAACCTTCACCATTCTTACTTTCCGTTATTCTTTTAACAATGAAATATTTTCACGAGAAATGTAAATAGCAAGTATTATTTGTTGCGGTCGTGTCTTGTTTTATCGACCATCCTTGATTTATTGGTAAACGTTCCAGGCAAGTAACGGTAAACGAAGAGGATGTAACAATCTTTAAATTGCAAATTTTATTGTTAGATTGTAATTTAATTACCTATAGATCTATAAATTGTTTTCCTGTCTGATTATTTACGTATTTTTTGTTGTAATTATGTTTTAAAATAGCACCTTGTTTACTGATAGTATTAATTATTTTAAGATTTTGCGCGTATACATATATTTCCATATTTTAACAATCTTGGAGAGTGTAGTCGATTATTTCATGTTACGTGCTGATAATAGCAATTTGAAGGACCCTAATTATGCAAAACTTTCTTTAAAAGGTTGCTGGATATAGTTCACACGTTTCATTAAGAAAAATTTGTAGTATGATATTTAGGTCAATAATTATTTGTACTTGACAAATTATATTATCTATTTGTTGAGTTTTATTTGTTTTTCTATGCAATAAATAGGAGCAATTCTTTATGCAGTGATTCGTTTTCTGTATGTATGAAGGAAAAAATTTTCTCTGAGTGAATAATAATCTTGCTCGTAGTATATGTAATTCTGAAACCATAAACAAAAAATATCTTTCAAATATTGCTTGATCCATCCACCAATAAAAATTATATCGGATTACAGTGGGTTAGCCTATAAATCGTGAATAGAATTGTCCCACGCGTCTCAGATTCATATGTGGAATTTCCTTTTTGGCACAGTGTACAAACTACAATCGCTTAAGAGTTACGAAAACCTTAGAAGAAGTATTGCAAATAATTTGCTGTTCCCTTTTAGGATTTGTGAAATGTACACAATCAGATTCTTCCTTTTCCTTTCAAACAAAATTTGACATATGGTCAACAATTTTAAGTAGCAAAAGATATGTAAACCGCGACTGTATGTAGGGATGAAAGCATCAGAATCCTTCTATCAATATTTTATGCATCACTTTTTTTTGCATCCCAGGTGCGATCAAATGTTATTCACTAAAATTCATGAGTACCTATATTTGACGGCTGGTAACCGCACTAAGGTTTTGTTGTACAATTTAAGCTTATCTACAGTTTAGTTGAGCATAACATTCTTCTTTGCATAATATAATTTTACTCACGTGTGACCGCAAACAAATACAAGAAACTACATGTCCGTAATAATATGATCTAGATTCAGTTATATAATATTCTCATGACATTCAAAAACAGCTGGACTGAATTTAAACTAGATTAGCTTATTAGATTTTTACGCAGGGACGTAGCATAAAACAACAGCGTTAGGAACAAGATTTTTTTGTTAATATTTCACAACAATAAATAGTATTGTAATTTTTATTGCTCTTAAAGAATTTTTTATAGAATAAAAAGTCACTATTTAATAAATAAAAAGAAATTAAAAGCCTTATTTTTCGCTGTAACACTAGAACAAACACTATACAATTCATTTCTTCATTTTTATTAGACCTCAACCACAAAGCCTCCAATATTCATTTTCAACAGCTTATTTACGCTCTGAATATTCACTCCATTTCATTATTTACTGTTTCGCCTTCTGTATGTACGGAAACCAAACATCCAGAAATTTTTACGTTATTCTCGAATGTCACTTGACGCGACGTAAAGAGATAACAAGCTCCGCCCAGACAACAGAAACGGATTCAGGGCATATTTTATCTTTACGCATTATGACACTTTCGCACGTAACAGTATATTATTCATTGAATGTATAATGGACCCTATTCTTCAGAAAGATAGAATTTAGAGAGTCAAAAATGAGTGTTGTAATCGTGCGAGTGAAAAATAGTCATTATACAATCTAACGGTTACAATGTATAACTGATAGATTTTATACATAAAATAGTTGTAGATGAATTATAGTATCACTCGACTCGCATATAACACCTGTTACATTCGCCTTTGGCTCGTGTCTTACACTTTTTCCTACTGTAATATATAAATCTTATAGACTAGGAACCTATAACAAAAAAGCTGGATTTGTTTCCGTCTGCCAATTTGAGTATTAGTAAGTTTTTGATTTTTTAGTAGATTGAGGCCAATTTCAAGTTTTCCACGTAGATACTTCACTTTATTTGAAAATTGTAAAAGAATCGACAGTCTTTGAACAATTTCTTACTTCGCCCACATTGCGTGCCATAATGCGAAAAAATTTGTGCTCAAAGAACAATTAATTCCTGTCTGCCAACGCATCATAAAGTTATTTTTATTGCAAAAGATTGGAACAAAAAAGCGGCAGACATTTTTTGCCTATCCTGGGCGTTTCATCACAATTGTATCAATATTTTGTTCTATACAACAATTAGTCTGATATTGACAATTAAATTATTAAATCCAAATAAAGTTTTATATGAAGTATCCACGTGGAAAACTTGAGAATGGCCTCAATCAACTAAAAAATCAAAAATCAGATTGGCAGACGGGAACAAATCGCCCTAGTCTACTATTGTAAGGTCATCAATTAATCTATTTTTGTGCAACGAGAGCAGAAAAGCACTAATTATGTTTCCATGAAGGAACAAGCTGCACGCTGTTTACCATACATTCAAACAAACACAATAATAAATTTAAACAATTTGAGTTAGAATTGTTAATTTCCGATGTAAATAGTTGTAAGACAGTAACTCCAGGCCAATCTCAAGGCCATCAGAGATAAGAACGTCTTAAGACGTTGGGGAATGTCTTGAGTTTTCTCAGGTAGCGTTTTAAGAAAAGATAAGAACATCTTCAAGATGTTGGTGAGTGCCATGAGTTTTCTTGGGTAGCGTAATAAGAATGTCTTCAAGACGTTGGTGAACGTCTTGAGTTTTCTCAGGTAGCGTTTTAAGAAAAGATAAGAACATCTTCAAGATGTTGGTGAACGTCTTGAGTTTTTTTGAGGTAGCGTCTTAAGAAATGATAAGAACGTCTTCTGCCTATGTCACACTGAACAGTGGCCATAAGTGAGCACCCATCACTCTTGAAAATAGCGGATCCTCTAGTTTTCATCAGTGATCACTGACGAAAAAAATTCAGTTAGCTTCATGCGCATTATATGCTACTCATTTCACTTTGTCATTTTGTTTGACGTTATGCTTGATTATTGTTTTTATTGGAATATATTTAATCAGAGAAAGTGTGTTCTTTTATTTTATGAGTGAAGTCACTCATGGCCACTCATGATCACTGTTTGGTGTGACATAGGCATTCAAGACGTTGGTGCACGTGTTGAACTTTCCAAATTAGGGGTTGCATACGGTGGCGGCTTTTCATATACGATAAAACTGAAATCGGTCATCAAAAACCACACTTTTAATAATCACAAATTCATTAAAATCGAAAAAAATAGTGAGCATCACTTTAAAATTGGATCAAGATTGACGTGCTTTTTAGGGTGTAAAATGCTTTTGCCAATCCACTGTGATAATTCGAACTTTGACTCAATGTTATTATAATAAACTACAATGACTTGTTCCTAGCTCTACGTAGATTTTACGTTGCACCAAAAAATTACACATTTCGAAAATTGGTACTAATGCAAACAAGTGGCACATGAATGACAATATCACGAAAACTAAACCATCTCCTCCTTCTAACTGTATATTCGAATATTTTCGAATTTCTTGTTGTATAACTTATGATTAGCTTAATTTTCAATGTCATGTTCCATTCATAACCTCAAACGGACATCCTTTTTGTATGACTATTGCCGAAATACTTTTACTAGTGTTGGGTCGTTCATATCTTGCTGAGACGCATATGCCTGAGGCTGCTCGAAAAGTGGAACAAATTTAAATATAAACATTTCATATACTGTTCTAATCCATTATGACTTCATATATTTGAATGTCAATTTAAAAAATTGAATTGATTCAAGATAATGAACACAATTTATCATAACCCTGCCTAATAAAATGTCTGCACTTAATATGACGAAAACTGCGATGATTCTGCAAGAATACAAATTGAAAAATGATGGTAATTTTTTATTCTGTTTGCGAAAAATTGAGAAATTCTCCAAGCATACAGTAATATTCATTCACTATATGTAGAACACAGTCATCGTATTACTAGTATCATAATAACATTATTATTGTTCTATTTCTATAATATGAGTTACGTAATAAATCAAAGGTTACATTATCTCTCAATATCTGTTTGATTTGCCCAGCAATTGGCCTCAATGTCTACGATTGACAGTTTATTATCTCACCTTTACTTGAACAAAATATCTCACAAAGCCAAAGAATTCAATAATATACCTCTTTTGTGGCAGAAATTCAAATTTAATATGTTTGCAAACTGCAGTACCCTCTATTTCCATTATTGATATTATTGGTAACATTCAATGTTTTGATTTTTTCCCCTATTTCTTCATACTTTTACACTATATAATCCATAATATAAGCTTAATGTCAGTAACCATCCCCTAATTTATTAAAAATATACGGAATCTTTGTATGGAACTGTGCGTTTCACAGTTCCAGCGGCGCGATGTTTAATTATTGTGTGCATACATAGAATGCTGCAAGCGAGGTTGCGAAGATGAGAAAGCTTTGTCGCTTCCGCACTGCCAACCTATTTTAAAATTAATAATCAGGCTTGAACTGTAACAATTTTAAGTGGCATTCTCACTAATTTTAGCTACGAGCCGCCACTGTGAAGAGGCAATAGAATGCTTTTTTGAGTTTAACTCAATTTTACATAACTTCGGTAAAAGCTTTGGCTGCAAAGTATCTAAGTTTAACACAAAATGACTGCTTCCTATTCTAAATGATGATATACTTCTTTCATGACATCAACAGTAATGCAGACATAAAAATAATTATTATTATTGCATAATGATTAAAGGTGTATTATGTAGGTAGACTAAAGGAATATTCATGACAACAAACAATAACATTTGTATAACTCAAATTCTATCAAAAACTAAAAAAACTATTTCAAGAAGTTATGCGAAGTGTAAAAAGATAGTGCAGCAGTTTTACATTAATTACCATTGAAATCTCGATTACAATCATAGACTAAGGGCCCGTAACAGAAAAACTGGCGCGATTTGTTCCCGTCTGCCAATCTGAATATTAGTAGCTCTTTGATTTTTTAGTTGATTGAGGAGGCCATTTCCAAGTCTTCCACGTGGGTACTTCATATAAAAATTTTATTTGAAAATTTATGCATTTAATTGTTAATGGCACACGGGACTAATTGTTCTATGGAATAAAAATTGATACAACTTTTACAAAACGCCAACGACAGGAATCAATTGTTCTTTGAGCCCAATTTTTTTTCTCATTTTGGCACGCAATTTTCGACACTTGGTGTTTGCGGAAAAAGAAATTGTTCAAAGACTGCTATTCTCAAATTGGTAAAGAAAGATGTTACTCATAATTATAATTATCTTATAAAATTTATTCTTCACAAAAGATATAAATGAAATTGTCTAAACAATAATTGTTCTTTGTTTAAATTGAATTTTGAGATCAGCTTTATGCTAATGACCAGCTACATCGTTATATGCAAATCTGTAGATACTCAATCCAGCACAGATGAAGTACAGCTATGCGTCATTTCTGTTATTTAGATAGGTAATTGTTATATTATTCGATTATGAAATAATATATCCCATTTTAGACAAGTGACACACATTTATCTGACTTAAGCATTTTGCATTTTGTTTGCACCTTGTAATTAGGAGAGAATTAAATACACAGTACGACCACAATAAGAATGATGAAATTTATATTAAAGATATATTTTATCCGGAACTTGCATTATCAATTAAAACATTGATCATTTTTCTAAGAGATTGTTAATAGTAATTAAAAACTATTATGGAGTGCTCCACAAAATAATGGGTGTGACAATTTTGCAATTTATTTCAAACGACAAAAATGGTTAATATTATAAAATTATATCATTAATCGACATTTAGTTTGTATTCGCTATATAATTTCTCAAAAAATAATTAGTATTTTTCCAATTGTAATAAACTATTTTAAAATCAATCGGAAATTGTTAGATATTGGCAATAATTACTATGGGTGTAACAGAAATAAGAACAATAATTCCAACTTGTAATAGAGCTCGTCAAGCATAACAATTTTTCTCAATAACTTTTTCATAATACCTGCATTGAAACAATGCATTTCAACGCCTGTTTTGTCAGTCGAAACAAGACAATTTCAGACAAATACGAGTATAGCCGGGAAGAAACAAGTCTGTTTCTACCCTAGGGGAGAAACAAGCGTGTTTCTGCCCGCTGAATTTGTTTCTCACATCGTTTTATCCCTGACAGAGTCGCATTTGTCCATTGTCAATCTCTAATTGAAAATCATATAACCTCAGTTAATTTGACAGTTGTTGTATTCGTAACTGTGAATTAAATTGAAAAGATGATCAGTTTCAAGAAAAAAAAAAGTATCAATACGACAATTTCAAGTACACCACAACATCTTATTGATAAAACACAAGCAGCTACTCTCGACTTATTACCTGCAAAATCAAAAGAAAAATATTTACTTTGTTATGTCAAATTAGTAATATGGAAAGTTTCAATGCGGGTATTATGAAAAATACAGTGTGTGGCACGGGACAAAACATGATTTCAGCCGAAGGTGATGCCAGCCCTCGCTTCACTCGGGCAAGCAACTCTCACCCTCAGCTGGAATCGTCTTGTTTAGTCCCTAGACACACAATATACTACTTTCGAATAAAAAATCATCAAAATTTTGTCAAAAATCTCATTGTGCGCCTATGGTTCGAACTGAATGTTTCTTATTTGTTGAAAGAATATTTGTATTTTGGCAATATTCGCTCACCTCGATAATTCTATTTTTGCATATGTTGAAAGAAAAACTTCTGTCTCTGAAATAACAATTTGGTCTATTAGTCGTATTTATATGTCATTGTTGAGAAATTTGATTTTTTTAAAGGATTTCACGTATATTTTCAGATAGTACATTTCTTAAATATTACATTGTCTGCACAAATTCATTACACTTGAATCAGCTGATTTGAATAGTCTGTATATAATCAGAATCTGTGCCAGACTGTGATGCCATCTATGAGCAGCTCGAAAAGTAGTTGCTGTTCTCAACTTACTTCATTATCGTTTGTTCTCAAGCATGAAGAGAAAATCATTCATCGATTTATTTGAAGAAAATGGTGGAATATTAAATGGAATGCAATTCTAAAATAATTAATTTGATGAATAATTCAATTGAAGATATTGCTACATAGATTCTAGAAGCTTCTATTCTTGAAGAACAGAAAACATAACCTACAAATGTATCAAACTGAATTTGGTAATTGTTCTGACAAAAACATTATTTCACATCCGTTTATGCTCAATGGCTTGAATCAAAACGTCAGTCAACATTTAAAATGTCTCTTATAAATTAATCAACTCTATTCTCAAAAATTAAAATTTTAAAATATTCTTCCTGACTATTTCATTCCAGAAAATTGCAGTTTTTCAGCATCATGTATTTATGGGAGTTCTCCGAAAAAAAAATAAACGAAATAGTAAACTAATCCATTTTAAATGAGTATTTTATATTAAATCTTAATAAAGCTACAACAATATATTTTCTGCAAATTCAATTAACAAATTATGATTATTATAGTATAAGTATTTTCTTATTCCTGTGATAAATGTTTGTTGCTAAGCACTGATTGACATAACTTCATTATTACTGATAATTTTCCGACATTAGTAATTGATTACATTCTATTAATTGTTTCCACATCTGTTTGAAGTCATTTTAAATAACATAATATTTTTCAGCCTAGAATACGTAATTATTTTATTGTTGAAAAAGGTCAAATTAATGTATTAAAACATGACTTTTAGAGGGGAAACTACCTTAGAACGAATTACAACTCCAGACACAAATCACATTGACTAGAGAATTTTTAAATACGTTTCATTAGAAATGCTATAATAATTAATCCATCTTCCATTTGAAAAAATGACTTTTAAATCCCTCCAAAAACACTAATCGCTGCTATTGTTAATAGTTTTTGGTTTCAAGCAAATATATGCTCTTCGAAGATTACAAAAAATATGTAAGAAAGATAAAAATTGCTTGAAAATATTCAAATGCAGACAGAGATTACTGGATTGTACCCTCATGAAAACGACCGTAGTTACTCAGTAAAACGTATTACAGGACAGTATTACCGTATAATTTTCATTTTTCAATCTGTACTTTAAAGTAGTGCTACCTCATATCAGTGAGGTTGCCAGTTATTTGTTGTCGAGAGTAGTGATCACTTTTAATCATCGCTAATTACTTAGATAATCGGATAATCCGTCAATTTAAATCAGATTAAAATAGTGCCGAACTTTTATAATTGATATTGTTACTGAGAAATAACAATTTTGGCCATCCCAACTAAGTATTTAAGTTGGGGTTACTCTAAATTTTATTTCAATTAAGATTATCTAGTGCAGCAGTGTTCCTGCTCGCTTTATTCTTTGGTTTTGTGGTTTTTGTTTTATGTTCGGAAATAAAATGTTCAGGCCGTGGTTAGATGCAAGTGTCTGAGAAGAGGAAGAACAAGAAAACAGTGATAGGGACTGTGAAATATTGGATGTTTCGAAACCTGAACTTTCTACAAGTACTTCTACTTGTGATGGTTTTCGTTTACGTCTTCACGAAAACGAACAGCAAATTGTCATTAATATGTATAACATATTGAAATATGAGATTCTACACGTTGCAGCATTGAAAAGAATCACATATTCACATATTTGACTAAGGAACGTGCACATTTCTGAACAATAATTGGACATTTCGGTAATGACATTATCAATATTAACGGAAATTATCGATAAAGGCAATGTGACTATCTGTGATAAGATAGCAAAATTGCACCAAAATCCTTTAATAATGTAACTTATTACGGCATCAAACAGTCCGGCAATTTTTTTTTTTACTAGATAAGTTCAAATACTTGCTATTCGAGAATAAAATATTCATAAAAGTTTAATACGGAATGTCCGTCAACTTGTGTCGAGGTTTGGGGTATAATGTCAAGCTCATTGCAATAATGTTACCATCACATTCAAGTTTATAGGTTATGGCAAAACATTGAAATGAGAAAAATCCTACAGCAGAACATTAATTTCTCTTTTATATGTCAATTCGCATTTTTGTACTTTAAATATCATAAAGAATGTTCAATGTATAGAGGGTCATAGTAATATTCAATTCTTTTCTGTTAGATCGTGACCTTATCTTTTATTAACTTAATATATTTATTAATAAATAGTATTTGGTATGATAAATGATTATTACATATGAGTATCTTTGTAAGACCTAAAGGCCAATAGTTAATCGCATATTGTCAGCATGACTTTGCTTTGATTAACCAGCCTTTTCAACAGTACGGTGATTTGAAAAGTTTGTGCAAAATCAGAGGTGACACCACTGGTGTTTATTGAAGTAATTTTTAGCTAGTTATCGCATTATATTTGTGCCGTATCAATCGATTTGTTTGTGGCCAGAGTTTTTTTAAATGGTGCAAGTCAAGTAATTTGCAGGAAATAGACAGATGGCCTCAGAAGACTGAAGATAGGCTTGATGAACATTATGGTTGGATTAAAGAATCTATTAGTCAATATTTGAGAATAAGATGTCCGACTAGTTTATTATTGTAGTGATAATAACACTGATTCCACGTAAGAAATAATACCCGAGGGCACTACGTTTCAAAATAATGCCCGAGGGAATTATTTTGAAAAATGACAAACAAGTTTCCTAGTTACAGCAAGTAACTAAAGTAATTCCTCTGACAGAAATCACAATGACAGGATGTACATTGCTAAAAATTTTGATTGAAATACAACAAAAGTCGGACATTAAACATTGAAGGCACCACGGGAGTTGAACAGACAATAATGCCTACGGTCAACGTACACACCTCGGGTCAGAGGCCCTCGGAAAGTACACTGTTGACCTCAGACATTATTGTCCTTTTAACACCCTTGATACCTCAATTACTATGAAATCTTAGGCTGTCTGAATTAAATATTAAATACCGGACCAAAAATATATATTTTCTATTCAACTGTGACATTTCAAACTTCATCTGATGAACATGAACAATAATACTAATAATAAATGGTCATTATATCTGAATTTAAATATCTGCATATATTCAAATGTCATAAAAAATAGTTTTAATATTTATTATTTCATCAATCTGTTTTGTACAGTTACTTTTATAAATAACAATACTACGTAATATTCAGCAGGATATCAATATTAGCATATTATGCAAATTAATTTATGAATATATTCGAATTCTCTTTATTTCCATTTCTCCAAGCCGCAAAAAAATTATATTTATCTTTAATCGGATTTTGTTTGTAGCTTCACTCATCTGCACTTTGTTTCTGTCCTGAAAACACTCAGAAAATTGTTATTTGACGCTTGACAAGTTTCCAATTAGACTATTTACTAGTTAAGAAACAATTAATAGCTTGTTAAGTGCCAAATCTCACTTAATTTCATTTACAATTATTCTTTTCCTTATCTGTCAAACACTGCTTTTTGAGTTTGTTCAGGAAATGAAGCAAGTACTGCTTTTTGGCATTGATAACAAAATTCAACGATAAATTGTCCGATTCTTTGCTTGAAATTTACTTGTGAGATTTGCATTCAAAGTGTGTTGAAAGGACAATAATACCTGAGATAAATAGTGTATTTTCCGAGGGCCTCCGGCCCGAGGTGTGTACGTTGACCGTAGGCATTATCGTCCGTTCAACTCTAGTGGTGCCTTCAATGTTTAATGTCCTACTTTTGTACCATTTCAATCAGAATTTTCAGTAATGTATGTCCTGTCATTGTAATTTCTGTCAGAGAAATTACTCTAGTTACTTGCTGTAATTAAATATTAATAATTTGTTATGTAATAGCCCTGGAATTATTATTATTATAATAACAATAATAAACTAGTCGGACATTTAATAATAAAAATAACTTTAGAAAAAGATGATTCTGGTATTTGTTTTTGGGAGCATATTATTTTGTATTTCTGATCTACAGTTCAGGAAACTGAAAATACAATTTTTTTATTCATTCCTCATACCCAAATCACTCATAATACAAATATTTATTCTATAAATCTTTTATAATAATATTCTATTAATCTAGTCGGTTCTATTAGCTCAAAAATACAACCATTTTGCAACTGAAGTGAGTGATATTTCCGTTACTAATTATGGGCCATATAAATATAGATAAATAAGGATAATGGGGTCACTTCACATTTCATTAAAAAAGACTTCAATAAAAGATTGTTATGATAAAAGTGTAATATAATCTAGAATGCTTGGATATTAGGCGTGTTGAAAATTCATCATGTAAATTGATATTTACATACGAAAAATGTAGCTATTTCCGTTTCTCATAATAATAATTTTTTTTTCGGATATTATATTTTTAAGTATAGAAGAATTTATTGCACTAGTATTAGTCTCGTGAATAGGTATAGTGTGATAAATCTAGTTTACTGTACATTATTTTGATTCTAATATGAGAGCTTTATAGTTTCCTTAAAATTATATTTCTCATTATTAGTAGCAGTTGGAACAAATTTAAACTCAAGCAGAAATTCATTCGAGTTTTAGTTGCTTGTATAGTATTATTTACCTGAGCCATTGTGGCGACCAGTAATCCAAATGTTAAGGCAATTTGTACCATAGAAGGAGCTGCATTTTCACCCCATCCAATGCATGATCCACAGCCTACAAAAACCAGGACGAAAGTACCTATAAATTCTCCTATCAACATTCGCCATATGTGGCGATTTTCGGTAATATCAGCTACTCCTATTATTCCTTTGCCATCTGAAACAGAAAAGAATACAGGTAATTAAAACAACATTAAAATTATTTGTAAACAATATTTTATCTTCTGTATAGTCATGATGCATCCATATCTTCAAATTAATTGAAGATAGACACATATGTTCGCTGTTATAAATTCCATTCGATATGTTAATGATACATTGCGAGCAATCCAAGAATTATGGATATTGTGACACGATAGTACCTCATCAACACATTATTATATTTCTATAGAAAGTCTGAAATGGCGGTTTCATGTTTCTGGACATTGAAGATAATATAAAAATTGGTAATGGTTTCAAGTAAAATAAGCTGTAAAACTTTAGATAATTTTTGCTGTTTCTTGTTGAGTATCAAGGGTTTGGAGAGATCAGGCAGGGTTTCTCTCATTTTTAGAAACTCATCAAAGTTACCTCCCCAAAACAATAGACTTGTTTCAATTTTTACAATCTCAAGACTCAAATTCCTCAGGAAATAATAATAAAACTGCAAATTCATTTCTAGAGAAATTTCAAAACATCATGCAATTGTAAGAAAGTAAATTTCCCAAGCGTTCCGAACAGAATTGTATCTTTAAATCATTTTAGAATAGACTATCTGCAATCTTGTTTTGTTGTGAGAACTAGGAGATAAGAATAATGTGACCTGTCAATTTCACGATGTAAAATCGAAATTAGTGTTGCGTTTCCTAATTTGAATTATTGAGTGCAGTTACAAGAGAGAATAGCTAAGAGTATTGGAATACTTTTTAATAATACTTTGACTTGCGCAGTCATGGAATCAAACTTCTTTCATTCTAAATATTTTTTCTACAGGCGTCAAAAAATAATGACATTTGTGCATCAATATTAGTACCTATGCGAAATGTTACATTGGAGTTGGTTATCAGTATTTTGAGCATTAATTTTATCTTGACAATGTATACAAAGTATTTTGCGCACGTTGACATCATAAAAAACTCCACTAGTTTTTGTATTTCAATATGATTTTAATATTTTTTCAATAATTTTTTGATGTTTGTAGAAAAAATGTTGTATGTAACTCGTGCGCGAGATTTCATTGATGCTTTCCAATGATCTGTGTCTCGGCTGCCACCTCGACAAAATCTTTCATCCTCGAGCGCCAAAGTATAATTTCGCGCATTATATACATGAATAACTATTATACCATATAGAAAATCGAAGTCAGGAAACAAAATTCACCTTCTGGTTTCATTAAATAGGAATGTAGTAGCTTTTGCGACGCAGCTTACGTGCCATATCTGAGACAAAATCCAAGCTGTGCATATGCATTCAGCCAAGGCAGTAAATATGGTTTTCTGTAGGGTGACCATTTGTCCCGAATTCTCCAGGACAGCTCCGGAATAAAACTCCGTATCCCGGACTAATATATTGCCACAAATTTCATTTTGAATAGTTTATTATCGCAGTACAAATATTTATTTTAAACACTTGTATGGACACAATCTCGTTCACAGTTTCCCGTACTGAATCACTGAATGAATCCATTCCTCTCCTAGCTCATGCTCTCATATACCTAAGTCGACAATGGACAACATTTAAATGTCAAACAGTTGTTGCCTGGCAATCACCGAACATCTAGTAACCATAGGCTGTCAATCATGTCCGACAATTGAACATCGACTTGGTCAATGCTAACTAGGTTTACAATTACTTACAATAAATTCGAATAAATTATGTGAACTAACTACTACAAATATTTCATATTTGTGACAACATGTTCCGGAAAATGTACCAAATAAGAAAATTCATCATATCATGTTAATCTTATAATATTTGTTTAAATAAATATTATATAAAATGGATTTTTTTTTGTAAAGTGATTTTGAGCAATAATTCAGCCTGTAGTCATGCTGATATTTCAAAAGGCGAGCGAAAAAGTATTCTGTCGGGCGCTACTGGAAACACGCGACAAATCTAGCTCTTTAAAAAACAACTTACGTTGATAAGCATAATTACAAACTTTTCATAACAATCGTAGAAAAAGCTATAAAATTATATTCAAACGACAAATTTTCAGATAACTGCTGCGTTCATTGCAATTATGTGCAAATCTATTAGGCCCAGTTGTACAATCTGAGCTAATCTACAGTTTAGTTAAACCAAGCTTATTTACTATGGTTACAATTGCTGAAATAATTGTAACTATAGAAAATAAGCTTGGTTTAACTAAACTGTAGATGAACTTAGATTGTACAACCGGGCCTAAGTCTTACAAATCTATGAATCCATAAAAAACTGATAGAAACGCATCGAATTTTGTTGATTAATGCAAATTTGCCCATAAGGATGATAAGTTCATTGTAATTTCATTCATAATTTACGGATTTATATGACTTATACAGAGTGATCAAAAATGACTGACCGTCACGTGACTTGTCAAATTTTGCACTATGATTAAAATTGTCTTCACGGAATAAAATTAGTATAAATTTATCAATTTTGGTAGCTACATTATCCATATTTAAAGGAGACGGTGGCATTTTACGTGATATTCATGTGAGTATTTTGCATATTATATAGACTTTGAATTTTATGATACAAATTAATCCATTATCTGATTTAAGAAACAGAAAAGTAAGTAAATAACTGTATTATTGAATGATTTAAAAAAATTAATTTTAATTTTCTTAAACTGTGAGATTAGAATGAAGTTCTTAGAGGAACTGTCATCTGTCACTTACAGTTCACTATTTCAAGTAGACGGCAAAGAAAAAATCAGAACAAGGTAGCACAGCCAATCATTTTTTATCACTCCATAGATTTACACAGAATTATGTTTACCGAATGAACACTGTTAGTAAGGCCCTATTTTCAATGTCAAATGGCGGACTACACGATATGAAAGTAATAGACTATAAAAACGTTGATAATTAGTCAATTTTCCAAAAAACAATAATATGTATGTAATGTACACAGAGTATATGCATAACTATCCCAAAATGAAATTCCGAGATTCAGTCTGAAAAAAATCTATTCATAATTCATATGAGTACATAAGTAAAAAATTATGATAATTTGTTGGAATTATCCCATCAAATATAATTTCAGCAATTATTTTGTATTTACAACTATGAAGCTTTTAATAATAAATTATGAATTGGTAACTGTGGTTGGATAAAACAAACAAAACTTGTTCCCAAATAAATAATAAATGAGAAATTTTTGTTTGTGAATAATTATCTACTGAACACTAGAACATTTCGGTTAGTTTTGGAACAAATATAATTAATATTTCGTATCTATTGATTCACTTAATTGTATATTAATTTTCTATATTTGTTTGTCAAAGCGTTGTAGCTCGAGGGCATATTTGAAATACTCAAGCCATGTATTCTGATTTTTTTGTAAGATGCATTCATCGTATTATTATTTTTTATACAAATATATACTTAATTTATTCGGAATTCGGTCAAGATCAAATCATATGGTTAACATTTTGGGGTTAGGTCTGTCAAAACAAATATCAAAAAAATATGAATAATGTATCAAAGAACATGAATAGGACTACAAATTTGATTGGAGCTTGGAATAAACAATCATTTAATTACAATAAATATAATATGGGAACGAAAATTCTTTGTATAACTACCTATCTTCAAATACATAAGATTATCCATTATGCAGCTAGTTGACAGAAATTTATCATCTACTCACTTGTTATTTTTCTATAATAAGTGTGACGAGCCCTTACAGCCCCGTTTTAATTTTTTTTTTGTCATAATATTAAAAAAAAATAAAAAATTGGAGAATCATCTAGATGATGAAAGCGCATTTTCGACAGCTCATGAGTGCTTGTTACTTCAGAGATTTCGCAAATTACCATCTCTCACAGTTACTGAGTTTGAAATCAAGCAGTTTGGACAAACTTACGGAACAGCAGCTTCCATTTAGTACTAGTTTCAAGTTGACTATTTGATAGGTACATAATTTATGCATGTACAAACTCAAAAATACCTTTTAATCTTCATTGTTTAGTTATTGACTGACGGGAGGTTAAATGCTGTACCTTAAAATGATAATTTGATCTTTATCAAAGCTATATCAAAAAAATACACCAAAAGTGAAGAAATTTTCAACCAATAATAATATTTCATTCTAATAAGCTTCAGATTCGCGTCAAACAAGTCATTGAATGAATCCCGGACAGATTTGACAACTGTACATAATACTAATGACATCCGCGGCTAAAGTTGTAACTAAATTTTTATCTACTTTAATAAATTTCAGTTGCCATATCCCTAATGTCATATATATCTATGGGCATTGTTTCACTTGAAACAAGTAATCGAATAATTTAATCTTCCACAATCACTGAACTTGAATTAAAACAATTTGTGCAAACCTACGAAACAGTAGCTTTTATTTAGTACCAGTTTCAAGTCTGTAAATAGTATAGCTGCTGAGAACTCAGCGTCACGCCAGCCAGCCAGCCAGCCAGACAGCCAAAGTGAATATAATAGCGCTTTTCTCTAAAAAATGCGCTAAAAATTGGTTGGTAAACTCACACTTGTTTTATGAATTACTGTCCTTCAATTCAGTTGCATAGCTAACAACTGCCAATTTATTTTCAATGAATAATATATTATAATTTCATTACGATTTTCAGTTCAAAATGTTCACTTTCTCATCAGTGCGCAAAAAAATATGTGGGACTGCAATCATCCAATTCACCACATTTAGAATCCTATAATTTATGGCTATTTTTTAAAATATGAACGACCATGAAGAGACAATTGTTTGATTCAATAAGAAAGGTTAACCAAAAGCAGTATTCTTGGAAAACAATCTTCAATAGTGTCCCAAAAAATAATACGAATTCTCAGATAAATCAAATCATAGTTAACGTTTATTCCTTCATTCACTGATCACACCTAGTACAATAAATAACGAAACTCTCTAATTAATCCATATTTCAATAATAAAAATATGAATATAAGAAATAACTCTCAAAAGTTAAGTTCCCGCGATAAACCTTGACCGAAAAACTTGTCCAGCAGGTGTTCAATAAAATCACGACATTATAAAGAGAATCTTTTTATTATATTATAATAATTATATCATAATTATCTTATCGATTTAATAAAGTAAGTTTTAGACATCATTAGACGTACATATCACGTTAAATATTCAATTTAAATGTCCAAAGTCGTGATTTTATAAATGGGAATCAATTTCAAATGTAAAAATCTATTTCTATTAAGTGTTTATTAACATTTATCAGATTGCAACAATTCGTGATTTGAATGCAAAGGGTTGACGTGTGCTATAAAATTTTGTCTCGAGAATAAATAATTTTTTTGTTTCGATCATAACGTTTATCAATGCTAGTGTATTTATAATTAGAATTTTTTGTTTATAGACTGGAAGCAGAGGAACTTTCTTCAATTAAAAATAGTAATGAAAGTGATACTTTCTTTTATATATCTATTATAGAAGAGCAATTGACCACAATAAGTATGAATTATATTTGTGATCTCCTTGTTAATTTGCGATTTTTCAATTAATTATGTTTCCTAACATATGTGATGAAAATTCAATGCACTTAATCTGAAAGTTTTCACCTTTTGGCTCAATTTCAAGTTGCTGAATATCAGTGTAGTATGGTATAACAATTTTTATTCTTCTTGTAGTAAAAACTGAGTAAATAGTATGTGTGAAACATTGTTCGGATAAAATGCAGATTATCTAGAAAATCTGTTGATTATTATCGTATATAATATCACAGGGGACTGTTATTTTACCAATTATTTTCTCTCGGAAACATTTTTTACCTAGCAACATCGTGAGAGTCATCTGTCCGATTGAATCACGAGAGCGTATCTCGAGGATTTAATCTGAGCAGATGGCTCGAAGAATGTTGCTTGAAGGTAAAAAATGTTTGAAAGAAAAATTTATGAAAAAAACGTAATTTGATTTATGACCGGGAAGCATTTTTATCTTTTTCATCTAGATGTACACTTTTAGTCCCCAAAAATAGGGAAGCGCCAACTGCCGTCTATATGATATAAGTTGAGATTTCGAACAAAACTATATTTTCCTTAATAAAAAAGTAAGAATTAGGCTAGCGATTTTTTTCTTTCTCGGTATTACGAAACAGCAGCTTCCATTTAGTACTAGTTTCAAGTTGACTATTTGATAGGTACATAATTTATGCATGTACAAACTCAAAAATACTTTTAAATCTTCATTGTTTAGTTATTGACTGACGGGAGGTCAAATGCTGTACCTTAAAATGATAATTTGATCTTTATCAAAGTTATATCAAAAAAATACACCAAAAGTGAAAAAATTTCTAACCAATAATAATGTTTCATTCTAATAAGCTTCAGATTCGCGTCAAACAAGTCATTGAATGAATCCCGGACAGATTTGACAACTGTACATAATACTAATGACATCCGCGGCTAAAGTTGTAACTAAATTTTTATCTACTTTAATAAATTTCAGTTGCCATATCCCTAATGTCATATATATCTATGGGCATTGTTTCACTTGAAACAAGTAATCGAATAATTTAATCTTCCACAATCACTGAACTTGAATTAAAACAATTTGTGCAAACCTACGAAACAGTAGCTTTTATTTAGTACCAGTTTCAAGTCTGTAAATAGTATAGCTGCTGAGAACTCAGCGTCACGCCAGCCAGCCAGCTTAAGTTGAGATTTCGAACAAAACTATATTTTCCTTAATAAAAAAGTAAGAATTAGGCTAGCGATTTTTTTCTTTCTCGGTATTAAAGCAGAATTAAAAATAAACCATTAAAAATATTTATTCCAAATATTCTAATTCCTTTTCTTATCTACATATTTAAAATATTTATAATTCATTTAGGAAGAAAAATTATTGTCAAGGCAAAATGCCTCTCTAAAAAAAGCCTGCACGCCGATGATAACAAGATCTGTCTGAGGAGAAAGGATACAGAGAAAGATCTGACGTAATCTGCAAGAACTGTTTGGTGATGCCAAGGTCAAATTTGCCAATATTTTGCAACTAGCGCGAAAAGAAAGAAGATTTGATAGAAAAATTATTGTCTTCTTCACTTAATTTGTTCATAAAATTGAATTTAGTATTGAAAAAGATGAATCTGTGTTATTCAGGCACGTTATTCCCTAACGGATTAGCCAGGCTCAAGGTCATTTACCTTTTTTCGAGAGCCATATGTATTCAGCATAAAAAAAAAATATAATAAAAACATCACTGATAACAAAAACATGTGTTAATTCGAGTACTTACTATAACACTTGAAACATTTTATCTCTATCAAAATACCTAAAATGTCATCAAATATTCTGATTCAGAAAATAGGACATCAGACAATGTTGAAGAAAATAGTGTTATATTATAATAACTATAAGCGTTTGCTGAGATGTTGAGATATGAAGATAATGATTATCGTTAATAGTATATTCTACAACAAGTATTGGAATGGCCCTTATTTCAAACGAGCGTAAGACTAACAGAATAATTTAGCACTGGTGATACTAGCTCCCAAATAGCTAAGTATGATTATCAGTAGCGTAACTGACGCACGCTGGTTCATTGATTTATCCACTTATGGAACAACACCGTTGCCGCAATAATACACAGTGCATGCGGTTGGCCACAAACAGTTAAATATTATTCAAATAATTCAAAATTCTGAACCTGGTTCTTATTGGCGCCAGTACTTTAGAATAACAAAAGAAACTAATATTTATAAATAAGGAAACAAACTTTTCATCAAATTACAGATAGAATTAATTAAAAATTAATCTCATACAGAATGTTCAAACAGAATCGGCATTTGATATCTCCTAATGTTTATTCATAAATCTAAACTGCGAAAAAACCTTTTGTAAACTTATAATAAACCGTATTAGAAATATCACCAATAGTAATTATTAAAAAATAATCGAGACTCATTTATTATTGATAAATTCAGAATAAATTAGTAGGCATTTATTATAGTAACTATTTATTGTTAGTAAGGTCAGTAATCTACATACTGTTATGTCTTAAATATAAAGTTGGCATCATACTTGTTTATAATAATTTATTTTATTACTTCCGTGAAAATAAGTCATATTCATATGTTTAGAATTGAATGAAGGAGGATAATTTAGAAAAAACATATTTATTAATATTTATGGGGAATAGCACGGACAATTAATTATTAATTATAGATATTATCATTTTATAAAAATCTGAATGTACAAGGTTGAAGTTGAAGAACTGTTTTTGTGCCTCAAAGTATTATAAAATAGTCAAAAAATTTGCAAACAAGATTCTAAATGAACTATTATTACTCTTCCAATTTCATTATAGAATCTATAGAAGAGTCTATTTTTCCTGAAAATTTCGTGCAACACCTAACCTCCTAAATCTCAGGCAATTATAAAGGTGAAACGGTACTACTTGTCTCTGTCTAGTCTAATCTTGTTTTGGAGTAAGTCAGGCTTTTGGAAGATCAGTGGTTATGGCGGGATGGACAAGAATTTAAATATATTAACATTTCACAAATAAAACATTTTATAGACAAATTTACTAAAATTAATGCTCACATACAAAATAAGTTTCTTAAAGGTATAAGACGTTAGGCCGCGGATCAGTGAGCGGCTATATTATCATTAAATATAGACATCAAATGTTTTTTTTTCGTTTCCAACAGGGGATCAATAATATTTTTAATGTCTGATTTAATTATTATTGCTGTCATAATAACACTGATTTCAGGATAATTACGTAATAAATAATACCCGAGGGCATTATTTCGAAAATTGACAAACAAGTTTCCTAGTTACAGCAGGTAACTGGAGTAATTTCTCTGGCAGAAGTCACAATGACAGGACATTCATTGCTAAAAATTTTGATTGATATCGGACATTAAACATTGAAGACACCACGGGAGTTGAACAGACAATATTGCCTACGGTCAACGTACACACCTCGGGCCAGAGGCCCTTGGAAAGTACACTGTTGACCTCAGGGATTATTGTCGCTTTAACACCCTTGATACCTTAATTACTATAAGATTTATAGAAACACTAACATGTACATTAATGGATAAAATGGTTGACGCTGACTGGATATGTAAATAATGTAAGATATATATTCTTGGGATTTCAGTCAATATTTTAATTTTATTTCTTTTCTGCTCAGAGCAGAAAAGAAATAAAATTAAAATATTGACTGAAATCCCAAGAATATATATCTTACATTATGTACATTAATGATGAATGAAAATATTGCAACGCTTATGCTATATTATTTCCTCAGGTAATACAAATACGGATAATTCAACTCTTACATGAGCATTGTATGGATATTATTTATGGTACTAGTGGGGTGCAAGCATTATTACAGTATTGAAGTGTGAATTATTGCATGGTGGAGATGTAGACTTAACTGTATCAACTTAGGAGTGCTGTTATAATGCAGTTATTACAGAATTAATCACAAAAAAAGACAATTTTGTAAATGGGAGAAAAATCTTTCAAATTATGATATATATATATATATATATATATATCAGAAAATTTATATCCAAATCACTATTATTGACCTACTAATTGTTTTAAAATTTTTAGAGCTGACTCTTGTGATAGAAATTTAATTAGTTCTTTCTACTTTTGGAGTAATGAGAATGACTGATCCCAATAATAAGTGATGGAAATAAATATATTTTGGTACAAAACTTAACATCAAAACTATGATATTGATAACTAGTATAGTAGCACTCAGGATCTGAAAGGAAAGTTTTACAATTTTAAATTTTAATGCATTTAGTCTAATAAACTTCCTGTAACAGTATTATATTCAGCTTCGTCAAATTTCTCGGAATCAAAATCGTTCTTCGATATTTAATACATTACCAAACTATAAGTTACATAAAAAATATCTCCAAAACAAAATTTGGCTAGGTTAGGTAATGATAAGAAATGTCATATTTTCATTTTCCTTCGTGGTGCTATGCTCAGAGTACAGATGGCAGCACGCAGCGATAGAAAGCCATACGCACATCGCTAGAAAGATTTTACAATATACACCAAAATTTATTATTTTATTACTTATTGTTGCTAAGATTCAGAAACATATGGTAAAATAATGTCCATGACTTTCGAATGATATAGATATACTCTTTTTGTTCATTTAATGTTTGTTTCCAGAAAAAATCTATGATTTGAACAAAAACCAAATCAATTTCTTGAAAACTTGGATTCTGACTACTCTCGAAAAAATATATCATTGAAATACAATGAAAAAAATGTAAAAGGACATCAGAGAAGTACCCAAAATATCGAGAATTTCAAGCTCAAAATTTAGTGATCGATGTTAATAAAAAAAATTAAGTACTCAATATACCTACATACTTTTTTAATATGAATATAATAATTTTAGAAGTGCGCAAAAATGGTTATTAACAGAATATTAATTATTAAGAATCAATAATTTCTGCACAGCACTCTGAGGAATAATGTCATCTATAAATCCACCAAATATTGTCCCAAAAAACTTGATAGTCTCTGAGAAATTGGTATTTTTAGCACCAATAATTTTGTTACCGAAATTGTCACGTTCAATTTTCATAAAAAAAATTATATAACTATAAGTATAATGTTTAGTATATTATATATTTTTTCCAGATAAGTTACTATCAAAGTGTCTGAGATATGGAATTTACATGCTAGTTTTATACGGATTTATTGCAGACATAATGAAACTTACCCCACTGAAAACTTTGCTGATCTATTATAAGAAAATATTCATCAAACATATTGCTACAAGACTCATCGATTCAAATTTCGCGCTGAAATAATTGTTCCGGGTGATGTTTCACTTCAACAGGAAGTCATGCATTAACCTGAATTGATCATCATAACAAAAGTTCAATTTAATTTATAATATCAAAGATCGCATGTTAATATCTTCTGTAGCTCACGAGATATCAAGTTAAACAGTTTCTATCCTTGAATGGGTGGTACAGTAAAATAAAAAGTATGAGATTCAATTACTGGCTAGTTGCTGGCTCTGTGAAACAATTATCAAATTTTAATTATACATTGTTTAACAGTATTGACCTCAATCTTCAATCAAAATTGGGAATGTGAATCAAAAAATATCAAATTATCATTAATGACTGACTGTCACGTGACTTAAAACAGTTTGCATTATGATCAAAACTATCTTTTTATTTATTTTGATAACTACGTTACCGACATTTCAAGAACACAGTGACGTATATTTTGCATATTTTATGACGGATTGATCCATAATTTAATTTAAGAAACAAAAAAGTAAGTAAATAGCTGTATTATTGAATGATTATTGAATATTTATTATTATTCTACCAATTTATTAGGTTAGAATAGTGTTTTCAGAGGAACTGTCATCTGTCACTTGTAGGTCATTATCTCAAGCGGGTGGCAAAGAAAAAATCAATACAAGGCAGCACAGTCAATCATTTTTGATCACTCTTTATTATTACTGACAATCATTGATTGTTGAGTTTCAGTTTATCAAGGATTTCAAATAGTGACCCATGCAACAAGAGTATAAATAGACCGGAAGATGGTGACAGCTGCATGTTTTTTTGAAGGTTAAGAATTTATCCGTTGATAAGAAAGATAAAAAGATTATTGATCGATGCACGATGTTCGGTCATAGTGCAAGATCCAATTATAGATATTTTTCAAATTGGGTTTTACCGTCACAACATTCTGCATGCATTTGTAACGTATAGTTGCAAATGATTTAAAGCCTAGTAATGAAAGGCATGCAATTCACAACAGCCCAAAAAGCTTCAACGGCCGCGTGCTTTCAAATTGCTTGCCAATAAAAAGAATAGTAGTTTCAGCCATAAAACCCTTGGAGTTATCTTGCACAAATTGTTATATAAAAAAACAAAAATTCTCTTCCGATCATCATTTGTTCATACACATGTCGCATGAAAATTTTTTCCGAGGTTCTCAACTTCTATTTTTTGATAATTTCAAACTTATGGGAAGAGATCTTAGAGCACAAGTACTACAAGCATCAATTCACGGAAAAACTAAATTTAGGTTACGAAAATCTATCACGTGTTTATTTTGTGACGCAACTGAGTAAATCACCAAGTTTACAGGCCGTAGAAAAAATAATCTCCACTTCTATCCCTAGGAAGAACTTTACGAGCATTGGAAATAAATTTGAATACTGAAATTATTTTTAAAGTTCAAAATTATTTCTGAATATAATAAAAATCATATTTACTAATTTTTGAAGCTTATCACATGAATGCCTAATCGATATCAAACTATTTAGCATATCAACACCATAAAATAATTTTTGTTGTTAGTAATATTTAATAGCTAATTAAAAAGCGATTGAAAATTTTTAATAGCTTTTTGGTAGAACTATATTCAATAAAACCACAACTTCTTAGCATTATTGTAATATTTTATCCGCAAGATTATTCGAACGAAGCTGATTATGGAAGTTGTTATAATATGAAAATTGATAAATTTCAAATAATTGAACTATTCTATAGATAGCTATTAAATTAAGATTATTCGCTTAGTACCACAAAAGTCATAATGAAATTTAGATTTTGTTTTATTAAAAAAAGATATATATATAAGTCCAACATATGAAACTGAATTGAATGTAAACATTATTTGATATAAATTTCATCTATTTAGAATTGTTGAATTTTGTACTGATTCAAAGTGAAAAAAGTTGATGTCAGAATACAATTGGTCTAATTCTAGATATTGGTGTGTAAGGTTCTTCTATAAATAGTATCCATAAAACTCCTTGAAATTGATTTAATGTCCGATAGAATTTTTTCCCTCCACCAAATCTGTCCGGTTGTCAAGTCAAATACAATTTCATCAAAAGATTCTATTTCAAACACATTTCAATTTTCATGTATTGAAATTGAAAGTACAGATAATCAGACTTTTAGTGTTTTAAATCTAAAAAATACAAAATAATAAATCAAATGTCATATGCGAAGCAAAACTATTGTCTATTAATTCAAACTCACCCCCAAGAAAATACATTAGCTTCAATATTCATCAAAAATTCATGACATTACTTTTGTTCGAGGTGGAAAAAAATTACTAAGTACATTTACGAATGAAGTTTAGTTCAATGTAACAATTTTCTTGATAATTTGTTTATTCTGCTTATATTTCAAACAATTATTATTCATTATTATTTTTATATAACCAGTAGTAAAAATCACGTCTTAGAAGCAATTTTTTTGAATATCAATAATTTATTAATGAACATGTAGAAATTTATTTTGAATAGTTATAATAATATGTTATTGCTGTAAGTATCACTACAGAAATTAGTATAGGACCAAAAAAAAACCTACCAAAACAGAAGACAAGGGTCACTACAGCCCAAAGCTGCTCCGTTGGCGGCCAGCCACGGCACACTACAGCCCGATGCTGCTCGCTGAGCCGTCGGCAACCAATCATAGTCGCATCACACATGCCCGACTCCAAGCCGCATCATAGTCACTCCATTCTCGCATTCACTCGGCTCCAAGCCGTACCATAATCACTAAATCATACACACGCTTAGCGCCAGGCCGTACCGTATTCCACGTTTACAAACACACACTCTAACTCAACTCACACACCCAGTAACTCAACTCACCCAGCACTAGTACTATCACTTCACCAACTCTGTACTACCCACGTCTTGACTATCTGGATTGAATTTAAAAACTGATAGTCTTATGTAATTATACTATTTTATATCTTACAGATTCTTTGATTTGCCACATAATTTCCGTAGTATTTGACCTCGAGTAAGCCAAATATACTCTAGATTTGATGTTTATATTGTAAATGATACAAACAACTGTATTGTCAATGAACTTCAGTTTTACAACTATCAATTAGAGTTCCAACACAAAATAATAATTAGGAAAAAATATCCATTATGTCTAACTAGGATATTTGAACTAAAAACAATTGAAACAAAGCTATAAATAATATGATACACCATATATTTAAATTGATTTTCTGATTTGTGATAGAAGCATGAAAATACTTTTAAGAAAAAAACGTGCTATACAAATTTATATACATTTTATGAATCGATAAACATTAAATAGCCTTGTTGTATAAACGTCAAGACAATACAATATGAAATCGCAGGAAATTGGATTCATATTTAAGTGAAATATTGGGCTCTAAACACTTACTTCACTCAGGAATTGTACAAAAAAGAAATTATTCTCATTTATATCGTCCCCATTGAGTAAAACCTTTGGTTAAAACAATATTTATAACTGGATTAGGTGCAAATTTTGAATTTTATTTTAAAAAGATTATTGATTCATCGACTTTGAGTCAATCAGGTTTAATAATAAAAATTTTATTAATCACATTCAGATAACAATTTTTGCATCTCAGTTTTACCACTATTTAAACGCGTAACATTTAAATAAAATTGGAGCACCTCTCACTGATTCATTTGTTTGGATTTTGGATCCAATTATTATACCAAGAGTTTCCTTGGATCAAAATCGTTTACTATTATTATAAAAAAATAATGATATCAAGAACGATTTTCATAATTATCTATTTGAAAAACTGCTCTTAGTATCATAATGGTCCATTAAAGCAAACGCAAAATATAAAAAGATTATGTATTTAAAAAAAAATTATACATCATTATTTCATGTCAAGAATTAATTTCTTCTCATACTAATTTGTAAAATCAATTCGTAATCATACATAAAGGTGTAAAAGTAAAAATGGAAGTTCATGTAATTACAGATGACAATAAATTGCTTCGTATGACAGTACATGGAAAACAGGCATTAAATATTAACCTGCATAGGGAAATATCACTTATTTCATGAGAATTAATGGAAATTTGTAGACGTAGTCATATTGATACTAATATTTATTTATTTTATGACACAAAAAAATCGGACAATTTTCTTTTACTTATTATTACTGAATAAATCAGAAATAAAAAAATTGTAGGAATTAAAATACAAAAAATATTCTTGGATATATCTGATTCCAAAATCTGTTATTATGTACTATAATTACGGAGAAATTATTTTTATGTGCTGAAATTTCTGAATTTCTATTCGTATCAGAAATATTGAGAAATTTGTACACTGGCAGAAACCCTAGTTTTATTTTAACCGGTATGAGATGATGAATCAAAAGTTTTAATCAATTGTACAGAATAGGAAAAAAAACTTATATCATAAACTGCCCAAAAAGTTGAAAAAAATTGTAATTTTTTGGGAAATATCAATGAATTTACCTAGAGTACTATAAGTGTCTGCCACACATGTCGCGGGTAAAAGGCGTGATTGATATTTTGAAAAAAAATATGTAAAATTTTGTATTGATCAATGAAATAACCACTGACATCTAGCGTTATCAACACAGTCACATTCGCTGAACTGGCTGCGCTTGAATAAAATAATAAACTTCATATTGCCACAAATTTTATTGTAAATAATTTTTTAACCCAGATTACAATGTGAATCTTCACTTTACAAACTCGTCCACAATATCGTGCACAGTTAGTCGTACTGAATCACTGAATGACTCCATTCCTCTTCTAGCTCACGCTCTTATATACCTAAGCCGACAATGGGTCAACATTCAACTGTCTAATAGTTGTCGCCTGGCAACCACCGAACATCTAGTGACCATAGCCTGCCAATCATGTCCGACAATTGAACATCGACCTTGTCAATACTAACTAGGATTACAGATACAGCGAATTCAAATAAATAATTATGTGACCTAATTACTACAAATATTTCATATTTGTGACAATATTTATTGGATGGTAGTTCCATTTACTGTACAAAATCAATTTACCGAACCACAGCATGATCTGTGTGCGGCACACCCTGAAATGGAAGAAAAGCGTGACTGATATTAATTTTATTCATATTTTACAACTGGGACAATGATTCACCAAAAATTGAGCCCTTGCTGGGCGCTGCGGGCATCTCTTAGTTCTTAGAGATATTCTTGAAGTCACATCCACTTAATTTTAACAGACAATCGTAGGAGGAATATTATGTGTATTAAGAGCACAAAGCATTTTTGTCGCTTTCCACGATCGCATTCATGTCCGAGCAACAAAACATAACTCTGAGCTTTGAATAAGCGGCCCTTAACTCATTATTTCTTTGGCTCAGTAAAATATAACTAATTTTATAATAATTTGAATTTTGATAATAACAAATATAAAATGTCAGTCAAAAATTCGTACGTGTTCTCAAATTATCGTGCTTTCAGACAAACCGACTTTTTTTTTAAATTGTGTTTTTCGGGCTCAGTAAGGTCTAAAACGTAAAGATTCATCAAAATCTGGAGCTAGTAAAAAATCATGGTTACAATACTTTCCCTATTATATTATAGGTCGGGAAAGTAAAACTACAAAAAATATTATACTATACAACAGTGTCTCTTTTCCTCTTACATGAATTACTCAAGTATTTGAGAACCAAACCACTTTATACTACAGGCATATTTCCTGCCACAAATATTAATGGATAACACTTAAAACAATTACTAAAGTGTCTATCGATTTTGCTAGCACAATACATTATTTATAGTTTTTATTTTACAATTAGTAGCAACAGTATTTTTTTACAATTTATTAATCTGCAGATAGATATAATTTTTTTAATTTTTACAAAGATATTAATTACTGCGAATTAAAGTGTTAAATACTTACTAATCTTTTTATCTTTGGGATAAACTACTGCATTTCATGCTACTTTTTGCTACATAAATAAAGTAGGATAGGTAAATAAAAAGATAACAATATTACTTGAACATCCTGTCAAGTAGTTGAATTATAAATACAATAAATAAATATACGATAAAGAGTCTAAGTTCTCGAGTAAATAATCTAGATCAAGTGATAATTGTAATAATTAGATATTAAAATAAAATGAGAACTTTTTTCATAAGCGGGGGCAAATAAAATGTTGTTAATTATTAGAGAAAATATGAAATAATCAGGGAAATCAATCTAAAATATCATTGCTATACGTGTATAAGAGTTTGATGTATAATATAAATATAACACTAAAAACAGTTTCATAAAAAGATAATTGTGATATTAGTTTCAGTTGTTTTTTCTTTTGAAAGATTGATTATATTGTGCGTTCATTTTTATTATTCAAAATGATTAAAAAAATGCCAAACTTTTATTGTCATGTTGAACATATCTTTAAAACTCTTAATGTCCGACTAGTTTAATATTGTTGTCATAGTAACACTGATTCCAGGGTAATCACGTAACAAATAATACCTGAGGGCGTTATTTTTCAAAATAATGTCCAAGAATATCACGTTTCCTAGTTACAGCAAGTAACTAAAGTAATTTATCTGACAGAAATCCCAATGACAGGATATACATTGCTAAAAATTTTGATTGAAATAATACATTGGTCGGACAATCAAGATTGAAGACACCACGGGAGTTGAACGGACGATAATGCCTACGGTCAACGTACAACCTCGGGCCAGAGGCCCTTGGTGAGTAGACTGTTGTCCTTTTAACACCCTTGATACCTTAATTACTATAACAGATTTTAGGGTAATTCCAATGAATGGAGACGCATAGCTTCTGAGAGATGAGTAACATAAATAAATAAAAAATATAGTAAATTGTTTCACTAGCTTTAATAGATTCACTACCGCACTTCTTTTTTTGAGACACCTTCATCCCATTCTCTGTATTCTATATTATGTGTGCTACGGAAATTACTGCTATAATGCCCATATAATGAAACTATAACTAATTTGAAAAATTTATAGGATCGTTTCATGTTAGAATGAGTTACATTCAAGTACCGTCACAATTTGAAATATGTAATATAAACTATGCACGATTGGAGAAGCCTTTGGTGAAACCACAGGATATCATTTGAATATTCAAATATTTTGAATATTGGAATATTTATTAGAGAATTTATCATTACTTTTGAACCTTATATATGATCGAAAAACAAAACGATTTTATGAATTCATTACCATTCAATTATTGCTAAGAAAACTTTGGGCTGCAGCTTTCAGATCATTTACTTATACCATAAGTAGTTGAAGCATTATCGATTATTTTTGAGGTGCTATCACGAATGTTTATTGTGCTTGCGTTTGAATACCACGAGTGTGCAGCACGAATGATATTCACAAGCACAATAAACATGAGTGATTGCACCACAAAAATAGTCTATAATACTTCAACTACAAATGGTATATGGAGGACTATTCTAGGAGTCAAACCATTTTTTCAAATTAGTTTCTTATGAATCAAGTAACAAGTCACGTAATTTTTATAAAGGAACGAGTAAACAAACTTCTGTCAAACTGAAAAATTAGAATTTCTTGCATTTTCTTTGACGAATAATGGAGAAATATATTGCGTCTTGATATGGAATCTAGTTCAGAAAGGTTTGATGATAGATCAGAAGATTAAATTGATGAAGATATTCAGAAAAATATTCCATTAAATACGAAGAAAGCACGAAATTATAAATTGGAGGTATCCACATCTTTGAGTGAAATACTCACTTTGACCACTAGTGTTAATATCTGATGGTATTTCTACGCGTCCAAATACCCACTGATATGCACCGTTTCTATGGCGATTTAACATTTTTAACATTGTTATAAATACTACGAATGGAATAGTCACTTATATTCATTCGACCGGCTCAAATTTTAGTTTTTTAGCAGAGAGGGGTCCAATAATACCGTCATAGGAAATTTTAACATATTATAGCTCAGTATCGACGAGTTTAAGGCATGGGAGCCGATCTACTAATCTAGTTTTGTCTTCAAACTGTCCGAAATTATGCACATTTATTTTTTTTTTTTGCTCAAATAAAAATACTCCACCGGCCAGTTACACCGCTTAAGCTCAAATTTAAAGCTTCGCTCAAAATATATGGAATCGGAATAATGACGGCAATGTTCATGTCACATTTGGTTTACGATTTCTGATAAGATATTGTTCATTTGAGTGACACCTAAAATTTTTGTCAGCTGTGCAACTCACTATTAGAAATATAAAGCAGAAATAATTATGAGTGTTTTTGACGTTCTCAAGTGGAAACACAATTTTTAATGGAAATTGTCAATTGAATTATCAACTATAATATCTTTAACTCATAGATAAATTCGGTTTTATAGTTCAGGAAAGCATAACAATTTTTTTTGGCGGCAATACTTATAGATCCCGTTTATTTCTTTATATCATATTAGATACTAATAATCCTGCGGAAATTCACTCTTGATCATTTGAAAAAAACTGTTTCTTACCTTCGTTACCCATGCCGCAAACCATCAAACTTTTCACTTCCCAACAAACTTCACAAAACTTCAAGAAACTTCAGAAAACTGCAGAAACTTGTAGTCTGAAAATTTGGTAAATTTCAGTTTGTTCACTTTTTAATTGATCTATCTCAATGTTTCGTTACTGTGTCAGTGTAACAATCGAGCGTTCGTGGTATTGGTCGTTGAAAAGCAGGACTGTGAATGAATGAAATGCGATCCACTGAAACGGTTATATAACCCGCGCTGATCGCTACTTACCGCGAGGCTAGCGAAAAGATCTGCTCCGGAGGCCGTGAACTCCGGTGATAAGTTCGCGGTTTTATCTGTAAACGATACTTTGAAGTTATTTAATACAAGCTTTTTCCAATAAATACTTCAATTTTAATTATTGTAAAAGTTTACTGACGTAGCTATGAGCATGACAAAAATTTTGAATTTACAAATTTCTCAATAAAAACTTCCTACACGTATTTCGTTTTTATTAAGACTCATCGGTACAGTATAGTCAAACTCAAATAATCAGGACTTAGATTTCAAGTCCAATAATATCATATGTTGATGAGTGATGAGCAGAAGTAAAATGTACAAATCTCTAATTTATTGTGATATTTATTTTAGAAAAACTGATTTTTAAATAAGCGTCATTTGGAGAACTCAATTTCATGGAATTTAATCCAGCTCACTATTTTTAAAATATGTACTTTTTAAAGTCATATTGATAGACATCCATCAGAAGCTTTTTAATATACTCGTAGGCTTCTTGAACAAATCGGCTTGATTGTCATTTTATATATAACTTCGCCATTTTCAATTCAATTCCGACAATTAAGTTTTTTTCTCGTACACTCAATTTTAAATTATTTTGAACTATGTACAACTACATTTTTCAATCTACAGTAACTCAATTCTTCATTCTTTACAGACTGCACGCTAGTACAAACACTGAATAAAAATAATATTATTATTTGATTGAGGAGTATAATTAGATAGTGTTATCATTATTACATTATAAACATAATTATTCTCTTTAAGTATAAATAATAATTAAATCATTTTGAAAAATAATGGATATGTATGATAATAACAAGATAGAACCAATAGTTTTTAATAAAATGAAATGACAATAATTATTCTCTACTACCACATTTAGACTTGATGCGTAAACAAAGCGTTATTGAATTATATTTTGTCCACTCGTCCCAGCATTACCAACATAATAGACCGGGCGCTTGTGAAAGAAAAAATCCGCTATGGCCACACAGTACTTCCTCAATCATAAATTTCATGGCCAATTTTATCGCTGTTTCAGAAATTTAGAGTGTCGCATCAATTAATTGCATATTTCAAAGTGACAGCTGTCGTTGTCAAAGTGACAGCTGTCGTGTCAAAGTGACAGCTGTCATTATTAAAGTGACAGATGGCTGTTATTTTTTAGTCCTTACATAAAATAAATATTTTTGAAAAAAAAGAGTCTTATGTGGCTTTTATTAAATAAGCCAAATTTAGTGGACTTTTTTTTTACGATATTTATTATCAGTAAATTTCGACCTTATTCATGATACTAGGTTGACAAAACGATCCAAATCAAATTACTACGAGTCTCGAGGATTACTTTTTTCCAAAAGAACTAAGTTCTTTATCATTCAATTTTCCAAGTTGAGGTCAAATTTCTTTCTTGATTTAGAGCTTCAATTTTATTCTATCTCGTTCAATTCAGTGAATCTGACTTGATTCACTGACTATTATTACTTTCCACTAACGGAAAGACATGTAGAGCAGCCCGTCAATTCACGTGCTTATTCTCGAACTCGTCGTATGAAACTTGTTGTCTATATTACTTTGTTTTACAAGTAACCTCGGTTAGTTACGTTACCATTGTTGATTTTTATGTTTTTTGTAGATGTTTTGATCCAAAAGTATTCAAAATTCAAAACACTCTATCTATAAAAAAATCCGCTGTGACCACACAGTACTTCCCCGACCACAAATTTCATGACCAGTTTCATAGATGTTTTAGAAATTTAGAAAGTCGCAACAATTAATTAAATATTTCAAAGTGACAGCTGACATTGTCAAAATGACAGCTGTCATTGTCAAAGTGACAGCTGTCATTGTTAAAGTGACAGAGGGCGATTATTTTCTATTTCTAGTCCTTACATAAAATGAGTATTTTTGAAAATGAAGAGTCGTTTTCTAGATTTTCCGGGTCTTTAATTCATTGGAACATACAGTTTCGACATTTGATCGCCGAAAGTGTAACTTGAAGATAATAAAGTGGATTCCACCAATCTATTATTTATCTTTGATATCTACTAAGCTTATCTCCCCGAAAGCTTAAAATTGATACCAAACTAGACATCATTCAAATTATTTGTGAAAGAAACAATTGACAATCGTTTGAATATCCTCTTTGACGTTTCTATTAGCATTATCTCCACAAGAACTTTAATTTGATACCGAACACGATAGAGCTAAATTACTTATTTTAAAAAAATAATTGACGAACGTTTGCATGTGATGTCAAAATATAAGTGATAGTAATTCTAACTCCACATTATGATTCACATTTTTTCCTTTGGTTCAGAAAAATTTAACGAATTTTATAATAACATAAATTTTGATAATAACGAACGAACCGCTGATAATTTTGAAAAATGTTTTTGTGAATGTTGTGTCAAATTATTCAAGGATTAATTCCAGTTACTTCATATTTTATGATGAATACCTAAAACTAAAAAGTTTCGTCAGTAAAGTCCTAGTATCACTGGTTGAAAAAATATCATCTACGAACTTGAACCTAGCTTTTTGAGAAAAAACTTGAATATAAAATTTCAGTCGAAAATTCGTACGCGTTCTCAAGTTATGGTGCTTCCAGAAAAACCGACTGACCGACTTTTTTCAAATTATGTTTTTCGGGTTCAGTAAACATAAAGATTCATCAGAATCTCGAACTGTCAAAAAATCACGATTAGGAGAAGTAAAAATAGATTATAATCTGTAACAAATTAACGGATCTTATTGAATTTTGAATATTTTAAAAAAACATTTCAATTTTATCAAAATTTTCAATAAAGTTATTGAAATTGGTATTGCATTTGATACAAATGAATAAATGTAAAGTATTCTAATATTTGACTTTACGATCGATAATTTATCATTAACAAATTTTCATGACAGTGAATAACACTTGGAGTTATAAATAATTTATTAAGTAACGAATGTATTTTACTTTCATTGCCACACGAAACTATTAAATATGCTCGCATTTATTTAGTATGTTCCGGACAAATATTCAGCGTTTTGCCAGTGCGATGCATAGTAGAAATCTTGAATATATTATTCTTGGACATCTAGCCTTGACCACAAATTTTGCTACCATTGATTTTGCATAAATCTTGTACTTTATTGCACATAGAATTAGGACTGGTGGAGTCAAAATGAATCTTTGTCAGTTTTGTTTGAAATTACAATAATTTTAATCCATATAGAAAGTAGGGGAACTACAGCCTAATTTATTTTGAAAATAAATTCTAAAATTGTTATTTTTATATAGACTAGTACAAACTGCCAGAAAATCTTAACTGATTGTTTATGATCTGCAAATAAAATGGATTACAATTCATTATAAAATAAGTCCAATTCAGATACATTCAAGGTTTGTACGGATGCACGAAATGAAGGGTAAAAAAATTTATTATTTACCGTCTGCAAACAATACAGATAACAAAATTGGTTCATGAAAAAAGATCTGAATCAGTTGCTGACTTTACGCTGTGCACGTCAATCATCTTTGAATCCTTTTCCATGAATCAAACCTGTCATCTGTATTGCCTGCAGATGGTAAATATAATTTTTTCACAGCAATACTACTACTACTACTATAATAGTGCGTTCGTGCGTGCGTAATTCGCAAACCTCAAAACTGATTGAACGAATAATGTTGAAATTTTGTTTTTAAGACTGGTATAGGGTCAAGTTGTGAACCTCGCATTATGGTTTCAATCGTCTGTACTGGAAGTGTACTGTACTTGAAACTTTTATCGAATTTCTCTAATAAATCCAGAATGATCAACCGTAGGATGTTGAAATTCAGTATTTGAACTCATGTTGTATCAGAATGGTTATCTGCTATTTTTGTAAGAATCGGCCAGGCCAGAAGTGCACTTTACTTGAAACTTTTTTTGAATTTTTCGCATAAATATATCTGCCATAGCATGTTGAAATTTTGTATGAAGAACTTCTATAACATCTTATTGTACAGCTTGCATTATGATTGCGATCGGCTAAACCGGAAGTGCACTTTACTTAAGACTTTTTGTTCCGCATGAATCCAGGATGATCAGCCGGAGGATACTGGAATTTGGCATTTTAAATTGCTGTAGCATCTCAATGGTCATCTTCTATTTTCGTAACAATCAGCTGAACCGGAAGTGCACTTTATGTGTCAGACTTTTTGAACTTTCAGCATAAATTCTAAACAATCAGTCGTAGAATATTTAAATTTTGTATTAGGCACTTTTATAATATCTAGTTGTATACCCTGCATTATGATTGCTATCGACTAAACCAGAAGAGCACTTTATTCGAAACATTTTTGAATTTTCCGCATAAATCCAAAACGATTGAACGTAGATTGTTAGAATTCAGTATTTGGGACGATTATACCGTCTAGATGCTCATATCCTATTTTTATTGAGATCCACCGAGCCGGAAGTGCACTTCACTTGACAGTCTTTTGGAATTTTTCGCATAAATTCGAAACAATCAGGAGTAGAATATTGAAATTTGGTCTTTCAGTCTATTGTAGCGTCTGAATGGTTGCCTTCTATTTTCATAACAATAGACTGAATCGGAAGTGCACTTCAGTAGGAATTTATTTTTAAATTTTGCGCATAAATTCAGATTTGTTAGTAGTCGTAGAATTTTGAAAATCAGTATTTAGGAATGTTGTAGTATAAGAATAATGGCCTACTGTTTCATCCAATGATGTACAAGTAAGTCACGTGATGTTCACGTCAGATTTTTATAATTTATTATAGTTTGAGTATACTATTTAACTCCTGTATAACGGAGATCATCTTCTAGTCTTTTGCTCGTTTTCCAAACTTCATGATTCTAAAAAATGGCCTCTTTTATAAGCTTCTTAAACAATATATTATCTTATTAAATCCAGAACTAGAACTACATTCACCATATTCATTGAACGCATGTCACACCTCGTATACTTAATATTTTATAAAGAAATGGGCGTGTTGATTTTGATTTCATTCAATCTCAGACCGGAAATGATATTCTTCTTTTATCTATAACCGTAACTGCGTAGCGTGTATTTCAGATAGCGCTATTTTCGTTTGACCTTGCAGAAAATTAAAAAGGAGACTCCAAGTGCAAAAGCATTAATCTGCCTATATTAATTCCACAGGAGATATATTCATTAGGCATTCTTCTAACAATGAAACCTTTTGTAATACTAATTTATATTTTTAATGAATGCCTTATTAAATATCAATGGTAAACTCTCTTCCGGCTGTCAGAGATAATTATTATTATGGAAGAGTGACATTTATAACTTGATCAGATGGATATATAATTTAAACAAGAAATGAGGAGGAACATTCCAAGAAGAATGTTATTAGCAAATTATGAACAAATTGCTATTATATGAGATTAATTTTGAGAAATTTTTCTCGTGAATGTTGTGGCAAATCATTGAAGGATTAGTTTTAGTTATTTTATATTTTATGATTTTAGAAACTAAAAAGTAATAAAGTCTTAGTACCACTGGTTGAAAAAAGCTCATCTACGAACTTGAGTCTAGCTTTTTGACGGGAAACTAAAATATAAAATTTCAGTCGAAAATACGAACTCGTTCTCAAGTTATCGTGCTTTCAGACTTTTTTTTAAATCATGTTTTTCGGGTTCAGTAGGGTCTAAAACGTTAAGATTCATCAAAATCCCGAACTGTCAAAAAATCACGATCACAATACTTCCCCTATTATATTATTATAGGTCGGAGAAGTAAAAATAGATTGACTTCTAGATATATATGTTTCTTGATGCTTGGTATTAGTACTAATTAAAATATAATCAATCAAATATGATGATCCAGACTACAGAATAATATCTTTCTTTCAGAATTTCCATAATTAATAATTTTTCATTTAATATTGTAATTAAATAATTTCAATGAGATACTCATCAATATTTATAAAAACGTTTTTCTAATTAAAATTTCTTTCTGCAATTAAATCATATTCATTTATTCAATAGTTGCGTAGTTTTTGATAATTTGTTGAAGAAGGAACTTAGCATAAAGTAAATTCAGTAAAAATTGTAATTAATGATTAAAGCCAGATTACAACGAAATGGATTTATAAGAATAATTCATTTTTGATAAGATATTAAATGAAATCTACAATACGGATTAGTTCTTTCATCAAAAAAGAGTTACTAATCTCACAACAATTTGAAATATTATCAAAAAAATACTTGTGATTATTTATTATACTTCAATTTTTAGCCATTCATTTGTGGATAAAATTTATGAAAAACCCATCGAATGTATCAAGTGTGTATTTCTTCATTTCAAACGCCATAGCTAAAATATTTGGAACGGTTAACAAAATTTTAGAACGGATATTGCCACAGAATACGCAGTGACATTACTTTAGTGATGATAGTCAAGATCATATATCAAGATTAATAAATGTAAAACTTATTTTTCATATTATTTCCATCAAGGTATGTTGTTTCAAGACTAATCTTACGTCTAATATAAATCATTTAACTGAATTAAGTTACGAAAATGATGTCATTCTAGAACTGCAAATCATTAATTTTCATTAACACCTTTGTGATTAGTTTACTGTGAGAATTTATGTTTCAGAACCAAAAACATATATTAATTATATTGAGATTAGTAATTAGTTGGACTTTGATATAAAGATTATTTTATTTTACTCTGGATCTCATGAAAACAACGAGACAAACTCTTCACAAATTTATTTCTCTTTAAAAAAACTTTTCAAAGCATTTAAATAAAGTACAACAGAATTGAAATAATTTTCATTTCAATTTATTTCAACATCTCTGTCAGACAATTCAAAATGTAATAACAGAATCTTCTTACTTATTCATTTCGCGATAAGTTGACCCAGTTTTAAAGAGTATCTCAAAATGTCACACAAATCAGATAATAAAAAATTTTCACAATAAGATGTTCGTGCAGTTTAGTTTTTTTTAACAGGAAACTCGCGAAAATCTGCGGTAATACAACTGATTCAATAGTTCTTAAAATAGCCACCTCGAACACGAAGCAATCGAGATGATATCTTTAAAATTAATGCCTGTCCGGCTAACGTTAAATAATAGTGTTTATTAAAGTTATCTCATCTTGAGGTTACCAATATTTCTGCGGAAAAAACGTAAATACCTATCCAACCATCTTTTATTAATAATAATATTACAGTAATAAGAGACACTTTCCTTTTATATTCCATAGTATTTAAGAAAGAAGTACTATATCTAAAATATATCGTATACTTTGAATTAGTTTTTTCCATTGTTTTCTTTTCAATGCTTTTTTCTTTGCTTCGTTAGTGTTGATGCTATTCCTTTTCAATATCTCTTCTATATAACTTTCCCAATTTTTCCTTGGTCCTGCCTCTTTCTTTTTCTTTGTATCTCTTGCATTCCACACCTGTTTGGTTTGTCTATTCTCTGGCATTCTTATTGGATGTCCGTACCGTGCTAGTTGTCTTCTATCTATTGTAATTTGTATACTTTCAGTCTGTAGGTTCTTTCTTATTTCTTCGTTTTTCGTACTCCTTTTATTCTTCCCAAAAATCTCATCTCTGCCGCCTGTATTTTACTTGTACTTCTTTGATCCAGAACCAAAGTTTCACTTTCGTATATTAAGGTTGGTCTGGTATTATGGTGGTATTACAGCCATTTTTGGGTTTTTGGATACTTCTTTGTTATTTAAAATTATTGTGTTTCTGTTTGTCGCCTGGATTCTTCTATTTATTTCAGGTTACATAGTTCCTTATTGTGGCTCCTAGGTATGTAAACGTGTCTACTTGCTCTATTTCTTTTCCGCTTAGTGTTAGACTAATTTTTCTGGCTATTACCATGGTCTTTATTTTATCTATGTTGATATTCATGTTATATTTGTGCAGTTCTTCGTTCCGTGCATTTAAGTTGTGCTGCATATCTTCTTCACTTTTGGCGAAAATTGCCAGGTCACCTGCAAACGCACATTCTGTCAACGTAGTTCTTTCTAATTTATAATGTTCTATTTCAGTTGTTTTTTGTATCCTTCATGGTATTGTCTAGGTATATAATAAACAATATCGGACTCAAGACTCCCCCTTGTCTTATTCCTTGGGTGGTCATTAACTCGTCTCAAACTCCGTTCCCTGTTCTTATGTAGTTTGTTGCTCTTCTATAAATGCTTTTAATTGTTTGTAAAAGTTGTTTTTCTCTTCTAAGATCCTCCACATTTTCTCCCTCTGTACTCTATCAGATACTTTTTGAATATCTATGAATGTTACAAACAATTTGTTATCATGTCTTATCGTTATTTCTGTCATTCGTTTAAACGTAAATATATGGTCTTGCACAGAGTGTCCGCTTCTGAATCCGCTCTGTGCTTTTTCTAATGTTACTTCTGTTAATTGTCTGACTTTATTTTGTAGTATGGCTTCATAAACTTTCGCCGTTATGCAGTTGCAGCTATCACTATCCCTTTTCTTGAATATAGGAAATATTACTGCTTTTTTTTCAGTCTTGAAGTATTTTGCCAGCTTTCCATATACCATTAAGTGACGAAAATTACGATCTATGATAGAATTTCTTAAAATAAGATTCACATAATGAACGCAAGTGCAAGGCTGAATATGTATAGAAGTCGATTATGTTCCAGTAATTTCTCCAGGTCTCTCGGTCTCTTATTATTGCTTTACAGTCTTGCCTCGTAGCACCTCTGTCTTTTTTTTATCTCTCCTCACTACTTGCGTTATCTATTTTTTAGTATATCATCTCTTGTATTATTTATTCTATCACGTTTATTTCTACGGATTCATTGATCTCTCAAAATAATTTTTTCTTTATTTCCAATTTTAAATTTATACTGGGCGAGATTTTTGTACGAAAAATAACTCGAATTTGATTATACGGTCCGATAGTTTGCACGAAATTATTTTATAATTTGGAATACTTATTGATTCAACTTCAATTTTGGCTTCATGGAAATGTATTCTAATTTGTTTACAAATCTTCAGGCCGCATCGATAATAACAAAAAATATGTAATGTTGCTCATTGTAAATTAAAACTTCAACTCACATCAAAACAAAAATATAAATAATGCATTAAGAACAGACAAGTTTTTGCTACCATCATTTATCTCAATTATGAAGATTTTTTGTTGATAAAATACAGATGAACAACGCGAAATTCATCAAGTGAAAATGTGTAAAAAAGAGGGATAATCCATGAATGATTAAAATTGTTGACATTATTAAGCAAATTTCGTTTCAATTCCAATTAGAATGGTAAACAGGAAATATTAATCAGTAAACTAATTTCCGTAATGTAGGTAACTCCCTGTAGAATAGATAACATATTGATATCAGGGTTTCAAAAAATAATTAGGAAAGCTTTCATGGTGCTTATGATTAATTAAGCACTAAAAACGAGGTTCAGTAGATACAAGAAATAATTCTTATAAAAATTATTTGAAATGCTAGAAAATCTAACCCAAATCACGGACTGGCATTTAAAAAATTAATTTTTTCGTAATTTATTTCAATAGATAAATACAAATTCTGTGCAGAAACAACCAATTAGTGCTTGCAATATTTTGATTCAATCCTCAATTATTTTATTTAAATTAAACTTCTTAATTACAAATCAAAATACACAATGGAAGGACGAATACGACTACGTATGATTTCTAGGAAAATGATAAATATATAAAACAATGCAAAATTATTCTAACTAAGGAACCAGAAAACATACAAAAAAATCTGACGTAAACATCACGTGACTTACTTGTACATCATTTGATATATACACAAATTTATTCAATAAAGTTTTCTGTCACTTCAGATTGTAATTGATATAATTTTAATAATATTTTGACATGTACTTACAATGTCAAATAGAATCAAAAAATTGACAACAGATTATCATTGCCTACCTTATCATTTCAATTAAACTGATTGTTTTATACGGCAAACTCTGAATGTCTGTTATGCATATAAACTGCACTTCCGGCTCAGCCGATTGATACAAAAATAGTAGATAACTATTTTGATGCTACAACAAGTTCAAACACTAAATTTTAATACGCTATGGCTAATCATCTAGATTTATGCAAAACGCACGCACATGTATCGACATCAAGCCGAAAATAGTTAAAATGGACTTAGGGATGCTCAAAACGGATATTTCCATCAAAATTTCGATAGGTTTCACAATACTTCCTTGTACTTGGTACAAGTAAGTAGAAAACATTGTATTATAAATACCAAATATTCATTGGAAATATCAGTGAAAACCTTAAAAATACTGACAGAACAAATATTCAGTCTGAAAAAGTTAACAAGAGAACAATGTTCAAAAACAAACGTCTGCAGATTTCCCAATTATAACAAAAATGTATAAAATTATGTAAACAATTTTTCCGAAATTAGGTATTTGGTAAAATTTGCTACCGCGAAAAAACTGAATCATCATGAAATTAGATGCGGCTAATTTGAGAGATGTGGGGAAAATACGTCTCGTGAGATAATATCAAATTTTTGCAATTTAAGAAGATATAAAAACAGAAATGTTTATTACTACTTACGCTTAGTATAAAGAAACCGCAAAGAACAACATGAATCAAGAATAATAATTTCATCATATTAAATTTTACAATGTTTAAATAAATTGTTTCTATCTCAATTTGTAATTCTGCAAAGTAATAATAACTTACCACAAGATCATTTCGTAATTAATTCGATAGGGCCGTAGGAACCCGAGATTAGGGTCATTAGGAAGGTTTTTCCAAGCTCATTTGAAGATTATTTTCATTGTAACCTTAAAATTAGAAAATTCTTACATTTAGAAATGTTGTAAGAAAAATTTATCTCTTCCATAAATAACACATCTGTACACCCTAATTAGGGTCTATAGACCCTAAGTATATACTTAGAATTTAATTTGGATCTTTAGCTATTGATAATTACAAAATAATAATTATGTTTTATTGTACAAATTTTTATTTGAAATCTTGAAGACACAAGATCATTTCTTAATTAATTCGATAGGGTCGTAGGGTTCCAAGATTATGGTCATTTCCGGACACATTTTGGATAAAATAGTTACTCTCGGCAGCGTTCAAGGATTTTGCTGATTTTCAGGAGATAAAGTGAGAAAATTTTTAAACTCAATTAGCTCGAAATAATGTGAATTGTTTAATATGCCAAATAGTCTCTTAAAACTTCCAATTAGAGGGTTAAATAAACTAATAAATAGGTCATGAAATTGGACTAAAAACGCCATATCAAATGCGAACTATGTAAAACAGGAGCCCCTCTATTCAAATTTAGAATGCAGATTTAGATTCTAGTAGATTGAATTTTGTCAACCATTTCAAAAACGTTGACATAAGCTTTGGTATTTTTTTAAACGAAAAAGGAGCTTTCACTGTGGTTTTATTCAAATTTGATATACAGCCTCTCTAAGGACTAATTATTTGATAAAAGAGATCGAATCATTTTTTTTTTAATATTTAAGGGATGAAATATTTTCTCAAATTATTAATGGACACATAATGCGAAAATCATTAGGAAATTTGAATTTATCTCTTCATATTCTAATTGCATGGACCTTAAATATACGTAAATATACTCTTCATCCCTTTAAACTTCCAATTGGAAGGTTGAATAAATTAATAAATATGTTTTGAAACTAGAATGAAAACTCCATTTAAAATGCGAATTATGCAAAAACTAGAACTCCTATTCAAGTTTGGATTGCAGATTCGGATTCTAGAGGGTCGAATTAAGGGAATGACATGTGTAACTTAATTTTTTAAACATTATTGCATATTTAAATAGCTAATTTAATATTAAAAAATGATATATTTTTAGTAAATAGTTCTAGAAATTGCAAATATTGTCTCATACTTTAGTTAAGATTTTTAAGGGATGATAACTATATTTTATGTATATACATATAAATATATATATATATATATATATATATATATATATATATATATATATATATATATATATATATATATATATATATATATATATATATATATATATATATATATTTTGGCTTATACAATCAGTTTATGTAGTAATGTATCCAGATTTTGTCAAAAGTCTTCGAAAAATAAATCATTTAAAAATTTGAGGTAATGTTTCATCCCTTACAAAGATTTTTTTGTTTGACTTCACCTCATTTATTGGGATATATACCCCTATTTCATTTCAAGAATATTCATTGGATTGACAATGAAAAATTTCAAATTGAATTCAATATGAATTTCCTAAATACAAATTATATTTTTTACAATAATTGTTTATTTATATTTTATTCAATTGTTAAAATAATATTTATTTCTGAATGCTCAAATATTGTACAAAATACTGTTTTATTCATTATTCGATAATATATTTCATTGCCAAACCTAATTCTATTAAATTAGTATTAATTGATCTGTGCGGTAACATCTTTATCATAATTTGTTTGAACGCTACGCGATACTTCTTTATGTTGTGTATTCTTTCTAATGCATTGCGCACTATAGGCAAATGAACGTAGGTCGGAGATTCATTATAAATCGTTATGCCGGTTGGAATGTGTTTCTTCGTTGACTATCAGCCCGGCCGTTGTGCTGACTAGTCCACGGGCGCTTGCTTTTGTGTTTCAATTAAGGCTTAGGGTTGTAGCTGGGGTTGTTCGTGACCCATTCGTGGGTTAGGATGGTTAGCATCCTTCGTCCGTTTAGATTTTGTTTGTAGTTTAAATTTAAATTCACGTTCGGTGATTTTGTACGGCGTTGAAAGCGCAGCTCCGCGGAGCCAACGTATTCAATTAAATCCGTAATAAATTTTGCAATAATAATAAAATGCGCTTTAGTTTTGGGTAGGCATTTTGTTAAATTCGCGATGGACTAAGTCGGTGCGCAAACTAGGGGGGTAGCCGAGGATGCCTGGCTACTTTCCCTCGCCGGGTTTTTTGCCGGGAATCCTATACTCGGTCGCTGCCATCCGTAGGCCTTCACTCTAGAGGTAGTACCCCTGGTGACTCCTGGCCGAAGGGTGGGTGTGGAAGTGCCTGAAGCATGCAATCATGTGATAGATCTATAGCCAGGGGGAAACTGAGGAGTAGCCGCTACGTGGCAGGTATAGGTCGCGTTTTAGGCGTTAAACACCGGGGTTCGGCAGGGACCCACGTAAACTCTGAACAAACACGCGGCGGTGTTAGTTCTATTTTTTTATTAGCTCGTGAACTGCGAATTGCGAATTGGGGATTTGAATGGTGTGTGATGAATGTTGAATGAATGCTCAATCAAAATTCCCTTTCAGTACATCATCATCATCATCATCAACAGGGCGTAAGTTGACTAATAAAATATTTTTTACAGGTCTCTAATCTATTTTTTTTTTATTGTTTTACAGGTCGCTGAATAGTGGACAGGTAATATTTCTGTTCAATAGTTTGTAATTCTGACAGTTTAATTAATTTTTGTGTGTATTCTATGATTGCAGGACTTCAAGCTTCAAGTAGCAGTCTTCCGTCGTTGGAAGTGGCCCAGCAGCTTCATCTTTAAGCCCAGCAGCTTGCAATAGACCACCGAGGGAGCACCCCGTCGAACTAATCATAACATTCTCTTTCAGCTCAGCAACATCATCTTCACATCAGAATGTAAGTTCATTCATAATTTTTCACTGTTTTTACTGTCTTGAAATATTTATGTTTTTAGTTTTTACAACTTTAAAAATTTTTGTGTGTATTTTATGATTACAGAACTTCAAGCTTCAAGCATCAAGCTTCAGCAACAATCTTCCGTCGTTGGAAGTGGCCCAGCAGTTTTCATCTTTAAGCCCAGCTGCTAACAATCAACCACCGTGGGGAGCGCCCCGCCGAACTAATCAAAACTTTCCTTTTCAGCTCAAAATCATTGTTACTACATCAACACGTAAGATTTATTCAAAATAATGGTGAAAAACTTCACTTATCTTCAATTTATTAATTTATTTGTATTTTTTATGTTTTTAGGCCAACCAGCAGCAGAACCAGAGCCCAGCAGCGGAACCAGTGCCCAGCAGCATAATCAAAGTCCAGCAGCAAAACCAGAGCCCAGCAGCCGTCCAAGAAGTCCTCCAGTAGCTGCAGAAGATCAGTACATCAGTAGCAACTGTTCCAGTTTCCAGATTCTACATTCAAAGAAGTCAACTGATTAATTTTGGCCCACCGCTTGCAAAGTTCAAGTGAGTTCAATTTCTTTTTAAATTTTCCGACTTGTAATAATTTGTTGTTACAGTTGCAGCACGCGAAGAAGCCACTTCTCTGGTCTAGGTTTCGCTGGGGTTTTCCTAGACCCAAAGGGAGAATTCTTGGAGAAGAGTTCGTCTCTTACCCCTTAGTCATTGCCTGGGGACGAACAAGGCTTACAACAACGCAACAGCATCGCGAGAAAGACTTCCAACAGTACAGCAGCAAGGAGTAATCAACAATTAATCTTCGAACCTTTGTACCGTTTCCTTATTTCCAAAATAAAATCTTTCCCACAAAATTTACAGTTGTATTTATTTCTAAAACCTATTTTTATTGTTTTCAGGAGTAGTTAGGAAAATAAATGTATTGTTAAATAGACACTACACTACCAGTGTCCACATTTCTAAATTTTTGAACCACTGGTTTGAGAAATAATGAATATTTTATCTTTCAAGAACAAGAAAAATTCATTATTCCTTGAACCTATTGATCTATAAATCATTAACAGAGATAGCTAGAAAATCATAGCTTTTGTTAACCCTTCACTATCAGTAGCTACAGTTTTAAATTTTTTCATCCACTGGTTCAAGAAATAATGAATAATTTATCTTCTACGAACTCTTGCTAATTTTGTATGTGTCTTTTGCGGAAAATTAATCTCTTTTTGTTATAGAGTGTCAAGAATATCCACGGAAACCAGAGGGATGAATTCCAGGAACTTATCCATTATTCATTATATTTTATATAAATTATTTTCACTAATGTAATGATTCAGAAATATGAATACTATTTACTATTATATCTTTATCGAAGAAAATAAATTGATTAATAAAGATAATGACTTATTTATTTCATTTTTCCCTTTCAACCCTATATAAACTAATAAATTCATTATTTAATACTACCCTTAATTTTATTTACAAATACTTCTTAAGGTCTCCACCAGTTGGCAGCATCTGTCGATAGTACAATCAGCGCCAGTTATTATTCACTTTATAATCAAAGAAAAATGTGTTTAATTTGAAAAAATATGATTAAAATTAAAAATTATTTGATCACACGTATATAGTTCAAAAAAGTGCCGCAAGGGGGCAGCACCTGTCGATAACACCAATTAGCAATCATCTCTTTCATAGGAAAAATGATGACTACTTGATGAAATTTGTGTCTTCTAAAAATCCAAATTTTGTATTAGGAACATAGGACTGAGAGGAGAAAACCAAAAAATTAATTAGCAATTTTCTTGAAAACTAGACACATAAAGAGAAAATATTTCAAATAAAAGTTACATAACTTTTAACGCCCTACAAGATTTATTTGAAACATTTTTCTCTAAAGCTTATAGTTCTTGAGAAACAATATGTTACTACCCTTAATTTAAGGGTTAAACAAAAATTCTATCTACCTTTTTGATAGCCCTTTCAAAGTTGCGTACAGTGACATATTTAAATTTTTCTCATGAACTATAGTTTAGGAGTAAATCAAGAAAAACACTTTTTGAAAACCTTTGAATTTGCTCCTACAAATTCTGCTATCTTAATACAAATTTTGGACTTTTTGGTGACTAAAGAATTCATTAAAATGAACTGGAAAGTGTTTTTCTGGATTTATTCCTGAACTATAGCCCTTAGGGAAAATTTAATTACATCAATGTACGCAACATTAAAAGGGCTATTAAAAAGGTAGTTGACATTTTCTTCCAACCCTTAAATTAAGGGTAGTAGCATATCGATTCTCGTAAACTATGAGCTCTAGAAAAAAATCTTCAAGATAAATATTGTAGAGCGTTAGAAACTATGTAACTTTTGTTTGAAACATTTTGCCCTTATGTGTCTAGTTTTCGAGAAAATCGCTAATTAATTTTTTGGTTTTCTCCTCTCAGTCCTATGTTCCTAATACAAAATTTGGATTTTTAGAAGGCACAAATTTCATGAAGTAGACATCATTTTTCCTAATGAAAGAGATGATTGCTAATTAATGTTATTGACAGGTGCTGCCCCCTTGCGGCAGTTTTTTGAACTATATACGTGCGATCAAATAATTTTTAATTTTATCCATATTTTTTCCAATTAAACACATTTTTGTTTGATTTTAAAGTGAATAATAACTGGTGCTGATTGTAATATTGACAGATACTGCCAGCTAATTAAGAACTATCTGTAAATGAGATTGAGGGTAGTATTTTGAATAAAGATCATATATTTTTCAACAAATAACAGCTTATATTGAGGCATAAATTGATACAATAATACATGGAATTACAGAATTATTTTTCATTACATTAAAATGATGTTACATTCTAGAACTTTGTATAACATAATATGGTAAATAATTTTTTATCTTCATATTTATATTCATATACAAGGGTTTATTAAGAGGGTGGCGGGCGAAATCTTCTCAACATCTTCCACTTTGGCGTCCAAGAACTCATTACACTAGGAACTGGCCAGGAAAACTTGTACAGCAACTGTAACAAACAAATAATTATTAAAAAATGAATAGTGATTGATATGCCTATAACCAGTGGGTCAATAAAATCAAAAAATGTGACTACTGATAGTGTATTTTTGTAGCATCGAGTTGTACACCTTGCATTATGATTGTGATCGGCTAAGCCAGGAGTGCAGTTTACTCGAAACATTTTTTAATTTTCCGCATAAATCCAAAACGATTGATCGTAGAATATTAGAAAACAGTATTTAAGATGATAGTACTGTCTAGATGCTCATATCCTATTTTCATTGAGATCGACTGAGTCGAAAGTGCACTATACTCGACGATCTTGGAATTTTGCGCCTAAATTCAGAACTGTTAGCCATAGAATCCTGGAAATCAGTATTTAGGAATGTTGTAGCATAAGAATGATGATCTACTGTTTCCATAGCAACCGACTAGCCGTAGAATGATGAGATGTCGTGTTTGATTATATGTATCCAACGATGTACAAGTAAGTCACGTGATGTCCACGTCAGATTTTTATAATATTTAATTTGAAAATTTATAGCTCGTGCATCAATTAAAATTTATGGCTGCCAATCATTCTGCATATAGATACATCCATTCTGAGTACGTACCTATAACTAAAGTTTCCTATAACACCTGGTACACGAAAAAAAAAACTGTTTCAAACGGTGCAATGTAATAAATTATTGAATGATTTAGAATATTTAATTTAAAAATTCATGGCTCGTGCACCAGTAACTATTAATGATTACACATAATTCTGCATATACGCACATCCATCCTGAGTACGTACCCACAATTCGAGTTTCTTACAACATTTGGTATATACGCAAAAAAATAGTTTAGAACGGTGAAATGTAATAAATTTAACTGTTTTTTGGAATATTTAATTTGAAAATTTATAGCTCATGCACCAATCACTATTAATGACTATAAATAATTCTGCATATATGTACATTCATTCTGTGTATGTATTCATAATTTGAGTTTTGTACAACTCCTTGTATACGCAAAAAAAAATAGTTTGCTCTGAGCGGTGTAATGTAATAAATTATTAACTGCCTTTTAGAATATTGAATTTGAAAATATATAGCTCGTGCACTAATTACAATTAATGACTGCCAATTATTCTGCATATAGGTACATCCATCCTCAGTATGTAACTACAATTTAAATTGTCTACAACACCTGATATACGCAGAAAAAAATTATTCATTTTAAGCGGTTCATTGTAATAATTTTTTATTAACTGATTTGAAATGAGTTTATAGCTCGTGCACCAATTACAATTAATAGCTGCCAATAATTTGAAACATACCTACATCCATCCTGAATGCGTACCTACAATTTTAGTTTTCTACAACTCCCGGTATACTTAAAAAATATTAATTTGTTCCGAGCAGAGAAATGTATTAAATATTTAATTCATAAATTTATAGCTCGTGCACCAATTACAACTAATGACTGCCAATTATTCTGCATATAGGTACAACCATCCTTAGTATGTACCTACAGTTTAAGTTTTCTGCAACTCCCGGTATATACAAAAAAAAAATGATTCATTTCAAGCGGTGCAATATGATAATTTATTAATTGTCTTTGAGATATTTGATTCTAAAATTTATGGCTCATGTACCAATCATGATTAGAGGCTGCATAAATCTACACCCCTTGAGCAGTTTTGAAACATTATCAAATACTTTGGGGATCAACTATCTCTTTTTTTTTTCATAAAATAATATATCAACAAATAATTACATAAAATTAAACAATATCTTTGCAAAATTGCAATTTGCATTCAAAATGCACTTTGAATTTATTTTTTTTTATATTCATTGAATATTTTCATTCTTTAAATATACAAAATTCAAATTTATTCATCAATTTTAAATAAATTTCAAATTAAATTAAAGTTTTACATTGCACAATCTTGTTTGGTTTGGTTTTGTGCGGGCCTGGCCGTAAACTGTATGAGCGCTACGAGGTATCTTTTGATATTGTGTATTCTTTCTAACGCATTGCGCGCTATGGACAGGCGAACGTAGCTCGGAGATTCAAAATAAATTGAGTTGGAATGTGTTGCGCTGTGTTCACTGTTGCTAGTAACATTGAATAGAGCAGAAGTGCGTTTACTCTGTTCTCGCAAAATACGTTGAAAATATAAATATTTTAAAAGTGTTTCATTATATTTGGGGTTGTGAATTTTGCTTATTAAAGTAGAGATCAAAATTTTGTGAATTTAAATATGTAAATTGGGTGATTTTGTTCCGCATTACGTGTACGTTAGGTGCATGTATTTGCGATGTTAGTCTTTGCTTTTATTATGTAATAAATAAATAAAATGTCTTGGTTTTTTTGCAAAGGCCTGTAATGAAAGGTCCAACGTGGGAATCGGTGCACACGTAGGTACCGCTACGAGAGGCACCCCCCCTGATGAACACCACCGCGTGGGGTTGCAATGAGTTCTAGGGCGAACGAGCGATCTAATTAGGGAGTAACGGCATACTCTCGATATGTACCTATCGGAAGTCGGGAAAATATGGTAGCTGGCGGGGGTCCTTGATTAAGTTCAAGAAACAACATTAGCTGAGACTGATACTTAAGGCTACCATATCGTGTAAATAGGCGGTATCGCGGGCCTCGGAATATGCATTGGCCACGTATTCAAACAACGTATTTTCTCTTTGCAAACGACGAGCACACCGGTGCTTGGGTGTCTGAGCGCTCAGGCACTCATTGGGATGGTAAAGTAGAGTCAATATCAGTAGCATAATATATTAAGCACTTTTAAAATAACTTCGGGAAATAATAAAGCAACAGTCACACGCCGCGTAGCTCTTCGAACACTAACCAAAACACACAACACGATTGAATGTTGAACGAATGTTGAATGAATGTGACTAATAAAAATTCCCTTTCAGCTTCTTCAATTCATCATTACCACCTCCAACAAATTAACAAAAGGACGTAAGTTGACTAACTAATAAACCTTGCTTTTCAGGTTCTAATCAATTTTTTTTCAGCTATTTTGTAATACTTTTTCGCAAATTTCTGATTAATTTGTATTTTTTCAGATCATTTGCAGAGGATGAGCCCAGCTGATGAGGTGGACATCGAGGGAATGGACATCGTGGGAATAGACATCGTGGAGGGAGCAGAGGATGAGCCCAGCAGCCAAAATCAACTTTCAATATTTGTTTTGTTGAATGTGATTCACCAAAATTTGTTTTAAGTTTCTGTTTCAGGTTGGCGGTCATCATCGTCGTAACATCTTTACATCATCAGCTAGGTAATATAATATTACTCATTGTATAACTGTTTTTAATTACTGCTGAATTAATTTGTCTTATATTCGAATTCATAATTTAAATTTAGAATCCAGGAGATGGCAACTTGCAGCTGCAGTAACAACCAGACTTCAGAGCAGTGGAATCAGAACCCAGCATCAGAATCAGAGCCCAGCAACAGAACTCGAGCCCAGCAGCGCAATCAGAGCCCAATAGCAGAATCAGAGTGAGCCCAACAGCAAAATCAGAGCCCAGCAGCCGTCAAAGAAGTCCTACAGTCGTTGCAGAAGATTAATACATCAATAACAGCTGTTCCTGTCCCCAGATTCAACTTTAAAGAAGTCGACTGATTAATTTTAGCCCGTCGCTTGCAAATTTCAAGTGAGTTCAATTTTTTTTTTAATTTTCCGACTTGTGATAATCATTTTGTTGTTTTAGTTGCAGCGAGCGAAGAAGCCGCTTCTCTGGTCTAGGTTTTGCTGGGGTTTCCCTAGGCCCAAAGGGAGAATTCTCGGAGAAGAGTTCGTCTCTTTCCCCTTAGTCATTGCCTGGGGACGAACAAGGCTTACAACAACGCAACAGCATCGCGAACAAGACTTCAACATCACAACAGCATCGAGTATTCAACAATTAATCTTCGAACCTTTGTACCCTTTCCTAATTTCCAAAATAAACTTATTCCCCCAAAATTTTCTGTTGTTTTTATTTCTAAAACCTATTTTTATTGTTTCCAGGTATAGTTAGGAAAATAAATGTTTTGGTAAATAGTATGAAAGATAAATTAAATTTAATAATAACTTGTATTTTTTATTTTTGATGTAAATACAATTTGAATTGTTCTCAGGGTTAATCATAATTTGTTAATTAGTTTGTAAGATAATTTCAAGTTCTGTATATTTAATTCTTGAAGTAAATATGAATTGTATTGTTGAAATTTGTATTTTATTCTTGTTTAATGTCCAACGTCAAGAGTAAAGTTCAAAAATTCTCCGCAAGCGGCAGCACCTGTCAATGAGTGCCAGCAAAAAAATATTTATTAAATAAAAGATTATTTGTTAATTTAATCATCCAGAAATATGAAATTCAATGAAAATAAAATATTTCAAATACTTAAGGTTAAATAAATATGCCAAATAGTCGCTATTTTTAATTATTGATAAAATTTAGTTCCAAAAAGGGGTAGGTGCTGCCATCTCTGATAAAATGAACGAACTAGTTGCATCGCCAAGAATATTGATGTTGACATAATTAAAACCGAATATTGCGAGCTTGTTTAATGTTTTATAAATTATTTACGATCAATAATAGATTCTATATTAAATTCTGGAAGAGATTTATAGTATATAATAATTATTCATATAATAATTCAAGAAATATTGAGATAAATACAATGCCGGCAAGCGATGCGTCGATCGCCGGTTAAACCTGACAGATCCTTCTACGCTGCCGCTGAAGAGGTACGGAGTAGAATAACTGGTGTTGACAATGTATTTTCGTATAGATTTTTATACATATAATTAATTATAATTATTTAATGATACAACTATTTTCAAAATATAAATTGAAATGAATAATTGATTGATTTATAAATGTAGGGTGATTTGTTGAGCAGATGAAAGGGTTTGATTATAAAATTTATCAACTCACCATAATCTGTCACCAATAAAAATTGGACGGGGTGCTAAAATCCCTATTGAGCTGTAATATTGTTGATCTAAATCTTACATCAAAAGATGTTGGAAAATTTAATTAATAAAAAATATCAAGTTGATATATACAGGGTGTTCATCAGAGGCGTCATGAATATTTATTAAAATTTGATTATTCTTCGAAGACAAAAAATGTATTATCTTTTAAATCAATGACTCAAAATATTTCAAAATGTGGCTACTGGTAGAACAGATCCAGTACCTCAAATAACAAAAGCAGGGATTTTGCAATTATCACTGTTAATGATTTATTGATCAATATATTATGGAAATATTAAAATTTTGTTGTTCTTCGAAGACAAAAAATTCATTATCTTTTAAACCAGTGTGGCTACTGGTAGAATAGAGTCAGGAGTTCAAGTCAGAAAAACTGTCTCTGCTAAAGATCTATAAGTGAATAGATCCTAAAATCACTAAAATTCATCCGACAAAAAATTAATTATTTTCTTAACCAGTGGCCTAAAACGTATGAAATTGTGTTTCCTAGTAGAATATAGTCAGGACTTGAAGTAACGAAAGCAACAATATTCCAACTAATTTTGTTAATGATCTATTAATCAATAGATCCTGAAGACACTGAAATTTATTTTCTTTTTGCATACAAACATCAAAGGTGCTTGAGAATCCGTATGAAACTAAGGGAGAATTGAATTGTAATGAATATGATGCCTTGAAGATTGAGCATATGACTTGTTCTTGCAAAGCAGAAAACAGCGACAGTTGCAAGCATATATATTAGTTGTACTGTTTGTTGTTTCAGGTAATCTTTCAATGATTTGAAGATAATTTGTATTTGTAAAGTATACCTGGATAAATAGAAAACAATCCAGACAAAAATATTCACAAGTTGCAATATGCAAAATGAAATGTCCTGCATGAAAGAAAAGATTTTAAAAAACTGTAAAACTGGATTCTATCTTCTTTTTCAATTTAAAAGTAAAAAGTACAACGAAAAGAAATAGCAACCTTTTCATAATTATCAACTGTCAGACAGCGAATACGTAGGCTATGGCTTTATCAGTCATTACTACTAAACTTAATCCTCCATGGTGAATTTTTGTATTTGAAATTCCAATCAATAAACACAATATTTTTTTATGAATTTTTGCTAAAATCATTCAGAATTATTATTTCATATATGTTTTTCATGAATACTAATTAAATAACCGAATATAGAATATGATTTATTGTTTGATTATAAGCTCATGTATAATATATATGTAGCCCGTCAAATCTATCCTAACATCACTAGTATGAAATTCTGCCACCAGATAGAGCATCGCTTATGTTTATTTGCCAATTAGTTGAGATTTTGCTGTACAGATGGCAGCACGTAGCTCGTTTGAAATACATGAAAAAAATATATTTATTTTTGGCTGAACGGCTGCTTGTAGCAAAAATGTTGTAGAATTTTAGTTGTTAAGGTTGTTAAGAAGAGGAGTGGGGTCAAGCTATGGTGGCAACCCTGCTCTATGCTAACTACATAGGATAAACATTCATTGCCAACTTCAAATAAACAAAATTTCAATGATTAAAACTAATGGAAATGTTTGTTTTCGGTTGAAAATACATGATTTTGAATAATTTGGTTCCTTATTCTATTCTTTTAAAGAGCTTCCATCCGTTGAAATATTCTTATTTCATATTTTAACAAAGCTACAATATGATATGTATAGCGCGCAACGCTGTAGACTTTCAGAAATATTTTTGACATCTGACGTTTAGTAGTTGTACTGCGTTTCATAACCAAACAAACTTATTGATGATAAATCTACATCAAAAAAATAATATCGATGGAAGAATAAATGGGTTACTCAATCAGTGTACCGTCAAGTCAGGGAAATGATAAAAAATCTTGTTTATTCTAATCACACACACTCTTCCCATTTCATCTCATGCGGCGACATTGCCAAGCGTATGATAATTCGCTAAATTTCAGTAGCTTTTATACAATTTTTTTGAGTAATAATTCAATTTTCTCTGAAACTAGCAACAAGACTTTTTTGAAACTTGGTATACATGTTTATAAGACTTTCGTAGATATTTTGACGATTTTTTGTAATGTTGTCATTTCAGGTAGTCAAGATAATCACGTATAAATCAATGTGAAACACGTCGCGCGCATTAACGCAATGTAATAACATGTCACCGAACAGCAACTTTGACATTTTTTATCTCGATAACTAGGAACAAGATTGAGTTCAAACTTTGCCAGAATATTCTTCACTAAACAAATAATATACTGTAAAAATTTGAATGAATTCTCATATACTTTGATTTCCTTCTCAACAACCTTAATTGTCTACCAAATGGACACTATTGAATTTCGTAAAATTGCAATTGTTTCGAAATAAATGAGTATTTGCGTTACCTTTTTTTAAGCCCAACTATGGCTTAAATCAAAAAATATTCCAAATAAAGTCTTATTTTTTTTTTAACCTAAGTTATTTTTTTGCCAATAGGGCTGAAAATTCCAAAATTATCAATTACTTTATGAATTAACGATTATCTACAAAACCAAAATCCTAATCGCAAAAATGTGTATGGAACACTCAACATTTGTGTCTTGTTTGCCCTCAGGCATTGACTAAGCGGAAAGAGACAGACTCTTCTCCCAGAATTCTTCCTTTGGGTCCAAGGAAACCCCAGCAAAACCTGGACCAGGGAAGCGGTTTCTTGGTGTGCTGCAACTGAAACAACAAAATAATTATTACAAACTGAGAAATTTAAAAAGAAATAAAATTTACTTGAGGTTTGCAAGCGGCGGACAGGACTCAGAAGACTCTCTTGGACATCTACGAAGTTCTCTGGAGTCTGGTTGTTACTGCAGCTACAAGTTGCCATCTCTTGAACTCTAAATTTAAATCATAAATTCAAATATTAGACAAATTATTTCAGCAGTAGTTAAAAACAGTTATATAAAGAGTAACATTATATTACCTAGCTGATGATGCATCAACAAAAAAAAAATATAGAGAGTTAATTTTGGCAGCTGCGCTTATCATCAGCTTCTCCTACGATGTCCATTTCCTCAACGTCCCTTCTCTTCAACAGCTGAACTCATCCTCAGCAAATAATCTGAAAAAATACAAATTGATTAGAATCTGCGAAAAAAATAATACAAAATGGCTGAAAAAAACTAAAAATAACTATTTTGGGACTGGGTCTATCAAAAACTACTATGGGTAGCTTCAGAAATACTTTTCGCCGAAATACATATTATACTCTTCTGTCAACGCCTGTAGTTCTTGCATTTCGAGAAATGAATATGCAATTTTTACAAATATCAACTTGATGGAAGACACTAAAATAAAACAATTTCAATAGCAATAAAGAATTACAATTGCAATGTTTTAGAAATAATTTCAAATATCATTCAAATCTATCTCTTTTTATCTACCTACTTCAAGTTTCAGCCGCCAGGGACCAACTCTTTGATCGCTTTATGTATTGAGAGAAATAATTTCAGAAAAATGTCACATTCCTCTAAAATACATGTTCGTCTGGCATCAGATCGAGTTAATACATCTGTAGCATCATTCCAAAATGTACCGAAATTATATACTCCTGGAGAGAATATAATACAAGAGGAAGGATTTATGAGGTTAGATATTATTTATCTGAAAGAAACCACTTGTAAATTTAATTTTCTGTAGAGGACATGGAACATACGTAGAAAATGGATATCTTAAAGCATCGGTTGCTGGAATCAAAGAAGTGGTTAATAAATTGATTTCAATACGCCCGCTCAAAAGTCGATACAATGGTGAAATTGGGGACGTTATCGTTGGACGAATTACAGAAGTCCAGCACAAACGATGGAAAGTTGATACCAATTCTAGATTAGATTCAGCATTGCTGTTATCTTCCGTAAATTTACCTGGTGGAGAACTGGTAATTTAAAATAATACGCTTTGTGTCTGTTTATTTATTCATATTTTCAGCGTCGAAGATCAGCTGAAGATGAGCACATGATGCGGCGTTACTTACAGGAAGGCGATTTAATTAGTGCAGAAGTACAAAGTATTTTCACGGACGGTGCTCTTTCACTCCACACTAGAAGCTTAAAATACGGCAAAGTAAGAAACCAAAGCTACTGAATTCTTTTTCTAATTTCCAATATATTTTAAGTTATCTCAAGGTGTACTTATAAAAGTATTTCCTTCCCTAATTAAAAGAAGCAAGACACATTTTCATAGTCTATCGTGCGGTGCCAACATTATTCTTGGAAACAATGGATTTATTTGGATATCTCCACCAATAAATGTTGAAGAGGAAGAAGCCGGTGGTTTCGTACAAAACTTAGAAGAGGTATTTTATTAATTTAGTTCTTACATTGTTTTATTCGATTTGCTTTCGTAGGCCGTGCCTCGTGCAGAAAGAGAAGTTATAGCCCGTTTGAGGAATTGCGTGCTAGCATTAGCGCAAAGCAAAATGATGTTATACGACACATCTATAACTTATGCATACGAAGAATCATCCAAATATTCTATAAATGAATTGTTATTACCTGAAGCTATGGTCGATGTAGCTTTACTAACATTACAGCGTTTAGTTTTATTAGAAAATGATTAATAATAATAAATAAAATAAATTCCATTAAATCTTCTGTTATTATTTTCGTAAAAAATTCTCGTGTAATGCTGCATACAATTTACTAGCTTTTCTTTGTCCCAATCCTGGACATTGGGACAATTGGAATTCAGAGGCTTCTATAATATTTTTGAGGCTTCCAAATCGTGTTATTAAAGTCATTGCGTCAGTTTTATTTATTGGTTTGATAGATGTCAGGGCTTGTACAAGCTGAAAATAAATTAAAGTAAGATTTATCTAAATTTATATTTTTCACTTACATTCAAGTAAGGAGAAGTTTCACTTCTTTCCTTAATGGCATCTGCCGGCTTATTTTCATAAATTTTATAAGTTTCTATTATCTTTCCAGCTTCTTCATAGCTCCATGCTAACATAAGAGTTAAATCAGCAAGAAGACATATTCTCGAAAGAGTTTTAAGAGGTTGATGAGGATCATCAACATCTATTAAAACTAATAAAACTCGCAGTTCATACTTCTTTCCCAATAATTTCAATCTTTCATGTATATAATCTGGATTTAAATTGTGATATTTCAATGATAGAAATAGAGCACAAACACTGTGTCCCATTTGGTAGTCCGGAGTTATTGATTCATCATACTCCCAGGGAATATTTGTAACTGCTTTGAGTAACGGATTGCCTTTCTACAAGCAGAGACTATTAAAAATTATTTCAAACCAACTTTGTAATGTACCTGTTTTGGATGCACTTGTAAACCATGAGATTTTGTTACATTTTTGGAAGTACTTGGCTGTTCTTTTGATGTACTAGCTGTAAGTAAATATATTTATTATTAAACACAATGAAAGTGAATTATTCATTTATTACTGTTTTCAATAATCGCCTCATCGTCTAAAGAAGCTAAAACATTATTAAAAGAATCATCCATCACAAAGCATTAAAAATTTTCAAAAAAAGTAGTAAACGTCAGTTTTTAAATCCGTGAGTGAAGTGTGGAGTGTGAATCAACTACGAACTGTCAAAGTGCACTTTTTAAAAAGCACAAATTGCTAAAATAATATGCAAGTTTCCACATTTAGTAAGAAATGAAAAAGAAAAACATTATAACAGGAGCGTAGTATGTCTGATTAAAATATCTGATAAATTTTATCGAAACTGCTATTTTAACCTAAATTTTGATGTGGCATTCTTCTACACCCATCAAAATGAAGTATATTTTTGGTATTTTATTCGTAACGTATGCTTTAGTAAATGGATTTGACATCAAAGGTTTTGACGATACAATTTTATTCGATATCAAATGGCCAGGAGAACCAATAGACACCGAAATATCGAATGACTTTATGGTTGTAACAAGTGTACATGAAGAAAAATATAAATGTGTACTACCAAATATTTTGGAGAAGGAACTAAGTGCTTCTGAAAATTACAAAGGACCTATGCCTCTTGAACTCCTTTCCCCATTATTTTCACATTCATCTTGTTCTTTTCGAATGGAATCGTACTGGACGTACGAAATTTGCCACGGTAAATTTATTCGTCAATATCACGAAAGCAGGGAAGGAAAAAAGGTCAAATTACAGGAATATTATTTAGGAAGATGGGATAAGCAACAATATGAAAAACTGGTGGAAGAAATGAAAGCCTCTGAGAAGGAAACACCAGAAAAACTGAAAAATATTCCAATTAAAAAAATTGATGGTATCAACTTACCATACTTAGAAATAGAGATGACCAATGGAACTGTCTGCGATTTAAATAATCAACCACGTAGCACAAGGGTACTGTATGTCTGTTACATGCACGGAAAACACGAAGTTTACTCTTTAAAAGAAACTTCATCATGTCATTATGAAGTTATTGTTTTGTCGCCGTTATTGTGCAGTCATCCTCGTTATAAGCCTCAAGATACTGGAGAAAATTCAATTAATTGTTACCCGTTGGATGGGAATCCTACCAAACCACGAAGTCTGCTGGAAATGAAGGCAGATAGTTATAAATTTAGACACAAAAAACCAGAAGGAGAAACTCATGTAAGAGTGGAGATTCATCCTATTGATGTTCTTGGAGATCAGGAGGATTCTACGAATCCTCCGCCGGAAACTCCCGCAGATACTTCACCAGTGGAGAGTTTCTTGACAGGTATTTTCTTTATTGTATTCGTGCTTCAATTTTACATTCAACTGTTCTCACTAAATTATTTCATTTACCTTCCAACACTTGAAAACGGTAGCATAAGAGTCAAAAATTTAAAAATGGCATTCGTCTTCGGTTAAGCCGTAACTGCATTTCTTGTGGTTGCTTTACTATTTTATTTATTTTAAATTTGTAGGAAAAAACTGTCTCCATGGAGGAAGCGGCTGGTGGAAGTACGAATTCTGCTACGGAAGAACAGTAAGCCAGTATCACATAGAAAAAGATGGTAGCAAAACTTCAATCAATCTAGGCCGCTTCAACAAAGCAAAACATTTGGAATGGATTGAAAACAATCCTCAAAAACGTCCGAAACCTGTATCACAACGTAAACAGTTGTCTCATTTTTATTCAGGAGGTACAGTTTGTGACAAAACCGGTCAACCTAGGCAGACTGTAGTTAAGCTCAAGTGCTTAGAAAATTCTAGTAATTTAGGAATTGTATCTTTATATTTATTAGAACCAAAGCATTGTGAATATGTTTTGGTTGTAGAATCACCATTAATTTGTGAAATACTTGATCTGGCTGATGAAAATGGGCTAGTAGATCCTCTTCATAAAATAACTGTATAAATGGTAGTGAAATAAATAAAATTATTTACAATTCATCATTTTGTTAATTATCATATACAGGGTGTTTTATCAGAATAATAAGGGTTTGAATACTGATTTTTATACAATTTTTTTAAATTGATGTGTAAACATTTATACCTATGATAGTGTGGAATGAATTGAGATTATGTATACTTCGCCCTGCCTACCTACTACAAGAGTAAGTGGAATTAAACTTGAAAATGCATTTAAAGGAAGCGAAACGCAACACTTCAATACGCACATAGGTATTATCTGTTTTATGTGAATAAAATTATTTCATCTAAGATGCTTGCAACGAAAAAACTACCATCTGTTAGACAAACGCTTGAAACAACTAAAAAAGTAAACGCTTTGTAATGAATTAGAGATTTCGAGAATAATTTTCAAGTAAATTTTGATCAGAATTGTACTTGATGCGATAGAAATTATGTTTGTCAGCAAAAATCGGAAGGAATAGGTTTTGCGCTTCCGCTGAGGGATACTAATTTTATTTTAGCCAAAAGTTTAAAGATTTGTTCCATTACAGTTCAGCAGAATAATGTGAAGGCCAGTAATTAAATATTATATTAATTTTTGATGTAAAATAAAGAGAAAGACTTCGATCCAAAAAGCTTTATTAGTTTAAGGTAGGAATATTTTATTATTGTGCTCCATATTTAGAATTTATATTTTAATTATTAATGTTTCAAGTACCAATTATTTGCGTAATTATTTTTAATCATTGTTATTGTTGCATCATAATTCTAAAATTTTATTAAATATTGTTAAAAATATTAAGTTTCTTCATTATTTAAATTAAATAACGCCTCCGTACTATAATATAAATTTAGAAACAATCATTTACTTGAAAATAATAAATTTTGTTGGATAAAAAAATATAAAACAATTCCCAGATAAATAATAAGGTGAATGAGGGGAATTGTTACAGCTTGAAACAACTAAAAAATAATGTAGATCTATATTGTGAATGTGTAATTAATTGTGAATAGGTACTTAATGAACATGTAAGATTATATTAAAAATATTCAACGTTTCAACTCATCTATATCTATTTTTATGCAAATCAAAAAAATTACAGAAAATAGTATTATTATGAATGGCCGATGCCTTTAAAAAATAAATTGTTGGTCCCATAGTTCTATCTCATCATATCTACTATTATAAAATCTGAATAAATGCGCTGCTACTAAAACTCTTGGTTTGAGTTCTATGCAGTTTCAAGTTCTTCCTCATTCTCAAGAATATTCTTGAAGCTGAATGGTTGGAAGGCATAGCCCAATCCAATGTAGAACTTACTCATAAATTCAACCCTGCAAATAAAAAATAGATAATAAATTGCTTTTAGTTATTGGTGGCTTAGGAATCTTGCTAATTTCATTTGAGCAGTTAGGGTTACTTACCAATGCAACCTGAGAGTATGCAAGAAAGCAGAAAGTCCTTCCATCATAACCAAAATTGCTAGGGTGAAAACTGCCCAAACTGCGAAAAATATGAAAATGAAAACCGATCCTGAATAATCAGGAATTGTAAGACCCATGTGGAACACCATATTCCACAGCACTTCCGACAGTTCTAAAACATTAACATAAAATTAGAAAATTGTTATTTTGAACACTTTTTATTCTTACGTGCGTGAGCTAATGATAAGGCCCAGAGACGTAGATACGACGCTGTGTGGGAAATTGTACTTAGTACGTACTCAATTGTGTGAATAGCTTGATGGATAAAAATTTCACTAATTGGTTCTTCTTCATGATCGTGGCTTTCAGTAGAAGTTTGTTTTGTTGGTTCTACCACTTCTGGTTGGAGCTCCATTCCTTGGTTTATATCCCCGTTGCTGGATGATACCTTGAATTAGATTTAATTTACGGTTTACCACTTGACCATTCAATAATCGTAAATTTCATTTCGAAATTTCGTCCTAATTTTGAAACTAAACTTTCATTAATTCGGAAAATTGTTTCTGTCTTTCAACATTTTTTTCTATTCCAGAATATTGTCTTTAAAAACAAATTGTGGTGGAATTTTATTATAATAAATTTGTCTGACTGTTTATTTTTGACTTTCACTTTTATGAGCTTTCGTCGATTATTTTTCCTTCTTAAGAAATTGGACTTACTTGTTTTAATGATTTCTTGCGCTGAGCCATTACATAAAGAGGTTTACCTAGTAGCAAAACTGGTATACATATTAGAGCACAAATAAGAAGACCTTTTTGTAAGGCATCTTGTCCATCAAACATGTATTCGTTACAGGGTTTTGGAGGAACTGAATGTTTTAGAAGCATCATATTGATAAAAAGAATCAAAACTGATGGAGCACAATGCGGACTATATCTTCCCTCTGAAAATTAAAACAATTATTCTTGTTCTTAAGTTATTTTTTTTATTATTTTGTACCAAATTTAGGCGAGTAGGTATACCATTTAAAGAACATCATGAATACCATATAAAAGAACAAAAATACTAAAAATATAAGCTGTGGTAAAAACTCCAAGAGGATGCTGGCCCTTTGACGAAAATGTCTGGAAAATAAAAATAAATTTGTCACTGAGCAAATATGGAACTTCAAATAATAAAATAGATTTAGAATATATCGGCTATTGAAGCATTAAATCTTTGTTATACAAAAATATATTTGTTGTTGTTTCACATGTGCTCATATGTCTCAAATGGAATAGTTCATATACTCAAATATTAAAAGTAAAGTGGCGCATAACATCAAACGATAAGAAAGAAATTTTATTTTCAATTTTCAAGAAGAAAATAGGTCTTATAGCATCACACGTCAATATCAAGTAGTTTATGATAGGATTTATGATTTCAAATGTCAAAATAAAGGTGTTATTACTCACGGCTTGTCTATTTATTAGAGTGGTTTAATATTTCAAACATCAAGAGCTAAATGTTGACACTTCCTGTTACAAACTTCCGTTGCATTCTAAGGCCCGGTATTTCAGTCCTCGGTTTACCTTAAGCGAAGCTCAATTACCTTGGTAACAATTGTTCTAACAATCATAACTATGGAAATAAAGCTACGTTTAAGGTAAACCATGGACTGAAATACTGGACCTAAGTGAACGTAAAGTTCACACTTGGATAGAAAATTATTAATAATATTCAACTTACACATGATTGACGACTGCCATACACACGCCAAATATCATATGAACCACTCCAAAAATAATAGAAAGTTTCATCTTATACGAATTCAAGAAAATAATCTTGTTGGATGCCAACTAAAAACAAAGCTAAATTAACAACGAATCATAAATTATACCTTTAAATACATACCTGCCAAACTGGATCCAGTCCAAATAAGTAAGGCTCTCCATTGTAATCCCAGGTTGGATTCAACGTCATATCTTCAATGGGATTAGGCGGTTTTGTTATATTCCAACTTGAACCAAAAACATTGAACGATTTGGAAAAGATATCATTGTAGATCAAGCCAGTATAGATGGCAAATATGCCCATGAGAAGAATAATGTATCTTCCGCCGAAGAAAATGACCCAAATTTCACTGGTTATTTTTTTTGCAATAAGTTTTTTTTCGTAAATACACATCCATGCTCCAAATAAGAGCATTATTAACCCGTGGCCAGCATCTCCAAACATAATAGCGAATAAGAATGGGAAAGTGATAATTGTGTACAGAGCTGCAAATAAATTATATTATATAATTTTTATACAGTACTGATTCAACATCAATATCCAGCAAATGAATTATAGTTTGAACGAATTTAATTTTAATTATTTTAACTCACCAGGATTGACTTCTCGGTAGCTAGCCATTCCGTATGAATCAATCAAGTTTTGGAATCCACGAGTAAATTTATTGGTTCGATTGAAAGTCGGTGGATTTTCTGCAGTTTCAATAACATTTAGAAATGACGGAATGGAGCTTCCACATGCTTCCTGGGAACATCAAATATAAATAAAGATATTTATGAAAGATAAATTGATTCTCTTACGGATCCATTCTGTAAAGCCTTCTGTACATCGTTTAAATCAGCTGTTGGAACCCAACATTCGCCAATCAGACATTTTCTAGTAACGTCCATGTTAAATAAATTCAAAGTATGATAAATCGCTTTCATTTTGCGAACCATAACGCTCCAATTTTGCAGTTCTTTTGCAACTCCGACTAGGACTCTTTGGCGGTGATCGTGGGTTTGGTTCAACACCTTTTATTCCAACAAAGAATTAGATGAAACCTATTTCTTTTTAGATCAATTATTACCATATTCAAATCTTCTAGCCTGATTCTAACTTCTTTCAGCATATCTTGTCTTTCGTTGTTGTTACTGGGACAAGTGTATAAAGAAGCATGGAAACCAGCACATACTTTTTTAATTCGGCTTTTCAGCTGTTCTCCTTGGAAGAAAGCGACGAAAACTGTTTTGTAAATCTCATTTCCCTGAAATATAAAATTTTGGAGTATTCGCAAACAGTTTATTTTATTTATTTATTTACGAAATATATTTTTGTCATTTAATCAAAATTAATTTTACGATCGGATAAATGTACACACATTATGAAGTAAATCATCAAATTATCTTACTGTTGCAGGATCTTCCAAGGGTTTATCAAGTTCCACGCGTCTCAAAAAGACATTCCCTCTGGAGATTCTCCACAGCATTCTCTCAAATCCAGGAACTCTTTCCCGTTGGATGACTCCAGCAACGAAGCCCAAACGTCCTCGGATAGCTGCAGTATTCGTTTCTTCAGTGATTAAAGCCCTGGTAACGGAATCCATTCCATTACTTTCTTCTTGCTCGTTGAAGAATACTTGAGTCTTCTCCAAAACATGGCGCAATTCGCAAAGCTCCAAATAGTTGGATTTTAAATTGACAGCGTTCTGGCTAAGTTCTCTAATGTCGTTTTCGGTTTTTTCTATGTGAGCCTAAGACAAAACACAAATTGCTGCTAAATAATTCCAACGATTTTTTTCAACAGGTTCTTCCAAACTTTTTAATATTTATGTGAGTTCAATACGCACAGCACCTAGCATTCATTTATTAGATTGATTGTAGTCTCAATGTCACATTTGCACAAATTATTATCTAGCATCGTACCTCTAAATCAATGATTTCTCTTGGATTGGGCGCACGAGGCAGTTCTTGAACATCAGGGATATGTACATCATCCTTTTTGACTTCAGTTTCAATATAACGTAGTTTTCTTTCCATTTCATCGCAACGACGGACTTCATTTACGAATTTCCTTTGGAACGAATTCACCTCTCCATTTAACTAATAATAACAAAATATTATTTCAAAACGATCCTAAGTAAGTGGATGGACATGATTGTTAATTTGTTGTGAATGTGAAGTGGAAGCTTTTGCGTAGAAAAATAGTATGAATAGAATTATAAATATGAAGGAAGCGAAAGAGATGTATTTTTATTTGAATCAGGAAATATTTATTTTGTAATTTCAATAAAATCAAATCGTATAATTATTATTTTTCAAGCCGCTCGGAGGATACAGGAATTTTATTAAATTGAAAAAATATATTCGTTGTAGACCAAATTTATTGTTCATTAACAATAAATATTGTTTCGAATGTTTATCCATTCATTATAAGCTTCAAATATAAAGTATTAAATAAAACAGGACAAACAAAATATCAATGAAAAGACAGATACTATAGCACTTAGCACGATTTACAACAATATCCTTCGGATCTAGGCTCATGTTACTTTTTTGATTTTGTTCATATTTTTGACACCTTTTAATTGATTGACACCACAATTGACAAACTTTTACCAGTGTCAATATGTATTTTTTTGACAATGCGTGCACGCACGATTTTTAACATGCAGTTAGCCAACGCCTTCCATAGATGTCGGGTGTGGCAAAGGACAAGAAAAAATTTCTCTTTTTTCCGCTTATTAATATTAGCCGAAACTGTAAAGCAGAAAAGAAATAATATTAAATTTGACTAAAATCCCAATAATACATCACTCACATTATATAAAGTATTAATATTGGATTACATAATTGTACGACGATAAAATTGCGAAAAAATTGCATTACATTTTCTGGAAAAATACTATATACGCTGAGCTGAAAACGTTACATACTTCACAAAATGACGTCGAATTCAAGTCATAAAATGACGTTAAGCTAAAAAAGGAGCTCAATAAGTTAAAAACGTAAGCGCAAAGTGCATTAATTAAAAAAAAATTATTAAAGAATCATATATAAAGCATAATCCTTAATGAGCTTAAAGACAAAATACTAGAATTTAGAGCAATAAATGAAATAATGGCTTTTATAAGAACAGAAAACTCCCCTTGCAATGTATCGATAATAAATGTATACGCTCCAACAGAAAATTCAAAGGAGGAAGGAAAGGAAATCTTTTATGAAAGGTTAGAAGAGGAGATAGAAAAACTACCAAAAGAGGACCTAATCATCACAATGGGAGACTTTAATGCGCAGATAGGAAAGGAAGACTACGTACAGCATGTCGGAGGAGAACAAACAATATATGAAGTAACAAATAACAATGGGCAAAGATTATGCGATTTAGCAGTAAGGACAAATATTATAATAAGCAGTACGAAACATAAACATCGAAAAATACATAAAATAACATGGACGTCTCCGGATAATAGAACACAGAAACAAATAGACCATGTGCTAGTAACAAGGACGAAACAATCATCAATATTAGACGTAAGAACTTCCAGGGGTGCATGCACTGACTCAGATCATTACATGGTGGCAGTGTCGATAAGAAACAAGATAAATAGGAATAATACAAAAGAAACAAAAATAATTAAATGGAATATAGAGGAAATTAATAACGAGATTATAAGAGAGAAATACATTGAAGAATTGGAAAACAATTTAAAAAACGAAAATGTAAAAGAGGAGAAAATAGGGGGAAAATGGTTTAAAATTGAAAGATGTATAAATAAAAAATGCGAAAAATAGAAAAAATTGGTTTAATGATGAAATTAAACAATCCATAGTGGAAAAAAGGTAAGCAAGGTTAAAATTTGTAGCAACAAATAAAAGTGAAGATAAAAACAAATACGAAAGATTAAGAAACAAATGTAATAAATATATTTGAAAAAATAAGAGAATATGGGTAGAGAGAAAAATTAGAGTCATTGAAGAAGAAAGATTGAATAGAAACACAAAGAAATTTTATAACGAAATAAACGAACAAAATAAAACATATAAAGCTAAAACATACGGAATAAAGGACAAAAATGGAATATCATCAGAAAATTACCAACAATACAAGGAAGTGTGGATGGAATACTTCAAAGATCTATTAATTGAACCAGAACAAGAATTAATAGTTGATACCTTAGAAGAAAACGAAATAGAATCAACAGAACCTACTCTAGACGAAGTGAATGAAATAATAAAAAACATGAAAACATGCAGCAAATACATGAGCTTATACTAGAAATATGGAGAAAAGAAGAAATGCCGAAAGATTGGGAAATAGGACAAATAATAACTATACACAAAAAAGAAGACCAACAAGTATGTCAAAATTATAGAGGAATCACACTTTTAAACACAGCTTACAAAATAATGTCGCCATTAATACAGAGAAGGATAACAAATGTGACAAGAGGGACCATCGGGCAATATCAGTGTGGCTTTGTGAAAGGGAAGTCAACCACGGATGCCATACACACTATAAAACAAATAATTGAAAAAACACTGGAATATGAACTGAACACTGAAATACTATTTATTGATTTTAAACAGGCGTTCGACTCAATTAAAAGAGGAAAATTAATGACAGCCTTAAAAGACTTGCAAGCACCAGGAAAATTGAGAAGACTAATAGCTATGACCATGAGAGGAACAAAAATAAGCATTGGGACTCAAAAAGGAGAAACAGAAGACATAATAATAAATAAAGGAGTAAGACAAGGCGATGCCCTATCAACCACGTTATTTAATTTAGCCTTAGTGCATGCAATGAGAAATATAACAAATGGAACACTCAGAACAAGAGGACAAATAATAGCATACGCAGATGACATAGCAATTGTAGCAAAGAATAGAAAAGTGATGAAAGAAATACTGGAGTGAATAATAAGTGAAAGAAAGAAAATAAGGCTAAAAATAAACGAAGGAAAGACCAAAATAATGATAATTGGAAACAAGGTAGAAGAAAATATAATTAAAATAGGAGAGTTAAAATACGAGCAAGTAGATAAATTTAAATATCTAGGAGTGTTGTTAACGTCCAAAGGAGATAGAGAAATAAGAATAAAAGAAAAAATAGCGGCAACAAATAAGGCTTTCCACGCAAACAGAAAACTTCTAGAAAATAAAATAATATCGAAAACTACAAAAATGAGAATATATAGAACCATAATAAGACCAATAACATTATACGCAGCGGAAACAATGTCAATGACAAAAAAGAACGAAGAATAGTTGAGAATAACTGAAAGGAAAATAATAAGAAGAATATTAGGATCCATAAAAACAACAGATACAGAATATAGAATAAGAATGAACCACGAGATTGAACAAGAACCAAATGGAGAAGACATAGTAAAAAGCATAAAACAACAAAGGATAAAATGGCTTGAGCATGTATGGAGAGCCAACGAGCAAGATACAATCAAGTCAATAATGCAGTGGAGCCTTAGAAGCAAAAGAAGAAAGGGAAGACCAAGATCAACGTGGATAAAAGAAGTAGAAGAAGACTTAAGATTAGCGGGAATTAGAGATTGGAAACAAAAAACAGAAAACAGGAAAATATGGAGCAACATAGCCAAGAGTATTTAAAGTTGTAATGGAGAGCGATCCTCTCCAGAAAAAAGGATCTAGAAAGCTTCGTTACGTCAATTGATGACCACAATTTGATTTGAAATGTGACGTCGAAACATGCCCGTCAGTTTATGACTTCATTATGACCAAAATCTGAATAAGGAACTATAATTCATGAAATAATTGCAACAATTAGTCGATCTTGTTGGGGAAATATTGTCATTTCATCTTATTAACATTCAGTCTAACAATCAATTATCATTATTCTGTTAACGAAATAATGGAAAATAAACAAATTTGCACTCAAGTCACATGCTCTGCAAAATCATTAGTATTGCCTTGAGAATCAAGGCTGTTTTTCACATTATTTATTAATTTGGTAAAATATACAAGAACGTTTGCTATTACATCTAAATTTTTTAAGCAACTTTTTTTATTTGGATTTTTTTTTTCCACTCTGATCTCCGAATATATTATTTAAATTCTTGAATGGTTGAATGGAACACGGTTACATTCAACGAAACTTATAAACGCTAGAATGATCCATAATACCATTGAAAACAAAATACAGTAATTGTTAAACCCAAATCATTTCTACCATCTTTATTATTCTTTCAAAAAATATTCTAATTAATTATTTTTGTGAAAATCAAATTCTAGAATGGGTTTGTGTGCCAACTTGCCCCGAGTTTTTTTTTTTGCTTTGGAATGAATTGGTGTTTGTGGTGGTACTTACGTCTCTGAACTGTACGGAGCCCTTCTCCCCTAATTCGGACACTGCTGGATAGGCAGTTTCTGGCTGTATGAAGAGTTGGCACAAGGCCATCTCTTCACTTCGAAACATGGCCCCCATTTTTCTGATTTTTCTGGTTCAATCTGTAACAAATACAAGATTACCTTGTAGAACAGAAGTGTATCATTATAATAGTATGTTGCGGATAATTAGCAAATATTGGTGTTAATCTGTGTTATGCAATAGAGCAGGCTGCTTATTTTCATTATTACATTATGACTTTAGAATGTGCAAAAGCCATTAATTTATTATGTACACTAAAACTATTTGTAATAGATAATAGTTTGATAAGAATTATTTTTATTGAGTACAGAGACAAATCTACCATCTTCTTCATATAATGCCATTCACACCGTAGATTGGATAAATTGTAGACCATCAGAAATCTAAGTTTATTCTAATAATATTTATTAGATATAGGACGTTTCGAGTATCAATGCACCCATCATCAGCAAAGAGTTACAATAATATTATTATATAAATTTTGAGTTTGTCTTGCTATTTTTATTTTCATACATTAAAATTGACAGGATATTAAGTTTGATTTATGTCAAAGCCATTATATAACATCAATAGTTGATAATAAATCTCACATTTCTATTAGAATTGAGAAAAAGCTTTTTTAATTTAACGCCGTGTTAAAAATTAATTCCATTTGTTTGCAAACTAACATAAAACATCATAGTTTAAAAAAAATTGTGACTCATTTAAGTATGATAATCTGAAATTATGCGAAAGATAAAGACTTAAAAAATATTATATGATAAGTAAAATATCACCTGTTTGAAAAAAATTGAAATAATAACTAAAAACAGCATTAAATTTTTCTAAATAATAACAATAAATACTGTTTTATAGATTTGCTTGTATGTTGAAGTATTTATAAAAATAATTAATCTGAACGTTAGTTTTGGCAATGGCAATTAAACTTATGATACAATAGTGGGTAAATTGAAAAGAAAAAATTTAGCATGGAGCCCAGTTGTTAGCCCACAATGCATTTATGATTGTGTGAAATTTTGAGTTGTTAATAGAAATTATTTCAAATATTGATAACAAAAATAAATGAAAAAAATTATATTAAAAAATTCTTGAGAATCTTCAAATATTCGTCTGATTATGTAATATTATGTAAAAAAATAGATGAATATTTTTTCTGTGGTTTTTCCTTTTTTGTTTTAATTTATTTCTAATAGTTAGTAAATTTAGAATATCATTTTAAAAATTCCCAAAGTTATAATAAAAATATTTAATCCCCCCAGAAGACATAATTAAACTCACCAATTATTTTTTGATCTTTCAACACTAAACCCGAACATGTACATTACAATGCTACTTTGAAAAACAACTCACTTCAGTGCCTCTCTTATCGGACGTCAGAGATCATATGATACAAATTTACCTGCTAATGAACAGAGTAGGTATTTGCTCAGATAATTTCTAACAACAATATGATAAACTTGAATTGTATAACCGAGAAAAAAGTCCAACATGGACTATGAGTTATCTTGTGACTGCGATACATATTTCTAATAAAAAACAGAAGATAATTAGATGATAATTTGAACTTAATCGTAGATTGATATCATTAAAATGATTTTGCTGGAATTCTTGCACTCACAATTATTTGAATTGATTTTTAATCTAAAAATCAGTGTAATTGAGGATTACATAATTTTCGCTGTCTCGTTTCCTTATTTAATAATTTGTATTAATCACAAAAAGGATCTCTTGACCCACATAAATAGATATCCAGATCTAGAGTGTAGGTGATTTGTGGGATGAGTCTTGAGTGAGGACGTATGCTGGGAATCTGTAATTTGGGATTAGAATTTTTCGACAAAGTGAAATAATCAATCAGCAGCCAGTTAGCTAACTCTTTGATATAGGTAATTTTGATATTTAATTCTTCGTGGGCTCCTGGCTTAGATCATATATAATATTTAGATGGAAGGAGTCCTATATCACACAATACATTTTTGCGAACAGTTATGCCAGAAAGAGAGGGACAAAGAAATAAAATATAATGAAAGAAAAATAAAGTAAAACGAACTGCGCATGTCTATCAAATTTCATTTATTATTTATAAAAGTAATTTTAAGAAGATGTACTCTGCAACTAGAAAACGGCGAATGAATATAAATATTTTTTACAGAAATAAGAACTCATTACATTATGTGTTTGTCATTTTTCGGGCTTGACAATCCGAAATTTGAATATTGTCACGCTTGCGCAGTTCATTTCTCCAGCTTCCTTACAATATATCTTCCACCTCTCTCCGTCGTAACCGTTCGCAGTTTCTTCCATCTAGTTGTTATTTATGATCTAAGGCTCCAGGTAATTGCATCGGCTGAACCGGTGGTAGCTACGCCACTGAATAAATTTGAAGAAGACGTACAAATATTACAAAAGCATCTAGTGGAGATTTGAGGGCTAGCCTTTGTTTATTTTGGATGACGAAGAGTGTAAAGTTTAAGAACAAACCTTGGATGACATATTTTCCTTTTTTAAAACTTAGAAAATTTGCAAATTTTGGTCGATAAAATATCTGAAATAAGATATAATAACATCCTTACATCCTACATCATGGGAAAGGAAGTTTCCCTTCGTTTTACACAGAAAAATGAAGAGCCTTCATGTTGAGATTTTGTGGGTTAAGTTTAGGGTTGAAGGGGTCATGTTCAGTTATTGTGAAGCTAGTTCAAGATTTAGGGATTCATATTCAGCTAAACTGAGATTTTCATCTTTTGTGAGGTAGGGTTACAATTTATTAGAAAATTGAAATATTGATTTGAAGTTATGCATTCAACTATAGAATTTTTAGATTATTGTAAAAAAAAAAAAACTTATTATTAAGGTAGATATAGTGCAAAATGTAAAGCAAATTTTGGTGATTTTCAGGTACTTCAGACAAAATTTTATTATTATGATTCCCAGTGAAATATTTCTGCCTGAATTTATCTGTTAAACCTTTGAAACTCCGTTTGAACAGTAGAAACCAATTTCACAAAATATTGATTCTAACAATTGAATAATTTGTTGTGTTGTGTTGTTCTTGACACCAATAAATAAATCAATTTATCTATAGAAATGATAATAGATAATAGAGAATATCACAGATAATAAAATTATAATTTCCAATTAGCTAATTGAGATAAATATTTATTTATACTCTAAGAAATATAAAATCAATATTTCAGTTGGTTATTATATTTAGAAAAATACTTTTTGTCACGTAATTACGTACCATCCATGATTTTATTATTTAGATAATTGGTTTACGTGAAGTAATAATTATAGCACCCGATATCAATTTAAAAAAGTGGAGCAAATAAATAATTCAACAATCAAACGCTTATAAATGATGCAGATAGTATGTCTCAGTTTTTTAAATTTTTTATGAGCTCAGTATTGGAACGAACGAAGGACATATTAATTTTGCAAGGAACATATAATATCTAAAATAAATAAAACGTTATCACCTCGTTCATAAATTTTAAAATTATTTGAACAAGAAATGTTTCAAATTAAATTGAGAAATAAAAAGACTGTAGAGTTCCAACTGACCCAGTCGAAAATTTATTCAAAACATTTTGGGGAGTCCTATTTTGTTGGTTTTCTTCCTACAAAGTCAAATTCGGTAAAAAATTGCAACAGAACCTAGTCAAATAGAATTAAATAAAATACAGTATAGGATTAATGCATCAATGGATTTTTTTCAAATTTTATAATATCTTCACGAATTTCTCATAATAATATTTTTTATTTACAAATTTTAGCTCTGGTTTTAGTTTTTTCAAACATGCAGGCTGGATTACAATAGCGGGTGCCGTACATTCAAATTTCTGTTTATAAATGCCATCACGCATCGTCTATGTGAAGTTTTGTCTGAGAGACAGTACCTGTAGCTATGTAGAATGATTTTGTCTATCTATCGTTTGAATTATAATTTAGCTTAAAGGTTTATGCTTCAAATATGGATTTACGTAGGTTCAAGTAAAGTTGACGTGCATTTGTCAAAAACCATCGTACATAGAGTTAGCTTCGAATTCAATTGTCATTGAGTCTTTTTATAAAATTCCTAGGATTTCAGAAAATCCCTTAGTTTCTGGTTTCGGTGTTTATAGTTTGGACGACTCATCTACCTAATAATCATTAACGGTTAATTGCAGTCAGACAATAGCCAAGACCACAAGCCTGAGGTGCACCAGGGCCGTAACAAAAATTTTGAGTTAGAATTCGATATATTTCATGTCTTTAATAGACAGTTTTTAATAAAATGTTGCATTATCAGGTTTCCATAACCACCCAAGAGGTACTGATTGGGGACCGTTAACCTTTGTTTATAGTGGAGATTTTCCCAAGAAGCCTATAAACCACATCATGTCATTTAAAAAAAATATATTTATTCGGACATTTCCTCGTCATCCTCAGGATTAATATCGGACTCATCCGAATCACTGAAAATTATAATTAGTGGTTGCACGTCTTTGTAAAGTGATACAAATTTATCTCCTATTTTTATCAAATGTTGAATACAGTTATTCCATTGCCGCTGTCCAATGTTTTCAATTTCTGGTCTGATTCATTCAATGATACTGGAGTTTAGCTGCGGCGAAACATTTTTTTTTCTAATATTGCTTTTTAATTCGCTCCAAATTAGCTCAATAAGTGTATTCAGCCATGCCTTATCTAAATATACAAAATTAGCTACAAGAATTCTTATTATAAAAGATTAAGGCATCAAAATTTCAAATACCACCGTGGTAATAAGTTTCGAACAACTTTTGATCTACCAATGGAACACTGGACGTAAATATATATAAATATGGTTCATACTGAACTGCTCGACTTTATGTCTTATCTGCGGGCTAATCATTTAGGATTGCGGTTTTGGGCTTTGTGTGACTGCAATAATCCTTTAACTATAGTTAGGTAGATGAAGTCTGTCCAAATTATACAACGTTTATAGTGGATGAAAGATAAGGAACCAACATTGTCGTAAAAAGATTAGAACGCCATGTGATTATCAATATAATAGACACCCCAATGAACCATCCGCTTTTCGCAAATCTTCTGTCAATCATTCCCATTACTTATGAAACAGAGCCGGGCAAGATTTTAGGAAAATTTTAAATATATTTCAGTTGATAATTACTGAGAATTATATTGTTTATTATTATATAAGTAGGTAGATACATAATTAAATATATAGTTTACTAAATTCTAGTATTGTGAAGTATTCAGTTTATTGATGTAAAAATTATTTTCAGAAAACAAAATTTGAAGTTCATCAGCTGTTAGTAGCACCTAATGGTAGAGGAAATTATAATTTTTATGAATAATTAATAATAGGGTATACTCATGAATTCATTTTATATTTTTGAATCACTGTTTACATGGTTATAACATAGTAAAAAATATGAATTATGTTTAAAAGTGCTGTAATCAAGTTTAAAAAAATATTTAAAACTGAGAATTAGTTTAAGCTGTTTAAACGCCGCCATTTTCGCGCGTTCTATTGATGACGTCAAATACTATGTCCAGTGACATTACAGTCCATTGTTTACTACAGGTGTTTTCGTTCTCAACTTATTTCAGTATTAAAAAAGCTCAAAAGTCAGTTTATAAGTATTGCATTGTGCCTAAATGCAAAATACTATCAGAAATGTACCTGATAAAGTATTTCTTCCAATCCAGACAGGTTTTAAAATATGTAAGAAATGATGAAAGGTTATCAGAAGAGATGAAGTATTATAATAAACTTGACAGATCATGAATAACATTATATGTGATTAGTATTAGCAATAAAATTCAGTGTATATATGCGGTTTCGTTTAACATTTGCTCGTTTTGAAATAAACAAAAATTATAGGTTATGTTTACTGCTCATCATATTTCGGATTGTATTTATTAGAATAGCGTATATAATGTGTTATTATTGAATAATTACTTTGCAGTGTTCATTTTTTTCACTTCAGCGGACGAAAAATTTGGATTTGAAAGAAAATAAAACAACATCATGAATGGATCTATTCTTGGCAGATTATCCGATTGTGCTTTCACAAAACCACTTTGTCTTAAATGATTTATAATCTCACTAGGATGCTGAAAATACACTCGAACAATAAATGAATTTACAACACACACGTTATTACTGTTTTGTAATTAAAAGCTTGCAATACCATACAAATGTAAGCAGTGCGCACTTGTTGACATAGTATTTGACGTCACGTTTCGTTTTAACCAATGGTGTTGCGTTTTAGAATTTTGAATTTCCTTCGCTTAATTTGCACTTTTATTTATCAATTTTAAGCAATTGAAAAGATAATAATTACTAAAATGATGGTTTAGTACAAATGTTCGGCCAATAAAAATTCGGAATAAAAATATTTGAACCAAATTTAAATTTCATCAATATTCCCTATTGTGTTGGATAAAATTATCCTTACTAAGAACTATTATAAATTTTCTTTTCATGAATAATTCACAGTAATGAATAAATCTATGGGGTACGGTCCAGTTATGATGAGTACATGATTGGCAGTTTTGTAGATGTTTATCTGGGTATCTATTGTGTAGAAAATTTTGAAACGGATAATATTTTTATGACAATGTTGGATCCTTAAGTATTATACACTATAATCGTTATTTTGTTTGAATGTAACGTGAGTAAATGAAGACAATTTTTGAGTTTAATTTATTATTAAGGTAAAAGTACTATAAAATATAAGGAAAAACAATATACAGAAGTAAGACTAGTGGCTTCAGAAATATATAATGTACTACGTGCACGAGATGACCATAAGTGGTAATAATTTTTTGTTGATAGATCTGACCCCGAGTTCACTTAAAACAGCGAGGGCGAATCACGTGGCAACAGCATGTAGATGAATATAGGATGCAATTGTGCGAGTTAAATAACACATGTGACTTGATAAAAACAACAGCATTTTCAACAGTTTCAATATTCCTTACGATTTCTCGCATTAATAATGTTTGATTTCAGAATCGCGAGTTGAATTAATCCAATTTAAACAATCTCAAATTCTCAATTTTTCGTGTCACGATTGACCAATCAAAATGATTCGAAAAATCTAAGCACAATCTATTGGTTGACTAATTTTCATTTTAACCCAAGTTAATTCAACCTCTGGTCATGAAACTCGGCATAAATTATTCGTCTGTAAATTTGTTGCTACGTATTTTGGATATTACTTGACAGTTTTAAAATAATCTGTCACAATTATTTATGTACGATTCAGCAAATAATGTAATATATTTTTTGTAACACTTACACCGAGAGTACCCTATTACTGAGCAGACTTCTGCTTCGAAAGTTCTCAATTCCAAACCATGATAACAATTTTCATTAATTCTCTGTTGACTGGGAGTCAATGGATATTAATGTCCGCTGGGTAAAAATGAAATTGTAGATCATGGATCATGCATGCCGTTGGATTTTTTATTTCATTGATATATGTCAAGTTGATATTTGAAAGAAATTTGTATTATAGAATGTGTTTGTTATAGTATGTGCATTTATTGTGAACGGGATAGCACAGAAAATGTGAAAAATATCAATCAATAAAATAAATCATGTAAGTTATGTTTCATTGTATTAGTTTAATGTAATGTGCTTGCATTTGCAGAAATCTGTTTGTCAAATCGATAAGATAGTTTCAATACATCCAAATTCATTTAAAAAGCTTAGTAATGGGGGTGCTTCGGTGCACGTGTTACAAAAAGTATCGTATGCAACACGGACCCTGAACGATTGTCATTATTGTCACTGACAAATTTGGCTGCACGGAGCTACGCCTTGGGCTTTGTCCTCGTCTTCACCAAATGCAGCCAAATTTATCCTGGACAAAAATGACAATCGTTTGGTCCTTGTAGCATGATATACTATTATAAGACGATGGGTGGAATAATCGTGGATGTGACATAACATGCTTTGATTAGATGGTATTTAAATATACACGGTACAAGACATAGTAGGTAACCTAACTCGCCCCGACAATGCGTCTGCTGAGATGGTTATAGTTCGCACTGTCGCCGCTAGAGACGCCTACATCAGTAAGGCCTGTCTTACAACAGTGTTTAATGTATGTGTGTTTCTTAGGAATCCTGAGCCGGAATAATTTTTCTGACTGACAGTATCTCATCACCTATTGACTTTAGAGTAAAAATGCAGTAATAACAATAAATTCTGAATCAAATTATACTTTTAAAAATTCTCACTTGATGTGACAGCGTATCTATAAATCAAGATGACGAATGGATAAATACAGCATTTATTATGATAATCAGATTGTCATGAAATTTCAACAGATATAATTGATAATATATAATAATGATTATTATAACACACTTTAAATTAAACGATATGAACTAAATCCATTGAAAATCAGAAGGGAGAATTACTTTCAATGCTATAATTTATATTTTCTACAGCCGTAGGTAAAGTGAGCCTTTTTTGCATGCTAGTTTTATAATCATTTAAAACCTAGAATGTCAACTTGTGCTCTGAGCTCTTTTGTTGTGTGTTCAATAATTGTCAAAATATGGCAGTGAGAAACAATTTGTAGATTAGTTGATAAAATGAGACACAAAAAACATTCAAAACAAAAATAGTCCGTTTTGTAACTTGAAACTAAAGTGAAGGAAATCAACAGTAGGTATTTTTTGGCATAAGTCACCAAGGAAGGTCAATGAACAGTAAGACTGAAAGTTGAAAGTAACATTTCATCTGGCAATGACCCAGATCAGTTCCATTCAATGAATGACCGATCACTGATAATTTTATGTCAAGGTTTTGAATTTTTTTCATTTTCCATAAACGCTATCACTAAATTACAATTTATTGATTAGAAAAGTACTTATTTTCAAATGAATATGCGTTTTGTGCAATGCAACCTAGTTGAGTCATAATTATACGGGCATGAAAATTAGCAATTGAAAGGGGTTGAATACTATGAATAATTATTTGGTAATTGAATAACGAAAATGTTACGTATCATATGATTTTGGACCTTAAATGGTGAACGATGATGACATTGAAATAAGATTCAATATTTATGCACAGTGCATTCAACACGCATATAGCAATTTATATTAGAATAAATAAGTCATATAACGAGCTGGTGTCAGTTATTCCAACATGTGACTCCACGTATGTATGAAGGTTATCTGATAGCCATCAGGTGGACAAGAACCTTGTACACCCTGTGACTGTGGGAGGTCAATTGGAACGGAAATCTCGAACGAAAATTTACTTGAAAATTCTGTTTGTTTTGAAGTGAAACAATTTATTCATTAATCAATATTTTTGAGGTCAGCTCGTGGTAAAAGTTTATTGTAGGGCTTGGCTGTGCGTGCTGAAGTCTCTAGGGTGGGCTCCAGTAAATTAAAGAGGTTATCCATTTATTTTTTTTTCTATTTAAAAGTGATAAATGAATATCATCGAAAAAGCTTTTTATATCGAAATTTTTTGGAGAGTCGATGTTTGTCTATTAGACAAACTAGTGAGCACATAAAAACAATAAAGTCGTCAGTTTGCTACGCCGATAAAACATAAGATACAATTTAGTAATGAATTATACTCCAAAATTATCAGACCTGCTTGCTAATATGAATTTTCTCATACATAACGCAAGATAAGGATTTTTGTTTGTACTCAGTGCTTCCTAGCTGGGTATTTAACCCTGGAAGTGCACACTGGGGTCTCAGAAACACCATGCACCAATTTTTATCTTGTGCAGAAGCACAACAAAGTTGATTTAGTGCGATGTGACCACCTTGTAAATTTAGTTAAGTAATGTCTTCAGTATGTGCTATATGCATTTTGATGATATCTGAAGTAAGTGGGTCATAATTCATGAATTTGTTTGTGTTTGGGTCTCTGAGACCCCAGTGTGACTGTTTGCGTTAGATTTATTAGTATAGCTGAAAGCTCTTTATTATTCTTCATTTTGACATTTCAGCAGAAAATGATTACTTCGGAATTCAAAGACACTTCTGCGTTGATAAATGATGAACTTAAACGCGAAATTCATGAAAGATCTTATATTTTATGCATTGAACAAGAAAAATTCGAAAAATATGTACTTTTCATGCATTGTCCTTTTTTTCAATAAACTGTGCTCTCAAAAAACTCATTGCTTAACAAACTTCATTCCTTATGATCCTAAATAGATTACATATCATGAAAATCAATCAAGACAACATCCATTTCTCAGAGAAACTACGTTTTTGTTTGGAATTTTGCGCTAGATTCAATTGGCATAGCTTGAAGCTCCCTATTATTCGCCATATTGACATTTCAACAGGAAATGACTCCTTTGGAACTCAAAGATCCTTCTACATTAATAAATGATGAACTTAAACGTGAAATTCATGAAAGATCTAGTATTTAATGCATTGATCAGAAAAAAATCGAAAAATTTGTACTTTTTTATGCATTGTCCTTTTTCTCAATAAATTGTGCTTTTAAAGAGCTCAATGTTCTCTTACTCCTTTCATGATTATCCTATATGAATAACGTATCATGAAAATTAGTCAAAACAACATCCAGTTCTCGGAGAAACTACGTTTTCGTTTGGGGTCTCTGAGACCCCAGTGTGACACTTATGCAACTACAAATGAAGTGTGCATGTCCAGGATTGATAGTTGTCATAACATTCAGACGATAATTTTCGTGACTCGTCAAGCCACGTTTTGAAATACTTGTTGCTCAAGTTACATTTTTGTTGCATAAATTACTATTATTTGACAACTTGCCAGTTTTTTTGTAAATTTCAAATTATACGTACAATAACTTACTAAATAGATGTTAAAATTGGCAAGCAGGTATTTTTTTGGGATGAAGTTGGCACTTATTTAGATCTCATTAATTTTATCAGTGATACAAACTTGATTTATTATCCACATTAATATAGGTATTTAGTTTTGAAATATATAATAGTTGAATTTTCTATTAAAAGAGTCAGAAGCTAACAATATGAAATTTGACATAAACCCTGAACCAGGAGACAAAACATGAAAGAGAAATTTAGTAGCAAAAAGTATGATAGACTTATTTTCACACCATCAAGAATAGATTGAATGAAGTTTTATTTATTCATCCGAAAAATTTGTAATTTTTTGAAAGAGAAAAATATGTGTTGAATTGAATTTTCTTATTCAATAAATGTACAGAGTCATCAGCGTCTGAATAACTTTCGCACTTGATCAGTGTTCATTGAAAATTCTGAACATATTTCTACTTTATGAACAGACCTGAATTGAAATTTTAAAAATGATTAAAACAATGGAATACGTTTCAAGTGCCCATTTTCCAATTTTATGACTCTATCATTGTTTTCGACTATATACATACATATTTTGTAGATAAGAAAATAGTTAAAATTAAAATTCCAATACTTGTTTTCATGAAATTTTTGTTTAGTTTCAATTTTATCAAACAATGAAGATAATAATTATTAGGATATAAATTACAAAAGCAATCTATTGTAACGAATTTAAGTCTATAAATTAGTCATTTCGGCTTTACTGGTGCTTAGAATTATTGTGAAAATATTTTACATCAAGAAATAGAAGCGAATATATTTGTTTTCTAAAAAATTGCTGGTACCTTCTAGCGCTTTCTAGAAAAGCCTGGACGTTTGCGGGAAAAACGTAGTGGGGAGAAACCCACGGCATAAATCAGTGGATGACTTAACGAGAAATATTATTGATTTTGGCTCAGAGACCTTTTAATATAGACTGCTATTGGTTGAAATAAATTGTGTTATTTGAAATAAATCAGTATTGACATGAATAATTGAAGTCAAGTTATAGTGTAGTGTAATAATCTTTAGTTCAAATTAGAATTATTTATTAGAAATAGTGTTAGTCAATAAATCATAAAAATAAATAGTAGTGTTTAGTAGCCTTTGCTCCCTAAATTAAAATAAATAACGTAACACTACCATGGAATACATAATAAATTTTAATACGATTCGAATAACGCTTCGAGCCTACGAAATGCCTTTTGTGACGAATTTGGCAAACAAATATAAATTTAAAAAACAGAAGGATCATGTTTTAAGTACTTACTCTATGAATATTATGTGTAAATAGGGCCTTTAAAATACTGGAACAATTTTGAGTGTCTATTGAATCATTTTGGAAGCAATAAAGGAAAATTTAGAGAAAAGATATTGTGTCAGACATGAAATGAAGACGACTGCCGGTAATATTCCTAAAATTAACGAGGGTATTTCACAAATTGATGTATGGATAACGAATCAAAACAATTTTTTGAAAAACAAACAAAAATAATAGCACTTTATAGTAAACATTGTTAGTGTCACTGGTTTCAGTTGAAAGACAACAACTTCAATCATCAATTTAATATTAGAACTTTTATTAGTTAATATTTATTCATTGTCAGTATGAGTGAAACCAATAAAATAAATTATTGAATTATTATTTTAAATTAATCTCAAGTTCAAAACGTTAAAATTTATAGTTGAAACAGTGACACTAGAAATTTTTAGTTCATGTGAATTGCAATTAATTTTAAAGATTTTTCCATTAATTACCATAAGCATTACACGCTTATATACACACACTCAATAACTCAGCTCACACATTTAGTAATTCAACTCACACACCTAGTAACTCAATTCACATATCTAGTAACTCAACCCCCTAGATTTTTTTTCAAATTGTAATTTTGTCGACTGCAATTATCGAACTCCTATTCGTATTTTCCACATTTTTTATTGCAATTGATAATAGATTTCGATGCATGAACAAAAGAACAATGCCTTCGGAAAAGAAAAAGTCGAATTGATTCCAAAAAGTACATCTATATGCGAGCAAAGTCGCGAGTAATATTGATAGTCTACGGTTTGTTCAGGTGCTGCAGTATTTTTTTTTTCATTGATTTCAAGTTGTACATGCGGGCGAAACCGCGGATAACTGCTAGTTATATGTAAAAATGTATGCCTAGAGCCATAAGTTTACAATATCTGCAGATAAAATACTTTTTGAATTCGAATTCTAGTTCTGGTTCTGATAACAAAATTTTACAAGAAATGGTCCAAGAGTGAAGCTAATTACAGCGTCAATAAGCGTGCTATAATACGTCATTCTGATCATTTACATTTACACGTGTTTATAGCAATACCATTAAAGACACCATTTAAGATTAATGTAAGACATTACATATAATTTGCATGCATCTAATTCTTGCAATAAACAATAAATGTTTACGACTTTGGTGTGCGTAAAATCAGGTAAATAGATTTCACAGAATACTTCTGTAAATAATTCAGGAGTAATAAAAAAGTAATTAAGCGGCATGTCAGAAATAGATATTACATACATGCAATTGCACAGTATACTTTTACGAATATCAGGTATCATTTGTGTTTATAATTAAAACAAACACATGTGTGTATGTGAAGCAATCTGGCACACACAACCACAACACTTGTGATATAGGTATATGCATTTATGTGTTAGTAAAATAAGCGAAATGCACGAATGCACACGAATGTTTGAAACACTTTCCCTCTGAGGGTCGTGCCTGCAAATTTATTCTCGTGCGATATTATCGAAAAAACTTTTCTCATCCGATTGACATTATTTTGATGAATAGTGTTCATTGCCACTGATTTATGATGAATATGGTTTCTTCAGCTAATGAAGGGCGCTGAATTTGTATAACCGTAAATAAAATGGCATTCAACAAATAATGTTTTAAATACATCTTGACAAATCCGTGCTTTCTATAACTTTAATTGCGATTTGAAGTTGGCACAGGCCTACCAAGTACAAAACAAACTTCAATAATTTTAGACATTTTTTTAGAATATATATTTTTTTAAATTGATTTGTGCTGTCTCAATTTTTAAGTATATGAGTTTTTCTGTAAATTCATTACTCTAAACACTCGCTTCGCTCATAATTGAGTAGACGTTTATAAAACATGTCATATAATGTAATATAATGGACAATTTCCCTCATTTGTTTGAAACTTTGAGTTTTTTAGTTTTCGTGGAAACTTTTAACAATGGTATCTGAATAATTAAAATGACCTCCATATAATTATTTGTAGCGGGCTCAGAAATAATTACATACCATTGTGCAATTATCTATGAAATTTTTTTGTCTGAATATGAGTTGTACTTATACTTCAGGTTTTTTCTTTAAAGTAGAATAAAAAATAAAGATGAGAAATATTTAAAAAAAATTAAAAAATATTATTATGTAACATCTCTTAAAGTCGACAAATAATAATAAAAAAATATTCTTAAACCACTCACTCTTATTGATTAATTTCTATTTTTAGCATTCTATTTGACTTATTGAACATTTTTGTGCAGTCATTACCATTAACTAATTTTCTTTAGTTTTAAAGTTGCGTCGAGGTTACAAAAGTTATAAATAATAAATATTAGGTATAAAATTGAGTTTATGTTAACAATAAATTTATTAAAGTAATAAATATTCTTCAAGATTTATAATATTTACTTGAATCGCTCTAAAACAATATACAAAAAAATCCTAGTATCTATTTTCTTCGAAATAATTTTGAAAATACTAATTAGCGTGTGTTAGATATTTGGGGACGAGGCGCTTAAAGCACTTTAGTGACACCATTTTATTGGATTATTATTGATTTTAAACTCAATTATATTATATTTGACATTTAACACTTTCCCATGTGTGTACGTGAAGCTTGTCCACACTACTTTCTATCAAACACATCTCATCCTCCTCTTCAATATCTCAGAGGATTCCTATCGAAATAAGCCGAATTTTCTTACTTTATGCTTTACATGCTCATTCGATCTCAACCACAAAAGGAAGCACCATATATCATTCATCCACAACAATTTTTTTTTCAACTACAAATAATCCGAACGATACTTTAAGAAATTGAAATTGGAATATCGAAGTTTGTAGGTGGATAAAATAAACAAAAATACATATAAATCAAATTAATAATAACAATTTCATAATATTTTGATTTTCAGCTTTATTTTTTACCAATTGGCGTGTAGGTCGTTTCTCAATCACTCAATTCAAAAAATCTCTTGTTTGAAATTTTCATCTTTCCTACAATATAGTGGTAAACAGATGAACAGATAAACATCAAGTATATATATATATATATGATGTTTAATTGTTTTAAATATTTTATGAGTTTCACTATTCTGGCAAAACTTTCCTTTGAAAACCAAATTTAAAATTCTGGCAAGACAGAATGTCGCTCAAGATTCTTTAGCCTTAAAATAGTTGCACTAATCTTGACAATAAATAACTCTATTGTTTTAAAACCACAGAACAGATAAAGAAAATATAACTATGGCACCGCGTAGTTTGATGCCAACATAAACATAACATTTTTTCAAGACTGTTATTACTAAGTCCTTATATATAATTGAATTTTCCAGTACCTTAAAGCACAATTTTTCATATTTTATATCTGCTAGAAGACAGATTGAAGATAAGTGGAATTTGTATCATTGTGCTTGGTATCTTTGGAAGATTATAGGAGCCAGTTTCTACTTCCCCAACCTATATACAGGTGTCACAGCGAAACGAGCTACCTCAAATAATTTCTATGTTATTGAAGATATAATAAAAATCTTATGCAGGACCAAGGGCGACACCCAATTATGAAAGAAAATATGTTTTTGAACCAGTGGCTCTCAAGCTACAATACAAACTTATATTCTTTTGAATGAAATGTTATATATTTCTTAGGTCCATTCGATGGAGTTTTTTTTTCTGAATTCAACCATGCGCTCGTTTCATACTCTTACATGATGAAAATATTAAAAAAAGGAGCGATTAAAATTTGAATAAATTTTATTTTTCAATAGGCTATGAACAATTGAGCTACATAAATACATTGAATTATTTGTTGATAACTTCATAAATAGTGTTCTGATTTCTATTTCTTTCCAAACATAATTCCAATCTTTCCAAGGGCATAGACCGTTTGAGCACGGCGGTCAAATTTTTAATCCGTATAGCAAGGCTTTCCGTAATCCTAATAGACCGTCAGATAGTCGAAGATTTGAGTGCCCCATTTTGTTTTCTCTGCCTTCAAGAGTTTTGATAAGTATGTATATTTAGAGTATAATAATGCCAAAATTAAAGCTGGACCGTGTGGCCAACATAATAATAATTTATTTTAAATTTTCATGAAAAATCCTGCTTTGATCCAATTTTCTCGTTTCTGCCATGCTTACGAAATGAAATTTAGGGAAAAAAGAGTCAGCGAAAAACGATAGGCAGAAGTGATCCACTTGGCCAAGGGTTTGGAATGAGGGCTCGATTATGCAAAAAAATATATAAATTTTTCACGTTTTCCTCGTTTCTGCCATTTGGCCATATGAAAGTTGATATCATGAGTATCTCGTAAAAACGAATGGCATAAGTTGTTCGGATGGTCAAGTTAAGATATGTACAAAAACATCTTGCGAAAGTCTGAATGTTTTCGTGCATATCTTGACTTGGCCATTCGAAGAACTTATGCCATTCGTTTTTACGAGATACTTATGATATCAACTTTCATACGGCCAAACGGCAGAAACGAGAAAAACGTGAAAAATTTATATATTTTTTTGCATAATCGAGCCTTCATTCCAAACCCTTGGCCAAGTGAATCACTTCTGCCTATCGTTTTTCGCTGACTCTTTTTTCCTTAAATTTCATTTCGTAAGCATGGCAGAAACGAGAAAATTGGATCAAAACAGGAATTTTCATGAAAATTTAAAATAAATTATTATTATGTTGGCCACACGGTCCAGCTTTAATTTTGGCATTATTATACTCTAAATATACATACTTATCAAAACTCTTGAAGGCAGAGAAAACAAAATGGGGCACTCAAATCTACGACTATCTGACGGTCTATAATGTATCACTTGAGCATGGCGGAAGCTTAACAGATTTTTGGATAAACCATAAACAAAAATAGTAAGTAAAATGTAAAATCTTTAATGTACAATGCAAATAGCCGAAATGAGCCAATCGCATAAAAATAATGAGAAAAAAACACCCCAATTGGAATATTTTTGCGAATGAATAATGTAGGAGTAAGCACATAAATTGACACCTAAATATAACATTCTCATTGATATTCATTCATTATTATTGTTTATTATTACATATTTATATGACCAACATTAAATCTTTAAAAAGAAAAGAATATAGGTAATAACAATTCAAAAGAATTATACAGAAAAAGGAATATAACAAGAATTGATTTTGTAAAAGCTATTAGTTGTGATTTTTCGAAAAAATAAAATACATATATACTTATTTAAATGGTGACGAGTTTTTAATTTAATTTAATTTAGTAAAATGTAAATATGTATATATGACGATTTTTCAATAAAATGAATTATGTTAGTTGTAAGAAAGTGTAAATATGTTATATTTTTTCTACCTATATAGTTTTTATCAGGCGTTATTTGCTTATGAAAAATGAAATTAATTGCTATCCAAGTTCTTTTATTATATTAACTCACAATTTTTGGCGTTTAGAGAAGATACATCTATTTGGGATTAAAAGATGAAAGTAATAAACTTGGCTCAAACGGTATACAGGGATTAAAAGATAAATGCTCATATGGTCTATGCGATTAGGACAAAACTGACCGCCGCGCTCAAACGATATATCCCCCTTTTCAGAACTGATTCAGAAGTGGCATTATTAATTTCTTTCGGTGTTAAAAGTAGCACACGCATCTCTTACGCGATCATCAATTTTTCTTTTGTTGTTACTGGTGTAGAGTACACTTTATAGCAATTTGCAACCATAAAAATTTTGCATTAAATAATTCAAATTGACAGATAGCAGATTTTGTTTCTCATAGCCTACTAAAAAATAACAATGGAAATTAATTTATTTAAATTTCAATCAAATTTCCTGAATTTTATCATGTAAGAGTACAAAACGAATACATGGTTGAATTCAGAACAAAAAACTATATCGAATAGGCCTAAAAAATATATAGCATCTTATTTGAAAAAATGTAACTTTGTGTTGCAGCTTGAGAGCCACTGGTTCAAAATATAAAATTCTTCCATAATTGGGTGTCCCCCTTAATCCTTCATTTAGTATTTTATTATATCTTCAATAACATAGAAGTTATTCGAGGTAGCTCGTTTCGTTTTTACACTTGTATAATAGTATTGTAATCATGATTTTTTGACAGCTCAAGATTTTGATTAATTTGCATGTTTTAGACCCTATCGAACCCAAAAAAATAATTCAAAAAAAAGGTAGTCGGTCTGTCTATCGGTATTCATGTATGTTCAAGAGTATGTTCATATGTAATAATAAATCAAACTTATGTATCCATCATCAGTTCAATGATTGTGTGATGATTTAAAGTTCAAAAAACATTTTTAAACTATATTTAACCTGAATAGAGTTTAATTTAATGTGTTGAAATATATACGTAATTTTTTTATGTTACATATAAATTATTTTGTTGGTTTTACCTTGTTGACATACATGATAAGAAATTAAATATAAGTATCCAGATTTATGAAGCATCTGAAGATAAGGACAAAAAATGTGACACCTCAAAAAAAATAATGATATTAGGTTTTTGATAAGATTGGAGATATGAAAAACAAATATTGTTATTAGTAAAGATATTTCAAAATAAGTAAACGAATTCTAGTCTTATTTTATTACTGTCACACTAATTCTGTCAGAGTATTAGAATATCAAAGGGATAATTCTGACTATTTTGAAAATAGTGAAAATATTTCATTCACACAATCTAAAAATATAGCTCTTAAGTGTTAAAAATATCTGAATTTCCACTCTTACGTGAAAAAATACTGGAAGAATGATTTAATATTCACGGAAACATTGGAAAATTAAAACAATATGTTTAAAATGACTGAGCTAAAGTATTTAGATACTTATTCCACTTTGATTTCACGCCAAGTTATTTTTATGAAATATTTATTACAAGTTAGTGAAAGGAGCCAAATGTTTGTCTTAAACTATGTATTCTTGAGTTACTTGAAGTTTCAGACGATACATTTACTTGTACACAAATCTGTACACAATCATTTGAAAAATAATTGCATTCAGGCGTACTGCTCTTTCAATGATGAATAAATTGTTTCTCTTCAACATATTTTTTCAATTTATTGAATGTATTTTGATTGATATTCATTTTAATTATTAGGAAATTTACAAATATTTATCGTATGATAATGGACAAGAAACTTCTGGTGCCTCTTTGTAAGGCGAGTAATTCTAAAAGCCTCCGATGTCGAGAAATAATTAGCGCAGGCGTTTTTTCTAAATACATTATCAGTTCTTCCCAAAGTGATAAAAATATTCCTTCAGAAACAAATTTTTCAACTATCTAAAGGCTGGAATAAATATGAATGAATTATAATTTCTTTCTTTTCATCCGTTTTCAAAGCCCGCCGCACATTAGCCCATTTTTCAAGCAATTTTTTTTGCTCGGAGCCGTGCTGGCTGTCGCGCTGGCTCCGATGCTAGAAACTTGATCTGTTGCTGGGTGCTGTGCTTGCCGCGCGACTTGTTTTGCAAGATAGGTCCAATGCTATTTTTCGTAATTACTATCCGTGGTTAATTAGAACGCGCATCGAAATCATGTAACTACATCAGCTTTATGTTGTATTTACTACGCCACGCTGATCTGTATTTCGTGAGATTTTAAGAAATTGTTACTCTGAAGGCTTGCATATTCGGTTATTTATAAATAATAATTTGATCTTGACGATCTCTTGGAACCATAATAATCAACTAATTTTCTACCCTTAACTAGACGAGTTGTAGAACTGCACCACTTATAATTTAGTTTTTCTTGACCACAGTTTTCTCTGTCCGCATTCTAATTAATTCGCGAACTATAACTGCTCTCCTCCGAGCCATTATTTTCGGCAGCACCCATATTTATGATAATCAAGTTCACATTTTAGCATCTCAATAAGCCGCGCAGCTTAATTCGTGTGCGGCGAAAACAAGTGTCGCGCCAAGCACGGCTCATAGCGGACCAAAGCGCAACTTATGGACCACATAGTTAATCTGCTATACCATTCAAGAAGTTTCGCGTCCAGAAATTACCAAGAAAAGTTTTTAGTTATTTTCTGCAACAAAAATTGATATTTTTTAAGATTATTCACAAAAGGGCATTAGTAACTTTTGGCAAAGATATTCTAGAAAAACACCGCAGAAAATTGTTCGGAGAGTCCCTTTTTATTGTTAGTTCTCCAGAAAAATACAATTTAGGTTTTAAACTATCTAATTAAATATTTCCTAGATTTTCATAATTTAATATTAACAAATAATCATCTAATTTTTGAACTAAAATATTATTTGAAAAGACATAATTTTCTTTCAAACAAAAGATAGTGTTATTTTTTTTTCTAAAATTACTTTACAAATATTGAAGTCGAGTTAAAAAATGAATACGTTGAATAAACAATTTTGTATCTCAAAATATACTGGTCTTACTAAGCCAGAAATTTATTAATAAATAATGCATATTTGAATATGATGAAAGGCATGAAAAGCTATTGTAGGCGTATTGATCAATAATTTCAAATTGATTTGATGAAACATTGAATAGATTTCTAGAGAACAATATAATGCCAACAAGATCGATTATATGCAAGTAGAATATTTCATTTTTATTTTGGAATACATACCTTTACAAATGAATAGAAATATTGCATTTTGAATTATTTAATTTAATAATTTTTATTACTGATAACAAATACACATTGATTTCAACAATTACATTATGGCTTCTGAAAATACGTTAGAATATGGCATCCTAGTACAAATACCAACAGAGAGAACAAATATTTACGAATTCATTAAAAAGTTTGTATCTCGTATGAATAAATTTCCATGGATTAGGTCTGAAAATACCTGTTATTTGAATTTGAGTAATTTTTTGAATTTAATACTTTCAAATGTGTAAACTAATAGATTTAGCAAAAAAAAATATGAAATAAATTGTTTTTAATTTACATTTACTCATTGCAGAATTGGTTGTTCATTAGTTCTACAAAAACAATTAATTTCTTTTTGAATTTGTTTTCAAACTAAATTTTTAGATCGATAATGCGTTATTTTCCTGTATTATAAACGACGTAAAATAATAAAGTTGGTACAGGGTGTTCCATCGGAATTAATATTGAGAATTAATTCCTTCAATATTAAAATATTAAAAATTGTGATTGAAGGGACTGAGACTGACTTTTTTTTCAACGCTTTCATTCTTTCAGTTTTGTTTTTTACATTTTCACTTTTAAAGGAGATATTTTATGATATTCTATTCATATAATGAACAATAAATCCTTAAAAGATGTCATTTCATAAATATTTAACATATATTATCTTAAAAGGTCACTCGTTAATGATAATTTCTTGTTATATTGAATTCGAGAATACAAATGATAGAACTTTGATTCAATATGCATATTTAGATAAAAATAATATCGCATAACAGAAAAAAATGGTATTCAGTGAGACAATGAAATTAATGGGATTTATTTTCAAGGTTGTTCCCAGAATGCAAATAAATATTTAAGGAAGGAATCAATCACGGCTCCATAAAGTCAAACATTGTTAATAATGAATTAATGTTTGTTTTCAAAGACAAAAAAGGACGAACTGAATGTGAAAATCATTTTAATATCTTCATAACGGTGAAAAATTGATTTTCGATTTGAATTCGTTCATTTGTTTACATTTCACTTTACCTTCATTACATTCCGCGAAAAATGCATTTCCAAATCGATGAAATTTTGACATTTCCGAAAACTGATTGTTTGTATTAGAACTGTGTATTGTTTCCCCATGGCAAAAGCAATTTATCGCAATGAATCGCTTGTCAACGAAAATTTATCAGTATAATCGTATATAATATCACAAGGGACTGTAATTTTATCAATAAATTTTCCTTGAAAACATTGTTTACCTGGGAACATCGTGAGAGTCATCTGTCCGATTTAATCCAAACAGATGACTCGAAGGATGTTGCTCAAAAATAAACGATGTTTGAAAGAGAAATTTATGATAAAATTAAAGTTGCGAGTGATATTTGTGGAAAATATTTCTCGAATGTTATGGCTGTTATAAGTACCAACCAATTATTTGCTTTTATTGCAAAATGCACTAAAAAAATAGTCATCAAATACTCTTTTGACATTTTGTTTTTTGTATTTTCAGACTTCTTGTCTTCAGTTTCATTGCTTTCCTTGAAAAATTCAATTCCAAAACGATTCAATTTTGACATTTTCGAAAACTGATTGTTTAAATTATAAATGTGCATTGTTTTTCCATGGTAAAGGAAATTTATCGCGGTAATTTCCTGTTGGCAAGCGATTTGTTACTACAGTTATTGTCACTGTAACCATGCAAAATTTATCAGTATAATTGACATGAGTGAAATAATCGATAATATTTTCTTATCAAAAATCGATATTCAGAGCTGATTATCGATATCGAAGCCTGATATTCGGGAAAATATCGATAAATATCGATGTATCGATATTTTTCCCAGCTCTAGTTGTAAGCTTGAAGCGGTCGCGATTAATGTCGTCATTTATGACGTATTGATCTTGAACACAAAGACCGCGATCGTTTCTCATACACCTTGTGGGATACGGAATCCTAGAAAAGATGCATGAACCACATATTTATGTGATGTGTATAAAAAATATTGATACTTGCATTTTATCTTCAGTATAATTATTATCGAACAATAAAACAATTGAAATATCAATAAATTGCCAAAAACAAGTCTTTAGCACTAAAATTTAAAAATATTTGTTTTATTTTATCGTATTTTTCATCTTTTATCTGAGTTTTTACGTTGTAAACATAACATAAATGACATTACTAACAGTTCTCCCTTGTTCCATTTTATGAATATTTTCATGAGTTATCATAACTATTATCTCACTAAAGATGATTGTTGAAAATTTCCTGTTTGTTATGTAATAAGGCACTTCCGGCAAAATGTAAATCATACACATCACGACCAAAGAACAAATTAAATCTAGATGTAAAATCCATTTATTAGTTACAATACTTCAAAATAAAAATGCAAATTTTTAAAAACTCATAAATCTGTTAGGTGATGGTGATATTCTTAATATATAAATTTAATGTTAATAGGTCATAAAATATTTTTTCTCTCTTGTTTGTTTATGTAATTGTCATTTCTTTTTGTTTGGAATGGATGAAATAATACATTGTGCTGAAAAGCATATTATCATTCATCTAGCATCCAGATTTTCTTAAACGTGTTGCGTATACAAATACAAACTACTTTATTCATAGCTAGTATTCAACAATTATTTATAAAAAAATGTGTAAGCTGAAGCATTACGATATGAGACCAAATCACTAAAATTTTTGTCCAAATGTCACACGTTACATACCTATAAGTTATTTTCTACGGCCCTCATGTTCGATATTTTGACAATTATTGAGCACATAGTAAATTTATTGGTGGAAAGTATTGGGCACGACGTTACCAACATGTATTCACAGAACTAAATTTCAGTTATCAAACATAGCTACCTCGTGTTCATTTGATGGTAAAACTACAATGCGTGAAAAGTTAGTTTACGCATTACTTGCAATGTTTAAACCAAACATATTGACATAAATATTTGCCCAACAGAAAAAGAGGCCAGAGTTTCAAATTCTATACTTATTATTATTATTATTCCATGTGTGATTCGGCTGTCTTTCAGCAGTTTTGATTTAGAGAATTTTTCTTCTCCACAAATCAGAAAAGAGGTCTAAAATATATATATAGCACAATTTTCTTCGTTCAATGCGTTGTATATTTTGATGGATCGTAAAATGACAGCTTAACATTATAAAAATTAATTACTTATAGAACGTTATCTAGCAAAAAAAAAAAACATAATAATTCTTTCTATAAAATAATAATAATAATAACGAGTGAAATTATTTAATAAATGCAAATAAAAATTTTGAGCAAAAAATTAGAGTTTTATGTTTTTCACAATGAATACCGTTTTAGTCCGATTTAATTGGACAAAAATTGATTAGCAGTCAAAATATTATTGGTATTATCTTACAAAATTCCCTGGTACTTTTTTTACAGCAATTCGTGTGTATTTTGCACAAAATAAATTAGTCACACTTCACGGAATAACTACGTACAAAAAAAAATTGACCCAATAATATTTCATATTCATTCACAACATTCAATGTTTTTTCTGGTTAGTTTTAAAATACACAATTTATATATGTTTGAGTTAATAATCATATCTTAAGTCAATATAATCTGAATAATAAATTAACATACCTTCAGAAGTCACATAAAACTATCCCAAATTGTTTCACAGTAATTTTAATAAAAACAAATATGTAAATATGAAAAAAACACACACAAACGAATGAGTTGACCGCACGTAGCAGTCAACAACAGAATTTAGACTGATTTACTATTACTACAGTTTGAATATTCGGTTACTGCGAGTTCCTGCAGAGTGCAGGACGAATTCGTATTCAACCTTCGACAAAATGATTAAAAGATATTGCGGCTGGCAACCAATAAAACGAGAATGTAGCTCATATTACATAACTTTTAACATTAAACATTTTATTGAGGCTCCGTACAGTGCTTCCAGGTGGAATCTTGTTTTAGGGCTCCGTAGTCGAATGACAAATACGGGACCCTTATAATTTCGTCATGTTCGAATGTCACAGTCATCTTCGAGACTATTTATCAAAAATATACCAAAAGAGCAAATAATAAAAAACTTTCAACATTTACACACAGTCCTAGTCCTGCGAGTGGGTGAAAGTAGTGACTTCCAACCTTACGAATTGTATAAAGAATTACAAACTATGATCCTAAATGTATCAAACTTCATTAAAGATGTGGAAGAACTGTTTCAATACATAATAGAAAATAAATTGAATGAAAATCCAAATATTTACATTGTCTGTCGAATTTTGTTATTGTTGATAATCTTTTATTCTCATTTTTAAAACAGAAATATCTTGTCAGTTTAGTTTCTAAGACATTTTTATTGATTTTATTAAATGTGTTGGACAATATGTTCCTTACAAATTTCAATTATCTTGTTTCGTTTAGAAGATACAGCAACAAACATTGTGCTGCTACAATAATCGATTTTAGAAATATTATTAGAGTATTGAATTTCAATTGATCATATTTGTATTTCTAAAGATATTCTGTTGAAACTCTCCATTGCGTTACATCTAAGTATGTAGATCACAATAATTTTCACACATTTTGATTATCTCAATTGGGTCGAAAGGTACAGCTACAAATTCTAAATGTTATTTATCAGGTAATGTTATTTATATTTCAATAATTATTATTATTACATTTAGAACGAATCGTGCAGAATACGATATTTTTTACAGACTTCAATTATCTCAATTCGATTAGGAGATACAGAGTCAAACAGTGTGTGCTTCTGATACGGCTATTCTCTCCTCCGTCCGCTACTCAAGTAATACACGTGCGATCGTAGCATCCTTATGATGTTTATTAGAACAAGAACTATGAGAATCGATTCTTCTTGATATATTTTATCTTAGAAAATACAAATTTTAGAATATTTAGGTCTCATATTTTAGAAACTAAGCAATATTTGTGATTTTAGATTTACACACAGTTCTGTGAGTGGATGGAAGTAGTGACTTTCAATCTTACTAATTGTATGAAGAATTACAAACTATGATCCTAAATGTATAGTACACGTCAACATATAGCAGAACGGGATGAGCCTTACCAATAGGATTACTAACCGCACACAGCATGGGGTTACGATCTATTGTCCGAAGGGCAGTATTAAAGATATTTTTCGTCTTTAAAACCTTATCCGATTCTTGGAGAAAGCACTAATGAAGGGGTAAATAAACTCCTAATATTTTTTGTTTTTAAACCCTAATTTTGTTTTTGGAAGAAGCACTCACGCAAAAATTTATAAATTCCTAATCCTATGATCTTAAATAAATAGTATTATTGAAATATTTATAAAAGATTAGTTTTAAAAATTATGTTGGTTATATTTTGAATTTTAACTAAAGAAAGTGAAGAAGAAAAATGTTTAGACCGTGGGCTACAGGATTATATGTGAATATGTTTGTAGTTAACTTTAGTGTTGCCACAAGACAAGACAAGACAAGACTTGAGTTGAGTCTTGTCTTGGTCTTGAGCAAGTCTTGCAGAACATAGTCTTGTCTTGGTCTTGACAAGACAAGACTTGAAGCGAGTCTTGTCTTGGTCGAGAGTCTTGACAAGAGTCTTGTTTTGAATTTTTTTAAATAATTTTTTCTAATTTATATAGTGCATTGGAAACTGATAGCATTAATTAAATCGAAATTCGAGAAGATATCATCAGGAATGGGCATTTACGAGTGAAATTCTGATTTTGATATATTTCCAAAGAATAAATTTTTCATATCTGGATTCAAAATAGTATATTATATAACGAGGGACTCAAGTGCTTGATTTAATCCTGAGGGTGGAGTTTATAATATACTCACCTGAGGGATTAAAGGCACTTAAGTCATGTGTTATCTACGCTATTTTTCGCATTACCGTATTTCATTGAATCACAATAGTCTAAAAGCAGATTAATTAATCTTACAATTTTGACAAGAACAAACTTGATTCAAAAATGTTGACTAAATTCACCATAGTAACAAGGCTGGCTACAACAGTTGTTAAATAAATAAACTTGCTGTCAAAAAGATGATTGAGAAATTTGATATTGATAAGGTTGCGGAAGAGGTAACTGTAGAATTATTTTTCCAAAAATCTATAAAATTTACAAACAACAGTACGATGCATTCCCAAAATTGTGTTACTTGCGATAATGCTAATATAAATCATCAATAATATAAATTTGAATTATAATGAAAAAATTCAATTAACATTTAGGTAAGTACTTTGATTATTTAGTCGTCATAGAAAAAATTGTTTATTTGACTTTAGTCTCTTGGTATTATGGATCATTTTAGATCCCTCGGGACTAAACTCAAACTTAAGTCCCTAAATGAGGCATTAAATTCGTCTTTTACTCCCGGGAGTGCGAAAAGATTATAAGAACATCATAAAAAAAGTTTTCTCTAGCTTTTGTTCGAACATGTTACATATTCCACGTTAAAATTATATTATTATATAATGTGAAAAGTCGGCCAAGTGCGAGTTGAACTAGCACGCGGAAGGTTCTGTACCACCAAACGATATTTATATTACTATTTTTTTTGAAAATCATCTAGTTAAGGCTGAAGCAATATGTTGTTACTCGTAAAGATCTGTATGGGGATCCCATATATTTACCTTATTTTTATTATTTGTTGCCATAGTGGTCATAGTAATACATATTCTGTGAAATCTCAAGAGTCTACCTATTTACACCCTTTGGGTACGGAGTCCTAAAAAAGGGTTCTTCACGTGACATATTTTAGATGGCCATGTTGTCTGAATATTATGATAAAAGAGCTATCAATCCTCAACAACTTACCCAAATACTCACATCATAAATCATAGTTTTGAATATTGAATCAACTTTTATAATAATTGCAAGTATATCATAACTTGGATTTCAAATATTTCATATTGATACAGTTATTGTTTCGCCATCAATAAGATCAAAATATTTCATGAATACTCAACTGAATCTGAAAAAATGTTACTGAAATGAAGAATAGATGATGTTGAAACATTGAAGAAATAATGCAATATGTAAGTGTTAGTTACAACCGCTTAAAAAATTCTTTAAAAAAAAAGCAGTCACTCCACTTCCAAGAACATTTTTTGGAAAGGATTGAAGAAAAGCCAATCTCGGCAAACATCCCTGACCAAGCCGTAGGAGATTTGAAGAAACGAAGGGTCGTAATTTCAAACAAATTCATAAAGAAGCAAACGTTTGGAATATATAGACAAACATTTGCTGTCCCATGGTCAAGTTCACATACTTCTTATCCCCTTTTTGCGATGAACAATAGGGATGAGAACTAATGTATTGCAGATGTCTTAATTTTCACAACACACAAAAATGTGTAAGGCCTAAATTTATAAATACATATAAAGAAATATCTATTTATGGATGGATGTCTACATTCTTTTATTTGTTGTGATTGAAGTTTAACTTTGTGTTTCGAGATAATATTCAATGTAGACAGTACAAAAATTGGTGTGATTTCAGTGTTTAAAGACATGAGACTGAATATTGCTATATGATCTCGTTTTAGGGGCTGTAGTCGAAGTTTTTCCGAGACCCTTCTCAAGTACTGTCCGCGCAAGATAACTTGGCAGTCCTGGGGTGTAAACTTTTAGGGATGATATAAGTAAAATCAACAAAAACCATAGGCGTGCCCAAAAAAATTGTATGAATAATAATAAATTGCACTTGTTATTGGTGATTGGAAAATTCAATCCAAATCTCTGTTATATCTATATTTGTTCAGGGGAATGTTATGAAGTCTATAAATTTTTACTTATCAGTAGGTACTTTTTTTGTCATTAGCTTTAAGATTTTATATCTCTTCTGGGATTATGTAATTTGTTTGTGTGAAGGGCACTGAAAATCATCTTGCAGAATGTTAATTTGAAATTATTGTAACAAAATCATTTGTACGTTTCGTGTTTTAGCGTAAAAAAATATTTTCACATGAAATTTTTTTATTGTCTACACCAATGGACAGACAGATTCAAATGTACCTCATTGATCATTTATGATGCATTCTCTCTGCTGCCCTATCCCTCTAACCACCAAATTTAGCAATAAATGGTTGTAAAAGTAGGACTCACTCTTTTGCGTAGTGCGGTACTTAAGCAAAAGTTTGAGTTTGACACAGCGCATCGTAAGCATACTGGATCGCATTACATTCTTCCCGACTGCCAAGATATCTTGCGCGGACAGTAGGTGATTTGAGACCCACCAAGATGCTAATAAATTTCAAGAAAACACGGAAAATATTTCATAAGCTGAAGTTAATGTGTATTGTCTTCAAATGTCAAGAGCATCATATCGAAGTTCAATAATTGTATTTGATCATTTGCAAAATAAACAAAATTTAATGTCTCATTACAGAAATAATGATACATGAAAAAAAGTCTAGACTTATCTTGAATAAACGTCAAACACAATTCTCCACAGCTACGATGCAATCAAATGTAGATGAATGTATTCAATATATTCCATTCAAATTCATAAAAAAGAATAAAGTATTGCTAACAATTTCCAATTTCCAATAGAATGTGAGGATTGCAAACAATACACTAAATCATCATACTTTTGCAATAAATCAGTACTGGTATTCGAATCAGATTGAGTCAATTTATTTATTTTTTCAGTATATTTTTAGTATCTAGTTACTTGCCTCGTTGTTTTTTTTATATCATTGTTTTCTGAAGAAGATCTTTGGTCAAAGGATCAAAACGTCAAAGTTTCACATAAAATATACGAGTTCAAAATCAAAAGTTGTATTTTTTGCTGTTTTCAATCCAAAGTATTCAAAAACATATGACAAATATCTCAAGTGCCAATATGATGTGATTGGCTACGTACAGAAATTCATTCCATCAAAAACCAGAATAAAAAATTCAGATTAGAGATTAAAATTTTGTGGAAATAAAGCAGGCAATTTTATTCCAGAGTCTTGTACAAGACTTCAAGACTTTCTTGTCAAGACTCAAGGTGCGTCTTGTCTCGTCTTGTGGTCTTGAGGCAAGACTAAATGAAGGTCTTGTCTTGGCAAGACCAAGACAAGACGAGACGAGACCAAGACTAGTCTTGAGTCTTGCGGCAACACTAGTTAACTTTGAAATAAGATATATTTCAATTAAATTTTATCGTTCCATGATTACCCTACAATCTTATCCTGACTGCTACATTAGAATATTTAATTTTGCTTTTCTGAATTCTATGTTTGTCATATAATTATGAAAAATGAATAAGAAATAAAATTCTATAAACATGAATTGTTTGATTGATCTATACATGCTTTCAGAATTATATTATAATAAATAAAAATAAATATACAGAATTAAAACCAAAAAAATCTATTTATTATGAACTGTTTTATACAGGGTGTATCACGGAAAGTGAAACATAGGCGTTTAACATGGGAAATCAGTTTTTCCCTGCGCATTGCTCTCCTAATTATTTCAGACAAAAAGTTTCAAATGGATATAGTGAAACAGAAATTTCTGCATCCGAATCAATGAAAAAAAAAAATTTTTGGCAGCCTTATAACAGCAGAAATAGAATTTGAAAATTCACAGAATTACAGCTAATCGTATAAGCCATGGAATCAGAAATAAGAACAAAAGCATGATGCTTTATACGTCAAATTATTATTATTCATTTTAACAAATTGCATACTTACCATGAATTTTGAACCCAATGGTCATAATTATCGGTATTGGTCCAAGAATAATCCACATAACGTTATACAGTCCCGGCCACAATATCGACAAACTGTAAATGTATGGGCAGGAATTTTAGGATATCAAATAATAGGCCCGTTCTTTATTACAAGAATAAATTCGGAGTCGTATTTGAATTTATTAATGAATATAGTTGGACCAGAAATTGCCGAAACAAATAAAGAAAATGTGTGGTTTCAACATGATGGCTGCCCTGCACATAGTACAACAGAAATTGTGGAATATCTGAATCAAACATTTCCTGGAAGCTGGATAGGACGAAGAGGACCAATTAACTGGCCAGCACGGTCGCCTGATTTAAATCCGAGCGATTATGTTCTTTGAGGTCATTTGAAAAATAATGTTTATAAAAGAAGATACCAGAGTATAGAAGAACTTGAATATGCTAAATATAACACAAGAATGTCAAAAAATAAATAATAGACAATTAAGTAACGTTCGGCGAAGTTTCTACAATAGATTGGGTTATTGTTTAGCACAAAACGGAGGATTGTTTGAAAATCTATTATAATTTGAGAATTTAAGAATATTTTGAGTTTGTTGTAATTCATATTGGATTTAATTTGTTGCATTATTTAATTGTTAGTGTTACTTTATTTTATTTCATCAATCTTAAACAATAAATTAAATTAAACCATCCATCATTTACCATCATTATTATTAGATTTTTATTTAGAAAATTGATATTTACTACCTACGGAAGATATCTATTTTGACAATCATCATTCTGACACTGACGTATTAAACGTTACGCTTTTGTACGTCTCTTATTTATAATTTCAAAGCTAATACTATTAAGTGCAATTCCGTGAATATTCATATTTTATTTCTGCTATCATGAAGTAGCCTAAATGATTTTTTCTCTTATTAAGTCGGTACAGAAATTTTGCTCTACAATATCCATTTGAAATTTTTTGTCTAAGATAATTTGGGGAGCAATGCGCATAGAAAAACTGATTTCCCATGTTAAACGCCTATGTTTCACTTTCCGTAATACACCCTGTACGATACTCTGTTAGAAATATACAAAAAATGTAGAGTGCGGTCCTGAAAATTTAAAATTTACAATCTTCTTAAAGACTACCTGCTGTTAAAGCTGATCACGACCGTTCTACTATATGTTGGCGCGCACTATACCAAACTTCATTAAAGATGTGAAAGAAATATTTCAGTACATAATGGAAAATGACTTGAAAGAAATTTACCTGAATATTTACATTGTTTATTCGATTTTGTTAACAATACCGGTGAATACAGCCTGCGCCGAAAGGTGCTTTTCGAAATTAAAACTAATAAAAAATTATTTGAGAAGTACGACTGGTCAGAAAAGTCTTTCAGTTTTGACAGTTTTTTCTAACGAATTACGGTACAATCATTAGGAAATTTAGTGAAGCTAAAAGCAAAAAATTTCTATTTGTTTAATTTTAGTCTAAGAATATAGTTTAGTTTGCATTGTCTATACTATAATAAAGTTAGTAGTAAAAAGCTATGTTTCAACTATTTTTTGAATTATAACATTGATTCTTGCGTCACCAGAGGGCCTCGCAGAATATCAAATTTTGGTCTTGCCCTGCCACTGATTGAACTTTTACTCCTACATAATCATTTGAGCACTTTAATAACAGTAAATATTTGGTTACTATACTCTATATAGTGTAGGTTTCGAATTTCCAAGACGATCTAACGCATAAACAATTCTAAAAAAGCTAGAGTTCATCAGTACAAATATGTGCAGGAAACCTATTAATACATTCTCTGTTATCCCATTTCTTTTATTTTGTAGATTCTTTTTTGTTCTTCTGTCTTAAAATAACGTAGCACTAATAAGAAATAATTTTCAAACATAATTGTTAAGTATTAATATAATTTCTTTGTTAAAATTTAAAATCACATAATAAAAATGACATATTTCAATAAACAATATAAATATAAAAATTTTTAGAATAAACATTAAATAAACTTTCAAGATCAGAATACTGAATGATGATTGACATTTTGAGACAATGTATCGGAAATATTTATAGTTCATTGATTTTTCTTTCTATCACTAAGCTAATATTTTGAAATCTGTCTTGAGTGAATTTTTTGTAAGTCTCCCGATGCCAGTATTCCAATCTAGTGCAGAGCAAGATATATTCCATCAAAATCTTATATATTCCACAAAACTCATCAGGTGAATGATATCCTGGATTATTCCTCAAACTGTACCAATAAATATCATCGTAATTTAAAACTCTCAGAGCAAAATAAAGGGCTGCTGATGCTTGCAAAGAGATGGCGTAGGAATTGAAATTGTTGTCCAAAGACAGAAGTTCCAATAGATATGAAGCAGCATATCTTATATCCTAAAACATAGTTTTGAAAATTAAAAAAATGAATATGTTTATAGTTGTTATACGTACAGCAGGATTCGGATTTTTGAAAATTTGGATGTAATATTCGACAAATGTTTTTGGATCATCAAATGTTAAATTGGATTGCAGGAAATCGAAAACTTCTTTTTCAGTTTTTAATAAATAATCGACACAAAAACGATCATGGCATAGTTTCAACAAATATGGCGCCTGAAAATAACATGAGCTTGAGAAATAAATATTTGTCATATTTTTTCATATTTTTTAAATCCAAAAGTTTTGGAATTGTCGAATAGTCCAGTTGTCAGAGATTTTGATCTGTCATAAAATGTGATATAGCTGAAATTTGGTTCATTGGTAGTTTTTTACGTGTAAAAGAAGATAGAGAAATCTTTGCAGCTTTAAAGTGTATGCTAAGTTTATAATCTCGAAAACAAAATCGAAAATTTTGTTTTTGCCATGTATCTCGAAAAATAAAATAGAAAAATCGAAAAACTAAGAGTACCACCCGAAAGAGCAGGAAATTTTACTCAAAGTTATATTATAAGTTATATGAAAGAAAAATCTGCATCGATATAACAAATTATTAAAAATACGAAAGCAAACTCGAAAACTCCACACGCGTCAAGCCGCTGAATACAAATATTCAAGTGAAGCGTTCGAGGAAAAACTGAAGTTTCTTTATCTAAAATATATGCAAAACAAAAAAACCAAAAAGCATCTTAAAGTGAAGACTCTAATCTTTCTGAGAAAGACATTAGTTTTCAATAGTTTTTTTTTCTCTCATAGAAAATTCGACTGGAACATAAAATTTCTAAAATTCTCACTGACTTCTATGAAATTGAAGATACATATTTATAGAGGCATAAAAAAATTAAATCCTTGTACATTTATCATCACTATACTTTCACTTTTAATGTAAAAATAATTAAAATGATGAACATTGTCTCTGTTTGATAAAACTCATGTTTTAAAATAATCATTTTCTTTCGTAGCATTCATTCGACAACATTTTCATTTTCAAAACGGTTTTTATTAATCTATATGAATCAGAAATTATTACATCTTCTTTTTAAAGTGAAGTTGAAAATACACTTCATAATGTGTGTTAATTCAGAAATCGATACAACTTGATATGTCTGAGTAATCTTCAATATAAAAAATATATAAGAAAATGCATGTTCTTTGCTTATTCTTATTCCTGCAATTTGAAGTTGAGCTTCAAAAAATGATTAAAAAAGAAAAATTGAAGTTGAAATCCTGGGCTTCAAGAATATTTTTTGATTACGCATTCAAGTTATAAGCAAACATTGATTGGAAAATGGACGATTCTAACTCAAAGATATCCAGTCCTGTCAAAATGACAAAACTGTCAACTTCGAAATCTCTTTTGGATTTGATTTTTTGCAATAATTGCAAAAAAAGATGTGGAGAGCTTGTAATTGTAAATAAACAAACTTATTGAGTTCTGCAATATGTGGTTCTTGTTTAACAGATGATGTTTGTAGAAATTCACCTAAAATTTCAGTGCTAGAACCAAACAGCGATGTTGTAGATGTTTATAATGCCAAAGAATAAGAAGACAGTAAGTACAAGTTTGAAACAGAATTTCTATCAATTTTTCAATTGTTTTTTGAAATACATCTTATTCTTTTGTTCACTTATTGACAAATTCTCACTCATTTTGAAAACCTCCATAATAATTTTTACTCCATTAATATATAATGATCTTAGTCAGCAGAAAACCCATGTTCATATCACCTGTTCACACTTTCAAAATATATAAATTGAATTTTAAAATATAGAGATTAAAATTTTTGGTACGTTCCAAATTGCCGACATATTGTATCCGCCATTCTCAATTTTGAAAATCTTATATCAAATTATTAATCAGCATCTCAAAAAAACTCTGGGTACTCATTCACAAAGAATATTAATAATGTTTTTATCAAACTTTATTATTTTTTTCGATATAAAAATTTTCGATTTTGTTTTCGAGATTATGAACTTAGCATGCACTTTAGAGCCGCAAAGATTTTTTTATCGTTTTCTACACCTAAAAAAGTACCTATAAACCTAGTTTCAGCGATATCACATTTTATGAGAGATTTTGGTTTGAATTTGTCTTTGACAACTGGGCTAGAAAGTATGTCTGAAACTAGAGTAGTACCTAATTATTGTTTGTTTGATTGCGTTGGCAGAAAAATGTCTTAAATGAAAATTGATCGGATGATAATCAATAATATAGTAATTTTCAATCCTACTCAAAGCTTTTCAATAAAATATAGACTAAGAAAAGAGCCAGTTTACAAAATTGAGTCTATAATTTTTCAAAAAAATTACTAATTTAGTTTTAGGCATAATACTTTCAACGATTTTTTTCAATGGAAAGAATAGTAAATTTTGCATCAAGAACATAGAATATTAACTACGCAGAGATTCATAATATTTTTAGAATTTCTACGATATGAAGCAGAACTATGAAAATAGCTCTATTGGAAAACTCGTGTTCCAACTTTCGTATAATTTAAGTTGAAATTCAAGAAAAAATTTGAATTATGGGGTATTTGTTATAGTGTTTGAATTTTCTGTAAATGTTAAAACAATATCAATCAATAAAATAAGTCATGTTTCGTAGTTGAGATTGCAGGAAATGTGATCGCAATTACAAAAATTAGTTTGTAAAATGAATAAAATAGTTTTAAACATTCAAATTGTTGTTGTCAACTGACTATACTTTTTACTTCTATGTAGTAATCGTATTCTATTCAATAAACAAAATCACCTTGAATATCGTAAATATTTTTTCCGTCCACCTCTACTCACAATCAAATTTCTGTTATTGTATTTGTGTGCACTATTTACTAAATAACAAAGATAAGAAAATAAAAATTATAATTGTTCTTTCTAATTTTGGACTCAATGCGTAAATAGCTAAACCGTGTCCGACCGAAGTTTTGACTTCGGCCACCTTCGTTCGAAAAAGACATCGAATACCTTCGGTAAAAATAAGGTCGAAAGTTTAGCTGAAGCCGGAAGTAAAATCCAGTATATACAAACGAAATATTTCGAATTGCGCGTAAGTGCGAGGACAGTGTTTTTCTTTGAAAGAATAACAATTTTATTATGTTGTTTATGCTAAATGTTGATATTTAGTTGCACCTTCGGGTTTGGTCGAAGGTAACGGCAACAGCCAAACATCGGTTTTGGCTAGCAAACTGACCTTCGGTCGAACACTACAACCAAGTTTATTATATTTATATGTTTTCTAGCTAGATAATTTCCATATTTTTTGTTTCCTGTTTATATTAAACTATTTTCATTGGAAGATATTTATTCATCAATTATTAGTATCAACAAAAATACTTACGGTAATAATATTGGCACTTTTTTCGTATTTCAGAGCCAGCCAAAACGTAATTATTCCATACAATTGATATTTAGATTCCGGTACATCTTGCAAAGCTAATAATTTGTCAAACAATCGTATTGCCATGAAAAGAACTGTCGGATCTGCGACCATAAACCGCTGAAATAATTTTGAAAATTAATAAAAACTATTTCGAGATTGAATATAGTACAATACTTGTAATTTTACTAGCCAATTTATGACAGCTGCCCTTAGGGGAATTAGAGCATCATTTGTTTTGCCTAGGTAACCATAAGGCAATATATTTGAATTTTGTCGTCTAATTGCAATTTTAATTTTATCCTAAAAATAATGAAATAATTGTTTAGTTTATGTATACCTTTTTGTTAATGCGAGAACTTACAGATATTGATTTTGAAACGTTATGTTCTACAAAAAAAATATAAATTAGTAAGTTATTTACTTCATTTGTTAAAAATCTCAACCAGAATTATTCCGAAATCAATTTATATTTTTTAGTTGTTTAAAAAAAAATACCTCTATTAAAACGAAGAACTCCCATCATTCCTACAACCTGGCCACACTCCACTTTAGATACGGTCCTATTTTCAGGTATTCCATCAAAAATACTTCTTTCAAGATCAGGATAACTCAAAGATTGATTCTGCTTCATATTTCTTTTATAAACTGGTACGACTCTCTTCACAGTCTTGTGGGTGAAATTCCTGAGCTTGACTTCTTTTTTAACTGACTTGAATGTTCTCCAGAAATGATCATCATCGAAATTAATGGAAGAATAAGAACTATTACAGCGGCAAGGGCTTTTTACTGATGGACTTTTAGCGTCACATATCGAAAGAGATTTTCTAGAGTTGCGTTCTGTTAGAGGGGTCCTTTGTTTGGTGCAACCACACATGCAATTAGAGTTTGGCTTTTGTAAGTTTCTTGGCGAAACGCAACTGCCACGATTCGAAGTATTCATTCTGAATTTATTTTCAATCTAGAGTTAATATTAAAATCTGAAATTATATGATATTTTATTGGATGTTAAAGGATAAAAAAACTATATACTCACATGTGGAATATGTCTGCTTTCGCCGAATAGCACAAGTAAACTCTTGATAAATTTAATTGAACCTGTTTAATTTTTAATTATTCAGTGGAGCCACCTATTTCTTATTTTAGCAAAAATATGAAGAAGAATAATACAAAAAAATTTGGTAAATGTGTATAAAAGTTGTATTGGAGAAGTAACGCGAAATTTGCGAATCATATTCTTTTATTGATTGTAATATTACTATCCTAATCTTATTCGTTATAATTGAGTTTTTTTCATCTGGAGGTTGCTTTTATTTATCGAGTTAGTATTTAGAAACATTTTTTCAGCTTTTGAAATGAATGGCTAGTAATTATATTAAAATATCAATATTCAAATAAACTGTCTAGGTCATTATTCATAATGTCTGATCAATAAGATAAAATATTATTTTATTTATATAATAAAAAATACAAACTAGTATATTATGTAATATTATAAATATCAAAGTTTAGAGGTGGCCATAGGAGGATGTTAAAAACTGAGAGAAATTTATTTTTAGAAGCTGCTTGAATTGAACACTGGGCTCCAATTTAATCAGTTCTTATCTTCTAAGAAGGACTGATTTCTACGGGAGGTAAGCAAAACACAACTATTGAAGATTGAGAAATTTTGTTATTGGAAGAATTAGCATTAAACTGCATTTAACAATCCATCAATACACTCATTAAAAAGAGTTTCGTTATTTTATTCTTAGCTCTTACCATAAAATAATTATTCAAATTTTAATTTAAAGGAATTAAAATAATTCTTCCCGATTCTTCCATACTGATAATAGAGCGTGAATCATGGCAAAAGTGCATAGGGTTTGTAGTCAATATAAAAATTATAAAAAGTTCAATTTGTTGATGTTTGAACTTAAAGTGGTGGAGATTCATATTTATTTAAAGTGAAACTTGTAGTTCGTCAAGAATATGCGTTTTTTTCACAATAATGAGATGAAAAATATAAAGTTTGCTCGAGTTATTTTAGAAATATTTTTTTCTATTATAGGATAGGTACATTTTTCATTTAGATCTAAAAATATTTAATATAAACTCTTTTCGTATTCCAATTATTTTTCAAATAATCTCTTATTAAATTTCTTCAGAGAAAAGAAGATAGAAGTTTTTCGAATGTTAATACTTCATCTGATTCTTGCTTTTTTTCCCTTTACTACCCAAAGAATTATTGCAAGAATACAAAAAATATATAATTAAACAACCACAGCTCAATACTCAAAATAATTTGAGCTAATCCACAATTTTGGATTATTTATTCAGGTCCCCAAGAAAAGGGGAAGACCAAAACAGACTTGGGAAAATAATATAGAAGAGATATTAATAAGAAATAACATCAGCGGCGAAGAAGCAAAGAAGATTGCAAGGGACAGAAAAAAATGGAAAGAGATAATCAACTACATAGAATAGAAAACAATGAAAATAATTAAATTAAGAACAATCTCGATACCTGTAACAGTATTAAGAGATTTAAAAACTTTATAATAATATTTACGTTCTAATTGTGACAGTATATTCGTCAATATATATTCTGATCCCTATTTATCGCCTGTTTCAGATTAGAATAAAATTCGCTAATTCAAAATTGTAGAACTGGGGAAACATTGAATTTTTCTGAGAACCTGAATAATGAATTTTATTAAAAAAAATAAAAAATCAACTGACGATCAATCTGAATTTATTGATTCTGAATACACATTGTAAATAGATGTCAAAACTGTCCTTCTCTTTCATTTAAAAAAAAAAGTTATTTAAGACGCAAGTGTAAAAAGATGTTTTCGGATATTCTCTAATGCACGTGCGGCTTTGTTAAAAATCAGGAAGTGAGTGTTTTTGAAAGCTCGGTGAAATATAGTTAATTTTCTCATGAATATTTTTTTGTAACACTTATTATTGAAATTGATTCAACTTCGAGAGTTCTCAATTCCAAACCATGAAAACAATATTATCATTAATTCCTTGTTAACAGAGAATTATTTGATCATTATCTCCTTATTGAGAAGAAAAAAAAATTATAATTGTGGATCATGGATGCCGTTGGTATTTTTTTATTCTATTTATCTATCAAGTTGTATTTGGAAAGAAAATTGTAGTATGAGATGTGTCCGTTATAATTCTTGTACTTGCTGTAAACGTGATAGCACAGAAAATGTGGAAAAACAGAATTTAATATCAATAATTAATAAAATGAGTCATGTAAGTTACATTTCGTCGAATTAATTTGCCGAAAATGTGATCGCAATTGCAAAAATTTGATCATAATATCAATAATAGTAGATTGTTTAACAAGTAGAGAAAAGTGAGATTTCACTAGTGTAAATATTTCAATTCACGAGCGAGAGCAACGAGCGAATGAATTAAATTTACACGAGCAAAGAAATATCGCTTTCGTTGCGTGTTGAACATGCTAATTTTTTGTATACTTGATGGAAAAATTTAGGTATCAAATTTTCAGTTTTGTTCACTTTCGTATTATTGACAATGTAGAATATTTCTGTAACTGTAGAAAATGGATATTAATTACCTTAGAAATGAATTAAAAAAGTTGAATGCGGAAACATATCCACAATAAACATATTTGTACAGAATGAAATAACTTATATCATTTGCATTGTACTACCTGTAGGATACATATGTTATTTGGAAAATAAATTGCTTGGATGAATATTCATTCGACAAATGAAAACTGACAAAAAATTAGAATAATTTATATAATTTTTTTTACGAAGAGTTCACAATAGATATTTGAAGTTAGTTATCATAAAACAATTGTATACTATCACATGTATTTAGGAATTCTATCACATAAACCGTCCAATTAATTTTTTATCATTATTCTCCAATTTGCAATGGCTCTAGTTTTAGCAATATCTTCTTCAGATAGCTGATGACTTCTCTTGAAAAAAGGTATATTAAGATGAACATTTCTATCTTCCAAAATTCTCTATCTGCTAGAACATAATCAAGAATGCCAGATACTTCCGTTATATTTCAGTCGGAGAAAATACATTTACACAGTTGGAAAAATTATATTCCTCATTATTAGAGATCGGATTTTTGTGCAGTAAAAAACTCAAAATGGGCAGAACCGTGCATTAAAAAACTTAAAAACGAGCCAAAACATTCGTTTTATAAACCTAATACATAGTAATCCATTTATTCACTAATACTTGCAGAATTTAAGTAACCTCGTATAAATGGAAGTAGGTACACTTCGATAAACTTACAATTTTATCTGTACTTCAATATGAAATAATTCAAATATTGGTAAATATTTTGGCAAAAAATAATTAAAAAAACAAAAATTGCAAAAGAAAATTATTTATTTTCTAAAATTTTCTTTAACATTTAATAAAATATAATACTTAAAAAATAAATCAATACTTCAACAGTTAAGCTCAAAAAGTCCGAAATGTGCGACTTGGCTCAAAATAAAATTTAAAGCATATAATCCCTAGGTCATGAATGGGTTAAATACTTGGTTTACAAGGCGCTAAGCTCAAGCAAACAAAATGTGCAATAATACAGAAATCCGGTCCCTACGCATTAATACTGAGATTTACCCATACTAGTAACAATATAATCACTTGGTAGAAAATTTTTTGAACATATTTTCGTGTATTTTTATAGCTTTTTCATCGACTTTATATATATTAACCATCTTTTAATAAGAGTTTTATTTGCAAGAAATTCTTGGAAAATGGGATTTTTGTGTTTGTTAGAAACATATAAACACTGAGGCACACAACAGTAATAAAGCATAATGATTTTATGAAAAAAATATTCAAAATTCAAAAAAAACTCAAAAAGTTAGGATATGTTTCAATACCTAGCCCCGAAAATTAACGTCGCCTACATCAAAATGATCTATTGCTAAATGAAAGCATAGTAACAGATAAACAGTTTTTAGAACTAATTTGTCAGAAACGTCAGAAGTTAAAGATTCTCGCGAAATTCTGGATGCAACTAAAAAAGCGACTTTACCTTTGTTCCCGGTGAAATCGAGAGAATTTTTGTTTTCTTATAAAAAAGCTGTCATTTGGGCGCGTGTCATTGTGCGTTTTTTGTTTGTTATTTTTTGTTTCTAATTAGAAAAGTGTTGCTAATTAGAAAACTGGCACTTTTCTTTACTGATTTCTACATATTAAACCTGATGTTTTCATCAAGTATACAAAAAAATGGAAGAATCATCTGGATGATGGAAGCGCATTTTTGACAGCTCATGAATGCTTGTTACTTCAGAGATTTCTCAAATTACCATCTCTCACAATTACTGAGCTTGGAATCAAGGAGTTTGGACAAACTTACGAACCAGCAGCTTCCATTTAGTACTAGTTTCAAGTTGACTATTTGATAGGTACATAATTTATGCATGTACAAACTCAAAAATATCTTTTAATCTTCATTGTTTAGTTATTGACTGACGGGAGATCGGGTGCTGTACCTTAAAATGATAATTTGATCTTCTTCAAAGCTATATAAAAGAAATACACCAAAAGTAAACAAATTTTTATCCAATAATAATAATTCATTCTAATAAGCTTCAAATTCGCGTCAAACAAGTCATTGAATGAAGCCCGGACAGATTTGACAACTGTACATAATAATAGTGACACCCGCGGCGAAAGTTGCAACTAAATTTTTATCTACTTTAATAAATTCTAGTTGCCATATCCCTAATGTCATATATACCTATGGACATTGTTTCACTTGACACAAGTAATTGAATAATTTGATCTTCTACAATCACTGAGCTTGAATTAAAGCAATTTGTGCAAACCTACGAAATAGCAGCTTTTATTTAGTACCAGTTTCAACTCTGTAAATAGTATAGTTGCTGAGATCTCAGCGTCACGCCAGCCAGCCAGCCAGCCAGCCAAAGTGAATATAATAGCGCTTTTTTCGGAAAAATGCGCTAAAAATAGTTTTAATACATTTATTCAAAAAGTTCAGTAATGGGGTACTTTGGTGCACTTGTTGCAAAAAATATTGTGTGCAATACGGACACTGAACGATCGTCATTATCGTCACGGGTGAAGTTGGTTGCACGAAGCTACGCCTTGATCTTGATAATGATGGTTGTTTGGTCCTTGTAGTTTCACTATTCTTTTGTAAATGTCACTTTTTTAAATATATATTTTAAATTTCGACGTTGTGGTGCCACGAAGTCACTTTCTTCAATTTAAACATAAAATGGATTTGTTTACATACACTTTGTTACATATATTTGAGAATATATTGTAAACTCAATCTGGAGACATTAGGTTTACTCATAATTCATTTTATACGGTATTCATAATTTATTATTGGCAGAAATACTTATCTAGTGGATAAAAGTGTATTTAAAGTTCAGTAAGAGTATTAAATCGTCTTCGGAAGAAATTTAAATAAATTTGCGAAACACGTGCTGAATAATTTTTAAAATGTATTTTTTTAAATGTTAATGGGAATCTATTATCTAAATTTTTGAAAACTAGTTCCTATCGAGCTATTAAATATATTTGCAAGTTTTTTTCTAACATTATATCACCCGTCTTATCAATATTATAGCTTATTATGCAGAAAACATACTGGGTGTCTTGGAAAAACGGAAGATTAAATTTCTTCAGAAAACTCATTCAATTGAATAATGTAATATTGTTATTTGGATAAAAAACACAAGTTAATATAAAAAGATGCTTGTGTCTAAATTATTGCATGGAAAAGGATGCTGGACGTAGTTATAGAAGTATAAACGGTGAGGTTTGTAGGCATATTAGAGGAGATCGAATAAGAAATGAGTAAAATGTGGCTCAAAGAATTGGTAGGGTTAGTTTTTTTTTTTATTGAAAATCTGAATTAAATTGTGCGTTGTTTATGGGATACCTTTATAAGGTGCCCTTGAACTGCAAATTTATAATTGCCAATTGGACTATTTCTGATAGTTGCACAATTGTCTTGTAATAGACGACACCTACTGCTTCTATGACTGATTTTTACATGTCGATCCTGTGTTTAATATACACCGAAACGAAAAACGTGTTTTTATTTTTCGTCACGGTACAAAAAATCGTTAAAATTTTTAAGGAATATATTAAGAATATATAAACTGAAAAGTCATTCAGTTAGTTCGACCCTGTCGCTAAGGTTTATCACTGTAATAAAAAAAAAATATATTTATTAGTAGACCAAATATTAATGCATTAGATTAGCATGAAAATATTGGTTTTCGAACGAATAAATATTGTGTGAACAAACTGTCAAGAATTGTATTCATAAATTTAAAAACTGTTTGTATTTAAATTTTATGGTGAGTAATGTAAAAAATTAATTTTATTACACCGTTAGATTCAATGAAGTGGAGACGATATTTGATCCGTTACAAGATTAAATTAGAGTTTTAAGTTAGTTACATTCTGTTGCTGCATATTTGCACATCGTGGTGAGTAATGCTGTTTTTGTCCTTTTTCAAACAAATTAACATTGCTAATATTTCGAATGATAGACTATATTTGAAGTAACAAGTTTTGAAAGTAATATTCTTCAGACTTCCTTCACTTAAAAGACAAAAAATTATTGAATTCATGAAAGATCAACTAAATTTATTTACGTTGTTTTACTCTATTTAACGAATTCTAATTAAGTACAATTCATTTTCTATGGAAATGAATTTGTCTATTCTTTATAAAACCGGACATTAGTCAAGAATTTATACATGTTAAACTTGGTGAGTTCATGTTGGTAGTATTATGCACAATATCTGTTTGGATGACAACTTTTGTGACTCGGCAAGTCTCATGTCATAATACCTAATTATCAATCAATTTTTTCTATTTTAGCTATACTACAAATTTTTAACAGAAGGTTTCACAATAATGTCACTAAACTAGTGATGTCACGTGCTGCTACTTCTAAATGATAACTCTAAATCATTTAAGAAAGCAAAATCAAAGCAGTAACGAAACGTTCCAACACGTACGATATAACACCATAAATTTAAAACGCCGCAACTGTAGCCAACTTGTGTGTAAGAAGTTTCACTGCATTACTTCCAGTAAGTAAAATTTTTATTATAAATACAATATAATTATTTATAAGGCATAAAACAATGAATGATATAATAATTAATGATACGTTAACGCTAACGTAAGAATTTAATTTTTGTGCATATTCGCACTGAAATTGACAGATAAGTTTATTGCAACTTTGACGACGTTTGGTTTTTCGTGGGTATACTGGAATTTTGTTATTCAATAAACATGAGCAAAGAAATTCGTTTCAAACGTTAACGTATCAAATTATGGCGTAAACCTATTGTTCAAAATTTTAGTATAATACTTTTACTGAATATTGATTAGAGCTCCGTAAAATTGATCATTATGATGAAGTATTGAATCACGATTTTGCAGTATAACTTAGTTTTTCTTTTTTAAAGAAATGTGACACATACGACTTTAACAAGGGTTTTAGATTTGTATGGAAATTCACTCTATTGTATAATCTAGTTAAAGCAGAACGTCTAGAATAATAAACCTGTTTATAAATAAATTATGTTTCAAAAGAGTAACTTTTGGATGCAACCGTGAAACAAGATAATAAATAAATAGATAATAGCATTTCCAATGCTACAAAATAATACATAAAAAAAATTATGGACGAAGGCTGAAAGTATATTATTATTGGCTTAGCGCAAAGATTGTATTCCCAATATTTGCTTATTAATTTTGCATTTTGGGTACGTTTGACACGATGCATTAAATGCTGCATTTTGATTCTTTATTTTCATACTAAGTAAAATGGACCTTGTCATGCACAATTTTTTGTTCATTATACTGTAAATTAATGGATGACATATGCAGCATATTTTTCTGCATTTGATGCTTTGTATATTTTGAAGGCCTAGGTTTGACTGGAAAATGACAGTCTTCATCATTAATCTATTAATAATACATTACAACCCATGATATAGCAGAAAAAAATGATATAAATGTTGTTTTATTATATTTATGTTTGGTTCACACAAAAGTTTTGCGATAAGTACAAGAATAGTGATAAAAGAACAATAAATTAATTTTATTGTGTTAACAATAAATCACCAGAAAGATTGGTACTTATCTTTGCTCAAACGGTATTCATACTATTCATGTAATATAAGTATACTTATAAGCTACATATGGAATAAGTAAATAATATAAGGACCGATATTTCAGTCCTTGCTTTATCTTAACCGAATCTTAATTACTCTGGCAATGGTAATAATAATTGTTTTGCCAATCATAACTATGAGAATTAAGCTACGTTTAGATAAACTATAAGTACTGAAATATTGGATGTTAGACAACGTAGTATGATAAATGAAAAGAACGCAATATGATAGCGCTTTCGTCTAAAATTCGTTAGCTATGAAAACAAAACCATTTTATATTTTTAGATAAGGTTCTACCCGAACATGAAATTAAATGTGCCTGTACAATATAAAGATAAAATGTGGTGTTAAGTTGTTATTTCGTTAGTTTGCTTGTTGCTACAAAAATCGACATCCAAGAGATTTGGATAAAATTTGGATATTATGAAGTTCAAGTTTTGATACACAACATACCACAAAATAAGAATTACCTCCAGATTAGTTTTGTAGATATTTGAATCCTGAATCGATACTTTTTTCCTACTTAGAAGTCCAATGGAACGGCATAACACATTTAACTATTATTATCATTGCTTATCCTAATTTTGGATTCAAAACGGTAAAATTTTACTTATTTATTTTCAAGTCATCACAATTGTAGATGATGGATATTTGTATTGTATTATTATTATTGTCATTTGTCAAGTTGACATTTGGAAGAAATGTGTATTTATTTCTAAATTTGTAAGAGCTTGAAAGATTATAGTCCGTGAGACAGCGCATAAATTTTTCGTTGATTACCGCTCACTTGAAACTTCGTGAGTGATTTCATTGTGATGAGTCCGACAGCTTTCACATTTGACGAAATTCTTGATTTGGGGGCGTTTTTCAGCGAGAGCTAATTGAACATGTCAATTTCATGAAGTCTTAAAAATGTATTACCGTCATATTGATGTTTACACTAATCAAAAAATATTTTGATTATAAAATGAAAAATAATATTGTCCGACATGAATATTGGGGGCCGGTGGTGAGTCCGACAAGCCGCACTTGTCAAAAGTACGTTGGTATGAAAACGGATTACCGCTAGTCTGAGACTTTGAAGACGTGTTCAATTATTTTTTTTTTTAAGATTTGGTCATTTTGTCCGACAAATTTTCGGGGACGTTTTCTCAGTCCGACACTGAAAACGTGTCTGGATTATAACAGTTCCCTCTTCAATGACCGCTCGCCTCTATGTTTCTTATTTTTCATTCAAATAATGTCTAGAACATTACTATATACATGTCCGACGATTTAAGTGAGGCAATACTTCAGAAAATCAAAAATATGTTGTATGAATGCGGCATAGAGATATACATATATGAAATGCATATCAAGTCAGTATGATTATTGATTATAAATAATGAAAAAAGGCTTGTCCACCAATATATTAATATTAGAGAGTTTTTGCAAGCTACCGTTAATGAAACGTCAACGCTAGCGTCAAAAACTATTTCCTTTGTGCATCCGTACTGAAATTCACAAATTTGTCCACTGTAATGTTATTGATATCTGCTAATCCTTGAAGTTTCTTGTGAGTACACTGTAATTCAAGCTAGCATTATTGAGCAAGCATTTCCCAAAAAAATAGTTTTTTACGTTAGCGTTATCGTATCACTAGCGGAGGCTTGCAAAAACTCCCTACTATTTTGGAATCAAATGTGTGATATAAAGTCAGTATACTGTGATAATCACCTCAAATATCATTCAAATTTACCTTCAACTGTGATATCTATATATTAATACGTCAAGAGCAAACTTTCGAAATCTTTTCAAGCATATTGCATGCACGGAGGAGTGTGAGATTTGGCATACTCAAAATTCATATGGAGATGTGCAGAAAGCGAAAATTATATATAGGTGTCTCATTTTAATCTATATATTAATACGTGAAGAGGAAGCTTTGTATCCCTTTTCAAGCATATTGCGCGCACGAAAAAATTTAATATTTGGCATACTTGAAGTTTATATGATCGAGTGCAGAGAGCTGAAAGTATATACAGGTGTCCAATTTTAATTTTACGACGTGAAGAGAAAACATTGTACCGCGCACACGCATTGATGTGGAACTTGGCTTAGTTGAAGTCTGTGTGGAGAATGTGAGATATGGCAAATTTGAAGTATATCTGGAGAAATATGCACCGACCTATAGTCGGGGGAGAAAGTCACTTTGAAATCTTGAATGGGAACTACCAAACCTAATTTTAGATTAGAATGGAGCATCGAATACCAATTTAATTCTACTAGGAACCCCCGGAGATAATGGATGAAAGTGAGTAATGTTCCAACCTAGCGATATAATAATATATTTCTTTTTCTATTTTCTACTTTACTTCTTTTCAATTATTTTGTTGATGAATTATCCATTACTAGCTTATAAACAACGTCCATTACTTATCTCTTGATATTAAATACGTCAAAAACTGAGTTATATATGTGTGAGCGTTTTCTTGTCGGACTGACGATAAGAACCAATATCTCTGTCGGACAATGTATTTCTTGGACAGATAATATGTTTTCAAATTATGACTGTTTTGGTCCGACAAGCGATCATTGATGAAGGAACTGTTATAATCCTGACATGATTCCATTGTCGGACTAAGAAAACACCCCAGAAAATTTGTCGGACAAAATGACCAAATCTTAGAAAAAAAATAATTGAACACGTTCTCAAAGTCTCAGATTAGCGGTAATCCGTTTTCATACCAACGTACTTCTGATAAGTGCGGCTTGTCGGACTCACCGCTTGCCCCAAATATTCACGTCGGACAATATTATTTTTTATTTTATAATCAAAAAATCTTTCGATTAGTGTAAGCATCAATATGACGGTAATACATTTTCAAGACTTCATGAAATTGACGTTCAATTAGCTCTCGCTGAAAAACGCCTCCAAATCAAGAATTTCGTCAAATGTGAAAGCTGTCGGACTCATCACAAAGAAGTCACTCACAAAGTTTCAAGTGAGCGGTAATCAACGAAAAATGTATGCCCTGTCTCACTGACTATTTACAAATAATTATATGCACCTTGGTAATAAGTGTTTATTGAATGCCTCGTTCGTTTGCTGGCCTCCAGCAAACTTATTATGAATTAAACTCAGATTCAGCCATAATAGACACATTTTCGTCCTGGATTCATAAGTAATTATTCCATTTGAATATAACACTATTATTTCAACTTTTTAGTATAAATAGTAGACTATTTGACAAGTAGAGAAAAGTGAGAGTTTACTAGCGAGTGTAAATGTTTCAATTCACGAGCGAGAGCAACAAGCGAGTGAATTAAATTTACACGAGCAAAGTGATGTCGCTTTTCTTACGTGTTGAACACGCTATCATTTTGAATACTTGATGGAAAAACTTGAGTGGAAGACGCCAACAATAGAAATAATTTTCTACAGAAATACTAATCAAGGTTCTTCTTGTAAAACAATATTAAAAATTAATTTTTTTAAAATTGGAACAAAATATGAACATTATGGTAACCAAGACATCAACAGAAAACCAAAAATAATTAATTTTCGGTACAAGTACTGAAAAATAGGTAGCCCAATTAAAGAATAGGTATATTGTCTTTTAGAAACGTGATTAACTCTGAAAAACGGCTGATATCTATATTCTCGCGAACTTTTAAAACTGCATTCTCCATGGAATATTTTGATCATAGTGTTGAAGTTTTATAGGTTTTACCTAATGCTGAGCAGAGAAATACGCTAGCAGAATATTTTCAGATATTTTTTTATTTTTCCTTATATTTACCAATCTTGGATTTTTTTATATTCATATTCGTAATTTTTTGCGATTTTGAAGGCAGTAATTTTAAAGTTGCAGCGTTTGCAGCCATTGCAATATCAGGTAGACTACCCGGGTCTTGAAAATCACTTTCATTGCTGTTTTCGTCCATAATTTTATCAATAATTTTCTTAGTTAAATAACAGATTTTACACTATTACATGTAGCACCTGTCAAAAAAAATTTTTTTTGTTACCTGCAAAATAAAAGAAAAACATTTACTTTGTTATGACAAATTTGTAATGTGGAAAGTTTCAATGCAGGTATTATGAAAAATACAGTGTGTGGCACGGGACAAAACACGATTTTAGCCGAGGGGGATGCCTTGGGCTGCAATTCAATGCTTGTACTGAAATTATGCACTTTCGGTTCTTGATACATAAATAACTATTGTCAGAAACTTCAGTAGCTAAAGATTCTTGTGAAATTCTGGATGCAGCTAAAGAAGCGATTTTACATTTATTTCCGGCGAAATCGAGAGAATTTTTGCCTTCTTATAATTATGTTTAACCTGTATTCTTTTCTTAATCAGGTTAAAGCTGTCATTTGGGCGCGTGTCACAGTGCATTTTTTGTTTGTTATTCTTTGTTGCTAGTTAGAAAAGTGTTGCTAATTAGAAAACTGGCACATTTCTTTACTGATTTCTACATATTAAACCTAATGTTTTCCATCATGTATACAATAGTATATTGTACAACAAGTATAGAAAATTACCCATTTCACACGAGGTGTGTAATTTTCAGCACGAGACGGAGTTGAGTGCTGGAATCACACAAGTGTGAAATAGGTGATTCTATACGTGTTGTACACTATACTTTTTCTACGATCACAGTTTTTAATGGAATATGTAGGTAAATCATTGGTATAACTGAGATTTTAAATCGATTTCCACAAATGTAATATAATTTAGGCATTTTAATTGTTTGCTCTGCTTAGTATTTATTGTGATATTCATTTTAGTTATGATTTGGAACATTATTGATATATTTTCTATCAGTTGATTGACGTTTTATTGTTGTGTAATCTAATTGTTGCAAACTACGGAAAGATTGTATCTGATTGGCCCACTTTCACCAGGCGACGTTCTGATTGGCTTATTAGTTAGAGTTTTCTGTGATCTCGGGTAGCGTGTTTTCTAAATTTTTGTCACTAACCATTTTCCAACTGCAGTAATGATATTTGTGGATATCTAATTTTGATTATGATACAATAATTACATACATAATTCCTCGATTTCAACAGAATGTGATGAAACGTGTGTGGTCTGCTTCAATTTGACAGTTGTGGTTTTGTAGTGTTGCTAACCTTCGGAATATATATTACAAGAATAAGAAAATGATTCCAACGGAACTTAGTGCAATTTTGTTATTTAAATGTGGCTTATAAAAGAGCAAACAGAAATTTATATCAAGTCCATGATATTTATCAATAATCTTGCTGAATATATCATCTAAAGAATATTCAGAATGAATTTTTAATATATAAGTTGTTCAAACTGGTGTGAGAAATCATTTCTCACGACTTTTCGCACAGTTGTGTGAAATTGTAAGTTTTCTATTTATGTTTTGCATGAGAAATATGTTGTTTTCCATAGTGATCGTAGAAAAAAAAAGTATTGCGGAACTGTTGTTATCACCATGACAATTGTAATGAAAATTTCTTCCTCCAACACTGTTTTGGAATTTACATATTCCATAACCAAAAATTATGTTGGAACCAATGACATTCCAAAAAATCGTTTAGAATGATTCCGTATGCCGTTTAGAATCATTTCGACGAATCAGAAGCTGTTAGTTTGGTTACTACCATGGTTACTTCCTAACAATTCAAGTATTCATATCTTATTTTACGTTTGACCTTTAATTATTTTTCAAGTTTCCTCTGAAATATTGGTGAGTTTCCAAAACCTTGTCAGAAAAAGTATAGTTTACAACATGTTTGGAATGGCGTATTCCTCGCCTTTGGCTTGGATTACAAACTTTTCGCTCGTTCAGAATATAGGCCATTCCAATACTTATTGTAGAATATATTATTATTATCTTAGCTTAAAAAATTTATGTCATTTCAGCGCAGAAAAAAGTATACTCGAGTTACAATGATCTCTAAATAGATTATGTGAAATTAATTTGAATAATTCATTTGGAAGTATTAATTTGAATAGCTCCAACAAACTCTACTAATATTCGGTGGTTAGTGAAAAAATATTATATTTCACTCGAACGAAAGATATCTTAAGGTTGTATAATTGCTAGAAAAATTTCACTGGTGAAACTAACTCATTACAAACTGTACAATTATAAATACTTGAGTTTCATGAAGGCCAGAGAATAATGTTTTAAAATTCTCATTTTATTAAACTCATTGTCACCATTTTATAAGACTATTACAACATTATAATTTTTAAGCCGTATTAGTATTACGAGGTCGTCTATGAATCTAGCCGGCCGTTAAAATTGATGGTGAAAGTATTAGTTTTAAGTAAATGTTTACAGAAATTGCAGTATTTTAATTGTCAGTAAATATCAACTACTGCATTTCTGCCGTCTCAATATCTTGTTTCATCAATTAATTGATTGATTAAGTGGATGACATTGTAATTATGTAAGTAAAACGAAGATAGTATGGGTCAAAATTTTTACTGACTTATGATAAATATTTTGTGGAATGAATGGGCAATTTATTAAATCTATGATCAATTTGTTATTCCAAATGTGATTTTGAATAATTTTTTTCATTATATTTTGCACCGGTTGCTTTAAAATTGATCATTGATTCACGTTCTGATAATTTATCATAAATATCAATCATTTAAAATCTTGATTATATATATTTGAGATTACTGACTTAATAAATACAAACAAAAAAATCATTTATCGTAATACTTTGATAGTGCAATATCTTGTGTATTATACGGCGCAAATTGACTTACCTTATTATTTTTTTATCGTTTGTATTTCATGATAACATTCAACCTTCAATGCATTTTATAGGTGGAAGCAAAAATTCAAAATGAGTGCTATACCCAAAATAAAAGAATTTGAAAATGTTCTGGAAGGCAACGAAAATTGGAAATATTTCAACTATTATTCAACAAATCTAACAGCACCAGGTGAAAATTACGGCAGTTTAATTCTAAAAGTAGATGTGGAATATGAAGAGAATAATAACAAACATAAAGTGGATCTAGTTGCGAAGCTGTGCCCTCCAAGTGAAGTTTTAAAAGATGCTTTTAACTGCTCCTTGACCTTCAAAAAAGAGATACAAGCTTATATGGATTTATGTCCTTTGATAGAACAAATACAAGAAGATTACAGCATTCCAAAAGAAGAGCAATTGAATTTTTTTGCCAAATGTTTCGGAGCGAGAATGAATCTGAAAAATAACGACATAATCGATGATGACGCAGTTATTATCTTGGAAAATTTAAAGACAAAAGGATATTTTGTTGAAGATCGAATGAAAGGATTAGATTTACCCACAACCGAGCTAGTATTGAAGGAATTGGCCAAATTGCATGCTATAATAATTGCTATTAGACTCAATAGACCAACTGATTTTGAGAAAAAAGTTTTGCCCTGTTTGGAGCCTGCTAATAATGGTGGAATTATGATAGATGGCTTTTTAGGGGCCGCTATTACATTGTTAAAAAAAATTGATGATTGTAAACAATATGGCGAAACAATCACAAAAATTTTCGAAGACAGAAGAAAAATAGGCGGGTTGAAGTTTCCTTTAACAAGTAACACAGATTTTTATACTATTGTACATACTGATTTTTGGACCAATAATATGATGATTTTGAAAGATAATAAAGGGGAGCCTTTAAAAGTAAAAATGGTTGATTTACAGCTAACTGATTATGGCTCACCAATCAGAGACTTGCTTTTCCTACTATACAGCTCTGTACAAATTGATATTTGCGACAAATATTTTGACAGATTCATCAGATTATACCACAAAACTTTTATTTATTTTTTGGGCTATTTTAATTGCGATTTAACGAAATATTCTTGGGAGAAATTCAAGAAAGAATTAAACGCAGTAGCTCCACACGAATTATTTCATATTATATTTATGTTAAAACCGATCTTTTCTGAGCCTGGTTCTGTTAAAAGTATGGAATCGTTGAATATATCAGATTTTGAAAAAATTGATAATCTCGGTACAGTATATTTGGCGAAACTACGACAAATTGTTTTATCTTATGCTCAGAGAAATTGGTTACTGGATTAAAAAAAATATATTTATTACGCACCATCAAATTCGATAATTTTTGAAAGTACAATAAATAAAAATGGTTTTTAAAACAATAAATTTATTTACCCATGTATAAAAGAAAGCAACATAACATTATAAAATATTCATCACAAATGTCAAAGTAATTTTAGACTAGATTAAGTCAAATTCATGAATTAAAATTAGCAATAAGTACCCATGTATTAAGTTATATTATTGGAATAAATATATCTAAATATTTCATATTCGATCTTCTCTGACAGGGCCGTACAGATTATTCAAGCCCATTGACCATAAGAGAGATTTGTCAGTTTCTATGTTGACATATGGCATATCAGTGTAAGTATTTGAAGTGCTGACTAAATCACCAAATTTTAGACATTGGTCATCTGTAGGTAAATAGAAATAAAATTAGAAGAAATATATTGTAAGTGTTTTTTGTGTGTAGGTTTTACTAGCGAATACGGATTTCAACTTCCGTTCTCAATCGACGCCTGTGCGTTTAACTTCAAAGAGTATTATATAATAAATTGAAGAATTCTTACTCAAGTCCCACTTTAGGCCCCTCGTAGTCACATGCTTACAGGGCTCCCCGATCGGTATAAGTCCACACCAAGCTTCCTCAGCTCTCAGTTGATCAGGAATAAATATTTTGTGCCTTCCAGGAGATATCAACCAAGATAAAGAATCATTTGCTAGAGAATACATTTCAGCTTTTGGCAGAATATTCTTTGCTTTATATAAAGTATTTACATTTGCCATTACTTGATCAAAGCGTCCCGCCGAGTCCACAACTGCAATAACATTTTCAAGCTGTAATTATTTTCAATCGTTAATATTCATTTTTTCTTTCTCTGGTTCAGCTTACCGGTTGTTTATTTTTATCAGATATTTTTTTGATTTCTCGTAAAGCTTTGGTGAAGTCAGTTTCATTTTGGTCATCAGTGACTATTACTGAGCTTTTGTGACTATCTCTTATATACTGAAGATTTTTAGTGTCAATTGAATCCATGTCACCTGTTACAAAATGGGGACTAGGAGTTGTTATATCGTTTAATTGATTTTCTGCCATCCATTTGTACCACTGGTTCGTCCCACCGTCCACAGTTATCCTTAAATTTGCTACAATTATACAATTATGTAATCTATTTTAGTACTCTTCAATCATTTACCTTTTGACCATAAAGGCAATAATAATTTAGGAGACGACGTTATTCTTGTATTTAGAATTAAAACTGCGTATTGACAGTATTGTCCTGAGTTATTTTTACTTGATAAAATATATTCAGGATTCCATTCTTTCACTTTCAATGACTTTGGATTTAGTAATGACATTTTCGACACGTTTACATTTTGAGGTTATGTTGACTTTATGTCAAAATTATTTATAACGCTATTCGCTAGATGGCAGCAGTAGTCTCGTTCTTTCAATTTAAATTGCTTCACAGGAAGAAATTAACACGTATTATTTATTTATTTATTGAAAAAACATATAAATAATTAGAGGAATTTAATTATTAGTTCCTGATGAACGAATTGAAGCCACCCATCCATAAATTAGGAAAGTATCAGGAAGGAACAACCAATAAACTTATTAAAAATCAAGACGTGTTTCTACAAAAACCACAATATTATTTGTATAACCGCAGCTATTTGATTTTTTTTATGAGAGTGGAAGTACTTTTTCAAAATAGTCAGGAACAGGAATTGAAGAACGGATATTCCCATGATCAATAATAATATTTTTCTCGTAATATTATTATAGCTCACTTCGTTTCCTTTATGTTTCTTTCTCAAAAATATGTATTTGAAATATTTTAGCTACAAAATTTTTACATGGAAAATCAGCGTCAGAATAATGTCCAAAAATGATTTTGATATTATTATTTATATCTGACCAATGGAATTATTATCTTAATTATTATGAGCACCCCTTCAAACTATATTTTGATCGAATTCTCTCAAATAACTTATTCATATTTGCTAAACTATTTCGATGTTCAAATAAAAGGTTTACAGGGATAATAACACAAGATTTTACTCTTGAATGAATATTTATATGTTTATTAAAAAGTAAAATATAAAATAAATTGTGAAATTTGCAGATTTTCTAATAAAAAAAATAAAGATGTATTATTTGCGGTTCCACTAATATTTGTTCATTTTTAATTTTGATGCCAAATAAATATCAATTTTTATTCGAATTAATCGAAATTCTGCACACTCCAGTAACGTTTCACACCCGAATGATGAAATTATGAAAGCGATAATCCAAAAAATATTATGGATCCCAAGACATATCGAAGAATACAGAGATATTTACTAATGCTAAGGCACTAAATACATGAGTATTATCATCCGCCGTTTTGTGTCCTTAGAAAGCGTTTTAGCACAAGAAACGCGAGGATTGAGTCGAAATAGTTTAATCTTTAGTAAAAAACGTGATAAAATAATATCGGAGTCAATCGATGTAGAATCAAATTATTCGGTTTTCAATCAGATATAATTGTAGTAATGATAAATACTCAGAATATCATTATGGAATTTTAATTTATATTCTGTAATACAATTTTTGAAAACAATCTGACAAATTTATTGCATTTCAGAATATCTAAATATATAAAGCTATTGTTTATCTTTAAATTTTGTAATCTTCAACTTTCCTAGAAAAACTTTTATGCATATTTATTGGGAAATTAATTATTTTACTGCTCTCACCCAAGGGATGAAAAACATGAAATTATACTATTTGCAATTTTTTATATCGCATGTCTTGATGAAAAATTGTGAGTTCGTAATATGTTACTTATCAGAGAAATAATTGATTATAGGTATATTATTTATACATATAATATACTTATATATGTATATATGTAAATATATGATATATATTTTTTATAATAGGTACCTATGTATAATACATAAATATATTGATCAATTATTGCTCGAAATTGAAGTTAGAGTCTATGATCGTGTCTAAAATATATATTAAAATAAACTGAGATAACTTCAATCAAAATTTTAATCTGATCATAACTTTAAATGGAAATTTTGACTGAATATACGTACTTTTATACGAAATACTTATAATTCGTCTGTGAATCTCACAGCCACAATTGCCGCTAATAATGATGATAAATCATTCGGCACATTAATGAGTCACTCCGAAACTATTTTCTTTAGTTTTTCAAGTTATTATAACATTTTATCCTCGTCAAACAACGCATTTCCTGTAATGTTTACATTGGTTTACATATGCTTTCTTTTATTGACAGGGCACAAAATGACGGATGATAATACCTATGTTTTTAGTGCTCTACTAATGCTTTTATATCAGATGTTCAGAAATATATTATAATATTCGAAGTTTTAAGTGGAGACAGAAAGATTTAAAGCTCGAAGAACAATTGAAATTTGTTCAAATATCAATTTTTGAAAACTTTCATTAAAAGTGAACATTTACATGGCAACTACAAACATGCGAAATGATTGTTTTGTTTACAGGACGCGAAATATTTCGCAGCCGGGATGCGAAATATTTCGCATCCTGCAATAAAATAAATTATTGGTATCATAGTAACATTCCAAGTCATACTGATTGATTCGGAATGTTAAAATTCTCTTTTCACATTTTTATTAATTTTGAGACATGGTTTGAAAAAAAAAGATTGCGAAATTCTTTTGCATTCTCGAATAATCTTTTATTCTCGAATGCAAAAATGACATTTCGCAGTCTAGAATAAAAAATAACTATTTTAGAGAACTTTCATTAAAAGTAAACATTTACATGGCAACTAGAAACATGCGAAATGATTGTTTTGTTTACAGGACACAAAATACTTTGCAGCCAGGATGTGAATTATTTCGCATCCTACTGATTATTGGTATCAGCAACATTTTAAAATCACATTGATTGATTCGAAATTTCAAAATTTTCTTTTTAAATTTTTATTAATTTTGAGACATGGTTTTCAGAAAAACGTTGTTTGATATATGATGGCGAGATTCTTTTGCATTCTCGAATGCAAAATTGATATTTCGCAATCTAGAATCAAAAATAACTAATTTTAAAGAGTTAATTGACGAACGTTTGTATGTGATGTCCAAATATGAGTAATAATAATTCTAATTGCACATTACTTTAGATTTTTAAGTGAAATTTCTATTTGCATAATGTTAATAAATTAATGTGAACAATGCATTTTTTTTTTGCCTCTCAAATTATGGTCATGATGTATTTCTATTGTTTATATTTCGATTTTGTTTTTATTGTGTACTGTTAATGGTGGTATCTCATATTATTTGCAATTTTGCTTGGAATATTGGAATACTATTCTTAAATATTAAAAAAGAGTAAGTAGGATTTTCACTGAGTAAAGCTCGCCGCACACGATGCAATTTTTCAAGCAATTTTGTTCACTTGGCGCCGCACTGGGTGCCACGCTTGCTCCGATGCAAGAAATTTGGTGCGATGCGGGGTACTAGACTTACCACGAGACTTGTTTTTCAAGATAGGTTCGGTGCTATTTTTCGCACTTGCTGCGCCACTGACTGCTGTCCACAGCCAATCAAAGCAGACGACGAAATCACGTGAATACATAACTGAGTTGTATGTCGCATCAGAATGCTGTGCCTCGTTAGTACATTGTGTTTTGTGGTGTTTTAAGATACAAATAAGTAAAAATTATTGCTAGTGGAAATTAGGTAATGTTTACGTACCCTAGCTCAGGGTGTATACCAAAAAATTGAATGAAAATTCCCTGACTTCCAGGTTATTTTTTATAAAATTCCAGACAGTAAAAAACAAAAGTTTGATACAAGTTTACATATAATCACAGATTAATGTTGCAATTCTGTGTGAACCCTATAAATCTGTGAATTAAAAACAAAATCGCAACGAACTTGATATCATGAACGAATTTACATTAATCGACAAAAGTAAATGTACTTTGATAAATTTTTTTTTTCATGAATTTATAGATCTGGAAGACTTATAGATTTGCACAGATGGCCCTAGTATCTTAAAGAGTGAAAATATACTTTTATGAGTAAAAATGCATAAATATCCTATGATGTATTTTTTCCAGACAAATATCAGAAATTCCCTGACGATTCCATGACATTTCCAGTTTATCTAAATTCCCTGACATTTCCAGGTTTTTTACGTTTGGTATACACCCTACTAGCTCGTCAAACAAAATGTTGAAAACTCTGCGGCCTTGATTCCTTCTCAAAAGTCACTCTCTTGACCAAAGTTTTTTCTTATTTTTTTTTCTGTCTCGTAATTCGCAAGCTATAACTGTAGCAAATGCTCCTGCTCTTCTCCGACGATTAATTTCGACAACATCCATACTTGTAATGTGAAAATCTACCAAGTCTACGTTCTAGTGTTAGAATGAGTGGCGCAGCTTGCATCGTGTGATGCGAGAATAAGTGTCACACTAAGTGTACCTCAAAGTGGCCCAGTGCGCAAGAAAACTTGCTGCAAATTAAGTGAACAAAATTGCATGGAAAATTGCCTCGTGTGCGGCGGGCTTTATACTCGCCACAAAAACTAAGAGTACCCGTAGTTTGACGACTGGTAACCGCACTCTACGGTTCAGGAAATATCAATCAATCTATCAAGTGCACTACAAGTGTCTGTCACACCCGTATCGGGTAAAAAGCGTGACTGATATTCATTTATATATATATATTAATAGGGAAAGTATTGTAATGATTTTTTGACAGTTCAAGATTTTGATGAATCTTCACGTTTTAGACCCTACTGAACCCTAAAAACAATTCAAAAAAAAGTCGGTCTGTCGGTCTATCTGGAAGCACGATAACTTGAGAACGCGTACGAATTTTCAACTGAAATTTTATATTCAAGTTTTTCATCGAAAAGCTAGGATCAAGTTCGTACATGAGCTATTTTCAAGCAATGGTACCAAAACTTTATTAATGGAACTTTTCAGTTTTTCGCGTTTATTTTATAAACGGTTATATTTATCGCATAAAATATAGAATAACTAAAACTAATCCCCGAATGATTTGGCACAGAACTCACACGAAACATTTTCCAAAATTATCAGCTGTTCATTTGTTATTATCAAAACTTAAATTATTATAAAATTCGTTAAATTTTCTGAACCAAAGAAAAAAAGAATCATAATGTGAAGTTAGAATTAATATCATTCATATTTTGACATCACAGGCAAACGTTTGTCGATTGTTCTATTTGAAATAAGTAATTTGGTATTGACGTGTTGGGTATCAAATTAAAGGTGTAAATAATTTTCGTAGAAGTGTCAAAGAGGATATTTAAACGATTGTTAATTGTTCCTTCCACAAATAATTTAAATGATGTATAGTTTGGTATCAATCTTGAGCTCTCGGCGAGATAGGTATAGTAGGTATCAAAATTGAATAATTGAGTAGTGGAATCCATGTCACCATCTCCAAATTACACTTCCGGTGATCAAATGTCGAAACTGTATGTTCCAATGAATTAAAGACCCCAAAAATCTAGAAAAGGACTTTTCTTCTTCAGAAATACTTATTTTATGTAAGGACTAAAAAGTAACCGCCATCTGTCACTTCAACAATGACAGCTGTCACTTTGACAATGCAATTAATTAATGCGACACTCCAAATTTCTGAATCAGCGATGAAACTGTCCATGAAATTTATGGTCGGGGAATAATAATCTAATGTATCCTAAGACATATCAAAGTGGTTACTCTTGTGGCAAGAGCACGCGTAAATACACCAGTTCGATCCACAGTAAAGGGCAAATTCCTTCCAATTTTGAAGAACGATACTAGCCGCATCTATGAGATATATACTACAGTTCAGATTTCGTGACTGCTTCCATCAAAAACTAATAATTTCGTTTTAATTGTGTGCTAAGAAAAAAAGACTTCAATTTATTTCTATGAATACGCTTGGCTAATGGAGTAAGTAGCGCCTCAATGCGGCAGATTTTAGAAACTCGTAGGTAATAAACGAAGTTTGACGTATTCGCTGTCACGCTGCAAATGGCGACAGTAGATGTATTTTATTAAATAATTTAATTGTTTGAAGTGTGTTTTGAACCATGAGTGGAAAAAATAAAGGGATAGGTCGTAGTTGTTGCGTACCTGGTTGTCAAAACACCCAAAATGAAAATCGTGACTTAATTTTTTACCCTTTTTCAAATGGAGAATGGAAAAAAGATCACAAAAAAATGGGCTATTTCGGTTCGTCGAGTTAATTAGGTATTGAAATATTCGATTGTTGATGACATGAATATATATATAATTATTGGTATAATGTGTATTCTCTTATGTTTTTTATATAAATTTTGATTCAATATAGGTGCTTTTTATATCAACATTCAAGTTACTTGTCATCATAATTTCTTTCTTTTTTAAGAGACAGTGTCTCGTTTTACAATTGGAAAAAGATCATTAACTTTACAGGCTTTGCATACCGCATTAGCAAGTTGCTTTTGAGGGGGACGATTCCATATCATCGGTATATCAATTTTAAAGCAAATATTTTCTATGTTCACATAGATAAAAATTGCTGCAGCGTTCTTGCAATATCCTTTTTCTGTCTCACAGTTACAATTGGCAATTTTAATTATTCGATCTTCATTAATCTATACGATAAATTATCCAAAAAACAATTAGAAATTGCAAAAAACGAGTTATACTATTCAACACAACAAAAAATGAGTTTCTGCTATTATGCACAATACTATTGAAAAAAGTATGAATATTCCAACTGGATTATACGTTTTCTTGTTTGTTCTTTCCAATGTAAACGCCTGGAGTTTTGCGTAATACAACTCCAATGATTTTTTCACATGCGTCGCTAATAATGTCTTCGAAATGATCAACATGAAAACTATAAACCAATTTATTTCTTCTGAATGAATTTCTCCATGGTAGTATTTAATAATAGAATAACAAGACGAAAAGTTTATCAAAGAACAGACGTACAATTTGGAATCTTCAGGCGATCGATTTTGCACTCAAATAATTTCCTTTGGACAAACTTTTTTGGCGGAAGCAATCAAATTTAACTCCTTCAAATCCACAGATTGATATCAACATTTTTATTCTATGTATACACTCGATGTTTTCAAATCAAATCTAACATTTCAATTTCGTTATCATATCTCTTACCCTGTCTCTTACCTAACAGTTTATTCTTGTCGCCGCTAGATGGCACGCGTGTTCCGAGCTGTCAATATTAGCCAAGCGTATATAATAGACTTGCTAATTTTAAACATTGTTGCAACAAAAAAACTCTGAGACATGGAACTTTTCAATAATCTGCACATTTTTTCAGAATGAGATTTTTCATCCATAATTTCGATAAAAACAATTCGCGCAAGTGCAGAAATTTGTACAGTCATAACATAAACCTGTCTCAGATTATTATAAATTTATCCCTGTGCTCAAACTTAGTTCAATATATTCGTATACGTATGTTATTAATAAATATATAAGATAGTTATTTTATTTGATATAATCGTGCCTAATATCTTCTGGAGATTATTGAAGCCTGTTTTCTCATATTCTAATTCAATTTTTTAAAACAAAAATAAGATCGAATACAAATGAGAATAAAATAGCTCTCATTTTACTCACCGCAGCAACCGAATCATTTGCGCTTGTGAAGAAACTAAAAAATTTGAAATATAATTTAAAAAAAGTCATTCTTCAACTACAGATTTTTTACATGTTTTGTCTTCAATTTTCCTAACTTTCACAAAAAATTTTTGAAAATGTCACTTTGACAGCTACTATTGGTATTTAACATAACGATATTACGAATGTCTGCTTGACAACTTTTTCCTGGCTACCACTTCCGCGGAAGACCTCACCATGCACCGCTCAAAAGCGGAACAAATCCAGCAATGCAAGTTCCTCTCACCAATCCATCAGCAGTTGTTACTTCTACAACCAACAAAGCGGTTTCTTTTGCAGTCCGCAAGAACATACAACCGTTGATTTAAAGTTCAGATGTAGTCTTCACCAGCAAGTGAAGATACGCGCGCTCAAGAGAACTCAAAAGCCGGTTTTGAAGATCGCGCGCGAAGAACATATATTAGGAAGAAAAAGTGTGTAACTGCTCGAATATTTAACGGAGTTTTTTCTATAAATTGGAGAATGTGAGCTTGAAACTGTGTAATTTGAGAATAATATTGTAAGTGTAATAAATATTGATTGTTTTTATAGAAGTTGACTAAAAAGATAAAATAATTCAAAATATATGATTTTAGTTTCTGGAAAATAAATACAACCTAATTATCAATAATTCATATCTAAAAATTATATTCATCACATTAAAAACTGGGAGAAACTTACAAAAAAGTGTAATAATTTGAAGTGATCAAGTAAAATTTTGTGAACTATTATTTTAAGAAAGTGAGTGTCTTTTGTTGAGGATCATTGTCTACAAATTTAGAAAATTGATTAAAGGTACGTATTTACAAAATAAAGAATTACCTTTTTAATTAGAAAATGGATATTTAACAAGAAATCAAATTAGTTGAGATGATTCTCTGAGATCTTATGTAGAACCTTCGAATAATTAATTTGAGGATATTTTGTAAAAGATGGTAATCTTGATGCAGGATATGATAGTTGTGCACCTCGCATTATTGTTGCAATTGTCAGTACCGGAAGTGCACCTTACTTTGACTTTTTTTGAGTTCTTCGGATAAATCCAGTATGATTAGCCGTATTTCAGTATTCGAAATTGCTGTAGCATCTAAATGGTTGTTTTATATTTTTGTACCAATCGGCTGAGCCAAAAGTGCACTTTATATAACAGACTTTTTGAATTTTTTGCATAAATTAAAAACAATCAGTTGTAGAATATTGAAATTTTATATTGAGCATTTCTGTAACATCTAGTTGAGTACCTCGCATTATGATTGCAATCATTGTTACCGGAAGTGCACTTTACTCCAAACATTTTTTGAATTTTCCGCATTAATCCAAAACGATTGAACATAGAATGTTATAATTCAGTATTTAAGTCGACAGTACCATCTAGATACTCATATCCTATTTTCATTGAGATCGACTGAGCCGGAAGTGCATTTTACTTGACAGTCTTTTGGAAATTTTTGCATAAATTCGAAACGATCGGTTGTAGAGTATTGAAATTTAGTATGTCAGTCTGCTGTAGCATCTGAATGATTGCCCATTATTCTCTTAACAATCGACTGAAACAGAAGTGCACTTCAGTTGAATTTTTTTTTAAAATTTTTGTATTTAGGAATGCAGTAGCGCAAGAATGATGGCCTACTGTTTTCAAAACAACAGACTCGAAAGCGCACTTTTTTTGACAGATTTTTAGAATTTTTTGGATAAATCCAAAACGATTAGCCGAGGAACGATGGAATTTTGATATGCAAAAAATACATCCAATGATGTACAAGTAGGTCGCGTGATGTCCACGACAGATTTTTTGATTAGAAAATAGATATTTAACAAGAAATCAGATTAGTACAGATTAATCTTTAAGATCTTTATCTAAAATCTTCGTATAATTAATTTGAGGATATTTTGTAAAAGATGGCAATGCTGATGCAGAATAGGATTTTTTAAAATTCAAGTGTAATTTTTGATAAACTGATTGAGTTTTATTGTAACTTTTTTTTGTTCGTAGCACGATTTTTCATCTTTTAAAATTTTGCACAAAATGATTGTCTTTTGGTTTATATCCGGTGTATACCAGTTGTCTGAAATCCAGAGTATTCCAGATTAAATTTTTTGATTGATTTGAGAATGAAATCTCAGAGTTGACAATAAATTAATGTTACAATTCTTCACAAAGCTATAAATCCTAAAGACTTATGAATTTGTTAATTACAAATTATTGTTCTTATGAATGAATTGATAATTGATTAACAATTAACGGTGCGTTTCTTATAGATATATTTTGAATTTGCGCAGAATTGCAATACAAATTCTACTTCTAAAACTTGTAAATTGAGATATTGAATTAGTAAGTAGCAAATTTGTTTATGAATGTCTACGAAAAGTCGAATTGGAATTCACTTTAAAAAAAAATGTAATTAAAAGGACTTTAAATTAGAGGGAATGAATATGATAGTTGCCAGAAATAAGTATCCATAGTCGTATGAAGAAAAAAAAATAATGGACAGTGTATAGCATCTTGCTCTGTCAGTTTGATGAATTAATTTGAGTTGTCAGGTGGTCATAACTGATTGTCTGGATTCCAAGGTAATTAAATAAATAGTTGATAAAAAATCAATTGTTGAAGGATTCAATATTATCAGTTTTTTAATATCTTTAATTTTGCTCTGAATAGAAGAACCGTACAGCATTTCAAATATCTTCAATATTATGAAAATTATGCAAAAAATCATAAAAGAGTTAGTGGGTACTTTGATCATACGCATGCTTGCTAGTTTGTACCGACGGCCAATTCACAGACGAGGTGCTAGAGGTACGTTAGAACATTACTCATTTTTCTTTAAGTCTGAGTGCTGGTTTTCATGTATATTTTAGAGAATATTGTTGAAAATTGATAATCAACACTGTCAGACACTTCTCATTGGCAGTAATTCCTGCTAGACGCTTTAACGCTCATGAAAAAATTACGTAGTCTTACTTATAGCCTGAGTCCTGATTTTTATATGTGATACTCGGGGAAAAATCTCAATTCTTTTTTTAAACCGCCAGACCAAGCGAGAGATGGATGCTCATAGATATTTCGCTTACTATCAAACCACGCGCTCTTACTCACAGCGATATTTTAATTGTGTATGGTGGATGCTTAGCCCCTACGATTAATCTGGCTGTTTACAAAAAGTATTGAAATTGTTCCCTGAGTATCATATATAAAAACTAGGACTCAGTCTATAAGTATGATTACGTTATTCTTTGCAAGCTTTAAAGTTTCCAACAGAAATTACCACCAATGGGAAGTACCCAGCAGTGTTGATTATTATTTTTCAACAATATTCCCTGAAACATTCATGAAAATCAGCATTCAGACTTCAAGAAAAGTGAGTAATGTTTTAACGTACCTCTAGCACCTGGCATCTATAAATTGGCCGTCGGCACAAACTAGCAAGTATGCGTATGATAAAAATACATACTAACACTACTTTATTCCACACATTTTGTTTCTTAGAAAATAATGGCGGGCCTGCGATTTTGCTCCATTAGGAGTTTTCATCTTTAGCATAAATAAATATCATATAAAAACAGACACTTACAGTACCAAATCATGAAGAATATGAATAAGGATCTTTTGTGATAAATCTATTTGCAAAAGTTTCTATAATAATAGTTTCGAAAGCTGCTACAAGCTGCTCTGATTTACGTAGTTTTCAAGTGAAACTAGCGGTATGTGAATAGTTAATTGTTGATAAATAATAATAATAATAATAATAATAGCTTTTTATTTTTCACTTATTGTCTGATCCTTTTCATACAAAAAGTAGAGTAGATCTATTTTTAATATTATCGCTGTTGCATAACGGAAATTATCTCTGTACGTTTGGATATAAATGAGCGTAACAACCTGCGCACCAATTCCTACTTTTTAAAGCTCTGCAGATGATATGTCTTCACTGTTACTGTTAAAACTAATCATTTCAAAGTGCTTAAGTTGAAAAAAATATTATATTATTCTTTTGTATAATAATTTTATTACGGCCCATTCTGTCAGCTACCATGGTAACAATTAAGGTTGTTAAGAAGAGGAGTGGGATCAAGCTGTGGTAGGAACCCTGCTCTATGCTAAATACATAGGATAAACATTCATTGCCAACTTCAAATAAACAAAATTTCAATGATTAAAATTAATGGAAATGTTTGTTTCGTTTAAAAATACCTGATTTTGAATAATTTGGTTCCTTATTCTATTCTTTTAAAGAGCTTCCATCCGTTGAAATATTATTTTTTCATATTTTAACAAAGCTACAATATAATATGTATGGTGCGCAACGCTGTAGACTTTCGGAAGTATTTTTGACATCTGACGTTTAGTAGTGGTACTGCGTTTCATAACTAAACAAACTTATTGATGATAAATCTACATCAGTGTTGGTATGTATTTTTATCGTATGCATACTTGATTGCTTGGGCCGACGGCCAATTTGGAGATACCAAGTGCTAGAGGTACATTAAAACAGTACTCACTTTGCTTAAATTCTAAGTGTTGATTTTTTATGTATGCCTTAGAGAATATTGTAAAAAATTGATAATTAACACTGCCAGATACTTCCCATTGGCGGAATCAGACTATAAGTGTCACGCATATTTTTCTATGGCTTTACGTAAGATCAATAATCATATCATTTCTAACATATTTCAGGGAGTTACACAATACGTAAGTTATTTAAACAGCCCGACCATCACTTGTTATCACAGTTTATGTTATTATCCACGCGAGATAAGTTCTATAGTGTTTTGATATATTTCAGCAGAGTCAAGGGTGAGTTGAATCAGGAGATTGAGGTGTGAGTTTAGTTGCTAGGTGTGTGAGTATGCAGTGTGTTGATTGAGAGAGCGTTTGAGAGTAAGCATTGATGATATAGCTGTATGCCTTTATTTGTGTCTACGTTGAGCCTATGTGATTGTGATTATTCCTGTGATATCCCTTGTGCTGTTGTTGTGAGGTCGTGGCTCTGAGTGGAGAGCGTAAGCCAAGAGAGCGACATATATGTGTGCACAATTGCTAGCCTTGTGCAAGTGTTCGCTGGGTCACTATACGGTAGGGGCAGAGGGTTTTACCTTGGCTTTTCGAACGCCTCATAAGTCCTTTGTAAAGCCGGTGTGAGGTGACAGCAGCTAGGGTACTCAGGGCAGACGTGACTGAGTTACTCTCGACTCCCAGACGGACGAGCCAGTGGGGCTGACGTCGTCTTGAGGACTCGGGGTTGAGCACAAGCTAGACGTAGTGTTGTTGCTCCCGGCAGAGGTTGAGCGGGTCGACAGTTTGGCGCTCCCAGTGTGGTTTGAGCAGGTCGACTGGTCGGCCGTGTTCCCTGATAGTACTGTTTATGTGTTTTCGCACTTTGTGCGTTTCCTCTCTATGTGTATACCAGAGAGTGTGATTTGATGTTGATGGTGTTGAGTATATAACCTGCGTGTGTTGGTGGCTATGATTGTATAACGTGTGTGTGGAAGTGATTCCTCACTAAGCCAGTTGTTTGCTTATGTTGTATTTTATTTCTAGAACTCATGAGATCTACACTCTGAGACCGGCGGCCGCTGAACATCAATTATTCATGCATATTGTTTTATTGTAATATTTCATTGGGCTGTAATACAAGTGTTATATTGAATTATGTTTTGATTAATTTATCCTTTTATAATATTTCAGAAGTGGGATCTGAACAGTTCACATCAGGATCACGGCTACATCTATTTGCATTGATAACCTAACGAACGCTTTATTTTGTTACAGTCAAACCGCCCGTTTTTCTATTTCTTTTCACAGCTGGAAGCCCATCACTCATGGATAGGAGTAGAGAAAGTAACCTGGGAGGCTTGATTTGTGTGACCTCACGAGAGAAAAGGCAGTTTCCTGCACGATAGATGGTATCAATTACTCCAATGAACGTTCTGCAGCTCGTCTAGATACAATAAGAAGCCAGAATCACTTTTGTTGCTTCTGAAAACAGTAAGAGGCAATTCGCTATCCAATAGCTTCAGGAAATCTCAACATAAGATAGAATGCTCTCACGTAGCGTTGAACAGACTCGGAGATGAAGTAGTATCTGCTCGCTGCTTCACTTGTAGACAGCAAGGACATAGACTTTCACAATGTATGAAACATCGACGTGGTGCACATTATTCAGACTGGATTGAATATAATAGAAATAGACATCAGTCTGCATATTAAGAGCAAATACAGCTAACGATTTGTCAACAACAAGTTCAACCAGTAAAAAGTGTTCTGACAACCATAATAGAGACAAGCGACAATGATGAATATTTCTTTGACGAAAAGTGAACGGTGTAAACTTTAAAAGCCTGTCGATCTGAGATCTACTTGTGTGATGATGAGGGAATCAACTGCGGAAAGAATTGAAAAATTGAAAAACTGATAAATGATAGTAAAGTAAGAGAGAACTCGGAAACGGATATGTTAAATATTCAGATGAAACTGAGGAGCACATGTTGGAAATTGATCAAGTGGAATTGCAAATAGTCTTTTACGTTGAACGTGATACCGTATAGTCGATATCTATCATTGTAGGACAACTATTCACAGAGTCGTCAGAAGTTGTGGTCTTCAAGAGAGTTTTTGGTTTTGAAGAAAACCGAATCACCATTCAGTGAAATCGTATCGACACCGTGCAGTTCAATCAATTTCTAGGTTAAAAGCGCTACAGTCATTCCTCCAAGATAAGTAAGCTAGATTACCTGTCGTATAGAACAGAAAGAAGAACTCTTTGTCGATTTGAGTTCACGAGAACCAGAAGGATATGTACATGTAATTCCGCGAATGATTGTAGTTGTGGAAAATCATATGGAATGTTTCACCGACGTGAATCTGTCCGATTCAGATTTGAAGATATGAAGGGATGAAATCACAGCTCAAGGATTGAAATGTATGGCTGATGGTTGGGAACCATAGTCAAGAAATAATGAACAAGGAGTTAGTGAAGACGAGATAAATATTGGGAGGCATATAACAAGAAATTAGTGAGAACAGCTTTTAATTTTGTTCAAGACTTACCAAAACTGTTCTACCAAAACCTTAGAAGATATTTGACGCACAAATGCAACATGAGTGAAAGTCGTTTCGACGGATTGAATACCTATTACCTATAGACTGTATGAATGATCCATTGTGGGGAGAAAGCAAGAACAGCAGATGGTTCAAGTACTATTAGGCGCTGATACAATCCGCTAATCAAATTCCTTTTTTTGTGGCACGAATATTTCTTGCTACGAAGAAAATTTGAGAAAAACGAATGTGCATTGATTGCAGACGTCTTACTTGAGTTACAGTGTAAGATTGTTACCCCTCCAGACATGACGTCAGGATATTACTAGATACTCATAGAGAAAAGCTCAAAATATAAACTGCGTATGTGATTAGATTGTCAGTATGAGTTTTATTGTTTACCATTCAGATTAGCAACTAGAAGGGTATACCAAGTGCAACAGTTTTTAGGACTTACTAGCTATTTCGCCAATTCATCAAAAACTATGCAAGCATTCTACAACCAATAACGAGATTGACAGAAATACCGCTTTCAAGATTATATAACCCTGATGCTGATAAAAAAAAAAACTTCAAACAGATGCAATCAAGATTGATTTAGGTGGAACTCTTCTTCAAGAGAATCAGTCGGACAAACTACATCCATCAGCTTGTTTTGATCGTCAAACATCTCTTACTAAAATAAGATATCATCCTCACGAATTGGAAACATTAACAATAGTAAACAATGAAAAAGTTGAGAATGTATTTGTTAGAAATTCATTCTAAATTGGTGACAGACTGTGAAGCGTTGGGAACAACGAGTACAAAGAAGGACTCAGTTCCTAGAATCGGAACATGGTAGCTTGGTCTTCAGGAATATACTTTTAATATAGAATATCGCCCAGGATCACGAATAGCTCACGACATGGATTCTCTGAGTAGGAATCCAGCAACTATTGAAGAATCCTCCAGTAAATTAATATTTTGCACATTGAACCCGATGGTTTTATCCTCGCAGATCAATGACACATGAGGAGCTCAAACTGAATAAAGATATTTCAAGTGAACCACTAGAAACTGATTATGAGAAAAACGTATATGAAGATTGATGCCTTAGAGATGGAAGAGTACATCGGATTACTGCTACTGGAATACAATGAGTTGTACCCGAAGGACAGAGAATACAGAAAGTACGCACTTACCAAAACAACTTTGGACATTTTGGGATAGATAAGACATGGAATTAGCTTAAGGCGTTTTGTGAAGAAATAAATTGACTGTTGTTTGAATTGTATGCACCACGAACATCCAAGAGAGAAACACCAAGCATTACTTAATCCCATAGAGAAAGTACCTGAACAATAAACATTGATCATATTGGACCTTCTGTTGGAAGCTCATCAGGCAATATTTACGTGATAGTCGTCGTTGATGGATTCAAAAAAATATGAGAGCAGTGGAAATACAGAAACGAATCACGTTATGATTTTTGGGATCACTTATCACAAACTTTTGAAGGAACATCGACCAGATTGATATCTGATCCAGGAACAGTTTTAATCTCCAAACAGTTTGCATCATATTGTACAAATGAAGAAATGAAACACATCAGCAAGGCGAGAGAGTAAAATTTACCGTTCTAACTTTGCTGGCAATTTCTGCCAAATATGTTGTTACTTGAGATAGATAAATTGGAGACAATCAATTCCCTGTGAATAACTTTGTGAATTCGACAACTAAGATAACTCCGAGTAAAGTACACCATCAGATGCAGTTTTAAGCATACTCAGATGTACAACAAGAACGACCAAAAGTGAGTAAAATATGAGGAATGTGACAAGAAGTAGCTACAAACATGATTGAGAGTCAAATACAACAAATTGCAAGTATTGGCAATAGTACAGATTTATTATCACAGTAAGCAGGACCTTCATTTTAACGCCAGTACTACGAAACGCTGGATACAAAATCGAAGATATACCTCATTCAAACTGCAGTAAGAGAACGAAGTACCGAAATGTGATAGCTGTTGAAAAGATGGAATCATTTGTAATGTCACTCAGTGATACTAGATCGTCGTCGGACGAAGCAACACCTGATGACGATACTTGTGGATTGCAAATCAAGATTCTCGAGGACGAGAAATTTGTCAGGCTGGCCGAACTGTCACGCATATTTTTCTATGGCTTTACGTAAGATCAATAATCATATCATTTCTAACATATTTCAGGGAGTTACACAATACGTAAGTTATTTAAACAGCCCGACCATCACTTGTTATCACAGTTTATGTTATTATCCACGCGAGATAAGTTCTATAGTGTTTTGATATATTTCAGCAGAGTCAAGGGTGAGTTGAATCAGGAGATTGAGGTGTGAGTTTAGTTGCTAGGTGTGTGAGTATGCAGTGTGTTGATTGAGAGAGCGTTTGAGAGTAAGCATTGATGATATAGCTGTATGCCTTTATTTGTGTCTACGTTGAGCCTATGTGATTGTGATTATTCCTGTGATATCCCTTGTGCTGTTGTTGTGAGGTCGTGGCTCTGAGTGGAGAGCGTAAGCCAAGAGAGCGACATATATGTGTGCACAATTGCTAGCCTTGTGCAAGTGTTCGCTGGGTCACTATACGGTAGGGGCAGAGGGTTTTACCTTGGCTTTTCGAACGCCTCATAAGTCCTTTGTAAAGCCGGTGTGAGGTGACAGCAGCTAGGGTACTCAGGGCAGACGTGACTGAGTTACTCTCGACTCCCAGACGGACGAGCCAGTGGGGCTGACGTCGTCTTGAGGACTCGGGGTTGAGCACAAGCTAGACGTAGTGTTGTTGCTCCCGGCAGAGGTTGAGCGGGTCGACAGTTTGGCGCTCCCAGTGTGGTTTGAGCAGGTCGACTGGTCGGCCGTGTTCCCTGATAGTACTGTTTATGTGTTTTCGCACTTTGTGCGTTTCCTCTCTATGTGTATACCAGAGAGTGTGATTTGATGTTGATGGTGTTGAGTATATAACCTGCGTGTGTTGGTGGCTATGATTGTATAACGTGTGTGTGGAAGTGATTCCTCACTAAGCCAGTTGTTTGCTTATGTTGTATTTTATTTCTAGAACTCATGAGATCTACACTCTGAGACCGGCGGCCGCTGAACATCAATTATTCATGCATATTGTTTTATTGTAATATTTCATTGGGCTGTAATACAAGTGTTATATTGAATTATGTTTTGATTAATTTATCCTTTTATAATATAAGTGATATTACGTTATTTTTTGCAAGCTTTAAAACGTCTAGTAGGAATTGCCGCCGATGGGAAGTGTCTGGCATTGTTGATTATCAATTTTTAGCATACATGAAAATCAGCGCTAAGACTTTAAAAGAAGTGAGTCATGTATCTCTAAATTGGCCGTCGGCCTAAGTTAGCAAGTATGAATACGATGAAAGTACATACAAACACTACTCTATACCATACATTTTGTTTCTCAGAAAATAAGTAACGTCTGGCGGGCCTGGGATCTTGCTCTAATACAAGTATGATCATTATGACATTCGATCAACAATTTCAGTGATTTGGCAAGCCTCGTCACCAAATATTCAATACAATTTTACACTCCTTCTGCATATTTCACTATTACGACTTCAGCTTTGGGTTATGTTTTGAATAGTGTAAATTTAGATTTCTTTGATTGACGCGGAAAATGAATATAATTCTGTTAGTAGGACATGAACAAAACCAAAGAAAATAGAATCTACGCAGTGAAAACTTGTTTGTAAGAAACAATAGTTGCGTTTTGTAATGTATGTATTTAGTATGAGAATTTTATTTTTATTTTTTAATTAGGATTATATGTTTTGTCTGCATAATATATCATCACAGGAAGGACGTTTGTGTAGAATATCATTGCATATAAAATATAAATTGGAGAATGAAACCAATTGTAGCACGTGGAGATTTTTAAAAAGTTGTAAAGCGCAGCTGGCGAGCGGAAGAATATCCTTCTGTACCAAGTATTTTGTCACGATTTATATTTATCAATTCAATTCATTTATGAAAATAGTTGTAGTTCCTATTGGGAAAAATCTGAGATACCTATATCAATTATTTAAAAAGATTTGAATTTTATATTTGTCTAATACTCAACCAATCAAGAATTCCAAATTATTTTCAGTTTTTCAAATATATGTTTGATCACACTCTGAATATCAATATATTACGCTGCTTTTTTTGTATCATTTAATAACATTTCAATTTCTAACAAATTGCAGTCTTACATTACTTTCTTATTCCAATGACTTTTATTCCATTTAATTAAAAATCTAGAACGGTATGAGAGAATATTTGAGATGTTGCTCATTTATAACAGAAAAATATCGTATATAAGATCAGAAATTTTTCCAGCCTGAAATCACATCAATTCCTAGTAGAAAAATTTAATTAAAGAATTGTTCAATAATAAACTTCATTCTTATCTTCAATAAGTACGCGAAGATATATCATTTTAATATTGGAAGAGACAAAATAAATTTCAATAAATGGAACAACTTATCGAAAAATTCTTTTATGTGTGCCATACAACTGAATTATTAGAAAATCATGATGAAAGTAGTGAAAAAAGGAGTTTTTGTGCTAATAAATATAATCAATCGGTTATTGAAATTAACGAATTAATAAATTTGGTTTCACTTATATATTTATTAAAATGTTATTCTAGCAATAAACACAAACGATTTCTATGTTTACCATTTAAAGGTACCAATTAAAGAATAAAACCTCATTCTAGATTTATTAGGATTTGGAGATGTACCGGTCTCTAGTTTTTTTGCTGGACATAATATAATGCTATTAGCCATAGTTTTTCGCTAAGAGAAAATTTTACATTAATATTTTATGCTCAGTGAAAAAGTAGGCTCCGCTTTATAATTTCTTATCAATTTTGTTATTAAAAGAAGATTGAAATTGTTTCTAATAAATTTAAACTGCCAATCTTTGTATAGATACCAAAAATAGATAAAAGGTCAAGTGTACATGGCGTATTGGGAACTATGTACCATACCCACAAAAATAATTACATCTTACATATTGAAGACTTGAAGATTTATTTGTCGTTGATAATACATAGCATAGATTATATTCCAGATTTCATTTAATAATTTTGAATTCATTGAATTCAAGCCTAACAATTTTTTTAACAGCTTTTTCCCGAATTCTCATCATTTTTTCTTAGAATTTTTTAACTCCTATAATTCAACGAGTCGTTCAGGTGCATAGCTATTGGATCCAATTGCATTTACAATGAAACAATTGATTTTGACATCTATGAGTCATCAATTCCTTCAAATAAATTCTGAAAAAAAAATCGATTATCAATTATTGTTACAAAATTTTGAATCTGTGAAAATGTCTGGTTTTTCTGTCTACGATTTCGCAGGCAATTTTGAATTAGCTCAGCGAATTTTTTTGGAACGATTTCCGAATTGTCATTTTTCACTGAATATTGAATTATTGTGGCTATGCTAATGTAAACTTATCGTTTATCTTAAACATAAAACAGTAGATGAGATGAATGAAATACATAAATTTATAAATGAAGCACCTGTGTATTAGTTTTTTTTTTGTATTATTACAAACTTCACACTCAGGTCGTTTCAGTAAAGTATGCTCCGTGAATTGATCTGCTGAATAAATCAAATATTGTATCTTATATTTTAGAAAATATTTGAAATCAATTACCAAATTTAGTTTGAAACATTTGTAGGTTATGTTTTCTGTTTTCAAGAATAAAAGCTTCAAGAATTCATGTAGCAATATTTTCAATTGAATTAATTATTTTAGAATTGCATTCTATTTGATATTCCACCGTTTTCTTTGAATAAATCGTTGAATAATTTTCTCTTTATGTTGATAACCAATGATAATGAAGTAAGAGCAGCAACTACTTTTTGAGCTGCTCATAGATGGCAGCACAGTCTGGCACAGATTTAGACTGTATTCAGACTATTCAAATCAGTTGATTCAAGTGCAATGAAATTGTGCAGACAATCTAATCTTTAAGAAATGTACTATTTCAAAATACAATACATGTTATTTTCTTTGCTTTTCTAGCGTCCTGACGAAGGTTTTAAATGAAGATCGAAAGCTTGTTATAATATAAAAGAGAATTCTCTTAATAAGAACGACTTTTGATTCTAAATTCTGTATATTTTTTTGAAACTTTGACGTTTTGATCCTTTGACCAAGGATCTTCTTCAGAAAACAATGATACAAAATAAAACAAGGCAAGCAACTAGATACTGAAAATATACATAAAACTAGATGTGATAGCGTGGATATCGCACCTGAACAAAAAGAATAAAATCCTCTGGCATTCACCCAAGGCTTGAGGAAAACCACGTGATAACCCCAAACAGAGGAATGTGTCCTACTTGGTACAGTCCCGCACAGATCCCAAATCACAAAATACACGTCATTCCAACAAGACAGCGTAGCGCTACTCTTCACTATTGGTTAGGCTCACAACTACTGTGTCAAATAACCTTCAGTGTACTTTATAATCCAAAATATACACAAAACTACACCAACTAAAATATAGTCATTATATATGTGTGTTATTGATTACAGAAAGCCAAACATTTGATAATTCGAAACCATCAGTGTGGTTGAAGTTATTTGGATGTTTTAGTATCTCAATTATTACTCTGACCAACCTACCGTGAATCGATGAGCATCTTGCGACTATTCTTGTTTCTTTGAATTTGATGTCATGCAAAAACTCGATGGCATGATCAGCTACAGAAGATTTATTTGGATGGTTTAATCTTATGCATCTCCAATTGGTCCTATGGTCGTGATAGTTTGAATGATTTTTTGAATCATTTGAATAATATCCATGAAAATATCAAATTCACATCAGAAATCGAAAATTATGGCTCTTTACCATTTCTTGATGTGAATTTAAAACGAACTAATTGTGGAAGACTTTTGCATACTGTTTATAGAAAGCCTACTCACACGAATCGATATATTTATGCTAATTCACATCACCATCCTTCACAATAGTACGGAACAATTGAATGCTTATTCCGAAGAGCTAATGATATTTGTCATCCTGAGAAACTTGATAGTAGAATTAATAATCTAGAAGTGATTTTCCAGAAAAATGGCTTCAGTTATCACTCCATTAAAAGAGCTCTTCGACTTAAGTCTACCAATACTACTGTTGAGGATATTAGCGTGAGTAAAAATTATGTCTCTCTACCTTATGTGATCAATGTTTCAGAGAAGATCGGAAGGATCTTGTCTATATATAATTTCAAAGTTTCCTTCGCTCCGGTAATGAAAATCAAGCAGTTCATGAGACCTGTAAAGGACGTGATTCCCCTACAATCTTCGGGCATTTATAAGGTCCCTCGTACCTGTGGGAAAGTCTACGTTGGATAGACGGGCCGAACTGTGAACACTCGCATTGCTGGACATAGGAGATGCATAAGATTAAACCATCCAAATAAATCTTCTGTAGCTGATCATGCCATCGAGTTTTTGCATGCCATCAAGTTTGAAGAAACAAGAAAAGTCGCAAGAAGCTCATCGATTCATGGTAGATTGGTCAGAGAAGCAATTGAGATACTTAAACATCCAAATAACTTCAACCATACTGATGGTTTTGGAATTATCAAATGTTTGGCTTTCTGTAATCAATAACACACATATATAATGACTTTATTTTAGTTGGTGTAGTTCTGTGTATATTTTGGATTATAAAGTACACTGAAGGTTATTTGACACAGCAGTTGTGAGCCAAACCAATAGCAAAGAGTAGCGCTACGCTGTCTTGTTGAAATGTCGTGTATTTTGTGATTTGGGATGTGTGCGGAGCTGTACCAAGTAGGGCATATTCCTCTGTTTGGGGTTCTCACGTGGTTTTCCTCAAGCCTTGGGTGAATGCCAGAGGATTTTATTTTTTTTGTTGAGGTGCGATATCCACGTTATCACATCTAGTTTTCTGTATATTTTTAGAATCTAGTTACTTGCCTTGTTTTATTTTGTATCATTGTTTTCTGAAGAAGATCCTTGGTCAAAGGATGGAAACGTCAAACTCTCGAATAAATATACACAATTTAAAATCAAAAGTCGTTTTTATTAAATAAAATTCTAAAAAATGTATAGATTATTAGAGCTCTCTTATTTTGGCCCCTATCATTGACTGCTACGCCTACAAGAATTTATTCTCCTAATTAATTGTGCACGCGATTAATCTCAGCATAATATAAGTAATTATCAAATCTGCGTTTTATTTAATTTTTGAGTTGGATGACAGATAGACATTGTAACGAAACTAAAAAGATTTCACGTAGGAACTTCTGGTTTTAAATTTGTCTTTATCCACCTGTTTGAAAACGAGCGCTATTAAACTAATTTAAGCTGACAGCACTTTTCTAATCTTGAATTCCCTTTCAGTAATAAAAAACTAAATTCTTTAGCTGGTGTGACTAACTACAATTTCAACAAATTATATAGTATCAAATCAATATAATATGATATTGCTTTTTACTGTATTAGAAACTTCAAATAACATAATGAATACATTAGCTATTATTTCTCTCTCTTTTATAATTCTCTTTCCTTATCTTCCCAATCTTCGCCGTGACTTTACGCGGTTATTCTAATTTTGAGAATCAGGACGCAGAGAACGCATTCAGAGCGTACAATCGTAATGTCTGTTTACATTTGTTGCACTTTTCCTAGAAACGATTATAGTAATATTATGACCAGCAGTATATGTCCATACTATTTTGTTTTGATAGCTAATCATAGGTGATTTTATTGAGAAATTTTTGTTGTGGTTAGATAGAATTTAATAAGGTGCTTACTAAGTTGAAAATGAGAATGAAATTCTAATCAAATTGAGTTTCAAGAAAGTGTATTGTTTGTTTTACAAAATGCTAACAGTGCGAAATTATAAATAATTATTTAGAAATGCATTTAAGCTCAGTGGAATCGAAATTTATTCATGCATGTATTACAATTTATATTTTTTCCTTAAATATTGAATCAATAAAATTTTAGCGCGTTGTTTGTGGTTTCATTTTATTTTATTTGAAACTCAGCATTTTTCAGAATATTTATAAATAAATCAATGGATGGATAAGAATATTCACAAATTAATAATTTGTAACATCTTATGTTCCAAATAACAGTATTTAGTGTGTCAAAACTTCATAATCTACATCACATTGTTATGTCATGTGATTCGTTTGACAACCATGTAATTATGAATTAAAGTTAAAAATAATATCAAAATGGAATCTACACAAGATCTAGATTCTGTATAATTAGTTACAGCAAATCTAGATCATGTTTTAAGTATATAGAGTAACTCCACGTAACTAACATAAAGTTAATTTTGACAACACGTTTCAAAAAATATTCTTTTTAATTAGGGCTTTCTCCGCGTCTTTATGTCTTAATAATTATTAATTTTCATTTCAAAATGGTTCAGATGTTTTAAATAAGGTAATATTATTGCAAGGGAAAGTATCAAAATATATTCAATTTTTTTTCATGCTAAATTATAAAGCGTTCAGAAGATTTTATCAAGCGTAAATGAAACCGTTTCAAAATTACGTTAATTTAGCATATTCTAAATGATAGTTTTTTTTTTAGCTTCTCACTTGATTAGTTCACTTAAAATTATGATTTTGTGACAATTTTCTCACTTACGTACTTTCAAAAACAAACTGGGAGACTAAGAGCCGTTAACATGCTAACATATTTCTTATTTTTTGACTGTACTTCAGTAATAAGTATAATTTTTCAGAATAAATGAGGAATCTTCTCCAGTAATTCAATAATTATTATATCATTCTGATTATTTGAGTGAGATAATGACACATTTTATTTCACTAGTCAAATAAAATGATTTGCATTTATTAAATTTGCTTTGTATATTTACTCACAATAAGTGAAACCGACATTTTGATGGATATATCCGTTTTGAGCATCCCTGAATCCATTTTGACTATTACGTATGTGCGTAGCTCGCAAATCTCATAACCTGTCAAACGTATAATACAACTTTGTATTTAAGACTTGTATAGGGTACTGATGTGCACCTCGAATTATGATTACAATCGTCTGTACCGGAAGTGCACTTTACTCGAAACATTTTTTGAATTTTTCGCAAAAATCCAAAACGGTTGAACTTAGAATGTTAAAATTCAGTATTTGAGACGGCTGTACTATCTAAATACTTATATTCTATTTTCATTAGGATCGACTGAGCCGGAAGTGCACTTATTTGACAGTCTTTTAGAATTCCTTGCATAAATTCGAAATGATCAGGCGTAGAGTATTGAAATTCAGTATATCAGTCTACTCTAGCATCTGAATGATTGCCTACAATTCTCATTATAACTATTGATAATTTCAAGAGCGTTCCCGGAATGACGTTCACGAGATAACTATACAATTATAAAGTGATATCTGTTATAACTATTGATCATTTCTAGAGCCTTCCCGGAATGACGTTCACTAGATAAATATTCAATTATAAAATGATATCTGTTATAACTATTAGTCCTTTTAAAAGCGCTCCCGGAATGACGTTCACAAGATTACTATTCAATCATAAAGTGATGTGTGCTATAACTATTTGTGATTTTGAGAGCGTTCCCGGAATGATGTTCATCAGATAACTATTCAATTATAAAATGATATCTGTTATTACTATTGGTCGTTTTAAGAGCACTCCCGGAATGACATTCACGATATTACTTTTCGATTATGAAGAGATATGTGTTATAACTATTGGTCATTTCAAGAGCGTTCCTGGAATAAAGTTCATGAGATAACTATTTAATTATAAAGTGATATGTGTTGTAACTATTGGTCATTCCAAAAGCGTTTTCGAAATGCCGTTCACGAGATAACTAATTATAAAGCGATATCTGTTATAACTATTGGCCATTTCTGGAGCGTTCCTGGAATGATGTTCTTGATAATACTATTCAATTATAAGATGATATCTGTTATAACTATTGGTCATTCCAAATGACGTTTACGAGATTACTTTTCAATCTATCTATTATAACTATGGGTCATTTCTAGAGTGTTCCCGGATTGAGGCTCACCAGATAACTATTTAATTATAAATTGATATCTGTTATAACCATTGAGCGTTCCCGGAATGACGTTCACGAGATTACTATTCAATTATAAAGTGATATCTGTTATAACTAAAGTCCGGATTCTATGCAGCCAAAAACGCCCAAAATGTGACACTGCATATGCAAGCAAAAAGGCAGAGATATGCAAAAAAATGCACCAAAATTCTAAAATATGCAGAAAAAATCGAAAACATGCAAAATATTTTAAACAAAAAAGTAGTGTATTTTTTTTTTTTAAAAAAAACTCCATTCCATACATTGGCTTAAAAGTAGATGTGGGTAGAAATAGAAAATGGTATTTAGCGAGAATAATGAAAAATGTCTCAAAGAGAATGCTTAACGAAAATAATGAAAATCGCAGTAAACGGTGAGATTCTCACATCTGACTTTTGTAACATTGAATATCATGTACTTTTCTAAATTTTTAAACAAGAGTATTTATCTCCTATTGCTCAAAATTAGTTTGCTATGTGAAAATGACTTTTCTACACCGACTGAGGTCAGTAGACAGTAGATCTAAGCAAGGCTGAAATTAAAATCCTCCGGCAAATCCTTTCCATCCTCGTTGATGTACTTGCTTACTTAAATATTCACTCACAAGTTACAACTTGATCGAAACTCTGTGTCTCTGTTCTACATGACACATGTGTGCTAGCAATTGAAGATTGAATTGTGTACTTCCCCATCTTTTCTTTTTCTAGTTGGTATAGGTAACTCTAAGTACTTACTAAAGAGGGGTTTTTCCACTACAATTTTTTTCTTGTTGATCTCAAAATGTCACATATATGCGAAATTAGCTAAATTTGGCCGAAATATGCAGTATTTTACGGAAATATGCAAAATTTGTGAAAAACGTCAAACATATGCGAATATGCAATTGCATAAAATCCGGGCTCTAGTTATAACTATTGATCATTTCAAGAGCGTTCTCGGAATGACGTTTATCAGATAACAATTCAATTATAAAGTAATATCTGTTATAACTATTGGTCATTTCAAGAGCGTTCCCGGAATTACGCTCACGAGATGACTTCAATTATGAAGTGATATTTGTTATAACTATCAGTCATTTCAATAGCGTTCCCGGAATGATGTTCATGAGTCAACTATTCAATTATAAAGTGATATCTGTTATAACTATTGGTCATTTCAAGATCGTTCTCGGAATGATGTTCACCAAATAACTATTAAATCATAAAGTGATATCTGTTATAGTCATAACAATCGACTACCGAAAGTGCCCTACAGTTGAATTTTTTTATTATTTCGCGTGTAAACTCTGAACTTTTAGCCGTAGAATTTTGAAAATCAGTTTGCTGACTATAGAAAATTGCTGGAGCCTGTGATTTTTTATGTTCTGGCCAGTTAGTGGTCAAAACCGATGAATAACAAATACGCAGAAAAGTACAGTGGGCAACACTGAGTGAACTGTTAAATACAAATCCTAGCTACCAACTTCTAAAATATGTTTAACAGTCTACAAAAAATATTGTAAAGTGAAAGAATGAATAGTAAGACATAACGTCACAAAAGTCGATTCAATAATTCGTAGCGTCAAATTTATATTTTCAATATTTAAAATGAAGAATATACATTCTGCATCCATACGTTATTATGCGAAAAACATAATTTTATCCTCAAAAATTAAGTCTATTAGCTAACAAAAGTACAAGTTTATAATTACAGGATAATTATAATTTCACTATTTTGCTGAAAAATATGCAGAATGCACCGAACATGCAATTTGTATGCATAAGTAATATTGCTATGAAGCATTAACATGTTTCTCTGAACTCCAGGATCGTAATATGAAAAATACCACTGTTGAAATTTTAAAATGATATCATGATGTCTTTATAATAGCCAACACTACTGTTTCATTGAGCAGAAAAATTATATGATACTTAAAAAATAATTTTTTCGAAATTTTGCCAAGTAAGTGTGAAAATTTTATATTAGTCTCCATTAAATTAACTGAAATATTCAACAAATGATATGGAACGAATTGATAAGAACATTTTTCCATATAAAAATTAGTGGCTGAGTACACTGTTCTAAATTTTGGTGCTTTCGAATATCACGACATGGTGGACATTTGAAATTTTAATAGCCCTATAATATATGAAATAATAAAACACTTCATATGCAATTTTCTCGTACAAATATAAACCATAATCAAATTAAAAAAAGTGAAAATGTTGCATAAAATATACTTGAAATTATTTTCACTTTCCTTGTAATTAAAAATAATAGTAAGTGACGTACCATTGCTTATTTCAAAATAATGATATTCCAGCGAAATTTCTTGAGCCGGCTCTAAAACAAGACACACAAAATTACTTCCTTACTTGAACATGCAAAAATAATAATTACTATGCATACAAACAAACGAAAATTAGACGGTTTTACAAGAAATCATGGATGTAACAAATTACACAATATAATTTTACATAAGGATCCCATATTTTATTACTTAAGAATTGAATCTATCTAGTCTATCACACAACAACGAAGGTTGAGAAAATAACTGAAGATAACATTGAATCCTGATTTATTGTTAATTTGTGAGAATTTTATTTTAATCTATGTTTTTTAAACGTTGCACAATATTTCGAATTTTAATTTTGCTTGGTCAAGTAAATAATGAAAAAAACTAAGCAAAATTCTGTTAATTCTAAAATTTTTGAGGCACTCGTGACGACAAACGGCATGAAGCTCTCCCATGCCGTCAAACAGAAAGAGTATTTTCTTATTGGTGATATTCTTTTATTCTTTGTTTTTTCAACCCGAAAATAGGTTAAAAATTAATTTGCTGATTTATATGACAATCATGATGAATAATTTCATCATTAATATGTTGATCAGTTGTATCTATGAATCGGAACACTTTATTTTGTGAAATTTTTCTGGAGGTGTAAATAGGAGCAAATTAGCCTCGAAATTTGTGACGAATCAAATATTCGCAAACTTTCTAGTTTTTAGTGTATAGATCATGAGATCTGCGTCCAATTCGAGTTTTCAGTTGTTCGCTCCACAGCTAAAAAAGTGTTCAATCGAGTTTTAACAAGATGAATTCCATAAAAAAAGTAATATGGTTCTTTAACACTCTAATTTGAAATGGTTCGATTCGTCTAGGTCTACTCATTATTACGAAATAGAGTACAATGAAAATTTTATTAATATACTAGTAATAGGGGAGACCGGGGAGAGCTGTGACAATTTTTACTTCAATCAACATATCTACATCTATGAACTTATGACTCAATGTAGCTCAATTCAGTGGCGTAGCGTGGGCTTTTGCTGCCTGGGGCCAACCGAAAACTCGCCGCCTCTTTTATTCCAATTATCAGTCAAGAAAACTAGGAAAAGTCAAATAAAGCATTTTAAAATATTTTTATTATTTGAAAGAGTACTTTTCGTGCTTTTTTCATACCAGAATCTTTTATACCATAGTCAATATCAATATGTATGTCATGTTCAATTGCCGAAATAGCTTAATTTGATAGCATCAACGTGGACATTGTCAATCTGAGATAATTTTTGATTAACTTTAGTTTAGAGAATCTTCTCTCGCAACTGGAATTATTTATAGTCGAGAAGAAGACCGCATTTTATCTTCCTTGATCGGACTTACGGCCAAATTGTGTATGAACCGATCGGGGATATGGAGGTCAATAGGATGCCAAACTCTATAGATCAAGGATCTTGTCTTGAGTGTCGAAAAAAAGGATATTTCCGGTCAATTTTTTGGAGTCAACTTTCCTGATAGAACTCATGATTGAAACTAGTACTTATCGATAGCGATGGTCAAGTAATTTGAGAGAAAGCTAGGGTGCTATCCCCGACCTGTCCGGGAGGGCGGCAGCCAGCCCTAAGTGTAACCCGTTTTCGTATTCAACTTCCGTGATAATGTTTTTTCCTGTCCCGGGCAGGACAGAAAGTGGCACCCTGATTTATTTTGAAATACTTGATGACTATCGTTTGTTCTATCAAGAAAGTTAACCTCGAAAAACCAAGAAAATTGACCCTTTTTTTTCGACACTTAGGACAGAGACCTGGATTCATGAAGTCTGACACCCTATTGACTACTATATTCCCGATCGATTCATATACAATTTGGCCGTAAGTCTGATCAAGGAAGATAAGGTGCGGTCGGCTCCTGGAATATAAAAGCAGATGTTAATAGTTATTTTTGTATTAAGTGAGCGAAGTGATTGTTTTTTTTTTGTTGCGCGTGAGAATGTCAATTTTAACCGAGACCGCAAGGTCGAGGTAACAAATTCATTCGAAAGCGCAACAAAATACAATCACTTCGCACACGTAATACAAACAATATTTTTTCGCCAAATGTCAAAAAAATAATAGATCAACAATAATTATTGTTTTATTCAGTAAAATATAGAAGAAAGTACCCACTATAATTAATTTGCAGTCACCTGGGTATTGTCACCAAAAGTTTGCGCAATTGTTGTTTGATAAATAAAGAAAAGTTAACAATTAATTTTTAAATTCAAAAATAAGTAGTTTTGTGTACAAATTCATATTTCTTTTTTGTTAGATACCTGTTTGTTTCTATCCTTGTAGCATTATTAAACTGAATTATATTAGATTAGGTGTGCAAAGATAGAATTTATTTTTTCACTAGTGAAAAAATATGTTCATTTTTTCACTAGTGAAAAAATATGTTTCATTTTTTTACTAGTGAAAAAATCACGAACCTTGCGTATCCATAACAATAAAAAAATATCATGTTTTTTTGACAGTTGGCGAAAAAAATATTATTAACGTTATGACAATGTTTGGAAAGTCATCTTCAAGTATGGACTTACATATTTCAATAAACCCAGAGAGCCGGACTGTATTAGATATTTTTTACAGTCTGGGTCTATTGTAGCTACAAAACCTTGTTGACGTATGCACTCAAGTTGGAATTCTTCTTTATTAATGTCTTGAGGAGCTTGACCTAAGTTAAGTTCGTCCGCACCCAATACCACTGCAAGCCCTTAAAGGGCCTATTTTTGCGCTAGATTTTTGAGCTGTTGAAATCTTTCTCGAATATCAGCAGTTACTTTGTCTATTGAAGAAATCATTGTTCGCCTCAAGTCATCTTCGTATGATAACTCAACTTCTGTCGCCAAAATGCTTCCTCCTGCTTGTCATTCAACGTTATAAATAAGTCATTTGTATCTTTTTATAGAAGTAGAGTTATCATGAAAATATAGTACAGCACTCCACGCCAAAAAAAAACATATAAAATTTATAATTTTCTTATGATCCTGGATGGATGCCCAAGGCAACACATGTAAAAACAACTATTTTCTACATCTTCTTAGTCTTCATCCTCTTCATCATCAACTTGACTTTTCTTAATAATCTTCTTCTTTATTTTTTCAGATTTCTTCTTTTTCTCACTTTATATACGTTTCTTCCCATTCTTTATCTTTCAATTGGATTCTATGGCAGCAATTTCATCCTTGGTAGGTGTGTCAGTAAGCACAGCAAATTTGATTTTCATCTATTTGGTTGTTCTTCTTTTTCTTGGCGGAGCTTTCGGCAACGACCTAAGTGATTCTGACAAAAACACATTAGAAGTAGTGGCAAGAGATTTACGAACTGTAGACGAAGGGGAAACAAGCTCTTTGGCGTTATAACTGGAAGATGTCATGTTCTGATCTGTAGACCTACTTGAAGTGGAGTTTTTTGCTTTTATATTAAATTCTCTGACAGCAATGTCATCGTTTTCAGAAATACCGATAGTTGGATTTGGAGTGAGGACTCTTTCTTCTGGGTCTCCCTCAATTTCTGTATTAGGCAAAATACGATCAGTGACTTGATTAGGCATGAAATAATGACTTCCTTAAAGGCCAGTTCATAAGTTTCGACACTAGCCATGCTCCTATAAGTCTTTCGTTTATATTTATTTGGTATTCTGAGGCAAAGAAATAGTAATCCAGCATGCATCATCACACCACAAGACAGTGAAATAACCTTGCCGGAAAAATAAACAAAAATAGGAGAGCTGTGACAAACTGTCATAACTCGCCTAATTGCAAAAATTTGTTGATCAGTCAGAATGATCTGTAATTTCTAAACAAGATGCCAACACAAAAAACAATATCACGCTATGAAATTTGGAAACCTGAAGCATTTGAGAAAAAATATCGTAAAAATGTGAACATAATACGTAACGCTAAATGTGTACCGTTGACGCGTGTTGCGCTACCGGCCAGTTTCCGAGAAATCGACTGTCACAACTTTCTTAGGTCTTCGTGTACCGTAAAGTAAACATTAGCATAAATTAAATTTTATCGTATGTTTGAAGAAAAATTATATATTTTGCACCAAGACTGAGAAATATATCATTATTGATTTATTGTCAAAGCATCAATCAATCGAGAGATATAAGTCGCTGATCAATAATGACTTTCGCAGTCGTAATGTATAATTTATTTTATTACTACTGTGTTTATCGATAGAGAGTTTTGCTCAAGTTCCACAAATGGTTTTGAGATTAGAGGGTTCATGTTGAAATGTAGTGGAATTATTTTGTGATGAGCAGAATTGTATTTAAATAAATGTCAAGAAGAAATGGGAAATTATTGATTTAATTTTTTTAATTTTCGGTTTTCGCTGATACTATACCTCGTCCAAAAAGTCATAGCATTCTGATTTAGATGATGAAATTTGAATTACTCTCGGTGTCAATTCGTTCTGAACTTTTTATTGATTGCGATGTTAGAATTGTATTGTATTTAAATACCTAATTAACTGAATTTTCTGGTTTCTCTTCTTCGTCATATGTTCTGTTCTATTGGAAATACATTATCATGCAAGCAATACATAAATTTCATAACAACAAATCAAATTCATAAATATTAATAATATTACTGTACATAACAATAATTATTTTCATGTTTTCCAATGCATTATTGATCATACTATTCCTGGAATTTTGTTGATTATTTACTATACAGGTGATTTATTAGTTCTTTGATAAGTCGTATTGATTAAAGAGAATAGTATTACAAGAAACACTTGTACTGCTTTTGGTAGAATCTTATTATGCCACAATAAGACATTGATAAATTTCTGACCTAGCAAAGAAAGAACAAGCAGTTATTCAACGTAATCTTTTTACCTCTACACTTGTAGTACAATGGTTATAAATCAATTATAGACTCCGATTTGGTCTGCAAACCAATTCATCGGTAACAGTTGTTACCTCTTATTTTGAATAAAATTTGAATCCTAACAATTGTTTACAGTTTTTCAAGTACTAGTCCGATGCTAAATGGAGACTGATCAGTCAGTTTGAAGCTTAATTCATCATATTCAGCTTATTGTAATGTTACAATAGTTCTGCGACAAATATAAATTGCTTCTAGTTATTTTATAATAATAGTTTTTCATTGCCATTACCATAATAGAAAATGTGTATTGTTATATTCAGAACATTACAATAAGTGAAATTGTTATTAAAAAATTTATCAGTGTAGATCATTACTATTATGAAAATTTTCTCAAGAGAGAAAAAAACCATTGTGATCATAAAAGTATTTGCTCGAGAGAATATACTCATTCCTATAATGAACAGATAGTACCTATGGAATAAGTTGAAAGAAAGTCATTAAATTTTTCTCTTTTATAACAATACATAATGTAGAACATAAATTTATCTCAATTATTTATTAAAAATCAAAGAAAAATACTTGGAAATCAGATCTGGATTTATTAATTTGTTTTTTTTTCTTTCGAATTCTTTCTAGCAGATGAACGACAATCTGACCGACTTCACAGACCAAATAAAAAATTATTGGATATTTCATTGCTTTCATTTAGAAATAAAAGTTAATGATTCAAATTCACAAGGTAGAGCTGATCTTCATTATTCAATATTGTTTGTATGCAGACCACAAGCTAAGACATACTTGACTTTCATAAAGTATAGACAGTACCCTGCTTCACGTTCTCATGAAAATAGTTGATGTGCCCGGTATTTTTTTTTGTGTTATTTGTATATTTTATATATATGCTTATTAATTATAACTCTGATTCATAAAATTCTCGCAATCACTGCTCAATAACATTTTATTTTCATGATAATATATTTCGAATAGCTAGAACTGTTAGGGTTGTTGACTTTACAATGTTACCAACATTATAACTGGTCGGAAGTGACAGATAGATGTGATGTAGTTACTTACTGATAAATTGAGCAATACTTGATTGTCTTACGGTTTATATTTGCAATCATGTATTAGTCACTAGACATAAATGTCAAATGCAATTGGATTCATATTACTGCTACATAATATTTAGTTTGAGAATTTGAGTTAAAAACTGTTTCTTCAGAAATTCCAATAACAGTTATATCGAAGTCTCATTTGAAAATATATAGAATTTCTTATTTCACATTTGATGTGATAACTATAGGATAGTTAATACTGAATTATTTCAACTGTTAAATGGAAAATGGTAATTGTTCAATATTCAAATTGAATCTCCAGATCAGATCATGTATTCTGAACACAGAAGATAGCACACGGTATTTCGCCCAGTACTTGGTCAAAGCAGGGCTATTTCGCTTATTGTCTTCATTAACGCAAAGACAGACAACATCAAGAATTGAACTACTACTAAATGATACTCCTATTACTTCTTATAAATCTACATTCGTCTTGTCCTCGCTGTCTGAAAATCGTAATTATTTTTGCGTGCGATAAGTAAATTTGCCATTTTTGTCCAGGATGAATTTGGCTGCACTCGATGCAGACGAGGACACAGCCCAAGGCAAAGGCGAAAGTGAGAGCTAAGCTTGAGGCGAAGACAAGGTCAAAGCCCAAGGCGTAGCTTCGAGCAGCCAAATTCATTCGTGGCAATAATGACAGTCGTTCAGTGTCCATCTTGCATACGATACTTTTTGTGACAAGTGCATTGAAGTACCCTCATTACTGAGCTTTTTGAATTCATTTAGATGTACTGAAACTGTCTTATCGATTTTACAAACAAATTTTTACAATTCCGATCACATTACAGTAATCTAATTTAATGAAACATAACTTACATGATTTATTTTATCGATTGATATTTTCTACATTTTCTGTGCTATCATAATAACAGCAAATACAAATACCATAACGAACACAAATTAAAGAGTAGCAATCAACAACCACATTTACATTCATAGATAGAATGGAATTTCTAGGAGTTATCTTCGACAGCAAACTAGACTAGATCTCCCACATATAAAACTTCAAAAAAGAATGCATGCAAATACTAAACATAATGAAAACAATCAGTCACACAAAGACACAATTATCAAATTATACCAATCTCTAATACGATCCAAATTGGACTACTTATGCATCATATATACCACAGAGCAAGAAACACAGAATTTAAAATTCTAGAGACAATACAAAACACAGCTTTAAGACCAGTAATCGGTGCCTACAGAACTAGCCCAATAAAAAGCATACTTATAGAAGTAGAAGAATAGCCACTATCATTTGGAAGAAAATACTCAGCTATGAACTACATAACAAAGTTCATAAAAAACCCAGAGAGCTCACTTTACAACAACATTTCTCCACAAAATGGGATCATAAAGAATACACTCTCCTCCAATATAAAATATGCGAGTATCTGAATAACCTACAAACTCATATACCCATAGACCAACAAAAAACATTTCACAGAAAACCTCCCAAGAAAAATACACAACCAAATTGGAAACTTGACCTTCCTTAAGCATGAGACCCCCATGAGTTCTATCAGAACGTCTTTGAGAGCCTCCAAGAAAAATTTCCAGCAGCAAAGTATATATATATATATATATATATATATATATATATATATATATATATATATATATATATATATATATATATATACGAATAGCTCAAAACTCATCGATAAACCTGGAGTTAGTCTCACAACAGAGCTTAGTAGCATATAGACACAGCCAAAACATACGCAACTAAAGAAGCCACTGAGCACATTCAACACAGCACACAAAAACAAAAACACTACATAATATGCTCAGACTCAATAAGTGCATTCAAAAGTATAGAAAAACATCTCTAAAATAGTCACACATAACAGATACAAGAAAACATACACGAAATCATCAAACAAAAGAGCATCGAAATATCACACGAAGGCATGAAAAGCAACGGAAACGCCGATAAAACCGCAAAAGCTGCTACGACCCTGCGTCAAATACATTAGTACCAAGCGATGATATCAAAGCCGTGATAAAAACCAAAATAAACGATGAATGGGCAACTGAATGGAACAACACAGTCAATATGATTTACTCAAAAATCTTACAGATACAAACATCATCAATAAATTGTGAATTTATGTAATATATACCCGAATGTTAGTGACTTAGATATCGAATACCTGCAACTTTCCTTAATAGAAAAAAGATGAATATCAGCGGCATACGTGATCTACAGTTTTCAGTTTTCCTCTTTGCAGAAGGGAACTGATATCCATTAATTCTTTGTCAACAGGGAATTAATGATTATTGTTGCCATTATTCGAAATTGAGAACTTTCGATGAAGAATTCAGTTCAGTAACTGGGTACTTTCAGGGCACGTATTGCAAAAATTAAATATATTTTTTTTTCAATTCTTCTTTCTATAGCGCTACAATCCAGGATTTTGACTTGCTCACATAAATCATGCCACTTTTTTATTTTAAGGTCATTAATCCCGTCATCTTTTCATCGTTTTCGGGGTCTTCCCTCCGCTCTTGTCTTCTATGGTTTTCAGTTGTACAATTTATTTGTAGTGCGGTCATTGTTCATTCTTTCGAGATGTCCAAACTATTTTAGCCTTTGTGCCTTTATAAACCGTATTATGTCCTTACCATTTATAAGGATATCGAGTTCTTTATTTTTAGTAATTCTCTACGTTCCATCTTCATTTTTTGAAGGTCTGAAAATTCTCCTCAGGATTCTTCTTTCAGCTATTCTTAATTATTCTATTGACTTAAGCGTTAGAGTCAGACTCTCACTACCGTAGGTGAATACAAGGCCATATCAGGGTTTGGTACATTTTTTATTTCATTCTTCGCGTTAGTATTTTTGAAGATAGTAACTGTCTGTTTGCATAATATGCTCGGTTTCCGGCATCTAGTCGTGCTTGGATATCTTCTTCTATGTTGTTTTGGCCATTTATCTGAGAACCTAGGTACGTGAATGAGGTCACTTCCCCGTAATCATTGTTAATAATTTGTATTTCAGATGGTTGGTGTAGTTTACGAGCATTTTTTGAATATTTTGTTTTGTCTTGGTTTACTATAAGTCCGACTTTTCTTGCTTCGGTTCCTAATTCTTGGAACACGTTTATAAGTTCCTGTTGACTTCTTGTTGATACTACGAAATCATCCGCGTATGAAAGTGTTTGTTTGGATAATGGTTGCTATTATTCCTGTTGCGGATGTTTTTCTTATTGCTGATTCCAGAATTAGGTTAAATAGCATGGCTGAAAGCGCGTCTCCTTGTCGGACTCCTTGGGTCGTCTTGATCTCTTCCTTAATTTATTGTCTATTCGTACTACTGCCTTTGAGTGTATTAGGCGTACTATTTTTCTAGGGATACCTAGTAGTACTAGCTGCTCATGTAATTCTTCTCTATTAACGGTGTTGAAGGCATTTTTCAAATCCACAAAAAGGTTATGGATTACGATACGTTTGTGGTACTGTTCTATCATTTGTCTCATTGCGCTGATGTGGTCACTAGTTGACATATTTTGCCTGAAGCCACTTTGGTAGTCCCTCGGGATTTCTTCTTCATACTCTTCTACTCGGTTATATATCACACATGACAGTATGTTGTACGTCTACACAACAGAGTGATTGCTCTACGGTTATGACAGCTTGTTTCATCTCCTTTCTTGTAAACGGGGCAGGTTATCCCTGTTTTCCAATCAATTAGCATTTCTTCTTTTTGCCAGATATCAATAATTATTTCGTGTATTTCGTGCCACAAAGTTTCTCCGCTGTATTTCATCAGTTCAGCATTTATTAGGTCGATTCCTGGTGTCTTATTATTTTTAAGATTTAAAATAACATTAGAACTTTCTTCGTATGTAGGTTCATGAATATTTGGTTCAGCAGTATGGCAATACTCGTTCTCATTGTTTACATAATTGCTTCATTTTCGTCAAATATTATATTTGTTGTAAGTTCAAAGTAGACTCAAAATGTTTCTTCCATCTGTTGAGGATATCTACTTCTTCGGTTAGTTTGCCATGTACATCTTAACATATATTTGTTCTAAGTTTAAATGGCTTTGTTTTGGTATGTATGTCTCTGTAGGATTCTCTATAGTTCTTAATCATGCTTTCTTCTCGAATTTCTCTTAGTTTTTTGTTCATTGCTTCCTCTCTTCTTCTTTCTACAGATGTTATTTGCGTTCTTCCTCAGAGTCTCATATTCGGTTACACTAGGTCTAGTTTTTCTCTGCAGGATTTTCTTTTTTGCTTCGTTTTTTTTTTGTATTGCAGTTCTGCATTCTGCATCGAACCCTTCGGCGTTCAATTCTTTCTTCTTATTGCCCAGTACTTCTTGTCCAACCTTATTTAGGTATAGTTATTTTTATGTCACTCCAGGTAGCTTCTATAGACTGTGTATCGTTTTTTGGTCTATATTTCTGTATGTTTTCATTAATTTTTTCCTGGTATTTTGCTAGAATTACTTGGTTTTTCAGCTTATCAATATCCCATTTGGTTGCTTCATTACCCTTATTCTGTTTGATATAAGCAATTCTTTGTCTTAGTTCTATAACTACAAGAAAGTGGTCGGAGTCGCACTTTGCCTCTCTGTACGTATTTTTTTATAATTGAAATGTCCATTGAAGTGCTCTTTGATATACCAAACTGTAAAATCTGATTATAAATTTACTTTGAAGTATTAATTCATATACATAAATCCATATACTTCATATTCATTACAAATTTTTAATATTATTACATTTTGATATTGAATAATTGAACAATAATGATTTCAGTACGTTTTATATTTCATGATATTTTAATGTATTTCAGAGTACATATCCGGATAAAAATTATTATTCCATTTTCAGTGATTTTGCACAATAATTCATAGAATTATATTTATTTTCACTATTTATTTCAGTTTTTACACATGCCTTCTTGGAAATTAGAAATGCATTATTCCTTCTTTCAAACCTGCGTGCTTTGCACTTATTATGTTGAAAATGCAAATATGTTCAAACACATCCGGCATTTTTCAAGATGACCACCAGAAAAACAATGAAATTGTTTATAAACGTCACGCGTGTTGACTTTGTTCTGATTACACTTTCGTTATGTTATGTTCAATTTTATGCGATTGCTAGCAATGCGTGACAAATGAAAACAGCTATCTATTGTTTTGGATTATGTTAGGTTATGTTTCATACTGTGATCTTGGTGTTATAACGTAATTTAAATTATAATACATAACTGTGAACTGGTCTGGCACAATAACTTTAGATTTGATAAATAATGCAAAAAGTATGAAATAAAGCGAGCGGAATTAATTCAGAGTATTCAGATGAAATAGAATAGGAATAAGCCGAAGTTGTGATGACTTTATAGTAATTAAGGTATCAAGGGTGTTAAAAGGACAATAATGCTTGAAGTCAACGGTGTACTTTCCTAGGGCCTCCTGCCCGAGGTGTGTACGTTGACCCTAGGCATTATCGTCCGTTCATTCCCGTGATGCCTTCAATGTTCAATGTCCGATAAATGTACTACTTCAATCAAAATTTTTAGCAATAAATATCTTGTCATTGTGATTTCTGTCAGAGAAATTACTCTAGTTACTTGCTGTAACTAAGAAATATGATGTTCTTGTTTGCTATTTTTAGAAATAATGCCCTTGAAGATACATCCAGATTCAGGAGCCAATTACTCAACTTCCAAATGCTCAAATTCAATTATTATCTGACTAAAATTTTTATAACTAACGGAAGTATCTTCACAGATTACAGACAACAGTAGAAAGTGATGAATAATTACTGATTTTATTTCTACCGGTCAATTATTGTTACGGATGTATGAAGGCAGTTTGGCATAGTATTAATATCAAATAAAGTAGATACTTACATTTTTGGCATTCAAATTGTAAGATACTCTACCATAATTATTTTGATAGTGATTTGTATTGGCAAATCACTGATTTCATTATTATATTATATATTATATAAGTTGAAAGAGTTGATCCTATCCTTGATAAGTTTTAGAAGGTTGAAATTTGGTTTGAAGGATCGGGATGAAATAACACTAATAATTGCAGACCAATTTCATAAGATTTAACTAGATGTTATTAAAATAGATGTTTCGGCTGTCAAAGCAACCATATTCAGCATCTACAATAATGTATATATTATAATAAAAGTGAATTGAAGTTAGTGTGATTGGAATAGCTGATATTTCGTTATTTATGAATATCTGTGGGCTTTCTGTTTGGTTACAGTTTCTAACATATAGCAAAATATTAGGTATTCATTTCATTTATTCCAATTCATAATAAACTCATAAGAGAGGGAGTACCTACTTTAACATATTCAACAAATATAGAATGACCTGAGAGATTATGAAATATAAGCCCTTTTTATTTACTTGTACAAAGTAACAAGTAAGTATTGTGAAATCGAGAAAATTCACCTATCGAGATTTTGATGGATATATCCGTTTTGAGCATCCCTGAATCCATTTTGACTATTTTTGGCTTGATGTCGGTACGTATGTTCGTACGTGCGTGCGTGCGTGCGTAACTCGCAAATCTCAAAACTGGTTGAACGTATAATGTTGAAATTTTGTATTTTGTATATGGTCTAGTTGTGCACCTCGCATTATAATTCCAATTGTCTGTACCGGAAGTGCACTTGAAACTTTTTTCGAATTTTTCTAATAAATCCAGAATGATCAATCATAGGATGTTGAAATTCAATATTTGAGCTTGATGTTGTATCAGAATGGTTATCTGCTATTTTTGTATGAATCGGCCATGCCAAAAGTGCACTTTACTTGAAACTTTTTTTAAATTTTTTGCATAAATCTAAAATGATTAGTCATAGCATATTGAAGTTTAGTGTTTGAACTTGTTATAGCATCAAAATAGTTATCTACTGTTTTTGTATCAATCGGCCAAGCCGGAAGTGCAGTTTATGAGTATAGTAGACATTCAAAATTTCCCGTATAAAACAATCAGTTTAATCGTAATGATAAGGTAGGCGATGATAATCTGTTGTCAATTTATTAAATTTTGTTTGACATTTTACATATCTAAATATTTTTCCCTACATTTCATTTCGTACGCATGACAAAAGCGACAAAATTGGATCAGAACATGCTTTTTTCATACAAATTAAAAATTAATTTTCATTATGTTGGTCACACGGTCCAGCTTTAATTTCAGAATTATTGAACTCTAAATATGCATACTTATCAAGCTTCTTGAAGGCATGAAAAACAAAATGAAGCACTGAAATCTACGACTATCTGATGGTCTAAAAGTACAAGGAAATATTGTGAAGCCGACAAAATTCACCTATTAAAATTTTGATGGAAATATCTGTTTTGAGCATCCCTGAATCCATTTTGACTATTTTTGGCTTGATGTCGGTACGTATGTACGTATGTATGTGTGTATGTGCGTAACTCGAAAATCTCAGGATTCGTTAAACGTATAATGCTGAAATTTTGTATAAAAGACTGGTATAGGATTTAGGATCTTGATGTGCACCTCGCATTATGGTTGCAATCGTCTGTACTGGAAGTGCACTTTACCTGATACTTTTTTTGAATTCTAGCCATAAATCTGGAATGATCAGCCGTAAAGTACTGGAATTCAGTATTTGAAATTGCTGTAGCAACCAAATGATCATCTCCTATTTTCGTCCCAATCGACTGAGCCGGAAGTGCACTTCATATTACAGACTTTTCGAATTTTTATCATAAATTTAAAATAATCAGTCGCAGAATATTGAGATTTTGTATTAGGCACTTTGATAGCATCTAGTTATACACCTTGCATTATGATTGTGATCGGCTAAGCCGGGAGTGCAGTTTACTCGATTTTTTTTCTGTTTGCCGCATAAATCCAGAACGATTGCACGTAAAATATTAGAATACAGTATTCAAGATGATAGTACTGTCTAGATGCTCATATCTTATTTTCATTGAGATCGACTGAGTCGAAAGTGCACTATACTTGACGATCTTGGAATTTTGCGCATAAATTCAGAACTGTTAGCCATAAAGTCCTGGAAATCAGTATTTAGGAATGTTGTAGCATAGTATGATGACCTACTGTTTCCATAGCAACCGACTAGCCGTGGAATGATGAGATGTTGTTTTTTGATTATATATATCCAATGATGTACAAGTAAGTCCACGTCGGATTTTTTGCTTTTAGCATGATTTGATTTCATATTCCACTGCATCATCTAAATTATAAGGTGAGATTAATTTAGTTTCTATTCATGTTTCACGAGCTAGAAGCTTTTAAAATTGCCGGTGGTTGGAAGCTGCATAAAAAACTTCGCGGAAAAACTCAAGCGCTATTACCAAATCTTTAAGATTTTTATGACTCATTGACTTCTCTTGTTCAACTGTATTCAACATATCTCTATTCTCTATATAAATGCTCTTGAATTATGCCTTGGCATGTGCCAGTTATGATCATAAAAGAAACTATATGAGTACTCGTTTGTAAGTTTTTCTATGTTATCAAAGAATCATAGTTTTGTGCCGTTACCACAGATTTGAATAGAAATATTTATGCATTGTGCTCATAATAGGTCTATTATTGTATTGGAAAGATTGATCTTATAAATTTTCAACTGGTAAAGAATTCCAAAGTTATAATAGTATATTATAAAATAAGTGTAGAGAATCTACCATTTAACACAAATTGTAAGAGTTTCAGTACGAGACGGATTAAAATACTAAAATCATTTAAGAGTGAAGTTTTTCTACACGTATTGTACACTATACTTTTTTCAAATTGTGTTATTATAATGTTCATTATTGAAACTCAGTTCTTTTGGTAGGAACATTTTATGACATGTTTGGACCTTTGAACTATGTGCGTTTGCAAAAACGGGTCATCGTTCTTGTGTGTTTCTTTTTTCACTATAATTGTCAAGACTCATATTATTGATTCTCCTGTTTGAGGTTTTTCTTCACGTGGTTTTCCCTCAGACTTTGAGTGAATGCCAGAAGAATTTTGTCACGAAATGTTGTCAAAGATGGAAGAAGCTCATTTTCCTCTAAGATCAGTGTATTAGAATATCATAGACAAAGTATCTTGTTCCACACATACTCCGAATTACATGTGTTATAAAAATTCGATATTGTGTAATATAACAATTGTTTGAAGAGATGAGAACTGTAAGAACTCTTACAAAATTCATATCAATTAGCTAGAATCTAATCATATTCGAATGACAGGCAGAAAACTAGAAAGTAGTATTAATTTAATAAACAGAATACAACTTCCTTTCCCTTACTTAAAAATGTGCATTAATCACTTGAAAGGAGACCTTACATAACACTTCATTGAAAACCATAACAATATCGGAAATAAAGCAAAAAAATATTTCCAACGATCTATTGATCAATAACGTAACTTCAAGTATTCAATAATTGCAAAATAAAACTGGTGAACCCAGAATAGTTTAGTTCAATTCAAAGTTTCAACCCGGAACCATTTTTTTTTGACGAATGAGAATCAATTATTTGCATAATGCAATTTTTCTGTGGCCATTGATGTGTCAAAGAATGTTAATTAGAGTTTCCGGTATATCTTGATTAGTGGTTTTCCTTTCTATTTTATTTTTAATTTGAAAAGAGGTTTTCTATTAATTTTAATTGAAAAAGTTTTAGATTATTTTGAAGTAGTCAACCGTTGAGTTTTCTAGTTTTATTGTTGGTCGCAAGTGAGAAAAATAATAATTTTCATCCAAGTTATGGAACCAAGCATCTTGCAAACGCGATGTGAGAAAAATGCTAATAGAAAAAAAGAAGTTCTTGTCACTTTCGTCCTTTATCGATCATTAAATAATATACTGTTGACTATTTCATTCGTAGTATTTATAACAAGGTTAACAGTGCTAAATCGCCATAAAAACGGTGCATATCAGTGGGTATTTGGACGTGTAGAAATACCATCGGGTATTACACTAGTGGTCAAAGTGAGTATTTCACTCAAAGATGTGGATATCTCCAATTTGTGCTTTCTTCGTATTTAATGGAATATTTTTCTGAATATCTTCATCAATTTCATCTTCTGATCTATCACCAAATCTTTTTGAACTAGTTTCAATATCGAAACGTAATTTATTTCTCTATTATTCGTCAGAGAAAATGTAAGAAATTCTAATTTTTCAGTTTGACAGAAGTTTGTTTTCATAATACCTGCATTGAAACAACGCGTTTCAACGCCTGTTTTGTCAATCGAAACAAGACAATTGTAGACAAATGCGAGTGTAGCCGGGCAGGAACAGGCTTGTTTCTGCCCGAGGGGAGAAACAAGCTTGTTTCTGCCCGCTGAATTAATTTTTTACATCGTTTTATCCCTGGCAGAGTCGCATTTGTTCATTGTCAATCTCTAAATGAAAATCATATAACCTTAGTTAATTTGACAGTTGTTGTATTCGAAACTGTAAATTAAATTAAAAAGACGATTAGTTTCAAGAAAAAAAGTATTAATACGACAATATTAAGTACACCACAACATCTTATTGATGAAGCACAAGCAGTTACTCTCGACTTGTTACCTGCAAAATCAAAAGAAAAATATTCACTTTGTTATGACAAATTTGTAATGTGGAAAGTTTCAATGCAGGTATTATGAAAAATACAGTGTGTGGCACGGGACAAAACACGATTTCAGCCGAGGGTGATGCCGGCCCTCGCTTCGCTCGGGCAAGCAACGCTCACCCTCAGCTGAAATCGTCTTGTTTCGTCCCTAGCCACACAATATACTATTACTTGTTCCTATGAAAATTACGTGACTTGTTACTAGATCCATAGAAAACTACTTTGAAAAAATTATTTGACTCCTGGAATAGTCCTCCATATACCATTTGTAGTTAAAGTATTATCGATTATTTCTGTGGTGCAATCACTCATGTTTATTGTGCTTGTGAATACCACTCGTGCTGCACACTCGTGGTATTCAAACGCAAGCACAATAAACATTCGTGATAGCACCACAAAAATAATCGATAATACTTCAACTACTTATGGTATAATAAATGAATATTTGGGTAGTAGTGATGAAAGAATTTAACAAAATATTGGAAGTTCCATATATGCAAATAGTAAGGTTTGGCTGCGTTAGGGACGCATTAATGTGCTGAATTAAATGCTTGGTCTAGCTACAGAAGCACAAACGACATGTGAATTCAGCGGAAATAAGTTTTTTTTTGGAAGACTGCTCTTGTATAATTATCTTTATAATGAAATTGAAACGTAATTAATTTAAAATTTCAAACCTATCAATAACACAATTATAGTATGCTCCAATAAATTTCAAGAAATACAAATTAAATCATAACAACAGAAGTAACCATAAATTCACATCCTACAATGTGAAAGTGTAACACAGTGAGTTAAAACTTATTTAAAAACGAGCAAAATAATTCTATTGAGGAACGAGAAAGTGTATCATCTAACTTGATTATAATTACTACAATATATTTTTAAAATATGTGTTATGCAAGTAAAAGTTTTAGTTTGTTCCTTCTACCTTACAGACATATAATAACATGCCTTCTCTATCCTATTTTTCCTATCCTAGTGCTTCGTCTGTAATAATAATAGAGAAGAAGATTGTAATTATTTTAATAATAGAATGTAAGAAATAATAGCTGTTACAGGGAATAATAATATATTTTCTTTCAGGGATGCTGAGTACTGAAGCAAATGAAGCCACGGATGTTCAAAAATGAAGATTATTCTGCAATTTGCTGTATTGTTTTTGACTGCCATACCATTTACAAGAGGTATGTTGAAATTTCAAATCAGTATTACGAACAGTTATTTATTTTACTAGGCAGAAGTAGTAAGTTCACTGCCACGGTCGGCTGAGACGGAGTCAAGACTAGGGCCCGGTTACATAATCTTTAAATTATCTTAAACGTAGCTCAATTACCTATGTAACGGTTATAGAGATGATTGTTACTAGATTAATTAGGCAATCGGGCCTCAGAATTCAGCCACATATACTTTTCTTTGACGGTCAAATTATGTAGAGCTTGTATGAATTTGTCATGTGAAAACAGAATTATCCAACTGTCATATCTCTTGCCATGGATATCGTCAGGACATTATGACATCCAGTGGCGAAGAATAATTTTTTACAACCCAAAACGCAAGTTCAATCTCTCAAAGATATATAGTCCATTTTCATTTTTCAGGAAATAGTTAATAAAACTTTTAGTACATCTTAAAATTCTTTTGGAATAAATAATACTTAAACAATTTAAAATTGTTGCATTAGTAATGTCGAACTATTCTTAGATTTTGCTCTACTTCATCGAATAATCTCTCATCATTTCAATTGAAATTATAGAAATCTTTCTGCCTATTCTCATTAATATTTAAATCAGAGTTATCCTCATTAAATAAGATTTCAAAATTTTCCTAAGAGGTAAAGTATTCCTAAGAAATAACTGATTCGGTCAAATCCTCACTTACTTTACTTAATCCTGAGCTTTCTACTTTTCGGTGTAGGCTATGGTCTATCATTCTTATTTTTGTCGTCTTCGGGCTTTCCGTTCTTGTGGGATTGATGCCTCTACATTCTAGCGCCACAACATTTCTTGGTTTCATGTTTTATTGGGTCTGCCTCTTCTCTTTTTATCTGTCAGTTAAGTTTCATTCACGTATTTCGCTATACTGTCTTCGCTCATTCTATGTATGTGTCCTCTCTATTTCAATTGTACTTCTTGTATAATATCTTTTCTCCAACACTGTTTTGGAATTTGCATATTCCATTACCAAAAATTATGTTGGAACGAATGACATTCCAAAAAATCGTTTAGAATGATTCCGTAAGCCGTTTAGAATGATTCTGTATGTCGTTAGAATCATTTCAACGAATCAGAAGCTATTAGTTTGGCTACTACCATGGTTACTTCCTAACAATTCAAGTATTCATATCTGGATTTGACGTTTGACATTTAATATTTTTTTAAGTTTCCTTTGTAATATAGGTGAGTTTCCAAAACCTTGTTAGATAAAGTATAGTCTACAACATGTTTGGAATGGCGTATTTCACACTCGCGAACCGTAATCCTCGCCTTCGGCTCGGATTACAAACTTTTCGCTCGTTCAGAATATAGGCCATTCCAATACTTATTGTAGAATATACTATTACAGGTTTTGTATTTGGTTTCTTCATCAATTTTTCTCGAAAATCTTATTTCAATGCTTCTTATTTTACTCTGTAGTCTTTCATTTGTTATCCACGACTCGCATCTGTATGTTATTTGAATTGCGACTTGTTTGAAGACTTCTATTTTTGTTATTGCTGGAACCTCTTTTTTTTGTCAAAAATTTTCTTTTTAAAGCAATCAAAAGTCTTCCTCCTTTGTTTACCCTTTCTAAAATTTCTTGCTCTAAGCTCCTATTTTCTTCTATGTTGGCTCCTAAATATTCAAATGATCCCACTTATTGTATGCGTGTTTCTTCAATAGCTATTTCATGTTTACTGTGGTTTTTGCTGAAGATCATAGTCTCCGTCTTATCCTTGTTGATTTTCATGTTCTAATTTTTCAGTTCTTTGCTTGGTATGGTTATGTTGTGTTGTAAGTCTTGTTCAATGAGAAAAAACGCTGTGAAACCCCGTAAGTCAATAAGAGATTATTCAATGATGTGAAAAATGTGATTTCTGTCATTTAGGACGTATTAAAATTAAGGACCAGCTACAACCTAAAACTGAAAATGTAGCGTGCATTTGATTTAACCCGTAACTGGTATGGAACAATTACTGTAACGTCGTTGGTAAAGTGGGGTCAGTCAGACCCCAGGCTTAATGCCTCAAAATATATGACGTCACAATAACTCATAGATTTCTTATAGGTACTATATTAGTATTCTGGTATAGTTGAACGTATGATGTACATGGAATGGAACATATTTTCACATAAAAAAGAATTTTATTAGGAACATACAAGTACCGATAGGGAATGAGCTGAAAAGTCAAACATTCTTTGAGTTCAGATAACTCTTACAATACAAACATGATACGTTTCTAAACATTCTCAACATAAAATATACACTCAGATTCAAACAGAAAATCGAGTACAGCAACATTCCTGTGATCGTAAGTAGAAAATTACAAGGGTTTTTCTGGGCAATCTTCGTAGACACTTCGCGCGCAACTGCCACACACTGGAAGATGGCAAACAGCACAAATGCTATACCTTGATTTTCTGGTCTTACTCATGTGTATTCTCAGCACACCTGACTCGTTTCCCTAATATCAATTTGCATTATTTTCTTGTGTTTCAGCAACATCTTTTTTCAGACCGAAAACAATGTTCTGCTTAGAGAAAGAATCCTAGAAAGATATTTATTCTCAATTCTTATTTTCATACGGGAAAAAACAAGTTGCCTTGCCAGTGTCTTTATAAACATTCTTGAAACCACGGATTATTCAATCGCACACAGATCCCAAGCGAACAAACACGGTCAATAGACTAATGATAACTGATAAAAATGAACCAAAACATAACACTCTACAATTCAGGACGGATTGACTGGAAGATACACGGACGGATAGCACTATCGATAGAAAACTGTTTGAACTATCAATAAAAATAGAAACGCTAGGGTCTGGTAGACCCAACCGTACCAGTGACGGGTTAAAGAGATAATTATGAGAAATATATGATGATACACCTCACGTTTTCTGTCTTAGTGTGTGGTTACATTAAATGCGAGCGCGTGTGATTTTGGAACGTCTATGTACGTACGATATCGTGTCTGACTTATTGATGGTTACATTGTCTACGTTCGATGATAAGAACCGAACGAGTAGTATCGTGAAATGGATCAAAATCAGCTGAGTTAATATTTATCAGTCAAAAATAATAATGCTTTGAGATTAACGACTGCAAACCAAAAAAGAAGATATCGAGTGAATGAATTATATCTGAATAGAGATAAAAATGTATTGAATAAACTATAACACATAATATATAATTTTTCAACTATAATCTTTTTGTGGTATTCTTTAGAGTTTTGATCCTATGATGATTTTTTTTGACTCAATACAACAAATTAGTTTTTCAATGTCCATTTTTCTATTTTAATCGCCTGGATAGGCTCGCAAGACAATACAAGAAAAATCAAGTCAGTCTGCTTAGGTTTGATAGTCGCGCGATAGCATACTGGCGCGTCAGTTTGTAGTGTAATCATACTTGTTTATATCAACAGGTTTGTTTCTACTGACGACGTCGTACGCACACGTTTTTCTGAAAAATCGCACGTGCTCGCATTTAATGTAACCACACATTTATGCTGGCAGCTGGTCCTAGAGTTTTTGGTGTGACTGACAAAGATAGTAGCTCAAGAAGTTTCTTTTTTGATGATATATTTTTTTCTACTTTTTAGACTGCATCTGTTCCGAAAACTAAAAATTTTATATGAAAACGTGATTTGTGTTGTTATTTTTTCTTCATTTGGAAAGAGTTGAAACATTTTAAGTTAATGATTGTAGGAGAAGTTAAGTTTCAATTTATGATTCTTTTTTTCTATTAATTTACGGTGATCATTTCGACCTTTGAATATAAATAAACAATTTAACAAAATATCAACAAATAGAAGACTTTCTCAGTAAAAACACTAAGTTGGCAAAATAAATGGAATAATAATAATGATATTGATGAGTAGAATTATCATCATTAGGAAATGAATAAATAAATGACAATGATGATTATTCTATTTATAAGTTCTTATTTTATTCTTATCCAAAAGTGGAGTGTTATAATAATCAGTAATTTCATTCAATATATTTTCATTATTATCCAGACATTTTTCAATTTCGTGAAATTCTAATAAATTCAATTTCATATTTTTATTCTCCAAATGTAAGTTTTTCAGATTAGATATATCACAGGGGTGGCCATTTTCGAATAGATATTTTGCCAAATTTGAGTTTTCAACCATCCCATATTTTAAACAGCGCATATGCTCTAAAAAACCGGTTTCTGAAATTTCGGCCTGTTTGTCCTATATTACAAGATTATAGACAAATAGACAGACAAAAAAGAGAGTTGATATTGCCTAATCAATTAATTTTGTCCTATATTTGAAGTTTCAAGTCTTCTGCTAATTGGGAAGTTGGTTTTTATAGGATGCAAAGTTTGTACGAGACAGGCAAAGAGACAAGCAAGAAATAATAAATTTTCACATAATACAACATTCTACAATTGATTTTTAAGATTTGGAAGGATATTTTTTCATTTGACTTGCAGGATCCGAGATATAGGTAGGGCTACAAAATTTAGTAAACGAAAGTTACCTGATGATTCATATACATATACTGGTATATAGCTAAGTCCAAAATCACCAATAATAGTAATTATATATCAAAATAATAATAAGACATGATAATAACTACCAATTGTAGCAGACATTTGTTCTGGTTCCAAGTGAAATTTGTCTCTGTTAGATTTAAATGAACCGCAGTAGCCTCTAGCGTAAAATCTTAAAATAGTTATTCCATTCATAATACATACTAGACTATCATTATCATATTTAATCGAAACTTAATATTAGTTTCTATAATTCTAAACGTCAAAATGAGAAATTAAGTTGCAAAGGGGGGTATGAATAACGGTTTAATCGAAAAATTCTTACAGTAATATATTTCTGTTGGAAGTTGATGAAAAAGTAACAGGATGTATATTTGAGTTAGAAATGCTGGGACAAGATAATTTAGAGACTGAAAGTCGTCTTTATTTATAGATTTTGAATTTGTGTTATCAGAATACCATATGTCTGTGTTTTCCAGAACAAGGATATTATAATATTCAAATTTTTTCTGAGAAGATTTCTCATTTAACATTTTTATTTATTAAATTTGAAAAAATGCTTATTTATTACTTATTTTGTACAATGAAATTTAAAATCTTGTGTGAATAATACTATGAATTGAACAATCAAATATAGTACCTCAAATTATAAATTCCCAAACAAAAAAATATGCTTTCAACTATTTTGAGTAAAATTTATTCATTTTTAATTACCAAATCTTCCATTCTTATTGTAGAATTCAGGAACAACACTTTTCATTAAAAATAAGCAAATTGACAGGAGAAATTATTTTAACTCTAACAAAAGGATTCTCCTAATTATCATAGGAATAATTTAGCATTAAAATAGTTAAGTATTACTTGCCTGTTGAAGAATTGTTAATCGAGGTCATGAGACTGTGAATGAGATGAATTTCTCAAGGTCAATGCTAATGATATACTTGGATACTATGACAGTCTAACTACACGTTTCAGTAGTAAACAATAAGATAAGATTGTGAATTACGATTTGGATATAAAATTTATAGAATTTACTTGCACTCGACCTAAGAATAAATAAAACTTATACTCCTAATTTCGGATGGGATGTTATATCATATTTATAATTAAATACGATATATTAATTTCAATTAGCTCTTCAGAGACTAACGGGATTGAAATATTGCTCAATGTAAGATTTAAGATAAAGATTGATACAAGGTACAAGCAAATCATTCACAACTAGCTCATTTACAATTTTTATAGAACATTATTCTGATTTTCTTGGCATAGATCATGAAATCTCCTGAAAAATTGAGTGGTTGACGATATTACGCAACATCCAGGTCGAAATGAAAGGTATTACAGGATGCTTTAAAACATTGCAGAATGAGGAGTCAGGACGTTTCAAAATATCTTAAAAATGTCTTAGAACATGTCAAGATGTCTCAATACGTTCCAGATTGTGTCAGGACGCTCCAAAATGTTCCAAAAAGTTCCAAGATGTAGCAAAATCTTCCAGGATGCTTCAAGACATGCTAGAATTTTTCAATACTTTTCAAAATGTCCAAAAACGTGAACATCCCAGGACATTTCAAATCCTTCTAAAATTTGTTAGAACGTTCCAAAATATTGCGGAATGTTTATGAATGTTCCAAAATGTATGAGGACGTTTCAAAATATCCCAAAACAATCCGGGATGTTTAAAAACCTTCCAGGATGCTTCAAAATATTGCAGAATGAGTCAGGACGTTTCAAAATATCCTAAAACTGTTTTAGAATATGTCAAGATGTCTTAATACGCTCCAGATTGTGTCAAGAAGTTCCAAAATGTCCCAAAAAGTTCCTAGATGTTACAAAACATCCAGCATGCTCTAAAACATACTAGAGTTGTTCACACTTTGTTGAATTTTGTTATACAATAGTTATTGATTTGTATTTTAAGATTGTTATATGTCATTAGATATTATTTGAGAATAAAGCCAGAAATGATATCAGTGACTATACTAGTATGAATCATTTTCAAACCTAAACAGATTTTTCAATATAAAAAATTGAAAAGTGACGGTAATTCTTTGAAAGTACAGCACCTGCAAACTAGTAAACAAGATTATGAAATTAATAAATTTTATAATAGCTGAGTACAAAGCGTTATATCCGTACTATTTAATTTCATTATTGTTGACATTTTGAATTATCGATGAACGATAAGTAATTAAAAGATATATGGCAAGCCAGTGAAAGTGCAACCATTGACAGCACTTCATAAAATTTTGTGTAGCATTTAAATCAATATATCTTAAATGTTTCAAATACTCGTAATCATAAATAAATTTTAACTTAATAAATGCAATAGAAATATTTAGATTTGAAATGAGCAATATGTAAGTACGTTGCACATGAAATGATATCCGTAGGTAATTAGAGGCCGGAAACACTCTCACCTTACTTATAACAGATAGAATTATTTCAAGAAATCTGTTCCATTTAACATGCTCAGTCTTTGAGTGGGCAATGGAAGTATATAATTATATTAAATACTGCTTAATTTCATGATGAAGCCAAGGTGGCTAACAAAGATCAGTTTTCACGAAATCAGCATATCTCGTTCAGATATTTTTTGCTTCTCCCACAAGCACAAGGTTCAGTGAGGAATTGCTACAGTCCTACTGCTCAAGCTCAGCCGTTGGTAACCATGGCTGCTCGCTGCATCGTTGGCGGCCAGCCATGGCACGTTACAACCCGAAGCTGCTCGCTGAGCCATCGTCAACCAACCACAAACGCATCACACATGCCTGACTCCAAGCTGCATCCTATACACACATACTTTTCCATCGTTGACAATCTGGTCAGGATTGCTACAGCTCTACTGCTTTATCTTAGTCATTGGCAGCCTGGCAAGGGTCACAACAGCCCAAAGCTGCTCGCTGCATCGTTGGCGGCCAGCCACGGCGCACTACAGCCCGAAGCTGCTCTACACACGTCTCTTGTAATTCAACTCACACATCTAAAAACTAAATTCAACAACACTGACACTAACTAACTCTGTATTACGCACGTCGTCACTAACTGGGCCTGGGCCATAACACAAAATTGGCGAAGGGACTCAAAGGCTCATTAATAAACCGTGAGTGATCACATAGCTGATTAAATTTAATAAACTGATGGACTGAGTTTTACCTGATGTAACATATGATACTTTTGGCGCATTTTTTGGAAAAAAGCGCTATTATATTCACTTTGGCTGTCTGGCTGGCTGGCGTGACGCTGAGTTCTCAGCAACTATACTATTCACAGACTTGAAACTGGTCTTAAAAGCTGCTGTTTCGTAGGTTTGCACAAATTGCTTTAATTCAAGCTTAGTGATTGTGGAAGATTAAATTATTCAATTACTTGTTTCAAGTGAAACAATGCCCATAGATATATATGACATTAGGGATATGGCAACTAAACTTTATTAAAGTAGATAAAAATTTAGCTACTACTTTAGCCGTGGGTGTCACTATTATTATGTACAATTGTCAAATCTGTCCGGGATACATTCAATGACTTGTTTGACGCGAATTTGAAGCTTATTAGAATGAATTATTATTATTGGATGAAAATTTGTTTACTTTTTGTGTGTTTTTTTTTTTAAATAGCTTTGATGAAGATCAATTTATTATTTCAAGGTACAGCACTTGACCTCCTGTCAGTCAATAACTGAACAATGAAGATTAAAAGGTATTTTCGAGTTTGTACATGTATAAATTATGTACTTATTGAATAGTCAACTTGAAACTGGTACTAAATGGGACCTGCTGTTTTGTAAGTTTGCCCAAACTGCTTGATTTCAAGCTCAGTAATTGTAGGAGATGGTAATTTGCGAAATCTCTAAAGTAACAAGCATTCATGAGCTGTCAAAAATGCACTTTCATCATCTAGATGATTCTTCCATTTTTTTATTACGGACTGGCGTTTCTCACATTAAGAGCTATGAGGAAAAATTGAAAACTCTAGTTACCACTGCAGTTAGTCCTAAGAATATATAAATTCCCAAGAAGCTGAAAATTGACTTGAATGTTAGGGATACCATTATAATGAAGCTGTGAAAAGTCCCCATCGATTTTGCAAGTGTGCAAAAATTTTAATGCGAGATCAAAGTTAGCATAAATGGATTTTCTGGATATTTCAATGAAAATAGTCCAGATTAAAATTGTGAATCCTTCAATTCTCTACAAAAATAGCAGTTACACTTTTTTTCCTAAGACTCATCGTTTCTAAGAAAAAGTCATTCTACAGTTATATTTTCAATAATATGCATGACTACGCTGCCTATGAACATTATGGATGTATGATATAAGTAAAAACTATTAGTCTGCGTGATTAATAGTCGTACATCAATATTTAATGATGATTCCAAGAGTATGAAATGAAAAGAAATCCAGTCCATAATTTTATGTCCATGTGTCCTTGAGCAACATCTGTCTGCTGTCTAATTGTCAACGTGGCAATGTCCGTCTATGACTTACTTTAATTTACTTGCATAGATGAATTACGTTACATATATTTTACAAAATATACACGTAATAAAAAACGTGTAGGATTAAATTGTTTTCCTCCAGCCTCGGCTTCTGCTCATCAACATTTTTATCGAGTATATTACCAGGTTTAAGTGTGGCTTGATAATGAACTGGAAGCAAATTGATAATGTATCGGAGCCAATCCACACTTTACTGCCACCTGCACCAGGAAAATACTATTTCTTCTTGTAACTGCAAAAATCTGACGTGGACATCACGTGACTTACTTGTACATCATTGGATATATATAATCAAACAACATCTCATCATTCCACAGCTATGCAAACAGTAGATCATCATTCTTATGCTACAACATTCCTAAATACTGATTTTCAGAATTCTACGGCTTACAGTTCTGAATATATGCGCAAAATTCCAAGATCGTCAAGTATAGTGCACTTTCGACTCAGTCGATCTCAATGAAAATAGGATATGAGCATCTAGACAGTACTATCATCTTGAATACTGTATTCCAATATTCTACGTTCAATCGTTTTGGATTTATGCGGAAAATTAAAAAATGTTCCGGGTAAACTGCACTCCTGGCTTAACCGATCACAATCATAATGCAAGGTATACAACTAGATGCTATAAAAGTGCTTAATACGGAATCTTAATATTCTGCGACTGATTATTTTAAATTTATGAGAAAAATTCGAAAAGTCTGTAACATGAAGTGCACTTCCGGCTCAGTCGATTAGGACAAAAATAGGAGATGATCGTTTGGATGCTACAGCAATTTCAAATACTGAATTCCAGTATCCCACGGCTAATCATTTTAGATTTATGCAGAAAATTCAAAAAGAGTATCAGGTAAAGTGCACTTCCAGTATAGACGATTGCAACCATAATGCGAGGTGCACATCAAGATCATAAAACCTATACCAGGCTTTCATACAAAATTTTAGCATTTCATTGAAACATTCGAAATACATATTTCTACGAACTTTGACCTCGCATGAATTTTTTTGCACGCACGGGATCAATAGGGACTTTCCACAGCTTCATTATAATGGTATCCTCAATGTTCATGTCAATTTTTAGCTTCTTGAGAATTTATGCAAGGGTGAATGTCCATTTTGACCGGATTACTAACATGGGGCTCACGTTTGAAATACGTTCATTAAGTGTAGTATAAATTTAGATAATAATAGTATCGTATTTAGAAGCAAATTGCATTGAGTATCGTTTAGTTCATCTTCTATAATTTTTTGTAACGCCTTATGAAAATATGTGTTTGGATGGTTTCCGAATAGTCTTTGAGTGATTTAATCGTGATTTGATTATTATGAATCATTGAGAACATCGAGTAATAATTCACCAGAAACTAATTGAGGCAATTACTTATGATTTACAATAACATTCACGAATTATTTACTGCATCCAATATCAAAATGGAGCAGTGAATGTATATTATTAATTTAAAATCAACAATACATTAAGCAAGTGTACACAATTTATGATAACTATTACTTCGTTACGTAATAATTGTTACCAGATAGAGTTACGGTATTTCCATTATAATACCTAACAACTGCTAAAGCGATTGTTAGCATAGTCATTATCTCAATATCCTAGATGCTTTTATTGAATGATGAAAAAATCGTTTCGCTTCCAATTAGAAATTGTCCTGAGGTGATTATGGTGTATCATAAATAAAACAAAAATATTGTGTAGTTGTCGTTTATGACTTTACGACTCGGGTTTGCTTTGGGTGTATGCAAAATTCAATTTTAGAACATTAGAAAAAGCAACATGCAGGTTTTAAAAGAAGTCCGAGACAAAGAATGCTACAAAAGAAAGTAAATGGCTTGCACATGTTAGTACTCGGAAAAACTAAAGCAGTTAATTCTGAGAAGGATCTTGACAAAATTTTGTGGACGGAAGCCTCGTCCAAATACTTGACCTCACGCCATCATGTTCAACTTTACATAGATTACTATTTATCCAACACCAATTCACAATTACCTCTTGTTACTAATATTCAGCTTCAGTTACTCTGCGAGAGAAAAGTGGACAAATCACGAAGAACAGTCTTTATGAAAAATTATAGTAAAACCGCCTGACTTCCTAATCGAGGGGTTTGACCAGGCTCAGTATGAGGTTTGCCACCGTTCGGAAAAGGCCTGTATTAAGTAGTTTTTCCTTGAAATGTAAGATGCAATACCTTCAAATAATTGTTTTTTAATCAGTCTAAACGAAATGAAAGTTCAAATTTAGTTTAGTCCAAATTTATCAGTCTTACTGTATAAATAATATATTTATAAATGTGGAGACCTTGGTGTGAAGTTTTAAATGAAGATGAAGTAACTGAAAATTGCAAAAAAAACCGGAAGCATTTGCCGAGTGAATCAAAAGAATCAATTTTAAATATGTATCGTACTTTAGAAGAAAAAGGCGAGGACTGTCAGGTTAAAAGAGCTGCACATTTAACAAAAGTGCCTTATGGGACTGTATACAAAATTGTGCATTCTGGTATATCGGAAAGAGAGCCACGAAATGATGCGGGGCAGCATAGAGTGTTGGATAATTTCGAATAAGGAGAACGGTGTACCGAATATATTCTGAAAACACACTGCCGTCAATTACCATGACACACCAAAGGCTTGTAAGTGATAGCCCAGAAATTAATTGTTGTGCGAGAACTGTAAATTATGCCTTGCAAAATATGGGCTTTCGGTTTAAAAAAGTGGACAAACGTAAAACTGTAATGGAAAGTTATAGATTACAAAAATGGAAGCATGAATATTTAGTATCAGTTAAAAAATATCGTGAAGAACAACGCCCAATAATATATCTTGATGAAACGTGATTTGATTCACACGATACAGTTTTTAAAGTTGGACGGATGGCAACAAACAGTGTAATGTTAATTTACCAGGCACGAGAGGAAAGCGAATTATAATTTTACATGCGGAGTCGGATAATGGATGGGTCCACAATTGCATATTTTTATCAGCTAAAAATATGAAACATTGTTTAGTCGACTATCATAGTAATATGATGTATTCGAAAAGTGGTTCACCAGTAAACTTTTGCCGAACTTGCCCGCAAAAAGTTTATTGTAATGGACAACGCCAGCTACTATTTACGACAAATTAATAAAGTTCCATCACAAAATAATACTAAAAAAGAGATTATGAACTATTTATATGAAAATTATTCTAAAGCACAGTTATTAGAAGTTGTTAAAATCAAAAACGTCTCGATACAATATTTCTATGCTACGGCAGCAGAAAATCAGGGACATATTGTGCTTCGTTTGCCTCCGTATTATTGTATCTTCAATCCGATTGGAATGATATAGAGCCAATTAAAAAATGAATTAAGAAGATTTAACAATTCACCAACAAACAGTGACAAAGTGGTAAAAGCTATTAATTCAGAAGTTTTAAAAATTACATCCGACAATAGGAGAAACTGTGTGCGTCATACGATTGATGTCGAGAATAAGTACATAGATATTAATAATATTACGGATAAGTTTATAATATGTGTGAATAGTGTTGATTCGGATAGTGAGAACAGTAGTAGTATCACGGAAAGTGAAACATAGGCGTTTAACATGGGAAATCAGTTTTTCTGAGCGCATTGCTCCCCAAATTATCTGAGACAAAAAATTTCAAATGGATATTGTAGAGCAAAATTTCTGTACCAACTTAATAAGAAAAAAAATCATTTAGGCTACTTCATGATAGCAGAAATAAAATATGAATATTCACGGAATTGCATTTAATAGTATTAGCTGTGAAATTATAAATAGGCGACGAACAAAAGCGTGACGTTCAATACGTCAGTGTCAGAATGATGATTGTCAAAATAGATATCTTCCGTAGGTAGTGCATATCAATTTTCTAAATAAAAATCTAATAATAATGATGGTAAATATTGGATGGTTTAATTTGATTTATTGTTTAAGATTAATGAAATAAAATAAAGTAACACAAACAATTAAATAATGCAACAAATTGAATCCAATATGAACTATAATAAACTCAAAATATTCTTAAATTCTCAAATTATAATAGATGTTCAAACAATCCTCCGTTTTGTGCTAAACAATAACCCAATCCATTGTAGGAACTTTGCCGAACCTTACTTAATTGCCTATTATTTATTTTTTGACATTCTTGTGTTATAGCATATTCAAGTTTTTCTATACTCTGGTGTCTTCTTTTATCAACATTAGTTTTCAAATGACCCCAAAGAAAAAAATCGCACGAATTCAAATCAGGCGACCGGGCTGGCCAGTTAATTGGTCCTCTTCGTCCTATCCAGCTTCCAGGAAATGTTTGATTTAGATATTCCACAATTTCTGTTGTACTATGTGCAGGGCAGCCATCATGTTGAAACCACACATTTTCTTTATTTGTTTCGGCAATTTTTGGTCCAACTATATTCATTAATAAATTCAAATACGACTCCGAATTTATTCTTGTAATAAAGAACGGGCCTATTATTTGGTGTCCTAAAATTCCTGCCCATACATTTACAGTTTGTCGATATTGTGTCCAGGACTGTATAACGTTTTGTGGATTATTCTTTGACCAATATCGGTAATTATGACCATTGGGTTCACCATTCATGGTAAATGTGCATTCATCTGAGGATAAAATATTCCTTAAGAAGTCTCTATCCTAATTTGACTTCTCCATCATTATTTCACAGAATGATGCACGCACTTCAAAATCTCGTTCCAAAAGATGTTGATGATTTTGAAATTTGAAAGGAATGCATTTGTTTCTTAAGAATTCTATGAACTGTCATAAAATGAATATTCAGTTCCCTTAAAATTTCTCTTACACTCATTGTATGTTTTAGTTCTATCAAAGCAAGAACATGTTCTTCATTTTCATTGTAGTTCTCGATATTTTGTTCTTCTTTCTTGAAATTGAGTGTACCTGTCTTCTCAAACTTGGCAATGAATCGTTGAATGGTAGACATTCCCGGAATATCATGATTTCGCCAAAGAGTACTAATATAATCACGAATTTGCCATAAACTATTGCCAGAATAATACCATTTAATTATTTGTAGCTTTTCTTCATTTAAATAGTTACTCATTTTTGAGAATAACTTTTATATCGATCTTTTATTGTATCCATTTGAAACTTTTAGTCTGAAATAATTAGGAGAGCAATGCGCACGGAAAAACTGATTTCCCATGTTAAACGCCTATGTTTAACTCTCCGTGATACACCCTGTATAGTGAACTTTACGTAGATACGTTTGATTGATTAATAAAATTTTGCTGTTGGTTTTATTTATCTACATTAAATCTGCTAATTATGTGACATATTTCTAAGTTCGATTATCATAAGAATAAACTAATTATTTGCAATTATTTTCGCATCTTTTTTGATTCTATGTTTCATATATACAGGGTGTAACAGAAATAAGTACATTAATTTCAACCTGCAATAGATCTCTTCAAGACTAACAATTTTTCTTCATAACTTTTTTCTGTAAGTCTTCTGGATATCGAGTGAAAATTCATCAAAGTTTGGTCAAAAATTTCATAGTGCGCCTATGGTTAAAACTGGATGTTTCTCATTTGTTGCAAGAATGACAGCTGTCGATTTAAATGATTATTTTGAAAGTTTGAACCATCATAGTCTTATCAATCATTCATTTGAAACTGAAAGAATAACAGTTTTTCAATAATACACTGATATTCGCTCACCTCGATTATTCTTTAATTGTATATGTTGCAAGAAAGATCAAATTTATCTCTGAAACCAACAATTTGGTACATTGGTCGTATTTATATGTTATTTCTTTTTTTTTTTTTTTTTCTATTTAGGAATTTCACGTATCTTTAAATAGTTGATACATTTCTTGAACATTAGATTGTCAACACGAATTCATTGCACTTGGATCAGCTGATTTGAATAGTCTGAATATAGCCTGTAACACAGTTAGGATATGGGTCAGATTGTGCTGCCATCTACGATAAACTTAAAAAGTAGTTGCTCCTCTCAGCTTACTTCATTACTGTTGGCTCTCAAACACAAAGAGAAAATCATTTAACGATTTATTTAAAGTGAACGGTGAAATATGAAATAGAATGCAATTCAAAAATAATTAATTCATTGAATAATTCAACTGGAAATATTCCCGCAAAAATTGTAAGAGCTTATTCTTGAAAAACAGAAAACCTAACCTACAAATGTTTCACATTGAGTTTGGTAATTGATTTTAAATATTTTTTGAAATATGAGATACAATATTCTATTTGTTGAACAGATCAATTCACGAGGCATACTTCATTGAAACGACCTGACTGTGAAGTTTGTAATAATATGAGAAAAAACTAATTCACAGCAGCTTCATTTATAAATTAATGTATTTTATTCATTTCATCTGGTGTTTTACGTTCCAGGTAAACGATAAGTTCTCAATATCTCATAGTATTCTCATCATTATGTACGAGTGCACAATATTTTGACATTAAATACATGAGCATAACCACAATAATTCAATTTTTAGTGAAAAATGACATTTCTGAAATCGTTCCAAATAAATTCGGCGAACAAATCCTACACTGCCTGCGAAGTCGCAGATAGAAGAGCTTGACATTTTCAAAGGTTTTAACTTTTGTGACAATAATGATTAGACGATTTTTTCCAAAATTTATTTGAAGGAATTGATCTGTAAGTGATAGCTTACATATGTCGAAATCAATTGTTTCGTTGTAACCAGGGTTGTAACTGCTACTGGATCCGATAATTATGCACCTGAACGACTCGTTAAATTATAGGGGTCAAAAAATGCTAAAAAAAGATGAGAATTCGAGAAAAAGTTATTAAGAAAAATTGTTATGCTTGACGAGTTCTATCACTGATTAAAATTAATGTACTTATTTCTGTTACACCCTGTATATATATATATATATATATATATATATATATATATATATATATATATATATAAGTACCTTATATGCTAATAAATATATAAAGAAAAACTTTCGAATTTAATTTTCTTTTTATCCTACATTTTTAAAAATACACATAGTTTAAATAAAATATTCCGATACGTCTCTGTTTTTTTACCTACTTAATATTGGGATAATCCTGTTCTAATGATGTGGTGAGTGCCCGGCTCATGGTTCGTTTTACTACAATTTTGCGAGAGGTATACTCAGTTCTCCAAGATGTAAATCTTGACACTAGGTCAACGATGGTATGCTTAGTTTCTATAGCTTTGGTGGACAATATATTATTCAGTGATATCTCACTTAAAAAAAATTCTTCTGTTCCGCAATTTTAGAGCCGTTTTTTCCCATCGCAATTCGCTGTATATCCTATTGAAAACAAACCTTGTTGACAAACTATTCATTTACACCTGCAGTTATATTGTTTCTTGTGCTCTAATTTCGTCAGCGTCTTGCATACAGCCTGAATCAATCTTGTATTAGAAAGTGTTAATTTTTTCCTCTATACATCGTGTTTCCATTGTTTGACTTTATTCACATGTGTGTAATGATCTATTTTGTTGGTGTAGATTTTTATCATTCGATTTTGTAATGAGTAAAGAGTTGAATTGGAGCAAATGACGACACAATGTCATTAAGAAATATTCAACTATCTGACTGATCGCAGTTTTGCAAAATAGATTTGTTGATATTTGCTTTAACTTCATATCTTTCCTGCTTGAGGATGAAATCGAAATTGGTGCGTTCATTAATTGTTTACGTTTCAAAGAAAAATTGCAAAAGAAACCAAATTGAGATTATTTGGGTATAGCCGCATATACTCAAATACTAAACAGCGATTAAAACATTCAAAATAATGAATGAATTATCTACACGTTTGAGCTGATTCCAAAATAATCAAATGGGCGAAAAAAACATTGGCAAATAGTGCAGTTTTTTTCCAACAACCTTAGCAACCTATATTGTAACGATTGTAACTGTCAAACAAAAACTAATTCAAAATTTGTGCTTAAATTCACTCTACAAAATTGTTCAAAATGTCTTTATCATATAACTTGCGATGCACGAAACGTGCAATTCCATTAGTAGAAAATTTTGCTCGTAATTATCAAAATTTATCAAAAAATGTGTGCACCCGACTTGGCCCAGTATTTATAATACGGAATAATCGTCAAAGTAGTAATGTAACATCTATAGACGATGCGAAGTATGGGAGTCCGGCCTTGGAATATCTAATGAAGATGAAGAATAAGAAATCCGTGTCAAATGTGAAAACAGAAGCTAAAGTAGTAGACGATGATGAAGAAGATGACGCTGAATTTGAAGATGAAGACGAAGATATGTATAGTAAGAAGAGGCTCAATGAAGATTTAACAAAAGGAGGCATATCTTTGGTGCCTAGTTTCATGCAATCTCAAAATGGAAGATGGATTTTGCCTTTTGTCTGCTTGGCGGCCGTAATAGCTGGAATTTATCGAGATACGTAAAATTGCGACTTTTTTCTAATCGAATTATATATTGGGAGTATAATTTAATTAGGAGCAGTGAAATGTAGTTTTATTATAGAGTTAAATAAATTATTGTATCTACTATATTTTTTATCATTTTTTTATAAATACGGTGAAACTAGCAACCATGTTTTTGAATTGCCTAAAGCATTGTGACCATCCCTTATGATACTTTTAGAATGATAGATTTGAACGCACTAATCAAAATTATCAAGAAAATAATCTCAGGAAAAGTTTTCAAAGAGCGGAACCAGTAAATCTTAGTGAAAACGCTTAAAACGGACTAGAAGACCAGACTTTCGATTAAATCTGCAATCAGAGGCAATAACTAGACCGGAAAATGTACTGGAAGTGTTTTGTAGTTACGTCACTTACCGCTAATCCTAAATGGCGCATCGCGGATGATCGTGACTACGAGAGTAGTAAATTTTGCTGAACTTGAAATTCAGTAATTGGTACATGACGTCAGAAATGAGAGTGAAATATTTCACGAAGAATCAAATTAAATACATAAATTTTTTGAAAAATATTAAGACTCGTATTTATGAATCTCAATTGAGTATGAAGAGCTTCTCAATAATTTTTGGCAATAGGAGTGTGAACTTACTATCACGACATGATTTTTTTTTTCAGGATGTCAGTTCCAACCAGCAGGAGAATACCTTCGCTTTGTTCGCGTCCCCGAGAATCTTTCCGTGGGAGGTGAAGTCCTCCGAGTACAAGTCTACCCACGGAAGAATCTCAGTATCCGTCCAGTGGATAAGGTAAATGAAAAAATTATTTTACAGGTCACGTAACAACTTGAAGATCCAAAAATAACCATATACCGTTATAGCTACACGAGTATATCACCAATTTGAAAACACTGATATATTTTTGATTTATCATGTTGTTTATGTGTTGAAATTAGGCAGAAGATGTACAGTACTTTAAACACAAAGATGTCAACCAAACCACCGTTGCGGTATTGCTGAACAAGACACTGGAGGATTTGGTGGATAGAGACAGTCCTCAAAATGTCTTGAAGTTCCGGTTGAGTTGCGATTATGTTGATGGAGAAGATACGGTAAGAATTAATGTTTTATATCTACAATGGTATGAAAAGTGACAGTTTTATATATTATTTTTGATGTAAAAAGTAGGCTATTTTATTGCATGGATTTCAGTGGCAGAGTCCCAAATTTGTAACGTTGTTGGAAACAAATTCACAAATTTTCTACTAACGAAGCTATCATTTGCTCGTATTTCAATCAAACCTTTTGTGCATAAGAATATAGCTTCATATTTGCACCTCCAATAAATATTTTCTACTTCCCAGACTAAATTGTCATCTGATGCACTGATCTTCATGTCACTACATAATGATTATATTAGTATTTGGATTTGATTCCTCACTTCAGAAATATGTAGATCAAATCAAGGAAATCGTTTATTACTTATTTCTGAAAACAAGCTAAGGAGATAAAGACACTCGTATAGTTGCAAAGATAATTTCTTCATAATCTTGTTAATTTGTTAGAGATCTGGATCGCTTTCTTTCTTGAAAACAATTAGAGACTGAACTGGTTGCTATTAAAAGGAATCTACTTCTTTCTATAGAAAATTATAAAGAAAAGTGCTTATGCAACACCGATTTATGATAAGCTTGTTACTATGGTATTTTTTCAGAATATTCATTTATTATATCATAAGTAGTTGGAGTATTATCGATTATTTTTGTGGTGCTATCATTAATGTTTATTGTGCTTGCGTTTGAATACCACGAGTGTGCAGCACGAGTGGTATTCACAAGCACAATAAACATGAGTGATTGCACCACAAAAATAGTCTATAATACTTTAACTACAAATGGTATATGGAGGACTATTCCAGGAGTCAAACCATTTTTTCAAATTAGTTTTCTATGAATCTAGTAGCAACTTACGTAATTTTCATAGGAACGAGTGAACAAACTTCTGTCAAACTGAAAAATTAGAATTTCTTGCATTTTCTTTGACGAATAATAGAGAAATATATTGCGTCTTGATAGGGAAACTAGTCCAGAAAGGTTTGGTGATAGATCAGAAGATGAAATTGATGAAGATATTCAGAAAAATATTCCATTAAATACGAAGAAAGCACAAATTGGAGGTATCCATATCTTTGAGTAAAATACTCACTCTGACCACTAGTATAATACCCGATGGTACTTCTACATGTCCAAATTCCCACTGATATGCACCGTTTCTATGGCGATTTAGCATTGTTAACCTTGTTATGAATACTACGAATGGAATAGTCAGCATTAGTTAAAGAGCAAGATCCCAGGCCCATTAGATGTTACTTATTTTCTGAGAAACAAAATGTGTGGGATAGAGTAGTATTAGTATGTACTTCAATCATACGCATATTTGCTAGCTTGGGTCTACGGCCAATTTACAGATACCAGTTGCTAAAAGTACTTTGAAACATTACTCTCTTTTCTTAAAGTCTGAATGCTGATTTTTGTGTATGTTTCAAAGAATATGGTTAAAAATTGTTAATCAATACTGCAAGACACTTACGCTTTGAAGCTCGCAAAAAATAACGTGATCTTGCTCACAATCTAGGTACTAATTTTCATATATGTTATTCAGGGAACGATTTCAATACTTTTTTCAAGCAGCCAGACCAATCGTAGGGGCCAAACATCCACCAGACACGATTGAAATGTTTGAGCGCTAGGCTATCATTTATACGCTTGATTTCAAGCAAACTATCTATGAGCATCCAACTCTTCCTTGATCTGACTGTATACAAAAAGAATTGAAATTGTTCCCTGAATATCAAATATAAAAATTAGGACTGAGACTATGAATGAGATTATGTTATCTTTCTACAAGCTTTAAAGCGTCTAGCAAGAATTACCGCCGTGATGATTATCAATTTTTAACAATATTCTTTAAGACATACATAAAAATCAGTAGTCAGATTTTAAGAAAAGTAAATAATGTCTTAACGTACCTCTAGCACATGGTATCTGTAAATTGGCCGTTGGCCCAAGCTAGCAAGTATGCGTATAATCTAGGACTCCAGGAAATACCCTAAGAATTTTGATGATCATCAGTAAGCGAGTCAGAGACGAAATCGGAGTTTTTAGATATCAATAAAATCTAAAGTATAAGAGCTGGATGCAATTGTAACTCTATTTGTTTAATAAGTCCATCATTGACATCATATCCCAAGAATTTTGTTCAACTGGTATAATCCAAACCCAAGTTATGAGGGTTCAAAAAAACGACGAACTCCTTCGAGAATAGGTCGGTAGCTTTTCTTGGCTCGTCCTGGCGGAGGCACTACCGTGCCTCCAGATATGATGGCGTAGGTAGGCATGGTAAATGGTGGGTTGTTGATTGTCTGCTGCATCAAAATGGAGCTGGATACCATAATACCCTAAAAAATATTGAACAATAAAAGATATTTGGCAAAAGCCACCATTTTTGGCGTTTTTTTTAGAATTTCCGGTCTTTTTCACTCCTTTGAAGTGCTGTATCTTGAAACTTGGTGAGCCTACGAACAAGTTTGACGGATCAAGCTTATTGGAAACTTAATGCTCTACGAAATTAAACTTGATGATCTAAGGCGTAGAAATTATAGGGAAAAAGTTACAGGGTGAAAACTGAAAATAGTGCCGAAATTTCGTGGTTATTTCCTCCCCCTGAAAATTGCTTTGCGAAATTTTGATCGGAAAACATAGGAATAACATCATTGGATGATCAAAAACAACATACTGAGGTTTCATAAAGTTCGCATATCTTCCTAAACCGCCCTAATTTTTCGACATGCCGACTGGACTATACTCTATTTCACACATTTTGTTTCTCAGAAAATAAGTACCGTCTGGCGGGTATGGGATCTTTGACTATTATTCAGTGAGAGAAAAAAAGCGAAATTAGGGACACAGTAAATGCGATATAGCTATTTTGTAATTTCTATGTTTAACAGATCGCATTCAAGTGTCTTGTCAGTGTCAAAAAATAAACCAACATATGAAAACGATTCAATCCATTTCAAGAGAGCTTTTGGGTAAAATTTTGTTTTGCACTCGAGTCAAGTATAGTTAGTCATTCAAGAAAAGTAGCCATTCGTGGTCTTTGCGTTTCATATCTTATTCATGGAAATACATTTACTTCCTCGAATATATCAGTAATTGAACAATTATGTATAAAATGAATTTATTTTCTTACCCAATACGAAAAAAGTATTGATATCTTCCCATGAGATGCAGAGCTCACATATCTCGTTTTAAGCGGAAACGTTTGATTTCTCAGTACAATTAGACATAGACTTACTTTTCCTAAAAAAAGTGCATCTGTCTGTTCTCATGGTGAGATTGATTGTTTTCATACATAAGAAGCGATGTATTACTATCATTCTACGTTTGAACGAATATTCGTTCCTAAATACAATAGAAAATATAATTTTCCGCCCTAGAGAAGATTTCTTTGTATTATTTATTTCCATTAATCAATCTTCTTCTCAAGGAGGAAGTCTCTCATTTCCTTTAATATAAAATAAAAACTGATTTAATTTATTTTTCCGATAATATTTTTCCAACTTTTTCCACTAAAACAATCTCCTCTTGACACAGAAAACAACAAAAAAAAACCTTTTCATAATAACAACGCATTTTCAACGCCTGTTTTGTCAGTCGAAACAAGACAATTTTCTGCCTGTTTCTACCCTAGGGGAAAAACAAGCTTGTTTCTGCCCGCTGAATTTGTTTCTTATATCGTTTCATCCCTGGCAGAGTCGCATTTATTCATTGTCAATCTCTAAATGAAAATCATATAACCTCAGTTAATTTGACAATTGTTGTATTCGTAACTGTAAATTAAATTAAAAAGAGGATTAGTTTCAAGAAGAAAAAGTATCAATACAATAATTTCAAGTACACCACAACATCTTATTGATAATGCACAAGCAGCTACTCTCGACTTGTTACCTGCAAAATCAAAAGAAAAATATTTACTTTGTTATGTCAAATTTGTGATACGGAGAAAATGTTTACGTCCTTACTACTTGCAATAGATGAATTCTTTCAATGAATTTCTAATTTTATTCATTGGAATCAACGTTTCAGAACTCAAATTGCTCTTTGAACTAAATGTTAATAAACTAATTCTGAGCCTAACATCTATACAATAAAATCCAACTTTTTTTCTTTCAAATATACTTACAGAGAAAAAAACCACAAAAATTTCGACATTTATGTGTTGAGAAACTCATTTATATTCAAAATAAAGCATACGCGGTTTTAATGTATTTAAAAGTGAAACTAGATCTTGAGCACAGTTGAAACACTTGCTCGATTGTCATTTTTCTTACAAATAGCGGGACTCAGGCATGCAACTTGATGCTTAACTGTTTCTTCTAGAACGCACGATTCTAGTGTTGTATGGTGACATATGTAGTATCTTAGATCGGTAATCTTGAAGGAAAGAGACAGGCGACAAGAACCTGAACGAGACATGTGCTATATCTTTGAGTTGTTAATCGAGGAAAAATGTTGATATTTCTACAAGCTAATATTTTAAATAAAAGAAATCGAGGATTGAAGAACTGATATCTCTGAATTATGAACTTGTTTTGTTATATCTGAAGCTTTTAGAAATTGGTTGTTCTGCTTGTAACACTCAAAATGTAATTGAATTTCGAAAATACATTTTTTTCATACATCTGCATTTTTAATTAATAAGGCTGCTCAGCTATTTGAACCTTTTGAGAATCACTTTATAAATGATTAGACGTCGACTTAACTTTGTTATCGCTCGATAATTAAGACAAAACAAAGAACAGTGACCTATTATACTACAGCATCTAAGAACTGTCTGTAAACAAATGTGAAAATGCTCTAACAAATAAGTTAATTATAATCATTATAGCTAGGTTTTCATGACTTGATGTTTGTTTCCCAGGTAACTTCTTACTTGTCGGTGACAGTTTATGTGGAGGACATAAATGATCATTCACCAAAGTTTGTCGATGCGCCTTACAAAGTCGTGGTTGATGAACTGACACCTACGGGTAAGTTTCTAGCATTAATTCCTATAAGTTTTAGTTTTGAAAAATCTTAAGCTTCATACATTAACGTAAGAATTGCTATCGCTAACTTCATCATGACATTAGTTGAAGGTAAATTTTTTTGCAGTCTTGGAAGACCGATCAAATGAATAGAAGTATATTCTTGATTGAACGGAATAAATATAGTATTTAATTTTGTCACAGATGTTACATGAATATTGTTAGGTGCTAATGCGACAAAATAATTAATGTCTTGTTTTGTATGTCACGTGAGAAAATGAGTGATAGTAATTAATTTTCACTCTGCGATTACAGCAAAGTTCTTCCATTTTTGTTTTTCTCTTACTTTATTAGAATTTTGCGTGAAACATCATACTTTTTACTTATTTATGATAAATTTAATTATTACTTTCTCTTCTGCTTATTACTTAACGAGTAATCTCAATATATTACTCGTAAAATATTTCTATTCAAGTTGAACATAATTTCAAATGAGATAATCAATACATCATCTTACATACTTATAACACAAAATATTGGCCCGAAATTCAAATGTTGAATTTTGTATCAAGACTCACTGAAATTCTTGTGATAGGAAATTGGAATTGTCTTTGTTTGTCTTCTAGGCTTAACAATATTTCGTGGGATATTAGCAGTTGACCGAGACAAACCGAATACCCCAAATTCGGACGTACAATACTCGATAGTAGGTGGAAATGAACGAGGGAAATTCGCTTTGGACAACAGTCATCGACCTGCTTTACAAGTTCGTCGTCAATTGGACTATGATACAGGAGATCGAGAATTTAGTTTGACCATATCTGCATCGGTAAGTTGAATGAAGATATTTTACCATAACGTTTTTATTTAACAACACAAAGCTGACTTTTTCATTATATTTATTTACTAAATCCTGAAGCCTATCTACTTTTCAAGGTGTGAGGCTTGTGGTTGTTTTTCTCATTGTTCATTCTACGTCATTTTCTTTTGATATCCGCTTTCATATACCCTTCCTTTTTTTTCTCATTTTGCTTAAGTGACCTGCTTTACATTCTCTCTTTTCCAGTGCTTCCTCCACTTCTTCTTTCCATACATTTCTGGGTTTTTCTGTCGGCTTTGTTTTTGCTGTTCTTGCTTCGTACACTTTTGTTGTTGTTCTTTTTTTCTCCCATTCTTTGTATATGTATCCACCATCTTGATTGTCCCTCCTGTATTATGCTATCTATCGGTTTTACATTCAGTGTCTCTTTATATACCTTGTTTCTTATCCTGTCCAAGACTGTTTTCCCCTCTATTTTATTGAGAAATCTCATTTCTGTGCTGTTTAATTTGCTGTGTTGTCTTTCTGTTGTTGTCCAGATTTCTAATCCGTATGTCGGGATAGACAGAGCTACTATTTTGTATACTTGTGCTTTGATTCCCTTTGGTATTTCTTTATTTGCTAGTACGGTGCTCTTCAACGCTTTAAATAGTCTACCTGTGGTTCCTATTCTTTCTCTTATTTTTTCATCTAGTTTTCCGTTTTAGGTAAGTATTGTTTCTAGATACTTAAACTTCTTGACTTGTTCTACAGCTTCTCCTTCTATCTTGATTGTGTGATTTCCCCCGTTTCTGCTTATGACTATTGAATTTGATTTAATCGTGGTTTATCTCCATGCTTATTTTTTCTAGGTGTCTTCTAAATAGTTCTTAATTCTTGTTTAGTGTGTCTTCGCCTTTTCCTATTACTATCATGTCATCTGTATAGCATATCTCTGTTACTTCTACATTCTCCATTTTCCACTTTCCTATTACGTACTCTTTTGTTTCCAATTTTTGCTTCTTCTATTGCTTTGTCGATCACTAGTGTGAAGAGTAATGGGCTTAATATGTAGCCTTGCCTTACGCCTTTTGTAGTTTCAAACATGTTTGATATTTCATTCTTTGTTCTTATGTAGTTTTCGATCTTTTTCTATAAGCTCTGTATATTTCTTATTATACTAGTATCTTTTTCTTTCTCTTAGCGTCTTGCTTTTATCTTTCCTATCTATATTGTCAAAGGTCTTTGCTAGATCTGTGAAACACAGGTGTACCTTGTCTCCTTGTTTTATTGTTCCCTCATTCACTTGTCCCATTATACTTATTGCATCGTCAACTCCTCTGTTAGGTCTGAAGCCATATTGCATATATTCTAGCAATTTTTCTTCTTAGATCCTTAGTTTCTTCTCTAATACTTTTGCAAACACATTGGCTGCTGTACTTAGGAGTGTTATTCTTCGATAATTCTGGCAACCCTCTATGTCACTTTTCTGTTCATACCTAAGGTATATGATTTTTATTATAACTTATCGTTAATTCAATGCATTGTGAATAATGTCATAATAAATTATATCTGAATGATATTTTGACAGTTCAATCATAAGAAACTCTGCTGGTAACCATAAAGTATTATTGAAGCATGATGTACAGAAGAATAGCTCAACTTGCTAAAATCAACATGAAGCTTTGTATGTAACTCTGAAATAATCGACCCTCACCCACAATGTATTGTACAATTATACTTCTCAAAAAAGTATGAAGACGTTGATACAAAATTTGGTGGATGAATTTTGAATATTAACAATATTGGGCTCTTGTAGAAGTATATTGATACCAAATGGATGCGTTTCTAGTGATTGAGATGAAAAAGCACTCTGATAGATATATTTGCCAAAAATGATAAATATGCGTTCTTGATGTATAAGGTCAAGTCACCTAGTCCAAGATGTGTAGGACAGTACTCAAATATTGTGAGCTTATATGTTATTAAATCAGTTATTGAATGACGTCCAATCAAAAACATAAGATTGTAAGAATGATTTTCTCATTTGTACATATTGTCACAAATATGACATATTTGTAGTAATTAGGTCACATAATCATTTATTTGAATTCGCTGTAACTGCAATCATAGTTAGTATTGAGAAGGTCGATGTTCAATTGTCGGACATGATTGACAGGCTATGGTAACTAGATGTTCAGTGGTTGCTAGGCAATAACTGTTAGTGCCAATTCAAAATGTGCGTAAACATAAGGAGTACGTGAAAACATGAACGTAAGAAATTATGTATGTCCACAGTGGTCGTAACATAAAATATTAAAATAAAGTGCTTTTTTCATTTGAAGTTGGTACAAATTAGGGTTATTGGTTTCTCTGACTGACATTTTCAAATATTCTGTTGATTCTGATTCTGTTTCGTGTTTATTGTTTTTCTTTGATTTCACTTTTATTAGTTTGGAGTTTAGTTTGTTTTGTTTTATTGTATGATGGCTGAAAAAGTTCTTGCGATTGTTTCATTATTATTGAAACTGCGTTATAAAAGTCGCCAACGGGAAAAATATTAGGACGAGGAAGAAATCGTGATTTTTTTCAATAATAATTCTATGTCAATCATATTTAAAGCATGTTTCAATCCAGGGTGTTGTCAACTGTCAGATGAAAACATGTGTTTAAAGTTGACGCATGCGCTATTAGTTGTTTCGTACGTAAACATAACATAAAGTTGAATTTATCTCAACTTCACGTTTTCATTACGTAGCTCTTATGTCAAAACGTAAACGTGAGAAATACGTAAGAGCATTGTGAACACAGGCATTGAAATACAGTAGTTCAACTTTATGTTCATGTTTACGGTAACAGACTCTTCACGTTTACGCACATTGTGAATTGGCACTTGGACAATTGAATGTTGGTCCATTGTCGGCTTAGATATATAAGTGCGTCAGCTAGGAGAGAGATTCATTATTCATTCAGTAATTCAGTACGAGTAACTGTGCGCGATATTATGAAAATACGAGCTTGTAAAGTGAAGATTGGCACTGTTACTTGTATAAATAAATTAATCGTATATAATATCACAAGGGGCTGTAATTTTATCAATAAATTTATCTTGAAAGCATTGATTACCTAGCAATATCGTGAGAGTCATCTGTCCGATTAAATCACGAGAGCGTAGCTCGAGGGATTTCATCTGAGCAGATGACTTGAAGGATGTTGCTTGAAGGTAATCAATGTTTGAAAGAAAAATTTATGATAAAATTAAAGTCGCGAGTGGCATTTGCGGAGAATATTTCTCGAATGATATTGCTACTATAAGTACCTATTAAATAATGTTAGTTGCAACTACTAACCTTTTTTATTGAAAAATGCACTAAATTGCCTCCATATACTCTTGTATTTTCAGACTTCTTGTTTTCAATTTCATTACTTTCGGCGAAAAATGCATTTCCAAAACGAATAAATTTTGACATTTTCGAGAACTGATTGTTTGTTTATATGAGAGCTGTGTATTGTTTCTCCATGACAGAGGCAATTTATCGCGATAAATCGCTTGGCAACGGAGTAAATTGGTAAATTCCCGTTGGCAAGGAATTTATCATTATAATTGTCATTGTGACTATGCAAAATTTGTCAGTATAATTGACATGAGTGAAATAATCACAATAAAATTTGTGACAATATAAATAACAATTTCAGGTCATTTTTATCATAAGAATATCTTAATTTTTATCAAAATCAGATATTCATAAATATAATTGAAGTCAACAATGCTTCATGCAACGGGGCTGAAGATACTCAATTCGCCTTGGTTGTCAAGTAAGTTGTATTAGTCCAAAATTCATCTCTATCAATCATTTCACTGTCAGAAAACCATTATATTCAATCCCACTCTCGTTTCAAGCTGTATACAAATTATTATTTGTGGTATCAATGAGATAACTTCTTTTTTTCTTCACAGCGGCTCACAAATGTATTTGTGTATGTCATAAAGGTCTACGAAGATTAACAAACTTCTCCGAATTAAGTGCTAATAAAACCATATTATTACTTCATGTGTCATACGGTATATAAAGTCATGAAAAATCAATACAGTAGACTCCTGCCTTCAAAATGTTGTCCAAATTCAAATCTTGCCAAACGAGCAGTGAATGTAATAACCCAAGAGTATTTCAGAAAGATGTTATGTTTATACTAGAAGATGAGAGAGAGAGAAAAGAAAAAACCTACAATTGCTTTGTCTTCTGTGATTCAATGTTGTCACTTGGTCAATAATAACTCATCTCCCAGTCTTGGTTTTTATATCCATAGCTACAAATAATCATTTATTATACCATAAGTAGTTGAAGTACTATCGATTATTTTTGTGGTGCTATCACGAATGTTTATTGTGCTTGCGTTTGAATACCACGAGTGTGCAGCACGAGTGGTATTCACAAGCACAATAAACATGAGTGATTGCACCACAAAAATAGTCTATAATACTTTAACTACAAATGGTATATGGAGGACTATTCCAGGAGTCAAACCATTTTTTCAAATTAGTTTTCTATGAATCTAGTAACAACTCACGTAATTTTTATAGGAACGAGTAAACAAACTTCTGTCGAACGGAAAAATTAGAATTTCTTGCATTTTCTTTGACGAATAATAGAGAAATATATTGCGTCTTGATATGGAATCTACAGAAAGGTTTGGTGATAGATCAGAAGATAAAATTGATGAAGATATTCAGAAAAATATTCCATTAAATACGAAGAAAGCACAAATTGGAGGTATCCACATCTTTGAGTAAAATACTGACTCTGACCACTAGTGTAATACCCGATGGTATTTCTACACGTCCAAATACCCACTGATATGCACCGTTTCTATGGCGATTTAGCATTGTTAACCTTGTTATAAATACTACGAATGGAATAGTCAAAATTATCTGATATTGATTCAAAATTGCACTTTAAGACAACCCATTCTTACAAAGTGAATATGTTTATTTTATATATGCTTATACCAAGATTCTCCTAATTAAAACAGTTTATTGTACCATAAATTCTGTTTCAATATACATTAAGAATTATTTGCACAGAAGCTATGTCAATAAAAGTGAATGTCATGCGTTTATTATATATCATTATTTACTTATTCATTAAATATCAGACTCGTTGATTTGAAGTGATGGGAATATTAATTTCTACTTGAAGTTATAGGTGAATCAATTTATCCGTTGTGGATTTTTCACACTCACATAACAATATTCCCAAATATTTTCCGCGTATTTTTTTCACTGTCTGACAATTTTACTGTGACAATCGATATTCATTTATGATTGACTGGATATGAGATTTAGATTTGGAAATTAATATTTCAAATGTAAATTCGTAAATTAAGTCCATAGTAAACCAGCACGTAGGTTGATATGTGTCTTATATTTCCAAATCTAAATTTCTAAGTGTAAATTCCTAAATTGAGTCTATTAAAAAACAGCCTTAAAGTCTGGTTATTGTTTATCGCTCATAAGTGTGCGTTATTATCTCCATGTCGGCGCCTATGACAGTTTTATTCTCACGAAAAGCCAAATAAAAAAGATTTTGGACGTTTCTGAAAACAAATTCACTATCAGTAATGTTCATCACTTTCTCTGGTGACAGTTTAAAAATGAATTAGATTGACTCCAGTGTACTATTCGTCGCTGTTTGTGACACAAAAGTTTTACGAACTTTTAATTCACTGCTTCAAAATGTTTTTGTTGATTGTCATCTGCAATGAAGGAGAAGAAATACTGTTTTGTTTGTGATAATTAATGGAACTGAGCTTGGAAGTTTACGAGTAATTATTTCATATTTAAATCGTTTAGGAGATAAAAAAAGATTATATATATAAAAATTTAATTTTGAAGTCCCATCGTGTATTCTTAAAGGTAGCGCCTATGGGTGCTATAAAGCAATTCTTCATTTTACTGAGTTTTCCCAGCAAAAGATTCACTGAAACAAGGAATTGCAGTATTACAAATAGTGTTGTTAATTTAAAACTGCGCTGGTTATTATCTGAAAATAAGCGTTATGTCATAACGGATGCAATAACGGCAATACAAGACTTAAATCTGCATCTAAGTTTACTGTTTCTCCTATCAGATTCGCTGCTCGATTTTTTTTGATGCGATAACACAATTTCTAACAGTAAAAATAAAATATGTTTATTGGTTTATTGAAAATTTTATGGTACTTAATTGCGGGACATAAATTTGTAGTTTCATTGAGAAATGACCACTATAAAATTTTAATCGCTGGATTGCAGTAAAATCTTTTCGCGTATTTCTTTGTGTAACTAATGGACCATAATTGTTTGGAGGAAAATAAATCTTGATTTCTCTGTTACGAGATTCATATTGTTTCAAAATGACAAAATTGGACAGTTTTTGGTAACTTTTGATGATTGTGTGGCAACCGAAATTATACAAAGAACTATCTCTATGCATTCCTAGATTAGGAACCCACCATTTAAATGTTTTTTTGTCTATATTGACTACAGTTTTTTGATATTTGATCTATAGTTACAAATTTAGACATAACTTATTAAATTCACAGCACATATTGAAGTATGCTAAATAATCACTTTTTTTACAGGATAGAGGAGTACCTCCACGTTCTTCTAACACCACAATAAAAATAACTGTCAACGATAATGATGATCTACCTCCAAAATTCACGAAGGGTGTCTACAGAACCAGAATCACAGAGTTTTATCCACTGAAGGTGGGTTTACCTCTTATACAACAAATAACAAATTAGAATACAGCTATATATTATACAAAAACTGATACAGTTTGTTCTCAATCAAACAATCATTTCTATTTATAGTTCTCTTTATAGCAAAATCTCTTGTTATTTCTATTCCATTCAGTATCACAATAAGTGATGAAATTAAAAGACAATTCTGTGAATAAGAAAGGAAAGTGTTATCGGTTTTGTGTTGTGTAGGCTAGCAAAAATCTAGCGAAAGTAACAGGAAAATGTTTAATTGTTTTTATCTATCCCTGCTATTCTTAAATTGTATCTTGGTATCCATAAATGTTAGTGATTATACCATATTCACACTGTGAGTGAAAATTGAACTTCTATACTCATAGAATTATTGAATTTTGTTTTCAGAAAATTATTCTCTTCATATCTTGAACATGGAGTTCTAATATTTTGGCTATTTCAAATTTTGGATGCTTTGAACATATCCAGTACTAGACAAATGACTAACAGTGATCTCCAAATCATTAAACTTGATTTTACATCTCTTCAAGATTTTGGGACCAATAAAAAAACTACATTTTCTATATCCAAGAGGCCTCTTCGAATTTGGGAAATATGTTCATAGAAAATTAATTTTTTTTCAAGAATTGGAAATGAACTGTTCTAAAAAATTTGAAATACTTACATTTTTCTTCGTATATAATTCAAGTATAATATATGCGTATTGATTTTGCTGTGGCAATAGAGATAAATAGAATATTAATTCAGGAAGTACAATGAAAACATCGATCGAAATTGTTGATGTCAATGACACATCATCTAGCATCTAGCTTCTTGATAATAAAACTTTATTTTACTCAGCTGTCATCCGCAACTCTCTCAGAGACGTACGAAATAATATTTCTTGAGAGCAAGTTGATATTGTGATAGTTAATTTTTTATCTGAATATCTCCTGATAAGATGATTGTAATTCTAGATCATACGAATTTTTTGGAATAAATTTCTTCACGATTAATGCAGACAAATGGAGCGATATAAAATAAATTCGATACATGATTTTTTCCCATTTTACAAAAGCATCAATCATTTTGTGAATAAATGATAGAAAAAACAATAATTCTAAAGCCCAATTGTACGATTTGAGTTCATTTATAATTTAGATAAACTAAATTTATTTCCTATGGTTACAAAAACTACAGCAATTGTAACCATAGAAAACTGTGGATAGGATTAGCTTTGATTGTACAACCGGGCCTGAGTAAATTTCCTCATGTAGTCTAGTCAACAAGTTGAAAAACGTGCTAAAATAGTTTTTGTGAATAGTGGTCGGTTTCAAAGCAGCGTAATGGAACCCTATTTTTAACATCAGATACAAAATATTAGCAAAAAAAGTCAAGTTCCATGAATCGACAGTTTTCCTTGAAAATTTTATTCTCTTCAAGAATCTGTTCATAAAATTTCTCTAGCACCAATAGTTTTTGATCAGTTCCCAAAAAAGTACACCCCTTTTCTTTGGAATCTTCAATTGCTTATAATTTTTGCAATTGATGTGCGGGCTTGAAATTTTTGCACATTTTTCTAGACATCATAACGAGTCCAACAAGCTATCGCACGTATTTCAATTCACGCTAGCAAGAATTAGCACATTTTTAAACTTGTTGACTAGACCAATGATAATAGACGGAGAGCCAGAGCCAAAAAATCTCTGTTCCCAGTTTCGCTTGACTGACTGCAGTATGTTTGTGTACACAACCACTGTAATAAAGTATCAAAAAACTGAGCTCAGTAAATTCAGAGACTTTTTTTGGCTCTGGCTCTTGGACTATAACGCTTGAAATTTAAGCGGGACAGAGTGACAAATTTTCAATATTGACAAGACTGCAATTGAACGATTATGAAAGAGGGTCAAATTCAGTCATTGTAATATAATGACAGCTTCAGGGGATATTATTATTGTTGAAAATCTACTGTTAACAGATATTTCAATGGCTTAAACGTGGACAGTGTCACTTTTAAGATGAACAGAGGCCGGGTAGGTCTGCATTAGCTGTTAATGATGAGGACATTCGTACTGCAGATAAATTGCTGAATGAAGAACGAAATGTTGTACATAGGAAAATTCACCGGAGTCCAGGCACTGGACAATGTTTTACATCAGCATCTATGGTTGAAGAAACTGTCAACACGCTAGATTCCACATTTGTTGATCCAGAAGATTCTTGCTTCGTAAATTTGACCAGAGGTTATCCAATAAGTTCATTCCGTGTGATAAATCATGATCGTGAGATCAAACTGCAGTCAGCTGTTTGGGGTTTTAAAAAATGGAGGTCCATAAAAGTATTGCGCGGAAAGATCCCAAAGAACAAGATAATTGCTGAAATATTGGCCCAATTGGAATAAATCCTCTAAGGCGTCTTCAATAAATTGCTTGAAGAGCAGCCTACATAATCCAGACAAAATAGAATTTCCAACAAGCTAGATTTTTGTATGAGTCTTAAATATTTCATTACAAATACTGTCAAAAGTACCCATCAATCCTGCTTGTGCATTGTTCCTTATCCGATGTCGAAGGTCACAAATCTCCATTTTTTGCGTACATCTTTGAAACGATGAGAGCTACTGGGAAAACGTTTAACAAAATGTTTATGAAACGAAAAATTCTCTACAAAAAAGGTGTCAATACTTTTTTCTCTACGAAGCACCACTGTCAAGTTATCGCGATTTCAGACCGTAGCTTTGAATACATTTCCGCACCTCCTCTAAAGTAGTGTACTCATCGCTTTTTTTTCAACGTGCTTCCCCAAATAGGAACATTCCATGATATATCTTGATCTAGGAAATTCAATGGGACAATATTTTATTGATATAATAAAAATTGTAGCAGCAATAAAATTACATCATTCATCATCAAATTCTACAGACTCTACAGATTGATGAACAAACAATCCAACTTTTCTGGTCAGCACTATAGTTCGTGCAGCCTTTATTTCAATTATAAAAAATTGTACTCAACAGTTTCCCTGGAGCAGAAGGAAGTAAAGTCGGGATTGGCTGCAAAATAATAATAATCAATTTACAGTGCCATTCTTCAGGATTCAGTTCATTATCCAACCACATTTGCACTTGGTAGAACACACGGAACAAGTGTTGATAAGCAGAAGCAGATGTTGGAGGGAGGCAATATAACTGCTCTTCTATTTCACCTTCAGTCAAAGATTCATTACAAATGGAGCAAATTTTTGACATTTTCATAAAATTTTGTAACGGCACAGTTAAAAATGAAAATACCATCTATAAATACGTCTATTTACTACAAAACACCATTTGAAACTGACTGGTCTGCTGATGTTACTCAAGGCCAACCGACTTATGGAATTAGGGACGGCAGTTGTCACACACAATCATATATTTTTCACGTATAGTATTTGAGTGCATGAATCACAAAAACCAATATTTCAATTTTTTTTTCCTACAAATAATGCAAACTGGCCGCATATGAATGCATATTCGTATTTTCGAAGTTTGAAATCGCGATAATTCGAGATTGGAGCTTCGTAGGGAAAAAATATTGACATCTTTTTATAAAAAATTTGACGTTCTATTAATTTTTGCTCACCCATTTTGCCGGAAGTTCTCTCTGTTTCAGAGATATACACAAAAAGCAAAAAGTTGTGATAATTGATCTCTGATAAAAAACAACGCACAAGTCGGATCGATGATGACTCTTGACATAGCATTTGATATATTCAAAACCTGTACAAAAATTCAGCTTATTGGGAATTAAAGCAAACTCAGGACTTTTTTTCGTCTATTTTGTCTGGGTAACATACCTCTCCATGATACAATAAAATATTTTCCGTGTCATCCCAATAATTTGAGGGTGGAATTAAATTAAATTGCTCATGTAATTTTATTATTCTATATTCCTCTCATAAATGAGATGACATTTTTTGATTGTCTGAATTTTGTTCTTCCTAATGTAAGATACTTCTCACATTAGCTGTTGTAGTCGTACGCCTATGTCTAATATGAATAGAATTGTGTCTGTCTCTTCTTCAAAATGTCGCATAATAACTGCGTTTGCAGAATCGTCAAACAAATTATGTAAATGTAATTTTCACTTTCATTGCTATTTGGAGTATGAATATTACATTTTATATTTTATTTATTGTTGTGTTGTCTACTAAAAATTCAAAATATAATTGAAAGAATAGTAACCACTTACGTTCAGCATTTCCTTAATGCCACAGAAGTGAGTGTGAAAATTTTCACACTATTTTATTATTTTTAAAAATATTATACTTCTCATATTACTTCCTGTAGTATATCATCTTGACAGGCTATTCAATTGAAACAATTCCCATCAATTGAATATTTGAATGTTTGTCAGTTATTAAAAAGATATTGGAACGTTACGGGATGCCAACTATGTATTTATATTCAAGAGTACTGGCCAAATACATAAAAATGATTTATAAATCAAATATTTAATGACTTTGACAATAAATATTTTATTGCGTTATTTAATTTGATTTGAATGTTTTTTTTTGAGGATTTGACTTTCATGAACTGTAGATAATTACCGTAACCTACTCTAAAACATGCTAAGCATATTTAATTTGTAGACCAAGTTCAGAGTTGAAAGTATATATTTCAATGGTAAGGTAGCAATAAAGAATTTGGTTTTTTGCCCATTTAAAATTTTTATCTGAAGTATCTTTATGTTGATAGCAATCAACTTATTATAATTTGAATTTAATTCGAGCTTATACCATAATTATTTCAACAATTTTCACTTATAAACACTTTTTTTTGTATAAGAATATAATTTCATCTAATCTGACTTCAAAATTTCTCTTGAAAAAATTTATTTATGATTTAAAATTATAAGAAAAGTTAGATAAGTAGATGTACCAAAATTTTTTGGAATACTCCGATGGATACCCTGATTTTCAATATGAAATTGTGTCATTTAAATGATCTAAAAAACTATTATCAATCAATGAGAACAAACTCACCTTCATGAAGAATAAAATAGCTTGGCCCTTGACAATGATTCTAAAATGATTCCTATATTGTTCAAATTAAAAGTTATAACCACAAAACCTCGAGTTTTCCACAAAAACACTTGAGAATAATTAAAAATAGAATATTTGTGCACTATTGTTGCAATAAAACCACAATTTTACTGTATAATAACTTTAACGAATGTAGAGAAACGTTTAACCATATTCTATCTGGGAACAGTACTAAACAGAAAATGATTCATGAGGATGGGACAAGTCTAAACCAATTAATTCAAACATATGAAGAAGTATGAAATTGCATTCTGATTTTTATCACAGGAAATTCTATTACGGATAGTTAAAATATTCTTTAGTAGTATTGTAATCGTGATTTTTTGACAGTTTGAAAGTTTGATGAATCTTCACGTTTTAGACCCTACTGAACTCGAAAAACATAATTTTAAAAAGTCGGTCTGTCTGTCTGTTTTGAAGCACGATAACATGAGAACGTGTACAAATTTTTGACTGAAATTTTATATCTAAGCTCTTCATCAAAAAGCTAGGCTCAAATTAGTAGATGAGCTTTTTTCAACCAGTGGTCCCAAAATTTTACTGCTGGAACTTTTTAGTTTTTTTTTGCGTTTATTTCATAAACGGTAGTATTCATCATGAAATATGGAATAACTGGAACTAATCTTTGAAAGATTTGGCACAACAGTCACACAAATATTTTCACAAAATATCAGAGGTTCACTTGTTATCAAAATTTGAGTCATTATAAAATTCGTTATATTTTTCTGAACCAAAGAAATAATGGAAATCATAATGTGAAGTTGAAATTATTATTACTCATGTTTTGACATCACACGCAAACGTTCGTCAATTGTATTTTTTTTTTTTTTGAGATAAGTAATTCTGCTTTATCGTGTTTGGTATCAAATTAAAGCTTTTGTGGAGATAGTTCTAGTAAAAGTGTCAAAGATGATATTTAAACGATAGTCAATTTTTTCTTCCACAAATCATATAAATGATGACTAGTTTGGTATCAATTTTGAACTCTCGGGGAGATAAGCTTAGTAAATATCAAAAATAAATAATTATGTAATGGAATTCACGTTACCATCTTTAAATTACACTTCCGGCGTTCAAATGTCGAAACTGTATGTTCCAATGAATTAAAGACCACGAAAATCTAGAAAAGGACTCTTCATTTTCAAAAATACTTATTTTATGTAAGGACCAAAAAATAACCGCCATTTGTCACTCTTACAATGATAGTTGTCACTTTGACAATAACAACTGTCACTCTGACAATGACAGCTGTCACTTCGACAATAACATCTGTCACTCTGACAATGACAGCTGTCACTTTTTGACGATGACAGCTCTCATTTTGAAATATGCAATTAATTGATGCAACACTCTAAATTTCTGAAACAACAATGAAACTGGCTATGAAATTTATGGTCGGGGAAGTACTGTGTTGGCCATAGCGAATTTTTTCATGCAGAAATACAGTACTTTTGCGTAGCTTAATTTTGTTTTGCAAAACTCCGCTTCTATTAGAATAAGAAGTATTGTCTGTTGACATTAAAATAAAACTTAAAAAATACTTCGAAAAAACTGCTGGAAAATCTGATTTCATAAAAAGTTAAACTAAATGAGTTCAAGGAGCAACCATCATTATCTAAAATAATTGTCAGCCCTTTTTCAATATTTCTAATTTGTAATTATTGTATGTACAGGGTTCAAAAATCCATGAGCGTCTGAAACTCGACCCCCCGATTTACGCCTTCGATCAGGACGTTGCAATCGATGCCCAAATTCGCTACGACATAATAGCCGGGAATGATCGACGTCTCTTTGCCTTGGATCCGCGCAATGGATCATTGTTTTTGGAAAAAGAAATAGATCTGGATCAAGAGAGGACATTACCTGGAAATACTTTCGTACTGCAGATTCAAGCATCGCAAGTTGATAATCCACTCAAAACTGGCGTAGCACGAGTCGAAATCGAGGTTATGGATTTGAATGATAATCTACCAGAATTCGAGGTGGATTTCTATAACATTAGTATCGTTGAGAACCTACCGAATGGATTCAGCGTCCTGCAGGTAAGAAATACATGGATAATATAAAGAATATTGTAGCTCTTATATTAAAAAATCGATTATTTTGATACCAAACAAAATTTTCTGGCGTAAATGGTCTGTGCATTATGCCGTACCGTTCATATTTGTCTTGAAATAAAAATACTAATAAAAGAAATACGTAGGTTATTTGAACGCATAATTTCCAGACAAAAAACAAGTATTCGATACGCCTTGTTATTATTTCTGATGTTTTTTAAATTTAATTATAAAATCGTTACCAAGATCATCAAGCCGAAAGTGAAACACAACTGCGTGTATCCCAGCAAAACTTTCCAAACAAAAGTAAATATCTCCAGCATTTTTTTTTTTATAATTTCCTAGGTGATAGCCACAGACCAAGATCAAGGCGATAATGGGGAATTCACATACATCCTTCAGGACAAAAGTGGGGCGTTTAGCCTTGATTCTCGAACGGGCTGGTTGACGGTGAGAACAAATATAATAAGTTATATTATTATAGCTAGTTTAATTTGGGGATCATTTTTAAAACATTCCAATCAGTATTTTATTCAAATAATGAGTATGTCATGAAGTATTATTGATTAATGTGCTTTGAAATATAAATATCAAATGTTGAATTGTGATGGGAGATGAGCAAATATCTTTAGCCCACTTAACCACTAGTCACCTTGAACTTCTGTGAGTCAATATAATAACAAAAATCAACCTAATAACATTAGATTTCTCTCAAATCGCCTATCGGATCTATTATTTTGGGTAATATGCTGATACCAAAACAGTTTTCATATCCTAATGAGAAAATGAGAACTATATTCGATATAGATATAGTCGATAGATGCAGGGAATAATTATCAACTTACAATCCTTGTTAACAAACTTATAAGAATGAGATCTCCATTAAATGTGTGTCTCCAGTAATATATTGAACATAAAATTCATAATTCAAATATTTGAGATTATTAAATGGTTGAATTGAGATAGAAATTTTACTTTAACAACGTGAATAATGTATGACGTTAAAAAGAACATTTCTTGTAGACTGAGAGCCACTGATCAAAATGAATATTTTCTGGAAAGAATCAATGCTTATAACTCTATTTTCTTTGACTTAATATATCTTGAATAATAGAGGGACTAAAGTAGATGTCACAAATTATTCGTAACAAAGTATATGCTTTGGAAACAATTAGAATAAAAAAATTCTGAAACATTCATTATTTGTTCCACAAAATTTCAAATCTAAGAATCGGTTTTGACACCATCATCTTAGATCGGGGAGCAACTGTATACACGTGTTTCGTCCTTATTAGGACTCATCAGTACAGTATAGCCAAGAACCCAAGATAGTCAGGGCCTGGATCCCAAAGTCTTTAAACTCATAAAAATAGATGGACGGCAAAAGTAAAAACTGTATGCAGCGCCATCTATCGAGCATTAAGCCAGTTACGGCATGTAAATAAAGTAGATGTCACAAATTATTTGTAACAAAGTTTATGCTGTGGAAACAATTAGAATAAAAAAATTCTGAAACATTCATTATTTGTTCCACAAAATTTCAAATCTAAGAATCGGTTTTGACACCATCATCTTAGATCGGGGAGCAACTGTATACACGTGTTTCGTCCTTATTAGGACGAAACACGTGTATACAGTTGCTCCCCGATCTAAGATGATGGTGTCAAAACCGATTCTTAGATTTGAAATTTTGTGGAACAAATAATGAATGTTTCAGAATTTTTTTATTTTTAATAGAGGGACTATTTCATTACTTTCATGTCGATAAAATACTCGGTATACAGGGTGTAACAGCAATAAGTGGATTTATTTTAACCTGTAATAGAACTCGTCAAACATAATAATTCAGAATCTGTGCCAGATTGTGCTGCCATCTATAAGCAGCTTGAGAAGTAGCTGCTGTCCCTAGCTTACTTTATTATCGTTGGTTCTTGAACATAACAAGAAAATCATTCAACGATTTATTCAAAGAAAACGATGGAATATTAAATGGAATGCAATTCTAAAATAATTAATTTAATTAATAATTCAATTGAAAATATTGTCACATAAATTCTTAGAGCTTCTATTTTTGGAGAACAGAAAACATGACCCTATACATGTATTAAACTGAATTTGGTAATTGATTTTAAATATTTTCTGAAATATAAGATACAATATTTTATTTATTCAGCAGATCAACTCACAGGGCATACTTTATTGAAATGACCTGAATGTGAAGTTTGTAATAATATGAGAATATACATATACACAGGGCCTTCATTTATAAATTAATGTATTTCATTCACTTCATCTGCTGTTTTACGTTTCCGATTAACGATAAGTTCTGATATCTCATAGTATTTTCATAATAATGTATAAGTGCACAATATTTTGACATTAAATACATTAGCATAACCACAATAATTCAATTTTTAGTGAAAAATGACAATACGGAAATCGTTTCAAATAGATTCGCTGAGCTAATCCCAAACTACCTGCGAAATCGTAGACACAGGAAAGCTGGACATTTCCACAGGTTTAAACTTTCGTGACAATAATTGATAATCGATTTTTTTCCAGAATTTATTTGAAAATATTGATAACTCACATATGTCAAAATCAATTGTTCTATTGTAACTGCTATTGGATCCGATAATTATCACCGGCACACAAAAACAAAAAGTGGTTTGTACTTTCGACCGGATCTTTCTATATTTATGTATTTTAACGTGCTGAATCCGAATCTGAAGTCAATGTTTCCCGTACTTCCTCAAAATTTTGAGTAAATTGCAAAAAAACCAAAAAAATCGCCAAAAATTAGCAGTTTTGGCAAGAAAAAAGTTTATGGAACCATGATTTTTATGTATTTTGGTCCGCTGAATCCAAATCTTAAGCTTATTTAACCATAAGCCATTTAAAATCCAAGTAAACCGCAAAAAAACCTGAAAATTGGAAAAAATAGCAAAAATTGAAAGTTAGAAAATGATTTTCAACACAGCGACATAAATTTTTTGAAATATTCAGATTTTTTGCAATTTATTTAGATTTTCAAAGATATATAAGTCAAATAGGCTCAAGATTAAGATTCAACGGATCGAACTACATAAAAATCATGATTGATCTATCAATCTAGCTCTATAGAATTTATTTTATCACAATAACGGCAATTTTTTGCTATTTTCCGCAATTTTCAGAGATTTTTCCGCAATTTACTTGAATTCCAGAAGGCTTATGGTTGAATAAACTTCATATTTGGATTTAGCGGACCAAAATTCATGAAAATCATGGTCTATAGCTCCATAAATTTTTTTCTCACCAAAACTGCTAATTTTTGGCAATTTTCATGGTTTTTTGCAGTTTATTCAAAATTTTAAGGATGTGCGGGCAAAACTGACTTCAGATTCGGATTTAGCGCGTCGAAATACATGAAGATAGGTAAGTCTGGTCAAAAGTACAGACCAATATTTTATTTTTGTGGGCCGGTGTTATGCACCTGAATGACTCGTTAAATTATAGGGGATAAAAAATGCTGAAAAAAGATGAGAATTCGGGAAAAGTTATCAAGAAAAATTGTTATGCTTGACAAGTACTATCACTGTTTAAATTAATGTACTTATTTCTGTTATACCCTTTTTTTGTACCCCCTTTCCTATAAAATTCTTACTTTACACTGACCAAGTGAGTAAAAGTTAGTTATAATTTTTAGCACGTGGTAAAGATATTTTATCTCATGTCTCTTGCTAAAATAGTTTAACTGTCTATTATTTTAATTGTGGGTTTTGTTGGTATAATGACTTACTTGTTATATGAGAGTAAAATTTTTAAGAGAAGCCGATATAATTTATTCTTGTCTGACAAAAGAAAAAAGAAACATTGTTATTTTGCTAATTTGAACCAATTCAGAGTGAGACAATATTTTATTTTAAAATTTAAAAAAAAAAAAACTTTCTGAACTCTTTGTTGAAAATATTCTTTTCTCCAACACTGTTTTAGAACTTGCATATTCCGTAACCAAAAATTGAGTTGGAACGAATGACATTCCAAAAAATCGTTTAGAATGATTCCGTATGCCGTTTAGAATGTTTCTGTAAGCCTTTAGAATCATTTCGACGAATCAGAGGCTGTTAGTTTGGCTACTACCATGGTTACTTCCTAACAATTCAAGTATTCATATCTGGATTTGACGTTTGACATTTAATAATTTTTTAAGTTTTCTCTGAAATATTGGTGAGTTTCCAAAGCCTTGTTAGAGAAAGTATAGCCTACAACATGTTTGGAATAGCGTATTCCACACTCGCGAACCGTAATCCTCGCCTTCGGCTTGGATTACAAACTTTTCGCTCATTCAGAATATAGGCCATGCCAATACTTATTATTGAATATACTATTCCGTCTCCGGAATATAGAACCTAATGAATGACTGTAGAAAATTTTTGCCCGTAATCGGAATAGACCGGGACATGGTAACTGTTAATGCTCTGCGATTTTATACTGCATGCCTTTTTGTTTTGAGGGTTGAAAATCTATCCCTTGATTACAAAGGTAAGAAGGTTATTCACCGGTCATAGCGCAAACGCCAATAATATTTTTCTTCAAAATTGGGTCCTTTTATGACACAATTTTGATTGCACTTGTAGCTTGAAATAGTTGAAAACGATTGTGAGTGAATTGAATTTATAAAAAAATTCTGTTTTGTCGAACAAAAAACTGATAGAAAAAAATTTAATGACCAATTATTACAAGATTAGCCTAATAATGTACAAGAAATGGGGAAATTGTATTTGCGCAAAATATTATCAGCTATTTCAAGTAACTATGGGATAAAATACAATTATCTAATGATGCAATTACTCATTTTATACCAGATAATTGAAAAAAAATCTTTTTTGATAAATTTGCAATAATTTGAAGTATAATCATTAATTGTTATAACACAAGATGATGGGAATGTTTCAGGTTCGCGACCAGGCGATTTTAGATCGTGAGGATCGATCATCATTGCAAATGCGAGTTCTTGCCAAAGAGAAGGCACCTAGTGTCGTAACAGATCATCAAGCATCTTCGTTCGTTTCAATTGAGGTAAAATTCTAATTTCATCTATATTTTCCAATAGAAACTTTTAAACAAAAATTCAAACATTAATAATAAATTAATGATACACAAAAATATTATTTGCGAAGGTTACACTCCTGGACGCGAACGATAACAATCCAACTTTCGTGCCCTCTAATCTTTATGAATTTACTTCCATCCCCAATGCTCGTCCTGGAGATTTGGTGGGTACCGTCAAAGCTGTGGATCCAGACCTGGGTCGAAACGGAGTTGTTCTCTACGACATTCAAAGGACAACTAATACAACAAGACCTACTCCTTTTATTGTTGAACCACAATCAGGAAGAGTCCTGGTGAATGAATCTCCTCTTCTAGAAGGACGGTATGCTCTCTTTGTGGAAGCTAGCGACCAGCCGCTGAATCCCAGTGAGAGGAGGTATTCGTTGGCGGTGGTTACCATAGATGTCATTAAGATAGGAGGAAAAAGTAAGAAAAACTTTTGAGTTTTTTTTTTTACACAAATATAGGCATTGGAGTGGAATTTTTATATGTGGGATGGAATCACTCAAGTAGTAATGTAACTTCTATCTAATTGATGCAATATATTTATAAACGTCCATTAAAGTTTTGTTGTAGTTATTTTATCGTGTGTAGACACTATAAATTTTCATTGACGAACAGAGATGATGTCGTGGGTAGCAGGAAACAAATGAAGTAGAAAATTCATTGTGAAGTTGCGAGGTTATGGTCCTATACCGACAAGCGTCTCGACGTACGTGGAGAGAAGATTTCATTAAATAAACGGAAGTTATTAAAGATTGCGATATTCCACTGGGTTTACTATCTTTTTGTTGTTTTCCCTACCTACGTACAATCCGGAAGTGTCTTCTATTTTCACTATATGGAATTATCTTTATATCTACACATATTCTTCAGAGATTTAAGAGAAAATTAAACAGAAGTTTCTTGAAATCATGACATATTCTATGATTGAGATTTATGCATAGTTTTCAAATATAAGTTAATTTGATCTATGAGACAACAAAAAGAGTTCAAGAATCTTTCTTGTATAATTCAAGATGTTCTATAAAAGATTGAAGAAATACTATAACTGATTTGACCGATTAATAATATGAAAAAATAGAATTCTCAGTGTCCGGAGAACAAATGCTTTTAGTAGTTGTTTGGAGTTTCTGTCATGGAGCAAGATCCCAGGCCCGCCAGACATAACTTATTTTTTGAGAAACAGAAATAGAAATAGAGTAGTGTTAATATGTACTTTTATCGTTTGCATATTTGCTAGCTTGTACCGACGGCCAATTTAGAGATACTCGGTGCTAGAGGTCCGTTAAATGAATCACAAAATGAAACACGAGGTTAATGTTTGAATTTGTTCCCGTAGCAACTATCAATAAAACAGTAATTATCATGCAGACCGGCAAAAAATTTCTCCATTCTTATAAATTTAATCATATTCCAAAGGGAAAACTCTGTATCACCACTTCAGTCGTTGTGTATTTTAATTGAAGCTAATAAACACTCTTTCCTCTATTGAACAAATGAAACCAATGTTAATTAAATAGAACAAGCCCATTAATTTGTAAAAACACTGAAAACAACACAATGAAAATGTATTTAAATGTAGAAAACACTTTTATTCAATATACCCAATTAGTATCGGCAATTAACCCAATTATGATCGTTTTTAGGTGCAGTCGATGAAATGCCAGACTTCATCGGTGCTCCATATGAATTTTGGGTGGGAGCAAACGCTGGAATTGGTACAAGCATTGGACAAATTAGAGTTACCGATGCTGTTGACAGGAATACCGTTGTATATGATTTATTGCACAGCTATGCAGAAGGAGGTAACTATTCATTGATATTTTACTATTAAAATTTACAGTTTTCATATTTTCTCAAATTTTTTCTCTAAAATAGTTTTCAATTCATACTACCGGTTTCCAATTTGAAATATGTTTAATGTTTAATATTTTTAACAACTTCTCATTTTGATTGCTGGTCTGAAAATAAGGTTACAGTACTTTATATTATTTTGAACAGCTATAAATTAATTTTAGTGTTCAGTTAATTGATAATCAACAATATCTCAAAATGTGAATATTAAATTTGATGGAAATAGTGGTCTTGAGGTCAAAAAATCCATAAATATACGTTTTTGAGATAAGTATATATTGAAATTAGGATTTTAGAGATTCTTATATCCATTACTTCATTCTTAAGTGGTTAAAATGTAATATTTTCTTGCAGAGAGCCATAAATCATGTTTTTTCAGAATTAATAACTTATTTTCATCCTCTTTTTCACAATATATTTCATCCATAATATTTTTTCGATTGAAAATAAAATGGAAAGACAATATTTCATTTGACTAAATCACTGCGCATATAAGAAAAACTACTGAATTTGCGTATTTCAGTATATATGGGCAACTCGATTTCGTAGAATTCATAGAAAAATTGAGTGCTGCGTTATTTTACTATCAAATACGGTCAACAATTAATGCTTTTCAATTTGGAATGCAGCTTAAGAAGTGCCAACTCCTAGTGGTTCTAGGTCAATCTAGCTCTACTCTTTTTGGTAAGAAATATTGGAAAATGTGTTCTGAAAAGTTTTTTCCTTTATGTAAACTTGAGGCCTGTTGCATGATGAAATATAAGTTAATACTATTGATATTTTCACATGTATTTTCACTAGTAATATTAACTTGTATTCTATCATGCAACGGACCCCTGGTTAGTTTCACAAAATCACGAATTCAGGAGTCGATTTTCACACCCTTGTCCTAGATAGGATAGCAACTGTAGACTCATGTTTCATCCTTATTATAACACCACAGTGTCCTGCATTTCTTCAAACTTGCCACCTGGGCTATATTATAATAGATGGCACTGCTGCAGATTTATATCTCTGAATGCCATATACCAACTCATTTTTCCTTAGCTTCGCGGCTACAAGTCCGACTATTTACGGCTTGCTCTAATGTACTGAAGGAACTAAATAAGGACGAAGCACGTGTCTACAGTTGCTGCCCTATTTGGGACGATGATGTGTAAACCGACTCCTGAATTTGTAATTCTGTGAAACTAATCAGGTTTTGATTTCTAAATATTTATAATCTTTTTGATTAACTTCACACAAAAACAAAGGGATAATTTTTCATTATGAATAGTATAAATTGAGAGCTAACAGGAGCCGTATCTTCTATGCCGTTAATTGAGACTGTATTGAAGACCGTTCATTGTCAATGACGATGTGCTTATTATTGTGTGACCCAAGTATAATACAAAAATAATGATGATAGATTTGACAGCATATGAGAAGAGAATTATATTCGAGTATCTGAGCATGCGCACGCAACTCGAATTCCCTAGAATTCATGATAAAACTAGTTTTTTGTTAATTTTACTATCAAATATCTTCTAAATATGGTCAACAATAAAGGTTTCCTTCAATTTGATATGAAATTAGTAAAAATCGATATTCATCGCCTGAAGATCCGTACATAATGAGATCATAAAGAATACTGCCGATGTTACTCCCAATTAGTCCACAGTACATCGCCCCTTTTTTTAGATGATTATCATCAAGCTCAAACTTCCCAGTTTTTCTCTTAACGAAAATTATTGATAGTGGGACATAAAACTGGAATAAGGAACATGTCAATACGGTGATTGTCTAAATTTTATCACTAACAGAATGTTTCTCAATTCAATCTTGAGATAACGCAACATAAACAACAATAAATGTTTGTCGTACGAAACAGACGGTTTGGATCAAAGCGTCCCCCTCTCTGAACTTGTTCAAATAACAGCAAAATAATATTTATTAATAACTGGCTGATTCTAATAGTATGTTTTATTGAATATATACATAATGTAATGACTACGTCGTCCTACAAATAGAATGGTAGGATTTTCCCATCCTACGCTAGGATACTGTATACCGAACAGTGATATTTTATTCATTACTAACAAGCTGATTTTTGTTTTTCTTTCTCCAAGAATTGAAATGAGAAACACGGTATTATACTTTAACTCATATTACAGTGCACTTTTCTCATTTATTAGGTGTCGCAAAGTGTCAAAATCGCTAACTGCCACTTAATCTTCACAAGACTTTTTTCGCGAATTTATATATCCAAATCCAATATTCTCGAGAGTTTTATCCAATCAGTATGCTCGGAAGATTTAAAATTGCAGAAAATTGGCCGCATCAACCACATTTTGCAACAATGAAGTAGCTTTCAAATATGTAACAACTGATAAGCAAGATAAGACAGAAGAAAGAGTCCTTGCAACTACGTTATACTAAGAGTACGCTCCACTGGGCGACCACTACGATTTGCTCACGACCGCAGTTTTTGCCGTTCAACTAACATTTATGATTGCTGTGGCTGGTGCTTCAAGTGGAACGATGCAAGTAACTGTTAAATGTCTAATAAACTGACAGTTCGTTATTAAGATCAAAAAGTAGATCATTAATAAGATTGAACTAACCTGCAGCAAAAAGGATGATATATGAATTGAATGAATTCGAAATGCTTGTGTTAATTAGTCTATCAAAGGCTCGGTTTTACAATGTAAGCTTATCCACAGTTTAGTTGGATCGAGCTCATTTCGGCGATTCCCAGCTCGGCACACTTACAGGTAGTCTTTATTAATGACTCCCCAACTCGGCACATACGAGTATCTCTGGTACCTGCAGTGATACCCAACTCGGCATACTTGCAGGTAGTCTCTGATGATAATGTAATGACTCAGGTACCTGAACAAAAGGAGGACTGGGCATTCTAATGTTTTTAAATAAGATAAAATCAATTGTATAGTTTCTTTTTTATAAATCATACAAAATTTGACATACAATAATACAAAATCAAAAAATAAGTAGGTTGCATCATACAATAAAAATAATAATTTCAGCGTGATCGTGGATTAACCTTTTTGTCGTTATTACTCGATCTCTGGACTCGCTCATAATATGGAAACACTTTCGATTAACACACCGCTACTTCACTTCACCAGATAAAAGTTTTACGATTTGATCTACTGAATTTATGTTGCTCTACAATCAGTAATGTTTTTCCTAGGTGGCTAGTTATCTCGCGAATTCATTTCTTTGATGTTGTTGATTGAACTGTTGAATTGATAATATAGCTACTAAACAAAACATTTTAATTTAAATTTTTCTTAGTTTTTGATCCGATAATAGGGATGGGTTTTTCTGCAAACACTTGTTTAAGATGTGCCGAGTTGGTCATAAGGATTACCTCCAACCCTTGACTGATGTCCCATCGGAAGATTAAGGTTGTTGAGAAGGAAATCAAAGTATATGAGAATTTATTCAAATTTTCACAGTACATTATTTGTTTAGTGAAGAATATTCTGGCAAAGTTTGAACTCAATCTTGTTTCTAGTTATCGAGATAAAAAATGTCAAAGTTGCTGTTCGGTGACATATTATTACATTGCGTTAATGCACGCGACGTGTTTCACATTGATTCATACGTCATTATCTCGACTATCTGAAATGACAATATAACAAAAAATCGTCAAAATATCTACGAAAGACTTATGAACATGTGTACCAAATTTCAATGAATTCTTGTTTCTAGTTTTAGAGAAAATTTAATTATTATTCAAAAAAATTGTACAAAAGCTACTAAAATTTAGCAAGTTATCATACGCTTGGCAACGTCGCCGCATGAGATGAAATGGAAAGAGTGTGTGTGATTAGAATAAACGAGATTTTTTATCACTTCCCTGACTTGACGGTACACTGATTGAGTAACCCATTTATTCTTCCATCGATATTATTTTTTTGATGTAGATTCATCATCAATAAGTTTGTTTGGTTATGAAACGCAGTACCATTACTAAACGTCAAATGTCAAAAATATTTCCGAAAGTCTACAGCGTTGCGTACTATACTCATCATATTGTAGCTTCATTAAAATATGAAAAAAAAAATTTTTACCGATGAAAGCTCTTTAAAAGAATAGACTAAGGAACCAAATGATTCAAAATCATGTATTTCAACATTTCCATCAGTTTTAATCATTGAAATTTTGTTTATATAACCCCACTCATCTTCTTAACAACCTTAAGTGGGACGATATACTTGAAAGTCACAAGCAAAAAATTTGTTGTATCTACTTGAATATTCATCAATAAGTTTTTAGAAATGATTGTAAAAATCAAACATTTCCATTAGTTTTAATCATTGAAATTTTGTTTATTTTAAGTTGGCAAAGAATGTTTATCCTATGTATTTAGCATAGAGCAGGGTTCCCACCACAACTTGACCCCACTCCTCTTCTTAACAACCTTAAATGTGCCGAGTTGGGGTGTGCCCGCTCATTTACTATGGTTACAATTGCTGAAATAAACTTGATTCAACTGAACTGTAGATAAGCTTGGATTGTGCAACCAGGCCTTAATAATAAATAATGACCAGGAGAAACCGTGGAATTATCTGTCATATTGGCAAATATTTTTTTTTTAATCAATCGACATAATTTGGTTCGAAATACAATTTGAAGAGATATCTTCGCTATTAATCCAAATTTCTTGATAATTTCTGCAAAAATTAACGCAGACTTCTTCGCTCCTCCTCTCAATCACGAGCGCTGTGAGCTTGGAGCGGTCGCGAATAATGACGTCATCTATGACACATTAATCTTGAACGCAATGACGTACCCTTAAAGTGATTTCATAAGTGATAATTATGGAGGGTTTTTTTTTGTTGAGAATACATTTACTTTTCATGTGCTGTCTTTGTTCTACAGTTAGTAATGAATAAAGTATCATCGTTCGGTGGACAGCATCCTAACGTAGGACAGGGAAATCCTATAATTTTATTTGTAGGGCGACGTAGCTATTAAATTAGGCATATATTCAATAATACATACTATTGAAATCAGCCGGTTATTAATTAATTTCATGGCGTTGTTATTTGGACAAGTTTGGAGAGGGGAAGGCTTTGATCCAAACTATTTGTTTTGTAGGACAAACAGTTTTTCTTGTTATGTTGAATTATCTCAAGATTTATTCCAAAAACAACCTGTTAGTAATAGAATTTAGGCAGTCGTCGTATTGACACGATCCTTGTCAACCCATAATTTCATCTCCTACTATCGAAAATTCTCATAGAAAGAAAAGTTGGGCGTTTCGACAAAACGAAGCTTTTTGAGGGATCTCAGCTTGATAGTAATCATAAAAAAAAGGGTAGTGTACTGTGGACTATGCTAGAGTTGTAGTGATGAAGAGTATAAAACTCCAGAAGTAGTCCTTCTTTTCACATTCAATTAGACATTAGAAAGCTCCGGCTCATAAGAGCCATTTTCAGGAACAGAGAAAAAAAAATATAGGACTTACTATAACATAGTATATACTTCAAAATTATATATGAATTAACAGCAGCCATAAGTTGGAAGATCGAAAATTACAAGTCAACTCATTATAGTTGACTTTAAAGAACCGAAACCTTTTAATGTCAAACTAATCGTGAAGAAAAGGACTACAAGGACTACTCCCAGTGTTTCTTTATTCCTCCACACTACTATCCTATCATATATAATCTTAACTTAGGGTAATTACGTTTGCATAGTTGAATAATGTCACTAGTTTGCAGTACATCTGTTGCCGGAATAATTTTAGCTGTTGCTGAGTAAATATGTTATCCTTATTTCAAATATGTAAGCAGAATTTTTTTATCAGCTCTAGCTTTCGAGTTTTAGCTTTGTACGTATAAAACAGAAAAAAGCATGTATTCACATGGAAAAAATTCATTAAAAAATCAAATTAATCATTGAGTTCTGAAAAACTCTGCTTTAGAGCTCTTCTCTTATATGTAGACTTGGGAAAATAGCGTATCAGAGACTAACAATAGTCAGACATCATCCCAGAAACCTTGATAACGTTCTTCCATCACGTGTATATCCGGATGCCTACGCTTTCCTTGCTCCTCGCTCATATCTCCCAAATTTTCCGAAAACCTGTCCAGGTGACTAAGGAGACAGTGTAATTCTATGCTCATATTGGACCCCATATTTTTAATTGTAAAAATGTGTCTTCAACAAATTCAATATAATTTTCTGATTTCGTATTTCCGAGAAAGTTCTACATCACAGAGACAAAAGCTGTCAAAGCCCTTAATTCAAGCTCAGTCAAAGAATTTTTGGATTAAGTATCTTTCGTGAGTTGTCTAATTTGGGGTCCATCAAAAATGTTCCCGTCTCTATCTAGTGATTTAACAAACTGATTTATAATGCGCAATTCTATATGCAATGGTGGTAGAATAATTTTGTAACTTGGAGACTGCCATTTAGCTCGATTTTTAGCGTTCATGCCGTTTATATTCAGACTACAAAATAACAGTCATCGAGATGATTTCGGGGTTCTCGCCAAATGGTTGGTGTTCCAAATCTGAAAGCATTTCTTTTACCACTTTTTCATAATCTTGGATATTCAACACACGATTTACAGACACAATCAGGAGCCCAAGATTTGTCATTTTTATCCAAGAGCATCCTAAAATACAGAAAATAGATATTTCAACCAACTGTGATGAGCTTTTCTACAATCCTTGAGCACATATTCTCCGCATATGTAGCAAAAATGATTTGGATTGCTTAAACAACGCTCCTTGAACTAGTCATGTCACAAAAACTCCAGATATCAATCTTACCACAGTGAAATAAGCACGTTATCGACGAATAAATACGTAGGAATGATAAAAATCAAAAACAAAGGATGTACAGAAGAATTCTAAATCATCTTTGACAAAAACAAGTCATAACTGAACATTATCAACCATAAAATTCACAGCAACAGACAAATAGTTGAATTTTGCAAACTAGTGTAATATTATGTTGTTGGAAGTAAAAAGCAGTCATTATTGTTGAGCTCATATACTTGCGACTAAGACTTCGAAAATTGAGTGAAACACAAAAGAGCGTTACACTCCGAAAAATATGGGATATTTTTCTTCAACTGTGATAAACCAAAATTTCTGCCCAGTTCTAAAGATCTCTGAGTCATTTTATTCAGTTTAATGTCAACAAAATAGTAGAGTCAAATCTCAATTGTAAGAAATACCAGAATATGAAATCTAAAATATTCTAAATCACCAACCAAAATTGAATAGTATTGCGGCTAGATATTTTGTTAGGAATAACAGTGAATACCTACGAATAAAGTAAAAAAAGACCACACTGATTCAAGAGTATTATAGTGGCTTTTTCTTTCAATATCTGATAATTTTCAGTGCCATTTGCGGTTGAAGAGCGATCAGGTGTAATCACAGTGGTCGACGAATTATCGAAATTCGACAGACCGTTATATGATTTCGAAGCTGTAATAACAGATGACACAGATTTGACGCTAGTAACGAATGTTACTGTCCATGTCGTTGATCCTCAAGACGAGAGAGGAATTCTAATGAAGTAAGTAGTAAATCATAATGCAAAAAAAATATATGAGAATGATTTTCAAAGTTCAGTTCTTCTGTGTTATTGTTTGTTTTTTATTTATCAATAACTTGTATAGTTGCCTAATTGTATAATCTTATAGTTTAGTGAATTTCCCAATTCATGCTAAATAACCATATTCAATGCTCAAATCTTTATCTTTAGGGGCACTGGAACCGCTCCGATTGAATTCACCGTCCGCGAGAACATTCCCAACGCTACAATTGGTCAACTCTTATACAAACCAAATTCTACAGCATCCAGTAACTCAAATAGAACACTCCGCTTTATCATTGCAAATCAGCAAGACGTAACTGATGACATAGCTATTAGTCAAGACGGACGTTTATATACACTTCGTGCTTTGGATAGAGAGAGACGAGATGTGTACAGATTGACAGTTATTGCACAGTACAGCCGCGGAATCATTAGCGGCGCGGGGATCTATCAAGTGAGTAAAAAATATTTGAATTTTCGGTGATTAATCACTGGAGTAGTAGAATCAATTCGTTTCGGGCATATGTTAAGCACAAGGTTTTTATTTTGGGTGATCATGGCAACAAATATCAATTTAACATTGACCTATATGCAATTAATTGAATGATATATAATCAGTAGAAAAGTATCTCTAATACTTCCCTGCAATTACAAATCGTCAGTGAAATAGTGAAACTGTAAAAATACGGATTCATTTTTTAAAATTTGTCTTGCACTTTAGCTATTCTCACGGTTTATAGTAGAGTCTTCGCTCATATTTTTCTTTGCAAGTCAGGTATAAAACAGAGATGGCCATCAATTCCCGATAATTTATTCTTTAGTGTAGCATTTCTATCTCAAAATAATATATTCCTATTTTTGATCAATAGGTGACTGTGCACGTGGAAGACGAGAACGACAATGCTCCGGTGTTCGATCACGAGACGTACGAAGGAACAATCAAAGAGAACTGCATTTCCGGTACGGAGGTGGAGATGAATTACCCGATAAAAGCAACGGACGCGGACGCCTCGATCAACGCTCACATCACATTCACGCTATTCGGCGACGGAAGCGACATGTTCCGCATAGACAAACATACTGGAAAGGTTTATTTCCACAGCGGAAGTACTACCCTCGACAGGGAAGGAAAAGCTGAATATCAAATGCGATTAGTCGCATCCGACAAAGGACGCCTAAAAACTGAAGCCAAACTGAAAATTCTAGTCTTGGACGAAAATGACAATTCACCTCAATTCAAGCAAATCACAATTTTGAGCAACAGTAGCGTCCAGCTTCTGGACCAAGATTCCAATAGATTAGGCATCACAATTTTTGATGAAGGTCGCAATAAAACTTATCCGAACAGAAGACGTAAAGGAAACTCCAAATCACCTCTTTTCGTACTCCCCGAGCACGTCCCTGTTGGGACCATCATATTACAAATAATAGCAGATGATAAAGATTTTGGACAAAACGCTGTAATAAAATACGAATCAATGTCTGAAACATATATACCCCGAATCGCCACTTCCGGTGTGGGGCAATATTTTACGATCAACCCAACAAGTGGCGAAATATCAATAGCAAAACCACTTCCCGCAGAATCAGAGTTTCTGCTTAATATCACTGCTACAGATTCGGAAGGACTTCAAGACAATATCACATTGAGATTTTATATAAAAGACAACAATGACCATGCCCCAGTGTTTGAAAAATCGTTTTATAATTTCGACATAGAAGAAGGATCTCATAAGAATGAAATATTAGGCAGGATTGAGGCTACGGACGATGATTTCGGGCAAAATGCGAATATATCTTATTCGTTAGTAGGTCAATCTGATGATGAACTACCGTTCAAGATTTCTGAGTTTAGCGGAATATTAAGCATCCACGGAAAGCTGGATAGAGAATCCAGAGATAAATATTCGTTTAAAGTCCTAGCGCGGGATAATGCTAAGGTCGGTTCGCAACTCAGCAGTTCTGTAGAAGTTGATGTTAATATTTTGGATGTGAACGATAACGCTCCAGAATTTTACGGGTACGACGAAGTACTAGCTCTACCTCCTCCAGAAGCCTACGCTATCACTAATCACAATTTTGAACATTCAGTTCTGATGCCGGTTTATTACGCAACTGTTGCTGAAAATAGTCCAAGTGGAACACCTATAACAAGAGTTTTTGCCAATGATTCTGATTTTTCTGGGAATGGAAATGGGTTGATTTTGTTCAATATACCACAACGTAAAAATAAAAATTTATTCACGGTAGATTCCAAAGATGGCGTCATCACAACCATAGGCAAATTAGATTATGAAATGCAGAGAATTCATAATGTGACTGTAGTTGCTTCTGATTTGGGCTCTCCAAGTCTAAGTTCAAGCGCAATGTTGATGGTTACTGTCATAGATGTTCCTGATGATACTTCATACGCCGAAGTTCCTGTTTTTGCTCATAGGTATGCCCTTCTTATAACTTCACTACTACATAAAAGTGACTTTCAATTTGTTCCAGGTATTATGAAGTAGAGCTAGAAGAAAACATCCCAGTCCCCATCAAACTTCTTTCCCTCAACGTAACCGAACCTTATAAGTCCCACCGTTTGAGGTACACTCTTGCGCAAAGCAACGATACGGAAATACCTCGCACTTTTAGAGTAGACCCTCGAAATGGGACAGTATACGTCATCGCAAGCCCTGATAGGGAAAGAAGGAGCAAGTATGAGTTCAAAATTAGGTTGGATCGCATCAAATTGGGTCGAGGTATGCCAGTTATGGTCTATCCGATAACGTCAGAACGGCTCAGTGGTCTAGGTAAATACTATCATATCTCGTTTTGTTCGAAAAGTTTCATCCAGAGAGATTCAAACATAATTGATAATAAGCTACAAAAAAAGTATTCCAAGGACAAACTCATGTTTCTAGCGTAGAAGTTAGGGCAGTAATTTCAATTATTATCGATCAAGAATTGGGATCTACAGAATCATGATTTAAAATTAGAATACTGATTCGTTGTGATAAAATTTGGACCAATACATCTGAAGCATAGCTCTATCAAATCAATTCATGGTTATGAGTTTTGAATTATATAATTTGTAAGCTTTGGACAAGATTTGCACTTTTGGAGACAGTTTCAATAAAGGATTAAATCCCTCGGACATGGTATCTGTGCCCATGTATCATATCTATTCATCTGTATTTATTGTAAAGATATATCACAGTATCCAATATCAAATTGTATTTATCTGTTAGTACCAGTTGTAATTACGTGAATTGGTAACTGATTTTGAAATTTATTCCACAGCCTTGAATGAAGTAAAAGTTATTGTTCGAATATTGGATGTCAATGATAATGTTCCGAAATTTACTTTCAATGGTCGACCAATAGTGGCTGCTATTCCTACCAGTGCCAATTATGGACATCTTATCGTCAAACTGCAAGTAAGTGCAGAAATAGATTTATCGAAACATAAGCTCCAATTGACTTTTTGACCATATTACCTCTCAATAAATAAACAGGAAGCTCAAAAAAAAAAAACTAAATTTCAAGTAGGAAGAAAGTATAATTTGCATATGATTCTGTTGAAACGTGTGCTTAACCGTACAATATATACAGTATGTTTCAAGTGTTTGTTGTCATAGGAAATCAGTTTTTTTGCGAATAAAAAAATACCATGCCACATGATTGGACAGTATGTTAGTGTATTCATCTCTCTATCTTATCATGGTAATCCCATAAATTTAATTAAAAAGAGAAAATTGAATATAAACTCCATCTATCAGATCCAACATATCAAGAAGTTAACTTCAATGCCTAAATGAAATGAGAAATAATAAGGATATTGTTGTTTTACCAGCGGATAAGGGCAAAGCTACAGTCATCCTGAATAGAGAAGATTACATTAAAAAAGACTTACTGGGTGATGCAGCTTACGTTCAAGTTAATAGTAAGTCACTGAGCTCTTCAAAATATCAAACAACTGAACTTTGGAAAGAATCGTCAGTACCTCAAGATATTTAGAGAGAGCTAATTCCTCAAGATACTGCCTATTCCAAGTTTTATGGTCTTCCAAAAATTCATAAAAAGATTGATTGTCAATTCAATAGGTTCAACAACATATGGATCATCCAAATATTTGGATGGTTTGTTGAAACCGATGATTGGTCATACTTCATCATATGTCAAGAATTCTTGACATATTGTGGATTTGATTATTGATATGGCTTGTCAGTTTTGACGTCTCATCTTTATTCACAAAAGTAGCTATCATCGATACTTTGAAATTATTAGAAGATCATTTTTCAACTGATATTGTCTAGCTTCTTAAACATTGTTTGACTTCTTGTTTCTTCAGCTTCAATGGTAATTTTTACAAGCAAATCGATGGTGTCGCGATGGGTTGTCCTATTTCTCCTTCTGTCGCTAATTTTTACTAGGAGAATTTCTAACAAAAAGCTTTAAGCACAGCTATGAAGAAACCTACTGTTTGGCGACGCTATGTTGATGATGTCTTTGCTGTTTGGCCTCATGGCAGAGATGAATTGGATGTTTTTTTAAATCTTCTGAACTTGCAACATAGAAACATTAAATTCAGTATTGAGGCTGAAGGAAATGACTGTCTTCCTTTTCTGGACGTTTACTTGGAGAAATAAGATAATAGTAAACTCATCCACTCAGTATATAGGCTACGTGCATGAAGTCTACTAGCGCCTCTAGCGGGCAATGGAGAACGATTGAACTCCATTTTATCATTTTTTCATACCTATAATTTTTCAAAATGTATCAATATTATTTAATTCAGCTGTGTGCGTATAGTATAACTTGCATAGCATAAAAGGTACGTTTAAATTTTTTATTTTGAGTATTTTTTTCTTCAATTATAACGTACCTACTCTGGAGAAAACGTCTTAATTCGTCCAAATTGACAGGATAACCTCAAATTATAACGTCGATGATCTTGCAGATCGAGTTTGTATTTATCAAACACTGTATCCCTTTTACCGAGGAAGCATTGAAGAAAAGCGTGAAATTAATTTTGCCATATTAAACATGTTGAAGAATATGTTGCTGACAATATTAACAACAAAATTATTGTGAAGTGCACCTGTCAAACTTCTATCACTGAAACGTCTTACAAATTAGAGATAGAGGTAAATTCATGAATCCCAAATCGATGATGAATATTTCTAATTTCACAATTGAATTACAAACATATTTGTTATATAGATTAATAATGCAAGACAGACAATACTCTATTTACCGCTTTGATTAACTTCACTCGTTTTTTTATGTTATAACTGGGTACATGAAATTTATGAAACTATATTTCAATTGAATCATCCTTAACACAACAGCCTGGAACAGAACAAATGTTTTCCCATGTTTTATATGCAATTATTTTCACTTCTAAACTACAATGCTCGATGACAGCTCATTGACGTATTCTGAGAAATGGAGTTCAATGGTTACAATGGTGCTCACCATGAGCGCTCGCATCGATATTTGTTCAAACTCCGCCCCCTTGCACATAGCCTATAGGAAGCCGAATCATACAAATCAATATTCACATGAGTCCTCAAATCATCATCTTGTTCAAAATTGTACTGCAAAAAATTTATATCAGAGAGCCTCTTCTTTCTGTCATCCAAGTAAACTATCTGATAAAATCAAACTTTCAGATGATGTTTTATTGAAGAATGGTTACAATAAAATACAGAACAAGAGAGCACTCAAACAGAAAGATTGTACGTCTCCTCTTCAAGACCTAAATAATAGGAAAATATTTGTTACGGTCAATTGGAAGACTTTTACATATATATGACATAGAAACCTCATACACTTCCAGTTTAAAAATCCAAAGTCTTATTGATAATGTTGAAAATATATTTCTTATACAGTATCCAGGTATTTACAAGATTCTTTGTCAATGTGGCAAAGTATATATTGGACAAATCAAGATGATTGTAGAAACAAGATTGAAAGGGCATTCTCGTCATATAAGATTGAACCACCCAAAGAAGGCTGCGGTGGCTGAGCATGCTATTCAAGAATTACATGGCATTGACTTCAAAAATACGAAGCTTCTGGCTGAAGAGAACAATTGGTTCAAGAGGCTAATAAGAGAAGCAATAGAAATGAAAAAATCGCCAAATAATTTGAATTTGAATACTGGTTATGAACTTAATCGATCGTGGTTACCAGTTATTTGTTCATAAGTTCAAGTTATTTTTATCTAGGAATCTACTTACAAGAGTAACTTCATCATCACCTCCTGAGGATCTGTGGATGATTCAGTTTTGCGCCAAGCCAAAAAGAGTAGAGCCAGATTGACCTAGAACCGCAAGGAGTTGACAATTTCTTTATTCATACCTTTAATATTATCTATTGAAGACCTGTGGATATTGAATTATAAGTTGAACCATAGGCAGAGCTCTACAATCCTAGGAGATAGTATTTTAAACTTATCTAGTTACTATTTGTATTTTTGTTGTCTTGACAATTTTGTTTATTTATTTATTTCTTATTTATACACTTGAAATAGGCAGCATTCTGTTGTTGAGACATTGTGTTTCAAGTAATTAATATACAGAACTTTTTTCTCAAAAAAACATATTTATTGAAAAATGAGTTCTGAAAAGTTTTTTCCTTCATTGAATGTAGTTTAATCTATGAAACAAATTTTAAATGATATATTAATGTTTCGATTAGCCTTCTCAAATAAGCTCTCACAGAACAAAAGAATCATTTTTTCTTCATCGCCTGTCTTCAATGTTTAATGGAATTGATTTTTATATCTGATATCTATGCTTATTCAAAATTCGATGAATTTTGGTTCTACTACACGCCTATTGCGTATCTTATGTGGCTCTGCTCTATCGGTTAAATTTCACATCTATGAGATAGAACGTCTAACTTGTCAAACGTCACTTCTATACGTCATATTCATTTGAGAAACATAAGAAGAATAAAATCATTCAAAAACAAGATGCTTTGTGGTTGGATGTATGGAAAAAATTTATTCTTCTAACATTTTTCTCGTTTTCAAGTAAGCAGTTATTGAATAAGACAAAAAACAATAAGGGAATCAATTTGGATACTATAACTCATGATAATATGTCAAATACCAATAAATCTGTGAGAATAGTCAAGTATTGTAATTGCCAAGAAATTTAACAAATATCGTTTTGCAAGCTGGGAAACTGATTAAATGGTTGATACAGGTTCGGTAAATAGAATGTTGCCACTAAAAGTGCCAAATTTTCACTAAATGTTTCAAATTTAATTGGAATACGAAAATTGCTCACCTCCTGATAGTGATTTATCACAGAAATAATCATCAGATTGTACAATAACAAGATATCATCATATCCGTCAATAAATATTTAATTATAACAGTGTTACGGTTATGCCATCAAGTTCAAAATTGAATAATATATAATATAAATTAGGCTCTCTTGAGTAAATGTTATATTTGAATGGACATGAGATAAATTTTTGTGAGTTATTTCAGATTTTTGAAGTACATTAACAAATAATTTCGAAATATTGACAGGTGACGTAACACCTCAAAGTTGTGATTTTTAAATACTATGCGGCGCTTTCGTCGAAAATCAGAGATACGCAACAGGCGTATAGCATGTTTCGGAAGACAACAATTTTACACATTTTCTTCTTTTTCTTCATTCCCATCTTCATCCCTGTTGTTAATTTCTCTACCTGAATAGCGTGGAGCAGGACAGGCAGTACTCTCAAATTCCAGAATAGTTTTGGGTACCATTTTCATGCCAGCGAAATATTGTGAGATATCGCGCAAACTCCGTCCTCCATAATACATTTTGATAATATTGACATGATCATTTATGCTTGGCGTATTCATTTTGACGTGTCAAACAATGAGAACAAATAGAAAATTATAAACAGGCTGTTAATTTTGTTTTTTGCAATAATAAAGAAGTGTAAGAAAATCAAATCTTGCCCAAAATTCCATTGAATAAAAGTATATACTGTTTTGTCGGGAATCGAATCCACAGCTCACCTACCTTCTCTCCGTAGAATAATAGAATATGTAATTGAAAGAATATTACACCGTGATGGATTAAACAAACTATTTTATATTCAACTTTCTCTTTCTATTAAAATTTATAGGATTAAAATATAGGGATGAATACTTTAACATACTGTACAATCATGCGGCATTGTATTCTTCCAGAATTTTTTTTCGCAGAAAACTGATTTCCTAAGTTGATAATACTACGAATACTAATACACAGTATATATTTTATTGAGGAATCTTAAAGAATGCCAAGTACTACAATATAGAAAAGTACTGAATGTTCGTTCACTTGTTTGTAATAAATAAATTCGAAATATGAGCTTGGAACTCTCCTTTATCATATATGGTATATTAAATTTCAATAAATAGATAAAAAGCTGTGAAAACAGTATCTTGAGCAATGCGAAGAGCAAGGTCAATCTGCACGCGGTTCCGCTAAGACACTGTCTCAATTGTACAATTGCCGTGGACGAAGTCGTGATGAATCTCTAGTTCTTGATCAAAAGAAAGTCATCCATAGTATACTATAAAATTTACAGCAGTCTGCATTTTTGATACGAGTCTTTTATCCAGAATTAATCAAAACTCTAATGAGAAATAATATCTGTTCAGGCCTAATTAATCGTTTGTTTAATTCTGCAATACACTTTCGTGAAATTAAATTGATTGTCAAATTTGAACAATTGAATAAAAATACATAATTGTATTTGAACCTGATGAGAAAGCAGGAAATTCATTTCCCGAAACGCTGTGTTGAAAAGCTCTCTCGTCCTGTAGTAATTCGATTGGTATTGTTCCACGGAGTTTAATGCTTTCCAAACTGCAATCAAGAAGTGATAAAAACAGCGTTGTAACTACATTTTGTTACTGAAAGGTTTTGGGAGAAAAACTGCAACAGAACTACAAGATCTGCATTAAAGAAATTGATTTATTTATAAACGAAATGTCTTAAAGTAATAGCTATTTTTTTCTGAAATGGGTACAAAATTTCGAATATTGGACCGTGACCGATAAAAAATAACATTGGTTTTTGTCATAACAATTTAGGGCTCAAATTAGAAGAGTACTGGGGGTGGCAAATTGACTACTGTTCAGGGGCGGCAAGAAGAGTAAATTCGGTCCTGGTCGTTGCTGGCACATTTCAGATTTATTTTCGAGAGTCTACATCAGATAAACAATTGTTCTTCTTATAAAGACTTTTGATAAAAGAGTCTAATGGTCAAAAATACATAAGATATATAGAATTTGAATGATGAAAAAAACATTCAATCATTATTACATTCTGAAATAAATGTATAGATCATTGAATTTATTTGTACTCCTTCAAATGAACTCAGTGTTTTTTTGTGCTTTGCCCGTAACAAATGAGGGATTATTGTTATTGCTGTAGTTTGATTATTGTTTTCTCTTTTCCATCATAGGCTAGAGACCCCGATTTGGGTTCGAACGGCGACATCCGCTACCAAATTCTAGGTCGTTCATCTGACGACAGTTCACATCGCTTCGCTATCGATCCAATTTCTGGTCAAGTGCGCTCCATCGCGAATTTCGCACGCGACGCCGGCCGGGTCTACGGCTTCGACGTCAAGGCGACGGACCGCCGTGGCGCGGATGACGGTCGCAGCTCAATCGCGAATGTCTTTGTGAGTAAACTTGACCTAGAGATCTCGTTGCCCTTGGGAGAAACGATGTCGGATTGTTTGTCATCATTTTTGATTTTGTTTTCAATGGAAATATCTTTATGATTCAAAAGATGTAATTTGTACTTTAAATGTAATAATTTATCTACTCTTTGTTAGGTTTACGTGATAGATGAACGGAGACAATTGGTTATAGTGATGGGCTCCAAACCGACTGAGATAGAGAAAAATATGGATGATATAATGACGTAAGTATAAAAAATGAATGGGTATTTACGTATGAACGCAATGCTGATGAAAGATTTTGATCACAAGATGGATTACATAAAATTGTATTTAAAAACCTGTCACACTTTCACCTCCACGAATTTTAGAATCGTAATTAGCAGGGCATTAACAGCTGTCAGTGTCTGGGACATTTCTATTAGCCAAGACAAAATAGACGTAAAAATAGTATTTTAGTATGAAGCTTGAAGCTTTGTTGAATAAATTTTTTATTGATATCTCGTTATATATTGATCGTGTAGTACAAGAAGCTTCTATCAAATTTGTAGCTCGAAAGATTATCTACCAGAAGATTTTGTGTGCTAATCTTGCGTGAGTAATCGTTACGGATTATTGAACCATTTTTTGTAATAACGCACCTCTTTCCACTAAGCTCCGTATATTGAATGTTGTACATAATATATTCCCTATAAAAATGGAAATCCAAGTATACAAACTCAGTGAAGGAAAAATATATGACAGCATTAGCTGCACGAGGCCAATAGGTGCTGTTTACAAGAATTCATTGAAATCAGTTGCTCCATGATGCCCAGATGCTGCATCCCTTGCTTTAATGAAGATAATATTCCATATTCATATAAAAAAGTATTATTCACGCAATTTTAGGATTTTTTAAATCATAGCTTCTAAGAGCGACAGACTTAAAATTTATGTGACTCTATTCCCTTAAATCCAAGGTTATCACGTAAAGCATGTCGCCAGGTGTACCAACCTCAGACTACCTGTAGCTTTGTAAGTTTCAGGTCTGAATAGTGAACAGTTCACAATTCACAATTTTGGCACAACTCCCATCCGATATTATTTATTCAATGGAACGATTTGCATTATAAAAGTTCATCACAGAAAATTTATTGTTGTTTTCCAACAATTACAGCAAATTCTTTGTTGGATGAGCGTTGAGCTGAACTAAAAAACAGATAAAATTTTCATTCATACTTCCACCCAGAATTTTGGAACGAGGACGAATAATTTATTATAGAATAACCAAAATTTATAAATACATATAGAAATAATGTAGTTTTATCAAATGAGGTTAGCAAGAGTCCCATCTAACAACAAAATAGTAATTAATAGGGTATATTGATGAATTTATTTTATATTATTAATTCACTGTTTACATCGTTAAAACATAGTAAAAATTAAATTATGTTTAAAAGTGCTGTAATCAAGTTTAAAAAAAATATTTAAAATTGAGAATAATTTTGAGCTGCTTAAACGCCGCCATTTTCGCGCGCTCTATGGATGACGTCAAATACCATGTCCAATGACATACCAGTCCATTGTTAACTACAGGTGTTTTCGTTCTCAACTTGGTTCAGCATTAAAAAAGGTCAAAAGTCAGTTTATAAATATTGCATTGTGCCTGAATGCAAAATACTATCAGAAATGTACTTGATAAAGTCTTTTTCCCAATCCAGACAGGTTTTAAAATACGTAAGAAATGATGTAAGGTTATCAGAAGGGATGAAGTATCATAATAAATTTGACAGATCATGAACAACATTATATGTGATTAGTTTTAGCAATAAAATTCATTGTATATATGCGGCTTCATTTAACATTTGCTCGATTTAAAATAAACAAAAATTGTAGGTTATGTTCACTGCTCATCATATTTCGGATTGTATTTATTGAAAAAGAGTACATAATGTGTTATTATTCAATTATTACTTTGCAGTATTCACTCTTTTTACTTCAGCGGACGTGAAATTTGGATTTGGAAGAAAATAAGACATCATGAATGGATCTATTATTGACAGATTATCCGATTATGCTTCTGTGCGATCACAGTATAGTATATAATACTTTAAGGCCCCAACGACCGTCATTATTGTCCAGAGTGAAGTTGGTTGCGCTAGAAGAAGGCGAAGGCGAAGCCCAAGACATAGCTTCATGCAGCCAACTTCACTCATGAAAATTATGACGATCGTTCAGTGTCCGTGCTACAACTACACCGAAGTACTTCATTATGATTCTTTTAATGAATTGGGATGATGAATTAAATTTATTATTCTTTTTCTGTTCCCATCGATTCACGAGAACAAACAGCGAGTTGAGAATACTGCACTTGAAGTTGTTGGAAAATATCCAATACTTCATTTTATGAAAGTGATTTCATTCAGTCATTGTACACTTAAGTATTCGGTTATTTGAGAACAATAGTATTTTACACTTTAAGTTTGCAGATATATGATCTGTTTGTTGTTCATTCAGCTGTTTGTATAAGTATCGCACTGAAATAAAAAGAATTTCACCCCATGGTACTCTAATATATTAAGAGCTGAGTGCAAATTATTTGAGAGTCCCTTCAAGCCTGCATAATGTCCGTCCTCTTTCCCAAATATTCGATCGCTTTGTTCGGTGAAGATGAACAAACAAACTTGAACAGAATTGGTTTCTCTTAATAACATTGCTTTTAGTCTTTATCTAATTAGAATTTCTTTTTGATATAAGTGACTGGGATTATTGTCTTGCACCAATATATTTCTATGTTACAGAGCGTTGTATAATGCAACAGGATATGATATTCGAGTCCGCAAATTGGAGCCTCATGCTGACAGAAATTTGGTGGACTACTCTGCGTAAGTTTAGAAATTCATTTTCCCATCATAAATTTAATACAGATGGAAAAGCTTGTTAAAATGTTAATATCCGACTAGTTAATTATTGTTGTTATAATAATATTAATTCTAGGGTTATTACGTAGCATTATTTTGAAAATAACAAACAAGTTTCCTAGTCACAGCAAGTAATTATAGTAATTTCACTGACAGAAATCACAATGACAGGACATGCATTGCTAAAAATTTTAATTGAAATAGTACAAAAGTCGGACATTAAACATTGAAGGCACCACGGGAGTTGAACGGACGATAATGCCTACGGTCAACGTACACACCTCGGGCCTGAGGCCCTCGGAAAATACACGGTTGACCTCAGGCATTATTGTCCTTTTAACATTCTTGAAATCTTAATTACTATTTTTTTTTCAGTACTGATATGTATGTTTATGCTGTGGATCCGCACTTGAACATGATCGTTGATATGGACCACCTCCAAAAGTATGACCTTAAATCTCACTTTATAGCACGCATATTATTTCTTATATCTTTGCAGAGTGTTGCACAATAAAATGCCGGAAATAGATAATCTCCTACCTTTAAAACACCGTGTCTTAGACATTGAAAGCGGAGTCAGCGAGCGAGGAATGCAGTCCAGATCCCAGCGTTTTCTTCTGTCCACCCTTGAAGTAGGGGTCGTTGTGTTGGGATGCGTTGTTTTTGTAGGAGCCCTGGCAACTGCTCTTTGCATCGTCTGCATCAGAAGAAATAGACGGTAAGAAACTATAAATTTATTGGAAGTGACATCATTGTAAGTTTTTTTTGTTTTGTTAATAGAAACTAATATTTTCGAATGATGTATAAAATGTATAGTGAGTGTTTCTATATATTTCAGCCTATTCAAAATATTCATTTAATGAAATGCTCTCAAATGGAATTGAAGCTGGAAAATGATATTCAGTTGCTAAGGACTGGAATTATTATAAAATTAAATTGGAACTTTATTTTTTATGGCATTTGTTCCACGTTCAAGTGACCCTTCATGTGATTGGATTATGCGTAACCCCCACTTCTTACTGAGAGCAAGTAATATGCTACTTCAAAATAAATGATGATTCTGGATGAAGTTGATTACTTCTTCGGAAGTAACTTCTGGTGGATGTGAGTGTCAGACTGTCGCGTAAGCGACAGCAGTGGCACCTCTGGATGAGTAGCTGTACTACAGTTGCGCAGCAAGTGCCAGTCTCTCACGAAAGCCGAGCTACAAGGACATCGTCGCGCAGTCTTCGGACTGTAAAATGATCTAACTTGGACACATGACACAAACATTAACTTAGCTTAGGCACACTTACATTCATACCGCACTCTGAAGAGGGGCCCACGGGAGTCCCTATACCGGAGCACACATAATAGATAGATAGATAGATAGAAGTTGATAATCAATTGAATAAAACCATTAGGTCATTGTGAAAACTTTACAGCTTACTTTTAAAATACTTACTGCTAAAAATCAACAAACGATATCATTGCAATGCTTGAATAACATCGATAAAAAAATTAATAACTTCTAACACATGTCTGATTGAACAATAATACTATTATACACAAACACATATTTTCCGAAATGTTTTGACATTCTTACAGGTAATTAGAGCACTTGAAAATTATCAATTCATAACTGACATTTTTGTAATAAAACAACCGGGCTTACATCAGATAAGCATTATTATAAAAACACAATGTCATGGCCAATCAATAATATATCCTAGTCTGCAAACTTGTCCCTATCAAATTTTATCATCAAGAGTAGGTGACAGATTCGTTCCTTGCATGTAAATAATCTAAGCTGTTCATTACTGTTGTGAATATTTCAAACTTCGTTAATAACGAGTAAAAATGCAGAGAAGATTAGTAAAAGCTTATTTGTGAGACTTTTTCAGATTCCAACTTCATGCAACTGTTTTAAACTTGGCAGTTTTTATTGCAACTAATTCAGAATGCTGTTTTCACAGTTGTGATTAAAACATTCCAAATGGACTTGAAAATAAGTTTATGAATAATTTGAAAACCTATTTTACATTGGTCAACTAGAATCGTGTGACTGTTTCCCAGCAAAAAAGAGTATTAAAAAAGGAATTAGTCTTTTTGTGCCTGAGATTAGATATGCATGTAGAGCTGGATAGAAAGAAGTATGGCAGATACTTTTAAAGTATACTTGATAGATATTCACCACAATAATGTTGTAATTCTGTGTGAATTCAAAGGTTCTACAGGTCAATAAATCCATTAATAATAATCATGCATTTGTTCATGATTATGACCAATTTATTGCAATTCTGTCTGTGATTTACAAATTTACAAATTTTACAGATTTATTGCTTTGTTGCCTTCCAATTTAAGTAAAGGTAGGTTTATGCTCACTTTATTTAAGAATAAGAATTAAGAATAAGAATGGTATTAAAGTTGAAACAGTTATTATATATGGATCGGTTTATGCTGCAGAATTGAGAATAAAGAATAAGGTTTAAGAATTAAGAGTTGGTTAACTTTCAACTTTACGCCTTATCCTTGAATTTATTAGCGGAATGCGCATGTGCGACAAGCGTCAAACGTTTCAAACTAGTCGGACATAACCTGAAAATATTAACTATCGATGTTTGCAAGTATGAACGAACTACTCTTAAATTTAATTGAACTTGTTCAGCAATATTCGCAGTTATGGAACAAAAAAGATTCTGCGTTTAGATATAAATTATCTGTAGAGAACGCATGAAAATCTTTATCAGCAAACAACTAATCCAGCAACAGATGAATTAATATTTCTGTTCTCCATACTAATAAATTATGAAATAACATGAATAAATAATATCAATATAACTTATTCATATGATAATGTCAATTATGAAAGTCGCTACCAACATTAGAATAATAAATAGAATCACTTTTCACCAACCTGAAAGATATAATTTTACTATTTCTAACTCTATTCTTATTCCTTAAAACTGGCAGCATGAACACCTGCCTCAAAACTATTCTTAATACTAAACTAAGTCTTATTCCTCAATCCTTATTCTTGAATTTTCGAGCATAAACCCACCTTAAGTCGACAATATTCAGACATATTTTCAAGAATCAGCTACTCTCTCCATTAATATTAGTCACGTATAGGTACTGGCAGATCACAATTTCAATTGTCAATTACGCACCACTGCGTCCTATTTTCTTCTCAATATCAAATAAATGCCATGAAATCTCCAAAATTTGAATACTTGGAGGTATTTGCCACATTTTTTTTAAAGTTTTGGTGACCAATCGTCATTCATCTCAACAACAGCATTAAAAAATTTGCTGCTCTGCAAATGATGAAGGTTTGTATTAGGATTTGAAGAAAAACACTCGCTAAGGCTTCACAAATTTTTCATAAGTATAATACTTTATTGCAATTTCGGCTGAGGTATGAAATTTTACAAGAAATTTCAGTCCTATTTATACATACATACAATTGTACAAGCTCCATGAGGAGGCGGAGTTATCACCTGAATGCTAGAAGTCAACAAAATCTTTTCGGGGGCGGAGCTATAAACTAAAAGGATAAATTAAAATATCTGGAAGCGGAGTTTCCATAATTTATAATTGTTCGTTAATTGACTTTTTCTTATTTTCAACCGCATTTTCGATCTCATAAACTTCCAGATATGTTAATCTTTCACCTTTCTTTTCAAAATGCAAAATTTTCAAGTTATTACAGATTTTACAGATTGGGGTCAGTTTTATTGTTTTTGAAACTGCATAATCTTGACATTTGATTTTATAAACAGGTGTTAATAAAATCAAATGCAGTTAAAAATAAGGGAAAGGTGATAAACGAACAATTTGGAACTTGTGAAAACTTCGCTTCTAGATATTTTAATATGTTACCCCTCTAGTTGATAGCTCCGCCCCCGCAATGTTTTTGTCAGTTTCTAGCATTCAGGTGATAATTTCGCCCTCTCATGGAGCTTGTATATTTTATGTATGTATAAATAATTGGACTTTTAAGAGACTTGTAAAACTTGAGCGATTATTTCTTTTCAAATCCTATTTCATCATGTTTCACCGAGAGCCTACAGCTTTTTTCATCGAATTTATTGCGACTTGTATTATAACTTTCTGTAAAAGTATTAATTTTCAAAATTCTACGTATGGTTTTTCTCTATTTTATTGTTGCATAATAGTGTAAACTTTATTTATCTCTCAAAAACGACTTTTTATTTCGAATAAATATACAGAATTTAAAATCAAAAGTCGTTTTTATTAAATAAAATTCTGTAAAATGTCTAGATTATTTATCTATCTCTATTTTGTTTGGGTTATGCTTGAACAAGAGGTGGAAAAACGGACTAAAGAATAGTTTTTCAAATACGAGAAGTACAATGTAATTCAATTATGTAAGGAGAAAATTTCTATAATGTTTTCGTTGTATCAACTGGAAAATTCTTTATATAACATTCGATAGGTATTATTTGTTTCGATTGAGATACAATTTTCCTTGACCGTTATTCTCCGAGCCGTTTTTCCCCTGTCTTATTTTCGCAGGTATATATTAATCCGAATGAGTATTCTCTTGGATATATTGATGAAAAATACTAAAAAATTATTAAAAACTAAACACATAACTACGAGTCCTCCCAAACTAATGGCTCTTTGGGAAGAAGCCATTTAACCCTAAAGGATTACTTGAAACATTATATTGAATCTGATCAATCGGATTGGGATGAGTACGTTCAATTCGCCATGTTCAATTTAAATACGTCTTGCCATAAGTCCACTAATTTTACACTATATGAACTTTTATCTGGTCGTAAAGCATATCTATTATTACTTATGACGATTATGCGATATTCTTCGAAAGCAAATTGAACATTTCTTTCAAGATTAGCAATTATTTTTTCAATTATCCATATGTTCAGTATGAACTTTTCAAAAAATACCGTTCATTCCACAAAAATTTATCATCAGATTGCGACGTCACATTGACCGCGTAAGTTCCAAGAATTATACTGAATTGAAGCTCGGTCCAGATTACGAGTCGGTTCGTGTGAATGTACCCACTACTCCGCTTACATTTTGACGAAGAGACGCGGCTCGATATGCAAGAGCTCTGACGGCTTTCGCTCGCGCTCCGTAAAGGCTCTCGCTCTCCGTGTGGAAGCTCTTATAGAACTCTTTGTATTTCAGTCCTATGCACCGTGCCCTCGCTATAGAGCGAGAGCCGCACGGCTCTCCGTGTGAAAGAGGCCTGGGGGCTTACCTCACCACTTGTAATTATTTTTTCTATTATCCTTATGTTCAGTGATGGAATGAGCTGAATTCCAAATAATTAAAACTCCGACATGAGAAGGAATAATGAAGCGGGGAATGAAGAACCCGGGGAAAAAAGGCCGGAGTAAAAGGCCAGGAAAAAGTCTCCTCAAATTATTGTTCCATTTGAATACGAGTGTTGATCAATCAAATATCGATTCAACTATCTGACTTCGAGAATCAGTTCTCTAGCCAGAGATCAATTACCGATTTAGACCCGAAATCAATATTCAGAGTACTGGATATCCGTGTTCTCGCTACAAGAACCGATTGGATACCCGATTTCTGACTGCTTCGGTTCTTGACACTATCAATTCTGTGAAAATGTAGCTTAGAATCCTCAAGTCAAGTAGATTATAGTTTCGATTAAAAATAGCATAAGAGCTCTGTAAAAATTCTTGATTTTCATTTTGATGGACGAATAATAACCAGTTGCGACATTCTTCCATAATTTTTTAGCATTACTTAACCAAAAAGTATCATATCAAAATATAAAAGTCAAACATGACATAAACATTGAGCTTTGTGGATATATATTCAGGTGTACATATAACTTGAAAAATTACTTCAAAAAGTTAAAAACTGTATAAATGTATAATATAGACATTAATCCATTCTCACAAAAAATTCTTAGAGCTTCTTTTTAGTTACTCACATCTTTTTTGCATGCTAGCGTCAGGAAGCAACCCCAAAACCCTGTCACATACACAATATCTTCCGAGATGAAACCATCGCTTTTCCCGGCTGCCTACGGAGACGGCATCCACTACGCAGAGCCTACCGATAGCTATTTGACCGTTCTTCAATCATCACGCCAGAAGAGAGGCTCTAGACATCAGCATGATCGGAACTGCGTGAAATTTGAAGCTAGAAGAATAACGAAGAAAGGACGAGGAATGCCATTGGAGACATCTGCCACTAGCTTACATTCTAGTGGAAAAGATTCAGGGATTGTTGACTCGGCTCTGGAGGCAGCTGGAAGATGTCAATGTGGATATTCGAGTACGCATTCATCGGATGAAAGTAGCACGTAAGTTGCACGCTAGCACGCTTTTAATGGGAAGTACTGGAATTATGGGAATCGTGGATAATAGGACGTATGAGTTTCTTACTCCAAACAATTTTAATTTGTATTGATGAGCATTTCTTAAGAAACAATGGAAATATCTGTAACTTATAAAATGCCATTGATTAATCTAAGAATCTGCATGGAAATTTAATAGTTGCATATTTTTAAAAAACAGGGAATATTTGTATGAAGTAAGAAATGCTATACGTTCTTATATTCTCTGAGATTGAACACGACTTTATAATCAGCTATTTTTCTAGATTGTTTCATGAAAATTACAGCAAAACTTGACTTCCTTTCAAGTAGATTAATGAAGGTAACCAGTCTTTTAATACTGTTTTGAATCTATGGAAAAATTGGAATATTTGCTACTTATTTGTGATAAAATGGGAATAAAATTGATTTTTTGATGAACACCAAATTTCTTGAATAGGTATGCATTATTTTGGATGCTTTGCTTCAGGAATATTTTTTTTTTGGTGTGATTTTGCACACTCAAAAATGTTGGATCAGTTTGTAAATATTGTAATTATGATAAATATTGTTGGGCAAAAATTGGTATGTGCACAAATTTCATCTATTGTGAATACGGTTCTCATTTTTATAAATATTAGTCTTATGAATCCATCTGCTTCAATATATGTTCAGTAAGTTACCTCGAATAAACATTATCATACTTCTTCAAACAAATGGCTAGACAAAAAATAAATGGCTATACATGTTTATTTAGGATACTCTCACAAAGCTTCATGTCATAATCGTTTCGCTTCCCTTATTTTTTATATCGTTTAGTTTCCAGCCACTTAACAAAAAACTGGCTAGTAAAATAAACATCTTGAAAAATCCCTTCTTTCCAGAAGTAGCTACGAGGACTCACTAAAATCAATTTCACACCGAAAAATGAAATCCCAACAACTCCACCAGATACCATCCAGTCGTCGAAGTATTCCCTATCCTCATCGGAGGAACCGATCGTTCCCAGAAGTCCAGGAATCTCCGATCATTCGCCGCGTTCCAATCATGAGCCACTCTCCAGCAGGAGCTACCATCTCAAATCAAGCGAGTTCGGTTCTTTCCCGGAGATCTAGCGAGAGAGTTATTCTTACTTGCCCTGGGAATGTATCTGTTAGTTCGTGACAAAGAATGTAGGTGGGGTAGTTACCTGGAAGAGAGGAATTTGAGTGCAATATTTAATTGTATATTGTTTGAGTATGAGTGTGAAATGAATGTTGTTAAATTTTAACTCCTATTTTCCAGTAATTATTATTGTAAAGGTTAACCAATAATTTTAGGCAGCCATTTTTATCCAGCTTTTGTTCAATATTTTCATTTCGCAATCTTATGTTACCAGTTATATCATAATTCTCTTATTTTTAATAATTGTGAAAATTTATTGTACATATTAAATAGAAGATAATTAAATAGTAATATGAACTGTTCTTTTTCAAAATCCCAATTTTCCTTAAGCATCTTTTTTTGTTTTGTATACGATATCTTCCAGGGTTTCAACCCTTATTTTCACTTTCCCAGATTAAAAAGAGTATTATGGAACCTGCTGATAACAAATCTAAAAAGAAAATTGAGAAATTCCTTGACCCAGAGAAATGGGAATTATAATCAATTCCTCATATAAATGACACATCTGTACAACATAATTAGGCCCTGTAGGCTCCGGATATCCACTCAGAATACACTATGGACTCTCAGTTTTCGAGAAAAGGCTCACATTTCAATATATTATAAGATAAATAAGAAAGGAAATAAATCTTCCTTCCAACTTTTCCAATAGAAGGAATCTTCCAATTTTCCAGGTTCGTTATCAGCAGTCTACTATTAGTGTGAGAATATACATTTTTTTTAGATTAAAATTGGGGTTCATTCTAAGAATAAGTGTGTGGTTACACTAAATGCGAGCGTGCACGATTTTTTAAGGTACACGCACGTACGATGTCGCCTGTAAAAACAAACCTGTTGAAATAAGCACGTATGGTTACATTGCAAACGATTTTGACTGACGCGCTCGTATGCTATCGCACGACTAGGTATCAGACCAAAATTGGTTTGATTTTATTTGTGTTGTCGTGCGGCATTTTCTGATTTAAATTGCTTAGTTAGGCTCCTTCTAGGCAATTTGAATCAAAAAAATTGATATTGAAAATCTAATTTTTACTACTCATGCAGGATAAGTACTATTTTGCGCACGTTTTTCCGGGCGGTAAATGGCTCTTTGGCTTTTGAGTGCGCCAAGTATAATTTGAGTGCGACAAGTAAACTTGTCGCAAGCCAACCATTTATCGCTCGAAAAAATATGCGCAAAATAGTACTTATCCCGCATTTCTAATAAAAAATAGTATCTGCAACTCGTACGGTGTTGTCAATTGCCACTTGAGCGAATAAGCGCACTCACTTCGTTCGTGCGCCCGACTTCGCTCTCGTGGGCAATCGACAACTTATCGCACTTGTTGCACAATATATCATTATTGTACTGAATTGAAAAAACCATTATGGAATCAAACTCTAGACAATACTACATGGGGATTATAGTTGAAAAACTGTGCTATGTAATATAGTTAATTTTCTCCTAGGTTCAATATATATTCGAAAAATTGAAGATTTGTCCAGTGTAGTATGGATTTTATATAGTATATACAAATACTCAAAGAATTTCTCAGGTTGTTCCTTCAATTGTTCTGAAAGTTTTATATACTCTCCATTTTTATCTCTATTTATGTACAGAGCGATTAATAATGACTGTCTGTCACGTGACTAGCAACAGTTCGCATTATGATCAAAACTATCTTCATGGAATAAAGTTAGTATGAATTTATTAATTTTGATAACTACGTTACTGATATTTCAAGAACACAGTGGCGTATATTTTGCATATTTTGTGACGGATTTATCCATAATCTGATTCAGAAAACGAGGAAGTAAGGAAATAGCTGTATTATCGAATAATTATTGAGAACTTATTATTATTCTACCAAATTTTTAGGTTAGAATAGTCTTTTTAGAGGAACTGTCATCTGTCATTCGAAGCTCACTATCTCAAGCAAGCGGCAAAGAAAAAAATCAGAACAAGGCGGCACGGAAAATCATTTTCTCTAACACTGTTTTGGAATTTGCATATTCCATAACCAAAAATTAAATTGGAACGAATGACATTCCAAGAAATCGTTTAGAATGATTCCGTATGCCGTTTAGAATGATTCCGTAAGCCTTTTGAATCATTTCGACGAATCAGAAGCTGTTAGTTTGGCTACTACCATGGTTACTTCCTAACAATTCAAATATTCATATCTGGATTTGACGTTTGACATTTAATAATTTTTTAAGTTTCCTCTGAAATATTGGTGAGTTTCCAAAACCTTGTTAGAGAAAGTATAGTCTACAATATGTTTGGAATGGCGTATTCCACACTCGCGAACCGTAATCCTCGCCTTCGGCTCGGTTTACTAACTTTTCGCTCGTTCAGAATATAGGCCATTCCAATACTTATTGTAGAATCTACTATTTGATCACTTTGTACATATAATTCAATCACTCGACATTTTCCTTTTTTGATTTGCAATTTTTAATCTCAAAGCACTATTATTTTCGAGCAGTAAATGATAATTAAAACATTTTGATTCATTTCATGAAACTGCTCGTTCGGTTCTTGTCAGTCGGATGGAGACAATGTAACCACAAATAAGTCAAGACACGATATCGTACGTACACGGACGTTCCAAAATCGCACGCGCCCGCATTTAATGTAACCATACACTTGATTGTAAAAATTTTTAAACTCAATTATTTCGAAAACCTTTGGAGATATCGCAAAATCCTTGAGCTAACGCAACCGAAGGTAACTATATTAACGAAAATTTGTTCGAAAGGACCTTTCCAAAGACCCTAGTTCCGAGTCCCTACGACCCTATCGAATTAATTAAGAAATAAACTTGTGCCCTTAAGACTTCAAATAAAAATTATTATCAAGTAGGTGATATCGAGTTAATTTGAAGTTCGTTTTACTCTACTTTTGAATTATCTATAATTCAATTACATCATCATACGCAGTTCTGAAAGGGCTTCCAAAAATGTGAAGCATGAACTTACATAGCTCATGTTGTACATTTGAACATAATTTGAGCTCGTATAAATCAGGTAGTGATGAGAAAAATAACTACAAGCTAGCCTAATTCAATCTCGTTAGTCCAAGAGCCTGCTCAGAAATGCTACCTTGAATCGTTAGACGATTTTTACGTATTCTAAACAATTCGTACTAAATACATTACCTTTGAAAGTCAACGGTGCTATTTTTAATTCTACCAGAAACAATTTATATTCATTATTCATTATACGTACAAACAGCTTTTTTAACCTGGAACGTGTATTTTTATGGGTAAAACAAGAAAAACACACGGTGCCGAATTTCACTTTGCCACAACCCCTGGCACCATGGCTTCAGAGGGGTTGGAAATATCGATGAGGTACCTTTTTCCATCAGACGAAAAAGTTCAATACAAAAAATGTAGCCAGAGATCTGACGAATTCAAAGAACTCATGGTGCCGATGCTCATGCTGCCAAAAGTTCTTGGCACCGTGGATCAAATCGGTGCTCGCGCGGACTTATTTTGTCATGGCTTATAGAGATTTTTTGAGGTGACGGTACGTTTCGGCAACGCCGCGTCGTGATATTTTAGACTTAGTGTTCTCGGATGGAGAAACCAATCTTCGAGAGAACTCCACCACGGAAAAAATGCGTAAAGATCGACTCACATTATATGAAACGTCAACGTAACGTCACGTCAAACTGTCCAGATATTCACATCAGAATGTCACCGTCCAGTGAGGCATGTGGCAGCGTACAGAACTGTGAAAATTGTCTCATATACATATTTTTTTAAATGCCAATGTTTAATTCAAAAGAAGTTTCTGGATGAAGAAGAGGTAGAATGAAGCAAGAAAAAGCAAAATATTCGGATACGACAAATGTTGGAAATAAGAAAGAGTGTCGACGAATACTACACTCTTTAGAGACTTGGAAGATGGCGATATAAGTTTCAACAAATATTGCAGAATGTCGAATATCAATTTAAATTCCAAGCGTTGCCGTTGCTGGTCCAGTTGTACGTTCAGACTTACAGAATCGAACCGTCAGTTTCATGGACAGAACATCAAAACATTCTTTGCAAGAATGTTGGACGTGACGTACCGTTAATATTCCGTTACATTGCTGTCAATGTGAATGTAGTCATTCGAAAGCAATTCGAAAATATTTTGACGTGACGTTTCCGTGCCTTGACGTTACGTTAACGTTCCGTATAGTGTAAATTGACCTATGTTTTTCTCCTGTTACAGAGTGAGTGTCAAATTCTTTCTAAGCTTCGAAGACAGAAACATTGCATTGCACCTATCCGAATTTGAATAAAATACCGAGTTTTCTGTGCCACGACAGTGATAGAAAAATTGTCTCATTTATGAATGGATGCAAATTTGAATTAGACTAAAAACAGGCCCACACGAGCGACGATTTGAGCCACAGTACCAAGGACTTCTAGCAGTATGAGAGTTGACACCGTTGGCTATTTGAATTCGTCAGGTCCCTGTTCAAAACTTTTGTATAGGACTTTTTTGTCTCATAGAAAAAGGTACCTTATTGATATTTCCAACTCCTTTGAAGCCACGGTGCCGGAGGTTGTGACAAAATGGGACTCGGCACCGTGAGTTTTTCTTGTTTTACCCATAATAATACACGTTCCAGTGTAATTTCCAAGTGTCTAAGAGGAAAATGTTATTTGTACGTTCAATTCTTATAATGAATAATTGATATAAATTGCTTCTAGCAGAATTAAAAATGGCACCGTTGACTTTTAAGGGTGATTTTTTAACGAAGAATCGTGTAAAATACGTAAGAATCGTCCAACGATTCAAGGTGGCATTTCAGAGCGGGCTCTTGAACTAAGTACATACAATAAATTTAGCTGAGTCAATTGGGACATCTGATGTAAAAGATAGGATAATTGGTTCTATTCCGGCTTGAATTTAGAAGGAGTTAGAAAAATTTTGAGTTGCTTAGAGCTTCCAAAAAGACCCTATCATAGAATTTACACCGAGTTGATGATAGAAACTATTTTCTCCAACACAGTTTTGGAATTTGCATATTCCATAACCAAAAACTATGTTGGAACAAATGACATTCCAAAAAATCGTTTAGAATGATTCCGTATGCCGTTCAGAATGATTCCGTAAGCCTTTTGAATCATTTCGACGAATCAGAAGCTGTTAGTTTGGCTACTACCATGGTTACTTCCTAACAATTCAAGTATTCATATCTGGATTTGACGTTTGACATTTGATATCGGCGTAAGATTCACGTAAAAGTCAATTTTTGTGCCTATTCTAAAGTTTAATTTGACTTCACACATTGCTCGTTTTTCTCTACTGACTCCTGTCATATCGCTAACGTTAATATCTTACATATACGCAATAGTTTTCGGTAATACATGAAGACTTCTCGGGAAAAACAATGAATGTCAAAAGATGATAAGTAAGAAAAAAACAAGTTTTTATAGTTCGAAAGTCTGTATTTCTTTTATTTTGTGCTCTTTTGATATAAATATCGGAGCAAATTGTTTCTATATGAATATATAATTCATCTTAACTTAAAAAATATGCTCTGGCTTCATATTCTAGTAATTATTGCGGAAAATCTGAGATCAGGTACTAAACGCCAAAGCATAAACAGTCTAAGTCAGTGACATTCCTGATTTTTGTATTACATTAACATGCATAAAAACAACTAAATTTTCCAAGTGCAATGTATTAAAGTTAATCATCTGATTCAACTCATCATAAAGATAGTAACTCCTTTGAAATTTTATTATTGATAACATTTGAATCTCATGTATAAAACAAACACTTTTCAAAGCTTATTATAATAACATTAATTTCTTCTGAACTTATTTCTGATAATTTTCAAGTAAATGAGGGAGAGAGTCAGAGTAGATTTTAGTTCTATGAGAACCAAACTGTCTTAAAAGATAAATGTCGCACTACTTTTCTTTTGTGATTTTCAGTGGTTCTGTAAAAGATATTTGTTTCATAACATCTTTCAAGTGCTCTTTACGTAGTTTTGATTTAACGTGCGTATTTTCGTCACTACTTGACATTGTATTATTTCTTCAATTGAAAATAACTGATAAGAGAAAAAGACATTGCACCAAGGATTTTATTGTCACATAAGTTAGAAGGTTGAGAAAGAAGCATAATGCGGCTCGCATGTCAATTATCAAATTGACAACGGCGGTTTTTGACGTTCGGCGCGCGGACATTCATGTTTCTTGCGATGGATGAACATATACAAATTGAACTATCACAGCTGACTACGATGGTTTCAGCCAATCGTGATTTTTGTATAAAGATAGTTCACCAAAAAGCTAGCTGATGGCACTCAAAGGTCAGTTTCACAAAAAAAGTGACATTCATTGTTTTTCCCGTGGAGTCTTCACATCATAACTCAAATCAAACATCAAGCTAAAATCCAGCTTTTCCTTTTATTGGTTCTTATCAATTTTAAGTTTGAAAAAAATTAATTGGTAATCTGTATTATGTAAGTAAGTTAGAATTATTGACAATACTTATTTTAATATCGTCATCTGGAGTGAAAATATTGACTGGGTAGCAATTCTAAGCTGGAACTACAACGACTTGACATTGACATTGACTTGATTTCTACTGTCAATTTTCTATGCAAATTGGACATGTGTCCACCTAATATTTATCATAGATCTTATTTTAATAGAAGGATAACCTGATCTAGTCCCTATCATGTCCCTATTACAAATATTAACTGGAAACATGTCCAATTTGTGTGGCACATTGACAGTAAAAGTCAAGTCAATGTCAATGTCAAGTCGTTGTAGTTCCACCACATATTTCAGTTTAAAAGTAGATATTTCCAAAATCAAGTTTCAAGTCCCCGAAAAGTTGTTAAAATCAACCAAATTATTTTGATTTGCATAAAATTGAATCATTTATTATTGATTTTATTTCAACAAATACAGCGTTTTACAATATTTTTGTCATCACCGACTAATATCACTATCTTCGTAACTTATTGCTTTTCTCAAGGCTGTAAGCCTATATCACAAGTATCCTGTCGCTATCAAGGATACATCAGAGGTTAGTTGTGATTACGCATACGATCCAGATATTCTGATTCTGGCACTGTCAATCACGTAGCAATTTTAAACCGATAGTGGAGATAGGAAAGTGAGTCAAGGACTGGATAAGTTATGGAGTCTCCTCTTGTATTTAACGGAAGGGAGAATGATTTTAACTCTCGACTATACATTGAAAGATTTTGAAGCTATTATCACAGAATTTTATTTTCAACCAACAATTACATATGGAAATAATGAGGAAATGAAATTGGAAAAATGCAGGCATCAATGATGGCATGCATCTTTTACATCGTAAGTTTAATAATAATAAATATCCTTGGTCTTTCCATTCTGTTTTCTATTGTTGTTAATTTTGCTTTCTAAAACAACCCTGACTTCAAAAAACTAATATTATACGTTATCTCTATTTAATGGTTGAAGGAATTGGAGGATGAACAAGGTTAGAGCATAACCTTAATTTTGTACGCAATGATTTATGGGAAATTTGTCAACGAATATGCAGGCGACACTGACCTACATAAATATCAAGAAGATTGACTGAATAAGATGAGTTACATTCAAAATCATGATGCAAACGTGAGAAAATCAAAGTTCGATTGTTAAAAGCGACGAGATTCCGAGCAAGGTTACTAGATAATAAAATCAAGAAATGGAAACGAAGCTAATTCTGAGTCTTTCAGAAAAATAATATAAAAGATCGTGCCAAACATATTTATTTCGAAAGTATCGCAGAGGATGCCTTCTAATTATATCAATCATGGTTTTTTTTTGTAGTAGGATAACTATTATATTGTGTTACGAAGCTGTAACTCCAATTTTATATACAAATCTACTCCAGTCTCCATTTATTGATTTTTGAATGAATTGTCTGCGTCCACCCGGAACGGCTTTGAACCTCAGTTTTAAGCACGAAATGCAAACTCAATGAGCAGTCAGAAACCCAAAGCAAACAGAACGTGCAAATCCAGCATCTAAGCCACATTGAGAGACCATACAGTTATTCAAATCGTCTTTAGGTCGAGATAGGTTTCAACTAAGAAAGAGATTCTGATCTCTGTCTGAACACAACCCAAATGACACGATTCCTTTGAATAGATTTTCGAATAGTTTGTAAGATAAATTAGAGTATGCACTAACTAAGATTGTAATGCCTAATTCTTTATAATTCCAATTTTTGATATGTTATCAATGTAGAAAATGATAAGTAGAGAGAAATCTATGTCTTAAGAGGACGTATTGGACAAAACATTGTATTGCACTTGTGTGAAATGTTGTTAGACATCGAAGAGAAGAAAAACATCCATTATTTTTCAGCTACTGATAAAAACAATATAATAGAGACTTAATATTTTATGACAAATTATTATTCTTCACGTCCAATTTCCAACATTAATCAAAGAAGTCCTTCATTAATTCTAAGTCAGAAAGTTGTGTGGGGAGCATAAAACTATGTAGAAAAAATTCGCGTGTAGGTATAAGAAATCAGAACTTTACTGATGGCTGCTGCAAAACAGTGGCGGAATGCAAAATATATCAGGAGATAATTTAAAATAGAAGGTTAAAAATTTGTGCATACATCGTCACTACAGTCCTTGTGTCAATGCAGGCACAAGTTTTCTATAATAATAAAGCACTCTTTGATACACATAATATCATGTAGACTAGATATATTGTTTTTAATCACTCCAATTCTCTCATGCGCTCAGTTATATCAACTAAATATACAAACTCCATATTTTGAATTTTTATCGGTACGCCTCTGTGATTTATATTAGTGTGTATATGACTGCCCTGTCAGATTATCCAGCCGAAAAGTGACAAATCATGAATGACTCCTGATTTTGTCTTCGTATCCGGATGATGTATCGTGCGTCGAAAGCCCACTTTTTCCCCGATTTTATCCAAGTTTTTTGGGGTTAACCTTGACCGTGACATAGGAGTCGTTTCGTCAATGTGAGCTTCTGACTTCTCGGCTTATAACGGTAAAGATTATTTTTCCTATCAAGCCGACGACGTGGGCTAAACTTTTACTCTAGCAATAAGTAAAAAATTACCTCTGAAATATAACAAAAGATGAAATTTTTTTGCGAGATGAGTTTTGCATGATGAGGGAACCTCAAATTGTTAAGGGTATCATGAGACAACAACATTCAACTATAGGTTATTCCGATTTTATACCTTTTGTAATAATGAAAACGATGCAACATTAGTGTGATACAGAGAAAATTGAAGTTAAACTAAGTCTTGATCAAACTGTTAAAAAAATAACAGAATAAATAGATGAGTAACATTTTTTTGCATCAAAATGCAGCATGGAAATACAGAGATAAATTTAGCATTTAATGCATCGTGTCAAACGGTCGGTATAATGAAATACTGACACTATAAAATCACGAGAATCTGAATAGGGGAAAATAATGTCGGTGAATTGATTACACATAAATGTGTGGTACAATAATTGACATAGTATTCCTTACCAATAACGTAGTGCAGATTTATGAATCTATAAATTATGAATAAAATAGCAATGAACCTAATTAGTCGGATAGAATAACCATATCCAAGAAAAATTGATAGCTCGAATTTTTCATTGTTTATTTGTTAGTTCATAATGCGACAAAACTGCCAGAAAAATCGTCAAAAACGGCCAACTAGGGTTTTTGTATGTTACAAAAAAAATTTGCACATGACGAGAAAAAGTATGCTATTAAAAAAAGTGCGCAATAAAAGGACAAATCAGATCAGTCCAGGAGCTTTTGGATTGATTGTGAAAAACCGTAATTTTTGGCCATTTTCCTCGAACTCATAACTTGCGTTGTATTTGTTATTAAAACTTGAAATTTTGGTAGAATGTGGGCTCAGTAGCTTTTAACATAGGCATGTAATTTCAGAAAGATCTACTGCGAACTTTTCGGAGAATGTTGAAAACACCAAGAAAAGTATTTTCGAAAAACGGCCATAAAAAAATTGTCAGCTAACATAGACAAACTTGACAAGAAGGTTTTCCTTTGTCAAAAGTTACTCTACAATATACCCAAATGGCGTTACTATTTAGTAAGTGTAAGTATGGAAAAATCGATTGCAAAGAACCGCACTTTTGCGATAATGATTTTCAAAATATCAACAATTATGGGAAAGGCCTCATGAATCGTTATTGTGTTATTGTATTGACCATATCAACAACAATACCAACGGTCAGAATGTGCGGAGCTGGTCCACGAGAATTGGGCGAGGCCTCTCGAGCGTAGCGGCGCAGAAGTGCGGTTTTTAAAGTGAAGCTCCTATGATTCCCTGCATGAGCAGATACATGACAGAAATTGACAGATTTTCGAACGACACCGATTCTTCCCTTACCAAACAGTCCCTATTGCTGCTGCTGCTCTCCAGCTCTCTTTTCTCTCTCACCTCCACCCAAGCGGCCTTTACTATTGCTGCTGGTTGCCGTTTTCTTTTTTCTCTACCCCTCACCTACGCGGACACTACAACAAGAGGCAATAATGCTGCTTTTTCGTAATTCATCATAACATATTTCGAACTTTAATCTACTTTGTATTTTTACATGATTTTTTTATACGGAAAATATTCTTTGTACTGGTGGAATGCAATTTTTGCAACCAATTTTTTCATACTTAGGCCCAGTTGCATAAAGCATAGGTAACTTTAATCACATAGTCAAATATTTGATCATGTGTTCTTAACCAGATTTTTATGACATCTAAATAGAAGTTATGATATTCTCATGTATAATTTTACAACAAATACAATTAAAAATCGTCGTTTGAACGTTAGAAACAAGTTATATATTCACGCAACTTATTTTTTTCCAGATAAACATTAGTAAAAAATCGACTTAACAGCATGTTAACTGACAGCCTGTTAATAATTTTAATGTCCGACTAGTTTATTATTGCTGTCATGATAACATTGTTTCCAGGGTAGTTAGGTAACAAATAATACCCGAGGGTATTAGTTACAGCAAGTAACTAGGGTAATTTCTCTGACAGAAATGACAATGACAGGACATACATTACTAAAAATTTGGATTGAAATACAACAAAAATCGGGCATTAAACATTGAAGGCAACACGGGTGTTGAACAGACAATAATACCTACCGTCAACGTACACACTTCGGACCGAAGGCTCTCGGAAAGTACACTGTTGACCTCAGGCATTATTGTCCTTTTAACACCCTTGATACCTTAATTACTATTATGCAACTGGCCCTTAGACTTGCTCAGAAGAAACGCCATTTGGAAACGTTGTAGAGTAACTCTTGACAAAGGAAATTCAATCTGTAAAATTGGTCTATGTTGGTTATTAACTTTTTTATGGCTGTTTTTCGGAAGGGCCTTTTTTTGGTTTCTTTAACATGTTTCAGAAAATTTACAGCTGATCTTTCTGAAATTTGTTGCCTATATTGAATGCTATAGATTCCACATATCAAAATTTTAAGTTTTCGAATGAATTACCAAAAATAACATTTATCAAAAGCTACTGGACCAGTCGGGGCTCAAAGAAACTTATTTGATTTCGCTTTTTATCGCGCACTTTTTTTACCAGAACGCTATTATATGCACTTTGGCTGTCTGGCTGGCTGGCGTGACGCTGAGATCTCAGCAACCACAGCACTTACAGACTTGAAACAGGTACTAAATGAAAGATGCTGTTTTGTAGATTTTCTCATTCATGAACTCAGTTTTGGGTAAATACTTAAATAAAAATTCAAAAGGATCTGGAAATTGCTGCACAGAATAAGCAACATGTCAATAATTTGATTTTATACCCAAAATTCCGAACCGATATGGGTTAGTACCCGTTTTACGGTAGCAACTATTTATTTTAATATCTTGCGAGTTACACATGATATTGACATGCAATTTCTGATGTTATTAGTATCAGAATAAGTTCAAATTTTGTTTATACGATCAATTTAGGCCAGTACATGACCACCATTTACTTATTTACTTGAATCTGTAACTTTAGGGGGAATTTTCAAGGATTTTTAATTTGGCTTTGATAAAGATTAAATTATTATTTTGAGATACAGCACATGAACTCCCGTCAATCAATAACTAAACAAAAAAGCTTAAAAGCTATTTTTGAGTTTGTACGTGCACAACTTATGTACGTATCAAATAGTCAACTTGAAACTGATACTAAATGAAAGCTGCTGTTTCGTAGGTCTGCCCAAATTGCTTGATTTCAAGCTCAGTGATTCTGGGAAATGGTAATTTGCGAAATCTCTGAAATAACAAGCATTCATGAGCTTCAAAAATGCGCTTTCATCATGAAAATGATTCTTCAATTTTTTTGAAAGTCTTCTTGCTAACATAGCCGCGTACAAATGTGATATGTTATTTGCCACGTTATGAACTCATACATAAAAATAATAGTATATTGTACAACAAGTATAGAAAATTACCTATTTCACGCAAGGTGTGCTGGAATCACACAAGTGTGAAATAGGTGATTCTATACGGTTGTACACTATACTTTTTCTACGATTACAGTTTTTAATGAAATATATAGGTGAATCATTCGTATAACAGATTTTAAATCTATTTCCACAAATATAGAATAATTTGGGAATTTTAATTGTTTGCTTGGCTTATTTATTGTGATATTAATTTTAGTTATGATTTAGAACATAATTGATATATTTTCTATCAGTTGATTGACATTTCATTGTTGTGTAATCTAATTGTTGCAAACTACGGAAAGATTGTATCTGATTGACCCACTCTCACCAGGCGACCTTCTGATTGGTTCATTAGTTAGAGTTTTCTGTGATCTCGGGTAGCGTATTTTCTAAATTTTCGTCACTAACCATTTTCTAACTGCAGTAATGATATTTGTGGATATCTAATTTTGGTTATGATACAATAATTACATACATAATTTCTCGATTTCAACAGAATGTGATGGAACGTGTTTTGTCTGCTTCAATTTGACAGTTGTGATTCGTAGTGTTGCCAACCTCCGGAATATATATTACAAGAATAAGAAAATAATTCCAACAGAACTTAGTGCAGTTTTGTTATTTAAATGTAGCTTATAAAAGAGCAAACAGAGATTTATATCAAGTCCATGATATTTATCAATAATCTTGCTAAATATATCATATATATCTTCTAAAGGATATTCAGAATGAATTATTGATATATAAGTTGGTCAAACTGGTGTGAGAAATGATTTCTCACGACTTTTCGCACAGTTGTGTGAAATTGTAAGTTTTCTAGTTGTGTTTTGTACGAGAAATATGTTGTTTTCTATAGTGATCGTAGAAAAAATATTTCAAGTTATCAATTTTTTGTTGCTCAGAAAGTACTGTAGCGAAAGACTGAATCATTTGGGTTGTGTACACATTGGTAGAAGTGTACCTACTTCAATGTATGCTGATGATGTTATTGTTTTGGATGAAGCAATGAGTGAATTAAAAGGAAAAGTAATGGAATAGAGTAAATTTGGGAGAAAAGTAATACTATTCTGAATATATTGATGAATGCTTAGTTTTAGTTTCAGTTTATATGTCTAGATAATTATTCGCTAGTACAGCGAAGCGTGGATTTACTTCCGGTACATACATTAAAGGTATATGATATGCTAAAAACGAATCAAAGAGAATTTCTTTAAAAATTCGGAATACTACTGGAGATTTCCTCACAGAGATTTCTAGTACTACACTGGATTCGTTGTCCTATTTAAAACTAACAATACAAGTAATTCAATTTTTTCTATGAAACCAATTTTAAAAGATATTGATATATAAAAATAAGAGTATTAAATGGAATTCGGATTTATGATAATTATTATAAAAATTACTCAAAACATACGATACCCAGATTGCCGTCTTCGAGGAAAACATTCTGCATAAACACGCTCTGCTAGTCTCGCATTTTGTTCTATCTGTCCATATGCTAGAACTTTGTCCACTAATTTATTCACGACACACATCTTTAAAACAAATCACCAACTTATTCACCAAAGATACAAATTCAACTGCCGAGTACGAACAGAATAAAGTAATGTTTATTAATTTACTCATAGCGCAACTCAATTACTAGCAGTTATTCAATAATAAAGACTGTATTATATTATTAGGTTCCACATAACCATTTATCCAGTGGTAGCGGAAACTCAAATTTTTTGACTGGAACATGGAAATAAATTTTCCGAAATAAAAAAGCTAAGATATATTTTAATTTTATTATGAAATTGAAGTTTTCATTCCTTTTGAGGCACCACTTGGATGAAATATGAAATCTATAAGTTCCCCATGAAATAAGTCTTGGGTTGTTCGTCTTGTTGTTAGGACAAATGGAAGAATAAAAAATGTAGTAAAAAGGAAGCGCATCGTAACATTTCACTCTTGTGTTTCTTGCAAGTAGCGAATGCTTTTCTGTTGCTCTACTGTCGAAATTTATCAAGTTCATGGCCAGCGCAATTTCCAAATTAAATTCCTTCTTTGCTTTATTTGACAACATATTTCTTTGTTATTAAGGACAAAATCATCGCTACTGTAATGATTCTGCGTCAAGCAGATGAAGAAAAAAAGAACGATAAAAAAGCACATCAAGTATCGTGACTTTTTTTTAGCAAATGATAGGTTGAAATACAGTTGTGAAGTGACATATAGGGAACAAAGGGAAGGGACTGAATTTTGTGTATTTCATTTATAATGGAATTGGGTAGTTCTGTGAGAGTTTCGTGATGATTTTAACTGCTAACTGCATTCGGTGTTCACCACAAAATTCTTTTATTTGATTTTGGAGCGAGTAAGATTAATGGTACCCGATGAATTATTGATGCTAACAATGTTGAATTTATTGGTAATTAATCGATCCTATTCATATTTTATAGTTTGATATTGGCACCTGAGACAGGTGATTAAATTTTAATTACGTTATTCACGTTGTAAATTGGTGGGGTTTTATCATGGTACTATTGGTGATTGTTTCACTTTATGTATCGAATAGAGATATTTCAAATTCGTATCCGATGGAAATGAACCAAATGTATCAAAAAAAAATCCCAAACTGAAACTTTTATTCATCAGAATTTGACTGTATGAAAGAGCTGTTCGTATGTTCAGATTATCTGAGGTTGAGAGAAGATTTAAACAAAGATATCGCTGCTTTGAAAGTGAATAAAAGTGAATACACTGCTTTCGTGTAAAGCAACATATTGCCATTTTCATTTTTGAGTACATCTGGTATAAGCGATACTACAGCAGATTTATCAAACGGTAAACCTTCACCGTAATGCGATCCGCGATACAAGTCATCACCATTATCCTTGCTCTTCAGCCCATCGATTTCCGGAAGCTGGCTACATTCTCTACCATCTACATTGAGCCTTGTAACAAATTAAAAATCTGGCCCTCTAATGACGCTACGTCGATGAGCGCCAACACCCATTGTGCATTAATATTTTAGCATGAACATGACTCTGAATATTCTAGGGATGATTGTGGATCGAGCGTTTTTCGCGCCACCTGCTCGGAACGTGACCTTGGCCTTAAAAACACTTACGAATCAAAACAACACCAAGGAGTCATGCAACTTCCTGAAGTATGTAAATATTAGAGATTTTTAACTGCCGGTTTATGAGAAACGCTAGAATTTATTATGATTTAAAAAGGTTTTACATTACAAATTTTAATGGATACAATTTTACTGTTGGTGATTATTCACTGCAAAATTAGAATATATATTCGGTTACAATTATTATTGTGATAAGTTCCTGCAGAAAAAGCATTATGTGACAGAAAAATTATAATAAATTTATTCTGAAGTATAAATTTTATGTTTGCGCTACTGACCGTACCATATGTTACTATAGTCAAGTATCATTTGACAAATCTGTATTAATTTCACATTTTTTTGTTATAATCGCCTAAAAAATATTTTACTGAAATAAAATTTTGTCCAAAGAAAAATCAAGATAAGAAATGAAAGCAACATTTTCATCTTCGTGATGAGTAATTGATTTGGAAGAATAATAATAACTAGTGGTCACCCAGTGGTCGAAATTCGACCCTGAATCATTATACTGCCAAGTTGGAACGTTACTGAATTTAGTCCTCCATCCCCGGGGGTTCCAGATCGAATTAACTAAGTATTTGACGCTCCATCTGAATCTAAAATTGAGGAGAATGATTCGTACTTCTCTCTCCAACCCTCGGAAGGGAAAAGAAATCATTAAGTTTATCTTCAGCCATTTTCCCATTCGGTGCGTATTTTGCGATATATTCCAGCAAAAAATGATATAATTTCCAGCGGTAAGTGAGAATTGAACACCCTGTATATAATTGAAGCTCTCTGCACTCCTTCTTCACATAAACTTCAGGTATGTTAAATCTAGCATTTCTTCATGCACACGGTGCAAAGTTTTCACTCCACGTAAAATTAAAATAGGACACCCTGCACTTCTCCTCATAGACTTTGAGTATGCCTAAACTCACATTCCTTCGTGCTCTTTAAATTTTTTTACCACATAAAATCAAAATGGTGCCCCTGTATATAATTTGAGCATCCTGCATTATTTCTCCAGATGAAGTTCAAATATGCCATATCTCGCATTCCTTCGTGTGCGCGGTACGGAGTTCTTTCTCCAAATAGAATTGAAATGGGACACCTGTATATACTTCCAGCTTTTTGTGAACCTCTAGTATGTCAAATTTCACATTCTTTTATGCGCGCAGTACAAACTTTTCTCTTAACGTAGAATTAAAATGAGACAGCCTGTATATACTTCCAGCTTTCTGCCCTCTTTTTCCATATGAACTTCAAGTACGCCAAATCTCACATTGCTTCATACGCGCAGTACAAAGTTCTCCCTCCATGTAAAATTGAAAAGGGACACCCTCTATATAATTTCAGCTTTCTGCACCCCTTCTTCACATAAGCTTCAAATATGCCAAGTCTCATATTCTTTCGTGCGCGTATTATGCTTAAAAAGAAGTACAAAACTTTCTCTACACGTATAAATATATAGATTAAAGGAGACACCTGTATATAATAATCGCTTTTTGCACATCTTCTCCATATAAACTTTAAGTATGCCAAATCTCACATTCCTCCGTACATGCAATAGGCTCAAAAAAGGGTTGAAAATTTTCTCTTGATGTATTAATATAATTGAAACATGACATTTTCAATTTTGGAAGATTTACTCCAAAATTAACATATGAAATTCTTGTTCATTCATTTAATGCTTTAATTTTATCTTCACGAATGCTGTATGAATTTACATATCTGAAATATTAACATTCTGTGTTTCCCACGAATGAAACGAATCGAAACAAGTTCGAACGACGACAGAATTTATAATTTAAATGCTAGAATACCATTAGTTTATTTCAAAATATTGTGGTGATAGTTACTCAGTTTTTAACAGTGTTTCATCCACCCACAAACATAAAGATATAACCTTCTGGTGTCAAGGTAAATTAAAATATTGTTTTGTTTATATACTTCTTGTTGAATTATTAGCTTAAAACTTTATCTAAAATGTGAATTTTAATTTCTGCGCAAATATAACTGCTTCTAATGTTTAATAAAAAAAATTTAATGCTCTCTGCTCCAATTATTGTATAATTATGTGGATATTAAAAATTGAGCATGATTTTTGGGGTTATCCAATATACATTCTCCATTTGTCTATTTCTCAAAAATGTCATCTTCTCTGGATTAAATCTGATAAACTGATATTTCAAATATGTACATTATATTTTGTCATTACTAAAAACTTTCAGCTGGCTAAAATGTTGGAATGTACACCACAGAAAATTATTTGTTTTGTTCTGTAATTGTTCCGGTAGCCTAGCAACGCAATGAATGGTACACGGAAATAATATAAATTTGAATTCGCAATTGTTAATTTATAGTTATTTCCTGCTAGTTCATTATGAATCATTAAAGTCCAAACAATACACGTGTTTACCTTGAATGAGAGTTAGTTGTCAGATAATTTTCACAAAAAAAATTTTCATGTCAAACAGAGTTTTACCTTAAAATTGACGACGTTACCAAATTTAATATTCATTCAGTACTCTTCAAGAATCTATAGCTAGAGAATTCAAAACAAGTCCATTAATTGTGTTGAGATATCCATCTATCTCATTAAAAAATGGTTGCCAGTAGTCTCCAAATAAGATATGAACTCAAAATAAGTCTTTCTTGACCCATCGTACTTCTCAAATAGTTTTTTATTAGTTTTAATTTCGAAAAGCTCCTTTCGGCGGAGGCTGTACTTACCAGAATTGTTGACAAAATCGAACAGACATTATAAATATTTGGGTGAATTTCTTCCAAGCTATTTACCATTATGAACTGGAATAATTCTTCTAGGATCGTAGTCTGTAATACTTCATACAATTCGTAAGGTTTAAAGTCACTACTTTCACCCACTTGCAGGACTGTGTGTAAATCTTGATGTAAAAGTTTTTTATTATTTGCTCTTTATAAAATCACAAATATTGCTTGATTTCTAAAATATTAGACCTAAATATCCTAAAATTTGTATATTTTAAGATGAAATGTATCAGAAAGAATTGATTCTGATAATTTTTGTTGTTAAACATCATAATGATGCTACGGTCGCACGCTGTATTGCTTGAGTAACGGACGGAGGAGAGAATAGCCGAATCAGAAGCACACACTGTTTGACTCTGTATCTCCTTAACAAATTGAGATAATTGAAGTCTGTAAAAAATATCGTATTCTGCACGAGTCACTCTAATGTAATAAGAATTATTATTGAAATATCTCAAAAAATACAAATACCAATACCTCATAAATACCATTTGGGGTTTGAAGCTGTACCTTCCGATTCAATTGAGATAATCAAAATGTGTAGAAAGTATTCTGATCCACATACTTAGATGTAACGCGAGGAAATACAGAAATACAAAAATATGATCTATTGAAATTCAATACTCAATAAAATCTCCAAAATCGACTATTGTACTAGCACAATATCTGTTGCTGTCTCTTCTAAGCGAAATAAGATAATTAAATTTTTTTAGGAATATGTTGTCTAACACATTTGATAAAATCAATAAAAATGTCTTAGAAACTGAACTGACAAGATATTTTTGTTTCAAAAATGAGAATAAAAGATTATCAACAATAACAAAATTCGAAAGACAATGTAAATATTTGGATTCTCATTCAAGTTATTTTCTATTATGTATTGAAGCAGTTCTCTCACATATTTAATGAAGTTTGGTACATTTAGGATCATAGTTTGTAATTCTTCATGCAATTCGTGAGATTGGAAGTCACTTGTTTCACCCACTCGCAGGACTGTGAGTGAATCCTGAAGGTTTTTTTACTATCTGCTCTTTTGGTATATTTTTGAATTTTCTTAAGGAAGCCAAAATTTGGGAAACAACATTGAGGCACATGTACTCTAAGGGAAAAATAGAGCCTTTTTAAAATAGCACTTCACTAATTATTTTGCTACAAAATATTCGTATATTCGTAACATAGTTCTTTCAAAATATTCCTGCAAATATTGATTAATTATTTCTGTGTGGGCGTGTGTCTCTACAATATTTCCATTAGTGACAATTTTATCTCAATTTTCCTGTTACAAACTGCATCGCATCAGCTGAGTAATTTTTTTTTTTGAATGGCTTCAGCTCAATTTTATCTAATGTTGACATCGATAATGAAATTTATAATCAGATAACTTAATGCAAATAATTTAATACATGTTTAGAGATTACTGAGTGAATCTGGGTGACATTGTTTTAATATTTTATTAGCGTTATTGGCAATGTTTGTACACCGCATTATCTTGTTCTGATAAAGCCGTTCAACAGAGTTTTATTAATTGTTTTTTTCTGACCAATAGGAGCTTTTTATTGTGTTTCTATCCAAAAAAGCTATTAATTATTATCGTTCTAATAGTGAAGTTCTATTGAATGAGTTTTTTTTTACTACATTTTCTGTAACATTTCTTATAAGCAGAATCTTATAGCTACAAAATGTTATATCATCTGAATCAGACTTTTGCGAAGAAATTGCAGTTTCTGTTGTAGTTGACGGTGTGTTGTCAAGACTTGACGACTGAAATAGTAATTAAGGCATCAAGAGTGTTATCGTCCGTTCAATTCCCGTGGTGCCTTCAATGTTTAATATCCGTCTAATGTACTATTTCAATCAAAATTTTTACTTGCAGTAACTAGGGAACGTGACATCTTTGTTTATTATTCTTTAAAATGAGGCCCTCGGGTATTATTTGTTACGTTATTACTCTGGAATCAGTATTATCATGACAACAGTAATTAACTAGTCGGACATACCTGTGATTATGAATAGTGATAAAAGCTATACGTAGATATAGAAGGATAAACAGACGTAGACTGCTGGAGCATAAGATTTTTGCATTGCGCTTTTGGACTAACTGGAAGAGCTTGAATGCAAGATGAATTAGTGCATGAAGGTTGTTATATGTAGAAGAATATGAGAATGAACTAGTTACGTTACGGTGGCAAAATAAACAAGCTTGTATGAATCAAATTTTAAAATAAATAGACTTTTTTGGTTCTAATTCTGTATATTTATTTTTATTTTTGACGTTTCGACTCTCTAACCGCAAGTCTTCATCAGAAAAAATGATACAACAATAAACAAGGCAAGAAGGTATCTAGATAATTAGAAATTAAAAATTGAAAATATACAAATAACTAGATGTGAAAACGTGGATTCCACATTTAGTGCAAAAAGAACAAAATTCCTCTGGCATTTACCCAAAGTCTAATCTACATCTACATGAACATAACAAAAACAAGTGTCAAGACAAATATTTCGCAAATCAGGTATAACTATTACAAATGAATAAAATAATATGAGTCTTGACAATTATTATAGTAAAAAAAAAATAAAATTAATATAACATACAAGGACGATGTCCCGTTCTTCAAATTTAAAGTAAGAGAGGTGTCTGTCTGAGAATAATTGTTGTGAGCTGCCTATTGACGGTTGTTCTCCAAGGATGTTACCATTAGGTTTCGGAATTAGCGGTTTTTGTTTTCTTGAATCGGATTTCACGTGCGGTCATGAGATTTATCGAGGGTTCATCGATTTTACCAGAATGTAAGCGATACATAGCTTGATGAAACTACTGATACAAATTACATTATGTTTGCTGGATACACTCTATTAATTACTTAATCCCAAAGATCATTTGAGGAAGTAGCTTTAATAGATCATTTGGTATAAGAGGTTTTTTTTTCCTGTGATCTCCATTCTTACAAAATGAAGTTAAATAGTAGGATAATTTTTGCTTTCAACACATTTCCTGTGGGAGCTATCTTGAGCATTTATCCTACGAACATGAAGGGGAGACTAAGGAGGATTGTAACAATTTTTTACTTCAACCAACATATCTCAGTTAAGTTACATTCTACATGACCCAATGTAGCTCAATCCATACTGTTTAAGAAACGATCATTGAAATTAATGAAAGTATTAAGGTGTTAGAGAAAATCTACAAAAACAGAAACTACTCCTCGTGTCACAGCTCTCCTAATACCAAGGTAAGTTGTGACACCTATGTATTTAGACTACTTGATAAATAAAAATACCATCATATTGGTAAACGGTTCAAGGCAGCACAAGCAAAAACAATTATTTTCTGCATCTTCTTCGTCTTCAGCCTTTTCATCATCAACTCTTCTTTTCTCATTCGTTTTGTTGTATATTTTTTCAGGTTTCTTCTTTTCCTTTCTTAAATCACGTTTTTTCATTTTCTTCATCTTTCTAATGGCTTCTATGCACTGATCTCTAATAAAACACTGAATTGAATTTAGGCCGCTGGAATGCGGCCCCAATTGAGCGTCGCCATCTTGGCAAAAACTGAGGTTTTGTGCCAGATCAATACCGCGTTGTGCCGCGATATTTAAAATTTAGCTGTTTGGTTTGCCGGTATTTTATTTATCAAACATGATGATCGAGTGCATGTTTTGCGGAAAGAAATCCGATTCATCGAGAAATTTGACACTGCACAAGTAAGTACAACGAAATAACCTGAAGTAGCTGTCGTTATGACTGAAATAAGTAAACATTACTTATTTTTATTGCTAGCTATGATGTGAATATTTTCAAGATTTCAATCCGATGAACAATCGCTCTAAAAATGGCTCGAACAAATGGGTTTGCCAAACTTAGAAATAGCCAAAAACATGAGGTTATGTTCTCAAAATTTTGTTGCGTCCGCGCTAAAACAAAGGAAAAGATACACGACTCTGGAAAATGATGTTGTTCCGACTATTCGACTATTTTCAACGAACTATACAAAAACTATAGCGTTAACTGCAAACCCAAAAAAAAATGTTCAAATAGTCACACAATTCTTAATACGATTTATTTATTGTTTGAATTTATAGCAAAAATCGTAAAACTATTCAATGAATTTGATAATTCAGAGCTAAAATGTTTAAAAAATAGTTAAAATACTGATACTTAGAAGTTAACAAATATTTTGAGCTATTAATGAATATATTTAAATATTTTAACTATTAAAACAATTTCTGAATACTTTCAACTATTATTGATTATTAATGTGTGCATATTGACGTATATTGAGAATAATTTCATCATCTAACTTGCATTATACTTTGAATTTCATCGAGTGTCTTCTATAAGTGTTTTGAATTTGCCGCCGAATAGTGACACAAAACCTCAGTTTTACTGTCAAGGCCGCCGTTCAACCGGGGCCGCTTTCAGATGCCAGAATACGGTCTAAACCCAATCCAGTGTTATATTAGAGATCAGTGCTTCTATGGCAGCAATTTCATCCTTGATATGTGTATCAGTGAACACAGCAGATTTGATGTTGCGTCTATTCGGTTGTTTTCTTTTTCTTGGCGATGCTTTTGGCAGCAGCCTAATTGATTCTGGCGAAAACACCCAGAAGTAGTGGCAAGAGGACTACGGGCTGTAGACGTGGGGCTAACGAGCTCTTTGACGTTATAGCTCAAAGTAGATGGACTGCTGGAAGATGTCATGTTCTGATCTGTAGACATAATTGGAGTGGAGTTGTTTGCTTCTATATTAAATTCTCTGACAGCAATGTTATCGTTTTCAACAATACCGATAGTTGGATTTGGAGAGAGGGTTCTTTCTTCTGAAATTTCCTCAATTTCTGTATTGGGCAAAATACGATCAGTGACTTGACTAGGCATGAAATAGTGACTTCTTCAAAGGCCAGTTCATAAGTTTCGGTACTAGCCATGTTCCTATAAGTCTTTTGTATATATTTATTTGGCATTCTAAGGCAAAGAAATAGCAATTCAGCATGCAACATCATACCACAAGACAGAGAAAGAACCTTGCCAAAAAAATGTCTAAACATAGAAAAGGTTGTGACAAAATGTCACAGATCAAAAAAATAATTTATAATTTCGAAACAAGATGCCAACACAAAAAAAAAACAATATCATGCTATGAAACTTGAAAAACTGAAGCATTTGAGAAAAAATTTTATAACAATGTAAAGATAATACGTAATGATATATAAGCAATCAAAATTTTCGTAGAAAACTTACTTCTTGCAATTTTTTGAATGCAGATGTGCATTGTTGACACGTGCTGCGTCAAATAGCGCGTCTCAGAAATAACAAACGCACGTTGTCCCAGCTATGTCACAGCTCTCCTCTGTCACATCTCTCCTAGCTGTCCCCTATAAAGAATCTTAAATAAATTAGAATTTGCTTGATGATGAGAAATTGCACTAATATAAAATAAATCAACTTCAAAAAGGTTGAGGTTTTATTCAGAAGGGAGTACATAAGAAACCTTTTATGGTGAGACCTCGATATTTCAACGGACAAAGTCATGGTTTAAGCTTGTTCAGAAATCAAAATAATTGAATATCGTTATTACTCACCGTAATATTTTATTCGTTTGCTTTGTATCTCGCAACACAGTTTTGACGTATGGCTGATAATAATATATCTATCAGCTTTAATGTATACTATACTAAGTATCCATGGGAAAAAAATACAATCTAAAAATCTTTGTCAGTAAGGAATGGACCTAAAATTTGTCGGCATAGAACTTTCTCTGGCGGCTTAAAGGAATATTTTAACGTTAGTGTCAACATTAACGAAGTATTTAGACACCATACACTAATTCCCAACATCATTCTTGGTTTTTCCCGCAAATGCGCAGACGCGCGCTGAGCGTCGAAACGCCCACATACCCAGCCGTCGGGACGCTTTCATTCCGACCGTTCCCGTCGAAACAAGCGCACGTTTTCCCGCGAAAACTCCAAGACGATAAATTGGACACTTATGTGACCTATTATTTTTTCTAATTAACTAATATGTAACTTTTAGTGAACAAAACAATACTGAATAGTTTCAAAAAGTGTAAATAATGTTTTAATAAATGGCTGTACTGCAAGATCATCCAATTAAGTATCATCATCATCATCATCACCAAGAGAAGTCATTGTTGGAAATAGCAAGTTTGAGATTACCAGAAGCTGAGGATCAATATGAGTCCAGAAGGAGAATCGTGTCTTTCAATGTTGTGAGCGTTCCGTCAACTGTTTCAACGCTTGGCAATAACGCAAGTTGGTACTCCAAGATGTTCCCTACCGAGTTCATTGCTAATACGCTCATCGATATCTCCAATGGAAATACTGAGCGCCCGGAAAACAGTAAAGTGGAATATGGAATCAGAACAAACAGTGCAACTTTAGTTATGAATTCAAGTAATATCAACACCACTGAAACGACGGCTTTGCAGGAGCTGTTTTACCGACATTCTCTCGCAATGACAGCGGTCTACTGCGTGGCTTATTTACTCGTCTTCGCTATTGGGCTTGTCGGGAATTGTTTTGTTATCGCCGTGGTTTTTAGAACACCCCGTATGAGAACTGTCACGAATTTTTTTATCGTAAATCTGGCCGTGGCTGATATACTGGTTATTATTTTTTGTTTGCCTGCAACACTCATGTCCAACATTTTTGTCCGTAAGTACTTTTTCTCATTTTTTATAATCAAAAAACGATCAGCCTGAAATTATATATATGTGCAAGAGAATAATACCTTTTTTGAATAATTGAAATGTACATAACAAATCTTACAATATTGATTGTGCATGATAATGACAGTTTTGTGTTCGATGTAAGTTCTATTGATTTGCAGTAATTTGTATGTAGAGTTGAAAGCCATAAATGATAAAAGGCCACATTGTATTGACTATTCTGGATACTATTCAATATAATGTAGGAATAGTAATTGTTTTCCAATATATTTGTATTCATACAAATTTTGGTCTTTACAAAAAAATATTCAATAAAAAAAAAATATAAATTGGAGATGAAAACCCAATAAAACCTCATAACTTGAGACTTTGGATATAATTTGAAATAACATATTGAAATTCAGTCACGAGAAATGTAGAGTTGATTAAATGGAAAAAAAGCTGAGAAATGCGAAGCGCAAATTATTGGCCGTAACATAATTGAGATGTAGAGCTTTGTTTATAAGATAGAAATGAAAAAAGAGATAAACATTCTATCTATGACTATTCCATTCGTAGTATTATAACAAGGTTAACAATGCTAAATCGCCATAGAAACGGTGCATATCAGTGGGTATTTGGACGGGTAGAAATACCATCGGCATGTTTTTTGTGCTTGTGAATACCACTCGTGCTGCACACTCGTGGTATTCAAACGCAAGCACAATAAACATTCGTGATAGCACCACAAAAATAATCGATGATATTTCAACTACTTATGGTATAATAAATGAATATTCTATAAACAGGGTGTAACAAAAATAGATACAATAATTTACCAGTAATAGAACTCATCAAGCATAACAATTTTTCTCAATAACTTTTTTCCCCGAATTCTCATCTTTTTTTAGCATTTTTTATCCCCTATAATTTAACAAGTTGTTAGGGTGCATAATTATCTGATTCAGTAGCAGTTACAATGAAGCAATTGCTTTTGACATATGTGAGTTATCAATTCCTTCGAATATATTCTGGAGAATGTTGATTATTGATTATTGTCATGAAAGTTTGGACATGTGAAAATGTCTAGCTCTTCTGTTCACGATTTCGCAGGCAGTTTAGGATTACCATGGCGAATTTATTTGGAACGATTTTCGAATTGTCTTTTTCACTAAAAATTGAATTTTTGTGGTTATGCTATGATGAGAATACTATGAGATACTCTAAACTTACCGTTTATCTGAAACGTAAGATAGCAGATGAGATGAGTGAAATACATTAATTTATACATGAAGCACCTATGTATTAGTTTTTCTCGTATTATTACAAACTTTACAATCAGGTCGTTTCAATTAAGTATGCCCCGCGAATTGATCTGCTTGAGAAATGAAATATTGTATCTCATATTTTAAAAAATATTCAAAATCAATTACTAAATCCAGTTTAATACATTTATAGGTTATATTTTCTGTTCTTCAAGAATAGAAGCTTCAAGAACTCATGTAGCAATATTTTCAATTGAATTATTCAGTAAATTATATTATTTAATGACTGTATTACTCGATACAATTTATTGACCAATGAATTGATCAAGTTTTCAACAATTTATTGTCGAGCTCAAAAGTATTTTGTACCATATTACACGATACAAGTTTTCGTCAAGAAAAATCAGAACTTCCAACTTATACTAACTATACTATACTCTAACCACAATTTTTGACGTAGCTTCAAAAATTGTGGTTAGAGAGAAAGTGTGATAGTAGAGATGACAAAAAATTAATATACTGTATATGAAATTATATTAATACTTTGTCAACACTAAGATTATGTTTGCAATATTTGTCTTTCTCTAGGTTAAGTCAAGTATGAGATGCGTGTTTCATTTGACGCAAAATAACTAATATGAGTAATGTTGGCAACGATAAAATCTCCCTAGAATACCCTAGAATATTAGTAAAAATTAGAGCCAGTTCTATTTCAAAAATAACTTGGTCAATTATTGGTCAAGAAAAAATTGTGGAAGTTTTGGACATATTAGCCATAATTCACAATGGGCGTAGCATAAGCAGTATATAACATAATTCTTATGAAAATCTTATGCTTGTTGACAATGAGCATAGCATGAGCAAAGCATGAAAATTATCTTATAGGGATATTACGGCCTGAGTTGGTTATAAAATATAGGTACTTTTAGTTTTTAGTATCTGTCACAATTCAAATCACTTGTCCTAAACAACGCTTTGCATTATTTTTGTTTTGATTCGATTATTTTATCAAAACATCTTTTTTGAAGACTCCCTTTTTTCAAATTTTATATTTGAAAATATTTTTCATTGCTTTGGGTTTTGTTTTTTATATTAAAGCTCTTAGTTTAGGGCATTACTTTTGTTTCTGCACATGTTTGCAATTAAATGTCTTTTTTGGAGGACGAAATTCGTTTACTATTGTTATTAAAACAAAGATAATAAATATTCCTAACCACAAAAACAAGTTTATTTTCATTCATTTGACACATTTACTGTCTGTGTCTGTAAAAATATATTGGACATGCGCATTAAGGAAATATATGCGTAAGAAATACGTAAAGTTGAGCTGATTTCAACTTTCTTATGCAGCTGCTATGAACTACGTAAGCATAAGAAATACGTAAGAGCATTGTGAACACGGCCATAAGAATCGCACAAGTTCAACTTTATGTCTTATGTATTTCTTATGTACTTCTTATGTTAACGCCCATTGTGAATTAGGACTTACACACAACAATAAATTGAAGGTCAACTTTTGAAAATCATTCACCAATAAATTGTATCGTGTAATTCAGGCATAAGAATTGCATTCCCTTCAATATTTGATCGTTTTATTTAAATAATTCGTTAAATGATTTTCTCTTTATGTTTGAGAATCAATGATAATGAAGTTAGTAGAGAACAGGAACTACTTTTCCAGCTGTTCGTAGATGGCAGCACAATCTGACACAAATTCTGACTGTATTCAGACAATAATATAATAGGGGAAGTATTAGAATTGTGATTTCTTGATAGTTCGAGATTTTGATGAATCTTCACGTTTTAGAACCTACTGAACCCGAAAAACATAATTTTATGAAAAGTCGGTCTGTCGGTCTATGTGGAAGCACGATAATTAGAGAACGCGTAAGAATTTTTGACTGAAATTGCAAATCCAAGTTTTTCATCAAAAAATTACGTTCAAAATCGTGAATGAGCTTTTTTCAACCAGTGGTATCTAAATTTTATTGAAGGAACTTTTTAGTTTTTTGCCTTTTTTTTATAAACGGTAATATTTATCATAGAATATTATATTTTTCTGAACCAAAGAAGTAATGGGAATCATAATGTGGAGTTGGAGCTATTATCACTCATATTTTAACATCACAAGCAAACATTCCTGAATTGTTTCTTTTAAAATAAGTATTTTGACTCTATCGTGTTTGGTATCAAAGTAAAGCTCTTGTGGAGTTAATTCTAGTAGAAGTGTCAAAGAGGATATTTAGACGATTGTTTCTTCTACAAATAATTTGAATAATGTCTACTTTGGTATCAATTTCAAGCTCTCGAGTAGATAAGCTTAGTAGATTTCAAAAATAGTCAATTAAGTAGTGGAATTCACGTTACCATTTTCAAATTGCACTTCCGGCGATCAAATGTCAAAATTGTATGTTCCAATGAATTAAAGGCTCCGAAAATATGGAAAAGGATTCATTTTCAAAAATACTTATTTCATGTAAGGACTAAAAAATAACCACCATCTGTCACTTTAACAATGACAGCTGTCATTTTGACAATGACAGTTGTCACTTTGATAATGACAGCTGTCACTTTGAAATATGCAATTAATTGATGCGACATTCAAAACTTTTGAAACAGTGATGAAACTGGTCATGAAATTTATGGTCGGGGAGGTACTATGCTGGCCACAGCTGACTTTTCATATTAATCTCGTTTCACATTTTTCATTTGTTTATTGTTCCTGTTCCCATTTTGCAGATTCAAAACAAAACGAGGCGCTTTTCTTCTTGAAATTATTTCCTCCTTTTTGAGAGAGGTTGGGTATTGAATTTAAAGTTGTCTTTGTACCTAATGCACTACTTCTTACAATGCTTGTATCATTATTTGTGTAACTGCGTTATTGTTATGATGAAATATATCAAATTTGACGAGCATTATTCTCACATGAATTCTACACAGTGTAAGGGAGTTGAGATAATGCTCAATGTGAATTATTCTGAATAGAATTTTTCTTCCCTCTCGTGCTTTATGACCCTCAAGCTTCGCTTTTCGGAATAATCATACACTTATCTCCCTTGATGTATAATACACTACATTCCTCATTCCTCTCTTTGTTCAAATTATTCTCAGTTGTCCTCAATATTATATAAGTTCCTAAGTACTTAAATAAGACTGGAAGAAAACTTTTGAATTAGTCTTGCCTCTTGATACCAGAGAGGAATTTTAATATAAAAATAACATTATGCTCCACCTATGACAAAACTTTGAGTATTTTGGTAGAATGAATTAAAATTCTGAACAGGAATTACGTGCCAGTAACTTTTTGGGTAAAATTATAGGAAATAGGGTCGCGAGTAAAAAGTTTGGTTTTATTTATTCTTCAAAACAAGGTTCTAAACTTATGAAACTTTTACCAAAATATTCTTTTAGGATATTTTTGCCAAATTTATAATTCATTTGTATACAAGTCCAGCCTCGAACAATAATGGAATATGAACATTAAATAAATAAACTTTTTCATGTCTCTTTTTGCTCCGCTCGTCGATACTGTTGAGTACTCGTGCTACAATAATCTTCTATACAAAACTCGTATAATGATATACACTCTACACATGCACTTGTTTTGGAATTGGCAAAATGTGAATAATTTATTGTTTACAAACTCATTTAAATTTCATTAGCTTTATTTATCATTCAGACACGGAAAAATATTAATTAATTTTAATTATCCGGTGTCCTAGACAGATTTGAATATCACAGCGGTGCAGTCGCGTGAAACAATTGAACATAACTAGTGCCGTCAATTGTCACCAACACATTGTTTTCATTTTGTAGCGTTTCGATGTGTTTGTATATTTCATGCCACTGTTATTTTGTAATGGCGCCAAAAATATTGAATGAAGATTTTTCGCTTTTTATAATATTTTGAAACAAAATTGAAGGAATAAAAATTTTCTTCAAAGTTTTGCTCTTAATAGTGTATCATGCTACAAGAATCAAACATCATTATCGTCAATAGTGAAGTTAGATGTCTGCAATGAAGGCGAGGACGAGGCTCAAGGCGTAACTTCGTGCAGCCAACTTCACCGTGCCAATAATGACTGTCTTTCAGCTCTTCCCTCTTAGCAGAGAAATGATCAGTGTTCCCTTTTCAGCAGAGAATTAATAATTATTGTTCCAATGGTTCAGAATTAAGAGCTTTTGAAGCTGGAAACAGTTCAGTGAAAGGGTACCAACGGTGAATATGTTACAAAAAAATTTCTACGTTTCAATCTATCCCTGAGGTATCTTAAAATATATAACGTACAGCTCAAATCCTATTTTTGTGCAAAAGTTGACTACGTATCGTTACAATTCATCTAATTTCATAAGCACAAAATAATAAATCTGGCTAAAGAATTTTTTTTTTTTCAAGTTTCTTCGATATGTTTCATAGTGTATAATCTTGTTGACATAACAAATGTCTTCGTGAAGTATCTCTAGAAGATATTTTTGTAAAAAGTATAAATGGATTGGTATTACTAAAGATCTGAAAAGAAAACGAAAGTTACCGACAGAAAAGAATAGAGCATCTTGAAGGACTTGAAACAAAAAGATATTCTGGAGAGGAAACATTTATTGAGTAAAAAGAACTTGAGTCTCATTCTTTTCAAGAAAAAGGAATAAGAAGTATACTATTGCACAGATCAGAATAACAAGAATTTAAGAATAAATGAATATTCTTTTCTGCTAGCTAGAAGATTCTCATTCTCAAACATTTTTGATGGGAGTATTAATTTTATTGGGAACTAACAACATTTCAAACACATAAAAAATCAGTATATGTTTCAACATAAACATAAACACGTAGACTGATTTATATTCAATATATATCATATACAATAATCCCTTATGTGAAAGTTTCGTTGTCTGTGTGTTCAAAAAGCAAATGATCTTTTCTTTTAATACCTATTTTTCCAATGTGAGGAAGTGTGATATATCGAGTTGATCTTATAAGAATTCATTTATGTCAGACTGCTTGATAAATAATTCCTGTTAGATCCGTATCGATCTACTGATGCCACGCACGCGACTGAACCCTTGCATAATAAATGGCTCCCTACAACATGAAAAGGATTAATATACATAAATAAACCGCTCAATTTTCATAAAATTATCCATAATTCAGGCGATGAAAATAATGGAGATTCATGGCGCAAATAAATTATTTTGGGGAGCTATATATTTTAATATACCTAGAAAAAAATGTGTAGCATTCTTCATCTTGGCCTACTGAAGACACATACCCTCAATTATTATTAATGATTTTTCAAGATAGCACAGAAGCTTAAACTGATTATTTAATCATAATACAGATCAGGTGATAGATACCTGCAGTCGAAGAGCTGGTGACAAAAATTTGCAAGAGTTTTGTAATAGCTCATATATCAAAATGATGTCAGCACCCATTCGCAAGGTCAGGTAATGGGATACCTGGCGACGGCGCACTAAAGGTCTTCTGTAAAAATTGAAAACTAGCGCCAAGCTTGTTTGTAGTCTAAAAGAACCTGAAAAAGCGGACAGACGCCATAGTTGTCGTGATCATGATGTTGGTACAAAAGTTTTGTAACAGGCGATTTGTTGCCTAAATATTTATCAGATATGATTGAAGAAAGAAATAGTCAGATCTCAATTTACTAGGATAAGCACAGTTAGCAGTCGCTCGAACTATGAATATATAGCGCATGCGGTGGTTTGAAGCGCGTGGGGATACACTTATAATTGAATATATTATTTTATTAAATCAAATTATTCTGACGGAAGAATGAAACTTCAATCAAGATCTTTTTTCAAGCAAATTAGGAAGATTGGAAGCATTTTGCACGCACGAAACAATCCTTACATATGACGAACACTTCTCCAACCGTCGTTGAATAGGATATCAAAAACTGATATCGCTTAAAATCAATACCTAGAGATTTTCAGCTTTCACGTCTCACGGTCTCACATTAAATATTATAATATAACAATATAATATGTTTTGACTCTTCGTTTTAAATAATAATTCTATTAAGTAAATTCATAATTACTAGAAGCTTGCAAGGCGCTCGTTGAAAAATGATGAGTCTTCAGTCAAATAAAAGATATGTTCAGCACATAATAACTAGCATAAAATACCTTAGATGTGAATGATGATGCTTCAGGGGAATAATATTAATGGAATTATCATCTGTATGAAAGAAAAAAAAAATTCAACTTAACACAAACGCGGTTCTAATTTGCTTACTTCGGAAACCATGAACCAACGCTCTATCTCTGAGAATATTATGCACAATTTTCTGCACTCAAATCGAATGAAATATAGTATTGACGTATGGTAACACTTTTGAGTTTATTTATAATAGTTGAGAGTTCAAATATGTAATTTTTTCATTGAATTAGTAATTCTGAAGCTTATTAACATAATGGCAGTTTTAATAAGGCTCAAAAGTTGAAAATGACCCAAAAAAATGATAACTGAAATATTTATGTTTATAGTTAAAATAATGCTGTACTAATGATGCGAGTGTAATCGGACCGGGGAGAGAACACTTAAAATAAGTTTTCTTCAATTTTTAAATTATTGAGCAATTTAAATGCAGTTATTTCGTGATTTTTAGACAACTACATATAATTATCATTGACTTAGATCAAATTTGTTGCAATCATACGAAAAACCAGCCCAAAAAATGGCATTTTGAATTTGTCTATACGACAACGTATAAGTATATAACAAAATTTCTCTTGGATTTGATATATCTATTTGATATCATTGAAAATGCTTGTTGATTGACGGCTAGTTCGATCTCAACTTAATTATCAAAAATCTGGGTGTATTACACCCACTAATAGGTAGAAAACATGAATAATTTTAATTATTTTAAATTTGAAATAATGGTACAGAATATATTTCAATTTGAAAGCTCGTATCGCCTTAAATAACCGTAGAATAATTAGCTAAACGCTTGTAGGGAGCTTATACAATCCACTTTATATCAGTGGCGTGCAGTCCATATGTGCAGGGTGTGCCCTGCACACCTTATGAAAATATTAGAAATTACGTAAATAAAATTATTATAATGGTTTATTGAATACTTCATTTTGTTTCACAAATTTTCATACATAATATCATAAGTGGTTAAATTTTACCGGCAAAATTTTTAGATTGTTACGAGAGGTTGTTGCTTAGCAATTTATTGAGTGATATTGACAGAAAAATCACGAGCTGTCAAGCGAGTGATTTTTGATCAATATCACGAAATAAATTGGTAGCAAGCTCTCGTAACAATCTAAAAATTTAGCCAGGTTAAATTTAATCACGATTGGTATTCGGAAGATTATTTTCCCCATCAAAATTCATCAATATATTCCAGAGACTCGACTCTGAATCTGCTCATTTTCACATTCAATCTGTCTGTCAGTTTGACAGATGCTGAATCAACGCGGCTGAATATTCTTTGTTTTGTATAAATAACCAACAGACAAAATTTTCCAAAAATTTCCACTTGAAAACCGTGTAGGTTGTACCACGTGACGTCGAATGGTGCAATTCTATTGGTCGAAATTTGGATGGTGAAAATAATCATCAAAAAATCAGAGAAAGAGCATATTTTATCTATTTATGCAACAAGAAATATGGCCGCGCCTTGTGGGTCACACTGCTATATATTTAGAACGAATGTCGACGCTTGACGTGTAGAATTTCTCGCTGCACCTCGAGCGAGGTCTGTTTGGCATTGTCAGTATTAGGAAAGTGGAGGAATCGAGCCTGACAGGGAAAAAACATACCGAAATTAGCAGATCTTCTATGGCTCGTTCTCTCTCGCTGGGTGCAGGCCGACTTTCTGCACCGGAAGCTGAATATTCAACGTTTATCTTTGTTTTTTTTCAAACGCCTTTTATAAGTTTGTTAAAATTATTGAAATATTGTTATTTGTTATTTAAGACAACAATATCAGGTAAACACTTATCTTATAAGTTTCTTAAATTATTTATTTTCCTAAAATTATCATTTGTAGAATGATAACTGAAAATAAATCTATCATCTGTGATCTACTGGAAAATCCTTTTTCACGTCATGATGTCGAAACGAAAAATGAGATTATGAAAACAAGATCAACTCCAGACATAACACTCACTCAAAATATCAAAATTTAAGGCCAGCAGACTGAGCGAAATTTCCAAATTAAAATATATGAAAAATTTGAATGGATTGCTGGTTGTTGCGAGAAAAATAAGCTGTATTGTTGGCCATATATATATATCCTCTTCCTCACCACCGACTGTGCACACCTATCACAGAAAGTCACCGCACGCCACTGCTTTATATTGAAATCATTCTCAACCTTCAATCGTTCAACCCTGTCTGTATGAGACGGCAAATAATGCAACATAATGGGATGAATCTGTTATACTTTAGAAGCTTATATCTCCCAAAATAATAATCGTAGAATAATCTATCAATCCTCCGGCCTGAAGGATGCCCTAAGATTTGAATTTTGGCCCGCTCTTAAAAGTATTTGCCCATCCCTGCTATAGACCGTAGGTTTTTGATTTTTTAACTATTAGAATTTTATAAATTATTGCGTGATTATTCGTCATATCTAGCTTATGTAAACTTATTGCATCACTTGCATATGAAAATATGAAACGCGAGCTGTGCATCGATGATTTTATGATAATGAGTTTTCTCGTAAAAGTTGGGTAAAGTTAATTTTGTAATAGTATGCATAATTTCTACAGAAACTGATGTTCTGTTTTAGGGCTTCCGACTTCACAGTGTTCACAAAAACAACTTATAACGATACTTTGATGCCTGCATGTATCTCTGTCTATCTATATATCATATATGACTATTTTAAGAAGTACTGTAGCTAAAATCATTCAATTTGCTACAGTAATTAATCATTTTATCCTGAGGGAGTGAAAATGTAGGGAAATATCTGCTTTAAATATTTTTCGTCCCATATTTCAAAACGAAAAAAATTTGAATGAGGTCTTGAACTGTTGTAGTATCAAAAAATTCATAAGCTTATATTGAATCGAATATTGATAATACTCTTTCAAGTAGGTGCTGATTATACTGAATTTTTGAAGAATTGAAAACTTGTAAATATAATTTCATCAATATCATTTCATATCTTTGGTAGTACCCCATCGAATCAACATTGACTGTATCTCATCTTGCCTTGAAGCCTCAATCCTTGTCATATTGATCCGGATCTCATTTTTATGAAAAAAATAACCTGATCTGATCCATGTGAAATTCCTATAATAAGTTCCGAAAGAGGGCATGTTCAGCTTCATGATAAATCGACTATAATAAGGTATATTCATGAATTTATTTTGTATTTTTAATTCATTGGTTACATCGTTATAACATAGTGAAAAATATAAATAATGTTTAAAAGTACTGTATTCAAGTTTAAAAAAATATTTAAAATTGAGAATAATTTTGAGCTGTTTAAATGCCGCCATTTTCTCGTGCTCTATTGATGATGGCAAATAATATGTCCAGTGACATTACAGTCTATTGTATACTACAGGTATTTTTGTTCTCAGCTTATTTCAGTATCAACAAAACCTCAAAAGCCAATTTATAAGTATTGCGTTGTGCCTGAATGCAAAATACTATCAGAAATGTACCCAATAAAGTCTTTTTTCCAATCCAGACAGGTTTTAAAATACGTAAGAAATGATGTAAGGTTATCAGAAGAGATGAAGTATCATGATAAATTTGACAGATCATGAATAACATTATATGTGATTAGTTTTAGCAATAAAATACAGTGTATGTATGCGGCTTTGTTTAACATTTGCTTGTTTCAAAATGAACAAAAATTATAGGTTATGTTTGCTACTCATCATATTTCGGACTCTATTCATCAAAATAGCGTACATAATGTGTTATTATTGAATAATTACTTTGCAGTGTTCACTCTTTCTACTTCAGCGGACGTAAAATTTGGATTTGAATGAAAATTAGACGACATCATGAATGGATATATTCTTGGCAGATTATCCGATTGTGCTTTTACAAAACCACTTTGTCTTAAATGATTCATGATCTCACTAGAAGGCTTAAACTGCACTTAAACAATAGATGAATTTACAACACACATGTTATTACTATGTTTTCTAATCAAAAGCCTGCAATGCCATACAAATATAAGCAGTGCGCACTTGTTGGCATAGTATTTGACGTCACATGCCGTTTCAACCAATGGTGTTGTGTTTTAGAATTTGGATTTCCCACACCTAATTTACATTTTTATTTATCAATTTCAAGCAATTAAAAAGATATCAAATACCAAAATGATGATTTAGTACAGAAGTCCGGCCAATATAAATTCGGAAAAAAAATATTTGAACCAAATTTAAATTTCATGCATATTGCCTATTATCAAGTCAATAATAATGTCTATTTGTTGTTGTTCTACCACTGATTTGATCTCAAGATCTATCGACATATTTTCGAACAAATTTCTAGAGCTAATAATAAAATTTGAATTTATCACAGTATATTGCAAGCAAATCCGTCACCTCTCATATTTTGTTTAGAATTTTCCGTTCCAAACTCATGTTAAATTCATGTAATCTTATACATTTGGAAGTGTATGCACCTGGTTCAAGAATTATCAAACATAACATTGTTTTCTAATCAAAGTCTTTGGATACAGAAATATCCAAAGAAACTCTCTGTGCGGTACGGAAGGGAAAATGTGAACGAATCTATCATACATAAATATCCACTAAATAAAGAAGTATAAGAAAGTTATATGGAACAATATTTTTAACAAAGCAATCTTATTCACAAATTGTACTTTATTTCGCATTTTTATCGACCATTTTAATCAGTTTCTGTATTTTCAAACAAATCAAAAGCACATAATGTTTTGACGAGTGAAATATTGTTACGTCAAGAAGTTAGCTTCATATGTGCTTGGAATACAAAGAAAGTTATCAAGAAAAAAGAATCATTATATTGACTATGAGTTCCGTTGTTCAAATGCAAAGTTCCAAGTTTATTTTCAAAATTTCTTTTCTCTCGGTTTTCTTTCAAAGCTCATCAATTTCATCCATAAACCCTTTTTCCCTGTCAATATGTACCTATAGATAAAGTTGTCAATCTAGTCTTGCATATTTTTCACTTTAATGCCCATTCATCTTCTCATTCAAAGAATGGTTAGATAAGGGGTAATTTTATGTTCCTCTGATCATTGGCTTTCACTACGTCTGCAGAATTTATTAACGTCAGAATGCTTGAATGAAGCCGGGTGAACGACCGGAAAGTCCGGATCATCTTACACTCAATGAAAATGTATTTTTTCTCGATGTTGGTTCAGGAGATTTAAATAATGTCTGTATTGATACTGACAGATGGTATTTTGAAGATGTATATTCAACGGAATGGCCTCTTGAGAATAAGGAATTCATTTCTATACAAATAAGATGCTTGGGGCTCTATCTCCTGTGGATTCTTAGATTCATGTATTGATTGAAAAGTAGAATCAGTAATTCCTCAACTTATAATGAGAAGAATTTGGTCCTCAATCCTTGCGAAATCTAAAAGTATTGACTTTAATAAGGTATCAGAAAAATATAGACTCCGCATATTTTTTGCGAGTATTATGTAATAAGGCCGAGAAATGGAGTGTGAAGATTAACGAAAATTATGCTTTAACGAAATTAATTAAATTTCAATATCAGGCACCAGTACTTTCAAGATGATATTAGTTCAGATTTCAACGGCTCTCCTAGAGGGCGTCGTAAAAGGAAAAGAGGTTTGATAGAATTAAAATTTTAACTTACTTTTGGCGTTAAAACGTTACGACTGAGATACGTATATAAAGAATAGAATAGAGTATATCATAAAATTTGTACTAGCACCAATTATTAATTTCATTATAATCCTGTATGTCTAATAAATTATCATTTGTATGTTTTAATTGAGTTTGTATTAAATTAGGGATCTTAATGGAAGAAATAATATACCAAACTGTTTATTATCCGCGATTATTGGATGCTTCCTATTTCGTTTTTGTGTATTGTACAAGATTTTAATTTGAGGATATATTATGTACAAAATAATAACAATCCAATCAATATGTTAACAGAAATAAGTATATCAATTTTAAACAGTGATAGAACTCGTCAAATATAACAATCTTTCTTGATAACGTTCTCCCGAGCTCTCATCTTTTTCAGCATTTTTTATCCCTTATAGTTAAACGAATCGTTCAGATGGAAAAATTGATTTCGACATTACATAAGTTATCAATTCCTTCGAATAGATTCTGGAGAGAAATCGATGAATAATTATTGTCACAAAAGTTTGAGCCTGTAAAAATAACTAGGTTTTTTGATGACGATTTTGCAGGCAGTTTAGAATTAGCTCAACGAATTTATTTGGAATTGTAATTTTTCACTAAAAATTGAATTATTGTGGTTATGCTAATGTATTTGATATCAAAATATTGTGCACTTATACATCAAGATGAGAATATTTTGAGATATTTAGAACTTACCGTGTATCTGAATCGTGAAACAGCGGATGAGATGAATGAAATACATTAATTTATGAATGAAGCATCTGTGTAATAGTTTGTCTCATATTATTATAAACTTCACACTCAGGCCGTTTCAATAAAGTATGCCCCGTGAATTGATTTGCTGAACAATCCAAATATTGTATCTTATATTTCAGAAAATATCAAAAATCAAACCATATTCAGTCCGATATATTTGTGAGTTATGTTTTCTGTTCTTCAAGAATAGAAGCTTCTAGAATTCATGTGGCAATATTTTCAATTGAATTGTTCATTAAATTGATTATTTTAAATTGCATTCCATCAAATATTCCACCGTTTCCTTCAAATAAATCCTTGAATGATTTTCGTGTTATGATTGAGAACCAACGATAAGGAAGTACGTTGAGAGCAGCAACTAATTTTTGAGCTGCTCATAGATGGCAACACGGTCTAGCACAGATTCTGAATTAATAGATATCGTGAGATTATTTCACAATATTTGCTTGTTGACTGATTAATTACTACTCATTCAACAATTTTATGAAGTGTGCTTCTTGTGCAGACCAAAGATTTCAAAATATTTTTTTCAGTATAATGAATATATAGTTTGCCTTCATGATGAACATTATGAATTCGAAATAGTCTACATTTGGTTCAGCAAATTGTATTGTTGTGGGGACTGAACTTTGAGTATTTATCAATCTCCCCCAATCTTCCGATCGGTCAGAAAAAATCACATCAATCATTCTATGTTTACGCCCTATCTCTTATGTCAGTATCGAAAACAACTTGATACCATCTTAACTCTAGACTAAACATGAGAAAAATTTTCGTATTCTCAGTTTAATGGTAACAATGTGTGACGCATCGATAACACATGTTTTGATTCATTGATATTCGCATAATTCATTGAACAATCATTTGATATTTTTATTTTAAGATAAAATAAGTACATATATTGTATCTGGGACTGAATACAATAAACGACAAAATTTGCTTTAATGATACGCTCCTATGTCAGTTTTGCCGCTTTAGATTTTATTAGGTATCGCTTCCTTGAACAGCAATATTCATGAAAAATTTTTTTTTTAGTCGGACTGTTATCACGCAATTTGCTTAAGAAAATTATCGTGATTATTCCATAAATATCAATGATGTAAAGATATTATGGTTGTAAGTTTTAGGTAAATACGTCTTTCACTGTTTCAAAAATCAAGCAATAAATTACACTCTTTCAAACGATATCCCACTTCAATTTTTACTTACTTGTTCTAAGTACAAGAAAGTATTGTGAAACCGACAAAATTCACCCATCAAGATTCTGATGGAAATATCCGCTTTGAGCATCCCTGAATCCATTTTGACTATTTTTGGCTTGATGTCGGTACGAATGTTCGTGCGTGCGTTTCAAAACTGGTTGAACGTATAATGTTGAAATTTTGTATTAAAGACTGGTATAGGGTTTAGCTGTGCTCCTCGCATTATGGTTCCAATCGTCTGTACCGGAAGTGCACTTTACTCCAAACTTTTTTCGAATTATTCTAATAAATCCAGAATGATCAACCGTAGGATGTTGAAATTTAGTATTTGAACTTGATGTTGTATCAGAATATTCATCTGCTATTTTTGTATGAATCGGTGAAGCCCTAAGTGCACTTTATTTGAAACTTTTTTTGAATTTTTTGCATAAATATAGAATAATTCGTCATAGCATATTGAAATTCCGTATAAAGAACTTCTATAACATCTTATTGTACATCTTGCATTATGATTGCGATCGGCTAAGTCGGAAGTGCACTCTACTTGAAACTTTTTTTCAATTTTCCGCATAAATCCAGAATGATTAGCCATAGAATACTGGAATTCAGCATTTGGAATTGCTGTAGCATCTTAATGGTCATCTTCTATTGTTCAAACAAACGACTGAGCCGGAAGTGCACTTCATATAACAGACTTTCTGAATTTTCCGCATAAATTCCGAACAATCAGTCGTAGAATATTTAAATTTTGTAACAGGCACTTTCATAATATCTAGTTAAACACCTCGTATTATGATTGCTATCGACTAAACCGGAAGAGCACTTTATTCGAAACATTTTTTGAATTTTCCGCATAAATCCAAAAAGATTAAATGTAGATTGTTAGAATTCAGTATTCAGGATAATTATACCGTTTAGATGTTCATATCCTATTTTTATTGAGATCCACCTAGCCGGAAGTGCACTTTACTTGACAGTCTCTTGGAATTTTTCGCATAAATTCGAAACGATTAGGTGTAGAATATTGAAATTTGATATTTCAATCTGCTGTAGCATCTAAATGATTGCCTACTATTTTTATAACAATAGACTGAACCGGAAGTGCACTTCAGTAGGAATTTATTCTCCAATTTTGCGCATAAATTCAGATCTGTTGGTAGTCGTAGAATTTTGGAAATCAGTATTTAGGAATGTTGTAGTATGAGAATATTGGCCTACTGTTTCCATGGCAACTGACTTGAAAGCGCATTTTACTTGACAGATTCTTAGAATCTTTTGGTTAAATCCAAAACGACTAACTGTAGAACAATGAGATTTTATGTTTGATTATATATATCCAAGTCACATGATGTTCACGTTAAAATTTTGTACCTACAACCATTCCGCAATAAAATAATTCGAATTGACGGGAAGATGGCTATATTAGTTGAACATTTAAGTAAAGAATTGAATCAATAATAATATGAAGTGTGTTTCACTCCAGAAATATATAATCAAAATATTTTTCTTCCAAATCAGTCGTCATTGATTAGGTACTGTCTGTTTCCATAATTTATTAATGCGGCAACAATGGATCAAAGTGACCTAGATAACTTTTTTTGTGACCTTTACGGAATATTATTGCCTGCTTGAAAACTAAACATGTATTGTACCCGATAGTTATTATTATCTAACATTGACTAATAATAAGTGCTGCTATGGTTGTTTGAAATAACTGATATCCATCAGTATTGCAGCGCACCTTTTATCGTAATGAGTTTATACACTATTGGGATCCAAGTCTTGACATCTTGGGCTTGGCTATACTGTACTGAGGAGTCCTAATAAGGACGAAACATATGTCTGCATCCCCGATCTAAGATGATGGTGGCTTCAGCCCCGACTCTTAGATTTGAATTTTCTATGGAAAACAATTCTTTTTTAGAATTATTCATTTTTTGAATGTTCCATAGCACCTGCACCTCACATATTTCCCAGTTTTTGTGTGAAATTTTTATTTATGTGATTTCTTCTTCATCAGTATTCACTTTGTGAGAGAATAATAGATAAGTTGTGGAGAATGAAGTAGATATATAAAGTAGATTGTATATTTTGTAATTTCCATGTGTAAAGATGGGCTTCCCGGGAGATTTGAAAATGGGTAATTTTATTAATTTTGATGTGCTCTTTCCGAATTTCAACTTTGCCACCTATTATCTTTGCCGCTCGCGCCGTCATATTTGAAAAATGGCTCCTAAAAGCTGTTTTTCAATGATACTCTTTTGCGACTTATTTCACGATGAAATCATGTATGTACAGATCAAAACAAGAGAAAGTTTCCTATAATTTATGTGATGACCTTTTTTTTCGTAAAATCAATAGTTTTGGCGTACGAGCGCTGCAAATTGTAGTTGTGCGCGTAGATCGCAATTGTGGATGAGAAGTCGTGACATAGTTTTTTCTACGCAAAGATGCAGCATTAATTTCTCATTATTATATCGTTTTCAACATAAATTGTGAACCCCTATCGATCGCAGTCCCAACAAAAGTTTATCCTTGTTGTTTTTTCTTTTAATACTTGACTTACGACAAATCTTCAATCCTTTCATTTCACTTCAATCACTACACTATTATGCAATGGATTAGCACAAATAAAACAATTTACTTCATCAGAAGCCATGGCTCTATAGATGCAAACGACACTGTGAAGGGTGAGAAGGGCGCCCGACATAAAGGCAATGCATTTCTTGATAACTGCAGAGGACGGGCCGTATAGTAAGTCAGTTTTTCAACATATAGTCAAATTTTTATTGTTAGTATAGTTTTTAGATTCAAGTTAATTTTATAACCAACAAATTTCAGTTGATATTAAATGACACGGGTTGGCGTAGATGTATAATGGCTTTGCGGCGCTCGTACGCCACAACTATTGATTTTTCGAAAAAAAATGTGATAACATAAATTGTAGGATTTTTTTTCTAGCTTCATTTTGTATATAAATGCTTTCATCGTGAAATGAGTTGGAAAGGAGATATTGTCAAGAAACTGTTTCTAGGCGCTATTTTTCCAATATAGCGGCGTGAGCGGCAAAGATACGAGGTGGCAAAGTTAAGTTTCGGAAAAAGCACATCAAAATCTATAGAATTACCTATTTTCAAAACTCTCGGTAAACTTTCCAGGTAACCTCTCTTTTTAGAACCGAATGACTGTACTATTATGAGATTTCTGATAATTCATGCGTTCATGTGTTGATAGAGTTGGGATGCGTGCACGATACTTCACGCATGCTTATACGATTTGCAAAATAACAAGATTAGAGCTGGCTGGAAGAAAAAATTCATACGCTTAGATTGAGATTGTATTTTTATGAATTAAAGTTGTATCTCGAGATGCAGAGCAGCTGAGATATTCAAGTTTTTGGTTAATAACGCAGCTCTCAATTTTTAATAATGACATTGACATAATAGTAATTGAGGTATCAGGGGAGTTAAAAGGACAATAATGCCTGTGGTTAGCAGTGTAATTTCCGAGACCCTTTGGTCCGAGGTTTGTACGTTGACCGTAGGCATTATCGTCCGTTCAAATCCTGTGGTGCCTTCAGGGTCTAATTTCTGACCAATGTATTATTTAAATCAAAAATTTCAGCAATATATGCCCTGTCATTGTGATTTCTGTCAGAAAAATCACTCTAGTTACTTGCTGTAGCTAGGTTATTCTTTAAAATAATGCCCTCGGATATTATTTGTTACGTAATTACCTTGGAATCAGTATTATTATGACAACAATAATAAGCTAGTCAGACATTGAAAAACATTTTGACATGAATATCTTGAAACTTTGTGAATATTGCTCATGAAATGTCCCTCAAAATTAAAAGTATCCACGCTTATGATGTCGTTTTACCAGAAAATTGCCGGATTATTGGAAAACATTTATCGCAAGCTTGGAAAAACTCGATTTTGAAATATTATGCCTGGCGGGGTATTAGACATTATGATCAATAGCACATAAATAATCCTGTATTTCTCAATACTTCAAATTAATTATCAGAGGGATAATCTTACAATCAATCTATCTTATTTGTCATATTGGATATTCAAACGAAATTATAAGGCTCACTTACTTTTCGTATTTACCTGCTCTATTGAATTCAGACCGTTCTTTCAGAGATTTGTCCTTGTTGGACTGTAGATTCTTGTATATTTGTGAATAATAGTCATTGTTCTGAAATTAATTGAGACCATTTCTCTGAATAGATCATAAAACTATAATTCCTAAAATATATAGAGCAACAAAAGGAAGAGACTGAATTTGATAGCAACTTCAAGATTCCCCCAACCTCGGAGGTATCAGGTAAAATTAATTTGGTATTCGACGCTCTACCCGGATCTGGAATAGAAAAATTTTCAAATGAATAACTACCCCTCTTCCGATCCCTTAGAGGGTGGAAGAAATCATCGAACTTTAACTTGTGGTATTTTCCCATCTGGTGCAAATTTCTCGATAATATATTCCAATGTGAAATAGAATAGTAAGCACTGATAAATCTGGATGGAACACCCTGTATATAGTTCTGGATTTCTGCACACCTTGTCCATATAACCTTCAAGTATGCCAAATCCCACCTTCCTTCATGCGCGCGATACAATGTTTTCTCCTCACGTAAAACTAAAATAGGACAGTGTATATAATTTCAGCTATCTGCATTCCTTCATATGAATCTCAACTTTGTCAAATCTCACATTCCTTCGTGCGCGTAATATGCTTGAAAAGGGGTACAAAGTTTTCTCTTTATGTATTAATGTGGCACAGTAGTCGGAATACAATCGTGATTCATTATTTTGCTAAATTTGAACTTTATTGAATTTACCACTTGATTTCCGAGGGTTTCACGCTAAATTTACTTAGTATTCGACGCTCTATCTGAGTCTGGAATAGAAAATAGTGACTCCCCCCCTTCTTGGACTGGGAACAAATGATAGAACTTTTACTTCAGACATTTTCTCATTGGGTGCATATTTCTCAATATATTTTGAAAGAAAAATAATATCGTATTCAGCGGTAAATTGAGATGGGACAGGATATAATTCTGGCTTCCGGCACTCTTCATTCACATAGACTTCAAGTATGCCAGATCTCACATTCCTTCGTGCGCACGGTACAAAGTTTTATTTACACATTGAATTGAAATGGGACTTTCTGTTTATGATTATCACTTTCTGCACTCCTTTTCCACTTAATTTTTAAGTATGTCCTTCATGAATGCAATATCTAAACAGGTTCAAGGGAGAATTGAAATTTCGCCGCTGGGACCAAACCTAAAATTTCATGTGAATATAGTGTTCATAAGTAAGTAGTAACACAAAATGTGTTTTATTTGAACGTAGTAATTAAAAAAATGGGTTGTGGGTCACCGTTGACCGCCCTGGTTCCAACAGCATCTATTCGTCTCTGGGACCATGGCGATCTACACGAAAATATTGTTAGGACTACTACTCTAAAAAGCTAAAAGAGAGATCCAAAAAAATTGAGTGAAAAAAGTATCGACCAATTCTAAAGATTGTGTAGGAAAGCCCTATCATTGTTTCCATGTTCTACGTTCGTTGATAAATAAGCTACTTGTTTCAAGTAGTTTTGGTAGTTCCAATACATTTCTTTTATTCAGTTTATACTTAAATATTGCTTGATTCTATTTTATGATTCATAAACTGAGAAGTCTTCTAGGGCTGCGTTCTTCCAATAAAAACTGGAAATACTTGTATATTTAATACTTCATTCAAAAATTACTCAGCCCAACCACAAAGCACTATGCACTGGGACCGTGGCGGTTACGTAATATGCATTAAATACTTTTAAAACAGTCCACCGCTATGTTAGAATGGAATTAATCTTAAGGTACCCATCGGTCACCGGTGACTGCCGCGGTCCTACAGAAAAGTCTCAAATAGTCACCGGTGACTACCCTGGCGCTGAACCTATTAAAAGGAGTGGAAGTTTCTTTTTCACGTATTGATTTATAGATTAAAATGAGACAACTGTACATAATTTGCACTTTCTGCACTCCTTCTCCATATGAACTTCAAGTATTCCAAATCTCACATTCCTTCGTGCATGCAATGTGCCTAAAAAGGGACGTTTTAATATATAAACTCGCAACTTATGTATCAGGACATGAAATAAATATTACGCTTTCTGTATCATCTGACAGTTTCTATAGGTTGTAGGTTCTATATTTCTAATGAATTGGATGATAATTTGGGCTGCTCAATCGTTTATAAATTATAAACTTCCTCAATAGAACATGTGTACCAAATTTCATGTATTCTACTCCATAAACTTTCATGAATCGAAATCTAAAGCTATACAGCCTTCTCCACTAGTATTTATTTCCTTTTATTTGAAAAGCCGTACGTGACATTTTTTCCAACGAGGGTCTGATTCCGCTAAGAACACTTAAATATCTGAGATTCTTGTCATACCGCAGCCAATTGAAATATCTGTTATACGGAGATGAAGTATGAAAATCCGATGGAAAATTTCTCAATAAGTCCTCGATTAGGCCCAATGTGTCCGCTAAATCTGCATTCTTGGCACGATCCAGGTAATAATATTCACCAGAACATGTAGGAAGGTAGACGTTAAATGTGTGAAGAAAACGAATTTCCCTAGTGAAAAGGCAAGGAGTTTCCTGACAGAAATTCATTAAAAACAATCCTTTATAAAGTTCCGTTGTACTTCAAGGTTCGAAGCGTATTATTTCACGCATTCAGTCATAAGAAATATGTACTTCTTCTCTCTCTGTTATCGACTTTCATTTTCTGCTATAGAATTCTGTAGCATTAATAATGCACTGATGTAGCTTTCGTGGTACAATGAAAATTATTTAGAATTCTTACTCTAAATTTAGGGACTTCTATTCCAAGGAATTATTTAGATATGATCTTTAGATACACTGTACTGCAAAGTGAAACTTTTGTGTATATGGAATTGTAACATGAATTATCTTCCTTTACAAAGCATCAGTTCATATTTCATGTGAAACCTTCTCTATTCTTTCATTTCAAGAATCTCTGCACTAATGCACTTGAAGATGTTTCACGTAGGCCTGAGTACCGCTACACTCTTCGTTGCATTTGTCTACGATAGGTGTCATCATCTTTGTCCTTTACCTTACACGTGTCCCCAGGGATGGATTCACATTATTTAAACTCCTTTGCTGGTACATACATATATATATATATATATATATATATATATATATATATATATATATATATATATATATATATATGTGTATATATATATATATATATATATATATATATATATATATATATATATATATATATATATATATATATATATATATATATATATATATATATATATACATGATGAAATGAAGTAAGAGAATGAGTGAAACAAAAAAATAATTTAATTTCAATGATTCCTTTTACTCTTCAGGTGGATGTCATGTCATACTGAATTTAAGCGAATTTAGACAGTTGTGTAAGTTGGTAACAATGCGTTTGTTTGTTTTGGTGCTAGAGTGGCAGGATACATTCGTGCTGACCTTCACTTTTCGCAACAACTGTCGACGTTAAGTTCAAGTTGATTACGAGAAAACAAAAGAGATAATAGTAGTTTGTCGTTGTTGCGACGAGAGGCCCTAATGTGGGCTCTTCCGTCTTCCGCAACTGCGAGCATACTCCGGAGATTAATCCGAGCATTCTAGAGCTCTGTAGCTAAGTCTCTGGTTCTCGATCAGCTGGTGATCTATCTTCATGTGATCTTGAGAACGCAGTGACATACAATAGTTCGAGGTCATGGCTTTTGCATCAATCTTTCATTGAACACTTTGCCGATAATAGAATCAAAGTTTCAAGCACAAATCTGCGCACTTTGAATGTTTATATATCAAAGACAATCTTATTTCATAAAATCTGATATTACTCCGGGGAGTACCGTTGCATTTCAGGTAGCAATTTCACGCTGATTGATTGTTATTTTTTTCGATGCATGTAGTGTTATTTATAAGTGATGCACCCACGGTGAGTGTGGGCGTGAGATACTGCAAAAGTGATAGAAAAATGAATAAAAATAATGTAATAGTACGCCGACTGAAACTTATTAGGATGAATGTTATATATTTCTAAACTTAATCGAGTGCTAAAAATATTTACGATTAAGTGTATAGGTCCATGAAAAAATCACCCAATAAAATTAAATTTCGCCAAATGTTTTCTTCAAACAAGCTATTGAGTTTGTATTTCTCAGACAGTTCATGTCGGATATTTAGTTTCAAGATAAATAAACAAAACTGAGAGATATATAAACATCAACTGAAGTATAAACTGAAAGGATCTAAGAAATGTCAAAAATGACATTGCGAAAAAAATTCGAAGGGAATGTAGCTACTAAAAATAAAATAGAAAGTGGAGGAAAACAAAATCTGATGGGAGAAGCGTGTTTTATTGATGATTCTGTTTTCAAATAAATATTTAATACTCTATAACCACTAATGCAAACCTCAGAACTTGAAGCTTGAGAAATTATCGATAAACATTTTTAGTTCCAGTGGTTTTAAGAAAGATATTCAACATTTTTTTTTTTTTCGAATAAATAGGTGGAGACGATTAGGAACTGCTATAATCAGGATTCCAAATAAATATTCATTTACGAATGAAAACATCCACAAATTCCAATTAAAGCTATTATAACTGATATATTCGATTGATGCATGAAAATCTGGTTTATTGATGATTTTTTTGTCTTGTGTGTTACATTCTGGAGGTCAACTCCCATTATAATTGCATTAAAAAAACGAGTATTAATTTGAGAACATTAGAGGATTTGAAATGTTTGTAGTCTTAACAAAGATAATATGTCTGCGTCTAATTATTTCACATGAAAGATTAGAGTTATTATCAATAGTCCTTATAGTCCAAGAGCTGACGACAAATTTAGGGAACGTATTTTAGGCAAGTTGAAACAACAAGGAAATGATATTTTATTAATTGGTGAGTCTAGAATCTTGCGTCTGACAGAGGTTTGGCGGTTATTTCGCTACTGTGCAACTTATGACATTTGCAAAAAAATTAATCAAGAAAATATATTTTAGGCAACTTGAAATTTTTGTCATCTTCAATTTTAGCATCTAATTAACCCAAAAATAAAAACCCCAGATTATTTTGAGGGTTTTAAAGTACAACCTGACCCCCATGAATATATACAATAATCATATCTCAAAAATATACTTCAGGCATTCCGAAATTTTTATAGCATGTTTAATACATAATAATAAAAATTATGTGTAAATCATCAGACGAATTGAACGGTTTTTAATGATTCCCTGACGCGAATAAAGATTTAAAATGAGTGTGACGTAAAAGTCTCATGTGTAGCCATAAGTGCGAGAGATAGTTTATCAAGAGCTACCGAAAGCTGACAAAGGGGTGGCTCCTCGGGCTCTGATTGGTTGCTAAGAGACCATGTGACTCTAATTTACCGTATAGATCGGACTCTACCTATACAATAAAGTATTTTGGAGTGGTGAAATTTTTCAGAAAAATCAACAAATATAGAATGAATTGGGAATCAATTTTTCAATGAGAATGTATCAAAAGAATCTTTTGGAAAAGAAGACTTTTCAATTGAAATATTTTATATCTCAACTATACTTGAAACTTCTTTTGAATTTTCTGCATAAATCCAGAACGGTTAGTCGTAGGATACTGAAATTCAGTATTTGAAATTACTGTAGCATTCTAATAGTCATCTTCTATTTTTGTACCAATCGACTGAGCCGGGAGTGCACTTTATATAACAGACTTTTCGAATTTTCCGCATAAATTTAAAACAATCAGTCGTAGAATATTGAAATTCCGTTTCAGGCATTTCTATAACATCTAGTTGTGCACCTCGTATTAAAATTGCAATCGTCTGTACCGGAAATGCGACACTTTGCTCGATTTTTTTTCAAATTTTCCGCATAAATCCAGAACGTAGTGTCGGAGTTCAGTATTCAAGACGATTTTACCGTCTGAATGCTCATATCCTATTTTCATTGAGATCGACTAAGTCTGAAGTGCACTTTACCTGATAGCTTTTTAGAACTCCTCGCATAAATTCGAAATGATTAGCCGTGAAGTATTGAAATTTTGTATTTCAGTCTGCTGTAGCATCTGAATGATTGCCTACTATTCTCATAACAATCGACTCTACCGGAAGCGCACTACAGCTGATTTTTTTTCTCATTTTGTCTTGGAAATCAGTATTTAAGAATATTATAGCATAAGAATGATGATCTTTTGTTTCGAAAGCAAAAAAAATTCAGAATGCCCAAAGTATATTTTTGAGATATGATTATTAAATATATTTATGGGGGTCAGGTTGTACTTTAAAACCCTCAGAATAGTTTGGGGTTTTCATTTTTGGGTTAATTAGATGCTAAAATTGAAAATGAGAAAAATTTCAAGTTGCCTAAAACATATTTTTTTTATTCATGTTTTTGCAAATGTTATAGGTTGCACAGTAGCGAAATAACCGCCAACCCTCTGCCAGACGCAAGTTTCTAGATTCACCAATTAATAGAATATTATTTTCTTGTTGTTTCAACTTGCCTAAAATATGTTCTCCAAATTCGTCATCAGCTCTCCGACTATTACAAAATACTCAAAATATTGTGTAACAATAGAGAAATAACTGTATAATTATTGCGAATGAGAAAATCAAAGCTATGACTGTCATCTAGCAGGTATCATGACCAACAAGTCACTCCAAAGCCAGCTTGAGTACAAAATTTAAGAAATAAAACGACAAAAAATATTGGTAGTACAGATTGCAGCCCACGGTTTGTACGGGTACTACGCTCAATTATTATATATATTTTTCTCATTGATTACAAAAAGTACTAAACATGCAAGCAAAGACGTAGGTAACTGCTAGTTTAAAAAAAAAATTTGAGTCACAGGAATTTGCATTTTGTAGCTTCTAATTGGGATTTCTTGTTGGTTTTTGAAAGAGGCTTCTTTCCATGAGAGTTCAATTTTATTGAATCAACATTGTAAAACTTATTGTACACGATATCTCAAACAAGTAATTCAAGTTTAAAATTGAACTTTTTTCGTACATGAAACTGTACAAGTATCTGTGCATACCTCGGTCAAAATAGACATTCACCCTTGCATAAATTCCCAAGAAGCTGAAAATGGACAATCACGTTAGGCATACCATTTTAATGAAGTTGTGAAAAACCCCCATCAATCCCGTCTGTGCAGAAAATTTTATGCGAGGTCAAAGTTTGAATTGTTTTCTTGGATTTTGTAGCAAAACAGTTGATTTTATAGAAGAAATAGCTCAAAAAAATTATAGACCTTTCAATTGTCTACAAGAATGGTTCCAACATTTTTCCCCCTAAGAATCATCATTTCTGAGAAAAGCCATTCTAAAGTTATATTCTCCATAATATGCACACGTTTTCACGCCACCTGTGAGACACTGTACTAGGCGCGTATTTCTCAACGTGACTCTCCCGGTAAGTCTTTTTATTGGAGTTAAATATAATATAAGTTCTTTTCGTTCAGCTTCTCCATCTTTTCTTCCTCCACATTCTTCTTTCTCTCTATTTTGTAGCTGATATGCCATCTGTTTTGAGAGACTCAGTTGTTTTTTCTCATGCGGATGTTACAGCAATTCTAAAATCATTCAAATCTAAAGAGATGGCTGAAAAAATATCTGCATTCAAAGCTGATCTAGAGAGGTTAGTAGCTTGGAACAAAGATAATAAATTGTTGATTAACCCTGACAAATCCAGACTACTTGCAATTGGAAATTTGCCCGTCAGACCAACTATAACTCCAGGTAACACAGTAAAAAATAGCAGCTCTGTGATTGATACATTGGGTTTATCTTTGGATGAAGATTTGAAATTTAAAGCACATTTACATTGAAAACTTACGGCTGCAAGAGTTAAACTCAAATATCCACATCAATTTTTTGTCTCCTGGAGTTGAAGTACGCTTAGTTAATACACTTATTATACCACTGTTTGATTACTGTGCTTGTGTTTATATACCGTATTTTACACAGCAGGATGTCCACAGAATTTCTTTCTTTTAGAATTCTTGCTTGCGATATGTGTATTGAGTGCGTAAATATGATCATATATCTGAGCATAGAGTTTCAGCTGGCATGAATTATATTGATCAGCGAATGAAAATATAGTACCTTTATTTGATTCAAAAAGTGGTTAGTACTCAAACTCCTGCTTATCTACATGACAAACTGAAGAATAAAACATATAATTACTCCTTGCGAGATAAAGACGCATTTGTTGTTCCTTCATTCAATAAATCTCAATTCAGGAGATCTTTTTCATATATGTCGCTGCCAACATTCAAGTCTCATATCAAAAAAATGTTTGATGATATTTTTTGTTAAAATAATATTGCCTGTCCATAACTATACACGAAATTGTACTATCGTTTGTTCTGTTATATTTACTGATATCAGTTGTTTAAATATGAGAAAATATTTTTGTATTTTGTCTATGTTGTTCATTGAAAAATGTTTTTTTTTTCATATATTTGTATTCGGGTTAGGTGGAAGAGTAGCCTCTGGCTGAACCTCGCTCTTGAGAATAACTCAATAAAGAAATTTATAATTATTGATATTATTTTCATCTTCCTGAGTTGACGGTAATTGTTCAAACAGGGATACATCATTGGACTCGTCGTTGATGTAAGGATCATCTTCTGTTGGAGATTCAATAGTTGAACTGGCCTTGACAGCTAGTGCATGCTGGTGAACAAAGTAAGTCGCGGTCCTTTTTCGAGTTATACCCCTTTTACAGTTGCAAAAAATAGTATTATAGAGCTTTTCTGGTGCAGGTGGAAATAGAGTGTGAATTGGTTCTATCGAGTATATTACCAGGTTCAAGTGTGTCTTGGTCATCAACTGGATCCAGAATAATAGGGCTGGAAGCTAATCAATAATGTTTTGAAACCAATCCACACTCTACTTCCACATGTACCAGAAAAGCTCGTCAATACAGATTTTTGCAACTGCAAGGAGGGGTATAATTCTAAATGCGGCTGCAAAAAAGTAGGTTCACTTTGTCCACCAGAATGTACCAGATGTCAACACCAGTCGGGTTCAAATACTGAATCTATAGGAGTAGATAAACCTCACATCATCGACGAAACAATTGATGTATCGCTGTTTGAACAATTTATGTCAACTGAAGATGAAGAAGACGAAGAAGAAGGTGGGGAAAACCACATTAAAAAATATGCGCCAGTACAGTGCCTTATTGGCTATGTGCGAAGTGCATGGTGGGGACAGTAAAATCGAGCGCATGATGTGGTATAAATATGAAATATTGTCTGTCAAATTTACTTCGATAATTCCACGTAAAACTCGCTGTTCGAGCTCAACAAGAAAACGGGCCACAATGCTTGTCGTCTTGCGAAATGCACAAATGAGTGACGTATCATATTACAAGTAATAATAACTATTTAAAAATTATTCCAGTGTTGAAAGTTCGCCATGATTTCCAAAATCTCATAGCACAATATGTAATGCTTATTGTATACGAAGCAAAAAGTCTTGACAACAAGCGATTCCAAGCTACGTATTAAATGGCTTTAGCCATATATTCTCAGTTCTTAACATTTCTCACACGTTGTACTGAAACTTATTTATTTCCTCTAATCACAGTTTGAGATTGAAATAGTTATTTCTGATTCAAGAATGTGGAATGTCACTTTTACATTCAAGATCAAATAGTATTTTGTGAGCGCAGCGACCAAAAAGTTATTCGAAAATGTAAAAGAATCGAACAATCGAGTATCAAACAGAGTTTTTCTGGAAAACATGTCTCAAAATCAATAAAAATGTGAGGAGAGACTTTCAACATTTCGAATCAGCCAATGTGACTCTTAGGGCCAGTTTCACCATAATATCAGGATAATACTTACAGTATTTAAATTCAGAACAAGGTAAGAGGGCGTGAAAGCATATGCATATTATGGAGAATATAACTTCAAAATGGCTTTTTCTTAGAAATGATGATTCTTAGGAGAAAAAATGTTATGGTGATTAAGGTATCAAGGGTGTTGGAAGAACAATAATGCCTTAGGTCAACAGTGTACTTTCTGAGGGCCTCTGGCCCGAGGTGTGTACATTGACTGTAGGCATTATCGTCCGTTCAACTCCCGTGGTGCCTTCAATGTTCAATGTCCTACTTTTGTACTATTTCAATCAAAAATTTTAGCAATGTATGTCCTATCATTGTGATTTCTGTCAAAGAAATTACTCTAGTTACTTGCTGTAATTAGGAAATAATACCCTCTGGTATTACTTATTACGTAATTACCCTAGAACCAGTATTGTTATTGCAACAATAATAGACTGATCAGACATTAAGATCATTCTTGTAGAAAATTAAACGATCTACGATTTTTCTACTAACTATTTCGCTAAAAAAATTTTGCACATACAGGATTGATGAGGACTTTCTACAGCTTCATTATAATGATATCCCTAGCATTTACGTCAATTTCCAGCGTCTTGGAAATTTATGCAGGGGTTCTCCTATTTTTAGGGCTAACTTGACCGAACTAGCAGACGATTCTCTTGCTTAGCGTTAACAAATAATAAACATTTCTGTACCTATCCGATTATCTTAGAACTCATGTGTCTCTGTGCTACCAAGATTACATCCACATGCCGATTCTTTTGAATAATTTACAACGGACTCTGTACGATTTCACAAACAAATAATTTAATAATCTAGAGGATATTCATTGAAATTCAGTGAAGTAAAATATGAATGTATATTCATTCTGAGTTATTTCTGTTGCGGTGAGCCATTTCAGAGATAAAGCTCAAAAACTTATGATATTCATCAATTCATATTTCCAGTAGTGAAATAAAATTCATCATTGAAATTTTGCATGAAGCAACACGGAAATTAATTCAAACTCACTGTCATTATTCAAATGTCGGCATTTGTGAATCAACGAAGGCACACGGATAATCCTAAAGTTGAGCATCGCAGATAGCTCACGACGTATTCTCAGTTCTTGCTTAACCAGGCCAAAAGTTCACTAAACAGACACCCCTGAACTTTTTTAGATTATCAACCTGGGAATTGCTACAACTGCTACGTTCAGCCAACGTTTAATAAAGTACCTAGAAAATTTGTCCGCTTCTGGAAATTATTCGCAAGGGCTCTGTGTATAGCTGAATCAGTATTGGAGAACTATGATATATCTTTTTAGTCATACATCTATTATTCTATTATTCAATTTCGACAAGGAGTTCATTAATTCCACTATGGGAGAATTGTTTTGTGGCTGTTCGCAATTGTTAAGTAATCGAAATGTCAAATATCATGCCTTCAAAAATAAATCTTGTAATAATATTATCTACTTATCAAAAATGTTAGTTCTGAATATATGGAAAACATTTTAAGCATGCACTTGTTGTCCGGTCGTTTAGTTTATTTCACAATAAATTGCTTTTACCCTGTTCTACTCACTTATATTGGAGATTTTGTGATTACAGCTCATGTACATATCAATTTCCTTCTAATCTAGTAATAATAATATCTGACATTTATAATGGAATATAAAACATAACTTCTGTGTGTGCAAACAAATAGCACTTTAGATCCACTAAAGATTTATGAGAAGAATTTGAGTTTCACCTTTGAACTTTTACAGAAAACAACTTGAAGTCTAAAGTGACAGAAAATACAGACAGGGCAAAAAGAAGATGATGTATCTAATCTTCCCAAAGATATTTGTAAATGAAACGTGGAAAGGTCAAGGCAGAGGCTGAAATTCAAATTTTTCTAAGATGCTTTCAGAATGATATTGCTCAAAGTTTTGATGAATTTTGTATGAAGTGGGAAAAAATTGAGAAAAATATTTTATGAAGCAAATAATACCAGACTATTCTAATACAATAACAGAAAGGGTATTTATCAGGAAGATAATTTCTCAATAAAGTTGGAATCCTGATAAGTTGACTGCAGAGCACTTCAATTTTAAAATAGTGGGAATTAAGTGGGTCATACGTCCACGGTAAGCTCCGTATAAATTTCCAGAGACTTCAGTCAATTTGCATATAATGACTTTTGAATTATCTGTCTTAACCTACGTGTCCTATTTCGGATAATAGCTTTCATATTCCGGTAATTATTAATTATTAGGCCAGACAATAACCTATATTAATTTTTCACCTAAATCAATTTAAGCCATCCTTAAATTTATTCCCTAATTCGTTTTCCTGTTTCTGTTGTTTGGACATAAATCACACAGCGTGGAGCTTCTACGGGATACACTCCAATTTTGCTTTTTTAACCCTTTTGTTTATTTTTAATTGTTCTGTACGAATTTGCTCCAACAACAAAGCTTTTATTTGGCTAGTTGGGTAAAGTAATTTCGCCGCGAATATTGTTCTACAAAATTCGATTTAGACGTAATAATTCCGAGCAGGAGAGCCAGACTAACACTGCATAGGAATGGATGCAAATTCAGACTTTTTTCTAACATGACTATCGGTATTCTGGGAGTACCTTTTTCATTACTTTTCCAGGGCCAATTGCATACAAGATGCATTCAACTTTTAGAAACTACACTGGCGCTAATAATAATAGTAAAAGTGATCTTGACCTTTTGTTTCCGCTGTTTAAAAAAAATTGCCACAGAATTCGAGACCTCTCGGTCTCATCTCATCTCGTTTCAAAAAGTCGAGACGAGCCAAAATTCGAGACCGAGACTCATAATTCATTTTTAGGTCAAATCCAATAAATTTGTTCCAAGATAAATCTTATAGAGCAAGTAGGGAGATACCCACAAACTGCAGTAATAATGATTGAATTAAGATATTGACTGATGTCTAAGTCTCCGATTAAGACAATAATCTTTTTACCGCTCTTTCAGAATATTTATTTCATATTCAGCTCATATAACAATATTACTCCGTCATTTTTTTCTCAGTAATTCATTTGGTTCTATCATATTTTATATCAAATTGAAGCTCCTGTAAGAATAATTCTAGAAGAAGTGTGAAATAGGATATTTAAATGATTGTCAATTGTTCTTTCACAAGCTATGTTAATGATGTCTAATTTGGTATCAATCTTATTTTCTCGGAAAGATAGGCTTAGTAGAAATATGAAATCAATTATCATTTATTATACCATGAGTAGTTGAAGTATTATCGATTACACCACAAAAATAGTCTATAATACTTCAACTACAAATGGTATATGGAGGACTATTCCAGGAGTCAAACCATTTTTTTCAAATTAGTTTTCTATAAATCTAGTAACAACTCACGTAATTTTCATAGGAACGAGTAAACAAACTTCTGTCGAACTGAAAAATTAGAATTTCTTGCATTTTCTTTGACGAATAATATAGAAATATATTGCGTCTTGATATGGAATCTAGTTCAGAAAGGTTTGGTGATAGATCAGAAGATAAAATTGATGAAGATATTCAGAAAAATATTCCATTAAATACGAAGAAAGCACAAATTGGAGGTATCCACATCTTTGAGTAAAATACTCACTCTGACCACTAGTGTAATACCCGATGATATTTCTACACGTCCAAATACCCACTGATATGCGCCGTTTCAATGGCGATTTAGCATTGTTAACCTTGTTATAAATACTACGAATGGAATAGTCAGTGGAGTTCACGTACTATCTTTAAATTATACTTCCAGGGATAAAATGTTAAAACTGTATGTTCCAATGAATTGAAGACCTCGAAAATCTAGAGAACGACTCTTCATTTTCAAAAGTACTTATTTTATGTAAGGACTTAGGGTACGTTCCGCTAGATGACCGCAATGCTCAAGCTCAGGACCGCGGTTTTTGCTGTTCCATCAACTCTTGGTCGATCAAAAAGTAAGTCATCAATAAGATTAAACTAACCTGTGGCATAAAGGACTTACAAAGAGTCCAATATGGCCGTGTAAATATTAAGCGCTCTTAAATAATAAATAATAATTATAAGAGACCATGAACTTACCTATCATAATGACAAATGAAAAATCCTTAGTCAGTTAACATAATTTGAAATTGAAAGTACAAATTGGAAAGACATCTTTCCATTTAATTTACGTACTCTTAGGATACGTTCCACTAGACAATCGCAAAGCTCATGTCGCCTCAACAATCGTTCCTGAAGACGATCACGGTCTTGACGTTCACGATAAATACGTGATAGATGACGTCATCGATCTCGACCACTTTAAGCTCACAACGCCCGTATCGTTGTGTTTATTTTTGCAGAAATCGCAAAGAAATTGAAATTGAATGCAAAGATGTCTTTCCAATGTGTATTTTGATTTCAAATTATGTCAATTGATTCAAAATTTTTCATTTGTCAATATGATAGATAATTTCATGGCCTCTCATTATCATTATTTTTCATGTGAAAGCGATTAATTTACACAGGCGTATTGGATTCATTCCATTCGCATATCTTATTCGCTAAAGCTCAGTTTAAATCTTATTAATGATTTACTTTTCGATCCTAACCACAAATTTTCAGTTTATTTGACATTTAACAGACACTCGCATCGTTCCACTTGAAGCACCAGCCACATCGATCTTGAGTCAAGTGGAACAGCAGAAACCGCGGTCGTGAGCGTGAGCATTGCTGTCATCTAGTGGAACGTACTCTTAATATAGCCACCATCCGTCACTTCAACAATGACAGCCGTCACTTTGACAATGACAGCTGTCACTTTGACAGTAACAGCTGTAATTCCAAAATATGTAATTGCTTGATGCGATACTTTAAAACTATGAGACAGAGATGAAACCGGTCATGAAAATTGTTGGGGAAGTACTATGTGGCCGCAGAAGATTTTATATGATGAAATTGTGCAACAAAACGAATCCTGACACTGCAACAACACATTTATTTCCACAAGAAATTATCGACATAATGAAAGGAAATATTATCATACTACAATTGATTTTCACTGGAAATATGTTACATAAATCTCATCTAGTTTCATTCAAAATTATATCAGATTAGGCTGGACTGGGCTATGAGAAGAGAAAATCAATACTATTTTTAAATAAATTACAGTAATTTGAACCATATAGCTCGTTATTCACAGTCAATTACATAACTTTATTTGAAAATTTGGTTTTTCTTGATCCACCCCTAGATTTGGTGGTTTACACATCGCAAACAATGCGTAAATTGAGCATGTAGGCATCTCAGACCTATCAATTTATATGGATGCTTTCGTAACCTGAATTTGGTTTATGGATTTAACTAGAAATAGAATGAAATAGAAAAAATATATTTTGTAACCCAGCAATTCTTGACTTGAAATATGTAGCCTTAACCTCGCCATAATTCTTAAGTTTACATTTTTGTTGCATAAAACTATTACCTCTTTATTTTCTCGAGACTGCGTGGCTCCAGGGGACTTATTCTAATTCATAGAGACAGCTTGAAGACCAATTGCACATACTATGTTAATTTTGTTATGGCATAGTTACATTTATAGGGGCTTGAATATTATATGTTGGTGCAAACAATATAAACGACAACTTTATGCTGGCAGTTAGTAAAGAACGATGTTTGAAATCAGATTCAATTCATGTCCAATCATTCTCCTAATTGATCAATAATTATAATAGTATAATTTTATTCTATTGTTACTATTTTATGACATACGAATGTCAAATCTGACATCAAGCTGAGGAAACTGACTTGACCCTGTCTTTTACTTCTGGAAGACTGTCTTGAACGATGATGACATTAAATCACTTCTTTAACTGTTCGATACGGTTCGAGAGTCTATAGAATAACGTCAAAAACAGTCTTCCCAAATTAGAAATATACCTCAGAGCGACTGTTGGTATTGTAAATTCGACGTAGGCTGTACGCTACGTTTATCCAACACGCAAGCGCGTTGTACGTAATCACGTGATCATAATTCCCAGAGCTGTTCAACAAGGTAGGGATATTTGTGTAATGCACGAAATTTGAAAGATACACTATTCGTAGCGTAGTGTTATTAAGGTTCTTCACGATTATAAAGTGAGCCAGAAGCCCACGTCTGGGGGTTTATGACCAAGCTATGAAACATAACTTTGCGCACCAAATATACAAATACATATTTTTGGTAGAATTCATAGCAAATAATAATCAGGTAGAACGAATTGAGCCCCGCATGTAAGCATATGTTATTTTGAGAAATCATGACGAGACTCTCGTCGATATTCGAGACCACCACGAGACCGAGACGAGACTCACTGAAGTTCCGTCTCGTCTCGTATCGTGGTATCACAATTTTAAATGAAAAGCAAAGATTTACTTGAAGTTTCCACTCAAGGAGATGGTACTCAAGAATTCAACACGGTTTGGCATCAGATTTACTGGTCAACCTTGTCTCAGTAATGAAAAATAGCCGTGGGTGTAATTTTGCTACTTTACTGCCCTATTAATATCTGGATGGTGCACTCGGTAGATTGATTGATATTTCTGTTTCAGTCGTAATGTGGCAAATGTATTTGAGGTGTACATATATGTGATTGAAAGTCATCAGAAAAATAATACTTTCTTCAATATTCTCACATTTAGAAAGATGCAATAAAGTTCCCACTGATATAAACTTTGGTAATCAAGAAGTAATTGAATGTTGCCAATATATGACCATGGAAATGAGAAATCATTATTTTGAAGTGCAAAGACAAAACGAAGAATAATCAGCTAAGAACGAATTTGGTAAGAACGTGGAAAATGGTGGAATCTCGTGAAGCAAAGAATGTGATAATAAAAGAATGTCGTTAGGAGAGTTTTCTACTTTACTAGGCTTGTCAACAGCCTTTACAATTTGGTATTGAAGGGGAATTCAAGTCGGACATTCTTTTATTGACTTTCTTTGGGAGACAATTTGAATACACTACACATTGAATTACATTTACTCACATCAGATTTTTTTTTTTGTGAACAGTATATCATCTAAAGAGCGTGTAATTGTACATTAGTTCATCAAATACTCCAAGTTTTTGGGATGAATTGAATAGTGATTCAAGTTTTGCATTTCATAGCGACATCACACACATCAATAATCATGTCTAAGCTTGCAGAAAATGGAAAATCCTGATAATTCTCTTGCTACTGATCTATGATTATCATGTCTACTGAATTTACTTTAGATCAATACTAAATTACAAGATAATTCCCCACTAAAGTTGTTCTCCCTACGTCATAAGTACTGTCGGTAACACAGCTCTCGTCCTAATTAACAACAGCAAAGGTACGTGTAACTTCCTGAGTCTAAGACACACGAGAACTCAGAATCCGCTTTACAATTTCAACCACGTTGTCCCGAATAATCCGAATTTCATTAAAACACAATTTCTACTATTCAAGACAGCGAGTCGTTGAGTTGTACGAATGTTTAATTTCATGTGAGCGGTGTCCTACAGTTTATTTGTTGCGGTTTAGAGATGAACTAAATACTCTTCAGTGTAAATAATAAATGCGAGGTAGATGCTATTAGTATAAATTGTATTCTAGATGGAATAAGCATCAGACGAAGGCAAGATCCATTATTTATTTGGAAAGTAAACGTAAACTTTTATATTAATTAACTTTACAACTTTTGCCATGAAGTAATAATACCAATGAAATCAATTAATAGTAATTTGTGATTTTCACGATGGTTTTGACCAAGAATTTGTATTTTTATGTAGGAATCTATATTATAGACGCCAGCTTCTCCGTGTCCTCTTTTTCCGCACACCTGGCCCGGTGACCGGGTCAGCGTACCCTCGCGACCCAGTTTTCAACCCTACCGATGCTGGCACGACTACCCTGATCGTTCACTGCTTCACTTGTCCTGATTATTTAATATTTATGCGGTGTGAGAGAGATAGAAAGTCAATGATACTAGAGTATTTCTAGAGGGTGGAAAGAGGGGAAGGGGTGATTAGCGGCTATCAAGGGATGTAATCAATATAGAGGTATGGGCAGGTCGATGTCTGAGGGTTTATATTTCATGGAGATTTACGGGATGTGTGTTCTGTTTGATGCGGCTTAAGACGCTGCAGGAGTGCTTATAGATGTATTTCATTTGGTAAAAGGGTTTTTTCTGGGATAAAGTTGAGATAAATCGTTGACTGAAAATTAATTTTATCAATTTTCTCAAGACTTTTCTGGGAGTTATTTAGAATAGAAAAGAAGATGTCGGAGCTAGTCTGTAAATTTGAATAGCTCTTCTCACGAGCTGGGATGGCCTTCAAAACCACGTTACTACAATAATTGCTTTCGTACTGTTACTGCAGTATGCGAAGGACCACGTCAAAGTACAAATTCATTCCTCCTAATCTCTTTGTAGAGACTACTTTCATCAACTCCTCACATAATTAACCTAATAATTCCTCCAATGCTATGAAAAATAATATTTTGTGATAGAGGTAGATTGAATTGTTCACCAGAAAGCCTTAATAGCAAATTAATTTATATGGGTTGACATGTTAGCTAGCCGAAATTACTTAAACATGGAAAGTAAATTCAATTACCAAGTACTCAAGAACGTTGACTCACCAGAGACATCATTTGATAAACTGTGCAAACGACACGAAGTGATGTATATAGCAAAGCGGCGATAGTCTGTTTCAATTAGCAACTAAAATCAATTCTTGCAAATTTGACCGTTTGGAATTGATGTCACATGGGAATTATTGGACAAATTTCTATTTCATCATTCTATTGATAAAATATTGATTCATTTTATTATAAAGTAGGCATCTTGGTCCTATTTGAAAATTGACTCAGCGGTTTAACGATAATATGTTTGCAATCTAATCTCAGCACTGTTATTTCACCGTGATTAATCAATTTCGCCTACAATAACTAGCAATGAAAACTTACTAGCAGATCCACAAACAAGACGAGAACATGGAACTAAGCTAAAAGCTTTCTGTACAACAAATAATGTGAGTAACAGATGTCAGCGCCAAAAACAATAAACTACAGAATGTGAACAACAAAAAGAGAACGAATATGAATTAATATCAATGCGAAACCCCCTTAACTCCAACAGAGTTCAAGTTAGCTATGAGAATTATGTGCGTGATTGTTGGAACTGTCACGTAGAAGATATGAATTCTGAATATGGCGATCGTGGCTATGCAACGATATTCAATATACTTTGTTTGATATTATTTAAATATCTTATTGTTTCTTATCAAAAACATTCTATGATGAACTCCAATAAACCTGCGAAAAATGCCACACACACGATTCGATGAGTATTTGGCGATCTCAACGCAAAAATCGGGAAAAAAATATGGACCGATGTTGCAGGACAACATTCTCTGCATAATGAATCAAGCAAAAATGGTGAAAGATCATGCGCACTAGCAATCTCTCTAAGCCTCAGAATCAAAAATACAGATTTCGACCACAAAGACATACACAACGTTACATGAAAAACTCTAGGCGAGCGAGGAATAGATCAAATTATGTCCTGATAAACAGAAGAAGAGCTCATCCATCTTAAACATTGGGTCCTGCAGAGGAATAAACAGCGACTCTGATCACTTTCATGTAGTTACAATACTAAGACAAATAATTGCTTATATCAAACAGGATAAGGGTGATGAAACAACTGAATGGAATACTGATAAACTGGAAAACCCAGAAGCTCTAGCAAAATACCAAAAAAAAAAAAATGATGGGAAACAAACAGAAATACAGATAAAAAAATTATACACAGTCTAAAGAAGCTACCTGGAGTAACATAAAACTAACTAAAAGTGAGGCCACACAAGAAGTACTAGGAAATAAGAAGATAGTAAGAAACGCCGAATGGTTCGATGCAGAATGCAGAGCTACAATACAAAAGAAAAACGAAGTGAGAAAGAAAATCCTGCAAATTAAAACTAGGACCAATGTAACTGAATATCAAACTGTAAGGAGAATCGCAAATAAGATCTGTAGAAAGAAGAAGAGAGAAGCAATGAACAGGAAACTAGAAGAAATTCAAGAAGAAAACATGGATAAGAACTATAGGGAATTTTACAGAGACACACACACAAAAACAAAGCTGTTTAAACCTAGAACAAATATATGTGAAGATGTACACGGTGAACTAATAACCAAAAAAGTAGATATCCTCGACAGATGAAAGAGATATTTTGAATCTCTACTAACAGCTGTTATAATATATGACGAAAATGAAGCAATCACCGCAAACAATGGAGACGAATATTTCCATACTGCTGAACCAAATATTCAAGAACCTACATACGAAGAAATTTCCAATGTTATTATGAGTCTTAAGAATAATAAGATACCAGGAATCGACCAAATAAATGCCAAACTGATGAAATAATATGGCGAAGAAACTTTGTGGCACGAAATACGCGGAGTAATTATTGATATCTGGCAAGAAGAAGAAATGCCAATTGAATGGTAAACAAGGCTAATCTGCTCTGTCTACAAGAAATGAGGTGAAACAAGCTGTCATAACTGTAGAGCAATAACTTTGTTGTATTTAGCATAAAAAATACTGTTATGTGTAATATATAACTTTCTAGAAGAATATAATAAAGAAATCCTAGGAGACTTCCAAAGTGGCTTCAGGGAAAGTGGGTCAACTAGTGACCACGTCAGTATAATAAGACATGAACATGATATCGTAATTCAAAATCAAAAATACCTTCGACACCGTAAATAAAAAAGAACTACATAAACAATTAATACCACTAGATATCTCTAGAAAAATAGAACGCCTAATACACATGACATTGGCCAACTCAAAGGCAATAGTACGAATAGACAATGAATTAACGGTAAACATAAAGACAACCCGAGGAGTTCAACAAGGACACGCGCTATTTAACGTAATTCTGGTATCAGCAACAGGAATAATAACAACCAAATCCAAACAAACACTTGCATACGCGAATGATATCGTAGTACTAACAAGATCTTAGAAACATGTTCCAAGAGTTAGAAACCGAAGCAAGATAAGTCAGACTTATAGTAAACCAAGACAAAACTAAATATTCAAAAAATGCTCGTAAACTGCACCAACCATCTTAAATACAAATTAATAACAATAATTATGAGAAAGTAATCTCATTCACCTACCTAAGTTCACAAATAAATGGCCAAAACGACAAAGAAGAAGATATCTAAACACGAAGAGCTGCCGGAAACCGAGCATATTATGCAAATAGACAGTTACTATCTTCAAAACTACTAACGCAAAGAACGATACAAAAAATATACCAAACGCCGATAAGATCCGTATTCTCTTAAGGTGGTTAGAGTCAATAAAATCATTAAGAATAGCTGAAAGAAGAATCCTGAGGAAAAATCTTGGACCTACAGAAAATAAAGATGGAACTTGGAAAAATAAGAGAAATGAGGTACTCAATATCTTTGTAAATGATGAAGACATGATACGATTTATAAAGGCACAAAGGCTAAAATGGCTTAGACATTTCGAAAGATTGAACAACAAAAACTTGTACAAATGGAAACCATGGAAGTAAAGAGCGAAGGGAAAACCCCGAAAAAGATGGTAAGACGATGTGATGAATGAACTAAGAATATTGGGAATTGAAAACTGGAGAGGTACACTGGTTAACAAATAAAGTGGCATTAGGTATGTGAGCAAGCCAAAATCGACCCTGGATTGTAGAGCTAAAAAAAAAGATGAAATATATTGAGTTTTAAAACTCCTACTCTCAATTATTACTCAAGAGTCAATGCACATTTTTGGTTCTCGCAGCAATAGATCTCAATGAGCGTATTTCAGTGGTAATTATTCAAGAGGATGTCGGAATACTCAAATTCATCTACAACCATTTTGAAAGTCCTGAAGCATTTAGGAAGCTCTGAATCGAATACCCAACACCACCATTTCATAAGTGGTTTGAATTAACACCAGTTCCTTCTTTAAGGTCTCTAACTATAATATTCTTCAAATTAATGGGATTTTTTTGTAAGTACTAGTACTCTTAATTCATTATCACGGTAGTGCCCCCACCAAGTCGAGCAAAGCGAAGTGCAAACGCACACCTACCTTTTCTCGAAGAGCTTCGTCGATATTTTGAGCCTTCATAACTTGGATTTGGATCATACCAGATAAACAAAATTTCTGGGATATGATGTCAATAGTAGAATTATCAAGTTTGTGAAGTTTCGATTACGTAGCTCTTATACTTTAGATTTTATTGATATCTAAAAAACCACGATTTCGTCACTGACTCACGCACTGATGACACTAGTTTACAGTACATCTGTTGCCGGAAAAATTTCAGCTGTTGCTGAGTAAATATGTTATCCTTATTTTAAATATGTAAGCAGAATTTTTTTATCAGCTCTAGTTTTTGAGTTTCAGCTATGTACGTTTAAAACAGAAAAAAACATGTATTTACATGGAAAAAATTCATTAAAAATTAAATTAATCATTCAGTTCTAAAAAACTTTGTTCGAGAGCTCTTCTCTTATGTGTAGACTTGAGAAAATAGTGTATTAGAGACCAGCAATAGCCAGACATCACCCCAGAAACCTTGATAACGTTCTTTCATCACGTGTAAATTCTGATGCTTACGCTTTCCTTGCTTTTCGCTCATATCTCCTAAATTTTCCGGAAGCCTGTCCAGGTGACTATGGAGAAAGTGGAACTCTATGCTCATATTGCACCCCATATCTTTTAATTGTGAAAATAGGTCTTCAACAAGTTCTATATGATTTATTGATTTCCGAGAAAATTCTGCATCACAGAGACAAAAGCTGTCAAAGTCCTGAATTCAAGCTCAGTCAAAGAATTTTTGAATTAAGTATCTTTCGTAAGTTGTCTAATCTGGGGGCCATCAAAAATACCTGCTCTAATCTTCTCAATATAGTGAGCTGAGGAAATTTTTCCAAACGTAAAAAATGCAGTCCCTGTCTCTATCTAGTGATTGATTAAACTGATTTATGATGCGCAGTTTTATATGCAATGGTGGTAGAATAATTTTGTAACTTGGATACTGCCATTTAGCTCGATTTTTAGCGTTTATGCCATTTATGTTCACACTACAAAATAACAGTCACAGAGATGATTTCGGGGTTCTCGCCAAATGGTTGGTGTTCCAAATTTGAAGCACTTCTTCCACCACTTTTCCATAATCTTAAATATTCAGCACACGATTCACAAACACAATTACGAGCCCAGGATTTGTCATTTTTATCCAAGAGCATCTCAAAATACAGAAAATAGGTGCTTTCAATCAACTCTGATGAACTTTTCTACAATCCTTGAACACATATTCTCCGCTTATGTAGCAAAAATGATTTGGATTGCTTAAACAACGTCTCCTTGAACTACTCATGTCACAAAAACTCCAGAAATCAATCTTAACACAGTGAAATAAGCACGATATCGATGAATAAATACGCAGGAATGATAAAAATCCAAAACAAAGGCACTAGAGCTGTACAAAAATTTTTTGAGTCATCTTCGACAAGAACAAGTCATAAGTGAACATTATCAACCATGAAATTCACAGCAACAGACAAATAGTTGAATTTTGTGAACTAGTGTGTTCATCGAAATGTTTAGGGTACTTCCTGAAGTCCTAGAAAGCTGAAATTTGGTATGTGAGCTAGTATTAGTACACAAACAGACTTGGTACTTTTGCATCCCAACTCCTTGAACTGAGGAATGGAAGTTTGTATGAGATATTCGCAAATCTTGATGCTAGGGGTCTGAAAGTTGATATAGGGACTTCTTGTTATGGATAATAGTTATAATCAACTTACAAAAAGAAGTGAAATCTCACTTAGGACATTTTCATGTAAAATGTTGCCAAGACGAGACCATAGGGCTCGCACTGTCAAAAAGTTATTGGATCTTATGTGGAGCCAAGCTTCTAACACTACACGCCCTAACTCTACAAGCCCTTACTTCGCAAAGTCTACACCTTAGTCAAAATATGTGGCTTGGCCATTTCGCTACAGTCACAGGGGCATAAGGCGAGAAATTTATTCACTGTTCATTACTTTTCTGTTATACAATAGCTCTTGTAGTAACGAAACGGCCAAGCCACATATTTTGACTAAGGTGTAGAGTTTGCGAAGTTAGGGCTTGTAGAGTTAGGGCGTGTACTGTTAGAAGCTTGGCTCAACATGAGATCTGATAACTTTTTGACAGTGCGAGACCTATGGTCCCGTCTTGACAACATTTTACAGGAAAATGTTTTTAGTAGTATGTTTATCCAGTAATATAAAGAATGACAACTGACGTAACGATTTGAATGAATGACAGTTTTATTCCATATTTTACTTAATACAGTTTTCTACTTACACTTCCATTCTCAAGAACAAAACATGACCAAATTAGTTATCACAATTTTTTTTAATAAGATATAAATGAAAGATGTATATATGAATTAGAGTAACTCCATTTCGTAGAAAATAATTTTGATCAATAACTCAGGGCAATTATTTCTGATCTCTTTAGACAATAACAATAATATAATACTCATTCTCCATGAGTCTGCTTATTACAGTAAGCCAAATGAATAAATGTTTGATATGGAGAATGTGAGTTACACTTGCCATGGCAATGTTAATTCCACAAATGCATGTGCGATGTACTGTATATGCAATCCTAGACATATATTTAGGAAGAAGAGAAATAAATTTGAATGTCAACGTACGAGTAGTATACAAAGATTTATTTATTTTGAAGTCTTTTGCAAATTGAAAGAATCTCTCCATTGTAAACGCAACTATGAAAACCTTCATTCCGAATTTGTTACTACGTCTTATTTCTCCATTCTCTGACTGTGTAAAATTGAATCAAAACAGCATGCTGTCAGAAATTTCTCCCAACAGAGAACTACTATGTACCTCCATAACGATTCTTCTCAGCGTGGGAGAAGTTTATGTTGACATTTCTTTACAGAAACCTCTTTCCAAAAAGTAAAACTCCAGTCTACACTGTTAATACTCGCATGAAAAATCGAGATTGCTCATAACTAGATTCAATATAGGTGCTGAGTGTTAAATTGAAGTTTTATTTCGATTCCATGCGAATTTAGTATCTAAACTTCATATAAAGAAGCAGTTTCTATTAAATGTAGTTACTTAGTGCCCTCAAGATACACAATCATATCAATTCTATATTCAACATAGATGGAAATTTTAGTAACAGGTCTATTTATTTTGTGGCAGAAAACCTCTAAAATTAAAACATAATCAACTGTGGGAGGATGCTAGGAAAAGATTTCAGTTCTGTCCACTTCGATAAGTTTTTCTTTAAGAAACTTATATACACTATTTATACCTTAATATCACGTGTCTTTTCAAAGGTTGACAGTAACGTTCGCTCACTTACATCCTTAATGGTCCTACAAAAAGATACTCGCCCCTCCACTTATCCATCGTAACATCTTAGCTGTTCTGAGCTTATGTAAAAGGATGTCGTCTACAATTACGAAACATTTGTAAAAGTGTTTCATTCAGAAAAGCTCTCAAGACGAAGGACAATTCTTTGACATTGACAGTGATAGCGACAAGAATAAGTAGTGGCGGTTTTGGAAATTAATACTTGGGGAAATCTTTTTGCAGAACTCGAAAATGTGAATTTAAATGAACGGGAGCTGTTGACACTGATTTTAGATTCATTTACTCCGATTCGGGAGTAGATCAATGAGGACATAAAAAGAAAGCGATTTTATCAGGAGTCGTGTTCTTTTGTTTTCGCATTTGAATTTGAATATCTCTGGGAACTTCGAACTGTTCTTACTTCTTTAAAGTTGAGGAATAATCACAAAATGAAATGATATATTCACTTTGATAAGAGACGTGTGATTACAACAAAAAAGTTGTTACTACAGATGGATGCACCAGAAACTCATATTAACTATTAGCGATTTAATGTGAATATAGTCTTGAAAACATTTATGTACATAATTGCAACATGAATGTATGTGAGTAAATTGAGCTCAATTTCCATCCATGGTAATGAATGTTTGATGAATACGTTGTGTGATATTTAACCGACATTAGATCTGGGTTGGAAGGAGTATTGATTAGTTTTTGAGCCGCGCTGTCTGCGTGGCGCTGTCGCTGTTTTATACATGGTACCTGGCATAACTTTGTACCAATTGATTGGAAACATTGTGCTTTCATTGTGTTTTTCATTGTTTGGAACATGCTGACAACAATGTTCGCTCAACTACCTCACGGCGTTTTCACAAATCAATCTCGAATTAATCGAGTATTGATTGTTGGAATATCTATGACAGTTTTCACGACAATATGGGTCGGACGATAAACGAGATATAAAGAAATACTATTTAATATGGAAACCTCATTTTGGAACATATTATTTCATTCTCATGAGATTTTCTCTAAATAAGGACTCTTCAGTACTAATAAGGACGAAATATGTGTCTACGGCTGCTGCCCTATTCAGAACAAGGGTGTGAAGACTGACTCCTGAATTTGTATTTTTGTGAAACTTATCAGGTTTTGATTTTTGTTTCGAGAAACATAACCTAGTCACATAGTATCATTCAATATAGTCCAATACAACGAATGAATTGTGCAGTATTACTAATTTGCCTTACATTGCGGTTGTAGTGTTTGGAAAGCTGCCAGTATATTCATAAAACTCTTTCACTCTACCGAACTAGAATTCATTCATGATTGTCTCTTCTAACTTATTTACTCAATCCTAAAGCCTATCTACCATTGAAGGTGTAAGGCTGGTGGTTGTTACTTTTCTTGCTCATTTTGCTTCTTCTTCTTTTGGTATCCGTGTCCATACCTCCTTCCATTTTTGTCTCATTTTGCTTGAGTGACCTGCTCCTTTCCATTTACATCTCCTCTTTTCCAGTTCTTTCCTCACTTCTTCTTTCCATATTTTCCTGGGTCTTTCTCTCTGCTTCGCTGTTCTTGCTTCCTACACTTTTGTTGTTATTCTTCCTTCTCCTATTCTTTGTATATGTCCTCATCATCTTAATTGTCTCTCCGCTATTATGTTTTCTATCGGTTTTACATCCAGTGTCTATTTATATTCCTTGTTTCTTATCCTATCCAAAACTGTTTTTACTTCTATTTTCCTTAGAGATCTCATTTCTGTGCTGTTTAATTTACTTCGTTGTCTTTCTGTTGTTATCCAGGTTTCTGATCTGTATGTCTTTTGATTTTCTTTGCTATTTACTTATTTGTTAGTATAATGCGCTTCAACGCGTTAAATAGTCAACTTCTCTTGAAATGACCAATAGTTTTAACATATATAACTTTTCAATTGAATAGTTATCTGGTAAACATCATTCCGGGAACGCTTTTGTGATGACCAATAGTTACGACATATATCACTTTATGATTGAATAGTTACCTGGTGCACGTCATTCAGAGAACGCTCTTGAAATGACTGATAGTTATAAAAGATATCATTTTGATTGAATAGTAATCTCGTGAACATCATTCTGGAAACGCTCTTGAAATAACCAATAGTTGTAACAGATATCACTTTATGATTGAATAGTAATTTCGTGAACGTCATTCCGATAGCGCTCTTGACATGACCAATAGGTATAACAAATATCACATTATAATTGGACAGTCATCTCGTGAACGTCATTCCGGGAACGCCATTGCAATTACCAATAGTTGTGAGAGATATTACTTTATAATTGAATAGTTATCTCGAAAACGTCATTCCAGAAACGCTCTTGAAATGACCAATAGTTATAGAATATATCATTTTTCAATCGAAAAGTTATCCGGTGAACGTCATTCCGAGAACGCTCTTAAAATGACCAATAGTTATGATAGATTTTATTTTATTATTGGATAGTTATCTGGTGAACTTCATTCCAGGAACGCTCTTGAAATGACTGATAGTTATAACAGATATCACTTTATAATTGGATGGTAATCTCGCGAACGTCATTCCGGGAACGCTCTTGAAATGACTAATAGTTGTTACAGATATCACTCTATAATTAAATATAGTGATCTCATGAACGTCATTCCAGGAACGCGGCTCCTGTTCTTTCCCTTATTTCGTCATCTAGTTTCTCGCCATAGGACAGTAGCGAGTTTTTGCAAGCCTCCGCTATTGATACGATAACGCTAACGTAGAAAACAGATTTTCTGGAAATTGCTCGCTCAATAGAGCTAGCTTGAATCATAGTATATTCACAAGAAACTCTAAGGGTTAGCAAATATCAATAACATAACAATGAATTGATTTATCAATTCCAGTAACGGTGCCCAGAGAAAATCGTTCTTGATGTTAGCGTTGACTTCTTGACTTGTTCTAAAGCTTCTCCTTCTATCTTGATTGTGTGATTTTTCTCGTTTCTGCTTATGACCATCGACTTGGTTCTATAGCGGGTTATCTTCATGTGTATTTTTTCCTAGGTGTCCTCTAGATAATTCCGAATTCTTGCTTAGTGTGTCTTCGTCTTTTCCTATCACTATCATGTCGTCTGCATGACATATCTCCGTTAATTTTACATTTTTCAACTTTTCTATTACGTATTCTTCCGCTTTCTTTTTTGCTTTTTTTATTGCTTTGTCGATCACTAGTGTGAAGAGTAACGGGCCTAATATGCAGCCTTGTCTTACGCCTTTTGTAGTTTTGAACATGTCTGATATTTCATTCTTTGTTCTTATGTAGTTTTTGGTATTTTCGTATAAGCTTTGTATACCTCTTATTATGCTAATATCTACTTCCTTTTCTCTTAGCGTTTCCAATGTCTTTCCTAACTATTCTTTCGAAAGTCTATGAAGCACAGTGTACCTTGTCTCCTTGTTTTATTGTTTTCTTGCTCAGTTGTCTCATTATACTTATTGCATCGTTAACTCCTCTGTTAGGTATGAACCCATATTGGTTATCTTCTAGCGACTTTTCTACTTGGATCCTTTGTTTTTCTCTAATATACTTGATTGTCTTTAACTGGACTTGAAATTAATATAAGGTAGACCTTGACAACGGAACTTGAAATTTCTGACATTTGTCATAAAAATTCTATTTTGGCCTAAGGTTGAACTGTATCAATTCTCATAATGATTGTTACTGCTAAGTCTTTATCCACCTTGAAATCAGTATGTTCGACGAGGTATTAAAGAATAATAATATTTATTCATACATTCTTCGGAAAAGATAAAAGTTCAGTTAACTCGATAAAAACAATCAATCGAAATAAAAGAATGAGTCCTTCAGAAATGGCGGTTGAGAATGTGGAGCACTGTCTTCGTTTTTATTCTGTTTGGGTGTCTTGTCAAGACGAGGTCAGGTATTGAGGCCATCGTTTCATTGCACTTACGAGCGAAAGCTCAACTTTTCCATGGAATTTCTCTTTTAGCCTCGAGCGTCTGTAAACTGGAGCAGGTGGTAGCTTGCGCAGCCCGTTTACACCCGGATAATGCCTCCAGCACTTCTCTGCTCTGGATACTCCCTTTCCTACTTCAAGCCAGAACGAAATTATTTCAATTTGCAATCAATACTTGCTTTGTATCTTGTTGAGGAGGAGACACAACCAATTCACTGTTAATTCTTTTTTGATAAAGCAACATATTTTCCCGAAAATCGAACGCAATGAAGGCAGATGTCCACGATGAAATTAGGAACATAATAGAACCTGTGATGGAACCACAACGAATTGACTGGATAATGTACCGTGCAAGTTGAACATGTTTCCAATTAGTGTTTATCATACAGACATAACAAGAATCAGATAAGTCTATCCTTCTATGAAAATAAGATGTAGATAATGAGGACAAGGAATGGGAGTTTGAGACGAGATGGTAATATGTCAATGTCGATTCGATGTGGTACTAGGGCTAAAATGTTCACGTTTCTCTGAGAACAAAATGAATACTGTTTTTTATTATAGAGAGAGCTTTTTTGTGCAGATGCAAATAGAGTAAAAATCTCTAATTCAAATCCGGATGTTTCGAAATGAGTTCGTACTAAAAACTGACTTCATTTTCTCCACTCGAGCAAATCTCCAAGCTTTCTAGTGTATAGCAGGCTTCAGGACCTCGTGCAAACCCAAGCTGGGGGTGTGTACTTTCGCTGTAGTACTCTGACCTACGTGCAGGGTGTACGCTTGCGCGGTGACCCGGTCGGGCTAGTGACCTGGATAGTACGCACTCCGGCAGGCCACCTTCGTTGCCGGCTCCTCCACCTGGTGCATTGATTTATCGCCAGCCACAAATGCATGGCTTGCGTGATGCGCCTTAAATAATTGTCTTAGAATTGGAACAGTCAGGCCTAATGTTTAGTTCACGTGTAGCTTTCAATGTAGGTAACCAGAGCATGTTTTTGACCTTTTCCTACTTTTTCACGATTACCTAAAACGCTGGGAAATATTTGAATCGATATTAGAGGTCGAGCATCGGCTACCTGTAGCCCTGTAAACTGCCCAGGTTGCGAAGAGCTGAATGTAAATCGCTATCAAGGGACTCTAGAATTATTGGAAGAATGCAAAAGAAATTCTAGGTAGTTCAAGAAAGATCACGCTTCCACTATCGAGTCAATGTCTTTGAATAGTATGTTTTCTAACTTAAAAATAGATTTTTTTCGTTCAATTAGAGATGGTGACAATTTGGTTCATGATTTGTGCGGTTTTTGAAACGGAACTAAAAATGGCAGAGCTCCAGATTAAAGGAAGAATTTGATGTATTCTATCTGATCATTACCGCCATGGAAGCTTCTTTAAATATTAATCGCTATCAAAAACGAAGAATCTGCATTGTATAATATAATCGTCGATCAAATTTGTTTGGGACATTTACAATACATCCGTTGTATCGAATTAACCAAAGTTGGTGCTGGTTTTATAACTCGTCAGTTTGGGAACTGTGCTAATATTTCAATGGATCAATATTTTCGTGAAGTAGAAGCAGCTGTTCACAATTTCAACGGTTTTTGTTACTTGGCGATCGCAAATTATAGGGAATAAACTTTTCAATATCGCACGAAAATATTAAGATCCATTCAAAATGAGGTCGTACTAGCGATGCAATGAAAGAAGATCTGTAGTAAGAGTCAGTATGTTATCTTTGTTGGTTGATAGATTAATTAATGGTAGTACAAACGTATATGCAAACTTGAACATTGATATCAAACACTTCAAACCATCAAATTTGGTCACATTTTATTGTTTAATATCGCCCCCCGCGCCTTAAGAACAGATGTACATGCGTTAAATCTGGGTCATGCTTGTTGCAAATAGAAGCTTTGGGATGTTTAGTGAATACGGGTTGACTGGGGGTAGGAGGGTAGATATTTCAAAGCATACTTGATAGCAACGCCAAATGGAAACGCAAATGAAATGGTAAATGATACAGAAGCTACCGAATACCGAATTGCGCGGATATTCAGGGAAAAATTCTATTTTCAAGAAGTATTGTGTGTGAATGTAGGTCTTAAATGCATGATTCTTGATTTGATTTTTTGAAGGGCTGTCAATTCCTGGAGTAGAGGAGCTTTGTGCCTTTGAACAGGAGATCAATCAATATCAAATACCTGTCATATCTACAGATGTTCAATATAGGTTATATCTTTTTGGATATTTCGCAGCTTGAATGACGTGAAATGATTCAATGAATAATTCAGATTTTGACTTGATCTGAACTCTTCAATAGGTTAAAAAGTGATAATGATCGCGTTATTTATAGAAAACATTCAAGCCTTCAGTTCATGTCACTAAATGTTCAGTGTGAGTGCCTACAAGGCAAATCAGTATGATTGACACTACCATATTGTAGAGCTATTCTTATAAGGATCCAACTGTATATACTGCAAAGTTTTCAAATATTTGTATCAACCTTTTGGAGTTGTACACGGGCGCTACCTCAAGGTAGAATCGTTCTACCTTTTTTAAAGGCCGATGCATCGACCACTATCTGAGGTGCGGGTGTCCACCCTAGTCAGAGGTAGAAACGTATCTACCCTATGATGAGTGGGTCACAGATCTTAGCAGTCATCTTCACAAATACCTCAAAGCGAAAAACATATACTTTCAAGTATGGTCGATGCATATTCCCCGCGGTATACAGTTATGCCTTGAACTATATACATATATGCCAACCTTATGATAAGTGGGATATTTATACTTACAAGTGACACACGTTTTCTTCTTAATGTGGTTGATGCAGATATTCCAAAGGTACTTAGATATACTATGAACTATATACACAAACCTCCAAATAAGGTCATCATAATTATATGTAGGCTTGGAAAATAAACGAAAAAGGTATTTAATTGATCAATTAATGCATTTTGAAGAATTATTCCATTTGAAAAAGTGAAAATTGAATAAAAATACATAGGACACATCTAAAATCAACTTCATTTACCTACAAATTCACTCTAATATATAATAGTTTCATTAATTCCAGCAAGATATTTTAACTAGAATAAATAAATTATTGATATTAAGTCAATCGCTGTTTCTATCAATGAACTACATTCCGTAACTTTGATTTTTCCCACACAAATGTAAAAACTGTTATATAAGAAAATAGTCATATGAGTGAGCAATAGTTGCCACAATTTCTGAATCCGGAAGAACGTTTTCTGTGACGATGATGAGTATCCTTGCATCTTCCTGTAGTAAATTTGGCAGGACAAAACTTGCGTTATCCAGAGATATGTCTATGAACAAAGAAAGAAATAGGATTAGTTTACCGAATTGATGATGCAATCTAATAGTCGATGGCAGGCTAGGAAATATTTCAAAGGAATTGAAATATTTGCCTTAATGATATTCCGTCAAATCCGCATTGGAATTTTCTTTGCAGTTGAATCAAATCCAAACCAATTCATTATTCAAATAATTTAACAATGTTTCAAAAATAGAAACATTACTTTGTTACTATCATCAATGAGTTAATTAAGTTTTAATTTTTTTGGATGAATATGATTCAAAGATTTTGGAATACCATTTCTCCTTCTATGAACAATGGACTGGACACAAGAATAATAATACAACATTATTTCTTTGTTCTCATCACATCATTCAAATATATTATTTTCTTCTAAATTTTGAACATTATTATCTCATGTTTAACCGATTTTGCACAGATTGAAACTTTTTATTGCAATTATTGACATTACAGTTGTACGTATCCATTTTTTGTCCTAGAAACAAATGTACGAGTGGCTATAGAAACTCATAAGTGACAATAAACATGCACATGTCGAAATATATTGTGAAAATACACTCACCTTAACGTTCATTTCCACCAAAATTTGATATACACAATTTTTAGTTTTGACTCTTAGGCACTTTCTCTTCAGTAGACAACACAATAATGATAACTTTCTCAAACTATGCTGCTGAATAAACTTGCCAGCAGGCAATTCACTTTGTACTTACAACTACCCCATGTGCACCGGGTTTTCCAATTTTCAGGGACGGGGAAGTCCATCTATAGAAATTTAATTATTTTTCTATGGTTTTTAAAAAACATCTTAATTATTTTCACGTTGATGTATGGGTGCTTTTATGTATATATGCATCCAGGTACAGATTTATCCAATCACGGTACCTCTTTTTTTTTAAACTAACAGAAGATTTAAATTTTGCACCCTTCCTATATTCGGTGTCTATGGCTAGCCCGTCCTTGGAAAGTTGTTAATGCTTTGAACATTTTCATTAGAAACATGTGTTCCAAAATTTCCAAAACAATGTTTCTTAAAAACATTTTATACCTGACATGATTCAGTAAATTATTAATCCAAGCATATTTCTGTTCAATATAATTTGTAATGTGGATATCAAACATTGAAGAAATGCACAGAAATGCGTTCTTCTTGGAAAAAAAGCATACTTAATTCCTATTTCAATCAAAAGTGATAACAGAGAATAGAAGAAAAGTACATTATTCGCAAATGTGACCTATTTGTTCCATAGGTATACCGTACATTATGGTTTAATGATTCACTCATTCGGATTGCAAATTTGAGTCAAGTTCAAGAGGAAACAAAGTTTGTAATAATCATTTTAGATAAAGTTTCAAAAGTTTTCTATAATTCAATAATTATAATAATTTTCTCGTCTTATGTATCCTAAAAAAACCTAATAACGAACTAATATAAATCTTTATGGGATATATTACAATTTTTACTTGTCCTATGTTTCGGTAAAATATAATTGGCCCAATATTTTACAAACATAAGTTTTTTTGTTTTTTTGCTGCCTCCATAATTCTTTGAATTTTCTGCCTGTGCGGATTATGAAACTACCTCTGGTCAATAAGTACTAATGTAGTGTCCCGTATCTTAACTGACCTGCTTCAACCTCACCTAGAATTTCTACTTCTTCATACAGTCTTTCCGACCTTTGTACCCACAATCGACTCTGAAGCAGATACAGCTACTCAAAGAAAGATGGACAGACTGTAAAACTACCTCAAAACTTTGCAGTGTAGCATCATGAATTATACAACTTCAAGTTATCGATACACATAACGCAATTGTAAAATGAGAATTCCAAATCGTTGCTGCACCATCTATTTATTTGCTACCTCAACATAGATCTCTAAAGTTAATTAAGTAAATACAACTTGAGAACAAATAGTTTAAGCAAATGTACATGAACTTCTAAATAATGTCGTCAGTAACAAGAATTCCAGCACATAGCGCTTTCTTGGTGAAACTATTAAGCTTGCGATACAATAACATTTACACGAACATAATGCTGCAACAGTACAACGCACCTGCCTTATGCACAATATGAATAAACATTACCGGCTATTATTTGAATACTTATCAATTACATCTATAGAAGTTAACGTTCAGCAAACAAATTTATTATCAGATGGCTGAACATTGTGTGATATTGACTTCTAGGATCGTTGTTCGATAAAATCATATGAAAATCACCAAAAATATTGCATAACATTCATTTATTAGTCCAACTTCCGTTCCGTTGTCATACCATCTCATTTACATTTAACTACTGCAATAATACCAAAAATTCATGGCAACAAATCATACTGCAAAAAATGCAATCTGCATACTTGTCCATACCCCTTCCTCTAATACCTCTAAAGTGAGCGTACAACGAACCCAACGCGTTCCAGTCGGGATGTTATTGATTCTCCTGTTGGCCTCTGTTTCCTGCTTTGCTCCTGCATTGCTGCATTGCCACACTGAACGATATAAACACCAGTCCAGGATGTTTCGCATGTGTTCACTAAGTGATCTTTGACCTAATATTGAGAGTAGTCTCAAGAGATAATTTGATCTACTTGTTGATCCGAACTAATAATAATATAACGATTGAGCTTATGTGGCGACAACTAGAAACCAAATTGTTTTATAATCAATCTAATGATGCTCATTTTGTAATTGCGTAGTTTGACCAACCATTGAATGATCTTGTGGTAGATTCCAAAGCACTTGGATACAGTTGTACGTCAAGTTTTAAGACTGTTTGATACAGAGCATTCTATTCCATATTTTGGTGCAAAGAAAGATGCATCGCGACGTACACAATATCGGATTCTAATGCATAATTTTTATGTGTATTTCACAAAAAGCACTCCGCTACGTACATATATATAATTGCTTAGACACCCCAGGTGGAGTTGTGCTGCTTTTGTTTGGGGCTCTCTAGATCCTTTATTTGAGGGGGCTCAATTCTTATAGCCTTGTCCTGAATTTTCTAACATATTTCTCTACATGTCTTCCTATCTCCTGTTTTGTCCTTCCATTTCTCCTTTCCTGCTTTACTCTGGTCTCCTCCTATTTCTTGTAGTCATTTGGACCTAGTAGAGCTGCGAGATTTCACCTGAACCTGAACTCGACCTGGCCCGACCCGAACTATTTTCGGGTTTCGGTATGTTCAATCTACGTCATTTCGGATTCAGGTCGGGTCGTGTTCAGTTGGAGCCGGGTTGAAGATTTCGAATCAGGCTAGTTCGGGTTGGGTCGAGTTGGGTCGAGTTGGGTCAAACCAGGCCGGTTTGATTTCTGCATCGTATTTTTCTCTCAATGCATTCTTATGGATAACCTCTATTTCGAATATTAGTTTTTGAAAATCAATCTCTTTCTCTTTACCAGTAAAAGAACCTCCTTAAGGCTAGTTCTACAGAAAAAATGACATCACTTGTAAATGAAGGAACATACACAAATTTGAGTAAGTGAAAAATTCTTGGGAATTCAGTAAATTTTTTGTTTCATTTTCTTCTCTACTTTACAGTTTCGGATGTACCTCAGCCATCTTCAGGAGCGAAAAGAACGTTATTGTAAAAAATTAAAAATGTACATTGATGTGCACAATATAGTTCTTTCCGCTTCTGAAGATAGCTGGGGTACAGCCGAAACTGTAAAGTAGAAGAGAGAATAAAACAAAAAATTGACTGAATTCCCAAAAATTTTTTCCCTACTCAAATTCACTCAACCAGTCAGCGTCATCAATTTTATCTAATACACAAATTCATATCTATATGAAATGCTGAGGATTACATCTTCCAATAATTTAGTGTTTCTGAGAATCAGCAATGCAGTTATTTGGGAAAATTTATAAGAGGATTAGGATTAAATAGATGCAAATAAGAAGTATCCAAATATAAGCTATGAAATAAGTACATAATGAAGAGGATCACAATTTCCAAAAGACTTCGTTCGGAATAGAAATGAAGAACATGTTAGAAGACACCGAATGATACATCCGTTTTCGAATTTGTTACTGTAGAAATTCTTGGGAATTCCGTGCGAAAAATTCAATTTATTATTGATAATACAATATCAGATTTATTTTTTAGCAAAATGCAGTTTGAAATGTCAAAATCGGCTCAAGTCGGGCATGTGGGGCCGGGTCGGGTTAGATCGGATAGGGCCGGGTCGGATTGGATCGGGTAGGGCCTGTTCGGGTGGGCTGGAATAACTTGAGGCGCGTATCGGGCGGGTAGGATAATGACTTGAAGGGTTTTGGGCGAGTTAGATTTCCAAATTGTTCCAAACTCGCAGCTCTGGAGCCTAAGTCTGCCTCTTCTTCTCTTTCTGTCTGGGTTCCATTGTAGAATTGCCCTCACAGTGTCTTTTTCTCTTCTTCTTCATATGTGTCCTAACCATTTCATTATCTGTTGTTTTATTCTCCTTACTATATCTTCTCTTTGTAGTTATTGTTCCATTTCATGGTTCATTAGTATTCTATATTCGTTTACTGTCGTTTTTACCAGTCCTGAAATAGTCCTCACTACTTTTTTCTCTATTATTCGCAAATCTTCTCCATCTTAATTATCATTGTCATTGTTTCTGCAGCGTACATTATTATCAGTCTGATTATTGATCTATATACTTCTATTTTTGATATTTTTTCAGGTCTTTATTTTTTAGTAATTTATTTTTGCAAGGGAGGCTCTGTTTGCTGCTAATATCTTCTCTTGAATTTTTGTTTCTCTGTCTCCTTTATTGGATAGCATATTGCTCAGGTATTTGAATTTATCCACATCCTCAAACTGTAGGTTACATATCTTTATATTTCCATTTCCTTATTTTTTTTTTTAAATCCTTATCATCTTCGTTTTGATCTCATTGATTTTTGAGCCCATTTTGTTGCTTTCTGTTACTATTTCTTCGACCATTTCTTTCAATATTTTCCTACTTTTCGTTGCCAATACTAGGTATATAGTCTGCATATGCTATTATTTGTCCGCCTTTAGTTGAGAGTGTTCCTTAGTTTGAATTCCTCATCACTTTTCCTAACGCTATGTTAGACAGAGTTGCCGATAATGTATCTTCTTGTCTTATTTGTTTATTTCGAATTCCTGGGTTTCTCCTTTTTGTGTTCTAATTGTGGTTGTTGTTCCACTTAATGTCATCAGGATCAATCTTTCCAGTTTAACTGTTATTCCAAATTCTTCTCGGGTTGCCATTAGTTTTTCCCTTTTGATCAAATCAAACGCTTATTTGAAATCAATAAATAATAAATCTATTAGTTTTATACTCATGAGCTTATTCTATTATTTGTTTTACAGTAAGTATTGCGTCTGTTGTTGATCTGCCCTGCGTGAATCCTCACTGGTGCTGCCCTTTCATGTTTTCTGTTTTTTTCTGGACTCTTTCTTGTATTAATGTTGACATTATTGTATATGCCGTGTTCAGTATAATTTTCGCATGTTTGTTGATCTTCTTATTTGTGAATTGTGACTATTTGTCCTCTTTTCCATTCCTCTGGCATTTTTTCTGTTCTCAATACCTTTATTATAAGTTTATACATATATTCGTGTAGTTCATCTCCTCCATATTTTATTAGTTTTGTGCTTATTCCATCTTTGCCTGAAGTCTTCCTATTTCGCCTGCTTCTTATTATTTCTTTGACTTATTCTCTTGTCGATTCTTCTAATACTCCTTAGTCCACAATTTCATCTTGTGTTGCAATCTCCACATTTTGTTGCGGTTCTGTTAACAGGTTTTCAAAGTTTTCTACTCAGGTTTTCTGTTTATAGGCTTCGAAAATATTACTTTTAATAGTAATTAATGAATATAGTACAACGTTAAAAATATTCGAAGGTTCTAGATAAAAAAGAATTTTAATGTGAAAAATGAGTTCTACACCCCACTTTACATTAAGATCAATGTTCACATGTGCTGCCGTAGTGTTTCCCATCCACCCTCGCTTGTCTGTTGTTTCTTCCAGTTTGCACTCCTGTGGAAATGGAACCGTCCTATTCCTGGCAAAAGATCGAAGTCTGCGCTGTCGGTTTTATAGGATAGAATTGCCAGTTTATGAGGATTGTTGCGAATTATTGAGAAGGGATGCTAGAATTTTTGTCTACTTTGTAATGATTTATAGAGACTGGTTTAATTACCACTATTCGTGTTCTAGTTCTTTGTTGTTGTTCATTTTGTTGGCTTCCGGAAAAAGTTATCCCAGTTTTACCCCAAACTTTATTTTGTAGTAAATGTTGTGGTGTTTATCGCCACTATGACAATGTTAGAGGAGTGAAGCAAGATGAGTGCTCAATAAATATGTATGCCTCAAAATCAGCTGGATAAAACTTATCAATGAATATTAGTTTCAATAAAATTGACTATAATGAATATGAATAATGTTGGTTGCTTGATGATAAAGTATTTTCTACAATGTAATAGCGTGTTGGCATAATTATTCCTACTACAATCTAACATAATCAATTCCCTTGCGATTAGTCATCCGAAAATAATTAAAACTTTTCCAATAAAACTTTTAATCAGATCCTAATTATCCAATAAATTTTCTTTATGTAAACAAGCATATTATTGGGATGCTGGCCTTGTCCTTGGAGAATACCAATCTATCTAAGAAAAATTCTCCAAAAAACCAATAATGTATTCTTGACAGAGATATGATTGAGATTAATGTCAAGAACATCCTTCTGCAATTTTTCAAAGATTAATGCTCTGAGAAGAATGCCATTGTTAGTTCCTTCTCTTTTTTCTGTCAGGAAACCTAGAAAAAGTTCAATTAGGCGAGACAAAACTCTGCCGTGAGGATAATTGTTTTGTTTCTTCTACTGAAAAAATTAACAAAAAAATCAGAAAGGTTTGCACTGAATCTTTCAGGAGGGGCTCAGCAGCGAATTAGTCATTATTTTCCAGTTAATATTTTCTTCCTTCTCTGAAATAATGATGTCCAACTGATACGCTTTGAACACAAAATTCCAATATAATATAGTATGCACCCTAATCTGGTTTCCAATTGAATAAACTTCTGGTTTGATAATGTGAGATGAATATTTTATTCTGATAAATAGTTTTCATTCCATTCAAGACTCATTCTGATAAAATGATGAATGTATATACCCACTCAATTGTACAGTACTTAACGAGGAAATCGATTAGATTGGGATCTGCATGAGTTTCATAGAGAAATTTATGCATGCTGAAAGAGACATCTTTTTTAGAATGAATTGCCAACTTTGGAATGAAAATTATGGATTCACTCGCCTCCGCAAAATTTGTACGAACAAAACTCGGACCATCAATTCATTAGGCGTCATTTCGTTCAAACAAACTCAAATGATCTTGCTTTGTTGTATGACCTTCACTAGGGTGATATTTGTCAACCGAGTTTTTAACAAATTGGAACAGAAATATTGCACATTTTCCGCTCATGACATTGCCTCGCGTATTTGTGTATTATACATGGCTGGATTTTCCATTTAAACAATGGTTTTGTAAAGTCTGAAGATTAATTGCGCCCTTGAACAGATTTTGGCCTTGTGGAACGAATGGAAGGACAGCATTGATCCAAGCTCTGTCGATCTCCTTCATCAATCAACCATCGCTGAGATTTAGAATATTCATGTTTAAATTTAATTCGAAGGTGTTCTTCTTGAAGATTGGATGATTCTGTTGTAACTCAAAAGCTTCACTTTCAAATCATGCATCTTCCGGGTTTTATACATATCTTGTATATTAGTCCCGTTTAAATAATTGCAAAACATAGTGAGTTTTTATGCCAACTCCATAATTCATAATTTTGCTTCCAAAACCTGGAGATTTAAGATATTCAGCTGACATTCCGAAAAATGTAGGCCTTAGCATTAAGCATACCTGAACTCTACTCCCAAAGGACCGATTCCTTTTCTATCTTCGCCTCTCAATTCCGAACTTAACTTGGAGTTTAGAGTTCGATATTGAGTTGACAACGTTCGAATGTATACATATTGATTTTGCTCGATTTGCAGTTCGTAGCACAGCATACAAATTTGAATATCTCGCTGAAATTTTGGTAGACTTGACCCACTTGCTTAGATTCGAAAGTATTAAAAAAACCGAGGCCCGTAGGACCGTTAGAACGAAATTTATAGGATGATGTGACAGGACGAATATGTTTTTTCCTTTTTAGCATCAGTTTTTCTGACCCTGGATATGATTACTAGTACAAGAAAAACATTAGAGTTAATTTGTTACGACTGATCCAGTAAAGTTTGATATAAGACATTCTGCATATGTCACAAACTAGTAAAATGTAAACATTGAATTTGATGCGCAAGTCACGAATAATGCATGAGCTGTAAAACTCATCTGAGTGCACAAATAAGGGCGCCATGTTCTACGTGAAATATAGCTAAAATGTTCCCGGATGACACACCTCGTCTTTTTGACTATAAATTTGGCCAATTTCAGAACTGTCCCTTCAACTATTGTTAATAATAATAATTATCCTCGATTCTTCTTTTTAAGGTACGGGCTGGGATATCATGATTCTCAAAGAGCTCAACGATCTAATTCTTCCTTCACATTTTCAGTCCTTTCTTCTTTCAAGGACTCATAGAAAATAATAAGCAAGTTTAGCAATACCCGTAAATTCCACCAAAAAAAGAGGAAGAATTCAAGTCTCCATCATGAGCCAAGAAAATATTCTGCTACATCAAACTATAAATTTACAAGAGGGGCTTTATTTTTTTAATAAGAAAGTAGATATCTTTTGCGACAAAACATCGCGAACATTGCATATTGTCATCCACATTGAAAAGGTCATGAACCCACCGAAAAAAATCCTAATTATCGCTAAAATTTTAACAGAAATTAAAATTTTATCCGAATTAAGGAAGATCGCAAAATGATAATTTCTCATCTGGGCGATACTTGGAATGAGTTTTCCTTTAAGATAGGTACAAAAATGTTAGATTGAATTAAATTCTGAAGGGTGTAGGCTGCGATGAAAAGTTATGAGAGATATTTCAAGTTTATGAGACCAGTAATTTTTTGTCTAACTTTGAATTAATTGAATTTTGCTGCATTGTTGGCAAATTTGAGAACAGTGAACTTTCGAATTGATAATATAGCTTGAGTTAGAGAGAGCAGAATATTTTAATTCATATCATTCCTTTCGAGAAGCTCGACATATTGATCAAATCAAATTTAAGTCGTGGATACATATATCGAAGATTAGGATCATTTCATCAAAGATGGAATCGGAGATATTCTCTAATATCTTGCAGAAGATATGTGTGAATTCACCAGAAAATAATACCTAGTAATTAGTTCACATAAATATTCATTTGAATTCGCTATAACTGTAATCATAGTTAGTATTGACCCAGTCGATGTTCAGTTGTCAGACGTGATCGACAGTTTACGGTTATTAGATGTTCGGTGGTTGCCAGGCATCAACTGTTAGACAGTTGAATGTTAGCCCATTGTCGGGTTAGGTACATAAGAACGTGAGCTAGGAGAAGAATTCATTCGATACAAGTAACTGTGAGCGAGATTGTGATCATACGTGTTCAGAAAATAAATATTAGCACTGCTACCTGTGTAAATGAATCATTTAAAATGGAATATGTGACCACATTCAGCTTATACAACGATATTTTTTCGTAAAGTGAGTAAGTCATTCGAGTCTTTCATGCTCGGTATCATATTGTAGCTTCTGCGAGAATAATTCCAGTAGAAGTGTGAAATAGGATATTTAAACGATTGTCAATTGTTTTTTCACAAGTTATTCGAATAATGTCCAGTTTGGTATCAATCTGAAGCTCTCGGGGAGACGGGCTTAGAAGAAATAAAGAATAAATAACTAGTGGAGTCCACGTTACCATCTTTAACTTCTATTTCCGGTAATCAAACATCAAAACAGTATGTTCTAATGAATTAAAGATCTTGAAAATCAAGAAGAGGACTTCTTATTGAAACAGCGATGAAACTGGCCAAGAACTTTATGGTTGGAGAAGTACTGTGTGGCCGCAGCTGATTTTATATGATATTATTATGCAACAGGACGAATTTCAATACAAGCACAACACATTTAATTTCACAGAACCTAATCGACGTCATGGAAGAGAATGTTATCATACTATAATTGATTTTTCTAGAAATATATTACATAAATCGAGTCCTATGAGATTTCTGCTTATATTTCTGTATCTCATCTAATTTCATTCAAATTTGTATAGGATTAGGCAGGACTGAAACATAGAAAAAGAAAATTATTACTATTCTTTCATGAATTTCAGTGATTTGAACCATATAGATCGTTATTCACAGTCAATAACTTAACCTTATCCAAAAATTTGATTTTTTTTTCATCCACATCTAAATTGGGTGGCTTACACTTGCTAACAATGCGTGAACAAAGCATGCAGGCATCTCAGATCTACCATTAATTCATATGGACGCTTTCGTAACCTGAATTCAATTTATATGAATTTATATTGAGAATCGTGAAAGAAATATCGTGCTGGCAGTTAGTTAAGAACGATGTTTGAGATCAGATTCAATTCATGTTTGATCATTTTCCTGATTTATAATTCATTATAATAGTACTATTTTGCTCTTTTGTTACTATTTCATGACATACGAATGTCAAATCTAGTCGACATTGACATATTCCAATCTTGTCTTGATCTCTCAATCGTTGTCATCCTCATCCAAATCTTATTTTTCCCGAAGAATAACCTGATCTAGTGTCTGTCATGTCCCTGTGATAAATATCAAATGAAAACATGTCCAACTTGCCTGGCAAATTGACAAAAAATATGAAGTCAATGTCGAAGTCAAGTCGTTGTAGTTCCAGCCCTGATATCGAGCAAAGGAGATTGATTTGACTCTCTCTCTTACTTCTGGAAGACTGTCTTCAACGATGGTGACATTGAGTCATATCTCTAATTATCCGATAGGCGGTACATGTGTTGAGAGTCCACAAACGACGTCACGAGACTTTTTCTACAAATAAGAACTAAACCCTAGAGCTACTGTTGGTATTGCAATTCGACGTAGGCTGTACGCTAAATTCATCCAATACGCAAGCGCGTTATACGTGATCACGTGATCATAGCTCCTAGAGCAGTTGAACAAGGTTGGAATAATTATGTAATGTGCGAAATTCAAATGACACATTTTTTGTGGCGTAGTATTTTTGTGGTTATCAACGATTGTGATGTGAGCCAGAAGCTCACGTCTGAAGTTTATGACCGAACCATGAGATAACTTTGCGCACCAAATACACAAATACATATTTTTGGTAGAATTCGTAGCAAATAATAATTAGGTAGAACGAATTGAGCCTCGCATATAGGTATATGTAATTTCTGAAAATCATGGCGAAACTCTCGTCGAGACTTGAGATCTAGAGGAGACTGCACCGGGCAAAACCACCCCGAGACCAAGACGAAACTCATTGAAGCCTTGTTTCGCGGCAACATTATTTGAAATGAAAAGCCAGGAGCTTACGTCTGAAATTCATGACCAATCTATGAAACATAACTTTGCGCACCAAACACACAAATACATATTTTTGGTAGAGTTCATAGCAAATAATAATCAGGTAGACGAATTGATTCCCGCATGTACCAATATGTAATTTTGAAGAATTATGGCGAGACTCTCGCCGAGACGAGACTGACGTACTCGGGACTAGAGCGAGACCGAGATGAGAGTAAGCTAGGCGAGATCACCACGAGATCGGGACAAGACTCACTCAAGTCTCGTCTCGTGGCAACACTACTACAGACTGAATTCTTAGATTTGAAAACTAATATCGGTACCTGCATGGCTAGATGTACCAGAATATAATCTGTTTGCAGTTTTTTTAAAGAAGAAGTAGAACAGGACATTGAAACATTTCTATCACTATCACCAGACTGAAGATAACATGGATGAACCATTCAAGACAGTCTACTCTGCATGAGAGGGTAAAACAGCAGACTAGTGACAGGACGTACAACGCAACACTGTTCAGTGGGTAAACAATGGGACTGGAACAAGGACAATCATACAGAAGTTGTGGAGAAAAGAATATAACTCATGGACACGTGAAATGTTACACACTTTGAAAACGTTAAATCTTATAGTAATTAAGGTATCAAGGGTGTTAAAAGGACAATAATGCCAGAGGTCAACAGTGTACCTTCCGAGGGCCTTGGGCCCGAGGCGTGTACGTTGACCGTAGATATTATTGTCTGTTCAACTCTCGTGCTGCCTTCAATGTTCAATGTTGGTTTTTTGTTGTATTTCAATCAAAATTTTTAGCAATGTATGTCCTGTCATTGTGATTTCTGTCAGAGAAATTACACTAGTTACTTGCTGTAACTGGGAAACTTGTTTGTTATTTTTCAAAATAATCTCCTCGGGCATTATTTTGGAACATAATGCCCTCGAGTATCATTTGTTACGTAATTACCCTGAAATCAGTGTTACTATGACAACAATAATTAACTAGTCGGACATTAAGAAAATTTTGGACTTTGTTAGACATGCAGAAGTCTTGTCAGGAAAATAAACTCAAGAAGTACAAAAGCCCAAATGTTCGCAGTACCAAGATTTTGGAAGTCTTTCACACAACCCGTCATTTGAAGTTGATATATCTGTGTTTGTTTGGAAGTTTCAATACCCGCAATACTAAGATTCAGTTTTGATACATTACCACGTAAATATCGTATCTAATAATTGTATATATTATAAGATGTTTACTGGAAGAGAACTGCGGATATAGCCATCTATCTTCAACTTACAGCCTCCTATATTATTATAAATGCTTTGAAAAACTTCCAAGACCAACAAATCTCCGCTTTGAAGTGCTATAAAAATCTCAGCCCATATGGTGCAAACCTAATATTGCTTATTTCAATTGAAGTAGCAGAGTTATTAAATTTTATTTTTAAGGACAGGGACATAAGTTGGATTTGATTACATTGGTCTTGGTCCAGAATTCACGTACTAGTAGATACGTATATTTGACTCGTATTATTTGCGGGAGCAATACGATCGTAGATTTTCCGCGCGTTCGCCGTTCGCCCACGTTGTCGTCGACAACGATAATAAAAGCATGCTGAACACGAAATTGGACAGCTGAATGCACCGGTAACTCACTTTTTTGCAAGGTATTATAGTTTCAAAATAGATGCTAATATTTTTGTTTACTTTCAACGAATATATTTTGAATTAATTTCGAAAGAACAATTATATCACATAACACAACTATAGAAAACAGTAATATCCTAGTAGAAATAAATCTTTTGAATGTGACGTAGTCACTGAGTTCTCCGATAACAATTGAGTTCTGATAAGCTATAAGAAGGCATCAAACATTGAGATTTGAGTCTCGTACATGGAAATCCCGCAGAAGTTAATTTGAACCGACGGACCTATTCATAAAACTTAATCTTCTTTTCTTCATTCAAATCTCTGCTATTCAATTCGACCTTGGACTTCGGTTCTATTGGTTGGGTGTACAAAAAGAACTCTAGAATTTTCCTTTTTCACAAAAAATCATTGAATTTCACTCATTTTACTTACATTCATACATCCTTCGGGTTTTTGTCGCTCCATTTTGTAGGAGAATTGAACAAAGTAAGAGTAAATTACAGGATAATCTTTTCAAACTATGAGCTAGATTGCCAGCATTCATATTCTAAATCTAGATTAGTTATGTAATATTAATTTATTGGTATTATATTTTGTGAATAAAGATTTATTGAATTGAGAGAGGTGGGTAATGGAGAAATATGGGAATTGTGTTTTGTAATGCTCCTACAATGTATTTCAATAGTCTCATAAAATTTGAAGATGAATTAACCATGATGAAGACTATTTAGCTGTTAGTAGAAATTATGTTCTACATTATTTGTTATTGTGGAGTTCTGAACTTCTAATTCAATTACACCAGACTGTAACTATAAAGAATAATGTTTTGCTCTAATAAAGGGCTCCGTACTAATTACACAATAAGTCGGTTTCGAAATTTTTATGTTTTTCTTTTTAAAAGCACAATTCAGTAGAGTTCCCAACCATTCTAATTGAATTGCTCACAATTCAATAAAATGGTTTTATTGAAATCTCTGGTTGGAGGCAGACAGAGTCTGCCGTAAAACAAGTGACATATAATCTAAATAAATTCATAAAAGTAAACTCTGCGTCGGAATTTACGATCATACCTTTAATAAAAGTGAGTTCGTAGTGAAATTTCAAGCGTTTCTGTCTGGAGCTTTCCCTTGAAGGGTTACTGGAGGCTTCAAGCTTTTATTTTATGGATTGGGACAATAACCGGTATACAGGTATCAAACACAGAACAAAAATCTTTGTTTTTAAATTTTACATATTCTAGTTTTGAAATTCCTACGCCTCCAATTGTCTGTTCCAACAAAAAAAAATCAATATTTTATCGAACTGTATTCAAATTTTCTACATTTCTCTGACCTTAAAATATAATACAAAATGGAACATTGCATTCTCAGACAAATGATATGATCCAAGAAGCTAATATAGTTAAGGACAAAACGTGAACTGTGTTTTGATGTGAAGTAATCTATAAGAAAATGCACACACAAAAGCAGTTTATCCAAGATTCAAGTTCTGGGCTACAAAATCGTAATTGATTCATGATCGTCTAATATTGAATTGATCTTGATACATTTCTGTATCTATTCAAACCGTAAAACAAATCTGCCACCGACTTCTTCCTCCGGCGATCAGTTTTTGTCTGACGTATGATATTTTATCGTCGAAATAAAAATCAACAGAGTGTGATGCATGCGCTGCAATAGTATAAGCTCTTCTACTGCATTTTTCTACTGAATGTGCTCTACGAATACAGCATTTCGTATCTCTCCAAGTTTTAACGATGTTATAAATAATGCTAAAAGAATTTACCACGTACAAATATTTCTTGTTGTCTTCGCTCAGGAGATATACGGAACTCATGAATGGAGTACATGTTCCTTTACAAGTCTTAATTCAATTGAAGACTATTTTTCTTTTTTAGGTTGTAGTTCTCAGTTGTATTGAGATAAAAATCCAATTCACTACTTTCATGAAGTTGGTTTGGTGGTTCAAAATTGTTGTGATTGCTCAACAAATAATTGCTAAGAAGGTTTCAAATACAATAAACGAATGTTCTTGCTGTACCAATCTTACAATCGACGTCATAAATTCGTTCTCCACAAATAAGTTCAAATAGCTACAATTCTGAGTATCTGTTTTTAAATTTTCTCAAAGATATATAATTGGTACAGCAATCAATTGCCTCGTGTTATAGCCTAGAGATCCGTAACAGAAAAACTGGCAAGATTTCTTTCCGTCTGCCAATTTGAATATTAGTAAATTTTTGATTTTCTAGTTGATTTCTTAGTTTTCCATTTGGATACTTCGCTTTATCTGGAAATTGTGAGAGAGTCAGCAATCTTTGAATGATTTCTTATTTCGCAAACACCAAGCCTTGCAGATTGCGTGCCAAAGTGCAAAAAAAATGTTGGGCCTGAAGAACAATTGATTCCTGTCGGCCCACGCATTGGGGAGTTATTTTTTTTGCAAAAGCTGAGAGCAAAAAAGCGGCCTATACTAGTGCGTGGACGTTTCGTCAAAGTTGTATAGATTTTTGCTCCATAGAACAATTAGTCCACGTCTGCCATTAACAATTGAATGTATAAATTTTTTAATGAAATTTTTATATCAAGTATTCACGTGGAAAACTTGGGGATGACTTCAATCAACTAAAAAATTGAAAAGGTACTAATACTCAGATTGGCAGACGGAAACAAATCGCGTTACTTTCTCTGTTACTGGCCTCTAGTGCTGTGCTTGATAGTGAAAGGTTCGTTCCAACAAACAGTTCAGGACTGGTTCTGTATTGGTTTTCGATTTGACTCATTCGCATGCGCGTCGAATGAATCAGTATCGGACTGAGTCGAACGTGGCGCGTGTTGGAACGTATTTCTGACAAGATTTGACTATTAACTGTCAAACATATAATCAGCATATAATTTTAGGTTATAATTATTTAGTTGTAGTAAACAAGGAAGGTAAAATCAGGTGAAAACTAAAAATATGAAATAGTTTCTTATATGACCATGTAATTTTAATTTCTATTGACAATAATGGTGACATAGTACACCTGAATTTCGATGGAGAGTCTTCCATATTATCCAAAGTGCTGTTTATCCTGATCATTTATCTAAAAATTTTCTGCTATTTTCTCAGAAATTTCTCTGCTCAGACGAAAGTATTCAAAAAACATGTCAAAGTATTAGAGATAAACTGTTACTTCTAAAATAAAATTCAAAAACTACACAAAATAAAATTTCAATTAATAATCAATACATTTTTCCAAATTTCAATGAATAATAATAAATTACTTTTAATTTTAAATTCTGTATATTTTATTTGAAACTTTCATTTCAACATATCAAATAAAAATGCCTATTTTCTTATAATTCTACAAGCCTGTATAATTTATATTTCTAATTTGATGTATTTCCACAGTTAAATCAAATTCATCATCGCTAGAATGTGATTAAAATTCAGTTTTAGTACTTAGATCACTCATTTTTATTTGAGGTTATCTTATTTGACGAATAGTACAAGCATTGGTCCATGGACTGTTTCGACTGTTCACAAACTGGTTTGCGGATTGAGTCGCTCGTTGTTGGAACGCTTGACTAATAGTCAAAATCCACGTTTGAAATCTGTCGGAACGCTTATTTGTAAATGCGCATGCGTCGGACAGTTCCGGACTGGTTTCTGTTCTTGTTGGAACAAACCTGAAATATCGGTAAGATAACTGCTATTTCTCAGTCTTTTGGTATCATACCTTCCTTCCACACTTGATTGAATATATCTAACAGTAACATATTACCCTCATCATATATTTTAGCATTTATTTATTTATTTATCTTTATTTATACATTCGGGGAGCCAACAGTTTCCCGATAATAGGCTTCCACAATTCAACAATAAAATTAATACATAAAATGATAAGTGCAGTGTCAGAGGCAACAACTTACATATAATCAATTCTTAATTAAAGCCGTTTTAAAATAAAGTAACATATTCAATTCTTAATTAAAGCCGTTTTAAGTTGACTGTAGCTCAGACTAAAAAGATCCAAATGCTGAAAGTTATTATTGTAAGTAGACATCAATATATTCACTACAGAATTCTTGAAATTATTGGAATTAGTTTTGTTCAGATAAAACAAAGTATTATTCCGAGTATTAACACATGGAACGTGAAATTCGAATTTATCTATAATATCATAGTCATCAATCATATTATTGAATAGTTTGAATAAAAATATCATGTCAGCATTAGTTCTTCTTTGTTCTAGAGTCAACATGTTGAAATCTTCGAGTAAATCAAAGTAAGATAAATTTCTGTAGTTACTCTGTCGTGGCCAGGCGACTTTACACATTTTAGCATTTCAATGGCTTCTCTTACTTCTTCAATACTCATTTCTTCTTCGGATGTTGCAGTCAATTCACATCTTGTTGACGGTTCTATGTTTCTCTCTGTTGTATCTAATAATCCTGCGAAGTACTCTTTCCATCGGTCCATTACTTGGTCCTCTTCTGTCTTTTCCTGAAAAATGGTCTGTTGTCTTTCCCTTTCTTGAAGTCTCAATTGCTTTGAGAAATAATTCACGATTTGCTTTGCTATTTTCCTCCATTTGATTTCCGAATGTTCTCCAAATTTTTCCTCCTCTGTTTTTATCAGATTTCTTACTTATTTGCGTTGCTCTTTGTAAATGTTGTATTTCTTGAATTCTGTTGCTGAGATATTTTATCTAGGCTTTTTTTGCATTTTATTTCTTCTTTGATTTCTTGCTCCCACCATGGTGTTTGTTTCTCATTACTTTTTACTTCTCTTGCCACGTTTGCTAAAACTGTTTTGAATATTAACCAATTCTGTTCATTATCAGTTTCAACATCTATTGTGAGCACTTTTATTTGATTTGCCACCTTTTTTTCGTATCTTGTTGCTGTTCCCTCCTATTTTAGTTTGGAAGTTCTCATTGTTTCATACGATGTTACTCTCTTACAAACATTCTCTTTCACGTTTCCTTGCTCGTTGTATTCTCTCTTTATTATCACTTCTACCAAAAAATCTAACATGAACATCGCGTGACTTACTTGTACATCGATGTGATTTTGTATTTGATCATATATATCATTTGATATATATATAATCAAACACAAAATCTCATCGTTCCGCAGTTCAGTCCAGTCAAGTTGGTTGCTATGGAAACAGTAGGCCATTATTCTTATACTACAACACTCCTAAATACTGATTTCCAAAATTCTACGACCGCCAATAGATCTGAATTTATGCGCAAAATTAAAATATAAATTCCTACTAAAGTGCACTTCCGCTTCAGTCTATTGTTATGAAAATCACAGGCAATCATTCAGATGCTACAGCAGACTGATATATCAAATTTCAATATTCTACACCTGATCGTTTCGACTTTATGCAAAAATTACCAAAAGACTGTCAAGTAAAGTGCACTTCCGGCTCGGTGGATCTCACTAAAAATAGGATATGAGCATCTAGACGGTATAATCGTCCTAAATACTCAATTCTAACAATCTACGTTCAATCGTTTTGGATTTATGCGGCAAATTCAAAAAATGTTTCGAATAAAGTGCTCTTCTGGCTTAGTCGATAGCAATCATAATGCAAGGTGTACAACTAGATATTATAGAAGTGCCTAATACAAAATTTAGATGTTCTTTGACTGATTGTTTAGAATTAGAACATGAGGCTGAGAATATGTTTTCACCCGTGAATTAACGAGTTTTTCTTTTTTGTTTCAGGTAAGTCTTTTCATCACTTCAACTATGTTTCCATGATAATATGAGGTGGTAAGAATTTGAAATATATAAACCGAATGTTAAAAAATAGATCATGCAAACTGAGAAATATCGGTCTAGTTTGAAAACTGCAATCCATGCTTATTGATACTTACATAACTATGATAGTATAATTGACGTAGCCTGTTGTATATCAGTTAAAAGTTCCAGTCCAAAATATGTATTTGAACATATAACTGAAGCTCACTTGCGAGATATCGAAGTGATGTAGTTCTATCAAATTTCTATTGCGAATTTTCGAAATGTCAAGATGTGAAACGTGTTATCTGAATGGAATATCAAATGATTACTCCAGTATTTTGAACAGTTGAGTTTCAGACATAATATGTTATATAAGTAAACCATAAGCCAAATCCAGTCTCTATCAGAGCTATCGAATCATGCAAACGCTGATCCGTTTTATTAGTGTCACTGCTGATTTAGAGACTAATCTTTCAAGTACTGTTCTAGCTTACTATTTATTTGTGCAAATTCATCCACGTGCCTTAATTCCGGACACATTTTATAAATTGAAGTCATTCCTGGACAATCTCTTCTTAATATACGCTCCATATTTTGGCCTCCTTCAAAGTTGTGAGAAAGTTCTTGTTATTCCATTCAAAGCAATTCGACTATTGCAACCTGAAAGAACGGATTTCCTTTCAGTACCAGTACAATACCATCGATGTAGCTATGGTTAAATTAATTTAGTGATGAGCAAAATTACTAGCAAGAGCAAGACCAAGACTGATTGAACAAGAACAATACAAATACCAAGACCAAATATGCAAGACTAAACTGAAAATTCCTACTTCCAAAGCATATATGAGTCAAAATATCTATAACAGTGTCAACACATGCTCTTCCAGGAACAAAGTTTTTTTTTATTTGGAATCGCCAGTATGCTTTACTAGATTTTAACATCAAGTATAAAAGAAATCAGCTCTACCACTGTTTAGGAAAAAATAATTACAAGAATGTTCTTGGAGTACCTGAGTATTCTTTATCTAGACAACACATGGTTGAAGTATGAAGAAAAACTATTTTTTTCTTCTATATATTTACTTCTCCCAAACACTTTTTTGTGTTCTGTCGTTAAAAGGTCAATTCATGCATTAGAGGAAGGGTAGGTTCTCGAGTTGTCATAGCTCTTAGTGAGAGCCTCTCAAAACCAGAGATGTCATTCTCTTGACAAGTTATGACAATTTCACATATATGACGGAAGATTTCGCTATTTGAAGGCACCCATACACGTACGGATGAACCTGAAACTTGGACTGCGTAGTTCAAACCTTGAGATTTAATCCTTGAGATCTTCGTAAGCTCTTCCAGTAGCCAAAAAAAGTGTGGCCATGAGTCTTTCGTGAAGGGAGACGGCTTCCTGCATCACTGTATCTTTTTTCTAGATGGAATTTCTCAAATTGCAATGGAATAAAGTATTTTGCTAGTTGATAATTGATTGTGGATTATTTCTAATTTATACCTTTGATGATCTTTGAAAGTAGAAGAGAATAAGTAGCAGATAGAATGAGCAAGACCACGTAAGACCAAGACCAAGACTAAATGAGCAAGACAAACGTATTTTAGTGATACCAAGAACAAGACTGAATAAGTAAGACCAAAGACAAGACTGTCCGAGTTTTGATCTTGTTCTTCCTTTGCTCACCACTAGATTCATTCTCATAAGACGAATAAACGCCTCTCAGTTAAAAAAATAGTAAGATATATTTAACGCCTATCTCAAGTGTTTATCGAACAGCTTTTAATTTCCAGGGTAAGCTTTGACAGAGGTCATACTCTTATTGTATTATGTACAGGCTGTTTACAATTCTATTTATTTTTGTTATACATGATTACGATCAGGAAAAAAAATTTTTAGGTATTGCAGTCCACTTAATTTTATTCATGTTGCTATTCAATTTCGGACGTTTTGGATGTGCACCCATCCATCTTCAGCATTCTTATGAAGTATTACAATCCTATAACTTTGTTTACAGCATAGCTGTGAAGATTAACTTCCAATATTTATTGATAACAATAGGAAAATAACAATCAACTCAAAAATCACAAAAAATGTGTGAATGTAACTTTGGGGCTACCACCAACCAAGGTGGCTGGTGATAGAATGATTACGATCCTAATTCAAGTATCTATTATGTGATGATACATGCAGGTACAAATTGGAAAACTGCATAATAACTGGGACTCAAGAAAAAGATATATCAAGCATAAATTCAGGAATGCATTCTTGTAACGAAACTGGTGAACGCTTTTATTCACTTGAAGCAGACAAATCTTTCTTGAAGTAAGATAACTTCGTGAAATATGCATTCCATATTATAGAAATTCGTGAGAATTTTTGTAGATGCCAAAAACTGAAAAATCATTTTGATCCAAAAGTTTTCCACTATTAAAAACCTTGAAATAGTATACAAGATGTCAGGCTGATTGAGAAAACTCTATTTTGAACAATTTTCTCTTTCTGCATACTCGTAGTTATTCAAAAACCTTATTTTTTTCCTCTTCAACTCTCAACTCCGTTTATTCCACATCAAACTTTCAGTTGTATGATACAAAACTTCAAAAATAGTTTCAGAGTAAAAGGTAGTGAATTTTCTGCAATACATTACAAAGACGAAGTGTCAAAACAGTCTACTTTAAATATCTCAGGGACTTGAATATATTGTATTCAAAAATAAAACACATAGTGTCAGAAAAAAACTTGAAACAAAGTTTGTGAGCGAATATTTTTGCATTGCAGAGACGTGGAGCTCGATATTGAAAAGTAAATGTTGTATTATTCCAAAATTATTCCATAGATAGAATAGAATATAATTTGCTCTACACTTGTGCTCAATAATGTGCTCGTACACGAATTTTGCCCTTCCGATCAAAAGATATTAAATTTGCTTAGTCTACTTTCATTCACAGTGACGTACTTAGTTTCAAGCCAGTGAGATCATAGCTCATCTATCTCATTTTATTCAGAGATGATTATGTGTATCTAACGTAAAAAGAAATATTTCAATTGATTTTGAAGCAATTTGAATCTATTAATTGTATATAGAACAATAATTAGAAAAATTTCACGAATACTGATACTATTTTTTGATAATAATTTATAAGACTGATGTTATTTTCCGAAGGTCAAAGCAGAAATTTGCGAAAAAATTGGGAAAAATATGAACTTGAATTGAAATTTACTATCGGTTATTTTCTCCAAAGGCTCTTGTACTAAATAAGCTCTTAAAACGAGCTTCCAAGCACCTCACTTATCCCTTACACTTTCATTCACTTGTTCTTACTTGTTTTACCCTCGAAATTTCTCGCTACTTATCGTTAAACTTATTGTAATTTTATTCTAGAATAAACATCGGTATCCCCATGAAAATAGACATCACAACGCTGGTAGAAAACTGTAATATCACCAAAGTTAAACTGATCCTTTTTCTTGAGGAAACTAATCCAGCTGGACATGTCACCTGCAGCTTATTCTGTCTCAATGTCTTTGTCAGATCTACGAAGAAGGATCTAACGAACGCGTTTGCGACAGCAACATAAGATAACAGACCTTGTTTACTTTTATTGAACACCATGAATGAGATTTAATTTTCTTTCTGCGAGATCCGGGGATTTAACGGTTGTTAGGGAATACCACTTGTAATTGTCGCATCATCAAGGACTCTAAGGTTACTGTTTATACGCAAATTGAATAGATTTGGAGGTTTTCCAACAGAATGATGTTTAAAGCTTGTAGGCTTGAGTTTTACTAACTTTGAAATGATGGTGTTACAGAACAACAAAACTTTTTCTATAAAATCTCTGCAGTAGTAATTTATAAGGGTGTCAATCAAATGTTATTCACTCTCCGAAAACAGAGTCGATATATTCTACAATATACTCGAAAACATTCCATGATGTCGTGTTCTTGAAGCATTTCATGAAAAAATTCTCCCGAAAAACTCTGAAATATAAAGTGGTTTACGAGACGACCATAGCCCTTAGAAAGATCTTACGGAGTGCACGGATTTCCTTCAGAAAGCATTAGCCTTGACACTGTATATATGAACTCAAGGGCGACTTTTCAAGCCACTAATAGATCCACTCACCTTCGGAATAATCGTCAGTGCAAATCTGGTGCCTTTTACTACCTACAAGCTTAAGAGAAAAAACTCGAGAGCAAAATCTGGGAAATATGATGGATACAGTGACTGTAAGAGACTAGCAAAAAAGAAGACAGAGAATAATGGAGATGACAAAAAGGAGAACTATAGCAAGAAGTGCATTTTTGAGGATGGATTTTGGAGATTGTATTATCTACGATTATTCATTTCTATACAGTGTGGCTCAGAAGGAAGACGAGATAAATCTAGAATCATTTCCATACAATTATAAAGCAAGCATCCACAATCGTACCCACATTCATTATCTTTTTCTTTTTTCAATTACAATTAACGTGTTTCTCCTTTCAGTATTAGCATTTACATGTTCCGGTAAGCTTACCTAATTATAAATGCGCTATTGTTTATATTTCATTTGCTAGTTCAATATCCTTAATGAAGTTTATGGTGTTTACACTATTATTGCTATTAAGTGCTTCCTTCAATGATAGTAGAATTTTGTGGTGTTCTTTGTGTATTATATTCTGGACATTCAATAATGATGCGTTTCACGGTGAGTGCTGTGTAACAAGTGTAACAGTTCATTGGAGTTATTCTGTTGAATGGCTGGTGTGTCCTATTTTTGATCTTGTGGGCAGTATTTGTTTTTGTCTCTGCTGGGATGTGGGTTTACAGTCTTCTATTTTTCCTTGTATTCCTCTTCATTTTTTATTTGTTGTTTGCTTTCATCTGTGTTGCCAATGTTCTACAAGTTTTCTTTTCATTATCGATTTTATGTCATTTATAATGTTTAGCTGTGTGGGTTTTCCGGATTGGGTGACTTCTTTCCCAGCTTTGTCTGCTGATTCATTTCCATCAATTTCCACGTGTGGGAGTATTCAGATATTATTAAGATACTCTTTTGGTTTATTTTGTGCAGGAGCTCTTGGATTTCTTTTATGATATTGATAACAATATTTTAAAAAACCACCGAAAAGAGGAGAGATCACTGTTGAAACAAATAAAGGATGAAAACGGAAACGTTATAATATCTGATACAAATATAATGGCTAGATGGGAAGAACATTCTGAAGAACTGCTTGAGGTATAAACCGAACCTTTAAGATGTATTCTAGAAACCTCAGTATTCAATAAGAAAGATGAGATTACTATAGGAGAGATAAAACATCCAGGGCTGCAGGATATGACGACATTAAAACAAAACAATTGAAATACATGGAAAAAGCGAGAAAAGATATTTCACACGAATTATTAACTATACATGGACTACATAGGGAAAAAGGATTTAGAAATAACAATAATTCTGCCTATACACAAAAAAGGGGATAATAGAATATGTAATAACTACAGAAGTATTTACTAATATGTACAACAGCTAAGCTCTACAAATCAATTCTAGAAAAGAAACCAAGATCTGAAGTAGAAACTAAACTAAAGTGGTTTCAGAGAAGATCATAACATCAACGATCACATATTCATCATAAGGCGGATTTCAGAAAGAATTATTGGGTATAATGAAAATATATTCAAATTGTAACGAATTTGAGTCTATAAATTAGTTATTTCGGCTTCAATGGTGCTTAGAACTATTGTGGAAATATCTTACATCAAGAAATAAAAGCGAATATATTTGTTTTCTAGAAAATTGCTGGTACCTTCTAGCGTTTTCTAGAAAAGCCTGAACGTTTGCTTGAAAAACGTGGTAGAAAGAAACCCACGGTATATATATGTGACTGACTCAACGAGGAGAAGAAGAAAAGTAAATGTAGATCTAATAGCTGCAATAAAAATTATGTATAAATGTACAAGGAATGTAATGAGAATCGAAAATAGAATAACAACGGAATTTGAGACAACACAAGGTGTAAAACAAGGAGAGAATTTGAGCCCGATATTATTGGACGAAGCTATAATAAACGCAAAATCAAGAGTCCACAGAGTCACTTTGAATAAGGTCATACTAAGCAATAAAAATATATCCAAGAAAACAAAAATTATGGTATACAGAACAGTATTTCTGCCAGTTCTGATACATGGAAGTGAGACATTGGTTCTAAATACTTGACAAAAAAGTAAAACTCAGGCGACGGAAATGAAGTATCTCCAAAAAGTTGAAGGGGTGACCAAACGAGATAGGATTAAAAATGACAACATAAGAGAAGACCTTAATACGAAGTCTGTACTTGGATTAATAGAAGAAAGGCAGCTACAGTGATTTGGTCACGTAGTGAGAATGACGGACGGCAGACCAGCTTAAGCAACATGGAAAACTAGGACCACCGAAAAAAGGAAGAGAGGAAAACCGCTAAAAAGATGGGATGACAACATTGCGGATATATTGAAGACTGAAAACATAACAAAGAAACAAGGACAAAATTCAACAAGGAATAGAACGGATTGGAAGAAACTACTAAAGCACCTCGACACCAATAGAGTACAAGAAGATTTCGACTATGTATGTATGTATTGATAACAGGGAGCTTATGAAGTCTGTGCATATTACGTGAGTATGAATTTGTGATAGGGCATGATGAATTATCTTAATGGCCTTGAGTATGCTGAAGATCTCTGTCGAAAATACACTTGTGTGCTCTGATAGTTGATATTTATATATGATTATTGCTGCTCCCGTCTTTCCATCGATCTTTGAGGCGTTAGTGTAAATAATTGTGCTGTTCTGGTAGTTGGATATTATCGATTGGAACATTCTTCTATAGGTGTTCAGATTGCCTTTCATTTTAATGAATTCATGAAGGTCGATATTGATTTTTGATTCATTACTCATCCAAGATGGGATTTTTGATATCAGCTTGGGTTTTATTTTGAGTATCACACATCCAATGGATTGAAATAGATCTGTGATATAAGACTGGTATGGACAATAGGATTTGAGTTTTGTTGTGATGTATGATATGTCGAATATGTATGGATATGTCGGAAGTGTTGGCTGTGTAGCTAGGTTGATGGTGTATGCTAGCGTAAGATTTTTACTTTTCTTGACTAGGGATAGTTCATTTGCTTTCTACTAGGCTTGATCTGAATGCAAAAGCTATCATCTTCAGTGCGGAAAGTGCTCAATGGTCGTAAACTGATAGGCTTTGATGTACCATACACTATAGAACCGTTGTCGATTCTACTCCTGATTGATGAACGATAGATCAGAAGTAGTGTTGATCTGTTTGCTTTCCATATATGGTGTGACAATGTTTAAATAAGTTGGGTCTTCTATAGCAGTCAGCGGCTTCAGCTTTTATACGTTGCCTATCCCTTATGCTGCTACAACCCCTTCCAGCATTTACTTTCGTACATCAATGCAGGTCCACTATTCTGTTTCAAAAGCTTTATGAATTCTTCTAATCTTCCAATCAATTCTACCATAAATTAATATTAAGCTATCTAAATTTTAATATACAAACTTATTTACATGCCCCAGTCCCTCACCATCCATTGTGAAAGAAGGTTCATACTCTCTCCAATTTTTTTTCATACCTTCCATGTACGCACTATGCAAACTATTCTTATCTGTAATTCAGAAATATATCCATATTCAAATATTATATACAGATTGGAAACAATCGTCGAGCAACACTTATTTATTAAAATGTCCACTCGACTGGTTTGTTTTTCTTATTTACCTTATATCTCATACTATTACGAATAGTAGGCACAACAAATTTCTGAAAATCAATATCTTTCGTGAACGTCTAATAAGAAAGCCCTGGTTGTATTATAATTAGTGTAATTAAATTCAAATCAGACCAGTTTTAATTAACATTCCCTGTAATTCGAACTTAGAACAACTGTCTTTTAAAAATTCTTGTAACTTATAATGAATAGGCACCTCCCACGATTTCCTCATAATATTCAATGTGAAAGCAATTATAAGTTTTAAAACTCATTCTCATTGTTCACTTGACCAACTTGACAAGAGAAGTTTGTTCGGTGATGTTTTTGGGCAATGCCTCTCATGTAGCTCTCAAACGTTGTTGATGAGTTAATTCCCTTTAACATCATGTATGTATGTTCATTTGTACGAGTATATCTACTCGCAGTTCATATTGTATCTTGTTGGAATATTGTTACTGTCACACATTGTAGTGGGTTTTGTGTCGGAATTAATTGACTAGTTGTGTTGAATGACATTCAATATTCACTGTTTTCCATATTGCTTATTCACTGTAAAGTTGTTATGGTTTTGAAGAGACGGCAAATTGCTTTCGATCACAATCAATTTGTTCAATTGTATGTAGCCCAGACAAAATGGACGAAAAAAGTGCTGAGTTTGCATTGATTCCCAACGAGCTGAATTTTTGTACAGGTCTTGAATACGTCAATACAAATGCAGTGTCAAAAGTTTCCATCCACCTTGCTTGTGCGTTATTTTTTATCTGAGGTCAAAGTCACAAATTTTCGATTTTCACGTATATCTCTGAAATAGTGAGAACTATCAAAAAAAATAATTGAGCAAGAATTTATGGAACGTAAAATTCTATACAAAAAAGATATCAATACTTGTTTTCCCTACCTACGAAGCACCGTTCTCGAGTTATCGCGATTTCAAACATAGAAAATACGAATATGCATCCATATGTAGAAAGTATGCATCATTTGGAGAACAACACGCGAAACAAACATTACTCTATAACAATTCCGCTTACAATTTTAATCTATCATCAGTATTTTCGAATGCATCTCAAATGATTCTCAATTTTCGAACCGCAAAATAAAAACAGATAGGGTTGTTGAAGATGCGGTGGATCTCATCTATCTGTGACATTTTCTTCTGTGCTCTTTTAAGTGCACTTATACTTGCTTATGCAATACAAACACTTATTTGGAACTATATTGTCTCTTCTCTTCGAGACGTGGTAATGTACATCTTTCATTGATACAAGAGTACTGTGAGCATTGAAACTTCTTCTTTTCGCTTGTCACATGTTTAAAACAAACTTGAATTACCTATTGAAACACTTGAGGATAGATAATTATCGGTTTAAAATTAGCCCAGTTGTCAGAGACAAATTCAAACCAAAATCTCTCAAAAAATGTGATATCGCTGAAACTAGGTTTCTAGGTACTTTTTTGGATGTAGAAAACGATCAAAAAATCTTTGCTGCTCAAAAGTGCATGCTAATTTTGTAATAAGGGGAAACAAAATCGAGAATTTTTATATCGAAAAAAATAATAAAGTTTGATAAAAACAATTAGAATATACTTTGTGAATGAGTACCCAGGGGTTTTTTGGGATGCTGATTAATAATTTGATATAAGATTTTCACAATTGAGAATGGCGAATACAATATGTCGGCAATTCGGAACGTACCAAAAACTTTCAATCTCTATATTTTAAAATTCAATTTATATATTTTGAAAGTGTGAACAGGTGATATTAACATGGTTTTTCTGCTCACTAAGATCATTATATATCAATGGGGTAAAAATTAAAATGATGTATTTAATATGGAGGTTTTTGAAATGAGTGAGAATTTGTCAATAAATGAACAGAAGAATGAAATGTATTTCAAAAAACAATTGAAAAATTGATAGAAATTCTGTTTCAAACTTGTACTTATTGTCTTCTTGTTCTTTAGCATTACGAACATCTTCAACATCGCTGTTTTGCTCTAGCACTGAAATTTTAGGTGAATTTCTACAAACATCACCTGTTAAACAAGAACCACATATTGTAGAACTCAGTAAGTTTGTATATTTACAATTACAAGCTCTCCCACATATTTTTTGCAATAATTGTAAAAAATCAAATCTAAAAGAGATTTCGAAGTTAGCAGTTTTGTCATTTTGACAGGACTGGATATCTTTGAGTTAGAATCGTCCATTTTTCAATCAATATTTGCTCATAACCTGAATGCGTAGTCAAAAAGTAATCAATATATTCTCGAAGCTCAGAATTTCAACTCTAATTTTTTCTTTTTCAATAATTTTTTGAAGCTCAACTTCAAGTTGCAGGAATAAGAATAAGCGAAGAAGATGCATCTTCTTATATATTTCTTATATTTAAGATTACTCAAACATATCACGTTGTATCGATTTCTGAATTATCACACATTAGGAAGTGTATTTTCAACCTTATTTGAAAAAGCAAATGTAATAATTTCTGATTCATATAAATTAATAAAAACCGTTTTGAAAATGAAAATGGTGTCGAATTAATGCTACGAAAGGAAATTATTATTTTAAAACATGAGTTTTATTAAACAGAGACAATGTTCATCATTTCAATTATTTTTACATTAAAAGTGAAAGTATAGTGATGATAAATGTTCAAGGATTTAATTTTTTATGCCTCTATCAATATATATCTTCAATTTTATGAAAGTCAGTGAAAGTTTATAAATTTTAACTTCCAATCAAATTTTCTATGAGTAGAAAAGAAATTATCGAAAACCCATGTCTTCTTTAGAAAGCCTGAAGACTCCACTTCAAGATGCTTCTTGGTTTTTTTGTTTTGCATATATTTTAGATGAAGAAACTTCAGTTTTTCTCCGAACGCCTCGCTTGAATATTTGTATTCAGCGGCTTGGCGCGCGTGGAGTTTTCGAGTTCGTTTTCGTATGTTCAATAATTTTTTATATTGATGCAGAATATTTTTTCATATAACTTATGATATAACTTCGAGTAAAATCTCCTGCTCTTTCGGGTAGTACTATTAGTTTTTCGATTTTTCTCTTTCATTTTTCGAGATTATGAACTTAGCATACACTTTAGAGCTGCAAATATTTCTCTATCTTCTTCTACACCCAAAAAACTACCAACGAGTCAAATTTCAGCTATATCACATTTTATGAGAGGTCAAAATCTGTGACAACTGGACTAAATGTGTAAAATAAGAGACAAATTGAGTTGTACTATATACTGCGTACTTCTACTCAACATAATTTTCCAAATCTAAACTTATACAAGTTCACATATCACATCTTGAATATCAATATGTTGTTCTCATTTTCTTGGATGTATTTCTGTTAATGATTAGAAGAGTTAATATTTTCACTAGTTGACTTCAATTCACTGTCGTTTCTTATTATTGACAGAAGATCGCTTTGAAATATTCAGTCTGTAATATAAAGCTAATAGTAGTTACAAATAGTTGTTTGAAGGGGGTAGAAGTTTAGACACACACAGAAGTGAAGATCAATAGATCGAAGATCAACCTCAAACCAAATTTGCAAGTTTCTAGATACAAATACCAAAGTTATAGAGATTTTCAATAAAGTAGTGCTGTCTCTGAATATTCAAGAGGAAGATTCTTGAAACTTTTCGGTCTACATCTGCATTAGTGGGGCAAATTCCCGAATATACGCAGGGGTGAAACAGCGTGTGAGATTCTGCCTACAATGGCTTCTACATGGCAAAGCCATTACTACGCCTGTCTTGCTCTGCGACAAATTGTTTTGACCTTATCAGTCAAAGGAAGTTCCATTCGGTAATAAAATCAGAGATTAACTCGAGTTTTCGTCGATAAACGCGGTTTAACGTGCTTCGATTAGTTGAGGAACGCTCTTGAACTTGGGATGTCTTTGAAACTCCATTTGTATTGAGTGTCCCTAGAATAGAGACAGAAAAATCTATTCCGTTTCTCGAGATGGAATATGCATGAGCTAGCGAAAAACTGTATTGAACTAAAATCTCTTGTGTGGCGGTTGTTTTTGTTTGGCATCGATTTATATTCTGACAAACGATGCGCTCTGTGGAATATAAGGAAATTGTTATGTACTGTTTTTATTCATATTTGTGTCTGCAGTGCAACATATTGCAACTCCAAAACTAGTTTTTACACATCGTAAGCAATGGTGAAACGCAGGCGAAACTCTTCTCAAAGATCTCTAAAAAATTTTTCCTTGCGCTTGAGGCTCCACTGTATTAAAGAGTTTCCTGGGTACAATCATTACTTGTTCAGGGTTCAATATACTGTCCTGTTTTATATAATAATCAGAGCTCTTTTGTTATACAGAATCCATTTGTTTGATCTTCCTAGTTTTCTCCTATACTTCTAGATCAATATTCTTCTGTATCACTTCTCTTCCTAATTTTATCGTGCCAAAATATTCATCACAATCTCAAGCACGGAGCATCTCAGCTTTGAAATAAGAAATAAATAACATTCCAACAAGATCGATGGCAAGAAAAGAAACACCACTTCATCAAGGTTATCCTCACAATGTCATGAAACAAAAAATCTGTTCAGGATTAGTATTTAAATATTTCATTCTCATGCTTGAATATTCATTATTCGTACTAAGTATGCGTCCTCTAGAATGGCTGTAGCGTCGTCGTTATTAAACAGCGGTATGCAAATTCTACCTCCTCGACTAGAAAATATGCCAAGCATTTCTCTGATTTTCTTTTTAACACGTTTGCACGCTCATCAGAAAAATTTCAACTATTTTTTACTCTAAAAACGAAATATCATGCTTGGACTGGAAATGCTTATGTACGATACACTTGGCAACATTACAATGAACATCGGTCTTATAGGCTATGTGCAAGGGAACGGAGTTTGAACAAATATCGATGCGAGCGCTCATGGTGAGCACCATTGTAACCATTGAATTCCATTTATCAGAATACGTCAATGAGCTGTCATTGAGCATTGTAGTATAAAAGTGAAAATAATTGCATATAAAACATAGGAGAACGTTTGTTCTGTTTCAGACTGTTGTGTTAAGGATGATTCAAGTGAAATATAGTTTCATAGATTTCATGTACCCAGTTATAACATAAAAAAACGAGTGAAGTGAATCAAAGTGGTAAATAGAGTATTGTCTGTCTTTCATTATTAATCTATATAACAAATATGTTTGTAATTCAATTGTGAAATTAGAAATATTCATCATCGATTTGGGATTCATGAATTTACTTCTATCTCTAATTTGTAAGATGTTTCAGTGATAGAAGTTTGTCAGGTGCACTTCGCAATAATTTTGTTGTTAATATTGTCAGCAACATATTCTTCAACATGTTGATATGGCAAAACTAATTTCACGCTTTTCTTCAATGCTTCCTCGGTAAAAGAGATACAGTGTTTGATAAATACAAACCCGATCTGCAAGATCATCGACGTCATAATTTGTCAATTTGGACGAATTAAGACGTTTTCTCTATAATAGGTACGTTATAATTGAAGAAAAAAATACTCAAAATAAATAATTTCAACGGACCTTTTATGCTATGCAAGTTATATAGTACACACACAGCTAAATTAAATAATATTAGTACATTTAAAGAATTATAATTATGAAACAATGATAAAATGGAGTTCAATCGTTCTCCATTGTTTCATGCACGTAGCCTATAGGATATTATATATACATGGTGTTTCACTATATTTGTACCAGACGTTGAGCATCAGTAAAATCTGTTGAATTGTTTCTAAAACAAGTAGATTTTTTTTACTCCTATGCGAATATAGCTAAATGATGTACAAGAAGTGATACCATCCTCTTCAGATGACCGTGAAAACGGTCAAGTTTCTTGCATCGGGTGAGCTACGATAACATAATTCCTCCAGAAGCAGGGGTTTTTTAATTGTAGTATATAAAAAAGATTCATGGTCAATAACGGCAAGAACAATCAGCGATTCAATTATTATCTTCGAGCTCATATCATGAAAGTTTAATGTTCTGTGAATTATTACTCCCATAATATTAGTTTCCAATAACTATCCAAGTTCTTGCAGGCTGGAAAAAGTTCAATTTTACAATAATCCAGTTCATCTATATTGAATATATTCTACATCCAAAAAATCTGACGTGAACATCACGTGACTTACTTGTACATCGTTTGATATATACACTTTATTCAATAATGTCTTCTGTCATTCCAGACTATAATTAATCTAGTTTCAAAAATATTTTGACATTTGAAATGTCAAACAAAATCAAAAAATTGACAACAGATTATCATTGCCTACCTTATCATTCCAATTAAACTGATTGTTTTACACGACAAATTCTGAATGTCGGTTATACTCATAAACTGCATTTCTGGCTAAGCCGATTGATACAAATATAGTAGATGACTATTTTGATGTTACAACAAGTTCAAACACTAAATTTCAATATGTTATGGCTGATCATTCTAGATTTATGCAAAAAGTTCAAAAACAGTTTCAATTAAAGTGCACTTCTGGCTTGTCTGATTCATACAAAAATAGCATGTTACCATTCTGATACAACATCAAGTTCAAATACTGAATTTCAATACCCTGCGGTTGATCATTCTGGATTTATTAGAAGAATTCGAAAAAAGTTTCAGGTAAAGTGCACTTCCGGTAGAGACGATTGGAACCATAATTCGAGGTGCACAACTAGATCCTATACCAGTCTTAAATATAAAATCTCAACATAATACGTTCAACCAGTTTTGAGATCTGCGAGTTACGCACGCACGCACGCACGAACGAACATACGTACCGACCGACATCAAGCCAAAATAGTCAAAATGAATTCAGGGATGCTCAAAACTGATATTCCCATCAAAATCTCGATAGGTGAATTTTGTCGGTTTCGCAATACTTCCTTGTATTTAGTACAAGTAAGTAAAAAGCAATAAAAAATATGAAATAGTGAGCTTATTGGTGAACCTATGATTTTATATTACATGGGTTATGATATTAGAAACATACGAGAATAAAAATAGCGCTGTTATTATTTGAATGCAATAACTTCTTTATTTACTAGTCGATACTTAGGGACGCGACGGCATATTAATCAATTCGTATTGGGGTATTAGCTGTAAGAAAAACATCTGTAATAATTAGGCTACCCATTCATTGAATTGGTCATTTAATATCGTAACGGGTCATATTAGTCCAAGGATAGTGGAAAACTGATAACATCAGGAAGTAACAGGATCTCGGAAACTTATTTCATCTTGCTTTCTTTCTATCTAGAATTATATAATATGTGAAATCTCTTTATCTCTGAAGAAAAGCTCCCACAATTTATACATTTAAAATAACAATAACTGTATAGCTTGAAAAAGTAGTCTGATAAGTCTTGGGGGGTGCTATTATCAAGAATTTCCCCCATATATTTTTACAATTGGCCAAGTTGGTCGTGCTGTAGGAACGCATAAGCGGATTTCGGAGCGTTACGCTCTATGAGTACGACAGTATTAGAATCGGTAGGGAATGTAATAATACAAGATTCCTGGAAAGAGTCTTGGATTCATTGAAAGTAACTTTTATTCAGTTCGATAATATTTAGCACATATTATATTGTTACGCGTACCTCGTTGAAATAATGGTGACTAGAGTATATATTGTACGAAATTCTACACGACCAGAAAGTTTATATATACAGGGTGTTAAAAAAAAGAGAGTGGAAAACTTCATGGCATATGCATTTAGATGTGCTGATTCACAATCGAAAAGAATCGCAAAATTATTGAGGTGCTTCAAGAAGAGTATATTTCTATTGCCACTGGTCGACATCATGCTAATAAATAAATATTTTGTCCCCGTGATTAATGTTGAATAACAAATTAATCAGTTTAATTCTGGCGTTTTGTAGAAATATCTCCACTGTCACTGATCACAAAATTGAGTCGGTGAATATTGATGTGGTTTCTTCATAAAAGGGATAAAACATGCCTTTTTATTCCAATATTGAAATGGCCGATATGGTTTTTAGGTATGGTCGTGCTGATGGAAACGCACTTCAAGCGCGGCGTCTCTATGAGGAAGTCTAACCAAATCGCGCATTGCCTTCATCCAGAAATTTTTCAAAAAGTTTTCAACGACTGTAGGATACTGGTTCACTCTATAAATGTTCTGCCGGAAATGGACGGCTAAAGACAGTAGTTACACCCAAAGTTAAAGAAAGAGTGTTAGATATTATTGAAGAAAATCCCGAAACAAGTGTTAAAAGCATATCTGTTGAAGTGGGTATCAGTGGTCCCCTTGTTTGGAGAACTCTTCATTCTCAGCTTCTACATCCGTACCATTTTTAATAGGTACAAACCCTATCTACCAGATTATCATGCCAGAATGGAATTTTGTCTGTGGATTTCACATCAGAATGCCGATAATCCAGATTTCGTTTCAAATATTCTTTTCACAGATGAGGCCAGTTTTGCTAAAGATGGATTATTCAGAATCCATAATAATCATGTTTGGTCAGATGAAAATCCACACGCCGTTGTCGATTCACAATATCAAAAGCGATTTAGTCTCTATATTTGGCTCGGCATTCTAGTAGACACTTTAATAGAACCAGTTGTTTACCCAATAAGTTAAATGGTGCCGCATATCACAATTTTCTACAAAATAAACTATCAGTGCTCTTAGGGCCAATATTTCAGTCCTTGGTTTATCTTAAGCGAAGCTTAATTATCTTAGTAACAATTGTTCTAACAATCATTACTATGGAGACTAAGCTACGTTTAAGGTAAACCAAGGAATAAAATACTGGGCCTTAGAGAATATATTAATTGATCAAAAAATGAATATGTGGTTTATGCAAGATGGGGCTTCGCCTCATTTTACGCTTCGTGTTAAAGAGCACTTCAACCACAGGTTCCTTGAAAGATGGATAGGAAGAGGAGGTTTCGTTCGATGACCTCCTAGATCTTCGAATTTAACACCACTTGATTTTTCTGTATTGGTTATCTTGAAAGTTTGGTCTATGCAACACAAGTACGCAATTTAGAAGATTCGCAACAATTGTGTAAAGCTGTGAAACAATTCAAAGAAAGCCGGGCATTTTTGAAAGAGTAAAGGCATCATTTATAAGAAGATGCAAAGCTTGTGTGGAGATGGGAGGAGGTCATTTTGAAAATTCACTATAAAATATTCTAATTCATCAATAAAAACAAATAAATTTTGATGGATACCTGTACTCATTTGTTTATCGCTGTTCTGAAGAACAAAACGTCAAAGTAAAATTAATTAATTTGTTATTCAACATCAATTACGTGATTAAAATACTCATCCATTAGCTTCATTAAGAATTGCGTGTACACATCTTCAAGCAATCCCATAATTCTGCGAATTACAAAAAACAAATTGTTACTTTAGTCTGTGTTATTATTTACGCGAGATAAGTTCCATAGTATTTTGGTGAGTTGAATCAGTGCGTTGAGTTACCATATGTGTGAGTTAAATCAGTGAGTTGAGTTGCTAGGTGTGTGAGTTGAATGAGTATGCAATGTGTGGCTGACAGAGCATTTTGAGAGTGAGTGTGAGTGAAATAGTTGTATGCCTTCATTTGTGTCTATGTTAAGCCTAAGTAAGTGTTATATTCTTGGTATTGTTGTGTGATATGTGATTTATATCCTTCCTAATCCTTATCTTAGCGGCGCGAAACGCCGTAATGGTGGAATCCGAGACGCCTAATGAAGTTACAGTTACCAGCCTGGTACCAACGGTGCACTGCTTAGTACAATTGTCCAACTTTCACTTACATTTGTGTGGGGAGAATGAGATTCGGTTTGTACTCGGCTTTTACTAAATACTCTAAGTGCCTTGATTAACACACTGATGTCGAATGCTAAGTCACTCGATCCGAGTGTTCTATACAAGGTCTGGAACCTAAGGCGAGTTCAGGAATCGCAAGCAAGCCTGAGATTTGTTCACGAAATTCATCACAACTTGCTTACTACTATTACTAAAATTCACGTAGATGCTATACGTATAATAAAATCAACAAAGATGCCTCAGGAACTGAACTGTCATAAGCGACATTTCTGAAAAATTTCTCTTCAAAAAAAATATCATCAATAGGACAATACTCTTTTTGTGTGACAGCATGAGGGAGCGTCATGTCATTTGTCGTCACGGCATACAGTTCGATCTGCTGCCAAAGCGTCCTATAGATGTTTCACATCAAAAGCTCTAATTTGAATTAATGCATCATTACAGTCAGCAAGAAATAAGATGATATTTGATTTTGTTCCCATACATACTTAGGTAATGTTCTGCAGGATCCTTAGTCCTAGAATGAGTCGTGAAAAAAATTTTTCTTGATTGGATCAACTATCATGTGTTGAAATTTTGCTTGATTGATTTTCCAATTGATTGAGATTGAACTAATATACAGGTATTATCAGATAATTATTCCTGAAGTACATTACATACCTGTAGTAAATTCAAGCGAATGGTATAGTAATGTTAAAATACAGTTTGCAAGTCAATACAAGTTGAAAGAAAACTATATTTTCCTAGAAATCTGTCCATCTATAGTAAACATTAAACCCCTAACTTCATTTTAATAACATCTAATCAATTTTCAAAATTACCCTGATAGAAGCCTGATTGCCCTTTGGATGTCCTGCTAGCAAGTCGTACCAGGAGCGAATAACGAATAATTTCCCCTTCTCTGCACCTTCGTGGCTGGGGTAAAGCTCACGGTGGCCTTATTCTCTAGTTCAATGCCCTGACCTAAACTCACTGCAGCAGGTTGACCCCGTTTCAGTGGCGTTCGTGATCAATGGGTGATAATTTTCACTCTTTATACTGATTTCCGAAACGATATTATCTTGATGGGTGTATTCATAGACGACCAATTAATTTACTTCCTTCTGTCTTGTTCAGAAGCATGTAGGAGCGATTAGCTATCGCAATCTGACCTCATTATGGAGATTCCAGGGTAAAATGATAATTGAGATACAAGAAGCATTATGTCATATCTTCACGAAGCTAATGCTGTTGCTTGTATAATTGTTGCTTTGAACTTCACTTTTTATCTGATACTAACATGAACCTCATCATCGAACGATTTTGAGTAGTTCATAATCAAAAATCAGAAATCAGGAAATCAGTGGACAAGAAGACAAGTATCAACATTTGTTGCAGAAATGTAACTAATGGCCCAGTATTCTATTTATCACGATAAAGTTACAAAACTAAATTCACCAGATAAATGAGAATATATTATCCCACATCATTATTTCGAATGAATTTGTATAGAGTGATGGAGGTAGAATAATGTTTCGCAAACAAAGATATTCAAACTTTGGAAGACATTAAACAGCAGTTTATAACAGCACAGTTCTAATAGAATTGTGAAAACGCTGCACGGAACAATTTATCTCTGGGATACACACCCTTTTGACGTTTCGTCTTGTTGCTTCAACATTTTCTTCGCACTATTGTTAAGAAAGCAGGGGTGAATTTCCAATTTTTCCTAATGAACAATCTGAATAGAGGACTTATTCCATATAGAAAAGTACTGGGTTTTCCGGATTTCCGAAAAAGCAATAGATAAATGTAATTTAATTGTAATTTTTGATGAATGTTGCTCAAGTGAAACATAATATAGTAATTTCCTTATACATATAAGTTTTTTCTTTGCTCCGTGATCATTTTATCCATTATCTAATTGAAATATGTTATACCATCTCCCAAACTTTGCATAAAACAAATTGACTCATAATTAGAACAAAAATTTCGAACTTCAGCTTGTTAATTTTTCGGGTACTCAATCAAATTATCAGCAATATCAATTAACTTTGCAAGTTGGAGTTCATAAGCGACCTATTCAGTGTTAGCAGAGCGGAAGTGTCTTTGAGCAAAGGCTCGATGTCAGGAAGTATCAATATTTATCCACGCTTATTGATCTATTTCGAAACCACAAATTTGTTTATTTGCCCGCGATGCTCACTTATTGATTATTTAGCTTGCCATAATATATTTAATCGTTGCAACCGAATGGTACATAATCCTCGAATTACACACGGATGTAGACGACCTACTTAAATGGGGAGAAGCGGTAGCGGGAGATAATTCAGCAGATTCAAAAGTGTTGAGAAGGAGGTTCTATTAGATTGATTAACTGTGCATAAATTCTGAAAGAATATCAGCACAATGTTTTGAAATGTAGTAGTCTTCCCTTTTCACAAAGGGTAATTTCTTATATACATTTCAATATGCTGATTCACAATCAAAAAATTTTTTTCCAAAATTCACAAAATTATGGGGGTACTTCAACAAGCGTACATTTCTAGTGCCACTGGTCAACACAAAATTTTCAATGAAGCTGATAAATGAGTTTGCGCTGTCTTAGAAAATACAGGATTGTATAAAATCCTACCTTAGCGCTCACCATCATTACTGTGCTCTTCTTTGAAGTAGTGAAGCTTACAGGACCTAGCTTCACCACCTCTCCATGCTAATTCAGTAACTACAATGAGATAGAATTTCTTTTGTAGTCCTTCAGGTGTATTTTCATCCTACAAACTTATCATTTTGTTATGTTCTTCAACTGAAAAGGTAGCTGAGCTTACTTTGCGATTATTTGGATCGTTTTGTAAAATTTTTTGCTTTGAATTCCGAGCATCTCGAGTTGATTCAAATCTGATGTCAGTTAAAGGTTCTATTACTATATTATATTCATTATAGAATTTTTCTTGTAACAATTTTGCCGTGGTATTCCAAATAGTCTTTATCACTCCTTCTTTTTAGTCCGTACCATCTTGTTTTTTCATATTAAAGCCCCAGTCAGTCAAAATTTTATTTAATATTTATATATCCGCAGAACGATTTATGTTATATTCTTTCGCTGCACAAAATTCCATGAATTGCTTCCATATATATTTTTTTGAACTAATAGTATTATGTGGGTCGTATTTTCAATGTTGTTTTGAATTCCATTTAACGAAATACACCCAAAACGATCCATTATTATACATTTTGACGTGTATTTTTTCACGTTTTACAAACCTATTTATGTATTGTATTGTAAATAAAACCTAATCTGCATTCTTGTTATCGAAATAAAATCTAATCTACATTCATGTTGGCAGATACAGTTTGATTTTATTGGCCACAATACGTCAAAATTATGCAATATTATTGGCTGATGCCATACGTCAAAAAATATCCATAATAATCATGTTTGGTCAGATGGAAATCCTCACGCCGTTGTCGAATCACACCATCAAGAGCGATTTAGTCTCAATATCTGGCTCGACATTTTCTACAAAATAAGTTACCAGTGCTCTTAGAAAATGTAATAATCAATCAAAGGATGAATATGTGATTTATACAAGATGAGGCTCCGTCTCATTTTACACTTTATGTTGGAGTGCACTCCAACCACAGGTTCCTTGGAAGATAGATAGGAATAGGAGGTTTCGTTCACTGGCTTCTTAGATTGGCAGGCACAGGACTAACTTTAGAACTTTTATTTCTCTGATATCAACGTGAAAAATGCTACATTTGCAAACGAAATTACTATTGTCTATTATTATTTTTGTATTTTTGTAAAGTAGGATATGACTTTATATATTTAACATAATTGGCAGGAGAAAAATGTTGATGTAGATACGTTAAAAATATAGTATGACGTATTTTTTGGATCTTTTGTAAAGAAACAAAGAGAAATTTAATGATAATAAGAATATACAGTCCATTGAGAAGATTGAGTCTCATTGCTTTAACATTGGTCCTTCGAGTCGGATTGGTGTAAAGAAGATTTGTAAGATTTCTCTGTGAAGAAAGAATTGTACCTGGATTGGTTTGTTACGAGTACAGGGAGAGCGGATACTCATCAGGGTTTTCGTACAAGAACGCAAGTACAATCTTAGCCTGTTTGTCCAATCGCCCAATAATTGTAGTACAGTTTAAATCTGATTATAATAATTAATTATGGAAGGTGCAGAGACATTATTAGGCCTAAAAAATAAAAGAAAGGTTATTGAGAGTAATCTAACTAGGTATAAAAAATATTTTGATAATATAAATTCAGAATGTGATGCGAAAGTACTACAGGAATTGAATATTAGATTAGAAAAGATAGATCCTAGTTTTGAAAAATTGATTGATATTCAGTCTCAGATAGAAATATTAGAGTCGAATATAGTAGATAAAACTGAACGGAAGTCATTCGAAAATAATTATTTTGCTGTAGTAAGTGCTGCGAAAGCTCTTATAGAGAGCGAGGCGGTGGCTGCGAATGCTTCTGTCGATGGTTCGGAAGTTGGTTCTAAATAACAATGTCAAAATTTGATGGCAAATACAAAAGTTGATTGGAATTTGAAGATTCATTTGTAGCACTAGTAGACAGCAACTCTCAGTTATAAGATATTCAAAAAAATTTATATTTGAAGTCATTTTTAGAGAATAATGTTGAACAAATCATTAATTCAATCGACGTATCTGATGACAATTACAAAATTGTTTGGCAGTTGTTGGTAAATAGGTTTGAGAATAAAAAATGTATGGTTGATAATCATATTCGCACTATCTTAGAATATCCGTTCCTCACAAAAGAATCGTTTGTGGAATTGAGAAATTTGTACAACAATGTTAATGAAAACCTGAAAGCACTTAAATCTTAAGGTGAAGAAACTGATAGCTGGAATCGACTAATTATATATAATGAGCAACAAATTTGATAATGTGACCAGAAGAGACTGGGAGTTGTACCAGTATGAAAGTGAATTACCTACCTTAAATATTTTAGGTGAATTTTTGAAGGCAAAATGAGAAGTTTTAGAAGAATTAGAGATAGCAAGGTCGAAGAAATACAAAGCTGATAGTCAGATGATCCAGAATAAATCAAATATGAGCGATCATTTTGCTGTTACAGATAATAAAGTAATATGTTATTATTGTAAACAGAATCATCTGATATGATTGCCAATCGTTTCGGAATTGGAGTATTGTAACGTTATTCATTTCAATTTAGGGAGCAAAAGTTACTAAACACTAATATTTATTTTTATGATTTATTGAAATAATAAATTGGATAACTAACACTATTTATAATGAATAATTCTAATTTAAACTGAAGAATATCACACTACACTATAACTTAACTTTAATTATTTATGTCAACATTGATTTATTTTAAATAACACAATTTATTTCAACCACTAGCAATCCATAGTATAAGGTCTCTGAGCCAAAAGCAATAATCCTCTTCGTTGAGTCAGCGAATATATACCGTGGGTCTCTCCCACTACGTTTTTCCCGCAAACGTCCAGGCGTTTCTAGAAAACGCTTAAAAATACCAGCAATTTTCTAGAAAATTAATATATTCGCTCCCATTTTTTTATATAAAATATTTCCACAATAATTCTAAGCACCAGTAAAACCGGAAAGACTAATTTATAGACTTCAATCCGTTACAGTATAAATGAAAGAATTACAGTAATTAGAAAACTAAAATTATGTTTAAATTGCTTACAGCGTTATCATTTTTCATTAATATGTAAAGCCCAAGAATGTAAAATGATTACGCTGCAAGCAATTTGATTGAGTTCCATTGCTCTAACAACTATCTCTGCTAATGTACTAACAATGAATGAGATAGATATTTGTTGAAGTCTAGAAACTACTATTCCCAATTCGGCGTTCAGAGTGAATGATAATTCTTCAACAGTTGAATTGGCAAACACAAATTCTGAACCGCAGAACACAGATCAAGCTTCCCCGGATTGAATAGACGAGTCGGAAAACCGGAAACCGTGAAGGTATCGCAAACCGTTTTCCTCCAGCAAAGTCCGACGCGCACTGTAGCTCATTTCGACAAGAACCTTCATACATCATCCGAGCCGAACAGATAAATTGGCCGTTTCAGGATATCATTCCAATTCAGCGCAGATTCTTGCCGAACGCAAAAGTAAATTATAAAGAGTAATTGCTCTATGAATCTCGCGCACAGATACTCACATCTAGCTATTAGGAGCGCAAATCGTCCACGTGATTTATTGGTTTTAATAGAGCCATCGAAAGAAGGAATTGCTAAGTCATAAAGGCACACCTGCTGAACTTCGACGAGCAAAAATTAATCATGGAACGGAAATTGCAGCTATGTTTAGGTCTTCATTTTCTCCTGCTTTTGAACTTGTTTGCTTTCCTCTTGAGCGAACTAGCTAAATTTAAAAAGATTCACAAACTATGGATCTACTATTGTTTGGAGCTTCATTTTGTTTATCAAAATTACGTCTGTAGTTTGTTGTATTCAAAGTCCTAAAAATAGTAATTAATTGTAGTATCCCGATACATCCCGCAAATATAAAAGGATATATTCTCCGTGGCCAGTAAAGCATCAGAAATCCTATAATCCAGTTAAGATGAAATATCTACCTGAACAAATTTCGAAACTTGTTCATCCACTCCACAAGAAAGAAATATAATCCAGAACCTCAAAACAAGAAAACTTTATTGAATTACCACAATTAAACGTCCGTAAAGAACAGAGATAAAAAACAACTGAGATGTGAAACCAAGATCAAGATTAGGGCTTTGACCTTTGCGACATTGCAGTAGGCTGAGAATCGAAAAGAATCTTATTTGAGGCGACCCATTGTCTCTAGGCTAGATCAGACGTTTCATGGAAGATAAATAAAACATATGCGACGCAATCTACTGTAAACCACTGTTTCCAGAAAGGGACAACAGCGTATGAAATGGACCTTCCCGGGCCGGATTTATTCTAATCTAATCTAATGGTCCTAAGTAATTTTATCGATGTGAACCAGACTCAATCTCGAAAATAATTACTTTCGGAACAGTTTTCCCATTAAGTTTTCTTTCAGATCTTATTAAAAGATATTTGGCCCAATACAACTTTGAATTGTCATTGTTGATTACAAAATCAATCAAAAATTATTATTTGGATATTCAGATTGTTTTGAACAATAATGTATATGATTAGATGGGACTCTCTCAGTCAATAATTGCCCAAGTCTCTTCTGTACATAGGATGTAAGCAATTATTTACTCAACCTCTGAATATCCGGAACTATAAGGTTGTTATTCACAGTTTTTTGCTTGTAAAGCGCTTGACAGCAAATTATCTTTGAATGCCGCATTAGAGATTGGTCAGAAAGATGCGTTGTCCATTAAATCAAATGATTCACTCACCAACTGCTGCGAATACCAACATAAGAGCTTTGAGGTTGGTTGAACAAGATATGTAATATGAGGGGTATTTTGAAAATTTTTACAGAATTCCGTGATTCCTTCTCAAAAGTCACTGTCTTGACCAAAGTTCTTCCTTCTTTTTTCACTGTCTCATAATTCTGATTAATTCGCAAGCTATAACTTTAACAAATGTTTCTGCTTCCCCCCACCCCCCTCACGATTATTTTTGGCAACATCCATATTTGTTATGAATAAGTCCACCAAGTTTACGTTCTAGAGTCAGAATGGGTGGCGCAGATTGCATCGTGTGATGCGAAAAAAAGTGTCACACCAAGTGCAGTTCAAAGTGGCAAGAAAATTTGCTGCAAATTGAGTGAAAATAATTGCATAGAAAATCGCCTTGTGTGCGGCGGGCTTTAAACGATTGTCAATTGTTTTTTCACAAGTAATGGATATGATGTCTAGTTTGGTATCAATCTAAAGCTCTCGGGGAGATAGGCTGAGTAGAATCATAGAATGAATTATCAGTGGATTTCACGTAACTATCTTCAAATTTTACTTCCGGGGATCAAATGCCAAAGCTGTGTGTTCCAGTAAATTAAAAATCTTCATTTCCAAAAATACTTATTTCATATAAGGACTTTAACAATGACAGCCGTCACTTTGAGTATGACAGCTGTCACTCTGACAATAACAGCTGTCATTTAAACCATGCATTTGCCTAATGTGTCACTCTGAATCTATGAGACAGTCATGAAACCGGCCATGAAATTTATGGTTTGGAAAGTACTGTGTGGCCGCAGAAAATTCTACATGATAATATTGTGCAACAAAACGAATCTTAATACTAGGACAACACATTCAATTTCACAAAAAATTATCGACATAATGGGAAAAATTATTATCATACTGTAATGTTTATTGCTTTGAAATTGCTTATAAATAAAATAAAAGTCACTATTTGATAATTTAAGATGGAATGAAAGTTTTGTTCTTCTGGATATCACTAACAACACTATATTATTTATTTATCACTCAATACTAACTTGAACAAAGTCGCAGATATTTATATATAACTATTCATATCCACTGATGACTTCACTGTTTGATATTCACTGCTCTAGCATCACCATTACATTACTCTCTCAAGCCTTCATATTAGTAATATCCATTTCTCGAAAGTTCTACCACATTTCTGGAATATTGCTAGAGGCTTTCATCGGGAAGGGTGATGTGATGCAGTGCAGCGTGATGCAAGGAGAACGAAAAGTTCCGCCCAGGCAAGGTCACCTTTGCTCGTCTCCACACTCTCTCACGTTACAATACTATAAGTGATTCACATAAATTATGCATATAAGTTATGAGTTACATAAATCGACTCCTATGAGATTTCTGTTTATATTTTTGTATATCATCTGATCTCATACAAAATTATATCAGATTAGGCTGGACTGGATCATGTGAAAAGAAAAATTGATACTACTCTAAGATAAATTTCAGTAATTTGAACCATATAGCTCGTTATTTCCAGTCAATAAGATAACCTCATTTGAGAATTTGGTTTTTCTTCATCCACCTCTTAATTTGGTGGTTTACACATTGCAAATAATGCCTAAACTGAGCATGTAGGCATCTCAGATCTATCATCAATTCGTATGAATGCTTTCGTAACCTGAATTTAGTTTATGGATTCATATTGAGAATCGTAGAAGAAATATTGTGTGGCGTGAAACAAATGTGCGAACTGGCATTATGAAATTCAGAAAATATTTTTTGTGACTTGACGATTCTTGACTTGAAAAATGTAGCCTTAGTCTTGCGATAATGCTCAAGTTTACTCATTTGTCGCATAAAGCTATTAACTCTTTATTTTCTCGAGTCTTCGTGGCGCTAGGAGTTTTATTCCAATTCATAGAGACAGCTTGGAGACAAATCGCAGTCTTTATGTCAATTTTGTTACGTCATAGTTACATTTATAGGGACTTAAATATTGTATGTTGGTGCGAACAATTGAATCGACAACTTTATACTGACAGTTAGCTAAGAGGGATGTTTGAAATCAGGCTCAATTCATGTTTAGTCATTTTTCTGATTTGTTATTGATTATAACGGTATGATTTTATTATATTGTTATTATTTGATGACATACGAATGTCAAATCTGACATGGAGCTGAGTAAACTGACTTGACCCTATCTCTTACTTCTAGAAGACTATCTTCAACAATGATGACATTGAATCACTTCTCTAATTGTTCGATAGGTAGTTAAGAGTCTATAAAGTGACGTCCAAAGACAGTTTTTACAAATTAGAATTAAGCCCCAGAGCGACTGTTGGTATTGAAAATTCGACGTAGGCTGTACGCTACTTTTATCCAACACGCAAGCGCTTTATACGTGATCACGTGATCATAACTCCGAGAGCTGCTCAGCAAGGTACGAATAATTGTGTAATGCGCGAAATTTGAAAGACACATCATGTAGCGTAGTGTTATTGTGATTCTCAATGATTGTGAAGTGAGCCATAAGCTCACGTTTGAGGGTTTATGATCAAGCTATGAAACATAATTTGGCACACCAAACACACAAATACATATTTTTTGTAGAATTCATAGCAAATAATAATCAGGTAGAACGAATTGAGCTCCGCATGTAAGCATATGTAATTTTGGAAAGTCATGGCGAGACTCGAGACCGAGACGAGACTGATCTACTCGAGACCAGGGCGAACCGAGACGAGACTGAGCTTGAGTGGGAAAACTTTACCATTTATACTTTCAGCCACACCTAATTAGGAATATCTGAACTACCTAATCAATTAATTATGATTAAAAATGATAGCAACAGGCAACATCCAAATAAATATTTTATAATCAACCATAAAGCCATAGTATACCGAAATAAACTTAATTGAAATCCTATTTCATGTACTGGAATTCCAATTTTCAGTTAACAAAATCTAATTATTAGTAATTGGTCTATTTCGAACAGTCTTTTATTCCGCCCAAAAGCAATCCGTAAATACATTTCAAAACAAGAGCCTTTGAACTCAAAAGATCAATACAAAAATATTCAGGAATTCATTAGTAACTTTACAAGAACCTTTTTCCCAGATGCAGACTGTGAATACTTGGATTATTACATGATCTTTCCGTGCGTATTTTTTTTATTGACAACTTGTTTTCCTTCCTGTTTCTTAAGTGTATCAGGTCTACGATCGCATAAAAAGAGTTGATTCACTTAGAGGAAGTCGCAAAGTTGATGTTTGATCGTTGCAATAAAGATTTGGTTAGAGTTTGTCAAAGGAGCTTCATTTCAAAGCAAGCTTTTTCTTTATAGGATGAATATTATCAAAAATTTCTGATGTACAATCCGTTGTAATAACAAAGTAGTTATCAGTACATTATTTTGGAAGAATGTGGACTATTTGAAAAACATTCACTTTCCATTGTCAATTGATTGCCGAAATATAAGTATCCTGGATCCTGGAAAGAACTGAAGATATTAGCACAAATAAGTACTTACAGCCCACTGATATCACAAGGCGGTTTCAGTGAAGAGCTATAACGTTAAGGAAAATAGATAATCGGCATCAGGCAGAATACCGACCATCAGCATCAGAATCGGCGCGAGATATCAATTAAATGCTCAAATACGGTTCCGAACGAGCGCCCAATAAAAAGTCTGCCCAAAAACACTCATAAAAAAGATATAAAAACACATTATAGACCCATAACAGCGGGAAACGGAACACGAGGAAATGTCCTTGAACAAACACGTGGAAAATCAAAGTGCACTGCGAAGTATGTCATTGACCTGAATCGTGCTGCACGGCATCGCAACGACCCAGAAAAATAATAGAAACCCAATAAGGCCTAACTCAAAGGGCTCCAATTTAAGGAGATTCAACTCTTGCTTTAATTGGGTCACTGAAAACTTGCTGGAATGGCTTCAGCGACGTGTTTAACTCAATGGATCAACCACTATTTAAATATTTGTTCCAACAATTAATGTACGAGTATTAAATTCGAGCTCGAATGACTGCAGAACTGGGTCACAAGTTTAAATAGAACTAGATTACCCATCACTGTGTTTGTGTACTTATTTTGATTCTTCAAGAGTATTCTGTAATTATTTCTCTTAGTGGAATCATCGCAATTCAATCAGGAAAAAGCTTTTAATACAAATTCTGTTTCAGTGTTCGCAAACATTGATGCTTCGATCTTCTAAATCTTTCTGCGGATTATTCACAGATTTTATTGTGGAGTATTTACAGATTCTCCTATAAACAACAAACTATGAATTATGTGCTTAATAGAAAATATTATGGGATGGACTTATTCGTAAAAAAATCTCATTCTCCAATATTTTGCAATATTTCGTTGGATACAATGTCAAATGTGATTATAAATCTTCTTGCTTCGCACTTTCCAATCTGAAATTGTGACCCTGTTATCAAAATTATATTCATCTTGACTTTCTTTCTAAAACTGGAAACTGAAGAATATTTTTCGAAACGAATCAATTAATAATGTATTTCTAACAATTTTTTCATATTAAAATAAATAAACTTGGTTTTCTCATGTATAGAAATATTTGTTTAACATGCTGGAAGAGAACATCCATTTTTAATCTACAAAAACCTCAACCCACAAACCGTAGACAAAATATTTTCGTTGGTAAGTAAAGCAGGGAATATACAGTCGTCATTCGAGCAAATGAAATCAATAGCTTGTTTCCTATTTCATTCTATGTTGGTAAGACAAAAAGAACAGGTCGAATCAACTGAATGAAGGTAAGGCACACACACTCACTTTCTCATGAGCAATTTGAGTTTATGAAACACACACTATTGAAAATGGGTACAGTATCAGAAACTTCTCTTTTTGCTAAAAGTGGTTTGAAATTACTCGAACGAAAATTAATGAATTACTAACAAATGATTCAGATTTTGAATGAATTATGCCATCGAAATCGAGTTGTCAATGAAATTTTAATTGCTAGTCTTTCTGACATGATTAGTAATTTTGTTTTTAATCATATTGTAACGTTATTTATTTTAATTTAGCGAGCAAATGTTACTAAACACTACTATTCATTCTTATGATTTATTAAAATTTTAACTTAGATAACTAACACTATTTTTAATAACTAATTTCACACTACACTATAACTTATCTTTAATTATTCATGTCAATATTGATTTACTTTAAACAACACAATTTATTTCCATCACTAGCATACTATAAGGTCTCTGACCAGAATCAATAATACTTCTCGCTGTTAGTCACATATATATATATACCTCGGGTCTCTCTCCACTACGTTTTTCTCGCAAACATCCAGGTGTTTCTAGAAAACGCTAGAAGGTACCAGCAATTTCCCAGAAAACAAATATATTCGCTTCCATTTTTTTTTTGTTTACAGATTTAAATTCGTTATAATATCATATTCCATTTTTATTGGTAACTCTCTACTTTTGAAAAGATTTTTGAGTTGAAACTTCTCATCACAAGTTTAGGATAACAGCAATACTCATCACACGTTGAGGAGTGAAAGCGAGAAAATAATGGAAAAGGAAGAAGAAAAATAAGAATAATACCCAACTCTTCAACTGAATTTCGAAAGTAGAAGCATAAAATGAGTATATTAATATTAATATTTTACGTTAAGTGTTATGTTATACGTCAAGCACCAAATGCATGATAAAAATTGGTAATAAGTTATTTGCTATAAGTGATCGGGAATAAAGATGTCTGTGACGATTAAACGAAAGAAATTAGAATAAAAAAACAAATAGAGTCATTCAATCTGAAGAATAGAAGACCAGCGTATAATCATATTCCACTTTTGAATCAAATTTGAGCCCCACATTTTATTTTTATTTCCATTTTTTTTCAAGAAGAACATTTATTTAAAAAAGAGTCGCAAAAAAGCATTCATCAGATTAGTATAGCCTCGTATTCCTTTACCACAGACTCGAAGATAGTATTGTATGGCATAAATTGTAGTATTACTAATATAATGCATCAATATTAACAGAGACACATTAAGTTTCTAGAATCAAAACAAGTTTATATTCATATCACTGACAATGTACTATTCTATTTAATGTGAATCAATATAACCTTGCTTCATTTGGAAGTCATTAGGTCGGCATATAACGTTCTTATTGAGTACAATGAAAGTTGAAATATATTGAATTTTTACGTCTATGAACGAATATATCAAAGATAAATAACGTGCAAGATTATTGATTTGTCATATCGCACCATAAAGATGTAGGTAGGTAGATTATCGTACAATAACCTCCAATATGATCTAATCTCAAATTTTTAAAGGATGTAACAGAAATAGATAGTACAATTTCAACTTTTAATAGAATTTGTCAAGTATAACAATTCTTCTCAATAACTTTTTTCTGTAAATCCTTTGGATATCGAGTAAAAACTTATCAAATTTTTGTCAAAAATTCCATATTTGCTAGAAGAAAGACAGTTGTCGATTGAATTAAGTATTTTGCAGCTTTGAACCATCGTAGTCTTGTCAATCATTCATTTGAAACTAAAATATAGAAAGTATTTTGACAATACATTGATATTCGCTTTCTTCGATAATTCTATTCTTGTAATAGTTGGAATAAAAGACAAAATTTGTCTCCAAAATCAACAATTTGGTCTATTAAGAAATTTGATTTCTATTGGGGGATTTCACGTATATTTTCAGATATTAAATTTCTTGAACATTAGATTGTCTGCACAAGCTCATTGCACCTCAATCATCTGACTTGAATAAGTTGAATACAATCAGAATCTGTGCTGCCATCTATGAGCAGCTCAAAAAATAGCTGCTGCTCTCAACCTACTTTACTATCATTATCGTTGGTTCTCAAACATAAAGAGAGAATCATTCAACGATTTATTTGAAGCAAACGGTGGAATATTAAATGCAATTCTAGAATAATGACTTTAACGATTAACTCAATTAAAAATATTGCTACATAAATTCTTGAAGCTTTTATTCTTGAAGAACAGAAAACATAGCCTATAAATGTATTGAACTAAATTTAGTACTTGATTTTTGATATTTTCTGAAATATAAGATACAATATTTTATTTGTTCAGTAAATTAATTCACGGAACATACTATATTGAAACGGCCTGAGTGTGAAGTTTGTAATAATTTGAGAAAAAACTAATACAAAAGTGCTTCATTAATAAATTTATGTATTTCATTTATCTAATCAGCTGTTTTACGTTTCATCATAATATATGAATGCACAATATTTTGACATCAAATACATTAGCATAACCATAATAATACAATTTTTACTGAAAAATTACAATTTGGAAATCGTTCCAAATAAATTCGCTGAGCTAATCCTAAACTGCCTGCGAAGTCGTAAGCAGAAAAGCTAGACATTTTAACAGGTTTAAACTTTGGTGACAATAATTCATAATAGACTTTTCATTTATTATACCATAAGTAGTTGAAGTACTATCGATTATTTTTGTGGTGCTATCACGAATGTTTATTGTGCTTGCGTTTGAATACCACAAGTGTGCAGCACGAGTGGTATTCACAAGCACAATAAACATGAGTGATTGCCCCACAAAAATAGTCTATAATACTTTAACTACGAATGGTATATGGAGGACTATTCCAGAAGTCAAACCATTTTTTCGAATTAGTTTTTTATGAATCTAGTAACAACTCACGTAATTTTCATAGGAACGAGTAAACAAACTTCTGTCAAACTGAAAAATTAGAATTTTTTGCATTTTCTTTGACGAATAATAGAGAAATATATTGCGTCTTGATATGGAAACTAGATCAGAAAGGTTTGGTGATAGATCAGAAGATAAAATTGATGAAGATATTCAGAAAAATATTCCATTAAATACGAAGAAAGCACAAATTGGAGGTATCCACATCTTTGAGTAAAATACTCACTTGGACCACTAGTGTAATACCCGATGGTATTTCTACACGTCCAAATACCCACTGATATGCACCGTTTCTATGGCGATTCAGCATTGTTAACCTTATTATAAATACTACGAATGGAATAGTCTGTAAAATTTATTTGAAGGAATTGATAACTCAACTGTTTCTTTGTAACTACTACTGGATCCGATAATTATGCATCTGAACGATTCGTTAAATTATAGGAGATAAAAACGCTAGAAAGAAATAAGAATTTGGGAAAAAAAAAATTGAGAGAAATTGTTATTATTGTTAACAGTCACAGTAACAGGGGGGTCAATTGATGACCCCAGTTCGTATTTTTTGATAGAACTTTTGTAATAATCAATATATTGACGTGACAATTTTTTACTTTGTGTCCTTATATGTTAGGATCATGCAGTTATCATTCCATTTCATAGAAATTGTTTCTATCAACAAGAAAAATATATATTTTATTGATTGTGCACATCCTCTCACACTGGGAACGAGGGGTTGAGTTGCTGACCCTGTTTTGTTTGTTATTTCAAATAATTTTAGAGGGTTGATAACTGCGTTAGAAATGTTTTTGATATTGTTATTTAATTGGTAGAGACTTTTTGTGACATTCGTAATTCAGTTCTGTGCTTCATGCATGGGTCTTGGCGTGTTCACATACTGGGGATTTTGGTTTAGTCCTTCGTATGTTGCGTTCAAGTACGGAGAATTTTGTTGTAGTCGGTTTGTTCTTCAGTTGGTGTGATATCATATCTAAAAGATATTTAAGTGATCAGGAACTTGAAGCGGCTTTGTATGATGACAACTGGCCTGATCTTGAAAGAGATTCTGAATCTGATAACGATCAGCCATTTGCAATAGTCTCGCTAGAATTACGAAATGATGAAGATGAGAACCAAGCAATCTGTAGGTACATATCGTACAGAATTTTTGGTCATGGAATATGCTAGTTTCAAAACAGTGTTGAAGAAAATATATTTGCCCTAGACAAAACCAATATTATTCCTAGATGATGCTCAGATTGCTGATTAATTTGTTGAGTCTCGCGATTTTTTTTCAAATGAACTAATCGAACAATCATTCAATTATATTATTAATTTTATCACTGTGGAACAATGCAAAAAATGTTGCGCTGTCTCTGAAATTCGTCCTTGAAACTAGTTCCATGTTTGGGGTCAGTTAATAACCCCCAGGTTCCTAGTTCTCTGGGTACATGAATGGGTTCCATATACGACTGTAAAATTAATGTACTTATTTCTGTTATACCCTGTATATCAATCTTATGAAAAGTGATAGTTTCTTGCATCTTTTTCAATGTGAAAACTAGGCTCTTATAGAAAATCATGCAACAAAAGTTTTATTGCAAACTTTTACTGCACAATTTCAGTGCGAGAGTTCCTCTGTTCCAATTATTAGTATTCAAACATCTAGACCAAAATTAGTTTTGGACATTTTAAACTTGATATTCTATTCCAAATTCTCAAAAACATTCATGTCAACTTACTTAAGTACCAAAAGTAGTCGAAAATATTCATAATAACTAAGCATTCCATAAAAAATTAGGACAATCGAAGATAATATATTGTAAGACAAGTATCAAAAAAGTCTTTAATGCATTTATGAATCTTTCAAAAACTTGCTTCGCTTGTATTTTCAACCAAGCCACTCATGCATTAAAGAATAATTCTTTCCACTTTCATCTTGAATATATATTTTTTAATATTTTGAACCATAAAACTTTATAATAGAAAGCCAAATGAGCCAGCTCTATTCGTTCAATTCATAAATGAGTGGTATGTTGTTGCTGAAGGTTTTAAATAGCTTGAGTGATGTGCATATAGTCGGGGTAAGATATCTAGATTAGCGTATGCGTATGCTGATGATTATCTGGCTTTAATCATATCTTGAATCAAAAAAGTATGAAGCATAGCCAAAAGAATCAGCGGTCTTTGTATATAAGCACCTATAGTAGAATGTAATATTGGAGAAGATCAATTAAAAGAGTAAATCAGGACATAGCAACGAATGTCGAATGAAGAGCTCGTGAATAAAAAAAATCTTACAAATGAGAAAGTTTTTAAATGTGAATAATCAATGAACTTATAGAATCATGTAAAAAATAATGCGGATGTATTGTGTTTAAAAGAAAATATGTGGTGTAGTTTTATTGCTGGTTAAATGTTGGTTTGGATTTCGTGCCAACATCATTTGAGAAAATGGAATGATTTCTTTGAATGTATTATGTATGTATTCGTTACTAAATTGTAACGTTGGTTACTGATAGACGGAGAAGCAGTCGTGAAAAATCTAATTCATTTCTGAAAGACTGATACACGCAGCAAAATTTTGTCGTGACAATGCACGAATGCTAAAATTTCCTAGCAAATATACTATATTTCACAAATATTGATCTGAAGCGTAAACTTTATATCAAGTTGTTGAATTAATGAAATGTATCTTAGTATATAGGCTACGTGCATGAAGTCTACTAGCACCTCTAGCGGGCAATGGAGAACGATTGAACTCCTATTTTATCATTGTTTCAACCTATAATTTTTTAAATATACCAATATTATTCAATTAAGCTGTGTACGTATAATATAACTTGCATAGCATAAAAGGTACGTTGAAATTATTTATTTTGGGTATTTTTTTCTTCAATTATGACGTATCTATTAGAGAAAACGTCTCAATTTGTACAAATTGACAGAATAACATCAAATTATGACGCCGATGATCTTGGGGATCGGATTTGTATGTATCAAATACTGTATCCCTTCTGGAAGCATTGAAGAAAAGCGTAAAACTAGTTTTGCCGTATTAAACATGTCGGAGAATATGTTGCTGACAATATTAACAATAAAATCATCGGGAAGTTATTACACTCAAAACTCAAAAACAAATCGGCCTCACGTTGGGCGCCAATTTATTACGTTCAAAACTAGGGTAGCGACCCTACCCTTCATAACTGACTAGCTCAGAACTAAAAAACTATGATCAAAATCAAAATAATCCCAGGGCCGGACAGGGTAGTTGTGAGGTTAGCTCTCCAAAAATACAAACTTTATCAAAACAAATATACTGGACGCTACGTAAGCTAACTCTAAATAAAACAGAAAATAAGGGTGCCACGCAATTGTTAATTTTTTCCGTCCTCAGGCACACAACTGCGAAAGTACCTGTAAAAGAAAAGATGGTAGGATGGACGGGTAGAATATTGGGTTGTAGGACAATTAGATTTATCGGCGTTGATCAAGATGCCGCAGAACATAAAATAAAACAATATCTCAAACAGTGATACTTACACCAGCTGAAAGAAAAACACTAAATAAAATCACTATCTGAAAATTAAAGTGGTAGGTACTTTTTTTTTCACAAAATAAATGATAATCAAATTTACCCAAATAGTAAATATATAATGAAGTAAATCCAAAACAAAATGAAATAAAATAAATATTGAAAGTGAAATAACAGGAAAAATTATGTAAAACAGCAATAAAGTATGATAATGCAAAGCAAAATTGCGGCAATTCGCGTCCCTAACGCAGACTTCAACAAGTCTCAACTGTACAAATACGTCTATAAACCTACTCCAGGAAAAGTACCAAATAATGAAAATCAGGCCCGAGATTGATCAACCTGGTTCACAAGCGGACGTAGCGTTTATAACGTAACTAAAAAAAAAGCATAGAAAAAAAAAGGCGACAGCAAATGCCTACCGCAGCAAAGTTATGCATAAAAGGTAAACGAAAGTCGTGGTGAAGCCACGAGGTGTCTAATGATTAAATTAGCACTAACAAAAAAAGTCTGAATAACAAAAAAACTTAGCTGGCGCGTCACTGGAGATCCTATTGACCCTTCTGCCTGGCGTCTGGATCTCAGCCTCGGATCTAATTTGCTGGATTCCGGATGGTCGGGAAAGCCAGGGTGGAAGTGAGGTACTTCCATAGTATGTGCCTTGGTACGGACGACGTTTTATCGCTGATGGTAAGCGAAAGCGAAGAATAACCATCTACAACTTCAACTTATCCCCAACACGTGGGCTGCTCCGCCGAATAACCAATGGCCAAACTGCCTCAAAATATTCGGCCGGAGCACAGGTTTTTCCCAAAAGAATCCCCAAAATTGGGATTGCACACGCAATAAACTTTGGAAAAAACCCACAAAATTGTAGTGGTAAAAAACGAAAATAAATAAATGTACGTCTGTCCTACACCAGGACTTAAGGTTGACTGTCTTCAATCAAGTCAAATCCGGTTGGTTTGACTTAATTGAAAATTAACCGTTTTTCATTATCAAAAAAAAACCCTTGCGGGCGCCCTAGTACTAAGATTCAAAAAAATAAAACGTAACGTCACTGCCTGCAGCGCGCGTATTGCAACAGCGACAATTTAAAACAAAATCTTGAACTAAAATTAATTGATACAAGTGAACAAAAACACGCTTCTAATATAACCAAAAAAAACTGAGCTTAAAGAAGAGAAAGAAACGGATCTAAAGATGGAAATATGAATGAAATTATTAAATTGAAAACCAAAAATATCTTTAATCAAAAGTAAATACATGAAATAAATGAAATTAAACCCAAATAACCCAAATTATATTTTAGAATTTAACCAAGCAGAAAAAGTGACCAAAAACCAAATTGGCACGTAACAAAGTGCATCCGACAAGCTTCTATTACTGAAACATCTTACAAATTAAGGATAGCGATAAATTCATGAATCCCAAATCGATGATGAATTTTTCTAATTTCAAAATTGAATTACTAACATCTTTGTTATGTAGATTAATAATGAAAGAAAGATTATACTCTATTCACTGCTTTGATCCACTCCACTTGTCTTTCATGTTATAACTGCGTACATGAAATCTATGAAACTTTATTTCATTTGAATCATTCTTAACACAACAGCCTGAAACAGAACAAGCGTTCTCCTATGTTTTATATGTAATTATTTCCACTTTTAAGCTACAATGGTCAATGACGTATTCTGAGAAATGGAGTTCGATGCTTACAATGGTGCTGACCATGAGCGCTCGCATCGATATTTGTTTAAACTATAGCCTATAGGCTATGTGCAAGGGGGCGGAGTTTGAACAAATATCGATGCGAGCGCTCATTGTGAGCACCATTGTAACCATTGAACTTCATTTCTCAGAATACGTCAATGAGCTATCATTGAGTATTGTAGTTTAAAAGTGAAAATAATTACATATAAAACATGGGAAAACGTTTGTTCTGTTTCAGGCTGTTGTGTTAAGGATGATTCAAGTAAAATATAGTTTCATAGATTTCATGTACCCAGTTATAACATCGAAAAACGAGTGAAATGAATCAAAGCGGTAAATAGAGTATTGTCTGTCTTCCATTATTAATCTATATAACAAATATGTTTGTAATTCTATTGTGAAATTAGAAATATTCATCATCAATTTAGGATTCTTCAATTTACCTCTATCTCTAATTTGTAAGATGTTTCAGTGATAGAAGCTTGTCAGATGCACTTCGCAATAATTTTGTTGTTAATATTGTCAGCAACATATTCTTCAACATGCTTAATATGGCAAAACTAATTTCACGCTTTTCTTCAATGCTTCTTCGGTAAAAGGGATACAGTGTTTGATGAATACAAATCTGATCTGCAAGTTCACCGGCGTCATAATTTGAGGTTATCCTGTCAATTTGGACGAATTAAGACGTTTTCTCTATAATAGGTACGTTATCATTGAATAAAAGAGTACTCAAAATAAATAATTCCAACGTACCTTTTATGCTATGTAAGTTATATTATACGCACACAGCCGAATTAAATAATATTAGTGCATTTAAAAAATTATAGGTATGAAGCAATGATAAAATGGAGTTCAATCGTTCTCCATTGCCCGCTAGAGGCGCTAGTAGATTTCATGCACGTAGTCTATATGGTTATCTTATGGCACTTTAATCTTAGCAACCTTCAATTTATGAATTTTCTGACACATATGACATTGTTGTGATGACATGGTAGATTTCTTCAAAATTTATATACCACATGTTAGAATCGAAAAAATTATTAATGAACTGCAAATTGGCTCAATACTATACACAGTCACATCAAAAATTTCTCATATTTGCATATGGATTGATGTTCTTCGGCACTCTTTGCAAAATATGCTATGTATTCAGAAATTAAACGCCCTGTTATAATCAAACAAGATATATCATAAAATCTATTCCTTTGTTGAGAAAAAGGACATTCATTCTTATTACTTAAGTAAAAAGCTCCAGAGATAATACGTTCTTCCAGTTCAGTGATTTTTTTTGTTGTAGAACATATTATATTTGCTGATAAAGGTCCTTTTACGCGACAATAATTTAGAAAATCTAATAGCACACACGTCGGTTAGCAGCTACTTGTTGGTCAAATAGAATGAGCCTCTTATCTCGTTCACTGAATTGACAAAGTTAGTCTCAAGGTCTTTGTGGTAAGTCTAGGGTCATAAACATACGTTCTCGACTTGTGTTTCAACGCTAAATGTGTCCACCACACTGCCGCAAAATCACCCAGGAAGGTCATCTTTTACACTCAAAATCCCGGATTATACTGGAACTAAAATGGGGAATATTATTTTTGGGATTTTATTGGCGATATTCAATTTTATTTTCGGGAAGTTTGGATATTGTAGGATTTCTGCAAAGGATAATAAAAGATTACTGAGATTTGCAGAGAATATTTATCAGTATGTGAGTTTCAATATATAAGTTTCATTCTTATTTTAAGATTCAAGACACCCTGGCATTCATTCACAATAAGATCAAGTGAGCCAAAAAATTCAAAATATCAGCACGGGGGCGAATAAATTTATAAATTTCTTTGATGTTCATTCCCATTTACTGTTAGCGTAGGCTGAGAAAACACGCGCGCAATATCATATCTTGTACACGTATGTTAATTTTTCAAATATCAAAGGATCCGTGAAAATGCGAGAAGAATTCGTTCACATCACCGCGCCAGGTAAATTCCGTTTAGTAGGGCACTTGGCCACGTGGAAAAATTAGGGCATCGAAGTGGGTGAGGAATGCATATTGCCAGGACAGAATTGGCCTACATACATACCGCATATTGTCCTCTTCAAAAATGATCGATACTTTGAAAGAAACTAAGCCTTGCGCTGTTCACAAGAATATATTTTTATAAATTGAACAAAACTGGTTCAAATTTTGGAAGCAGGTCAAAATTCAAATCTCTTATGAATATAAATCACTTATTTAGTATTTTTCTGATAACTTCTTGCAAGTTGAAGCTATCAAATTGGAAGAAAACTAATTTCATGAGACAGTTATATCAAGACCTTCAAAAAAATAAGGAATTTGTGTTCTACATCCGTTGCTTCACTACAAGAGTGAATTATGAAGTAATATTGTACCTTTAAAGCATGCATTTTCCAATGAATTGAATTTTATACAATGCTCATCGATACGAGTTGGAATAAATTTGCATTTATCCAGTTTACTTTTCTAATCCTTTTAAAAATTTATACATAGCTAGTATTATTGACTATATAGAATATTTTCTTGGAATTTCATATTGATGGAGAAGAATGGGATTACGATAAATACCTAATGGCATTGCAAACGCGAATACTTTAGATTGGAAGCTGTTCGAGATGGAACGTATTAGCCAAATGAATGCTCTGTATTTCCATTATTGATTTCTGGTGATTATTCGGCTCGCCCGGCGCGCAAATTAAACTTATCACCGTTAGATTCCGAACATTCTGTTCATTTATTTTGGGATCTATCAGATGTCTTAATTTACAATTAGGTAGAAGCTTCTACGAGAAAACTATCGAGCGAATAAAATACAGGGGATGAACATATTCGAAATACAAACTAAAATAAATTTTACGGTCACACTTGATACTTCAACTGGACAAATAAGAAAGGACATAATCCATACTTTATCTCAGTCAGCCAACATTAATTCAGTGTTCAGGAAACACAATTAAATAATACTTGACAATTTAATTCTCCTGCAGGAATAGTAGGCTAGGCCGGACGAGTCCATTAATTGTAAGGGTGGGTCGAACACGCGGGTAATCTGACAGATAAATATACGACCCTATACATTTAGCCCAGGGCAGTGAACTCACCGTACAAGACACGTTCGTTGGTTATTCTCGTTCGCGACAAGATTCGCAATCCTTCGTTCTTTGACCACTTTTTAGAGTTTCATGTCCCCTGTACACGTGACGGCTGCCTTAAGTCCATGTCCGCTTTCCAAGTGTTCGGTTAGTCGAACACGACGTGAGATTTCTACTGAATTTATAACCTATTTTGCGAAGTCTCTGGACGCTACAACAGACCCAAACGAAGAGAGGAAAAGGGGCAAGATTTTATGTTGTCTTATTCCAGAAAACTCTCAAAATTGAATCCAGACAAAATTTTATGAAAAAATGTTTATTCGCCACCAATTACACAGGATCATTGATGAATAAGATCAGTTTCACATAAATTGGACAATATTATTATTATCATCATCTATTTGAATCTCTAGTACCCTTTCAGGTGTCGAGATTGTTCTTCAATTTATAGTTTGAGCTGGTTCTTCTCATTGTTTCTGTTCAATTCGTTTTTCTTTGCTTCGTTATAGTTGATGCTATTCCTTTTCAATATTTCTTCCATTTAACTCTCCCAATTTTTTTTTGTTCTGCCTCTTCCATTTTTCTTTGTACCTCTTGCGTTCCACACCTGTTTGATTTGTCTATTTTCTGTCATTCTTATCAGATGTCTTCTATCTATTGTAATTTGTATACTCTCAGTCTGTGGGTTTGTTCTTATTCCTCCGTTTATTATCTTGTCTATTGTCCGTACCTCTTCTATTACCCTCAGAAATTTTATCTTAGTCACCTGTATTTTACTTCTACTTCTTTGATCCAGAATTCAAGTTTCACTTCCGTATATTAAGGTTGGTCTGTATATCGTTTTAAATACAACCATTTTTGTGTTTTAGATACTTATTTGTTATTTAAAATTACTGTATTCATGGCATGATAGTTTGTGTTCGCCGCCTGGATTCTTTTATTCATTTCAGGTTCCATACTTTCCTTATTATTTATTGTCGCTGCTAGGTATGTGACTGTTACTTGCTATATTTCTTTTCCATTTAGTGTTAAGTTGATTGTTATATTTTCTTTGGGTATTACCATGGTCTTTGTTTTATCTATGTTGATATTCATGTTATAATCTATACATTTTCCAGAATTTTATTTGATAAAAACAACTTTTGATTTTAAATTCTGTATATCTATTAGAAACTTTGACCAAGGATCTTCTTCAGAAAACAATGATACAAAATAAAACAAGGCAAGTAACTAGATACTAAAAATATACAGAATACTAGATATGATAACGTGGATATCACACCTAAACAAAAAGAATGAAATCCTCTGGCATTCACCCAAGGCTTGAGGAAAACCACGTGAAAGCCCCAAACAGAGTAATATGTCCTACTTGGTACAGCTTCGCACACATCCCAAATCACAAAATACACGACATTTCAACAAGACAGCGTAGCGCTACTCTTTGCTATTGGTTTGGCTCACAGTTGCAGTGTCAAATAGTCTTCAGTGTATTTTATAATCCAAAAAATACACAGAACTACACGAACTAAAACATAGTCATTATATATGTGTGTTATTGATTATAAGAAGCCAAACATTTGATAATTAAAAACCATCAGTATGATTGAAGTTATTTGGATGTTTAAGTATCTCAATTTCTTTTCTAATCAATCTACCATGAATCGATGAGCATCTTGCGACTATTCTTGTTTCTTCAAACTTGATGTCATGCAAAAACTCGGTGGCATGATCAGCTACAGAAGATTTATTTGGATGGTTTAATCTTATGCATCTCCTATGTTCAGCAATGCGGGTGTTCACAGTTCGACTCGTCTGTCCAACGTAGACTTTCTCACAGGTACAAGGGATCTTATAAATGCCCGAACATTAAAGGGGAATCACGTCCTCTACAGGTCTCATGAACTGCTTGATTTTCATTACCGGAGCGAAGGAAACTTTGAAATTATATCGTGACAAGATCCTTCCGTTCTTCTCTAAAACAGTACTCACATAAGGTAAAGAAACATAATTTTTTCTCACGCTAGTATCCTCAACAGTAGTATTGGTAGACTTAGGTTGAAGAGCCTTTTTAATTGAGTGATTACTGAAATCATTTTTTGTTCTATACATTTAAATTGTGCTGCATATCTTCTTCAATTTTAGCGGAAATTGCCAGGTCATCTGCAAATGCACATTCTGTCAACGAGATTTTTTCTAATTTATAATGTCTTAATTCAGTTTTCTTTGTTTTGTTTCTTGTATTCTTCATGATATTGTCTTGCTATATAATAAAGAGTGTCGGACTCAATGCTCCCCCTTGTCCTAATTATTGGGTGGTCGTGAATTTGTCTGTAACTTCGTTTACTGTTATGTAGTTTGTTGTTCTTTTATAATGCTCTTAATTGCTTGTAAAAGTTGTTTACTCATATTTCTCTGTTGTAAGATTCTCCACATTTTTTTGCTCTGTACTCTATCAAATGCTATTTCAATACCTATGAATCTTACATATAGTTTGTTATTATGTCTCATCGTTATTTCTGTTATTCGTCTTAGCGTAAATATATGGTCTTGCTCAGAGTGTCCGCTTCTGAATCCGCTCTGTGCTTTCTCTGATGTTACTTCTGGTAATTGTCTGACTTTATTATGTATTACGGCTACATAAACTTTCGCCGTTATACACAGCAGTGATATTCCCCAATAATTATTGCAGTTGCCACTATCCCCTTTCTTGAATATAAGAAATATTACTGCATTTTCTCAGTCTTGTGGTATTTTGCCAGCTTTCCATATACTGTTAAGTAAGATCAACAATATTTTTTCTGCCACTTCACCCATATATTTTATCTGTTCGGCTTTTATCATGTCATGTCCTAGTGTCTTTCCATTTCCAGTTTTAGAGAGCTACTTTCAATTCATCGATTGTTATTTTGTCTTTTGCCGTTTCTATTGCATGGACTTTTGGTTGATCGTTTTCTTCTTCACTAACTTCCTCATCTCCTATTATTTTTTTATCCTCCAATAGTTTCTCAAAATGTTCCCTCTATCTGTTCATTATTTCGCTTTTCTCATTAATAATATGTATAAAGTGTATGAAAACAGTAATGACAAAATTTTCAAAACACGGACTGTAATAAAGCAGAACACCACGCTACAAAAAAACATAACTGCTTACTTAAACGAAATCCAACTAATACTTCCAGAAATAGAGCTAATATCCCACCACAAATACCCTCCTTGGACATTAAGACCCTAATCATCAACGAAACCTGGAACACCACCTGAGCTCTACCAAAACTTATTCGAAAGCATTAAAGAAGACTACGCAGGACACTGTTTCATATACACTGACGGATCCAGATACAACCAGAAGACCGAAAGCGGTATTGTCACCAAAGACACCTGCAGTACAACCACCGCAGAAAGCTATAGCTTGATGATAGCTACAAATGACATAAAACAACAATCCGCCGATATATATGCAACCTGTACCGACTCACTGAACATATCACATAACCTAAAAGATATGTACACGAAAAAAGCACATATCCAAAACATTAAAAGCAACATAAGCAAAATAAAACCTTGACTATCATATGGATACCATCCCATAAAGGAGTTAAACGAAATGAGAAAGCAGACCAAACCGCAAAAGAAGCAATGATAAATGAAGAATTAGATAACATTGCAATACCAGTGAATGATCTAAAAGACACAATCAAAAGAAGAATGATAGATAGATGGCAGCTAAAATGGAATAAAATCGACAACAATAAACTGAATGTATAAAGAACAGTTGATCACGTTGTAATACACTGTACAAAATACACTATACAAAGACAACAATGCAGCAATCCTGAATTGCTAGAAGAAGCTCTTGGAAACACAAAAAAGAACACATTATTTTTCATAATAAAATTGATACATTCCCAATTCCATATATCCTAGCGATGATTTCCCAAATTATTTTCTTTACTTTTATCTTGAAAGCGCAAAATATCTTCTAAACATATCTACATCATCTCTTATAACAACATAATAGCATTTCGACGTTATATATTATAGATACAACTCGCATTAGTTCGAAAATTGCAGCTTTGATACTTTCAAATATGTTTCAATGTTTCATTCTCATCATATTGTTACATATTCACTTGCAAGTTTTCTCCATAAAATCCACACTCACGTATCTTTCATCTCGAAAAATACATTTTCAATCACACTTAAAGTTTCATCCGTACTTCACTTTATGGAGACAATGCTTGGATAGTTCGAAAAGATATTTGCTCCACCGTAAACTCATTGCACATCCTTCGAAACTTTTTAGAATTATGCTTCGTATTTTCAAGCTGCGACTTCCTAAATTATATTATAATAGTTATTTGTCATACAAACAAGAAGAGGAATTGAAGTTTACTTGGTAATCGAAAACTATTGGAATAAAAAGAATTGTGTGTTATGCAACAAGTTTCATGAAAAGCTCTTTAAAGAGCTCATGATTCATTTTAAATATTTGCTCATCATCGACCAATACATTCAGTTGTTTCAGATCGACAGATCTAATTTCTATATTTAATTCTAACTAGTTTCTTATAGAAATGTTCTTCATGTTCCTGAAACCTGTATTTATCCATCTTTTCTATGTCCCGACTGAGAGAATGTTTTCCTGAGCGTTCAGCTCGCCGATTAGAGCTACCTTGTTCTCTCCCGATCGCTTTTTGTCTCCAAACTGTCAAATAACGTTCGAGGTAACATACGTACTTCATGTTTGATTGTATCTAGTTGTTTTATAGCCAGAATTAAGCTCTGTTACGAAGCTATTCTCTACGCTGTAAATTAAATCACTATCGACTTCAGAAAATAGATTGCTGGGACTAAAAATAGTTTGAGATACAAACTAAAACTTTCATGGCTTGATTAAATATTGTAGGGTGGTTTGTTCGTGCTTGGTGTCCATGGAAATTCCACTTCTCACATCCCAAATTATCGATAACATGTAGTTCATCCAAGTACAGCCTTTTGTAATATTTTTTCAATCTGAAAATAGTTATTTGAGATTGATGTCTAGAAAATTTTGAATATCAAGTAAATTTTTCCAAAAAATATACTCTTGAAGATGATAGAGGGAAAAATAATATTGGCTGCAAATGTAGGAAACGTTGAAATTCAACTATTCGTGCAGAATGAAACAGAAAACCAAGAAATAACTAATAATAAAACACTTGAAGTCTGAAAAGATAAATACAGTGTAATATCAGAGAAGATATGCAACGCTAATCCACCTTAATTTATAAACAGAAATTACCCTCTAAATAACTTGTTTGCACGTTCCTAGTACTATTTTAAACGTTATCTACTATGTAAATTAAAACTATCATTATTTACCTTAACCCTGAATTGAGTTGCTACTCTTCCTGTAAATACAATGCGGTCAGGGCCATCTTCATTCAGCAATTTCAGTGTTATATGGGATTTTATTTGTATAAACAGGAAAATCAAATATTTCCCCAAGATGATAAAGTGCTTAATCCTTCTGTATTTTATCGGTTGTTTATTTTCGCGTGGACTGCTTTTTGTTCTCCCAAACTTCAGGTTTTTTGCCCTCTTTTGTCCATAATGATTGATTATACTTTTTTAATTTATTTAATGGGCGAGAAAAAGTTGAGCTTAGTGGAAATTTTACACCATTGGATTTAATTACTTTCATGAATCAATTGATTGGATCTCGAGCTAATAAAATGTATACACGTTAAAAATAGAAATCGTCGAGAAATAAACGCTGTTCCGCATGTCGATATTTGGATAATTTTGTCTAGCCCAATTTTCTCAATAATAATTGCTCCTACAATCAAAAATGGGCCATATTCTCATCGATAATTTTTATTTCAAATTCATTGTGATAATTGTTTTCCGTAAACCATTGTAGCATTAAATAAGATAACACCAAATTTTTAGAGGACCACCTAAAATTTATTCAACTATTAGAAAAGTCTCAAAAAGGATTTCTGGCCTTGTGGTAATATTTTAAGTAACGTGAAAAGTACTAACCACTATTTTTGAAGATCTTGTAAATAATAAACCAAAACCAGACATAAACAATATAGGGGAAATATGGAAGACTTTCAAACATACAATAAAGAAGGCAAACAAGCAAGCTTGCAGAGTGTACAAAAATACAAGAAACAGCAAACAAACCCATTGGTAGAACGATGAAGTCGAAGCAGAAATTGAAAATAAGAAGCAGAAATAGAAAAAGTCTCCTAACACGAAAAAACAGAAAGATTTTGAAGAATATACAACTCAAAGAGAAAAGTGAAAGAAGTTATTGAAAAACCAAAAGCAAGAATTTGGAAGGAGTTCGGGAACATACTGGAAGATAACTACAAAGAAAATGAGAATTATTCTATTCCACAATCAAAAACTTTGGAGAAAGAAACCAAACAGTACTGAAACAACTCAGATAGACATGGAAATATATAGAAAAAAGAATGGAGAAGTTATGGAGAGATGGAAAGGACACTTCGTGAATTTGCTTGGAGGAAGACAGACTATGAATGAAATTGAAGAAAAGTAAAACCAGCAAGAAAATATCCCAGAGAGGAGAAAGAGGCAGGAGACATAACAGAGGAGGAAATTAAAATAGTACTCACTCAAACAACTGAAAAACGGCAAGGCGCCGGGACATAATATAATTTGATCAGATCAACTTAAATATATAGGTGCAGAAGAAAACCAGATGCTGCTTGAGATGCTTAAGAGGATTTGGAAAATTGAGAAAGTCCCTGAAGATTGAGAAAATGCGGTGATATTCCCTATCCATAAGAAAGGAGACACTAAGAATTTGTAACAATTACAGAAGAATATCACTGTTATGAGCTACAGCTGAAATATATGAATCTATAATAGAAAACAAACAAAGACAAGAAGTGGATTTAACAATGAAAAGAGAACAAAGCGGATTTAGGAGAGGACACTCTACGCAAGATCACATATATACAACCAAGAAACTCATAGAAAAAAAGGATCAAAAAATTTTCAAAATAATATTAGCAGCCAATAGAAACATACATTCGATAAGTAAAGTAATATTAAATAACAAACACAAAAGTGTCGAGAAATACAAAAATAACAGTCTATAGAACAAAATATGGAAGTAAGACATGGACAATGAATCAAAGAAACAAAAGTAAAATCCAAGCAGCAGAAATGAGAAACCTAAGACGAGTAGACAGAGCGACAAGGATAGATAAAATAAGAAGCGATAAAATGAGAAAAAACTTGGAAATAGAAAGCATACATAATACTGTAGACAAGAAGCAATTGGCATGGTACAGCCACTTAATAAGAATGCCAGAAGAGCATTAAACGAAACAAGTATGAAACACAAAGATCACAAACAAGAAAAAGAAAAGAAGATTTAGAAAAACATGAGAGGACAATGAAGAAGAGATTTTGAGAAGAAACAGTATCAGCTGCTAAGATGCAAGAAGAAAAGCAGAGAACAGGACAGATTGAAGAGAGCTGATAAAAAATCTGAACTAAAATTGATTTTATCACGACGCCCGCAAGGGTATGATGCAGATTCAAAAAGATGAATAATAATAATAATACCTCTTAGCAGATCATCATATCACACAATTTTTTTCTCCTGAACCTTCAATGCATATTTTTATCTATCAAATTTTGCATTCATCAATTCAGTAGAACATTGAGTATTCTTATCAAACATCCCATTTTGTACAATCGACAACAACGCACCTGGACTCTTGTATCATGCAGATTTTTTTCCCCAAAGTCCTCATAAATCTATTAGGTTCCATCAGTTCCACAGAGTCTACCAACATATTACAATTATCCACCCTCCAAACACACTGGATCACGATTTTTACTTCCTTTACTAAGTACAAGGAAGTATTGGGAGACCGACAAAATTCACTTATCGAGATTTTGATGAAAATATCCGTTTTGAGCATCCCTTAATCCATTTTGACTATTTTTGGCTTAATGTCTAAACGTATGTTCGTTCTCGCAAATCTCAAAACTGGTTGAACGTATAATATTGAAATTCTGTATTCAAGACTGGTATAGGGTCTAGTTGTGCACCTTGCATTATGGTTCCAATCATCTGTACCGGAAGTGCATTTTACCTGAAACTTTTTTCAAATTTTTTCAATAAATCCAGAATGGTCAACCGTAGGATGTTGAAATTCAGTATTTGAACTTGATGTTGTATTAGAATGGTTATCTACTATTTTTGCATTAATCGGATAAGCCAGAAGTGCACTTTACTTGGAACTTTTTCAAAATTTTTTGCATAAATCTAGAATGGTCAGCCATAGCATATTGAAATTTAGTGTTTGAACTTGCTGTAGCATCAAAATAGTTATCTACTATTTTTGTATCAATCGGCCAAGCCGGAAGTGCAGTTTATGAGTAAAATAGACATTCACAATGTGTCGTATGAAACAATCAGTTTAATTGAAATGATAAGTTAGGCAATGATAATCTGTTGTCAATTTTTTGATTTTGTTTGACGTTGTACATGTCAAAATATTATTAAAATTATATTAATCATAATCTGGAATGACAAAAAATTTTATTGTATAAATTTGTGTATATATCAAATAATGTACAAGTAAGTCACGTGATGTTCACGTCAGATTTTTTTCATTTACAAGAACAATCATAGCGACTGCTCTGTAACACATTTGAAAAGTATCCTTATAATAATAATTATTCCATACAATAAAAATAAATGAGAAACTGAAAAACATCAAAAATCAGTGTTTGAGATAGTTGTTTCTATTTGCTAAAAGTCTCAATGACTGATGGTGTCAAAAATGTTATCTTATTGCGTTTTATTTGCTCCTAAGAGCATACGCTAACGCAGGTACTATACTTTTCTCATTTAGCCTATTGGCTAAACTATGCATTTTTGCCAACAATATGTTCATATAATAAGCAAGCTGAGCATACACAGTGATATACCGCTGTCATGTTAACCACCAAACACTTCCATCAATTTGAGTAGTAGCGTCAATTCCTTTATTAGTCTAGTCAACAAGTTGAAAAACGTGTGAATTATTGCTACTGTGGATTGAAATACGTGGGATGGCTAGTAGAACTCGTTATGACATCTAGAAAAATGTGCAGAAATTTCAAACGCGCACAAGAACAATTGCAAAATTTACTAACAATTTAAAATTCTAGAAAAAAGGAGTCTACTTTTCTGGAAATTACTCTATAACTATTGGTACGAGAGAAATTTTACAAACAAATTCTTTGAAAAAAGGAAAATTTCAAGAAAAAATGTAGACTCCTGGAATTTGACTCTCATTATTGATACATTTTATTTCATTTTGAAAATAGGTTTCCGCGCAGTAAGCGCTGCCGTTACGCTGCCTTGAAACCGATCCCTAATTACAAAAACTATTTTCACATGTATTAAAGATCTATTTCAAAATTTGGAAAAATTACTGGATCATTTGGAAACTAAAGAAAAAATAGCATCAAAAATAAAATTTTTGTTTACATTTCGTGGGTGATACCAATTTGACATATTTTGCACAAGTATCGATTCCCAACTAATCACTAAATCTTCCCAGCAACTCATCATACAAAATACAACAAATTAATACTGTACTCAATGATCACATCCACATTTATTATAGATGTCTCAAAGTATAGCATGAAGGTAAAACTTTGTCTACATATGCAAATATTTATTTATATAAGGTTTAGTTTTCTACAGTTTTTTTTTATAAAGATTTGAATATTCTGCTTTAGAAGTTCTCCTTCTTGGGAACTAATTATTATTATCGGGTAAGATAGACGAAAACGTAACAAAATGGGCTTTATAGAGTATGTGATTGTCACCGTACATCTGGGATCATATCTCTTAGGAGTAACAGCTGTATCTTTCTTTGCAACGAGAATAAATTCGATTTCTACTGGATTTCCGACAGAAAAACGATCTTTTATTGTATTGTATCAACTTGACTGTTTAGAAATTGAGCGAAATTCATGTATGATACTCATACATGTTTTCCAGGTGAAGCAAATATAGTTTGAGATTGAGAAAATGAAGTTAATCGTTTTCCATGTCATGCAGCGTTCCAACGGCTTCACAATATATCCAAAATTAGTCTCTCGACCAAACTATTATGCACAAACTACATCTCAAAGTAGTAGGATTTGCAATAATCTTGTTAAGGTTATCACTTATGAAATCTAGAGCTTTACATAATTCTGTGGCCGATGAAAATAAGATTGTATACATCCAGTGTACACTACCATAAAGTATGAATAATAATAAATAAACAAAAAAATATATAAATCGCAATAATGGATGAATAATGGAATACCCAGAATTTATCGACAAACAAATAGTGAAGCATGCTATAAATATGTATGACAGAATTTTCCGCCAAAAACACGAATTTCATTGCGTTTTCATTGATTATATCTACTGCACAATGCATTATTGAAATGAAAGTTTTATCTATTAAATTGAACGCCAAACTGTAATATGATTCCACAATGAGTTCGATTCAAACTCATTCAAGTCAACGAACCTTCAAGATTCTCGATTTCACCTATTCGAAGATGTGTCCGAAAATGTTTGTGACAGACCTAGAATATAAAAACATAAAATAAAATATCTTTCAGATAAGGAACAATACCAATTCTTTTGACAGCTTCACAAAAGGAAGTGAAAAAGAGTGAGAAACAAATATTTTTATGAGTATGGTAGTAAAGATTGTGAATTGCTTTATGGATTCCAGGATTTGGAAGCATACCCTTCGAACTCCATTTTCTTGAAGATGATATATGAATTCAATAGAATAATGATTATAATATGCAATTATTGTGTCAATGAATCTTCACATTTGACATCGTCCGGCCAAAAAAAAGTAATGTTCAAAGACTAGGATAATTGAGAGTGATTAGTTGTTTTTTCACTGAATAATCACAGCATAAATGAACCACAAATTGAATCGCTGCAAATCTTGTCTAAATTATTGGCACTGCTAGCTAATATCAGGTCCATAATCGATTTCAATTACTGTCAAAATTAGCATCTCTCCTGAAGTTCTAATCATTCCAATTTATCTAGATAATTTGCGCATTAGCCACCAATATCGCTGAAATTTCAAAACATGATAGTCCTTGAGCTACATAGTTGGGGTGCTCTACCTCTATACATGCTGTTTTATCAACAGACAATTAACAATACATTAGTGGGGCGGAGTCTTTGATGAGGTTGACAACGTTTTACACTGATTATCGCCAACTATGAGCTCGTTCGGTGATGGTTTTTGTGGAATGGAACAACCCCGACCTATATGCCGATTCATTTAGCAAAAACTTAGCTGGGTATAGGAGATAGCTGAACTTCCAATGTTTTCTTGTTGTTTACGTCGTGCTGAACGAAGTGGCCATACGGATCGTAAAAAAAGAACATTTTTGTTACCCACTTAGAATGAATCTTCGGCTGAGTGATTTTGAGCGATCTTGTAATACTGAAATGATTACACAAATCAACAGAAGTTGTATATTTTGGATGATTCGTTTAGAAATGCGGGAATATGAATGAAGAAAATGTCATGAATCTTTGAAAAAACTTCCTCTAATAAAATATATCCACTTTAAGAATATATATAAGCATATCACGTGTTGATTTCCACAAGTCATTTAGTATTCTCCAAGCACAAATAATTTTATTTCCCAGAGCACCGTCTGTAGAGTTATTGAAATAATTCTCAAGTTTTTGTATAAAAAGTTTTGGTGAGAAATATGTGTCAAAAATCAGAAAGAATGCGGAACTCAGGACCCTCTCATATGAAAAATGGATTGACCCAACACGTATCGCATCCAGACAAAACTCAGCATAAAAATTTTATTACACTTCCTGCGCTAGAAATTTTCGTTCTACAGAAATTACTGTCGTTCATAAATCTAGGATATATCGACACCCTTAGGATTTTATTTGAAGATATTCGCAATTAATTTATTCACTGTAGCTCGAAAAGTTGTACAGAATTATTATAAATTGTAAGACCTAATCCATAGATCTATCAGCATGGGCAAATTCAAAAATTCAATTTAATTTCGATCGTCCTAATCTTGGAAGTTACAGGTTTTGTGAAAGTATGATTCAAATGTGAAATCTGTGCTACTCGTAATAAGAAATTTTACAGCGGATATTTAATTACGATAGGAGTATGTGTTCAGTGATCGATTTTGGCTTCGCCATCAAAAGAGAAATTTTATTTTAGTCATAAAATCTTCACCAAGACCTTGAGCTTCGAGCTTTTGTTGCATCAAAGTTATTGCAGTTTTTACTGCTTCATAAAGAAATGACTGGCAGAGTCTATGTTAGTAAGCACAGTTGATGTCTGCGCTTGACATCTGCAGAATAACAAATCATCATAGATTCTTTATATTGTGCACAATATTCTTTTGACATGAGTGGATAAAATTATGCTTTTTTGCATGGAAGACATTCAAAACAATTTTTTGTATTCAATTTCATATGGAGAAGGTTACCGTGGGCGTTACGAATGAAAACATGGCAGATGAAATCGCAAAAAATATCCAAATGATAAATGGATCTACCCGTTTTCACGAACTGAAATATTTTGAATAACATCAATTCATAATTTTAAAAGTTCTCCTATAGTATTTAGTTTCAAAAAAAGACATGAAATATGGCTCATATTTCAATTACAACCACAAAAATAAATTTTCTAGATACGTCATAAAATAATGGTCTCCATGGAAAATTACACATTATTCCGTTGCACCGCCTATTTTAGATGTCATCTTGATGAATAATTCCACTTGTAAATGGATATTGTAAATAGCATTCACTACCATGCAAAAAGACATTATTGTATGAATAATAATTTCAATAAAACTAAGCGATTCAGCTGTAGGCACTTGATAAAACATAATAACAAAATGAATCAAAAAAAAAAACACTTAGTGTAAGTTTCACAAGAAAATTATATTTCTTAATCGATTCTGGCTTCTTAGGCCATCATTAGAAGAATACAAATATTATATAAAGCCCTGAGATCTCCGTTTTGAAAGTGACCGCAGTTTTGCATAGTCTTCTATATCGACTCCTTGATTTATATTAAGCGTTCTCCTATGCATAGAGCAATGTGTCCATAATGTGGATGATTTATATGTTGCAGCTAATTCCATAAATATACCAGTAAAGCTGACCCTGAGAATGAATTAATTTTCTTGGTCGCCCTTCTAGTCCAGTCGACATGTACTTTGAGGTCGGAAAAAATGCGGACTTAATGAAACTTTGGTATGTTGTTTCTTATCACCCAATAGTGTTATTTCCATGTTTTCCGACCTAAATTTCGCGAAGCAATTTTCAGGGGGAGGGAAAAACCACGAATTTTTGGCACTTTTTTCAGTTTTTGCCCTGTAACTTTTTTCCCTCCATTCCTACGCCTTAGATTATCAAGTTCAACTTTGTAGAACATCAAATTTACGATAAATTTGATACGTAAAACTTGTTTGTAGATCCACTAAGTTCCAAGATACAGCACTTCAAGAAAGTGAAAAATTCCTGAAAATCTAAAAAAACATGAAAAATGGCGGTTTTATGGTACCTAGTTTCATTCTGATATTGAAATCGGTCAACAACCCACTCCTTACCCTGCCTACCTATGCCACCATATCTGGAGGCACGGTAGTGCCCTCGCCAAGACAAGCCAAGCAAAGCGCAACAGCACTACCTACCTTTCTCGAAGAGCTTCGTCGTTTTTTTGAACCCTCATAACTTGGATTTGGATTATACCAGATAAACAAAATTATCGGGATATGATGTCAATAGTGGACTTATTTAACATTTTGGCTGGTACCACAAGCTCTGTTTTAGGCTATACCATCTATGTATATTCAAATAAATTTTGTAGAAATATGTGTTTGCCGTATTTGTATCTGAAGATTACTCTCTAAAGTATTTAGGAAAATTTTAATTGCGTCAAAACACATCTTGACACAATGCTCCTAGTATCGCCAAAAATAGAGCTCGTGGTACCAGCCATAAAGTTTCAATTGCACAGTTCTTATACTTTAAATTTTATTGATATCTAAAAAAAACCCGATTTCGTCACTGACTCGCTCACTGATGATCATCAGAATTCTTTTGTTACTTCCTGAAGTCCTAGAATGCTGAAATTTGGTATGTAAGCTAGTATTGGTACACAAACAACAACAAAATTCTGAAAATTGGAACTTTCACCCCCCAATCACTTAAACTAGGAAGGAAATTTGTACGAGACTTCCGCAAATTTTGATGCTAGAGGACTGAAAATTGATATAGGGACTACTTGTTATAAATTATAGCAGAATAAAAACTTACTAAAAGAAGTGGAGTCCCACCAGAAATATTTTTAAGTAAAATGTTGCCAAGACGAGACCATATGGCTCGCACTGTCAAAAAGTTGTCAGATTGAGAGCCAAGTCTCTAATCCTACACGCTCTAATTCTACAAGCATCCTTGTCCATCTACCTGTCTAGCCATCACTCATTTAGAAGGGAACTATTAGGACTATTGCATAACAGAAAATTAATGAATAGTGGATAAATTTCTCACTTTATGCCCATGTGAGTGTATCGAAATGGCCAAGTCGCATACTTTGACTGAGGTGTAGAATTGTGAAGTCATGGCTTGTAGAATTAGAGCGTGTAGAGTTAGAAGCTTGGCTCTACATGGGATCTAATAACTCTTTGACAGTGCGAGCCATATGGCTTCGTCTTGGCAACATTTTACATGAAAATGTTTTTGGTGGGATTCCACTTCTTTTAGTAAGTTTTTATTTTACTATGATTCATAACAAGGAGTCTCTGTATCAATATTCATACCTCTAGCATCAAAATTTGTGGAAGTCTCATACAAATTTCCATCCCCTAGTTTAAGTGGTTGGGAGTAGAAGTTTCAAGTTTTAGAATTTTGTTGTTGTTTGTGTACTAATACTAGCTTACATACCAAATTTCAGCATTCTAGGACTTCAAGAAGTAACCCAAGAATTTTGATAATCATCAGTGAGCGAATCAGTGACGAAATCGGGGTTTTCTCAGATGTCAATAAAATTTAAAGTATAAGAACTATGCAATTGAAACTTTATATGTTGAATAAATCCACTATTGACATTATATCCCAAGAATTTTGTTTATCTGGTATAGGTGTAATCCAAATCCAAGTTATGAGGGTTCAAAAAAACGACAAAGCTCTTCGAGAAAAGTATGTAGTGCTCTTGCGCTTCATTTGACTGGTCTTGGTGGGGGCACTACCGTGCCTCCAGATATAGTGGCATAGGCAGGCAGGGTGAGGGGTGAGTTGTTGATTGATTTCTGCGTCAGAATGAAACTAGGTACCATAAACAAATTTGAAAAATAAAAGATATCCAGCGAAAACCCCCATTTTTGATGTTTTATTAGATTTTAAGAAATTTTTCACTTTTTTGAAGTGCTGTATCTTGGAACTTAGTGGGTCTACAAACAAGTTTTTCGAATCAAACTTATCGAAAATTTAATATTCTACTAAATTAAGCTTGATGAGCTGAGGCGTAGGAATGAAGGGGAAAAAGTTACAGGACGAAAACTGAAAAAAGTGCCAAAATTTCGTGGTTTTTTCCTCCCCCTGGAAATTGCTTCGCGAAATTCTGGTCGGAGAATATACGTATAACACTATTAGGTGATCAAAAACAATGTACCAAAGTTTCATCAAGTTCGCATTTTTTCCTAATTTGCCCCTATTTTTCGACATGCCAACTAGACTATTCAGTCCATAAAGGAGTTGTACACAAGAATGTAAAGATTTCGGGATTTCTCAGGCAACAAATTCAGGGAGGTGACTTTTGCAGCTTCTGTTATCTCCGGTGGAGTACAAGTACACAATATCTCTTTCTCACTATTAATTTTCATTTTTTATGTATTCTGGATCGAAATTATCACGTTTTTAAATTGACAACAATTTTTGCTTCGCTTGTCATGTCATATCTATGGCTTACTTGATATAGTTTATTTAATGTCAACTTTTTTTCAGAAGTGCATTAAAAGATAGATTAAAGTAATATTTTAACAAGATTTTTGTGATTTGTATAAAGTTAGCTGATCAAAGTGCCTGGTTATTGCCTAGACGAATTGATAGATACTTGCCAGATTCATAATATATACCGCGTGTCCTAGGAACTCTACACCAGTGAATAATGTTTATTCACTGCTATTATTCACTCTGTGAAAAATGACTATCGTTTTGCTTCAGAAAACTCATTTATAAAGTATATATTATAAGGTAGTCGTGGACAAAGAAATATAATTCTGTTGTGAAACTTTCACCAAGTGCTTTTTTTTTTTAATAATAATTTTCCTTGGAATAGGAGAAGGCCCCAAGAGATCCAATTTCATTTATTTTTGTAATTAAATGATCTTTTTAATTTAGAACGTTTCGGGATTCTACAGTTCCCATCTTCAGCTTAAAATTGTAAAAATGTATCGAAGTACTATCCTAGATGATTAAAATACTGTTTTGAACAAAATAAAAGTCCGTGGCAAATATATTGGTGGAATTTGCCACAGATCTTCATGTTGTTCAACACAGTATTATAACCATTAAAGATAGTACTTCGATACATTTTTACAATTTTAAGCTGAAGATGGGAACTGTAGAGTCCCGAAACGTTCTAAATTAAAACGATCATTCAACTACAAAAATAAATGAAATTGGATCTGTTAAGGCCTTCTCCTACTCTAAGAATCATTGATTGGATCCTCAAATTTTCAACAAGTATTAATAACAATAATCATAATTTCGGGATGCTACCTGTAAAATTTCTGAACTAAGTTCACTTCTCCATCTTTGTAAAATCCACATGAATCATGTTACTACCCATGACAGCTTTTTCTGAGCATACACACGTCTTATTTCCTGGATAGTTTCTATACTGGTGACTGCATTCCTAAACCTTCTACTTGCTCCTACCTATCTTATATTTATTTATTTTGAAATTTATAAGTTAATGAGCTGCTATCATACCATTATATCTTAGAATAGCAGTACTCATAGCACATCATGGATAGGGTAACGCGATATTTGATACGAAAATATTATTGAAACTTTCGATATATCAACATATCGCTAAATATTGATGAATGACGATATTCACTAATAATAATCAATAATTAACAATTAATATCGATAGATACCGTAATGAATATCGATATATCGACTGGAAAAATAAAATATAGAAGCCTGGTGGTTGGAGAAATATGTATAAAAATCGATATTTTTCCCAGCTCTAATCATAGTTCAAAATCTAAAAGAGCAGTCTTCTAGTAGGGAACTGAGATGTCATGCTGAATATCGCGCTTGCTGAAATGAAGTAACATCCAACATAACGGTTAACTCAGTCAAATTTGTGGGGGTAATAACATCGAATCAACGTGGACATAATCCTATTACTTCTTGAGCTCTCAATTGTTATATTGATCTAGATCTTCTTTTCATAAAAGTGTGACATGATAGGTTTTTTCAAACCGGTATAACAAATTCCAATAGAACGGTGATTGTGAGGTAGCAACTCAATAAACAGATTGAAAAAAATAGTGAATAGTTGAGAAAATCTACGAAATCCTAGGACGGTTCCAGTTGGTTTAGATTTGAGGTTATTTCTGACGATTGTTTTGATAGATCATCTTCATGTTGTTATTCTTGTCTTGGAATATGTCTTCTGAAGTGTGTTGAAAAATTGGAGGATGAGTCCTGCTAAATACTAGACCGCTTAATTGTTGTGCAAAATAATAATTTTAGCAAGAATTGAATAATTCTCTCAGTGGTACTTCCGATAAAAAACGATTTTAGTAACAATTGTACTATGATAGTGATTAAAACTATAATGTGAAGTAATTGTTCAAGATTATTTTGAAATGCTTATTTTCTCAACACTCTCATTTATTTCAACACTGTGAAATCACAAAGATCAAATTTCAAGATCGTTTTGATATTCATGAAAAACATCTAAATTTTCTAGTTGTTTACTTACAACTCGGTAAGCGTTTTTGGAAGGTGGTTAAAGTTTGGATAGTTCGAATCTAAGTCACAATTATATGTAGAAGTTATTAATAATCAAATATAGTTGAAGACAAAGTGAAAAGAACGTTAGTGATTTTTAAGATTTCGTAGATGTTTGGTCTGCGCGTTGGAAGGCTCCGGCTGGGGGTTCTTCAAATATTCTGGAAGGTCTTCAGATTGTTCTTGGGGTTATTCCACGTCCTCATCGCCATCACCTGAAATAACGTCAAGTAGATATGAACAACAATAGAGGTGGCAAATGAAAGTAGACATTTCGAGAAAATAGTTTCAGAAATGTCTAAGGTTTGTGAAGTTACCTATGTGGGACACACAGACGCATGTAATGAGTGTATAAGTATTGAAAACATGCTTTATGATAGAGAATTTTCATTACCTGTTGATGATGGCAGAGGTTCCAAGTCATCGCCAACTTCAGTTGGGTCCTCGCAGTTCAGGCAGAGCCTGAAGTAAAACAGGCCTGCCTTTTTGCACCCACAGGCCTTATAACTGCACCCTTTTTTTTAATTTGCATGAAAGGATGCTGAGTTGTATGTCTGGGACTGTTAGTTTTGTTGACATGACTGGCTGCAGTCTGCAGTCCATTAGGTGTTTTCCTCCACCCAAAGTTTTCAGGCTGTACTTGAAGGAAAGCAAGCAGCAGATGTTGTTGGGCTGCATCTTGGGTTGGAGGGAGTGCTTTTAGGTGAGTAGAAGGTTTGAAGACTGCACTCTTGTAGAGTTGGTACCTCATGTTGTTGAGACTGCTGTTGCCATTTGGTCACCATAGACAGCCGCTATGATCTTCTCTTCAGTATTCAATATGGTTTCCAACTAGCAGTCGTAAAAGAGTGTTTTAAATGATTGTGAGGAAAGAGAAAGCTCAGGACTTTTACGCCTTTGTCTTCCCCTGGTCATTTAAAGAGCTAAAGAGGACATTGTATCGCAACCAGTGACTGCATGTAGAAATAGAATGTTTTGAGAGATCCGCTCATGAACCAGTTACACTTACCTACTGCTTCTCAGCCCTTCTCTGTTACTACTAACAAATAAAGACCACCTACTACTGATACGAATGTAACTACTTTGTTCCCATTTTAGGAAATTTTATGTTCTTTCATATTGAAAATGAAGTGTACCTTCTTGAAATTCTTACTGCCAATGATAAATGGTACAAAAAAGCAGAAAATGTGTTCTTCACGAAGATAGGAAATGCCTGAAAAATGCGAAAATTTTGAAGTTGATTCTGTTGGATCTCTTCAGATTCGGATTGAACGACCTAAAATACTTATATTTTTTGTAACGTGAGGCCGATTTTCACTTCGCTTTGACTAGACTATTGTAAAAGCCAATCGGACTTACAGTTCGTGTTTTACAATTATGCTAAACGGACTTAGCACAGAAACTCAACTCGGACAGTAAAACGATAAACACTTCGAAGATGACACTAAAATGTAAGGGTTTGTCACAGCAAGAGCTAAATAACTCTTCCATAAGTGCTTTTCAGTGATAGAACAATTTTCATAGCAATTTATTGTGCTATGATAGTGATTCTAACTATGATGTGAAATAATTGTGCAAGGCTTTTTTGACATCCTCATTTCCTTAACACTAGAATATGAAATTTACTTAATAATATTTTGATTTATTGTCATATACTTTTATCGGCGCAATAAAACTAGTGTGCTTATAAAATCAAGCACACAAAACGTAAAAATTGCAGGAATGTCTGCCAAGCTTTGCATAGCAGTGTATCCACCCTGTCTGGAATGCCGCAAATATTCCTTAAGCATGCAAGTAAAATCCTTTAAGAACAAAGGTTTTCCAGATTTTTTCCTTGTTTACGGCGGCGTTATGTAGATGGCACTCTAGGCTGCAGAAATTACATGCAGATGCATCTGAAAATGACATCGAGAATAACTTATGATACAGTTTAGATGCAAAATGTTATATTTATTCTGATTCCAGTCCATCAGACAATTTTTTGCGAGTGTCTCATTCAGTATTCAAATATCAAGATTTTATTTGTCTCCTATCAGCAATTCTAAGTTTGTTCTATTGAATTGATTGAAGGTTCGCATCTATAAACCTGAAAATGAATGACACAAAATATAAAATTTTAATTTCCGCTCCCTTAATTATTTTCTACACTTTTGAAACATTTCAAGATAAAGTAAAGTATTCTCTCGACTAATATATCACATCCCAAACTAGTACAATATATAATTTGCAGTCGCCATTCTATATTTTGACCTTCACACAAATTCAAATTTGTAATTCTGAATACAAATAACCAGAACTTTCATACCTCACATCTTCCACATGATCCTTCTCAGTTTTTGCTCCCCGAATGCCTTTTATAATTGGGGTAGCTTTTGAGCAACAATACAAAGCAGCTCTAGAGGCCTTTTTGGACGAGTCGCTGCTGGGACTCATTGTCATTCGAAATACGTTCTCCACCGCAAGAGATAATTGAATGTGCGAGATGAGAATTGTAAAGGTTTCATAATTGCATGAAAATTGTACGCTTTTTTCGACAATTTATCTCTAGTCTTTTCAATAGAAACTTATTCTATAAATGCTGACAAAGTATTTAACAACTGAAAAACAACAATTCCACTAAACAAACTGCATGGCAGCCATCAGCAACTTACTGGATTTTATTTTAAAAAACTTGAACCGGAGTATAAAACAGTTTCACGCTGTCTTGTGAAGAAATAACCGAGACTCCGGTGTCCGGACTCTTGGCGAAGCTACTTTGATCCTGGAAAAGAAATTTGTAGACAGGAACGTATCAAAAATGAAAATATTTTCGCGTAAACGGCTGGAATAATTTTTAGATTGAATTTTGAAACATTAGATACTACATACCGAGTTTTTGTCCAAAATATATAAGTAGTAGTTGATAGATTTTAGTTTTTCTGATTTTTGCGTCGACGTTATAAAATTGAGGACAAAACGCCTATAGTAGAGAATAAATAAAGCTAAAGGATAGAGCAATGGAATAAAAGACCGTCCTCCTAAAACTTGGCCTCTACCTGCTACTCCTCAGTTCCTCCCTGACTATATCACATGATTGCACGCTTCAGGCACTTCCAAATCCATTACCACCCTTCGACCAGAAGTGATCAGGGAATAAAGGCGGCAGCAACCAATTAGAGGACTCCTGGCAGAAAACTCGGCGAAGAAAAGTGGCCAGGCATCTTCGGCCATTCTCTTTACTTGCGCACCAACTTAGTCCATCGCTTGAATAACAAATACCCATGCAAAAATTAAAGCGCATTTTAATATTTTGGATTCAATCAAATACGTTGACTTCGCGGAGCTGCGCTTTCAAAGCCGTACGAAACTACCGAACACGAATTTAAATTCAAACTACAAACAAAATCTGAACGGATCAAGGATGCTCACCATCTTACCTGACGATTGGGTCACAAACCACTCCAGCTACAAACCTAAGCTTCAATTTGAACGCAAAAGCATGCGCCCGCGGACTGCTCACCGGGATGAGAATCGACGAAAAAAAAATTCCAACTGGCATAGCGATTCATGTTTATTCATCTATTTGTACAGATCGATACAACATATACTCAAATCTTCTTCTTTTATCCATAAAAATAATGAACCTCTCTGAAAAATTCTTCGTACGGTACTGCTCGAATCCTTGGATACGAGTATTCCAACATTGTTTTGTTCTCACAGCTGCCTTGAAGCAGAGAAAGCACAAACAGAAACAGAAGCACCTCCAGATGGCGCTGTATCCTCATTTCCGACACTGTGACAACTTAACAGCTAACAGTACTGTTTGTGTTCCACATGAAACAACCAAATTCCATAACCAGCTTATGCCAACGCACATAATAAAGAATGAAGTTAATTTTTAACAGTCTCTTATCTCAATTTTATTAATACAGAAACGAAGGAGTTGTATACTTTCTATTGTACGCGCTAAGAGGATTATGAAAATATTTCGATTTGTTGTCTAGACTACGCATTCAAATATTATTATGATCATGGTGTGATTCAGAGTACGGAATAATCCATTTACTTCATATTACAATATGAAGTGTCGTCCAGCTCCAGAGGATATAAAGCAAATACAATAAAAGACATAGAAAAGACTTGTACGAGATAAGTCAATCAAAATCCAGAGTATGAAGCTCAAGGCCTACAAATCTCTGAAGGAGGAGCAACATCTCATTCTTAGGTGCATGTATGATATTGTAACGTTATTCATTTTGATTTAGGGAGCAAAAGTTACTAAACACTACTATTTATTTATATGATTTATTGAAATAATAAATTAGATAACTAAAACTATTTCTAATAGATAATTTTGATTCAAACTAGAGATTATTACGCTACACTCCAACTTAAATTCAATTAATTATGTTAATATTGATTTATTTTAAATAGCACAATTTATTTCAACCACTAGCAGTCCACATTATAAGGTCACTGAGCCAGAAATCCTTAATACTCCTTGTTGAGTCAGCGAATAAATACCATGGGTCTGTCCTCACTACGTTTTCCCCGCAAACGTCCAGGCGTTTCTAGAAAACGCTAGCCATTTCCTAGAAAACAAATATATTCGCTTCTATTCCTTAATGTAAAATATTTCTACAATAATTCTAAGCACAAGTAAAGCCAAAATGACTAATTTATAGACTTAAATTCGTTACACTGCCCTCTCCTTAGGACTATTTCATCCCGGTTCTTCACGAATTCTTGAAGAGTCATGTCGGAATCTGCATTGGTCACCCTTGGTACATCGGGATGTTTTGTAGAAGTAGCATTCGATGGTCCGTTCATTATTCGTCTGCTGTTTAGGGTTGTAGCTACAAACGAGGATTTCTATCCCGGTAGACCGGAAGAGGGCCTCCAACATATTCCTTACTACCCTCCAATCCAATTTATCTAGTCCACAACCAAACTTCGGTACTGCCAGCTTCATCACGTCGTTGTTCAATACTTCCGGAGGTCGAACAGAGCATTCCACATAGTGTGGTATGTCAGTTTCTGGTAGGAGCATGACTTAGTCACCATATAGTACAGGTATCGTTTGTGCTCCGTGCGGGTGTCCTTCAGGTGTAGTGTTTTCCCGACTGAATAAGTTCTTCTAATCTCCCATAATTCTTCTTGGACGCTATTCCTCGGGACATCTTCAAGTCACTCGCCTCACTGTGAGCCAGGAAGTGGTTCAAAGGCACTGTGAACAGGTCTTATTGTTCTTCTGTTGTCACGCCGTACCACACTTTGCGACCGATGAAATAGTTAGTCATGAACACTTCAAAGGTTGATTTTTGCTCAATAGTTCGTCGAACCGTGCTTTTCCATCATATCCGTGCCAAATATAAGCTCATCCTCAATTTCAGCTACCAGCACACGATGTTTAAAGGAAATATTTCCAGTGGACATGGTCAAGTCTAATTCTCCAGATGTAGTAGCTAGTTCATCAGTTGCAGTACGTAGTCGCCAATGTGTTGGATGTAACGATGCATAGATTCCATTTGCCAAATCAGATCTTATTATTGTCCTCATCAAACCCGTATCCAGCAGCATTTTACAGAGTCTTCCATTAATAAATCCATCCACGAGGATGCTGTTGGCTCGATGATGGATTGTGCGGCTACTGAATTACGGGTCGACGATGGCCCCTTCGACTCTTCGTCCTCTGCTTCTTTGGTTTTGATTGCCGTCTTAATCTTCGGTTTCTTACACAGCCTCTGCAGATAGCCCAATTCTCCACAGCTCCAGCAACAAATTTGTCTTTTCCCTGCAGTAATTTTGGACTCGATACGCCGCAACTTTTTTTCTAGGCGAGTTTCCAAATCTTCAATTTCATCATGTTTGTCGGCACTTATTTGTCTAGCTCTGTACTGACCATGCGATGCTTGTTTTGCTGCTTCATGCTCCAACGCATACGATAATGCTTCAACTAAAGACTTCGGACGATATATCCGTAGTGCCTGCTGTATTTCACTATCTTGAACCCCAAAGATGAATGCTTGAGTGGCTAAGCCCTCCAAAACGCAAACGAGCAATATAAGCTTCAAATTCTTGGAGAGTTTCTTGCGATTTCTGGCATCGGTTCCTCAGTTGAGTCTGATACACCTGTTCGAGGTGCGCGTGGCCATAGCGCATCTGCAGCCGCTTGATCAGTTGGTCATAGTCACCTTGTTCGTCTTCTATTAATGTTTGAAGAACATTCATGGCTTCTCCCAGCAACGAAACGGTCAATGCTGGGGCCTTATCTGCAGACGACCATCCATACGCCTTCGCAACAGCTTCGAATTGTTTAAGATAAATCGGCCACGACGTCTTTCCATCAAATTCCGGTATCTTTATGTGGATCTTTGCCTTATTCTCTTCTTTTATTATCCTTACATTGCCCGCTTCACATGCAACAGATTCTGATATCGGTGATGAAGTCATCTTTGAGAAATTTTTTTCCAATTTCAATATTTTCCTCTCATAATTTTCTCTTGAATTTTTCAAATCCTCTTCTGCTTTTCTAGAGCTCTCTTCCAATTGTTCTTCCATTCTCTGTTCCAAGGTTCTGGAATTTTCTAGCAACTCTTTTTTCAGAGTTCTACAATTTTCGATTAATTTGTCTTCTCATGTTCTGGAATGTTCTATAAATTTTTCTTCTAATGTTCTAGAATTTTCTAGCAACTCTTTTTTCAGTGTTCTACAATCTTCTATTAACTTTCCTTCTGATTTTCTTGAATTTTCCATTAACTCTTCCTCTGATTTTCTTGAATTTTCTATTAATTTATCTTCTAACGTTCTAGAATTTCCTAGCAACTTTTCTTTCATTTTCCTGGAATCGAATATGCCACACGAAATAAATTCATTGGCATTCCCACTAGCATTTTCCAAAGCTTGTCGGAGACGTTATTGGAGGACGGTCTTGGTTCCTGTTGTCTCCAATTCTCGTTCTTCTAGCTCATTCTTGAGATAAACCACTTTTAATTCACTTAATTTTACTGTCTTTGACGCCATTTTATTTATTTGAATTTAAAACTTCACACCTGATCACCAATTGTAAAGTTATTTATTTCAATTTAGGGAGCAAAAGTTACTAAACACTACTAAGTACTTATTTTTATGATTTATTGAAATAATAAATTAGATAACTAACACTATTTCTAATAAATAATTCCAATTAAAACAATAGATTATTGCAATATATTATAACTTAACTTTGATTATTTATGTCAATATTGACTTATTCTAAATAACACAAATTATTTCAACCATTGGCAGTCCACATTATAAAGTCACTGAGCCAAAAATCAATAATACTTCTGGTTGAGTCAGCAAATATATACCGTAGCTCTCTCCCCACTACGTTTTTCCCGTAAACGTTCGGGCGTTTCTAGAAAACGCTAGAAGGTACCAGCAATTTTCTAGAAAATTGATGTAAGATATTTCCACAATAATTCTAAGCACCAGTAAAGCCGAAATGACTAATTTATAGACTTAAATTCGTTACAATATAATACTTATCAGTCCCAATAACTCATGATCGTTGAGGCCCATTCAAAATGTCGATGCACTGGAAGAAAATTCATCCATGTATCAAAAATTGGTGTGTTACGTTAAAAACTTAGGTGTATTACGATGGTACCTTTAAGATGAGTATCCATTTATAACATTTTTGAACTAAGGTAGAGCGCAAAAAGTTCTGCTCCATTGTTCTACACATTCAAATAAAAGATCAAAAACACTATCAAAATTGTCCTGTCAAGAGCTGAAACATAGGAAGAATCTATCTAAAAGCGATTCAAGTATGTGCATCACTAAAATATCCGCTGTGGGAACAGTTTTGAAAGTTTGATGAAAAAGTTATTATCTGTTAGACAATCCAGCAATTACGTCTGAAGGATAGAAAGTTCTGAAATAAAAATGTCGATCCCCTCTCATAAAACTTTGCAAATTCAACGCGCTATAAAATAGTTTTTTTTCTGTCAAGGAAAAACAAATCGGAAACTTTTCTCATATGACCTTACAATAGGAACTTCTATTGTTATGATCATAAGCAAGAACTGAATGTAAATATGTGATGTTAGTTGGACTCCATTCAAAAATATAAGCAAGGAATTTGAACGTGATATGACTTTTTCTATAAGATAATAAAAAAAGTAGCTGAAGAAAATGTAATACCAGTTATCAGATGTTGATTAAGTAAATTTATCCATGGACAAAAGATTAACTTGATTTTCCAATTTACTGTTTGATAATAAACTAATTGTAGAATCCGCGCTGGGAAAATTGACCTCGGCATTGTGCATCCGGTGAAGATTCAACGGGTTTTTTCCTTCAAGACGACCGTTTTCAATTTCACAGACAATTGAATCCCCCATGTAAGAGCCTCATTGAAGGTCAATTAGACGAAATACCAAGAGATTCTCGCTTGTTCTCGATTTAATATCGCCTAGTGGATGCGTCCGTGCCGACGTTAACACAAAGGAGTGTTGTATAGTCCGATGTCAACATTGTCTAATTGTGACACGAGCTATCTGCATAATCTGTTTGACCGCCTAAGCCAGGACCATCTGTGAATCTTAAATGAATTTCATTTGCGCGTGCTATGTAGCATTAACAGTGGTCATTGTGCGATAGGAAATCTCGATTAAATCGACTCACTGATGATGATGCAGTTTGTTTCCAGTTTCATGATTGTTACTGCTTGTATTTGTTACTACTTCCAATACAATACCTTTACATTCATTCAATCCTGAAAAAATGTATGAATTATCAATTTTATCTAATTTATTACGAAATCATAAAGAAACATACTCAGGAGTATGTAGAATATATAGTCATGGTGAGTATGACTTTAGTCATTGACATCTGAAATTACTCTCCATAGAAGAATGAGCAATCGGACCTAACTTCTGTGGTTAATCAAGCAATGTTATTTCTAGTTTGTAATTTGCTTCAAAACATCAATTCAGAATTTTTGGTTTGACTAATAACATCAAGAGATAAAAAGAGTAATAAACGACAAAATATTGGTTGTCGAACATGACAATAATCATGAAGTTCAGAGAAACAAGATCTGAATAATTTCAACTGATGATGTTTCCCCTGTCTTAGTCGCTCAGCCTCTTGAGTACTTGGCATTATCCTTATCTTCAAAGGTTCTTTAGAAGTAAAATTTTTCTTGTGCAAATTCCTTGGAAGTAGTAAGATGAGCCTTTGTAAATAAAAATGAGATAAATTTCAGCTAGAGCAACCTGTAAACAAGGTAAAACAGTCACTTTGATCGTCAACAAAACTCATGCAAATTCTAGCAACGTCAAACCCACCCGTTCCCACTTTCCAATCTCTCGACGTGGATCGGCACTGTAACATTTGAAAAGATAAAAAGAGACATCGATTGCTGCTGAAAACGAAGGCTGAAACTGGGCTGAAAACATTGAGGTAGCACGTGCGTACGCACTCATAGCCACCTGTTTCTGACACTCATAAATTCAACACGTAAATTTTCTGGGAATCCTCTCTGCTTCGTATGGAAAGGTGCGACGTATACAAGGTGTTTCCATGGAATAGGATCAACGATTTATCATCCTAACATATAAACTTATTGAAAAATTAGGTTCATAGGATGGAGTGAGAATCGATTTCTATCTCATATTATCACAATAATTCATAAATTATTCAACAAATAGTATTCATTAAAAACTTGAAGGAGCCTATCATTATTTCAGTATGTATTCAGAAAAGTATATAGTGATAGTAATCTAGACAACGAAGGAAAAATAGCGGACAAAATTTATGTAAAAGCCAATTTTGGCACAGATGTAGAATAAGGTGTCTTTAATAACATACTGAAAATCTCAATAGGTGAGGGTGGAGCTAAAGGAGTTGGGGTAGTTTGAAAATCTTTTATTTCACATTTTTGCTGATAACCAAAAACTACTGCTTCTAGCAAAATAAAATTGATATACTAAATTAATTTGAAGAAAATTCTCTATGAAAAACATTTTTTCACAAGGCTCAGAGCTAGAGGAGATATGAAAAGGAAAAAATGGGAAATTATCAGAAAAATAATGGAAAAAAAAATTCCAGAACTTATTTTTTTATTAAATATGTTTTATGTCTGATGAAATCGAATTTTCAGATGAAGTTTTCTTGAAGAACGTTTATAATAAAACACAGATCAAGAGAGCACTTAGACACAAGAATCCTATTCCTCCTGTTCAAGATCCAAATAATAAGAAAATATTTGTTACGTAGCCTTACGTAGCTGATATAGCTGGTAAAATTGGGAGACTTTCACATAAATATGACATAAAAATATCTTATACTTCCAATTTGAAAATTCGAAATGTTAAAGACAGATTTCCTCTACAGCATCCAGGAATATACAAAATTTCCTGCCAATGTGGCAAAGTATATATTGAACAAACCAAGAGGACTGTGGAAACAAGACTGAAAGAGCATTCTCGACATATAAGATTAAACTACCCAGAAAAGTCTGCAGTGGCTGAGTATGCCATTCAAGAATTACATGGCATTGACTTTAGGAATACAAAGCTTCTGGCTAAAGAGAACAATTGGTTCAAGAGGCTGATAATAGAAGCAATAGAAATAAAAAAATCACCTAATAATTTGAGTTTGAATACTGGTTATGAACTCAATCGATCGTGGGTACCAGTCATTTGTTCATAATTTCAAGTTATTTTCATCTATGAATCTACTTGCAAGAGTTACTTCAACACCACCTCCTAAAGATCGGTGGATGGTTCAGTTATGTGCCAAACCAAAAAGAGTAGAGCCAGATTGACCTAGAAAACCTGTGGACATTGAATTATATGCTAAACCACAAGCAGAGCTCTACGATCCTAGGAGTTAATATTTTATCTAGTCACCTTCGGTATTTTTGTTGTCTTGACAATTTTTGTTTATTTATTTATTATATTTTTACACTTGAAGAAAGTAGCACATTGCTGTTGAAACGTTGTGTTTCTTTTCATTTTATGTACAGAACTTTTCAAAATAATACACATATATTATAAAAAATAGTTATTTTTGTATTAAGTATGCAAAGTGATTGTTTTTTTTGCTGCGCGTGAGAATGTCAATTTCAACCGAGACCGTAAGGTCGAGGTAACAAATTCATTCGAAAGCGCAACAAAATACAATCACTTCGCACACGAAATACAAACAATATTTTTTTGCCAAATGTCAAAAAATAATAGATCAACAATAATTATTGTTTTATTCAGTAAAATGTTGGAAAAAATTACAAACTATAATTAATTTGCAGTCACCTGGGTATTGTAACCAAAAGTGTGCGCAATTGCTGTTTGATAAATAAAGAATTGTCAACAATTGATTCTTATATTCAAAAATTAGTAGTTTTGTGTACAAATTCATATTTCTTTTTTGTTAAATACCTGTTTGTTTCTGTCCTTGTAGCATTACTAAAACTCAATTATATTAAATTAGGTGTGCAAAAATATGCTTCATTTTTTTACTAGAGGAAAAATCACGAACTTTGCGTATCCATAACAATACAAAATAGTTATTGGTGTATCAAGGCCGTAAAGGTTATCTTTTTTGGTCGAATCTGTTGCAATTCAGGTGAGACCAAGAAAAAAATGTAGGCCGAGGTGCATTTAACGTTTTTTAGGCGATCATTACGGAATAATTCAAAATCACATTATTTTATCTATTTATTTCTAAAACATTGCAATTGTAAATCTTAGTTGCCGTTGAAATTGTTTTATTTTATTGTCTTCTATCAAGTTGACATTCAACAAAAAATGCGTATTTATTTTTTGAATTGCAAGAACTACAGAGGTTGACGGAAGAATATATGTACTATTTTAGCGAAAACTGTTTCTTAAAGAGTTCATCAAGCTGCCCATATAGGTAAATATAAAGTGTTCATGAAATATTTTTTGACAGATCAGTCCCAAAAAGTAATATTTGACAGATCAGTCCCAAAAAGTGAAATTTGACAGATCAGTCCCAAAAAGTGAAACTTCACGGCCGCAAAAGAAGCCATAAAAACACCTTTTTTGTCATGATCGCCTAAAAATATCATGTTTTTTTGACAGTTGGCGAAAAAATAGTTTTTATTGTTGAAAACCAAGTTTCAGTGATGCTCAGACCACATATTGATGACTCTACAGCAGATAAGTGTAATCATGTAATATATAACAAAAAAAATTGTGCTGAGAGGATCACAATATTGTGCGTCTATTCAGTATCCCCTTTCTAGTGAAGCTCGTCAGTGTTTTTAGGTTCGAGATCAAACTCCTAGATTTCGTTTTTTTTTTTGCTCAGAATTCTACAAAAAAATGTTCAATACACTTTTTTAATAGAGGGTGGGGAAATGAAGAACTGTAAATAATCAGCTTCTATTCTTGAAAATTGAATTACAAGTGTTTAAAAATGCATGTTGTACATCAATTCTCGTCATCATCCATATTTTCATCATCATCATCGATGCTACCTTCGAAGGAGGCTCTGTTCGTACACGAGCCGAAGCAAACAGGTCACAGACAACGGAGCAGGCAATCCCTGTTCTGCGACAACCACAGCGTACCCTACACCCAGTCTAGCGCCACAGGTTCGTGGTAACTGGGTTGAGGATTCCATTATCTCCTCTGGTTCAGCCCTATTGGGTGAATGGTAGGAGATTACCGAGTCACTGTTGTATCTATAAAAAAAGTAATAAGATCAACGTGCTCCTGGTGCGATATGTACTTACCTGTATACATACTCTGAGCGAGTGTAGCTTTGAGGCTAATTTGGGGAAGAGTAGCCATGTCAGATTTATGCTTTGTTCACACTTTTAAAAATACCGAGTACCGATGTTTGTTCAGGATTTTATCAATTCATTGCTCATTTGGACAATTTCCTTCTAATAACTGTGATTGTTTGATTATTATCAAATATTTAGCAGAAAAAAAAGACCCAAATAGAATCCTTAGAAACTTTTCACCCTAAAAACAATCCTCATAAAGTGAAAAAGCTTGAATTTAGGAGTAAAATCTCCAACCTAACAACACTGGCGAGCGTCGCTAGAAAGGAAATAAGTACTGAATAGAGTAAGGAGGGAAGCTCTGTTCTTATTTCTTATAGGCTATGTGCAAGGGGGCGGAGTTTGAACAAATACCGATGCGAGCGCTCATGGTGAGCACAATTGTAAGCATCAAACCTCATTTTTAGAATACATCATTGAGAATTGTAGTTTAAAAGTGAAAATTATTGCATATAAAACATAGGAAAACACTTGTTCTGTTTCATGCTGTTGTGTTAAGGATGATTCAAGTGAAATATAGTCTTATAGATTTCGTGTACACAATTATAACATAAAAAAACAAATGAAGTGGATCAAAGCGCTGAATAGAGTATTATCAGTCTTTCATAATCAATCTATATAACAAAGATGTTTGTAATTCAATTGTAAAATCGGAAAAATTCTTCATCGATTTGGAATTTATGAATTTATCTCTATCTCTAATTTGTAAGGTGTTCCAGTGATAGGAGTTTGTCGGATGCACTTCGCAATAATTTTTTTGTTATATTGTCAGCAACATATTCTTCAACATGTTTAATATGGCAAAACTAATTTCACGCTTTTCCTCAATGCTTCCTCGGTAAAAGGGATACAGTGTTTGATACACACAAACCCAATCCACAAGATTATCGGCGTCATAATTCGAGGTAATCCTGTCAATTGGGACGAAATGAGACGTTTTCTTCAATAGGTACGTTATAATTGAAGAAAAAAGTACTCGAAATAAATAATTGCAACGTACCTTTCATGCTATGCAAGTTATATTATACGCACACAGCTGAATTGAATAATATTAGAACATTTGAAAAATTATAGGTATGAAACAATAATAAAATGGGAGTTCAATCGTTCTCCATTGCCCGCTAGAGGCGCTAGTAGACTTCATGGACGTAGCCTATAGATGCACATTATTGTGATCCTCTCAGCATACAATTATTCAGTTAAATATCATATGACTACACTTACCTGTAGTAGAGTCATCAATACGTGATCTAAGCACTGTTAATTTATTATTTAAAATTAGATTTTTTGTAACAAAAACTATTTTTCTGATAATTCTCCATTTTTCAACTTCCATATCTTCTCTAGTTCTGATCCTTCAATTTAATATATCAATCTCATTTTGCTGAAGACAGTAATTTTTGAGTTATTAGCAAAAAACTGAGTAGGGAGATTGTACGAGACATCCTGTATATATAGCTCTCATCACTCGCTATATTGGCTTTTTAAAAATCTGACGGAAATTGGGCTACATTATACAAATGGGTCACGGTTACAAAGGATAGACTGAATTTCACGATGTGCTATTGATGCGAATTTACGCAGAGATATCTCTTCTCAAGGCGCGTTAGTAATTAATTGAATTTTTTATCTAGCCTTCTTTAAATGATGCTCCTGAAAGCGCCACCTTACAGATAAAATATTAAACAAAAAGTATATTCCGCATTCATGTCATTTATGCTCAAAGCACTCTGATTCAGAATCTTAGCTTGTTAGAGCAGAAGATATTAAAGTAATATAGAATGCAGCAAGAAATCATTCAAGAATAATTGATTCGATAAAAGTAATTATCAGTTAATATAGTTTGAAGTAAATTATAAATCCAATCGACATAGATTCTTGAACATCATTTTTTATTTACCAATGCCTGGTAGTGAAAAATATTATATAATACAGCCAGTACATAAAATTCCTTGTTAAATAGTGACAAAAGAACACGATTCTGCAATGCACCGTCATAGAAATTCCTTCTCTCCAAAGCTATGCTAAAAATTAATCACGACTTTCATAGTAATGCACTTTTTGTAAACATAAAGCAAAAAATCTCCAACACCGTGAACTGCAATCTTCAAACGAGAATCAAAGAGAATGTTAAAAGGAACAGCACGGAAAAATTCTTGAAATCAGCGTGTTTTCTCGTCCCTTTTTCTATTCTTTTCTGCTGGGCGATTGTCATGAACACGGTCCACTCTACAAATCCATCAAATTAAAATTTCTGACGAATATTAGAACTGCTAACAGCAGAACTCAAAAGAAAGTAATTATAGACTCAACAAGTGAAAAAAAATTGTGTTTAACCGATATGAAACTCATACTCAAATCATGTAATTAGTAACACACTGAGCGCAAGAAAAGTCTGCAGTACATTCTGCACACAGCTCAAAATTTTTGAAGCACATTTCACTAAGCGTTCAATAAACTTTTAATAGCGAACTCAAATTTCGTAAGTCTACTTTACCAAATAATATGATAACAAAGTATTTACATTGATGTTAACGTAAAGAAATATCTCATTCTTTCTAATGTATGCGGCAAGATCAAAATTCTAATATATGCAAAATTCAAAATTAAATTAAGTCCCGTAAAAAGATGGAAGCTCGGTCAAGGTCACTCTCATACTTGACTTGAGTTGAGAGATAGCACCACATTCGCATTTCTAAATTATTCATGAACGTGTACTATCCTTATCAAGCATTCGTTAAGAAAATGTAAATATGACAGATCCCAGCATTTCTGCCGGAGTAACCCAAAAATTCTCTTAGTATTCCGTCAACCAGCAATCTCAGGTACTATTAAACAAAAAAGATATGAAATTCCATAATATAAATATGAAATAATAATCACAGAACTTTTTTTTTTGGTAAAAAATATCGGATTCCCTGTAATTGGAAAAGTATCAGCACCAGTTTGGAATATACACATCAAAAATGAACAAATCGAATTTTACGTGAACGAAATTTGTGGAATGTGGAAATGGGAAACATCTGAAAATCTCAACATTGAAATTAAATTTTGGAAAGCGATGATAACATTTGTACAATTCAGCGAACAATTTTATATCGAGAAAATGAGAAACGTATTTTTTGCACGACGGAGAATTCGTTTCTCTGACAAAAAAAATGAAATTGCAACTTTCAACAAATAATTATCTTGGAAGATACTCACTTGTTTACACTGATATTTATTCCTTGTATCATTCATCTAAGTTTTTGTATTGTTAAATATATGAATGATAGTTCATTGTTGCATAATGTAATTGCAGCGCAATGGAACAAAATTATATTGTTCCAGCCTAGCGGCACTTCTGATTGTGAAGTGAAAACGGTACTGCAAGAGCGTTCTAGACATAATGCCTTTCTACTACTTTGTAAATAATTCTTTCCTAGAAGATTTAAATGAACTTTTTTTTGTATAAACGCCACTCTATCCAACTGCAAATAACTATTCTCTCCAGCAGTGAAATTGAAATTGAGTACTTCATGCCCGCATTCCAGCTGCCGGTAACGAAACAATCTACGTTATCGGCACCCGCATTGAGTTGTTCAACGCTGTGATTAATTCTCTGGATGGCTTGAGGCAGGCCTCATTCAATTAGACGGCCTCTTCAGCGTGAATATTAAATTTTTTACCGGTTCTGTTATCTTGCAGCTAATAACCGGTAGGTCTACCGTTAACCAGCTGATGGACGAAGAGATTAGGTTTCTTGAATGTGCTACTTGATGGTTTTATTTTAATTAGTGGATGAAAGGAACTTGATTGATAACGCGATAATTATTGCTTCGAAATATGAGAACATTATTTGATATTCACTTATCTCCTTTTGAGTCTTGACTTCTTCTCTGTTTCGGGAGAGTTTGAACTTTGGATTACTCTCATTCAATTTCATGAGAAAGAATATTAATTTTTACAAGGGTGTATATAATTAGAGTAATACAAAATAATCTTGAGATACAAAATCAAAATGAAAGCTGTATTCAGTAGAATCAAGCGATAATTTGGGATGTATCCTACTTTGTGGAAACAAGAAGTTGTTTGCAAAGATACGAAGAACAGTGTCTGGGCAGTGTAGATAGTTGTTGATACCGATTCAAGAAATGACATAAATAACTAGAAAAGAACGCGAAATATTGTTCAAATAAAATAATTGACCCTAAGAATCACGCAATATTGGTCTAAAGAACTCAGGATGTAGCCAAAAGTAAACAAAACAGAATAACGAACGATTATAGAGTGAATAAAAAAATTATAGGCTACTACAGAGACTTAGGAATCTAGAAATGATCTGTGAGATGTCATCAGAAAGTTACACACATGAGTTTCCCGCCAGCAAGCATTGTAAATTCAGTTTAAGTACCTAAGGGCCAGTTTCACCAAAGCCAGTTAAATTTATCCAGAGGTTATTTTATACGAAAACTATTGTTGATACAATTGTAACTATAGTTACTAACTCAAAATAACCTCTAGATAAATTTAACTGACTTTGGTGAAACCGGGCCTAAAACAGATATGAAAATGAAACACCTGCCTTGGATAAGATATCTGGTTAACAGTACTCTTGTGAACATCGATGCTGCGAGACACGCGAATTAGTCGATTTACCCACTCTTGGAACAACTCTGTTGTTCGCAATAACACAAAATACATGCAGTTGTAGTACACATATTTCCGCGCAACACCGACAGAATGTAGCTAAGTCACTAGCACTGTTTATCTCACGCTGGACGACACATTCGGATAGCTATCAGCAGTAGCGGGATTTGGCAGGGGCAAGAGGATGCAGTTAAGTTGTGTAAAAGTCGTAATGTTTAGTGTAAATAGTTTGGGTACTGAAATATTCTCGTTTTTATGTATTTTTTTGCTCTCTTCACATTTTCTTGCTTCCTGACCTGCTACTTCCACCCAACGTAAACTGTTCTCATATCTGTTTCCCTCAAGATTATTTTTTATAATGCATATGTTCCATCGGATCAACATATCATCGCAATTTCAAGCCTCTTCGTGCCTTCCTCTCATTAGAATTGTCTCAAATTTTGTATGCAAGTCCATTTTCGATGACAACCCCGTATTTCAAAGATTTTGAAGTTGAAGAATGCTAAGATGTAAATCCTTAATTTATATTCCCATACGGGAAAATAGAAACAAAAGAAACATTTGTTAGGTCTCCCAAAAAAAACGTGAAAATTGACTCCCTTACATTCCAAAATAATTAAGAATAAATAAAGGAGATTGAAAAAATTGTTCTAATTTGTAGCAATTAAGTTACTTTTAACCCCTTCTTCTCCCCCCTAGAAATCTTGAACACAAGCCTGACTTCTAAAGTTGATATGAAGACTTAAATGTTGCCTCCTCAATAATATTGCTGAAATCCCGCCACTGACGTATCGTAATGTTGTGCCGATGCTTGCGATACACGCAGGTTAGTTAATTTACCCATTCTTGGAGCAACATCGTTGTCGCAATAACACAAAATATATGCGAAATAATATGATGGCTAACTACGCTCAGATAATTAAAGTAAACAATGCATGACATAGATGAACTGAACGTTCAAAGCTCGACTTTAAAGTGATGCAAATGTGTGAAGTACACGCTTCCTTGAAAGTAATTGAGGTTGTTTACTCGAAACTAGGTTTTATATATACTACGGTTTTTGGGTCATACTGGTATAGCAGGATGTATCGAGAATTTGTTCGCATTCCGAAGACTGTGAAATGGGTCAGGCAACAAATATTTCTTTTGAAAGCATCCAATAATTATCGTATCAACCGGAAGAAAGGCTCAATTGCAAAGAAGGCCCCCGCCAATTCATTAATGTTCCACACGGTATCTGAGCCCATAGATCAAATATTCGTAGTATAGAATAGTCATTGCCTTGTGCACGGCGGATTCTATACCAGGCGGGAGTGTGACCCCCACTACCACAGCATTCGTATGACGTCAGTAGGCTGGTTTTTACACAGTTTCATACGATGTAATAGTATTAAATTTGTATTTTAGAACTATAATGTTTATGCAGAATGATTATTGACTTACTAACAACAATAATAACGGTTATTCTCTTGTCTCTAAATATAGTTTTAGAGTAAAACGCTGTAATGCAATAAATGTAACTCAAAATAACAGTTCGCTATCAATGCTTTCATTATCATATACTTTATCAAGTTGCAAGATCACCCACTTGTCCTCTTCTTTTGTAAGTCTATTTGCAATTACTCTTAAGAAATGATCATTTCCTATTTAAGAACTTGAAGATATATGAAAAGTAGCTGTAAGTTGTTGCAAATATTTAGGATGTGATTGCATATTAATCATGTAAGACCAAATAATAATTTTTGAAGTGTAGCGCTTTTGATTTGAGAAAATGAGACTCATTTGTTCACTTAAGTACAATAATTGTCCAATTCTCTCTTCATCACCTTCGTTCTCAGGCATCATTATTTAAATTCTAAATAATAGAATAAGTATTGACAAAATCAGTTTCATTTAACATACATTCTAAAATATCTCTCAATTTGGATAATGTATCAAGTTCATTTGTAGATAATGGAGTGTTGTTATGCTGTAATTCACTCAAACTTACCAGTTTATTTTTAAAGAAATACTTTGGGCTCAGATTTCTATCTATTTCAATATAAAAGGAGCGACTTACTGCTTTGGAATCCATTTTGTAAATAATAATACCGTCATCATTTACTTTTACAAAAATATCGCCATTTATAGTTTTGACGAATTCAGGTGCTTTTTCAAGCAGTAAGTCAAAATTTTGAACTCTATTTTCCATCAGTTGTATTTCTAATATCTTATTAGTTTTTTCTTGTTCTTTTTTTCTGATTTCGAAATTTCGTTCGTCTGAGATTTTTTTTTAGTATTTTATTTCATATTTAAATAATGAGGAAGTCCAGGAAAGATAGTTTGAAACGGATTAGGTTTCAAATGCGGTTTATCGTAATAAAAAGTACTAATTTCTCCTCGATAATTGTATGTATTTGTATAGCTAGTTGCAATGCAATCTTCAGAAATTCAAATGTAGTTACATTTTCTTCTATACTATCATAATTGCTTTTACAAGCTGAGACACAACATTTGCGAGGTATGTTTAAATTGAATAATATGTATATATTTAGGTAGGTATTCGAAATATTAGAAGAAAATCCACTTCGTATCACGAAGTCATCAAGTCTACTACTATCGCTGGCTCGCTCACAAAGCCTACTGACGTCACGCTCCCCTCCATCACACTCCTGCCTGGTAAATAGAGTTCGCCGTGCCTTGTGTCACTTTGTTGTCAGGACTGCTTCAAGTTTCGTCAAGAGCCTCCAAAAGAAACCTTGATAGTTGTTATTTCATTTGATTCTCTTGTACATGAAATACATTAAAGCAAATATAGTACCGAAGAGTAACATACAAACCTCAAGGCAATACGATTATTTCCGTTTAGAAGAAAGATAATAAATACCACAACTTCCGAATTTGAAGAAAACAATGCAGTCTATAAATTTCAACATTTTTTCTGTTCAAAGCTTGTGTTGGAACAAAGCTATTCGCTTCACTGTTCCTACATTATTATCTATTACAGTTTCAACTTTGCGTCCCGACCTTCAATAAAACTCCAATCCACCTGCAAAGCTCTTTTTATCGACTGGAACCCCAATTTCTTCACGCAATGAAAATTTTATTTATTGAGTTGTAGAATTCGCGACGTCCTTGGGTTCTTTCAGTCGGAGAAGTTTCTTTGAATATTTAAATTAAAGAAGTTTTAAATCATGGCTACATGGACGTTTTATCATTGTTTGGTCTATTAGTTTGTTTATAGCAAATTATATGAAATATTACTTTGTAGTTCCAATAAAGTGCTTAAATTATTGCTATTAGTTATACAAACATAGTTTCAAAAGATTCATAATGAATTATTTCCGATTCGAGTTCTTTTTTAAGAAGTTCACCAAAATAGGTGTATGTAGGCTCACCAAGAATAGAATGATTACTATGCATCACGTGACAGAATATAATAATCCTGGTATATCTTTGATTCACCATGCATATCTAGCGAATCAATTCATAACAAAGTAAATTAGTATATTGTGCAGAGAGTACATGCAGGTGCTAAATCCATATAGGAAGAGGCGTAATTGAGTATCTCATTTACGTAAACCCACTATGTAAATACATTAGGAATAGTCCACTGCTCATATAGAACCGTGATTTGAGCTAATTGACCGAAATGCAACCACTATTCACAGACATCAAATACTTGTAATATTCAGGTTGCAAAAATCCACTCAAGATGATTGATGGATGACCAACAGTTGATGCATTCAGAAAGCTAAAATAGTAGCTCCACATGAACCGTGGATCATTTTTTACACGAATAGACTACAAAAGACCAACATAATATATAGGAAATGAAAATTCAATGTCGCTATAAGTTACATAGATCAATAAGACATCTAAGATTACTCTCTTTTAGGAGGTTGCCAACCCATGAAGATATCATGTTCTTCTCCAATGTCTTCCATTCCACCGCAATAAATTATTGAACTCAGAGGCTGAGTTTTTCTGTTATATACTTCATACTTTAATGAGAAATAGTGGTTATTTCATGATCTGTCAGTATTACTTTCTCCTCTAGTTCTTAGTGGGCTTTGGCACTTCAAAAGCCTTCGTCTGGATATTTTAGATTTATCGACTCCAATTCCACTTGAAACTCATCAAAGTCTTTTGTGAAATTATCACCAGTCTAGCATTCCTCCTATGGAATATTTCAAGAAAAATCTACTTTACAAAAATAGATGTCTTCTCAGATTCCTTCTATCTGAAATCTGTAAGTCTGGAGCATACATAATATTGCTACGCATGTCAATGATCCCACAGATTGTTCACCTGATGCTCGTCTCCTAATTGTGATAAGTGATAGGATAGTTGCGTGTCTGTTGAGGATTTCCTGACTAGAACTAAAACATTATCTCCACCGACCAGGAAATTGAATGTAAACGCGCCGACTCATGCAACGATCATTTGTTACTGATTTGCTTTACATACACACAACTTAAAATTATATCCCATGAAATCATACTGTTATCATCAACAATTCAAGTGTCCACCAGAAAAAAGTTTCTGCCCTCAACTGCCAATACTAGCCAATAAAATTTTTGAAAAGAATTAAGCTGGAATTAATTTTTTGTATGATGATGATCCATTTCCATTAATCATCCCCAATCTGAAAGCTTGACGTGGCAATATGTTCGATTTATAAGTCTTGTTACATTTATTTTAAAATCGTAGCACACTGATATCAATATCATGTTTAGAGTTTTTGCTACTTTATCATATTTCCATAAGCACGAATATCATTTGCATATGCTGTCGATCACGAACGAACCCTTTGGTGATCATAGCATCGCAGTTCCGTTTCCTATGGAATACGAAATCTGGAATGGAGCATGTAGAGATTCTACGTAATCCTCGTGGCATTAAAGCAGGAGGTATTATTCGTGTTTAGTGTGAAATATATCATCTTGTATTGCAGTAGAGGAGTCGCTCTTTCATTCTTGTCACGTGCTAGTTTGTTTTATTCTCCACAACATATTTCATAGCTACCCTTGACCGTGGATAATTACCAGATGTTGAAAGGAAGATTTATTTAACGACTTGGATTTTCTTTGCTCTTCTTGAACTTTAAATACACTTTTTCTTCTGATGGTTACATAATGTTGGGACATTACTCTAGTCTAGTTTCTTCTAGCTCATCAGTTTAGTCTGAAATGTAGTCGAAATATTTCAGACTTTTTCAGGAATATAGTTGGCTCTTCCATTCGGTATTCAGGGACTTTATGCCATTCTATCAGATAAAATCGCCTGGAATCAACAATAAACCAGAAATTATTTTGGTCACAATAGGAAAAGCAGCACAGAAATAGATAGGACAAAACCATATTAACACTAGAAATAAGAAAAGCTGGTTTAATGCAGAAAACAAAGAAATGTTGGAGAAAACAATAAGAAAAATTGAACATAAGAACAAATACAAGAGACTGAGAAATGAATGCAATAAAAACCTTGGTAAAACCAAAACAATATGGATAGAAGATAAAATAACAAATGTAGAAGAAGAAAGAAGAGACAAGAACACAAAAAAAAATTACCAACAAATAAACGAACAAAATAGGTCCTATAAACACAAAACGTATGGCATAAAGGATAAATTTTGAAACAGCAGAAAATGAACAACAATACACAAGCATAGATCGAGCACTTTGAAGAATTGCTAACAGATTTAGGGCAAAACCTGTAAGACAAATTACATGAAGACTCTAAAACAGGACAATAGGAGAACCTACTTTAAGAGGAATGGAAGATGTATTGAAAAAGCAGTCGCAACGGGAAAATCTCTAGGAAAGACAAAATTAGCATAGAAGTCATAAAATATAGGGATGAAACACTACAACTACATATATATGAGCTCATACTTTCAATATCTAGTAAAGAAAAATACCAGAAGAATAAGAAATGGGACAGATTGTCACAATTTATAAGAAAGAAGATCAAAAAGTATATATCACATTGCTGAACACTACGTACAAAATCCTGTCTATAGTAATACTAAAGAAGTTAGCAAATGTAACAAGAACTACAATCGGACAGTATCAATGCTGTTTCATCGAAGGAAAATCAACAACGGACGCCGTACATATAGTAAAACAAATTATTGAAAAAACCATAGAATATAACATGAATACAGAGATGATGTTCGTATGTTTCAAACAAGCTTTTGACTCAATCAAAAGAGGAAAACTGATGACAGCTTTAAAAGAACTAGAAATACCAGGAAAACTGAGAAGATTGATAGCAATGACAATGAGAATAACAAAAATAAGTATTATGATACAGAAAGGAGAAACAGAATATTTTGTGCTAAACAAAGGAGTCAGGCAAGGAGATGCACCATCAGAACTCTATTAGAATATGTGCTACGAAAACGAAACATAGAAAAAAGAACATTGAAAACAAAAGCACGACAAATAATAGCATTCGCTGAGGATATAACGATCATCCCAAAAAATAGACGAACGATAAAAGAAATGTTACAAGAAATAATCACGAAAAGTAATAACACAGAACTGAAGATAAATATCAATAGGACAAAAATAATGAAACTCGGGGAGTAACAACAAACAGAGCTTTCCACGCAAATAAAAAACTATCGAAAAGTAATACCGTTGTCAAAAACAACAAAAATGAGAATGAATAATACAGTAATAAGGGCAATAGCACTATATGCTGGCGAGACAATGACAATGACATAAAAAGACACAAAAGACTTAAGAATACTAGAAAGAAGAGTCATAAGAACAATACTAGAGCCAGAAAAAGTATTAGAGAACGGATATAGGCCAAGAATGAATCACGAAATAGAAAAAAAAACAGAAAGAGAAGATATAGTAAATAAAATAAAACAGCAAAGAATATAATGGCTTGGACACGTATGGAGAGCTGGGGAACAAGACACAATAAAGTCAATCCTAGAATGGAACCCAGCAAGAGGAAGAAGAATAGGAAGACCAAAATCATCATGAATAAAAGAAGAAGAAAAAGATCTTAAAACAGTGGGAATATCAAAATGGAAAGGGAGCATCTAATACAAATTAATTAAACTAATACAACTGACTAGATATTACTAACCTAATCACTTAGAAATACTACTCGTCACAATGTTGGTCACAACGCGCTTCTATTTCTAAAACATCATCAGAAATGGTCCATATGAGCAATGACAGTTATTTCTTTATTCTCATCTACTAACCAGAAAACGTTCATGATTGAAGTCTATTCTAGCATCCATTTTCCAAGCTACTTTCATTACATAATGTGATCCTGTATTGTATAGGAGCTTTTTTGGGCATTATTTGTTTGAATTTGAAAAAATTTTATCACTTTGAGAATTTTCTCATTACTTAACGTTTTTATAGAGAATATCAAGCTTACAAATTTTCTGTTTCTAGATTTCATTGCAGAAATGATGTTACATATTTGTACGTCAAAATGTTCTTCATAAGTTTGAAGCTGATGATGAGGACAGTTGTTCCTCGAAACGTCCAATTGAAAAAATCTAAATAGTTATTCATGTTTTTTGTCAAGACGGTAGCAAAGACACAAATCATTCGAAAGCTCCAAAAAAATTTCGTGCACGTGTAGCATACAACATTTTTTCTATAGACGTCAAAAAATTGAAAAAATATATTGAAATACAAAAATTAGTAGAATTTTTTCTCTTGACAACGTGTGAAAAAAACTTTGTGCACGTTGTCAAGATAAAATCAGTGCACGGATTACTTCGTGTCCGTTGTCATGATAAACAACTCCAATGCGACATTTCGTATACTAATATTGATGTACAAATGTCATGATTTTTTGACGTTTGTAGAAGAAATTAATTTTTTTATCGACAAAGAAATTATTCTTACTGAATCCTAGAGGCCTTCTGTTATCCTTTTTACTATTATAATCGCTAGATCCTCCATCTACTCTACAAATATACTTTCCATCAACAGTATAACTACTATTACAGAATTAAGAGGATAAGATATCAATTTCTGAGATATAATGCTTATACTTGACCCCGAAGAAATATATAATCAATTCTTATTAGTTCTAGAAGCTGTAATAAGAAGAACTATTAACATCAACAAAGAGCTCCACTCAAGTATATAACAAATTCAAGTCGAGATCTTTGCTGAATTTATGTTACGCTTACTTCTTTTAGAGGTTGTAAAAGTTTGTTTCCACTTTTCAGAAGAATGTTGTTTTCTGTTATTTCAATAAATGGTACATTCAAAGATATTCACTGACGCTCAAGTATTTTGCTGTATCTGAAGTAAAACGCAAGGAGTTTTCTAAACTTTCGAACGGAATGCACATTACTAAATAGTCTCAAACTTGAATACATTGTTCATTTATAACAACATTCAAAGTGTGTAGGTGAAATTTTGTTTTTCAGACAGTATATATAATATGTATATATGATGTGGCTTAGCATAACTTGTGGAGTTTCTCCCTGACCGAGCTTTCTAGATCAATTTTTTTGGATGGGAACACTTTCCATTTCTGATTTTAGATGTTATTTGTTATATTAATCCATTTCTTTCTATCTCTTGTTTCCTCTTTCCATTTTGTTATTCCTACTGTTTTTAGATCTTTTTCTGTTTCTTTTATCCATGATGATCTTGGTCTTCCTCTCTTTCTTGTTCCTGATAGGTTCTATTCCAGAATTGACTTTATTGTGTCTTGTTCAGCTCTCCATACGAGTCCGAGCCATTCTATTTCTTGTTGTTTTATTTTCTCTACTATATCTTCTTCTTCGGATTACTTTTCTATTCCGTGATTCGTTCCACGATACTTTTTCTGGCTCTAGTATTGTTCTCATGATTCTTCTTTCCATCATTCTCAGATGTTCTTCGGCTTTTTAAGTCATTGTCATTGTTTTGGCAGCATAAAGTGCTATTGGCTTTTATTATTGTCTGACAAATTTTCATTTCTGTTGTTTTTGACCGGATTGTACTTTTCAATAGTTTTTTATTTGAGTACAAAGCTATGTTTGTTGTTGTCTTTTTCCCCTTTATTTGTCATTGTGACACCTAGATATTTAAATCTGTTTACCCTTTAAAAAGTATGTTCTCTAATCTTCATTTCTTTATCCTCTGTTGTTGCCCCAAATTCCATTATTTTTGTCTTATTGATATTTATTTCTAGTCTTCTGTTATAACTTTTCGTTATTATTTCTTGTAACATTTCTTTCATCGTTCGTCTATTTTTCATTATGATCGCTATTTCATTCTTTATTCCAGTCAGTGAAAATCAAATATTTGATTCATATTAAAAACACGAAAGTCAGTATGTGGAATAGAAGTGGAAAAATATCACTAACCATCAGTAAACAATATAAATGGGAATTTTAGCTCTAAAATAATGATCGATGAAAGTTGCAGAAAACAATAAATATTCAAATAATTCATGCTCCTAACAATAAGTGTTCCGTATTTATGAGAAATTATAAGTCTAAATATACTGACTTCCAATAATTCTCACTTTCTGTAATGCCAATAATGCGCAAATAACTAGCGAATCCAGTGGGAAAACCTATCCCACTTTGAAACACGATCACAGCATCGTTAGCGTGTTACAGAGTTGCGTGGGCGGAGTACAGCAGAGAGAGCGCTAAATGCACTTAACGCCCAGCTTATTACAGGTTCACATTGAACTTGAAAAGTGTTCAAACTTTCCCAACCTCTGGGCGTAACTTTTCTAATCTGAAACCCGTTAGCGTGATGTTCGTCAATGCGAAACTGTTTAATTTAATTCGTAGGTGTTTTTACATTTGTGCGATTATTTTTATATTCTTTTGCACAGTTTTGCAAACTTGTTATTTTTTTGTTGCTTTTCTTTCACTTTCATAAAATTCATTTTTGTTTTTCTGTTTTAGCCTGGGTATTGGGATGGTGGATGTGCAAAACAGTGCCATACGTCCAAGGAGTCTCAGTTGCAGCTTCTGTATACAGCCTGATAGCCGTCTCCTTAGACAGGTCAGTAAAAGAAATAGAAAATGATAAGTTTTAACCAAAGATACTTTCAAACAGATCAACTCAATATAAAAATTACGAGAGATCGCATGATATTTCACAAAAAAGAAATAAAATAAAAGTACCAGAGATTGGCAATGAATTATAGCTACATCCGATGAATTATATCTTGCGACCATGTTAGGATACACCATATAATCCACAGCAATCTAGGATGCTGAATTACTAAGACATTATGTCCATTCATTACGTTCTAATTGCCATTCGACCACATTTTGGTGGTTTCTGGTTCAGGCAATGGTCACAAGCAACGATTTTATCACATCACAATGCTAATTCTGTAATTTACTTGTAATCCCACGAGCTGTAGTGTTATTGTTGTGTCCCTTGTATTATGTGGTCAGCGAGTACGACAATGCTCATATGCCAATAGCAGAAAAGCCATATGTCAGCCATCATTCGCGATAGAACAATAGAATACTCCACGAAGATGACAAATGGCTATAGCTTTCACTAATTGTTATTGTCATCCTTCGATTGTCATTGTTAAATTTCAAAGTTCAAAACGGCTATTAATTTAAGTTGGGTTGTACAGCCACGGTTATTTAATCAGCATCCCTTCTAGGGGAACAAGAATAGAGCAATATTTTCTGATAATTATACTAATAGTATATTATGCTACAAAGACCGAACGACTATCATTTTTGTCCAAGATAAATTTGGCTACATTCGGTGAAGATGAGGGCAAAGCCCAAGGCGTAGCTCCGTTCAGCCAAATTTATCCGTGACAATAATGACAGTCGTTCAGTGCCCGTGTTGCATACGATACTTATTGTAACAAGTGCACCGAAGTACCCCCATTATTAGGCTTTTTAAATAAATTTGGATGTATCGAGACTATCCCATCGATTTGACAAACAGATTTTTGCAAATGCAATCACATTATAGTAAACTAATACAATGAAACATAACCCTCATGATTTATTTTATTGATTGATATTTTTCACATTTTCTGTGCTATCCCGTTCACAATAAATGTACATACTATAAGGAACACATTCTATAATACAAATTTCTTTCAAATATCAATCTGACATATATCAATAAAATAAAAAAATCCAAGGGCATCCAGGATCCATGATCTACAATTTCATTTTTATCCAGCGGACAAAAATATCCATTAATTCCCAGTCAACAGATATAATGAAAATTGTTACCATGATTTGGAATTAAGAACTTTCGAGGCAGAAGTCCGCTCAGTAATAGGGTACTTTCGGTGTGCGTGTTACAAAAAATAGTTTCATTAACGACTTGCTGTTAAAAAGTAATCAAAAGCTGGGATACACAAATCAGATGCGAATATTAGGTGCTGAAGTATCAGACACATTTATGACTTCGATTACGTTTCTATTGAGTTCAATAAGAAGTTATATGAATAATGAATGAATTGCTATAGATATTTACGCACTTGAGCCATTGATTCACGACCTTTTGATCACGCTTCTATTAGCTACACTTATAACCAACAAACTAATAAATTATGTAAACAATTATTCTAGTTGGTAGACAACTAGAGTATCATTGAAATACTCCAGTTCCTCGAAATATCAGGGTCATAATTTTCCGACCCACGTTGCGAGTTGCTTTTGTATCAGCTCCATTTGTAACCAATAAACCATGTAAACAAATCTAGGGAGTCGATTTTAACCTACTTCTAATAGTCGTATCGATTTTCAAGTGTGTGTACATAATTCGGATGACAATACAATAATTGGATATCATCAAGTCGGGAACATTAACTCATTTGCTGCTTGTGCTTAATCAATAGGTTGTTGTGGTGTACTTGTCATTTTTTTCTTGGAACTTGTCGTTTTTCAATATAATTTTATCTACGACTGTGCGCTAATAGATGATTCGCTCACTTATTTGCGTGTCATTATGAAATTCACACGCATTTTTGTAAGAGAATTAATAAAAAACGAAATTATATCAAATTTTATGTTTCTTTCATTATAAATAACTATTAATACACACACATAAATTTATGTTTTATAAACATTTACGACAAGATTTTTACAATTAGATATGTTTAATTTCTCTATAACTTTGACAGCTGTCAAACAAACAAATAGTTTCCATAACAATGAATAAAATGCTACTTGATCAAGCTAAGAATTTTACAGTAAACATTTTCCGAATGTCAAACATCGAATAAAAAAATCTAATTCAGCAGCAATTAAGGCCGTCGTAGATAAAATATTGAATGATACACGTTTGATACAGCTAGTGTAATGAAACTTGAGTGATAAAAACACTCGGCTGATCGCCTTGTGATTCAACATCACACACGTTTTATCACAAAGGCTATATCAAACTCGTATCATTGATGTCTATAATGTTACGAATACAGTAACTGTCAAATTAACTAAGGTTATGATGATATTTAGTTTCGCCAATAGAAGACAGGTAGAATTCAAAACGTACTGCTTTTTACTCACTTGTACTAATAGTCCGTGAGACAGGGCATAAATTTTTCGTTCACTACTGCTTACTTGAAACTTCGTGAGTGACTTCATTGGGATGAGTCCGACAGCTCCCACATTTGACGAAATTCCTGATTTGGAGGCGTTTTTCAACAAAGGCTAATTGAACATGTCAATTGCATGAAGCCTTGAAAATGTATAACCATCATATTGATGTTTACACTAATCGGAAGATTTTTTGATAATAAAATGAAAAATAATATTGTCCGACATGAATATTGGGGGCCAGCAGTGAGTCCGTCAAGCCACACTTGTCACAAGTACGTTGGTATGAAAACGGATTACTGCTAGTCTGAGACTTTGAGAACGTGTTCAATTATTTTTTTTCTAAAATCTGGTCATTTTGTCCGACAAATTTTCGGGGACGTATTCTCAGTCCGATACTGAAAACGTGTCAGGATTATAACAGTTCCTTCATCAATGACCACTCATCCCTATATTTTTCATTTTCCATTCGAATAGTGTCTAGAACATTACTGTATACATGTCCGACAATTTGAGTGGAGCAATACTTCAGAAAAAGCAAAAATATGTGGTATGAATGCGGCTGCGTTCATATGCATATACATATATGAAATGCATATCAAGTCAGTATGATTATTGATTATAAATAATTAGAAAAAGGCTTGTGCACCAATATATTAATATTATTTTGAAATCAAATGTGTGATATAAAGTCAGAATACTGTGATAATCACCTAAAATATCATTCAAAACCTGCAACTGTTATATCTATATATTAATACGTCAAGAGCAAACTTTCGACCTCTTTTTAAGCATATTGCATGCACGGAGGAGTGTGAGATTCGACATATTCAAAATTTATATGGCGAAGATGTGCAGAAAGCGAAAGTTATATACAGGTGTCCTATTTTAATCTGTATATTAATACGTGGAGAGGAAGCTTTGTATCCCTGCTCAAGCATATTGCACGCGCAAAAAAAAAATGACATTTGGCATACTTGAAGTTTATATGATCGACTGCAGAAAGCTGAAAGTATATACAGGTGTCCCATTTTGATTTTACGACGTGAAGTGAAAACATTGTACCGCGCACACAAGGTGATGTGGAGCTTGGCTTAGTTAAAGTCTATGTGGAGAATGTGAGATATGGCATATTTGAAGTATATCTGGAGAAATATGCATCGAATGGAAAAATGACTGAAGAAAAATTTCGAAGAGAACTCCTACCTTCCTATAGTCGGAGGAGAAAGTCACTTCAAAATCTTGAATGGGAACCATTAATCCTAATCTTATATTCGGATGAAGCATCGAATACCGATGGATTGTACTTGGAACCTTCAGGGACGGAAGATAGAAGTGAGTAACGTTCTAACTTAGCGGCATAATAATATATTTGTTTTTTTTATTTTGTACTTTACTTTTTTTTCAGTTATTCTGTTATTCAATCATGCATTACCAGCTTATAAACAACGTTTATTTCTTATCTCTTGATATCAAATACGTTAAAAACTGAGTTATATATGTGCGAGTGTTTTCTTGTCGGACTGACGATAAGAACCAATATTTCTGTCGGACAATATGTTTTTTAGACAGATGATATGTTTTCAAATTATGGCTGTCTTGGTCCAACATGCAGTCATTGATGAAGGAGCTGTTATAATCCTGATTCGTTTTCAGTGTCGGACTGAGAAAACGCCCCCAAAAATTTGTCGGAAAAAATGACCAGATTTTAGAGAAAAAATAATTGAACACGTCCTCAAAGTCTCAGACTAGCGGTAATCCGTTTTCATACCAACGTACTTGTGACAAGTGCGGCTTGTTGGACTCACCGCTGGCCCCCAATATCCATGTCAATATTATTTTTCATATTATAATCAAAAAATATTTCGAATAGTGTAAACATCAATATGACGATAATACATTTTCAAGACTTCATGAAATTGACGTGTTCGATTAGCCCTCGCTGAAAAACGCCCCCAAATCAAGAATTACGTCAAATGTGAAAGCTGTCGGACTCATCCCAATGAAGTCACTCACGAAGTTTCAAGTGAGCGGTAATCAACGAAAAATGTATGCCCTGTCTCACGGACTATAAGTAGGTACAAGTGAGTATTGTGAAACAGACAAAATTCACCTATCAAGATTTTGATTGAAATATCCGTTTTGAGCTCCCCGAATCCATTTTTACTATTTTTGGCTTGATGTCGGTACGTATGTTCCTGCGTTCGTAGCTCGCAAATCTCAAGACTGGTTGAACTTATAATGTTGAAATTCTGTATTCAAGACTGGTATAGGGTCTAGTTGTGCACCCCGCATCATGGCTCCAATCGTCTATACTGGAAATGGACTTTACTGGAAACTTTTTTTTTAATTTTTCGCATGAACCTGAAACTTGAAACTTAGCATTTGAATTTGTTTTAGCATCAAAATAGTTATCTACTATTTTTGTACTAATCGGCTGAACCGGAAGTGCAGTTTATATGTATAACAGACATTCAGAATTTGCCGTATAAAACAATCAGTTAAATTGAAATGATGAGGTAGGCAATGATAATCTGTTGTCATTTTTTGATTTTGTTTGACATTGTACATGTCAAAATATTATTAAAATTATATTAACTCTAATCTGAAGTGACTGAAAACTTTATTGGGTAAATTTGTGTATATATCAAATGATGTATAAATAAGTCACGTGATGTTCACGTCAGATTTTTACTTCTGACAGCATAATATACTAAAGTATCTCATTTCCCAACTATAGTTTATTGATAAACGTATAGAATTAATTGCGATCTGTAATGACCCCTAATTCCTAAATTACTCTTTGAAAATAGATTGAAACCTAACATCAATAATAAATATGTAAAACACTGAAATGTAACCAAATTGAATTCAAATTATTTGAACAATTCAGTTCCGCGTGTAATGCTATTGGCATATATTTCGTTACGGAGGAGTTATTTCGTTAATAACAACAACAAAATTAATTGGAGTATTAACTGTCCAAAACCTGAAATATAAAACTGTGGATGACAACGGAAAATAACATAATCAATTTGGTTTATTATATTAAATTGATTTTACTGCGGGTAGTTTTCTGTTGTGGTTATTTCATCTTGATATCCGAATTGTATTTTTATTATTTGAGTTTACTAATAAAAGTACTGTTTCATGTGTACGATTCCTGTTCTTAATGGCGCGTAAATCTTGGATTTTTATGTCTTATAAATTAGTTAAACTGTTGCATAAAAACCAAATGCTATATTTCCTCTGTGTCGAGATAACATTCTTCTTATTCTTCAGTATTTTATAGTGAACATGTTCCATTCAGCTGTAATTTTCTCTTGGAACAAAAGTGAATTATTTATATCCAAATTGCCGGCAATTAGGGACTATTTATAATAATAGAGAAATATATTTTGTATCTTTCCTTAAACTTGAATAAATCAAACTTAAATATCAAACGAAAGTCTTCATACAAGTTTGCTCAAAGTTTGTTTATTCAGAAAATTTCAACACAAATTTAAATGTTTTAAAAATATACAAATTACTTGACAACACTTAGATGAAATTCCACTGCACAGTTTTCCAGACAACTACAGTAGCCAAAATAATGAGGAAAGTTTTTTACTCAGCTTGTTTACTAGATTTTGCATAACTGACCGATGCCATAGCGCGACAAAGACAGTGCAGTGTATGTAATATTTGTAAAATGTTCCATTCCAGTTTAGATACTCGATTTTCCCGTACTTTCCGCATTCAACTAATTATTATAATATTTTCTCTCATTTTCATATCTTCTGACCACTTTTATAATTAATCAGTGAAATATTCAAATGATGTTGAATAGGGACGAATTACTTGTGGTGATAAGTAGTGGCATATACCGTTTTTCATCACAAAGCGTTTTGAATAGAGAATTCTTTCATGAAAATTTTTTTTGTTGATAAGATGAATTTATTAGTACATTCCTGCAAGCTCAAATAAAATGTACTGCCCGTTTAGAAATTCAAACTGTGTTTCTAGACAAAAATGTAGATCAAGGCGGGTCTAAATAAAATAAGATATTTGTTAATATTGGGAACATCGCGAGGAATTCTAATCGCACAAATAACGTATGACTTCATCGCTTGTCCCTTGCACTTTTTGACATGTATAGTATTCCGCAAAGACTTACAGGCTAACGTAGGCTAAACTTGCATTGAATTAGTTGACGCGATTATTAGCCAATATAAGGGAAATATTGTGAGATGCGCTAAACAGGTCAAGAGACTCGAATAGAGAATGGTGGATGGGTTGCGGACGGAGGAGTATCAGAAGAATCAACAAGAGAAGAAGTCAAAGAAATGATAAGGAGCAGGCGCAATGGAAAGACTCCAGGCAAAGATGGAATAAACACAGAACTAATAAAATATGGAGGAGATGAACTACATGACTATATATATATATATATATATATATATATATATATATATATATATATATATATATATATATATATATATATATATATATATATATATATATATATATATATATATATAATCTTATAATGAAGGTATGAAGAACAGAAAAAATACCCAAAGAATGGGAAAAAGGACAAATATTCACAATTTACAAATAGGAGATCAACAACAGACGCAATACATACAGTTGAACCGATATTAGAAAAAGGACTTGAATATAAAATGAACATAGATTTGTTATTTATTGATTTTGAACGTGCATTCAATTCTCAAAAAAGAAAAACTAATAACAGTCGTAGGAGTATTCGGAATAATAGCTGAACTGGGAAGATTGATCCTGATGACATTGAGTGGAACAACAACGACAATTAGAACACAAAAAGTAGAAACCCAGGAACTCGAAATAAACAAAGGAGTGAGGCAAAGAGATACATTATTGGCCACTTTGTTTAACATAGCGTTAGAATATGTGATACGAAATTCAAACATAGGAACACTTAGAACTAAGGGCGTACAAATAATAGCATACGCAGACGATATAGTACTGACAACGAAAAATAAGAAAATATTAAAAGGAATGGTCGAAGAAATAACGGGTCCAGCACAAAGGACAGATGTTTTGGAAATGGCTAGTACTCTCCCTCTATTAGTGCGAGAAAGGTGGGAAATATGCCGTTCGACTCGTAAGTTCCTAGCATTTTGTTATCAGTTAGGATTATGAAGGCGTGGACGGTTGAACATCGTGTTTTCGCGTACGACAGTTTTGTCCGAAATAATGACTCTATTACGGATGTACAGCGTGAGTTTCGTCGCCACTTCAACATTCATCGGAATCGAGCCGTTCCTTCTCGAAACACCATCCTCGTTGGGTTGAAGCACTTCGCCCACACAGCCAGAGCAACGATGAACGCTATTCGCCCTCTCTTCCATAGTCGCCTTATTTCCAGGTTTGGTGATGTTCATTGGCCTCCTCGGTCCCCAGATTTATTCATCTGCAATTTTTTTCTATGGGACACCTCAAGGCTCGTGTATACGACCACAAACCCCGAACTCTGGACGAGTTAAAGGAGACAATTCGCGTGGAAGTCGATCAAGTTGAGGAAGCGATGTTGGAGAGAGTCTACGCTTACTTCCAAGAACGCCTCTAGCAATGCATCGTCAAAAACGGTCACCACATGACTGATGTGATTTTCCACACCTAATTGTCACAAATGCTATTTCATTGCGAACCCGAATCCGGGAAAATCAGGAAACAGAAATATAGATATATGTAATCTACAGTTCAAGGAGGTTAATGAATTAAAATACCTGAGCATTATGCTATTCAATAAAGGAGACAGGGATAGCGTTGGAATATGTGATGAGAAATTTGAACAAAACAACACTCAAAACTAGAGGCGAACAAATAATAGCATAAGGAGACGATATAGTATTGGCAACAAAAAATAGGAGAATATTGAAAGAAATACTCAAATAAATAATAGCAAAAGGATACAAAAAGAGCTTAAAAACCAATGAGAACAAAACAAAAATAATCAGCATAGGAAGAAAATCAGGAAACAGAAATATCCAAATATGTTACCTGAAGTTTGAGAAGCTGAAAACATTCAAATACTCAAGCATCATGCTATCCAATCAAGAAAATAGTGAAACCAAAATTCAAGGGAAGATATAAGCAGCGAACAGAGCTTTCCATGCTAATGAAAAACTACTTGAGGATAAAAATCCAACAAAGTAAACAGAAATAAAAGTATGTGAAACAATAATTAGCCCGATAATAATGTACGCTGCAGAAAAAACGACAATGACAAAAAAAGTTGAAGAAGATTTGCGAATAGTACAAAGAAAAACAGTGAGAACTATTACTGGACTAGTAAAAACAACAGAAAACGAATATAAAATATTGATAGACCATGAAATAGGACAAGAACTACAAGGAAAAGATATAGTAAGGAAAATGAAATAACAGAGGAAGAAATAGTCAGGACACATGAAAAAAAAGAGAAGACACTGTAAGGGCAATTCTACAATGGAAACCAGTCGGAAATAGAAGAAGAGGCAGAATCGAGTCTGAATGGCTACAAGAAATAGAAACAGACCTGAATGAGGCAGGAATGAAGAAATGGTAGGGAAAAACAGCAGATAGGAGGACATGGGAAGAAATATGTTAGAAAACTTAGAACAAGGTTATGAGGACTGATCCCCCTCAAATGGAGGATTTAGAGAGGCTCAAACAGAAGCGGCGCAGCCTCACCTGGGGTGTCTAAGTCACTATATATACATAGATAGTGCACATTCTGCAAATGGAAGACTGAAGAAAGATATTGGTCCGAGCGATAAGCGGGTAAAATGTTTTGAAAGAACGGGTGTTAAGTAAGGAGCATGGAATTCAATCAGTGATAAACATCATCTAACGAATGAACTATTTTAAAAAGATGGAGAACTGAGTGCAATATATGTCTGTCATAAATTGAATCAAGGTTAAAGATTTCAAGTGTCTGTATCCATGATTTTGTGATAAATTTACTTTATAATTTTTTTTTAATGAAGGCAGTCGTTAGAGAATTAATATTATATATGAGAGTCCAAATGAAGGAATATCGCTTTTATAAACCCTTAAATCCAAAAAGATTTGATTTTCCCTTCCCTACACTATTCTCTAACTGTTTGAAATACACTTGATGCTCAATAAATTTATTTCGAAAGAGTTAGGCATTGTCGAAAGCAAGAGAAAGGCTCTGCAACAACGGCCACATATGTTTATGACAGCGCTAGAGTATATCTGTCACGACGGCGGCTATGCAAGTAAATAATGAAATCACTTCTGCATCAACGACACAATGTCACAACGACACATCCTTACTTGCGACAAAAAGACTATTTTTTTTTTCGAAATATTGTGTTTTTTGTACGAATGTTGAGGATTTATTCGAGATTGGCGAAAAACATCAACCTATGGATAATATCAAAGCGACAAAATATTTTTTAGTGCTCTCTCAAACTAACAGTAATAGAGATCGCTTACAATTTCCTTCATCAAACATTATGTGAAACTCTCTCCAAAAATCAATTATTACAGTCTTGTATTCATGTATTTAGTTAGAGACGAGATCTATAACAAAAAAGAGCATACCTACAGATGCGTTCTATCATTCTGTTACCTAGAAATCCTGTTTCAATTTCACTTTTCTTGTTTCTATAGCCCGTTCAAAAGATTGATCCCATTTGAATGTTTTGTAGTAGTTTGTTCGAAATGATCATTCTTCATTCAAATTTATGTGATGTTTAATTTGCCCTTTTAAATCACCGTGAATATGATAGTTAAAGTACAACAATAAATTCTCCCTATAATATCGCTCGCGCTTCTCATACTCCAAATACGATATTATCTTGAAAGGGAAGAAAAATGTGGGCCATATTTTTCGCAAGCAAATGCACTATGAAGTCTGAAATAAATCCACCGATTAATAACACGATCAGTCATTGGTTTACACGTAATCACATTCCCAGTTGGCAATCAGCCAACAATTGAGAAGCATTTAAAACAATAACAGCACAAACTACACGATTGGTGTCGGCAATAATGTTCCCTCTGTTATCATTTTCACCGTGTCATGGCATTCTGCGATGATTAAATGTGCTCTAGTGACAGAGCCACGACCTAAATCTCATTGCATGTGCGAAAAATGGGACGCAAATCCTTGAGAATATATTAATGTCAAAGTTCCTCTAAATTGTCCAAATAAATAAGAGACGCGAGTGGTTAGATAAGATATACTTTGTACACATGTAGGAAGACGATAGAAAGGTTACTCTCATCCAAATAGAGTTAATATAGTTTTAAACAAATAGTTGATGCTATAAATCAATATTATCATATCACACCCAAACATCGGACAAATTTCAAGTGTGAAAAGTTGATCGATTTTCCAGAGACGCTTCAAATATCATTAAAATACATAAATTAAATTAGTTACAACATTGAGCAACTTTATCTCGGCATTCGCGTTTTGGCACTTATCTCGTATCTGAAGTCAAATAAAATTGTAGTGCTTGACGTTATTAGGTGAAAATGATGTTCATACTTCAATCCGAGTGGTACATATGTCTACTTATATAGTTTTATCGTGGAAATATACCAAATTAAGGATTCAAAAAGTGTACCTAGGCGCCTCAATGTGTCTGCTATCGTCGGCAATAGAAATGATTCAATGTTTTAGAATGGAAAATAAGACCTTATATTATCATTCTATACTTTGTACATAGATTCTAGAATCTAGATCGAAGTTATATGTACAAGCTCTAAATGAATATCACTACAGATTGAAAGTTTGTTTGTTTACAAGTGACAAGATCTTCATAATTTATGTGCTCTTTCTTGTTAGAAAATTATCTAATTAATATATATAATAATACGAAATAACGATGAACCTACTTCATAAAATATATAAACATAATTCTAGATTTCCTTGAAATAATAACAAACATCCCACAGCTTGAAAATTAATAATGAAATAATAATATAGAGTCTACATTTAGTTAGTTGTAATTATAACGCTGTTAGTATATTTATTCTCGTATTGTCTCACCCACATATGTGCTTACCCACTCAGGCATATAAACGCACAAATTTCACCCACCATTCGGCACATTCACCCACATTACACGTACAGTGTTTCAGCACGCTGGCATATTGTTCAGAATCGTATGAGCCCCAGTACAGTCATTGCCTATATTCATGTTATTCAGACACACCGGCGCTGAGGTTTCCAGCTTTCGGAAGAAAAAAGTTACTAGAAAATAGCCTTGTTAATAATTTCTTTTCCTATTGAATTATTTGGATGTAAAACATTTGGAACACAAAATTATATTATTTTCATTAGACTGTAATACATTGTTTATTTTGTCATGTGCGCCTGACAAGGGACGGGTAAGAACAATTGCTTTCTAAAATTTTGGCGAATACATATTTATCTTCTACCAAATTCACGACCGTTTTTCTAAAAATAAAAATATTCAATATCTTAATCTGAGATTTGAAATTGAATCAAATATACCAAATGCTCGAATTCTAGTCTCAGAACAAGAGCCCATGGTATAATCACCGCCTTTCAAACTCGACAGTTTTATCTGTCCTGTATATAGAAATTATAGTTGCCAACTGTATTATTATTGATATTCCTATTAACTTTAATTCTGTTTTGAATAGAAAGGATATTCGATAATAAGAATGAAGTTCTAAAAAACACTTTTGGTGCTGTCTTTGAAGCAATCGAGTAAAGGGATATCCATACATTGTAAAACTCCATGTATTTTCCTTTATTTTCAGTAGATTGCGTTTGCTAGCAACATACTTCTATAGTAGTATTAGTAATGAAGCTCAATTTTGCATTTCGGCTTGAATCTTCACAATAATGGTTCCCTCATTTTCATATATGTTTTGAAGTTAATGAGTCACATTTCATTACTATTAATCGATTTAAATACATTGTGTCACTTATTTTATGGTTCTTCCTCTTTCTTCTACTGTCTTGATCCGTTCTAGTCCGCTTTCCGATTCATTTTTCTTTCCCTGCTTTTTTTATCCTCTTTTAGTTCTCTACACTCGTTTAGCAGATGCTCTAAAGTTTCCCAATCCTCTTCACTTAGTCTGCAGCTTCTCTCTGCATCGCTCTTTCAGTACTTGTTGGCTTTATCTTCATTGCCGCATCCATACCAGCTTCCTGATTTCATCTATCTTTTCTTCTCTGAGCTAACGGAGTACTCCTATGGATCTTATTCAGTTGTAATTAGGGTTATATCTAGCCGTTTCTATTTTATTCATTCTCCCCTGATTCTGAATCATTATATTTCTTTGTCTCACCGTTTCTATCATACAATGTTTTCTTGTTTTCCTGGCATCTATTCCCATTGCTGAGTATTCGTTTTTCTCGTGACATTTCTTTCTCTTGCTATTTCCCTCTCCTTTATTATCTCTCTCTCTCTCTGATTTCTTTGTAGCATTATTTATCCTTTCCAGTCTTCATCGCTCTGCTTTCCGCTTCGGCTTCCAGGCTGTCCTTTTTCATTTCGTCTAACACTATATAGTTTGAAGTTGCTCCGTCAATTCCTATTAGGTACGTCGTTTGAATTTCTTCCAACTTTTCTTGTCCCATCCAACCCCATATTTCTGCTTCGTACATCGTTATGCTTTTAATCAGTGCGTCCAATAGCATCAGTCTAGTTTTATTGTTACCTTTTAATTATCTTTCCTCTATACTCCACGTTTCCTTGGCTATTATCATAGCTTTCTTCTTCAGCTCTCTTATATGTGCTTCTGCGCCCCCATTGCTCTTGAACGTGTATCCCAGATATTTCAACTCTTTGGTTTTTTCTATGCTCTCCTCCCTTTCTCACTCCCCTCCTTCCTCATGTTATAATCTGTTTGTTACTCACAACTACTCCATCAACTTTATTTGATAGCAACTTTTCTTCTAGATCTGCTATGTATATTAAAAACAATATTGGGCTCAAAGGGCATCCCTGTCTCAGTTCTTTTGTCGTCCAGAACTCTTTCGATGAATCATATTCTATCTTAACGTAATTTCTTTTCCGAATATATTCTCTTTACCTTCTTTGCTAGTTCTTTCCTTATTCCTTCCTTCTCCGTAATTTCAATTTATTTTTTCTTATCCGTCTTGTCAAATGCTGCTTTTTATTCTATAAACACCGCGTACAGTATATCTACTTTTTCGTGTAGTTCTTCTCGTATTATATGTTGTCCATTGTTTCTCTGAATGTTCTAAATCCGGCCTGATTGTCTGGAAGGATCTATTTATTCTTTATTTCTTTTTGATGTCTGTCACTCAACTCCATTGCGTATATTTTGTACAATGTCATTCCTCTGTAACTTTTGGTGTCTTCTTGTTTCCCTCCTTTGAATATTGGTACTATAACCCCTGTTTTCCATCTTGCCGGGCATTCTTCTCCGTTCCATATTTTCTTCATCGTAATTGTTGTCAGGACTGTTCAATCATACTTTATTTTCTATTCCATTATACCATGCCGCCTTTCGCTTTTTTAACCTTCTTATTTGTTTCCTAATTTAATCTTCTGTTTTCTCTTCTCCGCTGCTTGTCTATATTTGTTATGTTTCTACTTTGGTGCCAGGACTCTTTGTTTGTCCTTCTAGCAGATTCTTCAATATCTATTCTTCTTAGTCTTTGTCTGTTTATTTTTATCTTTGTTCAAGTATTTCCATATTTCTTGTTTTCTGTTCATGCATTTTACCACTTCCCTTTCTCTTTTTATACTCTCTTCCTATTTCTCTTTACGTTCATATATTCTCTTAATCATATATGTTTATTTGCTTTCTTGGCCATTTCCCATTTCCTCAGCGTGTGAGTTCTTGCTTTCCCATCTTGCAATCTCTGTCCCACATACTTCTATAATTTCTCTGGTTTTCTTACAGTGGATGGAGACGCTTAATCAACATGCTGATTTTTTTTTGCAAAAACTACAAATATATTCATTTTGACATTAAAATAATTACAAAAATATCAAATAATTTCACTCCTGTTGACCTTTATATAAATCACGTGGATAAATACATAAAATAATATAGAGAATTGCCAATAAAAAAGGGTGAAATCAAGAGCAGAGGAGAGAGCGAGAATATAATATGAAGCAGAAGGATAACGTAAGTACAATTTTCAATCGAACTTGATCTTATCAAGGAAGTATTCTTGTCAGAGAGGCGGTTTACATATTGAACTGCGAAGTCAAGGGCTTCAAACTAAATTGGAACCGTATAACGTTCAGAATCATTCTATCATCATTTTTGACGGATCGAGAGGTCTTAGTTTGGTAACTATGGTTACGTCTTCACAACTCAGATATTCATTTCTGGCTTCACGTTTCAAAATCTCAAATATTAAAGATCAGAAAATTCTCTCAGAACATTTATAGATATCTATAGATGACGGCTAGTATCTGAACCCACAGCTCAAAACATAGATCAACCGGATCTCATTTTTTAATATTCACTTGTGCCACACTCAGAAATAAATAAAAAGCGTGGTTGATGAATTTTAATTAATTGATTAATATATAGGAATTTGGTATGTAAAACCAATCACTTCAAATCCCAATACTCCAGGAAAAAGTTTATCCACTCATAAACGAGTTATACCGACTTTTCATGATCAAAGAAATAAAATTATGAAAACAGGCAGAGGCGTGTTAGAAATTTTGAATAATATTCTGGAGAAATAATTCGAAAATCAGTGTGGCATCCAGCAAAATAATCTGCCTTTCGAAATGAAATATTAATCTTGGCCAATGAGCGAAGATGTGACATTAGAATATATGGCTTTATTATGAAAATCTGGATGGCAGTACGTGTTTTACATCTGTGTAGCGCGCGTGGTTTGCGAGAGCTGATTTAACCACAAACCGTTCCAACTGAACCGCAAGCTCTAGTGTTTTAAGATGAGATTACGCACGAGGGGCGATGCGTGATGCGTGAATCTGGGTGAAGGCGAAGCACCAAGATCCCGGCGCAGTGCCAAAGGTCAATATCAACGGCGGGAAACACAGACGCCGGCGGAGCAAAATAATCAGGGTTACAACAAAATAAATATTACAAAATTCATTTTGGACGACCACAGAAGCACGAAGAGGATATAAAATTATAAACTGAGGACATTGCGGAGATAGTTTCATCGGAGCCAAATAGAAAGAATATTCAGAATAATCCAGTAAAACAGAACGGAAGTAAGTTAGAGAAAATAATGCATTCAATGTAATCATCAAGAGATGACTTCAGATTTACAAAGATGTGTCGGGTTGTTAGCTAAAATTACCTGATGAGGTAAATCAATCAAGTTCCAATAACTCCGTTATTGGTGTTTTTCTAATAGCTTCATATTTTTATGTCCTCCTGTTCCCTGGAGATTCAATTTTACGCAAACAAGTATTTCACAATTACTCCAAGTAACGAGTGCTACTACCACAAAACGTAATTTAAACATTCTGTAATTTCTTGAAATTACTCCCGATCAGCATTACGCAATCCAACTCATCTCCTTCGGAGCGGAAACTACTTGGAGACTTCCAAACTTCCTTTCCAGACATTGAGCGGTAAACTCACGCACCAAGACTCCAGCGTAAATCTTATTCGGTAAATGGATTCAGTTTCGTTGTGGTCGTAAATCGTCCTAGAAGCTTCGTTGCTATGCGATGCGATGTGTATTTGTTATACATTTGTATTTGCAACTTATGACACTGAATGTCCGTACTTTATTTCCAGATTATGGAGCTGAGGAATGAATACCAAATAAGATGCATTAGATCTTCGATATTTTTATTTTAGAGTATCCGGCCACTTACGAATTTATTACTTGGATTTCCTTATTATGTACTTGAGTTTGTTGATTCATGAGTACCTACGTGTAATTCAGTATTCCAAAATTTAATCAATCATGCTAAGTCACTAGCATTGTTTATCTCACGTTGGACGACACCTACAGATGGCTATTAGTACCGTAATGCCGTACCGATGCTTGCGACACACGTAGGTTAGTTGATTCATCCACTCTTGGAGCAACACTGTTATCGCAATAACACAAAGTGCATGCTCTCAATCACCACCGTCGCACGGTCAAGGTGTGAGCACCGATGTCATTGGTACCTCAGGTGTCTGAAGAGATCAACATTTCAAAGGAAAAGGATCATACTCCACGCACACTTAGCGTGACGTCACCGCATGTGATACTAAACATACCAATCTCACAAAGCTCAATGACAGACAAACCAACCATTCAATAGAAGCTCTCAGCTACTTTACGACACTGAATTGAATAATATAATGGCTAATTACGCTCAGATAATTAAAGTGAACAATGCACAACACAGACAAACTGAACACTCAAAGTTCGACTTTAAAGTGATGCAAATGTGTGCAGTACACGCTTCCTATATGGCTTGACCTTGGAAGTGATTAGGGTAGTTTACTGGAAATTAGGTTTTATGTATACTATGGTTTTTGGGTCATATTGGTATAGCAGGGTGTGTCTAAATAAAAAGAAGCTGAAAAATATTTGTTTGTTATTAGCTTCATCCAAACTATGACGTGACGAAAGTGTAATACGTATTTTTTTATTATTAATTATTAGAAAGGTCGGCTTATTCTGTAAATAACTCGTTCCCTGGAGTTTCCTAATTTCAGTATCTAGAGAAAATGAGCATGTTTTTTTGTTACATAATTGCCCAAACGATAAGCGGTATACAAGTTTTGTTAATGGATTAAAAATGGTGGTATCGCTTTCATATAGAGTTCCTTTGTCAAGGCAGCGGTCACGGTCATCCATTCGAAACAGTTGTCAACAGTGTTTACATCGAAGTTGGCGCGGTGGTATCAGATATGTGAATCTTTTTCTTCCTTCTTTTTTATCTGTCGTCATATTTTTTGAGAGTCCTTTATTATTTCTTTTATTTATTGACAGACATTCAATACTTGGTAACTAAAGAAATATGGAGCTCTGATCTTCATGGTTTTGTAAACGAAGAAAAATATTGACTATACTTTTATTATCTTTTATGGATTTACGAATAAATAAAGATTAGTTTTACATAATTTCAAATACTATACGCGGATGAGTTTTTGTCGTATACAGGAAAAGAAAGAAATAAGTACACTAATTATTACCTATAATAGAGCTCGCCAAGCATAACAATTTTCTGAATAACTTTTTTCTGTAAATCCTCTGGACATCAAGAAAAAATTCATCAAAGTTTTGTTACTAATTTCATAGTATGCCTACGGTTCGAACTGAATGTTTCTCATTTGTTGGAAGAATGACAACTGTCGATTGAAATAAGTATTTTGCAACTTTGAGCTATCATAGTCCAGCCAATCATTCATTTGAAACTGAAAGAATATTAGTATTTTGGCAATACATTGATACTCGCTCACCTCGATAATTCTATTTTTGCAAGTTGGAAGAAAGACTAAATTTGTCTCTGAAATCAACAATTTGTTCTATTAGGCGTATTTATATATCATTGTTATGAAATTTGATCTCTATTTGAAGATTTCACGTATATTTTAAGGTAGTACATCTCTTAAACATTAGATTGTCGGCACAAGTTCATTGCACTTGAATCAGCTGATTTGAATACTTCAAATACAGTCAGAATCTGTGCAGGACTGTGCTGCCATCTATGAGCAGCTTAAGAAGTAGGTCCTGCTCTCAGCTTATTTCATTATCCTTGGTTCTCAAATATGAAGAGAGAATCATCCAACGACTTATTCAAAGAAAACGGTGAGATAAAATGGAATGCAATTCTTGAATAATTAATTTTACTATTCAATTGAAAATATTGCCACATAAATTCTTGGAGCTTCTATTCTTGAAGGACAGGAAACATAACCTAAAAATGTATCAAACTGAATTTATAATTGATTTTAGATATCTTCTGAAATATAAGATACTATATTTCATTTGTTCAGCTGATCAATTCATGGGTCATACTTTATTGAAACGATCTGAGTGTGAAGTTTGTAATAATATGAGAAAAAACTAATACACAGATGCATAAGTGCAATGTATAAGTGCACAATATTTTGACATTAAATACGTCAGCATAACTACAATAATTCAATTTTTAGTGAAAAATGACATTTCGGAAGTCATTCCGAATAAATATGGAATGTAGGCATTGATATAACTGACCGATTCAAGCAGATATCGAGTTCAATTGCTGCTGAGTTTCCTAATAGATGAACTTCAAATTTTCAAAAAAAAAAAAAAATTTTTGTTACAGCCATTGTTACAAACCCACTCGTTTATCAGAACTAGAAATAAAGAAATTGGGGGCTGAAGCCTATGTCTCTGACTTTTTGAGGAAACTAATTATTAATTTGCAGAAAAAAGGTGCTATTAACTCATTTTATTGTGCTTCGCATTTTTTTGATTTGTTGGTTCTCATATCCAAAAGTGGGAAAAACATTGGCTGACGCATACATTGCTGATTTCCTGAAATATTCCAAGTTTACTCCAAAAAATTTCAAAGTTTGAAGAATAAATGATTATCGTATTGAAACTCAAAACAAAGTGTTATTTATGTTTGATTATTGGGAAAAAAATTCAACCATGAATTTTATTACTGATTGCGTTACATATTGATTATTTCATATTGTAATGTTTATTGCTTGACGAAATCAGTTTTTAACCAAATAAAAGTCACTATTTAATAATCTAAATGAAATAAAAGTTTTATTCTTCTTTTGTCACTGATAACACTATATTTATATATTAATCACTTAATTCTAATTTAATCAAGGTCACAGATATTTATATTTCACTATTTATATATACTCTCACTTCACTGTCATTGTTTATTATTTATTTCCACTGCTACTATTATTACTGTACTGTCCTACACGTCTTTGGCCTGGCCTTATATAGAGAAACACCGTCCTTCTCGAATTTTCGATTTTGCGACTCTTTCCATTTCTAGGAATCACTAGAGGCTTCCATTGGGAGGTGTGATGTGCTGCGACGTGGCACGGCGTAAGAGGCGACAAGAAGCCCCTCCCCATACTGCGTCGTCTTTACGAGCTCTCCCCTCGCTCTCGCCCGTCACAATATATTTGAACTTTTTTCAAAACACTTGTTAGTAGAAGATAGGTATATCTACCTGAATTTTGTTACTAATATTTCGATTGCAGAACATATCTTCATTCATATATTGTTTCCAGCATCACTAAACACTTGAGTCATTGTAAATTAGAAGTGTAGAATTCAATCGGAAGTAATAACAGAGAGTAAAAAAAAAGGAAACAAGATAGATATCATGAATTAACCCATGAGAATAATGGAAATATAAATTCACTATAGCTGCAATATTATAAAGTGTATTTATGTGGAAAATGAACATTCAAAAATTGACATCCAGAGTGATCTTACTCGGTTAATAGTCATCACCTGACGATTTTTTCCTCATTATGAAAAGGAAGAACAAAGTTTTCGAAATGCATGCAGATTTCACAATATACCATACACTAGAATTCATCGTTTTCAAAACAAAACAAAAAATGTAATTAGGATTACGAATAAGGGTCCAAACTCCAAAGCCTGAAAGTAATGAAAACTATTTAGATCACTCACTTATTTTTTTACTGCAATATTTGTAGTTCAAATTGATTTTCTAAGCAATTATTTGAAATAAAAGAGAATAATTGTGAAAAAATTCTTCTTGAAACTTTCTAGATAGCGACAAAAATCTTATAAAAATAATTATTAAGAAACGTCAGCCAATGAAAACTTAGAATCGAAGATTCCAGCAACTATTTTTTCAATGTCTTCTATAAATAGAGGACGCTGCCCGTCAAGTGGCTGACACAATAAAATGATATAGAAGCATTTTTTTCACCCGTTTTTCTAAAACTCATTCTCATTAAACTCAGCAGCAGTCAGGTAACTGAAACTTGTTTTATTCTTTCTAATTACATCGCGAAACATCTGATACGAGATACGTCGACAATAAAATCATTTAATTTTGAGTATATCAAAAACTATTTTAAAAAATCATATTGCACAAAAGTGCAGACATGTAGATTTCAGCCGATAACATTTATATTTATGTCATTTTCAATTGACTCTCAAAAAAACTCAGCAGCGCCTGAATGACTGAAATGGTTTCTCTTACTCTTTATATTGACGTCTTCACAATTTTCAACTTTATTCGCACAATGAAATCATATGAAAATTTCTGCCACCAGCTCCCTAACTATAAACTACCTGCAAAGTCGAAGACAGGAAAGCTAGAATTTTTCACAGGTTTGAACTTTTGTGACAATAATTAATAACCGATTTTTTTCCAGAATTTATTTGAAGGAATTTATAACTCACATTATGTCAAAATCAATAGTTCTATTTTATCTGCTACTGAATCCGAAATTATGCAACTGAACGACTTGTTAAATTATAGAGGATGCGAAATGCTAAAAAATATGAGAGTTCGAGAAAAAGTTATAAAAGAAAAACTGTTATACTTGATGAGTTCTTCTTCCACAATTTACTTTTATATACTTCTTGGAAATTACCCTCTAAGAATGAATAATATGAGACTCCTTCATTGTTCAAAATTATTCACAAAAAATGACAGATTGCCCTATTGATGAATTTTTTGTAGAAATTTTGGCAGGTGTACACGACTTATTCTTGTGAATCATAATTTGAGACCCGATGTGAATATATCATTAAAATCCACGAACAAAGCAACAATATTTTTTCCTCTAATGAGAAGCTGGAAGAAGCTGTGCCAAAGTCGTTTGCAGACATTCAGAAAAAACTTCCTTTTGATTATTGATTTATTGAAAATTCTCTAGAATAGATATATGAATTCGAATGGGCCTAAGGATGGGGAAATGGAATATTATTTGGGCAGTTAAACTTACTCTCCGTTATTTAGCTGAAAGAATCGCCAAACGGAAAAATTGACAATTTTTTTTGTTAAATCAAGGTGTGTATTCTGTACGGTGTTCCACACTTCATTAGTTAATTGAGTAGAATTTCAAAAATAAATTATGCATTCAGTTGCAAAATCCAATTAGATATGTGCTATTTTTGGGATCTGATCTAAATAAGTTTTAGTCATACTAAAAAACTTCAAATTAGGGACGTAAAACTTGGAAAATGTACCAAGGATACGAAAATTCATTAAATTACGCGACAAAGAATATGTAAATAGGATACTACTTGAAATATTGCACAAAAAGTGTTTTAGAGGTAATTGCCATGTTGACGTTGGTCGCGTGGCATTTAAAAACTCACCAACATATCTGTCATATTTTCATAACTTCACACTGCAACGTAGAGATAAAAAAGTGGCGTGGAAGTTCAAAAATTTTTAAGTTTGAGCACTTAGTGTTGAGGTTTCAGAATCAAGTATTAACAAAGAATGAAATACAGAAATAATGGAAATCATTTATTAACTTATATATACAATGCATCATAAATAAAGCAATCGATTAACCGGTTCAAACAAAATTAGTGAACATGGACAACTGGTACAGTGTGAACGGTCTTTACAATTGGTACAGTGTGAACGGTCTTTACGACTGGTACAGCATGAACAACTGGAGCAGCATGAACCACTGGATGAACGGTTCTGACTACAGGGACTGTATGGACTACTGGGTGGATGGTTTTGACCACTGGAACAACTGGTGCGGCATGAACTGCCACAACTGGCGATGGATGAGCCTGAATGGTGCCATGAGACACAGAGGAGTGGGTGATGACGCCAGCAGAAGCGTAGGCGAAGAGAGCGAAGATAGCGATCTGAAAAAATGCAAAAATAAGTCAATTTTCCCTAATTTCTATCTGAATTAGTAACTGAAGGAGGCTGATAATATTTTGTAATTATCTAAAACAATAGCATATCATGTGTAAAGGCTTAGAAGTATATCATAATTGACCCAGCCTCAAGAATGAATGTCTGAATGCGAAGTAACTGGTTAATAATGATTTACTTTGCCCGTATACAAGAAACTCAATCTAATTTTCAATTTATCGGCTGAAAATTTGGAGCAAACTTTTCAAACAAAATTATTTATTTCAAATACAAGTCACTCGTCTGCCAGAATTGGGACAAAAAAAATATTTTGATGTCAGATGTACAATTTATTAGATATATCACTTCTAGTGTGTTGCACTCACCAATTTGAACATTTTGGTTGATTGTTGAGTAACTTTAACTGTACTAGTAAATCACTGTAGATCAGTTGTAGTTGTAATGTCTCTAAGCCCAAACTCGATGGTTTATATACCAAACAGATCAAGTCGGCTTCTTTCCCCAGCTGCTGGCCATCCCTTATGGGGGAACCCTGCTCACCTTAGCTAACCAGTGGTCCCAAATCTCTGACCCCGCTACAAAGCGAACTTATGAAGGTTGAATTTAATTGGTGTCTTGGAATTGATGAAAGTCTGAAGAAGTATATTAGACTTGAGATGAATTTACGAAGCCGAAGCGCAAGGTTAGAAAATGGTGACAGTATTTATTAATAACATTATTTTTCTAACGTTATGAGTAACAAGGTCAAGAGCAGACTCATGTAACACTTTCGTTTTAAAAATCTATGAGAGTTATTGGAGTTATATTTGCATAAATAGCTTCTAAGAAACTTCAAATTGTATACTGCAAAATAAGTTACAGAAAATGAATTATTTTATAACAAGCTAGAGATTTAGACACTAGCCTCTTTCACTTTTTCTTCAGATTTTCCTCAATTTTTATTTTATTAATGATTCCACAACAAAACGTGGATATTACAACACAAGATGAAATTGCGGACGAAAGAGTAATAGAAGAACCAACAAAAGGAGAAGTCCAAGAAATAATAAGAAGCAGGCGAAATGGGAAGACTTCAGGCAAAGATGGAATAAACACAAAGCTTATAAAATATGGAGGAGATAAACTACACGAATATATTATATAAACTTATAATGAAGGTATGGAGAACAGAAAAAATGCCAAAGGAATGGGGAAGAGGACAAATAGTCATGATTCACGGAAAAGGAGATCAACAAGCATGCGAAAATTATACTGAACACGGCATATAAAATAATGTCAACATTAATACAAAAAAGAGTCCAGAAAGAAACAGAAAACATAATAGGGCCGCATCAGTGCGGATTCACGTAAGGCAGATCTACAACAGACGCAATACATACAGTTAAACATATAATAGAAAAAGCACATGAATGTAAAATGAACATCGATTAATTATATATTGATTTTAAACAAGCGTTCGACTCGATCAAAAGAGAAAAACTAATGACAGCCCTAGAAAGATTTGGAATAACAGCTAAACTGGAAAGATTGATCCTGATGACATTAAGTGGAACAGCAACCATAATTAGAACACAAAAAAGAAAATCTCAGGTATTCGAAATAAACAAAGAAGTAAGACAAGGAGATACATTATCGACAACTCTGTTTAACATAGCTTTAGAAAATGTGATGAGGAATTCAAACAAAGGAACACTCAGAACTAAAAGTGGACAAATAATAGCCTACGCAGATGATATAATATTGACAACAAAAAATAGGAAAATATTGGAAGAAATGGTCGGAGAAATAGTTACAGAAGGAAACAAAATGGGCTTGATAATCAATGAGAACAAAACAAAAATAATGAGGACAGGAGAAAAATCAGGAAATATGGATATGAAAATATGTAACCTACAGTTTTAGGAGGTGAATAAATTAAAATACCTAGGCATTATGCTATCCAATAAAGAAAACAGAGAAAACAAAATTCAAGAGATGACATTAGCAGCGAACAGAGCCTTCCATGCAAATAAAAAATTACCAAAGGATGAAAACCTAACAAAGAAATGGAAAATTAGAGTATATAAATCAATAATCAGACCAATAATAATGAACGCTGCAGAAACAATAACAATGACAAAAAAAGATGGAGAAGATTTGCGAATAGTACAAAGAAAAGTAGTGGGAACTATTTCAGGACTAGTAAAAATGACAAAAAACAAATAAGGAATACTAATAAACCATGAAATATAATATTAATTACAAGAAGAAGATATAGTTAAGAAAATAAAACATCAAAGGATGAAATGGTTAGGACACATATGGAGAAAATGAGAAGAAGACACTGTAAGGGCAATTCTACAATGGGAACCAGGTGGAAAGAGATGTAGAGGCAGATCAAGGTCTAAATGGTTACAAGAAGTAAAAACAGAGCTGAGTAAAGCAGGAATAAAGAAATGGAAGGAAAAAACAGGAAGACATGGGAAGAAATATGTCAGAAAATTTATAGTTAGGGTGCTAGTGGCAGAAACTTTTATATGATATAATTGTGCGAATAAAGTTGATGATTTGAACTCTATATGTCTGCATTTTTTGGCAATATGATTTTTTTAAATAGTTTTTGATATACTCAAAATTAAATGATTTTGTTATAGACGTATCTTGTATCAGAAGTTTCGCAATTTAATTAGAAACAATAAAACAAGCTTCAGTAACCTGACTGCTGCTGCGTTTGATGAGGATTAATTTTCGAAAATGGGGCGAAAAAAATGCTTCTATATCATTTTATTGTGTCAGCCACTTGACAGGCAGCATCCTCTATTTGTAAAAGACATTGAAAAAATAGTGGCTGAAATCTGCGATTCTGAGTTTTCATTGGCTGACGTTTCTTAATAATTATTTTTATAAGATTTTTGTCGCTATCTAGGAAGTTTCCAGGTAAATTCTAATTTTTTACAATTATTCTCTTCTATTTCAAGTAATTTCTTAGAAAATCAATTTGAACTATAAATATTAGAGTAAAAAAATACGTAAGTGAACTAAATAGTTTTCATTACTTTCAGGCTTTAAGGTTTGGATTGTTACTCGTATCCTGATTACATTTTCTCTTTTTGTTTTGGAAACGATGAATTCTAGTGTATGGTATAATGTGAAATTTGCATGCAAATCGAAAACTTTGTTCTTTCTTTTCATAATAAGGAAAAAATCGTCAGGTGATGACTATTAACCGAGAAGAATCACTCTGGATGTCAATTTTTGAATGTTCTGTGTCCACAGAAATACACTTTATAATATTGCAGCTATAGTGAATTTATAGTTCCATTATTCTCATGGGTTAATTCATGATATCTATCCTCTTTCCTTTTTTTTTACTCTCTATTATTACTTCCGATTGAATTCTACACTTCTAATTTACAATGACTCAAGTGTTTAGTGATGTTGGAAACAATATATTATGAATGAAGATATGTTCTGGAATCGAAATATTAGTAACAAAATTTAGGTAGATATACCTATCTTTTACTAACAAGTGTTTTGAAAAAAAATGCAAATATATGAAATAATCAATATGTAACGCAATCAGTAATAAAATTTATGGTTGAATTTTTTCTCCAATAATCAAACATAAATAACACCTTACTCGAGTTTCAATACGATAATCATTTTTGAAATTTGAAATTTTTTGGAGTAAACTGGGAATATTTCTGAAAATCAGCAATGTATACGTCAGTCAATGTTTTTTCCTACTTTTGAATATGAGAACCAACAAATCAGAACCAATGTGAAGCACAATAAAATGAGTTATTGGCACCTTTTTTTCTGCAAATTAACAATTAGTTTTCTCAAAAAGTCAGTGACATAGGCTTCAGCCACCAATTTTTTTATTTCTAGCTCTGATAAACGAGTGGTTTTGTAACAATGGCTGAAACAATAAATTAATATAAGAGCATTTTTTTTTTTTGGAAATTTGAAATTCATCTTTAAAAAAACACAGCAGCAATTAAACTCGATATCTGCTTAAATCGGTCAGTTATATCAATGCCTACATTCCATATCATTGTTAGCCACAATAAAATCATATACCTGTATTGCCACCAGCTCCCTAGCTATTAAAACAAGGCTATAAAGACTGATTCCCTCAAATAAATAATCTAAGAGAGCTTCAACTGAAGCGGCGCAGCCTCACCTGGAGTGTCTGAGCAAATATAATTATTTCGCCTATAATTCGATCTAATTGAATTCATTGACTATAGTATGAATCGCAGAAATTTATTTTGTCCCTACTTGTACTACTGAACTTAGGGACTACTTGATCACACTTTTCTATTGATAATATATTTTCATCTATTGATTCTAGAGCAAAAATGCATCAATAACAATCTGATTCAGAAAGTTTTCACTTGCTTTGATACCTTAGAGTAATAAATAAGTTACAGCATTCATTTTGTAAGCTCGTTAGTCGTTTGGCGTGAAAATTGGAAAAAAATTCATTTCTCCTATTTTCTGGTAGATTTACTTCATATTGTTGGATTCAAATTGTAATCCATATCATCTCACAATGTCTACAATTGCATCACCATCCTCAAAAATGCTTTTGTAAGTGCAAAATCTAAAGAAATATGCCAAAGAAGCAAAGTTACCCTTTTCCATGGATCTGCCTTCAATTACTTATTTTGAAAATGGAATAGCATCCAATATTATTTTCTAGTAAACGCAGTAAACTTGCATTATATTAAATAGCGGTCTAGAACTGTAATAAATCTTTGAAACCAGTTTTCACCTCAAAAATATGGCAGTGCGGTTATCACGTAATAATAGCTGACGCAACAGTATTGCAATTTTTTATGTACCGCCGCGCCGAAGCCAGTACGTTTCATTTGTGTATTAGACATCAACAGCAGTACTTAAGTAAGAATTAATTTGATCATACGTATAGCTCATAATCCAATTTTATTTCTAATTAATTTCTCATCTGTTCGTAATTTATTCTAGAGTGAGTTTAGCACAAGAAAGATCCAATTCATATTGTAATTTGAATAATCAAGGTAATTTCATTTCGATCCCCAGCACTTTCATTCAGAATGATATCTTCTTATACAAACGTTCATTATATATTTTTTCATCAAATTTCATATAACATGTTCTGTCATAATAACTTACTCCCAAATAATAAAAAATGTGTTAATATGTCATCTACCCACATAAAAATCTCGTCACACCCTCGGCCTTTTGGCCGTCAATCGCATCCCAAACATTGGAAACAATAAATCCATTTTTTGCGCGAGAAACTGGTGTAAAAAGTTCCAAAACCTCTGTTCCACTTTCGCAATAACTCATTGCGAACAGCAACCGCTTCTTTACGTCAAATCAACGTGTGCTGTGGTGAGAAAAGAACCACGTAGAGTTGCTGGGCCTTCGAGATTGTTACAAAATAATGTGGGAGATGTCATTGAGCAATTCAAAAAGATATCTTATTATACTGTGGAATTTTTGACGTATTTGGAAGGATTGCGTTACACAGATTTGATTGTAGATTATATTTTGAGATTAGAATAAAAAAGAGAGCAAGTGCTACGTACATTTGATGCACAACAAAATTGTAGATATTACATTGAACACATACTTTCCAATTTCTTTAAAATATAGAAGTTATTGACAATTTTCAACTCTTTCATCCACAAAATCTACTATCCACAAAAGGAACCTCAAATATTCTAAACCCGAAACTTCGGAGATAGGGTAAGGAATGACATCTCTATTCACGTGGACATATTGAAGACAAATTTAAAATTTTCAAGCCTGAAAAGACGAACAATTTGTGTCGCCTGTCAAATGGAGACGACGTTATTCTTGTAGCTTCAAAGAATCTTGGAAATTCATTGATAACTTCAGATCAGCTTCTTCATATTTTCGAACCCAGAATTTAGATTTCTACGATCAGTTCAACATTATAAAAAAAAATCAACCAATTAAAAAAAAATTTATTTTGAATTAAAAGTTGGCCAAGTAGGCATAATTTTCCTAAAATGATAATTTTTGATAAAACGATTCGATTATTCTAGAAGAGTAATGCAAATTTGTTGAACTGACGCCAAAAGTTTTTTGTTTGGAAAATAAATATGTGAAATCATTTCTAAACTGGAAAAAATAATTTGTTATGAAGCAACAAAGAAATTCAATTGTAAACTGGAGAGAAAAAATAGTATATTGTACAACAAGTATAGAAAATTACCTATTTCACACAAGGTGTGTAATTTTCAGCACGAGACGGAGTCGAGTGCTGGAATCACACAAGTGTGAAATAGGTGATTCTATACGTGTTGTACACTATACTTTTTCTACGATCACAGTTTTTCAATAAAATATGTAGGTAAATCGATCGTATAACTGAGATTTTAAAGCTATTTTCACAAATGTAAAATAATTTAGGCATTTTAATTGTTTGCTCTGCTCATATATTGTGACATTAATTTTAGCTATGATTTGGAACATCATTGATATATTTTCTATCAGTTGATTGACATTTCATTGTTGTGTAATCTAATTGTTGCAAACTACGAGAAGATTGTATCTGATTGGCCCACTCTCACCAAGCGACCTTCTGATTGGTTCATTAGTTAGAGTTTTCTGTGATCTCGGGTAGCGTGTTTTCTAAATTTTCGTCACTAACCATTTTCCAACTGCAGTAATGATATTTGTGGATATCTAGTTTTGGTTATGATACAATAATTACATACATAATTTCTCGATTTCAACAGAATGTGATGTCTGCTTCAATTTGACAGTTGTGATTCGTAGTGTTGCCAACCTTCGAAATATATATTACAAGAATAAGAAAATATTTCCAACAGAACTTAGTGCAATTTTGTTATATAAATGTGGCTTATAGAAGAGCAAACAGAGATTTATATCAAGTCCGAGATATTTATCAATAATCTAGCTAAATATATCATATATATCACCTAAAGAATATTCAGAATGAATCATCAATATATAAGTTGGTCAAACTGGTGTGAGAAATCATTTCTCACGACTTTTCGCACAGTTATGTGAAATTGTAAGTTTTCTAGTTGTGTTTTGTATGAGAAATATGTTGTTTTCTATAGTGATCGTAGAAAAAAATATTTGTACCACAAAAAAAAATTAAAGTAGAAGAGGCCATAAACAAACCGGTTGTTTTTGATAATAGCCGTTGTTTTTGGTAACAACAATTTATTTTGGAAAAAGAATTTGCATGAGAGGTGAAATGAAGCGTTAATCACAGAATTTTTTTCTATACATCACTTTCTTTACTATTTCTTTCAAAAACATCTCCAATCGATGTTAGTAGTAACGAGGGCCTGATGAGCATTATGCTTAAACGCAATGTGGTCGACTACTGATTCTAATGAAAATTATTAATGATTACCGGTTAATGTAATGAACACAAGTTTCCCACATTTTCATCAGGTGATTATGAATACTAGTGGTCACCCAGTGGTCAAAATTTTGAACGCTATTGAATTTAATCCTCCATCTCCGGAGGCTCCAGATAAAATTAACTGGGTATTCGACGCTCCATTCGAATCTAAAATATCTCCCCTCAGCCCTAGGAGGAGGAAAAAATCATTAAATTTCTTCTTCAACCATTCTCCCATTCGGTGCATATTTCTGAATATATACCAGCAAAAAATAATATCGATTTCAGCGGTGAATCAGAATTGCATATCATGTATATAGATCAAGCTTTCTGCACTCCTTTTTCACATAAACTCCAAGTATGTCAAATCTCACATTTCTTCATGCGCACGGTACAAAGTTTTCTCTTCCATGTAAAATTGAAAATAGGACACCCTGTATATAATTTTAGGTCCCAGCACTTCTCCACTTGAACTTCAAGTATACCAAATCTCACATTCCTTCGTGCGCGATACAAAGTTTTTTTCGCATGAAATCAAAATGAGACACCTGCATGTGTATAATTTCAGCATTCTGCACCACTTCTCCATATAAATTACAAGTTTGCTAAATCCCTCACTCCTTTTTGCACGTAATACAAAGTTTTCTCTTCACGTAAAATTTAAATGGTACACCCTGTATATAATTTCAGCTCTCTGCACTTCCTTCTCCACATAGACTGCAAGTATACCAAGTGTCACATAATTTCGTGTTCGTGCGCGCGGTACAAAGTTCTCTCTTCACGTAAAATCAAAATGGGACCTTGTATATACATTGGACTTTCTGCACTCTTTCTCCTTATAAACTTCAAGTATGTCAAATCTCATACTCCTTTATGCGCGCAGTACAAAGTTTTCCCTTCATTTAAAATTAAAAAGGGACACCTGCATATAATTTAAGCTTTGTGCAGTTCTCCTCCTCCAGTCAAAAAAAGGTTTAACCTCCAAACAAATCCGAAAGTTTTGAAACTTTGCGAACTTATTTGGAGATACCTAGGGATGAATATATCAAAAGTCCTAATGTATATGAGGCGAGTTCTAGCAGCAATCAGCGAGAATAATGCACTCTTTTTGGTTTTTTGTTAATATCTCGGGAACCATTGGTCTGAGATAAAAGTTGATAATATGTATAATTGAAGCCTATTAAATTTGAAACAAATTGATCCTTCACATTTTTCTTGTATTCTTAGTGGTTACCGAGCTTAGGACGCTAAAAGATAGCGTTTTTTGAGAAACTACGCTAACGCGGTATTTACATTATCTGCTTTTTTGTATAATCAATATCTCCAGAAAAACTCGTAGAGCTGGGCACACATGAAGCTACTTCTTTCAGAAAGTTGTTGCCGTATCATACACATTTTTTGGAGCATCCTGCCGTATTATTTTTGCTGCTGCTAGAATTATTCTTAGTCGTTCATCTGCTTTGCTGTCATCATACCATGATTTCAAAATTTTGAATCCGATATCATTAAAATAAATGGTTGCATCCCTCTATCCATCTCCCACAGTTTGCATCTAATCGTTTCATTTGAAGGAACATCCCTAGATACCGCAGAACGTAATTCTTCAAAGGAAAGTTGGCATTCCTCACTATTCTCAATCAGGGAGTAAATCTCTTGCATAGCTTTGAAAATGTAATCTGCATCAGGGCGTCCATGTTTTCTACTCTTTTCTGGAGGCTTGTGAGACACAAATTGTTGGTAGCAGTCCAGGTGGTACACACCGACAGCAGCGACAAGATCGCTAATGCCAGACAGACGCAGCCTAACTTCTTTGCCTTTTCATCATTTATCGTGTCTGCAGCTTTCAATGCAGTTGTTATTATCTCCTTATTCCGACAAAAGAATTCGTCTCTGCGGGCTTTAATAGGTTTCTTTGATTGTTTTTTGAAATACTTTTCATCAATAACATTTGCACAGAAGAAACATTTTGTTTTGAATTCGAATAATATTTCCACAAACGACCTTGTTTGGGGCAAAGAGCTACTTTGTGCTGATGAAGAGAGGTTTGCAGCAGACTGCTGTTTTAGGAAAGCCTTTATAGAGTCAGGCAACCAAAAAATTAAATGTTTTAGAATAACGCCTACTAGCTACAATATAATGGAGTACTAAAACGGAAATGAAATGATTATTGTCAAATATCACTGGAAATGTTATAATATACCACGCTAGCGTAGTTTTCAAAAAACGCTATGTTTTAACGCCCTAAACTCAGTAACCATCAAGAATTCCAGAAAAATTCATATGACTATTCCATTCGTAGTATTTATAACGAGGTTAACAATGCTAAATCGCCATAGAAACGGTGCATATCAGTGGGTATTTGGACGTGTAGAAATACCATCGGGTATTACACTAGCGGTCCAAGTGAGTATTTTACTCAAAGATGTAGATACCTCAAATTTGTGCTTTCTTCGTATTTAATGGAATATTTTTCTGAATATCTTCATCAATTTTATCTTCTGATCTATCACCAAACCTTTCTCAAATAGTTTCCATATCAAGACGCAATATATTTCTCTATTATTCTTCAAAGAAAATGTAAGAAATTCTAATTTTTCAGTTTGACAGAAGTTTGTTTACTCATTCCTATGAAAATTACGTAAGTTGTTACTAGATTCATAGGAAACTAATTTGAAAAAATGGTTTGACTCCTGGAATAGTCCTCCATATACCATTTGCAGTTGAAGTATTATAGACTATTTTTGTGGGGCAATCACTCTTGTTTATTGTGCTTGTGAATACCACTCGTGCTGCACACTCGTGGTATTCAAACGCAAGAACAATAAACATTCGTGATAGCACTACAAAAATAATCGATAATATTCCAACTACTTATGGTATAATAAATGATAATTTTTGTTGCAAATTTAATGAGCCTCAATTATGTAAATAATCAACTTTTACCTCTGACCAACGGTTCTCAAAATATTAGTAACAAAAAATAAAAGAAATGCTTTGTTTTTGCCAATTGCTGCTAGAGCTCGCCTCACATTTATAAGAACTTTTGCTATATTCATATTTAGATCAATAGGTATGCAACGTCTCAAGACTTTTGGATTTTTCAGGAAGTTGAGTCATTTTTTGAAGTTTTTTGACTAGATTAACATAATCTTCAAGTATGTTAAGTCTCACATTACCTCGTGTGCACAGTACAAAGTTTTCTCCTCATGTCAATTCAAATTGGATAGCCTGTATATAATTTCGGTTTTCTGCACTTCCTTCTTCACACAGACTTCGAGAATGTCAAGTCTCACATTACTTTGTGTACGCGGTACAAGGTTTTCACGTCTTAATATATTGATTAAAATCGGATAACTGCACATCTTTTCCATATGAACTTTAGATATATCAAATCTCACATTCCACCGTGCATGCAATATGCTTAAATTAGGAGTCGAAAGTCTTCTGTTGACGTATTAATATATAGATTTACTAATAATTATCAATATCAGCTGTAGTCATCCAATAATCAGTGACAAATATCTCATCACATTTTAGCACAGTAATAAATTGGGATGCCAGAATAACTTAATATTCCAGTTTATAAAAGAAAATCAACTTCGTACATGATTATTTTGTGAATTACTATCAATTAAATTTTCCTATCGCTGAAAGCATTTCGAGAAAATGTGATTGCGGTCAATGCAGCATGAACAATTGAAATTTTATGCTTTTATTTAGCATAACTCCATTTATTGTAGCGTGCAGTTTTTTAATTTACATAATATGCGACATTTTGAATAAATTACTGAAATATACATGGAAAATATCTGCGTAATATTAGTATTCTGAACCAATTGTTTAAGGATCGATTTACTTATTGAAGAATTTATAATAGTAGGCGATTTCTTCAATTGTAAAAGTTTTTATTTCAAAACTAAGGAATTTTTCTCAGCAATACAAGGAAAATTTCACGATAAAAAAAGGTATATCTTAAACTACAGTAGATCAATAATTGAGTTTTTATGAAGTCATTTTGAATACTGAATATACAGAGCCCCCAGCACGCGGATCACACTCGCACTTGACCGGTTCCATTTCTAGTGACCTCCTTAATTATTGCAAAGGTGAAAAATATTAATTACTACGTTTGAAGTATCAATGCCACATCAAGGCTCCTAACTTATGGATTTAAAAAGAATTCAATTAATCACCCAATACATCTACAACATTAATTTTACTCCTAGATTTTACGCAATATTTTTCAGGTAGGTTTTTGCAACAGATCACATTATTTGATAAGTCTTCTTCAAAAAACTTTGTATATAATATCATTACTCTCTACTTCAGAGTTAAATGTCATATACAAGGACTAATTAAAAGTACCTTCAAAGCTGTCTGCAACAGAGACTTCAAACTTTTTTAATATTTATATAAGCCCTTCTGAAGAATTTAAATGTTTCAGCTGAATTCTAGGAATTTGAAGCACATTCTCAATTTGATAACTTTGTAAAAAAGTTAAAACTATCACGGTAATACTTCCACTGCAGTATATAAAATCAGGATGAATTAAATTGTATGACCTGCGGTAATAAGACCTGAGAAGTTTGAATCGAGTTGGAAATATTCAGGATCTCATTAAGCTTAGGAAAAGGCGTAATTTATCTTTATGCATATTACTATCAACTGAGTAATTTTTCAATATCTACTTTCATGAATAAGTTTACTGACACTTTCGTACATTTTATGAATCTATAGCTATGTGATTTTCCCTTTTTGTAGCTCGGTCTAGCCAAACTAGCAAATATCCCATTGAAATTACATGAGTTTACATTTTGGATTCTCAGTAAGCTAGCTATCACAATAACAACCCGAATCCGTGGTAGAATGATGAATATATCAAAGAGATATGCATATTCATACAAATAAACAACAAATACGTGAATACTCCTCTACCTCTCAGCAGGAAATCAAATAGTTCATCATCCCAATTTAGAAATTATGATTGTCATCACTATGGCAATTCAAAGAATAAAGCGGATATTTAATGAACCTGATCTCTCCTGCTCTCTTTTATTTGTAAATTTCTAATGTTTAGTGTTGAACAACCGTCTTCATTTTGTCAAATTGTTATTTGTCCATCCACAAAATCTATAGTTCAGCTTCTGCGCTTGCTGGTTCATTTCGAAACAAACCAATCACATTCAAAGAAACAATCATTAAAACATCAGAAAGTGCAAGGCAAAATAACAATCAGATATATACAATCCCATCAGCGGTGCAAATAAATATCCAGCAATTTTTGATCACTTCATTTGAAGACAATAAATCATCCTAAAATGCTACTTTGATTTCATGCGCATCGATTTTGGATTTTTGATAACGAATGTGTGGAAATATAAATTGGTTATCTGTTTAATCAGCCGGAAAATTTATCTGAATTTCGTTCCACGCTGGCGGAAAATTTTGTCGTATTTTTCGGGAATAAAATTCACGGTTGAATTGTTTCGAAAGTCTGGTAAATTTGAGTTGTTGGGGAAAATTAATTAAATTAAAGACTGATTTATTTATACCTTTTGTCTTGGTTTAAACGGTACCAGTCTTTTACAGTTTTGTTTATCCCATTTTTCTATTCAGGTCGTACAAATTAACAAAACTGTTCTTTATAGACCTAATAATAATTATTTACTTTCAGGACAAATCACTCAAATATCTAGTTTTCTATTCTTTCTCTCATAATTTATTATTATTATTATCAATTTAAGAAATGATGATGAATGGTCCTGAAGAAAATACTGCTGATGGTTTGTTCTCTTTTTCCAGTAGTGTTGTAGTTGGATATAGGTATATAGTACATCTATATCTGAATAGCTGTAAATAATAGTGAATTCAATAGTGAGTCATTCTGGGAACGCTCTTGAAATGGCCAATAGTTAAAACAGATATCACTCCATGAATAAATAGTTATCTCTTGAACGTCATTCCGAGAAGTTAAAACAGATATCACATTATAATTGAATAGTTATCTCGTGAAAGTATTTCCGGGAACGCTTTTGGGATGACCAATAGTTAATACAGATATCACTTTATAATTGAATAGTAATCTGGTGAGCGTCATTCCGGGAACGCTCTTGAAATGACTATAGTTGTAACAGATATCACTTTATAATTGAATGATAGTCTCGTGAATGTCATTTCGGGAACGCTCTTAGAATGACCAATAGTTATAACAGATATCACAATATAATTGGATGGTTATCTTGTAAATGTCACTCCAGGCACGCCATTGTAATGACCAATAGTTATAACAGGTATTACTTTATGATTGAATAGTTATTTGGTAAACGTCATTCTAGGAACGCTCTTGAAATAACCAGTAGTTATAATAGATATCACTTCATAATTGAATAGTTATCTCGTGAACGACATTCTAGTAACGCTCTTGGAATAACTAATAGTTGCAACAGATATCACTTTATAATCAAATAGTTATCTGGTAAACGTAATTCCGGGAACGCTCTTGAAATGATCAATAGTTATAATGGATATCACTTCATGATTAAATGGTTATCACGTGAACGTCATTCCGGGAACGCTTTTGAAATAACCAATAGTTATAACAGATAATTATCACTTCATTATTTAATAGTTATCTGGTGAACGTTATTCCCGGAACGCTCTTAATATGACCAAAAGTTTTAACAAATATTACTCTATAATTGAATAGTTATCTCGTCATTCTGAGAGCGCGCTCGAAACGACCAATAGTTATTTTATTCTAAATATACACTGTCCAACAGGACGGACCCAATAAAAGGATAGGAACAGTATTATAAGAAATCAAAATATCGCTACTAGTAATATAAGAGAAACATAATAAATAAACGCCCGGTTTTAGAAAGGGCAGAATATTTCACTTCCAGAGTAAATAAACTTTACTCTATTAGATGACAATCGATTATTTGACAGCAATGATTCTGTTGTCATAAGGAAGCTCATACTGATTAGAATTTGTTAAATAAAATAAATTCACTTCAGGAGTAAATTTACTTGGTCTTTTATAAAACCGGCCACAAGAGTAGCTAATACATATAAACATATCATAAGAGATTTTTTTAAATCTTCAGTAAAACTATTAACATCAAAGATATCGATATCAAAATGCAAGATATTATAAATTTGACAAGCATTATGTATAGGAGACTTATGAAGTGAGTTTGTACGCATATTGGAAACATGAAACGTGGTTTTACTGCGAGTATTGAAGTAATGAAAGTGGAAATTTAAGCAGGATAGCAAAGTAAGATCATCAATGAAGTTGTGTATGAGATTTAAAAGAAAAATAAGAGAATTAAATAGGCGTCTATTGAAGAGAGAATTCAATTTAAAGATCTGAAGCAACGTTGTGTGAGAAACATTATAACTGGAGTGAGTGTTCATTATTTTAAAATTTACAAATTTAAGGATTTTTCTCTGAGATCTTTCGATCAAATCAATTTGTGTTTGATAGAGAGGATTCCAAATTAGGACGCAATAATCAAACTCAGATCGGATATAAGCAAAATACATTTCGAAAATAGCAAAAATGTCAGTGAAATTTTTAGTATTTCTGATTTTAAAACCTAGCAATCTATTAGCATCAGATGATAGGTGAATTGAGTGAGATAAAAAATAAAGTTTGCTATCAAAATAAATTTCTAAATCGACGGTTTCATCACATCAACATAAATTAATATCAGTGAGAGAGTAATGAAACATAACAGGAGCTAGTTTTTACTTACTTGTACTAAGTACAAGGAAGTATTGTAAAACCGACAAAACTCACTTATCGAGATTTTGATGGAAATATCTGTTTTGAGCATCCCTGAATCCATTTTGACTATTTTGGTACGTATGTTAGTGCTTTCGTGCGTAACTCGCAAATCTTAAAACTTATTAAACGTATATTGTTGAAATTTTGATTTAAGACTGGTATAGGGTCTAGTTGTGCACCTCGCATTATGGTTCCAATCGTCTGTATCGGAAGTGCCGTTTACTTGAAACTTTTTTCGAATTTTTTTAATAAATCCAGAATGATCAACCGTAGGATGTTGAAATTCAGTATTTGAACTTGATGTTGTATCAGAATGGTTATTTTCTATTTTTGTATGAATCGGCCAAGCCAGAAGTGCACTTTACTTGAAACTTGTTTTTAATTTTTTGCATAAATCTAGAATGATCAGCCATAACATATTGAAATTTAGTGTTTGAACTTGTTGTAGCATCAAAATAGTTATTTTTGTATCAAACGGCCAAGCCAGAAGTGCAGTTTATGAGTATAACAGACATTCATAATTTGCGGTATGAAACAATCAGTATAATTGAAATGATAAGATAGGCAATAATAATCTATTGTCAATTTTTAATTCTGATTGACATGTCAAAATATTTTTTTCAACCTAAGTTGAAGCCCTGTGGAACTCCGGAAAAAACATGGTAAAGTCAAGAATTTCAACTTTGGTAGCTAACAGAGAAAAAGCGGTTGTGGAGATGAAAGTCAAAAAGAGATATAAGATTATTCGAAAATTGAAAAGATTGTAGTACTATTTGAATCGTTATTTATTGCATTCTAAAATTATTTATAAGTAATATTTGCAAAAATTATTTAGAAATCTTCTGGCTCTGATTAATTATATTTCACAACATGATCCATATCCAGTCAGTATTCACACCTAACTTGTTTTATTATGATGTAAGTAACAGTTTGATTTACATATTCAAATTGATGCTAAATGGAACCAGACACCAAGTACTTGTCCTCAAAAACTAAATAACGGTGATACATTATAGGAATCCTTGGAACTTGAAATTATTTGTTAAGAGATTAGAAGTCCTCCAATAAATCTGCATAGCATATTTCTTCCAATGTCAATTCGTATTTTGAAATATTCTTCGGAAGATAGAATGTTTTGGAAAGTTATAAAAATGCTGTAAATCGCAGAGCATACGATTCCACTGTCTCTGCATCTCTAATACTTGTTTTGATCGATTCAGTTCTTCTAAAACACCTTGAGACATGATGATTTACATATCGTACACAATACTAGTACATAAGTTTCGTAACTTAAAAATTAATGCATGCGAACCACTGTGCGCAATACCTACCTATCGTTGATTCATCCGTTAGGTTATTTGTAAAGACTTGATGTCAATAATTAATGTTCTATACTCCCTCCGTTTATACATAATAATTGTCAAAATATTGAAGTTGAGGGCCATACCCATCCCTCTAATAAAATTTCCGAATCAATTGATTATATCTCAGTATTCGTAAAAAAGACTCACATCATTGATTCCCACAATATTTATGACATAAACATGGAGCAGAAGCAGCCGAAACCAAATATTGTCTCTCTTTCTCGACGATTCTTGGCGCCGCCGAGGGACCTGACATTGAATCGGTAAAGAAGGTCTCCGTTTGCTCTACAAACCGACCCAACAATCGTATTACGGCACTCGAAGTATTTGCTGAGAACATTAAAGTGAGAACAAGAATTTTGTAAAAGGACATGGTGATAATTAGCGCACATTATTGTCATGTTGAAGAAAGTGAGATTTATTTTATAGCTAGAATTAAATAATTGAGTACGTGTTGGGTATTTTTTCATACTCTTGAACGTTGTCAGTGCTCCTCAAACTATTGGATCTGTAAGACGCATTGATTCTTTTTGATAATTCGTCATATCTTACAACAAGTCTGAAGCGTATATAGAATAGTATTCAACGACTGAATTTTACAATGTTGGAAGGACAAGTAAATCGTTCCAAATGTGTTCATTTTATTTCTTTATTGTGAAGCTATCCTTTACTGTGGAATAGGGTAACATTACAACGCAACTACCTCGTAAACCTCCATTCGACATCTCAGTTATGTTAACATTATATAACATTTGTAATAAATTAAACTTCGTGTGGGATAATTTGATGACTGAATCAGTTTTACTCTTTTTTTTTATATCTGAATAATAGTTTAACTTTTTACATTTACTTAAAGGAAATTCTAAACTTTTTTTATTCTCCCGGCAGGGATACCAACTTATTCATGCTGAATTCTTTACTAGAGAACTGTGCCAAAGACAAGAATTGATGTCTTGCAATCTTATAAAAATTGATAGCTTCTTTGACATTGACAGCACCTAGCAATTTTTTACCATATAATTATTGATTCGTCGTATTATCGAAAAATCATTTAAAATTATTTCGAGAATAAACAGTGGCTCTAAACATGTATAACTTAGAATACGAAAACTGTTCAAACTCACCGATTGTTAAAAAATGTACTCATAATGTGAAAAGGTCTAGTCGAAATATTCTTATATTCACTGAAAAAATAACTCAAAGACAGAAATTCGATTTAGTCAATTTATAATCAAATTTTTCGGCTTATTGAAAATTTGAGAAAAAATTCATGTCAAAATAATCAAAAATACAATAATAAGGACTCTTTAACACGTGAAATACATCTTCATGAGGCCAAATTTCAGGAGAAGGATTATTAGTAAATAACCAATGATTGAATTTATATAAAACTACATCATTCGATTTTCAAGGCATTAAATAATTCGGAACTGTAGTTGATGGTTGTCACTATAGCTGGGAAAAATGTCAATATATTGATATGCATCAATATTTTTTCAAATATTGGACTTCAAAATTCATTTATTCCAGTATCGATATATCAATACTCTAATAATTGTCGATATTTATCGATACTAAAGCGATATTCTGTACCTAATATCAATATTTGAATTGAATATCGCGCAGCCCTGGTTGTGACTCATGGCGTGCAGCATAGAAGGCACTTCGCATAACAAATTCACCACATCCAGAAACTTCCACGCTGTGTAACAACCTTTTGATATAAAACATAAATTCAACAAAATATCGGCTCGAGTTTCTCAGAAAAATCGCGTGTAATTCATACAAGGAAGTTATCTAGTTGAAAAGATCATTTCTCCAGCCATTATGTGATGTTCATAAAATCCCTGAAATCAAGTTGAACAGTATCAGGAATACAATAAAACCAGCGCGGCGTGGTAGACATATTTACGTCGTCCGTTCATGACCGACAGGATTTGAAAAGAACTTTTTAGAAATAAATTTTTCGATCACAAGCAAATGAATTATATTCATGAATATCGATAAATGAACATGTAAAATTTTGATATACAATGAATAAAAAAATTATTCACTTCATCTGATTCGTTATGCAGTCCTAATATGTAAAACTGGAGCTTCGAACATTTCCTCAATGTATTCTACGGATCTCATATAACTATCGAATATTGTTTATTGTTCAGCCTCATCGCCGTTTCAGAAATTAGGAGTATTATTATTATTATCATCATTATTATTATTAAATATGCTATACAACAGGCAAAACCCAATAACAGTGCAGGAAAAGCACAGGAAAGAACAAAATAATTCTAGAAGCTAATAGCTCTGAAGGCTCTGAAAGATACGGTGGTAAAATATTTTGATGTCAAATTAAAAAGTATCGACAGTAGAACATTTTACTTCGTAGAGGTGGCATATTCTATTAATAGCAGATGTATAAAATGCGTTGGTACGAGCAGAAGGCAAAAAAATGTTGAAGACTGACGAGTATTGTGTGATTGAACATGGAAGTTCAAGATTGAAAGAGACTGAGGATCATTTATTCTATTGTGTATTAGCTTAGACAGCTGATTTACAAATTAGCATCACGTCTATCTGAGAGGGTCTGAAAATTGAAAGTGCCAAGTAACTTGGCATAATGCATCATATGATCAGGATAAGATCCCGGAGTTTTGAGAAAAAGAAACTTTAAGAATTTTTGCTCAGAAGCTTCAATAAGGTCAATAAGGACTTGTGTTGACGGATTCCAGATCAACGAGCAGTACACAAGATTAGAGGGAAGAAATGAATAATATAGGCATAATATTGACAGTATATTACAGAATGAGCGAGAGTTTGTTATAATGAAACCTAAAATTCAGTTAGCAGAATAACAGATTGAATGTAGAATAAAAGTCAGACCAGGATCAAACTTAACATCAAGATCAGTATGAAGATCAAAACGAACCATGACAGTGCCACTGATTTGACAGTTGAACAATATTTGAGATTTTTTTCTATTAAAAGTAACAACATAACATTTTTCTGAATAAGGTGAATATTATTAGTGGAGCACCGAAGCGATAATGAGGTCAGATCATTTTGTAGCATACAACAGGATGATAGTTTTTCAAATCGTCAGCAGAAATCAATTTATCACAATGAAGTATTCCAGTTAGATCGTTAAAAAATACTATAAATAGTAAAGGACCCAAATCGCATCAATTAGTGATAAAGTGACAGCTGTCATTGTCAAAGTTACAACTGTCATTGTCAAAGTGACAGGTGTCATTTTTGATGTGACAGATGGCTGCTATTTTTCAGTCCTTACATAAAATAAGTATTTTTGAAAATGGAGAGTCCTTTTCTAGATTTTCGGGGTCTTCAATTTATTGGAACATACAGTTTCGATGATTCCAGAAATGTAAATTAAAGATGGTAATGTGGGCTTATTATTCATTTTTGATACCTACTAATCCTACCTCTCTGAAATTGATACCAAACTAGACATCTTTTGAATGATTCGTGGAAGAAACAATCGACGATCGTTTGAATATCCTCTTTGGCACTTCTACTAGAATTATCTCAAGAAGAGCTATAATTTAATACCAGAAACGATAGAGCCAAACTACTTATTTGAAAAAAACAATTGACGAACGTTTGCTTGTGATGTCAAAGTATGAGTGACAATAGTTTCAACTCCAGATTATGATTCTCATTATTTCTTTGGTTCAAAAAAATATAACAAAATTTATAATATATTTATTTATAAATTTTGATAATTACAAGTGAACCGCTGATAATTTTGAAAAAAAATTTTTTGAATGCTGTGCCATATCATTCTAGAAATTATTTCATGATAAATACTACCGTTTATAGAATATACGCAAGAAACTAAGAAGTTCCATCAATAAAGTTTTTGTACCGCTAGTTGAAAAGAGCTCATCTACAAACTTGAACCTAGCTCCTTGATGAAAAACTTAAATATAGAATTTCAGTCAAAAATTCGTACGCTTTCTCAAGTTATCTTGCTTTCAGATAGACCAACTTTTTTTAAAATTATGTTTTTCGGGTTCAGTAGGGTCTAGAACGTTAAGATTCATCAAAATCCCGAACTGTAAAAAATCACGATTACAATACTTCTCCCATTATATTATAGGTCGAAATCATTGTAATCAAAAGTTTCAGTAACTCTGGTTCAAATAGATAAATTTTAATTTATCCTTGTTATATGACATTACAATTATTAGAAGTCTTACCAACTTGGCAATAAATTTATTGCAAGATTAATCAATTATCGATTGACCCTGCTCCTTATTTTGTAATTCAATTTATTTGAAAACTTGAGCTATAGAAAAGAATAGCCTGATTAATAATTCAATATAAAAATCACTCGATAACTGTTATGAGTTCTAAAAAAAGTATATCCTGATGATTATTTGTGGAATCAAGTCCCATTATCTTGGAAACTTAGTTGTAAAAGTATAGATTTTCAATTTAATTACATTTAGTAGTTGGGCTAGGAATAACTGCCAAGTTTCAGTATCTAGAAATAGTTTCAAGGATTTTCTTATATTTTCATTCATGATTTTATTTTAAATTCTTGATTATAAGGGTGGATTGGTAAGTTTTTAAATTTAGCGATAAGATTGGTCCATAGATTCTTGTGTTTTTGTTCCCACATCTCTTTCATATAAATAAAGAAAGTGAAAAGCATTTAAGTCTAACAACCTTGTGTCTTTTCCACTTCTGGATGGACTTCTACTAGACGGTAATCAAATAAGTTGAATGCTCTTCTTGATCTTCCATTTCTTTCATTTACTATCATAATTTTCTCAAATGACGAGCGATTTAGAATGCTCAAATACAACTACAAAATAAAATTAATTGATAAAATCTATGATGAAGATTTCAGCAAACCACGATATAAGATTGAGAGAGCAGTGATTTAATATCCAATATAACGAGTAAGTTATGGATAAGTCCTTTGACAATTGGATGCCCCATCTATTTAAATCTCTAAAGCGACGATTCGTAATTTGGATCAATCTTGACATTCAAGAATAGAGAATATAATAAAAACACCATTCAGCTAGGATAATAGCGTTACTCACTATAGCTTATATTTGTTTAAGTTTGTCAAAGAGCGAATAGAACACCCTGTAGTATAATGAAAATGAAACTACTCTTTCACATTGACCTTGAGAGAAATTTAAAATTCTAATTACTTTTATCACTTGAATTACTCCAGCGGCAAATTTAATATCATCCGCGGAGAGTGCCTTAATAAATTACGAATTTCCACCGACAAAGGGAGTACGTTTTATGTGAATAAGATAATTAAATAAAGATATAATATTCGCAAAATTCATGAATATTTATTTCGCAAGAGACACAACTGATACGCGTTTATCATGCAAATTTTATTTCACATGCGTTTCGTGTTTTCAATCTGTTAAAAGTTTTGACAGTGTTTTACCGTTTTGAGCTGTGCAAAATTCTCACACAAATTTCAAAAAAAGACCCACATTCTGTTTTATCTTTTTTAAAATGACATCTGATGTAAATGTAAATAGGCAGAAACCTATTCTCAAAGCAATTTTTGAATTCAATATTGCCTATAATCTCTGAAATGTAGGAAAAAATATTTCTCTATAATACACAAGAAGTTGCAGTTGGTTAAAAGAAGCAGGTAACATAATTACAGAGGATCTATATGTTAGGGATGAAGATGGCGAAGATGGCAGAGCTGGTATTGCTCGGACAATGCTCATATAATATCGGTTTATTGATAAAATGGAAAAAATCCCAAACAAACGTAATCTTAGCCGCAAACTGCCCATCAAAAATCCACAAAAAAGAAAACCAAACAACAATGAACAACTACAAGATAAAAATGAAAAGATAATAAATGATGACATCGAAAAAATGCAAAGATGGAAAAAGAATTTCCAAGAACTAATGAAAGAAAACTAAAGTAGCAGCCAAGATTAAGAAAACAAAGATATACAAGAAAGCACAATAGTAAGAGAAGAATTAGAAAATATATCAAAAAAAGGATTGAAAGTTGACTTGAAAAAATAAGTAACGGTGAAGCATCGGGACACAATAAATTAAACAGAACAATTTAAATTGGTTAACGTCCAAAACAATTCAAACAAACGTGGCAAGAGAAGTTTGCGGAACTTTCAAAGTGAAAAGTGGAGCCAAGAAATTAAAGAAGAAATAAAATGCAAAAAGAGAACCTGGATGAAGTACCTCAGCAACAGAACTCAAATAAGCTACAACATTTACAAAGAACAGCGCAAAAAAGTAGAAAATCTGATAAAAATAGAGAAGGAGAAAAGTTGGATCTCATTCGGGAATCAAATCGAAGAAAATAGCAAAGCAAATCAAAAACTATTTTACAAAGCAATGAAAACTAAGAAAGGGAAAAACAACAGACAATTTTCCAGTAAAAGAAAAGACGGGATCCTTGATAACAGAAGAAGACCAAGTAATGGAACGATGTAAAGAGTTCTTCGCAGAATTATTAGATACAACAGTCGAAGAGAGAAACATAGAACTGCAAGCAAGAGGTAAATTGACCGCAACATCTACAGAAGAAATAAGTATAGAAGAAGTAAAAGAAGCCATTCAAATGCAAAAATGTGGAAAATCGCCTGGTCATGACAGAACAACTACTGAAATGCTAAAATACATGGGTGATGAAGGTGATATGTTGCTATTAAAAATATTTCATCAAGTATGGAAGAAAAATATAATACCAAAACACTGGGAAATAGCAGTTATCTCACCGATATATAAAAATGGAGATATCCGTGATTGTAACAATTATAGAGGAATTTCACTATTAAGTACAGCACTAAAATTATATGAAAGAGTTCTGGAAAAAAGACTGAGAGTAATAATAGAACCATCCCTAGAAGAAGCTCAAACCTGATTCAGGAAAGGAAGAAGTGTACAAGATCATATTTTTACCATAAAACAAATAGTCCAGAAAATCTTATTGACTAAAAGTAAAGCATGCATGGCCTTCATAGATCTGGAAAAAGCATTCGACAGAGTGCAGAGAGGAAGGATCTGGAACAGTTTAACAAAAAGAGGAGTGAATGGGAAATTAGAAAGTGCGATCAAAAGTTTATATAAGAAGAATTTGAATTATATTGTTAAAAGAAACCGAAAATCCGAAATATTTGAAACGAAGAATGGCCTTCGCCAAGGAGAAGTTATGAGTCCGGTTCTGTTTACAGTATTCATGGACGATATTATAAAAGAATGCAAGCAAGAAACAACGAAGCCATTAGTAGGCCACAGAAATATGTAACGTATCGAAATTGTAGAATGCGCATTTGCGGACGATGTTGTAATTTTCGCAAAAAACGAAACACAACTGCAAAGAAATTTTAATATATGGAATAATAAACTGAATATGCACGGAATATCAATAAATGTGAAGAAAACAATAGTAATGATAGTAGGTAATGAAGAAAAAGCTATTAGGCTAAATAATGAAAACATAGAACAAGTAGAGAAATTCGAATATTTAGGAGCAACAATAACAAAAGATGGAAACAGGACGAAGACATTAACAAAAGAGTAGATGAAACAGTGGAATTATTTCACAGCATAAGTAACAGCTCCATAAATAAGAAAGAAATTAGCAGGAAGGCAAAATTAACAGTTTACAATACAATATTTAGATCAGTTCTAACATATGGTTGTGACTCATGGGTTATTCCGAGAAGAACTAAAAGTAGACATAAAAAATGAAATATTTGAGAAGGGTCAAAGGAGTAACGAGAATGGACAGAATAAGAATTCAAGATATAAGATCGGAACTTCCAGTGAAACCTATAGTAGAATTTATTGAGCAAAGACAGCTGAGCTGGTGGGGACACCTGGTCAGGATGGAGGAAAATAGACCTGTAAAGAGGACTTGGACATCAAGGAATATACTGAAGAGAAGCCGATGAAGACCGAGAGAGAACTGGGATAACATCATAGAGAAACTCCTGGAGAAGAAAGGAATCACACTACGCGAAGCCAAGCAGACTGCAAAAAAACAGGAAACAGTGGGCAAAGTTTGTGCACGAATAAAGAATAAAGACTAAAATCCCTACACTTAACGGTAAAAGGGAAATGAACTATATATATATATATATATATATATATATATATATATATATATATATATATATATATATATATATATATATATATATATATATATACAATTGAAATTTATTGGAGACAAAGGAAAGCAAATATTAGGTACCTGAAATGTTGGACCAAATTTGGAAAATAAGTACAATACCAAAAAACTGGGTAAAAGCCGTGTTTTTCTCTATATATAAGAAAGGAAACAGTAGATACTGTAATAATAAGCTAAGACGAACCACAGATGCGTCAATGAAGAAAGCCCAGAATGGATTTAGGAAAGGTTACTCTACACAAGACCACATATTCATGTTGAGAAAATTAATAGAAGAAACAATGAAACAAGACAAGAAATTATTCATAGCATTTATAGATCTTGAAAAAGCCTCAATTGAGTACTGCGGAAAGAGATGTGAGAAATACTGGAAGAAATAAATGTGAGTAAACAACTACTGAAAGCAATACAAAGTGTATACAAAACAACGTCCAACTATATAAGAGCAGGAAATGAATGCTTGGAGGAATTTACAACTAAGACAAGAAGGAGCATCAAGCCCATTACTTTTCATTATTTTCTTGGACAGTATTACGAAGAAGGTGAAGGATAAATCAAAAAAAGTAAACATAGGACACCACAAACTAATTAGGACGACTATCTCAGAATGCGCCTTCGCAGATGATCTTGCAATACTTGTTAAAAATGAAGAAGACTTTTAGCACAACATTAATGTATAGAAAGAGAAATTAAGCCATCACAACATGACTATAAATGTGGAAAAACCGAAAAGCATGATAATTTCAAGAGAAGATTCAATAGTAAAACTAAAAATAAATAAAAGAGAAATAGAACAAATGGAAGCATTCACATATTAAGGCTCAACACTTAACAGCAGAAGAAGTATAGAAAACGAAATAAACAACAGAATACTGGCAACTAATAGAAGTTACCACGCATTCAATAATGTCATTCTAAGTGGCAGGCAAGTATCAAGGAAAATAAAAATAATACTGTATTAATATACGGAAGCGAAGCATGATATGAATCGAAGAACAAGAAGCAAGATACAAGCAACAAGCAACACAAATGAGATATCTAAGAAAAGTAGAAGGAGCTACAAGACTAGATAGAATAAGAAATGAACATATCAAAACAACTCTACAAGCAGAAAGTATACAAACCACCATAGAAAAGAAACAATTAGCATCATATGGACATTTAACAAGAATGTCAGAAGATAGTCAAACAAAATGGTGTAAAATGCCAGAGTATCAAACATGAACAGAATCTCTAAAAACATGGGTGAAAAATAGAAGAAATACTGAACAAAAACAAAAAAAAAGAAAATAGCGAAGCATAGAAAGAGTGGAAAGAATCAATAAATAGACTAAAATAATAAAAACTGATTAAATATCACTTTATTACAGCTGTAATGCTAAGATCAAACAAATTTAAAATCTGTAAGCCTTGGCCCTGTAACTTAAATTCAAACTCGAACTGCAGTTAAGGCACAAGTTTGTCCCAAATTGTTCGACGATAGTCAGGATCGCACTTTAGGAGCAGTAAACCAAGAACTAAAACACTACCCATTAGACGAGAAACTATTCCACTGGAGTTCAACTAATTACTTATTCAGTTACTTTTAGAGTTACATGGATCTAGTTCCTGAAAGCTCAATTTTTTTCTCTGTGAATTCAACAACAAATCCTATCGATATCTGAAGACAATATTACATTGGAAAGTTTCTAAAATCAAAAATCACCTACGTATCAGAAATACTCCAAATTTCAAATAATAAGATCGAAAAAGCCAAATCAATTAAAAAGGACATGGATAGTCTAAGATTAGTTTTAGGTGTCGACCTACAACGATCAAGTAACCAAATGAAATTTATTATTTATGAAATAAAATATGTTAACAAAAGTAACGTGGATGAGTTACCTAAAGAAATCTGTTCAAGGTTATGTTTAGTGAAAAATTCAATAATTTCCAGTCACTTACCTTTTTCTGTTTGAGACTATATAGTTGCCAAGTTTAAAGAGGTGAATCTAAAGTGGTTATCAGACTTTGTTATAAGAAATGAAAATGTAATGGCGACAGAAAACGGATGACAGTAGCAAGAAGACAAATATGGTCTCTAGGGCTTCGGCTGCTGCCAGTTTTAAGCAAATGAATCATAGAGTAGTACGCGGAGAAATATTGTCTCCATTCGCATTTTTGCCTGCTCTCTCCTAGTGATATATTCCACAAGTTTATTATCTTTAAGTTTCAACTGAGGAAATGATAACTGTTTCCCTACAATTTACAAAATTTGAAAAATGGGAAGTGTTTATATCAATTTGTACCATACATATGAAAAAATTCATTACAGAATATCCTAGAAATTTCAAAAGCAATTTTTATCTACGTTCCTGGAGATCATTTGATTTTTCCGACTTTCTTGATTACATTCTGTCTTTATTAAGTTAGTCTCTATTCAATCAAATTCTCATTGACGTTTATCATCAAGAGGTAGTGCCAACTATTAATTATAGCAAAATTCCGCCAGATATCGTTGCATAAGTAAGTCTGCTAGAAATGTTATTATAAAGCAGGAAGAGAAGACCAATATTTTTGCTACAAACTTAATCTTATTTTTTCCCGATTCAAATAGAACGAAAATTTATAAATAAATGCATCGCTCCGATTTGAAATCTACTTACGTTCAGACTTCCGGTTCAAGATTCACAAACATTTTATGTTGAATTTTTCATGTAACAAGATACAAAATAAATCCAATCGCGTTGCAGAATATTTTACGTACAGAAATCAATATCCGCCAAGCCGTAATCTAATACATAAATTATTGTATGCATAATAAATTCATTACGAACTTCTTTTCATATTTCGGAAAGAGATTCTGAAATACTTGACAAGTCGTCATTAGTATGAAACTAGATAGCATCAACGCCTGGTTCCATAGTCAAATCAAAAGAACTCCAGTGATATTCAAGAGATAATTTATGCGCTAGCACATTTCTTTCAAGCTAATTGCACCCGCCACTATAAGCTTTCGACAACTCTCAAAAAGAGAAGTTTAAACAAATAAAATTCTCCCAACTGCCCCTTATTTATATTTTTTTTAAATCCTTCAAACATAGTAAAGTCCTCAGTAGATGATTCATTATTGCAGATAAATCTGAAAGTATCACCTCATATGCAAATCGTTTAGTAACCTAATTTAAACTAGATTTTACACCAAATACTCCATTTAAAACAGTATGTCAAGTGTCTCATGTTACAAAAAAGCAGGTTGTTATTTTCAAGTTATTCTACTTAGGTACTTGCAGACCTGGACCTGGCCGCGAAAATAAACAAGAAATTTCACATAACGCATAGTTTGCGTGTGCGATATGTTATGACATATTATGCATAATTTATTGAAACACTGCTTACACAATTCACTAACTAATGTAGTTACTCAGAATCTGTTTCATTTTACTATACCCCATATAGATGAAAGAAGATTGGAACCCTGTATCTGTAGTTTGTTAAAGTTTCCAATCCGTTTGCTAAATCATCTCTAAGATACACAAAATGTGACGGATGTTACCTACAAAATGACTTTTATTTCATAATGCAAAATATGTTATAACTGCTTTCAGTCCCAATTACTTCAGAGCATTTCAAAACTGATAATCTCTTTCAAGAATCTTTCGTTTTCTCCCTAATGAGATTTTCGAAAATGTCATCTCCAACTTGTGCGCAGCCTGTTAAAAATAATTTGTTAAATAATTATAAATCTGAAGCAGTTGCTTATATAATTGAATTTATGACCTTGTAATGATTATCTTTCCTTGAACAAGGCATTCCGCCATACTGATGAACTTATTGTTTACGTACAGAAGAGAGAGTCTCGATCACCTTGCAACTAAAAGATATGACTTGACACAAAGATAGTAATTAGTCAAAAAATGAAATATAAGAGTCCCCAAACACCCATTCAGAAATAATCTGAAGAAATCCATGATAAAATAAGTGTAATAGCAATACGATCTCACATCTTTGAATAAATGATCAATAAACTACTTATAAATATTTAATCACAGAAAAATACGGAGGGAGTGATCAATAACAGTAGATAATAAATGACTAACATTGCTGCTCACATGTCAGAATAGTTGACAAAGTATTCTTAACAATAAAACAAAGAATTGGAACATTAAAAACAAAAATTCCCCGAACGAATATTATAAGATAAAAATTATTGTCCTACCGGCCGCCAATTCACAGAAGTAATCACATCTTCTTCGCCATAAAAATTAGTCCGTCATACATGTTTCCTTATGGCCGATTTCAGATCTCGAGTAAAATTAATTCGGTTCAAATGGCCAATCAATTAAATTAAACAAATCGAAATCTGATTTATTGGTTGACTCCTCTTCACTTTAAACTAGGTTCATTTATCTTCTGATCATGAAACCGGACATTAGTCTACTAGTGAGTTCAAGCATTTCCTTGAAAAAGCAAATCATATCGTTTGAATTTCCTAATACAGGATGTAATAGGAATGAGTACATCAATTGCAATCTGTCAAGCATGAAAAAAAAAAAAATCTATAAATTTTTTTTGTAAATCCTCTGAATATCATCAAAGTTTTGTCAAAAATTTCATAGTGCGCCTATGGTTCAAACTGAATCTTTTTCATTTGTTGGAAGAATGACAGCTGTCGATTGGAATGAGTATTTTACAACTTTGAGTCATCGTAGTCTTGTCAATCACTCATTTGAAATTAATAGAATAGTAGTATTCTAACAGTACTTTGATATTCGCTCACCTCGATAATTCTATTTTTGCATATGTTAAAAGAAGACTAAATTTGTCTGTGAAATCAACAATTTGGTCTATTAATCGTATTTATATGTCATTGTTAAGAAATTTGATTACTATTTAGGGATTTCTTAAACATTAGATTGTCTGCACAAGTTCATTGCACTGGAATCAGCTGATTTGAATAGTCTGAATACAGTCATAATCTGTGCCAGACTGTGCTGCCATCTATGAGAACCCTTAAAGGTAGTTGATGCTATCAACTTCATTATCTGTTCTCAAACATTAAGGGAGAATCATTCAATGATTAATTCAAAGAAAACGGTGAAATATTAAATGGAATGCAATTCTAAAATAATTAATTAAATGAATAATTCAATTGAAAATATTGCTACATAAATTCTTGAAGAACAGGAAACATAACCATAAATGTGTCAAACTGAATTTGGTAATTGACTCCAAATATTTTCTGAAATATAAGATTCAATATTTTATCTGTTCAAAGTCCAAAAATGGAATGTCGATGCATAAACAGTATCAAAAGCTGTAATAAACTATTCAGAAAAAATCGAGTAGAGTTTAAAATTAATCACAAATTTCATTAAAATTCAAATGCTAATGTCCAAATTCGAAACTGTACAATTGTACAATGCTGCATTTTGCTTTTTATTTTGATTCTCCATTGTGCAGTGCACTCTTATTTTATATATGACAGTGTACTTTGGGGAAAATAAGAGAAGATTGATACAAGAGATGAGATACAATAGAGTTTACTTTATCATAGACTTGAACACTTTTGGCAACCAATTACATATATGCATATTATGATTTGAAACCCCAAAATCGATCTTTAAAATTATGTTCGTAATTTAATCATCTGAATGAACACAGTCTATTTGAAAATTTATCAGTAGTTCACCAGTAAAATATTTTATTCCTCTGAGAGAAACTCAGCTTTAACTGCGTGATTTATCTCTCTTCTATTTTACTACAGAAGACAATGAATGATATCCACAAACTTGGATTCAAATTTATCGATTGAAGTCATGTCAAGGAATCAACACCAACAATCAAGACGCCTTCTAGACTTCAATAAAGTGAATTCACTATCAATCTTTCAGAATCTCCCTCTGATTTACAAAAAAATGAAAACCATCAAGCCGCCCTTGAGCAAAAAATTCATATAAAAACCTATTAATGTTTCAACAAAACCGACCTTGACTTGTTACGTATAGCAAAAGATTAATCTTTGGGGAAAAAGACGTTCCTTGGAGGATAATACATCTTACAGATTAAGGACACCATATTTGGAAGCTTTCAAGGAATACTCACGTTTCATTTTGCACTAGAACAGAGATAAATGATTAACACTTGCCCTTAGAAATAAATTTCTTGCATGTGTTTATCTATTTGAAAAATAGCAAAAATTGAAATATTTTTAGCTCGGCTTGTTATCATCATCCTTTCATGGAATAGCATCCATTAGACTCTAATGTTATAAAGCTGTATCAATTTAATCAATTGAGACTATTAAAAAAGTTTGTAAACATTTGAACTTAACCTACAGACCCGATTTTGTTCATGTATTTCTTTACGAATCGGTTTTCCTCTAGCCACTGAAATCGAACTAAAAGTGGCGCCAGGACTCTCAGCTCCATTTATTAGGGTGAAAACTACATCTGCCTCACAAAAACATATCGTAGCGAAACAATTGCCCGCCTCGGGAAATTTGGGAAATCTGAAGAAATCACTAAAGCAGTCAAGGTCACAGTTCAGGGTTATATTTTCCTGTTTTTCTGCCGTCTTTCAGGTCATTATTGAGCTTGATCACGGGAATGAGAATATGTGCTACTTCCTCCATTCAAAAGGTTGAAACAAATTTTTTCTGAAAGAGATGAGAAGAGTGAGTTTTTTTCCAGCTAAGTTTTGGAATATTCTTCTCACATTTTCATATTATAAGTAATTATAAAAAAAAAAATCGATTATATTCATGGTTTTACCTCACACGAGCTTCTTTCGCTGTTGATTTGCTTGCTTCGTTTTCCAAAAAATTCTGTACAATTAATTTGACTCTAGTTCCCTGCGTTCTGGACCGCTTTGAGCTGCACTTGGTGAGACACTTGTTTTCGCAGCACACAAAGCAAGCTGCTTCACTTACTGTGACTCGAGAACGTGGACTTGCTTATTACAAATATGGGTGTTTCCGGGAATAATCGTCGGAGAAGGACAGTTATATCTTGCGAATTAATTAAAATGTGGACAGAAAAAAAAAGAGAAAACTGTGTTCAGGAGCGTAGCATGGTAAATGCGACATAAAGCTGATGTAGTCACGTGATTTCGATGCCCGTTCTGATTGGCCATAAATAGCAGCCAGCAGTGATCAAGTGCGAAAATCAGCACCGGATCTATCTTATAAAACAAGTCTCGGATCAAGCCTAGCACCCAGCAGCGTACAAAGTTTCTAGCGTCGGAGCCAGTGTGGCAGCCAGCATGGCAACCAGTGCGGCTCCAAGCGAGCAAAATTTTTTGAAAAATTGTCTCGTGTGCGGCAAGCTTATGCAAGCGGTCTAGCACTGAAACAACTTTATAGTAATAAGCATTCTGTACTTCTGTACGTAAGCAAACCTATAAACAGAGTATTTCTGGAAACTTGACGAAAGCGCAATAATTCCATTATTTATAAACAATAATGATCTTAGTTTGTAATAAATCTACGATTCTATTGATTCTATATCAAATTACAGATCAAAATATTTATTCTCGTTGCATAAATCCACCGGATGTTTGGACAGCTGGCTTAAATCCATAAAAATAATGAAATAAGTACTTCGTATTTCGTATAACAATAGATTTCTATCTTCAATAGCTATTATTTTTGTAAATTCTTTTCCAGCTTTCATTACATTTATATAGTCTGTTTTTGCCTGTCTCGAGTGAAAGAAAAAGATGTCTTATTTCCGCTGTTGGCTCTGCGAATTTCGAGCGTAAAAACGTTTTGTTCTTCATCATTTATACAAGGTGATTCAGAATTAGGAATTGTTTTCTCAAAGAGTACATTCATGTATTACTGTCACTGTATGCATTTATTCTTATATTATATCCAAGCGAAAATTTTTAAACAATATAAACTCCTTATTAGTGATTAAAGTAAAGATAGTAAAGAGACCCGTTATTTTTTTGGGATATAAATTGCTTTCGTTCAAAAATTCTTTTCGTCGGTTATTTCATTGAACTCTATGGTCGCTAAGGTAACTAAGGTAACGTGCATTTATTTCGTTGTTATCTGTCAAATCGACATTTGCATTGATTTGATTTGATTTTTGTCCTTAATACGTAAATAACTATTGCCATAAAATTAAACATACATCTAAAAAAAAAAAAAACACACACACTGATTGCACTTCTCATCACTAATCTCAGTTTTATTGCTTCTACTCTGTAATCAGAAATATAAAACTCATATGTTTCCCATTTCGAGCAATGAAAACATACAAATAGAAATTAATCTATGACAACCAGTTAAAAACCCTGTAAACAAGTTGAAATGTACCTGAAATATTTATTTTATATGAGTACCTCTCAAATAGTATCTGTTATCTCGGACTGAAAGAAAGGATTATTTTGATACTATTAGAAAGCATAAACGACTTCAAATAATAGCTAAACAGTTGTATCCAATTTCTAACTGAGAAAATACAAGTATAATATTCTTTTATTGTATATTTACTGTCTGGGCAAAGATTTCATGAAAACAACGTTATTTTCTTTCAAGAGTATTGCAGCATAAACTCAAGAAGGTTTATCGTATGTTATGAATTTGATTTGGAATGTATTACATATGTTACGACTCAAGATCAACAATATTATTACGTAGCAAGAAGTAGGTACAAATATTAATTTTAAATTTAAAATCACGAAAAGCAGGAGCTTCTGCATCTAATACGAATGATAAAAAATGTAATGCAAGTAACGTATATAAATCTGTACTAGAACTCGTCAAGTATAACAATTATTCCTAATAACTTTTATCTGTAAATCCTCCGGATATCGAGTGAAAATTCATTAAAGTTTTGTCAAAAAATAACGTAGTGCGCCTATCGTTTGAACTGAATAATTCTCATTTGTTGGAAGAATGGCAGCTGTCGATTAAAATTAGTATATAGAATACCAGTATTTTGGCAATACATTAATATTCGCTCCCCACGATAATTCTATTTTTGCAGATGTTGAAAGAAAGACTGAATTTGTCTCTGAAATCAACAACTATTTGGTCCATTAGTCGTATTTATATGTTATTGTTGAGAAATTTTATTTCTATTCGGGGATTTCACGTCTATTTTCAGATAGAACATTTCTTAAACATTAGACTGTCTGCAGAAATTCATTGCACGTGAATCAGCTGATTTAAATAGTCTGAATACAGTCAGAATCAGCGCTAGACTGTGCTGCCATCCATTAGCAGCTTGAAAAGTAGTTGCTGTTCTCAACTTACTTCATTATCGTTGGTTCTCAAACATAACGAGAAAATCATTTAACGAGTCATTCAAAGAAAACGGTAGAATATCAAATGAAATGCAATTCCAAAATAATTAACTAAATGAATAATTCAATTGAAAATATTGCTACATATATTCTTGAAGCTTCTATTCTTGAAGAACAGAAAACATAACCTATAAATGTATCAAACTGAATTTTGTAATTGATTTTGAATATTTTCTGGAATATAAGATACAATATTTGATTTGTTCAGCAGATCGATTCACAGGGTATAGTTTATTGAACCGACATGAGTGTGAAGTTTGTAATAATATGAGAAAAAACTAATACACAAGTGCTTCATTTATTAACTAATGTATCTCATTCATCTCATTTGCTGTTTTACATTTCAGATAAACGATAAGTTCTGTATATCTCATAGTATTCTCATCATAAGTGCACAATATTTTGACATTAAATACATTAGCATAACCACAATAATTCAATTTTTAGTGGAAAATGACAATTTGGAAATCGTTCCAAATAAATTCACTAAGCTAATCCTTAACTGCCTGCGATATCGTAGACAGAAAAGCTAGACATATTCACAGGCTTGAACTTTTGTGACAATAATTAGTAATCGATTTTTTTCCATAATTTATTTGAAGGAATTGATAACTCACATATGTCAGAATCAATTGTTCCATTGCAATTGCTTCTGGATCCGATAATCATGCACTTGAATAACTCGTTAAATTATAGGGGATAGAAATGCTAATTAAATATGAAAATTTGGGAGAAAAATATTTGTTTATAGATAATCTATTTAGATCTCGTTGTATTATTTTGAGTGGTGAGATTGAGCTTTTCTTTTATGTTGTTGACAAAGTCCCTTCATTTATTTCTATCTTTTGCCTTTGTCCTTGCTTCTTAAAAACTGATATTGTTTCTAGAGATACTGTCTCTGCTATACCGTTCATCAAACTCTTTGTTGGTCTTCCTCTTTTTCTTTTCTTTGTTATTCTCGCGTTCCAAATTTTTTATGTTTGTCTGTTTTCTGGCATTCTCATCAAGTGTCTATACCATACTACCTGATTTTGTCTATAGTGTTTTCAATACTCTCAGTTTGTAAGTCTTTTCTAATTTTATCATTCCTATGCCCAGTTGCATAAACGTTCATTAGCTAAACAGTTCTTCAAAAACGAGCAATATCAAATCGATTTTTTGACAGCAATGCTAAGCAACTGATTTGACAAATATATTTGATATTGTTCAGTTTTGAACAACTCTTTAGTTAATGTACGTTCATGCAACCAGGCACTAACTTTGTCTAGTCTTGTGACTCCTTTTACTTCTCTGAGAAATTTCATTTCAGTTGCTTGTACTTTACTTCCAGATGTTTGATTCAGTACTCATGATTCGCTTCCGTAAATAAGTGTTGGTCTATAAATTGTCTTGTAAAGTGTCATTTTGGTTTTTTTTCCTATTTGCCTATTACTTATTATTGTTTTGTTCTTTGCATGGAAACTTCTATTAGCTGCCTGTATTCTGTTGTAAACCTATTGTTCTTGATCACCTCTGTTATGTAATTTTGCTCACAAGTAGACAAATGTTTCGACTTGTATTGTTTTCTCTTCTGTTTGTATATTTGTCCTGCATGTCCTTTTCATTTTTCGCTAATATAGCCAGAACATTTTCAAACACGCGTTCTCCAAACATTGTTCTGGATAAATTACGATTTCCAATTACCACTTTTTTTGTCTTCCTCTTTATATTTTTCAGGATGTTGTCTAGAAATCTAATAAATAGAAGTGGGCTTGAAACTCCATCTTTTCTTAATCCTTGCGTTGTCCTAACCTCCTCTGATGTTTCGTTATCCGTTCTTATATAATTGCTTGTTCTCTCGTTCACGCTTTTAATTGCTGTTATTTGTTGGTCATTTATTTTTCTGTCCTCCAAAATTTTTCATACCGTTTCTTTTTGTACTGTATCCAGATCCTTCCCTAGATCCATAAATAGGATATGCAGCTCCTCTCCATGTTTTAATGTTTTTTCTATAATTTTGCTTAGCGTGAATATTTGATCCTGTGTTGAGTGTCTTTTCCGAAATCCACTTGCCTTGGTTTGTTTTTCAATATTGATTTGTATAATTCTGTACACAGCAGGGATATTGCTCTATAGTTTTTACAGTTATTTGTGTCTCTTTCGAGATTTTGATGAAAATATGCGTTTTGACTATTTTTGGCTTGATTTCGGTACGTATGTATGTGTGTACGTGTATGTGTATGCTAAAATTTTGTATTTAAGACTGGTCTAGAGTCTTTGTGCATCTAACATTATGGTTGCAATCGTCTGCACCGGAAGTGCAGTTTATTTTTTGCATAAATCCAGAATGATTAACCATAGGATACTGAAATTTAGTATTTAAAATTGCTCCAGCATCTCAATGGTTGTCTTTTATTTTTGTACTAATCAGCTGAGCTGGAAGTGTACTTTATATAACAGACTTTTTGAATTCAAAACAATTAGTCGTAGATTATTGAAATTTCGTTTTAAGCATCATCATTCGTATTATTTTACTTGAGATTCTTTCACGGTTGTCGTTGTCATTCTCGAGTAATCAATACTCAAATTATATTAACGAATAGTTGATGTACCACGCTCCAAGTTGTTCAAACGATTTAAGAATTATAAGATAGCATTTTCAAAAAGATTAAAAGAATCAAACAAGAGCATCCAGTTGAAATATTCAATAAAATATTTAAGAAAAAGATTGCACAATATTTTAAAGTTATTTTAATAAATGATTCGTGTACGTCTATGGAGAGATCCAAGAGATCCTTGACTTATGGCAGGGCACGTTCGACACTCCAATGGAAATTGGAGGTTTGGTTTACTTTGATGGACCAATTTTCCAAGTAGTTTGTTCAGGTCTTAATTTTCTTTCTAACATGAACTCTTTAAGGAGTCCTTGACATTGGCGGTATCATTGCTAAGGTCATCTTCTCTCAGATAAGAAAGAAAGCAATTCTGAAAATCTGCTGAAACTGCCTAACAGGATTAAAATAATTGGAAGGCTGGCACTTAATCCCCTACAACTTATTTATAATAAATAATGAACATCATGGACTATTAGAACTGCATTAATTGAAAGAAACACAAAAATAATCAAATTTGATTATAAGTTATCAATAATAATTCTTTGATAATAACCCACAAGATTCATCTAATTGAAATTGTCATCTATAAAAGACGTAGCAAGCTTAAGATTGTTGTCCAATTAAAGAAACCTTGTCGGCAACATAGCTAACGATATTACCGACCTCCGTAGGGGTGAATGTCACGATCCAATTCTCTTTATGAGCCGGACAATTTACAGCCAATATCCTGTACTTGTTGAAGAAAAATAAGAACTATCTTGTCTAAGACAACATTTGTTCACAAAGACACATATCACCCAAGATGTTTCATTGAGAGCTCCGAAGATTCAGTTTCCTACAGATCAATTTCAGCTTTCAGCTTGGAAAAACATTACGTCATCTGGAGAGATATGATTGATGAGAACTCTGCCAATATTACGTTCGATGTTTGTAATCACGGTAGTGCTGAATTTTGTACTGACTTTTTCTTTTTCTTTACTTCCTTCTTTTCTCATATCTAATATTATTCTATAGTTAGTATCTTTTACGTAATATAAATCATATAATCTTTATTGGAATTGAATTCTTCTCAAACAAATTATAATTACATTGTACGGTTTCCAATTTAATTCCGGATACTTTTTATTCCTTTTTCGTAACCTTCAATCAGATAGTATTCGGTATCCGGACCATCGTTCGATTTTTGATTAAAAAATAAACGAGCTTTTGTTTGAAACTGGGTGATTTATGGCTTGTATTTTCACGTGTAGGTAGTTTAATACGCATGCGCGCGAGTGCTCAACCGCTCTGAAGAAGATTGATATATTATTTGAGGAATTCTTCAGCCAAACAATCAATATTGCAACCCAAGCCTGGCTATCTGTTTTGCTTGCAGTTTTATCACTTTATTTTCTTTTTAACAATTGAGAAAGTTTTAATTTAGGTATAATGAAATTAGTCTTCTGTTCTTGGCTTAGTTAGCATAAGAAAAAGCTGCAAGGATGGAGAAAAACGACGCTGAAGAGTCACCGAAAACTTTAATCAAAAGAAAGAGGGCGAGCAAACTTCTGTCTTACTTCAACTTTAGTGCTAAAATAACATTTTGTTTGTGAGACACGTATGCAACCAACTTGAACTGATATAAAAATATTTAATACTTTCTCGTGTACCTTATTCCATTATTTTGTTTTGTTATATCAACCAAATGCAGCTGTACTTGCAGCATCAATAAAAAATACTGAATCAATAACGCTAATCCTACAAATCCAACAGTATTTACCTACAATAAGAAATTTTTATGAAGACTGTAGCAGTTAAAGAACACTTCCGATAAAAAGACTGACCAATAATCGTAGAAAAGTATTGGCGATTCTCCGTTCAGTTTTAATCGAAGGGAATCATACACAATAAAGATTGACCCAGAGTGCTGAAAAAACCATACAATAAAAGAAAATGGGCTTTTGGGAATAAATGCTCGACCTACTAACACACCTCTCTCGTTTAGGGATTGTCCTTATTTCGTAAGAGGATTACGAAAACAATTTTTAAGAATGTTCCAGTTTCACACTAAATATATCAAAAATAATCTTGAGATTTGGTTCCATGTTTCTCCCCCTAAGTACTTCGAATTTCTCAACTTCTTCAGTGAATAAGATTAAAATTGTTACAATATAATTCATTCATATTATTTCTTTTGAATAACCAAATTGTCAAATTGACATGCGTTATTGGGTGCTTGCGCTCACAACAACGAAATTAGCCTAACGCTGCTCTGCGCTAACTATGATAAGCGCAGAAGTTGCATGCTCCAATTTTTTGGAATGTAGACTCATTGGGCAGATTTTGACTCGTTCTTAAATTAATTTATAATAGGGAATTTAGGCAAAAATTTTCGAATCTACTCTCTTGTAGGATTCGTCAAGACTACACGTGAACTTTTAATTTATAAAGCTGCTGCAAGTGTTATCCTTACGTGAAGTATGGAAAGCTTCGAAGAAATTACTGCAAATTACAATCTCTGGGGCGTATATACAACATTAAACAAAATCAACAGTTATATAGACTTATTACATGTTACTTCTGAAACCTACTCAATTCAAGTAGTGAAAACTCATTTCTACTCGAATCCTGAGAAAATTAATGAATATACTGCCGATCTCGTTTGGTTAATTTTTAGATTGGTTTCATTCTTGAATTAAAACTTCAAAAGAAGATCTACTCGACTCGATCGACAAGTGATGTCATACGTTATGTTAACGGGGCTGAGATGATAATAATAATCGATAATAATAAAATGTAAGTAGAAAATATAGAAGACTTATGTTTGGCGGATGAGCTGTGGGTGGCCTTTCCGTCAGGACCGAGAGGTTGTGGCATTTCAGGTTTAGTTTAGGTAACTAGAACAGATATAAAAATGATACATCTGCCTCAGAGGTTGGATAGGATATCTGGCTAACGCAGGTAGGCCGTTGAGTTTACCGAATAGATAGCTACCAGTACTATAGTGAACATCGATGCCCACGACACACGCGAGTTTGTCGATTTACCCACTCTTGAAACAACCCTGTTGCTCGCAATAACACACTGTACATGCGGTTGACATACACATATTCCCGCGCAACACCGACAAAATAATGTAACTCCCAGATAGCACTGTTCATCTCACGTTGAATGTAATCTTCGGGTGACTATCAATACCGTAACGCCGTACCAATACCTGCGACAAACGCAGGCTGGTTGATTCATCCACTCTTGGAATAACACCGTTGCCGAAATAACACAAAGTACATGCGGTTGGCTACGATCACCGCCATCACATGGTCTAGGTGTATGCACCGATGGCATTGATACCCCCGGTAGCTAAGGATACCAACATTTCAAAGGAAAAGGATCATACCCTACGCACACTTAACGTGGCGTCACCACATGTGACGCTAAACTTACCAAACTCATAAATCTCGATGACAGACAAACTCACCAATCAATGAAAGTTCTCAGCTACTTTGCAACACTGAATTGAATAGTATGATGCCTGATTAAGCTCAGATAATTAAAGTAAACAATGCACCGCACAGATAAATTGAACGCTCAAAGTTCGACTTTAAAGTGATGCAAACGTGTGCAGTACACGCCTCCTGTTTGGCTTGACCTTGGAAGTGATTAGGGTTGTTCACTCAAAACTAGATTTCATGTATACTATGGTTTTTGGGTCATATTGGCATAGCAGGGTGTGTCGAGAATCTATTCGCATTCCGAAGACAAAGAAATGGGTTGAGTAATATGATCAATTTTTGACTATGAATATTTCTTCCAAAAGCGGAAAAAATATTTGTAAATTGTCGTAGCAGCTAGATCTAAACCATCATTTTGAAAGAATAAATGAAAATGCTCCTTGCATGGCGGCTCGTTTGAACTTTATGGGATAATATTTTCGACTACAGGGAATCAAGCCCCTCTTTTCCACTGGACACTTTGGGCACGTGCCCAGGGTCCCGCGATCGATAGGGGCCCCCTATCGATCACCAAACGATAACCGATAATCATTACTCGCAGAATTCTATAGCGACGTAAAACTGAACGTAACCTATCGAAGGATAACCGCATAGTGGAGCGGCGATACGAGCGACGATAAGTGGGAAGAGAAGAGCAACGAATACAGACACAAACATTTTTTTCAATAGAACATCGCTTAATTAAGACTAGACAGGAGAGCAACGTGGCAATGAGCGCTGCTACAAGCGATGAGAGCGAAGGAGTTAAATATACTTATACTTGTTTCTGTGGTTATTCTCGCTGGTGGTTTGAGGCAAAATGGATGCTGAGTTATTCATGAATAGAGTGTTTGTGAAAAAGCCTATCAGGGTTGATGCGACTGTGATTAAAATTCGTTCAATTTTTTAGTGATCTATGTTCAATTTAGGCTAGGATGTAGTCAAATGTGTTTATTTTAACGAAATAGTGCTCTGTCAAGGTCATAGGGGCTCCATTATCCTAATGTGCCCAGGGCCTCCTATAAGATGACCCTGCAGGGAATTTGAACAAGATGGATTTTGCAAATAATAGAATTGTACGGCGTATTCATCATACACACTGTGTTTCCACGTTCTAATACATACCATGCATTATATCAAGTTTATAATAATAATTTTACTACTACACAGAGTGTTCACATAAACGCGAAACATAGGAGTTAAATATGGAATTTTAAATTTATTTGGAATTTGGAGGACTGTTACAAGTTGTGATATTCAAAATCAGATTCCTCCATTTTTCCAGAGCTTATTCCAAAAATTTTCCATAGCACGCCACTGACTCTTCAGATTCATTTGACTGGATATATGCAGTGAACACTTATGGACCTCTGAGCTCGGCTCCTGGCTCTGGAGTATTCGAGATTGCAACGTAAAAAATTTGTTACAAATAAAAATGAGAAAAAAGTGATTACTACAGTTACACGATCAAATAAGCTTTATAAGTACATGAAATTTCGCAGCTCTAGGGTAGTTTTATCCTGAGAAAATTGATTTCACTTCATTTGTACCTTGTAGGTACGGAGCTCTTAGGCACAAACCTTATATCAATCAAGGAAGTAATACGAATGACACAAGATTCAATTTACATTGAAAAGTTTAGACAGGCAACGTTTTCCACCATCAAACAAAGGCATCATTGTCATTTCTACGCACACCTTGGATTCTATAGTCTTCATCAACATAGCACAATAGAAGACAAATAGAAAATCTGATGTGGACACCACATGACATGCTTGAACACCTTTTGACTGAATAATTGACAGTTGGCACTGACATTGACAACTCAGTAGATTGCTATGAAGATATATAGTTATCATTTGAATGTTACAATTGCTTTAAATATTAAATTTCAGGGTTCTGCAGTTGATCTTCTCAGTAAACTTCACTTTCGGTTCAGCCGATCGCAATCATAATGCGAGTTGTACCATTAGATGTTATATGGAGTTTCATTTTTCTACGGTTGATTATTTTGAATTTATGCTGAGAATCCGAAAAGACTGTTATATAAAGTGCACTTGTGGTTCAGTCAATTGGTGCAAAAATACTGAATTCTATCGTCCTACAGCTAGCCAATTTTGGTACAGACGTTTGCAACCCTAATGCGAGGTGCACAACTAGACCTTGAAGCAATCTTCAAAAGAAAATTACAACATCATACGTTCGATGGGCTTTGAAATTTGCGAGTTATGTGCATACTGCATAAGCATATACATAAATACATACATACATACATACGTACAACGTCAAACTGGAAATAGTCAAAATTGATTCAGGTATGCTCAAAACGGATATTTCCATAAAATTTCAAAATGTGTGTCGGTTTTGTACTCTGAAAAAATACCAGAAATAATAACTGCATCTACATGGACTAATATACGGTTATTAGCTAGTAATACAAATGTTAATTTCAAATGGAATTAATTATTGATCTCAATTATCTTTTCAGATTCCTGGCAATCTGGTGGCCGTTAAAATGCCAGATAACGAAACGAAGAGCTCGAATAATGATCTTTGTCATCTGGGTGATCGCCCTCACAATGACCATCCCCTGGGCGTTATTTTTCGACCTGGTGGTAATCTTCAGTGACGCTCCAGACATTCAACTGTGTGTGGAAGTCTGGCCTGAAGCTCTGGATGGCGCATTGTATTTCCTAATCGCTAATTTACTATTCTGTTACATCCTCCCGATGATCCTAATTACTCTTTGCTACATACTTATTTGGATCAAAGTATGGAAGAGACATATCCCCACCGACACCAAAGATGCACAGATGGAGCGCATGCAACAAAAATCCAAAGTTAAAGTTGTCAAGATGTTGGTTGCTGTTGTTATTTTGTTTGTTGTGTCTTGGTTGCCATTATATGTCATCTTTGCCAGGATAAAGTTAGGCGGGAGTTTAGAATTGTGGGAGCATGATATATTGCCTATCGCAACACCGATTGCACAATGGTTGGGGGCTTCTAATTCTTGCATAAATCCAATATTGTATGCGTTTTTCAATAAGAAATATCGAAGAGGGTTTATGGCTATTATTAAAAGCCGACGATGCTGTGGAAGGTTAAGATATTATGAGACGGTAGCCATGATGTCTTCGTCAACGAGCATGCGCAAATCGTCGCACTATTTTAACTATAACAACAATAATTCCAATTCGTCCACCCGTAGGACCCCGCCAACGGACACCCAGGTGTCTTACATCTACAACAACAGTGGCGTTTAAGCCTGGAAATGGCCGCCACTGTGTGGCTGGGCTTTTAAGATATTTTTCACCGCAATTTCTAGAAATTACAACTAGAAGCGGTTGTTTGAATCTCTTGTTAAAGAGGTTACTACTGTTTTAGAGGTTACTGAAGTAACATAACTATAGATTGAATTTAATAAAGAAAGATTTCATGGCCTATACTCAACTGGCAATGTGATTGTTTTAACATATAAGAAGCTGTTTTGATGTCAAACGGATGTTAGTTCTAGCAATTGTTATACAAAAGACGGTCAGTGTTACATTTTATGTTAATTAAGTTGTTGAAAGCTTTGATCTTTTTGATTAGAAAGAAGGGAAGAACAGACAATATGAAAACACGATTCATTCTTTGAAATGATTCGAAAAGCGCACACAATAGGCACAAATTTGTAGCGTAAGCATATTTGAAAACGTTTAAGTTGTGTTAGGTGTTGTGATCGTGGGCTTTATAACCTTTCCTGCCATAGATTCTAGAATTGATTTTTAGTTGATAGTCACATTTGTGTATTTAACGTATTTATCAAAGCAATTCACTTGATGTCCGAAAGGACATGGTAACATATAGCTTTAAAATACACTTACGTACTAATAACGTAGGACATCTGTTGTTAAAATTATTTTATAGTTTAATGTGGAACGCTTCGTAATTTGGATGTAAAAGTTTATATTTAGTTCTTTGAACGTTTAGGTGTTTAGAATAGTCTTGTTCAGGTAATATAAATGTAATTAAATTGTTTCTAATTGCTGTTGTGATGTTTAGCATTGTTTTATATAAAACTAGCGTAAGTATTGTCAAAAGTACTGTTCAAAGGAAGTGCAGCATTTCTGAAACTTTCTTGCAAAGTATACGTCATTTAGGATAAAATTCATGAATCCAAGTGAATTAATTTAAACTGCGCACTTTCTCCGAACAGACAATCACCCTAAAGTTTTATTTTACTACTAAGATGGTGCAAAGTGAGTGAGATTGGGTTCTTTGGAAACTTTTAAAGGATTGCTTCACCGTCGCGTGTCTTGGACCGACTGTTTTGTCCCGTACCTACTCTGTCGGATCTTTCCCGGCAGGATCTGAGCTTCGACAAATGACCGATGCTTGATAAGTATTTTTTGTACGAGATAGAGATTGTATTTTTCAGGGGTAGTCATTTTTACATCGAATGATCGGTTTGAACTGACATGTTCATAGTACCTGGTACGCATAAGATAATTTTTTTTGTAGTCAAGTGTGTAACGTTCCTTATTGGCCGATTGTGATTGAATCATTTCCCTTTGTTATTAAAAAATAGTTCAACATCATATTACATATAATATACAATTTAAGGTTAGGTGTTAATCAACAAGGAAGTATTACATTGCAGAAGCAGTTTTGAATAAAAATTTGTTGTTCAAGGAGAAATCAAAGCCCCTGAATTCTCCTTCACTATTAAATACCCAACAAATAATTATTCTGCAACTTAATAATCCATTAGCATTAGAAAGAGTTATATAGTTTTCCAAGTAAAAATTTCACGACGTTGCGTTTCAACATAAGCCTTTTTGAAGTTTGAACTTAAATATTCGTAAATCGAATTCGGGATTTTAGGGCAAGAGCGCCGTCCTTAAGTCCATCATTTTGGGCGCATTGTTGCACGAGCAACTTAACAACTAGTACGCTTTCTAAGGACTGATACAGTTTTTCTAATAAAACGTTAATATTATTATCAAATAAACAGCAAAAAGCAATATTTTAAAATTAACCTTCAAATATCACTTTATATTAATTAGCTGAGCTGCTTGTATAAGCTCGGATGCTTCTTTATCTTCCTCTACTTCTTCTGTTATCGCATATTTTGAAACTGCAGTCAATAAATTAAAAAAATTGGGATTTTTGTTCAGATTTGCGTCCGAACTGCTACAAACAGACTTTGAGACTGACAAAATTAAGTAAATATTAAGATTTAATTTTAAATAAACTAATGCATTTTTCTCCCTTTACTACTTATAAAATTTGTTTAAACCAAATTTATTTTAGAATTAACAAGAAAAAAACTGCTGTCGTACTATAAAATTTATTGTCAACAAATTAATGGCTTATATGTCTTATTCATGTAAGTAAGTGTATAAATATATACTGCCCATGTGAGAAATAACAATAATTCTCTAAATATTATATTACGTTGGACACTGAAATTGGACGATAGAATACGTATTCACGTTTTAAATATTTGAATCAACAATAAAATTACTCTTTCATGCTCAATATATTACAATCATTCAATTTCATTTTTAATTCTGTGATTCAAAATGTGTTCATACTTGTGCCAATACTTTTCTTTTATTCGAACTATTGAGCAAAAATTTATAATAATCCTTTATTGTATCACACTTCAAAAGCTAAATTTTAAGATCATTTCATCTAAATCAAAATATCTAGTATTGAGCTACAATTTTAAAATCCTATATTAATAAAGTTTCCACCCGGCTTTATTATACAATATAATCAAACATTTAGACTAGATCAAAATTCTCATGTGTAGGTCACATAAAAAAATTAGGGTGGTTGCTAAAACAGAAAAATTGTTAACTTATTAACAGCAAAAAAGTAGGAGACTGAAATAAATTGTTATTTATATGACAAACTATACACTGCCTACTGAGTGTTTGCAGTAGACTGAATATCGATAATTTCTGATATATCGATATTTATCGTAATAGCGATAATTTATGATTGATTTCGACTAATATCTGTAATTGTCTAGATGTCGATATATCGATACAAATATTTTATTCGGAAAAATATCAATAAATATCGATATATCGATATTTTTTCCCAATTCTATAAGAAATGTTTCTCAAATTAAACGAGCTACCTCGAATAACTTCTATGTTATTGAAGATACAATAAAATACTCTGGAACAATCCTATCCAGGACCAATTAAAGAAGAAAATATTTCTTCACACCAGTGGCTCTCAAACTACAACACAAAGTTAATTTTTTTCGAATGAGATGATATATGTTTCTTAGTTCCTTTTGATAGAACATTTTTTTCCAAATTCAACCATGTACTATTCGTTTCACCCAATTATATGATGAAAACATTGAGAAAAATGCGGCTGAAATTTGAATAAATTTTATTTTCATAGCTATTTTTTAATAGGCTATGAACAATAATTGAGCTGCATAAATATATTAATGTCCGACTAGTTTATTATTATCGTTATAATAATACTTATTCCAGGATAATTACGTTACAAATAATACCCAAGGGCATTATTTTTATAAGTAACAAACAAGTTTCCTACTTACAGCAAATAACTAGAATAATTTCTGTGACAGAAATCACAATGACAGGACATTTATTGCTGAAAAATTTTATTGAAATAGTACAAAAGTCGGACATTAAACATTGAAAGTACCACGGGAGTTGAACGGACGATAATGCCAAGGGTTAACGTACACACCTCGGGCCAGAGGCCCTTGAAAAGTACACTTTTGACCTCAGGCAACACCCTTGATATCTTAATTACTATATATTATTTCTTTATAAATTCATGGATAGTGTTCTAGCTGATTTCCATCTCTTTCTAAACATAATTCAAATCTTCTCGGATTTAAAAGTATCATTATCAATTTCTTTTGGTGTTAAAGTAGCACACGCATCCCTTATGCGATCCATCAAATTTTCTTTTGTTATTATTGGTGTAGAGTACACTTTATAGCAATTTGCAACAATAGGAATTAAGCATTAAATAATTCAAATTGACGACACATAGCAGATTCTGTTTTTCAAAGCCTACTGAAAAATAGCTATGAAAATAAAGTTTATTTAAATTTCAATCGCATTTTTCTCAATATTTTCATTATGTAAGGGTATAAAACGAATACATGGTTGAATTCAGGAAAAAAACTCTCTCGAATGAGTCTAACAAATATATGGCATTTCATTTGAAAAAAGGTAATTTTGTGTTGTAGCTTCAGAGCCACTGGTTCAAAAAAATATTTTATTCCATAATTGGGTGTCCCTCTTGGTCCTGCATAAAATTGTTTCATAGTATTTTATTGTATCTTCAATAACATAGAAGTTATTCGAGATAACTCGTTTCGCTGTTACATGCTGTATACTTAATTTTTTTAAATCTCATATTTTCCAGAATAGGAACTATTATCCATCCAAATTGATAAATATTGACAAGTATCACTAAATATCGTTGATTGCAGGCAAAGATCGATAAATATCGATAGATTTTTAAAATATCGAGACCCGATATTCTGGGAAATATCAATAAATCGATATTTTTCTCAGTCCTAGTTTGCAATGGTGGACAAAACAAACTTGGTGGCGGTTTTAAATCAACTGTTTGAGCTCTATGAATGAGATTAAGTGACATTTTATGACCGCTGAAAATGTGATATTTCCCTTCTAACTAAATAATCATTGAGTAATCTGACAATTGTGAATTTAGGACACAAGAAGAATTATGATGGTGGGCTGTTTTGGCGCCGAAACGTCCAATGTAAGGTTTTTTTCATGATCCCTTAGCCACTATTCAATATATGAAAATTCGAATAAAGGATCACCAACATTATCAACTCATATAGAATGAATAAAATATATTGTCTTTATTTTTTTCGTATACCGTACACATCATTATAGAATAAAGGTATTTAACAAAATGCAAGTTTGATTAATTAAGTAGGCCCCCAAGAAGTGTTAGCCTAGGGCCCCACAAATTCACTGTCCGCCTCTATTTAACAGCTTTGGAACTGACATAAATAGATCAATATGTCGAAAATTTTGGTTGGCTATAAATATTCTTCAGACCAACTTGAAGTTCTAATATTGATGACGGTAATGGCCAAGAAAATATGTACATAAAAAAATATTAATTTATGCAATAAGGGTGTAAGCTCAATGGTGCCAATAGTCGGGAAGCCGCTGCACCTTATTGCAGGATCCTGTCCTAAGTGTCAAAAAAGGCCAATTTTGGTCAAATTTTGCTATGCAATTTTCCTGATAGAACTTACTATTGAAACTAGCACCAATCGATAGCAAATGTCAATTATTTCGAAAAAAAACCAATTCGTCATCCCCTGTTTTATCCAGGAGGGCGGCAGCCATCCTTAAGTGTAACCCATTTTCGTATTGAGCTTCCCTAATCGAGCCTACGATAATTATTTTTTCCAAATTCGAACCTTTCTGTCTGAGAGGGCAGCAGCCACACTTAAAATTACTCGACTTTCAGATCCTAATTTCGAACGCAGCTTTAAATCTCTCATTGAATGTACGATTATTTCTTCCTGATTATAGCTTGAGCCTTTCTGAAAACGAGAATAACGTAGTGCTGCCTCCCACCCTGTCCGAGAAGGCCGCAGCCATTCTTAAAGTCTATTCAATTTTGAAAGGCAGCTGTACTTGTCTCATCGAATGTACTCCGGTTTTCTTCGCGTTCAGGGAGGTCTACGCTTCATATTGGAAAATGCGTAACACTTGAGAATGACGGCTGCTCTCCCAGACAAGGCGAGAGGCAGCACTTCAGTTTTTTTGTGCTCAGAAAGGCTCAAGCAACAATTAGAAAAAAAATATTCGTTCATTCGATAGGAGAAGTACAGCTGCGTTCAAAATTGGGACTAAAAAATCGGGTAGACTTAAAAAGTGGCTGCCGCCCTCCCGGACAGAATATTCTCGTGTTCAAAAAGGCTCAAGCTACAATTATAAAAAAATAATCGTATATTCGAGCTGCGTTCGAAATTAGGACCTAAAAATCGAATAATTTCAAGTGTGGCTGCCGCTCTACCGGAGAGAAAGGTTTGATGTTCAATTTAAAAAAAAAAATTATCGTAAGCTTGATCAGGGAAGCTTAATACAAAAATGGGATATACTAGAGGGTGGCTGTCGCCCTCCTGGACAAGACAGGGAATGGCACCCTAATTTTTTTTTAAAGTAATTGACGTTCACTATCGCTTGGAACTAGTTTCAATCGTTAGTTCTATCAGAAAAGTTGCGTCGAAAAACTTGACCAGACACTTAGAGCAAGACCCTGCATTTATAAAGTCTGACCACTGAATACCCGATCGATTCATATACAAATTGGCCGTAAGTCCGATCAGGGAACCTAAAATGCGGTCGGGTCTGGACTACAAGCCTCATTTACGCATAAAAGACTTTTTGTATGGCTCTGAAAAGCAACTTGGAAATTAAAACACATTAAAGTACAAGCTGATATTCAGACCATCAACTATCAAATGGGACAGTGGCAAATATAATAATTCACAAAAAAATGTTCACGCAACTCAACTGGCACACGTGTATTGATGTTAGTAGCGCTGGCATGCGTAGACAAAAGGAAATTTTAAAATTTCGATTTGAGATTGTCGCACAGATTGAGGTCTCGAATCTGAAACAAAAACGCATATATTTGAGGTCTTGGCCTTCCTAGGCATGTCGTGCCACAGAAAAAAGAAGATACACGATGCTTTAACAACAAAGATTAGAAATGAAAGTAGAAAAAGACTCATTAAATATGATGATTATTGTCGGTTTTTATTCAGAGCGGAGGCCGTACACTTTTTGGAAACAAATAGTTGTACGAAAATTTCTTTTCACAAATTGATGTCAGGCGGCTAAACAATCCTGTCATTTAATTAGGAGGCAAATATCACTTTAAAAAGTTTCAGCCGTCAAAAAACAGTGTCACTACCTCTTTAGTCTAGTAGGAGCAGCTGAAATATTTATCTTAGCCCGTCTTCTGCACCAATCACAAGCGCTAGTATTCGACCAAAGCTTCGGCAGAAAAGCACCTTTGGTGAGGAAAAAACTGAGCCGAAAGTGACATACAGTGGAACGTTTCATGTTTATTAATTAAAATATCACGACTAACGCTGTAAACCCATAGTATAAAATGTATAGATTTTTTTTTGTTAGTTTTGGTGTTTAATCTATAGTCCAGTACCAATTTTCTCTTGAAAACTGGTGGGCCGAATATAACTTTTAGAAGTTTGAGAATATTGCTTAGGTAGCTGAATTGAAGAAAATTTGAAATTAATAAAAAATACAATATTACGATACAAATTATTAATCAAATGGGCACTTATAATACATGTATAATATATAAATGTTAGAAAAATGTCAGTAATAAATAACAATATATTATTTCAAAAATATTCGAATATATTTTGAATCACAGGGTATTACCATAATTTCCATTTAATCAATAAAAATTGTAGCACATTAAAGCAAAAATATTCAAAAATCATTTTTGTGTGAGCACGGACCAATGTTTCTTAAAAAAATTATATGTGTTATTCATTAAAAATATTTAAAAATACACAATTTGGGTAATTTGCTTAAGTTTAAAATTGTTTAATACTATAACATAATTTCATAGAGTGCTTCAACACCCAGTATATCTTGTGATAAACACAATTTATTAGTTTAAGAGAAAACTACGTAATTATATGGTCAATGTTCTGTCAAAAAATTATAAAAAGATTTTATTGTACATTCAGAGTTCATTATATAAAAAATTTGCACCAATAATGTATCCAACCAAGAAAGTGACACTGAAAGATAGATTTAAAAAATATTGTCTATTTATTTGACATTTAACTGCCACTCGCATTATATACTCGAAGCACCAACTACATTGACTGTAAGGCAGTGGTGAGCAAAGCGTTGCGATCGCCTAGTGGAACGTATTCTCTGTTATTGTATATATAGCTCAATACACCTCAAAATTTTAAATTATTCATTTTTGTTTGTTGCCTCATTATTTTGTCCAGTTACAGTCGTGACAAAAAAGTGCTACCAAAGGTTATTTAATAATAAAACTTAAACATTGAAAAGCACTTTAGGAAATATACAAAATTAAATATGAAGTTTTTGCTACTTTTTTTGTCACTCTTTCGGATGAACACATATTTCCACAAATAAAAATAATGTCTTCAGAACGATGGCCATATTTGTTAATGTTAAAAATTATAAAATTAAAAAAGCCGCGCAGTTGATTTGCGTGCAATTTTAAATTATTGATAGCAAATGTGTAATAGACGTAAGAGGGCTATCAATAATAATTGTGAAATATATATCGAATCATTAAAATAATAACATTTTTCATCACAACAAATTTATTGGAGATATGATACTTAATAACATATCTTTTTGACATTGACACTATAGAATATTATTGATTGCCTTCACGTTATTAAATCCTGTACCCTCAAACCCAGACAGACTATTTTACTATATCATCTTACATTGTAAGTTAAATTTAATGCATCATGGTAAATTGTAAACGACAATTTACAGTAATAAAATACATGTCTTAAATATTAGTCTCATTTCAACCAAATAAGAATTTTGTCCAATTTTATTTTACTTCATATTAATTTTCTACTTGTTTCCATTTTATCAGTATTTTTATAGTTGGATAGGTGACCTCACACCTCGGTTTGCTCGGATCTGAGTTTGAGTTTGACAGTGGCTGCCCACCCTAAAATCAGATTTTCAACTGTACTGCAGATTTGAGGAAGACCCCCACTTTTATTCTAGAAGAATTAGCCAGAAAAGGAGTTTTTGGGGTGAGTACTGATGAAGTTTTTTGTAGGAAATTCCGAATACCGCGAAAAATAATGCATAATGCACCCGTCAAACTTTGGGGGGGACATTGTTGCCGCAATTTGTTCCCCAAAACCTAATTTTTGCTGACCTCTGAAAAAAAAACCTTATTTGGCTTATTCCACTGGACTATTTGTAAAAGAAGAGCGAATGAACTTCATAAATAAGAGGCATCGTTATTTTTGTTAATTTTACCAAAAAGCTGGTTAATTCCGAATGGGATTACCGAAATTGAAATCTTGTGGTGGCTGATGAACTGGCCGGCGCTCCCCCCAGGAAAACTCCCTAGCTACGCCAATGGGTTTCTGTTCGTAAGTTTGTATGTTCGTTCAATTGTTTATTTCGTTTTATGTTGTAATTAGCTCTGCATAAAATTTGGATATTAAAATCAAATTCAAATAAAATGCAATTCTGGTGGGTTTGAATTGAAAAGTGTTGAACTTTGATCATAAGTTATAATAATTAATGGACAGAATTTTTGGCAAAATTCACCAGAATTATTAAAATATATTCAGTATCTGGAATAAATAGTTTTTGAAGATTCATTCGGAATATTCAATGTCAAAATTAATTAATCTACAATACTTCAACTTGCTTAGCGTGACGTAATTGTATTTCTCTTTTTAACTCATTGTGGAGAAACAATATTTGATATTTAAAATAATAACAATTTTTGTGTATCATATTTGTTTATAATAATATTAATACAATATTCATTGGATATTTCCCAATTTTTTTGTCCGCAAAATCGTTTGAAATTTTTTTTCAATTGTTTAATGTTTATTGTATATTTAATTAATTAATAATAACAATATTTGTTGTATTTACAATAATTTTACAATATTTTAAATAATTTTATTTCAATATTTTAAAATTTTTATTTTAAAGATGCTTTTTCAATTATTTCTTCGAAGCAAGTTTATGCAATTAAGTACTAATTGATGGTTACAAAACGTTAGAACTTTGGTTTGATTTTTGATAATACTAGTTCCTTTCAGTATATTCATCTCTTTTCAACACATTGGAAAACGTACAGTGTACTTCTTAATTTATTTGTGGAACTTGCTGTTTCGTTGTGGATTGTTCATTGCTGTCGTGGCTTTCGTAGAAGCTGCTTTTGTGTCGTTTTTGCTCTCGTAAACTGCGTTTAAAAATTATTTTAGTAGTGCTCTGTGGTATATTAAGGGCTGTGAATCTTGCTTATTAACGTAGAGATCAAAATTTTGTGAATTTAAATATGTAAATTGGGGTGAATTTGTTCCGCATTGCGTGTACGTTAGGTGCATGTATTTGCGATGTTAGTCTTTGCTTTTATTATGTAATAAATAAATAAAATGTCTTGGTTTTTTTGCAAAGGCCTGTAATGAAAGGTCCAACGTGGGAATCGGTGCACACGTAGGTACCGCTACGAGAGGCACCCCCCCTGATGAACACCACCGCGTGGGGTTGCAATGAGTTCTAGGGCGAACGAGCGATCTAATTAGGGAGTAACGGCATACTCTCGATATGTACCTATCGGAAGTCGGGAAAATATGGTAGCTGGCGGGGGTCCTTGATTAAGTTCAAGAAACGACATTAGCTGAGACCGATACTTAAGGTTACCATATCGCGTAATTAGGCGGTATCGCGGGCCTCGGAATATGCATTGGCCACGTATTCAAACAACGTATTTTTTTGTTTGCAAACGACGAGCACACCGGTGCTTGGGTGTCTGAGCGCTCAGGCACTCATTGGGGTGGTAAAGTAGAGTCAATATCAGTAGTATAATGTATCTGAGCACTTTTAAAATAAATCGTGAAGTAGTATGACAGCAATCATCCATCGCGTAGCTAGCTCTTCGAACAAAAAATGTTAGATCCGTTAAATAAGCGCGAAACAAACAAACCAACACACAAAACACGTTTAAATGCTGAACGAATGTTGAATGAATGTAACTAATGAAAATTCCCTTTCAGTTTCTTCAATTCATCATTACCACTTCCAACAAATTTACAAAAGGACGTAAGTTGACTAATAAACTTTGCTTTTCAGGTTCTAATCTATTTTTTTTTTCAGCTATTTTGTATTGCTTTTTCGCAGATTTCTAATTAATTTGTATTTTTTCAGATCATTTGCTGAGGATGAGCCCAGCTGTTGAGGTGGATGGATATCGAGGGAATGGACATCGTGGGAGGAGCTGAGGATGAGCCCAGCTGCCAAAATCAACCCTCAATATTTTTTTTGTTGAATATGATTCACCAAAATTTGTTTTAAGTTTCTGTTTCAGGTTGCCGGTCATCAATCGTCGTGACATGATTGCATCATCAGCCAGGTAATATTTTAAAGTTATTATTCCATTTTATTATAAATTTCGAAGTAGTCTGTACAAAATTTCAATTATTTATAGTAAAGGAATAATATTCATATATGGTTGAATTGAATTCAGAGGGAAAATTACTATTTAATGACTCAATAAAAAATAAAGAATTCTATTCAAAAAAATATAATATTGATCCATAGTTTGAGTACCACTGGATTTACAAATGATAATATTTATGTTAAAATGTCTCCCCTTCTGTGCCTTACAAAATATTTCCCTCACTTTTCTGTGTTTTTTTTTTATATAAACGAGTAAAACGCACTGTTCCATTATCTTGATACACCCTGTATAGCTATTTTTAACTAATGCTAGAATAATTTGTCTAATATTTAAATTTATTATTCTAATTTAGAGTTCAGCAGCGGAACCAGAGCCCAGCAGTTGAATCAGAGGTCAGCAGCAGAATCAGAGGCCAGCAGCAGAACCAGAGTCCAACAGCGGAATAAGAGCCCAACAACAGAATCAGAGTCTAGCAGCAAAATCAAAGCCCAGCAGCAAAACCAAAGCCCAGCAGCCGTCCAAGATGTCCTCCAGTAGCTGCAAAAGATCAGTACATCAGTAGCAGTTGTTCCAGGTTCCAAATTCAACTTTCGAAGAAATCAACTGATGAATTTTGACCCGCTGCTTGCAAAGTTCAAGTGAGTTCAATTTCTTTTTAAATTTTCCGACTTGTAATAATTAATTTGTTGTTACAGTTGCAGCAAGCGAAGAAGCCACTTCTCTGGTCTAGGTTTCGCTGGGGTTTTCCTAGACCCAAAGGGAGAATTCCTGGAGAAGAGTTCGTCTCTTTCCCCTTAGTCATTGCCTGGGGGCGAACAAGGCTTACAACAACGCAACAGCATCGCGAACAAGACTTCCAACAGCACAGCAACATCGAGTAATCAACAATTAATCTTCGAACCTTTGTATCCTTTCCTTATTTCCAAAATAAACTCTTTCCCACAAAATTTACAGTTGTATTTATTTCTAAAACCTATTTTTATCATTTGAGGAGTAGTTAGAAAAATAAATGTATTGTTAAATAATTTGCAAAATAAATTAGATTCAATAATAGCTTGTACACTCTATTTTAAATGTGAAAACAATTGAAAATTTGAACCGTATTGTTGAGATTTAAATATATTATTAAAATCAAATAAGTAATTCAGAAAATTAATTATCTTCCCTCCGCCAAGAATAAAGTTCGGAAATTGGCCGCAAGCGGCAGCATCTGTCAAGCTAAACAAACTAGTACCAATTTAAGTGTATTGGTGTTGACATAAATAAAAGGAATATTCCGAGCTTATTTAATAATTAATAAATTATTATCGATCAATAATATACTCTTTATTGAATTCTTATGAGAATAATTGACCTACATTCATTATTCAGGAAGTGATTGAATAGTTATTTAGATAAATACAATGCCGGCAAGCGACGCGTCGATTACTAGTCAACTCTGACTGAGCTCCCGCTAAAGAGGTGTGCAATAGAATAACTGGTGTTGACTTGCCAATCAAATAAATTTTGATCTGTGGAATTAAAATATGAAAAACTTAATTCAAATTTGCCAGCAGTTCTCGGAGCATAAATTAATTGAGCACTAAAAGAAGCTTCAACTGCATTATTCAACCCTCCATATCAGTAAGCTTCAATAATAGAGAGTTAAACCTAGTTTTAAAATAAACTAGATGATATAAGCTTTCCAATAGTGATCGATTTATTGATATATGATCATTTATCCAGGAAATATAAACTCTCTATTAGAAATTGATTTATGAATTCACGTTTATCAGTTGATCAGATATATTGCAGTATGAACAGATTCTCGTTGTATTGTTTCACATCATTCCCCCAAAATTAACTGTTGTATTTATGTCTAAAACCTATTTTTATAGTTTTCAGGAGTAGTTAGGAAAATAAATGTATTGGTAAATAGTTTGCAAAATAATAAACTTCATTTATAACTTGTATGTTTTATTTTTAGAGTGAATACAATTGAGAATTAAAATTGTATTGTAAGTAATTAAGTTTATATTTTTTGACTATTCATCTGTCAATAAATGCTTCCAAATTCACTATTTTGATCATTCAAGAATATCAAATTCATTTAAAATAAGATATTCAATAGCTCTGGTATGAATAAACATGCCAAATAGTCGCTATTTTTTGCTATTTAAAAAATTTAATTCAAAAACGTGCTAGATGCTGCCATCTCTGATTAACTAAACAAATTAGTGCCTATTCAAAGATGTGTTGATTGTTGACGTAGGAGCTTTTATAAATCATTTTTGATTAAAATATACTCTTCATTAAATTCTCACAAGTATAAATATTGATTTATAATTATTATCTAAATAGTGACTCAAGAATTATTCAGGTGAACACAATGCCGGCAAGCGACGCGTCGATTGCCGGTTAAATCTCAACTCCCGCTAAAGAGGTATGCAATAAAATAACTGTTGTTGACAAGCCAACCAAATATATTTTAATATGAATTTCAATTCATGAGATCAAAATATAAAAAAACGAATTCAAATTTGCCAACAGTTCTCCAAATACAAGCCCTTCACTAGACATTGATTTTTAAATTTGTGGTTATCTGTTGAGCAGATAAAAAGTATGACCAAATTCTCGTTGCATTATTTTACCCCTTATTCTTTGTGGATTTGGAAGATAAGGGACTGAACTTGGTTTTAAAATGAATCACATAATATAAACTTCCTATTAAAACTTAAATATTTGATCTAAAATCATCTACTTAGGAAATATAAGCTTTCTTTTGGAATTTGACCTTTAAAACTACGGTTACTTGTTGAGCAGTTATAATGTATGACCTGCTTCCTTGTTAGTTCACGAGAATCGAAGAGATGGCAGCATGTACCTCGTTTTGAGAAACCCTGAAATAATTTTATTTTTTTGTGGCTAAATGGCAACTTATTTCGAAAATTTTTTCATTAGAAAGTATCATTTAATTATAATTGTGCATCGATTGAGCATAAAATAATTTTTGTTTTCAGTACCAGTTTTGCAGGGATGGAAATTATTGATTACAGCCCTCACAAGGGCTTAAATCCGAAAGACAGAGCCGGAACTAGGGCGTGGCGAAGGTGGCCCCTGCCACGGGCGCAGATTCCTAGGAGGCGCAAAATTCTATGAACTGCATTGAACGAATCATTTAAATTCAAGTTTGAGAAATATTTCATGACGGGTTTTGGGTGAGAAAGCTTATACCATTATATTACCTGCTACCCATCTCATCTTAAGGTCAACTATGAAATTTCACTTGGGTTTATTGGTTATTGGAGACGTACACTGCTCTATCAGCAAATAGTCTAGCTTCTGCATTTAGTGCATTGTGTTAGGAATGCCGAGCCACCCGCGACGCTTGATTTGTTAAAGAAGAATATATTTTTATCTTTTAACTTTTCATCTATTGTTCAAAATCAATTAATTCTGGTTTTAGACCCCACTGAACCCAAAAGACATAGTTTGAAAAAAGCTCTTTTCAACCAATGATACCATAACTTTATTGACGGAACTTTTCAACTTTTCACCAATCATCTTTAAATTACACTTCCGGCGATGAAATGTCAAAACTGTATGTTCCAATGAACTGATGACTCCGAAAATCTAGAAAAGGACTATTTATTTTCAAGAATACTCATTTTATGTAGGACTAAAATATAACTGCCATCTGTCACTTTAAAGTTGATAGTTATCCCTTTGACAAAGGCAGCTGTCACTTTGACAGTGACAGATGTCACTTTGACAATGACAGCTGCCACTTTGAAATATGCAATTAATTGATGCGACACTCTAAATTTCTGAAACAGTGATGAAACTGGCCAGGAACTTTATGGTCGGGAAAGTACTGTGTGGCCACAGCAGTTTTTTTTGTATTATGACATCGATTTTTGATTCATTTTTTTTGTATTATATCTTTTTTGCTTCATATTCATAATAATTCTCTACACAAAAATAGGGGCGCAATTTTATGATTCGCCACGGGCGGCCAATACCCTAGTTCCGGCTCTGCCGAAAGATATTGAAATAAATTATATCATAGATCAAAAATAAATGCTACTAATTCAAAAGTTTTTTTCTGTGACTTATAATACTGAAGTTATTAGTACTTTTATAAATTTATGATTTCCTCTTAAGTAAGGGCTTTAATCAAAAAAGTTTATTTGAAGTACCCCCTTTATTTTTCAAAAATAATATGACCTTACTTGAAACTTTTTTTCGCTTCCCGTACTCATTTTCGAGTAATTGGTACATAGCCTATTAAAGTGCTGGTATCAATAACTCGAAAATAAGTACGACAACCAAAAAAAAGTTTCAAATTGAGTCCTACTATTTTTGAAAATTAGTTGGGGTACTTCATGTATCCTTGGTTGATTAGTGCCTTTCTTCACTTGGAAATCGATAATTTGTGAAAAGGTGATTTCTGACGTAACGACAGCACTAATCAAAAAGTAGTAAATGAAGTACCCCATATATTTTTTGAAAATAATATGAGTTTACTTGAAACTTTTTTTTGACTGTCGTACTCATTTTTGAGTTATCACTACTCTAAACTTTTATAATAAAAGTCCAGCAATTAGTTTACATTTTGCTACACAGATGGCACCACGTAGCTCGTTTGTAGTAAGTGGAAACTAAATTTATTCATTTCTGGCTAAACGGTTCATTGTATCAAAAATTTTATGAGGAACTTTTAATTTTGATTTTAATTGTCTACCAGATAGGCATTAATTAATTCTGCTGTACTGCATTTGTCCCAAAATAAATAGGCATTTGCGTTATCATTTTTTTTTGCCCAACTATGGCCTTAATAAAAAAATGTTTCAATTAAAGTCTTACTTATTTTCTAGATCAAATATTGTGTGATAATTTTTTTGCCAATAAGGCTCATAATTTCAAAGTTATTGATTATTTCATGAATTAACGATTATCTATAAAACCAGAGCCCTAATCGCAAAAATGTATATGAAACACCTAACATTATTTTGAAAAATAATATGAGTTTGATTGATATTTTTTTTTGATTGGGGCCTTTATTTTAGAGATATCAATATACGAACTTTTTAAATGAATATCTGGCAGAGTCCAGCGATTAGTTGACATTTTGCTGCATAGGTGGCACTACTTAGCTCGTTTGAAATAAATGTACACTAAATATATTTTTTTGGCTAAACGGGTAATTTTATCAGAAATTTGAAAGGGTACTTTTAATTTTATTTTTAATTGTCTACCGGATTAGAATATACTTTTTGCTGTGCCACATTCATTAATTATTTTCAAAATAAATAGAACATATTCAAATTCTATTTAGAGATTTATAATATTATTCATACAAAAATGATTCTTATGATGACTAGCTCCCTTTGAGCAGATGAAAAAAGGGTTTTCAATTCTTAAAAAACTTGCATTGCGGGTTGCCCGCCAATTAAACTTACAAAATTAATAATCAAATATTAATTATGAGACTTTATTATTTATTTATGACTGAAAAAAAAGTACAGGTTTCTAAAATAAATAAAATACAATTAATTTTGTGGGAAAAGTTTTTTATTCGGTAATTTTAAAATAAGTTACAGAACAAGGAGTATTTTCAAGTCTAACTACTTCTGAAAACAATAAAAATTGGTTTTAGAAATAAATACAACAGTAAATTTTGAATGAATTTGATATTTTTGTATACTTAAAATAGTAAAAATAAATTTATTTTATGAATGTTTTTTGGTAGCATTTATCGAGAGGAATTTTTAAAAAATAAGAATTCAATTTTAATATAATATTTAAATCTCAACAATACAATTTTAATTTTCAATTTTATTTACTTTAAAAATAAAACATACAAGTTATTAATGAATTTAATTTATTTTGCAAACTATTTAACAATGCATTTATTTCCCTAACTACTCCTGAAAATAATAAAAATAGGTTTTAGAAATAAATACAACAGTAAATTTTGGGGAAATGAGTTTATTTTGGAAATTAGGAAAGGGTACAAAGGTTCGAAGATTAATTGTTGAATACTCGATGCTGCTGTGTTGTTGGAAGTCTTGTTCGCGATGCTGTTGCGTTGTTGTAAGCCTTGTTCGCCCCCAGGCAATGACTAAGGGGAAAGAGACGAACTCTTCTCCGGGAATTCTCCCTTTGGGCCTAGGAAAACCCCAGCGAAACCTAGACCAGAGAAATGGCTTCTTCGCGTGCTGCAACTGTAACAACAAAATAATTATTACAAGTCGGAAAATTTAGAAAAGAATTTAACTCACTTGAACTTAGCAAGCAGCGGGCCGAAATTAATCAGTTGACTTCTTCAAAGTTGAATCTGGGGACAGGAACAGCTGCGACTGATGTAATAATCTTCTTCAACTCCTGGAGGATTTCTTGGACGGCTGCTGGGCTCTGGTTCTGCTGCTGTGGTTTGATTTTGCTGCTGGGCTCTGATTTCGTTGCTGGGTTCTGATTTCGCTGCTGGGTTCTAATTTCGCTGCTGGGCTCTGGTTCTGCTGTTGGGCTCTGATTCTGGTGCTGGGTTCTGATTCTGCTGCCGGGCTCTGATTCTAGTGCTGGGCTCTGGTTTCGCTGCTGGATGGCCTAAAAATATGAAAATACAAATAAATTAATAAATTGAAGATTAGTAAGTTTTTTATTTTGAATAAATCTTACGTGTAGATGTTGTGGCAATGATTCTGAGCTGAAAGGAATTTCCTGCAACTACTGGAAGACTTCTTGGACAGCTGCTGGGCTCCGGTTCTACTGCTGGGCTCTGATTCTGCTGCTGGACTCTGGCTCCGCTGCTGAACTCTAAATCAAAATTATGAATTCAAATATTAGATAAATTATTTTAGCAGTAGTTAAAAACAGTTATACAATGAGTAATATTATATTACCTAGCTGATGATGCAATGATGTTTCGACGATTGATGACCGCCAACCTGAAACAGAAACTTAAAACAAATTTTGGTGAATCATATTCAATAAAAAAAAATATTGAGAGTTGATTTTGGCAGCTGGGCTCATCCTCAGCTCCTCCCACGATGTCCATTCCCTCGATGTCCATCCACCTCAACAGCTGGGCTCATCCTCAGCAAATGATCTGAAACAATACAAATTAATTAGGAATCTGCAAAAAAGCAATACAAAATAGCTGAAATAAAAATTGATTAGAACCTGAAAAGCAAAGTTTATTAGTCAACTTACGTCCTGGTTTTGATTCGTTGGAGGTGGTAATGATGAAAGAAGAAACTGAAAGGGAATTTTTAATTAATTACATTCATTCAACATTCGTTCAACATTCAAACGTGTTTTGTGTGTGTGTTTCGCGCGTATTTGACGGATATATTTATTCGGAGAGTTAGCTATCGCGATTGATTGTTGCTTTTTAATTTCGCGAGATTATTTAAAAGTGTTCTGTTATATTATGCTACTGATTGACTCTACTTTACTACCTCAATGAGTGCCTGAGCGCTCAGACACCCAGCACCGGTGTGCTCGTCGTTTGCAAAAGAAAAAAATACGTTGTTTGAATACGTGGCCAATGCATATTCCGAGGCCCGCGATACCGCCTAATTACGCGATATGGTAGCCTTAAGTATCGGTCTCAGCTAATGTCGTTTCTTGAACTTAATCAAGGACCCCCGCCAGTTACCATATTTTCCCGACTTCCGATAGGTACATATCGAGAGTATGCCGTTACTCCCTAATTAGATCGCTCGTTCGCCCTAGAACTCATTGCAACCCCACGCGGTGGTGTTCATCAGGGGGGGTGCCTCTCGTAGCGGTACCTACGTGTGCACCGATTCCCACGTTGGACCTTTCATTACAGGCCTTTGCAAAAAAACCAAGACATTTTATTTATTTATTACATAATAAAAGCAAAGACTAACATCGCAAATACGTGCCCCTAACGGACACGCAATGCGGAACAAATTCACCGCAATTTACATATTTAAATATACAAAATTTTGATCTCTACGTTAATAAGCAAAATTCACAACCCCAAATATAACATTTGAACACTTTTAAACAACTTTAAATTAACGATTTGTTCTAGAGTTACACGACGTACAACCGAACAGCACGAATTCTGAAGTAACAGTGCATATACAAAGCATTGTACACTGGCTTGAACACCTGCAGCCAAGCAAGTCAAAACTTCTCTACCAATTAAATCCAAATTAAACAAGAATGTTTTAATCAATAAATTTCTATACAGATGTACTTTTAAAACGAAAAAAGGCCAATACATGACTTCCCGTTGTTTTTATAAATGAAAATATTATTTATTCACAACAAATTCAAATTATACAGTGTGTTTGTTTTTTGAAGAATATTTATCAATAAATTTGATCAAAAATTAAATAAAAATATGAATTTGAAATCAATAACCTTCCGTTATTTGAAATATAGCAATATCATTTAATTTTTATAAATTTAAATTATACAGGGTGTACATTTGTTGATACAAATATTTATTGATTAATTCAACAAAAAATCGTATAATTGTTATTTGAAATATAGCAACATTATTTATTTATTATAAATTTAAATTATACAGTGTGTTTTGATACAAGTATTTATAGATGAATTCAACAAAAAATCGTTTAATTGGAGCAAATATAATAAATAACACATGACTTTCCGTTGTATGAAATATCGTGATATTATTTATTCATGATAATTTTTTATTATACAGGGTGATTGAAATAATAATAATATCTATATATTTATACGCGAAGAGAAAACTTTCGACCCCTTTTTAAACATATTGTATGCACGGAGGAATGGAAAGTTTATGTGGAGAAGATGTGCAGAAAACGAAAATTATATACAGGCTGTCCAATTTTAATTTTACGTGAAGAGAAAACTTTGTACCGCGAATACGAAGGAATGTGAGATTTGACATACTAGGAGTGCAGAAAGTTAAAAGTATATACAGGCTGTCCTATTTTAATTCAACGTGAAATGAAAATTTTATACCGCGCGCACGAAGGAATAAGAGATTTGACATACTTGAAGTTTATATGGAGAAGGAGTGCAGAAAGGTAAAAGTATATACAGGAGTCCCATTTTAATTTTACTGGAAGAGAAAACTCTATACTGCGCGCATGAAAGAATGTGAGATTTGGCATACTTGAAGTTCACGTGGAAAAGGAGTGCATAAAGCTGAAATTATATATAGGTGTCCCATTTTTAATTTATAGTGAAGAGAAAATTTAGCACCGCACGCACAAAAGAATTAGAGATTTGACACACTTTCTGATTGCAAAAGAAAGTGCAGAAAGACAAAATTATATACCGGGTGTTCCATTTCAATTTTACGTGAGAAGAAAATTTTGTACTGCACGCATAAAGGAAGGCGAGATTTGGCGTACTTTAAGTTTATATGAAGAAGGAGTGCAGAAAGCTAAAAGTATATACAGGTGTCCCATTTTAACTTTACGTGAGGAGAAAATTTTGTATTGCACGCACGAAGGAAGGTGAGATTTGACATACTTGAAATTCATGTGGAAAAGAAATGCAGAAAGCTGGAAGTGTATACAGGTGTCCCATATTAATTTTACGTGAAGAGAAAACTTTTTACTGCGCGCATGAAGGAATGTGAGATTAGATATACTTGAAGTTTATATAGAAAAAGAGTGCAGCAAGCTAAAAATATATACAGGGTGCCCCATTTTATTGTTAAGTGAATGGAAAACTTTGTATTGCGCGCATTAAGCAATGTGAGTTTTGGCATACTTAAAGTTCAAATGGAGAAGAAATTATATACAGGTGTCCTATTTCAATAGGGTGTTCCACTGTTTTTTTTTATTCTTTCAAAAGATCTTATTCATCATCAAACATTTTGAGAATATTGACGTAAAGTAAAATATGTAGCGTTAGTGTCTTACTTGTTTAGCATCATCTAAATTATTTTTATTATTGTCAGTAAGACCACGAGCTAGATAAATTATACAATTATCAGAATCACGTTTCTTTCGACCAAACAATACGAATAGTTTGAAGAAGTGGTGAGAACCGGTATCGGTACTATTCGATATTATTGGATACATATAATCAAACACAAAATCTCATCGTTCCACAGTTAATCATTTTGGATTTACCCAAGAGATTCTAAGAATCTGTCAAGTAAAACGCGCTTTCAGCCAAGTCGGTTGCTATGCTGAATGTTTGTCTCTTTTGAGCACCCGTGCTCACCACCCTCGGTGTAATTTCGATGGCTGTTTCTCCCGAATCGATAGGGTGCAGCCTACATGGGGAAGTATTTCAGTTTAGCTCCGCCTGGAGACCATTTTGATCAATCAGACTGAAGAAAAGGCCTATTGTCTGACGTCAAATTCCATCTGACTTGAAACAGAAGACAATCCGGCTAAGCTCAAAATAAAAAACTATCAGCATTCTGTTCCAGAACAAAAGACGATCGGCTATTGGAAATAAGATAAAAGATAGTTGACAGAATACAGTAATATTATCCGCGCCAGATTGAGACACTAGAATAGTTTGAAACCAAATTATATTAGCCATCCAGTTCAAAACATACCTCAAAACAAAATACAATCGACTGTCAAAACTGGAAAAACCATCAATTCAAAGTTATATATCAAAATATCCAATGACGTTACAGAGCAAAATAAAACTACTGAATTCGGCCAGAACAAAAATCAGAGACACATTTTTCTAGTTTATCATTGAAAAAATGAAAATCTGTCTTGATCGATCGATAGAGCAAGCTATGAAATATAGTTTAGTGAAAACCGCGTTCAAAAATTTTTATAAATAATTGAGCTATACGTTGGCCAAGATTTTGATGTTAAAATTTTCTGAACTCTGGATGATTTAAAGTGTCCCGTAAATTGTGGCCACAAGAATCGTAAATTTCTACCTGCAAATGATTTACAATATAATCGTCCCAGTACCCTTCATTAGATTAAGTGAAAATCAGTAGCGGATTATCCATAAGACAAACTAGGCACGTGCCTAGGGGCACGTGGCTACGTAGGGGCGCGCGCTAAAGTTTTGAAACGAAGAAAAAAATAATTTAAATAGTAATAATATAAGAAAAAAATTGAACAATCAACTTCATGATGAAAGCGCATTTTTGACAGCTCATGAATGCTTGTAACTTCAGAGATTTCGCAAATTACCATCTCCCACAATCACTGAGCTTGAAATCAAGCAGTTTAGGCAAACCTACGAAACAGTAACTTTCATTTAGTACCAGTTTCAAGTTGGCTATTTGATAGATATATAATTTGTGCACGTACAAACTCAAAAATACCTTTTAATCTTTATTGTTCAGTTATTGACTGACGGGAGGTCATGTGCTGTACCTTAAAATAATAATTTAATCTTTATATCAAAGTTACATAAAAAAATCCCTGGAAATTACCTCCAAAACTATAACAGATTCAAAAAACTAAGTAACGGGTGGTCATGTACTGGCCTTAATTGATCGTAAAAACAAAAGTTGAGCTCATTCTGATACTAACATCGGAAACTGCATGTCAATATCTTGTGTAACTCGCGAGATATTGAGATAAATAGTTTCTACCCTAAAATGGGTACTAACCAATATCGGTTCGGAATTTAGGGTATAAAATTCAATTACTGACATGTTGCTCATTCTGTGCAGCAATTTTCAGATTTCAATTATGCATAGTTCAGCAGTAATTACTTTTTGAATTTTTATTTCATTTCTTACCCAAAACTGAATATGAAAAAATAAACTGAGTATGAATAAGAAAATCTAGCAGTTTGTGCAGACCTACAAAACAGCAGCTTTCATCTAGTACCTGTTTTAAGTCTGTAAGTGCTGTAGTTGCTGAGATCTCAGCGTCATGCCAGCCGGCCAGCCAGACAGCAGTCTGGGTGAATTCTGAACTTGGAAACACGTATTTATTTCTTCAAATTTTAAGGAATTAATAGATTTCATATAATTGCAGTCTCACTTTCAGCGGAAAAAAATATTTTGAGAATTTTTGGAGCTGATTAATAAATACTGTGTGCTGTGTGTATTAAATGAAAATTTTAAAGATTATAACAATCATAATGAGAAGTAACGATGGAAAAATTCACAAAAAAATATATTGACTCGCAAAAGTTTCTAGACATTATTTCAGCGAAAGTTGAAAATTAGGGTCTATAATAAATTTGACTATAATAACAGAATATACTTGAAAAAAATCCTTCATAAATTTTTGAAATAGTTATTATTGAAACGTGTGTACCAAATCCATAAAGCAATCCAGAGATATTTCATTGTAGGGTAAAATGTCGTGACACAGTGAAAAAAATAATTCTTTCGCAGAGAATTCTGTGTTATATGCGCAACAAGATGTTCAAAAAACTGCTGCGTATGTTGGAATATTTCAATTCTAGTATTGCGTTGTAAATTTTCGACAACCCTTGTTTATGGCATTTTATTGCATTGGTCCGCTAACGGTCATCTCAAGGACAGTCTAGGTAGCGAGTAATATACGCCTAAAATTAAATAAATATGCATTTAGGTATTTTTTTAAATAAATAAATATGTATTTCCCATGTCCAAGGCTTTGAAATACGTAAAATATATAATAACAATTTCATAAGTAATCATCAGAAATATGCATAATAAAATTTATAAAAAGTGCCAGTGGTGTTTATTATCAACCTGGACATATGTCACTAAGAATGTCAGTTATGTAAGATTTATTGAAGCAGGAACACGTGTTTTGCCTTTTGGTATGCGCGCTGCCCTACGAAGCTTATTTAAAAAAATTGTGAAATAATTTGATATTGTTTGAAAAGTGTTTTACAAAGATTTTGAATAAAAGCAAATGAATATTTGGTTATTATTACCTAAATATAAATTACTTCACTTCTGAATCCATTCTGAATATTTATTGTTTGTTATTGAACAAATGACGTATTACGTAAATCATTGATAGTTTTGATTATGTTTGGTAAAGTTTTATTAGTAGTTACAAACATTTAGGGCTTCACGTAAAGGTATTATGATAGTGAATCGCTCATTTACAGGGTACACGACTAAAAAGCATTTCGTATGCGGGTAGTGATGTGTTGAAGACGGTCAATGTTGCATGGGAACTTGCAGATTGTTTTTAAGTGAAGAAATGTTAGTGAATATGAATAATGAGGCTTAATCGGTTTCCACTGTCAATGGGGGATGATTTGAAGGGCAAAGAACGGGATGCTTTGAAGAATCCAAAGACAATGAAGTGATGATAGTGTCATTCAAGGATAAGGTGAGTTTTTCTGAAATCAAAACCACAGGAGACTAATTTTTAAATTTGTTTCGGTTGATATCTGAGGTAACAATTGTTCCAGCAGCTGTTAACTGTTATTGCAACACTTATCAATAAAATGGTTTGATTGAGGCAAAAAAATTAAAAACAAGATGATATTTCCATATTTAATTTTTGCTTAAAAGGAAATAATTTACACTGGAAATATGATATAAAATAATATTTGAATTCATTCAATTTTTTATAAATCTTTTCCTCAGTTGCTTTCGCATTATGTCAGGCAGGGATGGGCCGTGAATTTGTTGGGTCCTGAGCTAATACTACTTGAGGTAGTTAATTGCTATTTCGTCAAAAGACTATTTTCTTTATAAAAAAATTTGGACAATAAACACGGGTTGATACCATCCCTATGACCGTAATTTTTGATTTAATACTTCTGTTTGTGAAATCTAATGAGATTGAACAACATTTGAATGTTTGGCTCCAGTTATTTTGATTAATCAATAAAAATACATCAATTTGAATAATTTTATCTTGAGGTAAATGTATTTTTTATAAATAATACTATGAGCTGCGGGCGATCACGTGAGTTTTTGCTCCAATCAATTACTGTTTAGGTAGCAAACGTCTAAGTGACATTTCGTAAGGGTTGTTTGCTTGATTTTAGTGCTGCTGGTATTTATGAGCCTTTTTGACGTTTTTTTCTGTGCGTATATTGTGACTTTGTATTGTTACGTGTATTGTGTTAGTCTCACATCACCAGGCAGCCTTTCGAGATAAAAAGACATCACTTTTTTTTATAAAATATCCAGTTGATAGACACGAGCCTAGCGTTCAACAACGAATTGAAAGTAAACAAATAACTGTCACAGGGATTGACTGTAGCAAAAAAGTCACGTGATCGCCCTCTTGTCATAGTGGCGGACAGTGCATGTGATGCTTTAAAAAACGTAAGTTTTTGTGTTATTTTACAGTTTTAATATCACAAATGCGGCTTGAGGTTTACATTAATAACTTTTGCTACGTTTAAGAGTGTTTGAAGTGATTTGAAGTGTTTTAGACAAATTAAATCGTTTTTGTACGTGTTTCATGAGTGGACAAAAATGAATCATTTTAATCAATGAAGTTGAATAATTTTGCTGAAATGTTTATAAAATCGCATATTAACCTAATAAGACGATGCTTTTTGTACTATAGCGGGAGTAGCAGGCTTTGCATGTAAATATGTATTTTTTAATAGATAGTTTACCGCCCATGGTGTATTTACCCCACCATATTTTCCCGCCATGCTTTGAAGACCATCTTTCTGCTGTAGTAAAATGGTCGGCTCCATTAAAAGTTACCATGGCGCTTCGCAGAACAATTAACTGCCAAACTCAAAATATTCGGGATCAAAAATTTTAATTTTTTTCATCGAGGCCTATCCCTTGCTAAAAATTTAAGATTTTGCCTATTCTCAGTTTCTTCTCCATGAAATCTGTATTTGTTGTTGGATTGCTTCGAAATTTGGAACATTCATAGTATATAGTATGCCCGATCAATTGCTGCTATTAGCAATTAGATAGCTCTTATTTTTACATGATAATTTAATTCCCCGCTTCCGGCTCCGCTTCCAGATTAAATTTTAAAATTGTTGATATCTTGATAATAATCGTTCAGATCCAATTTTTTCGTCAAGATTCGTAGTCTACATGTATGAAACTATATAATTTACTGCCAAACTCAAAATATTCGGGATCAAAAATTTAACTTTTTTCATCGAGGCTCCCTTGCTGAAAATTTAAGATTTTGCCTATTGTCAGTTTCTTCTCCATGAAATCTGTATTTGTTGTTGGATTGCTTCGAAATTTGGAACATTCATAGTATATAGTATGCTAGAACGATTGTTGCTATAAGCAACTGGGTAACTCTAATTTTCACATGATAATTTGACTCCCCGCTTCCGGCTCCGCTTCCGGATTAAATTTTAAAATTAATGATATCTTGATAATAATTGTTCAGATCCAATTTTTTCGTCAAGATTCGTAGTCTACATGTATGAAACAATATAATTTACTGCCAAACTCAAAATATTCGGGATCGAAAAATTTAATTTTTTTCATCGAGGCCTATCCCTTGCTGAAAATTTAAGATTTTGCCTATTCTCAGTTTCTTCTCCATGAAATCTGTATTTGTTGTTGGATTGCTTCGAAATTTGGAACATTCATAGTATATAGTATGCCCGATCGATTGTTGCCAGTAGCAATTAGGTAACTCTAAGTTTTACATGATAATTTGACTCCCCGCTTCCGGCTCCGCTTCCAGATTAAATTATAAAATTGTTAATATCTTGATAATAATTGTTCAGATCCAATTTTTTCGTCAAGATTCGTAGTCTACATGTATTAAACTATATAATTTACTGCCAAACTCAGAATATTCGGGATCAAAATTTTTTATTTTTTTCGTCGAGGTCTGTCCCTTACTAAAAATTTAAGATTTTGCCTATTCTCAGTTTCTTCTCCATGAAATCTGTATTTGTTGTTGGTTCGCTTCGAAATTTGGAACATTCATAGTATATAGTATGCCCGATCGATTGTTGCTATTAGCAATTGGGTAACTAATTTTTACATGATAATTTGACTCCCCGCTTCCGGATTAAATTTTAAAATTGTTGATATCTTGATAATAATTGTTCAGATCCAATTTTTCCGTCAAGATTTGTACTCTACATGTATTAAGCTATATAATTTACTGCCAAACTCAGAATATTCGGGATCAAAAATTTTAATTTTTCTCATCGAGGCCTATCCCTTACTAAAAATTTAAGATTCTGCCTATTCTCAGTTTCTTCTCCATGAAATCTGTATTTGTTGTTGGATTGCTCCGAAATTTGGAACATTCATAGTATATAGTATGCCCGATCGATTGTTGCTATTAGCAATTAGGTAACTCTGATTTTAACATGATAATTTGACTCCCCGCTTCCGGCTCTGCTTCCGGATTAAATTTTAAAATTGTTGATATCTTGATAATAATTGTTCAGATCCAATTTTCTCGTCAAGATTCGTAGTCCACATGTATTAAGCTATATAATTTACTGCCAAACTCAAAATATTCGGGATCAAAAATTTTTATTTTTCTCATCGAGGCCTGTCCCTTACTAAAAATTCAAGATTTTGCCTATTCTCAGTTTCTTCTCCATGAAATCTGTATTTGTTGTTGGATTGCTTCGAAATTTGGAACATTTATAGTATATAGTATGTCCGATCGATTGTTGCTATTAGCAATTAGGTAACTCTAATTTTTACATGATAATTTGACTCCCCGCTTCCGGCTCCGCTTCCGGATTAAATTTTAAGATTGTTGATATCTTGATAATAATTGTTCAGATCCAATTTTTTTGTCAAGATTTGTAGTCTACATGTATTAAGCTATATAATTTACTGCCAAACTCAAAATATTCGGGATCAAAATTTTTTATTTTTTTCATCGAGGCCTGTCCCTTACTAAAAATTTAAGATTTTGCCTATTCTCAGTTTCTTCTCCATGAAATCTGTATTTGTCGTTGGATTGCTTCGAAATTTGGAACATTCATAGTATATAGTATGCCCGATCGATTGTTGCTATTAGTAATTAGGTAACTCTAATTTCTACATAATAATTTGACTTCCCGCTTCCGGCTCCGCTTCCGGATTAAATTTTAAAATTGTTGATATCTTGATAATAATTGTTCAGATCCAATTTTTTCGTCAATATTCGTAGTCTACATGTATTAGGCTATATAATTTACTGCCAAACTCAAAATATTCGGGATCAAAATTTTTTATTTTTTTCATCGAGGCCTGTCCCTTACTAAAAATTTAAGATTTTGCCTATTCTCAGTTTCTTCTCCATGAAATCTGTATTTGTCATTGGATTGCTTCAAAATTTGGAACATTCATAGTATATAGTATGCCCGATCGATTGTTGCTATTAGCAATTAGGTAACTCTAATTTCTACATAATAATTTGACTTCCCGTTTCCGGCTCCGCTTCCGGATTAAATTTTAAAATTGTTGATATCTTGATAATAATTGTTCAGATCCAATTTTTTCGTCAAGATTTGTAGTCTACATGTATTAAACTATATAATTTACTGCCAAACTCAAAATATTCGGGATCAAAAATTTTTATTTTTTTCATCGAGGCCTGTCCCTTACTAAAAATTTAATATTTTGCCTATTCTCAGTTTCTTCTCCATGAAATCTGTATTTGTCATTGAATTGCTTCGAAATTTGGAACATTCATAGTATATAGTATGCCCGATCGATTGTTGCTATTAGCAATTAGGTAACTCTAATTTCTACATAATAATTTGACTCCCCGCTTCCGGCTCCGCTTCCGGATTAAATTTTAAAATTGTTGATATCTTGATAATAATTGTTCAGATCCAATTTTTTTGTCAAGATTTGTAGTCTACATGTATTAAGCTATATAATTTACTGCCAAACTCAAAATATTTGGGATCAAAATTTTTTATTTTTTTCATCGAGGCCTGTCCCTTACTAAAAATTTAAGATTTTGCCTATTCTCAGTTTCTTCTCCACGAAATCTGTATTTGTCGTTGGATTGCTTCGAAATTTGGAACATTCATAGTAGATAGTATGCCTGATCGATTGTTGCTATTAGTAATTAGGTAACTCTAATTTCTACATAATAATTTGACTTCCCGCTTCCGGCTCCGCTTCCGGATTAAATTTTAAAATTGTTGATATCTTGATAATAATTGTTCAGATCCAATTTTTTTGTCAAGATTTGTGGTCTACATGTATTAAGCTATATAATTTACTGCCAAACTCAAAATATTTGGGATCAAAAATTTTTATTTTTTTCATCGAGGCCTGTCCCTTATTAAAAATTTAAGATTTTGCCTATTCTCAGTTTCTTCTCCATGAAATCTGTATTTGTCATTGGATTGCTTCGAAATTTGGAACATTCATAGTATATAGTATGCCCGATCGATTGTTGCTATTAGCAATTAGGTAACTCTAATTTCTACATAATAATTTGACTCCCCGCTTCCGGCTCCGCTTCCGGATTAAATTTTAAAATTGTTGATATCTTGATAATAATTGTTCAGATCCAATTTTTTTGTCAAGATTTGTAGTCTACATGTATTAAGCTATATAATTTACTGCCAAACTCAAAATATTCGGGATCAAAATTTTTTATTTCTTTCATCGAGGCCTGTCCCTTACTAAAAATTTAAGATTTTGCCTATTCTCAGTTTCTTCTCCATGAAATCTGTATTTGTCGTTGGATTGCTTCGAAATTTGGAACATTCATAGTATATAGTATGCCCGATCGATTGTTGCTATTAGCAATTGGGTAACTCTAATTTCTACATAATAATTTGACTCCCCGCTTCCGGCTCCGCTTCCGGATTAAATTTTAAAATTGTTGATATCTTGATAATAATTGTTCAAATCCAATTTTTTCGTCAATATTCGTAGTCTACATGTATTAGGCTATATAATTTACTGCCAAACTCAAAATATCCGGGATCAAAATTTTTTATTTTTTTCATCGAGGCCTGTCCCTTACTAAAAATTTAAGATTTTGCCTATTCTCAGTTTCTTCTCCATGAAATCTGTATTTGTCATTGGATTGCTTCGAAATTTGGAACATTCATAGTATATAGTATGCCCGATCGATTGTTGCTATTAGCAATTGGGTAACTCTAATTTCTACATAATTATTTGACTCCCCGCTTCCGGCTCCGCTTCCGGATTTAATTTTAAAATTGTTGATATCTTGATAATAATTGTTCAGATCCAATTTTTTCGTCAAGATTTGTAGTCTACATGTATTAAGCCATATAATTTACTGCCAAACTCAAAATATTCGGGATCAAAAATTTTTATTTTTTTCATCGAGGCCTGTCCCTTACTAAAAATTTAAGATTTTGCCTATTCTCAGTTTCTTCTCCATGAAATCTGTATTTGTCATTGGATTGCTTCGAAATTTGGAACATTCATAGTATATAGTATGCCCGATCGATTGTTGCTATTAGCAATTAGGTAACTTTAATTTCTACATAATAATTTGACTTCCCGCTTCCGGCCCCGCTTCCGGATTAAATTTTAAAATTGTTGATATCTTGATAATAATTGTTCAGATCCAATTTTTTCGTCAAGATTCGTAGTCTACATGTATTAGGCTATATAATTTACTGCCAAACTCAAAATATTCGGGATCAAAAATTTTTATTTTTTTCATCGAGGCCTGTCCCTTACTAAAAATTTAATATTTTGCCTATTCTCAGTTTCTTCTCCATGAAATCTGTATTTGTCATTGGATTGCTTCGAAATTTGGAACATTCATAGTATATAGTATACCCGATCGATTGTTGCTATTAGCAATTGGGTAACTCTAATTTCTACATAATAATTTGACTCCCCGCTTCCGGCTCCGCTTCCGGATTAAATTTTAAAATTGTTGATATCTTGATAATAATTGTTCAGATCCAATTTTTTTGTCAAGATTTGTAGTCTACATGTATGAAGCTATATAATTTACTGCCAAACTCAAAATATTTGGGATCAAAAATTTTTATTTTTTTCATCGAGGCCTGTCCCTTACTAAAAATTTAAGATTTTGCCTATTCTCAGTTACTTCTCCATGAAATCTGTATTTGTCGTTGGATTGCTTCGACATTTGGAACATTCATAGTATATAGTATGCCCGATCGATTGTTGCTATTAGCAATTAGGTAACTCTAATTTCTACATAATAATTTGACTCCCCGCTTCCGGCTCCGCTTCCGGATTAAATTTTAAAATTGTTGATATCTTGATAATAATTGTTCAGATCCAATTTTTTTGTCAAGATTTGTAGTCTACATGTATTAAGCTATATAATTTACTGCCAAACTCAAAATATTTGGGATCAAAAATTTTTATTTTTTTCGTCGAGGCCTGTCCCTTACTAAAAATTTAAGATTTTGCCTATTCTCAGTTTCTTCTCCATGAAATCTGTATTTGTCATTGGATTGCTTCGAAATTTGGAACATTCATAGTATATAGTATACCCGATCGATTGTTGCTATCAGCAATTGGGTAACTCTAATTTCTACATAATAATTTGACTCCCCGCTTCCGGCTCCGCTTCCGGATTGAATTTTAAAATTGTTGATATCTTGATAATAATTGTTCAGATCCAATTTTTTTGTCAAGATTTGTAGTCTACATGTATGAAGCTATATAATTTACTGCCAAACTCAAAATATTCGGGATCAAAATTTTTTATTTCTTTCATCGAGGCCTGTCCCTTACTAAAAATTTAAGATTTTGCCTATTCTCAGTTTCTTCTCCATGAAATCTGTATTTGTTGTTGGATTGCTTCGAAATTTGGAACATTCATAGTATATAGTATGCCCGAGCGATTGTTGCTATTAGCAATTAGGTAACCCTAATTTTTACATGATAATTTGACTCCCTGCTTCCGGCTCCGCTTCCGGATTAAATTTTAAAATTGTTGATATCTTGATAATAATTGTTCAGATCCAATTTTTTCGTCAATATTCGTAGTCTACATGTATTAGGCTATATAATTTACTGCCAAACTCAAAATATTCGGGATCAAAAATTTTTATTTTTTTCATCGAGGCCTGTCCCTTACTGAAAATTTAAGATTTTGCCTATTCTCAGTTTCTTCTCCATGAAATCTGTATTTGTCGTTGGATTGCTTCGACATTTGGAACATTCATAGTATAAAGTATGCCCGATCGATTGTTGCTATTAGCAATTAGGTAACTTTAATTTCTACATAATAATTTGACTCCCCGCTTCCGGCTCCGCTTCCGGATTGAATTTTAAAATTGTTGATATCTTGATAATAATTGTTCAGATCCAATTTTTTTGTCAAGATTTGTAGTCTACATGTATTAAGCTATATAATTTACTGCCAAACTCAAAATATTTGGGATCAAAATTTTTTATTTTTTTCATCGAGGCCTGTCCCTTACTAAAAATTCAAGATTTTGCCTATTCTCAGTTTCTTCTCCATGAAATCTGTATTTGTCGTTGGATTGCTTCGACATTTGGAACATTCATAGTATATAGTATGCCCGATCGATTGTTGCTATTAGCAATTAGGTAACTCTAATTTCTACATAATAATTTGACTCCCCGCTTCCGGCTCCGCTTCCGGATTGAATTTTAAAATTGTTGATATCTTGATAATAATTGTTCAGATCCAATTTTTTTGTCAAGATTTGTAGTCTACATGTATTAAGCTATATAATTTACTGCCAAACTCAAAATATTCGGGATCAAAATTTTTTATTTCTTTCATCGAGGCCTGTCCCTTACTAAAAATTTAAGATTTTGCCTATTCTCAGTTTCTTCTCCATGAAATCTGAATTTGTTGTTGGATTGCGACGAAATTTGGAACATTCATAGTATATAGTATGCCCGAGCGATTGTTGCTATTAGCAATTAGGTAACTCTAATTTTAACATGATAATTTGACTCCCTGCTTCCGGCTCCGCTTCCGGATCAAATTTGAAAATTGTTGATATCTTGATAATAATTGTTCAGATCCAATTTTTTCGTCAAGATTTGTAGTCTACATGTATTAAGCTATATAATTTACTGCCAAACTCAAAATATTCGGGATCAAAAATTTTTATTCTTTTCATCGAGGCCTGTCCCTTACTAAAAATTTAAGATTTTGCCTATTCTCAGTTTCTTCTCCATGAAATCTGTAATTGTCATTGGATTGCTTCGAAATTTGGAACATTCATAGTATGTAGTATGCCCGATCGATTGTTGCTATTAGCAATTAGGTAACTCTAATTTCTACATAATAATTTGACTTCCCGCTTCCGGCTCCGCTTCCGGATTAAATTTTAAAATTGTTGATATCTTGATAATAATTGTTCAGATCCAATTCTTTCGTCAATATTCGTAGTCTACATGTATTAGGCTATATAATTTACTGCCAAACTCAAAATATTCGGGATCAAAAAGTTTTTTTTGTTTTCATCGAAGCCTGTCCCTTATTAAAAATTTAAGATTTTGCCTATTCTCAGTTTCTTCTCCATGAAATCTGTATTTGTCGTTGGATTGCTTCGAAATTTGGAACATTCATAGTATATAGTATGCCCGATCGATTGTTGCTATTAGTAATTAGGTAACTCTAATTTCTACATAATAATTTGACTTCCCGCTTCCGGCTCCGCTTCCGGATTAAATTTTAAAATTGTTGATATCTTGATAATAATTGTTCAGATCCAATTTTTTCGTCAATATTCGTAGTCTACATGTATTAGGCTATATAATTTACTGCCAAACTCAAAATATTCGGGATCAAAAATTTTTTTTTTTTTTCATCGAGGCCTATCCCTTACTAAAAATTTAAGATTTTGCCTATTCTCAGTTTCTTCTCCATGAAATCTGTATTTGTCATTGGATTGCTTCGAAATTTGGAACATTTATAGTATATAGTATGCCCGTTCGATTGTTGCTATTAGCAATTAGGTAACTCTAATTTCTACATAATAATTTGACTCCCCGCTTCCGGCTCCGCTTCCGGATTAAATTTTAAAATTGTTGATATCTTGATAATAATAGTTCAGATTCAATTTTTTAGTCAAGATTTGTAGTCTACATGTATTAGGCTATATAATTTAATGCCAAACTCAAAATATTCGGGATCAAAATCTTTTATTTTTTTCATCGAGGCCTGTCCCTTACTAAAAATTTAAGATTTTGCCTATTCTCAGTTTCTTCTCCACGAAATCTGTATTTGTCGTTGGATTGCTTCGAAATTTGGAACATTCATAGTAGATAGTATGCCTGATCGATTGTTGCTATTAGTAATTAGGTAACTCTAATTTCTACATAATAATTTGACTTCCCGCTTCCGGCTCCGCTTCCGGATTAAATTTTAAAATTGTTGATATCTTGATAATAATTGTTCAGATCCAATTTTTTCGTCAATATTCGTAGTCTACATGTATTAGGCTATATAATTTACTGCCAAATTCAAAATATTCGGGATCAAAAATTTTTATTTTTTTCATCGAGGCCTGTCCCTTACTAAAAATTTAATATTTTGCCTATTCTCAGTTTCTTCTCCATGAAATCTGTATTTGTTGTTGGATTGATCCGAAATTTGGAACATTCATAGTATATAGTATGCTAGAACGATTGTTGCTATAAGCAACTGGGTAACTCTAATTTTCACATGATAATTTGACTCCCCGCTTCCGGCTCCGCTTCCGGATTAAATTTTAAAATTAATGATATCTTGATAATAATTGTTCAGATCCAATTTTTTCGTCAAGACTCGTAGTCTACATGTATGAAACAATATAATTTACTGCCAAACTCAAAATATTCGGGATCGAAAAATTTAATTTTTTTCATCGAGGCCTATCCCTTGCTGAAAATTTAAGATTTTGCCTATTCTCAGTTTCTTCTCCATGAAATCTGTATTTGTTGTTGGATTGCTTCGAAATTTGGAACATTAATAGTATATAGTATGCCCGAGCGATTGTTGCTATTAGCAATTAGGTTACTCTCATTTTTACATGATAATTTGACTCCCCGCTTCCGGCTCCGCTTCCGGATTAAATTTTAAAATTGTTGATATCTTGATAATAATTGTTCAGATCCAATTTTTTCGTCAAGATTTGTAGTCTACATGTATTAAGCTATATAATTTACTGCCAAACTCAAAATATTCGGGATCAAAAATTTTTATTCTTTTCATCGAGGCCTGTCCCTTACTAAAAATTTAAGATATTGCCTATTCTCAGTTTCTTCTCCATGAAATCTGTATTTGTCGTTGGATTGCTTCGAAATTTGGAACATTCATAGTATATAGTATTTCCGATCGATTGTTGCTATTAGCAATTAGGTAACTCTAATTTCTACATAATAATTTGACTTCCCGCCTTCGGCTCCGCTTCCGGATTAAATTTTAAAATTGTTGATATCTTGATAATAATTGTTCAGATCCAATTTTTTCGTCAAGATTCGTAGTCTACATGTATTAGGCTATATAATTTACTGCCAAACTCAAAATATTCGGGATCAAAAATTTCTATTTTTTTCAACGAGGCCTGTCCCTTACTAAAAATTTAAGATTTTGCCTATTCTCAGTTTCTTCTCCATGAAATCTGTATTTGTTGTTGGATTGCTTCGAAATTTGGAACATTCATAGTATATAGTATGCCCGAGCGATTGTTGCTATTAGCAATTAGGTAACTCTCATTTTTACATGACAATTTGACTCCCCGCTACTGGCTCCGCTTCCGGATTAAATTTTAAAATTGTTGATATCTTGATAATAATTGTTCAGATCCAATTTTTTCGTCAAGATTCGTAGTCTACATGTATTAAGCTATATAATTTACTGCCAAACTCAAAATATTCGGCATCAAAAATTTTTATTTTTTTCATCGAGGCCTGTCCCTTACTAAAATTTTAAGATTTTGCCTATTCTCAGTTTCTTCTCCATGAAATCTGTATTTGTTGTTGGATTGCTTCGAAATTTGGAACATTCATATTATATAGTATGCCCGAGCGATTGTTGCTATTAGCAATTAGGTAACTCTAATTTTTACATGATAATTTGACTCCCTGCTTCCGGCTCCGCTTCCGGATTAAATTTTAAAATTGTTGATATCTTGATAATTATTGTTCAGATCCAATTTTTTCGTCAATATTCGTAGTCTACATGTATTAGGCTATATAATTCACTGCCAAACTCAAAATATTCGGGATCAAAAATTTTTATTTTTTTCATCGAGGCCTGTCCCTTACTAAAAATTTAAGATTTTGCCTATTCTCAGTTTCTTCTCCATGAAATCTGTATTTGTTGTTGGATTGCTTCGAAATTTGGAACATTCATAGTATATAGTATGCTTGATCGATTGTCGCTATTAGCAATTAGGTAACTCTAATTTTTACATGATAATTTGACTCCCCGCTCCTGGCTCCGCTTCCGGATTAAATTTTAAAATTGTTGATATCTTGATAATAATTGTTCAGATCCAATTTTTTCGTCAAGATTCGTAGTCTACATGTATTAGGCTATATAATTTACTGCCAAACTCAAAACATTCGGGATCAAAAATTTTTATTTTTTTCATCGGAGCCTGTCCCTTACTAAAAATTTAAGATTTTGCCTATTCTCAGTTTCTTCTCCATGAAATCTGTATTTGTTGTTGGATTGCTTCGAAATTTGGAACATTTGTAGTATATAGTATGCCCGATCGATTGTTGCTATTAGCAATCAGGTAACTCTAATTTTTACATGATAATTTGACTCCCCGCTTCTGGCTCCGCTTCCGGATTAAATTTTAAAATTGTTGATATCTTGATAATAATTGTTCAGATCCAATTTTTTCGTCAAGATTCGTAGTCTACATGTATTAAGCTATATAATTTACTGCCAAACTCAAAATATTCGGGATCAAAATTTTTTATTTTTTTCATCGAGGCCTGTCCCTTACTAAAAATTTAAGATTTTGCCTATTCTCAGTTTCTTCTCCATGAAATCTGTATTTGTTGTTGGATTGCTTCGAAATTTGGAACATTCATAGTATATAGTATGCCCGATCGATTGTTGCTATTAGTAATTAGATAACTCTAATTTCTACATAATAATTTGACTTCCCGCTTCCGGCTCCGTTTCCGGATTAAATTTTAAAATTGTTGATATCTTGATAATAATTGTTCAGATCCAATTTTTCGTCAAGATTCGTAGTCTACATGTATTAAGCTATATAATTTACTGCCAAACTCAAAATATTCGGGATCAAAATTTATTATTTTTTTCATCGAGGCCTGTCCCTTACTAAAAATTCAAGATTTTGCCTATTCTCAGTTTCTTCTCCATGAAATCTGTATTTGTCATTGGATTGCTTCGAAATTTGGAACATTCATAGTATATAGTATGCCCGATCGATTGTTGCTATTAGCAATTGGGTAACTCTAATTTCTACATAATAATTTGACTCCCTGCTTCCGGCTCCGCTTCCGGATTAAATTTTAAAATTGTTGATATCTTGATAATAATTGTTCAGATCCAATTTTTTCGTCAAGATTTGTAGTCTACATGTATTAAGCTATATAATTTACTGCCAAACTCAAAATATTCGGGATCAAAAATTTTTATTCTTTTCATCGAGGCCTGTCCCTTACTAAAAATTTAAGATTTTGCCTATTCTCAGTTTCTTCTCCATGAAATCTGTATTTGTCATTGGATTGCTTCGAAATTTGGAACATTCATAGTATGTAGTATGCCCGATCGATTGTTGCTATTAGCAATTAGGTAACTCTAATTTCTACATAATAATTTGACTTCCCGCTTCCGGCTCCGCTTCCGGATTAAATTTTAAAATTGTTGATATCTTGATAATAATTGTTCAGATCCAATTTTTTCGTCAATATTCGTAGTCTACATGTATTAGGCTATATAATTTACTGCCAAACTCAAAATATTCGGGATCAAAAATTTTTATTTCTTTCATCGAAGCCTGTCCCTTATTAAAAATTTAAGATTTTGCCTATTCTCAGTTTCTTCTTCATGAAATCTGTATTTGTCGTTGGATTGCTTCGAAATTTGGAACATTCATAGTATATAGTATGCCCGATCGATTGCTGCTATTAGTAATTAGCAACTCTAATTTCTACATAATAATTTGACTCCCCGCTTCCGGCTCCGCTTCCGGATTAAATTTTAAAATTGTTGATATCTTGATAATAATTGTTCAGATCCAATTTTTTCGTCAAGATTTGTAGTCTACATGTATTAAGCTATATAATTTACTGCCAAACTCAAAATATTCGGGATCAAAAATTTTTATTTTTTTCATCGAAGCCTGTCCCTTATTAAAAATTTAAGATTTTGCCTATTCTCAGTTTCTTCTTCATGAAATCTGTATTTGTCGTTGGATTGCTTCGAAATTTAGAACATTCATAGTATATAGTATGCCCGATCGATTGCTGCTATTAGTAATTAGCAACTCTAATTTCTACATAATAATTTGACTCCCCGCTTCCGGCTCCGCTTCCGGATTAAATTTTAAAATTGTTGATATCTTGATAATAATTGTTCAGATCCAATTTTTTTGTCAAGATTTGTAGTCTACATGTATTAAGCTATATAATTTACTGCCAAACTCAAAATATTCGGGATCAAAAATTTTTATTTTTTTCATCGGAGCCTGTCCCTTACTAAAAATTTAAGATTTTGCCTATTCTCAGTTTCTTCTCCATGAAATCTGTATTTGTTGTTGGATTGCTTCGAAATTTGGAACATTCATAGTATATAGTATGCCCGAGCGATTGTTGCTATTAGCAATTAGGTAACTCTAATTTCTACATGATAATTTGACTTCCCGCTTCCGGCTCCGCTTCTGGATTAAATTTTAAAATTGTTGATATCTTGATAATAATTGTTCAGATCCAATTTTTTCGTCAACATTCGTAGTCTACATGTATTAAGCTATATAATTTACAGCCAAACTCAAAATATTCGGGATCAAAAATTTTTATTTTTTTCATCGAGGCCTGTCCCTTACTAAAAATTTAATATTTTGCCTATTCTCAGTTTCTTCTCCATGAAATCTGTATTTGTCATTGGATTGCTTCGAAATTTGGAACATTCATAGTATATAGTATGCCCGATCGATTGTTGCTATTAGCAATTGGGTAACTCTAATTTCTACATAATAATTTGACTTCCCGTTTCTGGCTCCGCTTCCGGATTAAATTTTAAAATTGTTGATATCTTGATAATAATTGTTCAGATCCAATTTTTTCGTCAATATTCGTAGTCTACATGTATTAGGCTATATAATTTACTGCCAAACTCGAAATATCCGGGATCAAAAATTTTTATTTTTTTCATCGAGGCCTGTCCCTTACTAAAAATTTAAGATTTTGCCTATTCTCAGTTTCTTCTCCATGAAATCTGTATTTGTCATTGGATTGCTTCGAAATTTGGAACATTCATAGTATATAGTATGCCCGATCGATTGTTGCTATTAGCAATTAGGTAACTCTAATTTCTACATAATAATTTGACTCCCCGCTTCCGGCTCCGCTTCCGGATTAAATTTTAAAATTGTTGATATCTTGATAATAATTGTTCAGATCCAATTTTTTCGTCAACATTCGTAGTCTACATGTATTAAGCTATATAATTTACTGCCAAACTCAAAATATTCGGGATCAAAAATTTTTATTTTTTTCATCGAGGCCTGTCCCTTACTAAAAATTTAATATTTTGCCTATTCTCAGTTTCTTCTCCATGAAATCTGTATTTGTCATTGAATTGCTTCGAAATTTGGAACATTCATAGTATATAGTATGCCCGATCGATTGTTGCTATTAGCAATTAGGTAACTCTAATTTCTACATGATAATTTGACTTCCCGCTTCCGGCTCCGCTTCCGGATTAAATTTTAAAATTGTTGATATCTTGATAATAATTGTTCAGATCCAATTTTTTCGTCAAGATTCGTAGTCTACATGTATTAAGCTATATAATTTACAGCCAAACTCAAAATATTCGGGATCAAAAATTTTTATTTTTTTCATCGAGGCCTGTCCCTTACTAAAAATTTAATATTTTGCCTATTCTCAGTTTCTTCTCCATGAAATCTGTATTTGTCATTGGATTGCTTCGAAATTTGGAACATTCATAGTATATAGTATGCCCGATCGATTGTTGCTATTAGCAATTAGGTAACTCTAATTTCTACATAATAATTTGACTTCCCGTTTCTGGCTCCGCTTCCGGATTAAATCTTAAAATTGTTGATATCTTGATAATAATTGTTCAGATCCAATTTTTTCGTCAATATTCGTAGTCTACATGTATTAGGCTATATAATTTACTGCCAAACTCAAAATATTCGGGATCAAAAATTTTTATTTTTTTCATCGAGGCCTGTCCCTTACTAAAAATTTAAGATTTTGCCTATTCTCAGTTTCTTCTCCATGAAATCTGTATTTGTTGTTGGATTGCTTCAAAATTTGGAACATTCATAGTATATAGTATGCCCGAGCGATTGTTGCTATTAGCAATTAGGTAACTCTCATTTTTACATGATAATTTGACTCCCCGCTTCCGGCTCCGCTTCCGGATTAAATTTTAAAATTGTTGATATCTTGATAATAATTGTTCAGATCCAATTTTTATGTCAAGATTTGTAGTCTACATGTATTAAGCTATATAATTTACTGCCAAACTCAAAATATTCGGGATCAAAAATTTTTATTTTTTTCATCGAGGCCTGTCCCTTACTAAAAATTTAAGATTTTGCCTATTCTCAGTTTCTTCTCCATAAGATCTGTATTTGTCGTTGGATTGCTTCGAAATTTGGAACATTCATAGTATATAGTATGCCCGATCGATTGTTGCTATTAGTAATTAGGTAACTCTAAATTCCACATAATAATTTGACTTCCCGCTTTCGGCTCCGCTTCCGGATTAAATTTTAAAATTGTTGATATCTTGATAATAATTGTTCAGATCCAATTTTTTCGTCAAGATTCGTAGTCTACATGTATTAGGCTATATAATTTACTGCCAAACTCAAAATATTCGGGATCAAAAATTTTTATTTTTTTCATCGAGGCCTGTCCCTTACTAAAAATTTAAGATTTTGCCTATTCTCAGTTTCTTCTCCATGAAATCTGTATTTGTTGTTGGATTGCTTCAAAATTTGGAACATTCGTAGTATATAGTATGCCCGAGCGATTGTTGCTATTAGCAATTAGGTAACTCTCATTTTTACATGATAATTTGACTCCCCGCTTCCGGCTCCGCTTCCGGATTAAATTTTAAAATTGTTGATATCTTGATAATAATTGTTCAGATCCAATTTTTTCGTCAAGATTTGTAGTCTACATGTATTAAACTATATAATTTACTGCCAAACTCAAAATATTCGGGATCAAAAATTTTTATTTTTTTCATCGAGGCCTGTCCCTTACTAAAAATTTAAGATTTTGCCTATTCTCAGTTTCTTCTCCATAAGATCTGTATTTGTCGTTGGATTGCTTCGAAATTTGGAACATTCATAGTATATAGTATGCCCGATCGATTGTTGCTATTAGCAATTAGGTAACTCTCATTTTTACTTGATAATTTGACTTCCCGCTTCCGGCTCCGCTTCCGGATTAAATTTTAAAATTGTTGATATCTTGATAATAATTGTTCAGATCCAATTTTTTCGTCAAGATTCGTAGTCTACATGTATTAGGCTATATAATTTACTGCCAAACTCAAAATATTCGGGATCAAAAATTTTTATTTTTTTCATCGAAGCCTGTCCCTTATTAAAAATTTAAGATTTTGCCTATTCTCAGTTTCTTCTTCATGAAATCTGTATTTGTCGTTGGATTGCTTCGAAATTTGGAACATTCATAGTATATAGTATGCCCGATCGATTGTTGCTATTAGTAATTAGATAACTCTGATTTCTACATAATAATTTGACTTCCCGCTTCCGGCTCCGCTTCCGGATTAAATTTTAAAATTGTTGATATCTTGATAATAATTGTTCAGATCCAATTTTTTTGTCAAGATTTGTAGTCTACATGTATTAAGCTATATAATTTACTGACAAACTCAAAATATTCGGGATCAAAATTTTTTATTTCTTTCATCGAGGCCTGTCCCTTACTAAAAATTTAAGATTTTGCCTATTCTCAGTTTCTCCTCCATGAAATCTGTATTTGTTGTTGGATTGCTTCGAAATTTGGAACATTCATAGTATATAGTATGCCCGAGCGATTGTTGCTATTAGCAATTAGGTAACTCTAATTTTTACATGATAATTTGACTCCCTGCTTCCGGCTCCGCTTCCGGATTAAATTTTAAAATTGTTGATATCTTGATAATAATTGTTCAGATCCAATTTTTTCGTCAATATTCGTAGTCTACATGTATTAGGCTATATAATTTACTGCCAAACTCAAAATATTTGGGATCAAAAATTTTTATTTTTTTCATCGAAGCCTGTCCCTTATTAAAAATTTAAGATTTTGCCTATTCTCAGTTTCTTCTCCATGAAATCTGTATTTGTCATTGGATTGCTTCGAAATTTGGAACATTCATAGTATATAGTATGCCCGATCGATTGTTGCTATTAGCAATTAGGTAACTCTCATTTTTACATGATAATTTGACTTCCCGCTTCCGGCTCCGCTTCCGGATTAAATTTTAAAATTGTTGATATCTTGATAATAATTGTTCAGATCCAATTTTTTCGTCAAGATTCGTAGTCTACATGTATTAGGCTATATAATTTACTGCCAAACTCAAAATATTCGGGATCAAAAATTTTTATTTTTTTCATCGAGGCCTGTCCCTTACTAAAAATTTAAGATTTTGCCTATTCTCAGTTTCTTCTCCATGAAATCTGTATTTGTCATTGGATTGCTTCGAAATTTGGAACATTCATAGTATGTAGTATGCCCGATCGATTGTTGCTGTTAGCAATTAGGTAACTCTAATTTCTACATAATAATTTGACTCCCCGCTTCCGGCTCCGCTTCCGGATTAAATTTTAAAATTGTTGATATCTTGATAATAATTGTTCAGATCCAATTTTTTCGTCAAGATTTGTAGTCTACATGTATTAAGCTATATAATTTACTGCCAAACTCAAAATATTCGGGATCAAAAATTTTTATTCTTTTCATCGAGGCCTGTCCCTTACTAAAAATTTAAGATTTTGCCTATTCTCAGTTTCTTCTCCATGAAATCTGTATTTGTCATTGGATTGCTTCGAAATTTGGAACATTCATAGTATGTAGTATGCCCGATCGATTGTTGCTATTAGCAATTAGGTAACTCTAATTTCTACATAATAATTTGACTTCCCGCTTCCGGCTCCGCTTCCGGATTAAATTTTAAAATTGTTGATATCTTGATAATAATTGTTCAGATCCAATTTTTTCGTCAATATTCGTAGTCTACATGTATTAGGCTATATAATTTACTGCCAAACTCAAAATATTCGGGATCAAAAATTTTTATTTTTTTCATCGAAGCCTGTCCCTTATTAAAAATTTAAGATTTTGCCTATTCTCAGTTTCTTCTTCATGAAATCTGTATTTGTCGTTGGATTGCTTCGAAATTTGGAACATTCATAGTATATAGTATGCCCGATCGATTGTTGCTATTAGTAATTAGGTAACTCTGATTTCTACATAATAATTTGACTTCCCGCTTCCGGCTCCGCTTCCGGATTAAATTTTAAAATTGTTGATATCTTGATAATAATTGTTCAGATCCAATTTTTTTGTCAAGATTTGTAGTCTACATGTATTAAGCTATATAATTTACTGACAAACTCAAAATATTCGGGATCAAAATTTTTTATTTCTTTCATCGAGGCCTGTCCCTTACTAAAAATTTAAGATTTTGCCTATTCTCAGTTTCTCCTCCATGAAATCTGTATTTGTTGTTGGATTGCTTCGAAATTTGGAACATTCATAGTATATAGTATGCCCGAGCGATTGTTGCTATTAGCAATTAGGTAACTCTAATTTTTACATGATAATTTGACTCCCTGCTTCCGGCTCCGCTTCCGGATTAAATTTTAAAATTGTTGATATCTTGATAATAATTGTTCAGATCCAATTTTTTCGTCAATATTCGTAGTCTACATGTATTAGGCTATATAATTTACTGCCAAACTCAAAATATTTGGGATCAAAAATTTTTATTTTTTTCATCGAAGCCTGTCCCTTATTAAAAATTTAAGATTTTGCCTATTCTCAGTTTCTTCTCCATGAAATCTGTATTTGTCATTGGATTGCTTCGAAATTTGGAACATTCATAGTATATAGTATGCCCGATCGATTGTTGCTATTAGCAATTACGTAACTCTAATTTCTACATAATAATTTGACTTTCCGCTTCCGGCTCCGCTTCCGGATTAAATTTTAAAATTGTTGATATCTTGATAATAATTGTTCAGATCCAATTTTTTCGTCAATATTCGTAGTCTACATGTATTAGGCTATATAATTTACTGCCAAACTCAAAATATTCGGGATCAAAAATTTTTATTTTTTTCATCGAGGCCTGTCCCTTACTAAAAATTCAAGATTTTGCCTATTCTCAGTTTCTTCTCCATGAAATCTGTATTTGTCATTGGATTGCTTCGAAATTTGGAACATTCATAGTATGTAGTATGCCCGATCGATTGTTGCTATTAGCAATTAGGTAACTCTAATTTCTACATAATAATTTGACTTCCCGCTTCCGGCTCCGCTTCCGGATTAAATTTTAAAATTGTTGGTATCTTGATAATAATAGTTCAGATCCAATTTTTTAGTCAAGATTTGTAGTCTACATGTATTAAGCTATATAATTTAATGCCAAACTCAAAATATTCGGGATCAAAATCTTTTATTTTTTTCATCGAGGCCTGTCCCTTACTAAAAATTTAAGATTTTGCCTATTCTCAGTTTCTTCTCCATGAAATCTGTATTTGTCGTTGGATTGCTTCGAAATTTGGAACATTCATAGTATATAGTATGCCCGATCGATTGTTGCTATTAGCAATTAGGTAACTCTAATTTCTACATAATAATTTGACTCCCCGCTTCCGGCTCCGCTTCCGGATTAAATTTTAAAATTGTTGATATCTTGATAATAATTGTTCAGATCCAATTTTTTCGTCAAGATTTGTAGTCTACATGTATTAAGCTATATAATTTACTGCCAAACTCAAAATATTCGGGATCAAAATTTTTTATTTTTTTCATCGAGGCCTGTCCCTTACTAAAAATTTAAGATTTTGCCTATTCTCAGTTTCTTCTCCATGAAATCTGTATTTGTTGTTGGATTGCTTCGAAATTTGGAACATTCATAGTATATAGTATGCCCGAGCGATTGTTGCTATTAGCAATTAGGTAACTCTAATTTTTATATGATAATTTGACTTCCCGCTTCCGGATCCGCTTCCGGATTAAATTTTAAAATTGTTGATATCTTGATAATAATTGTTCAGATCCAATTTTTTCGTCAAGATTCGTAGTCTACATGTATTAGGCTATATAATTTACTGCCAAACTCAAAATATTCGGGATCAAAAATTTTTATTTTTTTCATCGAGGCCTGTCCCTTACTAAAAATTTAAGATTTTGCCTATTCTCAGTTTCTTCTCCATGAAATATGTATTTGTCATTGGATTGCTTCGAAATTTGGAACATTCATAGTATATAGTATGCCCGATCGATTGTTGCTATTAGCAATTAGGTAACTCTAATTTCTACATAATAATTTGACTTCCCGTTTCTGGCTCCGCTTCCGGATTAAATTTTAAAATTGTTGATATCTTGATAATAATTGTTCAGATCCAATTTTTTCGTCAATATTCGTAGTCTACATGTATTATGCTATATAATTTACAGCCAAACTCGAAATATCCGGGATCAAAAATTTTTATTTTTTTCATCGAGGCCTGTCCCTTACTAAAAATTTAAGATTTTGCCTATTCTCAGTTTCTTCTCCATGAAATCTGTATTTGTCGTTGGATTGCTTCGACATTTGGAACATTCATAGTATATAGTATGCCCGATCGATTGTTGCTATTAGCAATTAGGTAACTCTAATTTCTACATAATAATTTGACTCCCCGCTTCCGGCTCCGCTTCCGGATTAAATTTTAAAATTGTTGATATCTTGATAATAATTGTTCAGATCCAATTTTTTTGTCAACATTCGTAGTCTACATGTATTAAGCTATATAATTCACTGCCAAACTCAAAATATTCGGGATCAAAAATTTTTATTTTTTTCATCGAGGCCTGTCCCTTACTAAAAATTTAATATTTTGCCTATTCTCAGTTTCTTCTCCATGAAATCTGTATTTGTCATTGAATTGCTTCGAAATTTGGAACATTCATAGTATATAGTATGCCCGATCGATTGTTGCTATTAGCAATTAGGTAAATCTAATTTCTACATGATAATTTGACTTCCCGCTTCCGGCTCCGCTTCCGGATTAAATTTTAAAATTATTGATATCTTGATAATAATTGTTCAGATCCAATTTTTTCGTCAAGATTCGTAGTCTACATGTATTAGGCTATATAATTTACTGCCAAACTCAAAATATTCGGGATCAAAAATTTTTATTTTTTTCATCGAGGCCTGTCCCTTACTAAAAATTTAAGATTTTGCCTATTCTCAGTTTCTTCTCCATGAAATCTGTATTTGTTGTTGGATTGCTTCGAAATTTGGAACATTCATAGTATATAGTATGCCCGATCGATTGTTGCTATTAGCAATTAGGTAACTCTCATTTTTACATGATAATTTGACTTCCCGCTTCCGGCTCCGCTTCCGGATTAAATTTTAAAATTGTTGATATCTTGATAATAATTGTTCAGATCCAATTTTTTCGTCAAGATTCGTAGTCTACATGTATTAGGCTATATAATTTACTGCCAAACTAAAAATATTCGGGATCAAAAATTTTTATTTTTTTCATCGAGGCCTGTCCCTTACTAAAAATTTAAGATTTTGCCTATTCTCAGTTTCTTCTCCATGAAATCTGTATTTGTCATTGGATTGCTTCGAAATTTGGAACATTCATAGTATATAGTATGCCCGATCGATTGTTGCTATTAGCAATTAGGTAAATCTAATTTCTACATGATAATTTGACTTCCCGCTTCCGGCTCCGCTTCCGGATTAAATTTTAAAATTATTGATATCTTGATAATAATTGTTCAGATCCAATTTTTTCGTCAAGATTCGTAGTCTACATGTATTAGGCTATATAATTTACTGCCAAACTCAAAATATTCGGGATCAAAAATTTTTATTTTTTTCATCGAGGCCTGTCCCTTACTAAAAATTTAAGATTTTGCCTATTCTCAGTTTCTTCTCCATGAAATCTGTATTTGTTGTTGGATTGCTTCGAAATTTGGAACATTCATAGTATATAGTATGCCCGATCGATTGTTGCTATTAGCAATTAGGTAACTCTCATTTTTACATGATAATTTGACTTCCCGCTTCCGGCTCCGCTTCCGGATTAAATTTTAAAATTGTTGATATCTTGATAATAATTGTTCAGATCCAATTTTTTCGTCAAGATTCGTAGTCTACATGTATTAGGCTATATAATTTACTGCCAAACTAAAAATATTCGGGATCAAAAATTTTTATTTTTTTCATCGAGGCCTGTCCCTTACTAAAAATTTAAGATTTTGCCTATTCTCAGTTTCTTCTCCATGAAATCTGTATTTGTCATTGGATTGCTTCGAAATTTGGAACATTCATAGTATATAGTATGCCCGATCGATTGTTGCTATTAGCAATTAGGTAACTCTAATTTCTACATAATAATTTGACTCCCCGCTTCCGGCTCCGCTTCCGGATTAAATTTTAAAATTGTTGATATCTTGATAATAATTGTTCAGATCCAATTTTTTCGTCATCATTCGTAGTCTACATGTATTAAGCTATATAATCTACTGCCAAACTCAAAATATTCGGGATCAAAATTTTTTATTTTTTTCATCGAGGCCTGTCCCTTACTAAAAATTTAAGATTTTGCCTATTCTCAGTTTCTTCTCCCTGAAATCTGTATTTGTCGTTGGATTGCTTCGAAATTTGGAACATTCATAGTATATAGTATGCTCGATCGATTTTTGCTATTAGCAATTAGGTAACTCTAATTTCTACATGATAATTTGACTTCCCGCTTCCGGCTCCGCTTCCGGATTAAATTTTAAAATTGTTGATATCTTGATAATAATTGTTCAGATCCAATTTTTTCGTCAAGATTCGTAGTCTACATGTATTAGGCTATATAATTTACTGCCAAACTCAAAATATTCGGGATCAAAAATTTTTATTTTTTTCATCGAGGCCTGTCCCTTACTAAAAATTTAAGATTTTGCCTATTCTCAGTTTCTTCTCCATGAAATCTGTATTTGTTGTTTGATTGCTTCGAAATTTGGAACATTCATAGTATATAGTATGCCCGAGCGATTGTTGCTATTAGCAATTAGGTAACTCTCATTTTTACATGATAATTTGACTACCCGCTTCCGGCTCCGCTTCCGGATTAAATTTTAAAATTGTTGATATCTTGATAATAATTGTTCAGATCCAATTTTTTCGTCAAGATTTGTAGTCTACATGTATTAAGCTATATAATTTACTGCCAAACTCAAAATATTCGGGATCAAAAATTTTTATTCTTTTCATCGAGGCCTGTCCCTTACTAAAAATTTAAGATTTTGCCTATTCTCAGTTTCTTCTCCATGAAATCTGTATTTGTCATTGGATTGCTTCGAAATTTGGAACATTCATAGTATATAGTATGCCCGATCGATTGTTGCTATTAGCAATTAGGTAACTCTAAATTCTACATAATAATTTGACTTCCCGCTTTCGGCTCCGCTTCCGGATTAAATTTTAAAATTGTTGATATCTTGATAATAATTGTTCAGATCCAATTTTTTCGTCAAGATTCGTAGTCTACATGTATTAGGCTATATAATTTACTGCCAAACTCAAAATATTCGGGATCAAAAATTTTTATTTTTTTCATCGAGGCCTGTCCCTTACTAAAAATTTAAGATTTTGCCTATTCTCAGTTTCTTCTCCCTGAAATCTGTATTTGTTGTTGGATTGCTTCAAAATTTGGAACATTCATAGTATATAGTATGCCCGAGCGATTGTTGCTATTGGCAATTAGGTAACTCTCATTTTTACATGATAATTTGACTCCCCGCTTCCGGCTCCGCTTCCGGATTAAATTTTAAAATTGTTGATATCTTGATAATAATTGTTCAGATCCAATTTTTTCGTCAAGATTTGTAGTCTACATGTATTAAGCTATATAATTTACTGCCAAACTCAAAATATTCGGGATCAAAAATTTTTATTTTTTTCATCGAGGCCTGTCCCTTACTAAAAATTTAAGATTTTGCCTATTCTCAGTTTCTTCTCCATAAGATCTGTATTTGTCGTTGGATTGCTTCGAAATTTGGAACATTCATAGTATATAGTATGCCCGATCGATTGTTGCTATTAGCAATTAGGTAACTCTAAATTCTACATAATAATTTGACTTCCCGCTTTCGGCTCCGCTTCCGGATTAAATTTTAAAATTGTTGATATCTTGATAATAATTGTTCAGATCCAATTTTTTCGTCAAGATTCGTAGTCTACATGTATTAGGCTATATAATTTACTGCCAAACTCAAAATATTCGGGATCAAAAATTTTTATTTTTTTCATCGAGGCCTGTCCCTTACTAAAAATTTAAGATTTTGCCTATTCTCAGTTTCTTCTCCATGAAATCTGTATTTGTTGTTGGATTGCTTCAAAATTTGGAACATTCATAGTATATAGTATGCCCGAGCGATTGTTGCTATTAGCAATTAGGTAACTCTCATTTTTACATGATAATTTGACTCCCCGCTTCCGGCTCCGCTTCCGGATTAAATTTTAAAATTGTTGATATCTTGATAATAATTGTTCAGATCCAATTTTTTCGTCAAGATTTGTAGTCTACATGTATTAAGCTATATAATTTACTGCCAAACTCAAAATATTCGGGATCAAAAATTTTTATTCTTTTCATCGAGGCCTGTCCCTTACTAAAAATTTAAGATTTTGCCTATTCTCAGTTTCTTCTCCATGAAATCTGTATTTGTCATTGGATTGCTTCGAAATTTGGAACATTCATAGTATATAGTATGCCCGATCGATTGTTGCTATTAGCAATTAGGTAACTCTAAATTCTACATAATAATTTGACTTCCCGCTTTCGGCTCCGCTTCCGGATTAAATTTTAAAATTGTTGATATCTTGATAATAATTGTTCAGATCCAATTTTTTCGTCAAGATTTGTAGTCTACATGTATTAAGCTATATAATTTACTGCCAAACTCAAAATATTCGGGATCAAAAATTTTTATTCTTTTCATCGAGGCCTGTCCCTTACTAAAAATTAAGATTTTGCCTATTCTCAGTTTCTTCTCCATGAAATCTGTATTTGTCATTGGATTGCTTCGAAATTTGGAACATTCATAGTATATAGTATGCCCGATCGATTGTTGCTATTAGCAATTAGGTAACTCTAAATTCTACATAATAATTTGACTTCCCGCTTTCGGCTCCGCTTCCGGATTAAATTTTAAAATTGTTGATATCTTGATAATAATTGTTCAGATCCAATTTTTTCGTCAAGATTCGTAGTCTACATGTATTAGGCTATATAATTTACTGCCAAACTCAAAATATTCGGGATCAAAAATTTTTATTTTTTTCATCGAGGCCTGTCCCTTACTAAAAATTTAAGATTTTGCCTATTCTCAGTTTCTTCTCCATGAAATCTGTATTTGTTGTTGGATTGCTTCAAAATTTGGAACATTCATAGTATATAGTATGCCCGAGCGATTGTTGCTATTAGCAATTAGGTAACTCTCATTTTTACATGATAATTTGACTCCCCGCTTCCGGCTCCGCTTCCGGATTAAATTTTAAAATTGTTGATATCTTGATAATAATTGTTCAGATCCAATTTTTTCGTCAAGATTTGTAGTCTACATGTATTAAGCTATATAATTTACTGCCAAACTCAAAATATTCGGGATCAAAAATTTTTATTCTTTTCATCGAGGCCTGTCCCTTACTAAAAATTTAAGATTTTGCCTATTCTCAGTTTCTTCTCCATGAAATCTGTATTTGTCATTGGATTGCTTCGAAATTTGGAACATTCATAGTATATAGTATGCCCGATCGATTGTTGCTATTAGCAATTAGGTAACTCTAAATTCTACATAATAATTTGACTTCCCGCTTTCGGCTCCGCTTCCGGATTAAATTTTAAAATTGTTGATATCTTGATAATAATTGTTCAGATCCAATTTTTTCGTCAAGATTCGTAGTCTACATGTATTAGGCTATATAATTTACTGCCAAACTCAAAATATTCGGGATCAAAAATTTTTATTTTTTTCATCGAGGCCTGTCCCTTACTAAAAATTTAAGATTTTGCCTATTCTCAGTTTCTTCTCCATGAAATCTGTATTTGTTGTTGGATTGCTTCAAAATTTGGAACATTCGTAGTATATAGTATGCCCGAGCGATTGTTGCTATTAGCAATTAGGTAACTCTCATTTTTACATGATAATTTGACTCCCCGCTTCCGGCTCCGCTTCCGGATTAAATTTTAAAATTGTTGATATCTTGATAATAATTGTTCAGATCCAATTTTTTCGTCAAGATTTGTAGTCTACATGTATTAAGCTATATAATTTACTGCCAAACTCAAAATATTCGGGATCAAAAATTTTTATTCTTTTCATCGAGGCCTGTCCCTTACTAAAAATTAAGATTTTGCCTATTCTCAGTTTCTTCTCCATGAAATCTGTATTTGTCATTGGATTGCTTCGAAATTTGGAACATTCATAGTATATAGTATGCCCGATCGATTGTTGCTATTAGCAATTAGGTAACTCTAAATTCTACATAATAATTTGACTTCCCGCTTTCGGCTCCGCTTCCGGATTAAATTTTAAAATTGTTGATATCTTGATAATAATTGTTCAGATCCAATTTTTTCGTCAAGATTCGTAGTCTACATGTATTAGGCTATTTAATTTACTGCCAAACTCAAAATATTCGGGATCAAAAATTTTTATTTTTTTCATCGAGGCCTGTCCCTTACTAAAAATTTAAGATTTTGCCTATTCTCAGTTTCTTCTCCATGAAATCTGTATTTGTTGTTGGATTGCTTCAAAATTTGGAACATTCATAGTATATAGTATGCCTGAGCGATTGTTGCTATTAGCAATTAGGTAACTCTCATTTTTACATGATAATTTGACTCCCCGCTTCCGGCTCCGCTTCCGGATTAAATTTTAAAATTGTTGATATCTTGATAATAATTGTTCAGATCCAATTTTTTCGTCAAGATTTGTAGTCTACATGTATTAAACTATACAATTTACTGCCAAACTCAAAATATTCGGGATCAAAAATTTTTATTTTTTTCATCGAGGCCTGTCCCTTACTAAAAATTTAAGATTTTGCCTATTCTCAGTTTCTTCTCCATAAGATCTGTATTTGTCGTTGGATTGCTTCGAAATTTGGAACATTCATAGTATATAGTATGCCCGATCGATTGTTGCTATTAGTAATTAGGTAACTCTAATTTCTACATAATAATTTGACTTCCCGCTTCCGGCTCCGCTTCCGGATTAAATTTTAAAATTGTTGATATCTTGATAATTATTGTTCAGATCCAATTTTTTCGTCAATATTCGTAGTCTACATGTATTAGGCTATATAATTCACTGCCAAACTCAAAATATTCGGGATCAAAAATTTTTATTTTTTTCATCGAGGCCTGTCCCTTACTAAAAATTTAAGATTTTGCCTATTCTCAGTTTCTTCTCCATGAAATCTGTATTTGTTGTTGGATTGCTTCGAAATTTGGAACATTCATAGTATATAGTATGCCTGATCGATTGTTGCTATTACCAATTAGGTAACTCTAATAGTTTCATGATATAATTTGAGTCCCCGCTTTTTGCTTCGCTACCGCTGTAAATTCTAAAATTGTTGATATCTTGAAAATTATTGTTCAGATCCAATTTTTTTTCAAGATTTGTAGTTCACATATATGAAACTATATAATATAATGCCAAACTTACAATTTCTAGGATCAAGGCTATAGATTGGAGGCCACTTGAAGTGTTCATCCCTGAAATTAATTGTGAGTGTTCACTGCTTAATTCATTGTGAGGCCACGGGTGGCTATAGGGAAAGTTGAAGGCCACTTGGAATGTTTTTACTCCTGAAAATGATTGTGAGTGTTCACTCATCCAATTTATTGTGAGAAATTTCAATAATTTGTGTTTGTTCTACGCTTCTGGTAAGTAATAAATCATTACTCCTATAAATTTGAGCTCGAATATTCCAGATAAGTAGTTTATGACAAAGAACAGGTAAATTTATTGAAGTTTTTGGAAAAAGTGGGCTCTGATATTGAGAGAGCTATTGACGATGAGGAATCCGAGGACTTTTGCCATTGTGAGGTTAGGGGTGGCTATGGGGAGGTTAGAGGCCACTTGAAGTATTTACTTCTGAAATTATTGTGAGTGTTTACTCTTCAAATTAATTGTGAGGTCAGAGGTGGGTATTGGGGAGGTTGGAGGCTACTTGGAGTGTTTATTCCTGAAATTAATTGTAAGTGTTTACTCCTAAATTAATTGTGAGGCCGGGTGGCTATAGGATAGATTGGAGGCCACTTGAAGTGTTTATCCTTGAAATTAATAGTGAGTTTCCACTCCTGAATAAATTTTGAGACTAGGGATGGCTATAGAAAAGATTAGAGGCCACTTGGAGTGTTTACTCCTGAATTAATTGTGAGTGTTCACAACTCAATTATTTGTGAGGTCACGGGTGGCTCTAGGCAAAGTTGAAGGCCACTTGGAGTGTTTTCACTCCTGAAATTAATTGTGAGTGTTTACTCTTTCAATTGATTGTGAGAAGTTTCAATAATTTGTGTTTGTTTTACGCTTCTGGTAAGTAATAAATCATCATTCCTATAAAATTGAGTTTGAATATTCCAGATAAATAGTTTATGACAAAGAACAGGCAAATATATCACGGTTTTCAGAAAAAGTGTGCTCTGATATTGAGAGAGTTATTGACGATGAAGAATCTGAGGACTCTTGCCACTGTGAAGTTAGGGGTGGCTATAGGGGAGGTTGGTGGCCACTTGAAGTATTTACTCCTGAAATTATGTGTTTACTCCTCAAATCAATTGTGAGGTCAGAGGTGGCTATAGGGGAGGTTGAAAGCCACTTGGAGTGTTTACTCCTGAAATAAATTGTAAGTGTTTATTCCTAAATTGATATTGAGGCCAGGAATGGCTGTAGGAGAGGTTGGAAGCCACTTGGATTGTTTATTCCTGAAATTGATTGTAAGTGTTTACTCCTGAATTAATTTTGTGGCCAGGTGTGGCTATTGGGAAGATTGGAGGTCACTTGGAGTGTTTACTCCTGAAATTAATTGTCAGTGTTCACTTCTTCAATTAATTGTGAGAAGTTCAATAATTTGTGAGTTTCTATGTATTTCTCCCAGCCTTTTTTTTTTTCATAGATTGTGTCTGCTGGAATTCAAGAGACTACAAAGCACTACCGCTAGGGTATTGTGCATTGCACTATCGTCATTTCCAGTCAATTCACGGTACCCGCTGCATCCTTAAATCGCGTACCTTTCTGAATTATTAGATAAAGACTTTGGATCGAATTGGTGCTCCACACTGGTTTCATTGCATGATCTTGATTTAGGAAGATAATCAAGTACCGTTCAGGGAACGTTCCAGGCAACCACAGAGAAAACTCCACGACTTTGTTATGCTCGAATTAACTATAGCTCTATTATAGCTTTGCCGAGTTGAATTTCAACAGAATATTCGCGACCCAATAGTTTCAAATTAAATATATTTATTATTTCAACTTCTCGTAGTTAGATTAGGCAATGTGTATTTTTGAAATAGAATTGGCTCTATTCTTCACCAATATTCTGAGGTATTCTAAGGAGATTTTGTCATTGCCAACATTACTCATATTAGTGATTTCGCGTCAAATGATAATCTTAGTATTGACAATGTATTAATATAATTTCATATACAGTTGCCCTCAGTATACTAATTTTTGTCATCTCTATTATCTCACTTTCTCTCTAACCACACTGTTTGAAGTCAAAAATTATAAGTTGGTAGTTCTGATTTTTCTTGACGAAAACTTGTATCGTGTAATATGGTACAAAATATTTTTGAGCTCGACAATAAATTGTTGAAAACTTGGTCAATTTATTGGTCAGTAAATTGTATCGTGTAATACAGGCATTAGAATAGACAACATTCCAGGCAACTACAAAACAAAATTTACGACTTTGTGATGATCAAATGAGTATATCCTCTATTATAGCTTCGCCGAATTGAATAAACACAAAATATTCGGGACTTCGTAGTATCAAATCAAATATAGATCCTCGTAGTTAGATTAGGTAATTTGAGTGGACTTGGATCAAACCAGGTCACCACAAAAAATTCTACGATCCTGTGATTACATGAATGAAAAGAAGCTCGGTGTAGTTCATACATCAATCAACATAAATTTTCCCTGGCTTAATTTCAGTTCACTACAAGTGAATCATTGTACGAAATGAAGAATTCAATTTTCGTCCGCGCGCCTATATAGTCCTAAGAATATAGAGACAGGTCAAAAATACCCAGCATCAATGTTCATGCTGAAGTGGTGCGACAGAATAGCTTGTTTCAAGATTGCAAGAATCATCACTCAAAATAGGAAGAGAAGAAATATCATTCAACACCAAAAAGTCGTCAATAACCATTTGTTATGGAAATAACTACTGAAATAGTGCTTAAATAATGTAAGTCTCAAGTTTTTGGAGATTCAAGATTCTCATTCGGTATTACACGCAGAATTCAAAGCTTAAAAACAAATCGGCCCCACGTTGGGCGCCAATTTATAACATTCAGAATTCAAAAACAAATCGGCCCCACGTTGGGCGCCAATTTATTACGTTCTGAACTAAGGGTAGCGACCCTACCCTTCAAAACTGACTAGCTCAGTAACCAAAAAATAGAAATCAAAATAATCACAGGGCCGGACTGGGTAGTTGTGAGGTTAGCTTTCAAACAAAATAAACTTCACCAAAACAAATTTACTGGACGCTACGTAAGCTAACTTTAAATAAAACAGAAAATAAGGGCGCCACGCAATTGTTAATTTTTCCGTCCTCAGGCACACAACTGCGAAAGTACCTGTAAAAGAAAAGATGGTAGGATGGACGGGTAGAATATTGGGTTGTAGGATAATTAGATCTGTCGGCGTCGATCAAGATGCCGCAGAACATAAAATAAAACAATATCTCAAACAGCGATACTTACTCACCAGCTGTAAAAAAAACACTAAATAAAATCACTATCTGAAAATTAAAGTGGTAGGTATTCTTTTTCACAAAATAAATGATAATCAAAAATTTACCCAACGAAGTGAATATTTAATAAAGTTGATTCAAAATGAATATCAAAAATTACAAAAGTAAGATAAGCAGAACGTAGAACAAAATGAATATAAGAAAATGTGAAACAGCAATAAAGTATAATAATGTAAATCAAAATGGCGGCAATTCGCGTCCCTACGCAGACTTCAGCAAGTCTCAACTGAACAAATACGTCATAAACCTACTCCAGGAAAAGTACAAAATAATGAAAAGCAGGCCCGAGATTGATCAACCTGGTTCACAATCGGACGTAGCGTTTATAACGTAACAAAAAAGCATAAAAAAAGAAAGGCGACAACGAATGCAGCAAAAAGTTAAACACAAAAAAAATGAACAAAATCGTGGTGAAGCCACGAGGTGCTTATTTAGTCAAATAGCACCCAAAAAAAAGTCTGAATATACAAAAAACTGAACCACTCAGCTGGCGACGTCGCTGGAGATCCTATTGACTCGTCTGCCTGGCGTCTGGATCTCGGCCTTCAGGTCTAATTTTGCTGGATTCCAGGTGGTCAGGAAATCCAGGGTGGGAGTCAGGTACTTCCACAGCGTTGTGCCTTGGTCCGGACGACGTTAAATCGCAGGTGGTAGCGATAGAAAATAGAATGGCCACTAACAATTCTTACTAATCCCCAACACGTGGGCTGCTCCGCCGAATAACCAATGGCCAAACTGCCTCAAAATATTCGGCCGGAGCAAAGATTTTCCCGAAAAGAATCCCCAAACTTGGGATTGCTCACGCAATAAAACTTTGGGAAAACCCACAAAATTGCAGTGGTAAAAAAAACGAAAAAGCAATAAATTTAACGTCTGTCCTATACGAGGACTTAGGGCTGACTATCTTCAATTAAGTCAAATCCGGTCGGTTTGACTTAATTGAAAATTAACCGTTTTTCATTGAAAAAAACCCTAGCGAGTGCCCCAGTACTAAGATTAAAAAAAAAATAGAACGTAACGTCACTGGCTACAGCGCGCGCATTGCAGCAGCGACAATTTGAAACAAAAATCATGAACTAAAGTTAATTAATAAAAGTAAACAAAAACACGCTTTTAATATAACCAAAAAAACTGAGCTTAAAGAAAAGAAAAGAAACGGAACTAAAGATTGAAATATGAATGAAATTATTAAATTGAGAACTAAAAATATCTTAAACCAAAAATAAGTACATAAAGTGAATGAAATTAAACCCAAATAACCCAAATTATATTACAGAATTTCACCCAGCAAAAAAAAAAGACCGAAAGCCAAATTGGCACGTAACATCGGATTTGATGAGACGATATCTGCTATATTTGAAGAAAACAGTCAAAATTTATCAGTTTGAACATTAAAGTAGCGTTAATCCTCCTAAATATTAATGCAATTGAATTGCAATCATGATATTTATGACACAAGCGGGGCGCGCGTTCACTTTTAGTCATCCTAATTTTTTTATTCGCGCGATCAAATTTTGTGGGGTCCAAGGAGACTCCGCCGGCGCTGAATGTTATGTAAGCTTCTAAATAACCAGAACTTTGCTGACGGGGGAAACTTACGTAAGGCTCTGATCAACCGGAGCTTTGCCAGCGTTGGATTATTACACAACATCTTGACACACTTTTATCTTATTGATTGAGGGTGGGATGTGGGATTTGTTTTTGTATTTGTGTATGTATTCTTTTTCAGGCTTTTTTCTCACAGATTGTGTCTGCTGGAATTTAAAGAGATCATAGCGTAGTACTACCCTGGTACTGCGCATTGCACTATGGTCATTTTCAGTCAGTTCACGCTGTTTTCTTTGCATCCTCAAACTGAACGCGTTTCTGAATCACTAGGTATAGACTTTGGATCGAATTGATGCTTCACACTGGTTTCATCGCATGGTCTTGATTCAGGAACATAGTTAAGTAAGCCCTCCCGCTAATCTTTTGTAGGTTTCAGGTTCTTTTATAGGTTTCAGGTTCTTGTGTAGGTTTCAGTTTGCGATCCATTGAAATGTGTGTTAGGTAGGGCTAGCTCATGTGTTAGGGAGGCACTTTACAGCTCGGAGTTTAGGGCTGTAAGGTGGCTCTGTTACAGCGTGTCCTGGATCGCAGACGTGCTGGAACAGGGTCCCTGCCGTAGTGGTGGAGGACCTTGATGAGGTGGAAGGGCTTAGCCATCATCCTTCTGACGATGGTGACCAACACTCACCAGAAATGAGATAAGTTTGTTAATAATTAATAATAAATAATTTTTGAATGTTTAGGAACCGAAATAAACTATTCTTATTCCTGCTTAGTTTAAAGTTAGGTTAAATAAATGCGCAGGGGAATGCATAGTTGCATGTTTATGCATTTTGGTGAGTGACGCCACCACGCCTCCGACGTCAACAAGAAGAACGACGAGGAAGAGGACAAGACGAAAACCGAAGAAGGCACAGCGAAAGCCGAAGCGTACACGACGAAAACTGAAAAGGACACGACGAAAATCGAATGGACACGACGAAAACCGAATAGGAATAAGAAATAAGAAAACAGAGAAACGAAGATTAAGATCTGGTTGTACAATAATGGGAACGAAAATTGGGAACACAACATATTTTGATCGATGACAGATGTACATAACACAAAGTAGTGGACTTGTAATTTTTTTTTGATACCATCGACATATTTTGAAACTTGTGAGGTTAGGGGTGGCTAAAAGGGGAGGTTGGAGGCCACAGAAGAAAGAAGAGGATGTTAAATTCATTGAAAATCTTTTTATTGAAAAGAGTATTTAATTTTTGGAACATCTAAATAAAATTGAATTATGATATTAAATAACAAAACCCAGCTTAAGTAATTAATTACTGAAATAGTCCAAATTGACTTTAAATTTTATTTGAAGTAAGTAGGAAATAACAGAACTGAATTTAGCAGAAAGAAGCAAAAACTAAAAAGAAGACCCAAACCTAGAGAAAAAAAAGAAATCATTTTTATTGCATGTATAATTAATTTTTTTAATCTGATTTTATTTTTAGAGAAATTAATGGAAAATGTTAGTCGCTATTTCCAAATGACAGTTTTCAAACGTGCTAGTGCTGCCATCTTGCGACAAACTTATTAGCTGAATTCCGATTGGTTGCTTCACTAACCATTGCGTTTTTTAGTGTATTAATATATTGTATACTGCACTAGATTGATTATATTCTTCAAATACTTCCTAGTAATTAAAAATTATTCAATTTTTAAGTGTATGATACAGGAATGTTTGATAAAAATAATTTGATATGTAGGAATGTGCTACAAAGAACGAACTATTGTCATTTGGCTGAGAAAGAAAGAACTTTCAAAATATCTTGCAAATGTTTGCTTCTTCTAAAAATCATGTCTTTTTTGAAAGATAAAAAAATTCTAATAAATGGATACCAATTATTCAGTTCTTGATTATAGTTTTACAAATTTTGCGAATACGGAATCACTTTTAACGACTTCTCAATATGCAAAGATTAGTATTGTAAACTATACTTTAGGACTTTATTACATATGTATTCCATAAGTAGGTCATTTTCCACAACGTGCAAGAAAGATACGACTTAATTGCCGATCTTATTTGCCAGTATTCTCTTACTGAGCATTAACAGCTTGTAGTTTACCAAAAGATACAAACGAATTTGATCAATTATGCTACATTTCTTGTGAAAATGCAGTTTTTGGCGCAAATATTCCGTTCCAGTTTCATGGCATTGAAGAGAATCTGATAACTACTGATTCTGAATGTTTTATTTCAGTACAAATGGAATCTTTGAAAGTAAGTACAATCGAAGCTGTTTTTATAATGATAATTATTTATTTGTAGCCGCCAAAGTAGGCAGACACAACAACAATGCTGTCAATAAAAGACTTGGAAGTAAATGATTTGAAAGAAGGGAACAAAAAATGATGTTTCTGTTTTAAGAGTAACAGAACAAATATGAAAAATTGATGCAGAAATGTCAAAGTAAGACGAGAAATAAGTCAGTAGATCCTTCAGAAAATGATGCAAGTGATTTTATTGGAGAGCTAGAACCTCTTGCACCTTTTACTCTTCTTATATAATTTAAAACATTGATTTTTATTTTGTAAAATAAATCATTCAACTAGAATCACTAATAAGGCAGCAATCCACATAATATACTAGTTAATGATTTTATAGTAATTAAGGTATCAAGGGTGTTAAAAGGACAATAATGCTTCAAGACAACAGTGTACTTTCCGAGGGCCTCCGGCCCAAGGTGTGTACGTTGACCGTAGGCATTATCGTCCGTTTTACTCCCGTGGTACCTTCAATGTTAAATGTCCGACCAATGTACTATTCCAATCAAAATTTTCAGCAATATATGTCCTGTCATTGTGATTTCTGTCAGAAAAATTACTCTAGCTACTTGCTGTAACTAGGGTACGTGATATTCTTGCTTGTTATTTTTCGAAATAATGACCTCGGGTATTATTTGCTACGTAATTATCCTGGAATCAGTATTATTATGACAACAATAATAAACTAGTCGGACATCAATAAAATCAAGACTTTGAGTAGACAATTTTATTTTCATAATATTTTTACATGTCTTACGATGCTAAATTTATTTTTAAATGTGCAATGGATCACAATATCGCTCACAGTTACTCTTACTTAATGACTCGCTCTCCTAGCTCACGCTCTTTGCATACCCTAATCCAACAGTGGTTCAACATTCAAATGTCTAACGATTGAATAAATCAGCCCGACAACTACCGAACATCTAGTAGCCATAGGCTATCAATCACATTCGACAATTGAACACCGACTAAATTGTTGATCAATGCTAACTAGGATTACGATAACAATAAATTATTGAATGAATAGCGAATTCAAATTAATATTACTAGATATATGTGACAATATATTTATAAATTATACACAGGTAATCAGAGTGCGTCTGCGTTGTACTATTTATTGGAACAAATGAATTACGATTTTGAATACGCGGGTAATATTCTCTCAAAAACCAATAAGACTTTGAAATAATTATGAAGGATCTAGAATCAATTTTCAATTGAATTCTGTATTAGTTAAATAAAAATATAAGAAATTATAAATGTTATTTATTTTGTAGTTAATAAGCTTGGCGCTAGGTGGCAGCATCTAGCACGTTTGAGTAGAGCACTAAAAACATAGGTATTATCATCCGCCATTTCGTGCCCTATCAATAAAAGAAAGCATATGTAAACCAATGTAAACATTACAGGAAATGCGTTGTTTGACGAGAATAAAATGTTATAATAACTTGAAGAACTAAAGAAAATGGTATCGGAGTGACTTATTAATGTGCCGAATGATTTATCATCATTCTTAGCGGCAATTGTGGCTGTGAGATTCACAGACGAATTATAAGTATTTCATATAAAAGTACGTATATTCAGTCAAAATTTCCATTTAAAGTTATGATCAGATTAAAATTTTGATTGAAGTTATCTCAGTTCATTTTAATATATATTTTTATCTAAATTTTTAGACACGATCATAGAACCTAACCTCAATTTCAAGCAATAATTGATCAATATATTTATTTATTATACACAGGTACCTATTATATAAAATATATATTATATATTTACATATATAAATATATCATAAGTATAAATAATATATAATCAATTATCTCTTTGATAAGTAAAATATTACGAACTCACAATTTTTTATAAACACATGCGATATAAAAAATTGCAAATAGTAGACTTTCATGTTTTTTATTCCTTGGATGAGAGCAGTAAAATAATGAATCTTCCAATAAATATGCATAAAAGTTTTTCTAGAAAAGTTAAAGATTACAAAGTTTGAAGATAAACAAAAGAGTTTTACATATTTAGAGATCTCGAAATGCAATAATTTGTCAGATTGTTTTCAAAAATTGTATTACAGAATATAAATTAAAATTCCATAATGGTATTCTGAGTATTTAATATTACTCTAATTATATATGACTGAAAACCGAATAATTTGATTCAACATTTAAGAACTGAAAATTCTAAATTGAAGATTGTAATTTGATAACAAATAGTACATCATGCCAAAAATAGATAGTTTGATAGACTCCGATATTATTTTATCACGTATTTTACCTACAGATTAAACTATTTCGACTCAAACATCGCGTTTCCTGCACTGTTCACATATGCTGTAGCGCTTTCTATGGACACAGAATGGCGGATGATAATACTCATGTATTTAGTGCCTTAGTTTGAGAACTCATTTGAAAATAGCGACTTTTTGGCATTTTAGCTTGAATTTGAATATATTATCAATTTTATAGGTTCAGTATAATAAACTGAACCGTAAAAAGTGCAAAAATTTATTGTACAAGTAATTTAATTTTTTTAAACCACTCACGACTGAAAATAAATCTAATTTCTATTGAAAATTTATTTAAATAATAAAAAAAATCAACAAAACTATTGATATAAATTAGGAAAAAATTATTCTTTAGCATTGTTTTATTGAAAATTACTTATTCAAAAATTTTTGATAAAGAACTAAAAATATTCTCTTATTTTATTAATATAGTGAAACAACGTCTAAAGCTAATAAAAGATGATAGAAGTCATTTGATTTAAATTTCCATCAATTTTAAAGGGCTACCATGACAACCTGCAAAACAGTTGAATCTCAGCCATCCCCACTCTACAGTATTAAAACTGGGTGTAACGACTAACTGTGTGTCATGTTATCATGAAGCCTTCGGATTTACTAGTTTTTTTAGTGATTACTACCCTTAATTCATACATAAGAGCAGGTAAATACATAATAATAACATAGCCCTCAATATTTCATATTTATTTTATGTTTAAATTGCTTAGTACGTTAAAAAAGTTGAACATAACCAAGCCCTATATTCAACATGGCTGTTAGAAGATGTTTTGTTGTAAACAAATGCTATCTAGTATTCAGATAAGCCTAAAACAAATGCAATTTCAATGATATTTATTTGATATATTGAGAGAATAAGTACTTTAATTAGATCTATATTAGTGATGTCATAATTAGTAACATTGTTATGACTCATGTACGAAATATTTTTTTAATTATTATGCACCTGTTTGATTGTAGAAATTTATGATGAATATGAGTGCAATACACCTTTATTAGAACATGCAGCTTTGACAGCTACTTCTTCTATGCAAGGAAGAGGACCTGAGAATGCTATTTTGTATGGTAAGTCTAAATTTTACTTGAAACATATGTATTTTGAATTTTTAAGTCTGTAGAATAGCTATTTTTGCTAGCATCGATTTGTAGAACATTGTTGGCTAAGTCTATTAGAATATTGGAAAATGCATATGAAAATTTGTTGCAAATCCATTTTGTAAAATTTAATTATCGTATTTGACACACATTTATGGAAGATTTTTAAACAAAACCGCCCTAACATAATAACTTGTCCCAATTTTTCGCCTTAGTTACATAGAATTTTTGTGTTTAGGTGACCACTAGGCAAACCGCGGCATTACGATCAACTAATTTTCATTAAAAATCAAATATGAGTGTCCGTTGGGCCTTTAATTTTGGTTCCTGGAAACCAACACATGCAGAAATTCTTCTAGCAACTTCTTGTATTCAATCAGAAGAAAAGAAGCGTATAGCTAAGTTTGTGTTTCAAAAAGACTTTAAATCTTCTCTAATAGGACGTTTGATGATACGTAAATTTCTAGCTAGTGCAACTAATATACCTTACAATGAAATTAAAATACTGCGAGATGAAAAACAAAAACCTATTTTTGTTTTCGATAAAATAGATTTTAATGTTAGTCATCACGGGAATTTCACTGTTTTGTCGGGTGAAACAGACGGTACAAAATTAGGAGTAGATGTTATGCAAATCGGTTACTCTGGAGGAAAATCCCTCAACGAGTATTTTAGACTAATGAATCGACAGTTTTCTATCGACGAATGGCAGTGTATAAAAAACAGTGGTAGTGAATCTAATCAAATAATTACATTTTGTAGAAATTGGAGTTTGAAGGAAAGTTATGTTAAAGCTATTGGTGTAGGAATAACAGTTAACCTCCAAGAAATTAGTTTTAGAATTAAGACAAAGAATCTTTTCGTTAATAAAATTGTTACAGATACTGAATTATTTGTTAGGGGTGAAAAAATGCCGTGGTTTTTTGAAGAAACTCTTTTAGATGACCATCATTGTGTTGCTACTGCTTTGTATAACATAAATAGTTTCGATAGTTATAAATCTATTAATTTTGTACATTTGACTATGGATGATTTACTGTCGGATGCAGTACCTCTGTTAGAATCAGATGAAGAATATTGCAATTTATTTTTCACAAAGACCAAATAACGAAACAAAATAAATGTTACATCATATTGTAGATTCGAGTTGAGAGGCAGACACCCCTTACTGAATTAATTAAATATATTTTGTAATGCTCAATAAAATTTGCATAATTCATGCTTTCCATAAATGTGTGTCCTAAATAATAATGTCAATGAATTTAAAATTCAGATTTATTTAATCAATAATTGGGGAGAGACCATGCTGGTACAAAGTGCCCCTGTTGACATTATTAGCTTTTACATAATAAAATTGCATGTTATTTTTAGATATATTTTTTATGTTGCATGTCAATGTTTTTAGTTGATTTATCCTAAATTCCTACCTGACGAAGTATCGCGATTACTTGAAAAATATATTCATCAATAAAAATATTGCATGACACTGATTCAAAAACAAACTTAAAAAAAGTAAACAAAACCAATCAATTTTGATTACAAATTTATCAATAAGTTACCTACTTAAGAATAGTTTAAAATGCTATTGAGACTGTAATAAATTTGTAAAATAAAGGTGGAAACGCTTGGACGGCCTCAAACAATGATTTTGACCAGCAATTGATCGTGGATTTGGGCCAGGTTAGGAATATAACTCGAATCTGGACTCGTGGTCGTCCACACAGCTCCGAATATGTTATGGAGTATAGTATCAGTTATGGTTCAAACGGATATGACTTTACTGATTATAAAGAACCAGGCGGTAGTATTAAGGTGAGATTCTGATGTAGGTACCTATCCACGAAAAAATCAGAAAATAATTCTTGCTACAAACAAAAATTGAAGATATGATTCACTAAATTATTAATTATTCAAAAATTATTAACCTCAAATAATGGTTTTATGGAAATGGAGAGAAATAGCATGCTTATGATCAAAATCCGAAATGAGCATGTGCAAATTGCACATGACTTGTCAAATAAGTACTAATAAATATGTGCGATGCAATGGAGCTTACAGAACTTTTCATCTTCCATATGCTAAATTATTATACCATTTTCTTAATTCTATTGGAAAAATTACATTAAAATGAATTAGGCATCTGGCATCCAAGAAAAAAATGTGTTAAATCAATGCACAAGCCTCAAAATTATATTTTTGTAACATATGCTCCGAAAATACCCTAATACTGAACTGAATTCTGCTTCGAAAGTTCTCAATTTCAAACCATGGGAACAAAAGTCATGTAAGTTATGCTTTGTAGTATTAATTTACTGTTAATGTGATCGAAATTTGTTTGTTTTATTACATCCAAATTTATTTTAAAAGTTCAGAAGTAGGGCACTTTGGTGCATTTGTTACAAAAAATATCGTATGCAACATGGACGCTGAACGACCGTCATCATTGACATGGATGAAGTTGACTGCACGAGTTAAGTGCAACCAATAATAACGGTCGTCCGGTCGGTGTAGCATGACATACTATTAAATCCAAATTCGAGAACAAAGCTGTCATTATTAGTAGTAGGAGTCAAGAAAAAATTGAACTTACACAATAATGAGAACCAAGTCACTTAAAATCTGGTGAAAGATCAAAAACTGCACAACATTTAAGCCTGTTAATATACAAAGAAAATTCTAAAACACACAACTTGATGATTTCTAGAATGAAGTCTTGCACAAAATTTTAATATTATTTTTCGTACGTACTATCAGATCAAACGTTGTCATGTTTCCTATCTCAGAGTAAAAAGAGATATAAACACTGCGGTATTTGAAGTCATTAGATAAAATAAAGTACCACGATACATTAAGCCTGTGTGATGGAATCAAAATGGCAGCTTGTTGTGGTAAAACCATCTTGTCGATCGATAGTAAGATAATTGTGTTACAGAATACGGCCAATTAATTTATTATCGATCAATAAGATTTTTGACAAATGGAAAAAATTGTTTCAATCAGTTTTTTTTTTGTTCATTGATCATAGTTAATAATCGATAAATATTTATCGATTGAGTTACAGAATAAACCCAAATATGTTGAGGTTTTCATTTCAATTTTTAGAAGTTGACTCTGGATTTTAAAAATTATTATTTATCATTCTCAAAATTAATTCAGTATATAATGTAAATAATTCTCTAATTTAACAACGTGAAATCGTTTTCCAATTGTAAAATGGAATGAGTAGAGGAAATGAATATTTATTTCTAATGCCTGTATCACACGATACAATTTATTGACCAAGTTTTCAACAATTTATTGTCGAGCTCAAAAATATTTTGTATCATATTACACGATACAAGCTTTCGTCCAACTTATAATTTTTGACTTCAAAAAGTGTTGTTAGAGAGAAAGTGTGATAGTAGAGGTGACAAAAAATTATTATACTGAAGGCAACTGTATTTAAAATTATATTAATACTTTGTCAACATTAAGATTATGTTTGCAATGTTTGTCTTTCTTTAGGTCAAGTCAAGTATGGAACGCGTGTTTCATTTGACGCGAAATAACTAATATGAATAATGTTGGCAACGACAAATCGAACATAAATCTCAATAGAATATCCCAAAATATTGGCGAAAAATAGAGCCAGTTCTATTTCAAAAATAACTTAGAAAAAATTATGGAAATTTGGGACATATTACACACACCAATAAATTGAAGGTCAACTTTTGAATATTATTGACCAATAAATTGTATCGTGTAATACAGGCATAAAAATTGATTGAAAATTGCTTCGTATTTCGGTTAATCAAAAGGCTTACATCGTAGTCCTATAAGAGCCCTTGGACCGCTCTTAACTAGAATAGACTATACTTTATTATTTATATATATTTTATTCAATGTTGGATTAAATGACCGCCAATTCACGGTAATTTATTTTTTTGTATATATGATGGAAAACATCAGGTTTAATATGTAGAAATCAGTAAAGAAAAGTGCCAGTTTTTCAATTGACAACAAAAAATTACAAACAAAAAACGCGCCTAAATGACAGCCTTAAGCTAATTAAAAAAAAAATACAGCTTAAACATATAAGAAAACAAAAATCTCTCGATTTCGCCGAAAAACAAATGTAAAGTCGCTTCTTTAGCTGCATCCAGAATTTTGCGAGAATCTTTAGCTTCTGACATTTCTGACAAATTAATTTTTAATGTTGTTTATTTGTTACTATGCTTTTGCTTGGCAGTTGTCAAAACCGTTACTACGTTTTTGCAAGAACACAATCTTGATTAGTATTTCTGTAGAAAATTATTTCTATTCTTGGGGTCTTCCACTCAAGTTTTTCCATCAAGTATACAAAAAAATTGCATGTTCAACACGTAAGAAAAGCAATAATACTTTGCTCGTGTAAATTCAGTTCACTCGCTCGTGAATTGAAACATTTAACTCGCTAGTAAACTCTCACTTTTCTCTACTTGTCAAACAATCTACTATTACTTAGTGAATGTTTTACTGACTCTACTGGCTAAAACTACGTCCATCACTTGATAGAGGGAAAAAATGATTGAGATGCTCAAATATTTATCCTTTGAATGAGACGAGGAAAAAAGTGCAACATCTTTTTATTTTAGAATCATTGCTATTGTTTTTTGCTTGTGTTATTTCGTAAATTGTAACTCAAGCTTCCGTTGACAATAAAGAGCCAATAATTATTTGTTTTATTTCGAATTTAGTAAGTACTAAGTAGCAATTAGTTTTTCTGATTTTTATAATATCCATCGATTCCCTTTTCAATTTTTCTGAGTTTGTATTACGGTTTGTAATATTGTTTGAATTTCATATTTATCTTGAATTTGCTTCTATTCTTTATGCACCTTTATTTCTAATGAATGCTTGTGCTATTGTATATAATATCGGTAGGTATTTTATTTGTCTATTTTTATTAATTTAGAATTCAGAGTTTAGTATTAGCATTAATAAAGCATGCTAGAATTAAAATCATTACGATACTTCTGCTTTTTGTTTAAATGATCAATTGCATATTTAACAACATTTTTAATTATTGTATCAATATTTTTGTTCTATTTGTATGCTGTGAACCTTGATGGATCAAGCACTTTAAATCAGGTTCATCAATAAATACACAATACTTACAAAAATAGATATGATAATATTTTATTATTTTCATAATTATGTACATAACTTCAACAAAATCATTATAAAATAACATAAACATTGGTTTAGCTCAAATTTACGTCCAAATAATTCTATTTTAAGTCTCTGCGTGTAATCATCTTCATCTCGGATACTAAAATTGAGGAAATATTGCTTGAATAATCAAAAAATTGTTGATAATATTTTTTTAAGAATTATTATCTCGAAACCACATCAAGTCCTTGATAAATGTACTAAAAAGTGGAAAAAAGAATTCAAAATCTTAAGGTGACGTGTTAAAGAAAAACTTCCAGTTGTTCCTGTGATCTTTTATTTATATGCGTTGATGCTTTACACAACGCAAATGATGCGTAAAGTAAAGGTTTTTTGCGCCGCAATGCACATGCTAATTAATTCCTGACTTAAAATAGAAGCTACACACCTTTGACTCCAATGTGTGTCAACTAGAATATTTTGAATAGCGGATTTTTCAGGTTAAATTCAAGCTATGAATTTATTTATGTTAATTTGAACTTTTATTAGCAACCGTTGAAAATAAATATTATAAATGCTTTTAATAAAGAATAACATCTAACAACTGATAAAAAATGGGATTTAGTGCTATAACTAACCAGCATGGGTTGTGTTCCTATGATGCTTTTAGGGGACTCTGCATGGAGCCCGCAGCATAGCACTTTCTTTAATTTCTTAAAAATTGATTTGGGCGAGCGCAAGGAAATTCGCTCAATCGCTACACAGGGACATTCTAAAACATCTAATTTTGTCACTGAATACATTGTACAATTTTCTGACGATGGTGAAGGATGGAGATCATTTACTGATTCCAAGGGTGAAACTGAGGTGCGAATCTCTTTTTTCTTCTACTATTTTATTTTTTATCTTTCAATTAATACTGAGCATTTTTTCTTGAGAATATCACATTATTATAATTTTTCTCTTATATAAAATACTTTTAGATGTTCAAAGGTAACGTAAACGGCGACTCAATTCATAAAAATGAATTCGAAGTACCGATAATAGCCCAATGGATCCGAATTAATCCAACAAGATGGAGAGATCGAATATCTCTTCGATTGGAATTATACGGCTGCGATTTTGGTAAATAATTTTATTACTTTGTTAGACTGTAATAAAAGAATATTTTATTTCTTGCAGAGGCTGATACAATGTATTTCAACGGTAGTGCCCTGGTACGGTTAGATTTACTAAGGGATCCTATTTCAGCTACACGCGAATCAATCCGATTCCGATTAAAGACTTCACATGCAAATGGGGTCATTTTATATAGCAGAGGCACACAGGGAGATTACATCGCCCTCCAAATCAGAGACAATCGAATGCTGCTCAACATTGATTTGGGTAATTTATGCAAATATAAATTTTAGTGCAAGGAATTAACGCAGTTAAATGTTTTTTTTTTTCTGCAGGATCAGAAATGATGACAAGTTTAGCAGTTGGTAGTTTATTAGACGACAACATTTGGCACGATGTAGTTATCTCTAGAAATAGGCGAGATATAATATTTTCTGTTGATCGTGTCATGATTAGGGAAAGAATTAAAGGAGAATTTAGTCGACTGAATTTGAATCGAGATGTAAGCCTATAACACAAATAATTTTTAAATATTCTAAATATTATAATTTTAGTTTTATATTGGTGGTGTTCCTAACAAACAAGAAGGCCTTATAATAAATCAGAATTATACCGGCTGTATCGAAAATTTATACCTTAACTCAACTAACGTTATACGAGATATAAAAAATGCTTATGAAGAAGGATTGTCGTTGAAGTACGATAAAATTAATACTTTATATTCTTGCCCTGAACCTCCAATTATGCCAGTTACATTTTTAACTCAAGGTTCCTACGCAAGATTAAAAGGGTACGAAGGTATGAGATCTCTAAATATCTCATTTTCTTTCCGCACTTACGAGGAAAATGGATTGATGGCTTTTCATGAATTCTCGTCGGGTGGACATATCAAAGTAAGTCTAGCTATTGAAACACCTCATATTTTTTATGTCTTACTGTTTTATCAAATAATCACTCCGTGAAAGAAAAAATTATTAGGAAAATATTTCTCCTGTTCCCACCTCACGCACGCGCATGTGTTGTATCGTTACCACAGTTACGCTGACACTGCGCCTCTGGCTGCGCAGTACGAAGCGAGTTACAATTTTATTTATTCATTGTAGGAACCCTTTTATATTCTGAGATAAAAAGTATCCTAAATTACCACCCAGAATATAAACCATCTTTATGTCTGTACAGATTTATTATATTTAAGAAGATAGATTTCGTTAATTTCATTCAAAATCCTCGACTTGCAATTGATATTTGTTGAAAAATACTTACTTACCTCCTTATTTTCCTATGTCTTCCTCTCTGCTTTGTTTTTGCTGCTCTTGCTTCGTACACTTTTCTTGTTGTTCTTTCTTTCCCCATCGTTTGTATATGTCCCCACCATTTTAATTGTCCTTCTTTTATTATGTTTTCTATCGGTTTTACATTCAGTGTCTCTCTATGTTCTTTGTTTCTTATCCTGTCCAAGATTGTTTTTCCTTCTATTTTCCTAAGGAATCTCATTTCCGTGCTGTTTAATTTACTGCGTTGTCTTTCTATTGTTGTCCAGGTTTCTGATCTGTATGTCAGGACCTTTTTGTATACATGTGTTTTGATTTCCTTAGGTATTTCTTTATTTGTGTGCTCTTTAACGCATTAAATAGTCTACCTGTGGTTCCTATTCTTTCCCTTATCTCTTCAGCTAGTTTTCCGTCATAGGTCAGTATTGTTTCTAGATACTTGAACTTCTTGACTTGTTCTATAGCTTCTCCTTCTATCTTGATTGTGTGATTTTTCCCGTTTCTGCTTATGATCATCGACTTGGTTTTATTGCGGTTTATCTTCAATGTCTTCTAAATAATTCTGAATTCTTGCTTAGTGTCTTCGTCTTTTTCTATTACTATCATGTCGTCTGCATAACATATCTCTGTTACTTTTACATTTTTCATTTTCCACTTTCCTATTACGTACTCTTTCGCTTCCTTTTTTGCTTTTTTTATTGCTTTGTCGATCACTAGTGTGAAGAGTAACGGGCTTAATATGCAGCCCTGCCTTACGCCTTTTGTAGTTTCGAACATGTCTGATATTTCATTCTTTGTTCTTATGTAGTTTTTGGTCTTTTTGTATAAGCTTTGTATATCTTTTATTATGCTAGTATCTACTTCTCTTTCTCCTAGCGTCTTTTGTATGTCTTTCCTATCTATTCTGTCGAAAGCCTTTTCTAAGTCTATGAAAGTCTCGTTGTTTTGTTGTTTTCTCGCTCACTTGTCTCATATTTATTGCACCGTTAACTCCTCTGTTAGGTCTGAAGCCATATTGATTATCTTCTAGTGATTTTTCTACTTAGATCCTTAGTTTCTTCTCTAATGTTCTTGCAAATACTTTGGCTGCTGTACTTAAGAGTGTTATTCCTCTGTAATTTTGGCAATCCTTTATCGTATATCTCCTTCAATCTTTCTAGTGCTGTATCTGTTGCTGATTTGAGCATTTCTGCCGTAATCTTATCCTACTTTGGTTTTTTTTAGTGCTTCTTTTGTCTCATCTAATATCATTTCCTCCTCTTGCTTAAGCCTTCCTTCTGTGTTATTAATTTTCTCTTTTCCTCTATATCTTTCTTTTCCTCTATCTCTTCTTCTTCTAATAGCTCTTTGAAGTATTGTCTCCACATTTCCATTATTTCTTCCTTTTTTGTCCTCAGTTCTCCAAACTTGTTTTTAATGTTATGTAACATTTATCTCTTTCCCTTTTTGACTTGCTTCATTACCCAGAAGAATAGTTTTCAATTGCCCTTTTACGCTGTTGTTGTCCATGAGTTCTTTTTTGCCTCTATTACCGTATTCTTTGCCTTTTTTCTTTCCTCTTTATAGCTTTCATAATCTTTTTCATTTCTCAAATATATATATCTTTTCCATTTCTCTTTCTTCTTCTTAATTGCTTCTTTTACTCCTTTCGCAACACTCTTTTGCTGCTATTAAGATGTCTCTATTTCTTCATGTCTGCATGTTCCTCTTAGATTCTGGTTTAACTTTTCTTGGTATTGTAGCTTTACGTCTGTATCTTTCAGCCTGTAACATCTTATTTTATTGTTTATTGCCTTTCTTTTTTTTGGCTCTGGTTCTCTATATTTTTTCACTTCCTATCTTTGCTCCTCTTCTCACTCTTACGTCTCTTATATTCGCCCAGCTTTCTTTGCTCACTTAAATAGTCAATTATTGATTTTTCTGCTTGCCACTTCTCTTATTATCTTATGTATATATACGCGAAGTATGTATTTCCTATTATTAGTTCATTTTCTATACAGAATTCTATTAATCTATCTCCGTTTGTGCTTTTTTTGTCTTCTCCGTATTTTCCTAAACACTAGAACTGCGAGATTTCACCCGAACCAGACTCGGCCCGACCCGAACTATTTTCGGGTTTCGGGTTGTCCAATCTACGTCATTTCGAGTTCGGGTCGGGTAGGGTTGAACATTGTCGAGTTCGGGTTGAAGATTTCGAATCAGGACAGTTCGGGTTGGGTCGAATTAGGCTGGTTCGGGTCGGGCCGGTTTGATTTTTGCATTATATTTTTCTTTTAATGCATTCTTATGGATAACCTCTATTTCGAATATTGTTTTTTCTGAAATTTACATGTTGACTCTAATTTTTTTTTTTCGTTTTGAATTTCTATATATCTAAACTATAATATATTTAAAAATCAACCTTGTGTCTATTTTTCTTTCCCAGTAGAAGAACCCCCTTGAGACTAGTTTTACAGAAAATAGGATATCACTTGTGAATGAGTTAACGTAGACAAATTTATATCATTATCCGTATGAAATGCTAAGGATTATACATCTTCCAATAATTCTGTGTTTTCGAGAATCAGCAATAAACTGAAACAGTTATTTGGGAAAACTCATTTTAAAATTTGCTACTGTAGAAATTCTTGGAAATGCCATGCGGAAAATTCAATTATTTATTGATATTACAATATCAGATAGGTATTGTTTGTATATATTCCGTTGAGGAATTTATTTTCTTTCTCTGAATACATTTTAAACTGTTAAAATCGGGCCAAGTCGAGCAGATTTGGGTTGAGTCGGGTTGAATCGGGCCGGTTCGGGTCGGGTTATTTCGAGTTGAGTTTCGAGCTGGTTGGACTAGCTTAGGGCAAGTATCGGGCGGGTTAGATTAACTTGAGGCGGATATCGGGCGGGTAGGATAAAGACTTGACGGGTTTCGGGCGGGCCGTATCATGAAATTGTTTCAAACTCGCAGCTCTACAAGGCACCATTCTATACCATTGTTTTTGTTTTTTACTGTGTCATTCAGATCCTCCATTATTATAACGTTTTTATTGATTTTATCCACCTGTACTTGTAGTTCGCCGAAGAAGGTGCCTTTTTCTTCCTTTTTTGCGTCCTCATTCGGCCCATATGCTATTATTATCGTGTCTTTTCCATTATGCGTCTCTTCCTTCATCTATTTTGTTAGTATTCTTTTGTTTATATAGCTTTCTTTCTCTATCCACTTCATCATTTCCTCTTTTATTATAAATGCTACTCCTGCTTTAGCATTGGGTATCTTTTTACATCCTTTCTCTTTCTTTTTCGTCTCTGTAAAACTTATGTAATCTATCTTCGCTTTTTTTAGTTCTTCTGTTATCTTTTCTTCTTTGTTCTTATGCCCTCTACATTCCAGGTTACTATTACACTTTTACATCATTTCTTCAGTGGCTTCCATATTCTGTTGTATTCTTGCTGTCTTCCTTTATTAGTAGGTTTTCCTTAATTCTATCACCTTTTGGGTTCTCATTTGCCTAGTATTTCGCTTTCGTTGTCATCAAAATTTCCTTGTTTTCTTTTGTTGTCCCATTGTTTTTTAATTTCGTTATTCCTTGCTCTTTCCTTTCTTCCACTGTCATGTTGTTATCTATGTATATTTGACTTCTTAGCTTATTTTTAGCTGTCATTATTTCTTGAAAAATACCAATAAGACATAAAAAACTGAATGTACTACGGCCATTACTTGATGTTATATAAAAAACATTTTTAATTTTTATTATATTTAGCTCTATCTGGAAGAAGGGAAAATCAAAATTACCATCATAACTCCCGGCAACCCGAAAGCAATTCTTGACAATTACGAAGACTTTTTCAACGATGGAAAATGGCATACTGTCGTTCTAACAGTTTCAACTAACTCATTGATTCTAAATGTTGACAACAGACCAATGCGAACTATCCGCCAATTAAAAATGATTACAGGAGGAATATATTACATTGCTGGTTCAAGATCGTCGAGTGGAAATCCAGGTTTTGTGGGTTGTATGAGAATGATTAGTATAGATGGAAATTACAAACTTCCTAGAGATTGGAAAGAGGAGGAGTTTTGCTGTAAAGATGAAGTAGTTTTTGAAGCCTGTCAAATGACGGATCGTTGCAATCCAAATCCTTGTCAACATGAAGGAATTTGTAAGCAAAATTCGATGGAATTTTTCTGTGATTGTGGTGGTACAGGTTACGGAGGTGCAGTCTGCCACACAACACTTAATCCGTTATCTTGTCAGGCTTACAAAAATGTCCAATCAGTTGATCAAAGAGCTGAAATTAAAATTGATGTTGATGGTAGTGGACCATTGAAGCCTTTTCCAGTTTTGTGTGAGTTTTACACCGATGGTCGCGTGGCAACGGTATTACGCCATTCAAATGAACAATTAACCCCCATTGATGGTTTCCAAGAACCGGGTAGCTTCAAACAAGATATTATATACGATGCTAATATGGATCAAATAGAAGCCCTTTTAAATCGATCAACATCTTGCCGGCAACGAATCAGCTACTCTTGCCGTTCTTCAAGATTATTCAACTCTCCAAGTGAAGAATTAAATTTCCAACCATACTCTTGGTGGGTTTCAAGGAACAACCAAAGAATGGATTACTGGGGAGGGGCCTTGCCTGGTTCAAGAAAATGTGAATGTGGTATTTTAGGACAGTGTGTTGATCCCACCAGGTGGTGCAACTGTGATGCTGGGCTTGAAAGTTGGAATGAAGATGCTGGAGATGTCACAGAAAAGGAGAATCTTCCTGTAAAGCAATTGAGATTTGGAGATACGGGTAATCCTTTAGACGAGAAAGAAGGGCGGTATATGTTAGGCCCTCTTATTTGTGAAGGGGATGATTTATTCAACAATGTAGTCACATTTAGGCTGTCTGATGGTACAATCAATTTACCGACCTTTGATATGGGCCACAGCGGCGATATTTATTTTGAGTTCAAAACAACTGTTGAAAACGCAGTTATTTTTCATAGTAAAGGGCCAACTGATTATATAAAATTGAGCATAATCGGCGGAAATCAACTGCAATTCCAGTATCAAGCCGGCAGTGGTCCATTGTCAGTAAGCGTTGAAGTCTCCAATAAATTAGCTGACGACCAGTGGCATTCAGTGTCCGTTGAAAGAAATCGTAAAGAAGCCAGACTTGTAGTTGATGGAGCTCACAAATCCGAAGTGAGAGAGCCTCCAGGGCCCGTTCGGGCTTTATACTTGAATTCGGATTTAGTTATTGGAGCTACCACCGAATTTCGGGATGGTTATACTGGATGTATTAGAGCTCTTCTTTTAAATGGAGTATTGATCGATTTACGCGATTATGCTCGAAGGGGATTGTATGGTGTTTCCGAAGGATGTGTAGGAAAATGCGAAAGCAATCCTTGTTTGAACAACGGCACTTGTTTTGAGAAATATGACGGATATTCTTGCGATTGCAGGTGGACTGCATTTAAAGGACCAATTTGTGCTGATGAAATTGGGGTGAATATGAGACCAAGCTCCATAATTAAATACGATTTTATGGGCTCCTGGCGATCAACTATTGCTGAAAAAATTCGTGTTGGTTTTACAACCACCAATCCTAAAGGTTTCTTGCTAGGCTTTTCATCCAATATTTCTGGAGAATATCTGACAATCATGGTTTCTAACAGCGGTCATCTTCGAGTTGTATTTGATTTTGGGTTTGAAAGACAAGAAGTAATTTTCCCAAATAAACATTTTGGTTTGGGACAGTATCACGATTTGAGGTTATCAAGAAAAAATGGTGGCTCCACTTTGGTCATGCAAGTTGACAACTACGAGCCTAAAGAATTCAATTTTAACATCAAGGCGTCTGCAGACGCTCAGTTTAATAATATACAGTACATGTATATTGGAAGGAATGAAAGTATGAGGGAAGGATTTACGGGATGTATATCTCGAGTAGAATTTGATGATATCTACCCTCTAAAATTAATGTTCCAAGAACGAGGGCCTGCTAATGTCAAATCACTTGGCTGTAAGTATAAATTTAGATTTCGCCAATTTTTTATCACCCTCATAGCTGCAATAAAAAAATATATTTGAATTTTTCATAGCTCCTTTGACTGAAGATTTCTGTGGTGTTGAACCAATAACACATCCTCCTAATATAATAGAAACCCGACCTCCGCCAATTGTAGACGAGGAACAATTACGCAAGGCATACAACCAAACAGATTCAGCTATTCTAGGAGGTAAATAAATAACATCCAAATTTATTTGTTGCAGTGACAAAAATCAACTTTGTTATTTTTATAGGTGTTTTAGCAGTAATATTCTTAGCTTTAGTGATAATCGCAGTGTTAATTGGACGGTATTTATCCCGGCATAAAGGTGAATACCTCACACAAGAAGATGTAGGAGCAGATACGGCGATGGATCCCGATACAGCTGTTATGCATTCTGCAACCGGTCATCAAGTACAAAAGAAGAAAGAGATTTTCATTTAATTGTGAGTCGTTATTTTTTTCGTTTTATTGACATTTCGTTTAATTTTATATGTTGATTTTAGTAACTTCATTTTATGAGGTTATGTTGACAAATTTCCAATTTTATTTTTCGTCAAACGTAGTACCTTTCACATAATAAGTATTGTAAATAATTTAATTCTCATTGATTGCAAGTGTATTGCAATTTTTTTATAAGTATTATAATTTCCGTCCATTATGTTCTTAATTTAATTTATAAAATTTTATTGTAATAAACTTATTGACTTTTTTTAGTTTAAAGGCCAAATTAGTTATAGCTTACATTCCATATTCTATTAAAAATTGAACCTCTGCTTCCATAATCATAATTCAAGATTTTTATACAAAGATACGGAGTGCCTTCTTTCTGGCATTGTATTAAATAAAAATTATTGTGATTTCTTTTGTTCGATACCAAAAAGATAGTAAGTAAATATTTCTAAATCGAATTTGTAAGAACTGCATTTTTGTTTCAATATATATTAGCATTATTGTACACTTTTTTACAAAATAAACGTCTTTTTATTATATATTTAAACACTATCCATTACGTAACATGAAAAAACAGTATAGTTTGTCAATAATTTATTTGATCGAATTTTAAAATTTACAATGAATTGAAAAGTAACATTTAGAACAATTTTTACAATAATCTGTTAGAAATATCAGTTACAATGGAATTAAATATGAACTACTAACATTGACAAGTTTATAATCTAAAATTTTCAGCTTAAACAAAAATAAATACAATGTATATAAAAATATTATTTATATATTTGGAATAAAAAATAATTTTAGTCACTTATATAGTAGAGCAAAAAGTTAAACATTCCTACTTTTGGTTCTCTTAAATATTATGAAATTTATGGGTAATATTGAAGATTATTTTTAGACGATTTGTCAAATTTTTTTCTTAGTAATAGCGTATGTATTACGCAAAAATGTATGGAAATTCAAGTATTAATAATCGCCTTCCAAAAATTCGTTTTCTCATCACAGCGCTATAAATTTCAATTTATATATTATAAATTAATTTAAAGTTCAAGCATTGCAATTTGGGGTTCCGTATCCGCTGCTGTCCGATTCCTGAATTTGTAAAATATTCAACTGTCGTACATTACTCCCTTCGTCATCTGAAAACAAATATTCAAAATAATTATTTATTTCAATAGTGCTAAAATGCATGATTTCGGAATGAGTGGACGACACGGAGCGAAGTCTACCAACTTTTTTTTATCAAAACTTCTTCCAAATTGAACTATTTTTCGCAAACCATCAAATTTGGGACCAATGTCATCAATTTTCAGCCTAAAAAAATTCTCCTGTAGTTTACCCTCCACTACATCTATGGGTACCTGTGTTTGACGACTTTTAATCGCACTTACAGTACAAAAATATCTAACTACCGAATCATACAGCATAATATTTTTCCAAAATTCGCAAAATTATTAGGGTGCTTCAAGAAGAGTACATTTCTAATGCCACTGGTCGACACGAAATTCTTAATAAATTTATTAAAAGAGTATTTTACCACGTAATTAATGTTGAATAATAAATTATTCAATTTTATTTCGACATTTTGTTCTTCAGCACAGCGATAAACAAATGAGTACAGGCAAAAAAAACTTCTGGATGAAGACAATGCGCGATTTGGATACATAAAAATCATAACGGCTATTTCAATATTGAAATAAAAAGGAATGTTTTATTACTTTTATAAAGAAACCACATCAATGTTCAACTACTCAATTTTATGATCAGTGACAGAGTAGGTAATATTACAAAACGCCAGAATAAATTTAAATAATTTGTAATTCAATATCAATTACTCATTTATTAGCTTCATTGAAAATTTCGTGTCGACCAGTAGTACTAGAAATGTTCTCTTCTTGAAGCACCCACATAATTTTGCGAATTTTGAAAAATTATTTTTGATTGTGAATCAGCACATTGGAATGTATATGCCATAAACAAATGTTACCCTTTTTAACACTCTGCATACAACAAATTTTCAACAGAAGGTTTCACGTCATCAAATAATTGTCACTTAATTCGTACGTCACTTGCTGCCACATTTACATGATATATCTAAATTATTCAGCAAGTAAAATCAAAGCAGTAACAAACGCCGCAACTGTAACCAACCTGTGTAAGAAAGCCATGTGAAACAAGGAAAAAAGGAAGGCCCAGAAAAGTATGGAAAAACTGACTGACATAAAAAATTGAAAATTAAACATTGGACAACTAAAGTTGAAAACCGAGAAATATGGAGAGAAATAATTGATCAAACCAAGACCCATAAAGTGTTTTAATGCTACAGGAAGAAAAAGGAGAGGAAGAAGATTTTCCCCAAATTATGACCTGAAACCTTTTGTTAAAAATTTCTAGTATATAAATTCTATTTAGCTTCATTGCAGCACAATCGCTTACATGATAAAATGTATTTTATGTACTAGGAAAAAAGTGATATAACATAAAAAAAAATGTATTACTGACCAGTATCATCGTCAGAAAGTTGTCTCGGAGATAATCGGCATCCTCTAACCAAATAAGATTTTAATTTTCCAACAGATGCTAACACCAATCCTAAAAATGGCGGAGAGGGACTTAAAGGTCTTGATAAATATTCTGGATGAAACTGTGTGGCTACATAGTAAGGATGATTTTCTAATTCAACAATTTCCATCCGTTCTTTATCTACGTCGTGTCCTAAAACAACATAAATTTCAGCAATAACTATTTTCTGTTTAATGTTTTTATACTAACCTACGAATTTAAGTCCAGCTTTTTCTAATTCGGGTACATAACGAATATTGACTTCATAACGGTGTCTATGTCGTTCTTCTATATAATCCTTTTTACCGTATAATGTTTCTGCAGAATATATTATTTAGTTTTTGATATAAAAATATCAAAAATAACTTACTTAATATTGAGTTTTCGTTGGTGAAAATCGTCTTTCGTTTTCCAAGTCGCATAGTGCCGCCCATTTGGCCAGTATGATGTTCCGGCATGTCAATAATTAAAGGGTTAGCACAATCTGTATCAATTTCAGTAGAATTTGCGTCCTCTAGTTTGAGGACATTACGGGCAAACTCAATAACAGATGCTTGCAAACCTAAACAAATTCCTAAAAACGGTTTCCCTGTTTCGCGGCACCATTGACATGTTTCAATTTTTCCTTCCATTCCGCGTTTGCCGAAACCTCCCGGCACTATCACTCCACTAAAAAAAAATTGTTACCAATTTTGTTTATCTATAATAATTATATAATAAGTGTACTAACTCGCTTTTGCATAATTGCTGCCAGGCTTCATGATACACAACCGGATCTTCTGCTTTCATTGCTTTTTCCAAATTAGCGGCTTCAATATATTTAATGTTTAGTTTAAAACCAACAGAAATAGCTGCATGCTGTAAAGCTTTAGTTACTGATGCGTAAGAGTCTTCCAATTTAGTATATTTTCCCACTAAAGCAATAGTTACTTCTTTACGCAAATGCTCTACCCTATCTGCTAGATCTTTCCATTTTTGCATGAATTTACGGGGAGGGGGCATGCTAATACCCAATTGTAATCTTTCGTTCAAGAATTCGACTATTCCCTGAGATTCCATTAATATTGGGACTTTGTAAATGGTTGATAAATCGGGAATACATATAACCTACAATTTTAAATAATTATCAACTTAATCTGATGGAAGTTTGTTTTATTACCTGTTCGGGAGCAACGTGGCAAAAATTAGATATTTTGGCTTTGGCTTCATCTCCAATAGGCGTCTCAGATCTACAAACGATAAGATCAGGAGACAACCCAAGGCCACGTAATTCACGAACCGACGATTGAGTTGGCTTAGTTTTAGGCTCCCCTGTTGAGCGAGGCTAAACAAATCAAATATTAATCCCCGAAATTCTACGAAATAATTATTGAATTTTACCTGCGGCACTAAAGATACATGAGCACAAGCAATATTGTCTCTACCTACTCGAAATTGAAATTGCCTGAATGCTTCCACAAAAGGCATACCTTCGATATCACCTATTGTTCCTCCTAATTCTACGATGCATACTTGAGGATGAGCCCCGTTCTTTGAAACTGGTTGCTGAGCTACTCTTTCGACCCATTCTTGAATTGCGTCGGTAATATGTGGGACCACTTAAATATAAATATTAGATATTTAATGAAATTGGAAATTCTAGGAGATTTATTGAAGTAAAAACAATTTTTGGAAGGGTAAAATATTATTAATTCACGTTACCAACACGCTTTTGTGTGATGTCACTGTGTTATTATACAGAGTGATCAATAATGATTGTCTGACAGGTGACAGGCAAAAGTTCGCATTATGATCAAACCTATCTTCATGGAATAAAGTTAGTATAAATTTATTTATTTTGAAAACTACGTTACCGACATTTCAAGAACACAATGGCGTATATTTTGCATATTTTATGACGGATTCATCCATAATCTGATTCAATAAACAAAAAACTGAGTAAGTAGCTGTATTATTGACTGATTATTGAGAATTTATTATTATTCTACCAAATTATTAGGTTAGAATAGTGTTTTTAGGAGAACTGTCATCTGTCACTTGAAGCTCACTATCTCAAGCAGACGGCAAAGGAAAAATCAGAACAAGGCGGCACGGACAATCATTTTTGATCACTCTGTATTTAAGAGCAAAGGATTTGTGCATTTCAATCAGTTAGAAGATATTTTAAAGAATTATGAATATATTTTTGAGTTTGCATTTCTGTGGGCTGTCCTCAATGACTGCCAATTTTTTTTTAGTAAGAAACTACTTTGTATAATGTTACAATATTATTTAAAAATTATGAATAACTCTGATACCTTGTACAGTTTTCCCTAAATAGTCTCCTCGTCTTTCCCTGGTAATGACATGCTGATATATTTTTCCAGTAGTAATATTATTATCCCGGTGCAAGGTTACATCGAGAAACCGTTCATAATTGCCTAAATCTAAATCTACTTCCCCTCCGTCATCTAATACGTATACTTCTCCTAAAAATTGTGAGCAGTATTAATAAACATTACATAAGTATTTTTAAATCTATTGTGAATCGCTGCGTTGTAATTATAACAAAAAAAAAGCAGCTCAAGGTAAAATTGAACACTTTATAAATGAATAAACAGAAAATTTATGCAGCCCTGTTTCTTCGCACAATTATTCGTAATCAAAGTGATCGAATTGAACATGATTCACTTCATTATTTTGTGATCCACTAATTTATAATCAATGTAACTTTGAGAAATTGCAGATAGAAAAGAACAAGCAAATAAAAAAAATCACAATCATAGACGAAGAAACACGTTTGAATACATTTTAAAATTGCGCGCCTTTTTAGTATAATTAATGACGTTACAGATCACGCTTTATTGTTTTGTTTATAAGGATCAAAGTCGCACAAGGCACAAACGACAAATTTGACATGGGTAAACCGCGTGGTCTGACATTTGGTTTAAAATTAATTTTATATATATATCAAATACAGAAGTGATGTCAGACAGTAATGAAAAAAAATTACCATGTTCATACGGTGAAAACGTTCCAGCATCAATATTAATATAAGGATCGATTTTGATAGATGTCACATGAATTCCACAACACTTTAAAATCGTGCCAAAAGAACTAGCTATTACTCCTTTTCCAACTCCACTTATTACACCACCAGTAACCAAAATATACTTTGTCTTCGACTTATTTTCTGACATTTTTTGTTTTTCTGGGTACACTGGGGGCATACAACTGAAAGCACGATTTACACTAAACTGTTTCGATCTGCATCTATCCACCGCTACGTTTAGCGCACATCTCAGACCTCGAAAGCCCATTGGTGAACTGTAAAATTGCAAAAATAAATCATTACATTTACGCGCCAAAATATTACCGCCATTACATTGATTTTTAATTTATATATCAGAATCAGAATTTGTTCAATATGTTTTAAAGTTTCCTACTTTCGTCCTCTTATTGATTAAAATTTGTACTTATTCATGTTCCTAACCAACTAGCCCAACTAGCAAAATGATTTTTGTTCTAAATATATTTTGAGTTTTCAAGTTTTTTATTTTGATTTTGTCATATGTGTAATTGAATTAATTTAAGCAACATCCGCTAAATAAAAAAATTCAATAGTACAAAGACTGGTGCAAACACGTGGGAGATATTAATATTCATGTGCAGAGTTTTAGTTTTTGATTTAATCTTAGTTGTTTTTGAGTTTCATTCATTCATACGCAAAATACTTCAACAATTATATACGTACAATCAGTAATTGAGAATCTAAAGGTGATTTAAAGATCGGTATTGTATAGCCTTTTCTAACACTGCGAAATAATACTTCGTCATGGCAAGAGGACCATTAAGATGTAAAATTGGACCATCGATTTTAAATTCGGATCTTTCACAATTATATTCAGAATCAAGACGGTTATTAGAAAATGGGGCCGATTACCTTCATTTAGATGTGATGGATGGGCATTTTGTACCTAACCTCACTTTCGGTCACCCAGTAGTAAAATGTTTGCGATCAAAAATAAAAGATGCGTTTTTTGAAACTCACATGATGGTTCAAAATCCTGAGCAGGTAAGAAAATGCCACGTTTTACTTGAAACAATTATTGTACTTAATTATTTTGATAGTGGATAGAACCGATGGCCGATGCAGGCGTAGACCAATATACTTTTCATATCGAACCTGTTAAAGAAATAATCAAAACTTGTCGGAAAGTTAAAGAAGCTGGAATGAAAGTAGGTTTAGCTTTGAAGCCAGGGACTGGAATTGAAGATGTACGGCAATTTATCGATTTAGCAGATGTGATTTTAATAATGACAGTCGAACCTGGATTTGGGGGACAACAATTTATGTCAGATATGATGCCCAAAGTCCAATGGTTAAGACATAATTATCCCTTGTTAGATATTGAGGTCGATGGTGGAGTCGGGCTCAACACAATAAGTGCCTGTGCAGAGGTAATGTAACTTAAGCATTTTTTTCTCCATGAGTTTTTCATGCTTTTTCAGGCTGGAGCCAACATGATAGTAGCTGGGACAGCAATAATCCAATCCCCTAATCAACGTATGACAATCGCATCTCTAAGAGAAACAGTTGAAAGTTCGATCCACAAATGTAATGTCTAACTTCTAAACGTAATTTTGTATTCTTAATTTGAAATGCATTCCAAATTTATTTTTAAGTATTTTGTATAATAAAGAGTGCATAATTAATTTTTCGGTGAAAATATAGAACGGAAATATTACTTTCCTTTCAACATAATGAGTTCATTGTGCACTCAAGTTCTTTGCGAAAACTGCCCAAGACTTCGAAGTAACTTAATCAGTGTTGAACATTGCTGTGAAAAATTAAGAATACTACTTTATTCCTTATTAATATTAAGAAATAAAACGCGTTTTGACTACAAAAGTAATGTAAGGTATCTTTAATCAGGGCACTAAACAGCAGCAAACAAATTTGTTCATTATTTAGGGCGCCTTCAAAGCTTTAACAAAAATGTTGCAATATTTTTGTAGTCAAAGTGCAAAATATGGTGTATAGGCCACTGAAATTAATGTCTTTCTCATGTAACAAGGTCAATACGTGGTATTGTTATAAGTCGACATATTTTAGGTAAAACCGATAAATTCAACTAGCCATGCAAAATAATTCGAATTCATACATACGCAAAAACATTATTGCATGTAATGAGATGTTACATTTACCCAAAAATACTTGATTTCTAAAATATCTAATGAATAATAAAAAATATCATACAGGTGTGCGAAATATGCGAAAATTGATTCATACATTTTAGAGCAAAAATGCGAAAACAATCATTTAGAAATAAATACAGCTGTCAGAACATCTAGCTGAACACTACGGGATATCTATTGTAAATCAAGCTAATAAAATATTTATTTGTGTATTTCGAGTGCAAAGCTATCTTTTGTCGACTATTAATGATGACGACATTCATAATACACATAATATTTCCATTGAATGAAGACTTTTGTGCACATTCAAGAAACAACCTCGAGGTGGATTTAAAAAAATACGTAGGTCACGTAATAATATAAAAACTGATTCTCATCGATTTCTTCATTCCCAAATAAATTCTTAATAGTCCGTGAGACAAGTCATAAATTTTTCGTTGATTTCCGCTCACTTGAAACTTTGTGAGTGGCTTCATTGTGATGAGTCCGACAACTTTTTCATTTGGCAAAATTCTAGATTTGGGGGCGTTTTTCAACGACGGCTAATTAATTGAAAAAATATTACCGTTCTATTGATCTTAACACCGAAAGATTTTTTGATTATAGAATGAAAAAAAAGTATTGTCCGACATGAATATTGGTGCTAGCGGTAAGTCCGAAAAGCCGCACTTGTCATAAGTACCAACATACTTACCATAAGTACCAACATTCATGTCGGACAATATTTTTTTTCAATTTATAATCAAAATAACCAACGAAAAATTTATGCCGCGTCTTACGGACTATAACTACTCTAACGGCAAAAAATTTCGAACAAATCGTTTTTAATCTTCAGAATAGCGTATGTAATTACGGAAGCGTAGAAGGGCCACCAATTTTTTTTTTTTAAATATTCCTCTTATATTTTTGCTCTGAAAACTGACATTGCACTTAAATATTTGGCATTGCTATTCAAGTACTAAGCATTAAAGCATTGACACTTAATTTTTTAGCAATGCTACTTAAATTTATAGCATTGGTACTTAATTTTCTAGCATTACTTTTTAGCTTTCTGGCATTGCTGCTTAATTTTTTAGCATTGCTACTTAATTTTCTGGCATTGCTACTTGATTTTCTAGTATTGCTACTTGACTTTCTAGCATTGCTACTTAATTTTCTGGCATTGCTATTTAATTATTTAATAGTATTACTTAATTTGATGGCAATGCTACGTACTTTTCTTGCAGTGCTACCGGTTACTGTTATCTTTCTAAATTGGTAAATTGTCTACTTTACTTATTATAGCTATATTTGAACTACTAAGTTTAGTTCTTCTACGGGAAACATCACAAATATGATTATTGAAGATATAGTATCATCATATTTTGCTAAGGAACCATTCACTTCAATAACATAATTATCTTCACTTGATTCTTTGTTACTTATTATATTTCCTGAGACATAAAAGCAAACTATAATATATTGATCATTTAATGTCTGACTAGTTTATTATTGTTGTTATAATAATTACGTAGCAAATAATACCCGAGGGCATTATTTTGAAAAATAACAAACAAGTTTCCTAGTAACAGCAAGCTACTAGAGTAATTTCTTTGACAGAAATCACAATGACAGGAAATACATTGCTGAAAATTTTGATTGACATAATATAAAAGTCAGATATTACACATTGAAGGCACCACGGGAGTTGAACGGACGATAATGCTTACGACCAAAGTACGCACCTCGGGCCAGAGGTGTTTATCTCAGGCATTATTATCCTTTCAACATCTTTAATACCTTAATTACCAAAACAAATTGTTCTTATAAACTCAGTAACACAGGAAACTAACCGAAGCGTGGTAATATTCTAACCTATACTATTTTTGGTGACAAATAAATAAGTAGCAATGCTAGAAAATTAAGTACCAATGCTAGATAATCAACTAGCAATACAAGAAAATTAAGTAGCATTGCTAAAAAATTAATTGTCAAAATAGCAATGCCAAATATTCAAGTTGCAATGTCAGTTCTCAGAGCAAAAATATAAGGGGAATATTTTAAAAAAATAAATTTTGGTGGCCCTTCTACGCCTATGTAATGTAAGCTTTTTTGTATGATTGTTGATTTTATCCTTTAGAAATAACAGTATTTTAATTTGTCTGTTCGACAATATAAATTTCTTATTTTATAGGTAAATAATTGTTATACCGTAAAATAATTTTGGAGTCATTCAAACAAGCAATCCCAAGTAACAATTATGACCAAATATGACGTCACATATTTGATCATAATCGCGTCAGCAAGACGTCAATGCGTGGAGCTATATGATATCATAATATGACTTATGTTTGACGTCATTTTATGACTTAATGTCGACGTCATATTATGACTTGAACTTTATGAACTTAACCATTACCTAAAAGTTCCTTGAAAAGTAAATAATAATAAAATGAGTATACTGGTTGAGCAACGAAATGCGTAACATAGGATTTTATAATTGTGCGCATATTGGCTCTGTATATGTTAGAACAAAAGTCCAAGAATAAAAAGTTGTTCAAAATAAATTTTCACCCATGGAAAGTCTTCATTTAGCATTAGATATTTCGAAAATAGAAAACGAATGAAGCAAACTTCCATTCTGACAGTTCAGTTCCGTGTTATTACAACTTGAGAACAATGAAAAATTGTTCAAAATCAATTTTCACTCACGAAAAGTCTTCATTTGATGCGGTAGACTTTCTGTAGCTTTGAAAAAAATTAACAATAATAATGCCGCATTGAACTGTCAGAATGAAAGCTTGTTCCATTCGTTTTTTATTTCCATGGCTATCTGATTTTTGACGAAAATGTCATATTTCATTTTCTAAATATCTAATGCTACAGATATTCTATTGCATTAAGTAAAAGACTTTTTATACGTGAAAATTTATTTTGAACAACTTTCCATTCTTATACTTTTGCTCTAAAATATACATCCTGTATATTTCATAACTTAACTCGTTCATAATCCTCACAATTGAACACTGATCTCTATATAATTATATATAACTTCATATCTGGATAGCTGATACTGATGACGTCGAATTTAAGTCATAAAATGGATGCTGGGCTGAAAATGTTACATACGTCACAATATGACGTTGAATTTAAGTCATAAAATAACGTTGAGCTAAAAAACGGAACTAAATCAGTTAAAAACGTAAGCGCAAAGTACATTGACTAAAAAAATATATCTATAGAATCATATATAAAGCATAAGTATAATTTCTCAAAACGCTGAAACACAACGTCAAATTATGACGTCAAATCATGACCACAATTTGACTGTTCAGATGTGGAGTCGCCGCTATTTTGAGTCTTGTAGTAAAGCATCATTGATAACTTTTTTTTCAGTTGCAAATATTTTTTTGTGTTATCCTTCTACCTAAAATGTGTCGAAAAGTAGTTAAATAATTCATAATATCGTAGTGGGGATCTGATTCAATTAAGTGTTTCTCTGTAAGAATATTGCAGGAAATTACTATATCTGCTTAGAATTTAGTTTTTTTAAAGAAAATTCTACTAAGATATTTTATGAAGCAATTGTTAATGTTTACATAATTATTTTAATACTTTTGTAAAACAACGAATTATTTTTACATTTTTTTTATACGGTAGCTTCAAGCAGATGTCGTATTTTCAAACGCAATTGTTGTGTTACTAAACATTTTTATTTTTGTTAAACATGTAAAGACTGTTAATTGTTATCTGACTGGCTTTTACATTGCTCAATTTATGATGAATGTGTCAATAAAAGAAAAAAACATGTTATATTAAAAAAATATATATTATTCAGATTTTGTTACATTGGATTGAGAAACAAATGATTTCAGTTTGTTTCTAGGATTAAGTTTGGTCCGAAGTGCCGACATCGACACAAGAATTGCTTCTTCAGTGCGAATTGTTCTAGATCCTTGATTGGGTAAAGTATTTAGATAATAATCGAATAAATCCGACGGGTCGTCTGTGTTAAATATTTCGTCATTTTCTAATGCTGCCTCTAGTCCCTGGAGTCCACCAAAAACTATCAAAGCATGTTTAAATTCCGGTAAAGAAATTTCATCCACAATTGTTCCTTTTTCCGAAGTTCCTATAGTTAGGTCATATCTAAAAAAAATAGTTTATTTTAAAAACTAAAATTGAATTGATAAAATTAATACTCACCCATCTTTGTATGGGCTTTGTGCAAACATTTCAGCCAATGTTTTGGCTATTCGAACATTATATCCCCAATAAACTCCAGTCTCTATTCTTGGAACATTCGGTGCAACAACTACGCCACGAGGTTTCGTGCTTCCTTCAGCTTGAGGTAACAATTTAACAGTTACCCTTAAACCAGGACTTAATTCTTTATCAACTCTAACATCTTTGAGTAATCCAACGTTAACGTAAGAACCGCGTCCTTCTTTAGAAGGTTTATTTGAAACTACGCCCTCACGAAAAATGAAATCATTGGTTTGTCGCAAATGATGCGGGGCATCCAAAGGATTGAGAAGTCCTGCGTTTTTTAAATCATTGTGTATTGGGAAAAAGAATTTTCGTAGATATTGTGGACATTCTAGGTATTGTAAAATTCTAGCAAGCTGAACACAGCATCGTCTTGCTGTTTTCACGCCATCTGTGTCTTCAATTTTAGAAATTTTGTCGTTTATAGTTCCTTCATAATCATCAAAAACAATTATTTCATCGACTTGAAATATGCAAGCGGCTCTTGCGATTTGCCCTGCTAAGTAAGTTCGGAGTTCTTGTGATTGAGCATTGTCTAAAATTGAACCAGGTACTGCTAAACTTATTGTTGATGGTGGTATAACCTCAATTTTCTCCAATTCTTTATTTTCATCTGTTTTTGCTTCTTCTACCTTTTGTTTTTTGATTTTTTTCAGTAACTTTTCTTCTTTCCATTGTTTCCTTCGCTGTTTTTGCAATCTGTTTAATTCTTTTGTCGTTTTGTATGTATTATTGCTAGTTGACATATTTGGCATTGCCCAAAACACGTGTGAAGTATTGACATCTAATAAATCTTCACGTATTTAAAAATCAAATGAATTAATATTTTTCCAAGAAATAATCTAATTTCAGAAAATTGCAGCTTTATATCATATTATAGCTATAAAGCATAACATTGTAATACGAAAATAAATATATAAATGATTTCGCTCCCTTATAAATTGTTTTACTCAGGACTGTTTTTCGGGTAAGACCTTGCTTCATAAATAGTAGATAAATTAAAATTTTGAGTCAACTTGATATCCTAAATTATCCTTAAATACTTGTACAGCAATCTAATATTATTTTTTTTAGGATCTTAAGACTTGCAACTTGTAATATAAGCAATACAACAGCTAAGATGGCTTCTGACTATTCTTACACAAGCGGTACCCATTCTGTTGCATACGTAACAACTCCAAATGAAGAAGTTGCTAAATCTCTTGCCCATGGGCTGGTGTCTGAAAAACTAGCAGCTTGCGTTAATATTATCCCAAAAATAACGTCTGTTTATGAATGGGAAGGAAAAATTAATGAAGATTCGGAAGTAATGATGATGATAAAAACTCGAACGAGTAGAATTAACGATTTGACTAAATATATAGTCGCACATCATCCGTATTCAGTTTGCGAAGTGATTTCTCTGCCTATTCAAGCAGGAAATAGCGCATATTTAAAATGGGTAGGGGATATTGTTCCCACAAATTAAAATATTGGATCTGTATTTATTTTAACCTTATTCATGTAAAAGTAAAAATTATTAAGGCCCGGTTTTTCCACCTACGATTAACTTTATTCGGTGGATAAAATCCACAGCAACAACTGTTACCATAGTAATTATCTAAAGAATAAAGTTATTCGAAGCTGGAAAGACCTGGTCTATAAGTAGAATATATTGTTCAAAATAAAGAATTTATAATATACAGCATTAATTATATTTTTTATCTACGGAATACTTTCTTTCTGCCCAAGTCCCAAGTGCTGTTGGCAGACTATTGCTGTTTGTGAAGATGTCACACAAGCAGCATAAAAGAGGGCAGCAAAGAAATCACGTCCCAATTCTACTAATTTATAGAACAATAGTATGATTCATATTAATTTTTGAAAAAAACCTTGTAATTTTTACTTGTCCGACCTTTATAATAGGAAAAGTATTGTAATCGTGATTTTTTTTTACAGTTCAAGATTTTAAGTATATTCCGAAATTGAACCGCGATTAGTTTTTCGACAACTGGTTAGGTTTACGGAACGCGGTTGACGAATTTCTTGGTTACTTTCTGTAACCAAACTAACCGCGTTAGTTCGGCGGTTACGGTTATGAGGGTTTAGGGCGGTAATTTTGAAATAAACTACGGTACTTGATAGTTCGTTTAGGTTGAAATTCTTTTTTGATGGAGATGAGAATGTCTATTGTTTAGGATTTTTAAATTTGCAGAAGTGGACTACGAATTTGTGGGGCCTTAGACTAACATTACTTAGGGACCTACCTAATTAATCAAACTAATTGTCATTCTGTCAATAAACCACTGATCTAACACTGGATTGGATTTAGGCCGCTGAGATGCGTCCCCAATTGAGCGCCGCCATCTTGGCAAAAATTGAGGTTTTGTGACAGATCAATACCGCGTTGGGCAGTGATATTTAAAATTTAGCTGTTTGGTTTGACGGTATTTTATTATCAAACATGATGATCGAGTGCATGTTTTGCGGAAAGAAACCCGATTCATCGAGAAATTTGACACTGCACAAGTAATTACAACGAAATAATCTGAAGTAACTGTCGTTATGACTGAAATAAGTAAACATTACTTATTTTTATTGCTATGCTATGATGTGAATATTTTCAAGATTCCCATCCCATGAACAATCGTTCTAAAAATGGCTAGAACAAATGGGTTTGCCAAAAACATGAGGTTATGTTCTCAAAATTTTGTTGCGTCCGCGCTAAAACAAAATAAATATACACGACTCTGGAAAATGATGCTGTTCCGACTATTTTCACCGAACTATACAAAAACTATTGCGTTAACTGCAAAACCAAAAAAAAATTTTCAAATAGTCACACAATTCTCAATACGATTTATTTATTGTTTAGATTTATAACAAAAATCGTAACTATTCAATGAATTTAATAATTCAGAGCTAAAATGTTTGAAAAATAGTTAAAATACTGATACTGAAAAATTAACAAATATTTTGAACTATTAAAGAATATTTTCAAATATTTTAACTATTATAACAATTTTTAAATATTTTTAACTATTATTGATTATTAATGTGTGCATATTGACGTATACTGAGAATAATTTCATCATCTAACTTGTATTATACTTCGAATCTCATCGAGTATCTCCTTTAAGTATTTTGAATTTGCCGCTGAATCGTGTCACAAAACCTCAATTTTACTGTCAAGGTCGCCGTTCAACTGGAACCGCTTTCAGATGCCAGAATACAGCCTATACCCAATCCAGTGTTATATAGAGATCAGTTTTTGCTGAAGTAGTGCGATTTTAAGAGGTGGGAATACGGACCTTAGTATTTTACGTTTATCTCATAAACAGTAGTATTTATTATAAAATATGAAATTCCTAAAATTGATCCTCGAATAATTTGGCCCAACATTTTAAATTATTCTGAAACGTTTTAAAACATTTTGGAACGTTTTGAAACTTTCGGTAATGTTTTAAAACAACCTGAAACGTTTTAGAGCACCCTGAAACGTTTTAAAACAACCTGAAATATTTTAAAACACTCTGTAACGTTTATGAACAATCAGAGATGTTTTTAAATAAGCAGAGACGTTTTTGAACATCCTGAAATGTTTGAAAACAGCCTGAAATGTTTGAAAATATCCTGAAACGTTTCAAAACTTCTTGAGACGTTTTAAAACATCGTGGGACGTTTATGAAGAAATCTTAAAACATCCTGAGCCGTTTTAAATTATCTTCAAACTTTTTAAAACAACCAGAGACGTTTTAAAACATTCTGAGGCGTTTTAGAACAACTTTTAACGTTTGAGAACAACTTTAAACGTTTGAGAACATCCTGAAACGTTTTAAAACAACCTGAAATATTTTAAAACACTCTGTAACGTTTATAAACAACCAGAGACGTTTTTTAATAAGCAGAGACGTTTTTAAACATCCTTAGATGTTATAGAACATCCCGAGGCGTTTTCAAACATTCTGAGACGTTTTAAAACATCCTGAGTCGATCTAAATAATCTTGAAACATTTCAAAACATCCTGAAATGTTTGAAAACAACCTGAAACGTTTTAAAACAACCTGAAATATTTTAAAATATCCTGAAACTCTCAAAAACATCTTGAGACGTTTTAAAACATCGTGGGACGTTTATGAAGAAATCTCAAAACATCCTAAACCGTTTTAAATTATCTTCAAATGTTTTGAAACAACCAGAGACGTTTTAAAACATTCTGAGGCGTTTTGGAACAACTTGAAATGTTTTAGAACATCCTGAAACATTTAAAAACAACCTGAAATATTTTAAAACACTCTGCAACGTTTATTAACAACCAGAGACGTTTTTAAATAAGCAGAGACGTTTTTAAATAAGCATAGACGTTTTTAAACATCCTTAGATGTTATAGAACATCCCGAGGCGTTTTAAAACATTCTGAGACGTTTTAAAACATCCTGAATCGATCTAAATAATCTTGAAACATTTTAAAACATCTTGAAATGTTTGAAAACAACCTGAAACGTTTTAAAACAACCTGAAATGTTTTAAAATATCCTGAAACGTTTCAAAACATCTTGAGACGTTTTAAAACATCGTAGGACGTTCATGAAGAAATCTCAAAACATCCTGAGCCGTTTTAAATTATTTCAAATGTTTTGAAACAACTAGAGACGTTTTAAAACATTCTGAGGCGTTTTGGAACAACTTGAAATGTTTTAGAACATCCTGAAACGTTTTAGAACAACCTGAAATATTTAAAAACACTCTGCAACGTTTATAAACAACCAGAGACGTTTTTAAATAAGCAGAGACGTTCGGGAGAACATTCCGAGGCGTTTTAAAACATTCTGAGACGTTTTAAAACGTCCTAAGTCGATCTAAATAATCTTGAAACATTTTAAAACATCCTGAAATGTTTGAAAATAATCTGAAACGTTTTGAAATATTCTTAAACGTTTTAAAACAACCTGATATGTTTTAAAATATCCTGAAACGTTTCAAAACATCTTGAGACGTTTTAAAACATCCTGAGCCGTTTTAAATTATCTTGAAACGTTTTAAAACAACCAGAGACGTTTTAAAACATCCTGAGGCGTTTTAGAACATCCTGAGGTGTTTCAGAACATCCTGAGGTGTTTTAAAACTTTCTGAGGCGTTTTAGAACAGCCGGAGACGTTTTGAAACATTTGAATTATAATAAAATTTGTTATATTTTTCTGAAACAATGTAATAATTAAATAAAATCAAACAAAATAAGTAATTTGGTTCTATCGTGTATATCAAATTAAAGTTTCTGCAGGAATAATAAGTAGAAGTGTCAAAAAGGATATTTAAATGATTGTCAATTGTTTTTTTACAAGTTATTCAAATAATGCCCAGTTTGCTATAAATTTAAAGCTCTCGGGGAGAGCTTATTAAAAATATAAAGTAAATAATCAGTAACCATCTTTTAATTACACTCCCGGCCATTAAATGTCTGAACTGTATGTTCTAATGAATAAAGACCCCAAAAATCTGGAAAAGGACTCTATTTCAAAAAATGACAGCTGTCCCTTTGAAAATGACAGCTGTCACTTTGAAGTATGCAATTAATTGATGCGACACTCTACATTTATAAAACAGCGATAGAACTGGCTATAAAATTTATGGTCGGAGAAGTACTGTGTGCCCACAGCAGATTTTTTTTTTGTAAATGATGAATGTATTGGTCAAGACTTGAATTTATTTTGTTTTGGAATTGAAATTTTTCACTTGAAAAACTCAGAATTTACTACTAATACAACTAACATCAGAAACTTGGTTGAATCTCAAGACTAAAAGAGAATGAATCATTATTTACAATTTGAAAAATTACAATACAGTCATAAAAAAGTTTTTTTTTTTAAATCCAATGCGAAATATGCTTTAATCAGTTAATACACAATTTCTTAAAAATATTTATAATTAATTTGTGACATAGTTCTCTATAATTACTGCAATGATTTTTAAGATGTAGATATAGAACGAAAATTATTTAGCTAATCAAGTTTTGTCACAATGAGTTTTAATAAAATTATCTTACAGTAAAATCTAATTTTTGCAATGAATTTTTATTGCCAAAAAATTTTATACCTAAACGGTACGATCTAAAAATAGTAACAACTTTATCAGAAGGAGGACCAAAAAATTTTGTGTTCGAGGGAGAAGTGAAAATTGAAATAAATATATATTTTTACAAATAAATACGAAATTAAATCTCTATTTTTACAGGTAATATGCAATAAAAAATCCGATAAAATCATAATGCATTCTGAGAAATTAAATATACATCAAGAAAAACTTTCCGTTAATGAAATTGAGTTTAAGACTTCGATTAAAGTACTCAAATATGACATAGAAGAAAAAAACAATTTTTTAAGCATTTATTTAGTAAAACAGCTTGAAGAACAAAGGGTATATATTGTTAATATCATGTTTGATGGAATTGTGAGTAAGAATTTAGCAGGTTTCTATCGAAGTAGCTATCGCAAGCAAGACAATGATACAAATCCGACTTGGTTGGCCGCCACACAGTTTGAACACCTGTATGCTAGAATGGCATTCCCATGTTGGGATGAACCAATTTATAAGGCTAAATTTAAGATAAATCTTGGACACCATGTCAATTTAAAATCAATCAGCAACATGCCCAGGGAAAAAACTATCAAAATGTTGGTACAATTTAATTTTTCACTATAATTATAAAATATTTTATTATTCGTAGCAATGAAAGTTATGTATTAGACATATTTCAAGAATCAGTTCCAATGTCGACTTATTTGGTAGCATTCATAATTTCTGATTTTGAATACATTTCCTCTCCAGCAGGATTGAGTAAAACTTTATTTAGAATTTGGGGAAGAAAATCTGCATTATCTGAGGTAACACTTTCAACTTTTTAATTCTATTTTCGATTATACAATTTTATTTTTTTGTAATAAAGGCTAAATTTGCAAGTATAATTGGTCCTAAAGCACTTACCTTTTACGAGGGTACTTTCAACATACCATTTCCACTTCCCAAACAAGATATGGTTGCGCTACCAGATTTTCAAGAAGGAGCCATGGAAAATTGGGGCCTAATCACTTACAGGGAAGATTTGTTTTTCATTCAATCTGAAATAGCTTCCAAGAAACAAAAAAGCAGCACTGCGAATATTATATGCCATGAATTGGCCCATCAGTGGTTCGGGAATTTGGTAACTATGAAATGGTGGAACGATTTATGGTTAAACGAAGGTTTTGCTACTTATATGGCAACAATATGTGTCAAATTTTTGGACATCAAGGATAATTATGAGCAAGAAGAATTTATTTCTCATTTGAATAAAATTTTTTCTTATGATACACTACGGTCTTCATATCCGGTAAATAAGGACGAATATTTTAATAATTTTTAAGGTTTTTGTTTTATTAGTTTATTAAGAAATTAAATCTTGAGTTTGTGTTTGGAAGTATTATAGGCCGCGGTACAGAATCCCTTTCTCCGGATTATTAACACTCTTTTGAAACTTTGTGAGTGGCTTTATTTTGATGAGTCCGGCAACTTTTTTATCTACGAAAATCTTTGAAACTGCTGCATTTTCCAGCGAACAGCCTAAAAAGACGTCGATTTTATGATTTATTCTTGATCAATAACATCACTCTCTTTTATAGTTTAATCGTAAGATAATAATAGCAAAAGCACACACAATATTTTGTCCGACAAAAAAATTGCGGCGTTCGGCGTAACCCCCATCTCCAACATATCAAAATTACAAGTTTTGTTAGATTATTAGCATTCTGTTGGAATTCTCAGTACTATCAAATAAACATTGGTAAAGTTGAGTGGCAAAATGTCAATTCTATGAGTTTGGTTTGTTGACCTCCCGTCAGTCAATAACTAAACAATGAAGATTAGAAGGTACTTTTGAGTTTGTACATGCACAAATTATGTACTTATCAAATAGTCAACTTGAAACTAGTACTAAATGGAAGCTGCTGTTTCGTAAGTTTGCCCAAACTGCTTGATTTCAAGCTCAGTAATTGTGAGAGATGGTAATTTGCGAAATCTCTGAAGTAACAAGCAAACATTCATGAGCTGTCAAAAATGCGCTTTCATCATCTAGATGATTCTTCTATTTTTTTTCTAATTAACAATCATTTTGAAACTAAAATAATTTCATTCAGACAACAATTAATTTATTTATGGCCAGTTGCACTACTCTTCCGCTCTAGTTTCAACTTCAAGCTTCTAGACCGTCAGATAGTCGTAGATTTGAGTGCCCCATTTTGTTTTCTCTGCCTTCAAGAGTTTCGATAAATATGTATGTTTAGAGTATAATAATGCCAAAATTAAAGCTGGACCGTGTGGCCAACAATAATAATTAATTTTAAATTTTCATGAAAAATCCTGTTTTGATCCAATTTTCTCGTTTCTGCCATGCTTACGAAATAAAATTTAAGGAAAAAAGAGTCAGCGAAAAACGATAGGCAGAAGTGATCCACTTGGCCAAGGGTTTGGAATGAAGGCTCGATTATGCAAAAAAATATATCAATTTTTCACGTTTTTTTCGTTTCTGCCGTTTGGCCATATGAAAGTTGATATCATGAGTATCTCGTAAAGACGAATGGCATAAGTTTTTCGAATGGCCAAGTCAAGATATGCAAGAAAACATCTTGCGAAAGTCTGAGCATGGCAGAGACGAGAAAATTGGATCAAAACAGGATTTTTCATGAAAATTTAAAATTAATTATTATTATGTTAGCCACACGATCCAGCTTTAATTTTGGCATTATTATACTCTAAATGTACATACTTATCAAAACACTTGAAGGCAGAGAAAACAAAATGGGGCACTCAAATCTTCGACTATCTGACGGTCTATTCATTCAAACAGAAAATATCGAATTGGAATAATGACAGCAACATTTATGTCACATTTGACATTCGAATTTTGGTACTATATTGTTCAGTTAAGCGACACTTACAATTCAAGAGGCAGTGGGGTAACTCATTCATAGTTGTTTCAAAAATAAAATTTTAAATCCAAGAGGAATATTTATTGTAATAATACATTAAATTATTTCACCATATATTTTTATTACATACACCGAGGGACTTAAATGCTTGATTCAATAATCACCTGAGGGATTAAAGGCACTTTATTCAGAGTGATCAAAAATGATTGTCCGTGCCGCCTTGTTCTGATTTTATCTTTGCCGCCTACTTGAGGTAGAGAGCTTTAAGTGACAGATGACAGTTCCTCTGAAAACACTATTTTAACCTGAAAATTTGGTAGAATAATAATAAATTTTCAATAATCATTCAATAATACAGCTATTCACTCACTTCCTTGTTTTTTGAATCAGATTATGGATAAATCCGTCACAAAATATGCGAAATATACGCCACTGTGTTCTTGAAATGTCGGTAACGTAGTTATCAAAATAAATAAATTTATACTAACTTTATTCCATGAAGATAGTTTTGATCATAATGCGAACTTTTGCTAGTCACGTGACAGACAATCATTATTGATCACTCTGTATATTGAATCACAATAGTCTATAAGCAGATTATTTAATCTTACAACGTTGACAACAAACTTGATACAAAAATGTTGAAATTCACCATAGTAACAAGACTGGCTACAACAGTTCTTAAATAAATGAGCTTGCTGTCAAAAAGATGAGCAAGAATTGAATGTTTGAAATAAATAAGTAATTTATTCTTGGATCATCTTGAGCTTCTTTTATATGGCTGCCTTTGGAGTTACAAGTACCCTTAGATCATAAATAATAACTAGATGGAAGAAACTGCGAACGGTTACGACGGAAAGAGATGGAAGATATATTGTAAGAAAGCTGGAGAAATGAACTGCGCAAGTGTGACAATAATCAAATTTCGGTTTGTCAAGCCCGCAAAATGACAAACACATGATGTAATGAGTTCTTATTTCTGTAAAAGATATTTATATTCATTCGCCGTTTTCTAGTTGCAAAGTACATCTTTTTAACATGACTTTTATAAATAGCAAATGAAATTCGGTAGACATGCGCAGTTCGTTTCACTTCATTTTTCTTTCATTATATTTCATGTCTTTGTCCCTCTAACGTAACCTATATTTTCCTCTCTTTCTGGCATAACCGTTCGCAAAAGTCTAGATATTATTTATGATCTAAGCAAGTACCACACTAAATGAGCTTTGCCACTGTGGTGTTGGTCCTCTACAATAGATCTTTGGCAGATGCTCTGCAACTGCTATGTTCTTCAGCTGCTGAGCGCACTGTTATATATTCAGAAAAGATTAGAAATTTGTAATAGAGCATTTTTTTATTAACTCACGTCCTGAAGTTGTGGTGATGACAATGACCTGAAAGAAAAAGCTGAAAGAGAAGTTTGATTAGTGCCAGCGCAGCGGTGAATTTTCTAATTATCTAGCCACAATCATTGAACATTCACTCATCATCCAAAAACTCCTCTTTTCTTTCCATTTATTATTTCTATTTATATTTATTATTTATTTCTTGAATTATTTCTTCTAATTGGCTTTGCTCTAATGCTCCATTCACAGCGCGAAATTTGGTGAAATTCCAAATACGAAATTTTAACTGTTGAAATTTGTCCGATCACAGCCTGAAATTTAGACACCGAAATTAGTGACTAGCGACAGCTGTAGGCTTAATTTCGAAGTAGTTTTGAAGCTTGAATCAGCAATTATATTGTTTGTGTGTTTTGTTTATATTCAAATTGATATTATAAATATGATAACTGAGGAAGAATTATTACATTTAATTTCTTGTTATCCTTCTTTATGATAGGAGAAATATAAATTTTAAGAATTATCGTGTGGAAACCACTAAGAATTAGAAATCTTCAAGTACTGCCTCCAATCAAGATAACTTATTTCAAAAAGATAAAAATCAAGCACAAACAAAAATCGTACACAAATAATTAAACGTCAAATGAAATAAGAGTTCATTCAAAACACATATTCTTCTTCATTATTTTTGTAGAACGCAACCTAAATTACAAGAAAAGTTTGGAGCTTGCAAGGTTTGGTCAAAGTGAAATTTGTATGCACCAAATTTCAGCGCTGTGAACGCTACTACGGCTTTCCCATATACCAAGCTTTACGAATTTCGACGAATTTCACCGAATTTCACGCTGTGAATGGGGCATGACCCTCTAAGCTTATGCCCCATTCACAGCGTGAAATTCGGTGAAATTCGTCGAAATTCGTAAAGCTTGGTATATGGGAAAGCCGTAGTAGCGTTCACAGCGCTGAAATTTGGTGCATACAAATTTCACTTTGACCAAACCTTGCAAGCTCCAAACTTTTCTTGTAATTTAGGTTGCGTTCTACAAAAATAATGAAGAAGAATATGTGTTTTGAATGAACTCTTATTTCATTTGACGTTTGATTATTTGTGTACGATTTTTGTTTGTGCTTAATTTTTATCTTTTTGAAATAAGTTATCTTGATTGGAGGCAGTACTTGAAGATTTCTAATTCTTAGTGGTTTCCACACGATAATTCTTAAAATTTATATTTCTCCTATCATAAAGAAGGATAACAAGAAATTAAATGTAATAATTCTTCCTCAGTTATCATATTTATAATATCAATTTGAATATAAACAAAACACACAAACAATATAATTGCTGATTCAAGCTTCAAAACTACTTCGAAATTAAGCCTACAGCTGTCGCTAGTCACTAATTTCGGTGTCTAAATTTCAGGCTGTGAACGGACAAATTTCAACAGTTAAAATTTCGTATTTGGAATTTCACCAAATTTCGCGCTGTGAATGGAGCATTATTCGTTATTGCCAAGCTACGTAGCTACGTGAAGTTGGTTGCTTTCTGCCTAAACTACGAACGTTATTCAAATCTTCAAAAATTGAGAGACGTATTAAATCTTTTATCTACGTTTTTTTTTTTATCTTCTTGAACCTACATTATTAAATAGTGTTTTTTAGTTGAGAATCACGAAATAGAAAGTCTGGCAGCTTGACGTTGAGCGGTTGTGCAAAATAACATGAAACAAGAAGAAGTAGCAAACTGTACATCATAGCGTCAAGAAATTTTTTAATATTGTAATGTCTATTGCTTTTGAAGGATTTGTTCATAATGAAATAAAAATCACTATTTAATAATTGAAAGTAAAATAAAAGTTTTTTCCGGATATTACTAACAAACACTTACAGCCTTATTCATAGTGAAACACATAAACCAGGTTTAATCTTGGTTTAGTAGACCTAGTTTAAACCTAGTCTAAATAAATCAATTCATAGAGATTTTTAAACCAGTTCTAAACTAGGTCTAACAAAACTGAGTTTAAATCAGATTCAAGAATTATCTCTCATAGGCTTTGGTTTGTTTTGGATATGCAGTGACATTTGACAGTTATTATTCACTAGGATTATCATACATTTTGTTGATTTCATTAGGTCAAAGTGAGTAAACGATTGGTCATTATAACAAAATAAGTAGGACAAACAAAAATTAAAATTCACTTTGAAATATATTAATAATAGAAAACTGAAAAAGAAGGTGCAGCATAGATAGAATTTCAGGCACAGTTGCAGCAAATACTCAGTTCCGATAAATAAACGGAATATTGATGATGATATGATTTATAACACAACGAGATTTTGACTACAGATTGGGTTAAAGAGCAAACTCATCCGAAAAAAACAAGGAATAGATTATAGAATCAGAGTCAATCTTTCATATAATTTTATGTATGAAAATAGATCCCAATTTTCTTCAATATAACAATGATAATAGTTTTAGTTGAAAAACGGAAGGTTTTGTGACGGAGTTTAATGGTTCATACTTTATAATGTACTATTTATTGTTTCATTATTATAATCAGTGGAAAATTGGCTTATTGGATTTAGTTTATCCAGAGAAATTGATTGCTGATTCAATCGAAAACGGATGAATATGGTATTATCTATTGACTATTCGATTGTCGTAATGAACCAAACTCATAACTTCTCAAATTTGTGTACTGAAGTGATCTTTGTTGAATCCTTTGTTGTAATCAAAAGAAAATAATCACCATCGTAAAATAATTGATAAATCTCATAACTATAACTTTAAGTACTTATTATTTTGTTGTATGTACCACGGGCATAATCAAGATTATAGCACACGAGAAATTTAAATCTCTCCGCTTCGCGTCGAGCTTTAAACATTCCCTCGTGATTATGCCCTTAATACATAAATAACTATTATAAGATCCAAAAAAATTGATAATCATTATTTTGATAATCTGTCATTTCAGCTCTTGACTTTTGACAAATGGGTTGGGTTTAAAACATATTTAAACTAGGGTGCGAGTGGGTTTAAATATTTAAACCTAGTTTACTTCTAAATCGTATCTATGAATAAGAGTTGAAACGGATCTAACGATAAACCAAGTTTAAACCCAATTATTTCAACTATGAATAAGGCTGTATATAATTTATTTATCACTTACTACTATCAAACTAAGCCGCAGATATCTATTTTTAATTATTCATTTATTTATTACACTGACTACTCACTATTTTACTGTTTTATTGTTCACAGTTCACTGTTCACTGTTCATGGTTCCTCAGTTAGTTCGTTTTCTCATATATATACAGATTTTCCTTTTTCGAAATGTTCTCGGCTAGTCTGTAATATTACTGGAACTTTCCACTGTGCAGAACATTGTGATGCGGTGCGATACGAGGACGCCCAGACAGGGCCAGATTCAGAGCTTATTTTATTTTTACGAATTTTTACATTTTCGCACGTTACAATATTTTCATGAATATCATGATGCTGTAAAATATTGAAGGCCGACAAATAAATTGCCACAAAGTGGCTCAGAACATCAAATGTCAGAATTTGAATATGACAAATGTTACAAATTGCCGTTGCATCTGCACCGAATTATATCCAAAGAGCGTATAAGGATGGTCAATTGTTCACATATCACATTATTCCAAAATTATGTCAATCCCACAAATCAGTGGCGGTACATGCTGCTTTAAGGCCATGGGGGTTTTTTATATTTGAATGATAACTAAATTTATAGATACATGTTATCTTTTATCACTGTCCTAAATTCTAATTTAAATAAAACTTCATCTGCAAAAAATAAAATTTATTTAGGATTGTGTCTTTATTTACAATAAATATTTTTATACCATGTAAACTTGAGTAAATAAGTTCAAATTACAAACAGCAGCCAATTGTAGTACGAGTTATATTCGAACAGGTTCGGCAATACAATATTCAACTCTGTGTAACAGTCTGCATACATTGTAAAGGCTTCATTCGATTACAGTCGCAATAGTACAGATTTTTAGAAACCGTACAAGTAAAAAAACAAGTACATAGTAAAGTAGGTCGCTTGGGAAAAACAGCACTTGTTTGTCACTTCAAAAAAGAACTTTTATTACACTCAGGATTATCCTTTTATTCTCACTGGAATAATTTTCTGCCTTATAAATTTGCCAAGCATGTTATTATGTAATATTAAATGAAAATGATTCTTCCTTTGAGACCTAAAATCTCTTAGATGAAAATGGTGAGTTTATCAGCTACAGACAACGAATATTTCAAATAGTGCCTTTATTTCAGTATTAGAATGGCATAATTTGATACTAGATGATTTTTAGTAACATTTTACTGTCAGAAATTGATAATATATAAAAGAAAGATGGATTGGGAAATTTCTCGATGAGCAATGAGAACAAAATAATTCTGATTACTTGATGTTTATCATGATTGTTCCGAAGATCAATTAATTCCATTCTATGTTTCTGCAACTTATCGATCTTTTTCTCTTGTAGTCACTGTTACTCGTACTTAATCACTGAATGATTTACTGACTGAATGAATGCCTCTCCTAGCTTGCGCTCTTATATACCTAAACCGACAATGGACCAACATTCAATTGTTTAACAGTTGTTACCTTGCAACCACCGAACATCTAGTGACCATAGCCTGTCAATCATGTCCGACAATTGAATATCGACCTTGTCAATACTAACTAGGATTACAGTTACAGCGAATTCAAATAAATAATTATGTGACCTAATTACTACAAATATTCCATATTTGTGACAATATTATTAATTTTTGATGTAAATTTTGTTCATTACATCATTTATCAAGCGAACCGGGTAATATGATCTAATAAAACTAGAATCTCGCAAAATTAATGCTCCTTTAACGCTATCTATTCTTTGTTTATGTTCCCTAAGTCGACGTTCATGACTTCAGTTTATGCTCTACGGTCCAGTTACGCATTGCACGTAATTATTTAGTCAGCTGAATATCCGTTTTAGTGTTTTGTGTCGCTATAACGCCCGTCCAAACAATCCTGCGTTAATTATTCTGCAGTTGTTATTTCAATGTTATGAGATTCCGGATATCCTGCTCTCTAAAAACAGATAAATTAATTTATGAGTAAGTATATTTACGACTTTCTTGAGAAAAATATATAAATGCTTACAAATTTTGATATTTTATTAGAAAAAATTACCTTTTCTTCCCTTTTAATTTATCGACTGATGTACATTTCGATAGCAACGCTATCATCATCAGAGTACCTGTACTATAATTCCAGTAGCAATAAGGACCTTTGAATACGACCGGAAACAGAGTATATTTAATTTTTATAATTTATTATTCTGTCAGCAATTTTTAAGATTCGCTGCCAATGGCTTATTCTTTTAAATCTCAATTTACAACATCGCGTTAAACTTTCGTATGGCATGCTGCAATCATCAGACATCTGCACAAATGGTGAACAATTTGTTTCGTACCAAATGTCAAACAAAGTTGAAGGAGAATGAACGACGGGTATTTAGTTATGTTCGATGTAGAATTGTAGAACGTCCTTGCGATCAGCAAAGACTGTTTAGGTGTGGCTTTAGCTACCAACAATTGTTAGTAGAACAATATTCTATCGAATGCTCATTTAACATATGTTGTTACAGAAATTACTTCCTGATTTGTAGTTTTTATGAACTGTTACAATTTCCTTCTGGAAGAAAGTTACAGCTAATATAAATATCAATATCGATATTATTGAAACCATAAATTCAGAAATGAAAGTGCATTTTTCTTAATTATGGTCTTGGCAAGCCGGTGGTTTAAGGTTATGACTTTAAACACTGCGAATACGAGACCGTAGGTTCAAATTTCTTCTGAAGATTGAATGTATGTAATTGGAACTGTGTTGTACTACAATAATAGTATGAAAAAACAAATTAACCACTTGAGTTTTTTAGCAAGAACTCTCTCTTCCGTTCGGTGAACTTGTATTCAATTCTACGTTAACTAAATAAAATTCAAATATTAAATTTGTTAGCAATATGATCCATCAATACTCATATTAGAATTCTAAGTGCGAATTCACAATGTGCGTAGACATAAGGAGTACGTAGAAACATAAACGTAAGAAATTATGTATGTTCGCAGTGGTCGTAACGTAAAATATTAAAATAAAGTGTTTTTTTCATTTTACGTTGGTACAAATTAGGGTTATTGATGTATTGTGTTCGTTTCTCTGACTGTCATTTTCAAATATTCTGTTGAATTCGATTCTGTTTCGTGTTTAATGTTTTTTTTTGGTTTCACTTTCAACAGTTTGCGGAGTTTAGTTTGTTTTGTTTTATTGTATGATGTCTGAAAAAGATCTTGCGATTGTTTCATTATTATTGAAACTGCGTTATAAAAATCGCCAACGAAAGAAATATTAAGACGAAGAAGGAATTGTTGTTTTTTTTTTATTAATAATTCTATGTCAATCATATTTAAAGCACGTTTTGATCCAGGGTGTTGTCAACTGTCAGATGAAAACATGTGTTTAAAGTTGAATTTATCTCAACTTTACGTTTTTATTACGAAGCTCTTATGTCAATACATAATCGTAAAAAATACGTAAGAGTATAGCAAGGGGGCGGTCACGTGACTTTTTTGCTACAGCCAATCCCAGTCTGGGTAACCTACGTCAAAGTGACAGTTATTTGTTTACTTTCAGTTCGAGGTTTAACACATGGCTCATAATTTCAGTGTCTATCAGCTGGATATTTTCTAGAAGAATGATGTTCTTTTATTTCGAAAGAGTGCCTGGTAATGTGAAACAGGTAGACGGAATATTCCATAAGTTTTGATGGACAAAATATCAAAATTATGATGAAACTAATTAATTCAAAACTGTGAACTAGCTCAAATTGTTTCGAGAAACGGGGTGTTAAAGCTGAAACTAACACAATACACATAAAAATAATACAGCATTCACAGCACCATCACAAACAACGAGGCTTATCTTCACATAACCTTTAAAAGTAAAAATTTAGAACTAAAACTAACACAATACACATAACAATAAAAGAAATAGTCCAAAAGTCACAATATACACACAAAAAAACGTCAAAAACACTATTAAATACCAGTAACACAAAAATCAAGCAGACAAATATTGAGTAAACAATGCTTACGAAATGTCACTTTGACGTTTGCTACCCAAACTGGGATTGGTTGGAACAAAAAGTCACATGATAGCCCGCAACCCATTGTGAACACGGGCATTGAAATACAGTAGTTCAACTTTATACGTTTATGTTTACGGTTACGTACTCCTTACGTTTACGTACATTGTGAATTGGCACTAAAGTCACATTCCCTCCTCTATCATAATCATAATCATAAGTCTTAAGTCGTAACCTTGAGAGTTTGACATACGCGAAAACATTGGAGCGTTTCCTGCTCTTGTCTTAATCATAGTCTTAGGTCGTAAGTCTTAAGTCGTAATCATAAAAGTTTGGCGCGCCCAAACTTTTTGTCGTAATCATAAATAGAAAGAGATGGATATATGTAGCGCTATTTCATTTCATGGAATCGTTGCTGGTCTCATTATTGTTATTTACTTTTATCATTGAAAGAAAGGTTATAGATATAAAAATGTGAATAGAAATCAAATTATCAAACACGACACCAAGCAAACAAAAACCAAGATGTCAAAATCAAAATGAAGTTGATGGATTCAGTGACCTAGAAATCACTATTTATCACGATATTTTCTCAAATAAATTAAAATAATATTGTTTTAAATATTTCTGGATATTTTACAGCTTTTAAAATAATTCTATATAAAATATGATTTATTTCATATATGTTATTCCACATTTCAAAGAGTTATGGTATGTTCACATACAATTGAGTATATTTTATATATGCATTTATTATTTATTATTTGTTATTCAACATATTATTTGTTTCCTTAGCAAAGTAGTATTATTTCTGTATAACAGTAAAATTTAATTAATCATCATTTTGAATATATTTCATTACTTTTTAGATTTAATTGTGAACAAAATATTATGATTATGATAAGCTGGAAACGGTCGAATTTCCTGAGACTATGATTATGATTACGACTTATGATTATAATAGAGGTGGGAATGGGACTTAAGAGCTACGAAGCTGGCTGAATTAGCAAACAATTTCTATTTTAGATGACCACTTCAACGAACGAAACAAGAATTTTGTATAACAGATTACATAAATATACATGTACGAAGGTACACTGACTGGTGACAGATATTTAGAATTATTAGGAAATATGCTTGACATGACTTTAGAAGATATGCCACTAATAGCTGTACTGTAAGAGATATTTATTTCCAGCAAGATGGAGCACCAGCTCAAAATTGTCATCAAGTAATAAATTATTTGAACGAATAATTTCTGAACCAATGGTCCCATTTCGTGGCCTGCACGATCTCCAGACTCAAGTCCTTTGGACTTTTTTTATGGGGCTACGTCAAAAATGAAGTTTATAAAACTATTTATCCAGATGTACAGCATTTAAAAAATGCTATTGAGAACATAAATTTCCAACATCGACGGCCGAAATTTAAGAAGAGTTAGAAATAATTTACTAATAATAATAGAGTTGTGTATAGATAAAAATTGAGATAATTTTGAACAATATTTATAAATATGTTTGAATTACATCATAATACTTAATTACATTTTTCTCTTGTTTTTGTTATGCAAAGATATGAAATAATATATCGTTGAATTCAGAAAAAAATACTGAATCGAATAAGCAGATAAAAAAATAGGTCCCCATTTAAACTAAGAAAGTTGCACCCCGTATTTTGGAAGCCACTGGTCTAAAAAAAACTCTTGTTTAGTTCATTAGAACAGTCATATAAAATAGAAATTGTTTGCTGAATCAACCAACTTCGTAGCTCTTATATTTCTCGAGTTAGCAATGGTGCGCCACTTAAATTGAACTCGCTATATATACATGTTTTTTTTTCTTATTTAAATTCTGTAATTTTATTTTTAACGTTTCTACCCTCTAAGAGTCTTCATCAGAGAAAAAATATACAAAAATAAACAAAGCAAGTATCTAGATGATTTAAAAAATGTACAGAGGACTAGAAGTGAAAACGTGGTTTCCTCATTTAGTACAAAAGAACAAAATTCCTCTTGAATTCATCCAAGGTCTGGAAAAGAACCATGTGAAACAACCTCAAACAGAAATTTCAGTCAGCATATTTTTGCTGGGCTGTATGTGTCAAAATAATAAAAAAAGTGACAGAACGCCTAGTCTCATCTGACTTTTTAATCGTAATTTGTCTGTTTAGAGCTTCTTTTCAGTGAAAATAATTAAGACAGATTTCTGAAATGACTTTCGTGAGATCAAAATTGAATAATCTGATCTAACTGTTTTGTTACTCCATCTGACTATTTTTTGCTCCCCTCTTACCATTTCGGCATCCCAAGTTGTTTTTTTTTGTGATTCTTCTGAATAGCCCTCATGATACACAGAGGAATAAATAATATAAGTCTTGACAATTATCAATTGACGTCAAAAATAAATATAAATATACAGAATTTGAATGAAAATAAACCTGTTGATCATAATTTCATTCTGAAAAAATGTATGGACTATTCGCTAGAAATTACTTATTTTCTGATAAATAAAATGTGTGGAATACAGTAGTATTAGTATGTACTCTGATCATACGCATACTTGCTAGCTTGGACCGACGGCCAGCTTACAGATACCATGTGCTAGAGGTACGTTAAAACATTACTCACTTTTCTCAAAGTCTGAGTGCTGATTTTTATGTATGTTCTAGAGAATATTGTTATAAATTGATAATCATCATTGCCAGACACTTCCCATTGGCGGTAATTTCTGCCAGACGCTTTAAAGCTCGCAAAAAATAATCTAATCTTACTTATAGACTGATTCCTAATTTTTATATATATTATTCGGGGAACAATTTCAATACTTTTTGTAAGCAGCCAGACCAATCGTAGAACCAAACATCCCCCAGACACAATTAAAACGTATACTTGAAAAAATCTGAGATTGTTCCTGGTGTCAGGAGAGTGCCCTCGCCTTTACCTTTTCTCAAAGCAATATCAGGATAAGATAGTGTCACTAAATTTATCAAATATAATTTGTATAGTCCTATCACTTCATAATTTACAATACACAAAATTCATTGATTTTCTCATCCACTCACTAATGATCAAAACCCTTAGAATATTTGCCTTAGTCCTGGTAAGCTAGAATTTGGTAAACAGATTGAGTTTCGTTTGCAAGAATTTGTTATTTTTTCCCTGAAATTCCTCAAAAGAGAATGCAAGTTTTTATAGATCCGTTATAGGTGCCGACTTACACCGATCAAGTAACCGTATGAAATTTATTTTTTATGAAATAAAATATATTGTGACGTGCAAGAGTGAGGGGAGAGCTCCTAAAGACGACGTAGTATGGGGCGGAGCTTCTTCGGCCGCTTACGCCGCACCGCGTCACAGCCCATCACCCCTCTCAATGGAAGCCTCTAGTGATTTCTAGAAATGGAAAGAGTCGAGAAATGGAAAAACTCGAGAACAATATTTCTCTATATAAAGCCGAGCAAAAGACGTGTAGCACAGTACAGTAATAAGAGTAGTAGCGTGAAAATAAATAATGAACAGTGACTAATAAAGTGAATAGTGTATATAAATAGTGAATAATATATAAATACAGTGTTATTAGTGACATAAGTAGAATAAACCTTTTATTTCATTTAGATTATTAAATAGTGACTTTTTATTTGATTTAAAACTGATTTCGTCAAGCAATAAACATTACAATATTAACAAAAGTAACGTTGATGAGTTGCCTGAATAAATCTGTTGAAGATTGCGTTTCATTGAAAATTTGATAATTCATTTTTTTCATATCTTCACGGATAATAGAAATGAATCTTCAAGTGGAAGAAAGAAGTTGCTGATGTTCAGGGAATAAAACTTCAAAAAAAGAAAAAAAACTAAAACTAGAGTATTTTACAAATAGAATTGAAGTCCCACCAAGGTTAAAACAAGGCCAACTTTCGTGGTTGCGTAACAGTAAAATCTTATGAGATCTTATAGAATCAAGTCCAATTGATAGCGAGTATTCATAGCGATTTATTAGAAAAATTGTTCAATATTGTCGATGTGGTTATCGAAAGACCTGCTGTCGAATTTCAACCTATTTCCAGCCAGCAGTGGATTAGGCCTCCGTCAATTCTCATAATGTTTTACTGAACTTATTTCGAAATGAATTGTTTTTGATGAAATTTAACAGTTCTAGGATAAGCAAAGGCTTTCATCAAGAGTCAAATGCTTCGAGTTCTCTTATAAGAATTAGTATCCTTTTGCAAAAGCAATCTGGACTCATATTATATACTTATAAACATCAAATAAAGATTATAGTCCGTGAGACAGGGCATACATTTTTCGTTGATTACCGCTCACTTGAAACTTCGTGAGTGACTTCATTGTAATGAGTCCGACAGCTTTCACATTTGACGAAATTCTTGATTTGGGGGCGTTTTTCAGCGAGGGCTAATTGAACATGTCAATTTCAGGAAGCCTTAAGAATTTATTACCGTCATATTGATGTTTACACTAATCGAAAGATTATTTGATTATAAAATGAAAAATAATATTGTCCGACATGAATATTGGGGGCCAGTGGAGTGTCCGACAAGCCGCACTTGTCACAAGTACGTTGGTATGAAAACGGATTACCGCTAGTCTGAGACTTTGAGGACGTGTTCAATTATTTGTTTCTAAAATTTGGTAATTTTGTCCGACAAATTTTAGGAAGCGTTTTCTCAGTCCGACACAGAAAACGTGTCAGGATTATAACAGTTCCTTCATCAATGACCGCTCATCCCTATGTTTTTTATTTTCCATTCAAATAGTGTCTAGAGCATTACAGTATACATGTCCGACAATTTAAATGGGGCAATACTTCAGAAAAAGCAAAAATATGTGGTATGAATGCGGCTGCGTTCATAGGCATATACATATATGAAATGCATATTAAGTCAGTATGATTATTGATTATAAATAATAAAAAAAGGCTTGTGCACCAATATATTAATATTATTTTGGAATCAAATGTGTGATATAAAGTTAGTATACTGTGATAATCACCTCGAATATCATTCAAATTTACCTTTAACTGTGATATCTATATATTAATACGTCAAGAGCGAACTTTCGACCTCTTTTTAAGCATATTGCATGCACGGAGGAGTGTGAGATTTGGCATACTCAAAATTTATATAGAGAAGATGTGCAGAAAGCAAAAATGATATACAGGTGTCCCATTTTAACCATTTTAACCATTAATACGTGAAGAGGAAGCTTTGTATCCCTTTTCAAGCATATTGCACGCACGAAAAAATTTGATATTTGGTATACTTGAAGTTTATATTATCGAGTGCAGAAAGCTGGAAGTATATACAGGACTCCCATTTTTATTTTACGACGCTTAGAGAAAGTTTTGTACCTCGCACACGAGGTGATGTGAAACTTGGCTTACTTGAAGTCTGTGTGGAGAATGTGAGATATGGCATATTTAAAGTATATCTGGAGAAATATGCACCGAATGGGAAAATGGCTGAAGAAAAATTTCAAAGATTTCTCTTCCCTTCCTATTGTCGAAAGAGAGAGTCACTTTAAAATCTTGAATGGGAACCACTAATCCTTATTTCAGATTCGGATGGAGCATCGAATATAAATTCAATTCTACTAGGAACCCCGAGATGGAAGATTAAAGTGAGTAACTTTCTAACTTAGCGACATAATAATATATTTCTTTTTCTATTTTCTACTTTACTTTTTTCAATTATTTTGTTAATGAATTATTCATTACTAGCTTATAAACAACGTTCATTACTTATCTCTTGATATTAAATACTTCAAAAACTGAGTTATATTTGTGCGAGCGTTTTCTTGTCGGACTGACGATAAGAACCAATATTTCTGTCGGACAATATGTTTTGTGGATAGATAATATGTTTTTGAATTATGACTGTTTTGGTCCGACATGGTCATTGATGAAGGAACTGTTATAATCCTGACACGTTTCCAGTGTCGGACTGAGAAAACGCCCCCAAAAATTTGTCGGACAAGATGACTAAATTTTAGAAAAAAAATAATTGAATACGTTCTCAAAGTTTTAGACTAGCGGTTGTCCGTTTTCATACCAACGTACTAATGACAAGTGCGGCTTGTCGGACTCACCGCTGGCCCCCAATATTCATGTCGGACAATATTATTTTTCATTTTATAGTCAAATAACCTTTCGATTAGTGTAAACATCAATATGACGGTAATAAATTTTTAAGGCTTTATGAAATTGACATGTTCAATTAGCCCTTGCTGAAAAACGCCCCCAAATCAAGAATTTTGTCAAATGTGAAAGCTGTCGGACTCATCACAATGAAGTCACTCACGAAGTTTCAAGTGAGCGGTAATCAACGAAAAATATATGCCTTGTCTCAGTTGTCTCACGGACTATTAGTTTGATTTGGTAAATATTTTTTGTGATATCTTGAATTATAAATGCGTGAGTCCAACTAGACTTAAACATTAGTTACAAAATTGAATTTTCAAATTTTCGTAACTCCGTCTCCATAAAGACGGAAAGGTGATATAGCCTGTCAATAAATAAATAATCTGATCATGCCAAACCAACCATTCACTAACAAAATTGGCAAATGTTTGTAATCATTTTCGGAATTCTTTGAAACCGTTGCATGAAATATTATTTATTTATTTGCTCAACAAGACTTAAGTAGGAGTCAAACCTACAGTTCAACAAATATTTTTAAAGTTGCGGTTGCAGCTCCAGATCAGGACTATTTTGTAATAAATGTGTATTTATTCAAATATCAAAAAAATTCTTGTAGGATAATAATTCTTATAATGTGCTTCAAGATTGCTCCTTCCTTTTAATTGTTGAATGAACCACCCATCATCAAATCTGAAAAAGCTCCATTCTTCAGCTTATTTGATCTTCCCAGCTGCTAGAGCTGTAGAGTTCCAGGACTGCGGGTTTAGCAGTAAAGACAATCGTAAACAAAACGTATTCTACTTGTTTCTGCGTTAACTCTTTCTCTTTCTTTCTTGCAAGAGTTAAGTCTGACCGGCTGGTTACCGTTAGCTTGTTCTGTACGTGGAACAAGGATAGGATTACTCGTTGCGCAACGCGTTAGCGCCAGACAGAGAGTGTAGCGAGCAGAGTCGAACTCTTGAATTTATATTTCAAGAGAGGATCAGCAATAATTGATTTTTTTTTGTTAGTCAAGAGTATTCGCTATGAGTCCGCTAATTTCAACATTCTCCATAGCTCCGTCTCTCTTATACTTTATCCACAGTATCCATTTGCATTATTTTTAGTTGTTTCAAGCGTTTGACCAACAGATGGCAGTATTTTCGTAGCAAGCACCTTAAGTTGCGGAAAAATCGAAATGTAACACATAGGAAATTACAGCATCAGTAACTACTTATGAAGAAGCTGGTAACAGAATGGATCCCACATTTTTTGGTCTTGAAACAAAAGAAGCATTGCCGTAAATTTGACTAAAGGGCATTTAAGAAAGTGTATAATATTATTACGGTTGACGAATCCTGGATCAACAATCATAAGCTCGAAAAAGCTTGAACAAGAAGATGACTGCTGTAATTCCTCTTGAGGATCCTAAAACTGAAACCACAGATTTGAATACGGAAATCTGTCTACCAAAAGTCTCCAATAAATTGTATAAAAATTTCAAATTCAATTATATTGGATTATGAATATATAAAAAAAAATGTCGGCTGAGATCGTAATTGTAAAAGCTACAAATTGTATTCATGCTAAATCCAAAATGATTGTAAATGTACCTTTATGTGTATTTAAAAGTCTTTCTTGTTTGAATCCGTCTCTGAATCGACCTGTGGTGGGGTGATACCTGTTGGCTGCGGCAAACGAACACCGAAACCCAGCGAATGTTCAAACAATTCAAACACGCAGCTATCAGAGAGCTGTGCGTTTCGTTAAAGCATTTCGCGACATGGAGGACCTCCTCACGTGGTGCCTAAGATGAATGTGAAACCGTGACGTCACTAGGTGCAGTGTTATCTGTCAGTGAAGTGTGATGAAAATCTTACTTTGTGTGATGGTTTTACAAATGTTCATAGTTTGTGATTTGAGGTGAATTCTCCAAGATATATCAGTATGCATAAAGAAAGGTTGGTGTTGATTTTTTTTTTATTTGTATTTTGGGCTGAAGTCTTTGAGACAAAATAAAAGAGTTGTCAGGTGTTGTACAAGAACTGGATTGAGCTAGAAATACGTGGAATACTTACTGAGGAATTGAATGTACAGCTGACCGAAAATCCAGTTTTTGTATTCTCTATTGTTGCATGAAGAAAAAAAAAACTTCAAGAAAACAAACACTAAATTTAAATTTTCATAATTATTCATGATATATATCAAGCAGATTACATAAATATAAAAATTATCAGTATTTATTTTCACTGAAGTATCGTTGGTTACGTGATCCAGTCAATGTGATGCACTTTTATTGAATTCGATAAAGACACAACCAAATCCCACAAAATTATTTTTTAAAGAATTCCACTTTATAATGAATCATTTAAATTACCCAAGAGCAAGTTTCCCAAATGTTATTTAAATATATCCGCACTGTTGATACGATTTCTACCCTATTTAGGGCCGGTTTCACCAACGTCAGTTCAATTTATTCTGAGGTTATTTTATCTACAAAATAATCTCCAGATAAATTCAACTAACGTTGGTGAAACTGGCCCTTACAAACTCAAAATAATCTTTAGTTAAATTGAATTGAAACCGGTCCTTGATGATACAAAATAAAATAATTGTTATTATATTGGACAGCACTGTCAAAATGTGGAGCTAATTTTATGTAGGATGACCTTCAAAAATACTTATCTATTTATTTTAAAATGACGTAGTTCCAAATATTATTGATATTCAAGATACAAGTGTAAAAAGTTATTTTTTAATGCACGAGTGGTTTGGTTAAAAATACAGAAATCGTGCATTTAAAATGTACAATAAAATTTTATTGCACAGTTCTGCATAAAAATCTACTTTTTACATTGAAAATTATGTAATATACTGTCACTTTCCATACGGTCCTAGAGAAATATAATTTAATGCATTTTTTATTATAATTTAATCAACTGTAAAAATTCTGATTCAAATGTAATATTGGTCGTTCAAATGTCACATGGATACAGTCATCCTACATAGAACATTACAAGTTTCAGTTTTATTTAATTGTTTAAATTTTGTGTGAATTCAGGGCAATCTGATTTTATTTCATTTAATTCTGAATAGATTGCTATTCTTATATTTTCATCCTGAAATCAATAAGTGAAGAGAAATCATCAGTAGAAATATCAATAAAGCTCTGTATATATTAAGCAATAATTTAATTTTTGTAGAAGGAAAAAAAACACTATTTTGGTTCACTTACCGTGATGATAACAACAAACCCATAATAGCATAGTTTTTATACAAAAAAGTTTAAATAATGATGTCATATTCATGTGGTTGACGAATCTCGACGAAAATATAATATAAATATTTTTCAAAATTAATATTTTAGTTTGTGTGAAAAAATTCAAGGTATTTATTACCTGTGACTGATTGCTAAAATTTGCATTAACAGAAAATATAATTGTTGGCTACGAAAGTATTGATGTAACAAATTATTTAGTTTTGTTCAGACTAGAATTAGAGTTCAAGCCTCTTCAATTCCGGTTCCCATGATTCATTACAAATTTACATTATTTTATAACTGACCTGAGACAAAAGACAAAACAATGCAATAGGCAATTTAATACAGTGAGAACCAGCTAATGATGTAATATACAAAATATTTTTAAACAAATTTTCCTTGTGTATATTATTAATTATCATCAAATCAAAAACCTTCTAACTAAAAACGGCATATTCGATATTAATATTTAATATTTAATATAAATGTAAATTTAATAAATTCCGTAATATTCAGAGATATTCTGAAATTTATTATATTCCTATTTATGAGTAAAAAGTCATAATTCAAATTTTCGATATTATCACATTGATCTGTAAGTATTTATTTGTGAAAACCAATACAATCAATTGCTCATAGTTGTGGTTTAGGTTACGTTATTTCGTTCAAATAATTATATTTATCATAACAATGTTTTTCATTCACATATTTAATTTGGATGAAAAATCCGAATTGTATATTACGCACCTAGGCTGAGAAATATATTGCAACGTTATTTATTTTAATTTAGGGAGCAAAAGTTACTAAACACTACTATTTATTTTTATGATTTATTAAAATAATAAATTAGATAACTAACACTATTTTTAATAAGTAATTCTAATTTAAACTAAAGATTATTACACTACACTATATCTTAACTTTAATTATTTATGTCAATGTTGATTTATTTTGAATAACACAATTTATTTCAATCACTAGCAGTCCACATAATAAGGTCTCTGAGTCAAAAATCAATAATCTTCTCGCTGAGTCAGTCACATATATATAACTCGGGTCTCTCCCCACTACGTTTTTCTCGCAAACGTCCAGGCGTTTCTAGAAAACGCCAGAAGATACCAGCAATTTTCTAGTAAACAAATATATTCGCTTCTATTTCTTGATGTAAAATATTTCCACAATAATTCTAAGATCCAGTAAAGCCGAAATGACTAATTTATAGACTTAAATTCGTTACAATATCATTATTGGTCTGAAGTTGTTTTTAGACAGTATATTATATTGTACACAAAACTTTAGATTCTTTAGGAACGATTTTTTTTTTTACATTGTCAACATTGCCTTATTTACCAAGAAGCATGTGCGTGCTTAAATAGAGCTTGTAAAAAAAAAGTTGTAAGTAAAGACTAGGTTGTTAATTATAAGAGCATTTTTCGAGTTGTATTTTTTGAAGTGAAAACTTTTATAGGCACGATAATCAATTTTTGAATGGGTAAAATCGGGTAAAATGCTACTGGCGCGTACGTTGAACAACGAGGCCGTATCTTTTACTCTTATTTTTCAGAAAGTACTTTCTGAGCAATGTCACTGTGATGCTGATGACAGTTCAGTCTCAAGAATATTCTTGTTGATTGTATCTTTCTATAGTTTACTGTATTATACAGGAATGCAGGGTGGCATGCGAAATTGGAAACACCTTTTTTCTCGGAAGTTATTATAGACACCAAAAAATTGTTCAAATAAAGTTATCAGTAATTTTAATAAGCTAACTAAAGCTGTGTGAATTTAGTGAAAAAACTATTCTCGTAGATATTGCCATATTTGTACTTTCTTCAACTAAAATACCCTGTATATTATTGCATTAATGAATAGAAAATAATTTTTGCTTTGAAAAAGTGCCAGAATTCTTACCTGCTAAACTTGAAAGTTTTTAAGATATATCGGAAATATCTAAATGTTGCTTTTCAAAATCAAGTGTGCGTTGAAAACAAAATTTGTTGAAAGTTAAGCAATTTTATATTGAATTTGCGCTAAAAAAATTGAAGAATCATCTAGATGATGAAAGCGCATTTCGACAGCTTATGAATGCTTGTTACTTCAGAGATTTCGCAAATTACCATCTTCCACAATTAGTGAGCCTGAGATCGAGCAGTTTGGTCAAACTTACGAAACAGCAGCTTCCATTTAGTACTAGTTTCAAGTTGACTATTTGATAGGCACATAATTTATGCATGTACAAACTCAAAAATACCTTTTAATCTTCATTGTTTAGTTATTGACTGACGGGAGGTCAAGTGCTGTACCTTAAAATAATAATTTGATCTTTATCAAAGCTATATAAAAAAATACACCAAAAGTAAACAAATTTTCATCCATAATAATTTATTCTAATAAGCTTCAAATTCGCGTCAAACAAGTCATTGAATGAGTCCCGGACAGATTTGACAACTGTACATAATAGTAGTGACACGGATGGCTAAAGTGGTAACTAAATTTTTATCCACTTGAATAAAATTTAGTTGCCATATCCCTAATGTCATATATATCCATGGGCATTGTTTCACTTGAAACAAGTAATTAAATAATTTGATGTTCCACAAGCTTGAATTAAAGCAATTTGTACAAACCTATGAAACAGCAGCTTTTATTTAGTACCAGTTTCAAGTCTGTAAATAGTATAGTTGCTGAGAATTCAGCGTCACGCCAGCCAACCAGACAGCCATAGTGAATATAATAGCGCTTTTTTCCAAAAAATGGAAGAATCATCTAGATGATGGGAGCGCATTTTTGACAGCTAATGAATGCTTGTTACTTCAGAGATTTCGCAAATTACTATCTCTTATAATTACTGAGCTTGAAATCAAGCAGTTTGGGCAAACTTACGAAACAGCAGCTTCCATTTAGTACTAGTTTCAAGTTGACTATTTAATAGGTACATAATTTATGAATGTACAAACTCAAAAATACCTTTTATTCTTCATTGTTTAGTTATTGACTGACAGGAGGTCAAGTGCTGTAGCTTAAAATGATAATTTGATCTTTATCAAAGCTATATAAAAAAAATACACCAAAAGTGAACAAATTTTCATCCAATAATAATAATTCATTCTAATAAGCTTCAAATTCGCGTCAAACAAGTCATTGAATGAATCCCGGACAGATTTGACAACTGTACATAATAATAGTGACACCCGCGGCGAAAGTTGTAACTAAATTTTTATCTACTTTAATAAATTTCAGTTGCCATATCCCTAATGTCATAGATATCTATGGATATTGTTTCACTTGAAACACGTAATTGAATAATTCAATTTTCCACAATCACTGAGCTTGAATTAAAGCAATTTGTGCAAGCCTACGAAACAGCAGCTTTTATTTAGTACCAGTTTCAAGTCTGTAAATAGTATAGTTGCTGAGATCTCAGCGTCACGCCAGCCAGCCAGCCAAAGTGAATATAATAGCGCTTTTTTCGGAAAAATGCGCTAAAAATGCGCTAAAAAATAGTGTAGCATACATGCTATTATTATTTGGTGATAATAATTATCAATCTCCTAAACGCTTCCAAACAATTACCTCAGACTTTTGGAGAATTTTTGGCGAGAGTAATTCTTTTAACCTTTTGTGAGGTTATTCATCTGATCTTGTGCATTTTCAACCTCTTTCCCATGGATATGTACTGTCATAGTGCCAATTCACAATGTGCGTGAACATAAGGAGTACGTACAAAAAAAATGGAAGAATCATCTAGATGATGAAAGCGCATTTTTGACAGCTCATGAATGCTTGTTACTTCAGAGATTTCGCAAATTACCATCTCTCACAATTACTGAGTTTGAATAAAGCAATTTGGGCAAACTTACGAAACAGCAGCTTCCATTTAGTACTAGTTTCAAGTTGACTATTTGATAGGTACATAATTTATGCATGTACAAACTCAAAAATACCTTTTAATCTTCATTGTTTAGTTATTGACTGACGGGAGGTCAAGTGCTGTACCTTAAAATGATAATTTGATCTTTATCAAAGCTATATAAGAAAAATACACCAAAAGTAAACAAATTTTCATCCAATAATAATAATTCATTCTAATAAGCTTCAAATTCGCGTCAAACAAGTCATTGAATTAATCCCTGACAGATTTGACAACTGTAAATAATAATAGTGACAAACGCGGCGAAAGTTGTAACTAAATTTTTATCTACTTTAATAAATTTTAGTTGCCATATCCCTAATGTCATTGTTTGGCACTGTTTCACTTGAAACAAGTAATTGAATAATTTAATCTTCCACAATCACTGAGCTTGAATTAAAGCAATTTGTGCAAACCTACGAAATAGCAGCTTTCATTTAGTATCAGTTTCAAGTCTGTAAATAGTATAGTTGCTGAGATCTCAGCGTCACGCCAGCCAGCCAGCCAGCCAGCCAAAGTGAATATAATAGCGCTTTTTTCGGAAAAATGCGCTAAAAACGTAAGAAATTATGTATGTTCACAGTGGTCGTACATGAAGTATCAAAATAAAGTGTTTTTTTCATTTTACGTTGGTACAAATTAGGTTTATTGATGTATTGTGTTAGTTTCTCTGACTGTCAATTTCAAATATTCTGTTGATTTCGATTCTGTTTCGTGTTTACTGTTTTTCTTTGGTTTCACTTTTATTAGTTTGAAGTTTAGTTTGTTTTGTTTCATTGTATGATGCCTGAAAAAGATCTTGTGATTGTTTGATTACTATTGAAACTGCGTTATAAAAGTCGCCAACGAGAGAAATATTAAGACGAGGAAGAAATGGCTGTTTTTTTCATTCATAATTTTATGTCAATCATATTTAAAGCACGTTTCGATCCAGGATGTTGTGAACTGTCAGATGAAAACATGTGTTTAAAGTTGACGCATGCGTTATTAGTTGTTTCGTACGTAAACATAACATAAAGTTGAATTTATCTCAACTTTACGTTTTCATTACGTAGCTCTTATGTCAATATATAAACGTAAGAAATATGTAAGAATATTGTGAACACGGGCATTGAAATACAGTATTTTAACTTTACGTTTATGCTTACGGTTACGTACTCCTTACGTTTACGCACATTGTAAATTGGCACATACTGTTAGTGAAACACACTCGAAGCGTCTGGCAAATTCAATAATATAGTGCACTGAACTATGACAATTATTATTTGACCTTACATTTTGATAATACTTATTATTATTATTTTCTGCAAGAATGTGTTAAAATTAAATTATTTATTTCAATATTTATACACACTTTTACAAATTAAAATAAATTTAACGCTTTAAGAACTACATAATAAAATAATTCTACGTGTTTACTGATGTGCAGCAGTGTAGCCAGCTCGATAACCACTTTAAGAAAACAAATTGAAGTAATATTTGTATAGAAAAACAATTGTAATTTTTTTCAAAATGTACTAAAAACGGTGCTACTTGGGCAAACAGAGATATGAAATACATAGAATAATTTTTAGTGCTTTTTCCGATGTACTGTCTTTAGTTGGAACAAGCTGAGTTGTTTAATATTTTCTCGACCCTCTTCACCTTTGAAATTTAATATTAAAAACTGTCAAAATGCCTGACATGACTGACATGATATGAAAAGTGTTTTCAATATAACATTCTACAATTTTTACCAAAAATTCCTCAATATATAAGGAAAAAACTTCACCTATTTACAACTGGACTAAATACCTTTCATATCTTAATATAATCTACTATTAGCAGTCATTTAAAATTAGGTAAACTAAATTTGTTTATTTTATAAATGAATTCAAAATTGCTCTGTTGAAAATCACAAATATTCAGATAAGAATGTAAAACAGTCATTAATAATTTTGTACAATGAAAATAAGTACCTATTTTGTTAAGTCTGAGATAATATCTTTAAAAATACATTAAGAACATTTTTTTTTTAAATATGCAGACTGCAGATGTCTCGATAAAACCTTGAAGTGAGCACAAAATTTAACCTAGAATTTACTCTCTTAATTACAGACAAAAAAAAGTAACTGTATATTCTAACGTTCACAGTACCGGTCAGAAGTTAAACCTACATATATACGAAGTTTGTCAGAATTTTACTGTCTGCTGTAAAATTTTTATAATTTTTCAGTCCGGCATCCATTTTTAAAAAACCATCGCTGTAATCTTGCTCTGAACTGAACACAGAAAGTTAGTGTTACTAGCCCACAAAATTGGACCGTTTTTAACTGAAATGAACTATCTATAGATTACTGCAATCATCTAGCATCTAGCGGGAAATATTGTAATTACATTGTGTATACTGTTTGACGTTTAACAGCAACATAAACTATTTTGCGGTATCTATTTTATTTTTATATCTTTTAAGTTATGAAACATAATCGATCACTTCAGAGTTTGGGATATGTTGACTGCCTTCTGCAGGACAGTGGAAAGAGGGAATTGCCAATGCTAAAGTACAGCATTAAAACACAACTATCAACTATTGAGAAATATATTTTTCGTTGAATAACTATCAATATTCTAGAAAAACAGAGTTTCGTTATTTTATTCTTCGCTCTTACCATTGAAAATTACTGGCAATTTATAAAACAATTTTCGGAAAAACGACCTCATTTTGATCTTCTATATATACGTATGATAATCCATAAACTCTTGATTGTCCAATTTTGAATTTCACTTCGTGAATATTTGTTAACGCCAATATAATTTGTAAAACCCACTTTTAATCTCAACGGTTATTTTGTCATCATTAAAAACTTTCAGCCCTGAAACTAGAAATTAAATATAATTATCTGATACTATAAACATGAAATTGTTTAAAATTGGATTCCATTTGGAGAAAACAAAACATTAAAAGTAAATACCTCTGTATGTACTTTCCGCCTACACAACTTTTACTTGCAGACATTAAGTTTTATAATAAATATTTAATTTCATGTAAGTGTGTTTGATAAACTGAATAAACGGAAGAATGATGAAGAAAGTGCTTTAGTCGCGTGCAGGAATTCAATAACATAGACAGAAGGAGGGTATATTGATAAATAGTTGGCCTAGACCACTTTCAGCTGACAAAAATGGATACTTAGCCTAGACAAAATAGACGAAAATAATTTCATTAATTCCCAACAAGTTGAATTTTTGAACAGGTTTTGAATATTACAAATGCCATCATCGTCTCCGATCGATCCCATTTGTGCATTGTTTTCATCTCAGGTCAAAGGTCACAATTTTTTTGCTTTTTGCTTATATCTCTAAAATGGTGACAGCTACAGGAAAATAAGTGAGCAAAAATTTATAGAACGTAAAATTATTTACAAAAAAGGTGTCAATACTTTTTCCCTTACGAAGCACTGTTCTTGAGTTATCGCAATTTCAAATCTAGAAAATACGAATATGCATTCACATGTGACCAGTTCGGATCATTTGAAGGAAAAAATATTGGAATATTATACTATACTATACGTGGAATATATACGATTAAGCTAGACAGTTCCGTCCCTAATTCCATTAGTCGGTTGGCCTGAGTAACATCAACAGTCAAGTCAGTTTTAAACAGTTTTTCGTAGTAAATAGACGTGTTTGTAGATGCCGTTACAAAATTTTATGAAAATGTTTAAAGTTTGCTTCACTTGCAATGAATCTTTGAAGGTGAAATAAAAGAGTGCTGTTATCTCGTCTCCCTCCAACTTCTGCTCCTGCTTATCAACACTTGTTTCGTGTGTTCTACTAAGTGCAAATGTGATTGAACAATGAATTGAATCCTGAAGACTGGGACTGTAAATTGATGAATGATAGTTTGGAGCCAATCCAGACTTTACTTCCACCTGCCCCAGAGAAACTGCTGAATTTTTTTGTAATTGCAATAAAAGCTGCACGAACAATTGTGTTGAGCAAAAATGTTGGATTGTTTTGTTTACCAGTTTATGCCAATTGTCAAGGTCACTCTTGCACTAATGCTGTATCAAATGCAATAGATGAAAGTACTTTCGAAATCGATAAGAATCCAACTGATGTATCTCTCTTCTTGGAGTAGTCAACACAATTGAGGAAGACGAGGAAAAAGAGAGCTACAACTCTCATTATATTAATAAAATATTGTCCCATCAAATTTCCTGGATCGAAATATATCGTGGAGTATTCCTACTGGGAAAACCACGTTAAAAAAAAACACCGAGTACACTACTTCAGAGGTTGTGCGGAAATGTGTGCATATCTACGATCTGAAATCGCGATAACTCGAGAACGGTGCTTCGTAGGGAGGAAAGTATTGATACCTTTTTTTTAGAGCACTTCACGATTTACAAACTGAATATTGTCCATTTTCCAGTAGCTCTCGTCGTTTCAAAGATATACGCAATAAATTGAGATTTGTGATCTTTGACATCGGATAAAAAACAACGCACAAGCGGGACCGATAGGGACTTTTGGTATTGCTTTTGTAATGACTTACTGTCTCACCGAGGGAGGATTTTTATTTTCTCGGCCTATATATGATTGTGAATTTTTATTAGTTCGAGATTCTGATGAATCTCCCCAATTTAGACCCTATTAAACCCAAAAAACATGATTTGAAAAAAAATCGGTCTGCCAGATTGTCTGAAAGCACAATAACTTGAGAAAGCGTATAAATTTTGGACTGAAATTCTATATTTAAGTTTATCAATAAAAAGCACGTATTAATTTCGTAAATGACCTTATTTAACCAGCGGTACCTAAACTTTAATGATAGAGCTTTTAAGTTTCTTGCGTTTATTCAATAAACAGTAGTATTTATCACAATATTGGGACTTACAGAATTGAATGCGCCACTCACGGCTTTGTAGCGTACTAAAAATAATGGCGTGCATCAGGTAGAAATGTCCAAGCGCAGAATGGGAGCAAAAATTGAAAAAATGCCTGCTAATCTAAGAAAATCCTAAAATCCAAATAAATGATAGCTAAAATATTTCAAGTGCTGTATTAATGACAAACAAGAAGATAATTCCGATTTCGCTTTTCTCGAATTACAAATTACACGAAGAAAACTTGACTTCTGTGCATCGAAAAAATTGTTCCTGAACGCATTGATAGACCTAAATTGTGATTTACGCAATTGAAAATGAAGTTAAAGGATGATATGTCATCAAAAGAAGTTTGATCCAAGCAAAATGAACATTTTTAAGATTGAATGTCAAAATAACAGTTTAAATTAGATTACTTTAAGAAATATTAGAGAGTTTTATGTGGAATAATGAATTTTCAACCTTTGTGAACGGATAATAAGAGTATTTTTTCTAATATTCTACTTGAGTAGCATTAGAAATTCAATCAGATCCCTAAAACTAATTTCGCACATTTTTTCAGGTTAGTGCAGTGTGAAAAATAATTTTGCATTTTACAATTTATTTACTGTAAAAATCTTATTGATAAATCATATGATCAATCAATTTCATGTGAAATTGACGTTTATTTACTTGTACTTTAATTTGGTCGCATCTGTAACTAATTTTACATATGACAGCTCAGTCGTTCGGTATATTATCACTAATTTCGTGTTTATCAGCTGTTCAGCTTCGACAATATTTCGCAAATTGGCCGTCGATTGAAGAAGCCTCAATATTTCATGCAACATTGTTTACATTTGGTGGAGACGTCAAAAATAATGCGTCGCATCTATACGTGCAATGTTAATTTCTACCTATAGGCTATGTGCAAGGGGGCGGAGTTTGAACAAATATCGATGCGAGCGCTCATGGTGAGCACCATTGTAACCATTGAACTCCATTTCTCAGAATACGTCATTGAGCTGTCATTGAGTAGTTGTAGTTAAAAGTGAAAATAATTGCATATAAAACATGGGAAAACATTTGTTCTGTTTCAGGCTGTTGTGTTAAGGATGATTCAAGTGAAATATAGTTCCATAGATTTCAAGTACCCAATTATAACATAAAAAAACGAGTGAAGTGGATCAAAGCGCAAATAGAGTATTATCTGTCTTTCATTACTAATCTATATAACAAAGATGTTTGTAATTCAATTGTGAAATTAGAAAAATTCATCATCGATTTGGGATTCATGAATTTACCTCTATCTCTAATTTGTAAGGTGTTTCAGTGATAGAAGTTTGTCGGATGCACTTCGCAATAATTTTGTTGTTAATATTGTCAGCAACATATTCTTCAACATGTTTAATATGGCAAAACTAATTTCACGCTTTACTTAAATGCTTCCTCGGTAAAAGGGATACAGTGTTTGGTACATACAAATCGATCCGCAAGATCATCGGCGTCATAATTTGAGGTTATCCTGTCAATTTGGATGAATTAAGAAGTTTTCTTTAATAGGTACGTTATAATTGAAGAAAAAAATACTCAAACTAGATAATTTCAACGTACCTTTCATGCTATGCAAGTTATATTATACGCACAAAGCTGAATTAAATAATATTAGTACATTTAAAAAATTCTAGGTATGAAACAATGATAAAATGGGAGTTCAATCGTTCTCCATTGACCGCTAAAGGCGCTAGTAGACTTCATGCACGTAGCCTATAAATTTACTTGTCTAATACTTCAGAAAAATATAATTTATTTGATAAATGTTACAAATTATTTTTGAAAATAACCGCCAAGCATCCATGCGACTAAGTTTGGTAGTTGTTGCCCCCATTTCAAACAACTTTTGTCCTTTCACTTTTTGCCATAAAGTCATTCGGTAAAAAGATATAGCCGGTCGAAAAGTTAACCCGGCAAGGTTATGAACAATTAAAATATTCCAATCTCAGACGAAACATATAGAGCTGCACAATGATTTGTTTTGAAGCCAACACTTGTTTCGTCAGAAGATAATGAGGCAGGGACGCTAGCTGTCTAACTATTATAATTCTTATTCCCAATTTTTGTCATAAATGATGTCAAATGCTTATTGAATTTAATTCAATTATTAGGAAGCATCTGATTTTTGACCATAAAAAATTGGTCAAATATTATGAAATCAAATAAAATACAATATGATATAGGATTAATGAGTCAATAAATCATTTTGATGATAATTAAAAATATAAATGGGCGTGGCATCCGTCGTTGTAATGCAAGTTGCATATAATTTTTTGAAAAAGCCAAAACCAGAGACTAGAACTTGAAATTAAAAATAAATTATCATAAAAACTTGTTGAAATATTTTTATTTCTTATAGCTTTATAGTAGTGAAAGAACTATCGTTTGATATAAATTCAAAAATAAATTATAAAATACTCAAACTAAGCTCTTCAAAACTTGAAGAAAAATACTAAATTCAGTATGAAATAATTTCGTAGGACGACAAAATGAATATCAACAGACATAAATATGTCTGACACAATACAAATCTAAATTATATCAATTGGATTTTTTTTTCGAATAATGAACGCATAATCTACGGGATGTTTCGCCTGAGATCCCAACTTAGCTTAGTTGTCAAGTGTTGGCATTAACCTCAATTTAATTTTCATTAATTCTATTGGAAAACAGTTCCATTTAGCTCTTCAAATCCCTGAAATGTCTACATAAAAATATTTTGAGTATTATTATTTTGAAGCTAGCGAGTGTCAATAGATCAGCTCACAATTAAATCATTACAAATGATTTTCAATCGCTCAATCAAAACGAAACAATGTGATAAAACCAAAACAGAAAATAAAAACTTTCAGAATGCGACCAATGCGGAACCAGTGTTAAATACAGCATTAATAAACTGTTTTCACATCGTCAGTGATATTTACGGCGCCAGGTCCGGGCTGACCCGCCCTGACCTTTGTCGAAATTTACGTAACCATTGTTGATAATCGAACTTTCACTGCCAGCTTGGTAACTTTTAGTGTTTCCTCCAAAGGTGAAATCAAATCAGGAATTGAGAAAAAATCGCATTCTTTGATGCGTGAGGAGGTGTAATTTAGTTATTATGCTCAATAGAAAGTCTTAATATGTTATTGTAAAGCCGAATATATTTTTCACACCGTATATTATTATTAGAAATTTAATCATTTAGGCTTATACCACGAGCTCTGTTTTTAGCTGTTTTAGAAGGCTATAAAACAACGATCTTAAAACAGTCAAAAACATAACTCGTGGTACAAGTCTTATTGACCTTCCTCTCAAGATTTTAATACTTTTAATATATCCATTTAGAAGAATGCTGATTCAGAAATTATATTAATACTTCACTTACGTTGATTTGATAATTATTATGATCTTGTAATTAACTGTCGAGTAAATACATTTTGTTCCGCTTTTTAAATTCCTCAATGTTGTTATAAGACGAGTTTTTATAGTTTTGAAGCACGATGAGCCAAGCGTGGAGTATTCCAAACAAAAGTTTGTTGTAGTTTTTAACTTAAAACGATTATAGTTTAGTCACAAACAGCATATCTTCAACCAAAAATGTCAAACTTAGGTCTGGTTGCACAGTCTCTGGTTTATCCTGAGTGTAGCTATTGAGATAACGATTGCTGAAACAATTGTTAGGATACCCTTTCCAATCAGTGGTAGAACTGACTTTATAATTAATTAATTTACCATGGAAGCTGGACATGTTATAAAAATTAGAAATCTGATCTGTGCGCATTATTTTCGAGGCCATGAAAACAAATGAAAATAAAACAAATTCAAAAGATTGAAGTATTTCGATTACCGGCTTCAAGTGCTGTTAAATTTGATCCACTTAAGACAGTTGTCATTATTATTTATATTATTCGAACACGAAAGACTACTCCTTAGGAAACAAGCAATTCAATTCATATTTGATTTCAAGAGTTTTATTTTTCGTCTTAGACCTTGAATCTGTAAGATTATTTCAAAAGTGGAATAAGACTTTTTTGTAACACGTTCGCCGAAAGTACCCTATTACTTGACTAATTTCTGCTTCTAAAGTTCTCAATTCCAAACAATGGTAACAATTTTCATTAATTCTCTGTTGACTGGGAATTAATGGATATTAATGTCCGCTGGGTAAAAATTAATTTGTAGATCATGGATCATGGATGACGTTGGATTTCTTTATTTAATTGATATATGTCAAATTGATATTTGAAAGAAATTTGTTTTATAGAATGTGTTCGCTATAGTATGTGCATTTATTGTGAACGGGATAGCACAGAAAATGTGAAAAATATCAATAAAAAAAAATAAATCAGGTAAGTTATGTTTCATTGTATTTGTTTACTGTAATGTGATTGCATTTGCAAAAATCTGTTTGTTAAAGCGATACATCCAAATTAATTTAAAAAGCTTAGTAATAGGGGTACTTCGGTGCACTTGTTACAAAAAGTATCGTATGCAACACGGACACTGAACGACTGTCATTATTGTCACGGACAAATTTGGCTGCACGGAGCTACGCCTTGGTCTTTGCCCTCGTCTTTGCCTCGTGCTTCGCCCTTGCCTCCGCCTCGTACTTCGCCCTCGTCCTCACCGAATTTATCCGGGACAAAAATGCCAGTCGTTCGGTCCTTGTAGCATAATATACTATTATGATTATGTTGTTTTATAATGAATAATAAATTAATATAGTAATTTGACACATTCAGTCTTCGAGGTATTCTATTCCAGTCGAGGGGTGAATTAAGAATGAGTAGCCATACTGATTTCTGTACAAATAGATTTTAGTGAAATTAATATTTTATTAAATGTCTCTAGACAAACCGATATATAGACAGACATGCCACTTTCGGTATTTTTGGAAGTCCAGTTCTCAACAAAAGATTGAAAGTGCGATTTGATAAAAAAATGTGTTGCTACAACTCACCACCTTGGTAGGAAGTGCGTCAGCAACATTGAAAATAATCACACTTCGGGGTTGTCCCTGCTTTCCCAGTCAAGGTGAGGAGTGGCAGCACGTTCTTACTTCAAATTTCTACTTTTTGTTCTTTTAAAAATTTCCAGTAATATCGGATGTAGCCTATTTTTTAATGCTTTTTTTAAAGCTACTTATAGACTACGTGCATGAAGTCTACTAGCGCCTCTATATAGCGGGCAATGGAGAACGATTTAATTCCTATTTTATCATTGTTTCAATTTTTTAAATGTACTAATATTATTTAATTCAGCTGTGTGCGTATAATATAACTTACATAGCTTAAAAGGTACCTTGAAATTATTTATTTTTAGTACTTTTTTCTTCAATTATAACGTACCTATTAGAGACAACGTCGTAATTCGTCCAAATTGACAGGATAACCTCAAATTATAACGCCGATGATCTTGCGGATCGCGTTTGTATGTATCAAACACTGTATCCCTTTTATCGAGAAAGCATTGAAGAAAAGCGCGAAATTAGTTTTGCCATATTAAACATGTTGAAAAATATGTTGCTGGCAATATTAACAACAAAATTATTGCGAAGTGCATCCGACAAACTTCTATCACTGAAACACCTTACAAATTAGAGATAGAGATACATTCATGAATCCCAAATCGATGACGAATTTTTCCAATCTCACAATTGAATTACAAACATTTTTGTTATATAGATTAATAATGAAAGACAGATAATACTCTATTTACCGCTTTGATTCACTTCATTCGTTTTTTTATGTTATAACTGTGTACATGAAATCTATGAAACTATATTTCACTTGAATCATCCTTGACACAACAGCCTGAAACAGAACAAGCGGTTTCCTATGTTTTATATGCAATTATTTTCACTTTTAAACTACAATGCTCAATGACGTGTTCTGAGAATTGGATTTCAATGCTTACAATGGTGCTCAGCATGAGCGCTCGCATCGATATTTGTTGAAACTCCGTCCCCTTGCACATAGCCTATAAGGCGGCAGAAAGTGAAGATTATCAAGAAATTTTATGTAGCAGTATTCAGGGTCTAACAGAAATACGTACTTCAATTTCAACCTGTAATAGAGCTCGCAAGCATAACAATTTTTCTCAATAACTTTTTTCTGTAAATATCAAATAAAAACTCATCAAAGTTTGGTCAAAAATTTTATAGTGCGCCTATAGTTCGAACTGAATGTTTTTCATTTGTTTGTAGAATGATAGCTGTCGATTTAAATGAGTATTTTACAACTTTGAACCATCGTAATCTTGTCAATAATTCATTTGAAACTGAAAGAATATTTGAATTTTGGCAATACATTGATATTCGCTCACCTAGATAATTCTATTTTTGCATATGTTGAAAGAAAGGCTAAATTTGTCTCTGAAATCAACAATTTGGTCTATTAGTCGTATTTATATGTCATTGTTGAGAAATTTGATTTCTATTTAGGGATTCTACGTATATTTTGAGATAGTACATTTCTTAAACATTAGATTGTCTACACAAGTTCATTGTACTTGAATCAGCTGATTTAAATAGTCCGAATACAGTCAGAATTTGTACAGACCGTATTGCCATCTATAAGCAGCTCAAAAAGTATTTGCTGTTCTCAACTCCTTTATTATCGTTGGTATTCAAATATTAAGAGAAAATCATTCAACGATTTATTTGAAGAAAACGATGTAATATTAAATGAAACGCAATTCTAGAATAATTAATTTGATTAATAATTCAATTGAAGATATTGCCACACAAATTCTTGAAGCTTCTATTATTGAAGAACAGAGAACATAACCAACAAATGTATCAAACTGAATTTGGTAATTGATTTTAAATATTTTCTGAAATATAAGAGACAATAATTTATTTGTTTAGCAGATCAATTCACGGGGCACACTTTATTCTAACGACCTGAGTGTGAAGTTTGTGAAACTTATACACAGATGCCTTATTTATGAATTAATGTTTTTTATTCAACTCATCTGCTGTTTTACGTTTCAGATAAACGATAAGTTCTTTATACCTCATAGTATGTATGAGTGCACAATATTTTGACATTAAATACATCAGCATAACCACAATCATTCAATTTTTAGTGGAAAATGACAATTCGGAAATCGCTCCAAATAAATTCGCTGATATTAATTGTAAACTGCTTGCGAAATCGTAGACCGAAAAGCTAGACATTTCTTCAGGTTTAAACTTTTGTGATAATAATTAATAATCGATTTTTTTCCAAAATTTATTCGGAGGAATTGATAAGTCACATATGTCAGAATCAACTGTTTTATTGTAACTGTTACTAGATCCGATAATTATGCACCTGAACGACTCCTTTAATTATAGGGGATTGAGAATTCGGGAAGAAGCTATTGAGAAAAATTGTTATGCTTGATGAGTTCTATCATTGGTTAAAATTAATGTGTTTATTTCTATTACACTCTGTACAATATTACTGATAAAGTTTCAGACACTTGACTTTTTGCAATAATAATAATTTTACTATGTCATAAGTAAAAGAATCTGCCCGTTTTTATCTACGTATGTCATAAAATATAGAATACCCATTATTAGCTGGTGTTTGAGACAAGAATCATGAAATAGGAAGTCAGTCAACTTCACGCTATTATTAAGGATGCATGAGCGTGACAACAATTTTTGATTTCAAGCCTCAAAATTTATTTATCATTAGTTCTCTACCCAAAGAATATACTGTTGAAATTTCAGGCTGTCACTATTCATATTTTGAAGTGATAAATTGTTGAAGATCGGCACAAAATTCATTGCTCTTATGGAGAAATAGGTGATTGAGCTTATAAATAAATAGATATCAGTATGTTCAAGTTTGCGTAGAAAAAAAAAACTATACATAAGAAAGATGAGTATTGCAATTTCCCGTCAGTATTTAAAAACGGTATGTATCCGTTCATCCTGAAAAGAAAAATTGAAATGAAATTCAAATTACTTGATTGAATAAATTTTTACTCGCAATGAATTGACACGGCAACGTTGCACTGCTATAGCAAAGTAGCGAGCACGTGGCTTTCTGCTGCATTGCCAAGTTAATACAGATCACGTGAATAATTTCTCCACTTCACCTTGCAAACGCCCTCGCTCATACATCCTTGATCCGGGAGATAGTGATAAGTGGGGTTACTCATTTTATACCGCATGTCTTTTTGAGGGTTGGAAATTGGCCCCTAGATAAAAAAGAAGGAAAGATTACTGATCAATACATGTTTTCCGGTCATAATGCAAATTCCATTTATATTAAAATATAAAATTGTGTTCACTTGATAACATGTTGCATGCCTTTGTAACTGAAATGCTTGCAATTCGCAACAGGCCAAAAGGCACCAACGATCACGTGAATTTGTAAAATAAAAAATGAGGTGTTTTCAAATTAATAGTCAGATTTGTAGTGTTGTAGCCGCGAAGCTAATGAAAAGTTTAATCCTCAAAATGAGTGGAAAAATTAAATAAATGAAAGTAAATATCAATTTAGTTGATGAGAATTAAATGCGGAAAAAAGTGAAAATTCCGCTTGTCAACAGGCAATTAAAAAGAGATAAACGTGAAAATTATTATTTGTTTTGTTCCTTTGCCTCAAGAGCTCAGTTAAGGCAATCTTAATTTTATTTTAAAAATGATAAAAATTTCTGCAATTAGTAAGAATTTCTAAGTGTTAACGAAATTTTAATGTATAGAAACTCATTATTGACTGTTGTCATACTCGAGATATCGATAAATGTTGAAGAAAGGGTGCACAAAATTACAATTACCCTTTTGAGGAAACCTACCAACGTACATTTGCATTATGGGATTAATCCCGAAGCCATAATAACAGATTGAAACATAATCCGAAATATTTAATTCGATACTCCTTCCGGTATATGAGTAACACCATTAGATAATAATCTTTGGAATCAGATTTGTGTGGTCGATAAATTCACCTTGTTGCTGTTCTGTCTCAATAATTAACTAAATTCATCGGATCAAAAGCGGGCTAACCAAAACACAAAGTTTGCACCTTGTTGTTTCAATACCTCCGGCTATTGCGTACTGAATCAATATTAGCAGCTCATTTGCTAACGAAATCACTTTGGGGGGAAATGAAAACAGGACTGGTTGCAGCGATCGTTCATCAAATTAAATGAAAGTTACATTCCTCGCCTAATTATTTCACAGATTGAAATTTCAGGTTCAATAAACTTGATTGCATATCCAGATTTTTTACTTGACTACTCAACCTCCTTAAGAGCAAATTTCTGTCTCTCGATTTCTGTTCTCTGATACATATTAACTGTAGCTATTAGTGTTTACTGCATCCTGTGCAACAAAATATTTACTTCGAAATCAGAATTAATACCCTGTGTCAGATTTCCTAATTTAATTTGCTGATTTAACATCGGTTCGAAGCAGATAACACATGAAACTAATTACTAAACCTGAATATAGAGTTAATTACATGATGTTTGTCTTTGTCAGCATAAATATTCGTGTTTATTTGTTTCAAATTTGACGTATTCGCAAATAATATTGGGGTTATCGGATAATTTCATTCGATTATTAAACAATCAGTGCATTTATTTGTACTCTTCAATTTTAACAGACAAAATGTGAATAAAATTAGCACTTTCAAGATGGCTAGACACGGCCCGTAAACATCAATTAAGAAATTTGCATTAATAGTTTTATAATTGAACTGTAGACTGAATATTATTTTGTAATAAGGAAATAGTAGACAACGCTGCTCAATACTGCCAGGAGACGACCCTAAGTTTGCGTGTATTTCTCCCGAATATATGCTTCCAGAAAACTTACGTACTGTAATGTTTATTGCTTGACGAAATCAGTTTTTAATCAAATAAAAGTCACTATTTAATAATCTAAATGAAATAAAAGTTTTATTCTACTTATGTCACTAATAACACTATGTTTATATATTAATCACTTAATTCTAATTTAAACAAGGTCACAGATATTTATATTCCACTATTTATATGCACTGTCCACTTTACTGGTCACTGTTCATTATTTATTTCACCACTACTATTCTTACTACTGTACTGTGCTACACGTCTTTTGCTTGGCCTTATATAGAGAAATATTGTTCTCGAGTTTTCCATTTCTCGACTCTTTCCATTTCTAGAAATCACTAGAGGCTTCCATTGAGAGGGGTGATGGGCTGCGACGCGGTGCGGCGTAAGCGGCCGAAGAAGCTCCGCCCCATACTACGTCGTCTTTACGAGCTCCCCCCTCATTCTCGCACGTCACAGTACCAATAATTTTGATTTTTTGGTCTTATTTAGTTCGTGTCACTCGAGGTTATAATCCACGTTCAAGTTCATAAAATATTATTATTATTATTATTATCATCTATTTAAATCTCTGGTACCTTTCGGGTGTTGAATGTTCTTTAATTTATATTTTGAATTAGTTCTTTTCATTGTTTCCTGTTCACTGCTTTTTTATTTGCTCCATTTTCCAAATTTTTCCTTGGTCTGCCTTTTCCGTTTTTCTTTGTACCTCTTGTTTAGTTTGTCTATTTTCTGTCATTCTTATTAGAAGTCCGTACCATGCTAGTTGTCTTCTATCTATTGTAATTTGTATACTGTCAGTCTGTAGGTTCCTTCTTATTCTTGTCTATTCTTCGTACTCCTTTTATTCTCCTAAGAAATCTCATCGCAATCGCCTGTATTTTACTTCTACTTCTTTGATCCAGAGCCCAAATTTCACTTTCGTATATTAAGTTTGGTCTGTATATGGTGTTTTTGGGTACTTTTTTGTTATTTAAAATTACTGTGTTCATAGCATAATAGTTTCTGTTCCTTGCCTGGATTTTTTTATTTATTTCATTTTCCATACTTCCTTTATTATTTATTGTGGCTCCTAGGTATGTGAATTTGTCTATTTGCTTTATTTCTTTTCCATTTAGTGTTAGGTTGGTTGTTATATTTTATTTGGTTATTACCATGGTCTTTGTTTTATCTATGTTTATTCATGTTATATTTGTGTAGTTCTTTGTTCCATACATTTAAATTGTGCTGTATATCTTCTTCACTTTTGGCGAAAATTGCCAGGTCATCTGCAAATGCACATTCTGTCAACGTAGTTCTTTATAATTTATAGTGTCCTATTTCAGTTGTCTTTGTTTTTTTCTGTATGCTTCATGATATTGTCTAGGTATATAATAAACAATATCGGACTCAAGGCTCCCCTTTGTCTTAATCCTTGGGAGGTCATGAATTCGTCTGAAACTTCGTTTCCTGTTCTTATGTAGTTTGTTGTTCTTTTATGAATGCTTTTATTTGTCTGTATTTATATTTCTCTCTTCTAAAATTCTCCACATTTTCTCCCTCTGTACTCTATCAAATGCCTTTTCAATATTTATGAATGTTATATATAGTTTGTTATCATGTCTCATCGTTATTTCTGTCCTTCGTTTAAGCGTAAATATATGGTCTTGCGCAGAGTGTCCGTTTCTGAATCCGCTCTGTGCTTTCTCTAATGTTACTTTTGTTAATTGTCTGACTTTATTATGTAATATGGCTTCATAAACTTTCGCCGTTGTACACAGTAGGGTTATTTCCCTATATTGTTGCAGTTGCCTCTATCCCCTTTCTTGAATATAGGAAATTATAACAATCAAAACTGAAATAGCAACTCTACCCATTCAAAAATAAATTGGCCCTATGCTGGGCGCCAATTTGTACCACGCAGAATTTATCAAAATAATTATAAACTAGGTAGTTGTGAGGTTAGCTTTAAAAAAAATACAAATTTTACCAAAACAAATACACCGGACGATACGTAACGAATTTAAAGTAAACAAAAAACTAGGGCGTCACGCAATTGTTAATTTTTCCGTCCTTAGGCACACATATGCGAAAGTACCTGTAAAAAAAGATGGTAGAATTGACAGGTGGAATATTGGATTTTAGGATAATTATATCTGTCGGTGTTGATCGAGATGCCGCTGTACATAAAATGAAACAATAACTCAAATAGCGATACTTACTCACCAGCTGTAACAAAGAAACACTAAATAAAACCACTCTTTGAAAATTAAGGTGGTAGGTACTTTTTACAAAATAAATTAATCAAAATTTATCCAAAGAAGTGAATATTTAATTAGGTTCATTCAAAAATATAATGAAGAAACAACAAGTTTTGACTAAATTAACTTCTGAACAAAACGCTTATAAACCTAGTCCCTAAAAAAAAATACAAAGAAAATGAAATTAGGCCCGAGATCGATCGACCTGGTTCACAGCAGGACGTAGCGTTTATAATGTAGTAGAAGCATGAAAAAAGAAAGGCGACAACGAATTCCCACCGCGAAATTATAGACAAAAAACTAAATACGTGGTGAAGCCACGAGGTGCTACTAACTGATCCGTCTGCCTGGCGTCTAGATCTTGGCCTTTAGATCTAATTTGGCTAGATTCCAGAAGGTCAGAAAATCCAGGGTGGGAGTCAGGCACTTCCACAGCGTTGTGCCTTGGTCCGGACGACGTTATATCGCAGATGGTAAGCGATAAAAAATGGAATGACCATTTACAATTTTCACTAATTCCCAACACGTGGGCTGCTCTGCCGAATAAAACCAATGGTCAAACTGTCTCAAAATATTCGGCCAAGCACAGGTTTTTCCCCAAGAGAATCTCCAAGCTTGGGCTTGCACAGACAACAAAAAACTTTGGGAAGAACCCACAAAATTGTAGTGGTAAAATAAAGTAAAGAAATATATCGTCCGTCCTATACGAGGACTTAAGGCTGACTACCTACTCAAGTTAATTGAACAAAAGACCGTTTTTCATTAAAAACAAGAAAAAAAACCTAGTAGCCGCCTAAGGTAGCTAAGATTTAGAAAAAAAACTCTGTAACGTCACTGACTGCAGCGCGCGCATTGCAACACCGACAAATTAAGCAAAAACTAAGAATAACTAATGAAAATAAACAATAAACACGCTTCTAATTTAACCAAAAAAACTAAGCTTGAAGAAAAGAAACGTAACTAAAGATTTGAAATAAGAATGAAATGTAAAAATATGAACTCAAAACTATCTTTAAGTAAACGTAAGTAAATAAAGTTAACCAAATTAAACCCAAATTAACCCAAACTATATTTTAGAGCTTAACCCAACAAAAAAAGAACAAAAGCACGTAACAAATCATTACTGCTTTTTCCCAGTCTTGAGGTATTTTGCCAGCTATCCATATACTGTTGAGTAAGATTAGCAATATTTGTTCTCCCTCTTCACCCATATATTTTATCTGTTCGGCTTCTATCATGTGATATCCTGGTGCTTTTTTAATTTTTTTAGTTTTTGGAGAGGTACTTTCAATTCATCAATAGGGAATGTGCATGAAATTTAAATTTGGCTCAAATATTTTTTTTCCGAATTTATATTGACCGGACTTTTGTACTAAACCATCATTTTGGTATTTAATATCTTTTTAATTGCTTAAAATTAATAAATAAAAATGCAAATTAAGCGCGAAAAATTCAAAGTTCTAGAACGCAACACCATTGGTTATAACGAGATGTGACGTCAAATACTATGCCAACAAGTGCGCACTGCTTACATTTCTATGGCATTGCAGGCTTTTGATTAGAAAACATAATAATAACGTGTGTGTTGTAAATTCATTTATTGTTTAAGTGTAATTTTAGCATCCTAGTGGGATTATAAATCATTTAAGACAGTGGTTTTGTAAAAGCACAATCGGATAATCTGTCAAGAATAAATCCATTCATGATGTCGTCTTATTTTCTTTCAAATCCAAATTTTACGTCCGCTGAAGTAAAAAGAGTGAACACTGCAAAGTAATTCAATAATAACACATTATGTACGCTATTTTAATAAATACAATCCGAAATATGATGAGCAGTGAACATAACCTATAATTTTTATTTATTTTAAATCGAGCAAATGTTAAACGAAGCCGCATGCATACACTGAATTTTATTGCTAAAATTAATGACATATAGTGTTATTCATGATCTGTCAAGTTTATTATGACAATTCATCTCTTCTGATAACCTTACATCATTTCTTACATATTTTAAAACCTGCCTGGATTAGAAAAGAAACTTTACCAGGTACATTTCTGATAGTATTTTGCATTCAAGCACAATGCAATACTTATAAACTGACTTTTGACCTTTTTTTAATGCTGAAATAAGTCAAGAACGAAAACCTGTAGTAAACAATGGACTGTAATGTCACTGGACATGTTATATGACGTCATCCATAGAGCGCGTGAAAATGGCGGCGTTCAAACAGCTCAAAATTATTTTCAATTTTAAATATTTTTTTAAACTTGATTACAGCACTTTTAAACATAATTTATATTTTTTACTATGTTATAATGATGTAATCAGTGAATCAAAAATATAAAATAAACTCATGAATATGTTATGTTTTCAGCCCTTTCTATCGCTTTGATTCTTGGTTGGTCGTTTTCTTCTTCACTAACTCCCTCATCTCCTCTAATTTTTTTATCCTCTAATAGTTCCTCTAAATGTTCTCTTCATCTGTTCATTATTTCACTTTTCTCAATTATAATGAAATTAGAAATAACAAACATGAAATTCACGATTTCAATTAGGTTTCTGAAAATAAGCTCGATAGTCAAAAGCAACAAATATACTCACATATTGCCTTAATAAATACAAATTTAAATCTCCAAACTGCACTAATTAATTTATAATTATGATTGATGCTACTAACAGACAGAAAATATTAAATTAATTTATATTTGGCCAATCAAAAGGCTTTAATCGTATTCCCATGGGTCGCACTTAACTGGAATATCTATTTGAGCAAAATTCGGCTTCGATAATTTCCACGAATACATTTTATGCTTCTACTGTCGCTCAACATTAATAAAATGTCGAAATAAAACAAATAATTTCACAAAACAATTGCTTAATCATATCGTCCTACAGAATTTGTATCTTAATTGATGGCATATTCTACAAAGAATCGCATGAGAAAATTTATTTTTATTCTACATTTACTGGATGTTCAAATTTCATTATCAGTTGCCCGTCGGACTTCATCTTTCTTGTTTTCTGTCTTCCTGAGCAGAAATTAAATTTTATACTTCGAAATGAACCTCTTTCAAAGTTTTCCACGCTTTCAACTGGAATTTTTTGGTCGTGTTTTCCACGTTTTGTCATTATTGTATTGCTGAGGTTTTGTAAATCTGCGTTTCTCAGAATTGTTTCATCTTTCCTGGAATGTAAATTATCTGTTTATTTAAAAAAAGATTTTAATATACTTAGTTTCTCCAAACCATAAAGATGATTATGCCAAGATGTGAGAGCCAGATTACAAACTATTTGTCTAAAATTTAAAAATGATATGTCTACTGCGGTGAATGTATTGAAAACTTCATTCTGATCAACTTAATTTATTGATTGATCGCTGGTCATCGCTCATTTTTGAACAATAACATATTTACTGAATGCAAAATCACCACGTACTTTGAGAAATTTTATGTTCTATTTATAATAATTCATGAAATAGTATAATTATTTTAAGCAATCAATTACAATATAGGTACTGTACATATCAATTTCTTATTCCATTTTTAAATGATTCAGATTTTACTAACAATTATAGACATTACACTATGAACAATAATTAATGGTCTGTTTCCACAGAGATTTGTTCAGAAGAGCATTAAATTAATATTAATGTGAATTTACTACATTCTCGTGAAGCTTATAATTACCGGTCATAAGTAATTGTAATAATTCTACAATTTGCATGAATTTTCCTTGTAAATACAATTTAACGGAATAGCACGAGAATTTTTATTGCAAAAAATAATACATTTTATGTTAACATGTTTGTTTTATAGTACAGATTTTTATTATTTGATGACTCTAACAAATTAAAAATTGATGAATATATTTTTCATAATACCTGCATTGGAACAACGCGTTTCAACGCCTGTTTTGTCAGCCGAAACAAGACAATCTCTGCCCTAGGAGAAAAGCAAGCCTGTTTTTGCCCGCTGAATAAGGATTTTTACAATAACGCACATTAGTGAAGCGAATAAAGCCAGCAATGTATTATTTTGGAGATCCAAGATCCATTTTTTTCTGCCTTTCATAACAATATTGTAATGTTTATTGCTCAAGAGGAAATAGTTTATAATTAAATGAAAATCACTATTTAATAATTGAAAATAAAATGAAAGTATTATTCTTCCGGATATCACCAAACAACACTATATTATTTATTCAATTACTTACTACTATCTTAAACATAGCCGCAAATATTTATCTTTACTATTTATATACACTGTTCACTTCACTGTTTGATATTCACTGCTCTAGATTCACCATTACACTATTCCCCTCAAGTCGTTTGCTTGCCTTTATATCTAAAAACATCCATTTCTCGACTGTTCCACCACATTTCTGGAAGATTGCTAGAGGCTTCCATCGGGCGGGGTGATGTGGTGCGCGTTACAACGAGGACGAAAGGCACCGCCCAGATAAGGTCAGGCCCAAGCCTATACCAATCCTACGAACCTCCACACTCTCGCACGTTACAATATATAGGCAATATTTTCTTTGTTAGTTACTTTTCAAGCACAAAAATCTTGTTCCATTTTCCGGAACTAGTATATACAGTACATCAATTATAACCAATAATAGATCTCGTCAAGAATAACAGTTTTTAATAATAACTATTTTTGTTAGTATAACGAGTAAATAGTAAAAATTGATCAAAATTTGTCAAAAATTTCATAGTGCGCCTATGGTTCGAACTGAATGTTTCTCATTTGTTGGAAGAATGACAGCTGTCGATTGAAATGAGTATTTTACATTTTGAACCATCGTTGTCTTGTCAATAATTCATTTGAAACTGTAAGAACATTAGTATTTTGGCAATACATTTATATTCGCTCACCTCGATAACTCTATTTTTGCATATGTTGAAAGAAAGGCTAAATTTGTCCCTGAAATCAACAATTTGGTCTATTAGTCGTATTTATATGTCATTGATAAGAAATTTGATTTCTATTTAGGGATTTCACATATATTTTATTATTTATATTAGATTGTCTGCACAAGTTCATTACAATTGCAATTGAATCAGCTGATTTGTATAGTCTGAATACAGTCAGAATCTGTGCCAGATTGTGCTGCCATCTATGAGCAGCTTAAAAAGTTGTTGCCGTTCTCAACTTATTTCATTATTTTTAGTGCTTAAACATGAAAAGAAAATTATTCAATAATTTATTTAAAGAGAACGGTGCAATAGTAAATGGAGTGCAATTCTAAAATAATTGATTCAATTGAAAATATTGCTACATAAATTCTTGAAGCTTCTATGTTTGAAGAACAGAAAACATAACCTACAAATGTATCAAACTGAATTTGGTCATTGATTTTAAATATTCTCTGCAATACAAGATATAATATCTTATTTGTTCAGCAGATCAATTCACGGAGCTTGCTTTATTGAAACGACCTGAGTGTGGAGTTTGAAATAATATGAGAAAAAACTAATACACAGTGCTTCATTCATAAATTTATGCACTTTTTTCTTTTCAACTTTTTTCCAATTTTATTTCGCATTTTAGCACGCAATGTGCGAGGCTTGGTGTTTGCAAAATAATTATTCAAAGACTGCTGATTCCTGATTCTCGTGCAATTTCCAAATATAGTGAAGTATTCACGTGGGAAAATCAACTAAAAAATCAAAAAGTTAATAAATTGGCAGACAGGAACAAATCGTGCCAGTTTTTCTGTTACGGACCCCTAGTCTAAAACAAGTAATTTGCTGTCGTGCACTTCGCCAGCAAACGGCTGTGAATATTAACGATGCAGATCGAACAACTAAAAATGTATTGAGCAGATTCATTTTGTTTCTAATCACGTTCGAAAATTCGTCATCTTCATTAATTATTTTTTGTAGCACGTACACCGAAAGTACCCTATTACTGAGCTGACTTATGCTTCGAAAGTCCTCAATTCCAAACCATGGTAACAATTTTCATTAATTCTCTGTTGACTGGGAAATGGATATTTTTGTCCGCTGGGTAAAAATCAAATTGTAGATCATGGATCATGAATGCCGTTGGATTTTTTTTATTCCATTGATATATGTCAAATTGATATTTGAAAGAAATTTATATTATAGAATGTGTTCGTTATAGTATGTGCATTTATTGTGAACGGGATAGCACAGAAAATGTGAAAGATATCAATCAATGAAATGAATCATGTAAGTTATGTTCCATTGTATTAGTTTACTGTAATGTGATTGCATTTGCAAAAATCTGTTTGTCAAATCGATAAGATAGTTTCGATACATCCAAATTAATTTAAAAAGCTTAGTAATGAGGGTACTTCGGTGCACTTGTTACAAAAAGTATCGTATGCAACACGGACACTCAACGACTGTCACTATTGTCATGGACAAATTTGGCTGCACGGAGCTACGCCTTGTCCTTTGCCCTCGTCTTCACCGAATGCAGCCAAATTTATCCTGGACAAAAATGACAGTCGTTCGGTTCTTGTAGCATAATATACTATTAAAATAAGCTCCGAAAAATGATAATTTAACTTTAGAACGCAACTTATTCACCAAATTATCTTTCAAAAATAATAATATTAAATCGTGTCAAAATTCCAATTGGATATTGAGAAGCAATTGAATTTCAAGTGACTATAATGTGATTTGATTTAATATTTTACAAGTGCTTAATTTATATCAATATTTGTCTGAAATTTTGGATATTCGGATTGCTCGCTCTAATTCTGCTCATGATTTAATACATCAAAGACTTTGCTTTATTTTGAAGCTCGAGGCTGAAAACTTTTCGAATATTCACGCGAGTTTTGTTAATTTGAGTTCTAAATTAGTTATGAAGAAGTTTTGTTGGTGCTTAATATACAGATTTGAAAAGGACCAAAATTCATTAAAAACGTTCTAGAGAAAATTAGACAGAAAATGCACAGCACAAAAACTAACTATGATATACTTATTTCAAATTATAAATTTATATAAATCACGGCATATCTCCAAATGAAGGTGAGGCAAATCTGTTCAACATTCAGTTACTGGTTTACTTTCATCCAAACACACTTCGTTCCACATGCCCAAACCAACGTAATGCTGGGAGTCAAATACCTATTATTTCTATTATTTGATGGCATGAAGCTAAAGGCTGACTTGATCATGTCTAATTTTGAGAGACTGTCATCAACAATGACGGGACGACATTAAATTACTTCTGAAGTTGTTCACTAGGAGGTACAAGTGTCAGCAGTCTCTAAAATAATGATAAAAAGTTGTCGCTATGAATAACAATAAGACCCCTGATGAGGCTTTAGAATATTCTGCCGAAAATTAATTTTCAGCTTGAAAAAACTATGAATCTTTTAGTTTATCTTTGGAACAGTTCAAAGTAGCATGAAATTATTCACTTCATTAGGCAATTAGATTTTTTGTCTCACTACAAAAGTGAACGGAGACCATTTGCATAATATTATAAATGGGATTTTCATGGCACCTACTGTTTTAATTCAACCTTAATACGGTTATATAAAGTCTTGAATTGATTGCTGAATCACGAACAACAGTATAATATTATTAGATGTAATCTGTTGTAGCAACACGCTTTAAAACAAAACAAAAGTTTCGAAACTTACCGTAGAATAAAATCATGCATAAATTAATTCGGCACAATTTCGGATCGATATTTGCTGCGCGTTTTGAATACTCAACAGGACTGTAATTCAAAATACATTCATCAAAAAGTTCATGAAAATATTATACTTAGAAAAAGTACCTATAAAATAGTACCTCTATCTGCGTTTGCTCTCAATTTTTTTTTATGGCATATACATACTGTAACGTCATTTATTTTAATTTAGGGAGCAAAAGTTACTAAACACTACTATTTGTTTTTATGATTTATTAAAATAATAAATTAGATAAGTAACACTATTTCTAATAAATAATTTTAATTTGAACTAAAGATTATTACAATACACTATAACTTAACTTTAATTATTTATGTCGATATTGATTTATTTTGAATAACACAATTTATTTCAACCACTAGCAGTCCATCTTATAAGGTCTATGAGTCAAAATCAATAATCTCTTTGTTGAGTCAGCCACATATATATACTGTGGGTCTCTCCCCACTACGTGTTACCCGCAAACGTCCAGACTTTTCTAGAAAACGCTAGAAGGTACCAGCAATTTTCTAGAAAACAAATATATTCTTGATGTGGAATATTTACACAATAATTCTAAGCACCAATAAAGCCGAAATGACTAATTTATAGACTTAAATTCTTTACAATACATTTCGATGTGCTGATTCACAATCAAAAATAATTTTTTCAAAAGTTGCGAAATTGTGAGTGTGCTTCAAGAACAGTACATTTTTAGTGCCACTGGTTGACACGAAATTCATAATGAAGCTAATAAATGAGTATTTTAACCACGTAATTAATGTTTGATACAAATCTTGTTTATTATCCTTTTGAGACACCATGAAAATGTATCATATCAGTTTTAGAAACATCTATTCATCAATCACAATTCAATGTTCCACTTGATATCTTTCACAGAAATTACTCAATGCATTTCTACGAAATGTTTGCTTCAACTTCCAATTTGAATTATAGTTTGCGTTAGCGTTTTTAACTAAGCAATGAATACAAAACAAGCCACAATTCTATCAATGATGCAAACTTGCGAGAATAAAACAACAAATATAAGTTTTTAATTTCCTGCAGCGAAAATAGAACATTGTTCTAAGATCCGCAAGATAGCTTTGTTGAAAATTAACATATATTTCTCACCGAGCTGTCAAGCCGGGAGTATTGTTGCGTAGGTCTGCTCCGAGAATTACGTCACAGCTCCGGGGGCGATATCTTGAGAAAGAAGAGAAACTGTGTAGGGAATTGTTCACAATCGCTTCCCCTATATGTACGAATACAAGTTGGTACCATTGTTGTAGGTTTGTTTCACACCATAGAGAGAAATGTTGACATGTAGCGAATGTAATTTGTGTGACAACTTCATTAAAATCAAATTTTGTAATGAAATTGTGATTGCGGTATTCATGTCACATACAGGTATTCAGAAATTTTACCAAGTTGAAATAAAACCTGAAAAATACTTGCATAAAAATTTGACATGGTATCATCAACATATAATGAGTGCAAACGAATCGTTCATTCGCGCATCGTTCATCTGATTGAGTTGAAACTATACATTCATTGATAGCACTTGCGTAAAGATTCCTGACGTATTAATATTAACGTACAATAAGTGCTGCTTGTTCGCGCATCATTCATCCGATTGAGTTGAATTTTTGAACAGCTGTGGACGCTTTCGTGATAGTTCCTGACATGTTATCATCAAAGTACGACTCGCGCAGCAAATAAATTTTCTGACATCTCGACGATGAATTATTGTGAATTTAATCTGAAAAATACTAATTAAAAAATAAGCTTCTCAGCACGTTGGGATTGGACAAACAATGAATATCATCCTAGGAGCGTGAAATTCTAACTTGATCGATTTTTTCTTCGTTGAATGATTACATTTTAACTAAAAGTTTACACATCTTAATTCATCAACTTACCAACTTGCAAAATGAACAAAGTGAAGCAAATTTCTCAGGTTACGTTCCAGCTTTGCGACCACACGTGAATTTGTAAAATGACCGTAATTTAACACCACATCTAGTAGCAAATGGCGAACAGGCATTGTTGCAAAACAAAGGACAATAAAGCTTTGGGATATTCAAGCAGATGGTGCTAATGTAGTGGGTGCTTGATGCTTGATGCCAGTTATTTAAATCAAGAACAATGTCTTTGTAGAACTTCAGCTCTGTTTAATTATATTTTGCTTGATGCAGATTCTGCTGTAATTATTAGCATTATGAATTTCAATCTTGGACTTTAAATTAAGTTTTAGGATTCGAGATTATAATTATGAATAATTCTGTCCTTGAATATAATTATTATATTATTATAACTATTATAAGTCTAGAGACGCAAACTGAAATGTCTCTAATACTATTTTGGAATCTGCACAGCCCACAACAAATAATTATGTTGGAACAAGTAACACTCCAACTCGTCAGTCATTTAGAAAAATTTCGTGCGCGGTTTGAAACCATTCCATTATCATTTTAAACGAATCAGAAGTTTACTATGGTTACATCTAATTCATATATTCATTTCTGGCTCAGTGTTTGACGTTTCAATGTTTATTTTTTTTTTTCAACTCTTGATGAATATCGAAAATCTTTTTGAAGGTAGGAACTTCCACGCAAGCGTCAACAACTGTAAGAAATTTCAACTCAATCGGATAAACGATTCCTTGAATGAACAAATACTACTGGTGCTCCACTTAGTGTATATTCATGATAAAACAAAAGTACCAACCTCAACTGTACAAAGTTTCAACTCAATTGGATGAACGATGCGCGAACAAATAAATGCGTCACTATATGCATGTTGATGATATTATAATAAAAATCCTCGCAAAAGTACCAACAACATTTATAGTAGGTTCCAATTCAATTAGATGAACAATGCGCGAACGATAAAACACGACTTATGCGCTACTAAATGTTTATTAATAGTACTATAAAAAGAACCTCTCAGTGACAGTTTTCTTTCTATTCTCAACAGTAAATACAATTTCCCTGATGAAATATTGTTGTTCTTTCTTGTTTTCGATTAAAATGACATTCCATATAATATACCGAAATGTCAATAGAATAACAACATATAAATCTCAACAACGAACAAAAGATGTTTTTCTAGAATTTAAACTTTAATGTAGACATTCCCTGCAGCTACTCAATTCGTTTTATTCCAACAGAATTTCATTTATTATTCCAGTTCGCTTCTTACAATTCCAACCGTTCCCGAAAGACGAAATTCTCAGTTTTTAGAGATTTTGTGTCGGCAATAGTAGACGAGCCAAGAATAAAATCTATAGCAACAAAACCGTATTCCCTAGGAGGGACGAATCGACGAAAGAATCCCGAAACTCTAAACTTAGAAATCAATGATAAAAACTTCCGATAATATGATGATAAAGATCACTTCCGATTTTTGTGTTCATTTATTCGATTTAATATGGTTATTATTATTATTATTATTATTATTATTATTATTATTATTATTAAAATGAGCTAAATAATAAAACTCATCACTCTTATATGCAACTCGAGTCTGAATTTTAGGATGAGCCTCTTTTGTAATTTATGTTCTAATAACCTGTCATCTATTTTTATTCTAAAAGTTATCTTAATTATGTATGAAAAGACTAAATCTGAACTACCGAACTGCTTATAGCATTATGTTCAAGTAGTTCGAGTGATTCTGAAATCACGTAAAATTCATAGAATTTTTAGAAATTTAATGGAATATATGTCCATTGAATTATTTGTTGACGTTTAATTATCCTGCAGGTTCTTAATGAAACGATTCTCTGCGACACTATCTTGCGAATAATACAACATCAATTGTTGAAAATATTGACCAAATAAATTGAATTGAATTCAGAATGTTTTTCCGGAAGTTGAAGAAACAAGATAGTTCGTTCTTAAAAGCCAAGAAAATCTAGGTCATCTCTGAATTCCTATATCAGAAATGGAAATTGCTGGAATGCTGCGCAAATGAAATTGTTGTTCCCAAAATGCTTTGTTCTTTTGTCTCAATTTATAGCCAAAAACAATTCAACTTTATACTAAATAACAAAGTGATTTGGTCAATATGACATCCACAAATTTTTAGGCAACTTGTCAAATGTCTTTATATTGAGCCACAGTTAAAAATTTATTATTGCCCTCAACCAAAGATGGAATACAAAAGTAATTCTTTTAGAATATGTAAAAATATGACGTGGACATCACGTGACTTACTTGTACATCATTGGATATATATAATCAAACACAAAATCTCATCATTCCACGGCTAATCGTTTTGGATTCATCTAAAAGATTCTAAAAATCTGTCAATTAAAATGCGCTTTTAGCCTAGTCGATTGCTCTTATGCTACAACATTCCTAAATACTGATTTCCAAGATTCTACGGCTCACAGTTCTGAATTTATACGCAAAATGGAAAAATAAATTCCAACTGAAGTGCCAAATTTCAATATTCTACAACTGATCGTTTCGAATTTATGCGAAAAATTCCAAAAGACTGTCAAGTATAGTGCACTTCCGGCTCAGTTGATCGCAATGAAAATAGGATATGAGCATCTAGACAGTACTATCATCTTGAATACTGTAATCTAATATTCTACGTTCAATCGTTTTGGATTTATGCGGAAAATTAAAAAAATATTTCGAGTAAAGTGCAATTCCGGTTTAGCCGATCGCAATCATAATGCAAAGTGTACAACTAGATGTTATAAAAGTGCTTAGTACGCAATTTCAATATTCTACGACTGATTGTTTTGAATTTATGAGAATTCGAATAGTCTGTTATATAAAGTGCACTTTTGGCTTAGCCGATTGGTATGAAAATAGGAGATAACCATTTGGGTGCTACAGCAATTTCAAATACTGAATTTCAGTATCCCACGGCTAATTATTCTGGATTTATGCGGAAAATTCAAAAAAATTTCAAGTAAAGTACACTCTCGATACAGACGTTTGTAACTATAATGTGAGGTGCACATCAAGACCCTATACCAGTCTTAAATACAAAATTTCAGCATCATGCGTTTGACGAGTTTTGAGATTTGCGAGTTACGCACATACGTACGTACATACGTACCGACATCAAGCCAAAAATAATCAGGGACGCTTAAACGGATATATCCATCAAAATCTTGTTATGTGAATTTTGTTGGTTTCACAATACTTACTTGTACTTTGTAATCTAAATGTTCGAAAATGCACGAAAATATGTGTCAACCATACTTGAAAATAAATGATATATCCTACTCGTGAAAGTTTGGCAACATTGGATGTAGTCGAATCAGAGACGTATCCAAGTTTTGCGTAGCCTAGGGCTTTTAAGCTTCAACAGAAGTTTTTTTTCTGATAAACTAAGAATCTTCTAATTGAGGTATGAAATTCATCAATCTTAAGATGGAAATCAGAGTTGAAATAAATTCATTCATGAAATAAGTAGTATTGTATGACAAACGTTACATATAATATAGAAGATACAGACTAAATTTATGAATAAATAAAAAATATATACCATCATTAATCCGAACTGAAGTCAGTGGATTTAAAATTGAAATTTGTTGGTATGTCATTCCGTCTCTATTTAGTTCCTCCAGTGTTACCTGTTTAATCCTCGATCGTAAAGTTGGCAGGATAATCTCATAGCTGAGTTCCTCCACCTTCACTCTTAATCCTAATACCGCTTGTGTTTTATTTGCTACCTGTTTAAAAGCTCTCACAAAAAAATGTATGGTACTTAATTTGGTTTTCGATCCACAGCAAATAGTTATTGATTTTGAAAGCGCAATAATTCATGATGCTGTTCGCAATGTATGACCTAGTGTTGAAATCATTTAGGGCAAGCCTGGCTCCGGAATATTCAAGCATTAGGTTTAAGTCAAGTGTATAAAGAACATAATTCTTTGGCAGCCAATATTTAAAACAATTTTTTGGTAACCAGTTTTTAAGCCCAGAGAAAGTATCGGAAATATTTGGCTATGTTCCTTTGAATGATTCCAAATTAATACAATTCTGTGATTATGTGCTAGAAAGTTATATTATGTGAAGAAGCTCGGTTTCTTCCCGAAATATGGACCTGTGCTGATGGTTCTATGTACAGAACAACAAACTCGTATCTAATGTTTCGTAAGCAAAATACATTGTAAATAAAATATCCCTGTACAGAATGATATTTGTATGGTGCGTTATCATTTATAACCTGAACATACCCTCCAAGTTCCCAGAATTATTCTAAGCCCTGCGGCTATCGGTGGTGGAGCAACTCAGCTATGAGATTATAGCTACCTGAGGTCCGGTGGAGCAACTCCGCTATGCCCTTTCTAAAGTGCTCTGTTACTAGATTTATTTCACGCGAAAGAATAGTCAATTCAAAGGACTTTATTGGGACAAAAATTATTGATAAAGTTCAGGATTTTGTAATGTTTATTGTTCTTAAAGAAGTGTTTATTGTTTGAATAAAAATCATTATTCAATAAATGAAAAGAAGATGAAAGCTTTATTCTTCGAAGTATTACTAAACAAACAGTATACAATTCATTTCTCACTTACTAATTTGAGACTTCAACAACAAAGCCACAAATATTTATTTTGAACAACTTATTTATTTATTACACTGATCACTCACTGGATATATACTGTTTGATATACACTATTTTATTTCACTGTTCACTGTTCCTCAGTCATCTCTGGAAATGTTCTACGTCATTCGGGAGCACGTTACTAGAATTTTCGACCGTGTGGGGCGGGGTGGTGCGATACAAAGAGACAGGGCCGGATTCAGGGCTTATTCAATTTTTACGAATTATGACACTTTCGCACGTTACAATTTGTTCAAACAAATCGCCGAATAAAACTGCGTAAAGGTCTATTCACAATTAAGTCGTTACTCCGATGACACTAGCAATGCTGTACCTCCATTTTTAAATTGAATTACATTTGCAAGAATTCAATTTTATACCAACCTACCAATTTCACTATGGAAATTATCTTAATAGTCTTTTAGGACAACGAAACGAATAAATTCGTCGATTAAAAAAAAGTTACAATAATTCCTCTTTCGAGCTAGCCGAAAAATTAAAGCAGTATACTCTCTAATTTAGTCTACGTGAAATGAATGAATGAATGAATGAATCAATGATTTGAGCAGAGTGGACGCTCTGCTCCGCTGCTTAGAGACTAAATCCCTCCAGCGTTTGTGAAGTAATTTGGTGCTTGGTCCTCTTTGTGCACTTATAATTAAGTATTCGAGTTGTGGCAGAATCCATCAGACAAAAAAAAAATAAAGTGACTCTGGACCAATAGATGTAGAACAGCACAAAAAGTGAATAAAGATAATGGTCCTTATTTTTACATGGTATCAAAATGCAGATGAGACATCATCTCTCAGAAGTAGTAACCTTCTCATGTTGCGTCTCTTAGAACAAATGTTGATGTCTCAAGTTTTCCAGAAACTCATTTGTTGAACTCTGAATTGCTTAAAGAAATCAAATAAATTGAAGTAGATTCAGTGTACTGAACGGAAAAGAGAATTTCTCTCTTGTAAAGAAATCTAGTTGTTGATTTGTATTCTCTGGTAGAACTCTACGATCTTGGAGTTTTGTGATCGGTCTTTGATTTATTTTTCTAACCGATCAGATCAATTGATGCAATTGTGGCAATTCCACAGAGCTAGAAGTGTCAATACTCTGACAAAAACTTTTTTTTCCATTTCCACTAAAGGCCCAATAAAAGTGCTCAATTTTTGAACTCTTTATCCGAATTATCTGTCTTTTAGTAAATGAAGATGAAAACAAAGCAAACAAAGATGAGTTCTGGGATATTTTACAATTAGAATATGAGAAACTAAAAGAACCAATATACATAATGGGCGACTTCAACGCGAGAGTAGGGAATCGAAACGAGGGATTAGAAGAAATAATGGGGACACATGGAGAAAAAGTCAAAAATAATAATGGTAATAGGCTTATAGATTTTTGTCTTATAAACGAGCTACAAATTTTAAATACGTTTTACGAACATAAGGAGATACATAAATTCACAAGAGAAGTAAAGAGTAGGAACGAGAGATCCTTGATCGATTATATTTCAACAAACAAGAACCAAAGGAAAAGAATAAATGACGTAAGAGTGCTAAGAGGTTGTGAAATCGGAAGTGATCACTTCTTGACGGTAGCAAAAGTAAAAGTAGGGAAGAAAGAGGTACAGCAAAAACAGGAAACATCAAAAAATAAAAATAAAATATTAAAGCTAAAAGTAGACAAACTGAAGAACGAACAGACAAGAAAGAATTATCAAGATATCATAAAGGAATTAATAAGCAATACACCACAACAAGAAACAAACAAGAAGAAATGGAATTATTTCAAAAATATAATAAAAGAAGCAACCAAAATAGCCTGTGGTACAATCAGCGACGAAAGCAACAGGAAACGAACACATTGGTGGAATGAAGAAATGAAAGACAACATTAAGAAGAAGAAACTGATATGGAAGAAATATTTGAAAACAGGGAACGATAGTGACTACGAAGAGTACAAGAAACAAAGGAAATTAGTTAAAGAAAGTGTTAAAAAAGCTAAAGTAAAAGCATGGGAAACATTTGGACAGACACTAGAACAAAATTTCAACGAAAACCAAAAACTATTTTATAGAACCTTTAAGAGAAGTAAAAGAGAAAAAGTAACAATTAAAAGCCTGAAAGATAAACAAGGAAATATATTGACAGAGGATAGCGAAATAATGACAAGTTGGAGAGAACATTTTAAAGACCTACTGGTAAGTGACGAAAGTACTAATGAAACAGAGAGTGAGGAGACCCTACAAACAGAAAGTATAAATGAAAGCACAGAGATGATAACTGAAGCAGAGTTAATTGGAGTACTTAAAAAACTGAAGAATGGCAAAGCACCGGGACATGACTGTATGAAGGCCGAGCAATTGAAGTATATGGGCGAAGAAGGAGAAAGATTATTGCTGCTTATATTAAACATAATCTGGAAAACAGGGAAAATACCTTCAGACTGGGAGAAAGCAGTAATATTTCCCATACATAAAAAAGGAGACAGTAAAAATTGTTAGAATTATAGGGACATATTACTTTTATGCACAACAGCGAAAATTTACGAAGCAATACTAGAAAACAAGCTTAGAGCTGCGATAGAAACAACAATGGAAAAATCGCAAAGTGGGTTTAGGAGGGGACATTCGACACAAGACCACATATTCACTATAAGGAACTTGATAGAAAATACAATGAAAACGGACAAAAAACTGTATATCACATTTATAGACCTGGAAAAAGCGTTCGACCGAGTACCGAGGACTAAGTTGTGGAATATATTGGGAGGAAGAAAATTAGGAGAACAGTTATTAACGGCAATAAAAAACATATACGAAACAACATCCAACTACATAAGAACTGGCAACGCAACATCAGAAGAGTTTAAAACATCCCAAGGATTAAGACAAGGAGGAGCTTTAAGCCCATTGCTATTTATTGTATTTTTAGACCAGATAATGAAGAATATTAAGTATAAAATAGAAAAGGTAGAGGTTGGACATTACAAGTTGAAAAGGATCTCATTATCAGAATGCGCGTTCGCAGATGATTTAGCAGTGATGGCAAAGAATGAAGAAGATATGAAACGTAATTTAGAAATATGGAACGAAGAGCTAAGGAAACATAATATGAAGATAAATGTAGAAAAAACGAAAGTAATGGTCATATCAAAGGAGAATTTAAGAATAAACATAATACTGAATGAGAAAGAAATAGAGCAAGTGAAAACATTTAAATACTTAAGGGGCAGCAATAAATAATAAAGGAAGCTTAGAGCAGGAAATAAATACGAGAATTCAGCAAGCAAATAGGAATTTTCATGCAATCAACAAAATAATATTGAAAAATAAACATATAACGAAAAGGACAAAAATGACTCTATTCAAAACAGTGCATAGACCTATATTAATATATGGTAGTGAATCATGGTTGATGAATAAGAGAATAAGAAGCAAAATACAGGCGGCGGAAATGAAATATTTAAGAAGAGTGGAAGGAGTCACGATAATGGATAAAATAAAGAATGAAGATATAAGAAGAAGAGTACAAATAGAGAGCATTCATAATGTCATAGAAAAGAAACAGTTGGCGTGGTATGGTCACCTATTAAGAATGCCCGAAGAAAACAAACAAAAGCAGTGTGGAATGCAAGAATACAAAACAAGAAGAAAAGGGGAAGACCAAAACAGACATGGGAAAATAATATAGAAGAGATATTAACAAAAAACAACATTAGCGGCCAAGAAGCAAAGAAGTTAGCAAGGGACAGAAAAAAATGGAAAGAGATAATCAACAAGATAGAATAGTAATCAACGCAAATAATTAAAACAAGAACAATCTCGACACCCGAAAGGGTATTAAGAGATTTAAAAAGTTTATAATATAATAATAGTAAATGGAGTCATTCCAATCGATTCATTGATCGATCAATTTCCTCAGCTCGATTTTCAGGCAATAAGATTTTCAATAAAGCGAGATTGGCAAAATTTGCTTCAGTCTTCCACAATACGGAATCTTGAAAGCAACAGCAGAAAATAAATATGCCAGTTCAAAATCGAAAATCAACAATGAGAATTTCCAAAAGAACTGTCCACAATAAACATTGTTCTCTTGAATATTAGAAAAATAAATATTTAACATTGTTTTATTTCAGAAACATTGTCATTTGTACACCACACTTTAGAGGGTCGGTCAACACGAACATATCAATATTAAATTCTCTCTCGACATCTGTTTGTACGCTCAATAAAATTTCAAGTTAAAATGTTTTGCTGGGTAACAGAGTTTGCCGTGAGGCTTATGGACAGTCATATGTTGCAGGAAATTATTAAAAAGTCCCACGCGTATAGTTTTTTCAATGTGCCATATGCGCTGAGTCCTTCCCCTTTAATTCACCTGGTGTTTGATGTCATAGGTGGAGGCAGGAAATTTCATTAAAGGGTCTAGTGATCTGTGAAATTGTGAAAGGATTATTCACTTCAGAAGGCGGATGTTACGATCGTTATTTGATTTTATGAAGAGAAAATACATAAAAGATCCTAAAATGATATTAAATTAAAATAATATAATAATTCACCAATAAATAACAATTTTGATTCTAGAATCATCTGTTTTACCGTGTGTTCGCGAATTCATTTTTACTATTCTGTTATTCCATTATTTGCTTTCTACATCTGTCGCAAAACACTTTTTTCATCTAATGCTCCTGGGAACCGATTTTCTATTTGAAATTGTGTTTTCTCAACATTTTTATCTTATTTTCTCCGCGCAAATATTTGAGTTATAAAATATTAAAAGTGCTTTCAACGGCTTGAAGGTTTTTTAAGTCGCTGAGATTTATCGGAGAAATTTTTTCGACAGAAGTAAATCTAGTGCGCTAATAACACAAAAGGAATCAAAAAAAGATTGGTTTTCTGTGAATTTCTTTAGTATTTAATAAAAAACTTTGTTCCAAAATATCATAAATTAGTTTTTTTAAACCAGTGCTTCCGTTAAGTGACGTTACACAGAGAGAATCAAAAGGTGAAGAAATAGCTCTAAGGATAAATAAAATCTCAATTTATAGTGTAATTTGAAGATGATAACGTAGATTTCACTACTTAGGCCCAGTTTCACCAAAATCAGTTAAATTTATCTTGGGGCAATTTTGAGTTAGTAACTATAGTTACAATTGTATCAACAATAATCTCCGTATAAAATAACCTTTGGATAAATTAAACTGATGTTAGTGAAACTCGCCCATAATTATGTATTTTTGATAATTACTAAGCTACCCGAGAGGTTAAAATTGATACCAAACTAACATCATTTAAATGATTTGTGAAAGAAACAATTGACAATCGTTTAAATATCCTCTTTGACACTCCCACTAGAATTATCTCCAAAAGAGCTTTAATTTGATACCAAACACGATAGAGCCAAATTACTTATTTTAAAAAACAATTGACGAACGTTTGCATGTGATGTCGAAATATGAGTGATAATAATTCTAGCTCCACCTTATGATTCTCATTATTTCTTTGGTTCAGAAAATTATAACGAATTTCATAATAATTTAAATCTTGATAATAACAAATGAAGCGCTGATAATTTTGAACAATGTTTCTCGAGAATGTTTTGCTAAATCATTCGACGATCAGTTTCAGTTATTTCATATTTTATGATAAATACTACCGTTTATAAAATAAACGCAAAAAAACTAAAAAGTTCCATCAATAAAGTTTCGATACCACTAGTTGAAAAAAGTTGATCTACGAGCATGAACCTAGCTTTTTGATCAAAAACTTGAATATAAAATTTCAGTTGGAAATTCTCACGAGCTCTCAGACAGACCGACTTTTTTTTAAATTATGTTTTTCGGGTTCAGTAGAGTCTAAAACGTGAAGATTCATTTTAAATCTTGAACTGTTGAAAAATCATTTCTATTATATTATAGGTCAGGGAAGTAAAAAATTGAAGAATCATCTAGATGATGAAAGCGCATTTTTGACAGCTTATGAATGCTTGTTACTTCAGAGATTTCGCAAATTACCATCTCTCACAATTACTGAGCTTGAAATAAAGCAGTTTGGGCAAACTTACGAAACAGCAGCTTCCATTTAGTACTAGTTTCAAGTTGACTATTTGATAGGTACATGATTTATGCATGTACAAACTCAAAAATACCTTTTAATCTTCATTGTTTAGTTATTGACTGACGGGAGGTCAAGTGCTGTACCTTAAAATGATAATTTGATCTTTATCAAAGCTATATAAAAAAAAATACACCAAAAGTATCAAATTTTTAATCAATAATAATAATTCATTCTAATAAGCTTCAAATTCGCGTCAAACAAGTCATTGAATGAATCCCGGACCGATTTGACAACTGTACATAATAATAGTGACACCCACGGCTGAAGTTGTAACTAAATTTTTATCTACTTGAAAAAACTCTAGTTGCCATATCCCTAATGTCATATATATCTATGGGCATTGTTTCACTTGAAACAAGTAATTGAATAATTTAATCTTCCACAATCACTGAGCTTGAATTGAAGCAATTTGTGCAAACCTACGAAACAGTAGTTTTTATTTAGTACCAGTTTCAAGGCTGTAAATAGTATAGTTGCTGAGAACTCATCGTCACGCCAGCCAGCCAGCCAGCCAGCCAGACAGACAGCCAAAGTGAATATAATAGCGCTTTTTTCCAAAAAATGGAAGAATCATACGGATGATGAAAGCGCATTTTTTGACAGCTCATGAATGCTTGTTACTTCAGAGATTTCGCAAATTACCATCTCTCACAATTACTGAGCTTGAAATCAAGCAGTTTGAGCAAATTTACGAAACAACAGCTTCCATTTAGTACTAGTTTCAAGTTAACTATTTGATAGGTACATAATTCATGCATGTATAAACTCAAAAATACCTTATAATCTTCATTGTTTAGTTATTGACTGACAGGAGGTCAAGTGCTGTGCCTAAAAATGATAATTTGATCTATATCAAAGCTATATGAAAAAAATACACCAAAAGTAAACAAATTTTCATCCAATAATAACAATTCATTCTAATAAGCTTCAAATTCGCGTCAAACAAGTCATTGAATGAATCCCGGACAGATTTGACAACTGTACATAATAATAGTGACACCCGCGGCTGAAGTTGTAACTAAATTTTTATCTACTTGAATAAACTTCCGTTGCCATATCCCTAATGTCATATTTATCTATGAGCATTGTTTCACTTGAAATAAGTAATTGAATAATTGAATCTTCCACAATCACTGAGCTTGAATTGAAGCAATTTGTGCAAACCTGCGAAACAGCAGCTTTTATTTAGTACCAGTTTCAAGTCTGTTAATAGTATAGTTGCTGAGAACTCAGCGTCACGCCAGCCAGCCAGCCAGCCAGCCAGACAGCCAAAGGGAATATAATAGCGCTTTTTTCCAAAAAAATGCGCTAAAAATTGACTCGTAGCGCCCTAGCGACTATGCGGAATTATATTTAAAGTGGATTTTTAGTGCAATATGTTGCACCCTCAATATTTCCACTGAAATCGCAACATGCAACAAAATTATGGAGCAGAGAGTTCAAGTAAATATTCTTTGCAATATTTTGTTCAAACAATATTTTCTTATCTTTTGTTGATTTTAAAATAACATCGTATAGTGAGATTTGCATATGGAAACTGTTTCATTATTCACTAGTTGAGAAAAAAAAAAGACTTACCTCTTTTATGTAGAGAAATCCATACTTTTCAATAAATTTATATTTAATTTAAATCACTCAATGAAATACAGATGAAATCGTGCTGAATATTTCTGTTCACATTACCACTTTGAGCAAACTACTCAAGTCTAAATCCACCACTTTATGCCGCCCCTGATAAAAAAAAGGTAAAAATGAAAATGACCAACTTCACCAAAGGATTAATTCTCAGCAAACGCAGAACATGTATCGTTGGGACTTTCCCTACATTTAAATTCTAGTCCACAAAACTATTTGTACTACCTCTATTTTGGATAGGATAATAATCATCATGTTGTATTTTCCACATATTTATTAATATGTTATTTAGTATCATTTATTTATAATTATAAATGAGTTGTAAATGTGAACCTCGATATTTCATAACAGTTTTGTTTTATGTTGAGCTCTATTCTTTTTTATGTTCAATGAATGAAGTATTCGCGTATTGTGCGAAAATAAATACTTTCCGCGTGAGTTGGCTATTCTGTTTGGACATATTCCAAAATTTCGCCCATTTCCATCATTTGAAATGCATTAAATATTGAACATTATATAAATTCCAATGAGTAGTTTCTCGTTACAAAAAAGTAATAAATAAAGACATTTCATGTGGCAAGTAATGTAATTGAATAGCAAGATGCATCTCCTACGTCACAGTAAATGCATATTTGCAATTTATTTGAGAAGTTTCACAAACCGTTGTATTTGTGTCTGCAACAGACTGTTAAACTGTTTCTTCTCTTAATTGAGAGCAACAAAATGGAAACTATGATGGGAAATAAAAAAAAATTGTTACGAAATTGTGCTCTCTTTTCGAATATAGTTTTTGCGATTCTGAGTTTGAATTTATACTCAAATATGTCTACATATTATTAAACAGATTAGTGCATCGATTCAACAGTATTATCACAATTATTGAATAATGCAGAATTATATTAACAGAATGCTCATTACAATAGTAGCAGCTCCAAGCGACAATAATTATACAGATATTGTATGCGCTTAATCCTTATAATTTGTGTGTAATTGAACATTGATTTCAAAATACTTAAAGTAAAAGTGTAATGAAGGCAATTTTCCAAAATTTTTCACATCCTTGTTCTATCAGAGAAATAAACAAAAAATACAATATCCTCCCACATTATACCCATATCACACAATCAGATTTCTGGTTAACGAATATGACGAAAATGAATGCGCCCTAAAAAATTTACCCACATTTTCATTCGTATGAAATATTTGCTACTAATTTCATTGCGATGTAATTGTGGATAAAATTTTTCTTCTCAATAACTCAGTATTTTTGTAACTGTGCGTTATTCAATATTGTCGTATTTTTTTTTAAACCAATTTGTAGTAAAATTTCAAATGATTCATGAAAGATAGTATTTCTTCTCCTATTCTTAATTGTTGTAGAAATTGATATTGTCACAAATTTTATTGTGAATAATTTATAATCACAGGTTGCAGTACAAATATTCATTTTACAAATTCGTGTGATTACAATATCGCTCAGAGTTACTCGTACTAAATCACTGAATCACTAAATCCCTCTCCTAGCTCACGCTCTTATATATCTAAGCCGACAATGGGCCAACATTCCATTGTCTAACAGTTGTTGCCTGGCAACCACCGATGATCTAGTAACCATAGCCTGTCAATCATGTCCGACAATTGAACATCGTCCTTGTCAATACTAACTAGGATCACAGTTACAGCGAATTCAAATAAATAATTATGTGAACTACGTCGCGGTGTGTATTCTTTTATTGGTCAGCGCCCCAGCCTTGTGTTTTTTTTAAACTTGATCAATTCCACAAATAATCAACTGATATACCTATTTACTATGACCTAATTTTCTCTTGTAAAAATCACTTGCATTTTCATCCTTGATTTGTTTCGCTTGAGAACACGCTATAGATTATAATTTTCAACTGATTTTGATGAATCTTCATTCTATCAATTGGTTAACTATCGGAATTGATTTTCATTATATTCCAGTCAATGAATGCTCAAAAGAAGGGTGTAGAGGGAAATCGAAGGAGCACAATTTTTGACTTCAAGACTTTGTTTGAACTATTTGGACTAGGAAGGAGGTGAACATAATTATAGTCCTCATTCCTGGAAGGCGAGCGGATTTCTCATTTATATCCCAAAAACTATGCATCCTAGCAATAAGATCGTCATATACAAAATTGAAGTTGATAAAATTTGCTACAAGATTGTTCCCATTAATTTTTTCGCTACCTTGCATTATTTCCGAGATATCTGCACTTGAAAAAAAATGCCTTACGTTTTTTGCCCAATTTAAATAGCAAACTCTTTAGCTCTTTGTACTACAAAAAAATCATGCAAAATAAAGTTGTGGAGCATCAAATTTCCTTCAAGAATATATAATATTCAACTTTTTTCTTCAACCGTTCAAAAGTTAAAGCAATTTCAACTTAACTTTATGGGTAAACTTCGAAATTTTGCTGAAAAACTTAACTCTCACATTATCACAAATTTAATTGTGAATAATTAATAATCACAGGTTGTAGTACAAATATTTATTTTCTGAATACATCTGATCACAATATCGCTCACAATGACTCTCACTGAATAAATTCCTCTTCTAGCTCACGCTCTTATATATCTAATCCAACAATGGGCCAACATTCAGTTGTCTAACAGTTGACGCCTGGCAACCACCGAACATCTAGTAGCCTTAGGCTGTCAATCACGTTCGACAATTGAACATCAACTTGGTCAATACTAACATGGATTACAGTTACAATAAATTATTGGCTACATAGCGAATACAAATAAATAATAATGTGAACTAATTACTTGAAATATTCCATATTTGTGACAATATTTTCCATTATTCCAATGCTTCAACACTATATACCAGCGTATACAGGGTGTGCAACGAAACGCGGAGCATAGAAGTTAAACATACGATTTTATAAATGTGCGGATATTGGCTCTCCTGTATATTTTAGAGCAAGAGTACAAGAATGAAAAGTTGTTCAAAATTAATTTTTACACATGTAAACTTTCCATTAGATGCAGAAAAATATCTGTATCATTAGATATTTAGGAAATAAGATATGACATTTCCGTCAAAAATCAGATAGCCATGAAAATAAAGAAAGAATAAAACAAACTCCCATTCTGACAGTCCAATTCAGTGTTATTACAACAATTATTATCAATAATGAAGAGTTGTTCAAAATCAATTTTTACTCATGAAAAGTATTCATTCAATGCAGTAGAATATCTATAGAACCTAATAAAAATCAGTAATAGTAGCACAGAATTAAATGTCAGAATGAAAACTTGTTCCATTCGTTTTCTATTCTCATGGCAATCTGATTTTTGACGAAAATGCCATATTCTGTTTTCTAAAGATCTAATGCTACAGATATTCTACTGCATTAAATGAAGACTTTTCATGAGTAAAAATTGATTTCGAACAACTTTCTATTCCTGTACTTTTGCTCTAAAATATACAGGAGAGCCAATATCCGCACATTTTTAAAATCCCATGTTAAACTCCTATATTTCGCGTTTCGTTGCACACTCTGTATATTCCGTTCCACAGTCTCCTTTTTCATCTATTCAAATTGGAATGGATAGCAGAGAATCAATGTCTTCTTCTTTATTCCCATTGTCTAAAAAGAGGTTCCTATTAGGGCAGTTTTGGCAGGTAGGGGAACACTTGAAGAGATGCCTTTTTGCATCCGCATTTAGTGATAGCACAATCGTTTTTAATATTTTATTCCGTGCAGCCTGCTGCTCACTGTGCACCGCCATTAGAAATTTATTTGGAGATAGCTCTCACCCGTATTTATGAGGAGGCAGCTCATGTCTCAACCACATCTAAACTCGGTGATATGTCCTCAGAGGATGTTGATTCGTTGCCTCAGTTGATGGGAGGCATGAGATGCCCGGTTTGATATTGACAACTGATTTAATTAAGGATTCATACCACCCCAACATACACTTTTCCCAGCTTCCCCGATATCATCATTGGTTGAGGAAGAGTTTGGAAAACTGTGACAACTTCCTGGAAGTTTGGAGATTCAAATATATTTTGATAAATCCCAGCTTACTCTTTCAGAATGCTGCTGAGGTGGTATCACATCCAGTAAAGGCGTGCAGAATAGACCGCGGTACAGAACCCCTTTCTCCGGATTATTAACACTCTTTTGAAACTTTGTGAGTGGCTTTATTTTGATGAGTCCGACAACTTTTTTATCTGCGATTATTTCACTCATGTCAATTATACTGACAAATTTTGCATAGTTACAATGACAATTATAATAATAAATTCCTTGCCAACGGGAATTTATAGCGATAAATTCCCGTTACCTCGGTAAATTCCTGTTGGCAAGCGATTCATCGCGATAAATTGCCTATGTCATGGAGAAACAAAACACAGTTCTAATGTAAACAAACAATCAGTTCTCGGAAATGTCAAAATTTAATCGTTTTGGAAATGCATTTTTCGCCGAAAGTAATGGAATTGAAAACAAAAAGTCTAAAAATACAAGAGTATATGGAGACAATTTAGTGCATTTTTCAATAAAGAAGGTTAGTAGTTGCAACTAACATTATTTAATAGGTACTTATAGTAGCAATTTCATTCGAGAAATATTCTCCACAAATACCACTCGCGACTTTAATTTTATCATAAATTTTTCTTTCAAACATTGATTACCTTTAAGCAACATCCTTTGAATCATCTGCTCAGATAAAATCCCTCGAGCTACGCTCTCGTGATTTGATCGGACAGATGACTCTCACGATGCTGCTAGGTAATCAATGTTCTCAAGAAAAATTTATTGATAAAATTACAGTCCCTTGTGATATTATATACGATAATATTTGAAACTGCTGCATTTTCCATCGAACAGCCTAAAAAGACATCGATTCTATGATTTATTCTTGATCAATAACATCACTCTCTTTTATAGTTTAATCGTAAGATAATAATAGCAAAAACACACACAATATTTTGTCCAACAAAAATATTGCGGCGTTCGGCGTAACCCCCATCTCCAACATGTCAAAATTACAAGTTTTGTTAGATTATTAACATTCTGTTGGAATTCTCAGTACTATCAAATAAACATTAGTGAAGTTGAGTGGTGATATTGTCCGATAAAATTTCTGCTGCATATTTTCAGTCCGAAGCTCTGAAAATGTCAATTCTATGAGTTTGGTTTGCTGATTAACACTCATTTATTTCAAATGTTTTTCCCTTTGGAATGATATACAGAAAACATTGGTATGATTGTCCGACAAAATATCTGCTGCATATTAATAAAAAATTGAAAAAACTTATTTCGCAAATTGTCACTAATGATATGTTGAAATCGATTTCTAAAGATAAGTACCGTGATATTCTCCAAGGTAATACCATAGAAGGTAGAAAGAATAATCTTCTTCTACCTGGCAATAGTCTCTATACCTACGCTTTCCATCTTTTTCATATTTGAAACATATCTGCAAGTGTCATCGAGATTGGTGATTCGGACCCTATGTGATCTTGTTATTAGTTCATAAATATACTTCACTTCATTTGAATATATATTTTATTACAGACTCAGATAATAATGAGGATGAGGATGACAGTAGCACTACTGAAGACAATGAATATGGCTTTCGTGCAGATGGTGAAAATTCATCAACGGATGAATCTGATACTGATTAAATTGAATATTCGCTTCAAAAACGATTTTCTTCCGAAGCATGTATTCTTTCATATAAATTATGAAAACTTGATTTCAAATTTTCCCATTATTCTTGGAAATTTTTGAGATATCAATATTTTAGAATCGTATGGAAAATATCATTTCGATAGGTTTTCTAATGTTGAAACAATTCTTTCTAAGCATGTTTTTATGTTTCTTGTTTCACATCTTAGTGTTTCACAAAAATCAAGAAATAATCTTGATCTTGTCTTGATCCTGTCTTGAAATCAAGACAAGACCAAGACAAGAAGTGTTTTTTATTTTCCAAGACAAGACAAGAACGTACTATCAAGAATCAAGACTTCTTGTCAAGAAATCTTGATATCTTGACAATAAATTATTCAAATCCGCATATTTATTATTCTATTATTGAAATATAGAAATCTGCTGTGGTCATCACAGTTTTTTGCCGACAATAAATTTTATAACCAGTTTCATCACTGTTTAGGAGTATCATATCAACTTTCAAAGTGACATTTGTCATTGTTAAACTGACTGTTCAAAGTGACAGTGTCATTTTCAAAGTGACGGCGTCATTTTCAAAGTGACAGCGTCATTTTCAAAGTGACAGCTGTCATTGTCGAAGTGACGGCTGTCATTGTTATGGTGACAGATGGCGGATTACAATATGAGTATTTTTGAAAATGGAGAGTCTTTTTCTAAATTTTCTAGTTGAAGAAGCTCATTTTTAAATTTAAAACTATTCGGGGAAATAAAAAGTATCGGTGACTATGATTTTCAAAATAAATATTTGATACATATCGAAAGCATAAGTCGTCAGTTTCCGGTGATTAAATCGTTTATGTTGAAGATAAATGTATTGGTAGAATCCCCAATACTCTAAGAAAGTTGTGAATTCTTAGCAACATTGCTATATCATATAACAATAATAATTGCAAATACTGATTAAAACATGAAAATAACAGACTTTTCATTTATTTCTATTGGTGGCAATCTTGTAAAACGTTGCTAGAATCGATTCATAATATAACTGACAGGGAGGATAAAGGGTAGACACTTACGCTAAACTAAGTGTTCAGATTGGATAAAACAATGGAGAAAGGGGATTCCCCCTAAAAGTCAAGATCAAGAAATATCAAGAATTCTTGATACAAGACAAGAAATGCGTCGTCAAGAAATGGGCAAGACAGGAAATTTTTATTTTCTTGTCTTGAGAATCAAGACCAGACAAGAAATGGTCATCAAGACAAGAAATCTTGTCTTGATGAAACACTATCACATCTGCTTCCAATTTTCCGCTTTCCTTTGGAAATTTTCTCTATAATAATGATATGTTCAGTTTTACATCAATATATTTCTTCAATTCCTTTTTTTACATGTTGCATTATATTGTGGAGGAAACATAAGAAAAAATTTTTGCGAATGAAAAATCGCTATGGATCAAGTTATAGAAATAAAGACGTAAAAATTTAGAGGATATTATTTTTGATCTCACAAATAGATGTACAAAATTTGGTTCAAAGGTAGATTCAATATTGTGCGCATACAAACACAGAAAATGCTACTTCTTATCTTTTTATTTTCGGACTGGCAAAACGGCGCACTATTTTGTCGGACAATATATTGTTTGATCAAGAAATACACTCACCTATATGTATGATTTTTGTCCGACAAGTGTTAATCAGCAAACCAAACTCATAGAATTGACATTTTCAGAGCTTCGGACTAAAAATATGCAGCAGAAATTTTATTGGACAATATCACCACTCAACTTCACTAATGTTTATTTGATAGTACTGAGAATTCCAACAGAATGTTAATAATCTAACAAAACTTGTAATTTTGACATGTTGGAGATGGGGGTACGCCGAACGCCGCAATATTTCTGTCGGACAAAATATTGTGTGTGTTTTTGCTATTATTATCTTACGATTAGACTATAAAAGAGAGTGATGTTATTGATCAAGAATAAATCATAGAATCGACGTCTTTTTAGTTTCAAATATTTTCGCAGATAAAAAAGTTGTCGGACTCATCAAAATGAAGCCACTCACAAAGTTTCAAAAGAGTGTTAATAATCCGGAGAAAGGGGTTCTGTACCGCGGTCTAGAAGTAAAATCCCTGGGTCTGAAGCTCCTGGGTAGAAACCAATTAAGTATTTATGTTTCCACGTTCAGGTCACTAGGTGTCTTGGCCATCAACAAGACTATTAGGTTGACGTCCTCACCAATAACAGCAACAGCGATTGATTTCGACAATTCCACAGCCGTATTTGCAATGAGGACGTCCGCATCGTTTGTGCTTGAAGTGTTTTGATTCCATGTGCCTGTAGTTTGATCTTCAGCATGTTAATCAGCTGACTTTTATTGTGGACATTTGACAGGAAGTTTTCCTGATTCATAGTTATGACTGTCTCCTTATTGAAATGACTTGCTGCTTGATAATGGGCTCGTAGAGCCATCAAACACCACAGTGCTACTTTTTCCACATAAAGTTTTAATTGAACGATTGAAGATAAAAGTTAAATATTGTATATTCTTACAGGAAATTTGATGCTCTACGACTTTATTTCGCATGACTTTTTTGTAGGACAAATCGGGCAAATTAAAAACTTGCAGATTCTGGGCGCGGATATCTCGGAAATTATGCAAGATAGCGAAAAATAAATGGGAACAATCTTGTAGCAAATTTGATCAGCTTTAATTTTGTGTTTGGTGATCTTATCGCTAGGACGCATAGTTTCTGAGTTATAAGCTAAAAATCGAAAAAATGAACCTTACGTGCTTTGCTGCTTCCCGCTCGCCTCATAGGCATGAGGACTTCTAGTATGTTTACTTGCTATCTAGTCCAAAAAAAGTCTCAAAGTCAAAAATTGTGTTCCTTTGATTTCCCTCTATAACCTTTCATTGACTGGACTTACGATTTGCTGGACGTCTAGTTTTTAAAAACAATTTCTGCTGCTTTCGTGGTCTATAAGTATGAAATTGTAATGTTTATTGCTCAAAAGGAAATAATAAACAAAGCCGCAGATATTTATTTTCAACTATTTATTTATTTATAACACTGACCACTCACTATTCCACTGTTTTATTGTTTACAGTTCACTGTTCATGGTTTTACTGTTCTCGTCAGGTCGTTTGCTTTCTCTTATATATAGAAACCTGTTTCTCGAAATATTCTTGATTTAGTCTAGCACGTTACTAGATTTTTTGACTGGGTGGGGCGACGCAATACGAAACAAACAGTACGAAAAGCTCCGCCCAGACAACAGAGATTTTATTTTTGCACGTTATAATATATTAGGTTTTCATATTTTATTCGAATATAATTACTATAGCAGCCATTGTCTCAATAATAATTATACGTGGAATGAAGTTATCCCAAGATTGTAAAAATGGGCTGTAAATAAAATACTAATTAATTTTATCTTTAATGGTGGAGTTAATTATTTTTTAAAAGCTGTGTGACTCGCTCTATAAATCCCCAACACCTGAAAGCAGATTAAGGCACTCAAAAATATTTATAGAAGACGATGCAATCACCTTATATATGGTTATATACTTTATGGGACATATCTTGAATTGATATACATTTTATGCCCAAGCTTGAGCGAAATTTTAATATAATTGGTTTTGCAATCATAAATTTTGGTCTCAGATTTATTAACCTTCTTTTCTTTATTTATGAATTTACATTAACCGTTTGATAGACAGTACACATTAAGTTCAATCAAGTTGTAGTGAAGGTGAATATCTTCGGAGATATTTTTCTTCACTTAATGTCATTTCATCAAAGAAATATTGTTGAAAGAACCTCTGTGAAAATTGCGTTATTCTTCTTACTGACTGTACTTTTTGTAAAATTATTCCTACAATACTCCCAGCGCTTTTTAAATTAATTTTCCACTTCCTATTAAAGATAATTCAATACTTCACGAAGACTTCTTACCGTTTTCTCATTCCCAACATAAAAATTCTTACAACCTCTTGGAATCTAATAAGATCTTCCCATTAACCTCTGTCTTATTGGATTATCTGTGAAGTATTCAAGCCGTCCTTGAATGAAAGACATTCAATTGATTCGGAATCCTTATATAAAAGGGGAGAAAGTAGTTTCTTTTTTGCTTAGAACGACTTATAAGGATGTTTATGAACAATTAGAAGATCGAAGGTCAAAATGCTTCCATAGAAGTCAAGTCTTTCACTTCATTTGCGTTTAAGGAAATAATTTTCTTTCTATTTGCGATCTTAATTATTGCTATTAACTTTCAATTGCTAATAATTGACTCATTGTAGAAATTGTTGAACATTATAATTAAAATTGTTACTTTTTAACGATATTATTCAAACTACGCGCCAATTCTCATCACATGATCGTCACTTCCGTCGACTAACTTTAATATAAATGTGTGACGTAACAGCAAGCTACATACTAAAGCAACTGTCAACTGTCGTCTTATTTAAATTAGTCGACTTCTCTCACATTTTCACAAATTGGATTAATTTTCCAACTTTCAAACAAATTATAAGAGCTCGATTTACATTTCTCGATTCAAAGTTTATTAACTTATTATCCAGATACCAATTCGCAACAATATTCCTTTCTCTCAGAATCGAAACTTCCATCTTAATTTTTCTGCTATGAAGATGTCGCCTTTAAAATAATTTCTTGTTGCTTTATTATTTATTATTAACTGTGTTCGTATCTTATGGCACCGTTCCAAGATGCTGCTCATTTCTTAGCGAAATATACGTTATACATTCAATATTCCGTTTTTCTGGGTGGTTTCGTAGCGCGAACTCCATCCAGCAGGAACAAAAAATGGAAGAATCATCTAGATGATGAAAGCGCATTTTTGACAGCTCATGAATACTTGTTACTTCAGAGATATCGCAAATTACCATCTCTTACAATTACTGAGCTTGAAATCAAGCAGTTTGAGCAAACTTACGAAACAGCAGCTTCCATTTAGTACTAGTTTCAAGTTGACCATTTGATATGTACATAATTTATGCATGTACAAACTCAAAAATATCTTTTAATCTTTATTGTTTAGTTATTGACTGACGGGAGGTCAAGTGCTGTACCTTAAAATGATAATTTGATCTTTATCAAAGCTATATAAAAAGATACACCAAAAGTAAACAAATTTTCATCCAATAATAATAATTCATTCTAATAAGCTTCAAACTCGCGTCAAACAAGTCATTGAATGAATCCCGGACAGATTTGACAACTGTACATAATAATATTGACAGCCGCGGCGAAAGTTGTAACTAAATTTTTATGTACTTCAATAAATTTTAGTTGCCATATCCCTAATGTCATATATATCTATGGGCATTGTTTCACTTGAAACAAGTAATTGAATAATTTAATCTTCCACAATCACTGAGCTTGAACTAAAGCAATTTGTGCAAACCTACGAAACAGCAGCTTTTATTTAGTACCAGTTTCAAGTCTGTAAATAGTATAGTTGCTGAGAACTCACCGTCACGCCAGCCAGCCAGACAGTCAAAGTGAATATAATAGTGCTTTTTTTCAAAAAATGCGCTAAAAAGACTAATTCACATATTTTCAGCGACCCATTTAGTCTTTAATTTGTCTCCTCTTTCCTTTGACTCTTTTCACCAATGTGTCTAGAAAATTTATTCGCGAAAAACCTTTACTAACCTAATGGTATTCTTGATCTAAAAACAACTGCTATACGATATCTATAAATATAGATAACTCCAGTTTTCATTTGCGGTTTATTGTGTTTAAACTTTTGACCCATTGAATTATAGATTATTTGACACTAAGCCCAGACTAAGCTAACCAAACAATGAATCAAATATGTCACATTACCAAATTCGAACACAAAAGCAGCAAATATATCAATGTTCAGTTTCGAATTCCAGTTTACTATTTCATTTGTTTTCGGTGGTGTCAGTCTTATAAAACATATGAGTTTAACAGTCAATACTATTTTTAACAATAGGTGGAAAATGTAATAGCTATTTTTATAATAGGGCCTTTATGAAGATGTTTATGTTCGTATGAGCGACAAGTTTACAACCACGATAGTCTTTAATCGTGTGAGTCGCCCAGAGGCTATAAAGATTGTAGTAAAAATTGGATTCTGTAACAGAACTGCATATCAACAGGTCGCTCGCGCAAATGATACATAGATTTTGCTAACCTTCTGCGTGCGCATACTTTTTATCATTCTCACAGTTACGCTGACACAGCAGATCCATGGCTGTCGTAGACACGAAGCTTACAAATATTTATATTCATATCTTCTGAACCCTGCAAGATATCGAAATTTTAGTGTTTTATTCTCTGAAATTTTCATTGAAATCTATTGGGACATTTCGGAGTCTAATCCAAACATCAAGAGCTTCTGTCAGATTAATTACCTTCACAGTGTTGCCACACTAGATAAACAAACAATTACATGACGGTAACAAATGAAGGCAGAGTAAATCACGCCAGTAATGAACAAAAAGTAAACATCGTATCACTGCAATTTCAAACTATCCGACAAATTTGCAGAGCATATTCGAATACTGCAACTTTGTACAATGTATGTGCGAACTTTGTAGATTATACGAATGTTGAGCTTCACAAAGTAATTTTATACAAGAGGATTAGTTATTTGCTCTGCTTTTTGCTGGAAAATGCATATCTTCTCTTGGCGAATGAGAACAAATATTAAATTTAACATAATACGTGACAGTTGTCTTTTTTGTGGGTTAGTTTGCCTAGATTTCTTCATTTACCTGCTACTCGAGATATGGATCAGAAACAAAAAATTATAACTGTTTTGAATACATGTGCGGAAATAATATCTACGCTTGTAACATCCGCTGAATTATTCTGTTCTTCTTTTATCTATTCAGAAGTTGCGAATTTGAATTATTGAAAAATATAAAACAGCATGATCTGAATTCATATTGGCGCGCCTTCCTCCTTCGAGAGTTTGCCGCCACCTGGCAAATATTTTCGAATTGTTTTCCCCCAAATACTTTACGTCTAAGAAAAAGACTCGAAATCATAAGAATGAACCACAAAGTACGCTACATTTATTGCCGGAATCGTAAATCTGTTTAGCTAATAGAAAAACGTATGTATTCGTCTTTCTTCATCACCATAACAACTGTAGGTACCGGAATTGATACCAAACAAGACATCATTTTAATAATTTGTGGAAGAAACACTTGACAATCGTTTAAATATCCTCTTTGTCACTTCTATTAGAACTATCTCCACAAGAGCTTTAATTTGATACCAAATACGATAGAACCAAATTCCTTATTTTAAAAAAACAATTGACAAACGTTTGCATGTGATGTCCACATTATAATTCTCATTATTCATTTGGTTCGAAAAAATATATCGAATATTATAATAATTTAAATTCTAATAATAACAAATTAATCGCTGATAATTTTGAAAATGTTTCTCGTAAATGTTGTGCCAAATCATTCAAGGATTAACTTTAGTTATATCCTATCTCAAGATAAATACTACCGTTTATATAATAAACGCAAAAAACTAAAAAGTTCTATCAATGAAGCTTTGGTACCACTGGTTGAAAATAGCTCATCTACGAACTTGAACCTAGCTTTTTGATGAAAAACTTAAATATAAAATTTCAGTCAAAAATTCGTACGCGTTCTCAAGTTATCGTGCTTCCAGACAGACCGATTTTTTTTATCATGTTTTTTGGGTTCAATAGGGTCTAAAACGTGAAGATTCATCAAAATCTTGAATTATCAAAAAATCACGATTACAATACTTCCCCTATTATATTATAGACCGGGGAAATGAAAATCACGGGATTATATTATCCTACTTTAAATATAAACTGGAAGATAGTGACAGTTGGGGTTCCCCGATCTTATACCGCATGCCTTTTTGAGGGTTAGAAATTTACCCCTTGATAAGGGAGACAAAAAGATTATTGACCGCTGCACGCTTACCAATCAAATTGCAAACTCCAATTATATTTTTGTTTTAAATTTGATTTTTCCGTAACAAAATTTTGCATGCCTTTATAATGTGAAATAGTTGAAAGCGATTTGAAGCCTAGCAATAGCTCAAAAGGCTCGAACGGTCGCGTGAACTTCTAAAAAAAATATGTGAAATAATGTATTCAGTCATAAAACCCTTGCGAAAAAATTGGCATGCATTCCTCGTTGGCTCATAGGTGGGAAATTTTGAGGAGATATTGTACAAATGTAAATTCATTTAGCCAAGATCTTTCTTATTATATAATTTGTCACCCTCGCGCCAATGAAGGATGCATGCCAATTTTATTACAAGTGTTCTTTACAGTTCTGTTGGTTCAATTATATTACTACATCAAATAACCAATGAACAGGAATCATACTTTTTTATTATTGTGAGAAAATATGCATTTCCCATTATGATTACATGAATTGGCAATATCTTCTATTAAAAATTAAAGTGAAGGATTATATTCTTCATAAATTTTTCTCATGAACTCCTCCTTTGTCTTCTTGTCCTGTAGCTCACTAACTATACATCAGGTAGAACATAAATTGTTAAATTAATATTACATTATCTAAGAATGGCGCCTCTCGAGAAGACGTCAATTTGTATCGAGAAACTCAACGTTATACAAGACAACCAATTAATTAGGAAAGTGAACTACATTGATAACATTAATTTCATAATTGAAAGACATATATCATTAATAAGTATTTTATTTTTGTTTCAGGTGAGAAAAACTACTACTTCCAACGAATTCTTCTCAATAAAAGGTAAAAAATCTGATGTGGACATCACGTGACTTGTACATTATTGGATACATTTTTCCATATAATAATACGGTAGTCAAATACAAAATCGCATCTTTCCTTGAGTAATAGTTTTGGATTTATTCAAAAAATCTGAAAATTTGCCAAGTAAAGTGCACTTTCGGTCCAGTCGGTTGTTATAAGACAGTAGGTTATCATTCTTATGCTACAACATTCCTAAATACTGGTTTCCATGATTCTACGACCAACAGTTCTGAATTAATACGCGAAATTAGAAAAAAAATTCAACTAAAGTGCACTTCCGGTTCATTCAATTTTTATGAGAGTAGTAGGCAATCATTCAGATGCTACAGCAGACTGAAATACTAAATTTCAATACTCTACGGCTGATCGTTTCGAATTTATGCGAGGAAATCTAAATGACTGTTGGATAAAGTGCATTTCCGGCTCAGTCGATCTCAACGATAATACGATGTGAGCATTCAAATAGTACAATAGTCTCAAATACTGAATTCCAACATTCTAGGTTCAATCGTTTTGGATTTATGCGAAAAATTCAAAAAATATTTCGGAAAAGTGCACTTCCGGTACAAACGATTGCAATCATAATGCGGGATGCACAACTAGATGTTACAGAAGTGCCTCACACGAAATTTCAATATTCTACGACTGATTGTTTTGAATTTATGCGGAAAATTTGAAAAGACTATTATATAAAGTGCACTTCCGGCTTAGCCGATTTGTACAAGTAAAAATCATTTCTCGTATTAGTGCTTTACTTTATAATTCAAATGCTTCTCTATCATTAAGTACGAACTCGAACCAATTACCTACATCAAATATTTTTTATCGGTTTTTAAAAAAGACGCAGGTTATTGCTTTGGTTATTGTTTTCTTTCAAATGTATGTGCAAGTATAACTTCGGTATCCATCCTCCGATTAAGGTGAATAGAATTTACTTCCTATAGGGTCCTTCTTTTATAAGTTTGACAATAAAATTCATGATGTTAGTCCATTAGAGGCCACGATATGAAAAAATGCTGTCATCGTGTGGCTTATTCAATATATTCATCGTCTTAGAGCTTTGTTCTTTGCGAATCTCTGTTTTGTCTTCTAGAGACAAAGCATAAATGTGAAACACAGAATTAAATAGCGAAAAATTAAAAATATCTCCATAGAAAATAGATAGTAACAGAAAATTGTGACTGGTCGTTTACAAACTACAAGTAAAATGGATCAGTATTTATGTATATAATAAACTCAATCAAACCACTTAGAAGGCCAGCCCGCATGCATGGGATGTAAGGAAAAATTGATGAAAAAACAAATTATCAGTTACCGTCTGCAAACAATACAAAAATGATAATTTTGGTTCATGAAAAGGATGGGTGCATGTCGCAGATGTATATGATATGTCATAACACATGGACATGTAAAAAGGATGCTCAAAACTGATACTTACATCAAAATTTCGAAATACTTTGTACAAGTAAAAATTTATATTAATTTTCAATATTCATTTGCATGTTGTAAACGAAGCATTATATTTGGGCTTTATGATGGTTAATAAAGTGGTTGTTACGCAATTCTTATTACATTTAGTCCATCTTGTAGTTATCATAGCTCTCGAAATACCAATAAAGGGCAGGTTTATTGCCTTCGTTAATTTAGAAAGGGTGCTTGGTTTTTGGATTAAGATACGGACAAAAAACATTAAATATACAATGATACGGTAACTAACCGAGGTTATTTGTAAAACAAAGCCATATAAACAACTAGTTCTTTTCGACGAGCTCGCAAGACAACACCAAGTTAGAGGTGCTGCTCTATTATCCTTGCACTAGCGGAAGGGAATAATATTTCGGTGAACCAACTCAGGTTCACTTAATCGAACAATCTATCGTAAAGTTAGAACTGAAAATCAAAAAAGAAGTTTTTGGCATCCACGTGGCAAATTTTAGAGTGAATGGTTTTAGTCCGAGAGACAGGGCATACATTTTTCGTTGATAACCGCTCACTTGAAACTTCGTGAATTACTTCATTGTGATGAGTACGACAGCTTTCACATTTGACGAAATTTTTGATTTGGGGGTGTTTTTTAGCGAAGGCTAATTGAACATGTCAATTTCATGAAGCTTGAAAAATGTATTACCGTCATATTGATGTTTACACAAATAGTTTTTGAATATAAAATGAAAAATAATATTGTCCGACCTGAATATTGGGGGCCAGCGGCGAGTCCGACGAGTCGCACTTGTCACAAGTACGTTGGTATGAAAACGGATTACCGCTAGCCTGAGACTTTGACGACGTGTTCAATTATTTTTTTCTAAAATTTGATCATTCTGTCCGACAAATTTTTGGGGGCGTTTTCTCAGTTCGACACTGAAAACGTGTCAGGATTATAACAGTTCCTTTATCAATGACCGCTCATCCCTATGTTTTTTATTTTCCATTCAAATAATGTCTAGAACATTACTGTATACATGTCTGACAATTTAAGTGGGGCAATACTTCAGAAAAAGCAAAAGTATGTAGTATGAATGCGGCTGCGTTCATAGGCATATATATATGAAATGCATATCAAGTCAGTATGATTATTGATTATAAATAATAAAAATAGGCTTGTGCACCAATATATTAATATTATTTTGGGATCAAATGTGTGATATAAAGTCAGTATACTGTGAAAATCACCTCAAATATCATTCAAATTCACCTTCAACTGTGATATCTATATATTAATACGTCAAGAGCAAACTTTCGACCTCTTTTCAAGCATATCGCATGCATGGAAGAGTGTGAGATTTGGCATACTCAAAATTTATGTGGAGAAGATGTGCAGAATGCGAAAATTATATACAGGTGTCCCATTTTGATCTATATATTAATACGTGGAGCGGAAGCTTTGTATCCCTTTTCAAGCATATTGCACGCACGAAAAAATTTAATATTTGGCATACTTGAAGTTTATATGATCGAGTGCAGAAAGCTGAAAGTATATACAGGTGTCCCATTTTAATCTTACGACGTGAAGAGAAAACTTTGTACCGCGCACACGAGGTGATGTGAAACTTAGCTTAGTTGAAGTCTGTGTGGAGAATGTGAGATATTACTTATTTGAAGTATATCTGGAGAAATATGCACAGAATGGGAAAATAGCGGAAGAAAAATTTCAAAGATTTCTCTTCCCTTTCTATAGTTGAAGGAGAAAGTCACTTAAAAATCTTGAACGAGAACCATGCACTAATCCTAATTTTAGATTCGGATGGAGCATCGAATACCAATTTAATTCTACTTGGAACCCCCGGGGATGAAAGTTTGAAGTGAGTAACGTTCTAATATATTTCTTTTTCTATTTTGTACTTTACTCTTTTTCAATTATTTTGGTAATGAATTATTCATTACTAGCTTATAAACAACGTCCATTACTTATCTCTTGATATTAAATACGTCAAAAACTGAGCTATATATGTGCGAGCGTTTTCTTGCCATACTGACGATAAGAACCAATATTTCTGTCGGACAATGTGTTTTTTGAACACATAATATGTTTTCAAATTATGACTGTTTTGGTCCGACAAGCGATCATTGATGAAGGAGCTGTTTTCAGTGTCGGACTGAGAAAACACGCCCGAAAATTTGTCGGACAAATGATCAAATTTTAGAAAAAAAATAATTGAGCACGTCCTTAAAGTCTCAGACTAGCGGTAATCCGTTTTCATACCAAAGTCCTTGTGACAAGTGCGACTTGTCGGACTCACCGCTGGCCCCCAATATTCATGTCGGACAATATTATTTTTCATTTTTTAATCAAAAAATCTTTCGATTAGTGTAAACATCAATATGACGGTAATACATTTCCAAGGCTTCATGAAATTGACATGTTCAATTAGTCCTCGCTGAAAAACGCCCCCAGATCAAGAATTTCGTCAAATGTGAGAGTTGTCGGACTTATCACAATGAAGTCACTCACGAAGTTTCAAGTGAACGGTAATCAACGAAAAATTTATGCCCTGTCTCACGGACTATTTAGTCCCTTTGGAAGAAAGAAATACCTCAAAACTCGTCGTTATTTGGGTATTTTAGTTTTGATCGTTAAAAGTAATAATTCATGAAAAAATACAGTGCACTAAATTTGGCTTCTTCAACAAGAGACACACTAACATCTGTATAAATATTTCCTAGAATAAGTTTTCAATATTTAGATGCTCTGGCCTCTATTAAAGTTCTAATCGTGTATGAAATGCTTCAAATCAGTTACTAAAACTTGTAATTCTTGAAAAACAATTCCATTTTTGTATCGCTTAAATTCTCTATTTGGATCTCGGTCTAAATTTTTACCGCATTTGTTAAATTATTATATGTCTGAAAGATAAAATTATTCCAGCAGACGTTTTAATGGATTCCAGCTTCTTTTGGGTCTCTTGAAATAGAAACTGCTTAATTCGCATTAATGTTATGCAAGTGCTCCAGAACGAAATGGCGGATAACGCTACTTCCCACTAACACAATTTTGGTTTCAAATGTTCATTCAACAGTAGCTCCTATAACAATTCTTTCGTTTCAGTTGCCGTTAATACTACCGCTCACTTTTGTTCAGACCTTAGTTCCAGTTATTTTAATTTTAAACTGTTGCTGTTTCTGCTACTTGAAAACAAGTGCTTGAAGATTGAATAACAGCTATCAAAGTAAAGTATCTCTTCATATACATTGTATAAAAGATAATGACACTTGAATGCAAAAATAATGTAAGAGAATAAAATACAGTTTATTTCCATTAAAAAATTTAATTTTGTTTAGGGTAGAGTCAAATATTGATCACACCTGTTCTCTGAATGAATTTTTATTATAACAAAATTAATTAATAAATAATCAGCTGCCTACTAAACTAAAAACGTATATGTATATATATATTCTTGCTTTTAATGCACCCCACAAATAATGCAGTTTTGAGCAAGTCATACAGAAAAATTACGACTTTCTTTGTGATTCTCCGGTAACATTTTTCTCATTCAACTTTTAACTCCCCCATAAAAAATGCTAATAATTCTTTATTGCTTGGGATCAAGCATAAAGGACAAGTAGAGAGATTATCCTTCACATTCTGTATGCAGGCTTGAAAGAGGAAACGTTTCTCTTTTTGCATAAATGTCAGACGTTATTTCCAACTACTTTATTTTATTTGTCATTGTATGTGACTTTCAAGAGAATTTTGCGCTTTATATTCGCTGTTTTCATGAAGAACTCAATATATAATTTATAATCTGCTGAATTTTTGATGTACGTCGAAGTTTTGTTCGATAAAATTGCATCTTAAAAAGAATCCAACGAGGTCTGACACTGTATCATAAGTTATTTGGAATAAAGAATTTCATCAATATTCGTCTTCTCTTGTTTTTCTCCTAAGAAATCCAGCATAGTATGTCTTCAACATGGCGAGTTCAATTCGGAGCTTGTTCCACGTAAGTGATAGTAATTCCAGTGCAAATATATTTACAGATTATTCTGTAAAGCACTCTACGTGGTCTGGGCTACCGTGGACTTTAAGCAGCCCGATCGATGTTGGGATACAATTTCCGGTATTTCTGCAACGGTCGAAGGATACAACCCAGCTGTTTCCGTTTTAAGAAGATATTCCGAACTTGGGTTTCAAGCTGAAATGAGGAATTGTGATAAGATTGAAGTTAACAAAGAGAAAATTTGTTTTCTTTGCTGGCTCGGGTTGAGAAGCCCATTTGCGGAATTGAATAAAAGTTACCCGAATCCTCTCGACAAGAATTTCAAGGTTCAAGTCACTATCGTAGGATTTAAAATCATATTCCTGAAATCCTGGGTAACATAAACATTTCACACGTACTTCGAATTTCTCTAAAATCTCTTTAAATTGCTGTATTTAAAATGAAATCAAAATAATTCCAGTAATTTTTTCCCATTGCTCCTATTTTGTATTTTTTATTAATTTGATGTATGTGATGGATGATGGTGTGATGTGTTGGTTTTCGGTAAGCCGTGTAGCCCAATTTGCCGTCTCCTTTTTTGGTTACTAGAACATCTATAATCGTTGCTTCTCTCGGACCAAACAATGAATGTATCATCAACATATCTTAGCCACAACTTTGGTTTTAGGGCCGCAGTTTCAATGGCCCTTACTTCTACATCACAAACAAGTTTGCTATCACTGGAGACAGTGGCGACCCCGTTGGTGCTCCCTCAATTTGCTTGTATCTCTGGTCGTTGTAGATGAAGTATGTATTCTTGAGACAATGTTTGGCTATCTCAATGATGTCTTTCCTCAATTGATTTTGTCTTTGAACATTCTCGATTGCTTCGTACACAGGAACATTGGAGAAGAGGACGTCGAAACTGCGTTACATCCTTTGTACGTTCGATGAAATGGCTTGCGTTCTTCACGTTAGATTCGGCTTCTTCGGCATATGGTTGTACTTTCTTGTCTAACGATCGGTCTCAGAGGTGCTCCTCCTTTGTAGATTTTGAGTAGGCCGTACATTTTTGGACATTTCAAAGATTTTTCTTTTGGGATTAGCTTGTGTTGTTCTTCTTTGTCGATTGGCTAACCTTGATTTTAACCTTTGTGATTTTCTCCAAGTATGTTGTTGGATCTGAGGTACCGTCTTGTAGTAGAGTTTTGATCCTATTTTGCAGATGGGTGGCATGGCAAGTGAGGAGTACACGTCAGCTAAGAAAGGATTTTCCAACAGGGCTGAATTGAGGAGGGATCTATATGAAAGTTCTATGTTTTTTCCGGTAAAGGCATGAAATTCAGGAGTTATGTAGACAACTTGGAAAAAATAAAAACCGCAATATTATTTTTTCGACAGAGTTAGATTAGGGGGTCTAGAGAGGGATAAAACTACATCTGGGAGTACTTCTGTTTTTGATGTCAGGGACTTGAATTATATGGATTTCCTTCTAAATTTCAATGTTTTTAATGCCAATGATAAATACTATGATATGGTTTCTACAAAAGGGATGGTCTAAGGTTGTCAACGAAATATCAAAAAATACAAATTATGCTAAAATTTCGCAGGTAAATAAATTGTGGAGAGCAAACGTCATTTCAGAATGGATTTTTCGACAGGGCCGAATTAAGGGGGTATAAAAGACGATTGCAAGTTTATATGACAGTTTGATATCTTTGCTGTTGGAGGCATAAAATTTGATATTCAGGTAGACTACGTGAGAAGAATATCAATTTTTATATTATACATTATTTTTTCGAAGAGGATGGATCAAAGTGATCCAAAAAAAAAGGGAAGTCCTTTTGTTTCTGTTTAAAAGTCCAATTAATCTGTATAGCCCAGTTGTCAGAGACAAATTCAAACCAAAATCTCTCATAAAATGTGATATCGCTGAAACTATATTTCTAGGTACTTTTTTAGGTGTAGAAAACGATAAAAAAATCTTTGCTGTTTTAAAGTGTATGCTAAGTTCATAATCTCGAAAACAGAATGGAAAATTTTTATATCGAAAAAATCAATAAAGTTTGATAAAAACAATATGAATAATCTTTGTGAATGAGTATCCAGGGTTTTTTGGGATGCTGATTAATAATTTGATATAAGATTTTCAAAATTGAGAATGGCGGATACAATATGTCGCCAATTTAGAACGTACCAAAAATTTTCAATCTCTATATTTTAAAATTTAATTTATATATTTTGAAAGTGTGAGCAGGTAATATGAACCTGATTTTTCTGCTGACTAAGATCATTATATACTAATGGAGTACAAATTAAAATTGTGTATTCAATATAGAGCTTTTCAAAATGAGTGAAAATTTGTCAATAAATGAACAAAAGAATAAGATGTATTTCAAAAAACAATTGAAAATTGCTAAAAATTCTGTTCCAAATTTGTACTTACTGTCTTCTTATTCTTTGGCAAACATCTTTAACATTGCTTTCTTGCTCTAGCACTGAAATTTTATGTGAATTTCTACAAACATCACCTGTTAAACAAGAACCACATATTGCAGAACTCAGTAAGTTTGTTTATTTACAATTACAAGTTCTTCCACATCTTTTCTTACAATAATTGCAAAAAACCAAATCCAAAAGAGATTTCGAAGTTGGCAGTTTTGTCATTTTGACAGGATTGGATATCTTTGAGTTAGAATCGTCCATTTTCCAATCAATGTTTGCTTATAACCTGAATGCGTAATCAAAAAATGAATAATATATTCTTGAAGCTCAGGATTTTTTAATTTTTCTTTTTTAATATTTTTTTGAAGCTCAACTTCAAGTTGCAGGAATAAAAATAAGCAAAGAACATGCATTTTCTTATATATGTATTTCTTATATTGAAGATTTCTCAAACATATCAAGTTGTATCGATTTCTGAATTATTACACATTATGAAGTGTATTTTCAGCTTCATTTAAAAAATCAGATGTAATAATTTCTGATTCATATAAATTAATAATAACCGTTTTGAAAATGAAAATATTGTCGAATGAATACTACGAAAGAAAATGATTACATTTAAACATGAGTTTTATTAAATAGAGACAATATTCGTCATTTCATATATTTTTACATTACAAGCGAAAGTATAGTGATGATAAATGTACAAGGATTTAATTTTTTATGCCTCTATTAATAAATATCTTCAATTTTATAAAAGTTTAGAAATTTTAAATTCCTGTCGAGAGAAAAAAAAATTATTGAAAACTAATGTCTACTTTAGAAAGCTTCGAGTCTCCACTTCAAGATGCTTTTTGATTTTTCTGTTTTGCATATATTTTAGATAAAGAAACTTTAGTTTTTCCTCGAACGCCTCGCTTGAATATTTGTATTCAGCGGCTTGGCGCGCGTGGAGTTTTCTTATTTTTAATGATTTTTTATATTGATACAGAATTTCTTGTCATATAACTCATAATATAACTTTGAGTGAAATTTCCTGCTCTTTCGGGCGGTACTATTAGTTTTTTCGATTTTCTTATTTTGTTTTTCGAGATATAGGGCAAAAACAAAATTTTCGATTTTGTTTTCGAGATTATGAACTCAGCATACACTTTAGAGCTGCAAAGATTCCTCTATCTTTCACACCCAAAAAACTACCAACGAGCTAAATTTCAGTTATATCACATTTTATGAGAGGTCAAAATCTCTGACAACTGGACTAATATCTATAAAAGCGAAATACCAATCACTGATTATACACAAAATCTCAAAAACTGCCGAGCTGATTATGCTGAAATTTGGGAGGTGGGTAGCATGTCGAAAGTAGAAGTCAGCTAAGAAAGGATTTTGTAACAGGGCCACATTTAGGAGGGTTTATATGTTTTTGTTGGTAGAGGTACGAAATTCAGGAGTTAGACAATATGAGAAGAATAAATACCGTAATATGATTTTTTCGACAAAGTTGGATTGAGGTGGTGCAGAGAGGACAAAATTTTACTCGGAGAGCTCTGTTTTTGATGTCAGAAAGTCAAATACTTGAATTGTATTACATAATTTTGCTCATAAGTTCACTTTTTTGATGACTGGATAAAAACTATAATATGATTTCTATAACCGGATAGGGATGAATTAAAGTTGTGAACGGAATATTAAGAAGTACGAATTACACAAAAATTTCGCAGAGAAGTAGTTTGTGGCGAACAAAGGTCATTTGATCAAGGATTTTGCGACAGGACCGAATTAAGTGTTAAAGACATGAAATTTGATATTCAGGTGGACAACGGAAAAAAATATATATCGTAATATCATTTTCTTGACTGGGATGGGTTGAGATGGTCCAAAGATAAATAAAATTATTTTTGGGAATCAATTTGTTTTTGATGTCAGAGATTTGAATTATATAATTTTTTTTCGAAAATCAGATGCTACTAATGTCAATGTCATAATCATACTGTAATATGATTTTTACAACAGGGATGGATTAAGATTGCCAACGGAATATTAAAAATACGAATTATCATGAAACTTCGTAGGTGAATTTATGGGGAGCAAAGGACAGTTGAGAAAGTATTTTACAATAGAGACGAATCAAGAAAGAAAGAAAGTTCTTTGTTTTTGCTGTTCAGTATCTAATTCAATAATATTGATACTGTAGCCTTTACAAAAAAATAAAATCGAAGTGTCTGTCTGTGATTTAGAAATAAAGACTTTTCCTCAATCTCATATGATTATTTGCAAGATTCCAAAACTCAATCACACATTGTTTGAATCTTTGTTTGTCTATTTATTTGTCTAGCCTGATTTTAAAAGCGGCTATATAGATTGAGTTAAAACTCCTATAGTTATTGTCAATTATTTTATATTATTTTGATTTATTTCAAAAAGTACGGGTAGCAGCAAATTTTTTATATTATTCATTTTATTGAAATATATTCACGTCCTGCAGAAAATGCCTACTTACGTTTCTACAATTCGATTGAATTGGATTTTAGAAAAGGAAACTATTATGCAATTATAGAATTTGAATAATTAAACTATTCTATAAACAAGAACGGAAAGGATATTATACAATTCCAGATGTCTCATTTGAATATTGGGTCAGGAAACATAAATTTTCTAATTTCCGTGCGCACTGGTGACAATTTTTTATTCATGAGAACTCGTCCGCCGTAGAAATTGAAAGTGTGATACCATACCATGAATTATTTTCTTTTGGTATACCGAAAATAAACTCCATTCCTAAACAGTTTTTGATAACATTTTATTAATAGTAAATGGACAAAATTGAACCAAGAAAAAAATGCTAGAACATATTGAAAAATTGAAGTCAATTTGTAGGGTGGAAACGAAAATACATAATAAAAAAATTAGATCAGACATATATTGAAGATCAATACAAATATATCTGCTGCCAATCAGTCTTTTCCAGGAGATAATTGGATTTCGAAATTATCGGAATTTCATATCTTCAGGACTTTTCCGGGAAAAGTAAAATTCGACAACACGAATACATCTTTGATACCGGATGCTTGTCATTGTTACGAATACAAGTATTATAGTATTTATTCCAGAAAAATAAAGCAATAACTATGAAAGTAGTCTTTTGAACAACAAAGAGCCAAGATACGTGCAGACTATTAAAACTTAATTCTCAGTGGGAAGTATTCTCAAGACTTACAAAATTGAAAGTTTGACATCATGTTCAGCTGATGCTTCATACCACCATGTTTATAACTTATTTAATTATCTATTGCCTAACCGGCAGCATCATACGAGCTCGATAAATAATTCCCTAGCTTATGTTACCCGTAAGTAGGTATCTGCATATTTGATGAAAAGGGTAAAAGAGACAAAATTAGGTCAAAGACGTAGATAAAATTCTTGAAGAGATGTGCGGAGTGAGCTAAGAATCATGTAATCGTTCTTTGATATTCTTCCTTGATTGGAATTAGATCAAGAAATGATGGGCCTTTAGTTAAGAAATTGTTTTTTCAAACGGGAATCAATTTTTCATGATGAATGGTAAACATAAGGAATTATGAATTTTACGAAATATATTCAAAAGAGACTGGAAAAAGGTTGATTGGAAATTCAAGAATATAAAGAATCAGAGATAACTAAACCGTTCAGAATTAAGAAACATCTTGTTAGGCAATCAAAGTATTGTACAAAGATTCACCTGATTTGTTAATTTCTCCATTATAATTACAGTTTTTTTACATCCCTGCGCAAAATGAAAGTTATCCGGAAAAACTACACCGAATTTAGTTGTCACCTAGCTTAAAAATACTAATGTTACTTTTTCATGTGAAGTTAATATCCATGTTTTTTCTGCCATCTGTTTAAATTGCTTTCAGATCCTGCAGTGACAGTCTTCTACTTTCGCCTACCTGAAAACCATTTCATTTCTAAAATTTTCTTTTCACGTCTGTCGGCCATAAATACTGAAAGAGGAAAAATGGGGCAGTAAACTTGATAAATATTGAATAGGGGGTCAAAAAAGGCCCGAATATATCTTCTACCTCATAATGTAACCGCAATTAAATAAACTTTCAGGAAATCAATTATTTGAGATCAAACATTTCTGATTAAGAATAAATAGATATCTGGAGGAGTGGGAGTTTAAAATTCATTATCAAATTAACATACTTATTTGATTACTTGTACATCATTGGACGATAATCAAACACAAAATTTCATCGTTCCACGGCTCTCCGAGAGGATTATCAATCTTTAAGTAACCAAAATAGTTTGACTGTAATTTTTTTATTTCAATTTTGCTAATAATCATAAATTAGAAAATCATACGTGTGAATAATCATAGTTTTCATAGTACTTTCAGGTAAACCGTCCTTTCCCTCCATCGTTGGGCTGAGAAAAGTAACGTGCGTTTAGTAGTGCGTCATGTATTTCCGAACGAAATATCTTTCCAGCTGTCAAATTTAAATTTTAACTAGTTGTACGTAATTGTGGTATTGGACTATACAGTAGATAACTGAAATAAGTACAATAATTTTAACCTGTAATAGAACTTATCAAGCATAACAATTTTTTCCTAATAACTTTTCTCTGCAAATCCTCTGGATATCAAGAAAAATTCATCAAAATTTTGTCAAAAATTTCATAGTGCGCCTATGGTTCGAACTGAATATCTCTTATTTGTTGGAAGAAAGACAGCTGTCGATTGAAATAAGTATTTTGCAACTTTGAACCATCGTAGTCTTGTCAATCATTCATTTGAAACTGAGAGAATATTAGTATTTTGACAGTACATTGATATTCGTTCACCTCGATCTTTCTATTTTTGCATACGTTGAAATAAAGACTAAATTTGTCTCTGAAATCAACAATTTGGTATACTAATCCTATTCATAAGTCATTGTTGAAGCATTTAATTTTTATTTAGGGATTTCACGTATATTTTCAGATAGTTTACTTCTTAAACATTAGATTGTCTGCACAAGTTCATTACACATGAATCAGCAAATTTGAATAGTCTGAATATAGTCAGTTTGTACCCGATTGTGCTGCCATCTATGAGCAGCTCAAAAAGTCGTTGCTGCTCTCAACTTGCTTCATTATCGTTGGTTCTCAAACATTAAGAGAAAATCATTTAACGATTTATTCAAGGAATATTAAATAGAATGCAGTTCTAAAATAATTAATTTAATGAATAGTTCAGTTGAAAATATTGCTACATGAATTCTTGAAGAACAGAAAACATAACCTACAAATTTATCAAACTGAATTTGGTAATTGATTTTAAATATTTTCTGAAATATAAGATACAATATTTTATTTGTTTACTACAGTGTTTTTCAACCTGTGGGTCGCGACTCTCAAGGGAGTTGCAATGTCTTGCTCGGGGGGGTCGCGGTCACGTCCGGGTAAAAGTAAAAAGCACTTTAATAAGAATACAATAATTTTAGTAAAATGCTATGCCAGTAGTTTCATTTTTGACAACCAAATCATTTTCAAACTGGAGCCTTTTTTTCTGTCCTTAATTTTTATGTTCATCGTTGGAGGGAACGTTAATTCACTTAAGTAGGGAATAGTAAATAGCACTGATTTTTGCAAAGCTTCGCTAACCAGCTCTGGATATCTTTTTTTTCATTCAGAAGGCACCAATTTTCTTAAAATAGAATAGTATTTTGTCATTAGCAGCAAAATCTGTGAAATTCTCATTCATCTTCATGGTCAGATCAGCCAGTTGTACTGACGTATCCAAACAAGGATTTGGTATCCATCTATGCCCAGTGTCAGCTTCAAAGTTCAATTCTGGAAAGTAGTTTAATAGTTTCTCTTCTAAATTATGCAATGAATTTGAGAGCTTACTACCAACGATTGGTCCATTCAATACTGGGTTTACCAGAAGGATGAATAGATTTGAGCCTAGGACGGCAAATTGGAGTTCCAAATCTTTTTTTAAGCGTCTTACAGAAATAAAAAAGAATATGTCAGGCGGTTTTCTGATATCTTGCAGAAAGAAGTCTGCAATACATCTTCCCGATTATTTTTTACTTTAATTCTTATGCAATTTCAACCAAATTGTTGGATTATAAAAATAATCTAGAAACTGTCAATTGTAGAGATAAGGTTGACAAAAACTCAGCAGCTCAAGGGCTACGTGCATAAAGTCAACTAGCGCCTCTAGCGGTCAATAGAGAACGATTGAACTCCTATTTTATCATTGTTTCATGCCTATAATTTTTTAAATGTACTAATATTATTCAATTCAGCTGTGTGCGTATAATATAACTTGCATAGCATGAAAGGTACGTTGAAATTATTTATTTTGAGTATTTTTTTCTTCAATTATAACGTACCTATTAGAGAAAACGTCTTAATTCGTCCAAATTGACAGGATAACCTCAAATTATGACGCCGATGATCTTGGGGATCGGGTTTGTATGTATCAAATACGGTATCCCTTTTACCGAGGAAGCATTGATGAAGCGTGAAATTAGTTTTGCCATATTAAACGTGTTGAAGAATATGTTGCTGACAATATTAACAACAAAATTATTGCGAAGTGCATCCGATAAACTTCTATCACTGAAACATCTTACTAATTAGAGAGGTAAATTCATGAATCCCAAATCGATGATGAATTTTTCCAATTTCACAATTGAATCACAAACAACTTTGTTATATAGATTAATAATGAAAGACAGATAATACTCTATTTACCGCTTTGATCCACTTCACTCGTTTTTTTATGTTATAACTGCGTGCATGAAATCTATGAAACTATATTTCACTTGAATCATCCTTAACACAACAGCCTGGAACAGAAGAAGCGTTTACCTATGTTTTATATGCAATTATTTTCACTTTAAACTACAATTCTCAATGACGTATTCTGAAAATGGAGTTCGATGCTTACAATGGTGCGCACTTTGAACGCTCGCATTGATATTTGTTCAAACTCCGCCCCTTGCACATAGCCTATACTTGGGAAATGTGTTAATCCGTCACTGAGTCCATTGCAATTTCTTTGACGATTTTATGAATGCAAGGGAATGATCCATCCATAATTTTTGGTAAAGTTTTGTGAGAAATCATATGATTTCATTCTTGGCCGTTAGAATGTTCTTTTCTTGCCTTTGAAGAGTCTTGGTTGGAATATTTTAATGATTCAAAATATCAGCGAGTAATGCTTATTTCAATAGCCAAATAGGGTTGTAAAAATAATTTGTGTGTTTCGATTTAGCAGATCTTGTGTACCCTTTTTCTTTAAGTAGCTCATATCGTCATAAATGATTATAAATAATCTAGTTATCAAGGCTTCACTTCCAATAGAGTTCACAACTAATACATCATCTTTGAAGAAATCACTGATATAATTTTATTAGGATCCTAGGGGGTCGCCAGAGTTTTTTTATTTGGAAGGGAGTCGCATGTACAAAAAGGTTGAAAAACACAGGTTTAGCAGATCAATTCACAAGGCATACTTCATTGAAACAACCTGAGTGTTAAAACTAATGTACTTATTCTATTGTAAGTAAAGTCTGAGAAAAATCCTATTCATTTTATTTTCAAGTTGAATACTAGTAAAAGTATGGGAAAATTGTTAAACGCAAACAAAATTTCTGTTGTATTATTCAGCATGTTGAATCATTGTTCATTTAACAAGTATTACGCACTTTATCGTAATATTGAACAAAAACTCATTGTTCAGTTCCAACGTAAATGTGTTTCATCACAATTCTTAATGTTGTTAGCAATATGTAAATTTTCTCCTTTAATTCTGAACATTTTTTTTATCCTTCAAACAGCATTACAAACTTTAATAACGTTTTTGATGGATGGATGGAATGGAGATAATTGAATTACCGGATTTTAAAATTTGAATTTAAATCCAAGTACGATTTTGCAGAAATTTTAGGAGTGAGTTTCAATGTTCAACTTGAAATTGACGCCTCGTTCGAATGAACAGATATAAATCAATAATATAGTATACATATAGAAGACGAAAAGGGTAAGATTTTACCTGAATTGAAATTTGAAACTAGAGGGTGAAACCCGAAAGCCACAAAGTGCTGAAAGAGAAATAGCGATTTTTTCCTGAGGTATATAATATTTCTAAATGCAAAAATACAAAACCTCAATGTTTTATGTTCCATTTAATAGTGACTATTCCATTCGTAGTATTTATAACAAGGTTAACAATGCTACATCGCCATAGAAACAGTGAATATCAGTGGGTATTTGGACGTGTAGAAATACCATCGGGTATTACACTAGTGGTCCAAGTGAGTATTTTACTCAAAGATGTGGATACCTCCAATTTTTGCTTTCTCCGTATTTAATGGAATATTTTTCTGAATATCTTCATCAATTTTATCTTCTGATCTATCACCAAACCTTTCTGAACTAGATTCCATATCAAGACGCAATATATTTCTCTATTATTCGTCAAAGAAAATGCAAGAAATTCTAATTTTTCAGTTTGACAGAAGTTTGTTTACTCGTTCCTATGAAAATTACGTGAGTTGTTACTAGATTCATAGAAAACTAATTTGAAAAAATGGTTTGACTCCTGGAATAGTCCTCCATATACCATTTGTAGTTGAAGTATTATAGACTATTTTTGTGGTGCAATCACTCATGTTTATTGTGCTTGTGATTACCACTCGTGCTGCACACTCGTGGTATTCAAACGCAAGCACAATAAACATTCGTGATAGCACCACAAAAACAATCGATAATACTTCAACTACTTATGGTATAATAAATGATAATATGAGTTTTTTTTGGACCATGGAGGATATGCTTATATTTCTCGATGCGATTTCAATCTAATTATCATACTTGAATACTTTTTTGTGTATAATCTCAAGACAGCATACGATTAAATATGCAACGATAACTGTTCTTCTATATGACCCATATCTCGTGATGTTAGCAACAGTTAGCTTACTTAATAATTTTGTATTTAAATAAAATTATTTTCATCTATATTTTATTATATTTTCCACATACAAATATTAAAAAAACAATACTCTTTCAAAATTAAAATTTAATATACATTAGCAGGTATTATTTCAGCAAAATTCTCTCAAAATACAAGGTTTCATTTAATTTGCATAAGATTATATAGAAACATGAGATTTTTCACGCACATGGATGGGAACACTATGTTATTGTGTTGTATCAGGATCTTCAGTGGCGCACTAAGCATTTTTCGTAAGAGTCCTGAAAAAGAAATTAAAAAATGAATTATTTAAAAATTATTTCTTTGTATCTTGAGAGCCCAAAAGGAACATCTTACAGACCATTGTCTGATTTCCTAAGATGCACTTTGAATTTATAAGTTTTCTGTATCGATTTTTAATAATAAATTCTGTATATTTTATCAGAAACTTTGACGTTTGTGCAGAAAACAATTATACATGAATAAAACAAGGCAAGTTATTCGGATGATCCAGTTACGTTTATGAGTTTATGAATCTTGCAGTCAGTACTCCCGTTACGGAACGCTTATGCTGTTGAACGTGACATGTCGTTAAATTGCTGAGGATTCACTGTTATAATGATCATCATTACGTTCATCAAATGTAATTTTGTAACTTGTCTCAGACGCATATCTTTCACATGTGCCTGTCAAAAGCCATGAGTTACACAACACATTCAAATTAAACGACGCACTTATATAAAGAAATGCTAGATTTTTATTCAAGAGACAGAAAAGTTTTGTCAAAATTTTGCGCAATGTAATTATGACCAGAATTTTTATAGCAGATTTGATTTTAGAGAGTTGTATTGTTATGATGATTTAATTGAATAATTGTGATGATCATAAATGATTGATCATGCCGCTCGTTCTGATTTTTTTTTGGCGCATCGTTACTAACTATTCCAACCTAAAGATTTGAATAGATGTCCGATATTTATGCAAGCAAATATTAAGTTACTGCTCCTGCATTTATAAAAAAAAAAATTCCCACTATATATTGATCGAAAAACTTATCGCGACATAAAAAGCGATTTGCGTGTTAACGTTTGTGTACATTTACTTCATAATAAAAAATTGAGAATATTTTATTCCTACAATAAGTAAAGTTAGTAATTTGTTCTTCACAAACACGGCTACCAGCATCAGTACATATACGCGGCTGTTGAATTACGTAGCATATTTGATTTTTTCTGTACATTCATGTTGATAGTACTGCATGAAACAGCCGTCATCGTTTTATTTCTTTTAAGCTGTTAAACCCTCAGATTGTGCATTATGTTCTTTGCAGTATTTTACTTCTTAATCATTGATGATATTGTAATGTTTATTGCTCAAAGAAATAGTTTATAATTAAATAAAAATCACTATTTAATAATTGAAAATAAGATAAAAGTTTTATTCTTTCGGATATCACTAACAAACACTATATTATTTATTTATCACTTACTACTATCTTAAATAAAGCCTCAGATATTTATTTTTAACTATTTATATACACTGGTCACTTCACTGTTTGATATTCACTGCTCTAGAGCCACCATTACACTACTCTTCACATTGTTTGCCTGCGTTTATATATAGAAATATCCATTTCTCGAATGTTCTACCACATTCCTGGAATATTGATACAGGCTTCCATCAGGCGGGGTAATGTAGTGCGGTACGGCGCGAAACAACGAGGACGAATGGCTCCGCCCAAACAAGGTCACTTTTACGAACCTCCACACTCTCGCACATTACAATATAAAAAAAAATATCGAACTAGTATTTGATTGGTCTTTGTATAACATCTGCCACGGGCCCATTGTTCAGATTATTTAGGGCTAAAACAAAATTTTTGTGTGCAATGCATATGTGGGCCAGTGGCATGCGGTGACTTTCTGTGATAGGTGTGCACAGTTGGTGGTGAGGAAGGGGATATATACATGGTCAACAATACAGCTTATTTTTCTCGCTACAACAAGCAATCCATTCAAATTTTTCATATATTTTAATTTAGAAATGTCGTAATGCTTGCCTTCAATTTTGATATTTTGAATGAGTTTTATGTCTGGCGTTGGTCTTGTTTTCGTAATTTCATTTTTCGTTTCGACATCACGACGTGAAAAACGATTTTTCAGTAGATCACAAATTATAGATCTATTTTCAGTTGTCATTCTACAAATGATAATTTCACAAAAATAAATAATTTAAGAAACGTATAAAATAAGTGTTTACCTAATATTGTTGTCTTAAATAACAAATAACAATATTTCAACTATTTTAAAACAAACTTATAAAAGGCGTTTGAAAAAGAACACAGCTAAACGTTGAATATTCAGCTCCAGGTGCAGAAAGTCTGCCTGCACTCAGCGAGAGGGAACGAGCGATAGGAGATCGCTAATTTCAGACTCTATTCCTTCACTTTCCTAATACTGACTATGCCAAACAGACCTCGCTCGCCGTGCAGGCGAGAAATCTGCACCTCAAACGTCCACATTCGTTTCAAATATATAGCAGAGTGGCCCGCGAGGCGCACCCGCATTTCTGGTTGCATAAATAGATAAAATACGCTCTTTCTCTGATTTTGTAATGGAAATTTGTGAAACAAAATGAAGTATTCAATAAACCATTATATTAATTTCATTTACGTAATTTTCAATATTTTCATGGGGTGTGCAGTGCACACCCTGCACATATGGACTGCACGCCACTGATGTAGGCATTATGACATTCAGCCAACTATTTTAATGACGTCACCAAATACTTGATACTCAAATTTTCGCTCTGCCACACAACAATATCGATGTCCCAATCGGCTTATAAAGTCCATCCGTTTCACATAAATTCTCACAAATAAAGATGAATAGCCCACACACAGCTTTCGACTCTTCAAAGCTTTTCAAACGATCACGATTGAAAATATAGCTGAAAGTGAAAATGAGATCGGAAAATGATAAATGCGACTTTCATATGTTATTATCGGAGATGTGCTTAGACCTTAGAGCAGGGGTGGACAAACTTAATACTGGTAAGATCGACATAAATTTTTATTATTTATGCGCGATCGACTTCGAAATTGGAAACAAATTAAAACAAAATCGATAATAATATATACTCGACAAAAGAAATCATCACTTGAAAATATCGATTTTTCAAACCGCCATGACTCGGTTGATTTTTATTGAAAATGGATGGATCTTTGAGTTTTACAAAGTTTGAAGCTTTCTCTTTCAGGACATGTAAGTTAATTCGAGGCCAAGTTCATCGCAATTCCTGCCACATCCCTGAGAAAAAAAGCTGTATTTGATGTCAGAAAATGTCAAACTTTGACAACTTGTACTGGGTGCAAAGAGTAACGTGGACTCATCTTACGACCCAGGAAATCAAGTTCATTTATTTCCCTTCAAATTGCGCAAAAAATCAAATGTCTGCGACGATAAATTATATCTGAATGTATTATCGATAATTATATGACAAACAAGGGAATATTTTGAAAGAAAACGAGGAAATAATAGGAAGGTGGAAAGAACACTTCGAGGAATTGCTGGAAGAAAAACACTCTAACAATGACAATGAAGAAGAGGAGATCCAGCAATGCGGGAACATCAACAAGCACAGAAGAACAGAGAATATAACAGAAGAAGAGATGAAGTTGGCATTAAATATGCTAAGAAACGGAAAAGCTCCGGGACACGATGGAATAAGACCAGAACAACTTAAATACATGGGGCCAGCAGGAGAACAAATACTATTAGTGATGCTGAATAGAATCTGGACAATAGGAAAAATCCCTAAAGATTGGGAAAAGTCAGTGATCTTCCCCATTCATAAAAAAGGAGACAACAGAAATTGTAACAATTACAGAGGGATATCACTAATATGCACGACAGCCAAAGTATATGAAGCCATACTAGAAAAGAAACTAAGACAAGAGGTGGAATCAAAAATTGAAAGGTCACAAAGCGGATTCAGGAAAGGACATTGCACACAAGACCACATATACACAATTAGGAGGCTTATAGAAAAAACTCTGATACAAGAAAGCAAGCTCTATATTACCTTTGTCGATTTAGAAAAAGCTTTTGACCGAGTACCACGGAAACAAATGTGGAAAATATTGGGAGAAAGACAAATAAACATAGAAGTACTAAACGCCATAAAAAGCGTGTACAGGAAAACAACAAATTACATAAGAACGGGTAACGAAATATCAGGAGAATTCAACACCACGCAGGGTTTAAGACAAGGAGGAGCATTAAGCCCATTATTATTTATTGTTTTCTTAGATAATATAATGAAGCAAATAAAAGATAAAACGAAGAAAGTAGACATTGGACATTACCAGTTGACCGTAACTAAAATAGCAGAGTGTGCATTTGCAGACGATCTAGCAGTCCTGGCTAAGAATGAGGAAGATATGAAATATAATTTAAATGTATGGAACGAGGAATTGAGAAAACACAACATGAACATAAATGTCAAAAAAACAAAAGTAATAGTGATATCGAAAGAGGACATAATCACTAATATACAGTTAAACGGATGCGAAATAGAACAAGTAGAAGACTGTACATATCTAGGAGCAACAATAAATAATAAAGGAAATATGGAACCGGAAATCAACAAAAGAATACAAGCAGCTAGCAGAAACTACTATGCACTCAATAAAGCGGTACTAGGAAATAAGCAAGTATCCAAGAATACAAAAATGACACTATACAAAACTGTATACCGACCAGCTTTAATATACGGAAGTGAATCGTGGATACTCGAGCAGAGACTGAAAAGTAAAGTACAAGCATCAGAAATGCGATACTTAAGAAGAGTTGAAGGTGTTACAAGGATAGACAGGATAAGAAACGAACGAATAAGAGATAATTTAGAAATAGAGAGCATACATAAGACCATAGAGAAGAAACAAGTTTCATGGTATGGTCACTTAGTCAGAATGCCAGAGGAAAATCAGACGAAGCAAGTTTGGAAAGCAAGAACCACAAGAAAGAAAAAAAGAGGAAGACCAAAGAAGACCTGGGAAAAAAACATAAATGAAATTCTCCACAGAAACAACATCAGCTGGCATGAAGCAAAGAGAATAGCACAAAATAGACAAGAGTGGAAAGAACTGATTAATAACTTAAAGTGAAAATAATTACAATCTAGACACCCGAAAGGGTATAAATAGATTTAAAAAGATTAATAATAATAATGTATTGTCGAAATTTCTAACTCTAGATCCGACGAATTCGACTGGAAAGTAGGAGCTAGATTTGACGAAATATCCTCGTTATCGAGTTCTTCTAAAGGAAATGAAATAAATTCAAAAATCGGTTGAAGATTGTTGAGATTTGCAAATCGTCTTTCAAATCTATGATTGAATTGCTAAATTTTTAGTACACATTTGAATTAAAAGATAAGAAATCAACCTAGTAAATTATTTGAAATGCCTACGATCGACCGTTTGCCCACCCCTGCCTTAGAGCTTTGATAAATACAAAGAATAGTTCATTCCGATTTTGATTAATAAATGTAGACTGAATGTTCCTGGAGGTATAGTAAATTTTTCAATAGATAATTGCTTAAAATATTCCAAGTAATACCTCAATACTCAAGAAATTGATCAAAAATTTTTACAATTCTTACTTACTTCAATGGAAATTTGCAGTATGGATTAGGTGATTTATTCACAGTTTTTTTCTTCTTGGACCTTTAATATAATAAGAGAAGTATTGTAATCGTGATTTTTTGATAGTTCGAGATTTTATGTCCACGTTTTAGACCCTACTGAACCCGAAAAACATAATTTTAAAAAAGTCGATCTGTCTAGAATTACGATAACATGAGAATGCGTACGAATTTTCAACTGAAATTTTATATTCAAGTTTTTGTAGATGAGTTTCGTTCAACTAGTAGTACCGAAACTTTATTGATGGAACTTGTTAGTTTTTGGCGTTTATTATATGAACGGTAGTATTTATCATAAAATATGAAATTACAAAAACTAATCCCTGAATGATTTGGCACAATATTCAAGAGAAACATTTTTCAAAATTATATTTGTTATTATCAAAATTTAAATTATTGTAAAATTCGTTACATTTTTCTGAGCCAAAGAAATAATGAGAAATGGAGTTAGATTTATGATCACTCATATTTTGGCATCACATGCAAACGTTCGTCAATTGTTCTTTTAAAAATAAGTAATTTGGCTCTATCGTGTATTGGTATCAAATTGAAGCTCTTGTCGAGATATTTCTAGTAGAAGTGACAAAGAGGATACTTAAACGATTTTCAATTGTTTTTTCATAAATCATTTGAAGGATGTCTAGTTTGGTATCAATTTTAAGCTTTCGAGAAGATGAGCTAGGTAGATATCAAAAATAAATTATTAAGTAGTGGAATCCACGTTATCATCTTCAAATTACACATCCGGCGATCAAATGTCGAAACTGTATGTTCCAATGAATTATTATAGACCCCGAAAATCTAAGCTTCATTTTCAAAAATACTCATTTTATGTATGTAAGGACTAAAAATAACAGTCCTCTGTCACTTTAACAATGACAGCTGTCACTTTAATAATGACAGTTGTCACTTTGACAATAACAGCTTTCACTTGGAAATATGCTATTAATTGATGCGACACTCTAAATTTCTGAAACAGCGATGAAACTGGTTATGGAATTTATAGTCGGGGAAGTACTGTGCTGGCCACAGCAGATTTTTTACTTACAAATGTATCAAAAATTACAACTATAATCCCTATATAAACTGCATTTCTGTCTACGGGGATACGTATTTAGTTTGTAACAGTGCTGTTCTGCATTTGACGCCATCTTTCATTTCGTAACCGTCACATCGTTGCTTATAGACCGCGGTACAGAACCCCTTTCTCCGGATTATTAACACTCTTTTGAAACTTTGTGAGTGGCTTCATTTTGATGAGTCCGGCCACTTTTTTTATCTGCGAAAATCTTTGAAACTGCTGCATTTTCCATCGAAGAGCCTGAAAAGACGTCAATTTTATGATTTATTCTTGATCAATAACATCACTCTCTTTTATAGTTTAATCGTAAGATAATAATAGCAAAAACACACACAATATTTTGTCCGACAATAATATTGCGGCGTTCGGCGTAACCCCCTTCTCCAACATGTCAAAATTACAAGTTTTGTTAGATTATTAACAGTCTGTTGGAATTCTCAGTACTATCAAATAGACATTGGTGAAGTTGAGTGGTAATTTTGTCCGATAAAATTTCTGCTGCATATTTTCAGTCCGAAGCTCTGAAAATGTCAATTCTATGAGTTTGGTTCGCTGATTAACACTTATCGGACAAAAATTATACATATAAGTGAGTATATTTCTTGATCAAACAATATATTGTCTGACAAAAATAGTGCGCCGTTTTGCCAGTCCGAAAATAAAAAGATAAGAAGTAGCATTTTCTGTCTTTGTATGCTCACAATTTAGAATCTACATCTCAACCAAATTTTGTACATCCATTTGTGAGATCATAAATAATAATACGTGTTTCTACGTGTTTATTTCTATAACTTGGTCCATAGCGATTTTTCATTCGCAAAAATGTTTTCTGATACTTTCTCCACAATATAGTGCAACATGTAAAAAAAAGGAATTAAAGAAATATATTGATGTAAAACTGAACATACAATTTGGAAATATCATTATTATTGAGTTAATTTTCAAAGGAAAGCGAAAAATTGGAAGCAGATGTGAAACAAGAAACATAAATACATGCTTGGAAAAAATTGTTTCAACATTATAATTAGAAAACCTATCGAAATGATATTTCCCATAAAATTCTAAACTATTGATATCTCAAGAATTTCCAAGAATAATGGGAAGATTTGAAATCAAGTTTTCATAATTTGTATAAAAGAATACATGCTTCAGAAAAAAATCATTTTTGAAGCAAATGTTCAATTTAATTAGTATCAGATTCACCCGTTGATGAATTTTCACCATCTGCACGAAAGTCATATTCATTATCTTCAGTAGTGCTACTGTCATCCTCATCCTCATTATTATCTGAGTCTGTAATAAAATCTGAAATATATATTGAAATGAAGTGAAGTATATTTATGAACTAATAACGAGATCACATAGGATCCGAATCCCCAATCTCGTCTCGATGACACTTGCAGATATGTTTTAAATATGAAAAAGATGGTAAGAGTAGGTGTAGAGACTATTGCTGGGTAGAAAAAGATTATTCTTTCTACCTTCTACGGTATAACATTGGAGAATATAATTATTGAGAATTTGCGAAATAAGTTTTTTGAATTTTTTATGAATATGCAGCAGATATTTTGTCGGACAATCATACCAATGTTTTCTGTACTTCATTCCAAAGGGAAAAACATTTGAAATAAATGAGTGTTAATCAGCAAACCAAACTCATAGAATTGACATTTTCAGAGCTTCGGACTGAAAATATGCAGCAGAAATTTTGTCGGACAATATCACCACTCATCTTCACCAATGTTTATTTGATAGTACTGAGAATTCCAACAGACTGTTAATAATCTAACAAAACTTGTAATTTTCACATGTTGGAGATGGGGGTTACGCCGAACGCCGCAATATTTTTGTCGGACAAAATATTGTGTGTGTTTTTGCTATTATTATCTTACGATTAAACTATAAAAGAGAGTGATGTTATTGATCAAGAATAAATCATAAAATTGACGTCTTTTCAGACTGTTCGATGGAAAATGCAGCAGTTTCAAAGATTTTCGCAGATAAAAAAGTTGCCGGACTCATCAAAATGAAGCCACTCACAAAGTTTCAAAAGAGTGTTGAAATCCGGAGAAAGAGATTCTGTACCGCGGTTTATTAGAATACCACCTCCTAAGTTTCTCTATGCTAATCAAAATAGAAGAAGTTTCACTTCAAAACTTCATCAAATATGCTTTCGAAAATGCTCTTTACATAGTTATATTCACAATTGGAGCACTCAAAGCTGATTCTGATTAATAATTGAAATTAAGATTACGTACTTACTCTACAATTCAGTAATAAATAAACCAATCAAAAAACTGTGGTTTCGTAGAACACATAATAATGTTTTCAAATATTTTCGAAGCTCTTATTGTTCAACTTATAAATATTCATTATAAATGCAATTAATCAAAGCTCTGATTTTAAAAAAAATAATAAGCTTTTTCCATTTCTCAGTTTTACCATTCTTTGAATGCGTAGCACCTTGCACTAATCCATTTGTTCCTATCAATACTAAATTTCAACTTGTGTTGCGAGCTTTCTTGCTTTGTACTCTGTCAAAATATAGAAGTTGAGGGCCGTAGAAAAATGCTATATGAGTGTCAACAAGTGTAATGACATTTGACCAACAATTTTAGTAGCTCGACAAGTCTCGTCACCAAATACTTGTTGCATAAATAACTATTTTCTAGTACTTTCATAGTAATATGCTTTTGATATCAGGTTGAAAAGTGAATGCTAGATTCATTTAACTTTGTAACATTTTCTCCCCCATACAATACCGCACGGTCGGCTAACTTGTAAACTAGCCTATAGTGAGGTCATTGTTCACTTTTCCTCTTTCTTGGTTCAGTCACCTTCACCGAGGGCTTACCATCCACAGTTCCATGTTCCATATCTTCCTTCGCTTGTATGCGGGCCTCCGCAATGCGCACGGCCTGGGATACTTCGTGACTTATCCACCTTTGGAGTCCCAAAGCGTGAATTTAGAATTCCTTCTCGCTACCAAACGCAATTCATGAGGACACGGTGTAAGCGAATCGTGAATAACGCGAGATTAAAAGAACCAAGAGTAAATAGAGACTTGAAAGAGAAACTCTTCTATCAATAGAGATGTACAAAATATCACAATGAGGATATTTTCCTCCCAAAAATTAAAAAATGTTGGTGATTTACAGTTCTTTAAAACGCTGAAAAAGATTGTCAAATAAAGTTTACCTCATGATTCTTCAGCTGATCACTCGCGATTTATGCGAGAAATTCGAAAAACTGCACCTTAGGTTCAGCCGATCGCAATCATAATTAGTATTTACTTAATTAGACTCTTCAAACTCATGACGTCAAGAAATGGAGATAAGTATCTATCTCCTAGCACTATACAACATTTATACAAAGCCTAATTCTAATTAAAATCTGCAGCGTTTGACGACGCAACGACCACTATCATCGGATTAGATTTCAAAAGGAGGCTTGATTAAATGATTATATATCCAGAGCTGAAAGGAAATTAGTCCAGGAAATTATGTAAACATTTACGTTAATGAAAACGTGACTAATTTTTCCAATTTCTACTTAATCAAAGCTCTAAGTTTTGAGGATAAACCTTACGAAGATGATAAGAATTTTGATGTAATTAAACTCTGTAGAGAATTTAGTTTTCAGAAAAAAATAGTTTATGTACAACTATTTGAATATAAAAGCATCATGTATCTATTTTCAAAAACATAAAGCTTTCAAAAATGCAACTTGTTCAAGAAAAAAAATCTGACGTGAACATCACGTGACTTACTTGTACATCATTGAATATATATATAATACGATGTGATTTTGTGTTTGATCGCATATATTATTGAATATGTATAATCAAACACAAAATCTCATCGTTCCACAGTTAATCGTTTTGGATTTACCCAAGAGATTCTAAAAGTCTATCAAGTAAAATGCGCTTTCAGCCAAGTCGGTCGCTATGGAAACAGTAAACCATTATTCTTATACTACAACATTCCTAAATACTGATTTCCAAAATTCTACGACTGCCAACAGTTCTGAATTTATGCACAAAATTAGATAATAAATTCCTACTGAAGTGCACTTCCGGATCAATCTATTGTTATGAAAATAGTAGGCAATCATTCAGATGCTACAACAGACTGAAATACCAAATTTCAATATTCTACACCTGATCGTTTCGAATTTATGCGAAAAATTCCAAAAAACAGTCAGGTGAAGTGCACTTCCGGCTCGGTGGATCTCAATAAAAATGGGATATGAGCATCTAGTCGGTATAATCGTCCTAAATACTGAATTCTAACAATCTACATTCAATCGTTTTGGATTTATGCGGAGAATTCAAAAGATGTTTCGAATAAAGTGCTCTTCCGGCTTAGTCGATAGCAATCATAATGCAAGGTGTACAACTAAATATTATAAAAGTGCCTAATACAGAATTTAAATATTCTACGACTGATTGTTTAGAATTTATGCAGAAAATTCAAAAAGTTTGTCATATATAGTGCACTTCCGGCTCAGCCGATTGGTACAAAAATAGAAGATGACCATCTAGATTCTACAGCAATTCCAATGCTAAATTCCAGTATCCTACGGCTGATCATTCTGGATTTATGCGGAAAATATAAAAAAAGTTTCAAGTAAAATGCACTTCCGGTTTAGCGGATCGCAATCATACTGCAAGATGTATAATAAGATGTTATAGATGTGCTTAATACGAAATTTCAATATGCTATGGATGATAATTCTAGATTTATGCAAAAAATTCAAAAAAAAATTCAAGTAAAGTGCACTTCTGGCTTGGCCGATTCATACAAAAATAGCAGATAACCATTCTGATACAACATCAAGTTCAAATACTGAATTTCAACATCCTACGGTTGATCATTCTGGATTTATGCGGAAAATCCAAAAAAAGTTTCAAGTAAAGTGTACTTCCGGTACAGGCGATTGCAACCATAATGCGAGGTGCAAATCAACACCTTATACCAGTCTTAAATATGAAATTTCAGCATAATACGTTCAACCAGTTTTGAAATTTGCGAGTTACGCACGCACGCACGCAAATCTTTGTACAAGTAAGTAAAAATTTAAGTTACAGGTGCTACCAAATTGCACGCCCAGTTTACTCAATGTTCGATGTGCCCTAAAAAAACATTGAAAATGGTATTGAATCACAGATTGTAACAAAATTTCATTAAAGCATTTTCAATTCAATATTAAATTTATGCAAAAATTAAATCATCTGAAAATGTAATAAATATATAGTGATATCAAATGTGACATAAAATAACTATCATTTCAAAATTCCGTTAACAAAGTCTTGAATAAACATTAATAAAATTCCCATTTGAAAAACTCTCGATGATTGTTCTACCTGCGAGTATAATATGAAACAGAACTGGAATAATTTTCATTTAAACGGTGACAGAGCTCTATTTTATCCACATTGATATCTAGATACGGTGATTTATAAAGCTACCAAAATTGTTTTGAGTATTTGCTGATATTGTAACATAGAGTGACGGTTTTATTCATTCGAGATCGAATAAATCGACAGACGGACACTTTTCAGTATAAAATGTTTAATTTATTTCAACCTACGTAAAATCATGAGCTGAAACATCATAAGTACAAGAAAGTATTGTGAAATCGACAAAATTCACTTATCAAGATTTTGATGGAAATATCCGTTTTGAGCATCCCTGAATCTATTTTGACTATTTTCGGCTTGATGTCGGTACGTATGCTCGTTCATGCGTTCATAACTTGCAAATCTCAAAACTGGTTGAACGTATAATGTTAAAATTTTGTATTTAAGACTGGTATATTAAGACTGCACCTCGCATTATGGTTCCAATCGTCGGTACCGGAAGTGCACTTTACTTGAAACTTTTTTCGAATTTTTCTAATAAATCCAGAATGATCAACCGTAGGATGTTGAAATTCAGTATTTGAACTTGATGTTGAATCAGAATGGTTATCAGCTATTTTTGTATGAATCGGCCAAGCCAGAAGTGCACTTTACTTGAAACTTTTTTTAAATTTTTTGCTCAAATCTAGAATGATCAGTCATAGCATATTGAAATTTAGTATTTGAACTTGTTGTCGCATCAAAATAGTTATCTACTATTTTTGTATCAATCGGCTGAGCCGGAAGTGCAATTTATATGTATAATAGACATTCAGAATTTGCCGTATAAAACAATCAGTTCAATTGAAATGATAAGGAAGGCAATGATAATCTGTTGTCAATTTTTTTATTGTGTTTGACATTGTACATGTCAAATTATTATTAAAATTATATTAATCATAATCTGAAGTGACAGAAAACTTTATTGAATAAATTTGTGTATATATCAAATGATGTACATACGTCAGATTTTTTTATCATATTGTTATATAAAAGAGATATTTTTCTCAGAAATCAAAAGTATTTCTTATAGCTTCTAGGCAAAAATATTTGTTTATTTTTCTGCAAGAAAATATCTTTTGATATTAATATCTTGCGCAGCTCATTTGGAGATTCGACAAAAGAAATTTTCTTCAAAGAATCCAGGGAAAAATTGAACGCGATACAAATTAAGGAATAAAGACAATGTAAAATCATGATGTAGACAAAATAAATTTTTATATTCAATGTATACAATTTTAGCTTTCATGAAAGAAAATTGTCTATGCAAAATTTAAATTCCTACTCTGTCACAAAATGTAGAATTATCCCAACGGTTATTTTAAATACTTCTCAAATTCCGTTTGTAGCGGTGTGTACTTATGTATGAAATATGTTCCAAGACCATGAAATCGTCTTATTCACAATTTACATGTATTTATCCACTTCTGTTTGCAAATGTATACACTGTATCAAATAGACTGAAACTAATGTTGAATGCAGTTTCTACTTGAGCCTTAAATTCAACGTGTATTTAATGATAAGATCTTGAAATATAAACTGGTACTTCTGTACTTTCTGAAGTTACATTGTATGTATAATTTTGCTAAATACAGATAGGTACTTTAGTCTAGAATTCAGACATTATATTTACAGTATTAAATTATCCTTACAGAAATCGGATCTTGCGGTATTATTAAATTGTGAGCCACCTGGCGAATGATTTCTCAATTTTGTTACTCATTTGATTTTCAGTTTCGGTGCGTGAGAAGTTTAAAATTGAAAATTTCCAATTATATAATAGTTTTTAACGTAAAAATTAAAGCTAAAAATTCAACAATTTTTCATTGAAACCAGATTTAAAAAAAAAACCTGTGTTTTAATGTGCTATCAGTATTGGTCATTTAAAAAGCGTTCCCGAAATGGCGTTCACGAAATTCAATTATAAAGTTTTAAAGTTATATCTGTTCTAATTTATGGTCATTAAAAAAGCGTTTCCGGAATGACGTTCACGAGATAACTATTCAATTATGAAGTGATATCTGTTATAACTATTGGTCATTTTGAGAGCGTTCCCGGAATGACATTCAGAGTACTCAATCACACTTTTTAATTCTTCATTTGTATCCTTCAATTTTTGTTTTTGTTTTGGGTATAGTAACGGTTCTAAATCAGGGAAATATGAGGAGTGATCAATCAATCAATAATTTATGAGCAGATTGTCTTGCAAAAGCAACATCCTTTTAGACTCATTCCCTCGGCGTTCTTCCAGAATATTTTCACGAACTTTAGTTATTAATGAAAAATTATATTCTCCAGCCACTGTTTTACTCTGTTGTAAGTAGGTAATTGATAAGAAGTACGTGAAATCTCTTGGGTCAATGTGGTCCAAGAGGTTTCTTTCGAATGTTCTTCTGGATTACAAGCCCCGTCCCAGTAAAATTGACCCATCCAACGAAAATATGTTTTTTTTTCAGACTTTATTCACTTAAGGAACATTTTTATTACAAATAAATAAAACTCTGAGCATTTCCTAATATTGCCAAAAACCAAAATTAAATACAAAATTAGCCTTGCTTCACATCGCCCTTTCAACTATTTACAGTTTTATACATTTTTTGTACTAAACCATTCCATTCCCAATGATTGATAATAAAAAATATGTTTGCGCACATTATCCGCAATATATTAAATTTATAGTCGTACAGTTTCTAGCCCAACTGTTGCTTTCAGAATATTCCAGAAAAAAATCATAAATCAAATTATTGGTTAGAGTCGGAAAATCTGAATGAATTCATTGGAACTCACAATAAATCATGATGCAAATTCATTCAAATTTTATAAGTATTCCTCATCTATTTTTGCATAATTCCGTTTGAAAATTATCGCCTGTATAGGCTACGTGCATGAAGTCTACTAGCGCCTCTAGCGGGCAATGGAAAACGATTTAATTCCATTTTATCATTGTTTCATACCTATAATTTTTCAAATGTACCAATATTATTTAATTCAGCTGTGTGCGTATAATATAACTTGCATAGCATAAAAGGTACGTTGAAATTATTTATTTTGAGTATTTTTTTCTTCAATTGTAACGTACCTATTATAGAGAAAACGTCTTAATTCGTCCAAATTGACAGGATAACCTCAAATTATGACGCCGATGATCTTGTGGATCGGGTTTGTATGTATCGAACACTGTATCCCTTTTACCGAGGAAACATTGATGAAGCGTGAAATTAGTTTTGCCATATTAAACATGTTGAAGAATATGTTGCTGACAATATTAACAACAAAATTATTGCGAAGTGCATCCGACAAACTTCTATCACTGAAACACCTTACAAATTAGAAATAGAGATAAATTCATGAATCCCAAATAGATGATGAATTATTCTAATTTCACAATTGCTGCGCTACGTTCATAATTTGAAAATACTCAACAAGCCTTAGTTAATGATTTAGGGACGAGGATATTGTTAATTCAATGTATTGAGCATTTCGTCATGAATTTCTTTAGCGGATAGTCCTTCTAAAAAGAGGTATTTTATCACTGATCAATATTCCAATTTAATAAATTCTGTTCTTTAGTTGATCATATTTTGTTTAAAACACAAAAAATAATACAATAAAAGCTCGATTACCTATTAACTAAAAGCCAACCTACTATTCACAACAACCACATTTATTTTATCCAATAGTTGTTGATAGTTTTTTTCTGATTGGAAGAAACAGTGCAGGTGAAATTCATACCTATTGTCTATTCCACTCAAGAACAGTCGAAGGCTCTCAAAATATTACGATATAAACTTTCTGATTGGCCGAAATGCAAAATTTCTATTTTTAAAGCAATGTAAAGATAAAAATCTGCTGTGGCCACTTCCTTGACCGTAAATTTCTTGGCCAGTTTGTCAAAGTGACAGCTGTCATTGTCAAAGTGACAACTGTTATAGTCAAAGTGACAACTGTCATTGTTAAAGTAACAGATGGCGGTTATTATTTAGTCCTCACATAAAATGAGTATTTTTGAAAAATAAAGAGTTCTTTTCTAGATTTTTGGGGTTTCTAATTCATTGGAACATATAGTTTCAACATTTGATCGCCGGAAGTGTAATTTGAAGATAGTAACGTGGATTCCACTACTTAATTATTTATTTGTGATATCTACCAAGCCTATCTCCTCGAGAGCTCAAAATTGATATCAAATCTAAATGATTTGTGATAGAAACAATTGACAATCGTTTGAATATCCTCTTTGACACTTCTACCAGAATTATGCACTCATACATTATGATGAGAAAACTATGATATATTTAGAACTTACCGTTTATCTGAAACGTAAAACAACACATGAGATAAATGAAATACATTAATTTATAAATGAAGCACCTGTGTATTAGTTTTTTCTAATATTATTACAAACTTCACTCTCAGGTCGTTTCAATAAAGTATGCCCCGTGAATTGATCTGCTGAACAAATAAAATATTGAATCTTATATTCCAGAAAATATTTAGAATCAATTACCAAATTCAGTTTGATACATTTATAGGTTATGCATTTTATTCAATATTCCATCGTTTTCTTTGAATAAATCGTTGAATGATTTTCTCTTTTTGTTTGTGAACCAACGATAATAAAGTAAGTTGGGTACAGCTACTACTTTTTAAGCTGTTCATAGATGGCAGCACAGTCTGACACAGATACCGACTGTATTCAGACTATTCAAATCAGTTTAAGAAATGTACTATCTGAAAATATACGTGGAATCCCTAAATAGAAATCAGAAGTCTATTCATCAAGATCTTGAGATTTCGATGAGTGAATTGGATAGTTTGACAGAAACAGTCTGGGATAAGAAGGCCGATTTTCTTCAAACCATAAATGAATGGTTATGGAAAATCTCATAAAAGTATAGATTAATAAAATACAATTCTGATGTCTTCAATATTCAATGAGGTTGTTTCAAAACTTACAAGGCGAAAGAATTGAGAACGTACTTGACCGATTTTTATGTAACCTTCAGAATAATTCAATTTTTTTTTAAATCTAGGTTATGTTTCATCTCCTTTTTTGTCCAACCTATGTTTACTTTTTCTCAAATCTATAATAGACAAATACAACAGTTTCTTTATACTCTAAAGGAATCTACATAACCACAAAAATGTTCAAATTGCAATCATTGTAATTCACAACCTTTTTTGTCTTGAAAATCGTTCTCAGTAATACAAAATGTAATCGTTTTAATTTAATATAATACACTCCGGTAATAATTTTTTATGTTTATTATTTCCTTATATCGAAATTAGAAACTAAATAGCTCTGATATTTTTTGTGCATGATTATGACATTTAAGAATAATACAGTTCTTGTGTTCACGTCCAATGTTCCTTAAGGTTACAAGGTTAATAAAATAAAGATTTGGAACAGAATGTATTCTAACTGAAGCCATAATACCACTTATTGGTTTAAAAGCTTGGCAATAGGTACTGAGTATTGATCTGCAGTTTTAGAAAACGAAATTGTGCTCCAGATTGGAAAGTAAAATATACTTCTGCTTTTTTTAATTTGGAGGAGTTCCAAAGAATTGAAATTGTAAATAAGAATTGTAGAAAATGTAAAATGGAATTTTCCGTATTTATTTTGTTTTGTTTTGCTCAAATTGACAACAGACCTAGAAACTTCAAAGATGTTCTTTTTCACTGAGGAGTAATTGTGGAATTTTATTTTGAAGAAAAAATTTTTTTTTTGAAAATTGAATATAAAATCAAGTTCCTCGTAATGCAGGATCAGGGTGCGAATGTTGGAATTAATTAACTGATTATAAACATTAATAAAAGCATTTTTAAATGCTAATCCATTAGAAGTCTATTTTGGGTATTTTCAGTTGGAGCTCCCAATACGAATCCACGAAAATCTGGCGACATGGTTCAAGCCCGGATCAATATAAACTTTTGCTGGCGAAAACGCTATGCGATAGTTAATTTCAAATATGACGGGCGTAAATTTCACTCCTGTTTAAATGTACACCTGTGGATATTTAGATTTAAAGGGAAACCAACTGAAATCGGACTGCGTTTTCCAGCAATTATTTAGATCTGTTTTGTGCAGACTGAAAAATTGATCAATTTTAAATTAGCACAACTTTAGATAAATTCCTACGATGTGTAAAGGATCTAAGATTCCATTGTTATTTTTCCTTTCTCTTTACTGAAAGACCTTTCAAGCCATTATTCTACTTTTAAATGAGCTATTTTAGATAAAATCAAATGTCTCATTTTCCGGGTTAGGATCTAGTGATCTGTTGATTGATAATCATATAACAATTCATTAATAATGCATGTAACAATGATTTTACTCATTCATTTTATAAAATATGAGAACGTCATTATGAAGACTATTGTAGGAAGCCTTGCAATTCTCCAAACATTAATTTTATTGTAAGAATTTTTACATGGGAATATAACTTTTTCCAAGGGTTTCATAATTTTACTATCAACTTCAATAAACTTGTGAGTTTATTACAATACAATAACAGAAAGAATTTCATACGTTTGATTTATGAGACAGAAAATATTCCGCTACCAAAATATTTTTATTGCTCTCAAGTCTTATGATATGACTCACTTTCATGATGTAAAAGAATCCATCAAAATATGTAGAACTAATAAAAGAACTGCTTTATTATCAAAGAAAAAAAATCACAGATAATAATGAACTTATAAGGTTCAAAAACCAGTGATACTTTAAGCTGTAATGAAAAGTGGTATTATATTATATTTTCAGGAAATAAAGCATCACTGATAGGATTTTGAAATCTTTACATCCTTTCAACAAAATAGAATAGCATTAACGTTCATGTATTTCGTTTTCTATTACAATATTACCTCTATGCCTTTTGAAAATGTGGCATACAAGATGTAATTAATAATTCAATATAAAAAGAAGAAGTGGGCCACAAAAATTAAAATTGCTAATGGGGTCTTAAAAAAAAAATCGTCATAAATTTTTTCATTATTTTGATAGAATCTTTAATTTAAAACATTTTAGTACAAGAATAGTTATTTATCTAGTGCGCGAAATTATACTTTGGTGCTTGAGAATGAAAGTTTTTTGTCGAGGCGGCAGCCGAGACACAAATCATTCGAAAGCTCCCAAGAAATCTCGTGCACGCGTTGCATACAACATTTTTTCTACAGACGTCAAAAAATCATTAAAAAAATATTAATGCATGACACTTTTTATTCATAATTTCAAATTCAATTCAATATACGTATGTTATAATTGAACAATCGGACATTTGAAGCATATTTAACAGTTTTTTTTTTTATTTAAATCAATTTCGAGTAATGTAAAAAACACATTTGTATAAAATATTCAGCTCAATCTATTGATATCGTCAACATATTGCACCTGTAATCATTCCAAGGGCAAGGGCTCTCACGGGACTTATTGATCGAAATGTAAACACAATTCACTTACATTAAATATAGGTTTGAAAACAAACTCCTGAAACTAAATTCAATAAATAAAAGGAGCAAATATATTCACATATTACATGAAAAGTGTTAAAAGTTTGAGATGATAATAATAATCGATAATAGATATAATAAAATATAAGACGAAAATAAAAAAAAGCTTGTTTGGCTGATATTAGCATGAAAATTGGTTTTAGGGCGTAACTGAGCCGAAATCTCCCGAAAGTGATATGAGTTTGAGCCACAATGCTCTGTGAGATGTCATCAGAGAGTCACACACATTAATTACCTGTCATCGGGGCATTTCAGGTTTATTTTAGGTAACTAGAACGGATATAAAAATGATACACCTGCCTCAGAGGTTAGATAGGATATCTGGCTGATAGTTAGACCGTTGAGTTCACCCACTGATCTCTATATAACACTGGATTGGGCTTAGGCCGTATTCTGGCATCTGAAAGCGGCGCCGGTTTAACGACAACCTTGACAGTAAAATTGAGGTTTTGTGACACGATTCAGCGGCAAATTCAAAATATTTAAAGGAGATACTCGATGAGATTCGAAGCATAATACAAGTTAGATGATGAAATTATTCTCAATATACGTCAATATGCACACATTATTAATCAATAATAGTTAAAAGTATTTAAAAATTGTTATAATAGTTAAAATATTTAAAAATATTCATTAATAGTTCAAAATATTTGTTAACTTTTTAGTATCAGTATTTTAACTATTTTTCAAACATTTTAGCTCTGAATTATTAAATTCATTGAATAGTTTTACGATTTTTGTTATAAATCTAAACAATAAATGAATCGTGTCGAGAATTGTGTGACTATTTGAACATTTCTTTTTGGTTTTGCAGTTGACGCAATAGTTTTTGTATAGTTCGTTGGAAATAGTCGGAACAGCATAATTTTCCAGGGTCGTGTATCTTTTATTTTGTTTTAGCGCGGACGCAACAAAATTTTGAGAACATAACCTCATGTTTTCGGCTATTTCTAAGTTTGGCAAACCCATTTGTTCGAGCAATTTTTAGAGATTGTCCATCGGATGGAAATCTTGAAAATATTCACATCATAGCATAGCAATAAAAATAAGTAATGTTTACTTATTTCAGTCATAATGACAGTTACTTCAGGTTTATTTGTTGTACTAACTTGTGAAGTGTCAAATTTCTCGATGAATCGGGTTTCTTACCGCAAAACATGCACTCGATCATCATGTTTGATAAATAAAATACCGTCAAACCAAACAGCTAAATTTTAAATATCGCGGCCCAACGCGGTATTGATCTGTCATAAAACCTCAATTTTTGCCAAGATGGCGGCGCTCGATTGAGGATGCATCTCAGCGGCCTAAATCCAATCCAGTGTTATTATAGAGATCAGTGAGTTCACCGAATAGATAGCTACCAATATAGTGAACATTGATACCCGCGACACACACGAGTTGATCGATTTATCCACTCTTGGAACAACCCTGTTTCACGCAATAACACACAGTACATTCGGCTGGCATACATATATTCCCGCGCAACACAGACAGAATAATGTAGCTCCCAGATAACTAAGTCACTAATACTGTTTATCTCTCGTTGGACGACACCCACGGATGGCTATCAATACCGTAATGCCGTACTGATGCCTGCAACACACACATGTTGGTTTATTCATCCACTCTTGGAACAACACCATTGCCGCAATAACACAAAATACATGCGGTTGCTAACAATCAGCGCCGTCACACGGTCAAGGTGTGTGCACCAATGACATTAATACTCCAGGTAGCTGAACATATCAACACTTTAAAGGAAAAGGATCATATTTCACGCTCACTCAGCGTGGCGTCACCACATGTGACGCTAAACATACCAAACTCATAAAACTCAATGACAGACAAACTCACCAATTAATAGAAGTTCTCAGCTACTTCACAACATAGAATTGAATAATATGATGGCTAATTAAGCTCAGATAATTGAAGTAAACAATACATCACACAGATAAACTGAACGCTTAAAGTTCGACTTTAGATTGACGCAAATGTGTGCAGTACACACTTTTAGGCTTGCCCTTGAAAATTATTTGGGTTGTTTACTCGAATCATTAGCTGAATCCTTGTATTAAATCAAATCGAAATAGAATGATTGAAAGAAAAAACTGTTCAATTGATTTCAGTTTAATATTGCAAAGAATAGAACACTATAATAAAAAAAGTTGAATGGAGTAATTAAGCTCGAATAATGTTGAAATTCCCCACAAATGGGATGCGTTCTGGTGCAGTTTTCAATTATTGGAAACTCTTGATAAATATCTACATTTCGTCGGTTGAATGCTAGCAATCTTTTTGACCAGCGATTTTATCTTTGATGAACATTTTCAGATGCGACTTTGAACAATGAAAATTAAATAGAATTGCTACAGAACTTTATTCTACACACAGAAGTATTAACTTCAGCACAATCTTAAGCTTCATTGTGGAGTAGGTATCATACTAATTTCAAACATTGAAGTTTTCTAAATGTTTTTTCTTGTCCGCATCCTAATTAATTCGCAAGCTATAACTGCCCTTTTTCGACCTCGTGTGCGGCGTGCTTTCATCTGGCAATGGTGTCAAAGTTCCTAACTTTCGCGAAAATATATTATTTTCTATAAATAATGTCTTGATATTTTATTTAGCTACAGAAAATCTCACATTTCTCTTCGGTTTACTAATCGTAAGAGAAACAGTTATTTGCGATCTATATCACCATATGTTCTCTGCCTTTCAACAGTTCAACCATGGCATTTCTCCATGCTTCTTGATTTCAAGTCTTCCACTTCGCATTCAATTATCTTTTTCTTATCTTGATGTTTCCAACATCTGATATATCTATCTTATTTCTCTCTGTATTTCGCCATTCCCTCATTTTCCGATTCTTCAGTAACATTTCACTCGTGAACAGTGCTCAATCAAAGTCTTATTTTATTACTCAACAATTTGGAGCTCTTTTCTCTTGTGTCAATAATTCAACTTTCATTTATTAGAGTACCTAGTGTAATCCTAATATTATTCCTTACAAATATTATTCTGGATCAATTAATAAGCGCATACAAAAAAAATAAGTATTTTAGTCATCCGAATGTAATACACGAGTATGAATTTGCCACGTCTTTTAACGATTTTCAATTCATTGAATTTTGCCGACTTTTGTACTGAAGCATTCAATTTCAAGAGTTGAATAACGAAACAAAGTGAGCTGTTTTATGAACACTGCGTACTGGTTTGCCCACTCGTATCGCTTCCGGTAAACTATTGTTTTTTTCATTTTGTGTCTATTCTTGATGCTCCAACATAAAAAATTTGATTATAGTTATTAAGGTATTATTTTATAGCATTTAATTCTTACCTTACTATTTTATTATTGGTCTTGAAGATTCACTATCTTTGAATCAATGTTTTAGGAATTTTTAAAATGTTTCTTTATCTTTCATACTTCATTCATCAAGAGCAAGTCGAATTATTACTTGAATTTTCAAGCGATTAATAAATTTATTGATGGAAAAGTTGGTCCGAGTTATCATCCGTATGTAAGTCAATAAGTAATTTACCTTTAAATATATCTGGAAGTTTGACATGTCAAAATTGAAATTCAGGAGAACATGAAACACATTAATTTGTGAATCGTAAAAATGTTTATTCGCATTGATATTTTGTTCTTCGAGCCCCAAAACATCATAAAAGAAGTTTACTTTTCATTTCAAGTACTGCTTTTATGAATTTTTTATTACAAATTCTCCTTTTCAATCATTTCTAAATAATATTTGTAACATTGTTTGAGGCACTTTTGAAATTTTTGACTAAATATAAAGTTTATGCTCTCATAAATACCTTATTCACAAAAATATATTCGAAAAGAAAACTTCTGAGGTAAGAAGAAAGTTAAACACATTATTTGACTTCAAAATTTTTCTTCAGACAAGTTCAAATCTAAAACTTGAAAACACATTCAAAATAATCTGCTTTTCAAGAATCTTCCTCCAACTTTCTGATGCATTAACACAAAAAGATAGATTTTTTTTCTTACACAGAAGCTCGGAAAATCGAAAATCAAAAGGTATTTTCTTACTTGATACTGAATTTTTAGCGTATTTTTTGGAAAAAATGGAAGAATCATCTAGATGATGGGAGCGCATTTTTGGCAGCTCATGAATATTTGTTACTTCAGAGATTTCGCAATTTACCATCTCTCACAATTACTGAGCTTGAAATCAAGCAGTTTGGGCAAACTTACGAAACAGCAGCTTCCATTTAGTACTAGTTTCAAGTCGATTATTTAATAGGTACATAATTTATGCATGTACAAACTCAAAAATAAATGTTAATCTTCATTGTTTAGTTATTGACTGGCGGGAGGTCAAGTGCTGTACCTTAAAATGATTATTTGTTCTTTATCAAAGCTATATAAAAAAAATACACCAAAAGTAAACAAATGTTCATCCAATAATAATAATTAATTCTAATAAGCTTCAAATTCGCGTCAAACAAGTCATTGAATGAATCCCGGACAGATTTGACAACTGTATATAATAATAGTGACACCGGCGGCGAAAGTGGTAACTAAATTTTTATCTACTTTAATAAATTTTAGTTGCCATATCTCTAATGCTATATATATCTATGGGCATTGTTTCACTTGAAACAAGTAACTGAATAATTTAATCTTCCACAGTCACTGAGTTTGAATTAAAGCAATTTGTGCAAACCTACGAAGCAGCAGCTTTTATTTAGTACCAGTTTCAAGTCTGTAAATAGTATAGTTGCTGAGAACTGAACGTCACGCCAGCCAGCCGGCCAACCAGACGGCCAAAGTGAATATAATAGCGCTTTTTTCCAAAAAATGCGCTAAAAAGCGCTATTATATTCACTTTGGCTGTCTGGCTGGCTGGCTGGCTGGCGTGACGCTGAGTTCTCAGCAACTATACTATTTACAGACTTGAAACTGGTACTAAATAAAAGCTGCTGTTTCGTAGGTTTGCACAAATTGCTTTAGTTCAAGCTCAGTGATTGTGGAAGATTGAATTATTCAATTACTTGTTTCAAGTGAAACAATGCCCATAGATATATATGACATTAGGGATATGGCAACTAAAGTTTATTCAAGTAGATAAAAATTTAGTTACAACTTTAGCCGTGGGTGTCACTATTATTATGTACAGTTGTCAAATCTGTCCGGGATTCATTCAATGACTTGTTTGACGTGAATTTGAAGCTTATTAGAATGAATTGAAATTGGATGAAAATTTGTTTACTTTTGGTGTATTTTTTTTATATAGCTTTATAAAGATCAAATTATTATTTTAAGGTACAGCACTTGACTTCCCGTCAATCAATAACTAAAGAATGAAGATTAATAGGTATTTTTGAGTTTGTACATGCATAAATTTTGTACCTATCAAATAGTCAACTTGAAACTAGTACTAAATGGAAGCTGCTGTTTCGTAAGTTTGCCCAAACTGCTTGATTTCAAGCTCAGTAGTTGTGAGAGATGGTAAATTGCGAAATCTCTGAAGTAACAAATATTCATGAGCTGCCAAAAATGCGCTTTCATCATCTAGATCTAGATGATTCTTTAATTTTTTACTATTCTCCTTGCAACAAAAGTATCTCACAATATTTTCTTTTTAGTTTTTTCGTATATGTACTGATATCAGAGAATATGCTAAATGACTTTTAATGACCATTAGTAATCAGGAATTGGTAGGCTTGCCTTAAATATTCAAGATATCTTGGCGCCTGTCAAATTTTAATAGATGGGTTTAATCGTCTTACAATCAAATTGTTCTTCAATAAATTTTGTTCTAATGAAGAGTCTTTAATAAAATTCAATATTTTGAATCTAATAAACTTCAAGTTTTCTCATTAACTATAATTTCGACAAGTTGTTGATATTTTTCCGAGAAAAACAATATATCCGGCATCTCCGCGGCGAGATAAATAACTGATCGATTTCTAGGTTACCTATTTTGTTTTATGATTTATTGTTATTTATTTTGTATTTCACTTCATTTCACTGAAATCATGCATAACAAACGTAATGATATATTTTTTGCTAGCAGAATATATTTTGCATCTGTTGTATTCCTGGGATTTAATGCTAGGTAATGTTTTTCGGCGTAACAGCAAAGTAGAACAGCTAGGTAAACATTACCGTCAGGAAAAAATATTAATAATAGTAATTTATGCAACAAGTATGTAAATTTAAGCATTAAAACTTGATTTTCACTGAATTATAGTATACTTTGTTGCGTACTCTCCACAAAAACTAAAATTATCTGTGACTGACGTCTGGTAACTGCATTTCACGGTTTAGGAAATATCAATTGATTTAGCAATGCGCACTGAAAATAGAAACTGCTTTTCCCGAACATTTCGGTGCAGCAAGCCAAATGAACCATCAAGGCGATTTATTTTTTAAATGAATATTGGAGTAAATTATTGTTGATGTACGTTTTGATGACTTTTCCCACAAAGAACATTTTTCTGCATTTATTTTGTTTTTCTTCAAATAAAAATGAAATAATAATATTAAACTGTAGTTTTTATCAGCCTTCATCTACATAAATTGAAAATAAATACTAATCATGAACATTTTCATTTAGCAATTAATCAAGAATAACATTAGAATAAAAACAGAAATAACGATATCATACGTTGAAGAATGCTTAATCAATATAATGTTTACTATAACAGTACAAGGATCTAGAGCTTGTTCTCATTAAATATTAACTAAAATAAAACAAATGAAGCACGTTCTGTTATAGATTTTTTTATTAATAATGATGATAGTCCGTTATTTTGGACTACTTCAATTTTAAATTATATTCTGTTTCAAGTATTGTTTTGAATCAAATAACAAAAGAGCACGTACCTATAAATTTATTATTGTTGAACATTAGCAGATTTAATTGCTATGAGAAGCAATAAAATTATTATTGAGTTCATACAGGGGTACATCTACATACCATCAAGTTTCAATTTTAAATCAGTTGATTCGAATTCGAATGCTTGATGGTATTGGTAACTGAAATTAACCCGTAGCCACCTAGCGGTTATAAACGGAACTATATTGTAAAGTGGATTCAACCTTAATTTCCATATGATCATATGTTATGTTAATGGCTTTGTTAGCAATATTTAATGGCTTTTTTGAGGTTGTTTATATGAAATTTCATACTACAATAGTTCATATTGGATTTGTTGCAATTAATTCAGCGAAAAATACTCAGCTTTCCACTTTATTGTTAAATTACATAACCTCATTGCTATACTGAAATTGGTCTTTCTCAAAATTTTATTCTTCAAAATATGGAATCTACCGAAGAAGTGTTAAAAATTGTTGTGTTTATGGATGTCATTCCAAATTTAGTTGAATTGTTGATTTGAGTTTTCATAAATTTCCTAAAAGGGGAAAAGGAAAGTGTCGGTAGTACTTAAATAAAATTTTAGATTATGATCCAGTTCATAAACAAGCTATGCGGATCAGAAAAATTCGTACAGGGAAAGCTGAAATGTACAATACAAAAATTTCGTAAATACTTCCCTGTAATATTATTTTCTCTATGAATTTCATAACCTCATTCAGTCTTCCAGTTACAACTAAAATTCATATATAAATAAAAGGATTTTATAAGAAAAAACTAAATGTTATAAAAGAAGAAAGCCAATACTTACTCGCACAATTGAAATCGAATTGAATCATTCAACGAGATATGAATATTTCTTTGCTGAATATCAATGGAATAACATTGTAAACAGATTACAAACTTACACCGTTAGCCACTTTTGAACCACCATTTTGTAAGCACAGTGCTGCCGCCAACGGTAATTTCAGTTGCCAATATCTATTTTATTCACTGATCTCTAATAAACACTGGATTGGGTTTAGGCCGCTGGAATGCGGCCCCAATTGAGCGTCGCCATCTTGGCAAAAACTGAGGTTCTGTGTCAACTGGTGACAGTTCAGTATGGTGTTGGGACGCAATTTTATACTGAATAAATTTTGTTTATTTATTTAAATGTAGATATATTAATACATAATATTGTTATTGTTTTATTTTATTAGAAAAACTCAACTGAAAAAGTTTGAAGACATAATTTATTCCTATTTTCAGTGAAGTATTACTTTTTACAGGTTTTATGGAGACCTAGAAGGATACATCAATTTATTATATTAAAGTAATATCAAACGATTTAATTTTCAATTTTAGATTAAATTAAAAATATCATGAATAATAAAATCATATTGTTGGGCAATGTTACAAAGTGATGATAACAAATTTGAGTAATATATCAAATTTAATATAAAATATCTTGCTCACAAAATTAATCGCTGGACTGCAAATTTGTGCTTACTTACGAACAATAAAATCTTGATTATTAAATGTATTATTATTCTCCTGTCATGTGTAGTAGATATTTAAAATTATTAGTTTTGAATAGGCAATATTATCGCAGAAATGCACTTCATTTATTCCTATAGGTAAATTCATAGCTTTAAATTTTAGGTAACAAAAATTTATAAAACTATTGAACGGATTAAATAATACTAAACTACAATAAATAGTTAAAACACTGACACTAAAAAGTTCACAAATATTTTTAACTATTAATAAATATTTCAACTATTATAACAATTTTTAACTTTTGTTGATTATTAATGTATGTATTTTAATATATATTGAGAATAATTTCTTCATCTTACTTGCATTATACTTTGAATTTCATCGAGTGTCTTCTATAAGTGTTTTGAATTTGCCGCCGAATAGTGACACAAAACCTCAGTTTTACTGTCAAGGCCGCCGTTCAACCGGGGCCGCTTTCAGATGCCAGAATACGGTCTAAACCCAATCCAGTGTTATATAGAGATCAGTGATTTTATTTAACTAAAAATTTTGGGAAAACCAATTATCTTGAAAAATTTCCATTTTTAACAAACAGTAGAGCAAATTATAGTACGAATCAATTTTTGTGTTTTTCTTTTTTATCCAAATGAGATGAGAAAGTTAAATCAAAGTTTTCTGATAAAATATTGAGTTTAATTTATTATTAAAATAGCAAATTATTGAATTAAAAAAGTACATAATAATTTCCTGTGTATTTTTTTCACTTTTATCATGTGCAGAATATGTAATATCGCATTCCAGGTGTGAAATTGCCCATAAAAACTGATAAAATACATAAAATTGAAAGTTATGAAAGTTTATATTAATTTTACCGACAGCTACAGGAATAACGCAATTTTTTATTATATTTTTACCGGGTGTATATTTATAGGTATTATTTTTCAAAAATCATTCGAGAACAAAATCCACTGTAACATTAAACAGCCTGCTACAATAACCATTACTTCTTTGTAACACAATGTAACAAAAATAGAAAATGAAAAAAACAATATTTTAAACATTTTCTTGCCTAAGTAGTGAATCCAAACAAATATTCTGCAATTAAAAATTTATAATTAATTATAATATTTGTGTTCATGTTCTAAAATTTCATATGTAAATATCCAAACATTGTTAAATATTCCAGTGGATTATCATTCATTTTATAAACAACTTTCCGTAAAGTTAAATTTATTTATTCAGGTGAAAAAGATAAAACTTTCTTAAATTTGTGTTGTTACGGTCTGATTATATTTGCTTTCCTAAAAGGATCCTGATCATGAGAGTGCAAAAAAGTGGACATTTGTGACACCTAATGACTATCATAATATCAGAAGTCATTTTGTTTATTTACGTTTTATTATGCTGGAAATGTTTCTCTAAGTAAGACATCAAATGGTAAAAGCTTCAATAAATATGCTTAATTACATCTTTAAAAATAATTTATTTTGAACAATATTAACTGTAAATAAATTGTAAAAAACTTTTGTTTGCATTCAAGACTTGTTTGTAAACATAACGTAAACTCGGATAAAAAATTTATATAGCTCACTCCGAAATGATTCGCAATTATTTATAACGATTTAATTAATTTTGCTTTGTTCATTTTGAACTTGACTTGTAATACAGTCTAACTCTTGGCTTGAAGATTCTACTCCTTACCTTTAACAACGTACTTGAAATATCAGAACCATTCTCATTTGTACAAAAAAATTCTGGTCCGAATATCATAAGTTTACACGCGAATTGCATGCAGAAATTTTTCAACGGCTCTCAACTCCCATTTTCTTCAATAATTAAACACACAGCAAGGGAAAACAAACATAAGATATAATTTGGACTAACCTAACAAACAGATTGGTGACAGTTGCTGGCAACATGAATTCACAGAGAAACAGAAAGACTGCTATGCATATTTATATAGTAGTAGAACTAAGTTGCAAAAAATGTGTAAACAACCAAGTTCAAAGATATAGAGGGCACACAAAAATGAAAATTTCAATATTATTCTTGGTATCTCAAACTGTAAAACGCTTGATACAATTATTTCTGAGCGACGAGTAACCTAATTTTTGCTCATACAATGATGAAATGAATAGAAAATGAAGAAATTTGTATAATAAAATGTGATGAATATTGGCTACGTGCATGAAGTCTACTAGCGCCTCTAGCGGGCAATGGAGAACGATTGAACTCCCATTTTATCTATGTTTCGTACCAATAATTTTTTAAATGTACTAATATTTATTTAATTCAGCTGTGTGCGTATAATATAACTTGCATAGCATAAAAGGTACGTTGAAATTATTTATTTTGAGTATTTTCTTCTTCAATTATAACGTACCTATTAGAGAAAATGTCTTAATTCGTCCAAATTGACAGGATAAATTATGACGCCGATGATTTTGCGGATCGGGTTTGTATGTATCAAACACTGTATCCCTTTTACCGAGGAAGCATTGAAGAAAAGCATGAAATTAGTTTTGCTATATTAAACATGTTGAAGAATATGTTGCTGACAATATTAACAACAAAATTATTGCGAAGTGCATCCGACAAACTTCTATCACTGAAACACCTTACAAATTAGAGATAGAGATAAATTCATGAATCCCAAGTCGATGATGAATTTTTCCAATTTCGCAATTGAATTACAAACATCTTTGTTATACAGATTAATAATGAAAGACAGATAATACTCTATTTACCGCTTTGATTCACTTCACTCGTTTTTTTTTATGCTATAACTGGGTACATGAAATCTATGAGACTATATTTCACTTGAATCATCCTTAACACAACAGCCTGAAACAGTACAAGCATTTTCCTATGTTTTATATGCAATTATTTTCACTTTTAAACTACAATGCTCAATGACAGCTCAATGACGTATTCTGAGAAATGGAGTTCAATGCTTACAATGGTGCTCATCATGAGCGCTCGCATCGATATTTGTTCAAACTCCGCCCCCTTGCACATAGCCTATAAAAAATTAAAAAATTATTTCTGTTATAACTTTGACATTTGTCACCATGAAACTATTGCCAACATCAATTGACCTCAACACAATTCCCCCAGATCTTAACCTCTAATCAACGTATTCTATTAAGTTATGTCTACCAAAAAATGTATTTCAAATCTCGTGCGTTAAATATTTTACAGCGCTCTAACTATAAGTGCCAATTCACAATGTGCGTAAATGTAAGGAGTACGTAACCGTAAACATAAACGTAAAGTTGAACTACTGTATTTCAATGCCCGTGTTCACAATACTCTTACGTATTTCTTACGTTTATGTATTAACATAAGAGCTACGTAATGTAAACGTAAAGTTGAGATAAATTCAACTTAATGTTATGTTTACGTACGAAACAACTAATAGCGCATGCGTCAACTTTAAACACATGTTTTTATCTGATAGTTGACATCACCCTGGATCGAAACATGCTTTAAATATGATTGACATAGAATTATCAATAAAAAAAACAACAATTTCTTCCTCGTCTTCATATTTCTCTCTTTGGCGACTTTTATAACGCAGTTTCAATAATACTGAAACAAGCGCAAGATCTTTTTGAGACATCATACAATAAAACAAAACAAACTAAAATCCAAACTGTTAAAAGTGAAACCAAAGAAAAACAGTAAACACGAAACAGAATCGAAATCAACAGAATATTTGAAAATGACAGTCAGAGAAACCAACACAATACATCAATAACCCTAATTTGTACCAACGTTAAATAAAAAAAACACTTTATTTTGATATTTTACGTTACGTCCACTGTGAACATACATAATTTCTTACGTTTACGTTTTTACGTACTGCTTATGCTTACGCACATTGTGAATTGGCACTTACTAACGAAGCTACCGCGCTGAAAAATTATTCTTTAATGCACTGAATGTAAATAACTATTCTAGATTCAAGTGAATTGGATATTGATAACTCTTAAATTTAAAATCTCTGTCTTATTTAGTTCACGTGCTACACAATTCTAACAGTCAAATAATCATTGAACTAAAATTAGTAGAGTACTCTAGTTTAAATTTGATTATTTCAATACTTTTACTTTTGCTTTACATTATTGCACAATGAATAGAATATTTTTATCTCTTTATAATATATATCTGAAATAGAAATTGCATTAGTAACTGAGCAAAAAGATTCCACATTTTGTGGCACAGCTGTTCGACTTCCGCCATTATAGCATTCGTAAGAAAAGTATTATTTTCGCATTTGATTCCTTGGTAACATTTTTATTTAAGCTCTCTAAAAATAAAAATAATCAGAAAAATCGTAGAAAATATGTTGATCAAAATCTTTTCAAGAGTTTTCAGCTAGGAAAATTAGACAGTAGTACTGTTACTGCATTATTTATTATTTACGCGTCAATGGGTCGATTATCGACTTAGTCTGCGACATATTTTGGGCAAAATACACGAGCTGGTAAACCAATTTTAAGTACCTTGTCATCCTTATTCCTAATTACGTCTTAATGAACAATTAGCTCATTCACTTTAATTATTATTTATTGTATGGCTTTGTACTCTAACAAATTAAGATGTATTTAATTTTTGGAGGCATTGTAAACATAATTATGAACGTATTCTCTTGAATGTACTCTAAATTTAACATTGATAATATTGTTATACTTGAAATTCTGATTTTCGTAATGAATTTGCTTTGTTTGAATGTAGAAACTTAGGTACTCAATCATAAATTGTCTTATAATTGACTGTAGGGAATTCAGTTTTAAAAATAATGCTATCATTTATAGCAATAACCATGTAATATTTGTTGAATTTTTCTATTTTCATCGAAAGTGTGGCAGTGCTGTATAAATTATTCATAATAAATGTTTAATGTCTATCTTGAATCGTAAGTATTGATTTGTAAATGGCGCCTGATATAATAGTTCAAAGTTCTTCCGCTTGGCGGCACTAGCTCCCTACTGTCAGCGCTTCGCGTTCATTCGGCTTCGAACTGCTTTGTTGTATTGGTGTAGTGTTGTCATTCCAGTGACTTTTTGGTTAACTTGTTGAATTATTGCTGTCATTTGTGTAGAAAATGAGTATAACTATTGAAAAAACTAAATATGACTGTGCATCAATGCCAAAGAGATGGAATCGAGAAGATGTGATGCGTAAAACTGGAATATCCGCAGGAAAAGTTGATGTGTATTATTACAATCGTGGGATTAGAAACGATGCTTCGTTAGTACCTCCAATTAGACAAACTGCATCGATTTTTAAGCAACCAGTGACAGTCTACAAAACGCAAGAGGGTAAAGTAAAAACAGATTTTAAACATGGTACACAAGATAAACCTAAACAATTGATTTGGGAAAAGCGTCTGGAAGGTTTACGGGCCTGTGATCTTGATGGTGTAGAGTTCAGCGGAATGGAGCTGCCGAAGAATCTCAAACCAGTTGGACCAAATGTTTCTGAAGAAACAATAATTCAATCGGTCGCCACTGCTCTTCATGTATCTACACAACCTGTAACAGGACAAACTGGTTCAAAAAGTGCTCTAGAAAAAAACCCTGGTGTGTTTTTAGATCCCAAACAACCCCTCGTCCAAGCAGTGACCATTGCCGATGAAGATATCAAGCGACAAGAAGAGCGAGTCGCATTAGCAAGAAAGAAATTGCAAGACGCCTTGCGATCCTAAACTTTTTTATCAATTTTTACTCCAGAATTATGCTATCGTGTGATGTAATTATGTAATTAAATCAATTTAGTTATTCTATAATTCTAATACTGCCCTAAGTAAAGCTGAAATTTCTAGGTTTTTATTACTTTTATAATTATTTTTAAAAGTATGTAATGAAATATAGTTTAGATATACAAAATTTATTTATTTTAAGCTAAAAAAAATTGTATTTATATTCCACAAAATAAAATTATCCCTATTAGATGTCAATTTCTCTTTCATCTTTTCATTCAGGCTTGATGCTTCCAGCTGGCTCTAGGTATCAGGTAGATTGTAACCATATTTTAAAACAATTTATCTTCAGCCCTAGTATTTCAACGAACAAAGTGGTTCAAGATTTTCCAAGTTACGACAGTATAAAATTATCACGAAGAAAAAGTCTAACAGTGTTCTTTAAAAATTAAAAACCTGTTTTTCACATTTAAGAAAATTATGCACAATTTTATGATAAGTATCAAAAAACTTGATCCGAATTTATGGACAACTAAGCAACAATAAATTTTTAGAATCCTTGATATCGTTACATCATTTAACAAGATGTCAATTCATAAAGTCATCATCATTCTCTGCATTACGCTCCTAGTCGAAGCTTAGCATCCTCCGCTACTCTCTTTCATTCGGGTCTATTCTGAACGGCTCTTGTCCAATTTGTAACTCCTAATTTCCTAACGTCTTGTAGTATCTGATCTTCCCACCTATTCCGCGGCCTGCCCCTATTCCTTGACCCCCTAAGCTTACTCTGTAGTAATCTTCGTGGCATCCTATGCTCTTCCATTCTTTTAATGTGTCCAAACCATCTTAATCTGTTGGCTTTTATTGTTGCGACTATATTAGGACTGTTGTATAATTCATATAACTCATAGTTGTATTTAGTTCTCCACCCTTCTTCTTCTTTCGTTGGCCCGTATATTTTCGTCTCGAAAGTGTGAACTACTCTTTCATCTTCTTTGGTTATAGTCCATGTTTCGCTACCATATGTAATTATTGGTCTGATTAATGTTTTGTAGACTCTTATTTTGCTATTCCGTGACACTGCTCTCGACTTCATTAATTTCATATTTGCATAGAAGCTCTTATGTTGGCCAGTAGTAATCTTCTTCGTATTTCTTCTGACGTGTTGTTGTCTTTGTTTATTATCGAGCCTAGGTAGATTAAGTTATTAACTTGTTGGAATGTATAGTCACCAATCCTCAGGTCTTCGTTTTCTGCTTGTTGTCCTTTTCTTGCTATCAGCAGCTTACTTTTTGTTTCGTTTATCTGTAGACCGATTTCTCTTGTTGATTTTTCTAATCTCCTAAACGTTTCTTCAAGTTCTTCTCTGCTTCTTGGGATGATGGCCACATCATTCGCAAATACGAGTACTTGATGCGTATTTATAAATATATTTCTATTCCTGTTTATTTTTGCTTTCCTTATTGCATTTCCAAAGCGAAATTGAATAGCAATGGAGCCAGCGCATCTCCTTGTCTAATATCATCTGTGGTTTCGAATGGTTCTGAGCTATCTTGCCCTATCTTAACTTTGTTTAGGGAGATATCTGTTGTTGACTTGGTTAATCTTATGAGTTTTCCAGGTATTTTCAAATTTTCCATCACTTTTCAGAGTTTACTTCGTTTGATTGATGCTTTTTTGAAATCTATGAACAGGCTGTAAGTAACTACATTGTATTCCCAATTCTTCTCCAAAATTTGTTTTATAGTGAATATATGGTCTACCGTACTTCTGTTGTTTCTAAATCCACATTGATACTCGCCTATAGCGATTTCTGCATATGGTTTTATTCTTTCGTAAAGAATAGTAGCCAGTATCTTGTAGGCTGATGCCTCTGTAATTGTTACAATCAAACATGTTTCCCTTTTTAAATATGGGTACTATCACTCCAGTGTACCACTCATGTGGCATCTTCTCTTCTTTCCATATATTAATTATTAGCTCATATATTTGTTTAGCTAGCTCTTCGCCACCTGCTTTAATCAGTTCGGCTGATAATTCATCTACTCCAGCTGCTTTATACGTTTTAAGTTTACTGATTGCATTGTTTATTTCTTCTTGTGTTGGTTCTGGTGTGCTTGATTCCGTGATATTTCTATCATTCAACTGGTTTCCGTTCTCGTTATCTCCACTACTGGTTAGTAACTCTTGAAACTGCTCATTCCATCTCTCCAAAGTTTTCTCTTTGTTGGCTATTATCTTACCTTCTTTGTCTTTTATCAGTCTGTTACTTTGTTTCCTATTAAAGTTGCTGCATTTTATTGACTGATAGAAGTTTCTCATGCTCCCTTTGATTCCATGTTCTTCCATCTTGTTTATCTGTTTGTTAATCATGTCTCTTTTTTTCCCTCTTATTATTCTGTTGCATTTTGTTCTGCTCTCCTTGTACGCTCTTGTTTTACGTTGTAGCAATCGTTTCCTTCTTTCATTCTTTCTCTGAATGGCTTATCTGCGTTTATCATCGAACCAATTATTTATTTTCATTCTTTTCTTTTCCTCCAACGTACTTGTTGCGGACTCTTTAATTATCTGTTTAATACTGCATCATTTGTTCTCTATACACTTTTGCTTGTCTGCTCCCTGAGTCACTATCCTTTGTGTGATTTCATTCTTATATTTAGTTATCACTTCTTCCTTTGTGAGCTTGTCTAAGTTCCTTTCATGTTGTCTCCTATTTTCTCTGTTATTGTTATGTGCTTTTGATACTATAAGTCTGATCTTAATTCTTACAAGGTAGTGATCCGAATCCACGTTTGGTCCTCTACACCTCCTTACATCTTCAATATTTGATCTGTATCTTCTTTTCACCAGAACATGGTCGATTTGGTTTGTGGTGTTCCCGTCAGGGGAGACCCAGGTTCCTTTATGGATGTTTTTATGTGGGAATTGGGTGCTAGCTACTGCCATATTTAGTGACGCGGCTAGCTCAATTGTTGTCATGCCTTTGTTATTTGTTTCTTCATGTAGGCTATGTACACCTATTGTTGGCTGGTATATAGTTTCCTTTCCTATTTTAGCGTATTATTTTTAAATCATGTCTGGGCATTTTTGATGTAATGTCAGTAAGCTGTTCATAAAATTCGTCTTTGATATTGTCATCCTTGTCTTCTGTTTGTCCGTGCACATTTATCATTGAAATGTTGTGGAATTTTCCTCTCAGTCTGATAGTGCTGATCCTCTCATTAATTGATTCGTAATTAATTCGAAATTGATCCGAATCTATGGACAACTAAGCAACAATAAATTTTAAAAATCCTTGATATCGTTACATCATTTAACAAGATGTCAATTCATAAAGTACCGGAAATAAAAAGTTCATCACAATTTAGAAAATGGGAACAACAGTTGATAAACTTTCGAATGACAGCGTTACAAATTTGGAGTATCTTGGAAATTATTTTTTATTAATATTAATTTGTTATTAAACGGTTTATTTTGAATTACTTCCACTAAAAAAAATGAGGCTTTCCTGGCTGCTGCATCTGCTTCCTCATTTCCTTTTATTCAAATGTGGGCTGGAATCCATAGCAATTTTTAATTGCTATTATTAAAGTATATTTAAAAATATATGAAATAATTCTCTAGTATAATCGAAACAAAAAGTAAAACATGAAATACCGAGTTTTATTAATCTGCGTCACGATACCATGAAACTTAATGTATTTAATACAAAACTACATAAACAATATTGCAAACGGGTAATTATAAAATAGCTAGCCATATCTAACAAAGAGCAAGAGCGACTCTGCGCTTGCAACACTCGATGATTTACAGTTGCTGGTATCAACTCTTGCGGAGCTAACGTTAGAAGCAACTCCAGGCTCTGCGTTTTCGTATTGCACGTGTTTCTTCGTTGTCGGCAGACTGACCGCCGGCTAACGATTTCCGCTATCCAGCCAAGTGCTATTTATAGCATTTTACCTCCAAGCTAACTCAATAAGAGTTATTATTGTTCTCTGCGTGATATTCAAGCCTAACCATTTGATTCAGATTATGCAGTTGTAAAAGTCAGTGAGCAAAATATTTTTCTAATTGGAATACCAAGGCAGTTACTAGATTGAAACGCCAAACTTGCTCTAAATAATAATATTTACACATTTTACTAACCCATCTATGTCTTAAAGTGTTTCATAATATCTCTATTTAAGTAAAATCATTAAAATAAATATCAACCAGTTTTGAACACCTTTTGGAACACAAGAACTGGATTTTAATTCAAAAAATGAACAATGCATAAAATTTGCCTTTCTAACCAACATCTAGAATTTGAAAGTTGTTTAGTTTTGTAAGGACAATTGTTTCTGTAAATAATTATATTTACATAATACAGAACCAGTAATAAACAATAAGTGATCCCCTTAAATACAAATCAAGATTTTCTATTGCAAAACATAAATAATTTGAACTGCTTACATCAGAGCTGTTATACAGGACTCAACAACTGGTGTGACACATTTTCATAAGACCATAAAAAGAGTAATAGAAGACAATAATAGCCATATATAATACAGTTTTATTGTACATTAAACTTGTAACTCGAAAACCATCAAAATCCATTTATTTTATGATCTGTTGCGAAATTAATCATTGTTGTGTATTATTTTCTACTTACTTACTTACTTAATCCTAAAGCCTATCTACCTGTTCAGGTGTAAGGCTGGTTGTTTTTACTTTTCTTGTTCATTCTTCTTCTTCTTCTATTGGTATCCGCTTCCAGATCTCCTTCCATTTTTCTCTCTTTTTGCTTAAGTGGCCTGCTTCCTCCCATTTACAGCCCTTTTTTTCAGTGCTTTCTTCACTTCTTCTTTCCATGTTTTTCTGGGTCTTCCTCTCTGTTTTGTTTTTGCTGTTCTTGCTTCGTACACTTTTTTTGTCGTTCTCTCCTCTTCCATTCTTTGTATATGGCCCCACTATCTTAATTGTCCCTCTTCTATTATGTTTTCTATCGGTTTTACATTCAGTGTCTCTCTATATACCTTGTTTCTTATCTTGTCCAAAACTGTTTTCCCTTCTATTTTTCTCAGGAATCTCATCTCTGTACTGTTCAATTTACTACGTTGTCTTTCTGTTGTTGTCCAGGTTTCTGATCCGTAGGACAGGATAGGCACAGCTACTTTTTTGTATATTTGTGCTTTGGTTTCCTTCGGTATTTCTTCATTTGTTAGTATAGTATTCTTCAAAGCGTTAAAAAGTCTACCTGTGGCTCCTGTTCTTTCGTTTATTTCATCATCTAGTTTTCCGTCATAAGTCAGTATTGTTCCTAGGTATTTAAACTTCTTGACTTGTTCTAACGTTTCTCCTTCTAACTTAATTGTGTGTTTTCCTCGTTTCTGCTTATGACCATCGATTTGGTTTTATTGCGGTTAATCTTCATGTTAATTTTTTCAAGATGTCTTCTGAATATTTCTAAGTTCTTGTTTAGTGTGGCTTTGTCTTTTCCTATTATTACCATGTCATCTGCATAACATGTCTCCATTATTTTTACGTTTTCCATTTTCCACTTTCCTATTATGTATTCTTTCGCTTCCTTTCTTGCTTCTTTTATTGCTTTGTCAATCACTAGTGTAAAGAAAAAAATTTTTCAGATATTGCAGTCCACTTAATTTTATTCATGTTGCTATTCAATTTCGGACGTTTCGGATGTGCACCCATCCATCTTCAGCATTCTTATAAAGTATTACAATCCTATAACCTTGTTTACAGCATAGTTGTGAAGATTAACTTCCAATATTTATTGATAACAATAGGAAAATAACAATTAACTCAAAAGTCACAAAAAATGTGTGAATGTAAATTGTTATCAATAAATATTAGAAGTTAATCTTCACAGCTATGCTATGCTGAAAACAAGGTTATAGGATTGTAATACTTTATAAGAATGCTGTTGATGGATGGGTGCACATCCGAAACGTCCGAAATTGAATAGCAACATGAATAAAATAAAAAATTGTTATCAATAAATATTGGAAGTTAATCTTCACAACTATGCTGTAAACAAGGTTATAGGATTGTAATACTTTATAAGAATGCTGAAGATGGATGGGTGCACATCCGAAATGTCCGAAATTGAATAGCAACATGAATAAAATTAAGTGGACTGCAATACCTAAAAAATTTTTTTCCTAATTCATATTTGGGTCCTTCAATCTGCATGAAAACACTAGTGTAAAGAGTACCGGACTTAATATGCAGCCTTTTCTTACTCCTTTTGTATTTTCGAACATGTCTGATGTTTCTTTCTTTGTCCTTACATAATTTTTGGTCTTTTTGTATAAACTTTGTATACCCATTATTATGTTAGTATCTACTGCTCTTTCTCTTAGCGTGTTCCATATGTCTTCTCTATCCACTCTGTCGAACGCCTTTTCTAGATCTATGAAGCACAGATGCACCTTGTCTCCTTGTTTTATTGTTTTCTCACTCACTAGCCTCATTATACTTACAGCACTAGATAGTCATAGCAGACTCGTCCACCATCTTGGAGCCCACTGACAAGTCTGTGAAACGTTTAATTTTTATGATTTTGTGTAAATTATGTAGATTTCTAGATGAATAATAACAAGATTAAAATAGCTGGCAGTTGTGCATTTTGTTCTTAAAGAAATTTATCTGCTTGCATTAATTTTCTGCACAAAATCTGTAAATGTTTAGTATTCAAATTATGAAGTTAAAGTAGGTAGTATGGTGATTTCAACAAATAGGTACCTAGGTAAGTACTTGAATATTTGCTTTGGTCAAAGCAGGTTAAATCATAAATAATAATAAGCACAAAAAATTAGGTTTTTTTATAAGATATCAGTCAAGATAATCAATCATAGAAAATACAATAAAATTTAAAAAACAGTTCAACTCGAATGAAACACAATAACTTGCTTCTTGTATTTGTTTTGCTAGCTCATTTGGAATTGTAGCTGGTGGTTTCATTTTTGTTTGAAATTTCAAAATTTCTAATCCTCAAATCTCTCACAACAGTGTAGTGCTCTAACAAATAATTTGCAGTACTGCAAAACTTCTGAAAATTATGACAATTTAGTAGCAAATCATTAAGAATATTACTGAAGGACAAAGATTCTTGTAATAATGCTGACATTTACTCTGAATAATGCACTCAGATTCCAACAATCGAACAGTTAAGGGTGCGTTTCAAGCCCTCTACAAGCAAATGCGGTCAATGTTGAAAGTAAATTTGAGTAGCTGACTTATTTTCGGTCAATAGATGGCTCTTACCAAAGTAATAAATTTGTAGAAATCTGTAAATTTGAATACATCTCTTCACCCCTCAACATCCCGCAGGAAGCCCTTGGTCGATTTTATGACTTTGACCACAAACCGTAGAGCAGGTAGATTTTGTGAAAGAGGCAATTTTGTAAGATAAGATAATCTGACGAATGTTTGACTAATTCTGGTCTGTAGAAGTTATAGAAGACCAATGACAATGACATGTTATAAATAGATTAATTTGATTAAAAAATATTAGCACACACACAGAAGTAACAAACTCTCAGCTATAAATTACGTGGAAAGATTTGAAGATTTTATAGTTCAGTATTTATTCAATTTTGAATATAATTATATGATGGACATTTCGGATGATGACCATAAAATTATTTTCGAAATTGAATAAATAATGGATTATAATACCTTCAAATTATCTTTCAACATATTTCCTAGGTCCTTCAAATTTAACAAAAAACTATACTTTACAAATTAATAGACATATCATGAATTAGAACAGTTTAATTTATATTACAACAGAAATATACAAACTTGAATAAGTATAATATAATATGAGTAATTGTAGATTCGCTGAGCCGATTAATGTAACATATGTTAACTTGGGATCTACAGGCTGCAAATTAATACATCATCGACATTATACCAATTTTTATTTCCGTATGGACGTTTCGAAAGCCTCAACCTGCAATCATCTTCAGCAATATTTAGTCTAGACTTAAAAATACAAGAAATGATTAAGATAACATACCAGATCAATAAAATTGCAAACTGCATATCAAATGGCTGCTTTATAAAGATATTTAACAAAAATATCATCTAGGCTCGTGAATCAGGGATATACTGGGTCAATCAAAACATAAAAAAACACGGTATCTCTCTGATTCACGAGCCTCGATGATATTTCTGTGAAAGCAGACTTTTGGTTTGCTGCTTGCAATTTTATTGATCTAGAATGTTGTCTTAATCATTTATTGTATTTTCATTCTAGACTATATATTGCTAAAGATGGTTGCCGGTTGAGGCCTCCGAAACATCCATATGTAAATAAGAATTGGTATAATGTCGATAATGTATTAATTTTCAACCTGAAGATCCTTAAGCCAACATATGTTGAATTAGAGTATTAAATAAGTATTTTATGGACTAAGATCTTTATCTCGGCATATCATACCCCTTGCTATTCAGCTATCTATTATTTCCGGAAACATAAAATTTAGATAAAAATTCTGAAGCTTTGGTAGCATGGTTTGCTCGCAGATTATAACGTCCCTCTCAATTTTCTCAATGAAAACATCAATGTTGTCATTTATTTAAATGATAAAATAACAATATTTATGGTTGGAAATATTCAATTGCCCCTGTATCTGTAAGATCAGAACAAGATTAAAAAAATTACCCTTGTTTACTGAGAATTAGAGCTACAGCCCAATAAATCAACTTGTAAGTAAATGAACTTTGCATATGTTGGATTTACTGGACGATTATATAATAAAATGGTTTTTGAATCGAATAATATCCAACAAATACCAATTCTTGATATTCTTAAATTTGATGAAAATGTTAATTTTTGAATGTGATAGTGAAACTGCTCTCACCTCTAACTGTTTAAATATAGATGTATTATGTGTATAACTTTAAATATATAAAATTATCCATTATACAGTATCTGCATTTCATTCTGATAATTACAATATTCGTCTTTGGTTCGTGCTAGCGTTATCCTGGAAAGGAAGTTATACACTCTTTAAATAATCTACTATTATTTAATGACCGATTGCCAAATAAAATTCAGGAAAATTTGAAATGATTGAAGTAATATTCATTGAATTTAAATTAAAATCTATTTAGAGAATTGTAATTGAAATTAATCGCATTTTTTGCGTTTGCTACTATTTATTCAAACTAGTTCACAATTACTTTAGGAATTTCTTAAAAATATCTATACAAGCGTATTGATTAAGTAATTAAGTATTCTGGAGTCATTAATTAATTATAGCTCTCAAATAAACATTAAAACTTTAAAATGATGATCATAGTGGGTAAAAGTGTCAATAATCATTTTCAAAAGAGTTTTAAAAAGAAAAATTCCAATTTCATAAGAAAGATAAGCACATATATTTAATTTGGCAAATAAATTACGAACAGTCAGCAATCGCTAGTTCAAAATATATCTATTTTGTTCTCTCTTTAAGCTTCTGCCCTAAACCATAAATCAATTACCTAAGCTCCTTCCGCTCCTAACCCCTACAATCTTTGAAGTACCACTACTACGCCGAGATAATCGAGCGGAGAGTAGTCAAACTATTTCGCTATTTTTGTACGTGAAAAATTCAATTTTTTTGTCGAAATACATTCAAATTGAGGTAATGATATTCAAATTTTTCTTTCGCCAAGTGAAAATTAATATTATTACCTAGTAGAATAGCTATCTAATTAGGTGAATAGCAAAAAAAAAATATAATCTTTCTAATATTTCTCTTTTAATAGAGATTTGTTAGCAATAAAAAATAGTCATTCTACTAGGACATTATATAAGCTGTATTTTCAGCCAAAATTTATATTGATAAACTTAATCGTATTTGAGTTAGTTTCGACAAAAGATTATTACTGCTGGCAGACTACCTGCACTACTTCGAACGCACCCTTAAACTCTTAATTCAAATTGAGGTTAAGTAGCTCGGAATATATTTCTCCACATTCAAATGATGTATTGAGAAATAAAAGTTACTCATCTGTAGAATCAGAACCCGTATCTTGAATGAATAATACAACTGGGCCCAGAACAGCTCGTCATTTGAAATTATTTTATTAAATTATATTAAAGTTTACACATCGGTAAACGGAAGAAAACTGACAGTGGGCTCCAAAATGGCGGACGAGTCTGCTGTGCTTTATCTAGTGCTATAATTATACTTATTGCGTCATTAACTCCTCTGTTTGGTCTGAAGCCATATTGGTTGTCTTCTAGGGGTTTTTCTACTTGGGTCCTTAGTTTCTTCTCCAGGATTCTTGCAAACAATTTCGCCGCTGTACTTAAGAGTGTTATTCCTCCGTAGTTTTGGCATTCTTTTATGTCACCTTTCTGTTTATATATGGGGCATATAATACCTATTTACCAGTCTTCCGGTGCAATTCCTGAACTAATTACTTTATTGTAAATTTCCTTCAACCTTTCCAGCGCTATATCTGTTGCTGCTTTAAGCATTTCTGCCGTTATCTTATTATGTCCTGGGGCTTTACCTGCTTTGGTTTTCTTTAGTGCTTCTTTTATCTCATCTAGAGTTATTTCCTCATCTTGTTCAAGTTTTTTCTCCTGTGGTGTGGGTTCTCTCTTTTCCTGTGTACTTTTCTTTTCTCTTATATCTTCTCCTTCTAATGGCTCTTTGAAGTACATTATCTCTTCCTCTTTTGTCATCAGTTCTCCAATCTTGTTTTTAATATTATGCAACATTTGTGTCTTTCTCTTTCTTGTTTTCTTTATTATCCCGAAGAATAGTTTTTGATTGTCCTTATATGCTGTTTTCATTAGTTCGCCAAATTCTGTCCATGAGTTCTTTTTTGCCTCCATTACGGCATTCTTTGCCTTTTTTGTTTTCAGTTTTATAGCTTTCATAATTCTTTTCGTTCCTTGTATTTATGTATCTTTTCCATTTTTCTTTCTTCCTCTTAATTGCCTCTTTTACTTTTCCATTCCACCAAAACGTTTGTTTTATCTCTTTGTTCGTGATTTTTGTTGTTCCGCAGCACTCTTCTGCCGCTGCTATGATGTTTTGTTTAAAAGTTTTCCACATTTCTTCTATTTCCTCTTGTTTACATGTTCTTCTTAGACTCTGGTTTAACTTTTCTTGCTATTTTAGCTTTATGTCTGCATCTTTCAGTTTGTAAAATCTTATTTTTTTGTTTGTTGCCTTTCTTTTCTTTTGCTCTGGTTCTCTGTATTTCTTGTCTTTAAAGGTCAGTGTGACTAGGTAATGGTCGCTTCCTATCTCTGATCCTCTTCTCACTCTTATGTCTCTTATGCCCGCCCAGCTTTCTTTGCTAACTAGGAAATAGTCAATTATTGATTTTTCCTTTCTACTTGTCACTTCTCTTGTTATTTTATGTATCCATTTATTTTATGATCTGTTGCGAAATTGATCATTGTTGTGTATAATTTTCTAATGATTTTTTTATTTGGTTTTAGATTGTTCAGCTGTAGTGGCGAATCCACTGCGACTACAACGTCACCTGTAACATCGGAAGCAGTTTCTGAACCAGGATATGAAATTTCTAGTTTAGATGAAGCCCGAAAAGTTATCAAAGATTTGAGGCAGCGCTATAGATCGCAAGCCCAGCAGCTTTTAGCTTGGCGAAGAGCTCATAAAATGCAGGTAACCACTTAACTTTTCTAATTCAAATTTATAACAGATATGTGAAATAGTTTGGACACACTTTGAGGATCGTTCAACGATAAATAAGCATAAGCATCAAAAACACGTGACAATATTTATAATTGTTTAAATTATTTTTCAGGAAGAGCTGGTGCAGCGTCTCCAGCGTGAAAAATCTGACCAACTAAAAATACTATCCTCCAAATTATTACTATTCGAATCAAGATTAGTTCGAAAACAAAAAGACATATCAGCGTTGTTGAACCACAGAGAAACAATAATCTTTCGTCAACAACGAATCATCGAATCTCTAACAAACCGTCTGATCGACAATGGCCTAGAAGCCCCTAACACAGACCTAACAGATCTGGACTCTAATGTTTTAGATATGGACTCATTAAATGATTCCGATAGCGCTGTGATAATGGAAGACATTGATTCAGACAGTACAATGTCTCAAATCATTCCAAGATTTCGATCATCTAGTGCAGATTCCATCACCGTGATGAGATCTATCTCTGATGCTATAGATCCTAGTTTAAAATACTCGTCTATGAGGCGATCAAATGGTTTTCTACGAAGACCTGAAATCCTGGAGACTGTCTACAGCGTTGAAGAAGACGCAGATGGAGACAATTCAACAGAAAATAAATCCAACGTTTCACAAAAGCGAGAAACTTTTGCTGCAACCGGAGGAAAAGCTATAAAAGTAATTGATGATGAAACTTTAAGCGACGAAACTTCCAGAGTTCGTAATAAAGAAGAAGATTCAAATTCTGATAGTGGGGAATCAATAAAAAGAACTCCAATAAATCAGATGACTACGTATAACCGAGTCATGTCCAATCATAGATCTGTTACGAAACCTAAAGATGTCAAATATAAAAGAATTAATAAAGCTAAATCAAAAAGCTTAGAAGAGTTGAGAGGGAGACTTAAAAATTGGGTAGAACATGGAAATAAGCTTACTGGATTAGCGCTAGAGCATTCACAGAGTTACGCATAGTTTCCGATATTTAACAATATATTCTCATCATTTGTAAGCCAATTTCACCATTAAATATAGTTGACTTTTCATTTTCTTGCTACAAATCTGTCAATTAAAAAATTATCTCATCAAAAATATGTTACAATTGTTCATATTAAAAATATGTCAATTTCTTGATGCAATATTTTTCTTTTGACTCATAAAAATATTGAAAACTATTTCAATTACTTCATTTATCAAATATTTGCTTATTAATAAAACTGCATTTATTTGGAAAATATAGATCAAGTAATATGAAATCAAAATATATGTTATATAAAATTTATTCTCCGCTGGATCGAAAAATACAATCACATAATATATAATCTAATATATAATTAAAATCGTAATATAATTGAATGCATGAAAATTTTACATCTCTTCGTTGTCAATTACATAATTACGCATTCCCTTAACAAATATATGTAAACACAAACTTATTTATTATAAAAATGTATATAATATAGATTCTGCAACAAACATTGAACCGATTAGATAGAATAATGAACATCACTGAATACATTATCGCCCAGTTGCTTAAACGTTGCTTAATCTAATCACATTATCATATATTTGATTACGTATCTGTAACTTTATTTTATGACATTCAAAAACAAATTGTGATATATTTATATGCAATTTCATAATAAATACAACTTCAAGTTGTTATTTTGAGGTTAGAAACAAGTAGATTATTCTAACATTCCAATACTTTTTGATCAAATGTCATTTAAGAATTGGGTGAACGTATAATTAAAATGGCATTCAAGAAGCTGCTTCTCATGGCACTAAATAATATTCTAAATAGGTCTTGGAAATTTCGAGCTTCGGTCATTTTCAGTACGATTTGAAGTTGTTACAGGATTATTAAATATGGGCTGAACTTCAATCATTTTTGAAGAGAAGTTTATAGAACATAAAAGTTATATTTATTGACAAATTGTACAAAAAATATTATCATTTTGATGTCAAAAAGTAAGTGTAGGAATAAGTGATCAAATATTTGATTGAAGATTATAATACATTATGCAGCTGGGCCTTTGTATTTTAGTCATCATGAAATAATTGCATAAAGCCTGCAACAGACAAACATTTGTAGTGACTGCTTATTAGACAAATAATGCTGTCCAATAACTAAACCAAACTTTTTGTATTCTATATGTTCCTTTGGCATAAAGCCAGATCTCTAATCCGTAAAAATACTGTAAGAATAAGTTATAATAATGATGTCAATCTATTGTTAATTATGTATAAATTGTTTTTATATATAAGAATATCATAAAAAGGAATTGATAAAAGATACTCTCCGCGGCGTTATAGTAAAAATTTTAAAAAAGCCTTTCCTAATTTGAGCTCAGTCAATAAACTATAGAAAAATATAATAAGATTATTTTTTGCTATTACTCTTTCATAAAGACTGACTCTTTCTAACTTCTATTACAAATATATAAAAAGCGATTCCAGGTGATAACTCTTGAATATTTCTGTACGAATATATTGTATGTATGGCTGTAATTTATAGATATAGATAAGTTTTTAAAGTAGTCAATATTTAAGTGTACATACAATCTCTTATTACAAAGTAATAAAATATTTCTTGTGCGTTATCTAAACACATTTGTGTAATATAATATAATTTTGTGTATAAATTATCCTATATTTTTAATGTTCTTGTAACAATCATCAATAAAAAAAATTATGGAAAGTCAATATTTACTTGTAAAAATGATGAAAATGCTTTTAATGAATAGAAATGCTAATTCTTTTTCACTTTTGCCTTTAATTTAATAAAAGCTAAGTATTTAACGTGATGAAAATATTAAATCCACCTGGCAATTGTATTTTATTGAATAAAATGAAAACAATCTCATTTCTTCATTCGAAACAAAAAAAGCTGGGCCTAATCTCTTGTTTTCCAACTGAGTGTCCGCTCCTCTTTTATTCTCTTCGTGTTAAGTACCATTCACAGCCGGAAATTCGTCGAAATTCGTAAAGCTTGGTATATGGGAAAGCCGTAGTAGCGTTCACAGCGCTGAAATTTGGTGCATACAAATTCCACTTTGACCAAACATTGCAAGCTCCAAACTTTTCTTGTAATTTAGGTTGCGTTCTACAAAAATAATGAAGAAAAATATGTGTTTTGAATGAACTCTTATTTCATTTGACGTTTGATTATTTGTGTACGATTTTTGTTTGTGCTTAGTTTTTATCTTTTTCAAATAAATTATCTTGATTGGAGGAAGTACTTGAAGATTTCTAATTTTTAGTGGTTTCCACACGATAATTCTTATAATTTATATTTCTCCCACCATAAAGATAAGGATAACAAGAAATTAAATGTAACAATTCTTCTTCAGTTATCATATTTATAATATCAATTTGAATATAAACAAAATACACAAATAAATAAATGGCTGACTCAAGTTTCAAAACTACTTCAAAATTAGGCCTACAGTTGTCGCTAGTCACTAATTTCGGTGTCTAAATTTCAGGCTGTAAATGGAGAAATTTCAACAGTGAAATTTCATATTTGAAAGTACACAAAACTTCGCGCTGTGAATGGAGCATACGCGCTAACTTATTTATGTAAATGCAGCCAACTGCACAGACTGACACCAAAAATTCCTGCTACATTTTTCTTCAATTTTATTTGAAGAAAACGTTTTTGACGTAAACATACAGTTTTTTAATAATTTATTTGATTGAATGTAAGTATTTAAGTTATTTTAATGACATATAATATATGATTTTAAAGACATTCAATTGTTTACGTGTTAACCTCAATTGTTTTTGCACAAGCTTTTGTTTTATGATCATTATATGTTACTGCATCATTTTATACTCTATATCTATATCAAATATTCAAATATGAATCTTGTATTTGTTTTATGTACATTGTAGTATCTTTTTTGATATCTTCATAAAAAGCAGATCAGCAAAAACCTGCATGCTTTGTTGTAAACTGTTTAATTTAGCCGTACTGCTTTTTTGCAGAAAAAATGACTTCAATCGTAATTGCACCTGAGGTACGGTTAAAACGGTACCTGTACTTTAGTTCCGAAGAATCTCGATATATATCATCAAGCAAAAATTTTGATACCTGTCAGCTGAGCAAAATTCCAAGCCTATTCGAATTAATCACAGCTGATAAAGAAACTTCAATATTAGATCTTATAGATTCTGTAAAAACGGATCCGTTATTATCGAAACGAGAATCTCTAATATTTTTGCTGGCAGCTCTCACTCGAAATGCTAAAACTAAAGAAATTAAAACTGCAGCGTACAATAAAGTTTCAGAAATTTGCAAAACAACAGAAGAGTTATTCTTATTCATAAAATTTGCTCATTGTTTGAATAAAAATTTCTCTCATGGTCTAAGGCGAATTATTAGGGATTATTACTTGAATAAAGAACCACTGGAGCTACTACATGTGGTTACACAATGTAGGAGTTATCAAGGATGGTCTCACAGAGATATTTTTAAACTAATTCACATAAAAACCGAAAAAAACCCAGGTATGTAACTATATTTTTATTTATTTCCAGAAATTCATGTTAAATATTGTTCTAGCTCAGGGAATTATCGTATTCTTCATAATAAAGCCGGATTTAGTCGAAGTTAAAGAATTAATAGATAGAATGGAGCCCAAAAACGCAGCACAAATTCAAGAAATATATGGAAAACTAGAAAATTTTTATAAATTGAAACACTGCCGTTCTGAATTCGACGCCGTAGACTTAATCACTGTGAATAATTATAAAATACAACAGATTCCTACTGAATTATTAAAGTTTCAAATTGTAAGTTTCATTTGGTTTATATTCCACAAAATAGTTATGCATTTGTTGTGTTTCAGGTTTGGGAATCTTTAATCCCATCTTTAGAAATACCAGAATTGTTACCGGAATTAGTGCGACTGAATAGATTAGGCTTTTTAAAATCAAATAATCCAAATTCAGCGCTGAATAAAGTGGTTGAGATTCTATCGGATACAAAAAAATGTGTTGCCAGCAGAATTCAACCAGCTCATGCTCTTATCTACTTGAAAACATTTGAAAGAGGAAAGTAAGTACATGTTTATTTGTTAATAGAATTCCAAGGTCAAATATTTATGATTGTTTCAGACCCGTTGATCCCCAAAAGAAAGCTCATGTTATCGGCTTGACGAAAACAAATAACGATGAATCAAATACAGAATCAAAGAAAAAAGATCCTGTTTATTTCAACCCGCCGAAAAATAATGCAATCATTAGTGCGCTATATAAATTATTGCAGCATTCGTTTAAAAATGTTCAACCTACTCGTCGTAGATTTTTGATCACTCTTGATTGCAGAGAACAGTTTATGAAACGTCTTTGTTTTATAAATAAAGCTGTAACGTGTTTAGAAGCAGCTGTTGTTCTAACATTTTCTCTTCTAAGAGCGGAAAAGGAGGTTTTTGTGGCAGTTTTTGACGGGGCGAATATCAAGCCTGTACAGCTTGATAAAAGTAAGTTCACTTCAAAATGTATACCTTTTTGACAGAACATAATATTTCAGAGCGCTTATGAATAAAGATATTTTTTTCTTAGATATGACGTACGCACAAGCCCTTCAAAAACTGAAAGAAACTGAAGGTGGACCTGTTGTATTACATAATACAATCAACTGGGCAACTGGAAATAAAAAATCTATCGATGTCTTTCTCAATTTCATATTTTCTGCCGATACTTTGCATCGAGCTCCAAAAGAATTGAAGAATTCAGAGAATATTATCACAACTCTAAAGAAATATCGACAAAAAGTGCATTTACCGAACACAAAGTATTAAAGCAATACATAGTTTGCTTCTTTTATTGATTTTTGTGTTTCAGAATGATTAACGTATCACTAGGTGGAAAGAAATTACAAATTGCTGACGGATCTCCCCATATTTTGGACATTTGCGGATTTGATCACCATGTGCCTAAAATGATAGAAGCCTGTTGTAAAGGAATCCTTCACTGAAATTTCACTAATTCTTTTCTATTTGAATTAATAATTTTTATAATTCAATGTAGTTCTGAAGCTTTCTGGCTAGTGACATTTTTATAACACATTGTTTAACATGACAGTTTTTTAAGGATTTATATAGCACTATTTTTGTATGAAATACATATTGAAAGGTTAATTATTGATATTTGTTATATATGTATTTGTTTCATATTATTTTTATAAGGAACCATATTACAAGTTTTACTTTTTCTCTAAGTAAAATACAGATTTTTTTTTAATGTTTCTATTACTGGATTGTTGATAAAATTGTTACTTTACAATATGATAGCTAATGTATCAATATTTGTGCTTTAATATAATCACAATAATTATAATTAGGTATATTTTTGCGTATAATTCACGTTTTTGCACACAATAATGTGATTAATCAATGCAGCTTAAGTCGAATGCATTTTTAACTTTTATACATCAAAGAAGTTTTATTGGGCTCCTACTAATTATAAAATGTGTTCGCAAATCATTTTCTTGGTAAATTTATAAATCAAATAATTAGATATATTCCACAGATTCCCTCAAAAAAATCGCACAAGTATGTTATATAATAAATAATAACGAAAAGACATTTTTACCTGGTGCAGCGCAGTCTATAAACAAACTTAGGAAAATAATTAGATCTTCAAATACAGATATAGAAACATCTCCCAAAAAAATTTGGTACTTTTAAAATAGGACCACAACAATTATTTAAAAGAAATCAGTTAAAAAGAAGGAATTAATGATCTTAAAAACTGAAGTTACAAAAAAGTAAATTTTAGAATTGTAACGAAAAATTATTAATAATATCGAATTTATTTGAGTAAATTCTGTAAACAAGCCACTGGTTTGTATCAATAGACTAATACAAGCAGATCCATTTTTTATTCCAACTTAATTGAATATCAGTATAAACAATCTTGATTACATTTTTTCCGAGCATGAGATTTGGCCTGAAAAAATTTAAACAGATTATAAAAAAAGTGCATAATTAGTTTTGCTTCATAAGAACAATTATCACTGTTGATGCCAACCAATCAAATTGCTCGAATCCCCACCTAAAAATATTAGTAACCAATTTGATTGCAGGATAGAGTCGCAGCGCAGCTCCAGCAACAAAGAAGCAAGTATAAGAACTTCGTAATAAGTTTGCAGTTTTCCATGTTTAAACTTAATTTGGAGTATGAAAGAAATCTATACGGCCGGAAAAACCTACATTGTACACGGATTTTAATCAGTCGTTGTCGATAAAATTAATTTAATGAGGTGATCTGAGGTTCCAGAACATTTTTACATCATGTTTCACGAAAGCGCAGAAGAACAGAAGAAAAGTGAGTGGAGCGAAAACTCTGCACAACAATGGAAATAGTAGCATGAGAAAAATTAAGGTAATTGAATTATCATATATTCCATTGATTTACAATAATTATAAATTGCTTGATTCTAACGATTGTGCGGATTATATTGGAATAAATTGAGACAAACTTTGTTGTAGTAGAGAAAAAGATAAATGAGAGCAAATAATGGCAATTATAACAAGTTTTTGTGTTTCAATATTTAAGTTTTATTGTCAAATATGTTCAAAAATTATAATTTCTAGAATATTCTGGTTTGGTTACATAACGCACTAATCAGTCTATTTGTTACTTGGATTCAAATTGAATTATGTATATGTATAGCCTTTTATAACACAATAAATATTCCTAAATGTTAATTAATTTTGTTTCAGATTTGAAAGTATCAAGATCAATTTCAAATTAAATGGAATATCGAAGTTAGAAATGAAAAAGACCGTGCAGAATACATAGGTATGTATTTGTTTACGACATTTATAAAAAAATATATGTATAATTTAATTTTAGAAATAAGCATAATCCTGATTGAATACATCTCATGTTTTTAAGTCTTGATATTTAGAATTATTTGTCTGTATTTCAGAACTTTCAAAAAGAAACGTAATCCCGCAACGATGAACCATCGGCTCATACAAGGTGATAGGAAGTTTCTGAATAACTACAAGAAAGAAGGAATTACAAGAAAAGACGATATATGGAATAATCAAATGGTGAGATTATAATTTAGTAATAAATAAAGTTACTCATACTCTATTCTTTCATCTTTTCTTCATCCGCAAACAAAGCTTAAACTGGTTTATTAGTAATCATTGATTCTCAAATTAGATCAATGATTCGAGATGATTCTAATTGATTTTATCATGAAAACAAAGTATTGTTCTGACATCAGAAAGTTACAAAGTTATCTAGCAGAAAAAACTAATTTAATTATCAATTAAAATGGAAATTCAGATAGGACCAGCCTTTTCGGCATACAAATGATTCAATTTCATTTGTTTTCGAAATTATACTATAGCAAAATGTCACTAAAAAAAACGTTTAATAATAATCATAATAATAATAGTACCAATTAGAGCGTTCAAGAAAACGATATTTGAGCAAAGAACGTGTAAAGGACTTATAGTTGTGTTGAAGGGTTTGTGTATGTACGGAACGCAGATAATCACTTCTTTCACCCATTTCTGAGTGTGGCACTTACAAATTATTGTGTGTGATCGATATTTCAAACTGTTAGGTCCAGTTGCACAGTCATTGGTTAATTCTAAGCTTAGCTCAATTATTTTAGTAACAATTATTTCAACAATCGTTGCTTAGGATAAACCAAAAACTGCGGAACCAGGCTATAGTGCGGTTATTAGCCGTCATGGATATTAGTGGGTTTGAATTTGGTTTCCTCGGTAGCTGTTTATACGAGGCACAGATAACACGATATTTACATTTATAATTGTATTTATGATTGGATTAGAAGTAAATTCTAGTCCAAAATTTAAAATTTTCCAAATAAAACTTGAAAACTTGCATATCATAGATAATAAGATTAATCATTATATGTACATCAAAATAATTCAATAGAAATTTTTAGATCGTTTGAAAGATGAATTTCACCCTAATCAGTCAGATGCATCAATAATAATTTTGAAGTGTATAATTTAGACTCAATTCTATTCCCAAAGCAATAAAAACCTAATTTGTTGGACATATATTTCATAAAATTTGAAATAAATTCTCTTTTGTAAGTTTTAAGTTATAGCTAGGGAGCAGGTGGCAATACGGGTATATAATTTTATTGTAGCTAACAAAAATATGGAATGGAGGCATTGATACAACTGACCGAATGAAGCAGCTACCAAGCTTGGTTGCTGCTGATTTTAAAAATAAATTTATGCCAAATTTCCAGAAAAGAAGCATACTCCTATATCAATTTATTATTTCCGTCATTGCCACAAAATCACTCGTTCATCAAAACTCAGAATTAAAAAATAGTTGGCTCAAGTCTATGTCTCTGACTTTTTGACTAAGCCATTTGTTTTAATTTTTAGAAAAAAAAATGCTATGCTAGAAATTTTTAAGGAAGCGATGTACATCATCAAATAATGTCTAGATTTATGATGTCACGTACTGCTATGTTTACATGGTATGCCTAAATTTGGTTTTAAACTGTATTGCAGGTTGCGGAGAAACCAATGAAATACTGAAACATAATTTATATTCATAATAGGTAGATTTCAATTATATATATATATATATATATATATATATATATATATATATATATATATATATATATATATATATATATATATATATATATATATATATATATATATATATAATTTTTTATTGCATTTTCGATTGATTGTCAATTAAAAACTTAGCTAAGCCTAAATGACTGAAATAGCTTATCTGGCTTCTTATTATTACATCTTCACACTTTTCGATCTCATTCACACAATAAAATCATATAAAAATTTCTGCCACCAGCTCCCTAACTATTATGTTATTAAAAGTAGACGACGTTTGTATAAAACACCTTTCCCAAATAAATAATTATGAATGACAGTATTTATGCGTGAGATAACTATAACTATTTGAATATTGAACATCGAATACATATTAGTTGAAAAAAAGCTCTTAATTTTTATATTTGTTGTCATTTAAAATTTAGCTCCTATTAATTAAGATTAGTTTATGATGCATATAAAATACATATTAATCTTTGTGCTGGTTTATGGCGGACTTAATTTACATTTAAAATATTTATTTCTAAATCTAAGTCCCTAATTCAACCAATCGCAAATAAATATCGATTGTCTCAGTAGAATTATCAAACTGTCACCTATTAGATTATAATGAATATGTCATCAGTTGTAATAGAATAGAATGAATTCATATTGATAGTAAGATAAATTTCACATGTTATTTTTGTTTTTAATTTGAAATACATCAGGTCAATTATTTCACATGTAAATAATCTGTGAATGGCAACATTTAGAAAATCTAAATTCATCTTAAATCAGAGCAAGATTTACGAATTATAAATCTAAATTTCTAAATTGAATTCAACATAAAGCAGCCTTTATACTCTCAGAAGTAATGAAATTTTGGTTGGTTTTAAAGCAATAAGGTTTTTTTTCGCACTCCCGGGAGTAAACAACGAATTTGATCCCTCATTTCAGGGACCTAAGTTTGAGTTTAGTCCCTCGGGATCTAAAATGATCAAGAATCCCAAGGGACTAAAGTAAAATAAACAAATTTTTCTATAACAACTGAATAATCAAAATATTTACCTAAATGTCAAATTGAATTTTGTCATTAGAATTCAAACCTTTATTCTTCATTTGTATTAGCATTATTGCAATTCACAAATGCATCGTATTGTTGTTCGTAAATTTTCTAGACTTTTGGCAAAATCATTTTATAGTTATTTCTTCCGCAGCCTTATTAATATCAATTTTCTCACTCATCTTTTTGACAGCAAGCTTATTTATTGAACAACTGCTGTAGCCAGCCTTGTTACTATGATGAATTTACTCAACATTTTTGTATGAAGTTTGTAGTTGTCAAAATTATAAGATTAATTAATCTGCTTTTAGACTATTGTGATTCAATATAATACGGTAGTGCAAAAAATAGCGTAGATAACACATAACTTAAGTGCCTTTGATCCCTCAGGTGAGTAATAAACTCCGCCCTCAGGATTAAATCAAGCACTTAAATCCCTCGTTATATAATATACTATTTTTATTCGCATGATCGTGAGTGCAAAAATTGTCTATAGTATATTTTAGCTAAAAGCAGTTCAAGAGAAATACGATGTAAGCTTTCTGATTGGCCTAAATGCGGACAAATTTTACATTAGCACAAAAATCGTAATTGCCTATCAGACCGTGCATCAATCACCATAAATAATAATGTTGAGTAAGTAAGCTGTTGGCACTTGTTGAAATATATTTATTATAACAGAGCATTTGGTTAAGTTTAAAAAAAATTATATTTGTTACTTTATACTTATTTCGGTTATATATGTATATATTTCTGATGATGGTGTGAAAGTCAAAATACGCATAAAATAACGAATATTTTATTGTTCAAACTAAACCAAATGCTATTTTGTTATCATAAATAAATTTGTGAAGTTTAAAGATTCAAATTTACATATATTTAGGTAATACGTAAATATATTTGCTGCTTTTATCATTTGAATTAGGTTTTAGAAAAATTCTTTCAAATCATTCATTTATTGTGTTTAAATCGTGTTTGCATTTTGACCGATTAGAAGGCTTAAATCATAGTTTCGTGAGAGCCTTTAGACCGTTCTAAACTGGAATAGAATAAAATTGTTTCTATTTGCTAGAATTATTGTTATACGTCTTATGATATTTCCGTATATACTGCGTTTCATGATATTTTAAACATATTGCGTTCCGTAATGTTTCCAAAAACACTGTCCTGGATGCGTCCATTACATGATTTACTATTTCCAGATAAAAAATGGCATAAGCATAAAAAGGTGTTTATTTAATTTAATAGTACAAAATTAGTGTGCATACTCATTTTAACATAACAAACATTGTTTTCAAGTGGGTAATGAGTGAATTTCTTTTACAGCAATCTTTATGTACCAATTTCATATAATGGCCTCCTGAACCAATCTGAAGATTCTCCATTTAGTCATTTGAAGTAAAACTACAAGCAGAATAACAGTTTCTCCAGCTAATCATGATATTAACTCACAGTAGTTCATAGTTGGAAACTTGGTTTGGATTAATAAAAAGTAAGTACGTCTCACTTTATTACACAGATGGCAACTTAAATTTTTGTTTGTTTCATATCTCTAATATTTACCGTAACAGGTGGTATCTCAACAATAGTTTTACTTATTCATGCATTTACAGATATCTTGGAACTTTCCTTGGACGTGGATTTGAGTCAGTTGCGGCTTTTGCATTCTATTCCGAAGGTGTTTTCCGATTTCAAAATTTAAAAGTGAGTGATTTATTTCTATCTTCTCATAGTTTACTTAATTATTGCTTTTATTTTGAATATTTTGATATTGCTTTCATTTTTATAATCAGAAGTAAATATTTATGACTATTCCATTCGTAGTATTTATAACAAGGTTAACAATGCTAAATCGCCATAGAAACGGTGCATATCAGTGATTATTTGGACGTGTAGAAATACCATCGGGTATTACACTAGTGGTCCAAGTGAGTATTTTACTCAAAGATGTGGATACCTCCAATTTATGCTTTCTTCGTATTTAATGGAATATTTTTCTGAATATCTTCATCAATTTTATCTTCTGATCTATCACCAAACATTTCTGGACTAGTTTCCATATCAAGACGCAATATATTTCTCTATTATTCGTCAAAAAAAATGCAAGAAATTCTAATTTCTCAGTTTGACAGAAGTTTGTTTATTCGTTCCTATGAAAATTACGTGAGTTGTTACTAGATTCATAGAATACTAATTTGAAAAAATGGTTTGACTCCTGGAATAGTCCTCCATATACCATTTGTAGTTAAAGTATTATAGACTATTTTTGGAGTGCAATCACTCATGTTTATTGTGCTTGTGAATACCACTCGTGCTGCACACTCGTGGTATTCAAACGCAAGCACAATAAACATTCGTGATAGCACCACAAAAATAATCGATAATACTTCAACTACTTATGGTATAATAAATGATTATAATGACGATAATAGTTATTTGTGTATCAAGGCCGTAAAGGTTATCTTTTTTGGTCGAATCTGTTGTTTGCGGCCGAAGCGTAGCTGAGGCTGCAATTCAGGTGAGACCAAAAAAGAACTGTAGGCCAAGGTGCACACAACGTTTTTTAGGCGATCATTACGAAATAATTCAAAATCACATCATTTTATCTATTTATTTCTAAAACATTGCAATTGTAAATCTCAGTTGCCGTTGAAATTGTTTTATTTTATTGTCTTCTATCAAGTTGACATTTAACAAAAAATGCGTATTTATTTTTGAATTGCAAGAACTACAGAGGTTGACGGAAGAATATATGTACTATTTAAGCGAAAACTGTTTCTTAAAGAGTTCATCAAGCTGCCCATATAGGTAAATATAAAGTGTTTATGAAATATTTTTTGACAGATCAGTCCCAAAAAGTAATATTTGACAGATCAGTCCCAAAAAGTAGAATTTGACAGATCAGTCCCAAAAAGTGAAACTTCACGGCCGCAAAAGAAGCCATAAAAACACCTTTTTTGTCATGATCGCCTAAAAAATAATTTTTCATTTAGCAAAAAACATAAAGCCCAATAAATATCTATATTTGCGATGTTAATCAGATCTTAAATGAATAATCTTATATACACCTTTTCGTGAATCTCTGCATATTCAAGTTTGATCAACTGATAAAAATATGTTTTTAAAGGAATTTAGTGTGTTATCGAAATCAATACATTCTTCCAATAACTTAGGGAACGTTTCTGCACTTGAATCATATTTTGAGTAACAAATAGAGAATAATCATTACTTTATACTTCCTTTTCGACTTTTACCACCTTGATATGATAAGTAAAATTGCTCCTTTTTTTTTTTTTTTAGAAACGAGTACGCAACTTGTGAACGATTCATGCGGGTTATGATCAGATAATTTATACATATCTTGGATCTGGACTATTTTGAAGTTCATTTCAATAGTGAAATATTGTTTTCCAATTGTCAAGCTTTAATTTTTGATCCGTGTTACAGGGAGCTTCATCTTTTTTGAAACTTTATATTTCAAAAATATGTTTAATTTATGTATTGAGATTATCTAATAATTATAACTTTAATTTGAGAGTTATTTGATATTGGCTTAGTGCAAGTCCAGTAGTAGTCATAACAATTTAAAAGTAAATCTATTACACTAACTACCGTGAGAAGACCGTTGTTTCCAGTCTCCATGATGGGTTTAAAACTCCATGTCAACTAGATGCGGCATCAAATTACACTTTGCAGATGACCTCATGAATATTGATAAATACTGTAACGTAACTCCGGTTATAGCCCGCAAGAATAAAACCAGAATTATTATTTGTCTCTCAGAAATTAAGAGCAATTTAACTTCAATGTATCATGTGCATAAATTAACTTAACAATTTTTTTAGTTTAACAGACAAGTCATTATAAATAATAAATATCATTTATGAATTGATTTTATTTATTAATTGAATACATACTTGATAACTTTAACGACTTTGAAATGATACAAATAAATTAATAGTTTATCTTTTCTGCAGCTCCTGTATGACGACATCAAAATTCATCAGAGTCTTAATTTGGCAGCAGTAGCAGAATATTTGGACAAATTAGGAGACTTGTCGCTGTTATGGAAGATGAGCGCAACCAGTGGCTTCAAGAAATTCGCAATTGGAATGGCAGTTTCCTCAGCAGATACCCCAACTATGGACTTCACAACATCAGCTACCTCTCAAGTGTATTCTAAATACATTATGTTAATTAGGAATTCCATTTCTTTCAACGTTTTTCTTTTCTTGAATGCAATTAGATAATACGAATATGTATTCAAAATAAAAATTTAACGAAATATGCTTCCAATATAGCTGTTAGTATTTTATAAGTATATTCAAGCCATTATGTGAATTTCTGTGTTATATCTTGAGTATTCGTTTTCTTTTTTTTTTAATAGTTTCGAAAATGCTGTAAATATATTTGGAGCTAGTACAAATTCGGGTTGTAACGTAGAGATCAAAATTATTTTGAAACTAAATTGGGATTTAAAACTCGCGCATCATAGTTTTTGGGCGCTTAGGCCCTCGGGCGTAATAAAATCCGTTTTGAATATTCCGTTTTGCTTTTCTTTTTGGGTAATAAATATTTGTTTTGGTTTTTCTTTTTTTGAAAATTTTGAATGTCCTTGTGTCGTATCTTGGGCCAACGTTGGATTTTTTATTCGGTACACGACCATATAGCTCTGTGAACACCCCTCTCCTAAACGACCGGAGCAGACGGAATTCTCAGACTATATGCCGGAGTCGTTACGGGAAATGTATGGAACGCTCGTTTTGTCGGCGACGGTCCGGATCTTGGTGGGATCACTGAACAAACAATATTTGCACATTATGTGTGAATATTGGTTCTTCAGTGATGCCATGAAGATTCCGACTTCTGGAGATGACGCTTAGTCGGCAACCGTACTCGTGTAATTAGGCGGAAACATCCGGGTCTCGGCTAGACAGACCACGAAATAATTAGAGTCATTTTTGTTTTTGCTAAAACGAGCACAATCGGCTGCTTGTGGGATTAAAAATTAGAGTCAGTAAAGTATAATATATTACAGCATTTTTTCGAGTAACTTCGCAATATAAGTAGTTCAATAGATTAATATAAAACATAACACAGAAATTAAAAAAATATCTAGCCTCAATAGTTTATTAAGATACAAGTTTCATAAAACCTGATTTTAATGTAAGCAAAATAGTTTAAGAATGTGTAATGTACAAGCGCCATGAAATGTCTTTTTCTATTTGAGTATTTGAGTACGTACCCCTGGTTTGAACTTTATAGAACCTCGGGTTTATTTAAAAATTTTGTTACTAGCTTTTAAATATTCATTTCAAAAGCCTATAGTTTGTACACCATCAACAATTGGTAGTTGATATTATATCTACATATGCTCACATTCCTTCTATGTATGTACTTACAATTTGAATGTTGTAGGCTCCCCCAGAAACAATGATTTTATAACTAGCTATTGAAATATTCAATTCTCAAGCCTTCAGCTCGTACATTAATAACAATTGGTAGTTGATATTATTACTGTATAAACTCACATCCCTGCTTAGTACGTACCTATAATTCGAATGTTCTAGAACCTCTGACTTACTCATAAATAATAAGTTTGTAAGAAGCTATTGAAATAACTAATTCTCTAGCCTGCAGCTCGTACACCAATAATAATTGATATTTAATATTATCACTGAATAAACTTACGAAACTCTTAAGTACATTCTCACAAGTTGTAGAACCTCTGGTTTACTCAAAAATAATTAGTTTATAATAAGCTATTTAAATATCCAGTTCTCAACCCTGTAACTCGTACACTAATTACAATTAATAGTTTATATTATTACTGTATAAACTTACATTCTCCCAAATACGTACTCACAATTTGAATGTTCTGGTTCAATCGGAAAGCATAAGTTTGTAACTAGCTATTGAAATATTCAATTATTCAGCCTGTACCTCGTACACCAATAACGATTGGTATCCCTTCTATGTATGTACTTACAATTTGAATGTTGTAGAACCTCTGTTTCACTGAAAAATAATTATTTCAAATTAAATTGGTGTAATAAATTTGTAACTGGTTATTTAAGTAATTAAATTCGCACGGTTATAGTTCGTGCATCAATAAGGACTGTATTTTTGCACAAACTGTATTATATTATACTGTAATAATGGATAATGTTGTAATTTAATGTATTATTGCATCAATGTATGCGTGAATAAGAGCTATTTCAAAGCTTTTTATCCCTTCTTACTTAATTGGAAATATTATTGTTAATATATTCCACATTAAAGAAAATAAATTGAATTATATATAAAAATGATTTTTATTTATTTAAAATAGTTTAAGATGCCTCCACCAGGTGGTAGCACCTGTCAATAACCCCAATTAGCAATCACGGTGTTTAAAATATCGCTTAATTTTGTGTTCGAAGAAGCCAAATTGTATTAGGGGAGCAGAGGCGAAAGAAGTTTTTGCGAAGAATTAATTAGCGATTTTCTCGGAAACTAAAGGGCTTAGAGACAAACGTTTCAAGTAAAAGTTATATAGCTTTTAACGCCCTACAATTTATATTCGAAAGAATTTTCCCTAAGGCTTATAGTTTTCGAGAAACGATATGCTACTACCCTTAATTTAAGGGTTGGAAAAAGATTCCAACGACGTTTTTCATAGCCCTTTTAAAGTTCCATACGATGACGTAATCAAAATTTCCCTTAGGGCTATAGTTCAAGAGAAAATCAAGAAAAACACTTCTCGAAAATCTTCGAATTTGCTTCTACAAATTCTGCTGTCCTGTTACAAAGTTTGGATTTTTTAGTGACAAAAATTCATCCAGCAAGCGATTTTGTATCCGGGTCATAGGAATTGTAGGAGCAAATTTTATCAATTAATTTTTGGCGGGAAAAAAGAAATTACTCTTTCAATTCATGTTCCCTGGATACCAGTTTGACAGATTTTGAAATAATTTTGCTTAGCATCGCACTGTTTTGAAAGAAATTAGTTCCAAACTGCGCCTCCAGAGGGCGCTTTGATCAGCCAAAACAGTTGATTTAAGCTAAAAAATTTCAAAATCTGTCAAACTGGTATCCGGAGAACATGAATTGAAAGAGTAATTTGATCAATTAATTTTTGGCGGGAAAAAAATTAATTGGCAGAAATTACTCTTACAATTCATGTTCCCCGGATACCAGTTTGACAGATTTTGAAATTTTTTTGCTTAACATCGCATTGTTTTGGCTACTCAAAGCGCCCTCTGGCGGCGCAGTTTAGAACTAAATTCTTAATTTTTTTATCTGAAATAGAATAGAAATGAAACAATATATTTTTTTACTATGAGATTTATTTTTTTTTTTTTTATAAATACAATACATAATAATGTGAATTACAATAAATTTATTATTGTACGGATATTACCATGAATAATATATATTTTTATCTTAAAGTTTGATTAACTTAATCATATTATTTATACATAAAATATACTGATAAACATTTCAGCGATTTTTCAACATTTGAACCCTTATTCTACTTTAGCTAACAATTATTACATATTTTTACTAATTATATCATCGCTTCAAACAATCCTTAATAATAGATTAACATGCAAATATCATTAGACATAATTTTATGACACCCGGCGAGTTTTTGAATGAACAAGTGCCCTAAATTTTTTTTTTCTGTTCGAGTTCTTTAATATTGAAATATATCAGATATTTTTTACTCTGATATTATTAATTAGGAATCTTTGATTTTTTTGATGACTGTTGGTAGTACCAACTTGATTTGACACAAAAATAATTACATTTCAAGTAACGCAGTTACCAAACAAATAGAAATTAGGTTTGAGCTCCTTAAAAAGGTACTTTAAGAGATCCAAAATGGCTTCATAAAGTGAACATTATAGAAGCCAAATAGAAAAATATTATTTTGACAAAATATATCATTTAAATTTTTTTATATTACACAGCTTAAAATAAATTAATTTTTTTTTTGCATGAACCAGAGGTTTCAAAAATTTCAAATTGTGGATACATACTGAGGATGGATTTAAGTTTATGCAAAAATAGCATAACATAACAAAGTTAGGAATAATATTTCTATAAACTAAAGTTAATTAGGCCCAGTTGTATAAAGCATTGTTAACTTTAATCACATATTCAAATATTTGATCACGTGTTTCTGACCTGATTTTTTTTTGACATCTGAATAGAAGTTATTATATTCTCATGTATAATTTTACAACAAATACAATTAAAAGTAGTCATTCAAATGTTAGGAACAACTAAATTATTCACGCGATCAATTTTTTTCCTGATAAACATCATTAAACAATTGAGTTGACAGCTTGTTAACTGACAGTGTTAATTATTTTTATGCAACTGACCCTTAGAATTCTTTTACTACATTATAGAACCCAAATAAGAGGATACAAATTTTGACAAGATATATATTAATTAATTTTTCATTTGTATCCGACAGCTTGAAATCAATTAATTATTTCGCGTATACCGGTGGTTTCGAAGATTTTAAATTGTTAGTACATATTCAGGACGAATTTAGATTTATGTAGAAAAAACATCAATCACCAATTGTTATTGGTATAAGAGCTATGGACTCACGAATTGATTGCCTCGAAAAGCCAGGTTAATTTTTTTACATTTTATAGCTTAAAACAAGTTCATTTTTCCTGCGTGAACCAGAGGTTCCAAAATTTGAAACTGTAAGTACGTACTCTAAAAGGATGTAGTTATCGTTATTAGTACACGAGCTACAGACTTCAAAACTAAATGTGGTAACAGAGAGTCAGAAATAATATTTACTATAACTTAAAGCTAACTGGTTTTTGATTTCTGTGTTATGCTTTATATTAATCTATTAAACTACTGATACTGCGAATTTACTCGAAAAATGCTGTAATATATTATACTTTACTGACTCTAATTTTTAATCCCACAAGCAGCCGATTGTGCTCGATTTAGCAAAAACAAAAATGACTCTAATTATTTCGTGGTCTGTCTAGCCGAGACCCGGATGTTTCCGCCTAATTACACGAGTACGGTTGCCGACTAAGCGTCATCTCGAGAAGTCGGAATCTTCATGGCATCACTGAAGAACCAATATTCACACATAATGTGCAAATATTGTTTGTTCAGTGATCCCACCAAGAACCGGACCGTCGCCGACAAAACGAGCGTTCCATACATTTCCCGTAACGACTCCGGCATATAGTCTGAGAATTCCGTCTGCTCCGGTCGTTTAGGAGGGGGGTGTTCACAGAGCTATATGGTCGTGTACCGAATAAAAAATCCAACGTTGGCCCAAGCTACGACACAAGGACAGTCAAAATTTAAAAAAAAAGAAAAACCAAAACAATTATTTATTACCCAAAAAGAAAAGCAAAACGGAATATTCAAAACGGATTTTATTACGCCCGAGGGCCTAAGCGCCCAAAAACTATGATGCGCGAGTTTTAAATCCCAATTTAGTTTCAAAATAATTTTGATCTCCACGTTACAACACGAATTTGTACTGACCCCAAATATATTTACAGCACTTTCGAAACTATTAAAAAAAAAAGAAAACGAATACTGGAGATATAACACAGAAATTCACATAATGGCTCGAATATACTTATGAAATACTAACAGCTATATATTCGAAGCATATTTCGTAAAATTTTTATTTTGAATACATATTCGTATTATCTAATTGCATTCAAGAAAAGAAAAACGTTGAAAGAAATGGAATTCCTAATTAACGTAATGTATTTAGAATACACTTGAGAGGTAGCTAATGTTGTGAAGTCCATAGTTGGGGTATCTGCTGAGGAAACTGCCATTCCAATTGCGAATTTCTTGAAGCCACTGGTTGCGCTCATCTTCCATAACAGCGACAAGTCTCCTAATTTGTCCAAATATTCTGCTACTGCTGCTCATTTAAGACTCTGATGAATTTTGATGTTGTCATGCAGGAGCTGCAGAAAAGATAAACTGTTAATTTACTAATATCATTTCAAAGTCGTTAAAGTCATCAAATATGTATTCAATTAATGAATAAAATCAATTCATAAATCATATTTATTATTTATAATGACTTGTCAGTTGTACTAAAAAAATTCTGAAGTTAATCTATGCACATGATACATTAAAGTTGAATTGCTCTTAATTTCTGAGAGACAAATAGTAATTCTAGATTGATCGGGAGCAATTTTACTTCATCGAGACATATCAAACTGGTAAAAGTCGAAAATTATGCTTTATTTGTTACTCAAAACATGATTTAAGTTAAAAATAGGAAGAATGTGTTGATTTCTATAACACATTAAGTTCCTTTAAAAAACATAGTTTAGTCAGTTGGTCAAACTTTAATATTTATGAATTCACGAAAACGTGAATAATATGAGATTATTCATTTAAAATCTGATTAACATCGCAAATATAGATATTTATTGTGCTTATATGTTTTTTTTCTAAATAAAACATTATTTTATTATCATTATAATCATAAATATTCATTTCTGATTATAGAAATGAATAAAATATTAAAATATTCAAAATAAAAGCGATAATTCAGTAAACTATGAGAAGATAGAAATAAATCACTCACTTTTAAATTTTTATATTGGAAAACACCTTCGGAACAGAAAGCAAAAGCGGCAACTGACTCAAATCCACGTCCAAGGGAAGCTCCAAGATATCTGTAAATGCATGAATAAGTAAAACTATTGTTGAGGTACCTTCTATTACGGAAAATATTAGAGATATGAAACAAATAAATATCTAAGTTTCCATCTGTGTAATAAAATTGAACGTACCATCTTTTTATCAACTCCAAACCAAGTTTCCAACTCGATAAACTACTGTAAGCTAATATCATCATTCGCTGGAGAAGCTGTTATTCCGCTTGTAGCTTTACTTCAAATGACTAAATCGAGAATCTCAGATTGGTTCAGGACGCCATTAGATAAAATTGGTACGTAGATTGCTGTAAAAGAAATTCACTCATTACCTACTTGAATACACTGTTTGTTATGTTAAAATGAGTGTGCATGCTAATTCTGTACTATTAAATAAAATAAACAACTTTTTATGCCATTTTTTATCTGGAAATAGTACAGAATATGTTTTAAAATGTCATGAAACGCGGTATAAATGGAAATGTCACGAAACGCATAACAATAGTTTTAGCAAATAGAAACAATTTTACTCTATTTCAGCAAATAAAAACAAAAAATTATAGCTTTAAAACCAGAATTTCATTATTTATGAGCATATAGAGGCTGCCTTATGTTGAATTTAATTTCGAAATTAGATTTATCATTCGTAAATCTTGTTCTGATTCATGATGAATTTATATTTTCTAAATGTGGCCAATCACAGATTATTTACACGTGAAATATTTGACTTAGGCCCGAGATATCCACCTCCTAATAAATTTATTTGGTGAATAATAACTAAAGCAATTGTTACCATAGTTATTATTCACCAAATAAATTTATTAGAAAGTGGATATTGCGGAACTCAATGTATTTTAAATTAAAAACAAATATAAGGTATGTGAAATTTATCTTACTATTAGTATGAATTCATTTTATTCTATTACAATTGATGACCCATTCATTATAATCTAACAGGTGACAGTTTGATAATTTTACTGGGAAAATCGATATTTATTTGCGATTGGTTGGATTAGAGACTCAGATTTGGAAATCAATATTTCAAATAAAAATTCGTGAATTAAGGCCCGAGATATTCACGTCCTAATAAATTTATTTGATGAATAATAACTATGGCAATAATTGTCTGCACAATCGTTACCATAGTTAATATTCAACAAATAAATTTATTAGGAGGTGGATATCTCGGGCCTAAGTCCATCATAAAACCGCACATAGATTAATATTTATTTTATATGCATCATAAACCAATCTTAATTAATAGGAGCCAAATTTAAAATGACAACATGAATATAAAAAATAAGATAAAATAGATGAAGCTGACTGGATGAGTGAATTTGAGTAAGTAAAAAGTCTTGGGAATTCAGTCAATATTTCTGTTTTAATTTCTTTCCTACTTTACAGTTTCCTACTTTACAGTTTCGGCTGAAAGAAATTAAAAAATAAGAGCTTTTTTTTTAACTAGTTGGATCATGGACAACTTTATGTATTCGATGTTTAATATTCAAATAGTTGTAGTTATCTGGGACATAAATATTTTCATTTATTATTATTTACTTAGGAAAAGTGAAAATAGTTTTATACACACGTGTCTACTTTTAGTAACATATAATAGTTAAGAAGCTGGTGGCAGAAATTTTTATATGATTTTATTGTGTGAATCAGATCGAAAGTTGTGAAGACGTAATAATAAAAAGCCAGAAAAATTATTTCAGTCATTTAGTTTTTGCTGAGTTTTTAATTGACAGTCAATTGAAAATGCAATAAAAAAAATAAGATTCCATATAGTTCTATTGTGTCAGCCACTTGACAGAAAGCTTTCTTTATTTGCAAAATCTGCTGAAAAATAATAGCTGAAATCTGTTATTTTGGTTTTTCATCGGCTGAGGTTTTTTAATAATTTTATGAATGCAAATCAATGAAAAATATCTTTATATATTTTAAATAAGTTCATTGAGAATATGATTAAAAAACAATGAAGGAGAAATAATTGTTTTTATCATACAAATAATCAACCAATTTTTATTCATTTGATCTTAATTTTTTTTATTGTCTTTCTTCTCCTTGTTTATTTCAAATAACAAAAATAAATCTATAGTTTCAATATATTCTCATGAGTTGAATAGATAAATATCAATCATGTCTTTTATCCGATTCGCATGTGGCAGAAACTTATAATACACTTGATAAGATTTAAATCATCAAAATAAATGAAAAAATCAGTATCGGCAGGCAGGAATACAGCTAATGTTCAATCAGTCAGAAATATGTTTTTGAATGATAAAACATTAAATAACAAACTATTCTGACAAATATCGATACGATAATTTATTTTTCTCACTTTGAATTTTTTTTTTCAAATAAACTGAGAATATTTCTGAAAATCAGCAATTTATACTTCAGCCAATGTTTTTTTCTACTTTTGGATATGAGAACTAACAAATCAAAATCAATATGCGGAGTACAATAAAATGACTTAATATTGCTGAAATTTTCAAGGTAGCGGTGTACGTCACATTCAAATATATTTTATATATATAATTTAAATATACCTATTATGAATATAAATTATGTTTCAATATTTCATTGGTTTCTCCGCAACCAGCAATACAGTTTAAAACCAAATTTAGGCATACCATGTAAACATAGCAGTACGTGATATCATGAATCTAGACATTATTTGATGATGTACACCGCTTCCTTAAAAATTTCTAGTATAGGATTTTTTTTTTCTACAAATTAAAATTAATGGCTTAATCAAAAAGTCAGAGACATCAAGCCAACTATTTTTTAATTCTGAGTTTTGATGAACGAGTAATTTTGTGGCAATGACGGAAATAATAAACTGATATAGGAGTATGCTTCTTTTCTGGAAATTTTGCATAAATTTATTTTAAAAATCAGCAGCAACCAAGCTTGGTAATTCGATCAGTTATATCGATGCCTCCATTCCATATTTTTGTTAGCTACAAAAAAATTATATACCCGTATTGCTACCTGCTCCCTAGCTATAACTTAAAACTTACAAAACAGAATTTATTTTAAATTTTATGAAATATATGTCCTACAAATTAAGTTTTTATTGCTTTGGGAATAGCATTGTGTCTAATTTTTACACTTCCAAATTATTATTGATGCATCTGACTGATTAGGGTGAAATTCATCTTTCAAACGGTCTAAAAATTTCTATTGAATAATTTTGATGTGCCCTAATAATTAATCTTATCATCTATGATATGCAAGTTTCATTTAAAATTTTGGACTAGAATTTACTTCTAATCCAATCATAAATACAATTATAAGTGTAAATATAGTATTATCTGTGTCTCGTATAAACAGCTACCGGAAAAACCAAGTTCAAACTCACTAATATCCATGACGGCTAATAACCGCACTAAAGCCTGGTTCTGCAGTTTTTGGTTTATCCTAAAATCCTAAACAACAATTTTTGAAATAATTGTTACTAAGATAATTGAGCTAAGCTTAGAATAAACCAATGATTGTGCAGCTGGACCTACCAATTTGAAATATCAATCGCACACAATAATCTGTAAGTACCACACTCAGAAATGGGTAAAACGTAAAAGAAGTGATTATCTGCGTTCCGTACATACACAAACCTTCCAACACAACTATAAGTTCTTTACATGTTCTTTGCTCAAATATCGTTTTCTTGAACGCTCTAATTGTTGCTATTATTATTATTATCAACAGTTTTTTTGAGTGACCTTTTGCTATAGTATAATTCCAAAAACAAATGAAATTGAATCAATTGTATGCCGAAAACGCTGTTCCTATCTGAATTTCCATTTTAATTAATAATTAAATTAGTTTTTTCTGCTATATAACTTTGTAACTTTCTGATGTCAGAACAATACTTTGTTTTCATGATAAAATCAATTAGAATCATCACTTATCATTGATCTAATTTGAGAATCAATGATTACTAATAAACCAGTTCAAACTTTGTTGGCAGATGAAGAAAAGATGAAAGAATAGAGTAAGAGTAACTTTATGTAGTACTAAATTATAATCTCACCATTTTCTTGTAATTTCTTCTTTCTTGTAGTTATTAAAAAACTTCCTGTCACCTTGTATGAGCCGATAGTTCATCCTTGGGGGATTACGTTTCATTTTGCAAGATCTGAAATACAGACAAATAATTCTAAATATCAAGACTCAAACATGAGATGTATTCGATAAGGATTATGCTTATTTCTAAAATTAAATTATATATTTTTCAAAAATGTCGCAAACAAATACATACCTATGTATTCTGCATGGTCTTTTCCATTTCTAACTTCTATATTCCTTGTAATTTGAAATTGATCTTGGTACTCTCAAATCTGAAACAAAATTAATTAACATTTAGAAATATTTCTTGAAAGGCTATACATATACGTAATTCAATTTAAATCCAAGTAACAAATAGACTGATTAGTGCGTTATGTAACCAAACCAGAATATTCTAGAAATTAGCATTTTTGAACATATTTGACAATAAGAATTCAAATATCGAAACACAAAAACTTGTTATTAATTGCCATTATTTGCTCTCATTTATTTTTTTCTCCACTACAACAAAGTTTGTCACAATTGATTCCAATATAATTCGCACAATCGTTAGAATCACGCAATTTATAATTATTGTAAATCAATGGAATATATGATAATTCAATTACCTTAATTTTTTCCATGCTACTATTTCCATTGATGCAGGGAGTACCGGGAGAGAGCACTCAATGTTAAAAATTCTGCGCATGAAAATAGTTGCGCCCCTTGCCACATGAGGTCTCTGATAGCTATGTTACCATGGTTTCTAGTCTAAATTAGTATTTTGAGGTTAGGTATATTGATAGAAAGGAATCACAATACTTTTTCTACAAAAATACATGTATTATAAATGTTTGTACATGTAAATCAATCACACCGACAAAATATATGTACAAATATCAGATTTTGCGATAAAATATGAAGTTATTTTATCCATGAAGTATGATCCAATTACTGTAGTCAATAAATCCGCAGATGTAAAGTATATTCAAAATTTGTTCAAAAAACGTTATGAATCAATGACTTTGAATAATCTATTTTGTAGAATGCCTTCTCTAACTGTGGATCATACCTTAGAATAAAATTACTTTCCACAGTATTGCAATACATTGAATAGCTCACAAACTCAAAATTTAATAAAGTCATTTCATGCATAAATTTTGATTCAACTTTGTAGTTATTGAATAAATTAGTGGTTTAAGCTAGAACGTCATAATAGGTCAATTACTTTAAAGTGTCTATTCTCAGAAAATGTTTTCTCAATTGTGGGTCATACTTTCTGTTGAAATTTCTTTTCACAGTATTCTAAGTTCATTGTGAACAAGACTAGAGAAACATTGAATACAAACGGTCAAAACAATTCGAAATTGTTCTATTAAATTATGAAATTTTATAGCCATATTCTCAATAGAGCTCATACTGAGCCACAATTTTGGATAAGTGAATTCTCTTCTAATTTAGGTCTTTCAAATACAATCTTAAATCACTTATGGTGATAAATGAGCAATAGATATGAACTAGAATGGGTTTTAATAACAAAACTGAAAAAAATAGGACACAAAAATCACTTAATCCAGGACTGTAGACTTTTTCAAATTATTTTGAGATGTATGATTAATTGAGAAAATGAATAAGAGAAAATATCATTATTTCGAAGTATTTTTTAAGATAATTACTGAATTTTTTCATTTTCCTTTGAGCTAAAGTGACGTTCTGCATTGTTTTCACTTTATCTCAACATAAATGCACCTGACTGTCTAAATTGAATCAATTTTACTGAATTTAAGATTTTTTCCCACAAATATTACTTTTCTTCTTGGTTCTACTTCCTTTAAATTGACTGGAGAGTCTTTTAGCACTTTCGTGAAGCATTTGTTGCAAGTATAAATTTATTGAAATTTCTTCGGCTGCCTGAATTCCAAAGTAACATCAAGATTGAAGAATATTACTCTTACTTGGTTCTATATGATATAGATAATATATTGGAGCATCTTCCGTTACAAATAATTTTCAGTTCTAGCACCGTTCAAATGTTGGAGCAGGAAAATTCTCATCCATTCCAAATGCTTCTTATTTGTTCACTGTTCGAAATTCCAGGTATTTGTAAGGTCCAAAAAATGATTTAGTCCAATATCTGTTATTGTGGTAGATCTAAATCATGTGTGTAATAATGCTTTTGCACTTATAGAAAACTGCAGGCCGCAGAATGAAACCAGTGAATGTACGCCTAGAATAATTATGATTTATAATAAATGAACAGAAAAATATTAAGCAGACTTAAAATTTACTTGTTGTACTCACTTTTTAATAACTTCTTGTAGCATTTAACTATTAAAATCAGCAGAAAGTCTCGACTAAAAAATAATATTTACATTGACAAACATTTTTTCATGTAAATCAACATTTGTTCAAATTTTTTTCAACGGTAACTAAGATTCAAGATTCAAATAAAATTGAAAAATAGGTGCGCCCCTTCCCGCAAGATGGTAGCAGCTAAGCGCCAAATCCTTTCATTTAAGTGATCTCTCCCGGTACTCCCTGCATTGATGTGCAGAGTTTTCGCTCCAGACTCGCTTTTCTTCTGTTCTCCTCCGCTTTCGTGAAACATGATGTAACAATGTTCTGAAACCTCAGATCTTCTCATTAAATTCATTTTATCGACAGCGACTGATTAAATCCATGTACAATAAAGATTTTTCCGGCCGTATAGATTTCTTTCATACTCCAAATTAAGTTTCAACTTGAAAAACTTCAAACTTATTACGAAGTCTTTATACTTGCTACATTGTTGCTGGAGCTGCGCTGCGACTCTATCCTGCAATCAAATTTGTTACTAATATTTTAAGGTGGGGATTCGAGCAATTTGATTGGTTGGCATCAACGGTGACAATTGTTGAAGCAAAACTTGACTATCAAAATTCGTAATTTCATATTTTTTTATATACTGTCTAAATTTTTTAAGCCTAATTCTCATGCTCGAAAAAATTGTTTATACATCTCGTGAACTCGAGAGAAAATATTTCATCATTTTCTGTTTATCTGTATTAAAATCTTTAATTCTTGTGTGAAAAATTCTATAATATAATATAAAATATGTCCTTCATGTCCTACATTAAGTTATCCGATATTTTTTTGTATTAGTTTGATATAGTGGTAGAAAACATCCCAGACATGGCGTGGAATAGAAGATTCAATTAAACTTTTCATCATCCAATACATTCTGGACGCTAGGGATTAGCACTGAAAAGTTTGATGTTTATTCAATTCGAAATTAATAATAAATTTGCATTGAACTCATATTTTGTTTTCGACATATTTCTTTGGGAATGAAGTTTATTTAGAAGATGCTTCCACAAAAATGAATGAAATTTTTTCAAATGCAGTATCATTCATATCATATAGTTTAATTGCTCCGAAGGATTTTGGTGTTCCGTTTTCATAACAATTTTTTTTCTTAGTTTCCAGAGTATTAAGAACTTGAGGAGTATTATGAGAGAGAAAAAACATTAAGATAATATAATATTCGACTTTTTTCCAATTTTTAAAGTCATTTGGCACTGCTTTCGCAAGATATACTTATTTATTTACTCTTATAACTACTATACTGTGGTACAGAATAATACCGTCTGATTTCATAGTAGTTTTTTATTATAAAATATTTCCCAACTCCAAAATATCGACAAAACGAAACGATCTTTCAAGCTAAATATAATTAAAAATCTTCGGTTTTTCTAGTTCAAGTTTGTGCCGCTAGAGGCCAACTCTTTCGTTCCTCACTCTCTTTTGTTTTTGTTTCTTTTTTCCGATATGGAACATTTGAGGATGTGATTTTGTGGTATGGTTGATTATTTCATGAACCTTCAATGTCACCTCCCAAAAATAATAATAGCACTGTATTAAAAAAAAGTTTTTTAACAAATAATCATTCTAGTACGTCGTTGCCATTGTTGCCAAATCGATTCACTAACACAAATGTGAAAGTAAAAAGCCGTACGTGTGTGTACCTGTGTGTACAGTTATAAATTGACTAAAAACATGTTTATAAAAAATTCAATATTGATAACAATTTCAAATTACTAGTTAATTATGTAAAATAATGTGTACCGCGTATCACTTTTATAATTAACAAATGAAACAAAAATTCAATTGTCATATTGACAGCTGTTGTTTTTTTGACGGATGATTTACTGAAAGAAATGTTCTCTGCTTTCAAAAGATTAACAGGAAAAGGAGATGCATCATCTTCAATATCTGGAAGTAATGGTAGACCTCCGAGTCACCAGAGCATGTCAAGCTCTCTCCAAAGAAAATTTGCAAAAGGAGTACAATATAACAGTAAGCACAAAAAAAATCAAGATAATGTCATTTTAGAATACTCACTTCTTTCAGTGAAAATAATAATCAAAGGAGACCGCAATGTCGGCAAATCCTGTCTCTTCTATCGACTACAAGGACTGAAATTCTTTGAAGAATACATTCCAACTGAAGAAATCCAAGTTGCCTCAATCCAGTGGTCGTATAAAGCTACAGACGATGTTGTGAAAGTGGAAGTATGGGATGTCGTTGATCGTGGTAAAAAAAAGAAGAGATTCGAGGGATTGAAATTTGAAAATGCTCAAATTGAAATGCCCGAAGAACCGGCTCTAGATGCAGAATTTCTAGACGTTTACAAAGGCACGAATGGGGTTATTATGATGATGGATCTCACCAAAAGCTGGTCAGTATACTTTCGTAAATTTTCATCCATTCTGAAATTTATCTTTAATAACCCGAATGCCAACAATAGATATTTTTTTGGTTGAGAGAACCAATATCTAAATGTTATCGCTCCACCGGTACCTGATGATGCTGTCTTTCACATTAATCAACTTCCTGTTTGTGTCCGAAGAGGTAGTTTTACTCAGTTTCCTGACGCAGACTCCACAAGTTCACTTATCGCAATGGCAATCAAATTTCCCTTGACAATGTTCTCTGGAAGACTTACTGCTCGATACTAAATTTTCTAGAATCGTCACCCGTCACGAGCTGCACTTTTCTCTGATTGACGTTTTTCAGTTCCGACTTTTCCAAAATAGTATTTTATGTGATTTTTTTTCAACGAATTTCAGGATTTGAGTTTGATGTTTATATTCCCAGGTTGACTTTTTAACACACACGGCTATTTTTTGGAAAAAAGCGCTATTATATTCACTTTGGCTGTCTGGCTGGCTGGCGTGACGCTGAGTCCTCAGCAACTATATTATTTACAGACTTGAAACTGGTACTAAATAAAAGCTGCTGTTTCGTAGGTTTGCACAAATTGCTTTAATTCAAGTCCAGTGATTGTGGAAGATTAAATTATTCAATTACTTGTTTCAAGTGAAACAATGCCCATAGATATATATGACATTAGGGATATGGCAACTAAAATTTATTAAAGTAGATAAAAATTTAGTTACAACTTTCGCCGCAGGTGTCACTATTATTATGTACAGTTGTCAAATCTGTCCGGGATTCATTCAATGACTTGTTCAACGCGAATTTGAAGCTTATTAGAATGAATTATTATTATTGGATGAAAACTTGTTTACTTTTAGTGTAATTTATTTATATAGCTTTGATAAAGACCTAATTATTATTTTAAGGTACAGCACTTGACCTACCCGTCAGTCAATAACTAAACAATGAAGATTAAAAGGTATTTTTGAGCTTGTACATGCATAAATTATGTACCTATCAAATAGTTAACTTGAAACTAGTACAAAATGGAAGCTGTTGTTTCGTAAGTTTGCCCAAACTGCTTGATTTCAAGCTCAGTAATTGTGGGAGATGGTAATTTGCGAAATCTCTGAAGTAATAAGCATTCATGAGCTGTCAAAAATGCGCTTTCATCATCTAGATGATTCTTCAATTTTTTACTTTGCTTGTCACATTTCTTATATTGCTGCTATGTGTTGCCAGTCAACCGGTGCAGGCCCATGTTACAACAATTAGCCGGTGCCAGATAACTTCATTGTTGCCAAGTTAATTTGATTCCTAACTTTGAAAGATAACGAGAGCGGATACCGATCCAATCAGGCCGTGAAAATTTTCTTGATCTGTCTGAGATTCGAACCCACCACCTCTGCGTCCAAAGACTACCACTCTAGAGTATCTAGATATAACATACTTGTTTATATATAAAATTACGAAGATTGGGTACTGAAAAACTGAAATAGTTATGTAAAACAATATAAAAATCGAAGACATTACAATATTACTTTTTTCGAGTCTTTATTTTACATTAACGGTATTAAATATTTGTTTAAATTAATATTTTCTCTTTTGTTGTTATTTTTGCAGGACATTTGATTATGTACAGCGAGAACTGCCAAAAATTCCAGAAAATATTCCTGTTATAGTTCTTGCAAACCATTGTGATATGGCCCATCATAGAACAGTAACATCAGACCATGTGACTTTCTTTATAGAAAATTTTGCAAGGTAAATATTTTGTGTTTTTTTATGCTTAAACTAATTTTCAATATTTCAGTCAACGAAGTGCAGAAGTGCGATATGCAGAATCATCTATGAGAAACGGCTTCGGACTGAAACTCTTGCATAAATTCTTCAATCTTCCATTTTTACAACTGCAAAAAGAAACATTATTAAAACAATTAGAGCGCAATGAACAAGAAACCAGTTTGACTGTCCAAGAACTAGATATGTTCTTTAATTCAGATGAAGCAAATTACGGTAAATTTTTAGATACTCTAGTAAAAAAACGACGCGAAGTTGCTGACTCGAATGCGAACATTCCACCGAACCCTGCCATTACTTCATCGGCTTCGCTACATCAAATGAATATAGACAAAAACGCAGGGACTCCAAATGAAGTCAAACGTTCACAGTCTGGTCCAATATTTATAGGGGCAGGTAATCCCATACCTGTTCCTGTGAATGCTTTACGATCTGCTTCCAACGAAAAGAGTTCACTAAATAACACAACTAATAGTTTTTCTAAATTGTCTATTAAAGATTCTAGTGATCTGAAGAAATCAGATGGTACTACTGTTACATCTTTAGAAGAGTTTTGTCCTGACGGGGGACAACTTGATCGCAGTTTTCTAGAAGATGTTAGTAATTCTTCTCAGCAGATCACTCAAGAACCTATGGATTCAGACAGGTAAATTGTTGATGTGTTTGTTTAGTCGTCTTCTGTCATAAATAATTTTTATAATTTTTTTTCAGTGATGCGGATACAGGTAACCCTCTAGTATCAGAATTCCAAGATGATTTGGATCCGGAAGAATATTTACAATCCAAATCTAATGTAGCATCTCAGCCCCCTGAGGGACAACCTTCAGTTGTCAATGTAAATAAACATAGTTCGAATGATGATTTAGAAGTTGAAAAAAATGTTGTAGCGAATGATGAATACGATTCTACTCTCAATTCAGAAATATCTGAAATTACCTCTGAAGCTTTTGATACTTGGCTTAGCACAAATTCCAAGTGGCGACGATCTCCAGAAGGTAAAATCATTAAATTATTTGGATGTAGAAATAATAATAATTTTATTTAAATAGGAGGAGAAGATGTTTCAGCAATGTGCCAAACTTTAGACTATAGTGGAAGTACTGTTAACGATGATAATACAAGTGTGACATCATCAAACATCCATGCAGAATTATTAGGAAGTTCTAAAAAAGGCCAAAGTTTGCCCGGATCTAGTGATAGTGAACATGGAATATCATTTAATATTCCTTTAGACAAAGAGAAACGTAAACTTGACAAAGAGAAAGTATGTATATAAATAAAATTCGTTGACTAATTAATTGAATTTTTTGTTTGTTTAGTCTGAAAAGAAACACAAACACAAGAAATCAAAGGATAAAGAGAAAGAAAAAGATTCCTCCAAAAACGGTGACAAGAAAAAACGACGACACTCTAGAAACGAAGTATCCAGTTCTAGAAGAAAAGAAAAATCCAGAGACGAACTGGAGGAATTTCTGAACGGAGTTGGAAATCATTCAGTTGACGATAGTTATGAAGCCATTTAGCGAATAAATCATAAATTATTCAAATATCTGAGACAGAATTATTAAAAAATTACGGGCAGAGCACTAAATGTGCACAATTTATATCAGTTATGAATATTGTTAATTATATCTTGATGTTTCTTTGTTTAAAGATGAAGCTTCTGAATAGTCAAGACTGTATAATTCTATGACAATGTTAAATATTAAGCTGTGATCTATATCAGCAAAAATGTAAATGCTTAATATGCAATATTTAATTTTTTAACAATTTTGTTTATTATATACAATATAATTAATAAATGTTTTAACATAACTTTTGTTTGCAGACCCCAAAAATTCTTTTAGGTGCTTCTTATTGAGCATATAAAAATTATCTTTAAAATAATTATAGTTACCTTACGCTTCTTCTAATTAGTTTCCATATCTTTTTCTAAGGTGTTACTTTCTTTGTCCATTTTTTTGTCAGTTATATTCTGCTTAGATTTTTCTAGGAATTTCTTACTAAATCTACGCATCTTTATATTCTGCAAAAACCGTAGCTCTCCATTCCACTCCAACAAAGCTCTAACATTTTTAGCATTTAATAAATCCGGTATTTCTGCAATAGATTCAATAAATGAAATATTAATAAATCAAAGAGTTATAATATTTTGTAGGCATTAAAATGAGAATTCAGTCAAAGATTTTAATATTTACTTTCACTCTACAGTTTCAGTCCCATCTGGACTATCTTCAGGAGTGGAAAGAATTTGTGAGTTTACAATTGAACATCATATGTTCAATAAAAATATAAAATATATTGAGTTTATTCCAATAAAATTATGGCTTGACCAACCATTATCGATGTCCAAAACTAAGTTTAGTTTCTAGTGAAATAAACTCAATATGATTTTATATTTTTATTGAACATTTGTGAACTCACAAATTTTTTTCACTCCTGAAAACGGTCCAGGTGGGACCGAAGCTGTTGAGTAAAAATAAATATTAAAACCTTCGAATTAATTCCCATAATTTATATCAACATTCAAAATACTAAAATATTTTACCTGTGCCACAGGTATTGAATTCTTCCAGTTCTCTTTTCTTGGTCATATTTATTATATCTTCTCTGCTAGCATGCTGTCTATTTTTACGAGCCCCAACAGAATGTTTAATTTCAATTTGTTCGAGTTCTTCATCAAACCTAGCTAAATACTCAATTATCATAGACTTTATTTGTTCTGCATCCAGTACTGTTGTGTCCAGAGGGATTTTGTCACGAAACCATGCAGTTTTTTCAGCGATTAGATTTTGTTTTATGTATTGCCCATTCTTCGTTTTCTTACGGTTGTCTTGCCTAAAAAACCAAATTTTGTTACTTTTTGGAACATTTTTATGATCATGAACTTACTTTTTGATTTGTTTTGCCAGGGCAATAGTTCTACGACTATTTGGGTGCTTGCATTTCTCAATTTCCTTTTTGAAATTAGGCTGGAATTAGTAAAGACAATTTTAATATTAAATTTTATAGAACTTCAATCAAATCTTACCATTCTAACCTAAGTAGCCTAAATAGCAGCACGTGCGTTTAGATTTGTCGGCGGCTCGGGTTGCACAACGCTAGATGTCAGTTTTCTGACAGCTACTGACAAATAGAATATGATTTTATTTCATCATTTTAAAATTTGTATTTGAGAAGTATACTTCCATTTAAACATAAAATGGCATTTCGTTGCACAAATTATTTGACAAATAATGTAGCCAGAACAAAAAAAACGTAATATATGAGATTGCATAAATGTTCTTACTATAACCTTAAATTTTCAGTGTCTGGAATGTACAGAGAAAATTTTCCAAGGTCAATAATGGATCTTCAGATCATATACCACCAAAAGCACCAACAATGCCACCGATGAATGAGCCCGTTCCTGGTTTACCAATTCCGATTTATGCTACTTTACAGGAGGAACATCAGACTACCCAAGTTACAACCCTTTCCAATGGTATTAAAGTAGCATCTGAAAACAGATTTGGAGAATTTTGTACTGTAGGAGGTATTTTACAACATAAGTGGATTGATTTGAGTGGAAATAAATATTGATTGTTTTAGTGGTCATAGATTCAGGCTCTCGGTATGAAGTAGCTTACCCAAGCGGAATTTCACATTTCCTAGAAAAATTAGCATTTAATGTTTGTATTTGATTGAAATATTTTCTTGATTTCAAGTATTACAGTTAATATTCTAGTCCACAGTAAACTACCCCGACAGAGACGAAATGTTGGTAAATTTAGAAAAGCATGGAGGAATCTGTGACAGTCAAGCCTCTCGAGATACTTTCATCTATGCAGCATCTGCATATTCAAAAGGATTAGACGATATTATGAAACTATTAGGTGAAGTTGTTCTCCGTCCTCGAATAACTTCTGACGAAGTGAATATTGCTCGCCAAACAATCGGTTTCGAATTAGAATCGCTTGGAATGCGTCCTGAACAAGAAACTCTACTCACAGATATGATACATGCTGTAAGAATAATTAAAATTATTTGTTCTGTAACTATATTAATTTATATTTTGTTAGGCAGCGTATAGAGACAACACTTTAGGATTGCCTAAATTATGTCCGGAAGGAAATATCCAGAAAATAGATCGAAATATTTTATTTACGTATTTAAGTCAGCATTATACTCCTACTCGAATGGTTGTGGCCGGAGTTGGTGTTGATCATAGCAAATTGGTTGAAGCTACAAATAAATATTTTGTTGAAATGAAACCTGCATGGGAAATTGCACCAAATTTGGGTACTAAAAATAAAAAAATTGAAGTCGACAAAAGTGTTTCCCAATACACTGGAGGAATTGCACTAGTAAGTAAAAATTAATTAATTATTTATATGTATGTATAAACTCTGGATTTTTACTCTTATTCCAGGAAGAATGCGATATTCCGCAATTCGCATCCGCTGGGCTCCCAGTTTTATCCCACGTGATGATCGGCCTCGAAGGTTGCTCCCACCAGGACAAGGATTTCATTCCAATGTGTGTGTTAAATATGATGATGGGCGGTGGAGGGTCTTTTAGTGCCGGAGGACCAGGAAAAGGAATGTATACTAGATTATACACCAATGTATTAAATAGATTTCATTGGATGTACAGCGCTACAGCATACAATCATGCTTATGCTGATAGTGGACTGTTTTGTATTCATGCTAGTGCTCCGCCCACACATGTCCGAGAAATGGTCGAAGTTGTAGTGAGAGAATTTGTTGGCATGACGGGTTCAATATCTGACCAAGAATTAAGGGTAAGTCAATAAAAACTTTGAAGAATACAATTTTGATGTTTGCTAATAATTTCAGAGAGCGAAAACCCAGCTGCAATCTATGTTACTGATGAATTTAGAGTCAAGACCAGTTGTTTTTGAAGATATTGCGAGACAAGTTTTAGCTACTGGTCATCGAAAACGCCCTCAGTATTTCATTGATGAAATTGGTAAGATGTGAAAACTATTTTTAATAATAAAATTTATAATTGTAATATTTTAGAAAAAATTACCAAAGATGATATTGTTAATATTGCCCGAAAACTCTTAAGTTCCCAACCTAGTGTAGCTGCCAGAGGCGATCTCCATAAGCTACCAGATTTACACTACGTTCAAGCTGGTCTTTTGGAAACTGCGGGAAAATTACAAAGAGGTAGAAAATTATCTTTGTTTAGGTAAAAGTGTTAATATTATTTTTTACACAAGTTTTACTACATGTGTCCAAATCAAATCAATCTATTTATGATGTCCTCATGTAATTTTATCATGTTTTCATTATATGATAATGTAATAACATTATTGACCTCATTTTTTGTTATAATTATTTTAAAATAAATTTACTTTGCAAGTAATAATACAAATTTTCACTCACCTTTTCCATTTAGGATCACTGGAAGGTAAAAATTGAAACTAAAGTCTACGCATCTTCAATTTTCCTATGAAGGGAGTGTCACACTTACCTAAGTTATTCTTGAAGTGTATCCCTGAAAATGAATAAATAAAAATAATTTTAAAGTTGAATTATATTATTTTGAGGGAAAATAGAAAACAGTTTATTACATATTAATTTAATATGGTTTTTCATTTAAAAAATGATTATTAAGCAATGGTAACTTCTTTAAACACTAATCTATTTGGTAATTACATGAAATGTAAGAACACATCATACAAAACAGACAAAAATGTATTCAGTGCTTATTCCATTCCAGAGAAAATGTCACCAATAGCAGCATATCTCGATTTTTACCGTCTATCGGTGATATTTCTCATACGAAACTTGATACTTGTTAAGAACTAAGGACAAATGGGAATGAATTGCCATTTGTTACTAGTTTGGTTATACAAACGTACTTAACGGATCGAATACAGCGATGCACATAAGTCATTGAATCACTGATTCACACGATTCACAAGCTGACTAAAAGCGGACACTCATGTAACTTTTTGTGACAGTTGAACACAACTTTGATTGACTAAAAGAAGCTTGATGACAAATGTTGCAGTAGTCTCGTGAATGCCCGCAATTCTGTGACACATCAACCTATGTGCGACGATTTCTGCATCTGTTTCCATTGAAATATTCTAAAAAACACGCGTGTCTAACGAAATTTTGAAATCATACACTGTGGTAAAGAATGCAAGTTCATTTTCACAGGCTTCCATGCATACATTCTCACACCAATCAGTAATAATACGTATTTAAAGCTATGTATTATAATATAGTAGAGTGAAAGTATGTAACCCGCATTTTTGTTCAATTGGCAGAATTTTTATTCATATACAATATATTATATCGAGACATTTCAAAATGGAATTTTAAAGTACAGTAGAACAAAAACTGTACATAAAGTGACAGATTTATGTTATCGTAAATAAGTTAACTTTCACGGTGTCATCACATGACATTACTGATGCTGTTATTTGATAACCACAATTCCGCAAGAAAATGATTGCCAGTATGTCATTAAAATGTATGGTATCATTATTTTGTACACTACCGAATCTTCTCTGATGAAATTATGAGTGAAGGAGTAATTATAATAATAAAAGACGCTAACTGGTACCGTAACAGAAATATATCAGCAAAACTGACATGACTGACATTAGGTACTTGTAAAAAGTTAGTGAAATCATTATGTGGTATAGGTATCATTGATATAATATCGGGAAAAACGAATGAAATATGACAAAATGAACAAACGTTATTTTTTTCTGTTTAGTTTACATTAAAGAGCGGGCGGATGCCCGTCGGTGAACTGCGAACGTTATATGTATTTCACTAAATAATTGTTAGTCTCAGGGGCCGTGTTAGCACAACTCCTGATCAAGATTTATAAGGCATCTTTGTTCAATGAACAGTTAACTAGTATAGATTTCATTTTTAAGAAAGTGCCATTTCTCTCAGTAGAAAGGTGCTGTCGTCCTTAAAAATAGAACCATTTCACGCTAAAAAGAATTATTTATAATAACAAATGTAATCGAAAGAGTTTAAATACATTATAGCACAAGTATTTATGTTTCATTACTTAACAAGTGGGCAGCGGTTGCGACTGCGACGGCGGATTGATTTTGAGTAAAACGTTGTTTGTCCGCCGTGCATTTTCGGAGCGTCTGTCGACTGTCTGTATGGACATGGAGTGAAAACGGAGAGTGGAAGGTATTATGATGGTGTATGAATTCGAATTGTTTGCACTTTTTAGACGCTCGCCTCGCACCTAGCACTCGTGCAGCAACGAGTCACTCACTCACAGTTGTGTGGCACACTCTTTCACAGTTTATATCACAGAAAAAATGTGTTTGCATAATTCATTTGTTAAGTACGATTTAAAGAGCAAGTCAACGCATAATTGGACACAAAATAACTAAATTCAAGTTGCTGATTGATAAAATTGGCTTTTCGTAAAATGTTGTAATTTTAAAGCACTTCAGGGAAGAATTATAATTTATTAAGTTTAGGATGGTTCAGTGATGATCAATAAACTGTCCTAAATAAAACGACTATATAATATTTAAACGAGAACTATGTACAATACAGCAGCGAATCCTTCACAGCAATCCAAGACCAAAACTACTCAAGTCTCGAATCTTATTTCTCGGTTCGGCAATAGATACTCAATGTAGTGTGTGTCGTGGTATTAGTGTCACGTGTAGTGTGTCGCTTTGTCGTATGTAGTGTACGCGTAGCATACGAGTTACAATACAAATGATGACTGAGCGAAAAATTGAAAAAAATATTAACTGATTCTTAATGGCAGTATTATTTGAAATTGCGTTATACTCGGACTTGAAACTTGTATATGTATTCAGTATTCACTTGGGTATCAATACCTGTTCATTGTCCACTAGAGTTTATATGGGTGCGAGCATTGCGGGCTTACGCTTTCGAGCATTACAAATCGGATTCACTTCTGTTAGGTAACTGGAATTCCTTCAAGGCGAAACGGTTCACTATGAAACGAAAGTCATAACGCGACAGTTCCCCGTTTGTTAGCACCAATCATCGTCATCAGAGTCCGAATGGCGATTCCGGTTTGTAGGCTTGGGTTTGTAGCCGTTGGGTACCGGACTGGGCAGCATTCGGCCACCACGACCCATGGCTACGGCTTGCTCGAAGCTGAGGGGTGCCGCTGCCGGGTTTCCTGGTGCATGACCATACGGTGGCGATAGAACGTCTGGGTGCTGCAAATGACCTGTGTTCACCTCTCGATCTCGATCTCGTTCCCGCGTTAGGTGCTCCCGAGGGTGGAAACCCAAGCTATGGCCATGCGGCATGTTGTGAGGTGTGTTGTGCGCAGAATGGGAATGCATTTGCTGAAATAATAATAATCACATAATAAAATATTTTAATAATTTGTTAATGATCAACTTACATGAGTTGGTGAAGCATTCAGCTTCGGAAAATTGATATTCGCAGGGCGCAACTGCAACGTAGAGGGTTTACAGGGCGTGGGAGGTAATCTTCGGCCCTGGCCACGGCGTCCACCTAATACAGGGTATGAGTGCTGCACGTTGGCGGTAACTGCTGATGAATGCTGCATAGGCTGGTTCAAGCCGACCACAGCGCAAGCTGAAACAATAAGCAAATCGTGAGGTATTGTTGTTTCCCATCCACAGCGATGGGAGACACCAATTCTGCCTTAAGAAGTTACAGATTTTTTACTATAAGGGGCTAGTATTTCTATAATCGGATAACTTTAACTAGTAGATAGTGACCCAAATTCAGAATATGATTACCGTCTTTAACGTGAAGAAATGACCTGGCCGCTTCCAACAGGAGTCAAGATGTCCGGCGACCTACTGCTACAATGGTAAAGTCTAGCTTTTCTATAACAGTTGCCACACAGCTTGGAAACGAGTTATCAACAGTGATATCCAGATATCTTAAGGTCACTGGTTGTCAAGCTGGAAGCAACTCCTGAATATGGGTCAATACCTATAGTAGCAATTGCTGGAACAATTGTTACCATAATATTCATCCCTTAACTAAAGTAATCCATAGTTGAAAATACCGAGCTAAGTGCAGAGCTGAGCAATAGTAAGTACAAAATTGAGCACGTTTTGGATGGCACAATTGTTTCTGAAAATAAAAACGATTGGAAGGATTTGCAGCATGAGTCGAAGATTTCCCAACTTTATTGCAATCTTCTTATGATCAAATCCCAGTGTTTAACTTTGTTTGAGTAATCCACAGTTACTCGGAAATCAGTCGTTGTTGCCCAGCTCTGGCAAAAGAATCTGTGGCAAAATTGGTGTGTCCCTTGGCGATGTCTGTGTCTGTTACCGATGTTGGGCGGTCCATGAGTGTGAGAGTGCGGCGTTGGACTGGGCGACCTGGAGCGCTGGCACAGACTCGTGGTGCCGTAGCCCCGGTTCGACCGCGATGGCCCGTGTCCCGTGTTACCAGACCGCGACATGTGCATGTTGTGTGACGTAGGAGAGGGGGAACGAGCCGGACTTGTGGACGCTGACCAGGAGCCTGTGCGAACACAAGTCTTAATCAAACTACCTGGTCGTCCCGTTTCTACTCATTCTCGGTAGTTTCATTTGTAAAAAAAAACATATTGGTAATATAAACTGGTACTGACCCCGAATCCGATGTCGCGTAGAATGGCCTCGATGGTCGTGCTTCACTATTTCTACTACATTGGACACGGTGTCCGAGAATCCGATATCGTGATGCAGATGCGGATGACGTGTTCTGGGTGATGGGCTGCGCTGCATCGTTGGCGAATTACCGCGTCTATGAAAATAATTGCTTCAAGTTTGTTTCTCTCGTATTTTTAATGTTTAGTTCGAAATTTTTCGATTTACCTTAGACTAGGCGACCTCCGATGCGAATTATTATATGTGGTTGGATGTAAATGTTGTTGTTCAGCTATGCTGTCTTCGGACGGGTGTCTTGACGCTTGCATGACGTCTTGCAATTCCATCATCTGTTACATACGCACACAATTCAACAAAAATTCGATGCACCGCTAGCGGCAGCATATCAACTTCTGACTGAATTAATCTCATTCATACCATGGCCATACAATCAGAAGAAACTACTGGAGATCATGCAATAAGAAATTGAACATGCTTTTCATGCAACATATATAGAAAATAAAATTCACTCCACAAATGTGAACAGGTTTAATTTGTCTAGTTTTCTTTTCTAATTTCACCTACATATTTTTTAACCTGATGCAATTTTTTGTTGGACTTTAAACGCTAAAATCTGCCTGAAACTCTATCAAACAGAACTATTATTAGTTTGTGATAAGTCATTTTTCTCTCACAAAATTTTTTTCGAAAACATTTATTAGGTTCTATGTGATTCTATACTATCTTGTTTTTAATCTATCTACAATGGGACCTAGCAATTCTTTTTTATTGGGATAAATTAATATGATGTTAACAACACATTGATATATAAGTTACCAATACATGCCGGCCTTTCACCTTTTTATTCCTAGAACAAAATAAATAGATATTAACACAAAAATTGGAATATATTACTCATATCTTTGACCACTTTCTAATTCCAAAAAGATTAAAAAATTTGGATGCATTCAATTCAAATCAGGACTTTCAGTCGAATAATTGTAGAATAAAGTAGATTTATTACAAGTTATTCATGGAGAAAAGGGATTTCTATCAACACCTGGTAGCACAATTGTATTGGTTAATTTGACAGTCATGACATGAGATGGTAATGTTAGACAGTGGTATTACAGCAAATAAGAGCAACGTATTGTAATTAATTTTTCAGAGAATAAAAATGTAAAAATGAAATCAAATTTTCCACAATTTTGATTAGTAGCATTTTGTTTCATCTCGATTATTTAAATAATTATAGCATTATACAATAAAAAATGTATGAATTGTACTATAAATGTATTTACTAACTTACTGACTTTCAAAATATTCTTATTATTTTTCATCAAATAATTGGCTATTCAATCAGTAAATTAGATAATCTCTTTCATACAGCACCCTAAAGGCATTTGTTTTTCACCGTGACGTTACTAGCAGGCCTTGAAGCACGCAATATGAAACTTCATTTCACTGATTTTTCTTTTAACAGTTCGATTTCCCTATGATTTTTCAGTAACCTCTTAGAATGAAGCGTTTTTATACTCTTTGTCTTTCAATGCTGCGTGTCGTCTTCGAGTACCAAGTTTTGGCAAACAAAACACTTCACCGTAGATCTAATTTTTGTTTCTGATATTACAATGTATGAGAAAGAACTGACAATAAATCCAGTCGAAAAGTTGGATTCGTAATCAATCTGAAGGTTGCACTTCCAGCACAACACTCAATGAACAGTATTTGTGACGTTGTGCGCAACTTAACAATTAGAATTGAACAAAAAACAGAAAGCAATTCACTGAAGTCACTTTATTGTACTTCGCATTAGTTTTAAATTTTTAGTTTTTCTATCCACTGATTTTCAGAAATATGCCCAGTTTACTCCAAAAAATTTCCAGATAAAAAAAATAGTTTTCTGTATACTTGATGGAAAATATTAGGTTTAATATGTAGAAATAAGTAAAGAAAAATGCCAGTTTACCAGTTAGCAACACTTTACTAATTAGCAACAGAAAATAACAAACAAAAAACGCACTATGACACGCGCCCAAATGACAGTTTTAGCCTAATTGAGAAAAATTACAACTTGAACATACATATAAGAAAACAAAGAAACTTTCGATTTCGCAGGAAACAAATATAAAGTCCATCTTAAGCTGCATCCAGAATTTCACGAGAATATTTAGCTTCTGACTTTTCTGACAAATTAATTTATAATATTTTTTATTTGTTACTATGCTTTTGCTTGGTAGTTGTCAAAACCGTTACTACGTTTTTGCAAGAATACAAGCTTTATTAGTATTTCTATAGAAAATTATTTCTATTTTTGGCGTCTTCCACTCAAGTTTTTCCATCAAATAGACAAAAAAATAGCATGTTCAACACTTAAGAAAAGCGATATTACTTTGCTCGTGTAAATTTAATTCACTCGCTCGTTGCTCTCGCTCGTGAATTGAAATATTTACACTCTAGTAAACTCTCACTTTTCTCTACTTGTCAAATAATCTACTATTATCGTATTGAAATTTACCAAAACGAGTTGTCATCTATATTTTATTACCTGGAAAAACATATTTTTGATTTTACATATTCTTGAATATGAGTTTTATTACTGATTGTGTTGCAGATTTTCTTATATGTTTAAATTTTCTCCCAAAAAACGTGTAAAGGAGAAGAAGTGATTACATCTACACCAATTTCAAATATGAAGAGCATTTTATTATCATTATTCCAATGAGTTTTTTTTTAAATTTATATTTGGTTTCCAACATCACTTCCATGATCTAAACCTCAGGTCATAGTCCAGTTGTCAGAGATTTTGACCTCTCGTAAAATGTGATATAACTGAAATTTGGCTCGTTGGTAGTTTTTTGGGTGTAGAAGAAGATAGAGAAATCTTTGCAGCTCTAAAGTGTATGCTAAGTTCATAATCTCGAAAACAAAATCGAAAATTTTGTTTTTGTCCTATATCTCGAAAAATAAAATAGAATAATCTAAAAAGTAATAGTACCACCCGAAAGATCAGGAAATTTTACTCAAAGTTATATCATAAGCTATATGAAAAAAAATTCTGCATCAATATAAAAAATTATTAAAAATACGAAAGCGAACTCGAAAACTCCACGCGCGCCAAGCCGCTGAATACAAATATTCAAGCGAGGCGTTCGAGGAAAAACTAAAGTTTCTTCATCTAAAATATATGCAAAATAAAAAAACCAAAGAGCATCTTAAAGTGGAGACTCTAAGCTTTTTGAAGAAGACATTAGTTTTCAATAATTTTTTTTCTCTCATAGAAAATTCGACCGGAAGTTAAAATTTCTAAAGTTCTCACTGACTTTTATGAAATTGAAGATATATATTAAAAGAGGCATAAAAAAATTAAATCCTTGTACATTTATCATCACTATACTTTCACTTTTAATATGAAAATAATTAAAATGATTAGCATTGTCTCTGTTTAATAAAACTCATGTTTTAAAATAGTCATTTTCTTTCGTAACATTCATTCGACAACATTTTCATTTTCAAAACGGTTTTTATTAATTTGTATGAATCAGAAATTATTACATCTACTTTTTTAAATGAAGTTGAAAATACACTTCATAATGAGTGATAAAAGAATTCGATACAACTTGATATGTTCGAGTAATCTTCAATATGAAAAATATATAAGAAAATGCATGTTCTTTGCTTATTCTTATTCCTGCAACTTGAAGTTGAGCTTCAAAAAATTATAAAAAAAAAAAAATTAAAGTTAAAATCCTGAGCTTCAAGAATATATTATTTACTTCTTGATTACGCATTCAGGTTATAAGCAAAAATTGATTGGAAAATGGACGATTCTAACTCAAAGATATCCAGTCCTGTCAAAATGACAGAACTGCCAACTTCGGAATCTCTTTTGGATTTGATTTTTTGCAATGATCTATGAACTATGAACTATCTATGGAATAAAGTTAGTATAAATTTATTTATTCTGAAAACTACGTTACCGACATTTTAAGAACACAGTGGCGTATATTTTGCATATTTTATGACGGATTTATCCATAATCTGATTCAATAAACAAAAAAGTAAGTAAATAGCTGTATTATTGAATGATTATTGAGAATTTATTATTATTCTACCAAATTATTAGGTTAAAATAGTGTTTTCAGAGGAACTGTCATACTGTCATCTGTCACTTGTAGCTCACTACCTCAAGCAGGCGGCAAAGAAAAAATCAGAACAAGGCGGCACGGATAATAATTTTTGATCACTCTGTATAAATTGAATTTTAAAATATAGAGATTGAAAATTTTTGGTATGTTCCAAATTGCCGACATATAGTATCCGCCATTCTTAATTTTGAAAATCTTATATCAAATTATTAATCAGCATCCCAAAAAAACCCTGGGTACTCATTCACAGAGAATATTCATATTGTTTATATCAAACTTTATTATTTTTTTCGATATAAAAATTTTCGATTTTGTTTTCGAGATTATGAACTTAGCATGCACTTTAGAGCACCCAAAAAGTACCTAGAAACCTAGTTTCAGCGATATCACATTTTATGAGAGATTTTGGTTTGAATTTGTCTTTGACAACTGGGCTATCATTTTAAATGAGAAAAATTTAGAATACAATCGAGAGTAATAGAGAGAAACTTTTTATAATGAATTAACCCATGAAAGTATATTAAATTAGTATAAGAAATATATAGTAAAAAATTTACCCTGTGCTTTGGACTTAACAATGATTGTCTTCAAGTGGCTAAAATCGGAGAAAAAAAAGCCTCCGGCAATTTTTTTTTTTCCTTATTGACTGGCTTGTGTAATTTCGTATAATTCAAATGTCGCCCTGAGTTTTTCCACTTTTTATGACTCTTAATAAACTTTTTTTAAATGCAGGTGTCAAGAAATTATGCAGAAATTATTACTGTTATCCAGTTCTGGCTCGATGCAAATAATATAGACTTCTAAGCGCTAGGAGCGAAGAAGAGTACTTACGTTGTAAACAAAAGCAATTAATAAACTTATGCTTCGAAAGTCTCGATTTGACTTGAAATTGTATGTCAAAAATCAAAATGATGATGATTTGAAAATTTTGTAAAGTTACTTTGAAAATGAGCTCTGAAAGTTTACCTTAGGGACCGAGTTCTCTTAGTGTTTCGTCTAGCAAGTGTAGCCAGAGAGCCTTCTTCTTGTTGCTCATGCTCACTGATGGAATTGGCCATGAGGGGTACGCCCTCTAGGCTAAGCGATCCAGCTCGGCTTCCCCCTGTCCCCCATTGGCCGGCCATGTCCAATAGGCAGTTAAAAAATGATGCTTTCTGCCATTCAACAAATGTTACAACTTTCATATTCTAATCAAGGACACTAGGCCGTCTATTTCAACATTGTTTAACTTTATCTAGAAGTTATAGCTTTCAACCTCAGAATAACTTTAATCAACGAAGAAAAGATTGGCCCTTGATTTACATGGAAAAATCACGGTCAATTTGGAGTTCCTAGTTCTCTATTGACTATTTTACTATTTCGCTATTGTATGTACCTAACATTTAAAATTTGTATCTCTATTTTGTTTCGTAATGCTCACTTGTGTCCAATATTTTCTTTTATACTTTAACACCTGTTTTACAGCTAGAACGACACAAGTTACAGAAAAAAGAGCATTCTCAATGCAAAATCATGCAGAAATCTAATTCAAATGACATACAACTATGCAAAAGTAGTAAACATTCCAGAGACGTCACATAAGAGAAATATCGTCATGCATCATATTCAGTATCACAGTATTAGAAAACAGTAGAATAAAGTGCAAAATTAGCTAATGCAATTTCGCAACACAACGAAACTAGATTATCATACAGACCATTTTATAAATCAAACTTTGATTAGAAAATTTTGCATTATCTAAGACTTCTGATATCGGGTTGATATTAAAATCAATATCTTTTACGCTGTGTGATAATCTAATATTTCTTCACGGGGTAATTGAGTGCAACTAAAAGAAGGATCTTAAAATACCACAAATATTTGAAGTATTTTAAAACTGCAACTAGACAGAAAAAAAACTACAAGATATCAGACAGAAATATAAGGATAAAACGATTTCACTATAACAAGAGGAATAGCTGATGCTAATATACTTCAAAAGACTAGCATTTTCTACTGTCCACTTGCAATACGGGACCTTACTATGAATGAGATGTAATTATTAACTGTGAATAGTTAAAAATATCTAAATTATTGCGCATTACAAAATCTATGTGGAAAATCTTTTGTAAAGAACAATACGTAACAATAAGAATAATAAAAATAACAAAGGGAGATGTTATATACTACCGCGTGGTTTGCTGTAGGGCTATTTCCAAAACCCTGTAAACAAATATTCAAATGATGTACATTATAGGGACACTAAATACAACAGAACACTGATAAACAGTTCTATTCAAATTCTTTCCACACTTAGATCTTTTTACCTTATTATTCATGCTACAAAATTATTGAAATAATCGACAGATAGGGGCAATGAAAAATTCAATAAATTTTCAAATTTGAACGTTATTTAATTTAACCTTTCATCCCCAGGGGTTTCAGGTATCTAATTTTAGTTTTCTGCAATCCTACTCCATATAAATTTTAAGTATGCCAAATCTCACATTCCTTCGTGCGTGCAGTATGCTTGAAATGGGGTATAAAGTTTTCTCTTTATGTATTAATTGATATAGTTAACGAGAAAAAACCCTGTATTAAGTTGCAATAATGTTTGTATAAATTTAGTATTTTAATTTACCCTTTATATTCTCTGTTTCTATTCAATTCACATTATTTCTATATGAAAATATGTAACAATTCACAATAGCATAATTTAGTTACAATTGAGAATACCTATACTTCAATATTTTGTATATTTTTTTTAAAATTATGGAAACTTCCAATGTTTCTGTGACATCAAACACTAAAATAACCCTAATTCACAATGGGCGTAAGCATAAGAAGTAAATAACATAATTCTTATGAAAATCTTACGCCTGTTCCCAATGAGCATAGCATAAAAATTATTTTCATTGCTTTTAGTTTTGTTTTTCATATTAAAGCTCTTAGTTCAGGGCATTACTTTTGTTACTGCACATGTTTGCAATCAAATGTCTTTTTTGGAAGACGAAATTCGTTTAGTATTGTTATTAAAACAAAGATTACAAATATTCCTAATCACAAAAACAAGTTTATTTTCATTCATTATCATTTGACACCTCTACTGTCTGTGTCTGTGAAAATATATTGCGCATGCGCATTAGGAAAATATATGCGTAAGAAATACGTAAAGTTGAGATGATTTCAGCTTTCTTATGTAGCTGTTATGCACTACGTTAACATAAGAAATACGTAAGAGCATTGTGAACACGGCCTTAAGAATCGCACATGTTCAACTTTATGTCTTATGCATTTCTTATGCTTATGTCCATTGTGAATTATGGCTTAATCCTAATTCACGATGGGCGTAAGCATAAGAAGTACATAAGAAATACATAAGACAAAATTGAACATGTGCAATTCTTATGGCCGTATGTATTTCTTATGCTTACGTAGTGCATAACAGCTGCATAAGAAAGTTGAAACCATCTCAACTTTACGTATTTCTTACGCATATATTTTCTTAATGCGCATGTCCAATATATTTTTACAGACACAGACAGTAAATGTGTCAAATGAATGAAAATTAACTTGTTTTTGTGGTTAGGAATATTTATAATCTTTGTTTTAATAACAATACTAAACGAGTTTCGTCTTCCGAAAAAGACATTTAATTGCAAACATATGCAGAAACAAAAGTAATGCCCTAAACCAAAGCTTTAATATTAAAAACAAAACCAAAAGCAATGAAAAATATTTTCAAATATAAAATTTGAAAAAAGGAGTCTTTAAAAAAGCTGTTTTGATAAAATAATCGAATCAAAACAAAAATAAAGCAAAGCGTTGTTTAGGACAAGTGATTTAAATTGTGACGGATACTAAAAACTAAAAGTACCTATATTTTATAACCAACTCAGGTCGCAATATCCCTATAAAATAATTTTTATGCTTTGCTTATGCTATGCTCACTGTGAACACGCATAAGATTTTCATAAGAATTATATTATGTACTTCTTATGCTACATAAGTTTATGTATTATAAAAAAAAATTGAAGCATCAATAGGTTTGAATTAAATACTGACGAGTATTTATAAAAGATACTCCAGAGATGAATCAGAATAGCTCGCCCATTTTATATTTTGCAGTATTTATTTCTGTTTGATTTTTTCTTGTTTATAATATAAAATCATTATTGGACGAATAAAAGGTAAGAAGATGTATTAGGAAATATTGAATAAACTGATAAATCAGTGAATAATGAAGATACACAACATGGGAGATGAGAACATAAATCGGTTGCACTAAACACTGTTCTACTTGTGCACTTCACCTGACTGCGAGTCTAATATCTAGTCAGAAGTACGGCAACATCACATCAAGCACAAACTCCGTACATGAAGTGCACAAATCCACAGACACATCCGAATTCCGTTCTCACATGGAACAACACCAACAGAAACAGACATGGGAGGACAAACTACGTCCTAGCTAAGGCACCATTAACAAGGCGACGTTTAAGCTTAGACTTTAAGGTACGTTTCCATCGAAAGTCTTAGTGCTTAACATGTATATTTAGTAAGAATATATTGGTTGATAAACAGACAAAATTGATTTTTGTAAATAAAAATCAGTATCTATACGACATTTGATGAATATTCAGGAAGAAATATTTGAAAGGGCCATTTACCTATCTTTTACAACAAAATAAGCAATAAAGTTCACCCACAGATCATTAAGTGCAAATTCACAATGTTCAATACCCGTGTTCACAATACTCTTACGTATATGTATTGTCATAAGAGCTACGTAATGAAAACGTGAAGTTGAGATAAACTCAATTTTATGTTATGTTTAAGTACGAAACAACTAATAGCGCATACGTCAACTTTAAACACGTGTTTTCATCTGACAGCTGACAACACCCTTTAAATATGATTGACATAGAATTATTAATAAAAAAAAACAACAATTTCTTCCTCGTCTTAATATTTCTCTTGTTGGCGACTTTTATAATGCAGTTTCAATAATAATGAAACAATCGCAAGATCTTTTTCAGACTTCATACAATAAAACAAAACAAACTACACTTCAAACTGTAGAAAGTGAAACTAAAGAAAAACAGTGAACACGAAACAGAATCGAGATCAACAGAATATTTGAAAATGACAGTCAGAGAAACCAACACAATACATCAATAACCCTAATTTGTATCTAGTTAAAATGAAAAAAACACTTTATTTTGATATTTTACATTACGACCACTGTGAACGTACATAATTTCTTACGTTTATGTTTTTACGTACTCCTTATGCTTACGCACATTGTGAATTGGCACTTAGTGTCCAACCAAATATTCGGCTTCGGTTTTTCCGGTTCATCGCAAATGGTCCTCCAAGCCCAAATAAATTTTATTTGCATAAGAGCCGTATCACTAGCCAGCACTGATCTCTATAGCTGTATTCTTTCGTTCACGGAGTACTGATCTAACTGATCTAGATCACTATGTGCTTGTTCTTTCGTTTACGGATTAGTCACCCCCACTCCAAATTTCAACTACTCCAGATCACCAACAACTCCTCTACCGAAAAGCTAGAGGAGTTCATGTGGTCCATATGTATTTGAAAAACGGCGGAGTTCATAATATTTGAATCATAAGAAATAAAAGAAATTGCCTTCAAGTAGCTTTAGTTGTGATAATTTATCCTGAAATTGAATTATAATTATTAAAAAGAAGAAATAATTACATGTATTTGTGTTTTATACATTTAAAAAATACTTTTTAAATTGGAAATTTTTGAATATTCATGATTAAAAGAAGTTAAAACAAATTTTAGGTAATGATCCCAGATAAACGCTCACTCAACAAATGTTTGGCGTTCTTTCGAATACAACAAATCATATGATCTCGACGCCATTTTGAACTGATCTTTAGACTCAGTTGGATCAGTAATCCGTTAACGAAAGAATACAGCTTATATAACACTGAATTGGGTTTAGGCCGTATTCTGGCATCTGAAAGCGGCCCCGGTTGAACGGCGACCTTGACAGTAAAATTGAGGTTTTGTGACACGATTCAGCAGCAAATTCAAAATACTTAAAGGAGATACTCGATGAGATTCGAAGCATAATACAAGTTAGATGATGAAATTATTCTCAATATACGTCAATATATGCACACATTAATAATCAATAATAGTTAAAAGTATTTAAAAATTGTTATAATAGTTAAAATATTTAAAAATATTCATTAATAGTTGAAAATATTTGTTAACTTTTTAGTATCAGTATTTTAACTATTTTTTAAACATTTTAGCTCTGAATTATTAAATTTATTGAATAGTTTTACGATTTTTGTTATAAATCTAAACAATAAATAGATCGTATTGAGAATTGTGTGACTATTTGAACATTTTTCTTTGGTTTTGCAGTTAACGCAATAGTTTTTGTATAGTTCGTTGAAAATAGTCGGAACAGCATCATTTTCCAGAGTCGTGTATCTTTTATTTTGTTTTAGCGCGGACGCAACAAAATTTTGAGAACATAACCTCATGTTTTTGGCTATTTCTAACTTTGGCAAACCCATTTGTTCGAGCCATTTTTAGAACGATTGTTCTTTGGATGGAAATCTTGAAAATATTCACATCATAGCATAGCAATAAAAATAAGTAATGTTTACTTATTTCAGTCATAACGACAGTTACTTCAGGTTATTTCGTTGTACTTCCTTGTGCAGTGTCAAATTTCTTGATGAATCGGATTTCTTTCCGCAAAACATGCACTCGATCATCATGTTTGATAAATAAAATACCGTCAAACCAAACAGCTAAATTTTAAATATCGCGGCCCAACGCGGTATTGATCTGTCACAAAACCTCAATTTTTACCAAGATGGCGGCGCTAAATTGAGGACGCATCTCAGCGGCCTAAATCCAATCCAGTATTATTATAGAGATCAGTGCTAGCCAGCGACTCAAGAATTACATTATGGCTAATCCTAGACTATATTAAGATCGCATCATGATTGATTTATACTTTATTTAAAATTAATCGAGAATTGAGACGCGTGGCAATACTGGAACTTCGCCTTATATAAAATTGATCAATCGGCTTACACATTCTCACGAAGTGAAATTTGTCCTCTACCTGATAGTTAATAAATAAATCAATCACATAATTCAATATTTATTTTTATAATTTGCCTTTTTTTAAATTAAGAATATTTTAAAATTTGTAGTTATCATAAAGTTTAGCACTAGAATGTTCGATGGAAACAAGGTTTTAGACTCGGTGAATCAAATGGCGGTTAATACTGCTTGTTTGCATTAATGATTTTGTTTAGAAATTCAGGGATAAAACTTACTGGGAGGCCGGTGGGCTCGATCTGGCCGAATCGCGTCGACCGCCAACTCTCCAGGATTAGTAGTCCTCCGTAGATTTTCCCTACAGTCATTTTTCCTGTGTTGAGTTCATCAGTTCGAGGGACTAATAGATCTAACAGATTTTTGGCCTGAATGGGCCAAATAGCTTTTATTGTTTCTCGCAGTTCATCATCTGCTTGGTCCATTTCTTGCGCTACAGAACAACAAAGATTAGTGCATGTAAATATAATAAAGAGGTATAAATACCAGATCGCATTTTAATACTGAGATTTTCACGAATCAGTGCAAAAAGTGTCGTTGTGAAACTAACTCGTCCGTCTGCATCTACTGGCATATTCATCCGAATTAATTTCTTATACGCTAAACGATTTGGGCACTTATTGCCAAATCCTAAAGGTGGATCCATGTTTTTTAACATGTCATACATTTCTGTATAATGAATTTTGCCACTAGAACAAAAATAAATTAACAAAACATTCTTGTTTTGAAGATTAGTAACGTACGTAGCATTGGGATCATATTCTGCCCAAATTCTGACGAATTCGTCTAAATGATGTGCACCTAAGATTGAGGAATCTCTCGTGAGGTAGTCGAAATTATCCATAATAACAGCCACGAATAAATTTAACATCTACAAATTATTATAATTAATATTCAAGAATGTATTTTAACTAATCAGTACTTACAAGAAATGAACAGAAGAATATAAACGATACAAAATATGCATACGCTAGATTTGAACCACAGCTTTCTGGTTCTTTTTGTGCACGGGGATCACAAGGTTGACCTTTTATACATGATAACATAATGTTAGGCCACGCTTCCCCCGTTGCACACCTAAATCAAATTTTATTTGAATCTAAAATATTCTGTATTACAGATATCTTACCTAAATAATAACATAAGGCCTTGGATAAAATCTCGAAAATTATTATGACGAGTGATGGCAGTTTCTGGCACTAAAGCGATATTGCCAAACACCTAAAAATACGATATGTATACATGAATAAGAAAAATATGAAATTTGGACATATTTTAATTAAAATTTTCATTTATGATACTGACCTGCATCCCAATAATAGCGTAGATGAAGAAAAGCATTGCAATGAGCAAACAAACATACGGCAATGCTTTGAAACTTTGTACAAAGGTCCACAATAATATTCGTATTGTGTATCCTTGGCGTAGAAGCTTGATAAGGCGAGCTGCACGAAAAAGACGGAGGAAGCCAACATTGATGAAATTTTCCTGTAAAATAATTCAGCATTTAGTCATCATATCTTTAGAAAATATTAGAAGAATAATTATAGCAAATTTATAGCTGAGCAGCAATAAAATAAGCTTTCCTCACAATAATCTTCGTATATTCCGATTTCTAATTGGTTTTTTAAACTTGATTGATTATTGTTGGCAACAAAATACATCGATATCCATGCTAAACAGTGATTAAGAACTGGAGTTATTAATAATTTCAATATTTAACCGGAAAAAAATTATCAAACATTTTTTTGGGAATAATGCTGAAGAAAATATTACAAGAATAATTTTCGATCGAAAAAATTATTGCTAAAATTGCAATACGTTTCAGATTTTCGAAAATAGTTATTACTAGAAAGATACATATTTTTTTGGAGGAAATATGTAATAATATATAATATATAATAATTCTTCTTAATCGATTTCGAAATCCATCTACAAGTTCCCAGGACTTCGGAGTTTATTTATACAAAGATAATTTTGATTCAATAGAAGAATCTGCTCTCCTACATTGATGTATCAATAGTTTGAATTGGCATTATAATATTTGACTGCTCTATCTATAAAGATAGATTATTGAGAAATACTGTGATAGACAAATATTTGATATAATCATAGATTTTCATGATTTCCTACTACTATTAATAAAGATTAATAATAAAAACGACTTTTGACTTTAAATTCTGTATATTTATTTGAAACTTTGACGTTTCGATCCTTGCTCAAAGGATCGAAACGTCAAAGTTTCAAATAAATATACAGAATTTAAAGTCAAAAGTCGTTTTTATTAAATAAAATTCTGAAAAATGTATAGAATATTGAAGACTAATAATTTTAAATCTGAGAACAAAATGTTCCTTTTTGATTTTGAATGTTGATCTAAACTAAGCTAAGACAAATACAATTCTAGTATATAAAGTACCATCTAACTGTATGCTTCAGTACAATCTTATTACTTGACTACTGTATATACGATAAGATTGTCAGTACAACAAACAAATACACAATTATTTGAGTAATGCATACACTTTACACTAATTTAAATGATTGTCAAATACGTTAGGTACTATAATGATATGAAATCTGTCGACTGAACTCTTCGTTTCTAATTTTCAAAGGATTATTTTCGCAATTTCGCTATAAAAATGTTCCATTTGCAAAAAAAAAATATTGATAAACACAGACATTCATATTTTAGTAACAAGAACCCAGAGATGTCTCAAGCGGGGGTGCAAGGGGTGCATGACACCCCGGCGCCATGTCCTTGAAGGCGGCAGTTGGGCCCCGAAGATAATTTTTTAAAAATAAGACCAATTTCTTCAACAAAATATTTTATTAGAGCTAATCCACAATCAACAATTAAGATTAAGATTTTGGATTGGAATTGTGGATTTTGGAATGAGACTGGGTTTCTGGATTTTAGATTGGATTGAGATTGTGGATTTTGGATTGGGATTGAGATTGGGATTGTGGATTTTTGATTGGGTTTGGGATTGTGGATTTTCGATTGGGATTGAAGTTGTTGAATTTGGGATTGGGATTGGGGTTCTGGATTTTGGATTGGGATTGGGATTGGATGATTGTGGATTTTTGATTGGGATTGGAATTGTGAATTTTTGATTGAGATTGAGATTGTGGATTTTCGATTGGAATTAGGTTTGTGGATTTTGGATTGGAATTAGGATTGTGGATTTTGGATTGGGATTGAAATTGTGGGTTGTGAAATGGGTTTGGGATCAAAATTGTGTATTTTGGATTGGGATTGTGATTGTGGTTTTTTTTTAATCAGGAATTGTGGATTTTGGATTGGGATTGGGATTGGGATTGTGGACTTTCGATCGGGATTGGGGTTGTAGATTTTTAATTGGGATTGGGATTGAAATTGTGGATTGAGATTGGGATTGGAGTTTTAGATTTTGGATTGGAATTGAGATTGTGGATTTTTGATTGGGATTGGGGTTGTGGATTTTCGATTAGGATTGATATTGTAGAATTTGGGATTGGGATTGGGTTTCTGAATTTTAGATTGGGATTGAGAGTTTTTGATTGGGATTGGAATAAGGATTATGGATTTTTGTTTGGGATTGGGTTTGTAGATTTTGGATTGGGATTAGGACTGTGGATTTTAAATTGGGATTGAAATTGTGGGTTGTGAATTGGGACTAAAATTGTGTATTTTGGATTTGGCTTGTGGTTGTGGTTTTTTCTTTAATCAGGAATTGTGGATTTTGGATTATGATTGAGATTTTGGATCGGGATTGGGTTTCTGGATTTTGGATTTTTGATTAGAATTGGGATTGTGGATTTTCGATTGGGATTGAAGTTGTAGAATTTGGGATTGGGTTTGGGTTTCCGGATTTTGGATTGGGATTGGAATTGGGATTGTGGATTCTTGTTTGGGATTGGGTTTGTGGATTCTGGATTGGGATCAGGATTCTGAATTGTGGATCTTGGATTGGGATTGAAATTGTGGATTGTGAATTGGGATTGGGATTAAAATTGTGTACTTTGGATTGCAATTGTGATTGTGGTTTTTTCTTTAATCAGGAATTGTGGATTTTGGATTGGGATTAGGATTTTGGATTGAGATTGGGTTTCTGGATTTTGGATTGGGATTGTGGATTTCGGATTGAGATTCGGTTTCTGGATTTTGGATTGGAATTGTGGATTTTTGATTGGGATTGAGATTGTGGATTTTCGATTGGGATTGAAGTTATAGGATTTGGGTTTGGGATTGGGTTTCTGGATTTTGGATTGGAATTGGGATTGTGGATTTTTGATTGGGATTGGGATTGTGTAGCTTTTGTAGAACTTATTCGAATAATAATACAATTTTCTCTGAAACTATAAACAAGACTTCTTTGAAATTTGGTACACATGTTCATAAGACTTTCGTAGATATACTGACGATTTTTTGTAATGTTTTCATTTCAGGTAGTCGAGATAATGACGTATAAGTCAATGTGAAACACGTCGCGTGCATTAACGCAATGTAATAATATGTCACCGAACAGCAACTTTGACATTTTTTATCTCGATAACAAGAAACAAGATTAAGTTCAAACTTTGCCAGAATATTCTTCACTAAACAAATAATATACTGTAAGAATTTGAATGAATTCCCATATACTTTGATTTCCTTCTCAACAACCTTAACGACTACCAGTGATCAGAATACTGAGTGTGAAGTCTTTTGGACGCAGCGCCTCTATAAGAATGTAGAAATTAAAGCGCAAAAAAAATTGTATTTTGAAAATATGAACAAAGAGTTTCTATTTGACAGAATTCACATTTCAGATCTACAGTACATCTACTAGATATCACTGACATTACACAACATTTATGAATGGGGATCAGAATGTAAATCTATGAGAAATAAATGATTAATAAGCAAATTAAATGAACAGAAGAATATATGTTGTCCAGTTTTAAATTAGGTATTGTATGCTTGTAAATAATTATTTTGAAATTCGTGCCTCCACATTCTTCTTTCTTGATCTTCTTATGTGCGCAGTAGAAATCGACCATGTTTTAGTGTTTATTTTGTTGAAGTTCAAGCGAAATAATATGTAATGAAACTTATAGTTAGAATGAAATAATTAAGACTACAAATGTAACATGTACATTGCTCATGCTAGTCCTACTGTTTGAGCGTAGGCATCTAGTTACATGACGTAAAAAATAAACATAAATAATGCGTCCGTTTTGAGTTTTCTATTACGGGTTTCCAAGTATTAGCAGCTTACCTTTCCTTCTTCTTTTTGCTGTCTCTCCTTTTATCATAATTGTAAAAAATTAATACAATTAATTCAAAATAAAATGAGCAAAAACTCAACATCTAAAATATAGTATCATACGCGCAAAGAAATTGAAAGTAAAAATGAAACCTGTATGTGTCTAAGAAAATTATCTAAAGCTGATTCTGTACTTAACGTGTGATTTGTCAAGACAAATGCTGTTTAAGAACTGTAAAAATACAATGAAATTAAGGTGATATACTTACACCAAATTCTATCACCATGGCGTCCACTATACTACCAACGACTGTTACGAAATCGAATGTATTCCATGGATCCTTGAAAAAATTCTGCGAAAACAAACAAATATTAGAATAATGAAATATTGCCAATTATTATTTGTTTGGATAAATTTTAACGATCAATCCAGATTCAAATAAAAAGCAATTACAATTTTCAGATATCGTATATATTGTGCTGTAAAACGGAATAGGATTGGATTAAGTTAGCATGCAGTTGTCCTGTTACTAAAGCATTAGTAACTAGTTTCTATGTCTAGAGGAAACAGTTACAGCTTCGCACTAAATTCTACTCTAAACACTAACTACGGTGACTGCAAGTGATTCATATAATAAATTGTACAGAAAAGTGGAACATTATAATCTGTAAAAGAGCATGAATGATGTATGGAAAATGTTCAACTTTTCGTTAATAAATGAAGTGTCAAACAGTGTTACTTTTGCCTGAAAGTAAACAACCTACAACGGAACATAGATAATTAGACATCACGGACATGAACTGAATGTCGGAACGTTGTAGTGTGTATTGAACATAGGCTACTAAAGAGGTTAAGTTACCTTAACGCCATAGGCGATGAGCTTCAAGACAGTCTCAAGCAGGAACAAAAAGGTGAACACAATGTTCATGATGGCCAAGATGTCAGCAAGTAATGGTGGAGCTTCATGGTACTATAAGACAACTGGCAAATATAGCCAACACTACCAACTAAGAGTAATGCCTACCTTTGTGCTACAACCCACCACCTGTCTACGAAGAGCTCCCACATCCAACTCATTAATCTTAATCCCAAAATACATCTTAAACTACATAATCTAGTCTTTTTCCAGTTAGAAGAAAGGTTTAGACTAAATTTTATCTCACTTGACTTCAATAAACATTTAAAAATAAATACTCAACATATAAAAGAGCTAAAATTTAATAAATAAGTAGTTAAGCAGCTGTTGTAATTCCAATTTACGTTTATGAAAAGTGTAAAACGTATCATTATGTTAGTAGCGCTCCAATTGTGTTAGAGTTGATATTTTGTAAGTAGTATTTCAGTGACACATAAAAAAACATGCACATGCATTCAAGAAGACCCAAGAATAAACCATGCACAGGTCACCAGTAGACTTTCACTTTTTGACATACTCAAAATTCGAAGTGCATCTACTGTGCAGTGCTGTGCGGGAACTGCGGGATCAAGATAGGAAGGAACAAAATTAGGAAACTGAGGATACAGGAAAAAATAAATAATTCAAAAATGGTTCAATAAGGATATCTGAAAATTAATTATTTACAATAATTGAACAGTTATCCATCAGTAGCAATTATAACATCAATGTTCATGTATATTTTGGGAAAGTTATTTGTAGTTATGTATCTTTGTTAAAATTAAAGCTATTAAATTTAACCGCATATTTACAATTTATCGTCTTAAATGTTAAAAGAGATATCAAAAAGAATCAATCTTAATCAACTTATTGTGGACATAAATAATGGCTCAAAATGTTGCAACAGACTAATATTGACTTAAGTTGATTAAGTTTGACGCTATAAAATAGTTATGTAAGTTGCATAAGGTCCTACACTGCTTACCCGGACGCCCATCGCTATAATCTTCAAGATAGTTTCGATTGTGAACATCCCAGTGAAGCCCCAGTTGAGGTATTTAAGGACTTGCTTGTACATCTCGCTTTGTTTGTAATACTGTCAACACACACACACCATTCACTGACTGCATGTGCTACATACTGCTACGAGTTATTTTACTGTTCTATTAAATGTGTTTTTTGTATTGTACGTACGATACGATTGAAATTGAGAAAGATGCTTTTACTGCCCTACTAGAATAACGCGCTATTACTAAATCTCTAGAGTTGACAATCACAGATTTAGAAATATTTACTATTTGAATTATAATAATATACAGGACAATGGAAAGAAGTAACTACAGTGTTCTAGACATTTAACGTACGAGAATAGTATGTTCCAAAACTCAATTACAATGATCTTGATTGTAATGCCTATTTACTGGGCAGAAATCTATTGAAAATTAATTTAAGAAATAAACTCCGCAGTGAAACTTCTTTGACAGATTGATTTTATGACTGTAAAACTATTATAGCCAATTGAACATGTCAGAAGCTTTATTTATGAAAAAGCACAAAAATTATTTATTGAATTTCGATCTATCTCCTCTAGATAGCTCTTTATTAAATTGCATTGATTAGTTCCTGTGGTTTTACTTTATTATTACACTGTAGTTCTTAGCTTCACCCACCTCAAACTCTGTATTTTAATTTGATCTCTTTTTGGTCTTGTATTACGTATGGGGTTGCGGGCTATCATGTGACTTTTTGCTCCAACCAATCCCAGTTTGGGTAGCAAACGTCAAAGTGACATTTCGTAAGCATTGTTTACTCTTTATTTGTTTGCTTGATTTTTGTGCTACTGGTATTTATTAGTGTTTTTGACGTTTTTTTGTGAGTATATTGTGACTTTTAGACTATTTCTGTTATTGTTACGTGTATTGTGTTAGTTTTAGCTCTAAATTTTTACTTTTAAAGGTTATGTGAAGATAAGCCTCGTTGTTTGTGTAGGTGCTGTAACTGCTGTATTATTTTCATGTGTATTGTGTTAGTTCTAGCTTCAACAGCCCGTTTCTCGGAACAATTTAAGTTAGTTCATTAATTAGTTTCATCTTAATTTTGATATTTTGTCCATCAAAACTTATGGAATATTCTTTCTGCCTGTTTCACATTACCAAGCACACTTTCGAAATAAAAGGACATAATTCTTTTAGAAAATATCCAGCTGATAGACACTAAAACTATGAGCCAAGCGTTTAACAACGAGCTGAAAGTAAACAAATAACTGTCACTTTGACGTATGTTACCCAGACTGGGATTGGCTGTAGCAAAAAAGTCACGTGACCGCCCCCTTGCTATTGTTTTCACTTGAACTCATATTGTATTTCTTAGCTCCGCCCACCTCAAATTCTATTTGATTAGATATTCTTTTGGTATTTTGTACCGTGTTTGTAGTTATTGGCAACTGAAATTACCGTTGGCGGCAGCACTGTGCTTACAAAATGGTGGATCAAAAGTGGTTTACGGCAAGTTTGTAATCTGTTTACAATATAAATACGTTGATATTCAGCAAAGAAATATTCATATTTCGTTGAATGATACAATTCAATTTCAATTGTGCGAGAAAGTATTGGCTTTCTTCTTTTATAACATTTAGTTTTTCTTTTAAATTTTTTAAATTTATATATGAATTTAAGTTGTAACTGAAAGACTGAATGAGGTTATGAAATTCATAGCTTCAAAGAAAATAACATTACAGGGAAGTATTTATGACATTTTTGTATTGTACATTTCAGCTTTCCCTGATGTACGAATTTTTCTAATCCGCATATCTTATTTATGAACTGGATCGTAGTCTCCAAATTTATTCACTACCGACACTTTCCTTTTCTCCTTTTAGAAAATTTATGGAAATTCAAATCAACAATTCAACTAAATTTGGAATGACATCTATAAATACAACAATTTTTGACACTTCTTCGTTTAGATTCCATATTATGAAGAGTAAAATCTTGAGAAAGACTAATATCAGTATAGCAATGAGGTTATGTAATTTAATAATAAAGTCGAAAGCTAAGTATTTTTCACTGAATTAATTGCAACAAATCCAATATGAACTATTGTAGTATAAAATTCCATATAAACAACCTTAAAAGAGCCATTAAATATTGCTAACAAAGCTATTAACATCACATATGATCAAATGGAAATTAAGGTTGAATTCACTTTACAATATAGTTCCACTTATAACCGCTAGGTGGCTACGGGTTAGTTTCAGTTACCAATAAGATTTGTTTTCTGCTCTAATTTATTGTATTCTGAAGATTGTAGCTTTGTTACTGAAATGTACATGAGTAATTCTAATAAAAAGTGAAGAAAAGGTTTTATTGTTTTATTTTTATAAATAATGTTGCAAATTTTCAAATCAAAATTATGCTGAGCCGAGGTCCAAAGCCTTCAGATACTTGAAAATTTAATGATATATAAAAGGGTACTCAAATTCTTATACGTAGTTCGGCAAATTTAAATCCGTTAAGTAAATAATAATTTTGATCAATTGTTAATTAATAAAAATTTAGTCTAATAGTTTCAAGATTAAATTTGAAAAGACGTCATAATAGATATTAATGATACAAGTTAGATATAGCCGTTGTAATGAAACGTGTGTGATGTTAAATCACGAGGCGATTAGCCAAGTGTTTTTACTACTCAAGTTTCATTACACTAGCTATATCAAACGTGTATCATTCAATATTTTATCTACGACGGCCTTAATTGCTGCCTGATTAGATTTTTTTATTTCAGGTTTGACATTCGAAAAACATTAAGTATAAAATTCATAGCTTGATCAAGTTGCATTTTATTCATTGTTATAGCAACTATTTGTTTGTTTGACAGCTGTCAAAGTTATAAAGAAAATAAACATATTTAATTATGAAAATCTTGTGTGTGTATTAATAGTTATTCATGATAAAAGAAACTTGAAATTTGATAGAATTTCTATTTTTATTATTTCTCTTACAAAGATGCGTGCCATTATGAAATTCATAATGACACGCAAACTAGTGGACGAATCACCTATTAGAGCACCGTCGTAGATAAAAATAATTTTTGGCCACTTTTATATATCTGTTTGAGATTGGTTTACTTTTTTTTTTGAGCTTGTACAGTTATCTTGACTTACAGAATATTATAATGATCAGGTTGCTGTAAATTGTAAATTGGTTCATAATGAAATATTTGTAATTTAGTTTTGGAACACTACCTACTAAAATAGTTATAATTACGAATATAAAAACATAATAAACCTAGGGGCAAACAAGGTAGGAGAACGCTAATAGGACACAAGTACGTACTCAATGTCATGATTGTCAATTTGAACAACAAACCAGGATTCCATTTTACATTCACAAACATGTGCAGCCACTGACTGATTCTGTTAGCACAGAGCTTATAATTATTTAGATGGTCACACATACACATACACGCATGCGACATTTAATGTCATTGTTTATATAATATATAATGTAAAATATATATAATACGTTGGCGTGTTAACTATCCAAAGCTTCAAGCCTTCATTAAATATCCAAATACTCGATATGAGACACTTAGATGTGACTATATACAAATGAAGAGATTTGGCAGCATTGTATCACGGAATGGACACTTATACAGACAATACTTGAACCACCGATCTCTATACCAACTAGTATATTATTTATATAATGAAAATATAGGTGAATTATATCGAATTGAATTGCGTAACCATAATAGTATGAAGAAAGGATAAAGACCCCTACTTCACATTATTATGTAGTACTCTGATAAATAACAGTTAATAAAGAGATCAGTGACTACTACATATAAAAATATTTCCAGGAGAGATGGTATCATTATACATTTACATTTAATTAAGCAGACAGAACAATTTGAGAACTCGTCACTTTGCCAGGCTAACATAGAAACTTTGCAATTTACGTTCATACTATTTAATGAAGGACTCTTTTCAACGTACGCAGTATAAGATAACTATTGACTGTGTGGATGAGCTGAAGCAATGTCCTAATATTTAAGAGTCATGCAGTGTTCAATGTAAAATGTATGCTGTATACAAGTTGTTTCACAAACAGTACAAGTGCAGTGTCTATCTGTAAAATGTTGATTAATTTCTGACTCTGGAAAATTATTCTTCGTTGGATTACTTCAGATCAATCACTAGATATGGCTGCTCTGTAAATTTATTCTCTTTTTGTTCTAAATTAATACACATAGATTAAAAATCCATAAAATTATTTCTTTTATGTTCATCAAGAAAAAATTATATGAGTGTGTATGATGCAACATGTTCTTTTTATTAGCTGTAGATCAACTTTTCAACCAAAAAAAATTGGAGCGATTATTTATAGATTGTAGACCATTTCCTGCAGTTTATCGGAGTTGCCACCCTTCCCGATTTCAAATTCATTAAAAATAATGCGATCTTAGAGGACAGAAAAAACGTTCAAAAACACAAATTAAGTATTCTTAGAATAAATTAGTTTTAAAAAGTGAAAGACCTCATTTTCTCATCATTTAGAGGCAGCTTTAATAAATATTTTTTGTTCATTGTTTGCAATATTAGTTTTATTATAGCCAAAAATGTAATATTGTTAAAGAGAGATTGTAACTGAGAGAGAGCTAGAATAGGCCTATGTTTGTATGGGGGTAAATGGCGCGTTTCGCTCCATTAAGTATTTTCTGATTGAAAAATATTGTGGAATGAGTAGAAAATGTTTTATGCCAAATTGCAATAGTGGATACAGGATATGTAAAGACAAACATTCTCTTCTTTTGTACCCAAATAATGTATTTTATTAAATAAGTGGCGCAAGGATAAAATACTAGAAAGAACAGATTATATTTGTGAAAAACATCTCAGAGAGGAAGATAATATAAAAGAATGGTCGGCTGGAGATGTAAAAGTGAGTAGACATTATTTTAAAATTATAATAGCAAATCTACTGATAATTTTATGTTACAAATTGGAAGGTTATATCAATGTTTCAAATTATTGAACATATCTAACTTAAATATTTACTGAAAAATTCAACTATGAGAAAACTTCTCGTCAATAAAAAATACAAATATTTCTATTTATGTTTTGTTGTGAATTACAGTGGTGGAACTACAACGAATTGACATTGATATTTATAAATAAATTTACAAAGGAAGCCGGACATGTTTTCAATTAGAATTTATTATACAGACTTGGAAAAGGCCAAATCAGACTTTTTTTCTATGAAAATAAGATCTAGATCAAAATGACAAGGATTGGGGTTTCAAAACAAGATGAGATTATGTCAATGTCGATTCGATGTGGTATCACTACGGGTGTGATAATTGTTTACCGTACATAAGCAAGTGTTCTTGTTAGCCCTGTGGCATTAGAATAGCTTTTTTTTTATTTATCCTGTGCTACATCCGGCAAATTGAAATTTAAGAACTATATTTAAAATATTGATATTCTTACTGATAAAATAGAATCAAAAAATAAAACTTTTATTGCGCAGTTTGTTATAATGTATAAAATTAAGTATAATAGATGTATACTATATTCTTGTTAAGTTTTTCATTGATGTTCAACAAACAAAAAAAAATTACAAAGCAGCATTTTACATTTCTACCTTTCTTCTGGTGAATAAGAAACTGTTTGTGTATATTTTTTTCAATTTTATTACGCCCGTTGTAATAAAATTATTTTAGTGTCTATTATAATTCATAATTAGAAAACTCGTGTTGAAAAAAATTTTTTAATAATTTACTATTTCATTGCCGGTTTTAATGAATAGAAATACTAATTTTCTTTTATTTTTGCCTTTCATTGAACAAATAATAAAGTATTTAATGGAATGAAGATATTGAACCTGTTTGGCAATTGTATTTTATTGAAAAAAGAAATATTTAATCTCATTTCTGCATATAAAGCACGCAAAGCTGGGCCTATTCTCGCTATCTCTCTTACATCTGCTGCATTACATTTTAGGCTTCATGTTTTCCAACTGAGTGTTCGCTCTTCTATTATCCTCCTTTATGGTCAAAACGAATCCATTAAAGGAATGTTCCGTTCATAAGTGCCAATTCACAATGTGCGTAAACGTAAGGAGTACGTAACCGTAAACATAAACGTAAAGTTAAACTACTGTATTTCAATGCCTGTGTTCACAATATTCTTGCGTATTTCTTACGTTTACGTATTGACATAAGAGCTACGTAATGAAAATGTAAAGTTGAGATAAATCCAACTTTATGTTATTTTTACGTACGAAACAACTAATAGCGCATGCGTCAACTTTAAACACGTTTTCATCTGACAGTTGACAACACCCTGGATCGAAACATGCTTTAAATATGATTGACATAGAATTATTAATTAAAAAAAACAACAATTTCTTCCTCGTCTTAATATTTCTCCCGCTGGCGACTTTTATAACGCAGTTTCAACCTGGTTTCAATAATAATGACTCATACAATAAAACAAAACAAACTTAACTCCAAACTATTAAAAGTGAAACCAGAGAAAAACATTAAAAAACGAAACAGAATCGAAATCAACAGAATTGAACAGAATATTAGAAAATGACTGTCAGAGAAATCAACACAATACATCAATAACCCTAATTTGTACCAACGTAAAATGAAAGAAACACTTTATTTTAATATTTTACGCTACGACCACTGTGAACGTACATAATTTCTTACGTTTATGTTCTTACGTACTCCTTATGTTTACGCACTTTGTGAATTGGCACTAATCGTTAGTGCCAATTCACAATGTGTGTAAACGTAAGTAGTACAGTTAAAATTATTTGGCGATAAGTATCTCAGCGGGTACTCCGCAAGAGGATTGAAGAGATTTATGGTGCTATATTTACCAGGGTAGTATTTATAATATATTTTTCACGTGAGATTTCCAATTGAACACATTTAAAACTATTTGTTTTGCATCGTCTGATAAATGTTTGCGTTTCTGATTCGCGATTGTAGTGCTTTCTTCGAAATTTTCGTTCTCAGGTTGTAACATTTTTAATGTTCACTGCGACAATACTGTTGAACTAATGAATTCAAGATCTAGAACATTCAAAATGATATTTATAAAATTTTCCCAATTAATAGTCTTCTTAGGAACAACTGTAATGAAAATATACCGTTAAAATGACCAAAATCCAATCCCAAGAAAGAAAATGAAAAAAATAATTTAACTCGCTCCTGAACACAAGTAGACTCAATACCTGCTGAGTTAAGCCAGCCCTAATCATTAGGGAGTCAAGTCAATCGCCAAATAATTTTAACTACACTATACGTAATAGTTTAACCATCGAATGAGAGTTGACTCTCAAATTATTTTATAGATGTGGTTTTCTTTCAGAACATTTAGCTATTATTCGAATCTCAAAGAAAACTAAACTTTATGACGAAATGGTTAGCAAATATTAGAACTCAGGCCACGAGAATTTTTGCAAGCACCCATTCAAATACTGGATTAGGAATTCCCATAGATACATTAGTATAACTTGCTTGAAATAGATGGATGACTGATATCTACACTATCCTAGAGGAGAACAAGACAGGGGTGCATTGAACGTATTTTTTATAATTTATTTTGATTCTAACAAAATATGTTGTTTTTATCTTGTAGAAATGGTTCAAAAGAAGATTCACTCCTACATTGGAATAACCAGAGTCCCACGGTTGCCATATTTTTAAAATTTTCATCTAAGTTATCTATCTGCCTGATACTTTGCAATAAGACAAATGAGTTGTAATACATCCTTGAAACCCTGTTGTTAAGATCATTTTCAATGTCTCTAGTAATCCAGTGGTATTAAAAACAGTCATGTTTATATATTTCTGGGGATTCCTAGTCAAGTATTTCGGTGGATACTTGTAAAGGTCAGTTTTATTTACAATTCGAGTAATAACTAAATTTTTTGAAAGAAAACCATATATATAATAGTTATTAACGTATAGAGGGCTGAAAGATTAAGTTTACACCCGCGGACAAAGTTTGAGGCCCGAAGCGTAGCGAGGGCCTTAATTCGTCCAAGGGTGTAAATTGTCTTTCAGGCCGAGGCACGTACAACGTTTTACGCACAACTGTGATAAAATTTACTTGTGAATTTCTCGTAAGTAATTAGTTTTTGAGAACACGCAAAAATATTTATTACTTCAAAATTATAAGGTGGCGTATGGTAACAAAAAACATGTCATGTGTTAAACAATTGATTTTCTTTATTTGTCAACAAAATTCTGTTGGTAGTTTTCTTATTTTAATAATAATACTGGTGGCCAATTCTCTAGTTTACAGCCCAACGGGCGGTAAATTTTTTTACCGCCCGACGGGCGTAAAGTAGAAGTTACCACCATGGTAACTAAGTTGTAAACAAACAATTTTGTATCAGTTGTGCGTAAAATAATTTAGGATTCAACTTTCATTCGATGGTTAAACTATAAACATAAACATTAAGTTGAACTACTGTATTTCAGTGCCCGTGTTCACAATGCTCTTACGTATTTCTTACGTTTACGTATTGACATAAGAGCTACGTAATGAAAACGTAAAGTTGAGATAAATTCAACTTTATGTTATTTTTACGTACGAAACAACTAATAGCGCATGCGTCATCTTTAAACACATGTTTTCATCTGACAGTTGACAACACCCTGGATCAAAACATGCTTTAAATATGATTGACATAGAATTATTGATAAAAAAAACAACAATTTCTATCTCGTCTTAATATTTCTCTTGTTGGCGACTTTTATAACGCAGTTTCAATAATAATGAAACAATCGCAAGATTTTTTTCAGACATCATACAATAAAACAAAACAAACTAAACTCCAAACCGTTGCAAGTGATACCCAAGAAAAACAGTAAACACGAAACAGAATCGAAATCAACAGAATATTTGAAAATGACAGTCAGAGAAACCAACACAATACATCAATAACCATAATTTGTACCAACATAAAATGACAAAAACACTTTATTTTGATATTTTACCTTACGAACGTTTATGTTTATGTTTTTATGTAGTCCTTATGTTTACGCACATTGTGAATTGGTACTTAGGTGGCTATGGGCTACGGGTTAATTTCAGTTCGAAAGGTGGCAGGTTACAGATTAATTGTTATAAAGAACTGTCATTCTCTGTACGCATTTTTTCCGTAGCTTTTATTTATATTGTAGCTTTATAAAATAGTCGACTCATTTCGTTGAAAGCATTTTTTTTCCAATAGAGTTATTGAAAATGATCTGTTTGTAATTGGTTCGTTGCAAAAATATACATGATAAGGATGAGAATCCCGCTTGGAAGGGATTACGGAAAATGTGAAAGTCGAGTCACATTCCACTCTTGCACAATTAGTACAAAATGGTGAGAAACTGAGCAGACGAAGCTAACCATCCTTATTATATATATTTTTGGTTTCTTGCAAGTTATTTTTTGTAGATGATGCGTGATAACTAATAATGAATGAAGTGTAGTTTCTAATAAAAATGCTGAATCAGAGAAACAGTTCCAATTAATCCATAAAACAATTATGAGTTTATAATTAAAAATATCAAATGAAGTTAGATCTACGGCTTACGCATAATTCAGAACGATTGCATTGAATATTGCCGAAGCAAAAATAAGAGAAACACTTTTATGGCCAAGTGGAGCTCTCTTGAGGTGGGTAGGACATTAAAAATATGGATATAACTCACCTTCATCATTAAGAGTAATGTATTAAATACGATGAGCATCATAATGAAGTATTCAAAAGGAGTGGAGACCACAACCCTCCAGATTTTATACTTCACACTACTTCTTTTACTTGGCATATACCTTTCCAGAGGTCGTGCTTGAATAGTGAAGTCTATACATGATTTCTTTAAGAAAACAAACAATTAGTGAACTCTGATGGGGATGATACATGTGATAGAAATACCTGGTTTTTATCAATTTCACCGTCTTGCAGCTCCGCTTCGCCTTGTTCTTGAAATGTAATGATAATCAAGGCAACGAAAATATTTACAAAGAAGAATGGGAACACTACGAAATAAACTATGTAGAAAATGGACATTTCTATTCGAAAGTTTTGTATGGGACCCTGATCTTCATAAGTGGCGGACATTGAATTTTGTAATACCCTGAAAGAAAATATTTTATCAATGATATCAACAACTGGATGAGTTATGTATGTGGTTTTAAATACGAACTGTGGCCATCCTTCTCCAGTTTGCACAGCAAACAATGTTAACATGGCCATCATAACATTATCATAATGAAACTGTTGCGGTTCCCATTTGCGTTTTTCCACTTTTGGCAGTTCGCTTTCTGGTTCGAATACAAAATACTGCCCCCTGGGAAACACAAAATGGTCATTTGATTCGTTAACTATCTGCATTATTAGATGATCGAGAAAAGTATACCAATCTTATATGTGGATACTAAGATTGGTGTAGCTTTTCTCGGTCCTCTTGTATTTGAAATACATACTGGCAATCTTCTTCTTTATATTTACTTCGATCAGTGCAAAAGAAAAACTTTCCATTAAATAACTGTACAGCTATTACGGCAAATATAAATTGAAAAAGTATATACACTATAAGAATGTTTATAACATTTTTTAAAGAGTTCACCACACAGTCAAACACTGCTTTTAATTTGGGTACACGTTTAATTGTTTTTAAAGGTCTAAGCACTCGCAATACACGAAGGGATTTGATGGTTGAGAGGTTCTGTCCCGCACTGCTGCCACTAAAGGACAAAAAAGATAAATTTTATTATAAATTAATATTGATATTAGTTGAGATTTATATAGTTCATTTCTTAATAATCACTCAGTATATAGGAAATGAACTGAAGTGGGTGTTTAATATACAGCTTACGTGAGGTCGAAGCCCATGGAGACAGCGGCGCAGATGACAACCACAGCATCCATAATGTTCCAGAACTCTCGGAGGTAGGACCCGGGATGTAATATAATACCTAAATCTAAAATCTATAACAAAAGAAACGAGGAATTGATAAATGCTTATTATTTACTGGAGATTTTGCTTACCTTAAGTACCATTTCTACTGTAAAGACACCTGTGAAGGCATAATCGAATTTATTTAAGATTTTGTTCTTAAGAGATTCTTCTTCAACAGGATCTTCACATGCTAATGCTATGGAACTTAACGTAATGACTATCATAATAAAGACATCAAAGTACTTTAGATTAACAACCCAATGAGCACCACGTCTTATTCTAAAAAAGTCGTAAATTAGAAAATGGGTCTAATTATGAAGAACGCATCTTACGGATTGGTGGGAGAAAGAATAAACATGCTTGAGTACGGCAACATTGGTTTCGGTCCCGTAATTTCCTCTTCCTCTTCTGATTTCTTATCATCTTTTTTCTTTTTGTTTCCTCTAGTAGGACTCGGAGGACAAACTTCCACTCTTGGTGGTGAACCTTCCATTTGTAATGCTTCCATCTCTTTCTCTAGCTCTTGCATTTGTTTTTCTTTGTTCTCTTCTACTTGTTCTTCTTCAGCAGCTGTTAATTCCTGAGCATTGGCTAAATTATCGACGGCGATAGCCAAGAACACGTTCAGAAGAGTGTAGTTGCCAAACAGCATAAGAACTATAAAATATAATGAGTAGATCATGCCACCTCCTTTGTGTCCTCCTTGAGATTCAATCCCTTGATACATAACTTCGTTCCAATCTTCACCCGTCAATATCTAAACATAAAATTGTTCATATAATGCTTAACAGTTGATGGATGTAAATGTACAACTACGCCGTTTTCCAAGTTGTACGAAATTTTGGATATATAAAAAGCGTAAGACAGGAGGAGTCAACTTTATATTACACTTACCGCCCGGAAAAACGTGCGCAAAATACTACTTATCCCACATGATAAATAAAAAAAAAATTGTTTTATAATCGCAACTATCGAAATAGTCCGTGAGACAGGGCATACATTTTTCGTTGATTACCGCTAACTTAAAACTTCGTGAGTGATTTCATTGTGATGAGTCCGACAGCTTTCACATTTGACGAAATTCTTGATTTAGGGGCGTTTTTCAGCGAGAGCTAATTGAACGTGTCAATTTCATAAAGTCTTGAAAATGTATTACCGTTATATTGATGTTTACACTAATCGAAAGATTTTTTGATTATAAAATGAAAAATAATATCGTCCTACATGAATATTGGAGGCCAGTGGTGAGTCCGACAAGCCGCACTTGTCAAAAATACGTTGGTATGAAAACGGATTACCGCTAGTCTGAGACTTTGAGGACGTATTCAATTATTTTTTTTCTAAGATTTGGTCATTTTGTCCAACAAATTTTCGGGGGCGTTTTCCCAGTCCGACACTGAAAACGTGTCAGGATTATAACAGTTCATTCATCAATGACCGCTCATCTCTATGTTTTGTATTCTCCATTCAAATAGTGTCTAGAACATTACTGTATACATGTCCGACAATTTAAGTGGGGCACAACTTCAAAAAATCAAAAATATGTTGTAAGAATGTGGCTGCGTTCATAGACATATACATATATGAAATGCATATCAAGTCAGTATGATTATTGATTATAAATAATAAAAAAAAGGCTTATCCACCTACGGGCGGCCTCGATCTTGGCACCAGACTACCTGGATCTTTAATCCCCTACTCGAACTCGGCACTATGCTAGGGATTAGGACTTATAGCTCAATCATTCTACCTGAGTGAGATTTTCTGGACACAGGTGTGATATCAAAGTCTTGCATAGAAATGAATCATTTATCTTGAACGACCAGGCGTAATTACATAATATTTTTAATTTTCAACTCCTCGTTAAGGGCTTCTCTGATTAGCTTGTTTAGTTGTAGGCGTGACTTAGTACACTATTATATCAGTATTTAACATAACTGAAATTATGAATGAATTAGATTTTGTGAAACTTACAGTACGTGTTTTTTTTTTTTTATATAATTTTACAATATGTATAATAATTTGTTTTCATTTGATGCAAGAAAAAGTGTTTTATTTGTTCTATAGTCTACTTATCGTTCATTTCAAAAAATATGACTCTTAAAATCTTCAATTTAAGACTCATACTTTTTTAAATGATCGATGGCCAAACTATACATATTTGTATGTTTTTGTAATTATGTAATTATGTATGTATAAATAAGTTTTTTTTTTAATAATATTTTCAAACCAATATTTTTTCTGAAGTTTCATTAAATATTATTTGCAGCATTATTTTTAATACAAATTAATTTTGAAATCAATATAGAAACTTATAAATCAAAATCTTGCAGGTTGATCGTGGTTTTATTTAAAAATTGACAGTGCGGAGTTCATGTGCGCCCCGCGCTAATCGGATTAGCGTTGGTGCCGAGTTCATGTGCGCCCCGCGCTAAAAGGATTAGCGTTGGTGCCGAGTTCATGTTCTTGGTGCCGAGTTCGTGTACGCCCCCACCTACATATTAATGTTATTTAGGAATTAATTGTGTGATATAAACTCAGTATACTGTGATAATCACCTCAAATATCATTCAAATTTACCTTCAACTGTGATATCTATATATTAATACGTCAAGAGCAAACTTTCGACCTCTTTTTAAGCATAATGCATGCACGAAGGAGTGTGAGATTTGGCATACTCAAAATTTATATGGAGAAGATGTGCAGAAAGCGAAAATTGTATACAGGTGTTCTATTTTAATGTATATATTAATACGTGAAGAGGAAGCTTTGCACCCCTTTTCAAGCATATTGCATGCAAGAAAAAATTTGATATTTGGCATACTTGAAGCTTATATGATCGAGTGCAGAAAGCTGAAAGTACATACAGGTGTCCCATTCTAATTTTACGACGTGAAGAAAAAACATTGTACCGCGCACACGAAGTAATGTGAAATATGTTGAAGTCTGTGTAAAGAATGTGAGATATGGCATATTTGAAGTATATCTGGAGAGATATGCACCAAACGGGAGAATGACTGAAGAAAATTTCAAAGATTTCTCTTCCCTTCCTATAGTCGGGGAAGAAAGTCATTTTGAATTCTTGAATGGGAACCACTCATCCTAATTTTAGATTCAAATGGAGCATCGAATACCAATTTAATTTTACTAGGAACCCCCGGAGATGGAAGATTAAAGTGAATAACGTTCCAACTTAGCGATATAATAATATATTTCTTTTTCTATTCTCTACTTTCCTTTTTTCAATTATTTTGTTAATGAATTATCCATTACTTGCTTATGAACAACGTTCATCACTTATCTCTTGATATTAAATACGTCCAAAACTGAGTTATATATATGCGAGCGTTTTCTTGTCGGACTGACGATAAGAACCAATATTTCTGTCGGACAATGTGTTTTTTGGACAGATAATATGTTTTCAAATTATGACTGTTTTGGTCCGACAAGCGATCATTGATGAGGGAACTGTTGAAGTCCTGACATGTTTTCAGTGTCGGACTGAGAAAACTCCCCAAAAATTTGTCGAACAAAATGACCAAATCTTAGATAAGAAATTATTGAACACGTCCTCAAAGTCTCAGACTAGCGGTAATCCGTTTTCATACCAACGTACTTTTGACAAGTGCGGCTTCTCGGACTCACCGCTGGCCCCAATATTCATGTCGGACAATATTATTTTTCATTTTATAATCAAAAAATCTCTTGATTAGCGTTAACATCAATATGACTGTAATACATTTTCAAGACTTCATGAAATTGACATGTTCAATTAGCTCTCGCTGAAAAACGCCCCCAAATCAAGAATTTCGTCAAATGTGAAAGCTGTCGGACTCATCACAATGAAGTCACTCACGAAGTTTCAAGTGAGCGGTAATCAACGAAAAATTTACGCCCTGTCTCACGGACTAAAATGCTCTAAAAGCAGTGTTCGAGATTACGGGAAGCTCAGAAAGTACCACTCAAATCGATAGCCAAACAAAACGAGAGTAAAAATTAGAGAAATTTTTCAGTTTACGGTCTTAAACAAAGTTTTAAAATTGAAGTCTGTAGACTTTACATTCCGATGGTTTTTCTTACCTGAAAGACAGTGAGAAGAGCAATCGGAAAGGTGTTGAAATTCGTTGGCGGTGTTCCTTCTTGGAAATTAAATTGGCCTCCAAATAGCTGCATTCCGAGCAGCGCGAATATAAGAATGAACAAGAAGAGCAGGAACAGAAGAGAGATAATGGATCTCATGGAGTTGAGTAATGAAATAACTAGATTTCTAAGTGATGACCAATATTTGGTCACTTTGAATATTCTTAGCAAACGAAGCGCTCGTAACACTGACAAACCGAAAGAGCCTCCTTTTACGTAAGACCATATGACTTCAAAGATGGATCCGGAAATGACGACGCAATCGAATCTGTTGAACGATGATTCGAAGTAAATTCTTGGACCTAGCGCGTACATTTTGATGAACATTTCCATCATAAACAGCCCAAGGAACACAAACTCCGCATAATCTACACAAAAAAAGAAATTGAGTACATACTGTAGTCTTAAATAGTTTAAAAACTCACAAAGGAAGTCTGTGAGCCAATCCGGTTGATGGTAATGCTCCACAGCGACGCACACAGTGTTGAAGAAAACAAGGACAATAACGAACCAGTAGAACCACTGCGTCTTGACAGTATGGCGGATCCAGAAACGGAATCTCTTCTCAGCTCGCCAGAAACCGACACAAGCTCCTTTGTTTTTCACCCGAGATTTGAGATATGATGCTCGGGAAAAACCTACAAGGAATTCTACTGCTAACATGTTGATTGTGCACAATAATTCAATATTCGATTGCATAATACCACCGCATTTGTGCATCACATTGCTAAACACTTAAAATACGAATAAAATTCACTACCTGAAATGTCATAACAATAAAATTGCAGTGGACAAGTTTGCAAAATACAAAGAAGTATATATACAAAATGCAGAATTGTCCACTAGACTATAGGTCACAATCAACGTGATCAACAAATGCTTCTGTACACACTCTCAATCTACAAGCATCGTGTCTATGAAATCTACAAGATTCTAACCAATCTCTACCAGCAAATCACCTACAATTAATGAGAAGTACTCTATCTAAATAGAGGATATTCAGCAGTCTGAGTTTCACACGCTATCATGACTATTTGTAGTACGTTTCTATACTAGACCATTAGTATAATAGATTTATAATGAAGATCTAAACACAAGACATGACAGAACCAGAGAAGTAAGAAGAATTTTATAAATTTACTCTATGGATACAGCCAAAGCTTGGGGTCTTGTGTTGCATTGCTGGATTCTGCGGAGTTGAATTGAATAATTGTGGATATTACAACAATAAGATCCAAAACTTTTATCTTTCAACGTGTTCAAAAATTCAATTACATATTTATTAGAGTATAAAGTATAGAGTATATTTATTTACTATTTTACATTGTACATTGTTTATAGCATGTCAAGTTATATAAATGTGTATTTTAAGAAAATTTGATAGCTTTAAAATCATTCAAACAAAGTCCTCGTCAAGCCAATTATGATTTAAATATTCTAAGACTGAGTAAAACAGTGGCGTAGTAAGAATCTCTTAATTCTCCTTTTAAAAACAAAATTAGACCAATTTCTTTACTGCTGTTGGTAAATAGTTATATAAATTTACATTCAAAGAGTTATTTTTGAATTTGGATAGCCTGAATCTTTGTGCACGAATCGAATCTGCATTCCGTGTATTATAATTATGAAAATCAGAAGAATTTTGAAAATTATTATTATGTTCATGAATCTCTATAATTACAGAATAAACAAACAGACATGGAAGTGGTAATATACGTAAACTAGCAGATGAAGGTTTGCAATGTTCTTTGCTGCCCACACCTGCAATTATTCTTATTGCTTTCTTTTGGAGCCGGAATATGCTGAGAGCATGTTACGAATTACCCCATAAGATAATTCCATAATTCAAATGAGAATGAAAAAGACCGTAGTAAGTTGTTAATAAAGCTTCTAAGCTCAAAGTATTATAAAGTTTACGAAGTAGGAATATTACACTTGCAAGTTTCTTCGACAAAAAATAAGTGTGATAGAATCAATTTAAGCGATCGTCTAGGTGCATGCCCAATATCTTAATATGCTCACCATTCGCCAAATTGTTGTTTGATGATATCACCATTGTTTGAGTTTTGTCAGAATTTAATTGCAATTTGTTAGCTTGAAACCATTCTTCTGCTTTCAATAAATAAATTTGAATAGATTTCCTCCGACGTTCAATATTTCTATCAGAGCATAGAGACATGAAGTAAGCAAAGTCATTTATATAAATTAAGAAAAGGACAGGCCCAAGTATACTGCCTTGTGGAATCCCGTTTTCCACTGGTAAAAATTTAGAACAATTTTCATTTAGAGCTACACACTGTTTTCGATTCAATAAATAAGAACTGAAAAGTTTGAGAGATAAATTTGATATTCCATAAAGTTTCAATTTTTCGATTAATACAACATGAGAGATACAGTCGAATGCTTTCTACAAATCACAATGCGTAATAGCTGCATGATTGCCTTGCTCTAAAGCTTCCATAATGTCCTTCACTATATTTGACACCGCATGAACTGTCGATTGGTTCTTACGGACACCAAACTGGGTATCACTGCACAATTGATTATTTTCAAGAAAATCAACCAATTTTACTTTGATCACCATTTCAAATATCTTTCCAAACATGGGTATAATCGAAATTGGACGATAACTTTGCACATTTTTCTCATCTCCTTTCTTGTATAAAGGTTATACCTTAGATAATTTCAATGAATTTGAGAACACGTCTTCAATTAAACATTTATTATATATAAATGTCAATGGATGAATAATTTCATTTACACATTCTTCAACAATACTAATGTCAATATCATATACAGGATGTATCACGGAAAGTGAAACATAGGCGTTTAACATGGGAAATCAGTTTTTACCTGCGCAATGCTCTCCTAATTATTTCAGACAAGAAGTTTCAGATGGATATAGTAAAACAGAAATTTCTGCATCCGAATCAATAAAAATAGTATATTCCGATACAAGTGCGGAATGGAGATCATTCCATGCGAATGTGAATAATTCAGCCACGAGACGAAGTCGAGTGGCAGAATTCACATGAGCATGGTATGATCGATTCGCACGAGTGACGGATGTTATTTTTTCTACAGTCAAAGGTGTCCGTGTGAATGTCTATAATCAAAATATACCGTTTTCTGAGAAAGAATTTGCTTCATTGATCCCATTCCAATTCATCAAAAGTTGATAAAATTACTCATATTGACTTCATTTTGAAGAGGAATGAAAAGAAAATCAAGGAGAATTAAAATTATGACAGTAATGAAACAGTTTATTCGCGATGCCACGCGGCTTTCTTAGGAATCTCTGAGCGTGCGGAATGACTCCTATTCCGCACGCTACAGCGTGTGGAATGGGTATCATTCTATAGTGACTGTAGAAAAAATATATTCTGGCAGCCTTATAACAGCAGAAAAAGAATTTGAAAATTCACAGAATTACAGCTAATCGTATAAGCCATGGAATCAGAAATAAGAGACGAACAAAAGCATAATGCTTTATACGTCAAATTATTATTATCCATTTTGACAAATTGTAATATTGTAATAAAAGATCGATATAAAAGTTATTGTCAAAAATGAATAACTATTCAAATGAAGAAAAGCTATAAATAATTGAATGGTATTATTCTGGCAATAGTTTACGGCAAATTCGTGATTATATTAGTACTCTTTGGCGAAATCATGATATTCCGAGGATGTCTACCATTCAACGATTCATTACCAAGTTTGAGAAGACAGGTACACTCAATTTCAAGAAAGAGGAACAAAATATCGAGAACTACAATGAAAATGAAGAAAATGTTCTTGCTTTGATAGAACTAGAACATACAATGAGTGTAAGAGAAGTTTCCAGGGAACTGAATATTCATTTTATGACAGTTCATAGAATTCTTAAGAAACATAAATACATTCCTTTCAAATTTCAAAATCATCAACATCTTTTGGAACGAGATTTTGAAGTGCTGTGAAATAATGATGGAGAAGTCAAATTATGATAGACTTCTTAAGGAATATTTTATTCTCAGATGAATGCACATTTACCATGAATGGCGAACCCAATGGTCATAATTACCGGTATTGGACCAAGAATAATCCACATAACGTTATACAGTCCCGGACACAATATCGACAAACTGTAAATGTATGGGCAGGAGTTTTAGGACATCAAATAATAGGCCCGTTCTTTATTATAAGAATAAATTCGGAGTAGTATTTGAATTTATTAATGAATATAGTTGGACCAGAAATTGCCGAAACAAATAAAGAAAATGTGTGGTTTCAACATGATGACTGCCCTGCACATAGTACAACAGAAATTCTGGAATATCTAAATCAAACATTTCCTGGAAGCTGGATAGGACGAAGAGAACCAATTAACTGGCTAGCACGGTCGCCTGATTTAAATCCGTGCGATATTTTTCTTTGGGGTCATTTAATAATGTTCATAAAAGAAGATACCAGAGTATAGAAGAACTTGAATATGCTATAACACAAGAATGTCAAAAAATAAATAATAGGCAATTAAGTAACATTCGGCAAAGTTTCTACAATAGATTGGGTTATTGTTTAGCACAAAACGGAGGATTGTTTGAACATCTATTATAATTTGAGAATTTAAGAATATTTTGAGTTTGTTATAGTTCATATTGGATTTAATTTGTTGCATTATTTAATTATTAGTGTTACTTTATTTTCTTTCGTCAATCTTAAAACAATAAATCAAATTGAACCACCCATTATTTAACATCATTATTATTAGATTTTTATTCAGAAAATTGATATTCACTATCTACGGAAGATATCTATTTTGACAATCATCATTCTGACAGTGACGTATTGAACGTTACGCTTTTGTTCGTCTCTTATTTATAATTTCATAGCTAATACTATTAAATGCAATTCCGTGAATATTCATATTTTATTTCTGCTATCATGAATTAGCCTAAATGTTTTTTTTTCCAATTAAATCGGTACAGAAATTTTGCTCTACAATATCCATTTGAAATTTTTTGTCTGAGATAATTTGGGGAGCAATGCGCACTGATTTCCCATGTTAAACGCCTATGTTTCACTTTCCGTGATATACCCTATATATCACGACATTTAGAATTATTCAAAGATAGTACGACTTTTAGTACTTTCTGCTCAGAAACTTCTAATAACTCCAGTCGAGCGTGAGAATTACGAGAACTCAGAAAAAAATTACGAACATCTAAATTTGCATTAGGTAGATCCTTTATAATATTTTCAGAAATAGATGTGAAAAAATCATTAAAGTCATTGCATGAGATATTGGGACTAGTTTTTACGTTAATATTTGTTTTATTTCTTTCGTTGTTAATCAACTTCCAGCAATCCTTCATTTTATTATCAGATTGCGATATAAAATTACTGTAAGAAGACTTTTTACATAGAATAATTTCGTTTTTGTACATTCTTTTGTAAATATTATAATTTTTGATATTAATATCATTTCTAGTGCAGACAGAAATAGATTTCAGACACTGAAGTGTATTTCTCATTTTGAAGAGAGATTCCGAAAACCAATGTATCACCTTTTTGTTAGATTTCTGTGGTACTTCAATCAACCTAAAATGATCATGAATCATGGAAGTGAAAATTCTAATAAAATTGTCCATCAATAAGGATGCGTCGAAACTTGAATCTAATAACATATTCCAATCATAATTCATTAGAGAGAGTCTGAATTTTGTAATATTAAAATTAGAGTAAAATCTTTTATATGAAAAGCCCAATTTAGAATTTGAGGTCAGACTAATGTTCCTTATTTTAAAAGTGTTTCATCAAGATAAGATTTCTTGTCTTGATGATCATTTCTTGTCTTGTCTTGATTTTCAAGACAAGAAAAAGAAAATTTGTTGTCTTGCCCATTTTTTGATCTTGAAATTTAGGGGGAATCCCCTTTTTCTATTGCTTTATCCAATTCGAACACTCAGTTTAGCGTTAGTGTCTACCCTTTATTCTTTCTGTCAGTTATGTTATGAATCGATTCTAGCAATGTTTCCCAAGAAATAAATAAAAAGTCTGTCATTTGCATTTTTAATCAGTATTTGCAATTATTATTTATTATATGATATAGCAATGTTCGAGATTCTGATGAATTTCTACATTTTAGGCCCTATTGAACTCAAAAAGTATAATAATTTGAGAACTCACTTCGAAAATGACAGCTGTCACTTTGAAAATGACGCTGTCACTTTGACAATGACGCTGTCATTTTGAAAGTTGATATGACACTCCTAAATTCATTAAACAGTGATGAAACTGGCCATGAAATTTATTGTCGGGGGAAAACTGTAAATACTGTAATGGCCACAGCAGATTCCAATTTCTTAATAATAGATTAATAAATATGCAGACTCGAAAAATTAATTGTCAAGATATCAAGATTTCTTGACAAGAAGTCTTGATTTTTGATAGTACTTTCTTGTTTTGTCTTGGGAAATGAAAAATACTTCTTGTCTTGATCTTGTCTTGATTTCAAGACAAGATCAAGACTACTTCTTGATTCTTGTGAAACACTATATTTTAATGAATTGGCCATAATGATCTGATATCAATGGATCAAAAACGCCGGTCTCTATTTTGCTCATATCCATGTTTGTCAAGATATTATCAATACAGGACGAGCTTCGCGGAGTAACCCGTGTAAAATCTGAAATTGTAACATATAAATTAAAGGAAGAAATCAAAGCAACCAAATTGTTTGTAGCTGAAGACAATGAATTGAACTACAAGTTGAAGTCACCTGCCAGTATAATATTCCTATATTTTTCTGTCACAAATATTAACAACAATTCTAATTTATCTAAAAATAAATTAAAATTACCTGCACAAGGTCGGTATACTGAAATAATGAATAATTCTAAATCTGTCAGCTCGACTGCACAGAATTCGGTTTCAAAAGCAATGCAAAAATCTTCTAGATTTATAGATTTAAAATTTTGATTTGACTTCAAAAGAGTAGCAACCCCACCATGTCTATTTGATTCTCTGCAAAAAGAGCACACCAATGGTCAATTCTTTATTTGAAAACTGTTATGGAAACACACAAGAATAATTTTTGTGGTAATAAGGTTTTAGATAAACAATTTTTGGATCTTACTTTGTGATGTGAGCGAATAAATATTATATTTTACATTTATATTTGCACCAATATGTTAGAATGAATATGTGATTTTATTTTTAATATGAATGTGATATTTATGTGTATTCTGTAACTGTACATTCTGTTTATGTAGTGCTAATGTTGTATCGATCAAATCAGTTCTGAAATATATAAGGTAATTATTATAACTACTCAATGTAAAAATGTGAGATTTTCTGTTGAATTAGTGTCTACTGCTGTCAATAATTGGACTGGTACTATGATTAACAACCACATTTTTACTTTCCCGACCTATATTTTTGACAGTTCAAGATTGTGATGAATCTTCACTGAATCAAAAAAGCACAATTTTAAAAAAAGTCGGTCTGTCAGGAAGCACTTAAGAAATTTAAAATAGCCAGAATTTAATTTGGACTAAGCTAAAATAGTCTTAAAAAGGATTTTTTTTTTCATTTTTTCGGATTAGAGTCTTTCCATTTTAAAATATTTACAGTGGAATTCAATATTTGCTATAGGAAAGCGTTTTTTGTGTTGTAGTTGGTGTAATGAGAATATGTTGTGAATCGCTTAATCCAGCAAGTGCAATCGCAAGACGCTTTTTGAGTTCGCTGGTAGCGAGCTACTAGACTGTCAACAGAATTACTACGAGAGACTAACTAAAATCAAAATAAAAAAAAATAAATCGATTTTGATTTTACACATGTTTTTTCCTGATGAGGCCGCATACCTTTTAGTTTTTTCTTAGGCACTGTAAGAAATACTGTGGATTAAAATAAGTTATCAGTGGAATTTTTGATAAATATTAACAAATAAAATAGTAAGTTTGATTGAACAATTTAATTTTGAACAATAATTTATGAACAATTTGGAATAAACTTCAAAAATGCAAGATAGGAATAAAATACATGCTTTTTTTCTGAGTAATTTAGATTGTAAAATACACTAACTAACAGTGTACAAAACTGTATCAATACAAAGATAGATAGAGAAAATGACATCCGGTTGGATTTGATTTGCATGTGATCAATAAATTTGATCATTTTCTTGTAATTTTTGCAACCAGATGCCAAAGAAGGCTTAAGGAAACGGATGAGCCTAGAATGATGATAGAGACCTTTCCGAAAGTGAAATGAAAGTCTCATTCTTCGAGTGAGAGTTTCGAGATTACGCTACTGAGAGAGTAGAACGTATAAACGTTTGCATGTTGCGTTCAAATTAATATTTCAACTCACCATCGTCTCCCATTTCGTCTTCTTGCTCTTCTTCCTCTGTATCCGTACTTTTACTTTTCCCTAATTTTTTCAGTTTCTTCTTCTTGGCTGCTCTTCTTCGCGCCTCTATTATGTGCATTTTTTCTTCTTCTGTTGTCCTTTCTTCGGCAAGAATTACTTCCTCTGCAGAGAAACACATTATAGTATGATACGATATACTCGTATAAAGTTGCTGAGTGCAATATAACAGAATCGAGGGCAGATCGTGTTTCTTTCTTACTTTGAGATTCTGTTAAGCGACTATTAAGCACACACTGCTTTTTGCACGATCGATTTACAGAAGTATTCATTAATTTGCATTTACAAATGTCAATTACAACAAACCTTATGTCTACTATGGTTGTGTATTTTATTTTCTCGTCAAAACTGAAAAAAGTACCGTGATTTTATTACAGATTTCTGAATGGTACTTATATAATGTGTCAATAACGTCTGTAAACAAGCTAAATTATACGATCGTGCGAAATTTTCATACGATTTCTTCGAAAAATCGTTTATTTTTGTTTATGTACTTTATCGAAGCACAAAGTAATAAAAAAATCATAGAATTTTATACTTTAAAAACAAAGAAACGTTTCGGGTGAATTTCAGATGAAATACATTTCAAAATAATATTTTATTTTCATGAAAAAATAAAGAGTTTATGAATGTTTTAATGAAAAAAAGGAGCTCGTGTATATACTTGGAATTATTTTGATGGACTCTTATTTGCTAACAAACATTAGTAGAATCAGCTTGTGTATTGTTATTCATAGAATACCTACTGGAATATGTTTAGAGATTGATTCTACTTCTAGAAAAATTATAATACCACAATTTAGACTAGTTCAAAATAGATCCGTTTCTCTATACTAATCTAACATGTAACGATGAAAATAGGACCTAAAATGTGCAGACGTCAACACAAATTACAATATTGAGTCCAAACAAACATCAATTTTTTACAATTGAAACAAAAAATATCCTTGTAATAGATCGTAGATTTAATAGCTGGATGTTTACAAGTACAACTTCAAGCACAAGTATGACGACTTTGTAACTGTTTTCAGACTATAAATTTTTCTGTAGGTACATAAATTTCAGTGCATTATTCTATTCGAATTTTCATGTCAAATCTCGTATATAATTTTGGTTTGGCTTGCAAAGAATTCTGTACAGTATTAATTCAAAAAATGTATAGTCTGAACACAGCTTTTTGATTCATCAACTTTTCTATAGATTTAGCTTAAATCATCTAACGATACATAAGAGTGTGACTATGCAAAAAATATCTTTTAAATTTCATGTGACACTTTTCTGCACTTGTTACACTTTATATTATACTAGCAATAGGAATGCATACCTGCTTTGCAAATCCAAGCAACATAGCCATTGAGTTCTCTCTCTAGCTGAGCTTGTCTTCGCAACTTTAGAAAAACTTGCCGATTTTCTACTTTTTCTCTTTCCTTGGCAAACTCTCTACGGGTGATAAGCATCATAATTAATATTAAATTACTTTAAAACTACTTCTAATAAGGGAATAAGCATACAATTGGAGTAAAAACAGAGGAATACTAATTTTATGTAAAGTGTACGGTGGTCGGCGCAAAGTTTGTTCTAGCTGTATACTATTCACCTGAATGTGTTATCCAGTCTAGATACGCAATAAACATATCTGTAAATTGTTGTTTTGAACGCATTTTATGAAAGTTAGCTCGTCGTTCAACACGACCACGTTCATTTGAAAATTCTCTGCATTTAAACAATAAAATAAAAATAATAATCTGTTAGTGTCTGAGGTCCTGATAATTATGTGTAAACATACTAATATATTTGTAAAAGTGAATAACGATGAGAGTTTCAATTAAAATGAATTCATATTGTCTTACTGTGACATTTAGAGCACTTTGATCCAATAAAATATTGAAAGCTGACCAATTTCGTAATGTAGGTACATAGGGTACGTTCCACTAGGCGACTGTCACACTCATGTCGCCTCAATAATCGTTCCACAAGACGATTGCGTTATGAATATCGTCATTAATCGCGACCACTTCAAGCTCACAACGCTTGCGATTGAAAGATGGGCCGAACTGGTCGTCCAATTTGTAATTTCGATTCCAAATTATGTCGATTGATTCAAGATTTTCCATTTGTCAATATGACAGATAATTTCACCTCTCATTATCATTATTTATTATTTGTGAGAGATTAATTTACACAGGCATATTGGATTCTTTTTATTCATATTTTTAGCGCAATCTCTTTGGAAAAATTATTATATTCACTTTGGCTGTCTGGCTGGCTGGCGTGACGCTGAGTTCTCAGCAACTATACTATTTACAGACTTGAAACTGGTACTAAATAAAAGCTGCTGTTTCGTAGGTTTGCACTAATTGCTTCAATTCAAGCTCAGGGATTCTGGAAGATTGAATTATTCAATTACTTGTTTCAAGTGAAACAATGCCCATAGATATATATGACATTAGGGATATGGCAATTGAAGTTTATTCAAGTAGATAAAAATTTAGTTACAACTTTAGCCGTGGGTGTCACTATTATTATATACAGTTGTCAAATCTGTCCGGGATTCATTCAATGACTTGTTTGATGCGAATTTGAAGCTTATTAGAATGAACTATTATTATTGGATGAAAATTTGTTTACTCTTAGTGAGTTTTTTTTTTATATAGCTTTGATAAAGATCAAATTATTATTTCAAGGTACAGCACTTGACCTCCCGTCAGTCAATAACTAAACAATGAAGATTAAAAGGTATTTTTGAGTTTGTACATGCATAAATTATGTACCTATTAAATAGTCAACTTGAAACTAGTACTAAATAAAAGCTGCTGTTTCGTAAGTTTGCCCAAACTGCTTGATTTCAAGTTCAGTAATTGTGGGAGATGGTAATTTGCGAAATCCCTGAAGTAACAAGCATTTATGAGCTGTCAAAAATGCGCTTTCATCATCTAGATGATTCTTGAATTTTTTTGCTACTTTCGTTCTCGACTACGAATTGTCAGTTTATTTGACATTCAACAGACACTCGCATCGTTCCACTTGACGCACTAACCACAGCAATCATGTGTTAATGAAACGGCAAAAACTGTGATCGTGAGCGAATCGTTGCGATCGTCTAGTAAAACGTACTCTAGTGAATTGAAAACAAACTTTCGTTGCCTTCACCTGAAGTACACGTAAAGATGTTTGCACATAATAAAATATGATATAAATTATTGTAAATGAATAAATTAAAAATGAAATTGGTAGTTTTGTTTGAACTTACCCACTGAGAACACCAAGAACCAGATTGAGCATGAAGAATGACCCCAGAACAATAAGTGGCACAAAATAAATCCAATTGAAACAACTACCCAGGGCATCGTTTGTCTGGAACAAATTCATATATTATTAAGTTGTAATTCCAAAGTATATTCTACTCGAAAACAGGTAGAACATATACAGGGCGATGTAAAAATGCAGAATGAAATACATGAGGCTGTTTCAATACTTATGCACCAAAAATAATTTATTTGCAATTTGCAAAATTGAAGATGGTTTCTTGGACCAAAAATTATTTCATATATTGCTTAATGAACTTAGGAAGAATAATTGTTTTGATTACACAATAATAGGGAATATGTATGAAATTTAAATTTGGTTCAAATATTTTTATTCCGAATTTTTATTGGCCGGACATTTGTACTGAACCATCATTTTGGTAATTAATATCTTTTTAATTGCTTAAAATTAATAAATAAAAGTGCAAATTAAGCGAGGGAAATTCAAAGTTCTAAAACGTAGCCCCATTGGTTAAAACGAAATGTGACGTCAAATACTATGCCAACAAGTGCGCACTGCTTACATTTGTACGGCATTGCAGGCTTTTGATTAGAAAACATAGTAATAACGTGTGTGTTGTAAATTCATTTATTGTTTAAGTGTAATTTTAGCATCCTAGTGAGATTATAAATCATTTAAGACAGTGGTTTTGTAAAAGCACAATCTGATAATCTGTCAAGAATAGATCCATTAATGATGTCGTTTTATTTTCTTTTAAATCCAAATTTTACGTCCATTGAAGTAAAAAGAGTGAACACTGCAAAGTAATTATTCAATAATAACACATTATGTACGCTATTTTAATAAATACAATCCGAAATATGATGAGCAGTGAACATAGCCCATAATTTCTGTTTATTTTAGAACGAGCAAATGTTAAACGAATCCGCATACATACACTGTATTTTATCGCTAAAACTAATCACATATAATGTTATTCATGATCTGTCAAGTTAATTATGACACCTCATCTCTCTGATAACTTTACATTATTTCTTACGTATTTTAAAACTTGAAAATTCTATCAGGTACATCTCTGATAGTATTTTGCATTCAGGCACAATGTAATACTTATAAATTGACTTTTGAGCTATTTTAATACTGAAATAAGCTGAGAATGAAAATACCTGTAGTAAACAATGGACTGTAATGTCACTGGACATGGTATTTGACGTCATCAATAGAGCGCGCGAAAATGGCGGCGTTTAAACGGCTCAAAATTATTCTCAATTTTAAATATTTTTCTAAACTTGATTACAGCACTTTCAAACATAATTCATATTCTTTACTATGTTATAACGATGTAAACAGTGAATATTTCAAAATATCAGTGCACGGTACGAAATTTTAGGGTAACTGAATATAACTGAACTCATATATTTTAGAATGATCTAATTATTAATTACAAATTGGTCGCACAGAATAAGCGAGACGCATGCATTAAATAACGATGATTGGAATGACGTTGTGAGAATAATGAATTTAGCTTTGTTTCGTTATAAACTTGCACCTCCATTAACTCATTATAACTGTATGCATTTATTTTCATAAACACTGTTAATCCAAACAAATAAGTATACTGAATAAATCAAATTATTTATTTCACAGTATTCAATAATTATAAATAGTAAAATAGATGTTCACTGTAAGCATAATGCAATTTTTTGCGAATTTAAACCATGTCTTTTAGTTCTTGAACCAATTTGTCAAACGTTTGGTGCTTAAGTGAGAAAGTAGCAGTAATTTAGTTTTTACATATAAAAATTTGAATAAATTATTGTTTTGAACCTGCATTTGACATTTTATTTAAAATTTGTTTGTTTAACGTTTCTTTATTTCAAAATTTATGTTTGATAGTTACCCAGTATAATATTGACGTCCACCCTTCCATAGTAATACATTGGAACACAGTCAACATGGCAAACCCAATATTGTCGAAAGATGTGATTCCCATATTCGGTCCTTCCCAATTTTCGAGGCACGTTGAGTTGCCGTATCTACAAACGTAACTTCCTGTTGGTGCCACCGTTTCATTATCCGTGTTGCAAGGTGTTGCTTGATCACCTTCTTTGATAATCTCATCTAAACATAATCAACATACCAGAAATTAATATCAAATACAGTTTGATGAACTTATAATATGATCCGAAACAAAACGATAGAAACTGTTCTAAATAGCAGATAATTATAAAGTGGTTTCTTGGTTTTTTTTGGCGATTATTACGTAACTCTTATACTAAGGATGACTTGATATATATTTGCCCTGAAACTTTCATAATTCTGGTTCTAAATCGTTGAAATAGGGAGATTTAACAGTCTCTGTTGTTAAGTTTCGGAGAACAGTCTTAAATGATCCTTACCGATGTCTTCTATGTTATAACAGGTTCTGTGTAGCGCTCCAGAGTAAAACTCTAATCCAATGATGGCAAAGATCACAATAGCAAACAATACGAGCAACCCAATTTGCAGTAAAGGTGCCATTGCTTTGATGATAGACTTCAAGACAACCTGTAAGCCTATGCACATACGAGACGATGTATTAGACACAAGGGAATCGTTACACTTCAGTAAAAAATACAACAGTAAGAAGAAAATACTTTACTTGAGGAAATAAAGGTAAAGAAATACGCCATCAAAAGCAATCACTACTTTATAAAAATTTGTTATGCTGAATCGAACAACAGACTACTAACAGCAGCCAAGAATATTTGATGCAGTCTCTCCCAAGCTGAAGACCAAAACAGTTTTATTTGGAGCTATTCTATCTAAAGAAGGTTAGGATTAGGGAAATAACTATACAGCATTTAGGAAATATCATGGAATGAGTTGGAGACATCACGAAGATTTTTTTTTTTCTAATGGACAGAAGTGAGATTTCTGTATGATATGATTAGCTGTAACCATTAGTGGATGCTTTGAAAGCAAGCAAAATTTCCTGTGCAGCGTGATTTACGTTGCCCATCATACTGTCACAGGATGCTCAGTTATAGGACACAGAGACACAGATATAAATCTTGCCCAGTCTCTTTTTCAAAATTATTTTTGTTAAAACCAAGAATCAACGGTATAATGTTGTACGTATATATTTGTTTCCCAATGACTGTCAGACAAGTGGAGACCTAAGCATTGAAAAATATTTTTAAAGAGAAAAAAATATATATTTTCATATTTTCAGTCGTCGATTAATTTGATTAGTTAGCTGGAATAAAATTTGCATTATTTCTCCAGAACAAAGAGTGTAGTTTTGATCCTCGATGTAGGGAGAGAAGGCATATTAAAAAATAGATGTTTGGCTGAAGCAGGAAAGGTAAATATTTGAAAACTACAGAGAGTGACTATTCTACTAGCTAGGTAATATCTAACCGCTACTTACTAGGAATGCCAGAGACTAGCTTGAGAGGTCTTAATACTCGAATAGCTCTCAATGTACGCAGGTCCACTTCAAAGTAGTTCTGAGGGACCATCGTGAGGAACCTGCAAAACACTAGCCTCTACATTCTAGTTCTACGCTAGACAACAACACACCCACTGTACACTACATAAATTATTACTATTAGGTATATTTGAAAGTGGGTAGGTAGGTAATCTGTCTGTTTCAATATATAGTTTATGAGAATGTCTAAAAGAAGTCTGTAAAAAATACTATTCATTTAGAGAACACTTATAAAATTACATAAAAGAGCGCACTATAAATTTCGTTATATAAAAAGAATTGTATGTGATTTCCATAAGAATGCAATGCTACAAAATTACAAATACTTATGAATAAAAAACAACTGGAACATATGCTAAGAGCTTCAAACGTAGAACTACGCTGGCAAGACCAGGCGTGGCAAAGTCTTCAACTCTCGTTTCAGATCAATTTCCATTGTACATGACTTTTTCTGTGCATCATCATCATCACAGTAATTTTCTTAGAATTTCTTGGGCATGGGTCTGTAAACTCTCGTTTTACTTCAGGTAAACACTTTTACAATCCTCTAGTTTTTGAGCTATAGCACGAAGTAATGTTGGTTACTGTATCTCAAGTCGTTCTGTCACAAAATTCATACACCTGCTTCAAACAATTTGAATATAGTTAGAAAGCGATCCAATAGCTTAAAATTATATTTGGCCTTTGTTGACACTTTCGGAACTCAAGAAAAGACGTAGTTCTACGTCCAAAATGTATGAATAATTTTACGAGATGACTGCATTCGTACGGAAATTTGAACAGAAGGTGACTAGTGCGCATGCAACACAGTTTTCAAAGAGTAGTAACTTCTGGAATCTAAAAATGAGAAATTAAAATCCTACAGCCTAATTAAATGGCAAATGTAAACGAAACGTATTATCTATCTGCCACACTCCATCTGTATTCCTACTGAATATGTACAAAATGTTGTAGAATAAAGATAGAGCTAGACAGAGGCAGAATGTTACGGTCAGTTACAATTACAATAACAATATATCGATGATGTAAACGTAAATTAAACGTAAACCTGCCCTGACTTCAATATCAATATCATTACAATCTAAAAGTTCTATGAGACTAATGAACTACACCGTTTCTGTTACTATATAAACTGGACTAGCTGTCGAACTGTGACTATGAACAAGATACGAGACAAGGACAACGAGCTCTACATTGTCGAGCACGAGATATCGTGTTGCCTTACTTGGAATACGCGACACCAGTTTCAGTGGTCGCAACACGCGAAACGATCGCAACATCCGAAGATCAACATCAACGTTAGACTCGGCAAAAATTGTCATTGACCTAACGAATACCAACTTTCATCAAATCTATGAGGTGGCATTCACTCATTCACTTTGTGACAGCCACATCTCATACACTGCACATTTACACAAAGAAATTTTACAATTAGTCATAAAATTTTATATTTTTCACCAGCATATTCTAAAAAATTCAAATGCAAAAATAACAGTATTAGTCCAGCCCCAGGAGGAATAGTAAACTTTTTAGTAAACATAAGTCAAATTTTCAGATGAGAGTAAACTGCTGTTTGGAATTGGCTCATTAGTAGCTAACCATCCATTATCGAGAGCAATATAGTTTTTAGTTTTTTAGCCTCAAACACATAATGCCTTATGTACCAAAGTTAGTTCTACTATTAATGCAAAGAATATTATGATGTTTTCTTTTTAACGACTTTCTTATGTCATCGAGTGCATTAATTGTAATTTCAGAGCTTAATGGGCGAGCACGGTACCTAACGAGCGAGCGAAGCGAGTTTATTATCCGTGCAAGCACGTAGAGTTCGAGTAACGGTAGAGCATTCAACAATGTTTTATGGTATACTGGATCGTAAATAAATTGATAAAAAAATCTTACGTTTATTGTAATTATTGTGTTGTTTCAAACAAATAAAAAAATATGTATGTAGCTATGATTTTAACGAGCTTCAACCCGTTAAACGGTTTTTCACCACTAGAGATAGGAATCTGTGAAGAAGAGTATATTATATTTTTTTTACATCAAATGGAGGCTTGTACTAGACTTGAACGAAATATAAAGAGCTACCACCCTCTTGCCAAATTCTCTCGGGCGTACACGGATTCGGCACCGACGACCTGAGGCCGGCACCGACGACCTGAGGCCGGCACCGACGACCTGAGGTCGGCACCGACGACCTGAGGTCAGCACCGAGAACATGAGGTCGGCACCGAGGACATGAAGTCGGCACCGATGCTAAACTGATTTGGTTTTATAAGTGAGTACAGCTTCAATTAAAATTACACGCTAAATATTTACGGAAAAGCATTATTAAATATTTTGCGAAGCAAATTCTTCTTATCGGTAATACAGTCGGTAAAGAGCACAGTCAAGTGAGGGTTAGGCTTGTATGACCTTAAAGTCACTCATTTTGAGCTTAAATTCCGTCTATAAAAAAGTGTTCGTGTGTAACAATGATTGTAGGCCTACTTGCTCCTATGATAAGATTTCTTGTCTTGATGATCATTTCGTGACTTGTCTTGATTTTCAAGACAAGAAAATAAAAACTTCTTGTCTTGCTCATTTCTTGACGACGCATTTCTTGTCTTGTTTCAAGAATTCTTGATATTTCTTGATCTTGACATATAAGGGAAATCCCCTTTCTCTATTGCTTTATCCAATCCGAACACTCAGTTTAGTGTTAGTATCTACCCTTTATTTTCCCTGTCAGTTATGTTATGAATCGATTCTAGCAACGTTTTCCAAGATTGCCACCAATAAAAAAAGATGAAAAGTCTGTCATTTTCATATTTTAATCAGTATTTGCAATTATTATTTGTTATATGATATAGTTAACAACTTTCTTAGAGTATTGGAAAATCTACCTATACATTTCTCCTCTACATGAACGATTCAATCACCGGATACTGACGACTTATGCTTTCGATATGTATCAAATATTTGTTCTGAAAATCATAGTCACAGATATTCTTTACTTCCCCGACTTATATATAATAGGGAAATTATTGAAATTGTGATTTTTGGATACTTTGAGACCCTGATGAATTTCCGCATTTTAGACCTTACTGAATCCAAAAAACATAAGCTTGAATGAAATCGGTCGGTCTGTCTGTCTGAAAGTACAGAGTGATCAATAAAGACTGTCTGTCACGTGACTCATGGAAAGTTCGCATTATGATCAAAACTATCTTTATGGAATAAAGTCAGTATAAATTTAATTATTTTGATAACTACGTTACCGACATTTCAAGAACACAGTGGCGTATATTTTGCGTATTTTATGACGGATCTATCCACAATCTGATTCAAAAAACAAGGCAGTAAGAAAATAGCTGAATTATTGAATGATTATTGAAAATTTATTATTATTCTACCAAATTATTAGGTTAGAATAGTATTTTTAGAGGAACTGTCATCTGTCATTTGAAGCTCACTATCTCAAGCAGGCGGCAAAGGAAAAATCAGAACAAGGCGGCTCGGACAATCATTTTTGATCACTCTGTATAATAATTAGAGAACCTTAAGAATTTTTGACTGAAATTTGAAAATATTTGAGTTTTTTATAAGAAAGCTAGGTTTGAATTTGTAAATGAGCTATTTCAACCAGAAAATCTAGAAAAAGACTCGCCATTTTCAAAAATATTTATATTGTAAGGACTAAAATATAGCCGCCATCTGTCACCGTAACAATGACAGCTGTCATTTGGACAATGACAGCTGCCACTTTGAAAATGACGCTGTCACTTTGAACTGCCAGTTTGATAATGACAAATGTTCCTTTTAAAGTCGGTATGACATTCCTAAATTAAATAAACAGTGATGAAACTGGCCATGAAAATTTTTGGTGGGAAAAAACTGTAATGGCCGCAGCAGATTTTAATATTTTAATAATAGATTAATAAATATGCAGATTTGAGAAATTGATTATCACGCGCGCCTGTGGGACAGAATTTAAGTCCGAGACAGCCAGGAAGGCTGCACTCTTTATGTTGGGCCAAAATTCAGTCTATGAAAAAGTGCTCATAAATAACATAAGTTTCTGCACTGCTTTTATTAATCTTTTTGAACTGTACAAACCGTATTTCATAACTTAAAAATGATCAAAATAGTTATTTTTGATTCTAGATTGCGAAATGTCACTTTTGCATTCGAGAATAAGAGATTATTCGAGAATGCAAAAGAATTTCGCAATCATGTATCAAACAATGTTTTTTCGAAATATTTCGCATCCTGGCTGCGAAGTATTTCGCATCCTGTAAACAAAACAATCATTTCGCATGTTTCCAGTTATCTTGTGAAAGGTTCACTTTTAATGACAGTTTTCGAAAAAAAATTTTATGTACTCGATAACGTAAGAAACGCACCAAAAAAATTCACCAGAAATAACAAACTTTTTAATACCAATGGAACTATCAGCTTACGTAAACGAATACTTCTGTGTTTGTCCGTATTTATCTCATTTCCATGTGGACAAAAATTACAGAACGAAATGATAATCATCTATATGATCCAAAGGTTTCGATCCCATATCATCTAAAAAGGGTGCTGTCTAAGACCATCCAGTGACCTAAGCTTCTATTGCAATGTAGCCTATCTTGAGCCTATATCACCTTGAACAGTGACCATGAGTGGCCATGAGTGACTTCACTCATGAAAAAAAAGGACGCACTTTATCTGAATGAATATATTCCAACGAAAACAATAATGAAGCACAACAAACGTTAAGCAAAATGACAAAATGAAATGAGTAGCATATTTTTTTCGTCGGTGATCACTGATGAAAATTAGAGGATCTGCTATTCTCATGAGTGATGGGTGCGTTATGTTGTTTCATAAGTGCTCATTCATGGCCACTCATGGTCACTATTTGGTGTGACATATCCATGGTGGAGCAGATCTTCTTTTGAACCTAAAGTTTTGCTTATTCCTGATCTACAGGGAACGAGACCTTGGGTATAAGAAAAAGACAATCAAATTTGGCCACAAAGTCCGTATGGCTTATGTTATAATACTGGTTGTCATAATTCTGGGAGCGCTTCTAGCGGAGACCATATCTAATAAGTAAAAGTGGATTGATTGTGCCACACAAGAATCTTGTTATTTTTGCATTGCTCGAGATTATTTTTCATTTAGGATTTCTTTGTGCAAAGGTTCAGTCTCAGTACTGATGTTACGTACGAGCACACTATGTCACTTTGTGATTGTATGTAATGTCTTCATGTATGCTGTAAGACTGTAGAATGTATAGTTTAAAGTTGACAAGATATTAAATATAAGACTGAAGAAAGAGAAGGCAACTGACACTTACCCTGTTACCACTACAAAGAAATCCATCATGTTCCAAATGTTCCTAAGGTACGAGCCTCTATGTAAAACAAAACCTAGTGCTAAGATCTTCAGTGACGCCTCGACACAGAAGATTAATAAAAAGTAAGCCTCTGTTCTTTCCTGCAAGTTAAAAGTGATTAATATGGGGGTTAAGTAAGAATATGATGATATTCTTACTAGTTTTTGTGCTAAATTAGTCTTATCGCTCTCGGGCAGATGCTCCTCGAGTGCCAAAACAACGCAGTTGGCTATGATTGTCAAGAGCACCGCATACTCAAACGGAGGCCACTCGATGATAAAACGTGTACATTTGCGGATGGGATTTTCTTCAGATAGTATGAACAGCGAGGAGGGCCCCTGCCCTCCCGTCGCGGTCGGGCCCCCCATTTTATCAGCTGCTCCGCCTGCCCCCGCCTGATGCTGCGCCTGAGCCGCTGCTTCTTGCGCTGCGGCCAACCTAGAAAAGACAATACTATTAGTATAACATATCTCATAGCACCAATCAAACAATTAAACGGATGAATTTGAGTGAAGTAGAGCAGTTCCTGCATTTAGGTGTACCACCATTGCTCGGATTTATTTGTAGGTTGATCAATTTGGTAACAATCACTACATGTGTTTTTCACATGCCTTTGTTACATGAATTAGTTGATGATGATTTAAAGTCCAGTACTGAAAGGCATGCAATTCGCAACAGTCCAAAAAATCCCGAAAAGTAACGTGTTTTCAAATTGCATGCCTAGTGAAACAATATTCACCTTGGAGATGTCCTGTATCTTTTTTTATTCTATTATTCTAACATACATTTGTCTCTGTCTGTGATATTTTAGTGAAGAGAACTGAGTTAGACCAAACTTTTCTAGGCGATTATTTCAAAAAAATTTTTTTTTTAAATTTGAGCGGAACATAACAGACGAAATGCTTGAAATTGTTGTTTTGATGCCAAAACTTGTCCGAGAATAAGAGAAAACACGAACGCTAGCTGTCACTAACCTCCATCGTACAGCGTGTTGCCTAGTTTACGATGTTTTGAAAACAATATATAGTATAGTTTATAGTTTTCAGTTTATATTTCTCATATTTGTTAATGTTTATTTTGTGTCCCTGAGACACTACTTCAAAGTGAATTTATTAGTTCTCTCTGTTTGTGTTTTTCTTTATGTTTTCCTATATCAACATTTAGAATTTATTTTCAAGTTCATTACTGCATTGCTTGCAATTTAATAAACTCTGAAATAGTCTCCTATAGGTGAGTTTTTCTTAAAATATAAAGTTATTACGTTGACCCAGACGGAAGAAATAGGTGGGTGGAAGTAATAAACGACATATAAAAATTTGTTTTGTTGGTAACTGACTTACGGAGGGTGCTGTATCATCTATTATATTATTGTTTCATACGAAGTTGAATATTCAGAGAGTATCAGATTTATTGTGGAATTACATTATTAAATTAATATATGGAAATAATTCAAGTGTATTATAATAATATTTATCTATCGAACAAGCATTAATTGAGCAGTATGTAAACGCTACCATATTCTCATGGAATTAACATCAAGAAAATAAATTCTGGTACTCACCAGGCAGCTAATATATTTTGGAAGATATATCTTTTGGTACATTGAAGACAGACAAAAACTCAAATATATACAAAAAATTATTGCCAGAGCAAGAATAAAAATTGTTTTCGCTTTTTATTATCATCTTGCAAAAATGTGTAATGCCTGTCGCACAAATTCCATTACTGCACCTTTTCTCAGCACTCTATATATTATTGGATCTTAGCACACTTTATACTCAAATTATATTATTCAATATAGAATAGTAAGTGAGCTACAGACATATTGACAATGCACTTTAAGAACCGTTGAACATCTCTTTAAATACAGTTACGAACCCTTGGTTAGAATCTCTGATGTACAATAATCACTGCACCGAAAAACCATTCTCTGCTTCATAAACAACTGGCTGTCACAAACATTTCGTCTTGCAAATAATGGAGCAGCTCTGCCAACTAAACTAGAGAGACTAGATAGCCGGATACTGAGACAGACCAGGATAGAACGCGAAATGCAGCTAATAAGAAGCGACATCAGTAGGGGATAATTAATTTACATGCTACTTCAACATCGATAACGCGATTATTTCTTTTTGAGAAAGATATACTATATCTCAGAACTCAATTTATGCGCCGTAAAATATAACAAGAATTGACGAAAAAACTGATATACATATTTAATGAAGCAGAATAAATAGTAATTAAGGTATCAAGGGTGTTAAAAGAACAATAATGCTTGAGGTCAACAGTATACTTTCCGAGGGCCTCTGGCCCGAGGTGTGTACGTTGACCGTAGGAATTATCGTCCGTTCAACTCCTGTAGTGCTTTCAATGTTTAATGTCCGACTTTTGTACTATTTCAATCAAAAATTTTAATAATGTATGTCCTGTCATTGTGATTTCTATCAGAGAAGTCACTCTGGTTACTTGCTGTAACTAGGAAACTTGTTATTTTGGAAAAAAATGCCCTCGGGTATTATTTGTTACGTAATTACCCAGGAATCAGTATTAATAACAACAATAATAAACTAGTTAGACATCAAAAATAAGAAAATTCTGATATTGTTTTCGAACACAATGTTTTTTGAATGTTAGATTTTTGCATCTACAAATTTCGCGAATGTTTTATTTTTGAAGGAATAATTTGCTTGACTCTTATTATCTTTCAAAAAAGCAACAACAACTAGAGATCCAAATTGTAAGAGAGAAATAGAAATAGATTGGTCACATTATAAGACAAAAACATAGTTACATTGTCAGGCAAGCCCTAGAGTGGAATCCAGAAAAAATGAGAAGAAGAGAAAGACTACCTGATACCTGGAGAAGATCTACAATAAATAAAGTGCAATAGGTAGAAAAAAGCTGGCTAGAAATCAAGACTCTAGCCAAAAATCACACCAGACGTTGAATATTTATTAGGGCTTTCGAGTAGGAGTTCCAAGAACGCATATATAGATACGCTAGCCGGATCAACAATTTCCTCGACTTTAGACTTGAAGAGTGGATATTTAAGTAGAAGTAGACTGTGCTGCGAGGAATTTCTTGGAAGGCTAGATTAGTATACCTCAATGGTATTGTGGTTGGTAAGACCTTCGAAGACCACATGAAGAATTTGGAGTAGGTGTTCCAGTATCTGCACAGCGTTGGATTAGGATTAAATCGCAAGAAATGTCAGCTTTTCGAAGAAGAAGATCAGTATTTGGGACATGTAGTCTCCCGAAAATTTTGGAAGATACTGAATCGTGAAAAACTATGAGAGTGAATTTACTCTACCTACATGATAGAATAATATCACAGTGACGATGAAATGCAAGGAATTAAGGCAACATTGCTGCTGTGAGAGCCAGCGTTACCAGTGAAAGTTAAAAACTATATAAGGGATTTTTGGGCCTCAGTTATAATAAATGGATTTGAATGGTATATCCTTCCAACAGGACGCTTCTACGCCACTCTTCTGTTGTAACCATTGGCACGTTTTTACAAGATCGTCCGTTTTTGGCGACTGATAGAAAACTTCGGCTTCAACCAAATATGTGGCCAAAGGTAGCCGAAGCTGAAACCAAATGTTCAGTTGGACTCTAGATAGGACAGACACCACCGAACATCGTCTTTGGTCGAGAATTGCGATTGCCATCCGATTTGAAATTTGACAGAAAACCTGACAAGGATTTAGCTGAAAAAGACTTCGTTACCGAAATCCTTCCCACAGGACGCTTCTACGCCACTCTTCTGTTGAGACCATTGACACGTTCTTACAAGATCATCCGTTTTCGGTGACTGATAGAAAACTTTGGTTTCATCCAAATATGTGGCCGGAGATTATTTTTTTGACCAAAGATGGCCAAAACCAAAGCTTGTTCGGTCGGACACTAGACAGGATAGACACCAGCGAACATCGACTTTGATTGGAAATTGCGATTGCCATCCGATTTAAAATTTGACACAAAACCTGACGAGGATTTAGCTGAAAAAGACTTCGTTACCGATTTGCGAAGCAAGATGAACGAAGTCCATGACCATATGCGCTTCAACATTCAAAGCACAAATGACTGATTGAAAGATTACTATGATGTAACCGTAGGAAATGGTAGATACAATGCTGTGGCATCTCGGCTATATAATCCTTGACGGTGCCGCAGATATTCGCCGAAGCTTCAGACATCATGGAAGGAACTATATGAGGTAATTATAGTAATCAAGGTATCAAGGGTGTTGAAAGGACAATAATGCCTGAGGTCAACAGTGTACTTTCCGAAGGCCTCTGGCTCCAGGTGTGTACGTTGACCGTAGGCATTATTGTCTGTTCAACTCCCGTGATGCCTTTAATGTCCGATTTTTGTAGTATTTCAATCAAAATGTCCTGTCATTGTGATTTCTGTCAGAGAAATTACTCTAGTTACTTGCTGTAGCTAGGAAACTTGGCCCTCGGGCATTATTTTGAAACATAGTGCCCTCGGCTATTATTTGTTACGTAACTACCCTGAAAACAATGTTATTATGACAACAATAATAAACTAGTCGGACATTAAATAGATTAACGACGTCGCCTACCAGATCTGGAAGAAAACTGAAGGAGAGCCCATGGTGGTATATCCCAATTGTTTGGCTCTTTTAACAGGTAGTATTGAAAAGCATGCTGATCAAGTCCGGAAAATGTGCTTCTAAGAGTCCAAAGACGTTCGAAGACGTGACGTATCTGCTGACAATTCATTGGCTTAATGCGTAGCTGAAGATTACGGATGTTCTAAGGGGTTTCCGTTGAATTTTCACAAAGCCCAATATTGGAGTGGAAAACTGTTACAAGTAAATCATTGAATAGGCAGCGGCAAATCTTCTATCTGTCACATGACAAACGAAGTTATCACGTCGTGTCTTGAAAGTCTTGGTTACCCTACAAAAGATATTATCTGCCATAGACATCCGGAAATTGGCAATTCCAAAAATAGCCTGTGATTGGGATGGACTTGACTGGAGAATAGTCTGCAATATGTTGAAGGTCATTTATAGGAATGCAGGCGTCAAGATCGTCATGGGCGTGCCAAATCAGTGAAAACCATAGATCTATTTCTAGGCGAAACTAAGTCTTTGGAAGGAAGAGTTTTTCTCATTAGAATCTAGAATTGTTCCAGTGAAATTCTAGGAGCGGGCTCTCAAATGTTCTACAGGGTTTGAGATCAACGCAGGTGGAGGACATGCAATTCCCCAACCAAGTTTGGATTGTTAAGTCGAACGATAAACATCATTAATGAAATTCACCGTATCTAAAAATCACTTCTCCTATTTTTCACTCAAATTTAAATTAATCGATATGAAAACCGACTATTTATATGTCTGCCTCGGCGACCTCGAGTTGTGGTGAAGTCTGTTTTCAGCTAGATGCTTTCGGTGATACTTGAAAGCCCAGAAACTGGTGTCAGGTGTGCATATGTGCGGATGTGGACACGATTGCGGGCACTAGAAAGCATCTAGCCTATTATAAATCTTGACAAATATAAGAATTTATTAAATTTTGAGGTAAGTCCCATCGATAGGGTTGAATCCACGGGCTCAGAATTCTTGGTTTCGAAGTGTCTTATATTCCACTGTAGCACTATACAAAACTCGAGTACATATTGAATTATTCCTATCTTAATTTTCGATCGAATCTCATTTGTTTTTATAATAGTATATTATGCTACAAGGACCGAACGACTGTCATTTTTGTCCAGGATAAATTTGGCTGCATTTGGTGAGGACAAAGGCAAAGCCCAAGGAGCAACTCCGTGCAGCCAAATTTGTCCGTGACACTAATGACAGTAGATTAGTGTCCGTGTTGCATACGATACTTTTTGCAACAAGTGCTCCGAAGTACTTAACTTACATGATTTATTTTATTGACTGATATTTTTTACATTTTTTGTGCTATCTCACTCACAATAAATGCACATACTATAACGAACACATTCTATAATACATATTTCTTTCAAATATCAATTTGATATATATCAATTAAATTAAAAAATCCAACGGCATCCATGATCCATGATCTACAATTTAATTTTTACCCAGCGGACATTAATATCCATTAATTCCCATAGTCAACAGACAGTTAATGAAAATTGTTATCATGGTTTGGAATTGAGAACTTTCGAAGCAGAGGTCAGCTCAGTAATAGGATACTTTCGGAGTACGTGTTACAAAAAACTATTTTCAATATTTACCTTTGAAAATATTTTCAAAATCATTTGAAATAATGACTTCGAAATATCCATGGAAAGCACCGACGAGACTTTTTTGTAGGCTTTGCGTATGTATATTATAGATTCATATTAACTTTAGTAGTTAAATAGTTTAGTAAATGATACTTTTTCTTTTGATTATGACTAACAACCGTACTTTCCATTAATTTTAAAGAATTGTACTCATTTAAGTTTTATGAACGTTACAGTATATTGTATTAATAACGTAAAGGAATATTTATTCTTACTTAAAAACTTGTTGAGAATTTGAGGATCCAATCAATGATTCTTGGAAGAGGAGAAGGCCTTAAGAGATCCAATTTCATTTATTTTTGTAGTTAAATGATCTTTTTACTTTAGAACGTTTCGGGATTTTACAGTTCCCATCTTCAGCTATATAACAAATACATGCCTTATAACTATAAGTAATACAAATTTTCAGATATTATAAAAAATTTGTATTACTTATAGTTATAAGGCATGTATTTGTTATATAGCTGAAGATGGGAACTGTAGAGTCCCGAAACGTTCTAAAGTAAAAAGATCATTTAACTACAAAAATAAATGGAATTGGATCTCTTAAGGCCTTCTCCTCTCCCACGAATCTTACTTAAGAAGAAATTTCGACCTGACTGTGCCAAAAGTTAAAGTCATTCGAACTTAATGTTTAGGTCAATATCAATTCAACTATAACTCAGTCAAAATAGACGGAAGAAAGTGCTGAGTTTGCATTAATTCTCAGCCACACTTGCACTTGGTAGAATACACGTATAGTATTTGAGTACATGAGTCACAAAAACCAATATTTTAATATTTTTCTCTTCAATTGAATGATCCGATGATGCATACTGGCCGCATATGAGCGTATGTTTGTTTTTTCTAGGTTTAAAATCGCGATTTCACGAGAACGATGCTTCGTAAAGAAAAAAGTACGAATAACTTTTTTGTAGAAAATTTCACGATCTACAAACTTTCTCTCACCCATTTTTTCGGTAGTTTTCCCTGTTTCAGAGATATAAGCAAAAAGCAGAAATTTGTGATCTTTGACCTCGGATAAGAAACAATGCACACGCTTTTAACATAGCATTTGTAATGACGTATCCAAGATCCAACTTGTTGGACATTAATGCAAACTGGAATGTCTATATTGTCTGGATAGTTCGATTATAATTCCATGAAGTTTCAGAATTTGTTGCCCCCAAATGGCTTTTCTAGATGAAAATTTGCCATATGAAACCAGTTTTTCATGAAAAAGTGTATTTTTAGCGCATTTTTTGGAAATAAGCGCTATTATATTCACTTTGGCTGGCTGGCTGGCTGGCGTGATGCTGAGTTCTCAGCAACTATACTATTTACAGACTTGAAACTGGTACTAAATAAATGTTGCTGTTTCGTAGGTTTGCACAAATTGCTTTAATTCAAGCTCAGTGATTGTGGAAGATTAAATTATTCAATTACTTGTTTCAAGTGAAACAATGCCCATAGATATATATGACATTAGGGATATGGCAACTAAAATTAATTAAAGTGGGAAAAATTTAGTTACAACTTTAGCCGCGGGTGTCACTATTTTTATGTACAGTTGTCAAATCTGTCCGGGATTCTTTCAATGACTTGTTTGACGCGAATTTGAAGCTTATTAGAATGAATTATTATTGTTGCATGAAAATTTGTTCACTTTTGGTGTATTTTTTTTATATAGCTTTGATAAAGATCAAATTATCATTTTAGGGTACAGCACTTGACCTCCCGTCAATCAATTACCAAACAATGAAGATTTAAAGATATTTTTGAGTTTATACATGCATAAATTATGTACCTATCAAATAGTCAACTTGAAACTAGTACTAAATGGAAGCTGCTGTTTCGTAAATTTGCCCAAACTGCTTGATTTCAAGCTCAGTAATTGTGGAAGATGATAATTTGTGAAATCTCTGAAGTAACAAGCATTCATGAGCTGTCAAAAATGCGCTTTCATCATCTAGATGATTCTTCCATTTTTTGACAATAGGAACTCTTTTGAATTTTATTTGGAGCTTTATGTCAAAATTTAACTATTGCCTGAATAAAATTTGAACCAGTATTAAAAATAATTTCCTCCTCTCATTCTCCTTCTTGGCTTATTAAAATCTCATGAAAAAATAATTTTGATTATCCTATATTTATTTTATCAATTCTCTGAAATTTGAACCATAATTGATCTTCCAAATTGTAATTTTGCTCATTCATTCGCACAAATAATTGAATTTCTGGAAAATGTATTACTGTCTGTCATTTGCATGGGTGTTTTTTATTATATTCATGAAATTAATATTTTATTTGTGACTCTTGTCAGAACCGGTTTTTGATATATTTAATTTACAAATTTAGATTTTCTCCATCAAAAATCCAGCCAATCACAGATACTTGCTGACATATCAGAAATTTCAAATTAAAACTGTTAAAAATAGATATAAAATTTATAAATAAAAATACACTCATATTTATATGACAAAAGCAATACATTTTTGTGAATAAATGAATTTGAGCGAAGCATAATTGCGATTTAAGAGGTTGATAATATTGAATTAAATCCATCACAAATCGGTCTTTAGAGTACCTATTCGAAATAACGGTTTCACAAACTATGTATAAAAGATAAAGTAATTCTTTTGATTGAAATCTGTACCAGAAAGATAAAACGACAAAAGTAAAGAATCTAACATTGCAGTTCTATAAAATCGGTCATGAAAAATATTTTTGGATAATGAATACTGAAAAATAGTTTTTAGTTTCATCTTTTGAAAGAAATCGCACCTGAAATCTGAGATTTACCGTCCTTGCAACACAAACAAGAACTCTCCATAAATCTAAAAATGCAACTGATAGTGAAGATTTAACTGCCTATCGTGAATTATATCACCCCCGAATAATGAAAACCTGATTTTGGCGTCGTTTGAATGGAGACCGCTGAGGCGGAGAATTTCCCGATAAATTTTATAATGGAAAATACGCTTTAATGTGCCTATCATCTTCATATGGGTTTGTCTGTGAGTGTTTGCAGAATCGTCTTCCCCAACCACCGGCGCCGGCTGATTACGTCATCGGCGCCGGACAACCGACGGTCGTCGGAGTGTCCTTTGCCAACTGCTTCATATTTCCATGTCTGGCATATTTTTTGTATTTTTAAAAATGTAGCAATAAACTCATCGTTCTAGAACAGTGTTTCTTAAAATTTTTATATTGATCTTCACTTAATTGTGTAAGTACATTCGACTCAATTATTGTTCTGTTCATTGACAAAATACTTGATCCGTAACAAATGCATGGTTATTTATATTGTATAGTCAAGAATTTTTGAATTTTTCACAAAGGTAATGTACTGCAATTAATGCAAGCAGAAAAAAATATAGGAACAATATATTATGAATATGAATGATCATTCATCACCGGAAATTCAAAAAAGTCGATTATGCTTTGCCCCAGTACTTCTTCGGCAGTGTCAATGTCTATTTAATTTCAGTGAACAGAATATAGCATTTTGTTTTATCGATTTGATGAATTATTGTGAACTTTTAGGAAGAGAAAAGAATTGAATTAGGGATAAAGCAATTAATATATACAATTAATTCTTTCGACAGATTAAAATATTGATAAAAAGTATCTATTTCCCAACCAGTTCGTATTTTTGTGTATATTATTGATGTTCTGTACAAGAAAAATCCAAAATTGATTAGTTTTACAACAATGCCGTCTTTTTGGCTCTTTGTTGTAGTTCCTGGACTAGATAAAATATGAATGTGACATGTCCTAATTACAGAGAAAATCGATGAACGATCATAGATATTAATGGTCCACGTGGAATTCAAACTCATGACCTCAACATGCTATCACAGCTCATAAGCAATCTTTTCCGGATAGCAGGACTGTACATTTTAACTATTTTTTGAAGTATAGTAAATTTATTTTTCTTGTATAACGTTCAATACTTGCTGAATTATTATTATTTCTTTTTTTAAATGGAGGACTGTGTTAAACAATGCGTTATTACATTGCTTTTTTTTATATAGTGTAACGAGTTTGAGCCTATAAATCAGTCATTTTGGCTTTACTGGTGCTTAGAATTATTGTGGAAATATTTTACATCAAGAAATAGAAGCGAATATATTTGTTTTCTAGAAAATTGCTGGTACCTTCTAGCGTTTTCTAGAAACACCTGGACGCTTGCAGGAAAAACGTAGTGGAGAGAGACCTACGGTATATATTCGCTGAATCAACGAGGAGTATTATTGATTTCGGCTCAGAGACCTCATAATATGGACTGCTAATGGTTGAAATAAATTGTGTTATATAAAATAAATCAATATTGACATAAATAATTAAAGTTAAGTTATAGTGTATTGTAATAATTTTTAGTTTAAATTAGAATTATTTATTAGAAATAGTGTTAATTATCCAATTAATTATTTTAATAAATCATAAGAATAAAAAGTAGTGTTTAATAACTTTTGCTCCCTAAATTAAAATAAATAACGTTACAATATGTTAGAATAGTTAGTTTAAGAGCATCCTCCAACTGTTCTCGTTGGAGTTTCTGAATCAGAATGCAAAATTGGTAATTAATCGCGACATTAGGATTAAGTTATTTCATGTTCACATTTTGTATCACGTTATGTCATTTTATACTAGATTGTATTGTGTTGTTGGTTCTGGTAGTACCAGTGATAATAAACTAAAGTATATCTCCGCCAAATTCATCCTTAAATGTAATGCGAATATCTTGTAAATACTTAATGATATTACCACTTGAAGTATTAGTCCATAAACTGCGCAAATCGTAATGTATTTGAACTGAGTACCCAGACGTATTTTTATTAGTATCGTCGACAGATGTATGAATATATGGCAATGAAAAAGCATACATAAATATTGAATGATTCAGGGCTATGAATGAAATATTCTGGATACTTCTGATTCCTTTATTGTTATCGTAAACACTTCTTAACACGCGAGGTAATAATCCTTTTAAGAGATCCACAAGAAGCGTGAATAGTCTTCGTGGCAAAAGATTTGAAAGAAATAAGAAGATTATATACGGAAATGCTCAAGGACCAACTTCCTTCAGGAGCTCAAAAAAAAGTTTGATTGTTGTTAGACGATTCATATGAAGTTAAAATCGATTTCCATTAAAGATTCAGTTGCATCTTTAATTATCTGTTTATTTTACTCAAAGAGATATCTTGCTGCAGTTTTTGAATTTGTTATATACATAATAGTATATTATGCTACAAGGACCGAACGACTGTCATTTTTGTCCAGGATAAATTTGGTTGCATTCGGTGAAGACAAGGGCAAAGCCTAAGACGTAGCTCCGTGTAGCCAAATTTGTCCGTGACAATAATGACAGTCGTTCAGTGTCCGTGTTGCATACGATACTTTTTGTAACAAGGGCACCGAAGCACCCCCATTACTAAGCTTTTTAAATTAATTTAGATGTATCGAAACTGTCTTATCGATTTGACAAACAGATTTTTGCAAATGCAATCACATTACAGTAAACTAATACAATGAAACATAACTTACATGATTTATTTTATTGATTGATATTTTTCACATTTTTTGTGCTATCTCGCTCACAATAAATGCATACTATAACGAACACATTCTATAATACAAATTTCTTTCAAATATCAATTTGACATATATCAATGAAATAAAAAAAACCAACGGCATCCATGATCCATGATCTACAATGTCATTTTTACCCAGCGGACATTAATATCCATTAATTCCCAGTCAACAGAGAATTGATGGAAATTGTTACCATGCTTTGGAATTGAGAACTTTCGAAGCAGAAGCCAGCTCAGTAATAGGGTACTTTCGGTATACGTGTTACAAAAAGATTCTTTTTGTACAATTTTTCCTGAAAAATCACATACTTGATGATATGGAATAGTATCGTCTAAAACTACCTTTGGAAACAGAAAATCTTTTTTTTAATTTCACTTGGGGTGGAAGTATTATTCAATAAGATTCGGAAGAACTTTGAAGCCGGGCTTCGACAATTTGTTTTCTCGGCAGTCGAGGAAAATTGGTCTACTTGCAGGTGTATTGGCTACAGATCCCTACATTTGTTTCGGTCCGGAGAAAATAAATCTTCATTTTCAAGATTGATTTCAAATTCTATTTAACTTTGCGCAAAAAAACTGCAGGTAATTGGATAGTTTTAAAAAAAAATTTAAAATACAAATATATTCCAAAGACATATTTCATTTTTGTAAATATGAATCGACTGCAAAAAAATGAGCCCTAAGTCTTCGACTTCTTAAAGAAATGAATTCCTGCTTTCTAGGCCTGAGAAAAACAACGACGAAGAAAGAATTCGAGGATAATGAATGTAAAAGAAGAATATTTTGACTTGAAAAAGTATAATTGAAAGATTTGGTTGTCCTGTAACGTGCGAAAGTGTCATAATTCGTAAAGATAAAATAGAACCCGAATCCGTTCCTGTTGTCTGGCCGGAGCCTGTTATCTCTTTACAAGCGACATTCGAGAATAACGCAGAAATTTCTGGATGTTTGGTGTCCGCATATATGAATATATAAGGGCGAACAACCTGACTGAGGAACGGTGAATATTGAAATAGAGTAAATATTCAGAGCGTGATAAATAAATAAGTTGTTGTAAATGAATATTGGTAGCTTTGTAGTTGAGTTTTGATAATAGTAAGTAAGAAATAAATTGTATAGTGTTTGTTAAGTAATTCTTTGAAGAATAAAATGTGACTTTTTATTCCACTTATAAACACTTCTTCAAAAGCAATAGACATTACAGTCCGAAACGGCTGAATCGATTGAGTTACATACTTGCATAAAACATTATTATCAACGTATAATAAGTGGCGCTCGAGTAATATTCGTTTGTTCGCGCATCGTTTACTTAAAACTATGTACATTTGTTGATGGCACTTGCTTGAATATTTCTGACATAGGTAGTTGAATTAACGAATAGGTGACGTGCAAATCATATCGGATAGCTGTTTGTTTGCGCATCGTTCATCCGATTGGGTTGAAACTTTGAACAATTATTGTTGGAGCTTCTGTGAAAGTTTCTAACATAGTACAAACAAATTACGACTTACACTGCAGTCGATTAATATCTTAATGGGTAGCTTGAAAAAATTAATAAGTAATTAAATTCGTTTATCTAAGTTATTATTATTCGAAGGACAGCGCGCAGACCAAACCGCTAGACCTAAAATTTTGAAATTTTGACACTGCGTTCCTATGATGACATAGAAACCCACTAATAAAGGATCTTTTGGAATTTCATCCCTAAGTAGAGAATAGTATTATATTTTCATGAGAAAGTCAATTTGACCGGATAAATTTATATAGAATAGCAAATAAATATCGATATCACAGAGTTACAGGTTGCCGCAGTGCTGTAATGAACTTCTACTACTTGTTTTATTGATTCCAAAATATGTTTTATTGGGTATATCAGTTCTGTATAAATTAATTTGAAACACAACGTTCCGACAGCAAAGTGCTGCTTTTTTCAAGTGTAAAGAAATATGAAAATAGATAAACAAAATTGTCAAGACAACAAAAATAAAAAGACAAATAGTATCTAGATTAGTTCAAAATATTAACTCCTAGGATCGTAGAGCTCTGCCTGTGGTTGATGGAGATAATAATGACTTCAAGAATACGAAGCTTCTGGCTAAAGAGAACAATTGGTTCAAGAGGCTTATAAGAGAAGCAATTGAAATTCAAAAATCACCGAATAATTTGAATTTGAATACTGGATATGAACTCAATCGATCATGGCTACCAATCATTTGTTCATAATTTCAAGTGATTTTTATCTACGAATCAACTTGCAAGAGTTACTCCATTACCACCTCCTGAAGATTTGTGAATGGTTCAGTTATGCGCCAAACCAAAAAGAATAGAGCCAGATTGACCTAGAACCACAAGGAGTTGACAATTTCCCTATATAGACCTTCATTATTATCTCCTGAAGACCTGTGGATATTGAATCATCAACCACAGGCAGAGCTCTACGATCTTAGGAGTTAAAACTAATCTATTTATATTTTTATTTTTGTTGTCTTGACAGTTTTGTTTATTTATTCTCATATTTCTTTTCACTTGAAAAAGGCTGTCGAAAAGTTGTGTTTTTAATTAGTTTATACAGAACTTATGTACCCAATAAAACATATTCATTCAGAGTATTTTTTTCATAATATACTTCGGTTTCGATCGGCAAGAGATCTAGATTACTGGAAGTCCATTTTGAAAATGGAAAAAAGGACAAGCGGCATCATCTTACCAGAAGATACATTTGATATTTTCCAAACACATCTATTCAATTTATAGTTTTAAATCCTTTGAAGGACATAAATGTATCTATCAGTGTTCATAATGTGGTCTACAAAGTACAATTGTCGTCCCCACTATAAAAAATTGGGTTAGGGATTCCAAAACAGATTGAATTGACATGTGATGAACAGCGTACTAGAAGACTTATCTCTGTGTCCACCCAAGAGAATGTTGATGTTGTACATGAAATAATTTTGAAAGATGGTCGAATTGTGCTAAAACTTATTGCAGAAACTATGGATATTTTACAAAACACTATATTTTACACTGTTCATTCTGATATAGGTGGGAAAAATGGATCCTCAAATGTGTAAACGCCGACTAAAAACGACTTAAGAGTCACAACATCTAAGCTGAGTTATAATTGTTTGAAGATTATTAATACAACTATTTGAATCAAAAATGATGGCTATGGATTCATTGTTATGGTGGCTGTGGACTGATTTTACCACACATTTATCGTCATGATCCAAAATAAAAGGAAACAATCGAATGGGTGCGAACAGTTCAAGGAATTCCGCTTATAGAAAATTCTTGCTTCAATTATTTTATACAAAGATGAATTACCACTTATAAATTATTCAGAACAGAGCAAAACAATGACTGGAGACATTATTCTTCATTAACAACTTATGTACGCAAATATATTCCAGAAAAACGTCCAAAATAAATTTCGAAAGTGATGGTGTTTTTGTAAGACAACACAATAAACCTCTGCAAAAAATTGACGAATTAGGCTTTGAACTGATTGATTATGTCCCAAATTCTTCTAAATGCTATCAGTTCTTAAAAACACTTGGAAGGACACAAGTGCAAACGATAAAGTTATTTATTAAGTGTATAAAGCTGTCTTAATGATTATTTGAAACGATCATATAAATATGATGTTGAATCTGTCGGTTATGTCCCTAGGTTGACTTTTAACACACACAGCTATTTTCCACTTTACTAGTCACGTTTTCACCTTCCTACCATTTGTGTTGCCAGTCAACCGATGCAGACCCTATATTACAACAATTGAGGCCAAGTTAATCTGATTCCCAACTTGGAAAGGCAACGAGAGTGAATACCGATCCAGAAAAGTCGTGAAAAATTTGAACTCACGACCTCTGCGTCCAGAGGCTAGCACTCTACTATTGTGCTAAATATAAATATGACATTACAGATTTGCCTTTCGAATAATGTCTCTATATTAGTAGCTCTTTGATGAATAATGTTACCGGAAATTGAATCATGCAGTTCCATGTTGCATTTTCTTTTTTAATAAGGTCATAAAATAGAGCGAATGAAATAGACATAACTTAGTTAATTCATCCTCATAATTCATACCTCCATTTGTCACAGTCTAAATATAGCATGACAACATTTTTTGAGAGTAATAATGGAGCTTGCGAACGGAAATAAGCAGATCTCGAAATGAAGTCATACTTTGTAGTATATTAGTATGAATCAACAGCTTTCAATACAGATCGATGCCACTGGAATAGGAATTGAAGGGACATAAATCATACCGTAACTTCACTAATTTATGATATTATAGATAGAAAATGCTTTGGAGTAGTCCTAATAAACATCATTCATATTAATATGTACTTAATTAGATTATGAAAATGGTCATTGAGCTAATGGAATAGCTTCATTACTGAGAATATAGAAAAATAGTTGAATTAATGCGTGGGGTATTACGAGAAAGACATAATTTTTGATGAAAAATGATTATTTTCAATTTGTAGTTAAACTGGGTAATCTTTCATTCATAGTGATTTATAATAATTAAGGTATCAAGGATGTTAAAAGGGCAATAATGCCTGAGGTCAACGGAGTACTTTCCAAAGGTGTCCGGCCCGATGTGTGTACGTTGACCGTAGGCATTATCGTCCGTTCAACTCCCGTGGTGCCTTCAATGTTTAATGTTCGTCTAATGTACTATTTCAATCAAATTTTTTAGCAATGTATGTCCTGTCATTCTGATTTCTGTTAGAGAAATTACTCAAGTTACTTGCTGTAACTAGCAATATTCTTGTTTGTAATTCTTCAAAATGATGCCCGAGGACATTATTCTGAAAAACAATACCCAAGGGTATTATATGATAAATCCCAGAATTAGAATCATTATGACAACAATAATAAACTAGTCGAACATTAGTCGAAGTGCAAAAACAGTCAACCAGAAAAAAAATACATTGAAGAAAAAAAAAATACTCAAACTATGACAGAAATGATTTGTAATGTAAGTCGATAACAAATGCATATGCTCTCCATAAAAAGTTTCACTTTTAACATTGTTGGTTTTTAACTGACGCATTTTTTTGCTTCATTATATACTGAAAATAATTGGGGATGAATTAAGTTTCCCCGAGTGAAAAACTATTGTGGGAAGAATTTGATTTAGTTGTTTACTGGTAAATGGATGAAAAATACCTCAATTGATTTCCGTGTTCGTCAAAACAAAATTTAAATTGATTAGTCGGTGGGGTGAATGTTTTTATTGGGGCACCCGGTAGATGTGGTTATAGGTCTGTCGGTCGCTGGAGCGTCGCGTCGCTAGGCGTCCAACTGCGGCAGTCTCTTGTCAAAAATCCGGGCTTCGGCGCCACGTGCCTCATGCTGCAGCCGAGCCGAGCCGAGCCGACCGTGACGTCACGTTGGCAGCCATATTGCCGCATGACGTCAGCAGTGCCAAGCGGTGTGTATGCCTTCCTTTGCCGGTGGCCGGGCTCTCTTCGATCGATATATTACAATACAACTGCAACGGCCAACTCTGCCTAAATCCAAGCGGGCCCATTTTGCTGGGGATTCCCTGATGCCAATACTGTCACTTTCAACTGATTACTGACGAAAATGGACACACGCATCACAACACACATTACGGACTGTCTACCATGCAGCTGTGCAAAATTTGATATTAAAACAACCATATTTCACTCAGTGGAAGAATCCAATTCATGACATCCACTGTAGACCATTTAGATAACATTTCAAAAACTATGAGTACCTAATATACAATCATACAATTCATTAAGTTCCATAAACTTAGTATAGAACTTCGTGTATATTCAATTCAATAAATTTAGATTTATTTTGTGTTTTGCTCAATTTGCGTAGCCTCGACCGCTGTTGTCTGAGGTCAACTCAAAATGACTGCTCTCCACCCCATATATTAAGCGCGTTATTTTGCTTGTCTTCATGTTAACCCAATAATGAGTAAAAAATTTGCCATAATTGTGAGATTTTTGAATGCTTAATATCTAAAGATTTATTTTTGAGCTTATTTAAAAAATAAATTACAATCAACATTAAGCGAGAGATGTCCACGAGTCCACTATTACTATAGCTACGCCACTGAATCAATCCATTATAACAGGATAAGTGTTACTAGTATTGGAACCATTGGAAAAGCTATAAAAAATAATGTGGGTACCTCAAGAGAATTAATACTCTTCAAATTCAACTTCAGGAGAAATAAAATACTACTTTCACTTGATGTATGAAGTAAAATAGATATCAGTCACGTTTTTCACCCATTTCCAGGTGAAGCACACATAGATCATGTTGCATGATTAGTTATATAATTTTTTAGCGCATTTTTTTGAAAAAAGCGCTTGTTTACAGACTTGAAACTGGTACTAAATAAAAGCTGCTGTTTCGTAGATTTGCACAAATTGCTTTAATTTAAGCTCAGTGATTGTGGAAGATTAAATTATTCAATTACTTATTTCAAGTGAAACAATGTCCATAGATGTATATGACATTAGGGATATGGCAACTAAAATTTATTAAAGTAGATAAAAATTTAGTTACAACTTTCGCCGCGGGTGCCACTATTATTATGTACAGTTGTCAAATCTGTCGGGACTCATTCAATGACTTGTTTGACGCGAATTTGAAGCTTATTAGAATGAATTATTATTATTGGATGAAAATTTGTTCACTTTTGGTGTATTTTTTTATATAGCATTTATAAAGATCAAATTATTATTTTAAGGTACAGCACTTGACCTCCCGTCAGTCAATAACCAAGCAATGAAGATTAAAAGATATTTTTGAGTTTGTACATGCATAAATTATGTACCTATTAAATAATCAACTTGAAACTAGTACTAAATGGAAGCTGCTGTTTCGCAAGTTTGCCCAAACTGCTTGATTTCGAGCTCAGTAATTGTGGGAGATGATAATTTGCGAAATCTCCAAAGTAATAAGCATTCATGAGCTGTCAAGAATGCGCTTTTATCATCTAGATGATTCTTCAATTTTTACTTTGCTTGTCACATTTTTTACATTGCTGTTATGTGTGTTGACAGATAGCTCCATTGTTAAGTTAATTTGATTCCCAACTTGGAAAGGTAACGAGAGCGGATACCAATCCAATCAAGCGGTGAATATTTCCATGACTTGACTGAGATGTTTCTGTATTGTGAGTGCTGTTATTGACTGTCAGATACTCAAGGATGTTAGTAGAGGATACACTGCAGGAAAGATTTGTCATGAGTTGAAAATTTCGAGATCGACAGAAGTCAAGCGCTCTACGCTTTCGGCTATCCCACTATATGAACTACGATTCTTATTTTTAGCAATCCCCGAAACAATGTAATTTGACAGAGAAAATTTTAATTCTATTTTCTATATTATCTGAAATTGAATGAAAATTATAATGGACTGCTCAGAATTCTAATTAATTATAGAATGAACATTGATGACACTTCATTTTGGAAGCGTAGTCGACAATTGGAACATTGCCATGAGAAATAAAAATACTAAAAAAATTTCAGAGGACAATGTGCGATTATTTTTGCAGTAGTAAAATAAAATTTTAAATTTGACATAGTTTTTATAAGAAAAAACCATATAACAATTACGTCTTTTATCTGAAACTGGTGTAACTGTACTCATAATTTTTGTGAATCTCAATTTATTCAAAGCAGGATCATTTTCACAATTCGAATGATTTTCACGCTTAGTTTAAGATAGAAGCCTGATCACAATGCGAATGCTGAAACAAAGGGTTTGAACTCCATGTAAGGAACGGGATATTTGTCTACAGATCCTTTTTGTAATTGAGACTTTTTCCCGTTTGGATAGAACAAATATTTCGTATGTCTTCGGGTTGAGTTACAAGAGGAAAAATTTTTCTATTTTACTTGTATATAGCTAAGGTCTGCAATACGGGCAGTTCTTTGAATGTGGTTCTGGATTCAAACAAGACAGGAACAAATCATTTTTGAATGGTCACTTGTCCAAGAACAAACCACTCGTGATGTTGCTTGACTTCGGTTATTACTAAATATTTAGGCAAGTAGCAGCGATTGTAGAAAATGGATGCAACTGTTGAAAAATTGCCTATCCGTTTTTGGATTGTTTCCTGTATCAATGTATCGAATATTTAGTGTTGGTGTAACGTGTAAGGCTAGTTTACTTCGTATCCGACACCGTCCGCGTGTAGCCAATAAAGGAACGTGACGTGGTCGCAGCGAGAACAGTTGAACAGCGTGCGAGAGTTAACGCTTGCTGATCGATAGCGCCGGAATCTGACCTCGTCGGTGGCGGCATATCGCGAGCACAACGCTCGCACGAATGTTCTTGGACGCTCTCCTGTGCTATGGTCCTTCAAGGGCACGACGTCGCACGCTGTGGACCACTGCATCGCTACGTCAGCAAACTACTACACTGCAAGCCCAATTACTACCCACGACAATCAGTTACTAGAATTTTACTACATTGAAATCTGAACTGCATTCTAAACCCATAACTTCAACTTAATTCAAGGATATATAAACAACGCAACGGCATGTTATTTAACCTCTTGAAAAATGATAGTTTGATTAGAATTAAAAAAGTGTGCCACAATTACACTGCTGAAAACTACGTACAAAATTCTGTCGACAATAATACAAAGAAGGTTAGCAAACATAAAAAGAACTACCATTGGACAGTATCAATGCGGTTTCATCAAAGAAAAATCAACAACGGACGTCAAACATACAATAAAACAGTTTTAAAAGAACTAGAAATACCAAGAAGAGTGAGGAGACCAATAGCAATGACAAAGAGAAAAACAGAAATTAATATTATAAGACGATTCTGTAATAAACAAAGGAGAAGGACACAGAAATTCATTACTAGCAATTATATTCAATTTAGTATTAGAATATGTGCTACGAAACATAGAAAAAAGAACATTAAGAACAAAAGCAGGACAAATAGTAACATACGCTGATGATATAGCGATTAAAATTGAAAATAGACCAACGATAAAATAAATAATAACGAAAAGTAATAACATAGGATTAGAAACAAATACCAATAAAACAAAAATAATGAAACTTAGGCAAAAAACAGCGGACAAAGAAATGAAGATTGGGGAATATATTTTTGGAAAGGTAGATAGATTTAAATACCTGAGTGTCACAACAAATAGACAGAAAAGAGAAACGAACTACAAGAAAGGATAGCAATAACAAAGAGAGTGTTCTACGCAAAATAAAGAACTTGTTACGTGCCAATTTGGCTTTTAGTCACTGTTTTTGCTGAGTTAATTTCTGAAATTTAGTTTGGGTTAATTTGGTTTTTTTTTGGTCAACATTATGTACTTACTTTTGGTTAAAGATGTTTTAGTTTTTAATTTTATAGTTTCATTCATTTTTCAAATCTTTAGTTCTATTTCTTTTGCCTTCTTGAAGCTTTAATTAATTTTAGTTCAAGTCAGTGACGTGACTGAGTTTTTTTTTAATCTCAGTACTTGGGCGTCCACTAGGTTTTTTTTAATGAAAAACGGTTTATTTTCTATTAAGTCAAATCGACCGAATTTGACTCAGTTTTAGACAGTCAGCCCCAAGTCCTCGTATAGGACGGACGTTAAATTTATTGCTTTTTCGTTTTTACTACTACAATTTTGTGGATTTTTCCAAAGTTTTGTTGCCTATGCAACAAGATTGAGGATTCTTTTGGGGAGAACCTGTGCTTCGGCCGACTATTTTGAGGCAGTTTGGTAATTGGGTTTATTGGGCGGAGCAGTCCACGTGTTGAGGATTAGTATAAATTGTTAGTGGCCGTTCTATTTTTCTATCGCTACTACCTGCGATTTAACGTCGTCCGGACCAAGGCACAACGCTGTGGAAGTATCTGACTCCTACCCTGGATTTCCTGAGCAAAATTAGATCTGAAGATCAGGATCCAGACGCCAGGCAGACGAGTCAAGTTGGATCTCCAGCGCCGTCCCCAGCTAAGTGGTTCAGTTTTATTCATTTTCTACTTTGACTTTAGTTGTTGGTGCTAATTTGTGTAATTAGACATCTCGTGGCTTCACCACGGATTTGGCTCATTTTTTTCGTATCACTTTTTGCTGTGATAGACATTCGTTGTCGCCTTTCTTTTTTATGCTTATTATGGTTACGTTATAAGCTCTATGTCCGATTGTGAATCAGGTCGATCGATCTCGGGCCTGATTTTAATTTCTTTTGTACTTTTTTCTGAAGTAGGTTTATTGGCGTTTTTGTTTAGATATTAATTCAGTTGAGACTTGCTGAAGTCTGCGTAGGGACGCGAATCGCTGCCATTTTGTTTTACGCTTTATTTATTATGCTCTTTGTCATTCCTGATATTTTCATTATTTCATTTTTTGAGTTAACTTTATTAAATATTCATCACTGTGGTTAATTTTGATTATCATTCATTTTTTTAAAAGTACTTACCATTTTGAGTTTCGGAGAGTGATTTTATTTAGTGTTTTTTTTTTTTTTTTATAGCTGTTGTGTAAGTATCGCTGTTTGAGATATTGTTTTATTTTATGTTCTGCGGCATCTCGATCGACGCCGACAGATCTAATTGTCCTCCAGTCCAATATTCTACCCGTCCATCCTATCATCTTTTCTTTTACAGGTATTTTGCAGTTGTGTGCCTGAGGTTGAGAAATTAACAATTGCGTGGCGCCCTTATTTTTTTGTTTAATTTAAAGTTAGTTTACATAGCGTCCGGTATATTTGTTTCAGTAATGTTTTTTTTCAAGCTAGCCTCACAACTACTGAGTCCGGTCCTGGGATTATTTTGATTACTTTTCTTGATACTGAGCTAGGCCGTTTTAAAGCTAGAGTTGACGGGAATCTAGAAGTAGTTTATTTTGTTCCGTTAGCAGTTTTGATTGTTACAAACTATTGGGAAGCGAATCTGTCAGAAATAACAAATATGAGAATAAATAAAACAATAATAAGACCAATGAATTTATGTTGCCGAAACAATGATGATGATCAAAAAAGACAAAAAAGAATTAAGAATAATGAAAAGAAAAATCATGGAAACAATACTGAGGCCAAAGAAAGTATCAGAAAACGAATATAGGCCAAGAATGAATCACTAAATACAAAAACAAATAGGGAGGAGAAGACATAGTGAAGCAAATAAAACAGAAAATAATATGGCCCAGACACGTATGGAGAGCTCGAGAACAAATAAAGTCAATCCCTAAATGGAACCCAGCAGGAAGAAGGAAAAGGTCATCATGGATAAAAGAAATAGACGAAGATCTGAAAATAATGGGAATAACAAAATGGTGAGAGAGAACAAGAGGTAGTGAATAACATCTGAAACAAAAAAAAGAGAGTGGTTCTCTCAAAAAAATGAATGTAGAAAGCTTCGTTTAGGAGCTGCGAAACTCCACAAGGAATACTGAGCCATCTTTTATATAAATATACAGCAACTCTTTTTCAAAATATGAGAATAGAAATGAAACGATGATATTTGAGCGTTTTAACATGACGTTAATGACAATAAAAAATTGAAGAATCATCTTGAAGATGAAAGCGCATTTTTGACAGCTTATGAATGCTTGTTACTTCAGAGATTTCGCAAATTACCGTCTCCCACAATCACTGAGCTTGAAATCAAGCAGTTTAAGTAAACCTACCAAAAAGCAGCTTTCATTTAGTACCAGTTTCAAGTTGACTATTTGATAGATACATAATTTAAGCACGTACAAACTCAAAAATACCTTTTGATTTTTATTAGTTAGCTATTGACTGACGAGAGGTCATGTGCTGTACCTTAAAGTAATAATTTGATCTTCATCAAAGCTATTTAAAAAAACTCTTGAAAATTACCTCCAAAGCTACAGATTCGAGAGAATAAGTAACGGGTGGTCATGTACTGGCCTAAATTGATCGTAAAAACAAAAGTCAAATTCATTGTGATACTAATAACATCGGAAACCGCATGTCAATATCTTGTGTAACTCGCGAGATATTGAAATCAATAGTTATGTTGCTCATTCTGTGCAGAAATTTTCAGATTTCAACTATGCATAGTTCAGCAGTAATTATCTTTCCAATTTTTGTTCCAATTTTTACCCAAAACTGGGTGAATGAATAAGAAATACTAGCAGCTTGTGCAAATCTACAAATCAGCATCTTTCATTTAGTACCTGTTTAAAGTCTGTAAGTGCTGTGGTTGCTGAGATCTCAGCGTCACGCCAGCCAGACTGCCAAAGTGCATATAATAGCGTATTTTTTAGCGCATTTTTAGGAAAATCTGTCCGAGATTCATTCAATGACTTGTTTGACGCTAATTTGAAGCTTATTAGAATGAATTACTATTATTGGATGAAAATTTGTTTATTTTTGGTGTATTTTTTTTATATTGCTTTGATAAAGATCAAATTATTATTTCAAAGTACAGCACTTGAGCTCCCGTCAGTCAATAAGTAAACAATGAAGATTAAAAGGTATTTCTGAGTTTGTACATGCATAAATTATGTACCTATCAAATAGTCAACTTGAAACTAGTACTAAATGGAAGCTGCTGTTTCGTAAGTTTGCCCAAACTGCTTGATTTCAAGCTCAGTAATTGTGAGAGATGGTAATTTGCGAAATCTCTGAAGTAACAAGCATTCATGAGCTGTCAAAAATGCGCTTTCATCATCTAGATGATTCTTCCATTTTTTTGTAGAAATGCGCTGAAATGTGCAAGTTCAGTCCTTTGAATTTGTTGGCACAAATTAGCAGTAATTATTTTAGCTATTGGTAATTATATGTTGCTTTATCGACGAAAGGAAAAAAGAATGTACAATTCATTGTATTACCTTCAAATAAAAAAATTACTGATATAATAAATTCAAAAGTATTGTTTGAATGCCTATAATTTATTTGGGTATTCTTTCTATGAAATGAGGATGGTTTAGAATTAGAATTTAATGCTGTGCAAATTGTTATTTCTGCATTTCTGTTGTGAAATCGATGGCTGAAGAGATATCGCCAATCGGAAAGACCCAGTAATTGCTATGTTCAGGATTTCAAGTAGACAGCTCGTATAGTAGTATTTATTCGTTTCTGTAAAAATATATTCATTACCCATTCTGAAAAAAGTGAAATAAAATATATAAGCTCTAATTTTCTTTGAATAGTTTGCCTCAAACCTTCTTGAAAATTAGCTAAAACTTTTTTGAAAATAAAATAGTTGGTCTTATTTCATTCAACTTGAACACCGCAAAAAAATATGAAACTGTAATTCGGATCATCTCCATCAAATATTTTCCATTAACAAATTGTATGTATGTAGGTTATTAAGTCTAGTCTAATTTATTTTACTTCATACAAGATGTTTTCGACAAAGTTGAATATCTCGGGTATCGATTTCTTGGTGGAAGTTCAAATTAAGATTAATAAGGATCTCAAATACTCCTCCATAAGTCTTATATTCTATCTTGAGTCCTCAGGAGACCGTTCTGCAGTGAAAATGATTATTAATTCCCTCGTTACGAATTTCGCTAGAATTTATGTATTACGATTTTCTAGTTCACACCTACGACTTTTTCAGTCTGTGGGATTATCTGTTTCAATGAAAATTTAATGTGGCCGATACATGACTGTACAATAAATAGAGGAAAAAAATAGATTAGTTTAAACTCATTTTCAGACTCCACATTATGATTCTCATTATTTCTTTGTTTCAGAAAAATATAACGAATTTTATAACAATTCAAATTTTGATAATAACAAATGAGCCGCTGATAATTTTGGAAAATGTTTCGTGTGAATGTTGTGCCAAATCATTTAAGGATCAGTTCTAATTATTTCATTTTTCATGATAAATACTACCGTTTATAACATAAACGCAAAAAACTAAAAAATTCCCTCAATAAGGTTTTGGTACAACTGGTTGAAAAAAGCTCATCTACGAATTTAATCCTAGCTTTTTGATGAAAAGCTCGTACGTGTTCTCAAGTTATCGTGCTTTCAAACAGACCGACTTTTTTCAAAATTATGTTTTTTGGGTTCAGTACTCTACTCTCTAAAACGTGACGATTCACAAAAATCTTGAATTGTCAAAAAATCACGATTACAATATTTCCCCTATTATACCTATTATAGGTCGGGGAAGAAAAAATTGATTGGAACAGGTGTCATACATAGTGATACCAACATGAATTTACAGAAAAACTGGATTAAGGTTACAGAATTTGTTTGTGATGTGTAAATCATCAAGTGTATGCGTGACCGTATGGAAAAATTATTTAACTCTGAATATTTCCATTTTTCTCAATGATGTCCTTTTGCAGAAACAAATTTAATTGAAAAGAATCGCTAATGATCATTCCTGATATTTTCAAGTTTCCTTTTCCTGATGCTACACTATGCTAATAAAAATTAGGTGCTTGAAAAATGCTGTCGCCAGTAAAGGCTAAAGTAGAATTTTAGCAACATCAAAGAGAATAGATCAATTGATACTGTATAAGAGAATACAGGCTGATCCTCTACATTTTGAGTGGCTAAAGTTTCGCGGTCGCCCACAATGTGTGCTTGAAATAGAACACTTTTATAAGAGGTGAAAATAAAAATTGAAATATTTTTCCCAGCCAATAAAAAATCTCTCATCAACGAGAATGACTCTTCTAAATAATCTTATTCCGTTCCCTCTACCACTTAATTATACGGATCAATTGAAAAATTCGAAATGAATTGTTGTATAATGTAAATTTGGTAAGTATTTGAATTGAACAATTTTATTTCTTCGGTTTGAATTTGAGAAAGCTGCAGGAGAAATCGAATAAAGGTTGAATGCTTTTTATGTTGCTCCATCACCTACATTCTCCTCCATGAGTTTTCGAGTGGCGAAATCCAAGTATTATCAGAAATGATTGTTAAGGCATGATATGGTCGCAACAAAGGGCTAATAGAAATGCGAGGGATTAAGAAGAATCCAACGATTCATAGCTTGATTCATCATGATATACCAGAATGACAAATACAATAGAAACAGTGGAAAGTACACGGTGAATCAATTTCGAAGGGGAAAATCGTTTAATCAGCTGTTAAGATGATGATTTGAGTATTTTGTTGAAGGAACATTAAAAAAAAAAGCTGTGCACTAGCTTTGAAATCTGAAGGTTGTGGGATTGAATCCCAGCTTAGAACAATTATAATATACTCTGAGGCGTACTCTACACAAAGACTAAGAGTTCTCGTAGTTTGACGACTGGTAAATTCACTCTACGGCTTAAGATATATTAATATATCTATCAGTGTGCCAAAAAAATTATCGGTGACAACTGTCGTATACAGTAACAGCATAAATTCATGAAGAAAGACTGAATTTATGTGTAAATAACCAAATATATAGGAGACTGAAGTGTCTATATCTAGAGCACAAAAATAAGCTGGTCCTGAGAAGAACTATTACTGATCAGTACTCCACAACACTTTCAGGAAGCCGAAGATATTTTTTATAGATTATTTCATGCATGTCAATTATATTGACAAATTCTGCATAGTTACAATGACATTTATAGTAACAAATTGCTTGCTAACAGGAATTTATCGCGATAAAATCCCTTTAGCAAGCGATTTATCGCGATAAATTGCCTTTGCCATGGAGAAACGATAGATAGTTTTAATATAAACGAACAATCTGTTTTCGAAAATGTCAAAATTTAAATGTTTCGGAAATGCATTTTTCGCGGTAAGAAATGAAATTGAGAGCAAGAATTCTGAAAATGCAAAAAAAAAATGCCAAAAAAGTATATGAAGACAATTTAGTGCATTTTGCAATAAAAAAGGTTGCAACCAAGATCTTTTGATAGGCACTTATAATAGCAATTTCATTCGAGAGATATTCTCCACAAATACCACTCGCGACTTTCATTTTATCATAATTTTTTCTTTTAAACATCGTTCACCTTCAAGCAACATCCTACGAGTCACCTGTTTAGATGAAATCCCTCGAGCTATGCTCTTGTGATTTAATCGGACAGATGACTCTTACGATGTTGCTAGGTAAACGATGTTATGAAAAGAACTTATTGATAAAATTACAGTTTCTTGTGATATTATAGGCTATGTGCAAGGGGGCGGAGTTTGAACAAATATCGATGCGAGCGCTCATGGTGAGCACCATTGTAAGAACTGAACTCCATTTCTCAGAGTACGTCATTGAGCTGTCATTGAGCATTGTAGTTTGAAAGTGAAAATAATTACATATAAAACATAGGAAAACGCTTGTTCTGTTTCAGGCTGTTGTGTTAAGGATGATTCAAGTGAAATATAGTCTCATAGATTTCATGTACCCAGTTATAACATAAAAAAAAACGAGTGAAGTGAATCAAAGCGATAAATAGAGTATTATCTGTCTGTCATTATTGATCTATATAACAAAGATGTTTGTAATTCAATTGTGAAATTGGAAGAATTCATTATCGATTTGAGATTCATGAATTTATCTCTATCTCTAATTTGTAAGGTGTTTCAGTAAAAGAAGTTTCTCGGATACACTTCGCAATAATTTTGTTGTTAATATTGTCAGCAACATATTCTTCAACATGTTTAATATGGCAAAACTAATTTCACACTTTTCTTCAATGCTTCCTCGGTAAAAAGGATACAGTGTCTGATACATACAAACCCGATCCGCAAGATCATCGGCGTCATAATTTGAGGTCATCCTGTCAATTTCGACGAATTGAGACGATTCTTCTAATAGGTACGTTATAATTGGAGAAAAAATACTCAAAATAATCAATTTCAACGTACCTTTTTCGCTATGCAAGTTATATTATGCGCACACAGCTGAATTGAATAATATTAGTACATTCAAAAAATTTATAGCTATGATACAATGATAAAATGGGAATTCAATCGTTCTCCATTGCCCGCTAGAGGCGCTAGTAGACTTCATGCACGTAGCGTATAGTAGCAATTTAATTCGAGAAATATTCTATCATAAATTTGTCTTTCAAACATTGATTATCTTTAAGCAACATCCTTCGAGTCATCTGCTCTAATGAAATCCCTCGAGCTACGCTCTCGTGATTTAATCGGACAGATGACTCTTTCGATGTTGCTAGGTTATCAATGTTTTTAAGAAAAATTTATTGATAAAATTACAGTCCCTTGTGATATTATATACGATTATTTCATTCATGTCAATTATACTGACAAATTCTGCATAGTTACAATGACACGACAAAAAAAAAATGTCAAAAGAGTATATGAAGACAATTTTGTGCATTTTGCAATAAAAAAATGTTAGTAGTTGCAACCAACATCATTTGATAGGCACTTATAATAGCAATTACATTCGAGAAATATTCTCCACAAATACCACTCGCGACTTTAATTTCATCATAATTTTTTTCTTTCAAACATCGTTCACCTTCAAGCAACATCCTACGAGTCATCTGTAATCGGACAGATGACTCATACGATGTTGCTGGGTAGACGATGTTTAAAAAAAAAAATATTGATAAAATTACAGTTCCTTGTGATATTATATACGAAAAACATATAAGAATATACCGAATAATCTTGTTTTACTCCATCATGACAATGCCCCAATTATCCAAATGCTATTTTCAAATGAAAATTCACCGTTTGCGCTTGCGCCGTTTTTGTTTAATTCGGTGTCCTCGAACTACCTTCTTTCTCCGAAACTTAAAATATTGATAGCTAGAGAGGGATTTTGGTTTGATAGAGGAGCGATTAGGGCTGGAAAACAATTATTTTAAGGATCTTGATCAACAAAAAAATATTGAACAGCTAGTTTTGGAAAGAATAATGCTAAAAAATTTAATGCAGTTTTAATAATTTTGCAATTTTATTTTGAGTTCGACTCCGTACAATCACTATTGTTATTATTATAGGAATATTTGATAAAGAATGTACACAAAGGTAAACCCTAAAGGTTTTATGATCTCAGGAATATCATTCCTCTAGAAATCAATCAGTACGAATAAATAGATAAATAAATAAATATCCCATCATTAAGGCATGAAATCAATTAACATGGAGACATGGATCTATCGAATATCAAGCAAGCGTATTCATATTTCGTTATCTATTAATAAGTTTGCTGTAATAGATAATAATTAATGACTAAAAAATCGTTTCAAATGGGTGATAAATTCCTAATAAGTCAAATATAACACAGGTTATTCTTGATAATATATTTTATTATCTTATCTATTACCACGGTAATTGTATCAGCTAATATACCTGAAAATTTCATCCTAGTATCCGATTCATCATTTCTAGTTTTAGAATAGGTACTAAATAGATAAAGGAGAACTGAATACTTGAAGTTGAACAGGTTCCTATACATGAAGAGGGGCAAGAAGTAGTTGCAGAAAAATAGATTGATTAAGCACGTCACCAAATATTGAAGCTATGAGAGTGGATTGAAATTTTTCGCTTATTATCTTGACCTACAGTACGAAGTTTTATCAATTTACTGTAAATCGATCCAAGTTTCTAGGGGGAAAAGACAAGTTTAAAAACATTACTGTTTATAACATCCTGATAACGGATAACAGTATAAAAGGTTCTACACGAAAAATCAACTACGCGGCTCAGGATTTCGGGGTATGTTTGGACTCTTTTAGGCCCACTAGAACAAATTTTTCATCAAATTTTCACTATACTTCAGAATAAACAATTGAAATAATGAGGAATTTAATTGTCTCTCAGGTAATTGAACTACGCTTAAGGTGAACCAAGGATTGAAATACTGGCTTAAGGCCGGAGGATTAGGTGCTAATGTCAATTTTTTGAGACTCCCCGAGGGCAATAAGGTAGGTAATTTAAAGGAGATTAAATCATGAGTTCTGAACACAATTGAAGCTTCTTGTGTATTAGAATAAATATTAGTGGCACATCAAAGTTTGTTATTAAAGGAAAGAATCCTAATGCCTTATTTGTCATTGATTGGTACTCGATTTTACTTAGTATAAAATATTTGTCAGCCGTATTTTGATCAAAAATTCATGAAAAATAGCACAATGAGCTATATTCCAATTCACTGAATTCCAAAATACTGTCCTTAGCAACTATATTTGTTTCCATTCCAAAATGGTTCAGTCCAATTATTTCTTAATATAGGCTACGAGCATGAAGTCTACTAGCGCCTCTAGCGGGCAATAGAGAACAACTGAACTCTCATTTTATCATTATTTCATACCTATAATTCTTTAAATGTACTAATATTATTTAATTCAGCTGTGTGCGTATAATATAACTTGCATAGCATGAAAGGTACGTTGAAATAATTTATTTTGAGTATCTTTTTCTTCAATTATAACGTACCTATTGGAGAAAACGTCTCAATTCGTCCAAATTGACAGGATAACCTGAAATTATAACGCCGATGATCTTGCGGATTGGGTTTGTATGTATCAAATACTGTATCCCTTCTACCGAAGAAGCATTGAAGAAAAGCGTGAAATTAGTTTTGCCATATTAAACATGTTGAAGAATATGTTGCTGACAATATTAACAACAAAATTATTGCGAAGTGCATCCGACAAACTTCTATCACTGAAACATCTTACAAATTAGAGATAGAGATAAATTCATGAATCAAAAATAGATGACGAGTTTCTCTAATTACCGCTTTGATCCACTTCACTCGTTTTTTTATGTTATAACTGCGTACATTAAATCTATGAAACTATATTTCACTTGAATCATCCTCAACATAACAGCCTGGAACAGAACAAGCGTTTTCCTAAGTTTTGTATGCAATTATTTTCACTTTTAAACTACAATGCTCGATGACGTATTCTGAGAAATGGAGTTCAATGGTTACAATGGTGCTCACCATGAGCGCTTGCATCGATATTTGTTCAAACTCCGTCCCCTTGCACATAGCCTATACCGTGGAAATGAAAAGATTAAAAAAACTCATAACTCATTAGAGTACATTAATTTTAATTTTTAATTGAACTCGTCAAGCAAAGAAATTTCTCATAAAAACTTTTTTCTGCGAATCCTCTGGATATCGATGAAGATTCATCAAAGTTTTGTCAAAAATTTCATAGTGCGCCTTTGGTTCGAACTGAATGTTTCTCATTTGTTGGAAAAATGACAGATATCGATTGAAATAAGTATTTTGCAACTTTGAACCATCGTAGTCTTGTCAATCATTTATTTGAAATTGGAAGAATGTTAATATTTTGGCAATACCTTGATATTCGCTCACCTCGATAATTCTCTTTTTGCGTATGTTGAAAGAAAGACTAAATTTGTCTCTGAAATCAACAATTTGGTCTATTAGTCGTATTTATATGCCATTGAAAAAAAATTTGATTTCTATTTAGGAACTTCACGTATATTTTAAGATAGTACATTTCCTAAACATTAGATTGTCTGCACAAGTTCATTGCACTTGAATTAGCTGATTCGAATTGTCTGACTACAGAGCCAGACTGTGCTGCCATCTATGAACAGCTTAAAAAGTAGTTGCTGTTCTCAACTTACTTCATTAGGCGTTGGTTCCCAAACAAAGAGAAAATCATTCAACGATTCATTCAAAGAAAACGGTGGAATATTTAATGGAATGCAATTCTAGAATAATTAATTTAATGAATAATTCAATTGAAAGTATTGCTACATAAATTCTTGGAGCTTCTATTCTTGAAGAACAGAAAATAACCTATAAATGTATCAAACTGAATTTGGTAATTGATTGAAATATTTTCTGGAATATGAGGTACAATATTTTATTTGTTCAGCAGATCAATTCACGGAGCATTCTTTATTGAAACAACATGAATGTGAGGTTTGTAATAATATGAGAGAAAACTAATACACAGGTGCTTCATTTATAAATTAATGAATTTCATTCATCTCATCTGCTGATTTACGTTTCAGATAAACGATAAGTTTGAAATATCTCATAGTATTCTCATCATAAAGTATAAATGTACAATATTTTGACATAGATATATTAGCATAACCACAATAATTCAATTTTAGTGAAAAATTACAATTCGGAAATCGTTCCAAATAAATTCGCTGGTCTAATTCTAAACTGCCTGCGAAAACGTAGACAGAAAAGCTAGACATTTTTACAGATTTAAACTTTTGTGACAATAATTAATAATCAGTCTTTTTCCAATTTATTTGAAGGAATTGATAAGTCACATGTGTGAAAATCAATTGTTCCAATGTAACTGCAACTGGATCTGATAATTATGCACCTGAACGACTCGTTAAATTATAGGAGATAAAGAAATGAAGCTTTCCTCAAGTACTTTCGCTTTGTTCATCTCCACAGTTCTTCTGAGCCTTATTTATCGAATAGTATACGGTATATGATTTCACGCAATCATTATATATAATAATACTTGACAATGCTGATATACTACTCCGGTAAATGTCTCTCTAATGTAATATTCATCGATTGGCCTCAAGCAACCCTTGCGCCATCTATTTCCGCCTACGAAAAGCACACTTTCTGCCCACTGCGTTCATTGTGTGACGCCAGGGTAGAAATGAATGCAGTGATTATTTTTATATTGCGAGTGAGGACTGAGGAGTGGAGAATAAACATGGTGTATTTATGTCAAAGTGGGAAGTTTTCATGGTCCTCTTTAAGCGTTATTTGTAAACACGTGGGTTTAATTTTAATTAATTTTTGTTGTGTTTGCAGTGCTGTGTGGGGAGAACTTTGAGAAAGTTGAGAAATTTATTTGCAGATTGCATTTTTAACTAATTTAGGACTTTGAGTTTCAAATTTGTCTCAAATAATGACTTTAATTGAAAAATTTCCACACTGAAATTACTATTGAATTTAATGGTAGAAAAATTGCTTCATAACTTGTAAGATTATTGGCAATATTAAAAAAGCTGCAACAATATCTAAAAGAATACAAACTTTCAAGAAACTTCTTCCAGTAGAAATATGTGCCAATAAAATTAAAACCAATATTTGACCCGACTAGCTTTAGTTGTTCGAGCAAGAAAAACAAGATAGCAGGACATAAATCTCGGCCTTGTTACATTGTACGAGGAAATTTCTAGGAACGTAAACTCACTTCCGCTGTATAAATCTACCATTCTTTTAGGTTTAGTTTCAGCCAATATTCTGAAACAGCATTTCTAAAATCTTTCAAATTCTGATTTGTAAATTTATGGCTGGTGTGGACTTGTTCTACTTTTGGGAGTTGTTCATCTTTTCCGATAAGTAAATAATTCAAAAGAGAGTTTCTGAATATGTACTATAGATACAGCATGGAGATTGTACATTTGGAGCTGACACATCACACTTTTTTGTTTTCATTTTAGTTTGGAAAGTGAAATACATTTGCTTTTGGGTTTTCAAGTTCAATACTCATAGTAATAAAGGTATTAAGGGTATTAAAAGGACAATAATGCCTGAGATCAACAGTGTACTTCCCGAGGGCCTCTGGCTCGAGGTGTGTACGTTAACCGTAGGCATTATCGTCCGTTCAACTCCCGTGGTGCCTTCATTGTTTAATACTCGACTTATGTACTATTTTGAATTACTAACCAACTAGATATTTCCAATGAAAGTTATTTACAGTTTATGACGTATAATTAACTCAGTCGAGCAAGACACGTCAGATATCGTATACGCCTTAATGTACAATAAGCGAACGCATTGAACAAGAAATTCAATTGGCACTATGGAAGTGATTCTTGAACATCAATTAAGAATATCTCCGCACTATTTATAAATCTATGATAACATAATTTTCATTAATGAATTGTTGAATATTCATCGCACAGTGAAAATGTGCTGGCTTTGTAAATCGAAGCTCGTGGAGTCTGTATGATTTTTTCTGAAATTGTAATATACTCTGTGGCGTACTCTCCACGAAAATTAAGAGTACCTGTAGCAATAATGTCTGTCACACTCGTATCCGGAGAAAAGAGAATCGAGAGAATTTATTTTGAAGAAATTGTTACTTCAATACAATGATACAGTCTGCTTGTTTTATTCTGAAACTCAATAAAGAGTCTCAATGGATTTCTTCTTGGTCGCATTAAAACAAAACTCAATTGACAAATTCATCCGGTCTAGTAATCTCCGGGTCAATATACAGTCCTACCAACCCTATATCCGGCGGTAATTTTACAATTACTAACTCGTTTTATCTGCAAATGCTACGTCACTCTGGGGAGTCACTCTAGAAAATACGGAGGTCGAACTGCTTCGTTTCAAAAACTATTTTATATGAAAACTTTAGCAACTATGGATCTCAAACATAAATACTTTCATAGAAGAGATTCTAGATTTTACTGAATAAAAACTATATGCATAAAATATTGCCTTGTTACAGGTCAATGGCTGATAAAAAAAGGGAAACTATTGCTAAGCTTTGTTACGTCGGCCATTAAATAAAAAATGGAAGAATCATCTAGATGATGAAAGCGCATTTTTGACAGCTCATGAATGTTTGTTACTTCAGAGATTTCGCAAATTACCATCTCTCACAATTACTGAGCTTGAAATCAAGCAGTTTGGACAAACTTACGAAACAGCAGCTTCCATTTAGTACTAGTTTCAAGTTGACTATTTGATAGGTACCTAATTTATGCATGTACAAACTCAAAAATACCTTTTAATCTTCATTGTATAGTTATTGACTGAGGTCAAGTGCTATACCTTAAAATGATAATTTGATCTTTATCAAATCTATATGAAAAAATACACCAAAAGTAAACAAATTTTCATCCAATAATAATAATTCATTCTAATAAGCTTCAAATTCGCGTCAAACAAGTCATTGAATGAATCCCGGACAGATTTGACAACTGTACATAATAATAGTGACACTCACGGCTAAAGTTGTAACTAAATTTTTATCTACTTTAATAAATTTTAGTTACCATATCCCTAATGTCATATGTATCTATGGGCATTGTTTCACTTGAAACAAGTAATTGAATAATTTAATCTTCCACAATCACTGAGCTCGAATTAAAGCAATTTGTGCAAACCTACGAAACAGCAGCTTTTATTAAGTACCAGTTTCAAGTCTGTAAATAGTATAGTTGCTGAGAACTCAGCGTCACGCCAGCCATCCAGCCAGACAGCCAAAGTGAATATAATAGCGCTTTTTTACAAAAAATGCGCTAAAAACTAGCGACATGAATATTTCACTTCAATAAAGAATTGAATATTTGGTTTTTTGGTTGCATTTGCACATTGACTACAAAGTATGCCAAAAAAACTTGTATTAAACTATACGAGCTACGATTTCAGTTGAATAATAAGCTTGAGGCACATCTAATAATCTAAGATCCCAGGCTCGCCAGACGTTACTTATTTCCTGAGAAACAAAATGTGTGGAATAGAGTAGTATTAGTATGTACTTTGATCGTATGCATACCTGCTAGCTTGGGCCGATGGCCAATTTACAGATACCAGGTGTTAGAGGTACGTTAAAACATTACTCACTTTTTTTGAAGTCTGAGTGCTGATTTTTATGTATGCTTCAGAGAATAAAATAACGTAATTCTATTTATAGTCTGGGTCCTGATTTTTATATATGAATAATTTCAATACTTTTCGTGAACAGCCAGACCAATCGAAGGGGCCAAACATCCTCCAGACAAAATTAAAATGTCGCTGTGCCGAAACTCTCTGTTATAGGTTGATATGTGCTTGAACGTCGAGTGCAGGTATATTATTATCATTGTCATGAATATTTTTCACTCCGTATGAATACTGTTTCAAGTAATTATCAATTTGTCGCAGTATCTACTGATTTACTGCAAATTCTGTTGAAAAAATTGATACAGCTTGACATGCAATTAAATTACTACATGCAGATTTAATGTGCAATTAATATGCATTTCAATTATTACCTACTAATAAATTTCTATTTGAGCTCAAATCAAGAATATTTCAAAGTATGTTACTCCCGATAAAGATTTTCCGTAAATTGTGTGGCAATCTATTTATAGCTGTTATATTTATTAAACAAATTCAATAATAATACTTAAGAAACCATATAACGCTGCACTTATATGTTTTCCACTATGCGATTTGTTTCCGGTAAACAACTTCCAATTATTATATTTTTGCTACAAAATTTACCAAATCATTTTACCTAAAAATCCAGGTCATCGTTTTCTTCAAAAGAAAAATATATTCCACTAATTGAATCACACAATTCTAAAATAATGCAATTTATATTTGGTCTGTGAATAATCAATAATTCCAAGACAAAATTTTTTTGTTTAGTTTTCAGGTGCCAATTAATTGGAAAAAATCATGTACGCTTTTATGTGTGTGCAATTGACAACGCAGACTTGTTTTTCTGGTCATAAATTGACTTACGAACATGGATTGTTGACGAGAATTGTCTTCACAAGGGTTATAAAAACAAAATTTGTTTTGTTAACCTGATTTTCTCTTGGAGAAGTAAACAAATCACAGAGAATCCTGCGTAGGATTTAAATTAGGCTGGATCAATGTAATGAAAGAGGTATTAGCCATTTCGTGATAAATAACTCTGTTAATAAAAGATACATCATTTTACAGCTGAAGAACAAAATAATCTTTTTTACTATTCAACAGAACAGGTGCGAATCATTTGGGTACTAAAATCGTGGACCAATCAACACTCTACCAGTAGTTTTTGAGCATAATACGATTTTTTCTCAAACGGCATCATCACATTACTTTATCGAAGTCTTTTTTGAAAATAAAATATAGCCTATTTTACTTATGGCCAGTTGCACCACCGTCATTTAACTTTAAGTGGAGTTTAATACCTATGGCAACTATTGTATGCACAATTGTTACCACGATTATTATTCCTCATTTAAAGTTTAGTGACGGTGGTGCAACTGGCCATTAGTGAAAGAATTTTGAGAATCGGTCCAATAGTTTTCGAGCTTATTCATTTACAAACAAAAATACAAATAATTTTTATTTATAATTGATACACTTAAAGATAGATGACACTGTCAGGAACTTTCACACAATTATAAAAAGTTTCAATTCAATCGAATGAGCGATGCTTGATTGTCCCGCTCGTGAGCGTCATTAGTACTATGTCAAAACGTTCATGCAAGTGCTGATAGGTTTGTTCCTACAGAAAATCCCTGACTAGGTATTGACAGTCCCGTACTAAGTTTTTGCACGCATGCGCGAGCTATGACTGATTTCAAACTAGTCAGCGATTATTTGTTGAAACAAATGTTCAACAGTCAGAAGAATCACAACAGATCCAATTACATTTTTACTTTTTCTAAAGTGCCCAATGAACTCCTCATCATCATAATTTTCAATTAAATTCAAGTAATTCTGCTTTTTAGATCCTATTCTTTCTTGTAAAAGTTCTCCAAAATTATTATCGTCAGATTCACTTAATAAAGACGAAGTCATTCCGTAAACACTACTAAACTCACTATCGCACATATTTAATAGGTTTGTGAAAATTTCAAAACTTTACTTTACAAAGTTGTTAACTGTCAACAACGTCACAATGCGCATACGGGGATTTGGAATTTGTGGATAGTCAGGAAACTTTTCTGACTATCAGCAAACTGGTTCATGGACTGTTAAGTCAGGGATTTGTCACAACTGCTGCTGGAACACCTAAAATCAAACTGCACAGACTCCGGACAATCTTGGACAGTTTTGTACTGCTGTAGGAACAAACCTATAGCAACTATACAGAGCTCCAACTTGATTGGATGAACGATGAAATATATGTTGATGACATTCTAGTAGGAACCCTCGAGAAAGTGTCAACAACAATTATAGTAAGTTTCAAAATGATGCACGAACGAACAAATACGTCTGGTGTGCCACTCAATGTAATGTCATGATTCTACAATAAAAACCTCCACAAAAGAGTGCCAACAACAGTCTTAGTAAGTTTCAACTCAATCGGATGAACAATACGCGAACAAACAAAAACGGCTTGTGCGCCGCTTAATGTATATTGATAATACTATAACAGAAACCTTCACAGAGAAGTCAACATCAAGTATAATGAGTTTCAACTCAATTGGATGAACGATGCGCGAAGGAAATCTCGCGAAAGTATCAACAAAAATTATAGTAAGTTTCAACTCAATCGAATAACAAATAAGGCAAGTGTGCCATCAACATACTCAATGTATGTTAATGATTACACAATGATTCCACAATAATAACCTCCATAAAAGTGCCAACAGCAATCATAGTAAGTTTCAATTCAATCGGATGAACGATACGCGAACAAACAAATACGACTTGTGCGCTGCTCAATGTAATTGATTATACTATAATAGAAACCTTCACAAAGGTGTCATTATTAATAAATATAGTAAGTTTCAACTCCATTGGATGAACGACGCGCGAACGAACAAATACGACTCGTGTGGCGCTCAATGTATGTTGATGGTACTATAAAAAAAAATTCAACGAAAGTGTCACCAACAACAATAGAAAATTTCAACTTAATCGGATGAACGGTGCTCAAACAAACTAATACGGCTCATGTACCCTATCTTAAGTGTGTTGCAAAAGTGAAGCCAAAAATGTAATATTGTTAGAGAGAGAAGGTAACTGAGAGATAAGTAGAGGCGGGCCCATGTTTGTATGATAGTAAATGGCGTGTTTCACTCTATTTAATATTTTCATGTGGAAATATATAGTAAAATAAAAATAAAATGCTTTGTGTCAAATTGTAATAGTACGTACAGAAATTGTAAAGAGAAATATTGTCTTTTTTCTGTACCCAAAAATGATATTTTATTAAATAAGTGGCGCAAGAACATAATACGACAGAATAGAACATTGGAAATTACAGATTACGTTTGTGAAAAACATTTCGGAGAAAAGGATATTATAGAAGAATGGTCGTCTAGAGATGTAAAAGTAAGTAGAAATTATTTTAAAATTATAATAGCAGATCTACTGACAATTCTATGTTAGAAATTGAAAGGTTATATCAATGTTTCAAATTATTAAGCGTATTTAATCTAGACTTTTAGTGAAAAATTCAACTTCGAGGAAACTTCTTGTCAATAAATTTATTTATTCATGAATCTTATAGATTTACACAGAATTGCAACATTTTTTTCACTTTTCATCAATATATAAAAGTTATTGAGAATACAATTGTCAAAAGTGAGCGAAGCAAGTGTTCTTGTTTGTCCTATGGCATATTAGAATAGTTTTTTTATTTCTCCTGTGCTACTTTCGAAAATTGAAATTAATAATAATATTTTGTGCAGCAAGTGCAATAAGTCCTCGATTGCCCACGACACCACACGAACTGCAGATACTATTCTTTATTACGAATGCGGGTGAATAATATATAATAACAGCTTTTTTACACCAGAGATTATGTCAAAAACTGTTAATTTTTGTGAGATCGTGGATGTATATTATATTTCTGTTAAATTTTTCGTTCATGTTCAACAAACAAAAAATTTTTGCAGAGCAGCATTTTCTATTTCTACCTTTCTTCGAGTGAATAAGAAATTGTTTGTGTATATTTTTTCAATTTTATCACGCTTATTGTACTATAAAATATTCATCAGATTATTTATGTGCCTATTATAATTCGTAATCAGAAAACTCGCGTCCAAAGAAACGTTTATAAAACATGTTCCATCATAATGTACTAATTCATTGCAGGTTTTAATGAATAGAAATGCTAATTTTCTTTTACTTTTGCCTTCCATTTAATAAATAATGTAGTATTTAACGTAATAAAAATAAGAAATCTATCTGGAAATTGTATTTTATTGAAAATAATTGCAATATAATCTTATTTCTGCATATGACGCACGCAAAGCTGGGCCCGCTCTCGCTATCTCTCTCACAGCTGCCGCATTACATTTTAGGCTTCACGTTTTCCAACTGAGTGTCTGCTCCTCTATTATTCTCCTTCGTGCTCAGTGATAATATAAGATTCTACAGGTGGAAGAATTGTTGAAATTTTGGAGTTCATTCATTACAAACAATAATACAAATTAATATTTCTTTCCACTTGAAGAAGGCAGCACTTTGTTGTAGAAGCGTTGTGTTTCTCATCATTTTTATGTACAGAACTTTTCTAAAAAAGACATATTTGTTAAAAAATGAGTACTGAAAAGTTTTTTCCTTCATTAATAATACAAATCTTTTCTCTCTGTAATGTAACGTGCAAAAGTTTTATAATTTGCAGAAATAAAATAAGCCCTTTATCTATCTTTGTTGTCTGGGCGGGGCCTTTCGTACTGTTTGTTTCGTATCGCGTCGTCCCGCCCGGTCGAAAAATCTAGTGACGTGCTCGACTGAATCTAGAATATTTCGAAAAACGGGTTGCCATATATAAGAGCAAGCAAACGACCTGACGAAGAACAGTAAAACAATGAGCAGCAGAACAGTAACAGTAAAACAGTAAAATAGTAAGTGATCAGTGTAATGAATAAATAAATAGTTGAAAATAAATATCTGCGGCTTTGTATAAAAGTAGTAAGTGATAAATAAATTATATAGTGTTTGTTAGTAATATCCGAGAATAAAACTTTTATTCTATTTTCTATTATTGAATAGTGATTTTTATTTAATTATAAGCAAATCCTTTAAAAGTAATGAACATTACAATAATATTAGTATAGATTACACTGTAAGTCGCTCTAGGACGATTTTCAATTGCTAAGCAATCAAGATTGTCGAATGTTATGACATAATAGTCCGTGAGACAGCGCATACATTTTTTGTTGATTACCGCTCACTTGAAACTTTGTGAGTGGCTTCATTGTGATGAGTCCGACAACTTTTTCATTTGGCAAAATTCTAGATTTGGGGGCGTTTATCCGCGAGGGCTAATTAATTGAAACAATATTACCGTAATACTGATCTTTACACTAATCGAAAAATTTTTTGATAATAAAATGAAGGAAAAATATTGTCCGACATGAATATTGAGGCTACCGGTGAGTCCGACTTGTCATAAGTACCAACATACTTACCATTAGTACCAACATACTTATGACAAGTGCGGCTTGTCGGATTCACCGGTAGCCTCAATATTCATGTCGGACAATATTTTTCCTTCATTTTATTATCAAAAAATCTTTCGATTAGTGTAAAGATCAGTATTACGGTAATATTCTTTCAATTAATTAGCCCTCGCGGGTAAACGCTCCCAAATCTAGAATTTTGCTAAATGAAAAAGTTGTCGGACTCATCACAATGAAGCCACTCACAAAGTTTCAAATGAGCGGTAATCAACAAAAAATTTAGGCGCTGTCTCACGGACTATAACTCATGTGAGACCAAATTAAATTCCAATAATTGTTTATTTGTAGGTTATCAGGAAGAATCCAGGAAGTTAGAATCTTAAACTTTGCTCTCTTTTCCAATACTTTTCGTCATCATAGTATATTATGAACGACTAGTTTCGGCAATTTAATTGACAGCAGGCTCGGAGATGCTAATTATAGGTGACTCGATGAATGGACAGAATTGAAAATCGTCTTTAATTGATATTATTTATTGCAGATGACTAAACTTGAAACGTCCAAATCATCGAGCTTTCTGTATAAACGGACATAAATAAATCGAGTCTCCGACTGACGTAGATTTTTTTTTAATGATTATTTTTACCATCCAAATTTCGACCAATAGAATTGCACCATTCGACGTCACGTGGTACAACCTACACGGTTTTCAAGTGGAAATTTTTTGGAAATTTTGTCTGTTGGTTATATATACAAAACAAAGAACATTCAGCTGCGTTGATTCAGCATCTGTCAAACTGACAGACAGATTGAATGTGAAAATGAGCAGATTCGGAGTCGAGTCTTTGGAGTCTATTGATGAATTTGGATGGGAAAAATAATCTTCCGAATACCATTCGTGATTAAATTTAACCTGGCAAAATTTTTAGATTGCTACGAGAGCTTGCTACCAATTTATTTCGTGATATTGATCAAAAATCACTCGCTTGACAGCTCGTGATTTTTCTGTCAATATCACTCAATAAATTGCTAAGCAACAAGCTCTCGTAACAATCTAAAAAAAATTTCCGGTAAAATTTAACCACTTATGATATTATATATGAAAATTTTATCGATTTGTACTGTAACTACGTAACAAAGAATTTCGATTAAATCAACTTTAACTTGCGAAGTGCAGTAATATGATATTATTTTCACCGATTTACTCTCTGATAACAACTTACAATAAAAATATTTCTTCAAATAAGCAAAGATATTCGTTACCCTTGTGTATTTGTATAATTTCAGTTTTTGTCTGGAAAAATAAATCATGCATCTTTTGTTCGCGGGGTCTATTGTGCCAACGATTCCTGAACCATTCTTCCAGAATATTCGTATTCAAAAGATAATTACAGTTTCAATTATGATTACCACTGCATTGTTTCCTTATTAATAATAAGAATTTTTATTTAGGAGAGTAAGGGCTCAAATAGGCACATAATTAAGACAAATGGAAAATTTGAAGTTTAATCACTCAGAATTATTATGGCCATTAAGAATTTGAGCTTACTAGGTTGGTCCAAATTTAAGTGAACTATCATAAAAATGAGTCCTTCGGAAGTTGAGATAATTATTTTCAAACCTCAAAGTGATGGATAAAAATATTTCGGACAGAATGGCACATTGTTTCTTCAGAACGAATTCTAAAGACTCGAAACATCAACTCGTAATATTTTATGCTCTTTAAATAGCGCCTATAGGTGCATCGATCAAGTAACCGAATGAAATTTATTTCTCATGCAATAAAATAAATCAACAAAAGTAACGTTGACGAGTTGCCTGAAGAAATCGGTTTACTTGAAAATTCAATAATTATTTGTTTCCCAAATCTACAACGATCTTGTAACAAAACAAATTTAATAATAATTGAAAGTATAAAGCCTAAAAAATGCAAACATAGGGTTGATTATCTTTTTCTGTACCACTTTAGATTCATTTATTTAAACCTGGCAACTATACAGCCTTGAACAGAGAAAGTTAAACATTTTCTATAGGCTTTATACTTTTAATTAGTGTTAAATTCTCATATGCTGCATTGATTCTTAGATTTTTCATAATATTGAATATATTGACTTGAAATTTGGTAAACATAGGCAGTTCGACGGCCCAGTCAATCCATTTTGTCAGTAAGTTGAGATCTGAGTTTCTTGGGACTTTTTGGAACACGATATTTTGTTATGCTACGTTTGTCGTTTTCTTTCGTATTTTAGTGGACCAATCCCCAAAGAGACGCTACGAAAAAAATGTATATACAAACATAGAAGTGCTGAAGAAGCACTGAAGCCAGGGAACATTGAATTTCATTGCATAGTCACTAAATTGACACTAAAGAACGTAATAATATGTATAAATCAAAGAATAAGGATAACTTTTCTTGGAAGAGAATTCAATTCAAAACTGAATCCTGAACACAAAATTATTTATTTCAAACTTAATAACAATAGTTGATTCACAGAATGACACAATTGATAATATTGAAATTCTATCAAATAGTAGAATGAACTGAAAACGCAAATAATGCTAATTATTCTTAGAATTCTTCAAATAAAGAAAAATTTGTAGTATAGACACAATGGGAGTGACCAAAACTTTAAAAAAATCTTTAATAGTAATAAAGGTTGTTCGACGAAGGGCTATTTTCGCTTTAATTCGCCGGGTTATGACCTTAGGTCATTGGGGTCAATCCTAAATTACCCCAAGTCAACGCTAGAATTTTTACGAGTTTATAAATAAACTTGATTTGATTTGGATTTAATTTGATTGTTTTCAAATATCAAAATGAGTCCGCGAATTGTTTCAAGTGTACAAATATCTCCATATATCTTATTTGATTGGATGGTTGAATTATTCATGCGGAAAACAATAAACCGGCAGTAATAAAAATGTGAAACTATTTTTAATATTAATCATTTTTGCTATTAAAACCCACACAGTTCTAAGAACAATTTCATTCATAAATGGAGAGATGACCTAAATCTTTCATATGTAGGACAGATTATTGTCTGTTTCTAGGATACTGTAAGAGAAAAAATTCATGGAAAATTACTTTTATATTAGCACAGTTCTAACCCTTAGTTTTGAAGACAAATTAATTATGATATGGTTCGTATATATACGCTAATTGTATTATATACTATTGTCTTTGGCTCAAACTATTCAATGATGAAAAGCTTAACAACATGTTATATCTCCAGCCAGCAAAAGAAAATAGAGTAAAAACAGCTGAAATATAATTTCATGAATATAGATACCAATCAACTTATCGTAACAATTTATGGATTACAGTACACATTATAACATCATTGGCGAATTCCATAATGCTTGTATCCTATGACATATGTATAAGAGCTGCGGTTAGAATACCTTTTATGTTAATAATCAGCTTTATATATGCATTATCCGTTGTCGTGCAAAACAAATTCATCTGCAGTGAAGTACGCAGTGTAAAAGACAGTTTCATTTGTGGGTTTATTATGTTATTATCACGACTTTTGATGAATGTTTCAAAAAAAGTTTTGCCGCTACTCTGCAGCAGACTGAACTGATTTTATATGCATGCATTCTTATCTAACAATCAAAATACTAGTGTTTCAAGAGAAATAGTGAAGCCCTCAATTATCAAAAAGCTAGTTTATTTGAACCGCTATACAAAGGTGTAGTGAATTTACGAAAAAAACAATACAAATAACTGAGGAATGAATAAAAAAAGTTCACATTTAATTCAGTCATTAGTCAATGAATGAATAAATTCTTAAGAATAGTGGACGGAATCTTCATATTCAGTGTAACTTCATTCATCTTCTAATGTCCATACTCTGCCTTCTTTTATTAGGCATAAAGCAATGATCCGACTTGCATCAAAACACGTAGACGAACCAGCTTGATAAGTAAGAATTTCAAAATAAGTTTCTTTCGGAAATATACTTGAAAACATATTAAATATTAAACTGGAACCCGTGGGTTATAAGAAAACTGAAAGCCAAATCCAGGCATTAGAAATGAAATATTTAAGGAGGGCCAAAAAAGTAACAAGAATTGACGGAATAAGAAATGAAGACATTAGATCTGGACACAAATCAAAGATTATTGTAGAATTTATTAAACAAAGATTATTGAGCTCGTAATCAAATTGAATGAAATAGATCAGTAAAGATAACTTGGATGTTAGAAAATATTTTCTCCAACACTGTTTTGGAATTTGCATATTCCATAACCAAAAATTAAGTTTGAACGAGTGACATTCCAAAAAACCGTTTAAAATGATTCTGTATGCCGTTCAGAATGATTCTGTAAGCCTTTTGAATCATTTCGACGAATCAGAAGCTGTTAGTTTGCTACTACCATGGTTACTTCCTAACAATTCAAGTATTCATATCTGGATTTGACGTTTGACATTTAATAATTTTTTAAGTTTCCTCTGAAATATTGGTGAGTCTCCAAAACCTTGTTAGAGAAAGTATAGTCTACAACATGTTTGGAATGGCGTATTCCACACTCGCGAACCGTAATCCTCGCCTTCGGCTCGGTTTACAAACTTTTCGCTCGTTCAGAATATAGGCCATTCCAATACTTATTGTAGAATATACTATTAAAAAGAAGTCGATTTTAGTTGCATACATTTGGTTTCTCACGATGCTTTCAGGATCAACAAAATTCTTTTTCTGATCCGATTCATGTGCTCTATCTTATTTATACCTTTGTAACTTTTGTCTGGATAACATTCCAGGTCTCAAATTATCAGCATAGGATAAGTCCCCTATCTATTCAATGTAACAAACTCCATTTCTAAAGCCCTGCTTTTTTAGAACTCACTTATGATGGTTATCATCATTAAAGTACTTCCATTAGTCCTAAAAAACTGAAACTTGGTGAACATATTGAGTTTTACGTATAAATAACAAGATCTGTAGCTTTTTCTTTCCAACACCCCAAAGTAAGAATATGAGGCAGATTTTTTTCCAGATACATCACGTAACTTACTTGTACATCATTGGATATATATATATATATATATATATATATATATATATATATATATATATATATATATATATATATATATATATATATATATATATATATATATATAATACTATGTGATTTTGTGTTTGATCATATATATCATTGGATATATATAATCAAACACAAAATCTCAACGTTTCACAGTTAATCGTTTTGGATTTAACCAAGAGATTCTAAAAATCTGTCAAGTAAAATGCGCTTTCAGCCAAGTCGGTCGCTATGGAAACAGTAAACCATTATTCTTATACTACAACATTCCTAAATACTGATTTCCAAAATTCTACGACTGCCAACAGATCTGAATTTATGCGCAAAATTAAAAAATAAATTGCTACTGAAGTGCACTTACGGTTCAGTCTATCGTTATGAAAATAGTAGGCAATCATTCAGATGCCACAGCAGACTGAAATACCAAATTTCAATATTCTACACCTGATCGTTTCGAATTTATGCGAAAAATTCCAAAGGACTGTCAAGTAAAGGGCACTTCCGGCTTGGTGGATCTCAATAAAAATAGGACATGAGCATCTAGACGGTATAATCGTCCTAAATACTGAATTATAACAATCTACGTACAATTGTTTTGGATTTATGCGGAAAATTCAAGAAATGTTTCGAATAAAGTGCTCTTCCGGCTTAGTCGATAGCAATCATAATGCAAAGTGTACAACAAGATATTATAAAAGTACCTAATACAAAAATTAGATATTCTACGACTGATTGTTTAGAATTTATGCGGAAAATTCAAAAAGTCTGTCATATAAAGTGCACTTCCGGCTCAGCCGATTGTTACAAAAATAGGAGATGACCATTGAGATGCTACAGCAATTTCAAATGCTAGATTTCAGTATCCTATGGCTGATCATTCTGAATTCATGCGGAAAATTAAAAACAAGTTTTAAGTAAAGTGCACTTCCGGTTCAGCCGATCGCAATCATAATGCAAGATCTACAATAAGATGTTGTTTTTATACGAAATTTCAATATGTTATGGCGGATCATTCTATATTTATGCAAAAAATTCAAAAAAAGTTTCAAGTGAAGTGCACTTCTGGCCTGGCCGATTCTTACAAAAATAGTAGATAACCATTCTGAAACAACATCAAGTTCAAGTACTGAATTTAAACACCCTACAGTTGATCATTCTGGATTTATTGGAAAAATTCGAAAAAAGTTTCAAGTAAAGTGCACTTCCGGTACAGACGATTGGAATCATAATGCGAGAGCACAATAAGACCCTATACTAGTCCTAAATACAAAATTTTAACATTATACGTTCTACCAGTTCTGAGATTTGCGAGTTACGCACGAACGCACGCACGCCCGCACGAACATACGTACCGACATCAAGCCAAAAATAGTCAAAATGGATTCAGGGATGCTCGAAACGGATATTTCCATCAAAATCTCGATAGGTGAATTTTGTCGGTTTCGCAATACTTGTTATAGTCCGTGAGACAGCGCATAAATTTTTTGTTGATTACCGCTCACTTGAAACTTTGTGAGTGGCTTCTTTGTGATGAGTCCGACAACTTTTTCATTTGGCAAAATTCTAGATTTGGGGGCGTTTACCCGCGAGGGCTAATTAATTGAAAGAATATTACCGTAATACAGATCTTTACACTAATCGAAAGATTTTTTGATAATAAAATGAAGGAAAAATATTGTCCGACATGAATATTGAGGCTACCGGTGAGTCCGACTTGTCATAAGTACCAACATACTTATCATTAGTACCAACATACTTATGACAAGTGCGGCTTGTCGGATTCACCGGTAGCCTCAATATTCATGTCGGACAATATTTTTCCTTTATTTTATTATCAAAAAATCTTTCGATTAGTGTAAAGATCTGTATTACGGTAATATTCTTTCAATTAATTAGCCCTCGCGAGTAAACGCCCCCAAATCTAGAATTTTGCTAAATGAAAAAGTTGTCGGACTCATCACAATGAAGCCACTTACAAAGTTTCAAATGAGCGGTAATCAACAAAAAATTTAGGCGCTGTCTCACGGACTATTACTTTGTACAAGTAAAAATGTACAATGTTTTGAAAATAAAGCTAGGTCTCGTGATCGCGCAGCATCGGAACATTTGGTCTAATAGAATGAAGTTCAATTGATTGTGAATATACAAGGTCTACCAGAAACAAGTACATTTTAACCTGTAATAGAACTCGTCAAGCATTAAATTTTTTTTTTGTTAAACTTTTTTCAATAAATCCTGTGGATATCGATTAAAAATTCATCAAAGTTTTGTCGAAAATTTTATAGTGTGCCTATGGTTCGAATTGAAATTGAAATAAGTATTTTACAATTTTGAGTCATCGTAGTTTGGTCAATCATTTATTTGAAACTGAAAGAATATTAGTATTTTGGTATTTGTTCACCTCGATAATTCTAGTTTTGCATATGTTGAAAGGAAGATTGAATTTGTCTCTGAAATCAACAATTTGGTCTATTTATATGTTATTGTTGAGAAATTTGATTTCTATTTAGGGATTTCACGTATATTTTCAGATAGTACATTTCTTAAACATTAGGTTGTCTGCACAAATTCATTGCAATTCAATCAGCTGATTTGAATAGTCTGAGTACAGTCAGAATCTATGCCAGACTGAGCTGCCATCTATGAGCAGCTTGAAAAGTAGTTGCTGTTTTCAACTTACTTTATTATTATCGTTGGTTGTCAAACATGAAGAAAAGATCAATCAACGATTCATTTAAAGAAAGTGGAGGAATATTTAATGGAATGCAATTCTAAAATAATTCAATTTAAAATATTGCTACGTAAATTCTTGAAGACTCTTTTCTTGAAGGACAGAAAACATAACCTGTAATGAAAAGGAAAAAAATTTCTGGAATGCAGTCAATGGAATTTATTTTTATTTTTCGATTCCGACTAGTTTCGACACCACTTGTGTCATCCTCAGGAACTATAAATTATGATATAAGTGATTAATAAGTTAAAAATAAATACAATTTGTTCAACTGTGAGATACTCACATGAAAAATTTAGTTTCTAATAAAATTCAGTGAAAACATTAATTAATAATAAAATAAATGAAAGGTGTATGTAGATAATATTCCACATGGAGTTATGGTGTAAAAAACTTAACATTTGTAAACATGAAAATATTTTAAATGTAGTCAAAGTTAAAATTAACTAAAAAGTGTCTTCCGTTTTACGAATGAAAACCTGTGTACCAGTTTTTTTATGTAAAAAAGAAGAACTGATGTTCTAACGGTTTTCGTAGAACGGAAGACACTTTTCATTTAATTTTAACTTTGACTACATTTAAAATATTTTCATGTTCACAAATGTTAAGTTTTTGAGCCAAACTGCCTGCGAAATCGTTGAAAGAAAAGCTAGACATTTTTACAGGCTTAAACTTTTGTGACAATAATTAATAAAAGATTTTTTTCCAGATTTTATTTTAGAGAATTGATAGCCCACATCAAAATCAATTGTTCCATTGTGACTGCTACTGGATCCAATAATTATACACCTAAACGACTCGTTAAATTATAATAGACAAAAAATGCTAAAAAAAAGATGAGAATTCGGAAAAAAGTTATTGAGAAAATTTGTTATGCCTGACAAATTCTATCACTGCTACTTATTTCTGTTACAGCCTGTATATAGCGTTCTCCGAGAAAAAAAAGATTTCTTAGTATCAATACTGTCCTAATTTTTTTTGATTTAATAATTTATATACAGATTATAACAATACAATTTTCATTTGTCAGATTGTCGCATAATGTAATTTCGCTCTGAATCGCGCCATTAATAGACTTTTCCTAGCTCTAGTTCACCTTCTTTCAGCTGAATATTTTTTGACATACTTTTGTTCGATGTTCTAGGGCATTGCAAGATAACAAATCAGTATGCGGAACTATTTCATGACGAACTAATGGGATAAATCTAGAGATATGGAAGGCACCCGTTGAAAAGTGATAGGTCCTCAGACAAATAGAAGATATGTTTAGCACATAGTTGCTAACATGAAATACCTTAAATGTAAATGACGATGCTCCAGGTAAGTAATATTGATGAAATAGTTATTTGTATAAAAGAAAAAAGTATGAAATTTCTAACTTCACCCGAACGCGATTCGAAATTGGCATTAGCCGAATCACGGACCAACGCTCTACGCTTTGATCCATATACTGCTGTAATAATTTGTTGCTGTAAGAAATACGATTAATTTTTTAGCTCAATTTAGAGTAGGAGCTAAGACATAAATGATGGTCGATTAAAAAATTATATGACGTATTGAATTATAATAGAAAAATAGATCCACAGGTCTAACTCTACCTTATAAGCTATGAAAAGTCCGTAGTATTAAATTAATAGATACAATGGTCTCATCAGATGAACAACTAACTCGATAAGATGAACAGATGAGTAAACATACATATTCGTTAGCACATACTCTTGAATGTCTCAAATGAAATCGGGGAATCCTCCAAATGACTTGACTGCGTCGTTTTTCTGATTCAACGTATGTTGTTCTTTCGATTTTTTGTTGTCTTGTGTGATGTGTAGTTAGTGCACTGTGTTTTTCATATAAGTTACGAATGATGGAAAAAAAATTGGCTATGCTTCCTTCAACTCATCCCCAACCGTATCTATGCTTGTATAAAATAAGTGATCCCAAAGTCCAGGAATTGTTTCGATGGAATGAAAAGCACATCCTTTGTTTATCAAATTTCAAGTCAATTCAATATTATTGAAGAAATAAACCATAATATAAAACAGTAATGATAAAATTATGCCAATATACCAAAATTTTAATTCGGTTGATCTAAAAAACTCTCACTGAGAAATCGTTTCAATCATTCAAAGTGTCATCAAATCTGATAAACCCAAAAAAACTAAGAAACTTCTAATTATGGGTGCAAATGTAAGTTTGATATCAAGTTGATATGAATGGTTAATTTATCATATAGAGCATGAAAAAAAAAAACAAAAAAGAATTCAAGGACCTTTGTCAAATACATACGTATGTAGCCATGAATATGGCAAACATACATGCGTACATATTAGATAATAATCATAGAATAAACACTACATACCCACATAGTATAAAGTAATTTACGTTTTGTTGTAGTGTTTGAAAGATAAAATCGCGACTCGACATATATATTAGAAAAACAAACATATTCTTACAATATTTTGGTTTGACTTGTTATTGTTCTTTTCCTATGTAACAAATATTTTCGATATTTTTCCAATCGAAAAAACCGTTAAGAAAACAGTGTCTTTCGATCACAGAAACAAAATACTGGAAATATATCTTCTTGGAATGGTCTAACAAGGGACTAGTCATAACAAATGTTGTGAAAATATAAATATTTCTCCGAGTCATATATATATATATGGATTTCATAATAATGTTCTATGAGGGTCGTGATATTTCAACATCGCGTCGTTAATTACCCTAATTTAATAACTTTCCGGGAAAGTTGGTTGAACAGAAAACATATAATTTTTTATCGACGTTGTTTGTGACGGTAGTGTTATTTGCGTTACGAATTCATTTCATGAAAATTTGTAATATAATATATAATAGATTTTTTTCTATGCTGTTCTCAAATCCACAAGCTATCTTTATCCTATCAATTTGTTTTAGGATTAGTAATCCAATAATAAGTATAGAGTTTTGAATACGCCTTACACACAATGAGTGTCCAAAAAGTTCAACCCCGCTTCCATTCTATCACTCAGTCTAAAATCATATTCCATGCAATTTCGGTCGCTTAACTCGAGTTTCATCTTTAAACAGTTTAATTTAGTCCAGTTTGTGTTCACCGAAGTCATTTCATTTTCCAAAGCAAACGAAAATGTAATTAAGCTCGATATTTTTCTTTTTTTATATCAACGTACTGGGAAATAAAACATGTTTTAACTAGTCCATCTAGGTTCTAAATTTAGAACTACCGGAGTTAATACCTTTAATTACTGAAAAGAGGGCTGAAACTTCAAGCTTAGTTTCATAATATTTCCAGAGAAGTTTTTGTTCAATTTTTTTCCACAATCACTTATTGATTTTCCTCCGATTATTTTAATATATTTTTTTAATGTTTTGAGGCGGTTATACTCAAAAGTGGCCAGCCTGTGATCACATATATATTTCCTTGGCATTTTTTGACGCGAATGCGTCTTATGAATCGATCAGTTTAAAAAGTAGAGCGTGACAAAAAAATGAAGGTTTCAAAGCGTTATGAAATATGAATCGAACTACGGATACACATACGTACACTATTTGCTAATAATAACGAGTAGGTAATTGACGCGCGTCCCGAGCGTTCGTCTACTTTGAGAGCTCAAACTGATTCTAATGAGGTAAACTCAATTTCACGCAAATTAAAGTCGGCCATCTAGACAGTGTTTGCAGAGTTCAAATAGTAGTCAGGCATTTCAAAAGATAGTTGAATACGATAATTTCAGGAAACTTCGATTAGAAGTTCATGAAATTTCAATTAAATGTGAGGTACATAATAATAATAATAAGAAATTGATATATTTTATTGACTCTACTAGAAAAATAATTTGTAATAAATTTTCAGAACTGGCACTAATGAATTATCTTTTTATTTCCATCCCCATTCTTTTGGCAAATTTTGATGTCCTATCCACAATACACTCTTTTTATATGCTTTGAAGTAGCATCCAGTGTAGGTATCAATGAAGCCAAGTTGACACAGGTATTTTTACTTGTAGCCTTAAGAAACGATTGGCATTCATTTTTAGGAGCACTATGTTATCCTTAAATGTATAAAATACCCGATTGCAAAATATCAGAGACGTCAGCATTTATATTAATGAAGATAATAGATAAGAGCAGCATTTTGTGAATCTATACGACTTTAGAACAATTTAGCGAATTTATTTCTACCTTTTTTGTAGTCGTATCACATCCAGTAAGTGCATGTAAAAATAAAATATGCTTCTCACACATTATTAATGCTTGTTCCAGGATCTTATTAGGATAAACTTCCGCGAATACCGCACCTTTGGCTGGTTTAAAAAAATAAATTTCTCTATGAGGAGGTGTTAATATCTTCAGCAACAACTACAACATTTTCTGATTCAATATTAATTACCGTTTGTATAATTAATGTATCAGCATCGCCTTCTGCTCGACACTAGAAATTATTATTATCTGTCAGTTTTTCTCTTTGTTTTTTCTTTTTTCAAGGACGTTTGCTGTCTCTTCGTATATTTTATATAGAAACTAAGTTATTCTCGAGAGGAAAAATTAATATAGCTGTGAAAGGAATGTACTATAAGTACTACAAATCTAGAAATAGCATCATTTTCAGAGGACAGGTCAAAAACAAAAACATTAGCGGAAGACCTCAATAGGTAAACTTCTTACTTTTCAGTATAAGAAATTCAAAAAATCCAGAAACACCTAAATTCATTTATTATAGCTGAGTTTCGAGGTATAAACCTAATTGCACTGGACTATTAGTCTAAAAGTATCGTACATAGGAAAAGAAAAGGGATCAACAGCGCGAAAGCCGTCCAATACAATACAGCAACAAATATTGGATAGACTTATACACACTTAACTGAATCCACTGTTATTTCTTGGTTATTTTATTAATTTTGTTGTGGATACACGTTGCAGAATTGACAGCCGTTACTTGATACAGCACATCAAATTTTTTGGAAGCAGTTGTATTCTCCATAATGCCAATAAAATATGAGGTATAGTAAATTTGAGAATAACACCCTTTGTGTGTATTCATCAAAATTTAAATTGAAATTAAAGCTTTGGATTTCTGTGAAAATGATTATGCTCTTCTACAGACAGTCATTAAGTCCATTCTGTTCAATATAATACCAAATATACTTCTTGAGAAGAAGTAACGTCTCGCTTGTATTTTCAAACACCGTGACTTTTTATTTATGGAAATGCATCGAAAACTTCCAAAATGATATTTTCATAATATTCAAAATACTAAATCTGGAAGTATCGTACATAGGAAAAGAAAAGGAATCAAGAGCGCGAATAACGTCGAAAACAGTATAGCAACGAATATAGAAGAAACATATACACACTTAACTGACTCCACTGTTATTTTTAGCGCATTTTTTGGAAAAAAGCGCTATTATATTCACTTTGGCTGTCTGGCTGGCTGGCTGGCTGGCGTGACGCTAAGTTCTCAGCAACTATACTATTTACAGACTTGAAACTGGTACTAAATGAAAGCTACTGTTTCGTAGGTTTGCACAAATTGCTTTAATTCAAGCTCAGTGATTGTGGAAGATTGAATTATTAAATTACTTGTTCAAAGTGAAACAATGCCCATAGATATATATGACATTAGGGATAAAGCAACTGAAATTTATTAAAGTAGATAAAAATTTAGTTGCAACTTTAGCCGCACCTGTCACTATTATGATGTACAGTTGTCAAATCTGTCCAGTGGTGAAACTACAACGACTTGACACTGACATTGACTTGATTTCTACTGTCAATTTGGCATGCAAATTGAACATGTGTCCAGTTAATATTTATCATAGATCTTATTTTGATAAAAGGATAACCTGACCTAGTCTCTATCATATCCCTATTACAAATATTAACTGGAAACATGTGTAATTTGTGTGGTACATTGACAGTAAAAATCAAGTCGATGTCAATGTCAAGTCGTTGTAGTTCCACCACAGGATTCATTCAATGACTTGTTTGACGCGAATTTGAAGCTTATTAGAATGAATTATTATTATTGGTTGGAAAATTTGTTTACTTTTGGTGTATTTTTTTTATATAGCTTTGATAAAGATCAAATTATCATTTTAAGGTACAGCACTTGACCTCCTGTCAGTCAATAACCAAACAATGAAGATAAAAAGGTATTTTTGAGTTTATACATGCATAAATTATATACCTATCAAATAGTTAACTTGAAACTGGTACTAAATGGAAACTGCTGCTTCGTAAGTTTGCCCAAACTGCTTGTAATTGTGGGAGATGGTAATTTGCGATATCTCTGAAGTAACAAGCATTCATGAGCTGTCAAAAATGCGCTTTCATCATCTAGATGATTCTTCCATTTTTTGAATATTTCAGTTATTTTGTTGTGGATACACGTTGCAGGATTGACGGTTGTTACTTGATACAGCACATCAAATTTTCTGGAAGCGATTGTATTCTTCATTAATGGCGATAAAATATAAGGTATAGTAAATTTGAGAATAACACCTTTTGTGTGTATTCATTAAAATTTAAATGAAATTAAAGCTTTGGATTTGTGTGAAAACGATTATGCTCTTGCTCTTCTACAGACAGTCATTATTGTCCATTCTGTTCAATATAATACATGGAATACCAGATATACTTCCTGAGAATGAGTAATTTTCAAACGCTGTGAGTTCTTATCTATGGAAATACATCAAAAGCTTCCAGAATAATATTTTTATAATACTCAAAATAATCAATTTAAAAATTTCGTACACAAGAAAAGGGAAGGAATCAAGCGCGCGAAAATCGTCCAACACAGTATAGCAACGAATATAGAATAAACTTGTACACACTTAACTGACTCCACTGTTATTTCTTGGTTATTTTATTTATTTTGTTGTGCCTAAATGTTGCAAAATTGACGGCCGTTACTTGATACAGCACATCACATTTTCTGGAAGCGGTTGTATTCTCCATAATGCCAATAAAATATGAGGTGTAGCTAATTTGAGAATAACATCCTTTATGTGGATTCATCAGAATTTAAATGGAATTAAAGTTTTGGATTTGTGTGAAAACGGTTATGCTCTTCTACAGACAGTCATAATTGTTCATTCTGTTTAATATGATATATAAAATACCAAATATTGTGGAAATTAATAACGTCTCACTTGCATTTTCAAACGCTGTCACTTTTTATTTATGGAGATGCATCAAAAACTTCCATCATGATATTTTTATAATACTAAAAATACTAAATCTGAAAGTATCGTACCTACATAGGAAAAGGAAAGGAGTCAAGAGCGCGAAAGCCATTCAACACAGTCTAGTAATGAATATAGAATGAACCTATACACACTTAACTGAGTGCACTGTTATTTCTTGATTATTTTATTTATTTTGTTGTGAATGCACGTTACAGAATTAGATAGGTTAGGAAATAATTTTTACTTTTGGATTTTTTGTTCAAAAATACAGATTAATATATTTTATTCAAGCTTCTGATGCACTCAAGTAAGTAAATCATATAACGACGTGAATAAAGTCATCAAATATAACGATGCCTTCAAGTTTAAATTCATATCTGTTCTCATTCTCAATTTTGACATATTTGAATTGAAGAATTTTGCGAAAAGTTTAAAACAGAAAGGTTTTCTAGTGATTATTGATATTACAAAAGTGCTCGATGGAATGAATAAACATTCAAGAGAAATATTATAAATTCAACATTAGATGATAATTATTTGAATAATAAATGAGAAGAATACATTGAATTCAATTGGAGACTGTCCAAATTTAGATGTGGGTGAATGGAAAAGCCACTCGCGAGAAAACTTTGAGTGGCAAGAGCCTTAAATTATATTCTTGAGCATAAATATTTCTAATTGATGTATGTTGGAATGACCATTTTCGAATTGATGCGAAGTCCATATTGAATTATGCGCAATTGTATTATCCTAACGAAACAGTTTTCAAAAATGTTTATTTGGAGCTGCGAATGAGCTTATTGCATTATTTAGATTTTTCCTATCAATCTCACATAATTTTTGAATGAATTCTCAATACAATAATTGAAAATAAATGCTAATCTTTAGAAATCCTTTACCAGAACTACATAGTACGCAAAAACTTAAATTATTATTTATTTTGACATTTCAAATGTCTTATGGTTAGGGTTCATCTAATACATATTTAAAGAAATCTATAAGCTATAGATTCTTTCAGAATATCATTTTGCCTATCGAATCTGTAAGTTGTTATAGACTTTCTTTTAGACGCTATAGAAACGTAAGCTTATCTACAGTTTGGTTAAACCAAGCTCATTTACTATAGTTACAATTGCTGAAATAATTGTAACCATAGCAAATGAATCTACTTCAACTGAATAGTAGAAAAGTTTCGATTATACAACCAGGCCTAAATCTGAAAGTCCCGTACATTCGTACATAGGAGAAGGGAAGGAATCAAGAGCGCGAAAGCTGTCCAACACAATATAGTAACGAGTATAGAATAAACTTACACACACTTAACTGAGTCCAGTGTTATTTCTTGGTTATTTTATTTATCTTGTTGTGGATACACGTTGTTGAATTGACGGCCGTTACTCGATATAGCACATCACATTTTCTGGAAGCGGTTGTATTTTCCATAATGCCGATAAAATATGAGGTATAGTGAATTTGAAAATAACACCCTTTGTGTGTATTCATCAAAATTTAAATGAAATTAAAGCTTTGAATTTGTGTGAAAACTATTCTGCTATTCTACAGACAGTCATTATTGCCCATTTTGTTCAATATAATACATGAAATACCAAATGTAATTCATGAAAATGAGTAACTTCTCGCTCGTATATTCAAACGCTGTGAACTTTTATGCATGGAAATGCATCAAAAAGTACCAAAATAATATTTTTATAATACTCAAAATACTCAATCTAAAATTAATAGGAAATGTAAAGGAAACAAGAGCGCGAAAGCCGTCCAACACAGTATAGCAACAAATATAGAATAAACTTATACACACTTAACTGAGTCCACTGTTATTTCTTGACTATTATCAAATAATCAGTTTAATTGAAATGGAAAGGTAGGCAATGATAATCTGTTGTCAATATTTAGATTTTGTTTGACATTTTACATATCAAAATATTATTAAAATTATAATAATTATAAGCTGGAGTGACAAAGAACTTTATTGAATCAATTTGTGTATATATCAAATGATGTACAAGTAAGTCACGTGATGTTCACGTCAGATTTTTTATTTATGGAGATGCATCAAAAGCTTCCAAAATGATATTTTTATAATACTCAAAATACTCAATCTAAAAGTATCGTACTTGAGAAAAGGAAAGGAATTAAGAACGCGAGAGCCGTCCAACACCGTATAGTAACGAATAGAATAAACTTATACACACTTAACTGAGCCCACTGTTGTTTCCTGGTTATTTTATTTATTTTGTTGTGGATACACGTTGCAGAATTGCTGCTACTTGATACAACACATCATTTTTCCTGGCAGCGGTTGTATTTTCCATAATGCCGATAAAATATGAAGTGTAGTGAATTTGAAAATAAAACCCCCTGTGTGTGTGTGTATTCATCAAAAATCATAAAATTGAAGCTTTAGACTTGTGTGAAAACGGTTCTGCTGTTATAGTCATTGTTAATTCTGTTCAATATAATACATAAAATACCAAATATTGTGAAAAAATCTAGAATACTTCTTGACAATGAGAAAAAGTCATCTTATACTACAAATGAATTTTATTCTTGGTTATCCATGATTCAAATCTTTTTTTGTTGTAAAATTTTCTGCAAACAACCAATATAAAGTAGGTAAGTGATTATCATTACAAAAGTCATGTATGGAAAATGCTGGATAAATGTCATTATTATTAACATATTTAGTAACATTTCTAGAATTTTCTTATCTCCTTTTACTAGGAAAACGCTTGTGTACAAGGATAATGCGATATTTGACCTTTGGAAAAACAGTGCTGACACCCTAGTGAGCAAGAATATAAATATTTCTTAGAAAAGAATAACCAGGATAAAAATAAGGTAGATTGATAGAGAAAGCGTGATGAAATGACGTCATGTTCCAGACGAAAGAAAACAAACTACGATCGTCGAAGATGGCTAAATTGTTGAATGAATGAATCATCCATTACCAACGATTATTTTTAGTATGACTTTACTTGGGAGAAAACTTCCAGTCATATTTCAAACGGGAATAACCATGAATTTAGTATCGAATGAAAATTCTCTGGAATTCGGTCAATAATGGAGGTCGCTTGTACTGTAACTGGGATACTCAAATCACTAGTAGGTTAGTAATCAAAACCTTGATAAATCAATATCATTATTCTATTTTCATGATTTCCTTCATGGATAATTATCTATTTAGGATATAATTGTTGAAAATAAAGGAATAGTATACAAGAAAGATTTGAAAAAAAGATTTTATATTGTAATCAGAGAATAGATATTTGTAGAGGTTTATGGTGAATGACCTTGATACAAAAGTGGCTTAATTTCAACATGTTCAGTCATACAAGGTCGTAGTAATATAAAATCCATAAAAATAGGCACCATGTTCGGATTATGACAATGGGTAATGATTCGGGGGTAGTGTGAGAGTTTATATAGTAAGAAAGCGCTGACATTCAGCAGCGTTCAATTCGTAACGCGTTATATAGGTCACATAGATTCCCATTATACAGAGCTGCCACGAAACGCCGGAACGCCGGAATCAATGCGAACGTAGTTTGCAAGGCGCCACCATACATTTTTAAACGGCATGTGCCTTGCAAAGGTAATGGAAAGGACTGGTATAGTGTGTCGGACTGACCTTGTTTGTCAATGTTCGCTCACAAAAACATTCCTCCTCCATGTTGCGCTAACAGAGGCGAGTAGCGAGTGCAGTGAAGAGTTGGCTGTTGCAGCGGTGACACGGCGTCGTCTCCATAGCCCCGGCACCAACACACCACTCAGCACTTCATTTTTCCGATTTCAGCACACAGTTACGTATGTCGTCCGCACCCGATCACCGTATGGGCTTGAAAAACTTTCGGATTAGTTCGTGCTTGTTCGTATTTGATATGCTCGTCGCAGGAAAGCTCTGCGCATGCTTACCATGAGATGCGCGTATAGAGTAAAGGATACTGACACCACCATCCGGAGGATCACGTTTCCTGCAGGACCAACTCCAGCTCTTGCCAAGCACTAACACTCACTTACACCGGCTTTTGCTACAGCGGTTTCCTGCTCCTACGGAAGTACACACTCCTGCTAGCCTAGCTGTTCCAAGTTACACGACCCACGCACTATTGCCAACTTCAGGAATCACCGGTCCCACTACCAGAACCATTATGGATCAAATATCACCAGAAATTATATTTCGAGAAACATCCCATGAACATATAGAATCATCCCAAAGGAAAATGAATAATACTGGCCATAGCAAAACAATAAAGGATCTATTGAATGATCAAATCATTATAGAAAATACAGAGCAATGCATGTTCAAAATGAAGAATGTGGAATTGCATTCATAATTATTAAATTTCAATTGTGGATTTCCTGCGACTTTTACTTTGTTTTGTTTACTTACATCCAGATTAAAAAAAAAAAGCTTGAGGAACTATTTGAACACTGCACGCCATCTACTGGAAAATCTATTCAACTACAGTGACACAATTATCCAATTTTCATAGAATCGATGTTTTTAAACCCACGATATAAGGTGAACGACCTACTTGGAATTGATCACGCACTTCTGGTTCATGCGCCAATTCTGATTGCCACGAGGAAGTTTGATTGTCATGAAATGATTCCTACATCTCTAATATTCCAATTTAAAATGAAACAAACCATAACTGACGCTTCATATTGTTTATAGTCAAGAGAGATGTCAGGAACATTTTCTGAGAAATATTTTGAAAAGTCAAGAAAATTGAATTTGTAGATATAAGCATCTTAGCAGGAAGAGAGAGAAAAATGTGTCCTGCTGCCAAGCTCTCGTTGAGATCCTGCTTTAAACCGTACTCTGCTGCCATCTGTACTAAAAACCAGCAAGTGTAAAGCTCTGAAAGCTCTGGAAGCTTCATTATGTTTGGCGTTATCGCGCACAGATGGCGCACCGGTATTATTCGTGGAAAGCTCACTACGTAACTGCAGGAAAACACGGTTCTGAACTTTCATAATTAAATTGTATTACAATCTAATTTAATTTATTCTAGAAAAGGAAATTGATAGTAACAGGGTATTTCTGTGTCGTTAACAAGATTATTTCGCGGTTAGTTGGGAGAAAATTGAAGTTCTACATTTTTATCCTGCAAATTCAAGATTATCTGTCAACAAAATCATTGGATATATTGAAATCTTTGCTGAATCACCTATTTTTAATCTGTAAAATACTGTGAACCAAATGAGTTGTAGTATATTATAATATTATAATGTAGTAGTCAAAAGGTCAACGGGTGGATAATTTTGTGGATGAATAAGAAGCTTACATCTCCTACTTTGCAAACGTTTCAGTTTATATTAAACCTTCATCATTGCCTAAAATGGGGCAATAAAAAAACATTAGAACATATTTCAATAGTACCAGCATACAGCAAGTAATTGAAACGTTTGTAAAATAGGAGTTGTAAGCTTTTTATTTATCCTCCAAATTATCCATCATCCGTTGAACTTTCGACTATTATAATATTCCTGGATACGACCATTACACTATTATAATGTAGTTTCATGAAACGCAGATCTACAATAACTAATCTTGCCTCTTTCTCTCATGTATCAGAAACTTGACGTCCATACACTGCACTCGATACAGTATATCCTGATTTTTCTTCAGCATTTATTGATCACTGTTTGTTATTTGGAAAAAGGACTAATTATGGAGCGGCACCTCCTTCAAACGAATCTTAAAATAGAAGTTATGCATTTTGTAATGGATTTCTTTCAAAAAACTTTGGTAAGGTTATTTAGTATAAGAAACACAAACTGATTTTGAATGTTAACTTTGTACATTTACTCATCATCCTAATCAACAATGAAATAAATGACATACTTCCTAAAAAGAAATCTCTTGAAGACTTATGTGTCACTAACACAAACAACTTCAAATTTACTAAAGGTATACCCACATCACATGTGTTTCTGACAACTAAATTCCTGGCTTTCTTATTAGAGCTGAGGAGACATCACAAAAGTTATATTGTTTCTATAAAAACACTATATTTATCTTCCGTAATAATGTAATGAACGAACTAGACTATGCATTTTTGATTTAGTAGCTTCTTGAAATATCTATATATTTAAACGTGAAGAGAAAACTTTTTGGGCATATTGCGCGCACGAAAGAATGTGAGATTTGGCATACTTGAAATATATATGAAGGAGTGCAGAAAGCTTGAATTATATATTATTTTATTAATTATAATTTGCTTTCGAGGTAAACTCTCATACAAATGACTGACAACATTAGGACAGCTTCTTAAACCCATACAAAAAATGAATGTAGAAGTATAATATACCGACAATTACAAAATATCAAGAATATTTACATAAATACACCTATTAAATTGGGTAAAATTAATACTATTCATTCGTTTAGACAAAAGCTACGAATTTTCAAAACTGAAATTGTGTAATAGTAGATCTGGTTTATTAATTCAATAGATGGAAGCTTAAAACAATTATAAAAATCGAGCTCTTTCATATTTATGAAATTAAATTCACTTGAATAAGTTTCTCTAATAGGTTTGTAACAAGTACAATCTTATTTGGACAAAGATTTGAATTTTTAAGAATGAGATATTGGAATTTAGGTAGCCTTCTCTTTGAGAATTATCTTCTATTATTTTGTAATGTGTATCGAAATTAGAGTTCTCCAAGTTATCCAGATCTAACTGAATGATTTTAGCTTTATATATTGTTGAAATGTGATCAATTTTTTCATTATTTAGGTATTGTTCTTCCCAAATGTTGCGAAGATCTAAGGACTCTAGAAGAACTCTTATTTTTGTGCACCAGTTAAGTTCACCTTTATTCACAACTGATCCATCCAAGTTTAGCAGTCTATTATAGGGTGTAACAGAAATAAGTACATTAATTTTAACCTGAAATGCAATTTGTCAAGCATAACAATTTTTCTTAATAACTTTTTCCCGTAAATCCTCTGGATATAGAGTAAAAATTCATCAAAGTTTTGTCAAAAATTTCATAGTGCGCCTATGGTTCAAACAGAATGCTTTTCATTTGTTGAAAGAATGACAGCTGTCGATTGAAAGGAGTATTTTGCAACTTTGGGCCATCGTAGTCTTGTCAATCATTCATTTGAAACTGAAAAAATATTAGTATTTTGGCAATACATTGATATTCGCTCACCTCGATAATTCTATTTTTGCATATGTTGGAAGAAAGACTAAATTTGTCTCTGTATTCAACAATTTGGTCTTTCAGTCGTATTTATATGTCATTTTTGAGAAGTTTTATTTTTAATCAGGGATTTCACGTATATTTTCGGATAGTACATTTCTTAAACATAAGATTGTCTACCCAAGTTCATTGCACGTGAATCAGCTGATTTGAATTGTCTGAAACTGTATCACTGTGTCAGGAGAGTCAGACTGTGCTGCCATCTACAAGCACTTCGAAAAGTAGTTGCTGTTCCTAACCTACTTCATCAGAAACATAAAGAGAGAATCATTCAACGATTTATTTAAAGAAAACGATAGAATATTTATTGGAATGTAATTCTTAATCAAATAATTTGATAGAGATATCACTACATGAAATTTTGAAGATTCTATTCTTGAAGAACAGAAAATATAACCTATAAATGTATCAAACTGAATTTGGTAATTGATTTTAAATATTTTCTGAAATATATGATACAGTATTTTGCTTATTCAGCAGATCAATTGTCGGGGCATACTTTATTGAAACGACCTGAGTATGAAGTGTGAAGTTTGTAATAATATGAGAAAACTAATACGCAGGTGCTTCATTTATAAATTGATGTATTTCATTCATCTCATCAGCTGTTTTACGTTCCAGATAAACGTTAGGTTCTAAATATCCATGGTATCCTCATCGTAATGTATAAGTGCATAATATTTTGACATTAAATACATTACCATAACCACAATAATTCAATTTTTAGTGAAAAATGACAATTCGGAGATCGTTCCAAATAAATTTGCTAAGCTTATCCTAAACTGCCCATGAAATCGTACACAGAATTAATAAATTATAATCTGTTTTATTCCATAATTTATTTGAAGGAATTGATAACTCACATATGTCAAAATCAATTATTGTTCTATTGCAACTGCTACTGGATCCGATAACTATGCACCTGAACGACTCGTTAAATTATAGGGGATAAAAAATGTTGAAAAAAGATGAGAATTCGGGAAAAAGGTACCAAGAAAAATTGTTAGGTTTGACGAGAACTATAACTGGTTGAAATTAATGTACTTATTTCTGTTACACCCTGTATATAAGTCTTGGCGTTCTATCATCGCTCATTTTTAATAGTTTCGCCCACCATCTTAGTGTTCGTTTCAAAATCTCCAGTGATAAATGAATAATACCAGTTTATAACCTGACGTACAAGCTAGGTGTGTTTTTTGGTAGTCTTAGAACTGATTTTACAAATTACTTGTCAAGTAGATCTATTTGATCAATATCCCAGATTTCTGTAGAATATAGTGCTGTTGCGTGTACCACAGACTAGAGTAGTTTGTACTTAGCATCCCAACCAGTTGACTTGGCTTTATTTAAAATGGTTCTGGTTTTTTGAGCTGCTATACCCGATTTTCTATTATTCTCCTCAGCAGTGTTCTTAAATTTGCCGGACGAGGTAAAGATAATGCCCAAGTAACTATAAGCTTTAACTATTTCAATAGACTTACTATTAACTATTGTTATTCGAATCTTTCTTGGTCTACCCTTACGGAATTCGAGAATTTTTGTTTTACTTGTATTAATCTCTAGTAAATTTTTAGAGCAGTATTGTTGTAAAATAACTGATTTTTTAATAATATCTGGTCAGCAGAAGAAGATCGTCATGGCCATTTATATTAATTCTTTGAATGTTTTGTTTGTCAAAACTATCCCAAATATCATTAACATATAGAGCATAAAGAATGGGCGAGAGACACCCTACAGTACACCCTGCAATACTTCAATTGAATTTGATAACTCATCTTTTACTTTTATTTGTATAAAAGCTAAACTATATAAACTTTGAATTACTCTTATTAGTTTTGATGTTAAACCACAATCGTATAGTTTCTGCCATAAAAGTGTGTGACTAATAGAGTCGAAAGCTCTACGAAAATTAATGAAAATTGCATATAGATTTGATTTGGATAATCTTAACTGTAATTGAACTAAAGAGGCTGGAGAGTAAATATGATCTATTGTACCTCTGCTTCTTCTAAACCCTGCTTGATTTTCATTCAATATTTTATTGGTCTCAGCCCAATTTTGAATTCGCATATTTATAATTCGAGTGAATATTTCACAAATAGAATTCATTAATGCTATAGGTCGATAGTTGAGTGGCTCATTCATGTCACCTTTCTTACATACTATATACAAGTGTCTCATTTTAATTTAATGTGAAGAGAAAACTGTACCGTGCGCATGAAGGAATGTGAGATTTGGCATATATAAAGTTTATATGAAGGAATGCAGAAAGCTGAGTATTTTGTTTATTTTATCATAGTTTTACAAATTTTTGAGGTTATACTAATATAATATTCTATATTGTAGAACCAATGGACTGTAACATTATTTTTGAATATTTTGATTCTTATCTCATCATATTATTCCAGATATTTTATAGTTATTTCTTTTTAATATTCTAATATAATATTCTATATTGTAAAACAAATGCACTATAATATGTTTGGACTGTTTTTTTCTTCTCATGGTATTATTTCAAATGTTCCATAGTTTCGTAGTTATTCTCATGTGAACAAAACAATCTCATATGATACTTCATATTGTAAAATAAATGGAATGTAATATTTATTGAATATTTTTTATCCTAATGTATTACACAGCGGTACAGAGCCCCTTTCTCCGGATTATTAACACTCTTTTGAAACTTTGTGAGTGGCTTCATTTTGATGAGGCGGAAAAAATTTTTTCTGCGAAAAACTATGAAATTGCTGCATTTTTCATCGAACAGCCTAAAAAGACGTCGATTTTATGATTTCTTCTTGATCAATAACATCACTCTCTTCTATAGTTCAATCTTAAGATAATAATAGCAAAAACACACACAATATTTTGTCCGACAAAAATACTGCGGCGTTCGGCGCAACCCCAATCTCCAACATGTCAAAATTACAAGTTTTGTTAGATTATTAACATTCTGTTGAAATTCTCAGTATTATCAAATGAACATTAGAGAAGTTGAGTGATAATATTGTCCGATGAAGTTTCTGCTACATATTTTCAGTCCGAAGCTCTGAAAATGTCAATTCTATGAGTTTGGTTTGCTGATTAACACTTGTCGGACAAAAATCATACATATAGGTGAGTATATTTCTTGATCAAACAATATATTGTCCGACAAAAAAAATGCGCCGTTTTGCCAGTCCGAAAATAAAAAAATAAAAAGTAGCGTTCTATGTATTTGTATGCGCACAATATTGAATCCACCTTTCAACCAAATTTTGTACATCTATTTGTGGGATCAAAAAATAATATTCCGTAGATTTCTCCGTCTTTATTTCTATAATTGGTTCATAGCGCTTTTTCATTCGCAAAAATTTTTTCTCCTATTTTCTCCACAATATAATGCAACATGAAAAAAAAGGAATTAAAGAAATATATTGATGTAAAACTGAACATACAATTTGAAAATATCATTATTATAAAGTAAATTTTCAAAGGAAAGCGGAAAATTGGAAGCAGATGTGAAACAAGAAACATAAAAACATGCTTAGAAAAAATTGTTTCAACATTAGAAAACCTACCGAAATGATATTTCCCATACGATTCTCAAATATTGATATCTCAAAAGTTTCCAAGAATAATGGGAAAATTTGAAATTAAATTTGTATAATATACCTATATAAAAGAATACATGCTCCGGAAGAGAATAATTTTTACAGCAAATATTCAATTTGATCAGTATCAGATTCATCCATTGATGAATTTTCACCATCTGCACGAAAGTCATATTCATTGTCTTCAGTAGTGCTACTGTCATCCTCATCCTCATTATTATCTGAGTCTGTAATCAAATCTCAAATATATATGTTCAAATGAAGTAAAGTGTATTTATGACTTAATAATGAGATCACATGATGTCCGAATCACTAATCTCGATGACACTTGCAGATATGTTTCAAATATAACATAGATGGAAAGCGTAGGTATAGAGACTATTGCCAAATAGAAGAAGATTATTCTTTTTACCTTCTATGGTATTACATTGAAGAATATCACGGTACTTATCTTTAGAGATCGATTTCAACATATCATTAGTGAGAAATTGCAAAATAAGTTTTTGGAATTTTTTATGAATATGCAACAGATATTTTGTCGGACTATCATACCAATGTTTTCTGTACATCATTTCAAAGGGAAAAGCATTTGGAATAAATGAGTGTTAATCAGCAAACCAAACTCATAGAATTGACATTTTCAGAGCTTCGGACTGAAAATATGCAGCAGAAATTTTATCGGACAATATCACCACTCAACTTCACTAATGTTTATTTGATATTACTGAGAATTTCAACAGAATGTTGATAATCTAACAAAACTAGTAATTTTGACATGTTGGAGACGGGGGTTACGCCGAACACCGCAATATTTTTGTCGGACAAAATATTGTGTGTGTTTTTGCTATTATTATCTTACTATTGAACTATAAAAGAGAGTGATGTTATTGATCAAGAAGAAATCATAAAATCGACGCTATTCGATGGAGAATGCAGCAATTTCAAAGATTTTCGCAGATAATAAAGTTGTCCGACTCATCAAAATGAAGCTACTCACAAAATTTCAAAAGAGTGTCAATAATCCGGAGAAAGGGGTTCCGTACCGCGGTCTATATGATATTATTTCAAATAATCCAAAATTTCCTAATGTCTAATATTATTTCAAATGTTTCAAGATTATGCTATTGACATTCTTTAATGTAGAAACAATATACTGTGTCATTTTTGAATTATTTTGTATGATGTTGTCGAGGTTAAATGGAAGAGCAGCGGTCAGCTGAACTTTGCCTCAATAAAAAGTTTTAATTATTATTATTATTATTATTATTATTATTATTATTATTATTATATACAGGTGTTCCATTTTAATGTGACAACGTGAAGAGAAAACTTTGTACAGCGCACACGAGGTAATGTAAGATTTGGCATACTTGAAGTCTGTGTGGAGAAGGAAGTGTAAAAATCCAAAATTGTATTCAGGATGTTCTATTTTATTTTTATGCAAGGGGAAAACTTTGTACTGCGCGATGAGAGAATATCAAATTTGGCATGCTTGGAGTTTATATAGAGAAGGAATGCAGATAGGTTAGAGTATATACAGGTGTCCTATTTCAATTTTACGTGAAAAAAAAACTTTGAAGCACGCGCACGAACACGAAGTGATGTGAGACTTGGCAGTCTTTGGCGAAGGAAGTGCAGAAAGCTGAAATTATATAGGTACAGGATGTCCCATTTTCATTTTACGTGGAGAGAAAACTTTGTAATACGCATTTAAAGGAATGTGAGATTTGGCATACTTGAAGTTTATATAGAGAAGGAATGCAGAAAGCAAAAAGTATATGCAGGGTGTTCAATTTTACGTGAAGAGAAAACATTGTACCGCGCGCACAAAGGAATGTGAGATTCAGCATAGTTGAAATTCATGTGAAAAAGAAGTGCTGGGAGCTAAGATTATATACAAGGTATCCCTTTCGATTTTACGTGAAGAGAAAACTTTGTATACCGTGCGCATGAAGAAATGTGAGATTTGATATACTTGAAATTCATGTGGAGAAGGAGTGCGGAAAAATATAAATATATAAAGTGTGTTCAATTTCAATTTATCGCTGAAAACCATATCATTTATTACTGGAATGGGAAAATGACTCAAGAGAAAACTCAATTATTTCTTTCTCCTTCCAAAGGTGAATGTGAACCACTATTCTTAATTTTAGATTCAATTATAAATTCAATAACATTCAAGCTCAGCAATTTTATGATATACTGGACGACCACTAGTTTATCGTTAAGACGTGATCCTGCGCACCCTAAACGTGATATAAATCATATGTTTAGTTTGAACGACATGATTTGCCATCACAATAAGTGAACAGCAACCTGTCCAGTTTTCAGATATCCTAGGTAACAATTCAATTGATATTTAAGATGCACTTCTTTCACTTTAAAGCACACAAATATAAAATGGTTGAGTACATTGAAGTAAAAGCTGCCAGTAAGTGAAACCAACCGTTAATGGAAAGATAACTTGATTCGCGATTTGTCAAACTTCGAAACTCTATTATATTATACAGTAAATGTTATTACAATGTGACAGGAATAGTGCTTGCTGATTAGATGAAATAATTACTAAATTAAATTTTGTCCTACCAACGGAATATGTGAAAAACGAAGTACAAATAATATTATGCTATTGAGTAAGCTGGACTTGTTCATTACCATATGTAGATAATTTTTGTTTAAATGTATTGGAAGCTAGAAATTAAGTATTATTCCACAAAAATTTGTCATCAAAAAATCACTTTCCCTTTGATTATTCTCCTAGTTGAGCACTTTAATCAAGCGATAAAGCATGAAAGAACGATTAGTCAATTTTTCCAGCTTATATACACATCACTGGAAGTAAAAGTTAAATAACTTAATACATCAAGAATTTTTTGCTTACAGAAAATTGATGATAATTTAAAGATAACAATAATGACATTCTGATAATAAATGGCTTTAAGGCAGAAACACGTTGAACATAAGAATATCAACCTTCACTTAAACTTGATTTCAAATTTTATTTTATGTTCAGATGGCAAATTCCTAGTAAAGTTTAGATCTGAAGTCAAGACTTGATCCATACTACGATATAGTTGCCGATCGTAAGCCGGTTACAATTAAATCTCGTTCTGGTTAAAAATTTAAAACTTACAGAACGCAACCATAAGTACAAATATTATTTTGAATGTAAGTAACATAGTCTAGGAATTCGATTAAATCTATTCATTCTACTCACAGTATTATTGAAAAAATTACGAGCTTACGGAAGAGGACCCGTACAGTACCGACTAGAATTGGAGCAAGTATCAATAGTTCTGTGAATAGTACGCCGTTATCATCAACCAATATTTCAAAATTGATAGTATACATTCATGTAGACAAAGATGTACTTAACTAGCTTATATATTTCTATAATAAAATAATTGGAAATGTCACTCACATAATATCTCCCAATTTGATTCTGGTCTGTATAAGTGCACATGATTTGTGATCTGAGGTGGTAACGGCCCTTCGGCGACGTTGGTAGCGCACGGCTCCAGAGGGCGGTTGTTCCATCTTCAATCCAAGAAGAGGGTCCGCACGCACCATTGGCGAGCTGCCCCGTCGTCGTCCTGAAACGTGACGTCCTGCCACGCTCCCCAACATCCTAGAAAAGAAAAATATTTATCAGTGAGATAGAATAAGGTTATGATTATGATTAAATCTTCTGTTTCGGATGCATAGCTAGATAATTCAGTTGCTACATCTATCTAACAGTAGATTGGAATAAGGTCATAATTAGGTCTTTCGTGCCAGCTGTATAGCATTACTTTTTCATACGAAAATATATATGTACTGCTTCGTGAAGTAGCCAAAAAAGACGCTGATCGGTACTTCATTGAAACTTAATGCTAAAGCCTATCTACCATTAAAGGTGTGAGGCAGCGGTGGCTGTCACTTTTTTTGTTCATTCTGCTTCTTCTTCTGTTGGTATCCGCTTCCATACCCCCTTCTATTTTTTTCTCATTTTGCTGAAGTGGTCTGCTTCTTCCCATTTACATCCCTTCTTTTTCAATGCTTCCTTCACTTCATCTTTCCATATTTTTCTGGGTCTTCTTTTTTTTTGCTGTTCTTGCCTCGTACACTTTTCTTGTTGTTCTTTCTTCTCCTATTCTTTGTATTTGCCCCCACCATCTTGATTGCCCTTCCTCTAATATGTTTTCTATAGATCTTACATTCAGTGTCTCTCTATATTCCTTGTTTTTTATACTGTCCAAGACTGTTTTCCCTTCTAGTTTTCTCAGGAATCTCATTCCATTGTTGTTTAATTTACTGCGTTGTCTTTCTGTTGTCGTCCAGATTTCTGATCCGTATGTCAGGATAGGCACAACTACTTTCTTGTATACTTGTGTTTTCATTTACTTTGCTATTTTTTTATTTGTTAGTATGGTGCTCTTTAACGCTTTAAATAGTCTACATGTGGCTCCTGTTCTTTCCCTTTTCCCTTCATCTAGTTTTTTGTCATAGGTCAGTATTGTTCCTAGACACTTGAACTTCTTGACTTGTTCTAGAGTTATTCCTTTTATTTTGATTGTGTGATTATTCTCGTTTCTGCGTATGACCATCGACTTGGTTTTATTGCGGTTATCCTCATGTTTATTTTTTCTAGGTGTCTCCTAAATAATTCTCAATTTTTGTTTAGTGTGTCTTCCTCTTTTCCTATTACTATCATGTTGTCTGCGTAATATATCTCTGTTACTTTTACGTTTTATATTTTCCACTTTTCTATCACGTATCTTTTGCTTCCTTTTTTTGCTTCCTTTATTGCTTTGTCGATCACTTAAAATTCTGTATTGTGCTACATTATTTTCGTCTTGGATCTACTCATTGATGTTGATAATATCACTTCTAGATATTGCAATTAGAATCGAATCAGTGATATTACATTAAATTGTAATAATGCTCATTGAACTCACTTCACATTTGAATAGCCATTCTACCTATTTTTTCTCGAATTTAATCAGATCAATTCTATTTACGTACTAAAGTTTTCTATTTGAACAGATCGCACAGCGAAATTCAAGCGAACAAATAGAATAAATAAACGTATATTGGATTGCTCTAGAATGCTGAAAATCTACTTATTTAATTAATAGAACGAGGGAAGATCACTTCAAAAGCTGAACCAATGACCGTGGATGCTCCTGCCGGATCAATTACTTAACATAGGTTTAATTTTCAGCGGAACAGATCTGTGAATGTTTCAGTAATTATTTTACAGTAATCATATTACGAAATCATCAATTATATTATGCCATTCGACAAATAAATCAAATAGCATTAGCTTGTAACCTGTCTAGGAGGAGAAAGGTTACAAAATCAATCCCGGAACCGGGGTGGATTCTGTTGTATATCGGCTTTTATTAACTATTTCAGATGATTTTTGCGACTTGTGTTATTTATGTTCTAAATACTAAGTTCTATGTCATGGTCAACTTACAACAAATAATTTTAAATTTCATTTTACTGTTTTGATTTATTGCCAACGTACATAATGGACAAAAACGAAACTTGTATTTTGGCATACTATTTTGTATGGTTGCCAACTGTCTTAGCGGGTAAAATAGATAACACTTTTTTTATTTCACTTAGCTTGGATTGGCGACAAACTATTTTCTCAAGCAACATAATTTTGAGAACTGTGGATAAAATAGAGATTTACAATTGGAAAGATTATTTATTTGAATATTTTATGTGGACATGATAATGTTCACGTGAATAACAGAATTATTTATCATTTCCCATACTTTATAGCTGTATTCAATTCTACAACAGTATTATGAATAAATATTTTCCAATTTCAAAAATCATATTCGGTGTGGAGCACTTTTTATTTTAAATGTGGTTACCAGGCATACAAAAACCAGCGAGGTGTCGTTTACAGATATTCAAATTGGAAATTCCAATTCATCATATATATTGGTATTCAATCCATCCACAATTTTTGTGTTGAAAATTTAGGACTTCATTTTCTGCCTATGCTTGAATGAGATATTTGGCAGCGCAAATTTCCAATGATACTATGTATATATATATACAGGATGTAACAGAAATAAGTACATCAATTTCAACCAATGATAGAACTCGTCAAGCATAACAGTTTTTCTTAATAACTTTTTCCCAAATTCTTATCATTTTTAGCATCTTTTATCTTCTATAATTTAACGAGTCATTCAAGTGCATAATTATTGGATCCAGTAGTAGTTACAATGAAACAATTGATTTTTCATAATACCTGCATTGAAACAACGCATTTCAACGCCTGTTTTGTCAGTCGAAACAAGATAATTTCAGACAATTGCGAGTGTAGCCGGGTAGAAACAAGCCTGTTTCTTCCCTAGGGAAGAAACAGGCTTGTTTCTTCCCTAGGGAAGAAACAGGCTTGTTTCTGCCCGCTAAATTTGTATCTCACATCGTTTTGTCCCTGGCAGAGTCGCATTTGTTCATTGTCAATCTCTAAATGAAAATCATATAACCTCAGTTAATTTGACAGTTGTTGTATTCCTAACTGTAAATTAAATTAAAAAGAGGATTAGTTTCAAGAAGAAAAAGTATTAATACGATAATTTCAAGTACACCACAACATCTTATTGGCAAAGCACAAGCAGCTACTCTCGACTTGTTAACTGGCAAAATAAAAAAAATAATTTTTTTTTGTCATGTCAAATTTGTAATATGGAAAGTTTCAATGCAGGTATTATGAAAAATACAGTGTGTGGCACGGGACAAAACACGATTTCAGCCGAGAGTGATGCCAGCCCTCGCTTCGCTCGGGCAAGCAACTCTCACCCTCAGCTGAAATCGTCTGTTTCGTCCCTAGCCACACAATATACTATTGACATATGTAAGTTATCAAACCCTTCAAATAAATTTTGTGAAAAAGTTGTCACAAAAGTTTAAACCAGTGAAAATGTCTAGCGTTTCTGTCTACGATTCCGCATACAGTTCATGATGAACTCAGCGAATTTATTTGGAACGATTTCTGGATTATTATTTTCAACTAAAAGTTGAACTATTGTGTTCATGCTAATGTATTAAATGTCAAAATATTATGCACTTATACATTATGATGAGAATACTATGAGATATTTAGAACTTTTATTTGTCTGAAACGTAAAACAGCAGATGAGATGAATGCAATAAATTAATTTATGAATGAAGTACCTGTGTATTAGTTTTTTCTCATATAATTACAAATTTCACATTCAAGTCGTTTCAATAGAGTATGCCCCGTAAATTGATCGACTGAACAAATAAAATATTGTATCTTATATTTCAGAAAATATTTAAACTCAATTACCAAATTCAGTATGATACATTTATAGATTGTTTTATGTTCTTCAAGAAAAGAAGCTCCAAGAATTTTTGTATATTTTCAATTGAATTATTCATGAAATTAATTATTCTAGAATTGCATTCCATTTAATATTCCACCGTTTTCTTCAAATGAATCAGTAAATGATTTTCTCTTTAAGTTTGAGAACCAACGATAATGAAGTAACTACTTTTTACGCTGCTCATAGATGGCATCACAGTCTGGCACATATTTTGATTGTATTCAGACTATTCAAATCAGCTAATTCAAGTGCAATGAACTTGTGCAGACAATTTAATTCTTAAGAAATGTACTATCTGAAAATATACGTGAAATCTCTAAATAGAATTCAAATTTGTCAACAATATAAATACGACTAATAGACCAAATTGTTGATTTCAGAGACAAATTTAGTCTTTCTTCCAAAATGTGCAAAAATAGAATTATCGAGGTAAGCAAATATCAATGTATTGCCAAAATACTAATACTCTTTCAGTTTCGAATGAATGATTGACAAGACTATGATGATTCAAAGCTGCAAAATACTCATGCCAATCGACAGCTGTCATTCTTCCAACAAATGATAGACATTCAGTTTGAACCATAGGCGCACTATGTAATTTTTGACAGAACTTTGATGAACTTTTACTCGATATCCAGAGGATTTTCAGAAAAAAAACTATAAAGAAAAATCTGACGTGAACATCACGTAACTTACTTGTACATCATTGGGTATATATATAATACGATGTGATTTTGTGTTTGATCATATATATCATTGGATATATATAATCAAACACAAAATCTCAACGTTCCACAGTTAATCGTTTTGGATTTACCCAAGAGATTCTAAAAATCTGTCAAGTAAAATGCGCTTTCAGCTAAGTCGGTTGCTATGCAAACAGTAGGCCATCATTCTTATACTACAAAATTCCTAAATACTGATATCCAAAATTCTACGACTACCAACAGATCTGAATTTATGCGTAAAATTAAAAAATAAATTTATACTGAAGTGCACTTCCGGTTCAGTCTATTGTTATGAAAATAGAAGGCAATCATTCAGATGCTACAGCAGACTGAATTAACAAATTTCAATATTCTACACCTGATCGTTTCGAATCCATGCGAAAAATTCCAAAAGACTGTCAAGTTAAGTGTACCTCCGACTTGGTGGATCTCAATAAAAATAGGATATGGACGGTATAATCGTCCTAAATACTGAATTCTAACAATCTATGTTCAATCGTGTTGGATGTATGCGGAAAATTCAAAAAATGTTTCGAATAAAGTGCTCTTCCGGTTTAGTCGATGACAATCATAATGCAGGGTGTACAATGAGATATTATAAAAGTGCCTAATACAAAATTTGAATATTCTACGACTGATTGTTTAAGATTTATGCGGAAAATTTAAAAAGTCTGTCATATAAAGTGCACTTCCGGCTCAGCCGATTGTTACAAAAATAGAAGATGACCATTTATATGCTACAGCAATTTCAAATGCGAATCTATGGCTGATCATTCTGAATTTATGCGGAAAATTAAAAAAAAAAGTCCTAAGTAAAGTACACTTCCGGCTTAGCCGATCGCAGTCATAATGCAAGATGTACAATAAGATGTTATAAAAGTTCTTTATACGGAATTTCGATATGGTATGGCGGATCATTCTATATTTACGCAAAAAATTCAAAAAAAGTTTCGAGTAAAGTGCACTTCTGGCCTGGCCGATTCTTACAAAAATAGCAGAAAATCATTCTGGCACAACATCAAGTTTAAATACTGAATTTCAACATCCTACGATTCATCATTCTGGATTTATTAGAAAAATTCGAAAAAAGTTTCAAGAAAAGTGCACTTTCGGTACAGACGATTGGAACCATAATGCGAGGTACACAACTAGACCTTGTACCAGTCTTAAATACAGAATTTCAACATTATACGCTTAACCAGTTTTGAGATTTGCAAGTTACGCACGAAACGTACCGAAATCATGCCAAAAGTAGTAAAAATGGATTCAATGATGCTCAAAACGGATATTTCCTTCAAAATCTCGATAGGTGAATTTTGTCGGTTTCACAATACTTACTTGATACTTTGTACAAGTAAGTAAAAATTATTATATTTGACGAGTACTATAACAGGTTAAAATGAATGTACTTATTGATGTTACACCTGTATATTCATATTCAATCTATTCACAATTTTTGTATTGAAAATTTAGGACTTTATTTTCCATCTCTGCTTGAATTGAATATTTGATAATAAAATTTCTTTAGTTAATTGAAAGTTGAAATCAATGAGAATTGTTTCAATAGAATAGAATTTTAAAGTATCAATTTATATTCTACAAAATTTTATAAGAAACACTTGAATAACGAACTCGTTAGGGAAGTTGGTGAGTCAGTAATATAGAAGTTCTCATTAAGGAACTTACAGAAACCAATAGTATTGACGTGGTTCGAAATGTGGTTGGACACTAGAATAGATTGTAACAACAATAGATGGAGAAGCTATGAAAAAAGTATTATGAGGATGTATATCATAACTATTGACTCAAAATCCAGTCAAACACAAATACAAATCAGAAACCGACCAAACAGTAGTTTATTAACCATTATAAATACAATTATGAACAAAGTATGTCGCTATAATAGAGGCATGATCATGAGGAACATAATTACGAATTGAAATATAGACTAAAGTAGACGTGAGAACATAGATTTTGGGCATTTGGACCTTAATTTCCAATGGAGAAATTGTGCTTATTTACGGCCTGATTTCATGATATTTGAAACGACACTAACGACCACACGAAAACCGGTCGATTAATTGAACCTACGGCCGGCTGAAAACACCAACCAGAATAATAATTATTGGGGGCTGAAAAGAAAAATCAACAGTAGAGTTACAATTGTATCCTGTTACAATCGAAGTGATATAATCATGATGATTCTGATTATAATTGTAAACAAGAGTGCTTGCAGTTATATATGATTGAATTTCCTCACAAAAATCATAGCAGAACAGCATAAACTTTGTTCATTAAGATGTTTATAAGCAAAATCAATTATGTTGGATTTCACTGTGTGGTTTACTGGTACTAATTATAAAGTCAGATTTCGACGATAATGCAAAAGGAATTGGTACTTCCTTCATGTCTGCAAGGAGAAAATCCGGCAGGATGAAACCGCTGTTATGCATATAAAGTAAGAGGAAATCCTGAGTGTTCTGAGCAGGATTGTCATGCTATGGAATGGCGTGCTGGAATTTTAAAATACTTAAACACGTTTAGGATCTTGTTTTGTTGTTTCTATATTCACAAAGATAACTAATCAACAATGGCTATTTGCGACAAAATTTTGATTATTTTCCTTATTACAATGAATCATTAATATCAACTTAAAATAAGAATGGACGACATGATGAAATACTATAACTCGCACTACGCTTGCAATTATCTGTGCCGAGAGTGCAATTGAAACATTTTCTGAATTTTTCGCATAAATCCAAAATGGTTAGCCATAGGATATTGAAATTCAGTATTTTAAATTGCTGTAGCATGAATGCAAAACAATCAACCGTAGAATATTAAAATTCTGTATTAAACACTTCTATAACATCTAGTTGTACACCTCGCATTATGATTACGATCGGCTGAACCGGCAGTGTAGTGAGTTTTTCGTATAAATCCAGCCATAGAAAGGTGCAATTTTGTATTTAGGACTATTGTAGCATCTATATGATCATCTCAAATTTTGTTTGTAATCAATGTCAGTGTCAACTGTTAATTACTCAATCAAAAGGTGTACAAGTCATGTGATGTCTACATCAGATTTTTATGCCAACTTTTCAAATCCTCGTGCTCTACAATTATATGACAAACTATTTATGTTCATATGCAATTTGTTATCATTCGTGTGCTCCAGAACATGTTACAATTTCTTGTTTGTCAAAACTGTAATGAAATAAGTTTGGGATTAATTCAGCTGCGTTTCCATAAAGAGTTTCTCTCTAGCGTACAATTATTTATATTGCTATACTTGTAATATTTTATTTTCAGCAGTTTGTTCGAGTTAAAAAGTAATTAATTAAAAGGATGCATACAGAAGTAATTTCTTTCAAGTATTAATCATGAATAGTTAATTCAATGCATGCTCTCACGCAATTTATCACAACTTTCAAGTCCACACAGAGGATAGATATATACTTTAATTGCCTATTTGTCATCAAAATATGATGTCTTATGGAGGAAAATGAAATATGAAAAAGGAGCTACTACAAATCATTATTCAGTGCATTTGATCTGAATATATCCATGTTCAAGCTATCGCACCGTGCATGTGCATACCATAACCTAATATTTGAAGCCTTCAACTCAGTAATATCTCTTTTAGAATCTGATAGAAATGCATTCATGTGACACATTTCCATGAACCAATCGAAAGGATTAGGAATGGAAGAAGCCTATTGCATAAAAGTTCAAATTACAATTTGTATGTGTTTCCTTTTACAAATTCGTAGAATCTTGTATTGTATAGGGAGAAAATATACTCATATATTTGCTACAAAATTATTTCTTTATATAGGACGTCGGCGTTCCAAGATCTACAAATATAAATGATTTTAATGTTCGACTAGTTCATTATTGTTGTCATAATAACACTGATTTCGGGGTAATTACGTAACAAATAATACCCGAGGGCATTATTTTGAAAAATAACAAACAAGCTTCCTAGTTACAGCAAGTAACTAGAGTAATTTCTCTGACAGAAATCACAATGACAAGACATACATTGCTAAAATTTTTGATTGATATACAAAAAAAGTCGGACGTTAAACATTGAAGGCACCACGGGAGTTGAACAGACAATAATGCCTACGGTCAACGTACACACCTCGGGCCACAGGCACTTGGAAAGTACGTTGTTGTTCCTTTAACACCCTTGATACCTTAATTACTATATCAATCCAACATTGCGTTTAAATAGTGTGCGACTGTTGGCTTTTATGTATTGAGGACAGAAATACAAAAACAAAAATCTAGTTCAAAAATTTTAATTCTTAATCTCCTTCAAGAAAACGGCTTTTAATGATTTTGTACTTTATTTTGCAAAATAATCTTAGCGCTGCAGAAAAGGAATAAAATCCATCAATAGGACTGATTTTAAGGATGAGATAACTTTTCATAATTAATAAGCAAAATCCTCAATACCAATTAATGGGAGTATAAGCAAAATCTAATTTGAACGCTCATATTTATTTAAGGAATATCAAAAGTTGCCTTTGGAAGCAATGTTGGACTAATAAACGATGAACTGAACTGTTTGTATTTGATTCGATCCTTCGTAATTACAGTTATCCTAAAGAGGATATTTCTATTGATCTTATTTTTCTTGTGAACATTTTCCCACAGATTTAAAGATCTGTTTTAGAACTAGCATATTCGACAACTGAAAAATATATTGAAACATGTGATAATGTGCAGTTCTATTCTTTTGGAGGATCACTTCTTTCATTTCAATAATGATTTAAAAAATGAGCTTTAAAGATTTATCACCTTTTGGAATATCAAAAACCTAATAGAAAATATTGAATTATGCGCCCGAGTGATTTTCACACCCTCAAAGCTTCATATAATAAATTTCAATTTAAAATTTTAATATTCATTTTGTGCGATGCACATGTAATCCAGTTTCGTCAGACGAGAGAAAATACATTTACCATTTGCCACCGCATTTTATCTAGGTTTGATTGTGTTTCAATTGCAAATCTTCTAGGAATAATATTTCAAAAGTTTTATGGAATATTATCAATTCTTGTAAGTATTAAACTGTTTCTTATTGGAGAGAATTGACAGAATTTCAAACTTGGAATTTCTTCTCTACGTGATCTTGAGAATTCTTTTCAGACGGTTTCTTGAAGAGACAAATTTTGAGCAGTAAAGATGTGATCTAAAAAGTATACACGTACAATGCTAAATCTGTGCGTTTTGGCAGTTTTTCTTTATTCTTTGTGTTCTCGCAGTTTAACATGAAGAAGAGGATGAACTTTGCGACATTTCGTGAATCTTGTTATTGCATTCCTAATTTTATACGTCTATAATACAATGACTTATGCATATTTGGAGAATTACCGATGTTTAAACAAAAACGCAAGATACAATACCTTAGAAAACGCATAGTTTATTGAAAAAAAAATTAAATTCAACTAATAGTAGAACTAGTCCAGAGTAACAAAATTCCTTAATAACTTTTTTCCAAATTCTCAATTTTCTTCCGAATTTTTGACAATTATGTACTAATACAAAAGTTACAAAATGATCAGAATTGGCATCATAGAAATTATTTAATATAGCGTAAAGATCCGCTCACAATAGATCCTATTTCTAGTGGCACCGGCAATACGATCTGTATAAATACTATTTTTTACACAGAAAAAAACTTTTCAAGAATTGCATGGCATTGACTTCAAGCATACATAAGTTCTAGCTAAAGAGAACAATTGGTTCAAGAGGCTAATAAGAGAAGCAATAGAAATAAAAAAATCACCTGATAATTTGAATTTGAATACTGGTTATGATCTCAATCGATCGTGGTTACCAGTCATTTGTTCATAATTTCAAGTTATTTTTATCTATGAATCTACTTGCAGGAGTTACTTCAACATCACCTCTTTAAGATCTGTGGATGGTTCAGTTATGTGCCAAACCAAAAAGAGTAGAGCCAGATTGATCTAGAACCACGAGGAGTTGTCTATTTCCTTATTTAGACCTTAATTTTTATCTCCTGAAGACCCGTGGGTATTGAATTATATGCTAAACCACAGGCAGAGCTCTACGATCCTAGGAATTAATATTTTATCTAGTCACCTTTTGTATTTTTGTTATCCTGACAATTTTTGTTTATTCATTTAATATACTTTTACACTTGAAAAAGGTAGCACTTTGCTGTTGAAACGTTGTGTTTCTAATCATTTTTATATGCAGAACTTTTCCAAATAAATTATATTCACTATTTTTTTTACTATTTTTGTGTGATATGTGTGACAACCTACAAGATGAAATTTTGATTTCCATCATTCAGGTCAGTTCAAAATGTGGTCATTCTGTTAAAATTACTGTCACAAGCATATATTTCTGTGAATAATAATAAAATATCATCATTTTTTTTTTATGTGGTAGATCTGTCAACTAACAGATTGATACAAGAATTATTGTTATCAATCTTTTCAATTGAATTAGTAGTGGCATCGGCAGTATAATCTCAGTGTGAATGAACCTTAGATCTTCCTAATTTCAATTACGTTGAGAATGGTCTTCAAAGAAATCTAATTGCAGAGTGAGTTTGTCCATTATTGCTCTAAGAAAGTGAATAAACAGCATCCGTCGACACACAATATGAGAATAGTTTTACTGATAATTCGTAAATTATGTATCTACCAGTATAATTTTTTGATGTTCCTTTGAAATTTTGTCAATTTATTTCTATTCCACAGAGCCTGATAATATTATAATCTTCAACAAACAACAGTGTGTTTTATACAGTGATGAAATTATGTAACCAATATCACTGCAATTTTCAGGCCCTCAGCCGGAATATTTTTGCGAAAGAGAGCTTAAAAATTTTAAGATTTCAAGTCATCGATAGGAAAAATGTCAATACTGAAAGAGTAAAAAGCGAAAACGAAATTGGATATGACCATAACCTAGTAATAGCAGGAATTAAAGGAAGAGAAAAACTTGAACTTAAAATAAAGCAGAATGTAACTAAAATTTTTAATAGAATTGAAAAATTGAGAATAGAGATATAAAAAGATATGAAAGTGGATAAAATGTTCTAGGAAAATGTTAGAGATCTATCAAATAATACACCAAAATCAGACATGAATGATATAGACAAAATATGGAAAGCTTTCGAACATATAATAGTAGGCAACGAAGCAAGCGGAATGTACAGAAATACAAAAAATAACAAACAAACTCATTGGTGGAACGGAGAAGTCAAAGCAGAAGTTGAAAAGGAGAAGCAGAAATGGAACAAAATTCTAAACATAAAGAAAGAAGAAGATTTTGAAGAAAATAGACCACAAAAAAGGGCAAGAAGTTATTGAAGAATCAAAAACAATAACTTGGGAAGAGTTCGGCAACATACTGGAAGATAATTACAAAGGAAACAAGAAAAGATTCAAAAATGAAAATCAAACAGTACTAAAAACACTTAGATAGACATGGAAATATACTGAAAGAAAATAAAGAAGTTATGGAGAGATGGAAAGAACACTTTGCAGAAAAAAGCACTAGAGGGGAAAACGAGACAGAAGCCATAAAAGAGGAGAAAATTAACATAGTACTTGAAAAGCTGAGAAACGGCAAGGCGCCGGGGCATGATATTATACGGCCAGAACAACTTACAAATATAGGTGCAGAAGGAGAACAGATGATGCTTGAGATGCTTAATAGGGTTTGGAGCATTGGGAAAATACTCAAATATTAGGAAAAGGCGGTGATATTTCCCAACCATAAAAAAGGAGACAGTAGGAATTGTAACAAATCCAAAGGGATATCACTGTTATGTACTACAGCTGAAATATATTGATCTATAATAAAAAGCAGGCAAACAAAAAGTGGCATCAACAATGGGAAGAGTACAAAGCGGATTCAGGAAAGGACACTCTACGTAAGATCACATATACACAATCAGAAAAAACTATGAACCAGGAGAGCAAATTATATATAACATTATTGTTGATCTGGAAAAAGCATTTGAGAGAGTACCACGAAATCATATGTAAAAAATATTAAGAGAAAGACTGGATAGCGAAAAACTAATAGAAGCAATGAAAAGTGTGTACAAAAAGACATCAAATTACATAAGAACCAGAAATGGAGCATCAGAAGAATTTTTCACAACGCAATGATTAAGGCAAGGAGGTGCATTGAGTCCGCTGCTATTTATAATATTTTTGGATAGTATTATCAAGGAAATAAAGGATAAAATAAGAAAAGTGGGTATTGGTTACCATTGGCTGACAATAACAACAAAAGGTGAATGTACTGTCGCAGATGATCTAGCAATTCTTGCTAATAATAAAAAAGACATGCAACACAATATAAATATAAGGCGATAAACTGAAGAAGCATAATATGATCATAAATGTAGACAAAACAAAAACAATGGTGATGGCAAAAGAAGTTACAATAATTAACATAAAAATAAACAGAAGGGATATAGAACTAGTAGATACATTCACATATCTGGTGATAACAATTACCAACAAAGGAAACATAGATCAAAAAATCAACAAAAAAATAGTAGCAGTCAATAGAAACTCACATACAATTAACAAAATAATATAAAAAAAAAAAACACAAAAGTGTCAAAAAATACAAAAGTGACAGTCTATAAAACAATATATGAAAGTGGGACGTGGACAATACATTAAAAGAACAAAAGTAAAATCAAAGCAACGGCAATGAGATACTTAGGACGAGTAAGATCTGAACTAAAATTAATTTAATCGCGACACCCGCAAGGGAATATTTTTGCGAAAAAATTTCAAGAAATGCTGGGAGGAGAGGGTTATTTAATTTTCAGCCTATCAGGTCGGTATGTTTTAAATACGTAATTCAGATAATTTGAAATTGATACAAATGCGTCAATGTATTGATATAAATATTTAACAAATAAATCAATTGATTCTAATAAACATGAAAAGGTATAACGTACCAATAAAATTACATGATTCAATTGAATGTTTGATATCAATAGGCTATGAAACATTTGAAATTGAGCTGATTTAATCAGTATTTTGAGTGGGACTTCCGCCTAGCTATGTGCTTGACCATTCTATATTCATTTATGCAATAGTGAATCTAAAAAATTACCTTTGTATCAAGAGGCTGCATCAATTTGAATTACCGGCAGTGGAGTCATCACACAAACCATATGAAATAATAGTTATTCTGTCATTTCTTGAGTTACTTATAATCGCACACTTCCACAATGCACTAAAACTGTAAACTTGACAAAAACATCAATCAAACAATAGATTGAAATCGCGAGGATACACAAAACTTTAAGGGGAATATGCAATACTCGATATACACAATGTCTGTTTTCTACAAATAAGTCATAAGCTAGCGAAGCATTGAAACCTAGTTCATCAAACAAGTCTGAACCAAAGCTGGCTTGCTATCTTATATAATATCTTGGAATCAAAAATAATATGAAATCGGACAATATAATGCACAGTAGCGTAGCTAAAACTTTTTATATTTTGAATTCTCATAGGATAAAAAAAAATTCTAAATATTAAAGGGACAAGATATGTATTTGCGAGATTTATATGACTGAATGCAATTCCAATTATCGTAAAATGTAATGATTGACATGATCTTCCAAGGACTCAAGTCCAAAAACAATGTACCAAGTCAAAAATAAAATAAGACTACTAAAATTGCTTCTTGTACCCCTTAAATTGCTGCTCTTACCACTTAGTTTCCTCTGTGTATAATATAAGAGAGAAGTTTGACTGATAGTGGATTCAATAACTTTGAATAAGCTCTCAATTATTGATAGAAGTGATAAAATTCAATTTAATATTTTCAATAATTGCGAATATTGATCTAGAAATGGAAGAATCATCTAGATGATGAAAGCGAATTTTTGACAGCTCATGAATGCTTGTTACCTCAGAGATTTCGCAAATTACCATCTCTCACAATTACTGAGCTTGAAATCAAGCAGTTTGGGCAAACTTACGAAAAAGCAGCTTCCATTTAGCACTAGTTTCAAGCTGACTATTTGATAGGTACATAATTTATGCATGTACAAACTCAAAAATATCTTTCAATCTTCATTGTTTAGTTATTGACTGACGGGAGATTAAGTGCTGTACCTTAAAATATTAATTTGAACTTTATCAAAGCTTTATAAAAGAAATACACCAAAAGTAAACAAATTTTCATCCAATAATAATAATTCATTCTAATAAGTTTCAAATTCGGGTCAAACAAGTCATTGAATGAATCCCGGACAGATTTGACAACTGTACATAATAATAGTGACACCTGCGGCGAAAGTTGTAACTAAATTTTTATCTACTTGAATAAACTTTAGTTGCCATATCCCTAATGTCATATATATCTATGAGCATTGTTTTTCTTGAAACAAGTAATTGAATAATTCAATCTTCCACAATTACTGAGCTTGAATTAAAGCCATTTGTGCAAACCTACAAAACAGCAGCTTTTATTTAGTACCAGTTTTAAATCTGTGAATAGTATAGTTGCTGAGAACTCAGCGTCACGCCAGCCAGCCAGCCAGACAAGCAACGTGAATATAATAGCGCTTTTTTCCAAAAAATTGAAGAGTCATCTAGATGATGAAAGCGCATTTTTGACAGCTCATGAATGCTTGTTACTTCAAAGATTTCGCAAATTACCATCTCCGACAATTACTGAGCTTGAAATCAAGCAATTTGGGCAAACTTACGTAACAGCAGCTTCCATTTAATACTAGTTTCAAGTTGACTATTTGATAGGTACATAATTTATGCATGTACAAACTCAAAAATACCTTTTAATCATCATTGTTCAGTTAGTGACTGACGGGAGGTCAAGTGCTGTACCTTGAAATAATAATTTGATCTTTATCAAAGCTATATAAAAAAAATACACCAAAAATGAACAAATTTTCATCCAATAATAATAATTCATTCTAATAAGCTTCAAACTTGCGTCAAACAAATCATTGAATGAATCCCGGACTGATTTGACAACTGTACATAATAATAGTGACACCGACGGCTAAAGTTGTAACTAAATTTTTATCTACTTGAATAAACTTTAGTTGCCATATCCCTAATGTCATATATATCTATGGGTATTGTTCCACTTGAAACAAGTAATTGAATAATTTAATCTTCCACAATCACTGGGCTTGAATTAAAGCAATTTGTGCAGACCTACGAAACAGCAGCTTTTATTTAGTATCAGTTTCAAACCTGTAAATAGCTTAGTTGCTGAGATCTCAGCGTCACGCCAGCCGAACAGCCAGCCAGCCAGCCAGCCAGACAGCCAAAGTGAATATAAAAAATGGAAGAATCATCTAGATGATGAAAGCGCATTTTTGACAGCTCATGAATGCTTGTTACTTCAGAGATTTCGCAAATTACTATCTCCCACAATTACTGAGCTTGAAATCAAGCAGTTTGGGCAAACTTACGAAACAGCAGCTTCCATTTAGTACTAGTTTCAAGTTGACTATTTGATAGGTACATAATTTATGCATGTACCATCTCAAAAATACCTTTTAATCTCCATTGTTTAGTTATTGACTGACGGGAGGTCAAGTGCTGTACTTTAAAATGATAATTTGATCTTTATCAAAGCTATATAGAAAAAAATATACCAAAAGTGAACAAATTTTCATCCAATAATAATAATTTATTCTATTAAGCTTCAAATTCGCGTCAAACAAGTCTTTGAATGAATCCCGGACAGATTTGACAACTGTACATAATAATAGTGACACCTGCGGCGAAAGTTGTAACTAAATTTTTATCTACTTCAATAAATTTTAGTTACCAGATCCCTAATGTCATATATATCCATGGGCATTGTTCAACTTGAAACAAGTATTTGAATAATTTAATCTTCCACAATCACTGAGCTTGAATTAAAGCAATTTGTGCAAACCTACGAAACAGCAGCTTTTATTTAGTACCAATTTCAACTCTGTAAATAGTATAGTTGCTGAGAACTCAGCGTCACGCCAGTCAGCCAGACAGCCAAAGTGAATATAATAGCGCTTTTTTTCGAAAAATGCGCTAAAAATTGTCATGGAAAATTTGCAAATTCATCTATTTGGATTTCTGAGCCTGAAATTGCTGCAGTAGGACATGAACAGTAGCCAAATTGCTATTCTATTGAGAAATCGCTGAGAGATTCTATTTCAATTAATTTCAAATCCACGATTGAGCAACAGAATATCTCCTACCGGGACACTCAGTTTATACTCACTCCCGGAATTCGGCTGAAGCACTTGTTGAGCAGAAATCTCTAGTACCTGTTGCTCTCTATTTCAGCGTAAGTAGTACCCAACATAAACGAAATTATAACATTGAACAACTCAGAAACATTTGAAAGAATTATGTGAGATGTACAACAACTAACAAGTGTATATTTCATCCGAATTTTGGAGTTAGTATCAGTTCGTTCTCACCTAAAATAGTAATTCAGTAATTTCTACCATCGCTTAGAAAATAATTTTCATGGTCTCTCGCATCTGCTTTTTGATCATCTACGTCACTTAGTTTATGTCTATTGATAGTTTGTAAACAGTATTAAAATAATTTATAGCAATCTGCAAAAATCAGTTGACTCCAATATTCAAATTAGTCGTTAATTTAAAAGGATATCTTCAAGCTGAATTTAATTTTTCAGTTAATATAAAATAGATTAACAAGGTACAAATTTTTCAATTTCAAGTCTAAAATCAATATTCCCAACAATCATAATCTCCAAAATAGCCTCAGCTTATCAGCTCATATAAATGGAGATTCAATACAGTTTACATTATCCCGTTTCTGTCTACATCAACTATCACTAGTCGAATTAGCAATTAGAGCGAAGCTACATGGCGAACGTCAGGAGGACAACAGCACATTTGAATATTCCGCTTCAATCAAATCAATTAAGTGGTAAATGCCTACTCTATTCAACAAGCTTTGTATCATTATTGTATAATTTAATGACGTGGAAGCATACTCAATCATTTACAAAGTCGACCATCATAAAAGCTACTGAAAGCTTGGCTTTTAGATAACCAAAATATCGCAAATAATTTATGGTTAGCTGCGGCGACCATATTGAAATTTCCTAGTTAATTAATACTTGGGAAGTATAGAGGCAAACAAAAGAAATAGAACAGCAATAGAGAATTTGAAGCAATGAGTTTGTACCCTAAACATTATGTTGAACTTTTTCAGTTTTAAAAATGACTCTAGTGCTCATTCTATTATACAGCTTACAGTTATCCATTTTTTATCTCTTGAGTTACAAAAAGAACTACTATTGTAATGAAGGAGCCCGTTATAATGCTTATTTTGTCCACTACTCACGCTGCAGTCGATTTGGTTATCCCCATCATGTACTTCACACCCTGTCATTCAACACTTCTTATTTTCCTGTCCGATATTTCGATAAATATGGACGAGATTGATCTTTAAATATCTGTCAGATGTCACCTCAGAGAACCTTAGCAGATCTCTTCTTCCGAACTTCACAATGAACAAGATATACGATATTAAATTTTTTTCTTATTGATACTGTAGAATTAAATGCATTCACTCAAAATATTAACATGGCAAGTCAAATGCCAGGAGTTTTTTCATGAAAATTTACTAGATGTGTGTCATTAGCATACTTACAATACGAGTAATTAACACCAACATATTTGGATGTTTTTGTTTCCTCTAAATCCTTTTTTTTATATTCCTGCTCCCGTTTGTGTTATTGTAACGAGTCTTATTATTTTTCTGTCCACTCAATTGGTTACTAAATAAGGATTCTTATTCATATAATACTATCGAATGACAAAATCCCGAAGATGCTAGAATATAATTGAAATGGATTTTCTCTCTTTTCTCTGCTTATGAATATAATATCTGTTAATGTTCTGTTTAAGAGTGTAATTTGAAACATCAATTTCCATAAGATAAACTTGCGGAGTTATTCTACATAGAAATATCATTATTTAAAAGTTAATATCTTGCTGCAGTTTACCAATTCAAACAGTTTCGAGTTTAATTATAGTGTTTTATCTTACTGCGCTGAAGCTCTTTTATAAATATTTCTTTTGCTTCTGAAATGATTGTGAAATGCTCTATGCTATAAATTTTGTATCTCTTACATTTTTGAAATTTTTTCCATATTAACGTATAGCTATGTTGACGTTTTGTATGTTCTACGCTTTACTCTACAATTCGTTCTAGCTTGCATCAGCGATTCACTTGTTGCACAGCTGTATTCCTATTGAAATTAGCTACATTTGAATCTACATGAATAGGATAAGTCTAATCAAGATTTTCAAGTAACATGGCTAAAGGAAAAGAGATGTAAGTGCATGCTTTGTGAGCTTGCGGCCATAAATCCAGAAGTTTCTTATTTTGAAAGTCAGCAACTTCTTTGTGGTTCTTGAGAAAAGGAAAAAAGATCAGTTACATCTATTTGGACATGAGAAACAAATATCAAATATAATTGAAAAAATTGAAGCATCATCTAGATGATAAAAGCGCATTTTTGACAGCTCATGAATATTTGTAACCTCAGAAATTTCGCAAATTACCATCTCCCACAATCACTGAGCTTGAAATCAAGCAGTTTGGGCAAACTTACGAAACAGTACCTTCCATTTAGTATTAGTTTCAAGTTGACTATTTGATAGGTACATAATTTATGCATGTACAACCTCAAAAATACCATTTAATCTTCATTGTTTAGTTATTGACTGACGGGAGGTCAAGTGCTGTACCTTGAAATGATAATTTTATCTTTATCAAAGCTATATAAAAAAAATACACCAAAAGTAAACGAATTTTCATCCAATAATAATAATTAATTCTAATAAGCTTCAAATTCGCGTCAAACAAGTCATTGAATGAATCCCGGACAGATTTGACAACTGTACATAATAATAGTGACACTTGCGGCGAAAGTTGTAACTAAATTTCTATCTACTTGAATAAACTTAAGCTGCCATATCCCTAATGTCATATATATCTATGGGCATTATTTCACTTGAAACAAGTAATTGAGTAATTTAATCTTCCACAATCACTGAGCTTGAATTAAAGCAATTTGTGCAAACCTACGAAACAGCAGCTTTTATTTAGTACCAGTTTCAAGTCTGTTAATAGTATAGTTGCTGAGAATCCGCGTCACGCCAGCCAGCCAGCCAGACAGCCAAAGTGAATATAATAGCGCTTTTTTTTCCAAAAAATGCGCTAAAAAGTGAATATGGGTGAAATTGGAGGTAGAAGATTGTTAGACATCCTAGTGAGCAGATGGATGGATGTTAGCTTATTAGAATTGATATGAAGAATTAATAGACATAAATGGGACAATACTGAGAAAGGATACAAACAAACTGCAAAATAGGAGAGAACATTTTGAAGAATTACTGGAATCGCAAGAACTAACCATAAGCAACGCGTACAATAACGACCCTGTACCAGAGCAAAAACCAGAAATACAAATACAGAAATCAGCATCGAAAGGAGTTACAATTGCTATTGGAAAGTTAAAGATAGGGAAATCAGTTGGTTAGAAACCCGAGCAGTCAAAATAAGTGGAAGCGGAAGGAACAGAAATGCTGTACACATTAGTAAACAAAATGGAGAGCAGACACCTTCAGACTGGAGAAAGACAATCATACTGCCAATATACAAAAAAGAAGACAGCCGCAACTGTTGAAATAATCAAGGGATCTCATTCCTATGCACAGCAGTAAAATTATACGAAACGATACTTGAAAGTAAACTAAGAAACACAAGGTTAAGAATAGTTGAAGTGAAAAGGCCACAGCACCCAAGACCATGTGTTTACAGTTCGACGGATAACGGAAAAAACACTAAGACACAACAAAGAAATCTTTGTAAGTCTTATAGACTTTGAAAAAGCTTTCGATAGAGTTAACACAGAATTATTGTGAGAAATATTAAAAAGGAGAAATATAGGACAGAAGCTACTAGAAGGAATCCAAAATATTCATAAAGATAACATAAACTATGTGCAAACCGCTAACTTATTATCAGAAGAATTCAAAGCACGTGGAGGTTTGAGAAAAGAAGGTACTATGAGTCTTTTATTGTTCATACTATACATCGATGAAATTAACATTGAAGCAAACAAAAAAAACAATAAAAACTGCCATAGGATATTCAAATTTAAAACAAATAGAAATAACACAGTGCATTTTTGCAGACGACATGATAATCTTTGCGAATACAGAGAAAAATCTGCAAGAGAACTTAAAGATATAGAACGAAGAGCTACGCAGAGCAAAAACGAAAATAAATGCCAACAAAACAAAAGTAATGATAAAAGCCAAAGAAGAAAAACAATTAAAATACAAATAGATAATAAAAATATACAACAAGTCTAAAGCGTTAGATATCTAGGAAGTATATTCGAAAATAAAGGAGGGTGCGAAGATGAAATAAACAGCAGAATACAAGTAACAGTAGAAACCTACCATTCAATTAGCAAGGCTTTATCAAAGCACAAAACAGTAAACAAATCAACGAAGCTGACCATCTACAAAACAATAACACTACCAATGCTGCTGTACAGTTCAGAAATCTGGGTACTAAATAAGAGACTACGAAGTGGAATCCCAACGGTGGAAATGAAATGTCTTAGAGCTAAAGAGGGGGTAACAAAACTAGACAAAATGAGAAATAAAAAGATTACAGAGCGATTATAAGTACAGTAGGTAGTGAAGAAGATAGAGGGTAATAAAGGGTAAAAGAGAAGTAAAAGAAATATGGAAAGCAAGAACAATAGGGGAAAGAAACCGGGCCAAGCTACGAGAAACATGGGAACAGCCAGAAAAGCACACGAGCTAACCGGAACGAGTGGAGAAAATCCGTAGAAGACATTTGAGCGAAGCAACCTCGACACCCAGTGAGTAGATGAGGAACAGATTATATATTTAAAGTATCTGATTTTGGAACATAGCTACCTATGTAGATGTTCTATTGTCAACAAAAGCTGTCTATGGCTCAGGAGAAAAGTTCGCGAGTACTCTTCTCCAAAACGTATGAGCAATTCAGTCTACCGTTGCATGCTGGTAGTGAACTTCAAATCTCGTATATGCCGCTTTGAACAAATCTATAATGAATTTGTTAAGAAAATATTGTTCAGAAATCATTACTCTAACTAAAAACATGTACGGCAATGAATCTATGATCCTGTTAAAGACACTCGAAGAATAACGAAACAAAGAAGCGCATCAGTCGGAGCAATAGTAAGACAATGTCCACTGTTTTTCATCGATCCGGTACAAAACATGAAACAATGAACAAAGCTCTTAGATAATAATCACCTAAAGTGGTGGAAAGAAACGGTTTAATTTGTTGATAAATGATGACTGGATGCCACATCACGACAACGTAGCTATCTATTCACTATAATTTTTTTTGCGATTTTTAGTGTAACAAGGAACCTTTCGACTGTATCAGTTGTCATATAGCTCCCTACAACTTTGGTCTATGATGAAAATTGGAAAATACTTTGAAAATTAATAGTTTGGGAACCTCAGAGAGAATAAAATGAATGTGACGAAGCAACAGTTGGCAATTGGGCGAAATTAAGAATGCTGGAAGTCGGATATTCTAAGGACTAGACCATGGGTCCTGTACCATGAAATTGCTTACATTCAGTTTTGTCAATTCGTCAATTTTGTGCCAAAAATCAGATGACTGTACTTCACCCTCCTTACTCGTCAGACCTGGCTACCTGTAATTGTCTCTAGTTTCTGAAATTGAAGTCAGTGCTGAAAGAACGCCGTTTTCAGAGCAAATTCGTCATAGACCTTAAAAGCTATTCTGGAAAATGGGAACACCTTTGAGAATGGTGAATTACTGTCTGCAAATTATTGGTTTATTATCATTTTTAATGTTTACCGACGAAAAAAGGATTTTTTCACGATTAGAACATGAGGTAAGTCAGTTGAGTTGTGAGTTTCAAAGTGTGAAGACGTATGAGTTTTTTCTCTCCGATTTTGTTACCTAACTCAGGGCTAATCGATCAGATTCTGCCCCTATCTTAGGGATTAGTGTGGTGGTGTAGTGGATTAATTGTAAAAAAAATACTTGCGAAGAACGTGCAATAATATTTATATCGTCATATTATTGACCTGTGGCTTGAAAAAATATTAGTGTAAATTTTGGTCCAAAGAACACATTATCTGACATCTTAGGTAACCTACCTTCGTCACGAAGGCCACGCGAAGTGAGTGATGTGGTGTCAAATATCAGCGGCTGCTGCTGACGTAGCGTACGGTAAGTAAGCAAGCAACAACTCATAACTGTAAAGGGAGTCGAGCAACACCAGGCGATGCCGAAACAAGAAAATGAATCTGACGGATCTTCAACAGATGGAAGTCGGAGAAGACAAAATACGAGTTAATGAAGGAAAAAACTTTTCAGAACTCATTTTTAAATAAATATGTTTTATTGGGTTTAAGTTCTGTAATTTATTAGAAACACAACGTTTCAACAGCAAAGTGCTGCCTTTTTCAAGTGAAAAGAAATATAAATATAAATAAACAAAATTGTCAAGACAACAAAAATAAAAATAAAAGTACAAATCATAACTAGATTATTTTAAAATATATTAACTCCTAGGATCGTAGAGCTCTGCCTGTAATTGATGATTCAATATCCACAGGTCTTCAGGAGATAATAATGAAGGTCTAAATAGGGAAATTGTCAACTCCTTGTGGTTCTAGGTCAATCTGGCTCTACTCTTTTTGGTTTGGCGCATAACTGAACCATCCACAGATCTTCAGGAGGTGGTGATGAAGTAACTCTTGCAAGTAGATTCATAGATACAAATAACTTGAAATTATGAACAAATGATTGGTAGCCATGATCGATTAAGTTCATAACCAGTATTCAAATTCAAATTATTCGGTGATTTTTTAATTTCAATTGCTTCTCTTATAAGCCTCTTGAACCAATTGTTCTCTTTAGCCAGAAGCTTCGTATTATTGAAGTCAATGCCATGTAATTCTTGAATAGCATGCTCAGCCACAGCAGATTTTTCTGGAAGGTTCAATCTTATATGACGAGAATGCTCTTTCAATCTTGTTTCTACAGTCCTCTTGGTTTGTCCAATATATACTTTGCCACATTGACAAGGAATCTTGTATATACCTGGATACTGTAGAGGAAATCTGTCTTTAACATTACCAATAAGATTTCGAATTTTCAAACTGGAAGTGTATGAAGTTTTAATGTCATATTTATGTAAAAGCCTTCCAATTTTATCTGTTATATTGGCTACGTAAGGTAATGTAACAAATATTTTCTTATTATTTGGATCTTGAACAGGTGGCGTAGAATTCTTCTGTCTGAGTGCTTTCTTAATCTGTGTTCTATTATATCCATTCTTCAAGAAAACATCATCCAAAAATTTGATTTCATCAGAAAGTTTACTTGGATGACATAATGAAGAGGCTCTCTGATATAAAGTTTTAATAGTACAAAATTTCTGAGCAGGATGGTGATTTGATGATTGATGTAAATATTGATTTGTATGGGTCGGCTTCCTATATACAGAATGGATAAGTTTGCCATTACCTTGTTTCTCTAGGTAAACGTCCAGAAAAGGAAGACAGTTATTTTCTTCAACCTCAATACTGAATTTAATGTTCCTATGTTGCATGTTAAGATGATCCAAAAAAACATTCAATTCATCTCTACCATGAGGCCAAACAGCAAAGACATCATCAACGTAACGAAGCCAGACAGTAGGTTTCTTCATAGCAGTGTTTAAAGCTTTTTGTTCAAAATTCTCCATGTAAAAATTAGCGATAGAAGGAGAAATAGGGGAACCCATGGCGACACCATCAATTTGCTTGTAGAAATTACCATTAAAGATGAAGAAACAAGAAGTCAAACAATGTTTAAAAAGCTTGACAATATCAGATGTAAAATGATCTTCTAATAATTTCAGAGTGTCGATGATAGGTACTTCCGTGAATAAAGATGAAACGTCAAAACTGACAAGTAAATCATTAAACTTATCCATTCTGTATATAGGAAGCCGACCCATACAAATCAATATTTACATCAATCATCAAATCACCATCCTGCTCAGAAATTTTGTACTATTAAAACTTTATATCAGAGAGCCTCTTCATTATGTCATCCGAGTAAACTTTCTGATGAAATCAAATTTTTGGATGATGTTTTCTTGAAGAATGGATATAATAGAACACAGATTAAGAAAGCACTCAGACAGAAGAATTCTACGCCACCTGTTCAAGATCCAAATAATAAGAAAATATTTGTTACATTACCTTACGTAGCCAATATAACAGATAAAATTGGAAGGCTTTTACATAAATATGACATTAAAACTTCATACACTTCCAGTTTGAAAATTCGAAATCTTATTGGTAATGTTAAAGACAGATTTCCTCTACAGTATCCAGGTATATACAAGATTCCTTGTCAATGTGGCAAAGTATATATTGGACAAACCAAGAGGACTGTAGAAACAAGATTGAAAGAGCATTCTCGTCATATAAGATTGAACCATCCAGAAAAATCTGCTGTGGCTGAGCATGCTATTCAAGAATTACATGGCATTGACTTCAATAATACGAAGCTTCTGGCTAAAGAGAACAATTGGTTCAAGAGGCTTATAAGAGAAGCAATTGAAATTAAAAAATCACCGAATAATTTGAATTTGAATACTGGTTATGAACTTAATCGATCATGGCTACCAATCATTTGTTCATAATTTCAAGTTATTTGTATCTATGAATCTACTTGCAAGAGTTACTTCATCACCACCTCCTGAAGATCTGTGGATGGTTCAGTTATGCGCCAAACCAAAAAGAGTAGAGCCAGATTGACCTAGAACCACAAGGAGTTGACAATTTCCCTATTTAGACCTTCATTATTATCTCCTGAAGACCTGTGGATATTGAATCATCAATTACAGGCAGAGCTCTACGATCCTAGGAGTTAATATATTTTAAAATAATCTAGTTATGATTTGTACTTTTATTTTTATTTTTGTTGTCTTGACAATTTTGTTTATTTATATTTATATTTCTTTTCACTTGAAAAAGGCAGCACTATGCTGTTGAAACGTTGTGTTTCTAATAAATTACAGAACTTAAACCCAATAAAACATATTTATTTAAAATACGAGTTAATTATTTAGAAGGTGCAAGGAAACAGAAGTGCGGGAGCTATGGGAAACCTACTAAAATCAAAAAGTGTGTCAAGAAGTGCCAAAAAGCGGTTGTTTAAAACCATTATAAGACCAGTGGTACTGTACGGTAGTGAAATGTGGGTGCTAAACAAGACTATTCAAAATAAATTAGAGGTGTGGGAGAGACAAATTCTGAGGAAGATTTATGGTGGTAAAAAGAGGGTGATGTGTAGTTAAGACAAACTAATACCGAGCTTATGGAACTCTATAGTGAGCCGAGAATAGTGGGAGAGGCTAAAGCACAATGGTTACGGTGGCTAGGCCATGTGCTGAGATTACCAGAGGACAGAGTAGTAAGAAAGATGTTAGACGGAGGTGTTATGAAAAAGAAAAGAAGAGAAAGACCAGAGGAGAGGTGGTATGACGCGGTGAAAAAAAGACTTAGAGACACTAGGGATTACGAACTTTAAGCAATTAGCACAGGACCGTAAAAATTGCGAAAAATTGTAACAGAAGCCATGGGCCTACTTGGCCTGCAGCACTATATTATATATATATATATATATATATATATATATATATATATATATATATATATATATATATATATATATATATATATATATACAGGATGTATCACGGAAAGTGAAACATAGGCGTTTAACATGGCAAATCAGTTTTTCTCTGCGCATTGCTCCCCAAATTATCTAAGACAAAAATTTTCAAATGGATATTGTAGAGCAAAATTTCTGTACCGACTTATTAAGAAAAAAAATCATTTAGGCTATTTCATGATAGCAGAAATAAAATATGAATATTCACGGAATTGCATTTAATAGTATTAGCTATGAAATTATAAATAAGAGACAAACAAAAGCGTAACGTTTAATACGTCAATGTCAGAATAATGATTGTCAAAATAGATATCTTCCGTAGGTAGTGAATATCAATTTTTTTAAATAAAAATCTAATAATAATGATGGTAAATGAAGGATGGTTTAATTTGATTTATTGTTTAGGATTGATGAAATAAAATAAAGTAACACTAACAATCAAATAATGCAACAAATTAAATCCAATATGAACTACAACAAACTCAAAATATTCTTAAATTCTCAAATTATAATAGATGTTCAAACAATCCTCCGTTTTGTGCTAAACAATAACCCAATCTATTGTAGAAACTTTGCCGAACGTTACTTAATTGCCTATTATGTATTTTTTGACATTCTTGTGTTATAGCATATTCAAGTTCTTCTGTACTCCGGTATCTTCTTTTATGAACATTAGTTTTCAAATGACCCCAAAGAAAAATATCGCACGGATTTAAATCAGGCGACCGTGCTAGCCAGTTAATTGGTTCTCTTCGTCCTATCCAGCTTCCAGGAAATGTTTGATTTAGATATTCCACAATTTCTGTTGTACTATGTGAAGGGCAGCCATCATGTTGAAACAACACATTTTCTTTATTTGTTTCGGCAATTTCTGGTCCAACTATATTCATTAATAAATTCAAATACGACTCCGTATTTATTCTTGTAATAAAAAACGGGCCTATTATTTGATGTCCTAAAATTCCTGCCCATACATTTACAATTTGTCGATATTGTGTCCGGGACTGTATAACTTTATGTGAATTATTCTTGGACCAATACCGGTGATTATGACCATTGGGTTCGCCATTCATGGTAAATGTGCATTCATCTGAGAATAAAATATTCCTTAAGAAGTCTCTATCATAATTTGACTTCTCCATCATTATTTCACAGAATGATGCACGCACTTCAAAATCTCGTTCTAAAAGATGTTGATGATTTTGGAATTTGAAAGGAATGTATTTATGTTTCTTAAGAATTCTATGAACTGTCATAAAATGAATATTCAGTTCCCTGGAGATTTCTCTTACACTCATTGTATGTTCTAGTTCTATCAAAGCAAGAACATTTTCTTAATTTTCATTGAAGTTCTCGATATTTTGTTCCTCTTTCTTGAAATTGAGTGTACCTGTCTTCTGCAACTTGGCAATGAATCGTTGAATGGTAGACATCCCCGGAATATCATGATTTCGCCAAAGAGTACTAATATAATCACGAATTTGCCGTAAACTATTGCCAGAATAATACCATTTGATTATTTGTAGCTTCTCTTCATTTGAATAGTTATTCATTTTTAAGAATAACTTTCATATCGATCCTTTATTACAATATTACAATTTGTCAAAATGAATAATAATAATTTGACGTATAAAGCATTATGCCTTTGTTCGTCTCTTATTTCTGATTCCATGGCTTATACGATTAGCAGTGATTCTGTGAATTTTCAAATTCTATTTCTGCTGTTATAAGGCTGCCAAAATATATTTTTTTTTGGTTGATTCGGATGCAGAAATTTCTGTTTTACTATATCCATTTGAAACTTTTTGTCTGAAATAATTAGGAGAGCAATGCGAAGGGAAAAACTGATTTCCCATGTTAAACGCCTATGTTTCACTTTCCGTGATACACCCTGTATATATATATATATATATATATATATATATATATATATATATATATATATATATATATATAATTAAGCCTCAAATTGGAGGTGAAAGCTAGGGTTTTGAAATAAATGAGAATTTTAAATAAAGGCTGAATACCCAATACAATTTCTATTCATATGTATATATATATATATATATATATATATATATATATATATATATATATATATATATATATATATATATATATATATATATATATATATACATGAGGTATTTCATCATCTGAGATGAAAAACATATGTGTGATATAAAACGGAGAATATACTTCTTATTTCACGGTGACAACTTTTTCGTAGAGCTCCTCACCAATTACAAGCGAGTGTTCAAGACTAATAATCTAGAATGTATTGACTCGAAGAATCAATGGAAGATTGATCTCATATTTTCCGATAAGTTTATCAGAACACACAAATCTAAGAGTATTTGTCTTTATGTCACTTTTTCAATTTCCTTCCATTCTAGTTTATAGAACCGATGGCAACAAATGGAATTCTTCACAATATTCTCTTCATTTATTATCACAAGAATAAACAAACAAAAGCAATGTACTCTCAATCGATTTTCAACCACAAATATTTTGTTAGGTAATAGTCTAGGAAAATTAATTTTGAGGGAATACTTCAGCTTTCTTTTTTTCTTTGAAGCAATAATACTGGTCTAATTTTTTTTCCGCTGAGCACTATTGCTTTGGGTTCGAATCCCAGTTGAGGAATGTGTGCTTGTATTTATATGAGGAATACTTGATCCCAAAGGACTTCTTGTTCAGAGTGATCTTGGAACAGAACTACTTGCAAACAACTATTACCACTGTATCTCAATTGCAGATAGGAAGATAAGTTTCTTCTTCATTTCTAAAAAGATTTGTGTTCTTAGATCAACATTTTGATTAATCGTGCTTCAAAATAATTATTGAGATAATAATTCTCTCGAGTTGAGATAAAGAAGCTTCAAATACGTTACGTAGGGCTGCAAAACAAATCTCTCGGTAGCTAGTCGTGTTGTAAATCCCAGTAAAACATTTCATTCTTCGTCCAGCTTAATTAATCGTCATCGCTGACATTATTACTCTACGACGGAACAAATTGCACTCTCATTCTCCGTGGAAGCGCCATCTTTACCCGCCACTCACCCCTCACTACCCCTTGAACCAAATTTTCTCCGCGACAACAGGTGTTTAATAAACTACAAGTCGAGATAGAGCTGGAATTCAAGCACGATGAGAATCAGGACGGAATTGTGAATTTCTATCTACCGCAAAAGAATTCTTATTCATGAAAAGTACTTTATGGCTGTCTGCTTCCATCTTTAGAATATTTTCAACAAATCTATTCAATTTCCAAGTTTCAGATGTATGAAACGTTTTTGCATCACTAAATAAGATTAAAAACGTTTTAATGGGTGCACCGATGCACGCTGAGTTTTCTTTCCTATTATAATTCAAATATCATCTCTTCTACTGTACAGCCATGTCCTCACCGCTGAATTATTAACTCAACGCGTAGCGCGACGCTCGGGGTTCATTCAGGCGCTTGATAGGTTGATTATCAATTTACATGGTGCTGTTGCGGGGCAGGAAACTCGACATGAGTGATAAGAACACGTGAAGATTGAGATTGAGCGGTTAAGCTACGAATGAGATGGAAATTGATAAATGAATCTTGATGGAATGAAAGAGAAAGATTAAATTATTATTGGTAATATGGTGGATAAGTAATTTGAGCCTTGAGATATGAAGACAAGCTTTGTGTAGGCGAAAGACATGACACTGTAAGAAAAAACAAGAAATTAAGAGAAGATATTCGAAGTTTCCAATTTCCTGATTTAATGAATTATTTATGACCGATAATATGACGCGTTCTGTTCGTTCTATAGGGGGAAATTGGTATCCACTCTATTTCTTCAATCAAATTAATAGCAGGAAACTAAACTATATGGTAAACAGTATATTTACGTAACAGCTATAAAGTAAATTCTATTTGGAAATTGATTTAATTTGAAGGCGAGGATATAACTGTCAAATAACTTGATATAAGATTTGGAGGAAATTTCCTGTGGTATAAAATTGGAGTTCTAGAACCTAGAGCATTGATCAATATTTCTTCATAATTTCTGCTCTATCTACAAGTACTAATACACCTCTAGAGATGCCTGCAATAAGAGTAAAAGAAACGTACTTTGCTATACATATTGTGTACAGGCTTGCAAGTTTCATATCATTTTTCACTTATCTGCATATCAATAGCTTGCTAAAAAATCCCAGCTCCTAAAACCACCCTACTTATTTACTATAGTAACAGGTGTCTGTCCAACTCCGCGCACCCGATAGAAGCGCGACATTGAGTTTTGTTTCTGCTATAAATATCGCTGAGCCAGGAGCAGGGATCGATCCTGGCCGGGGGGTTTGCATCCCTGCTGCCGCTACCTCACCACCCAGCGCAACTGAATTGACAGGGTAGCACGCAGCACCAAGAATCATATCTGGCGACGTGAGGGTGAACTTTTAATAACGACTGCCTTACCAAGATAATAGGAATGAAGACAGGTAGATTTTGCACAAAGATATACAATATATCTGACACTACCAGTTAGTTTTGAAAAATAATAATTTTCACTATTCTTCAAGGGTAAAACTAATTTCGACTGATTTACATGAAGAGTAGGGTATTGCTGGTGAATTTTCAGCTTAGATTTGATGTATGTATATTTAGCTTATTCAGTTATGGTCGTTTTGCTCCTCAATTATTTTATTCAAGAATCAAAACTACAGGACTTTGTTTTTAAACAGGATTCTCATGGCCAATAAGATCTGCGATGACAGTAACATGGATATTCGATAAACACTGAGGTGAGCTACGTGAAGATTATAATAATAATACAATAAATCCTTTTCTGCAATTTTTATCAAAATTACTCATGCACATTTCAGTAGCAAAGCTACCATCTCCAGAGTACAATAAATCAGAACAGTAAACAAATCTTATAACTACAAACATGATACAAAATACCAATAAAATATCCAATCAAATCATAGGGATTGAGGTGGGAGGAGCCAAGAACTACAATGTAAGTTTAAGTGAAAACAATAGGCAATATCTAATAAATATAATATCCAATCAAATCATAGTGTTTAAGGTGGACGGAGTCAAATACTACAATGTTAGCTTAAGTGAAAACAATAGCCAAAATATAATCAAAGTTATGCAATAAAGATTATCTAGAGGAGACATACGTAATATGAAACCAAAAAGAAATCACCACCACCATGAAACAGTCCACAAATTTGAAAAACATGATCTGAAATTGCTGAAAAACTGTAACAATTATAGTCGGTCTAACATCTTAGAAACTATATTTATGAAAAAACACAAAAATTATTAATCGAATTCAAGCTGTCTCCTCTCGATAAACCTGTATTGAATTGCATTGATTAGTTTTCCCTGTATTTTTACTTTATTATCACACTGTAGTTCTCAACTCCACTCACATAGAAACTCTGTATTTTGAATCTTCATTCGGTTTGGGTCTAAAGGAGATTCGTTCGTCTCGCTCTTTAATTATTTCATTCAAAAATCAAAACTTCCACGATATTCAAAGCGTAGAATATAAAGTTCTTTGAGAATTACAGAACTTTGTTTTTGAACAAGATTTTCATGGGCAATACGATCTAAATGACAGTAACAGTGAGCTACGTGGAGTTTATAATAATAAAACAATAAAACCTTTTCTCCACTTTTCACTGAAATTACTTATGTACATTTCAGTAGCAAGGCTATCATCTTCAGAGTACAATAAATCAAAGCAGAAGAAAAATCTTATAGCTACAAACATGATATAAACTACCAAAAGAATATCCAGTCAAATCATAGGGTTTGAGGTGGGCGGAGTCAAGAACTACAATGTAAGTTTTTGTGAAAACAATAGGCAAAATCCAATCAAATTTATGCAATTAGGATTATCTAGAGGAGACATATGTAATGCAAAACCAAAAAGAAATCAAGTCAAAATATAAAGCTCCACAAATTAAATTAAATATGGAAAATAAAATACAAGCAATTGAGCATAAGTTTAGACATGAAGATTTTAAAAAAATTAGCAACTCAAAACATCACCTATGTATAAAAATATCGGTAATAATTGGCGAACAGAACCACTTTACAAATTTAAAATCGATATAAAAATTATAATACTGACTAGTCCATTTAGAATAGCCAGTGTCCCCAAGTTCCGAATTTATTTCGACAGAACATTATTCGACTTTGATACAGACAACGTTTGCTCTGTATGTAATCTAAACAACCAAAATGATATTTTCCGCTTTCTCTTTAAGTGCTCAATTCATAATACAGTTCGAAATTTTTATCTTAAAAAACATATAAACTTTCTTAACGATAAATTCTCTTTACTCAAATCTCTTTTTGAACCTGGTACCTCCAAAAAATTGAACGATATATACCACTTTGCCGAACTAGCATTGAAGGAACGAAAATTTATAGAAGAAATGTAAATTTGTTCTTGATGATAGAATTTGAAGCTTCAACATTACTTTTCTTCTACACTTTATTTTATTCTATTTCCTATTAAAACTATCCTTGTATTGCCAAATTAGTAAAAATCAAAATCGAAATCAGGTAGAATAGGAGAAAATGTAATAATAAGAACACTTGTAGTATTATTTTAAGTATACTAGTAAATATATATCAACCACTTTTGTACAAAATATGTGAATATTTTTCACAAAATAAAGTATGCTTTTTTATGTTATGTTATATTTATGAGAAAACACAAAAAATATTTATTGAATTTTGATCTGTCTGCTCTAGATAATCCTTTATCAAATTGCATGATTATCTCTCCCTGTGGTTTTACTTTATTATTACACTGTAGTTCTTAGCTCCGCCCACCTCAAACTCTGAATTTTGACTTGTCTCCTTGAGATAATCTTTATAACATAACTTTGACTAGAGTCTGCCTATTGTTTTTACTCACACTTACATTGTGGTTCCTGGCTCCGCCCACCTCAAACCCTATGATTTGATTTGATATTCTCTTGGTATTTTCTATCATGTTTATAGATATAAGATTTGTTTTCTGCTCTGATTTATTGTACTCTGAAGATGATAGCTTTGCTACAGAAATGTACATAAGTAATTTTGACAGAAAGTGAATTTTTATAGGTATTCGAATTTTTTTATCCGGGTAGTTGAATGGGCACGTATCCTATTGCCCTTTAGAGCATTAGAGCTAGCCGCCACTGCTTGTCTGTTAATATATGGTAAATAAGATGTAAACACAGATTTAATCTATTGAACAACAGAGAGTGGTTAATCAATGTATCTTAATTCTTGATAGAATGTTCAGAATACATCAAGAGATTCAATGTAGGATAAAATACTACTCAAATATTTTCTCGATAATACTATTTGAATATAAACATGGATACCATTAAGATATAAGCCCTAAACTCTGAGTTTAATATTTCATACCTTGCAAAATATCCTGAGGGCTTTAAGTTCACTCTATGTTAATAGAAATAGATTTAGTTGAGCAAGATTGTAACATGAGAATTCTTATAAGTGTACATTTACACGAACATTACTGTTTTATATGGTATCTCACAAATATTTCATTATCCTTATAGAAATTCCTTCATCCGAAAGACACATCAATTCTTGGTAAACTGCGTTCCAATTATGACATTTTAATTTCACAAAGAAACTTTTAATGATTATAATTTGTGGCCATTCACTCCCATTTTATTTAAACAATTTTTCGGTATCTATAATAACTTCCGAAAAATGGTGTCTTCAATTTCGCATTCCACTCTGTATACTATTTTCAATATAATCTATATCTAGAATATTTCAACATCCTCTCTAAATATCAAGGAGACATCGAATCCCAAAAATTCAATTTTTAAGATGTAAATATCACTCTTTCGATCGTATTAACTGACTTGTGCTGCGAAAATTTATTTACTAGAGTTCATATCATAATAAACTTCAATACGTTCTATCCCACAAAAGTTTCATTTAATTATAAGTTATTCACTTCTCCATATGTTTCATCGTTTCGCTGAAGCTAAGGGAACCGCAGAGACCGCAGGATTCAGAGACCTCATCGGTCGAACGGTCCTTAATAACATCATTCAATATATCAGGCTCACCACACGTTTCAAATTGCCTTGGTTATCAGTCTTTCCACAAGCCACAGGGAATGACAGAATGTCACCAATGTTACCTTACTGTTTTACAGAGATGGCGACAATAAGTTTCTACGAAATGACCTCAAAAATCTAATCGAAAAAAAAGGATGTGAATGCAAGTATACTTTGATGTCAATTAGGCTCACAGAGTAGAGAGAGTAGAAAGCACAATTTGACCATTGATTTCACGAATAATTTAACAAATGGATCGATGATTGGTGTTGCACTTAATACTACAAACATAAATTAATAGGGAAAAACCTTATTCAGATTACGAAAATTAACTGTCATGTCTTTATGGTGATAAAGCTGGTCGTTAATAATGTAAAAAAATCAAGTTGGAGGTGGCAGTAGATAAATGATATAAGTGTATTGTCCTAATTAAAGGTTGGTGCACTGTTATTCATTTATTAAAATCTTGAAAAATTATTGCGCTGTCTTTCTTTGTCGCTTTTTTCATTTGAATAGAGCTAGCTTTTGTTATTTACATCGAAAGGCAATACTTTTTAGATCAAATGATCCAATTTGTCGTTCGTTCACCCGATTTTATGTACAAGAACAAAAACATTCATGTTCAAGTTTCTGTGAACAACAGTTTCATGGATATTTCCCTTTTTCTCGAAGTAAACTGGTCATCTTTTCAGATGTAAGAATCCAGCAGCATACGACTATTTTTACACAAGCTTACATCCATTTTGAAAGGATGCATATTCATCAAAAAAATTTAATTGCTTTCTTACTTTTAGGGCAAGTCTGAATAGTAACTCAATTTGCTAGGCGCAATCGTGAATGATAAACCTGTGCGATAGATACATTAGTAGTCTTTAGATAGCTCTACGTGTACTTCAAATAATAATTCCGAACGTATTGAATAATTTCGTTCTGAACATTAGAACAATTCTTTCTATCTTTGAGAATTGGAATGGAAATACTCTATAATATGATATTCTCAATCAAATTCAAGCTTATGTGTCTCATGATTGTTTGATGTATATATCATAACATATATTGATCACTCAGATCCCACTTCTGATGAAAATAACAATGATTCGTGCTATTCACGGAAAGTGTAATACGAACTGAGATTCAGTAATATTACCAAATTATTTTGATGAATAATAGATCTAGATAACGGAAAGGTGAATAAAGTTTCTTTCCTTGACTATACATTCACTTTGATGTTTTCACAAAGATCTAAGAATGGGATAGCATCTCGAGGAAACAAATTCAAAATGGCTTCAATAAGAAAATAAGGTTAGAGAAAGACATACATCATGAAATAGGTATAAATCTACGTAGTGTAGAAAGCTGACATAAGGAGGTTTGGCATCGCTTTCAGCAAATGTCAAACAAAATTTTCTTTGAGTGAGACAAAATTCTTTGTAGAAATCATGACATATATTTGCCAAAGGGCGGTGAAGCAAATTATTTGATATAGAGCATGTTTATGTTTATTTAAATTGTCGAGTTAGCCCTACATTCGTAACTATGTATAGCTACTTGCTGGATAATAAATTCAACTTATCAATCCATATTTATTTGTCTACCATTATTTTTAGAAAGTGATTTTACTTTTGAGTTCATATTTAATCAAATCTTTAGTGTCGTTTCTTTTCTTCTAGCTTAGTTTTTTCTTTGGTTATATAAGAAGCGTGTCATTGTTTATTTTCATCAATTGATTAATAGTTTGAGTCTTTGCTTATATTTGTCACTGTTGCAATGGACACGCTGCAGTCCATGAGGTTACAGAGTTTTTTTTTAATGCTAGCTACTTTGGGCGTCTGTTAGGTTTCTTTCCTTGTTTGAATGAAAACGGTTTTTTTTTCTAATTAAGTCAAATTGACTGGATTTGTACATTAGTAGAGAATCAGCCGTAAGTCTTCGTTTAGGACAGGTGTTAATTTTATTGCTCTTTTTTTATCATTCCATTACAATTTTGTGGGGTTTCCCAGAATTTTATTGCATGTGCAAGCTCATGTTTGGGGATTCTTTTAGGAGAAATCTTTGCTTCGGCCGAATATTTTGGAGCAGTTTGGCTATTTGCGTTATTCGACGAAGCAGCCCACGTGTTAGAGATTAGTTAGAATTATTGGTGATCGTTGTGAACCAGGTCGATCGATCTCGGACCTAAATTTCATTTCTTTTGTACCTTTTTGTGGAGAAGGTTCCGGAATTAATTCTGTTGAGACTTGTTGAAGTCAGAGTCAGGCACGCGAATCGCCGCCATTCTTGTTTTACATTATATCAATTATATCTTCTGTCGTTTTTCATGTTTTCTTCACTTCACTTTTAAATTAACTTCATTAAATATTTACCACTTGAGTAAATTTGGTTCTAAATATATTTTTGTGAAAAGTACCTATCATTTTTTTTTTCAGAAAGTGATTTTACTTAGTGTTTTCTTTTAGCTGAGTGTAAGTATAGTATCACTTTTTTGGGATATTATTTCATTTTATATTCTGCGGCATCTCGATCAACGCCACCAGATCGAAGCAAACCTCATAACTACCCAGTCCGGCCCTAGGATTATTTTTATTAATCATTTTTCGTTAATACTGAGCTAGGCCGTTTTAAAGGTAGAGTCTTCGTGAAATTTAGAAGTAGTTTATTAGGTTCCGTTTGCCTTTAAATAGTGTTACAGGCTCCATATTTCAGTCCGTGAATTGTTATACAGTTAAACAGCTAAACGAATCAGTTCGAATAACTTTTCTTCAACAAAAATTCAAAAAAAATTCTTTGAAACGTGTGTCAGGTTCAAATAAATTGTATACAATTTGAATATCATTGTCTGGAACTTGGAAATAAGAGTAACTGGATGGAAACTAGAAAAACATCTTTTTGTATTTCCCAAAGGAGTGTAAAAGGATGCATGGGTCATACGACTGATTGTCTTTGATACGTACAAGATAATGTTTGAGTCTTGATTTTATTTAGAGCTCAGAAACGGTTCTAGAATTTATTTTTAAGTGAAGATTTTACTATTTGACTAACGAATTCAAGTCTATAAATTAGTCATTTCGGCTTTACTGGTGCTTAGAATTATTGTGGAAATATTTTACTTCAAGAAATAGAGGGGAATATATTTGTTTTCTAGAAAATTGCTGGTTCCTTCTAGCGTTTTCTAGAAAAGCCTGGACGTTTGCGAGAAAAACGTAGTGGGGAGTGACCCACGGTATATATATATGACTGACTCAAAGACGAGATCATTGATTTTGTATCAGAGACCTCATAATATGGACTGCTAGTGGTTGAAATAAATTGTGTTATTTAAAATAAATCAACATTGACATGAATAATTGAAGTTAAGTTATAGTGTGGTGTGATAATCTTCAGTTTAAATTAGAATTATCAATTAGAAATAGTGTTAATTATCCAATTTTATATTTTGATAAATCATAAAAATAAATAGTAGTGTTTAGTAACTTTTCCATATAATCTACGAACAGTGAATAGTATTTGAATAATCGTATCAAATACTGAACATAATTGTATGTATCCAATCAGATATTTCTCAGGACAATGATAAATAGATTAAATTTTATAGCCAATTCATTTCAACATCATAATTACTTGAATTAACACAAATATAGCAAAGTATATTGAGAAATTTGTTTGTACCGGATTTTTCTTTGAAATTATATTCTTTAAGAGTTAATATCTTCCATTTGTAATCAACCAGCCTATATATCAGCTATCTTGTTGCAAATGATGTTATCATGGACACACCTTGAAGTAAGTTCATGTTACACGAGACAGGAACAAATAGTCTCTATCTTTAACCTCAATAATAATTCACTCGGTATTATATAACCCAAAAACCTTTTCATCGAAATTGAAAAAAAAGCTTAGCGCAGGTAATCATGATCTTATATATCCAGTAACGTTCTTCGTTCATAATAATATTGCATGTTCATATTTTCATCATTGTAATAAAATGAGAATGCGTATTTGTACTCACTTAATTGTTGCACTTGAGTCTATCTTTATTTAAGACTTAAAATAGTGATTATTGATAGGATTGAGTCACAATATGAATATATCTCAAATAAATTGAGCGAACCAGGGTGAATGACTGTTAGAACAGATGACTATGCCGTACAGTGGTAATAGATGTGAAAAAAGAACAAACATGAGAGACTACCCAGTTAAAAAATAGGGTCCTCCTGATAACAAAATTAGAGATGGCAGGCGTAGCACCGGTGGTACGATGCTAGTAAATTGTGCTTCGTTTGATTACTTGCTTGGCTGTCATTTCCTATCAGCCCCGCAGGAGACTTTCATGAAAAAACTGAAGCGCACAAAAAGATAAATAACAAGATAATCCAGTACACTGATGCTCGGTTTCATGACCCGGAGTTAAACTTATCTGGGTTGAATTGGTAACAAAAATTCGAGAAATTAATAATTTTATCAAGAAAGCATATTCAATTTTCGATCCTTAAATGGGGCTAAAGATGAGAAATAACCATTCTACTCACCAATAGTTCGCAATTAGCTTCACTAATCATTATTTGCCTATCCTCCGATTACTGGCAAATTGCAATGCAAACCGAAGCCTAAATGTTCAATTACACCCTTATCAAACTGAAAACACATTAACCAATCTATTACAGGAACATTTCTAATTGCTACAAAAAAATTAAAATGTTATCAATTATAAAGAATAAATTTTACATGAAAATTGAATTTCCTACACTTTGTTCTTCAATTTTCATACTCGTCGTTTGAGAATAATAAAACATCGAAAAATGTATTTATCTACAACAATTTATGCATTTGGGAAAAAGAAAATATTCATCATTTATCTGAATAAAATCATCCTGTTCACATTAAGACTAATATAATTTTTCAGGGGATTCACCTTTTCAATCAGAGATTTTGACCTCTCATTAAATATGATATAGCTGAAATTTTGCTCGTTGATAGTTTTTTGGGTGTAGAGAACGATAGAGAAATCTTTGCAGCTCTAAAGTGTATGCTAAGTTCATAATGTCGAAAACAAAATCGAAAATTTAGTTTTTGCACTATATCTCGGAAAATAAAATAGAAAATCGAAAAACTAATAGTACCACCCGAAAGAGCAGAAAATTTTACTCAAAGTTATATCATAAGTTATATGAAAAAAAATTCTGCATCAATATAAAAAATTATTAAAAAAGAAAGCGAGCTCGAAAACTCCATGCGCGCCAAGCCGCTGGATACAAATATTCAAGCAAGGCATTCGAGGAAAAACTAAAGTTTCTATATCTAAAATATATGCAAAACAAAAAAACCAAAAATAATTTCAAAATGGAGACTCTAAGCTTTCTGAGATTAGATTTCACAATTTTTTTCTTCTCTCATAGAAAATTCGACCGGAAGTTAAAATTTCTAAAATTCAACTTTCATAAAATTTAAGATATACAGGGTGTAACAGAAATAAGTACATTAATTTCAACCTGTGATGCAATTTGTCAATAACTTTTTTCCGTAAGTCCTCTGGGTACAGAGTAAAAATTCATCAAAGTTTTGTCAAAAATTTCATAGTGCGCCTATGGTTCAAACTGAATGTTTCTCATTTGTTGGAAGAATGACAGCTGTCAATTGTAAGGAGTACTTTGAGCCATCGTAGTCTTGTCAATCATTCATTTGAAACTGAAAAATTATTAGTATTTTGGCAATACATTGATATTCGCTCACCTCGATTATTTTATTTTTGTATGTTAGAAGAAAGACTGAATTTGTCTCTGTAATCAACAATTTGGTCTTTTAGTCGTATTTTTATGTCATTTTTAAGAACTTTGATTTTTATTTGGGGATTTCACGTATATTTTCGGATAGAACATTTTTTAAACATAAGATTGTCTGCACAAGTTCATTACATTTGAATCAGCTGATTTGAATTGTCTGAAACTGTGTCACTGTGTCAGGAGAGTCAGACTGTGCTGCCATCTACAAGCAGTTCGAAAAGTAGTTGCTGTTCCTAACCTCCTCCATCAGAAACATAAAGAGAAAATCATTCAACGATTTATTTAAAGAGAACGGTAGAATATTGAATGGAATGTAATTCTACATTAATTAATTCATTGAATAATTCAATAGAAATATTGCTACATGAAATTTTGTAGATTCTATTCTTGAAGAACAGAAAATATAACCTATAGATGTATCAAACTGAATTTGGTAATTGATTTTGAATATTTTCTGAAATATATGATACAATATTTTGCTTATTCAGCAGATTAATTCACGGGGCATGCTTTATTGAAACGACCTGAGTGTGAAGTGTGAAGTTTGTACTAATACACAGGTGTTTCATTTATAAATTGATGTATTTCATTCATCTCATCTGCTGTTTTACGTTTCAGACAAATAAAAGTTCTAAATATCTCATAGTATTCTCATCATAATGTATAAGTGCATAATATTTTGACATTAAATACATTACCATAACCACAATAATTCAATTTTTAGTGAAAAATTACAATTTGGAGATCGTTCCAAATAAATTTGCTGAGTTAATCCTAAACTGCCCATGAAATCGTACACAGAATTAATAAATTATAATCTGTTTTATTCCAGAATTTATTTGAAGGAATTGATGACTCACATATGTCAAAATCAATTATTGTTCTATTGCAACTGCTACTGGATCCGATAACTATGCACCTGAACGACTTGATTTAAATTATAGGGGATAAAAAATGCTAAAAAAAAGATGAGAATTCGGGAAAAAGTTACTAAGAAAAATTGTTAGGCTTGACGAGAACTATAACTGGTTAAAATTAATGTACTTATTTCTGTTACACCCTGTATATTAATAGAGGCATAAAAAAAATTAAATCCTTGTACATTTATCATCACTATACTTTCATTTTTAATGTAAAAATAAATAAAATGATGAACATTGTCTCTGTTTTATAAAACTCATGTTTTAAAATAATCATTTTCTTTCGTAGCATTCATTCGACATCATTTTCATTTTTAAAACAATTTATATTTATTTATATGAATCAGAAATTATAACATCTGCTTTTTTAAATGAGGTAGAAAATACACTTCAAAATGTGTAATAATTCAGAAATCGATACAACTGGATATGTTTGAGTAATCTTAAATATAAGAAATATATAAGAAAATGCATGTTCTTTGATTATTCTCATTCCTGCAACTTGTAGTTGAGCTTCAAAAAATTATTAAAAAAAAAAAAATTAAATTTGAAATCCTGAGCTTCAAGAATATATTATTCATTTTTTGATTACGCATTCAGGTTATAAGCAAACATTGATTGGAAATGGACGATTCTAACTCAAAGATATCCAGTTCTATCAAAATGACAAAACTGCCAACTTCGAAATCTCTTTTGGATTTGATTTTCTGCAATTATTGCAAAAAAACATGTAAGAGAGCTTGTAATTGTAAATCAACAAACTTATTGAGTTCTGCAATATGTAGTTCTTGTTTAACAGGTGATTTTTGTAGAAATTCACCTAAAATTTCAGTGCTACAGCAAGACAGCGGTGTTGAAGATGTTTGTAATATCAATGAATAAGAAGACAGTAACTACAAGTTTGAAACCGAATTTTCATCAATTTTTCAATTGTTTTTTGAAATACATCTTATTCTTTTGTTCATTCATTGACAAACTTTCATTCATTTCAAAAACCTCCATATTGAATACACCATTTCAATTTTTACTACATTAATATATAGTGATCTTAGTCAGCAGAAAAATCATGTTCATATCACCTGTCCACACTTTCAAAGTATATAAATTGAATTTTAAAATATAGAGATTGAAAATTTTTGGTACGTTCCAAATTGCCGATATATTGTATCCGCCATTCTCAATTTTGAAAATCTTATATCAAATCATTAATCAGCATCCCAAAAAAACCCTGGGTACTCATCCACAAAGAATATTCATATTGTTTTTATAAAGCTTTATTATTTCTTTCGATATAAAAATTTTCGATTTTGTTTTCGAGATTATGAACTAAGCATACACTTTAGAGCTGCAAAGATTTTTTATCGTTTTCTACATCCAAAAAAGTATCTAGAAACCTAGTTTCAGCGATATCACATTTTATGAGAGATTTTGGTTTAAATTTGTCTCTGACAACTAGACTATTAGTGATTTCTGCAAAGATGAATGCAACTTCAGTGTTTTTGAAAATAGGTTCCATTATATGCGCAATAAATAATATATATCCTCTTATACATTTTTCTTGCCAAATGAAAAAGATTGAAAATTGTCCTCAAAGTCATCTGTGTTTCAAAAAATAATGACTATTTTTATTTACTTGTACACAGTAACAAGTAGAATAATAAATAGATTCAGAATGATCAGCTATTGGATACTGGAATTTAGCATTTGGAATTGCTGTAGCATCTAAATGGTCATCTTCTATTTTTCTAACAATCGGCTGGGCCGGAAGTGCACTTTATATGACAGACTTTTTGAATTTTGCGCATAAATTCCAAACAATCAGTCGTAGAATATTCAAATTTTATACTAGGCTCTTTTATAATATCTAGTTAAACACCTTGTATTATGATTGCTATCGACTAAGCCGGAAGAGCACTTTATTCGAAACATTTTTTGAATTTTCCGCATAAATCCAAAACGATTGAACGTGGATTGTTGGAATTCAGTATTTAGGATGATTATACCGTCTAGATGCTCATATCCTATTTTTATTGAGATTCATCGAACCGGAAGTGCACTTTACTTGACAGTCTTTTGGAATTTTTCGCATAAATTCGAAATGATCAAGTGTAGAATATTGGAATTTTGGTATTTCAGTCTGCTGTAGCATCTGAATGATTGCTTACTATTTTCATAACAATAGACTGAGCTGGAAGTGCACCTCAGTAGGAATTTATTTTTTAATTTTGCGCATAAATTCAGATCTGTTGGTAGTCGTAGAATTTTGGAAATCAGTATTTAGGAATGTTGTAGTATAAGAATGATGGCATACTGTTTCCATAGCAACCGACTTGGCTGAAAACGCATTTTACTTGACAGATTCTTAGAATCTTTCGGGTAAATCCAAAACAATTAACTGTAGCACGATGAGATTTTGTGTTTGATTATATATATCCAATGATATGTATGATCAAACACAAAATCACATCGTATTGTATATATATATTCAATGATGTACAAGTAAGTCATGTGATGTTCACGTCAGATTTTTTGTAATGAATGTATGATGCTCTCAACGTGCAAATCATTTCAACACTTCATCCTTCCAAATATAATGTTCTTTGGTTTATTCTCCGTGTTCAGTTCGTATCCCAATGGGTTACCTGTTGAAATAGCTTCTTATTTTGCTCTGAGTTTCCTGTTCAAGATTTAAGTTCAAATTCTTAAGGGAATGAATTTCACTTCCAGAAAGGAATACATTTTTATCAGTTATGGCTCTAGGGATATATTATTATTGAAGCCTTCTTTGTATCGTCTTCTATTACTTCCAACTTGAAAGTAACAACAATTTATGCATAATAATGCTTGTTCAAACATTTATTTTCTACGACCTTTGATTCCTATATCTTGAGCTATCAAGCACACAACAAGAGAGGAAAGAGTATTAGCTGAAATTTAACAGAATAATCTTATTCTGGCCCAATTAAATAGGCGAAGATAACTACAGTACCTATCCGTTAGATACCTGAATAAGAAATAATTTATTATGGACTGTTTTTTTTGATACAAAAAACAAACATCAGTAATGGGTATGTAGAATATATCAGGCAGATTATTATCGACTTGGCGATTGTGTCTCGAGGTGCAAAGTGACCAATAAAAACATTCTTGACATTTAGTCGATAATGATAGACCTCTCAGCCGCGACACATAGAGTGCATACTACTTTTACAGACTAGAATTTATCGTTTCAGCTTCATTATTGCCATAAAAATTATAGAAATTAATTTTACGATCATTTTAGTATTATTGCTTGATACTTAATCGATGTTTTTATAGCTGACAATCAACACAAATGGAAGTTACATACACAATAATATCCAATAATTTGAAACAAGATAGAATTGAAACATATAAATAGTATATTGTGTGGCTAGGGACGAAACAACGCTTCGCTTGGGCAAGCAACACTCACCCTCGGCTGGAATCGTGTTTTGTCCCGTGCCACATACTGTATTTTTCATAATACCTGCATTGAAACTGTCCCCATTACAAATTTGTCATAACAAAGTGAATATTTTTCTTTTGATTTTGCAGGGGACAAGTCGAGAGAAGCGGCTATGCTTCATCAATAAGATGTTGTGGTGTACTTGAAATTATCGTTTTAATACTTTTTTTCTTGAAACTAATCGTCTTTTTGATTTAATTTACAGTTCCGAATACAACAACTGTCAAATTAACTAAGGTTATATGATTTTCATTTAGAGATTGACAATGAACAAATGCGACTCTGCCAGGGATAAAACGATGTGAAAAATTAATTCCAGCGGGCAGAAACAAGCTTGTTTCTCCCCTCGTGCAGAAACAAGCCTATTTCTGCCCGGCTACACTCGCATTTGTCTGCAATTGTCTTGTTTCGACTGACAAAACAGGCGTTGAAACGCGTTGTTTCAATGCAGGTATTATGAAAACAATATTAAAGTGTTAGCTGAAATATTTTACAGGAGTAAATGGTCTTCTACTTCTACATAAGTTCAAATAATTCAATTTAAACAAAACATTTCTTGAACAAAACAATTTCCATCTCAGGTTGACTTCGTTCATAATTCCAAAGGTTTTAACCCCGCAAGTATGAAATTAATTAACATTCTCAACTTATTAATTGTAGGAGTGGAACTTTTTCAGCGCCATCTGTGTTTATTGTCTCGTAATTATAACTTCCCAAATAATGAAGCTTAGATTGTGCAAGGTAAATCAAGGATTGCTTGAATAATTCAATCATAACTTCAACTTTATAATGTAGTTGAAAACGTGGGACGAGAAAATTATACTTTGTTGTCCAAACTAATGAATAACTTCTTCCCACAAACTTTATGTAATATAGTTTTTTCTCACCTGCTTTGCATACTGAAATGAGCTTTTCGAATGAAAATCAAAACAGTTTTCTTGCGTTGATGTATTATGCTGTTCAATCTGATTTACTTAACTTTTCGATGTTGATATTTTGTTCCAAATAATATATATTTGTTCATTTGGACTTGCAACTAAAGATTTACAATAATAGACGGTCTTTCCGAAGCTAATAAAACTGAGAAAAATTTGTGATATGTGCTTGTTGCTTCAATTGATGAACTAAGCTGAAATGCTACTTCTATAACCAATATTGTCAATAATATGTTTAATATGAAATATTCATGTCAATAATAGTATCATGATAGTAATAGCCATTTATTCGACACGTCAGTAGGATTGTATTTAAACGCTGCTATATATAGTTGTTCGTCAGCGAAACTTTGTTAAGGGAAGTGTTAATTTCTATGGATAACACATATCTCTGACAAATCATTATTCGGTGTTCATATGACGAGAAATTCGCTGACGACTATCAATACCAGCGTTAGTGTTGTATATAGCCGTAATATCAAAACAATGGATCCACTTGCTTGATATAATCTACAAAATCGATACAGTTTTGTATTTGTTGGAATTAATTTTAAAGCAAGTATTCCAGTCTTCAGTTAAGACAGCCAAAATTCTTGTTTTGAATAATTATTTCTTGCGACGACTGGAATTGTTGATTGCGCTGTCCATTTTTTATCTTTGGGAACTTGAAGTAGTTGTTCAGATTTTGGTTGGGACAGTACAGAGAGTAATCCAATAATTCGATGTTTTACTGTTCTAAATACTAAATTGTCCCTGAGCCATTTGCGAATTCACCTCTTGTTCAAGCGATATGTTAACAAAAATTAGAATTTATAAAGATATTGCTATAGTGGAAACAATTGAATGAAGAAAGACGGTGTATTGGATTTTGGCAGGAAATGCTTTTTCGAAAGGTAAAAATACGGCCCATGGTCTACGTAGAATTGTCGTTTCAAGTGGGTTTTTTGGAGCAGTGATTATTTCTGGCAAAATATGGTTATTTATATAGGGACCCGTAACAAAAAACTGACACGATTTGTTCCCATCTGCCAATCTGAGTATTATTAGCTTTTTGATTTTTTAGTTGATTGAGATTATTTTCAAGTTTTTTACGTGGGTACTTCAAATAAAAACTTTATTTGGAAATTTATATATTCTATTGTCAATGGCAGACGGAGACCAATTGTTCTATGAAACAAAACATTAATATAAATTTGACTATACGCCCACACACTAGTCGAGGTAAAATATGTCTGCCGCCTTTTTGTTCTCAACTTTTGTAATAAAAATAATTCTATGATATGCGTTGGAATTAGCAGGCAGGAATCTATTGGATATTGGGGTATATCAGATAATAATAATAGATATAAGTTCATTCAAATCAAAACACTTCTTGATTGAACGGTCTTGGAAGATATCTCATCATTTGATACCACTACCTATTCAACTACTCTTCATTTAGAATGAATCTTAGAATCACACACTCAGTCATCCTCAATCAGCCTGTTTATTATACTAAAATTCAGAGGTTTCTTTTTCACTACTTAGTCACGTCCCAAAACTATAATTTGGGAATAATAAACATCTTAAGTGAATCCATTTTTTAAGAAAGTATAATTAGAGTTGAACGATTAGTATTTGTACTCATGCGTTGAGCGCCATATTCCAACAGAATCAATTGTTCTTTGAGCCCAATTTTTCCTCGCATTTTGTCACGCAATATGCAAAGTTTGGTGTATGCGAAATAAGAAATCGTTCAAAAATTGTTGATACTCTTAAAATTTACAAATTAAATAAATTATCAACGTGAAAACTTAGAAATGGTCTCAATCAACTGAAAAATCGAGAAGTTACTAATACTCAAATTGGTAGACGGAAACAAATTCTGTTACGGAAACTTGTAAAGGAATCATACTTATTTGGTTTCATTTTGCTTCAATTGAATCAATTCATGATTTTTCACGATTTATTATGTTGTAAATATTATATGAACTTCTTTTACCTGACAAAACCTATTTTTTATCTGCGTTAATTGCCGCTGACTGTCTTTTATTGTTCAATTGAAGTAGGCTTCATTTCTTTTCGTACAATTTTTGAGATTAAGATTCTTCGTCTGCTTAAGAATGTTTTGATCTTGTGATATGTCTTCGGCATTTTACAACTTTGAACCATCGTATTCTTGTCAATCATTCATTTGAAACTGAAATTATATTAGTATCTTGGCAATACATAGATATTCGCTCACCTCGATAATTCTATTCTTGCATATATTGGAGAGTCAACAATTTGGTCTATTGGTCGTATTCATATGTCACTGTTAGGAAATTTGATTTCTATTTGGGAATTTCACGTATATTTTCAGATAGTATATTTCTTAAACATTAGATTGTATACATAAGTTCATTTCACTTCAATCAGCTGATTTGATAGTCTGAACAGTCAGAATCTGTGCCAGGCTGTGCTGCCATCTATGAACAGCTTCAAAACTAGTTGCTATTCTCAACTTACTCTATAATCGTTGATTCTCAAACATAAAGAAAATTATTCAACGATTCATTTGAAGAAAACGACGGAGTATTAAATGGAATGCAATTCTAAAATAATTGATTTAATAGATAATTCAATTGAAAATATCACTACATAAATTCTTGAAGCTTCTATTTTTGGAGAACAGAAAGCATAACCTATAAATGTATTAAACTGAATTTGGTAATTGATTTTGAATTATTTGTGAAATATACATAAGATACAATATTTCATTTGTTCAGCAGATCAATTCACGGGGCATTACTTCATTTAAACGACCTGAATGTGAAGTTTGTGATAATATGAGAAAAATCTAATTCACATGTGCTTCATTTATAAATTTATGTATCTCATTCATCTCATGTGCTGTTTTAGGTTTCAGATGAACAATAAGCCCCAAATATCACATAGTATTCTCATCATAATGTATAAGTGCACAATATTTTAACATCAAATACATTAGCATGACCACAATAATTCAATTTTTAGTGGAAAATGACAATTCGGAGATCGCTTCAAATAAATTTGCTGAGCTAATTCTAAGCTGCCTGCGAAATCGTAGACAGATAAGCTAGATATTTCCAAATCAAGTGTTTCATTGTAACTGCTACTGGATCCTATAATTATGCACCTGAACAACTTGTTAAATTATAGGGGATAGAAAATATTAAAAAAAGATGAGAATTCGGGAAAAATAGTATATTGTGTGGCTAGGGACGAAACAAGACGATTCCAGCTGACGGTGAGTGTTTGTTGGCATAACTCTCGGCTGAAATCGTGTTTTGTCCCGTGCCACACACTGTATTTCTCATAATAACTGCATTGAAACTTTCCATATTACAAATTTGTCAAAACAAAGTAAATATTTTTCATAATACCTGCATTGAAACAACTCGTTTCAACGCCTGTTTTGTCAGTCGAAACAAGACAATTTCAGACAAATGCAAGTGTAGCCGGGCAGAAATAATCCTATTTCTGCCTTAGGGGAAAAACAAGCTTGTTTCTGCCCGCTGAATTTGTTTCTTAAATCGTTTTATCCCTGGCAGAGTCGCATTTGTTCATTGTCAATCTCTAAATAAAAATCATATAACCTCAGTTAATTCGACAGTTGTATTCGCAACTGTAAATTGAATTGAAAAGACAATAGTTTCAAGAGAAAAGTGATAATACGACAATTTCAAGTACATTAAAACATCTTATTGATAAAGCACAAGCAGTTACTCCCAACTTGTCAACTGCAAAATCAAAAGCAAAATTTATTTAAAAAATTGTTATGCTTGAGGAGATCTATCACTGATTGAAATTAATGTATTTATTACTGGTACACATATGGACCAGCCCTAGTTTGAAATATCATATTATTGCTATTGGCGCATTCAAGTTTTTTGGGTTTCATCATTTAATAAATTTGTTGAGAAAGTTCAATGACTTTCCTGACCGCTTTTGATATATTCGTGAAGGATTGAATTCTGAAATTCAAAAGAGTGATTCAATTCCGCGAGGAACAAAATTACGTATATCTATTTTTACGGTATTTTATATCTGCTGAACAGGATATACCTAGTGAAAATGTATGCGGTGTAACATAATTCTCACAATATCACAAACCTCTTCTCCAAGTCATAATCTTCATTCTATCATATTCCTCATAAGGTATCTATACTACTAATAATAGATTGTGCCACCTCTACGAACATTTGATTAATATTTTTTTGACCCCAAAATATTCTAACACCGTATCCTTCAATTCCTCTGATTTTCCTGCACTGTTGGGCTTTGCCTGTTGTGCAGCGTATTTAATAATAATAATAAATTGGAATAGCACCTTCGAATAATGTTCGATAAGGGATGTGAAAGTGAATAATTCGCCAATTAAGTCAAAAATATTATATGAAACTTGAAGATGACATTGAAGCGTCGCATGAAAATTTTCTCTAGTGAGAATAGTTCTGCACAGGCTGTGAATTGTAAGAGTACTGTCATTTGAACTCCACTTTTGATATAGATCGACGAGAAACATATTCCTCTTTTATTGAAAATTTATCTGTAAAAAAAAGCTCTACATATAATAAATTCAGATTCAAGAGAGTTTAATTTCATTTTTCGAGGATAAAACTATGATAGTTGCTGAAAAGTGTATATTATATGCTTGAAATATTGGTGAATAGAATCTAATGGATTAATTCTAACTCCCAAAATATTGATTTCAATATTACATTAAACCAATATGTTCCGCAGTTTATCTCTACGTGATAATCCAATCACAAGGAATATACATCAAAATTCAGAAAGATAACAGGACTACCCATATGCATGTATCTTGTTATGCAATTCCTTACAATATTTGATTCATCATAGTAAAGCTCGTATTAGGATTCAAAATAACAATACGGAGCGGTTTCCTCTAACAAAATCTGAAAATAGGGAGGAGGGAATCTTGAATAAATGAATTATTCGAATTGAATAGTTCATTGCTTTCTTGATTGAGGATGCATGATGGATAAAACACAAATTGGATTTGCTTTTAAATCGGTCAGTGCAAGAAAACTTCAGTTTCAGACGATTTATTTGTACATATAATGTACAGAAATATATGAACATGAAATTTTCTGTTTGATAACATCAAACATTCATCGAAAAGTTATCGTAAATCCAGACGTTTCTGACAACATTTATGCAGAAAAATATGAGTCTGGATAGGTATTTCAGGAAATATCTGTTGAAGTATAACGATGTTAAATGAAATAAAGTAACTAATGTCGCGTTCACAATATGATAAACATATGTCGACTTGATACGCCACAAATTGTACTAATCTAATATGTGGTGTTATCATGATGTCAGATAACAATCATTTTTATTATTAGTTGAAACGTTCAAACATATGAACAAAGGGTCGATAATACAGTTAAAAATCATATAATGAATCCCTAATTATCGCAAAAATTCACTATAATGTTGCAATTTCACAACGCCAATATTCATGAAGTCCAATATAGTAGAATCTATACACTGAGACATTTTCATTGTTTTCTATTAATGAACAGCACTTCAGCGTCCAAAGCAAACCAAAGCATCCGAAATCACAAAAATAAAACACTGAAACGATAGAAAACACGCAATATCGTGGTTGATGTCAGAGTTAACAGAGCGTGTGATGAAAGCCTCCTAACACCCTTTGAAACACCCTTCGTCAAATACCGGAAGGTAGCTGCGCGCGAGCAATCAACAATTGACGACCATGAGCAACCCACTATAAGGACATCGGACATTGAAGGGTAAATTTCTAATCCAAAAATGGTTTCTGAAAATTTCAAGAAAGATATCAAATTTTCAGTTATGACTCCAAATAGTCCGTGAGACAGGGCATAAATTTTTCGTTGATTATCGCTCACTTGAAACTTTGTGAGTGATTTCATTGTAAATTGTAATGAGTCCGACAGCTTTCACATTTGACGAAATTCTTGATTTGGGGACGTTTTCAGCGAGAGCTAATTGAACATGTCAATTTCATGAAGTCTTCAAAATGTATTACCGTCATATTGATGTATACACTAATCGAAAGATTTTTTGATTATAGAATAAAAAATAATATAGTCTGACATGAATATTGGCGGTGAGTCCGACAAGCCGCATTTGTCATAAGTACGTTGGTATGGAAACGGATTATTGCTAGTCTGAGACTTTGAGGACGTATTTAATTTTTTTTCTAAAATTTGGTTATTTTGTCCGACAAATTTTTGGGAGCGTATTCTCAGTCCGACACTGAAAACGTGTCAGGATTATAACAGTCATAATTTAAAAACATATTATCTGTCCAAAAAACATATTGTCCGACAGAAACATTGGTTCTTATCGTCAGTCCGACAAGAAAACGCTCGCACATATATAACTCAGTTTTTGACGTATTTGATATCAAGAGATAAGTAATAGACGTTGTTTATATGCTAGTAATGGATAATTAAATAACAAAATAATTGAAAAAAAGTAAAGTAGCAAATGGAAAAAGAAATATATTATTATGTCGTTAAGTTAGAACGTTACTCACCTTAATCTTCAATTCCCGGGAGTTCTAAGTAGAATTATATTGGTATTCGATGCACCATCCGAATCTAAAATCAGGATTAGTGGTTCTCATTTAAGATTTTGAAGTGACTTTCTCCCCCGACTATAGGAAGGGAAGAGAAATCTTTGAAATTTTTCTTCAGCCATTTTCCTATTCGGTGCATATTTTTCCAGATATAATTCAAATATGCCATATCTCACATTCTCCACACAGACTTCAACTAAGCCATGTTTCACATCACCTCGTGTGCGCGGTACAAAGTTTTTTCTTTACGTCGTAAAATTAAAATGGGATACCTGTATGTATTTCCAGCTTTCTGCACTCGATCATATAAACTTCAAGTATGCCAGATATCAAATTTTTTCGTGCGTGCAATATGCTTGAAAAAGTATACAAAGCTTTCTCTTCACTTATTAATATATAGATTAAAATGAGACACCTGTATATAATTTTCGCTTCCTGCACATCTTCTCCATATAAATTTTGAGTATGCCAAATCTCACACTCCTCCGTGCATGCAATCTGCTTAAAAAGGGATCGAAAGTTTGCTCTTGACGTATTAATATATAGATATCACAGTTGAAGGTAAATTTGAATGATATTTGAGGTGATTATCACGGTATACTAACTTTATATCACACATTTGATTCCAAAATAATATAAATATATTGGTGGACAAAATTTTTTCTATTATTCATAATTAATAATCACACTGACTTGATGTGCATTTCATATATGTATATGCCTATGAACACAGTCGCATTCATACCACATATTTTTGCTTTTTCTGAAGCATTGCCCCACTTAAATTGTCGGACATGTATACAGTAATGTTCTAGACACTATTTGAATGAAAAATAAAAAACATAGAGATGAGCGGTCATTGATGAAGAAAATGTTATTATCCTGACATGTTTTCAGTGCCAGACTATAAAAACGCCCCCGAAAATTTGTCGGACAAAATGACCAAATCTTTGAAAAAAAATAATTGAACACGTCCTCAAAGTCTCAGACTAGCGATAATCCGTTTTCATACCAACGTACTTTTGACAAATGCGACTTGTCGGAGTCACCACTGGCTCCCAATATTCATGTCGGACAATAATATTTTTCATTTCATAATCAAAAATCTTTCGATTAGTGTAAACATCAACATGACAGTAATACATTTCCAAGGCTTCATGACATTGACATGTTCATTTAGCTCTCGCTGAAAAACGCCCCCAAATCCAGAATTTCGTCAAATGTGAAAGCTGTCGGACTCATCACAATGAAGTCAGTCACGAAGTTTTAAGTGAGCGGTTATCAACGAAAAATGTATGCCCTGTCTCACGGATTAAAAAGGCAATATCTTTGGCGCTATTTTGTCACTCCATCATTTGGTTTTTATTTCTTGTTCTATTTCGGTTTCTTACTTTTTCCAAGATAATAATAATTCAAAAATACATTCTTGCGGAAATATTGTTGCTTATAGAGAATTTCTAATTGGATGGGAAACAATTAAAAAGAAAAACAGTTGCAGCAGAAAAGCCAACATTCATCTATACAATTTCAACAGCTCTGGTCACTACTTGAAAAATTGTTGAGCAGAAATGGAAAATGTTTTGATGTGAATGAGGCGATGTGTGTAGTTTGATCGCTCATGCGAGTTTTGCGCAAGGCAAAAAAAATCCAATTATAAAACAGAAAATGGAATATTCGAGTTCTTTATTTGGTAAAACAAATTGTGTCGCGAAATATTTGAAAGGGCTGCAATCTGATTTAAATAAACAGTTATGGCTAAAGAATATACTTTTGCTCGTCCACCCTCTCGAAATATTTGGAATGATTTCAAAAAATTATAATATATGCCATTATTCTGAAACTCTGTGGTTGTTATGAATTCTAAATATGGTATTCATTTCAAGCAAAACAAGCCATTAAAAAATGATAAATCAAAATTTTCAGGATCATTATGTACCGATTATCCAAGTATATATTGATATCTCTATCCAAGTTCCCTGGAATTACTCCAAAATATGAGAATTCAATACTTTCCCATGTTCCCTTGAAAGTCTTAGAAGTTTCAACATGAATAACATGTATGATATTCTCTCTGCTTTGTGTCTTTCTGTATATGCCACGTTGATATTTCTTTTTATGATGTCGGTTTCCAAAAAGCTCTTATTAACTTGGGAATCTAATATCCGGCGCAAGGCTGTGCAGCATTCTCCTGTGAAATACTGAGAACTTGAATATGTTTTAAAGATGCGTTCAGAATGAATATCCTATCTTCGACTAAAAGGATTTGGGATAATTGGAGAGTGAGAGGCCTCTCCAATTTGATGCTTCAATAATGAGCTTCTAGATCTGAATTATATAAAACTCAAGTGTACAGATTTTCAAATATTGAAGGATCCTTGAGATTTTATCAATGAATTTCATCACATACTGTTAGATTCTTAATGAATAGGTATTATTTCCATTACCAAAGTTTCTATAAAACTGTTCCAGTCCAGCATGAGGCTTTCAAGATTAAAGATCAAGAGATGGTTTGAAATCGGCGTACTCAATTTTCAAGAGTGATTTGTTCAGCCAGTGGTCAAATCAAAAAGCAAAATGCAAAACACGAAACCCTCATTCGATACATTCATGCCTTGTAACTCGTATTTCAGTGAAAATAAAATACACGTAGCTATTTCGTGCATGTTTAGTAAACCACTGGAGCGATTTCAGTTCGCTTTTCATGAATTCCGATTGGCAGTCGAAGTATTCGGTATTTACTACACGAAAGAGAAAGAACAAGAAAATCAATCGTAGTAAGCTGTGAGAGCATCAGACGTAATCGTAGAGATATTACTTTCAGAACCACTTCTACTTAATTGGTCACAATTATATTATTATCAAATAGTAGATTCTCAACATCAATAGTGAACAATTTGTGTAGTTATAGGTGAAATTTTGGTTATTTATAGTTTCAACAAAGATTGTGCCCCTTAAAATCCGTTTTCCAAATAAAATTTCATAATATGTCGTCACTGTGAAAAACTTGAAAAGAGATCGTGTAAGTACAGTAGTGGAACTCACTGCTTCACGCTGTCTGGGTTCTGAACGATTTCGTCAATCTGACTGACGTCATTATCGTATAATGGCGGGAGCGAACAAGCATGGCGTCTTACAGCAACGAATTCGAGTTTTCTACTATCAATACCTAATTGTGCAGTTCATGGATAACTGGAAGAATGTTCGAAAATGATATCCAACAAAGTTTTATGTTTAGATACCAAAGATTTATCAAATTTGAACGTATCCTCAATCTCTATATGAGTTTTTTTCATACTCGTCATTCAAAACACAATAGGCTACTGATAAAATTATCCGTTGTTCATGCAGAACAATTGATGGACTAATTACCTAGTTTGTTTCAAAGCTATTATAATATAAATTATATATCATTAGGTCTGTTATTATGTGCGTTATCCTTGAATGGAATTAATAAATATTCTGTTAGTCAAACAATTGATTCATTCAGTTATAAAGTAATTTTCATCCATGTGGCGAAAATCTAATCAAAATTCATTGTTCTATTGATAGGGTTGCTTGAAGCATAGATAATTTTTATATATTTGTGTTTGAATAGCTTTTAATAATAAGTGTTTCATACTATTCATTTTTTTCTGCTTTCAGTTGGCATTCATGAAAATACTTTTTAGTGAACAAATTTTTTGTCTGCCTGTCTGTCTGTTTGCTTGCTTGGATTTATCTTCAAAGCTGCTAAATCGATTGATTCGAAATACAATAAATGGCGCAACAGTTGTACCTTTTCCTTCGCGTATCGTTCATCCAATTCCGCCATTGCCAGTCTCCAAGCCCGGATAAGAAAGGAGGAGGGTTCCCAGGGTAAAAAATTGACTAATGCTCGAAGAACCACACCACACTATGCCTCGGAAACAGACAGTCCACGATGACAACGACACGGCAAAGGAAACGGAAAAAGAGAAAAAAAAGAAAATATCGTGAAATTAAACACTTGGAATATAAGATCCTGAAATGTGCATGACCAAAAAATTATCATGGAGCTGAAAGAAAGAAGAAAAGATATGCTGTATAACAGAAACAAAGAAGAAAGAAAAAGGCACAACTACAGTAGACGATTACATTCTCATATACAGCGGCAATCAAAACAACTAACCGCAGGCGCAGGTGTCGAAATCCTCCAGGATACAAATTATAAACAATTCCTAGACGAGATTACAAGATAAATCTATTCAAATCATCAGCGTCTTTGCCCCTGACATAACGAGACCTAAGGTAGGAAGAGAATAATTATATGACAAACTACAATATCAGATAAATCGTATTCCTCAAAGCAAAAAAATTACTATAATGGGCGATTTAAACGCTCGAATAGGAAACGACACCACACCACAAATTGAACAAAGATTCAATTTAGTTATTAAGGTATTAAGGATGTAAAAAGGACAGTAATGCCTGAGGACAATAATGTACTTTCCGAGGGCTTCTGGCCCGAGGTGTGTACGTTGACCATAGGCATTATCGTCTGTTTAACTCCCGTGGTGGTGGTGCCTTCAATGTTTAATGTCCGATTTTTGTACTATATCAATCAAAATTTTTAGCACTGTATGTTCCATCATCGTGATTTCTGTCAGTGAAATTACTCTAGTTAAAGTCCTCGGATATTATTTGTTACGTAATAACCCTGGAATCAGTATTATCATAACAATAATGAGCTACTCGGACATCAAAGAAATTCACAACAGCAACAGAGATCTGCTAGTAGACTTTTGCTCACAAAATAGCATCCCAATCAATAAGACATTCTTTGATCATAAACAGCACTAAAAGTATGCCTTAGAAAACATACAAGGACGAAAATCAGTTATAGACTACGTCATAGCAAATAGGCATATTATACCAACGCAAATTCTGGACGTAAGAGCTCTGGGCACCTCAGAAACAGGAAGCAATCATAAACTAACTGACAACCTTATAACCGAGAACGATGATGTAGATACGGCGTGGGTCGAAAAAATCAACATACTGCAAGAGGCCGAAGAAGCAATTGGCACAGAACATTGAAAACATCAAATCAAAGAAAAAAAAATCCCAATGGTTCAATGCAGAAGCAGAAGAAATCACAAAAAAAGAAACATGATGCCTATGAACAGTATAAACGTTCAAAAACTGACGAAAGAAAACAGGGAAAAATACATACAACAGAGAAATAAACCAAATAGAATGATTAGAGAACCAAAATAAGGATATTGGGAAGCCTTCACGAAAGAGATGAACGGAGATATGTACGGAGCACAAAATGCGCTTGAGAAATGTTAAGAAACAAGAGCTCTACAAGGACGATGAGAAACCAAAACACCCACAGATAAGCGAAGTAGAAGAAGTACATGACGCAATGTGAATAACGGATGAAGTTACAAGAAGCGCAATGAAAAAAACCAAAAACAAAAAAGCAGCAGGATGTGACCAAATACTAAATGAATTCCTTAAATACAGCGGTGAAGCACTCTCAAAACAAATTTCAATATTATTTAATATTATCTTGAGAAAATCAGCAATCCCGTCTGAGTGAAAAACAAGTATTACTATTCCAATATTTGAAAAGAACAATATGGAGAACCCCAATAATTACACAAGCATCACAATAAAATATCAAACTTGACAGCTGACATCGAATAAGCAATCATCAGTAGTAACTCAATTTGAAAAAGAATATTAGGATCCATATTTCGGGCAGATCTTCCAATCGTGCAAAAACTTTTGTAAGCATCACAGTAAATGAGTACAGTACCGATTTCGCATAATATTTGGAAACCTTGCCAAGGCTTGGTCTCCAAACTATTATTCTTAATCGGTAAACTGTACTTACTGACCTTAATACTTAAATAACTATTACAAAAAGTGGAATTTAACATTGAAATATTTGAAGAGCAACAAGGTTTTAGAGGAAATTGTTCCAAGATCGATGTTATATTTGTGGTAAGACAAATTGCTGGAAAGCGATCGAGTGCAGTAGGCCTGCTTTTTGTATTTCGTCGACCCAGCAAAAGCCTTCGATCGATACAAATACTTTTACCACAAAATATAGTGAATACAATAGAGGACATTAATGCAAACATCACAATCAAAATCTAATTATTGACAAGATCACCCAACATATTCGACCGCTTGAAGTATACAAAATGGGACATAACGATATAAATTTCGCATTGTAACGTGCGAAAGTGCCATTCGTAAAAATAAAATAAGCTCAGAATCCGGCCTGTCTGGGCAGGGCCTCTCGTCTTGTTGTAACGCACCGCACCGCTTGCACGGTCGAAAATTCTAGTAGCGTGCACTCGAATAACATAGAACCTTCTCAGAAACGGACATCTGCATATATATGAGCAAACGATCTGACTGAAAAACAGTGAACAGTAGGACAGTGAAATAGTGAATATCCAGTGAGTGATCAGTGTAATAGATAAATAAGTTGTTAAGAATAAATAAATGTGGCTTTGTTGTTGAATATTAATAGTATTAAGTGATTAATAAATTGTATAATGTTTGTTTAGTAATACTTCGAAGTATAAAACTTTTATTTTCTTTCCATTTATCAAATAGTGATTTTCATTTAATTATAAACAATTCCTGTTAAAGCAATTAATACAGAAGACGATATTGTGCTCATAGCTGACGACGAATATAATCTGTAACGCTTATTGCATACATTCACAACAGCAGCCAAAAAGTATAACATGGTGCTTTCAAACACACAAAACTAAATCATTGACAATTTCAAAAACACCACTTCGTTGCAAATTATAAATTGATACATGTATAATAGAACAAGTCATGGAAGGAGCAAAAGTAGTCGGAAACCTTAAAATATGGAAAAATAAATATATGGCAACAGAAAGTGAAGTTACAAGACGTTTATTAGACCAATATTGACTTACAGAGACGAGACATGTGCAGACACTAAGGAAACGAAACAGCTAATGCGAACAACATAGTAGAAAAAACAATAGCAGACATAATTAGAAACAGAGCAATTAGAGAAGAATGTAATAAAAAGGATATTAGTAAATTCATAAAAGGCAGAAGGTAAGAACTAATGATAAATGCTTAATCAAAATAGCGAGGAACCAAAAACCAACCGACTGAAGACAGCCAGGACGACCATTAAAAAGATGGGTAGAAAGCTGGAAAGCAACTTTAGATGAATCCCCCAATAATGTAAAGAGAAACAGGCATTGCCTACATAAAGAATAAGAAAAAGATCGTTCTTCCGAATGGGATAAAACTTTGAACAGTTGTTGCTAGCACTTTTGTAGATCGACATAATAATATTAACGTGCAATCAGTGGCACATGAATCATATCTATTAGTTCGCGCATTGTTCATCTGATTGAGTTGAAACTTCTTAACAAATATTAAGCTGTGCACAAGTAGTATTTGTAGATTCGCGTATCATTCATTACATTTTGTTAAAATTTTGTACAAATGTCGCTGACCCTTGTGTTAAAGTTTCTAACTTAGTAATTAATGTGTAAAATTTGAAATTTGAGCTAAAAAAGTTTTTGGATTCAAAAACGGAAATACATTAAGCCAGTTGCTCAATTATTCTATGATTTTGTGAGGTGATTTAATATTTTTGTATTCAAGAAATGTCATCATTGTATGTGTACTACTATATGGTGTGAAGATAATGTACAATAGGAGCCACTCGAGTGTTTGTTCGCGCATTGTTCATCCGAAACTTCAAGCAATTGTTGTGTATTTGAAAAGATTTTTGGTATATAAAAGCAAGTTTTTCAGCAGTTTTATCTATCATTTGAATTTGTTTGCAGTGCAATACGTATAAATAAATAAGTTATATGAATTAAGAAATATTAGAATATAATTATATGCGGGCTCCAGTATTTACAGAATGATTTATTCAGCTACTTTTAAACTTAAAATATGTAAATATCATGCAGTAAGGCTCATAACTTCAAATACAATTGTGGTTACCGAGTGGTTACTGTACAAAATCTTGTCGAAAGTTTGGTATGCATGTTTCATTCACATGTAAATGTTTTACATTCGGTAAAACGCAATAATAACTTAAAATTTATGTCCATTAATGAATAAATATTGCTCATTTTTCTTCTAATGAAAAAAGCCTTATCGTAGAACAGAAGCCCCTTAATAAATAAAAGAGCTGAAGTACGAAAAACACTTAGGCAGCTTCAACAGTAATTCTAATCAATTCCTGTAAATCTCATACGGGACCGGAAGAAACAAAAAAAAATAAAAAGCTAGAGAGAGGCAGCGAAAGAGGAAAAGCCGTAGTGAACAGTGAAGTTAACGATTAAAAGGCAGTATTACTTGCGACAGAATAAGCAGGAGTTCCAAAAATAAAGCTCACATATTGTTTGAAAGCATTTGTGGCTCTCTATTAGAAAAGCCTCAAACACTGTTTTGTTCGACATTTTCAAGTCATATTTTCATACGATCATATTGACAACTCATGCCATAGGGCTCTAGAGGGCGTAATATTCGGGTATGTGCATTTATATTGAAGGACATAAATGCATGATCATTATCTCAAAAACAAAAGGTACGGTCTTCAATCTGATATTCTATGAGATATGATGATAAAGTAGATGTGAGGAACAATTTTACATTTGACCTTTTTATTGCAAAATGTTGGTTATCCCTGGTTCAAAACTCAAGTGGAAAAACGAAGCAACGTCAGATCCGATTGTCTGCCGCAAGAACACGACCGAAACAAAAGACTTACGTCTCTTGCTCTCATGATATTCCAGCGAATAATGCCCTTATGTTGCGTTAGCGTCATCAAGGGATCAACTCTATTTGACATTGGTTTATCAACAGTGCCTGAAGAGACGACAAGTGCGAAATTCGAACCTTTAGATACACTTCACTTCAAATGAATGGTCTGCTACGCTTTCCAGGAAATTCTCCAGTTTTAGAACAGGAAAATGGAATATATTCTTAAGGCTTCTCAAAATGGATTTAATGAGATTTTTTTATCAGCATATTTGGTCGATATTAAATTTGCAAAAGTTTAATAAACTCCTCAAGTTGATATTAAAACTTCTTGAAAGTTTCAATTTCAAATGAAAAAGTATTCAAGAACACAAGTTTTGAATGCTGACCACTCACAAAATAATGTTTTACAGAACAGAATTTGAAACGCTGATGAAAACACGATAATTTGCTGCTACATTTGAATGCAAAATATATAGGACAATAAATAGACGCAATCAACTGTACCAGTAAATTGGATGAATCAGTTGAATATAAACAATTTTGGATACTGTAGGAATTTGTAAAGAGAAGTGGGAGGTATTGCTCAAGTTCCGCTATTCTAATCAAGAAAACGGTATTATTTTATCCTCACTTGTTGATTTGATTCTCTGTATTTTGTATATTATCACTAGTTTTCCGCGCCAAGGAACGATTACGAATTTCAGCTTAGGAGTTCTCTTTAAGAAACAGGGATTGATCTATAAATTTAAAGCGTATAATGTATTTTGCATAAAAAAAGTATGAATTCATTAAAATATGCTTAAATGTTCTCTAGAATTCCAGTAATATCAAAGTTGATATCTCTTTTCGAAATACTCAAAACATTATATTCATATAGCTGAATGGAATCTGACAAAGAACTCTTCACTGAAACGGCTCCAAATGATGTCCCATTCATTAAATCGCATTTCAGGATTTAATAACTCTGAAAACAACAGCTTTTGTCACTGGAAAATCAATTCAACATCATGTTCAAAATGTTGAATACTGAATATTGAGTTTAATTCATAAATTCAAGAATCAAATATATTTGTATCAATATGCATTCCGCTACAAAATTAAATGGATATTTTCAAAGAGCTTATTTTCCACTGAATCTAAAGACCTGGATCATTCCATATATGCTCTTTTAAAAACTGAACTTTAGTTTGAATTCTGAAATCTCGGAGTAATTGAAAGAAAATTCAATTTTCTATTGCTCGCAGAGAGAGTTATTTATAGCAAAGCAAAATAGTTTCCAGTAACTTAAACCGCAGGAATAAATTTTATGAGTTGGAAAATATTTTGCCCTGAAATTGCTTTGTTAATTTGAGCACTACACACAATATATTTTTACAATTATAAGCAAAATAATTGGGTAACAGTTAAATAACTTGCATGTTTTCAATGGATCATATAAGAGAAGCTATCATTTAGGAGAATGATGCTCAGTACTTGAGCTTGAGCGAGTATTGCAATAATCCAAATGTAATATAGTCACTATTCAAAACTCTCACCCAATATGTTTTACTGTTCCCCTGTAATAATGACAAATTCCAAATACAGTGTCCGGATAAGTCCTTAGTCCTCTTGAACCTGGTAGTAAATAAAAAAAAAAATTCTAATGTTTTGTAAATAAAATATCGCTATTGAATGATATTTATATGATACGTTATTTTTCATGACCTGAGCATGCCCTTCAAGTTCCCGGATTTGTTTTAATCCATGCGGTCATCGGCGGTGGAGCAACTCAGGTATGGGATCATAGCTACCTGAGGTCTGGTGGAGGAACTCCCCTATTCCCGTTTCGTCGGCTCACATGCAAAATAGAACTCTCTTGTGATTGGAACAATTTTTAAGAGATGGCACTACCAGCGAAATGAACTTTTGTCGATAGTACTGAAACTATGGTCACTGTAGCAAAGCTATTGGTCGAATTGCGATAATATTCAGAGATGTTTTCCAAAGCCGCAAGCGTAGCAAGTTAACCTACAACTATTTCTATTCGTAAACAATTATTAATAGATTGAATTTTGAGTCGTTCAGGATGGATTGCAAGAAAGCGAACACTTATATTTATATCGGATTCCAAACCAACATAATGGAGTTTAGTTCACCCTTCGAGGTGGTTTTCTCTCAAGTTTAGCGCCACAGGCGCGTGCAGCGCGATTGCAGTAATATTCAGGGATGTTTTTCAAAACTGGGAGCGTAACGAGTTAGCTTACAATTAATGTTATACGTGAACAATTATCAATAGATTGTATTTCATTAGAAATGTTGTATATAAAACAAGACAAACAAAATATTAATGAAAAAGCAGATATTATTGCACTTAGCACTATATAAAACAATATTCTTTAAGATCTATTTTACTTTTCGTAATTTGTGTTTATATTTTTGACACCTTACGTGATGCACAAGCTTGCATCTATTTTTAATTGTTTGACACTACAACTAACTTATCTCTACCTGTGATAATTTGTAATTAGTTGACAATGCGTGCACGCACGATTTTTCACTCGGACTTAGTCAACATCTTCCACAGATGTAGATTGTGGCATTTGACAAATGGGAAAAAAAAATTCCGCTATTTTATCAACAAAAAACTGGAAAGTTCTGTCAATAAAGTTTTGGTACTACTGGTTGAAAAAAGCTAATCTACGAACTTGAACCTAGATTTCTGATGAAAAACTTAAATATAAAATTTCAGTCGAATATTCGTACGCGTTCTCAAATTATCCTTTCAGACAGACCCATTTTTTTTCTAAATTATGTTTTTCGGGTTCAGTAGGGTCTAAAACGAAAAATCACTACTCCAATACTTCCCCAATTATATTATAAGTCGGGGAAGTAAATATTCAAATTCTTCCATTAACGGCTTAAAAAATCTGCGTTTATTTTGATTTCTTCAAGTTTGTAACATAAAACCAACCTCATTTCTTTAATGAAGTCAACTGTTTGCTGTTTGGTCTCCATTAAAATGGAAAACAAATATTTAAATGACTATAAACCATTCTGACAACGTTATTAGGGCGTAGAAATCTGCTCTTTGACACGACGTTCCCTGATGCTGTCACATCAAAGCATCGATTGATATTTTCCACGTCAGCGTTTTCCTCTTACGGAAAGAGAGGCTGACATTGTTGCTTTCCACACAAGAGCATGTAAAAATAGGCAGCGAGTAATACCGTCTAGTGCACTATGGACACTATGGACGCGTGACAGAAACAGGATGTGTGGTTTATTTCTATTTGTATGCAGAGAGTTGACACGTTTGGAAAATATATCAGCTAATAACATATTAATTTTAGAAATTAATAGTTTCAATACCACAAAACGAATTTATTGTCTATTTGATGAACAAACCATTCTACAAGTCTAACAGATTGTTTTATTCTGTACGAGAATATAATGATGGGCAATTTAATTGGTAGAAACTAATGAGACTGTTATGAACAGTCATTTGACATTTACTCAATAAGTTCTTGAAATTTGGTAGTGGTATTTTCTATAAAGTCTTTAAGTAAAATCGAATCTCGATTATAGATAGAATATCTCTTTTTTAGTTATCATTATTCTTTGTTGGTTCCTCTATATAATTCAATCCTATTTATCACTTGCCAATTAGTTTTTCCACCTAAATCTACGATTTGTTCGATATTCAAGATTTGGACGCGCAATTATTCTCTTAACAAATTTTGTCCTCCAAGCAATAGTTTACCGTCTCCTAGCTTGCACGATCAGAATAATTTATCGTGAGCTTTCTTCACCGCCGGTCGAGTGTATTATCGTCCTGAATATGTAAGGTATCGGTTCAAGAGTCTTGTAAGTCGACTGGGCTTTGATCAATGAGGTTTTGTACTATGAATATTGGATGGAATAGGGTACAGTTTTGACCCATAGAATTCGGGTTAAGCATTGAGGTTAAATCAATATTTTATAACACGGAACTCATCTAACACAAGTGTGCATACAAGAAAAGAATATGACATCTGGATTAAATAATGGAAACGGATCCTTTCTTTGAGGAAAATACTTCAAACTCACAATTCCAAGGACAAATCAAATATTTGTTTGCTTCTAGCATACCGGTTGCCCATCACAATTGAAATATTCTGTTTAAAGGTAGAAGGACTTTTTGTCAGTGTTTCAAATTCACCTTCTCTTTCCTTTCGTTTCAGTATATCGTAATGTATCTCAGGTGGCATATCTGTAATCGTATTATTGCGTGCGTAATCACATTTTTGACTCCCTCTAGTTGTTAGGCAGATAATTTCTGAATACGTTGCCTGTATTCATTCAAAGCACTTCACAAATGATTTGCTTCAAATTGTATTACCCTTGTTATTGTGTTATTCTCTGGTGCGAGGGTTCTGCGAGAATACGTACAAAGGTTTCGCTTCACGGGATGAGTATTTTGAAACTAATTTAATATCAGATCTGAACTATTGAAATTTTCGACTAAAAGGTATAGCAACCGCGGAAAACAGAATACAGTGAAGCGGCATTGGGATAAGAATCCGAGAGAAGTACAAGTCTATAACCAACAATCTTATGATTTCTTATTGAGAATTTTAACAAATTCCCCCGAAATCTATTGAAGATAGGTCGAAAAAAATAGTTTGCATTAATTCCCAACAAGCTGAATTCTTGTACAGGTCTTAAATACGTCATTACAAATGCTACGTCAAAAGTGTCCATCGATCCCGCTTGTGCGATGTTTTTTATCCGAAGTTAAAGCTCACAAATTTCCGCTTTTCGCTTATCTCTGAAATGGTGAGAGCTACCGAAAAAATAGGTGAGCAAAAATTTATAGAACGTAAATTCTCCACAAAAAAGGTTACAAAACTTTTTTTCCTAAGAAGCACCGTTCTCGAGCTATCGCGATACCTATAAAATACGAATATGCACTCATCGTTTGAAAAAAAAAATTGGAATATTGGTTTTTGTGATTCATGCACTCAAATACTATACGTGGGAAATATACGATTGAGCGAGTCAACGGCCGTCCCTAATTCCATTAGTCGGTTGGCCTTGAGTCACATCAACAGTTTAGTCAGTTTTGTACGGTTTTTCGTAGTGAATAGATGTGTTTATGTACCGTTACAAAATTTTATAGAAATGTCAAAAGTTTGCTTCATTTGCAGTGAGTCTTCGACTGAAGGTGAAAGAAATAAATAAACAAACTATGGTGTTGAGCAAAAATGTTGGATTGTTTTGTTCACCAGTTTGTGCCAATTGTCAAGGCCACTCTTGCACTAATGATGAATCAAATGTAACAGATGAAGATTCTTTCGGAATCGATGAGGATCTAACTGATATATTTTTTCTCTTAGAGCAGTCAACACAAATTGAGCAAGAAGATGAAGGCAGCAAAGAGGAAGAAACAAGTGATCATGTAGAATTTGATTATATTAATAAAATATTGTCCCATTAAACTTCCTGGATCAAAATATATCGTGGAGTATTTCTACTGGGAAAACCACGTTCGAAAAAACGTGCCGAGTACACTACATCAGAGATGTTTGCATACCTACAGTCTGAAATAGCGACAGCTAAAAAACGGTGCTTCGTAAGAAAAAAAATTTTGATACCTTTTACGTAGAAAATTCCACGATCTACAAACTTTTTCCCATTCATATTCACAGTAGCTTTCATCGTCCCAGAGATATACGCAAAAAATTACGATTTGTGACTCCTGACATCAGAAAAAATCAGCGCACAAGCGGTTTCGATGAGGACTTTTGAGATAGCATTTGTAATGACGTATTTAAAATCTGAACAAAAATCCAGCTTGTTAAGAATTAATGCAAACTAAATTATCTATTTTGTCCATATTTGTATATTTTATTTGCTCGGCTCTTGGTGTTTTTATTGCATCAAAAGTTTTACTCATATACTATGCTTTATTCAAAGAAAAAAATAAGAATTTTTACTTCGAGAGAATACTATAAAAAAATTTAATGAGCATTCGTAGTGGTTGTTCTGCACTTTACTTTTAAGGTGGAAGCTACTCACACTTTTATTTGTCGTAAATTAATTTTATGAAAATAACTATCATGTGAACATGTTATTAAGTTTTATCTGATTCCAACATGGAAGAGAAAAGTTCTTTATTATTTTTGTTTCTGATATTTTGATGTAGGACTGTTTTTCTTTAAAGTAGGTATTCTCAAATCTCTGGTTATTAATACATACGAAACTTAGGAGTCCTACTGTACAAGAAGTCAATCAAAATCTCTGTAATTATGATTTATTTTGTACTAAGAACTGTGCTAATTCGTCAGAGATCGAAAATTCGTATGAAAACCAATCAAGCTCAATTGATATTTGCTCCATAAAAATTCCGCTGGAAATATTTCTTATTGTCTTTTATAAGCTCCGAATTTAACCTTAGGTTGAAAGTTAGTAACATTGATTTTAGATTTAATGTTAGTACCTAATTGTTACTTTATTCTTTCTTGAACAAATCGCATTGAATCTTTCCTAAACTGCAGATAAGAGTAATCACTAGTCTATAATTTACAGAGTAACGTCCTGATTGATTTTGAGACTAATCAAATACAGTTGTATGTATTTTGAACAAAAACAATATATGATAATCAATATATAATCATAGAAATCCAGGTTTTCATCTCATTAAAGCAATACAGTAAGATCTCAGGTCCGCCAGACCTTACTTATTTTTTGAGGAACAAAATGTGTGGAATAGAGTAGTGTTAGTATGTACTTTCATCGTATGCATACTTGCTAGCTTGAGCCGTCGGCCACAAGGTACTAGAGGTATGTTAAGACATTACTCACTTTTCTTAAAGTCTGAATGCTGATTTTCATATATGTTTTAGAGAATATTGTCAAAAGTTGATAATCAACACTGCCAGACAATTTCCATCAGCGGTAATTCCTGCTAAACGCTTAAAAATCTCACTTATAGTCTGAGTCCTAGTTTTTATATATAATACTCAGGGAATAATTTCAATTGTTTTTGTGAATAGCCAGACCAATCGTAGAGGCCAAACATCCTCCAGACAAAATTAAAATGTCACTGTGAGTATGAACGCGTGGCTCAGGACTCAGACTATAAGTGAGATCACGGTTTTTTTTTGCAGGCTTTAAAGCGTCTATCAGGAATTACCGCCAATGGGAAATGTCTGGAAGTGTTGATTATCAGTTTTTAACAATATTCTCTAAAATATACATAAAAATCAGTACGTACATAGACTTCAAGAAAAGTGAGTAATGTTTCAACCTGGTATCCCAAAATTAGCCGTTGGCTCAAGCTAGCAAATATGCATACGAATAAAGTACATACTACTCTATTCCACACATTTTGTTTCTTAGAAAATAAGTAACGTCTGGCGGACCTAGGATCTTGAGCAACAATAACAAATTACATTTGCAAATTATTCCAGTGATTATTCCATCAAAATAGGATTCAGCTAGTAACACAATTTTCCAAGAAGCCTTCCTCATTTGACGAATATAAGAGCAGCAACAAGGCGCAGCCTTCATGTTAACTACCCTAAATTATTATAATTTGTTGAAAAAGGAATATGGGTACCTTAGAGTGTATTCTAAAACTCCAAAATATCAATTTTGAACCAAATCAGATGTCCGATGTAGGCGTACGATCGATGTACATATACATGTTCGACCAGCCCAATTTTCTTAATTTAAAAGAATTTAAAGAAGTTACCTCTAGAGACTTAATTAAAATACCTTAATATGAAATTTAGGTGAAATCGGACAAGCGGCTTAGGCGTACCGAGCACGTAGGCTCTCCTCCGGATGCTACTGAGTTTCAAGTAAATTATCCTTAATTTTCAAAATATTCAGAAAGTAGGATAAAGCTATCTTGAAGTATGTTCCAAAACTACAAGATACCAATTTTAAACAAAATTGGTTCGACAGTTTGGACGTACGATCGATGTACATATATATATTCGACCAGCCCAATTTCCCGAATTTCAAAAAAATGAAAGAAGGTGCTTGTAGGGACTTTATTAAAATACTCAAGTTTGAAATTTGAACAGCATTGGACCGACCGTAAGGGTGCACCGAGCACGCAAGTTTTCTTCCTGGTGCGGCTGAGATTAATAAATTTTCATAATTTGCCAAAAATAGAACAAGGGTATCTCAGAGTATATTCTAAAATTCGGAAATATCAATTTTGAACAAAATCGGTTTTGTGGATTAGGGGTACACGAGTAAACTTATACTTGCGAAAAATCAATTTCACAAAAATAATCTTTGATAAAATATGCGCAGGAGTGTACTTAAGAAATTAATTTTATATATTTATGTATAAGCGAAATATGATATTGTTGTGTAAGGTTTCTATGATATGCTTAAGATGTTACAAATTTTAGGAAATTGAGAAGCTTGAATGGTTAGATAGCGTAAATTGTATAGAGCTTCAGGAAGTTTCTAATGAGATATTTAGAGGATGTGCAGAGGTAAGCAAAAGAGTTCAATTAAGAGATATTGAATATGTGTGAGAAGCATCCCTGTATATTTTATAATAAACAACTAATGTGAAAGTAGTTCTAAATCAAATTTTACTTCCTAAAAGTCCAAATTTGATGTAGTACAACCAAAAGTTTGAAGATGCTCGTAAGAGGAGAAAGCAAAACTTCAATTGAAGCTTATAGCAACCTTTGTTGACATAACAAAGAACTTTATCCGTGTTGACAACTTTTTCCGTATACAAGATGACACAGTGTTTCAAATATACTGATATTTGATCGAAGTATGGAAAAATGGGCTACTGTTTAGGTCTCCGTTAGACAACAAGAGATTGATATAAATATGTGCTGTCTCTTCTCATGGCAGCAGCCCTAGTGCACGAATTATTTTTATAAGTTACTGCCAAGCTTCTTAACAAAGTGAGGAAGAGTACCGAGTATTTTTTTTTACTTCTTTGTACAGCTCCTCAGGTCTGAATCTTGTAAATCCTCACACAGCAGCTGTTAAATTTTATCAAAGTTCAACATAATTTTGTCCTTCTAACTTACAAGCTTTTGTCTTACAATCTGCAGAATTTTTTTGCTTTGTTTGTCATTTGAATCATTTAATTCATAAATTTGGTAGTTTCAGGCTAAGCGTAGCTCCACACATTCAAAACTCTGAAGGGCTGACAGTTCATTCCTGATGCATTCAGAAAGGCCATCAATTAAATTTTTGGGTTTCATACTTTCCACTGCTTTCGATAAGATCTCATGTGGAGTTTAACATCACTTTCCAGTCTCGGAAACATAAAATCCGGGTTATTTTTACCGACAGTTCAACACGCAACCTCTAGGAAGTCTGTACGAGTGTTTAACATAAAAAACTTACTGGAAAGTTGTACGATTAACAAGCAAAGAACTCAGTGACATTATATGTTTCAGGAAGAGATCCGGCAAGATAAAATCCATGTCGTTTTTTATAAGAGGCTTATGAATTTAGATTAGTAAATTACAGGCTAAAATGCAGAAAATGTTTTTGGAAATAGCTATGAAACAATGTTAGAGCTGCTTTTATCACAATTCCGAACAATTTATAAATCCTTTAACAATGTTCTATAATTATTACTATATGGAAGCTCAGTTTAAGATCAGTATTTTTATCCTTGGTTTACCCTAAGTATAGTTTAACTTCCATAGAGACGATTTTTAAGACAAACGTCATTAAGGTGATTAAGCTATGTTTAAGGACTGAAATACAGTTGAATAACTTTGGTTTAGATTAAAATACGGTCAGGATAAATTAGTTGAGGCAATAAATTGCATTTGTCTTTCATGGTCATGTGACACCATGATAGATAAATGTCAAATTTTCATTGAGTCAGAAGAAAATTGGAGCTCAAAGATCTTATTACTTGTACTATGAATCTTCGAGAATATAAGAGCGATGGCACCGCCATTTATATAAGACCCTTAAAGCCTTAGATCATAAATAATATCTAGATGGAAGGAGTCCTATGTCACACAATACATTTTTGCGAACGTTTATGCCAGAAAGAGAGGAAAATATAGGTTACGTTAGAGGAACAAAGAAATAATATATAATGAAAGAAGAACTACGCATGTCTATTGAATTTCATTTGCTATTTATAAGAGTAATGATGAAAAGATGTACTTTGCAACTAGAAAACGGCGAATGAATATATATATTTTTTACAGAAATAAGAACTCATTACATTATGTGTTTATCTTGACAAACTGAGATTTTTTTATTGTCACGCTTGCGCAGTTCATTTCTCCAGCTTTCTTACAATATATCTTCCATCTCTTTCCGTCGCAACGGTTCGCAGTTTCATCCATCTAGATATTATTTATGATTTAAGCTTAAAGCTCACATCGTCAAATTCAGTAACCAGTCATCACCACAACAAAAATAAACTATAGATTCAGCAAATAGAGTTTCGAACTGAATCCGAATAGACCGGAAATTAATGTTACACCCATAATAATTTTCTGTTGTATATTAAAGTTTGATGCTTCTGTAACATAATTACAAAAATCATTTTACGATTGTTTCAAGTTTTTATAGTGTTGGAAAATGTCAAGAAAAATTGTAAAATTATTATATCGCTAAAATTAGAATTTATAGGACACAGCCGCGTTTATAGTTAGTTTTATCCGTTTAGTTCGTGAAGTAGTTACTACTAATGTGTAAGTTTATAGTTATTACTCCTTTATTATTATAGTTATTACTTGAATCTCTTGGTATTCCAATTTATTACTTCCCGGGAATACAACAGTGTTGAAGAATTGATTTCTATTGTTTATGATATAATAATGCATACATACATCGTACATATATACAAACCTCAAATTCCTCAACGATATCAGAATATAAAATGTATCACCTATAGTTTATCAGAAACAGCCGAGAATAAACAAGCTAACTCTTGGAACGCCTACATTAGTGATTGTCCCGTCAAAAATTGTGAGCTATTTATATAAAAAACAATAACAATATTTTTACTTGAACATACAGAGTCTTTGATCTGTAAAATCTCTGCTGAAAGCCTGCAAGCCTAAATCTATTTGATATTTGAGTATAATGACAGGCATTGTATCTCAAATCTGAGAAAATGGATTGAAAGAAGAGGTTTCTTCCACTGGACAAGGGCCGGAACTCTTTATCAGACCTCTCTAGGAGATTTAAAAAGCATCGATTACTTTTCCATTCTGGAAAATTGCTTCCAGAAGAAAGAACTGTACTGATTTTCTTGAACATAAGACCAAAAAACACAATAAAAATATGACATCCAATAAGCTTATAAATTTGATTATTATTCAGATAAATTAAATTACAAGAACGAGACAAAGGTGAGTACTGTGATCATACCAATGGAAAATAGCCATAATTCACGACTTAACGACTTAATATTTATAATAAATTTGGAAAATACTCGAATTTAACATTTTGTCGTAATTCTTTTTATACAAAAAATAAATTTAATTCATTTCCAATCAAAGCGTTTCTGCATGTTGGAAATTTCCCTCTCTTCTCCTGAACAATGTAAGCGTAGCTCTTTCGGCGCTAACTTCTCATCACATTATACTATTCTCTTTGTTTATACATATTGTCACAAATTTTATTGTAATTAATTCATTATCACAGGTTACAGTATAAATATTTGATTTACAAACTCATATGAACATAATATCGCTCCCAGTTACTCTTACTGAATGAATCCTCTCTCCTAGCTCACGCTCTTATATACCTTATTCAACAATGGTCCAACATTCAATTGTCTAACAGTTGATGCCTGGCAACCACTGAGCATCTAGTAACCATAGGCTGTCAATCACGTCCTACAATTGAACATCGACTTGGTCAATACTAACTAGGATCACAGTAACAATAAATTATTGGCTAATCACTTAAAATATTTCACATTTGTGACAATATATTTTAATCAAAAGTTTGTATCAATAGAGATTTTGATTGAATTTTTTTTATATAACGTGTGCCATTAAAAAGTGTTTGTGTTTCTATTAATCCTTCAAAATGTTCACACCGGTTCACACCATGTTCCTGAAAAATCTGTAACTTTACTCAAGATTCAATTATTTGATAGGTTGTTCTTTGTCTTTTCTCAAATTTTTTGCTACTCTATAGAAAATCTCTTCATGTTTTTTGTAGTTTTTATCCAAACATTCTCCAACTTCTCCTCACTCTGGTATTTTTTGGCATTATCTTGTTTTTTTTTCTGTGTTGTGGTATCGCAATTGTTTTTTTCTGCCTCTCGAATTCTATTTTTGAAATTGTTCAGTACGTTTTTAATGTTCTAGTTTCCATATTTTCCCAATTTTATTATTTCTTCTTGTACTATTTCAATTTACTCTATATTAATGTTATGTTTCTTGAAATTGTAGGCTTTTGTGATTTTTTCTCTTGTTTTTGTATTTGTCTTTGTCATCATCTGTTTGGATTTATTCATTTTCTGCATTTTACTTATAAAAGATGGCGAATGCTTCAAATCTTGTATCCGCTTTTGACTCGTTCATCTTTTATCATGTTTTTGTTTCTGTGCTCTACTATTAATTATTTATATTTTTCTCATTCCTACCTGCAGCCTCTCAAGTGCTTTTGTGTATTTATTTTTGTTAAAATAATGTATTCATAATAGTGAACTCATTCATGGTACAAGAATCAATCGTTCAATGTTCGTCCATCCAAACCATCTATAACTTTTCATATCACTATGTATGATCCCTACTCATGCGTTCAAATCTTTAGCACTATCATTCCTCTTTGGCTCCTATTATGTTCTTGAGCTCGTCCCAGAATACTTTTGTTGACATTTTTTTCTCCAGCAGAGGCAAATATGATTAATATGTTCAGCTTAATTTATCCCATTCCAATATCTATTGGAAGAATCTTTCCTTCTGATTTAGTTCGTCTTCAAGGAGTTTTGTGAGCTGATTTTTAATATTTTCATTCTTATTCTTATGGTTTAGTCCTCTAATTATTATACAATTTTTTTCCTCATTTTATTTCTAGTTCTCTTTTCCGCATTTTTTTTTTTTTTTTGTACGTTGATATATAAATTTCTTTTCTTATGGGGATTCCCAGCTAAGTGCTATACGCAGTCTGATGGGCAAGTTGTAGAAGCTCAATAAGAGATATTCGTAAAACGTCAGTTACATTCTTTTATTCTTTTCAACTGAATTTATTGAGAATGTAAGCTTTATTATTTGAATATTTGATTTGAATAATTATGTCAACTACATATTATTGTGTACCTGGCTGTAGTTCTTGGAAAAAGCAGGATTTAAGCTTAAGTTTTCCTTATTTCCTAAACAGGAGGACTAGGTTAAAGTGAAAAATTAATTTAATTTATTGATAGAAAAATAGTATGGATTGATTCTTCCAAAATTGGAAAAAGAGTGAGTCCTTTTATAAAGGTATTCCTTCGATTTTGTATGGCGGTGACTGCAACAGACGTTTGCAAACAAACCATACAATTTTATATTGAAATCTGGGTTGTCACGTAGTATCATAAATAATTACATAAGTGTCCAGCATTAAAAACTTTGATTTCCTTTAATATATCGAAAATATTCTATCAAGGAAAATCTCAGTTCCTTCGTCATTCTGCTATTATTCATTGAATTATTTATCTGACACATGAATGTATTATAAAAGTGAAGAATCAAATAAGAACAATATTAGTCTGTAACATCATAATTTCTATTGATGTACAACTTTTGAATACTTTATACCCACTTGTACACAATGCAATAACCTCGCGCAATATCTCTTCTCGAGTTTCGAATTTTACTCACAGTGGCGCTGATAGCAAAGCTCTAAATTCCAATTACTAGACGTTTCATTTCATTAGAATCCTTTTTGTAATATCAAAACTAGTGTATTGCTATCATCTAAATGTTCGTCCAATTCTTTTTTTTCCGCTCTCATTTCTTCCATCATGTTGCCTGACATCATTTTTATTTCTTCCAAATTTATTTTATCGATAGTTTCTCACTTTTATATGTGTTTTAGGTAGAGTTATTTTCATCAGGTTGCTCCTTTAGAACAGTCCAGTCGTTTCTGTGCTTGTCACTTTTTGAATCGTCGTTGCTTCTGTCTCTTCTTTAGGTATTTATTATTTGATTGATTATTATTTTTGTTCTATCTCTGACGATTTTCGGACTGACTATTGCGTATTTTGTGCTAGAATATTCTTTGCCCTTGCACAAGCACAAATTATATATTTACTATTACTGAAAGTGTAAATAAATCCAAGCATAAATCTTTCTAGAGTGTATCAAAAAGCATGCCAGTGAAATTTCTTTTCGAAATGATGGAAAACAAGAGAAAACTGTGGCTGTTATTCATTTGTATATTCACGCTTCAATTGACAGTGTTAATTGTCCATTAGCTGGAAAAACTTCGCCAATTACTGCTCTTGACTTTTTTAGAGCTTTTGTTCTATAATTCTTTTGTCTTACATTCCTGGGAAAAAAATCCTATAATAATTGTCGATTCATACATTTCACTATTGTGAAACCAGCGAAATTCATATTTCAAGATTTTTATGGAAATATCTGTTTTGAGCATCCCTGAAATCATTTTGACTATTTTCGGCTTCATGTCGATACATATGTATGTGCATTCGTTCGTAACTCGTAAATCTCAAAGCCCGTCGAACGTATATAATGTTGAAACTTTGTATTCAAGTCTGGTCTAGGGTCTAGTTCTGCACCTCGCATTATGGTTGTAATCGTCTGTACCGGAAGTGCACTTTCCTTGAGACTTCTTTTGAATTTTTCGCATAAATCCAAAACAAGCTAAAAAAATCCACAAAAAATGTTGATCAATACTACACCTCCATTACTTAAAAAAAAAGTAATTTAAAGCTCTCCTGGCTTAAAAATTGACTTGAAATTTATTCCGGTTGTAAATGAAACATGTTTTACTAGTTCACCGGAAATTCAAATTACCCGCTTACAACTGAAGCATTTATTTCGAAACATGAACAACAGATCCAGCTGTAGAAACAAAAGATTAACATTTCATTCAAGGAGCTACTGAAATTTAAATTACTCCTATCGAGTACAGCACTGAAATGAACTGGAACGGCCTGGAAAGAGAAATAAAAGCAGAATACTGTTGCAATATTATTTTTAGTAAAGAGTTTCTTGAAAAAGTTATACTCAGGGTATATATTTTGCCGGAAATTTAAAAAGCATATTGAAATAGGGATATTATAATGGTTAACATGCTTTTAGAAACCATTGTGTCACTCCCAAGATCGAGAAACGAAACTTTCAAAACTTCTCGTGTCATGCAACCCTTACGTAAATTATATTCTACTACACCACTATGTTTTCCTCCATTGGGGAGATCAAAGCATGGTATGAGGCAAGGCAACAGTGCACTCTTCTGACTTTACAGTGAAATGAAACTAATTTCGATAATTCTCCACAAACATGCTCACATTAAAGTTGTAAAGTACAGTCAAGTGTAAAAGTTTTACGAGTTTAGGAAGCATTTTGTATTACCGTTTATTGCAAAGCATATCTGCAAGAATCTGTAGGAATATGCATAGTTTCATACAAATGTGGGGTCACTGCACCCTTCTCTTTTGTTTGCTTGGTTATAAAATACTTACAACTATTTTTTCTTGTTTTGTTGGAAACAAATAAGTACCAATAAGTAATTTAGGCTAGAAGAATACATAATTGTTATTGTTGAAGCAAAAGATTTTAACATTTTTAGTAGGTAAAACGTAGTAATTCAGTGTACTAATTGAATAATAGTAGCAGTGGGAAAATGATTTTCATTTAGTTGCTTATTAGATATATTGATGGAACTCACTTGGAAATGCGTTCAATATAGCATGCATCTGTCGCCATCAGGGCAAGAACTAGTTTGCGCATGCGCATGATTTAAACTAACAGCGAGAGCGCAACTACATATCGGTGCTTTGTATCTACAATGTGATTGTTAATTTCTATTTAATTATATACATGTAATAGAACCCATCAAGCATAACAATTTTTCTTTTTTACTTTTTTCTGTAAGTCCTCTGAATGACGAGTAAAAATTCATCCAAGTTTTGTCAAAAATTTCATAGTGCGCCTATGGTTCGGACTAAATGTTTCTCATTTTTGGGGAGAATGACAGCTGTAGATTGAAATGAGTATTTTGCAACACATCGTAGACTTGTCAATCATTCATATGAAACTGAAAGAATATTAGTATTTTGGCAATATATTGATATTCGCTCACCTCGATAAATCTATTTTTGTATATGTTGAAAAAAGATTAGATTTGTCTCAGAAATCAACAATTTGATCTATTAGTCGTATTCATATGTCATTGTTGAAAAATTTGATTTCTTTTTGGGGATTTCACGTATATTTTCAGATAGTATATTTCATAAACATTAGATTATCTGCACAAGTTTATTGCAATTTAATCAGCTGATTTGAATGGTCTAAATAAAGTCAGAGTCTGTGCCAGACTGTGCTGCCATCTATGAGCAGCTCAAGAAGTAATTGTCATTCTCATCTTACTTCATTATCGTTGGCTCTCAAACATAAAGAGAAAATCATTCAACAATTTATTCAAAAAAAATGGTGGAATATCAAATGGAATACAATTCTAAGATGATCAATTTAATGAATAATTCAATTGAAAATATTGCCACATGAATTCTTGAAGCTTCTTTTCTTGGAGAACAGAAAACATAACCTACAAATGTATGAAACTGAATTTGGTAGTTGATTTCAAATATTTTCTAGAAATATAAGATACAATATTCCATTTATTCAGCAGATTGATCCACAGAACATACTTTATTGAACATATTAGTATTGTGTAATGCAACTGCGAAGCTCTAAAACTTCGGCCAGCAAAATTGATTAAAACGCTTGAACATGCTACTTAATAATATGCGTTCTCGACATATATATGAGATTTCAAATCATTCTAAGACCTCCAACTTTCATTAGTCCAAAATTTGTTTCTATCGGTTTTCTTATTGCTCCAAAGCATAAAAAACTCACAAATGAAAGTACTTTGTCGTCTCGATTGTAATAAAATACAGTTTTTTCACAACATATTCCTCTCCACAAATCTCAAAGAAACTTTACTCTAAGGTCCAGTATTTCAGTCCATGTTTTACCTTAAACGTGGCTTAATTTCCATAGTAATGATTGTTGAAACAATTATTACTAAGGTAATAAAGCTTCGCTTAAGATAAACCAAAGACTGAAATACCGGCCCTAAGAGTACTAAATTAGATAAGATTTGGTAAACAATATAAAATTCCCCAAAACCATAAAAAAAATCATGTATTTGTCTCTTGATTTTGGCTTTTTGCCACCAATTCAACAGTTCTAGGCGAATGGTAAATAAGTTATTGTCTCTTTCACTTGAATAATTCTTTTCTCCCATTTCTGTCTGCTATCTTTTCGGAGGTCAACGTAAATAGACGATACGATAATTTTGCCAATCTGCGTATCAATCTCGTTATCTCAATTTGTGCCGGGAAGTTACTGTTTGAATCAATCCAATTATCTTTGTTTTGTACTCAATAGCAGTGTTTGAACTATTTGTTTCAGACCCTTTACAATGCTGCATGTGTAACTCAAATGAAATACCATACTGTTTCTTGTTGTAATTTAAATTACCGAAATATTGTGCAAAAAAAAGATAATGTCTGTTCAGAATTTAAGTGCTTTACAAATTAATCATTATCTTCTGAAGAAAATTTCTAATAAAAATATTTTCAGTGTTTTGTGTGCAGAACAAGTTTGAAAACAATTATGACCTGCACTCTTTGAATTTCCTGTTGGGATGAATCCAATAGAGAATATGGATAAAATTTAAATTTGGTTCAAATATTTTTATTCCGAATTTTTATTGGCCGGACATTTGTACTAAACCATAATTTTGGTAATTAATATCTTTCAATTGCTTAAAATTAATAAATAAAAGTGCAAATTAAGCGAGGGAAATTCTAGTTTCTAAAACGCAACACCATTGGTTAAAGCGAAACGTGACGTCAAATACTATGCCAACAAATGCCCACTGCTGACATTTGTATGACATTGCAGGCTTTTGATTAGAAAACATAGTGATAACATGTGTGTTGTCAATTCATTTATTGTTTAAATGTAATTTTAGCATCCTAGTATGATTATAAATCATTTAAGACAGTGGTTTTGTAAAAGCACAATCGAATAATCTGTCAAGAATAGATCCATTCATGATGTCGTCTTATTTTCTTTCAAATCCAAATTTTACGTCCGCTGAAGTAAAAAGAGTGAACACTGCAAAGTAATTATTCAATAATAACACATTATGTACGCTATTATGATAAATACAATCCGAAATATGATGAGCATTGAACATAGCCTATAATTTTTGTTTATTTTAAAACGAGCAAATGTTGAACGAAGCCACATACATACACTGTATTTTATTGCTAATACTTATCACATATAATGTTATTCATGATCTGTCAAATTTATTATAATACTTCATCTCTTTTGATAACCTTACATCATTTCTTACATATTTAACCTATCTGGATTGAAAAAAAGACATTATCAGGTACATTTCTGATAGTATTTTACATTCAGGCACTATACAATACTTATAAACTGACTCTTGACCTTTTTTAATGCTGAAATAAGTTGAGAACGAAAACACCTCTAGTAAACAATGGACTATAATGTCACTGAACATGGTATTTGACGTCATCAATAGAGCGCGCGAAAATGGCGGCATTTAAACAGCTCAAAATCATTCTCAATTTTGAATATTTTTCAAACTTGATTACATCACTTTTAAACATGATTTATATTTTTTGCTATGTTATAATGATGTAAACAGTGAATTGAAAATATAAAATAAATTCATTAATATGCCCTATTTATGATGATAATGTTCAAAAATTTAAATTAAAACAAAAACTAATTCAATTATTCAGGAAATAAGGACAATTTTCCACCCTCTTGGATTGAAGAAGTGAGGCAAGAAAAGATAATAACTTGATACAACGAACACAAAAATCAATAAAGTGACAACTTCACAATTCGTTTAGAAGACAGCACTCAATTCCGAAGATAATTAAATCAGGTTCCGTCTTCGTTATGATACACGTGAAAAAGATGTCATCTTCACGTCCTCCCTAGAGTTTAACACTGCCTCTTCCGATTTAAAATTTTATTACAAACTTGATTTCCTTGCGAAGAACGACGAACATCATCTTATTTAAAATCATTCCAAACTTCTGCAACGTTTTTAATTACTTGTTGAAAACAATCATCAAAGAAATTTATTCATTCCAAATGAATTTACAAATATTAGATCAATTACTAATTGTTTCGATCAGTTATTTTTACTTACATGTACAAAGTAACCAGTGAATATTGTGAAACCGACAAAATTCACCTATCGAGATTTTGATGGATATATCCGTTTTGAGACCCCCTGAATCTATTTTGACTATTTTTGGCTTCATGTCGGTACGTATGTACGTATGTATGTGTGTATGTACACAGCTCGCAAATCTCAGAATTCGTCAAACGTATAATGCTGAAATTTTGTATAGCAGACTGGTATATCTAAGATCTTGATGTGCACCTCGCATTATGGTTGCAATCATCTGTACTGGAAGTGCACTTTACCTGATACTTTTTTTGAATTATCCGCATAAATCTAGAATGATTAGTCGTAGGATACTGGAATTCAGTATTTGAAATTGCTGTAGCATCCAAATGATCATCTCTTATTCTCGTCCCAATCGACTATGCCGGAAGTGCACTTCATATTACAGACTTTTCGAATTTTTCTCATAAATTGAAAATAATCAGTCGTAGAATATTAAGATTTCGTATTAAGCACTTTTATAGCATCTAGTTGTATAGCTTGCATTATGATTGTGATCGGCTAAGCCGGGAGTGCAGTTTACTCGAAACATTTTTTAATTTTCCGCATAAATCCAAAACGATTGAACGTAGAATATTAGAATACAGTATTCAAGATGATAATACTGTCTAGATGCTCATATCCTATCGTCATCGAGATAAACTGAGTCGAAAGTGCATTATACTTGACAATCTTGGAATTTTGCGCATAAATTCAGAACTATTAGCCGTAGAATCCTGGAAATCAGTATTTAGGAATGTTGTGACTTAAGAATGATAACATACTATTTCCATAGCAACCGACTAGCCGTGGAGTGATGAGATATTGTGTTTGATTATATATATATATATATATATATATATATATATATATATATATATATATATATATATATATATATATATATATATATATATATATATATCCAATGATATACAAGTGAGTCACGTGATGTCCACGTCAGATTTTTTTTTGTTGTGGAAGGCTAACACGATTTTAAAATGAATGACGTTTGAAAAGGTTACGAAAAACCGCCATGTTGTTGTGACATCACTACGCACGTTAGCACTCAGCTGTAGCATTGCTTATAATTGAGCCAGCGAAAGAGAAACCTTGGTTCTATGGAAAAACTGACAACCTAGTATTGTATTGAGCCTGGATGTGCCAAATAAAATGTTTATAAACGTCCCAACACGGGAGATACAATAAATTCGACTTCAAATATGTTACGCGATATCTTCACTGATTGTGACCGATTATAACGATTTTTTCAGGATATCGAAGATCATAGGACATTCAAGAATATCAATCTCTCTTTTTTTAGAGATCTACGTTGAAGTTGGTTTCTATTTTTTAAAATATTCTATTTTTCAAGCGTACAAAGATGATTCCCCCCTAATTTCTTCCATCAGGCATGCATTAGAAAGTTTTCTCCCAACTAATTGTTTTTAATTTTAATTATTTCGAATTGCATCTAAAACAATCAACTACATAATACACTTTAATTATTTGGACGTCAAATTAAAAATTACAATTACTTTCAAACAGCAAAAAAACTCAATTAAACTTTGAAAACTTTTCTTTCTCAAAATAACTGAAAGACTTGAAAAAATAACTAACAAAATTCTTTAATTACATCCTAATAATATTTGCACTCTCCGTTATTATTTAGTCAAGATTGAAGACACGAGGGTAGCGTTCAGAAAAATCGAAAGGAATTTGTATTAAAAATTTATTTTCTTTGAGAAGTAGAAGAACAGCGATAAAAATAATACTTTGGAGATATATAGCCATATTCCTTTACGAGTACAGTCAAACTTTCGAATATGTCTTTTGGGAGCTTTTCGTTTGCTATGTGAGATGAGTAAAAATTTAATAATCTATTCATTAAATAATTCAAACAAGCAGAAAATCTAAAAATAAATTATTCGGCTTCTAGTTGATTATTAGTGAATAGTGAACTGAAATTCATCAAAAATTTGAAAGATATTTTTGATAAAACTCTAAAAATGTAATAATAAATTTTCTAGTATCTGATTTTTCAATTATATTCCCTCTGTTTTGTAGACAATGGAAAATACGCACTGAACAGCGAAAAATATTGAAAATTCTTGTGCTTTCAAAATTGAAGTGGAAATGAAAGGCTGTATTAACGCCCATTGTGTAAATGTAGATGCATGTATTACTGTTGGATTGAACCAAATGAGAAAGTAGAGTAGAAACAAATGTAGATTGGCAATATGGAATATGGATGAAATTTAAATTTGGTTCCAATATTCTTATTCCGAATTTTTATTGGCCGGACATTTGTACTAAACCATCATTTTGGTAATAATTATCTTTTCAATTGCTTAAAATTGATAAATAAAAGTGCAAATTTAGCGAGGGAAATTCAAAGTTCTGAAACGCAACACTATTGGTTAAAGCGAAATGTGACGTCAAATGCTATACCAACAAGTGCGCACTGCTTACATTTGTATGGCATTGCAGGCTTTTGATTAGAAAACATAGTAATAACGTGTGTGTTGTGAATTCATTTATTGTTTAAGTGTAATTTCAGCATCCTAGTGAGATCATAAATCATTTAAGACAGTCGTTTTGTAAAAGCACAATCGGATAATCTGTCAAGAATAGATCAATTCTAGATGTCGTCTTATTTTCTTTCAAATCCAAATTTTACGTCCGCTGAAGTAAAAAGAGTGAGCACTACAAAGTAATTATTCAAGAATAACACATTATGTACGCTATTTTCTCAAATACAATCCGAAATATGATAAGCAGTGAACATAGCCCATAATTTTTGTTTATTTTAAAAGGAGTAAATGTTAAACGAAGCCGCATACATACATTGAATTTCATTGCTAAATTAATCACATATAATGTTATTCATGATCTGTCAATTTTATTATGACACTTGATCTCTTCTCATAACCTTACATCATTTCTTACGTATTTTAAAACCTGTCTGGATTGGAGAAAAGACTTTATCAGGTACATTTCTGACAGTATTTTGCATTCAGGCACAATGCAATACTTATAAGCTGACTCTTGACCTTTTTTAATGCTGAAATAAGTTGAGAACGAAAACACCTGTAGTAAACAATGGACTGTAATATCACTGAACATGTTATTTGACGTCATCTATAGAGCGCGCGAAAATGGCGGCGTTTAAACAGCTCAAAACTATTCTCAATTTTAAATATTTTTTTAAACTTGATTACAGCACTTTTAGACATAATTTACATTTTTTACTGTTATAACGATGTAATCAGTGAATTAAAAATATAAAATGAATTCATGAATATACCCTATTCCAAATCTGTAGATGGTAAGTTCTATATTTTATATGACACCTGTTGATATGTTTCCATAACTTCACTTATTTCTACTAGATTAGCTTTAAGTTGAGCTTATCAGGTGATATATAATAAAGATTAGATTACTGCTATCAACATAAATTTGTATGTCACCGCATGAATATTAAATGTATACAAATGTACTATGACTATATTTTTGAAAAATCAATATTTAGACTGAAATCACTGCCATAAATTCTATTCAAACCTGACCTTTGGATCATATCTTTAGATCTTCAAAGTAGTAAATTATAAGAACGTTTCATTTAGTTTACGTTTTAAAAGCGTTAATTACATTTCACTCACCCCCATCCCTTGATATCCAGGGGTGTTGGATAATTACTTACGTTAACGCATTTCTTCCGCGTGTAATAACCAACCGAAAAGCAATCCTTTCGGCTTTAATTTCATTGCTCGTTATATGGTTGGTACCTTTGTAGCGTGCAACTAGCGCCGTGTGATAAACTGAAGCTGAACACGACGGCTAGCTGACCCCTTTTTACCTCTAAACAAAGCAGGGGAAGTCGGTCACCTTTGAAATTGTACTTTGTTATTAGTTTGTAGTGGTGATACTGTCTAATTTATGACGAATTTCCAAAAATAAACCGATTTTATTAGTTTGTTCTTGCTGGGCTTGCATGTTATGTTCCAAGTTGCCTAATTTTAGCATACAATAAACAGGAGGTATGAACTATCTGAAAAATTTCATAACGCACCATTTTTTTTTGCAAGCATGTGATTTTTTCAAAATTCGCAGAGTTATGGGGGTGCTTCAAGAAGAGTACATTTCTAGTGCCACTGGTCGACACGAAATGCACAATAAAGGTTTTGTTCTTCAGAACAACGATAAACAAATAAGTACAGGTATTCATCAAAATTTATTTATTTTTATTAATAAATAATATTTTTTTATTGTATATATTCAAAATGCCCTCCTTTCATCTCCTCACAAGCTCTGCTTCTTCTTAAAAATGATGTTCTTACACTTTCGAAAATGCCCGGCTTTTTTTGAATTGTTCCATAGCTTTGCACAACTCGTTGTTGTAATTCTTCTAAATTGTGTACTGGCGTTGCATGGACCAAACTTTTAAGATAACCCCATGCAAAATAATCAAGTGGTGATAAATCCAGGGATCTAGGAGTCCATTGAACGAAACCTCCTCTTCCTCCATTTTTCAGGGAACCTGTGGTTTGAGTGCTCTCTAACACGAAGCGTAAAATGAGGCGGAGCTCCATCTTGCATAAACCACATATTCATCCTTTGATTAATCAATAAATTTTCCAAGAGCCCTAATAACTCATTTTGTAGAGAATCGTGATATGCGGCACTATTTAACCTTTTGGGCAGAACAAATGGTTCTATTAAAGTGTCTCCTAAAATGCCGAGCCAGATATTGAGGCTAAATCGCTTTTTATGATGTGATTCGATAATGGCGTGAGGATTTTCATATAACCAAACATGATTATTATGAAAATTAAATATTCCATCTTTAGTAAAACTGGCCTCTTCTGTAAAAAGAATATCCGAAACGAAATCTGGATTATCGGCATTCTGGTGTAAAATACACAGACAAAATTCCATTCTGGCTTGATAATCAGGAAGATTAAGGGCTTGTACCCGTTGAAAGTGGTGCGGATGTAGAGGCTGAGAATGTAGAGTTCGCTCAACAAGGAGACTACTGATACCCACTTCAGTGGATATCCTTTTAATAACACTTGTTTCGGGACTTTCTTCAATAATATCTAACACTTTTTCTTCAACTTCGGATGTAACTACTGTTTTCGGCCGTCCACTATCGGTCAAACGTTTATGCAGTAAACCAGTGTACCGCAGTCGTTGGGGACTTTTTGAAAAATTTCTGGATGAAGGCAATGCGCGATTTGGATAGACTACTTCATAAAGACGCCGCGCTTGAAGTGCGTTTCCATTAGCACGACCATACATAAAAATCATATCGGCCATTCCAATATTGAAATAAAAAGGCATGTTTTATTACTCTTATAAAGAAACCACACAAATGTTTAACTACTCAATTTTATGATCAGTGACAGTGTAGGTATTATTACAAAACGCCACAAAAAACTTAATCAATTTGTTATTCAACAATAATTACGTGATTATAATACACATTAATTGAATTGATTTTGCGAATTTATAAAAATTCTTTTTGATTGTGAATTAGCACATCTAAATGTATATGCCATAAAAAAACGGCGTGCCATAGTCGTCTTACTCTAATTTCCTTTTTCTTTGAATATAGTTCTAAGCTATGAGAATTTTGTCGATAATTAAACCAAGTGAAATAGACAATCCTTATTCATGACCCCGAATAAATTGTAAATCTTCACTTACTTTGAAATTTGTTGGATTTATGAAAAATTGATATTTATGACAAACAATATGTCACCAAAACAACAATTTGTTAAATTTAATGAAGCGTTCATGAAAAATGTGCTCTATACTTTTATATTGCTAACGCTAAAAACAACATATGAACATAACACAAATTTTTACTATCTGAAAACGCGTATTTTTATGATTTTTAGAAAATCCTGTTGGCTTTCAGCCAGCCTGTAAACTTGAAGTGATAACTATTGGATCGTATTGGATGTAAGCTGAAACTAACCATTTTCGCAAGTTTTAATGTAAGTTGAGCCATAAAAATTTGTACGAGAATATCTAAGTGAACAAATTTACTTTGATTTTATAGATATTTACTTATAACTATTTTACTAGCTGAGCTAGAAAATAATTTGCACTTTAAGTGGTTCTTCAACATTTTATAACTGTCATTATATAAGAGCCCCGTCTCAATGAAAATATGGCTTGAATTAAACTTCCGACTCAGCCGATTGATATAAAAATAGTAGATAGCTATTTTGATGCTACAACAAGTTCAAACACTAAATTTCAATATGCTTTGGCTGATCATTCTAGATTTATGCAAAAAAAATGAAAAAAGTCTAGAATAAAGTGCATTTCTGGCTTGGCCGATTCGTACAAAAATAGCAGATAATCATTCTGATACAACATCAAGTTCAAAAACTGAATTTCAACATCCTACGGTTGATCATTCTGGATTTATTAGAAAAGTTCGGAAAAAGTTTGAAATAAAGTGCACTTCCGGTACAGACGATTGGAACCATAATGCGAGGTGCACAACTAGACTCTATACCAGTCTTAAATACAAAATTTCAACATTATACGTTCAACCAGTTTTGAGATTTGCGAGTTACGCACGCACGCACGAACATACGTACCGACATCAAGCCGAAAATAGTCAAAATGGATTCAGGGATGCTCAAAACGGATATCTTCATCAAAATCTCGATAGGTGAATTTTGTCGGTTTCACAATATTTCCTTGTACTTATAGTACAAGTAAGTAAAAATCATGAATAAATATCAATATTTTTTATTTATACATATTAATTCGGTTATCTGAACTCTGGAGAAATATTCCAAGAAAAGATGAAAGATAAATTTCACGATAAAAAAGTATAAAAGGAGTTGGGTTCAAGTGAAATTTTTCTTGTATACTTCGTGCTCATTATTTTCGACAATCTTATCGTTACATAGTACATTAAGTACCTGCCTTATTTACTGATCAAAAATGATAATTCCATAATCTAGTTCTTGAAGAATGTAGACATTTTTTTATCCCCCTCGATTTAATTATTATAAAATGTTAACTAAAATATAACAAAGAAAATTAATTATAAACGCGAAATGAATTATTGCCTTGTGAATGTATAATACTGGTTTACTTGAATTTAATGAAATGGCGTGTACAGAAACAAAGAAAGGGACATAAAAGGATAATTATCACATTATAAGAACCTATACAACCAATTTAGGGCTTCGTACTCGACGAATCTACGAATGCTGCTATAAGACATATCATCGATCATCAATCTAACTGAACTTAATTCTGGTATTCCTTTTTACCCAAATATAGTCAGTGAAACATGAAAAATTTTAGAATTTTCCCACAAAAATACACAAATACTTCTAATTATAGCCTTCAACAAGATATTATCTTGAACTTCATACACGAATTCTTGTGGCACGTAACTTTTGGTTGAATCATAATTCAAGATGCTAAATTAGGATAAACAATCATTTTACCTTTTGTTTTATGATAGCCCTACTTAATGTACTTTATGAAAAAATGTTGGTTACGCGTACGAAAGAGATCACGCAAGCTACTAATTTTTTTATCGCATTAAGTCATAAAAACGGTATTTTAGCGTAAGTAATCATATTTTGTACATTCATGTTACCAGCTGTATGAATTATATTCTGTAATTGAGATTCTTATTTAATTTAGTGCTGCGCGGCTGTATGAATCAACAAAACTTTAAATTTAAGCCTGACTTGCAACCTAAATTCTGATCCTAGGCTCGCCAGACGTAACTTATTTTCTGAGAAACAAAATGTGTGAAATAGAGTAGTATTAGTATGTACTTTGATCATACGTATACTTGCTAGCTTGGGCCGACGGCCCATTCATACATACCAAGTGCTAGAGGTACGTCAAAACATTACTCACTTTTAAAATCTGTATGTTGATTTGTAGGAATGTTTTTGAGAATATTGTTGAAAATTGTTAATCAACACTGTTAGACACTTTCCATCGCTGGTAATTTCTGCTAGACGCTTTAAAGCTCACAAAAAATAACGTAATCTCATCTACAGTTTGAGTCCTTATTTTTATTTATGATACTTAGGAAACAATTTCAATACCTTTTGTAAGCAGCCAGATCAATCGTAGGGGTCAAACATCCCCCAGACACAATCAAATACAGATATGAGTATGAGTGCGAGGTTATTATTTGTTCGCTTGATATTAAGCGAAGAATCTAAGAGCATCCAACTCTTCCTTGGTCTTGCTGTTCACAAAAAGTATTGTTCGTCCGAGCTAATCTCCAAAACAGCTAAATACATTGAGTAAGAACTTCTTACAGTTGTTGCTGATATTTGCAAACAAATTTCTAACATATTATTGTTGGCGTATAATAATTGGCACACATTTGTTCGCGCATCGTTCATCCGATCGAGTTAAAACTATGTACATTTGTCTTTGGCACTTGCTTAAAGCTTCCTGACATAGTGCCATCAACGTACAAATAATGACGCCAAGTTGTATCTGCTCGTTAGCATATCGTTCATCCAATCGAGTTAAAACTTTGTACAGTTGTTGTAAATACTTGCGTGAAAGATTTTGCAGTAATATCAGCGTAAAATAGGTGGCGTGCGAGTCGTATCGAATAGCTGCTGAGCCGGGCAATATTTAAATACTTTTTGTAGTCAAATACTTCTGTAATACCCAGGACTTATACTCAAGTCTTTTAGAAAATAGGGCAAAAGTAAGTAACTTTCAAGTACAAAACGAAAATACTTGTACCCAATACTTGAAATGGTAATGATTACTTTTGAAAAATACTTCATTACTGACTTTACATTATGAGTATTGAAATATAAAATATTGTAGTATAATAAATTACGAGATATGTGATTGTTCCACGCTGTTTCAATTTAAATATGTCTGTATGCAGTAAGATGTAACTTATGTTATTTTGTATCGTTCAATATTAAATTGATACGTATTTTTTTTCAATTTGAAAATAGTGATTTCTACACACACAGAGAGAAATAGCAGTTGCATGGAATGGATCATTTATTTTATTTTTAGTACCTAATTGAAGTTTTTGATTCTTTCTTATGACAAAACGTTCGGCATATTCTTACACCAACTGATAAATATAAGTTCCAGTTTCAAAAATTATATGTAGAGGTCTTGTGAATAAGTAAAGGAAATATTAATAGAATTCTGAAGTACTTGAAAAAGTACCTGGAAAATAATCAGTATTTTTTGCTTGTACTTATACCTAATGATGATTATTTTCAAATAGCAGGTACTTAGTACCTAACGTGTAAGTACTTTGCTCTCTGTACTTGTACTTATCAGAACTGGAACTAAGGCGGGGGTAAGGTGGCCTCTGCCACGGGCGCAGACTCCTAGAGGGCGCAAAATTCTATGAATCGCAAGCAAATCATTCAAATTCAAATTTAAAAAATGTTTTGTGACGAAATTTGGGTGAGAAAGCTTATACCATTCTACTATCTGCTACTCATCTTATCTTAAAGTCAACTATAAAATTTTACTTTGGTTTATTGGTTACTGGAGATGTACACTGCTCTATCAGCAAATAGTCCACGCTTGATTTATTTATTTTTATTTATTCAATGAGGTTATGCAACAAGACGAATCCCAATAATAGCACAACACAATCAATTTACAAGAAAAAAATATAAAAATTATAAAAATTATCGCCATATAGTGACTAGAGTAATATTAATAACTTAGTTTAGAAACTAGACATAATATGCTTCGAAGCAAAAACTTTAAATGTACGTAAGCTACATGTGAAAATATCTGGTGAATTACCAAGAGATAACAATTTATTGAATATGACAATCATTCGATATATAGGAGAATTCAAGGCAGAGTTGGTTCTGCAAGTATTTAAAATGAACATTTCAATTGATCTGGTAGAATAGGAGGGTATTCTAAACAAAAATTCATTAAGTATATTCGGACAACTAACAAGATTATTTAAAACTTTGAAAACAAAGGATGATTGAAGTAAGGCTCGTCTATTTTCAAGTGATGGAAGAGAAATTATAATTTGTGGAAACCTTTTATTCAGAATATAAATGAATTTTCGTTGAATACTCTCGATTATTTTATAAAACGGAGACCAACAAACAGTGGCATATTCTAAATGACAACGAACAACAGAAAAATACAAGCCAACTAGTGTTTTGTAATTTTTGAATTTCTCGCCTATCCTTAGAATGAATCCAAGCATTTTATAGGCTTTTTTTACTACAAAATCAATGTGAAGATCAAAAATAAGCTTACAGTCGAAAATAATACCAAGATCTTTCACTTGAGATACACGAGAAACATTATTATCATCAATGTTATAAATAAACTCTAGAATACTTCTATTACGGGAGAAAGAAATGAGCGAACACTTGCTGTGATTGAGAGCTAAATCATTTAGTTTCAAATAAATACTCAATCTATCTGAATCTTCTTGAAGAGCGATACAATCAGATATAGAAGTAACAGGATTATATACCTTAAGGTCATCGGCATACATGATGAATCTACAATTCAAAAAGCAAGACTTGATATCATTAATGAATATAATAAAAAGAAGAGGCCCTAAATGGGATCCTTGTGGAACACCTGACGTAACAGAAAAATAATCAGATGAATATCCATTAACCTTTATACATTGTTTCTTATTTTCAAGATATGATTTAAACCAACTCAAAAGACTGCCATGAACACCATACGTCTCAAGTTTCGATATTAAGATAGAGTGATTAATTTTATCAAATGCTTTACTGAAGTCAGTGTATACAGCATCTACTTGTGCTCTATTGTCCATATGTTTAAGAATGAAATCTGAGTATTCAACCAAATTTGTTTCAGCAGACCTACCAGAGTAGAAACCGTGCTGTTCCAAGTTAATAATATTTTTGAATGATGCAAATAAATATTTATATATTATTTTTTCGAATATTTTCTCAAATATACAAAGCTTTGAGATGGGACGATAGTTTTCGATCAAGTTTCTACTACCATTCTTATGAACAGGGACAACAAGAGCTTTCTTCCACAAACTTGGACACTGACCTTCAGCAAGCGATTGATTAAAAATTATTGTTAGAGGATGGCATAAAGACAATGAGCAGTTTTTTATAAATATAGGAGGAATACCATCTGAGCCTGCTCCCTTGTTTATATCCAGGGTTGATATCATTTCACAAGTTTCATTCTCCGTAATGGATAATTCACTTAGATTAATACTAGAGTCAACATGCTTATGAAGAAATTTTGTAGTGTCAGTCTTTGTACTATTATCTAAAAATACAGAATTAAAGTAATTAGCAAACATTTGTTAAAGAAGAATATATTTTAAACTCTTAACTTTCCATCTGTTGTTCAGAATTAGTTAATTCTGGTCTTAGACTCCACTGAACCCAAAAGATATAGTTAAAAAAAAAAAGTCGGTCTGTCTGTCGGTTCGTCTGTGTGGAAGCACGATAACTTGAGAACGCGCACGAATTTTCGAATGAAATTTCATATTCAAGTTTTTTATTAAAGAGCTACGTTCAAGTTCGTGGTACCAAAACTTTGTTGACGGAACTTATTGACTTTTTGTGTTCATTTAAGAAACTGTAGTAGGTATTTATCAAAGAATATAAATAGACTAGAATTGATCCTCGAATAATGTGGCACAACATTTATCCTGAACATTTTTCGTAATTATCAGCGGTTTATTTGTTATTGAATATTAAATTATTAATAAAATATGAGTTTCTATGAAATTCGATGTTTTACTGAAGCAAAATAATAATAAGAATCATAATGTGAAATTAGAGTTATTATCACCCATATTCGGACATCACATGCAAACGTTCGTCAATTGTTCTCTTAAATTAAGTAATTCAGCTCTATCGTGTTTGGTATCAAATTTAAGCTCTTGCGAAGATATGTAATTGTAGTGGAAGTGTCACAGAGAATATTTAAACGATCATCAATTGTTTCTTTTACAAATTATTCAAATGATATTTAGTTTGGTATCAATTTAAAACTCTCGAAGAAGATAGAATTAGTAGATATCAAGGATGAATAATAATTAGTGGAATCCACGTTACACTTTCGGCGGTCAAATGTCAAAACTGTGTGTTCCAATGAACTGAAGACACTGAAAATGTAGAATAGGACTATTTATTTTCAAGAATACTTATTTTATGTAGGACTAAAATATAACTGCCATCTATCACTTTAACATTGACAGTTATCCCTTTGAAAATGACAGCTGTCACTTTGACAATGACAGATATCACTTTAACAATGACAGCTGCCACTTTGAAATATGCAATTAATTGATGCAAAACTCTGAATTTCTGAAACAGTGATGAAACTGGCCAGGAAATTTATGGTCGAGGAAGTAGTGTGTGGCCAAAGAAGATTTTTTTTGTATAATGACATCGATTTTTGATCTATATGAAAATACTAAGATGTGAGTAATATTTAATGTACCTGATTGATTATAATTTGGTTTTTATTATGTCACTACTTGGTGTGAAGAATATATATATTTTTTTTGTATCATAACTTTTTTGCCTCATATTCATGAAAATAGGGGCGCAATCTTATGATTCGCCACGGGCGGTCAAACCGAGTTGAAACTTCCAACAATTGTTGCTCGTGTTTGTGTGGAAGCTCTTGACATATTAGCATCAAAGTACGATTCGCGCTGCAGTGTTGATATTGCTCTTAATTAATATGTCAATAAGTGGTACAGAAAATTCACATTTGATTTTTTTGTTTTCATATAGTTCTAGATTTGTTTATCTAAATATTTATTATTTGGAATGCACAGACTAAACAGTTAGACCTAAAGCTCTAAAATTTGCATACTACATTTCCTATAATAACATAGATAACCACTAAAACAGAATTTTTGAAACTCTTTCCCTAATTAGCAAAAATATTATAATGATACAAACAGATGATACTTTTAACAAGAAACATCAATATTCAATTTGACATTCAGAATCCAATAAGTTCCATCTATTTCTGACCGAGAGTGCCAAATTGATGAATCAATTGACTTCACACTGAAAACAACTTCAGGACTATTTTCAATTATTAATCAATCAAGATGTCAAACGACATGTGTGTCTAATTTTGATTTTATTGATTATTCCTCAATACTTGTATTTCACTATATGATTGCCAACATATAACTAAATTAGATCAGAAAAAAAATCTGCCCGAATATCCTCTGATCATTTCATATTTATTACTGACTTGGGGATATTATAGATCAGGGTATATCAATGAACTTATTTTATATTTTTAATTCACTGTTTACATCGTTATAACATAGTAAAAAATATAAATTATGCTTAAAAGAGCTGTAATCAAGTTTTAAAAAATATTTAAAATTGAGAATAATTTTGAGCTGTTTAAACGCCGCCATTTTCGCGCGCTCTATGGATGACGTCAAATAACATGTCCAGTGTCATTACAGTCCATTGTTTACTACAGGTGTTTTCATTAAAAAAGGTCAAAAGTCAGTTTATAAGTACGGCATTGTGCCTGAATGCAAAATACTATTAGAAGTGCACCTGATAAAGTATTTTTTTCCAATCCAGGCAGGTTTTAAAATACGTAAGTAATGATGTGAGGTTATCAGAAGAGATAAAGTGTCATAATAAACTTGACAGATCATGAATAACATTATATGTGATTAGTTTTAGCAATAAAATTCAGTGTATGTATGCGGCTTCATTTAACATTTGCTTGTTTTAAAATAAACAAAAATTATGGGCTATGCTCACTGCTCATCATATTTCGGATTACATTTATTAAAATAGCGTACATAATGTGTTATTATTTGATAATTACTTTGCAGTGTTCACTCTTTTTACTTCAGCGGACGTAAAATTTGGATTTGAAAGAAAATAAGATGACATCATAAATGGATCTATTCTTGACAGATTATCCGATTGTCCTTTCACAAAACCACTATCTTAAATGATTTATGATCTCACTAGGATGCTAAAATTACATTTAAACAATAAATGAATTTACAACACACACGTTATTACTATGTTTTCTAATCAAAAGCCTGCAATGCCATACAAATGTAAGCAGTGCGCACTTGTTGGCATAGTATTTGACGTCACATTTAGCTTTAACTAATGATGTTGCGTTTTAGAACTTTGAATTTCCCTCGCAAAATTTGCACTTTTATTTATTAATTTCAAGCAATTGAAAAGATATTAATTACCAAAACGATAGTTTAGTACAAATGTCCGGCCAATAAAAATTTGGAATAAAAATATTTGAGCCAAATTTAAATTTCATCCATATTCCCTATTATCAATAATTGCTGATTAACTCAGATATCGAACGTAATGTGTGCTCAAGATAGAGCAACTACATAGTTTTTTTGCCGTATGCCATTTGATCATTGAATTAATTATTCCATTGTTATAAATGATCTAAGAAAATTCTTCCAGTACGCTCTTTCGTCATTGTGCAGAAGCAGAATCAAAGATGCGACCAAAGTTTCCTTTGAAACATCATTTTTAATTTTTTATGGTTTAGTTTCTCTTAAAGAATAGGAAAGCTGTGCCTCCCTGAAATGAAGCAATAATCAAAGTTTATTCAATATTTCCCAGTGAATTTCAGGACGAAAAAAATTTATACCTCGAGGAAAGTATTGTGCCTTGGTATATGCTTATTGTGAACAGATCTTAATTGTAGATTTAGTCGAGAGAATATATGTTGATAAAACAGAATCTTGAGCAGGCGAATTGAAAAAAATTGTTGAGATGTGACTTAAAAAAAAAATCTAAATGATTTAGTGACAGCACAACAAAAAAATTTGAGCGAGCATTTGAAGTAATAAGGTAATCTGTTACCAACTGGTAATGTATCAGATTTTGTTTCATATATATGGACATATATCGAAGCTCGCAATTCCCCAATGAAATATAGATATAATCTTATGAAGTATAAATGTTCGCTTGCACATTCACAAATTATTTTGTAAATGATATGATGATTCCTTTGAGGCAAGTAGAATGAAAATTGGGTGCTGCGAAATTTAGAATTAAATTATTTCTCAAAGCACGCGTAGGTACTTGTATATGCAGAGAACATTATGCAAAATTAAATAATGTCATTAAAATCCCCTCACTGCTGAAACCTCTCAAATTTCAAATTAAATTGCTTTTATATCTTATTAATCGCCCTAATATTTTCCTTTCAATATTATTTATCCAAATGAAATATTGAAGTTGATAGCAATAAGCAAAAACAGTATTTAAACATATCTTAATAATGAATCTCCAAATTGTGTTACCTAATTCGTGGAATAAAGTTTCGTTACGAAATTTTTCGTTCACTTTGTTGAATATTTGGTTACGATTTTATTCGATTTACATTTAAGTTTTAGGTCCACTGTATTGATATGAAAACAGACAATATGAAATAATTCAAGACGTATAATGAAAATCTAGAGTCCTACTATTCCGAAAATATTACAGTACTTCATACATAAATAATTTTAAATGTAATAATAGAAATATTTATTGTATATTATGCCCACATATTTTTTAGTTTAGCTCATTTTAATGTCTAAATAATTTTATATGTACCATTTGAAAATTAAATTCAAAAGTTCTATTTTGTTTAAAACTTACCTTGTAGCTACTTATGTGACAATAAAAAACTACTTCAAACTTCTGGTTTCCTGCACTCATCACCGCATCACTCCCTGTTTCACACCACCCTTATACAGCTATCACTATGTACTACTTCACTACGGAACCGACGTCGAAAACTTGCACCATCCCACGGCCTGCATTCCACTCAACACGGAAGCCCGCAACAGACTGAAGAACGGACGCGAAAGAGCGCCTGGCGCTTGGTCGCGAACCGGAAAAGACAGGACTCGAATTTTCGATTGAGCTGTGATTGGAAAGTTTCAGGGGAAATTGGAAGCAGAATACAAGCTGATTTGATTATTAATTTTGTAAACATGAAAAATTTATAAGTTAAGTTTCAAATTATGATTTTTTATTACTCTACGATGATCATTTCGACATATTAAGTCATCTTCAGGTATCTTTTTTATAAAAAGAATATAAATAAACAATATAACAAAATATTAACAAATGAAAACATTTCCAGTGGAAACACAAAGTTGGCAAAATAAATAACCATTATTAACTTAAAATGTTTCAACTCTTCCCCAATGAAAAAACTATGAAAAATTTATATTAATGTGATATTTAACGTTCCTTTTTATCCTTCAAAAGAAAACCAAAAATTTGATGTGGGCAAGGTACATTTTGCGAGGCCTTTTGGTGGCGCAAGAAGCAGTTGCTTTCTACTACTAACTTTATTATAGTATAGACAATGCAAACTAAATTATATTATTAGCCTAAAAATGAAGAAACGGAAATTTTTTGCTTTTAGTTTCACTAAATTTCTTAATGATTGTACCGTAATTCAGCTTAGATGCTATATCTGTTTCAATAGATAAAACTGCCAAAGCTGAAAGTCTTTCCTAACTCATCGTACTTCTCAAATAATTTTTTATTAGTTTTAATTTCGAAAAGCTCCTTTCGACGGAGGCTATACCTACCGGTATTGTTAACAAAATCGAATAGACAATGTAAATATTTGGATAAATTTCTTTGAAGTTATTTTCCATTATGTACTGAAACAGTTATTTCTCATCTTTAATGAAGTCTGGAGTCTGGTGAATTTAGGTCCATAGTTCATAATTCGTCATACAATTCGTATGATTAAAAGTCACTACTTTCACCCACTCGCAGGACTGTGTGTAAATCTTGAAAGTCTTTTATTATTTGCTCTTCCTAAAATCACAGATATTGTTCAATTTCTAAAACATGAGACCTAAATATCCTGAAACTTGTATATACTGAGATAAAATATATCAAGAAGAATCAATTCTGATAATTTTTGTTGTTATAAACATCATAAGGATGCTACGATTGCATGATGTATTACTTGAGTAACGGACGGAAGAGAGAATAGCCGAACCAGAAGCACACACTGTTTGACTCTGTATCTGCTAAACGAATTGAGATAATTGAAGTCTGTAAAAAATATCGTATTCTGCACGATTCATTCTTGTGTAATAAGAATTATTGTCGAAATATCTCAAAAAATGCAAATACCATTACCTGATAAATAACATTTAGAGTTTGTAGCTGTACTTTTCGACTGAATTGAGATAATTGAAATGTTTGGAAAGTATTGTGATCTACATACTTAGATGTAACACAATTGATAGTTTAATCAGAATATCTTCAGAAATACACATATGATTGATTGAAATTCAATACTCAATAATATTTCTAAAATCGACCATTGTAGGTAGCACAATATTTGTTGCTGTATCTTCTGAACGAAACAAGATAATTAAATAAATATGTTTTATTGGGTATATAAGTTCTGTATAAATTAATTAGGGACACAACGTTTCGATAGTAAAGTGCTGCCTTTTTCAAATGAAAAGGAATATGAAAATACATGAACAAAATTGTCAAGACAACAAAAATAAAAGTACAAATAGTAACTAGATTAGTTTAAAATATAATAACTCCTAGGGTCGTAGAGCTTTATCTGTGACTGATGATTCAATATCCACAGGTCTTCAGGAGATAATAATGAAGGTCTAAATAGGGAAATTATCAACTCCTTGTGGTTCTAGGTCAATCTGGCTCTACTCTTTTTTGTTTGGCGCATAACTGAACCATCCACAGATCTTCAGGAGGTGGTGATGAAGTAACTCTTGCAGATAGATTCGCAGATAAAAATCATTTGAAATTATGAACAAATTATTGGTAGCCATGATCGATTAAGTTCATATCCGGTATTCAAATTCAAATTATTAGGGGATTTTTTTATTTCAATTGCTTCTCTTATAATCCTCTTGAACCAATTGTTCTCTTTAGCCAGAGGCTTCGTATTATTGAAGTCAATGCCATGCAAGAAAATAACTGTTTTCCTTTTCTGGACGTTTACCTGTAGAAACAAGATAATGATAAACTTATCCATTCTGTATATAGGAAGCCGACCCATACAAATCAATATTTACATGAGTCATCAAATCACCATCCTGCTCAGAAATTTTGTACTATTAAAACTTTATATCAGAGAGCCTCTTCATTATGTCATCCTAGTAAACTATCTGATGAAATCAAATTTTTTGATGATGTTTTCTTGAAGAATGGTTATAATATAACACAGATTAAGAAAGCACTTAGACAACAGAACTCTACGCCACCTGTTCAAGATCCAAATAATAAGAAAATATTTGTTACGTTGCCTTACGTAGCTAATATAACGGATAAAATTGGAAGGCTTCTACATAATAATGACATTAAAACTTCATACACTTCCAGTTTAAAAATTAAAAATCTTATTGGTAATTTTAGAGACAGATTTCCTCTACAGTATCCAGGTATATACAAGATTCCTTGTCAATGTGACAAAGTATACATTGGACAAACCAGGAGGACTGTAGAAACAAGATTGAAAGAGCATTCTCGTCATATAAGATTGAACCATCCAGAAAAATCTGCTGTGGCTGAGCATGCTGTTCAAGAATTACATGGCATTGACTTCAATAATACGAAGCTTCTGGCTAAAGAGAACAATTGGTTCAAGAGGCTTATAAGAGAAGCAATTGAAATAAAAAAAACACCGAATAATTTGAATTTGAATATCGGATATGAACTTAATCGATCATGGCTACTAATAATTTGTTCATAATTTCAAGTGATTTTTATAAACGAATCTACTTGCAAGGGATACTTCATCACCACCACCTGAAGATCTGTGGATGGTTCAGTTATGCGCCAAACCAAAAAGAGTAGAGCCAGATTGACCTAGAACCACAAGGAGTTGACAATTTCCTTATTTAGACCTTCATTATTATCTCCTGAAGACCTGTGGATATTGAATCATCAATCACAGGCAAAGCTTTGCGATCCTAGGAGTTATTATATTTTAAACTAATCTAGGTACTATTTCTACTTTTATTTTTGTCTTGACAATTTTGTTTATGTATTTTCATATTTCTTTTCACTTGAAAAAGGCAGCACTTTGCTGTCGAAACGTTGTGTTTCTAATTAATTTATACAGAACTTATGTACCCAATAAAAAATATGTATTTAAAAATGAGTTCTGAAAAGTGTTTACCTTCATTAAGATAATTAAAATTTGTAAGGAACATATTATCCAACACAATTAATAAAATCAATAGAAATGTCCTACAAACTGAACTGACAACATATTTCTGTTTAAAAATGAGAATAAAAGATTATCAACAACAACAAAATTCAATAGACAATGTAAATATTTGTATTTTCATTCAAATTATTTTCTATTATGTATTGAAGCAGTTTTTTTACATCTTTAATGAAGTCTCATAGTTTGTAACCTTTCATACAATTCGTAAGGTTGGAAGTTACTATTTTCACCCACTTGCTGGACTGTGTGTGAATCTTGAAAGTTATTTATTAGTTGCTCTTTTGGTATATTTTTGAATTCTCTCAAATCATAAAGGAAACCGAAATGTCCATTTAATGACATAAATCTCAATTCCATATTGCTTATTATAGAATCAATTATTGTGTTGAGAAAATCTGAGTCATATCGGCTTGAGGCGCGAAGCCTCTCGGACCGCCTCGGAGAATGCGGGCCTTCATATAATAAAATCGTGCGAAAATTGAATATACAGTTTTCGTCCTTATGGTATCATCCAATCAAGCGTCAGAATTGTCATAAAGACGATTTTATAAGAGCTATATTCCTTTGCTTGCGTTGCGACTAGATCTAATTAATATAAGGAATTTGGGTCTATTTCATTCAACTTGCAAACTGTATATGATACGCTGAAATGAACTGAACGGATTCCGTCCAGAATCGAAAGAGCGGTCGTCGGGCCAAAAGTAGCAAAAATGTTGTTAAAAAAATCTGATTCATATTGGCTTTATGCGCGAGGCCGTAGGCGGTGGTCCACTTCTTTCACTTACTTGTACTAAGTATGAGGAAGTATTGTGAGACCGACAAAATTCACTAATCGAGATTTTGATGGACATATCCGTTTTGAGCATCCCTGAATCCATTTTGACTATTTTCGGCTTAATGTCGGTACGTATGTACGTTCGTTCGTTCGTTCATAACTCGCAAATCTCAAAACTGGTTGAACGTATAATGTTGAAATTTTGTATTTAAGACTGGTATAGGGTCTAGTTGTGCACCTCGTATTATGGTTCCAATCGTTTGTACCAAAAGTGCACTTTACTTGAAACTTTTTTCGAATTTTTCTGATGATAAATCCAGAATGATCAACCGTAGGATATTGAAATTCAGTATTTGAACTTGTTGCTGTATCAGAATGGTTATCTGTTATTTTTGTTTGAATCGGTCAAGCGAGAAGTGCACTTTAGTGTTTGAACTTGTTGTAACATCAAAATAGCTATCTACTATTTTTGTATCAATCGGCTGAGCCGGAAGTGCAGTTTATATGTATAACAGACATTCAGAATTTGCCGTATAAAACAATCAGTTCAATTGAAATGTTAAGGTAGGCAATAATAATCTTCTGTCATTTTTTTGATTCTGTTTGACATTGTATATGTTAAAATATTATTAAAATCATATTAATTATAATCTGAAGTGACAGAAAACTTTATTGAATAAATTTGTGTATATATCAAATGATGTACAAGTAAGTCACGTGATGTTCACGTCAGATTTTTTGGGACAATGCAAACACCAATCTAGCTCTTTAATTCATAACAGTTTGTTGTATATCCTCTTGAATGAAGTAATATAGGAAAAAGCTCTGTTAATTATATATGCAATTATTGTCCATATTTCCTCCATATTTCATTCATTAAATCAATTTCAATTCGGATCTTATCTGAGAGAATTAGAAACAGAAACAGAGACTATAAGTTGGAAGCGCAGAATCCGTAAACGCTGTTTGGTACTTGGCTATCAGCCTGTTGCTTCAGCACGTTGGAGATTAGCAGTCATCCTGATCCTTAAAATCCCTTTATACTATCAGAGGTCCACACTTGTATTCTGCCAGCATCCCTATTTACGGCTTCTTGATTTCAGCCAAAATCTAATTCTTTAATTACAATAGCAGTCATCTATATCCTTCATCCGAGGCAGAGACGGACTGCAAGATTTCAAAATTATATCACAATCTTAAAAGTGACATTTTCATTAGATTAACCTCAAGCAGTCGGGTCGGACTTTTTTAACTACTCTTCAACTTTCAAACATGCCTTCTTCTCAAATGAGGTTAGTATGAGCCCCATTTTACATTTAATTCTTAATTTGTTCTTCATATATTATAATCATTTAACAATTGTTTCACATGTTTATTCAACAAAATATTTTATTACAGCTAATTCACAATCAACAATCCACAATCCATAATCCACCATTTTATTTTGGATTGGGATTATAATTGTGAATTTTGGATCAGGAATTGTGGTTTTTGGATTGGGATTAGGATTTTGGATTAGGATGGGATTTCTGGATTTTGGATTTTGGATTGAGATTGGGATTGGGTATGTGGATTTTTGATTGGGATTGGGATTGTGGATTTTCGATTAGGATTGGGATCGTGGATTCTTGGATTTTGGATTGGGATTAAAATGGTGTGTACAATATGCATATATTTTTGTATAAGAGGTTGAAATATTTCACTCATACTGAATATATGTTCAGTGAATGATTCGAAAGGCCAAATTTATCCTCTTCATAACAAGAAACCAGTATACGTAACAAAAAATTAATTATATGTGAAAAAAAATGCATTTTTTCGGTTCCTTTCGAATTTACTAATTCAAAACAGAACATCGGTTTGGTACAAAACATATTAATTTTCAATGGATACTGAAAATAACTGTCTAAAATCTCTTGGTTCTAGAATCGAGTCGAAGTGAACTAGGAATCGGAATCAGAATCGAAAACCGATTCTAGAATCGGAACCGGGCCCGGAACCGAGAACCGGTCAGTTGCATATTCAAATAACCGGGTACCCGGTTCTTACAAAAACCGGTATCGAATAGTACCGATACCGGTTCCCACCACTTCTTCAAACTACTAGTATTGTTTGGTCGAAAGAAACGTAATTTTGATGATTGTATAATTTATCTAGCTCGTGGTCTTACTGACAATAATAAAAATTATTTAGATGATGCTAAACAAGCAAGACACTAACGCCAACTATTTTACTTTCCGTTAATATTCTCAAAATGTTTGATGATGAATAACACCTACCGTTTGAAAGAATAGAAAAAACAGTGGAACACCCTATTGAAATAGGACACCTGTATATAATTTCTTCTCCATTTGAACTTTAAGTATGCCAAAACTCACATTGCCCAATGCGCACAATACAAAGTTTTCCATTCACTTAACAATAAAATGGGACACCCTGTATATACTTTTAGCTTGCTGCACTCTTCTTCTATATAAACTTCAAGTATACCTAATCTCACATTCCTTCATGCGCGCAGTAAAAAGTTTTCTCTCCACGTAAAATTAATATGGGACACCTGTATATACTTTCAGCTTTCTGCATTTCTTTTCCACATTCCTTCGTGCGTGCGGTAAAAAATTTTCTTCTCACGTAAAGTTAAAATGGGACACCTGTATATACTTTTAGCTTTCTGCACTCCTTCTTCATATAACTTCAAGTACGCTAAATCTCATCTTTCTTTATGCGCGCAGTAAAAAGTTTTCTCCTCACGTAAAATTAAAATTGAACACTCTGTATATAATTTTGTCTTTCTGTTCTTCCTTTTCCACTCAGAATTCAAGTATGTCAAATCTCTCATTTTTTCGTGCGTGCGGTACAAAATTTTCTCTTCACGTCAAATTAAAATGGGACACTTATATATAATTCCAGCTTTATTAACTTCAAGTATGCCAAATCTCACATTCCTTCATGCGTGCAGTATAAAGTTTTCTCTTCAAGTAAAATTAAAATGGGACTCCTGAATATACTTTTACTTTTTTGCACTCCTTCTCCATTTAAACTGCCAGATCTTACATTCCCCCGTGCGCGGGACAAAATTTTCTCCTCATGTAAAATTAAAATGGGACACCTGTATATATTGTTAGCTTTCTGCACTCCTTCTTCATATAAACTTCAAGTACACCAAATCTCATCTTCCTTTATGCGCGCAGTAAAAAAGTTTTCTTCTTACGTGAAATTAAAATAGAACATCCTGTATATAATTTTCGCTTTCTGCACATCGTCTCCGTATAAACTTTCCATTCGTCCGTGCATGCAATATGTTTAAAAAGGGATCGAAAATTTTCTCTTTACGTATAAATATATAGATATTATTATCATTTTGATCACCCTGTATAATGAAAAATTATCATGAATAAATAATATTACGATAATTTAGACAGCGGAAGGTCAAGTGTTATTTATTATATTTACTCCAATTATATGATTTTTTGTTGAATTCATCAATAAATACTTGTATCAAAACACCCTGTATAATTTAAATTTATAATAAATAAATAATGTTGCTATATTTCAAATTACAATTATACGATTTTTTGTTGAATTAATCAATAAATATTTGTATCAACAAATGTACACCCTGTATAATTTAAATTTATGAAAATTAAATAATATTGCTATATTTCAAATAACGGAAGGTTATTCATTTCAAATTCATATTTTTATTTAATTTTCGATCAAATTTATTGATAAATATTCTTCAAAAAACAAACATACTGTATAATTTAAATTTGTTGTGAATAAATAATATTTTTATTTTTAAAACAACGGGAAGTCATGTATTGGCCTTTTTTCGTTAAGTACATCTGTATAGAAATTTATTGATTAAAACATTCTTGTTTAATTTGGATTTAATTGGTAGAGAAGTTTTGACTTGCTTGGCTGCAGGTGTTCAAGGCACTGTACAATGCTTTATATATGCACTGTTGATTCAGAATTCGTGCTGTTCGGTTGTACGTCGTGTAACTCTAGAACAAATCGTTGATTTAAAGTTGTTTAAAAGTGTTCAAATGTTATATTTGGGGTTGTGAATTTTGCTTATTAACGTAGAGATCAAAATTTTGTATATTTAAATATGTAAATTGGGTGATTTTTGTTCCGCATTGCGTGTACGTTAGGTGCATGTATTTGCGATGTTAGTCTTTGCTTTTATTATGTATTAAATTGATAAAATGTCTTGGTTTTTTTGCAAAGGCCTGTAATGAAAGGTCCAACGTGGGAATCGGTGCACACGTAGGTACCGCTACGAGAGGCACCCCCCCTGGTGAACACCACCGCGTGGATTTGCAATGAGTTCTAGGGCGAACGAGCGAATTAACTGGGGAGTAACGGCATACTCTCGATATGTACCTATCGGAAGTCGGAAAATATGGTAATTGGCGGGGGTCCTTGATTAAGTTCAAGAAACAACATTAGCTGAGACCGATACTTAAGGTTACCATATCGCGTAATTAGGCGGTATCGCGGGCCTCGGAATATGCATTGGCCACGTATTCAAACAACGTATTTTTTTTTTTTTGCAAACGACGAGCACACCGGTGCTTGGGTGTCTGAGCGCTCAGGCACTCATTGGGGTAGTAAAGTAGAGTCAATATCAGTAGCATAATATAGCAGAACACTTTTAAATAATCTCGCGAAATTGAAAAGCAACAATCAATCGCGTTAGCTAGCTCTCCGAATAAATATATCCGTCGAATAAGCGCTAAACACACACAAAACACTTTTGAATGATGAACGAATGTTGAATGAATGTAATTAATCAAAAATTCCCTTTCAGCTTCTTCAATTCAGCAGTAACACCTCCAACGAATTAACAAAAGGACGTATGTTGGCTAATAAACTTTGCTTTTCAGGTTCTAATCGTTTTTCTTTCAGCTATTTTGTATTGCTTTTTCGCAGATTTCTAATTAATTTGTATTTTTTCAGATCATTTGCTGAGGATGAGCCCAGCTGTTGAGGTGGATGGACATCGAGGAAATGGACAACGTGGGAGGAGCTGAGGATGAGCTCAGCTGCCAAAATCAATATTTTTTTTTGTTGAATATGATTCACCAAAATTTGTTTTGAGTTTCTGTTTCAGGTTGGCGGTCATCAATCGTCGTAACATCATTGCATCATCAGCTAGGTAATATAATATTACTCATTGTATAACTGTTTTTAACTACTGCTAAAATAATTTATCTAATATTTGAATTCATAATTTCAATTCAGAGTTCAGCAGCAGAACCAAAGCCCAGCAGCAGAACCGGAGCCCAGCAGCAGAACAAGAGCAGAGCCCAGCAGCTAAATCAGAGCCCCGCAGCGAAATCAGAGCCCAGCAGTGAAATCAGAGCCCAGCAGCAAAATCAAACCACAGCAGCAGATCCAGAGCCCAGCAGCCGTCCAAGAAGTCCTCTAGTAGCTGCAGAAGATCAGTACATCAGTAGCAGCTGTTCCTGTCCCCAGATTCAACTTTAAAGAAGTCCACTGATTAATTTCGGCCCGCTGCTTGCAAAGTTCAAGTGAGTTGAATTTATTTTCTAATTTTTCGACTTGTAATAATTATTTTGTTGTTACAGTTGCAGTACGCGAAGAAGCCACTTCTCTGGTCTAGGTTTCGCTGGGGTTTTCCTAGACCCAAAGGGAGAATTCCCGGAGAAGAGTTCGTCTCTTTCCCCTTAGTCATTGCCTGGGGGCGAACAAGGCTTACAACAACGCAACAGCAACGTAAACAAGACTTCCAACAACACAGCAGCATCGAGTAATCAACAATTAATCTTCGAACCTTTGTACCCTTTCCTTATTTCCAAAATAAACTCATTACCCCAAAATTTACTGTTGTATTTATTTCTAAAACCTATTTTTATTGTTTTCAGGAGTAGTTAGTGAAATAAATGTGTTGTTAAATAATTTGCAAAATAAATTAAATTCATTAATAACTTGCATGTTTTATTTTATAAGTAAATAAAATTGAAAATTGAAATTGTATTGTTGAAATTTAAATATTATATTAAAATTAAATTCATATTTTTTAGAAATTCATCTCTCAATAAATGCTACCAAAAAAACATTCATTAAATAAATTTATTTTCACTATTTTAATTATACAAAAATATCAAATTTATCCAAAATTTACTGTTGTATTCATTTCTAAAACCTATTTTTATTGTTTTCAGAAGTAGTTAGGCTTAAGAATACTCCTTGTTCTGTAACTTATTTTAAAATTACCGAATAAAAAACCTTTCCCACAAAATTAGTTGTATTTTATTCATTTCAGAAACCTCTACTTTTTTTTCAGTCATAAATAAATGATAAAGTCTCATAATTAATATTTAATTAATCATTTTGTAAGTTTAATTGGCGGGCAACCCGCAATGCAAGTTTCTTAAGAATTGAAAACCCTTTTTTCATCTGCTCAAAGGGTGCTAGTCATCATAAAAATTATTTTTGTATGAATAATATGATAAATCCTTAAATAGAATATGAATTATATTCTATTAATTTTGAAAATAATTAATGAATGTGGTACAGCAAAAAATATATCCTAATCCGGTAGACAATTAGAAATAAAACTAAAAGTATCCTTGAAAATTTTTGATAAAATTATCCGTTTAGCCAAAAAAATATATTTAGTGTACATTTATTCCAAACGAGCTAAGTGGTGCCACATATGCAGCAAAATGTCAACTAATCGCTGAACTTGCCAGATATTCATTTAAAAAGTTCGTATATTGATATCTCTGAAATGAAGGCCCCAATCAAAAAAAATTGTCAATCAAACTCATATTATTTTTCAAAATAATATTAGGTGTTTCATATAAATTTTTGCGATTAGGGCTCTGGTTTTATAGATAATCGTTAATTCATGAAATAATCAATAACTTTGGAATTATAAACCTTATTGGCAAAAAAAATATTGTACAATATTTAATTTAAACAACAAGTAAGGCTTTAATTGAAACATTTTGTTATTAAGGCCATAGTTGGGCCAAAAAAAATGATAACGTAAATGCCTATTTATTTTGGGACAAATGAAGTACAGCAGAATTAATTAATGCCTATCTGGTAGACTATTGAAATCAAAATCAACAGTTCTTCACAAAATTTTTGATACAATGAGCCGCTTGGTCAAAAATAAATATATTTAATTTCCACTTATTCCAAACAAGCCATGTAGTGCCATCTGTGTAGCGAAACGTAAACTGATTGCTGGACTTGAATTATAAAAGTTTAATGTAGTTATAACTCAAAAATGAGTACGGCAACCAAAAAAAAGTTTTAAGTAAACTCATATTATTTTCAAAAAATAGATGGGGTATTTCATTTACTACTTTTTGATTAGTGCTGTCGTTACGTCAGAAATCACCTTTTCACAAATTATCGATTTCCAAGTGAACAAGGGCACTAATCAAAAAAAGATACATGAAGTACCCTAACTGATTTTTAAAAATAGTATGACTCAACTTGAAACTTTTTTTTTGATTGTTGTACTTATTTTCGAGTTATTGATACCAGCACTTTAATAGGTCATGTACCAATTACTCAAAAATGAGTACAAGAAGCGAAAAAAAGTCTTGTGTAAAGTCATATTATTTTTGGAAAATAAGGAGGGTACTTCAAATAAAAATTTTTGATTAAAGCCTTTATTTAGGAGGAAATCATGAATTTATAAAAGTACTAATAACTCCAGTATTATAAGTCACAGGAACAAACTTTTGGATTAGTAGCATTTATTTTTGATCTGTGATATAATTTATTCCAATATCTTTGGATGTAAGCCCTTGTGAGGGCTGTAATCAATAATTTCTACCCCTGCAAAACTAGTACTGAATACAAAAATTATTTTATGCTTGATCGATGCAAAATTATAATTGAGTGATACTTTCTGATGAAAAAATTTTCAAAATAAGTTGCCATTTAGCCACAAAAAAATAAAACTATTTCAGGGTTTCTCAAAATGAAGTACATGCTGCCATCTCTTCGATTCTCGTGAACTAACAAGTAAGCAGGTCATACATCATAGCTGCTCAACAGATAACCGTAGTTTCAAATGTCAATTTCTAATAGAGAGCTTATATTTCCTAAATAAATGATTCTAGATTTATCAATCAACCTTTCATATGAAGTTTATATTATCTTATTTGTTTTAAAATTGGATCTAGTCCTTTATCGATTAAGCCCACAAAGTATAAGGGTAAAATAATGCAACGGGAATTTGGTCATACTTTCCACCTGCTCAATAGATAGTCGCAAATTTATAAATCAATTTTTAGTAAAGGGCGTATATTTGGAAAATTGTTGGCAAATTTGAATCAAGTTTTTAATATTCTGATTTTAAGGATTAAAATTCATATTTAAATATATTTGGTTGGCAAGTCAACAACAGTTATTTTATTGCATACCTCTTTAGCGGGAGCTGGGATTTAACCGGCGATCGACGCGTCGCTTCACGTGAATAATTCTTGAGTCATTACTTGAATAATAATTATAGACTAATATTTATACTTGCAAGAATTTAATAAAGAGTATATTTTAATTAAAAATGATGTATAACAGTTCGTACGTCAACAATCAACATATCTTTGAATAGGTACTAGTTTGTTTAGCTAGTCAGAGATGGCAGCATCTAGCACGTTTTTGAATTAAATTTTTTAAAAAGCAATAAATAGCGACTATTTGTTATGTTTATTTATACCAGAGCCTCTTGAATATCTTATTTTAAATAAATTTGATATTTTTGAATAATTAACTTTACTCCTGAATTTTCAAAAAATATAAACTCAATTTGAATATAGTATTTAAATCTCAACAATACAATTTAAATTTTCAATTGTGTTTAATTTAAAAATAAAAATAAACAAGTTATTAATTTATTTTGCAAACTATTTAATAATACATTTATTCTCCTAACTATTCCTAAAAACAATAAAAATAGGTTTTGGAAATAAATACAACAGTAAATTTTGGGGAAATGAGTTCATTTTGGGAATTAGGAAAGGACACAAAGGTTCGAAGCTTAACTGTTGATTACTAGATGCTTTTGTCTTGTTGGAAGTCTTGTTCGCGATGCTGTTGCATTGTTGTAAGCCTTGTTCGCCCCCAGGCAATGACTAAGGGGGAATTCTCCCTTTGGGCCTAGGAAAACCCCAGCGAAACCTAGACCAGAGAAGTGGCTTCTTCGCGTGCTGCAACTGTAACAACAAAATAATCATTACAAGTCGTAAAAGAAATTAAACTCACTTGAACTTTGCAAGCAGCGGACTGAAATTAATCAGTTGATTTCTTCAAAGTTGAATCTGGGGACAGGAACAGCTGCTGCTGATGTACTGATCTTCTGCAGCTACTGGAAGATTTCTTGGACGGCTGCTGGGCTCTGTTTCTGCTGCTGTGGTTTGATTTTGCTGCTGGGCTCTGATTTCACTGCTGGGCTCTTATTTCACTGCTGGGCTCTGCTCTGATTTTGCTGCTGGGCTCTGGTTCTGCTGCTGGGCTCTGATTCTGCTGCTGGGCTCTGATTCTGGTGCTGCGCTCTAGTTCTGCTGCTGGGCTCTGGTTCCGCTCTTGGATGGCCTAAAAACATAAAAAATACAAATATATTAATAAATTGAAGATTAGTAAGTTTTTCATCATTATTTTAAATAAATCTTACGTGTTGATGTTGTGGCAATAACTTTGAGCTGAAAGGGAATATTTTGATTAGTTTGGCGGGGCGCTCCCACGGTGGTTGATTGTTAGCAGCTTGGCTTAAAGATGAAAACTGCTGGGCCACTTCCAACGAAGGAAGACTGCTACTTGAAGCTTGAAGCTTGAAGCTTGAAGTTTTGATGTGAAGATGATGATGCTGAGCTGAAAGGGAATGTTTTGATTAGTTCGGCGGGGTGCTCCCTCGGTGGTCTATTGCAAGCTGCTGGGCTTAAAGATGAAGCTGCTGGGCCACTTCCAACGACGGAAGACTGCTACTTGAAGCTTGAAGTCCTGCAATCATAAAATACACACAAAAATTAATTAAACTGTCAGAATGCCAAACTATGAAACAAAAATATTACCTTTCCAGCGATCTGTAAAACAATAAAAAAACAAATAAACAGATTAGAGACCTGTAAACAATATTTTATTAGTTAACTTACGCCACCTCTGATCTGAAAATTAATAGAGAAAAAAATAGATTAGAAGCCTGAAACAAACAATTATTTTTTAGTTAACTTACGTCCTGTTGATGATGATGATGATGATGATGTACTGAAAGGGAATTTTGATTAAGCATTCATTCAACATTCATCACACACCATTCAAGCCCCCAATTCGCAATTTGCAGTTCACGAGCTAATTAAAAAAAAAGAACTAACACCGCCGCGTGTTTGTTCAGAGTTTACGTGGGTCCCTGCCGAACCCCGGTGTTTAACGCCTAAAACGCGACCTATACCTGCCACGTAGCGGCTACTCCTCAGTTTCCCCCTGGCTATAGATCTATCACATGATTGCATGCTTCAGGCACTTCCACACCCACCCTTCGGCCAGGAGTCACCAGGGGTACTACCTCTAGAGTGAAGGCCTACGGATGGCAGCGACCGAGTATAGGATTCCCGGCAAAAAACCCGGCGAGGGAAAGTAGCCAGGCATCTTCGGCTACCCCCCTAGTTTGCGCACCGACTTAGTCCATCGCGAATTTAACAAAGTGCCTACCCAAAACTAAAGCGCATTTTATTATTATTGCAAAATGAGTTACGGATTTAATTAAATACGTTGGCTCCGCGGAGCTGCGCTTTCAACGCCGTACAAAATCACCGAACGTGAATTTAAATTTAAACTACAAGCAAAAGCTAAACGAACGAAGGATGCTAACCACCCTAACCCACGAATGGGTCACGAACAATCCCAGCTACAACCCTAAGCCTTAATTGAAACACAAAAGCAAGCGCCCGTGGACTATCAGCACAACGGCCGGGCTGATAATCAACGAAAAAACACATTCCAACCAGCATAACGATTTATAATGAATCTTCGACCTACGTTCATTTGCCTATAGTGCGCAATGCATTAGAAAGAATACACAATATAAAGAAGTGTCGCGTAGCGTTCAAACAAATTATGATAAATTTGTTACCGCATGGATGAATTAATTCTAATTTAATAGAATTAAGTTTGGAAATGAAATATATTATCGAATAATGAATAATACAGCATTTTGTACACTATTTGAACATTTAAAAATATATATTATTTCAACCGCAAATTCGTCATCACACTTAATCCACCCCTATAAAATAGTTGTTTTATTCATAAATAACCACTCATTTTAGCAAGAACCATAATAAAAAATATTAAGATAAATGAGAGATGTGCCTGTACCGCAACTGAAGACGTGTAATACATTAAGGGTTGTATAGTCAAGGGTTGAACTGGTTGTATAATAAATCGTAATAAATGAGCTTCCTATTATAACGTTTGTTTCATCATCACGATTTTTATTTCAGAAGAAACAAACCTTCAAAGTCGTTGCATCATTCAACCTCTTATACAACTTACCCCCTGTACTATCAGGGTTAAAAAATCAAGGGTTTAAATAAGCTTTCTATCAATTTTTGGTTTATTACTATACGGTCAGTGCCGTCTCAAGCGGGGCGCAAGGGGTGCACGGCACCTCGGCGCCGTGTCCTTGAAAGTGACAGTTGGGCCCCGAACATAATTCTTCAAAACTAAGACCAATTTCTTCAACAAAACATTTTATTAGAGCTAATCCACAATCAAAAATCCATAATCCACCATTCTATCTTGGGATTGTGGATTGGGATTGGGTTTCTGGATTTTGGATTGGGACTGTGGATTTTTGATTGGGATTATGGATTTTCGATTAGGATTGGGTTTCTGAATCTTGGATTGAGATTAGGATTGTGGATTTTTGGTTGGGATTGGGGTTGTAGAATTTGGGATTGGGTTTCTGAATTTTGGATTGGGATTAAGGATTTTTGATTGGGATTGTGGATTTTTGATTGGGATTGGGATTGTGGATTGTAGATTTTGGATTGAAATTGTGGGCTATGAATTGGGATTGAAATTGTGGGCTATGAATTGGGATTGGGCTTAAATTGTGTATTTTGAATTGGGATTGTGAATTTTTAATAGGGATTGGGATTAATATTGTGGATTATGGGTTGGGATTAAAATTATGTATTGGGATTCAAATTGTGGACTAGGACTAAAATTGTGAATTGTGGTTTGAGATTTAAATTATTGATAGTGGATTGGCATTAAAATTTTGGATTGTGGATTGGGACTTTTTCCACAAAATTAATTGTGTTTTATTTATTTTAGAGATGAGCAATAAAGTCTCCTAGATAATATTTAATAATGGAATTTGTAAACTCAAATTAAAATATAATTCAATTGGTGAGCAACCCGCAACGCAAGTTTCCAATAAATTAAGAACCCCTTATTCAATTGCAAAAAGGCTGTTAGTAATAATAAAAAAAATTGTTTATTGTGTGAATAATGAAATAAAATCTTCCATAAAACATGAATTTTGATTTATTCATTTTAAAAATGATAAATTAATAAAATAATCATATTTGAGCAGCAAGTGCAGTATACCAAAAAATTGTACTTATCTGGTGGATAATTAAAAGACAAAATTAAAACTTTCGCAAAGTGCACGGCAAATGAACACAAAAAACTATCAGCAACTGTTGATATCCCTATATCAAAATAAGTATTTATTATAAATTGTATACACTTCAATTAAAATCAATCATAATCCAACGGTTTCAATTCAATTGTAAAATTAAATAAATGCTGAAAACGTAAAAAATCTAAGCTTTAATAGATAAATACATTTTTCCTTTTATTGTTTGTTTAACTGGATTTATTTTTTTTAGAATTTGCGTCATGATATTCACTAGTTGTTCGCTTGATAAGCCAGTTTTCTTTGACTTGAATTTCTGAAGCAGTTCAGTCGTTGTCATCGGTTTCCTCATAAGATATCTTCTCACAGCATCTTCAGTGATTCCAGATTCGCTAATGACAAGAAAATAATTTATTTGTAAGGCATGGCAAGACAATTGTTGACAGAATATTACTGTAGCTTATTTTGACATTAACAGTGTGCTAGAATTTTTCTATGTTACCACTAAAAATATTTGGAATAGTACCTAGATCCAGGAATATAATTTGATAAAGAGGTATCAAATTTCGGCTTCTTGGAAACAGTGTCAGTGAGTATCGGCAGCTTTCTTTTGTTATTCTGAGATGGTCCTTGCATCGGAGAAGCGGATCTAGAACTATTTGCACTGTAAAATAATATTATAATAAATATTCAATATTAGAATTGAAACAAATGATGAAAACCTGTTTGAATCTTTTTCTTTATCCTTTTCTTCTTCCTTTCCTTTCTTATCCTTCTTTTCCTTCTTATTCTCGGATTCTGAATCAGTGCTGTCGGAACTAAAGTCACTACTTGACTCTTCTACAAAATTTATATGTCAATAATCAGAATAAAATATGTTAATGCTTATTTTTTTATTCAAGTACCTTTCCCAGTTTTCTCTTTTTCAGGCTTCTTTTTATTACTTTTTGACTCTTTTTTCTTCTGTTTCTTCTTGCTTTTCTTTTTATCGGCATCCTTTTCGTCTTTATTTTCTTTCTTTTCATCATTTTCATCCTCATTACTCTGCTCTTTCTCGGATTTGTTCTCTTCGTCTTCCGAATCTTCATCGGATGTTAAGAGTTTTCTTAAGGCCTTTTCTTCAGCAACTCCTTGCAGATTCTTGCTCGGTTCTTCAGGCTCACTTTCGCTACTATCACTAATGTAATCTAATTCGCGACCTTCATTGTCTCCATCATCAGAGTCTTCAAATGCTTCTAGATCAGTGTCGCGTTTTGGTTTTTTCTTTTTGTTGTCAGCTGGAACAGAAATTAGTTAAAACATAATAAATTTCGAATTTTATTAACGAATACGTTTCTTGTTTTTCTTTTTCTTGTCCGGTTTTTCCTCTTCTCGCTTCTCTTCTCCCCCAGATTCCTCCGAATCATCTTCTGAACTATCCATCCAATCATCCATATCAGAGATTTTCAAATCTAGAAATTGTTTGTTTTGTTAAATTAAAATGTATATAATTTAAGTGTGAACCTTTCGTTTTTTTTCCTCCTTTTTTGCCTTTTTCTAGTTCTTCTCCATCTGCTACTATATCTTCATCACCCTTTAATCTTTTGCGCAACATAAGCTGGAAATAATTGATTACTCTGTTACGTTTTCCAAATTCTTGTTCGGCTTCTTCAGCTGACAGAGATTTGTACCTCTGGATAGGTTGAAATTTGTACCTACATTCAAAAATAGATTCAGTAATAGCAAATTACTACAATTTCAGGTAATTACCATTCATTTAATGGAAAAGCTTCAATCGCTCCGTCTGGAGCATGAGTGAACACATAATACGCAGCATTTTCTGAAACACCGCCTTCACGAATTCCCTTGAATTTCTTTCCTAAACTACCGCCAGCCTTCAAAATCCATGGTTGATCATCTGGTTTATACTTTCTAGCAATTATACCTAGCTTCTTTCTTCGTGCTTCTTCCCTTGCTTCTTTACCGAATTCGGAACCAGCACCAAATCTATACGTGTTAGAAACAAATGAATTAGGTACACGTTTAAACAATTGAAGATAAATATACGTTAAGAACAACTGAATGTAATTTATTATTATTGGGAATATACAAACTTTGGCGTCTCTTCATCTATGCCACGAAATTCTCTTATGTTATTTTCTCGTTCCATTTTTACAGATGACCATTTACTGAAATCAACACCCAGGGTTGCATTAAACCTCATGACATGGTAACGCTTCTTCACATTCTTAGGAACTCTAATGGAATATTCTTGACAGCTTGCACCCTTACAAAATAAGCAAAATATTATTATAACCTCTTTGAACATTATGTTCTATTATTGCAGATTAAGGTATAACTTACAGCAGTGGACGACATTTTGAAGCTACTTAAAATCTAATTTTTATCAATTGAATACAAAAATATGTACAAAATTTATCCCATACAATAGTATAATCGACTGTTCCACTTGACGTTCAGATTGCAACCTAAGCAAACTTTGGGTATGACCCAACCTGACCGTAATCTGTCAAAATCATAAATTTATGAGAAATCGAAAAAGCTCGCATGAATTCTAGTTGAAATTCATCGCCAAGTATTCTCTGTTCCTACAAAATTATCCTAAAATGTTGAGTTCAGTCAAAAATAATCAATTTATTTGATACAGTAGCAAAACGATCCTTGTGCTGCCATCTCTTGATAGGGTGCTCTATTAAACGCTCTTAGAATCCCAAAACAACTCGATGGTTCAGTTATTTATCAGAACTTTGGTCAGAAAAATATGAACTATTCCGGTTGGAGTCCATGACAAATACTTTGAAGAAATTATTGATGTAACTAAGATTTTTTTTTTTTTATTTACTTCATTTTCTATTGCGGGGAGCAAATATCATTCAATTTTGATCTGTTTTGATGGAAAAAATTCTTCAGCTGGAAATCATTAATGTAGAAAAAATAGCTTTCGCATTGTTTCAAATTAACGCTTAATATTATACTTTGCATAGAAAAATATGAATATAATAGGCACTGTCGCTTTGCAATAAACACATAATTGTAAGCAAGAACAAATAATGAACTACGATTTTCAATATGGAGGATAAAAAGAAAAACATTATTCTCTCAAATATTGATAAAATAATGACTACTTTTGATTTTAAATTCTGCATATTTTATTTGAAACTTTGATGTGTCGATGCTTTAACCAAGGATCTTCTTTTAGAAAACAATGATACAAAATAAAAAAGGCAAGTAACTAGATACTAAAAATATACAGAATACTAGACTCGGAGTATACTAGATGAGATAACGTGGATATCACATCGAAACAAAAAGAATAAAATCCTCTGGCATTCATCCCAAGACTTGAGGAAATGTTTTTAATATTCTAGAAAGTTTAATACACGGTAGGAATTGTATTAAAAGCAGGTTTTGTATTTTAAATATAATTGATAATATTTTAATTTATGCAAAAAAGTAGAGTTGTAAAAAGCATTATGAAAGGGCCAACAAAGTATTTGATGCCGAATCTTGCTGCGTCACTAGAATTATTAACTCAACTGCCACAAGATGGCAGCATCTAGCACGTTTTAGAACTGTCATTTGGAAATAGCACCTTTTTGGCATTTTTGCTTGAATTAAAATATATATTCGTGATTTTGTAGTTCAAATATAATACACAGAGCCGTAAAAAGTGCAAATAATTCCTTATATAAGGAAAATAATTTCTCATGTCAATTATTGACAGGTGCTGACTCTGGCGGACAATCTCAACACTTTACTCAAGACTTTCAAAATAAATGGACTTTTTATTGAAAATTAATTTAAATAATAAAAGAATCAATAAAACTGTTGATATAAATTGAGGACAGATGACATTTTGGCATTGTTGCAATTGGAATTTCGACTGTGTCTAATTGAGATAGAACCCTAAAATAGTAAACGGTTAATTTTATCAAAAAATTTATAGGGAACTTTTGATTTTATCTTTTAATTATCAGATCAATACAGTTTTTTTTTTTACTGATTTCTAGAATAAATAAAGCACAATTAATTTTGTGGGAAAAGTTTTATTTGGTAATTTTGAAAAAAGTTACAGAATAAGGAGCTTCTTTAAACTTAACTATTTTCTAAATTACTGATTTGATTTCAATAATATATTTAAATCTCAACAAAACAATTCAAATTTTCAATTGTTTTCACTTCAAAAATTAAGATGTAGAAATTTTGTAACTTATTCAATAATACATTTATTTTCTTAACTCCTGAAAACAATAAAAATAGGTTTTAGAAATAAATACAACAGTAAATTTTGGGGAAATGAGTTTATTTTGGAAATTAGGAAAGGGTACAAAGGTTCGAAGATTAATTGTTGAATACTCGATGCTGTTGTGATGTTGGAAGTCTTGTTCGCGATGCTGTTGCGTTGTTGTAAGCCTTGTTCGCCCCCAGGCAATGACTAAGGGGAAAGAGACGAACTCTTCTCCGGGAATTCTCCCTTTGGGTCTAGGAAAACCCCAGCGAAACCTAGACCAGAGAAGTGGCTTCTTCGCGTACTGCAACTGTAACAACAAAATAATTATTACAAGTCGAAAAATTAGAAAATAAATTCAACTCACTTGAACTTTGCAAGCAGCGGGCCGAAATTAATCAGTGGACTTCTTTAAAGTTGAATCTGGGGACAGGAACAGCTGCTACTGATGTACTGATCTTCTGCAGCTACTGGAGGACTTCTTGGGCGGCTGCTGGGCTCTGGATCTGCTGCTGTGGTTTGATTTTGCTGCTGGGTTCTGATTTCACTGCTGGGCTCTGATTTCGCTGCTTGGCTCTGCTCTGATTTCGCTGCTGGGCTCTGCTCTGATTTTGCTACTGGGTTCTGCTTTGATTTCGCTGCTGGGCTCTGATTCTGGTGCTGGGCTCTGGTTTCGCTGCTGAATGGCCTAAAAACATAAAAAATACAAATAAATTAATAAATTGAAATTAGTAAGTTTTTTATTTTCAATAAATCTTACGTGTAGATGTTGGGGCAATGATTCTGAGCTGGAAGAGATTTCCTGCAGCTACTGGAAGACTTCTTGGACAGCTGCTGGGCTCTGATTCTACTGCTGGGCCCTGGTTTTGCTGCTGACCTCTGTTTCTGCTGCTGGGCTCTGGTTCCGCCGCTCAACTCTAAATTAAAATTATGAATTGAAGTATTAGACAAATTATTTTAGCAGTAGTTAGAAACAGTTATACAATGAGTAATATTATATTACCTAGCTGATGATGCAATGATGTTACGACGATTGATGACCGTCAACCTGAAACAGAAACTTAAAACAAATTTTGGTGAATCATATTCAACAAAAAAAAATATTGAAAGTTGATTTTGGCAGCTGGGCTCATCCTCAGCTCCTCCCACGATGTCCATTCCCTCGATGTCCATCCACCTCAACAGCTGGGCTCATCCTCAGCAAATGATCTGAAAAAATACAAATTAATTAGGAATCTGCGAAAAAACAATACAAAATAGCTGAAAGAAAAATAGATTAGAACCTGAAAAGCAAAGTTTATTAGCCAACTTACGTCCTTTTGTTAATTCGTTGGAGGTGGTACTGATGAATTGAAGAAGCTGAAAGGGAATTTTCAATTAATTACATTCATTCAACATTCGTTCATCATTCAAAAGTGTTCTGTATGTGTTTAGCGCTTATTCGACGGATATATTTATTCGGAGAGCTAGCTAACGCGATTGATTTTTGCTTTTTAATTTCGCGAGACTATTTAAAAGTGTTCTGTTATATTATGCTACTGATATTGACTCTACTTTACTACCCCAATGAGTGCCTAAGCGCTCAGACACCCAAGCACCGGTGTGCTCGTCGTTTGCAAACAAAAAAAATACGTTGTTTGAATACGTAGCCAATGCATATTCCGAGGCCCGCGATACCGCCTAATTACGCGATATGGTAACCTTAAGTATCGGTCTCAGCTAATGTTGTTTCTTGAACTTAATCAAGGACCCCCGCCAATTACCATATTTTCCGACTTCCGATAGGTACATATCGAGAGTATGCCGTTACTCCCCAGTTAATTCGCTCGTTCGCCCTAGAACTCATTGCAAATCCACGCGGTGGTGTTCACCAGGGGGGGTGCCTCTCGTAGCGGTACCTACGTGTGCACCGATTCCCACGTTGGACCTTTCATTACAGGCCTTTGCAAAAAAACCAAGACATTTTATTTATTTATTACATAATAAAAGCAAAGACTAACATCGCAAATACATGCACCTAACGTACACGCAATGCGGAACAAAAATCACCCAATTTACATATTTAAATATACAAAATTTTGATCTCTACGTTAATAAGCAAAATTCACAACCCCAAATATAACATTTGAACACTTTTAAACAACTTTAAATCAACGATTTGTTCTAGAGTACACGACGTACAACCGAACAGCACGAATTCTGAAGCAACAGTGCATATAGAAAGCATTGTACAGTGGCTTGAACACCTGCAGCCAAGCAAGTTAAAACTTCTCTACCAATTAAATCCAAATTAAACAAGAATGTTTTAATCAATAAATTTCTATACAGATGTACTTTTAAAACGAAAAAAGGCCAATACATGACTTCCCGTTGTTTTAAACATGAAAATATTATTTATTCACAACAAATTTAAATTATACAGTGTGTTTGTTTTTTAAAGAATATTTATCAATAAATTTGATCGAAAATTAAATAAAAATATGAATTTGAAATCAATAACCTTCCGTTATTTGAAATATAGCAATATTATTTAATTTTTATAAATTTAAATTATACAGGGTGTACATTTGTTGATACAAATATTTATTGATTAATCCAACAAAAAATCGTATAGCTGTTATTTGAAATATAGCAACATTATTTATTTATTATAAATTTAAATTATACAGGGTGTTTTGATACAAGTATTTATTGATGAATTCAACAAAAAATCATATAATTGGGGCAAATATAATAAATAACACATGACCTCCGGCTGTCTGAAATATCATAATATTATTTATTCATGATAATTTTTTATTATACAGGGTGATTCAAATAATAATGATATCTGTATATTTATACGTACAGATAAAACTTTCGACCTCTTTTTAAGCATATTGCATGCACGGAGGAATGCAAAGTTAATGTGCAGATAGCAAAAATTTTATACAGGGTGTCCAATTTTTTGTACCGCGCATACAAAGGAATGTGAGATTTGACATATTAGGAGTGCAGAAAGCTAAAAGTATATACAGGCTGTCCTATTTTAATTCAACGTCAAGAGGAATTTTTTTACCGCGCGCACGAAGGAATAGGATATTTAATATAGTTGAAGTTTATATGGAGAAGGAGTGCAGAAATGTAAAAGTATATGCAGGAGTCCCATTTTAATTTTACTTGAAGAGAAAACTTTATACTGCATGCATTAAGGAATGTGAGATTTGGCATACTTAAAGTTCATAAAGCTGGAATTATATATAGGTGTCCCATTTTAATTTAACGCGAAGAGAAAATTTTGTACCGCACGCACGAAAGAATGAGAGATTTGACATACTTGAATTCTGAGTGGAAAAGGAAGTGCAGAAAGATAAAATTATATACAGGCTGTCTTATTTTAATTTCACGTAAGAAGAAAATTTTGTACTGCGCGCATAAAGGAAGATGAGATTTGGCGTACTTGAAGTTTATATGAAGAAGAAGTGCAGAAAGCTAGCAATATATACAGGTGTCCCATTTTAACTTTATGTGAGGAGAAAATTTTGTACCGCACGCACAAAAGAATGTGAGATTTGACATTCTTGAAAGCTGAAAGTATATACAGGTGTCCCATATTAATTTTACGTGAAGAGAAAACTTTTTACTGCGCGCATGAAGGAATGTGAGATTTGGTATACTTGAAGTTTATATAGAAAAAGAGTGCAGCAAGCTAAAAGTATATACAGGATGCCCCATTTTATTGTTAAGTGAATGGAAAACTTTGTACTGCGCGCATAAAGCAATGTGAGTTTTGGCATACTTAAAGTTCATATGGAGAAGAAATAATATACAGGTGTCCTATTTCAATGAGGTGTTCCACTGTTTTTCTTTATTCTTTCAAACAGTAGGTCTTACTCATCATCAAACATTTTGAAAATATTGACGTAAAGTAAAATAGATGGCGTTAGTGTCTTGCTTGTTTAGCATCATCTGAATTATTTTTATTATTGTCAGTAAGACCACGAGCTAGATAAATTATACAATCATCAAAATTACGTTTCTTTCGACCAAACAGTATCAGTACTATTCGATATCGGTTTTTGTAAGAACCGGGTACTCGATTCGATTCTGATTCCGATTCCTAGTTCACTTCGATTCGATTCTAGAATCAAGAGATTTTAGACAGTTATTTTCAGTATCCATTGAAAACTAATATGTTTTGTACCTAACTGATGTTCTGTTTTGAATTAGTAAATTTGAAAGTAAACGAAAAAAGGCATTTTTTTATTCACATACTATAAATACGTATACTGGTTTCTTGTTATGAAGAGGTTAATTTTGGTCCTTCGTATCATTTACTGAACATATGAACTATCACTTATATTCAATATGAGTGGAATATTTCAACGTCTTAGACAAAAATATATGCATATTGTACACACAATTTTAATCCCAATCCCAATCCTAATCGAAAATCCACAATCCCATTCCCAATCAAAAATCCACAATCCCAATCCCAATCCCAATTCTAAATCCAAAATCCAGAAACCCAATCCCAATCCAAAGTCCTGATTCCAATCCAAAATCCACAATTCCTGATCCAAAATCCACAATTTTAATCCCAATCCAGAATAGAATGGTGGATTATGGATTGTGGATTGTTGATTGTATTATATATAATAAAATATTTTGTTGAAGAAACATGTTAAACAATTGTTAAATGATTATATCTTGGTCTTCACTTTCTTCTTTTGCTTCTAGGGCTCCACTACATTATTGACTTGATTGTATCTTGCTCGCTAGCTTTCCATACATGCACAAGTTATTTTATCCTTTGTTGTTTTATTTTTGTTGCTATTTCTTCCCCATTTAATTCTTGCTTAATCTCGTGGTTCATTCTTATTCTATATTTTGTATCTGTTATTTTTGTGAGTCCTAATATTTTTCTTATTATTTTCCTTTCAGTTATTCTCAACTGTTCTTCGTTCTTTTTTGACATTGACATTTTTTCCGCTGCGATTAATGTTATTGGTCTTATTATGATTCTATATATTCTAATTTTTGTAGTTTTCGACATAATTTTACTTTCTAGAAGTTTTTTGTTTGCGTCGAAAGCTTTTAGCCCGTGAGACAGGGCATACATTTTTCGTTGATTACCACTCACTTGAAACTTTATAAGTGACTTCATTGTGATGAGTCCGACAGCTTTCACATTTGACGAAATTCTTGATTTGAGGGCGTTTTTCAGCGAGAGCTAATTGAACATGTCAATTTCATGAAGTCTTGGGAATGTATTACCGTCATATTGATGTTTACACTAATCGAAAGATTTTTTGATTATAAAATAAAAAATAATATTGTCCGACATGAATATTGGGGGCTAGCGGTGAGTTCGACAATCCGCACTTGTCAAAAGTACGTTGGTATGAAAACGGATTACCACTAGTTTGAGACTTTGAGGACGTGTTCAATTATTTTTTTTCTAAGATTTGGTCATTTTGTCCGACAAATTTTCGGGGGCGTTTTCTCAGTCCGACACTGAAAACGTGTCAGGATTATAACGGTTCCTTCATCAATAATAGTAAAATTCGTAGCTCGAAAAGAGACATTGCGCGAGTTTATTACATAGTGTACAAACGGAAATAAAGTGATTTACGAAGAATTTGCTGTATTTAAAAGTTGTGCATCAACAGAAATTATAATATTACAGATTGATATTGCTCTGAATTTGATTCTCCACTTTTATATTACATTTATGTTCCAGATAAATCATTCAATGAATAATAGCGAAATGACGAAGGATCAAAGATTTTTCTTGATAGAATATTTCCGATATATTAAAATTAAAATTCCAGAGTAGTTTACGTAGGAGAAGAAGTTTTTAATGCTGGACACATAATTATTTGTGGCACTTCACGTGACAACTCAGATTTAAATATGAAATTGTATGGTTTACGTTTGCAAACTTCTGCGTTGCAGTTACCGCCCCAATAAAATTGAAGAAATACTTTTATAAAAGGACTCACTCTTTTTCCAATTTTGGAAGAATTAACTCATACTTTTTTCTACTTATAAAATCAAAATTATTAAATTTATTTTTCATTTTAATCTTACTTCCCTGTTTAGGAAATAGGAAGAAAATTGAGTTTGAATCTCGCTTTTTTCAAGAACTACAGCCAGGTACACAACAATATGTAGTTGACATAATTATTCAAATCAAATATTCAAATAATAATGGTTAAATTCTTGATAAATTCTATTGGAAGAAATAAAAAAATGTAACTGACGTATTACGAATATCTCTTATTGAGCTTCTAAAATTTGCCACCAGACTGCGTAGCGCTTAGCTGGAAATCCCTATAGGTATCAAATGAAAGGGTTTGATAAATGAAACGCGATGAGCTATGTGACGTCCTTCTCCTTGCTCTTTAAAAAGATGCGAAGTTGAAAAGTAATATTTAAGATTCTAGTACATTTATTTCCTATCTGAAAGATAATTTATAATTTCAAATATAAATAATAAGTAAGTACAAATCATATTCAATATATAAGTAATAAAGAATCATAGTCAGATAGTAATTAAATATAAAATAAATGAAGATAGTTGCTTAATCATTCCTATAAATTATTATTCTGAATCCATGAATTGAAAGAGGTCATATGATTCTTTTTCCATGATACTTTTTCGCCCAAACTTTCTGCAATGATAACCATATCTTGAATAAAATCTTTGAACTTGGATTTTTCCGTACTAAAAAGATCCAATACCTAAAAAAAATTAAATTTATAGTATTTTTCACAATTTATTCAAAATCTTACTTGTTCTAAGTCATTTTGTGTAGCTAATTTGTTTAAAGTTCCAAGTAATATTTGTTTAAAAGAATATTTAGATTGTTTGTATTTATCTTGAACTTTGGATAAATTTTCTCTAAGGAATTGAAAAGCAGAGTTGAGTGCTATTTCAGAGGAAAGTGAAGTCCACATTAGCACAGAGTTCTGTAAATCTTCTTCCTCTAAAGCCCGGAATAAATACCTGAAAAATTATTTATGAATGAATGAAGATACATTTTCAGCTGGTGGTACGACAAATTTTGAAGACGATAAATTACTAAACTGACAAAATATTATTACTTCATCAAAAGCCATGATTCGGTGGTACATCCCATACCAATTATTAGTGCTCTACTCTCATCGGAATCATATTTAGCGTTTTCGTATTGTTTCCATAAAAAGTTCCAGGCTGATCTACCGTAATTCTGCACCCCCGTGCAATATACAATAGATCTTAAATCTTTTGGTATCCTTGAATATAAAAATATTGAATTTGAGACAACCCAGAAGGGTGATCTAGACTTGTTGGACCGAAATCGAGTTTGAGTACTTACGTATTTTGGTCATTAGGGTTGGTTGATTTGCTCCATGTATCATATTGAGAGATTGCCCACTCTCTACATGGTTTGTAATTCAGTTTACAGGCCCAATTAATTATTAGTTTTTTAAGTTTGGTTACTGTGTAATCTTTGTTTGTATCCTGAATTAGGCTTTCGTACTTTGGTTTTATCAATTTTATGATAAAATCCTAGAAATAGTTTTTATAATGTTTACTCATGTTGAAATATGTAACTTATAGTCCTTGAGACAGGCCATACATTTTTCGTTGATTACCGCTCACTTGAAACTTCGTGAGTGACTTCATTGTGATAAGTCCGACAGCTTTCTCATTTGACGAAATTCTTGATTTGAGGGTGTTTTTCAGCGAGAGCTAATTGAACATGTCAATTTCATGAAGCCTTGGAAATGTATTACCGTCATATTGATGTTTACACTAATCGAAAGATTTTTTGATTATAAAATAAAAAATAATACGGTCCGACATGAATATTGGGGGCCAGTGGTGAGTCCGACAAGCCGCACTTGACAAAAGTACGTTGGTATGAAAACGGATTACCGCTAGTCTGAGACTTTAAGGACGTGTTCAATCATTTTTTTTTTAAGATTTGGTAATTTTGTCCGACAAATTTTCGTGGGCGTTTTCTCAGTCCGACACTGAAAACGTGTCAGGATTATAACAGTTCCTTCATCAATGACCGCTCATCTCTATGTTTTTTATTTTTCATTCAAATAGTGTCTAGAACATTACTGTATACATGTCCGACAATTTAAGTGGGGCAATACTTCAGAAAATCAAAAATATGTTGTATGAATGCGGCTGCGTTCATAGACATATACATATATAGAATGCATATCAAATCAGTATGATTATTGATTATAAATAATAAAAAAAGGCTTGTCCACCGATATATTATTATTATTTTGGAATCAAATGTGTGATATAAAGTCAGTATACTGTGATAATCACCTCAAATATCATTCAAATTTACCTTCAACTGTGATATCAATATATTAATACGTCAAAAGCAAACCTTAGACCTCTTTTCAAGCATATTGCATGCGCGGAGGAGTGTGAGATTTGACATACTCAAAATTTATATGGAGAAGATGTGCAGAAAGCGAAAATTATATACAGGTGTTCCATTCTAATCTATATATTAATACGTGAAGAGGAAGCTTTGTATCCCTTTTCAAGCATATTGCACGCACGAAAAAATTTGATATTTGGCATACTTGAAGTTTATATGATCGAGTGCAGAAAGCTGAAAATTAATACAGGTGTCCCATTTTAATTTTACGACATGAAGAGAAAACATTGTAGCGCGCACACGAGGTGATGTGAAACTTGGCTTAGTTGAAATCTGTGTGGAGAATGTGAGATATGGCATATTTGGAGTATATCTGGAGAAATATGCACGGAATGGGAGAATGGATGAAGAAAAATTTCAAAGATTTCTCTTCCCTTCCTATAGTCGAGGGAGAGAGTCACTTAGAAATCTTGAATGGGAACCACTAATCCTAATTTTAGATTCGAATGGAGCATCGAATACCAATTTAATTCTACTAGGAACCCCCGGAGATGAAAGATTAAAGTGAGTAACGTTCCAACTTAGCGACATAATAATATATTTCATTTTCTATTTTCTACTTTACCCTTTTTACTATTATTTTGTTAATGAATTATTTATTACTAGCATATGAACAACGTCCATTACTTATCTCTTGATATTAAATACATCAAAAACTAAGTTATATATGTGTGAGCGTTTTCTTGTCAGACTGACGATAAGAACCAATATTTCTGTCGGACAATACGTTTTCTGGACAGATAATATGTTTTCAAATTATGACTGTTTTGGTCCAACAAGCGGTCATTGATGAAGGAACTGTTATAATCCTGACACGTTTTCAGTGTCGGACTGAGAAAACGCCCCCGAAAATTTGTAGGACAAAATGACCAAATCTTAGAAAAAAATTTATTGAACACGTCCTCAAAGTCTTAGACTAGCGGTAATCCGTTTTCATACCAACGTACTTGTGACAAGTTCGGCTTGTCGGACTCACCGCTGGCCCCCAATATTCATGTCGGACAATATTATTTTTTATTTCATAATCAAAAAATCTTTCGATTAGTATAAACATCAATATGACGGTAATACATTCTTAAGGCTTCATGAAATTGACATGTTAAATCAGCTCTCGCTGAAAAACGCCCCCAAATCAAGAATTTCGTCAAATGTGAAAGCTGTCGAACTTATCACAATGAAGTCACTCACGAAGTTTCAAGTGAGCGGTAATCAACGAAAAATTTATGGCCTGTCTCACGGTTTATTATTATTATTCAAATATATTTTACTGACCTCAAAATAACCATAATTAGGTGTTTTTGATAGGATAGTATCCAAATACTGAAAATTTTTCATGGCACTCATCCAAGGAATAATATCAGATTCTTTATCTTTCAGATAAAGTGACATATTCAAAACAACGGAGTAATTCAAGACCCCTGTTCTTGCTAGATGAAATGCGTCACCAAGTAATTGTGCCCGATTTGTGTCTGACAGCACTTCCGGTGAGCTTCTCAACAACATTATCAAAGAGTTCCAATTGTCTAGATCGTAATTTATACGACAAGGAGCTGTTGAAGTGAAGAATACCCAACTGGGAGAATTGTTTTCTAGTGTTTTTGGCGATTTATCTGTGAGCCAAATAATCTCATTGGAGGAATTTGAGTCAGAAATTAATATGAGAGGAAGAATCCACGTATTTTTATTCGCAGTTCCATTTTTAGAGAGTTTCAGCTGAAAATAGTTGGATACAACAAATTTTGTATTAAGTGTGCGAAGTGATTGTTTTTTTTTGTTGCGCGTGAGAATGTCAATTTTAACTGAGACCGTAAGGTCTAGGTAACAAATTCATTCGAAAGTGGAACAAAATATAATCACTTCGCACACGAAATACAAACAATATTTTTTCGCTAAATGTCAAAAAATAATAGAGCAACAATAATTATTGTTTTATTCAGTAAAATGTAGGAAAAAAGTACAAACTATAATTAATTTGCAGTCACCTGGGAATTGTAACCAAAAGTATGCGCAATTGTTGTTTGATAAAAAAAGAACTGTCAACAATTGATTTTTATATTCAAAAATAAGTAGTTTTGTGTACAAATTCATATTTCTTTTTTGTTAAATACCTGATTGTTTCTATCCTTGTAGCATTATTGAACTGATTTATATTATATTAGGTGTGCAAAAATATAATTTATTTTTTCATCAGTGAAAAAATCACGAACTTTGCGTATCTATAACAATACAAAAATATCATGTTTTTTTGACAGTTGGCGGAAAAATTATTTTTTATAACGAGTTCTCTAACTAAAACGCAAGATTCCTCAAATTGAGATGCCTCAGAATGATTAAAATCAAACTTTGCTGCATGAATATGACAATTTTAGTATTATTTGTAGAAATTGAAAAATTATATCAAATCTTGTATTTTTGTTGTTCATTTTCAATGGTTCTTACTTGCTGAAGAGACAGTGAACCATTTTTGTTGTTGGTAACGTTGACTAAAGGATACCCTTTCTGATTGATCCAAAGTTGTACAATATCTTTTACTTTTATTTCAGAAGGTAAGTTTAATGTAGAATTAAATTCTTCCCAAAAATTTTCTAGTAAAAATTTCTTATATTTCCTGAAATTGAAAAAATGAATACTACAAATTTTAACGAGATTCCATTCATTCACTGATAAAAAAAATAATAACCATTTGTGTACGAAATTTCTTATTCCTGTTGTGAACTCTGGTTCTGTTAAAGATGCATTCAACATGCGCATCACCATACTTCCTGGAATTATAATAAATATTAAAACATAATTATTAGACAGGGCAAGATGTTACCTTTTTTAGCAATGAGAAGTTGTTGATCAAGATCTTTTTCGAAATTTGCAGATATACTAGATATTTTAGGCAATAAATCCGAAGTACCGGCGTCTAAGACTTCTTGTGCATCAGACGCAAAAGAAGAGGACATGACGTTCCATTCAGGTTCAACCTGCACAATTTTTTTTTAAAAAGATAACTAGAATTGTAACAAAATGAATATCCAATTCAATACGTAATTATTAATTACTCGAAAACTATTGCAAATGGAGACTTTTGAAGAATAAATTTCACGCTGCGTAAATCATGCATTTTGATGATATCTATTATTCTCTGAAAAAATTTCGGCCAGTCAGCATTAAGAGTGAAGCTTTACTGATACTTTTCTGAGAAACAAAACATTAGTATGTATTTCGATCGTAAGCCTACTTGCTAGCTTAGGCCGACGGCCAATTTACAGATACCAGAAGCTAGAGGTACGTTAAAACATTACTCTCTTTTCTTAAAGTCTAAGTGCTGATTTTTACATACTTGTACAAAGTAACAAGTTAGTATTGTGGAACCGACAAAATTCACCTAGCGAGATTTTGATGGAAATATCCGTTTTGAGTATCCCTGAATCCATTTTGACTATTTTTGGTTTGTTATCTGCTATTTTTGTATGAATTGGCCAAGCCAAAAGTGCACTTTTTTTTTGAATTTTTTGCATAAATCTAGAATGATCAGCCATAGCATATTGAAATTTAGTGTTTGAACTTGTTGTAGCATCAAAATACTTATCTACTATTTTTGTATCAATCGGCCAAGCCGGGAGTGCAGTTTATATGTATAATAGACATACAGAATTTGCCGTATAAAACAATCAGTTTAATTGAAATGAAAAGATAGGCAATGATAATCTGTTGTCAATTTTTTGATTTTGTTTGACATTGTACATGTCAAAATATTATTGAAATTATATAAATCATAATCTGAAGTGACAGAAAACTTTATTGAATCAATTTGTGTATATATCAAATGATGTACAAGTAAATCACGTGATGTTCACGTCAGATATATAAACATGTATTTACGCTCATCACTGATTCATTGATCCTGTAACGTTCTAAGACAGATAAAGAGATATAACTCAGTTACAGCAATAAATTGTTACAGCAGTCTATGGCTCAGAGGTAAATCGATTTACTAAGACTTGATAGGTACCAAATTCGAATCGCATTTGACTGCAAAATTTTTTTATATATTTTTTTCTTTTATACAGGTAACCATTTTATCAATATTATTGATATTGTGATGATGGAGGTACTTGGCAACAATACTGTCTTTTTAAACAATTGTTGTGATATTACAATTTTTAAATTGATTTTTGAATTCAAATAATTGTGAATTGTGAACTTTAACGGTTATTAGTTTAAACTTTTTTGAATCCATACTACATCTTGAACGTTTTATAGTGGAATAAATACGATTGGATCACTTTTCAATGGGCGCCTAGTTTATGTATGTTTTGAAATAGTTATTTGTGTATCAAGGTCGTAAAGATTATCTTTTTTGGTCGAATCTGTTGTTTGCGGCCGAAGCGCAGCTGAGGCTGCAATTCAGGTGAGACCAAAAAAGAACTGTAGGCCGAGGTACACACAACGTTTTTTAGGCGATCATCACGAAATAATTCAAAATTACAAAATTTTATCTATTTATTTCTAAAACGTTGCAATTTTAAATCTTAGTTACCGTTGAAATTGTTTTATTTTATTGTCTTCTAGTCAAAGTGACATTTGTGAAATATGCGTATCAATTTCTTGGATTGCACGAACTATGAAGGTTGACGGAAGAATATAATATGTATTTCAGCGAAAACTGTTTCTTAAAGAGTTCATCAAGCAGCCGATATAGGTAGGTATGAAGTGTTTATGAAGAAGTTTTTGACAGATCAGTCCCAAAAAAGTAATATTTGACAGATCAGTCCCAAAAAGTAAAATATGACAGATTTTTACCAAAAAGTGAAACTTCACGGCCACAAAAGGAGCCATAGAAACAACTTTTTTGTTATGATCGCCTAAAAAATATTTTAAGGAACTCATGATCAACACTGCCAGATACTTTCCATCGGTGGTAATTTCCGCTAGACGCTTTAAAGCTCACAGAAAATAACGTAATCTTACTTATAGTCTGAGTTCTGATTTTTATATATGATACTCAAGGAATAATCTCAATTATATTTTTTTGTGATTTTGACCGATGGGATCTTTCTCTACTTCCTGTTCTTTTTATTATCATTAATACTTCAAAGATCTATGAACTGAACCAGACCAAGAATTAATAGTTGATATCTCAGAACCTGCTCTAGACGAAGTAAATGAAATAATAAAAAACATGCAAAACGGTAGATCCCCAGGAAAAGATGAAATGAACATAGAACTAATATATAGAGGCAAAATAGTTCTACAGCAAATGCATGAGCTTATACTCGAAATATGGAGAAAAGAAGAAATGCCGAAAGATTGAAAAATAGGACAAATAATAACTATATACGAAAAATTTGTAAAGTTGTTGGAGGATCTGGTGTAGTAATAGGTTGAATTTTGAATAAGGCCTTAAGCGATCCAATTATTTAAATGCTATTTATTTGAAAATAACTTAGGATGTTTCGAGGACGTGCTCTCATCATTAGCTAAATATGAGTAATACATAATCTTTATTTAAAACGTGAATGACATAAAAATATTCAATAGAATTGCCGCAAAGTGCAACGCAAATCCAAGTCAGGGCCACATCCGAGGCAGTAATCACATCTTGACGGTAGGCGAACAACTGAATAAAGATTATGTATTACTCATATTTAGCTGATGATGAGAGCAGTAGGACTCTCGAAACGTCCTAAGTTATTTTCAAATAAATAGCATTTAAGTAATTGCATCGCTTGAGGCCTTATTTAAAATTCAACCTATATATAGGAAAAAGGAGACCACAGGTATGTCAAAATTATAGAGAAGTCATACTTTTAAACACATCTTACAAAATAATGTCGATATTAATACAGAGAAGGATAACAAATATAACAAGAGGGACCATCGGGCAAAATCAGTAACGCTTTGTGAAAGGTATAAAACCTTCAAGTAATGGAGGACCATTTAATAATCATTTTTGTCGTTATTGCAGATAGATTCTTTTTTAATCAAAGCTGCAATACCAGAGTAGGTAACAAGCACAGGAGCACCGTCTGAACAAAAGCCAGCCAGGTTTTGCCCTATACGTCTATATTTCTCGAAATATTAACTTATTACACCCATTATGAGTGTATATTGCGACGTTGTTTCTAATTCTTGAGAGAATAGTAAGTCCTCTTTGAACGTTCTTTTGTCATTTAAAAATCGAACAAATACAAGCGTTGACAACATTATAGAACATCAGTATATTCATCACATTATAGCGCAAAATAAGGACTACATTTTATCTTGTCAATAATTTGTTTTTCAATCTCATTCGACATTTTTTCAAAACGCGACTTCAATGTGTCATTTGATTGTGGAATTTCACGAGTTTTCTTTTGAGCTTCCTATACTAAAAGCTCCTCGACAGTTTCAAGCATACAAGGCGTTAGTAGAGATTCGCCGGTTGTGTGTGTTTTTTTGGAATTGGCAATCAATTATGAAATTTCAAACAATGCAATCAGTTTTTTCCGATACTGCGTCTTCCGTTGGGTCCAAGCTTAATTTTTTTTTGGATTTAGCAGTTTGTTTTCGAAAAATTCTTACGGCCTGTCACAATTATTTGGATGTCCCTTTTTACGCATTGAGGTCTAGCCTGTCCATTTATTTCTATTGAAGTAAAGGCCAATTTGATATAATCGCCATTAAGTAGGTCCTACCTATTTAGTTACCCATATAATTTGAGCTCTGATATTGGTCACATTAAAAAATATGTTAGATGAAAGAAAGAAAAATTGAATAAAATTGACGACACATGAGCGTTTTAATGGCAAACCACTGAATCCAAGTGCAGAGTGAATCGTGAATCGCAATTGAGAACATATAGTCCGTGAGACAGCGCCTAAATTTTTTGTTGATTACCGCTCATTTGAAACTTTGTGAGTGGCTTCATTGTGATGAGTCCGACAACTTTTTCATTTAGCAAAATTCTAGATTTGGGGGCGTTTTCCAGCGAGGGCTGATTGATTGAAAGAATATTGCCGTAATGCTGATCTGTACACTAATCGAAAGATTTTTTGATAATAAAATGAAGGAAAAATATTGTCCGACATGAATATTGAGGCTACCGGTGAATCCGACAAGCCGCACTTGTCATAAGTATGTTGATGCTAATGGTAAGTATATTGGTACTTATGACAAGTCGGTCTCGCCGGTAGCCTCAATATTCATGTCGGACAATATTTTTCCTTCATTTTATTATCAAAAAATCTTTCGATTAGTGTAAAGATCAGTATTACGGTAATATTCTTTCAATAAATTAGCCCTCGCAGGTAAACGCCCCCAAATCTAGAATTTTGCCAAATGAAAAAGTTGTCGGACTCATCACAATGAAGCCACTCACAAAGTTTCAAGTGAGCGGTAATCAACAAAAAATTTATGCGCTGTCTCACGGACTAATAGCTAGCAGATTTGACAAACTAACGTGTCGTGGTTTAGTATAGTATTATTGTATCTATTCAGTAGACTTAACGTTTGACTCAACAAACAGAAAACATTATGCTTACGTATTAGAATCAGGAGCAGCTATTTTATGAACTTTCGTAGTCTCCAACGATTTTTGCTCAAATTTTGCTGCTAGACTTGAAAATCAAGAATTAGTGGTGTTATTCATTTAATAATTCTAATAATTATGTGTTGACGTCGCGGACTACTTCAGGTGCTTTCAGGGACCACTTATGGTCCGTGGACCACCGGCTAAGAGCCACTGGTATAAAATAAATAAATGAAAAAACAATGGAATATGAACTTAACACTGAAATACTATTTAAATTTTAAACAGGCGTTCGGCTCAATTAATAGAAGAAAATTATTGGCAGCTTTAAAAGACTTACAAGTACCAGGAAAATTGAGAAGATTAATAGGTATGACCATGAGAAGAACAAAAATTAGGAACTCAAAAAAGAGAAACAGAAGACATAATAATAAATAGAGGAGTTAGACAGGGTGATGCTTTATCAGCCACGTTATTCAATTTAGCCTTAGAGAACGCAATGAGAAATATAACAAAGGGAACACTCGGAACAAGCAAGAGGAGGACAAATAATAGCATACGCAGATGACATAGCAATTGTAGCAAAGAATAGAAAAGTGATGAAAGAAATACTAGAGGAAATAATAAGTGAAGGAAAGAAAATAGGGCTAGGAATAAACAAAGTAAAGACCAGAATAATGATAATTGGAAATAAGGTAGAAGAAAATATAATTAAAATAGGAGAATGCAAATACAAGCAAGTAGATGAATTTGAATATTTAGGAGTATTGTTAACGAACAAGACAGAGAAATAAAAATAAAAGAAAAAATAACAGCAACAAATGAAGCTTTCCACGCAAACAAAAAACTTCTAGAAAGTAAAATTATGTCGAAAATTATAAAAATTAGAATAAGATCAATAACATTAAACGCAGCGGAAAAAATGTCAATGTCAAAACAGAACGAAGAACAGTTGAGAATAACTGAAAGGAAAATAATAAGAAAAATATTAGGGCTCACAAAGGTAACAGATACAAAATATAGAATAAGAATAAGCCACGAGATTGAACAATAATTAAATGGAGAAAACATAGTAACAAAAATAAAGCAACAAGGGATAAAATGGTTTGGGCATATATGGAGAGCTAGGGAGCAAGACACAATAAAGTCAATAATGCAGTGGAGTCCTAGAAGCAAAAGAAGAAAGGGAAGGCCAAGATCAACGTAGATTGGAAACAAAAAACAGAAAACAGGAAAATATGGAGCAACATTACCAAGAATATTTAAAGTTGTAATGGAGAGCGATCCTCTCCAGAAAAAAGGATCTAGAAAGCTTCGTTAAGGAGTGTTAAGCCACTACTAGAGTTAAGTTGATAGAAACATACTTACTGAATTTATTCCGATATAATGTGCATAATGACTGATTGTTTCAGTTAGCCATGAGTCACTCCATGATTGTACTGAAATTAGATTTCCGAACCATTCTTGAGCCAGCTCTCGAGATAGAGAGTGTAATAAGTTTTCTTTTCCTTCAAATGAAGAAGTTTCTTCTATCAATAATTCTTTTTCTCTGAAATGAAGTTTGTCATTGGTACTGAAAGCTTCTAAGAATAAAAATAGATATTTCTTACCTAAAAAATAGGATTCCCCAACTTCCATACGATCCAACAGGCAAATTGGGAATGGCAACTAAATCAATCTTATTCAGAGAATATTTATGTTCGAAGAATTTGTTGTAAGCTCCTATTAATTTTGGAATGATGTTTAGAGCGTAGTTTCCTTTGGCTCTCATTTCGGACCGTCCCCAAATTTTCGTTGAAGGATTAGGAACAGAATTTGTCGAATTAGAGGGATTAAAATCGAACACTGCGAACGCTACTGAATGGGGTGACATTAAAGGGGTCAACACAAAGTGATCCCAAACCCATCCGGATGAATTCTTACTGAAAATAATTGTAATTTAAAAAAATTGAAATTGACGGTAAAAAAAATTATGAGCTATGAAACTACTATCTTACACTTCATAAGTGTCTTGTAAGTACATGTTTGAGACTACAGTCATATTTGTTCTTCTGGCCACAGCTATTTCAAATTTACTCTTGAAACTTGGTTGATCGAAACATGGAAATACGGTCCTCGCAAAAGATGGTTTTAAAAGAGTGTATATCATCCACCTATAAAAATGTGTAAGTTATAGACAATTCAATATTTTTTTTTGGATGATGTTTTTTTAAATTTCTAATACGCCAACGCATAAATAAAAAATAGAATTACAAACTGCACCAAAGGATTGATTCCCAGTAAACGCAGAACATGTACCATGAGGGCTTTGCCTTTATTTTAATTTTAATTCACAAACCAATCAAATAACGATCATTATACACTTTTACAAGTTTTTTTATCACTGTGTATATTCATAATATTTATTATTTTCCAGGTGAAGTCATACTTGCGTAGATTTTTGACCTTGATCGATAACTTACAAACAAATTACTCACTTTGTATTGTTTCCTTGTTTGTAACTTGATCGTAAAATTCCCCCATCACCGTTCGAAACTTTTCCTTTAAATTTCATGTTTAAAGTATAATTAATATTTATTTTCAGAGGGAATTTTAATTTAATTGTATAAGTCTCATCTTTTTCATTATAATTCTGTTTATGTACTTCCATACTATTTTCTTTTGATTCAATTATTACTTCAGAATTGACAATTGTTGTTATTTCCGGTTTTACACTCACGGAAGAAATATCAGAAGCTGAGTCTGATATTGAAGATAAAGTTGTGTTAGATTCTTCTGGATTTGTTGTGTTATCCAAAGTAAAAGTTTGAGTAAGATTAGCCTCTGAGACTTTGGGTTCTAATGTTGGTTTAACGGTTCCAGAAAATTCGGTAATATTTTCTACAGAAGATTCTGTTGTTGTTAATAAGTTTGTTTGATTATCTTTAATTTGTGATTCAGCTATTAAAGAAGCCGATTCAGGTTTACTTGTTGTGTAGGTAACAGTAACTTCTGTTTGAGGTATTTCCAAATCTTTGACGTTTAATGCTATCGTTGTCGTGGGCGACGTGATATGAAAAACAATGGAAACTTGACCTTCAAAAGAAAAATTGTCAGGTCCATTTTCGTTCAAATATGGCTGTATTTTCAAGCTGTAGTACAATGGATATAAATCTGATGATATTTTGGAACTATCTTTTGTAACTTGGTTCTGATTGTCCTCGGCCGCCTTTAATAATTCGGCCAAAAAGTTGTCTGTTTTTTCTTCTACCTGTTCCAAATCAGCCATCATTTGTATATAATTATTAATAAATGAAGAAAATAGTACTTACAGAATTTACTTCATGCCTGCACGAAGTCGAATGCCCGTAAAAGTAGACCAAATATGAAACAATTGCGGTGAACAGCAAAGCAACAATTACATACAACAATCCCCTTTTGTAAGTAATAAAACATCCTCCATATCTTCCATATTTAATATCCATATCGTCTGATCTTTCTCCTGGTAGGAATTCTGATCGACTTCCAAAATTTGTATTACCACCCATTTCACTTCATACTATTTTAGCTGAAATAAAAATTTCGCAAAACGCTGCACAAATTGTTTAGTCTGGTATATGCAAGTAAATGTTATCGGTGGAACTATATTTATTAATTGTAAATAAAAAAGCAATTAAAATGAAGTTCAAACTATGATTTTGATCTTATTCACTCGGAGGCTGCAATAAAAATAAGTTTTTGAGTTACTGCAGTGAAATTTGATAAGAGTTTACCTGTATTAAGCAGAATAGGTTCGAATATGATTCACGAATAACAGCGGTAATCATGGGCGCCGATAATATAAGGAACAAGGGGCTATGACAAAAAAGCAAAATTGGTTTAGTAATAAACAGATTTACGACTTTTACTTATTAATGGTTATGCAGCACCTAGATATGACTGAAGATCTGATTGATTAAAATTCATTATTTATATGGAGCAAAGAAGATATAGACATTTATGTAATTACGACGAAGTTTTTTGCTAAAATCGTGTGGTATTATAAAGTAAGTGTGTGGATACAAATTATATCTCCTAACATATTGCTAGCATGGGTCTGGAGAAGGGCGAAAATACCACAATCACTACGAGTATTATGCGCATGCTTCAGCTTTGAAGAGGCCCAACGCATGCGCACAACGGATCGAATCATAAGAAAGAAGATAGAAGCAATCGTTTGCTGTTTCACGAACCCCGCGACACCACTATGGACGCTAGCAATAGTAGTATTACATGGGCTTGACAAAGAATTCAGCCAACATTAAATTGATTATTAACCTTTGGCGGATACAAAAACACTTCTTTTGTCCTACGAATAAAGATTCATAGTTTTGTGAGTTTTTTTGTAGTAGAATTAGGGATTCAGTCAGAAATTTATTTTTATCTTTCAGCCTAACAGTTTCGACTACTCCTTAGTCATCTTCAAGAGCGTGAAGAAATTATACAGGATGTGCAACGGAATGCGGAACATAGGAGTTTAACATAGGATTGTTAAAATGTGCGGATATTGGTTCTCCTGTATATGTTAGAGAAAAAGTACAAGAATGAAGAATTGTTCAAAATCAATTTTTTAGTTATGAAAAGCCTTCACTTGATGCTGTAGAATATCTATAGCATTGGATATTTAGGAAATAAAGTATGACATTTCCTGCAAAAATCAGATGGCTATAGAAATAAAAAACGAATGAAACAGACTCCTATTCTGACAGTTCAATTTCGTGTTACTACAACAATGAACAATGATGAAAACTTGTTTAAAATCAATTTTTACAAGTCTTCATTTAATGCAGTAGAATAGCTGTAACATCTAAAAAAAAGATAACAATAATAACATGGAATTGAACAGTCTGAATGAAAGCTTGTTTCATTAGTTTTTTATTCCCAAGGCCGGCCCATGGCTATCTGATTTTTGACGAAAATGTCAAATTTTATTCTCCAAATATCTAATTCTGCAGATATTCTACTGCATTAAATGAAGATTTTTCATGAGTAAAAATTTATTTTAAACAACTTTGCATTCTTGTACTTTTGCTCTAAAATATATAGGAGTTCCAATATCCGCACAATTTGAAAATCCCATGTTAAATTCCTATGTTCCTTGTTTCGTTGCACACCCCGTATATATTTTTTTCAATTGTATATTTAAAACATAATATATAAAATGGAAGAAAATGAGTTTGGTTTCATGTCTTCTGCCACAACCGACTTATATGTAAGTTTAACACTGAGGTGAGCTACGTGAAGATTACACTAATAGAACAATAAAACCGTTTCTTCACTTTTTATTGAAATTACTTATGTACATTTTAGTAGCAAAGCTACCATCTTCAGAGTACAATAAATCACAACAGAAAACAAATCTTATAACTACAAACAATACAAAATACCAGAAGAATATCCAATCAAATCATAGGGTTTGAGGTGGGCGGAGCCACGAACTACACAGTGAGTTTGAGTGAAAACAATAGGTAAAACCTAATCAAAGCTACGCAATAAGATTATCTAAGGAGACCATTTTTCACATAGTTCAGTTGAATGGTTGTACAAAAGCCCTTATTTCAAAGCTATTGAATAAACATAAATTTAGACGTGTTGGATGAAGCTGACTAGTAAGTTGATTGATGAAAAATGGAGATAAGGGAATTCGGTCTAATTTTATTTTTATTTCTTTTCCTTTACAGTTTCGACCCCATCTGGGTCATCTTCAAGAGTGGAATGATTTTAGTTTTAGAACAAATTGAACACATGTATGTTGAGGAGAAAAATCCTCATGGTGTAATTACTGATAATATTTTAAATAACTGAAATCTTTCCACTCCTGAACCAGGTGGAGTCGAAACTGAAATATATTGAAATCCGCTCAAGCTCATCACCATCATGAAACAGGACATGAATTTGAAGAAAATGATTTGAAATTGCTGAAAAACTGTAACTATTATAGTCATTTGAAAATGTCAGAAGCTATATTCATAGAAAAACACAAAAATTATTTATTTTTCAATCTGTCTCCTCTAGTTTACTCTTTATTAAAACGCATTGATTAGTTCTCCCTGTGGTTTACTTTATTATTATACTGTAGTTCTTTGTTCCGCCCACCCCAAACTCTGTATTTTGACTTGATTTCTTTTTGGTTTTTCATTACGTATGTCTTCTTAGATATTCTTTATTGCATAGCAAGTCAATTTATGTATTCGAGCACAAAGTGCTCGCACCGTTACAGGGACATCTGCCCTCTTCGGTGTTTCGCACATAAAGTTTTGTCTTTGTGTTATATCATTCGGATTCTCTTCTCTTTTGGTATTTGCTTATTTCTGTTCAGGCTTGGGTTCATCATCTTCCGATTTTAAGTTGAATGTTCTCAAGAAATTCAAGTGTTTCTGCTATTGGGTCCTCAATAGTTGAAAGATGGACTGCTGGAGGGTGAAGGTATTTCTGTAGCGGTCTGCGTTTCATTGGAGGAGGAATTTTCAGAAGGAAGTCTTGTAAAAGACTGAAAGGGAGAAGGTGTTTTGTAGCAAATTATCTTTGAATCATCCTGAGCCGATCTCCAATAGGTTCGATGTCTGCGAGTTGATAAATGCCCGCTGTTGGTTACTATGGTGACTGGTTACAGATTCGGTGAAGTATCTGCCTTTCTGTTGCTTGCAGAGCCGGTAATAAGTGGTTCCTCACATTAGAGAACAGTATGGTGTAATACTCGATCGCAGGTCCGACGAATGTACAATATGTGTGTCGAAGAACCTGTTGACTGCATCCTCGTAACTTCCCCGCGATGACATAAATCAGATTTGCCCTGGAGCGTATGATTTGCTGGCATTGCTGGATCAGAGGTTTCCAATAGAAAGTATGGATAAAGGTGCGCCGAGGTATGTGGCCCTTCTGGTTGCTGCAATATCCATATCCCATAGTTCGATGGCTATTTCTTCATCTCTTTGACCATGTTTTCTTCCTCGGAAAAGAATCAATTGTGATTTAGAGGGGTTGGCTCGAACTCTCCATCGACGCATCCATTCCTCCAGGGATCTGATCTATCGCTGTAGATTGTTCCGTGCTTCTTGTGGGCATCTACCTATTGCTGAGTATGCGGTGTCGACGAGATAGTAGGCGGAATTGGTTGAGGAATATCTGAGCTGAATAGATTGAACAGAATAGGTGACAGAACAGATCTTTGAGATGTTCCCGCACGAGGAGTGAATAATCTGGATCTGGAACCCTGGTTGACGATATAAGATTGTCGGTTGCGTAAGAAGTTATATATGGTGCGGACCATCGCTATTGGCATCCCACTCTGTAGAAGCTTGAACAATAATCCCTCATGCCAGACCCTGTCAAAGGCTTTATCGATATCTAGGAATAAGGTCAATAGAGAGTGGCCGTTGTTAATGACATGCGAGGTATTGGTGGTTAGCTTGACGAAGCAGGAGTTGGTGGAGCTGACTTTACGGAAACCAGATTGGGATGGTGGAATGATGTTCCTTATTTCAGCGAATTCTTCGACGCGTTCGAATATCATACGATCCAGGATCTTGGCCATAGTGTTCAGGAGGGTAATAGGACGATATAAACTCACTTTTGTTGGATTCTTAGAGTGTTTAGGAATCATGATTATATTGAAGATTGTCCAACAAGATGGATAGTATCCCAAAGGAAGACAGGCGGTAAGAATCAAAGATAAATATAGAGTGACTACAGGAGGAAGGCGTTTAAGAACCTTGTCAGTGATGCCATCCTCTCCAAGGCTACTTTTCTTAGTTTTTTGATCAACTCTCCTACTTGGTGAACGGTGACTTCCGGGTGAAAGAAGTTTTCGGGGTCGTCTGTGTCGTCGGGTCTGTTTTGTAAGATTTTGTCACAGGTTTGCATAGCTTTGATTAGGTTTTACCTATTGTCCCCACTCAAACTCACTGTGTAGTTTATGGCTCCGCCCACCTCAAAATCTATGATTTGATTGGATTTTCTTCTGGTATTTTGTATCATGTTTGTATTTATGAGATTTGTTCTCTGCTATGATTTATTGTATTCTGAAGATGGTAGGTTTGCTACTGAAATGTACATAAGTAATTTCAATAAAAAATAAAGAAAAGGTTTTATTGTTTGATATGGAAGTTGCTGGCTAACTCCAGTTGGTTAAAAAAGTTGCTGTTGGACCATTTCTGATTTTTGGAGAAGGAGCATTTGACAACACTTCCTTCGAGTCATAGACAAAGCAGCAGCTAAATAATGATAAAAAAATAATCAGTCACGCCTTTTACCCGATTTGGATGCGGCAGACAATTATAGTGCATTTGGTGGATTGATTGATATTTCCTCAACCGAACGCAGCAGTTAATATGCTGAAACAATGATAAATCAATGCCTCTTTCACCAATTAAACAAAGGAAGTGCGAGTCTTACGAAGATGTCCAAAAAAATGTCCAGTGGTGTTGGATGAACTCTCACAAGGATTGAATGAAGCAGGATACACAACCATGAAACTTGGAGATCAATGGACAGGAGTGCCAATTATTATAGACCTAAAATTTTAGAATGGTATTCTGGCAATTTATAATGTGTAATGTGCCTTCTCAGAATATTATTTTTCGGCGCCTCGGACCCCATTAGTAATTTGTTTAAGCTTTTTCAATCAAAATATTGAATATTCATCATTGAGTAATTCTGCAAGTATTTAATAAACCATAACAAAAAATATTGAAAATTGATAAATATTTAGATTTAAAATATATGTTGTGCCCTCAAAATTTCATTTATTTGGCGCTTATGATTATGTGAGCTAACTCAAAAAATAAAGCTGTAAGAAGTAGAATATTTCGTGCACTGTTTAAAAAATTTGCTAATACATATTTTTAATTATTTCACATCACATTTTTTTTAGTCAACATAATTATATTGTCAATAGAAAAATAGTAGAGAAAATAATTTTGTATTGAACGAGCACAGAACTTAAATCCAATTGATGTTTTATAATAACGACTGATTTCTTTCATAAATACTTAATTTGTTAAGATATTTCGAAGGTTGTTGTTAACAAATTTACTTTGTTTCGATATTCTGATTCATATCTTTATTATTTTGTTTTCGAAAATTTCTAGTTTTGTTGTATTTGCTCAAAACCACGTAGAATTCATTTATCAGGTGACGTAATTTTTTTTCCTTCAGCATAATTATAAAATAGACCGCAATAGTCAAGAAATCTGTAATAATGATTATGATAAAATGTATTCACCATAAATAATAAATACAAATGAATTCTACAAGCATAAAGTACATATTGAATAACAAAAAGTAATAACTTAAAATATAATAAAAATGTCTTCTTACAAATAGTATACATACAAAAAAAAACCTGCTGTATCACAATAAGAATGCTTTAGACCATTAAAAAACATTGAATATATTTATTCAAATCGTTGACAAACAGTACGACATTTGCTAATTAAGAGAAAGAAATTTCGCAACATTTTTCCCAAAGGTAAATTTATATTTGGGAAATTATTGGATTATGCTATCGTAATAATGCTTCAAAAGAATTTCCTCTTCTTTCCAAATTCAATGAAAGCATTACAGCCAAGATCACTTTGAGATGTTCGTGCAAAACTCCAACTTTCTTGTTTCTTTTATAAGACAAAATAAACAAATATTACAAAAGAAAATTCACCCCATCAGTTCTTTTCAAAGTCAACACATTAAAATCTAACAAGAGCTAACAACAAAGTCTTTGATACACAAACAACAAATTAGCGGAATAAAATATGTATAGCAAATAATGAGTTATAAACTCTTCAACAATAGAGGTTTACGTCAATTGGGCCGGTAGCTTTCATTGGCAGACCCCATCGATGACTCTGCTGCTAACAAGATAATGGGGCTCACTGATTGCATGATTACTTGTCTACGTGTTGCGAAGTAATCTTTCCAAGGGGTAGAATCTAGTTATGAACTAGAGCTCAAGAGAAGTGAAGCTACATCAGGTGACACAAGATATTTAGGTGAGTTTATTTGCTTGATATTTGAATTTGGATTCTATTTCCTCATAGGATTCTTCAAGTGATTTTTCAATAGTGCTTCAAATTTTTTTTGTTAAATAGAATAAATACGAAAATCAATTATTTTCATACTAAAAAATTAAATTGAGTTTCACCTAGATTTTCCGACAAAAATGGGGCTTTAGTTATTTGTTAATCAAATATTTATTGTTTAGACTATTTTTTTGAGTCTTTCGGTTTGCCGGGAGATTTGGGAATCCCAATTGATGTAGAAAGATTTTAGGACGCTTTGACAAATGGGCGAGAATTGTACTACCAATTTATTGATTTATTCAAATTTCATTTCAAAATTTCATGTCTCTTTTCCTCAAATCCATATTATGCGGGTTCAATTCTTTCACATCTGTTTGAGTTTTAGTCTTCCACCCAATAGCTTCTGGAAAACTAATTCCACTTTCCTTAGTGGAACTAAAATCGTTCATATCCCGTCCACTTTGTGATTCTTGTTGAGTTTGAGACTGTGGACTTTTTTTTGGTATTTTCTCTGTTGATTTAATTATCTTGATCCATAAACTACGAGTAGGTGGATCAAAAATTACGTAAAATAAAAACAAAATGAATCCTTGTAAAGAAGCTGTAGCACTAAATAAATATAAACATTGTACTGATGGAAAAATCATTGTTATTAATCCAGATATCCAAGTTAAGCCCAAAAGAAAGAAAAGAAATATTGCTAGTTTTAATTGTTGAATGAACATTTTTCGGTCGCTACAAGTGTTTCTGATTTTTTGCCTGCACGATATACTGTAAAGTATTATAAAGAACATAACCAAATTTATCAGTACAATCAATGTTATTGGAAGAAGTAAGGTTAAATATAATATTTTACCTTGTGGATAACAAATATTGGAACCCATTTTCTCCAAATTAGGCATATATTTACCTCTAATACCATAATTAACTCCAACAGCAATCGCTACTGGTATCATAGGTATAACCCATCCAATTATTGATGCTTTAAGTAACAGATGTGTGGTATGAACTCCAATAACCTTGACAAACTTCAAATACTGAAGTACCGCCATAATTAAAGACCAAGAAAATCCACATAATACTGAATAATGTAAAAGTGTTCCAGTAATCATACAAATAATGTCAGAATTTTTCAAATTCAAGTACAATAGAACAATTTGTAACAAAATACAGAAACAAACATTCAAAATTATTTTTGAGCCAACTTTATTGCGCCATGATTTGAAGATAAATGCTGTTAGAAAAATGCCACTTATCCCAATAGTAGACAACAAGCATCCAATTGCAGTTACTAATTCTAAACTTTGGTGCTCTTCTTCAGAAATGTCTTGTCCAACTTGTTGTCCAAGAAGCATTGCAAAATTAGTTAAGTGCTTGTAATAACAGACTTGTAAATTCTTATCTAAATGAATTTCTGTATCTTTATTCAGTTCGTGTACCCATTCAGCACCTTTATCTTCAAATCCGAAATCCCAGTAACCACACGGCTGTGACGTCATTAGTTTTTTGTTTAATCTAGATATCACTGGAAGGTGGGAATACAAACTGTCGCAACCTTTGATTACAACGCTGTAAACTTTTGAAATTACCTTGGATTTCTCGGTACTATTCTTGTTTTCAATAAACAAAGAATCGTTATAAAAAATATTAATGGAAATTCGCAATTTATCTCCAAATTTATTTTTTATATGGTTTAATAATTTTTCAGGCACAAATATGGCAGTTTCTAAGTTTGCCAGCGAAACTAAAGTTTGGACCGAAGAATTTGCTGTAAGAGCCTCAAATCTGTATTCTGTAAAAGGATAATCTTCATGGATATTTGGTGTAAAGAGAGCTATCCCAGTAATATTTTTAATTAACGGGTCTATATTGACATGAATGAAGTTTTTTTTAATTATTCGTTTTATGCCTTGATCATCCAAATCATTTTCTGTTATTTTAGGCAAAAAGTCTTCCATTTCTGCCAATAAAAAATTAGTGGCATTTGTGAATATATTCAATTCTTCGTAAGTACTTCTATTTGCAGTAAGCATATTACTGATAAGTAAAGAAGTATTTTCAGCAATATATTCTGTATTTTCTAGTATCACTGATTCTGATTTAGATACATTCAAAAATATTTCAGATATGTAATATATATCTAAAGCATTCAAATTGAAATTATTTGTCGTCAAGTTGGATAATTTATTCATGATTTGTACAGCAGTCAAATTGGGACTATTTTCATAAATATCACAAAATTGTGTTGGATAATTCGAAATTCTATTGTGTTTTTCAAAAATTACTTTTGGTCTGTCCCATTTTGCTCCTTCCAGTCTGTTACCACCGCATTTTCGAGAGAAATACACTTCACCTTTTTTCAAGCACTTTTGTAATGTTGTTTGGGTTTGACCGATTCTAGTAAACTCCCAATTAATTCGTTTGCCGAGTGTTTCCGAATAAGTTGACTCTGGCAAGCAACCGGAACAACTTTTGAGGTATCTGTAATCGATGGATATTTTATGACGAGTTATATATTTTTTTTGGTCGTCTGTTACAGATTCAGGATGAAGAATTGTTTCGTTTTTTAGTACCATTAGTTCTAATATAACATCATTTAATTGTTTAAGATAATTTTTAGTTTCCATGTATTCTTCTACAATAGATCCATTCGTAAAAGTACTAATGTGGAACAAAATTTCAATATCCCAATTATTTTTTATTTCTTTTACTTTTACGGCCCTGAATTGGGCCTGCTGGGAATTTCCTTGTAAATATAAATAGCGAGTTATATTATTAAAATTGTCCTTATATTGAGAATCGCAAGAAATTCTGTTACATATTTTTTTAATTTTTACTTTGTAAGCGAAATCTTTTTGCTCCGGAGGAGACAAGAATATTTTTTCTGTTCGTATTAATTTTTTATGTGGCAGTTTCACAGCGTTAAAATAATAATAATTAGGTGCTAAATTATTGAAACTTATTCGCCAAATTCTCCTATCGTCCAATTTTTCGTATATATTCGGAATATTGTTATAATTATTATCCACCGAAAAGTTACTATATATTGGTTTTATATTAATATCATCCAAACCCTCTGTTCTGGGAATAATTTCCCACATAGTTTGGTACGATAGAGCAGTCAGTATTAACTCAGTTGGTTCTCTACTAGGTTTCAATTTTAATTCAACTTGATAATTGGTGTAGTCAATCTGACATACTGAACAATTATAACTCCCTAATGTCCAACCATTTTGTGTAATTACAACTTTAGAACTACTAAAATTATTTTGCAAAACAGTTGTACTTATCCAATCAGTATGATTCAGAGCCCTATTATCGCTTGTCCATGTGTATGTACCATTTTCGTCTTTTTGTATACCAATTTTGCAAATTCGGCTCCCCACTAAATTTTTTATAAGAAAATTATCCTCTAAAGTTCTTGGTTCAGCTAAAGTGGAACAATTTGTATCAACTACAAAGTAAGCATTATTGTTTACAACAGAATAATAGTAACTTTTATGTTTTACAAAGTATCTATTCTTTGGCTGATAAATATGCACTGTTCGGTGATTCTGCTTGCAGTCTTCGGGCTGTAAAATGACTGCCACTTCTTGATTTTGAAGAGTAAGGTGATTAACAATCATACAGTCGCGAAATACAAAATCCGGACTGTATTTAGGAATATGATCATGGCTGTAATAGGAAAATTTTTCTAAGTACTTTGATGGGTTGGTCCAAACAAATTTTCCATATTTTTCTGTTCTATTTGCTGGAAGCCAAAATTTAGTAATAGAAGAATCAAAATCGTAGAGCAATCTTCGGATATTAGAACTCAAAATATCTTCTATTTGGAAGACAGGGGTGTCGGGATTCCACCTCTGTGGTTCACTTATATAAAAACAGTAATCTTTATATAATTTGTGATCGGGCAAACATTTTGGTTGGAATTCTATTTGCACCGAGATACATCCATGTTCATTGGGATAAAATTTGCCCGCAAGACAAGATCTTGTAACTAAATTATTTTTTCTGTCCACGCAAGGTGGTTCTGATACGATATTGTCAATGCGGTAGGTGACATTCGGCCATTCAATTTTTATGTTATTTATGGTTTCTTCGTATCCTTGACAGTCCTGACCCTACAATAAATAAATATTTTGTTTTACATACTTTTCTACAAATACAAAAATAAGTGAACAATTTGAAAAAATTCAAAAGAATTTCAGAGAATGAGTAGAAAATAGCACAATAATTAACCTATTTTTTATTCACGTTATTATTGCTTGGATTTATTTTCAGAGAGCTTGTTTTGAAGCTTACATAATGTAAATTGTTATTGCATTTTGGTCAGTCAGAAGGTATAAATCGTCGACATCAATATTTGCACAAAAATTGATTAGCTAATATTTTTTTGTCGTCGTTTTTATTATTTAACATTTTCATTTGGTAAGATTGACAAAAAAAGAGCATTCCAATGTGATGACAAGCACTATATGTACATTCAGATGAAATGAGCTGAGTGCTATAGCTTAACCATCGAATGAAAGTTGACTCCTAAATTATTTTATAGATGTGGTTTTCTTCCAAAACATTTAGCTAGGAGTAGAATTGTAAATAAAACTGACCTTTACAAGTACCCACTGAAATACTGGACTAGGAATCCCCAAAAATACATCAGCATGAATGTTTTTAATACCACTGGATTACTGGTGACATTGAGAATGATCTTTACAACAGGGTTTGAGGGATGTATTAGGACTCATTTATCTCATTATCAAAGTATCAGGCAGATAGATAGCTTAGATAACAGTTTTTGAAATGTTGCAACCGTGGGTTTCCCCTGTCTTGTTCTCTACAATCCTGTAAATACCGTAGTCATCCATCTATTTTAAGCAAGTTGTACTAATGTATTTCTGGGAATTCCTAGTCCAGTATTTGAGTGAGTACTTGCAAAAATTTTCTGGGCCTGAAATATAATTTTTACTAACCATTCAGTTATAAAGTTTAGTTTCCTTTGAAACTCGAACAATAGCTAAATGTTCTGAAAAAAAACAATATCTATAATAGTAATTAAGGTATCAAGGGTGTCAGAAGGACAATAATGCCTGAGGTCTACAGTGTACTTTCCGAGGGCCTCTGGCCCAAGGTGTGTACGTTGACCGTAGGCATTATTGTCTGTTCAACTCCCGTGGTGCCTTCAATGTTTAATATCCGACTTTTGTTGTATTTCAATCAAAATTTTTAGCAATGTATGTCCTGTCATTGTGATTTCTGTCAGAGAAATTACTCTAGTTACTTGCTGTAACTAGGAAATTTATTTGTTATTTTTCAAAATAATACCCTCGGGCATTATTTTGAAACATAATGCCCTCGGGTATTATTTCTTACGTAATTACCCTGAAATCAGTGTTATTATGACAACAATAATAAACTAGTCGGATATTAAATAATTTAATGTACGACTAGTTTATTATTGCTGTCATAACAACATTGTTTTCAGGGTAGTTACGTAACAAATAATACCCGAGGGCATTAGGTTTCAAAATAATGCCAGAGGGCATTATTTTGAAAAATAACAAACAAACTGCATAGTTACAGCAAGTAACTAGAGTAATTTCTCTGACAGAAATTACAATGATAGGACATACATTACTAAAAATTTTGATTGAAATACAACAAAAATCGGACATTAATCATTGAAGGCAACACGGGAGTTGAACAGACAATAATGCCTATGGTCAATGTACACACCTCGGGCTAGAGGCCCTCGGAAAGTACACTGTTGACCTCAGGCATTATTGTCCTTTTAACACCCTTGATACCTTAATTACTATAAGAGTCAATTATCATTAGTGTTTGGTACAAAGAGCTACTACATGTTGTTATTATTCTCATTCCTCTGTTTTAAGTAAAGTGAGAGTATCCAAATTCTGTATCAGTGACTTTGGATAATCATTTCTTCCTCTTGTGATGAGTAAATTGTATTTGACACTTGAAATCTGACAGAACTAAAGCTGGATACCAATGCAAACGATGTCGAAAAAATAACTGGTTGGAATAAGAACTGTTACACGTCAAGTAATGTGTATTTCACAAAGATTATGAGGCAAAACATACACAATGATAAAAGAGAGGGTAACATTTTTTTATGGCATATACATTTCGATGTGCTTATTCACAATCAAAAAGAGTTTTTTCAAAATTCGCAGAATTATGGGAGTGCTTCAAAAAGAATACACTTCTAGTACCACTGGTCGACACGAAATTTTGAATGAAGCTAATAAATGAGTATTTTAACCACGTTATTAATGTTGAATAACAAATTAATTAATTTTATTTTGACGTTTTGTTCTTCAGAACAGCGATAATTAAATGAGTACAGGTATTCAACAAAATTTATTCGTTATTAATAATGAATAAGAATATTTTATAATTCCATCTCCACACAAGCTCTGCATATTGCTTAAAATGAAGCCCTTTCTCAGTGGCGACGCTAGATTTTTCGGATTACAAGGGCTCAGCCTTTGTACTACGAGATAACTATTCAATTATAAAGTGATATTTGTTCTAACTTATAGTTATTTGGAAAGCGTTCCCGAAATGACGTTCACGAGATAACTATTCAATTATAAAGTGATATCTGTTCTAACTAATGGTCATTTTCATCCATAATCTCTGAACATTTTGCAGTGGCTCGGGACAATTGCACAATGGATCGAGCCACTGTGAAAACAGCCTTAGGCCACCACTGCCCTTACTCTTTCAAAAATGCCCGGCTTTCTTTGAATTGTTCCACAGATTTGCACAGTTTGTTGTTGTAACTCTTCTAAATTACGTACTGGTGTTGCATAGACCAAACTTTTACAAAAAAAAATTAAGTGGCGTTAAATCCGAGGATCTAGGATTGAACGAAACCTCCTTTTCTTATTCATCTTCCAGTATACCTGTGGTTTGAGTTCTCTCAAACTCGAAGCGAAAAACGAGGCGGAGTTCCATGTTGCATAAACCACATATTCATCCTCTCATTAATTAATACATTTTCTGAGAGCATTGGTAACAAATTTTGTAGAAAATCGTGATATGCAGCACCATTTAACCTATTGGGCAAAACAATTGGTCCTATTAAAGTGTCTTCTAGAATGCCGAACAAGATATTGAGGCTAAATCGCTCTTGACGGTGTGATTCGACAACGGCGCGAGGATTTTCATTTGACCACACAGGATTATTATGAAAATTCGATATTCCTTCTTTAGTGAAACCGACCTAATCTGTAAAAAGAATATTCGAAACGAAATCTGAGTATCTGCATTCTGGTGTAAAATCCACAGACAAAATTCCATTCTGGCTTAATAATCAGTAAGATTAAGGGCTTGTACCTGTTGAAAGTGGTATGGATGTAGAAGCTGAGATTGTAGAGTTCACCAAACAAAGGGACCACTGATACCCACTTCAGCAGATATCCTTCTAACACTTGTTTCGGGACTTTCTTCAATAATATCTAACACTCTTTCTTCAACTTCGCGTGTAACTACTGTCCTCAGCCGTCCACTATCCGCAGAATGTTTATGTAGTAATCCAGTATCCCTCAGACGTCGAAAACTTTTTGAAAAATTTCTGGATGATGGCAATGCGCGATTTGGATAGGCTTCTTCATAAAGACGCCGTGTTTGAAGTGCGTTTCCATTAGCACGACCATACATAAAAATCATATCAGCCATTTCACTATTGGAATAAAAAGGCATGTTTTATTACTTTTATAAAGAAACCACATCAATGTTCAACTACTCAATTTCATGATCAGTGACAGTGTAGGTATTATTTCAAAACGCCAGAATAAAATTAATTAATTTTTGTCATTCAACATTAATTACGTGGTCAAAATACTCATTTATTAGCTTCATTAAAAATTTCGTGTCGACCAATAGCACTAGATATGTGCTCTCCTTGAAACATCCCCATAAATTTTTTTACTATTTTTCTTCAACATCCTGTATAATTCAAAAGGATAATTATTGACTAGTACTTTGTATGTCACTAGGTTAATAATGATTTTCTAAGCCTAGTCACGTAATATACTATGAATATTGTTATTGCTATTGAAAGAATGAGATAAAATAAATTCACCTTGACGAATTGAAGGAGAAATATGAAAACCAAGCAGAGTAACTGCCACATATTCACTTCACAATATTTAATAAAGATTTATTTTGAAGCACTTATTTCAACATAATTATTCCAATTAGTGTACTCTGCAAGTCGCTCACTGAGAGATAATACTTTTTTATGATATTAGCCTTGTTGATTTTGTAAGATATGTTTTGTTTTCACTACGTTTTTATTTATTCTTGTATGACAAATGTTGACTTTGGAGTTCTCATGAAGGAAAATAATGATAAATTTTGTAGAATATATTAATAGATTTTCTAAATAAGGATATAACATTCGTCCCACCGCAGACAGGAAATGATTAATATGATATTATTGGATATCAAATTGCGGTAGCGCTATCATTTATGATTGAAGTAGAGTAAACTATATTATATACAAATTTCGCTCGATATAAGCTCCTCGCCATTTAGTTTTTACTTACTTGTACAAAGTGAAACCGACAAAATTCACATTTCGAGATTTTGATGGAAATATCCATTTTGAGCATCCCTGAATCCATTTTGACTATTTTTGGTTTGATGTCGGTACGTATGTATGTGTGTATGTGTGATCTTAGCTCGCAAATCTTAAAACCTGTCGAATGTATAATGTTGAAATTTTGTATTTAAGACTGGTCTAGGGTATTATTGTGTACCTCTCATTATGGTTGCAATAGTCTGTACCGGAGGTGCACCTTACTTGAAACTCTTCTTGAGTTTTCCGCATAAATCCAGAATGATTAGCCGTAGGATACTGAATTTCTGTATTTAAACTTGTAGCATCAGAATGATTATTTTATATTTTTGTAGCAATCGGCTCAATTCAAAACAATCAGTCGTAGAATATTGAAATTTTGTATCAATCATTTCTGTAACATTTAGTTGTGCACCTCGCATTATGATTGCGTCTGTACCAGAAGTGCACTTTAGTCGAAACCTTCTTTAAATTTTCCGCATGAATCCAAAACGATTGAATGTAGAATATTAGAATTTAGTATTTAAAACGATAGTACTGTTTACAAGCTTATATTTCATTGAGATCGACTGAGCCGGAAGTGCATTTTACTTGACAGTTTTTTGGAATTTTTCGCATAAATTCGAAACGATCGGCTGTAGAGTATTGAAATTCAGTATTTCAGTCTGCTGTAGCATCTGAATGATTGCCTACTAGAGCTGCGAGTTTGGAACAATTTGGTGTTCCGACCTCTTCGAAGCCCATCAAGTCTTTATCCTACCCACCCCAAGTTAATCTAGCCTGCCCGATTCCCACCCTAAGTTAGTCCAGACCGCCCGAAACCCAACCCGAAATGAGTCGATCCGATCCAACCCTACCCGATCCAACCCGACCCGGCCCTACCCGATTCAACCCGACCTGGCCCACATGCCCGACTTGATCCGATTTTGACAGTCTAAACTGTATTTTATTGTTCTATATTCGTAGTTGGTTTCATATCAATTTCACCACGATAGAAACTGGCTTCCAAAGAAAGAATAGTATATTACATCTGAGGTGGAAAGTATTTCATTACAGCCGAGAGCTTATTATATGACCGAGAGGCGAAGCCTCGAGCATCAGATATAGCTCGAGGATGATATGAAATCTTCACCGAAGTATGTATACTATTTTATTCACAATCATCCTTAGTTTTTCGAGAAATGATTGATCCGAATTCGTTCTCTTTTCAACAAAATAAATTGATGTAGTAGTCTATGAAAATAAGAATGTTTTGAAAAATTTAACTAATTTGACATTTGTTGGATTGATGATTTATGAATCAAGTTATTCATATGTGTATCCATTGAAATTGTGATAAGTGCAGATATCAATTAGTTATAAAAGTGAAATGGTGCTATATACTTGCCCCGAATCGAACGAAAGTGCTACGGATGTAAGTTCATAGCGATTTTGCTCATAATTTACACAAAATTGCAACATAGTTCCGCTTATTTTCAATATTAATTGTTTTATTTGAATCATTATATAATATGATCGGTATTTTTCACTGCAGGGATTATTTTATTCCAACAAAGATTTATGACTGATGCTAGGCAACCCTATATAAACATTTCCCACCCAAGAGATGGAAGGGTCGCTTCCGACCCGTGAGATAGTCATTGCAGTTGGAAATTACATACTTCCCAACCTCCAAAAAGTTAGGAAATGTCATATTACTATAATGATTGTGAATAAAATAAATTACAATAATATCATTCAATACCTATTTGATATTGTATTATCAATAAATAATTTAATTTGTCGCAAGGAATTTCCAAGAATTTCTATAGTAGCAAATTTCAAAACGAATGTATTCGGTGTCTTCCTACATGTTATTAATTTCTATTCCGAATGAAATCTTTTGGAAAGTGTAATCCTTTTCATTACCTATTTTACATATTTTATAGCTTATATTTGGATACTTCTTATTTGTATTTATTTAATATTAAGCTTCTTATGAATTTTCCCAAATAACTGTTTCAGTTTATTGCTGATTCTCAAAAATACAGAATTATTGGAAGATGTATAATCCTTAGCATTTCATACGGATGTAAATTTGTCTAAGTTTATTCATTCACAAGTGATGTCTTTTTTTCTGTAAAACTAGCCTTGAGGAGGTTCTCCTACTGGTGAAGAAAAATGGATTGATGTTTGAAAACTAATATTCGAAATAGAGCTTATCCATAAGAATGCATTGAAAGAAAAATATGATGCCAAAACCAAACCGGCCCGACCCAAACCGGCCTGACTCAAACCGGCCCAGCCCGACCCAACCCGAATCAACCTTTTTTTTTTACGTGGGTAGGAGGGGAAACTTCTAAAGACACTCTGCAAGAACCGCTTGCAGAGTAGTGTCGGATTGCCCTAAAAACGAACCCTACCGATTAAACCCCTCCTCCTTTTCTTCCCAACTGGGCGTGGATCCGCTTTCGCATTGCTCTCCGTCCGATTGATGCCTAAAACAAACAAAAAAAATTGTTCTCTAATATTTTTTATTTTTTATCTCCGTTTTGTCTCGCTCTCTCCTCTTCCTCCTTTACACTAAGGATTTGGTAAAGCATGTCTCTTATAGTGTTCCACCTATCTTCGTCTTGGGGATTATATTATCCGCGTTCACTTCTATCCCTACGATCGCGTTTGTCTGTTTCCTAACTTTGCACCAGCGTGGACATACAAAGAGTGTATGCTCCGCCGAATCTTCCTCCTGGCAATAGTAGCAGCCTGCATTTTCCGCTCTTTTAAAGCGGTGCAGATATTTTTGGAAACATCCGTGCCCACTGCATGCTTGTGTTGTGTGGTATTCCATGTGCCCGTGCTTTCTTTCCAGCCACGGTTTTATGTCTGGGAGCAGCCGGTGTAGCCAGATGTTCCCTTCATCTTTCTGCCACTTTTCCATGAACCTGCTCCTCAGCCCTTTTTTCTCTTTCCTGGTCTTACCATATCCTAGGGTTCTCTCCACCACCAGGATTGGCATCGGTGTCAGCCTAGCTAAAATTTGCGCGACTTTCAGGGAAATAAGTCCTATAGCCCTGGCATATCCCAACTGCAAGTGTACGATTTGCTCTGCTCACCATGTCCCTTCCTTTTTTTGTGAGCAGGACTTTACACCAGATTGGCGCTGCGGTCGCAAGTAATCTTCTTTTACCCTCTTTCGGTCCTTTTAGGCGAGGATACAGCCTCCTCAAAGCCATTATGGTCATATCCGCCTCGCTCACTGCTTTCTGTACGTGTTCATTTTCCTTGAGAACCACAGGCCTAGGTATTTGATATGTTCTCGAACCAACCTAACCCGACCCAATCCGAGCTAGCCCGATTCGTAATCTTCAACCTTGCCCGACCCGAACCCGACAATCTTCAATCCAACCCGACCCGAATCCGAAATGACGTAGATTGGACATCCCGAAATCCGAATATAGTCGGGCAGGGTCAGGTTCGCGTCCGGGTGAAATCTCGCAGCTTTATTGCCTACTATTCTCATAGCAATCGACTGAACCGGAAGTGCACTTTAGTTGATATATTTTTTTAATTTCGAGCATAAATTCAGAACTGCTAGCCGTAGAATCTTGGAAATCAGTATTTATGAATGTTGTAGCATAAGAATGTTGACTTACAGTTTCCATAGCAACCAACTGGACTGAAAGCGCATTTTACTTGACAGATTTTTAGAATCACCCGTGGAACGATGAGATTTTGTATTTGATTATCGTACAAAAAATATATGCAATGATGTACAATTTCGTTAATTAATATGTTTTCTTTTTTTTTAGAATATTCAGTGGTTTCTACTGTCAACGATCATGCTGACGCCAGGGGTATTTCTCCTCCTTGGAGTAACATTGGTAGCTGGTGAAATCTTTCAGGTATGTTGAAGCAAAATATTAGTGCGCAATTCTACAAACATCAGTGTCATTTAAGTAGTCGTATGCCATCTGCGTCAGTGATAAGCTCTTAATCCGGTCATAAATTTAATCCTATCCAAAAATATGGACTTTAGCACCAAACGAAAACCGCTGCACTTCTAGGAAAGGCTATATTGAATTTTTCTTATATTTCGATTTCATTTTCACTTTATTTAATAAAAGAACAAATTAAAACACATCATATACTCAGCTATGTAACACACGATTTCTTGCAATAGGTAAGACTTGACGTTTTTTGCTTTCCATTCTCAATTTGAACTTTAACTCGGATTTCTAACAAGTGTTCGGACAATTTAAAAGTAATTACTTGAATGAATTTAAGCAAATTTTGTTGGTTTGTGAATTAGAACTAAGATAATGAGAAAGCTCTTGTAATACATGTTCTGCGTTTATTGGGAATTAATCCTTAGGCGCAGTTGGTCATTTTTGTTTTTACCTGGATTTAAACTTTGGTGCAAATGTCCAATGTGATAAGAAATTTATACCTGACCTGGCACAGTTATCCATTGCCCATTTAGGTTGAGGAAAAATGTGACAGCAGCAGGTGAAAACTTGAATCTTAATGTGTAAAAAATTGGTAAAAGCAGTAATGAGTCTGATTTCTGTATGATTGAACAGGATACAACAAGAATATAGCAATTAGGCTCCTTTCCGGTTAGGTCAAATGATATCTAGAATATTTATAATATAATTGTTCCAACAGACAAAAAAAAGTCTTTTAGTTTTCTTTTCAAAATGAATATCTTTGTTAATATTTTTCAGATTTTATCTGGTACTTATGAAATGCCCTTATGTTTTTGATGATATATACTGAAATATTATTGGAAATATAACCTGAGTTTTTGACAGTTAATATAAGATTCATATTATTTGTAGAACATATTAAATTTCAATAAAAGCCTTATAATCTAATTTGTTCTAGTGTGAACCATGTCAAACGATAAAATCTCCATCCCGTTATACCCGGAGCATTGATTTAAATGCTGCACACGCGCTTATAGGTGATGCACGACTTCCTAGGGAAGTAACGCCAAACGCGTATCGTCTAGAATTGCAGCCTTTCCCAGAAGAAGGGAATTTCAAGGGTAGAGTGAGAGTCAACATCACTTGGCAAGAGACTACGAGTAAAATCACTTTACATGTTCACCAGGACCTGCAGATCGCCCACAGTGAGGTGTCTGTAACGCAATTCGTTGGAGATGATTCGTAAGCTATAAATTATGAGGTCTTAACATTTGACAATTTCAAAAAAATACCACACATTTTTCAATATCAACCCTAACAGTATCCACACTTTGTTCGTAGATAATTGAACTGATTGATCAATGTTTTTCAAGGGTAAAAACATCAACATCAACAACAGCTATGCCCCCTACAATGGTCAAAGTCCTACAAACCGAACGTGTTCCAAAAAAGCCATTATACATAATTCATTTAGACAAACCTTTGAATCGAGGAACACAATGCGAAGTAAATATCACTTTCTGTGGAAAACTCATGAACGACACTTCAGAAGCCCTCTTTCGTAATAACTACGTGGATCCTGCCACAGGAGAGAAACGTTGGTTTGTGGCAACACATATGCGACCAAATCTTGCTAGAAGAGTCTTTCCTTGTTTTGATGAACCTGCATATAAAGTTCCGTTTTTCATAAGTGTTGCAAGGACGAAAAATATGACTTCCAGATCCAACATGCCCTTGGCGAAGAGCGAAGACATGTAAGAATGTAGTTGTAATTAAATTGTTGGGTGTAATAACTATCTTTGGTTGCAGCCCAGGAGAGCCTGGTTGGGTGTGGGACCATTTTCAGGAGACTCCTCCAATGTCAACATTTACTGTAGGAATTCTAGTTTCGGATTTCACGAATTTGATGGAAAATATAACTGATCCAGAGCCTGGTACATTAAACTATAAGTGTTTGTAATATTGATTGACATAATATTATTTTAGAGGAAGTTAAAATAAATGTATGGGGTCGCCCCGATTACCTTGAGGCTTTGAAAGATGTCCACCACAAAGTGGTACAAGTATTAACAGTTCTTCAAGAATACTGGGGTGTACCATATGCGTTGCCTAAATTGGATATTGTCGCGTTACCAAATTATCAAGCCGTGAAGCCCGCTGATAACTGGGGACTCGTCTTCTTCAAGTAATATTGTTTTTATTTATTTTCAAGAAGTTATTTGATGATGTTTTTGCAGGGAAAGCGAGTTAAGCAATAGGGGAGTGTGGCATATTGCCCAAGAAATGGTTTACCAATGGCTTGGAGATTTTGCTACTCCATTTTGGTGGAGCGATGCTCATATCAACAAAGCTTTAGCTAGTTATTTGGCTGCTGTGGCTTCATTTAAAGTATAATTAAAAATGTAAATTAGACTTTGATTCCATTTGATTTATTTATAGATTGATAATGGTAAAGACATGCAAGGAAAATGGCCAATGACAGTTCTGTATTCTCTCTATTACGAATTTAGTAAAAGATATCCTCATGCCAGAATCGCAGGCATGAAACAAGAAACAACTTCAGTCAAAACCGAGCTCGTTTTCAGGATGTTAAACTTTACTTTGGGTGAAGATACTTTCAGACATGGACTTCAACGGTTCATGGTTGATAGACAGTTTAAAACATTTTTTGGGGACGATGTTTGGGGTGCACTTACAGAACAAACTAAATTTGATAAAACCCTTCCTGAAACAATAACTGTAAATGAAATTGCGGCATCCTGGATCACTAAAGATCGATTACCAGTCATTAACGTCACCAGGCATTATCATAATAATTCTGCTACAATTAGACAGGTGAGAGGATAAATTTTTCAGAGGAGTGTTTTGATAAATGTTTTTTAGAGGGTGTATCTCCGCGATCGACCTCACGACGTTCCTGATCAAGATAAACTTTTATGGTGGATACCAATTGTCATGGTAACGCAAGATAGTCTAGACTTTTATAATACTACTCCACTTGTTTGGATGAAAAAGGAACGCGAAATTATTTTGGACTCCCTGCCAGGAAAAGATTCTTTCGTTATTGTTAACCCAGAAGAGATAGGTTTGTATTGTAGCGAATTTAAGTCTATAAATTAGTCATTTCGGCTTTACTGGTGCTTAGAATTATTGTGGAATTATTTTACATTAAGAAATAGAAGCAAGTTTGTTTTCTGAAAAATTGCTGGTACCTTCTAGCGTTTTTCTAGAAACGCCTGGACGTTTGCGGTAAGAACGTAGTGGGGAGTGATCAACGGTATATATTCGCTGACTGAGCGAAGAGCATGATTGATTTTTTAGCACAGTGACCTTATAATGTGGATTGCTAGTGATTGAAACTAATTGTGTTATTTAAAATAAATCAATATTGACAAATAATTGAAGTTGAGTTGTAGTGTAGTGTGATAATCGTTAGTTTAAATTAAAATCAGCTATCAAAAATTGTGTTAATTATTTAATTTATTATTTCAATAAATCGTAAAAATGAATAGTAGTGTTTAGTAGCTTTTGCTCCTTAAATTAAAATAATTAACGTTACAATTGGTGATCAGGTGTGAAGTTTCAAAGTCAAATAAATAAAATGGCGTCAAAGACAGTAAAATTGAGTGAATTAAAAGTGGTTGATCTCAAGAATGAGTTAGAAGAACGAGAATTGGAGACAACAGGAACCAAGACCGTCCTCCAACAACGTCTCCGACAAGCTTTGGAAAATTTGCGGCGTATTGAGTCCAAAATAACTGCAAGGAAAAGACAATTTTGCTGCTGGAACTGTGGAGAATTGGGCCATCCACAGAGGCGGTGTGAGAAACCGAAGATCAAGACGGCAATCAAAACCAAAGAAGCAAAAAGAAAAACTTGTTGCCGTCAAGAGGACAACAGCAGTCGATGAGAGATGGCAACCGAAAGAGTAACGCAAAGACCAGGAGAATGATCCAGATTTGAAAATTGTACTGAAGTGGAAAAATAGTTATGTTAGACCAGCTTGGGAAGATGTTGCACCACACTCGGAATGTAAAATCGTATTGGACGCAGTGGAATTTCATCGTGGTTGAAGAGGGCTTCCTGAAACGCATCGTAGAAAGTACGGACGGAAATGAGAGCAGGACGCAGTTAATAATCCCTAGAAACAGAGTACCGGAAGTACTGGAAGCTGGTGGAGGGCACTTTGGAATCAGTGAAACATTGGAAAAATTACGCCAGCGATTTTACTGGATAAATTGTAAGGAGGATGTTAAAGAGTGGTGTAGGAAATGCGTGGTCTGCGTCAGTAGTAACGGGCCACAGAGAAAAAGAAGAGCTCCAATGCGTCAGTACAATGTGGGAAGTCCTTTCGAGCGCAGTGCAATTGATGTGGCTGGACGGAAATAAATACATAATCGTTGTGATGGACTACTCCAGTAAATGGGTGGAGGCGTACGCTCTACCCAACCAGGAAGCTGTCTCTGTCACCGAGGTTTTGGTGAAAGAATGTATCTGTCGATTTAGAGTACCCCGAGAACTTCATTCGGACCAGGGAAGAAATTTCGAGTCAGCCGTCTCCCAAAATATCTATAAAATCTTGGGAATCCACAAAACCAGGACGACTGCATTACATCCGCAGTCTGACGGCATGGTTGAACGGATGAACAGAACAATCAATCGATATCTGGCAAAGGTTGTCTCCGACCATCAGCGAGACTGGTACCAACACCTTTATCTGTTTCTGTTAGCATACCGTTCAGCAGTACACGAAACAACTGGGCAGACATCTGCGAACATCTTATTTGGATGATAGTTGCGCTTGCCATGCGACCTAATATTTGGTAGGAAATGAAGGAAAAGTATGACATCAAGGCCGAGAAAGGTAGTTATCAACCCGGGGATTTGGTGTGGCTTCATAACCCCTAGAAGCGCTGAGGGTTGTCACCAAAACTTCAGCGGAACTGAGAAGATCCATACGAACTGATGAAGAAAATTAACGACGTCATCTACCGGATACGGAAAACTCCAAGCGGAAAGCCAAGAATCGTTCACTTTAATCGGCTAGCCTTATTTGCCAGCGATAATCATGAAGACCGACATGCAGTCACGATTCGACGAATTGTTGAGCAAGAACCAATCTTTGAAGAGTTCATGGCCAACTATTCCAACGGTCGTAAAGTGCGGTACGGCGTGACGACAGAAGAACAACAAGACCTGTTCACAGTGCCTTTGAACCACTCCCTGGCTCACTGTGTGACGAGTGACTTGAAGATGTCCCGAGGAATAGCGTCCGTTTTCAAGAAGAATTATGGAAGATTAGAAGAACTGGCCAACCAACATTCATCAGTCGGGAAAACACTACACCTAAAGGACACCCACATGGAGCACAAACGATACCTATAATATATGGTGACTAAGTCATGCTCCTACCAGAAACCGACATACCGCACTATGTGGAATGCTCTGCTCGATCTCCTGAAGCATCTATTGGACAGCGACGTAATGAAGCTGGCAGTACCGATGTTGGGTTGTGGACTGGATAAATTGGATTGGAGAGTAGTAAGGAATATGTTGGGAACCCTCTTTCGGTCTACCGGAATAGAAATCCTCGTCTGTAGCTACAACCCTAAACAGCAGACGAATAATGGACGGACCATCGACTGCTACTTCTACAAAACATCCGGGTGACCAATGCAGATTCCGACATAACTCCCTAGGGATTCGTGAAGAACCGTTTTGGAACGAAACAGTCCTAAGGAGGAGGAAATGTAGCAAATTTAAGTCTATAAATTAGTCATTTCGGCTTTAATGGTGCTTAGAATTATTGTGGAAATACTTTGCATTAGGAAATAGAAGCGAATATATTTGTTTTCTGGAAAATTGCTGGTACCTTCTAGTGTTTTTCTAGAAACGCCTGGACGTTTGCGGGAAGAACGTAGTGCGGAGAGACCGACGGTATATGTCCGCTGACTTAGCGAGAAGCATGATTAATTTTTTAGCACAGAGACCTTATAATGGGGATTGCTAGTGATTGAAGTGAATTGTGTTATTTAAAATAAATCGATATTGACATAAATAATTGGAGTTGAGTTGTAGTTTAGAATTAGTTATCAAAAATTGTCTTAGTTATCTAATTTATCATTTTAATAAATTATAGAAATGAATAGTAGTGTTCAGTAACTTTGCTCCCTAAATTAAGAGAAATAACGTTACAGTATTTTCCAATACATTTGTTCATTGTGGAATTATTTGTTTTTTGTTGACTAGGACCATTCCCTGTCAATTATGATGTTGGTAATTGGAATATGTTAGCCCAATTCTTACTGAAGAATGAGGGAAGAACGAAAATTCCTATTAACACTAGAGCTAAGCTACTTCACGATGCATGGAATTTAGCCTATGCTGGTGATCTCAGTTTTTCAACAGCCCTCAATATGACCCTCTTTTTGAAACATGAAAGGGAACATCTTGCTTGGGATCCAGTTTTCACGATGATTGATCATATTGGAAGACATATTGATAGTTCGGAAGTTCATAAAAAGTTTGAGGTAATTTTATTATAAAGCCTATGAAATTGAAATTCGTTGAATGTTGATTGCAGACGTATGTTAGAAAACTATTGACTCCTCTATATGAAGAGTTAGGAGATCAGCCCATAGAAGGAGAAGATTCTGGGACGACACATCTGCGCAGTTTATCCAAAGTGTTCTTGTGTAGGGCTGGATATAAACCTTGCATCGAAGAAGCCCAAGCGGCTTACAATAAATGGATGTCTAGCGAAAATCCAGATGAAGGAAATCCGTAAGTAAATAATGAAAATTGAGTGCAATTGCTGAATTTTTTTGTTTATAGAGTGCCAAACCAGTACATCTGTCCTGTTTTTAAGTGGGGTACACACGAAGAATGGGAATTCGGGCTTCAGAGGGTGATTAATTTCCCTGTGTCGCGAAAACAAAGTGAACGGACTTACTTGCTGAAAACTTTAGCCGGCTGTCCTGTCGACTGCTGGAAAATTGAACGCCTGCTGAATATCACCATCTTAGAAGAGAATGGAAACTTTACCGACAATGATATTTATTTGATATTCAGCATGTTGACGGGTGGTGCCAATGGCTACATGACTTTGTTCAACTTCTTAAATGATCATTGGGATGCCATCAAAATCAGGTGATTTTTAGATATTATATACACTCAGTGCCCCGCGTAGCTTGATTGATGATTGAATGTTGAATTGATGCTAATCTCCAATGTCAAAAATATCCTGCAATAACGCAGATTTTTTGATACATAGTTCTATTTTCTTTGTATAATTCCCGAAGTAAGTTGTTGGATATTTTTGCAGATTTGCTGAGAAAACCCATTTGTGGGATAGCCTCATAACATCAGCTACCACAGTCTTCACAACACAAGAAGGTCTTGACATGGTATCAGAATTATACGTAGAAAGACAAGGCGAATTCGGCACGGCCGAACACATAATCGAAAAGGCCTTGAAAAACATCAAGGAAGAAACGAAATGGAGTGATGATAATCTGCCAGTCATCGAGAACTGGCTAGATGATTATTTATCTAATAATGAGGACAAAGCCAGTGGTGATAAAAAGTTTTTATAATCAATTATCCGTTATGTTTTGTAATACATTCATAATATTGTAGAAAAACTATTGATTGCTTTAGTATTAAATACTTACTAATTAATAAGTAATATGTAAGTAACTAGAGGTGGAGTGTTATCTTGAAGACAATTTACTGGTTGTATTTGTTAAAATAATAAATATTTAAATAACATGACTATTATTGATGAAAATTCGTTTTAAAATTTACTTGTATGACTGACCGTCGACCAAAATGTGACGTCAGATTTTGGTCATGATGAAGTCATAAATTGACTTCATTTTTTGACGTCTTAAAATGTTGGACTGACGTCATAATTTGACGTTATGTTTCAGCGTTTTGAGAAATCATCCTTATGCTTTATATATGATTCTTTAGATATATTTTTTTAGTCAGTGTATTTTGCGCTTACGTTTCCAACTGATTAAGTTCCTTTTTTTAGCTCAACGTCATTTTATGACCTTAATTCGACGTCATTTTGTGACGTATGTAACATTTTCAGCTCAGTGTCATTTTATGACTTAAATTCGACGTTATCAGTACCAGTTATCCAAATATGGAGTTATATATAATTATATAGAGATCGGTGTTTAATTATGAAGATTATAAACGAGTTCAATAATGAAATGAAAATTAGGTAGGTTCGGCTTTTATATTCCAGTGTAGATACAATCTTATTCATTCCTTCAAACTCTGAACAGTCTATCAATAATAGTGAAGAACCTGATTCTCTATTTGTTTGATTACAAGCATTCAAAAGGTAACATATTTGATTTTTTCTCCGAAGCGGACAACGGATCGTACACATTCGGTGAGATTCGGACTATTGAAATATCAAACTACTACCAACAGTTTTCCCTTTGTTCAGTTCAGGGAGGTTCAGTTGTTTGTTTGCATTATATTGCTCCATTCAAGAATTTTGTTGAAGTTATTGGAAGGTATGTATCTATATTAAAATCAGAAATAGATGACTCATTTATATCCAACACATTGATTAATTTGCTTTCGATTTAGAAGAAAAAGCCAATGAACAAAAGAATCTGAATAACAGTGTTGAAGAATAATCTCGAAATACTAAAAATCATATGGAATTGTTTTTCAGGGTGACTGTGATTGTGCATTTTAAAAATTTCGATTCAATTGCTGCAGAGCCGGCTGCTGATATCATCGTCATAGTCACAAAATTTAAATAAGCAACTCAAAGATTTACAAAAACTGGTCCAGAATTCACAGATGCTTGATGATCAGTTTATTTTTTTCTACTTAATAGTTTTTTATTACCTGTGATATATTCTGTAACAATGCCTTGCTGATGGCGGGGTTGTTACCTTTGGCGTTGCGGTCTAAACTGCTGACGGTGTGCCCGGGCGCCAATGCGGTCAGTGACGCAGTTTCTAAGGCAGACGGCTGGATAGCTCAGAAGGGAAGGTTTAGGGTTGTCAAAATAATCATCAGGATGAACATAAAATATATATTTTTCAGGAACTTGCACGGAGATAACTTGGCTGACGGTGACGGGACGGCTGTACATGACATTCGACACCAGCGGTCGCAGTACGGACCCAGGCGTTTGCAGACGACGAGAAACCTTAAAACAAACAAATCGTGCAGCGATTTCCCAAACGGTGGATTAACTTATCTTAGACGCTTGTGAAATCAAACTGGTTTCCAAGTAGTGACTCTACGTTAACTTGCTCAACGCTGTGAGGCCAATGATGACCTCCCGCAACGGTGATTCTACGTTAAAACAATCTAACGCAGCGAAATAACGAAGACTTCGTCAGTGGCGATGCCACGTTAAGTTAATTCAACACTGTGGAATCAACAAAGACTTCGCCAGCGGTGAATTTACGTCAAATTATTCAAACACTGCGAAATCAATGAGGACTTCTCCAGCAGTGATTCTACGGTAAAACAATCTAATACTGTGAAATCAATGAAGACTTTTCCAGCGGTGACTCTATGATAAAAAATATCCTAAGTTCAAAAACAACAGAAGCAAACAAATCTTAGTTCCTTTTTCGAAGTTATAAAAAACAAACAAACTCACAGATTGTATCGGACAGTTATACTAACGGACTTAGCACAAAAACTCCACTTAGACGGTAAACACTCTAAAGATGACACTCGGAATCGGATCTAGAAGTGTACTTTGAAACGGCTGCTCAGAAGACTGGACTTTCAAAAAAGTGACTTGAGTCGGCCACAAGGCCTTATTTATACTTGAATTTTAATGAATCCCTACTTAACTTGTGTTACAATTAATTTCTTATTAGTGCTGTCAGAAATGTAAAGAGGAGATACAGATAAAAAGAAGAAGTAGTTTTACAGATACAAATTTCTTTACAACAAGTTTCATATTCTTTTTTTCCTAAATACATCCTTAATAAAATTTCCTTGAAATTAAAATTATCCTAGACTCTTTTTATCTGTCGGCAAAGTAGTTACGATTTAGTCCTCTGTTGGTAAACTGTCAAATGTCAGATTTTTATTTGTTTATGGTCAAAGGTTACGAAGAATATCGAACAAAATATACAATATACAACATATTTACAGGACAACTAAACATTCAGAATTCATTAACGGTAAGCACAAGACATAAATACGGATCAAACAAATATAGATTGAATTTACTTCCAGGTGTTTTAAAACCTAACCTCATTCCACCACATGCTGTGAAATATTAAAATGTATTTATTTTAGCTGGTGGCTGATAATACTAAGGTGAACGTTGGTGTATAATATAATATAACTTTATTGATCCTAGATCAATGGCGAGGTTCAGCCAAAGGCTGATCTTCCACCTAACCAATACATGTAAGAATAAATTGTAACAATGCGATATAGATGAATATAATATAAAAACAAATAAATCAGAGATTAGAGTATAGCAATGTAATACAAATGAACCTAAAAGAAAACAATTCACAAACACTTTTTAAGACATAATTGGATACCTATTAACCAATGACAAGATATAAATCTATACAAAAAAACTCAATTCAGTTTGTACATAGTTTTTATATTAAATTTGAATGAATTCAGTGATAGAGACTTCAAATATTCGGGAATATTATTGTAAAGTGAAGGAGCAAGATAAGAAAAACAACTTTTGAATTTGATTTTTTTGAATGTTGGTACTGTATACAAATTTTTGTCACGCAGAACATAATGATGCTCTTTTAAATTGAGTTTGTCGTATAAATAAGGTGGACAACTAGTTTGCCTGATTTTGTGTATAAGACATAGATAGAATATTTTTACACGATCATCAATATAATTCAAGTTGGCAAGAAGGCGGAAGCTGGATGTGATGTGAAGGCAACAGTTCTGGAAGAGAGTGATTTTATGTTTGAAGTTTTGCGTCAAATTAGGGACGTAAACGCAGGCACAATAATCAAAAATGGGAAGTACTAGAGAATTTATAAGTCTAAGTTTAACATCAGATGATACTAAATTGCGATAGTGATATAAGTGTCTCAATCGGAGTCTGGCAGCCTTTAATTTAATTGCTACATGCTCCTGAAATTTTAGATCTTCATCGATATGCATACCAAGACTTTTTATTACATGACTGCGATTTAACACTGTATCACCTACTATTATTTTAGGGGTTTCTCTAGTACCAAAAATTAGGAGAGAGTATTTACTGGCATTTATCTTAAGTCCATTATTTGTTATCCAAAGAATTAATTTCTGGAGATCCTTATTAATTTCTATACTCAACTCATCGATTTTGTTCTTATCACCTGCTGCCAAAATCTGAGTATCATCAGCAAATGAGTGAGCAGCACAGAAATCCAAAGTTGATGGCATATCTGCTACATATATTAAAAAGAATAATGGACCTAAAATAGACCCTTGTGGCACTCCTCGTTGAAGGGGGAATATATTGGAGTTTATTGTGGATGAATTTGATGCCATACTGACTTGAAAATGCCTATTCTTAAAGTAGCTTTTACACCATTGGATAGCGTCGTCACTGAAATTGTAATAGTGCAACTCTGCAAGAAGTAAATTGGGATCGACCATGTCAAAGGCCTGAGAAAAATCTATTTGAAGCAATATTGTCGCCAATGAATTATCATGATTCTCAATAATTGAGTCAACAATATTCAAAAGACACGTATTTGTGCTATGACCCTTTCTAAATCCAAATTGAGTGGATGGAAGTAAATTTTTATCTGTTATAAAACTCATGATTTGATCACTGCAGATTCTTTCGAGTACCTGCAGTGAATCAGTATATTCAAACAGAATTACGGATTTTAAAATTTATAGGGTGTGCAAGATGTGAACTAATTGTGATGAACTTTAAAATATTTGACGGTAGCAGAAGGCTCTGGGATGTGCAACTGTAACGGAGTTTCAGGAAATAATTCGTCACAATTTGTATATTCATGAAAATGAATCAATTAAAAATAAAATAACAAAATTATCTACAAGCTCCTTGAATAAATAATGATCAAAGGGGTGATATGCAACGCTATAATATTACCATATAACATTATGACGTTCTATATTATTTATTTTATTATTATTTACTTTTCGAGGAATGTTTGGGTAATGGCTAAGATCATAAAGTGATGTTGAATTTAAGTCATAATATGACGTCAAACTTAAGTCATAATTTGACGTCGATATTAAGTCATAAAATGGCGTCAAACATAAGTCATATTATGACGTTATATAGCTCCACGCATTGACATTTTGCTGACGTGATTATGACCAAAAATGTGACGCCATATTGGCGTCATATTTGGTCATTATTGTTACTTGAAGGATAACATATATTTTCTAGTAAAATATGGTCGTATGATCGATGTATATAATTTTATGGTATTTCAAGGCTCCTTTCTATTAATATTGAAATTTATTCTTGAAGGTTGGGGCTAGAAATATCATTCCTCAACTTTTTTACGTACCTACTTCTACTTCCCTTGTCGTAATTATATTTTTTCTATTCTTTGTTTGATCTATAGCTTGTCTGAAGCACATGCTTTGTGTCCTACAAGGTAATTATAAAAAGTCCACAAAGTTAAACTTCCCAAGCTTTAATTGTTGATTTATTATTCATTAATTTAAAACAACTTTGTAAGTGGCTGAGCTATTTAAGTGGTCTGTTCAAATTGAATGTAAAAAATACTTTCATCATATTAACTTTCCCTAGACAAGTAAGGTGAAGTGAACAAGTTTTCTTCATTATCTCGTGAAAGCAAATCATTGTTAAACGGTCAACCTAAAATATTTTTTATTTTGAATTTTATTTTACGGTTTTTCTGCAATTTGCAGGATGACTCTTCCATAAATATTCAATTTAATTAGGTTATTATATTTTTTAAAGCCTTGTATTCAAAGTTTATGTTTATGCAGTGATTATGGAAAAAATTATTCTTAGAAAGTTGGAGGACCTATGATGTGGATCCAATTTTTTTTATGTATTATTCGTAAGATTTCATAATCAATTCTACTTGAATAAAGTCTGCATAACATTGTTCATTGAAATATTCAGTTGACTTTGATTTTAATGTAATTTCTGGAGAATCTAAAATGTTTTTCCACTGCTCCGCATCTTTGAGTATTAAGTGACAGTTCGCTGTCACTTTTAATTGATAAAAAAACACCGTTCGCTACTTTGTGTTGTAACAATGGATCTAGTACATCCAAGGCATCGTATAAAATCGAGTACTTGCCCTAAATAACATTAGTTTCATTGGATATGTCTTCTGTTTAGTTTCCTCAAAAAAAAAAAAAAGTGAATTTCTCGATGAATTTCACAAAACTTGTTAATTAGTTGAATATTAAGATACTGTGATTAAATATGATCTCATCAAGGGTAGAAGTGCCTTTCCAAATAATAGTAAGTATTGAAGAAATCTGACAGCAGAATATTAAACATATTAGATAACCTTTTTAAGTAAGAAAATATGATAAATAATGAGGGCTAGGCGGTAAAATAGCGATACAAATTGCGTCGTTCTTTTTTTCACTAAGGGCATATAAATTTGATGACATAAAGTGATTGATTTGTACCTGCCAATAAGAATTTATTATTTATTTCATTTCGGGTGCTTACATTATTCTTTATGGAAATTTTAACTCTAAGTTTACTTTACACCCTTGTTGCATGAATTACTATTATGTAAAAACTATAATAATCATATTTTGAGGGCAGTGAATTCATATTTCTTTCATAGATGGTGCTAATTCTAACGGGCATCTCAAACTCAGCGTTGCAGTCAGTCCCCGCCAATCATAATCCTCACTACAATCCTAACTTCGGTGTTCAAACTGGCAACGTGTTAGCTTCTGGTCGAGTATTTGTCCCCGCATCTAACAATGTTGCCGCGTCGTCACTAATTTTAGAAAGCCATCATGAAGTCTCTCCAGTTTCCGCCACCAGGTTCGCTGTTGCTTCCACCGGTAAATATATTCATCGGAGAAAATTAAATTAACCCGAATACGTAATGAACGACTTGATTAGCAAACGTTTGCAGCTTGCGAATTTCACAACTCAATAAGTTTTTTTAAACGAAGCAGGAAATGCGAATAAGACATGAAGTTTGATTCAATACTGCAAAAGATCAATTAGAACTTTTATTAAATTTTGTTCTAGTGGATTTTACGGACGAATAAAAACGGTTCATTATTTGAAGGTAGAATTCTATTCTTCGTTTTTACGAGTTTGTTTTATTTTTGGCACTATTTGAGTGTAACCAAATTAATAAAATTTTCTACATATTTAAGATAATATTTTTTAGTTCCAGAAGCACCACCAGTGACTCACACAAGTTTGGAAAAACTGGCTACCGCAGTTCAGGCTAATCCAGTATTAGCTGCTTTGTTAATTGGATCTCTATTAAGTGTAAAAGGTCCCCCAAAACCGGTGGCGTACAACACACCAGAGCATCTGCCTCCTGATCCATATGTAGCGTTACTACTCTCACATTATGGAAGATATGTACCAAAGTTTCGATTGGGAGGATATGGATTGTATGGGTATACTGCGGCTAATAATATTCATAACACGAAACCGTTCGGAAATTATAAAATATATGAGGATTCTAGCTAAGTGTTTATTTATTTGATTTGTGTATCTATCTCATTTGTAATAAAGCACTTTTTTCTAATGATAGTATATTTGCAATAGATTGGTTTGGAGTATGGTTCGAAAGAATTCTGAGAAGCATAAAAGGCATCGAAATCTATTTTGTTTTCTGGAATTTAGAGCTGAAGCAAGTGATCGGCTGATGTCGAGTGCTTCCGGATGAAGTCGGGACCAATAATAACTATAGCAGAATATTATTTTTATATCTAAATTTTAATGTCCAATCGAAATGCAGTTTGTTTTCCCGCATTTAGAACTGAAGCAAGTGATCGGCTGACGTCGGGTGCCTTCGGTTGAAGTCGGAGCCAATAATAACTATAGCAGAATATTATTATATCTAAATTTTAATATCCAAAATATTCAAGGAATTAAATATTCTCTCAAATTATTAATGGACACATAATGTGCAAATCTTTTGAAAATTTGAATTTATCTCTTCATATTCTAATTGCATTAACCTTAATATATACGAAAATATACTCTTCATCCCTTAAAACATCCAATTGGAGGGTTGAATAAAGTGATAAATATGATTTGAAACTGTATTAATTAAAATGTGTAACTCAATTTTTTATTTTATTATTGAGCTAGGCTTAATTTCTATCGTATGAAACCTAAATGAGTATGCTAAAATTTGTGTATTCTAAGATCAAATATATCAAGAAGAATCGATTCTGAAAATTTTTGTTGTTATAAACATCATAAAGATGCCTCGATCGCACGCTGTATTACTAGTGTAACGGACGGAAGGGAGAATAGCCGAATCAGAAGCACACGCTGTTTGACTCTGTTTCTCCTGAATGAATTGAGATAATTGAAGTCTGTAAGAAATATCGTACTCTGCACGATGCATTCTAATGTAATAAGAATTATTATTGAAATATCTCAAAAGATACAAATACCATTACCTAATGAATAACATTTAGAATTTGTAGCTGCATTTTTCGACTCAAAGAGATAATCAAAATGTGTGAAAATGTTGTGTTCTAAATACTTAGATGTAACACGATGCAGAGTTTTATCAGAATATCTTCGGAAATACAAATATGCTCGATAGAAATTCAATACTCTATAATATTTCTAAAATCGGCTATTCTAGTAGCACAAATTTTGTTGCTGTATCTTCTGAACGAAACAACATAATTAAAATTTGTAAAGAACTTGTTGTCCAATACATTCAATAAAATCAATGAGAATGTTTTGAAAATTGAACTGACAAGATATATCTGTTTTGAAAATGAGACTAAAAGATTATCAACAATAACAAAATTTGGTAGACAATGTGAATATTTGGATTTTTATTCAAGTTATTTTCTATTATTATTGGAGCAATTCTTTCATATCTTCTATGTAATTTGGTGCATTTAGGATCATAGTTCTTAATTATTCATATACAATTCATGAGGCTGGAAGTCACTACTTTCACCCACTCGCAGGACTGTGTGTAAATCTTGAAAGTTTTTTACTATTTGCTCTTTTGGTATATTTTTGAATTTTCTCGAATCATATAGGAAACCAAAATTCTTAAAATGTTTATTTAATAACATAAACCTCGAATCCATATTACTTATTCTACAATCAATCATTGTGTTAAAAAATCTGACTTATATCGGCTCGAGGCGCGAGGCCCCTCGGACCGCCTTGGAGAATACGGACCACCACATTCTAAAATCGTGGGGAAATTGAGGATACAATTTTCATCCTTATGGTATATCCAATCAAGTGTCAAAATTGTCATAAAAGACGATTTACTAAGGGCTATATTCCTCTGCTTGCGTTGCGACTAGACCTAATTAATATGAGGAATTGGGATCTATTTCATTTAGCTTGCAAACGGTATATGATACGAAAAAATGGACTGTACGGATTCCGTGACAAAAGTAGTGGAATAAGTTGTAATATGCTTAGCTCGTGGGCTCTATTTAGTCCCCCTCAGAAAATTGTGAGAGATATTTTTCCCTTCACAATTTTAACCTAAAAAATATGACATGGACATCACTTGACTTACTTGTATAACATTGGATATATTTTTTCATATAATATGATAATCAAATACAGAATTTCATCGTACCACGACTAATCGTTTCAATACTCTACAGTCTACAGCCAATTGTTTCCAATTTATGCGAAAAATTCCAAAAGACTATCAAGTAAAGCTCAATCGATCTCAATGAATATAAAGAATGAGCATTTAGACGGTACTATCGTCTTAAATATTGAATTCTAACATTCTATGTTGGAGTGCTATGTATTTATGCGATAAATTCAGAATGAATAAATCTGACGTGGACATCACGTGACTTACTTGTACATCATTGGATATATATAATTAAACACAACATCTCATCATTCCATGATTAGTCGGTTGCTATGGAAACAGTAGGTCATCATTCTTATGCTACAACATTCCTAAATATTGATTTCCTGGATTCTACGGCTAACAGTTCTGAATTTAAGCGCAAAATTCCATAATCGTCAAGTATAGTGCACTTTCGACTCAGTCGATCGCAATGAAAATAGGATATGAGCATCTAGACAGTACTATCATCTTGAATACTGTATTCTCATATTCTACGTTCAATAGTTTTGGATTTATGCGGGAAATTAAAAAATCGTGTCGAGTAAACTGCATTCCCGACTTAGCCGATCACAATCCTAATGCAAGGCGTACAACTAGATCCTAGACCAGTCTTAAATACAAAATTTCAACATTATACGTTCAACCAGTTTTGAGATTTGCGACTTACGCACGCTCGCACGAACATACGTACCGACATCAAGCCAAAAATAGTCAAAACGGATATTTCAATCAAAATCTCGATAGGTAAATTTTGTTGGTTTCACAATACCTCTTTGTACTTAGTACAAGTAAAAATTGAGTAAAGTGCACTTTCGACTCAGCCGATCGCACTCATAATGCAAGGTGTACAACTCAATGTTATAAAAGTGGTTAAAACGAAATTTCAATGTTCTACGACTGATTTTTTTGAATTCATGCGAAAAATTCGAAAAGACTTCCGGCCCAGCCGAATGGTACAAAAGCAGAAAATGACCATTTAAATGCTACAGCAATTCCAAAGACTGAATTTCTGGATTTATGCAGAAAGTTCAAAAAAATTTCAAGTGAAGTGCAACACCCTCTACCAGTCTTAAATACGAAATTTCAACATAATACTTTGTGAGTTTGAAAGATAAAAGACCGGACTTGGTTTTGTAATAAATAGCATAATATAAACTTCTTATAAAATTTGAATTGATTTTATCTAAGATCATTCATTCATGAGATATAAGCTCTCTATTAGAAATTGACATATGAAACTACGGTTACTTGTTGAGCAGATATATTGTATGACCTGATTTACTTGTTAGTTTAAATGAATCCGAGAGATGACACCATGCTTCTCGTTTTGAGAAACTCCAAAGTAATTTAATTTATTTGTGGCTAAATAGCAACTTGATTTCAAAAAATTTCCAAGATAATGTCAACATAAGTCACAATTGTGCATTGATTAAATAAAAAACAATTTTTATACCCTGCATGCGTTTCCGAGGATAGATATTATTGATTACAGCCCTCATAAGGGCTTAAATCCGGAAGATATTGGAATAAATTGTTTTAAAAGATCAAATATAAATGCAACTAATCCAAAAGTTTTTTCCTGCGACTTATAATACTAAAGTTATTACTACTTTCGTAAATTTATGATTTTCTCATAAGATCTTTAATAAAAAAATTTTACATGAGGTATTTTCCAAAAATAAATGACTTGATTTGAAATTTTGTTCACTTCTCGTACTCATTTTCGAGTAATTGTTACATAATCTATGAAAGATGCAATAACAATAATGAGTACGACAGCCAGAAAATAGTTTCAAGTTAAGTCATACTATTTTTGAAAACTAGTTGGGGTATTTCATGAATCTTTTTTGATTAATGTTCTTGTTCACTTGGAAATCGATATTCTGTATTTTGTGAGAAGATGAATTCGGACGTAACAAGAGTACTAATCAAAAAATATGTACCTACTTACACAATTAATTTCATGTGAATTATTTTCCACTTATATTATTATTCAAATTAATTTTTCTTTGTTTAAAAACTTCCGCGTGCGTCCCTTTGTAATTTTGCACCTTAGGCTCGTGCCTAGGGATAATCTGCCATTGGATTGCATAGTAAAAAATTATTTGACAGCATTGAATTGTGATATTCAATCCTAAAGTCAAGTTTTGTTGTCTAATTTGCACTCTGAAATAATTTAGTTCTCTATATAAGTGGGCTGACACAGTAAAATAATATTAATGTCCGACTAGTTTATTATTGTTGTCATAATAGCATTGATTTCAGGGTAATTACTTAACAAATAATACCCGAGGGCATTATGTTTCAAAATAATGCCCGAGGGCATTATTTTGAAAAATAACAAACAGGTTACCTAGTTACAGCAGGTAACTAGAGTAATTTCTCTGACAGAAATCATAATGACAGGACATACATTGCTAAAAATTTTGATTGAAATACATCAAAAGTAGGACATTAAACATTGAAGGCACCACGGGAGTTGAACAGACAATAATGCCTACGGTCAACGTACACACCTCGGGCCGGAGGCCCTCGGAAAGTACATTGTTGACCTCAGGCATTATTGTCCTTTTAACACCCTTGATACCTTCATTACTATTTTGGTTTCCCAAATTGCGAAACGCTCTGCAAGTTAAGCCTGCAGCTGCTATGACTATATTTATTCGTGAAATATGAATAATAATATAATTTTCATTCCCCTGTCAATTTTAATATGTGAATTATAAAAATTTGAATCGAAATACTTAGAATGGAGTTTAATTATTTCTACTAATCATTATTTATATATTCAAAATTAAATTTAAAACCCTCTCTTGTATCGTTTATATCCGGGGGCGCTCGTTTGTCATCGCCACTCAAAACTATTTATTTATTAAATTGTCATTAAGAGATTGTGTAATAAATTAATAAATTCTCAATTGTGTTTGGTTCGATGGGGTTGTTATAATATTCAAAATGGTAGTTTTAAGAATATATAGTGTTAGTGACCAAAAATTTCGATTGGTATTGGAAAATTGTGATTATTGGGGAGTGTAACATGAAATTGCAAGGTATGTTCGTTGTTTTTTAATAAAGAAAAAAAATTGTAGCTGATGAATTGTATGTTATTCTGATCATAATGTCGATGAATAACAAATAATGAAAATTAAAGTTGTCAATAAGTATTAACTTCCGGGTAAAACCATGTTGTGCTTAACTTTCGATTTCACCTATAATAATAATAATAATAATTATAATAATAATAGATTTATTTGTTGAAGAAAAGAAATCCATACAAATAGATTGATAACAATGATATTATGTTGATAAGTTATATACATAGGTACATCATAATTGACTTTTTATGTAATCAAGCTTGTGCAAAATTTTATACATCGAGGATAAAAGACCTTATTATTAGGGCTGCATTGAAGTAATTAAATATGTCCCACATTTTTTCTGTGGTTAGTTCCGCAAAAATTATGTTGATATCTGATTTGTTGCTGCAACGAATGTGTTTTGTGAGAAAGTGATTTTGGATGGGATTATATATAGAACATCCATCTTGATAAATATAAAAGAAGTTGCTATTAGTAGTCCTTAGTGGACTGTATAGTTTTAGAACATTGAAGGGAACATCTAAAGAGAGGTAATTTAGTTTTGTACTGAAGTTTTCATAATCTGGGTTATAGGAGGACTGTAGAATTCTTTTCGTGTACCTTTCGTAAATTAATTCGTTGTAGGCTTTACTTATATTCTCGATTTCGGTCTTTGGAGAGACGCAACTTTGATTTTTCCAGACCCACTAAAAATTCGCCTCAACTAGTACTGCTTTGAATCTTCTTATCCATTTGAATTTATTTCGTCTGTCATCTGGGATACTTGAGGTTGGTTTTTCGTTTAATGTCAATAATTTATTATATCATCTCTTAACATATATTTCCTTTGGCATAAGTAAAATTTTATATCAATAGAGCAATGTTTTTTCGTATATAATATGACAGGGGACTGTAATTTTATCAATAAATTTTTCTTGAAAACATTGATTACCTAGCAACATCGTGAGAGTCATCTGTCCGATTAAATCACGAGAGCGTAGCTCGAGGGATTTTATCTGAGCAGATGACTCGAAGGATGCTTCTTAAAAGAAATCAATATTTGAAAGAAAAATTTATGATAAAATTAAAGTCGTGAGTGGTATTCGTGGAGAATATTTCTCGAATGAAATTGCTACTATAAGTATCTATTAAATAATGTTAGTTGCAACTACTAACCTTTTTTATTGGAAAATGCACTAAATTGTCTCCATATACTCTTGTATTTTTAGACTTTTTGTTTTTAATTCCATTACTTTCGACGAAAAATGCATTTCCAAAACGATTAAATTTTGACATTTCCGAGAACTGATTGTTTGTTTATATTAGAACTGTGTATTGTTTCTCCATGACAAAGGCAATTTATCGCGATGAATCGCTTGCCAACGGGAATTTACCGAGGTAACGATAATTTATCGCGGTAAATTCCCGTTGGCAAGGAATTTATTATTATAATTGTTATTGTAACTATGCAAAATTTGTCAGTATAATTGACATGAGTGAAATAATCAATCAATGTTACTTTCAAACTGATCATTCCTGTCTCCCTGCGTATCAAGTACCCTGGGATAGTTTTTTGCCAACCGAGTATGATTTTAAAATAATATCTGTCATTTTTTTTTCGATGCTCTCGTGCTGAAAGATGTCCCATACTCCTACACCGTTTGCCAACGGGAATTTACCGAGGTAACGATAATTTATCTAACAGAACATTTGACATTTCAGCATTGTATTTTCAATAGCGTCTGTGGATCTTCTGCCCGCACTCAATTTTTCTGAGAAATTTGCATTAAACAAGCCTGATGCGGTAGAGTGATACCTAAGTAGATACTCGTATTTATTTGTAAATTTTATTTCTTTGTTTTGGCAAAAATGTTTACTGTGGCGTCTAGGCGGCCTGCCTCTATGACAATGTAGAATGTTAGTTTTATCTAAGTTCATTGTTAGTTGATGGAGATTGCAGAATTCCGTTAATGCGTCGAGTCTTCTTTGTATATCTGGCTGGGAGTGGGCGAATGGTATTATGTCATCTGCGTATTGTAAGGATAGAATATCATTATGATTGCCAATGAAATATCCTGGAAGATTTTTGTTTGTGATGAAGTCCTCTAAATCAGCTAAGTAAAGGGCGAAAAGTAATGGGCTGGTACATTCTCCTAGTAATACTCCCCTGGTAACTTGAATTTCATCTAAGAGTTCATTGTTCACAGATATCAGCATCTCTCCTCCATTATATATATTACACAGTAATTGGGTAATCTTTCCACTCATATCAAGTTGAAATATTTTGATCCAGAATGTGGAACAGTGTCGAATGCCTTCTGAAAATCTATGAAAATAGCATAGGTATCTTTTTTATTTGAAAGAGTTTAACTTGGAATAATAGAGTCAAGAACAAAAATATTATCAATACAAGATCTTTTCTCTTAAACCCTGCTTGTGCTTCGGGTAAAATGCCTTTACTCTCCACCAAAGTTTTCAGTCTTTCGTTAATTATAAATGTAAATTGTTTAGTAATAGAATTGATGAGAGCTATTCCTCTGTAATTATTTACATTAAGACGAACACCTTTTTCATGAATGAATGTTAATTTGATGGTCTTCAGTTCCTGAGGTAGGTCTTCATCAGTGAGAAAGCTATTCAATAAATTTTTAATTCACCTACATATATGTTGGATATTATGTTAAGTTGAATTTATATGAATTTTTTGCTTAATTAATTGTGTTTTTGTAGATGGAAATGTCTTCTACTGGCCAGCGCTACTTGATGAAGGATGAAAAATTGCAACTACCCTGAAATATTTGAAGAAAACTGAAGTAAAATGAATTTGGAGCTGTTATTGGCAGTAAATCTAATCTTTGATAGGGTGAGTAGCAAGTATGAACGATTTGCGGGGTTATTTTCGCAGCAAACACAATTTCAATATTCAAAAATCGCGCTTTTACGAAACGGTAGCACCGTAACAGTTCTCATGTGCGTGTCCCATGTGTTGGCTCCCAATAATGCCGAGCTACGACTGCGTTTACTGCCAGTGAGTTCGACATTCAATGCATCTGAGTCGTTCGATTATGCTGCTGCTTGTACTCTTTACTGCTTGTGCCTGCAGTCGTCGCCCTTACATCTGCAGTGTGGGAGCGGCAACAAATGTTGTATTGTAGGGCAAGCAGTATTACGTATGACCCGCAGGAATTTGTTCGTCGCTTATGCAGATTAGTCGTTCCGCCAAACTGCCGGGACTCTACAAAGTATGCGGAGCATTCGAGTTCTTCATGTGTGGTCCCATGTGCGGAACACCGCAACGCTGCCGTATTGTGTCGTTGGATAGCGATTCTTGTGTTAAGCTATGATTATGCCCCCGTCGATTGTTTTACTGCTGCCCGCTCCTATTACTGCTCATGTTTACTGCCGCGGTTAAGATGTCAATTCTGTATTAATAGCTCCTCGCGTCTGCTGTTTATCGAGCTTGCTGCCGCTCGCTCCTGCTTCGGCCACGTCTTTACTGTTGCCCGCGTTTGCATCTGCAGTGCAGACACTGAGGACAGTACACACGAGCCTTAAGAGGAACGTGCAGCAGTTCGTACGATCTGCAGTAGGACGAGTTGTCGCTCATGCTGCATTGTCGTCCATAACCGCCACATTTGCAAATACCGAAAAACTAACTATCGGTACTATTTTTTACAAAACGCATCAACCACAAAAGTCTGTCGCTGCGAAAATGACTTGAAAATCAATCAAACAATTCGATTCGAGGACAACTACGACTAAAAAAAATTTTGAAATATCTTTGTTACTGCCGGGACAAAGTGGGTAAGTAATATGAGCTCATTTGTCAGATAGCAGATTTACTGTTTTGAACAATTTATTTTGTTCCCGTTAGATTTGACTGCTGCCGCCCGCATGCGTCAACCAAAGTTCACCGCTCGCCCGCAAGAGACTACCACTCGCATACAAAGTTTGCTGCTTGTCTGCATGAGTTTGCCGTTCGCACGAACAAATTTCTCAACTGAAGGTGTAAGAAAGATGACAGCTTGATATATTATTTGTAAAATTTCCCTACTAGTTGGTAAAATTATATTTATTTCACGTAGTATTTACTGAAATGGTCTGTATTTTACGTTTTAGGCTATAAAGTATCTTGTATCTTACGTAATTTATAAGATGACATGTATTTTACGCTTTAGTGTGCAAGGTGACATGTAAATTACATTTAGTTCGTAAGGTGACTTGTATTTTATGTTGTGTTTACGTTGTATCCATTGAGATGACTTGTATTTTTCATTGTATGTAGTAAGATGATTTTCATTGTACGTTTTAGGCCGTAAGGTGACTTATATTTCACGTAGTTTGTAAGGTGACATGTATTATATTCTTTAATTTGTAAAATGATATGTAAATAGCGCTTAGTTTATAAGGTGACATGTGAATTACGTATAGTTCGTAAGGTACCATGTAATTTTTGTTTTAATTTGTAAGATGTAACGTAATTTAGGTCTTTAGCTACTAAGATACAGCTGGGGTTGAAAATCCTTTGGAAGGGATGAAAAAAACAACTACGAAAGATTGGGAGGAGGTGGGACATGACTATTATTATGAAATTATGGGGTATTTGGGTTATATTCTCTTTCAGGCATAACCTGGGCCCAGGCATCGATTTTATCCCCTCAAAACTGTTTTCTAAGGAGTGATAAATAGGTTTTTTTTTTAATAACAAATGGTGATATTAGTGCTATGAAAAGAAGACGGCAGAAGACTTCAAAAGGTAGGAGCAAATATTTAAATATTAATTGGATATATTCAATGGCGGTAATTCTAATTACAAATGGTACTATTGGTGTAACAGAGAGTGAAATTTGAGCAAATGTTCAAAAGATAGAAGCAAATATTCATTTTGTATTTGGGTATTTTCCGGAACGGTAAAATTATAATCGGAAGTGTTGAAAATAAGTTTTCAAATCAAACTTGAGTGAATATATCGCGTTTCCGATTCTAAAATAATCAAGAATAAATAAAAGGTATTGGAAAAATTGTTCCGCCTTGTATCAATTAAGTTACTCAACTATCGCTTTTCCCTCCCTACACCCTGGAAATCTTGAATATGAGCCGGCTTCTAAAGTTGATATAAAGATTCAAATGTTGCCCCTCCAATAATATTGCTGAAATCCCGCCACTGCAATCATGGAAAAGAGGTTCTCCCATTTCACATATGATAATAGGGAATTTGATACGTAAATGTATCCCCAACTTTGTATTACATTATCAAACTTCTGAATTCATCCTTCATGTAATACTTGCAAATGTAATTACAAGCATTTATCGGAGTTTTCTCAAATAATTTCAACTTGATATTCAAGATGAGATGAGAAATTATACTATAGTTCATTTGGAACCAATTTAAAACTGTTAATCATTCAGTTCTAATATATATCCTGATATCCCCTAAACTTGAAAATAAAATGTTACTAGTCTAGAAAAAGTGTTGAAAATCAAATTAAACATAGTAATTATGTTCTCCTGGTGTGATTTCCTACGGGACATTTGGTATTCATCCTCTGGGAGACTACAGGGGCGTGTAGCTCACACCAGCTCCGAAGTCTTCATTCCATATGGCCCCGTGCGACAATAGCATCACCTTTGTCATGCTAATTCACGCATTGTGGTCACAATGTGTACAATCTTATCTAATGCATGTCTTCCGGACCTTCAACTGATGTGAGAAGAGCTACGACGTCTGTTCTGTCATTCATAAGACCAGGAATTTGATGCCTTTGTCTTGTTAATGTATCAGTTAAAGACTTGTTTGTTGCTTATTACTCGCTCATTTTGTAGTGTGATTGAAGAAGTGTTAGATTGAACCCAGCGCCCTAATGATATACTTCCCGCTTGATTCTATTTATTATTTCAAATCTGATTTGTTTTTAATAATGTTGAACTCAAATTGAGCAGTGAAGGAATATCTAAAGTCTGGCAGCTTTTTCTTGATCTAACTTTATTTCTCCCTGTTATGAACAACAATAAATTTTGTTAGGAGCTCATAAAGTTATTTAAACACTAACTTTCATACCTCTGCTATAAGATAAAAAGTTAACCTATAAAAACATCCAAAAATCCTTTAGCAAATATTCAATTTCTTTCTCTATTGTTGACTTAACAAAAACTTGCACGACATTAGGTCTCAGCTCAGAATGCTTCTGTCTTTTATTCTTCAAACCACGTCCACGTACTTAGAATGCTTGGACTGCCAAATAACACATTAGAGACCAGCATCTGGGTGTTCTACAAGAAACACAGCCCGGGATTTCTCGAGAATACAGAAAAAGATAGCTTCTATAATGCTTTCAGGGGATGTAATACGCACAAGTTATACAGAAGAGTTCAAAATGGAGGTATGAGATTGTCACACGCAGTTTTGTTATCTAAATCAGGAGGAGAAGAGTTTTTGCGTTTAATGATAATGTTCTGCTTACATTTTGAAATGTTTTTGTGAGAAGTTGGGACTTAACTTTTTGTGATATGAAGGTTTTGTGTAATCAAGCTCCGGAATATGTTTGGAAGAATTCTGTGACAGACTTGATTGTTCTAAATTATTATTTTGACCTCATTTTGTTGAAGATAATCACAAAAATTTAGTTCAGCCCATTTATCATTTTTTTACTTGACACAATTTTAAGAGGGTTCATTTCAAATTACGTTGGCATGAGCCCCAATCAATATTCAACCAGCACACAAGCTACGCCCGACATCTTTATACAATTAGACCCACTGTACTTCATCCACATTCACTATTCTATTCTTCCTAATAATATGTTTTTGATCTCTTTTCATGTACTCACATACACTACATTAAATTCTCATTCCCACAGCAGTCGCCCATTGTTTATGCTTTTATAATAATTCCAGCATTTATTTTTATATATCAATTTGGACATATGTGATCTGAATCTGTATTACAAATACACAGAGTGTCGGAGGATGCAAAGTAGATCAAATTTTGATCATAAACCCATTACTGGAAACCTACTGTGTTTGAGTCACAGACTGTTGAAATAGTAATCACTCTTAGAGGGCTGCGATCTTTTATTTCAGTTACTACTTTTTGTTTATTTCAACTTCTAAGTGCCGTTTAAACGATGCATTGATTGCTGCATTTCATTATGCATTTTATTACCGCATTTTGATGCAAGGAAAAATTGTTCAAATTAAATTTCAACACTAAGAGAACCTAATTGCACCACTCAAGAGGTTAAAAGTATGAGGAAGAAAAGTTTTGCCATTTACGTGGTGAAACCGTAGTTGTAAAATAGTCTCACATGTAGGTATGCTTGAAGATTTAATTATTATCGCAAAATACAATAAATTTTATGAACTGATTGAAAATCTATTTTTCGTATTCAAATTTTGTTTAAAGAAATATGATTTGACAATGAAAATATATTTCTTAACTTAATAAGTTTGACGTTTTATTTGCTGAACTACAAGCGGTATCAAGCTACCACTGAAGTACTTAGGTTTTACTACTCAAGCTATAGGACTATTTACATTTCAAGTAGTCTGGGGTATCACTTAAATTGCAGCCTGTACCACTTAAATTGCTACTCTCAATATCTAGCTTCCTCATAATAATAGTAGATACTTTGACAAGTAGAGAAAAGTGAGAGTTTACTAGCGAGTGTAAATGTTTCAATTCACAAGCGAGAGCAGCGAGCGAGGGAATTAAATTTACACGAGCAAAGTAAAATCGCTTTTCTTACGTGTTGAATATGCTTTTTTTTTGTATACTTGATCGAAAAACTGGAGGGGAAGACGTCAAGAATGGAAATAATTTTCTACTGACATACTAGTTAAGGTTGTGTTCTTACAAAAACGTAGTAACGGTTTTGACAACTGCCAAGCAGAAGCATAGTAACAAATAAACAATATCAAAAATTTATTTGTCAGAAACGTCAGAAAGGCGGCGGAAACACTTATGGGAGGCTCTGTATCAATGTTTAAGCTTACAATCAAAGGCGATAAATGACAGCACTATGAACTGAAATTATTTTGTTTCATTGTGCGCATGGCAACTTGTGCGAAGTTCGAATAAACTTGTTGTATCGACAAAGTTCTACACACGTCATATTTTGGATTCTTGTTCTTTTTTTGTTTCAAGTGTGAAATATGGTGGCTAGTTTTAAAGTAAGTTTGACTTAATTTTAATTGAAATTGCAGACATTTTTTTCTTTCAATATTATTATAGGGTCAAAAATTGTACTAGCGAGCTGACCCACAAAATTCGAGGCTCTTCAATCTGCCATCAAATGACGGTAGACGCGTAGACGGCATAAGTGGCTACGACGGTTGGACCGGAAAGATTCGTCTTAAATTCATAAAATTTGTCATAATAATGCATGAAACCTGTGATTCGATGCTCTTATGTTATTCATATTATTGTTATTCTCAAGTAGAAATCGTAGCTCCGATGGACCCACCGATACCAACCGTCGCAGTTGAAGCAACGACTTCGACACTCATGTCAGATATGGAAGTTACCTCTGTAAGTACAACTAGTACAACTACAATCAAGTCAGATATGAAAGATGACTCTGTAACTACTACTCCGAAGAAAGGTATAGACGTCAGTTTACTTGAAAAATATATATTTTTTAGGCGATCAAAACAAAAAAGGTGTTTCTACCGCCCCTTTTACGGCCGTGAAATTTCACTTCATGGTACAATTCTTTCGTGATGATCGCCTGAAAAACATTGTATGCACCTCGGCCTGAAGCTCTTTTTTGGTCTCACAACAGATTCAACCAAAAAAGATTATCTTTACGGCCTTGATAAACAAATTACTATTTTCAAGTGAAAATTATCGTGTGTGCTTTTGAAGTAATTTATCGTTGTTTATTCCAGTTTGTTTGCCTGACTTAGGTACCACAGGAAAAGTCATCCTTTTCGCGCGAAGGAAGCTAGATACAACAATTTGAATGGGCAGAGCTCCTATTGACACAATTTAATCCATCAAAGACCTTCCTAAACCCCTGAAGATGTTAATTTTTTCGCAGTCCCGAAATTTTTAAAAAACGAACACCTTTCGCTTCACTATTGAATGGTCAAGAAAAAGTCTCAACATCTGCAGCAAGTTTTCATGAAAGCTGCCCCTACAGGGCTTATCTCTGAATTATTGTTCCATCACCAATAGCACTACTGCCAGTTAAATTTATTATTCTTCATTTCTGGAATATGAATTAAGACTTATCCAGCGCAAGTTATAAAAATGTACCATTGTTTGTGACTGCTTCTATGTTAACATGGCTATATTTCTTCAAATTTTATGTTCAAAAATCTTCTACTATGAAAGAAGTACTTCTTGTATTAACAAAATGAACAAACAGTTCTAACTTTTCTACTAATGGAATATTTCCTTAGCTCTTTATTAAATTTATTTGAAGATGCCAAATTATATCTATAATATATTCCATTTTGTATTCCATATATGTGAATATTGTAAGCAGGATAATACAATTACAAAAAAAGTAGGTACCATATTCAAATCAAGCTCATATATTCCTGGAAATAAGTCTTATGAATAATGAATGCTACTATTATTACATATTTTGCTAACAATATAAGAGTAGAACCAATTATTTTTATCATAGAACTGAACAATAAAATTTGTTCTATCCCTATATCTCAATTATTTATTTACTTACTTAAATAAATCTTAAACTTTTACTAAATACTGAATAATACTGAATTTTCAACTTCCTGAATATAGTTTTGAAAATTTAATTTTGAAAACTATATTCAGTGAGTTGGAAATTCAGTTATACTCAGTATTTAGTAGAAGTTTGTAATAATTTTCAATCATTCAAGAGATTCAAACTTCCCGCGCAGCTCATATTAGTTCGATCAAAAATATCAGATGGAGCTGCTAATCGTGTATCAAGCTATTGCAGATTTCTATCTTCCTACTTCAGTATCGTTGGTCAGAAGTTAAAGATTCTCGCGAAAATCTGGATGCAGCTAAAGAAGCGACTTTAAATTTGTTTCCGGCGAAATCGAGAGAATTTTTGTTTTCTTATATGTTTAACCTGTAATTTTTTCCTTATTAGGTCAAAGCTGTTTTTTTGGCGCGTGCCATAGTGTATTTTTTGCTTGTTATTTTTTGTTGCTGATTATAAAAATGTTGCTAATTGAATGATTGGTAATTTTCTCTACTGCTTTCTATATATTAAACCTGATGTTTTCTATCAAGTATGCAAATAAAATTTTTTTCGATAGTTTTTTCTCTATATTTAAAAGCTTTATTCTAAGGACCTCAAAAGTTTAGGGGAATAACGATTCTTATAACTGAAATGGATAGTCACAGACAACTTGACTTGGATTGAAGCAAGCACTTCAGATACTCATTAAAGTTTTTTTTTTTTTTGCCTGAAGAACATCAGTGCTCAACTAAGTTAAAGGAGGAACCTTCAAGAAAATCTAATTATATTTGTAATAAGTCGCCAATTCGTTCAATGTTTGATTACTGTATTTATTAACGTGCGTTTAACATTTATCATTGATCATCTAGAAGAAAGGTCACAGAGCCTATTCAAAGATAATGCCAATTGAAGATAATAGAAACACTGTTATTCCCTTTTGTGTACGGCGCGTTTCGGTCAAATGGGCTGTAGTTATTTCAGGTATGCGTCTCACACATAAGGTAGAAGCAATTTCCAGCCAAGAATCATTGTGTTTCAGTTATTTGAGCATTCAATGTGTTCAAATTGTCATATCAAACTCAATGCAGACAGCCTCACATAGAGACTATTGTATGAATCTTATTGTAAAAAGAAGAATATGATATTATGATGTATTTTCAGGAATATTTTCAATATAATAAAAATTACAATTTAATTCAAATTTGTTGTTGTAACAACTTGAAAGATAAAAGTATGGTTTCTTGGATTCTAAACACTGTTGAAAATATTGTATTCTTGATGTAATCGAATGAAAAATATATTAAACTTAATTTAGAAATTTGTATTTATAAATTCAGATTTGGAAATATAAAATATATATTAAATAAAAAAGTCACATGATTTGAGAAGTAGCTGAATGGATCTTGCTGTCTTCTTTATAAATTTTACATACATTTTTTTTATCAAACAGAGAAAACAACTGAACTATTGATCTATATATTTTTTAAGGTTTGTAAGACTATGTGATTTTAGTCAATTTAGAAAGTAAGGAAAAACGGAAATTACTATAATTTTATATTGAATTATTTTTATTTTGTTCTCTGTTTTCATGTCTATAATTTTCCTCGAATTCTCGCAGCGCGTAATGTGTCGCACATCGCACGTATTACCAGAGCTGACCTGGTGCGTTTTATTGGAAAGCATCCCCAAAGTTACGCGCAGAACTCTGTCTAGCCAACGCGGACAGAATACAAAGTCGAATCACCGGCTAACGCGGATCGGGACAAATCTTTCATTTCCATAATCAGTCTTTTTTGTTGAACACGCCGCGCTTATGCATTCCACTCATTCTTGCGAATTTATAAAAAATATATAATAGGGGACTTGTATTCTTATTCGAATTATCTTGCAGGAATTTTAAACTGTCACTGGATTCTTTTGATGTAACTTTTGCTTCGCTTTTTATAACAATTTTTAGTTTTTATTAGCATAAATACATTTTGAATTTATTGGCTATTGTTATGATCTCCAAGTTCGTGTTCATATTTTATAATTCATAAGGAATACGTTTAAAAAGAGGTAGCAAAGACACTGTGTCAGAAGGAGAGTAATGTTTTTCGAGTGTATATTGTATGCATGTATGCAGTGGCGGCGCTTGACTTTGTAGATTACAGGGGCTCAGCCTCTGTACTATGTTGGATGTAAGAGTATGAAACTTGCTAAATTTAGGGAAAAATATTCTATCGAGATGGATTATATATCAACAGCAGGAGCGTTCCCAAATTGACGTTCACGAAATAACTATTTAGTAAAAAGTGATATCTGTTATAACTATTAGTCATTTCGAAAGCGTTCCCGGAATGACGTTCACGAGATAACTATTCAATTTTAAAGTGATATCTGTTATAACTATTTGTCATTTCAAAAGAGTTCCCGTAATGATGTTGTTACAAAAATTTCGTCTTACGTCTTTTTTGTACAAAATGTCGCCATTTGTATAACAAATTTGCACTAATTTTGCAAATTAGTACTTGCTGATGACACTTGATTGAGGGGCGCTAATTTGGGGAGCATGCGCGTCTGGTTCGCCCTCTTTGGTCCATGAGCGGTGGTTGCAGAGGGATTTGTTTTGAGCAGTCTTGTAATTTTTCTAGTTGTTCTAAATTTTGTTATTATTTTATTTTATTGAAATCATTGCTATGATTTTGTAAGTATTTTGTTTAATATTTGTTCACTTTATTCCAAATTTAATATAATTTTTGCTAGTGATTTCGTTTGAAGGCGACCCGCGTGGTTAACCTTTTGATTTCCAAATTTATCTCTTTCATCCTTAATTCTTTGTTAGTTTTTTGTGTTCAGAAACTTTTTACAACCTTGAAACTTTTATAATAAATTAATATTTTTGTTCTAAATTTTTTTCGATTCGGTGATACGCAATTTTTTTATATATACACTCGAAGTAGAAAAAAAACTACGAGATTTGTGACTGTCTTCGTTCCTCTCTTCACCTTTCCTTACCAAAGTATGTTTGATGTATGAATATTTAGTGAAACTGGTAGTTAATATAATTTAACTAAATTTTGGATCCAACGCGCTGCGGATTTGTCATTCAACAACTCGTAGTTTAGTTTCTCACATTGTTTGTGTAGTTTTTGGTTTCCAAAGCTTAAAATATTTTGTTGTGGGCTTTAGTTCCCGTTTTTAAGCTGGAAAATCCTACGAGCTTGTGAAGATTGATCCATTTTTTTTTAGTAACGAGCCACGTACGTAAATTTATCGACTCGTCGCTAATAATCCTTTTTCTTGTCTGGCTAGACTTTGTATTTTCTTCTCCTCAATGCTCAGCGTAGTTTTTTTCTACTTTGTAAATCTTTAGTGCACAATTTAATATTAGGCAAATAAATAACTTTACTGATTATTTTATTTAATTTTCACTGAATTCACAGTTTATTTGTTTTCCAATTTAAATCTAAATTTATCTATTCAAGTTTAACGCTTCACGCTTGAAGAGAGCTCTCCAATTTTTTTATAGGAACCTCCTGTTTCAGTTGAATTGGAGACTGGTTGGGTTATTTGTTTTCAGTGTAAACTGCTAGGGATCTTAGGAATCCGTGGCCACTTGAGACTTGTTTCTGACCAACTTTACGTTAAGAAGAAGATTAATACGTCTACGAAATTAAGAAGAACATTAATACGTCCCGAAGTTGATTACCAGGTGCACGGCCAACCTTAACACCTTCAAGGACCGTTGGGTATTCATCAAAGCCCTATAAGACGCAAGATCAACTTTACCTAATTCAGGGAACGTTCTTGTCTGACGTTGTTTTTGTGGCTAACAATTCGTCATCTTCCTTCTCTGCTATACTAGTCTTGAATTCCGCTTGAAAAGGATATTTAGCTAGTTTTTGAACGTCTGTGACGTGCTCTCTAGTTCCCCTTTGGCTGTTGCAGTGAGATTTTTTGTATAATAGTTTTAACCATTTTCGTAAGTTACCAAATTTTTTCAATTATAATTTTTGGGATTATTTGCTTTAAATTGATAATAATTTTGTTTATAATTGATTTTGACGTCTATGCTTTATTTCTTTTTAGCTGCCGCTATTGTCTCCCAGAGTAGTATCTTTTTTCTCCTTTGATCATTTCCTGGGAGTGGCGCCCATTTCTTATTTTTCAGGTAAAATATTTCCGATGCCCTTATTAATAGCTAGCCTGGGTCTTCACTTTCAAGGTAGGATATTCCAATACTTAAATTTAGTATCAATCAGAAGTACATTAAGTTTTTGCTACCAAATAGTGAAGAAACATTACCTTTTTTAATTTCCTACTGCCACCTTGGAAGTAGGAAAAGGTACAACGTTCACGAGATAACTATTCAATCATAAAGTGATATCTGATATAACTATTGGTTATTACAAGAGCGTTTTCGGAATGACGTTCTTGAGATAACTATTCAATGATAAAGTGTAATCTGTTATAACTATTGGTCATTTCAAAATCGTTCCCGGAATGACTTTCACAAGATAACTATTCAATTATCAAGTGATATCTACCATAACTAGAGCGTTCCCACAATGATGTTCATGAGATAACTATTCAATTATAAAGTGATATTTGTTATAACTATTTGTCATTACAAAAGCGTTCCCGGAATGTCGTTCACGAAATAACTATTCAATTATAAAGTGATATCTGCCATAACTATTGGTCATTTCAAAAGCGTTCCCGGAATGACGAATAAGATTCTTCTCAATTGTGTAAATGACATAGAATATAGATAATATAGATTGGTCATTAATGACTGACCAACATATAGCCTGCTAGAGTTTGTATTACGATCAAAATTATCTTCTACAAAATTAGTATAATACTGCGTGTCTGAAACTCTTATTCATCTCAGAAGAAATCTATTTGGAATAATCATACACGTGTTAGAAAATGATTGTACACAAAAAGAAGTCTAAATTATAATTGATTCGTCATAATGATGAGGAAAATAAATATTGTGTCCGTCACGATGATATTACATTTTTAACTGACTTATTATACTGTTTAATTAAGGTTTGAATAACATTTAAATTATTTGTCTGTATAATAAACATGTTAAGTACATTCGAAACCTGAATTCAATGAAGCATTATAATTTTTTGTACCAGCGGTTTCCTAATTGCCACACCCCTTCTCAGTCTCCTCTTTTTTACTTGTACTAAGTACAAGAAAGTATTGTGAAACCGGCAAAATTCACCTATCGAGATTTTGATGGGAATATCCGTTTTGAGCATCCCTGAATCCATTTTGACTATTTTTGGCTTGATGTCGGTACGTATGTACGTTAGCTCGCAAATCTCAGAATTCGTCAAACATATAATGCTGAAATTTTGTATAAAAGACTGGTATAGGATCTAGGATCTTGATGTGCACCTCGCATTATGGTTGCAATCGTCTGTACTGAAAGTGCACTTTACCTGATACTTTTTTTGAATTTCCGCATAAATCTAGAATGATTAGCTGTAGGATACTGGAATTCAGTATTTGAAATTGCTGTTGCATCCAAATGATCTCGTATTTTCGTTCCAATCGATTAAGCCGGAAGTGCACTTCATATTACAGACTTTTCGAATTTTTCTCATAAATTTAAAATAATCAGTCGCAGAATATTGAGATTTCGTATTGAGCACTTTTATAGCATCTAGTTGTACACCTTGCATTATGATTGTGATCGGCTAAGCCAGGAGTGCAGTTTACTCGAAACATTTTTCAATTTTCCGCATGAATCCAAAACGACTGAACGTAGAATATAAGAATACAGTATTCAAGATGATAGTACTGTCTAGATGCTCATATTCTATTTTCATTGAGATCGACTGAGTCAAAAGTGCACTATACTTGACGATCTTGGAATTTTGCGCATAAATTCAGAACTGTTAGCCGTAGAATCCTGGATATCTGTATTTAGGAATGTTGTAGCATAAGAATGATGACCTACTGTTTCCATAGCAACCGACTTGCCGTGGAATGATGAGATGTTGTGTTTGATTATATATATCCAATGATGTACAAGTAAGTCACGTGATGTCCACGTCAGATTTTTTTTTATAGCATTTTGAAATGAACAAGAGTCATAATTGCCGCTATTATATTCATATTTCTAAATTCCTAATACCAATAACTAACTATAAACAAATTGTCAAATTGATATAGAAAAATCGGCCTCGGCCGAAGGTTTAGATCTTCTAGATATCTGTAGCGCCAATTTAAAACTGTCTGAACCTAATTCGTGAAGCGATAAGCTTGCCCCTTAATGAAATACGATATTTTAGTGACTGAATATTAAGTAAAAACTCAAATAATATAGATATCAATCTCTAATGTCTACGCAGAAAGAAATGAATAAAAACGATCAGATCTCACATGATAATTATAACCCATAACAGGGTCACCCTTCAGTGAGCATGTGAAATTAATAATGTATGTTTAGTAGCTCGTTAAAATTCAGCTATTTCCTTCACAGTCAAACATGATTGATGTCAATTCCAACAGCAGGGTTACCTGTTAACATATGTAATATGCTTGGTTCTGTTTCGAGAGAACATAAAACATAAATCGCATTTGTATGCAGTTTTTAATGCGATTTTTTGCTGGGAAGAAGTCTGCTCCTTCTGAGATATTGTGAGAAAGAGAGGATGTAGTCTGGCATGTTAGTAAGAGGAAACTTGAGTTTCGAAAGAATTATTTGTGATTTATACTGGACAGAGTTCTGAAATTGACGACACATTTTTAAAGGACAGTAGAAAGAGTAATACATTGAGAAATATATTGTATTTACCAGAAAATTAATTTAAATTATTAAGTGCTCTAAGTATTTTATAGGGCTTTAATTGATGAGAAACTCCAGTTTGACGGTCGTTTCTCAAACAACATTAACTATACTCAATGCTTATGGAGAGAAAAATTATGCAAAAATTTGAAACTTCCATACTGCAACAAAAATCTCATTTCAAATCTAAAACAAAAATTCTCATCTTCCAATGCGATGCTCATAAATTTAACAAGTTTTTACGATTTTGTTGATGCTAAAAATGCATCGTTGTTGCATTAAAGTTCTCAACGCAAGAGCCGCGTTCAAAGGAAATGATATCAGCCTTTATCACGTTTCGCGAATTCAGATAATTTATTCCTGAGAAAAGAATCTGTGAGGTCTTTCTTCTAGTGTCGGCAAAGTGCAGTAAACATGTTAGTTGAATATGCAGTGTCATGAAGTAGTTATAAAAACAATCTTACGATACATTTTAAATGAAATCCTGGATAATTTGACGCTGAGAACTCATATTCATATAATCATAAATGTTGAATCAACTATACAATTCAGAGAAATACAGTAAAGTTACTGATTTCAAATTATATTTAGATTCTGATTTGAATAATCGATTACACCGCTACATTATGAAGAGTAAAATAACATACTTAAAGATAAATCACACTATTTCCTCAAATGAGGTTGGCATGTAAAACAAATTTTATTCAACATTCTACCAGCAATCAATCTTCGTCAGACACTTTTTTGTAAGCACAATTATATCTATGCACTTATTCAGCAGAACGTTCGTTTTAGCAATCATGTTTCTTCCTAATATTACATTCTTCATAAAAAACGAGGCATCACAAAGAGATTGTGAAATTTTGTGTTGTGCTATGGAACATTAAATAAATACTAAATAATTATAGCAAATTGTATTACATAGAAATTTCAAGGAGTCGGAGCTTTAACCACCATTATCTAAGAACAGAGATGCAACTGTAGATATATGTTTCGTCCTTATTAGGACTTTTCAGTTAAGTATAGCCAAGCCCAGGATAGTAAGGATTTGGATCTCAGAGTCTATAATTTTATTAGAATATGATAAATGGTCTGCAGTAGTAAGAACCACATGCAACACCATCTATCGGACACAGAGCCGATTACACAGTTGTTGAATAAAATCGAAGCTTCAACCACCATTTTCTTAGATCAGGAATGCAACCGAAGACATATGTTCTTTTCTTATTAGGACTCTTCACTACAGTATAGCCAAGCCCAGGATAGTCAGGACTTGGATCCTAGCGCCTATCAGCTCATTAGGATAAATGATCCTTCATACTTTTTTAAGTTTCCCATGTCAAAATCGATAAGCCTTCGTACAAAAATCTATTAGCTGTTTCGAATTGTTCCATGATATTGCCATCAGTCACCGCTTTATCCATCTTAAACAATATTCCTCCACAAAAATAATATTTAAAATGAGATTATCATATTTTTTGACATAACAAACTCCATCCAAATGTTTTTTCAGTTGATAATTTAAACAAAATCGTCAATATCATCGATATACGTCTGTCTAATTTCATGTAGATCTACAAGACATGAATACAAAACAACATACGAATTAATTTCTATTTGTTTTGAAGAGGGTACATTCTAGAACATTTATTGACATTTCGGAGTGTTCTAGAACATTCCGGAGCATTTAGAAACACTGTATAACGTTCTAGAGTATTTTGGGATGTCCTGATTAAACAATAAACTATCTTCAACTATGGATGGAACTTGGGCTGATCATTATAATCCAGAAACAAAGGAACAATCAAATAAATGGAGATATGCTGACTCACCTCGGTCCAAGGAGTTTCCATATAGAAATCAGCAAGAAAAAATGTTGATTCCGTTTTCTGGATAAAGTTGGATTATTCATGAAGATCACTCACAACCAAGCAAGACAGTGACTGTTATAGTAATCAAGGTATCAAGGGTGTTAAAAAAACAATAATGCCTGATAGTCCGTGAGACAGCGCCTAAATTTTTCGTTGATTACCGCTCACTTGAAACTTTGTGAGTGGCTTCATTGTGATGAGTCCGACAACTTTTTCATTTAGCAAAATTCTAGATTTGGGGGCGTTTTCCAGTGAGAGCTAATTAATTGAAAGAATATTGCCGTAATACTGATCTTTACACTAATCGAAAGATTTTTTGATAATAAAATGAAGGAAAAATATTGTCCGACATGAATATTGAGGCTACCGGTGAATCCGACAAGCCGCACTTGTCATAAGTATGTTGGTACTAATGGTAAGTATGTTGGTACTTATGACAAGTCGGACTCACCGCTAGCCCCAATATTCATGTCGGACAATATATTTTTTTCATTTTATAATCAGAAAATCTTTCGATTAGTGTAAAGATCAGTATTACGGTAATATTCTTTCAATTAATTAGCCCTCGCGGGTAAACGCCCCCAAATCTAGAATTTTGCCAAATGAAAAAGTTGTCGGACTCATCACAATGAAGCCACTCACAAAGTTTCAAGTGAGCGGTAATCAACAAAAAATTTATGCGCTGTCTCACGGACTATGAGGTCAACATTGTACTTTCCGAGGGCCTCTGGCCCGAAGTTTGTCCGTTGGACACTCGTGGTGCTTTCAATATGTAATGACCGTTTATTTCAATCAAAATTTCTAGCAATGTATGTCCTGCCATTGTGATTTCTATCAGAAATATTTCTCTAGTTACTTGCTGTAACTAGGGATGTGATATTCTTGTATGTTGTTTGTTACGTAATAACCCTGAAATCAGTATTATTATGACAATAATAATAAACTAGTCGGACATTGAATATGATTTTTTCTCATTGATTGAAGTTTTGTAAAAATAAATTAGAAGAACGCTAAGGAGAAATGTTTGAAAGGATGATGTTTTTGTTGTTAACGCAAAAAATGTACAAATGGGGCTGCAATATGATTGATTATCTCTCATATTTCCTTAATTTCGCAGCGTCATTACCTAGAAAAATCTTGTGAGAATGGACAGGTAATAAGTGTAACCATTATCAATAATTGATTTCCAAATAAAAACAAAGCGTTCTTTGTGAAATTTAGTTACTCATAAAGGCTGGTTTATGATGGATTCAATTCCGGAATTTACATTTAGACATATAGATTCATAGTTTCAGATAGATTTTCATTCTCGTTCATTCTTTGAGATATAACCTGAAATTGACTTTTTGAGTAGCCATTTTACTTCGCCAAAATTGTTTGAATTCAACAAATGATTGAATTTCGGTTTGATTTATTACTATTATCATATAAATATAGGTGCTCTTCCACGATATTCATTATTTGAAACTCTTTTCTGTGAGAGTTGTCAATTTGAAATTTCTGACATGTCAACCAATGTCTACGATTGGTTGGATTTATAATTGAGAAAATCTAAATTTGTAAATCAAATCCATCATAAACCAGCCTTGAAGGCTGATTTATGATGGATTCAATTAGGGAATTTACATTTAGAAATTCATATTCATAGTTTTTCTGAAATATAACCTCAAATTGACCTTTTGAATAGCCATTTTTTATCGCCAAAACCATTTTATTTGCACAAATAATTGAATTTCTGTTTGATTTATTACTTTTATCATATGAATATAAGTGCTCCTCCACCATATTCATGATTTAAATATATTTTCTGTGACAGTTGACAATTTGAGATTTTTGACATGTCAGCCAATGTCTGCGATTGACTGGATTTAAAATTGAGAGAATCTAAATTTGTAAATTAAATCCATCATAAACAAGCCTTAAAGGCTGGTTTATGATGGATTCAATTCAGGAATTCACATTTAAAGATTTAGATTCATAGTTCTAGATCCTCATTCTTGTTTATTTTCTGAAATATAACCTAAAATTTACTCTTTGAGTAACGATTTCACATTGCCAAAATTGTTCTATTCGCAGAAATGATTGGAGTTTTGATTTGATTTATCACTTTTATCATATAAATATGGGTGCTCCACCACCATATTCATGATTTGAATCTCTTTTCTGTGACAGTTGTCAATTTGGAATTTCTGGCATATATGTAAACGATTGGCTGGATTTATAATTGAGAAAATCTAAATTTGTAAATTGAATTCATTATAAACCAGCCTTGACTGTTATTCTAAGTAGAGAAGCAAAATATATACTGATACTTATTTAATATGATAATATAGACAAATGACTGAAGTTTACTGAAGTATAAAGATGGAACCCCAAAATATTCTGAGCCGAGTTGGAACAAGCTTTAAATTTCCAGGAGCTAGGCGAGCTTTACTCCAAAACTTGGGTCTGGTTCAAAGGTTTCTTATGGACAACGTACTTGGAGAGATCGAACTCGAAAATTATCACGCTTGAAATGGCCGCGCTTCATAATTTTGGTTTGTACGAATCATAAGTTCTAAGTGTACATAGCCTAGTCAAATTAGACCGAAAAAGAACAGTTCTTCCCAATTATTCGTAAAAATTCGGAAATAATTTTATTCTACTTTCAGGGGTCCCAATTAACAGAAGACCTCGCGACGCTTCCTGAGGACGACTTTAGAACTTTTGAGAGCTCCAAAATCACGAAATTTTGACACTTTTCTCAGTTTTGGCCCATTATGTCTAATAAGTGAGTTGTATATCAAATGATACTTATATTAAAATTAAAGAGTATCAAATTCTCCGTCGATTGATTAGCTTAAACAATAAGTTCAGTTCAGCGGTTTGGTCAGAATCAGAAGTAAAAAATAAGCTAATTCCTCCATTTTCGAATAATGTGGGTATATATTGTTGAATTTATTTTAAACCTCCAACTAAGGGAGCTGGTCGTGGACACTCTCTGAGGGCATACCTTCGAGTGCAAGTATGGAGGAATAGATTTCTCGTTCCGCTAGCACCCTCAGAACTTTCAAGCAACATCCTGTGCTCTTGCACCAAAGGATGCCAAATAGCTTGCTTCTGTAAAAAGCCAGGAATCAAATGTTTGGTGATATGTGCTAGCTGCAAAGATCACACATGTACCAACTGTTTGTCCGAAGATGACTTTATACTGCTGGAGACAGCTTCTAAGGACGAAGGTATGGACTTTTTGGAAAAAATCGCGTGCCAAGACATTCTTCAATATGATTAGAACGACGACCATGAAGGACCCATTTTTAAACCATCTTTTGCCAAGCGACAGAAATATAAATGGCCAACTTTAGGCACCTATGTTATTAATAATCTTTGTTGATCATTTAATTATTTTAATTGGGGACGAAATAGCTCAGTGGTGGAGTTCTAGCCGTTGGACGCAGAGGTCGTGAGTTCAAACTTCAGTTAGGTCATAAAATTTTGCACGAGTTTTCTGGATCGGTATTCACTCTCGTTACCTTTTCAAGTTGAGAATCAAATTTATTTGGCCTTTATGGGCCTTCACCAGTTGACTAGCGACACATATGGCAGCAAGGTAAAATTGTGGCAAGTAAAGTGAAAAATAGCTGTGTGTGCTAAAAGTAAACCTATTTGCAAATTTTTGACTTCTAACTGTGACTGAACCGCTGAGCCAAATTTAATATTTAGAAAGAAGAAAGTTTATGTGCGATGTACTGTTTAGATGTTACAAGATAAAGTGCCAAATTTCACTGTTTTGGAGCTTTTAAGAGTTTAGTCGTTCTCAGAAACCGTCGCAAACTCTTTTTACTATTGTTTGGGACCACTTCTAGCATTTTACAAATTGATGGGAACCAAAAATCTAATTTGATTGAGCTAATAAAGATGGAATGTTATTATCTCTTTTAGATCAACTTGTTTTTTCTACGCTGGACCAAAAACTTGTAAATATTAATTGTAGTTGTGGGAATCATCGAAAAAATCATATACAAGTCGTACATATGAATATCTGAATAATGTCGCAAATAAAATTGACCAAAAAAGCTCTGCTTTGAATTATTTTCCCATGATTTGATAACATTAAATTATTGTCAATGTCCAATAGTGAAAGACTCGTTCACATTATTGTCAACTTCAAAGCTAATTCCACTTACTAGTACAACAATATGTGTGTATCCTGCGGCATTTTTCACAATAGCAATACAGAAACATGATAACAAAGTTCCGGACACATAAAGTACAATATAACCTGTTAATTAACTGCACAGACGCCTAGTTTGATATAAACAGGTTACAAAGTAATCTACAAGTTACATATAGTTGACGCATCAACGAGCAAAAATATCATTATATGCAACAATAGATGAGTAATTGTTCTGGACAATTTCAGTTTTCTAGCCAGGAAATTGAAACACCACGCTTCGTTGGAATTAAAAAGGTACCTGCGTAAATTGACTTCGGCTGACGACCATTTGTATTGCAGAATATGATGAAGGATAACTCTATAATAACAGACACCAAGATTATGACCATGTTCGGTTTATTAATGTTCTAGGAATGTGTAATTATCTAGAGAAAATTGTTGGAAAGTAATAGAGATATTGACGATTAATCATTTGATAATAGATATGAGAAATAAATATTTAATAACTAGAATTGATTTATTAATTTAAGTATATAAACTGTTCTTTCATTACTTGGTGAACAACATATTCATTTCAGTACTTTTATATGTTCGGAATTAGTTTGTATTTTTTCTGGATAAACTTTCAATTGCAATGATTTATGTATTCTTGAGTAACTGTTGCATTATTTATTCTATTTATTATCTGTATAGAGTTATAATTACTTTCAAATCAATATATATGTGGAGCCAAACATTCCATATTTTGCTGAGGGACTGAATAATAAGTCTTTGATTAATATAGATTCTATAAGTGAATCTCTAGATTTACATACAACGGGGGACAAAATCATTTACTTTGTCATTTTACTAATATTTCACCAATAAATTTCAATAATAGTTTCAGATAAACGCTGAATAACAAAATACAATTTTTTGTAATTGCAAGAAAGGATGCACGAACAATTGTATAACAGGAGGACAGTATGAAAAAAATAAACATCGCAATATTATTTTTTCAACAGGGCTGGATTAAAGAGATCCAGAGAATGATGGAACTATTTCTGGGAGTTCTTCTGTTTTTGATGTCAGGGACTTGAAGTATATTGATTTTCTTCTGAAGCATAATGATTTCAATTTCAATCTCATGTAGAATACTATAATACGATCACTAAACAGAAATGGTTCAAAGTTGTCAACGAAATATTGACAAATAGTTGGTAGGGGAAGAGGTCATCTGAGAAAGGACTTTGCGACAGAGGCGTATTAATGGGATATGAAGGCGATTGCAAGTTAGTTCTATGTCTTTGCTGTTAGAGGCAAGGAATTTGATATTCAGGTGGACAATGTAAGGATATTATTTTATTATTCTTTCGTCAGCGATGCATTGAGGTGATTCAAAGATGAATAAAATAATCTATAGGTGTTCTTTTGTTCTTAATGTCTAGGACTTAAATTATATTGAATTTTTCTCAGAAGTCCATTTTTCAATTTCAATGTTACAACGGATAATTTGATATGATTTTCACAACAGAGATGTAACAAGTAAGCCGACGAAGTATTGAAAAATATGAATCACTCTGGAACTTCGTAGGTCGGTAGTTTACGGAGAGCAAAGGTCAGCTAAGAAAGTATTTTACGACAGGGACGAATCAAGCGATTTTAAGTTAATAAGAAAGCTCTATGCTTCTGTTGACAAAGTCATATAATCTGTTATTTGACTCAACAATGTAAATATTGTAGTCTTTATAAATAAATGAAATCAAAGTGTCTGTCTGAAGTTTAGCCATAAGGACTATCTCTCGATCTCATATGGTTATTTGTATGATATCAAAACCCAAACACACATTTTTTGAATTTCTGTCTATCTATCTGTCTACTGTTTGTTTAGGCTCATCTCTGAAACACCTGTATAGATTGAGCTGAAACTTCCTATATTTGCCGTTGGCGCTTGCAGTCATATTTCTAATATAGTAATATCAACGTATAGTAAGTGGCGCACAAGTCGGAATTGTTCGTTCGCGTATCGTTCATACAACTGTGTTGAAACTTTGTATAGATGTTGTGTGACGAATTATATCACGAAACTCCGTCACAGTTGTACATCCCAGAGCCTTCTGCTATCGTCAAACATTTTTAAGTCCATCAAAATTAGTTTACCTCTTGCACAGCCTGTAAATTTTAAATTCTGTAATTCTGCTTGAACATACAACACCGCTTACCTTAATTTTATCAGTCATCAGCTGGAATAAATCTGTTGTAATATTTCACACGTGGTGGAATGAGGTTAGGTTTTTTGAAAACACCTGAAATTAAATGCAACCGTTATTGCTTGATCTGTATTTATGTCTTGTGCCTTACCGTTAATAAATCTGAATGTAATCAACCGTTGTTCTGTAAATATGTTGTATATTTTGTTTGAGGTTCTTCGTGATCTTTGACCATACACAAATAAACATCTGACCGGCAGATAAAAGGATACTCAGGACAATTTCAATTCTAAGGAAATATAATCAGGAAAGGATGTATCTGACAAGAAAGTAAGAGGAAAGTTGTTATTGTGAAGAAATTTGTATTTGTAAAATTACTTCTTCTTTTTATCTGTATGTCTTCTTTACATTACTAAAAGCACTGATATAAATTCAATTTGAAAACATGCTATGTAAGGATTCATTAAAATTGAGGTATAAATAAGGGCTTCTGGCCGACTAAAGTCACTTATTTGAAAGTCCAGTCCTCTGAGCAGCCGTTCCAAAGTACGCTTCTAGTACCGATACCGAGTATCATCTTCAGAGTGTTGACCGTCCAAGTGAAGTTTTTGTGCTAAGTCTGTTAGCACAACTGTCTGACACAATCTGTAAGTTTATTTGTTTTTTATAAGTCCGTAAAAGGAACTTGAATTAGTTAGCTTTTCCTGTTTTGAACTTAGAGTATTTTTGTTGTTTTTGATCAGGAATATCTTACCGTAAAATCACCGCTAGCGAAGTTTTTGTCGACTTGGCAGTGTTTGAATAATTTAATGTATAATCACCGCTGGCGAAGTCTTGGTTGACTTCACAGCGACGGAATAATTTAACGTAGAAGCACTGCTGACAAAGTCCTTCTTGATTTCACAGTGTTGGATTAACTTGACGTAGTGTCGCCGCTGACAAAGTCTTCGTGATTTCGCAGTATTAGATTGTTTTGATGTAGAATCATTGGCTTCACAGCGTTGAGCAAGTTGAAGTAGTCACTACTTGGGAACCAGTTTGGTTTCACAAGCGTCGAAGATAAGTTAATCCACTGTTTGGGAAATCGCTTCACGATTTGTTTGTTTTAAAGTTTCTTGTCATCTGCGATCGCCTGAGTCCGTACTGCGACCGCTGGAGTCGAGTGTCATGTACAGCCGTTCCATCACCGTCAGCCAAGTTATCACCGTACAAGTTCCTGTAAAATATAGGTTCTCTGTTCATCGTCGTCGTGTTTATGTGTGAATAAATCTTATTGTGATACCTACATCCTGATGATTATTTTTGACAACCCTAACCCTTCCCTTCTGAGCTATCCAGCGTCACCGACCGCATTGGCACCCGAGCACACCGATAGCAGTTTTGACCGCGACGCCAAAGTGACAAACCCCGCCATCTGCGAGGTTTATCGCTACAGTTGCTGGCATATAAGTCAAGATTTTTGACATATCATTAATAATGGATAAAACAGTTGAAGCTGACTTGATAAGTGTATATGAGTAATACAGATGAGGGAATTCCGTCAATTATTTGGTGAATCTTTTCTAATTCTCTAATTTTCGCAGATTCCTTAGCAATCCTCAGGAAAGAGAAGAATTATTATGTGTAAAACTAAATGTGTACATGTGTTTGTAGTTGTGTTATCAGAATAAAATAGCGAGAAAAAAATCTGTCAATTGCGCATTTGGACAGCGTCTTCCGTAGGAGTCGGCAGTGGAAATTGACAAATGGAAGAAGCACATCATTTGATTGGGTGCTGTTTTCAATAATTATTTACTGTTTTCATTGATTCTAAAAAATACATCTATATGCGGATGAAACCGCGAGTAACAGCAAGTATTTAATATTCACCTCCTTCGCACCTTAAACTTAAAAAAAATGTGTCATACTGTAACAAATTATTTAAACTCCGCATAAAATGTTACCATCTTGTAATAACATTCCACGTATTTGATCCATCCCACGGGTATGGCCTAATAAGATTTAAATTTCTAATCATACAAATAACTGGTAACTGAACATTCGGGTTGTAACAAATCGTTTCGTATTATTAAATAAATCTGCTTCTTTGCGGCGGTATGGCGTTTATTTGGAACCTTCGGAACGATACGGCATAGTGATTTTCGTGAATGTTTACTAGAAAATTATAAGCTAAAAAGAATTGTCTGTAACAAATTTTTTTGAAAAAATGAAAAAATCAACGTGTTTTAGTTGGTATGGCAGCAAGTAAGCCCCACCAGAGAAGTATGGCATTTTGCTAGGCCGAATTTATTAATTAACGACTTCTGGAAAATACAAATGCTTTTGTGTAACAAATCGTTCAAATTCGTGATTCAATCCGATAAGTTTAATTAATTACACGACGACCAGCGCTACGACCACTATTTTTCTTCCATCAATTACCTAATTCGAACCCTGAAGGTTCGCCATACTAGTAACAAATGACTTGGAATTTTATGTCACTATCTCTCGGTCTAAGTGATCATGTTGAATTTTATGTAGAATTTAATAATGAATAATGTGATTTTCTTGCGGCTACAATTTTCATTTAATTCATCTAAATAAATCGTGAAGTATTACTATTGGGAAAACCACGTTCAAAAAAGAGCCGAGTACACTACCTCAGAGTTGGTGCGGAAATGTGTGCATACTTACGATCTGAAATAGCAATAATTCGCGAACGGTGCTTTATGGGGATAAAAGTATTTATACCTTTTTTGTAGAAAATTTCACGATCTACAAACTTTTTCTCTTCTATTTTTCCTGTAACTCTCGTCATTTCAGAGATTGGCGCAAAAATGAAGATTAGTATCTTTTGACCTCGGAGGAAAAACAACGCACAAGCAGGATCGAAGGGAACTTTTGACACATTGTAATGACGTATTTAAGACCAATACAAAAATCCAGCTATTTGAACTTTTATCTTGATGATCAGGTATTATTCGAAAGAATTAAATTGTTATTTGTACATTTGAAGATTATCATTTACACAAGTCATTTTTAGACGTCCTTCAGAGAACATACTTATTATTATACTTAATTGAATGACTATCTAAAAATGATAATAATTTGGTACACGCATTATGAAAAAATCCTATTCGTGTTGCACTTTATAAATCTTTGTATGATTGTTTACTTCTCCATATTTTAAAAGTATTCACAGACATAGCTTCTACTAGAATAGTGAGATAAAACTGTGTTTGTTATTTAGTGCTTGATAATTTAGTTTTTAAAAATGGGTGTTGTTGATACTCTTATGTTCCCTCTAGCATCTGTCGTGGTTATAGCAGCAACTGCTTTTGTTATATACTTCAAATATTACGCATTTACCTTTTGGGAGCGTAGAGGAATTCCATCGCATCCACCGTCCATTCCTGGGGGTAATATCGGACCTTCTCTTGTAGGAAAACGGAGCCTAGGTGAAATCGTATTAGATTTGTACAGAGAATTCAAACAGGAAGGACATATTCATGCGGGAATATATGTCCTAAATTCCCCAATTTACATGCCATTAGATCCTGACATTATCAAGAATATTCTGATAAAAGATTTTCAACATTTTGTGGACCGCGGTGTCTACTACAATGAAACCAATGAACCTTTGACTGCTCATCTTTTTGCTCTGGAAGGCTCAAAATGGAGGAATTTAAGGGCAAAATTATCTCCGACGTTCACGTCAGGAAAAATGAAAATGATGTTTCAGACTTTGGTTGATTGTAGTGATGAATTGCAGATAGTTTGTGATGAAGCAGCAATTAAAAACGAAATAGTAGATATCAAAGATATTTTAGCTCGATTCACAACAGATATTATTGGTTCTTGTGCTTTTGGATTGGAGTGCCATAGTCTTAAAAATCCAGACGCTGAATTTAGAAAAGTGGGCAAAAGAATTTTTGAGTTAAATACTTGGGAAGCGGCCAAAACTTTTTTGGGATTAAGTTTTCCTTCATTGGCAAAGCTTTTGAATCTTCGTCTCTTTGCTGCCGATGTATCCAACTTCTTTTTGGAAGCAGTGAAACATACATTCGATCATAGGGAGAAGAACAATATTAAACGGAATGATTTTCTCCAACTTTTAATTCAGTTAAAGAATCAAGGCAGTCTGGAAGGGGATGAAAAATCTTCAACTGAGAAATCAAACGGAATGAATATTACATTTAATGAAGCGGCAGCGCAAGCTTTTGTTTTTTTTCTGGCTGGGTTTGAAACTTCTTCCACCACAATGACTTTTTGTTTATTTGAACTTGCTTTGAATAAAGATATCCAACAAAAAATGAGGGAAGAGGTACTTCAAGTTTTAAAAGAAACCGGAGGAAAGTTGACTTACGATGCAATCATGAAAATGACTTACATGGACAAAGTCGTTCAAGGTAAAAAATTTAATCAATCAGTGAAAATGCGGCAGATAATAAATAATGATGTGCAATACTAAATAGCTCCCCTATTTAGGAATATTTAATCTTGATATGTATCTCATGAAACCTCACTGTAAAAAGGCATTAAAAATTAATTATTTAATTTCAGAAACGCTTCGTAAATATCCTCCAGTATTATTTCTCAACAGACAATGTACATCCAACCAATATAAAATACCGAATTCACAGCTGGTTTTAGAAAAAGGAACAAATATTTTCATACCGGTCTTTGGTTTGCACAAGGACCCAGAATTCTACCCTGATCCAGAGAAATTTGATCCGGAACGGTTCAGCGATGAGAATAAAGCCAAAAGGCATCCCTGTGTTTACTTACCTTTCGGGGAAGGTCCCAGAATATGCATTGGTGAGTCATAATTAAGCTAATTAACAATGGTAATAACATTGTGATAGAATTTTGAGTTGTTTGAATTGGAATATTCAATGAAATATGAGTCACAGCGTTTTGCTCTTTATACATATAATTCAGTCAATTAATGACCAAAGGAGGGATGTAGAGGAAAATTGGAGGAACCCAATTTTTGACTTCAAGACTTTGTTTGGACTAGGTAGGAGGTGAACACAATAATGGGCGTACACGAACTCGGTACCAAGAACATGAACTCGGCACCAATGCTAATCCGTTTAGCGCGGGGCGCACACGAATTCGGCACTGTCAATTTTTTAAATAAAGCCACAATCTACCTGCAAGATTTGGTTCTATAAGTCTCTATATTTTATTTTGATATTAAATTGTATTAAAAATTATACCGCAAATAATATTTAATGAAACTTCAGAAAAAAAAATATTATTAAAAAAAGACCTATTTAAATATTGTCCGTACATACCTACATTATTACAAGAACATATAAATATGTATAGAACAGACTAAAACCTTTAATTTTTTTAAGTATTTTTGACGTTGGAATTTCTTGCATCAAATGGAAACAAATTATTTTGTCTACGATATGCAGGACTTTTGAGTTGTTAATGTCACACGTGTGACTAGATTCGTTTAAAAGTACGGGTAAATTTGAGTCTATGGTTTACTATTAATATAAAATTGCATGTGTCCAGATTATCTCACTCAGGTAGAACGATTGAGTCACAAATCCTAATCCATAGCATAGTGCCGAGTTCGAGTAGGGGATTGAAGATCCAGGTAGTTTGGTGCCGAGATCGGGCACACCCCAACTCGCCACATTTAATCTCCCGATGGGACATCAGTCAAGGGTTGGTGGAAATCCTTATGACCAACTCGGGCATGTGCCAGTAGCGCGCAGCTTATAAAAATAATCCCCTTTTTGTACCACTAGCGCGCAAAGTCGGTGTGCGTCTAGCGCGCGAGCTACCTGCGATATACCTGCACTCCCGACCTTATATACACTCAAACAAAAAATAAAAATGCACTTTGTACTGCAAATCATTTTATTTCTCAATTTATCAAATAATAGAGGAAAAGAGGATTTCAGCCTTTTTTGAGTTTTTTTTCTAACTTAATCCAAACTCATAATATACATAGCTATATGGTACGGCCGCATATGTATGATATTTTATGCAATCGACGAATTATTGAGACTTATATACTCAATTTATGATCAACATTAATAATGAGTAGAGAACAAGATTGCACCTGATATTTATATCAATCAGGTTAATTAGCCACCTCCTTGTAAGAGAATAAGTACAAATAGTAATTGATTGCGTAACATCTCATGACGATTATAATTATTTAATCAACTCTCTAAAAAACACAAACAAAAATGTTGCAAGAGAATCAATCCGCCGTACCATATACCTATGCTTATATTGCATACCAATGTATTCTATGAGTTTGGTTCAAGCTAGAATTAAAATTCAAAAAAGGCTAAAATCCTCTTTTTTGTTGTTATTTGATAAATTGAAAATCAAAAATATATGCAAAACAAAGTTCATTTTTAATTTTTTTTCTGAGCTCATAAAAAAGGTCGCATGTGCAGGTATACAGCAGGTAGCTCGCGCGCTACTCGCACTATACCCTAGCGGCTTTAAGCGGCTTTGCGCGCTAGTCGACCAACGCCGACCAACTCGGCACATCTTAAACAAGTGTTTGCAGAAAAACCCATCCCTATTATCGGCTTAACACCTAAGAAAAATATAAATTGAAATGTTTTGTTTAGTAGCCATCTGTTATCAATCTAACAGTTCAATCAACAACATCAAAGAAATCAATTCGCCAAATATAGCTAGGAAACGTGGAAAAACACTATTGATTGTAGAACAACATAAATTCAGTAAATCAAATCGAAAATTTTCATCTGATTAAGTGAAGTAGTGGTGTGTTAATCGAAAGTGCAAAGCATTTTGCCATATTATGAGCGAGTCAAAAGATAGAGTAATAACGACAAAAAGGTTGATCCACGATCACGCTGAAATTATTATTCTTATTGTATGATGCAGCCTACTTATTTTTTGATTTTGTATTATTGTATGTCAAATTTTGTATGATTATAAAAAAGAAACTATAAAATTAATTTTATTCAATTTAAAAATATTAGAATGCCCAGACTACTTGCAAGTGTGCCGAGTTGGGTATCATTGCAGGTATTCTGAGATACTCGTATGTGCCGAGTTGAAGAGTCATTAGCAGAGACTACCTGTAAATGTGCCGAGTTGGGAATCGCCTCCGAGATCAAGGCCGCCCATAATAAAAATCCTTATTTCTAGGTGGCGAGCGGAGGGCAGGGAGATACGTAGAAAGTTATTTTTTTCGATTTCTCGCTTATATTCCAGAAACAATTCATCGTAGCGATAAGATTATAATCTACAAAATTAAAGTTGATGAAATTTGCTACAAAATTATGTTCATTAATTTCTTTGCTACCTTGCATAAGTTCCGAGATATCTGCGCTCGAAGTTCACAAATTTTGAAGAATAAAGTTGCTTCTCGTTTTTTGCCCAATTTGACTAGCAAATTTTTCAGCTCTTTGCCCTACAAAAAAGTCATGCGAAATAAAGTTGCAGAGTATCAAATTTCCTTCAAGAATATATAATATTCAACTTTTATCTTCAATCGTTCAGAAGTCTCAACTTTAGGTGTAAATTTTCATATTTTTTAATAAATATGTTCCATTAGGTAAAAGGCTCTCTATAATTTATTAGAAACCCAACGTTCCAACAGCAATGTGCTGCCTTTTTCAAGTGTATAAATGTATAATAATAAACAAAAATTGTCAAGACAACAAAAATGCAAAAGGTGACTGGATAAGTATGAAATATTAATTCCTAGGATCGTAGAGCTCTGCCTGTGGTTTAGCTTATAATTCAATGTCCATAGGTCTTCAGGAGATAAAAATGGAGGTCTGAATAGGGAAATTGTCAGCTCCTTGTGGTTCTAGGTCAATCTGGCTCTACTCTTTTTAGTTTGGCGCATAACTGAACCATCCACAGATCTTCGAGAGTTGGTGTTGAAGTAACTCTTACAAGTAGATTCATAGATAAAATTGACTTGAAATTATGAACAAACGACTGGTAACCACGATCGATTGAGCTCATAACCAATATTCAAATTCAAATTATTAGGTGATTTTTTCATTTCTACTGCTTCTCTTATTAGCCTCTTGAACTAATTGCTCTCTTTAGCCAGAAGCTTTGTATTCTAAAAGCCAATGCCATGTAATTCTTGAATAGCTTGCTCAGCCACAGCAGACTTTTCTGGATGGTCCAATCGTGTATGACGGGAATGCTCTTTCAATCTTGTTCACACAGTCCTCTTGGTTTTTCCAATATATACTTTGCCACATTGACAAGGAATCTTGTAAATACCTGGATACTGTAGAGGAAATCTGTCTTTGACATAACCAATAAGATCTTGAATTTTCCAATTGGAAGTGTAAGAGGTTTTTATGTCATATTTATGTAAAAGTCTTCAAATTTTATCCGTTATATTAGCTACGTGAGGCAACGTTACAAATATTTTCTTATTATTTGGATCTTGAACAGGAGGCATAGAATTCTTCTGTCGAAGTGCTCTCTTAATCTGTGTTTTATTATAACCATGATTCAAGAAAACATCATCTAGAAACTTGATTTCATTAGTCAGTTTACTTGGATGACATGAAGAAGAGGCTCTCTGATTTGGAGTTTTAATAGTGCAAAATTTTTAAGCAGGAATATGAATCGGGTACTCATGTAAATATTGATTCGTATGAGTCGACATCCTGTATACTGAATGGATAAGTTCACCATTATTTTGTTTCTCCAGGCAAATATCCAGAAAAGGAGGACAGTTATTTTTTTCAACCTCAATACTGAATTTGATGTTTCTATATTGCACGTTCAGATGATTCAAAATTACATTCAATTCACCTCTACCATGAGGCCAAACAGCAAAAACATCATCAACATAACGTAGCCAAACAGTAGGTTTTTCCATAGCTGTGCTTGAAGCTTTTTGTTAAAAATTCTCCATGTAAAACTTAGCAATAGAAGGAGAAATAGGAGAGCCCTTGGCGACACCATCGATTTGCTTGTAAAAATTACTATTGAAGATATAGAAACAAGAAGTCAAACAATGTTTGCAAAGCTTGACAATATCAATTGAAAAATGATCTTTTGATAATTTCAAGGTATCGATGATGGGTATTTTTGTGAAAAAAGATGAAATATCAAAACTGACAAGTGGATCATTATCTGTCAATGTCATATCTCAAATCCCCAACATGTCGAGAATCCTTAACATATGATGAAGTATGACCAATCATCGGTTTCAACAAATCATCCAAATATTTGGCCAATCCATATGTTGTTGAGCCAATTGAATTTTCATTAGCGTATACCGGGTGTTTCAGACCACCCGTACCACCCAAATATTTCGCGAAATGCTGAATGGATTAATAAAAGAAAAAATACGTGTGGAATGATTTATGAGATTCTATTGACTATTCCATTCGTAGTATTCATAACAAGGTTAACAATGCTAAATCGCCATAGAAACGGTGCATATCAGTGGGTATTTGGACGTGTAGAAATATCATCGGGTATTACACTAGTGGTCAGAGTGAGTATTTTACTCAAAGATGTGGATACCTCCAATTTGTGCTTTCTTCGTATTTAATGGAATATTTTTCTGAATATCTTCATCAATTTTATCTTTTGATCTATCACCAAACCTTTCTGAACTAGAATCTATATCAAGACGCAATATATTTCTCTATTATTCGTCAAGGAAAATGCAAGAAATTCTAATTTTTCAGTTTGACAGAAGTTTGTTTACTCGTTCCTATGAAAATTACGTGAGTTGTTACTAGATTCATAGAAAACTAATTTGAAAAAATGGTTTGACTCCTGGAATAGTCCTCCATATACCATTTGTAGTTAAAGTATTATAGACTATTTTTGTGGTGCAATCACTCATGTTTATTGTGCTTGTGAATACCACTCGTGCTGCACACTCGTGGTATTTAAACGCAAGCACAATAAACATTCGTGATAACACCACAAAAATAATCAATAATACTTTAACTACTTATGGTATAATAAATGAATAGTAGCAAATTCAAGTCCACCCTCTCACCCCCTGAGGGTGGGGAGGGTGCAACTTTCAAATTTCGAATGGCAGCCCCTTCATTTTGATGCAGATTTGGATTCTCATCTAAAAAATATGAAGTTTTTGTCTGAAACTTTTTTCTATGTTCTTGACAGATGGCGCTGTATTTGCAAAGATTAGTTATTTTTTGTAATTACTTCAACGGCTAATACTAAGTAACCTAGACTTGCACAGTCTTCAAAACACATTTTTTGAGTGTGGAGTGCTTCCGGGAGAGCGTTCTTGCCATTTCCTGGCGGCTGCTCTGAGCTCACCACGACACTCGCCCAAAATTTGCAACATGTCAGCAGCTTTCCTATTGTTATAAACCATTCTCACAACAATTAAAATTTTCAAACGCTTTGACTCTTCTGACAAGAAGTCTTGCCGGATTTTGTTCATGAACATGTCTCCTGCGCTGCAATTTTAAAAGCAATGTACGGCTGGAATATTCATTTATTACTCAGTATAAGCTGTTGGAATAATTAAGAAAAATAACTAATCTTTGCGATTACAGCGCCATTTGTCAGGAACATGAAAAAAAACTTCAGACAAAAACTTTATATTTTTCAGTTGAGAATCGAAATCTGCATCCAAAAGTAGGGGTTGCTATTTAAAATTTGAAACGTTCTTTTGCTAAAAAAGGGGGCAGACATCTTTTGAGGATGACTGGCAGAGGATTACTGCCTTCTTCATTCCCATTGTCCATGAAAGGGCTCCTATTAAGACAGTTCTCCTGAGTGTTTTGGCAGGTAGGGGAACACTTGAGAGATGCCTTTTTGCATCCGCATTTGGTTTTGGCATTTGATTTTGGCAACTGATTTAATTGAGTATTGGTATTGTTGACCGTTCAGAAATTTCTTTTCAAATGGGGTCCCGTACCACCTCAACATACATTTTTTCCCAGCTTCCCCGATATTATACTTGGTTGAGAAGGAGTCTGAGTAAACTGCAGCAGCTTTCTGTTTGGAGACTTCAAATACATGATAAATCCCAGCTTACTGTTTCGGAATGCTGCTGAGGTGGTATCGTTCCTAGTAAAGGCGTGCAGAAGTGAAATGTCTCGCAGCACCCGGGCCTGAAGCTTCTGGGTAAAAACCAATGGAGTTTTCATCGTCCCACGTCCAGGCTTGATGAAAATTATTTAAGTTTATTAGGTTGACGTCCTCACCAAAGCAGCAAAAGTGGTTGATTTTGGCAACTTCACAGCCGTGTCAGCAATAAGGACGTCGGTATCGTTTTGTGCTTGAAGTGTTCTGATTCCATGTGCCTGTAGTTTGATCTTCAGCATGTTAACCAGCCGAATTTTATTGGGGACGTTTGACAGGAAGTCTTTCTGCTTCATAGTTTTGACTGTCTCCTGATTGAAATGTATATCGGCTGACTTGTTGAGGCTCAGCAAACTTGGTGCTTGATGATGGGCTCGTATAGCCATCAAACACTACAGTGCTACTCTTTTCATATGAAGTTTTAATTGCTCTAACTTATGAACGATTGAAGATAGAAGTTAAATATTCTCAAAGGAAATTTGATGATCTACGACATTATTTCGCATGACTTTTCTTGTAGGTCAAAGAGCTGAGTTGGTCAAATTGGACATAAAACGTAACGCATATTTTTCCTCAACATTTGCGAGTTTTGGGCGCAGATATCTCGAAAATTATGCAAAATAGCAAAAAATCAATTGGAACAATCTTGTAGAAAATTTTATCAGCTTCAATTTTGTAAATAATAGTCTTATCGCTAAGATGCATAATTTCCGAGTTAAAAGCAAAAAATAAAAAAAATGAACCTTCTACATGTACCCCTGCTTCCCGCTCGCAACACAGGAATGAGGACTCTTAGAGTGTTCACTTCCTACCTAGTCCAAACAAAGACTCGAAGTCAAAAATTGTGTTTATCTGATTTTCTTCTATAACCTTTCATTGACTGTACCATTATAAATAACCTCAAATAACAACAAAAAATTAGGTTCTTATTGAGATAGAAGAAAAAAAGCGAGAGACAGGAAAAGGAAGAATGAATAGTTGAGTAATTGGGCAGTAGAGGAAAGAAGAATACAAAGATTGGAAATAATATAAAATATAATATGGTTTATTATTCAATATCCAAGCAGATACTTCCAAGAGCTAATATAATTGTTTGATTTTTCAGGTCTGAGATTCGGTTTAATGCAAACCAAAGTTGGATTGGCCGTTCTTCTTAGCAGGTATTTGATTTTTCAACTCATACTCTTATTTTTATTTGCTGCTTATTCAATTACACCTCAGTCTCGATTATTTCTGTAATGTCCATTAATTGTTATTATTTATTTTTACTATACAAATAAATATTTGCTAGTAGCCCAATTATAATGCTCTTAAAATATTCCTAAGTTTTACGAAATAGTTGTTGAAGAGAAATGTTTGTTTATATTCAAGATAAGAAATGACAGAAATCATTAACCTTGATATAATGAATCAATAACTATTGATAGTACATATATTCATATTTAAATACAAAAAAGTGCCCGTTCAATATTCTTTAGTTAGATATTGCATCCATATTTATTTTAAGTGAAATATCGAAGAGTAGCAACTTTAGTATTCAAATTTGAAACCAAGAAATGAATATTCAAATAAACACATCTGAAATTACTCAGTTTCATCCGTAATTTACATACTGATTAATGTTTTGATGTTCGTATCCTGGAAAATTTCTAATTGCTCAAATATTATTTTTCGAATTTAAACAGAGGCTGTTTTCATATTCTTGTTTTATCATCAAATAATGTTATTTGTTTGATTCCTCAGGTACCAATTGTCTTTGAATGAAAAAACGAAGTTACCAATTTCTTACGATCCAAAAGCATTTGTGTTGACAACTAAAGGAGGAATATGGCTCAACATGAAAAAAATATAAAGTTTTCGTAGAACATTGTTAATGATGGTTAACTTTATGAATAAGTTCAATGTAATGTTGATGGTATCCGAACTTACAAAAACTGTCCTACACCAAAATATAATTAATTTAAGACTTATTTGTATATTCAAATCGTCTGTCTAAGACAGAATGAATAAAGAAGTAAATTCCACTTGCCTTCATGATTACATATATGTCTTTGGAAATTCAGCAAGAACTATGATCATAATTTATCTTGAAATATTTATTGACCCGAGATAATTCTTTGAACCAGTCATTTTTTCATCAACATTAACATTAGTTTCCTTTGAATTAAATGTCAAGTATCGGAAGTATATAATTTATTCTGAGTGAAAAACTTGAAATATTCATACCTTTTGTAAAGCGGAAAAAATTAGATCATTCAGATATACTATCTGTAGGAGTTGTATGCTCAACAAAATATGTACAGATATAAAGCTGCTTGAGAAAAGTACTTGAAGTGAAATTCACAGACGAGAAACAAGAGGAAAGAACGAAGACCAATAAATTTGTGACGAAGTAATAAAGAAAAACTGATGAATACATAGCACTATAAAGAAAGACAGCAATGGAAGGGAAAATAATACAAGAAACATATAGAATCTGCTTTTTGTTTTATTTCAAATATTTGAAGGCATTCAACTTCTCAAATCAAATATACTTTCATTCATTATTAAATAGCTTTAATCTGCGGTGTAGCTGAAACTGTAGATTCAGAAAAACAAATATTTAACGAAACTCTCTCATTTTCAATACATTCATCAATCTGAGAAGTTCAGTCTAGAGTTGATAAATCATTCAATATGTGCACTAAAATCTGAAATCTTTTTTCTGGAATTTTATTAACCATTATTAAATCAAGAAATCTACAGAGATTAGCCCAAGTAAGACAGTTTATCTGGTGATTGTATTTCATTGAATGAAGTATAAGATATTGACGAATCCGATGATAACTCCAAACAAATACCTCAGAAGTAGATCATTTAGAATTATTGGCAGGGGCCAGTATCAAATAAACATATCGATATTCATATCCAAATATACGTTTTGTCAGAGTAATTTTTCACTCAACATTTTAGGAGTTTTTTCTGATAAATCCTAACTAATATTATAAATGCGAATGTGAGTCCGTTTGTTTGTTTCATACGTTTTCACGCGTAAGCTGCTTAACCGATGATCTTGAAATCTCGTACACATATTTAGGACATTTAATTGGTTAATATAGATTATTTAATTTTGAAGTGAAACTTTATTTGGGACGTTCATGGAACGAAGAAGTATAACGAAAAAGAGACTACTGCGCCATGGTGCTCTCTGCATTCTTGGACTACACGCGTTCTATAACAACTTGAGACTACAGCGCACCGGCCATCACGGTGTTCTCTGCATCCTCAGATTCCTCGCGTTCCAAAACCAGAATACAAAGTTTTACTTCTACTGCGTATGAACTTACACTCGATTTTTTAAAAATTCAATTGTTTAATTTGTTTGGTACTTATACACACGGATGGTTCATGAATGATTTCTCTAAAACATTATCCAAATCCTAGGTATCTTTAACAGTAGGCCGCTGTGCGAGCAAGACGAGCTTGGTTAACTGTAAGCGGCCGTCCGAGCGAAATGAGCTTGGTCAACGGTAGGCCACCGTGTGAGCGAAGCGAGTTCGGCCAACGTTAGTACATTAATGTCCGACTAATTCATTATTATTGTTATAATAATACTGATTTCAAGGTTATTACGTAACAAATAATACCCGAGGGCATTATTACTAAAAATAATACCTGAGGGCATTATTTTAAAGAATAACAAACAAGTTTCCTAGTTACAGCGAGTAACTAGAGTAATTTCTTTGACAAAAATCACAATGACAGGACATAATTGCTAAAAATTTTGATTGAAATAATACAAAAGTTGGATATTTAACATTGAAGGCACCACGGGAGTTGAACGGACGATAATGCCAATGGTAAACGTACACACCTCGGGCCAAAGGCCCTTGGAAAGTATACTGTTGATCTTAAGCATTATTGTCTTTTTAACACCCTTGATACCTTAATTACTATATCATTTTTTTTTCATAGGAAGTGAGCTCGGTCAACGGTAGGCCACCGTGCGAGCTCGGTTAACGTTAAAAAATTATTATTATTTTCTTTCATAGATTTCAAAAATTACATTTATATGCGGGCGAAGCCGCCGGTAACTTCCAGTTATCTATATTCCTCAAACTGAAGTTGTTTTTCTTCATTTTCCGGAGTATTGCTTCTTCAAGAGATTAAAGATGTATCAAGACAATTTTTAAATACAATAATTTACAAATATTCTTTTGCCTCTAAAAGAAATATTCATTACTTAAAAACTCACCATATGACCTGATCCATTTCTTTGCCTTCAGAATGAGAACATATTCTTGACACACACTGCTATACCAATATGACCCAAAACTGTTGTATACATAAAACCTAGTTTCGAATATACAACCCTAATCGCTTTCAAGGTCAAGCTTAATAGGCAGCGTGTGCTGCAAACACATTTGCATCACTTTAAAGTCGACCCTTAAGCGTTCAGTTTATCTGTGTGGTGCATTGCTCACTTTAATTATCAGAGCTTAATTATAGCCATCATATTAATCAATTCAGTGTTGTGAAGTGGCTGAAAACTTCTATCAATTGGTGAGTTAGTCTTTCATTGAGCATATGAGCTTGGTATGTTTAGTGTCACATGTGCGTGGGTATGATCCTTTTCCTTTGAAGTTATCTGAAGTACCAATGCCATAAATGGGCACATCTTGACCGTGTGACATCGGAGATAGTTGCCAACCGCATGTACTGTGTGTTATTGCGACAACAGGGTTGTTCCAAGAGTGGATAAATGAACCAACTTGCGTATGTCGCTGGTACGATACTGATAGCCATTCGTAGGTGTCGTCCAACGTGAGATGAACAGTCAGTGCCCTAGCTATCTGGGAGCTATGTGCATTATTCTGTCCCCAAGAATAGTCTGTCTACGCCTATGACACGAGATTCATTATCTGTTCCAACTGATAAACAAAATAAATTCTTGGTCAAAACAAAAAGTAATTAGAGAGCCAGTCTGATTGAGGAGAGGTTAAATGCAAGTCATTTCTCTGTGAGTATTTTAATAATAATTGATTGAGAGAATAGTCAGTTGAATTTCAATTTGAAATAATATTCTAATAACAACGTTGAAAAATTTGTCGATGATTTGTGCATATCATTCTTGAATTTTAAAATTCTTTGCTTCCTGGATAGTAAGGATGCTTTAAAAAATAACAGAATAGAACAGTTTTTGATAAATCTGAATGTGTCGGTAAGTAACTACTTGATGATTAGCCAGAAACTTTCACGTACTGTAGTTTTTATTTTCTAATATTTTGATGAAACATCTTTTTTGATAGCCCAGTTGTCAGGAACAAATTCAAACCAAAATCTCATAAAATGTGATATCGCTGAAACTAGGTTGCAAGGTACTTTTTTGGGTGCTCTCAAGTGCATGCTAAGTTCATAATCTCGAAAACAGAATCGAAATTTTTTATATCGAAAAATAATAATCAATTTTGATAAAAACAATATGAATATTCTTTGTGAATGAGTACCCTGGGTTTTTTGGGATGCTGATTGATAATTTGATATAAGATTTTCAAAATTGAGAATGGCGGATACAATATGTCGGCAATTTGGAACGTACCAAAAATTTTCAATCTCTATATTCAATATGGAGGTTTTTGAAATTAGTGAAATTTAGTCAATAAATGGACAAAAGAATAAGATGTATTTCAAAAAACAATTGAAAATTTATAAAAATTCTGTTTCAAATTTGTACTTACTGTCTTCTTACTTTTTGACATTACAAACATCTTCAACATCACTGTTTTGCTTTAGCACTGAAATTTCAGACGATTTCTACAAACATCACCTGTTAAACAAGAACCACATATTGCAGAACTCAGTAAGTTTGTTTATTTACAATTACAAGCTCTCCCACAATCCAAAAGAGATTTGAAAGCTGACAGTTTTGTCATTTTGAGAGGACTGGATATCTTTGAGTTAGAATCGTCTATTTTCCAATCAATGTTTGCGTATATCCTGAATGCGTAATCAAAAAATAAATAATATATTCTTGAATCTCAGGATTTCAACTTTAATTTTCTCTTTTTTAATAATTTTTTGAAGCTCAACTTCAAGTTGCAGGAATAAGAATAAGCAAAGAACATGCATTTTCTTATATATTTCTTATATTGAAGATTACTCTAACATATCAAGTTTAGTCCGTGAGACATGGCATACATTTTTCGTTGATAACCGCTCACTTGAAACTTCTTGAGTGACTTCATTGTGATGAGTCCGACAGCTTTCACATTTGACGAAATTCTTGATTTGGGGGCGTTATTCAGCGAGAGATAATTGAGCATGTCCATTTCATGAAGCCTTGGAAATGTATTACCGTCATACTGATATTAACACTAATCGAAAGATTTTTTTATTATAAAATGAATAATAATATTGTCCGACATTAATATAGGGGGCCAGTGGTGAGTTCAACAAGTCGCACTTGTCAAAAGTACGTTGGTATGAGAACAGATTACCGCTAGTCTGAGACTTTGAGGACGTGTTCAATTTTTTTTCTTCTGAAATTTGGTCATTTTATCCGACAAATCTTCGGGGGCGTTTTCTCAGTCCGACACTGAAAACCTGTCAGGATTATAACAGTTCCTTCATCAATGACCGCTTGTCGCCGTCGGACCAAAACAGTCATAATTTGAAGACATATTATCTGACCAAAGAACATATTGTCCGACAGAAATATTGGTTCTTATCGTCAGTCCGACAAGAAAACGCTCGCACATATATAACTCAGTTTTTGACGTATTTAATATCAAGAGATAAGTAATGGACGTTGTTTATAAGCTAGTAATAAATAATTCATTAACAAAATAATTTAAAAAAGTAAAATAGAAAATAGAAAAAGAAACATATAATTATGTCGCTAAGTTGGAACGTTACTCACTTCTATCTTCCATCTCCGGGGGTTCCTAGTAGAATTAAATTGGTATTCGATGCTCCATTCGGATCTAAAATTAGGATTAGTGGTTCCCATTCAAGATTCCAAAGTGACTTTCTCCCCCGACTATAGGAAGAGAAGAGAAATCTTTGAAATTTTTCTTCAGCCATTCTCCCATTTGGTGCATATTTCTCCAGATATACTACAAATATGCCATATCTCACATTCTCCACATAGACTTCAAATAAGCCAAGTCTCACATCACCTCGTGTGCGCGGTACAATGTTTTTTCTTCACGTCCTAAAATGAAAATGGGACACCTGTATGTATTTCCAGCTTTCTGCACTCGATGATATAAACTTCAAGTATGCCAAATATCAAATTTTTTCGTGCGTGCAATATGCTTGAAAAGGGATACAAAGCTTCCTCTTCACGTATTAATATATAGATTTAAATGGAACACCTGTATATAGTTCTCGCTTTCTGCACATCTTCTCTATATAAATTTTGAGTATGCCAAATCTCACACTACTCCGTGCATGCAATATGCTTTAAAAGTTTGCTCTTGACATATTATTATATAGATATCACAGTTGAAGGTATATTTGAATGATATTTAGGGTGATTATCATAGTATACTGACTTTATATCACACATTTGATTCCAAAATAAAATTAATATATTGGTGGACAAGCATTTTTTTTTATTATTTATACTCAATAATCCCACTGACTTGATATGAATTTTATTTTTGTATATGTCTATGAACGCAGCCACATTCATACAGCATATTTTTGATTTTCTGAAGTATTGCTCCACTTAAATTGTCGGACATGTATACAGTAATGTTCTAGACACTATTTGAATATGGAAAATAAAAAATAAAAAGATGAGCGGTCATTGATGAAGGAACTGTTATAATCCTGACAGGTTTTCAGTGTCGGACTGAGAAAACGCCCCCGAAAATTTGTCGGACAAAATGACCAAATCTTGGAGAAAAAAATTGAGCATGTACTTTTGACAAGTGCGGCTTGTCGGATTCACCATTCAGGTCGGACAATATTATTTTTCATTTTATAATCAAAAAATCTTTCGATTAGTGTAAACATCAATATGACAGTAATACATTTCCAAGGCTTCATAAATTGACATGTTCAATTAGCTCTCGCTGAAAAACGCCCCCAAATGAAGAATTTCGTCAAAAGTGAAAGCTGTCGGATTCATCACAATGAAGTCACTCACGAAGATTCAAGTGAGCGGTAATCAACGAAAAACTTGTCTCACGGACTAGTTGTATCGATTTCTGAAGTATCACACATTATGAAGTGTATTTTCGACTTCATTTAAAAAATCAGATGTAATAATTCTCGATTCATATTAGTTATTTATACAAAAAGTGAATTAAACCACTGTTTATTTGCGAGAAGAAAGTTCAAAATCACGAGCGCGTTTAGCGCGAGTGGTTTAATTCTTTGAGCAAATAAAGATGTTTAATTCACGTGTTTGTATACATAATTTCATTCAATTTCGCATAAATTTCTGTAACATGAAACTGAGGAACAAAATTCAAAAAAATTAAATTGCAGTTGCAAGGAAGCTTCGTTGATATCGCGACGGATTTAATAATGTAGCTTTAAAATGTCAAAATTGAATAAAAATTATTAAAAACCGTTTTGAAAATGGAAATGTTGTCGAATGAATGCTACGAAAGAAAATGATTACGTTAAAACATGAGTTTTATCAAACAGTGACAATGTTCATCATTTTAATCATTTTTGCATCGAAAGTGATAGTATAGATGATAAATGTACAAGGATTTATTTTTTTATGCTTCTATTAATGTATATCTTCAATTTTATAAAAGTCTGTGAGAATTTTAGAGATTTTAATTTCTGGTCGAATTTTCAATGAGAGAAAACAAAAATTATTGAAAATAAATGTCTTCCTCAGAAAGACTAGAGTCTTCACTTCAAGATGCTTCTTGTTTTTTTTTTTTGCATATATTTTAGATAAAGAAACTTTAGTTTTTTCTCGAGGCGCTCGAATATTTGTATTCAACGGCTTGGCGCGCGTGTAGTTTTCGAGTTCGCTTTCGTATTTTCAATAATTTTTTATATTGATGCAGAATTTTTCCTCATATAACTTATAATATAACTTTGAGTGAGATTTTCTGCTCTTTTGGATAGTACTATTAGTTTCTCGATATTTCTATTTTATTTTTCGAGATATAGGGGAAAAACAAAATTTTCAATTTTATTTTCGAGATAATGAATTTAGCATACACTTTAGAGCTGCAAAGATTCATTCATCTTTCTCTAGACACAAAAATCTACCAGCGAGCCCAGTTTCAGCCTAATCAAATTTTATGAGAGGCCAAAATCTCTGACAACTGGACTAATATGATGATTTTTTATTGATTATAATCAGTTTTTCATATTTCAAATGATTTGTATCGAGAAAATCATAGATAATAAATTATATAATCTTTTTGGAAAATTGTTTATACTGTCGACTATTTTATTTTATCAAAATTTTTCTTATCAGCACATCCAGATAATGACTTTGTATAGTTTAATCTATTAAACAAACAATATTAAGAAGCAGATTTGTCATCAGTAATATTAGTTATTAGATAGTTTGTAATACTAACTGAAAATTAATATAGTAGTAAAATTAATTATACATTAATTGAAGATAAATTTAAATTAGATTTATGATTTTTGCGACAACTGTAGACCCTTAAGTTATGTTAAGGCTTTATATAAAGTAAGTTTTAAGCAACTGAGTACTCACTACTTACTCTAATATTAGTCAATATTTTTATAAACAGATTCTTTCAGATCATGTATTTTCCATTTGATATTATTGCAACCACAATAATTGGATTATTATCCCTCTTGGTGATATCATTCTTATATTCCTTCACATATTGGTGGCGAAAAGGCCTATTCCATTTGAAACCGAGCATTCCTTACGGCAACTTTTCAGAAACATTCAGAGGAAGAGAACATTTATCAGATGTATCTGCAAAAATCTACAGATCTATAAAATCAAAAGGACACAAATTCGCAGGCATATATTTCTTGCATCGTCCTGTATTTTTTCCAACACATCCTGATATAATAAAACGAATCCTTGCAACGGATTTTGAATATTTCAGCGAAAGAGGATTTTACTTCAATTTTGATAAGGATCCATTGGCTTCAAGTTTGTTTGGTTTACCAACTGAAGAATGGAGAATTCTTCGTGCAAAACTAACACCTACTTTTACTTCAGGAAAAATAAGAGGAATGTTTGATATTATGTTACTTTGTGCTAAGGGCATTGTGGAAGCCACGGAAAAAGAATTAAATAAGCCTGTGGAAATCAATGATTTAGCTGTAAGATACACAGTTGATAATATTGGAAGAATAGCTTTTGGTATAGAAAGTAATTGTTTGAAAGATCCTCAAGATGAGTTAAGAAAAATAGCAGAAGAGACTATAAATCCTCCTTGGTTTAACGGAATCAAATTTTTAATGGCCTTGATGGACTCGACTCTCATAAAATATGGTAACCTTCAAATTATGGATAAAAATGTAACAAATTTTTTCCTCAGCTTGGTGCAACAAAATATTAACTACAGAGAAACCAACAATATAAAACGTGCTGACTTCTTTCAACTTCTACTTGACATGAAACATAATGACGAAAAGTTGAAAGAGAATTCAACGATGAAGATGACTCCTAAATTGATGGCAGCCCAAGCATTTGTCTTTTTCGCAGCTGGCTTTGAAACATCTTCAACAACGGTTGTTTTTTGTTTGTTTGAACTTTCGCGGAATATCCCCATACAGGATAAAGTGAGAAATGAGATCAAAAGGGTTATGAAAGAAAATGGAGGAAAACTAACATATGATGGACTTAAACAGATGGTTTATTTCGATCAGTGTGTTCAAGGTAAGCAATTTCAATAATTATTGATTGGAAACAGACAAAATAAGTAAGCTCACTGTGCGATTTTATTCTAGAAACTCTGAGGAAGTATCCTTCCCTCGGATTTTTGAACCGAGAATGTGTGAAAAATTACAAAATACCTGAAACTGATATCGTTTTGGAAAAAGGAACAAAAGTTATCATTTCCCTCCAAGGTTTGCAGCACGATCCAGAATATTTTCCAAGTCCTGAAAAATTTGATCCCGACCGTTTCAGCCCTGAAAATAAGGACAAAATCAAAAGTTATACCAATATACCATTTGGGGAGGGACACCGAATTTGTATAGGTGAAGTAATCTATATTATTAAGTAAATATTTTTATTTTTGTTTGTTTTTTTTTCAGGAATGAGATTTGGACTGATACAAACTAAAGTTTGTCTGGCAGCAATGTTAGCTAATTTTGAATTTACTTTGAATCCCATGACTAAATACCCTTTTACGTATGTACCACAATCTTTCACAATTTCTTTTAAAGATGGAATTCATTTGAATGTAAAAAAAGTAGAAGATTTATTGTAAACATCAAAATCTATTAATGTAAATATAATTTTTTTATTGCTAGCCTCTACTATCACTTTTTCAGAATGTCTGTTGCTGAAATAATAGTAATAACTAGAATATGGTCATTTCATTTTATAGCCAAGTACTTCAAAATCTAATAATCAATAATTAATCTATCACATAATGAATAAAGCTACATTTTTAATGAATTCATAGGATTTGGATTCCACGGGACAAATGCTGGAGAACCACAATTCATAATCGTTATTTTTTCCCTCTTTCTAATAGATTGTATCTAGATTTATTTCAACAATATTTATTTGGTGTTAAATGTTGTAAAAGCATAAATTTTATGAGCTGTCAATATTAAAGTTGCATTAGTCTGCTAGAACCAAGCTCTGCATTTATCTTTTGTTGATGCAACTGAAACAAAAACACATATTTATAAATAGTAGTGGTTGCCCAGTTGTCGAAACTTGACCGTGAATCATTATGTTGGAAATTTACTGAATTTAATCCTCCGTTCCCGGGGGCTGCAAATAAAATAAACTTGATATTCGACGCTTCATCCGAATCTAAAATTATAAATAATGGTTCCCATTCAAGATTTTGATGTGACTTTTTCTCCCCAATCCTTGAAAAGGAAAAGGAATCATTAAGTGCATATTTCTCGATATATTCCAGCAAAAAGTGATATCGTTTTCAGCGGTAAACTTGAATTGAACGTCCTGTATGTAATTAAAGCTCTCTGCATTCCTTCACCAAATGATCTTCAAGCATGTCAAATCTCACATTCCTTCATGCACACGGTACTAAGTTTTCTTTCCACGTGAAATTGAAATAGGACACCTGTATATAGTTTTAGCTCCCAGCGTTTCTTCTCCAAATAAACTCCAAGTATGCCAAAAATCACATTCTTTAGTGCGCGTCACCAAATTTTTTTTTACATAAAATCAAGATGGGATACCTGTATATAGTTTGAGCATTCCGCACTCCTTCTCCAGATGAACTTCAAGTATGCCATATCTCACATTCCTTCGTGCGCGCGATACAAAGTTTTCTCTCCACGTTTAATTGAAATGACACACCTGTATATACTTACAAATTTCTGCACTTCTCATCCATATAAACGTCAAGTAAGCCGAATATCACATTCCTTTATGCGCGCAGTACAAATTTTTCTATTCACGTAAAATTAAAAGGACATCTGTATATACTTTTACCTTCTCGCACTCCTTCTCCATATAAACTTCAAGTATGCCAAATCTCACATTTCATCATGTGCGCAGTAAAAAGTTTCCTCCTCACGTAAAATTAAAATGGCATATCTTGCACATAACTTTAACTTTCTGCACTCCTTCATATAAACTTAAAGTATGCCAAATCTCACATTCTTTCGTGCGTACAATATGCTTCAAAAGGGGTATAAAGCTTTCTCTTAAGTCCGCTACTCACTACGCGTTGATGTGATTCGTCGGTTCACCTCGTTTAAAACGAGCATCGACGAACTGACGCATACATCTACTTATTATGCGTTGATTCACTTCGCTTCGATGAATTTAGAAGAAGAAGAAGACTTGCTTCTGCTCGCTGCAGTTCATGCTTATTATGTGGTCATTTCGATTTCAGAGAAAAAGAGGAAAAAAGAAGATGATGGACCCAGTCTTCGTATAAAACCACTGCTTTCATTCGCGAATAACTGAACTGGACCGATTTTGTCGACTTCGTCACTTCGTCGGGTCGTTCATTTTCCTTTGATGATTCGTCCAAATACCGACATCAGGGCGAAGCGACGCACAACGTATCGTTCGTGAATCATTGCGACGAATGGACGCATCAACGAATAGTGAGTAGCGGACTTTAACGTATCAATATATAGATTAAAATGGTATATTCCGTATATAAATTTTCGCTTTCTGCATATCTTCTCCATATAAACCTCAAGTAAGCCAAATCTCATATTCCTACGTGCATGCAATATGCTTGAAAAGGGATCGAGAGTTTTCTCTTGGCGTATTGATATGTAGATGCTGAGTCTGTATTTAGTTCAAATTTTTCAGAAAATCATATCAATTTTTTTAAACTTACATAACTTCTACCTTTTTTAAATTACCTTTTTTTACTTTCTCGACCTAAAATATAATAGGGGAACTATTTTTTGACAGTTCGAAATTTTGATGAATCTTCATGTTTTAGATCCTACTGAACCCGAAAAATATAATTTAAAAAAGAAACGGTCTTTTGGTCTGTCTGTTGGTCTGTCTGGAAGTACGATTACTTGAAAACGTGTACGAATTTTCGACTGAAATTTTATATTCAAGTTTTCTGTGGTACCAAAACTTCAGATGAAACTTTTTAGTTTTACGCGTTTATTTTATAAACGGTAGTATTAATCATAAAATATGAAATAACTGAAATTAATCCTTGGATAATTTGGCACAACATTCACAAAGAACATTTTTTCAAATTATCAGCAGTTCATTTGTAATTATCAAAATTGAAATTATTATAAAATTCGTTAAATTTTTCTGAACCAAGAAATGATGAGAATCATAATGTGGAAACAGGATTATTATCATTCATATTTCGACATCACATGCAAACGTTCGTCAATTGTTTTTTTTTTTTTAAATAAGTAATTTGGCTCTATCGTGTTTGGTATCAAATTAAATTAAAGCTCTTGTGGAGATAATTTTAGTAGGAGTGTCAAAGAGGATATTTCAACGATTTTTAACTATCTCGTTCACAAATCATTTAAATGATGTCTAGTTTGGTATCAATTTTCAGCTCTCAGGGAGACAAGCTTAGTAGATATCAAAAATAAATTAGTGATGGAACCCACGTTACTATCCTCAAATGACACTTCCGGCGATCAGATGTCGAAACTATCTATTTTGTGTAAGGACCCAAAAGTAACCACCATCTGTCACTTTAACAATGGCAGCTGTCACTTTGACAATGACAGTTGTCACATTGTCAATGACAGTTGTAACTTTGAGAATGACAGCTATCACTTTCTCAATGATAGCTTTCACTTTGAAATATGCCATTAATTGATGCCACACTCTAAATTTTTGATACAGCGATAAAACTGGCCATGAAATTAATGGTTTGGGAAGTACTGTGTGGCCACATTGGATTTTTATGAATTGAAACTGCTTCCAGTTTTCTATAAAATCCTGAAAATACAGCTCTGGATCCTCCAACAGGGATGAATAAATTATTACCGATTAAAAATACAATTTAAAACAATAAATTTCTTCCTAATAGATCGTTTTATTGGTTCTTAACCAGATTATCACCTCGGAATATGAAATATTTCAACTTTTTCCAAAAATCCTATCTGTACAGTTGTCCAGCTACTGAAGTTGTTACCAAATTCGTTCTTATGCAGTTGTTCGTTAGATATTTAAAGCAAAATATAGCACCACAGTTCGAACAATCAAATTGAATATTATTCTATCTCATTTTATTGACCAATAATACTTTCAATACTTTGATAATCAATGCTTTAACAATTAATACTTTCAATACTTCCATAATTAATTGTTTCAATACTTAGTAATATTTCAATAATTAATATTTAAAAAATCCCTGATCTGTATAAATAACTAGATAGGGCACTCAAGATAAAGCAGAAAAAGTAGGAAAAGTGGACAGAAAATATTCTCCGCTTGAGTGTTTTTCTTTCAAATTAGAATTATTCACCCTTTAAATAAATATTTTATTGGGATATAAGTTTTGTACATTAATTAGAAACACAACGTTTTGACAGCAAAGTGCTGCCTTTTTCAAGTGTAAAGAAATATGAAAATAAATAAACAAAATTGTCAAGACAACAAAAATAAAAGTACAAATAGTGACTAGATCAGTTTAAAATATTTTAACTCCTAAGATCGTAGATCTGCCTATGGTTGATGATTCAATATCCACAGGTCTTCAGGAGATAATAATGAAGGTCTAAATAAGGAAAATTGTCAACTCCTTATGGTTCTAGGTCAATCTGGCTCTACTCTTTTCTGGCGCATAACTGAACCATCCACAGATCTTCAGGAGATGGTGATAAAGTAACTCTTGCAAGTAGATTCGTAGGTACAAATAAATTGAAATTATGAACAAATGATTGGCAGCCATGATCGATTAAGTTCATATCCGGTATTCAAATTCAAATTATTCGGTGATTTTTTTATTCCAATTGCTTCTCTTATAAGCCTCTTGAACCAATTGTTCTCTTTAGACAGAAGCTTCGTATTCGATCATGGCTACCAATCATTTGTTCATAATTTCAAGTTATTTGTATCTACGAATCTACTAGCAAGATTAACTCCAACACCACCTCCTGAAGATCTGTGGATGGTTCACTTATGCGCCAAACCAAAAAGAGTAGAGCCAGATTGACCTAGAACCACAAGGAGTTGACAATTTTCCCTATTTAGACCTTCATTATTATCTCCTGAAGACCTGTGGATATTGAATCATCAATCACAGGAGAGCTCTACGATCTTAGGAGTTGATATATTCTAAACTAATATAGTTACAATTTGTTCATTTATTTTTGTTGTCTTGACAATTTTGTTTATTTATATTTATATTTCTTTCCATTTGAAAAAGGCAGCACTTTGTTGTCGAAAAGTTGTGTTTCTAATGAATGTACAGAACTCATATCCCAATAAAACATATTTATTCATAAAATGAGTTCTGAAAAGTTTTTTCCTTCATTATGCACCCTTTATTTATTGGAAATCACAACTGAACAAACAATTTTTTTTTCAAAACATGCTGCAAACTACGTTCTACACATTATTATGTCTGATTGTGTTGCAGTCTGATGTCCACTATCCTCACAATCCTCACATAACCAGAAGGCTATGTATGTATAAGATCCTTGGATTGTTCTCAATCTCAACTGATTTGTGCTGTTTCAATTTGCGTTTGTAGGAAGAGTGTAGTATAAAACTTGGTTTATAAACTATTTAAGCACACTACTTTCGTGTATAAAGATATGTTACATTATATATTATCAATATATAATTTATAAAAACTGTAGGTCACAATCATTAATATAATTTGATATAAGACAATACTTATTAATAGGTAACTGTTCATAAGATTTATAGCTTAATAAATCAATATTAAATTAATACAGTAATATAGTACCTTCCCATCATTATTATTATTTGCAAAAACAGATATAAATTATGTAAAGTAATGAATATTTACTACCTATCACCAATTACAATAGACTGCGCAGCCCTTCGCCATTATGGATGTCAAATTGACGAGCAAAACACCACCAGCAGTGATAGTACTCTTTCTGAATTAATACATAAATTATTTCTCACGGACGTGAGATAAAGTCAAAGATCTTAGGACTTTTGCAATTGTATGTTGGGACCAATTTACGATATAAGGTACTAACAATAAACAAAAGTGTGGATATCTGATTTCGCATCAGTCAAAGAAAAAAATTTGAAAGCAGAATCCACACTGAAAATTATATATTGCAACAAAAAAATTGTTTCAATGAAAATAAAAGTCAAAACATGAAGCAACAAATATCAGAAGCAGATAGTGCGAACAACCACACTTCGAGTCATTATTATCAGGTAGAACAACCATCAGATCAGTTATTTATTGTGAACCAGCTTTAAAACCTTTTGTGCAGCGTTACTCAGTGTTATCTATACGGGCTAGGCTAGAAACACAATTGCATTGCTTTTATCCCTGTTCTGTCTAGTTAGGTTGCAAAATCCCCTTATCTGCTCAATGGATCACATGAAAACTCGCTCTAAACATTTGGCTCCGATGTGTCATTTGCTGCTTTCTCCATCGTTTCTTTTCGTTCTTATCCATATGGACCTTTTCTTATTCTGTGGGATTTATAAATAATGATAAATTATACTGACGTTAACTGCTTGGTTGGTCTTAAATATGTTAATAAATAACGAATGATACTCATTTTATTTTGATATCCAATACCCTTTCAAGTATTCTCCAAATAGATTTCACGATACTATATTAGACATCTTGGATTTCACTTTCTTAACATTTTATTTCATGATAATAACGTAGATAATATTTTTTTTTTACAAATAGTTGAGTGAGGGATTTGAGAAATTCTATATCTTCTATTAGAGTTAATCATTTCGACTCTCTATAGTGTAATGTTTATTGGTCTTAAAGAATTGATTATTGTTTAAAAAAAATTACTATTTAATAAATGAGAAAATAAAAAGAAGTTCTATTCCTCGAAGTATTACTAAAAAAACACTATACAATTTATTTCTTACTCACTATTATTAAACCTTAACTACAAAGCCATCAATATTCATTTAAAACAACTTATTTATGTATCACGCTCTGAATATTCACTTTATTTCAGTATTCACGGTTTCTCAGTCAGGTTGTTTGCCCTTGTATATACGGAAACCAAACATCCAGACATTTCTACGTTATTCTCGTGAAGAGATAAAAGGCTCCGCCCAAACAACAGAGTTGAATTCAGGACATGTCTTATTTCACACCACGCTGCCAAGCGATTCAAAGTGCAATGTTTTTATACATACAGGGTGTATCACGGAAAGGGAAACATAGGCGTTTAACATGGGAAATCAGTTTTTCCCTGCGCATTGCTCTCCTAATTATTTCAGACAAAAAGTTTCAAATGGATATAATAAAACAGATATTTCTGCATCCGAATCAATGAAAAAAAAAAAATTTTGGCAGCCTTATAACAGCAGAAATAGAATTTGAAAATTCACAAAATTACAGCTAATCGTATAAGCCATGGAATCAGAAATAAGAGATGGACAAAAGCACAATGCTTTATACGTCAAATTATTATTATTCATTTTGACAAATTGTAATATTGTAATAAAAGATCGACAAAAAAGTTATTCTCAAAAATTAATAACTATTCAAATGAAGAAAAGCTACAAATAATTAAATGGTATTATTCTGGCAAGAGTTTACGGCAAGTTCGTGATTATATTAATACTCTTTGGCGAAATCATGATATTCCGGGGATGTCTACCATTCAACGATTTATTGCCAAGTTTGAGAAGACAGGTACACTCAATTTCAAGAAAGAGGAACAAAATATCGAGAACTACAATGAAAATGAAGAAAATGTTCTTGCTTTGACAGAACTAGAACATACAATGAGTGTAAGAGAAATTTCCAGGGAACTGAATATTCATTTTATGACAGTTCATAGAGTTCTTAAGAAACATAAATACATTCCCTTCAAATTTCAAAATCATCAACATCTTTTAGAACGAGATTTTGGAGTGCGTGCATCATTCTGTGAAATAATGATGTAGAAGTCAAATTATGTTAGAGACTTCTTAAGGAATATTTTATTCTCAGATGAATGCACATTTACCATGAATGGCGAACCCAATGGTCATAATTACCGGTATTGGTCCAAGAATAATCCACATAACGTTATACAGTCCCGGACACAATATCGACGATTGTAAATGTATGGGTAGGAATTTTAGGACATCAAATAATAGGCCCGTTCTTTATTACAAGAATAAATTCGGAGTCGTATTTGAATTTATTAATGAATATGGTTAAACCAGAAATTGCCGAAACAAATAAAGAAAATGTGTGGTTTCAACATGATGGCTGCCCTGCACATAGTACAACAGAAATTGTAGAATATCTAGATCAAACATTTCCTGGAAGCTGGATAGGACGAAGAGGACCAATTAACTGGCCAGCACGGTCGCCTGATTTAAGCCCGTGCGCTTTTTTTTCTTTGGGGTCATTTGAAAACTAATGTTTATAAAAGAAGATACCAGAGTATAAAAGAACTTGAATATACTATAACACAAGAATGTCAAAAAATAAATAATAGGCAATTAAGTAACGTTCGGCAAAGTTTCTACAATAGATTGGGTTATTGTTTAGCACAAAACGGAGGATTGTTTGAACATCTATTATTATTTGAGAATTCAGGAATATTTTGAGTTGTAGTTCATATTGGATTTAATTTGTTGCATTATTTAATTGTTAGTGTTACTTTATTTTATTTCATCAATCTTAAACAATAAATCAAATTAAACCATCCATTATTTACCATCATTATAATTAGATTTTTATTTAGAAAATTGATATTCACTACCTACGGAATATATCTATTTTGACAATCATCATTCTGACACTGACGTATTAAACGTTACGCTTTTGTTCGTCTCTTATTTATAATTTCATAGCTAATACTATTAAATGCAATTCCGTGAATATTTTATTTCTGCTATTTCTGCTATCATGAAGTGGCCTAAATAATTTTTTTTCTTATTAAGTCGGTACAGAAATTTTGTTCTGCAATAATCATTTGAAATTTTTTGTCTCAGATAATTTGGGGAGCAATGCGCACAGAAAAACTGATTTCCCATGTTAAACGCCTATGTTTCACTTTCCGTGATACACCCTGTATATTTAAATACCACCGTTTAAATCTGTAGAAAATTCAATGTCAGAAGCTAAATCAATATGTTTTAATTTCTGATATAATAGTAGTTAATGCAGCAAGAGTGTAAAGTTGAACATCTATATGCGGTTATAGTATATTGTGTAACAAGTGCGATAAGTTGTCAATTGCCCACGAGAGCGAAGTTGGGCGCACGAACGAAGTGAGTGCCCTCATTCGCTCAAGTGGGCAATTGACAACACCGCACGAGTTGCAGATTCTATTTTTTATTACGAATGTGGGATGAGTATTATTTTGCGTTTGTTTTTCCGGGCGGTAAATGATTTGCGTGCGACAAGTTTACTTGTCGCACTCAAATTATACTTGGCGCACTCAAAAAGCAAAGAGCTATTTACCGCCCGAAAAAAGGTGCGCAAAGTCGTACTTATCCCGTATGAGTAATAAAAAATATATTGTGAGTGACGAGACTTACCGAATCACTAAAATTGTTGGCTGAATAGCACTTGTATTGAGTACAATATTTCTTCTACGGTCCTAAATAGTAATTGAAAACACAAATCAGAGACATGACACAGCACTAATTGACATTTATACCCACAACCATTTCATCAAAATTTTAAGGAAAAGTACGAATTGATAAAGAAGTATTTATTATTAAATAAAAGAAATGAAAATCAGAAAAATTTTATTGCCACTGTTTGCACCATCGTTTGGCACAGCGTCGATTGATATTAATCACACAAGGTTGATGCAAGATTGAACTTAGTCTGTTACATGTGGTACTAATTTATTCGTTCACTTGGTAGTTGCAAATACTCCTAGTCTATCGACTGATGTTAGTTGAGTGTGTTTCTTCAAATATGTACGAAAAAAATTACATATATTACATTTTTGTGTTAAAACTGTAAAGTATTGTGTTGTTTGATATTTGGTCTTTACAAAGGTTCTTTCAACAAACAGTAAGTAATTTGGTATTATTTGTTGATGAAATGAGGTAGACTAATATATTCAATGTGATTGTTTGGGCAGTATTTCATTATATTTTGCTTTAAACATGTAGTAAACAAGCAGACAGAAACAAATCTGGTAATAATTCCATTAAATTGGTTAGACTGAATTTTGGAGAAAGGTCAAATTTTCCATACTTCAAGATAATACAGTTTAGTACAAATAAATTGATAATTCTGATTTTTATTGGTGACAATAATTAAAATTCCTCTCTTGCTACTTGCGAGCAGTACCTTACACAAACAAATGTAGGTTTGTTTTCTAAAAGATCTATATTTCATGCACTGCGGCTACAGCTAGTTTATGAGTTCTTGATGATACATTTTGCCAAGTACTGATTTTTTTATTGATTCATATTGTATTTTTGATTAGTGAGAATTAAAATCCATCCTAGCTGGATAATCCAGAGCTGTTTGCAGGGAACCGGAAGTAACTTCAATACTTAGAGAAGCGGATTCCAGACAAAAGGACAGTTAAAGAAAGGTAAGAGTTTTGGAAGCTTTTCAATAATTCATAGTATTATGATACTCCGAGAAATTATAAATGAGAACAGACAAATTTGAAAGCTATACTCAACTTAACAATACTCTTAGATTTGACAAAGCAATTTTGTGAGGTAATCTATTTAGATTATAGATAAAATTGTAAACTTCTAGTACTCCCTGAGGGGACCCAGGACCCAGGACATTGGGCGAAATATTGGAATTGAATTGAATAGGGTATATCCATGAATTTATTTTATATTTTTAATTCACTGAATACATCGTTATAACATAGTAAAAACTATAAATTATGTTTAAAAGTGCTGTAATATTTAAAATTGAGAATAATTTTGAGCTGCATAAACGCCGTCATTTTCGCGCGCTCTATTGATGACGTCAAATAATATGTCCAGTGACATTACGGTCCATTGTTTACTTCAGGTATTTTCGTTCTCAGCTTATTTCAGTATTAAAAAAGCTCAAAAGTCAATTTATAAGTATTGCATTGTGCCTGAATGCAAAATACTATTAGAAATGTACCTGGTTGAGTCTTTTTACCAATCCAGACAAGTTTTAAAATACGTAAGAAATAATGTAAGGTTATCAGAAGAGATGAAGTATCATAATAAATTTGACAGATCATGAATAACATTATATGTGATTAGTTTTAGCAATAAAATGCAGTGTATGTATGCGGCTTCGTTTAACATTTGCTCGTTTTAAAATAAACAAAAATTATAGGTTACGTTTACTGCTCATCATATTTCGGATTGTATTTATTGAAATAGCTTGCATAATGTGTTATTATTGAATAATTACTCTGCAGTGTTCACTCTTTTTACTTCAGCGGACGTGAAATTTGGATTTGAAAGAAATTAAGACGACAGCATGGATGGTTTTATTCTTGGCAGATTATCCGATTGTGCTTTTACAAAACCACTTTGTCTTAAATGATTTATAATCTCACTAGGATGCTAAAATTACACTTAAACAATGAATAAATTTACAACACACCCGTTATTACTATGTTTTCTAATCAAAAGCCTGCAATGCCATATAAAACTAAACAGTGCGCTCTTGTTGGATAGTATTTGACGTCACATTTCGTTTTAACCAATGGTGTTGCGTTTTAGATCTGTGAATTGCCCGCGCTTGATTTGCATTTTTATTTATTAATTTTTAGCAATTAAAAAGATATTAAATACCAAAATGATTGTTTAGTACAGAGATCTGGCCAATATAAATTCGGGAAAAAAATATTTAAACCAAATTTAAATTTTATGCATATTCCCTATTGACTTTTATCACTGAATGCTTTCTCAATTTCACTTTCATCTTGTAAAATGTGTGATTACTCTTCACAATACTCATAAAGTCATAAATGTATATTTTTGTATCAACCATAAACCATAGTCCCCCGTGACTCTTACTTGAAACTTTTTCCGAATTTTTCTAATAAATCCAGAATGATCAACCGTAGGATGTTGAAATCCAAAATTTGAACTTGATGTTGTATCAGAATGGTTATCTGCTATTTTTGTATGAATCGGCCAAGTCAGAAGTGCACTTTACTTGAAACTTTTTTTAATATTTTCCCATGAATCCAGAATGATCAGCTATAGCATACTGAAATTTGGTGTTTGAACTTGTTGTAGCATCAAAATAGTTATCTACTATTTTTGTATCAATCGGCTGAACCGGAAGTGCAGACGTTCACAATTTGCCGTATAAAACAATCAGTTCAATTGAAACGATAAGGTAGGCAAAGATAATCTGTTGTCAATTTTTAGCGCATTTGTTGAAGAAAAGCGCTATTATATTCACTTCGGCTGTCTGGCTGGCCGGCGTGACGCTGAGTTCTTACCAACTATACTATTTACAGACTTGAAACTGGTACTAAATAAAAGCTGCTATTTCGTAGGTTTGCACAAATTGCTTTAATTCAAGCTCAGTGATTGTGGAAGATTGAATTGTTCAATTACTTGTTTCAAGTGAAACAATGCCCATAGATATATATGACATCTGGGATATGGCAACTGAAATTTATTAAAGTAGATAAAAGCTTAGTTACAACTTTTGCCGCGGGTGTCATTATTATTATGCACAGTTGTCAAATCTGTCCGAGATTCATTCAATGACTTGTTTGACGCAAATTTGAAGCTTATTAGGATGAATTATTATTATTGGATGAAAATTTGTTTACTTTTGGTGTATTTTTTTTTATATGGCTTTGATAAAGATCAAATTATCATTTTAAGGTACAGCACTTGACCTCCCGTCAGTCAATAACTAAACAATGAAGATTAAAAGGTATTTTTGAGTTTGTACATGCATAAATTATGTACCTATACTTGAAACTAGTAGGTACTAAATGGAAGCTGCTGTTTCGTAAGTTTGCCCAAACTGCTTGATTTCAAGCTCAATAATTGTGAGAAATGGTAATTTGCGAAATCTCTGAAGTAACAAGCATTCATGAGCTGTCAAAAATGCGCTTTCATCATCTAGATGATTCTTTCATTTTTTGATTTTGTTTGACATTGTACATGTTAAAGTATTATTGAAATTATATTAATCATAATCTGAAGTAACAGAAAACTTCATTGAATTTTGTGTATATATCAAATGATGTACAAATAAGTCACGTGATGTTCACGTCAGATTTTTGGTATAATTGACCTGTTGCCTTTTCTTTAAATTATAGCTCCAACTATGCTTGAATTTTTGACAAACTGTAATTAATTTCTAACGTTCTTGTTTAAATTTAGTTAGTATACAATCTCCTGCTCATATCCATCCCTCCACGTATACTGAGTATATTCTCATACAGTTTGTTCATTGTCTTATCATCTCGTGCACACTTGATACATCCAAATAGCTTTGTGTTCAAGTTAACATGATCATCTTCACAGATTCATTGAATGGTACTGGTCGGGAAGACCCAGGATGCGTGCTTTGTAAGCGATCGGAGTTTTTCGGATGATATTCTGTCTTGATTGTCTGAAAAGGGAGATGGAGTACAGTTTAGTTTACATTGAAGAGTTGTTTGATTCTGGGATAACTAGAGGTATAAAGCATATTTGGAAGGAGAGAACAATAGGAAATACTCTTTCAAAGAAATTACTCAAGATTCCAACTGTTGCTGGTTGCTTACAGCAAGACGACCAAAACCAAAATTCCTGCTTTATACGATTTAAAAATAAATTTTCAGCTTTTACGTCTCACATTAAATATAATAAAATAATAATATATTATGATATTATTCTGTGTTTTCAATAATAATTCTATTTGAATTACAATAAATTTATAATTACTAGAAGCTTGCGAGGCGCCTGAGGCGCCTGTTGAAAAGTAATGAGTCGTCAGTCAAATAAAAGATGTTTAGCACATAATAAGTAGCATAAAATACCTTCAATATAAACGATGATGCTTTAAATAAGTAATACTGATGAAATGGTTATCTATATGAAAGAAAAAAAGAATGAAAATTTCAACTTCACCTGAACGCGATTCTAATTTGGTACTTGTTGAACCATAGACCAATGGTCTACCTCTGAGCCATAGACTTTGTACATATATTCTATTTACAAAACATTATGCACAATTCTCTGCATTCAAATCGAATGAAATGTAGTATTGAAGTATGGTAGCACTTTTGAGTTTATTTATAATAGCAAAGAATTCATATATGTAATTTTTCCATTAAATTAGTAATTTTGAAGTTTTCTTAACGTGATGGCAGCATTATTCAGCCCCAACAGTTGGGAATAACCCAAATAAATGATCACTGAAATATTTATGTTTATAGTTAAAATAATGCTGTACTAACGTTGCGAGTGTAATCAGACCGAAGAGAGAACACTTAAAATGAATTTTCCTCAATTCTTGAATTAATGAGCAATTCAAATGCAGTTTTTTAATGATTTTCAGATAACTACATATAATTATCATTGATTTAGTTCAAATTTGTTGCAATAATACGAAAAATTAGCTCAAAAAATGGCGTTTTAAATTTGTCCACACGACAACGTATAAGTATATAAGGAAATTTCTATTGGACTTGATATATAAGTTTGATATTATTGTAAATGCTTGTTGGTTTGATCTCAACTTGACTATCCAAAATCTGGGTGTGTTACACCCACTAATAGGTAGAAAACATGAATGATTTTAATTATTTTTGGATTAATACTATAGAATATATCACAATTTTGAAGCTCGTACTTCTTAAAATTATAATTGACTAAACGCTTGTAGAAAGCTTATACAATTCTGTCTATATTGAAATCATTTTCATTTTTCCACCTTTTGTATGACCACCGTTTTGTATGAAACAGAAAAAATGCAACATAATAGGATGAATCTGTCACACTATAGAAGCTTATAGCTTCTTAAATAATAATCGTAGAATAATCTAGCAATACTCCGGCCCGAAGGATTTCCTGAAAATGGAATTTTGACCCGCTGTTAAAAGTATTTGTCCACCTCTGGTCTACATGTTCATATCCTATTTTCATTGAGATCGACTGAGCCGGTAGTGCACTTTACTTGAAAGTCTTTCAGAATTTTTCGCATAAATTCGAAACGATTGGCTGTAAAGTAGGTATTGATATTTAGTATTTCAATCTGCTGTAGCATCTCATAACAATAAACTGAGCGGGAAGTGCACTTCAGTTGGAATTTTTTTTAAATTTTGAGCACAAATTTCAAACAGTTAGCCGTATAATCTTGGAAATCAGTATTCAGGAATGTTGTAGCATTACTTGACAGATTTTTATAATTTCTTGGATAAATCCAAAACGATTAGCCGTGGAACGATAGAATTTTGTGACTAATGTACAAATAAGTCACGTGATATCCTCGTCAGATGATTTTTTGTTTGGTTTATAAATCATGGGATTCATTCTGATAATAATTATTCTGATGATGTTTGAATAATGTTACTAATTGAATTGAACCTTGAGGCTCCATACTTCTGTGGTAGGTTCTTGTATTATTATATAGTACAAACTAAGCTTAACTACTGGTAGCCTGCGAGAAATTCATGGATTTTCCACTTGGTCTAAGATGAAGGGACCAGCGAATAAGATTTGGCTAACTTCCTTCATCTATTTATATTGTGCTATCACTCGGTTATCATCTTCGGAATGTTTTGTTTTAGCTACATTATAGAATTTAATATAGTTTAAGACATGAATAATGAATAGATTATAACATCAATATCAGTACTTGAATATGATATCGATTTTGATTAATGTCTGATTGATTTCAAGTTCTGTAAAATATTTTTTGGTATTAAGAAATGGCAAATTCTCATTAGATTGGAAATAAGATAGGCAATAACATTCAACAGACCAGAATTGGTTGAAGCTAAACGTTTTAGTTCTTTAACAAAGTTGAATCTCTTTTACGGGTTTTTAACCGATAGAGCAGCGAAATTTTGAAGGAATTAACGCTCCATTTGCTTTTGAAGCCACTTTGAAATGAGTTTAAAAGATCCACCAACATACGTTTTAACTTTTTTTTAAACGAACATTTACGTTAAGATCATGGAGACTTAGTTTTTTAACATCGTTGGTTCTGGAGTAGTTAGTCTGTGAATATTTTAATACTGATAAAGCTTTGCGAAACGAAACACAAGTTTTTACGCCGGCTGACGATAAAAATTCGTTGAAACCGTGCTTTTAGCCAACGCATGGAATATGCATGAGGAATATGCGACTATCTAATTATATAATTATTGGATGGATACTTTTTCAATATGTTTCTCCTAATAAGCACTTACATTCTTTTATCTCCTATACTATATACATAAGACTTATTTATTAATTATCAATCATTTCAATAAATAATAAACCAAATTCACATGATAAATTAAATTGGCATTACTTCAATTATTAAAAGGATCTATTTCATTGTTGTTGAATTCACATGAATCAATATCTGTACTGATCGTTTGAAAATACATTTATCATCATAATAGTAGGAAATTTTTCTATTATCACACAGCCCACACCTCTCACAATGATATTATATAGTTGTACATTTATCACTAATTTATTTCTGATACAGAATAATATTCAAAGTTTGAAATATCATCAATTTCTGAACTTGTATGCGGGTTGAGAAACCGTTATTATTTATTTTCCACAAAACAGCCTGTATACGGAGCGAACAACTCTCTATAAGAATGACAGTATAATTGAGGAACATTTTGGTCATCCCTCGTGTATTTCTCTTCGGATTTGTTCCATGGTCTGTCGTTGACCGCGCAATAAATCAGACGCAGCATCGAACTAAATTGGGAGGCGCTGTATGTTGCATTCTTTGCGACAGAGAAATTTATTTCTCAAATCTCTTTTTATTTTGTGGCGCAATTACTAAGGTGCTGCTAATATTTTATACGGCTTTTTTTGGATGTAAATCGATCTTTTTGCATGGTACAAAACGGTTTTTATTTTGCTGATAATTGGCTCTAAACGTCAAAAGATTAATTGATTTCCTGAGTTTAAAGTCGGAGTTTAGGGGAAGGTGTTATTTTGATGATAATTTGACTCCTTACGATGTAGGAAATTTTCGGAGGAACTTAATTTGTTTTGATAACATTGAAAAAAGGAAAATTCAGGAATCCACCTAATTTTTGATAATGAGAATATATGTTATAAACTGAGATTCATATCTGTATGGTAATAAGATTTTTTTTATACTCCATTATGTCAAGGATTTCTAGCGAAACACTTAATAATGAAACTGGTGCATTCGTCTGTCAGTAGAGTATGCAATTTGCTAAAAAGCAAGTAAATATCTTATTGATGGAAAATTGGGCTTAGAACAAGTCAATCACAAAAACGATTGCTCAATATGTCTTGTCATGCCATAATCACTTTTCTTAGGTCCTTTTTTATACATGTAGCTCTCCATAGAATATCTGAATAAGATGTGATAATCGATATATCGTTCATCTAAAATTGTAGCCAGTAGCGAATTGACGTCAAAATATCTGCAATTCATTAATCTTTTCAATTCAATTCTATTATAATTCCTCAATTATCAACTTTTTTTGTCGATGTACAGGAAATTTTTGACTACAAAGTCTCAAAGGATGTGTGTTGAATTGCGGACACGTTATAATGCGGTCATTAATATTGGATACTCAATTTGATATGTACTAATCCAGGCAACGAAGGTAAAATTTATGAAGAAGTCAATCTTGGCATAGATGTAGATGAAGATGTCCTTTATAATATACGAAAAGTCCTGATGAGTGGGAGTGGAATTATGGAAGTGAGGGTGGTTTAAAGGTGCCTCTTTTCAATTTTTTGTTAATAGCTCGGAAACTACTGTCTTTAGCAAAATAAAGTTCAAATACTAAATTAATTTGGAGAAAATTTCCTACAAAAAGCGCCCAATACATATTTTTGTTAGGATCAGTACTCGAGAAGATATGGAAGATGAAAAACTATTAGAAAAATGGTTTTTATTGTAAAAATCAAGTTTAATGATAAATGAATCACGCTCAGACCACGTTGTAGTGATTTTACTACATGTACGTGTAATCATGTAATATGAAGAAGAATTGTGTGCAGATAGAGCTTCTCTTCTTACTATATTCACTATACTCTTTCTAGTGACGCTCGTCAGTGTTGTTTGGTTGGTGATTTTACTTCTAGATTCAGGTTTTTTGTACTTTATGTGGATTTTTTCAGAGTAAAACGTTCTTAGAGTATTTATTTAGGGCTTTTTTCAGGGCTAAATGTTTGACTGGAAACGAAAAATTAGAGCTATTGGTAACAAATGCTATTAAGCACACATATCTTGAGAATTTCATCAAGTCATTTCATCTCTATATAAGATAAAATGATGCTTCCGTGGTAGTCCAAGCAACAAATTAAGAAACGTGTTAATCCTTGCTACTGCGTATTAGAATATGTGCGATAGCTTGTTGAGCTCGTTATGTCGTCTAGAAAAACGTGCAAAAATTTCAAGCCCACACATAAATAATTGCAAATGTTATAATTATAAACAATTGAAGATTCAAAAGAAGAGGAGTCTACTTTTTTGAAAATTACTCGAATACTATTGGAATTTTACAAACATAATCTTGAAAAGGAGAAAATTTTGAAGAAAAAATAATGACCCTTAGAACTTGACCTCCATTGTTCATACTTTTCATTTGATGTTGAAAATAAGGCTTCGCACGGTAAGCACGGTGACGTTACACTGCCTTGAAATCGACCGCTAATTACAAAAACTTTTTTAGCATATATTGAATATCAATTTAAAAATTTAAAGAGAGATTCTCTCTTCTTCAAGATTCTGTTTATATAATTCCTCTAGCACCAATAGTTTTCGAGTAATTTTCAGAAAAGTAGACCCCTCTCCTTTGGAATCTTCAATTGTTTATAGCCTTTGCAATTATTTATGTGCGGGTATAAAATTTTTACACATTTTCTAGACAACATAACAGGTTCAACGAGCTATCGCACGTATTTCAATTGGCTGTAGCAAGAATGACCACGATTCTTAATTTGTTGACTAGACTATGGCACGACACAATTCATCCGTTACATATTACAGATTCCCTCTCCTTTAGTACTGATCGTAGCAAAAAAATGTATGCTTTTTTTTGTGAAATAATTCAGTATATGAACAATATTTTGCTAGAGGCAATACTTTTCAAGTTGATAACAAAAAATGTGACCTGCAGCGTGTTCCATACGAACAGACAGCCAACGTTAACGCATGCCATTTTTAGAAGCGGATTCAATAATAAAAAAAAAATATGTTTGCAATAAAAATCAGTCAAAATCAACTCTGACAGTAGCTCAATCGACGGAAAGAGAAATCACAGAGATTGGTCAAGATTTGCGACCTACAACATGTCCCATACGAACAGACAACGGTCGTTGACGCGTCATTTTACAAAGGAAAACTTAGGTCCTTCAAAATAATTAAATAAACTTACGTTCCTAATGAAAATGAATAGCAACTTATATTGATAGCTAGGTTATCAACAAAATAATGAATTAGGAAAATTGGTCGAAAATTGTGACCTGCAACGTGTCCATACAAACAAACAGTGGACGTAGATGCATGTAATTTTTCCAAGGAAAATTTGGGTGGTTCAAAATACTGAAAAATAAACTACTTCAACAGCAAATATTAATAAGGATCTTTTATTATAGCTGAGAAAAAATTAGTAAAATTAGTCAAGATTTACGATTTATAGGGTGTCCCATACGAAAAGACAACCGACATTAACGCATGCCATTTTTCAGTGGCGATTTTAAGTAGGTTCAACGAGCTTTCGCACGTATTTCAATTTGCAATAGCAAGAATTAACACGATTTTTAATTTGTTGACTAGACTAAGGCACGACACAATTCATCCGTCATATATAACAGTTTTCCTCTCTTTTAGTACTGATCCTAGCAAAAAAATGTATGTTGTTTTTTTGTGGAATAATTCAGTATATGAACATTATTTTGCTAGAGGCAGTACTTTTCAAGTTGATAACAAAAAACTGAAAGAAGGGACCTTTAAACTTCTTCCACTCCCTTAACTTCACTCCCACCCTTCAGGACTTCTAGCTTGTTATTAGATATTAGAGACACTTTTTTCTACAACTGTGGCTTCTATATGAATTTTTTTCGCTATTTGGCCTATTTAGATCTTTGGACTATATTGCACTAACGTCATTAGTTTGTTTACAATATCTCCTTAAGTACTGATCATAGCAAAAAAATGTATATTTTGTTTTTCGTAGAGAATTTTCTGTAGATTAATTTAGTATGGGAACATCATTTTGCTAGAGACAGTAGTTTCCCAAATCTGACAAAAATATCTTTAAATTTCTTTCATCCCCTTAGCTCCACTCCCACCCATCAGGACTTTTAGTATGTTATTAGGGACACTTTGTCCTTATCTCGGATTAACATAATGATTTTTTCTCTACTATTTGGCCTATTTCGATCTTCATTGTTTGGACTTTATTCAACTAATATTTACCATATCTCCTTAAGTACTGGTCCTAGTAAAAAAAATGTAGATTTCATTTTTTGTAGAGATTTTTCTGTAGATTAATTTAGTATATGAACATTATTCCGCTAGAGGCGGTACTTTTGAAGTTATTAACAAAAAACTGAAAGAAGGGACCTTTAAACTTCTTCCACCCTCTTAGCTCTACTCTCACCCATCATGACTTTGAGTATGTTACCCTGCCCTACATTTGGGACTTCAACATGAATTTTAATTAGCTATTTACCTTTTTTCAGTCTTCGATGTTGCTTTATTGAACTAACGTTCACCATATCTTCTTGAGTACTGGCCCTAGCGAAAAAATGTATGATTTTTTTTTTATAGAGAATTTTTGTAGATCAATATAACAACAATACTAAATATGAACATTATTTTCCTGGAGGCAATGGTTTTCAAGTTATTAACAAAATTTTGTCCACCCACCTTAGCTCTTTTTCCACCCTTCAGGACTTTTATTATGTTATTAAGGACACTTTGCCCTATCTCTGTGACTTCTCTTTAAACCTTTTTCGCTATTTGGCCTTTTTCGTTCTTCATTGCTTGGATTATATTGAACTAATGTCATTATTCTTATTACCATATCTCCTTTAGTACTAATGTAGATTTTGTTTTGATTCTTTTGACTTTCTGTTTTGATCAGGACTTTTAGTATGTTATTAAGGACACTTTACCCTACATTTGTGGCATCGCCTTAAATTTTTTTCGCTATTTATTATTTTGAACTTTTGACATTAGTCTGTTTACTACTATATCTATTATTCAATGAGTGTACAATGCAGGTTACATTTGATGTAATTGAGAACACGGGGCTAAAATTTTGAGAACTGGCCCTCCCAAGCCCACTGTAATATAATTTTCAAAAGTGAACACTGATGACATAGAAATAGAGGTCCAGACACAGATGTATCTATATCAAAAAAATAAATATGCACTTTTTAACAAGTTGGTCTCATATACAATTTTTGTTACATTTGTATCATACATGTTTAGCTTCAAAAAATGACATTTTAATCTTCTAAAATACTTCTGAAATTCCCTAAATATGTAGCAAACTCGCTATTAAAAACTGATTACTTTGCAATTTTTCCTCATTACCGTCAAAACGACATCATAAAAATCAGATTATGTAGCGTTTTAGGAACACGGTCCTTACATTAAGGCAGAAGCAAAAAAATCGTAACTAGTTTATTTTTGAAAACAGTGCTCCGTCAATATGCAGTCAATTTTTCATCAGTCTCTACGCTATTAAACTAGACATAACGGTATTTGCTATGTTTAAAAAGTCATTAAATCTTTTCATGGATTGTAGTATTAACACACTTCGGTTTACAGGTTGAACTATAATCAATCATGAGAATTTTATGTGAACATAGATGTTGGTACAGTTTGTATTTCCTAATTGTTTTACTTGAAATTGTGTGCACAAATAATCCATCCATATTACTTTTTCATAAACTGCTTATAAAAAAAAGATCAATGTGACATGCAAATGTTGAATTTTCACTTGAAGTGACTGACAGTTCTATCAACCATGGCATAAAATCGATGCATCAATTTAATTCATTTTGCATCACAGTTTCTATTTTATAAAAATAATAATCCAATTTTGATGTTATTCCTGTAGAGCAGTTAAAATAATGTGGACAAAGTCCGTATGCAAGTCACTATATTTCTCAATAGATTCTTACTGTTTCCTTTGTATCTTGTTTGTAAAATTCTGAGTGAAATGAATTATAAGCCTTTCTTATTTTCCGGAAATAGAACTCAAATTAAAGACGTGAAAAGCACAAAACCAACTTCTTCAAACGTAAATTCTATTGAAATTCTTCCTTCTTTGAGCGTGTCGTTCTTGGCTAATATATGTCACACGTTTGCGACAGTCGTAAGTTTTTCATTTGATTCAGGCGAAATAAAGCATTTCTTGTACATTCCCCGCATTGGTTTGCCATCTTCAAAGTATTCCATCCGTGAATTTACAAGTTAAACGATTAAGAAATTCCTTGTTTATATCCAAAAGAAAAATATTGTGACTTGAAGATATTTTCAGAGTAAGGAATTTGGAGCATTTTCGAGGACATTAGATGTCCAATATTAAATATTAGTGTAGGCAACAGTGTGCCACATTCAGAAATGGATAAAATATATTTCTGATATTTTAATTTATTTTTCATAAACTGTTGTGAGTTCTCCTTATAATCCAATTTTTACTTGATTTTATTGAAAAATTGACAAATCGATATAATGACGTTAGTATTACTCATTCTTGAATCACTTGAATCACATTTAGATTGGGTGTGTGACGAATCATAACGGACCGTTTATCAAGTGCTAAGCATTATGGGTACAAGAATGAGTGTCCTCGACTGACCTTCATGTCCATAGCCCCCATTAATTACCTACAACACTTTATGTCCATTTTATTGCGAGGAACAGAAATTTAATACAATGTGGTTTATTGTCAATTTATATGAAAAGATTTGTTACAGAATACAAATTAAGGAGCAACGTTTAATAATGACAATCTTGACAAACTGGAATTCAATATTCTTAGTGACTTGACGTTGGTAACAAGTAGCCATTTGTTTTAAACTTTTGTTTATTGCATTTGTGCAATTTGCAGTGTTGTTAGTTTCAATTAGTGCCCAAATATGGAATTCGATAACTTTGTGAAAAAATTTGCTCACTATTATTACAAAGATTTAGAATTGATCGCGAAAATTGGCTTGCTGAAGACAGAGTATTTATAGTAATGACCAACTCAAGTTTGTATTTAGACATGCTTGGTAGTTCAGACGTCTCTTATTTGTTATTTTTTGCTAAATATTGACTTTTATAATCCTCTATCTTACCTGCTTTTGTCAGCATTTAGACCTTCTTTCTGCTTATTGTATATGGTTGTATTGAAGAATGTCTTTCGAAGAAGTATTTTCTAATATTGTGATGACTTTCGTTAGGTATCTGTGAAAAATATTTTGACAGCAGGTAATTTAGTTAAGTGAGGCAATAGCCAACAAGGAGCATCCCATTCGAGACTCTCCAGCTAATCCCTAAGCTCTTAACTAGATTATGTTTGAGAAGAAATTCATCTGTCCACTGAAATAATTTATATTTATTCTTAGACATTATTAATGAGAATAAAAAAATTCCAGGATTTATTAAGAGTTTTCATTTATATTATTTAGTCGACATGAGAAATTTTTCTCTTTGTCATTTTCCATGGGTTGATCCCACTTGATTTAGTAATATTCTAAATTTTAATTTCTGGTATTTAAAATAATATTTCCTTCGAGTGACTGACAAATTAAGCTGAAAGAAGAAACAGTCCTGATTCTTGAAATGAGCATGCCTATTAGAATATAGACAGAAATCAAAATGACAGGACATACAGTGCTAAAAATTTAGATTGAAATAGTACATTAGTCAAACATGAAACATTGAAGGAACCACGGGAGCTGAACAGACGATAATGTCAACGGTCGATGTACACAACTCGGGCTGGAGGCCCTCGAAAAATACACTGTTGACCTCAGGCATTATTGTCTTTTAAAAACCCTTGATACCTTAATTACTATATAATCTCATCTAATCCGACCTGCTGATAAATGTGAATAGAAAACCTGTGCCTCCAAAACAACAGGAGTCTATCCTTTGTATCTATCTTCTGAATGTGGACAGATTGAACAGACAAATTCACGATTTTTTAATCCATAGCCCGTATTCTCAACTTTAAAACAAGCACATCTTAACAAAATTTCATTCATTGTCTTTCTTCATTTCTTTATTACTTTATTTATTCCAAATTAAATAAAGTTGCACTTCAACAAATGATAATCAACTCAATTTGAGGATTCCGTACTTGAGGAATCAATTTTTATCATAGATTAAGAATTTGCCAATTCCAAGCTTCACTGCAAATAGGAAATGAAATTATAATGAATTTTTTCAGGACCTCCGTTCTTAAAAACTAGCAATTGAACCTTTTGTGAGATGATACACCGTCCAGAAAACTGTAATTTTATTTGCAAACAGGGACTTCTATAGAAACAATTGTTGTTTTGAGATTTTGATACAAAGATTAAAAAAGAAAACTAGGTTCAAAATAGAAATCATGGAAAAAATCAAACAAAATATAGGCAAGAGGTACACAAAATCAATCATTTCCCGCTTTTTATTTTTTTTTTTGGAACCTGTTCACTCCTGTTACCTATTCATTTGATATTACAGAGTGTTTCATAACTTCAGGTACACACCGTAATGTTTATTGCTTTAGATGGAATTGTTCATAATTAAATAAAAATCACTAATTAATAAATGAAAAGAAAATAAGAGTTTCATTCCTCGAAGTATTACTAAACACAGACTATACAATTTATTTTTCACTTTTTTTATTAGTGTTTTTGAATCTGTTTGTACCCTTTAGGGTGTCTAGATTGTAATTATTATCACTTCAAATTATTGATCAGTTCTTTCCACTCTTGTCTATTTTGTGCTATTCTCTTTGCTTCTTGCCAGCTGATGTTGTTTCTGTGGAGAATTTCATTTATGTTCTTTCCCAGGTCTTCTTTGGTCTTCCTCCTTTATTTTCCAAACTTGCTTTACCTGATTTTCCTCTGTCATTCTGACTAAGTGACCGTACCATGAAACTTGTTTCTTTTCCATGGTCTTATGTATGCTCTCTATTTCTAGATTATCTCTTATTCGCTCGTTTCTTATTTTGTCTATCCTTATAACTCCTTCAACTCTTCTCATGTATCGTATTTCTGATGCTTGTACTTTACTTTTCAGTCTCTGCTAAGAGTATCCACGACTCACTTCCGTATATTAAAGCTGGTCGGTATACAGTTTTGTATAGTGTCATTTTTGTATTCTTGGATACTTGCTTATTTCCAAGTACCGCTTTGTTGAGTGCAGAGTAGTTTTTGATAACTGCTTGTATCCTTTGGTTGATTTCCGGTTCCATATTTCCTTTATTATTTATTGTTACTCCTAGATATGTACAGTCTTCTAATTGTTCTATTTCGCATCCGTTTAGCTGTATATTAGTTATTATGTCCTCTTTCGATATCACCATTACTTTTGTTTTTTTGATATTTATGTTCATGTTTTCTCAATTCCTCGTTCCATACATTAAAATTATATTTCATATCTTCCTTATTCTAAGCCAGGACTGCTAGATCGTTTGCAAATGCACACTCTGCTATTTTAGTTACGTTCAACTGGTAATGTCCAATGTCTACTTTCTTCGCTTTATCTTCTATTTGCTTCATTATATTATCTAAGAAAACAATAAATAATAATGGGCTTAATGCTCCTTCTTGTCTTAAACCCTGCGTAGTGTTGAATTCTCCTGATATTTCGTTACCCGTTCTTATGTAATTTGTTGTTTTTCTGCACACGCTTTTCATGGCGTTCAGTAGTTCTATGTTTATTTGTCTTTCTCTCAATATTTTCCACATTTGTTTCCGTGGTACTCGGTCAAAAGCTATTTCTAGATCGACAAACGTAGTATAAAGCTTGCTTTCTTGTATCAGAGTTTTTTCTATAAGCCTCTTAATTGAGTATATGTGGTCTTGTGTGCAATGTCCTTTCCTGAATCCATTTTGTGACCTTTCCATTTTTTATTCCACCTCTTGTCCTAGTTTCTTTTCTAGTATGGCTTCATATACTTTGGCTGTCGTGCATATTAGTGATATCCCTCTGTAATTGTTACAATTTCTATTGTCTTCTTTTTTATGAATAAGGAAACTCACTGCCTTTCCCCAATCTTTAGGGATTTTTCCTATTGTCCAGATTCCATTGAGCATCACTAATAGTATTTGTTCTCCTGCTGGCCCCATATGTATTTAAGTTGTTCTAGTCTTATTTCATCGTGTCCCGGAGCTTTTCCGTTTCTTAGCCTATTTGATGCTAGTTTCATCTTCTCTTCTGTTATATGCTCTTCTGTGCTTATTGATGTTCCCGTATTGCTGGATCTCCTCTTCTTCATTGTCGTTGTTAGAGTGTTTTTCTTCCAGCAATTCCTTGAAGTGTTCTTTCCATCTTCCTATTATTTCTTCGTTTTCTTTCAAAATATTCCCTTGTTTGTCATATAGCTGTCTAAATGCACTTTAGTTTCCCTTATTTCCTAACTATTCCCAAGATTTTGCCTTAGAAATTTTAATAACTTCTTTCGCTTTTTCTTTTGTTTTTCGTATCCTTCCTTATCTTCAAGTTTTTTTGTATTGAGGAATATTTTCCATTTCTGCTTCTTCTTTTCAACTTCTTCTCTAACTTCTTCATTCCACCAGTGTGTTTGCTTGTTGTAGCCTGTTTTCCTGATCACTCCGCACGCTCTTTTTGCTGCCTCTTCTAATATATATTTAAATGTACTCCCCATTTCTTCTACGTTATTCAAATTTGGTATTGATGTGCTGTTTATAAGTAATTAAATTTTATTTGTTTGTTTCCCTGGTTTTATGTAATTTAGGTTGTTATCTATTTTTATTGTAATTTTTCAATAAGTCAGCGAATCCAGTGCAGTACTGAAAAATCGCTGAGAGGGTGCGACCCTAATTTTACGAATTTTCAAAAAAATTCACTTTGAGTCGTAATCAGCATATTAAACTTAACTTAACTTATGTACCCGAAGTTATGAAACCTCCTATATATGTATATATCAATCTTTACGAGGCCTGCTTAGAGAATCAATCATTACAATATATTTTTATGTTCCGAAAATTTGGGACATTTTTTCCAAAAACCGTGAAATGCCGAACAAAGCCGACAAAGCCCGAGAGCAAGTTGTACTCAATTCATCCCCAGACTCACAGTCGCGGAGCGCTTGACAGTCGTATAGTAACCTTGGTAGGTTGCTGATGGTCTACGTCATAATCGAATCGAAAGACGCGCGATCCTTATTCAAAACAGTATGTCCATACAATAAACAACCTAACTTTTTCTCATCCTGTTGGATATTTGACAAAAATTAAATTTAAGAATGCTGTGATTCTAAAAACTTCGCGATGTGCGCGTGGCGTGAATTAAATATAACTTAACGTAATAAACTGTCAAACTTTTTTGGAACTTTAGTCCCCACGATGGAACCAGACCCTTTGGCCAGAGCGGCATCGCCGCTAAAAACTAAGAAATCTTCAATGTGTTCTTTGATTAATGCAGTGATGTGTGTAGTGTGTGTTGCTTCTTGTGTGTACTTTACATGGAAGGAATCAAATTTAGAGACGCGTTTGGACGCTCTTGAGCTGCAGATGGCCTTGATGAGAAAAGGTCCCGAAGATGTCCTCGTGGAGAGGTTAAAGAGACACGTTGAGGAACATTTCAACAGACGAGTTAGTAGGGAGATTGCAAGAGTCAACGAACCCAGGGTTAGGAGAGAAGCCCCAGAATGCGTTTGTCCACCAGGTGGGAAAAACCTTTTATTTCAAACGCTTTATTTGCCGATATCTATTAGGTGGAACAGCATTGCTTCTACATTTAAAATCAAATCGAAAGGAAACCGAGTAATAGTAGTTTTTGTATGCAAAAGTTATTAAGGTATAGAAAGATTATTGATGCGACTTATGACAGCTTTAAACAACCTTTTTCGTTTTTTTTAAAAACAACTTCTAGCGTGAAGAAGACGTGTTTACCAGATTTAACTTATACAGTGAAATTGAGTAAGATATCAATTGAAATCGTTGAAGGTCAAATTTTAGGATTTATATTAGCAAATTCGGTTAGTGACATTTCCATCTCTTGGGCGGGAAATGTTCATGCATCTGTGTTGCCGAAAATGAGACGATAATTAAACTATTTGAATTGGGAAGAAGAGATTTTATTACAAATTGATAGGTTTAGTAAACCCTCGACTGTAATGAAATACTACCCACCTCACATGTAATGTATTATTTCATAGGAAGCTCCGTTTCAAGCTCGACTGTACCGTTGAGAGAAATAAATGCCGTTATTCAGATGTTAAAATTGAAAATACTTGAAATTTATAAGAAAGCTTCAACTAAATTGAAACAACAGCATAAGTACAACAAATTTTATCGCTGTTTCAGAAATTTGGAGTATCGTATCAATTAATTGCATATTTCAAAGAGAAAGCTGAAAATGAAGTCCTTTTCAGGATCTTTAATTCATTGGAACATACAGTTTTGACATTTGATCGCCGGAAGGGTCATTTGAAGATGGTAACGTGGATTCCACTACTTGAATATTCATTTTTGATATCTACTAAGCTCATCTCCCCGAGAGCTTAAAATTGATACCAAACTAGACATCATTTAAATGATTCGTGAAAGAAACAATTGACAATCGTTTAAATATCCTCTTTGATACTTCTACTAGAATTATCTCTACAAGAGCTTTAATTTGATACCAAACACGATGGAGCCAAATTACTTATTTAAAAAAAAACTATTGACGAATGTTTGCATGTGATGTTAAAATATGAGAGATAATAATTGTATCTCCATATTATGTGATTGCATTAGAGACTTTTTACACGTATGTCTCACAATATTGTATCTTCGATCGTCCTAATTTTCGTAAAACAGTCAATTATATAGAGTGCAACAGAAATTAATACATCAAATTCAACCAGTAATTTTTATTGAGAATAAAAGAAACGAAAAATAGATATTTTTTTATTCTTGAGTATATATTTTATTGTATCGTACACACTTTTTGAGGTTTATCCAATTACAGTCTCCATTTCTGATACTCAAGTAGTTATCCTATAGATGCCAGAATTGTTGATTTTTGCTCATTATAAAATGAAAGCCAACTAATATATTTCGAACTGTCATCGCTTATTACGAGAGTCTCCAAGTTGAAATAATCCATTGTCCGCGTTATTGTGCTGAATTGCAAGTTCATGTATGTATTATTGCGGTCTTCATTCTTCACCTTTTTTATTTGAAGACGGGCCAAATATATGTCGGCAACACCATCCATCAAATAAATAAAATTAAGCTGAAATTTGGAATCTTTCCATCTACTGTAGATGCAAATATTATAAACTGCAGACAAGGAAGTCTCTGGAAAAAAACGAACACAGAATTGCGAATCTGAGAAAATTATTGTTGCATATGAAAACAGGGTGGTAATTTCTGCTGAACACTTGAAAGCTTGCAAAAATAACGTAATCTTACTTATAGTCTGAGTCCTAATTTTTATTCATGATACTAAGGGAACAATTTCAATACTTTTTGTGAGCAGCCAGACCAATTGTAGGGGCCAAACATCCCCCAGACATAATTAAAATGTCCTTATGAGTATGAGTGCGTACGAGGTTATCAATTGTACGTTTAATATCAAGCGAAGTATCTAGTCTGACTGTTTACAAAAAGTATGGAAATTGTTCCCCTAATATCATTTATAAATATTAGGACTCAGACTATAAGTGGGATTTTGTTATTTTTTGGCAAGCTTTAAAGCGTCTAGCAGGAATTACCGCCGATGGTAAGTGTCTGGCAGTGTTGATTATCAATTTTCAACAATATTTCGTAGAACATATATAAAAATCAGCACTTAGACTTTGAGAAAAGTGACCAATGTTTTAATGTATCTCTAGGACATGGTATTTGTAAATTGGCCGTCGGTCCAAACTAGCAAATATGCGTATGATCAAAATATTTACTAACATTACTCTATTCTATACGTAAATAAGTAATATCTGGCGGGTCTGGGATCTTGGACTATAAGAACATATTGCTAATCTAAAAACTCTATTCAAAGTTATAAATGCAATATTTATATACAAATATACTTTATTGTGTATATATCTAAAAATATAAAAATATTTTATTTACATTTGATACTGATATTGATTTAACGATCCATAAACTTGCAAAAAAATATTTGTTTATTGTTGCATTCATGCTTTGTCTTCGTGCCAGAGTTCTAAGTAGGTTATTTCATTGAAAAATTTGGCATGGAGTCCAAAAAATACTTGGAAATTTCAAGAATATCAAATCTAGTTGGACTGGTCTGTTGCACGCATGGGGTATTTAAAGCTAATTGCCCAACTAATTGCAATTCAATTTACGAAATTATTGAGTTTTCATGTTTACTGAAGTTGAAGGTGAAAGAAGCTTAGTTTTGTTTCGACCATTTGAATTTGAATTTCAGTATGAATTCGTTCTAAAATGATGACCGAGTTTTCTATTGCCTGCAAATGTGACTGTTTAAATTTTTCTCTTCCCTTTATTTGAAAATTGAATAATAAAGTGGAAGTTGTCGCTTATAAAAATTAGTGTGCGCTATTTCTTACTTTCATTATTTTTTGATAAATTTTTCGAATATTGTTTTTCTTTCAACCAATCAAATTTTTCGAGCTGTGCCTGGAATCTTATAATATACAGGAGTAACAAAAATATGTACATTAATTTCAACTAGTGGTAGAACTCGTCAAGCATAAATTTTTTTCTCAATAACTTTATTTTATTTAGGTCGTTTAGTTGTATAATTATCGAATCCAATAACAGTGAATTATTGTGTCTATGCTAATGAAGCTAATGTATCTTATGTCAAAATATTGTGCACTTATAAATTATCATGAGAATACTATGGGATATTTAGAACTTATCGTTTATCTGAAACGTTAAATAGCAGATGAGATGAATGAAATACATTAATCTATAAATGAAGCAAGTATGTATTAGTTTTTATCAGTTTTTTCTCATACTATAATAAACTTAACATTCAGGTCGTTTCAATTGAGTTTACCTTGTGAATTGATCTGCTGAATATATAAAATATTGTGTCTTATATTTCAGAGAATATTTGAAATCAATTACCAAATTCAGTTTGATACATTTGTAGATTATGTTTTCTGTTCTTCAAGAATAGAAGCTTCAATAATTCATGTGGCAATATTTTCAATTGAATTATCCATTAAACTGATTATTTTAGAATTGCATCTCATTTAATATTTCATTTCACCGTTCTATTTGAATAAATCGTTGAATGATTTTCTCTTTATGTTTGAGAACCAACGATAATGAAGTGAGTTGAGAACAGCAACTACTTTTTCAGCTGCTCATAGATGACAGTCATTTCTATTCAGGAATTTCACGTATATTTTTAAATAATATATTTCTTAAACATTAGACTGTCTGCAAAAGATTATTGCACTTGAATTAGCTGATTTAAATAGTCTGAAAACAGTTAGAATTTGTGCCAACCTGTGCTGCCATCTATGAGCAGCTTAAAAAGTAGTTGTTGTTCTCAATTACTCCATTATCGTTGGTTCTCAAACATAAAGAGAAAATCATTCAATTATTTATTTAAAGAAAATGGTAGAATATTAAATGGAATACAATTTTGAAATAATTAAATTAGTGAATAATTCAATGGAAAATATTATCACATGAATTCTTGAAGCTTCTATTATTGATGAACAAAAAACATAACCTATAAGTGTATCAAACTGTATTTTGTAATTGATTTTAAATATTTTCTGAAATATAAGATACAATATACCATTTGTTCAGCAGATCAATTCACGGGGCATACGTTATTGAAACGACCTGAGTGTAAAGTTTGTTATAACATGAGAAAAAACTAATACACAGGTGCTTCATTTATAAATAAATGTATTTAATTCATCTCATCTGCTATTTTACGTTTCAGATGAACGATAAGTTCTAAATATCTCATAGTCCTCTCATCATAATGTATAAGTGGACAATATTTGGACATTAGATACATCAGCATACCACAATAATTCAATTTTCAGCGAAAAATTACAATTCGGAAATCGTTCCAAATAATTTCACTGAGCTAATCGTAGATATTTTCACAGGTTTAAACTTTTGTGACAATAATTAATAAATCGATTTCTTTCAGAATTTATTTGAAGGAATTGATAAGTCACATGTCAAAATCAGTTGTTCCATTGTAACTGCTACTGGATCCAATGATTATGTACCTGAACGACTCGTTAAAATATGGGATGGTGAAAATGCTAAAATTAAATGAGAATTTGGAGAAAAGTTATTAGGAAAAATTGTTATACTTGACGAGTTCCATTACTGGTTAAATCAATGTACTTATTTCTGTTACACCTTGTATTTAATTTTGGTGCTTCAAACTTCAGGGTCAATATATTGGATCGAATTACCAGAAAAAATTAAATTAAATTGATAGAAAACATCATTTCTCAAAATAGTAATAAAAAATTATAATAGTTCTTCCGTTAATACAAATTATAAAATTTTCTATTCAATCCTACTGCACACCTACAGAACGTATGTTCATGAACCCAACGTAAACTCTTGGAGCACTGGGCGTATATGATCTTATCAAAGATTCTATTATAGTCAGTATAAAAAAACAGTCAATCCTAACACCAAGCATTGAACATAACTATTTCCATGATCTCAACTTCAACATTGCATTTCGTAATAAGTGTAAGTTAATCTTTCGACGGCTTTCCCTCACACTTACGAACGAACTAATCACACGAACACAGGATTGTTGTATAAGAGGATTTTTCTAAGTTGGAAATTATCTGACACCATCTCTAGCTGGCGTAGTTTAAAAGTACACTGATTGGTGGCCTTGCTACGTAGAACAAGGTTTGTCTAACTCGAAAGAATGGATGGGAAACTGATAAAGCTCAAATTAGAATTTTTTGACCTGGAATTTTGTAACACTCATGCAACTGTTTCCAACTTAATTATAATTTAAACTGAAAGTGTTAGGAATATCAATCTTGAGGATTTGATTCATATCTAATTGGACAAGCATTTGTTTTGGTCTGAAAGTGCTGACAAGCAGTTTCGTACCTATATCAGATTTTTTTTTAAATTAGACAACTTTAAAAGAAAAATTATGGTTCTTATTCTCACAACTTGTTCACCTCCCAGTCTTCAACTACAAATAAATAATAGAATTTATTATCAAAAGATTAAGAGTTCAGTTGCTTCTGGTCTTGCCAAAAAATATAATGTTTGTTTTGTTGATAAAATAGGTCACTCTGCTCTCGACAAGTCTCTCGCTCATGGAGTCTTTTCTTCAAGTGTGTAAATTATAATATAAAATGAAATATAAAGACAGTGTTTCAATAAAAACAATGAAATAAAGAAAGGAAGTGCTTAGAATCTCGGGTAGACACGCTTCCTCGAAAGGTGAAAATTTTTTCAATAAGTCGGTAAGATTCTATCTACAAAAAAACTTTCGATTTATATCGAAAAAAAAACCTAAATATTTAGTATCAATTACATGTAATGTGAGTCTTATATTCATCGGAATAAATTAACCCATACAAAAACGCGATAATTGTTTGTAAACAACTCCGTTACTCGAAATCAATGACATTACAGAAAAAAACTTTTAAGACAAGATGATTCATGGCGTTCTGCATTATCATTTAATTACAAATCAATGTTCTAGAACAACATTAGTCGTGTAAGAAGCGAAATCAATATTAATTCCAGTCGAGAAAACAACGGTCCGCTTTGTCGATTATCAAATTAGAAGCACTTAGTATCTTCCATAAATCAAATGTCACAATTATGTGTGATGGGCAAAAGTGGTACAAGTACGCAAAGTAATATGGATATAGAAATTAATGTTTCATTATTTTACCAATTCGTGGGGCCTTGCACTTTATATAATATTAATTTTCTTCATCAAATATTCATGAAAATATTGACAATGAAATAACGGTTCAAGATCAGATAATGTGATTTCAAGTGTTAAATGAAAACGATATAAAATGAAATATTCTATAACCATTATTTTCTTTTGTCAAGATGGATGTTTCATGCAATCATAACTATAGTTTACAGCCATCAAATGCGGGTAATTACTGTGGTTATTCAGTTATTGTGCTAGAAGACATAATACATACATTAAGAATGGTTAAATATTATAATTTGATTGTGATGGTATAATGCCTATAGACTTCAAAGATACTATGTAGTTCTACAGACTTTAAAGATAGAATAACAATATAAACTAAAAACAGTACTGCAAAATCCTTAAATAGTCAATATTTCATTTTTTGTAATTACTGGCCAGTAATACAGGGTGTAACGGAAATAAGTACATTGATTTTAACAGCAGAACAATTTTTCTTTCTTAGGATATCGAGTAAAATTCATCAAAGTTTTGTCAAAAATTTCATAGTGCGTCTATGGTTCGAACTGAATGTTTCTAATTTGTTGGAAGAATGACAGCTGTCGATTGAAATGAGTATTTTGCAGCTTCGAACTATCGTAGTCTTGTTAATCATTTATTTAAAACTGAAGGAATATTTTTATTTTGGCAATACATTGTTATTCGCTCACCTCGATAATTTTATTTTTGCATATATTCAAAGAAAGACTAAATTTGTCTCTGAATTCAGCAATTTAGTCTATTAGTCGTATTTATATGCCATTGTTAAGCAATGAGAAACATTCAGTTTGTACCATAGGTGCACTATGAAATTTTTGACAGAACTTTGATAGACTTTTACTTGATATCCAGAGGACTTACAGGAAAAAAATATTCAGAAAAAATGTTATGCTTGACGAGTTTTATTACAGGTTAAAATTAATGTACTTATTTCTGTTACAGCCTGTATAATACTAATAAAAGATATATTCATATTTGCTTGTTGTGACTATACACATTTCCACAGCTGTGACATCACTTTAAATACCGCGAATTGTTTTTATTAAAATTATGAATGAAAAGTGTCAAGTATTCACATTTTTGTATTCATATGTAATATATCTTTCATAGGAAAAAATTTTTGTGTTACATGTGATAGAAAAATCTAAATAGCCAGTTTTGTAGGATTTGACGAGGACTTAATTTTTTTTTTTTATTCCCTTCTACACCTACCACTCTCAAAAAGACTGGTTTTTGACAGTTTAGCATTGTATCCACGATTTTCTTTTTGTTTCACTCAAACCGGAAACTTAGTAGTCCATCTTGTGTAGGACACTCTAGAGATGCCCTGGTGCACCTTAGGCTTGTGGTTTTGGCCATTGTGTGACTTCAATAAAACCGTTAACGATTATTAAATAGATGTGTCTGTATCTGTTTGGACTATACTTAATATTTTCTGTCAAAAAATCATATGAGGGACTCATCGGGCATCGGAAGTCCATCGATGACCCAACGGGAGTCCCTCGGAGGATAATTTGTTTATAACAAAATATTTTTTGGTACAAACTAGTCCTAAATTAGTTCCTCCCAGTGAGCAAAGTTTTTTTTTTATTCGAATTTTTTGGATTCAGACTAGTAATGTCAGCTTAACCTACTTGCAAATACCTAAATAGTTTTGGATCAAGATTCCTATTTTGTCTTGAGGTCAGAGATACGGATTTGTAATTATCTTATACAATTATTAGATAGCTCTAATTTATATTAAATATTTGCTTTTTCATATCGTATAAAGACACCAGATTTACAGCCAATGTTTGATACTTACGAAACACATATACATGTTGCGTTAAATCGAACAAATCTTGGCAAATATGATATATTTATTTTAGTGCAGCAATTTTTATTTGCTCTTTGTAAGCTTACAGTTTTATTCGCAATGTCGTAAAATAGGACTTGTGCTTTCTTAAATAGACGGCTTCTGTGAAAGCTTCTCACATTATTTCCACAATTTTATATTTCCCTCTAGTGTGAAATAACCTGGAGAAACATATTAAATACATACTTAAATATTTTATACTGCTACAGATCGATTGGAGAAATAAAAATTTATTGGAATTTATTTCATTGATATAGGTGGCTTATTTTCCTCCAGAGACGTTATTCAATTCAGTGCAGCAATATATAGCTACTTTATGAATGTTTAAGAATAGATTCCAATAACTGCAAAAATGTAGTTTCAATTATATTCAAATAGACGTATAATATAGACTATTCCACAAAAAATAAGCATCGTAAAATTGCTGTGGGAACTAGACCAAGTAAAACAATATGCTTGACAATATTGGTCAATTCTTTTATTTTCTGTATCTAAATTTGCTATCAAAAATTTAATAAAGCCACAGTTAACTCAATTTAATCTATGTAGAACATAATTCCCTTGTCACAATAGTATTAATAAAGTCTGACAGGTTAATTCCGCACACCTGAAGTCGGAAACCGAATATATCTACGCTTACATTAGCACAATTTCGCATTAAATTTCATCGGAAGCAGCTGTCTCCACCAGATTTCAACGCCAACCTCGATGAAATCAGAAAATGTGGATGTGGAGAGGAGATAAAAGATTCGCCGGGTAAAATTTGGGATTGTTTCAATAAAAAGTCAAAAATTGTAATAAGAACAAGAATATTTACTACACTTCACCTCCAGTTCTAATTTTTCAAGGATTATTATTTCAAACAATTTATTTCCACCACTTTAACTTATTTCAATCCGGTTCTTCTGTGATTCATCCTAAAACTGTTCAACCTTTCTGAACATTTCAATCTCAAATTATTCCTAAGGTAAATATATTCCAAAAGACTATCGCAAAAGACCAACTTCTAAATTTGTTCACCCGTTCTCCCTCAACCAAACGCAGCGTCGCAACTCCAGCAAAGGCTGCTTCAGTTGCTTCCACATCATTACGCTTAGTTTACTGCACCCATTCAAGCATTTTACGACCAGTGTTGCTCTCTTTCGGTCATTTTTGTTTCTATTTCACAATTAAACGCACTAAAACGTGGCTAGAGGATTCTGTAGATATAGAACTGTGGTGCCATTTTATTACGAAGCTTAAATCTGATGGTTTTATGTTGAAAATTTCTAGAACCTAAATCGTAGTCTCATAGGAGCCTTCGGACCATTCTCAATTTATTGCCCGCGGAAAGTTTTCAAGCCAGTGGCTATAATTCTCAATTAATATCACCATAAATCTGTGATTAACCTTCAGACAAATCGCTCGAAATCCAGTGACCTGTAATCCACAAGAAACACACCCAACAATTAGGAAACAAGAGTCATTAGCACAGTTCAACTAATTGATAATAGGTGAGCTGCTATCGCATCACGTGATACGCACGTGAACAATTGCACATCGTGACATCTGCGCATCGAAACTTCACGTGAGAGGAATACCAATTAAGCGGGAACTATAAATCTCAACTTTTTCCTCTAGATTAAATTATATTGTATGAATATGCAATTATAGCAAGCGCCTTTTTATGTCCTCTAGGACATTAATTATCGTTGTTCAATAATTTTATTGGAAGCTGGAGTCGTTCGATGCAATTAGACTGTCAAAATCAATAACCAAGGATGTTTGTTGGACTGAGCCAAGAAAGGGAGAAGCAATTTGGGGTTTTAATAAGAGTAATTTGTTGACTATACAGGTGGTCTTTAATTGATACTATAACTTAATGATACCAATAAATTTTATGGTACATCACAACAATTCTTCTAAATGGTTTTTAATTAGCTCGGTGAGAGATGAAATAAACCGTAATTTATCATTTTGTAACACAACAAAGCTTTTTCCACCGCTGTTAACATCAAACCTATTGTAATAATAATAAATATATAAATTTAGGTTCTTGTTCGAAAAACTAATTTTAATGCTGAGTCGAGTATCAAAAACCACTTTAATGTCCGACTAGTTTATTATTATTGTTGTTATAATAACACTGATTTCAGGGTAATTACGTAACAAATAATACCCGAGGGCATTATGTTTCAAAATACCGCCCGAGGGCTTAATTTTGAGAAATAACAATCAGGGGCCTGTTGCATAATAAAATACAAGTTAATATTATTAGCGTTTTTACGTGCATTTTCACTAATAGTATTAACTTGTATTTCATTATGCAACAGGCCCCAGGTTTCCTAGTTACAACAGGTAACTAAAGTAATTTCTCTGACAGAAATCACAATGACACGACATACATTGCTAAAAATTTTGATTGAAATATAACAAAAGTCGGACATCAAACAATGAAGGCACCACGGGAGTTGAAAAGACAATAATGCCTACGGTCAATGTATACACTTTGGGCCGGAGGCCCTCGGAAAGTACACTGTTGACCTCAGGCATCATTATCCTTTTAACACCCTGGATACCTTAATTACTATAAACGTTGTTTGTTCATTGAAAGTAAAAATTGAATAAGACGTTCTCAAAATTTGTAGCATTCATAGCCACTTTCCCAATCACTAAGAAGCTCATATCAGTTAGAAAATCAAAGCTGTGCGCTGGTTTTAAAAAATATTCAATGTCTGACTAGTTTATTGTTGTTGTCATAATAATACTGACTTCAGCAAGTAACTAAAGTAATTTCTCTGACAGAAATCACAATGACAGGACATACATTGCTAAAAATTTTGATTGAAGTTTTACATTAGTCGGACATGAAACATTGGAGGCACCACGGAAGTTGAACGGACGATAATACTTACGGTCAACGTACACACCTTGGGCCGGAGGTCCTTCGAAAGTATACTGTTGATCTCAGGCATTCTTGTCCTTTTAACATCCTTGATATCTTAATTACTATAATGGAATGATGAAAACGAATAATAAGGCCTAGCCCAATTTGCTTTCTCACATGAAAAAGTAATAGAAACTTATTGTACTACTGTAATAAGTTACGATAGGAATGTTTAGCTACGACGCCTAAAGGATGAATGACTATCTCTCTTGAGTGACCAATCGCATTTGATACGCCAATGTAACGTTTCGTCTCAAATCTTTTTCATATGTGGTGTCTTGTTTGACTCTGGTAAAATATTTAAATGCTATTAGTAAAATATCGAAATAACAAAGTGATCATGAAATGATTGCTATGATACCTACTGTTTTTCATCATGACTATATTTTAATTCAAATGACAATAGTAACAAGCTCATTATAAATCAGAGTTGGATGAGAATTATTATTCTTAGTCCAGATAAAATATACGCGAAAAGAGCTGAGTTTGCTGAATTTTTGTACAGGTCTTGAATACGTCATTACAAATATTATATCAAAAGTCCCCATCAATACCGTCTGTGTGTTGTTTTTTATCCGAGGTCAAACGTCAAAAGTTGCAAATTCTCGCTTTTTGCGTATATATCTGATATGGTGAGAGTTACCGGAAAAATACGTGAGCAAAAATTTATAGCCCGGGCAATGAATGAATGTGGATGGAAGAGTCGAAAGCAAAAAATTTAGCTTTGGAACTTTGTTTGTACCAGTTAGGACATGAACATACTAAAAGTTCCCACTTCTCGGAGGTAAGCCCTAGGAGAGAGAGCACAATGAAGGTCCTGTTTTTTGGTCTTTTGTTTACATTTCGAAAACAATGCGTCAGATGAAATTTTGTTTTTATGCATTATGGAAGCTGATGAAATTCTCTACAACTTTGGTTCTATACACTTTTTACTTATTCCCTATCGTTGTCTAGATATGAGCTCCAATAGGAAAAGTCAATATGTGAATATTGTCTGTTACTTTGTACAAGTAAGTAAAAACGTAGAAACACATTTCTGAAAATCGACCGATTTTCGGAGCTCATATCTAAACAACGATTAGGAATAGTTAAAAATTGTATACGACCAAAGTTGTAGAGAATTTCATCAGCTTCCATAATGCACACTAACAAAATTTCCTCTGACGCAACGTTTTCGAGATGTAAACGAAAAACCAAAAAACAGGATCTTCTTTGTGCCCTTCCTGCTAGGGCTTACCACCAAGAGGTGAGGACTTTTAATATGTTCATCTCCTAACTAGTCCAAACAAAATTCCAGAGTTAAACTTTCTGCTTTCGACCTTTTCATCCACATTCATTCATTGCCTGGACTATCTATACTTTTTTCCCTACGAAGCACTGTTCTTGAGTTATCGCGATTTCAAGCCTAGAAAATACGTGGCCAGTATGTATCATTTGAAGAAAAAATATTGGAATATTTGTTTTTGTGATTCATGTACCTAAATATCGTGGAAAATATAAGATTGAGTGAGACAACGACCGTCCCTAATTCCATTAGTCAGTTGACCTTGAGTAACATCAACAGTCCAGTCAGTTTTAAACGGTTTTTCGTAGTAAATAGACGTGTTTATAGATAGTATTTTTATTTTGAACTGTGCCGTTACAAAATTTCATAAAAATGTCATAAGTTTGCTTCATTTGCAGTGAATCTTTGACTGAAGGTGAAATAGAAGAGTGCAGTTATCTTGTCTGTTTCCAACACTCATTTCGTGTGTTCTATCAAGTGCAAGTGTGTTCGAACAATGAACTAAATCCTGAAGACTGGAACTGTAACTCGATGATTAAGAGTTTGGAGCCAATACAGACTTTACTTCCACCTGTTTCAGAGAAACTGCTGGATACAATTTTGTATAATCGCAATAAAGGCTGAACGAACAATTTTGGTCAGCAAAAGCGTTGGATTTTTTTGTTCACCAGTCTGTGCAAATTGACAAAGCCACTCTTGCACTAATGCTGAATCAAATGCAACACATGAAGATTCTTTCGAAATCGATGAGGATCTAACTAATACATCGCTTTTCAAAGCAGTCAACACAAATTGAGTAAGAAGAAAAAGAAAAGGAAGAATAATGTAATTTTAGTGCTGCTGCAATTTTCATTATAATAATAAAATGTTATCCTAATCAATTTCCTGGATCAAAATGTATCGTAGTGTATTCCTATTGGCAGAACCACGTTAAAAAAAGCGCCCTACGGTGCTCCGTAAGGAAAAAGTATTGATGCCTTTTTTGTAGAGAATTTTACGATCTACAAACTTTCCCGTCCATTTTTCATGTAGCTCTCGTCGTTTCAGAGATATACCCAAAAAATGAAGATGTGATCTTTGACATCGGATGAAAAACAACGTACACGCGGGATCGATAAGGATTTTTGACATAATATTCATTATGAATGCAAACTGGAGTGTCTATTTTGTCTGGACTATTTCCAGAGTTTTTTGGAGATACATCATCATGGAATATCGCCAGATAAAAATTTGTGATGTGCTACGAGTTTACTTAATTTTTGTTCTATAATAACTGCACTTGATTCTAGAGGTAGGAAGAAAATTTGAAAGTCATCTGTATGAAATAAATGTCACTCAGATGCACTGGCTGCGGGGGTTCACGTAATTATTGTGAAAAATACTGCTTATTATGATTAGGATAAATCTGTACAGAATTTTCTTGTAATGCACGCATCACGCAGAAATTACTCGAAGAATGTTGAAAAAACTTGATAAAATATCTAAGATAATTTTCATCCTGCAAAATATAAGAGGTCCTACAATCAGTATGAAATTTTTTTAACTCGCTTTGTGTCTGTGCCAGCCATAGTGTGTATCCTTACCGCTGCAATGCCAATGTAATTGGAGGTACCATAAAATGTATTCGCGAGCTAGAGGTGTAAAGTACTCCACCTGTAAGCGATTCGAACTTGGTACCTGTTGAACCATAGACCAACACTCTAAATCTAAGTCATAGGCTGCTGTAATAATTTATTGCTGTACTTAACTGACTTATATCTATATATCTTTCTTAGAGTGTTCTGAGTTAGTTAATCAGTGTATCAGTGATGAGCGTAAATATATGTTAAGATGTTGGATATACTCAATCAATACACAAAGTGCCTTGTTTCTGTTTATTACTTATTCAATATAATATTTTTATTCCGAATTCTGGTAAAAATCCTGCAGGCAAACTTCTCTAAACATAAAATATAATTATCACAAACTTCTTTCTTAATGTTTTGGAATGGTACTTTCAACTGTGTTACAAATTGAGCATCAACAGATTCACCCCAAATGTAATTCTCATCTTGAAAGCTCACAATAACTCGTAATGAGATGTACCCATAACCGTTAAGTTTTATCCTCCATTCCATTTCGCCGCACTTTCCGTTTACTGAAACAGAAAAATCTACACCACATATTCACATTCAAATGTCTGTTTCTCTGATATTAACGGATATTTTCTAGACGTTAACAGCGCTCTAAAGAATAAATTAAAATTGCTGAACGACGGCCAAACACGATAATAAATTCCGATATATCTTCATTCTTAAAAGGTATTTAAATAGCTTTTCCGTACAGTTGCTTTATATGAATACAAATCAACTGAAAATAGTGATAGCGAAGTTGAAATTGATTTTGCTTCAGGCTGGATTTTCGTGGGTGGATCATTAATATTTAAATAAGGTGTGTTCATGATAATTTGCTGGAATTCGGTATTTGGGAGTGTTATTTCTATTTAGCATAATTTGATTATATGGTGTAATAATTCTGTTTTCTTGACACATTATTGCTGTTCCAAAACATTAGAGAATTTTATTGCCCAAAACAGTGAAATGAAAATATTGCTCAATATCATAACTTGCTTTTCTGAGTCATGAAAGGTGAATCACTTAATTCGTCTAACTTATAACTCGCAGAGCAAATTAGATTTGAAACACTCTTATTTCCTTCAGAAATACTTCGATAATACCCGGTGATGATAATAACTTCTGAGCTGCACTTAATTCTCCAACAAAACAAAAGCATGCAGAAAATAAACGACTCAAGTCAGGTTTACAACTACTCATCACGCGAATTACAAAGTGCACGCCCCTAATATCACTGAATTCGTATCGCATCTTGCATATTTTACTGACATCATCTGTGGAATCAACCAACTTGAGATGAGAATGTCTTCATTAAGACTGTGCAAGACTATGAAGCATTTATTATGAATACTTCAGATTCTAGTATGAGTAAAAAATATTAAATAACGACCTAGATCTTCGATAAATTCCTCAAGCATCCAATACGCATATTTGTGATATTCAGACTCGTTTTGTTCTTGTTGTTATGGAAACTAGTCGTCTTAAGCAGCCAAAATATTTTAATAACGCTTCCCAATAATTCGGTAAATATAATTATGATTTTGCTTTGATTAATATGACAAGAGTGTATTGAATATATAATATTCCAAAACTAGTGATGCTCTAGCCAATATTCGCAGTGCCAATTCACTTCATTCGTACTTTTCCAATGGTGTTAACTTTGCACAGCTACCTGCAGCCCTTAATAATGAGTGCGGATTCAATCCAATTATCCAGCCTAGAACTTTTTGAAGGATTACTTTTTCTTGGAAGCTTGTCGTCCTTAGTACGTTTTCATTTTATAATTTCTAAATTTCTATATATTGTCCCCAAACTGTGTACTATCCCTAGAACTGAACTGTCTTCATCATATCAAAATTCTTTTTCTGTACTGTACATATTTTATCTACTACTGTTGATATTTTCTACTTCTTACAGTATTATGTACTGCCTGTCTTATCTTTGAATTTACTAGATAGTGATTCATTATTAATTGATGAAATTGAATTTTGGAGTTCTATTATCTTTTCTTTAGTTTCAATTAACTTTTGAACGGTACCTTGTATCAAGAACTGTTTTAGATAAAAGTTATAGCGCTTTCAATTACCTATAATTTGGTTGTTTTTTAACTCTCCACGACTAGAATTGCTTGAATTATCAAGGAAATACGTTAGGCCCATCCTCAGGATAATAGTCTTCCTGAAAATGAGTGATATCCTTCAAATTAATCGATACGACCTTTTTGTCACATTTTTTTCTGAAAACTAGATTCAATTATCTATCATTTGGTTATCATGGAGTCTTTCTACGACCAAAATTGATCGAGTTATAGGCACTTTTAAGCGTACCAATTTTCCAATCAGTCGACTTAGCTGGATTTTTGATAATAACTTTTGAGTATTTCCTTACATCAAAAAATATTTCCAATAAAAAATGTAGGCCCTTTGATTTTTTGTCATTTGATTGTTTTGGCACCTATCTATGACCAAGTTTTGCTGGTAACTTTTGAACGGTACCTTGTACCGAAAACTGTTTCAGATAAAAGTTATAGCGCTTCCAATTACCTATAACTTGTTTGCTTTTTCAGTTCTCTACGACTAGAATTGCTTGAATACAAATACAGAGATAAAAATACGAACATTTCGATAACTGGGGTCTGTTGCCATCATCAGGTGAACTGATACCACTGAATATTCGTAAGTCTACTAGCTTTATATCTACTGAAGTGAGGAGAATTTTGAACTAAAGAAAAATTTAACCAACAAAATGGACGACAACACAAGATCAAAACTTATTCCACACGACAGCAAACCTCCTCATCTATATGGTCTGCCAGAAATCTATAAGAAGAGCGTTCTTCTTCGACCTATTATCAGCTTGAGGAGAAATTACTGCTACCTATTATATCACCGCTGGCTGGGGACAGCAACATTTTCATGAAAGATTCTAAACACCTTATAATAATAATAATAAGTCTTTATTACTTAGCAGGTATACAAACCCAAAACAAGTAAATAATATGTAAAGAATCATAATTATTATCATTGAATAACTTACACATAACATAAACAGGAGATCTGAATAAGATAAGACGTATGTGGTCCTGCATATATGAAATGGCAAATTAGACAAAATTTGGGGAACATCTGTTTCATCACACAAAATATTGTTTAAAGTCCAAATTTTGAAAAGCACTGAATTGGGAAAGGGAGATAGTTTTGTAAGCGTTGATGTAGAAAGCTTATTTACCAACGTACTGGTCGGGGAATGAATCAGAATCGTAAAAGAAAGATTAGAAATGGATGAAGACTTAGAGAATAGAACAACTTGTCCATGCAATCGTAAAGCTCATAGAACTACTTACTTCCAAATTCTCTTCGACTTCTACCAACAAGACGACGGACTACCAGTGGTTTCACCACTTTCTCCAGTTTTACCCGACATATATATGTAATTCTTTGAAAAAAGGCCATAAAAAAACACGGATTTGATCAAAGAAATAGGTAAGATATGTGGATGACATATTTATCATCTGGAAATAAAGTGAACAAGATCTCCAGGAACTTTTCGACTATATTAATTCTCTCAGAACCAGCATCAATTTCACAATGAAATCCAGAACGTCTACCTTTTTTGGACGTGTTGGTAGAAAGAACCGGAAATAGTATCACACAGTATACCGAAAACCAACACATACAGGAAGTAAAGGTGGGCACAGTTAATCCGAAAGTTAACTTCGTTAATAAATTGTTGATTCGTTAATTAAAAAGTTAACTTCGATAATCGTCAGAGCGTTGAATAGACGAAAATTTAACACAAGTTAAAGTTAACCATCCAAAACATATATTGCTTTTAGGCTAGGAATCATGGGTAAATAAGAAGAAAACAAGTAGGTAGATAAATTATTATTAGTAATGTAGAATAGACAATAGTTCAATATATAATTTACTCAGCTCCGAAGATTACAAAAAAATTGTATGAATAGAAGTTTTGCATATTGTTCTTCATAAACATAAGTATATTAAAACTGTTATCCGACAGCGTTGATCGTTTAACACGCAAAATGCAGTACTAGACGGAATATATCGTTCACCATTCGACTCGTCGAACATACGAGCGTGGTGCAGCGCATTTACAGACAAACAAAATGACAACATGTCAACAAACAACCTATGTAACGGACTAAAGTTAACGGAAGTTCAGTTTAACGGAAGTTAACAGAAGCGTTAACATTTTTTGAAGTCAATTCGAAAGTTAATTCTTCACGCATATTGTTAACTTCGTGAATTAACGATTATCGGATTAACGAGTTAATGCCCACCTTTGACAGGAAGATATCTGAGCTTCCAATCGAATCACTCAGAAGCGACGAAGATTCGAGTGGCCAGGACTCTACTGGACAGAGCAAAGAGTCTCTTCAACACGTAGGAAGATAGAGAAAATCTGCAACACGCTGAGAACAAATGATTACCCGAACAATAGAATCAAAAAGATACTAAAGAAGCATAGAATGGCATCCATACATCAAAGGCGTTTTCGAGAAAATAAAACGAGTAGGCAGCAAACACAATATAGAGATAAAATTTCAAACGACAACAACACTGAAACATGTACTGTCAACAACTACGCCACCACCAACCGAATCCAGTAAAGGAATCTACCAGATTGATTGTGAATGTGGAAAACTATACCTTCACAAACCAGGATTAGAGAACATAAACGTCAAACTCAGAGAGGAGAAACTTCGAAATCAGGCATTGCGAACCACGCGTGGGAACATCATCACCCAATTCATTAAAACCAGGCGAAAGTAATAACTTGAAGAAGAATACACCTTCAAGAGAAAATACGAAGAGGCTGCCTACATCATGTATAACAGAGAAACAGTGTTTGGAAGAAATTCATAGTTTAAGAACTATCTTTCAAAATGAAAATCCAGGATCCACAACCACCCACTGAACCACATCCAAAGCCCTGCCTCACTTCCCTTGACTCACCTATCACGCCAGAAGAACTTGTCTCACTTGACCATTCATCCAACTCACAAGATTTACCCGTCTCATTTGGTCACCCTCATTTCACTAAATACAAGGCTCGCAGACTTAGGAATATTCAGTAGTATCAGTCCACCTAATGACGGCAACCGATCCCAGTTACCAAAACGTTGTGTATTATGTTAAATTTATGTACGGCTGCGATGGAAACTCTGTTAAGTCTACTTTTATTACACTTAGCTGTAAAAGCGAGAGCATTTAGCAGCGCATATAGAACAAAAGTTCACTCAAAGAAGGAAAAATGCAGGGAAGGACACTTCCATTCTACAGATGGTGCCTGACCGAATTAGTATTAAACCAAAACCTACAGGATAGAAATTCCTGCAAGGGATGATTGGGAGCAAATAGACCAACCGGTAGACAAAAATGACATCGCCATCTACACAGACGGCTCTAAGACCATTAATGGAACCAGAGCAGGGATACATGAAGCAAAAGGACTGAGACACAACCAATCGGTTGGACTTGGGACAAATGCGACAATATTTCAAGCCGAACTGCACGCGATCGCGATCAGTGTACAGTTACTGCTGGAGAGAAACTATAACAATAGGAGAATCTTCATAGGTACAGATAGATAAGCCGTTTTAAAAGCATTAGAGTCTCCAGAAATAAGATCTGGACTTGTCCTAGATTGTAATCATAGAATCAATACTTTTGGAGCGAGAAATTAATTAAATTTAATATGGGTACCCGGGCATTCAAAGATTGAAGGAAAACAGGTAGCCGACCGCCTAGCCAAGGACGGGACAAATCTGCCCTTAATCGGGCTAGAACCTGCTTGCGAAATTTCTATGGAAAGAGTCAAACAGGAAATAAAAATAATGCTCCAGCAATGGCACAAAATCTACTGGATACAATCACCAAGGCAGAGACAAGCAAGGCTCTTCCTGGATGAACCATCCAAGAAAAGGACAGACAGCCTACTCACCATGGGTAGGAATAATGTCAGACAAATAACAGAACTAATGACGGGACACTGTGCTATGAATAAACACCTACATACTTTGGGATTGAAACAAGAACCAATATGCAGAGGTTGTGGAGAAGAGGAGGAAACTCCTGAACATGTAATATGTCGTTGCCAGCAGACATAGTCTTCTAGGAGCGGAAAAACTGCCCTCGAAGAATTTAAAAGAGTTATATCTGAAGAAAATCTTAGATTTTGTTAGACAGACGGGGCTCCTATCAGAGGAGTGAAATACAGAGGGTACAATAGGTCAAAATGCCGCAGTATACGAACCTATGGGACACTACCTCATGTCAAATAATAATAACTGTCTACACAATTTTTCACTTACTTCAGTACCTTTTATACCATCATTCTATATTTAACAATATATCGGATTGTTTTTTGCTACGAGCGCTGTAAATACATACTTTTCTGAAAGATTTAGTGCAATAATAGACTCATTCTTGAATTTGGTTGTGAAATCTTGTACTGTATTTTGTAATTAAGCGATTGAAAATGAAATGTCTATCACGAATTCATTCACATTCCGCGTCTTATAGCAAAATACAGGACAGCAAAATTACTCGTAAAATTACAATAATTATTTTGTGTGCAATATATCGCACGTGCTTGACATATCGAAGAAGGGATTTTTCACTGGGCAAATAACACAGCTCGGGGTAACGTATGCTCCGCTATTAATATGCATTTTAGCCGCGAGCGAATGTCGGCGTTGTAGTCGAGCTGAACGCAAAACAAACACTGCAGCTAAAGGTGCCGATTAAGCGTTTATCACACGAAGGCCCAAGGGAGAATTGTGCAAGAGATAAATGGGTACACGGAGGGTGAATTATTTCATAGTAGGATAGTTTTTCAAAGTTTTGAGGGATAGTCGGTTTGGGAAGGTGAATTGCGTAATTGATACAAAAGATGATACTTGAAATATACAAACTAATTCGTTTTTAGCTATACTGTGAAAGCAGTGGAAGGTTCCTTTTTTCGATTTCTCGCTTATATCTCAGAAACAATGTATCCTAGCGATAAGATCATCATAGACAAAATTAAAGCTGATGAATTTGCTACAAGATTGTTTTCATTAATTTTTACGCTACCTTGCATAATTTCCAAAATGTTAGCGCTCAAAAATCACAAATTTTGACAAAAAAATTGCCCTATGTTCTTTGCCCAATTTAACTGGCAAACTCTTCACCACTTTGTCCTACAAAAAATGTTGTGAAGCATCAAATCTCCCTCAAGAATATAATATTTAATTTTGATCAAGTTAGAGCAATTTCAACAACAATGTGAAAACTTCGAAATTTTGCTGAGAAACTCAGCTTTCTTTCATTCCAATGATTCAACGCTATAGGTTATGTGCAAGGGGGCAGAGTTTGAACAAATATCGATGCAAGCACCATTGTAAGCATCGAACTCCATTTCTCAAAATACGTCATCGAGCATTGTAGTTTAAAACTGAAAATAATTGCATATAAAACTTAGGAAAATAGGAATATTAGTACATTTAAAGAATTATAGGATAAAATAGAAGTTCAATCGTTCGCCATTGCCCGCTAGAGGCGCTAGTAGATTTCATGCACGTAGGCTATATATTAGCATATGTATTCCGTTTCACACTCTTCTTCTTCATGTGTTGAAGAGGAGATACATCTTCGACGATTACTGGCAGAGGATCAATGTCTTCTTTCTCATCCCTATTGTCCAAGAAGAGGTTCCTTTCAAGACAGTTCCCTAGTTTTGGCAAGTAGGGTAACACTTGATAAATGCCTTTTCGCATCCGCATTTGGTAGTAGCGCAATCCTTTCGTTTTTAATATTTCATTCGGTGCAGCCCGATACTCACTGTGTACTAGGGTTAGAAATTTATTGGAAGTTAGCCATTTGAAGAGACAGCACATCTGAACTCGGTGTTATGTCCTCGGAGGATGTTGTTACGTTGTCCCCTCAGTTGGTGAGAGACATGAGATGCCCGGTTTGATATTGGCTACTGATTCAATCCTCCGTTGCTCGCGCGGCGTCTGTGAGACGCCAGTGAGTGTATTATACAACATAATTTCTAGAAGCGGAAAATGATGACGGTCAGCTCCCACGTATCTTCCTAACACAAGCCGATGTTGAATCACGCCACTCCGCTTTAGTCTATACAAGCAGGTCATAAAATAGGTGCTAATGGTGTCTCATAGACTCCCCGCGAGTACTTGTGTAACAATACGACAGTCAGCTATTTTGTAATAGTTGTGTACTTTAGCCATCAAATTGCGCATAATATTCAATATCGATATACAATATCAATTGACATGAATCAAAAACTAATTTTCAGTCCAGATAATGATGAAAATTCTGATAGATTCATTGAATTTAGTATTGCAGTTTGATGATGAGGAGCTCTTAGAGTCAAATGATACCAGCGAAGATAAATACAATCATATTGAGGAACAACTTGAATCAAGCGTTTCAGAACATGAAGTGTCAAGTGATGATGTAGAAAATGGAGATGATAATGATGAGACCAGAAATATAGCTTTTGGGAGAGACCATGATACTAAATGGAAAATAGAAAATCCTCTTCTCAACGTGAGGACTTATTCAAAAAATATGGTTACTTATTTGCCTGGTGTGAAATCTATCGCTGAAGAGGAAAAATCAGCTTTTGTTTCGTGGAGCATGCAAATTCCATATGTAATAGCTGTCTTCCAATAAATGAGTAATTCAATGCGTTATATCAGTGTTCTTAGTTTTCTCATGAATATTATTTTTCCTCCATATTTTTTTTATGTTTGATTTAATAAACGTCTACAGAAATAAACATGAAAATTCAGATACAAATAAAAAACCACCATTTTTATTTGGTGTCTGTCAGACGCCGCGCAAGCATTGCTGTTATGATAAGTAGCGCGCGCATTGGAGGGTTAATTGAGAATTGGTAATGTTAACCGTTCAGAGATTTCTCTTCCATCTCAAGATACCCTCTGTCCCAGTTTCCTTGATATCATCCTTAGTTGAGAAAGAGTCTGAGAAAACTGCAGCAGCTTCCTGGGTGTTTGGACACTTCAAATACATTTTGATAAATCCCGGCTTACTTTTTTGGTATGCTGCTGAGGTGATACCACACCCAGTAGAGGTGCGCAGAAGTTAAATGTCTCGCAGCCCTCAGGTCTGAAGCTCCTGGGTAAAAACCAATGGAGTTATTATATGTCTACGTCCAGGCTTGATGAAAATTATGTCGTGGTTACTAGGTGTCTTGGTTATCAATAAAACTATTAGGTCGGCGTTCTCACCAATAACAGCAACAGTGGTTGATTTTGACAACTCCACAGAAGTGTCTGCAATGAGGACATCCGCATTACTTTGTGCTTGAAGTGCTCTGATTCCATGTGCCTGTAGTTTGATCTTCAGCATGTTAGTCAGCCGATTTTTAATGTGGACATTTGACAGAAAGTCTCCCTGCTTCATAGTTATTACTGTTTCCTGATTGAAATGTATTGTCACAAATATGAAATATTTGTAGTAGTCAGGTCATATAATTATTTATTTGAATTCGCTGTAACTGTAATCCTAATTAGTATTGACCAGGTCGATGTTCAATTGTTGGACATGATTGGCAGGCTATGGTCACTAGATGTTCGGTGGTTGCCAGGCTACAACTGTTAGACAATTGAATGTTGGCCCATTGTCGGCTTAGGTATATAAGAGCGCGAGCTAGGAGAGAAACTCAATCATTCAGTGATTCAGTACGAGTAATTGTGCGCGATATTGTGAACATTCAAATTTGCTAAGGCGGTACCTTCTTTGCTGCTCAGCAAACTTGATTTGTTTGAATTTAAAATCTAATATTGCTGCATTATACAAATAATTTTTCACATATTAATTATCTCCATTTAAACTTCAACCAGAGGTAGTAAAATGGACTTCAAAGCAATATCAGTATACAAAAATGTATAATAATAACAATACACCAACAAGAATACCTCCTCCCATTATTTCGACGCTCAAAGGAAAATGACAGCTCCGTTACAAAATAATTTACTAGCGTTTATTTGTGAATCGATTCTAGGCCAAGGGAGGATTCAACTTGTAAAGAAATAGTTTTGTAAAATCGTCTCAGATGGACGGGTTTTTCTGACTTGTTGAAGTGGAAATCGGCGTCAATAGATGTTTTGTGCCCGGAAAGTAAATAGATCTGGTTTCTACTCCATTTGTGTGGTTGCAACAGTGTGAAACTACCCTCTTGTAATGAAAAAGATCTGAGGTCTTCCAAATTAAACTAGAAATAGATTCCTCCAAAGAAAACGTTCTTGAACTCCTGGAGTTAATAGCGTTATATTTTATCAAAATTGGGGAATAATTTTCAATGGGAAATGGAAGTATTCCTTGTGGTACCTTCTTTACTGAAGACATGTCTTACTTTGCAGCAAAATTTTACGTCTTTTGTAAAGCTGGGATGAACAAATCATTTCATTCACTATTAGTTTTATCTTATAGATGTGACATTTCCACTTTTCGAACTTCAATCTCTCAGACGATATTTTAAAAACAATTTTCTTTCTTTATTCATGTATGCAAATGTACACATCTACCATCGTGTCTGTAATGTTACAGCTTCATAAAGCCGCACGTACAGAAAATATTTTAATGAAAGCAAATTTACATAGAAAGAGAAGAGTTAATTCAATTTTGAGATATCCACTTACTTATGTCTTCTTCAAGATTGGATCGTAGGCGCTGAAAATGTGGAACGGTTTTTGTAAGATTTTATTTATATTAATATCTTTGACGGTAATAACTTTTTGCTGTTTTCTATCACAAATATCAATTATTATCATTATATTCATATATTCAAATATATGTATGAGGTTCAGAAGTTTATAACTATAGATTGGATTTGACAGGAATTGAGCATTTTTATATCAAATATTAAAACTGAATTTCCAGTTTTCATTGAAACTAATTTTTCACATTTTACAATCTGGAAAATATTTATATGACGTGTAATATAAAATTTCAGCGCCCTGTGTGGTCACAGATTATAAGACATAAAATTTCTAATCTCACGCGCGTCGTCAACTTTTATCTACACATCTAAAGTGAAATCAAGGTATTATTTTCCAGATGAATTTTTTATTCAATTAGACGTTATAATTTTCGTGAATAATTGAACAATGAATATTATAAGATTTAAATTCTGGTTTTCAACTAAAAAAGTGATGGAAATAGGTCAAATCTGACTTGATTCATTGTTATAAATGAAGTAATTAATCTTGAAACTAAGTAATGAAATTCTTTGGAGGAATATACTTTGTTTATTTGTTGAGCGTAGTTCGAGATCCTCGTAGGTATGCGTTCCGATAATGATGATTTATTGATTATAGATTAAAACTTTTCTAGCTAATGAAAGAACGGCTCTTTGCGACTAATGTTATTATCATTTCCATTAACAAAATCATCGTTTATTAATGCTGATATACGATGAATCTAATTTGGACAAAAGCGCATTCTAAGTTCAAGGTAGCTCTCATATTACAGAGCTTACAAAACATGATATTGAATATTACGAGTTGAAATTTAGAATTTATGGATGATAGAATTTCTGATATTATTTTCAGAGGATTTGAATCTTATTTATGTTGAGCTAGGATGAATAATAACGTGGGGAATAATCAGAGCCGTAACTGGAATTATTTTGATCAGATTTATTTTCTTACAGTTTGCATCAATTCCCAACAAGCTGAATTTTTGTACAGGTCTTGAATACGTCATTACAAATGCTACGTCAAAAGTTTTGATCGATCCCGCTTGTTCGTCGCTTCTTATCCGAGGTCGGTCACAAATTTTTGCTTTTTGCGTATTTCTCTGAAATGGTGAGAGCCAGCGGAAAAATGAATAAGCAAAAGTTTTAAAGAACGTAAAATTCCCACAAAAAAGGTGTTTACACTTTTTTCTCTCCGAAGCACTGTTTTCGAGTCATCGCGATTTTAAACGTAGAAAATACGAATATTCAATCATGTGGCCAGCATGCACCATTTGAAAGAAAATTTGAATATTGGCTTTTGTAATGCATGCACTTGAATACTATACGTGGAATATATACGATTGAGTGAGACAACGGCCGTCCCTAATTCCATTAATCGGTTGGCCTTAAGTAACATCAACAATTCATGCAGTTTTAAACGGTTTTCCGTACTAAATAGACGTGTTTTTCACACAGTATTTTCATTTAAAACTGTGCCGTTACAAAATTTCATAGAAATGTTAGAAGTTTACTTCATTTGCAGTGAATCTTTGACTGAAATAAAATAGAAGAGTTTCCCTCCAACATCTGCTTCTGCTTATCAACACTTATTTTGTGTGTTCTACCAAGTACAAGTGTGGTTGGACAATAAACTGAATCCTGAAGACTGGGACTGTAAATTCGATGAATAATAGTTTGGAGCCAATCCAGAATTTACTTCCACCTGCTCCGGAGAAATTTGTAATTGCAATAAAGACTGCACGAACAATTGTGTCAAGTAAAAAAGTTGGATTGTTTTGTACACCAGTTTGTGGCAATAGGGTATATTCATGAATTTATTTTATATTTTTAATTCACTGATTACATCGTTATAACATAGTAAGAGATATAAATTTTGTTTAAAAGTGCTGTAATCAAGTTTAAAAAAATATTTAAAATTGAGCATAATTTTGAGCTGTTTAAATGCAGCCATTTTCGTGCGCTCTATGGATGACGTCATATAGCATGTCCAGTGACATTAAAGTTCATTGTTTACTACAGGTATTTTTGTTCTCAACTTATTTCAGCATTAAAAAAGGTCAAAAGTCAGCTTATAAGTATTGCATTGTACCTGAATGCAAAATACTATCAGAAATGTACCTGATAAAGTCTTTTTTTCAATCCAGACAGGGTTTAAAATACGTAAAAAATGATAAAAGGTTATCAGAAGAGATGAAGTGTCATAATAAACTTGGCAAATCATGAATAACACTATATGTGATTAGTTTTAGCAATAAAATTCAGTATATGTATGCGGCTTCGTTTAACATTTTCTCGTTTTAAAATAAATGAATATTATAGGTTATGTTCACTGCTCATCATATTTCGGATTGTATTTATTGAAATAACGTACAGAATGTGTTATTATTGAATAATTTCTTTGCACTTAATCAATAAATGAATTCACAGCACACACGTTATTATTATGTTTTCTAATCAAAAGCCCTGCAATGCCATACAAAAGTAAGCAGTGCGCACTTGTTGGAATAGTATTTGACGTCACATTCTGTTTTAACCAATGGTGTTGCGTTTTAGAACTTAGAATTTCTTGCGCTTAATTTGCATTTTTATTTATTAATTTTGAGCAATTAAAAATATGTTAAATACCAAAATGATGGTTTAGTACAAAAGTCCGGCCAATATAAATTCGGAAGAAAAATATTTGAACCAAATTTAAATTTCATGCATATTCCCTATTGACAAGGCCACTCTTGCACTAATGCTGAATCAAATACAACAGATGCAGATTCTTTCAAAATCGGTGAGGATCTATCTGATATATCGCTTCTAAGAGCAGTCAACACAAATTGAGCACGGAGAGTGTTCTTGTAGAGTTTGATGATGAATAATGTAGCTTTTTTGCTGCCACAATTTTCATTATATTGATAGAATATTGTCCCACCAAATTTCCTGGATCGAAATATATCGTGAAGTACCTCAACTGGAGAAACCACCTTAAAAAAAAAATCGTTGAGTACACTTCTTCAGAGGTGGTGCGGAAATGTGTGATTACGGTTTGAAATCGCGATAACTCGAAAACGGTGCTTCGTAGAAAAAAAAGTATTGACACATTTTTTGTAGAGAATTGTATAATGTACAAACTTTTTCTTGTCCATTCTTCCTGTAGCTCTTGTCGTTTCAGAGATATACGCAAAAAATGAAGATTTGTGACCTTTGACATCGGATGAAAAACAACCCACAAGCGGGATCGATGAGGACTTTTGACATAGCATTTGTAATGACGTATTCAAGAGTTATACAAAAACTCAGCTTGTCGGTAATTTATGCAAACTGGAATATCTATTTTGTATGGACTATCAAATTTGACCACATAGGACTTCGTCAAATTGCTAAGAGTAACTCTCTTTTCATTATTATTTGCGTGGGCAATCTGTCATCAATAATTCTTGTTATACATATTTGAGAAATTTGTAGCTTAGGATCCTAATTATGAAAGTTTCACAAAAGACATGTACTTCAATAAAATTAATGAGTTTAATTAAGACATAGTTATTTCTCTTGTAAATTCGCTGGTATTCAAACTTGAAATTCTTCAAAACTTTTCATAATTTCTCCCCTCGTGAAATTAAATTGGTGTTTTGAGGGTTCTTTAAACCCTTTCATAATTATGTTAATCTGGATGCAAATTTGTTCGGAGCCTTTTATGTTCAATTTTGCATAAATATTCCGGCATGGAATACTTACTGCCCGGAATCAGGTTTTCTGAAGTAAATTGTTTTAAAAATTAATCGATAAAATTGCTTAATATACTAAAATACAGCTGTCATTGGTACTTCTTATAATGAAAAAGTCAAATTCTTCAGATTATAACTACTTCCTTCGTAATCGCTCATTTGAAGACTTCGTCTCGTGGCTGGATTATTCACATTCGCACGGAATGATCTCCATTCCGCACTTGTATCGGAATATACTATTTTGTACCCATATAATAAATGCAAATTAATTAATTTCTTCAATTTGAATTATGGTAGGAGCATGAAAAGGTAGATCGTAATATAAACATCTACATTATGTTATGATTGCAATTCGAAAGGTGTAAGTTGATTCAAATTTAATCATAGATTTCGAATCGATACTTTGTTATTAATAACATCTAGATTGCTGTGGGAATAATGACGTAACATTTGCATGTAAATGGTCAATTCTAGAGGATCGAACAAATTCTGTAGTTCATTTTGTAAATGTGCATTCAGTGCAATAGATGACTTTCTTCGTGATGCTAATTTGAATTTCTAGTGCTATTAACTTTAGTGGTTTGGAATGCAATTTGAAATTTACAGCTTCTACGATGATCGAAAAAGTTATAAGTTTGAAAAGTTCGAAGTACTTTCTCATGCAATTTTAATTACATATAATACTTGTATCTGGAAAAAAATATGACACTTTTCGTTTGATAATAATACTTCAAATTAATCCACCCCTGACAGCAGAATATAAACCCAAATAGGAAAAATAAAAAATAATCACTTACGTGATCTCATAACTTCTAGCAGACACTCAAGTTGACCTAACTAGTTATACAAGCTTCGTATCTACTTTAATGTGTAGCATACCGAGCTGTGTCAGTAAGCACCGGGTCTATAGTCTGGTTTCTAGTCTGCAATAGTGATAAAGGAACAAGAAATGGGGAAAAAATGACCGCTCCATTGCCTACACTGTTAAGTGTTTATCAGCCTTACGTCTAGCAGAGCCAGTACTACCTACTCACTATCTCGATGATTTGGTGCACTCATGTATGAATAGGGTAGGTGTTGCGCCTACTACACGCACCAGTGGTACTTAATATGTGGAACACAAGAAATAAATTGAATTTTTATGCAGAAAGGGAGGAATATAATCAATTAATTGCATATCTCAAAGTGACAACCATCATTGTTAAAGTGACAGATGCTGGTCATATTTTGGTTCTTACAAAAAATGATTACGTTTGGAAATAAAGATCCCTTTCTTATTATCACCAAACTAGACATCATTCAAATAATTTGTGAGAGAAATAAATGACAATCGTTTGAATACCCTCTTTGACACTTTTTACTAGAATTATACCCGCAACAGCTTCAATTTGATACCAAACACGATAGAGCTGAATTATTTAAAAAAACAACAGACGAACGTTTGCATGTGATGTCCAAATATTAGTGATAATAGTTTTAATGTCACATTATGATTCTTATCATTTCTTTGCTTCAGAAAAATATAACGAATTTTATAGTAAATAAATTTTAAAAATAATAAGAAAACACTGAGGTGAGCTACGTGAAGATTACAGAAATAAAACAATATAACCTTCTCTTCACATTTTATCAAAATTACTTATGCACATTTCAGTAGCAAAGCTACTATCTTCAGAGTACAATAAATCAGAGCGGAAAACAAATCTTATAACTACAAACATGATACAAAATATCATAACCATATCCAATCAAATCATAGGGCTTGAGGTGGGTGGAGCCAAGAACTACAAAGTAAGATTGAGTGAAAACAAAATGCAATAATATATTGAAACCCGATCTAACTTACCACAACCATGAAACAGGACACAGATTTGAAGAAAATAACTTGAAATTGCGAAAAGACTGTAACTATTACAGTCAATTTAACTTGTCAGAAGCTATATTCGAATAAAAAACACAAAAATAATTCATTGGAATTCGATCTGTCTCCTCTTGATAACACTTCATTAAATTGCATTGATAAGTTTTCTCTGCGGTTTAAATTTATTATAACACTGTAGTTCTTAGCTCCGCCCATCTGAAACTCTGTAATTTGACTTGATTCCTTTTAGTCTTGCATTACGTATGTCTCCTTCAGATAATCTTTTTTGCATAACTTTAATTAGATTTACCTATTGTTTTCATTTAATCTTACTCTGTAGTCCTAGGCTCCACCCACCTCAATCCCTATGATTTGATTGGATATGGTTTTGGTATTTTGTATCATGTTTTGTAACGATAAGCTTCGCTGTTGGCGGGGTTGTTACCTTTGGCGTCGCGTTCAAAACTGCTGACGGTTTGCTCATGTGCCAATACGGTCGGTGACGCAGTTTCTGAAGCAGACGGCTGGATAGCTCAGAAGGGAGGGGTTAGGGTTGTCAAAAATAATTATCAGGAGGTAGATATCACAACGAGATTTATTACACATAAAAACGACGACGATGAACATAGAACATAATTCTACAGGAACTTGCACGAAGATAACTTGGCCGACGGTGACGGGACTACTGTACATGACACTCGACACAAGCGGTCGCAGATGACGAGAAACTTTAAAACAAACAAATCGTGGAACGATTTCCCAAACGGTGAATTAATTTATCTTCGACGCTTGTGAAATCAAACTGGCTTCCAAGTAATGACTCTACGTTAAACTTGCTTAACGCTGTGAAGCCAATGATGACCCTTTCAACGGTGATTCGACGTTAAAACAATCTAACACAGCTAAATCACGACGACTTTGTCAGCGGTGACGCTATGTTAAGTTATTCCAACACTGTGAAATCAACAAGGACTTCGCCAGCGGTGCTTCTACGTTAAATCAGCCAAACACTGTGAAGTCAACCAAGACTTCGCCAGCGGTGATTCTACGTTAAATTATTCAAACACTGTGAAGTCGACAAAGACTTCGATAGCGGTGATTCTACGGTAAATTATTCAAAAAAATATTCCAATTTCAAACACAGCAAAAATATTCCAAGTTCAAAACAGTAAAAGCAAACAAATCTAAGTTCCTTCTACGGACTTATAAATAAAAACAAACTCACAGATTGTGTCAGACAGTTGGACTTAGCACAAAAACTCCACTTGGATAGTAAACACTCTATAGATGGCACTCGGTATCGGAACTAGAAGCGTACTTTGAAACGGCTGCTTAGAAGACTGGACTTTCAGAGGAGTGACTTAAGTCGGCCAGAAGGCCTTATTTATACTTAAATTTTAATGAATCCTTACTTAACATGTTTCCAAATTAAATTCATATTAGTGCTTACAGTAATGTAAAGAAGACATGCAGATAAAAAAAAAAAGTAATTTTACAAATACAAATTTCTTCACAATAACAACTTTCCTATTACTTTCCTTTCAGATACATCCTTTCCTGATTATATTTCCTTAAAATTAAAATTGTTCTAAATATTATTTTATCTGTCGGTAATGAAGTCAACTGTCAAATTGTCAGTTCACGAAGAACGTCAAACAAAATATACAATATACAACATATTTACAGAACATCGGTTGATTACATTCAGAGTTTATTAACGGTAAGGCACAAGACATAAATACAGATCAAGCAATATCGGTTGCATTTAATTTCAGGTGTCTTCAAAAAACCTAACCTCATTCCACTACATGTTACACCTTTAGTAATAATGATATCCGAGTAACTCTATTATTTCTATTTCGTCGAAATGCTCTGGGATGCTAGATCTGATGGAAATTATTATTGGATCTGACCAGATGCTGGATGAATATTTATGGTATTGGAAGCCAAATATATTCAATTGATATTCACCAGAAGCTCTCATATTCAAATCAACTTATTTATCATTCGGAATCTGTAACAAGTATTGTTCTTTATCTTGATAAGAAACGGCTCTTAGCATAATTCCTCATTAAATAATCATTAGCTTCGTTTAACAATCATTCGGAAGCTTTCAGAAATCACAGATTATTTTATCAGAACAATAGCTTATCGGAGATAATCAAGTCAGTGATTGGTGGTCCCTAATTAATTTATTCGAGTACTCGGAAAGAAATCGTTCATGCGCTGATATAACATTTACTTTTTGTACTATGAAAAATTGCTATAGGCTACGTGCATGAAGTCTACTAGCGCCTCTAGCGGGCAATGGAGAACGATTGAACTCCCATTTATCATTGTTTCATACCTATAATTTTTTAAATGTACTAATATTCATTTAATCCAGCTGTGTGCGTATAATATAACTTGCATAGCATAAAAGGTACGTTGAAATTAATTATTTTGACTATTTTTTCCTTAGGTTATAACGTACCTATTAGAGAAGATGTCTTTATTCGTCCAAATTGACAAGATAACCTCAAACTATGACGCCGATGATCTTGCGGATCGGGTTTGTAAGTATCAAACACTGTATCCCTTTTACCGAGGAAGCGTTGAAGAAAAGCGTGAAATTAGTTTTGCCATATTAAACATGTTGAAGAATATGTTGCAGACAATATTAACAACAAAATTATTGCGAAGTGCATCCGACAAACTTCTATCACTGAAACACCTTGCAAATTAGAGATAGAGATAAATTCATGAATCCCAAATCGATGATGAATTTTTCTAATTTCACAATTGAATTACAAACACCTTTGTCACATAGATTGATAATGAAAGACAGATAATACTCTATTTACCGCTTCTATGTTATAACTGGGTACATGAAATCTATGCAACTATATTTCACTTGAATCATCCTTAACACAATAGTCTGTAACAGAACAAGCGTTTTCCTATGTTTCATATGCAATTATTTTAACTTTTAAACTACAATGCTCAATGACGTATTCTGAGAAATGGAGTTCAATGGTTACAATGGTGCTCACCATGAGCGCTCGCATCTATATTTATTCAAACTCCGCCTTCTTGCACATAGCCTATATGCTCAATCCCTCTAAATACTCCTAGAGGTGTCCTATTTACGTTATAACTTCTTGTAAATCTGTGTTCTACTTCTAAAACAATCGTTCTGTCTGTATTTCCTTAATCCTTCATTGTGAGAATCATCATCCATTATCGGACTATTATGATTTAGGTTCAACACTTTCACCTTGCCTGGATAAATAATGAGAATTGTATGATTTTTTTTTACATTCACAGTGACGTGTGTTGTTTTAAGCCAGTTCAATGAACAACAGAGCAGTGCACCCCATATATCATTAGGTATTCAACATGTTGCATTTTGATGCTGAAATAGAGAAAAAAATAGATTCTTGAAAACATTAGCTATTTTCAATCTCCTATATCCATGAATTAAATTTGAAGAATTAATTGAATACTCGATATGATATCCACTTTTGTGTTTTTTTTTTGCGACGACTGTATTGGTCGGCATCTCTGCCCTACCCATTTGACTCAATGTCGATATGATAGAGCTCTACCCAAACCGACAGCCGACAATGCATTCACCGGATAGCTTCGAATAATGTAGTCATTGAGGCGTTGAGAAAATACGGCGCAGTGATTTCGTTCAATGTACACTATTTATGCGTTGCTCATGTGTTCGACACGCCACGTAGTGGTTCTTATTCAAACTGAACTTGAATTTTGTTCAGGCATGTTTTGCAAATTAAAAACTATTGTTCGATATGGGATTATACTGTTTTGCAAAAAAGAAATTTACATCATTTTTATTATGTTGAATTAAATGTAAGGGTGATTGACAATTTGGGAAATGGAATTTTAATTGTCCATTGTATTGGTAAACAAAGGGCTTTGAGGTGAATCCAATTTTTGTTTTGAATAAATGTTTGTAGATGCTACATGGTTTTTGTGGCAATTTGCGGAATAATCTATTCACTCTAAACATACTGTAGTTGATGAAAGCTGATCAGATTAGGTAGAACAAAAAAAACATTAAATAAATATGTTTTATTGGGTATAAGTTCTGTAAATTTATTAGAAACACAACAGCAAAGTGCTGCCTTTCTCAAGTGAAAATAAATATAAATATAAAAAAAACATTGTCTACCAATCTACATGAACTAGAAAGTCTAACTTCTCTTTAACCGGCAGCTACAAGCCTTTGGAGAGATGTAATTGAATTTCTTGAGCTACTCACTTATATATTTATACTTTATAATATTTATGTCAGTTGTCAGACATTTGAAAGATAATTCACTGTCGCACAGTGTGATTGTTACGTAATAGAGAATGATTGGTCATATGTGTGCAGTGCCACTTCTATTTGATGAGAATGATCGAGAACATCAAACGATGGTATATAAACTTACGTAGAGAACTAGAAATGTCGAGAACAAGCGATTTTTGCGATAATTACATTGTGCGACAAAAGGTGTACTGATATCTATATTCAAAGTTATTGAAGTACAAGTTACAAAATAATATTCATACGTGAAAAAATAATCTTCCATCCCGTTTTTAAACATATTGCAAGCACTAAGGAATGTGAGATCTGGCATACTCAAAGTTTAAATAGAAAAGATATGCAGAGAGCGGAAATTATTTATAGGTGTCTCATTTTAATTATATATTAATACGCGAGGAGATAGTTTTGTGCCCCTTTTCAAGCATATTGCATGCGGGAAGGAATGTGAGATTTCGCATACTTGAAGTTTATACGAAGAAAGTGAGCATAAAGCAAAAATTATATATAGGTACTGCATTCTAATCTATATGATAATATATGAACACAAAATTTTGTATTCTTTTTCAAGCACTTTGCGCGCTCAAAGGAATGTGAGACATGCCATATTTGAAATTTATATGGAGAAAGAGTGCAGAAAGCTCAAATTATATACAAAAGTCTTGTTCTAATTTTACGTGAATAGAAAACTTTTTACCGCGTACACGAAGGAATGTGACATTTGGCATATTTGAAGCTTGTATGGATAAGGTGCGCAGAAAGCTTAAATTATATACAAGATGTTCCATTTCAATTTTACATGAACAGGAAACTATTGTACCGCACCTACGAAGGAATGTGAAACTTGACATACTCGAAGTTCATATGGTGAAAGAGTGCAGAAAGTTGGAAGTATATGCAGTTGATCAATTTTAAATTACCACTGAAAATGATGTCTGAAGTAAAAGGTAAACGATCTACCCCTCCTCCAAAGGGTAGGGAAAGGAAACGCTCTGGAATCTTGAATAGGAAACACTATTTTTTATTTCAGATTCGGATAGAGTGTCGAATACCAGGTTGATTTTACCTGAAATCTCCGGGGATAAAGAGTTAAATTCAATAATGCTCAAATTCAGCACTATATTCAGTTATGGTCGAATTCCGATCACTGGACGACCATTAGTATAAATAAAATCAGAAAATCTGATTCTTGATGTAATTTTATTTCAAATTTCTGGCTTAAGTATCGTGATTGTAATCCAGTAGAACAAAGTCAAATTAATTGTTCACTTGCTGATAGGAAATGGGTCTTCTGTCACTTCCAATACAATATCTTCAATATGGTTATCGGAGGACATGTTGTTGATGCGCGGTATGAAGGATTCACGCTCAGCAGTGTATTGAAGACTGAGTTAATGATATATTTCATGGAAGTAGTGGATGATGCTGACTGTTAGATGATATAAAGAAAACGAAGTGTGGGAATTCAGTCAAGAGTTTGATTTTTAATCTACTCTAAAGTTTCGGTCCCACCTGGACTATCTTCAGGAGTGCTACATTGTACAAAGATGTGAACATGAGGGACAAAATGACAAAGTGAAATGAACAGTGTACTTACAATAAAATTAGTGTGTGTATGTGTTATCATCTGTGTGTGGTAACAAAATAAATAAAACTCGGTGTAATAAAAACGAGGAAAACAATCATGTTTTGGGACACAAATTTCAAAATAAAATATTTAAAATATTTGAAGAACTGTGCTTGGCAACAACTGACCGTTATTTAGTTGGTTAGTCACTGTATCAAGACCGGACATTCTTTTAATTTTGCTAACGCACGCATTCTACAGAATCAAGCTATTCTCAACAAAAGACTCACACTTGAAATGCTACGTATAAAACAGGACAAAAATAAGGTCAATGAAAAAACTGACACTATAGCCTTAAGCACTATTTATAATAACATTTTGAAATTATTTGAATGTTTTTGTTTGGTTTTTTCTTTTATGGCTTGCAACCCTTGATATCCTGATGTGATTCTTATCCATTGGTTGACTTCATCGCCTGACTGTTATCGACCTGTGTGATTTTGCTTTTCCGCATTACGCGGGCAAACACCTTATTCAACTAGCACTTAATCGTGGTCTTTCATAACGGTCAGTTGTTACCAAGCACAGTTTTTTGAATATTGTAAATATTTCATTTTGAAATTTGTGACCGAAAACATGATTGTTCTCCTTGTTTTTATTACACCGACTTTTATTTAATTTATTACCACACACAGATGTTAACACATACACACATTAATTTTATTGTTAGTACACTGTTCATTTCACTTTGTCATTTTGTTCCTCATGTTCACACCTTCGTACAATGTAGCACTCCTGAAGATGGTCCAGGTGGGACCGAAACTGTAGAGTAGAATGAAAATAAAGCTGTTGACTGAATTCCCACACTCCTCTTTCTTGACATATTTTATCATTTTTACTATAGTCTTCTTATTTCTTATTTTAGTGGGTATTATAATTCTCAGCTGCATTGGCCCGTATTTAGACGTCACTTCCAAATTGGCAATGCGCTTCTGAGATTTGTAGCTGCAATGATCTAGAAGTTGTTCTATTCATAACCCACTCACATCTTAATAGCACGCTGCTAGACTTCTTGTTTGGAGTTGGAACTCTGAATATTGGTCTTCGTCTTTATAGATTGCTCAATTGTAAATTTGCTTACTGAGGAGATACACGTAGGTTTAATTGAAAATAAGACAAAGTCTGTTCATACATGTTACCGTCACTTTTGTTACGTTGTAATGTACAAAATTCATCCTATGAAGTTCGTGAAGCAAATTTTTTGAATGACCAGATGAACAAAAGAACTTTGATCTCATGAAAAATGGGAAAAAATGGTGAGTGGCAATAAATAGAAGTGAAACACTAGTTTTGTAATATGAATCCGTTTCTTTTGAAACTTAGAAGCTTTTATTATAGTTATTATTTGCTTTATCCAAACGCGATTTTAATTTGATATCTGTCGAACCATAGACCAACGCTTTATTTATGGACCATCGACTTTGTACATATATTCTATTTACAAATATGCACAATTTTCTGTATTCTAATGGAATGAAATGTAGTATTCATATATGGTAACACTTTTGAGATTATTTATAATAGTAGATAGTTCGAATATATAATTTTTTAATCAAATTAGTGATTTTGAAGCTTTCCTAACCTAATGGAATCATTAATAAGGCCCAAAAGTTAAGAGTAACCCAAAAAAATATTAATGTTTATAGTTAGAATAATGCTGTACTAACTATGCGAGTATAATCGGACCGAGGAGAGAACACTTAAAATAACTTTACCTCAATTTTTAAATTATTGGGCGATTTAAATGCAGTTTTTACGTAGTTTTCAGATAACTACATATAATTATCATCGATTTAGTTCAAAGTTGTTGCAATAATACGAGAAATAAGCCTAAAAAATGGCGTTTTAAATTTGTCTATACGACAACGTATGTAAGAGTATATAAGAGAATTTATCTTGGATTTGATACATTCATTTGATATAATTGGAAATGCTTGTTGGTTGACGGTTTGATCTCAACTTAATCATACAAAATGTAGGTGTGTTACACCCACTAATAGGTAGAAAACATGAATGATTTTAGTTATTTCAAATTCACAATAATGCTACAAAATGTATAACAATTCAAATGCTCGTACCACCTAAAATTATATTCATAGAATAATTAACTAAACGCTTATAGGAAGCTTATACAATCCACTTTACATTGAAACCATTTTTAATCTCTAGCCGTTCAACCCTGTCTGTATGAAACAGCAAATAGTGCTACAAAATGGGATGAATCTATTACACTTCAAAGGCTTATATCCTTCAAAATAATAATTGTAGAGTAATCTGTCAATCCTCAAGCCACATTTAGACACTTTGGTCACTTTTAAATTGGGATTTACCTATATTCCATTAGGAAACAGTGCTACCAACATAATCCCGATCAAACTTTGTGCTTCAATTACAATTCGAACTCTATTGAGTCCATATTCAAATGATTCTACTTTTGACATACTCATTCATAGCACTAATCAGAAATTACGTGGGTATCTGTATTTGACGTGAGAGGAATTCAAATCAGCAAAACAAACTCCAAACTGTATCGACAATCATTTAGTGCCCAAAGGTCCAATTAAAAAAAAAATGTGCGGAACTTTTATTTATTTGTTCTGTAATTTTGAATATTTTTGGTCAATATTGAAAATGAATAGCCAGTATTCATAAAATATTTCATTGATCAGTACAAAATATGGCGATTGATCAGTATTTGATCGTTCCTCTAACACTGTTTTGTAGGATCAAGTGGCATTCCAATTCTGTATACCGTTTACAATCATTCAATTATCATTTTCGACGAATCAGAAGCTGTAAGTTTGACATTGCATAATTTTGAGAGTTTCTTTTGAAATACTGGTGTGTTTCCAATATCTTGTTGGAGAAAGTTGACAACTTGTTTGGAATGTCGTTTTTCACACTCGCGAACCAAAGTCCTCACCTTCGGCTCGGATTACAAACTTTTCACTTGTTTGGAATAAGAGCCATTCCATTCATCAGTTGTGCAAAGCTCGTGATGGGATTGGTATTATCGTCTTAGACTTCCAATCATCTCAATATGTTTGATTAGTGGTCAAATTTCGAAAATTAAAATTAACCCATGTTATCCTGAGTTCTATATACATGTAGAATTTCAAATCAATCGGTGATATTACTACGAAGGTCTAGCACTAGAAGCACAATCACATTTTGAGTTGATGTCAAAGGATACTCTTGCTGCAAAAATTATTATTCTTAATCCTGTGAAAAGACTTCATACTTCATTTGTGAATTAGTTGGATCTTCTTCGAGAATCAATGTTAACTGCATATATGGTCGTTCTTCATTACTATCTGCGGTTGACGTACGTGGCATGTAAATACTAACAGTTCAAATATTCATCTGTTCAACATTAAATCGAGTTCCTCATTCCACGATCCGCATACCGGCAGTGCAGGGCCATGTTGTGGAACAGTGTTTAGATTTGTGTCCATTCTACGGACTATGGAGGATTGCCACGCTTGGATGGTAGACACAGGGTGGGCTATTTATCTCACCAGACCTTCATGCTTACATGAATAATACTCAGGAACTTGGTCGCATTATGTGTTGAAGCAGTGGCTTTCAAACTATTTCCAGCAAGTTTCCATGTTGTACAAGCTTACAAAGTTTGATGCCCACTAAAAATAGACTACAGCGAATTGAATTAGATTTGATAATACGCCTGAAAACTTGTCAATCCTCAAATGATGCTGGAAATAATTATATTTATTATTCAAACTATCCGCAAGTTTTTTTTTTGCTCTACTCCCCTTTTGCATTCCCAGACCCGCCAGACTTTACTTATTTTCTGAGGAACAAAATGTGTGGAATAGAGTAGTGTTAGTATGTACTTTGATCATACGCATACTTGCTAGCTTGAGCCGATGGCCAATTTACAGATAACATCTGCTAGAGGTACCTACGTTAAAACATTATTTACTTTTCTTGAAGTTGAAGTGCTGATTTTTATATATGTTTCAGAGAATATTGTTTAAAATTAATAATCAACACTGCCAGACACCTCCCATCGGTGGTAATTCCTGCTAGACGCTTTAAAGCTCGCAAAAAAAAAACTATCCCACTTATAGACTAAGTCTTAATTTTTATATATGATACTCAGGGAACAATTGTAATACTTTTTGTAAACAGCCAAACCTAAGGAAAGGTTTATTTAATATCAAGCGTACAAATAATAACTTCACGTTCATACTCATAACAACATTTTAATTGTGTCTGTGGAATGTTTGGCCCCTACGATTGGTCTGGCTGCTTACAAAAAGTATTGAAATTATTTCCTGAGTATCATATATAAAAATTAGGACTCAGATTTTGAGTAAGATTACATTATTTTTTTGCGAGCTTTAAAGTGTCTAGCAGCAATTACCACCGATGGAAAGAGTCTGACAGTGTTAATTATCAATTTTCAATGATATCCACTTGAACATACATAAAAATCAGCATTCAGACTTTTAGAAAAATAAGTAATGTTTTAACGTACCTCTAGCACCTGGTATCTGTAAATTGGCCTTCGACCCAAGCTAGCAAGTATGTTTATGATCAAAATACATATTAATATTACTCTATCCCTCACATTTTGTTTCTCAGAAAATATGTGAATCACTGATTTCAGAATCAGCTTAAGTCCACTTTTGGCCATTCTTGGGTTATACACGAAATGCCGTTCAAAATACGTAGACTTATCGATTGAGCCCATAAACAACCTAAGTTCAACAAGCAAAAGGTATTTCACACGACCCGAAAATGTAGGCTAAACGCAAAAGCACCCTTAGTCCATGACTTTAGTCGTTTCTGAACTCATTCGCGCGCATCTCGCTGATCTTGGCTGTGTCCTGTCTGACCAAAAAATTATGCATATCAAAAATGCTCATGAATCTGTGAATAAAAATAAAAGAGTCCAGAACTTTTGGAGGAAGATTTTGGAATGGCTGACAGTTCTGAAGAATGATAATTGAGCAATTTGAAAACTAGAAAATAATTTGGACCCAAACCTAAACCTCCTTGAGATCCTGACATTTACTAGCAGTGGTGTCTTCTCGTGGCGGATGCCGAGGGCCACTTTGTGTTGCTGCGTCAGCAGAATAAGTAATAATCTGGGACTTCTAATAGACTAACATCAAAACGTGGGGAGCATTTGGAATATATCTTTTGGTGGGCTTGGAAACAATCCTTATACAGTTGTTATACATATTTTTATACTCCCCACATTTTTTTTTTGTCTGTTAAAAGTCCCAAATTAACACATACTCTGTTGACGCAGCGACACAAAGTGCTCCTTGGCATCCGAAACGACAAGAAAGCACTGCTAGTATTGTACGATTTCTTATCAGACGTTAGAATCTCAAGGAGGTTCAGGTTTGTGTCCTAATTCATTTTCTAGTTTTTGGTATAGCTGATGATTTAGAACGAAAACGTTTAATTTGAATGTTCTTGTTTTCATTTTTCAATTTTAGTTTGGTATTTGCCTCGTCCACCTCTTGACCCATCACCAAATCCACGTTACCAAGTGTAGTTTATAGGACACCCGTTTAAGCCAACCATATGAGCCTAAGTTCGTAGGGGTTACTAGTAAAGCCTCATTCACAATACAAAATTAGTAGTTAGTGTTAGTAGTTATGGTTAATGGTTAGCATTTATATTTTGAGCTCTGAAAACAGCATTAACAATGCTCCAAATTAACGCCTTACAATTATAGTTTCTTCCGTTAATAAAGTGTACTCTGGGTCCAATACAGGACTTAATAGAAAATTCTTCAGATGTTTTTAGATTAAAATTCAGAATAAAACTAAAACATTTAGGACAAGAAAACTATGAACTAACCTCAATTTTATTATTAATTTGATTCTTTCAAGTGATCAACATAAGTGAGTAATATACTTCTCTAAATTTGATGTTGAGCCATTTTGTACAGATTTCATAGCAAAAACAGATAGAACTCAAATGTCAAATAAATTAAAAAAATATATATATATATATATATATATATATATTCATCCCTTTTTCTCCCTCTTCTGATTGGTCGAGCCACTAACTACTAACCAAAAAGTTTGGAGCTAGCAAACTCTTGCGCTTAACACACGATTGTGCATGTCAAACATCTAGCACTAACCATAACTACTAACACTAACTACTAATTTCTTGTTGTTAATGAAGTTTAACCGTTGGAGAATTCCACTGTCCACCTCCTGTCTCCATAATTAGACCCTTGATACCAAGTTGAAATTGTCATAATGTTGTATTGTCACGGTAACTCAATGTGTGTGCAAAGTTTTATAAGAAGCTGTTTATAGTACAGTCATTTGGTGGTTTTACCTGGAAAGTTCTCGGGGAGTTTCAGAAATGGATAATTTCATAAATTTCGATGTGCTCTTTCCGAATTTCAACTTCGCCATCTCGTATCTTTGCCGCTCGCGCCACTATATTGGAAGAATGGCGTCTAAAAATAGTTTTTCGACAATATCTCCTTTCCCTACTCAATTCACGATAAAAACATTCATATACAAAATGAAACTAGAGACAATTTTCTACAATTTTTGTGATAACTTTTTTTCGTGGAATCAATAGTTTTGGCGTAGGAGCGCCGCAAATTTTAGTTGGGCACGTAGATTGCGGTTGTGGATAAGTCGTGACATATCTTCCTGTACGTAAAGATGCAGCTATCAACTCCTCATTTTTATATCGTTTTCAACATACATCATGAACCACTATCGATCTCAGTCCCACCAAAAGTCCATCCTTGTTGTCCTTTCTTTTAATACTTGACTTACGACAAGTCTTCAATCCTCTTTCTTTCACTGCATTCACTTTACTTTTATGCAACAGATTAGCACAAATAAAACAATTCACTTCATTAAAAGCCATGGCTCTATAAATGCAAGCGACACCTTTATAACTGCGGAAGATGGGCCATAGTAAGCCGGTTTTCAAAGCGAAGTTAAATATTTATTGTTAGTATGGTTTTTAGATTCAAGTTAATTTATAATCCACCAATTTCAGTTGAAATCAATGTCACGAATTGGCGTGGATGTATAATGGTTTGCGGCACTCGTACGCCAAAACTATTGATTTTATGAAAAAAGAGGTTATTACATAAATTGTGAGAAATTTGTTCTAATTTCATTTTGTATATGAATACTTTAATTATAAAATGAGTCGGAAAGGAGTTATTGTCAAAAAACTGTTTTTAGGCACAATTTTTTCTCATATGGCGGCGCGATAAATAAATTTCCATTGATAAACTATTTTATCCAAACTCGAACAGAAATAAGAAAACAATATGAATAATTTGGAGTACTGCCTATAAAAACCTTTTTAGACAAAGAAGTAAATTACTTTTGTATATTTTTCATCTAACTCACCCCTTGATAATCACCGTCATTGTTCTCACCCCATAATTTTTCCTTCCCTAGAACACAATCAACCAAATCAACCTCCGGAACCGGTCTCTCAAAAAACTAATTAAATAACAACAAATTCGCCCCTGGAAGCGGTGGGCAGGTGATCTTCCTGTCTTTCACCCCTGTAGAATCGTGGTCAAAGGTAGTTGTCAGTCACAACGCCCTGGGGAATCACAGCAGTGGTGCAAAACAAAACATTAGTGGTTAGTCTGAGGTGGAAAGTAGTTTAACTTTGAGGAAATTTGCTGGGTAGTAGTTTGTGTATTTGACCAGAGGGTGATTTCTTAGGTGAACTGAATACAGTTAAAACGTAGTTGTTGGAGAATTTTAGGTGTTACATTACTGCCAACTTGGTTTATCTGTATTCGGTGAATTTAAGTATATAATTCCATAACCTCACAAAACAAATTAAGCAACTGAAGTAAATAAATTCCTCTTGAAATATTCAAAATAAAGCCCTCAATAATTTCTCCAATCTCTTCTGCGGGATTCGATGCTCAGAGGGTCCATCGCACATCCTACAAATTTCATTTATAGGCTCCTTTACCTCTCCGTAATGTTCTTCCTTCGGAGAAACCGCAGGATTTGCTGCGCTCATCTCACAAGCACCGCAGGGCGAGCCAGGAGAAATATTCAAACGCTGCACTGAGCACTCCGATCCTATAAATCCTGATTGATTAGAACGCCCGCCATCGGCTCCGAGAATAAAGTGACAGACAGTTGAAATGGATAACTCAAGGTACTTATAATAGGGTGCTGAAGAAAGTTCATTCTATTGATTTCGATTCAAATAAACTTAAAGGATAAGAGAAGGATTTATGAGAAAAAGGATAGCTGGAGTCAAGGGCAAATAATTGAATGAATATTTCTTTGTTAGTTGTCACATCAAGTATTTTGACTTAGTTCATCTCCAACAAATCATTTTGCGTAAACTATCACGTGGGGACAAAATATACACCCTGAATCGTTTTCACGTCTATAACTAATTCCATCTGCAGCCACTGCGCTCACCGCTACGGATTAATTTTCCTCCCACTGCAAGGTGTCAGCACTTAATCAATATAGATAAATGGCCCTAGTAATGCAATCTAAGACCCCAGCCCCATCTTGTCGTTTGTCTTCGAGCGATGTGTAAATGATACTAATCAAAGCCCTTTTTGCTGATTTATCCCACAATCTGCTCGTAGAGAACTAATAAAAAAGGATTGGAGCCTCTAGCTTCACCATCCAGGCTTTTATTGATATTAGAAGTTCAAACTGAATATTGGGAAATAAAATCCGTCGTCGACTTTGGTTACTGGAAATTTGGTGGGTATTTTTGTTGGGACTCAATTATTGATAATGGAAAGTATCGTAACGTGGAAAAGTGTCATAATTCGTAAAAATAGAATGAGCTTTGAACCGGCCCTTTCTGGGCGGGGCCTTTCGTTCGTTTGTATCGCGCCGCCCCGCCCCGCACGGTCGAAAATTCTAGTAAAGTGCTCTCAAATGATGTAGAACACTTCCAGAAATAGACATCTGTGTATATATGGGCAGACGACCTGACTGAGGAACAGTGAAATAGTGAATATCAAGCAGTGAATATCCAGTGAATGATCAGTGTGATAAATAAATAAGTTGTTAAAATAAATATTGGTGACTTTGTGAGGGGTGAGGGAGCTGTAAGAAGAGTTTTTGTTGGTAGTATGATTTTCAGTGCGTTAGATCCTGAATAACCAAACTATTTCTATTCTTCATTATCTTGAAGTTAAACGTCAATTATTCAATTTTAGTTCTTTAGTTTCGACCGAATCATTTCGATACTTTTTTCAGGGCAATTACAATCAACTCTTGATTGTGATGGATTCTATTTCCAGTTTCGTTTTGTTCCCAACGACAAAACGTATTAAAAATTATGAATTTAAAAATCATCTCTGACGTGTTACTAATTCAATTAAATAACGCACGACGTACGGAATTCCGCGATTTTCCAGCCGTGCACTTTGACTTTGATTCGTTGCCACGTGACCGGATCTCATCACCCCTCTTCCTGAAAGGGAGCAGGACCTGCCACTTGCCGCACGCGTCCTGAATTTTAACGGTATCACTGAAATGAAAATAGGATAATGTTTTTTTTTCTTCCCGAATTTTTTATCCTGAAAAATCAGTGCTATAGTTGGCTCGTAAGTTTTGCATAGAAAAGTTTTAGGATTTGTCATTTATTTTTGTGATATATTGCTGTTTTAGCGTTATGTAGAGTAGTTTTTGGACAGGAAAGTTTTGAGGTATCAAAGAAAATAACAAGAAATTTAACATCGGGTTTCACGACATGTGAAACATTTTTAGTTGTAAGATAAATGAGAATCATTCGTTTGAATTTGCTTATGTATATTTTTTGTTGCAGGTGAGGATCCTCCATTTTTCTTGGTTATGTGGTTCTTTGAGAGGTATGTTATAATTTCTGAACTGTAATTTTTATATCTACAGGATGTTTCTCAGGATTTTCATTCATAACATCTCGGTAGATTATTTAATCATTATTCCGCCTGAAACAACTCTTATAAGCTATATTTTCCGTGATACAAGTGTTATAAATATATTATGAATTGAATAAACTAGGTTCATATATGTTTATTATTCATGACTTATGTAATGCTGAATATAAGATAGGTTTCATGAGATGTTCCGAAGTAAAGCACGTAATTTTCTCTAAGAAAATATGAAATCTTCATATCAAAGAGACATCTTCAAAATAACAATATATTGTCATAATGATTGGCACTTAATAATGGAACGTGAATCAAATTCAAAAACATTGACGTGTTTCTAATATGCTTCTTGTAGAGTGAGATACATGTGTGTACAAATTGTTTTCCTTGTACAAAGATCAATTAAATTTAAAATTTATTCTTGGATAAACTATATCTACTGTTAAAACATCTATTCAAAATTAAGAAATTGTGACAAATTTTATTGTAAATAATTTTTTCAATACAGGTTACAGTGTGAATATTTATTTTACAAACTCGTATGATCACTGTATTGTTCACAGTTATTTATACTAAATGACTTTCTCTCGTAGCTCATGCTCTTATATACCAAATCAAACAATAGGCCAACATTAAATTGTCTAACAGTTGATGCCTGGCAACCACCGAACATCCAGTAACCGTAGGCTGTCAATCACGTCCGACAATTAAACATCGATTTGGTCAATTCTGTCTAGGATTACAGTTATATACAGAATTTGAATAAATAATTATGTGAGCTAATTACTTGAAATTGAAATATTTTACATTTGTGACACTGCTCCCTCCTCATGGTTCGTCGTCCTCAGCGAACTCAGAATCTCGCCCTTGGTATGACCACAACCTTTTCCCATGAATTTGCACACTTTTCTCTTCTTCTTCTGGGGTTGTAGAACCACACTCAATTGCCTTGCTGGAACCTGAGACCGATAGTTTTATTTCATAAGTTGAGGACAAAACCTAGTGTGCTCAAAAAACCTGATGAGATATTTGAGTAGCGGATTGAAAAAGTTACATGCAATGAAATACAAATTTTATTGCATAATATACATGCCTTATAATGTATTAACATTGATAATTCCACTCATTGAAATTTCTTACACATAGGTTGGCTACAGTTGCGGTGTTTATTAGTTGATGGTGTAATATCTCGTACGAGTTGACACTTTTCGTCACTGCTTCTTAAATGATTGAGATATAACATATAAATGTAGCAGCATATGACGTCATGAATCTAGTCCCATTAATTGATGTCGTCAATCTTCTGTTCAAAATCTCTGGTATATATTTGTACTTACATATTTTATGACAAATTGGGCCGAATTCATCTCCCTTTATCAGAAAATAAGGCTTGACCATGAAATTGTCTTCTATTTTTTTCTCATGAATTGTTAATATACATTTATATGTTTATTTATGATATTTCAGCAAAGCTTAAAATAACGGAGAAAACGAAATATCCATTCATTTCACTTTATGAGTTCATAAGTTGAAAGATAACAATCCTTATATGACGGAATTCGAAATCATCTTGTAATTTGTACATGTAAAAGGTGATTCACTTAGGCCCGGTTTCACCAAAGTCAGTTAAATTTATCTAGAGGTTATTTTGAGTTAGTAACTATAGTTACAATTGTATCAACAATAGTTTTCGTATAAAATAACCTCTGGATAAATTTAACTGGCTTTGGTGAAACTGGCCCTTAGAGGTACATTTTTCTTAATGTATTTTGTGACCGATGACAACTTGTCATTATATTTTTGTTCGGTATTGTTTGACATTTCATCGTGGAAAGACTTAGCCTGGCACAATCCCTACAGATCATTCAGCTGCGAAAATCAGTGTTCTATGAGAAATTCGTTCCGTATAGTTAGAACACGGTCTTATACACAGGCCTTGACACTAGCATCCATTACCGTGGTTGCGGGTTGACTCTTATTGAAGCTTTATCTAATTATTATTTGCTCCAAAAGAGATGCTACGATCGAAAAGAGCATGCGAAAGATAAAGATGGAGAGTGTGTATTAAACAGGGTATTAAAGAAAGACAAAAACTATAGGATCGGAAATACTATTGAACCTAATCTAACCAACCTTTTCGTGCTATGCTTCATATTGAGTAATTAACTGCGAATCAATAAATAAGTGAGAGTACAACTCATTGAATATGCCTGACTTCCATTCGTAATATTTATAACAATGTTAACAATGCTAAATCGCCGTGGAAACGGTGCATATCAGTGGGTATTTGAACGTGTAGAAATACCATCGAGTATTACACTAGTGGTCAAAGTGAGTATTTTACTTAAAGATGTGGATGCCTCCAATTTGTTACCTCGTGCTTTCTTCGCATATTCTTCTGAATATCTTCATCAATTTTATCTTCTGATCTATCACCAAACCTCTTTGAACTAGTTTCCATATCAGAACGCAATTTATTTTTCTATTATTCGTGAAAGAAAATGCAAGAAATTCTAATTTTTCAATTTGACAGATGTTTGTTTACTCGTTCGTATGAAAATTACGTGACTTGCTACTTAAATCATAGAAAACTAATTTGAAAAAATGGTTTGACTCCTGGAATAGTCCTCCATACCATTTGTAGTTGAAGTATTATGGACTATTTTTGTGGTGCAATCACTGATGTTTATTGTGCTTGTGAATACCACTTGTGCTGCCCACTCGTGGTATTCAAACGCAAGCACAATAAACATTCGTGATAGCACCACAAAAATAATTGATAATACTTCAACGTCTTATGGTATAATAAATGATTGTTGCCTTGTACTACGATGTAAATCAGGGTGAAATACTTTGGACTAAAGCGTTCAGTTCTCAAAGTCTCCAATAAGAAAAGAATCACTGAAAAGGTGGGAAAATGTTATATTTTGTAGTTTATAACTATAATTTTACTTACAATAATAATTCAGTGAAAATTTAGGAAAACTTTTATGTATTCCAAGTTGAAATTTTCAATCAAAAAGTTTTTTGGTTTAAATTTTTTGACGTTTGACGCTTAGACTCGCTGTTTCTTCTCTTTCTAATGCACATTCTCTGTTTCTCTTGCACATTTGTCTCCTTGATCGCTACGCCGTATGTGTTAGTTCTATTAACTAGTAAACTGCTTCAATAAAGGGTATCTTCACTACTGACGAGTGTCAAGAACTTAGAGCTACTTATGGCTCACATACTCGGCCTACAAAACGCCCAATTTGCTATACCATCAAAAAATCTGAAACCCAATTTTCATTATTAGATGACATGGGACCCAATATGCCACATCCAACACGTGGTGAACAAAATATAGCGGCGGTAGCTGAGAATAGCCTACTAGAACGTAACTGTTGATGACGCCCATATCGCGCCTTGATAACGAACTATTTGCTGCCTGAAATTAAAGCCCGTGATTTCGAGGACATTTGGTACCAACAAGACGGTGCTACTTGCCACACAGTCCGCGAAACCATGGCTTCAATGCAAATAATTCGATGAACAGTCAATTTCACTCTTCGGACCGGTAGATTGGCCGCCTCCATTAACACTAATCGCTGCTACTGTATAGAATTCTTGGTTTCAAGCAAATATATGCTCTTTGCAGATTACAGAAAATATGTAGGAAAGATGAAAATAGCTTGGAAATTATTGCAATACAGACAGGAATTATTGGATTGTACCCTCATAAACACGACCATAGTTACTCAGAAAAATACTTATTTTGTGCTTCTAATCTTAGCTTAGCAATACATGCTTAATACTGAACTGTGCAACAGGAAATATTTAGTGCAGAATGTACAAGTTAGTATCAAATTTATTTATGAATATTGGCAGAAATAATGCACATTATTTTCAATGAAAAAAATATATGTATAATTAATCAGAAGCTTTCCACGACCACCGCTGCAGCGTGTCCAATCTCAGATTTCAATATGTTATACATATTAATGACAATTTGTTGTTCGTGTTCGTGAAAGTGTGAACGAAAAGCATCGCAAGTAGAAGTACTTGCAGAAATTTCAGATTTCGAATCATCCAATATTGCAAGTCACTGTCACTGTTTTCTTGTTCTTCCTCTTCACAAACACTTGCATCTAACCACGACCTGAACATTTAATTTCCGAATGTAGAATAAAAACCACAGAATAAGAAAATGAAGCCAGCATGTATACTGCTGCACTAGATACTATAAATTGAAATAAAATTTAGAGTAGCCTCAACTCCAAAATCTGATTTAACTTAACGGATTATCTAAGTAATTAGCAATGATTGGAAGCGATTACTAACTGGAAATCTCACCGATATGAGGTAGTACTACTCCAAAGTACAGGTAGAAAAATGAAAATTGTATGGTTACACTGTCCTATATTATTAATAATTGTAAGAGTTTGCATAGTCGGCACTTGGTGGAACATTTTGAACAATTAATTGTTATCAAAAACACTTCATTATCCACGAAAGTTAATGTCTGAAAAGACGAATTTGAGGACGGATTTATGCGTGTTATGTTGTATTGGATAGATTTATGTGATTTGCGATACTTTGAAACTGCTCAGAATGTAGTAATTTTGACCTTTTTCAAACCTCATAAAACTGCAGATAGCGCTCTGAAAACACGGAAAATGATGTATTTGCCGATATATTCATACATATTATGAAGTCCTAATAAAACTTTTGTGGATAATCAAGTGTTTTTAATTACAATTATTTGTCCTGTTATACATTTTACTGAGTAATTACGGTCGTGTTCATGAGAGTACAATCCAATAGTCCCTGTCTGCACTTAAATAATTTTGAATCAATTTTTATCTTTCCTACATATATTTTATAACCTGCGAAGAGCATATATTTGCTTGAAATCAAGAATTCTAAACAGTAGCAGCGATTAGTGTTTATGGAGGGATCTAAAACTCATTTTTTCAAATGTAAGATGGACAAACTATACCTTTTGTGTCCCACTTTACTTGAGAAAATATCTTTGTTTGGAAGAAAACCTGGCTTGATCTTGAATTTTTAGAATGAAGATTCTAAATATGAAGAGCTCAGTACACTTTTCGTGGTTGTCTCTGGCTCAAGTTCAATCCCACAAGCGCGCCTAGTGTAATCTCTGAATAGCACGCGCGCATTTGACATCAAACTTGAGCCCAAGAAATGATAGAACGATGCAATAAATTCCTTATGTTGGGTTGAAATCCAGTAATACGATTCAATAACAAGTAATTCGTACCATAATTAAAAGAAATCAAGTTCAAGTAAGGTGTTTTGCAAAGCAAAATATTTGTTTATGTGGGGCACGAAAGATACTCCACAGCAAATCTTTATCAAAATTGGGTGATAGGCCGCCAATTGACAGTTGTATTTTCAGTTTCCCTGTCAATCTTTTATATTTGAGATTAATAATTACATCCATCAAAAAAATTTGCCGAATAAGTAATCGTGTGCAACAGTTCTGTAATTTCAAGGAGAAAAGAACTCCTCCCTCATAGCTCTAATTCTTTTAAGCCTTTGGCGCTTTGCAGGTCTTTTTTTAATTCCGTTATAATTTCGTCTGGACGGCTAATTACCAATCAGTTCTGGTACACTACTCGTCAGGAGCAACTTCTAGCTCCAAGGGGTCTTTAGCAAGTTTTATGTCTTTTAACGTGTTGAACAGAGGTCGTTTAGCTCCATTTCGAATACCTCAGACTTTAATGACAGCCAAGAATATTATGAAAAAGGAATCTTTTTATTAATTATGCTCTAGTTTGAATTATGAATTTTATTTGGATTATTATGACTGTTGTTCAATTGAATGAAATATTTCTCTTTTTTTGGAATAAATATATCAAAATGTCCTAGTGTTCCGCATTTAGTGGAGAAGTAGAACAAACTAAATAAGAACATGTCTATTTCCGACTGCGTCGTTGAAACAAAAGCAGCTTCCTGTCACATAACAAAACCTCGACGTCAGAGAGCGCGTAACGTGGCGTAACCAAAACATAACCCTACATGACACGTAAAATTCCACTAGCGTAACCTTGTTCCGCTTGCGATTTAAGTTCAGTGGCTTGGCGGTCCTGATATTGCCGCACCGGATAAAAATCATCATCAGAGCCAGAGCACTGTCCTCCTACTAACTCCTGCTACAGTGCAGGAGAGCGGGACGCGTGGTTCCTGATTGCCGGTATCCGGGATGTTACGCCCGTGGGAAGGAGGGATTTGTCACGGGTATTATACAACAGGAGTGATCAGCGCCGTGATTTTCAAAAGTGACAGAAAAGAGCGATTCATCATAATTTTTGTTTTGATGTTACGTTATTACTTTTTTAAATCAATCTCAAAGACTTGAAGAACTTCCAGTAATTCTTGGCCAACTCTCTTACAGCTGTGCGAAAGAGAATGCCGCACTTTCTGCTTTGAATATAAACAGGCATATGGAGGGTCCAATTTCACAGTTTGGTGAATTTTATACTCTAAGTAACATTATCTACAAATACTCGCTGGAAACTTCTTCAAGGTCTCGTTAAATTAATGAACTGTTAACTGAACTGCTTTGTCAAGAATTTCAGACAGGATGTTGATTTCAAATCTTTTTTTTATATCTAGTCGAAATACGAACAAAGCGGCGTAACACTTTTATGTATGCCACTTTGGTCATAACATAAATCATAAAAAGCAATTTATTGTAGGAAAGATCGTTTGATCTAGCGTAGGCGATTGAATGAGCTAAGTTTTCATATCAAATTTTCACATGATTGTGTCATTACATTTACGGATGGTAAATCATGGAAGCAGTAACGTACTAAAAACAGATCCCATAAAAATAATACTTATAATCGCGCGGCAGTAAATCGTTATGACATCTAATAAAGTCAAGCTCAATTAATTGTAAGAACTCATAGCGCTTCTATAATATATCCTCGATCCTTACGTTGCGGCATGTCCTGAAGGAGATTTGGATTAACATCCCCAAACCAATGCCGATATCTTATTAATAATTGTTTTATTCATATTGATTGAAGGGGTCGAAAAAAACTTATGTTTGGCTGATAAGATATTGGTGGCCTTACCGTCACGAGTAAGGGGCTGGTCAGGTGTTAGGGCGTAATTGAGCCGAATTTCCTGAAAGTTATTTGAGTTTGAGCCACGATGCTCTGTAAAATGTCATGATACAGTTACACACATCAATTCCTCACCATCGGGGCATTTCAGGCTTAGTTTAGGTGGCTAGAACGGATCTAAAAATGATACACCTGCCTCAGAGGTTGAATAGGATATCTGGCTAACAAAAAGGCCGTTGAGTTTACCAAATACTATAGTGAACACCGATGTCCGCGACACACGCGAATTGGCCAATTCACCCACTCTTGGAACAACCCCGTTGCCTGCAATAACACAAAGTATATGCGATTGGCAGAAACATATTTCTGTGCAACACCGACAGAATAATATAGCATCGGTGGTTCCCAGATAGCTGTCACCAGCATTGTTCATCTCTTGTTGCACGACATCTAAGGATGGCTATCAGTACCATAATGCTGTACCGATGCCTGCGACACACGTAGGTTGGTCGATTCATCCACCCATGGAGTAACACCGTTGCCGCAATAGCACAAAGAATATATGGTTGGCAACAATCACCGCCATCACACGGTCAAGATGTGAGCACTGATGGCTTCCTAGATAGCTAAGGGTACCAACACTTCAAAGAAAAAAGATCATAGTTCACAAACACCTAGCGTCACCACATGTGACGCTAAACATATCAAACTCTTGAGTGAGTAAAAAGTCTTGAGAATTCAGTCAATATATCTGTTTTAATTTCTTTCCTACTTTACAGTTTCAGCTGTACCTCAGCCATCTTCAGAAGCGCTACAATTTAATTATTTTTTATCACTAATTATTTATGCTATTTTCATCGGAAATAGTTACAAAAGAACTATATTGAGAAAAATTAAAAATGTACATTGAAATGTAATATCAAGTTGGTAAAATAGCGGAAAAATTTTTTTTCCATTCGTCAATGCTACAACCTACATCTGTGGAAGACGTTGACTAAGTGCGAGTAAAAAATCGTGCGTGCACGCATTGTCAAAAAATTACAAATTATCACAGGTAGAAATAAGTTAGTTATAGTGTCAAACAATTGAAAATATATGCAAGCTTGTGCATCACGTAAAGTGTCAAAAACATATACAAAAATTAGGAAAAGTAAACTAGATATGAAAGAATATTGTTGTATATAGTGCTAAGTGCAATAGTATCTGTTTTTTCATTAATATTTTGTTTGTCTTGTTTTATATACAACATTTCTAATGAAAGTCTTCTGTTTAAGTTAATTTCATTATGGATAATACTAGTTCCATCAAAATTGAAAGTATGTCCTGAATCTATGCAATGAGTGACTAGAGCACATTTTGGCGTATTTTTATTCAATTTTTCACTGTTTCGTTTATGTTCATCAAGCATTGTTCTTAAATATCTTTTGGTCTGTCCTGTGTACTGTGCTCTACAATCATTGCATGGGATAGCGTTAGCTACAAAATCAAACAAATATTCAAAAATAAAGAGGGAATTGAAATTTGTTTCAAACAGTACAAGACAGTAGGCAGTTTATTCTCCAAAATAAAAGATAAAACAGATAAAAACTTGAGATCTAATTTAATTTATAAAATCCCATGCAATGATTGTAGAGATACAGTACACAGGACAAACCAAAAGATATTTGAAAACAAGGCTCGATGAACATAAACGAAACAGTAAAAAATTGAATAAAAATACGCCAAAATGTGCTCTAGTCACTCATTGCATAGATTCAGGACATACTTTCAATTTCGATGAAACTAGTATTATTCATAATGAAATTAACTTAAACAGAAGACTTTCATTAGAAATGTTGTATATAAAACAAGACAAACAAAATATTAATGAAAAAACAGATACTATTGCACTTAGCACTATATACAACAATATTCTTTCATATCTAGTTTACTTTTCCTAATTTTTGTATATGTTTTTGACACTTTACGTGATGCACAAGCTTGCATATATTTTTAATTGTTTGACACTATAACTAACTTATTCCTACCTGTGATAATTTGCAATTTTTTGACAATGCGTGCACGCACGATTTTTTACTCGAACTTAGTGAACGTCTTCCACAGATGTAGGTTGTGGCATTGACGGATGGAAAAAAAAATTTTCCGCTATTTTACCAATTTGATATTACATTTCAATGTACATTTTTAATTTTTCTCAATATAGTTCTTTTGTAACTATTTCCGATAAAATTAGCATAAATAATTAGTGATAAAATAGTATATTGTGTAACAAGTGCGATAAGTTGTCGATTTCCCACGAGAGCGAAGTTGGGCGCACGAACGAAGTGAGTGCGCTCATTTGCTCAAGTGGGCAAAAGATAACATCGCACGAGTTGCAGATACTATTTTTTATTACGAATGTGGGATGAGTATTATTTTGCGTTTGTTTTTCCGGTCGGTAAATGGTTTGCGTGCGACAAGTTTACTTGTCGCACTCAAATTATACTTGGCGCACTTAAAAAGCAAAGAGCTATTTACCGCCCGGAAAAACGTGCGCAAAGTAGTACTTATCCCGCATGAGTAATAAAAAATAATTAAATTGTAGCGCTTCTGAAGATGGCTGAGGTACAGCCGAAACTGTAAAGTAGGAAAGAAAATAAAACAGAAATATTGACTGAATCCCCAAGACTTTTTACTCACTCAAATTTATTCATCCAGTCAGCTTCATCGATTTTATCTAATATCAAACTCTGTTGACAACAAAACTAGGGTAGCGATTCCACCCATCCAAAAATAAATCGGCCTCACGTTTGTAACAATTTTTTAAGGATCGCAGAACAAAATAAACTAGTTTCAAATTTTCCACAAACTCCACCTTCAAAACGGCCTAGCTCAGTATTTATAAAAGAATGAAAATAATCCCAGAGCTGGACTGGGTAGTTGTGTGGTTAGCTTCGACACAATATAAACTTTACTAAAACAAATATATCAGACGTTATAATGATTTTAAGTTAAACAAGAAACTAGGGCGTCACGCAATTGTTAATTTTTCGTCCCTAGGCACACAACTGCGAAAGTACTTGTGAAATAAGATGGTAGGATGGACAAGTAAAATATTGTATTTTTGGACAATTAGATCTGTCGGCGTTGATCGAGATACCGCAGAACATGAAATAAAACAATATCTCAAACAGCGATACTAACACACCAGCTATAAAATAAAACACTGATGGCCGGTTTTATTAGAGACCAAGTGAGTGAACTCCTGGAGTAAATTTATTTTATTTAACAAATTCTAATCAGTTTGAGCTTCCTTATGACAACAAAATCATTGCTGTCAAATAATCGACTGTCATTTAACAGAGTAAATTTTATTTTACTCTTGAAGTAAAATACTCTGCCCTTTATAAAACCGGGCATGAATAAATCACTTTCTGAAGTCTGAAATGGCAGGTACTTTTTACAAAATGAATGAGAATCAATTTCACCCAAAGAAGTGAATATTTGATTATTCTTGAAAACAAAAATGAGTTATCAAAGTAACAACAAAGTAAAATAATGTGAATTTGCAAGACTTATGATTTGAGAAAAGTAGATATGTAGTTAATAAAATGTAAGAGAAATAGTGGTGATTCACGTCCCTAACGCAGACTTCAGCAAGTCTCAACTGAATTGTTAACATAACAAACACATCAATAAACCTATCACTGCAAAAAAAAAAAACAGAAAAAAATGGAATCAGGCTCGAGATCGATCGACCTGGTTCACAACAGGACGTAGCGTTTATAACATGAAAAGAGCTCTAAAAAGAAAGGGGACAACGAATGCATTCCGGATAGTCGAAAAAGCCAGGGTGAAAATGAGGTACTTCCACAGTACTGTGCCTTGGTTTTGGACGACGTTTGATTGCAGATGGCAGCGATAAGTGATGGATGACCACTCACAATTTAAAGTAATCCTCAACACGTGGGCTGCTCTGCCGAATAAAACAAATGGCCAAACTGCCTTAAAATATTCGGCCGAAACTTATTTCAAAAGGATCCCAAAATTTGGGCTCGCACACGCAAAATAAGACTTTGGAATAAACCACAAAATCCGGTCAATTTGACTTATTGGTGATAAACCGTTTTCCATTAGTCCAAAGAAAACCTACCGGACGCCCAAAGTAATTAACTTCAAAAAAATAAGAATAGTTATTGAAAATAAACAATAAACACGCTTTAAATATAACAAAAAAAAAACTAAGCTTGATGAAAAGAAACAAAACTGAAGATTTGAAATTTGAATCAAATTATTGAATATGAATCCAAAACTAAAAGTAAGTACCCAAAGTAAACCAAATTAAATCCAATTAACTCAAATTATATTTTAGAACTCAGCCCAACAAAAAAAGACCAAAAGCCAAATTGGCACGCGACAAATCATAAAACCAAATGGCGGACAAATTAACCAATTGATAGAAGTTCTCAACCACTTCATAATAATGTATTCAAGAAAATGATGGCTAATTAAGTTCAAATGATTGAAGTAAACAATGCACAACATTGATAAACTTAACGCTCAAAGTTCGACTTTAAAGTGATGCAAATGTGTTTGCAGCTTTCGCTTCCTGTTAGGCTTGACCTTGAAAGGAATTAGGGTTGCTCACTCGAAACTAGGTTTTATGTATACTACGGTTTTTGGGTCATATTAGTGTAGCAGAGTGTGTCGAGAATCTGTTCGCACTCCAAAGACAAAGAAATGGATCAGGCCATGTGGTGAATTTTTAACTAATGAATATTTCTTATAAATGCAGAAAAATATTTAAAAGATCGTTCTCTAAATTGGGGAAAATTTGAATTAACTCAATCCTTCATCAAACGTAACAGCAGAATGTACGAATTACTCACAAATAGTATATTCATTATAAACAGGCAAATATAACAGAAAACATTAATAGGCTCGTAATCGAGAGAACCGTAGAACATCTTGTTTTTTCAAGTATGCTTGAGCTTTATACTACATAATCCTCAAGTACTGATAACTTTTTTTACATTCTGTTACAGCACATAAAAACCTCATATTGCAATGTACACATTAATTTCTGTTGTGGATTGTTTGAAAATAATGCTTTTTAGGAATGGTTGAATACATGCTTATAATAGATAAAATTGTTTCAGAATTGATATACTTTTAGAAGAGAGTCGTATCCGCTCTTACAATTTTCAAATCGATACGGAGATGTAGTCCTAACAACGAATAAGGACGTTAAACATCCACTTAAAGCCCTCCAGTTCAAGTCTTTTTACTCTTGATACCAGTTCTCTTATCGGAACAGAGACGCATAATTTTCACTGTAATTCGACCGCATTTGTTTAATCAACCGTGAATCTAGTCAGCTGGGTATGGGATCTCAAGGACAAATGCCTACAAGAAACAGCAAGAAAGAACACGACTTAACCTCACTTTGTAATCGCTGTACTTAAAGATAGACTTAAAGGAGATACAAACGTTGTAATTTACAATTTCCAGAAGAGAGGCTTCTATTGTAAAGATCATATTTAACAAGTATAATTTTAAATGGGGTGGTTATCTTTAATTTCAATCTTAATTAAATTTGAACAATTTACCTTTCTAAACTTTTGACTCGTTTGGAGTTAGTCAGTCGGAAAATGAGGTTTTCAATTATAAAACTTTTATTAAACTAATCAATATCTGAAGCAAAGAAATAAGTAGAATCACAATGTGAAATCAGAATTATTATTACTCATATTTGGACATCAGATGCAAACGTTCGTCAATTGTTTCTTTGGAATAATTAATTTGGCTCTGTGTTTGGTATCAAATTAAAGTTCTTGGAAGTGTTGAAGAGGATATTTTAAACGATTGTCAATTGTTTCGTTCACAGATCATTCCAAGTAGTGGAATCTACGTTACTATCTTCAAATTACTCTTCTGGCGATCAAATGTCGAAACTGTATGTTCCAATGAATTGAAGATCCCTAAGGTCTAGAAAAAGATTCCTTCATTTTCAAAAATACTTATTTTATGTAAGGACCAAAACATAACCGCCATCTGTCACTTGAACAATGAGAGCTGTCACTTTAACAATGACAGCTGTCACTTTGACAATGACAGCTGTCACTTTGAAATATGCAATTGATTGATGTGACCATCTAAATTTTTGAAACAGCGATTTAACTGGCCATGCAATTAATTTTTTTCAATATTCTCCAAAATATTCCTTTTTGAGTACAGTTTCATCAATATTTGTAAATACTCGGTTTTTCATTATGATTGAATTGAATTACCAATAAAGTCCTGCAGGGCGTAAATTTTCGACTAGATTTTCTCTTCATTCTTGTGAAAATTAAACCACACACATATGTTTAAGATTCAACGGAGAAAAGTATTCCAATTCTCTTTTTGTTGTATACATTCAATAAATTCAAAAACCTCTATTAATTTCTTTTTTAAAATGAAGATAGCTTATTAGAAGCAAAATGTTTGCCTTGGCGCAGGTTATTCGTTCCTAAAAATAAACTTTTTGATATCATTATTATTGCATGACAGCATCAAATCAGGTAAACTTAATTGACTCCCATTAAAAAATTCTTCAGCTTTGTACTCCACGGAATGGAGAAAAAAATCCTTAAGCAAACAAATATCAAAGAGCCGAATCATCGTGTGGCTGCCTCCCTAGCTTGCGGTCAAAGAAGTCATTGAGATCAGAGTCCATCGGCCGAAGAGTCCTCTTCATCTTCTTGCTTCCGAATGCACGGAGAACGAACTTTCGTGACCGTCGTTTGTTACGAATTTTATAACCTCACCGCTGATAGAATTGATGGAGCTTTGTGGGAGCTTGTATTATATTATCAGAGGCTCTCAACAATTCGAACTCAATAAAATTGATTTTAAATAGAAAAACAACCCTTAGATCTCTGCGTCTGTCACTCAGTAACTATTAAACTTCAACTACAAAGTAACTTATATTTATTTACATCAATCTATTTATTTATCACCCTTCGCACTTAACTGATCACGCTCTGGTTATTCACTTCTCACTCAGTAAGGCCGCTCCCCTTATATATTCGGATGTTCACTTCCAGAAATTTCTAGGTCATTCTAGCAGGCTACTCGAATGTTTGAATGTGTAGACTGGTGCGACGCAGAGATGGAAGGATCCGCCCAGACAAAGTCGTATTCAGGGCCTATTTTATTTTTACTAATTATGACACCCTCGCACGTTACAGATTTATAAGAGCAATTGAGTGGCCGACAAATCGGACGCAGAAGTTGTTAAAATTTGGTTAATTTTCTGTTAATCTTCATTTGAAACTGAAATATATTCAAATTATTTCAATCCATTAATCAATAATTAAATTATATTCTGATTTTGTTCTTGTACAGTTATTATTATTTTTATATTCGCAGAGAGAAATGTTTAGAATTTCTGGTAACCTTTACCTTTTTTCACTTTTCGCTGTTCTTCCGATCAAGTTGTTCGTACGATCGATTCCTTACTGGAATCTAACACTCGACCCTTGAAATTACAAGAATTGGGAGGGACGGATGTATCTCGATTGCTGTTCTCAAGCTTTCGTTGATTTCGAAGAAAAGTAACAAAAAGTTATCTGCGATTTAACCGCGTTATCTGTCTGCTCGGTTTCCATACCTTTTTTTCTAATCCTGGCAGTTTTTCCTTAGTTTCAGAAGGAAAATGCAACAATGAGAGGTACATATTACCAAGATTGTGTTGAATGGTATCGAAGACGATGGACAAAACTGAAATAATTACGTCTCAACACAATTCACTGTCTACAGCCTAAGTTTATTGCTTTCAAACAATCGTTTTGTTAGAATAAAAGTCACTATTTGATAAATGAAAACAAAATAAAAGTTTCATCCTTCGTTGTAACACTAAAACAAACACTAACAATTTATTTCTTACTCACTATTATTTAACCTCAACTACAAAGTCACCAATATTTATTCTTAAAAACTTATTTATTTATCACGCTCTGAATATTCAATCCATTTCACTATTCATTGTTTTTAAGTCAGGTCATATGTACGGAAACCAAACATCCAGAAATTTCTACGTTACTCTCGAATGTCGCGTGGCGCGACGTCAAAAGATAACCTAATATTTTCTGGTGGAAATTATTGAACTTGACCATCAATATTACTTGCAAAACATCCTTTGTATAAAATATAGTATTATCTCTGACAGATATGTCTCTGTGATAACCGCAAAAGATAAAAAGGTGAGAATAATGTGAATAAATTATCGACTACAAACGCAACAAGTTAACTGATTCAGCAGAATTAGAAATCAGATAAAACTGTACAGATACTAATCTCTGATGTTAAATACCTCTATTAAATCTGAAACGTCTCCAGGAACAAGTTTTTGTGTAAATAAATTATTATCGCTCCAATGAATGCCTAATGAGAGAAAAACTCGTGGTTTCTGTTGGTAAACGGAGGTAACATGATATTGATAGTTTTAATTTGAATTAACTTTAGATGAATGCTTTAGTTGAAACTTTTTCCATTCCAAGAATTAAACAAAGATTCCTCATGACATAAATTTTATATATTGTACTTTAGAAGTAGTTCAGGAAAAAAACAGGTATTGATTTTGCAGTGCATAACCAGATTACAGTTATATTCTTCAATTATATTTTTTCATGGCGCTACAGTCCGGTGTGGACTTTGGCCTCGTTGAAAATTTGCAGCTTCCGTCTTCAATTTCGTTACTCCCATCGCTCCGAGATCTTCTGTGACCTGGTTTTTCCATTTTTTCTCTTTCCACGTAGATTTGTCTTCAGTACATTCTTCGGAATTTTTTTTTCGTCCATCCTTTCGACATGTCCCTGCCAGCGTATTCTTTGGGATCTAAAAAATCTTACAATGTCTTCATTATTCAGTGGTTCGTTTATTACCAGTTTTGGTATTCTCCTTAAGATTTTTCTTTCAAAACATAGTAATCCGGTTTCCTTTTTCTGATGGTCTAAGTTTTGGGACCATATGAAACTATAGGTCGTATTAGTGTCTTATAGATAATTAATTTTGTGCCCTGTGTTAGTAGCTTCGATCTGAGTAGAAATACTATGCTTTATTTTCTGCTTGTATTCTCTTTTGCACTGTTTCACTTTGTAATGTAATAAAAAGGCAACAGTGCAAGATTTTGAAACACAACAACCACAATGACAATTGTAATTACAATTAATACATTACTAAAACTTCATTCTTATCTTTAGAAATAATTGGATATTCAATTTTTACCACCTCATTTACTCACATGAGGTTTCATATGCTCGGGCGTCAGGATCTTTCTATTTAAGAAGCAAAACATTGGAACTTTTATCAAAGGAAGTCCGGTTCTGGAATGTAAAAATATTTTCCCTAAAATGAAACCACAGAATGAGTTTTAGGAATTTAATTTGATCAAAGGTGGATAAATAAAGCACAAACGAAACAATAATTACAACAGATTGACTCATCAATCTAATTTAAGCAAATGCAAAGAAATAAATCATGAACCAAACAATAATTACAACAGATTGATTTATCAGAAACAATTATTCAACAAATAAAAATTGGTTTTAAGAGAGATGGCGTTTTTAGAACAATTTGAAACTTTTTAAACCCAACAATATCACCAACCAGTCCACATTTAGAAGAAATGAAATAAATCTGAAAATCTAATTTCAAATTCAATGATCTTATTGTAATTAGATAGCGTAAGGTGCTTCCATTATCTGATGCCATAGACTCAGAACAGTGAAGAGTGCATACCTGCAGTACTGAGCAACTCTTCCTTCTCATTGGAATATTGGAAATGCAAGCCAACCCTATTGAATCCATCGCGCCTTTATGACTGTAGAACGATTAATTGTCGTCAGCGCCATCTCTTATTACAAAATTGAATCATACTGGTATCGCCGCCATCTTGGTTACACACATTTCTGCGCAATGGCGCCTCTATCTTTCAAATCTGACAGATGTCCAACAATTATACTTCAACTTATTGAAACACCTAATTATGGTATTAATAGTTAGTCTAACACTTAATTCACACTGTTTAACTCAGTAAATGGTATTACATGAGTAAGTTTATCTTCTTTCACAACATGTTTTAATCCACTATGGTTTGTAGGTTATGTTCACGACGCGAGCACTAGAAATGTTTTCACAGAAATATTATAAATGTTCGGGTTTCTGAGATTTCACTGTCTAGTTTAAAATCTCACTGATAGTCTCCCAGCATTTCTTCATAGTCATAGTCTGGTATATGCTAGAAAAAAATTTATATGCAACATTTAATAAAATTACTATGTTGGTAAAAATCAACTATATTGAATTCAATTCAATCACCGAATGAATCTTTGTACATTGCTCCGAAATGATTCATTTTGACTCATAAATAAATTTTGTTGACGTCTCACTTCCTATTCATTTATTGCTTCATATTGAAATTTCTTAGTGAATATAGCAAAGTTTCTGATATTCTAGGCAATTTACGCTAGTGTGAACACCTGCGAAATAAATTAATAGAAACGTCAACGGTTCTAATATATCTTCTAGTATTTAAGAAATGAGCTCAAGAGGATTTAAGCATCATAAATCAGAGCAATAACATAATGATTTCCTCGTAAGTAATCAAATTTCCGAAATGGAAAAGTTCTCCCCATTTATCACAATTTAATTAGTTCTGCCAGCCGGAAACAATCAATGCTAGGTTTCGAAGGAAAGCTACAAATGTCAAACACTTAAATTGTCTCTTCATTTTAACTAAAAGATTTGAATCATTTTGCTGTAACCAATATCCTCATAGGTTCTCAAAAATCAATTTAGATTATGGTCTTTGGTTGAAGTAACGTTATCTAAAGAATCAGTCGTTCTTTGCCTCGTTATTTTTATGGCATAATCTAAACGTCTCTTCGAGAGGGACTCTTTTGAAAGACAGAGAAAAACGTATAATCTTATGTCCGCAAGCATGAAAAACACTGTAGCTCAAAAACTCTCAAAAATCTGTACGATCTCGATTTCAAGTCAATATTCTCAATATTATAGAAGCTACGCACCTGAGAACCTTTCGATAAACCGATTGCAACCACAATCTGATACGGTCGAATCACAATGAAATTATGCCGGAATACCTATTGATCGAATACTGCACTGCTGCCGTGGAAGTCTACACACCACAGATAACAGACTGATTGCACTCTGAGAACCGTATTGATTTTATCATAGAGATCCTCAAAACGAATTTACCCGTCCGTTCTAAAAGAAAAATGGAAGAATCATCTAGATGATGAAAGCGCATTTTTGACAGCTCATGAATGCTTGTTACTTCAGAGATTTCGCAAATTACCATCTCTCACAATTACTGAGCTTGAAATCAAGCAGTTTGGGCAAACTTACGAAACAGCAGCTTCCATTTAGTACTAGTTTCAAGTTGACTATTTGAAAGATACATAATTTATGCATGTACAAATTCAAAAATACCTTTTAATCTCCATTGTTCAGTTATTGACTGACGGGAGGTCAAGTACTGTACCTTAAAATGATAATTTGATCTTTATCAAAGCTATATAAAAAAATACACCAAAAGTAAACAAATTTTCATCCAATAATAATAATTCATTCTAATAAGCTTTAAATTCGCGTCAAACAAGTCATTGAATGAATCCCGGACAGATTTGACAACTGTACATAATAATAGTGACACCCGCGGCGAAAGTTGTAACTAAATTTTTATTTACTTCAATAAATTTTAGTTGCCATAACCCTAATGTCATTTATATCTATGTACGTTGTTTCACTTGAAACAAGTAATTGAATAATTTAATCTTCTACAATCACTGAGCTTGAATTAAAGCAATTTGTGCAAACCTACGAAATAGCAGCTTTCATTTAGTACCAGTTTCAAGTCTGTAAATAGTATAGTTGCTGAGAACCCAGCGTCACGCCAGCCAGCCAGCCAGACAGCCAAAGTGAATATGATAGCGCTTTTTTCCAAAAAATGGAAGAATCATCTATATGATGAAAGCGCATTTTTGACAGCTCATGAATGCTTGTTACTTTAGAGATTTCTTAAATTACCATCTCTCACAATTACTGAGCTTGAAATCAAGCAGCTTGGGCAAACTTACGAAACAGCAGCTTCCATTTAGTACTAGTTTCAAGTTGACTATTTGATAGATACATAATTTATGCATGTACAAACTCAGAAATATCTTTTAATCTTCATTGTTTAGTTATTGATTGACAGGAGGTCGAGCGCTGTACCTTAAAATGATAATTTGATCTTTATCAAAGCTATATAAAAGAAATACACCAAAAGTAAACAAATTCTCATCCAATAATAATAATTCATTCTAATAAGCTTCAAATTCGCGTCAAACAAGTCATTGAATGAATCCCGGACAGATTTGACAACTGTACATAATAATAGTGACACCCGCGGCTAAAGCTGTAACTAAATTTTTATCTACTTTAATAAATTTTAGTTGCCATATCCCTAATGTCATATATATCTTTGGGCATTGTTTCACTTGAAACTAGTAATTGAATAATTTGATCTTCCACAATCACTGAGCTTGAATTAAAGCAATTTGTGCAAACCTACGAAATAGCAGCTTTTATTTAGTACCAGTTTCAACTCTGTAAATAGTATAGTTGCTGAGATCTCAGCGTCACGCCAGCCAGCCAGCCAGCCAGCCAGCCAGCCAGCCAGCCAGCCAAAGTGAATATAATAGCGCTTTTTTCTGAAAAATGCGCTAAAAATGCGCTAAAAATCAAATACAGTATAAACTCTATATAACGAAGTTCAAGAGATCGATTGTTTTCTTTCGTTATGAAGAGTTTTCGTCATATGAAGATTTAAGATAAGACAGTGTCAGAGCACAAATACACTTTTTGTATTCTTATAATTAGGCACTAGACGAAGTGAATGAAGAAATAACAAACATGCAAAACGGTAGATCACCAGGAAAAGATGAATTGAACATAGAACTAATGAAATATGGAGGCAAAATATTCCTACAGCGAATGCATGAGCTTATATTATTAGAAATATGGAGAAAAGAAAAAATGCCGACAGATTGGGATATAGGAAAACTAATAACTATACTCAAAAATGGAGACCAGCAAGTATGTCAAAATAATAGAGAAATCACACTTTTAAACACAGCTTACAAAATGATGTCGACATTGACAAGGATAACAAATGTAACAAGAGGGACTATCGGGTAATATCAGTGTGGCTTTGTGAAAGATAAGTTAACCACGGATGCCATACACACAAAAAAACAAATAACTGAAAAAACACTGGAATAAGAACTAAACACTGAAATACTATTTATTGATTTTAAACAGGCGTTCGACTCAATTAAAAGAGAAAAATTAAAGGCAGCTTCAAAAGACTTTCGAGTACTAGGAAAATTTGGAAGATTAAAAGCTATGGCCATAGGAGGAACAAAAATAAGCATTAGGACTCAAAATAGAGGACCAGAAGATATAATAATGAATAATTGAGTAGGACAAGGCGATGCCCTTTCAGCTACGTTATTTAATTTAACCTTAGAGAACGCAATGAGAAATATAACAAAGAGAACACTCAAAACAAGAGGAGAACAAATAATAGCATTCACAGATGACATAGCAATTGTAGCATAGAATAGAAAAGTGATGAAATAAAAACTGGAGGAAGTAATAAGTGAAGGAAAGACCAAAATAATGATAATTGGAGATAAGGTAGAAGCAAATATGATTAAAATAGGAGAGTCCAGATACGAGCAAGTAGATAAATTTATATATCTAGGAGTATTGTTAACGAACAAAGCAGACAGAGAAATAGAAATAAAAAAAAAATAATAATAGCAACGAATAAAGCTTCTCACGAGAACAGGAAACTTCTAGGAAGTAAAATTATATCGAAAACTACAAAAATGAAAATATATAAAACCATAATAAGACCAATATCGTTATACAAAAACAATGTCAATGACAAAAAAAACGAAGAACAGTTGAGAACAACTTAAAGGAAAATTAAACGAAAAATATTAGGACTCATAAAAACAACAGATACAGAATAAAGAATAAAATTGAGCAAGAACTAAATGTCCAAGTGTAGAAAACATGGTAACAAGAATAAAACAACAAAGGATAAAATGGCTTAGGCATGTATGGAGAGCTAGCGAGCAAGATCAATCAAGTCAAAGATGCAATGGAATCTTAGAAGCAAATGGAGAAAGGGAAGGCCAGGATCAACGTGCATAAAAGAAGTAGAAGGAGACTTAAGATTAGCGGGAATTATAGGCTGGAAACAAAAACAGAAACCAGGAAAATATGGAGCAATATAGCCAAGAATATTTAAAGTTGTAATGGAGAGCGATTCCCTTAAGAAAAAACGATAGATACTTCCAACTTCACCCACATTCATACCCTTATATGCAAGCTCTCTTATTTTTCTCTCTGGAAAACTCTCTCAGACGCAATTATCGACAATCATATATATTCATACTTGCAGGTTAAGAATCTACGCAATCGTATACCCACATATCGTCTCTAAAACATTTTGTCCAAAATTCGTTGCACATTTCCAAATCGTACTCACTGATTCATACTCTTTTTTCCATATTCTTTTTAATACCAAATGTTTCAAGCAATAATTAACTTCGCATCCGATTTTTTTGTGCCGAGTACCACGTGGTGATCTCATATTCACAAGAATAACACGCCGTTTATTCTTTCGTAACTCAGTACGCAATTCTATACATCGATGCAGGCTCAAGTACCTTTGTTATAAATACTCATTTATTATACCATAAGTAGTTGAAGTATTATCGATTATTTTTGTGGTGCTATCACGAATGTTTATTGTGCTTGCGTTTGAATACCACGAGTGTGCAGCACGAGGGGTATTCACAAGCACAATAAACATGAGTGATTGCACCACAAAAATAGTCTATAATACTTTAACTACAAATGGTATGAGGAGGATTATTCCAGGAGTCAAACCATTTTTTCAAATTAGTTTTCTATGAATCTAGTAACAACTCACCTAATTTTCATAGGAACGAGTAAACAAACTTCTGTCAAACTAAAAAATTAGAATTTCTTGCATTTTTGTTGACGAATAATAGAGAAATATATTGCGTCTTGATATGGAATATAGTTCAGAAAGGTTTGGTGATAGATCAGAAGATATTCAGAAAAATATTCCATTAAATACGAAGAAAGCACAAATTGGAGGTATCCACATCTTTGAGTAAAATACTCACTCTGACCACTAGTGTAATACCCGATGGTCTTTCTACACGTCCAAATACCCTCTAATATGCACGGTTTCTATGGCGATTCAGCATTGTTAACCTTGTTATAAATACTACGAATGGAATAGTCATTCTTGTATCACTTGAGACATCCATTGAAATACCCTTAACGCATACAAAACTCCACAAGGAACAATCTTCTTGTCAATACTTCTTATTCGCAGTAGTATTCATTTGTATAGAGAACAATAATATGGCAGACTGACGGACATACAAATACTGTAATTCTTGGAAAAAAATATGTTCAGGCAATAACAATTTTCAGTTATCAATACTGTCTTGAATAAAATGCAGGAAACAATAAGTAAATCATTATGAGGAGCTAGTGTGCAATTTGCCAGTCTCATCACCTGTGGGTAACCGACAATGTTCAGGAATGTGAATCCATTCTCCACTCCACGTGGTAGTTAGAACACAAGTTATAATTTACTAAGGGTAATAGACGTTTAACAACACTAATTATTCTCCAATGGTGAGCAACTTGTAATCATATATGAGGCGTGGAACATGCACAGCTGGCTTCAAGCCAATCTTAAAAGCCGATGCCGGAGTAATACATTCCCAAGTGGAGAAAGAGATGCAGTTCTAGATAGACAGGAAATATTTATGCCAAGTGCACATGTATTATATTGCGGACTCGAGTAACTTTACTTCCGAAGTCTGTATTAATTGTTTCCGATTGGGCAGTATCAGATGAGAAGCATCGGAAGCAGAAATAAATTCTAATAATTTTTTTCACCTCTAGTTTTTTCGAATAGTTATTTTTGTATAGTCCGTGAGACAGGGCATGAATTTTTTGTTGATTACCGCTCACTTGAAACTTCGTGAGTGACTTCATTGTGATGAGTCCGACAGCTTTCACATTTGACGAAATTCTTGATTTGGGGGCGTCAATTTCATGAAGCCTTAAAAATGTATTACCGTCATATTGATGTTTACACTAATCGAAAGATTTTTTGATTATAAAATGAAAAATAATATTGTCCGGCATGAATATTGGGGGCCAGCGGTGAGTCTGATCAGCCGCACTTGTCACAAGTACGTTGGTATGAAAATGGATTACCCCTAGTTTGAGACTTTGAGGACGTGTTCAATTATTTTTTTTCTAAGATTTGATCATTTTGTCCGACAAATTTTCGGGGGCGTTTTCTCAGTCCGACACTAGAAACGTGTCAGGATTATAACAGTTCCTTCATCAATAACTGCTCATCCCTATGTTTTTTATTTTTCATTCAAATAGTGTCTAGAACATTACTGTATACATGTCCGACAATTTGAGTGGGGCAATACTTCAGAAAAAGCAAAAATATGTGGTATGGATGGGGCTGCGTTCATAGACATATACATATATGAAATGCATATCAAGTCAGTATGATTATTGATTATGAATAACAAAAAAGACTTGTGCACCAATATATTAATATTATTTTGGAATCAAATGTGTGATATAAAGTCAGTATACCGTGATAATCACCTCAAATATCATTCAAATTTACTTCCAACTGTGATATCAATATATTAATTAGTCAAGAGCAAACTTTCGACCTCTTTTTAAGCATATTACATGCACGGAGGAGTGTGAGATTTGGCGTACTCAATATTTATATGGAGAAGATGTGCAGAAACAAAAGTTATATACAGGTGTCTCATTTTAATCTATATATCAATACGCGAAGAAGAAGCTTTGTATCCCTCTTCAAGCATATTGCACGCACGAAAAAATTTGATATTTGGCATACTTGAAGTTTATATGATCGAGTGCAGGAAGGTGAAAGTATATACAGGTGTCCCATTTCAGTTTTACGACGTGAAGAGAGAACATTGTACCGCGCACACGAGGTGATGTGAAACTTGGCTTAGTTGAAGTCTGTGTGGAGAATGTGAGATATGGCATATTTGGAGTATATCTGGAGAAATATGCACCGAATAGGAAAATGGCTGAAGAAAAATTTCTAAGATTTCTCTTTTTTCCTATAATCGGGGGAAAAAGTCACTTTAAAATCTTGAATGGGAACCACTAATCCTAATTTTAGATTTGGATAGAGCATCCAATACCAATTTGATTCTACTTGGAACCCCCGAGGATGAAAGATTAAAGTGAGTAACATTCTAACTTAGCGACATAATAATATATTTCTATTTCTATTTTCAACTTTACTTTTTTTAATTATTTTGTTGATGAATTATTCATTACTAGCTTATAAACAACGTCCATTACTTATCTCTTAATATTAAATACGTCAAAAACTGAGTTATATATGTGCGAGCGTTTTCTTGTCGGACTGACGATAAGAACCAATATTTCTGTAGGATAATGTTTTTTGGACAAATAATATGATCTTAAATTATGACTGTTTTGGTCCGACAAGCGGTCATTGATGAAGGAGCTGTTATAATCCTGACACGTTTTTAGCGTCGGACTGAGAAAACGCATCCAAAAATTTGTCGGACAAAATGACAATTTTTGAAAAAAAAAAATTAACCTCGTCCTCAAAGTCTCAGACTAGCGGTAATCCGTTTTCATACCAACGTACTTGTGACAAGTGCGGCTTGTCGGACTCACCGCTGGCCCCCAATATTCATGTCGGGCAATATTATTTTTCATTTTATAATCAAAAAATCTTTCGATAAGTGTAAGCATCAATATAACGGTAATACATTTTTAAGGCTTCATGAAATTGACATGTTCAATTAGCCCTCGCTAAAAAACGCCCCCAAATCAAGAATTTCGTCAAATGTGGAAGCTGTCGGACTCATCACAATGAAGTTACTCACGAAGTTTCAAGTGAGCGGTAATCAACGAAAAATTTATGCCCTGTCTCTTTCGGTTTACTCTCTCAAATATCTAATTATTGCATCTTCATTTCAGATAAAACTTCAAAGCTCTCTAAGGCATGCTTAATTATATCTAATGTGTATCAAAATTAATTTTAATTTGATTAAGATAAAAAAGTCTTCACAGAAACCGTCAGGCATCCATTACCTAATCTAGTAATCTTTTGTTTTCATTGAAATATAATTTCATGTTGATGTCCTGAAGACACAATAACAATTTAATTTTTCATTTCTTGATATTTTATTGGACGGAAACTTACGTACATACTTATTATTTACTCTAGACTGGCAGCATGTCTGGATGTCCCTTCAAGATATATTTTTTCTTAACGACCACCCAGACTGAGTGCGTTCTACGACGTTTTCTCGTCGTTGTACATCTCTGCTTCTTGTAGGCTACATATGCATTATTTTCTTCTCCGCGTGCGGTTATGGAAGGTACCTACCAATTTACTTCTATTTTTGTTGATAATATATGTGTAGTCCGATGTTTTTTGTGGTACTTCAAAGTTTTATGTAAGTGTCCATTAAAAACGTAGAAATTACTTCAAATCATAATCTTAATACATTTTTTGATGATTAAATCGTAATCCTTAATGTTTATATCATCTAAATTATTGCTGGATTGTCCCTCATTACTCGTACGATCGGATCGTTTTGCAAAGCTCTAAGTTCTAGCTTTTCATACAAGTCTAAGATTCGTTATATGCTTCTGTTACAAGAAAGCGATTCTTGTTGAAATCGTGCTTTGAATTTTGCTGCAATCTATTTTCCTGAAATCAACTGTATTCGTAGAATATCAAAGCGACTAACTGATTCTCATCTCATTATCTTTCAGCTAAGATTCTAATCCCGGAATAGAAAATTAATTATCCATTCTTGGGATGAGTTTCGCAATTTGGTTTAATCCTCAGAAGGTCATGACCTGAGATTAAAGAGTCTAGTTAATTAGTATCCTGATTCCCATTTTCTTTGCTATCTTATCCCGTCATCATTTACTAATACTGATTCAACGAAATTCAATTAAAAAACTACAAATTGTGTCCATGAGTGCTACGCAAAAACAACCGAGACCCTCGTTCAGGATAGGAACAGGCTTGCTTTAAGCCAAGTGGAAATCCGGATAAAAGGGTTTTTGTATGGTGTGCAACATCGGGCTTAATATTAGCTCGTAGCTCCTGACAGCGCTCAGCGCAGATTACAAACTGAAAAATACTCACTATGATCCTACATTAAATTTAATTGCGTTGTATGCAAAGCCTTTTCACATCTGGAAATGGACTCATTCATGAAATTGCAAATAAACATTTTTTATTTTGTTTGTTTTCCTGAATATAATTAATTAACAACTAATGACATATTTTCCTAAGGGAATAAAGAAAATTCTCACTATATAACACAATATTTTTTTAGTCTATTACTTGATACTAGCTCCTTTCATTTCGTTCTTCATTTTTTCACGCCAAAAATAGACTGGAACATCCAGTCGTAAAAGATGAAAGCATAAACTTTGTTTGACATCTTACTTGACTATATTTCTTTCGAACTCTGGTCTCAATATTAGCTTCTTATTTCTAATCATAACTTTAAGTTCAATGTGCATTTTACGGCTCTGAATTGTATATAATTAAATAATTTGCAACTACAAGCCTGTATTTCCCATATGTTGTGCATCCTAAAACCAACAATCTCCTGAAGCATCATTATACGACTTTCGCAATAATAATAGTACCAGTATAACTTGAAGTGCTTAATTTACAAGACAATAAAGGTAAATATCTTGAACAAAATGTATTTTGTATTCATTCAATGATCCTCATGAATATATTTATTAAATATTTATGGAGAAACATTAAAATGACGATTTATGAAATTACAATCTGGTATAATTTGAATGGTGTGATAAAGTACGAATCATAATTGATTTCTTCCAAGTTTATAGATTCATACCGAGCTTTCGGAGAAGGTAATACTAACTTTTGGGCAGAGTTAATTATATCTAATGTGTATGGAGGAATGAAAATAAAAGTAGGTGGACCTGAGAGTATAACCTTAAAATGGAATATAACACAAAAATAGTACTTGGGATATCAAGGGTGTTGGAAAGACAACAATATACTTTTCGAGGGCCCTTGGCCCGAGGTTTGTACGTTGACCGTAGGCATTATCGTCCGTTCAACTCCCGTGGTGCTTCCAATGTTTAATGTCCTACTTTTGTACTATTTCAATCAAAAATTCTTGCAATATATGTCCTGTCATTCTAATTTCTGTCAGAGAAATTACTCTAGTTACTTGCTGTAACTAGGAAACTTGTTTGCTATTTTTCAAAATAATGTTCTTGGGCATTACTTTGGAAAATAATGTCCTCGGGTATAATTTTTAAGTAAATACCCTTGAATCATTATTATTATAACAACAATAATAAACAAGTCGGACATTAAGAATATTACAGCCCAGAATAGTCATTTACCTCACGTGACAGCGCGTAACTCTGTTTCATAAAATTTTTCCACCACGAGTCTTTCATATTATGGTCACTTGGAGCTTATCGGACAGATATCTGTGGCTTGTGATTTTTTATTTCTTTGTGTTTTCTTTCAAAGCTTCGACTCAATTGCACATCCTAGAGCCTTCAGCTGCCGTAATTTTATTTAAATATCTCACAACCAATTTTACCACATTTTACTCGTCATGTGAATTTAAAAAATCGTTATTCTGTTTAAATATCACACAACCACTTACCGTAGCGTCACCAGAAATCAGTTCGAAAAATGATTTTTTAATACTTTCCCATTCACAATATTTGGTTGGATTTAGGTTACATTTTTGTAAATATGAACTCCCTGAAATACAACTCTGTAATTGTATGATCTGTGTTTATGTCATGTCCTCATCGTTGTTCTGTGGAATATTTTGTATATTTTTTCCCGTGACTTTGACTTTGTCTTAACAAATAAATATTTGACGTTTGACATTTTGACAATCTCTACTCTACCGACAATTTACTGAACCACCAATATAAACAAATAATTTTGTTGTAATATTATTTGAATGTTTTTGAATAAATTGTAACCGTTGTAAAAATTTGTCAAAGCTGGAAAATAGGTTAGCAAATTTGTGTAAAGGAATTATCACCTTTGATATAATTTATTATTCTTTGAAGTATCTCTTCTACATATTACTCTGGCAGCGCTAAATTGGAATTAATTTAGAAGACTCAAGATAAGTAACGTTTTATTAGATTTTGAAAATAAATGAGGCCTTGTAGCCGATTTGAGTCACTTCTTTTGGGAGTTAGCTCTCCGATTAATCTTCCAAAGCATTCTAGTGCTCTCCGTTCGAAGTTTTCTGCTAGGTCCGTTCAGTGCGAGTGTTCAAAACAAATAAGCTGTAAGTCTGATTGTTTTTTCTTATAAGTTCGTGAAAGGAACTTGGTTTATTTTTGCCATTGTTTTGCTGTATTTTGCTGTTTTTGAAAATTCTAACATAGAATCATTTCGATCAATTTTTTTTTGTCGTCCGCTCCGCTAACGTTAGATCAACTTAACGTAGCGTCGCTGCTGACTAAGTGCTTGTCGATTTCGCAGTGTTAGATTAATTTAACGTTAGAATTACCACTGAAAATGTTCTTGTTGACTTCACAGAGTTGAACAAGTTTAACGTAGAGTCACCGCTGGAGAAGTCTTTGTTGATTTCGCAGTGTTAGATTGGTTTAACGTAGAGTCACCTCTGATGAGGTCCTTCTTGGCTTCACAGCAGTGATGGGTTGCTAAGTAGCAGTCTGCTATTTTTCAACTGCTATATGATTTGTAGCAGTTGATTTCTACCATGATCTAGAAAAATAGCTGCTATTTCTAGTAACAGATGAAAACAAGTTGCTGAACGCGCCAATAGATAACAGCATAGCACAGACATCAAGCTAGCAATGACTAGTGCTACGGGCTAGAAAAATAGCTGCTATTTTAAATAGCAAATAGAAATAAGTTCTAAACGCGCCAATGATAGCAGCTGAGCACAGACAATAACATGATCAAACTGTTAAACTGGATCGTGTTCACTTTTTGCAACTCGCTTTGCGTTCGCATCCATTTTACTGTTGTTTTTGCTACTTTTGTTAATATTTTGTTTCTTTTGACGTTTAGAGGTATGATGATAAACTCAAACAGGTCCCTATGGCAGATTGCTGATAAGATTATGTATTTCAATTTACGGTTCGACTAGGCAAACAGAAATAAATCCTTATTATTGACTTTACAAACAACGGTCACTATGAAAATCTGCCCCCAAAGAATATCTCTTTTATGATGAGTTATTTTATTGTACAAGCACAGGCATATAGAGCTTTTCCAAAATAGGTAGCCCGATGAATGCAGCAGAAAAAAGCAGTTCACTATTACTCACATTTAACCTAGTCCTTGTACTGTACGTTAAGGTATTGATAAAGGTATAATCCATGATACAAAAAATGCAAGAGATAAAAGCAAATAACAATTCAGATTTTATTCATTCAAGGGAATGAGAAGACATTGCTATATATGACGCGCTTCTAGATATTATGTAGCTGCCATTATGATAGCAGCTATTTTCAACTGTTAAATGATAGTAGCAATAGCAGAAGTAACTGCTTTTTTAAAATAGCGGGTCCGACACAACACTTCTTCACAGTGTCAGAAACATTTAACGTGGAATCACTGCTAGAGAGGTCATTGGTGGCTTCATAGCATTAAAACAGTTCAACGTAGAGTCACTACTTGGAAAATCAGTCTCCATCCTTTCAACAAAAAATATTCAACTAATACTAAAAAATTATACATCATCTTACGATCATCCGAAAGTGGAGATGTGGATAAAATACAGGAAGATGTATAGATTTAGAGTAAATTCTTTCTTTGTTCAACATATTTTATTGTTTCTCCTATTTAGAAACACATTTTATATTAACAGAGATAATAAGCTGGGCAGTCCAGTTACTGTCGGATTGCGATTTCACAACATCTTGCTTTTGAGCTCTGACAAAATGATTAGAACTGTCATACAGTAGAACTACATGATTGTTGATCTTCAAAGTGATAGAATAATTAAATTGTTAATGAAGGAAAAAACTTTTCAGAACTCATTTTATAAATAAATATGTTTTATTGGGATATAAGTTCTGTAATTCATTAGAAACACAACGTTTCGACAGCAAAGTGCTGCCTTTTCACTTGAAAAAGGCAGCACTTTGCTGTCGAAACGTTGTGTTTCTAATGAATTACAGAACTTATATCCCAATAAAACATATTTATTTAATTAAATTGTTGATTACACGTGAAAGATGTAATGTATGTTCATTGAAATCTTTATTTCTGTTCCAAATAAAGAAACTGCATAGGAGTCGATCTCAATTACAACAGTCTTCGTGAAAAATTTCTCGAATGATGGTAGCAAATAGAATTAAAGAATCAGTGTGGTACATGTACCATTTGAAATCTGATATGGTCGAATTACAATGAAGTGAATATAGAACGGGCATTGCTACCTGAAGGCAAACGTTTGCAGTATAACAATGTTGATTACTACAGTAAATCAAGCTTTTTTCTTGATAACTGTTGCACCAATATGTTTTCTATAGCACCTACTATTAACACGACACATGATTGAAGCATCAATCTCAATTTATCTCTCATTTTTCAAGAAAGACCTGTACTTAAGCATTGCGAAACATTCTGTAGCAAGAATCTTCCCATAAACGAATGATAATCTCAGAGTGGAACAGATTAATTCCACTAGCAGATGTTAGGTGACAATATAATCTAGTATCTAATACCGTAAATTCTGTTAGAGACTTCGAACGAGGTGTAAGGTATACATAAATTACATTCCCCTTATCCCGCTTTGCTCTTCTCTACCTGGGATATCAAAGTGTTCATCAGACACCTAAACGCATTGAGAGCCTCATCAATACTTGATTATTATTCGAGAGTGCATCTCATGAGCCGATCTACGTGTTTATCACGACCTTGACACTGTCAATACGGTTTCATTGTCCCCAAGTTTGTATCACACTGAGCTCCAGAAATTTGGACAAGCAAACTCAATTTTCTGAAGCTGGCGAAAGTTGAAAGAAGTTATACAAATAGGTTTTTCGTTTTCGCTATTGGAATAACGTATTTTAAAGACGGTCTTAAACTTTACCGTGACGTACTGTATAGCACAGTATGACAGTTGATATCTAAATGAATTGGTTTACTGGAGAACAGAATTCTGTTCTCGTATATCAGCGAGATGTGACGATATGCAGACATGGACTTTTCTGTTGATTTTCCTAGCGGAAATATTTGCTATCGGAGATAAAACTTGTGCATCCAGGGAATTTTTCAAGTGAATGAAATCTAGATATCAGATTTGTAACAATATTGATTCAATTGTATTTAAACTTGAGGTAAATTCACAATTTAATTTTTGAATTGAATTTGTTGATGCTAGTACATTAGGCTTCTATTTAATAAGCAAAAATATACCAAAATTTCATATACACGTATGATTTACATGTTTTATAAATATATAAATTAATATTGCAAGTAATTCCAGTACGTGGTTGGTTTGGATTATTTATAATTCGGAATTTATTCGTTCCAATTTCGCATGCCTGTGGTATTAATAATAATGCATGAGAATTAAATATTGATATTTCAAATAATTTAAATATGTTGCTAATAAAAATTTCTAGGCTTGTACAGTTGTTGCACTGACTGCGGGCAAGAAATAGTGTCCAATAAGTTCCTCACTAATAATACCTATTGTAACAATAGTTTCAATCTTTTCTAGGGTCGAAAACGGTTTTGCTTTTCTATTTATTCCAAAATAGACTCCTACAATGTACTGTTACCACCTAGAGAAACAATAAGTCATAGTACGTTCGAAAGGATAAATCAATGAACGAAGTTTCAGTATCGTTGAACATCGCTATGTCTAAACGTCCTAAGCTAGACTAATGAGGTGTGTATAAGAATTTATTGTCACTATCTACACACTAGACGGCAAGAAACGACCATTCAACATATATTTATGCGATTTCTTTCTTACTCTGTTACATGGTATGATGTTACACGGCCACCATGAGTAATATCTCGCGTAACGAGGCCACATATTGTTGAAGAGGAAGCAAATACTTAAAATCATTTCCAGAAAAATATTTGTTAGCTTTTATGAAGTAACGTTATCCGACAGCGGAATTGCCATCATAAATTCTATTTGATAATGATACGTTTGCAGAACTCCTGGAGGTTCAGTAAAGGCTCTTCAAAATATTGAGAGTGAAAAGAGAACATACTTATGAAGTCTTTGATGTATAATATAGTATTTTTATTTCTGTATTAGAATTATGGATTTGAGTTCACTTACTGATTTTTTAAGAATCGAGCTTTCAACATAAATGTGTAAATAAGACATTTTCAAGTCAAAATAGGGTGGATTTCATAGCAGAATTTTTAGACAACTGTAAACTGAGAAGTACAATAATCAGACGTCTCTATTGTAACAAAAAACTTCGAACCTAGCAATAAAAAGAAATGTTTGGAAAGCATTCAATTTTATTCAAACATTTCTGCTTAATCGTTCAATCGATTTTGAAATCTACAAGGCCTCTTGTATTATCTGAATTCTAATTCACAAACCAACAAAATTTGCTTGAATTAGCTCAAAAGCAAAAGACTTCAAATCTCATGCCTGCATTACACGAAACAATTTATTGGTCAATAATTTTCAAAAGTTTATTGTTGTGTGTAATATGTCCAGAATTTCCACAATTTTTTCTTGTCCAATAATTGATCAAGTTATTTTTGAAATAGAACTGGCTCTATTTTTCACCAATATTCTGGGGTATTCTAGGGAGATTTTGTCGTTGCCAACATTGCTTATATTAGTTATTTCGCGTCAAATGAAACACGCGTTTCATACTTGACTTAACCAAAAGAAAGACAAACATTGCAAACATAATCTTAGTGTTGACAAAGTATTAATATAATTTTATATACAGTTGCCTTCAGTATATCAATTTTTTGTCATCTCTACTATCACACTTTCTCTCTAACCACACTTTTTGATGTCAAAAATTATAAGTTGGTAGTTCTGATTTTTCTTGACGGATCGTGTAATATGGTACAAAATATTTTTGAGCTCGACAATAAATTGTTAAAAACTTGACAGAAAACTTGGTCAATTTATTGGTCTATAAATTGTATCGTGTGATACAGGCATTACCTTTTGCAAAAATTCGTGTGATACAGCTGAGTATATGATATGTTTTGATTTGTTCTCATATTAAATAAAGTGAAAATGAAATCTGAATATTAATGAATTTAATATAGCCTTTTGTAGAACACTTCGTATAAATCTCAGATAAACCTAGAAGTGCAGCGGTTCTCGTTTGGTGCAAGTGTCCATATTTTTGGGTAGGATTAAATGTATGACTAAATCAAGAGCTTATCACTGGCGCAGATTGCATATGACCGTGGAATCCTCTCTGGTCCTAATAATCCCCATTCTGGATATCTCCAGGTGCTTAACCAGTTGTTGCTAATCATTTCGTTCTGTAGGTGTAATTGTTTTTAATATATCCAAGACTTCGCTACAAAGTACAATATTAAAGTCTTTAGCTTTCTCTCAGCGATGCCCAGCCGTTAGCTCTTGCACAGTAATTTCCAAAGAGGTCCAGGTGGACTCCCTCAGGTCCACAGGATTCTCGAGGGGGCCTACCTTGACGGGAATTTTTTAAAGTGGGGTTCACGAAAAAAGGTTTGGGTTTCACCAAAACCAGTAAAATTTTGAATGTGGTCTACGAGAAAAGATAGTTTGGGAACCTAACAATATCAAACAGTTGACGTCGAACTGCGACGGTTTTCTCTGCGTCATGTTGAGTATTTCCACTTTGAATCTTTGTTCTTCCTCTCTTTCAACATACTGAAAGTCGATATTTGATTCGGATATCCTGATTGTGATAATTTATTTTCTCAATTCTCTCTTTTTGTTCTTCAAACCTTCTAGACTCTTCCACTGATTTTTCTTCAAATTTTCTGGCGAACTAACATGCTTCAAACTTCTCTAATTTTTAACTTTTTTGAGTATTCCTGCGTTTATTTTCAACTTTTTATCACAAGCTTCTAGAATTTTCTTTTTGCTTATTGGTGACTTCTTTCAGTTCTTTCAAGTCTGAAGAATTTACTTGTAGATTGCTAGAAAATTCTTCTTCCATGCTTCTAGAATTTTGTTCTTGCTTACGCCTGTAAGTTCTTCCAGTTCTTCAAGGTTTCTGAAATTTCCTTGTAATTTCTTTTTCAGAATTCTGGAGCTCTCTTCTTATTTTCTGGTAATTTTTGCTTACTCGGTATCAAAAATGTAGTCATCAGAATTTTCTCTAGCTTGGAATAAAGCTTGATGAAGTCTATGTTGTGGCGCTGCTGGAGCACTGTTTTTGTTTCAGATATTTCTGAATCCCGATCTTCCAGTTCTAGTTGAGGATCAATCACTCAATCTATCCATTTTATTACTGTTTTTATTCATCTTCTTTGTACTATGATTGAAATTCGATCATAAAACTTGATACTGAATACTATTTGTGAATAACAGTTTCACCCCACATCCGACACCAATTGTAACTGATAAATAATTATTTTACAGCTCATGAAAACTACGCACTAACTTTTATTTTTGAGTGTACTTATGTCACACTGAATTTACTTTGACCTGCTCGATTGTTGTGTCTTTGATCATTGAATTCTCTCATCAGGTGAACGACGACCTATGGTTTCAATTACCCTGCAAAAAAAAAAAAAATTTCAATCCTTGTAGGGAATATTAGCACGCTGTATCTATCTTGTTTGCTTCAAGTACAGAATTAGATCCTCTTCTCTGTCAATTAATCAAGCTAAAAGCTCGATTTAGGTTACGTTTCCGACAGGCTTTTTTCTATTTACCTCCACTTGTCATAATTTTTCTTATTATTTTCATGTTTCCTTGTTTTTGGAAATGAATAATTTTATAGATTTCAATGTGTTTCTTCCTAATGTCAACTTTGCCACCTTGTATCTTTGCCGCTCGCGCCAGCATATTGGAAAAATGGCACCTAAAATCAGTTTTTTGACAATATCTCCTTTCCGACTCATTCCGCGATGAAAACATTTATATATAAAATAAAACTAGAAGAACTTTTCTACAATTCTTGTGATAAACTTTTATTCGTAAAATCAATAGTTTTGGCGTACGAGCGCTGCAAAATGTAGTTGGGCGCGTAGGTCAAATGTTGTGAATGGGAACTCGTGACATAGCTTCATCTTCGCAAAAATGAAGCGATTAACTTCTCAATATTTTATATCGTTCTCAACATACATCGTAAACCACTATCGATCCCAGTTCCACGAAACATTCATCCTAGTTGACTTTTCTTTTAATACTCGACTTACGAAAAGTCTTCAATCTTTTCTCTTTCACTTCAATCACTTCACTTTTATGCAATGGATTAGCGCAAATAAAACAATTTACTTCATTAGAAGCCATGACTCTATAAATGCAAACGACAATGTGAAGGGAGAAAGGGCGCCCGACACAAAGGCGACGAATTGCTTTATAACTGCGGAAGACGGGCCATGGTAAGTTGGTTTTTCAACACATAGTAAAATATTTATTGTTAGTATAGTTTGTAGATCCAAGTTAATCTTTTAATTCATAAATTTCAGTTCAAATTGAATGTCTCAGGCTGGTGTAAATGTATAATGGTTTGTGGCGCTCGTACTCCAAAACTATTAATTTGTAGATAATTTTTTTCTAGTTTCATTTCATATAAGAATGCATTTATCGTAAAATGAGTCGGAAAGGAGACATTGTCAAAAAACGAGGAGGCAAAGTTGAAATTCGGACAGAGCACATCGAAATATATGAAATTGTGTATTCCCAAAACTCTTGGTAAACTTTCCAGGTGACCTCTCTTTTTAGATCCAAATGACTGTACTAAATGTCCAGTACACATTATACCCTTTGTTTTGATGCAGATTGAAGGACCCAAATATGGTTCAAGTAAAAAATTTTTTTTTGGGTATTGCAGTCCACTAAATAATTTTATTCATATTGACTTTTAAGTTCGAACGTTTCGGATGCGCACTCATCCATCTCCAGCATTCTACAATAATTTTTATGATACATGAATACAAAATTAAATGGGATGATAATAAAAAAATGATGAAACATGTGCCACAATATTTACCTTATAAAAGTATTACAATCGTATTACATTGTCGTATAAAGTATGGTTGTGAAGATTAACTCCTAATATTCATTGAAATACAATATGAAAATAACAAATTACTCAAAAATCACAAAAAATGTGTGAATGTAACTTTGAGGCGAGCACCGACCAAGTATCATAAAATTAATGTAGAATGCTGAAGATGGATGGGTGCGCATCCGAAACGTTCGAACCTTAATAGTCAACATGAATAAAATTAAGTGGACTGCAATACCTAAAAAAATTTTTTTACTTAAATTTTACGATTTGCTGGTACATTTGCGGCTAGTGCCCAAATCACCAAAGTGATTGAAATTTCAGGTAAATTAGTCCCTAATTTATATTTGCTCATTATAGATATAGGTAAAGGAAAGAGTGTTCACCTATTTCTGAAATGGTTCTTTTGCCTTTCGAGAAACCGTAAATACTCTAGACTCAATCAAGGAGGTATTTTATAGTATTATAACCAAAATTCAAACACTAGTGTCTGTTAATATGTAGTAAAATTTTATTTCATGAATGATAGCATTATTTAAAATTATTATTTAGCAATGCAAATTCTGTGCAATGCCAAATTTAGCCAGGTGTAGAATCGGATACTACTGAAAATGAGAATTTACGAGAGCCTACCTAACATACCCCAATTTACTCGGTATATTCGCTCTTTTAATTGAATTATACGTAGTATTTCAGCTTGCATTTGAATTGATATCACTCCTGATAGGCAAATGATGTGATCCTTCAAGTAAAGTTCAATGGAAATCTAAATGGAGTAGATTTTGGAGTAGTAAAGTTTAAAATTATCTACTAGCCAATATTTGATTATTCTAATAATGTTCATATTGAACTATGAATATAAATATAAAAAGCATTGGAATATTGATTTCATATCGGCAAGAAAATACTACAGGATTTGATAACCGGAAAATAAGATTTTCAATGCAATCATATGTATATTTCATTCCACAATATTCAATTGATTCTATGAATATTCAAAAACTCCAAATAAATGACTTTTATTATTGGTATACAATTTATGACTAAAAATATTCTGAATAATAATAGAAAAACAAATTTTATTATATATATGCAAACTGCATGATCAAAATTAATTCTACAACACGAGGAAAATGGAATATAATGTGAATGAATAAATACAACTCGATATATTGTTTTTATATTTATTTATTACTTTTTTGTGGAGTAGGGTTGTCGATGAAATCTACTGGATTTATTGCAGTCAAATCTTGTAATTAAAATTCAGTACTGCAATAAATTCTGATTTATTATAATTATAAACTATATTGAACAATGAAATTTCATGGCTTAACTCTTTAAGGTTCATGTACACTATTACTGAATTACAATAATTATCATCCCTGAAATAATGCTCAATTTGCTAATTGGTTTTTCTTTTTTTTTCCAGGTATGTAACAACATCATCTAATTTGCCGAAGGTAAAAAAAAATGTCTTCAATTCTCCTACATATTATCGGGTCGCGTTATATGAAAGGTGAATCTTTTCTTGGGTCATTTGTAATATGACTCAGTGCTAATAAAATAAATTGAGCTTCAGCAAACGATAACATAAATACTGTCCAACATTCGTTGAAGTGTGTTGATCAATGAATGTTCCCATTAAAGAAATGTCCGCACTGAAAAATATGTTTCTGGTAATTTTGGCTTGCTTCCAAAGCGTCATGGGTATGTTGTTTATATTATGGAAACAGAATAATTGCTTTCCAAGTGTATGATATATGCTTCGGAACGAATATAAACGGCCATGTTATTCGCAGTCAATATTTTTGATGTAAGTAACTGTTGAATTCAGTTTGTTTATACTGTATAATTTCGTTTATATTCTGAATGATCTCATTTTTTTGTGGTTTAGAACAGTGCTTCTCTAAGGGCTTAAAATAAGACCCTAGTAAATGTTTTAGTATGTCTAATTTTTTTGTATCTTTTTGATAAATGAACTTCGAGCTTGTTGAAGCCATGCAATTTATCAGTCCCCTTCGAAAAACAAATAAAGTGAAAATCAGTTCAAATTGATTCAATATTCTTGTTTTATTTTTCATCTTCACATCAGCAAGCTACCACCACCTAGTTTTCTCATTTTGCGGAATATGTCCCCACATTTTGTCGACACTAGCGATTGAATTATGAGCTTTCGTATAACATAACAGACGGAATCGAGCTCCGAATCGTTTGATATTAGTTCTTAGTTCTTTCGAACCGCATACGTTGAGTACAGCTGCTGTAGAACCACAATCTGTGAACTTGCTTGATGATACTTTTTGCTCAAAGTGTCGCAGTTTGATCTCACATTTCTCCTAGATTTATGAGCATGAAAATTGGAACAAGTCCCTCTGTAAATTAAATTGTAGAAATTAGCAAGATTATAAGTTTCAGAATTAATTTTCTCATAGTTGATTAAATTTTTTTTCAGTAAGAATTGGCGTGATTGCATCAATGTCTCAAAAGAGAACGGGGGTACAAAACCTCGAATATAGGCCGTGTATATGAAATTTTGTTTCGTAGGTTGTTGTTATTCATGAATCTGCTATGTTTATAAGGCCACCAAGGAATATGTCCACGGAACCATCTCACGATTAGAAAGAGCTGGAGTAAAATTTAATATGGTTATAAACTTTTGATTTATATTGACATAAATTATGATTTATGAATATCTTTAAAGTAAATGACGATTTAGCGTCATCTCTTGTTTTACAGCTTACAGTTTTTCTCCGACAAATATTTTAACATTTTGAAGTTGAATAAGGAAAAATAATTTAGAGCATTTACGGTTATGGTTATGGTTATTCGCGAGAAACTGGTCAAAAACGGTGTCTTCGATCTTTGGCCTCTGATATCTCCTGAAGCACTATGAATTTTGCACACTCATTGTACGTGCCAAAACGAAGATATTGCCGCAATGAAAAAACCAGTACCAATTATTCGGTAAATAAAACCTAAATTGACTGGACTAAATGTGACAGCTTTGAATGACTTTTTAGAGTAATTGAAGCCAGATAGAGAAGAACTATGTAATAGATTCCAACCCATGAACTAGGTGTCTGCAGAAGGTTCGGAATTTATTATATTCAAAATTTCAAGCTGGTACCAAGTTATTTTGGTCTAACATTGTGGCGTTTCACAAAATCAATATGCTACTTGGATAGTCTGTTTGATGGCAAGAATTTCATCTCTGGTGTTCACTCATTTTTAAAAGTAATGCAGACTGGTGTAAACATAATGAAATTTCTGATATATGATTTAAAACTATACGGAAACTGCAAATCTTATTTCTTGATATATACTGCATATTACATTGCACCTCTTCAAATTTTAGGAACCGTCTTCAAACAAAGTCATTGTGTGATGGTTCAACAAGTCACGCTATAATCACTTCTGTTCATATTAGTAGTGTATCTAGAGACATCACTTAAAAACGCAATACGAGAGGACTAACAAAAGTTCGCTTAGTTAACCAATTTCAATAAATATTCAACAAAACAAAAATTGAAACTGAATTTGTTATATTCCTTACGATATCTCATTTAAATTCTCAAAAAGGTTGTTGAAAATAAAGATGAGAAAACGGAAAATACAGGAAGGCGCAACAACAGATTCGGTTTGTCATTCTTCACAATATTCAGTTGCATATGGAGAGAAGAGAACATACCTTGTGATCATTGCGAAGTGGATAATCTAGATTAATAGAGGGCGAATCTCGTGAACGCCGTGCAAAATATTCGAGATGATGCAAAAGTACTTCTGGTGAAGTCTAAAATTAATGAACTTCAATAAATGACACTGGGAATGGTTGTTGATTAAGTGAAATTGAATGCCATTGCAGTAGTGCGAATATTGAATAACCAATTTCAAATGAAGCTCAAAAAGAGGCAGGTGTACGCTTTGCTCAATATTTCCACAAGAATCTCAAAAACGGAGAGTTCTTCTCTTCTTCTTCTTATCTGGCGCTACAGCCAACTGTCAACTTTGGCATCCTCAACGATCTTCCTCCATTTCTCGCTATTCTCGGCTTTTACTCTTCATCCCTTTATCTTGATTGTTTTTAAATCGCTTTTCACATTGTCCATTTATCTTAGTCGTGGCCTACTCCTTCTCCTTTGGCTTAAAAGTCTTCTTTTCCATATACGTTTTGGTATTCTTTCTGAATGTCCCAGCCATCTAAGTCTCTGAGCTTTTATGAATCTTACTATATCATGTCTCTTTATGAGTTCTTCTAACTCATCATTTCGCCGAATCCTTTTTAGAATTCGTCTCTCAATACATCTCATTTTCATCCGCAATTGTCATTGTCCAGGTTTCACAGCTAAAAGTTACTATAGGTTTTTAGGCATTTCAAGGTTCGCATAATATGCTTTAGTGCCCGCTTGTATTCTATCTCTAATATAATCTTTTGTTGTATTATCTGCAGTGACCATGACTCCCAGGTATTTGAATGAGATTACTGCTTCAAATTTCCAATTTCCAATGACGAGTTCCCGCGGTTTTCTCCTTTCTTCTGAGGTGAACATACACACATATTTCGTCTTTGATCCGTTTACAATTAGACCTAGTGGCTGTGCATGCCTCAGTATTTCCTCGGCTAGTTCTTTCAGGTCTCGTAGTGACCTTGCTATAATAGCTACATCATCTGCGTAAGCGAATATTTGCTTGGCTTCATAAAATATTGTTTTTCTGTAGTTTTGGCATATGAGTTTATCCCTTTTCCTAAAAATGGAGCATATGATTACCACCTTCCATTTGTCAGGCATTCTTTCCTTGTCCCAAATTTTTGTAATGAGTTGATGTAGCTTATGTTCCAGGATTGGTCCGCCGTTTTCAATCAATTCGGCATTGATTTCATCTTCTCTCGGAGCTCTGTTGTTTTTCATCTTTCATATCATTTCTTCAATTTCTTCGAACGTAGATGGAATTATCTCCAGCGGTTCATTTTTCTGTCCTTCTTGGTATTGAATAACCGTTCTTCTTTCTTCGGGTTCTTCCTTGTTTAGCAGTTCTTGGAAGTGCTCGGTTCATCTCGCTAGGACATTCTTTTCTCCTTCCACTAATTTCTCATTTCCATCTTTGCTTCCTCTGAGTTTTGTCTCATATCCTTGTCTTATTTGTTTCACTGCTTTGTTAAATATCCTTGTTTCATTTGGTTGTTGAAGCAGGTCTTCTATTTCTTCTATTTTCCCCTTCATAGCATCTCGTTTCTTCCTTCTGCATACCCTATTTGCCAGTCTTCTAAGATTTTCATAGTTTCGCTGGTTGCTTCACGTGTTCCTATTCAGCATTTTACTTCTAGCTTCGTTTTTTTGTTGTATAATGGAGAGTTCAGTGCCCTGAATAAAATTATAACAGGGGATGAAGCATGGTTTTACAAGTATGATTCAGAAACAAAAAAACATTTCATGGTATAAAATCCAAAAGGTGCAAATCCTTCTGTGAAAGCAAGGCGACAAAAGTCAGCAACAAAAGTGATAATGTCAATTCATTTCACCTGAGCAAAAAAAGTAGATACAATCTCCCTGGAACCTAATAAGACAGCTTGCTCCGCTACTTCCTTCCATTTTGTCCAGTTTTGTATATCCATTTTTCTTGGATCATTGATGACGTCGTCCTTCCACCTTTTTCTTGGCCTTCCTCTTGCTCTGTTCTCCCAAAGCTTCCATGCAGATAGCTTATTTGCCGTTCTATTATTATCCATTCTCGTAACATGCCCATACGCCATCTGCGTCCTGTGGGGATCCGTACATCTTCCGCAGGACCTTTCTTTTCGTTACACTTAGGGCTCTGTCAAGGTCTATATTTTGCAGCCATAAGCTAAAACAGGTCTAATTGAATTTTTCTATTTTTATTTTCATTTTGGACGCATGGCTAATCAACTTTGAGTTCAATAGGATTCTGTTCGCATAAAGAGCCATATCGCCAGCACTTAATCTGCTATTTATTCTTTCCTCTATCTGGTTATCTTCCTTTATTATTACCTAGGTAATATGATCTTAATGTCTCTATATCGCAATCATTCAAGTTGATGATTGCTCTGTTGCGCTTTCTCGCGCATTTTCACGAAAAATTGAAGAATCATCTAGATGATGAAGGCGCATTTTTGACAGCTCATAAATGCTTGTTACTTCAGAGATTTCGCAAATTACTATCTCCCACAATTACTGAGCTTGAAATCAAGTAGTTTGGGCAAACTTACGAAACAGCAGCTTCCATTTAGTACTAATTTCAAGTTGACTTTTTGATAGGTACATAATTTATGCATGTGCAAACTCAAAAATACCTTTTAATCTTCATTGTTTAGTTATTGACTGACGGGAGGTCAAGTTCTGTACCTTAAAATAATAATTTGATCTTTATCAAAGCTATATGAAAAAAATACACCGAAAGTAAACTAATTTTCATCCAATAATAATAATTCATTCTAATAAGCTTCAAATTCGCGTCAAACAAGTCATTGAATGAATCCCGGACAGATTTGACAACTGTACATAATAATAGTGACACTGACGGCTGAAGTTGTAACAAAATTTTTATTTACTTGAATAAACTTTAGTTACCATATGCCTAATGTCATATATATATCTATGGGCATTGTTTCACTTGAAACAAGTAATTGAATAATTGAATCTTTCACAATCACTGAGCTTGAATTAAAGCAATTTGTGCAAGCCTACGAAACAGCATAGTCCGTGAGACAGCGCCTAAATTTTTTGTTGATTACCGCTCATTTGAAACTTTGTGAGTGGCTTCATTGTGATGAGTCCGACAACTTTTTCATTTAGCAAAATTCTAGATTTGGGGGCGTTTACCCGCGAGGGCTAATTAATTGAAAGAATATTACCGTAATACTGATCTTTACACTAATCGAAAGATTTTTTGATAATAAAATGAAGGAAAAATATTGTCCGACATGAATATTGAGGCTACCGGTGAATCCGACAAGCCGCACTTGTCATAAGTATGTTGGTACTAATGGTAAGTATGTTGGTACTTATGACAAGTCGGACTCACCGGTAGCCTCAATATTCATGTCGGACAATATTTTTCCTTCATTTTATTATCAAAAAATCTTTCGATTTGTGTAAAGATTAGTATTACGGTAATATTCTTTCAATTAATTAGCCCTCGCGGGTAAACGCCCCCAAATCTAGAATTTTGCCAAATGAAAAAGTTTTCGGACTCATCACAATGAAGCCACTCACAAAGTTTCAAGTGAGCGGTAATCAACAAAAAATTCATGCGCTGTCTCACGGACTAGCAGCTTTTATTTAGTACCAGTTTCAAGTCTGTAAATAGTATAGTTGCTGAGAACTCAGCGTTACGCCCGCCAGCCAGCCGGCCAGCCAGACAGCCAAAGTAAATATAATAGCGCTTTTTTACAAAAAATGCGCTAAAAATACGCTATCATATGCACTTTGGCTGTTGGCGTGACGCTGAGACCTCAGCAACTACAGCACTTACAGACTTGAAACAAATACTCAATGAAAGATAATGTTTTGTAGGTTTGCACAAATTGCTGGATCTTCTTATTCATACACAGTTTTGGGTGAAAATTGGGATAAATTTCAAAGAACTATGCATAGTTGAAATCTGAAAATTGCTGCACAGAATGAGCAACATGTCAGTAATTGAATTTTATACTCTAAGTGTTGTACCGATATGGGTTAGTACCCATTTTAGGGTAGAAACTATCTATTTCAATATCTCGCGAGTTACACAAGATATTGACATGCGGTCTCCGATGTTATAACTTAACAATGAAGATTGAAAACTATTTTCAAGTTTGTACGTGACTCAATTATGTACCTATCAAATAGTCAACTTGAAACTGGTACCGAATGAAAGCTGCTGTTTCGTAGGTTTGCCCAAACTGCTTGATTTCAAGCTCAGAGAGATGGTTATTTGCGAAATATCTTGAGTAAAAAGCATTTATGAGCTGTCGAAATTGCGCTTTCATCATCATGATGATTCTTCAATTCTTGGTCCTTGAATGTATAATTTAAGTTTTGTCCGTTTCGTTTTTACCATACTAAAAGAAAAATGTATATACCGTATTAAAATGAATGGAATTAATGTCGACAAAATAGAATAAAATGATGATAAATGAGGACATAAAACTGAATTTTCATTCACTTTTTTCCAGCTCACTATGCGAGCTTGTTAGTTCCCTTGTAATACCTGATGTTTAACAACATAACGAAATTGAGTTATGTATTTGATGATATTTTTTTTTGATTAATTGTAAAGTCGAAATTGTACCTCTAATAGAATTAAAACTTTTGCGGTATAAAAGTTTATAAAAATAAATACTAATTAAGTGACGGAAGTGTTGAACGAGTAATTGTTCCCAAGTTTGTAGTTGGTTGAAATAAACTATTTTACGCCTCTTGGGATCTTTGCGAAAACCATGAAGCAGAGAACGTGTTAATAATGAAGTTATTTGTGCCATTAGTGTACCTACTGAAGATTTTTAAACTTTCAGCGTGATCATTAAGCCGTTCTTTTGTCACCGTATCCACCCAAAGTAGTAGATATTCAAGGCTCAGCATCTGGTATGATATATTTCCACATATCTAACAAATGAATCGGTGTTAACTGTGTTGCATATCTACCGACATTATGCTTTCTGTAGTCGAATTATTGTCCTATATTTCATAAAAAATAATGAATCATTCCACAAAAGAACGTGGATTATAGCTCGCAAAAAAAAACAATAAGCGAAAACAAAAACTGTAGTAAATAAAATTTGTGCTTTCGGCCTTAATGCTGGTTTTAAAATATTTTATAAACATGTCTAGGAGTGTTGGCAAGCTCGGCGCTCATCTCACAGCAAATTAGTGTGAGGCGTTGAAATCTTATGCGCGTATCTTGAGAGGGAATGTCTCATTTGTTTTGCCGAACATAAATACCTCAAGTACGAGTAGGTGTACGCAAAATTAGCGCCCATGACCGCAGAAATTTTCAGACGAAATATTAATAGCTTCTGTGGTATATTTGGATCATAAATGATAGATGAGAATATTTTAACAATTACAAAAAATGATTAATTTGGAGAGTACAAATCTGTAAACAATAATTGCTGGCTGTTTGTTTCCAGCATCCAATAGAAAACAGAGCAAAACATGGAAATCCCACATCAACAGATCAACAAAATTTCAGTAATTCCATTAGAGTAGATACCTACAACGAATAATAGCATCAGACAAATGCTCAGTGATCTAGACAAAATCAATAGTTATTAAGTTATCCGATAAATATAATTGATTCCGACGTCAGCGAAATTGTTGTACAACATGATGCATCAAACAATGTTCTTATACTTGGCAACGTCGCTTCCATTTTAACTCTGAAGTTTGCTATACTTCGCTTTTTCGTAATCATGAGGTAAAATCTAATTTGTTTAGTGCTGAAGACTGAAGAGTTTCTTGAAGTAAATTATTTGTTATAGTACAAAACTTTTCGTGTCCAATTTTTTATCTCTGTGAATCAAATTATGTAAATAACAATTCTGTGTAGAATGTATGCAAAGACATACTCACATGATAAAAAATGCTTTGGAATATTTTGTGTAGTTTACACTTCGCAAAATGAAAAACTACATTTATAGCCCTCTTTGAACAGAAGGAGAGTATTAAAATGTACAGAATGACAATCATAAACAAGAGAATCGTAAAAATTCCTTAACGACAAGTTATAAATCACGAAAAGATATAAAATCAAAGTTGCCATTTCAATGCAAATGGATGCGAATGCTAAATTCGTTCGTAAATACACTGGCATGATTTTCGTATTATCAAATGCAAGTTTATGTAAAGTATACTTGTAGGAGATTTAATTCACTTCAAACATTGGATTAACAGATTTAAATGTCGTTCATTCTTTGTTGAGTCCCACCAAAGAAGTTCAAGTTCGTTAATATTTCATGTGCACGGTAGTCTGGTTTATAAACAAACGTAAATTCTCTTTGAAGTATGCTAAAATAACTCTTTATAAGCTATCTTTATGCAAATAAAACTATAACTGTTCTATAGTCTGTTGATATTGGAAACAACTGTGCAGTTGGAATCTGGAGCCATGTATTTGTTCAAATTTCAACTTTATGGCGAATTACTGTTGTACAGAAGTTGTTATAAAAATAGAAGTAGTTATTCCAACTTCTGCAATGAGATTGATAACTCTCTCATACTTTAAATCCACAACAGTTTTATAATAATACAAAACATTTTTACAGACAAACAATAGTAAAATTGGTTTCTGGTAACTTCATATTCTATAAGTCTTTTTGTGCTCACGTACATACCGCCAAAATTACTGCAATATACTAAATATGTACATTCTTAGCTCAGGTACACAAAAATTGTAGGTCTTTCAATTCTCTGCAAGAATGGTCCTCACACTTTTTTTTCTATGACTCACCATTTCTGAGAAAAAGACATTCTAAAGTTATATTTTCTATATGTACACGTTTCCACGCCTCCTATGAGGTACTGTACTTGACGCGTATTTTTTAACGTGGTCTCCCCAGTAAGCCCACTTCACGGCCTTTTTATTAAGGTTTCATATAATATTGAATCTTCTTCTTCATTATAATCATTTTCTTCTTCTTCTTCTTCTCTTCCTCCATCTTCCTCTTCTTCTTCATCTCCATCTTCCTGAGTTGACGTAAATTGTTCTAACAGCGATACATAAGTTGTTTTGTCGTTGATGTTATGCCTGTATTACACGATACAACTTATTGACCAAGTTTTCTGTCAAGTTTTCAACAATTTATTGTCGAGCTCAAAAATATTTTGTACCATATCACACGATACAAGTTTTCGTCGAAAAAAATCAGAGCTACCAACTTATAATTTTTGACGTAACCTCAAAAACTGTGGTTAGAGAGAAAGAGAGATGACAAAAAATTAATATACTAAAGGCAACTGTATATAAAATTATATTAATACTTTGTCAACACTAAGATTATGTTTGCAATGATTGTCAAGTATGAAACGCGTGTTTCATTTGACGCGAGATAATTAATATGAGTAATGTTGGCAACGACAAAATCTCCCTAGAATACCCCAGAATATTGGTGAAAAATAGAGCCAGTTCTATTTCAAAAATAACTTGGTCAATTATTGGTCAAGAAAAAATTGTGGAAATTCTGGACATATTACACACAACAACAAATTGAAGGTCAACTTTTGAAAACTATTGACCAATAAATTGTATCGTGTAATACAGGCATAAGCCTTGACAGCTGGTGCATGCTGGTGAATAAAGTAAGCCTACTTTTTTGCAGCCCCATTTCGAATTACACCTCTTCTGCCGTTGCAAGTAATAGTATTAAGGAGCTTTTTTGGTACAGGTGGAAGAAGAGTGTGGATAGGTTCGGCTTCTGCTCATCAACAGTTTTATCGAGTTATCAGGTTAGAGTGCCTACGCTATGTTTTTCTTCATGGTATTCTAAATAAAGAAAACGATGTATGGGAATTCAGTCACAAGTTTATTTTTCCTATCCTACTCATACTCTTATACTTTTGTATAAATGTAGCACTCCTGAAGATAGTCCAAGTGAGACCGAAACTGTAAGAGTTGGATAGGAATCATCATCTACTACTTCCATAGTATCCTAAGCTTTAATATTTATTTTTGTGAAAAAATATGATTGAGATTGGAACTTCTCAACAATTGATTAGAAATATATGCATCTCGTTTCGCTCATATGTTCGTATAAATATGTCTGCAGAATATTTCCTCTCTTCTCGGTCATTGTTATAATACTCACACACTTCACTTCGCTCGTGCGTTCAAGAAACATGCCTGCCTCAAGTTTTCCTACCTTCCAATCTAAGCTTAAATAAATATGTTTTATTGGGATATAAGTTCTGTACATTAATTAGAAACACAACGTTTCGACAGCAAAATGCTGCCTTGTTCAAGTGTAAAGAAATATAAATATAAATAAACAAAATTTACACTTGAAAAAGACAGCACTTTACTGTCGAAACGCTGTGTTTCTAATTAATATACAGAACTTATATCCCAATGAAACACATTTATTTAAAATGAGTTCTGAAAAGTTTTTTTCTTCATTTAAGCTTTAATACTTATCTCTATGAAATTTTATGTATTACTTGTTGAATCAATTATGCATGTATGTGCACTACCCCAATCTCGCCGAAATTTTCTATCGCTTGCTTGATAACCATATACAGCAAGATCTCAGACCCGCTAGAAGTCACTCATTTTCTGAGAAACAAAATGTGTGATATAGATTAGTGTTAGTATGTACTTTAATCATACGCATACTTGTTAGTTCGAACCGACGACTAATTTACAGATACTAGGTGCTAGAGGTACGTTTAAGCATCACCCACTTTTCTTAATGTCTGAGTACTCATTTTCATGTATGTTTTAGAAAATATTGTTGAAAATCAATAATTAACACTACTACACACTGCCAGTTGGTGGTAATTTCTGCTAGACGCTTTGAAGCTCGCAATAAATAATGTATTCTGACTTACAGTCTGAGCTCTAATTTTTATATGTGATACTCAGGGAACAATTTTGATACTTTTTGTAAACAGCCAGACCAATTGTAGGGGCCAAACATTTTCCAGACACAATTAAAATGTCGCTGTGAGTGAAAGCACGAGGTCATTATTTCTACACTTGATAGTAAGCAAAGTATCTATGAGCATCAAATTATTTCTTGGTTTGACTGTTTACAAAAAGTAAGAGAACTGTTGTCTGAGTATCATATATATTAATTAGGACTCAGACTATAAGTTTGCGAATTTTAGAGCGTCTAGCAAGAATTACCGCCGATAGGAAGTGCCTGGCAGTGTTGATTATCAATTTTTAACGATATTCTCTAAAACATACAAGAAAATCAAGCATTCAGACTAAATAAAAAAGCTTGTCCTTAGCATTGTGCTTCTCTTTCTAGTTTTTGTATGGGCTTTTTTCATAGATATCTCTTGCTACTCTTATAACATATATTATTGAAATATTTTGTCGCTGGTACGTATGTGTGCTTCACGGTTTCTTCCTTCCATTCCTCTCTCCCTTCTTTGTCCTCAAAAACATAATTTAAAAAATTCGTTTTGAATTTCATGTAGATTGTAATTTTTATTATTATTATTTTTTCAATCTAGAACTTAAAGGCTTTTCGAGCTTTGCTCACTAGTGCCTCGGTATATTATGTTTACATGTTGATCATATTTTGTTGTGAATGTTAATTTGCTTGATGAATTTTATCAAGTTTTTGTGTTTGTATCAATGTTTCCTAAAGCTTCTCTAAGTGTTTATGGAATTTTGTGTGTTCAACTGTGGTTTCTGTGTTGCATGTATTACATATTTCATAGTATGTGTATTAGGATGGACCAAAAATAATAGCAATTTTTGTTTTGTTTTGTTATCGAGAGAATATCGTTCAAGATGATAGAATAACAATTCTGGTGAAGTTTGAGCTCTTGAATTTGATTGCGTTTCAACCAATTAACGTGTTGTGGAAATCAATGCATATTCTTGTAGGAAATTGAACGATCTCTAGAAAAGATTTGACACGTTTTTTTGCAAAGTCGACTTGCTCGAAAATTATTCAAGGTTAAAGTTTATTATGTATTTAATAGTATATAATGAGCCACAATTTCTTCAAATTTTATCATGAAATAATGGTTTAGAGACATAGGACATCATATTTTTCGTGAAATTCATTGAGTTTTCTTTGATATAGAACATTGAAATCATCAATAGTTTTGGCAGTGTTCCTTCATCACCTTTCTTTATTGAAGGAGACAATTATTCAAAGTGTAATGAATACCATACTTAGGTCCAGTATTTCAGTCCATGGTTTACCTTAAACGTAGTTTATTTTCCATAGTAATGATTATTAGAACAAAGGTTACCAAAGTAATTAAGCTTCGCTTAAGATAAACCGAGGACTGAAATACCGGTCCTTGATGTTGAAAAACAATGGCTTGCTGCGGAAATATCTACTTATGGATGACAAAACACTGTGAAAAAGTTGCGAAATTTTGATGCTCAACCAAACAACACTTGATGAACTTCACGAAAAATATTATGTTCTATGATAAATTGGTTGAAATTCAAGCTTGAATAATTTATAAACGAGTCGACTTAGCGAAAAATCATGTCAAATCTTTTTTAGAGATAGTTCGATGTCCTATAAGAATATGTATTGATTTATAACCCACGCCAATTGGTTAGAACGCAATAAAATAATTTTCCCGTGTTATTCAAATGGAAAACAAAAAATCAGGAAGATGCACCTTTTAATATTAACATAAAAAATCCTTGAATGACAATTTTTTGGTAACTAGAAAAAAAAATTGTTAATATTTTTTGGCCCACCCTAATGTGTATGTATGAGGCGAGTATGTCCAGTCTTAGTCTTGTAAGTAGTGTTTGTTTTCTTCTGTCTTCGTGTACTGGCCATTCCTTCACTTCTTCTTTGATTTGGAAACAGCCTTCTGTTATGGAAATAAAATTCTGGTTAGTACATCCAACATCATTTCCATCATAATCCTAGCTGATTATACACTTAACAACATAATCCTGCTTCATAATGCCATAAATTGTTCTTGGAATAAAATATATAAGTCATAATTTTATTTGTTGCACAATGTCACTTCGACAATGCAAGCATCAAGAACTTGAGGATTCGTTTTAACACACTCCCGGCAGTATAAATGCCAGAAAAATTAGTTCGACTGTTGTAGCACCCAGGCAAACTTCTTTTAGAGGCCCTGCATCGAAATCTAACAAATAATCATCAACAATTGCAACGAGAAATATGGGGGACACAAATATCTGTAAAAGTTGAAACGCACGGAATGTTGATTTTTTGATCGAAATTTACATGTATATAAAAATTTGGAGAAAAAGTTTTGACGAATGTCACCTTCCTTCGACAGTTCATTCAAGAACTTGAGAACCCGTTACAAACTACTTGCGATGGTCAGATCGTCGAAAATTAGTTCAAATCATGGAAATCGATTGAATAGTCTCTGAGATTGTTTGATGATGTAGCAGCGGCTACTAATAATAAATCTAGACAAGTATTAGATATTTGACATGTGCCCACAACAACAAAATTAGCCTAACACTGCTTTGTCCTAGCCTTCGTTACCGCAAAAGCTTGCAAGCTCTGAACTTTTGTTTGAGTTGGTGACTACAGTCAATCAAACGGGAGAAAAAAAAGGAATAGATGCATTCTCTTTCCACTATGTTTCACTTTTGACTTCTGCTTGTTGCTGCTAAAAGATTTGTACGAAATGAATGAACGACAAAGATTGGAATAAAACAAAGGTTGCTTCATTATTCTTAGGTCCAAAACGTTACTAACATCTTCGAAAATTGGAAAACCAAAAAAAATGTAATAGCTACGAGAATTGAATTTAGGTCAAAATTTCATCATAACTTTTAAATGACAAATGGATAACATTCAAAGGTGGGGTGAAGTGTGTTTAAATGTACTATCCGAACTTCAAGAACCTGTCAGAAGCACGAGGAAATGCTTATTTGACTGCTGTAAATATTTACTCCGCACGGTCTTCGGGCAACTCTATGACTTCTCTAAAAATACACAAGACTTGTCAGTTGCCAAACCATTGCATGGAACGGACATCAGTCACTCACGGGTGGTTCACCGTCGTAAAATTTGTTTCGGATGTTTGTTTACTAATTACAACTCTTAAAATCTCAACGTGAAGCGCAATAAAAAATATTGATGTTAATAACCCGTGCATACTGAATTTTGCAAAGAAAAGGATCAGTTGCGAATATTTTTGTATTTGAAATCAGTAATTCATGGCTTAAAATTAATATTTTCCAGTGATTCCCTATGTTCTAGTTTTATTGAATGGGATGCGAAACTTTATTTCCATGTTTTGACTACCTAGCAATAATCCTTTATGGAGAAAAAAGTGCAGCACGTGGCATCAAGCACATGTTTCTTCACAGTCAAAATTATATATTATATGTTAGGGAAGTTGTAAGTTGAAGCGAAAGAAGTCTGTTTGGAATTTCAAAATAAATCTTCCACGCTTTCATTTGCTCTGGGATTATACTTCAAAATAATTCTTGATGATTAATACAATTCCTAGAAGACTGTCACCTGATAAATATTGAAACGAACGACTCGTAATGAATGCTTATTCGCCGTCATCAGGAACAATTTTTTCCTCTTACTTGTCGCATGAACAACAAATCAAATCCAGATATTATTCATTGTTTCCAAGAAGAGAGTGTTTTGGACAACTGAGTTACTATCATGTCATGGACAGTTTGAATAATTTAGTTACAATTTTAGGTCATGTTCTAGAAGTAGGGCTGAAGTTTGTTGCCCGATGTTTGAACTCAATATCGGCTCAACACCGAAAACATCATATATTATTACTTGAATGTATTTATTTAATGGAACTTTGAACTCAGAGACTTCACGACATATAGAATTAGTTTCCCAAAATTGTAAAGAAATGGGGGAAAAAGTGTTTTGTATGACTTTATAGTAACAAGTTGGAAACTGCTGTCAAACAGACTTACTACTTTGTAAATGACACGACTGAGGCGTTCTTGTGCTTCTTTAAAACTCGGGTAATATAAAAGACTGGCCATTATATATTACGTTGTGCCTACGTCGAGTCTAATGTATCACTATTGTTATTCTTAACGGGGTATTCATTATCATAATAGCACGGCTTAAGCCTTTGTTAACCTCGCAGTAGCGCCCTTTTGCTACATAATCTAAGCATACTATTAACAAACGCACTGAGGAGGATAAACTCGATGTGATGCAGGTGTCGGCTTGGGAGCAGAAAAAAATTTAAATAGATTTATCTGTGCTATTTTAGGTTAATTTTCATAAAGACGGAGTTTTGCTCTTTTCAACCAACCTTAATTGGATTTTCAATCTATCTATGTAAGAACATCCTTGAGATGAGAAGACGATAGTTTTGAACTAATCTTTTGTTGACTAAGAAGACTTCATACGTTTATTGCCCACACACAATACTTTCTATCATTGCAGATATTCTATTTATAGACTCGAAAAGTCCTGAAATTGATTGGGTATCTAATTGTTTTATGTCTATTTCTGTCCTGAATGGAAAACCCACGATCTGTTTGTAATTCTCTGTGGAAGGTTAAAAAAACAAAAAGGGATGAAGAATTTCACCCTAGTGCACACCCGTAAGCTGATACCGCAGACTCCGTCTGTATTTACCTTCAATTTCCATAATGGGGGCTTAAAATAAATACAACTTTGTATGTTCACAAAAATTATGAAGTAGTATTATCCTTTGTCTTATTTGTGCAGGATAATACTCTTTGTTGAGCACGAAAAAGACATTTTTATGAACGAAAATAAAAATGTGGTAGAAAATGTATATTTGTAGATAAATATTCCCTTACAAAGAATTGGCTAGCATGAGTCAAAGTTTTCTTTTTAAAATAAGTTGAGTTTAATTTAAATCATAATGAATGTAAAACTATTCTTGTAACCAAATTTTTCATTAAAGCAATCTAAAAAGCTAAAGTTTCAACGGAATAAGTTTTCGCATGTTTGCTAAACTTCTTGAAAGGTCTATTTTTTTACTTTTGAGTAAAGACATTATGGCATTAAACAAAAATAGTTATTGAGCATTCTTGACGTTCCACAAACTTTTGCAAACTTTGCTCTTACAAAAAAACTATCTTTCGACTTTCGCAAATTTACTTTTCCAACTCAGTTTCGCTCCCGAACATATTAAAGCAATTAGCAACGATTGTATCTTGCACTGAATGGACGGAAAAATTCAATATGGAGTAACATCTGGCTGAACAGATGTGAGATGCGTCTAAATCAATTAAGTACATCTGATCTAGATTGGTGATGAATTGTGAATGGTAGTACTAATGTTGAGGAACATCTCTTAGTTACAAATTCATGATGGCGCGATCAAGTTGAATAATAACAAGTATTAGAAATGAACTATCAGTAAACCCTAATTCTCATGTCGACTAGAAACAGAACATTTCATATATAAAAGAGATCATTGATGCATCGAAATGTTCATATTTGATTTTCCAACAATATACCTCCGCTAATTACAACGATCCAAATTTAACGCTTATTCGTACATATAAACTAATTTGTGATTCGGACGTCATTCTACCTCCAAAATGATCCGTGGTGCTATTGTTTGAATGATGAACAGATTTTCAATTAGTTCGGGATATCTAATAACCCAATATTATATAACCTGATAGGTACACTGAATGGAAACGCACATTACCAATCAGAATAATATTGAACGCACTTAAAATAGAAAATCGCATTCACAAGCGGTAATTGGAGTACACTAGACACACTGTTGGTGGCCTCACCGCTTGACTCATCTCATAGAACTCATTGGTTTTATAAAATCTTATTTTCAATTATCTTATCTGAAATTGGAAGAATTGATTGAAAGTTCTGCCAGTGATGCTTAACAAACGATAAATTTCTGATCTTTAGATTCACCTATTTGAATCTGGCAACTATGTAGCCTTGAACAAAAAAGATAAGCAACCGTATGTTTGCATATTCTATAGGTTATACTTTCAATTAGTGTTAATTTTTTTTGGCTAAGAGATCAGTGAAGATATTGAATTTTCAATCAAACATAACCTTGATCAGATTTTTTCAGGCAACTCATCAACGTTTCTTTTGTTAACAAATTTTATTTCATAAAAATTATACATTCGATACGAATCAAAATGCAGCATCCAATGCATTGTATGAAACTAAGCTAAGGGAGCAATTCTATGAACTAGTGTAAAATATCAGACTTTTCTTAAGTTTCTTCTGTACACAATATAAATCGTTAATTATCCCTGCAGTCAAGATATATAAATTCATTTTTGCCTATGTGTCTAATGATGTACTTTTCCCACCCCTTTCTATTCTTTACCATTTTCCATTCATCCTGCCAAGTGATGTTGTTTTTCTCTAGTATTTCTTCGATATTTTTCTCCTATGTTTTTGTTTGCTATTCTGGCATTCCACACCCTTTTTGTTTGACTTACTTCTGATACTCTTATTAAATGTCCATACCATGCTAGTTGTTTCTTTTCTTTGGTAATTTGTATACTTTCTGTTTGTAGAGTTGCTCTGATATGCTCATTACCTCTTCTATTTAGTCTTGTAACTCATACTTTTCTTAAATATCTCATTTCTGCTACTTGTATCTTGCTTCTTGTTTTTTGATCCATTGTCCATGTTTCGCTTCCGTATATCAATATTGGTCTATAGATTGATTTATATAGTATCATTTTTGTTTTCGTTAAAATTTACCTGCTATTCAAAATGATTTTATTTAATGCGTGGTAACTTCTATTAGTTGCCAGTATTCTGTTATTTATCTTGTGCTCTATATTACCTCTGCTGTTCAGTGTTCAGCCTTAATATGTGAATGCTTTTATTTGTTCTATTTCTTTTCCATTTATTCTCATTTCTACTATTGAATCTTCTCTTGTAATTACCATGATTTGTGTATTTTCCACATTTACAGTCATGTTGGGTTTGCTTAATTCCTCTTTCCATATATTAATGTTGTGTTGTAAATCTTCTTCATTTTTAGCAAGTATTGCGAGATCATCTGCGAAGGCGCATTCTAAGATAGTCGTCCTAATTAGATTTTGGTGTCCTATGTATACTTTTTTTGTTTTATTCTACACCTTCTTCATAATACTGTCCAAGAAAATGATAAAAAGTAATGGTCTTAGTGCTCCTCCTTGTCTTAGCCCTTGCGTGGTTGTGAATTCCTCCAAGCACTCGTTTCCTGCTCTTATATAGTTAGATGTTGTTTTGGATACACCTTGTATTGCTTTCAGTAGTTGTTTGCTCACATTTTTTCCTTCCAGTATCTTCCATTGATGTATCCGTTGTTCGTCTTAGTTTATTTTCTAATATTGCTTCATATAGCTTAACCGCAGTGTGAAGCAGTAATATAACTCTGTAATTATCACAGTCCTACTGTTTCCTTTCTTATGTACGGGGAAGACTATGGCTTTTTCACAGTTTTTTGGTATTGTTCTTATTTTCTAAATGAGGTTCAACATTTCTAGTAATATTTGCTTTCCTTTATCTCCAATTGTGCTCCGATGCTTGACCGTTATTCATTTTTGTCATCTAAGCTTCCATTTCTTTTTCTGATATATTTTTTTACTCTTCTCTTATACTCTTGTGTTTTCTTGTATATCTTCTTTTGCGGCATCTCGGCTGCTACTGTAGTTTTCTTCTAATAGTCCTTGAAAATAGTCTTTTCATCTTTGCATGCTTTCGATGTCATCATTATTAATATAATTATTATTATTATTTATTATCTTCTCATTTCTATTTTGTAGCTGTTTCAATATTGCACATAAAATATCATTTACCGTTTATGCAGAAGAACACTTCTGCAGGCTCATCAACAAAACTTACAGATTGTTTACATTGGAAGTTTCATGTAGCCCCCAACGAGAACTGAGATGTTCATAGATAAAATTAAAAAAAAAAAAAAGTTTTATTGGTCATTCACTTTAATATGTGTTTGAATATTAATGTATTGAATTATTTGTGTGTGTACCTATGTACTTTGTGTACTTTTTGCAGTTATATATCTATATATTATAGAAAGTAACGTCAATCAAAATAATACAACATGATTGTGTTCTATTTGGTAGCTCTAATACCAAATATAGAAACTAGTTCTGTGAAACAATTTTGCTTTTATTGTCCATAATAATCAATTTTCAATCTGTTATCCTCTGGAATCAAATTGCAAAATATTCATAATATATGCTTTTGTGGTTATTGCTCTATTGGTAGCTCTGATTCCAGTAATATCAACACCCACTCGAGTGAAATAAACAAATTTAATTGTGTTTATCAGTGTAGTTGGTCCAGAATGAATATGTAAAATAACTTTCCTGAGGTAGAAATTGTTTTTTGACATTTACTATCCAGATGTGCAATATATAATAGGTAATAATGCTATGTCCTTAAGGGGCTATCGTGGGCGATACACGGAATTTGATCTCTTCTAGTTGGTACTATATATTCAGAAGATTCAGCGTTCCTTATGCAGAAATCTGAAGGCTTTATTCCAGCTGATATACGCTGCCTACTGAAGTATTGTTATCTTTATTCTGGTTTGCAAAACATGCTTTATTTTATTAGTGTCAACTTTATTTATATCATAAAGAGGATAAGATACAGCTGCTCCTTATAGTGTATATCAAAATCAATAATAAACAAGACTATAAATGTATTCATAAATAACGCCACTTTTTTGAATGAGTATTACAATTTGTAACCATTTTGACAGTCAATGGAACATTTCTAATGAAAATTAGAACTTAAACAGAACTCAAATCTGAGAATCAATCTCCCAAGCCACAGTGCTCTGTGAGATGTCGTAAGAAAGTCACACACATCAATTCTCCGCCATCAGGGCATTTTAGGTTTAGTTTAGGTAACTACAACGGATATAAAAATGATACACCTGCCTCAGAGGTTAGATAGGATATCTGGCCAACAAATAGGCCATTGAGTTCATCGAATAGATTGCTTTCAGTACTATAATGAAGATCGCTGCTCGTGACACACGCGAGTTGGTCAATTTACCCACTCTTGGAACAACGCTGTTGCTCGCAATAACATACAGTACATGTGGTTGGCATACACATATTCCCGCGCAACACCGATAGAATAATGTAGTTCCGGTGATACTAGCTCCCGGATAGCTAAGCCACTAGCATTGTTTATCTCACGTTGGACGACACCTACGGATGGCTATCAGTACCATAATGCCGTACCGATGCCTGTGGCACACGCAGGTTAGTTGATTTATCCACTCTCGGAACAACCCCATTGCCGCAATAACATACAGTACATGCGGTTAGCAATAATCACCGCCGTCATACGGTCTAGGTTGGTACCCCGGGTAGCTAAGGATATCAACACCTCAAAGGAAAAGAATTATACCTCACGCATACTTAGCGTGGCGTCACCACATGTGACGCTAAATATATACCAAACTCATAATACTCAATGACGGATAGACTCACCCAATATTAGAAGTTCTCAACCACTTCACAACACTGAATTGAATAATATGATGGCTAATTCAGCTCAGATAATTGAAGTAAACAATGCACCACACAGATAAGCTGAACGCTCAAAGTTCGACTTTAAAGTGATGCAAATATGTTTGCAGCACACGCTGCCTGTTAGGTTTGACCTTGAAAGCGATTAGGGTTGTCTACTCGAAATTAGGTTTCATGTATACTACGGTTTTTAGATCATATTGGTATAGCAGGGTGTGTCGAAAATCTGTTCTCATTCTGAAAACAAATAAATAGGTCGGGCCATCTGGTGAATTTTTAATTGATGAATATTTCTTTTAAAATCAGTGGAATATTTGTGAATTATTGTATTCAAAAATTGTCGTAACACTTTATTGAAAATATTCTACGTACTGTCACAATTATATTTTTGAATTCTTCGTCTTTTTTGTCCCTATCTCTCACCCTGAACACACTCATAATTCTATTCAATATAATTGTATCCCCTCTTCCATCATTTTTTTTCTTCAAAAACCGAAAGAAGTTTGAGACTGGGTGTCTAGTTATTACTAGAACAGAGAATTTTGATATTCTAGATCCAGTACTTTGTCTTGTGTTACGGAACCGTTCTACGAGTCTAGAACACTGATCATTTCTGACATTACCAGAAGCGCTTTGATAATACGAAAAATGTTATCTGTCGATATCTCACTGGCTAATTTCAATCTTATTTTTATATCGCGGTTAAGCCCGCCGCACACGAAGCAATTCCCCAAGCAATTTTGTTCACCTAATTTGCAGCAAGTTTCCTTGCGCTCTGGGAAACTTTGGGCTGCGCTTGGTGTGAGACTTGTTTTCGCAGAACACGATGCAAGCTACACCACTCATGCTAACTATAGAACGTTGACTTGACAGACTTGCTAATTATAAATATGGATGTTGCCGGAAATAATCATCGGAGGAAAGCAGGAACATTTTTTGCTGTTATGACTTGCGAATTAATCACAATTACGAGAAAGAGAAAAAAGAAGAAAATACTTTTGAGGAGGAATCAAGGCCACGGAGCTCTCAACATGTTGTTTGACGGTCTTACCGCGTACAGGCACGGCTCATTCCTGTATGCCTCAATGAGAGCTTCCATTCCTGCTCTTTTCCATTCCACTCCTTTTCCATTAGCCATCATTTCTATTGATTTGTACCTCAAAACACCACAAAATACAATGCAGCGCAGCTTGCTGATGCGACATATAACTCAGTGATGTGTACTGACGTGATTTTGTCGACCGTTCTAATTTGCTGCAAATAAAATCCAATGGCTCAGCAAGTGCGAAAAAAAGCACCGGATTCATATTGTATAACAAGTCTCGTGTCAAGCTTAGCACCCAACTGCGGACTTAGTTTCTAGCATCGGAGCAAGCGTGGCAGCCAGCGTGGTTCCAAGTGAACAAAATTGTATCGTGTGCGGCGGGCTTTAGTCTCTGCTCTAATCGGGTTTCAAATAGGATCCGGAATAGATAATTATTCACAAATTCAAATCAGGTATCCGAGTAGTATTGGAATCGGAATCAAATCGAACTGTGCTTTGTTTCCAGCATTTTCATTTCATTTTGAAAGTCTATTTTGAGTCTTTTCACCGGACTAGTTAATTCTCCTGAGTTGTTCTATTGTCTTATAATCTAATATAAAGATTTATATTTCTATTTAACTTATTGATATGCTCATAAAAATTTATCTTATAGCATATTTGGATTCTGAATAAAATTTTTGATTCAATGGTGCATGATAAAACCAATCTTATCGAAGAAACATGTTTTCATGGAAATTTAGAACTCGAGATTCCAGATGACGTATAATATTTGAATAATATTCAAGCTATATCCAGTAGCTTTGCATGAGTCCACTTCCAGAAAGTATCAGTTTTTAATTTAGCTTTTTTTATAATTTGAACTCTGGAAGAGTCGGAATGTCAAAAATAAATAGGTAAACTCTTTATAAAAAACTTCTTTGTAGCAAAAAACTATCTTTTATACAAATATTGCTTGGAATTGGTTGATTTGCATCATTACCCATACTTTAAAACACTTTCCAGTAATAGTAATTCTCTATTACGAAAAATACATCTCTGCTTGAACATCTCTCTAGTTTTTTTAATTGAGGCATCAATATAAATTGCTTATCGGATTCCATTTTTTAAGAATAACAATTGTGTTCCTATATTTCGTTGTTTGCCATTACTGTCTTAATAAGTTGCCTAAGCTGAAATTCAAAAAGCACTTGACGCAGGTAAATTATTATGCGAATTTTAGGTAATTTACGAAGAAAATCCAAGCTCATCTAAAGATATGGATATAATTCATGACAAAATACAATTCAAGTATTAGCTTAGCAAAAGATCTTAGGCCAAAATAATGGACTATACAGAATAATGGAGATTTAAAAAACTGACGTCTTGTATACCTGGTTATAAGAATACAAATAGTGTATTTGTGCTCTTACGTTGTCTTTTTTCATATCTCCATTTAACGAAAACTCTCTATAACGAAAGAAAACAATCTGTTCTTTGAACTTCGTTATATAGAGTTTGAACTGTACACATAATTAACTTGTCAAGCAACCAATGAATCATTATTCAATTTTAAAAAGGATATATAGATCATTATGAGTTTATAATCGCATCAACAGAATTCTGTAGAATTTTATGAAAAGAAAAGATAAAAAATTCGGAAAAAGATCTAATCACTTCTAAGTATCAATTTTTAATTATAAAAAGCAAGAAAAATCATTCCGTGAAATTTTGTTATAAGCATAAAACTACATTGAGACTCATTTGTATATTTGTATTTTCTTCGTCAAAAACTTGGCCTTAATTAAAAATTTTAAAGTAAACGAATCATAAAACCTATAATTTCTGTAAAAATTAAATTACCCATTCGTTGGTTTTTAGTGTATTCCGAGGTGTACTCTAATTAAAAATAAAAGCTAATACCGTTGTGCATAATTAATTTTATTCGACCTACTTTTTATACAGAATCCTGAAAAACTGAATTATCTCATTATGCCGGGAAACCTTCACGTATGAATATAACCAGATTAGAATAAAATGCTTCCTGGAGTAAGATAATGATCCCTACATTCCTTGGGACCAACTCCAAGAGCTTAATTTGCAAACAATGTCTTGCGGAGCGCCAACAAAGTGTTCTAAGCAACTTTTAACTGTCACTTACATTGAGATAAATGACAATGTTTCCTGCACTGATAGCGTTTTGTCATTTAACCAAACAAATGCAGTCTCTCTACAACTTGATACTGTCAGAATTCCGACGAAAAGGTTCTCCCTCAGGAAATTTGCTAAATGTGATGAAAATTATTGGAATTTAACTTCAGAAACATTTGAAATAATTTTTACGGGGACAAATGTCAGGCTTCCAGCATTAATTCTCCGAAATACTGGAAATTCTTTATTATGTTTTTGTTTTCCTTTTAAGCAATACTAATAGCACTCATAGCAAGGTAACCTGGGTTTAAAGTGCTTTCATTAACCTAATTATATTTTAATTTCGTCCAATTAGCTCGTCTGAGTAGGTGTGCAAGTAAATTTTCGCAAGGAGGGTAATAATTCTTGAAGGTTCCATTAAGTAATTAGATTAGTTATATCTGAAAAAATTACATGCCTAATTACACACGCACAATTTTAAGTAGCTCGATTTAGTGCTTCACGTTGTAGAAATCTTATACAAAATTTTATATAAAGGAATAATAATTCCTTGAGTAATTTTTTTCCCTGGCGCCAGGAGTTATCTATATTCATAGTTTGATAGATGGATGCAATATTCGTCGGTTTTGCTTAGGTACAATCTAAAATGCTATAATTTACCGCTCATGCTATATTTGAACAAAAAATAGTCTGTATGCCAGCTACACTCGCGGAAAACTTCTATTCTGGTCAGAAAAATCCTACTCTCACCTTATATCAAAGTGCTACTTAAACAAAAACTGACATGAATAAAGATAACGCTGAAATGAGAAAGAGGTAGCATTATCAGTAAGCTGATAGAAAAAATAGTATCTTCTAAGTTTTTTTGATGTAAATTACTGTCACCTCTATAATCACACCTAGAACTAGAAGATGCCTTGACATTCTGCATGTGACTTACTGTCAAAGTAATTTCGCACTTTGAAAAACCCAAGTCAATTGTACACCTACAATTAATTCAACTACTTGACTGTAGAATCGTCTTGCATCCCTTGATGTAGTTTTTGTTTTTGCCTGCTTTAAAATATGCAATTTTCTCTTTCAATTGCATTCCGTATTCACATTTGTCATAAACTCCAAATTCTTGATAAGTATCGTATGAAAGAAAAACTCCATCACTCAAGTGGTTAAAAGTATAACTGGTTGAGTCTTATCACTTAGGTGGTAATATTCAAGTAGTAAAAAATGAAGTTGTAAAACGATCGCCACACATTTTTGAGAAAATAGTAGATTTAAAACTGGCCATCCTTAGTATAGACTACTATTTCAAAAACTATTTTGCATATTCAAGTTTTGTACAAACGAATATATTCCAATAAAGATGAAAATACATTTCCTAATCTCAAATTTTGTTAATTTAAGTCTTATTTGTTGCAAAACTGCAAATGGTGACAATTACCATTTATTTGATAGGATTTTACCACTTTCATTGCAATGAATGAACTCCTAAATTCTTTAAAAACTCTCTTTAAAATGGCCTATCTCAGTATTCTCAAAAATAATTGATAAATTAATCCCAGGACCGGACTGGGTAGTTGTGAGGTTAGCTTTGACAAAATATGATCTTCACTAAGATAAATATACTTGACGTTATGTAAAATGATTTGAAGTGAAACAAAAAATTAGGGCGCCACACAATACTAATTTTTTGTCCCACAACTGCGAAAGTACCTGTAAAAAAAAGATGTTAGGATGGACGGGTAGAATATTGGATCCTAGGACAATTAGATCAGTCGTCGTTGATCGAGATGCCGCAGAACATGAAATAAAACAATATCTCAAACAGCAATACTTACTCATCAGCTGAAAAAAAAACTACATGAAATCACTTTCTGAAATTGAAGTGGTAGGTACTTTTTTTTACAAAATAAATGATAATCAAATTCATTCAAAGTAATAAATATTCAAGCAAAGCTTCGAGAAAAATAATGAAAATGACAAAAGTAGAATAACGTAGTTCAGCAAATTAATAAAATAGCAAAACTGAATAACTGGAAAAGAAGGTGAAACAAAATCGCGGCGATTTGCGTCCCTAACACAGACTTCAGCAAGTTTGGACAAAATAATTAATGGAACAAATACATCAATAAACCCGCTCGAGCAGAAGTACAAAATAATTAAAATCAGGCTCGAGATCGATCGATCTGGTTTACAATCAGACGTAGCGCTTAAAACGTAGCAAAGGAGCATAAAAAGGAGAGGCGACAACGAATACCCACTGCAACAAAATTTTTACAAAAAAATAATGAACAAGAATCGTGGCGAAGCCACGGGGTGCCTATTAAGCAAATTAGCCTACAAAAATGTTTGTACTTCAGAAAAAAACAAAACTGAACCACTTAGCTGGCGATGTCGCTGGAGATTCTAACTGATCCGTCTGTCTGGCGTCTGGATCTTAGCTTTCAGATCTAATTTGGTTGGACTCCAGGTGGTCAGGAAATCCAGGGTAGGAGTCAAGTATTTCCACAGCATTGTGCCTTGGTCCGGACGACGTTAAATCGCAGATGGTAGCGATAGAAAGGAATAACCACTCACGATTATAAACTAACCCCCAACACGTAGGCTGCTCCGCAGAGTGAACAAATGGCCAAACTGCTTCAAAATATTCGGCCAAAAGAATCTCCGAACTTGGGCTTGCATACGCTATAAAACTTTGAAAAAAACCACAAAATTGTAGTGGTAAAAAAAAACGAAAAGAACAATGAACTTAACGTCTGTCCTAAATGAAGACTTGAGGCTGACTGCTTACTCAAGTTGAGTCAAATCCGGTCGATTTGCCGTAATTGAGAAAAGACCGTTTTCCATTATAAACAAGAAAAAATTAGCAGCCGCCCAAGTACTTAGCTAAAATTGGAAAAAAGAAATTGAAGAATCATCTAGATAATGAAAGCGCATTTTTGACAGCTCATGAATGCTTGTTACTTCAGAGATTTCGCAAATTACCATCCCCCACAATTACTAAGTTTGAAATCAAGCAGTTTGGGCAAACTTACGAAACAGCAGCTTCCATTTAGTACTAGTTTCAAGTTGACTATTTGATAGATACATAATTTATGCATGTACAAACTCAAAAATACCTCTTAATCTTCATTGTTTAGTTATTGACTGACAGGAGGTCAAGTGCTGTACCTTAAAATAATAATTTGATCTTTATCAAAGCTATATAAAAAAAAATACACCAAAAGTAAACAAATTTTCATCCAATAATAATAAATCATTCTAATAAGCTTTAAATTCGCGTCAAACAAGTCATTGAATGAATCCCGGACAGATTTGACAACTGTACATAATAATAGTGACACCCACGGCTAAAGTTGTAACTAAATTTTCATCTACTTGAATGAACTTTAGTTGCCATATTCCTAATGTCATATATATCTATGGGCATTGTTTCATTTGAAACAAATAATTGAATAATTCAATCTTTCACAATCACTAAGCTTGAATTAAAGCAATTTGTGCAAACCTGCGAAACAGCAGCTTTTATTTAGTACCAGTTTCAAGTCTGTGAATAGTATAGTTACTGAGAACTCAGCGTCACGCCAGCCAGCCAAAGTGAATATAATACCGCTTTTTTTCCAAAAACAGCGCTAAAAAAACGGTAACGTCACTGAATACCGCGCGTGCGTTACAACTGTTGACAACTATGAACAAAAATCGAACTAAGAATCGATTGACAAAAGTAAACAAAAACATGTTTTGAATATAACAAAAAAAAAAATGAGCAGAATAAAAAAGAAACGAAACTAAAGATTAGAAATATGAATGAAATTATTAAATTGAAAACTAAAAATGTCTTCAATCAAAGAAAGTAATGAAGTGGGCCAAATTAAACTCAAATTAACCCAAACTATATTCTAGAATTCAACCCACAACTGAGGACCTAAAGCCAAATTGGCACGTAACAACTTAAACACTTATCATCTCATCGACCTTATCACTCAAAGGTGTGAGGGATATATCAAAATTGCTATCTAACAACTCAGTTACCTTCAGTGTAATGAATAAGATATCATTCTTAACTTACATAACCCTGACTTTTCCATGTTCAGGGAAGTTTGAACTTTAAATTAGAAAAAATCATAAGTTCAATGAGGAAAATTGAGTATGAAAATGCGGTACACTTAGGGGTGGCTACCGCCCTCCCAGACAGAGCAAGAAGCAGCACTTTATTTCTCTCATGTTCAGGAAGGCCGGAGCTACAATTTATAGGAAATAATCGTACATTCGATTGGGACCTAAAAATCTAATAGACTTCAAGAGTGGTTGCCGCCCTCCCGAACAGGGTGGAAGGCAGCACTTTTGTATTCTTGTGTTCAAAAAGGTTCAGGCTACAATTAAAAAAAAAATTCGTACATTCGTTGAGAGAAGTACAGCTGCGTTCGAAACTGGGACCTGAGAATCGAATAATTTTGAATGTGGATGACGCCCTTCCAGGCAGATTAGAAAAACGATAGTTTTTCTGTGGTCAGAGAGGTTCAATTTGAGAAAAGATGACTTGCCGCGGTTCTGGACAGGACGAAGGATGACACTCCGGTCTTTTCTTGAAGTACTTGGTCTAGTGAATCGTGGAGTGAATGATAAATTGAGAGTGCGTATAATCAAATGTTATATGTGGATTTTGCTCTTATACGGGTGTGAATCGTGGACAATAGGGTATATCAATGAATTCATTTTATATTTTCAATTCACTGTTTACATCGTTATTACATAGTAAAACATATGAATTATGTTTAAAAGTGCTGTTATCAAGTTTAAAAAAATATTTGAATTTGAGAATAATTTTGAGCTGTTTTAACGTCGCCATTTTCGCGCTTCATTGATGACGTCAAATACCATGTCCAGTGACATTACAGTCCATTGTTTACTACAGGTGTTTTCGTTATTAACTTATTGCAGTATTAAAAAAGGTCAAAAGTCAGTTTATAGGTATTGCATTGTGCCTGAATGCAAAATACTATCAGAAATGTACCTGATCAAGTCTTTTTTCCAATCCAGACAGGTTTTAAAATACGTAAGAAATGATGTAAGGTTATCAAAAGAGAGGAAGTGTCATAATAAACTTCACAGATCATGAACAACATTATCTGTGATTAGTTCTAGCAATAAAATACAGTGTATGTGTGCGGCTTCGTTTAACATTTGCTCGTTTTAAAATAAACAAAAATTATAGGTTATGCTCACTGCTCATCATATTTTGGATTGTATTTATTAAAATAGCGTACATAATGTGTTATTATTGAATAATTACTTTGCAGTGTCCACTCTTTTTACTTCAGCGGACGTAAAATTTGGATTTGAAAGAAAATAAGACGACATCATGAATGAATCAATTCTTGATAGATTATCCGATTGTACTTTTACAAAACCACTGTCCTAAATGATTTATAATCTCACTAGGATGCTTTAATTACACTTAAACAATAAATGAATTCACAATACACACGTTATTACTATGTTTTCTAATCAAAAGCCTGCAATGCCATACAAATGTAAGCAGTGCGCACTTGTTGGCATAGTATTTGACGTCACTTTTCGCTCTAACCTATGGTGTTGCGTTTTAGAACTTTGAATTACCCTCGCTTAATCTGCACTTTTATTTATTAATTTTAAGTAATTGAAAAGATATTAATTACCAAATGATGGTTTAGTACGAATGTCCGACCAATAAAAATTCGGAATAAAAATATTTGAACCAAATTTAAATTTCATCCATACTCTCTATCAACAAAAGACTAATAAACAAACTGCTATAAACTGACATGTGGTCGAATTATAGTAACAAGCAAGTGCTGCAAAAAATAGGAACTAATGGGCAATTAGTTAGCAAGATAAGAAAACTGCAACTAGCATTTTTGGGACGTATTCCGGGAAAAATATATAGTTCCTTATCGATCATATCAACCTTACAAGAGAACTGGGTATTCCAAGTTACGAAGATCTGGTACGCACAGGAGAAGACCGTAACTTATGGAGGTTCATGACAGCCGACTGCATCAAACATGGCACCTAGATGAGGATGACTTGACCTTTGCTATCGATTAGTACTAGTTCCAATCGTAAGCTCTATCAGAATAGTTTCGATAAAAAACTTGACCAGAATTGGCTTTTTAGCGCATTTTTAGCGCATTTTTAGCGCATTTTTCCGAAAAAAGCGCTATTATATTCACTTTGGCTGTCTGGCTGGCTGGCTGGCTGGCTGGCTGGCTGACTGGCGTGACGCTGAGATCTCAGCAACTATACTATTTACAGACTTGAAACTGGTACTAAATAAAAGCTGCTGTTTCGTAGGCTTGCACAAACTGCTTTAATTCAAGCTCAGTGATTGTGGAAGATCAAATTATTCAATTACTTGTTTCAAGTGAAACAATGTCCATAGATATCTATGACATTAGGGATATGGCAACTAAAATTTATTAGAGTAGATAAAAATTTAGTTACAACTTTCGCCGCGGGTGTCACTATTATTATGTACAGTTGTCAAATCTGTCCGGGATTCATTCAATGACTTGTTTGACGCGAATTTGAAGCTTATTAGAATGAATTACTAGTATTGGATGAAAATTTGTTCACTTCTGGTGTATTTTTCCCATATAGCCTCTGATAAAGATCAAATTATTATTTTAAGGTACAGCACTTGACCTCCCATCAGTCAATATTTAAACAATGAAGATTAAAAGGTATTTTTGAGTTTGTACATGCATAAATGATGTACCCATCAAATAATCGAATGAAACTAGTATTAAATGGAGGCTGCTGTTTCGTAAGTTTGCCTAAACTGCTTGATGATGCTTCAATTTTTTGTAGAAGAGCGCTATTATATTCACTTTGGCTGTCTGGCTGGCGTGACGCTGAGTTGTCAGCAACTATACTATTTACAGACTTGAAACTGGTACTAAATAAAAGCTGCTGTTTCGCAGGTTTGCACAAATTGCTTTAATTCAAGCTCAGTGATTGTGGAAGATTTAATAATCCAATTACTTGTTTCAAGTGGAACAATGCCCATAGATATATATGGCATTAGGGATATGGCAACTAAAATTTATCAAAGTAGATAAACATTTAGTTACAACTTTCGCCGCGGGCTTTCACTATTATTTTGTACAGTTGTCAAATCTGTTCGGGATTCATTCAATGACTTGTTTGAAGCGAATTTGATGCTTATCAGAATGAATTATTATTATTGGATAAAAATTTGTTTACTTTTGGTGTATTTTTTTTATATAGCTTTGATAAAGATCAAATTATCATTTTAAGCTACAGCACTTGACCTCCCGTCAGTCAATAACTAAACAATGAAGATTAAAAGGTATTTTTGAGTTTGTACATGCAAAAATTATCTACCTATCAAATAGTCAGCTTGAAACTGCTACCAAATGGAAGCTGCTGTTTCGTAGGTTTGCCCAAACTGCTTGATTTCAAGCTCAGTAATAGTGAGAGATGGTAATTTGCGAAATCTCTGAAGTAACAAGCATTCATGAGCTGTCAAAAGTGCGCTTTCATCATCTAGATGATTCTTCCATTTTTTATCAACACTTAGGACAGAACCCTGCAATTATAAAGTCTGGCATCCTGTTGACCACCAAATACCCGATCGATTCATATACAATATGGCCGTATGTCCGATCAGGAAACATGAGGTGCGGCCACATTAAAACGTTTGCTTGTAGTCAGCGTTCGTCAGCGAACATGGCAGTAAAGTTACGCATCTCGTTCAAAAATATATCTTGTGGGCATAATGTGAACCGTATACGGAGGTTACTATGCGGTTTTTCTTATATGTTTAATGTTATGCACTACCTCAAGAATAGAACCCTTGGTATTCAGCAGTATGTGATAGTTTGAGGTGTGATTGAAAATAACACTTGATCAGGAGCTTTGCTTGAGAATATTTTAATGTCTCATTCATCTCATTATCTTTGAGATGATTTTGTCAGGGTTCAGAAATTGTTGTCAATTGGGAAACTATCGCAGATAGAAATTAACATTGAATTCATTTATTAGTTTTATAGTCTTGATATTTCTTGAAGACTTGGAACTGAAATTACACTAGCATGTTTATTGAAGTCGGATAAACTTGTAACTAATTGATATTCTGTATGCAGTTTGAAGTTTAATACTACTATCACCATAACTTATTCCCAATTTATCTATTTCTCATTCATATGATGAAATTTTTAAAGAATAAATGTCTCCTATCAGAGCCATTTAAATGGCGATCGTAAGGTCCTCTGTTACTTAATGTTCCAATTAAATTCAAGCTTTATACTCGTATACGTTTGTGTGCCTATAATATATCGAATATAAGCCTAATGATATGTGTTGTATTTTCTGACGTCAAAAACATAAATTCCGTGTGTTTTTTTTCTCAGCGAATAGCTGCATCAATTGAAATGCTTATTTTTATTTTGTTAATAAATTAGCGGAAGACGATTCACCGTAGAGGACAATAACACCGATGCACAAAATCAGTTATCACGAAAGAACCATTAATCAAGGACAGAGAGCCTTTCAGTATTGATATGAATATGTGACAAGCGTGAATAAAGAGCACGGTTGATGAAGCAAAATGCTCCTGAATCATGCTTTGCAACCTTTTTATCAAGCCGAAGCCGCAGATACCACGCAGACAAAAATAATAAAAATATCGGTTTATTGTCGGCGGAATTGATGTAGGAACTTGAGAAATCCATCTTGTTGTAATACTTTAATACCTTGTTTCTTTATGTGAAAGGATTTGTAAGTACGTACAGAATATAATCATCTTGACAATTTGAATGAGCTGTAGCTAATTGATCTAAGAGGAAAAATATTTCTTAAGAATAACAAATCGTATTTATTGAAAGTATCTGTTTATATACAATGTGTAAAAGTTGCATTTAATTCATAGAAGATGATAAAAATTCAGAATAAAAGTGATGTTTACAATTTATGAATAAGAAACTATTCCTTACGTTTATTTCGAGTCTCCTCGAGAAATCACAAAGCAACCTCAAAAACTCTTTCTGTCAGAGCATTTAGTAGACATCTCACATCTGAGTGAGCTTGGCTGGCAAAGTGTGGAGTGATTTTGAGTAGGTCCTCTCTGGCTCTTCACATTTTCAAGTGGAAGAGATGAGTTACGCCGAGTGTGGTGTGAAACCAGAAAGTAGATGTGATACGACAAGCCAGAAAATGAGAATACGGGAAGAGAAAATTGTCGGAGACATTTTAAAGTAGAATACAAAATAAAAATTGTAAGACAAATTGCGATCATAGATGTTCAACAAACTGTTCTAAATGAACAGATGAATTGACTTTGAGTCTTGTATATGGAGCTCCTCTTCAATATTGAGAAAATATTTCAATCACATTAGTGTGATTCAGATAGATACAGACACTCCGGCGAGCAATAACAAAATTGAGCCATAAAACTGAATGGAACATGCGGAGAAGATATGCACAAATTCAATTCTGTTTTGATATCGTAAATACATATTTGCTATCTGACTGCAGGTTCGCTGGCTAAAATATTGTTCAGAAAACAGGAAATACGTACAAACCAATTTTTACGCGCGAGCTGGATGAGTACACGATAAATAAATTATTTTCATAGCACTTGCTGTATCTGCATTGATAATCCAATGAAATTTTCATTGTGTTGTTCTTGCAGAATGATTTGTAACAGAGTTGCATTAGAATGTATGATTGCAGGAGCGTCCGCAGTGAAATTCAAGTAAGGATAACATTATCTCAACAAAGTTTTGATGTACAAGATTTAGCAACTGGTACCACATTAAATTTTTCTTTAGCCATTTTCCCATTCGGTGCATATATTACAGCAAAAAAATATATCGCTTTCACTTCAGCGGTAAATTATAATTGAGTACCCTATATATAATTGAAACTTTTTGTACTCCTTCTCCTCACATTTCTCAACGGTACAAAGTTTTTTCTCCATATAAAATTGGAATAGGACACCTGTATATAATTTTAGCTTCAACTCTTCTTGTCCACGTGAAATTCAGGTATGCCTAATCTCACATTTCTTCTTGCGCGCAGTACAATTTTTCTCTTCACGTAGAATTAAAATAGGACTCCCAGTATATACTTTTAGTTTTTGCACCTCTTTCTCCATATAAATTTCAAGTATGCCAAATCTACCATTCCTTCATATACTCATTACAAAGTTTTCTCTTTATGTTAAATTGAAGAGAAACATCCTGTATATAATTTGAGCTTTCTGCACTTCCATCTCCACACAGACTGCAAATATTCTAAGTCTCACATTACCTCGTGTTCGTTTGCGCGGTAAAATTTAAATGAGACATCCAGTATATACTTTTAGCTTTTTGCACTCCTCCATATAAAATTCAAGTGTGTAGAATCTCATTTCTTTGTGCGTGCAGTATTTTCTCTTCACGTAAAATTTAAATGGGATAGTCTGTATATACTTTTAGCTTTCTGCACTCTTTCTTCATATAAACTTTAATTATGCCAAATTTTACATTCCTTTATGTGCGCAGTACCTCTACGTTAAATTGAAAAGGGATATTCCGTATATAATTTCAGCTTTTTGCACTCCTCCTCCAAATAAATTTCAAGTATGCCAAATCTTTTATTCCTTCATGCGCGTGTTACAAAAGTTTTTATTCACGTTGAAATAAAATGGAATATCTTGTATATATTTTCAGTTTTCAGGGTGTTGATTTTGTAACTAGAAAGCGATATTGAATACATATTCGTTGCCTAGCGCCATCTGAAAAGAGCCATTTTATACTATTCTCGGTGTGATCTGGAACTATTTTCACTGTGCCGAATACGTATTCGTCTGGTCCCGACCAGTTGAATAAGCCTATTTAACCAAGAATAGCATTAAATGGCTGATTTCAGATTGATGCTAGGCAACGAATACGTATTCAGTATCGCTTTCTAGTTACAAAATCAACACCCTGCAATCCTTCTTCATATAAACTTCAAGTATGCCAAATCCCATATTCCATCATGCGCGCAGTACGAAGTTTACTCCTCACATAAAATTAAAATAGGACAGCCTGTATATAATTTTGACTTTCTGCACTTCCTTCTCCACACAGACTTCAAGTATGCTCAGTCTTACATTATTTCATGTGCGCGGTACAAAGTTTTCGTTTCACGTCGTAAAATAAAAATTGGAAATGAATACCTTTAGTTTCTGCATTCCTTCATACAAGCTTCAAGTATGCCAAATTTCACATTCCTTCGTGTGCGCGGTACAAAGTTTTTTCTTTACGTAAAGCTAGAATGAGACATCTTGTATATAATTTCAGCTTCCTGCACTCCTTTATATAAACTTATATTTTTGTGCATGCAATATGCTTAAAAATAGGTACGAAGTTTTTTCTGAACGTATTGATATATAGATTAAAATGGGACATCCTGTATCTTATTTTTGCTTTTTGCACATTATCTACATATAAACTTTAGGTATGCCAAATTTCACATTTCTCCGTGCATGCAATATGTTCAAAAAGGGGTCGAAAGTTTTCTCTTGACGTACTAATCTATAGATTAAAATGGGACACTCCATACATAATTTCCGCTTTCTGCATATCTTCTCCATATAAACTTGTATGCCAAATTTCAGATCTTTTCGTACATGCAATTTGCCTTAAAAAGGATCGAAAGTTTTATCTTGACAAAGTAAATGTAATATGTGTGATATATCTCAAAAATGTGTATATTTGAAAGCCCAAAAGTCCAAAGAACTCGTCATTTTTAAAACTATTTATTTTATGTAAGGACTAAAATATGATCGCCAACTGTCACTGCAACAATAGAGCTATCACTTTGACAATGACAGCTGTTACTTTGACAATGACAGCTGCTACTTTGATAGTGACAGCTGTCACTTTAAAATATGCAATTCATTGATGCGACACTCTTAATTTCTGAAATAGCAATAAAATTGGCAATGAAATTTATGGTTGGGGAGGTACAGAGCTGGCCACAGCAGGGTTTTTTTTTGATTGGGGGCAATGGATCAAATGAGTTTGGTAACCGACAGACCATGAAAATATCAAAATATTAGTGTAAACACTATTTGAAAGAACATGAATCTCTAAATTTTAGTAACCTAGATGTACTTATTACTAAGGCACATTTTAGAATTCATAGATGGAGATTATACCGATAATAGATCAGATGGTACGAGTCCTACTAAAAGAAACTTAGCCAATATGAAAAGAAGTATTTCAATCCTATAATGAATCATGAAAAATGTGTCAAAATGTGATGCCGCCAATAGTGAAGAATAGAAGTTTCGCAATGTAATTAGAAACAATAAAAAAAGCTTTAGCCACCTAACTGCTGCTGCGTTAAATGAGGATGAATTTTCGAAAATGGGGCAAAAAAATGCTTCTATATCATTTTATTGTGTCAGCCACTTGACAGGCAGCAACCTCTACTTGTAAAAGACATTGAAAAAATAGTGGCTGAAATCTACGATTCTGAGTTTTCATTGGCTGACGTTTCTTAATAATTATTTTTATAAGATTTTTGTCGCTATCTAGGAAGTTTCAAAAAAAATTTCAATGTTTTCACAATTATTCTCTTCTATTTCAAGTAATTGCTCAGAAAATCAATTTGAACTACAAATATTGGAGTAAAAAAATACGTAAGTTTTCATTACTTCCAGGCTTTGGAGTTTGGATCGTTATTCGCAATCCTAATTAAATTTCTTCTTTTTGTTTTGAAAACGATGAATTCTAGTGTATGGTATAATGTGAAATTTGCATGCATTTCGAAAACTTTGTTCTTCCTTTTCATAATAAGGAAAAAATCGCTAGGTGATGACTATTAACCGAGTAAGATCAATCTGGATGTCAATTTTTGAATGTTCACTTTCCACAGAAATACACTTTTATAATATTGCAGCTATAGTGAATTTATAGTTCCATTATTCTCATGGGTTAATTCATGATAGCTATCTTATTTCCTTTTTTTACTCTCTATTATTACTTTCGATTGAATTCTACACTTCTAATTTACAATGACTCAAGTGTTTAGTGATGTTGGAAACAATATATGAATGAAGATATGTTCTGAAATCGAAATATTGGTAACAAAATTTAGGTAGATACACCTATCTTTCACTAACAAGTGTTTTGAAAAAAAATTCAAACATATGAATTAATCAATATGTAACGCAATCAGTGATAAAATGTATGGTTGAATTTTTTTCCCAATAATCAAACATAAATTACACCTTGTTTTGAGTTTCAATACGATAATAATTTATTCTTCAAACTTTGGAATTTTTTGGAGTAAACTGGGAATATTTCCGATGATAATCAGCAATGTTTTTTTCTACTTTTGGATATGAGAACCAACAAATTAAAACCAATGCGAAGCACAATAAAATGAGTTAATAGCACCTTTTCTTCTGCAAATTAACAATTAATTTTCTCAAAAAGTCAGAGACATAGGCTTCAGCCACCAATTTTTTATTTCTAGTTCTGATGATTTTGTAACAATGTCTGAAACAATAAATTAATATAGGAGCATTTTTTTTTTTGGAAATTTGAAATTCATCTTTCAGAAAACTCAGCAGCAATTAAACTCGATATCTGCTTGAATCGGTCAGTTATATCAATGCCTACATTCCATATCATTGTTAGCCACAATAAAATCATATAACCGTATTGCCATCAGTTCCCTAGCTATATGCAACGTCACATAATATTACAGGACAATTGTTCAGTATACGATATGTAAAAATCCTCACATAAGTTCAATTCGAACTATAGGATAATACTCGGGATAATATAAGTATTTGAAGTCTGTACAACATTTATGTTTCCTGTATTTCGATTATGGTAGAGTATCCTATCATGATGGTTTATTAATGATACAATAAATCACGATCTGCTCGAGCACTGTTTAGTATTTAGCTCGTGTATTTCGTCCTGCATTCTTCGTTTTATCGCCTTACAGAAATGTGTCGTCCTGTATCAGCTAGCGATACCTTTACTCAAAAATAAGTTTAACCTGCTTCATCCCACGTTTATGTTAGCTCTACTTTATTTTACTATATGTTTACAGTTAAAGAACTTATCGTTCCTATGAAATACTAGCATCGTTGAAATCAGTTTTATTGCAGAAAGCTTTCTAAGAAAATATTCGATTCATGTTTACTTACTCCCAAGAACTGTAAAATCGTCCATAAGAATGTATTTTCAATTTAATTAAAATCTGGAAATGGAAAAATATCCTCGGAAGGTTTTCTGGTTATGACAGATATTATATAATTTAGCAATATGCTTCTTACAAAGAAGTCTGCGTTATATAACCCAATAAACGTATAGAGGTTTAGACAAAAGGAAAGATAATATCCCTAAAAGGCCAGAATGGGAGAGAATAGAAATGTCTTATAATATTGTAATTTTTTGTATCTCTCTAGCAACTGATAAGTAAAAGGTGGTTCCGATAGTTTTATTCCAATTGTACCCGGTTTCAGGATTAAACAAATTGATTCAAAAGTTGCAATATCCAAGTCGCTGTAAATTATTTTATCTCTGCAGTATTCCTTTCTGTTACATATCATTTTTTTTTTCTCGGTAATGACTTTGTTTGCTCAAACAGTTCTTATGTATCAGACCAATTTGGAATGACTATAAAATTTCAATATTATTTTATTTTATCTACCTTGATTCTATAGTAGAGACTCTCCCACGCTGGTAATCAAAATGTACAAGGAAAGACGTTTTGTAGGATGTCTTCATTTACTGTGCGATACATTTAGAGTTTCGAAGTTCTCAAATTGGCTCCTATAAATACATTTCTTGACCATTTATAGTAAATCTTCCTTTTTATGTGGATACTTTGTATTTTTGTGGTTATGTTAAATTCTAATATTATCTTGTTTGTCCAAAACAGAGGAATGCAGTTTAACAAATTAAGAGACTATGGAGGAAGTAGTTAAAGAAACATAAAATAAATTGAGTCATTTAAAGAATTTTCGTCGTTATTTCAGATTTTCATGTAATATGTCACGTCGTAACTTTTAATATGTTGTTGGATGTTGGTAAATCCTTTAGAGGTATGTGCATTTATGAGCATTTTACATAGGCGTTACAAGCCATATTTAGGAAATATGATTGAAACAAAAAAAAAAAACCGCTCATTGTTCGCCTAAAAAGTTTTCTATTCAGTCAGAATCAAAGCTCCAAAAATATTAACTATGCTCCTTATTCTAAATATATATTACATTCTGATGAAGATTTTTTTAGATATTATTATGTTATTTTGTTGCGGACGCCTATGCCAACATGCTTAAGAATATTTCCTACGCATGAACCAAACATCCAAGATCGTGATTCTTGGTTTCATTTAACGAATCTTGACATTAGTCGTACTAATTAATGAGTGTTCCACGCTCCGAATATAAACGGTGCTAGGACTATATGCCCTTCCTGTTTAATGCTCATTAAGAGGTGGCTGGAATCAACGCCATACGCCAACGCGGACTGCCAGATACATGGGCCCTTAAATCATACGAGTTTTTTGGTCGTAAAGCCTTGGCCGTTACATCGTAACTTACATACGAGGATGCTGGAGACGTGCTTCTCACAGAAGAACTTACAAAGTTTGAAATGTTCTTGCTCTTGGAGCGATCTGCTTGAAAAGTTTTGATGTTGATACTAAATGTGGCTGATGATGCCAGAAATGTTGACTAAATACTTGAAACTTTCTACCAACTCATTTTATAGCAATTAATTGCGATTTTTAATAGTCCTTGCAAATTCATGAGGTTTTCTCGAGAAGTACGAGTTTATCAGAGGGATACTGTCATTGCTATCAACATCAACATCAAATCAATCATTCCATTGTGATTTGTTCTGGTAATATTAGGTCTGCATACTTTTTGGACCTCGCATGTTACGCTGGAATTGATCACAAATTGAAGTTATAACGAATTTCATCCAAAATTGGACTAGCAAGTGAACTGTTCTACCCAAACACACTTCTTTACTGCATCCTGCTTCATGATTGTATTCATTCAACGTTGTTTACTCTTACTTAGTAACTTCCTCACGCGGATGGAACTAAAAGTCAAATTCATCGTATAACACACGCCTTCACTACTTGTTGTATACTATCTTCGAAAGCTTTTTGTTCCACATATGTGTCTGGATCAGTACAAGTGATATTCCTTCCACCATCTTATTTTTAACATACCACTGGTGCACTAAGGTGAGTACGACAGACTCAGTCTGTCTTGAGCTCGGTCTTTAGGAGAGGCCTCTTATTTTCCAGTAGTCAGAAAAATGGCTAAGGCATTTGATTTTGAACACGTTATCAATGAGTTGAAGATGTTTTCTCAAATAAATTGTATTCGATTTGAGTTAATGACAATTTGTAGGAGAAATTCTGATAAGGTCACTCGCTCTAACATTGGCATCTTCAAAGATGGTTGAATGGAACAAAAATTGCGATATAGGCATATTTCATTAACTCTCAATAAATTTGAATCTAAAGCTCTATTCATACCATTAAAAATGATGAGTTCAACTGTTTAAATCTCCATTTATGATTTTAATATCGTAGGAAATAGGATAAACGTTTCCAATAATAGTTTCATTCATGCTCCATCTTCCTTTTTGTAAAGTACTGTTCACAAAATACACACACCAACATTATACGCTATTCTAGTTAGGGACGGTCCAAGGCCTCAAGAGTACCATTCAGACATTCTGAATGGCCAAAATAGTAATAACACTGGTCAAAAAGTCACGACTTTATAAAATTTTTCTATAAAATATTGGTGTCAATTTCAATGTATTCTGATGTGGTGATTCCATATACCATTCTAAATCTTTCTTGGCAACTCTAGTTTACATGTGTTATTTCAATAGCGAATATTACAATGACTACGGAGAGGAGACCTGGTACGAACGATCCAGACAGTTTTTGTTTTATTTGTGGTGAATATACCTTAATACAGTATCGTTAATATATTACATATAGAAAAAACGTTTGGATTACAAGAGTGCTAGAGAGTTACTAGTTATTGGTAATCAAAATGTGATGAATCCACATTTAGTGAATCGAGATCGAATTATATTACCACCGCTTCATAATAAATTCGGCATTAGGAAACAATTTATTAAAGTCCTTAACAAAGATGGTGAATGTTCTGCTTATCTATTAAATCTCCTGAGCTAAGTGCAGAAAAATTGGAAATAGGTATTCTCGATGGTCCACAAATTAGACTGTTGATCAGAAATCCAAATTTTTGTTGAGCACATTATGAGCTCGAAAAGAGGACATGGAAATAATTCGTTTTTGAAATCCAAAAAGTCAAAAAACTATTTACAATTGGTACAAAACATGTTGTCAAATCTGAGAGATTTTGGGTGTAACAAGAACATTGACATTCTCATTTGGACCGATTTCCTAAAACTCTTGGAGATTTCGATGAGGGACAGCATGAATGATTTAATCAAGATACGAGTTATGAAAGAACGATACCAAGGATGATGAGACACTCATATGATGGCATATTATTGCTGGAATCTTTGTCGGGACCTTGAGCAAGCTCCTTATTCCAGAAAGTTCTATAAAAGACAATATTGTATGGATTCAAATCAACCTAAGTGTGTAAAAGTATACATTTCCGAGAGAATTTATAGCCTGTATGTAATTCAAAAACAAGAGCTGCTAGAAAAAAACTAGTGCTAGTTTCGAAATCAGCACCCTCAATTTAACCAAAAACGATCAACAGAATTCTGGAAAAATTTTCTGTGTTGACCAGTGTAATAAATCACAGGTCTTCCAGGCCCATGTCTTAGTTACAATTTTTACTCCACTGTACTCAATCAGCAGCTTTTTCTTCCTACTTCTCGATCTTAAATGTTTTCAAGTCTCTTACAGCAATGTCGCACCAACTAATTTCTGGCTGGCGTCTTCTTGTTTCGTGATTTCCTCCTTTGATTACTACCTTAACAGTGTTGTCCTTCAACATACACCTGATTGTCCAGGCCATCTGCGACTATATCAGTCGACGACAACGTCGTGGTTACATCTAAGTGTATAGTCCTTTTTTATTGTTATTTTGCTTACTTGTTCACTGGGATATTTGTGGTGCTCCTAGGGTATCTAGAAACCCAATTATATAATTTTTTTTTATTACTATAATTTACGTTACTGTCAAACGTCCCTTGAATACAGTGGTTATAGCGCAGCAGTTATGGTACGTGCGCTATATGTGGAACTTTGTGAAGTGCGATCGATCGGGGAACACCATATTTTGTGAGGTTCGGCGATTGTAGACGAATAGGCATCGTTCCTTCTGTTGTCTTTTTTTCTGGGATTGCTCACTGTCCGCCAAAGTGCGTTATTTGCATATTTAGCCTTCACCTGTTTTTTTTTTTTTTGTATACAAAAGTAAATTCAATCATTTGTCAATTCTCTTTTTTTGTTGGTAAATTCAATTTTATTCAATTGTTCATATTTTATCAGTTGAAATCGAATGAGTAGATTGTTTTGCTGTTTTGTGGGAAGAGAAACCCTACCTGTTCGCTTTCGGGACTTTTTGCTCCCATTCTGTTTGAAGGCGCAATATTTGCTAAGTGTGTTACTAGCTAGACTACTTGTAGTATATTCCGAAAACAAACCAAGATTGTGGTTACGGTACAACCACGGTTATGGTTTAACCAGTCACGGTTTGAATACGAAACGATTCAAAGTGACATTTGGTGACTTCTATGTTCACCTGTCAAAAGAATTTTGAATTATAGAAATCCAGTACTTTGTTAATGAATTTGTTTTAATTGAGAGCAATTCAGATGAATAGGAATATATATATACATGTTTTTCACTTCAAAGGCAGCACTTTGCTGTTGAAACGTTATTTTTGTATAGAACTTATTCCCAATAAAATATTTTTTTAATGTTAAAATTTGATAACCCTTTGATGTGAATGTTGACATCTTCTTTTTCACTCTAATTTATTGTCACAGCATTGAAAGCTCATTGAAAAATTGCTTCGGCAATAAACTAGAGTGATCAAAAAGACGACTATTATTTAACCTCCACATATTCATCAAAAATTAATTCTGAAAAGATTTTTTGTGCATTGAGATAAATATACATTCAAAAATTCTAGACAATAAACACTATTAACGAACTATCAGGTACCGGAGGTACCGCATATTTCAAAATTACCGCTCTGACCGTCAACAATAACCGTCGTAACCGCCAAACTAACGCGGTGAGTTTGGTTACAAGTAAGTAACCAAAAATTTCGACAACCGCGTTCGTTCCGTAACGTAACCGGCTGTCGAAAAAGTAACTGCGGTTACCGTGGTTCAATTTCGGAATACACTATTAAGTAATGCTAAAGGCCATCGCGTGGTCACACCGACCCGTTACCTCTTGTCCGATCTAATATCCTTTATTGCAGGCACTTTAGTTGTTGTGTGCCTCGCGGACAAAAATACAACTAACGTGGCGCCTCCGGGTATGCTCAGAGCTCAGTTTTATGACGCCTTACTCTATCCACGATCTCCCTGAGATTAAGAGCAATTACGTAAGCCATAAGCGGCGATTTTGTTTTTAAGAACGATAAATTGGTTTTGAACGTTATACACTTCATCCTTTTCCCTTTTTATATCTTCATCAAAACTTTTTGTTCGCATAGTTCTAGACGTTTTCATTCTTTTTTCTACGATCGCTATAGAAAACAACATATTTCTCATATAAAACACAACTAGAAAACTTAAAATTTCACATAACTGTGCGAAAAGTCGTGAGAAATGATTTCTCACACCAGTTTGACCAACTTATATATTGATGATTCATCCTGAATATTCTTTAGGTGATATATATGATATATTTAGCTAGATTATTGATAAATATCACGGACTTGATATAAATCTCTGTTTGCTCTTTTATGAGCCACATTTATATAACAAAATTGCACTAAGTTCTGTTGGAATCATTTTCTTATTCTTGTAATATATATTTCGAAGGTTGGCAACACTACGAATCACAACTGTCAAATTGAAGCAGACAACACACGTTCCATCACATTCTGTTGAAATCGAGAAATTATGTATGTAATTATTGTATCATAACCAAAATTAGATATCCACAAATATCATTACTGCAGTTGGAAAATTATTAGTGACGAAAATTTAGAAAACACGCTACCCGAGATCACAGATAACTCTAATTAATGAACCAATCAGAAGATCGCTTGGTGAGAGTGGGCCAATCAGATACAATCTTTCCGTAGTTTGCAACAATTAGATTACATAACAATGAAATGTCAATCAACTGATAGAAAATGTATCAATAATGTTCCAAATCATAGCTAAAATGAATGTCACAATAAATAAGCAGAACAAACAATTAAAATGCCTAAATTATTTTACATTTGTGGAAATAGCTTTAAAATCTCAGTTATACGAATGATTTACCTACATATTTCATTAAAAACTGTGATCGTAGAAAAAGTATAGTGTACAACACGTATAGAATCACCTATTTCACACGTGTGTGATTCCAGCACTCGACTCCGTCTCGTCCTGAAAATTACACACCTCGTGTGAAATAGGTAATTTTCTATACTTGTTGTACAATATACTATTTTGTTCAGCACCACAGCTCACACTCGTATAAAACAGTTAGTCCACATATTTACACTTTCGGTTTTGCTTAGGTTTCTTGATTTTAAGAAACTGTTCAAAGCTCCTACACAAACATCTGATGCCTATTGCTAATCTTGACTTTGATTTCTATTTTTTCATAGTTGTCATTTGTGTGTTTAAGTCCTTCAACTTGAATCACGAGATTTTTACTTTGGCCGCTTTCTGTTACTTCCATATTCACCTCAGTTTTGTTCATGCGCAGTTCTATTTCAAGCTCTGCTTGTCCTAATTTTCTGATCGTCAATCAACTTCTTCCTTGATAAATATGGCAATTCATCTGCATATGCCAAAAGTTGATGTCTTCGGCAGTATACTGTCTCCTTGATATGTAAACCATCCTTTCTTATCACCCATCAAATCCAAACTGAATAAAATTTGTGTCACCAAGCCTCCCTGTTTGTTCACAAGATAGAAATTCCAACATTATACTTTATTTTGAGTGACCAAGTGCTTGGTCAACGTCTTCCACAGATGCAGGTTGTGGCATTTGACAAATGGAGAAAAAAAAAATTTTTTCCTCCGCTATTTTATTAAACTCGACATCACAGTTCATGTACATTTTTAATTTTTCACAATTTAAGTTCTTTTCGCTTCTGAAGATGGCTGAGGTACAGCCGAAACTGTAAAGTAGGAAAGAAATTAAAATATATTGACTGAATTCCCAAGACTTTTTACTCACTCAAATTCACTCATCCAGTCAGCTTCATCTATTTTATCTATTATACTTTATTCCAGTTAAGAACAAATCTTAATCCTCACGGAACTACGATTTAGGCCTTCTGATTAGCTGAAATGCAAAAACTATTTCCCCACATGAAATGCAGGATTCAAAACAAGCTTTCCGATAATATATTCGAGGAATTGAAGCAACAAATATATCGACGTATAGCTCAGACAAAATGAACGAAAAAAAGTGCTGTATTTGCATTAATTCCTAACAAGCTGAATTTTTGTACAGGTCTTGAATACTAGAATACAAATGTCAAAAGTCGCCATCGATCTCTCTAATTCCATTAGTTGATTGGCCTTGAGTAGCATCAGCAGTCCAGTCAATTTTAAACGGTTTTTAATAGTAAATAGATGTATTCATAAAGCGCTTATAAGCAAAGTATTTTTTCAATGAATATCCTGCGTCTTCGACTAAAAGTTACTCGATGTTCATAGAAACGGTCAATTTACTGATGAGCGCTTCGTTAGCGAATTACTCCCGAAGATACTTATCTCGCCTGCTTCATTAATACCTTCATTGATGTGTGGTCCAATATTTGGCATTAAAGTTGTACCTGAATCATACACTACTTGAGCACGCAATCTGTGTTCTAAATAATGATTTTTGATTTACTATTCGACGGTTGCATTATATATACCGATAACAACATTTTTTTCTGTGATATTCATATTTTTTACTCTTTTTGTATTTCTTGGCAGTATACAACATTTTTCCATCGATCAAAGTATTCGAAACATCTATTGAGGAAATAGATATGTATTGTTTCACGATAATAAAATAGAATTTATGGCTCAATATTTCATGTTAAAATATAAAAGTTTGTTTACATCAACGTTGACAAACTATACATCGTCACGGATAGTACTAACAAATGAATGTTCAGAAACAAGTATGACATTTCAAATCCGTGTTATAAATCTTCTTGTGAAAATCTAATATTTTTATCACTTAAGAACACATGTCGTCTCTCCTTATTGATGAAGTCACCTGAGTGGTTGCTCACAAACGCTAGAAATAATTGACTTAGTTTGTGGATACTTCCGTCGTTTGACATTTTTACGGCGTGTGAACAAATAGTTCCAAGAATACTCATACTTAACTGTGACGTTTTTAAAAATTGCTTTAATGGCAGTTATAAATTTGTTATTTTATTCACTGCTTATGTTAGTCAAGCCAATTGGAATCTCTCTCCATTGTAAAAGACAATAGTAATCTTTATTAATAAATCCGGCGCTTCTCAATTTGAAATTAATAAAAATCCATTTTAAGAATAATCAAAAATTAGTTGACATCAATTTACGATTGGCATTATACTATCATTTTTATTTATTTTTGTTTGCTTTTATTCATAGAAAAATATTTATAAAAATAAATGCAAATTGAGTTTTTCTGCAATCTGTCTACCATTCACAACCAATTTTTATTTTTTAAATCACTTCTACTCATTGAGGGCATTACAATTCTTCTATTATTATTAAATTTCGCTTATAGTTTGTCTCCAATTTCTTCTATTCAGTGCTTTCTTCTTCAGTTGTTGACCGCTGATATAATTTTTTCTTAATATTTCTTCCACATTATATTTCCCAAGTCTTCTTTGGTTCACCTCTTTCTCTCTTCTTTGTTGGTTTTGCATTCCACACTTTTACAGTTTGCCTGTCCTCGAGCATTCTTATTAAATGTCCATACCATGCCAATTGTTTTTTCTATCTATTGTGATCTGTAGGCTTTCTGTTTGTAGATCTTTTTTTATTTCTTCATTCCATACTTCATCTATTCTTCTGACTCCTTTTACTTCTCCTGGAAACCTTATATTTGCTGCTTGTAGTTTTTTTTTGCCCCTCTGGTCCGTTACTCAAATTTCGCTACCATTATATCATTATAGGTCCATGAACTGTTTTATATATTGTCATTTTAGTTTTTTTAGCTACTTGTTTATAATAAAGAATAGTGTTTTTTACCGCTTATGAATAAGTTGTTTAATTTCTTTGCTTCCTAATGTTGATGTTGTTGAATCTTCATTTGATATTGCTATAGTTTTTGTTTTTCCTATGTTTATTTGCATGTTGTGTTTCTGTAGTTCCTCATCCTAAATATTTAGATTGTATTGCATGCCTATTTCATTTCTTACAAGAATTGCGATATCGTCTACAAATGCACACGCAGATTTTGCTTAAATTATGGTACCCTATCTCGGTTTTTCTTGTTGTCTGCTTTATATTCTTCATGATGGCGTCAAGAAATATGATAAACAGTAGTGGATTTAGAGCGCCTCTTTGCCTAAATCCTTGCGTAGTGATGAATTCTTTTGATGTCTCGTATTCCCGCTCTTACGTAATTTGTTCTTTATCTATATAAGCTTCTAATGACTTATAAAAGCTGGTCACTTACTTGCCTATTCTTCAAAATTTTCCACATCTTTTTTCGGGGTACTCTATTGAAGGCTTCTTCCATGTCGATGAATGTTACGTTTAGTTTGTTGTGTTGTCTCATAGTCATTTCTACAAATTTTGTGTTGAGTAACTCTCCATATAAATCCGCTGTGAGATTTCTCTAGAGATGGTTCCACAGGTCCTTTGAGTTTATTTTCCAATAAAGCTTCATAAATTTTGGCATTTGTACATAATAGAGATATGCCCCTATAATTTATAACAGTTTTTACTGTCACCTTTCTTGTGTACAGGTAGTATTAGAGCCCTTTTCCAACCCTGCGGAATATTTCAAGACCTTCAAATTGTGTTGAGCAGTGCCAGTAGTATTTGCTCTCCTTCCTCTTCCATATATTTTATTTGCTCCGATTATTAATAGCCTTCAATTCTGTTTCTGAGATTGTGTCGGTTACTACTATTTCTGCAGTGTTTCTGAACTGCTCACTTTCTTTTTCTTCTTCCATATCATTATTAGTAATATTTTGTTTCAGCATTTCTTTGATGTGGTCTTTCCATCTTACCATTATTTCATAATTTGCATTTAGTATGCTTCCTTTTTTATCTTCCACTTGTTTCAATTGTACTTGATTTTGATTTTTCAAGTTTTTGATTGTTTTATGAAAAAGTTTTTTGTTTCCCATTGTGACGAATCCTTCCTTTGAAGTTACGCCCCATTTACACATTCTAGAGCCTTCAGCTACTGTCTTTCATTTCGAGGTTAATCACAACTAGTTTTAATATTTTGCTTTCCCTGTGAATTTTAAAGCACCGTAATTCTGTTTAAACATTACACAACCACTCACCGTAGCGTCACCAGTCATCAGCGTGAATGAATATAGGTTATAAGTTGTAAATATATATTTCCTGAAATACAACTCTGTAATTGTATGATCTGTGTTTATGTCATGTACTCACTGTGAATGTATCTAACCGTTGTTCTGTATAATATTTGTTCTTCAAACGTCAGTAAATGATGACTTTTAATGCATCAATCCACGACAACAAAGTTTAATTTTTTAGCGTAGTTAGAACAAATGCTGCGTTGCCGTCAGCAAATATTATTTGCTGCCGCAACGGGCCAGGAGCGGCTGCAAAAATTGATATAATTTAGAACAATAAATTTAAATCATAAACATTTTATTTATCAAATGAAAAGTCAACTGTACAACTCGAAATGGTTGCATTTTGGAAATTAAAGCCTGCAGCGGTCAATGCAGACTTAATATCGGTATTTACTTTACAATTCATATTGTTTTCACATTTTTGTAGTGCTGATTCGAAATCGCTTCGGGCTTATTATTAGTTGAATTTTGATTATTGAATCCTGCATCGGTCAATGCAGAATCAACTTCAGCATTTATGTTGATAGTTTCACAATGGCTAATATTTAATTCTGATTCTGCATATGGTGATAAAATTTTCCTTGCAATCTCTGTTTTATTAGTTATTGAGTCCTCAATATATCCTTCAGCTACACTGCTTGATTTCCAGTCACCATGCCGTTTAAAAAACGTGATGTCGGCTCCACCATCTACAAGCAATGTAGCTGAAGTTCGCCCTAATCTGTGTCCTGTATATGCATTCGCATTTGGAAGTTTCAAATAGATGGCGATTTGTTATTTGCTCAAATTTACTGCATTTTTAATATTTAACATAGTTCTTATTATCGAATAAAACCATAGTATAGAACTCTTCAATTTTGATTTATTTGCTAGCTCCGAAAAATATGCAAGCATCACTTTCCCAGAATAAATCTTGATGCTTCTATCATTGCACCATCTAATAAATTTGATGTATGCGGATTCATGAAGATTGCTCGACTTCGTTGGCATCGTGTCGTGTTGATCCAGAAGTAGATGAAGATAATATGAAAAAGTTTCTAGAAAATAAACTTCCAGAATCACTCATATTCGTTAAAAAAATCTCTAAGCCTGATGCTCGAGTCTCGTCTTTCAAACTAGGAGTAAAATTTGAATTACTTGATTCAGTATTTGATGACTCATTCTGGCCTAATGGAATAATTGTGAAGAAGTTTCATTTTTTTCGGAAAACCACAAAACCTCTGACTCAGACAGGCTAACCTCTAACCAGGAAAATCATAAATATAACTTCAAATTAATGCACATTAATATCCAGTCTTTACGTAGTTCACATCTATTTCTTGAAATGTTGACTAATAATCTTGCAAACCTTAACATAATATGTATTAATGAGCATTGGCTTACAACAGAAGAAATCGTTTCACTGAACTTAAACAAATTTTATCTGGCATCGTATTTCTGTAGATCACAACTAGAGCATGGTGGTGTTTGTATATACCTGAAAAATGATATCAAGAGCTCTGTTATAAATAAAATAAATGAGCTCTCAATTGAGCAAATTGCTGAATTTTCTGCTATTGAGATAAAAAAGTTGAAGTTGATAATCGTTACAGTTTACACCTGCGACAAAAATAGCTTTAACGAATTTCTAGAATTGATGTCTACAGTTCTTGATTTCTTGGACGAATTCAACGACTTTCGTATCATATTTACTGGTAACTTCAATATCGAATTCTTAGAGTCATCTACGAAGTCGAAATCACTCGTAAATTTATTCCTTTCAAGTAATCTAAAACAAACAATCTTCAAACCTACTAGACTAAATAGATGTATCGACAATATTTTCACCAATATCACTAATTTCCATACTGAGATAGTGGATATTCACTTTTCTGATCATAGAATTGCTCTTCTGGATTTCGAAGTTATTATCAATCCTTTTGATAAGGAAATACACTACATACGAAGCTATTCCGAATCAAACATAAATTATTTCTTACACATGCTCCAGAATGAATCTTGGACGGATGTTTATGCTACTAAAAATGCTAACGATAAATGCTCCTCATTCACCAACATCCTGAAGTTTTATCACGATTCTTGTTTTCCTCAAACTTTGAAAATGTCTTCAAATTGTGGTGCTAACCCGGTTAGTACGCCGGAAGCTATCCAAGCCCATGAAGAATTATTGTTCCTTTACAACGCATGGAAGCAAACTAACAGAGAAGAATTAAAGAATGCCTACATCAAATCCAAACTCAAATATAATAAACTGATCAATGACTTAAAAATGACAAAAAATATTCAGCACATTAAGGCCTCTTCAAATAAGAGCAAATCTGTGTGGCAAATAATAAATAAAGAGACAAACTACTCTAAAAAGTTGAAGAATAGTACCAGTTGTAATATTTCTGCAAATACTTTCAATCAACATTTTAATTCAGTTTCACAATCTCTAAAAGCTAGTCTGCCTGCAAACAAGCTTAATTTTGAAGAGTTACTTCGCAACAAAAATATAAAAAGAGCAACTAATACCCTGTTCTTGAATCCTGTAGCTCCTTCTGATATTGAAAAAATAATTTCAGAACTAAAATCCAAAAAGACGGAAGACATAGATGGGTTGAACACCTTCACTTTAAGATTATCATCTTCATTTATTTGCGAGCCACTAGCTGATATAGTGAATACCTGTCTAGTCGAAGGTATTTTTCCAGAGATTTGGAAAAAAGCTATTATTATCCCTGTCCATAAATCTGGTGATCCTGATCTAACTAATAACTATAGACCAATATCAATACTTCCAGCGCCGTCAAAGATTTTCGAGACATTGCTGTACGAGAAAATTTCTTATTTCATAGAAAGTAATAATCTATTATCGGACTTCCAATATGGTTTTAGGAAAAATCTCTCAACCATTGACGCCTTGCTGGACATTGTCAATAAAATATCACAAGGAAACGAAAATCACTTAATAACCAATTCAATTTTCATCGATGTTAGTAAAGCCTTCGACTGTATATCTCACGATGTCATTCTAAAGAAATTACTGTATTATGGGATTGAGGGCAACACATCAAGTATTATCAAAATGTACCTAAGCAATCGTACACAAAAGGTCCAATGTTCTGGCAACATCAGTAATTCACTTCCTGTCGTACATGGCATTCCCCAAGGATCCGTTTTGGGCCCGTTGTTGTTTTTATTAAGTATTGATGATTTACCTTTTAATATCGACAACGCACGTACAGTGCTTTTTGCAGATGACACCACAATTAGTGTTCAAGGAAAGAATAGATATGATCTATCTCTTACCTCAATCAAGGTACTTAAACAGGCAACTGAATGGTTCAACGCTAATGAATTAATTTTAAATAAAGAAAAAACAGTCGAGATAACTTTCTCTAGCAACAGAAGTCTTCAATCCAAGTTAGACTTTAAAGTTCTTGGTTTAAAACTAGATCCTGATCTAAGTTGGACACCTCACATCGAAACACTCTGCAATAAGCTATCATCAGTTATATTCGCACTAAAACGAATACGCAAATCAGTAGGTCAAGAAGCTGCGATTATGGCTTACTATGCTATGTTCCATTCTGTGCTTTCTTATGGACTATTATTGTGGTGTAATACTAGTGAGCTTAATTTGCAAAGACTATTTATCCTGCAAAAACGAGCCATTCGAATCATCTCTAACTCGTCTCCTGATGCCCACTGCAAACCTCTGTTCGAATCGTTACAAGTGATGTCGTTATATTCGTTAATTATTTATATAAATATATGTTTTGTCAAAAACAATATCAGTGAATTCGCTGTGAATTCTGACTTCCACCAGCATGACACACGAACCAGAAACAATATAAGTATTCCTAAAAACAGACTCAAAACAAAAACTCCGTACAGCTTCGCGCCAAAGCTGTTTAACATTGTTCCTCACGATTTTAATGGTATGTGTCCTAAGATCTTCAAATCAAGAATGAAAATTTTTTTTAAGAATCACTGTTTCTATTCTATACAAGATTTTATGTGTAACGGTAAATTTTTACTAAATCTTATAAGTTCAAATTAATATTTTTCAATATCTCATTTAATGTGTTTTACTTGCTATCAAGATTTTATTATTTAACATGTACTTTGACTTGCCTCGTATGTATATACTTTATGGTTAAAATAAATATTATTATTATTATTATTAATTGTATTCAGCTTCCTTGGCGCTTTGCGCAACCTCGCGTCCGACATAATAGAATCTGCGACATATACAATTCTAGAAATAAATAGTATCAAAAATTAGGAGAATAATACTCACAAAATCATCTGCATTAACAATCATAAACCAATGGAACCAATGTTTACAATTTTGACACTATTTTGTTATTTCATGACCAAAGAGTTGTTACGTTCTTAATTCTTTGATTCTGTTATTAATATTGTACATTTTATTTACACACAAATACTCTTGGAATATTAATATCAATAAATGGTAACGAAGGTAACACTTGTGACAACCTACTATCAATTTGTAATTAGAATGAAAATTGAGCAATAAAATTTGATAATTTTTTCTAGCTCGGACGTTTGAAGAAAAAATAGCATATTTTATTTGGAGCTAGAGTTCGTCTGTAATTGTCGACCTCTCTGCGCACGTGCGTCAAACTTACAGACACGCCATAAAAAGTACCACTTTAGCTCCTTATAAAATAATATATACTATTATATATTTTTGTTCTTGATTTTGTCTACCTTGACTTTGACTTTGACTTAACAAATAAAGAATTGACGTTTGACATTTTTGATCCTACCGACAAATGACCAAACTACCAAAGTAAACAAATAATTTTAGTGCAATATTATTTGAATATTTTAAATGAATTTTGATTGCTGTAAAGATGTATCTAAGCTGAGAATCAATTCAGAAAATTTGTGTGAAAGAGTTAGTTCTTTGAGATTAATTTGAAAGTTGCAAGTAAAGTGATGTTTCATTAAACTTTGAGTATAAATAAGGCCTTGCAGCCGATTTAAATTATTTCTTTGAAAGTCCAGTCTTCTGAGTAGCCGTTCCAAAGTTTGCTTTTAGTTCTGATTCCAAATGTCATTTTCGAAGTGTTTACCGTCCAAATGAAGTTCTATGCTAAGACCGTTTAGCACAATTGTACGACATGATTTGTAAATCTGATCGTTTTTTTATAAATCCATAAAAGTAACTTGGATTTGTTTGCCTTTGCTGTTTTGAATACCTAACGTAGCGTCACCACTGAAGAAGTCTTTGTTGATTTTATAGTTTTGAATGGATTTAACGTAGAGCCACTGCTGATTTCGCAATGTTAGTTTGATTAACGTAGCATCACCGCTGGAGAAGTGTTCCCAGCTTTCCATTTCCAACTTTTTACTATTTATTTTACTTTTCTTCTTTGGATTTTATAGTTTTCGTAATCTTCTGTTATGCTTGGTGTTAAGAAATTTCTTGCACTTCTATTTTTTCTTTTTCACTTTTTCTTTCACCTCTGTGTTCCATCAGTGGGCTTGTTTTCTATGTATTATACTTCTAGTTTTTCCACAGGCGCGATTTGTAGCTCCCATGATTATGTATTTGAATTTTGTCTACATATCTTCCACACTATTAGTATCTGGCTTTAGTGTAAGTTCTATCAACACTTGTATATTTTCTTGATATTTGTGTCTTATTGGTCGCTGCCAATTTAATTTTTTTTGTAAACATAATGTTGAACGTGTATTAGGTAGCTGAGAACGAAAGTACCAAATTTCATGTTACGTTAAATGAAACCAAGGAAATTTTCAAACATCAATAATCCAATCGATTGTTTGACACAAAAAGTTTCATTCTGAATATAATAGACATTTCGTTGATTCACAATTAATTGTTGGAATTAGCTCTTAATCGGACGTTCCACTAATAATGTCTATAAATTGCTTGTAATTTCTTAATAAGCAATGAAATTTCCGAACTTTGTGAAACAACTCAGGACGCAATGAAAGAGTTTCAAGAGATAAATGAAGAAAATTAAAGGCGTGAGACAAAGAGCGATTAAATAGACAAAGAATGTAGGATTAAGAAAAAATGAAGTGTAGGACGATGTAGTTAAGATGTCTAGTCTAAGTAAGCTCGTAATGAGTAATAAAAAATTATGAGCATCAGAATTCATGTGGGCGACAGAAAGATAGTACGCTGTTGATAAATGAACGTTTACTTCGAGTTGAAAGAGAAATGGGAAAGCATCAAAACGTTTTTACACTTCATACATCTACGTACCAAAAATAAATCTGAAATTTGTTACTCCATTTGTTTTGAATTCCGAAAATGTCGACTTACAAGCCAACGGCGCTCTAGGAATAGAGTTTCCCACAACAAAGATGTAGTATTTGTTTTACCACATGCTGAGATAAATGAGTACCAATATTGAAGTTATATCTCAAGTATTAACAATGTCATGCAAAATTTTATCCTTTTTTTAGTATTTAACTAACTCTTCTTTCTTTTTCCAGGTATGTTTCGATATCATCGAGTCTTACTAAGGTAACGTACCGCCCTAAAATCTGTTGACTATATCATTCCAACTCATTCACGTATGGGGAAAAATGAGAACTTTTATTTTATGCAATTTTCCCTTTGAACAATTTGTATGGAATTAATAAGCCAACAGCATTATTTTCCAGCATCAAATCGAAACTCATTAAAGCTGGAAAAAATAATAGGTTTCAACATATCAAGCTCTAATCCTGCGTAACAGTTAATTAAAAACAGAGTAGCTGTACAAGACAGTCAATCGCAAGCAGAACATGTGATAAGTATTAAAATAAATGTTCAGCGTTGTTATTTGATAACTCCGCTTGTCAGATGCAAAGAGCTTACAAAAAAGAAGTGTCAACATAATTTTTGACACAAATATCGTTAAGTCGTTCCGAGACATTTCACAATGTGAAAGAACCGGACGAAAGAACGAATGGAAATGTTACATTTATCAGAGCGTTTCACCTGTCGTCTTAATAGGTTCTTCATTTGTTGAATATTTATAAGTTATTTTTTTCCAGCACATTTTTCATGTTGTTCCAGAAAAATGAAATATTCCACAGTTGGAGTATAATGGAGTAGATGTTATTTTTACTTAGAGAAACAGGAAGTATTTCAAATGTGATATTTATCAGATTGAATTGAATTTTGAATATTTATAATAGTTCGTAAATATTGAAACGAATCGCCAAAATTTTACACTAGTGTGAATCGGAGACAACCTGCGGCAAAACTCACTTTTAAGATTAATAGTTGTTTGTTGTACAGATAAAATTAGCTAGACTTAATTTTACGCGGCAGTGAAATACCTTACTATTTATACTTAACGTAGGTCTCTGATTCATCCTGTCACATTAAGTGGTATTTTGGATTGGTGTCTTTCTCTCGAGTCACAAATAAAAACACTTTTCAATCTTTTTGTTATGTTGGAGAGCTGAGTGTCCACTTCTGTTAACACTGAATTAATTTCACTTATTGACGCGTCAATCAACAAGAGATAAAAGAAGAATCATCAGCAATAATTGAAAATTAACATTGAAAATATTTTGAGCAAAATTCTCTTGCTTTGCCCCAAAAACTCGAATAGGATTGTATTTTAAAACTGTTTATCCGAAATTGGATTAGCTTACCTTCTCTGTGGAATATTTGTAGTCATAATTTTCCATCCAAACATAGCTCTCTTCATTCCCTGCTTATATATTGTTCTCTGAGCATTTCCAAGAATATGTAGTTCAAGTAGACAACTGAGATAAAGTCGAGGCTAGGATTTCAACGGAGGCAGTAAATTTAATCTTTTGCCGTGTTGAACACAAAGTTTTCATTCGATTTTCAGTATTAAAATTAAAAAATTGTATTTTGATCCATCGAAAGTTATCGGTAACACCAAAAACATAAAAAGTCTCATATCATTAGAATGAATCGTGCAGAATACGATATTTTTTACAGACTTCAATTATCCCAATTCGTTTAGGAGATACAGAGTCAAACAGTGTGTGCTTCTGATTCAGCTATTCTCTCCTCCGTCCGTTACTCAAGTAATACATCGTGCGATCAGCAACAAAAAAACTCTTTATATATGTCAAATATTCATTCTAGAGAGTATTCAATTTATTCCACGGAACACTATTCGTTCAATGGTAATAAAACACTGTGAAATACATTTTCTATCAATAAAAATATCAAAAGCAGTTTGTTTATTTCCTCAAGCAAATTGCAAAATAAGTATAACAAAGGTTATTTCATTTTGTTCATAGAGTAGTCTGATAGATTAATGTGTCAGATGTCTTTCACAGTTCAATGAGTAAAGTCGTTGTGAATATGTTTCCAAGACATTGACTAGAAGCTTGAAGCATTCAACTAAAAACTGAATAAATCATTTCCCTTGGTATTAGTGTTCATTCTATTTATAATTAGTGTTGCCGCGAGACGAGACGAGACGAGACTTTAGTGAGTCTCGTCTCGGTCTCGTGGTGGTCTCGCCTAGCTCAGTATCGTCTCGGTCTCGCCTTGATCTCGAGTAGGTCAGTCTCGTCTCGGTCTCGAGTCTCGACGAGAGTCTCGCCATGATTTTTCAAAATAACATATTCTTACATGCGGGAATCAATTCGTTCTACCTGATTATTATTTGCTTTGAATTCTACCAAAAAAATGTATTTGTGTGTTTGGTGCGCAAAATTATGTTTCTAACCCACTTCACAATCGTTACGAAACACAAAAACACCACGCTACAAATAATGTGTCTTTCGAATTCCTTGCATTACACAATTATTCCCACATTGCTAAGCAGCTCTTGAAGTTATGATCACGTGATCACGTAGAATTCGCTTGCGTATTGGATAAACTTAGCGTATAGCCTACGTCAAATTTGCAATACTAACAGTCGCTTTGGGGTTTAATTCTAATTTGTATAGATTGTCTTTTGACGTTATTTTATAGACTTTCGACACATGTACCACCTATCAGACAATTAGAGAAGTGATTTTATGTCATCATCGTTGAAGACAGTCTTCCAGAAGTAAGAGACAGGGTCATGTCTGTTTCCTTAGCTTGATGTCAGATTAGACAGTCGTATGTTATAAAATAGTAGCAATAGAATAAAATTATATCATTATAATTTATAATAAATCAGGAGAAAGATTAAACATGAATTTAATCCGATTTCAAACATAGTACTAAATGACAGCATAAAGTTCTCGATCATATTGTTTGCACCAACATACAATATTCAAGTTCCTATAGATGTAACTATGACATATTAACATTGACATATAGAGACTGCGGTCTATCTTCAAGCTGTCTCTATGAATTAGAATGGAGCCCCTGAAGCCACAAGGACTGAAGATAATATAGAGATAATAGTTTTATGCAACAAATGTGTTAACTTAAGCATTATGACAAGGTTAAGGCTACATATTTAAAGTTAAGAATCGCTGAGTTACCAAACATATTTTCCGAATTTCATGCTAGTTTGCACATGTGTTTGCGCCATCACGATATTTCTTCTACGATTTTCAAGATAAATTCATACAAACTAAATTCAGGCTACGAAAGCATTCATTTAAATTGATGGTAGATCTAGGATCCCTACATGCTCAGTTAACGCATTATTCGCGATGTATAAACCATCAAATTCGGAAGTAGATAAAGAAAAACCAAATTTTCAAATGAGGTTATGTAATTGACTGAATAACGGGCTATATGGTTCAAATTACTGAAATTTATGAAATAATAGTATTGATTTCCTCTTCCTTTGACCCAGTCCAGCCTAATCTGATTCAATTTTGAATGAAATTAGATGGGACACAAGAATATAACTAGGAACCTTATAGGAGTCGATTCATTTAACGTATTTCCAGTCAAAATCAATTATAGTATGATAATATTTTCTTTCATTATGTTGATAATTTTGTGTGGAAATTAAAAGTGTTGTGCTAGTATTGTGACTCGTCCTGTTGCACAATCTTATCATGTAAAATCTGCTGCGGCCACACAGTACTTCTCCAACCAAAAATTTCATGGCCGGTTTCGTCGCTGTTTCATAGATTTAGATTGTAGCATCAGTCAATTGCATATATCAAAATGACAGCTGTCATTGTCAAAGTGACAGCTGTCATTGTCAAAGTGACAGCTGTCATTGTCAAAGTGACAGCTGTCATTGTCAAAGTGATGGATGTCATTGTTAAAGTGACGGATGGCAGTTATATTCAAGTCCCTACATAAAAAAGGTATTTTTAAAAATGAAGAGTTCTTTTCTAAAATTTCAGGGTCTTCAATCTGGAGCATACAGTTCTGACATTTGATCACTGGAAGTATAATATCATAACGTGGATTACACTAATTATTTATTTTATATTCCTGCTAATCCTATCTCTCCAAGAGCTTAAGATTGATACCAAACTGGACATCACTCAAATAGCTTGTTAAAAAACAATTGACAATCGTTTGAATATCCTTTATCACACTTCTTCTAGAATTATTCCTACAGGAGCATTAGGTAATTTACCTAAACATGATACCAAACATGATAGAACCAAATGACTTACTTTGAAAAAACAATCGACAAAAAATATTGTTATGTAGGCTAAATATGAAATAAATATTCTGAAAGGGCGATAGAAAAAATGATTGTCTCAATCGAAAACTTATCCATCAGTAATCATCTTAAATTAACTTTTATCACTACAGTTTGTTGATATTTACCTACTTGCTCTATATATAATTGCTTTCAGAAGAAATAAGGATGAATTTTAAGTGATTATGATACAAGTCTCGTCGAGAGTCTCGCGAGACTCTCGCCGAGACTTGACCCTGGTCTCGTCTCGGTCTCAACTTTTGGCTCGAGACTCATTCTATGGTCTCGTCTCGACTTTTTGAGGCGAGACGAGACGAGACCGAGACTGGTCTCGAGTCTCGTGGCAACACTATTTATAATCTTTTTGACTACATATTTTTAAGATGTAGCTGTGTAAATATGGCCCGGATAATCTAGACCATAATGTTTAATGTAATAGAACTTGCCATAATTTATTTATGGACTTAGGTTTATGATGGATTTAATTCAGAAATTTACATTTAGAAATTCAGATTCATAGTTTTTGATCCTCATTTTAGTTCATTTTTTGTAATATAACCTAAAATTGACCTTAAGAACAGCCATTTTACATTGCCAAAATCCTTTAATTGGTACAAATAATTGAATATTAATAGAATTGAAATAAATTTTCTCTACAGTCGAGTTGAAGTAGGTACTTTAATTATGCGTGAAGTAAGACATTTTCGCGTCTTAGTTTCACACTTTTTATTGGATGTCTCCTTGAAAATATTGAAGTTAAGTGCCTTAGAAATATTTTTGGATGCGATTGTAGACAAGCAATATTACATCCGGCAAATAGTCTCAGTGAGTCGGTAAGCCTCGTCACAAATACTTGGCCTCACGTCATAATGCTTAGCTTCACACTCCTGTTGTTGCATAGTTTTTCTGTCATTAGCTTACAAAAAATTTGAGAAATTTATCTAGACTTTCAACACCCAAAGCGGTAATGATTTCTTGAAATTCGTAACTTTTTGCGTCCAACGCTCTAAGTTTCATTTGACTATACAAAATTGTTAAATCCTCTTGTAAGGACAAAGTGATTCCACTCTTTCTGATACATCGATAAGACCATTTTTCGGGAAGTTTCCTACATTATTCTATTATATGTGTATGTAACAGGATAGATTTCATTTTGAGCATAAAGTGCCGATTCCAACCGAACACTATTTAATTTTTATTGTAATTAATCTTCAGTTAGTTTAGAGTGTACAGAAGTACAAGATACAACAAACAAACCCATTGGTGGAACAAATAAGTCAAAGCAGAAATAAAAAAAATTTGACGTGAACATCACGTGACTTACTTGTACATAATTTGATATATACACAAATTTATTCAATAAAATTTTCTGTCACTCAAGATTATAATTAATATAATTTTAATAATATTTTGACATGTAAAATGTCAAACAAAATCAAAAAATTGACAACAGATTATCATTGCCTGCCTTATCATTTCAATTAAACTGATTGTTTTATACGGTAAATTCTGAATGTCTGTTATACTTATAAACTGCACTTCCGGCTCAGCCGATTGATGAGAAAATAGTAGATAACTATAAGATAAGTTCAAACACTAAACTTCAATATGCTATGGCTGATCATTCTAGATTTATGCAAAAAAATTAATAAAAGTTACAAGTAAAGTGTTCTTTTGGCTTGGCCGATTCATACAAAAATAGCAGATAACCATTCTGATACAACATCAAGTTCAAATACTAAATTTCAACATCCTACGGTTGATCATTCTGGATTTATTAGAAAAATCCTAGAAAAATTTCAAGTAAAGTGCACTTCCGGTGCAGACGATTGGAACCATAATGCGAGGTGCACAACTAGACCCTATACCAGTCTCAAATACAAAATTTTAACATTATACGTTCAACCAGTTTTGAGATTTGCGAGTTACGTACGCACGAACGCATGCACGAACATACGTACCGACATTAAGCCAAAAATAGTCAAAATGGATTCAGGGATGCTCAAAACGGATATTTCCATCAAAATCTCGATAGGTAAATTTTGTCAGTTTCACAATACTTACTTGTACTTTATAGAGCAAGATCCCAGGCCCGCCAGACCTTACTTATTTTCTGAGAAACAAAATTTGTGGAATAGAGTAGTGTTAGTATGTACTTTGATCATACGCATATTAGCTAGTTTGTGGCGACGGCCAATTTACAGATACAAGGTGCTAGCGGTACGTTTAGACATTACTCACTTCTCTTAAGGTCTTGAGTGCTGATTTTGAGGTATGTTTCAGAGAATATTGTTAAAAATTGATAATTAACACTGCTAGACACTTTCCATCGGTGGTAATTTCTGCTAGACTCTTTAAAGCTCACAAAGAATAACGTGATCTTGCTTATAGTTTGAGTGTTAATTTTTCTATATGACACTCAGACTACAATTTCAATACTTTTTGTTAACAGCTAGATTAATCGTAGGGCTGAACATCGCCCAGACACATCTAAGATATCGCTGTGAGTCACTATTTGTAGGCCTGATAGTAAGTGAAGTATCTATGAGCATCCAACTCTTCCTTGATCTGGCTATTTATAAATGTCTTGAAATTGCTCACTGAGTATTATATATGAAAATTAGGACTCAGACTATAAGTAAGATAACGATATTCTTTTGCGAGCTTTAAAGCGTTTAGCAGGAATTACTGCCGATGAGAAGTGTCTGACAGTGTTGATTATAAATTTTCAACAATATTCTCTAGAACATACATGAAAATCAGCACTCAGACTTCAAGAAAAGTGAATATAGTCTTGATGTACCTATAACATCTCGTATCTATAAATTGGCCGTCGGCATAAACTAGCAAATAAGCGTATGATCAAAGTACTGACTAATACTATTCTAATCCACAAATTTTGTTTCTCAGAAAATAAGTAAGGTCTGGCGGGTCTGGGATCTTGGACTATTATTATAAATGAGGAATTATTTTATTCCACGATTGAAATCTTCAAAAAGGGAAACCAAACAGTACCAAAACAATCTAAAGATAGACACGGAAATATACTAAAAAAAATGGAGGAGTTATGGAGAGATGGGAAGAACATTTCGCAGATTTGCTTGAAGGAAGACAGACTATGAATGAAAATAAAAAAGAGGAAAATCAGCAAAGAAAAAGCACTGGAAAGGAAAACGAGACAGAAGACATAACAGAGGAGGAAATTAAAATAATCATTAAGAAACTGAAAAACTGCAAGGCTTCGGGACATGATATGATACGGCCAGAACAATTTGAATATGTGGGTGCAGAAGGAGAACAGATGCTGCTTAAGATGCTTAATAGGATTTGGAAAACTGGGGGAATCCTCAAAGATTGAGGCAAGGCGGTGATATTTTCCATCTATAAAAAAGGAGACAGTAGAAATTGTAACAGTTACAGAGAGATATCACTGTTATGTACTGCAGTTAAAATATATAAGTCTGTAATAGACAACAAGCTTAGACAAAAAGTGAATTCAACAATGGAAAGAGAACAAAGCGGGCTTAGGAAAGAACACTCTACGCAAGATCACATATACACAATCAGAAAGCTCATAGAAAAAACTATGAACCAGGAGAGCAAATTATGTGTAACATTTGTTGATCTGGAAAAAGCATTTGATAGAGTACCACGAAAGCATGTGTGGAGAATATCAAGAGAAAGACTAATAAAACACTAATAAAAGCAATAAAAAAAAGTGTGTGCAGGAAGACATCAAATTATGTAAGAACCGGCAATGAAACACCAGAAGAATTTTCCACAACGCAAGGACTGAGGCAAGCAGGTGTACTAGGTCCGTTGCTATTTATAATATTCCTGGATAATTTCATCAAGATAATGAAGGATAAAACAAGAAAAGTGGATATTGCTTACCATCGGCTGACAATAACAACAATAGGTAGATCTGCTTTCGAAGATGATCTAGCAATTCTAAATAATAACAAGGAAGACATACAACACAATATAAATATATGGAACGATAAACTAAAAAAGTATAATATGATCATGAATGTAGACAAAACAAAAGCAACGGTGATAGCAAAAGAAGATGCAATAACTAACAAAAAAATAAACACAAAGAAAATATCTGGGAATTACGATTAACAACAAAGGAAACAAAGATCAAAAAACCAACAACGGAACATTAGCAACCAATAGAAACTTACATGCAATGAACAAAACAATATTAAAAACAAGCAAGTATCGAAAAATACAAGAATGACAGTCTATAAAACAATATATAGACCGTCTTTAATATATGAAAGTAAGACATGGACAATAAATCTGAAGAACAAAAGTAGAATCCAAGCAGCACAAATGGAATATTTTAGACGAGTAGGAGGAGTGACAAGGATGAATAGAATAAGAAATGATCAAATGAGAAAAACCCTAGGAATGAAAATCATACATAACACTATAGACAAGAAGCAAGTGGCATGGTACGGACACTTAATAAGAATGCCAGAAGAGCGACAAACAATACAAGTATGGAACACAAAGATCTCAAAGAAGAAAAAATGGAGAAGACCTAGAAAAACATCTCGGGACAATGTAGAAGGTGCAAAAAGAAAAGCAGAGGACAGAACAGAATGGAGAGAGCTCATAAAATTATAATAATAGTTTTAGTTCCAATCAGATACATGTTTTCTGGTACGAAATCGAATAACCTAGTGAATAACTTTGTAACAGGCTTCTAAATTACCTGTCTTCGGTTTATAGTTTTCGACATCGGTATTGCATAAACAGTTGATTTAAAATCTTCCATTGAATTTTAAAGAGAACGTAAATATATTAAAAAACTATGACCACTCTTTTCTCAATTATTATTGTTGGCATCTTGAAATCCTTTCTTGGAATCTCCGAGCAATACATGCTTGTCTCAAACAGGTAGTATTTTCGTAACTCTTGAAAGTTTCAGTTACGCACGCCTCGATAACTTCTAAAACAATCACCACAACTCAAGATTTGCTGCTGGGTGAAATATTCACGATCACCGACTCGCAGCCCAGGAGTGAATTATGGTCCGAGACGACAGTTTAATTTCTCGGCGTTTTGAATCGTCCGCAAACAGACAGTTTGGTTTGCAGTGACTAGCGGTTGTTCAGAGAGTCCCCGCGGTCGAAACTGCGGTTTCTGGCCCGTGTGTAATCTGCAGATTGCGGTTCATAGACACAAGAGCAGCGTAGATGCATGAAAAAGTTGATCAATGGCATCAATCAACAAAATCTTATAAAATGACAAATTTATCATAAGTCAAAATACAAAAAGTATAATTTTAATTGTACATAATAAGTCTTGACAACCCAGTTGTTGCATTCATGACATATTAAACGTGTTTCCAGTATTTGGTCGAAATTCAATTTGTCAGAACTTCGCCATCAATTTTTCTTTCTGAAGACATCGAAGTTATTGACAGCACGTGACATACGTCATGAGTTTGTGCTATTTTAATAGTCTTCAACGCTCCTACCGCATCTCGGTGAAATGAATTTAATATTTGATACGTTTCTTTCAAACTTCTTCAAGTTGAGAACTTTGAATGCTCACGCGTTGTTTGCTACTGATTTTTGCGACGAATTCCAGAAGATGGACACAATAAATAGAACTTATATATCATAGATTTAAAATCTCTTTCGACTCTTCTTTTGCTATTTATCGAGTTATCTATATAGACTAAAAAGCATAGAAGAATTATCTGTAATGTTGTCATCAAACGTCAAGTTTCGTGGTGAATTTTTGCATTATGTATTATGCAAAATGCTTATCAGATTTACGTACTACAGTATGTAACTTTGTAAAACTAGTTTACATCAACTTCTTGCATAATTTATTGTTACTATAAAAGAAAGAGCTTTTAATAGTGCACCATTTATCATTCTCAGATTATAAAATTATTCAAGGAAATACTGGATTGATCATGAGACAAGAATAATAATTTTTATTGAAAACTTTCATTTGGTATAATTTTTATCAAAATTAATCAACCAAACGATTGATTAGTAGGGAAGAATACTAAATGTTACGTGCCAAAATAATTTCCATGTTACAGAGGGTAACACGCTGTGTAATTAAGTCCGGTGATGACCTGCACGTTTCTAATTTCCTGAAAGAAAAAGGGGATAAATTCCATCGATGTGATCAATACAGGCGATTCTATGGTGGAATAACACGTTTGACAAGATAAATAGATGACAAGCCGACCACTGCTAACACGCATTGTCAAAATAACTCAAAGTCCGTGAGATAGGCTGCCCGTATTAATCATATAATGTGAAAACACAGAACGGAACAAAAAACATCCACGATTAAAACAAAAACATCATGAGTTTTTATTCGGCACAAAAACTCTAAAAAACAAGAACGCACAAAAATTCATCCAATAATAAAGGCAATGATATTATTTTGCCTAGTAGAGAGTATCCAAATATGTTTTCGTACTTTTTATTCACAATAGATCCATGTGATATTCAAAATTCTTTTGTAAACAAATAATTAATAGATGTTCATTTTTATATTTAATACCAACTTATTAAATGCACAATAAACCTTGCTATTCAACGTTTCATGATAAAATCCAGTTATCTGGGCTTTGGAGAGACGCTACTTCTTATAGGTGCAGAGAATCGAACAGTAGAATTTTAGAATCAATCATTAATATCTATTCTTTCCCGTTGAGTAAAAGATTTCTTACAGTGTTCATTTCCCTTTGTGTTTCTATCGTTCGGAAATGCCAATCGATAGCTTTTCACCCTTGTGAAAAGTACTCAGGGAACAGAATGAAGCAAGGGAGTAACAGATGAGGCTGGAGTCCAGGGTGCCAGGGCGATGTGACATCCCACTGTCGATGTTATTCTTATCATTTGTTCGGTCACTGGACATTGACGTTATCAGAGGGAGAAATGAACAAGGTTGAAATGAACAATGGCACTGAAAACTCAACTGAAAACTAATGTGAAAAGATAATGAAGAAGATTATATAAAGCATTAAGAAAATAGAAAATAAAAATATGGAACTGAAGTTTGCACTATGCTAGCCGTTATGAAATACAAGATATCAAAAAAAAAAAATCAAAGGTCGGGTGTCGAGATGGTATTCAATCAGTCTTTGTTATTTCAGTCTATTCAACAATTATTTCCACTCCTTACTGATATTTGCTATTGTCCTCCTTTTCTGCTAAGTGACTTTGTTCTTACTTAGTATTTTCTCTATATTCTTTTCCTCTCCTGTTCTTGTTTGATACTCTGGCATTCCACACCATTTTTGTTCCACTATCTTTTGGCATCCTTATCAAATGTCCATACCATGCTTGTTGTTTTTTTTTGTATCGTGGTTTGTATACTATCTAGTCTTGTAACTCCTCATATCTTTCTTAAATATCTCATTTCTGCTGCTTGTATTTTGCTTTTTGTTTTTTGATTTATTATCCAAGTACAGCTTCCGTATATTGATATTGGTCTGTAAATTGATTTATGAAATTTTCTTCGATACTTGCCTGCTACTCAAAATGACTTTATTCAATGCGTTGGAACTTCTAATCGCTGCCAGTATTCTTTTATTTATTTCGTTCTCTATATTACCTCTGCTGTTCAGTGCTGAGCCTAAATATGTGAATGCTTCTACTTGTTCTATGTCTCTTCCATTCATTCTTATTTCCGCTATCGTATCTTCTCTTGAAATTACCATGATTTTTGTTTTTTGCACATTTATAGTCATGTTGTGTTTGCTTGATTCCTACCTCCACATATTAATGTTGTGCTGTGAATCTTCTTCATTTTTAGCAAGTATTGCGAGATCATCTGCGAAGGCGCATTCTGAGATAGTCGTCCTTATTAGATTGTGGTGTCCTATGTATACTTTCTTTGTTTTATTCTTCACCTTCTTCATAATACTATCCAAGAAAATGATGGAAAGTAATGGGCTTAGTGCTCCTCCTTGTCTTAGCTCTTGGGTTGTTGTGAATTCCTCCGAGCACTCGTTTCCTGCTCTTCTATAGTTGGATGTGGTTCTGTATACTCTTTGTATTGCTTCCAGTAGTTGTTTGCACACATTTTTTTCTCCCAGTATTTTTCACATCTTTTTGCGCAGTACTCTATCGAAGTCTTTTTCAAGATCTATAAATGTTATGAATATACTTTTTTCTCTTGTTTCATTATTTCTTCTACTAATTTTCTCAACGTGAGTATGTGGATTTGTGTACAGTAACCTTTTCTGAATCCACTCTGGGCTTTCTCCACTGATACATCTGTGGTTGGTCTAAGTTTATTTTCTAATATTGCTTCATATAGTTGGACCTCTGTGCGAAGCAGTGATATACATATAGCTCTGTAATTATTACAATATTTACTGTTTCTTTCTTATATATATGGGAAAAATTACGGCTTTCTTCTAGACTTTCAATATTTTTCTTACTCTACAAATTTGGTCCAACATTTCTTGTAATATTCGTCTCCAATATATTTCAGTCAGTTGTTCTGTCTCAATTTTATCGTGTCCTGTTACTCATTTTCTTCAACACAGCTTCCATTTCTTCTTCTGATATATTTTCTAACTCTCTTTTTACTATTGTGTTTTCTTGTATATCTCCGTTTTCTGAATCTCGGTTGCTCCTATAGTTTTCATCTAATACTTTTTCCATCTTTTATTGTCTTTTCATTTTCATCTTGAAGCTGTTTCAATGTTGTTAGTTTTTTTGTGGCTTGTTAGTGTTTGGCCGAGTTGTTCTCATGTACTCTTTTCTGATGTCTGGATCAGTTCTTTCGTCGTTTTTGTTTGTATTTTATAATCCTCGTAGTCCTCTATCTTCTTTGTGTTTAGATATTTCTCCTATTTTGGTTATTTCTTTCTAACTTCTTCCTTAACCTGTTCATTCAACCAGTGTGGTTGCTTTCTATTGTTGTTTGTTTCTGGTTATTCCGTATTAGCTTTTTGTTGCTCCAACTAATATGTATTCAAAAGCGCTCAACACTTAATCGACGTTATTTATATCAGGTTTTGGGATGCATTTTATATATTTCTGATATTTTTGTTTAATATGTTCACCTTTTAATTCATCCGTTTTCAGTATTTTTACTTTATGTCCTAGTCAACTACAACTGATAAAAAAAAAAAATGAAGAAGTATCTCGATGTTCAAAGCGCATTTTTTATAGCCCATGAATGTTTATCAGTTGAGATTTCACAAATTACTATATCCCATAATCACTGAGTTTAAAATTAAGCAGTTTGGGCAAATTTGCGAAACAGCAGCTTTCATTCAGTACCAATTTCAAGTTGTAACTGTTCTATACATAACTTGTGCACGTACAAACTCAAAAGGACCTTAAAGTCTTTATTGTTTAATAATTGATTGACGGGAGATCATGTGCTATAACCCAGAAAAATGATTTGATCTTTATCGAAGTTATTTAAAGAAAAATCTCTGAATATTGGGTGCAGTAACCTTCAAAACTATAGATTCAAGAAAATGAGTATCGAATGGTCGTATACTGACCTAAATTGATCATAGAAACAAAAGTTCAATTCATTCTGATACTAACACCCAGAACCGCATTTCATTATCTTGTGTCCTTTGCGAGATATTGGGATAGATAGTTTCTACACTAAAATGGGTACTTATTTATATCAGTTCAAAATTTAGCGCATCAAATTTTATTACCAACATGTCGTTTATTCTATGCAGTAATTTTCAGATTTTAATTATGCATAGTTCAGTAGTAATTATCTTTTGAATTTTTATTCAATTTTCCATCCAAAACTGGGTGTATGAATACAAAAATCAACCAGTTTGTGCAATCCTACAAAACAGCAGCTCTCATTTTGTACCAGTCTCAAGTCTGTAAGTGCTGTAGTTGCTGAGAACTCAGCGTCACGCCAGCCAGACAGCCAAAGTGCATATAAGAGCGTATTTTGTTTCGCAAAAATGCGCTAAAAATATATAAGACTGCTACCTCAACATCTAAATAGAGGGGGAGGTGAAGAAAATGACTGTTTTTTGATTTATTTGTTTCCTTTGTCAGATCATATTTATTTATTTTTTATTTCAAAAGAATCTGAAAATCTGTCGAACGTTTTTATGGTATCGACCGGATTTTCTGGATTTATTGTACACAGGATGTATCTTATTGCCAAATTTTTTATTACATTCCATCTCATTTCAAGACGTTCCAAATATTACGATCCAACATGATACGCACTCTTGCTTTGAAATTTGTTTTTCTTTAAAATTATGCATGTTGTTAAGGAAATTCATTGAATATGTTACTCTTACTGAATGATTTATAGCTTATTTCTAATAACTGACAGTCGTTTTGATTCTTCAATTTGAATTATAAGTGAGATAACACGATTATTTGACTGAAGTACTATAAATATAACTCTTATGACCAATTATTATCCGCCACTCCTTCATTTCAGAATTTTTCATTCCCGAAGAAACCAACCAGCGCTCAGTAAACAATATAAATTTCGAAAAATTTCTGTTTTGTGAGAAAATAATCGCAAACAATATAAAAAGGAACAGAATGATGTGTTGTTATTTATTGTTTCCGCCACAAAGTGAAAAGTATGATCCTACATTTCAACTTGCTGTGAACTTGATAAATATTTACAGTAGAAAATCTGTGGCAAATTATTTGTTCAACTTGAATGAAAAACTATTCCACTCCCTTTTCCAATATATGCAAATTATAACTCGATATGCGGAAAGTGAATGAAGGTTCTCTGAATTCATAGAAAAATGTGTTTATTCTGATAAATTACCCGGAAACTAGTTCAATTCCTTCAAAATACATATTATTATTGGTTAATAAGAGAAAATAATTCACATTATTCAATAGGAATTGTGGTCGTAGAAAGATAGTTTAAAATATGAGTAGAATCACATAAATTACCCTTTTTTTTTATTTTATTTTAGAATTTTGTGAAAGAGATTTAAAATAATGTGCTTTTCAAATCTATAATTGAATCTTATTATATCAAAATTATTCCATTTAGATATCTAATTTGATCCTTAATACTCCACATCATAACTGTACCAGTAATGCAATCTCTGCTTACGCCAGAAGGATCGACGAAACTGAATATAGCAGGCTTACTTTGATGTGATCCGGGAAAGTAGCAATAAATAAGAAAATGTGATTAAGAGTGAGCAGTGAAAATCACGAGGGCGACGCGAGAAAAAATTTAAGAACGGCAAGATGTCAGCGAGCGGATGACTTGGAATCGTCGATTACGTGCGAAAGAGATGATAGCCTATCTCCCATCCCAAGATTTTATTCTGTGAGATATGATGAACCCTTCATACATTCTCAAGAAGAAAATACTTCCATCTAGATCTTTGGCCTGACTTTTGAAGTACAAATAGGGCTATTAAAATTTTATGAAGTCTTATTTCTAGATAGGAGAAGAATATCTTGTTGACAATATTACAAGAATAATAATACAAATGAACGCAGAAGCAAGAGGACATGTTCCATTTCATAAATATGATCGATATGTTGAAGATATCTCCGTCGTAGTTTGTATTCACTGTGCCAAATCAATTTACAAATTTAGGTTGAAGAATCATAGGCTGACATTCTAATAGAATTCACAAAAGAAATATTCATCAATCTTTCGACGAAACTTTGAATCTGATAGGAAACAAAGCTTATAAACTTTTTCTGAATCCTTCCTGTTCGTATCATGGTTAGCTTATCATCTTTCTGACCAAGTTGTATTCATATTCTTGATATGATCACATAACTCAGACTCCCTTCTTCGATCTCCAATAGAGAGGGATAAACTGTGCTCACTAGTACGTGGATATTCGGCAACTCAGAGCTTATTTCACAAATCCAAGTTCGACAGTTGAGAAAAGCGTGCAGTGAGCATTCGACTCTGAAATAAGAAGGAAAAATCAACATTGCATGATATGCCAGATGTCATCGTTTGGATATGTTGAAAGATGTTTGTGAAAATGGAATCTTACATATTTGATGAGTGTCTGCTCTTACAAACAATGTTACGTTAAATTTATTATTAGGCACTCATGTTTATTTGCTTCGGTGTGGTTTATTGGTACTTGTTAGATGCTCCATAAATCTGAAAATTTGTTATGGCTTCCGGTATTCTATTCTTGAAACATCAACTGTTATTGCTTTCTTATCCTAGATAAGTGAAGAATTCCGAAATGTAAAATAGTTCTATGCAATGCCGTTTAGAATATTTCACTCTTGGTAATATAACTTCAAACTGCGTTCTGAAAACTTTATCGCATCCAGCGTGAACTTTCTAAACAATACTTTAAATCAAAGCGTCATTACTTCCTCGTCAGATCTCGCCATCCGGCATCAATATTGCTTACGATGCAACAGATCCCTGTGAAGAAATCGCCGTGCTGGCAAAAACTCTGAAGTATCGCACCGCCCTGAGAAACTAATGAAATTTCTTGCGACTTGCGATCGTGTAAGTTTTGTAAGGATATACCAGGGAGCGTTAACTAACGTTTCCGATCACGTTTTGTAGCCGTATCGTTGTTTCGATAATCGAAAGATCGGAAGAAATTCAGAAGATGGCGCCTGATGTTTTAAAATCATTACAGAAACTGGAAGAAACATTTGTGATCAAAAAACTATTGTTGAACGTATTAGAAAAGTTGTGAACTTCTCTACAGAAAAAAAAAAACAAATAGGTACCTAGTGCTTGGTTGTAGTATTAGGTTACTAGGTTGCAGAACTCGTCGAAAATCCAGTTAACATCTGCTATATGAAATATAATCCTTAACTTCAAGTATACTTGTATTTCTATTTCAGTTCTCATATCATTTTGTATTACAAATATGGTAATTAATCCTAAATGGAGCTGCAGGGTAGCCGCCTCATAATACAAACAAAGAAAGCTGTCTCTTCCAGGTTATATTAAACACCGGAACTAATTTCTACGATGAAAGGTATATGAAGTTGTCTTTTTCACAAAAAATTTGATGAGAAAAGTATTTTAAGGCTTTGAACTTTTCCTAGCGCGATCACTTTCATAAAAAGAATCTTATCTCCGTTGGCACCAAACTTTTTTACTCTACGTGAACGCTAAATTTAACGCTTCTCTCCAAATTTACGCAACAGCGGACACAATTTATCGCTACAATTAAGTCTTGTCCATCTATATTTAAATTTTATTTGGATTGGATTTGTTTTGGAAAAAACTGTTTGAAGGATCAGATTCTCATTGTTCATCTCTGTCGAAACATTTCCTTCAACTAATCAGCATTTTTGTAAATTAATAATAGTACTGTCTTCTAATGAGTACGTATGTTTCGTAATAACGCGACTGTAAAATAGCTTTTATTTGCTAAATCTCTTATTTCGAACAGATTCTTGACACACCCTGCTATACCAATATGACCCTAAAACCGTAGTATACATAAAACCTAGTTTTGAGTTAACAACCCTAATCACTTCCAAGGTCAAGCTATACAAGAAGCATGTACTGCACACATTAGCATCATTTTAAAGTCGAACTTTGAGCGTTCAGTTTATCTGTGTTGTGAATTGTTTACTTACATTATCTGAGCTTAATTAGCCATCATATTATTTAATTCAGTGTTGCGAATTAGCTGAGAGTTTCTATCAATTGGTGAGTTTGTCTGTCATTGAGTTTTATGAATTTGGTAGTTATAAGGCTAGCTTTCGACAAAATATGAACTTTACCAAAACATATATACAGGACGATACTTAAAATGATTTTGGATGTCATAAAAAATCAGGGTGCCACAGAATTGTTAATTTTTCGTCCTCAGGCACACAACTGCGAAAATACCTGTAAAAAAAAGAGATGGTGGGATGGACAAGTAGAATAGCAGATTTTAGAACAATTAGATTTGTCGACGTTTGATCGATATACCGCAGAACATAAAATAAATCAGTATCTCAAAGTGCGATACTTACAGTCAGCTAAAAGAAAACACTGAATGAAATCACTTTCTGAAAACTAAAGTGGTGGGTACTTGTTAAAAAAATAACTGCTGATCAGATTTACCCAAAGTAGTAAGTAAAGTTTATAGAAAATATATCAAAATAACAATAAAGTGGATTCAAATCCACAAAATTTATATAGCAACAAAAGTAGAATAAAATAAGACAAACAAATTTGCGGCGATTCGTGCTCCTGATGCAGACTTCAGCATGTCTTAATGAATTAATCTGAACATACATGTTCATTAACCAACTCCAGCAAAAGTACAAAAAAAAATTAGATTCAGGCCCGAGATCGATCGACCTGGTTCACAACAGGACGTAGCGTTTATAACGTGGAAAAAAGCGTGAAGAAAAAAGGCGACAACAAATGCTCACCAGAGCAAAAAGTTATACAAAAAATTAACAAAGATCGTGGTGAAGCCAGGAGGTGCCTAAGTTAATAATTAGCACCAAGATACAAAAGTTTAAGTAGCAAATAAATAAAGATTGGACCACTCAGCTGGCGATCAGGATTGACGTCTCTGACGTCTGGATATCGACCTCGAATCTAATTGGGCTGGACTCCAGGGTGGCAGTCAGGTATTACCACAGTGTTGTATCTAGTTCAGACGACGTGAAATCGAAGATGGTACTGCTCTTGTCGAATAACGCCAATGGCCAAACTGCCTCAAAATATTCGACTAAAGCAAAAGTTCATCCCACAAGTATCCACAAACTTGAGCTTGCACACGCAACAAATCACTTTGGAAAAAACCCATAAAATTGTCGTGGTGGAATAGAAAAGAGTAATAAATTTGACTTAATTGGTAATAAACCGTTTTTCATTAGCTCAAAGAAAAACCTAGCGTCTGCTCAAAGTAGCTAACATTTAAAACAAAAACTGTAACGTCACTGACTGCAGCGCGCGCCTTGCAACAGCGACAAATATGAACAAAAATCTAGAACTACGGCTTAATTCATGAAAATAAACAATGAACACGCTTTTAATATAATCTAGAAAAAAAAACAAGCTCATTGGAAACAAATGAAACTAAAGATTTGAAATATGATTTGAAATTATTAAAGACTAACCCAAAATTAAAATTGAGTAACTAGAGTGAATGGAATCAAACCCAAATTAACCCAAACTATATTTTAAAATTTAATCCGAACAAAAAAAAAAATAATCAAAAGCCAAATTGGCACGTACTTTTTTTTTTTTTTTTGAAGTGTTGGTATCCTTAGCTACCTAGGGTACTCATGCCATCGGTGCTCACACCTTGATCATGTGACGATCTACCAGGAGTTGATAAACCAACCAACCTGCGTATGTCGCAGGCATTGGTACGGCATTACGGTACTGATAGCTATTCGTAGATATTGAGCCAATTCACAATGTACGTAAACATAAAGAGTACGTAACCGTAAACATAAACGTAAAGTTGAACTACTGTATTTCAATGTCCGTGTTCACAATGCTCTTACGTATTTCTTACGTTTACGTATTGACATAAGAGCTACGTAATGAAAACGTAAAGTTGAGATAAATTCAACTTTATGCTATGTTTACGTACGAAACAACTAATAGCACATGCGTTAACTTAAAACACATGTTTTCTTCTGATAGTTGACAACACTCTGGATCGAAACATGCTTTAAATATGATTGACATAGAATTATTAATAAAAAAACAACCATTTCTTCCTCGTCTTAATATTTCTCTTGTTGGCGACTTTTATAACGCAGTTTCATTAATAATGAAACAATCGCAAGATCTTTTTCAGACATCATACAATAAAACAAAACAAACTAAACTCCAAACTAATAAAAGTGAAACCAAAGAAAAACATTAAACACGAAACAGAATCGAAATCAACAGAATATTTCAAAATGACAGTCAGAGAAACCAACACGATACATCAATAACCCTGATTTGTACCAACGTAAAATGGAAAAAACACTTTATTTCAATATTTTACGTTACGACCACTGTGAACATACATAATTTCTTACGGTTATGTTTTACGCTCATCGTGAATTGGCACTAATTTGAGATAAACAGTGACTTAGCTACCTGGGAGCTAGTACCACCGGTGCTTCATTATTCTGTCGGTGTTGTGTGGAAATATGTGTATGCCAACCGCAATATACTGTGTAATATTGCGGGCAACGGGGTTGTTCTAAGAGTGGGCTAATCCTCAAATTCGTGTGTGTCGCGGGCATCTATATTCACTATAGTACTGATAGATATCTATTTGGTGAACTCAACGGCCTATCTGTTAGCTAGATACCATATCCAACCTCTGAGGCGGGTGTATCTGTTCTAATTACTTAAATTAATCCTGAAATTCCCCGATTGCAATGAATTGATGTATGGGACATCTCACGGAGCATTGTGGCTCAAATTCATATTGCTTACTCTTGATGGCAAGGCCACCAACAACTCATCAGCCAAACATAAGTTTTCTCATATATCCTACTTATATTTTATTATATTTATTATCGATTATTATAACGTAACGCAATTTTTGAACATTTTTGTGGGAGGAAAGTATCCGGCAAGACAGATTTCAATGCACTCTTCGAGCGGAAACAGCAGGACTCGTCCGCGCATTTACTTGCAAGAAATATTGCGATTCACGGACGTGAGCGCTATACCACGCCAGATTAGGTTCTGCTGGATCCTGCAAGCTATCTTCGGGTTTTCTATATTCCGCCGAAACGTTGTAGTTGTCAATTTTAATTTTCCTCCAGACCTTAGGAAGTGCTAAAAACTGCGTTTTTCGAAATCATCGTCAATAGGAATTCCTTTGTTGTCGAGGTGAGAACCAAAATGATCATGCCGTTTGCTTAGGGGAGCCAAGCGTTGCTCAACTCAGTTGTATGCGCTCCGCCCAGAAGCATTAGTCGCTATGAACATGGCGTTCGTGTTGTTAGCGCATTTTTTGGAAAAATGCGCTAGTATATTCACTTTGGCTGTCTGGCTGGCTGGCGTGACGCTGAGTTCTCAGCAACTATACTATTTACAGACTTGAAACAACTGGTACTAAATAAAAGCTGCTGTTTCATAGGTTTGCACAAATTGCTTTAGTTCAAGCTCAGTGATTGTGGAAGATTAAATTATTCAATTACTTGTTTCAAGTGAAACAATGCCCATAGATATATATGACATTAGGGATATGGCAACTAAAATTTATTATAGTAGATAAAAATTTAGTTACAACTTTAGCCGCCGGTGTCACTATTGATATGTACAGTTGTCAAATCTGTCCAGGATTCATTCAATGACCTGTTTGACGCGAATTTGAAGCTTATTAGAATGAATTAGGTATTATTATTGGGTGAAAATTTGTATACTTTTAAATAAATATGTTTTATTGGGTTTAAGTTCTGTAATTTATTAGAAACACAACGTTTCAACAGCAAAGTGCTGCCTTTTTCAAGTGAAAAGAAATATAAATATAAATAAACAAAATTGTCAAGACAACAAAAATAAAAATAAAAGTACAAATCATAACTAGATTAGTTTAAAATATATTAACTCCTAGGATCGTAGAGCTCTGCCTGTAATTGATGATTCAATATCCACAGGTCTTCAGGAGATAATAATGAAGGTCTAAATAGGGAAATTGTCAACTCCTTGTGGTTCTAGGTCAATCTGGCTCTACTCTTTTTGGTTTGGCGCATAACTGAACCATCCACAGATCTTCAGGAGGTGGTGATGAAGTAACTCTTGCAAGTAGATTCGTAGATACAAATAACTTGAAATTATGAACAAATGATTGGTAGCCATGATCGATTAAGTTCATAACCAGTATTCAAATTCAAATTATTCGGTGATTTTTTAATTTCAATTGCTTCTCTTATAAGCCTCTTGAACCAATTGTTCTCTTTAGCCAGAAGCTTCGTATTATTGAAGTCAATGCCATGTAATTCTTGAATAGCATGCTCAGCCACAGCAGATTTTTCTGGATGGTTCAATCTTATATGACGAGAATGCTCTTTCAATCTTGTTTCTACAGTCCTCTTGGTTTGTCCAATATATACTTTGCCACATTGACAAGGAATCTTGTATATACCTGGATACTGTAGAGGAAATCTGTCTTTAACATTACCAATAAGATTTCGAATTTTCAAACTGGAAGTGTATGAAGTTTTAATGTCATATTTATGTAAAAGCCTTCCAATTTTATCTGTTATATTGGCTACGTAAGGTAATGTAACAAATATTTTCTTATTATTTGGATCTTGAACAGGTGGCGTAGAATTCTTCTGTCTGAGTGCTTTCTTAATCTGTGTTCTATTATATCCATTCTTCAAGAAAACATCATCCAAAAATTTGATTTCATCAGAAAGTTTACTTGGATGACATAATGAAGAGGCTCTCTGATATAAAGTTTTAATAGTACAAAATTTCTGAGCAGGATGGTGATTTGATGACTGATGTAAATATTGATTTGTATGGGTCGGCTTCCTATATACAGAATGGATAAGTTTGCCATTACCTTGTTTCTCTAGGTAAACGTCCAGAAAAGGAAGACAGTTATTTTCTTCAACCTCAATACTGAATTTAATGTTCCTATGTTGCATGTTAAGATGATCCAAAAAAAACATTCAATTCATCTCTACCATGAGGCCAAACAGCAAAGACATCATCAACGTAACGAAGCCAGACAGTAGGTTTCTTCATAGCAGTGTTTAAAGCTTTTTGTTCAAAATTCTCCATGTAAAAATTAGCGATAGAAGGAGAAATAGGGGAACCCATGGCGACACCATCAATTTGCTTGTAGAAATTACCATTAAAGATGAAGAAACAAGAAGTCAAACAATGTTTAAAAAGCTTGACAATATCAGATGTAAAATGATCTTCTAATAATTTCAGAGTGTCGATGATAGGTACTTTCGTGAATAAAGATGAAACGTCAAAACTGACAAGTAAATCATTATCTGTCAATGTCATATCACTAATCAAATCCACAAAATGACGGGAATCCTTAACGTATGATGTAGTATGACCAATCATCGGCTTCAACAAACTATCCAAATATTTGGCTAATCCATATGTTGTTGAGCCTATTGAATTGACAATAGGTCTTAGAGGAACATCCTTTTTATGAATTTTCGGAAGACCATAAAACTTGGAAATGACAGGATCTTGGGGAATAAGCTCTTTCTGAATATCTTGAGGTAAAGAAGATTCTTTCAAAAGTTTTGTTGTTTGATATTTCGAAGAGCTAAGTGGATTACTATTAACTTGAATGTAGGCAGCATCATCCAGTAAAAATGCATAAATTATGTACCTATCAAGTAGTCAACTTGAAACTAGTACTAAATGGAAGTTGCTGTTTCGCAAGTTTGTCCAAACTGCTTGATTTCAAGCTCAGTAATTGTGGGAGATGGTAATTTGCGAAATTTCTGAAGTAACAAGCATTCATGAGCTGTCAAGAATACGCTTTCATCATCTAGATGATTCTCCAATTTTTTTTTCTTGAAGGGGTTAATGACAAAGTTCTAGACTTTTTGATAACGCGGGTTTTATTCCGGGCCACTATCTACAAAGATGATGATCACTGGCTTCACGCTTTTTGATTCTGTCATCATTAAGGGTTTTAATGCAGAGACTGATAAAAGTGATTAGAAATCAAAAGCATGAACGAAAGGGATCATAAACTTGGTAGATTAATTTCTTTTAAATTCTTTACCATTCAATTTTGCGAATTGGGACCAAATTTCTCTCTTGTTTTTGAGTCCCAATTTTATTGTATGTCGTTCCAATGCAATGAATCCGACTTGATTCACTACCTATTATTTCTTTCCACTAGTGAAAAAACACAGATTACGCAGTCCGTTGATGTACGTATACTACTTCTTGAACGTATAGTATTGCTCGAACTCGCCTCCCGCTCCTGTAACGCTTCGTAAGGTTCTACAAGATTTTCTCTCCCTCAAAATTGTATTACGTAATACTTGAACATTTCCTCACCAAAGATGATTTTAAATATGGCTCGATTTTCAACAAAAGGTGGGATGAATGTCTACTTTATGTCATTATATCGCACAATTAACTGGATAATTATCCCCAAATAGTAGGTTTAATGCCACGAGGAGCTTTGAATTGCGTTCACAAATTATACTTTCATATTGACCATGCACCAAATTCTGTACTTCGTAGTTATATTAATCATTCGTATAACTTACCATTTATTGGAAATACTAACAAAAAACTTAACTCACTAAATATCATTTATTTTATTTTACTTCCAACAGAAGACGTAGGCTTTTCTTATGAAGTTCTGCAAAGTTATTATTTGTGGATTATTCCATGTCTTGTTTCTCTTTTTGTGAAGAAACTTCTAGAATTTATGGATAGTGCCAGCACAAAATGCTACCCGTTATAAATTGCGGAAATTACAAACAGAATGTCATATAACTCTTAATTAATTTTAAAAACTGTTCACCAAAAATTAATTTTTCATTGGAGTCGTTATCATGATGAATTCTTTTATTCTAATTCATTCTTAAGAATATTAATTGCAGTAATTATTCTGGAATATGGAGTAGAGTTAAATTCATAAAACTAAGCAAATAGTTTCATTCCGGGTCACATTTACATTCATTAATATACAAGTGTATATACTGCTTATGTTCACCAGTAAAACGGTGCTGGATTTGCGAGGAATGAATAATTTTTTCATGTTACTTTCTGAAAATAAAGTTTTTCATGTCTTTTAGTCAAATCCCACCAATGGACAGAAGATTTTCATTCAATATAATCTTAACAATAACTGAGAGTAACTGTATCCTACGACTGAAGAAATATCAATCAATCTACCAAATGCACTATATGTGTCTGCCACGCCTGTAGTGGGTAAAAAGCATGATTGTTTGTTAAGAAGGTGGTCTTTCCATCTCATGATGTTTCACGTATTATTTTCTTGTCTACTGTCAAAAGAGGCACAAAAAATAAACCAATTCTACATTATATTTGGTATTGTAATACCAGCATCATTAGAATATGAAAAATGGTGGTTTTGAATGCGATATGTTAGGTCTGACACTTTTCTAGTTCTTTGCGCATCTCGCTTGAAGAAGTGACTTGGCAAACGTTCCGTTTCAATCGTTTATTTGTTCCATCACATGTTCACGAGTATTTTATCTTTGTCAGCTGGTTTAGTGTTCAAGCGCGTGACAATATGGATAGAAGATGAATTATGTTTTTGTATTAATGTCTTTGCCAATTACTAACAAAATCTTGTATTAATCAAAAAGGATTTATTTTCCGTTGAAGTGAATTAACAGAACAATCCGTACAATGAATTTATTTAATAGAAAATTCCAGTGAATTCGCAAAAAAATCGGCCGAACATCGAGAAAAAAGTTTATATTTGATAAGAATATTGTGAAGCAGTCTAAGATCTAATTCAATAATGTTACTGAATGAACTTACAAGGACTAACATAACTTTCAATTTCTCAACCAAAATTAGTTTTCCTCTGCTTCCATCATTATCTTGTATATAAAAAGAACAAAACTTTTCAATGAAAATGCAAAGTTGGTTGTGCCTCGAAGAAAATAGTGAATAACATTGAGTAAATAGCTAATACATCGTTGAGTTCCAAATGCAGAGAACCACTATTTGCAAGTTTTTAAAGTTGGGAGCATCGTGTTCGCGCTCTTTACAATAGAACATTGTCACTTTACGGCGAAATAAATATTTCTGAAGTTCACGAGCATTGAACCGAACTTGTTCGTAAACACAAGTGACAGACTTCTCATGACAACTTTTCTTTTTGTTTTCATGCGAACAGTTGCGCTCTTTATACTTCAGGGGGGCACTGTGGAAAAGCTTCAGGATTAAATTTAAACTGAAATTCTTTTGACCGATTTCATGTTATGCTTCATATTTGCTTTTGAATTTATAAAATTCTCCACGTATTCTTTTATCAAATTTTATGAGCCTCATCTTTGCGAAGGTTTATGGATAGTATTTTATAGATGGGCAAACGCCTGCGGGAATCTATAGAGATCAAATAAATGGCTTCCTTCAGAACTAATGTTGGTGTTTGTGTTATTTTATGATAAAATAATGAAACCTTTATTCATCAAAATGAAGTTTTAATAAATTACTGACTCTTGAATACCAATTCCACATGGGCAATAATTGATATACATCCAAACCAGATATCTTTCAAAGGTATTCGCATACAATAACAGTTTTGAATATTCAATAAATAAGTGATACCATTGATAAAACATGAAAATAGTGATAGCCCAAGATGCTATATAGCACTCAGATTTATAATTATTGCAACGAATGTATTGCTTTCGATTCGAGAGGCAAGATTGGATCAGTGTTATTAAAACTGGGGGAAAATTGAAGTGATGCTGAAGTTTATGGAGCACAATTTCGTAATTTACGGTGTCAAAAGTTGTATTGATTTCGGTGTAGATAATATTAACTTCTACATTTTTGTTGAGGGAGTTAGCAACAAACTCAATAAAATTAGTCAAATTAGTTATAGCTGTTCTGCAACCAACGAACTTCTTACGCTTCCGTTAATGTTTTTGTGAAGAATTTTGCAATATTGAATAACGGTAACGGTACGAATAACGTACGGCGTCTGTTTGTGTGGTCCAAGTTAGTGTCGACATACAACCGTCACTCGCAGTACAAGTCAAACGTTAACACTCTCCCTCGAGTCGGTTGTAGATAAATAACTAAACCACAATATCCAATCTAGCCAATTCCATACATTTTTCGTATTTTACTCTTGGTAAACCTTTGGTCAGGAAATCTGCAACTTGATCGTCTGTTGAACCGTACAGTAAACGAACCTCGCCTCGCCAAAGTACGTCCCTCACGAAGTGATGACGTATTTTGATGTGCTTGCTTCGGGCTTTCTGCAATCTTCAGCGCACTTCGATTATCGCAGAAAATCGTCAAGTTGCTCAAATCGTCGATGAGAAATCTTTTCAAAAATAAGGCATCCTTGACACACTCGGACAAAGCTATATATTCTGCCTCTGTCGTTGACAAGGCGACGGTTCTCTGTTTTTTCGAGTCCCATGATATCGGTCTGCCTTTCAGCATAAATGGAAAACCGATGTAGGATCTTATACTATCAAAACAACTCTCCCTCATTGGTCTTGCATCTGAGACATAGGTTAACCACTCGTCCATGGAACCCTTGAGGTAACGGAGTACCCTCTTCGCGGCCTTCCGGTGGTCCTCGCCAAAACAGTTATTTACTGCTCTAGGTAACTCACAGAATATGAAATGTCAGCACGTGTGGTAGGCGGAGAGCCAGAGCCAAAAGAAGTCTCTGAATTTACTAAGCCCAGTTTTTTAATAGTTAATTACAGAGGTTGTGTACACAAACCTACTGTGGTCAGTCAAGCGAAACTGAGAACAGGCGTCTCAGGTACGCTATCAAAGCTGTCGTTTCTGCCACAGTAATAGAATGAATTTACTAAGGCTGAAAATTGGCATACAAATAGTTTATTGCTTACAAATGCAAGTTATGACAGTCAGTCAGCTGAATGTGGGGACAGAGCTGGTCATTTCAAATAAATCAATGTCACTTTTTATGTTGCTATAATATTTCGCCGTATTTCGCAGCCAGGATGCGAAGTATTTCGTATCCTGCAATAAAATAAACTGTATTGGTACCATAACAACATTAAAAGTGACATTGATTGATTCGAAATGTCAAAATACATACATACATTACGGCCGACTGACCGGCTCTGTCCTCACATTTAGCTGACTGACTGTCATAACTTTCGTTTGTAAGCAATAAACTATTCGTATGCCAATTTTCAGCCTTAGTAAATTCATTTTATTACTGAGGCAGGAACGACAGCTTTGATAGCGTACCTGAGACGCTTGTTCTCAGCTTCGCTTGACTGACCACAGTATGTTTGTGTACACAACCACTGTGATAAACTATAAAAAAACTGGGCTTATCAAACTCAGAGATTTTTTTTGGCTCTGGCTCTTGGACTATAGTTGAAGCCAGGTAGATCAGGCCTTCAACCAACTCGCGATATGGAAACTTCAAATCCTCATTTTTCATTAGCAAAATATCCAAATCTATAAGGGTAGCAACTTGATTGCACTCTGTCATGCAAAATCTTGGAACAAGATCACTAATATAGCTCCGCTGATTCATTGTGACTCATCCAGGTTTCTGGTCAAAATTGATTCTCAGACAATGTTTGACTTCTCCAATATTCTTGATATCAAAATTGGTAGCTAATTTCCTCCGTTTATCGCGTGAGGCGCTCAATATGTCGTCGACATACGTTGCAATCAGAGTGATGACTTCCCCTGAACCAATGTAAAACAAACAAGGATCTGAAGTCGATGGAATGGCGCCCAGTTTCTTGATGGTTTCGTCAAGTTTGTTGTACCAACTCCTTCCATCCTTTTACTTCAGAAGACAGACCTTACGCTAGATCATTCAGCATCTCTTTTGGCTTCAGTCCAATCTGACTCTGACCTTCCAAATCGATAATTTCTTCTAAAACCTCATTAAAAATCTTTGGTGGTGCCATCCAGTTTAGATAGGCTGTCTTCTTCTTTACGTCGAACTGCCTAATAGTCATGCCGTATCGAGCCGCAAGTGAAGCCATTAGTCGTAAGGATCCAATTCGAGTCTCCATGAAGTAGACGCCAGGCTATTGATTGAAGCCTTGGGCAACCAAATGCGCCTTACGTTTCTGTAGTACTTCGTCGGCTCAAAACTTGTTCCTCAAAACAATTCGACTACCGATTACTTTAGGTCCTTTGGGATGATCAACAGGTATCCATATCACATTTTTCAGGATCGACGTCACCTCTCTCATTACTTATTTCGTGGTTACATCCAAGACGAAGGCCTGTTCTGATCTTCCGACATTTTCGGCTATCGCAGCAACAATATTGTATTGCTTCTTTGGCTTTAATAACAAGTTTAGCATCATATTACGTAACACATGTTTGGTAACTGAATAGAAGATGTACGGCTACCTACAAGCTTCTTTGTCACTTCTTCGTACCACCTTTTCAGTCTTCGTAGTTTATCACACTAGCCAAAACTCTTGTTGAATACATGTTTAGATACTTCTATCTACTGCTGTCTACAAGATTCTCCGTCATGGCTGGGTGGAAGACCAGCCTCTAACTGGATCTTGCCTCTGACGTCGATTTATATCAAATATTATTATTCGTGATTTCACAGTGTTGGATTGATTAACGTAGTATCATTGCTGAAGAAGTCATTGTTGATTTCACAGTGTTGGATTAACTTTACGTAGCGTCGCCAATGACGAAGTCTTCTTAATTTCGTTTTAACGTAGAATCACCGTTGAGGAGATCATTGTTGGCTTCACAGCGTTGAGCAAGTTTAACGTAGAGTCCACCTGGATCCGTACTGCGATCGCTGGTGTTGATAGTAATGTACAACCATCCCGTCACCGTCAGCCTTAAGCTACACTGCCACCAGTGCTAAACCTTGCAAAATATATGTTGTATTCTCACCGTCGTCGTTATTTGTGTGCATATAAAACTAATAGTGACACCTACCTCCTGATTGTTCTTTTGACAACCCTAACCCTTTCCCTCTGAGCTATCCAGACGTCTGCCTTAAGAAACTGCGTCACCGACCACATTGGCGCATGAGTATACCGCCTGCAGTTTTGACATCGCCGTCAAATTCAACAATCTCGCCAGTAGCGAGGTATCGTTACATATTGTATCGTCGCACCTTTCCAGTCTTCGTAGTTCATCAAGCTGACTAAATCTCTTTTGAATGCTATGGCGTTCCGGAAGGTGTGATGACTTGGTCTATGAGATGACACATATTTGGTCAGTAAATAAGTGACCTGTTACCGTTTACAAGATTCTTAGTCAATTTTTCGTATAGCACCTGCCCAGTTTTCATACTTCGTCAATCTCACCGAGCTTCTTCTTGAATGCTTTGGCGTAGAAGAACCAAAACGCTTCAGATGGTCTATCAACATATTTCCAGTTTTAGTAGTTCATCAAGCTGACCAAATATTTCTTGAAAGCTATGGTGTAGATTAATCAAGAAGTTCTAGACGATAAATTCGTAGTACCTTTCCAAATTCCTTCTTTGATATAACAGCTATGTAATAAATCGACGACCAGTCCATGTATAATGCCATTAATTCTTCGAACTTTCGTTTGGGCTCTTGTATGTCGTTTCTGGACTTCATTATGGTCAGCAAGCTCGATGGCACATTCGGAAAAGATGGAATTGGATTGTAGTTTCTCGTGAATTCAATTGGAAATCAACTCAAAATATTTAGTGCGTGGTCGAATACATATGCGGCAAATATTCTCTAACGAAAATCAGGAGATTGAGCAATTCTATTTTCATAAAGATAAAATGAATTTCATTGCTCAAATCCAGACGGAATAAATCATTATTTTGTTATGACAAAGTTTTGGCATATCTTCAAATGCACTAGGAACATGAAGAGTAAGTGACTTTGATAACAAAATGAATAATATGTTCTTAGGTAGAATAAAAAATTTAGTTCAACTAATTTATTATAAGAGAGAGTTTGATATAGAGAGTTACTAATGTATTCCTTTTGTAACATTTATCATAAGGTCAGAATGCAGAAAAAGACCAAGAGTATATGTTTCTTTTTTGTGTTAATTTAGATTAGCATGTTGGCTTCTTGAAACAGAGCCTATATATGGGCCGCACCAGACATATTTCATTCTGTAGGTTATAATAAGCCAGAGATCTTATCTGCATTAACATGTTAAACAGTGATTATCAGAGAGTACTGGATGCTGAGTAACTTGAGGAAGAAGAAATGTTAATGGACTAACTCTCATTTAGGTTATAATTAATTTGTGGAATTTGTGTTGGTAAACACTAATTTGTAGGATAGATTAATTGGGGTCATAATAATTAACATAATTTTATAAACCGTGCTCTCGGGCTGCTCGGATTTAGGAATCCACCTGATATCAATATGATGATTTATCTGTATTTAAACCTATAATTAATAGAAAATACAACATCCAAGACTATTGAAGTAACAGGTTACAGTTCAAAGCTATTACTTTCGCGCCTTTCTCAATCTAATTTCCCCACAGCTACTACTATTATCCGTTTCCGCCTCAACGTCGGTTTATATAGTTTGTCATTCAATTTTCCAGAACATTCAATGAACTTATCCAATCAGAAGTCTCGTCTGTGCTGCGCAACTATTACATCATCTAACAATGAGCTGTCATTCACATGTTGAACAACCCAAGATAATCCATCTGGAGTATTCCAAATGACAATTTGAATAAATAATGCAATGAATATTATCGTTAGGTTTCCAAGTATAATTTTTAGCAATCCAGACTTTGTAACCAGATTTCACTCATATTTACATAATAAATATTCTGTTCGTCTACTTTTCAACTACATTTAATGTTTTTCTTCTAGTAAAGTGCATATGAAATTAATTTGTGTTTTCAGTTGGAGAGAAATAAATTTGAAATTGTTTTAGTTAAAGAGTTAAGGGCTTTACCTATCTCTCAGAGATGCATGTGAAAATAAAAGCTATGCTTACATTTCAGGGAGGTTTAATTAAAACAGTTTTTGGTTCTCAACCAGAAATAAATGAAGTAGTTTGAGTCTGAGGTTACAAAAAGTTTTATGAATATTTGTCAGAAGTTTTATTTATGATTTTGGTCTGTATTCTAGAGAACAAATTTATCTTATCAAATAAATGATTAGTACATACAGTGTAGATAATTTGACTTGACAGACATAGAGAGCGTATTCCTCATGTGATTCAGAGTCTAAAATTCGCTGTGCACATTGTTCCGAAATTTTATATTAGAGGATTTACGTACAGTGTTGAGGTAGTTTCAACGTTCTTTTGTTTTCTCTAAATCGGAGGTGAAATAGTACATCGACAGTTCGATCTTTTAAAATTGTTGATAAGGAAGGAGCCTATGTTTAGCGAAGGTGAGAACTTTGATAATCGCGTGCCTCTGTATAAAATTTACGGACAATTTTCTATAGAACATAAAATTCTTATTCATTTTCCAATATTTAACAGTTTAAAATCGAGATATATCTCACCAGAAAATAGTAATTGAGATATCAAAGGTGTTAAAAGGACAATAATGCCTGAGGTCAACGGTGTACTTTCCGAGGGCCTCTGGTCCGAGGTGTAGACGTTGACCGTAGGCATTATCGTCCGTTCAACTCCCGTGGTGCCTTCAATGTTTAATGTTTGACAAATATACTATTTCAATCAAAATTTTTAGTAATGTGTGTCCTGTCATTGTGATTTTTGTCAGAAAAATTACTCTAGCAACTTGCTGTAACTAGAGAACATGATATTTTTATTTGTTATTTTTCAAAATATTGCTTTCGGGTATTATTTGTTACATAATAATCCTGGAATCAGTATTATCATGACAACAATAGTAAGCCAGTCGGACATTAAATGATTAAACATTCTGCAAACTATCATCGGAACGAGCCAACCTTGAGTTTCGATGATAGAAGTATTTATAAATAGGGTAATTTTGAACAGACGAGATTTCTTTGAATAACTTTTTTTTTTCGAAATTTGTTTTGTTAAGATCAAGACAATATATGGATGTGCAAGACTTGCTCCAAAAGAAGGCAAGACTAATTTTGAATCCCTTCCTCTTCCTGTCTTGTAGCACTCTATCGGAAATTATAGACCATGTTGAATCATAATGAATAAATTAGCTTATATTATCACAAATTAATATTCTGTCATGAATATCGATTATCTATTACTTTATTATAAACTCAGACAATGAACAAAATATGGAACGTACCAGCCTATCACTTAAATAATACAGAAAAATATTTATTGAATTGAATTTTTAATTCAGGTAGTCATGTATTAACCTCTTTATCATGAACTAGTGGTCGCCCAGTGGTCGAGACTCGACCGTAATTCATTTTATTGTTGTATTTGAATGTTGTTGAATTCAATCCTCCATCTCCGGGGGCTGGAGGTTTCAGGTAAAATTAATTTGGTATTCGACGCTCTATCCGGAACTGAAATAAAAATAGTCTATGATCTACACATGTTCTTAAGAATTATATCATAGTTAATAGATTTTTTGGTCTTAATTCTGTATATTTATTTTTATTTTGACGTTTCGACTTTCGGACAGAAATACAGAATTCAAACAACGAAAATCTATTTATTGAGAAATAGTTTCCATTCAAGATTTTGGAGGAATTTTTTCCACCCCCGCCCTTTGGAGGGAGGAAAAATTGTAAAACTTTTACTTTGGACATTTTTTCATTCGGTGCGTATTTCTCGATATATTCTAGCTAAAAGTTATATTGTGTTTGACGGTAAATTCAATTAAGACACCTTTATATACTTTTGAATCTCTGCACTCCTTCCCCATATAATTTCCAAGTATATTAGGTCTCACATAACTTCGTGAGCGCAGTACAAAGTTTTCATTTCCGGTGAAACTAAAATAGGGCACCTTGTATATAATTTCACCTTTTTGTACTCCTAAATATGAACTCAAAGTATGCCAAACCACACATTCCTTCGTACGCGCGTTAAAAAATTTTCGCTGCACGTAATATTCCAATAGGGCATCCTATAAATAATTTTAGTTCTCTGCACTCCTTCTTCATATAAACTTCAAGTATGTCAAATCTCACAGTCCCTCGTGCGCTCATTACTAAATTTTCTCTTCACGTAAATTTGAATGAGACATTCTGTATACAATTTTGGCTTTTTGCATTTCTTCTTCATTTAAACTTCAAGTATGCCAAATCTCTCATTCCTTTGTTTGCGTAGCACAAAGTTTCTTCTCCACGCCAAATAAAAGAGGGACACCTTGTATATAATTTCAGTCATCTCTACTCTTCCATTTAAACTTCAAGTATGCCAATTCTAACATTCCTAACTGCGGGCGTTACGATGTTTTCTCTTTACGTCAAATCAAGATGATCTGCTTATAATTCAAGCTTCATGCACTCTTTCCTCATTTACATTTCAAGTATGCAAAATCTCACATTGCTTCGTGCACACGACACCAAGTTCTCTCAGCATGTAAAATTCAAATGGAACACTTGTATTTAACTTCAGCTTCCTGCATTCCTTTTTCATTTGAACTCACAATCCTTCGTGCGCGCGTTCAAAAATATTCTCTTCGCGTGAATTCAAAATTGGACATTCTGTGTATAATCATAGCTTTCTGAACTTTTTTTCCATATAAGCTTCAAGTATGCAAAATCTCACATTCCTTCGTGTACGCGTTACAAAATTTTCTTTTCACAATTATCCAAAATAGGACATCTATATATAATTTTACAGGGTGTTTACCAAACCTGGAAAACCTGGAAATGTCAGGGAATTTAGATAAGCTGGAAATGTCATGGAATCGTCAGGGAATTTCAGATATTTGTCTGGAGAAAATTGATATCACGATATTTATGCAATAATAATGAGAGTACATGAGATCTCCACTCTGTAAGATACTAGGGCTATCTGTCATATGAATCACAGTGACTGATTCATGTCCCAAATCAGGATGTATACCAAAAAATTGAAGAATCATCTTGATGATGAAAGCGCATTTTTGACAGCTCATGAATGCTTGTTACTTCGGAGATTTCGCAAATTACCATCTCTCAAAATTACTAAGCTTGAAATCAAGCAGTTTGGGCAAACTTACGAAACGGCAACTTCCATTTAGTACTAGTTTCAAGTTGACTATTTGATAGGTACATAATTTATGCATGTACAAACTCAAAAATACCTTTTAATCTTCATTGTTTAGTTATTGACTAACGGGAGGTCATGTGCTGTACCATAAAATGATAATTTGATCTTTATCAAAACTATATAAAAAAAATACAGCAAAAGTAAACAAATTTTAATCCAATAATAATAATTCATTCTAATAAGCTTCAAATTCGCAGCAAACAAGTCATTGAATGAATTCCGGACACATTTGACAACTGTACATAATAATAGTGACACCCACGGCTAAAGTTGTAACTAAATTTTTATCTACTTGAACCAATTTTAGTTGCCATATCCCTAATGTCATATATATCTATGGGCATTGTTTCACTTGAAACAACTAATTGAATAATTCAATCTTCCACAATAACTGAGCTTGAATTAAAGCAATTTGTGCAAACCTACGAAACAGCAGCTTTCATTTAGTACAAGTTTCAAGTCTGTAAATAGTATAGTTGCTGAGAACTCAGCGTCACGCCAGCCAGCCAGACAGCCAAAGTGAATATAATAGCGCTTTTTTCCAAACAAAGCGCTAAAAATTAGGTGGAAATTCCCTGACTTTTCCAGGTTTCCCAGGTTATTCTCCAGACAGTAAAAAGCAAAAATTTGTTACAAGTTTACATATAACCACAGATTAATGTTGCAATTCTATGTACATTCAATTTTTTGTTATACACCCTGATTTTAGCTTCCTGCTCTTCTCTGCTATATAAACTTTAGGTATGCAAAATCTCACATTCCTCCGTATGCGTGCTACAAAATTTCCTCTTCACGTGAATTGAATAGGGCTACTTCATATGAACTTCAAGTATGGCAAATCTAGTATTCCTTCGTGCACGCGGTGCGAAGTTTTCTCTTCACGCAAAATAAAAATGGAACACTATGTATATAATTTCTGCTCTATGCACTCCTTTTCCATATAAACTTTGAATATGTCAAATGTTACATTCCTTCGTGAGCGTGTTTCAAATTTCTCTTTTCGCGTAAAATCAAAATGAGACATTTGTTTATAATTTCAGCTTTCTGCACTTCAAGTATGTCAAGTCTCACATTCCTTCGTACGCGTGATACAAAGTTTTCTCTTAACGTAAAATCAAAATCGGACACTTTCAATATAATTTCAGCTATCTGCATTCCTTCTCCATATTATGAATTCCAAGTATACCTGACATCACATTTCTTCGTGCGCGCGGTACAAAGTTTTCTATTCACGTAAAATCTAAATAGGACAGCATGCTCATAATTTCAGCTCGTGCACTCTTCCATATAAACTTCAAATATGCAAATACTTTCAAATACTTCAAAACAAAGGAACAAAGTTTCCTTTCCACGTATAGAAATATATTGAAAACGGGACACTCTGTATATAATTTTCACTTTCTGCACATCTTCTCCATATGACCGTCAAGTATGCCAGATCTCACATTTTTCCGGGCATGTAAATGCTCAAAAAGGGGTCAAAAGTTTTCTCTTGACGTATTAATATATAGATAATAGAATCATCCCAATGAATATATTTGTTGGTATTTTTTCTCACTCTAGTAATATTTAGTCTAACATATTCGTAATTAGGTTCATACTTGTACGAGCCCGATATCTGTGAGAAATTGTGTATTAGAATGGTGACAGAAGGTGCGTTGTGCTGACGCTGTTGACAATTTTAGTGCAAATAATTGTTTTTAGTCGGTTTTTTGTAGGACGATATTGTTCAATTATCTTCCAAGCAGTATTCAGATACTTTGTAAAAGTTTTGTGAATAAATCTTCATCTCAATTCGTGTATGAGGAAGGAACGCCTGCAAATTCAGACATTGGAGCCTCAACTATGTAATGAGTTTTGTAAGGTAGGCAAATTTTAGATTCTAATGACTTGAAAATTATGATTGCAAATATGCTGAAATAGAAATAAACTGAAATTACACATTTAGTATTGTCACATGCACTCATGAATAGTATTAAATATTCGTGATTTCACTTTTGATTCCAATTGAATCACAGTGCAATTTTTCAATGTCAACTAACCAAAACCAAAGTAGTTTGATTGAATTTGGCCAATTATTGAACATTGTCTGAATTCGAATTCAATTGAAGTTCATTTCTGATATTCTATTTGTACCTCATGAAATATAAGCGAGAAGAATTACATTTTTCAATCAATTTCAGAAGATCTAAAATTGGAGGCTACGGCACATTATTATATAATTTTTATCAAGGTATTTAACCAAGTTCCTGGCATTCTTCTATTCACTTCCTGCGTAATGATCATATATATATATATATATATATATATATATATATATATATATATATATATATATATATATATATATATATATATATATATATATATATATATATATATATATATATATATATATATATATATATATATATATATATATATATATATATATATATATATATATATATATATATATATATATATATATATATATATATATATATATATATATATATATATATATATATATATATATATATATATATATATATATTGATTTGGCTGTTAATTCAGCCTCAAGAAGTGATGTTATTGGGGTGAATATACAGTTAAATCCAGGTGAGAGTCTGACTGTTATTGTGTTCTATTTACCGTCACCAATTTCTTCTGATGAACTTGATATGTTATGTGAAGTAGTCGAATCTTATCAGTCCTTATTTATGTCTGATTTCTCAATTGTTGGTGACATCAATTTGAATAGGCTTACTGAGTATCATAATAATGGCTATAGAAATAATTATATCATCAGATTTGATAATTTTTGTAACTTCTCAAACGCCAACCAATTCAACAGAACTTTAAACTGTGATGCTCGTATTCTTGATGTAGTGTTGTCTAGCAAAAATTGTGAAGTGACACAAGAATCGTGTCCCTTAGTTTTTGAAGATAAATATCACCCAGCTCTTAGAGTCTCCTTGCAAACTAAGTATGAACAAAACAATTGCACTATAAATGTTGATCCTGTCTATAATTTTCAACAATCAAACTTTGAACTAATGTATAATTTACTGAAAAACACTGATTGGGAAGCTCTATCTGAATTTGATAACGTCAATGCAGCGTTCGGTGAATTTTATAGAATATTAAATAGCATATTTTCACAATGTGTTCCGCTAAAATGTCGCAGACAGTCTAAGTATCCTGCTTGGTTCACGAAACAGATAATAGGAGACTTAAAATTAAAAGAAAAATATAGAAAAGCTTTCAGACGGACAAATGATGATAGTTATTATAAATTATTCAAAACTCTTCGTTCTAAAATTAAACAGGATACAAAAAAAGAATATAATAGGTATATGAAATCAGTGGAGAATAATATTATCAAAGAACCTAGCAATTTTTGGTCATTCATAAATGCAAAAAAAAATACTACCCGCATTCCCGGTCAGATGCTTTGTAACGACAAACACTATAATGACACATCTAGTATAGTTCAAGGTTTTGCTGATTATTTCTCGAGTGTTTATCGAAATAGCGGCAACACTGATTATTCACGTATTTCAAGCGAACTCTTAACATCGAACTTTTTCTCTATTTTGAATATTACTGAAGATAACATTATTGGTGCGATTGATAGCTTAAAAGCTTGTTGTTCACCTGGACCGGACAATCTTCCAGCTTATATTTTGAGAGGCTGCCGTGATATATTTGTAAGACGTTTTCATATACTATTCAATATGAGTGTCAGAACAAACACTTTTCCTTCTGTGCTGAAACGTTCTCGTATCTGTCCAATTCTCAAATCAGGTGATCCACATGATATTAGAAACTATAGGCCTATCTCCATACTATCCAGTGTTGCAAAATGTCTAGAAAAAATTTTATACCAATATATATATCATCATGTATGTAATCTAATTACTCCCATTCAACATGGATTTATGCAAGGTAGGTCTACTTCCACGAATCTAACTAACTTCACTCAATTTATAGTCACTAATTCTAATGATAACAAACAAATTGATGTCATCTACACAGATTTCGCTAATGCTTTCGACTCGGTAAATCACAATTTGATGCTTTTCAAGTTACAATACCAGTTTAATTTCTCACCAAATATGATTTGTTTTCTAGAATCTTATATGTCGGATCGTCAGCAGTCAGTACACTATAACAATTATCAGTCAATTAATTTTTCTCTCCGCTCTGGTATGCCTCAGGGCTCTAATTTAGGCCCCTTATTATTTATTTTGTTTATTAACGACATCACACATTGTCTGAAGTCCTGTCAAGCACTTTTATATGCTGACGACTTGAAAATATTCAAACTCATTAATAGTGATACTGATATCCTGAATCTACAACTTGATATAGATAATTTACTAGATTGGTCTTCATCTTCTCAATTACCCTTCAATATCACAAAATGTAAAGTAATGACATATTCAATGAAGCAATATTCAAATAACTATAATTATCGGATGGGTGACAAAATTCTAATGAGAGTTTCAACCGTCAAAGACTTGGGTGTTATTTTTGATCCAAAATTACATTTTAATCCACATGTCAATTATATTGTTAGCGAATCTTATAAAAGTCTTGGTTTTATTATACGTAATTCGCAAATATTCAACAACTTATTAACTATCAAGTCTTTGTACTATGCATTCGTTCGTTCAAAACTAGAATATTGCGTCGTTGTATGGAATCCTATCTATGAAAAATACGCTATGGAAATTGAATGGGTACAAAGAAAATTCATTCGATATTGCTCCCGCAAGTTTTCAAGTGATTTTGATATATATACTTATAGTTATACTAACACTCTTAATGAATTTAATATCACTACACTTGAAAACAGGCGTACTATACAGTCATGTATTTATTTGTTCAAAATTATTCATCACCTAATTGATGATTGTTCTAGCTTAAGTTGTATATCTGTAAGTGTACCACGACATACTTGTAGGAGTAAATTTGTTACTTTTCATTTAACGATGGTGAGAACAAATTATGAAACCAAGGCACCTATTATAGATTATGTTCAATTTACAATGAAATTGCCTCTCGTTTTGAAATAGACGTGGATATTTGTATTTTTGTTTTCCAACCCTCAGTAATTGGGATCATTTGATCCTGTTGAGTGGTTTATCAATAAATAAATATATATATATATATATATATATATATATATATATATATATATATATATATATATATATACAATTTTGAATTGTTGAATTCTGTTATAATCTTGTATTCAGAATCTATTCTTGAATTATTAATGGGGAAGATCACGATATATTACAATCAATTTATTCATAGAAGTAGTAAAAATTAGTTCCAATAAATCAGCTCTCTTTAATACCTAAAAAAAATGGTAGTCTTGTAACTAGACATGAAATATTGCTTTAGTATGCGCATCAATTTGAATTACTGCGAAATCAAAACCAGATTAACTTTAAAACCCTAGATTAAAAGCAATATATTTTCCATTTCAAACACAATTACTCTCTCCGTCCGAACTACAGAAGAAAAGAGGACAAAACCATCGGTAGTTACAAGTATCTGAAATCGGTAAAAGTTTTTTCTTTTCAATTCGTTTTGACGTCCAACTGGGATGTTTTATTTAGAAAGCATTGGTAACTTTAACAACTATTTCAGAAAAGGTTTGAAGAGCCAGGTAAGCTTAGAAATAAAGTTTTTACGTTCTGCAGCAGATTTGAAGGCTGTGGATTTTTATACAACTACGCCAAGATTAAAATCAAAGACCTCACACAGTCAAGAAGACTTGTGAAACATTACAATAGATGCAAAAATAAAAGCAGAGCCTCAAGCCCTTTTCTCATATCAGGAGAATTATGCACAGATTAAATCGCGAGACCTGAAGGGTTGAAATTTTAGTACAACATTCCTAAAATTACATTTTAACCACTAGAAACGAATTGATTTGAAGGCTCAAAAGGTATTCAAAAGATTCAAATACTATTTTTTTAATACGGACCTTAGCTGATAGGGAGGCTCCAATTTGAATTGACTACTACCCCAATTTCTGGAATCTCTCAAAAATAAATTACGCACATTATCGCGAGATTAAATATTTTACTGGAACATCTGGTATTTCTATGAAGTATTAACTTTTAATATATTCAAATGTACGATGCACAAATTGCTGAAGAAATAGACATATATGTACTCCAGGAAACATAAGTACTAACAATAAGTAGAAATAGCGATTAGGTGGGTGGGGAAGCTCCCTACCCAACACGCTATCTGTAATGACTCTTGAATATTTATTAGATATTCTGTGGCTGTAATTGCTATTTGAGAACAAGTGATGTTTATGTTCTTAATTATCTGCGTCTGATTATAGTCACCTACGTAAAAACGAATAAGCGTAAACAAAAATTATTATAGGTGGTAAAGATACTCATCTTCGAGTAGACCTTAATAAACCATTGTTTTCCTACAACTAAATTAACACCTTAAGTTTATTTATTATAGTTATTTGCTTAGTAATGGTGGAGTTACAAAAATTTATTGACGTCTAAACAACTCATTTGTTTTTAGAAAGTATCAGTACTTCCAACTATAAAACTTTGAATGGTATCGAATTAAACAAGGAAAGTTGCTTTGAAACCAGGATTGAATACTAAATATATCGATAAAAATTACATTTTATTCCAAATTCAGTATCTTTATTACGACTTTTGACCATTTTCTTGATAACAGGCAAAGGTGATTTAGATATACATAAATACATAAATTGATTTTTAAGAATGATGGCGATCAAATGAACTTGATTATTATGGAAATATTTTTTTTAGAAAAGAAATAGAATAGCTTATTATTGGCCCTGGGTGATTCCGTTGTTGAACAAGCGTTTCAAATAAGGTGCTGATTCGAACCCAACAACGTAAAGTGAAGTTCCCATGCAAAATAAAAAGGATTAATCTGAAAAATCTAATTTAAATTCAAGTGCCTGTGTTAAATTTGACAATGTAGCGCTTACAAAGAGTTGCTTTCATCATCTGACACTACAGGCTCAGGAAAGTGTAAAACTATTGGATTCAATTCAAAATTTTAGCATACCAATTGAATCTACCGAGACTTCACGATTATAGGACAAACAAATGTTACCAGCGCCATCTCTTAGTACAAAAATATAGCTTACAAGCATTAGCGCCATCTTTAATACAAGAGTTTCTGAACAGTGGTACCTCTATATACTAAGAACACTTAAATATGGTGTTAATAGTTATTCTTATACCTAATTAACACTTTGACACTCAGTAAACTGTATCACGTAAACGTTAGTTTGTTTGTCATCTTCCACTAATTGTTTGAACCCATTATTGTTTGAAGGTTATGATCACAACACAAGCACCAGAAATGTTTCACAGGAATATTGTAAATGGTCGGGTAACTAGAAATTCACACTTTTTAGGGACGAACTGGAGAAACTAGCTTCGTCACACATTGTTCTTCTGTTTATGATTCTCTTCTTACGATAATATTGATGAACGAGCAAAATTTGAGAGAAAATGAACCAACTATCTTATTTGTTCTGGACATGACTCTATTATTTCTCTTCTTCTTTCTTTCCTTGCTATCTTGCGATGCCCGCTTATTCCGTTTCTGGCATGGCCGTTTTAACATGATGCCCTAAATTATCAAAATTTTTATTTTTTTGCCTCTTCAATTCAAAATTTAGCATGATTATTTATACAACGTAGTCATTAATTTTATAATGTAACTAAATTCTAGATTCACACTTTCAAGGTATTTGTTTTTTTTTCTACTGATTATGGCTTATGTAAATAATTGTATTCTAAATACTTGAGTGTATGTCATTTTTGGCTGATGATGGCTGGCCGTTGCGGTACCGAAACGTCCTGTGCTTTTGAATAAATGTAATTTTGTTTACGTTGTTATTTTGGTCCCTTTGTTACTTCCAACGTCTCTATAACAATTTACTTGGATCACTACTTATGAAGATGACTCTATCTTCTTCAATTTTTTTTTCTGGTGCTACAAGATTTGTTTTTCAATAAGGTGGAGAATATAATCACTCTTATCTAGGTACGCATTGTATCCAACAAAAATTATGAAACTTGAATTCAAAGTCATGTTGAAAGCCTGAATATTCAGTAGTCTAGTTAAATATAGAAAGCAGGCTTGTAGACCAGTAAACAGACAAACTCTTATTATCGCCTACATACGTTAATTTTAACAATTTCAGAAGGATCGTCTGTGAATCCGTGAATAAATGTACTCCTACATCCCAAATAGATGTATGCTTATATTCAACAAAACAATCTTAAACGATTTAGATATGGGAGAATCATATTATATTTTAGAGAGAATGGGTCGTTATTGGATACTAGAGTTCAAATTGACTTAATTGAATTTACGTGAAGGAATTACTCCAAAAAAAATTGAAACAACTAAAATGGTTGATGACCTAAATATGAGATCAAAACGCCTCCCAAATAAAAAAAAAAATTACAATAATCTGCATTCTCCTAATAGAGTTTTCAGGCATTTCTTCTTTCAGAAAATTATGGACTGTATAATAGGTAATGAATTTATTTTATATTCTTAATCCACTGTTCACATCGTTATAACATAGTAAGAAATATAAATTATGTTTAAAAGTGCTGTAATCAAGTTTAAAAAAATATTTAAAATTGAGAATTTTGAGCTGTTTAAACGCCGCCATTTTCGCGCGCTCTCTTGATGACGTCAAATACCATGTCCAGTGACATTACAGTTTATTGTTTACTACAGGTGTTCTCGTTCTCAACTTATTTCAATATTAGAAAAGGTCAAGAGTCAGTTTATAAGTATCGCATTGTGCCTGAATGCAAAATACTGTCAGAAATGTACCTGATTGAGTATTTTTTTCAATTCAAACAGGTTTAAAAATATGTAAGAAATGATGTAAAGTTATCACAAGAGATGAAGTATCATAATGAACTCGACAGATCATGAATAACATTATATGTGATTAGTTTTAGCAATAAAATACAGTGTATGTATGCGGCTTCGTTTAACATTTGCTCGTTTCAAAATAAACAAATATTATAGGTTATACTCACTACTCATCATATTTAGGATTGTATTTATTGAAAAAGCGTACATAATGTATTATTATTGAATAATTACTTTGCAGTGTTCACTCTTTTTACTTCATCGGATGTGAAATTTGGGTTTAAAAAAAAATAAGACGACATCATGAATGGATCTATTCTTGACAGATTATCCGATTGTGCTTTTACAAAACCACTGTCTTAAATGATTTCTAATCTCACTAGGATGCTAAAATTACACTTAAACAATAAATGAATTTACAACACACACGTAATCACTATAATGTTTTCTAATCAAAGGCCTGCAATGCCATACAAATGTAAGCAGTGCGCACTTATTGTAATAGTATTTGACGTCACGTTTCGCTTTAGCCAATGGTGTTGCGTTTTAAAACTTTGAATTTTCCTCGCTTAATTTCCACTTTTATTCATTAATTTGAAGCAATTGAGAAGATATTAACTACCAAAATGATGGTTTAGTACAAATGTCCGGCCAATAAAAATTCGGAATAAAAAGATTTGAACCAAATTCAAATTTCATGCATATTCCCTATTGTATGTCGTGCATATATTATACCAATAGTACAAAATCTGTGGAATAGAGAAGTGTTAGTATGTACTTCCATCGTATGCATACTTGCTATCTTGGATCGAAGGCCAATTTACAGATACCAGATAGAGGTACTTTAGAACATTATTTACTTCTCCTAAAGCCTGAGTGCTGATTTTTATATAAGTTTGAGAGAATATTGTTGAAAATCAATAGTTCACACTGCCAGGCATTTCCCACAGACGGAAATTCCTGCTAGATGCTTTTGAGGTTGCACAAAATAACATAATCTCACTTATAGACTGAGTCCTAGTTTTTATATATGATACTCAGATAATAATTCAAATACTTTTTGTAAACAGCCAGACGAATTGTAGGGGCCAAACATTCCCCAGACACAATTAAAAGGTCGTAGATATTCCGCTTACTATCAAGCGTACAAATAATGACTTCGAGTACATACTCACAGGCATTGGCGTAGTTAGGCAAGCTGATCAGCCAATGCATGGTCTTGATTCTGGTAATTCTATTCAACTTTTCAATAGAATCGACGAATTTTGGGAGTAATGAAATAAATTAATGAGAAATACATAGGTGATACGCCGGAATTAAAAGCAAAAAAGAGTTTTTGCAGAAGTCAGCAAGATTTTTTGCAGAGAAATATCTTTTTGGGTATAAATTAAGGTAACAATGTCTCAACCAAAATTTGAGAAGTACCAAATGGTTTATTTGCGTTCTCATGCATTTTATCTTGTTTTTCGGCAAATTATCCAAAATATCTGGGAAACTATGGATTTTATTAGAAAAATTTGTATGGAAAAAAGTTATTTGAATTCCCTACAATAAATCTTTGTGAGAAATTTTATCACTGAACATGTTTGTTGATAAAATGCATAGTTATTAAATAGTATATTGTGTGGCTAGGGACGAAACAAGACGATTTCAGCTGAGGGTGAGCGTTGCTTGCCCGAGCGAAGCGAGGGCCGGCACCACCCTCAGCTGAAATCGTGTTTTGTCCCGTGCCACACACTGTATTTTTCATAATACCCGCATTGAAACTTTCCACATTACAAATTTGTCATAACAAAGCAAATATTTTTCTTCTGATTTTGCAGGTAACAAGTCGAGAGTAGCTGCTTGTGCTTCATCAATAAGATGTTTTGATGTACTTAAAATTGTCGTATTAATACTTTTTTTCTTGAAACAAATCGTCTTTTTAATTTAATTTACAGTTCCGAATACAACAACTGTCAAATTAACTAAGGTTATATGATTTTCATTTAGAGATTGACAATGAACAAATGCGACTCTGCCAGGGATAAAACGATGTAAAAAAATAATTCAGCGGACAGAAACAAGCTTGTTTCTCCCCTCGGGCAGAAACAAGCCTGTTTCTGCCCGGCTACACTCGCATTTGTCTGCAATTGTCTTGTTTCGATTGACAAAACAGGCGTTGAAACGCGTTGTTTCAATGCAGGTATTATGAAAATATTTTTATATTTGGATATGATGATTTCTTATTAATTGAGGAAAATCAATATCGCACAACAGATCATTTTATGGTAAACTTAGTTATGAAACTTTTTTCATGCAAAATTTTTTGATGAAATGAACAGCTTCCGAGATATTCTGGAATTTTTGCCAGAAAATGCGAGAAATTGCGTAAAAACGCGAATGGAATCATGAATTACCCTCCAAATTCACAATAGAACATTGATACATTATCAAATTAGAAGCTAACTTTCTGCGAATAATCTTCCTTACTTCTAGAAAAGAAAGTGGCGCCTTCTCCAAATTTGCAGTAAAGTTGAAAGTCTGACGATGGAGCTAAATTTCCAGGGTGGGCAATAAGTTTTGTAGGGTGTGCACTGTCCACCCTTGCTCCCCCTTAAATACGCCCATGCTCACAGGGACATTTTACTTCTGCCTGGAGGATGTTTGGCCTTTACGATTGGTCTGGCACGTTTGATTTCTTTTTATGATCAATGAACTAGGAGCCTTTTTAATCATCATACTTAGAAACAAAATATTATAAGAAGAATCAATATCAGCACTAGCAAAGTTTCAAAATAGGCTAAACTACCATGAAACTTACACTAAAAAAAAAAAAAACATTATATTAAGTCTTATTATCCTGCGAATATAGCTGCAATAAAAATAAAAATTTCAGCCTACTGATTGGGTTATTCTATGAATATGTATAAAATTTTGTTGCAAAATACGTCGTAACAAATGCAAATATGAATATGCAAATTATATCAGGTGGGCTACAGAGAATTTAAACCAATTGAAAACTAAAATACGATTGTAAGTTAATTATGCGACGAGAATTTTGATAGAGCTTATTAGCATCTATATTCTGTATGCATTCATAAGTTTAATAATCAATTTGAAATGAAGTGAGAACTCTCAAAATTTTCGCTAATTATTCAATAGTCGAGCTGCTGAAATAATTATCAATTAAGTGGATGACATTCTGTATGAATAAACTGTAGGATTTTTTTTAGTATTAAATTTTCTATTTTGGTTGCTAATGGGCATACCATATAGTCCAAAATCCCAAACCCGCCAGACATTACTTATTTTCTGAAGAACAAAATGTGTGGATTAGAGTAGTGTTAGTCGGTGCATACCTGCTAGTTTGTGCCGACGGCCAATTTGAAGTTACGAGGTGCTAGAGATACATTAAAACATTACTCACTCTTCTTCAAGACTGAATGCTGATTTTTATGTATTTTTTAGAGAATATTGTTAGAAATAAGACCCTGTGCCATCTTAGGCATTAAGAAAGCACCAATAGAAAATGTTGCTGTCAGGAAGTGTTTGACATGTTTGGTTCTTGGACGGATTAGATATGTGAACTTAAGGATTAATCATAAGGAAGTATGCAATCAAAATTTTCCCCAATCAAATTGTTGATATCATTGTTTATGCTTTCCATTTACATTCGCATATTAATAATTCTATTTGAAATTGAAGCTTTGTTGTCAGGATCAAAATTTATTTCCTAAAGTGTTATCTTGAATTACCTAATTATTTATTCATGTTTCCAAGTTTGGAAAAAATCAAGGAAACATTGTAAGTATTGTAAATTGCAAGTGAGTAATCACAATAATTGTAAAGAACATGCTGTACATTATGTGGCGTCCTGTATGAGAATTTAAGTAATCACGTTTCCTTAGAAGCAGACAGAGTCCAGACAGAACATTCCTTCTACATTTATCGTCCATTAAAACACGAATTGTTGAACAGCTAATCAAAGATACCAGCCATAATAGTAAATCAACACCGATGTTGCAACATTACTTTTACTGAGTAAATACTCTGCTTTTATCATCAGCGTTGTCTCTGAACATCCTTTTCAATTTAATCAAAATTCACGACAGACAACTCCGCGATAAAAATTAAAAATTTTATAGGCTGTAAGTGTTCACTAAACTTGTTCGTTATACAAAGTTGAAAGTAATTATGTCTACCAAGTCATAAAATTTATCCGAGAACTGACTTTACTTCCCGAAACTTTTTACTGTCTTATCGTTGCTCAGATGTTTGGAGCAATGATTTTATTTGATATGATCATCTATTTTCCGGTTTATTGTAACTCAATTATCAAATCAACTCCTACTTTTTTTTTGGCGATGAGTCAAGAAGTTTTCAAGATAATCGCCAGGTTTTGATGCCGTTGTTCAGGAATTAATAAAAAAATTCAAATCGATTTGTTTTCATCCCTTGGTCGCACTTTAAATCAACCCTTAAAATAACATAGAGACTTTGTGGAATTAAATGATATGCTAATAATGTTATCAAACCTTTCAACCAATTTATCATACTCTCATAATTCTCATAATTCTTCCGTGCAATACATTAGGATATGTCACAACTACTAGGAGTTAGATTGTTAGAGCCAGGCTCAACCCACACCGCGTTCGGTGTTATATATAGTGCCACATACTGGTTGCAACAATCAATTCGGCGCCTTGTACATTTCAAACCGGCTTTGTACCTTTGGTAGAGCTGTAAAAATTTATAGTTGCACTCAGAGGGTGTCCCGTTTTAGTCAGAATCCGTGTGATTTTAAGGTAAACGGACACTGCTGGATGTCTTGAACAACAGATGGATAGGAAATATTTTGGGGAATTGGAATTTCCCGGTGGGATGAATTATCATTTCTAGCCGAACTACCACAAAAACTATTCATCTCGATTATATGTGCTATCTAGGAAAATTTGTGAAGATGATCCAAATGGGGTACTATTTTATAGGTATTCGAGCTTAAGCTTGGATCACAGCAAAAAGTATTTGAAAACCTCAAAGAGGTACGCAATAAATTTGACCAGATCTCTTTCTTGGTCTGCCTCTTTTTCTCTTCCCATGTAGATTCGTCTTCAGTACATTCTTCGTCAATCTTTTTTAGTCTATCCTTTCGACATGTCCCAGCCAGCGTATTCTTTTGGATTTTATAAATCTTACTATGTCTTCATCATTGAGTAGTTTGTTTATTTCAAAACTGTATCTTATTCGTCACATGTTTTGGTCCATAAATTCTCCTCACGATTTTTCTTCCAAAACATAGTAATTCGTTCTCCTCTTTCTTGTTGATTGTCCAAGTTTCGGAGTCATATGAAATATAGGTCGTATCAGTGTTTTATAGAGTTTTAATTTTGTGTCTTGTGTTAGAAGCTTCGATCTGAGTATTCTCTTTTGCACTGTTGCACTTATTATGTCCTCGTTGTTCTAAGCCTCTTCCAGGTATGTGAAATTTTGTACTCCCTCAAAGTTCCAATCTTCTATGGACAGATTTTGCAGGGTTCTATGTGCCTGGGACGCTGACATTCTCATGTATTTTGTTTTGGTTACGTTGATGGTGAGTCCTACTCTCTTAGCGTTATTGGTAAGGGTACTTAATCCTTCTCTTAATTCATCCATGCCTTTGGTTACAAGTGCTATGTCATCGGCTTATGCTCATACTTGTATCATTCTATATGCTACATCACCACTATTTTTTATCTGTCGTATGGCTGAATCCAATGCGATATTGGATAAAAGTGCGGATAGAGTGTCTCCTTGTTTCACCCCGGTGCTGATGTTGAAGCTTTTGGTGGTCTTGTTGTCAATGTTCATTCTTCCCTTGACATTTCTCAGGGTCATGGTAGTTAACGAAATCAATTTCTGCCTTGACTCTATACAAGGCTATTCTTGAGATTGAATTGTACGCCTGTTTAAAGTCGATAAATTAAATGTGGAGATTTGTTCCATATTCTAACACTTTTTTCCATACACTGCCTCATAATAAAAAACTGGTCTCTTGTACTCTTGTCTGGTCTATAACCACACTGATAGTCTCCCAGCATTTCCTCAGTATAGGTTGATAATCTGGTATATAATATTTTACATGCAACATTTAATAAAGTGATTTCTCTGTGGTTACTGCATACTCCTTCATATGCTTTCTTCAGTATGGGGTGTATTATGCCTTCTTCCCATTTAGGGGCTATTTTTTGTTGTCTCTAGATTCATACAATCAGCTTGTGTAATCTTTCTGTGAATTCATTACCGTCATTTTTATCAGTTTGTCCGTTCTCGGTGCTTTATTCATTTTCATCCTATTTACTGCTGTCATAACTTCTGCCAGTGTCAGATCTTCTATTTGAGGTTCTGCTGATTGATATGTGTGTATTTCATCTTTTTCATTCTCTATTTCTTCTTTTTCCAGTAGCGTTTTGAAGTAATCTTGCCATCTGTCTAGTATAATATCTTCGTCTTCCAGTAATTATCTTGTTTGTTCTTTATGCCTTGGATGTTTGGCTGATATTCTTTGGTTTGATTTGTTTATTGTTTTGTAGAATCTCCTAGTATTCTGATTCTTGCTAAGTTCTTCCATATCTTGCACTTTCCTATTCAGCATTTCTTTCTTTTTCTTTTTACATAAATAGTGCATAGATTTCTTTCTACATTCTCTGTAAGGTTCTGTGTTTGCATGTGTTTTCTTACATTGCATTTTTTTCTCAGCTTCGTTTTTTATTTGTATTAGCTGTCTACATCCGCCATCAAACCATTCTGAGTTTTCATTCTTCTTCTCCTTCCCAATAACCTCCGTAACAGTATCTAAAATTGTATTTTTCAGAACATTGCATTCATCATCCACTTTGTGGCTTGCTGTTTAGCAATAGTATTGAGTAATTGTAGATGATTCAATTGAATTTTGCTATGTATATGTGTTAAAATTTTACGAGACACTGTTGTCGAGGACAGAGTTTGACACATTCACTATTATAATGCGTTACAGCTTGAAAGTACTTTCTTCGATATTAAATTGATTTAATGTACGCTATGTGCATATAGCCTCTTCTTCTACATCCATAGACTCTTCAATTTGTAGGAGATGGTTTACAAAACCTTTATTTTATGGTCAAAATTAAAATTAATAACTGTTACAGTAATAATAATAATAATATTCATTCACCAATTAACAGTATGTACAAAATACAATGGCTTGTCAAATACACAATATATGAAAAAGGAATATACAAGAACAGAACCAATAAAAAAAGTTTGTGATCAACCAAGGCTGGTGCAATTTGGATACTCATCTACAGAATAAAAACACTTATTTGTGAGGATTACTTTAACATTGGATTTGAAGGATCTTATACTAGAAACTGATTTTATACTTTCAGAAAGATGATTGTAAATTTTTATAGGCATGAAAGATGCATTTTGATAAAAACTACTAGATCTGTGTAATGGCTGATAAATATCGTTACATTGTCTGATATAATATTGACTCGTAACTTGCCTTGTTTGAATGAATACCGAAGGATCACTTTTAACAAAAACAAGACAATATAGAATGTATATACTGGGCAGAGTCAGCAACCTCAGCTCAGGAAATAGATCTCTGCAAGACACACTTGCGCTATTACCCATAATAGCTCTGACTAACATTTTTTGTGTTCTAAAACTTTATTAGAATGAACCTAATTTTCCCAACAGATGATGCAGTCTGAAATAAATAAATAAACTTGAGCATAGTAATATTTCTTAAACAGATCAACACTAACATGACTATATTTAAGTCGGCTGACAATAAAACATGATGTATTTAATCAGGGGATCACGTACTCGCAGTGATTGATCCAAGATAGATTGTACTCCATGATTAGGCCAAGTATTTTTGTTTTAAGAACAGGTAGAATGACGGAGTCGTTCAGATTACCTCAAATTTTGGATTGATTACCCTTTAACATGAATTGGATCATTTAAGTCATAGCACCATTCAATACTACACCATTCGATGAACACCATCCTACCATATTATTCATACTGTCCTGTAGCTTGCTGTTCAATTCCTCTATCGAAGTAGCACTAACAATAATTGATGTATCGTTAGCAAAGAGGCAGACGTCAGGATTGTTAAACGTAGACGGTAGATCGTTGATATATATATAATAAAAATAAGAGGTCCAAGAATATTACGAGTTTATTATCACTTACCAACAGAGTTGGATGGACTTAAATCATGATTTGAATCAGTGTGATTGAAAAAAAAGAATTGATTTGAATCATTCCCATATTCTTCTGTATTTTGTATCAATTCATTTTAGTCCGTGAGATAGGGCATAAATTTTTCGTTGATTACTGCTCACTTGAAACTTAGTGAGTGGCTTCATTGTGATGAGTCCGACAACTTTTTCATTTGGAAAAATTCTAGATTTGGGGCGTTTTTCAGCGAGGGCTAATTAATTGAAAAAGTATTACAGTCTTGTTGATCTTTACACAAATTCAAATTTTGAAGTTTGATCCTATCCTTATAGCATTATTATTGGAAATTGGTTGGTTTAAAGGATCGGAATAAATCATAATTATTGTAGACACAGTTTATTTGGACGTTTCGGTTGTCACAGCAACCATCTTCAGCGAATGGATAATATTTTTTTCATGAATAGATTCCATGAAAACATTGATATCGTTTCCTTTCAATACATTTTTAAAAATAGCAGAAAGCACAGTTTTCGAACTAAAGTGGTAGAACAAAAACTTTTTCATTACCATGTGACTACAAATTTTTGTTTTACCATTTTGGTTTGAAAATTGTGCTTTCTGCTATTTTTCAAAGTCTGGCGTAAAAATCACGTGACTTACTTGTACATCATTGGATATATATATATATATATATATATATATATATATATATATATATATATATATATATATATATATATATATATATAATACGATATGATTCTGTGTTTGATCATATATATCATTGTATATATATAATCAAACGCAAAATTTCATCGTTCCACAGTTAATCATTTTGGGTTTACCCAAGAGATTCTAAGAATCTGTCAAGTAAAATGCGCTTTCAGCCAAGTCGGTTGCTATGGAAACAGTAGGCTATTATTCTTATACTACAACATTCCTTAATACTGATTTCCAAAATTCTACGACTGCCAACAGATCTGAATTTATGCGCAAAATTAAAAAAATAATTGCTACTGAAGTGAACTTCCGGTTCAGTCTATTGTTAAACAAAAAGTAGGCAATCATTCAGATGCTACAGCAGACTGAAATACCAAATTTCAATATTCTACACCTGATCGTTTCGTATTTATGCAAAAAATTCCAGAAGACTGTCAAGTACAGTGCACTTCCAGCTTGGTGGATCTCAATAAAAATGGAATAGAGCATCTAGACGGTATAATCGTCCTAAGTACTAAATTCTAACAATCTAGGTACAATCGTTTTGGAATTATGCGGAAAATTCAAAAAATGTTTTGAATAAAGTGCTTTTCCGGCTTAATCGATAGCAATCATAATGCAAGGTGTACAACTAGATATTATAAAAGTGCCGAATAAAAGATTTGAATATTCTACGACTGATTGTTTAGAATTAATGCGGAAGATTCAAAAAGTCTGTCATATAAAGTGCACTTCCGGCTCAGGCGATTGTTACAGAAATAGAAGATGACCATTTAGATGCTACAGCAATTTCAAATGCTAAATTCCAGTATCCTATGGTTGATGGTTCTGAATTTATGCGGAAAATTAAAAAAAAGTTTCAAGTCAAGTGCACTTCCGGTTCTGCCGATTGCAATTATAATGCAAGATGTACAATAAGATGTTATACAAGTTCTTTTTACGAAATTTCCATGGCAGATCATTCTATATTTATGCAAAAAATTCAAAAGAAGTTTCAAGTAAAATGCACTTCTGGCCTGGCCGATTCTTACAAAAATAGCAGATAACCAATCTGATACAACATCAAGTTCAAATTCTGAATTTCAACATCCTATGGTTGATCATTCTGGATTTATTAGAAAAATTCGAAAAAAGATTCAAGTAAAGTGCACTTCCGGTACAGACGATTGGAACCATAATGCGAGGTGCATAACTAGACCCTATACCAGTTTTAAATACAAAATCCCAACATTATACGTTCAACCAGTTTTGAGATTTGCGAGTTACGCACGGACGCACGCACGAACATACGTACCGACATCAAGCCAAAAATAGTCAAAATGGATTCAGGGATGCTCAAAACAGATATATCCATTAAAATCTCGATAGGTGAATTTTGTCGGTTTCATAATACTTTCTTGTACTCGTAATGTATTGAAAGGAAACGATATCAATGTTTCTCTTAAGAATGTGAATGAAAAAAATATCATCCACTCGCTTAAGATGGTTGCTGTGACAACCGAAACGTTCAAATAAACTGTGTCTACAATGACTATGATTTATTCCGATTTATTCCGATTTAAACCAACAAATTTCTGATAATAATGCTTTACACTAATCGGAAAATTTTTTGATTATAAAATGAAGAAGTATTGTCCGACATGAATATTGGGGATAACGGTGAGTCCGACAAGCCGCACTTGTCATAAGTACCAACATACTTACCATAAGTACCAATATATGTATGATACTAGTAATTTGTAACCATTTTATAATACTACAATTTAATAAAACTAAAAAAATCAAAAAAAAAAAAACATGATTAAATCGAAAGAATCTGTTATTTTTTATATTTCTATTTGAATTATGATTTTTTTCAACTCTGTATAATATTGCAGATGACAAAATTATAATAATCTATAATTTTTCTCAAAATTTCAAATGTATAATAAATTGCTTTTGGTTATAAATTCTGTGAGAAACTTTGACGCTTGTGACAGTTCAATTAGTTTTTGATTGAATTTCACATGTGATAAAAATTAGAAAAATTATTTTTGACTAATATTACTTTTGTCAGTTCATTAGTTCTAGTCTTTTTTAATGAATCACTCATGAATATATCGTAGTAAAGAAGCGCTGGTTAACAAAGTATGTGTTTGGAAAATCTGGAGGTGCTAGGTGAAATTGAAAAAGTATAGACATATAGATAAATATAAATGTTCGAAACAAACTACTTATTCAATTTCCAAAATTTGTTTTTTCATGAAGAACTTGAAACTTTTTACTGAAAATTATAAATAATAATAAACGCTTCATTAGCTTCAGAAAATAGTTTACCGCAAAAGTAGGCCACGCCAAACTTCATTAGTATGCAAATTAATTTACGAAAGCATAAATTATGTTCAATAATAATACTGCAGAATCAAAATGTAATCATCAGATCAAACTGTCACATGAAATTCAATAAAGAAAACTCTCGATTTACATTTTCAATGATGATATCTAGAAGAATCAATTCAAACTCAAATGGGAAATTGCTTCAATTTTAAATTGTTGGGGTGAATCCCTATCATTTAATTTTCTCTAGTTTGCAGATTCGTAGTATTCCTTCCCCTATATATTAGGGGAATAAGCCAAATATGTTTGCAATTTACATACGAGATATAAAATATGAGAACCAGATTTTTTCGTTCGACTAAGTAGGAAATGTCAGGGAATAGACGACCCTAAAGAACTTTTTTCATTTTTCCTGTTCAATTGATTTTTTTTATTGCCCTATGAATAAATTAATATTAATTGAATTATTATGTCCATCAATTTGACGTGAGAAGAAAATTAATTGTTAACATCTTGCCCAAGCACTTTTCCTTCCTAACAATATTCATTTATTTTAAAACTGCTTCTCAATTGCAACAAATCTAGAAGATCGTATCAACATTATTATCCAACTAGCACACTATTAGACAATCTACGGCGCAGTTTTCCCGGTAGAATAGATTAAGTTATTGCGTTTACAAGCCACTTGAGTTAAGTAAAACTTCACTCACATCAAATCGTGAACGCAAAGCGTTATTTGATATCTCACGCAATCGGTTGCTGCTCTAAGTGGTGCTGGTAATTGAAAAATTGTACGGGAAGCGCAATCGTGCTTTTTCCGCAGCAAAACGGTGTTTCATATCGGAGAGTGGGAGTATCAATTTTCATGAGAACCAAGGGGAGGATAATTTTGATGCAGGAGGGTTATTATTTTCATAAATGTTGGGGCCGCGGGGTACTAAAGATGTTCTCATCATATACGTGAACTAGGATTCATTTCCGAAGTTTGATAGCAAACAAAAATGTGAAGACATATTTTTTTGAGCTCAGCGAACGCAGAAATGATTTTGCTGTCCATAGCGTCCTTGAGAAATAAAATTTAAAATACCGTGGATCTTCCAGTTCCGAGTAATAAAGAAAATATAGTATGCAAGTTTAAATTTGAAAATGTCGTAATATACGGTAGCATAAACTGAAATAAGATATCATAAACGGACTAAATAAAATATATGATCTGTACGGGAGTCATTACGGTTTTAAAAGGGTCACAAAATGAATTACCATACCAGTCTCGTACTCGACATATTTCATAATCTCATAACTTCATGTAGAAATAATAATACCTTGACTCAGAAGTTTTTAGTATGAGTAAGAACAATGTTATAAGGAAAAAGTCATTTGTCTTATGTTATAAACGAATAAAGGCCTTCTTACTTTTTTGAAGATTGTTCATAGATACTATTATTCATTCACGTATTTTTGATATATTTTTAATCATGTTTCTAGAAATGTTCATGGCCTGATCTACCCCATTTATCACGAGCCACTTCTAATAATTACCCACCACCTACGGTCCCTTACAACAAGGACAAATTTATGCAGGAAATACAACAAAAGCTAGCAAATCTCCAACATACAAGGCGTCATGTAGTCATGTTCTCATGTCGCGTTTGTTTTGACAAGTGAGCTTAAAAGAACGTCATTCTTATGTTAAGCAGAGTCTGCAAGTGGGAGGTGCTTGCAGCGAATCTCACACACGGACAAATTCTCTAGGGGGTCAGCGGCGATGAACTTTAACCCTAACGTCACGGATCTTTTTGAATGCGAGGTTATTTATCGCGGGCCAAGGTACGGCGGTGTGGAACTGAAGGCTTATTAGGAAGGAGTGTCTAGTGACTTTGACGCTAATGAAGCAACAGCGTTTGATGCTGGAGCCGTTATCCAATGATTTCTATGGATGCTCAATTTGTACGCGCGTCAAATTTAAGTGCTATGGATTTTTCATACTCACACCATAATTTTTCATGAGGCTTCCCCAAATCCAAATTGATTTCGATATGAAACAAAATATCTGTTCGAATCTAATTGTTTAGGAAATTATGTTTACAGAATACTAGAACAAATTCGTATATATGTACTGGTTTCTCAGTGTTGTCGATTGAATTGATTAACAAAAAGGCTTTGAATCTATCTCCATTAGTTCCGGCATTGTCTCATCTTAGAATAATTCGTATATATTTTGTAAGATGACAAGATTTGAAATTCAAATTGAGTGTACGTTATTCTAGGAACGAATGCAGTTATGGTATAATGCGGTTGTAGGAGTTATTTTCATAAATGGTAATGCTCGAATAAGTCAATGACCAGCCTCATAAAATATTAATTGACCGATTTACATATTGTATATCAATACGGAAATAGTTACATTTACGTTATATATCTCTTAATCTTAATTCATTGATGATAAGGAATCTATCATCTCTAACAATTAAACCATTGATGATAATACAGTATTTATTTTTTTATTTCGATGTACTGGTAATGAGAATTCATCTTGTAATTTCAATCCCTTTCTTCTTCTTTATACATTGATGATTAGAAATCTATTCTTCCTGTTTGATCAATTACTGATAATCTAATAAGCGCTTTGTCAATCAAATTAATATTCCAGACCCTCTTATTTCCGAGACTCCTTTCCGATAGTTTTTTCATTTTTGTTCGGTCCAAGGGATGGCGTATTGACTGAAAGTCTCATCAAATATTTCTGAATATGGCCAGTAAGCTAGCAATTAACTGTGAATGAAATTGTACCAGATACTTACAACAATACTAGGGACGAAAATCAGACAATCGCTTCATTTCAGGTAAGTTTTCAGTAGTTCAGTTCTTCCTGCAGTAATTTATTCATTCCATTTCCTCTATTCATTTTCTGCTTTAAATTTCTTATTAAAGTAGTTGATATTCGAAGCAGTATTGAAATCAAAGATACAACATATCCCTGAGAGAGATATTAATAAATGATTCATCATGGATCTAGAGCTATAAGTGACCCAGGCAGTGACCTATTATTGATTTTTTCTTTATGGCACGAGTAGGTTATTCAACGCAAAATTATTTATTCACAATCATAATAGTAATATGGCAATTCCTAACCTTTTGGAGGTTGGGAAGTATGTAATTTCCAACTGCAATGACTAGCTCACGGGTCGGAAGCGATACTTCCATCTCTTGGGTGGGAAATGTTTATGCAGGGCTGCCTAGCATCAGTCATAAATCTTTGTTAGAGTAAAATAATTCGTGCTGTCAAAAATACCGATTATATAATTTAATGATCCAAATAAAACAATTAATATTGAAAAGAAGCGGACTTATGTTGCGATTCTGCGTAAATCTATGTCTTATAAATTCTTAAATTTGTAAATTATGAGCAAAATCGCTATGAACTCACATCCGTAGCACTTTCGTTCAATTCGGAGCAAGTATATAGCTCCATTCCACTGTTATAACTTATTAATATCTGCACTTATCACAATTTCAATGGATACTTTGATTCATAAATCATAAATCCTACAAATGTCAAATTAAATTTTTCAAAACATTCTTGTTTTCATAGACTACTACATCAATTTACTTTGTTGGAAAAAGGACGAAATTGGATTAATTATTTCTCGGAGAATTAGAGATGATTGTGAATAAAATAGTATACATACGTCGGTGAGGATTTCATATCAGCCTCGAGCTATATCTGATCCTCTAGGCTTCGCCTCTCGGTCATATAATAATCTCTCGGCTGTAATGAAATACTTCCCACCTCAGATGTAATATACTATAATTGCAGTCTATTTTGAAAGTATATTAATTACGTAGGCCAATTGAATGTTGATATGTTGAATATGATGATGATAACTCATCAAATTCAAGAATAAGATACACAATTTTGTAATAAGAAAAATATTGTCATTATCTTCCTGTCGGTTTTGGCACGATTAGTTCCTATATCTTACGAATAATACTGAGCAGGTCCCCGTAAAATGACCAATAGTATATATTTTTTGCCGTTTCACTCATTTTACAGTAGGATTCGGGAAATTATTTATTTTGACGTTCTTTGTCCTCTATATTGGGGCTATTTTACATCTTATATCCTGTAATTCCAGGGAATGTGACGGATTCAATCCCTTACTATTGAAAATATGAAGGTGTATTTGCTGCTTTATTTCCGCAACGGAGCAATGGATCGACATAATTTTTTGCATAAAGATAGTTTATGAGCCAGAGAGCTACCTACCACAGTATATTCACGTGGTTTTAATGCGTGGTTTATCTAATAAGAATAAAAAGTCAACAAACTGTCAAATATACAGCAGGTGAATTGCGTTTCTTCACAAACTAATCACTTTCGAAAGCAGATATCTCCGAGATTCTTTATTTTCAATTTTTATCTCTAAGAAATTTGCGCTAGAACGCACCTTTTTTGAGTTATGAGTGAAAAACTTTGAAAACGGATCTTTAAAAATCCTTCCGTTCCCCCGGCGGCATAGTGATTCCACTTTCGGCTATTATATGTCAATCAGGGGACGTCTTCTATGACATTTCTGCGTAACAATTGGTAATACAGAGTTTACTTGCCCTATTTGTCTATTTTTGGTCTATTTTGCCTGGACTATTATTAAGAGAAAGTCAATTGGATCGGGTTACCCTTAAATGAAAAAATAAAAAACAAAAAATGGGGGGAACATTGATTTCAAAAATTACATTTAGAAGCAGATGAAATCGTGCATAATAGCTAGTAGATGATAAATTTGTACGTATTCGTTATCACCTTAAGGATTTTGGCCATGTAAACCTTTTGGGCTTAATCACAAAGGGACAATTCTTCGGCTGGATTAAACTTACTCAATCCTGAAGTCTATCTACTTCTCGAAGTGTGAGGTTGCTACTTTTCTTGTTCATTCTGTTTCTTCTTCTTTTGGTATCCGCTTCCATATCTCCTTCCATTTTTCTCTCATTTTGCTCAAGTGGCCTGCTTCTTCCTATTCACATCCCTTTTTTTCCAGAGCTTCCTTCACTTCTTTTCATATTTTCCTGGGTCCTTCTACCTGCTTTATTTTTGCTGCTCTTGCTCCGTACACTTTTCTTGTTCTTTCTTCTCCCAATCTTTGTATATGTCCCTACCATCTTAATTGTCCCTCCTCTATTATATCTAACTTTCAAGATGTAAGTCTGGTGGTTGTTACTTTTCTTATTTATTCTGTTTCTCCTTTTTTTTTCGTATCTGCTTCCATACATCCTTCCATTTTTCTTTCATTTTGCTTGAGTGATCTGCTTCTTCCCATTTACATCCTCTCTTTGGCAGTGCTTTCTTCACTCTCCTTTCCATATTTTCCTGGGTTTTCTCTCTGCTTTGTTTTTGCTTGCTTCGTACACTTTACTTGTTGTTTTTCCTTCCCTATTCTTTGTATATGTCTCCACCATCCTAATTGTCCCTCCTCTATTATGTTTTCTATCGGTTTTACATTCATATTCCTTGTTTCTTATCCTGTACAAGACTGTTTTCCCTTCTATTTTTCTCAGGAATCTTATTTATGTGCTGTTCAATTCACTGCGTTGTCTTTCTGTTGTTGTCTAGGTCTCTGATCCATTTGTCGGGATAGGCACAGCTACTTTATTGTATACTTGTGTTTTGATTTCCTTTGGTATTTCTTTATTTGTTAGTATGGTGCTTTTCAACGCGTTAAATAGTCTACATGTGGCTCCTGTTCTTTCCTTTATATCTTCATCTAATTTTCCGTCATAGGTCAGCATTCTACTTAGATACTTGAACTTCTTGATTTGTGATTTTCCTCGCTTCTTCTTATGACCATTAACTTGGTTTTATTGCGGTTTATCTTCATGCTCATTTTTTCTAGGTATCTTCTAAATAATTCTACATTTTTGTTTAATATGTCTTCGTCTTTTCCTATCACTATCATGTCGTCTGCATAACATATCTCTTTTACTTTAACGTTTTCCATTTTCCACTTTCCTGTTACGTATTCTTTCGCATCCTTTTTTGCTTTTTTTATTGCTTTGCCGATCACTAGTGTGAAGAGTAACGGGCTTGATATGCAGCCCTGCCTTACGCCTTTTGTAGTTTCGAACATGTCTGATATTTCATTCTTTGTTCTTATGTAGTTGTTGGTCTTTTTGTATAAGCTTTGTATACCTCTTATTATGTTAATATCTACTTTTCTTTCTCCTAGCGTCTTCCATATGTCTTTCTCATCTATTCTGTCGAAGGCTTTTTCTAGGTCTATGAAGCATCGGTGTACCTTGTCTCCTTGTTTTATTGTTTGCTTGTCTAATTATACTTATTGCATCGTTAACTCCTCTGTTAGGTCTGAAGCCACATTGGTTAGCTTCTAGCGATTTTTTTCTATTTGGATCCTTAGTTTCTTCTCTAATATTCTAGCAAACACTTTAAAAGCTGCTGTACTTAAGAATGTTATTCCGCGGTAATTTTGGCAATCCTTTATGTCACTTTTCTGTTGATATATGGGGCATATCAAATCTATTTGCCAGTCTTTCGGTGCAATTCCTGTGCTTATTATTTTATTGTATATTTCCTTCAACCTTTCTAGCGCTGTATCTGTTGCTGTTTCAAACATTTCTGCCGTTATCTCATCATGTACTAGGACTTTATCTACTTTGATTTTCTTGAATGCTTTGTTTATGTCATTTAATATTATTCCCTACTCTTGCTCAAGCCTTTTCTCCTGTGATATGAATTTTCTCGTTTTATCTATATCTTTTTTTTTCCTTATCTCTTCTCATTTAATAGCTCATTGAAATGTTGTCTCAATGTTTCCACTCTGTCTCGTTTTCAAAATTATGTAACAGTTATGTTTCTCCTTTTCTGGCTTTCTTTATCACCCCGAAGAATAGTTTTTGATTGTCCTTATACGCTGTTTTCATCAATTCTCCGAATTCTGTCTAAGGGTTTTTTTTTGCCTCTATTATCGTATTCTTTGCCTTTTTTCTTTCCGCTTTATAGCTTTCATAATTTTTTTTATTTTTCGTATTTATATATCTTTTCTTTTTCCCAATTGCTCTTTTTACTATTTCATTCCTCCAATGCGTTTGTTCTATCTCTTTGTTCGTGATTTTTGTTGTTTCGCAGCACTCTCCTGCCGCTATTAAGATGTTTTCTTCAAAAGTTTTGCACATTTCCTCTATTTCCTCATGTATGCATGTTCCTATTAGATTCTGGTTCAACTTTTTTTGATATTGTAGCTTTACATCTGTATCTTTCTGTAAAATTTTATTTTATTGTTTATTGCCTTTCTTTTTCTTTGTCCTGGTTCTCTTTATTTCTTGTCTTCGAAGATCAGTGTGACTAGGAAATGGTCACTTCCTATCTCTGCTCCTTTTCTCACTATTACGTCGCTTATATCAGTCCAGCTTTTTTTGCTCATTAGTAAATAGTCGATTATTGCGTTTTCTTTTCTGCTTGCCACTTCTGTTGTTATCTTTTATATTTCTTTGTGCGCGAAGTGCGTATTCCCTATTATTGGAATTGTATACATACATTTCAAACATGTCAAATTTGCTTTATTTTCAGTTTAGTTGTTTACTTTGAACAGTTTTTATCTTTTGTAGGCTGATATTCCGATTTTACTTTAATGGTTCCTCTGACATAATTTTGTCCATTTAGCTCAACATCAATACACAAAAACATAGACTATAGTTATTTGTGCCTAAAAAAAATCGTACAATAAAATTTTGTATAGGTTACTTACAGTAGTTAAAAAATGGATAAGGTGTATACTTTTATTTTCAATTCGCAATACAAACAAATGAAACAGAATCTGTCATTATGTAAACATGTGTGTCAGACCCTTTCGGAAACAAACAAAAACCGAGGTCCCAGTTATTGCCTACTGGGAAATGAGAGGAAATGAAACAATTCAAAACGTCTAATTTGAGGTCCCGCCGTGGGACGACCAACACGCATAGAAAGCAATTCGTCGTGGGCACAATATACTATTAGAGAAGACAAACTGAAACGGAAATGGAATTTAATGCTGTGGATGGCTGCAGAGCTTGCCATCAGAAGGATGAGAAAATGTTCTCATTATTAACTCTTAAATAGTTATCTTTGAATCATTACGTGAATAAAGTATTATTTTTCATGTGGTTCGTGAACAAGAGACTGCAATAAATACTTATTTTAATATCATTGTTTTCAAAACTCTATGGGTGTACATAATTCTGCGTTTTAATGTCAAACGTCTTGTAAAATTGAGCTCATAAATAGTTGTACGTTACGGTAGCTACTTACCGTGAAATATGAACTTATATTTCGTGAATATTTTAGCAGTAAATTACACCCCCATGTATGTTTTACTAGCGAATAAATCGTACGCAATGTTTTATTAACTTTTCTGTTAGAGCATAAAAACTTGAACATAGTTTTTCAGTGCTGGAATGTACATAAATAACAGTAAAAAATTTACAATGAGGCTGAACAGATCAGAATCGAATGACGTAATTTTCAAATATAAAATTGATACAGTTAGCTGACAATACTAAGTGAGATTTATCGGTTTGTTTTGCACTTTGTGATGCTTGAAATGTTTAATTCCTTTGAGAGCATGTGCAGTTGTTTGTTCGGGTTGAAAAAGCAAAAAAGTTGGGAGCAAAAAATTTTTAAATAAATGGTGAACTGATCCGATTAGCGAATCAATGAATAATTGAGATTCATCCGTGCAGCACGTCTCGAATTAGATCGATTTTACTTCACTTCTGATTGTATCAACAGGGTTTTGTCTCACAAACTCTTCTATTCTTCAAGCTGATGCTTATCTAGAATTCTGTCGATGAAGTAGGTACCTATTTTTAGTTTTGTAGGAAGAATTTTAATCAATATTTAAATGCTAACTAAGGCTCTTATGGCTGAGCATTGTACCGTCCGGATTTCGTTGTTGCCAATCAAGTCATCTCCTAATTCCGTATATCATAGTACTTATTCCTATTATCAGCTCTAAGATGTTTCAAAAAATTTATTGTAAGTGTAGACTCTTTATAACGATAAACTCCCCATAACGTAGAAGTTAGCACAATACATTAATGAATTCTATAACGCAATAGTCATTCTCTATTACGAAGAAATTTTTATTATAACGAATACATTTGCCTACATTCAAAGCAGGTTATTAATCGTGAAAAATGTACGTGAAAGTGTAACATAAACCTGGAATTCAATACCCTAGTTCACTTTCCAATATTTCACATGAATTTTTAATTAATTCCATCGTGACAATTCGTGAACAATTTATCATTCGCTATCAAATCTAATATAGGTAAAATTAGTCCATACAAGCGATCCATCATCCTTCAGCTTTTGTTTTTCACTGTAGGGTGGTATTCAAGCCAGAAGCAACCTTGTCAGGGAGGGATTAAATTTTTCTGGTGTGAAATTTTCATTTGTGTATGAAAAATTCTGAATGTTTCAATGAGTCATCTGTTAATCTCAATTTTGAATGGGATTATGAGACAGAATAAATTTTTTGCCTCTTGATGTATTTATTTTGAAGCATTAGAGTTTTTGTCGTACTGTAAGGCTTCGAATAAATTGAATAATGTTTTTGTAGTAATTTGATGATGAAATAGACACTAGTTGATTGTATAGAAGTTGTTCTAAGTTTTCACATGGCATAGATGAATGACTTTATAGAAGTCTATGTGTTTTTGGTAACTATATATGGATGAAACAGCTTTTTCTCAACGTCATATCGTAAATAAATAAAAAACCGAACAAGTATTCATTTTTCCAAATTTCATTTATCAAAATGAATTATACAACAAGAGTTAACGCAAATTTTGAATAATAACTTGTATTGAGGTTGTTTTATTGCATTATATTATAATCAAACAGAAAAATTGTGGAATCCTAAGCGTAACAGTTTAGTTGAGAATTTTTATCTCCATGAAGACGGACACAGTTCATCAGAAATTCGAATAGATTTTCAAAAAACATTTTTTCACACATTTCTTGATTTTTTTTTCATCAAGAGCAAAAGTTACGATGTATCTCAAGTTTTCAATAACAATTCAATGACAGAATTACAATATTCGTATGGACATGCAGACACCAATCTATTTAGACTTTTTCCTCCTTGCTGTTCTACAAATAGATCGGAAAATTTATAGGCTCGTAAACTGAATTTTAATGTTGATTGAAGATAAGTAGAATTAATTACAGAATCAAGTGAATAATTGCATATGTAAAAGAGGTAAATGATTGCAAAGTTTGTTTTCTTGTTGCAGAAAATAATACTGGTATTAAAAATACATTTGTATGTTAATCTTCTACACGAATTTTAAGTAGGATTTCTTTCGATTTATTCGAGAATTATAAGGAATTACCTTAATGCTATCTGAAATGTTAATTTTATGTTTATTGGTTTTTACGTTTTGAATTTGTTTTGCGCGTAAATTCTTCTGTTAATTTACGATGTTGGTTTATTAGCCGAATGAAAAGATAAAAATGTTGCAAGTTGTAAGAGAAATCTGTCCCTATTTTTTATTTTTAGTGATCACAATTTTATTGATAAATCTTGTGGCTGGCCTGGAAAGAAGCTTAACAAAGTTGGTTCATTTATCAACACAGCACAAGAAGGTTATTAAGTGTTTCGTCGTTTTTTGTATCTCAATTGGAACAGAGCTTTGATATAATAAATCTTCTTCTGACCTTGATTTTTATTGCAATATCTAAATAATTCCGAATAGCAGATATACGGAAGGTGGGTACGTTGATCGTCCGTTCAACTCCCATGGTGCCTTCAATGTTTAATGTCCGACTAATGTACTATTTCAATCAAAATTTTTGGCAATGTATGTTCTGTCATTTTGGAATCAGTCTTATTATGACAACAATAATAAACTAGTCGGACATTAATGTCATGCTCACCACATACATCGGTCACTTTTACGGAATTTATTTAGTCATGAACCTCCTTTACACAAAGACTTTTTACAGTATTCATCTTATTCTTCAATAAACTCAAACGCCAATAATATTTTTGATAAATATAAATAGACAATTAAAACTTGATAACTGATCAACTGACTACAACATTTTTCTAGGTCAAAGTCTTGTATAATTTATAGTAGGTTCAATAATTTGTCAACTTCTCTCATATTTAAAATTCGTTCTTATTAGTTTTGCTACTAAATAAAAGAATGACAATTGCTTGTTTGCTTAGACAAATGCACGCGTCAGAATTCCAATATTGCCTCTAAATATGCCTTCGTCGTTCAAACACAAAGTACGAGTATATTTACCATGATGTTAGCATACTAAAACTGTTCGGAAATTCTCTGTAAGTTCAACACGCGACAAACTAGAATCCAGAAACAAAAATATCAAAGGGAATATCTGATCACTGTTATAGTCGATCTGAACAGAGACCATGACATGTTTATTTGATGAGAGAGAAGTTTGAGTTGATTTTGAGCTATGTATAGTTACAATAAAAGACTATTTCATTGACTGGAAAAATCGAAATTTTGAATCAGGATATTAAACAACAGAAATCATCAACCTTAGCACCTTGGCTAGTAGTCTTGGATAATTTTATATCATAAGTCCGGGATCCACAGCTTTGCGAGTGCGTGTGGGTTTATTTCTTCCAGAACAAAAAGCAATTACAAAACTGTATCTGAATGTGTGATACATATCTATGGGCATTCAAAAATAATATACTGTAATGAATTTAAGTCTATAAATTAGTCATTTCGGCTTTACTGGGGCTTAGAATGATTGTGGAAAAATTTTACATCAAGAAACAGAAGCGAATATATTTGTTTTCTAGAAAATTGCTGGTACCTTCTAGCGCTTTCTAGAAAAGCCTGGACGTTTGCGGAAGAATCGTAGTGGATAGAGACCCACGGTATATATTAGTGGCTGACTCAACGAGGAGTATTATTGATTTTGGCTTAGAGACCTCATAATATGGACTGCTAGTGATTAGAATAAATTGTGTTATTTAAAATAAATCAATATTGACATAAATAATTAAAGTTAAGTTATAGTGTAGTGTAATAATATTTAGTTTGGATTAAAATTATTTATTAGGAATAGTGTTAGTTATCTAATTTATTATTTCAATAATTCATAGAAATAAATAGTAGTGTTAAGTAACTTTTGCTCCTTAAATTAAAACGAATAACGTTACAATACTCTTTTATGCTTATAACATCACGATATTCACCATATTGCTCCAATTTCCAGTTTTACTTTAATATATACTGTTGTAAATTATCTCGTATTTCATCCAGTTATTATCATTTCTGCTTGTGCTTCAATTCAATTATTACCTTCGTGTCGTAACCTAACCTCATGTTTTGAATGGGCACCTCTACTTCGATCGAATCGTGATGAATTATTTATAGGAATATACATTACGTGTTCAATTGTGGTCATTGATGAATAACAACATATCCACAAATTGTCGAAGTTCATATTTTCGTGACGTCACTAGTTCTAGTAGTAGTAGTACTCACTAGATTATAATTCGATATTTGAATTCAGACATCATATCAAGTGAACTTATTTTATTTTGACTGAAACTCTTCGAAATATTCCAGCCCGGATCTGGCAAACGTGGCATTTTCAAGTAATACGCCGTATGTAAGATTGGCTCCGACAGATATCCTCATGTTATCACGTATCGATTGAAGGGCGCTTGCCTCATCTCTCCATGAATTAATAATCATTACGTGATCCCGGACAAGTTGTTACATGCATGAAGATGGCCCGAGAGTAGTTCTACAAAATGGATAGCAAGGGCGAGAACATTATCGTGTCTGGGATTTTCCCAGAATATATTTGTTCCGCGGAATATTTCATTGGTGAAGAAATGTTTGGAGATAGTGTGACGAATCCTTCTGTTTTCTTTCAAAGCTTCGCTCCAATCACACCTTTGAGAGCCTTCAGCTACCGTCTTTTATTTTGAGGTTACTTACAACCAGTTGTCACATCTTGCTTGCCCTGTAAATTTTGGAGAACCCTAATTCTGTTTAAATAACACACAACCACTTACTGTAGCGTCACTAGTTATTTTTTAATATATCCCATTCCGACCGTCACTCTGTAAAATACTTTGATGTATATTTTGCTTACCGTGACTCAGACTTTGACTTAACAAATAAATATTTGACGTTCGACATTTTGACTCCATCGACTGAACTACCAATGTTAACAAATAATGTTGATTGAATGTTTCTCAAATGAATTATAACCGTTGTAATGATTTATCAAAGCTGGAAAATGAGTGGGAAAATATGTGTAAAGGAATTAGTACTTTGATATAACTTCTTCTTTTTTAAAGTTCTTATCTCTTCTTAATCTCACTGTGAGAGCGCTAAATTGGAATCAATTCAAAAGACACAAGTTAAGTAATGTTTCATCCAACTTTGAGTATAAATAAGGCCTTGCAGCCGATTTAAATCACTTCTTTTGAAAGTTAGTTCTCCGAGCAATCCTCCGAAGTATTCCAGAGTTTGCCGTTCGACATCCGTTCCGTTTAGTGCGAGTGTTTAAGACAAACTAATTGTAAGTCTGTTTGTTTTAGTAAGTCCGTAGAAGAAACTTAGTTTATTTTTGTTATTGTTCTGCTATATTTTCAACTAAGAATCATTTTGCTGTTCATGAACTAAGAACATTTTTGCTAAGTATGAATTACAGTCATTCTGTTTTATTTTTTGCCGTTCGCTCTGCGAACGTTGAATTAACTTAACGTAGCGTCGTCGCTGACGAAGTCTTTGCTGATTTCGCAGTGTTAGATCGATTTAACGTAGCATCACCGCTGGAAATGTTCTTCTTGACTTCACAGTATTGTGCAAGGATAACGTACAGTCACCGGTGAAGGAGTCTTTGTTGATTTCGCAGTGTCAGATTGATTCAACGTAGAATCATCGCTAGAGAGGTCCTTGTTGGCTTCACACTGTTAAACAAGCTTAACGTAGAGTCACCGCTGAAGGAGTCTTCATTGATTTCGCAATGTTAGATTTTTACGTAGAATAACTGCTAAAGAGATCCTTGTTGGCCTCACAGTGTTGAATAAGCTTAACGTCGAGTCACCGTTGAAGAAGTCTTTGTTGATTTCATAATATTAGGTTAATTTAATGTAGAAACACCGCTGTAGAAGCTCCTTGTTGGCTTTACACTGTTGAACTTTGAGCATTGAAACAGTTTAACGTAGAGTCACTACTTGGAAATGAGTTTGGTTTGACAAGCATAGTTTCAAAGCTAATCCACTATTCAGGAAATCGCTTCACGACTCCACGAATGTCGATTGTCTTGAGCAGTAGCCCCATGGTCATCGCCAGCCTTCAGCCAATCTATCTCTGTGCCAATTCCTGCAATATATGTGTATGCTAACCAGCTGCAAGTAAACCTTGTAGTGGCACTCACCTCCTGAATATTATTCTTGTGACAATCATGATCCTTCCCCCTGAGCTACTTAGCCATCCGTCTCTAGAAACTGCGTCACCGACCGCATTGGCGCCCGAGTATACCGTCTGCAGTTTTGATTGCGACGCCAGCAGCGAAATATCGTTACAATAAGAATAGTCATTGAACATCAAAAATTTGAACAATTCAAGTATCATTAAGTATAGTCTCAGATGTCGAGCGTGACTACTGCCAACGGATAAGTTTGACAATTGCTATTTATCAGTTATTCCAATGATACCGTACTTTATATAATTTTTTTTTTCGTACCGCTTCTGAATAAGTCGAACAAAATCAGTTGCGTTCATGAAAACAATCATTCCGTTGTGTATATTTCATTTGGAACCTCCCTTTTGTAGTTTTTTATCAAATATTTTTTTTCTGTTACAGGTAAGCGAATATTCTTCTCCTCCTCTTCCGCAGTTTGTAAGTACATGCATAATAATATCAAGCTACTTCTATCTGAATGTGCGTTTCACTTATTAATTATATATTTTCTTGGCTTTGAAGGACAATAAGAGCAGTAATTACAACATCATATCATTCTCAAACTTGAAATTATATCTTATTCTGAAATATCAAACAATATATCCACACTCAGATATAGAATACAATATTCGCAAGTACATAATAACAAACAGGCTGTAAAGATGAGATAATTCGGTCGCCCATGTACACAAAATATGAAGGTCATCTATTACAGCCTGTATCAGGTGTTCCGGCCTTAAAAGATTGCGCTATGATATAGAACTTGTTTTATAAATTCATTTTGATCCTAAGAATGGAATGATAATTCCTCAACAAATTTTCCACAAAATTGTCACAAATTCATTGTAATTTAATAACTTTATTGAAGTTATAGCACTCTTTCTACTTCATGAATTGTCGCATAATGTGATTAAAATTGCTTGTTGTCATTTTGCGCGCCACTACTTGACTTACTTCTTCCTTTATACTTTCTTTAATTGTTGTTACTAACGTACTACAATAAGTGACGCAGGAGTTGTATTTGTCCGTTCGCGCATCGTTCATCCGATTCAAATGACATTTTGTACACTAGCTGTACAATGGGGTGGCACGTGAATCGTTAGCCCGATTAGATTGAAACTGAACAATTGTTGTCGACGCTTGCATGTGTTTTTCTGCATCGATTATCGAATAGTTCACAAGAGATTGAGTAATATTATGCAAAAATGTTCAGTTCCATTAAAAATAACGAACCTTTTTTACCAAAGAGCAATCTGCATCAAAATCACAACGTCAGACAAATTTATTCAGTCTATGAAAACAAAACAGTTATTATATTTCCAGAGAAAATCGAGCAAGCGTCTCTCACAAAAACAACGAAAGCGTGTGGACAACGCCGCTTCTCGACTCGATATTATTGGTTTATGTATCACGCATGAATAACAAATGTATTCCCGTCAGGTCCGCGGTTCGAGGGTCGTGTGGTAGGGATGTTATCACAGTGAGGGGAGGATGCATCGACATTCCAGAACAGCTGTGGATGCAGCAGAAGGAACTTTTTTGTCTGATTTGCATCTGACGGAAAACTGGGATTTAAATGTGATTTACTAGTGTATAATTAGTGCCGTGTAACTTGAGACAAGTGATGTGAGAGTTTTTACTGACAAGCTTGTAGAAAAAATTGTTAGTACAGTCCGTAGAATAATGTTCTCACACAAAAATATTTGACTTAAATATATTTATATACAATACCGTACGTTCTATAAGATAATTGAGTCAAAAGATAGATATTGTAGTCCATATACGAGAATTCTATCCTCATCCACCGTGATGGACAGCTCGTCCCAATGCAGTACTCATGAATTGTCAAAAGTGTAACGCAATTTACAGTGTAAACTCTATATAACATTATTCTGCATAACGATAAACTAGCGCAACAGCCATTCTTTATTACGAAGAAATTCATTTATATTTAGGTACAGTAAATATTTATTCTCGGTATTATTGTTTGTTATCTCATTCTGTGGCCGTAAAAGCCGTCTTGCTTCTGTTAATGTTGATTGCATTAAACTCGTGCATTATTACACTCAGTTTGCTTGGAAATGATAGTTTCGAACTAAACACCTTAGGTACCTAAAGTATTATAAGTCATAAAACATTATGAATAAATTAATTACCTATTTTATCAAATACAAATTGAAAATTATTGTGAATTGGTTATATTTCTTTTTTCACTCCTTATAACGATAACTCTCTATAACGATAAAAATGCTTGGTTCCTTGAGTTTCATTATGAAGGGTTTACACTATAATTAGATCATTCAATTCAACTGTATTGCTAAGTTTGAGAGCATTGGGAAGCAGTCGCGGACGGCAGTAGGGCGATAAAGGAAATATAATTTTTTCTGCGTACTGGACAGAACGAAACCCTTGTAGGCAAGCGAAACTTTTGTACTTTTATCTTTTCACTTTGTTGTCAATAACAGTCATATAATTCATGATTATGTCCTGCAATTTCTTATTCAATTATTTAATAACAGTGTTGTTGTCAGTTGATATAATCTACTCCGCTTTGATATAATCCTCTTGTATATTATAGTGTTATGTGATTATGGTGATGCTCATACATCTCCCGTTACAAGAACTCATAACATGTACAAGCATCATAAAGGTCCTTGCTTGATGTGAAACATAATATAGCAAATCGCAAAAGTACAGTAATCAGCGAAAACTACATTGAGAATACGCTTAAGTCTTGCTTGAATTTCTGAGTAAAACTTTGGAAAATTGGCGCCCGGAAACATTAGTTTAGTTCTCTGGAAACAGAGGAAACTTTATTGAATAGTCAACAAAGTAAGTGCAACTGCAGAACAACATTTCGTATCACTTTACTGAAGACGAAATGACATTATCTTCGTCCATTAGAGATATTATCTTGAGCGTTAGGGGCGCGACATGTAGATGAAGCATTTATCTAAACGAATCATCAGCATTTCGCTTTGCTGCATTTGAATGCATGATGAATTGTCGACAATCAAAATGTATAATCAAGTAGTTATACTGCATATTCCCGCAAGCAAAAGCCCTCAACTGATGGATGAAATAAGCATTTTTTTATCACTTATTCCTCATGAAACATTTACCATTAGGGTTGAAACTATCTTTCTTTCATTTTTGTTGCACTCCTATGTATATAATTATAATATCCACACATCCATTCAGACATCCTTCCGATATTGATGTATGTATAGAAAATGTTAGACAAAATTGTCGTCGACAATTGAAATTGTGTCGATAAAAGTTAGTATTCTCTAACAATGCAAACTGCTTGACAATTTCCTGCAAAATTACAACTGTGAGTACGAGCGAAATTGGGATTTTCTACTCAGAGGTGATGTCCATGGATTTGTTCCAGTCCGGACGAAACAGTTTCAAACTATGGTATGGACACATGAGCTTGATTAAATTTGCTTGCTGCAATAATACCTTGACGTACGCAAAAAATATCCTGTTTTCTCACACAATACTCTTCACATAATTTTGCGTTCAAATTTTTTGCGAGAACAAAAGCTCATAGTCCGTTAGACAGGGCATATATTTTCTGTTGATTACCGCTCACTCGAAACTTCGTGAGTGACTTCACTGTGATGAGTCCGACAGCTTTCACATTTGATGAAATTCTTGATTTGGGGGCATGTCAATTTCATGAAGCCTTGGAAATGTATTACCGTCATATTCATGTTTACACTAATCGTAAGATTTTTTGATTATAAAATGAAAATAATATTGTTCGACATGAATATTAGGGGCCAGTGGTGAGTCCGACAAGCCGCACTTGTCAAAAGTATGTTGGTATGAAAACGGATTACCGCTAGTCTGACTTTGAGAACGTGTTCAATTAATTTTTTTTAAGATTTGGTCATTTTGTCCGACAAATTTTCGGGGGCGTTTTCTCAGTCCGACACTGAAAACGTGTAAGGATTATAACAGTTCCTTCATCAATGACTGCTTGTCGGACCAAAATAATCATAATTTGAAAACATATTATCTGTCTAAAAAACATATTGTCCGACAGAAATATTGGTTCTTATCGTCAGTCCGACAAGAAAACGCTCGCACATATATAACTCAGTTTTTGACGTATTTAATATCAAATGATAAGTAAAAGACGTTGTTTATAAGCTAGTTATGAATAATTCATTAACAAAATAATTGAAAAAAAGTAAAGTAGAAAATAGAAAAAGAAATATATTATTATGTCGCTAAGTTGGAACGTTACTCACTTTAATCTTCCATCTCCGGCGGTTCCTAGTAGAATTGAATTGGTATTCGATGCTCCATTTGAATCTAAAATTAGGATTAGTGGTTCCCATTCAAGATTTTAAAATGACTTTCTCTCCCGACTATAGAAAGGGAAGAGAAATCTTTGAAATTTTTCTTCAGCCATTCTCCCATTCGGTGCATGTTTCTCCAGATATACTTCAAATATGTCATAACTCACATTCTCCCCACAGACTTCAACTAAGCCAAGTTTCACATCACCTCGTGTGCGCGGTACAATGTTCTCTCTTCACGTCGTAAAATTAAAATGGGACACCTGTATGTATTTTCAGCTTTCTGCACTCGATCATATAAACTTCAAATATGCCAAATATCAAATTTTTTCGTGCGTGCAATATGCTTGAAAAGGGATACAAAGCTTCCTCTTCACATATTAATATATAGATTTGGAATGAAACACCTGTATATAATTTTCGCTTTCTGCACATCTTCTCCACATAAATTTTGAGTATGCCAGATCTCACATTCTCTTGTGCATGCAATATGCTTAAAAAGAGGAGGAAAGTTTGCTCTTGACGTATTAATATATAGATATCACAGTTAAAGGTAAATTTGAATGATTTTTGAGGTGATTATCACGGTATATTGACTTTATAGGTTTGTTCTAACAAGCAGTTCAGGACTGATTCTGAATTGGTTTCCGATTTGACTCATTCGCATGCGCGTCGAATGAATCAGTTTCGGACTGAGTCGAACGTGGCGCGTGTTGGAACTCATTTCTGACAAGATTTGACTGCTAAATGTCAAACATATAATTTTAGGTTAGAATTATTTGGTTGTAGTAAACAAAGAAGGTAAAGACAGGTGGAAACTAAAAATATTAAATAGTTTCTCATATAACCATGTAATTTTAATTCCTATTAACATAAATGGTGACATAGTACTAGTACACCTGAATTTCGATGGAGAGTCTTCCATATTCGAAGTACTGTTTATCCTGATCATTTCTCTTAAAATTTTCTGCTATATTCTCAGAAATTTCTCTGCTTAGACGAAAGTATTCAAAAAACTTGTCAAAGTATAAGAGAAAAACTGTTTCTTCTAAAATAAAGCTCAAAGACCACACAAAATAAAATTTCAATCAAAATATATACATTTTTCAAAATTTCAATGAATAATAAATTACTTTTGATTTTAAATTCTGTATATTTTATTTGAACTTTTATTTCAACATATCAAATGAAAATGCCTATCTTCTTATAATTTTACATGCGTATAAAATTTATATTTTCAATTTGATGTATTCCCATGGTTAAATCAAATTCTTCATCGCTAGAATGTAATGAAAATTTGTTTTCAGCACTCGAATCACTCATTTTTATTTGAGATTATCTTATTTGACGAATAGTACAAGCATTAGTCCATGGACTGTTTTGACTGTCCACAAACTGGTTTGCGGACTGAGTCGCACGTTGTTGGAACGCTTGACTAATAGTCAAAATCCACGTTTGAAATCTGTTGGAACGCTTATTTGTAAATGCGCATGCGTCGGATGGTTCCGAACTGGTTTCTGTTCTTGTTGAAACAAACCTTATATCACACATTTGATTTCAAAATAATATTAATATATTGGTGGACAAGCCTCTTTTTCATTATTTATAATCAATAATCATACTGACTTGATATGCATTTCATATATGAATATGTCTATGAACGCAGCCGCATTCATACTACATATTTTTGCTTTTTCTGAATTATTGCCCCACTTAAACTGTCCGACATGTATACAGTAATGATCTAGTCACTATTTGAATGGAAAATAAAAAACTTAGAGATGAGCGGTCATTGATGAAGGAACTGTTATAATCCTGACACGTTTTCAGCGTCGGACTGAGAAAACGCCCCCGAGAATTTGTCGGACAAAATGACCAAATCTTAGAAAAAGAATAATTGAACACGTCCTCAAAGTCTCAGTCTGGCGGTAATCCGTTTTCATACCAACGCACTTTTGACAAATGCGGCTTGTCGGACTCACCACTGGCGCCCAATACTCATGTCGGACAATATTATTTTTCATTTTATAATCAAAAAATTTTTCGATTATTGTAAACATCAATATGACGGTAATACATTTCCAAGGCTTCATAAAATTGATATGTTCAATTAGCTCTCGCTGAAAAACGGCCCCAAATCAAGAATTTCGTCAAATGTGAAAGCTGTCGGACTCATCATAGTGAAGTCACTCACGAAGTTTCAAGTAAGCGGTAATCAACGAAAAATTTATGCTCTGTCTCACGGACTATCATCGGCAAATACAATAAAAAATTCCAAGTATATATTTCACTTCTTGATTATATTTACGGACATTTATCTGATAAATGAAATGTTTCCTGCTTCCGTTACCGGCAGCGTTCCGTTCTTATTCTTAGGTCTTTCCTTTCCAATTGTACCACAGGAAAGAAAGATAAATAAATCAATTTTACGAACCAAATTGTACAAATATATATGTTTATTATAATTGAACATTTGTTTCAAGGAATAACATGAACCAACAGCGTAGAGAGTAGTTGATTGAAACGTAAGTAACAGAAGGCAACCAATTTCAGCACAATAGAGTCGAATCTTGGCTAATGGTGCTTTATACAGGTATCAGGTAATGAAGGTGTGCGATACCCTGGCTTACTTAAGTTAAAGTTTAAAGTCTGGGATTCATATTTTATGTTCAAATCACTATTCCAAGTCAAGGTTCAAGAAGCCAGACCCATCCGAAGGGACTAACACCCCCACAGAATCGGCATACGCCCATATAAGTAGATATTCCACAGCTGATCGCTCTGGATTTATGCGAAAAATTCGATAAACTGTCTTAGTGCCAATTCACAATGTGTGTAAACATAAACAGTACGTAAAAACATAAACGGAAGAAATTATGTATGTTCACAGTAGTGGTAACGTGAAATATTAAAATAGAGTGTTTTTTTTTCATTCTACGTTGGTACAAATTAGGGTTATTGATGTATTGTGTTGGTTTCTCTAACTGTCATTTCCAAATATTCTATTGATTTCGATTCTGTTTCGTGTTTAATGTTTTTCTTTGGTTTCACTTTTATTAGTTTGGAGTTTAATTTGTTTTGTTTTGTTGTATGACGTCTGAAAAAGATCTTGCGATTGTTTCATTATTATTGAAACTGCGTTATAAAAGTCGCCAACGAGAGAAATATTAGGACGAGGAAGAAATTGTTGTTTTTTTTATTAATAATTCTATGTCAATCATATTTAAAGCATGTTTCGATCCAGAGTGTTGTCAACGGTCAGATGAAAACATGTGTTTAAAGTTGACGCATGCGCTATTGATTGTTTCGTACGTAAACATAACATAAATTTGAATTTATCATAACTTTACGTTTTCATTACGTAGCTCTTATGTCAATACGTAAACGTAAGAAATACGTAAGAGCATTGTGAACACGGGCATTGGAATACAGTAGTTCAACTTTATGTTTATGATTACGGTTACGTACTTCTTGCGTTTACGTACATTGTGAATTGGCACTTACTTACATATACATAAATTGTGTTTTCTACTATCATAAGTTCAAATCAAAGATATCGTGCAGATTATTTGGATACTATGCTTTTCAGATCTATTTTTGTGTGACGTCTTCCGATTCGATTATCAAATCAAATTTATATTTGAAGTTCACAGTGTACAAAATAAAATCTTTCTCTCCTTTCACTCTTTAGGATTGATTTGATCTCGGGTCACTTTACCAATTCTTTGTCGACATTTCTAACAAAGATGTCCTCGTATAATCGCTTGAGAAATGTCGCTTTGACACGGCTGTAGTTCCTTTTATAAAAATATTTGTTTTTCTTAAAGAGAAGCATCTTGAATTCTTTTCGTCTGCATTAAACGCCGAGGGATCTTGTGATAGTTATCTTGAAGATGAAGATTGTGGAGAAATCCGATTATGGACGTTAAATATATTTTTTGCTTTTATCTTGATGTAACAAAGTGACAAATTTTCTTTTGAAGTAGTTCTTGAAATGTAGCTTTAGTTGTTCGCTGAAATACCTTGTATACATAAGGTTTAATCCGTTTAAACTCAAACGTCGTATTATAATGAGCTCAAAATAAGCATGTAAGCTTATAAGTTACGAAAGTTACAGCTTTGGTTAGATAAAGGATGTTTTCTTGGAATATACAGCTCATTTATTTCTTATAACTATATTACCAAATTATCCATGTTCTTCTGTTTGGATAATCAATCTATATCAAAACAATTTTTCACAAATATATAATTGTCTGAATAATATTTGGTATAACTATGTAGATTCAGCTTGGAACGCTGCGTTTCTAGACTTTCCAAGTAACTGCAATTCCAATCTCCTTAAATATTCAATTCGAATCCTCTAACGTAAATATCCATTTGAGAACGTACGATTCTTAAAAATAAACAATCTGCAATGATTTGAGTATCTCGATCTCATTTCAAACTACCTGAAGATTTGGAATTGCAATTCACGAATCTCTTTGATGAAGAAAGGTTTGCCGTATGTGACGCAATCCCGAAGACTGTAACAGGAACGCCAATTAAACACAAGTGGCACTTGACAGTGTCAACATGAAACCGAGGCAAAGCTACACTAAATGAAATGACATTTCAAGTACTTGTAGATTTTGAAGCACAAGAGGGATGATAAATTTTAATTCATTGCGCTAGAATTATTTTGTGGAGCAAGTAATTATGTCTCGTGGCTTATTTAACCCCGAAATTCTGATGGGGTGAATTTGTTACAATTTCGTGAACTTCTTCCTTTCTCTAGGTAACCTTCTTATCAATTCCACTACCTACTTACTTACCTAATCCTGAAGCCTATCTACTTTTCAAAGTGTAGGTCTGGTGGTTGTTACTTTTCTTATCCTTCATGCTCCTTCTTCTTTTGGTATCCGCTTCCATACCTCTTTCCATTTTCCTCTCATTTTGCTTAAGTGGCCTGCTTCGTCCCGTTTACATCCCCTCTTTTCGAGTGCTTCGTTCACTTCTTCTTTTCATATTTTCGTGGGTCTTCCTCCCCGCTTTGTTCTTGCTGTTCTTGCTTCGTACACTGTTCTTGTTATTCTTTGTATATATCTTCACCATTTTAAATGTTCCTGCTCTATTATGTTTTCTATCGGTTTTACATTCTATATTTCTTGTTTCTTATCCGGTCCAAGACTGTATTCCCTTCTATTTTTCTAAAAAATCTCATTTCTATGCTGTTTGATTTACTGCGTTGTCTTTCTGTTGTTGTCCAGGTTCCTGATCCTTATGTCAGGATAGGCACAGCTACTTTTTTGTATACTTGTGTTCTGATTTCCTTTGGTATTTCTTTATTTGCTAGTATGGTGTTCTATAACGCGTTAAATAGTCTGTCTGTGGCTCATGTCCGTGCCCTCATTTCTTCATCTAGTTTTCCGTCATAGGTCAGTATTGTTTCCAGATACGTGTACTTCTTGACTTGTTCTAGGGATTCTTCTTCTATTTTGATTGTGTGATTTTCCTCGTTTCTGCTTATAACCATCAACTTGGTTTTATTGCGGTTTATCTTCATGTTTATTTTTTCTAGGTGTCTTCTGAATAATTTTACATTCTTGTTTAGTGTGTATTCGTCCTTTCCTATCATTATCATGTCATCTGCATAACATATCTCTGGTACTTTTATGTTTTCCATTTTCTATATTCCTATTAAATACTTTTTTGCTTCCTTTTTTGAGTTTTTTTTTTCTTGCTTTGTCAATCACTGGTATGAAGAGTAACGGGCTCAATATGCACCCTTGCCTTACGCCTTTTGTAGTTTCGAACATGTCTAACATTTCGTTCTTTTTTCTTATGTAGTTTTTGGTCTATTTGTATAAGCTTTGTTTACCTCTTATTATGCTAATATCTTCTTCTCTTTCTCCTAGCGTCTTCCATATGTCTTCCCTATCTATTCTGTTGAAAGCTTTCTCTAGGACTATGAAGCACAGATGTACCTTGTCTCCTTGTTTTATTGTTTTCTCGCTCACTTTTCTCATTATACTTATTGAATCGTCAACGCCTCTGTTAGATCTGAAGCTATATTGGTTATCTTCCAGCGATTTTTTACTCGGATCCTCAGTTTCTTCTCTAATATTTTTGCAAACACTTTGGCTGCTGTATTTAAAAGTGTTATTCGTCGGTAATTTTGGCAATCCTTTATGTCACCTTTCTGGATGATATCAGACGTTAATGTGACCCCAGCATTAGTACCAATTATGAATTCGTATTTTTTGATATGCTCTTGCTGAACTAGTTTTCGAATAGTTGTTAAGATAGTGTCCAAACTTTGGAAGTGAATCGCCGGTGGGAAAACCTCCAAATTGGAACTGTTGTATTTTACACCACTCAGACCATAATTAAATTTGAATATACTGGGTGTTGTGTACAGAATTACTGGCTATGGCTATGCAATTAAAGCCTTTTGCAGCGCAGTGCGGCTGCCGACAAACGCAGTCCGAAGCTCCATATATAAATTTTCCACACCTGAGTTCGATGCTACGCGAGATCATGTTTGTGAGCTCCCAAAAACTCTCTATTTTTTGTCTTCAAAAGCTAAACATTTTGTATTATGATATTGTTTTGTGGAATGAGAATATAAATGACTTGATTTCATCATATTTCAATTAATATGTGTCTGTTTAAAGGAGGAATGTTATTTTTTTGTAAGCATACTGTTTTTTCGTTTATTGGGGTTTTACTCACTTGTTTTGTGAATTACATTTTAATTATGGGCTTCAAGTTTTCCTTGAGATTGTTCAGAACTTTAGGAATACTTCAACTCAGTAAAAAAGCTATATCTTTCAATTATTTAAGGAATTTTGGAATAATTTCTGATTTTAATTAATGAAATTTCTTGCAGATATTGATTTATGCATTATGTCTGAAGTCCTAGCATAAGCTTCGTTTCAACTATGGAACGTCAGTCATGGCAGTAAATCTACTTCTTTTTTGCACATTCAAACCATATACCTATAAATATATATACTGCTGACCTCCTATCTTCACAAGGAAGCGTCTCCGTACGGTATCTTTTATCTCTTTTCTTCTGCAAGTCTAAACTGCGCATGGTCACAGTCTTGAATGTCATTGGCTGATGCTTGAAAGATTGTGTTCGGGATGATTCGGAGTCAAATTTATATTTTAAATTAAGACTTATTTCAAAGTGTGATCATGCGCAGTTTAGACTTGCAGAAGAAAAGAGATAAAAGACCCCGTACGCTGTCAGGTCCAAGTCGTTGGTATATATATTTATAGGTATATGATTCAAATACAAATATTCTTTGAAATTATTGATTATCATGCAAATTACAATAGATGTCACACCAGGAGGTCTATTCTAATTCGAGTTAGCGACTTTGAGGCCGCCATATTTAGCGAGTACGATAAGATTACCCTCTACCCAACTATTAAGAAAGTAGAGTATGACGTCACTTGAGGCGATCAGTCGCCAAGAAAATGGCGTACGTTGGCGACTGCTACGAAGCAGTTGAGAAGTATTATGGCTGTAGTCGCTTACTATTTGCGCATGTGCGAATAGATGCGGGACATAAATTTAAGAATTTTCAAATGTAGAAAGAACGCGCCGATACTATTTTATGGCCCTTTGTGAGTCAATTTTCGAGCTTCTTTGCGAAAAGCAGTCGAAAGTTATACTCATTGTTTTGGATCTGATTCTTGTGGTGGTTTTTGATTATTATATTAGTTTTTCTTTGCTTCATTTACTTATTATTATCGTAAAGTAGTTTATTCTAGTTTTTTTTCGTCTTTATTTATCTCAGTGTCGTAATTTTTGTTTATTATTTGTGTGTTTAGTTTATATTTTTATTTATCGTACTAGTAGTCACTTTATTATATTTTATAATTAGTTTTATGGCGCAAAGGCTGGACAAACAAAATTCAAGATGCCAACATAATACTGTAGTCAGTTCCATCTAATACCAACGTAGAAAACAAAGTTCCCCATACATGTTTTTATTCTGTGACGTCATTGCTTTGGCGACTGTTGTCAGTCGCCTAGCGGTCGCTTAGAATTAGAATAGGTCTCCAGAACATTCATCTATGAAGTTGGTCAGCTTTTGAAATATCAACTCAGAGATGGCGTTAGGCATGGACGACGTATTTTGAAAATTTTTGTCTCCTATATGATTTGAGAGAGTTCAAAAATATAACAAAAGAGCGAATAATAGAAAACTTTCAAGATTTACACACAATACTGCGAGGGAGTGAAAGTAGTGACTCCCAACCGTACAAATTGTATTAAGAATTACAAACTATGATCCAAAATATACCAGACCTCATTAAAGATGTGAAAGAATTGCTTCAATACATAAAAGAAAATAACTTGAACAGAAATTCAGATATTCACATTGTCTATCTAATTTTATTATTGTTTATAATCTTTTATTCTCATTTTTAAAACAGAAACTTCTTGTCAGTCCAGTTTCTAAGACATTTTTATTGATTCCATTAATTGTGTTGGACAACATGTTCCTCACAAGTTTCCAGTATTTCTTGTTTCGAAGATACAGCAACAAACATTGTACTACTACATTAGTCGATTTTAAGAATATTATTGAGTATTGAGTTTCAATCGATCATATTTGTATTTCTGAAGATATTCTGATAAAACTCTCCTTCGCGTTACATCTAAGTATGTAGATCACAGTACTTTTCACACACTTTGATTATTTCAATTGAGTCGAAATGTACAGCTACAAACTCTAAATGTTATTTATCAGGTAATGGTATTTGTAGTTTTTGAGATATTTCTTATTACACTAGGATGAAACGTGCAGAATACGATATTTTCCACAGACTTCAATTATCTCAATTCGTTTAGGAGATACAGAGCTAAACAGTGTGTGCTTCTGATTCGGCTATTCTCTCCTCCGTCCGTTACTCAAGTAATACAGCCTGCGATCGTAGAATTCTTATGATGTTTATAACAACAATAATTATCGATTCTTCTTGATATATTTCATCTTAGAATATACAAATTTCTGAATATTTGGTCTCATATTTCAGAAATTAAGCAATATTTGTTATTTTAGTAAGAGCAAATAATAAAAAACTTTCAAGATTCACACAGAGTTCTGCGAGTGGGTGAAAATAATAACTATAAAGAAATAGTTGTAAATTTTATGCGGGAAAAAATAATCGTTTCGATTATTTGACAAACACTCATACCTTACAAGGGATTCGAATGTAAAGCTGTAGCTTACGTAGTCTTTCATGAAATTTCTCGTCTGCTGGCACCTTCTCAAAGTAAAAAATTTATTTGGTGTCAGTTTTCTCTATTTCTCGTCCGTCTTTGCTTTGATGCTGTCTCAATTACGCGGCAACTCAAAGAAATCTTGATAAGACATACCACTTGGAGGGTACACTCACTGGCAAATTGAGCGTCTTCAACTTTTGGTATTCTGTTCAAAAGTTTCGGAAGATGATCATTAGTCGCAAAACTTGCTCTTACAAGTGCAGCTTTGTTCTGCTAACAATACGGCATACAGCTGCTTAAATTGGCTTGCAAATTATTTTACGCGTATTTAATTGCATCTGTAGCTGTGGATCAAGTTTCGCCGACCGACGACACCGCGAAGAGCTTTTGCAAGCTCACAGAACCGCGACATTATATTAAAAGCAGCGTTAAATTGCACAGACTTGAGATTCAAACTCTGTTGATAGTGCTTCTTAAAGAGCGCAGAACTGTATCTGTTGGAATTTAAAGTATATCATCTTATTTTTTGTAAATATTCCAATTCGAGATCACGAGAAGAGAAAGAAATCGGCTTGAGATGACCGAACTAATTGTTCCCTTGAAGGCTCAAAATATTGATGCTCCATCAAAGTATCTCATTCTTGCTGACATAAATATTTCGATTCCCTGTGCATTTAAATTTGCATCATCCACCCGTAAATAAATTAAGAAGCATTTTTGAACTGACAGGTACAATTTTCATCTAAACCCTAGATTACATTCAGCAATCCCTTGACAATTTCTCCCCTAAAACCAGCTCTGCGTCTATGTATTCAAGTTACGTCGCTAATTCCTAAGAGATTTTCCCCAACTTGAAACATTATTATGAGCGAAATAACCTGTAATGATATTTACAAAGTAAAGATCCAATCAACGTTTCCGATATTTCATTCTTTGCGATTTGATTCTTGAGTAAACATCATGGATAATTTAAAAATTGCTCGATTCCTGGAAAGGATTATTTCGAATGCAAAGAAATAATTTCCCATCTGGAATTTAATTGTGTATTCAGCTTAAATTTATTATGGAGATTTGTCGAGAAGTTTGAAATCGAGTTCTTGAGAATTTTATTCTTCTCTCTTCAGCAGGACTTCAAGAATTCACAACCACTTTGAATTGTGTTTAATTTGCAATTGAAGTATAATTTATGATGGGCTGAAATGTAACATTCAGTTGAGTGATGTATAAGAATACAATCTTGATAATTTCTATTACGAGATATCTGTCCATTCTATAAAATATAAGGGTGCATTGATTGAGTTTTTAAAATAATCCTCAATTTGGTTTCTGAAAACAATTTCGAAACGCAATTCATAAAATCCTCTTCTTCATATTTCAGATCGTAGCTGCAAGTGAGGTATGGTATTTTCAATTATCACTTCATTCAGAAATATGCATATTAGACATAGCACAAAAGAGCGTTTCATTTCAAATAACATTCTTTCTTCAAGCGTATCAAACGAAAATTTATATCAAAATAGGAGATGAACTACTCAATTCTTCATATTTCTTTATACATGCTCGTAGGATGAATAGAGGAAAACAGCACAATAAAATGTTTATTGTTGATTAAATTTTAGTCGAATCTAATTGCAGTTCAGTTTCAGTACAATCTATTGAAGTGATATCCCTATAAATATTTGTTTTTTTCACTCCCAAGAGGAGCATAGAGCCTCTGCGAACTTCTTCCACCAGGTTCTGTTCGGAGTAAGTGCCTTTATTTCCTTCCAGCTTTTCCATAGTCCGCGACATCTTTCAAGATCGTGCGTTTTCAGGTTATTTTTGGGCGACCGTGGCCTCTACTACCTTAGGGGTTCCAATCGAGAGCTTGTTTATGTTGTTGTTCCCACGTTCCATTCCATTTACGCTGTTTAATCGTGGTTTCGATAGGTTTTTGGTTCGATCTCTTCCACAGTTCTTTATTTGTAATTGTGTTGGACCAGAAGATATACGTCGAAAGCAGCCGTTCGCAAAGACTTGAAGTTTATGCGTGATTTCTTTGGTCACTTCCCAGGTTTTGAAACCGTATAGAAGGACCGATTTTATATTTTTGTGTTGAAAATTACAATTTTTGTATGTAGGCATATATCATTCAGCATGCTGAAGACATGTCAAACCTTTTTTATTCTAGTAGTTGTATTGCTTTGGGCACCGCCATGTTTGGAAATGACACTGCTAAGGTGGATTAAATTCACTATCTCTTCAATGTCTTGGTCTTCGATTTTAAGAATACTGGTGTTTGCGTTTTTATCTTCATGGATTTTGTTTTGGCAACATTTATCTTAAGACCGGAACTGGCGGTAGTTCTTGCAGTTGTGTTTATTTGTTGCTGCATGTTAGTGTAATTATGTGGAGCAGGCATATGTCGTCCACGTAGTCGAGGTCTTCTAGTGTACAGTTCAGGTTCTATCTAATGCCCTGTTGTTATTTTATTACTTTCTTTCTTCATAACGACATCCAGGACTAGGTGAATAGATATTTGGGCACTCTGCTGTCTTTTATGTCTTACCTTGCATGTTGCGTTGTTGTACAGTTAACAGATGAGTTGGATGAGTTTTCTCGGAGCTTTTCTATTTGAGAGTGATTTTTATATAGCTTATGGTTGAGCTTGTTAGAAGCTGTCTGAAAGTCGATGAAAACCATGTACAGTGAAGAGCGCCATTCTAACGATTGCTCTATAATTATTCGTAGTGTGTTGATCTGATCGACCCAGCTAAATCCTTCTTGGTTGGAGCGGAGTGTTGGTTTAATAACAGATAGTCTTGTCAGTATTATTTGTGATAGGATTTTATAGTCTAAGAGCTGGCTACATAAAAAATCTTGTTATTGTTACATGGCTAATTCCTTTCGCAAAAGAATCTTTTTGTGTAGCCAAGTTCGAGTCATCTTGTCTGCTTTGTTTGAACTTGATATTTTAATTCAAATTGTCAAGGTATTTTCTGTCATAGAAGTAAAATTTTTCTTTTGTAAATGTCAGTTTGACGACAGTAGTAGTTGGTAACTGAGGAAACGATATTGTGGATGGCACTGTTTTCGTTAAAATTGACAGAAAATTTCTAGCTAATTTGAAATATTAGGTTCAAAATGTCTAAAAGCCACGGACTCGCGCTGGCAGACAAGACGACTCGAACTTGGCAACACAAAAAAATATGTTTACAGAAGGAATTAGCAATGTAGCGATAACAAGGTTTTTCATGTAGCCAGCTCTCTATCTATTACTTGCCGTGCTAAGCAAAGTAATGCCTCTCCACTTTTGGCAATGGGCTAAATCACCTTTGTTAGAGAGTTTGATTAACAGTCCGTCTTTACACTAAAGTGATAACCTTAATGATCTCAATATTATTAGTCTAAGAGCTGGCTACATAAAAAAACCTTGTTATCACTACATGGCTAATTCCTTTTGTAAAAGGATCTTTTTATGTGGCCAAGTTCGAATCGTCTTGTCTGCCAGCGCAGATCCGTGGCTTCTGGACATTTTGAACTTGATATTTTAATTCAAATTGACAAGAAATTTTCTGTCAATCTTGACGAGAACAATGCCATTCACAATATCGTTTCCTTAGTTACCAACTACTGCTGCCGACAAACTGACATTCACAAAAGAAAAAGTATTCATGAAAAATGTATTATATTTTAAGGAAATTGGAACGATCTAAAATAAAACATTGTGAAAATTCTCAAGTGCACTTAATCTAAGAGCTGGCTACATAAAAAAGCTTGTCATCGCTACATGACTGTTTCCTATTATGAAAGAATGCTTTTGTGTAGGCAAGTTCAAATCGTCTTGTCTGCTAGCGGGATCCCGTGCCTTATAGTGGGGGGTGGCCGGTGAAATGAGTAAAATCACGATATTTATGGATCGATTCGGTTCACTGTCCTATAAATTTGTAAAATTGTAAATTCATAAGCTACAGATCGTTCGTAAGAGAACAGTTTACAAATTTACAAATATGGCGATTCTGTTCCTACATCTATAGGAAACGTTGTTACAGATTCCAAATATCAAGATTATCTCGTAAACATATCTTGAGCTAACTTCATTCTATTCATTCAACAATTGTTTCAATACTTCAAAATTCAAACGTCAAATCTCATATTGAAAAAAAGTATTGTTTTACTTGTATAATACGTGTGATTTTGAGGAAGTTAAATACCCAGTAATATATATTATGGCCTGAGAAATTATTACTAGATTTTTTCTGCAAGCATCATTACTTATAGTTAGTGTCGAAATATTGATGATTCAAAAAAGTAATGCAGGTACAAATGATTTTTTTAAATTCAGAGTAGGTAGAACCTAGAATCAATTAATTCGATATCGGTAAAAATTTGAATAAAAATGATTGTGATATACTGAGATTTGATCCCTCTAAAATTGTTGTATGAATGATTCAAGTGTTTGAATTAATTCATAAACTATAATTTTGTTCAGCCTAACATTTTTTTGGAATAATTTTTTGGGACGTCGAACGGGTTTGTAGTGCCCCTGGAGTTTCTTCGTAGTAATCGCGTATTATTTTCAGAAACTGTTTTATTAAATCAATCTGTCAAATAATTATCAGGTACATATTCCAAGAAATAACATCCCAATTTCTCTCACCTTTTATCATCTTCTTCTAATAAAAGACCTATAAACATAAGCACTGCATCCTGATTCATTTTGAACTGTCAAAATCTATAACAGTTATGGCTACTTTCTATTCAACTGTAAAAACTTACGAGAACCGTAAGAGTTTATGAAAAATCCGTAAGCTACTGAGGTGATCAGAATTGCGATTTTGTCCGTTGCATACTATAGGGCTTACGATTAGCGTTACAGATCGTAAAAGTGTGAACAGAATCGACCCATTAATTTCCTATAAGATACATATATCATAATTATGAGAATAGCTTGTATTTATTCTTGAGAAACAAGGTGAATTGTTGGCTGTTTGCTTGTGGCTAAAGTGCTGGTAGTCAGCGCAAAATTGGAATGAAAAAACTATCATCTACATGCATACCGATTGATTGAATGTAATATGCATATATTGGAATAGTCATATGTAAGATGGCAAACAAAAAAATCTTAGTTGAAACCACGGCAGACAGATAATAAAAGTGCGCCTGTGCTAGCGCATTTATACCCGAACGCAGAACATTATTGTTCTTGAACGATTCCATTCTTTTTATGTTCACCAAATTGATTTACAGAAGTGACGTTTGATAAATTTGACGTGCTACTTCATAGATGTGAAATTTTCCTTTTGTAAATGTCAGTTTGACGGTGAGTAATTTAGAAAACGATATTGAAAATGGCATTGTTCTCATCAAAATTGACAGAAAATTTCTTGGCAATTTGGATTGAAATATCAAGTTCAAAATGTCCAAAAGCCACGGATCTGCGCTGGCAGACAAGACGATTCGAACTTGGTCACATAAGAAGATCCTTTTACAAAAGGAATTAGCCATGTAGCGATAACAAGGTTTTTCATGTAGCCAGCTCTCCGTCTATTATGTCTGTCTCACCATCCATCCACGCTAATACTTGGCTTTTTGACTTCGTATGAATATGAGTTTCCGGTAGATGATAGCTTAAGTGCCCCAGTTGTGCAAACAATTAAATTTTTTGACCAGAAGGATGATAACTAAGGGAAAAGGAGTTTTTCACAAAAATGTCGGTTTAGGAACATTTTTGAGCGTCTATATGAAAATTATAGAATAAATTGGGATACATATATTGGTATAGGCAAATTACGGGCAAATTTTGATTGATGTGGTCTCTACTCTCATCTCAGCTTCAAATTAGTTCCAAAATGAAGATAGAAATCTTTACAAACAGAAAATATCAGATTGTCATGTCTCATTTAGCGTTCAAGAACAGGCAACCTATTTTTGATGTTAGCAATTTTATAAAGTACTTCAAATTGTTTTTTCAAGCTTATTCTAGGCTCAATATTTGAGAAAGATATATAATAAATTATACAGAGAATGTACAACATCGATAATTTTAGAAAAAAATAGTCGACATCAAGTTTGATGAAGATACTGAACTAAACGTAATGCTTTGATTGCAATCTAATCGAATTGAATTATGTTTTTGAAGAGAAATTATAGTATCTGCTCAGTGCACAAGTGACAGGTAGCGCCTCTCGTGGATTGAATTAACAAAACGTTGTATACAATAGCACACAATGTGATGTTACAAATGATAATTTCATGGAAAAAGTTAGCAAAATTATGTAAGTAAACATAAGATTAGTTCTAAAAATTCATTGTTCTCATTTATAATGAAGTTTTGAGTCAATATTTATGTATATTTAGTGCTCAAACTGAATAACTAATTTGAAATTTAAGTATGAACAAAGTCATAAGAACCGGTTTTCAGCCAATTACTTTTAATGTAGAATTTGGACCTCAAGAAATTGATCAAGGGAAAATATGTATATAGACTATTAAAAATCCCATTTTTATCACAAAAATATGCTTATGCATGAACATTGATAATTTTTTTATTTACTTTTCAACATCTTGTTCATTTGGTCTGTCAAAAGAAAAATAACGCTGCAGTGGGATCTTAAGATGTGCACATTCAGAGACACTTTATCTTCATAATGTTAACAATGCCAAATGAGCTTGGAAAATAGGTTCTTCTGTTTTTCCGGAACAAGAATGAATTGTGGAGGAAATAGATCCATCGAAAATGATAATTTTTCAACAACGAATAATTATCAGAAGAACTTGAAATTCACCCGCTTGAAACTTGAAATTCATCCGCTTGAAGACATCAGCTACAGCTCGTTTTTCATGAGATAACAATTACAAGGATTCACCATTCAAATCGATCTCAAACTTCTTGAAGCATTGAAGTATAATTCTTGAGAAACCTTATTTTCGTCCTGGAATTCAATGCGAATACAAACTTTTCTGTTATGAACAATTTTCCAAGTCCGTGATTTTAAAATCTAGTAACAGTAGTAACCGTAACTCAGAATCAACCGATCCGCTTACGTAATCCTTCGTTGGACTATGAACAACAAGAGCTGCGTTTCCAAGGCATCCATTTTGACTGATCAGAATGGTTACCTGCTATTTTTTTATGAATCGGCCAAGACAGAAGTGCACTTTACTTGAAACTTTTTTTAAATTTTTTGCATAAATCTAGAATGTTTAGTCATAGCATATTGAAATTTAGTGTTTGAAATTGTTGTACCATCAAAATAGTTATCTACTATTTTTGTATCAATCGGCTGAGCCGGAAGTGCAGTTTATATGTATAACAAAACATTCAGAATTTGCCATATAAAACAATCAGTTTAATTGAAATGATAAGGTAGGCAATGATACATGTCAAAATATTATTAAAATTATCAATTATAATCTGAAGTGACAGAAAACTTCATTGAATAAATTTGTGTATTTATCAAATGATATACAAGTAAGTCACGTGATGTTCACGGCAGATTTTTTGTTACAGGGTTCTGCAACTGTTGCATGGTACAACCTATATCGAACTGTCATTTCTTATCTTTCATTCTATAATACTCGTAGTTACCCACATAATTTGCAAAATGTTTTATATTTTCTTTATCATAACCTCTCGTTATAAACCAGCCTTATCGAAAGAAACGTCTTGTAAAACTAACTTCACATTTAATGTTATCGCACTTTAATGCTTTATGTTACTTGTCACACTAATGGCTATTCCAATCTAACGTGCGATTCTAGCAAATTAAAAGTTATTCTCATTAGTTCGTTAATATATTTTGTCACTTAATTGCAGTCAGTAATTACTGGAAGCAAATATAAAATTGAAGTGTGGAGATAATATATTCTTGTCTTAACTGCATGTTGAATGAGAGATAATGGGACACATATTCAATTCAATATGATATACTATATAATCATATTAGAACGTCAGAATGAAATTGTTGTTGTTGATAAGAATTCGAATGGAAATTTCATGTTAAAAACAGACGAAAATAATGAATTTCAGCAGCACAAATCTTACACTCGGAGACAGCAATGAAAAAAATTTGTTACTTGTACTAAGTACAAACCGACGCAATTCACCTATCGAGATTTTGATGGAAATATCCGTTTTGAGCATCCCTGAATCCATTTTGACTATTTTTGCTTGCTATATGTATGTGTGTATGTGCGTAACTCGCAAATCTCAGAATTCGTCAAACGTATAATGCTGAAATTTTGTATAAAATACTGATATTGGATCTAGGATCTTGATGTGCACCTCGCATTATAATTGCAATCGTCTGACTTGGAAGTGCACTTTACCTGATACTTTTTTTGAATTCTCCGCATAAATCCAGAATGATTAGCCGTGAGATACTGGAATTCAGTATTTGAAATTGCTGTAGCATCCAAATAATCATCTCCTATTTTCGTCCCAATCGACTAAGCCGGAAGTGCACTTCATATTACAGACTTTTCGAATTTTTCTCATAAATTTGGAATAATCAGTCGCAGAATATTGAGATTTCGTATTAAGCACTTTTATAGCATCTAGTTGTACACTTTGCATTATGATTGTGATCGGCTAAGCCGGAAGTGCAGTTTACTCGAAACATTTTTAAATTTTTTGCATAAATCCAAAACGATTGAACGTAGAATATTAGAATACAGTATTCAAGATGAAAGTACTGTCTGGATGCTCATATTCTATTTTCATTGAGATCGACTGAGTGCACTATACTTGACGATCTTGGTATTTTGCGCATAAATTCTGAACTGTTAGCCGTAGAATCCTGGAAATCAGTATTTAGGAATGTTGTAGCATGAGAATGATGACATACTGTTCCCATAGCAACCGACTAGCTGTGAAATAATGAGATGTTGTGTTTGTTTTTATATATCCAATGATGTACAACTAAGTCACGTGATGTCCACGTCAGATTTTCCTATCTTAAAGAAAATGATGACTAAAACTTAAATTTCTAGTAGCTCTATTATTGTTTCAGTGGCATGTTCTAATATAATGAGTCCATTACGACGAATCTAAAAGCAGTATAATTCTCCGAAAAGCATTCTTTTTGAAGTTAATAGCCGTGTATGTTAGGAAAGTCATTTTGGCAAGTACCTCGACGAAAAAAGACAAACGATCGTTAGTTCTACAGAAGAATGTTTACAAGAAGTATTTTTGAAAACAACGGATAAAGCTGTAAATACATTAAAGATGTTGCCAGATTTTTATCTAATCCTTGTGTTTTATCAAATTGAACTCATGTTCTTTTTGTACACTTGTTGCTTGAAGTTTTGGCAATATTAAGAATTTCTCATTTGTGATTCATATTCCAATAAAATCTCCTAACATAAATGATTGATATTCGAGGCTCGATTTCAATTTTGTAGCAAAATTTCTTATCGGCTGTTCGTTACAGCTGTAGTGTACATACAGCTTAAGAGCTTGTACAAAGTGCAATACAACGGGAACACGTTTGAGAAACTCAACGCAGTCTATTCAAATTCTTGGCTCGTTTGCTGTTCACACGACGCGATATATGTTGCTAGTTTGGTATGTTAACGCTGTGGACACTGAGGATAGAGCAGCTTTGAAATATTGAGAAGACGTGTTCACTGTGACATAATTAACAGCACATAGAGTAGAAAGTAGCTACATATTATTATATTTATAATAGAGATAAGGATGAGTTAACTAACCACCCTGATGGAGATGAATTTGTTAACAGTATCATCCTAACTCTATTTTATAGTAATTAGTCATTATTTTCTTTGCTTCCACTCAATCCTATGTATTGTCTATATAGTATAGTAGTCAAAACATTTTATTCAATTCCCTTATTTTAACTAGAAAAGTAGAAACTTGAACCAATATTTTAAAGTCAATAAGGTATATTCATGGATTTATTTTATATTTTTAATTCACTGATTACATAGTTATAACATATTGGAAAACATAAATTATGTTTAAAAGTGCTGTAATCAAGTTTAAAAAAATATTTAAAATTGAGAATAATTTTGAGCTGTTTAAACGCTGCCATTTTCGCGCGCTCTATGGAAGACGTCATATAACATGTCCAGTGACATTACAATCCATTGTTTACTACAGGTGTTTTCGTTCTCAGCTTATTTCAGTATTAGAAAAAGTTAAAAGTCAGTTAATAAGTATTGCATTGTGCCTGAATGCAAAATACTATCAGAAATGTACCTGATAAAGTCTTTTTTCCAATCCAGGCAGGTTTTACAATACGTGAGAAATGATGTTTGGTTATCAGAAGAGATGAAGTGTCATAATAAACTTGACAGATCATGAATAACACTATATGTGATTAGTTTTAGCAATAAAATTCAGTATATGTATGCGGCTTCGTTCAACATTTTCTCGTTTTAAAATGAATAAAAATTATAGGTTATGTTCACTGCTCATCATACTTCGGACTGTATTTATTGAAATAGCGTACATAATGTGTTATTTTTGAATAATTACTTTGCAGTGCTCACTCTTTTTACTTCAGCGGACGTAAAATTTGGATTTGAGAGAAAATAAGACGACATCATGAATGGATCTATTCTTGACGGATCATCCGATTGTGCTTTTTTAAAACCACTGTCTTAAATGAAATATAATCTCACTAAGATGCTAAACTCACACTTAAACAATGAATGAATTTACAACACACACGTTATTACTATGTTTGCTAGTCAAAAGCCTGCAATGCCATACAAACGTAAGCAGTGCGCACCTGTTGGCATAGTATTTGACGTCACGTTTAGCTTTAACCAATGGTGTTGCGTCTTAGAACTTTGAATTTCCTGTGCTTAATTTGCATTCTTATTTATTAATTTTAAGCAATTAAAGATATATTAAATACCAAAATGATGGTTTAATACAAAAGTCCGGCCAATATAAATTCGGAAAAAAAATATTTGAACCAAATTTAAATTTCATGCATAATCCCTATTACGTTTGAATCTACAGTTGTTATTGTGGCTTTTATTTCAAATAATCCATTGCACACAATGTTGAGTAGCATAAGAACTTGATAAATAAGATTAAACGACTTCCATTTGATTCATATCCTTGTACGAAGTTTATATGAGCAAATGTGACTTGAACAAGGTAAAAAACTTCAATTACGAAGTAAAAATAAAGAGGAGAATGCAATTATCCGATAACTGAGTTAATTAGACACAGATCAGTACAGCGAAAAACACATTACGAACTGGTTATGTTAAATCTTCAAAATAAATGATGTGGAAAATAAAAAGCCAAGTGCATTGGAATTATATGAATTATTCTTGAGAGCTGTACACGAACTCGAAATAAAAAATAATAATTGTGAGTTGTGCCTGGACTGTTGAGCTTCACTTATTGTTATTCTCGATACGTAGGAAACATTTGGAGAGGAACCTTACAGGGTTACTTGAGAAGAAAATAATTTTCTACCAAAGTTCACATTCCAGTATGAAAGACCATTTCAATAAATGAATAAAAACATGTGACTACTAGTATTCCTTAAGATTGCAGTGGTCCTTCGATACCATAATTCTGACCGACCCATAACACAATTTTTAGCGCAGTTTTTTTGGAAAAAAGCGCTATTATATTCACTTTGGCTGTCTGGCTGGCTGGCTAGCGTGACGCGGAGTTCTCAGCAACTATACTATTTACAGACTTGAAACTGGTACTAAATAAAAGCTACTGTTTCGTAGGTTCGCACAAATTGCTTTAATTCAAGCTCAGTGATTGTGGAAGATTAAATTATTCAATTACTTATTTCAAGTGAAACAATGCCCATAGATATATATGACATTAGGGATAAGGCAACTAAAATTTATTAAAGTAGATAAAAATTTAGTTACAACTCTAGCCGCGGGTGTCACTATTATTATGTACAGTTGTCAAATCTGTCCGGGATTCATTCAATGATTTGTTTGACGCGAATTTGAAACTTATTAGAATTAATTATTATTATTGGTTGAAAATTTGTTTACTTTTGGTGTATTTTTTTTATATAGCTTTGATAATGATCAAATTATCTTTTTAAGGTACAGCACTTGACCTCCCGTCAGTCAATAACTGAACATTGAGAATTAAAAGGTATTTTTGAGTTTGTACATGCATAAATTATGTACCTATGAAATAGTCAACTTGAAACTAGTACTAAATGGAAGCTGCTGTTTCGTAAATTTGCCCAAACTGCTTGATTTCAAGCTCAGTAATTATGAGAGATGGTAATTTGCGAAATCTCCGAAGTAACAAGCATTCATGAGCTGTCAAAAATGCGCTTTCATCATCTAGATGATTCTTCCATTTTTTCTGATATGCAACTAACTTACCAACTTTCCTCGTTTGCGAATCTATTTATTTCACGTTAAAATTCAAATTATTTCTCTCACAAAAATCTTTTTAATAAATTTTGCCTAAATTAAATATATTTGCTTGGCAATGCAACAAATATTAAACCTGAATAATTAATTCAGCTTCTCAAATTGGAGCTTGAACGAGTTTTACCTGTCTTGTGAGATTTCACTCAATTTTGAACTGTCGGCATTGTGAAATATGAAATTGCTTTATTCTAATGAACAAAGACCTCATCCGTAGTTGCTATTTAAATTACTTTGAGACAAAAATGCAAAAGGAAAAAAGTTAACTAGGTTATTCTGAGAACTATTAGATTGAAGACGACTTTAGATTACAGACAAATGCTTAGAATAGTACCTCAATCGTCAGAGATTCCTTCTGTTTAATTCTTCTAAATTGTTTTGAACTTCCATTAACCTGAGAGTGACGAATTGTTGAAATAGTTTTGTACAAACAATTTTGAAAAGAGATACTTGTCAAAATGATTTCAAATGAAATTCAGTAGATAGTATATTTGATCGAAATAAATCATTTTGCAGAGTAGGCATTCTGATCCAAAATGTGTCATTCTGAAAACCAATTCAATTTTGAAGTTGCGTCGATTGCAAAACGTGGCAACAGCTAACATGTAATTGTCATATATCCGCGCAGGAACAAGTGTAGGTAACAAAACGAAGTCGTTCGATAAATCACTACTTTTACCTGTAGTTAGTTTTATCTCTTGCATCTCCACGCATAACAAACACATTTCATTATACCCAAGAAGCAAACACAAGAAATATCATTCACAGTGAATTAATAATAACACGGTTCACAATATCGGGTTACTAAATTATGCCCCGTTTAATTATTCCATACGTTTATTACAATAACTTTATCGTGGCGTGTTATTTACAGGTCAAGATAAGGAGGCGTCGACACTTAACAAAACCTTTTTTTCTTGTTCTGAATGAGCCGCTTCGCCAGCTGGAATGTAATTGAAAAATGTATTTTTTACAGTCCGTTTTATGGATGATAACGTGTGATATATGACTGTTTAACTTTGTTTTTATCGCTTACACTTGTTAAATTTTAAATCAAACATTTTTATTGTTGTTTTTAAAAGTTTTTATGTATGCCAGATTTTACTTAACACTTTCTAATAAATGGATATGGGAATTTGCACCGCCAAAGATTGCCGCAAAAATATGAATGTTGTTAAGTACTACTTTTAAAGTGCCTATCAGTACATAAATCTCATAATAAAATGAGCTTTCTAGAAACGTTACTTTAATTAATGATTCAGCGGAAAACTGTGGGAAACATTTGATTTTGAATAATTTAGTAATAATCCACAATCCTGTAAGCATTTAAATTAATTGGAAAAATATTACCGTCATATTATTATACAAATCGGAAGATTTTTTCCAACAAAAGTCAACAAGAAGATCCATATTTAAAAGTCCAGATGCGTGAAATATTCAAAAATACTCCATTCAAAACTCATTTCACCGTAAAATAAACAATTTGTTGAGCCTCATTCATAACTCAAATAAGCACATCCTAAATCAAAGCTTGGATGAGATTTTTCCGGTGTTTTGACGCTACAAACAAAATATCCGTTTGGCCCGCATGTTTATTTGCTTGTTTACAAATATCGCAGAACAGTGTTCATACTACCCGTCCCAGATTTACGTCCGTTTAGAGACGATTTTATAAACAGGATATTAACAAATCAACAGTGAATGGGTGAATTAGCAAAACTTCATGGCGTTTTAAGCTTTTGCTGGGACTTTTAAATTCATCATTCTATCAACTGGGAATATTGTAGAATTTATTTATTGTTTGATGTGGTAATGGACTTCACTGATACACAGAGAGATTCATTTTTATTACGATAGATATTTGTTCTATATTCTCATGCTATAATTTATTCATTTTATTTTATCCCAACAGGATAACGGTTTAATTGCAAGCAGTATTATAGTCTATGTTGAACATTCATGTATTAGGAAGCTTTGGCATCTACACCTTTATTATTCGCAGGATGAAAAGGCTTATACCTTAGAAGAGTTTGTTGCCAGGATCTGCTAATATTTCAATTGTCATACGAATATACGATTTAGGCGTTTAACATGGGAAATCAGTTTTTTCCTGCGCATTGCTCTCCTAATTATTTCAGACAAAAAGTTGCAAATGGATATAGTAAAACAGAAATTTCTGCATCTGAATCAATAAAAGAAAATATATTTTGGCAGCCTTATAACAGCAGAAATAGAGTTTGAAAATTCACAGAATTACAGCCAATCGTATAAGCCATGGAATCAGAAATAAGAGACGAACAAAAGCATAATGCTTTATACGTCAAATTATTATTCATTTTTACAAATTGTAATATTGTAATAAGAGATCGATATGAAAGTTATTCTCAAAAATGAATAACTATTCAGATGAAGAAAAGCTACAAATAATTAAATGGTATTATTCTGGCAATAGTTTACGGCAAATTCGTGATTATATTAGTACTCTTTGGCGAAATCATGATATTCCGAGGTTGTCTACCATTCAACGATTCATTGCCAAGTTTGAGAAGACAAGTACACTCAATTTCAAGAAGAGGAACAAAATATCGACAACTACAATGAAAATGAAGAAAATGTTCTTGCTTTGATAGAACTAGAACATACAATGAGTGTAAGAGAAATTTCCAGGGAAGTGAATATTCATTTTATGACAGTTCATAGAATTCTTAAGAAACAGAAATACATTCCTTTCAAATTTCAAAATCATCAACATCTTTTGGAACGAGATTTTGAAGTACGTGCATCATTCTGTGAAATAATAATGAAGAAGTCAAATTATGATAGAGACTTCTTAAGGAATATTTTATTCTCAGATGAATGCACGTTTACAATGAAAGGCGAACCCAATGGTCATAATTGCCGGTATTGGTCCAAAAATAATCCACATAACGTTATACAGTCCCGGATACAATATTGACAAACTGTAAATGTATGGGCAGGAATTTTAGGACATCAAATAAGAGGCCCGTTCTTTATTACAAGAATAAATTCGGAGTCGTATTTGAATTTATTAATGAATATAGTTGGACCAGAAATTGCCGAAACAAATAAAGAAAATGTGTGGTTTCAACATGATGGCTGCCCTGCACATAGTACAACAGAAATTGTGGAATATCTAAATCAAACATTTCCTGGAAGCTGGATAGGACGAAGAAGACCAATTAACTGGCCAGCACGGTCGCCTGATTCAAATCCGTGCGATGTTTTTCTTTGGGCTCATTTGAAAACTAATGTTCATAAAAGAAGATACTAGAGTATAGAAGAATTCGAATATGCTATAACATAAGAATGTCTAAAAATAAATAATAGGCAATTAAGTAACTTTCGGCAAAGTTTCTACTATAGATTGGGTTATTATTCAGCACAAAACGGAGGATTGTTTGAACATCTATTATAAATTGAGAATTTAAGAATATTTTGAGTTTGTTGTAGTTCATATTGGATTTATTTTGTTGCATTATTTAATTGTTAGTGTTACTTTATTTTATTTCATCAATCTTAAACAATGAATCAAATTAAACCATCCATTATTTACTATCATTATTATTAGATTTTTATTTAGAAAATTGATATTCACTACCTACGGAAGATATCTATTCTGATAATAATCATTCTGACACTGACGTATTAAACGTTACGCTTTTGTTCGTCTCTTATTTATAATTTCATAGCTAATACTATTGAATACTATTCCGTGAATATTCATATTTTATTTCTGCTATCATGAAGTAGCTTGAATAATTTTTCTTCTTATGAAGTCGGTACAGAAATTTTGCTGTACAATATCCATAATTTGGGGAGCAATGCGCACAGAAAAATGTATTTTCTATGTTAAACGCTTATGTTTCACTCTCCGTGATACACCCTGTATGTTGAAGTTGTTCAACACACTGAAATAGCATGCTAAGCTACAATATATACTCAATGTGTAAACATCATAAATTCTCTTTTGATATGCTGCCTGAAAAATACAGTTACACTAAGTGAAACATAATAAATATATTTTATAACGGAAACTGAATAAGTAATAAAGTAACTTAATAAATATAAATTATGTATCAGATTCACAATATGTTTTATACTCTTTGTAAATAGGCTTTTAAACAACATTCATCCGATAACTAAAAGTTAACACAAACACCTGTCGGCGAATATTAATTCCGTGTTTCAATAGGCATAAACTGCATTTTATTTGATAGTGCATGTGAAAATAAAGGATAAATTAATAGAAGCATAATTCGATATAACACCTGTATTCAATTCCACTAAAATATTGCAACATAAGCTAACTACTGGCTTAGTAAGGAATCACATACACACAGACGTTATACAATCAATATCATCAACACAAAATCACACTCTCTAGTGTACACATGAAAAGGGAATGCACGAAGTGCAGAAACACATAAACAGTATCAGGGAGCGTCGACCAGTCGATCTGCTCAAACCTCAGTCGGGAGCGTCAAACTGTCGACCTGCTCAACTCCTTCCGGGAGCGCAAAGACTAGATCTAGTCGGTCTGCTCAACCACTACCGGGAGCAGGGAGTACAGGAAGTGTTCACTGCCATGTTAGATAACTAGCACAAAAAATTATTAGTTTTCTCCAAAGCCGCATGGTGGCACTGGTTGTTTTTTTATTTATTTTATTGAAATTTTAATTTATGAAATAAGACAGAATTTCCATGATATTGAATTTCAAGTTTCATAATTTAAATTTTCAGTTCCACGTGAAAATTTATATTATGAAGCCTGTAATTCAATATCTTAGAAATTTCATGTCTTATTTCTTGATAATTCAATTTGATTTCTCATTATGACTGAGTTCTCAAATTAATTTCGAAGCTCTTGATAAAATGATACAATATTTTATACAAAAATAATATAATTACATATTTTATATATTAATACAATGATAATATTTCCTGTATATCTACGAATTACAATTTATGGTACATGAAAATCTTTTGATTCATTTTCTTTACACAATAATTAAAATTTTGAGAGTATTTGCGAATGATAAAAACGATGAACAAATACAGTTATAGATAATTACATAGAGTTAAAATCAGACAATCATTTATGTAAAAGTATAAAATTCATCATCGGGATCAAAATTTTCACTAAATACATTGTTGTGTGAACAAAACTACTCATTCGAAAAATCGGCAGAAAATATACATTTTGTCTCCCATTCCGATAAAATTATTACACTCTTTGAACTTTGCGTTATTACTGGGATGAGAAATTTAGGTAACAATATTCGGACTGGTGATTCGTCTCAAATCTTTCTTGCTCTTCTCGAATTATAGATGATCGTAATGATTTATTCATCTCAAAAATTACTTGCAGCTATAAGAATTATGATCCTGTGTCCCAGATACTTTCTGCTCTTTTTGAACTCCAAATGAATGACAGGACCGTGAGCTGAAGCCGAAGGAAGTGAAGCGGTAGTAACCTTGAAATAAATGTGTCAATTATTCACTCATAATAGCAAAAAATACAGTACTTACCAATTACTTGCGGTACTTCGATTTCAATGACTTCTTGCAAGTCGTTGTGTAGGATCCAAAACAGCATAAAGACGACTGTCTTGTCCACTTAAGTATCTGTTCATTCATTTTTACCACACAAAAATAGCCCCATCTCGAATTATTCTCCTTGTTGAATTGGGAACAATCTACTTCTGTTCAAAATATTTCACACTTTCGTACTTATACCGAGTAATCGGTTTCTTCTTTCATGAAAAACAATCTTCGACTCAACAAGGTTTCTTGTAGCTCATCTAAAAAAGTTGTCATCAAGACTTTTAATATGACTTACCTTTCCAGCCTTGCTCAAAATTTGAAAATATTTTTCATTTTTGCATATCTGTCATATTTTCACAAACAAGATAAACAAACATTAGTTGTCTGTTGTCTACTTGGTTACCAATCAGATTTCAGCAGAATATTTTACCGCGCAGAACCTTCTGAGACCTAGCACACACAGCTAAGAATTTTAAGTGTTTCCAAACTCGCTAGATAACGCAAAACTGTTAAATTTGCTTCATAAGAGTGAAAACTTCCAGTATTCCCTGACCGGGAGCGCCAAAGCTACATTTAGTCGGTCTGCGCACCCTTTACCAATGCTCACTCTCAAACGCTCTCTCTCAACCAACACACTGCATACTTATTCAACTCACACAGCTAGTAACTCAACTCACTGATTCAACTCATCCTTGACTTTTTTAAGATACACCAAACCAGTGATGAACTTATCTCGCGTAAATAATCACACAAAATGATTGTCAAGTTGTTTGAATAACTTACGTATAGTGTAACTCCCTGAAATATGTTAAAAATTTTTATTGATCTTAAGTAAAGCCGGAGAAAAGTATGTGTAACATTGGTGGAAACGCAATCTTTCCAAGATGATGTTTTCCAAATGGTGATTATTTTTTATTGTACAGATTACCGGCTAATTCAAATTCTATTCGTGAAGTAACTATTCAATCAGTTCATGTGCAGGATAAAAGATACGCATTTTATAGTAATTTATGCAACAAGTTGAGCATTATGGCATTAGGCTATGTATTTCATGTCATTATGCTTGCTTACACTTGTATTGCATTCAAGTTTTTTTCTACGATCCTCAACTTCCATATTTTAACAACGATTCAGCACACAGTGAAGAATTCTAGTGCATAAATTGTCACTATAATCAACAAATATCCGAACTGATAAAAGTATGAAAAGTGCTCCGGTAGAGGTACGCTTGGAGTTCGAATCAAATGAAAATTTTCCAGACAATAGTACCGCCTATTGTTTGATTATCCACGATCGTATTGTTGAATATACATAATATAATGAGTAATTCAGTTGAAAAGCTTGTCCAATGAGGCAATTAGTTTAGTTAGCAATGAAATTCATTGTGGATATACAAGCTTTCACGGTTAACTTCAGTGATTTAATTCCAAAAGAAATTATTATATGAAAAAAATATATCCGATGATATACAAGTGAGTCACGTGATGTCCACGTCAGATTTTTAATACTCACATTCATTAATCCAGTCAGCTTCAATTATTTTATTCAATAAGGGAAATATTGCTTAACAAAAAACAAAACTAAACTAAAACATCGAGGTTCTCATTTGAGATAATATTGGAATTTGAATAAGGAGAAAGCCTTTATGATACATGCTCTGCGTTTACTGGGAATTGATCCTTTGGTGCAGTTTATTTTTACTTGGTTCTATGCGCTGGCGCAGATGTCCAGTGTGTTGGGAAATTTGTACCTGATTTGGTGCAGTCTGCAATCGATCAATTTGTTATAGATTATTCATAACATATTGCTTTGTTTTCATATAAGTTTTCCTTAATCATTTGGAATCCCTAGCAACGACATCTTTCAGTTGATCAAGAAATGAGCAAGGCAATTTTAAATGGAAATATTTCAAGAGTTTTGCGCAAGAATCATTTATCAAGGGAGGGTTAACAATGAGCTGACAGTCAAGTATGTCGTGGAAGTGAACAATATTGTGATGTTCAAATGTTTTGGCAGGTACATTGGAAACGAGGAATGGAAGGTTTACTTTACTAAGCGAAGCTTGTTCACTGCTTTTCAAATGGGTTTGTCAACGGCGCTTGAAGCTGTTAGTCTTGGATAATTGTAACACACTAAAGTTTTTGTGAAGGAATATGAAGGACTAAAGGATATAACAATGAATATGACGTATAAGTAAACATGTTTCTGGGATTCACAATATTGCTGGACTTGACAGTAAAGTTTTTAACACTGCTGATAAAGATACTTGATAATCTACCAGGGATAGAAAACGCAGCATTTCCGGAAATCATAAGCTCATTCAGTAAAAATTATGAAACAAAGGACATATGAATATAACTCATCGTCTGTACAGACAAAAAACAATCAGCTATCGACGTAAGTCAATATGAATTGAATTAACTCCTCAATACCTCATGCTGTCTTTTCTCCATTCATGGGGTCATCAATACAGTACTGTAATATTATAGTCATGAATACAGTAGGAAAGCAAAAAGTAATAGATTTGATTACTTCCAATACAATCAGTCAATCAAATTTGATCGGTTTATCAATCTAATTATTCAATCTTTCAATCAATATTATTAGAATGTAACGATCAATCTGTACTAGTTTTGAAATACGGTATAATTTTTACATGTCTGCTCCACAAATTTATCAAGCGATCTGTCCTAGTTACGGATCTGTATCCAGAGCCGTCTTGCTGTCTGTTCGCATCTCATGGCGTTATAATGTTTCTGATTGAGCGATTGTGATATCATCAATCAAAAATTGACGTCATACGGAACAGCAGCAGGCTATCAAAGCCATCTATTTTAATAACAGCGGCTGTGTGTTATGCATCCACGATTTGTCTTCGTGTTTTATTCACTTAAAGTTATTAATAATTGTCAACTATAATGCAGTTGTGTTGTATAACAAGAGAGTGTAGATGGCGAAACTTGGCCGCGCATATCGATTTAGGTATGAGAAATTGATATTATGTAATTTGATGTTGGAGGGATATGTGGGAGTGAGAATATCTAATACGATTGATTCTTCGAATTTGATTGAATTATTATTCTCAGGAGAAATTATGACTGTTACTTGACATTAAGAATTAAGAACGAAATCTCACTTGTGTAACGTGCACATCTCCCTGCCACAGTCGCTTCTATCCAGAAATTGTCAGATCAAGTCAAATGCATTGAGAAAGGTCCTACTTTGAATTGAAGGTATTTTCTGGTTGAACCTACGTAGTCTTTACGACTAATTTGATCATAAGCGTGATTTGGGTATGTAACGATAATGTTGTTAAATCATAATATCAAGGGCTGAAGGGTTCACCGGATGGCTCTTTGCTTAAATAGTTGCAAAATCCGTTTAACTACTCGAACCCTAAGCCTGGTGAACTTCTCCTCTTTAATAATGAATCAGCCCTTTAAAATTCAGAACACTCCAAGTTGGACAAATTTAAACTCACCCTAAAATATATTACAAATGCATTTCAAATTTCAACAGGAAATAATTTTCAATTTTTCAGACATATTTCTTCTGTATTTTTTGGAAAAGACATGGAGAAGTACTTTGAAATCCGTGTGAACATTCATGAACTTCAAATAACTTCATTAAACATTGAAAATAAAAACTATTTCGAAATCTGTTAACAATTAATAATAAATCCATTATTGTAATACTCCTTATTTGATATTCTGCTCTAAATAGTTCACACTTCCATCCTACTTGAGCTTAAGCATGATAAACTTATGAAGGTGTGAAACAACAATATGAAAAGAGATGTCGTCGACTTATTTGGTCTGTTATCCAAAAAGAAATATTTCTACAAAACATCTCATACTCTGGCATATTGAAATAAAAGTTTCTCAATATAAATCTAACTCATATATGAGTTCATATTTGATGAAATATTGATGAAAACAAACGATTGCTGAAAACGACAACAAACTAAGTGGAGTCCGCAGAGAACACGATGTATAATTAAATTGTTGAAGTTTGCTCCAAAGTTTTGAGAACAAATCATGATGAAGTTTCCAACTTACTTTCTTGAAATGTATTTCACTCCATTATCCAAAATCAAAGTTTGACATATATTTTATGATTCGACATTAGAATTAAATTTTAACACACTTATTGATGCTACAAAAACTTATTGAGATCTGTTGGATAATACTATGTTAATATGTTCATATATACAAAAATCAAAATCTGACGTGGACATCACGTGCTTTGGTGCTTTACTTGTACATCATTGGATATATATAATCAAACACAACATCGTATCATTCCACGGCTAGTCGGTTGCTATGGAAACATTAGGTCATCATTCTTATGCTACAACATTCTTAGTTACTGATTTTCTGGATTCTACGGCTAACAGCTCTGAATTTATGCGCAAAATTCCAAGATCGTCAAGTAAAGTGCACTTACGACTCAGTCGATCTCAATGAAAATAGCATATGAGCATCTAGACAGTACTATCATCTTGAATACTGTATTCTAATATTCTACGTTCAATCATTTTGGATTTATGCGGAAAATTAAAAAATGTTTCGAGCAAACTGCACTCCCGGCTTAGCCGATCACAATTATAATGCAAGGTGTACAACTAGATGCTATAAAAGTGCTCAATACGGAATCTCAATATTCTACGACTGATTATTTCAAATTTATGAGAAAAATTCGAAAAGTCTGTAATATGAAATACACTTCCGGCTTAGTCAATTGGGACGAAATGGGAGATGATCATTTGGATGCTACAGCAATTTCAGATACTGAATTCAAGTATCCTACAGCTAGTCATTCTAGATTTATGCGGAAAATTCAAAAAAAGTATCAGGTGAAGTAAACTCGCAGTACAAACGATTGCAACCATAATGCGAGGTGCACATTAAGATCCTAGATCCTATACCAGTATAATACAAAATTTCAGCAATATACGTTTGACGAATTCTGAGATTTGCGAGTTACGCACATACACACATACATACGTACATACGTACCGATAGTCAAAATAGATTCAGGGATGCTCAAAACGAATATATCCATCAGACTCTCGATAGGTGAATTTTGTCGGTTTAACAATACTTTCTTGTACTTAGTACAAGTAAGTAAAAATCAGTCCTTTTACTCAAATGAGGTTGGTACGAAACATGAGCAAATATTCTAACATCAGACTATCTCAGACACACCTATATGAACACACCTTTTGCACCTCATCCACATGCTTGATCCACTCATACAAACTTTCTATTCGAAGTAGCTCTCATACGCAGCGAATCAACAATCATATTGATCAAATTGCACATCGGACGTCTACCCAAGTTTACTTTCGATTCATTGTACATAAATACTTTTCAAGATCCTATCATTCAATACTTGTTCCATCTCAAATACACTAAAGACGACTGTAGACGATGCTACGAATATCTTCCAATGTTGGACGTTTGATGGTTTGTCACATCGTGTGGTCATTGCTCGAACCTACCAGTGTCGAATGACGAATATCGAATGTTCGCATATGACCATGTTCCGGCCGATGTCGGTATTCTTGCACCGAGTCAAAGGAATGCCTCCAACGTTTTAGGGAAAATTTTCGTTGGTTCGACTTATACTCTGATACCTCAACTAAATTACCGTTGTGCTTTCATCTCACGATAACATTCACCAACACCTAGTATGTCTTTCACGTTTTCTTCATCCAAGTGGTACGTTGCAGAAAAATAAAAAGCAGCAATAGCAACATCATTATCATCCACATCCATTGTTGCATTTGGATAAATTCTTGAACCAAACTGTTTCTATATGTATTGGATCAAACATTCAATTCACCGTGTAGCAGAAACATCCACTGCATCAACTGTCAAACTTGTCTCGAACGTTTGATTCAACATTGGAGTGAGCGTTCGTAGCATCGTGTAGAGCCGACCTAATTCTGTATATATTATGTTCTTCACACACCAATTTTTCTCGTACATGATGTACAACATCAGTCACTTGCCGTTGATGGTTGGTACCATTACGTCTAGCATTCGCTTCCAAACATCAAGGCAGGCAAAGTACTACGGTATCACACTCTAAATATTCAAGCTTGCTTCGCTTGAAACAAATATTTATTCAAAAAAGCACCAAAATCTTATAACCAACTGTAATAATTTTGATCATTTTGCCAGTCCTTCCATTACTAGGAATCACACTAACCGAATGAATATTCATTCTACAAGCCCAAAATAGCGCATACCCGAGGGAATTATTTTGAAAAATAACAAACAAGTTTTCTAGCAAGTAACCAGAGTTTCTTCTCTGACAGAAGACACAATAACAAGACATGCATCGCTAAAATTTTTGATTGGAATAGTACAAAAGTAATAATAATAATTCTTTATCTGTCATCAGGATTTTTTCCGTTACAAATTTCGATGGTTATTTGATTATTTTTTTTAGAATTTCTATTACATACAATACACATTAAACGTATCAAACAGACAATCACAAACATCCCAAGCCTCAGGTGGGAATCGAACCCACGACCACAGTGATCAAACGTTAAAGATTACTTGAGCGCTAGACCACTGAGGTGACATTGGAATAGTACAAAAGTTGGACATTAAACATTGAAAGCACCACAGGAGTTGAACGAACGATAATACCTACGGTCAACGTTCACACCTCAGGTCAGAGGCCTTCGGAAATTACACTGCTGACCTTAGGCATTATTGTCCTTTTAACACCCTCGATACCTTAATAACTATAAAAACAAAGATTTATGAACTGCTTCTAATAATTGGCCAGGTACTGTAAAATAAATGTGATGAAAATAAGAAAATCAATCATGAAAGAAAAAACTTTTCAGAACTCATTTTTAAATAAATATGTTTTATTGGGTATAAGTTCTGTAATTTATTAGGAACACAACGTTTCAACAGCAAAGTGCTGCCTTTTTCAAGTGAAAAGAAATTATTTATTTTCACTTGAAAAAGGCAGCACTTTGCTGTTGAAACGTTGTGTCCCTAATAAATTACAGAACTTATACCCAATAAAACATATTTATTTAAAATCAATCATGTTTTTAGTCAAAACATTTTTCATAAAATACTATGTCTGGCAACAATTGACCATTATGAAAGCCCAAGACTAAAAAGTACTTGTTGAAAAATGTGCGTGCCCGCGTATTGCAGAAAAGCTAAGTCGCACAGTTCATTAACAGTCAGTTGAGGAAGTCAACCAATAGAAAAAATCATATCAAGATGTTATGGGATGCAAGCCACAAAAGAAAGAAAAAAATATTGCTAATCATTTCAAAATGTTATCATAAATGGTGCTCCAGGCTGTAGTATCAGTTTTCTTATCAGTATCATTCTTATCTTGTTATACATACAGATTGATCGAAAATAACTGGCTGTCATGTGACTAGCAAACGTTCGCAATATGATCAGAACTATGTTCAAGAAATTAATTTAGTATAAATTTATTCATTTTGGTAGCCATCTTTCCGACATTTAGAGGACACATTGGCGTTCTACATGATATTCATGTAGGTATTCTTCATATTAAAATAGATTTTGAACTTCATGACACAAATTCAACCCTTATCTGATTTAAGAAACAAAAAAGTAAGTAAATAACGGTATTATTGCATGATTATTGAGAAATAACTATAATTTTTTCAAACTGTCAAATAAGTACAAAGTTTATGCTATTTGGCTATTGTAGGCATTCTAGTAAAGCATATAAACACGACTTGCTTTTTAATTTGACAAATATATTTAGCGTTCCCACACTGGAAAATTTGCCAATATGTTAAGCGTTCTCACAATGGAAAATTTGCTACTACTCCACTGCTTAAAGGAAAAATCAGAGCAAGGCGGCCCGGACAATCATTTTTGATCACTCTATATAACATTTCGAGAGTAAGCATTTTGTTCAGGAACTTTATTATGTAGGATGCGTATATTCGCAAAATTAAAGAATGCACATTTAGAACCATTTTTCTAGAATCTATACAATTGCCTATGTGTTCATCCAAACGTGTTTTCAAATACCGCTTAGTCTGTCCCGTATAAAGTGCCTTGCAATCATTATATGTAATCTTTTAAATCAAGTAAGATCTCATGTTTGTATCGGTTTTGTTTTCAATTTTAAAGAATAGATTGTATATAGTCTTTTGTTGCTTGAAACAAATTTTAATCTTATCATTGATATCACCACTTGCTCCACCTATGTACGGAATGGTGAAACACTTCTCTTTGTTGACATTTTTTGCCGTGCTAGCATGCAAAATGTTGATTTGATTCATTCAAAGGTATTTATTTGTACGTAGTAAATCAAAATTCTTCACCCCATTGTAATATATTTCAGATGTACGAGTAGGGCTTTTGAGAAAAGATTTTTTGCCACATTGATAAGTTGATTTTTGGGATGGTAGGATACCTAGTGATAGCGGAAGATTTCAATTTGATGCTGATTCATGGTTCATGTCAATTTTATTTGAAAAAATGGTGTTATTTGAAGTAAATATAATGTAATATACTATAGTCTCACTCTTGAATTCATGGTACAATCCTTCATTTGACACACTTCGAAAACCTCCATTTGTTCACCTTCCTCCCAATTAGTTTCCTCAAACTGTTCCAATATTTTTATATTGCTCTGATATTCAAGTCATATGTACCATGCTCTCAGAAACAACTTCGTGTATTGAAAATCTATTATTGTTTCCATATTGCGAAGAAGCATCTGTACTCATGCTACCCTGCAAAGCTCTTTCTCTTTTGTGTAAGAATAAAAATGATCCTAATTTTTCTTACATACGTATGATCAATAATTCTCATTATTTGAGCTTGTTCAAATATGAAAATCGAAGGAAAAGTCATTGTGACAATAATAGCTTTTCGATGGAATTAGATTAAGTAAACATCACGTGAATTTCGAAATGAATATTAATGTGGAAACAAATTGTATTTCTGCATCTCCAATATTCTACTGAATATTTGATCTTATAATCATTTCTGCGTTCATTATTCTCCACGCGATCATGGTTTGTTAATTGGTGCCAACATTGACAGTCTTCTGTCTGAGATTGGCACACCTGTGCACACTAACTTTGTTTTCCCACCTGTGTTTGCCGAAGACACTTGTCTTGTCTTCGTCCCTTTTTATATCATACGCATATCTTTCACTGTTTGCCGCAATATGACAGTTTTGAATTAGAGAATCTTCTGTTTGATATTACTTTTCTATCTCCATATTCTTAGCGCACCTGTTAGGTTTTATATAAAAATGACAATAATAAGAATAATTTGAATACTTTTTCTATGAAACACAGTAATCGATTTGAATTCAAGATGGAGTAAAAGAAATGCATTCGTTCAGAATCTAGTAACCCAGTTATTAAAACTTCTGCGCTTTCAGTGAGCTTCCATGTCGTATAGAATGAACTCGTTCTGTTCATTGCACAATTCACGAATGCAAAGAATCCGAGCTTATCGGCTTGATTCTCCAGCAAGTTAATATGAACATTATTCAGCGTGCTATCGACATCCTGTGAAAACTGTTATGTGAGAGTATTGAAGTGAAGATTTCTATCTTGATTTATATTGTAACGCCTTAGCTCCAAGCGTCTGTATTTGCAAGTGCATGATATATTGTATCATACAACGCTCTATAATAGAATTACTCAAGCTCTAGTTTATACCGGCATGTATTATTTGGGATAATAGTGTTGCCTAATGAACAAGCAACATAGTCATTGTTATGTTGAACACTCAATTAACCCTCTTTCTAGAAAAATGTTTGGATTATAGCAACAGCGTGTTGCAAACTTAATTTATCAGAATACAACCTCTATGAGAATATTTTCCAAGAAAAATTCGCAGCTGCTAACAAATGTCTTCTCTCATATACGTTGCATGTTTAGCACTGAGCAAATTTAGAAATGTCACTCGGAACAAAAAACAAAATACCATTAGGCTCTTGAGATTTCATTTCTTGCCAGATATGAAAAATGTTACTTGCTAATTACCATGTGTTTTGCGTCAACCCGCTATAAATTTAGACGATGCGAGTCGGACAAATTAGACGCGAAACGAACGAAATGAGACGAATTATGTCTTCGAACCCTACCTGAAATAGATCCTGATTCATTAGTTGGCGCCAGGACTACACAACATTTAGAATGAAATGTAAGTAGGAAATATTAGCTAGTTTTTTTTAGTTGAACGGCATGCAGTTTTGCGTTAGAAATATGCTAGTAGCAATCGCATTTTCAGTGTTATAATTCTAATAGACTATCATCTATGAATTCATTGACAAATATGCAAGTGAATTGTCAGTATTGACCAAAAATTTGATTCTATCTTTCTTCAACGCTTCTTTCTTAGGGGAGAACTGTGAAACAAATTCTGACACATTTTTTATAGATCCCTCAGTCTGAATTTGTTTCAACTCTTCAAAAACATTTGATATTCCTTTAATTCTCATTTTGGAATATGTTGAGAGAGATTAGTTTGATCCTCGGTAAATTTTCTTGGAATTGAATCATTTGGATATGTGTGAAGTTTGTTTTTGAAAATTGAAATCTGGGTGAAACGTTTTTGATCTCGTTACCCATCAACAATATATTCAAAAGCTTATTCGATCAAAGAGATATTTGTAATGTCATTAGTGCAGGACGAAAATAGCAAATACAATTATTGTATGTTGAATTTTGGTATATTATCAAACAAAGGTTTTTACTAAACAAGGTTCTGAAATTGGAAATTTAGATTATGTAAGTCTAGTATATTGAATGAATTATTCAGGTATAGTAGTCCAGTGTTCTTTATTTAATAATGTTATGTGGACGTTTCGGATGGTAATCCACCCATCATCAACTTAAATATAGTTACCAAATTTTGGATTTGAAATTATAACCACTGTATTAACCATTATGTAGCTGTGGAAACTATATTCAAGCTGATGATGGGTGGGTTACCATCCGAAACGTCCACATAACAACATTAAATTAAGAACGGGACTACTATACCTTAATAATACATTCAACATATTTCTTGAGTCCTTCAAATTTTATCAAGTCCAGTATAGATTCTGATTTGTGCACATTTTCTTTCAGTGATAAATAGATAAATTCTTGCCGGAAATTGATTTATATACCTTCGTGTATCGCTGAATCAGTTTCATTTTGTGAGCTGTGAAATATTAATTTTATGTTTGGAATAACAATGAACTCCTGGATCAAGCAATAGATCTTTGGATTGGAATCATGGATGTCATATTCAAAATTGTAGTTCTCCTAATTAAAATAATGATCATTTTTAGCGCATTTTTCCGAAAAAAGCGCTATTATATTCACTTTGGCTGGCTGGCTGGCTGGCTGGCTGGCTGGCTGGCTGGCTGGCTGGCGTGACGCTGAGATCTCAGCAACTATACTATTTACAGACTTGAAACTGATACTAAATGAAAGCTGCTATTCCGTAGGTTTGCACAAATTGCTTTAATTCAAGCTCAGTGATTGTGGAAGATTAAATTATTCAATTACTTGTTTCAAGTGAAACAGTGCCAAACAATGACATTAGGGATATGGCAACTAAAATTTATTAAAGTAGATAAAAATTTAGTTACAACTTTCGCCGCGTTTGTCACTATTATTATTTACAGTTGTCAAATCTGTCAGGGATTAATTCAATGACTTGTTTGACGCGAATTTGAAGCTAATTAGAATGAATTATTATTATTGGATGAAAATTTGTCTACTTTTGGTGTATTTTTCTTATATAGCTTTGATAAAGATCAAATTATCATTTTAAGGTACAGCACTTGACCTCCCGTCAGTCAATAACTAAACAATGAAGATTAAAAGGTATTTTTGAGTTTGTACATGCATAAATTATGTACCTATCAAATAGTCAACTTGAAACTAGTACTAAATGGAAGCTGCTGTTTCGTAAGTTTGCCCAAATTGCTTTATTCAAACTCAGTAATTGTGAGAGATGGTAATTTGCGAAATCTCTGAAGTAACAAGCATTCATGAGCTGTCAAAAATGCGCTTTCATCATCTAGATGATTCTTCCATTTTTTCAAATCAACATACAGAGTGTTGGAACAAATTAAACAGTCAAGAAGAATTTTCTCAAAATTCGCTGAATAATGGGAGTGCTTCAAGAAGAGTACCTTTCTGATGCCATTGGCCGACACGAAATTCCTAATGAAGCTAATAAATGAGTATTTTAACCTCGTTATTATTAGGAATTGGTAAGGGCTTTTTCAATGAAAAACCATAAAATTCTTAATCACACTGTTCTCTAATTTTGATTAGGTAACCGGTTTCGATCACTGGGTGATCATCCTCAGACTACCGGAGAGACTACAAAGAGAGGAAATAAAAACGTAAAACATACATACAAGCAGGTAGAAATTTCATCAAATCAAAAAATTACAAAATGGTAACTTACACAATTAAATTACAGGAGCTTCACAGAAGCAAACGGCGTCCAGTAGCCCGCTAGTGTCATGTTAGTGGAAAAATATGTAAAAAAGCGGTAATAAAGCACTAAAAAAATATAAAATGATATAAAAAGATATATCCAATCTGTTCAACAAGATCCAAACTACAACTGAAAAGAACTGAAAAAAAATTGAATACTATTCAAAAAAATCTTATAAGAACTAGTTACGTGAACCGCGAATTAAATTAAAAGATTTGAAAGTGGGGTGTGTCTAAGGTTCGTTTAGTCATTCAAACTTAAATCGGCATGGTTTTTTAAAGACTTCTCAATCTCTAAGTTCTCCAGGAAATCAAGAATCTTGCCATTTTTGCGTATGTGTAAAATCTCGAAGTTTTTGATAATATTGAAATCTTGTCCGCTCTCAATTAAATGATCAGCAAAGCTTGATTGACTGTTTTGAAATTTTACTGCGCGCGCATGTTCAATTCAGCATCGAAATTGAATCCAACAACTCGTTAAACTTCCTCGATATATATAATAATAATAATAACTCAAACCACTGCTTGCAACACAAAATAGCAGTCTTCAATTCCCAAATTCACAGAATGCTCTTTTACGGCTTGGACACTGTCAACATTGATCTGGAGACAAAGACTCTTAAACAGATCGCCTCATCCAATAATTCCAATCCTGATATTGTCGATAGAATGATAACAAAATGAAAATATAAACTTCAACTGAAAGAAGCTTATAACAGCGCTTTACACATCGAAAAACACAACTTGAGATTTAGTCTATCTTTTATTGGTAATATTAGCTACAAAGCTATGAATTTGTTCGCTAGATGCAATGTTGACATTGCTTTCAAGCCTTTGACATGTTTGAAAAAAGAGATCTGTCAAAAAGTGGACAAACCTGAATTAGTGGCGCAATCTGGCATCTATAAGTTGAAATGCGACACGTTTGAATGTTTTTACATTGGCAAGACTGGTCGGAAATTTACAACGAGATTCGAAGAACATGCGCGCGCAGTAAAATTTCAAAACAGTCAATCAAGCTTTGCTGATCATTCAATTGAGAGCGGACAAGATTTCGATATTATCAAAAACTTCGAGATTTTACACATACGCAAAAATGGCAAGATTCTTGATTTCCTGGAAAACTTAGAGATTAAGAAGTAAAAAACCATGCCGATTTTGGTTTGAATGATCAAACGAACCTTAGACACACCCCACTTTTAAATCTTTAAATTTAATTCGCGGTTTACGTAACTAGTTCTTACGAGATTTTTTGAATACTTTTCCATCTTTTATTAAATATAAATTGGATATATATTTTTATGTCATTTTATATTTTTTTAGTGCTTTAATACCGCTTTTTCACATATTTTTTCACTAACATGACACTAGCGGGCTACTTGACGCCGTTTTATTTTGTGAAGCTCCTGTAATTCTATTGTGTAAGTTACCATTTTGTAAATTTTGATTTGTTAAAATTTCTACCTGCTTGTATGTATGTTTTACAATTTTATTTCCTCTCTTTGTAGTCTCTCCGGTAGTCTGAGGATGATCACCCAGTGATCGAAACCGGTTACCTTATCAAAATTAGAGAACAGTGTGATTAAGAATTTTATGGTTTTTTTATTGAAAAAGTCCTTACCAATTCCTGATATCTGTCACACTTGGGTTTCCCTATTCCCTTATTATTCGTAATTATTGTTGAATAACAAATCAATTCATTATATTTTGATGTTTGGTTCTCAAGAACAGCAATGAACAAATGAATGCAGTTATTCATCAAAATTTATTTGTTTTTACCAATAAAAGAAAATAGTTTATGGTAAATGTTCAAAATGCCCTCCTACCATCTCCACACAAGATCTGCATCTTTTCAAAAATGTTGTCCTTACTCTATCAAAAATGCCTGGCTTTCTTTGAATTGTTTCACAGCTTTGCACAATTCTTGCTAATTGCGTGCTGGTGCTGCATAGACCAAACTTTTAAGATAACCCCATACAAAAAAAAATCAAGTGGTGTCAAATACGGGAATTGAATGAAACCTCCTCTTCCTATCCATCTTCCAGGGAATCTGTGGTTTAAGTGCTCTCTAACACGGAGCGTAAAATGAGGCGAAGCTCCATCCTGCATCAACCACATATTCATTCTTTGAATAATCAATACATTTTCTAAGAGCACTGGTAACTCATTTTGTAAAAAATTGTGATATGCGGCACCATTTAACCTATTGGGCAAAGCAACTGGTCCTATTAAAGTGTCTCCTAAAATGCCAAGCCAGATATTTAGGCTAAATCGCTCTTGATGGTGTGATTCGACAACGGCGTGAGGATTTTCATCTGACCAAACATGATTATAATGAAAATTGAATATTTCATGTCTAGTAAAACCGGCCTCATCTGTAAAAAGAATATTCAAAACGAAATCTGGATTATCGGCATTCTGGCGTGAAATCCACAGACAAAACTCCATTTTGGCTTGATAATCAGAAAGATTAAGGGCCTGTACATGTTGAAAGTGGTACGGATGTTGAAGATGAGAATGTAGAGTTCCCCAAACAAAAGGACCACTGATACCCACTTCAGCGGATATTCTTCTAACACTTGTTTTGGGATTTTCTTCAATAATATCTAACACTCTTTCTCCAACTTTGGGTGTAACTACTGTCCTTGGCCATCCATTATCGGCAGAACGTTTATGTAGTGAACCAGTATTCCACAGTCGTTGGAAACTTTTTGAAAAATTTATGAATGAAAACAATGCGCGATTTGGATAAGCTTCTTCATAAAGACACCGCGCTTGAAGTGCGTTTCCATTAGCCCGACCATGCATAAAAATCATATCGGCCATTGCAATATTGGATTGAAAAGGCATGTTTTATTACTTCCAAAAAGAAACCGTACAAATGTTCAGCTACTCAATATTATGATCAGTAACAGTGTAGGTATTATTACAAAACGCCAGAATAACTTAATTGATTTGTTATTCAACATTAATCACGTGACTAAAATACTTATCTATCGGCTTCATTGAATATTTCGTGTCGACCAGTGGCACTAGTGATGTACTCTTCTTGAAGCACTCCCATAATTTTGCAGATTTCAAAGAAATTCATTTTTTAGCGCATTTTTTTGTAAAAAAGCGCTATTATATTCACTTTGGCTGCCTGGCTGGCTGGCTGGCTGGCTGGCTGGCTGGCGTGACGCTGAGTTCTCAGCAACTATACCATTTATAGATTTGAAACTGGTACTAAATAAAAGCTGCTGTTTCGTAGGTTTGCACAAATTGCTTCAATTCAAGCTCAGTGATTGTGGAAGATTAAATTATTCAATTACTTGTTTCAAGTGGAACAATGCCCATAGATGTATATGACATTAGGGATATGGCAACTAAAATTTATTGAAGTTGATAAAAATTTAGTTACAACTTTTGCCGCCGGTGTCACTATTATTATGTACAGTTGTCAAATCCGTCCGGAACTCATTCAATGACTTGTTTGACGCGAATTTGAAGCTTATTAGGTACAGCACTTGACCTCCCGTCAGTCAATAACTGAACAATGAAGATTAAAAGATATTTTTGAGTTTGTACATGCATAAATTATGTACCTATCAAATAGTCAACTTGAAACTAGTACTAAATGGAAGCTGCTGTTTCATAAGTTTGTCCAAACTGCTTGATTTCAAGCTCAGTAATTATGAGAGATGGTAATTTGCTAAATCTCTGAAGTATACTTTGTTTCAATTTATTTGCAAACGAACCTGCCTTCGAAATGAGGGACAAACCGCAAACCAGCAGGGTTTTAATATTTCTATGAGTCAGGGGAGGATTAGATTGATTTGGAGATTACTAGTGCAACTGTATTTTGAACGGCATTTCTTGTGAAGTGCAATAACTGTATTTGTTAATAGTATTCGAGATTAGGGAAATTTTCAAATCCATCTAATATAACGTAATTTGTAGCTTTCAGATAATCAAAGATTTTGCAGGTAACATTTTTCAATCAACTCATTTTCCACTCCCTGAGGGTAGTTAACCAATAAGAGAAATGATATTATTCATCCCTCTATTTCCTAAAATTATTTAAGATGTTACATTTTTGAAAATTTGTCATTGTGTTGATGTTATACTTCTATTTATCATCGTGAAGCTCATCAGAAACTCTAAACGAACAATGTGGCAACCAAGCAGTAAACAGAAACATGTACATTTATCGGACTGTTGCAAACAAATTATTTTGAACGTATACGACTCTTTAAAAACTAGTGAAAGTGATAGAGTTCTTATTAAAAAAACGGCAGAATTAACAAAAGTGAATTATGCCACTGTAAGGCGAATTGTTTTACATGGAGTTACACCAAAAAGACAAAGACGTGATTCCGGTCAAGTGCGAGTTTTGAGTGAGTTCGAAATTGATGTAATCCGCCGGAAAATTTATACCATGTATGCAGAAAATATTCTTCCGTCCATAAGAACTTTGCATAAGAGATTAATCGATGACAAATCGGATATTGATTGTTCAGTGACAAGTTTATATAGAGTAATCAAGAAAATAGGATTTTCTTTCAAAACGGTAGATAAAAGACAAGTTGTAATGGAGTCCAAAAGAATTTGTGAGTGGAGGTATAATTATTTAAAAGCAATTTTTGAATACCGTCAGAATAATACTTTTATAGTTTATCTTGACGAGACATGGTACGATTCTCACGACATTGCGAAAAAAAGTTGGACAGATGGAAGTACCAGTTGTGCTGTTGATGTGCCAGTTTCACGGGGAAAAAGAATTATTATTCTGCATGCAGGAAGCGAACAAGGATGGCTCAATGACGCACTTCTATTATCTGCCCGAAATGTGAAAGACTCTAGTTTGGACTATCATGACAACATGTCAGCAGATATTTTTGAAAGTTGGTTTAAAAATAAACTCCTTCCTAATTTACCCTCCAATAGTGTTATAGTTATGGACAATGCGAGCTACCATTCTCGTTTAGCTGTAAAAGTGCCTACTATGTCCAGCAATAAGTCTGAAATAAAAGAATATTTAATTGAAAATGATATGTATTTTGAAGAATTTTATTCAAAGAAACAACTTATGGAAGTCGTGAAAACTAAAGTAGTTGAAAAGCAATATGTATGTGACTCAATAGCTAAAGAATTTGGGCATAGTATTTTACGTTTACCGCCGTATTACTGTATTTTTAATCCCATAGAACTAGCCTGGGCCCAAATTAAATCTAATATTAGGAGAAACAATAGTTCACCTGCCAATTGTGCTTCAGTCATTGAATTAATACAATGTGAAATCAATAATGTGTCCCAGAAAAATTGGTCCAATTATATTAAACATGTGAAGGAAATAGAAAACCAATACTTGAATGCAAATAATATTGTGAATTCTTTTATGATACATGTAGACGGTAGTAGTAGTGATAGTGACAGTGACGGTAGCATACTTGTGAATTAATAATTTTTATATTATATATACATATCATGTATATATATTTTTTTGTTAATATTTTTATATGTTTTGTACTGTATTCCTTGAAAATAAAATGACATTAAATCCTAGACAAATATTTCATCTATTGAATTTCAAATACACTATTACAACCCTGTCCTTTCTCCCCTTAAGCTAATTTAAGAAGCCACCCGCTGCGTAAGTCGAAGCAGGTACGTTTGCAAATAAATTGAAACAAAGTATAACAAGCATTCATGAGCTGTCAAAAATGCGCTTTAATCATCTAGATGATTCTTCCATTTTTTTAAACAGCCTGTATACAAGCAGAATGCTGAAATATACTGTTGGATTGAATAAATTAATTTTGATGTTGCTTTGTCGTCATTGTTCGAAATCATCTAATATTGTGTAATATGCAGAATGACATGAAAACTTGTCACTTATCCAACGTGGAAAGTACTGCCAACTTATGCAATTACGGAGAGTGCATTGTAATCCAAAGATCTAGCATTATTTAGACTTACTTCACACATGCTGCTTCCGACAGCCATTGTATTACGCTAATTATTAAGAGTGATTAAATTCGAAGAAGCATTAGTGAACCTCATGTCGTGAAAGCAGACAGCAAAGACAACCTAGGATAATTACAAATTGTTGGATTAAGTTAAAGTTCCACTGAAAATTTTACGTCTATATTTCGTTCCGTGAAAGTTGCAATCAAATTTTACTATAAATTTTTTTCAATGCTTCGGCTTGGTAGTGGCATCGGCAGTAAATTAACTCCAACTCCATATGATAGTCTTTGATATTTAGAAACATCCAATATAAAAACAAAAGTTCGAACCGATTTATACCCCAATAAATTATCTTATTTATTATTTATTAATGTTTCTTGGTTGAAACTTTGACAGATTGTTCCAATTTTTCTCAAACTTTCTTTTCAAAAAGTTTATAACAAGTGTCATTTTATTTGGCTTTGATTTGATTAATAGGCTCTCCTCGTTCGACGACAAATTGTTTTCCAATATTTTATAGGAATCAATTGCTCTTATTTTTGTCCTTTTCAAATTCGTCCGATATTGTAACATATTTTCTAAGATAGTTCGAGTAAATGACAAGAAAAGAATCTAATTCATTTTACATTTCCTTCTCTTTTCTTTGTTAATAAGCCAACAAAAAAAAAATCTTGTGGAAGCGCCTTTCTGACGGAACTCATCACCGTATCGTATTAGGGCCTTGTTTAACATCTCGGTTCAGTAGCGCTTACAATTTTCCTGCTGATAATCCTTTTGTCGTGGGCTGAGAAATGGCCAGACAGTATTGTCCTACAGTGGTATATAGTCCATTGTTACATTCCTCGATGTGCGGCTGATCTGTCGCACGAGATTTCTTGCTGATTAGATTTTCCGTTTTCGCACAAGAAAGAGAGGAACTGTGGATGGATTGCAGAAAGGAGAACTATGTACATTGGAGGATTACTCTTATTGTGATAAAGACATCAAGAAGGAAAATTATAACTTATCATTATAATTTTAATAATGTTCACTGGCCTCTATATTATCTACCAATCATTTTAGTTATTATGTATGACGGATTCAAGAGGAAACATAATAAAATGTATTTTTACTGCATCCAGGTTCTGGAATAAGTGTAAAACCACGGGGAAAGCTTCCACTCTAAAGTAGTTACCAAGTAAACCACTGGTATTTGTTTTCACAATGTGAAGCTAGTGTTTTGTTTATTTAAACTATCTGTGGGTACACACTGTAAATTAAATGTGATAGCAGCGTATTTACTTCTGCTCACGTTCCACAAAAACATCACAAAAAATGTGAGACAAATTATTCTGTGGCAGAACTCAAACTGGCAAATAACAAGCTTCTCTATTTTCCATTAAAATGAGCTTGAACTTATACGTATTGTAATGTTTATTGCTCTTGAAGAAGTGTTCATTGCTTTTGAATAAAAATCACTATTGAATAAACGGAAAGAAAATAGAAGTTTCATTCTTCGAAGTATTACTGAGCAAACAGTATACAATTTATTATTTACTTACTACTATTAAACTCCAACAACAAAGCCACAGGCTTAAATTTTCAACAACTTATTTATTTATTACACTGCTCACTCACTGGATATCCACTATTTCACTATTTTACTGTTCACTGTTTTTCAGTCAGATCGTTTGCTCGTATATATACAGATTTCCGTTTCTGAAAATGTTCTAGATCAGTCGAGAACACGTTACTAGAATTTTCGACCGTGCGAGGCGGTGTGGTGCAGTGTGGTGCGATATAAAGAGCCGAAAGGCTCTGCCCAGTCAGGGCCGGATTCAGGGCTTATTTTATTTTTGCGAATTATGACACTTTCGCACGTTACAGTATATACTACGTAAATACGTAATACTCCCATATCTTATGCATATTAACATATGATCTAAACGAGAAACTCTCGCAAAAATATTGATTTCTATTCTTCTGCTTGGAATAATGAGATGAAATAAGCTAATATCGCTGGAACTATTCACTTCCTATCAATGAAAATTGATTTTATTGATAAATGATAGAAATTGGAGAAAATACAGACAACAAACTGTGGAAATTTTGTCACGTTGAGTACAAAAAAACTCAGTTATTCATGAATTTTGAAAAAGTGGTGAAAAAGATTGTAACCTTTGGTTCATTAGGATAAAAAATAATAAAATACATCAAATGCATTCAATTTTATTAGATAAAATAGATGAAGCTGACTGGATGAGTGAATTTGAGTGAGTAAAAAGTCTTGGGAATTCATCAATATTTCTGTTTTAATTTATTTCCTACTTTACAGTTTCGGCTGTACCTCAGCCATCTTCAGAAGCGCTACAATTTAATTATTTATTATCACTAATTATTTATGCTAATTTTATCGGAAATACTTACAAAAGAACTCATATTGTTGAGAATTTAAAAATGTACATTGAAATGTGATGTCGAGTTTAATAAAATAGCGGAAAAAAAAAATATTTTTTTCCATTTGTCAAATGCCACAACCTGCATCTGTGGAAGACGTTGACCAAGTGCGAGTAAAAACTCGTGCGTGCACGCATTGTCAAAAAATTACAAATTATCACAAGTAGAATTAAGTTAGTTATAGTGTCAAACAATTAAAAATAGATGCAAGCTTGTGCATCACGCAAGGTGTCAAAAATATAAACAAAAATTTGGAAAAGTACCATAGATATTAAAGAATATTGTTGTATATAGTGCTAAGTGCAATAGTATCTGTTTTTCCATTAATATTTTGTTTGTCTTGTTTTACATACAACATTTCTAATGTGAGTCTTTTGTTCAAGTTGATTGCGTTATGGATAATACTAGTTTCATAAAAATTGAAAGTATGTCCTGAATCTATGCAATAAGTGACTAGAGCACATTTTGGCGTATTTTTATTCAATTTTTTACTATTTCGTTCATGTTCATCAAGCCTTGTTTTTAAATATCTCTTGGATTGTCCTGTGTACTGTGCTCCACAATCATTGCATGGGATTTCATAAATTAAATTAGATCTTTAATTTTTATCTGTTTTATCTTTTATTTTGGAGAATAAATTACCTACTGTCTTGTACTGTTTGAAACAAATTTCAATTCCCTCTTTATTTCTGAATACTTGTTTAATTTTGTAGCTAACGCTATCTATGTACGGAATTGTGAAGTACTTATCGGTCAAAGATTTTTTATTATTCATGTCATTGTTATTCAAATTAGATGAAAGACTCATAATTTGATTTTTGATACCATTTATGGTGCCAAGTGGGTATTTATTTGAACGAAGTAAATCAGTTACTGTGCTGTTAACTTCGTTATGATACTTTTCAGATGTCAATTTAAGTGCTCTGCTAAAAATATTTCTAGCAACTTTGAGAAGTTGACTTTATGATCAACGTCTTCCACAGATGCAGGTTGTGGCATTCGACATTACATTTCAATGTACATTTTTAATTTTTCACAATATGAGTTCTTTTGTAAGTATTTCCGATAAAATTAGCATTAATAATTAGTGATAAAAAATAATTAAATTGTAGCTTTTCTGGAGATGGCTGAGGTACAGCCGAAACTGTAAAATAAGAAAGAAATTAAAACAGAAATATTGACTGAATTCCCAAGACTTTTTACTCACTCAAATTCAATTTTATATCAATTTGCACAATAGTATCCTTGTAATAAACTTTTGAATACAAATCGAAGGACCAGATTAGTGTTTCACAAGACAAGAATTCTTATCTTGCTTAGCAGTTTCTTGCTCTGGTCTTGCACAATTCTTTTAAGGCGATTTATTATCTTGTCTTGCAAGCCTCTTACACATTTCTTGTCTTGCATATTTTATTTAGTATTTTATATTTTAAATAGATGGCGTTACTAGATTTCTTGCTTCTTGTGCAAGATTCTTGCACAGCTCTCGCTTTTGCGGGGATTTACCAAGTTAACTCAAAGTTCCATTGTTGTATTGGGAACTAATATTCTTTTGGATGAATTAGAGGAATTGGCATTTGAACTAGATACACAAAACAGAACATCAATTGACGAACAAACTATATTAGACATAAATATAGTAAGAGACAAGATAATGAAACACTATAACAAAACGAATTAGATCTATTGCGTCTCCCTTATTATGGATCCACAGCACAAAAAAGAAGAATTCCAGCTCAAGATAAAAGCAAAAATTTGGAGAAAACTTCAATCAAGAAATTCGAAGACACTTTTCAAAATCGATATTTTATCGATTATAATAGTACTCAAAATAATGAGGATGAGAAGCAACTTGTAGTAACTTCTTTTGACGACTATGATATTGACTTCACTCAGATATTCATACTTTGAAATCAGACTCATTGATACGCAGTTCTGGCAAGAATGCAAGAGAGGCAAGAAAATCTTGCAATTCTTGCCAAGTCTTGCATCTTCTTGCAAAATCCAATTCTTGTTCTTGTTTTGCATTACAAGACAAGAGTAAGAAAAATGCAAGACTCTTGTGAAACACTAGTCTCTCGCTATGTCGATGACTTACTGATATTAAATATGGTATAAACGTAGACCTTTCGCAAAAACAACAATTTCTATTGTTCTGCTTGCAATAATGAGATGAAATAAACTAATATCGTTGAAAATATCCACTTTTCATCAATGGCAATTGATTTCATTGAAGAATAATAGAAATTGGAGAAAATACAGAGGAAAAACTGTGGAAATTTTGTCGAATTAACCACAAACATCTCAGTTATTCATGAATTTTGAAAAAGTGGTGGCAAAAGACTTTAACTTTTGATTTATCATGATGAGAAATAACTAGATACATCAAATACATTCAGTTCTGTATCAATTTGTATAAAAGTATTTTTGTAATAAACTTCTGAATATAGATCGAAGGTTTGCCCAAAAGTAGTTTTTGATTATGTTAAAAAAAATCGTACAGTGGTTTATGACACGATTTCGGTCGCCATTGCTCAAGAAATGTAATCAAAAATTTAATTGAAAAATTGAGCTGCCAAAAAATTATTTGGGACAACCGCCAACTCAATAAAAAACAGAGTTTTTGTATAATCAAGTTAAAAATAGGGAAATCCCATACCACTTCTCCTCCTCATGTATCATTTTTTTTTCGCATTTTTTGCGAGTCCAAGTCCGGCAAAAAAATTACGAGACGCCTCTGGTAAGTTGACACATATCAACTCTAGACCACCTTGTTTTACGAGGGCGGCGGACACCACAGTGGCAGAGATACAAGTTTTTAAATTTGGGGTGACACCTCATAAAGTAAGCTACGATGCGTCATACCTCATATTATTTGATTTTACGAGCACATGGTTATGGAGAACGTCACGGAAGGTGAATCATGAATAAATAGAGCGTGAGTAAAGGGGTTTTAACGTTTAAAGGGTTGGTTATACAAGGTAGTTTACATGTAATATAGTTTAAAAAAATACTGGGATCATGAATCATCTGTACATGTATAAGATTACGAATTCACGGAAATATAAAAATAAGTTACCGCGTCAGCGAAAATATTGAAGAATTCATCATTTCCGCTATCGGCGTACTTGCATAAAATAAGAAAACTTGTATATTTCGTTCTCTATCAAATTAATTATCCTTTTAGAGTAGGTATGTTGAACGTTATACTCCCATATCATCCATGTTGGTGTAATCCTAAACTTTTTGTGCAAGTTCTTCATAAAACAGTACTAGCTCTGTCAATTAACTTCCTTAAACAAATATAGAGTCACTTTGTGTATTTTCTTTCACTATCCCACGTACTTTGTTTTACGTGCCTGGTCCCAATTCTCCAATCCCTCATCTGCTCTTAGGGGACCGTTCATCTTTTCGTAATTTATTTCGCAGCAAAACAAACATACCCAACCTAGCGTTTCCTCTTTGTCTGTCGGCACTACGAGGTTAATTAGAAAATACTCAAGTATCTTACTCCGAAAGTTAGGCTGGATTCCCCTTGTTTACTGTATGCTATAGGCTCAGAGGATTTTTTGAACTGAAATATGCATATATTTCAGATATTTGAATATAAATAATGTTTTTGATCACAGGTATTGTACTAGTGATGGTATTATATAGTCAAACGTAAACTTTTTTTGGGTATGAATTAAGAATTGATGAGTCAGTTATTCATCAAACATTAAAGGGGTCGGAATCAATTTGCATTTATTATTCATATATTTTGTTGTATTGTATTATGATACTGTGCATATTTTTGTGGCTCATGCATGTTATAAAATGAATCTATTATTGTTGTACTAAATAAGACAAACAAGTTTAACAATCGTATCAACATTTATTGAGCTTCCAATCTCGTATTTCTTCGAAAATAGCCCAAAAATTTCATTTTCACTGTGGTAACATGCCGTTTATTCTTTTGTAATCATGCATCCTTTGAATATAACGCTACAGTACACAATTAAATATGTATATAAATTCACTTATTCACCCCAGTTCTACGCCATTCACCAAATCATTACAATCAGTTACAATTTTACCGTTGTCAAACACCAAAGCTAATGGCATATATACGTATTTTTAATCAGATTCATACCTTTCCTAACGTGATATATTTTATCAATCGGTTCATGATAGCTTTTCACTTTCATTTTGAACAATATAATCAGCATACGTTATAGTAATCAAGGTATCAAGGGTGCCTGAGGTCTACAGTGTACTTTCCGAAGGCCTCTGGCCTGAGGTGTGTACGTTGACCGTAGGCATTATCGTCCGTTCAACTCCCGTGGTGCCTTTAATGTTTAATGTCCGACTAATGTATATTTGAATCAAATTTTTTAGCAATGTGTGTCCTGTCATTGTGATATCTGTCGGAAAAGATACTCTAGTTACTTGCTGTAACTAGGGAACGTGATATTCTTGTTCGTTATTCAAATGTATATAAAAGAGGCGGTAGACAAGAAAATACAATCTTCGCAATAACTCAATTATATCTTAATACTTTTAGGTCTTTTTGCTTATCGACTATCTCTCTTTGGCCCAGATATTTTACTACCGAGCCATTTTTTAAGTTTGTGAATGGATAATACCTAACCGTAGAGGGCTCAATCTGAAGAGTATGATGGATGAGGCACCTATTAGTAACGCAATTCACAGAGTTTTGCTTTTACGCTTGGTCCACACTATGCCGTTGTTTGCCATTTGGCAAGACGACTTGGCAAAACTCAATTGGCAAAACCAGTTGGTGAACCACTGTCCGCATGGATATTAGCATTCAGATTCCGATCATTGAAATCAATGTCAAAATCAAACTCGCACAAGAATGTTTATCGAGGAGTGCTCACTAATCGTCTCAAGTGCTCTTATTATAATTGACAGTGAAGAAAAGAGTCGCAAACGGCGTAAACGACAATTTTGGGTATGTCCAAGTCTTCGAAGTAGAGCACAATATAATACAAATGACTTGATGAAGGACTCTTTTAAACAACAGTCCCACAAAACAGGACGGTCACGGTAAAAATCAATCAAACTCATAAATTTGTCGTTTGTCCACTCTATTTCCTAAACAGCTCCAGTTGACATGGTAGTTGTCATGTTTTGCCAGTTGGCACGTGCCAACGGACACGTCTACATTAGTTTCGGCTTTGCCAACTGGCCTTGCCAAATGGCAAACAGCGCACTTGTACACCAGTGCATTGACTTGGTAGAATAGCAATTTTTCCGCTTAATGTTGCTGCATTATCTTCAAATCGGCATCGAAATGGTTCAACAGCTCTGCATAATATACGTCTGTGGCTGTTTTGCCTTTTTCAAGTTAATCTACTTTAACCCTCTTTGGTAACGCGGTTAAAGATCGGCACACTTTTCTTCAAAATGACCAGATGATCGCATTTGCTGTCGATTGAGCAAATTGGGCTTCTTTATTCCCAAATATTCATACAAATGTTAAACAACCATTCTGTTGAAATGCCAACCATTCCAGCTCGTCCATTTATTGTTCACTTTTTGGCGTGGTAACCTATTCTGGATGGTTTGGATGCTCTTCATCAAGAATACTCTAATGACCGCGGCAAATAAATCTGTTCAATATCCAATTCCTGGAATAAAATATTCAGATTTGTTTTCTTGTTCAAAAAAAAGAATCACTGCACGATAAAAGTATATTATGCTACAAGGACCGAACGACTGTCATTTTTGTCCAGGATAAATTTGGCTGCATTCGGTGAAGACGAGGGCAAAGCCCGAGGCAGAGGCGAGGGCGAAGCACGAGGCGAAGACAAGGGCGAAGCCCAAGGCGTAGCTTCGTGCAGCCAAATTTGTCCGTGACAATAATGACAGTCGTTCAGTGTCCGTGTTGCATACGATACTTTTTGTAACAAGTGCACCAAAGTACCTTCATTACTAAGCTTCTCAAATAAATTTCGATGTATCTAAACTATCTTATCGATTTGACAAACTGTTTTTTGCAAATGCAATCATATTGCAGTGAACTAATGCAACAAAACATAACTTATATGATTTATATTATTGATTGATATTTTTCACATTTTCTGTGCTATCCCGTCCACAATAAATGCACATACTATAATGAACACATTCTATAGTACAAAAGTCTTTCAAATATCAATTTGAGATATATCAATGAAATGAAAAAATCCAACGGCATCCTGATCCATGATCTACAATTCCATTTTTACCCAGTGGACAAAAATATCCATTAATTCCCAGTCAACAGAGAATTCATGAAAATTGTTACCATGATTTGGAATTGAGAACTTTCGAAGCAGAAGTCAGCTCAGTAATAGGGTACTTTCGGTATACGTGTTACAAAAACGATTCTATTTATGTTCGTGAAAATGCGAAGGCTGTTCGTTTTCAGTAAATATGAAACACAAACTGAATGTCACCGTCGATTGATATTTTCATAGTAGAATTTATTGGAAACAATATTATCTAGCTTCAAATTGAGCAGCCTCAAACATATACCACAATAGATTTCTGGATGAAACGTATAAAAAACAACCTCCAACTATATAAGAGCAGGAAACGAGTGCTCGGAGGAGCAAGGGCTAAGACAAGGAGGAGCACTAAGCCCATTACTTTTCATCATTTTCGTGAATAGATAAAAATGGTAAGATAATAAATGATGACATCGAAAGAATGCAAAGATGAAGAAAGCATTTTCAAGAACTATTAGAAGGGAACTATACTAGCATCCAAAAATCAGAAAACGAAGATATACAAGAAAACACAATAGTAAGAGAAGAGAAAATATATCAGAAAAAGAAACGGAAGCTGTGTTGAAGAAAATAAGTGACGGTAAAGCATCGGGACACGATAAAGTTGAAACACAGCAACTGAAATATATTGGAGACGGAGGAAAGCGAATATTACAAGAAATGTTAAATCAAATTTGGAGAGTAGAAACAATATCAAAAGCCGTGATTTTTCCCATATATAAGAAAGAAAACAGTAGAGACTGTAAAAATGACAGAGGTGTAACATTTCTTTGCACTGTGGTTAAGCTGTATGAAGCAATATTAGAAAATAAAGTAAGACGAACAGCAGATGCATCAATAGAGAAAGCCCAAAGTAGATTCAGGAAAGTTTACTCTACACAAGACCACATACTCACGTTGAAAAAATCAATAGAAGAAACAATGACATAAGACAAGAAACTATCCAAATCATTTACAGATCTAGAAAAAGCCTTCGATAGAGTACTGCGGAAAAAGATGTAGAAAATATTGGAAGAAAGAAATGTGAGCAAACAACTACTAAAAGCAATACAAAGTGTATACAAAACAACATCCAACTACATAAGAGCAGGAAACGAATGCTCGAAGGAATTCACAACCAAGCAAGGGCTGAGACAAGAAGGGACACTAAGTCCATTACTTTTCATCATTCACTTGGGTAGTATTATGAAAAAGGTAAAGATTAAAACAAAGAAAATATACAAAGGACAATGCAGTCTAATTAGGACGACTATCTCAGAATGCGCCTTCGCAGATGATCTTGCAATACTTGCTAAGAATGAAGAAGATTCACAGCACAACATTAATATATGGAAAGAGGGATTAAACAAACACAACATGACTATAAATGTGGAAAAAGTTATGGTAATTTCAAGAGAAGATACAATCATAGAAATAAAAATAAATGGAAGAGAAATAGAACAAGTAGAAGCATTCACATATTTAGGCCCAGCACTGAACAGCAGAAGTAATATAGAAAACGAAATAAATAACAGAATACTGGCAGCTCATAGAAGCTACCACGCATTGAAAGAAGTCATTTTGAGTAGCAGGTAAGTATCGAAGAAAACAAAATGATACTTGATAAATCAATTGATAGACCAATATTAACCCTTAAGCAGGCGCGCTCCTTTTTACAACGTACTAGGTCGCACGGGGTGTCAGAAACACCCCTAAATTCAAAGCGTCCCTGAGTGTGATCGATATTTTTTGTTCGTTGTTTTTTAAGGTTTGTTTGTAAAGGTGAATTAAGGGAATGAAATTATGTTTTGATGCCTTCTAATTTAGTCAGAATAGAACAGAAAGATAAAAAAAATGTGGAAGGATGAAAATTTCATCGATATCAAGCTTTTATTTTAAAGTGAACCAATTTTAAACTTTACAATGATAATAAAACTTTTTAAAAGCACAGAAAACATGAAAGAAGGTTGTTTTTCACAAATAATAATAATTTATTAGAAAATTGAATCAACCAACTTACCAAGCTAGTAGAAATCATGCAAGAAAAAATGTAACGTGGGAAGGCGCACGGGGTGTCTACAGCACCCAGGGCCTGTTTGATACAAAATAACAGCCAACCTGACAATACAACTTCAAAATCGGCTAGAGAATATGATTGACAATACCTTGACAGGAAGGTACTGAGCAGAAGCGCTATCTATATGGTTCAGAACAAAAACCGTAGCTATATTTATAATACTGGGGTGTTTTGAACACCCCGCGCGACTGCTTAAGGGTTAATATACGGAAGCGAAACATGGACAGTAAGTCAAAAAACAAAAAGCAAGATACAAGCAGCAGAAACGAGATATTCAAGAAAAGTAGAAGGAATTACAAGACTAGATAGAATAAGAAATGAGCATATCAAACAGAAAGTATACAAACTATCATAGAAAAGGAACAACTAACATAATATGGACATTCAATAAGAATATCAGAAGATAATCAAACAAAAAAGGTGTGGCATGCCAGAGTATCAAACAAGAACAGGAGAGGAAACCTCAAAAATCATAGGAAAAGAGTATAGAAGAAATACTAAACAAAAACAACGTCACTCGGCAGAAAGGTAGGAAAATAGCAAAAAATAGAAAGGTGTGAAAAGACTTGATGAATAGATCGAAATAACAGAGATGGAATAGACTTAAATATGTACATTCCATGAGCTTGTTCCAGAAAACTATCAGTACCAACTTTATTCATTATTTCTAATACTAAAGTATTGTCTATTCCCTTTAACCATTAGATACTTGGGTGAAAATCCAAATATTTTTCTCTCACAATTGTGAATTGCCCTTTCATCTGTTTTGCCCTCAATTGCTAATTTGTATGCAAATTATTGTAAATTAAACCTAAAGGAAAATAGAAAATTGGTAATTCCGGATTGGGAACGTTTTGAGCATCTGAGCCAGCGTTGTGTTTGTTGCTTTATAATACCTCAACGCTGCGAAAGGGTAGATATTTAGTTCTCAGGTACAGCACAGAATAACTAATACCGCAGGATTTCGAGGGTGGTTATTCAACCTATATTAACTAGATTTGGGGGCGTTCTGGATCTTGGCTTTTCCACACTATTATAGAGGGTGCATAAATTAATAATCACAAACCACAGATAATTTATCAGTAAACAAATAAGTTATCGCTTAACGTCAGCATTACGCTTTTGAATATACTTTTATGGTTTCATTTACAGCCTTTGGCTCGTGCCCGGAACTACATCCTTGTAAAATATACTATTAATCAGTTACGTTCAACTCTATTGAATCATTCGATCACAAACATAACCTATAAGTGGTATAATTCAAAATCTGTCGTATAAATCTCAGATCATAATTTCTGAAAGGATAATCCAATGATATTTCGATTTCTGATGTCTTTATTCCACCCACCAATGATTTCGCACTGCTCCATCGAATTCGGGCAATAAAATAAAAATTCACATTTCGTAAAGGCCACGTCGTGGATTGAGTAAGTGAGATATTTCTCTTACTGATTCTTCAAGAAATTTCAGCTACTCTTTCAAGCGGCAGTTCAGATTCTTTTATTTACCGAGCTATCATAAATCCGAGAGATGATTGCAAACGCTGGGAAGATGACAGCGATTCGGGTTCGGTGGTGAATAAGAAATTCAAGTAACATAAAGCCGTAAAATTTCGCTTGGGCTTGGTTTTACTGCGTCGAAGAATAACCTTTAGGACAGGGCCGTTTTATAGTTATTTTTTGACACTCAAGAAACTTTTAGTATCACGACCAATATGAGAGACCTTATAAATCCATTTTCAACTTTTGCAAGTGACGTAGGTCAGAATTCATGCATAAAGTATAATCAATTGACCCACTTTCAAAGTTTGTGCGCATGCTCAAGCTATAGTGATGATTACTTACCGTCTGTGAACGATACAAATGACAAGTTTAGTAAATGGAGGGATAAAGCAAGAAATTGCAGACGTTTATAATGTGCACATATCTCCAAATGATATGCTGATGTGCACTTATAAACGTATGGCACTTATTCCCACCCATTTCATGAACAAAAATTATAATTTATATCATTTGCAGACAGTAAACAATCATTTTCCTATCATTTTTGCCCTTTGTTCTATGCATGCGTGCAAACCTTAAAAGTGGTTGAATTATCTTATCATATACATAAATACTGGTCTATTTTAATTATAGACGGTAAACGATCGATCAAAATTCTCTTTTACTTTTCACTATCCTGAGACGTAAAGATGTATATATTTTATCATTGTTACCTTCAGTGTCATTAGACAAGTTGTTGTTTTTTTCAAATGGATAAAATAATTCAATGATGCTTACAAGATAATTCTCTCAAGACAGTCCTGTTAAAAACTCAAGGCTCATGCTGCCACCCCGGTTTGCTGTCGCTCGGTGTCACTCATGATTCCTGCTCATATTTCCTGCACCCCTTCAACTACTCTTGCCCTGAATCTGTCTACTTGTGTGATACGACAACAGATGGTGCATCGAGCTGAATGCAAAGTGTCGAAATGCATTCTGGGAGCGAATTCCACTGAGGTATAAATCCCTCTAGTTTCAAAGTTATCTCTGGAATCTGTAAGCTCTTAACATTGGATTGATTACGGGATGAAAAATAGTTGAAAACTATTTAAGCTTTTTGTTTGTAAAAAGATGATTTTTAAACTAACTTGATTGAAGTTTTTAATAATTTTCTACATTTTCTTGAATAATAAACACCACAAATAATTTATATACTCTACTTCATCATGATGCAAATAAAACTTGTGCTGGATTCAAATCCACAACTCCTGTATCTGCAATAGTAGGTACAGTCATTTGGTAGTTTTACCTGAAAAGTTCTCAGGGAGTTTTGAAAATGCGTAATTTTATAGATTTTGATGTTCTCTTTTCGAATTTCAACTGTGCCACCTCGTATGTTTGAACAATAGTGCCTGAAAGCAGTTTTTTGACCATATATCCTCTCCGATCCATTTCACAGTAAAAATACTCATATACAAAATGAAACTAGAGAAAATTTTCCACAATTTTTGTGATAACCTTTTTTTTCGTGAAATCTATAGTTTTGGCGCACAAGCGCCGCAAAGTATATTTGGCGCGTAAATCGCAGTTGAGAATAAGAAGTCGTGACATAACTTCCTCTACGCAAAGATGCAGCAATTAACTTCTTATGATCATATCGTTTTTAACATACATTGATCTCTGTTCACCAGAAGTTCATCCTTGTTTTCCCTTTTTTTAATACTTGACTTACGAAAAGTCTCCAACTCTTTTTCTTTTACTTCAATCACTTCACTTTGATGCAATGGATTAGCACAAATAAAACAATTTACTTTATCAGAAGCCATGGCTCCATAAATGCAGAAGATACTGTGAAGGGAGAGAAGGACGCCCGACACAAAGGCGACGCATTCCTTTATAACTGCGGAGGACGGGCCATAATAAGCCAATTTTCTAACGCATTGTGAAATATTTATTGTTTGTATAGTTTTTAGATTCAAGTTAATTTTATAATTCACTAATTTCTGTTTAAATTAACTGTCACGAGTTAACGTGAATGTATAAAGGCTAACCGCATAGTGGAGCGGCGATACAAGTGACGATAAGTGGGAAGAATAGCGCGACGAATACAAACACACGCATTTCAATATAACATCGCATAGTGGACAGAAGAGCAATGCAACAATAAGCGCTGCCATAAGAGATAAGAGCAAAGGAATCTAACAAACTTGTTTTCATCGCTATTCTCGCTGATGATTTGGGGCAAAAAAGACGTTGAACGAATTGTTGAATGCCATTTTCCTCTAAGAAACATTTTTCTGAAAATTGATTTGATTATTATGAGATGTCTAATCTAAAAAAAAATTATTTTTATCTCTTGGAGTCTATTTTGGGCTCAATCAATTCATTTGCTGTAATTAATGATTGGTTATTCATAATAAATTGAATGAGGTTTAAGAGGAGTCTTTGCAATAAGATCAATAAATGCCAAATAAACGTACAGAATACATTATATCAAAAGTCTAAATATGAAGTAATAAATAACGAGTAAACATGCGTTGAAAATGTGAGTATTGAAAAAGTACAAAAAAAAAAAAATCAAGTTAACTGAGTGTAACTGTCAGTCTTTCATCAGGATGAATAGCGTTGTGATTGAAATATGTTCACTTCTTCAGTAATCTATAATGTTTTTCCGGATGATGGAACTCGCCATAAACATTCCGGGTTCGTTTGATGGCATGCACATTCGTTTTCCTCTTGCTTTTTCCTTTGCATGAGATACCATATTTTTAATAAGGAATTCTCCGTTAATAAAAGATTTATTACATACAAATAAACATAAACAAAAGAAAGCAGAAAAATGGACGTGGTTGTCGCTCATATCGCCGCTCCACTATGCGGTTACTTCTCTTTCCTCACAGCTCTCTTTGCTCTGTGCTCTACGTTCGCGCCTATTGTCCCTTGTATAGCTGCTCCACTATGCGGTTAGCCTAAGCCATAATTCACAATGGACGTAAGCATAAGAAATGCATAAAACATAAAGTTAAACATGTGCGATTCTTATAGCCGTATTCACAATGTTTTTACGTATTTCTTATGTTCACATAGTGCATAACAGCTGCATAAGAAAGTTGAAATCATCTCAACTTTACGTATTTCTTACGCATATATTTTTTTAATGCGCATGTCCAATATATTTTTTCAGACACAGGCAGTAAATGTGTCAAATGGATGAAAATAAACTTGTTTTTGTGGTTAGGAATTTTTGTAATCTTTGTTATGATAAAAATTCTAAACGAATTTCGTCTTCCAAAAATAGTATATTACAATACAAGTGAAGAAACTATGAGTTTTGCTCACGCGGGTGGCAGTTTTGTGCACGAGGCGCTAGCCGAGTGTGCAAAGGCACACAAGTGAGCGAATTCGTTTCTTCACGAGTGCTGTATAGCGTTTTGTTCAATCCTATTATTGAAACATTCATTAAAACATTAAAATCTATTACATTTCTTTAACAAAGATCATGTATAAAGTAGCATAGGCGGCGGATGCGTTGTTATGGATCATGTAAATATAAACATTCGCAACTGTCAAAAATATTATAATTGTTCTGTCCTGATATTTTTACAAATATAAATTGTGACACTAAAATGAAACAAGATAATAATGGAACTGTGCGAGGGAAATAATTAACAAAGAAGAGAAAACAAGTAATAGAAATAGCACTCAAGTTGATATTACAAAAGTTACTACGATAACTACAGAGTCTCATCAGTTTTCAGTTGCTGGTATATCTTGTTAAAGTAACGCAATTTTTAATAATTATGAAGTTCATTTTCATATCAATAAATACATGTAATAAAATGTATTGTAGTTTATTCTTTATTTCGTTGTGAAAGAGTGAGTGGACGAAAGTAATTACTCTCACTACTTTCGCCCACCCGTTGTCATAGGAATCACTGTAGTTGACAAAACAAACAGTTTCAAGATTGGTATCCAAGTAAAAAATAACATGTTTCAATAATAGGATTGAACAAAGAAATTTAATTGCAAACACGTGCAGAAACAAAAGTAATGCCCTCAACCAAGAGCTTTAATATAAAAAACAAAACCGAAAGCAATAAAAAATATTTTCAAACATAAAATTTGAAAAAAGGAATCTTTATAAAGACTGTTTCTATAAAATAATCGAATCAAAACAAAAATAAAGCAAAGCGTTGCTTAGGACAAGTGATTTGAATTGTGACAGATACTAAAAAGTAAAAGTACCTATATTTTATTACCAACTCAGGCCACAATAACCCTATAAAATAATTTTTATGCTTTGCTTATGCTATGCTCATTGTGAACTCGCGTAAGATTCTCATAAGAATTATGTCATGTTCTTCTTATGCTTACGCCCATTGTGAATTGAGGCTAATGTTTTGTGGCGCTCGTACACCAAAACTATTGATTTTACGAGAAAAAATTATATCACGTAAATTACAGGAAATTTTCTTTATTTTATTTAGTTTATGAATGCTTGTATCGTGAAATGAGTTGGAAAGGAGATATTGTCAAAAAACTGCTTTCAGGCGCCATTTTTCTAATATAGCGATGCAAGCGGCAAAGATACGAGGTGGCAAAGTTGAAGTGAAAGAACACATCGGAATTCATAAAATTACCCATTTTCAAAACTCCTGGTGAAATTTCCAGGTAACCTCTTTTTTTTAGAACCGATTGATGGTACAGTCACTCGGTTGTCAAGATCTACAATTTTATGAACATCATTGGAAAGAGAAAGGAAACAAGTTATATTGTGCGGGCTGTATTTACGCCTCACTAAAATCAACTCTCATTGAATTCAAAAGAGAAAATTTTAAATTACGGAACGTGCAGCTACTGAAATATTTCATTTGGAAATTGCAGATTTTGTATTGACTCCACGGTATTACGTTAGACAGGAAGGGAGATTAGTTACTTTTTAGTGTGAAACAATTACGAGTCGAGGCACCCAAGTGAATAATCAAATTTGAAGTATCTAAAATTATGTTCTTTAGTGGAATATATTTATTTAGACACCCCAGGTGGGTTTGCGTCGCTTGTGTTACAGCTCTCTAGATGCTTTATTTGAAGGATATCAGTCCTAATAGCTTTGTCCTAAATTTTCTGACATATTTCTTTCCATGTCTTCCTATGTCCTGTTTTTCCTTCAATTTCTTTATTCCTGCTTTATTCAGATCTGCTTCTTCTTCTTGTAGCCATTTAGACCTGGGTCAGTCTCTTTTTCTTTTTCCGCCTGGTTCCCATTGTAGAATTACCCTTACAGTGTCTTCTTCTCTTTTTCTCCATATGTGTCCTGACCGTTTCATCCTCTGTTGTTTTATTCACCTTACTTTATCTTCTCCTTGCAGTTCTTGTTCTATTTCTTGGTTCATTAGTAGTCCATATTCGTTTTCTGTCGTTTTTACTAGTTCTGGAATAGTTCTCACTATTTTTCTTTCTACTATTCGCAAATCTTCTTCATCTTTATTTTTCATTGTCATTTTTTCTGCAGCGTACATTATTATCGGTCTAATTATTGTTTTATATACTTTAATTTTTGTTTTCTTTGTTAGGTTTTTATCCTTAAGTAATTCTTTCTTTGAGTAATAGACTCTTTTCTATTCTTCTCTTGAATTTTAGTTTCCCTGTTTATTCTATTGAGTAGCATAATGCCAAGGTATTTGAATTTATTCAGTTCCTCAAACTCATAATTTTCGTTTTGTTCTCATTGATGTTTGAGCCTATTTTTTTTCCTTCTATTTCTATTGTTTCAACCATTTCTTTCAATATTTTCCTATTTTTTGTTACCAATACTATATCGTCTGCGTATGCTATTATTTGTCCGCCTTCAGTTCTGAGTGTTACTTTGTTTAAATTCTTCATCACATATCCTGACGCTATGTTGTACAGAGTTGCCGATGATGTACTCCTCTGTTTATTCCGAATCTCTGTGTTTTCCCTTTTTGTGCTCTTATTGTGGCTGTTGTTCCACTTAATGTCATCAGGATCAATCTTGATAGTTTAGTTATTATTCAAAATTCTCCTATGGCTGTCATTAGTTTTTCTCTTTTGATCAAATCAAACACTTGTTTAAAATCAATAAATGATCCATGTTCATTTTATATTCATGTGCTTTTCCTATTATCTGTCTAACTGTATGTATTGCCTTTGTTGTTGATCTGCCTTGCGTGAATTAGCACTGATGCTGCTTTATTATGTTTTCTGTTTCTTTCTGGACTCTTTTTTGTATAAGTGTTGACATTATTTTGTGAATTGAGACTATTTGTCCTCTTTTACATTTCTTTAGCATTTTTTCTGTTCTCAATACCTTCATTATAAGTTTATATATGTATTCGCGTAATTCATCACCTCCATATTTTATTAGTTCTGTGTTTATTCTATCTTTGCCTGGAGTCTTCCCATTTTGCCTGCTTCTGATTATTTCTTTGACTTCTTCTCTTGTTGGTTCTTCTAATACTCCTTCGTCCGCAATTTCATCTTGTGTTGTAATATCCACGTCTTGTCGCAGCTCTGTTAGCAGGTTTTTAAAGTATTCTATCCAGGTTTTCTTATATCGCTTACTTCAGTGGAATGTTGGAAATATATAAATTTCACTGACTTTAAACTGTAGTGTGTGAATGCAGCAGAATAAATGACTCAAACAATCCAGAGAACCTGGAATAGCATATTTCTCATAGATGAGGTTAAAAGTTAGTACGGAAAATATGCAACCGAGTACTCCACAATTGTTCACTTTAATATTTGGGTCGTTTTTTGAAGTGTTTATTCAATGCATCTGAACGTCCACCGCATTTTATTTTCAAGTGGAATTATTTTTTTGAATTGGTACTTCTTTCAAATTGAGTATTGTTATGTTATGTGCAATTAAATAATATGGAATATAATATTAGCAGTTCATTCTTTGAATTTATTATCGAAAGTTTGTTTTGGATCCTGCAGTTATGTGAGTGAATCGTGTTCGCATTTTGGTCAATAAGATGACTTCAATAGTTTCATAAGAACCTTGGACCGCATTAACTGGAGTAAACTCTAGTTGAAATTAGTTCCAGAATCAAATTACCTACTTCAAAATTGAAAATTTGACTGTAAATTATGTATATTTATTTGGAACTTTGTCGTTTCGATCCTTTGACCAAGGATCTTCTTCAGAAAACAATGATACAAAATAAAACAAGGCAAGTAACTAGATACTAAAAATATACAGAATACTAGATGTGATAACGTGGATATCACACCTAAACAAAAAGAATAAAATCCTCTGTCATTCACCCAAGGCTTGAGGAATACCACGTGAAAACCACAAACAGAGAAATCCTGCTTGGTACAGCACCGCACACATCCCAAATCACAAAATACGCGACATTTCAACAAGACAGCATAGCACTACTTTTTGCTATTGTTTGGCTCACAACTGCATGTCAAATAGTCTTCAGTGTACTTTATAATCCAAAATATACACAGAACTACACCAACCAAAACATAGTCACTATATATGTGTGTTATTGATTACAGAAAGCCAAACATTTGATAATTCAAAATTGTTTGAAAATTTACGTCTTATCATTTTAAAAATAATTATTGCATAAAATTATCCACGCTAGAAATACCTACCTCATAAATCTCTTTCAAATAAAAATTTCAAATACATTTCATTGTCAGAATCATAGATTGGTTTATAATGAAATCAATTTCTCATTTGACGTGAAAATTTCAAGTTTCATTGTGTTTCAGTAAATGAAGTGAAAGATATTTATTGGTATTGTTCCAGAAGCACGTGTGGCCATGTTTCAATAAAGAATAGCACAAAAACGAACAAATAAATCACAATAATACGTCCAGAAACTGTATTAATGCTCCATAAAAATAATATTAATGTTTGTCATACGTTCTGAATTTACAATTGCTACTAAAATTATTCCGAAACAGTGCACTTTTATGGGACAATGTAATAAACTGGTATTTTCCAACAAAAAGTTTGATTCCAATTATTAGTTTCAAACTCCAGTTTTATATCGACTAGGTATGATATTCGGCATGAATTTCCAGAAAATGTTATACTTTATAATCTAACGCTCCTGTATTTTGTTTTAATGAAATTTCAATTTATTATCAACAGTGTACCTATTTCATGAAGTTCATTTCGTAACTCAATTTTCTGTGAGCTTCTTGAGCAATATAAAATAAAATTACAGATTAATTTTCACTACTATTCTTGCATTCTCTTAGGTTTATTGCTCCTTTGAAATGAGTTTATAATTAATTTATACCTAAGCGCATATTTTGATAGGAATTAAAATATCGATTTTCTTTGTTCACTGCTCGAATTAATATAGTCAGCCCGTATAAAATGAAAACTCAATATCTGTTTTATACAATCAAATTCGTCCCTTGCAATTAATATAAGATGAACGACTCGTTCTTTATATAGGTAGAAGGAGGGGTCTCTTCTGTTTACTTACGTTGGCCTGACAGTTCTGTGTGATGGTCTATACTTACGCACGACGCTTCACTCGTGCATTTATGTGTAATCTCCTTTTGTCTCAATAATAACTGAAAGTATTATTTCAAATATTTTCCTATGAAAGAGAATTCAGTACATTTTCTTTTTTTGATCACTAGCGACTTTTTAGCGCATTTTTTGGAAAAAAGCGCTATTATATTCACTTTGGCTGCCTGGCTGTCTGGCGTGACGCTGAGTTCTCAGCAACTATACTATTCGCAGACTTGAAACTGGTACTAAATAAAAGCTGCTGTTTCGTAGGCTTGCACAAATTGCTTTAATTCAAACTCAGTGATTGTGGAAGATTAAATTATTCAATTACTTGTTTCAAGTGAAACAATGCCCATAGATATATATGACATTAGAGTTATGGCAACTAAAGTTTATTCAAGTAGATAAAAATTTAGTTACAACTTTAGCCGTCGGTGTCACTATTATTATGTACAGTTGTCAAATCTGTCCGGGATTCATTCAATGACTTATTTGACGCAAATTTGAAGCTTATTAGAATGAATTATTATTATTGGATGAAAATTTGTTTACTTTTGGTGTATTTTTTTTATATAGCTTTGATAAAGATCAAATTATTATTTTAAGGTACAGCACTTGACCTCCCGTCAGTCAATAACTGAACAATGAAGATTAAAAGGTATTTTTGAGTTTGTACATGCATAAATTATGTACCTATCAAATAGTCAACTTGACACTAGTACTAAATTGAAGCTGCTGTTTCGTAAGTTTGCTCAAACTGCTCGATTTCAAGCTTAGTAATTGTAAGAGATGATAATTTGCGAAATCTCTTAAGTAACAAGCATTCATGAACTGTCAAAAATGCGCTTTCATCATCTAGATGATTCTTCAATTTTTTTAAGATACGAATGTCATGAAAGTTCATGAAACAGGTAATATCCTATACTTTTCTACGGTTTGACAAGACTTTTTCCAAAATGATGTCGTTTCAACTTTCAAGAGAGACAGATCATTAGAATATATTTTATTTCATAATCCGTAAAATATTAATATAACTCAGTATGATTTGGAAATTCACAGCAGAATCATGAGAAATATTCGTAATAACGTCATGCGACAAAAACTTGGAAACATGTCAGAAAATATACATTCTTATTTGAATATTGATAAAATAAACTCACAAGCAAAGTTTGTCATGACATAAATTCGATTCCCCTTTATCTGAACTAAGTTTATTTGCGCTGACTGTGTTAACATCAACTTGTTTTCTACACAAAAGCTGACAGTCGTAAGACATGACAGATAATCATGTTCATACAACAAATTTATCTTCTAATGCTTCAGTAACTTTATTGTAATATGTGATGTCTTTACAGACTGAAAGAATTTTGATGGGGAAATTTTGCCAGGAAAAGCTTCGCAACAAACTGAGAAATTGAGAAATTTATGCCCATTCTACGAGTACAATAAATGACAATGGAGCACGATAGATTAATTTATATTTCCTACAAGTACAAATTGCTTTACAAGCTGTGAAATTTGAACAAAATTTATTACTACATCTTCATATTTGTAATTTAATTCGCAACTTTCTTACTTAATTCTCATTTTGCTTAAGTGGCCTGCCTTACATCTTCTCTTTCTCAGAGCTTCCTTCATTTCTTTTTTCCATATTTTCTTGGGTCTTTCTCTTTGCTTTGTTTTTGCTGTTCTTGCTTCGTACACTCTTCTTGTTGTTCTTTCTTCTCCCATTCTATGTATATATCCCCACTATCTTAATTGTTTCTCCTCTATTATGTTTTCTATCGGTTTTATATTCAGTGTCTCTCTATATTCCTTGTTTCTTATCCTGTACAAGACTGTTTCCTCTTCTATTTTTCTCAGGAATTTCATTTATGTGCTGTTTAATTTACTGCGTTGTCTTTCTGGTGTTGTCCAGGTTTCTGATCCGTATGTCAGAATAGGCACAGCTACTTTTTTGTATACTTGTGTTTTGATTTCCTTTGGTATTTCTTTATTTGTTTGTATGGGGCTCTACAACGCATTAAATAGTCTACCTGTGGCTCCTGTTCTTCCCCTTATTTCTTCATCTAGTTTTCCGTCATAGGTCAGCATTGAACTTCTTCTACTTCTATCTTGATTGCTCATCAACATCGATTTGGTTTTATTGCGGTTCATCTTCATGTTTATTTCTCGGGATATCTTCTAAATTTTTCTAGGAAAAACTCTGCTTTCCAACAAATTGAGAAATTGAGAAATTTATGCCCATTCTACAAGTACAATAAATGACAATGAAACACAATAGATTAATTTATATTTCCTACAAATACAAATTGCTTTACAAGCCGTAAACTTTGAACAAGTTATCTTAAAATTTATAACTACATCTCTATATTTGTAATTCAATTCGCAACATATTACAGTTTGTTATATGATTGAGTAAATGTTAAAGAACAATGTTAATAAATCAATAGAATTTATAGGAGATGAGCTCTTCCAATTTCTAATTTACAATACTGCATTATTATCAATAAGGAAACGAAAGACAGCTTGTTATTGTATCAGACGTGATTTCGAAAACTTATGCTTCCAAATTTTCTAGCATTTATAGTAGAATAACGTTCATCCTCGGCTTATCTAATTATAGTTCTATGATCTGCTCTTTACAGACAGTTGTGTGCTTAATTGCATCAAGAGACATACTTTGAAATGCATTACATTAGCAATTCCAGAAAGTTCTATCATTCATTAAAATTGAAAACGCTACCACATGACGTATATTACATATAAAGTCTATGTAGAAGTTAAATTTATATTTGAATTATTTATTTCATTTTCTGTTGATGACATAAAAGACAAAATGTGAACTTAAAATTCTATTTGGGAGTCATTTATAATAATTTTTGCGCAAATGTACGTTGTTACGGAAACCTATCTATCTATAATGTGTGCTTCGGTATAGGCTATGTGCAAGGGGGCGGAGTTTGAACAAATATCGATGCGGGCGCTCATGGTGAGCACCATTGTAAGCATCAAACTTCATTTCTCAGGATACGTCATCAAGCATTGTAGTTTAAAAGTGAAAATAATTGCATATAAAACTTAGGAAAACGCTTGTTCTGTTTCAGGCAGTTGTGTTAAAGATGATTCAAGTGAAATATAGTTTCAAAGATTTTATGTACGCAGTTATAACATGGAAAAACGAATGAAGTGGATCAAAGCGATAAATAGAGTATTATCTGTCTTTCATTATTAATCTATATAACGAAGATGTTTGTAACTCAATTGTGAAATTAGAAAAATCCGTCATCAATTTGGGACTCATGAATCTACCTCTATCTCTAATTTGTAAGATGTTTCAGTGATAGAAGTTTGTCGGATGCACTTCTCAATAATTTTGTTGTTAATATTACCAGCAAAATATTCTTCAACGTGTTAAATATGGCAAAACTAATTTCACACTTTTTTTCAATGCTTTTTCGGTAGGAGGGATACAGTGTTTGATACATATAAACCCGATCCGCAAGATCATCGGCGTCATAATTTGATGTTATCCTGTCAATTTAGACGAATTAAGACGTTTTCCACAATAGGTACGTCATAGATAAAAAAAAATTCAAAATCAATAATTCCAACGTACCTTTTTTGCTATGCAAGTTATATCATACGCACGCAGCTGAATTAAATAATATTAGTACATTTATAAAATTGAAGGTATGAAACAATGATAAAATGGGAGTTCAATCGTTCTCTATTGCCCGCTGGAGGCGCTAGTAGACTTCATACACGTAGCCTATAGAGTCTCCCGCGGGCCTTTCTTCAGAGTGATGTGTGAGTGTAAGTGTACCTAAGCCAATGACGTATTAACAGTAGACCCAGCACGCGGCGTTTGTTTTGATGCAGGAGTAAACAGTGAGGTGAGGAGGGTGAACATCGTTGTATCGCAGGTTGCGTACCTACATATTTTCATTTGAAAAAATATCGATTGTGAGATATGGGAAAAATCTCGTTTTTGTTTTATTTTGAATCAATTAATATATTATTACTTCTATTTTAACAAATATATACATACAGTACAAAATGAAGGCACGCACTTCTCAAACATAAATAAAAGCAGGCAAACCGCATAACAAGCATGTTTCTCCCTTCGCTTCTCAGAACTCCTCACCTTGTAAGTGTTAACATCACAACAAACTGTGGACTGCCATAGGACGCGCTGGGTCTACTTTAATAATACGTCATTGACCTAAGCTAATTTGTTTGTTTGTGTCATATATCCAAGGGTGATCAGTTTACAATCCAAAGACTGTGCAACGATCTCTTTGTAGTTCGTCTTTCGTGAGAGACTGGCACTTGCTGCGCAACTGTAGTACAGCTACTCATCCAAAGGTGTCACTGATGTCGCCGGAAGTTACTTACGAAGAAGTGTGTTGGGAGTTTGGGTATTCACGGAAACCTGCTGATAGTTATTCATGTATCTAGTGCGCGAAACTATACTCTGATGTTTAGGAAATCATTCAAAAGCTCCCAAGAAATTTTGTGCACGAGTTGCATACATTATTTTTTCTACAGGCGTCAAAAAAATATATTATATAAAATCAGTGCACGAAATACTTTATGCCCGTTGTCATGATAAACAACTCCAATGCGACATTTCGCATACTAATATTGATGTACAAATGTCATGATTTCTTGACGTTTGTAGAAAAAATACCTATCGCCATTTCTGAACAATTAGACTATTTGAAATTATTAAAAGGTGGAATAATATCTGAAATCAGTCTTCAAAAAATTTAGGCTTTTCATATTAGTTCCGAAAGATATGAATGTATCTATAACGGAAAATAATGATCCGCTTGACACTGAAGCTAGTGGAATTGGGGGAACCCGTGGCCGCTATTCCATTGAAATTGTTTGATTCGTAAAGATATCTCAATATTGACTAACAGCAGTGCTGTCTTTCATTCTGACGTCCAAGACACTTAAATTCACTTTGCATTTTTTCATACTCCCAATTGTCGATGGTATTTTAATACAAAGCATTATCTCAATTGACAGATCTGTGGTGGAATCACTACAAATTGACATTGATATTGACTTGATAATAATAGTCACTCTACCATGGAAGCTGGTCACGACATCGATTCGAATTTATCATATAGGGACTTGAGAGGAATAAAGTCAGATTACCTTCTATGAAAATAAGACCTGGGTTAAGATGACAAGAATTACATCAATGTCAATTCAATGTGGTACTACCATAGTTCTTGAATACATTAAAAAACAAATTATAACTCATATCAAATTAACCCAAACCAAGCAAAAACTCCCCTGTTTAAAAAATCAGGCTACTCAAGCCATTTAGTAAATTTTTTAAGAAGATCTCTAACCGTGAGACATCTTGGGACCACCCCAGTTTGAATCGTGGCTAAGACCACCGTACATGGCAAGGGTGAATTCCCAGCAGTTTTTAACAAGAATTATTTATGACGATTCGGTGTAGATGGCTTGACGTAACATTTTATTTATAGAATCATCCCGAGGGAAAGCTTCAAATCCAGAGATTTTTCATATTGTCATATTTAATAAATGTCGTAGGAATAAAACTTGTAAATATGATATTTGAAATTTTGCTTCAGTGGAATATACAATGCTTATTGACAAAAAGAAATTAAAAAAACAAACAGGCCAATATTCTCACCTCTTTGAGAAACTCTTCTTCCCGGAAATTATTGCGCTGCCTTTGTTTATTTTAATTATTAAGCCCAATTTTTGTTCAAGTAGCGCTTGCACAAATCATGGCATTACGGATCTTTATAGTCGAGATCATTTCAATTAGATCTTTCAAGGCCTCTGTGGCAATAAATATATTTTTTCTACAGTCACTATAGAATGATACCCATTCCACACGCTGTAGCGTGCGGAATAGGGGTCATTCCGCACGCTTAGAAGTTCCCAGGAGAGCCGCGTGGCGTCGCGAAAAAACTGTTCCATTGCTGTCATAATTTCATTCCTCTTCGATTTTCCTATCATTTCTCTCCAAAAAAATATCAATATGAATAATTTTGTCAAAGTTTGATGAATTGGAATAAGATCAATGAGGCAAATTCTTTTTCAAAAAACTGCATATTTTGCTTATAAATATTTCCGCGAACACCTTTGACTGTAGAAAAAATAACATCCGTCACTCGTGCGAATCGATCATTCCATGCTCATGTGAATTCTGCCACTCGACTTCGTCTCGTGGCTGAATTATTCGCATTCGCATGGAATGATATCCATTCCGCACTTGTATCGGAATATACTATTCTTTTGGCAGTAAATTGATGAATCTGAACTTACAGCTCAGGGTATTACTATGTTTCAAAAGAAGGTGACGGTCATTCCACAAAAAATTAATAATTTTTGATCCATCATTACACCTTCTTGCAATAATTTTTTTCATTTGATAAAAGTATCTACAGGGTGTAACAGAAATAAGAACATTAGTTTCAACCAGTAAAAAAACTCGTCAAGTATAACAATTTATCTAAATATTTTTTTCCCAAATTCTCTTTTTTTTTGGCATTTTTTATCCCATATAATTCAACTAGTCGTTTATGTGCATAATTATTGGATCCAGTAGCAGTTACAACGAAACAATTGATTTTGAATATGTAAGTTATCAATTCCTACAAATAAATTCTGGAAAAAAATCGATTATCAATTATTATTATCACCAAAATTTAGACCTGTGAGAATGTCTAGCTTTTCTGTTTATGATTTCGCAGGCGGTTTAAGATTAGCTCAGCGAATTTATTTGGAACGATTTCCGAATTGTCATTGTTCACTGAAAATTGAATTATTGTGGTTATGCTTATGTATTTATTGTCAAAATATTGTGCACTTATACATTATGATCAGAATACTATGAGATATTTAGAACTTATCGTTCATCTGAAACGTAAAACAGCAGATGAGATGAATGAAATATATCAATTTATAAATAGAGCACCTGTGTATAAGTTTTTTCTCTTATTATTACAAACTTCACCCACAGGTCGTTTCAATAAAGTATGCTCCGTGAATTGATCTGCTGGACAAATGAAATATTGTATCTTATATTTCATAAAATATTAAATATCAATTATCAAATTCAGTTTGATACATTTATAGGTTATGTTTTCTATTCTTCAAGAATAAAAGCTTCAAGAATCTTTGTGGCAATATTTTCAATTGAATTATTCAGTAAATTATTTGTTTTAGAATTGCCTTTCATTTGATATTCCACCGTTTCTTTAAATAAATCCTTGAATGATTCTCTATTTATGTTTGAGAACCAACGATGATAGAGTGAGCAGCGATTACTTTTAAGCTGCTCATAGATAGCAGCACAGTCTGGCACAAATTCTCAGAGCCGGAACTAGGGTGTGGCAAAAGTGGCCTCTGCCACGGGCGCAAACTTCTAAGGGGCGCAAAATTCCATGAACCGCATTGAACAAATTATTTAAATTAAAATTTAAGAAATGTTTAATGACAGATTTGGGTGGGGTAGCTTATACCGTTATACTACCTGCTACCTATTTCATCCTAAAGTCAACTTTATAATTTTACTTGGGTTTATATTCGTTATTGGAGACCACCCTAGTTTGTATCAGCAAATAGTCCAGCTTCTGCTACGCTTGATTTGTGAAAGAAGAATATATTTTTAACTTTTAACTTTTCTGGTATTTCCTGCAAGTAAGTATATTTTCGTATTATGACATCATTTTAGTCTCAAAATAGAATATTTTCATTCAACCAGATAACCGTATGCTGCCTAAAAAATCGTCAGATGCCTAATTTTGGAAAATAAAAATAAAATTGTTCAGCGAGCTGACCAAATGGACCGAAAAGGTCATAATAGGGGAAGTGTTGTAATCGTGATTTTTAACAGATCGAGATATTTATGGCTCTTCACGTTTTAGACTACTGAATCCAAAAGACATATGTAGCGATTCTGGAATTTTCTATAACGCTACACAGAACTGTAAATCTGAACAAAATCGCAACAATTTCTGTTGAAAAATATATTTAGTGTCATTTGACATCAAGAAATGATGCGATTTTGTTCAGAGTCACAGTTCTGTAGTGTTGTAGAAAATTTCAGAATCGCACCAATAATTTAAAAAAAACCGATCTGTCTATCGGTCTGTTTGTATGGAAGCACGATAATTTGAGAGCGCGTACGAATTTTCGAATGAAATTTTATATTCAACTTTTTCATCCAAAAGCCAAATTCAAGTTCGTAGATGAGCTTTTTTCAACCAGTGGTAGCAAAACTTTATTGATGGAACTTTTTAGTTTCTTGCGTTTATTTTTTAACGATATTATTTGGCACAACATTAACGTAGAACGTTTTTCCAAACTATCAGCGGTTCATTTTTCATTATTAAAATTTGAATTATTATAAAATTGGTTACATTTTTTTAAAGCAAACAAATAATGAGAACCATGATGTGAAATTGGAATTATTTACACTTATATTTGGACATCACATGCAAACATTCGTCGATTGTTTTTTTAAAATTCTCACCCTATCGTGTTTGGTATCAAATTAAAAGCTCTTGCAGAGATAATTCTAGTGTAAGTGTCAGAGAGGATTTTGAAACGATTGTAATTCGTTTCTTTTACAAATTTGAATTTGAAATATAACTGCCAACTGTCACTTTGACAATGACAGCAGTCACGTTGAAATATGTAATTAGTTGATGCGACACTCTAAAACAGTGATGAAACTGGCCAGGAAATTAATGGTCGGGGAAGTACTGTGTAGCCACAGTAGATTTTATTGTATTATGGCATCGATTTTTGCTTCATATAATGGATATTAAGATGTAAGTAATATTTGATGTACCTGATTGATTATAATTTTGTATTAACTATGTAACTACTTGGTTTGAAGAATATATATTTTTAGCGCATTTTCTGGGAAAAAGCGCTATTATATTCATTTTGGCCGTCTGGCTGACTGGCTGGCTGGCCGGCTGGCTGGCTGGCTGGCGTGATACTGAGTTCTCAGCAACTATACAATTTACAGACTTGAAACTGGTACTAAATAAAAGCTGCTGTTTCGTAGGTTTGCACAAATTGCTTTTGTTCAAGCTCAGTGATTGTGGAAGATTAAATTATTCAATTACTTGTTTCAAGTGAAACAATGCCCATAGATATATATGACATTAGGGATATGGCAACTAAAGTTTATTCAAGTAGATAAAAATTTAGTTACAACTTTGGCCGTGAGTGTCACTATCATTATGTACAGTTGTCAAATCTGTCCGGGACTCATTCAATGACTTGTTTGACGCGAATTTGAGGCTTATTAGAATGAATTATCATTATTGGATAAAAATTTGTCAACTTTTGATGTATTTTTTTTTTTATATAGCTTCGATAAAGATCAAATTATTATTTTGAGGTACAGCACTTAACCTCCCGTCAGTCAATAACTAAACAATGGAGATTAAAAGGTATTTCTGAGTTTGTACATGCATACATTATGTACCTATCAAATAGTCAACTTGAAACTAGTACTAAATGGAAGCTGCTATTTCGTAAGTTTGCCCAAACTGCTTGATTTCAAGCTCATTAATTGTAGGAGATGGTAATTTGCGAAATCTCTGTAGTAACAAACATTCATGAGCTGTCAAAAATACGCTTTCATCATCTAGATGATTTTTAAATTTTTTGTATTATGTCGTTTTTGCTTCATAATCATAATAATCTTTTACACAAAATAGGGACGCAATTTTTTGATTCGCCACGGGCGGCCAATACCCTAGTTCCGGCTCTGCAAATTCTGACTGTATCCAGACTATTCAAATCAATTGATTCTAGTACAATGAATTTGTGCAGACAATTTAATGTTTAAGAAATGTACTATCTGAAAATATACGTGAAATCCCTAAATTGAAATCAAATTTCTCAACAATGTAATATAAATACAAATAATAGACCAAATTGTTGATTTCAGAGACAAATTTTGTCCTTTTTTTCAACTATTGCAAAAATAGGATTATCGAAGTGAGCGAATATTAATGTATTGCCAAAATACTAATATTCTTTCAGTTTCAAATGAATGATTTACAAGACTACGATGGTTCAAAGTCGCAAAATACTCATTTTAATCGACAGTTATCATTTTTACAACAAATGAGAAACATTCAGTTCGAACTCTAGGCGCACTATGATGAATTTTTACTCGATATCCAAAGGATTTACAGAAAAAAGCTATCAAAAAAAACTGTCATGCTTGACGAATTCTATTACAGATTAAAACCGATGTACTTGTTTCTGTTACATCCTGTATAAATAGTATGAGAACATTTGTGAAAATATTCCGTGATGTTATTGCCTAATTTTCCCAGTCTCACATAACTGATTCCCAAATCTAGATTACATAGATAATTTATTATTAAATATAACATAACACAACATTATATCAAAATACTATATATTAGCTACGTATGTGACCTTTGAATCAAATTCAGTAATTAATCTGTTTTCGCTAATGACCGGACGAGCTAGTTTGCCAAATAATCACAAATATTTATATGGAATTTTGTAATTACAATTTATTGAGTTCAAATAATTGGTTTATTATTTATTATTAAGTATGAAAACAGGATATAATAGCATTATTTATTATTTATACTCTGGAAAATAAGTCACAACTATATTATTCTTATTTGATTGAATGCTTGTGAAAAAACTAGTTTCCTAGAATTTTAATCAATAATTTTGAATACTAGTAGAACGAGCTATAATTTATAATAAATGAAAACTGGGGTCAAACGTTCTATAAGCTACTCCACTCTCGATTTCGATGAAACTAACAGAAACTCTTGTTTAAATTCCATTATTAATTCTCCTGTCTCTCGACAATTCACCGTGTCACATATACGAGCACATTCACTTGTTCTAGTTTCCTGCTTTCCACCAAAATATTGCAATCGGTCACCATTTAACCCTTCTCAAGCACCAAAACTTTATAATAAATTAATATCATAAATTCCTGGGAAAACAAAGCAATATATTCCTCCGGTGAAAATACCGTTGTAGATTAGTCCGTAAACAAAATAAAAGCAAACTGACCCTGGCAAATCTCATCCCAGATTACTTTCTCGCGATCATTCCACCTCTTTCCCTCCAAAACACTCCACTTGAACCATCCAGCATCTCATTCTCCTATCTCACATTCCAGTGCTGTTCCATTTGTGCCAGGCACTTTCACAAAAGATTAAAAATAGACTCCGTGACGGGAAAAACAACACGGGTATTATGTCGAACTCATCCATTTGCTTCTTAGCCAGAACCGGCTAAGTGATAAGGTATCAAATATCATAAAAAGTAGTAGCACATGTTGGCTGCCGACAAAAGCGAACTAAGGAACGAAGTAGTGTGGGGGGTGGAAAAGTACTCACAGCTAATTACGGAGTGCTATAGGGGCGAAAGGCGATCCCAGCAAGACTCACCCTAAGATGAAAGAGGATGAACTGATCTTATAACTAATCGAAAATTAAATATTAATTGAACTAATTGCTTAGGTGCTATTGATTGAATTTTAACAAAAAAAGGGTAGTCTTGAGTACTAAATACACATCTACTATGTTTTTTTGGTTTCAATCTGAAGTACAGGCCAATAATTTTTTTTGTTTTGTTGCAGGTACGTACATCAATGATTGATATAACTTTGGATTAATCTACAGCTAGGTAAGATTCTATAGAAACCAAATATGATTTTATTCACTCCAAAATCTCAGCACATTATTTGAAACAAGCCTCTAGAGACTTCCTTCTACCCCCTTGTGGATCCTTCAAGAATTTCTACCATCCGCAATCCTTTTCTTTTATGCAGATCACCTCGGTTGCATCGAACGATGTTCTTGCTCCACCAGGTGTTGTTGAACAGCTTTCTGCAATGCTTGCTCTGCGCTTTTTATTACACTCGGGTGTGCAGTATTTAAATAACTATATTTCTAATCCTTCCACAAGAAGGAAGAGTGCAGACTACGCGGTTTGTATGGAAATGACAAAATGGGGATTTGCATTTTGTTAAGTTTGAGGATAAAGCAAATCGGGCAGAAGTGGAACTATTCCGGAAATTGAAATTCTGAGATGGGAAGAGACTTAGCTAAATGGTCCCCTGTGACATTTATGTTAAAGATGAGCTACTGCTAGTATATCTCATTAACAATTAAATCATTTCATATTAAGACACTTTAGATTTATTTGTACCCTGTTTTTAAAGACCATTCAAAGCATCGACTGTGATCGGTTGAATTCCGAAGGTCCGAACAGTGATATATCATTCTTGCGGCAGTTTGTAAATGAAATTCGTTGTTTTAAAGCGGAACAATTTACCACCAGGGGTCGACCTCCTCCGAATTGAGCTGTCAGCCTTCTCCAGCCTCCAGAGAAGGAAAAAGAAGATAATTATCCTTAAATGATTCGTAATAGAGACAGGTGAAACTAGGAACAAAGTTTCTACACCAAGCAGAAAATCACATGTTAGGTTAGGTGATTTGTTGCCCCACAGGACGGACTTACATTTAGGTGATGTCAGCGACTTTTTAAAGGTCTTATTGTAGTATGGTTCATTTGAGAGAAGGAATTTATTTGAACCTTCAGTGCGGCTTTAAATTGGAAATTATCTCTAACAGGCATTTTTTTAATGTAAAAAATTAAGCTTTATGCAAAATAATCTTTTCAATTTGAACAGGCCTTCATTATTTCTGTGGGAGTACGGATATTATCCCATTGAGAAGTTGTTACTTGTTAATTAAATAGATTACAATAGTAAATGAATTCAATTCGGCGAAAAGAGAATTATTATGCGCTTTCTGATTGAATTTTTTGTCGAATATTCAATCCTTTTATTCCTGTACGTTAATTAATAAAAATTTGCCTCATCTTTATTCGATTTCCGGAGATATTTTGAAATCAGATATTGGTGTAGCTCGTACTGCATCAAATTCATGAAATCAATTCAGTATATTTTTTCTTACACTGTTTCGGAATTTACCCATTCTACAACTTAAATTTATTCTTGTTTGGAACATGCTTCATATATCGTTTAGAATCATTCCATCATCACTTGCTACAAACGTCTTAATAATTCAGGAATTTATGTTTCATGTTTCAAAGTTTTGAAGATTTCTTCTGAGTGTTTGATGAATTTCCAAAATATTTGTTATAGAATACACTATTCTAAGGTTGCTGTCAGAAGTTGATGTTTACGCTTTTATTAATCAACACAAAGTTGATGTTTTCTGAGCTGAGGTGCTTACTTTGCTAGGCATTTCTCATAGCAACGCGTACTAAGCTTAACTCAATTACATTCGTAATTTTTGTTAGACTTGGATTATTCTGAAGTTTTACAAAAAAAATTATTTAACTCATACAGAGAATATTGTGTGTATTGTAAGCGCAAAATATTTTTGTCGCTCTCCGTTGCAGTGTTCACCCTTGACTTTCACTTCAACATTCTTCATCAAGCGACTATAGTTATTTATGTATCTAATGCACGAAATTATACTCTGGTGCTTGAGAATTATTCGAAAGCTCCAAAGAAATTTTGTGCACGGGTTGCATACAACATTTTTTCTACATACGTCAAAAATTATTTAAAAAATTTTAATATCATACTGACATACAAAAATTAGTGGAATTATTCTTCTGTTGTCAAAATAAAATCAGTGCACGAAATACTTCGTGTTCGTCGTCATGACAAACAGCTCCAATGCGACATTTTGCATACTAATATTGATTCACAAATGTCATCATTTTTTGACGTCTGTAGAAAAAATTGAAGGATCATCTAGTGATGAAAGCGCATTTTTGACAGCTCATGAATGCTTGTTACTCCAGAGATTTCGCAATTCACCATCTTCCACAATTACTGAGCTTGAAATCAAGCAGTTTGGGCAAACTTACGAAACAGCAGCTTCCATTTAGTGCTAGTTTCAAGTTGTCTATTTGATAAGTACATAATTTATGCATGTACATACTCAAAAATACCTTTTAATCTCCATTGTTCAGTTATTGACTGACAGGAGGTCAAGTGCTGTACCTTAAAATGATAATTTGATCTTTATCAAAGCTATATAAAAAAATACACCAAAAGTATAATAATAATTCTTTCTAATAAGCTTCAAATTCGCATCAAACAAGTCATTAAATGAATCCCGGACAGATTTGACAACTGTACATAATAATAGTGACACCCACGGCTGAAGTTGTAACTAAATTTTTATCTACTTGAATAAATTTTAGTTGCCATATCCTTAATGTCATATATATCTATGGCCATTGTTTCACTTGAAACAAGTAATTGAATAATTCAATCTTCCACAATTACTGAGCTTGAATTTGAGCAGAAAATAAACTAAGAGTGTGATTACATTAAATGCGAGCGCGTGCGATTTTGTGGACGTAAGCGCTCGTACGACGTCTCCGGTGAAAATAAACCTGTTGAAATAAACACGTATGGCTACACTGCAAACAATTTTGACTGACGTGCTCGTTATCGCACGGCTTTCAAAACTAAACAAATTGGTTAGATTTTTCTTGCGCTGTCGTGCGAGTCTATTTCAGCAATTTGAATGAAAAAATTGATATTGAAACATTAATCTGTTATATCGAGTCAAGAAAACCATTATGGGATCAAAATTCTAGGAAATACCACAGAGGATCATAGTTGAAGAATTATATGTTATGTGTTATAGTTAGTTAGTCCCTAGCTTCAATACATTTTTGGGAAGTTGAGTATTTTTCTAGTTTAATATGGATTTTGTATAGTATATATAAATACTCAAAGAATTTATGAGATCGTTACTTCAATTTTTCTTAAAGTTTTATATACTCTCCATTTTTATCTGTTTTTATATACGCATAATTCAATCACCTGATATTTTTTTTTTTTGTTGCAATTGTTAATCTCAAAGCTTCATTATTTTCGACTAGTAAATAATAATTCAGCAAATTTTGATATATTTCACGAAACTGCTCGATCAGTTTCTGCCAGTCAGATGGAGACAATATAACCATCAATAAATCAAATACGATATCGTACGTACACGGACTTTCCAAAATCGCATGCGCTCGCATTTATTGTAACCATATAGTTAAACGAACAACAGATGCATCAATGGAGAAAGCCCAAAGTGAATTCAAGAAAGGTAACTTTACACAAGACCACATAAAAAATTAATAGAAGAATCAATAAAACAGGGCATGAAACTATTCATAGCATTTATAGATCTTGAAAAAGCCTTCGATAGAATATCGCGGAATAAATATGTGGAAAATACTGTAGGAAAAAAATGTGAGCAAAGAACTACTGAAAGCAATACAAAGTGCATACAAAACAACATCCAACTATATAAGAGCAGGAAACGAGTGCTCAACGGAATTCATAACCACACAAGGGCTAAGACAAGCAGGAGCACTAAGTCCATTACTTTTCATCATTTTTTTGACAGTATTATGAAAAAGGTGAAGAATAAGACAACGAAAGAATACATAGGACACCACAATCCAATTGGACGACTATCTCATGCGCCTTTGCAGATGATCTCGCAATACTTTTGCTTGAAATGAAGAAGATGTACAACACAACATTAATATATAGAAAGAGGAACTAAGCAAACACAACATGACTATAAATGTGGAAAAAACATAAAACATGGTCATCTCAAGAGAAGACACAATAGTAGAAATAAAAATGAATGGAAGAAAAATAGAACAAATAGAAGCATTCACATATTGAGGCTCAACACTGAACAGCAAATAAATAACGGAATACTGGCAGCTAATAAAAAATACCACGCATTCAATAAAATCATTTTGAGTAGCAGGCAAGTATCGAAGAAAACAGAAATGATACTATATAATCACATTATAGACCAAAACATGGACAATGAATCAAAAAACAATAAGCAAGATTCAAGCAGCAGAAATGAGATATTTAAGAAAGTAGGAGCTACAAGAATAGATAGAAGAAGAAATGAGCATAATCAGAGCAAGTCTACAAACAGAGAGTATACAAACCACCATATAAAAGAAACAACTAGCATGGTATGGGCATTTAATAAGAATGTTAGAAGATATAGTCAAACAAGAAGGGTGTGGAATGCCAGAGTAGCAAACAAGAACAGGAGAGGAAGACCTAAAAAAACATGGGAAAAGAATATAGAAGAAATGCTAAGCAAAAACAACGTCACTTGGCAGGAAGGGAGTAAAATAGCGAAGAATAGAAAGGAATGCGTTCCGAATGATAAACATATATAAACAGTAATTTACATGCCCCACAAAAACTATTTTCTCTCCTAAACTCCAAAATTTCCGGAACTCTTTTCCACAAAGGAACAAATCCTCGCAAAATTGCCATACGATGTTGCTGACTAAGTCTAGGTCTCCAGTTGAACAACTTCAGAGCGACGATGAATTGTAGTGAACGAGTGAGCATCAACTCCATGCCATAATTTGGCCACGTGGAGGAAGAAGGATCAATCGTTGTTTCTAGTGTCGCTTTCGGACAAGAGTCTGCGATAAATTAACCATATTGCCGCCTTCTGGACTTATATGAAGTTGGTGCTGAGTTATAGAAGAGACAACGAGATGTAGTATGTGTTCCAAGCTTTATACGCAGGATAAGCAACCTGAACCTGACAGTTGATACAAATATTTGTACCTCGAACACGTAATTAAGTTTCATAACAAGTATGAGTATTTATTGCTTCGTGCTAATGTTCTGGCTTTGTAATCTGAAGGTTGTGGAATCAATTCCAGCTTCGGATAAAATGTGATCAAATCTCACGGCTTAGGAAATATAAATCAATTTACCGATGTATACTAAAACTTTGTTTCCGAAACTCGTATCTGGAAAAAAAGCGTAATTGTTTAATATTTTAAGAATAGTCTATACATAGATGGCAGCTATGCAACCATTATTTCAGCATTTATTATCCTATTCAAATATTATATACCTACAATTTGAAGAATAAAACTTTACGGCCATAATTCCATATTTGAACAATCAAAACCAGATTTGATATTAAATCTATCTTCCAACCAAAATACAGTTCTCATATTTGGTATCCAATATTACGATTTGTAATAAAATTACTTTCATACAATGTCTGTTGGATTTCTATATAAAGTATTTGAAACTGTCTATAGAATGTATCTGGAAAATGTCTCCGTCGCTGTAAGAGTTTTATACCCTGTGGTCTGTGACCAAAGACAAATGCGACGAATATGCGCTCATAAAACAAGCCGATATAACCCTTGTCATGTGAGAAAACATAGGAATAGTTTTTGTCTCGGGAAGGAATGTTATTAAATAGTCTTATTGCTCACATGAATAAGTTTTATAGCATTCGCAAAAATTGTTCTATACGAATATTACTTTCTTTGTTGCAGAACTAGGGTGATGTATTGTAGAATATTTATTGACATTAGAATGAATTCCTTTGTCATGTAGTTTCTGGTTATATTTTATTGATGATTGCCATTAAAAACGCATCCTTTCCTAAGGAGCTGTACTGAGTACCTCAGACAAACTTTTCTCTGTGTAGCATTTGGCAATAACTGTCTTTTGTGCATCCAACTTGATTGCATTCATCAGGCTCATACTTCTTGCATACATTACTTTCTTCATGATTTGCTGCTTCTTGGTCATGTAGAAGATTCCATACACTTTTTCTACGTAAGTAGAAAATGCACATTATAGTCTAAGAGCTGGCTACATAAAAAACCTTGTTATCGCTACATGGCTAATTCCTCTTGTAAAAGAATCCGTGGCTTTTGAACATTTTGGACATGATATTTTAATTCAAATTGCAAAGAAATTTTCTGTCAATTTTGACGAGAACAATGCAATTCACAATATCGTTTTCTTAGTTACCAACTACTACTGCCGTCAAACTGAAATTCACAAAAAAAAAAAGTATTCATGAAAAACTCACTATATTCTACTGAAATTGGGACGATCAAGAATAAAACATTGTAAGACACACGTGTAAAAATTCTCTAATGTACTCATGTGCACTTAATCTAAAAGCTGGCAATATAAAAAAGCTTGTCATCGCTACATGGTTGACCTATTATGTAAGAAGTTCAAATCGTCTTGTCTGCTAGCGGGATCCCGTGGCTTATAGGGGGGATTTCCGGTGAAATAAGTGATATTACGATATTAAATTTTTTCATAAGATACACATGTGCTATGATTATGAAAATAACTTATATTTATTCTTGACAAAGTGAACTGTTGGCTGTTTACTTGTGGCTAAAGTGCTGGCAATCAGCGCGAAATCGGAGTAAAATTTCAAATGAAAAAATTATAACATACATGCATGTCGATTGATTTACTGTTATATTCATATATTGGAATAGCTATATACAAAATGACAAACAAAAAATCATGACTAAAACCACGGCAGACAGATATTAAAAGTGCGCTTGTGCTAGAGCGTTTACACCCAAACACATAATATTTTCTTTTTGAATGATTCCATCAATTTCATGTTCATCAAATAAATATGATGTACAAAAGTGACGTTTGATAAGTTTGACATGCTACCTCATAGATGTGGGATTTTTCTTTTGTAAATGTCAATTTGACGGTAGTAGTAGTTGGTAACAGAAAATTTCTTGGCAATTTGAATTCAAATATCAAGTTCAAAATGTCCAAAAGCCACGGACTCGCGCTGGCAGACAAGGTGATTCGAACTTGACTACACAAAAAGATCCTTTCACAAAAGAAATTAGTCATGTAGCGATAACACGGATTTTTATGTAGCTAACTCTCCGTCTATTAGAGTATTGAACCTGTCACAATTTTTGGAAAGAATGGTATCAGTCACTATTAGCCTCATCACTGACTCATTGACTGACTCAGTAAAGCCCTGAGAAAGAATCTCATCCTTCTTTCCGTGAAATACACAATTATTTCCAAATTGAAATAATATTTTTCCTAAACTTATTCTTACCAATTTCCATGACCATATTGAAATTGGAATTATATATTAATAGGCTTATAGACACACCTTCTTCATTATAAATTTATTTATTGGAAATATGATAATGCAATTTACTCTGGGAAATATAAACTGGCATTGGAAAAACAGAGTCATCTGAATTATAAATAAATTAATAAGTATTATGTTTGAATTTATGCGAATGCATAACTAATTTCATGCGTTGAAATACAGAATAACAATTATTATTTGCCAAATTTTTGTAGTTTCTGTAATTTATTCGAATGAAACTTACACTCCTTCTTTCTGGAGCTCAATATTCGTGTGGAAAAACAAACTTTTATCATATTACACAAAATGAGTAACATCTTATATTAACTCAAAAGCATGGAGGTCCTTTTTTACCTCTCCACTTTTATCATTCAGCTTTTACCACTCCATTTTTACCACCATTACTAATTTTTTTATGGATTCTGGGATTTGAACCTCTACACACACACAGCTATTTTTCACTCAACTTTCCATGTTTTTCATTGAGGTCAAGTTAGTTTGATTCCCAACTTGCAAAGGTAACGAGAGTGAATTCTGATCCAGAAAAGTCGTGAAAAATTCCAATACAGTAAATTTCAAGTTTCATTTAAAATCGGATGCTATGTCCTCTTGGGTACACAACAATTTTCTCTTCGTCTTTTATGGTTTTGTGAATAAATTGGGGTTAGGTTTGAAATCGGCATGACACTTTGAGCTTGATCAGAGCAAGCGAATCTAGCTCGTTAGTCAGGTGCGAAGCATCGCTGGTTAAAAACCAGAATTACTGTTTATGACTGTACTAGCGGTTTGATAAACATTGAGCATGATACGTCGAGCTTAGCAGCCCGCCCGTTCGTTTGGGTGCGAAGCACCGCTGGTTGAACACAAACTGACATACATAGCAGTAATAGAGAAAATAAAAAAAGTGGTGGTAAAAATTGAGTGGTAAAAATAGGGGCAAACCTTTTTATCTAAAACCTAGCAAGTCTTTAGACACCCTTCTCTTCCATTTTTATTCGTTTACATATATATTTGTTTTGAAAACGCTTTCATTTGTTATCATCATTCTATCACAGTTCTATCACCCAAAATTTGTTACATTTCAACCAGGCATCCTGTCAAAGAGAACCTGAATAAGAACTAATTTGAATTATTAATCACATCATTCTTGGATAAACTGAGCTGGAATGATTCAATTTCGAATGTCTTGCAATTTGTATTACTTCCTATTCGGTAGAGAGAGACTAGGAAGATGCTTCAGGACAGATAATTTTGTCAACGTGAAACAAACATTAATTTGATCTGCTTCGCTGTAAGAAGGGAACGCAAAATTTTATTCCTCAATGAACCACATGATTAATATCCAAAATAATTATATTTTTGAGCATGAAATACATGCATTGTGAATAAATGTTCACAACTTTCAATTTTATGATTAGGATCCTAGATTAGACGCTCCTGGTAATTTGAACAATTTTCAAAGGATGGCGACACCAGCGACTCTTTGATGAAATTAAGCTTTGTCAGTGGTACTAAAAGAGTGTTAAATTAATTATGGATTAACTCGCTTCACTCGTACTTTCGAAGAACACAAAATTGCGCTGCGCGCGCCTGTGGGACTTAGTTCCAGCCTGAGACAATTGCCTACGAAAACAGTCATATGGCTTTCGCACAAGCTTGCAAAAGGAACGTGTAACGTGTACTTCACATCTTGCACTTTTTCATTGAAATTCAATAGAATTTAACATCTGTGTCACTGAATTTGAGCATTTTCAAGCATTTGAAAACAACATTCGAATAGTAAATATTGCTAAAATTATATCTTCCCTCCGTCTCTGATTTCGCACCCCACTAATTTCCGACATCCTTCTCTTGACTTAACAATTCGGTCCCCCATCGGAAGGAATAAGAGATTAATCAAGGAAACAACTGCGACATCTGATGAGGAAACATGGAACCTTGTTGAAGAGCTGACAAGAACCTTTAACAGAAAGGGGCTTCGTAAATACTCATGCCCCACTCTCTGCGTCAATGACTTTCAGTACTGATACTGTTGGAGTGAAGATGTTTATTCTCTGTCTGTAGATGAGGATAAAACATGGATTAAGATTTTGAGAAGAGTGCACAAAGCTTTCACAAAAGTTATTTGAATATGAGAACTCTTATAATTTTGAGGGATTCTTAGAAATACCATTGGGATATTATATATACATTAATTAATTGCATATTTCTAAGTGAAAGCTGTCATTGTCGAACTGACAGCTATCATTGTCCAAGTAACAACTGTCAATGTCAAAGTGACAGCTTTCATTGTTAAAGTGACAGATGGCAGTTATTTCTTAGTCCTGTTATCTTCATATTGATCTGTTTGATAGTCGTAGCGATTATTAATTCCTTTTTTGTTGTTATTGCATTTGTCAAAGTTAGATTATTCAGATTCTCATTTACTAATGGGTGCATCCCTCAATCAACTAATGTCAAAGCCAATTTCAATAGTTTTCAGAGAACTATCTATTCGATCATAATAAGGGCTAATAGATGCTCTGGCGGTTGGGAGGCATTCAAAGTAATCAATACTATTATTAGCTGCATGAAATAATAATTTTTTTATGATGAAAAAACCAGATAGTATGAATTGTGTAAAGAGTGCAGTTATTTTCTAATAAAACACCGTTAGAATGAAGCCAGACATTTTTTTGTTACAAAAACTAATTATTAAATTACATTAGGAATCCTATTAAATTTTCAGTAAGCTGGACAAATTGTCCTTGAACAAATTACCTACTGATTAAAAACCTTGGCGATTAACACAAATGGAAATACTTAATGAAAATTTCCATTACCCTGCAGACAATTGAGATAAAAAGTAGAAAAATTCAGCGAATCGTAGCAAGTGCAGTTTTTGCGTCTGGTTTGCAATCTTCCGCACGCAACATTCGAGTAGATATTGCTGGAAAGAACAACCTTTAATTTCAGTAAGAGGGTCTAAACAAATGCGCACTCCATGAAATTGTCCGGAATGTCTTAATTCCAGACCTCCAGACACAAATCGTAAGAAGATGTATCCTTATGCGCATTGCGAAATGTATTAAAAAACGTACTGCAGAAGAAGCGCATCTCTGGAGACACAGAAGGTAAAAACTGTGCTCCTAAAGAAAACGGAGTCTGCTTTTATAATTCATTAGGTATAAGACAGCATTTCTTTCGCTTAAAGAGCAGAGATATATTTTTCATTAGATTTGTTATATATTATGATAAACTCAATATTTCACGTGATGTCTAAAAGCAAACCAACTTGAAGACTTATGTTTGCTTCGGCTAACAGAATCAGACTCAGCTATAACAGAAAAAAAATCGGTCCAGCTTTTTCCCAATATTCTTCCGGCAATATCCATGATCATAGGGAATCGAAAAACAATATGATGTGGATTGAAACTGACATTGTTTATTAGATTGCAAATAAACATTTCCAATATTATAGATGTCATGCAGAAAATTATAGAATCAATGTAATACCTTAGGGCCTTTCGGTGAACCACAATCTGATTCGGCCTAATCATGACGAAATTATCAACTCGATTGGCCTGGCTGTTAAAGTGGAGGGTTACTAACAGATCAACTACACTCTGAAAATTATCCTGTCCCTCGTTCAGAAGATATCGAAATAAATATATTCGTCGCTTTCAGAAAAACGAGTTCCATCATGTTCACAATACTGCCTAATTTAAACGGTGAAATGAAACAACATCGGAGTTGTTGGACATTGGAATATCCATGCATATTTGTGATTTTTTCACTCGTGTTTTTCAAATTTTTATCCGTCTGTCGGTCTGTTTATTTGTCAATCTCCGAAATGTCCAAATCTATTGAATTGAAACTTTCTACACTTGTTGTTGGTACTTGTATTGTATTGTATAGATATTTCTGACATAACATTATCAAGTATAATAAGTAACGTACGAAACGAATCCGATTGTTCGAGCATCGTTCATCCGATTGAGTTTCAACTATGTATGCTTTTTTTCAATGTACTATAAATCGTGTTTGTTCGTTTTCGTATCGTTCATCCAATTCAATTGAAATTTCATACAGTTGTTGTTGGTAATCATGTGTAAGTTTTGAGCATAGTTATATAACCGTACACTTGGTGAGGTGCAAGTCGTATCGGATAACTGTTTGTTCACGCATCGTTCATCCGACTGAGTTCAAACTTTGAACAACTATTGTTGGCGCTTGCGTGGAAGCTCCATCAAAGTACAACTCACGTTTGTAACAACGTCTATAATGACATAGAAAACCACTAATGAATAATTTGTAAATTTTTTTGGAATTTCAAAGAGCTCATTAACTTTATAGCAATATCAATTCCTGCAGTTTTTGTGTCATCACTAACCAATCAAATTAATTGAATAAATCGAAACTCAGTTTATTGGTTAACTTCCCGCCACTTTACTCACTTAACTTAATCCTAAAACCTATCTACCTTTGTAAGGCTGAAGGTTGTTACTTTTCTTGTTCATTCTGCTTCCTCTTCTTTTGGTATCCGCTTTTATGCCTTCTTCTATTTTTCTCTCATTTTGCTTAAGTGGCCCGCTTCTTCTCATTCACATCCTCTCTTTCTCAGAACTTTCTTCACTTCTTCTTTTCATATTTTCCTAGGTTTTCCTCTCTGCTTTGTTTTTGCTGTTCTTGCTTCGTACACACTTTTCTTGTTGTTCTTTCTTCTCCAATTCTTTGTATATGTCTCCACCATCTTAATTGTCCCTGCTCTATTATGTTTTCAATCGGTTTTACATTCAGTGTCTCTCAATAATTCTTGTTTCTTATCCTGTCCAAGATTGTTTTCCCTTCTATTTTCCTGAGGAATCTCATTTTTATGTTGTTTAATTTACCGCGTTGTCTTTCTGTTGTTGCTAGGTTTCTGATTCGTATGTCAGGATAGACACAGCTACTTTTTTGTATACTTGTGTTTTGATTTCCTTTTGTATTTCTTTATTTGTTAGTATGGTGCTCTTCAACGCATTAAATAGTCTACCTATGGCTCCTATCCTTTCCCTTATTTTTTCATCTAGTTTTCCGTCAAAAGTCAGCACTTTTCCTAGAAACTTGAACTTCTTGACTTGTTCTATAGCTTCTCCTTCAATCTTGATTGTGTGATCTACCCTATTTCTACTTATAATCATCGACTTGGTTTTATTGTGGTTTGTCTTCATGTTTATTTTTTCTAGGTGTCTTCTAGATTATTCTACATTCTTGTTTAGTGTGTCTTCGTCCTCGTTATTACTATCACGTCGTCTGCATAACATTTTACGTTTTCCATTTCCCACTTTTCTATTACGTATACTTTTTCGCTTCCTTTTTTGCTTCTTTTATTGCTTTGTTGATCACTAGTGTTAGAAGTAATGAGCTCAATATGCAGCCTTGCCTTACGCCTTCTGTAGTTTCGAACATGTCTTATATTCCGTTCTTTGTTCTTATGTAATTTTTGGTCTTTTTGGATAAGCTTTGTATACCTCTTATTATGCTAGTATCTACTTCTCTTTCTCCTAGCGTCTTCCATATGTCTTTTCTGTCTATTCTGTCAAAGGCCTTTTCTAGGTTTATGAAGCATAGGTGTACCTTGTCTCCTTATTTTATTGTTTTCTCGCTTACTTGTCTCTTTATACTTATTGCATCGTTAACTTCTTTGTTAGGTCTGAAGCCATATTGGTTATCTTCTAGCGATTTTTCTACTTAGATCCTCAGTTTCTTCTCTAATATTCTTGCAAACACTTTGACTGCTGTACTTAGAAGTGTTATTCCTCGGTAATTTTGGCAATCCTTCATGTCAGGTTTCTGTTTATATATGGAGCATATTATACTTATTTGCCAGTCTTGCGGTGCAAATACCTGTGCTTACTACTTTATTGTATATCTCCTTCAGTCTTTCTAGTTCTGTATCTGTTCCTGTTTTATCTTATCTAATTTTATTTCCTCCTCTTGCTTAAGCCTTTTCTCGTGTGATATGAATTTTCTCTTTTCCACTATATCTTTCTTTTCTGTTATCTCTTCTCCTTCTTATAGCTGTAGCTGTTGGAAGTATTGTCTCCACTTTTCCATTATCTCTTTCTATTTTGTACTCAGTTCTCCAAACTCGTTCTTAATGCTGTGTAACATTTGTGTCTTTCCCTTTCTGACCTTCTTCATCACCCCGAAGAATAGTTTTTGATTGTCCATACACGCTGTTTTCATTAATTCTTCAAATTCTGTCCATGAGTTATAGCTTTCATAATCTTCTTCATTTCTCGTATTGATATATCTTTTCCATTTCTCTTTCTGTTTCTTAATTGCTTCTTGTACTATTTTATTCCACCAATGCGTTTGTTTTATCTCTTTGTTCGTGATTTCTGTTGTTGCGAACACTCTTCTGCCGCTACTAAGTCTTCCACATTTCTTCTTTTTCTTCATGTAAGCTCGTTCCTCTCAGAATATTGTTTTAACTTTTCTTGGTATTGTAGTTTTACGTTTGTATCTTTCAATCTGTAACATCTTATTGTTTATGGCCTTTCTTTTCTTTTGCTCTAGTTCTCTATTACTTTAGTTCAGGTTAATTCAATTCCCAGTCATGAGATCGAGCATTAGGGAGATACTCCAATACGTTTGTGTGGAAAATCATGGTTTTCTGCGCCTATTATTATACATGATAATATTGAATAAAACAGCTGGGAATATTTATACTATTCCATTTCTTTTTCATTGATTTTAGTCCGTACGGGTGTAGCCCGCATTTTTTCGGATGCTGTAGTCAATCATTATATTTTCAATAAAAAATCAATTGGATTGATCAATCTAGAATGAAACAGCAGAAAATATTGGAAGCTTAGGGCTACCGCAGGCGGTGTCGCGGATAACCTGGGTGCTGTATTGACTTACATATTTCTTCAACGATCCGTGACAGCTAGTATTGAATAATAATAGATATAAATTAATTTCGACCAAAATACCTCTTCATCAAATAGACTTGGAGAATATGTCTTCACTCTACTACATCCCCTCTTCAACTACATCTCACTTAGAAAAAATCTGTCACATCCAGTCTTTATCATTCACGTCCAAAAACTATAAGTCTTTCATTTGGGAATAATAAACACCTAAGATGAATCCATTTGCAGTAGAAGGAATTATTGAAAAAGAGCTCACGGTTGAATCTCTAGAGTATCATCAATTTTAATTTTTTCACCTTAACTAAAATTGTCTGCGGTGTGATAAGTATCAAGTTGCGAGATTTGGCTGAATCATGATTAATGGTTTATGAAGAATAGTTGTAAAAGAGAAATGTTAATGTAACTCTTCGGGAGTTATAGATGTGCTACTAAAGTTCAATAATTACGATATGACAGATAAAGTCGTATTGAAGTTGAAAGTCTAATTTTCACCGAGTTAAAAGAGAAGAACATCTTTCTCATTAAGATAAAAGTACAATTGATAATACTTTAATGTCCCACTAGTTCATTATTGTTGTCATAATAACACTGATTTCAGGGTAATTACGTAACAAATAATACCCGAGGGCAGAAATAACAAACAAGTTTCCTAGTTACAGCAAGTAACTAGAGTAATTTCTCTGACAGATGTCACAATGACAGGACATACATTGCTAAATTTTTTGATTGAAATACAGCCAAAGTCGGACATTAAACACTGAAGGCACCTCGGGAGTTGAACAGACAATAATGCCTACGGTCAACGTACACACCTCAGGCCAGAGGCCCTCGGAAACTACACTGTTGACCTCAGGCATTATTGTCCTTTTAAAACCCTTGATACCTTAATTACTATAATTGCACTTATTTTACCGATTAAGATTCAATATTCCTAGTTTTATATATTTTTTTTAAGGAACTGTTGGGTTCTTGTATTCTTATTTATTGAGCATGTTATTTATGATCTCCACTAGAGTATTACACTTGTACTCATAGAGGATCAATGCCTTGAAGAATATTTCATCTTTTCATCAAATACTTTGAATATCAACAGCCTGTCTTGGGAAACAACACGAGCTAACGGTCACTAATCATACGAATTTCCATATAAAATTGAACACAATACTCTTGCTGCTTTTCGTTCACGATATCATCCCTTTCAATAAATTCCCAAGCTCGTCCCTGTCTACAAGCATATTTATGGCTGGGAAGAATTTGTCTAGAAGAAAATTAAGTTGTTACTATCTTCCCATCTTCTGCGCTGTCCTTTTTTGTGTCTACGGTAATTATACATATAAAAATTCTGGCAATAAATTTGGGTGCATCTTCATCCGACCGTCCTCATACTTAATTATGTATGTATATTTTTGTAATTAATATTCTGACAGTGTACGTTATTTAATTTAAAGTGGGGATAAACCTCAAAGAAGATTTACATAAATTAATTTTGAAAAAAGTTGTATTAACTCTATTAATATAGAATAAAAGTTTTGGTTTAATCCTTACTTGACAGACATCGATTCATAGATTTGATCGAGAACACGCCAGTATGATTTAATAACATAAAAAGTAATCAAAAAGAGGAAGTTTAAAGCTGAATTGCTTCATTTTGGATGAAACACTGTTAATTATACGCCTCAACGATTTGATATCATGAGAAACAGGTATTAGTTGAATATGATTTTAGATAATGAACACGCTGTATTTATATTCTCAACTGAATGAGATTCTTACTTTTTTGCCAAAAAATTGACTAAGGTGGCTTGGTTCATCCAGTCGTTCACTTCTAGTCTTTTGCCGCTTTCTTGAGCTGACTCTAGAATAATTGAAGTTTCAACTCAACTCCATATCAACAGCCTAAAGTACAAAATAAACAGCATTATAAGAACATCCAAATCTCTTAACGTTTGTGATATTTGTAACAAACAGATAATAAGTTTGTTTTAGTCAGCCATATACCAGAAATCTCTCCAACTCGCGGAATGAATTTTATCATTCCTCTAGAATTCCAAATTAAACTCTGTTTATTTTCTGGATTTATTTTTAATAAACCATGCCATATTTCTCTTTAATGAATACTATTTCATTTTAATGATGTACTTGTTAAATTATCAACATTTTGTTTGCCTTATAAACTGCAGTTTATACAATTTGTATTTTTAAACTAAGAATAATACTTGAACATGCAACATATCGTGATTTCATTAAATAAATTCTGATGTGTTTTAAAAATCTATTCATAAAAAGACAATCATGAATGTTTGATGAATATACTTCAAAACAAAAGTAGGGCACTTAGAAAACTATATATCAGAAGATAAAAATCCATTTTTATTGTCTGTCACTTTTATTAATAGATAAATATTTTGTTGCCATATCCTTCTAATAATAAAATGAATTATCCGTTTCAGTATTATGAATGGCACTTTACTGTGGCACGCTTAATCATATATGATTAATTTGTTATTCAGCGCCATGGAAGTACTGCTTTATATGACAATTAATCAATATAGAAAATTGTATATTTTACTCCATGTGAGACTTATATTGACTGAGTTTTGGATTTCTAGATACAAGGCGGTGGATCTTAGCCCTGGTGCATATATATTGTAATGATTATTGCTTTTGAAGAATTGTTTATTGTTTAGTGTTTAAATAAGAACCACCATTTAATAAATGGAAAGAAAGTGAAAGTTTCATTCTTCGAAGTATCACTAAACCAAACATCCAGAAATTTCTACGATATTCTCGAATGTCGCTCGGCGCGACGTATAGAGATAACAGGCTCCGCCCAGACAACAAATCCATCACTATTTATTCTCAACAACTTATTTATTTATCACGCTCTGAATATTCATTCAATTCCATTACTCACTGTTCCTCAGTCAGGTTGTTTGCCCTTAGTATATATATGGAAACCAAACGTCTCTCTTCTGTCTAAGTGCTCTCTTGATCTGTGTTTTATTATAACCATTCTTCGAAAAAACATCATCTGAAAGTTTGATTTTATCAGATAGCTTACTTGGATGACATAAAAAAGAGGCTCTCTGATATAAAGTTTTAATTTTTGAGCAGGATGGTGATTTGAGGACTCATATAAATATTGATTTGTATGGGTTGACTCCCTACAAACTGAATTATTAAGTTTACCATTATCTTTTTCCTCCAGGTAAACGTCCAGAAAAGGAAGACAGTCATTTTCTCCAATCTCAATACTGAATTTAATGTTTCTATGTTGCATGTTCAGATGATTACAAAACAAAAAATATCCAATTCATTTCTACTGTTTAAAAATGTTCTACCTCCTGACGGGATTGGCTTGATGAAAATAAAAAGTCTACTTTCACTATACAGGGTAGTAGATAATAGGGTCTTACTGGTTTGAGAATCTACTAGTTGTACTGTAATTTGTCCTACCTTTATTTGAAAGACACGGATAGCTATAAATATAGGGCGGCTGCACAATAGCCCGAGAACGGGAACGGCAACGGGAACTAGAACGGGAATAAACTTGAACAGTGTATTTAGTATGTACACATGCACAATAAGATTCCTGGAACGGAAAGACCAAGGTCGGCCGGGAATGAAAACGGTAAAGATGGTCATACTCTGAAAAACAAAATTGTGAAGCTGGGAGGAGTTTATGGGCGCCAAGACACGAAAGGAAAGGCCACTAATGGTGTCTACGTTAGTGCAGAAAGCAGTTACAGAAAAAAGTAGAAAAAGCATAGACTTAACAATAATTTAATACATATGAATGCAAAAAAAAATATTTAAAATAAAGGTACTACAAAATTGAAGCTATTACTGGTAAGTAATAAACACTATAAAGAATTAATGGAACTAAATGACCTATACGTTACAATTCATATAATTTGGAATGGCTATACAACATTAGAAGATCCAGGCCAATAGCTATAGCTAAGGATGATCTTCTTCTGGGTCACGGCCCTGAGCGATGCGGAATGCTAGCCTGATGGTAATGTAGCTTTTAAACGAAAACTCCGTCGTGAAATTGGAAACGGTCTTCGTCTTGGTGGACGAACCAATAGATAACAATTTACTGTGATGATGGTGTTAGGACACAGTTCCACGAAGGTCTCCTGGAGGGCTGGTATCCAGCTTCTGATTCCGCCCCAGCCTATGGTCCCTGGCGAGGATATGGCGGCGGTAATATCTGAAAAATCTAGAGCCAGTATTTGTTCGACAAAAAAATGTTAAATTCAGTAATGGAGCAAAAAATCAATTGAGTTAGCATAACTGAAGGCCAAAAATTACAAAAAGTATTACAACCAGTTTATTATTAGCAAAAAAAAATACAAGTAAGTTACGCTTGCGTTAGAATGATGCATGCAAAGACACAAATGAAAAAGAGACACATAATGAGAGGGCAAAATGAGGGGTGAAAAACAGGAACTGCAGTCGAAGTGAATTTAAATTCAAAATCAAATTAAGTACGAGTAAAGCTCAATCTAGGCAGCTATATCGGCTACCAGAATAATCAAACCAACAGATTATCCGCACCGAAAGAAGAATGTATATATAATGCAGAATTTAACACATTCACACAATCATACAATCATTCAAACTGGGACAAGAGGAAAAAATGGAATAGATGGAATGACAAAATGACTCAAATGACATGTTAGCAAATAATTATATCACTAATTTCTATAATTTAATCTCGCACTAGAAATATGAAGTATATATAATACAAGTATAATAGTAATATTCAAAAAAATAATGGTTAAAGCAGAAGTACGCAAAATTAAAAAAAATGTAACAAAAATAAAAAATGTAGCAGCGTTCAGTGACCTTACTAATCTGCACGATTGGCACGGACTCGTAAAACTACGTTCGACTAGGTATGGCCGATTGGGTATTAAACAGAATTACAATTACGTAGGAAATGTACCAAAAATTAAGAAGTCCCTCAGGACTTAGGGAATGGAAGTACTGGGATGATGCCTTTGGACAATATTTGAAGCAGAATGAAGAAAGGAGGCTCTATAATTTTGGGACACAGAGTAGTCAGAAAAGCTCGCCTAAAGTAGCTAAAAAAATGAAAGAAATAAATACTCGTATTCCGAAATTACGGCAGGATTATCAGCAAAGCGCCACAAAAAAAGAAAGAAAAAAACTCCGATGAGAAAAAAACTTCTTGTGGCGGTTCTTCCACAATCTGACTCCACCAAAAAAATACTGAAGTTGGAAAAAAATTATGTTACATTGTTACCAAAAAAATTAAGTCAAGTAAAAATCTAATTAAAATGACTGTAGTTAGAGCACAAGACTCAACTAAGGACGAAGCCCTCAGAAGGAGGAACCACGTGTAACAAAACTGCAAACTGTATATCACAGATCTTACTTACTCATGGCACTAAAAAACTCTGAAATAATTTTATACTTGATATTAAATTTTAAAATATTCAGCAAATACTATAGAAAAATTAACACAGAATGACTTGACGTCATACTTGGTAGAATCAGATAATCGAAGAAGGGCGATTCGAAGCGGGTTCTAGTTTATAAGCACCCACACATACACCCTATGTTACCTACTAGTCTCCTCTAGGGGAATAGTTCGTCCGAACTAGAGAGCAATCCGCATTAAAGGTAGGTAAAAATGGTTGCAGTGTTTTAAGCAACACTACCATAAGGCCAAACAGCAAAAACATCATCAACATAACGTAGCCAAGCTTTTTTCACAGCAATGCTTAAAGCTTTTTATTCAAAATTCTGTAAAAATTAGCGATAGAAGGAGAAATAGGAGAACCCATGGCGATATCATCGATTCTCTTCACGATTTATGAAATATTTTCTTTCATTCCATATGATGCTTTGCTATTTTTAGCAGAATTGTGTTATTTGTAATTGAAATTTGTGTCAATAGATAGCTCAAATTGAATTTCATTTATATAGTTTCGCAATACTTTATTTATTTAGAAAATATACATCATTGGTCAAATTTGTTCATTCAAATTGGGGAATTCAATTTCAATCATAAAAAGTCATGGAAAAAATAGTTTTTGCGATGCACCATCTATTTCAAAGCAGCCATTAGAAAGTCATTTATTTTTATTATATGAAAATGATATAAAATTTTATAAACTAATAAATCTTTTGGTATTTAGTTCTAAATATTTGATTTTCATGTTCATTTTTTAAGCCTTGAGAAATATGTAAACTTCAGACTCGTCCCATTGTATTTTACTGCGAAATTAAATCGAGTAAACCCTGTATTTTTCGTCTTTACCCAAAAATAGTTCATCTTTCTGAATTTTTTTTATACTGTCCTCAAATCAACATGTGTTTTAGAATCCCTGCAAAAACTCAAGCTTCGTTTTTGTTCTCAACACCACAAACAGTCCGATTGTCAGACAACTGGTTTTATTTCTTTTATAAAGGACTCACTTGTTTAGAAACCACCAAAATACCAATCCAAAATAGGAAAACAATTGACAATCGTTAAAATGTCGTCGAGAAGTGTACGATCGATAGATGATAGCTTCAAAGTCCTCACATTCATTTAAATTTTAATTTTATTCCAATGGTTCACTTGTTAAATTTTCCGCAGATGCTGGAATAAATTTCAGGAAACTCTTTTCCATTATTATCACAGAATTTCCATTTTGTAACAAAAACAGTTTGTGGTTGGAATGACGGAAAAATATCACAAGGGATGGAGTATCCTTTGATCATATTTTGCCATCGGGGTGAGAGAAAAAGAATGGTAATTCATTTTTCTATTAATATTTATACGATTATTAACGATTCTAAAGAATTTGAAGTCTTTATATTTAATGTTAAAATTGGATGAACTCACAGTTCAAATTCATCTTTTGATCCCAGAAAACATCTTATTCTAGAATGACTAATGGATCCTAATTGTTGAGACAGATACCAGATAGCAAGAACATGCTATCCCTATTAACCAATATCTGAAATAACCACAAAAAATCTGAGATAAGAGGCACCGCCGCGCAGGTATCCAACCAGATAAATGCGCCCAAAAAGGGTTGACAAAGACTGTTTTGTTATCTCGACCCGCTATTCGCCACGAATTAACTGTCGTAACGATTCTGTGTTTATTGTGTTCTAGACAAATGAGAATCGCTCTCATCTCAAACGTTTTTTGATAGAGTTTTTTTCTCATTGTTGTTTAATTCGATGGAAAATTGTTTACTTTATATGAAATAATTTTTTTGAATTACCTTAAAGTTTGATATATTATCTGTAAAAGTATCATCAGAATCTCCAATGACACATTTCATCTTTTCTTAACCTCAAATTGTCATTTTTCTTCGCAACGGACAAAAGACGGTGTCGAAAGAAAGCTGACAATCTTAGCTTCGAAATGGATGATATAAATTAATTTCTTTGTCACGTATAACACTTATCTGGTCGTCTGAATCGTCGAGCTTCTGTTCGGAACCTTGTATCTAATTAATCTCACCCTAGATAGGTTTCATCAGTTCGCGGACCGTGTTCCAAACTTCCCGAACAGCGGAAAACTTTTTTTGTTGATTATCAGTGTTAAAAGTTCGCGGTGGTGGTCCACCATTGCATGTTTGTGCTTAATTGTGACTTATTTGATTAATTAAGACATTATTTGCTCATTCTATTCAGTTTTTCACTAAATCGGCTAGAAATATTAGACGAAGTCTTTGAATTCTTGAATGGATTTATCTCAACTCAAAGATTTTATGGAATAATAGATTTAAAAAATATTGGCAAAAGCTTTAAGATTTACAACGAAAGATCTTTAGCTGATTTATGAGCGTTTAGAAATCCATTAATTGGGAACGCATAATGGGCGTTTCTTTCGGAATGCAAGAATCGGAACATCAGGTCCACTAAACTGTTCAATCTTCTGCGTAGGTATGTGATTTATGACAGTCGTAAGTTGGAAGCGACAAATCATGAAACTTATCGGAGAAGTTGGGCTCAGCAATTTCAACAACTAGAATTTGATCGTAAATTACTTTTTGTCATAACCTCACACGTAAAATGAGTAGGAATATTCTTGAGCGAGATATGTAATATTTATTGCTAGAGGGAAATATATTTTAGTTAGAGAAATATTCTGACTAACAACATAATAAGTTCAGGCTTCCTTTGAGCGAACGAATTTTATTTCGAAACTTCCTGTACGCTAGCAGCGATTTTTATATTTATGATGAACGATACACATATCTTAATAATATATTAGGTTTTTAATAACGAGGCAATAAAAAATTGATAGGTTTATAAAAACTAGTGATACACCTATGTTAAGGCTTATGCTTCACGCTGTATAATGCAGGGGCCACACTTATGTCTGATGCCGTTAAGTAAGGCGTTAAGTGACAATCGACATATTGTCGTTGACAATATGCTCATTATTGAATAACGCCTTAATTAATGACATTCGACGTAAGTGTGGCCCCAGCATAAAACAAAGAGAATAACGTGATCGTCGCGTGCGTCACACCGTCATGTACATAATTTACTCTTACAATTTCAAGATACAAATCGATTTAAGAGTAATGACACTCCAAAAATGTGACAATATTCTTTTTTTCACTTGTAAGTCAATGTTTTTGGGAAAGTAAATAGATTCATTTCTTGACAGTAAAGTTACTTACGGGGATGTATTTTAAACTAATTAATGTTCATGAATATATTGTTTATGAACATTATGTTTTCCTAACATTCGTTCTATTATAGCTCATTCACTATCCATTGTTGTTCAAAACATTGTTTTGAATACTTCATGATATACAATACATATATCTATATTCATGTTGATAATCAACCTGTTTAGCGTTTTGTACCAATATTTCCAAAAATTCATACACAGTGAAAGTTACTTCTTTCCTACTTTACAGTTCCGGCTGCACCTCAGCCAGAAGCGCTACAATTCTAATTATTTTATTATTGATTATGTGTATTACACAGATATTCTTATCAAAAGAATTATATAAATTCATCACAACTTTGCAGCCAAGTAACATAAGTATTGAAAATATTATTTTATATCTTTACGGACGATATCTCGCTAACGGTTATAGAAACGGAAATGCGTCAGGATATCTTTTTTGTAGAGAAATTGTGTACCTAATTTCCACTTACAAACTCAAATGCTCTACGACCTCTAGAAAATGAGATATTTGCGAAAAATTGTTAAAAATGGGGTTTTTGATCTTTGACCTTGCCCCTTGGATATCGCTTGAAGCACCGTGATTTGACAATATAATTTTTGCGCACTCATTGTACATACCAAAACGGAAATATCCTCGCAATAAAAAAACCAGTACCATTTATTTAGTAGATCGGGTCATTTTTTGTCTAAATTGACTGGACTACCGCCTGTGTATTGTGCCTCATAATCATTGCATGTTATTTTGTTAATTAAATCAGATCTGAAGTTATTATCTGTTTTATCTTTTATTTTGAAGAATAAATTGCCAACTGTCTTGTACTGTTCGAAACAAATTTCAATTTCCACTTTATTGTTTAATCATTGCAATGATTATTAGGCACAATACACAGGACAAACTAAAAGATAAGTAAAAAACAAGACTTGATGAACTTAATGTGCTTTAGTCCCTCATTGCATAGATTCAGAGGATTCTTGTAATTTTGATAAAACTAGTATCATCCATAATAGAGCTAACTTGAACAAAAGACTTGCATTAGAAATGTTATATATAAATATAATTAAGACTCAAGACAAACAAAATATTAAAAGGTAGATACTACTGCGCTTAACACTTGTAATTTCGAATTTCTTCTTGATGGTCGGCGGAAAATCATTGTGTGCAATCATTCTAAAATATGTTCAATCATTTCCACAAATATCTTGAAGACACCGCTCAAAACCCTATGGTTTAGAACTTCAGCGAAATGGGCCCGAATTTTGGAAATCAATTGTTGTTGTTGAAAGTTTTCATGATGATACAACTGAAAAATGAATAGGATGCGGATCATATTTGAGCTTTCCGCAGGTGATGGAAGATTGTGGAATATTTTCTGCGGAATGGATGCGTAATGTTTTCCGCTTGCCTTGTCTCAACCAAGAAGTCTAGAATACAGGAGGCTCAACGATAGTAGTGAGGATGAGGCAAAAAAGAGGTGCAGCAAATCGTTTGATCTGGTGGCTGCGCCGCGCAGCCTGGCAGCATTTCTCTAGCGCTTGTATATCTATTTGGCGTTCTGATGTAACGTGTGCAAGTGAGAAACAATGATAATTGCGAGTGGTAGGAGGCGCTACGTGCAACCATATTTTGCCTCAACTCTATACACGATGCAGCATAGGGCGTTGAGTCTCCTGTATTGCCTTCTTGGGCTCAACGTTCAAAGTACGTTGATTGACAGCGATTTAACATTGATGTAGCGTTGAAGCAACGTTGAATCACGTTTATTCAACGCTGTTCTGCAACATCCATTCAACACTGCTTCTCAACATTGTCCTGAGAGTTAGTAAACCAATACGATGTAAAATAAAACTGCGATATTCACCAAAATAATAAAATGTGTTCATAGTAACTTCAACCAAAAAATATTTTATACTGAGCGATGTTTACATAGCAAGAAGCACTGAAAAATCGCATTCTTCACATTTTATTCATTTTTTTTAATTCAAAACATTGATTTCCTTTTCTGAGTAAAAAAAATATTGCTGCAACTGCCACTGGATGAATGATTATGTAAAACTTCATAATAAAATACAATGTGCATTATTGAATAACTGCTGATAATTGAGTTGCGTTATGAGTAATTTAATGTAATTTTATTCTGTTCGTAGTAGTCTGGCAGATTTGTTTCGTTGGTGAATGATACATATACTTACTTGACTTTGTAAAAAAGTTGGTGATTTATTTTGAAAATGAGTGATACGAACGGATTTAGCAATAATGAATTAATGGACATAGTGCTAGCATAATATGGAGAGCATGGCGGTATCCTGGACATCGTAAGTTTCAAGCAATTTCTATAATAATAATCATAAATCCAACTTCCATGCGATACACTTATTTTTACATATCAATATCTCTGAAACATGATCAACTATTATCAATTGCTGATTGGTTACATTGAAAATAATTAAGTTTTGTTTGTTTATTCCACTAGTTTTTAGTTATTCAGGTTATTATCCACTTGTATTGTAATTTTTCAATAAGACCGCGAATCCAGTGCAGTACTGAAAAAGCGCTCTGGAGATACCCGTATTTTTTCGTTTTTCGTGTTTTCTGATTCGTAATCAGCTTATTAAACAACATATACCTTTAAAGTTCATTTGACTCAATTTTTATATTCCTCTCACAAAAAAATTGGAGTGTTGCAGCAACTGTGTGTGCAGAGATGCATATGTATGATGCAACATAATTCCTAATTTAGCCTATACGATTCAGATTTTTTTAACACAATGATTGATTCTCTAATAAGCAATATGGATTCGAGATTTATGTCATTAAATTAACATTTTAAAAATTTTGATTTCCTCTATGATTTTAGAGAACTCAAAAGTATACCAGAATAGCAAATAATAAAAAACTTTCAAGATTTACAAACAGTCGTGCGAATGGGTCAAAGTAGTGGCTTCCAGTCTCACGAATTGTATGAAAAATCACAAAGTATGATCCTTAATATACCAGACTTCATTAAAGATGTGAAAGAATTACTTTAATACATAATAGAAAACAACTTGAATGAAAATCCAAATATTTACATTGTCTATCGAATTTTATTATTGTTAATCTTTTATCCTGATTTTTGAAACAGAAATATCATGTCAGCTCAGTTTCTGACGTTTTTATTGATTTTATTAAATGTGTTTGACAACTTCCTTACAAATTTTAATTATATTGTTTCATTCAGAAAATACAGCAACAAACTTTGTGCTACTACAATAGTCGATTCTAGAATCATTTTTAGGTATTGAATTTCAATCGATCATATTTGTATTTCTAAATTTCTTCATCGCGTTACATCTAAGTATGTAGATCACAATACTTCCCACACATTCTGATTATCTCAGTTGAGCCGAAAGGTACAGCTACAAACTCTAAATGTTATTTATCAGGTGATGGTATTTGTATTTTTTGAGATTTTTAAATAATAATTCTTATCACATTAGAATGAATCGTGCAGAATACAATATTTTTTACAGATTTCAATTATCTCAATTCGTTTAGGAGATACAGAGTCAAACAGTGTGTGCTTCTGGTTCGACTATTCTCTCCTCCGTCCGTTACTTTAGTAATACAGCGTGCGATTGTAGCATCCTCATAATGTCTATAACAACAAAAGTTATCGGAATCGTTTCTTCTTGATATATTTTATCTTAGAATATACAAATTTCAGGGTAGTTAGTACCGCATATTTCAGAAATTAAGCAATCTTTGTGATTTTATCAAGAGCAAATAATAAAAAACTTTTAAGTTTTTCACACAGTCTTGCGAGTAGGTGAAAGTAGTCACTTTCAACCTTACGAATTGTATGAAGAATAACAATCTATGATTTTAAATGTATCAGAATTCATTAAAGATGTGAAAGAATTGTTTCAGTTCATAATGGAAAATGACTTGAAAGAAATTTATCCAAATATTTACATTGTCTATTCGATTTTGTTAACAATATCGGTAAGTACAGCCTCCGCCGAAAGAAGCTTTTCGAAATCAAAACTAATTAAAAATTACTTGAAAAGTACGATAGGTCAGGAAAGACTTTCAGCTTTGAAACAGATATAGCATTCAAGCTGAATTACGGTTCAATCATTAAGAAGTTTAGTGAAGCTAGAAGCAATAAATTTCAGTTTCTTTCATTTTAGTCTAAGAATATAGTTCAGTTTGCATTGTGTATAATATAATAAAGTTAGTAGTGAAAAGCTATGTTTCAACTGTTTATCAGTTTATAACATTCCTTCTTGCGTCACCAAAGGGCCTTCTAATCTAATCTATTATGTATGCTCCGGTATAGGGGCTCTCGTGGGCCCCTCTTCAGAGTGTGGTATGAGTGTAAGTGTGCCTAAGCTAAGTTAATGTTTGTGTCATGTGTCCAAGGTAGATCATCTTACAGTCCGAAGACTGCGCGACGATGTCCTTGTAGCTCGGTTTTCGTGAGAGACTGACACTTGTTGTGCAACTGTAGTACAGCTACTTATCCAGAGGTGCCACTGCTGTCGCTTACGCGACAGACTGACACTCACGTCTGCCGGAAGTTACTTCCGAAGAAGTGTGTTGAGAGTTTGGGTGTACCTAACGGGAAGGAAACGGAAGAACTCCGAGAAAACCCCCGCACACGGCACGAAGCACATGGAGCCACCGGGAATAGAACCCGGGACCTCAGTGGTGTCAGGCAACAGTGTTACCACTGAGCCAGGCCGTGGCCCTCCAAAGGGCCTTGCAAAATATACCTTACTTATATCAAATTTTGGTCTTGCCCCACCACTGCTTTGAAAACTCAAGTCTATTTTCTCAAATAATGTTCAAATCCAATTTTTTTTTCCTGTTAATGAACTAAAATCCATCATTATTATCTTCATGAATCCATACATGGCCCTCGTTATTCATAACGTCAAAACATTAGATGTATATTGTATATTTGCAGCGATTTAAACCCAATGTTCACTTTGACATTTCAAACCGTCAAAAATCTCAGCATAGAATATTATAATCTCATATGAACAAAAGCTAAATAATTGAAACATACAATTCAGTACAAAGACCAATGTTCACAGTCGTGTTTCCAATAGAAAATCAAATTATAATCATTACAGTCACAAATAACAGATTAATCACATTACAGCAATACGTAATTAATGATTTGTAGCTTATGTATCAAATAATGAACTGATTAACTGTATTATTGTTTACTGCCATGTTTATTCGAATGTCGCAGCTTTAAATTTGCATTACAGTATTTCACATATTTCAGAGTGAGGATCTTTTTTGTAATGTTAAGCTCGAGTTTTTTCAATTTCAAATGGAAGAAAAAAAATCTGACGTGAATATCACGTGACTTACTTGTTCATCATTGGATATATATAATCAAACACAACATCTCATCATTCCACGGCTAGTCAGTTGCTATGGAAACAGTATGTCATTATTCTTATGTCACAACATTCCTTAATACTGATATCCAGGATTCTACGGCTAACAGTTCTGAATGTATGTGCAAAATTCCATGATCGTCAAGTATAGTGCACTTTCGACTCAGTCGATCTTAATGAAAATAGGATATGAGCATCTAGACAGTACTATCATCTTGAATACTGTATTCTAATATTCTACATTCAATCTTCTTGGATTTATACGGAAAATTAAAAAATGTTTCGAGTAAACTGCACTCCCGGCTTAGTCGATCACAATCATAATGCAAGGTGTACAACTAGATGCTATAAAAGTGCTTAATACGAAATCTCAATATTCTGCGACTGATTATTAAATTTATGAGAAAAATTCGAAAAGTCTGTAATATGAAGTGCACTTCCGGATTAGTCGATTGGGATGAAAATAGGAGATGGTCATTTGAATGCTACAGCAATTTCAAATACTGAATTCCAGTATCCTACGGCTAATCATTCCAGATTCATGCGGAGAATTCAAAAAACGTATCAGGTAAAGTGCACTCCCACTACAGACGATTGCAACCATAATGCGAAGTGCACTTCAAGATCCTAGATCCTATACCAGTCTTTTATACAAAATTTCAGCATTATACGTTTTACGAATTATGAGATCTGCGAGTTACGCACATGCACACATACATACGTACATACGTACCGACATCAAGCCAAAAATAGTCAAAATGGATTCAGGGATGCTCAAAACGGATATTTCCATCAAAATCTCGATTAGGTGAATTTTGTCGGTTTCACAATACTTTCTTGTACTTAGTACAAGTAAGTAATTACTGAAGTCGAGAAACTTTTCAGTGGAATCGACTAGATCCAGTTATTAACATGAGAAATTATCCTATATAGGCCGTGTAACACATTCTTTAATTTATCCATAAAATGCATACATTCAAACCAAGATTTTTTTCAAGTATGTCTTGAAAGTATCAAATTTTAATTTGTGTTTCGTAGCAAAATTTCTTATGATCCATCAAATTTCGTTATACAGATAATGGATTACTCTGTATAATTGATAGAAAGCATTAACAACAAGCGGTTAATTACAATTTGCACAATAATTAATGTGCCATATGTTCTTATTATTGTCTCTAAATGTACACAACTACCACGACAGATTTTATAATTTATGGACGTGTGTGACAACTAATATATGCAATGTCCTACAACGTTCCATTATTTATAGCGTATGTAACTAATTTCACAGCGCAAGAATTTGTACAGAAAATTATCAATAAGTGAGTTTGAATATCCGAATTATTTGACGCTAACTTTGCAGTGAATAATTATTAACAATATTTGCATAGAACAAGATGTATCATATTCCGTTAATAATTATAGCACTGATATCTCATATATTCGATAAATAATCATTACAATATCCGTAGATTATTTAATTAATTGAAGGCAACATTCTCCTCTTACATTGCCTGAATTTGGAGTATTCAAAAAGTGTATGCAAATTGAAGTATCAAGGTGTTTAAACAACAATAGTGTACTTTCCGAGGGCCTCAGGCCCGAGGTGTGTACGTTGATCGTAGGCATTATCGTCCGTTCAATTCCCGTGGTGCCTTCAATGTTCAATGTCCGATTAATGTACTATTTAAATCAAAAATTCTAGCAATGTACGTCCTGTCATTGTGATTTCTGTCAGAAAAATTACTCTAGTTGCTTGCTGTATATAACTATAGGGAATGTGATATTCTTGTTTGTTATTTGTTACGTAATAACCCTGAAATCACCTATCACCTTTAATCAGAACTTTGACACTATACATTGTTCTATAATACAATTCAGGAATTGAGTGCAGTCATATCAAATCTTTCTGTGAACAATCTGAAAACTTGATATCGCAAAAACAATTTTCCTGTTCTTTGTTTAATGAAACAGCTGCAACAATACGATTTGTACTTCGAACAAAACATACATGTTACAAATTCGCAAACACACTTCTAGAAAGTTGTAAAACTTTACATACAAACTATTTCTTTCCTCAAGGGAGAAGTTGGCAACGAGGATGCATGGTTTTGACAGTGACATCAACACTGAGAACAAAAAGTAGGGGAAAAAATAGCACGTTTCTTTTGTGTTGCTACAATGTAGGGCAGATACTCGTCTTCGAATGCCACTTCATTTTTGCACAAAAATGGAGCAGGAAAGAAATTTACTATCTGATAATTTCAGAATGTTATTAATAATGAATCTTTCAAAAATATTTAAAATTTAATAAATAAATTTCGTGCTGGATGTCGGAATTAAAAACTAATTATGTAAATAACTCTGGTGCATCTCGCGGATAATGAATTAATCATTCTTAGTTTCGCTTTTGTATTTTTTGTCACATACTGTATGCTGCAACGTCATCATGATTAATTAGCAAATTTTGAGTCCGATGAAATACATTTAAGAATGTATCCCGCAGTGCGCTTCATAATTTATCTTCATTCAGGAGTTTGTAATAATTCAGACCTCATTTCGCATGCGCTTGTCAACTTGCAATGATGCCGTACATCTACATTATATCACTCGACGTCATAAAAGTGTCAGCAGGCTTTAAATCTTCTGTAAACGAAGTATATTAGCTTTGATTTATTCTCATGATTGTGTGATTCAGAATGTTCGAAAGTCAACATAATAGTAAATTTGTATTGTTTTACAAACCTCCATAAATAATATTTAGTTTCTATGAAAAAACTTCACAAGGTTTTTTTTGCTATGATAAACATCCAAAACGACATTTATTTGAAAATACGAGGAACATAACCTAACTTTCTTTGAAAAACTTGAGCTTTCGCATGGCAACAACCATAAAAGTGTATGTTGTGTGGAAGCCCCTAAAAATAAATTAGTTTTACACAACAGAGTAACACGCATGTTAATCTACCCCAAAGTGCTGCTTCCCCAGCGTAAAAAGTCGGCAAAACTTTTATACTTTAAAATTTAGTGGTTGAAAGTTGAGAATGAAATGAAAAGCTTCCACGTGTCTGGTTTTTGCAGTGAAGTTTGCTGCGCATGTCTTAGTCATTTAACAGGTTTCACAAAACATGAAGTGATGTTATTCCAGTTTAGTGATTCTAAAACTTTATTATTGTCTATGATGATTCTTATCTTAACTTTAACCTAGATTCTGCAGATGGGAAGAAGAAGTTGTGGAATAATAATTCAGAACTGAGATGCTAACATTATTAAAGTTTAAAAGATTCAGATAGCATTTTGAATCCGTAATTAAGAAAGTCATTTCAACAGTTCTCTTGTCAAGAACTGATGAAATCAATAATTCCAGACCGATTCAGTAATAGGGAACAAAAAATCCAGTACCATTTAACCGATAGATAAAACTTAAATTGATTGGACTACATTTCGAGGCATGCAAACCGTGCAGTTATTAAGATGTAGTGTAAGAAACAAAAGTTATAAGGGTAGACAAAATAATAGGTAACCATTTTTCTATAATAGTTTGACCACCCTTGGAGTGCGTATAAACACTGAATTTGACTTATAAATACATCTACAACCATCTTATTAAAATCAAATTACAAGTCAGAGCTAAACTGCATTTAATTTCTTAATAGAATGATTATATTTCCAGGGCTCAAGCTGTCAGGTAAAAAAGGTAAATTGTTGGCCACCCTGAATTAACAAAGCTAACACTAGAATCATGTTAGATGACATGTGAGCCTTATTTTGGCTAGAGGGAGCTATTAAATATTTAACAGAGCCAACTGTGCTTTTACACAAGTGGTCCTTCTGTATTGCAAGTTAGCTTATAATACACAATTTTTCGTGATGCCCAAAAGTTCAACAACTTTTACAAACAAAATAATATTGGTTTTGCTAATATTTGTACATTAACCTGCCTTTATTTTAGAGTTTACAAATTACTGTATATTACTACTCAATGAGTTTTAAACAATCTGTTTACCTATAGTTCCAGCATTGGTTCGCAAACAGTTTGTGTACAATGGGGAAACAATAGATTTTAATCAGTATTCAGCTACAGAATCGAGGACTCATTGAAAGCTATTGAACAGTAGTTTTTAAACTTCAAACTTCTAAAGAATCAATTTATAATCAATGAATAAAGTACAGCAGAACCATGTAACAGGAAGGTTCCTTCTGAATATTCGTGCCCTATTTCTTTCGGTTACTTTGTATATTGATTTCAATCAGTGATAGAACTCGTCAAGCATAACAACTTTTCTTAATAATTCTTCCCGAATTCTCATATTTTTTTAGCATGTTTCATCCCCTATAATCTAACGAGTTGTTTAGGTGCATAACTATCGGATCCAGTAGCAGTTATAATAGAACAATTGATTTTGACATATGTGAATTATCAATTCCTCCAAATAAATTCTGGGAAAAAATCTTCTTTTAATTATTGTCACAAAAGTTTCGAGCTGTGAATTTGTCTAGCTTCCCTGTCTACAAATTCGCAGGCAGCTTAGGATTAGCTCAGCGAATTTATTTGGAACAATTTCCGAATTGTCATTTTTCACTAGAAATTGAATTATTGTGGTTATGCTGATGTATTTAATGTCAAAATATCATGCACTCATAAATTATGATAAGAATACTATGAGATATTTAGAGCTTATCGTTTATCTGAAACATAAAACAGCAAATGAGATGAATGAAATGCATTAATTTATAAATGAAACATCTGTGTATTAGCTTTTTTTCACATTATTACAAATTTCACATTTAGGTCGTTTCAATAATGTATGCTCCATGAATTGATCTGCTGAACAAATAAAATATTGTATCTTATATTCCAGAGAATATTCAAAATCATTTACCAAATTCAGCTTGATAGATTTATAGGTTATGTTTTCTGTTCTTCAGGAATAGAAGTTTCTAAAATATATGTAGCAATACTTAAATCCAATTATTCATCAAATTAATAATTTTAGAACTGCATTCCATTTGATATTATACCGTTTTCTTCAAATGAATCGTTGAATGATTTCCTCTTTATGTTTGAGAACCAACGATAATGAAGTAAGTTGAGAACAGCAACTACTTTTCAAGCTGCTCGTAGATGGCAGTACAGTGTGGCATAGATTCTGACTGGATTCAGACTAAAATCAGCTGATTCAAGTGCAATGAACTTGTGCAGACAATCTAATTCTTAAGAAATGTTTTATCTGAAAAAATACGTGAAATCCATAAATAGAAATCAAATTTAGATAATATGATAGACCAAATTGTTGATTTTAGAGACAAATTTAGTCTTTCTTTCAACATATGCAAAAATAGAATTATCGAGGTGAGCAAATATTAATGTACTGCCAAAATACAAACATTCTCTAAGTTTCAAATGGATGATTGACAAGACTATGATGGTTAACAATTGCAAAATACTTATTTCAATCGATAGCTGTCATTCTTTCAACAAATGAGAAACATTCAGCTCGAACCATAGGCACATTATGAAATTTTTGGAATGACTTTGATGAATTTTTATTCGAAATAATCAATACATTTTTCAGGACTTTATTAAATGAAAACGACTTTTGATTTCAAATTCTGTATATTTATTTGAAACCTTGACGTTTCGGTTCTTTGCCAAAGGATCTTCTTTAGAAAACACTGATACCAAATAGAACAAGGCAAGTAATTAGATACTTAAAATATACAGATTACTAGATGTGATAACGTGGATATCACATCCAAACAAAAAGAATAAAATCCTCTGGCATTCACTCAAGGCTCCAGGAAAATCACGTGAAAGCCCCGAACAGAAAAATACGTCCTACTTGGTATAGCTCCGCACACATCCCAAATCACAAAATACACGACATTTCAACAAGACAGCGTTGCGCTTCTCTTTGCTATTGGTTTGGCTCACAACTGCAGTGTCAAATAGTCTTCAGTGTACTTTATAATCCAAAATATACACAGAACTACACCAACTAAAACATAGTCATTACATATGTGTGTTATTGATTACAGATAGCCAAACATTTGATAATTTCAAACCATTAGTATGGTTCAAGTTATTTGGATGTTTAAGTATTCAATTGCTTTTCTGACCAATTTACCATGAATCGATGAGCATCTTGAGACTATTCTTGTTTCTTCAAACTTGATGTCATGCAAAAACTCGATGGCATGATCAGCTACAGAAGATTTATTTGGATGGTTTAATCTTATGCATCTCTCATATGTTCAGCAATGCGGGTGTTCACAGTTCGACTCGTCTGTCCAACGTAGACTTTGCCACAGGTACAAGGGATCTTCAGCCCGGAGATTATAGGGGAATCACTAGCGTGAATAAAAATTATGTTCCTTTACCTCATGCGAGCAATGTTTCAGAGAAGATCGGAAGGATCTTGTCAAGATATAATTTCAAAGTTTCCTTTTGCTCCAGTAATAAGAATCAAGCAGTTCATGAGACCTGTAAAGGACGTGATTCCCCTCCAATCTTCGGGCATTTATAAGATCCCTTGTACCTGTGGGAAAGTCTACGTTGGACAGACGGGCCGAACTATGAACACTCGCATTGCTGTACATAGGAGATGCATAAGATTGAACCATCCAAATGAATCCTCTGTAGTTGATCATGCCATCGAGTTTTTGCATGACATCAAGTTTGAAGAAACAAGAATAGTCGCAAGATGCACATTGATTCATGGTAAATTGGTCAGAGAAGCAATTGAGATACTTAAACATCCAAATAACTTCAACCATACTGATGGTTTTGAATGATCAAATTTTTGGCTTTCTATAATCAATAACACACATATATAATGACTATGTTTCAGTTGGTGTAGTTCTGTGTATATTTTTGATTATAAAGTACACTGAAGACTATTAGACACTGCAGTTGTGAGCCAAACCAATAGCAAAGAGTAGCGCTACGCTGTCTTGTTGAAATGTCGTGTATTTTGTGATTTGAGATGTGTGCGGAGCTGTACCAAGTAGGACATATTTCTCTATTTGTGGTTTTCACGTGATTTTCCTCAAGCCTTGGGTGAATGCCAGAGGATTTCATCCTTTTTCTTCAGGTGTGATATCCACGTTATCACATCTAGTATTCTATATATTTTTAGTATCTAATTACTTGACTTGTTTTACTATGTATCATTGTTTTTACTTTTCAATTTTTATTCGATTTACAGGAAAATTGTTTCGTTTGACGAGTTCTATTACAGGTTAAAATTAATGTACTTATTTTTGCTACACCCTGTATAATATAGTTTTTGAAATATGCATTGCTTCTGTATTTAAGCGTGTTGCTTTGAATGATGCTCTCAATATTTTTCTCGTGAATATGTAAATCGTATAATTGTGCATTGAACATCGATTAAAACTCCAATGGTAATATTCTGCGGTTGTTGGGAGACAATTTTACATCAGGTGCAATTGATATGCAAAACAGCTGGGTATAATTTACGTGCCATTTAAACTGTTCACCTATATGTATCATATGTTGCCACTGTACGCTGATCGACGTTCATATCGATAAATTACAACACACGCCCGAATGCCCGAATCAGGAATAATTAAAATGCCGTTGGGACATCTATGTTCTAAAAGACAGGGTCGTCGACATGAGTAGGGCACTGGAAACCTTTTACCCCATTTATCATATTGAAATTAGGTATAATAAACAAAGAGTAGTTTGTTGGAAATTTAGTGCAAAAGTTACTGAACATATAATTTCATGATGCAATTTGTCTATCATAAAGTAATTTTTTATCACACACTTGACTTGCACGATTTGAACGAATGCTAAACAGAAAGTAATATTTCTTTTCACCACAGTTCCATTATTAGAACTTGTTGATATTATTAGAGTCTAAAAGCTCTTGTCTTCAATAACTTCATGATTGCATCAACCTCAACCATGCAAGAAATATTTTTATGAACGTCACTGCCATCCACTCATCCTAAAAATCGAATCTTCGATCACCAATCTCGTGTTTTATTCTTGTTCTTGCTTCGGTCTTCGTTGCTGTCCAAGCCAAGATGAAGATCGTTGTCCACTACCTGTGTGGTCCCTCTAATTGGTTATATTCTCTTTTATTGGACGCGGTAGCTAAGGTACTTTAACACTGCACGTACACAATTTATCGTCCTCATGTCGAAGAGCTCCACTCCTGCACGGCATCATCCGTTTCATGCAATGCTGACATACATTCAGAGGAGTTACATATGTTTTGGATGTAACAATGTCGAACGAATGTTACCTTTTGGTTAGTTTTATTTTATATGGACTTCATTCGATTTTATTCTGTTGAAATTGACTGTATTTTATTTTTTACTAATAACATGTTCCTTTATGATTGGTAAGCCATATTTTTGAAAATACTTTATTCAAGCTGATGGGTTATGGTCATTTTTTGTCGTTTAGGGCTATGTTATTCAAATTATGAATGTTGTTGTATTGATCGGGATACTAGAGAAGATATTTATGACCAGTTCCCAATAACTTATTGATCATATTATACAAAGATAGATCCTTGTATATATTTTATTTCTCGAAATGAAAGTTTATTGACATAACCTGCTTCAATAAGAAATATGATTTTATTAGTTTCTGTACACGAAAGTAAATTATGCAATAATTGAAATGATAACGTGATGCAAAATATCACAAGACCAGGAATCATGAGATTTGTCCAAATGTCATAATAATTGTTTACACAACAAGAAAGCACAGAGCACAAACTGACACTTGGATTTAACAAACAAGAGCTTATACAGAGATATTAACATGAATACAGAGAAAACTAAATTCAGATTACAAAATTCAAATGCAACGCATTCATATGCAATTCGAAAACCATGTCTTCTTCATTACTGTTTGAAGAGTTTTAAAAGCGTTAGTTGATAGATTTTGTAAGACTGCCATTTTTAATAATTTTTTTCTGTTACAGGTAAGATATGATCGAATTGTCTAATCAATTTTTCCAAGAGTTGTGAGTATATTCATTATTATCAGTAAAATGATCACGTAACTTAACTAATTACTAGAAATCTGCGTATATAATTATTTGAAGGTTCCACACCTTCTACATAATTAAATATATTGGTTGAAGATAAATCATTTTTAATTGATAGTAAATTGAGTTTAAGAAGAATTACACTTGCCAAATGATGACAAATTGTTCTTCGAAGAACTTTCCACGAACATAAATCTCTTTACTTTAAGTCTGTCTGTTTGAAAAGAGTTATTATTGAGCATCTGAAGACTTATTCCAATATATACATCTGCTTTTTGCGAAATAGCACCTGTAATATAGGCTATGTGCATGAAGTCTACTAGCGCCTCTAGCGGGCAATGGAGAACGATTGAGCTCCATTTTATCATTGTTTCATACCTATAATTTTTTATCATTTATTTTGAGTAGTTTTTTCTTCAATCATAACGTACCTATTGTAGAGAAAACGTCTTAATTCGACCAAATTGACAGGATAACCTCAAATTATGACGCCCATGATCTTGCAGATCAGGTTTGTATTTATTAAACACTGTATCCCTTTTACCGAGGAAGCATTGAAGAAAAGCGTGGAATTAGTTTTGCCATACTAAACATGTTGAAGAATATGTTGCTGACAATATTAACAACAAAATTATTGCGAAGTGCATCTGACAAACTTCTATCACTGAAACATCTTACAAATTAGAGATAGAGGTAAATTCATGAATCCCAAATCGATGATGAATATTTCTAATTTCACAATTGAATTACAAACATAGTTGATATACAGATTAATAATGAAAGACAGACAATACTCTATTTACCGCTTTGATTCACTTCACTCGTTTTTTTATGTTATAACTGGGTACATGAAATCAATGAAACTATTTTTCACTTGAATCATCCTTAACACAACAGCCTGAAACAAAACAAACGTTTTCTCATGTTTTATATGCAATTATTTTCAGTTTTAAACTACAATGCTCAATGACAGCTCATTGACATATTATGAGAAATGGAGTTCAATGGTTACAATGGTGCTCACCATGAGCGCTCGCATCGATATTTGTTCAAACTCCGCCCCCTTGCACATAGCCTATAGTCAAGTTGACTTAATTATATTTTTGTAGGCAGACAGACAAAATAGACATTCCAATTTGCAATAATTATTCCCAACAAGCTGGATTTTTGTATAGATCTCAAATACGTCATTATGAATGCTATGTCACATCGACCCAGCTTGTGCGTTGTTTTTTATCCGAGATCAAAGGTCGTTGAATTTTGTTTTTTGCGTATATCCCTGAAACGGTGGAAGCTACTGAAAAAATTTACAAGAATAAGTTTGTAGATCATGCAATTCTCTACAAAAAAAGTGTCACTTCTTTTTTCCCTATGAAGCACCGTTTTCAAGTTATCTCGATTTCAGACTATAGGTATGCACACTTTTCCGCATTATCTCTGAGGTGTGTACCCGACGCCTTTTTTTCAATGTGGTTGGGAACTCCACGATATATTTCGATCAAGGCAATTTGATGGAACAATTTCATCAATATAATGAAAATTGTAGCAGCAAGAAAATTACATGATCCTCTCCGCTCTGCTCTTCCTCTTTTTGCTCAATTTGTGTTGACTGCTCTAAGAAGAAAGATATATCAATTAGATCTTCATTGATTTAGAAAGGATCTTCATCTGTTGCATTTGATTCATCATTAGTGCTAGAGTGGCCTTGATAAATGGCACAGACTGGTGAACAAAACAATCAATCTTTTCTGCACTCACAATTGTTCGTGCGGCCTTTCTTACAATTACAAAAAATTGTATCCAACAATTTCTTTGAGGCAGGTGGAAGTAAAGTCTGGGTTGGCTTCAAACTATTATTCATCAATTTCCAGGCCCAGTCTCCAGGATTCAGTTCTGGCCAAGCCACACTTGCTCTTGTAGAATACACGAAACAAGTGTTGATAAACAGAAGCAAATGTTGGAGGAATACAAAATAACTGCACTCTTCTATTGTTCCTTGTATTTCTCACGAAATTGAAAAATCTGTACGTGTGAATACCTACGATAAATTAGTTTGTTGGAATAATAATTGATCGATTAAAATCGATTTAAGACGATGAAGATGTTTTTTGTAGTTCGACGACGTTGTTATCCAAATTTTCTAGATTTAATATCGCGATGATAACTGGAGAACGGTGCTTCTTAAGGGAGAAAGTATTAATATACTTTTTATTGAGAATTTCACGGTCTTCAAACTATTCCTCACCCATTTTTCCGGTAGCTCTTACACTTGCAGAGATACACGCAAAAATTTAAAATTTGTTGCCTTCAACCTCGAATAAAAAACAACACACAAACAAAATATGGATGCCCTGTCCAATAATCCAGTTTGTTGGGAATTAATGCAAATTCAGCACTTTTTTTTTGTCAATTTTGTCTGAGTTGATATAATTTTTCTTTTAATATTATTTAAATTTTTTATAAAATGATTGAATCGATAAATTTGAAGCTCATAAAGTAAAGATACATAGGAAATGTTGAATTATCAGCTTTGTTTTCATGAACAATTCTCATATCTAAATATTTAGATAACTCAGTTACTACATTTGTTTGTCCTGGATGTATGTGAAATCAATTCAAATTTTGTCAACCGGTCCATCATAATTTTGGATCATTTCTATTATTAAGTTCGTATTCCATTTGTTCATGAACTTAATTATTATTAAATTATCCTTTGTTGGTCGTGTTCAATCAATTTTTTGCAACTTGTCTGTGATTCCAATTGATAAAGAATACGGTTTCAAGACGCAATAATTTTTTTTTAAATGTTTATGTGGTTCAGGATGTTCCGAAGCTACCTATATTATCTTATCAATTTAAGTAGACTCACGATATGTTGTGTAATCCTCCTAAAGTGAATTTTATATTGCTATTATACTTGTCAATGTTGTGAGAACTATGTTTATATGTTATACATAGTATGTCATCGACATATCGTATCTAAGTATATTATGATTATAAATTCAAGTTTCTCAGATACAAGATTTTTCATAGCCAAACCATTCTTTTGTACATAGTATTTATTATCAAAATGTAAGTAATTCGATCAAGAATTGTTCGAATGCATTTTAAACGCAGATTCAACGAGAGAAGCGAAAAAGCGGAAAAAGTAGTTTCAACTCCCGCAAGATGACGCATATTGTTCTCAAAGTAAAAAAATGTGCTTTGGAGCACGGTCTTGACACTCGTCAGTAGTGGGGGTACCCCTCATTGGAACAGTTTACTAGTTGTTAAAACTAACACATACGGCGTAACGATCGAGAAGATAATTGTGCGAGAGAAACAGAGAATGTGCATTAGAAAGAGAAGAAATAGCATGTTATACGTCAATCGTCAAAAAAATAAATGAATATTCAGAATTTAAACTAAAAAAACCTTTTGATTGAAAATTTTAATTTGGAATACATAAATATTTTCCTAAATTTTCATTGAATTATTATTGAAAGTAAATTTATTGTTATCAACTACAAAATATAACATTTTCTCATCTTTTCAGTGATTCTTTATAATTGGAAACTTTGAAAACTTAACGCTTCAGTCCAAGGTGTTTCCCTCTGTTTTACATCGAGATACAAGGCAACAATCAGGCATATTTTATGATTTGTAATCTCAATTTTTTATTGATTCACAGTTAATTACTCAATATGAAGCATAGTACGATAAAGTTAGTTAGGTTAGGCTCAATAGTATTCTCAATCGTATAGTTTCTGTCTCTCATTAATACCCTGTTTAATGCACAGTCTCCATCTTCATCTTTCGCATACTTTTCTCGATCGTAGCACCTCTTTTGGAGGTAATAATAACTAAATACAGCCTCAATAAGAGTCAACCCGCAACAATAGTTATAGATGCTAGGGTCAAGACCTGTGTAAAAAGCCATGCTTTGGAGTTGAGATAACTTCTGCTTAATGGCTAAGGTTTGACTCTACCTACATCAGTTCATTTTTTCTGGAGATTATTTTCAGCTAGTGACTGTTAGTACAGTTATTTGGTGGTTTTAACTGGAAAGTTTTGAAACTTTTATAGATTTCGATGTGCTCTCCACGAATTTCAACTTTATTACCTCGTATCTTTGCCGCTTGCGCCACCATATTGGAAGAATAGCGTCTAAAAGCAGTTTTTGACAATATCTCCTTCTCGACTCATTTAACGATAGAAACATTAACATACAAAATGAAACTGGAAAAAATTTCCTACAATTTTTGCTAAAACCTTTTTTCCGTAAAATCGATAGTTTTGGCGAACGAGCGCCGCAAATTGTAATTGGACACGTAGATCGCAGTTGTTGATGAGCAGTCGTGACATAGTTTTCCCTACGCAAAGATGCAGCGATTAACTTCTCATTATTATATCGTTTCCAACATACTTAGTCTCACCAAAAGTTTATCCTTTTTAACCTTTCTTTTAATACTTGACGTACGAAATGTCTCCAATTTTTCTTCTTTTAATTTAATCACTTCACTCTTATGCAATAGATTAGCACAAATAAAACAATTTACTTGGAAGCTATGGCACTATAAATGCAAACGACACTGTGAAGAGAGAGAAGGATGCCCGACATAAAGACGACGCATTCCTTTATAACTGCGGAAGACGAGCCATAGTAAGCCGGTTTTTCAACGCATTGTGAAATATTTATCATAAGTATGATTTTCAGATTCAAGTTAATTTTATAATTCACGAATTTCAGTTAGAATTAAATGTCACGGGTTGGCGTAGACGTATAATAGTTTGCGGGGCTCGTACGCCAAAACTATCAATTTCACGAGAGAGAAGGTCATAACATAAATTGTAGGAAATTTTTGCTAGCTTCATTTCGTATTCTAATGTAACAATCGTAGAATAAGTCGGAAAGAAGATATGGTCAAAAAACTGCTTTTGGGCGCCATTTTTTCAATATAGCGGCTCGAGCAGCAAACAAATGATGTGGCAAAGCTCAAATTCGGAAAAAGCACATCGAAATCTATAAAATTGCCCATTTATGAAACTCGAGGTAAACTTTAAAAACCTTTGGATAAATAGTATAGTTTAATATTGAATCTTGAAGAATATGACCTCGTAGTATTGTCCCGATGATTTGTGTCGTCTTCCTGCTTGAAATTGTGTGGTTAACCCAATCTCACATTAATGTCAGCATATAATCCACATCTTCGTCACTCATGACAAGCAGTCAATAACCTCCTATTGCAAGGTCTCCCTCTATGGTGCCTTCTCTATCCTTTTGGCGTACCCTTTGATCAGTAGAATTGAATTGCTTGATAAAGTAATTGCTGTTTGTACTCTGATTGTATATCCTGACGGGAAGTTACGTCATTTCGTGTGTGACATTAGACGTTTAATCGCACCAATGTAAGTGTAAATCAGTTGAGACCCTTCCTTGATTTGGGTTGAGGAGGAAGCATCGAGGAGCACTTGAAATGAGATTTTGTTTTGTTTTGTGGGAGCTGGAAGTTAATATGATAGTCTGACCAATTATTGTTTTAATTTAAGTGGCCTGCAAAAAAGTTCAAGTGTTCATTATAAATGTTCCTACAGGATGAAATATGATACGAAATGCAGCTAACACCAATAATGTGAAGACTTCATAAGCAACCTTATTAAAACTTTTAACCCAGCAATCTCGAGTTAATTGGGACCTTACTTGATTTCACTCACTTATATCCGAATTAGCTCTCAGGAATTCATTAAATATGAATGTCACGTTTTGATCTACGTCATACATTTAACCATTCAATTTATTTTTGAAACATTATCAGATTACGTTAATTAGGACATTGGTTCATGTTGTCTGTGTCCTAATTTTTCTATAAGTTACTAGGAGATATCAATCTCTTTTTATCTAGATTGTAGGATGTAGATATTGTGCTCTCTACCTACACAATGGAGTAAATACATCAACTTGCTCGACTGACAAGTTTGATATCTATGTTATTGTAAGATGATATCAATGTCAGAATATATACTTGAGTGGATCTAGTAAATCTTTATCAATTGTAAAAGAAGCATTGAGATTCTTCAGACTTCAAGAGTGTTTTTTGTTGTTGCACTGACAATGAGAAGGATTTATTATCATTATATTTCGCATTTATCAACAATTTATGATAATCGAAATGGAGAATATTCAATTCTTGTTTCTGCAACAATTTATTATTAAAAAAAGAGTACGAATCCTGTTTCCCTAATTTAAGATCCCCCCAGATCTTTTCATTTGGAAAGAATGTTTCAAAGCATTAATTAAACCCAAAACGATTACTCAGACGAATTATCCGGACATCTCTCTAAGGGCATTCTGGAGGGTCCGTCACTATAAATATCATACAGAACCGAAGCGGGCGCCTCTCCAACATCTTACGATACTTCAAAAGTGTGAATTCAATAAGCAGCGTCTTTGTGATGGAAATGTGAGTTAGACATAGCGAGGAAATATTAGGGAAAAAATCGCGTTTAGAGAATAACGTAGTGATATCTCTTGTTATATGAATACTCTCAAATAAGATAAGATATTTTGCATATAGATGAGTACAACATGCTCCATGAGGATGCGATGCGTTTTCTTTTTCGGTAAGAGTAAATTTTTCTTATCTGAAAGAAGTTCCAATCCACAAAAATAAAGTATTACTAATCTGTTAACTTCCAGCTACACGAAATTGCTTCCAACAAAACTCCATGCATGAATTATAAATAACTAGAATAATTTCACCAGTCTGATAAGTGCTCTCATCCAGAATATTCACAAAACTTTTGCACATGCATATATTGTAGCGAAACACAGGCCATCCCACAAATTAACAGACTGTCTTTACGGTTATTATTGTTCTTGTAACACGGTTAGAAGATTTAATGACTTTGGAATGACTTCGCATGATGATAAACCTCGATGTTGTCTTGTCCATCAAATGACTACGAAGTTTTCTCTTACAATGTTGATGTTCCAAAAAAGTTTATTGGGAAACTTTGTTCATATATTTATCATTTCCATTTGATAATAATTTATTCATTCTTATTGAATGCAATGGACTCTTCATCTGGAGAATTGGAAATATAGAGTATGCCAGGCCCGCCAGACGTTACTTATTTTCTGAGAAACAAAATGTGTGTAATAGAGTACTATTTGTATGTAATTTGATCATATGCATACTTGCTAGCTTGGGCTGACGGCCAATTTGCAGATACCAGGTGCTATAGATACGTTAAAAAATTACTTACTTTTCTCTAAGTTTGAATGCTGATTTGTGTACAGGATGTGCAACGAAACGCGGAACATAGGAGTTTAACATAGGATTTTCGAAATGGGCGTATATTGGCTCTCCTATACATGTTAGAGCATAATTACAAGAATAGGAAGTTGTTTAAAATCAATTTTTACCCTTGAAAAGTCTTTATTCTATGCAGTAGAGTATATGTATCATGAGATATTCAAGAAATATAATATGACATTCCCGTCAAAAATCAGATAGCCATAGGAATAAAAACCCGAATGAAACAACTCTTTTTCTGACAGTTCAATTCCACGTTATAGCAACAATAGTATATTGTGTGGCTAGGGACGAAGCAAGACGATTTCAGCTGAGGGTGAGTGTTGCTTGCCCGAGCGAAGCGAGGGCCGGCATCACCCTCGGATGAAATCGTGTTTTGTCCCGTGCCACACACTGTATTTTTCATAATACCTGCATTGAAACTTTCCATAACACAAATTTGTCATAAAAAAAGTAAATATTTTTCTTTTGATTTTGCAGGTAACAAGTTGAGAGTAGCTGCTTGTGCTTTATCAATAAGATGTTGTGGTGTACTTGAAATTGTCGTATTAATACTTTTTTTTTTGAAACGAATCGTCTTTTTAATCTAATTTATAATTACGAATACAACAACTGTCAAATTAACTAGGGCTACATGATTCTCACTTAGAGATTGACAATGAACAAATGCGACTCTGCCAGGGATAAAACGATGTAAGAAACAAATTCAGCGGGCAGAAACAAGCTTGTTTCTCCCCTAGGGCACTTGCTTTTGTCTGAAATTGTCTTGTTTCGACTGACAAAACAGGCGTTGAAACGCATTGTTTCAATGCAGGTATTATGAAAATATTAATAATGATGAAAAGTTGTTCAAAATCAATTTTCATTCATGAGAAGTCTTTGTTTAATGCAGTAGAATATCTGTAGCATCTTTAAAAAAAATAACAATAATCTCGCGGAATTAAACTGTCAGAATGAAAGTTTGTTCCATTCGTTTTTTATTCCCATGGTTATCTGATTTTTGACGAAAATGTCGTATTTTATTTTCTAAATATCTGATGTTACAGATATTCTACAGCATTAAATAAAGATTCTTAATGAGTGAAAATTTATTTTGAACAACTTTTTATTCTTGTACTTTTGCTCTCAAATATACAGGACAGGCAATATTCGCACAGTTTTAAAATCTCATGTTGAACTTCTATGTTTCGCGTTTCGTTGCACACCCTGTATATGTTTTAGAGAATATTGTTAAAAATTGATAATCAACACTGCTAGACACTTTCGCTTTGAAACTCGCAAAAAATAACTTAATCTTATTCAAAGTCTGTATCTTAATTTTTATATGTGATACTCATGGAACAATTTCAATACTTTTTGTTAGCGGCCAGACCAATCGTAGGGGCCAAACATCCCCCAGACACAATTACAATGTCGTTATGAGTATGAGCGCGAGGTTATTATTTGTACGCTTGATATTGAGCAAAGTATCTATGAGCATACAACTCTCTCTTGGTCAAGCTATTCATGAAAAATATTAAAATTATCTCCTGAGTGTCATATATAAAAATTAAATAAGATTATGTTATTTTTGCAAGATCTAAAGCGTCTAGCAAGATTTACTGCCGATGGGAAGTGTCTAGCAGTATAGATTGTCAATTTTTCACTATATTCTCTAAAACATATATACAAATCAGTGAGTGAATAATATTTAAACGTACCTCTAGCACACGGTATCTGAAAATTGGCCGTCGACCTAAGCTATCAAGTATGCGATCAAAGTACATACTAATACTACTCTATTCCACCCACACATTTTGTTTCTCAGAAAATAAGTAATGCCTGGCGGGCCTGGGACCTTGGACTAATAGAGACCTATAATAAGGTCCATAATGTTAATTGGTCCAGATTATCATCTTGTTTGCGATATTGCATCTGAATTTAATTAAAAAATCTCAATTGCACAATTGAAATCTAATATACGTTCTTTTAAATAACCTCCACCAGACTCACATATTCAGGTATATTTTGTCGCCTGGCTACGATTTTGCATCCAATTTTTACCCGCTCATCAAAAAAATGGAAGAATCATCTAGATGATGAGAGCGCATTTTTGACAACTCATGAATGCTTGTTACTTCAGAGATTTTGCAAATTACCATCTCCCACAATTACTGAGCTTCAAATCAAGTAGTTTGGGCAAACTTACGAAACAGCAGCTTCCATTTAGAACTACTTTCAAGTTGACTATTTGATAGGTACATAATTTATGCATGTACAAATTCAAAAATACCTCTTAATCTTCATTGTTTAGTTATTGACTGACGGAGGTCAAATGCTGTACCTTAAAATAATAATAAGATCTTTGTCAAAGCTGCATAAAAAAAAGCACCAAAAGTAAACAAATTTTCATTCGATAATAATAATTCATTCTAATAAGCTTCAAATTCGCGTCAAACAAGTTATTGAATGAATCCCGGTCAGATTTGACAACTGTACATAATAATAGTGACACCCGCGGCTAAAGTTGTAACTAAATTTTTATCTATTTTAATAAATTTTAGTTGCCATATCCCTAATGTCATATATATCTATGGGCATTGTTTCACTTGAAGCAAGTAATTGAATAATTTAATCTTCCACAATCACTGAGCTTGAATTAAAGCAATTTGTGCAAACCTACGAAACAGCAGCTTTTATTAAGTACTATTTTGAAGTCTGTAAATAGTATAGTTGCTGAGAGCTCAGCGTCACGCCAGCCAGCCAGCTAGCCAGACAGCTAAAGTGTATATAATAGCGCTTTTTTCCAAAAAAAATGCGCTAAAAATATAATTTAGAAAGTTATATTTCTGTTCTATTCATGTGAAAATCTCAAACCTGATTATCTTGGAGTTCAAGCATCTCCTTTTGAACTTGCGGTGTTGAAGTTAATAATTTCGAAGCTGCTTCGACAAACATGAAACGGACGATACTCCCAAATATTGAAAAAACTTTTTTCCGTTATTGATTGCTTATTGTTTTATAAAAATTTAGGTCAAATTAATAATTCCCCATTCATCCTATTTGAGGAAGATGCATTATACTGTTTAAAAGAAAAAGGATGTTAACTTCATTGTTTCATACTTTTTGTTATCATAATTCTTACGCTGTATACAAGAATATGTTGAAGTTCTTGCGTAGGTTTCTGTCGGATACAATCGCTCACTTGAAAGCTTGTAACCAGTGGCGTACTAAATTTTTCATTCATTACTATTGGTGTTATAAGCCTTTATGAGAAAAATTCATGTCTCAAAGGGTACATTATATTCTTAAACAAATTTCATACAGATTTCGCTATATTTTGAAACTTAACATCGCGCATTTTGAGTATATCTTCATGCCAAGGAAAATACATGACCACTTCTTATAATAGTGTCACAAATGTGAAATATTTTAAGTAATTAGTTTACTTAATTATTTATTTTAATTCGCTATAACTGTAGTCCTAGTTAGTATTGACCAAGTCCAATTGTCGGACATGATTGACAGCCTACGGTTACTAGATGTTTGGTGGTTGCCAGGCATCAACTATTAACAAATGAATGTTGGCCCATTGTTGGATTAGGTATATAAGAGCGTGAGCTAGGAGCAGAAGTCATTCATTGAGAGTAACTGTGAGCGAAATTGAAATTTGTGACAGTATCATGTGAAAATGTGAAAAGGTCAACCAAATGATAGTTCTTGCATTATATTTTCAACCTTCTGTTCAAAATCTTTTTTTTTTTTATTGCGAATTAAGAGACACTTTGCTCACTAGTACATTATATTTACATTTGGTATTGACATGTTGCTCATGTTTTGTTGTATATTTTGATTTGTCTGATGAATTTTATCAAGTTTTTTGTGTTTGTGCCAATGTTTTTTGAAGCTTTTCCAAGTGTTGATGGAATTTTGTGAATATGTCTCTCTGGGCTGTTTATTATTGTGTTTTCTGTGTTGCGTGTGTTACATATTTCAGGTGGAGTTTTTTGTAGTATGTGGGTATTTGTGAGGCGAGTGTGTCCAATTAGTTTTGTGAATATTTTTTGTGTTCTTCTGTCTTTGTGTATTGGCCATCCCTTGCCTTCTTCTTAGTTTGTTGTTCGTATTTTTTTCTCATGCATTTTTCCACATTTTTATTATCTTTCTTTTTATAAGAGGCTTCAGGTCTTGTGTTGGGATAGGAATCTCATGTTTCTCTTCGTTTATGGCTGCTTTTGCTGCACGATCTGCTTTGTTGTTCATAGATAATAATAATCGAAAACAAAATTATAGATTTCTCTCGAATACATCGAACTTTTAATAAATTAAATTGAATCTACTAGTAATTTGTTCAACAATAAAACCCACGGTTTGAAAAAATATATACTAGGTCTACTTATGAATAAACTTGCTTCTTTTTAGTCTCTCAAAATTACATGAAAGAAAAATATCTTTTTCATGAGACGCTGATGCGCAGGTAGGTCTTCATTCACATGTTCGCAGAGTCTGGGAGGTCCACGTGTCTCTCTTTTCTGCTGCTTCATTTTATGTTAATTTCTTAGCGCCTATTGATTATCATTTTGTTCCGGTGCTACGAGTTCCATAAAAAAATCGTCACTCTAACGTTCCTTTTCTCCAAATTCAATTCATCTGCCCACTGTTTAATTGAGTACTGAATTAAATTCACTTTATTTTATCGCACTGGCTTCGACAGTTCATTTTCTTCCCTCCTCTGATTACTTCAAGCATAATGTCAATGCTTTTATCGGTATCACTGTGAAAATCATTGGAAATATTTGTCTCTTTAGGGAAATCGTTATGGTTAATTATTGGTCTTCAAATAAATTGATTCCGGTGAGTGGTAGACTTATCTGCAGATGGTCTTTTGAATATTACAGTCACACCAACGTAGTATTGTGTGACGTACAAAATATATTTCAAAATTTGGACATAAGTGGCAAAACTGGAGTTAAGTCGACATTCTAGAGAAGCATTACGCAGACAGGAATATACTATCCTTGATTCTTTAGGATTATTATAGGTTAGTAAATAGTGACAGAAATTCGAAGCTAATCGTTAACTTGCAGCAAGTATCCATGTGTATAAATAAGCCCAATTAAGCTATCTCCAAGATCTACAAGCATGCAAGGGATATAGGGCAAAATTGGTTGGAATAATGATTACCTATCATCTGCAAACAATACAAATGACCATTCTGATTTATGCATAAAGGTTGAGGGAAGCTGCAGACGTTTACAATGTGAATATCACCATATCGTGCGCATGTCAACTTGAAATTATCTTTTACATCTTCAAACAATATGGTTATGTACTCATTATAAACGACTGCAATTTTTTGCACTGATTTTTATGAACCAAAATCATCATTTGTATTGTTTGCAGACGGTAAGTAAAAATTTCTTTACCAATGAAGTCCTACATCCTTTTTCTACCTGCAAACTTTTGGGGTGAACTATTCTGCAAAAACTGCAATTCAAATAGGCTTTCAAATCGAGGTCATATTCATGCATACATAATGGCCATAAACGTAAGCTTATTATTAATTCTTGATGCCACAAACAACTTAGTAAATATCATGTTTCTCTCCTTCCTCTTGTTAACATTAACATTATACGACTTGCTATGTTGAATTAACTACTTGAAATTAATACCACTCTGAAAAAAATATTTTTTACTTCATCCAAGGTGTGACTGCTAACACAATTTTGGCTTTTTATATACAACCAACATTTAAATAGAATATAAAATTTTGTTTATGAAACATTAAACTTCAAAATATATTCCCTGCACAATATTTTTTGTACTCACAAAACTGGTTGAGAGGAATTGGAATGTGAAAAAAAGTTTGAAATCCATATGTAAATAAAAATATTTTAATAATTAGATGCCAGGTACGCCAGAAGTTACTTATTTTCTGAGAAACAAAATGTGTGGAATAGAGTAGTGTTAGTACGTACTTTGATCATTCGCATACTTGCTAGTTTGTGCCGACGGCCAATTCACAGATACGAGGTGCTAGAGTTGCACTCAATGCCTGAATGCTGATTTTTATGTATGTTTCAGGGAATATTGTTAAAATTGATAATCAAAACTGCTAGAAACTTCCCATCAGTGGTAATTTCGGCTAGACACTCAGGCCCGCAAAGAATAACGTGATTTTACTTATAGTCTAAGTCCTAATTTTCATATATGATACTCAGGGAGCAATTTGAATACTTTTTGTAAACAGCCAGACCAATTGTAGAGACTAAACATCCCCCCAGACACAATTAAAATAACGCGGTGAGGACGAGCGCGAGACCATTATTTGTACGCTTGATAGTAAGCGAAATATCTACGAGCATCCAACTTTCCCTTGGTCATCATAAGCAGGATACTATTGTCCGATTCGTCCATCCAATAATTTTATATTCTTAGAAAAATTATTCTTTATTTTTAGAATTCCTCAAACTCCTATCTAAATTCGGAACAGAATATACTAAGGATAATTGTCAATAAAGCATCAAAGCCTTCCCAAAATAAATAACAAAATTATGTAAATTTCATTATACGTACGGCGTAGTTGCCCTGCGTCATATCGGAAACGTATTTACGTTACAAAATGGCTTTTCCTGCTTGAATGACATGAAAGATACCTACATGTGGTTCTCAGAGCGACAACTAAACTCAATTTAGAGCCTTCCCTCTTGCTATGATTTCTCTTAAGATTTAAAATATTGTTACGAAATTGGATTGTCCTTGGCGGTTTGCGATACAAGACTAAAAAACAATGAAGAGAATAGAATAAAGGAATACATAAGAAGTAACTTCAAAATCAGTTGAAATTGTGAAAAATATTAATACTGTTCTATCCAAGTTTCTTCCATTGTGTTCTTTGTTACTCTGCATGACACTTTAGTTTCCGAACCTCATACTCGAATAATTCACTTAAAAAAATCCAATTGGTATTTCTTCATGATTTATAGTTTCCGATCATTAGAATTACTCCCAAATTGAAACTTTCTAGCCATGATAAACGTCCATTTCGAAATCCTAACCTGTATTTCGATCACCAGAAGCAATACTATCTTTGATGGAACTAATAACACCCATCATCCAAAACCATGAACGAAATACAGTAGTAAAAGATGTAATAAAGAAAATTACAGACTAAATCAGCTTGTAAGGCATTAATAATTGTTAAATTTAAAATACATGGGATATAATTCAGCATCTATGTGAGGGACTATGAATGAATGACCGTCATTAGGATTTGACCGGCCACTTTAGGAGCACTATTACAGCAATTAATGTTCAGTTACAATGTCTCCCGGCGAGCGATCGCAGATCGAGAATTTGGCTTTTAAAGCCTTCATTATAGAATGTTGGAATACTAAAATTGAAATACTGTATCTACTACCTAAGTCTTGGCGCCAATATTTGCATATAATTTCCATATAATCCTCACTCCTTAACACTATTATAAACAAAGCAGTAACACCCCTAAACTAATTTATCGCCATATATCTTGAGAAGATGATGTTGAGAACTAAGGAAAATAATTCACTTGAAGACAACCTGTAGGTGTTGGTAAGACCAAGAAGGTGTATTTTCCAGCAGCAACACTTTATAATTAGTCTTGTACTCCTCCTATCTTATTGTACATGAGTCCAGACAATGCGGCCATAATTTTATGCCGGACAGTATGATTTATATCTACTTGTTCAGGTTTCATATGAATTTGTCATTGTTGAAGAACACTCAAATTCATATTACTATCAACACCCAATTCAAAGTTTGACTTATTCCCAAGAGGAGCACTTCAATCTTTTTCTTTTATTATATTATAAAAATTGTTATTTCTATAATTAGTTATACAGGGTGTCGAAGAAAAGTTCACTTTTAGTGCCACTGGTCCACAAAAAATTTTTAATGGAGCTAATAAATGAATATTTCAACCACGTAATTGAAGTTGAACAACAAATTAATTGATTTTACTTTGGCGTTTTGTAATAATACCTAGACTGTCACTGATCATAAAATTAAGTAGTTGAACATTGGTGTAGTTTCTTTATAAAAGAAATAAAATATGCCTTTTATTCCAATATTTGTATGGTCGTGCTAATGGAAACGCACTTCAAGCGCGGTGTCTTTATGAATAAACCTATCCAAATCGCGCATTGCCTTCATCCAGAAATTTTTCAAAAAGTTTCCAACGACTGAGGAATACTGGTTTACTACATTTATTTATCTATTTTGTACATTTATTTATTTATTTATTCATTTATTTGAAATACATCACCCAACGTGAAATTGGAAACAAATGAAATAGAAGGAAAAAAAATATCTTACATCAAACAAATTACACTAAATAAAAATACAGACCAGAGGTAATGAGCAAGTTTGTTAACACTTAGGCAAAACTCTTTATATGATCTGAAAAATATAGCAGCTCACACATATTTACTATAGGAAATTGCAAAGTATATTCGTATGAGCTATAGGTAGATAGAATGTATAGCATAGTCTTGTCTGAATGGAGGGAATAGAGAAATTCAAAATTTGTGGACAGAAAGGATCATCTACCATGTGATATACTAGTTTATATAAATGAATAAATAAAATTTTCTTTGTACGGATTCTATTAAGTTGTTATGAACGTCATAAATAGGATTCCAAACTAAAGAGCAATATTCAAGCTTAGATTTAACAAGGCTTTAATAAAGAGTGAATATTGCCTCAATATTCTGAAATTGCCGTATATTACAAATTATAAATCCTAACATTTTTAGAGCTAATGATGTTACGTGCTATACATGTTCAAATAATGTCAGTTTGGCATCAAGAATAACACCAAGATCTCGTAATGAGTAGCACCTTCAGTGCATTGGAAATTGTAAATTGAAATTCAATTGTGATTTTTTGCGACTGAATGATACCACTTTGCATTTACTAATATTTAGAACAAGTTTATTGTCTGAAAACCATCTGGCTAAGCGATTAAGATCGTTTTGCTATGCTATACAATCTTCCAAATTATGAAAATAGCACGAAATATCTTTAAGTCGTCTGCAAACAATAATATTATTACTATCTAGAATCAGTGGTATGTCATTAATGAAAATAAGGAATAAAAAAGGTCCCAAAATGGAGCCTTGGAGAACTCTAGATGAAATATTGAAACTAGAAGAGTTGTAACCAAGAAAGTGTACAAAAAAGTTCTATTTTCACTTACTTATACTAAGTACAAGAAAATATTGTAAAACCGACAAAATTCACCTATCGAGATTTTGATGGAAATATCCGTTTTGAGCATCCCTGAATCCATTTTGACTATTTTTGGCTTGATGTCGGTACGTATGTACGTATGTATGTGTGTATGTGCGTAACTCGTGAATCTCAGAATTCGTCAAACGTATATTGCTGAAGTTTTGTATAAAAGACTGGTATAGGATCTAGGATCTTGATGTGTACCTCGCATTATGATTGCAATCGTCTGTACTGGAAGTGCACTTTACCTGATACTTTTTTTGAATTCTCCGCATAAATCTAGAATGATCAGCCGTAGGATACTGGAATTCAGTATTTGAAATTGCTGTAGCATCCAAATGATCATCTCCTATTTTCGCCTCAATCGACTAAGCCGGAAGTGCACTTCATATTACAGACTTTTCGAATTTTTTTCATAAATTTAAAATAATCAGTCGCAGAGTATTGAGATTTCGTATTAAGCACTTTATAGCATCTAGTTGTACACCTTGCATTATGATTGTGATCGGCTGAGCCGGGAGTGCAGTTTACTCGAAACATTTTTCAATTTTCCGCATAAATCCAAAATGATTGAACGTAGAATATTAGAATACAGTATTCAAGATGATAGTACTGTCTAGATGCTCATATCCTATTTTCATTGAGATCGACTGAGTCGAAAGTGCACTATACTTGACGATCTTGGAATTTTGCGCATAAATTCAGAACTGTTAGCCGTAGAATCCTGGAAATCAGTATTTAGAAATGTTGTAGCAGAAGAATGATGACCTACTGTTTCCATAGCAAGCGACTAGATGCTCATATCCTATTTTCATTGAGATTGACTGAGTCGAAAGTGCACTATACTTGACGATCTTGGAATTAGCATATTTGCTCTTTGACTTGAGTGTATATATTTTTGTACAGAAGTCTTCCAAAAACTTTGCTGAAATTGGACAATATTGCAATTGGGCGATAATTTTTGGTGTTATTAGTATCTCCAGCCTTATGTATTGGGACCACACGAGTATATTTCCAAATTTCAGGGAAGGAATTAGTTTTAATCGATAAGTTAAGGATATGAGCAAATGCAAGAGAGAAAGGATATGAACAATCTTTAATAATCATACTTGGAATGAGATCTGGACCGCAGGTTAAATTATTTTTCGATCTTTCATAGTTATTTGTATATCATTACATGTAAGAGTGTTTTGGGTGAAGGGTAAGTTTGATAATATTGGAATATCAGGCAGAGGATCATTATGTGGAGGAACATATGAGTTGAAGGAATGAGTTGCGAAAGCTTCAGCAATATCCTTAGAGTTATTGTGAATAACGTCATCAAAAACCATAGTGGATGGAAAAGTACATTTAGTTTTCTCAGAATTAACATAATTCCAGAATTTTTTTGGATCATTTATAATAGAATCTTCACATTTCTTTATAAAATTAGAATGGGCGTTTTCAATATCGGATTTACATGAACGTTCTGCCGATAGTGGACAGCCGAGGATAGCAGTTACACCTGAAGTTGAAGAAAGAGTGTTAGATATTATTGAAGAAAATAACAAGTGTTAGAAAGATATCCGCTTGAGTGGGTATCAGTGGTCCCCTTGTTTGGAGAACTCTACATTCTCAGCTTCTACATCCGTATCATTTTCAACGGGTACAAGCCCTTAATCTTCCTGATTATCAAGCCAGAACGGAATTTTGTCTATGGATTTTACACCAGAATGCCAATAATCCAGATTTCGTTCCGAATATTCTTTTTACAGCTGAGGCCGGTTTTACTAAAGATGGAATATTTAATTTTCATAATAATCATGTTTGGTCAGATGAAAATCCTCACGCCGTTGTCGAATCACGCCATCAAGAGCGATTTAGCCTCAATATCTGGCTCGGTATTCTAGGAGACACTTCAATAGGACCAGTTGCTTTGCCCAATAGGTTAAATGGTGCCGCGTATCACGATTTTCTACAAATTGAGTTATCAATACTCTTAGAAAGTGTATTAATTAATCAAAGGATGAATATGTGGATTATGCAAGATGGAGTTCCGCCTCATTTTACGTTTCGTGTTAGAGAGCACTTAAACCACAGGTTCCCTGGAAGATGGATAGGAAGAGGAGGTTTCGTTCATAGATCCCCGGATTATCTTAAAAGTTTGGTCTATGCAACACTAGTACGCAATTTAGAAGAATTGCAACAACGAATTGTGCAAAGTTGTGAAACAATTCAAAGAAAGCCGGGCTTTTTTGGAAGAGTAAGGGCATCATTTTTGAGGAGATGCAGAGCTTTTGTGGAGATGGAAGGGAGGCATTTTGAACATTTACTATGAAATATTTTCATTCATTAATAAGAACAAATAAATTTTGATGAATACCTGTACTTTTTGTTTATCGCTGTTCTGAAGAGCAGAACGTCAAAATTGATTAATATTCTAAAAAAACTATTAGAAAAACTTTAAACGTTTTTTCTTGATACTGTAACAAGACGTAAGTACCTAGCATATTAATATTTAGAAGATCAAATAGTTGAATAATTGATGGTATTCTTTCAACATTAAAAACTCATTAGTTACAGGCTGTTCCAGAAGAAATTAATTATTAATATATGAGAACTAATGTGAAAAACTATTTCCTTGTTTGAAAGGATGTAACGATGCAATTATTTATTTACAAACTTAATACAGAAAAGATACTTTGAATGAGGTTTCATTATAACTTTTTCTTCAAAAGCAACACCGCGATGCAAGAAAAATACAAGAATACAATAAAGCTTTCAAAACTTTTTGCATCTGACAAATAAAAGTTAAAAAGGAAACTTTGAGTAATAAAAGTAAATAACAGAACTGAGGCAAAAAATCAGATTTCTTGCACTTTGTAATTAAAATAAATTATTTTTTAATTACGGTAGAGGGTTTTTCTTGATCACAATAAACAGTTTCAAGGAATTCGAATGCTTTGTTCTTAATTACTGTTATTAATTGTTTCTCAACTATTGGTTGTCGACAAGAAAATTACTAGATCAGTTGTTTTTATTTACACGGCTTTATCTAAAATTATCCAATTAAGTTCAGTTTATAATTGGCAATAATTAATCTTAAGAGCAAACCACAAATTAGACCGTTTAGGACCGGTGATTCCATTCATCAAAAGAATAGTAACTATGGTAATAATATTCAAATATATTCAGACTTCCCTGTGATTATGACTTGTGTTAAACCGATGCAAATTTCATTCATTTCAATCTTCTTGTAACTTGTAGTTGTGTTTGATGCAATTGGACAAAATTTTCAAACATCGATCAATAATAAATCTTATAATAGCATTGTTAAGAACATTCACTTCGTGCTCAAATAAATAGTTATGCCCTTCTCAGACTCTAATAAATAAAATATATTTATTTTCCAAGGAATTTCTCTCCGAAAATGCAGTCATTCATGTGCAATACCTAAAAGCAATGTTCAACAATTTAGAGGAACATAATACGAAACAAATCTCTCTGAAATACAGCGTATTCAGAGAATATCCAATAGGGAACAAGAATTTGAGATATAACTACGTATCCGGAAACTGTTCCACGTGGCTAAGAGTTCTCCTGGAGCTGATTTCCGCCTCAATTCACAGAACAATGCTCGACCAAGAAATCCAGATGTTGTGAATCGTTGCGTCGCGACGCAAAAGAATTTACGGACGCGGATGGGAAAAGACTGCACAAGAATTTCTTCGCGCCCTCTAATCTTGACAGCAAGATCGGAGAATTAATTGCAGGACCTTTGTTAGACAATTTATTACTTTATTTCACGTTATTCTGTTAATGCGTGCCATAATTACTAACATTTAGATTTATCGTCCTCAAGCTGTCCTAATTGCTAATGGTATCAATTAAGAAGAACTCTAAAGTGAAAACAGTCCATTGGAAGTCACCGTCCATGCTTCAATCACAAATGAAATTGATCACTAGCGTTAGTACAATATTATAAGTGATTCTTTTCAAAATGAATACAAGAAGTGAGTGACAGAGTAACAAAGGCAGAAGCTCCAAGTTAATCAATCCCAGTAGTGTTGAGCATCTGAAAGGCAGAATCTCACTTAATTTATTTACTAAGAAGGGTAGCATTAACACCGATTTAGATCTTCATCTGTCGTAAAATATAACCTGGTGATAACCACGCGTCGACCCCGATGTTATCTATGCAAATGCGACGCTTCAGTGGTCGAGTATATTTCCCTTCTTCCCTTTCGGACTGCTTATGCATACTCAGCGGTCAAGTCGTGGTTACATGGAGCATATAAGTCCTTGGAGTATCGTCTAAAACCATGAAGATGGAATATTATTACATCAATTTTTAATTACAATAATTTACAGATATTTAAAAATTTATCATAGAGCCTAACTCATTTCCTTATCTTCGGAATTTGAACAGATTCTCGACACACCCTGCTATACCAATATGACCCCAAAATCGTCCTAATATAAAACCTAGTCTCGAGTAAACAACCCTAATCACTTCCAAGGTCAAGCTTAACAGGAAGCGTGTACTGCACGCATTTGCATCACTTTAAAGTCGAAGTTTGAGCGTTCAGTTTGTCTGTCCAACTTTAAACATCTATCAGCGATATCTCTTGATAATTTTCTATCAAATCTTGAAGCAGTTGTCGACAAATTGACCGAACACTGTCGACAAACTAACATGTCCTCCCTCAAATCCAGTTATTCCTTTGGTTGCAAATATACAGCATTCGTGCTCAGTGTTCAAATAACGTAATCAGCTTGTGACAACGGCAGTCTCATTCTTTCGGTCATTTATTCAGCCCGATGATGGAAATAACAGTTTAATTAATTATATCTACGACTTCATTTGGCGACCGACATTCCCTTCACAGCTAATTGATTGCGAATGGAATTTATTCTGGAATAAATTGAATCAAAGTCTCTTTAATGTCATGAAAAGATTCACGGTGCATTGGAGAATTATCCAAGAATGTGCCAGTTGACTTTTAAACTTCAAAATAATAAAAAATATATACTTTATGGGTGCCAAAAAGCAATAAGGTGTTAAAATCAGCTTGAGCACCTCATAAAATAGAATCCGACACATTCTTATGCATATTTTTACGCTCTATATGTCGTTCTTTGTCAATGTGAAGGACCCTCTAACCTGACATTCTATTCTGAAAAGCTATTAAAGTCTACAAGTTAGATTTACGTCTGTCAGACGAAACAGACAGTGACATCTACAAAACTGCGTGACAAGATGTATAACACTGACGACACAGAACAGGAATGCGAAATAGGTCCACGTGAAAAATGGGTCGTTTCTGCACTGTTTAATTTTGTGTTATTTAATGAAAAAATTCTAGTACGAATTCCTCTACAAATGCTGGTGACATGGTGGTTTGTGATTACAAGAATGTTGTTACTGCGGGATCAATATTACAATTTAGGTGAATCCTTAAGTGAACAAATTTTACGCAATGAAATACATATTCAAAAGTAAATTAGCGTTTCAAGTGAACAATAGTAGTAATATATTGCCGGTTTCAAAACAGATAATGATCTAAGCTCTAAGGTATATATAAGTTGGCGTTTTGTAATAGTACCTATACTGTTACTGATCATAAAATTGAGTAGTTGAACATTGGTATCGTTCCCTTATAAAAGTAATAAAGCATCCTTTTTTATTCCAATATCGAAATGGACGATATGATTTTTATGTTTGATCGTGCTAATGGAAACGCACTTCAAGCGCGGCGTCTTTATGAATAAGCCTATCCAAATCACGCATTGCCTTCTTCCAGAAATTTTTCAAAAAGTTTCCAATGACTGAGGGATACTGGTTTACTACATAATCGTTCCATCAATAGTAGACGGCCACGGACAGTAGTAACATCCGAAATTAAAGAAAAAGTGTTAGATATTATTGAAGAAAATCTCTAAGCAAGTGTTAGAAGGATGTCCGCTGAAGTGGGTATCAGTGGTCCCCTTGTTCGAAAAACTCTACTTTCTCAGCTTCTACATCCGTACTACTTCTAACGGGTACTTGCCCTTAATCTTCCTTATTATTAAACTAGAATGGAATTTTGTCTGTGAATTTTACATCAGAATGCCGATGATCCAGATTTCGTTTCGAATATTCTTTTTACAGATGATGCTGGTTTAACTGAAGATGGAGTATTTAATTTTTATAATAATCATGTTTGGTCAGATGAAAATCCTCACGTCGTTGTCGAATCACACCATTAAGACCGATTTAGCCTCAATATCTGGCTCAGCATTCTAGGAGACACTTTAATAGGACCAGTTGTTTTGCCCAATAGGTTGAATGGGTCGGCATATCACGATTTTCTACAAAATTAGTTACCAGTGCTCTGAGAAAATGTATTAATTAATCAAAGGATGAATATGTGGTTTATGCAAGATGGAGCTCCGCCTCATTTTACGCTTCGTGTTAGAGAGGAATTAAATCACAGACTGGGAGATGAATAGGAAAAAGAGGTTTCGTTCAATGGCCTCCTAGATCCTCGGATTTATTATCATTAGATTTTTTTTGTATGGGGTCATCTTAAAAGCTTGGTCTATGCAGCACCACTACCCAATTTAGAAAAATTGCAACAACGAATTGTACAAAGCTGTGAAACAATTCAAAGAAAGCTGGGCATTTTTGAAAGAGTAAGGGCATCATTTTAAAGAAGATGCAGAGCGAGGAGGAAACCGCTGCAAAAAATTTGTACACTAAAATGCCAAAAATGCTGTCATATATACAAAAATGCCGTAAAATATAAGACAATGCTACAGAATAGAAAAATACCGTAAAATACCAAATAAAGTAGTAAAATACAAAGTAATGTTACGAAATACCATCAAATATCATTAAATCCCTAAATAAAGAAATATATTCCATCACTACTCAAATTTTCGACTCATAATTATGGAATGAAATAGATTAAGTCCAGTTAACATGAAAAAATAGATTGGAGACAGAGGTATATAAGAGCATAAGCTAGGAGAGGAATTCATTCATTCAGTGATTCAGTACGAGTAACTGTGAGCGAGATTGTGTTCATACAAGTGTATAAAATAAATATTTGTACTGTAACCTGTGAAAATAAATTATTCAAGATAAAATTTCAGACAGTATTAATTTTTTTGTCAAAAAATTCAATAGTGATACAAGTATACCACAATGTGAAGTGGGTGTCTGAGAATAAAATATCTAAAATAGTCGCAACAAAAGTTGTCAGATATTCACTTCACATGATGGTAAACTCGGATTGCTGTAGAAAAAATTCACATTTAAAAATCTACCCAACCTGTTCTAATGATATAAATGAATAAGTTAACTCAAGCTATAATTACAAAATTATTTGAAAATAGCACCTATTGAAAAACGAACTGCAAAAAAAATAATGACAAAATTATTTAATGCTCTTGTTGATCAGCAACATTTGTTTCATATATCACAAGTTACTTGTATGCATGACGCACACATGTTACTATATCGATAATCATTCAACATTTGCTTTTGCGCATGCGCAATTTTAAGAAAATATCTTCAGTGTAAATCAATGTCCTAGAAATGCCGGTAAAATACCCTTAAAATGCTGTTAAAATACCGCTCTAATTCCATTAATGCCAGTCAATAACTTACAAATGCCGTAATAACTCTTCTTGATTGTGAATCAGCACATCAAAATGTATTGTCCGTGAGACAGGGCATGAATTTTTCGTTGATTACCGCTCACTTGAAACTTCGTGAGTGACTTCATTCTGATGAGTCCGACAGCTTTCACATTTGACGAAATTCTTGATTTGGGGGCGTTCTTCAGCGAAAGCTAATTGAACATGTCAATTTCATGAAGCCTCAAAAATGTATTACCGTCATATTGATGTTTACACTAATCAAAATATTTTTTGATTATGAAATGAAAAATAATATTGTCCGACATGAATATTGGGGGCAAGCGGTGAGTCCGACATGCCGCACTTGTCACAAGTACGTTGGTATGAAAATGGATTACCGCTAGTCTGAGACTTTGAGGACGCGTTCAATTTTTTTTTCCTAAAATTTGGTCATTTTGTCCCACAAATTTTCGGGGGCGTTTTCTCAGTCCGACACTGAGAACGTGTCAAGATTATAACAGCTCCTTCATCAATGACCACTTGTCGGACCAAAACAGTCATAATTTGAAAACATATTATTTGTCCAAAAAACATATTGTCCGACAGAAATATTGGTTCTTATCGTCAGTCCGACAAGAAAACGCTCGCACATATATCTCAGTTTTTGACGTATTTAATATCAAAGGATAAGTAATAGACGTTGTTTATAAGCTAGTAATGAATAATTCATTAACAGAATGATTGAAAAAAAAGTAAACATACAAAATAGAAAAAGAAATATATTATTATGTCGCTAAGTTAGAACGTTACTCACTTTAATCTTCCATCGTTTTCTTCATTTCACGTAACAGTCAGCATCATCTAATACTTCCATTAATCTTTCATCCCGGAGGTTCCAAGTAGAATTAAATTGGTATTCAATGCTCCATCAGAATCTAAAATTAGGATTAGTGGTTCCCATTCAAGATTTTAAAGTGACTTTCTTCCCCGACTATAGGAAGGCAAGAGAAATCTTCGAAATTTTTCTTCAGCCATTTTTCCATTCGGTGCATATTTCTCCAGATATACTTCAAATATGCCAAATCTCACATTCTCCACACAGACTTTAACTAAGCCAAGTTTCACATTACCTCGTGTGCGCGGTACAAAGTTTTCTCTTCAGGTCGTAAAATTAAAATGTGAAACCTGTATATACTTTCAGCTTTCCGCACTCGATCATATAAACTTCAAATATGCCAAATATCAAATTTTTCTGTGCGTGCAATATGCTTGAAAAGGGATACAAAGCTCCCTCTTCACATATTAATATATAGATTAAACACCAGTATAAAATTTTCGCTTTCTGCACATCTTCTCCATATAAATTTTGAGTATGGCAAATCTCACACTCCTCCGTGCATGCAATATGCTTAAAAAGAGGTCGAAAGTTTGCTCTTGACGTATTAATATATAGATATCACAGTTGAAGGTAAATTTGAATGATATTTGAAGTGATTATCACAGTATACCGACTTTATATCACACATCTGATTCCAAAATAATATTAATATATTGGTGCACAAGCCTTTTCTTTATTATTTATAATCAATAATCATACTGACTTAATATGCACTTCACGACTATGAACGTAACCACATATTTTTGCTTTTTCTGCAGTATTGCCCCACTTAAATTGTTGGACATGTATACAGTAATGTTCTAGACACTGTTTGAATGGAAAATAAAAAACATAGGGATGAGCGGTCATTGATGAAGGAACTGTTATAATTCTGACACGTTTTCAGTGTCGGACTGAAAAAACGCCCCCGAAAATTTGTCGGACAAAATGACCAAATTTTAGGAAAAAAATAATTGAACGCGTCCTCAAAGTCTCAGACTAGCGGTAATCCGTTTTCATACCAACGTACTTGTGACAATTGCGGCATGTCGGACTCACCGCTTGCCCCCAATATTCATGTCGGACAATATTATTTTTCATTTCATAATCAAAAAATATTTTGATTAGTGTAAACATCAATATGACGGTAATACATTTTTAAGGCTTCATGAAATTGACATGTTCAATTAGCCCTCACTGAAAAACGCCCCCAAATCAACAATTTCGTCAAATGTGAGAGCTGTCGGACTTATCACAATGAAGTCACTCACGAAGTTTCAAGTGAGCGGTAATCAACGAAAAATTTGTGTCCTGTCTCACGGACTATATGTGCCATAAAAAAATCTTTTCTTCAACACTCTGTATTACTACTTACTATGATATTTTGAATAAAAACTCTTGTAAAAAGTAGAACAGTATCAAAATGTGATTATGTGACAGAAGACAGTTATCAATGATTCAGTAAAATGATCTCTATTTCTGACATAAAATGAAGTACCGTGAATATGAACATGTAAACGCTGACCTCTATACATACTCACCCAGATCGCTAATGCAGAAATCAATGGAACTCACAATATGTCCCAGAAACACAATATTCTTATGAATGTGGGAGACCATAAAATCTAAGACATTGTTTATTAGTTTATTCATAATTTTCTCATCCAAACTTTTAGCTTCCAGTATTTACTTCATTCCGAAAGAGTTAACCTGTATTCATAATGAGACATTCAACAGAAACTTCAACTAATGTCTGAACTGTTAGAATTCGGAGTCTGTTTTATAATTCCACGCATTCCTGCTATTAGATATATAAATAAAATCTCTAGCGATTGCTGAGACATCTGCGGAATTCGTAGTTTATGATGCGCGGGCCCTAAACTACAGATATGTTGTGATTCTTGATTTACGAAATATCTTTCTTATCTTTTCATGCTTGGGAGAATGTGGTGATTTGTCAAGAGTATTTGGAAAAAAGCTTCCAGGAACAAATGGAAGATTATTGCTAGTGAGGGAGATGTTTTGTACAAGGATATTGAGGTGTTTGTCATTTTATATTTAGAGATTGTCCATAGGGTTTGCTCTTTTGTAGATATAAATGTCACATAAAATGAGGATGAAGTATTGGTTAGTATTTCTAAATTTTTTCAAAACTTTGTTTGTTAGTAGAGCGTTTATAGTTTATTCTTTGAAATTTAAGAGTATATTGCACAATTATTGCGAAAAGTATCTTATTTTACTTACTTTTTCCTCAATGAAGTTTGGTAACATCAATTCTTGAATAAGTGCAGTACAAACTACTTTTGCCTGAAGTGTAGTGTTACAATATGTCGTCTTATTCAAGCAACAGGAGAAATGAATAATATGTTTAATGAAAAATAATGATGTGGTCCTCGATCTTCTTCTTTTATTTTATCTTTCAGTGACATTGAAAAGGTTATCGACCCCTGATGTAGTGATACAAGTGTCTGAAAAGTTTATAAAACAAACTACATGCTAAACTTTCCCCAACGTAAAGACAGCATAAATCAATTTGGAAGAACTATTCTGAAACAAAAATAAATTCCAGAAGTCATTGTGCCAAATGATAGTTTGATCAGCGAAATAAAAAAACGATAAATGCAATGCCAAGTTTGATTTAAGGTCGAATTATACTAATTCTGTATTGAAAATATTACTCCATTGTATCTCCAACGTGCAAAAGCACGTAATTACCAAGTTTTCCTCTTGTTCGTCTCTTTTTTATCACTGTTGGAACGTTAGCATAGTCTCACATTATCAGAAATCTAAAACTTTAAAGCTAGGAAGCATCCTTTGCTGTTTAACGGCAGCACGATTATCTTCATGTAGTAAATACCAGCCCAGAATAACTCGGTAGCGATTAAATTCATAACAAAACGCGTTTCGAATACAAAAGCCCACAACTTATAACAAAGTGAGCTATTTTAATGCACTGCAATCATCACGAAGTCATAAAAGAGATATAATTTGAGAATTACGCCATGGTTTTATGTAGCTTATTTATAAGTGCAGTTTTAATGTAGAGGACAAAGTTGCATTTTGGGATTTCATGTAAATCATTACCAGGAGGGAACAAAATTGAGAAGCTGTCAAAGAAAGAAAGGGTGAAGGATTACTTGAAGTTTGAGAACAGGAAGGAAAAGTCAGTGAAAATGAGAAACAGGGTTGCATTCTATAAACATATTTCACAATTCCGCAAACTGTAGCAATAAAATTACGCAATGCCAAGAATTCTCTTAATATGTACTAAGTTGTGGATGACTTTGTTCTTAAATGACTCCACAAGCGTAGTCCATCTCTGGAAGGAAACACACAGTAACATTACATAGGGTCATTAGAATTACGACGTGTGCCAAGTCCTTGGGGATCTCATTTACAGCGCTCACCCTCCGGCTCAACTTCCTAACTACTTCCGTGACACGGCTTAAGGCTCCACTCGAACTTACTGAGACTTATGTTGCCAAGGATGTTGACAGGGGATGGAAATGATCCCTGAAAATGAGCTCTGTAAACTACATACTTGATCCAATAACATTTTGAAGCTTTTGAAACCACTGTGAATGTAGTTATTTTGAAGAAATTAGTTATTCTCTTAGACAAGGAAGTAACAGATTAACTGCACAAAAACTTGTTTAATTCCAAAAACAATTGAAATAGTTCTGACAAAAGACATTACACGTATTATAACTCCGACTCCAGTAGCATATGTTAACTGTTATCTAAGTACGAATAAGCTGCAGGATCATGCACATGGACAGTATGTCCAACAGCTGAAAAAGGATTACGTTGTACTATGACTTATGTTGAAAATACGGTGCAACAAGAGTCATCATTTATCCGCTAACATTACCCATTTGACACTGACATGGCTCGTAACAAAGTGTCATTTTCTGCTACATTAGAGAAATGAAAAGTTGTGAAATGGATGACATGTGGCCAACCTAATACGTAACTTCTGCTTTACAAGATAATGTCATTTATTTTGCGCCTGAATTTCACGTCTCACATGGAGATGTTTCAACTTGATGTAATATTAAGGTTGTTGAGAAAGAAATCAAAGTATATGAGAATTTATTTAAATTTTTACAGTATATTATTTGTTTAGTGAAGAATATTCTGGCAAAGTTTGAACACAATCTTGTTTCTAGTTATCGAGATAAAAAATGTCAAAGTTGCTGTTCGGTGACATGTTATTACATTGCGTTAATGCACGCGACGTGTTTCACATTGATTTATACGTCATTATCTAGACTACCTGAAATGACAACATTACAAAAAATCATCAAAATATCTACGAACGTCTTATAAACATGTGTACCAAGTTTCAAAGAAGTCTTGTTTATAGTTTCAGAGAAAATTGAATTATTATTCAAAAAAATTGTACAAAAGCTACTAAAATTTAACAAGTTATCATACGCTTGGCAACATCGCCGCATGAGATAAAATGGGAAGAGTGTGTGTGATTAGAATAAACAAGATGTTTTATCATTTCTCTTACTTGACGGTACACTGATTGAGTAACCCATTTATTCTTCCATCGATATTATTTTTTTGATGTAGATTTATCATCAATAAGTTTGTTTGGTTATGAAACGCAGTAACACTACTAAACGTCAGATGTCAAAAATATTTCCGAAAATCTACAGCGTTGCGTACTATAATATCATATTGTAGCTTCGTTAAAATATGAAAAAAGGATATTTCAACGGATAGAAGCTCTTTAAAAGAATAGAATGAGGAACCAAATTGTTCAAAATCAAGTATTTTCAACCGAAAACAAACATTTCCATTAGTTTTAATCATTGAAATTTTGTTTATTTGAAGTTGGCAATGAATGTTCATCCTATGTATTTAGCATAGAGCAGGGTTCCCACCACAGCTTGACCCCACTCCTCTTCTTAACAACCTTAATCTTGATTCACAAGCAGTGAAATAATATATCTATATTATAACTTGTCTACAACTCGAACTTTGCAAAGGACATTCCATTAAAAAAAAATTTACAAAATTAAATAGTCTAATTCCAGCTTCAAATTCTATTCTAATGTGCAACTACAGTGTAAACTCTTTATAACGAACTTCTTTCTAGCGAAAAACTCTTTATAACATGGATATTGCTCAAAGTTGGCTCACATTATTATACAGGGTTTGACATGGGAGATCAGTTTTTCCCTGCGCATTGCTCTCCTAATTATTTCAGACAAAAAGTTTCAGATGGATATAATAAAACAGAAATTTCTGCATCCGAATCAATAAAAAAAATATATATTTTGGCAGCCTTATAACAGCAGAAATAGAATTTGAAAATTCACAGAATTACAGCTAATCGTATAAGCCATGGAATCAGAAATAAGAAACGAACAAAAGCATAATGCTTCATACGTCAAATTATTATTATGCATTTTGACAAATTGTAATATTGTAATAAAAGATCGATATAAAAATTATTCTCAGAAATGAATAACTATTCAAATGAAAAAAAGCTACAAATAATTAAATGGTATTATTCTGGCAATGGTTTACGGCAAATTCGTGATTATATTAGTACTCTTTGGCGAAATCATGATATTCCGGGGATGTCTATCATTCAACGATTCATTGCCAAGTTTGAGAAAACAGGTACACTCAATTTCAAGAAAGAGGAACAAAATATCGAGAACTTCAATGAAAATGAAGAAAATGTTCTTGCTTTGATAGAACTAGAACATACAATGAGTGTAAGAGAAATTTCCAGGGAACTGAATATTCATTTTATGACAGTTCATAGAATTCTGAAGAAACATAAATACATTCCATTCAAATTTCAAAATCATCAACATCTTTTGGAACGAGATTTTGAAATGCGTGCATCATTCTGTGAAATAATGATGGAGAAGTCAAATTATGATAGAGACTTCTTAAGGAATATTTTATTCTCAGATGAATGCACATTTACCATGAATGGCGAACCCAATGGTCATAATTACCGGTATTGATCCAAGAATAATCCACATAACGTTATACAATCCCGGACACAATATCGACAAACTGTAAATGTATGGGCAGGAATTTTAGGACATCAAATAAAAGGCCCGTTCTTTATTACAAGAATAAATTCTGAGTCGTATTTGAATTTATTAATGAATATAGTTGGATCAGAAATTGCCGAAACAAATAAAGAAAATGTGTGGTTTCAACATGATGGCTGCCCTGCACATAGTACAACAGAAATTGTGGAATATCTAAATCAAACATTTCCTGGAAGCTGGATAGGACGAAGAGGACCAATTAAATGGCCAGCACGGTCACCTGATTTAAATCCGTGCGATTTTTTTCTTTGGGGTCATTTGAAAACTAATGTTTCTAAAAGAAGATATCAGAGTATAGAAGAATTTGAATATGCTATAACACAAGAATGTCAAAAAATAAATAATAGGCAATTAAGTAACGTTCGGCAAAGTTTCTACAATAGATTGGGTTATTGGTTAGCACAAAACGGAGGATTGTTTGAACATCTATTATAATTTGAGAATTTGAGAATATTTTGAGTTTATTGTAGTTCATATTGGATTTAATTTGTTGCATTATTCAATTGTTAGTGTTACTTTATTTTATTTCATCAATCTTAAACAATAAATCAAATTAAACCACCCATTATTTACCATCATTATTATTAGATTTTCATTAAGAAAATTGATATTCACTACCTACGGAAGATATCTGTTTTGACAATCATCATTCTGACACTGACGTATTAAACGTTACGCTTTTGTTCGTCTCTTATTTATAATTTCATAGGTAATACTATTAAATGCAATTCCGTGAATATTCATATTTTATTTCTGCTATCATGAAGTAGCCTAAATGATTTTTTTTCTTATTAAGTCGGTACAGAAATTTTGCTCTACAATATCCATTTGAAATTTTTTGTCTCAGATAATTTGGAGAGCAATGCGTACAGAAAAACTGATTTCCCATGTTAAACGCCTATGTTTCACTTTCCGTGGTACACCCTGTATATAGTGGCTCAAGCACCGTGGTAAGGTGGGGTTGCGCCGGTTCTGTTGAAGCTATCTAGATCTTTTATTCAAAAGGGATCAGTCCTCATAGCCTTGTTCTAAATTTTCTGACATATTTCTTTCCATGTTTTCCTATCTCCTGTTTTTTCCTTTCATTTCTTTATTCCTGCTCTACTCAGGTCTGCTTCTACTTCTTGTAATCATTTAGACCTTGATCAGTCTCTTCTTCTCTTTCCGCCTGATTCTTATTGAGGAATTTCCCTTACAGTGTCTTCTTCTCTTTTCTCCATATGTGTCCTGACCATTTCATCCTCTGTTGTTTTATTCTCATTACTATATCTTCTCCTTGCAGTTCTTGTTCTATTTTATGGTTTATTAGTATTTTATACTCGTTTTCTGTCGTTTTTACCAGTCCTAAAATAGTTCTCACTATTTTCCTTTCCACTATTTGCAAATCTTCTTCATCTTTTTCTGTTATTATCATTGTTTCGGCAGCGTACCTTATTATCGGTCTGATTATTGTTTTGTATACTTTTATTGTTAGGTTTTTATCCTTTAGTAATCTTTTATTTGCGTGGAGGACTCTGTTCGCTGCCAATATCTTCTGTTAAATTCCAGTTTTCTGTCATCTTTATAATGCATAATGCCTAAGTATTTGAATTTATTCAGCTCCTCAAACTGTTGGCTGCATATTTTCATATTTTTTTCCCATCCTCATTATTTTAGTTTTGTTCCCATTGATTTTTAAGCCTATTTTGCTTCCTGCAGTAACTATTTCTTCGACTATTTCTTTCAATATTTTCCTATATTTTGTTGCCAATACTGTATTGTCTGCGTATGTTATTATTTGTCCACCTTTAGTTCTGAGTTCCTTTGTTTAAATTCCTCATCACATATTCTAGCGCTATGCTAAACAGAGCGGCCGTTAATGAATCTCCTTGTCTTACTCCTTTGTTTATTTTGAATTCCTGGGTTTCTTCTTTTAGTGTTCTAATTATGGTTGTTGTTCCATTTAATGTCATCAGGTTCAATCTTTTAAGTTTAGTTGTTATTCCAAATTCTTCTAGAGCTGTCATTAGTTTTTCTTTTTTGATCGAATCAAACGCTTGTTTAAAATCAATAAATAATAAATCTATGTTCATTTTATATTCATGTGCTTTTTCTATTATCTGTTCAACTGTATGTATTGCGTCTGCGTGAATCCGCACTGGTGCTGCCCTATTATGTTTTCTATCTCTTTCTGGACTCTTTTTTGTATTAATGTTGACATTATTGTATATGTCGTGTTCAGTATAATTTTCGCATGCTTGTTGATCTTCTTTTTTGTGAATTGTGACTATTCGTCCTCTTTCTCATTCCTTTAGCATTTTTTATGTTCTCCATTCATTATAAGTTTATTATATTCGTGTAGTTCATCTCCTCCATATTCTATTAGTTCTGTGTTTATTCCGTCTTTGCCTGCTTCTTACTATATTTTTGACTTTTTCTCTTGTTGGTTCTTCCAATACTCCTTGGTCCGCAATTTCATCTTGTGTTGTAATATCCCCGTTTTGTTGCGGTTCTGTTAGCAGGTTTTCTTATATCGCTCATCGTTTTCTGTTTTGTTGCCTTTGTAACTTTTATACAGTAAACTTTTGGTTTGCATGTTCTTTTTTGCTTATTTTCACATAATAACACTCTCTATAACCTAATGGTCATTCCCTATAACAAGAAATACGTCTCTGCTTGAATGTCTGTGTACTTTTTTTGGTTGAGGCATCAATGTACATATTCCAAGAATAACATCCAAGCATCGTTAGATCGTCATGAATAACTGTCATTTGAATATTGATTGAATTCTGTACAATATATAATCATCCAAAACGAGAAAATAATATCGTTATTTGCATCTCAAAATACTACCCCTTCTAGAGACTTATGGGAAGCTCAATCGGTTCCCTATTGCATTCCGGCAATTTGCATTTGCATCTAAAATCCTTAGTGCATGCATCAAATAATTATTCACCCTTGTACTCGATCAATCGTTATTCACATCAACCGTGCGCTTCGAGATTAATATGCGAATTTGAATTTCTATCTGTGCAAAAATTAACAGACACGGAAAGACAAAATTGCATTAGAGGAATGGTGATTTTGTGGCTTTCGCATAGATTTTTTTGCAAGCGGACATATGTCTCTGAATTTATTGATACTATTGAAAATTGAGAGAGATTATTTGATTATTCGCGTTTCATAAATCGAACTACGATTCAACAAATTATTAAAAATTGTTGTATTCTTTATTGTGTACTTTTGTCAGGCCTGCGATCCATTTCTTTGTCTTCGGAATTCGAACAGGTTCTCGACACACCCTGCTCTACCAATATGACCCAAAAACCGTAGTATACATAAAATCCAGTTTTGAGTGAACAATCCTAATCACTTTCAAGGTTAAGCTTAACAGGAAGCGTATGCTGCAAACACATTTGCACAACTTTAAAATCGTACTTTGAACGTTCAGTTTATCTGTTGTGTGCATTGTTTACTTCAATTATCTGAGCTTAATTAGCCCTCATATTATTCAATTCAGTGTTATGAAGTAGCTGAGAACTTCTATTAATTGATGAGTTTGTCTGTTATTGAGTTTTATGAGTTTGGTATGTTTAGCGTTACATGTGGTGACGCCACGCTAAGTATGCGTGTGGTATGATCCTTTTCCTTTGAGTGTTGGTATCCTTAGCTACTTCGGGTACCAATGTCATTGGTGCTCACAACTTGACCGTGTGACGGCGGTGATTATTGCTAACCGCCTGTGCTTTGTGTTATTGCGGCAACGGTGTTGTTCCAAGAGAGGGTGAATCAACCAACCTGCGTGTGTTGCAGGTGTCGGTACGGCATTATGGTACTGATAGTCATCCGTAAGTGTCCAATATGAAATTAACAGTGCTAGTTACTTAGCTATCTGGGAGCTAGTACCGCCGGCGCGGTGCTGTATTATTCTGTAGGTTTTGCGCAGAAATATGTGTATGCCAACTGCATGTACTGTGTGTTATTGCGAGCAGCGGGGTTGTTTCAAGAGTGGGTAATCGACTAACTGGAGTGTGTCGCGAGCATCTATGTTTACTATAGTACTGGTGGCTATCCGGCGAAATCAACGGCGTATCTGTTAGCCAAATATCCTACCCAATCTTTGAAGCAGGTGTATCATTTTTTTATCAGTTCTAGTTACCTAAAATAAACCTGAAATGCTCGATGGCGGGGCATTAATGTGTGTGACTCTTTGATGACATCTCACAAAGCACTGTTTATTATAATCATCGCGACTTCCAAACATTTTTTACTTTTCAATATACAAAACGATTTAAACTGTAAATCGGTCTTTATTAATTGGTCTACTGTGGTATCTACCGATTGTAAACAAACACTAATTATATATCAGTCAGCGTAAGCAATTACGAATCGCTTCATTTGATATTGTTTATCCAATTAAATCGAATGCTCGTTCACTTTCTGTGCAGTTGACATAAAGTTCTAGGTACTCCACGGTGTTAGTTTATTGTAAACAGTTACGTAACAGTTATTGTTTGTTTCAGGGCCTCCTGGACCGCCAGGACCCCCCGGCAAAAGGGGTCGAAAAGGAAAGAAAGGAGATACGGGAGAGCCCGGTCCCCCGGTATGTATTTGTTGAAGTCGATGCTGCGAAATGCCTTAAGTATACATATACATAACATCAAGATGAAATTATTTGTATGTTCAGTTTGAAACTGTTAATTAACCATAATTTGTATTAATTGATAGTAAATTTACTAGAACATCAAACGAAATTTAATCTGAAAAATAAATACCGTACGTTTAAAGGATTGATCAATACTTTTGTTATCTGAAATATAAATTGCTTGTAAAAAACATATTGTGAACATTACAAGGAACATAATCCATTTGTTCGCTCATGATCTCATCCAAAGAAATCAATTTTTTCAGAATAAGTTTCTCTCCAACATTTGGAACATGAAGGCTAAACAAAGAGTCCGAACTCTTATGAGCGAATCCGATTAGTACCGATTATTTACCCGAAATATTAAAAGCTCTTGGTTTGATAATATAATTTGTCTAAGAAAATTCGTTTAGATTGAGATTGTCCTGGTTTTGACTCAGACGGAACACTAGTGCTCTAAGTTACCAAAGATGAAAGCCAGCGCTGTACACGGTTATTGCACAAACTAAAATATATATTTTATTGAAAAAATAAAAAGTAATTAATGATAAACAACATATACATTACTATTATACATACATCAATAGATCTTATCCTGCAACAAACTAAAAGAACATGCAAATAATTTCCCCAAATTTGAAAATAACAATTCGTATATAATAAATGGTTCCACAATACTTGACATGTATTTTATAACTCAACTGGTGTGTATTTTGCATTTCTCAGCACATTTCTTGCAGATTCCGTTCAAATCATCAAGGATTCGCAAAAAATATCCCACGGCAACCTTCAAAATCCCTGTTGTCAACTCCTGTTAATTTATATCGTATGTTTTGGTTTCCGCATCCGGAACAAATCTTTGTCAGCGGCGTGGAAAAAGGAAAACTATATAACTAAATCAAACATTTTTTATTGATCTGAACATAGATACAGGTTATTATAAATGTGTTACTATGAGTCAATTATTACCGCAAAAGGAATAACAAATTCTAATTTAATAACAGATTTTTAATGGTCTATCAAGTTATTGAAATCTTTATCTAAAATTATCAGAAAATTGCATCAACATATGAGACAATTTCTGTATATTTTCAATTTATTTCATAAATTACACCTTTCAAAATCTCTTGTTGTTATTTTTCAGTCTGCTTCTCACGTAGTGAGATTTTTTGATTTTTATGATTAATTTCAATAAAATTGAGAACACATTTCTATCAGTTTATTCAATCTCACTGTTGAGTTTGGCACAGGTCTTTCAAGTATCGTTTAGGCTTACTGTTTTTGAGTGGGGCACTTGATCCCGAATTAACTTTATTACAAATTTTAAAATTTTGATTTTCTGCTCCAATAAGCTTATAATTTACAAACCGCCAAAATTTTTGTGCATCTGAAAGAAAAAATAAATCCCCTTTGAACTTATAACCCCTTACCACGTTAACTTAACATAACTCTAGTTTTTATCGTACAAAAATAAAGAGCTTGTAATCAATGAATGAATGAAGTGAAAATATAGATTGAGCTACAAAAATCTTCATCAACATTGCTTTCCTCGATCAGTTCTTTGAATCTCCTACTTCAAATAAATTTACTCGATATTCTACAGAACAGATACATCAGCAGGTACCTACAATTAGATTTGTGTCGAATCAAAGCATGGGATTTAGGAGTTTGAAGATTAAAAGCTTGAAATGTGTTCAATTTGACAATGTCCACTTCGGCAAACACGGTTTTCTTCAACAAAATAGAAAATAAAGGCAGCATACCTCTACCGAAGCTTCAAAGAAATATACAGAAAATTACCTACATGAAGCATTTTGTTCTGTGTGATTTCCTTCTTCTTCGACTACGCGGGCCGAAACCCTAAGCTTCGCAGCTCGATATGTAAACCACCTCTCTGATAAGAAAACTTCTTCGATAAGATTAATTTTGATTACAAATTGAACTTGAAATTGTCTATTTATGGGAATCACTATCTCTACGATTCATAATAAATTAAATTGGGTTGTGTCATGAAAATAAAGTTGTGATTTTATATTATTTTTCAATATATAATATCAAACTATAAGTGTTAAAACTATTCTTATAATTTATAAATGAGTATATCAATTATAATTAATATTTGAAATTCAATAGATTTTGAATAAATGAAAAGAACGTTAAAACGCTTACTAATTGGTCCGACATTTACGTGACGTCACTCCGGTGATAAACAATCTAGCAGTTATATACCCAAGTAAAGTTTTCTTGTATATCGTAAAGTTTTTATTGGAAAAACTATTTTTATGTAAGCAATGTGTCTCAAAACTAATTTCACAATAGCTAATTCAAGTAATATACCAGAAATTAATCCATTAATGATTTATGAATACATAGTGGTGAATGAAAAATTCAATACTCTAGAAGTACGAGGTATGAAGTTATCAATGTGAGCAGTTTTTTGAAATTATTTTCTCAATATGCAAATGCTGCTACATCTTCTTGTATAAATCCAGTCGAGAATCATTTTGTGATAATGCTATAGGATAGGTTATGTGTGTATTCGACCCGAAAATACAACTTGTATTGTGAAAGGAAGAATCACTTCAGGATACCAATTCTATAATTTTTCATGACTTTCAACCCACTTGAGGTGGGTCAATATCACCTTCCACCGTTGAAGCATCTGAAGGTACTCGTACTTGCTTAAGTTTCTGGTTATATTCATTTATATTGATACACCATATACCTATAGTTTGGAAATTTGTCAGATATTATAAATATAAAAAATATAAAAATTATTCATATTTCACAGTATTTATCAATGAGAATTAAAACATGGCTGCGTAATATTTACCGTTATTTGAATTTGACCTATTGCATTCTTAATGTAAGTAAGATTTTAAATTGATATTTGTTTACAATTATTATGAATTTTCATCTTATGGTGGGTTTATGCACAAGAATTTTGTGTACTTTAGCCCACAACTAAATATTAAATCCATCTCAAAATAAAATATGAAACACCATAACCTCAAACGTCAAAGTATCACCATTGATAACATTCTATCAACACCTTATTACAAAAATCTTATTAGGACATTTTTTTGTGTGCTAGGATAAAAATGAACAAAACAACATCTATATAAATTTTTTTCTGATATAATTCTTGCAATAAGGTTCAGTAATTACTCTGAGTAAATGGTAATCTGTGCTCTGAGCCCCGAAGTGACGTCACATGTACATCGATTGCGCTCGGACGTTCACGTCAATTTCCGACGTATTCAAAACTTGAGGCTTTTAATTTATTAATAAAAAATGTAATGTTTATCAAAAAATTGTGTAAAAAATAATCATTATACAAAATTTAATAAACTTTTATATGGTATTATTACTTTATATACGTGATAGAACCCAATTGTTTTATTATTTTCTTTTTTCTACGCTACTGATGAAGACAACTTGATTTTATTTTTGTTTTCATTTCTAGGGATCTACAGGCCCGGCAGGAAAAAACGGCTTTCCGGTATTATATTTTATTCATATTTTTTTTTCATTAAGCATGCTGACGGCAAGGCAATCATTTGGTCTTTCATGAATTATTTCCGTTCTGTTAATTAATGTAAACGTCACGACTTCTGCTGCAGATTTGATCTTGTTTTTCACTTCTCTTCAGTCCATAAATCCTACACTCCTGCTTCATTATTCAATTTTTATGAGACATAACCTCTCTCTGTTTTCGCTTAGTAAGGTTCATTTTGAGGCATAATGAATATATTCTGATTTGAATATATTTATTTTGCTGAAGAAGATTCATATAACATGCATAATTGTAGGGAACAACATAATTGTTTTTCTTTTTCTCATTTCAAACTTTGTTTTCTAAACATTAGTATTATGGAAATTCTGTTTTGCATCTAAATAAAATCTTGAATAATACACAAGGTTTGTACAAGCTAAAAAAACATTTTGAGGTACCATTTAATGCTTATTTAAACAGTGTTTCCTAATTAATGCTTTATTTTTCCTGGATGCGAAAAAAAGGATGTGTGCAGTAATACTTCTTCACTTACGTTGCTATCAATTAAATTTAATTTGCGAACTGTATGACATACGCTAAAATTGGATCTACATATTTCGTCCAAGATCGATACGCCGAAACTTTAGTCAACATTGGTGAAAAAAAACTTTCTGTTATAACAGTTGTTCCTGATTAATTTGAATTGTAATGAAATAAGTAAAGAAGTATCAAGCTGCAAAATGGCATAAGAAAAATCACAAGTTATAATCTATTTAGGGCCAGTTTCACCAATATTAGTTGAATTTATCTGGAAATTATTTTGAGCTAGTAACTGTGCGGATAGAATAACCTCAATAGGTAAATAAAAAAAGAATTTTGGTATAGGGAATTTTCTCAATTACGTTGAAAAGAAACACTGTTTTGACTGTTGAATTTCTAATGTTTAGAAAATGTTTGTTCATTCATCGGCAATATAAGTGTCTGATTCTCTTCCAGTACTTGTTATTGAATATTGAAATAAGAATTGTCGCTTATAATGCTTACTATCACCTACATTCTCATATCTTGATTTATATTAATTGGCATTACAATGAACTCATATCTTATAAAATTAGTGAACATAATGTAAACACTTGATGATTACAGGGCGAAAGAGGCGATAAAGGCGAAAGAGGATTCATGGTAAGACTTTCGTTTAACTTTCCGATCTAACCGTACAGTACCTCATAGAGTTCCCTTAGCAAACTCCACCTAAGTCGTGTAACCACTAAAATTGCGTATCTGAATACATCAGCATGCTAATGCCCTTACATGTCACAACCTCATCAGAGTTTAGCCGCGAGATCCTCCCCTGAAGGAGTGGCGACTTTGAACCGAACTCAACTCCCTACGGCGACAGGATATTGTCCACCCCCGTACAGAGTTACACCCTTTCTAGATTTAGAATCATACAATCCAAACTTTTTCATTTTTGTTGTGTAGCTGCCAGTTAACATGATTTAATTAATATGGTTTCTTCTTAATAAATAACGCCGTTAAAAATGTTTGTAAATTTTTATTAAATCATTTGCTTGCTATAATCAACAGCTGGCTGGAGTTAATATGTGTTCAATATTCCAGAACAATTTATTGCTCTAATTATTAACATAACGTTTTATCCGCATATTGTCAATGAAATTTTAACAAAGTGCAATAATTATAATAGTGATTTTGGTAGAAAATTTTTATTATCATAGAAGATAGATTTAATGTAAACTAATTTCAATTTTGTTTCCCGAATACTTTTTTTCTTCTTCGTCTATACTCCTCACTATAACTTTCACACAAACATTGCTATATCTATCAAACTATATTTTGTGAGAATTATTCAGCAGTAACTTCTCCACGATGTGTGCTTTTTAAAATCAATTTGGGTACGTTCCACTAGGTGACTGTAACGCTCTTGTCGCCTCAATAATCGTTCCACAAGATGATTGCGGAAATGTTGAAGATGAATACGTCATTAATCGCGACCACTTCAAGCTCATAATTCACGCAATTCAATGGTGGGTTGAAGCTAGGGCTGCCAGCCGTACTCTAATTATATAGTATTGTACTATATTTTGGGTCTGCGTTATAAGTACTGTTAGAGAAATATATAGTACGCTAAAATACTACATTTTCAACACAGAAATCTAACAAAGAAACAGTAGTAGAGTCTTAATAATTAAAAATGAGCTCTTCATTTACATTATTTCAAAAATAGCTTGTAATAAAGCATACGACACTTTCATTTCAGACAGAAAATTGTAAAAAAAATGCAAGAAGTGCAAAAAAATATATTTTTTATAAAAATAAATAAGTAACGAATATCCTTGTCTATTTCCTGCTTTTTCCATAGAATACTATATTTTTTCGAGGTGTACTATATTTTTTATAGCTTATTTTGGAATATACTATATTTCGTCGAAGAGAGGCAACCCTAGTTCAAGCGGTCGTTGAGTTCATTTTTGCAAAAATCACCACAAATTTGACTTATTAAGTAGGTATCTTCCCAATTTGTGCATACATACTTTTTGCTGCAGGTTAGTTTGATCTTATAAATGATTCATTAATCGATCTCAACCGCAAAGTGTCTTTTTATTTGATATTTAACAGAAACACATTTAAAGCATCAACCACAGCAATAATGTGTTGATGGAACGGCAAAAACTGCGGTCGTGAGCAAATCGTTGCGGTCGCCTAGTGGAACGTACTCTCTATACTAAGAGTACGTTTCACTAGGAGACCGCAACGCAATTTTTGTCGTTCCATTAACATATGATAACTGTGGTTTGTGTTTCAAGTGTCTATCAAATATCAAATAAACTGACAATTCTTGTTTAGGATCAAAAATTAAATCTCTTATAAGATTGAAGAAATCTGTAGCAAGAAGAGTAGATGAATATAATTAGTCCGATATGCCTGTGTAAATTAATCGTTCCTAAATAATAAATGCTGATAATGAGAGATCATGAAAGTATCTGTCATATTGACAAATAAAATATCTTGAACCAATCGACATAGTTTGGAATTGAAAGTACCAATTGAAAAGACATCTTTTCAATCAATTCAAATTTCTTAATGGTTTTCGTGAAAATTAACGTAACGATCCAACTTTCAATAGCGGGCGTTGTGAGCTTGAAGCAGTCGCGATCAATTACGTCATCTATAACGTATTGATTCTGAATGCAAAGACCACATCATCTTGTGGAACATTTCAAGGCGACATGAGCGTTGCGGTCGCCTAGTGGAATGTACCCTGAAGCTAAATCATGTCCATTGAATCAAGAATTTTGATTTGTCAATGTGGCAGATTCATTTCACGGTCTCTCATTATCATTATTTATTATTCATGAGATATCAATTCACACAGGCATATTGGATTCATTTCATTTATATATTCTTTCTGCTACGGGATAGTTTAATCTCATTGATGATGTACTTCTCGAGTTATCAGTCTATTTGACATTTAACAGTCGCTTACAGCGTTCCCCTCGTAGCTCCAATCATTGCAATCATATTTCAATGGAACGGCAAAAACTACTGTCGTGAGCGAATCGTTGCGATCCCCCAGCGGAACATTCTCATAATGTTTGTCATTCAACAATGAATATATTTCAGCTCTGAATTTGTTCTTATTAATGATGAACTTCCAATTCCAATTCAAAGATTCTTACTTTAACACAAAGCGGGGCTGTTTCCTGAAGATTAAGATATGGATCCACCCCTGCCTATACTAAGAACAAATGAATTCTCCAAATTATCTGCGATTAAATATGGACTAATAAGATAAAATCGTATAATAAATTCACAATTTGTTCATATACACTAGGGCTGCGCGATATGCAGTTTTGAATATCGATATTCGGAACGGCAATATTATCGATTATCGATATATCTAAATATGGATGATCATCAAGAAATAACGATAAAAATCAATAGTCAACGATAATTATCGATATATCAAAAATAAAGGCTTGATATCGGCTAATATCCATAATTATCTATGATTTGGGTTCAACATCGACTTATATCGATAATTATCGGAGTATCGATACAAATATCGAAGCTTGGTATCTGAAAAATAACAATGAATATCGATATTTCTTCCAATTCTATTCTCAATAAGTACTTGAATAATATTTTTATGCAAAATTGTTTTCTTTAATCACTTATATTCAGTCACGAACTAAGCACAATTTTTTCATGAAATTGTATTTTTTGAGAGAGCGTAGTGATCTTATTCGTATTCGCTATGTGCAACATCAAAGTGGTGACAACTAGCGGCATTGATCGGCGAACCCACTGCCGCTTTTATATGTTCTGTCAAATGTGACACTAGTAAAAAGTGAATTGAAATCAAAATCAATCATAAATGTAATAAGTATCGATCCTATATTAAGAACTGGTTTTGAAAAAATGAGTCATACTATCAGCCTTCAACCTCAAACTGTGCGAAAGGGTAAAGCTCACAAGTATTAAACCTTTTTTCAATAATGCTATTACAAAACAGTATTTTTTCAACACTATCACAATAAGCAAGAATATCAGCTTGGCATTCTACATCACTTGTGCTTTTGGTTCTCGAATCAACTATAATTAAATTGTCATGTGCTCTGTCACAGTCATTTTCATATATTGAACTGATATTATTTATTGAACTTATATCCATTGAGACTTCTGTATTGCCAGCCCTTTTTGAATTAAAACTTCAGTTTTTAATATTTTTTCAACTTGAAGCCAATAATGAAGTATTCTGTAGCCTACGCTTAATGAAACATTGGTGTCTTGTCAAAATTGTCTCGTCATTTAATTTTGGCTTCCAATGAGGAGAAGAAAATTGGCTAGGTACGAGATTAGGACTCAGCTTCTCTTCTCCCTTTTTATTCTCAATGAAATGTGCACTGCAAATTAGATATCTTGATGTAGGATTCCAACTGTATGTATATTCCCTTGAAAATAAAAAAATATGTCTTATTTTATCAATTTAATAACAAAATTCGAGTTGTTATACCATAAAAATGATTGAATTTCATTATTCTCATATTTACTTTATACTAAAATTATATTTAGATATTGCGTTCGCACAAATTTTTTGAAACATCATTATAAATGTACAATTTCATGCTTATATATATTTTGATAAACAATAAAAGCTAGCATTACTATTTTTCGATGTATTATAACAAATGATGATGTAGCATTCACGAATTGTCATTTTTAACTTTTGATTGTATATCAGTACATGTGCACTAAAAATGCCAACTTTCGCCGCTAAGCGCGCACGGTCGTTCAGTGTTTCTCTTCCAAGCAGCTGCACATAGCGAATACCCAATTTAGAAAAATCTTATATTTTTTGGGAACAGGAATTATCATTCATCTAAGCCGATGAGTAGCGATGACTGCTAATAAAAATCGATTGATATTGATATTAATCGATTAATAACAATCAACATGGCTGAATATCGATATTTATCAATAAATAGTTATTGATAATTATCAGAGCATCGATATATCAGTACAAATTCTTCAAAATATCGAAACCTGATATTTGGAAAATATCGATAAATATCGATGTATCGATATTATTCTCAGCCCTAATATAAGCCTACAATAACAAAAAAAAATATCTCCTTGTATAAGTTGCTCGAGGAAGGCTGGTACAGTGATGTAACGAATGTTCGCATTCGCATTCGCAAAATTCATGCGAATATTTTGCGAATGTGAACGTCAGAAAGAATACAGCCTTCACTTTTATATTTGATATTAAAAATTATAAATAATCAAATTCTCATAAATAGAACAGAAGTTATGAAAAATAAATGTTCTTCATTATCTAGTGCGCGAAATTATACTTTAGTGCTTGAGAATGAAAGTTTCGGAAGCACCAAAGAAATTTCATGCACTAGTTGCATTCAACATTTTTTCAGACGTCAAAAAATGATTGAAAAGAGTTATTAAAATCATAATAAAATACAAAAGTTAGTGCGCAAAATACTTCTGGCACGTTGTCATGATAATAAACTGCAATTCGACATTTTGCATACTAAGACTGATATACAAAAGTCATAATTTTTGGACGTCTGTGGAAAAAATATTCAGGGTGTAACAGAAATGAGTACATTAATTTCAACCAGTGATAGAACCCGTCAAGCATAACAATTTTTCTCAATAACTTTTTCTCGAATTCTCATCTTTTTTTAGCATTTTTCAACCCCTATAATTTAACGAGTCGTTCAAGTGCATAATTATCGGATCCAGTAGCAGTTACAATCCTTGTTACAACGAAACAATTGATTTCGACATATGTGAGCTATCAATTCCTTCAAATAAATTTTGGAAAAAATCGTCTAATCATTATTGTCACAAAAGTTAAAACCTGTGAAAATGTCAAGCTCTTCTATCTGCGATTTCGCAGGCAGTGTAGGATTAGTTCGGCGAATTTATTTTGAACGATTTCAGAAATGTCATTTTTCACTAAAAATGTAATTATTGTGGTTATGCTCATGTATTTAATGTCAAAATATTGTGCACTTATACATAATGATGAGAATACTATGAGATATTAAGAACTTATCGTTTACCTGGAACGTAAAACACCAGATGAAATGAATAAAATACATTAATTTATAAATGAAGCATCTGTGAATTAGTTTTTTCTCATATTATTACAAACTTCACAGTCAGGTCGTTTCAATGAAGTATGCCTCGTAAATTGATCTGTTGAACAAATAGAATATTGTATCTTATATTTTAAAAAATATTTAAAATCAATTACCAAACTCAGTGTGATACATTTGTAGGTTAGGTTTTCTGTTTTTCAAAAATAAGCTCTTACAATTTTTACGGGAATATTTTCAGTTGAATTATTCATTGAATTAATTATTTTAGAACTGCATTCCATTTCATATTTCACCGTTCACTTTAAATAAATCGTTGAATGATTTTCTCTTTATGTTTGAGAGCCAACAGTAATGAAGTAAGCTGAGAGCAGCAGCAACTTTTTAAGTTGTTCGTAGATGGCAGCACAATCTGACCCATATTCTAACTGTGTTACAGGCTGTATTCAGACTATTCAAATCAGCTAATCCAAGTGCAATGAACTCGTGCTGACAATCTAATGTTCAAGAAATGTACCAACTATTTGAAAATATACGTGAAATTCCTAAGTAGAAATAAAATTTCTCAACAATAACATATAAATATGACCAATATACCAAATTGTTGGTTTCAGAGATAAATTTGATCTTTTATAGCAACATATACAAAAATAGAATTATCGAGGTGAGCGAATATCAGTGTATTATTGAAATACTGTTATTCTTTTAGTTTCAAATGAATGATTGATAAGACTAAGATGGTTTGAAGTTTCAATATAACCATTTGAATCGACAGCTGTCATTCTTCCAACAAATGAGAAACATTCAGTTCTAACCATAGGCGCACTATGAAATTTTTGGCCAAACTTTGATGAATTTTCACCTGATATCCAGGAGACTTACAGAAAAAAGTTATCAAGAGAAATTGTTAGGCTTGAGGAGATCTATTGCAGGTTAAAATTAATGTACTTATTTCTGTTACACCCTGTATAATAAATGTAAACAAACAAAAACTTTTATCATTTATCAATCTTCATATAAATCTTGTATAAATTTAAACATAGAATAATCATTTTCTAATTAACTGAATATTCCCATTCGCAAATATCGGCGTCAGATATTCGCATTCGCGAGTATCGGCATCAGATATTCGCATTCGCATTCGCTTCCGCGAATGCTTTCAAATTGATATTAGTTACATCATTAATAGACAAATGAATTTATTCTGTGAGCTTGGAATCTGACGCTACGTCAAAATATATTTTGACTTTTTAGCATTTAGTGCCCATTATAAGATAGGGAAATTATCGAATGCAAACGTCAAAATATCATTTTGGTGTTTATTGATCAGTTATGTATCAAATCAAATTCAAAGAGATTTTGTCGATACTGAATAGATAAAATCCGCAAATCTTGATCAATTCAAGCGAATAAACAAATAGTTTGAAAATAAGTCTCACTGTCTTTTATTGCTTAGTATCTGTTGTATTAAATAAAATCAGTGGAATTTTGAATCCCGGCAGATCAAATTTACTCAATTCTAGTGGTGATTCTCTAAAAATTCGTCACGCAGGCTCGAATGAAGTAGAACACTACGATTTTCTCGAGTACACTTTGTAACAACACCCTCTGTTCAATCTTTTCCTCACATCAAAGCTGTAAGTTTATATTTACACAAGAACATTACACCCACAGCAACCACGCTTGGGCTTACGAAACATTACACTTACGGTTAGCAAACGTAGTTGCATCGGCCCGCCTCATTAGATATGCATGCCGAGAGGCTGAGACCGTGCAGGGTCGTGAAGATCGACTCAAAGACACGATACAAGACTCTTTGTGCAGAATAGTGCACATACCCTTATGTTCCTTAATCAAACTGCAATGATCTATCATTTGCAGTTTGGGAATTTGACGTCAAATAACGAAATAAATTGTCTCTGCATTCGAGAGACTAATTCTACACTTCAAATAATTGTCTGAAGCAAATCGCTGCTGCCATCCTTTTATAAGACAAAATAGATATTTCTACACTACCAAAATTCCTTTTGATATCAATTTCTAGTTTGAACTTGACATTACGTAGGATAAAAATAAGAAACCAAATTGCCTCATCAGCTTACTGAATAAATATTCGGAAAGCTTCCATAAAATTGTAGCCTTTTGATGTTGAATAATTAGTTAGAACATATTCCTTGTTTATTAGTACAAACATTTTTATTCAGCGTTTTTCCTGCTTTATCCATTTGCGAATTCCCCTTGATGTTGATTAACAGCAAAATCTGGGATAACTGGCGGCTATTCTCTGTTCCAGGGAATGTTGGGGGTTCGCGGTTTTCCGGGATTTCCGGTTTGTTTATTTTAAATAATTATTAAAATTCTTCTTATTCTTCGCTGGTGACGGGACTTACGATTTTCATTCTCTCCATTTCAAAGATAGATTTTCATTGTTTAGATGAACCTAATATGTCACGTAGAATTGTTTTAATTGTTGTAGTAGTTAGTAACTGCGGAACATGTTATTTAAAAGTGATCAAAATACTTTGTCGAAATAAAATTATTTAGAGCAAATAATAATTTATTGAGTCACTTTCAAATGACTTTCCTATATTACTATATTAACTTGTTAAATCTGTGTGTTAATTGTACATGCCAATTAATATATTTGCTTTATTATACTAATACATAAATCTTACGAATATTAACAAATTGCTTAAAACTGCAAGCTTATAATCTTTCTAGAATAATACTAACAATAATTTTATTTAAAATCAGTTTTAACTAACAACTCTTCAATATATATAATGCATAGACTTTTCCATTCATCAATTTTATTATTTTTAATTAAATAAAGGTACTTATAAGATTAATAGATTGAGAATGGAAAAATTTGTGCCAATTAAATTCAGTCAATTCAATTTTAAAATCAATTCATTTCGCAATATATTAAAAATATCTATTTTTTGTCAGGGTCCGATTGGTTTAGATGGGCCAAAAGGAGATCCGGTAAGTTCTTTTAGAAATATAATGTCATTTATTTCAATAATTATTTGTTTACATTGTTATTCTAATAGGGTAGATCGGGAGAAAAAGGTCAAAAGGGAGACTCAGGAAATCCAGGATTTGACGTTTTCTCCGCTGTCAAAGTAAGTAAAAACTACAGCAATTTAATTTACTTACTAATGAAAAATTTACAAATTCAAATAAAAAATAGTATAATATTTTATTATTACTAATCTTATTTCAATTTTTCACATAGCTTCCTGGAAAGGTGAGAATACATCGTCTTAACTTGACTGTCATATGATTTTTTTTGGTTTTTGCTAGAGGCCTTCACAAATATTCATTCATAATTACCTACATATTTCCATTTTTTTGTTGAATCAAAACATTAATATCTAATCTATAGCTCTATATCATCAACCTTCGTTTTGACATCTGGAAAAAAAATATTTATGAAGTTAGTAATTCCTGAAAGTATAAATATGACTCCAGGGAAAGATTATTTATTAATACAATTGGAAAAATCTTAACATACTCATGCTGATTCAGAATGCTTCTCAAGCTATGGAATCGGTCTGTCAATATCTCGTGAACGTCATTTCGGAAACGCTTTTCAAATGACCAGCAGATATACTAAAAATCACTTTGAAATCAAATAGTTATCTCGTGAATGTCATTTCGGGAACGCTTTCCAAATGACCAAAAGTTATACTTAATATCACTTCAAAATGTAATAGTTATCTCGTGAACGTCATTTCGGGAACGCTTTTCAAATGACCAAAAGTTATACGGAATATCACTGTCAAATTGGATAGTTATCTCGTGAACATTATTCTGGGAACGCTTTTCAAATGATTTATTACTAATAAATCAAAATAAAAATCTATTTTTTGAGATAAAAATACTATAACACTAAACTTAATACTGCAAAAATTGAACTAACAACATTTATTTGCATTAAAAATATTAATTTTACATTGTATTCATATTCACTCGCTATGCCACTGCTGTTTTTAATGTATCCACTGTACCCGTGATCTCTCAACTGCCTAGAATCACGATTTGTTCATTTGCCTATGTAGCTCCAGAATTATCAGAATTATGTGCAACAGTCGAGACCGCGCTTTTGGAAATTTGACTCATATGTTTGTAGATTCTAATGAAACTTCATTACAATATGTTCAAAATGGACATCGTCATTCATCTCTGAACAAATTTTACTGTCTTCTCATTCCTATTTTCACGACTTTTTCAATGAATAAGACATGTGGAACATTTATGATTGTTCTACTACAATTGTCACACAATAAACATATACATAGAAAAAATATTTTGCGTTTTATCTCTGCACGTCCCCGACAGTATCTATGATTATATATGTTTTTTTTTTCCGAATCATCTCTTTGGGTAAGACGTACGGAAAGACTTATAAATGAACCACGTGTCTATGAACAATAAAAGCACCGTGATTTAAGAAAATGCAGAGCCTTAACCTCAAAGAAATTTGTTTCGATAGTACTATCGAAACTGTCTGTATATACCAAATTACAAGTAACATCTTGAATACTTTAGGAATTATACAGAAAATCAGAAACATGCGAAATGATTGTTTTTTTTACAGAACGCGAAATATTTCGCAGCTAGGATGCGAAATATTTCACATTCTGCCATAAAATAAACTATATTGGTATCATAGCAACATTAAAAGTCAAATAGGGAATATGGATGAAATTTTAATTTGGTTCAAATATTTTTATTGCGAATTTTCAATTGCCGGACATTTGTACTAAACCATCATTTTGGTAATTAATATATTCTCAATTGCTTAAAATTAATAAATGAAAGTGCAAATTTAGCGAGGAAAATTCCAAGTTCTAAAACGCAACACCATTGGTTAAAGCGAAATGTGACGTCAAATACTACGCCAACAAGTGCGCACTGCTTACATTTGTATGGAATTGCAGGCTTTTGATTGGAAAACATAGTAATAACGTGTGTGTTGTAAATTCATTTATTGTTCAAGTGTAATTTTAGCATCCTAGTGAGATTATAAATCATTTAAGACAGTGGTTTTGTAAGAGCACAATCGGATAATCTGTCAAGAATAGATCCATTCATGATGTCGTCTTATTTTCTTTCAAATCCAAATTTTACGTCCGCTGAAGTAAAAAGAGTGAACACTGCAAAGTAATTATTCAATAATCACACATTATGTACGCTATTTTAATAAATGCAATACATACACTCACCTATTCTTGGAAAACTTTCTTACTTGCTACAAACCAACAACCATTCAAAACTAACCATGGACATCTACGTACCCTTTTACTTTTGATCTCTTCCACATTCATGAAAATTTTCTTTAAAAGTCTTGCTTTTACCAATAGAAAACAAGGATAATCGAACTGAAAAAACTTTAAGACTTGGATACCATGATCAGTATCAAATTTGATAAAATAGTGTCATCGAATTCTCCAATCAAATCTGAAACGATGGAAGAGCTCAATAAAAAAATCAGACAAAGCTAAGAAAATTGATCTCAATATTCTAACGAGGATGAAAACGATGACGAAGGCTCTTGAGTAGATAAATGTCTCATCCGCAAAAGAAGCTCAACCAAAATATTCGACAAAGACAGAAATAATGAGTTCATACATACTGTATTATAATGAAATAATAAATAAATTTGATTGCTTAGTATTAAAATTGTTCTTCAACAATTCAGAATTACCACCTCCAAATTTAAGACAACCGAACATGAAGGTAAAAAACAGGATATGATTGCTTAAAAACATCAGAATATAAAATGAAATGTAGTATTGAAGTATGATAACAATTTTGATCTTATTTATGAATAGTAGAGAGTTCAAATATGTATTTTTTTCATTGAATTAGTAATTTTGAAGCTTTCTTAACATAATGGCATCATTATTAAGGCCCAAAAGTTGAAAATAACCCAAAAAAATGTATCTATAGTTAAAATAATGCTGTACTAATAATGCAAGTGTAATCGGACGGAGGAGAGAACACTTGAAATAACTTTTCCTCAATTTCCAAATTATTTAGCTATTTGAATGCAGTTTTTTCGTGATTTTCAGATAGCTGTATACAATTATCATTGATTTAGTTCAAATTTGTTGCAATTATACAAAAAATCAGCTCAAAAAATGGCGTTTTAAATTTGTCTGTACGACAACGTTTAAGTATATAAGGAAATTTCTCTTGGATTTGATATATTTTTTCTATATTATTGTAAATGCTTGTTGGTTGACGGCTAGTTTGATCCTAACTGAATTATTCAGAATGTGGGTGTGTTACACCCACTAATAGGTAGAAAATATGAATGATTTTGTAAATCGCAATAATGCTATTGAGTATATTACAATTTTAAAGCTCATACTCCCTAAAATTATAATCGTAGAATAATGAACTAAACGCTTATAGGAAGCTTATACAATCCACTTTGAATTAAAACTATTTTTAACCTTCAACCGTTCAACGCTGTCTTTATGAAACATCAAATAATTCAACACCATATGATGAATATGTTACTCTTTGAAAGCTTATATCTCACAAAATAATAATAATAATCGTAGAATAGTCTGACAATTTCCTGAAATTGTAATTTTCACCCGCTGTTAAAAGTATTTACCCATCCCTGATCTTTATTCTCTAGAATAATTTTCTTAATTTTTAAAGTACACTGTTCAATAAATTCATGCTTTTTTTTCAAAAGTTTTATATATGCAAGTTCCTGTTATTATTTCTAATGAATATCCAAATCACAGTATTTCCTTTGAATTATCAATGGTCGTATGACATGAGATTTTCAAACGTGTCTTTGGGGAGAATCTACTCAAGGACTTGAAGAAAAACAGCAGACTTATGTCTACAAGCATAAAAACACCATGACTCCAGAAATCTCAAGAAACTGGAGGTTCTTGTATCCAGAAAGTGTGACTCAATTGAACTATCGAATCTATCTTTGTATACTTTTCAAGTCAGTATCTTCAATATTATGATACTTGGGCAAAAAATCTAAGAGCTGCAATCTGATTAGGTCGAAACACTTTGGAATTGAGCCATGGATTGATTAAACTCTGCTGTTGCTATCGTGTAAGATCACACACTCGCAAACGCACAAAACCTAGTGTTTCATCAAGACAACATTTCTTGTCTTGATGATCATTTCTTGTCTTGTCTTGATTTTCAAGACAAGAAAATAAAAATTTCTTGTTTTGCCCATTTCTTGGCAACGCATTTCTTGTCTTGTTTCAAGAATTCTTGATATTTCTTGATCTTGACATTAAGGGGAAGTCCCCTTTCTCTATTGCTTTATCCAATCCGAACACTCAGTTTAGCGTTAGTGTCTATCCTTTATCCTCCCTGTCAGTTATATTATGAATCGATTCTAGCAACGTTTTCCAAGATTGCCACCAATATAAATTAATAAAAAGTCTGTCATTTGCATGTTTTAATCAGTATTGTCAATTATTAATTGTTATATGATATAGCAATGTTCGAGATTCTGATGAATTTTCACATTTTTGACCCTACTGAATTCAAAAAACATAAGTTTAAATGAAATCGGTCGGTCTGTCTGTCTGAAAGTATAATAATTTGAAAACCTGTAGGAATTTTCGACTGAAATTCAATATTTGAGTTTTTTATTGAAATGCTAGGTTTGAATTTGTAAATGAGCTTTTTCAACCAGAGAATCTAGAAAAAGACTCTCCACTTTCGAAAATACTTATGCTGTAAGGATTAAAATAAAGCCGCCATCTGTCATCATAACAATGACAGCTGTCATTTTGACAGTGACAGCTGTCACTTCGATAATGACAGCTGTCACTTTGAAAATGATGCTGTCACTTTGACAATGACGCTGTCACTTTGAAAATTGGTATTACATTCCTAAACTCATGAAACAGTGATGAAACTGGCCATGAACTTTACTGTTGAAAAACTGTAATGGCCGCAACAGATTTTAATTTTTTAATAATAGTTTAATGAATATGCAAATTTAAGAAATTAATTGTCAAGATATCAAGATTTCTTGACAAGAAGTCTTGATTCATGATAGTACTTTCTTAATTAAAGTACTTCTTGTCTTGGTCTTGTCTTGATTTCAAGACAAGATCAAAACAAGATCAAGATTACTTCTTGATTCTTGTGGAACACTAACAAATACTCAGGTAACAGACTGATTACACTTTATGTCTAAAATATTTAGACATGTCTTGAGGAAACAGGACGATAGACAGTCCTACTATAATTAGAAGACCATTCAGAATCTCCAAGTGTGTGTTAAGATATTAAACTTTGAATTACAAAAGTAAACATCGATGTAATAAGTAAACGGAGTAAATAAGCTACAATTTCATGAAGATATTAATGTTTTGAACTTTTTTATGTTGTAATGTCTTGACTTTTTCTCGGATAGGACAGTGGGTTTTAGTTTGCATGCAAAAGTGTTGTTGGCAATAAGGTATTAACATTTCAGGGTTTAAAGCGATCGGTGACGACATTGCGAGGTGGAACCCTGGGCTACGCTGAGATCGTCGCCGTCAAGGTGAGATTAGCCTCAGATCCCAGGTCCATGCAGTTTCAACTTAGATTTGGTGTTGGTGTAGATAAAGATATAGATTTTGTGGCACTAACTTATTGTTATTATTATAGTTGTTTCTTTATTCTTTAGAGCGCTAGAGCATACATCTTAAATTAATCAATAAGAAATTTATCCGCTGCTTTAGCGCAAAGAAGAATACTGTTATTTTATTATTTTATGGTTAACTATACTTTGTTTTGTAGATCGTCGTTTCGTAGCTCTGTGGGCATGTTTGTTGGAGATGGTATTTTTTCATTCTTTATCTGTCTTCGAATTCACTTTGAACGTAAAGTTATCTATGGGATAATTTCTAGGGCCTACAGGAAAGGGGGCATAATATATCAGCTCAAACCATCATTACTCTTAAAGTGAGTCGCCGGAAAATTAATTTTCCGTATTTAATCTATATTTCTTCCAAAATCTACCAAAATTTCACTATTTCAACTTTTTCCTTATAATTTAAAGTAAAAAAGTATATTTGAAGTGAATTTATTAAATCACAATCTGAAATCTATAACCGTTCAAATTGGAATATTCTCTGGAGTTATTACTGTTTCAATTTTAATTGGAAGTAGCTACAATTTCTGTCCTAATTGACAGATATTTAACTTAGACACTGGCATGCATCCTTATTCGGTGCTTGATCAACATCTGATTGATGTAGTTCCAGCAGATCCTTGCACATACATCATTAGCAGTACTAATTGCATGATTTTCGCATGCCTTCGATCTGGTCTTCTCGGCTAGGTCGTTAGTCATTTCACAAACTATCAATCTCCTGCACTGATACTCGAACGGAACTTAACGATATCTCATCGAATTTGTTGCTTTTTAGATCGTCCACCAAAGGGAAAGAACACGATCAGAAATCTGTAAATAATTGCGTTGAAATTGGAAAAATTTCTTAGCATGAGATTGATAGCTTATGTTATCAGCTTAAGATGTAGAGACAATTTATATTAGTTTTAAGAACTTTGCATCTTTATTCAATGAGATTTTGCACGAAATTCTAAAATTGCTATTTTTAATTCAAATGCAAATTCAATTCTTTTCACGTCATTATATCAAAAATATTCTAATAAAGTGCTTGTCCATTTCCAAATTACAAATATGTTTTTAGGCGATCATAACAAAAAAGGTGTTTCTATGGCTCCTTTTGCGGCCGTGAAGTTTCACTTTTTGGTACAAATCTGTCAAATTTTACTTTTTGGGACTGATCTGTCAAATATTACTTTTTGGGACTGATCTGTCAAAAACTACTTCATAAACACTTCATACATACCTATATGGGCTGCTTGATGAACTCTTTAAGAAACAGTTTTCGACGAAATACATATATTCTTCCGTCAACCTTTACAGTTCGTGCAATTCAAGAAATTGATACACATTTCGTACAAATGTCACTTTGAAAGAAGACAATGAAATAAAACAATTTCAACGGCAACTAAGATTAACAATTGCAATGTTTTAGAAATAAATAGATAAAATGGTGTGATTTGGAATTATTATGTAATGATCGCCTAAAAAACGTTGTGTGCACCTCGGCCTACAGTTCTTTTTTGGTCTCACCTGAATTGCAGCCTCAGCTACGCTTCGGCCGCAAACAACAGATTCGACCAAAAAAGATAACCTTTACGGCCTTGATACACAAATAACTATTTTATTCTCCAAAGTATTGTAAGATAATATTTCAATAATTGGTTGTTAGGGAGAACCAGGCGAGCCAGGTCCACCCGGTCCTCCTGGTCCTCAGGGACCTGAAGGGCTTCCAGGACACGATGGAAGACAAGGAATTCCTGGAGAATCTGGACCAGCTGGAGAAAAAGGACCACCAGGACCAGCTGGGCCTGTTGGACCACCAGGACAAGATGGCTTAAGTGGGCCAAAGGTATGTGCTATTTTTCTGCTGTAAAATATTCACACATTACTCACTTAATTTTTATTCACAATATTCTCAATTTTGAATATTTTTTTGATTGCTGCCACACAGATTGTTTCACAAATAGTGATTAACTTTTTAGTATGTGGTAGTGTAAACTTCTTTTGAAATTAAATATATCAGAATTTCCGAAGTTCATCGTAACAATTATAATTATATACAAAATATTACCTTCTATGAACTCTATAGACAGTAATTGACTGAAGATAAGCTAAATGTAAAGTTCGAGATAAAGATTGATGAAAAATACAATTCAATGTAGCTAACCATAGAAAACACTAATAGATCGCGGTACAGAACCTCTTTCTCCGGATTATTAACAGTCTTTTGAAACTTTGTGACTGGCATCATTTTGATGAGTCCGACAACTTTTTTTTCTGCGAAAATCTTTGTAACTGCTGCATTTTTCATCGAACAGCCTAAAAAGACGTCGATTTCATGATTTATTCTTGATCGATAACATCACTCTCTTTGATAGTTTAATCGTAAGATAATAATAGCAAAAACACACACAATATTTTGTCCGACAAAAATATTGCGGCGTTCGGCGTAACCCCCATTTCCAATATGTCAAAATTACAAGTTTTGTTAGATTATTAACATTCTGTTGGAATTCGCAGTACTATCAAATAAACATTGGTGAAGTTGAGTGGTCATATTGTCCGATAAAATTTCTGCTCAATATTTTTAGTCCGAAGCTCTGAAAATATCAATTCTATGAGTTTGGTTTGCTGATTAACACTCATTTATTTCAAATGTTTTTCCTATTGGAATGATGTACAGAAAACATTGGTATGATTGTCCGACAAAATATCTGCTACATATTCATAAAAAATTCAAAAACTCATCTCGCAAATTCTCACTGATGATATGTTAAAATCGATCCCCAAAGATAAGTACCCTGATATTTTCCAATGTAATACCATAAAAGTTAGAAAGAATAATCTTCCTCTACCTGGCAATAGTCTCTATATCTACGCTTTCCATCTTTTTCATATTTGAAACATATCTGCAAGTGTTATCGAGATTGGTGATTTGGACCCCATGTGATCTCGTTATTAGTTTATAAATATACTTCACTTCATTTGAATATATATTTTAGATTTTACTATAGACTCAAATAATAATGAGGATGACAGTAGCACTACTGAAGACAATGAATATGACTTTCGTGCAGATGGTGAAAATTCATCAACGGATGAATCTGATACTGATTAAATTGAATATTTGCTCTGAAAATTATTTCCTTGCAAAGCATGTATTCTTTTATATAAATTATAGAAATTTTGATTTCAAATTTTCTCATTATTCTTGGAAATTTTTTAGATATCAATATTTATAGGATCGTATGGAAAATATCATTTCGATAGGTTTTCCAATGTCGAAACAATTTTTTCTAAGCATGTTTTTGTTACTTGTTTCACATCTGCTTCCAATTTTCTGCTTTCCTTTGGAAATTTTCTCTATAATAATGATATTTTCAAATTGTATGTATATATATATATATATTTCTTTAATTCCTTTTTTTACATGTTGCACTATATTGTGGAAAAAAATTGAGAAAAAAATTTTGCGAATGAAAAATTTCTTTGGACCAAGTTATAGAAATATAGACGTAGAAAAGAGAATATTATTTTCGGATCTCACAAATAGATGTACAAAATTTAGTTGAAAGGTAGATTCAATATTGTGTGCATACAAACATAGATAGCGCTACTTCTTATCTTTTTATTTTCGAACTGGCAAAACGGCGCACTGTTTTTGTCGGATAATATATTGTTTGATCAAGAAATATACCCACTCATATGTATGATTTTTATCCGACAAGTGTTAATCAGCAAACTAAACTCATAGAATTGACATTTTCAGAGCTTCGGACTGAAAATATGCAGCAAAAATTTTATTGGACAATATGACTACTTAACTTCACTAATGTTTATTTGATAGTACTGAGAATTCCAACAGAATGAAAATAATCTAACAAAACTTGTAATTTTGACATGTTCGAGATAGGGGCTACGCCAAACGCCGCAATATTTTTGTCGGGCAAAATATTGTGTGTGTTTTTGCTGTTATTAGCTTACGATCAAACTCTAAAAGAAAGTGATGTTAGTGATGAAAAATAAATCATAAAGTCGACGTCTTTTCAGACTGTTCGATGGAAAATGCAGCAGTTTCAAAGATTTTCGCAGATAAAAAGTTGTCGGACTCATCAAAATGAAGCCAATCACAAAGTTTCAAAAGAGTGTTAATAATCCAGATAAAGGGGTTATGTACCCCGGTCTATAACTCAGTCACACTACTTGTCACAATGTGGGTCACAACGCGTTTCATTCTCTCGAACATAATCAGGTGTGCACTGAGGATTTGGGAATTGAAAAATGGCTTTTATACCGATGCCGATGGAATAGGTAGTGAAGCATAAAGGAGTCTTAACGGTTGAAATGTCGTATTGGCTATTAATTTGAACGTTTATGATTGGTTTTTTAATTCTTTCCTTAAAAATCTCCAAGTCTTCCGTTATGTTTAATCTGTTGCTTTTACTTTGTTGTTCACATATTGACATTATATCTTCTGTTTTACTTGCTGAGTGTTTATGGTCGATAAGGTGATTAGCGTGGTTAGAATCTGTTTTTAAATTTCTGGATGAGTTAATATGTTCTTTATAACGGTCTTTGAATTTACATCCTGTTTGTCCGATATAGTCTAAATCACAAGTTGTACATTTTAATTTATAGACGTCGCTTTTATGGTATTTATTATTATTTTCGATGGCTTATTTGGTCTTTCAAATCATTTTCGGCTTTATATTTTAAATAATTTAGTTAATGCGTGTGTTTTTTTACCAATGTATGTGAACTCAGTCCAAATTTTACTAGCTGGTTCATTAGTCATGGGCTTATTTTTCTTATAAAGTTTATTTTGTATTTGTTTATGGATTTTATTTATTGTGCTATCAGAGTATCCATTGTTAGTCGCGATTTGATGGATGGTTTCAAGCTCTTGTTTATAATTTTCTTTGTTTAAGGATACGATTTCAAGACGGTAAAATAAACTTCTAAATTCCGCGTATTTATGTTGTTTAGGATGTTCTCAAGTCGCGTGTATTATATCATCATTTTGAGTAGGTTTACGGTATATATTATATGCGATTTTATTAGATGATTTGGAAATGGCCAAGTCCAGATAATTAATTCTGTTGTCTAACCATTCTTCTAAAGTGAATTATATATTACTATTACAGATGTTAATTCCAGTAAGTATTTCCTGAGGGTTATTATGATCCGTTATACATAAAATATCACCGACGTAACGTATCCATTTAATGATTTCAAATTTATGCTCGATGCTATAGAGTAATTTTGTCTCCAAATTTTGTAAGAAAATTTCAGATAGTATATCAGAAAGAGGACTTCAAATAGCCAGACCATTATTTTGTTTATAATACTCATTATCAAATTAATTTTGTCCCAATTTCCAAAATTCTCAGTCCATACCTGATGATCTTCGAGAGAAGGAAACGCGTTGTGAGCAACATTGTGACAAGTAATGTGACTGAGTTAGTGTTTTGTATGGCTAGCTACATTGAATTTTACTTTTTAGAAATATTTGTCTCAAACCCTACATTTAGCATTATCTTCAGTCCATTACTGTCTATAGAGTTCATAGAAGGTAATATTTTGTATATAATTATTCTTTTGAAATAATTGATATTTTGTCCCAACTCGTTGACTCGTTAAGTGAAAAATTTCTAAGAAATAATTCTCCTACGGTCGAATTGTGAAAAACTATGAATGTGAATTTACTCTACACGATAAAATAATACCACAGCAACGACGAAATGCAGGAAATCAAGACAAAATTACTGCTGTGAAAGCCAGTGTTGCCAGTGAAAGCTGATAGATATCGAACAGGGGTTTTTTTGAGGCCTCAGTTATAATAAAGGGATTCGAATAGTTTATTGTTCCAAGACGCTTCCACGCCACTTTTCTGTTGAAACCATTGACACGTTCTTACAAGATCGTCCGTTTTTGACGATTGATAGAAAACTTCGGTTTCTATAGTATTTGACTAGCACACAATAATTTGAATGCTTTTGAATGATTCCAACACTCGCCTCTGGCTTGTGTGCTGTACAGTCATGAATGAAGTATGAAAAAATCAACATTACTTCTTGTTTTGTTTCAAAAATTTATAATAATTATCAAAAATGTACACCTATAATCAAATTTGTTCAAAACACCCATTTGTACTAAAAGTATTGTTCGCTGAATAATTTTTCTAGTCGTAAAACAATTTTCTTCTCAGTTTTACTTATCAGAAATTGAACACCTGTTCAAATTAGGCTTCTTATCAAAATAGTCCACACTATTATCCACTGGAACACTTTGTATAGCGCAACATAATTTATTATAATATTTGCAAATATAAATAACAGATATTTTTATGTAAATTTCAAACATCTACTTTTTCACGTTCCACAACAGTATCAATGCAAATTTCAAAATTTTCATATAAATGCAATTTTGTCACAACCCTTGTTGAAACACGACATTCCCTCAAGTTTATAGCTTGTCTACATCCCTGTTTTGCTGTTTTATTTGAAAAATTGTTTTCATAGGGTGATAAAGGTGATCGTGGTACATATGGTCTGATGGGCGCTCCGGGATATCCAGGACTGCCGGGTCATATGGGTCTACCTGTGAGCATACATTTTCACGTTGTATTCATAATTTTACACATCATTTTGTTTATTTGAATATGTAGGGCATTCCAGGTCGCAATGGAACAAAAGGAGAACCTGGAGAAAGAGGATTGCGTGTAAGTTTTTTGCAGATTTTTCTTCGGGGGCACTGTGGCAGCGAAAGTTCAAACACTCAATTCAATATTTGGCATACAAATCAGTCAATTTGTAATAATAATAACTTTTTGTAGAATTTAATTGACTGATTTTTTTATCAAAGTAATGTTTGAACTAACTTCTGCTGCAAATTGATCCTTTCGTGGTGGACTAATATTTCTTGTAGAATCTGCTAACATTCTGGTCACTAATTCCCGTTTCACTCTTAACAAATTGTTCTTCCAGGAAGGAAGGAGCATGTTTAACCGCTTCCGGTGGGAGTAGAGCTGTATTTTTAACAACACTTGTAACTGAAACAATTGCTGAAATTCGAGCGCACTATGAGAGAGTCTTTTGTTCCAGGGCGACAAAGGTGACAAGGGCGAACGAGGACTAACGACTACATTAAGTGGAGACCAGTTTCCGACGGGCATTATTGAGGGTCCTCCTGGACCACCAGGACCTCCGGGTAACGTACTTTGCCAGGACTTTATCGCAAATAAAATAAATTACCGAAAGACACAAAAATCGCGCTTCTTTCTATAATATATGACATGAGGGTGCGTTTACAGTTATTTTTTATTGCTGTCTTTAGTGGCGTTTATTTTATTTATTTGATTCGATTGCAAGCCAATTCGAGGACAAATCTATTCTGTAGTTTTACTTTTATTTCGATCTCGGCAATTCAGGTTTTCTGGGTACAACATTTCAATTATTTCTTAATGCTGTTATAAGCAACAAATCCTGCAACAAGAATCGGTCAAATCTCGCTCCTACATATTTTATTTTCTCTTTTCCGCTCTCTTAATTTCTTTTGAAAACAAATTTTAATATTTTTGATCTTATATCAACCCAATTCTCTCAAATTCATAATTTTGATTCCTTTTTTATTTTCTGTGTACTTTCTCATCATTATGTTGATTTCTCAACAAAAGTATAATTTGATTGTTGGAGTGTTGGAAGTCAAAAGAATATTATGACTTTTTATGAATGCTGTGGAAAAGAAAGAAAGTGAAGTAAATTATAATGTTTTTTATGAAAGGGCCGGAAGGGCTGCGAGGAGAAAAGGGCGATTCAGGTCCTCAGGGTCCTCCAGGGACAACCGGGGAAAAGGGGGCTCGCGGCAGACGTGGCAAGCGGGTAAAGTAACAACCAAAACATAACCACGAATTCTATATCCCTGTCATTGTAGTGTCAATTTCGAACATGCGGTTTCGATAATGAACTATTGTTTCGTTTATTGGTACTACCTTCATCATAATTTTCAATCATTTTTCATAAATTAAATATTATAATACAACCAGTGCCGTTATTGACAAAATACGATTCAAGGTTATGAAACTTGGACGAAAAAAGCTGGCACCATCTTGGCGATATTCTGCTATCCATTCCGAGCACTATACTTAAATGTTTTGATAAATGTACTTGAAACGGTTGTGGTTTTTAGTATAATGACTTAGTTTCCAGTTTCGAGCCAAAACAGTGCTCTTTATCTACCACAATTTTTTACTCCTACTCATAAATAAATCATCGAATTATAAATAAGAAATCATTCATTTGAACGCATGTACGAAATAAAAAACTGCACCATCCCTGTTCTATCCTTGCCCTGTCAAATCAGATTTCAAAGGGATTTTCGATAATCCTTGTCAAAACCTAATTCACACGATGACCAGGGTGATGGATTAAACACGTAATCCACCTGCCAAACAAACACTAGAAATTGCATAGCTTCTAAATTATGAAAGAGGAAAATTCACTGCATGTATTGTAGATTGGTGAATGTACGATGGCTTTTCTGTATGTTAGTTCGCATGTCCAATCACATCGAATAGTCTGCATTGTTCATACTCTCAATCATTGATTAGCTGCTGTACTTTGTTTGAAAGAATGGGATTTTTCACAGCAGTTTGTTAATTATTTCTCTAGGACTGCTTTCAAAGAATTTTCATTCAACAACTGAAAATTAGCATTTATTTGTTGCTAGCTTATAAATTATTCTTGATTGTCGAAAATACAATTCTTGTATTCCAATTTCATTCAAAAAATGCAATTTGAAATCTAGCGCGTTGTAACCGAGTTAAAATTTTCGATTGGCAATATCTTTTCACCCACTGATCTTAGAACAAAAATGCGACTATTAAATTAAACATACTTGAAAATATGTTTCTCAATCATTAAAATCCAAAAATCAGTTTCTCGGCCCTCATTTTGAATCAGGCAGCAACTTTACCTACTCATCAGTACACTCTATTCAAGTCCGAGTATTTTGGCTTAGTTAGACTGTACTGATGAGTCCCAGTTTACTTGCGGTTGCTAACCGATTTTAGGTGATGGTTGGAAAACTGATACTTAGATTTGAATTTTTGTGGAACAGATTGTCGAATTTTAATTCCTAAATATAAATTTGTTGAAAATTGAGTTCTGCTTTAAAATTCACTTGATGCGACAGTATATAAGTAAATTTAATACCATTTGGCACATTGCATTAATTATTTAATTTTATTCTGCATTTCAATGTAGTATTTCAATACGGAAAAATACATTGTGACATACAAAAAATATTGTGCATTGAAATCTGATTTTCTGCACAACAAATTAATTTTTTGCATTAAATGCTGTATTAAAATTCTTAAATATAGTAAAACTTCTCTTATCCAGTTCAATCGGAACCAGAAGTCGTTTGGATAAAAGAAAATTCTGATGAGAAAAAAAAAGTTGAAAAAAGGGAGTTATTAAATATGAATAGACAACAATATGAGACGTTGTGATATGTTTATCAACCATATTTCAAATAATCTAAGATCCAGTATTTCAGGTTCAAGTTCATTCCACAGATTATGTAAACAAAACTTACCCAAGTAACAAATATGACGTCGATATCGCAATCACGTCAGCAAGACGTCAATGCGTGGAGCTATATAACGTCATAATATGACTTATGTTTGATCTCATTTTGTGACCTCAGTTTAAGGATGTATGAGCGAGGGCGTGGGAGAATAATGAATTTTGATGGGTGGGAATAGACTTGCACGTTTGCGGGGGGAAGTGGAGAAATTATTTACGTGATCTGTATCAACTTGGCAATGCAGCAAAAAGCCACGTGCTCGCCACCTTGCCTAAGCAGTGCAACGTTGCCGTATCAATTCATTTCGAGCAAAAATTCATTGAATCAAGTAATTTGGAAGTTCATTTCAATTTTTCTTTTCAGGATGAACGGATACATACCGTTTTCAAAATATTGACGGGACACTGCATTATTCATCTTTCTTATGTATAGTTTTTGTTTATTCTACGCAATCTTGAACATACTGATATTCATTTATTTATGAGCTGAATCACCCATTTCTCCATAAGAGCAATGTATTTTGTGTCAATTTTCAACAATTTATCACTTTAAAATATGAACGGTGACCTACCCTGAAATTTCAACAGTTAATTCTTTGTGTTGAAAACAAATAATAAATAAATTTTGAGGCTTGAAATCAAAAATTGTTGTCACGCTCATACATCCTTGACATCATTTTATGACTTAATGTCGACGTCACCTAAGTTTGACGTCACATTATGACTAAAATTTAACGTCACTTTATGATTTTAGCTATTAGGTACCTAAAAATTTCTCAAAAAGTAAATAATAATAAAATAAGTAATATAAAACGTCATAATGTTATATGGTGACATTATAACGTTGCATATCATCTATTTGATCATTATTCATTCAAGGGACTTGTAGATAATTAGTGAATAATAAAACGTTATTATATTCTCATTCGATTTATTGTTATAAATATACAAATATATTACAGGTAACAAAAAACTATTGAATGCAGAAAAATATTATATATGTACCAAAATAAAAGCATCTGCGAGCTCGGGATCAATTTTCGTATATCTTTGGGTTGTTTATCCAAATTTTGTTATCATGACGATAGGTCAACATCCGGTACTGCAGAATTGAATCGAAATTTGAAAAATGCACCATTACAGTCATCCTGAAAAACAATTTCATATGATTTTTTGTAATTCGAAATTATTCTTCAACACTATTATTCAGATCCTATCGATCATCGGCTTTGTAGCTGGTAAAATTTTCAATAACTATTTTTAAATTCAGAAATATCTTTTCTTATTTGGGTGTCATAAAGTGTACTTTATGAGACTCGTTTGGGTATCGTAAAGTGTCTCTTCATAGAACTCAAACCTAATTTTTGTTAGGTTGCTACGCTGCTAAATAACCTAGCTGTCATTTGATATGTCAAAATAATATATTTAGAAGGATATTCTCAAATTGTTTGGGCTCATATTCATTTATTTCTAAAGAGTAACAATATTCAAACTAACACATTTTGGAAAGTAATTTTGATTTGCACAAATTATCTATCTGTCAAGTCTCAGTGTTACCAAAAGAGTCAAATGAAAAATTAAATATCAGTTATCGATATTTTCAAAACAGAGAATTTATTATTTTTGGACATATATGAACCTAAATAGAAGAAATTGTATAAGATACACGTTTCATAAGACATTTCAGGTCACTCATTCATTATAAAACTCGCCGCAAGCGGCTCGTTTTCCAACAGGAACGCGTGCCCTAAAATCATGTCTTATGAAACTAATATCTTAATATACTATTATTTGTTTCTAGATTTTAAAATTCTTCTCAATCGATAGCAAGTTAATCAATGTTTCTGATTTTAATATAGATACCTACTTTCCAATAACTTCAACAAAAGTTTTGAATGGAGCAATATAATGCAAACAAACAATTAAACCTCCCTGAACTAAACAAAAAAAAATTCTATTGTACGAATCTTACCAAAGATTTCCGATCCATTGTACGCTTCGAAGAAAAAAAATCAAATATGTTACCCTTTGAATGCTTGTAATCAAACAATAGAGGATCAGGCTCTTCACTATTATTGATAGACTGTACAGTCAAATTTATAGGAATAAATAAGAATTTATGTACACGAAATAGGAAAGCCGAACGCAATTAATTTTTATTTCATAACTGAACTCGTTTATAGTCTTCATAATTGAACATTGATCTCTATATAATTATATATAACTCCATATCTGGTTAGCTGATACTGATAACGTCGAATTCAAGTCATAAAATAGATGCTGGGCTGCAAGTGTTACAAAATGACGTCGAATTCAAGTCATAAAATGATATTGAGCCAAAGAAAAGAATTCAAACAGTTTAGAAAGTGAGCGCAAAGTACACTGACTAAAAAAATATGACTAAAGAATCTTATATAAAGCATAAGTATGATTTCTCAAAACGCTGAAACATAACGTCAAATTATGACGTCAGCAAATGACGTCAATTTATTATTTCACTATGATTTATCGTATTCGGCTTACAAAACTGTCAGCGGGCAGGGCGGCCGAATATCTACGAAACAAACCGAAGAGCTTCAATTTTTATCAAGACTCGAGATTCGAACAACGTCGGTGATCTTCGGTTCTCTTTTTGATTAATATCGGCTATATTCGTTTGTAAGCCGAATACGATAATTGATTCAGATAAAGGAAAAAACTTTTCAGAATTCATTTTATAAATAAATATGTTTTATTGGGATATGAGTTCTGTACATTAATTAGAAACACAACGTTTCGACAGCAAAGTGCTGCCTTTTTCAAGTGAAAAAGGCAGCACTTTGCTGTCGAAACGTTGTGTTTCTAATTAATGTACAGAACTTATATCCCAATAAAACATATTTATTGATTCAGATAAATTTATAGGAATAAATAAGATTGTATCTACACTGGAATATTAAAGCCGAACGCACCTTATTTTCATTTCAGAACTGAACTGGTTTATAATCCTCATAATTGAACACTGATCTCTATATAATTATATATAACTCAATATCTGGATAGCTGACACTGATAACGTCGAATTTAAGTCATAAAATAGATGCTGGGTTAAAAGTGTTACATACGTCACAAAATGACGTCGAATTTAAGTCATAAAATGACGTTAAGCTAATGAAAGGAACTCAGTCAGTTTGGAGCGTGAGCGCAAAGTATACTGACTAAAAAAATATGACTAAAGAATCATATATAAGGCATAAATATGATTTCTCAAATCGCTGAAACATAACGTCAAAAAATGACGTCAATTTATGACCACAATTTGACTTGAAATGTGACGTCGAAATATGACCGTCATTTAATGACTTCATGATGACCAAAATCTGACGTCATATTTTGGTCAACGGTCAGTCATTGTTACTTGGGTAATAAATTACTCTGGTAACAATTATTTAAAATTTATCTACAGTTTTCATGAACCTATTACTGAAATACTTAACTTAGGAGCAAAAAACAAGAACAAAATTTTTGTTAGAATGGAAAAAGATCTTAAAATCTATTTTTTATCTAATTTTCTGTTATACTGTTTACATAAGAAATTTCTTGAAGCAGTATTTCGTTATTTACAGATTGTTATGCTTGTTTTGGTCCTAAAATCAGTTGAAAAATGGATATCGTCAATTGAAAAAATTGTTGCGGTAATCATTCAAATAGACACTCAATGTAGCAGAATCGATTGTTTTTGTCACATTGCCCTTTTAAAATGAGTATAGCAAATATAGCTTAGCGTCAATGCAAAAAAAAATGTGTCAATACTTCAACAAAAAAATCCGGTTTAAAATTTGTAATACTATATTTATACAGACATCGGGAGATAAATATGACTTTTTTTTATTTCTGCTGTTGCAATTGATGCTCAAAATTGTTATTATTAAAGTTCAGGCACTAACTTCTTTTTGAGCACATGACCACCGAAACATGTATTGTTTTAATGGGACTTGCCAGAACAGTGGATCTTGTTGGCAATAAAATTTCTGAAATATGAATACAGTCTCTGGCTTTTTTGTATTAATATTTTGCATGTTTTCTTAGTAATTTAATAATAGTTTTCACGGCACTAAGAAGTACTTATCTAATTTAATTTATTAATTCAGTTTATGTTTTAAGTTTTGATCAAACTAATTTTATTAATTTATTAATTTTGTTTTAAGTACCATATTGTTCACTTATTATTTGTAGAGTCGTCTTTACACTGCACTAATTTAGCTATTAATAGCTAATTAACTATTTTAATTAGCCTAATTAACTAACGAGCTCACTGTTGTGGTGCACTGCAGCTTCAACATTTCTTTATGTAAGTATTTATTTGATTTCATGTTTAATTTCATCATTTTATGTTGGGTATTAATTGGAAAGCGCGCCAGATGTTTTAATACTGGAAATTAGATTTTCCTTGAGTTACACCATTGATGGAAAGAATCAAATGCTGCATTAAAATAAATGAAGTTATATTTGTTGGATTATGAAAATATATTACTTCAGTAATTAGTTGTTTTGTTGTGATAATAAAATTAGAAGAACAATTTTTATTACTCTCACAATATCATGAAAAGCACTCCAATCAAATGAGTTTTTAAAGTATACGGAAATATAGAACACATCCCTTTGAGTTAATTGATCTCAGATCTCATTTTATCAGTACTGTATTGCAAAAAATGTATCTCTTTCAGTTTGGAAAACCTATGGCTCGTATTTTCGTTAATACCCTGTACATTCCGTAGCAATTTGTATTTTATTTGTTCGTATTGTCATTATTTCTTGTAGTATTGCATCTGTTGTTGTTTGCACTAAATCTTGATAAAATAATTTCAAATCGCGATTGAGGTTTAATTTGGATCAGGTTGAAGTATCGAAGCTATGCAACTGATAGTGGTTTGTTGTGCGTAGGGCCGAGATGGCGAGGCAGTAGAAAGGGGTCTACCGGGACTACCCGGACTGAAAGGAGATATGGGGGAACCCGGATTTAAGGGCGAAAAAGGAACTAAAGGAGATGCAGGCTTCCAAGGTAGCCACATTACCTCGAATTGCTCCGTCTGTTGCCGATAAATTCTATATTTAATCTGTTTTCTATCTATGCGTACCACACAACGGATTACTTCAATTTATTACAGTTAATTATTACAAAATATTCATCACTTTATTGTTAAACTTTTTCCAGATCAGGATCATATTTATTATTTTTTTTTTCGAGTAAAGCTGCAATATTCTTTTCATAATACTTGCATTGAAACAACGCGTTTCAACGCCTGTTTTGACAGTCGAAACAAGACAATTGCAGACAAATGCTAGTGTAGCCGGGCAGAAATAGGCCTGTTTCTGCCCGAGGAGAGAAACAAGCTTGTTTCTGCCCGTTGGAATTAATTTTTTACATCGTTTTATCCCTGGCAGAGTCGCATTTGTTCATTGTCAATCTCTAAATGAAAATCATATAACCTTAGTTAATTTGACAGCTGTTGTATTTGGAACTGTAAATTAAATTGAAAAGACGATTAGTTTCAAGAAAAAAAAGCATTAATACGACAATTTCAAGTACACCACAACATCTTATTGATGAAGCACAAACAGCTACTCTCGATTTGTTACCTGCAAAATCAAAAGAAAAATATTTACTTTGTTATGAAAAATTTGTAATATGGAAAGTTTCAATGCAGATATTATGAAAAATACAGTGTGTGGCACGGGACAAAACACGATTTCAGCCGAAGGTGATGCCGGCCCTCGCTTCGCTCGGGCAAGCAACACTCACCCTCAGCTGAAATCGTCTTGTTTCGTCCCTAGCCACACAATATACTATTTAGAAAAATAAATTCAAGGAATGTACACAAAGACAGACCTAAAAATGATGACTCTCGCGAAATATTTATAAATATGGTCCAAAATATTTTCTCACTAAATTTCATTTCCACAGCATTCAAAAAACTTGTGGCAAATATTGCTTAAAGCAGGAGTTATAAAATTATTATTTTTACTTAGGTCCGAAAGGTGATCTTGGTTTGATGGGTCCTGCCGGTGAACATGGACCAAACGGAGAACCTGGACCACAAGGGCCTCCCGGTTTACCTGTATGTTGTTTTTCCCCCTTCTTACTTTTCCAAACTATATTTTAATATAATTCCATAGGGTCAGTCTGGACCTAAAGGTGAAAAAGGCGATTATGGTGACATTGGACCTCCTGGTTTAATGGGTCCTCCTGGATTGCCAGGACCTCCTGGATACCCTGGCCAAAAAGGCGACAAAGGGGACAAGGGAGAATCGGTAATATTTTCTTGAATTCTAATTTCCATGTAACTTGTTTATTTGTTATTTTTATGCTAAACAATAAGGAAAGGTATGCCCTCCTGCAGCGATTATCGATATTAAACAGTAGAAAGTAGACAGAAAATTAAGTAATAAAAAAAAATGTCGATAAAATATTGTGCTCGTAAATAATGCGCTGGCATTGAACCAGAAAATATTTGTTGGGCTTTTTTGTAACACACGCGAAAGTCGCATGATATTCACTGTATTAATATCTCAATACTATAGAATTTATAAAATAGCTGAGAAACAATGTTAGTTTAAATATAGCTTTTATCGAAAAAAAAAATCATATTGGGGCTCCAATCCAACTGGTAAGACAAATCCATAAAAAATAATTAACAGCGAAAACAAGAAGTTTGTATTTAACAATATGTACATTCAATGCAATTTCATTCCATCAACTTTTAAACTCCAAGCTTTCTACGATTGCAGAAATTGATGCTTCATTTTGTGCAGTTATTCGAGTTTGTATGTAAAAGTATGAAAGAATAAATCAAAAACTGATAAATAGGTTTTATTGGGTATATCGTTCTGTATAAATTAATTTAAAACACAACGTTTCGGCAGCAAGTGCTGCGTTTTTCAAGTGTAAAGAAATATGAAAATAAATAAACAAAATTGTCAAGACAACAAAAATAAAAGTACAAATAGTAACTGGGTTAGTTTAAAATATATTTACTCCTAAGATCGTAGAGCTCTGCCTGTGGTTGATGATTCAATATCCACAAGTCTTCAGAAGATAATAATGAAGATCTAAATAGGGAAATTGTCAACTCCTTGTGGTTCTAGGTCAATCTGGCTCTACTCTTTTCGGTTTGGCTCATAACTGAACCATCTACAGATCTTTAGAAGGTGGTGTTGAAGTAACTCTTGCAAGTAGACTCGTAGATACAAATAACTTAAAATTATGAACAAATGATTGGTAGCCATGATCGATCAAGTTCATATCCGGTATTCAAATTCAAATTATTCGGTGTTTTTTTTTATTTGAATTGCTTCTCTTATAAGCCTCTTGAACCAATTATTCTCTTTAGTCAGAAGCTTCGTATTCTTGAAGTCAATGCCATGTAATTCTTGAATAGCTTGCTCAGCCACAGCAGATTTTTCTGGATGGTTGAATCTTATATGACGAGAATGCTCTTCGAATCTTGTTTCTACAGTCATCTTGGTTTGTCCAATATATACTTTGCCACATTGACAAGGAATCTTGTATATTCCTGGATACTGTAGAGGAAATCTGTCTTTAACATTACCAATAAGTTTTTAAATTTTTAAATTAAAAGTGTATGAAGTTTTAATGTTATATTTATGTGAAAGCCTTCCAATTTTATCCGTTATATTAGCTACGTAAGGCAACGTAACAAATATTTTCTTATTATTTGGATCTCTGAAAACAGGTGGCGTAGAATTCTTCTGTCTAAGTGCTTTCTCAATCTGTGTTCTATTATAACCATTCCTCAAGAAAACATCATGTAAAAGTATGATTTCATCAGATAGTTTACTTGGAAGACATAATGAAGAGGCTCTCTGATATAAAGTTTTAATAGTACAAGATTTTTGAGCAGGATGGTGATTTGATGACTCATGTAAATATTGATTTGTATGGGTCGGCTTCCTATATACAAAGTGGATAAGTTCACCATTATCTTGTTTTTCCAGGTAAACGTCCAGAAAAGGAAGACAGTTATTTTCTTCAACCTAAATACTGAATTTAATGTTCCTATGTTGCATGTTTAGATGATTCAAAAAAACATTCAATTCATCTCTACCATGAGGCCAAACAGCAAAGACATCATCAACGTAACGCAGCCAGACAGTAGGTTTCTTCATAGCAGTGTTTAAAGCTTTTTGTTCAAAATTCTCCATGTAAAAATTAGCAACAGAATGACAAATAGGGGAATCCATGGGGACATCATCAATTTGCTTGTAGAAATTACCATTGAAGATGAAGAAACAAAAGTCAAACAATGTTTAAAAAGCTTGACAATATCAGATGAAAAAAACTATTTAAAAATTAAAAGGTCAACATTCTATATAATGTTTAATACAAGCTTCTTGTAATTCATTTATTATTACTATTTTTATAGTGACATAAAATTGTGTCACACCAGTTGCTGGACCCTTATTGAGTAAGAGTTTTCATCGCATGATATTAACAGCAATTTCTTTCTTTTTCGGCTCTCGCTTGGACTGCAGAAATACAAAAAACTAAGACGAAGACAGGTAAATATTTACATATTTTATATTTGCTCTAGCTGAATGTAATAAAATGCTATTTATAATTTAAGTGTCTATAAAAACTTTAAAGAGCTTTCTCAAATATATGTCTGGAAATAACAGCATGAAATGCATGTAACAAGGAATTTTTTGTAAACTTTATATTTTTTTTATTTTTTGTATACTGTTCCAGGGTGATGGCACCGGTGAAATACTGAGCATGGGCGGAGAAGTCGTAAGTCATTTTCAAAATATTTTTTAATAGACTTAAAATCATCCTGAACATCAAAAATAATGGATTTTCTTGACAATAAAAATATCAAAGAGAATTTGTACTATATTCCAGTTAGGAACAATAAATGTGCAGTGACACATTTTTTCAATATAGTATGAATAAACTCAAAATAGATTTTTTTAAATGCCCGTGAAATAGAATTTGATAAATTGTTAAAAAATCAATACCTAAGTGCTCCACAAAATACAAATTCAGGAATTAATTTTTACACCATCGTCCACGGATCTCGTCCTTATTGGGAATCTTTAGTACAGTATAATCAAGTCTCAGATAATTGAACTTGTAAACCGCAGAGCGATGAAAATTAAATTGATATATGGCACGCAGCGATATAAATCTGCAGCAGTGTCATCTACCATAATGCAGCCAAAGTGACGGGCATTTACATCGCTCTGTGGTTCATAAATCTAATTATCTGAGGTTTGGTTACACTGTACCCAATAACGACGAAACACCTATCTGGTACGAAGGTGTAAAAACCGATTCCTGAATTTGTGATTTCGTGAAACACTCATATTTTTATTTTTAACTATTCACAAAATACTTTCCTTTTGTAATACAAATAGGCAACAACAATGTTATCCTTAGATGAACACATAACGACTGAAGGCGTGAATATAATTTAAAAGAGTGCTGCGGTTTTAAGTCGCTTTCATGAGAACGCTGCCTTATAGGAGTGCACTTTAAGCCTTCTGATTGGCGAAAATGCAAACTTGTTAGACAAAAATCGTACTTATTTGCATCAATTGTCAGTCGTTCATCAATCCTCACAAATAAATTTGAATAGTTTGAAGATTCTGTATCTATTCAGATCATATGTTAATATATTTTTTGCTTTATTTCTTAAATTTATTTCCAGAAAGTTTGTTAAATGAATTGTGGTTGCATTTCGGTCATTCAGAAGCAGTGATCTCTAATAACAGAATGGGTAGGAAAGTAGGCGTGGTTAAATATGGCTCGTACTATTAGCTCTGTTTTTGGCTGCTCTAAGAACGTTGTTTTAAGAATTATTTTATGTCAATAAGAATGTTCCAAATTACTTCAAGAAAAATTGCAACGTACAAGCTACAGAGAATACAATTATCTGCAATTGAATATATTCTCGTTTAATGCCAATTCACAATGTGCGTAAACGTAAACATAAAGTTGAACTACTGTATTTCAATGCCCGTGTTCACAATACTCTTACGTATTTCTTTCGTTTATGTACAGGGTGGGGCAGAAAAACCTATCCGATTTCAAAACGATATAAAATTAAAACCAGTCAACTTGTCAAAAAAAAATTTTTATTAACATATCGCAAATTTTATGCCATTTTTAAATTTAAGTTTTGAAAAGCACATCACTCAAATGTCGTCCTTGGAAGCGGATACACTGATTTAGGCGCTCGCGGTAGCTTTCCATGACTTTCACCGTCATTTCCACAGGAATTTCTTCAATTGCCCGAGCAATTTCCCTTCGTAAAGCAAGAAGGGTCCTTGGTCGATGCTGGTAGACCTTTGATTTGAGGTAACCCCAAAGGAAGAAGTCACATGGAGTGAGATCCGGTGAGCGCGGCGGCCAGCCAAGATCACCTCTCAGGGAAGTGAGGCGACCGGGAAACAGTTCCCTGAGAATGTCCATTGATCGTCGCGATGTGTGGGCGGTTGCACCATCCTGTTGAAACCACACATTTTCCACGCTATTTTCTTCCATTTTGGGTCTAAGAAAATTTTCTAGCATGAAACAATAGCGCTCGCTGTTGACCGTTACGGTTTGCCCATTTTCTTCAAAAAAGTAAGGCCCCCAGATGCCTAGGCGGGAAAGAGCACACCACACAGTCACTTTTGGGCTATGGAGGGGTTCCTGATGGATTTCTCGAGGATTTTCGTCACTCCAATATCGAAAATTCTGCCTGTTAACGGCACCACAAAGGTGAAAATGGGCTTTGTCCGTGAAGAGCACAACATCGTCGTCTGGGAGTTCTCGGAGATCGCGACACAGGTTCGTACGGGTTTCAAAATCCCTTTCACTTAATTCCTGTGCAACAACCATTTTGTAGGGATGCATTTTGAGGTCCCGGTGCAAAATGCGCCGAATACTGCGGTTGGAAATCGCCAAAGCGAGCGAATGTTTTCGCGCCGAACGACGCGGGGAACGTTCAATCGCGGCTCTCACATTGGCCACGTTTTCAGGTCCTGTTGCTGTCCTGGGACGTCCAGGCGACTTCTTTTTCAATGCTGAACCCGCCTGTCTAAAATTTGACACCCACACTTTAATCGTAGCGTGATGTGGAACAGGATCATGACGCCCGAGTCCGAAATGAATTCGAAAAGCACGTTGTGTAGCAATTATCGAACCGTCGCATTCGATAAACCGCTCAATAACAAAAGCACGATGTTCACCAGACCAAGGCATGTTGACTACTGACAAATGGCATAAAACCGGCTTTCTAACGGTTTTTACCCCACTACTCTACCTGCCCCCTCTTCTGAGAAAAAGGGATTTGAAATCGGATAGGTTTTTCTGCCCCACCCTGTATTAACATAACAGCTACGTGATGAAAACGTAAAGTTGAGATAAATTCAACTTTATGTTATGTTTACGTACGAAACAACTAATAGCGCATGTGTCAACTTCAAACACATGTTTTCATCTGACAGTTGACAACACTCTGGATCGAAACGTGCTTTAAATTTGATTGACATAGAATTATTAATAAAAAAAAAAACAACAATTTCCTCTTCGTCTTAACATTTCTCTCGTTGGCGACTTTTATAACGCAGTTTCAATAATAATGAAACAATCGCAAGATCTTTTTCAGACATCATGCAATGAAACAAAACAAACTAAACTCCAAACTAATAAAAGTGAAACCAAAGAAAACATTAAACACGAAACAGAATCAAAATTAACAGAATATTTGGAAATGACAGTCAGAGAAACCAACACAATACATCAATAACCCTAAATTGTACCAACGTAAAATGAAAAAAACACTTTAATTTAATATTTTACGTTACGACCACTGTGAACACACATAATTTCTTACGTTTATGTTTTTACGTACTCCTTATGTTTACGCATATTGTGAATTGGCACTCAAAGAATTTGCCTTAAAATACTTTTTTCTATGATGGTATAAAAAGAGCCATTTTTTCACATAATTTACAATGTTAAAGTAGGCTTCCATGAAAAACTGTGCAGTAAAAATTTTATTGCACATTTTCAATGCACGGAGTTAATCAGTTCCAATTATCAGTATTTTAAACTGATGCAAATTGACGGTAAGGAAGACGAAAATAACCGATTCCACACTTTGAATATAAACAATATACTTTATCAATTACAAAATGATGAAAAAAATACACTGACATTTATTATTATCATTGACAGACAACCGCGCAGCGGCACAAGCGGTACTATGGTAGCGCGCGAAATTTGAATATGCGGCAAGCGTTCTTCAACATAAATATTTGGGTAATATTTTGAAACTAATCTGCAACAATAAAATTTTCAAGTACATTCATATCAACTTCAACGAAAACAATTCAATTTATTATATGTTGTCCCATAATTACCAATTTTAGTCGTCAAAGTGATATTTAAAAATAGATCGCGGTACAGAACCTCTTTCTCCGGATTATTGACACTCTTTTTAAACTTTGTGAGTGGCTTAACTCTGATGATTCCGACAACTTTTTTATCTGCGAAAATCTTTGAAATTTTCCATCGAACAGCCTAAAAAGACGTCGATTTTATGTTTTATTCTTGATCAATAACATCACTCTCTTTTATAGTTTAATCGTAAGATAATAATAGCAGAAATACACACAATATTTTGCCCGACAAAAATATTGCGGCGTTCGGCGTAACCCCATCTCCAACATGTCAGAATTACAAGTTTTGTTAGATTATTTCCATTCTGTTGGAATTCTCTGTACTATCAAATGGACTTTAGATAAGTTGAGTGGTGATATTGGCCGATAAAATTTCTGCTGCATATTTTCAGTCCGCAGCTCTCAAAATGTCAATTCTATGAGTTTGGTTTGCTGATTAGCACTTGTCGGACGAAAATCATGCATATAGGTGGGTATATCTCTTGATCAAACAATATATTGTCCGACAAAAATAGTGCGCCGTTTTGCCAGTCTGAAAATAAAAAGATAAGAAGTAGCGTTTTCTGTGTTTGTATGCGCACAATATTGAATCTACCATTCAACCAAATTTGGTACATCTATTTGTGAGATCAAAAAACAATATTCTCTAAATTTCTACGTCTTCATTTCTATAACTTGGTCCATAGCGATTTTTCATTCGCAAAAATTTTTCCTCATATTTTCTCCACAATATAGTGCAACCTGTAAAAAAAGGAATTAAAGAAATATATTGATGTAAAACTGAACGTACTATTTGAGAATATCATTATTATAGAGAAAATTTTCAAAGGAAAGCGGAAAATTGGAAGCAGATGAGAAACAAGAAACATAAAAACATGCTTAGAAAAAATTGTTTCGACATTAGGAAACCTATCGAAATGATATTTTCCATACGATTCTAAAATATTGATATCTCAAAAATTTCCAAGAATAATGGGAAAATTAGGAATTAAGTTTTTATAATTTATATAAAAGAATGCATGCTTCGGAAGAGAATATTTTGTAGAGCAAATATTTAATTTAATCAGTATCAGATTCATCAGTTGATGAATTTTCACCATCTGCACGAAAGTCATATTCATTGTCTTCAGTAGTGCTACTGGCATCCTCATCCTCATTATTATCTGAGTCTGTAATAAAATCTAAAATATATATTCAAATGAAGTGAAGTATATTCATGAACTAATAACGAGATCACCTGGGATCCGAATTACCAATCTCGATGACACTTGCAGATGTGTTTCAAATATGAAAAAGATGGAAAGCGTAGGTTATAGAGACTATTGCCAGGTAGAAGAAGATTATTCTTTCTACCTTCTATGGTATTACATTGGAGAATATCACGGTACTTATCTTTAGAAATCGATTTCAACATATCATTAGTGAGAAATTGCGAAATAAGTTTTTTGAATTTTTTATGAATCTCATTAGATATTTTGTCGAACAATCATACCAATGTTTTCTGTACATTATTCCAAAGGAAAAAACATTTAAAATAAATGAGTGTTAATCAGCAAACCAAACTCATAGAATTGACATTTTCAGAGCTTCGGACTGAAAATATGCAGCAGAAATTGTATCGAACAATATCATCACTCAACTTCTCTAATGTTCATTTGATAGTACTGAGAATTCCAACAGAAAGTTAATAATCTAGCAAATCTTGTAATTTTGACATGTTAGAGATGGGGGTTACGCCGAACGCCGCAATATTTTTGTCGGACAAAATATTGTGTGTGTTTTTGCAATTATTATCTTACGATTAAACTATGAAAGAGAGTGATGTTATTGGTCAAGAATAAGCTGTTCGATGGAAAATGCAGCAGATTCAAAGATTTTCGCAAATAATGTCGGACTTATCAAAGTGAAGCCACTCACAAAGTTTCAAAAGGGCATTAATAATCCGGAGAAAGGGGTTCTGTACCGCGGTCTTAAATATTCGTATAATTATTGAATGTTTAACGAAAATTAGGATGATCGAAAATAAAAGATTGTAAGGCACACTTGTAAAAAGTCTCTAATGCACTCATGGAGCTTTCAAAAATACTTACTCTGCTCCTATTTTCAACCAATCCGCTCGTGCAATAAAGAATAGGGGCGTACACGAATTCGGCACCAATACTAAGCCGATTAGCGCGGGGCACACAGGAACTCGGCATTGTCAATTTTAAATAAACCCACGTTCATTCTGCAAGATTTGATTTTATATGTGAGTTCAACTTTGGAATCACTGATATTGGCCTGAAATACAATCTATATAACAATAATTTTAGGCTAGCTCGCTACGACAAAGATGCACTGAATTTTTCATGTTGGGTCGAAATCCAGTCTCTAAATGAGTGTTCAAATGTAAAGCTAAATTTGGGTATGGTTTATTGTTAATATAAAATCCAATGTGTTCAGAGAATCCCACTCAGGCAGAACGATTAAGTTATTTTATCTAATTCCGTTTTGAAAAGTCAAACTTTACATCAATTTCTGACGTTATGCAACGTCCCATTTTTCATAACTGCAATGCAACAGTTGCGTAAAGTAGCATAAAGTAGTTACGTAATGACTTTACGTAACTGGCCATGTTTCAGAGCTTATCAATTATACTTATCTGCGTACAATTAAAAGAAAGATTTATTATTCACAGTGTGCAGCTTTGGCAGAGTCTTTAATATCAAAGGGTACTATATCACTCAGGATATTACTGCTTGAGCACATTTAAAAAAATTATTTTGACGTTTTGTGAAAATTCGATATTTGTTTATTTCAGTGAACTCTTGTTTCTGTAGTAACAATAGATGGTCAGGAATCACAGTCATCTGAATTTGGTGATGTGACGTGAGAGATGTTCTCATTGAAAAATACAGTTAAAATTATTCTGACGGAATTAGATAAAATTTTGTACAGAATACGTTATGAAAAGCCATATTGTTTGACTCACGTAATTTGCAAAACTCGCTCCGCTCGTTTTGGCAAATATTTCGTTTCGTCAAACAATATGGCACTTTTCATAACTAATTATGTAAATAACTAATTTCTAATCCATACTATAGTGCCGAGTTCGAGTAGGGGATTAAAGATTTGGTAGTTTGGTGCCGAGATCGAGGCCGCTCAATCTTAAATATTAATTTATAATAATATTTCTTAAAACAGTCGAAAGCAAAGCTCGTGGAAACAGCCATTATGTCCAAAAAAAATTGAATTATTGCATGAACTCGTTCTGATAAAAATACCCTGATAGGAAAAGCTATAAATTATGATGCCACCTGAAGATTATGATAGCTTGAGGACCACTGGTTAAAAACAGAAATTCTTTCAAGAATGGATGTTTTACTTTGTCCCTTATGCTTTAGTTTTTCATCCTGTGTATTATAAAACATTATAGTAATTGAGGTGTCAAGGGTGTTAAAAGGACAATAATGCCTGAGGTCAACAGTGTACTTTCCGAGGGCCTCTGGCCCGAGGTGTGTACGTTGACCGTAGGCATTATTGTCTGTTCAACTCCCGTGGTGCCTTTAATGTTTAATGTCCGACTTTTGTTGTATTTCAATCAAAATTTTTAGCAATGTATGTCATTGTGATTTCTGTCAGAAAAATTACCCTAGTTACTTGCTGTAACTAGGAAACTTGTTTGTTATTTTTAATAACCTCGGGTATTATTTGTTACGTAATCAGCATGAAATCAGTGTTATTATGACAACAATAATAAACTAGTTGGACATTAAATAGTATTAAATCTTCGAATACAAATAATTTCGTCTACTGCTTTCTATAACTTATCATCCAATTAAGATCTCATTAGATATAGAATCAAGATCGCCCTAAATTTCGGTTTGTTGGCAATTACTCATATCACATCCTTTAAAAATATCATTAGATTGTGGGACCGCCCGGCCCACCAGGACCTGCAGGCATCCCAGGATTACAAGGTCCCCCTGGAATAAAAGGAGATCGAGGCAACGACGGTGTTAAAGGGGAACCTGTAAGCTTCTTAATTTTGATATTCTAGTTGATTATGTTAATCTCAATAATTATTACAGGGAGAAAAAGGTTCAAAAGGCGATCCAGGACCTATGGGATTACCAGTAAGTTGCTTACCTATAATAAATTGATAATGATATGAAATTCCAAATTATCACTGAAAATATTTTATTTTTATTTGTTTTGAACATTAGGATTTTTGTTAATGTGTGATTGTTGGGTGCATTTTAGGGCCCGATGGGCCTCCGCGGAGAAACGGGAAGAACGGGTGATATTGGAAAACCAGGTGCCATGGTAAGGAACAAACATTTTCTGACATAAGTGACCACTGTTTTAGATGGACGTTTTGGATGTTCATTGTAACGAATTAACAGTTCTCTCAATATAAAATTTTTTCTCTTTTTTTACACTAGCATTTTTAAGCATTATAGTTGTGTACATATGACAAAGACATCCGCAGCAATTTTTGTACATTAACATGCTATTTACTTACGTATTTATTTATTAATTCAGTAACTTTTAACATGTCCTTGTTATATGTATAATTTATTTTTGTAGTTCTACAGAATTTATTTACATTTACAACGAAGAAGTTACTTAGTCAGTTTGCGAGTACTTTATACCATTTTTATTTATTTAACAATTAGAAAAATTATTATTATGTCTGTAATTGGAGATATATTTTGATTTGGTATCCGAATTACGTTCAGAATACTCCTTGAAAAAAAGATGTAGACATTTAACATGGTTTGTCAATTTTTTATTGTGCGTTGATTTCCATTTCATTTAGGGAAGTAATAAATTTTATTAACACATCATCTTTTAAAGTAAGAACATACGGATAATTGTTTTATATTGGTTTTAATCTCAATTTTTTATTGTTTGATGGACAAATTAAATGATACACTATTTTCTCGTTAGCATTAACCACAATATATTTTTTTTTTGTAGATTAAGTAGCTGATATTGGTTTTGCTTAAGATTTAGAATGTTTTTCCGTAAAATGGAATGAAAAGCAATGCACAGGAATAATTTACATGTCAAATGCTTACAACAAACTTTTCGCGAAAGTTGTAATAAAAAAAGTTATATTTTTGTGCCATAATTTAGAAGAAGTTTCCAGGAAAATAGTGTACCTACTTACAAATTTATTCGAATTTTAATAATTTCTAAATTGGATTTTTATAGATATTTGTTCGAGAAGCGTAACAAATAGAATGTATTTATAATAGATATTATTTTAAATGTATCTGTATTTATATTAAAATATTAGGAATGTGCAAGAAAAATGTATAACTGATTATTCTAACACTTAAAGATAAATGCTTTGTATTAATAATTTAGTAGAGAGGTTTTAGGTTATTTATTATTCTTGCTCATTTCTAATCTGTATCTACTTGACGTTCAATTGTACCTAAACAGATTTGTTTATTTTAATATTAAAAGTAAAATTACAATTTACATACACATATAATTTTATATGAAAACTACGAGAACAATTCTCACAGTTGTACTGCCCAATAAATTTTTTGACAGTGCATAAGTCGTAGCAAGATATCTATCTACTTCAATAATATGTGATAAGTGTTTATATCATAGATAGTTCAAATGTAAAAAACAGTATTCCATTTTGTAATGCCTTTAGAGATAAAGAATTTGCGTAAAACATAATAATAACTGTAAACAATATGGTACTTAACGAAAAATATTGCTCCATACTGAAAAAAAGGAAATGACTGATATTTTGTCACCTAATATAAGCAGATATTGAAAGGCATTTGAATGATAATCTTGAATATATATGTCCCCGGTTGAAATGCATTAGATATCGTTTATATTATGTGACCTTATTCTAGAATTTAGCGAGTTGGACCCAACTCGGAATTATGTAAAATAATTTATGAAATTACTTTAAGCGTCGGTGTATTCATGACATGTACGGAAATAAATGTATGTGCATGTGCTGTATATTACATGCTTGCGTTATGGCTGTTGATTGTTCTGCCTGCCTCCTAAAATTGTTCACAGACTGGAATTTTTGGCCGTAATGTGCTTTCTGCCTGCGGTCAGTTTTTTGGCGGAACGCGCTCAACATACAACAAAAAAATACAGCCAGATTCTTAGAAAAGTTCAAGCTTATCTACAGTTTTGAATCACCAAATATCATTTTTGAAATATCTGGATGATCTCCAGATTCAAATCCTTTTTATAAATTTGACTTTGAGATAAAATAAATAATAAAGTATTTGTTTTGTTAAGGGTTGAATTCAATTCACGATAAAATTGGCTGATCCAAAATTCTGGATTAGTTTTAACATCTGTAAGGATTCAACTGTCTGAAAAAAAATTCAAGTATGACTTGAATGAGAAATATCGAATTTTCATACTCTTTGTGCGTAAAAATATGCTCCAAAATAAAAGATTGGGCAATAGTACACTCCAATATGTTACAATAGTTGATAATTCTATATTCTAGTTTAGTAATCTGTCACCGAAACCGAACTTCCTAATAACTAAAAATAAAAAACGTAATTGAAGTGCTCACTTCCGTTATAGAACATCCGAATGAAATCTACAGAGAATTTAATACAGTACAGTACATGTAATCATCGTACATCCGTTTTCTTTCAAGAAACAATTGATATTTCAATCTTTCAACTGTCATGTTGATAAAAATTATACTCTATTATTGGCAACTGAAATTACCGTTGGCGGCAGCACTGTGTTCACAAAATGGCGGATCAAAAGTGGCTTCCGGCAAGTTTGTAGTCTGTTTATAATGTAAATACGTTGATATTCAACAAAGAAATATTCGTACTTCATTAAATGATTCAATTTAATTTCAATTGTGCGGGAAAGTATTGACTTTCTTTTTTTATAATATATCGTTTTTTCTTTCAAAATCATTTTATTTATATGCGGTTTTTAGTTGTAAATGGAAGACTGCGGGAGGTTATAAAATTCATAGCTTCAAAGAAAATAATATTACGGGGAAGTATTTACGACATTTTTGTATTGTACATTCCAGCGTTCAGCTTTTCATGTACGAGTTTTTCTAATCCACACAGCTAGTTTGCCAACTAATTCGTAGCTGCCAACTTTATCTACTACAGACACTTTGCCCCGTTTTAGGAAAATCATGTAAACTCGAATTCATATTTCGATTAAATTTGGAATGATATCCATAAACACAACAATTTTTATCACCAATTCTTCGATTAAATTCCATATTTTAAAGAGTATAATCTCGAGAGAGACTAATTTTGAGGTTAATTAGTGTAACAATAAAGTCGAAAGCCAAGTATTTTTCAATGAATTAATTTGAACAAATCCATTAGGAACTATTGTAGTAAAAAATCTCAAAAAAGTCACTAAATATTGCTAACAAAACCAGTAACATAACATACGATTATATGGAAATTAAGATTGAATCCACTTTACAATATAGTTCCGCTTATAACCGCTTGGTGGCTACGAGTTAATTTTGGTTACTAATACTTCATAAGTTAGGTGATGATACTTATCATAAATTTAATCGGTCTCCTACTAATAATCAGTTTTACTTTTAACGAACATTATTATTGTAATGTTTATTGCTCCTAAAGAATTGTTTATAATTAAAAACCTCAACTAAAAAGCCACCAATATTTTTTTTCAACAACTTATTTATTTATCACGCTCTGAATATTCACTCCATTTCACTATTCACTCCTCTTCAGTCAGGTTATTCACCCTTATATATACGGAAACCAAACATCCAGAAATTTTTACGTTATTCTCGAATGTCGTTTGGCGCGTCGTAAAAAGATAACAGGCTTCGCCCAGACAACAGGGACAGATTCAGGACTTATTTTATTTTTGCTAATCATGACACTTTCGCACGTTACATTATCATAAATAGAATCATTGCAAGATTCAACTTTTTTTTATTGTAAGAAAAACTAGACTCGATGGCCCGTAGTCAGAACGCGGTTTTAAACTAAGGTCTGAGTCTATCTTATATATAACCATGACGACGTTTAAAAATCAATTAGGTTATAACACTGTTTTAACATGTTGTCATGGTTATGCATAAGCCAGACTTAGAACCGAGTTCAAAACCATGTCGTGACTACGGGCCGATGTGATTCACTGATAGATCATTTTCGTAATCATAAGCTGCCTTTGGTTAGTCCTAAAAAGGATAAAATATCGATATATTATAGAACTACATGTACAAGTATGTTTGGCAAGTATCCAGCTTTAAGCTGTTACAGAAAATAGAAGTGATTCTCGTTTCAGTAATCCGCACAATACAGGTACACTGAGATTTATTGTGGTTAAAATGTATTTGGATTATTGAGTTTACTGCTAAAATATATATTATTTATATAATAACTCTACGCTAGGTAGTACGATAAGACAAAATAAATTCCTCACCTATAGGCTATGTGCAAGGGGGCGGAGTTTGAACAAATATCGATGTGAGCGCTCATGGTGAGCACAATTGTAACCATTGAACTCCATTTCTCAGAATACGTCAATGAACTGTCATTGAGCATTGTAGTCTGAAAGTGGAAATAATTGCATATAAAACATGGGAAAACGTTTGTTCTGTTCCAGGCTGTTGTGTTAAGGATGATTCAAGTGAAATATAGTTTCATAGATTTCATGTACCCAATTATATAACATAAAAAAAACGAGTGAAGTGAATCAAAGCGGTAAATAGAGTATTGTCCGTCTTTCATTATTAATCTATATAACAAATATGTTTGTAATTCAATTGTGAAATTAGAAATATTCATCATCAATTTGGGATTCATGAATTCACCTCTATCTCTAATTTGTAAGATGTTTCAGTGATAGAAGTTTGTCAGCTGCACTTCGCAATAATTTTGTTGTTAATATTGTCAGCAACATATTCTTCAACATGTTTAATATGGCAAAATAATTTCACGCTTTTCTTCAATGCTTCCTCGGTAAAAGGGATACAGTGTTTGATAAATGCAAACCCGATCTGCATGATCATCGGCATCATAATTTGAGGTTATCCTGTCAATTTGGACGAATTAAGACGTTTTCTCTATAATAGGTACGTTATAATTGAAGAGAAAAATACTCAAAATAAATAATTTCAACGTACCTTTCATGCTATGTAAGTTATATTATACGCACACAGCTGAATTAAATAATATTATATATTTAAAAAATTTTAGGTATGAAACAATAATAAAATGGAGTTCAATCGTTCTCCATTGCCCGCTAGAGGCGCTAGTAGACTTCATGCACTTAGCCTATTAAGGAAAACTCCGTTATTTATTCAACCAACCTAATATGAAAATTTATCAAATTCTAAATTTCATTCCGGTGGTTACATCTTAATTTTCTAAATGACTTAACCCTTAAATGCCTCAAAAAATAACTGAGAACTGAAACGATAGATCTACATTGAAATTCAGTATTTTCGACTATCCCTATACAAACAATTATTGGCGCGCCACTGGAATCTCTTTGACATACTGATTTATTACTGTTAATCAATCCCAAACGCAGTATAGTCATTACCGCTATCTTTCTATTCTCAGAAGTACTTATTTTATTCACCTCGCACTGTTACCAACAATTGATTTCTCACATTTCTTTTATCTTCTCTGAGTCTTTCAATCTTTTTCTTTCAAATTATTTTTTAATTTGATGAAAAGAGCAGATTTGTAAAAATGAATAGTGAAAAATTATACTTCACTAGTAGTCTAATCGCCACTTTTTATATCGTTCTAGTTTCCTTCCCTCTGTGTTACGTAATCATTTCAGAACTTTTGAAGTAACAGTCTTTGTTAGCTGTCTGATCTTTGAATACATTTGTTATTAAAAAAAATAAAATAAACTCTGTGTCAAAAAACGTTGCTTCAATTCTGGAGTACTTTCTCGTTTCTTCCACTGACGCTGAGAGGATCCAGATTTTATCTGAAGATCATAGATTCATTGCCATATACTTTTTTACTTCCCCGGCCTCTAATATAATAGGGGAAGTATTGTGATCGAAATTTTTTGACAGTTCAAGATTTTGATGAATCTAAACGTTTTAGACCCTACTGAACCCGAAAAACATAATTTTTAAAAAGTCAGTTTGCTGGAAGTCAGATAACTTGAAAACGCATTCATTCAAATTTTCGACTGGAATTTCAAATTTAGATTCTTCATCAAAAAGTTAGGTTCAAGTTCGTTGATGAGCTCTTTTCAACTAGTGGTATCAAAATTTTATTGATCTTAGTTTTCTGCGTATATTTTATAAACGGTAATATTTATCATAAAATATGTAATAACTAAAAATAATCCTTGAATATTTTGGCACAACATTCACAATAAACATTTTTCAAAATTATCAGCGATTCTTTTGTTATTATCAAAATTTAAATTATTATAAAATTCGTTATATTTTTCTGAACCAAAGAAATAATGAAAATTATAATGTGGAGCGGGGATTATTATCACATATATTTTGACATCACATGCAAACGTTTGTCAATTGCTTTTTTTTTAAATAAATAATTTGGCTCTATCGTGTTTGGTATCAAATTAAAGCTCTTGTGGAGATAATTCTAATAGGAGTGTCAAAGAGGATATTTTAACGATTGTCAATTGTTTCTTTCAGAAATCATTTGGATGATGTCTAGTTTGGTATCAATTGCAAGCTCTCGGGGAAATAAAATTAGTAGATATCAAAAGTGAATAATTAAATAGTGGAATCCACGTTACTATCTTCAAATTACACTTCCGGCGATCAAATCTAGAAAAGGACTCTTCATTTTCAAAAATACTTATTTTATACCAGGACAGCTGTCACTTTGACAATGATAGCTGTCACATTGACAATGACAGTTTTCACTTCGAAGGCCCAGTTGAACAGTTGAAGCTTATCCAAAGCTTAGTAAATCCAAGTTTAATTTCTATGGTTACAATTATTTCAGCAATTGTAACCGTAGAGATTAAACTTGGTTTTACTAAACTTTGTATAAGCTTAGACCGTAGAACTGGGCCGAAATATGCAATTAATTGATGTGACACTCTAAATTTCTGAAACAGGGATGAAACTGGTCACAGCAAATTTTTAATAATAGTAATATTTTTTGATGTTGAGTTCGTGTACTGTAAAATGTGGCATACACGAGTTTCGAAGCTCAACAGCGTGACACGGTCGAGTAACGTCATTCCGTTTGGGAAAGGGAATCTCACGAAGATACTCTCTCTAAATTGTGAACTCCTTTTGTTGACATAGTACACATAGATAGATAACTATAGTTCAAAGTCGGATACTTTCCGAACAGATTTTATATTTGCCAGTATTCCCAGTAAATTTAAATTTCATCCGGTTGAAAAATACTTCCATTATAGTAATCAAGGTATCAAGGGTGTTAAAAGGACAATAATGCCTGAGGTCAACAGTGTACTTTCCGAGGACCTCTGGCCCGAAGTGTGTATGTGGACCGTAGACATTATTGTCTGTTCCACTCCCGTGGTGCCTTCAATGTTTAATGTCCGACTTTTGTTGTATTTCAATCAAAATTTTTAGCAATGTATGTCCTGTCATTTTGATTTCTGTCGGAGAAATTACTCTAGTTACTTGCTGTAACTAGGAAACTTGTTTGTTACTTTTCAAAATAATGCCCTCGGGTATTATTTGTTAAGTAATCACTCTAAAATCAGTGTTATTATGGCAACAATAATAAACTAGTCGGACATTAAAATAATGAACAGGCTGTCAATTAACATGCTGTTAACTCAATTTTGTATTGACGTTTATCTGAAAAAAAGTAGATCGCGTGACTAATTAAGTTGTTTTTAATGTTTCAATGACGATTTTAAATTGTATTTGTTGTAAAATTAAATATGAAAATATCATAGCTTCTAATAATAAGATGTCAAAAAAATCAGGCTAGAAACACGTGATCAAATATTTGACTATGTGATCAAAGTTAACAATGCTTTATGCAACTAGGCCTATATCTTATTCATTGCGGATACAAAAGCACATTCACAGGAGCAAAGAAAATTTGTTAAATGTCTTGAATAGCGCTATACACATGAAGTCGATTCGATATTGATCATTTAAGGTATATTTAAATTTGATTCAAATCAATACACAACTAGTCTTTTGATTTTTGAATCGGAAAAATAATGTTTCTAAGGATTTCTATTACATTACAACAAACATTATCGGAAAAAAGATTTAATAAAATAATAATTAACATTGTGTTGTTATCAAAATTGAATTACAAGTTTTAATCCTACTCACCCGACCTAAATATAGTGCATGTTGGTTCTTCGTTATGCACAGCAATTATAACATTGCCGAATCAGTTAACATTGTTCATAGAAACTATCTGTTTTTACTATTTTTTGTACATGTTTTATTTTATTTCAATTTTCCTTCACAGGGTCCTCCTGGTCTAGACGGCATGAAGGTAAGAATCTGATTCAAAATATTATTCTTATACACATACATAAAATTATAAAATCAAAAATTGAAAGTGAAGTCTTCAGTTTTCTTTATAATTCCTGTATAGGGTGCTCAAGGAGAACCCGGAAATAAAGGAGAACGCGGTGATCCCGGACTTCCTGTAAGTCTAACACTGTTAATAGAGGATTAAAAAACTAACAACCTAATTAATTTTAGGGTACTGATGGAATTCCTGGTTCTGAGGTATTAACAAGTTAAACTACTAACATTTCCTAACAAATATTTTGGATAAGTATTAACAATATTTTGAATATTTTAGGGACCTAAAGGGGAAAAAGGTACAAAAGGAGAACCAGTAAGTAAAATTTTCTTGAATCTTGACACAAAAACTCTTCTTGAAAACAAAAAATAGTAAAAACAGTCAATAAAGCAGATATCACAAGATTGTCAAATTTTATCAGCTTGTAGAATGGGTACTCTTCTTTATTTTGATAAATGATATGTAGAGATAAAAATGGGAGATGGCTTGGCATGTAAATTTTATTTCTACATATTTTTTACCAAGTATGGCTTGCTTAGATTATACTGATGAGTCCCAACAAGATTGAAACACGTATCTACAATTGCTGTTTAATTTAAGATGATGGTTGAGAAATCTATCTTTATCGAACACATCAAAAACAGTCAAATTCAATATTCTTGAAATCTTAATCTTGGAGTGAAATCTGCACCAAACACTTTTAATTCGGTGATTCCCAGAAGAATTTTTGTGAATGGCTGAGTATATTTGCTTTAGTTTGGATAGGTAATTCATCTAGTTTATTTTAGGGTCCGGTAGGAAAACGCGGTCGTAAAGGTGACAAAGGTGATAAAGGAGACCAAGGAGTCCCAGGATTGGACGCGCCGTGTCCTCTGGGACCCGATGGTCTACCATTACCCGGTTGCGGTTGGAGAGGACCTAAGGTACATTACGTAATCCAGTTGAACTAATGCATATCATAACATCACAGAAAATACAGAATTTATATTAACTTTTTCATAACTTTATGTTTTTATTTAACAATTTACATCTAATACAGAGTTGGCTTCTTAATATTGTTTGTGTTGCTACTAATACCCTTTGTAGGACTTTTTCGCTGGAGCCACCACTCCAGGCTCAGATAACTACAACTATAGTCCTGAAATAATAGATGAAGCAGGTGCAGATGAAGACTACGATCCTGGAGAGGTTGAGGAAGAAGAAGAGTACCCAGAGTATCCCGAACAAAGCAACTCTGCAGGAGTTGGGGCATCAGCTTCAGCCATTTAACATTTGCTGTTGGCTTGCGCAATTTATTTGTGTGTCTAACTTACACTAACGAATTTTCTGTGCATATTAGTTTATGATTCAAATATTAAAGGTAAATAACGCACATTCTTATACTCTATTTTTTATAAGAAAAAGTAAAGAATAATAATAATCTATACATTTAGATGAACGAAAATATATTCAAGAAATCAAAGTAACAAATATATCCACAACTATACTAATTTATTCATGATAATTGATGCAATTAACAGAGAACCAAGCACATTTCGGTAATTCAGCCTTGGACCAATCTTAACAGTCATAGAGTAAAATAGCCAAGTAACAACTATGACCAAATATGACGTCGATCGATATGACTTGAGTTTAAATCATTTTATGACTCAATGTCGACGTCATATTATGACTTAAGCTTGAATAACATTATACTTTTTCGGCTAGATTTCAGTCCGAGTTTCGTCTGAGAAGCTTCTAGCCAATTCTAGCATAATTAAATCAGAAAAATACATCTGGTTCTATTTTCCTATTCGGGAACGCATGCGCAGTTTTGCGTATTGCCAGTCCCACCAACCTTTTAGTTTTTGACGTTTATCAGAGCCATAGAAAACCGAGCGGATATTTCCTTGTATTGTGATTTGTTCTATAGTGGCTGCCAAATATGACTGAAAGTAGAACTGTACGAATTAAACCCTGTTTTATATAAAATAAGTTTTAATAATTTCGTTTTAGTTTCCATAGCAACTAACCTCAATCTGTAATATTATCATATTTCATTTTGAAAGTTGCCGAAACTGTACTTTTTCGGAAAAAACTAAATTATGCGACTGCCCACGAATAATTTTGGGATTAAATCTGACAAACGAATGATACTAGAAACTGAAATCTAGACGGAAAAAGTATAAAGTAATTCAAGCTTGAGGTTCAACGTCACTTTATGATCTTGGCCATTACCTAAAAATTACTCAAAGAGTAAATAATAATAAAACAAGTAATATAGAACGTCATAATGTTATATGGTAATGTTATATATCACCTATTTTATCATTATTTCTTCAAGGAACTTGTAGATAATTAAGTGAATAATAAAACATCGTTGTATTTTTATTTGATTTATTTTTATAAACATGCAAATGTATTACAGTTAAAAAAAAAACTATTAGCTATAATTCACAATGGGCGTAAGCATAAGAAGTACTTAGAAATGCATGAGACTAAAATTGAACATGTGCAATTCTTATTGCCGTGTTCATAATGTTCTTACGTATTTCTTAGTGCCAATTCACATAAGGAGTACGTGAAAACATAAACGTAAGAAATTATGTATGTTCACAGTGGTCGTAGCGTAAAATATTAAGATGATGTGTTTTTTTCATTTTACGTTGGTACAAATTAGGGTTATTGATGTATTGTGTTGGTTTCTCTGACTGTCATTTTCAAATATTCTGTTGATTTCGATTCTGTTTCGTTTCGTGTTTAATGTTTTTCTTTGGTTTCACTTTTATTAGTTTGGAGCTTAGTTTGTTTTGTTTTATTGTATGATGTCTGAAAAAGATCTTGCGATTGTTTCATTATTATTGAAACTGCGTTATAAAAGTCGCCAACGAGAGAAATATTAAGACGAAGAAGAAATGGTTGTTTTTTTTTTTATTAATAATTCTTTCAATCATATTTAAAGTACGTTTCGATCCAGGGTGTTGTCAACTGTCAGATGAAAACATGTGTTTAAAGTTAACGCATGCGCCAAGTTGTTTCGTACGTAAACATAACATAAAATTGAATTTATCTCAACTTTACGTTTTCATTACGTAGCTCTTATGTCAATACGTAAACATAAGAAATACGTAAGAGCATTGTGAACACGGGCATTGAAATACAGTAGTTCAACTTTACGTTTATGTTCACGGTTACGTACTCCTTACGTTTACGCACATTGTGAATTGACACTTATGCTAACGTAGGGCAGAGTAACTGCATAAGAAAGTTGAATTCATCTCAACTTTTTGTATTTCTTATGCATATATTTTCTTAAAGCGCATGTCCAATGTATTTTCAAATAAATGCTAGGACTACCATTGCAAACACGTGCAGAAACAAAAGTGAAGTGCCCTAAACTGAGAGCTTTAATAGAAAAAACGGATAAAAATAAAATTTGGAAAAACTGAAGACTGTTTTAATAAAATAGTGGAATCAAAACAAAAATACATATGAACAAAGCCTGACCAAAGCAAAGCGTTGTCAAGATAAGTGATTTAAATTATGACAGATACTAAAAGTACCTATATTTTATTACCAACTCAGGCCGCAATATCCCTATAAAATCATTCTTATGCTATGCTCATTGTGAACACGCGTAAGATTTCCATGAGCCTTAATTCACAATGGGCGTAAGCATAAGAAGTACATAACATAATTCTTATGAAAATCTTAGGCCTGTTCACAATGAGCATAGCATACAAATTATTTTATAGAGATATTGCGGTCTCAGTTGGTAATAAAATATAGGGACTTTTAGTTTTAAGTATCTGTCACAATTTGAATCACTTGTCTTAAGCAACGCGTTGCTTTATTTTCGTTTTGATTCGATTATATTATCAAAACAGCCTTTTTAAAGACTCCTTTTTTTCAAATTTTTTATTTTAAAATATTTTTCTTTACTTTTGGTTTTTTTTTCTATATTAAAGCTCTTAGCTTAGGGCATTACATTTGTTTCTGCACATGTTTGCAAGACGAAATTCGTTTAGTAATATTATTTAAACAAAGATTATAAATATTCCTAACCATAAAAACAAGTTTATCTTCATTCATTTGACACATTTACTGTCTGTGTCTGTAAAAATATATTGGACATGGGCATTAAGAAAATATATGCGTAAGAAATATATAAAGTTGAGATGATTTCAACTTTCTTATGTAGCTATTATGCACTATGTAAACATAAGAAATATGTAAGAGCATTGTTAACACGGCCATAAGAATCGCACATGTTTAACTTTATGTCTTATGCATTTCTTATGTATTTCTTATGCTTACGCCCATTGTGAATTATGACTTGGAGTTATGTTATGTAATTCTTATGCTTATGTCCATTGTGAATTATGACTTATGTGAAGAAAAATATTATATATGTAAATCTAACAAAAAAAAAAACTGATCATCAAGCATATGCGAGTTCTGGACCAATTTTCGTATATTTTTGGGTTTTTCATTCAAATGTTGTGACAATGACGTCGAATTTAAATCATAAAATGATGCTAAGCTAAAGAATGTTAGAAAAAATGCAGGACACTGTAAAGTGACCTTTAAAGTTTGACCGTTTATTTATTTATTCAAAAAATGTTACATGAGTCACAAAATGACGTCGAATTCAAATCATAAGGTGAGCTAGAAGAAGGAATTCAATCAGTTGAAAACTAAAAAAATATGACTAAAGAATCATTATATGACGTCGAAATATGACAGTCAGTCATTGTTACTTGGGTATTATTGTGATGTTTCAAATTACAAGATTACAGAGCTTCAAATCCCGCTAAAAATTTAAATTCTTCATTTACTGTTTGTGAAATAGGTTACATTAGAAGCGCCACTAACTTTTCCTTATAAAAAATTCAGTATAGGCACAAGAAATAATTGTAACATTTATTTTTCCAATATTTTTTACGTGTATGAATCATTTCAAAATAATTTATTTTGGCCAGCATACCGTAAGCAATAATTCACGTTTAAAAATATCTGGAATGTGTAAATCTTTTTTATTTTCATCTATATTTTATTATAAAACAAATGTTGCAACTGTTTTTTATGGAAAAAAATTGATTCAATTGTTTTATTAATTCTATTTATTTTTGCAGACATAATTGCGAAATGCATTAAGTGACAAACTTTTGACTTTTACAATAATTTTTCAACTTTTAAGACGTACTTAGTGTGAAGTGACGAACAGTGTAAATAATTTATACGTGTCTTAATTTATGTAGATATAATTGTAGGAAATATTTATGGACAAACAATTTTACCGTTGTTATTATTTAAAAAAAAAATAGGATCAATTGAATAATATCAATTACAAACACAAGAAATGAATTCAAAATGTTCTATTAAATATTTTTTCGATACACTATTGTAAATCAAATTTATTTCTAAGTGTTTCAAGTAAATTCTCACTGAATAAAGTTCTAAAACATTACGATATCATAGGAAATAAGACAAATATAAATATGATTACGTGTTCATGTTAAATAAAAAAATTAAGTAGTTCTATTTGCGTATTTCATAATTTGTGTATATCGTTATACTTAGGATATAAGAGATGTATAGAATTATTAAAGATTGTAATAAGTAACACATACCTATCTACTGTTCTTATTATTATAAAATTTAATGATGTATATAATATTTTATAACATAATTATAGTAATATTTACTGTTTTATAAAGTTACTTTGTGTAAAAATAAATTATGAAGTTACGTCTATTTTTATACATGACTTTTTTTATTTGGTTAAACAAATACAGACAAGGTTGTAAAATTTATTCAAAAAATACTGGTTATCTATTGATAGTTTTACTTTATTATTGAGGCAGTCAGCCTGAATTTTATATTCTTAGAATGTATTAGCTAATGATTGTCCTAAAGTAGCTGTGGAAATATTTGACAATGTGAATTAAATGCTGCATTTTGATTTTCTATTTTGAAGCAAAGGAAAATGCACTGTATCATACATAAAATCAGAGTACAATGCACAAAATTTTGTATGCAGTATTTAATGCAATGTGTCAAACGGCCCTTAAATTATAACTGTCTCATCAAATTAGTAAGTCTTGAATTTGTTGCTAGTTTTGGAAATAACTCTGCCGTTTTCAGTCCCTTATCGTAGTCCAGTAACTGCCAGTAGAGTTTTCCCTATTGTTGTGCATGTTTAGTTTTCGATTCAGCACTTTCCGCAGAATTCATGTAATAAAATAAGGCCCAGATGTGCTTTTATTTCTCGGACAGATCTGCCTTACATTTACAAATTGCACTTTTGATGTTTCTATTGCAATCAAAGTCATTAGAAACGAGAAAATAGAGAACAGGTCATTTCTGAAGAGCAATATTTTTTTCGGTTATCACTGCGTCTTCTTGTCATACTTAATAAATAAATGAGACATGCTACAGGTCTTGAGAGTTGATTTTTTATTCGCACTGTGTCGCTACTATCGGCTTTTGTGCTGCCATCTATAGTTTCCCTAGTTGCGCATGTCCAGGCGCATGTCATTTCGTTGCTAAGTGTTTCTAACCTTAAAAAATCTAGAACCAGGTGTGCAGTTTTTCAACAATTTAAATAAATTCAATCAAAATGACTACAATATCAGACAGCGAAGCACCTCAACTGCATCAAATTGATTTAACTACCCTAAATATACCACAATTACGACAACTAAAACAACAAATAGACCAAGTAAGTCTGAACAAATCTCTTATATGGTGTTATATTATTTATTTTTCTTTTTAGGAACTAGGTATATTTCAAGACTCTCTGCAAACATTAAAACTAGCCCAGACTAAATTCCAAAATTCTGGAGAGAGCTTACAGGATATCACACCTCAATCAAAAGGAAAGTCTATTCTTGTACCACTTACAGGCTCTGTATCCTTTTTTGGAACGTTTTATTAAATCATCAACGAGTTTAAATTAATCCTTAGCTGGAATTAGATGTATGTACCAGGAAAATTATCGGATTCAACAAATGTACTGATAGATATCGGTACAGGATATTTCGTTGAAAAGGTGACTATTTTTCCTTAATATTTCAGTTTATATTAATAAATTGTGTTGTAGAACACGGATGATGCAAAAGACTATTTTAAGAGGAAAATAGCTTTTGTAACAGAACAGATGGAAAAAATTCAGGTTATGTTAATCAAGAAAAGTAAAATTCGAGACGCAATTATTGATGTAATGGAGATGAAGGTGCAGTCACAAGTATCTGCCACACAAAGTTGAATTTTTCGCATTTGAACATATAGCTTTACCTCATTCTTTTCAAAACAAAGAGCATTATACCTTCGCTTTTGTAAAAAAATCAAAATAAAACTACTCTGTAAGAATCATGAAAATAAATAATTTATTATAGCTATAAATTACATTATGTTACAGTCTGTAATAGGTTGTTGCTTACAAGGTCTAAGATCTTTACCAGCTTCAAAATCTGCGACTATTTTGCACATGTCTTGGTAATCGGGAAAGGCCATCGTGCTCAATTTTGAGTGTACTAATTTTTCATTAATTTTCACTTCAAAAGACGCTTAAAATTCGATTTTTATTAGACATATATTATTGAGATTATATATTAATACCTCTGCGACCTTCAGTGCCTGTAATATTTATATTAGGATTATTTTGCAGCACATTTTTCATTTCCTCAAATTTTGTTTTGTACCCACACGTACCACTAAAAAATAAGGTTAGCTCAAAAAAATAGATATATTTTGCTTCGACAATTACCAGTACTCTACATCTATATTTACTACCATCTCTTTATCGTTTTTTTTTTCAATGAAATTGGTTTTGCTAGAAAAATTATTATTGTACCACTTCCTCTTGTCAAATTTGAAGTTTATCTTACAACAGGTAGAAGAGATTTTTATAACTGTGATAAGAATAAGATAGATATTATTCTAAAGACCTTGATTATGATTTTTGCGCAGACGCTTTTTGATAGACGCGAGTGTTGCAAGTAAACTGTCAGCTGTTCCGCCGTTCCGGTAGTGGAACAGTCCAAAAATGTTTGCCGCTGTTCCACGATCTCTCGTGTAAGTAATTATTATTATTTATCAATTGCATGGGTCTTACTACATGAATATAGGTCCAAAATTATGTTATACAGTATTTTCGCATAATGATTCTTTTGTACATTGACGTAATTTCTGTTTATTGTGCTGTTACATCAGTTGTACCCGAAAATAGCGCCGGAGCTGGATCAATAGATGAGAAATAACACAATAGATATTTCAAAGTACTTGGTAATTTGGTCATTTTTGATATTTCTAAAATATTGATAAACAATTATAAATCATAGCTTTTTAAAAATTTTATATTTCAAGTTAAAATTGCATATTTGGTGTACACAATTCACAATGTCATTGCTGTGTTATATAATTTCATCTAGATTATTTTTACTTTTACTTTACCTGTAAAAAAAAAAAATTAAATCGACAATTTTCAAAAAGAAACTGTGGAAAAATACCAGGTTGAAAAACGCATACCTGTCTTTTTCTCAGAAACAATTAAATTGCTTATACGTAATACATTTTTAAAAATTTTTCGATTAGAATAACAAATTGATCCTTGAATTTTTTTTAAAATTAATTTTGGAAATATTTAAGATATCCAATTGTTGGGAGCCGCTGATACATCCTAACTTCCTCTTAAATGCCTACTTGACTCAATTTAATAAATTATACTAATGAAAAACTATTTAAACTTGGTATTATCACTTGTTAATATCTTTGATTACAATATAAGTTATTCAAATACAACAAATACTTATATATAATATATTTCTATTATAGAACAAGTGCAAAAAGCTCTGAAATTTGGACCTCTTGACACACTATGCTTTTTTGAATAAACAATTTTTATTATTCCTATTTTCTTAAATGTGTATTTTGTTTAATGAATAAAAATTTAATTATCTGCTGTTTCCTGTGCTTGAATTTTCACGATGGGAAATAAAGCCGCTCACTGTTGAGGGACTTTCTTAATATGAAACTAACTATACTGGGGAAGTCTAATTTGCGGACCATAAAAAAAAGTTGCGGACTGGCTATTAAAATAAGCCCCACAGAGCAGAAAATTAGGATCTGTACTGCCTCAGTGGTCCCTAATAACATATTAGCTAGCAGTAATAAACATCATCTCCGTAGGGCTACTTTACTTTTAGTGAATTTTGCGGACTATTGCGGACTGGCTATTTAATTCAGCCTTAGAAAGCGGAAACTTAAAATCTGTGATGCTTGAATAATCCTTGACAACATATGAGCCAGCAATAACAAACATCATCTCCATAGGGTTACTTTACTCCTGGTGAATCTTGCGGACTGACTATTTAATTTAGCATCACAGAGCGGAGACTTGGAATCTGTTATGCTTGAATGGTCCTTGATAACACATTAGCCAGCAGTAACAAATATCATCTCCATAGGGTTACTCTACTCTTGATGAATTTTGCGAACTATTGCAGACTGGTTATTTAATTTAGCCCCACAGAGCAGAAACATAGAGTCTGTTATGCCTAAGTGGTCCTTGATAACACATCAGCCAGCAGTATCATCTCCGTAAGATTACTTTCTATTGGCAAGTTCTGTGAATTATTGAAGACTGGCTAATTAATTTAGCACCACAGAGCGGAAACTTAGAGCCTGTTATGCCTGAATAGTCCTTGAAAACATATTAGCCAGCGATAACAAACATCATCTCCATAGGGTCACTTTACACCTGGTGAATTTTGCGGACTATTGCAAAGTAACTATTTAATTTAGTACCACAGAGCGGAAACATGGAGTCTGTTATGCCAGAACAGGAACTTGTAATCTGTGATGCCTGAGCGGTCCTTGATAACACATTAGCCAGCCGTGACAAATATCATCTCCATAGGCTTATTTTACTTTTGGTGAATTTTGCGGACTGGCTATTCAATTTAGCCCCACAGAACATAAACTTGGAATCTGTAATGTCTGAATGGTTCTTGATAACATATTAGCCAGCAGTAGCAAACATCATCTCCATAAGGTTACTCTACTCCTAGTGAATTTTGCGGACTGGCTATTCAATGTAGCCCTACAGAACGGAAACTTGGAATCTGTAATGTTTGAATGGTTCTTGATAAAATGTAAGCCAGCATTAACAAACATCATTTCCATAGAAGTTCCTTACTCTTGGTGAATTTTGTGAACTGTTTATTCAATTTAACCTCACAGAACAGAAACTGGTGATCTGTAATGCCTGAGTGGTCATTGATAACACATTAGCCAGCAGTAACAAATATCATCACCATAGGCTTACTTTACTCTAAGTGAATTTTGCAGACTGGCGATTTATTTTACGAAGATACTACCCCTGGCGTGGCCAGCGTTACATTAATAAATGATTCAGACTCTACTCTTCGGAAGGTTGGTCTATTCCTGGTGTTTAAAAGGTCCAGACTTGTGATCCATTCAGTCAGTATAATTCCTCTTCTGTCCGTGCGAAGAAATTTCCGTTGGCAATAAAGCTGCTTCTTGTGTAAAGATGAAATCAAATTAAATAGCTAGTCCGCAATATTCACTAGGAGTAAAGTAATCTTTCGGGGATGATGTTCATAACTGCTGGATAATATGTTATTGAGGACCACTAAGGCATTACAGATTCCAAATTTCCGCTCTGTGGGCCTAATCGAATAGCCAGCCCGCAATAGTCCGCGAAATTCACCAAGAGTGAAGTATCTCTATGGAGATGATATTTGTTACTGCTTGCTAATATGTTTTCAAGGATCATTCAGATATTATAGACTCCAAGATTTTATTCTGTGAGGCTAAATTGAATAGCCAGTCCGCAAAATTCACCAGGAGTAAAGTACCCTTATGGGGATGATGTTTATTACTGCTGGCTGATATGTTACTAACGACCATTCAGGCATCACAGATCACAAGTTTCCATTCTGTAGGGCTGAATTAAATAGCCAGTCCGCAAAATTCACCAGGAGTAAAGTAACTCTATGGAGATGATATTTGTTACTGCTGGTTAATGTGTTATCAGGGACCTCTTAGACATCACAGATAACAAGTTTTCGTTTTGTGGAGCTAAATTGAATAACCAGTCCGCAAAATTCACCAAGAGTCAAGTAACCCTATGGAGATGATATTTATTACGACTAGCTAATATGTGATCAAGGACTACTCAGGCATTATAGATTACAAGTTTTCGATCTGTGGGGCTAAATAAAATAGTCAGTCCGCAAAATTCACTTAGAGTAATGTAACCCTATAGAGATGATATTTGTTATTGCTGGCTAATGTGTTATCAAAGACTATTCAGACAATCCAGATTCCAAGTTTCCTTTTGTTGGGGCTATATTGAATAGTCAGTTAACAAAATTCACCAGGAGTTAAGGGTCCCTATAGAGAATATAGAGATGATATTTGTTACGGCTGGCTAATAAGTGATCAAGGACTACTCAGACATTACAGATTACAAGTTTTCGTTCTGTAAGGTTAAATTAAATATCCAGTCCGCAAAATTCACCAAGAGTAAAAAAGTAACCCTAAATATTCATGCATAACATATTACAGGTTTTTGTTCTGTGGGGTTAAATGAAATAGCCAGTCTGCAAAATTTACAAGGAGTAGAGTAACCTTATGAGGATATTGTTTGCTACTTGTGGCTAATATGATATCACTCACGCATTAAAGATTACAAATTTCCGTTCTGTGAGGCTAATTTGAATAGCCAGTCCGCGAAATTAACCTAGAGTAAAGTAACCCTATGGGGATGACGTTTCTTACTGCTAACTCATATATTATCAAGGACCATTCAGGGATTACAGATTTCAAATTTCTGTTCTTCACCAGGATTTAAGTAACCTTATGGAGATGATGTTTGCCACTGCTGGCTAATATGTTATCAATAAGGACCACTTACGCATTACAGATTACAAGTTTCCGTTCTGTGAGGTTGAATCGAATAGCTACTCCGCGAAATTAACCAGGAGTAAAGTAACCCTATGGAGATGATGTTTGTTACTGCTGGCTAATATGTTATCAAGGACCATTTAGGCATTACAGATTTCAAATTTCTGATCGATGGGGCTAAATTGAATAGCCAGGCCGCAATAGTCCGCAAAATTCACCAAGAGTAAAGTAGTCCTACGGAGATGATGTTCATTACTGCTGGCTAATATGTTATTAAGGACGACTCAGGCAGTACAAATTCCAAGTTTCTTCTTTGTAGGATTAATTTTAATAGTCAGTCCGCAACCTTTTTTTATGGTCCGCAAATTAGGTACTACCAACTATACTGTTGCTAATTCGGCAAGTAATTTAATTTATACAAATGTGAAATTGGATCCGATTGTTTTGTCATCATATAAAAATAGATTACTGACAAAAAAATACTTTCTGCGAAGCAATGTAGTTGACATTTATTTTAAATTCCTGTAAATTGTTATTAGGTCATCCGGCACTGTTCGGACTGCAACATGGAACAAACAAGCTGTCCTTGGCGGTCTGTACAGACTGCAGGGCTCCGAAAAAACAAATATCAATGTCACGAGGGACTTTCATGACGTAATGGGAGATGTTATTTGTCCATCACAAATAATGGGCATTAGCCATTTGAGAGATCCCCGCCTAAATAAGGTAATAATGTCTGTTATCTTATTGATGAGATTATAATCTAAAGAATTCCATTGAAAAATTGCAACTGTACTTTCAAGTGTTTTATCAATTATTTACAATTATTTTCCTGGTTGATAAATTGATGATAGCAAGATTCCAGCTACGAAGCATTAATTGTAATATGAGAAACTCAACTGATATATTGATACTCCCCTTAGCAACGTAACCAGAACGTATTTAAAACAAGCTAACAAAATTTTCATTTTTTCATCAGGGTCTGGCGTTCACATTAGAAGAGCGTCAGGTTCTAGGCATCCACGGCTTGCAACCTCCCAGATACAAAACCCAAGAAGAACAGCTCGAATTATGTCGACTCTCCATCTCTAGATATCAAGAGGATCTTAACAAATACTTGTACCTTGTAGAACTACAAGTTAGTTGTAAATTGAATCTAATTATCATAATGACCTTTACTTAAGAAATGTCTTCATTAGGACCGTAACGAAAAACTATTCTACCGACTTTTAACAGAAAATGTTGAACAAATGATGCCAATTGTCTACACACCCACTGTAGGCCTGGCATGTCAAAAATTTGGTTTGATTTACAGGAGACCTAGAGGTCTTTTTATTACAAGCAACGACCGCGGGAACGTTTATGATGTTATCAAGAACTGGTAAGTTGAAAGTTTCAATAATTTGGCCGCCTCTAAATTGTGATTTCATAAATTAATCTATATATCGGCGGGTCATTTCGGCGCCGAAACGTCCAAATAAAACTAAATTCAAGTTTACTGCTATTTAAATAATTGGATCACAAATAGATGCAGATTCAAATTATGTGTTTAATTTACTTAATTTTTGAATATTCTAGGCCAGAAAGTGATGTACGCTGTATCGTCGTAACTGACGGTGAACGTATCTTGGGATTAGGAGATCTAGGAGCGTGTGGAATGGGTATTCCCGTTGGAAAACTAGCCTTATATACTGCTTTGGCTGGTATTAAACCACATCAGTGCTTGCCTATTACTCTTGATGTAGGAACCAATAATCAGGTAAACTATTATTAGTGCATTTTTACGAAACCATGAAATTTTATTGTTTCTGTCAAACGGTACGCCATAAACGTCATCTAACTTCATTTAAGTGGTACTGAGGAATATGTAAATAAAGTACCGCAAATTGGTGGCCATTTTGAATCCAAATATTTCTCAGTCACTTCAATATGTTAAAAAATATATCAAATTTCGAATGATAACTGAGAAGTTGTAATTTTTATTTGTATTTTAATGTGGAAATCCAATCTCAATTATATTTGGACTGATTCTATTTGTAGGTGTCATTACTCCGTGTGCTCAGCCGCAAGCTGTCGTGCTCGTGGACCTTGCCTGTTTTACATTTGTCAATTTCTCCATCAATTTTAAGTACTTAAAATTGTTCAATAAATTGTACAAAGTCTACAAAAATGCGAATCATTCACACTTGTCAATTTTATCTTCAATTTAAGCTGTGGAATACCAATATTTGATTCATTGCGATTCAATTTCTTCATCAATAAATTCACGAAGTTTTATTTTGAATTTATTGGATCATGTAATGCCTGTATTACACGATTCAATTTCTTCAACAATAAATTCACGAAGTTTTTTTTTGAATTTATTGGATTGTGTAATATGAGACACTTTGTGAATTTTTTCTTCATGAAGAAATTCATGAATTTATTGACGAATTAGAACGTGTTCTATTTTTCGACAATTTTCTAGGGAATTCTAGGGATTTTTTCCACATTTCCATCGTTGCCAACCTTTGAATTTGACATTGTCCTCCAATCTTTTTTGCGGTTAAGTTTGTTTGATTCTAAAGAGATACTGTGAAAATTCTAATTCATTGTACTTTTAATTCTATAGAAATTTGCAAGAAACACAATACAAAAATTAACGACAGTAAAATGACAGCTGATATTTAGGCTGGTATTATTAAATTCTTCACAATTAAATTATTGGAAATTTTCATGTTTGTAAAAACGAACCAACATTTTTCTGCTTGACAATAAATTCACGAAGAAAGGTGGATCAAAGCGGTCGTTGCGTTTATTTTTGCAGAAATCACCAAGAAGCTCAAATTAAATGAGAAGATTCCTTTCCAATTTGTATTTTCGATTTCAAATTATGTCAATTGATTCAAGATCTTCCATTTGTCAATATGACAGATAATTTCATGGTCTTTCATCATCATCATTCATTATTTAAGAGTGAAACATTTACATAGGCATATTGGATTCATTCCATTCGTATATCTTTTTTGCTACAGGTTAGTTTAATCTTATTAATGATTCACTTTCCGATTCCAATCACAAATTGACAGTTTGTTTGACATTTAACAGACACTCATATCGTTCCACTTGAAGCATCAGCCACATCAACCATGAGTTAGTGGAACAGCAAAAATCGCGATCGTGATCGTGAGCCTGGCGTGAGCGTTGCGGTCGTCCAATGGAACCTACTCATAATCTGACAGCTCATTTTTCAGTTGGCACTACTACAACTTTCACTAAAATCACTAGAAAACTAGAAAACCCTAAAAAATTGAAAGAAAAATGGAACTTGTTCTATTTGCTGCCGAGTAAGTGCTTGAAATTGACGGAAAAATTGGCAAATGTAAAGCTATATTTTAAGTTCTACTTCTAGAACTTGAGGAAGTACTTAAAATTGACGGAAAAATTGACAAATGTAAGACAGGCTTAGAGTCGATTGGTAATTGGACCCTTATAACAGACATAACGGTAAAAATCATTAAATATTATTTATTCACTTTAAGAGAAAAAAGAGTGATATAGATAATATTTAATTTCTTTCAAGTTGGTAACTGAAATAATATTAATTGAAAACTGAAATAAAGAATAACCTCAGAAGCCAAAAATGATACGCAAATGTAATGTTATATAGGTTTTATTCAATTCTTTATTTTGCAATACGAAGTCTCTATCTTTGATTATTACAATTGAATCAAAATTAATTACAACAATGAACAAACAATGATAAGTTTATATGAAAAAAATTATTTGTTGTTGATTTCATTCACAACAAGAATTAAAGTAGTTAGTAGTTAGTAGTTATGGTTAGTGCTAGATGTTTGACATGCACAATCGTGTGTTAGCGTTCACAACAACAAAATTAGCCCAGCGCTGCTCTGCACGAACCATGGTTAGTGCAGGAGCTTGCAAACTTGAAACTTTTTAGTTAGTAGTTAGTGGATCTGCCAATCAGAAGAGAAAAGGAAAGAGATAAAATATTTGAATTTAGAAGGTTCTCTATTTCTGTGAAGATGTGTGACAGAATGAAAATTGAAACAAGAAAAAAAATATTACTTCTCTTATTTTATACAAAGCAAGAAGTAAGAAAGAAAATTATACGAGATGGTGGGTTCGCCCAATATATCAAAATAGAAATGAGCTAGGAGATTGGGATAATTTAATTCAAGAAATGCGGTTATCGGATCAAGATATGTTTTTTTTGTAAATACACCAATTTGATGATATATTAGCATTGATTGGACCAAGTTTAAAAAAAAATAGTAGAAGAAATCCCGTTCCTGAAGGAACTTTGCGTTTGCACTTTAAATATATTTATTCAAATGTTTCCTCTCCCATATTTTACCATTTATGCGAAACAGTGCAGAAAGATGCTACGATTAACGAAGGTTGCAAACGAAGTAATCAAAAACAGCTGATGCTTCTATATTTTCTTCGGCTGTGAAGTCTGTTTTTGTAAGCATTGAAATAATGTTACAGTTCTCTGCATTACCGACAGGGACAGCGCTAATTAAAGAGTATTGTGAACGCTGACTCCAGACTCTTAACACAAACACTAACCACTAACTACTAACTACTAATTTCTTGTTATGAACGAGGCTTAAATCCGCACATCAGACTAAATAAACTTCAACTTAAATACTTTTATCGATTACGACAATAGAATAAGCAATCAACAATTCACAATATTATATTGTTTGTTATCAACCAAACTAGTATTTTGAGATTGAATCGAATCAATGGATGAGAGTTTTTCATCAATTACAATTATTCAAAATAATGAAGCATAAATCAATTATTCAATGTCAGCGGGTTTTTTTATACGCCAGCGGGTTTCCGCTGATTAATTATATCTATTTGTAAAGGTTGGACTTTATGGGCCAGTACAGTGGAACATTTTGGAGGAAAAAATATAATTCATGAATAATCTATTGGCAATAATTTGGCAGTATCAAATTTGTCAATTTAACACTATAATTCTTTCAAGAAGGAAGACAAGTTTGTTGACGTTTACGTCGCACTGTTTTTAAATTGGAATTGAAATTCAATATCTGACGATATTTTACTTTCAGACTCTTCTTGAAGATCCTCTATATATTGGCCTCCGTCAAAAACGTATCGTTGGCAAGGATTACGATGATTTCGTTGATGAATTCATGGCAGCTGCTGTAAAACGTTACGGCCAAAATACTTTGATCCAATTTGAAGATTTTGGAAACCATAACGCGTTCCGTTTTCTGGATAAATACAGGCATACCTACTGTACATTCAATGACGACATTCAAGGTACTGCTAGCGTAGCCGTTGCAGGTTTAATGGCGTCATGCCGAGTAACAGACAAAAAAAAGATTTCCGATAATACAATTGTCTTCTTGGGGGCTGGTGAGGCAGCTCTTGGTATTGCAAATCTAACCGTTAGTGCTATGGTTGAGGAAGGACTTACGCAGGAACAAGCTAGAGGGAGAGTTTGGATGATGGATATTGACGGACTTCTTGCAAAAGACAGGCCGGAAGGAAATCTTGTAGGTTACAAACAATATTTCGCCAAGGATCATAAACCAATGAAGAGTTTGATTGAACTTGTAAAAGAAATCAAACCTTCCATTTTGATTGGTGCTTCAGCTGCTGGTGGAGCTTTTACTACAGAAGTTCTTCAAGCAATGGGGGCAAATAACAAGACTCCTGTTATTTTTGCTCTTAGTAATCCGACTAGTAAGGCTGAATGTACAGCCCAAGCTGCGTATACACACACAGAAGGTCGTTGTATATTCGCGAGTGGTTCCCCATTCGGGAAAGTTGAATACAAAGGGCGGACGTTCGAACCTGGCCAGGGTAATAATGCTTACATTTTCCCAGGTATTGCGTTAGGAGTTATTGCATCTGGTATTCATCATATTGCCGATGATGTGTTCCTTTTGGCTGCACGAGAACTTTCTTCAATGGTCACAGAAGAAGACATCAAAAGAGGAAGTTTGTATCCGCCTTTAGGCAAAATTAGGGATGCTTCAATCAAAATCGCCATGGCTCTCACAAAGTATTCTTATGATAAAGGTTAGAAACAGTGAAAACGGAGTCATGCCAAGTAAAAATCTAAAAATATCATTATTCTTTGGTAGGTATGGCGACGGTCTACCCCGAACCAAGTGACAAAAGAAAATACATTGAAGATCAACTTTACAATTACAACTACGAATCATCATTGCCAAAAACGTGGAAATGGCCAACTCCTCAGTTAACTCCAACGAGACCAATGGAGCCCGTGAAGGTGGAACATAAAAAGTGAAAAAGGTAAGTTTTAGAATAAGTTATAACACGCGAAATATTTGTTACAGAGATTTGACGACAGAAAAGTAGAACAAAGGTTTTCAAAGAAATAATTTTTGGTGTGATTCCAGTTTATTATGGATTTTATGTTGCCATTTTTATTTATTTATTTTTATTTTTGCATGTATACATATTTATTTAAGATTAAACATGCATTTTTCGTACTTAAATTCTTTAGTTTTACAGAATTAGCAGCTGAAAGTATTAGTATTTATTATGAAACTGTATTAATTTCATACGTGTTATCAATAGTATTATTTACGGAGCAGCTAAACAATCATACCTGCACATTTCAACTCAAATATTGGCAATTAAATTGAACTATAGGAAACAACAGTTCTATGTAGGATTACTTTGACAATATGTCCTGCATTTGAATGAATATTTTAACAGCATGGTAGGTCAAACTATAATGAAACAATAATAATAGTAATTTGTGTATCAAGGCCGTAAAGGTCAAAAGAAGAAATGCAGGACACTGTAAAATGACCTTTAAAGTTTGTCCGTGCAGTCCCAAAAAGTAATATTTGACAGATCAGTCCCAAAAAGTAAAATTTGACAAAGGAAAAAACTTTTCAGAACTTATTTTTTAATTAAATATGTTTTATTGGGTATATAAGTTCTGTATAAATTAATTAGAAACACAACATTTCGACAGCAAAGTACTGCCTTTTTCAAGTGTAAAGAAATATGTAAATTAATTTATACAGAACTTATACACCCAATAAAACATATTTATTTAAAATTTGACAGATTATTAATAATAATTAGCTCAAAATTTAGGCTGTAAAGGTCAACCACTGAATTTAATTGTCAATAGGAATACAATTAGAAAGAGCGAGAATTATATTCACGTGATAATTTTTCCTACGACTCTTTTCGAAAGAGCTGAATTTTGAAATAATTAAAAATATAATCAATAATTAAAAATATAATCATTCTTCTTACTAAAATATAAATAACCACACTTTCTAAACTAGTCGTAGAAAAAAGGTTTTACTATTTCTTAGGCAGCATTATTTTATTTACATCAGACATAGTTTTATATTCCTTGGTTTTAAACAAAGATAACACGATTTTATTGATTCATTCACTAGTTTAATTGCAATAAATTATTGTTACCATAATGAGTGATTTTATGAGCAGTGTACAAATGTAGCGACCGATTTTATAATGTAATTATGGGCGCTACATATTAAATGTTAGGATAATTAATTTATTTTTTGAGGAATTGTGTTTTGTCTCTGATTGTATCGACAAGAAATAAAACTATACATAGCAGTTGTTATTACATAAATCGTCTTATATTGTAATTCTATGCAAATTCTTAAATATTACCGACTATGTATCCAAGAGAAGAAGGTGAAAACGCATCCACTCCTTTTTAATGTCAATTTTATACTACACACGGCGAACTAACTTTGCATTAAAATGAAAAATCAAAACGTAGCATTTAATTAAGTCGAAGTGTTATTTTTAAAGCTCTAAGGAAATGTCATTTTGTTCAAAAGAGCTTGTGTGGTCTCCATTTATAAGGATGACAAGTTTATTGAGATTAATATGACTTCTATCTCCGAAGTCACGCCTATGCAATTCCCTATCTTAACTGTGTTGCAAAAGTGAAGTCAAAAATGTAATATTGTTAAAGAGAGAGGATAACTGAGAGATAGGTAGAGGCGGGCCCATGTTTGTATGGAAGTAAATGGCGAGTTTCGCTCTATTTAGTATTTTCATGTGGAAATATATTGTAAAATAGGAAGAAAATGTTTTGTGCCAAATTGTAATAATACGTACAGAACTTTTGAAGAGAAATATTGTCTTTTTTCTGTACCCAAAAATGATATTTTATTAAATAAGTGGCGAAAGAACATAACACGACAGAATAGAACATTGGAAATTACAGATTACGTTTGTGGAAAACATTTCCGAGAGGAGGATATTATAAAAGAATGGTCGTCCAGAGATGCAAAAGTGAGTAGAAATTATTTTAAAATTATAATACTAACAATGCCATGTTAGAAATTGAAAGGTTGTATCAATGTTTCAAATTATTAAACGTATCTAATCATGACTTTTAGTGAAAAATTCTACTTCGAGGAAACTTCTTGTCAATAAATTTATTAATTCATAAAACTTATAGATTTACACAGAATTGCAACATTAATTTCTTCACTTTTCATCAATATATAAAAGTTATTGAGAATACAATTGTCAAAAGTGAGCGGTATATTAGAATATTTTTTTATTTCCCCTGTGCTACTTTCAAAAAATTGAAACTAACAATAGTATATCGTGCAACAAGTGCAATAAACTGTCGATTGCCCACAAGAGCTCAAGTTGGCAACTGACAACACCGCACGACTTGCAGATACTATTTTTTATTACGAATGCGGGTAAATACTATTTTGCGCTTGTTTTTTCCGGTCGGTAAATTATACTTGGCGCACGCAAAAGCCAAAAGGCCATTTACCGCCCGGAAAAATATGTGCAAAAGAGAATTTATTCTACATGAGTAATAAAAACTATGTTTAAAATATTTACTGGTAGAATAGAGTCAAGTAATAAAACTTTTATTGCGCAGTTTAATTTAATAATTTTTTTACACCTGAAATTATGTCAAAAACTGTTACTTTTTGTGAGATCGTAGATGTATATTTAATTTTGTTGAATTTTTCGTTCATGTTCAACAAACAAAAAATTTTTGCAGAGCAGCATTTTTTATTTCCACCTTTCTTCTAGTGCATAAGAAATTGTTTATATTATAATTCATAATCAGAAAACTCGGGTCCAAATAAACGTTTATAGAACATGTTTTATCATAATGTACTAATTCATTGCAGGTTTAAATGAATAGAAATGCAAATTTTCTTTTACTTTTGCCTTTCATTTGATAAATAATGTAGTATTTAACGTAATGAAAATATAAAATCTATCTGGCCATTGTATTTTATTGAAAATAATTGAAATTTAATTTATTTCTGCATATGACGCACGCAAAGCTGGGCCCGCTCTCGCTGTCTCTCTCATAGCTAACGCATTACATTTTAGGCTTCACCTTTCCCAACTGAGTGTCCGCTCCTCTATTATTCTCCTTCATGCTCCGAAGTTAATGATATATGGTATTTCTCTCTCCGTCGGATAAACTAGTAAGGATTACAGGAAAAATAAAGCGATGTCCTTAGCATTTTGAGACACTAATGTTAATTTATTATTAAATTAAGTGACTGGGTTTGTAAGATCCTTATTAATTAATGTTTATTGATTAATATAGTGTTTGAGAGTTGGGAATTATGGCTGGTGTTCATACAAAATTTGGGCTATTTCCGATCAATTTTTTCTGTCCGGGACAGGAACAAAAAAAAAACGTAAGTTGGATCAAGGAAGCACCCAGATTTTTTCTTGAAGTGCTTGACCTTCGCTTTTGGTTTGCACTAGTTTCAATTGTAAGTTCTATCAGGGAAGCTAATTCCAAAAAAATTGACCGAAAATAACCTTTTTTCGACACTTAGGACATGATTCTAGATTTATAAAGTCTGACCCCCTATTGACCACTAAATTCTCGATAGATTCATGTACTGAAAATATAGAAGACGAAGCTTGACTGGCATAGTCATCTTATAAATCTTAAATCGTAACCTTGAGAGTTTGGCATACGCGAAAACATTAGAGAATTTCCTGCTCTTGTCGTAATCATAGTCATAAGTCACTGGAATGCGGCCCCAATTGAGCGTCGCCATCTTGGCAAAAACTGAGGTTTTGTGTCAGATCAATACCGCGTTGTGCCGCGATATTTAAAATTTAGCTGTTTGGTTTGCCGGGATTTTATTTATCAAACATGATGATCGAGTGCATGTTTTGCGGCAAGAAACCCGATTAATCGAGAAATTTGGCACTGCACAAGTAAGTACAACAAATGAACCTGAAGTAACTTTCGTTATGACTGAAATAAGTAATCATTACTTATTTTTATTGCTATGCTATGATGTGAATATTTTCAAGATTTCCATCCGATGAACAATCGTTCTAAAAATGGCTCGAACAAATGGGTTTGCCAAACTTAGAAATAGCCAAAAACATGAGGTTATGTTCTCAAAATTTTGTTGCATACGCGAAAAGATACACGACTCTGGAAAATGATATTGTTCCGACTATTTTCAACGAACTATACAAAAACTATAGCGTTAACTGCAAAACCAAAAAAAAAATGTTCAAATAGTCACACAATTCTCAATACGATTTATTCATTGTTTAGATTTATAACAAAAATCGTAAAACTATTCAATGAATTTGATAATTCAGAGCTAAAATGTTTAAAAATAGTTAAAATACTGATACTAAGTTAACAAATATTTTGAGCTATTAATGAATATTTTGAAATATTTTAACTATTATAACAATTTTTAAATACTTTTAACTATTATTGATTATTAATGTGTGCATATTGACGTATATTGAGAATAATTTCATCATCTAACTTGCATTATACTTCTATAAGTGTTTTGAATTTGCCGCTGAATAGTGACACAAAACCTCAGTTTTACTGTCAAGGCCGCCGTTCAACCGGGGCCGCTTTCAGATGCCAGAATACGGTCTAAACCCAATCCAGTGTTATATTAGAGATCAGTGTGCCAAAGTTTTGTCGTAAACATAAATAGAAAGAGATAGATATATGTAGTGCTATTTCAATTCATGGAATTTTTGTTGATTTCACTACTGTTATTTACTTTTGATATAGAAAGAAAGGTTAAAGATATAAAAATATGAATAGAAATCAAATTATTAAACATGACACAAAGCAAACAAAAACCAAGATGTCAAAATCAACATGGAGTTGATGAATTCAGTAATCACTACTAATCACGATATTGTCTCAAATAAATTAAATTATCTAAAATATGATTTATTTCATATATGCTATTAATTTTTTTTTTAATTCATGGTAAGTTCACATACAATTGATTTCATTTTATATATGCATTTATTATTTGTTATTTAACATAATATTTTTTTCCTTAGTAAAGTAGTATTATTTCGAATACAACAGTAAAATTTAATTATTAATCATTTTGAATATATTTCACTACTTTTTAGTTTTAGTTGTGAACAAGATATTATGCTTATGACAAGAGCTAGAAACGGTCGGATTTCCTTACGACTATGTTTATGATTACGACTATGATTATGATAAAGATTGGAATGTAGCTTTACTGCTACTCATCTGAAAACTACATTTCATTTTTCTATTAAGAGATGAATTAGATATAAAGTTTAGAGATAAATCAGACGGCTATTTCTGAAAGCATGTGTCTAAACGTTAATCGTTAATTTAACTTGATGCACTAATTCTAGAACAAAAAAAAATAATTTTATATTTGCAAAAAAAAAATTGCATCCCTTTCACAGTGACGATTTATTTTACCATTGGTTGGTAGCTATTCTTAATATTTTCATCCAAATTTATTACAATTTAGATGATAGTTGACACAGTGTATTAATGTGTCTGATATTGGATAATCAATAATTCAATTCATTCATTTCGATGTAATATAATTTCTTCGACATTATTATTAATTGGATAATATTGTTGAGGCTGACTGGAATAGTGAATTTAATTAATATAATCTCCAATATTCTATTCGCTCTTGAAGATGGCTAAGGTGTAGCCGAAACAGTCGAGCTAGGAAAGGAAAAAATAAATAAATTTACTGAATTCCCAGATTTTGTTTACTTACATTGTCATTAATCTTAGTTCTTTGCTGGTTCATCATTTCAAATGTGCAATGCAGTACAATGTTTATAAAAGCAAAATCACAGTGATAATGAGTTCTGGAAATGCTGTTAGTTTATGACAAGAAAACGTCTGTATGCAGATTTTTTTCCCCTGCAGCGGCATTCCAATCATCGTGTATTTGACGTCTTCGAAACGCTTTGCAACCAATTTGTTATTAATAATTAGATCGAATCATTCTCAATGATATGAGCTCAGTTCAAATCTTAATGCAGAGCCGTGATATTTGGGATTATTGTGTAATCAGAACAAATATTATCTCCTCGTTTAATGAATGTTGCTTCTAAAGAAGTATGTTACTCCATTTGGTCCTAAAAATGTTCACTTTAGGCAAACCATGCATCCTTAATTTTGCGAATCTCAAACAAATTATTTTTGCTATAGAATCAAATTGGTCGTAACGTAAAATATCGAAGTGGTTTTTTCATTTTACGTTGGTATAAATTAGAGTTATTGATGTATTGTGTTGATTTCTCTGACTGTCATTTTCAAATGTTCTGTTGATTTCGATTCTGTTTCGTGTTTAATGTTTTTTTTTGGTATCACTTTTAACAGTTTGAAATTTAGTTTGTTTTCTTTTATTGTATGATGTCTGAAAAAGATCTTGCGATTGTTTCATTAATATTGAAGCTACATTATAAAAGTCGCCAACGAGAAAAATATTAAGACGAGGAAGAAATTATTGTTTTTTTCATTAATAATTCTATGTCAATCATATTTAAAGCATGTTTCGATCCAGGATGTTGTCAACTGTCAGATGAAAACATGTGTTTAAAGTTGACGCATGCGCTATTAGTTGTTTCGTACGTAAACGTAACATGAAGTTGAATTTCTCTCAACTTTACGTTTTCATTACGTATTTTTTGTCAGTACATAAGCGTAAGAAATACGTCATAGTATTGTGAACACGGGCATTGAAATACAGTAGTTCAACTTTACGTTTATGTTTACGGTTACGTACTCCTTATGCTTACGCACATTGTAGTGTCTGCCACATTTATATGTTTGAAAATCAATATTAAAAATAGCCAACTCACTTAATTCTTTATGAATAATTAAACGTCTCATAAACCATCTTTAAGTGTACGGAGTCTTCGTTCCCCGAGTCTCACTCGCATTCAATCCGTTTAGAATTTTTTATTTACAATAAATAATATAGCTACATGGTCTCGCTCTCGGATTTGCCCTATTTTTAACGCAAAGTCGACCGAAGTGATTGTTCTTGATACACTACATGAATTCATACAAATTTATGATCGAACTAGAGAAGGACATTGTAAATAATTAACTTCTTCAAAAGTTGAGTGAGAGTTGAAACAATGTTGGTTCATTTCTATATTTAACTTTAGACTGTGCATGATGTTATAATGGGAAACTCAGCTGCAGTTGCGAAGTTGTGCTTTCGTGATATTGAAGATGATGGTGCTGTCATTAAAGTTAAGTACGTATTATTTTATAAGTTTTTGCTTTTGACAATAATGCATAACAACTCATTTAGTGATCAGAATCGATTCGATATTGTTTATATTGATAGATGATGGCACTAGTGCTATTATGAAATTCATAATGACACGCATTTTTGTAAGAGAAATAATAAAAATAGAAATTCTATCAAATTTTAAGTTCCTTTTATTATAAATAACTATTAATACACACACATAAATTTATGTTTTATAAATATTTAAGACAAGATTTTTGCAATTATATGTTTATTTTCTTTATAACTTTGACAGCTGTCAAACAAACAAATAGTTGCCATAACAATGAATAAAATGCTACTTGATCAAGCTATGAATTTTTCACTAAATGTTTTTCGAATGTCAAACATCAAATAAAAAATCTAGTTCAACAGCAATTAAGGCCGTCGTAGATAAAATATTGAACGATACACGTTTGATATAGCTAGTGTAATAAAACTTGAGTGATAAAAACACTCGGCTAATCGCCTCGTGATTTAACATCACACGTTTCATTACAACGGCTATATAAAACTTGTATAATTAATATCTATAATTTTTTTGTTCATATTTATCGCATTTGTACTTTCTTATGAATTTATAAATCTGTAAGTTCATTTTTTTTTTTCACATAGTTTTGTTCCACCCACAAGTATTGAAAATTATCTGTATGCATCTAATTAGGTAAATAACTGTTATCTCTAATTTCCGTAAAACAAAATCTGTCATACATTATTGACGTTTATCCAAATTCTGTCGTTTGAAGTTGTTAATTAATTATTTAAACAAATAATTATAGTGTACTACCCGTACAGATGAATAAATCAATAAAAAATAGAGTTTTCTTGTCAAATGTAATACGTTGTGCCGACTATACTACAGTGGTTAATATAAAAAGGTAAAAATTGAAATTGAAATATCAGTGTCATTAATATAAACAATGATAATCGCGTCTGTGACCATTCCCTGAAAGTCTAGCCGCGTGTTGTACTTTGGACATTAATGTCCAATGTTTGTTATTGTTTCACTCTATGAATTTTCATGAAATTATTGGAATTTGATAACCTACATATAAAAGGTGGTCACTTTTTTAGTATAAATACAATTTTTATTATTTAACTGTCAGTTTGAAATTTTTTGCCGAATCCAACAATGGGTAAAATAATTTTGTAAGTACTTTTCAATGTAATTCTAAAATAATAGTAATAATAAAATTATTGAGTAGAATATTTGCGAAATAACACGTATTGATCATAAATAACCAATAATATTGCGGCAATCATCATGATATTCAAAAGTGACAGCGCTCCCACTTTTTCCATTACGTCATAAATATACTCGCGCGATTGTTGTGATCATGCGCTGACTTTTGTACACCTGACTACCCGACTGTACATGTTATATACTTCTCAGTAACGAGAGCGGTATTAAGGCAGTTGAAGACAACTTTTTTGGTTCAAAACGTCAAGAAATCTTGAAGATAGTAGTTATGGAGAAGGACAGGTTAGGACAATGGGGAAATGGGGACAACGTATGTCCGAGCTTGGTTCGAGGGCTGGACAGGATTCGATCACCTGGATTAAATAAGGTAAAAATTAATTATTTATTACATTTATTGTTCCATTTTCAATAAATCGATGAATTGTTTTTAAAATATTAAAGTGTCAATGTAATTTTTGGACGACGTCTAACACTTGGCGCTATTTTATTTTAATTGACAGATCGCCAAGGACTCATTTGTTGACTTTATAAATTTCAATACATTCATGTCTTACATGTACTTTGATTCCTGTTTCAATCAGTATTTTGCTATGTCATTATTATTATAAAATAATTTGGAGAATGATTTTGGACTGTAGCCTGTTACTGTAAATAAAAATATTATTTTAATAACCGAATTGTTTGTATATTAAAAATTAATAAATGCTTTCAAAAAACAATAAACTTGTTCGTAAACGTAACCTATAAAGAAAATATAGAACAATTTCGTTTGAAATATAAATCGATTCGACGCCAGACGTCGTTTAACGTCGCGTACCATCTGGCGACGTCTTCGCAACTCTAAATCAGTTCAAAATCTTAATCCAATTCAGATAGATCTGTGAGCTAACAGTAACAGTTGACTGTTGTGTGAATTTTAATACCTTTTGCTAATAAACAATTGAAAGTTTTGTTATGTTTTTTAAAAGAAAGCATACTTTTCTTATAAAATTTAAAAAGTGATGAGACTAATTCGGTGATGGAGCCAGGGCACGATTGGTGGGAATATACCCCTATTAAACAGAAGACCGCGATTCCAGACTGTCTCACGGCAATTGATGGATTGGTATTAATATAGTCATTTCCTGTATTTATGTTGTTTATTTTTCAATAGCTTTTCATGAATAATAAATTTTTGACGTCCGCTTAATTTTCAAGTTTTGCACTTCTTACTTGAAATGTATTTTCAAATTCATAAAAATATTATAGGAAATGTTTACTGTTTGTTGTTTAGATTGATTCCGTAAAACTTTCTCCAAGCTGTAACACTCTCAGTTTCAAAAATACTTACATTACTTGTTTATCTTGAAACTTCATTTGACATTTCCGTTTTTTTTTTTGCTTGAAGATTGACAAAAAGTATTTGATTATTTATAATTTAAAATTAATCGAAAGCAAATGTTTTATAAGTTGTTTCGATATTATAAACTTCCGTCTTTGTGTTCTTGGAGCGGGTAATTAGTTACATTAACTGAACGAAGTTCATTTTAAACGTCTAACCTTGTACAAAATAAAAACAAAAGTATGAAAAATACATATAAAATTCGGAAAATCGAATTCTCACATTTGCATATTTCTAACTTTGTTACCTAAGGATTTGTGGCCTTTATTACAAAATTCAAACAATACTTCTTCGTAAAATTGTCATTCCTACGTCATTGATGGAATATTCTGAATATTAAAGAGGAGGCAAATACTGTTTAAAATTCATGAAGTAATTAACAATGCAAATTATAATCAGATGCACCTTTTCAAATCAAAGCTAATCCCAGACAAAAAAAATCGCAGATTAGACAATTAGCATAACTATAAAATTATGAAACGAGGTCTCACGTCTCAGATCATGTTTACTTGCTAATTCATAAAAATTAGTAATGATAAGCACATTTTCATGGTCGGAATAATGTCATTAATACTGATTCTAAACTAAAATTACGTATAGAATTTTCCAAAAATAAATTAGAAATTCAATTATAGAACTTTCCCTGATTCATTTTTATTTAATTACAAGCATTTAGCAATTTTGTAAGAGAAATTTAAGTGCTTCAGTTTGAACATATTTTCTACTCATTTAGAATCCATTTTTAAGACAAATGATTCAAAGCTCAGGCATTCTGGGTAACAATGGGTTATATAACGTACCGCATTTCTTAAGCCATATAAACTTCATTTGTTACTCTTACTTAACCTCAATACAGCCTCAATAGAAATTAAATGTCACTTGCACTTCAATTATCATTAAATATTATTGAAATTTCACGGATCTATATCCCGACCTTGTAAAGGATTTTTAGTTCAATTAGGTGATGTCATAGATCATCAATTTTTCTTAATACTTTTTCCTATGTAATTATAGAATTCAGTGGCGACGCTAGACTTTGTGGATTACAGAGGCTCAACCTTTGTACTAGGTTGAAGAAAAATTTTGGATTCAAGGTCAAATATCATTACATAGAGTTATATTTTATCTGTTATAACTTATGGTCATTTAAAGAGCGTTTCCGGAATGACGTTCACGAGATAACTATTCAATTAAGAAGTAATATCTCTTCTAACTTATGGTCATTTAAAGAGCGTTCCCGGAATGACGTTCACGAGATAACTATTCAATTATAAAGTGATATCTGTTTTAACTTATGGCCATTTAAAGAGCGTACCCGGAATGACGTTCACAAGATTCAATTATAAAAAGATATGTGTTCTAACTTATGGTCATTTAAAGAGCGTTGCCGGCATGACGGTCACGAGAAGACTATTCGATTATTAAGTGATATCTGTTCTAACTTTTTATCATTAAAAGAGCGTTCCCGGAATGACGTTTACAAGATAATTAATCAATTATAAAGTGAAATCTGTTCTAACTTTGGGATCATTTGAAAAGCGTTCCCGGAATTACGTTAACGAGATAACTATCCAATCATAAAGTGATATCTGTTCTAACTTATGATCGTTTAAAGAGCGTTCCCGGAATGACATTCACGAGATGACTATTCAAATATAAAGTGATATCTGTTATAAGTTATAGTCATTTCAAACAGCCTGTCGCCGCCACTGATAGAATTACATAACAATAACACCGAATGATTCCGATGAGGAATACATACGTGAACTGATCGTGTGCATATGGTGATAATTTTTTCAAGATATCAATATTCCACTCTTTTACGAAATGTTAGTGCATGTTATATGCACAATTCGTGCACAGTTTATGGCCTAATCGGCATTTCTTTCAAAAATACATTTTTTAATTAAATGAACTAATCTAGCTGTACAAAATAAAATAAAAGAGAACTTAATAATGTGAACTTTTCGTGCTGTACTTGTGATTTCTACTTAAAATTTTATCACGTCATAATAAGAAAAATAAAATTGATCAGACATAGTTCATAACTTGCCATTGATAAACATCGAACTGGCAAGGTGAAAGATAGGGCAAATTGAAAGTTTTGACCCATTTTTGACCTTGCAAATTGATTAAGTAAAAGTTTTTGTATTATTGAAAATATAGGAAGTAGATTTTAATACATTTTAATTAGGAAGAAATGCTGGAACAATATAATTTTCACTTTAGATAATACAGAGTGATCAAAAATGATTGTCCGTGTCGCTTTGTTCTGATTTTTTCTTTGCCGCCTGCTTGAGATAGTGACCTTCAAGTGACAGATGACAGTTCCTCTGAAAACATTATTCTACTCCAAATAATTTGGTAGAATAATAATAAATTCTCAATAATCAGTCAATAATACAGCTATTTACTTACTTTTGGATTTATTGAATCAGATTATGGATGAATTCGTTATAAAATATGCAAAATATACGCCATTGTGTTCTTGAAATGTCGGTAACGTAGTTTTCAAAATAAATAAATTTATACTAACTTTATTCGATGAAGATAGTTTTGATCATAATGCGAACTTTTGCCTGTCACCTGTCAGACAATCATTATTGATCACTCTGTATAATAGAATAAGCATTTTGTTAATCTTTCTCTGAAATTATACTGAAGTTACAACAACTAGGTAGAAGCTTTTACTTGATGTCTTCGATTTCTGTTGTACTATTTTTATAATCTTGAATCATTTGGGACTGCTCTTATGTAATATTTTCAAAAATTCTCAAGAAAATAATAATGGAGCAACTAGAAGTTAGTAATTGGATACAGTACACTAACTCAATCACACTACTCGTCACAATGTTTTTCACAACGCGTTTCGTTCTTTCGAACATCATCAGGTATGTCCATACTGAAAAGGTGCTTTCTAGACAAACCTGACGAATGGACTATTGTGAGAGAGAAGGATCTTGTGCAGTACGCGGTCGTTTGTTCTGTTTTTCGATTTAATAATATTCTGAAACATTTTATATTGTTCTTAATTTTTTTTTTAATTATGCTACCTAGGTTTTTTTTTATCCGAACGTTTTTTGGTATGCATATCGATAGAGTCAAATTTTTTAAATTTTGTTATGCCTGACTTGACATTGACATTGACTTGATAATTATTGTCAACTTACCATGCAGGTTCGACATGTTTCCGATTAGTATTTATCATAGAGGCATGATAGGGACTAGATCAAAAGGAGAGAGACAAAGAGGAAAAAGCGAGTACTTTCACAAATTACTTGATTTGATGATGATGATGATGAAGTCAACAAATCTTGCCTTTAATATATAAGTAATTCATCTGTTTCTCAGGAGAAATCTTTTCTGGAAATCAAATGTGGCAATATCAGAAAAGAAAATTAATTCGAATTCATTATAGTATTGAAGGTGTCATGAGTGTTAAAAGGACAATAATGCCTGAGATCAAAGGCCTTTGGTCCGAGGTGTGTACGTTGACCGTAGGCCTTCTCGTTCATTCAACTCCCGTGGTGCCTTCAATGTTTAATGTCCGACTTTTGTATTATTTCAATCAATAGCCGAGGGTAATATTTGTTACGTAATTAACCTGGAATCAGTATTATTATAGCAACAATAATAAACTAATCGGACATTAAAAAAATTTATCAGTATTATTATTTAAAAGTACGTTATACGCTGATACTTTAATTACCTTGTAAAATATTGCTGTATGATATTTCGCTCTAAGTTTATACTTTTCGAATCATTGAAGCCAATTGTTTATAGGATACAAAATTAAAATTCTGCCGTATGCTCTTTCAATCGTGGAATCTGTTTTGGTCTCTCATACTTTTGCTAAATCTTATATTTATATGCACTGCCTATTAGAAAAGTTGATAAATATGAAATAATATTAAATATGACTATTCCATTCATAGTATTTATAACAAGGTTAACAATGCTAAATCGCCATAGAAACAGTGCATATCAGTGGGTATTTGGACGTGTAGAAATACCATCGGGTATTACACTAGTGGTCAGAGTGAGTATTTTACTCAAAGATGTAGATACCTCCAATTTGTGCTTTCTTCGTATTTAATGGAATATTTTTCTGAATATCTTCATCAATTTTATCTTCTGATCTATCACCAAACCTTTCTGAACTAGTTCCCTTATCAAGACGCAATATTATTTCTCTATTATTCATCAAAGAAGATGCAAGAAATTCTAATTTTTCAGTTTGACAGAAGTTTATTTACTCGTTCCTATGAAAATTACGTGAGTTGTTACTAGATTCATAGAAAACTAATTTGAAAAAATGGTTTGACTCCTGGAATAGTCCTCCATATATCATTTGTAGTTAAAGAATTATAGACTAATTTTGTGGTGCAATCACTCATGTTTACAATAAATATTCGTGATAGCACCACAAAAATAATCGATAATACTTCAACTACTTATGGTATAATAAATGAATATTTTTGTTTATGGATCGTTAAACAGTAGTTATTTTCTTTTTAATATACTACAAAAATCAATACAGTAGCAATTATATGCATACGGCAATTAATATAATCTAAATTTCTGGAAATTGTCGCGCGACAAATAATCTTATCTATTTTTAAATAAATTATCTAATTCAAAAATTCAATATGCTCATTATGTTTTATTTAAGTGAGATTAAATAAAATCAGCTGACAAAACCCGTGATTCATTTGTTCAACCCACATTATTGACCTGCATCCTACATAACTTTTACTTTTAAGTCACGATTTAAAAATGAGAATAAGTGCTTGTTAACTAGTTTAATGTTGTGCTTACTAGACAACCAGACGCCTTCACAATGCCAAACAGAGATTAATCTTTTAAAATAGTTGATTTATTTATGTTATATCAATTTTTAATTGATGCTATGGGCTTGAAAGACCTATAATAATTTATAGCTTAAATTTAAATTAGTGGTACACCCATTTCTATTACTCAATATTTTGATAGTTTGTCTCCATCAAGTTAATATATTATTTTTAAATAGATCTAAATTTGATTGTTCAACTATCTAATTTAACATTTTTAAAAAGCGGTAGGCCAAAACCATTTTTTTCAAATTCAAAATTTTCAGTAATCATTGAACTTCTTTGTCAGCATTTAATCCTATTTTGCAACTACTCTAGGGGATATGAATTTTGAGAATAAAAAACTTGACTTTTTTGACTCCAGAATTTTAAAATAGTATTAATTTTAATTTGACGTTGGCTAGTTTTTGTCTTCATTGCCATTAGTAGGCAAATGCAAAATTTAAAAATATTAGATTGTTAAAGGGCACTTACAGTTTACAGGAAAATTATTGTGATCCTTAAAATCTGAAATATTTTTTTACGCTACTATTAGCCATAATTCATAATGAACGTAAGCATAAGAAATGCATAAGACATAAAGTTGAACATGTGCGATTCTTATGGCCGTGTTCACAATGCTCTTACGTATTTCTTATGCTTACGTAGTGCATAACAGCTGCATAAGAAAGTTGAAATGATCTCAATTTTACGTATTTCTCACGCATATATTTTATTAATGCGCATGTCAAATATATTTTCACAGACACAGACAGTAGATGTGTCAAATGAATGAGAATAAACTTGTTTTTGTGGTTAGGAATATTTATAATCTTTGTTTTAATAACAATACAAAACGAATTTCGTCTTCCAAAAAAGATATTTTATTGCAAACATGTGCAGAAACAAAAATAATGTTCTAAACTAAGAGCTTCAATATAAAAACCAAAACCAATAGCAATGAAAATAATTTTTATGCAATGCTTATTGTAAACACGCATAAGATTCTCATTGTGAATTAATAAGGCTAAAATTCAGGATATTCTAATGTTTAATGCCTACTTTACACGGTTAAAAATATACATGTAACTCTACAAAATGTTCTTGTTCAATGATATTTGATTGTGTTAAGCGGCAGAAATTTATAGAATGGCATTGTTCAATACGAAATTATAAAAATAGTTGGAATAGAGCATGTTCAAATTTTTTATGGCCATTTTCATTAGATGGTGATATCTAGGGACTTTAGAGCTCGTAGTTGCTGTCTTGTGTGAATCACGTTCTGCATTTAATTTCATTCTTATAATGGTTCCAGCAACTGTCAGTGTGCTATATGTCAATGCTAATATCTTTCTTGTTTTTGTGAAAAACTATTATGATAGATGTGAAATCGAGAAAATAAATTGAAATTGATAATGAATACTATGAATAGACAAAAATCAAATCTTTATCAAGTGTCTAATAAATTTACACAAAACAAAAATACAAATGAAGTTGTTCGTTGCTTCAAGTCTGAAGTATTGCCACCACAAATATATTAGCTGCCACTGTCATGCAATCAAATATTTGATCGTGTAAACGTAAAGTGCTAATATAAATTGTTAAAATATAAAATTACATGTATTATAATTGTATGTGCCAATTCACAATGTACGTAAACGTAAAGAGTACGTAACCGTAAACATAAACATAAAATTGAACTACTGTATTTCAATACCCGTGTTCACAATGCTCTTACGTATTTCTTACGTTTACGTATTGACATAAGAGCTACGTAATGAAAACGTAAAGTTGAGATAAATTCAACTTTATGTTATGTTTACGTACGAAACAACTAATAGCGCATGCGTCAACTTTAAACACATGTTTTCATCTGACAGTTGTCAACACCCTGGATCGAAATATGCTTTAAATATGACTGTCATAGAATTATTAATGAAAAAAACAACCATTTCTTCCTCGTCTTAATATTTCTCTTGTTGGCGACTTTTATAACGCAGTTTCAATAATAATGAAACAATCGCAAGATCTTTTTCAGACATCATACAATAAAAATAAACAAACTAAACTCCAAATTAATAAAAGTGAAACCAAAGAAAACATTAAACACGGAACAGAATCGAATTCAACAGAATATTTGTACATGACAGTCAGAGAAACCAACACAATACATCAATAACCCTAATTTGTACCAACGTAAAATGAAAAAAACACTTTATTTTAATATTTTACGTTACGACCACTGTGAACATACATAATTCCTAACGCTTATGTTTTTACGTACTCCTTATGTTTACGCACATTGTGAATTGGCACTATGTAAAAATATGATAGGGTAAAGTGGGCATAAGGCATAAATGTTGCACTTTGTCATACATAAAATTTTGTGCATTTTACGTATGAATGGTGCATTTTTCTTTGCATCAAAATGAAGCATTAAAATGCAAACAAAAATGCAGCATTTAATGCATCGTGTCAAACGGCCCTAATGATAAAAATTAAGACCTACGCAGAGGAATTATAAAACGATTTAAAGATATTTTATGAAAGGTACTCATTTGCTGGAGTCAATATGAAACTATTTCTTTGTTCATATTCATAAAATAACGAACTACCTACGGTCGTCATAGATCATGATAAGTTATATAAATAATTAACTGATAGTATATTGTACACTCCAAAATTGAACCACACTATTGACGATTAGTTTTTCGGCAACCGATTACAAATACGGAACGCAATTTCTTATCAATACCACTATAGATATATCTATCTGGAAATTCATATGAGTCAGATTGAATATATCCAATCAGTTTTAATTACTGGGCGTTTACAATCGGTTTGATTCACTAGTCACATGAAGGATAAACATTTTAAATCGTCCTAGATAAGTAGGGAATTTTTTAGGACTAAATACCTATTCACAATGTACGTAAGCACAAGGAGTACATAAAAACATAAACGTAAGAAATTATGTACGCTCATAGTGGTCGTAACGTAAATATCAAAATAAGGTGTTTTTTTCATTTCACGTTGGTACAAATATTCTGTTGATTTAGATTCTGTTTTGTGTTTACTGTTTTTCTTTGGTTTTACTTTTAACAGTTTGGAGTTTAGTTTGTTTTGTTTTATTGTATGATGTCTGAAAAAGATCTTGCGATTGTTTCGTTATTATTGAAACTGCGGTATAAAAGTCGCCAAAGAGAGAAATATTAAGACGAGGAAGAAATTGTTGTTTTTTTTTATTAATAATTCTATGTCAATCATATTTAAAGCACGTTTCGATCCAGGGTGTTGTCAACTGTCAGATGAAAACATGTGTTTGAAGTTGACGCATGGGCTATTTGTTGTTTCGTACGTGAATTTATCTCAACTTTACGTTTTCATTACGTAGCTCTTAGTTCAATACATAAACGTAAGAAATATGTAAGAGTATTGTGAACACGGGCATTGAAATACAGTAGTACTGCTTACGTTTACGCACATTGTGAATTGGCACTTACGTTTAAGAACAAAATCTTATGTTTTGATACTAAATACAACGTTACTTGCTGCACAATAAGATGCTGCCTTAAAAAACTAATATTTTTTGCCGTCTACCTGTGGCTGTGCATAAAGTAAGACTTTATGAACTCATTTCTGAACAGATGAATTTGACCAATTGTTTTTCAAAGCTTCTTTTGTTTATTTGCCTTGGTCAGCAAATTCAGACTTAGCTATAATAATTATTTATTAGTATAACTACAGTTACTAATAAGAAATATTTTTGTTTTCAGGGAATGGCTTTTACTTTGGAGGAAAGGCAAGCTCTAGGAATTCATGGACTTCTTCCCGCCCGAATCAAGTCCCAAGATGAGCAGGTCTCTTTATGTAAACTGTCTCTTGACAGATACACCGATGAACTTACAAAATATATATATCTAATGGGTCTTTTGGTACGTACGAATTTCCTAATTATCTTTATTATTTTTTTCAAATTGAGTAATGTATGTTCGATTTCAGGACCGAAATGAGAAACTATTTTACCGTTTGGTATCAGAAAATGTTTCCGAAATCATGCCTTTGATCTACACTCCTACGGTTGGCCTGGCCTGCCAAAAATTTGGTCTGGTTTACCGAAGACCCCGGGGTCTTTTCATAACCATTCATGATAAAGGACATGTCTACGAAATTCTAAAGAATTGGTGAGTACCACAAGATTTTTTCCAAATAAACAAAAATAATATATGCAAATATTTTATACTATAAATAATAGGGAGTTTTTGCAAGCGCCCGCTATTGATACGATAACGCTAACGTAAAAAAATATTTTTTTGGGAAATGCTTGCTCAATAATGCTAGCTTGAATTATAAAGTACTTACAAGAAACTTCAAGGATTAGCAGACATCAATAACGTGACAATGAACTTATTTGTCAATTTTAATACGAATGCACAAAGAAAATCGCTTTTGACGTTAGCGTTAACGTTTCATTAGCGGTGGCTTGCAAAAACTCTCTAATATTCTGCTTTTTCAAATAAAATTGAATCTGTTTATTGATAAACAAGAAAATTGTCTGCAAATATGTAAATATTTACAAGTTTCACTGTCGGAAAGTTCACATCATGCAAATAAAATCTGCTATAAAAATATCAGACATATTGGCAACAATATGGATTAATTAAATCTTATAAATCAATGCATATTTCATTATCAGCCTTATTTGGATATTAGTCGCAGTCTTTTGCAGTATCTCGTTATTCAAAGTTATTTTATTGAAATGGTACATAAATTAAAAAAGTTATCTAAACATTAAATTGGAGCCACATTCACTAAAGAACTTCGATGTAATTTACAAAGTTCAGCTTTCATAGCGTTGAAATTTGGTACGTAAAAATTCCACTTTGGCTAAGACCTTGCAGTCACAAATCTTTTCTATCAATTAAGTGTGCGTTCTACAGAGTGATCAAAAATGATTGTCCGTGCCGCTTTGTTTTGATTTTTCTTTGCCGCCTGCTTGAGATAATGACCTTCAAGTGACAGATGACAGTTTCTCTGAAAACACTATTCTAACCTAATGATTTGGTAGAATAATAATAAATTCTCAATGATCAGTCAATAATACAGCTATTTATTTTCTTTTTCGTTTATTGAGTCAGATTATGGATGAATCCGTCATACAATATGCAAAATATACGCCATTGTGTTCTTGAAATGTCGGTAACGTAGTTTTCAAGATTAATAAATTTATATCAACTTTATTCCATGAAGATAGTTTTGATCATAATGCAAACTTTTGCCTGTCACCTGTCAGACAGTCATTATTGATCACTCTGTACAAATTATAAAGAATAAATGTATGTTTCCAGGGAACTCAAGTTTCATTTGAATTTTAATTTATTGTTTGTGTTTGCCTTTTTCATGTTTTTCAATAGAACTTTAAAAATTATCTTTTCTGTGTTAATGATTTTTATTTAAAGATATAATTATCAATTGCTTATTGTTCCCCGTAAGACAAGTTTTTCAAATTGATAATAATATTTGGCTTTCCTTTATTTATCGTTACAACCTTGACCATGTAAGCTAATAAAAAAAAAAACAATACTTTACGCTCTTGATATGAAATATACTACTTTTTCTTTTAATTTTTGTGTCAAATGTCATACAAAAAAATTGTATCGTCTATGTTTAGACCTACCCAGAGAATATCATTTTATCTTATAATTATTCTTATCAGGCCGGAAACTGACGTCCGTTGCATTGTTGTAACCGATGGCGAACGAATCCTAGGTCTTGGTGACTTGGGAGCCTGCGGTATGGGCATCCCCATTGGAAAATTAGCTCTCTATACCGCTTTAGCCAGTATTAAGCCTCATCAGTGCCTCCCCATTACCTTAGATGTCGGAACCAACAATGTAGCCATGTTAGAAGATCCTCTTTACATTGGCTTGAGACATAAACGCATTCAGGGCAAAGAATACGACGATTTCATCGAAGAATTCATGGAAGCTGCCGTTAGACGTTACGGGCAGAACACACTCATTCAATTTGAAGATTTCGGAAACTCAAACGCTTTCCGTTTGTTGGAAAAATACAGAGATAATTACTGTACTTTCAATGATGATATTCAAGGGACAGCCAGTGTAGCACTTGGAGGAATACTCTCCTCACTCAAAGTTACAAATACAAGACTGTCGGATAATACGATTGTTTTTCAAGGAGCCGGAGAAGCTGCTTTAGGTATTGCGGAATTGTGCGTCATGGCAATGAAAAAAGAAGGCACTAGCGACCAAGATGCTAGAAATAAGATATGGATGGTTGATTCTAAAGGTTTGATTGTGAAAAATCGACCAGAAGGAGGAATTTCTGTGCATAAAGCTCCATTTGCAAGAAATACAGCCCCAATCAAGACTCTTACAGAAGTTGTAAAGACTGCTAAACCTACAATTCTTGTTGGTAAGTGAATGTTATAATAATATTGATTTAAACTGAAGGCAAATGTTTATTTTAGGAGCTGCAGCAATTGCAGGAGCTTTCACTCCTGAAATACTCCAAGATATGGCAAAATTCAATAAGACTCCTATTATTTTTGCTCTAAGCAATCCGACTGTTAAAGCCGAGTGCACGGCTGAAGCTGCTTATACTCACACAGATGTAAGAATTTAAAATTACTGATATTTGATTATATAAATTATATTATTTTAGGGTCGTTGCGTGTTTGCGAGCGGTTCCCCCTTCAAACCAGTCAGCTACAAGTGCAAAACTTATTACCCCGGACAAGGAAATAATTCTTACATCTTCCCAGGCATTGCTTTGGGTGTTATAGCGGTCGGAATCCGAACCATTCCTGAAGATATTTTCTTAATAGCATCGGAGGTATTTTTCCCCAAATTAATTCAACTAATTCATCTAACTAATTTGCGTTTTAGGCTTTAGCTGCATTGGTTTCATCAGATGACTTGGAGAAAGGATGTTTGTACCCTCCTCTTGAAGAAATTCAGGCTTGTTCTCTTCACATAGCTACGAAAATTGCAGATTATGCCTACAAGGCCGGCCTGGCGAGTGTTTTTCCCGAACCCAGCAACAAATTGGAGTTTATCAAGGCCCAAACGTACGATACATCCTATGAATCTGCACTGCCAAGTATATATGCGTACCCAAATAAATATTAATTGTGATTAATTTATTGTTAAGTAGTTGTCTTTCTTTCCAATAATTTTTATGCTTAACTTAGCAATAATACCGAATTTGTGGTATATTTTTATAGTTGAAAAACCGTTGAAAATTCTATTTTATTTTTTATAGTTCGTATGTTGTAAATAATTTGGTGTAATGGTTATGATACCTGATCGTATTTTGTTTAATTTAATTTAATGTAATTTATGAATAATAATAAGGTGTACCATTTTATATAACAACGATTCTCTGTAGCTTCAAAGCCATGCAATGTACCGCTCAAAATAATGATCTAAAGTCAAATTGATTTCATGTGTACAAGATTTGAATTGAATTAATTCCGGTTTATAATCGATTTGATTTATTGAACTCATTATAAATGAGACCTTACAAAAAATTTGACATTTAGGGTAGTTTATGAAAGTTCTATACGAATTTCTTGAATTTAAACTTCGTTTATCAAACTTTTTTGCAAACTTTGGTTCCAAAATTTCCTTGAATATAAAGGCCAGTTTAAAATGGATTGAATTCACAAATTAATTCTCTCGATAATAAATCCAACTTGTAAACATTGACTGACATATCAGAAATTTGAAGGGCTCGTTTATGATGGATTCAATTTATGAATTTATATTTAGATTCATAATTTTAGAAACTCATTCTCGTTGATTTCTATGTAATTTCGAGTAGCTATTTTACATCGCCAAAATCCTTTTATTTGCACAGACGATTGAATTCTGGTTTGATTTATTACTTTATTCAATTTTGACGTTTTAAAGCTACATTATTAAATCCATAGCAACAGTCATAAGTAAATCTTTATTCACTAGTGATTTAATAGTATATTCTACAATAAGTATTGGAATGGCCTATATTCTGAACGAGCGAAAAGTTTGTAAACCGAGCCGAAGGCGAGGATTACCGTTCGCGAGTGTGGAATACGCCATTCCAAACATGTTGTAGACTATACTTTCTCTAACAAGGTTTTGGAAACTCACCAATATTTCAGACGAAACTTAAAAAATTATTAAATGTCAAACGTCAAATCCAGATATGAATACTTGAATTGTTAGGAAGTAACCATGGTAGTAGCCAAACTAACAGCTTCTGATTCGTCGAAATGATTCTAATAGTCCAGTCAAAATAGACATTCACCCTTGCATAAATTCCCAAGAAGCTGAAAATTGGCATGAACGTTAGTGATACCATTATGATAAAGTTGTGAAAAGTCCCCATCGATCCCATGTGTGCAAAAAATTTTATACGAGGTCAAACTTCGTAGAAACGGATTTTTCAAATTTTTTAGCGAAATTGTCAGTTTTATGATAGAAATAGCTCCGACAGAAATTATAGATCTTCCAATTCTCTACAAAAATGGTCCTCACACTTTTTTCGCCAAGATTCGCCATTTCTGAGAAAAGGCGATTCTAAAGTTATATTCTCTATAATATGCACACGCTTCCACGCCACCTATGAAGTAGTGTACTTGGTGCGTAATTTTTGTAGTGGTTTCTCCGATAGTTCTATTCCACGGTCTTTATATTGAAGTTCAATATAATATTAAGTCTTGTTATTCAACTGCTTCTTCTTTTTCTTTATCTTCCTGAGTTGACATAAACTGTTCAAACAGCGATACTTCAGTTGCTCCGTCGTTGATGTAAGGATCATCTTCTGTTGGAGATTCAGCATTTGAACACGACTGGCCTTCACAGCTAGTGCATGCTGGTGAACAAAGTAAGCCTATTTTTTTGCTGCCGCATTTCGAATTACACCCTTTTTTGCATCTAGAAAAAATAGTAATGAGGAGCTAATCTCGTGCAGGGGGGAGTAGAGCGTCGATTGGTTCCAATACATCATTAATTAGCTTCCAACCCCATTATTTTGGGTCCAGTTCATTATCAAGCCACAATTGAACCTGGTAATATACTCGATAAAAATGTTGATGAGCAGAATCCAAGGTTGGAGGAAGAGAAGCTAATTGAACACCTTTTTTATTACAAGTATGTTTTGCAAAAGCTACGTAATGCAACTAATCTATGCAAGTAATTTAAAGCAAGTAACAGACGAAAACTGCCAAGTTAACAATTGAACAGAAGACAGATGTTGCTTAAGGCTACATGGCCACATAAAATGAGGGAATAGGTCTCTTTTCATTTCATATTTTTAGAATTATCATTCAATATTAATGTACGAGTACAAGTCACGCAGACTAATAATTTTATTCATATTATACGTCCATAATGTACGTAGGCAGCGTAGTCATGCATATTATTGAAAATATAACTTTAGAATGGCTTTTTCTCAGAAATGGCAAATCTTGGGAAAAAAATGTAATGACCATTTTTGTAGAGAATTGGAAGATCTATAATTTTTGTCTGAGCTATTTCGATCATAAAACTGACAATTTCGTTAAACAATTTGAAAAACCCATTTCTACGAACTTTGACCTCGCATAAAATGTTTTGCACACATGGGATCGATGGGGACTTTTCACAACTTCATTATTATGGTATCCCTAACGTTCGTGCCAATTTTCAGCTTCTTGGGAATTTATGCAAGGGTACCCGTATTTTTAGAACTAACTTGACTGGACTATAAACGCTTACGGAATCATTCTGAACGGCATACGGAATCATTCTAAACGATTTTTTGGAATGTTATTCGTTCCAACTTAATTTTTGGTTATGGAATATGCAAATTCCAAAACAGTGTTGGAGAAAATGAATTAAAGACTAGTTTATGATGGATTTAATCTACAAATTTAGATTTTCTCAATTATAAATCCAGCCAATCGTAGACACTGGTTGACATGTCAGAAATTCCAAATTGACAACTGTCATAAAAAAGATATTCAAATCGGGGATATGGTGGAGGAGCATCCATATTTATATGATAAAAGTAATAAATCAAACCAAAATCCAATCATTCGTGCAAATAAAACAATTTTAACAATGTAAAATAGCCACTCAAAAAGTCAATTTTAGGTTATATTTCAAAAAATGAACGAGAATGAGGATCTAAGGCTATAAATCTAAATTTCTAAAGGCTGGTTTATGATGGATTTAATTTACAAATTTAGATTGTCAATTATAAATCCAGCCAATCAAAGACATTGGCTGTCATGTCAAAAATTTCAAATTGTCAACTGTCACAAAAAATATATTCAAATCATGAATATGGTGGAGGAGCATCCATATTCATATGATAAAAGTGATAAATCAAACCGAAATTCAATTATTTGTGCAAATAAAATGGCTAATCAAAAGGTCAATTTTAGGTTATATTCCAAAAAAGAGAAGAGAACGGGGATCTAAGACCATGAATCTAAATTTTTAAATGTGAATTCCTAAATTAAATTCACCATAAACCAGCCTTAAATGTAAATTCCTGAATTAAATCCACAATAAACTAGCCTTTATTAGTGATTTAAAAAAATTTAAATCACTGTTAGAATTCCTCTTCATAAAAAGATCTCGATTTCTGAGGAATAATTTTCCCGACTGCTGCGGCTGCTTCGTTCAAAATGGTATCGGGGACAAGAACATTGTTTTAATCACTTTCTTCCATCATTTCAGACAATACTTTTCACAATTATAACCTGATTATAACGCTTCAATTCAAAATTCACAAAACTGACAGTTTACTGACAGTCACACTCCCGAATGTTTGAAAAATAAACACTCGTCGCGATATCAACGAAGCTCCCTTGCAACTACAATTTTTTTTTTTTATTTTGTCCCTCAGTTTCATGTTCCAGAAATTTACGCAAAATTGAATAAAATTATGTATACAAGCACGTGAATTGAACCTCTTTATTTGCTCGAGGAATTAAACCACTCGCGCTAAACGCGCTCGTGATTTTGAACTTTCTTCTCGCAAATAAATAGTGGTTTAATTCACTTGTTGTATAAATAACTATTAATCATATAAATATTCATTATTTGAATATTTTTTCTGTAACAGTTATCAATTTGGAATTAAAATCAAGGGCTAAACCGTAGTATATGGGCGAAACTGAAGTTTGCTACGAATCCGGCAGAGGACCTTCCATTAAAATGTGTGATGAAGTCCGCCTGTTAACCGGGGGCGAAGCATCGCTAATGAAAAAGTCAGGAGAAATTATTATTATTTGGATAATTCTGCCTGTCAAATTCGTAGCAAACTTCAGTTTCATCCGTATACAGGCTGATTTATAATGGATACAAATTTATTTTTTCAATTTTAAATCAAGCCAATCGTCAACATTGGCTGACATGTCAGAAATTTGAAATTGACAACTACCGGAGATATGATATTAAAATCAAGAATATTGTGTGAGAGCATCTATATTTATGTAATAAAAGTAATAAATTAAACCGGAATTCAATTATTTGTACAAATGAAAAAATTTCGGCGATATAAACTGGCTATTCAAAAGGTCAATTTTAGGTTATAATCCAAAAAATCAAGGAGAAAGAGAATATAAATCTATTAATCTAAATTTCTAATTGTAAATTCCTAAATTAAATCCATCATAAACAAGCCCCAAAGAGAAAATATTGTTTAATTTAATTCATGAAGAACCTTTATAAATAGAGGCTTAAATTTAGGATATCTTCAAAATTAAGCTTTCAGACTTCAACTGTAGTTAGATCAAAGTTATCTTAAACGTCAAAATTGACAGTTTATTCAAGTACCATGTGCGGCATATTTTCAAATTATTAATGATATTAGATTATTCTTATGGGCGAATTCATAACTATTCAAGGTAAAATATCAATGTCAAATATATTTATGTATAATACTACATTAATTTTGTTATTTAGTGGGTCAATGTGGGAACCAAATTGGGAGTGCATTGTGGCCTTTAATTCTCCAAGAATATGGCATCCAGAATGTTCCTGGAGGAATTCAAAGACAAAACGTATCAGGAAATTCTAAAATTAAATTAAATGATTCTTTTCATAGTTTCTTCTCCATGGAAAATATTTCCAAGTCAGAGACAATTATTTCAAAATATTCTGATTTAAAAAAGTTTAATGCTAGAGCAAGGGTAATATTTTGTGGTATATATCTGTAAGAAGATTAGCAATAAATTATTTCAGGCCGTTTTAATTGATATGGAAGATAGTGTAGTTGATAGGTTCCATGTAGGCCCACTTAGAAATTTATTTGATAAATCCTGTACTATTAAAAACTATCCAGGCTCTGGAAACAATTGGGCCGAAGGATTCTATGCTCATGGGACAAAATACAAAGAAGTTATTACGAATATAATAAGACAAAGTGTTGAATCATGTAATAATTTATTGGGATTTTTAATGTTGTATTCTGTCGGGGGAGGAACAGGGTCTGGTTTGGGATCTTTTGTTCTTCATTTGTTAGAAGAACAATATCCAAACGTAGATAGGTAAAATATATTTTGACATGTGTAAAAAATAAACTAATGTACTGTATTTCAAGATTTGTAACTTGTGTGTATCCGAATGGATTAGAAGACGTCATTACGTGTCCTTACAATATGGCTTTAGCAACCAAATATTTAACTAACTGCTCAACATGTGTTTTTCCTGTAGAAAACAGGGCGCTTATAGAAATTGTCCAGAAACAAAAGAAGCAAAATTGCGCAGACACAAATAATTTTATAGGAAAATGTATGCCATTTCAAGATATGAATTCTGTTATCACAAATATGTTGCTACACCTCACAAGGTGAGATTTTTTTCGAGTATTATTTGATGGAATATCTGTTAAATAGTTTGTGTTAGTGGGTCAAGATTTTCAGGAGGTTTAAACGTTGATATGAATGACATAAGTACAAACTTAGTACCATTTCCAAAAATGCACTTTATTAGCAGTAGTGTTAGTCCAATTACTGTTTCATTTGAACGAACAAAAAAAAACTTTACTAGGTACTAATACAATATTAAACTGAATTATTTTGATTAATGATTAATTTTCACAGTCGTAAAATTCACAACGATATTTTTTTCGACTGCTGCAACAAGAAAAACCAATTACTGAAGCTCGATCCGTTAGGTATATTTATATTATTTATTCTGATCTGTTTTATTTAGTATAATATTATCCAGGACTCAATTCAACTCTCCTTGGAGTGGCCTTAATTGGACGGGGGGAATTTACAATGTCAGATATGAGAAAATATGTTGATCAATTGCATAGCAAAGGCAGATTTACACCGTGGAGTCAACAAGCAATAAAAATAGGACTGTGTGGAGTACCACCTGCAGGACATAGTTCTTCAATGCTAGGTTTGTTCAACTCCTCGGCAATGGTATCACTTTTTGATGACGTTTTTCAGCACTTCAATAAACTTTACTCTAAAAAGGTAAACTATTAATTTGAAATAAAATTGAAAAATAATTTTGATCTTTTGCAAGGCTCATGTGCATCATTACAAAAAAATAGATGATTTTGAAATGGATCAGTTTGAAGATAGCAAAGAAGTTTTATTAATGAATATTAACAATTATAGATCTATAAATTTTGTGAAAGATATAAATAAACGACGATCAATTGTTTTGTAGTAAATAATATATTAATACTTATATTTTAACAGTAAAAAGCATAAATCATGTACATTTTAAACATATTTATAATACAAAATAAAAATTGAAATACAGCACTGTTAGTTTGGAATTTGAGGCAATCCGTACTCGTCAACTGGTATCCCGTCCTATAAAAACAAAAGAATTATGAGTTGTTCACTGAGTTAACAATAAATATTAACCTTGTTTTTAGCTGGATCTGCTCCTGGATCTTTGCTAGGTGCTTCAGGAGCTTTTACAACGTCATCCAAATAACTGGTATCATCGTCTAAAGCGATTTCATCTCCAAGAGCATCAAGTTCTGCGGCTAATTCATCATCATCAAGCTCCGGGGTGTTGTAATTGCGACCAAGAGCTTCTTGCACTTCTTCACTTTGTTCTAATAAATCTGCCATTTCATCCGTAATATCCTGGAAAAAATTGGTGGTAAGATTTATTAAGATATAAATGTTAACACTCACATCAATTTCATCAATGTTAATTTTCTTAAATTCTTTCTTCATTTGTTTCACACCATCTTTCATAGCAGCTACGGTTGCATGAGTATCTTTAAGAGTCTGATGAGCATAATTAGCTTGTTCCATGTTAAATGATTGTGCTCTTAAGTTATCTAATTGCTGTTCGTACCTATTAACAAAATATTTAGTAATATGAAATGAGTCGCAAATATAACCTTACATTTTCTTTTGTTTCAGAACTCTCATTGCCTTTGCTTTAACGTTATTTTTTCCCGGACCTTCGCGCATTTTGTTCATTTGATCTTTATATTTTCGTAATTCATTTTCTAAGACATTTACTTTCTTTTCAATATTTTCTGCTCGGCTGTCAACCTATAACATTATTAAGTTATTGATGCATTAGAAAACTCATTGAATTATTATTACCCCAGTAATGCAGTCATTTATACTAGGACCGGGCTCCTTGGGCTTTCCTCTTCCAAATAATCGGTTCATTTTTCCAGCTACAATATTTTTTAACAGTGAAACGTCAAAGTTTGTCGGTCGCAGATCTTATTTACCAGAATGCCGCAAGGTGCCAGCAGCGGGCAGTAGAAAGAAATAAGTGCCAATTCACAATGTACGTAAACGTAAGGAGTACGTAATCGTAAACATAAACATAAAGTTAAACTACTGTATTTCAATGCCCGTGTTCACAATGCTCTTACGTTTATGTATTGACATAAGAGCTACGTAATGAAAACGTAAAGTTGAGATAAATTCAACTTAATGTTAAGTTTACGTACGAAACAACTAATAGCGCATGCGTCAACTTTAAACACTTATTTTCAACTGACAGTCGACAAGACTCTGGATCGAAACTTGCTTTAAATATGATTGACGTAGAATTATTAATAAAATAAAAGCAACAATTTCTTCCACGTCTTAATATTTCTCTCGTTGGCGAATTCTATAATGCAGTTTCAATAATAATGAAACAATCGCAAGATCTTTTTCAGACATCATACAATAAAACAAATCAAATTAAACTCCAAACTGTTAAAAGTGAAACCAAAGAAAAACAATAAACACAAAACAGAATCGAAATTAACAGAAAATGACAGTCAGAGAAACCAACATAATACATCAATAACCCTAATTTGTATCAACGTAAAATGAAAAAAAAGCACTTTATTTTAATATTTTACGTTACGACCACTGTGAACAAACATAATTTCTTAAGTTTATGTTTTTACGGGGGAAATCTAATTTGCGGACCATAAAAAAAGGTTGCGGACTGGCTATTAAAATAAGCCCCACAGAGCAGAAACTTAGGATCTGTACTGCCTTAGGGGTCCCTAATAACATATTAGCTAGCAGTAATAAACATCATCTCCGTAGGGTTACTTTATTGAATTTTGCGGACTATTGCGGACTGGCTATTTAATTCAGCCTTAGAAAGCGGAAACTTGAAATCTGTAATGCTTGAATAATCCTTGACAACATATGAGCCAGCAATAACAAACATCATCTCCATAGGGTTACTTTACTCCTAGTGAATCTTGCGGACTGACTATTTAATGTAGCCTCACAGAGCGGAAACTTGGAATCTGTAATGCCTGAATGGTCCTTGATAACACATTAGCCAGCAGTAACAGATATCATCTCCATAGGGTTACTTTACTCACATCACAGATTATAAGTTTCGATTCTGTAGGGCTGAATTAAATAGCCAGTCCGCAAAATTTATCAGGAGTAAAGTAACTCTATGGAGATGATATTTATTACTGCTGGTTAATGTGTTATCTGGACAATCCAGATTCCAAATTTCCGTTTGTTGGGGCTATATTGAATAGTCAGTTAGCAAAATTCACCAGGAGTTAACGGTCCCTATGGAGATGATATTTGTTACGGCTGGCTAATAAGTGGTCAAGGACTACTCAGACATTACAGATTACAAGTTTCCGTTCTGTAAGGTTAAATTAAATAGCCAGTCTGCAATATTCACCAAGAGTAAAGTAACCCTAAATACTCATCCATAACATATTACAGGTTTCCGTTCTGTGGGGTTAAATGAAATAGTCAGTCTGCAAAATCACAAGGAGTAGAGTAACCTTATGAAGATGTTGTTTGCTACTTCTGGCTAATATGTTATCACTCACGCATTAAAGATTAAAATTTTCCGTTCTGTGAGGCTAATTTGAATAGCCAGTCCGCGAAATTAACCTAGAGTAAAGTAACCCTATGGGGATGGCGTTTCTTACTGCTGGCTCATATATTATCAAGGACCATTCAGGCATTACAGATTTCAAATTTCTGTTCTCTGGGGCTAAATTGAATAGCCAGTTCGCAAAATTCACCAGGAGTACAGTAACCTTATGGAGATGATGTTTGTTACTGCTGCCTAATATGTTATCAAGGACTATTTAGGCATTACAGATTTCAAATTTCTGTTCGATGGGGCTAAATTGAATAGCCAGTCATCCGCAATAGTCCGCAAAATTCACCAAGAGTAAAGTAGCCCTACGGAGATGATGTTCATTACTGCTGGCTAATATGTTATTAAGGACGACTCAGGTAGTACAAATTCCAAATTTTTTCTCTGTGGGATTAATTTTAATAGTCAGTCCGCAACCTTTTTTTATGGTCCGCAAATTAGGTACTACCATTTTTACGTACTCCTTATGCTTACGCGCATTGTGAATTGGCACTTAATCAAAAATACTTTTCAAAATTTGTTAATTTGAATGTTGTTTCTTCTTAGAACCTTAGAAATAAATAAAAAAATATCAAACAATTTGAGAATTTTCTTCAAAATATATTGAATTTTGACTTATCAAAATGATAGTTATATAAGCTATTTAGCAACGTAGCTACCAGCCTAATAAAAATTAGGTTTGGGCTCTAAAAGAGGCACTTCACGATACCCAAATGAGTTCATAAAGTACACTTTTTATTAAGTTCTGCTGGATCATTTATTACATAAATTGTGAATTTATTGCAGTACAACTTTTAAGGGGACAAATATTCATTTTTCATGCGGTGCATATATTTCAGCAAAAATTAATATCGTTTTCAGCGGTAAATTAGACTTAAACATTTTGTATATAATTGAAGCTTTCTGCATTCCTTCTCCACATAAAATTCAAGTATTCAAATTTCACATTTTTTCTTGCGCACGGTACAATGGGAGATTCCACTACTATCAAAATTTGAGAAAGTTTCGTGAAAATATGGGATACATAATAGGTATGATGACGTCTAAAAGTCTATCTTGGCCCTCAAACAGTGGGCTTCATAGCTGTACAAATTCCTAGAAGATTTGTTCACATTCATGAAAAAATATTGTTGCCTTGCAATTTGATGTAGGTCATAAATTATTGGAAATGTATCGGAAAAATTGACATGTTTCATTTCTATTTTTCGAATGCTGTTTAGAAACATTTTGAGAGGCTTCCAAGTTTCCCATTGATATTGTTTGGTCGAAAAAACGTGATTTTGATAACTGTATAATTTATCTTGCTCGTGGTCTAACTGACAATAATAAAAATAATTTAGATAATGCTAAACAAGCAAGGCACTAACGCCACCTATTTTACTTCGTCAATATTTTCAAAATGTTTGATGATGAATAAGACCTACCGTTTGAGTGACACAATAGACTTTTGGACGTCACGGAGAATTTTCAAATTGAAAATAGGACACCTATATATGAATATAAGAAAAACTAACATTGCAAAGTTTTCCATTCACGTAACACTAAAATGGACACCCTGTATATACTTTTAGCTTGCTGCACTCTTTTTCTATATAAACTTCAAGTATAACAAATCTCACATTTCTTCATGCGCGCACTAAAAAGTTTTCTCTTCACGTAAAATTAATATGGGACACCTGTATACACTTTCAGCTTTCTGCATTTCTTTTCCACATGAATTTCAAGTATGTCAAATCTCACATTCCTTTGTGGGTGCGATACAAAATTTTCTCCTCACGTAAAGTTAAAATGGGACACCTGTATATACTTTTAGCTTTCTGCACTCCTTCTTCATATAAACTTCAAGTACGCCAAATCTCGCCTTCCTTTATGCGTGCAGTACAAAATTTTCTTCTCTCGTAAAATTGAAATGGAACACCCGGTATATAATTTTGTCTTTCTGCACTTTCTTTTCCACTCAGAAAGTGTGTCAAATCTCTAATTCTTTTGTGCGTGCAGTACTAAATTTTCTCTTCACGATAAATTAAAAATGGGACACCTATACATAATTTTAGCTTTATGCACTTCTTCTCCACGTGAACTTCAAGTATGTCAAATCTCACATTCCTTCATGCGCGCATTATGAAGTTTTCTCTTCAAGTAAAATGAAAATGGGACTCCTGTATATTCTTTACTCTTTCTGCACTCCTTCTCCATATAAACTTCAATTATGTCAAATCTCTTATTCCTTCGTGCGCGCGGTATAAAATTTTTACTTCACGTTGATTTAAAATAGGACAGCCTGTATACACTTTTAGCTTTCTGCACTCCTAGTATGTCAAGTCTCACATTCCTTCCTAAGCGCGGTACACAGTTCTCTCTTCACGCAAAATTTAAATTGGACAGCCTGTATATAATTTTCGTTTTCTGCACATCTTTTCCATATAAACTTTCCATTCCTCCGTGTATGCAATATGCTTAAAAAAGGGTCGAAAGCTTTCTCTTTACGTATAAATATATAGATATCATTATTATTTTAATCACCTGTATAATAAAAAATTATCATGAATAAATAATATCACGATAATTCATACAACGGCAGGTCATGTATTATTTATTATATTTGCTCCAATTATACGATTTTTTGTTGAATTCATCAATAAATATTTATATCAAAACACCCTGTATAATTTGAATTTATAACAAATAAATAATGTTGCTATATCTCAAATAACAATTATACGATTTTTTGTTGAATTATTCAATAGATATTTGTATCAACAAATATACACCCTGTATAATTTAAATATATAAAAATTGAGTAATGTTGCTATATTTCAAATAACAAAAGGATACTGATTTCAAATTCATATATTTTTTTTAAATTTTCGATCAAATTTATCAATAAATATTCTTTAAAAGAAAAACACACTGTATAATTTGAATTTGTTGTGAATAAATAATATTTTCACGTTTAAAAACAACGGAAAGTCATGTATTGGGCTTTTTTCGTTTTAAAAGTATATCTGTATAAAAATTTATTGATTAAAACATTCTTGTTTAATTTGGATTTAATTGGTAGAGAAGTTTTAACTTGCTTGGCTGCAGGTGTTCAAGCCATCGTACAATGCTTTCTATATGCACTGTTGCTTTAGAATTCGTGCTGTTCGGTTGTACGTCGTGTAACTCTAGAACAAATCGTTGATTTAAAGTTGTTTAAAAGTGTTCAAATGTTATATTTGGGTTTGTGAATTTTGCTTATTAACGTAGAGATCAAAATTTTGTGTATTTAAATATGTAAATTGGGGTGAATTTGTTCCGCATTGCATGTACGTTAGGTGCATGTATTTGCGATGTTAGTCTTTGCTTTTATTATGTAATGAATAAATAAAATGTCTTGGTTTTTTTTGCAAAGGCCTGTAATGAAAGGTCCAACGTGGGAATCGGTGCACACGTAGGTACCGCTACGAGAGGCACCCCCCCTGATGAACACCACCGCGTGGGGTTGCAATGAGTTCTAGGGCGAACGAGCGATCTAATTAGGGAGTAACGGCATACTCTCGATATGTACCTATCGGAAGTCGGGAAAATATGGTAGCTGGCGGGGGTCCTTGATTAAGTTCAAGAAACGACATTAGCTGAGACCGATACTCAAGGTTACCATATCGCGTAATTAGGCGGTATCGCGGGCCTCGGAATATGCATTGGCCACGTATTCAAACGACGTATTTTTTTCTTTTGCAAACGACGAGCACACCGGTGCTTGGGTGTCTGAGCGCTCAGGCACTCATTGGGGTAGTAAAGTAGAGTCAATATCAGTAGCATAATATAACAGAACACTTTTAAATAATCTCGCGAAATTAAAAAGCAACAATCAATCGCGTTAGCTAGCTAATAAATATATCCGTCGAATAAGCGCTAAACACACACAAAACACTTTTGAATGATGAACGAATGTTGAATAAATGTAATTAATTAAAAATTCCCTTTCAGCTTCTTCAATTCATCAGTAACACCTCCAACGAATTAACAAAAGGACGTAAGTTGGCTAATAAACTTTGCTTTTCAGGTTCTAATCGTTTTTCTTTCAGCTATTTTGTATTGCTTTTTCGCAGATTTCTAATTAATTTGTATTTTTTCAGATCATTTGCTGAGGATGAGCCCAGCTGTTGAGGTGGATGGACATCGAGGGAATGGACATCGTGGGAGGAGCTGAGGATGAGCCCAGCTGTCAAAATCAACTCTCAATATTTTTTTTTGTTGAATATGATTCACCAAAATTTGTTTTAAGTTTCTGTTTCAGATTGGCGGTCATCAATCGTCGAAACATCATCGCATCATCAGCTAGGTAATATAATATTACTCATTGTATAACTGTTCTTAACTACTGCTAAAATAATTTGTCTAATATTTGAATTCATAATTTTAATTTAGAGTTCAGCAGCGGAGCCAGAGTCCAGCAGTAGAAATAGAGCCCAGCAGCTGTCCAAGAAGTCTTCCAGTAGCTGCAGGAAATTCCTTTCAGCTCAGAATCATTGTTACAACATCTACACGTAAGATTTATTCAAAATAAAAAACTTACTAATCTTCAATTCATTAATTTATTTGTATTTTTATATTTTTAGGCCATCCAGCAGCGAAACCAGAGCCCAGCACTAGAATCAGAGCTCAACAGCAGAACCAGAGCCCAGCAGCAAAATCAAAGCAGAACCCAGCAGCGGAACCAGAGCCCAGCAGCCGTCCAAGAAGTCCACCAGTAGTTGCAGAAGATCAGTATATCAGTAGCAGCTGTTCCTGTTCCCAGATTCAACTTTAAAGTCAACTGATTAATTTTGGCCCGCTGCTTGCAAAGTTCAAGTGAGTTCAATTTCTTTTTAAATTTTCCGACTTGTAATAATTATTTTGTTGTTACAGTTGCAGCACGCGAAGAAGCCACTTCTCTGGTCTAGGTTTCGCTGGGGTTTTCCTAGGCCCAAAGGGAGAATTCCCGGAGAAGAGTTCGTCTCTTTCCCCTTAGTCATTGCCTGGGGGCGAACAAGGCTTTCAACAACGCAACAGCATCGCGAACAAGACTTCCAACAACACAGCAGCATCGAGTATTCAACAATTAATCTTCGAACCTTTGTAACCTTTCCTAATTCCCAAAATAAACACATTTCCCTAAAATTTACTGTTGTATTTATTTCTAAAACCTATTATTTTGTTTTCAGGAGTAGTTAGGAAAATAAATGTATTGTTAAATAGTTTGCAAAATAAATTAAAATCTTTAATAAATTGTATGTTTTATTTTCAAAGTACATACAATTGGGAATTAAAATTCTATTGTTGAGATTTAAATATTATATTAAAATTAAATTTAAATTTTTGGAAAAATCATCAGTCAATAAATGCTCCAAAAAAATATTTATAAAATTAAAAAAAATAAATAAATGGTTCTTGTTCTGTAACTTATTTTAAAATTAATAAATAAAACCTTTCCCACAAAATTCATTGTATTTTATTCATTTTGAAAGCTTGTATTTTTTTTTGTCATAAGTAAATAATAAATTCTCATAAATAATATTTAATAATTAAAGTAAGTTCAAATTTGAATACAAGTTAATTTTTAAAAATTAAAAACCCTTTTTTCATCTGCCCAAATGGTGTTAGTCATTATAAAAATCATTTATTGTATGAATGATAAAATAAATCACCCAATAAAACATAAATTTTGTTCTATTTATTTTTAAAATAATCAATAAATATAGTACAGCAAAAAAAATATGCTAATCTGGTAGACAATTAAAAAATCAATAAAATAGTTCGTATATTGATATCTTTGGAATGAAGGCCCCTAATCAAAAAAACTCATATTATTTTTTAAAATAATGTTGAATGTTTCATATACATCTTTGCGATTAGGGCTCTGGTTCTGGTTTCATACATAATTATTGTTAATTCATAAAATAATCAATAACTCTGGAATTATAAGCCTTATTGGGACAAATACAGTACAGCAGAATTAATTTATGCCTATCTGGTAGATAATTAAAATCAAAATCAAAAGTTCCTCACAAAATTTTTGATACAATGAGCCGTTCAGCCAAAAATAAATATATTGAGTTTCCACTTATTACAAACGAGCTACGTGGTGCCACCTGTGTAGCGAAATGTAAACTAATTGCTGGACTTCAATTATAAAAGTTTAGAGTAGTGATAACTCAAAAATGAGTACGACAACCAAAAAAAAGTTTGAAGTAAACCCATATTATTTTCAAAAAATATATGGGATACTTCATTTACCACTTTTCGATTAGTGCTGTCGTTACGTCAGAAATCACATTTTTACAAATTATCGATTTCCAAGTGAACAAGAGCACAAATCAAAAAAAGATACCTGAAGTACCCCAGCTAATTTTTAAAAATAGTATGACCAAACTTGAAACTTTTTTTTGGTTGTCGTACTTATTTTTGAGTTATTGATACCAGCATTTTAATAGGTTATGTACCAATTATTCGAAATGAGTACGAGAAGCGAAAAAAAGTTTCAAGTAAAGTCATATTATTTTTGGAAAAAAAGTGAGATACTTCAAATAAATTTTTTTGATTAAAGCCTTTATTTAGGAGGAAATCATAAATTTATAAAAGTACTAATAACTTCAGTATTATAAGTCACAGGAAGAAACTTTTGAATTAGTAGCATTTATTCTTGATCTATGAAATAATTAATTTCAATATATTTCGATCTAAGCCCTTGTGAGAGCTGTAATCAATAATTTCTACATTTGCAAAACTGGTACTGACTACAAAAATTATTTTATGCTCAATCGATGCACAATTGTAATTAAGTGATACTTTCTCATAAAATTTTATCGAAATAAGTTACCATTTAGCCACAAAAAAATAAAATTATTTCAGGGTTTCTCAAAACGAAGTACATGCTGCCATCTCTTCGATTCTCGTGAACTAACAAGTGAGCACGTCATACATTATAACTGCTCAACAGATAACCGTAGTTCCAAATGTCAAATTCCAATAAAAAGCTTATATATCCTAAATAAATGATTTTAGATACATCAATTAATCTTAAATAGGAAGTTTATATCATGTTATTCATTTTAAAACCAAGTCCAGTCCTATATTTTTCAAATCCACAAAGAATAAGGGTTAAAATAATGCAACGAGAATTTTATCATACTGCTCAACAGGTAGCCGCAAATTTTTAAATCTATTTCTAGTGAAGAGCTTATATTTGGAAAACTGTCAGCTAATTTGGATAATTTTTGTTATATTCTGAATTTATGGATTAATATTTATATTAAAATATATTTGGTTGGCAGGTCAACAACAGTTATTTTATTGCATACCTCTTTAGCGGGAGCTGAGATTTAACCGGCAATCGACGCGTCGCTTGCCGACATTGTGTTCACCTTAATAATTCTTAAGTCATTACTTAAATAATAACTATAAACTGATATTTATACTTGTAAGAGTTTAATAAAGAGTATATTTTAATCAAAAATGATGTGCAGAAGCCCGTACGTCAACAATCAACATATTTTTGAATAGTTACTAGTTTGATAAGCTAGTCAGAGATGGCAGCATCTAGCACGTTTTTGAATTAAATTTTTCAAATAGCAGAAAATAGCGACTATTTGGCATGTTTATTTATAAGAGAGCCTTTTGAATATTTTATTTTGAATGAATTTGATATTTCTGAATGATCAATTTTACTCCTGAATTTTCAAAAAAATATAAACTTAATTTTAATCTTTCGTTAGTGTTGTGGGGTATGTCATACCCCATTAACTCTATTTCCAATCGTAAAATCAATTTAAGACAAACAAGTGATTTCTATTTCTCAGTAGCTTAGAATTATACTTGAACAAAGAGAACAGACTTAGATACAACTATGGATATAACTTTCAATTGAGCATCAGACTTGCTGGAAGTTGGTTGGAGTATGATGTACCCCGGAACACTTTTAAAGTAACTTCTTATGTAGATGTAGAAAAGCCCTATGTACATTTTTGTTTGATATTCTATCCCAATAATTTATTGTGTAATTATTCCTAAAATATGAACGCACATCTCACTGCAATGCTAGGCCCTGGTTCAGTCAGAAATTAGTGTTATTGCCATATATTAACGATTTGTATCAGAATGAGGGCTCCAATCGAAAAAATTTATATGAAGTACCCCAACTATTTTCAAAAAATAATATAGGTTTACTTGAAAGAAAGTTTAGATTTACGACCCCAATTTTGAGATTTCAATACAATTATATGAGAAAATTACTTGCTTTGTCAACTCGAAATTAAGGCTGTCAATCGAAAAAATCTTTCAAGTAAGGTCATATTATTTTCAAAAAATAGTTCAACTCAGTCATTTACAATTTTTTGATTACGGTTCTGATTCAGTCAGAAATCCGTATTATTGCCATAATTCGCCGATTTCTGTCAAAATTAGGGCTCCAATCAAAAAATGTTATATGAAAGACCCTAATTATTTTCGAAAAAAAACATGAGTTTACTTGAAGGTTTTTTTTGATTTACTGCAATTTTATTGAAATTTGAAGTATAGTTCCACAAGAGGCTAGTAGATGGCAGCATCTAGCACGTTTTGAGACGATACAAAATTATTCCTCGATTTTCCGCGAATTGACTACTTTTATCGAGAAATAAATGAAGAATTCGACACTACAATTTCAATTTCTGTCGATTATGTGAATTTTTTTCAGTAATTTATCGTTTTTTGAACAAAAGTTTCGGACGCCGTTTACTCGAAATTAAGACCGTTAACCGAAAAAATCTTTCAAGTAAACTCATAATATTTTCAAAAAATACTTAGAGTTTGTCATTAACTAATTTTTGATTACGGCCCTGGTTCAGTCAGAAATTAGTGTTATTGCCATATATCAACGATTTGTGTCAGAATGAGGGCTCTAATCGAAAAAATTTATATGAAGTACCCAAACTATTTTCAAAAAATAATATAGGTTTACTTGAAAGAAAGTTTAAATTTACGACCCCAATTTTGAGATTTCAATACAATTATATGAGAAAATTACTTGCTTTGTCAACTCGAAATTAAGGCTGTCAATCGAAAAAATCTTTCAAGTAAGGTCATATTATTTTCAAAAAATAATTCAACTCTGTCATCTATAATTTTTTGATTACGGTTCTGGTTCAGTCAGAAATCCGTATTATTGCCATAATTTGCCGATTTCTGTCAAAATTAGGGCTTCAATCAAAAAATGTTATATGAAAGACCCTAATTATTTTGGAAAAAAAACATGAGTTTACTTGAAAGTTTTTTTCGATTTACTGCAATTTTATTGAAATTTGGAGTATAGTTCCACAAGAGGCTAGTAGATGGCAGCATCTAGCACGTTTTGAGACAATACAAAATTATTCCTCGATTTTCCGCGAATCGACTACTTTTATCGAGAAATAAATGAAGAATTCGACACTACAATTTCAATTTCTGTCGATTACTTGAAATTTTTTTTAGTAATTTATCGTTTTTTGAACAAAAGTTTCTGACGCCGTTTACTCGAAATTAAGACCGTTAACCAAAAAAATCTTTCAAGTAAACTCATAATATTTTCAAAGAATACTCGAAGTTTGTCATTAACTAATTTTTGATTACGGCCCTGGTTCAGTCAGAAATCAGTGCTATTGCCATATATTAACGATTTGTGTCAGAATGAGGGCTCCAATCGAAAAAACTCATATAAAGTACCCCAACTATTTTCAAAAAATAATATAGGTTTACTTGAAAGAAAATTTAGATTTACGACCCCAATTTTGAGATTTCAATACAATTATATGAGAAAATTACTTGCTTTGTCAACTCGAAATTAAGGCTGTCAATCGAAAAAATCTTTCAAGTAAGGTCATATTATTTTCAAAAAATAATTCAACTCTGTCATCTATAATTTTTTGATTACGGTTCTGGTTCAGTCAGAAATCCGTATTATTGCCATAATTTGCAGATTTCTGTCAAAATTAGGGCTTCAATCAAAAAATGTTATATGAAAGACCCTAATTATTTTGGAAAAAAAACATGAGTTTACTTGAAAGTTTTTTTCGATTTACTGCAATTTTATTGAAATTTGGAGTATAGTTCCACAAGAGGCTAGTAGATGGCAGCATCTAGCACGTTTTGAGACAATACAAAATTATTCCTCGATTTTCCGCGAATCGACTACTTTTATCGAGAAATAAATGAAGAATTCGACACTACAATTTCAATTTCTGTCGATTACTTGAAATTTTTTTTAGTAATTTATCGTTTTTTGAACAAAAGTTTCTGACGCCGTTTACTCGAAATTAAGACCGTTAACCAAAAAAATCTTTCAAGTAAACTCATAATATTTTCAAAGAATACTCGATGTTTGTCATTAACTAATTTTTGATTACGGCCCTGGTTCAGTCAGAAATCAGTGCTATTGCCATATATTAACGATTTGTGTCAGAATGAAGGCTCCAATCGAAAAAATTCATATAAAGTACCCCAACTATTTTCAAAAAATAATATAGGTTTACTTGAAAGAAAATTTAGATTAACGACCCCAATTTTGAGATTTCAATACAATTATATGAGAAAATTACTTGCTTTGTCAACTCGAAATTAAGGCTGTCAATCGAAAAAATCTTTCAAGTAAGGTCATATTATTTTCAAAAAATAATTCAACTCTGTCATCTATAATTTTTTGATTACGGTTCTGGTTCAGTCAGAAATCCGTATTATTGCCATAATTTGCAGATTTCTGTCAAAATTAGGGCTTCAATCAAAAAATGTTATATGAAAGACCCTAATTATTTTGGAAAAAAAACATGAGTTTACTTGAAAGTTTTTTTCGATTTACTGCAATTTTATTGAAATTTGGAGTATAGTTCCACAAGAGGCTAGTAGATGGCAGCATCTAGCACGTTTTGAGACAATACAAAATTATTCCTCGATTTTCCGCGAATCGACTACTTTTATCGAGAAATAAATGAAGAATTCGACACTACAATTTCAATTTCTGTCGATTACTTGAAATTTTTTTTAGTAATTTATCGTTTTTTGAACAAAAGTTTCTGACGCCGTTTACTCGAAATTAAGACCGTTAACCAAAAAAATCTTTCAAGTAAACTCATAATATTTTCAAAGAATACTCGATGTTTGTCATTAACTAATTTTTGATTACGGCCCTGGTTCAGTCAGAAATCAGTGCTATTGCCATATATTAACGATTTGTGTCAGAATGAAGGCTCCAATCGAAAAAATTCATATAAAGTACCCCAACTATTTTCAAAAAATAATATAGGTTTACTTGAAAGAAAATTTAGATTTACAACCCCAATTTTGAGATTTCGATACAATTATATGAGAAAATTACTTGCTTTGTCAACTCGAAATTAAGGCTGTCAATCGAAAAAATCTTTCAAGTAAGGTCATATTATTTTCAAAAAATAATTCAACTCTGTCATCTATAATTTTTTGATTACGGTTCTGGTTCAGTCAGAAATCCGTATTATTGCCATAATTTGCCGATTTCTGTCAAAATTAGGGCTTCAATCAAAAAATGTTATATGAAAGACCCTAATTATTTTCGAAAAAAAACATGAGTTTACTTGAAAGTTTTTTTCGATTTACTGCAATTTTATTGAAATTTGGAGTATAGTTCCACAAGAGGCTAGTAGATGGCAGCATCTAGCACGTTTTGAGACGATACAAAATTATTCCTCGATTTTCCGCGAATCGACTACTTTTATCGAGAAATAAATGAAGAATTCGACACTACAATTCCAATTTCTGTCGATGTCATTCTGAATTTAAAATTATATTACGTTATACAATAAGCTATTTCAAATTTTGGTATTTTTCAAGGCCAATTTAGCCAAATGACAAAAGACAAGCAGAAGATGTTCTGTTTGTCCTAGAAACAAAGATAGAATAGTAAATTGTGCAACAAGTGCGATAAGTTGTCGATTGCCCATGAAAGCGAAGTTGGGCGTACACGAACGAAGCAAGTGCTTTCATTCGCTCAAGTGGGTAAACCGCACTATTTTTTATTACGAATGCGGGATAAGTACCAATTTGCGCTAATTTTTCTAAGCGGTAAATGATTTGCGTGCGACAAGATTACTTGTCACACGCTAATTATACTTGGCGCACTCAAAAGCCAAAGAGAAACGTGCGCAAAATAGTGCTTATGTATTAAAAAGACATTTAATGCTTGTAAGCGATGTAGAATTCCACTGTGCTTGGAACATGCAATTTTGAGTTGCAAAAACTGTGCCCAGTTTGCGGAGCAATAATTTTTTTTTCTTTGATGATACTTGAGTAATTTTTTCTTGCTTTACTTATTTGATCCTTCTTCTCGAAAAATACTGTGATATCTTTGATGTGTGATGATATTAGAAGTATTTATGAGCGATAATATTGATGTATGTTTTTTCCAAGGCAGACTTGCTGTTATTTTGATTTATCTTTTATATTTTTACAACAAATATAGCTGGATACATTTTGTTCAGTTTATATCACTTGGTAACAAGTTGTAGAACATGTGCAAACAGAAAAATTATCATATTTTAGAATTTAAAATAGCTTGAGAGGACTTTCATATGGGGTATGACATACCCCACAGCACCAACCGTGAAACTTTTTTCGAGAACACTAACGGAGGGTTAATATATTCAAATCTCAACACTACAATTTTAATTTTCAATTGTATTTACTTTAAAAATAAAACAAGTTATTATTGAATTTAATTTATTTTGCAAACTATTTAACAACACATTTATTTCCCTAACTACTCCTGAAAACAATAAAAATAGGTTTTAGAAATAAATACAACAGTAAATTTTGAGGGAATGAGTTTATTTTGGAAATAAGGAAAGGGTACAAAGGTTCGAAGAATAATTGTTGAGTACTCGATGCTGCTGTGTTGTTGGAAGTCTTGTTCGCGATGTTGTTGCGTTGTTGTAAGCCTTGTTCGCCCCCAGGCAATGACTAAGGGGAAAGAGACGAACTCTTCTCCGGGAATTCTCCCTTTGGGCCTAGGAAAACCCCAGCGAAACCTAGACCAGAGAAGTGGCTTCTTCGCGTACTGCAACTATAACAACAACATAATTATTACAAGTCGGAAAATTAGAAAATAAATTGAACTCACTTGAACTTTGCAAGCTGCGGGCCAAAATTAATCAGTTGATTTCTTTAAAGTTGAATCTGGGGACAGGAACAGCTGCTGCTGATGTACTGATTTTCTGCAGCTACTGGAGGACTTCTTGGACGACTGCTGGGCTTTGGTTCTGTTGCTGTGGTTTGTTTTTGCTGCTGGGCTCTGATTTCACTGCTGGATTCTGACTTCGCTGCTGGGCTCTGCTCTTATTTTGCTGCTGGGCTCTGGTTCCGCTGCTGAATGGCCTAAAAACATAAAAAATACAAATATATTAATAAATTGAAGATTAGTAAGTTTTTCATTATTATTTTGAATAAATCTTACGTGTTGATGTTGCGGCAATGACTTTGAGCTGAAAGGGAAGATTTTGATTAGTTCGGCGGGGTGCTCCCACGGTGGTTGATTGTTAGCAGCTGGGCTTAAAGATGAAAACTGCTGGGCAACTTCCAACGACGGAAGACTGCTACTTGAAGCTTGAAGCTTGAAGTTTTGATGTGAAGATGATGATGCTGAGCTGAAAGGGAATGTTTTGATTAGTTCGGCGGGGTGCTCCCTCGGTGGACTAATGCAAGCTGCTGGGCTTAAAGATGAAGCTGCTGGGCCACTTCCAACGACGGAAGACTGCTATTTGAAGCTTGAAGTCCTGCAATCATAGAATACACATAAAAATCAATTAAACTGTCAGAATGCCAAACTATAAAACAAAAATATTACCTTTCCAGCGATCTGTAGAACAATAAAAAACAAATAAACAGATTAGAGACCTGTAAACAATATTTTATTAGTCAACTTACGCCACCTCTGATCTGAAAATTAATAGAAAAAAAAATAGATTAGAAACCTGAAACAAACAATTTTTTTTTAGTTAACTTACGTCCTGTTGATGATGATGATGATGTACTGAAAGGGAATTTTGATTAAGCATTCATTCAACATTCATCACACACCATTCAAACCCCCAATTCGCAGTTCACGAGCTAATTAAAAAAAAGAACTAACACCGCCGCGTGTTTGTTCAGAGTTTACGTGGGTCCCTGCCGAACCCCGGTGTTTAACGCCTAAAACGCGACCTATACCTGCCACGTAGCGGCTACTCCTCAGTTTCCCCCTGGCTATAGATCTATCACATGATTGCATGCTTCAGGCACTTCCACACCCACCCTTCGGCCAGGAGTCACCAGGGGTACTACCTCTAGAGTGAAGGCCTACGGATGGCAGCGCACGAGTATAGGATTCCCGGCAAAAAACCCGGCGAGGGAAAGTAGCCAGGCATCTTCGGCTACCCCCCTAGTTTGCGCACCGACTTAGTCCATCGCGAATTTAACAAAGTGCCTACCCAAACTAAAGCGCATTTCACTATTATTGCAAAATCAATTACGGATTTAATTAAATACGTTGGCTCCGCGGAGCTGCGCTTTCAACGTCGTACAAAATCACCGAACGTGAATTTAAATTTAAACTACAAGCAAAATCTAAACGGACGAAGGATGCTAACCATCCTAACCCACGAATGGGTCACGAAAAACCCCAGCTACAACCCTAAGCCTTAATTGATACACAAAAGCAAGCGCCCGTGGACTATCAGCACAACGGCCGGGCTGATAATCAACGAAGAAACACATTCCAACCGGCATAACGATTTATAATAAATCTCAGACCTACGTTCATTTGCCTATAGTGCGCAATGCATTAGAAAGAATACACAATATAAAGAAGTATCGCGTAGCGTTCAAACAAATCATGATAATCATGTTACGGCACGGATCAATTAATAAAAATCTAATGATATTAAGTTTGGAATTGAAATATATCATTGAATAATGAATAAAACAGTATTTTGTTCAATATTTGAAGAATCAAAAATAACTATTATTTCAACAATTGAAATAATATATAAATAAACAATTGTAAAAAATATAATTTGTATTTAGGAAATTCATATTGAATTGTCAATCTAAGGAATATTTTTAAAATAAAGATAGCCCAATAAATGGGGTAAAATCAATCAAAAATATCTTTAAGGGATGAAACATTACCTCAAATGTTTGAATAATCTATTTTTCGGAAACTGTTGACAAATCTGAATGTATTATTACATAAAGTGATTGTATAAACCAAAACATATATATACGTGTAATATAGTTATCATCCCTTAAAAATCTTAACTAAAGTATGAGACAATATTTGTAATTTCTAGAACTTTTTACTCAAAATAAATCATTTTTTATTATTTAATTGGTCATTTATAGTAATTAAGGTATCAAGGGTGTTAAAAGCACAATAATGCCTGAGGTCAACAGTGTACTTTCCGAGGGCCTCTGGCCCGAGGTGTGTACGTTGACCGTAGGCATTATTGTCTGTTCAACTCCCATGTTGCCTTCAATGTTTAATGTCCGATTTTTGTTGTATTTCAATCAAAATTTTTAGTACTGTATGTTCTGTCATTGTGATTTCTGTCAGAGAAATTACTCTAGTTACTTGCTGTAGCTAGGCAACTTGTTTGTTATTTTTCAAAATAATGCCCGAGGGCATTATTTTGAAAAATAATGCCCTCGGGTATTATTTGTTACGTAACTACCCTGAAAACAATGTTATTATGACGACAATAATAAACAAGTCGGACATTAAATATTTAATGATGTTTAAAAAAATTGAGCTACACACTCTTGAATCCGAATCTGCAATCCAAATTTGAATAGGAGTTCTATTTTTTGCATGATTCGCATTTAAAATAGAGTTTTTAATTCAGTTTCAAAACATATTTATTAGTTTATTCAACCCTCTAATTGGAAGTTTTGAGGGATGAAAAGTATATTTTCGTAATGATTATACTTACACAAACAATAGCAAATCCATCATCTGTCAATTACACTTATATATAAATATTAATTCAAATTTAAAAGGAAAATAATGATATGAATTTATTCCCAAATAATTTAATATTTTTCCAGCAGCTCTCGCTCATAATAACTACCCCATTTATTTCAAATTAAAATACGTTATTTAAGCAATAATATATTATTTTAGTCGTATATGTATGTATGTATATTCTATTCATAAACATTTTTTATATTCATACACTTAATCGACCCTATATGAGATCTTCTTTTTCTATATTTTTTTATTTGTATCTGAGTACCACATTAGTAATAATCTAATGAAAATGTGTTTGTAAATATGATTGAAAATTGAGAATTTTATCATGAGAAACTCTTGATGTCTGTACATTATAAAATGAACTGATTTTCACGAAATAAATATTTTACATCAGAAAATGGTTGTTTTATTTATAAATAACCACCCATTTCTGCAAGAACTATAATATAAACTATTAGAATGAATAAAAAAATGTGCTTGTACCGCAATTGAAGACGTATAACACGTTGAGGGTTGAAAAATCAAGGTTTGAACTGATTTTATGATAAATCGTAATAAATGAGCTTCCTGTGAACGTTTATTTCTTAATTATACAATTCAGAAGATATCAGCTTTCAAATTTCTTGCTTCTTTCAACTTCTTATATTGGTAGGGGTTGGGATATTAAAAAGCATGACACATGACATTCAAATCAATGTTTAATTCTACGATTTTTATTTCAGGGAAAACAAGCTTTCAAATTTTTTGCGAACATCCAAACCCCTATACTATCAGCGTTTATAGATAAAGAGTTAAAACTAATTACAAAACAAATTTCAACGTTTGATACATTGTTCTACGATTTTTATTTTAAGAGATACAAACTTTTGAAATAGAAGCAAACAATTAACTATTTAAAAATTCCCAGTCATTACATTATTCAACCCGTTATATTACTAGGGCTGAATGATAAAGGGTTGAAATTAGTTTTATCATGCGCTTCCTATTAACGTGTAGCGCATTATTCTGAAATTATTGTTCCAGGAGATATGAGCTGACGACCTCAAGTACTATCAGGGTTTTAAAGACTAAAAGTGTAAATCGAATCAAATAGGGAATAATTTTGTGACTATAAAACAAGACGAGAAAATGACCACTTTACTATTAAAAACTTTAACTTGAATTTTCTCGAAAACTAAGGGTCCAATTAGGATTCTGAGTGCATATTTGAACTCTACACACCCTAATCAGGGTGTACAGCTATGTTATTTAGCGGAGAAATGAAAATTCATCCCGAATTTTCACACAGCTTTTCGGGGTGAAGGAATTTTCCAATTTTCTTTACAGATTCGTAATCAGCAGGTTCTATATAGCGTGAAAATATACTTTTCTTTTTGAAAAAGTGCCAATTAAGGGTAGATTTTTGAGGGTAAAAGTGTGAAAACTTCAAACTCAATTATCTCGGAAACCCTTGGAGATATCGCAAAATCCTTGCAAAACCAAGCTACCCACGGTAGCTAATGACATGAAAATGTGGTAAGTGAGCCCTTTCCAATGAGCCTAGTGCCTAGGCCCTACGACCCTATCGAATCAATTAAGGATTAATTTTGTTGCTATAAAACAAGACGAGAAAATGACCACTTTACTATTAAAAATTTTAACTTGAATTTTCTCGAAAAATAAGGGTCCAATTAGGATTCTGAGTGCATATTTGAACTCTACACACCCTAATCAGGGTGAACAGCTATGTTATTTAGCGGAGAAATGAAAATTCATCCCGAATTTTCACACAGCTTTTCGGGGTGAAGGAATTTTCCAATTTTCTTTACAGATTCGTAATCAGCAGGTTCTATATAGCGTGAAAATATACTTTTCTTCTTGAAAAAGAGCTAATTAAGGGTAGATTTTTGAGGGTAAAAGTGTGAAAACTTCAAACTCAATTATCTCGGAAACCCTTGGAGATATCGCAAAATCCTTGCAAAACCAAGCTACCTATGGTAGCTAATGATATGAAAATATGGTAAGTGAGCCCTTTCCAATGAGCCTAGTGCCTAGGCCCTACGACCCTATCGAATCAATTAAGGATTAATTTTGTTGCTATAAAACAAGACGAGAAAATGACCACTTTACTATTAAAAATTTTAACTTGAATTTTCTCGAAAACTAAGGGTCCAATTAGGATTCTGAGTGCATATTTGAACTCTACACACCCTAATCAGGGTGTACAGCTATGTTATTTAGCGGAGAAATGAAAATTCATCCCGAATTTTCACACAGCTTTTCGGGGTGAAGGAATTTTCCAATTTTCTTTACAGATTCGTAATCAGCAGGTTCTATATAGCGTGAAAATATACTTTTCTTTTTGAAAAAGTGCCAATTAAGGGTAGATTTTTGAGGGTAAAAGTGTGAAAACTTCAAACTCAATTATCTCGGAAACCCTTGGAGATATCACAAAATCCTTGCAAAACCAAGCTACCTAGGGTAGCTAATGATATGAAAATATGGTAAGTGAGCCCTTTCCAATGAGCCTAGTGCCTAGGCCCTACGACCCTATCGAATCAATTAAGGATTAATTTTGTTGCTATAAAACAAGACGAGAAAATGACCACTTTACTATTAAAAATTTTAACTTGAATTTTCTCGAAAACTAAGGGTCCAATTAGGATTCTGAGTGCATATTTGAACTCTACACACCCTAATCAGGGTGTACAGCTATGTTATTTAGCGGAGAAATGAAAATTCATCCCGAATTTTGTCACAGCTTTTCGGGGTGAAGGAATTTTCCAATTTTCTTTACAGATTCGTAATCAGCAGGTTCTATATAGCGTGAAAATATACTTTTCTTTTTGAAAAAGTGCCAATTAAGGGTAGATTTTTGAGGGTAAAAGTGTGAAAACTTCAAACTCAATTATCTCGGAAACCCTTGGAGATATCGCAAAATCCTTGCAAAACCAAGCTACCTACGGTAGCTAATGATGTGAAAATATGGTAAGTGAGCCCTTTCCAATGAGCCTAGTGCCTAGGCCCTACGACCCTATCGAATCAATTAAGGATTAATTTTGTTGCTATAAAACAAGACGAGAAAATGACCACTTTACTATTAAAAATTTTAACTTGAATTTTCTCGAAAACTAAGGGTCCAATTAGGATTCTGAGTGCATATTTGAACTCTACACACCCTAATCAGGGTGTACAGCTATGTTATTTAGCGGAGAAATGAAAATTCATCCCGAATTTTCACACAGCTTTTCGGAGTGAAGGAATTTTCCAATTTTCTTTACAGATTCGTAATCAGCAGGTTCTATATAGCGTGAAAATATACTTTTCTTTTTGAAAAAGTGCCAATTAAGGGTAGATTTTTGAGGGTAAAAGTGTGAAAACTTCAAACTCAATTATCTCGGAAACCCTTGGAGATATCGCAAAATCCTTGCAAAACCAAGCTACCTACGGTAGCTAATGATATGAAAATATGGTAAGTGAGCCCTTTCCAATGAGCCTAGTGCCTAGGCCCTACGACCCTATCGAATCAATTAAGGATTAATTTTGTTGCTATAAAACAAGACGAGAAAATGACCACTTTACTATTAAAAATTTTAACTTGAATTTTCTCGAAAACTAAGGGTCCAATTAGGATTCTGAGTGCATATTTGAACTCTACACACCCTAATCAGGGTGTACAGCTATGTTATTTAGCGGAGAAATGAAAATTCATCCCGAATTTTCACACAGCTTTTCGGAGTGAAGGAATTTTCCAATTTTCTTTACAGATTCTTAATCAGCAGGTTCTATATAGCGTGAAAATATACTTTTCTTTTTGAAAAAGTGCCAATTAAGGGTAGATTTTTGAGGGTAAAAGTGTGAAAACTTCAAACTCAATTATCTCGGAAACCCTTGGAGATATCGCAAAATCCTTGCAAAACCAAGCTACCCATGGTAGCTAATGATATGAAAATATGGTAAGTGAGCCCTTTCCAATGAGCCTAGTGCCTAGGCCCTACGACCCTATCGAATCAATTAAGGATTAATTTTGTTGCTATAAAACAAGACGAGAAAATGACCACTTTACTATTAAAAATTTTAACTTGAATTTTCTCGAAAACTAAGGGTCCAATTAGGATTCTGAGTGCATATTTGAACTCTACACACCCTAATCAGGGTGTACAGCTATGTTATTTAGCGGAGAAATGAAAATTCATCCCGAATTTTCACACAGCTTTTCGGGGTGAAGGAATTTTCCAATTTTCTTTACAGATTCGTAATCAGCAGGTTCTATATAGCGTGAAAATATACTTTTCTTTTTGAAAAAGTGCCAATTAAGGGTAGATTTTTGAGGGTAAAAGTGTGAAAACTTCAAACTCAATTATCTCGAAAACCCTTGGAGATATCGCAAAATCCTTGCAAAACCAAGCTACCTACGGTAGCTGATGATATGAAAATATGGTAAGTGAGCCCTTTCCAATGAGCCTAGTGCCTAGGCCCTACGACCCTATCGAATCAATTAAGGATTAATTTTGTTGCTATAAAACAAGACGAGAAAATGACCACTTTACTATTAAAAATTTTAACTTGAATTTTCTCGAAAACTAAGGGTCCAATTAGGATTCTGAGTGCATATTTGAACTCTACACACCCTAATCAGGGTGTACAGCTATGTTATTTAGCGGAGAAATGAAAATTCATCCCGAATTTTCACACAGCTTTTCGGGGTGAAGGAATTTTCCAATTTTCTCTACAGATTCGTAATCAGCAGGTTCTATATAGCGTGAAAATATACTTTTCTTTTTGAAAAAGTGCCAATTAAGGGTAGATTTTTGAGGGTAAAAGTGTGAAAACTTCAAACTCAATTATCTCGGAAACCCTTGGAGATATCGCAAAATCCTTGCAAAACCAAGCTACCTACGGTAGCTAATGATATGAAAATATGGTAAGTGAGCCCTTTCCAATGAGCCTAGTGCCTAGGCCCTACGACCCTATCGAATCAATTAAGGATTAATTTTGTTGCTATAAAACAAGACGAGAAAATGACCACTTTACTATTAAAAATTTTAACTTGAATTTTCTCGAAAACTAAGGGTCCAATTAGGATTCTGAGTGCATATTTGAACTCTACACACCCTAATCAGGGTGTACAGCTATGTTATTTAGCGGAGAAATGAAAATTCATCCCGAATTTTCACACAGCTTTTCGGGGTGAAGGAATTTTCCAATTTTCTTTACAGATTCTTAATCAGCAGGTTCTATATAGCGTGAAAATATACTTTTCTTTTTGAAAAATTGCCAATTAAGGGTAGATTTTTGAGGGTAAAAGTGTGAAAGCTTCAAACTCAATTATCTCGGAAACCCTTGGAGATATCGCAAAATCCTTGCAAAACCAAGCTACTTACGGTAGCTAATGATATGAAAATATGGTAAGTGAGCCGTTTCCAATGAGCTTAGTGCCTAGGCCCTACGACCCTATCGAATCAATTAAGGATTAATTTTGTTGCTATAAAACAAGACGAGAAAATTACCACTTTACTATTAAAAATTTTAACTTGAATTTTCTCGAAAACTAAGGGTCCAATTAGGATTCTGAGTGCATATTTGAACTCTACACACCCTAATCAGGGTGTACAGCTATGTTATTTAGCGGAGAAATGAAAATTCATCCCGAATTTTCACACAGCTTTTCGGGGTGAAGGAATTTTCCAATTTTCTTTACAGATTCGTAATCAGCAGGTTCTATATAGCGTGAAAATATACTTTTCTTTTTGAAAAAGTGCCAATTAAGAGTAGATTTTTGAGGGTAAAAGTGTGAAAACTTCAAACTCAATTATCTCGGAAACCCTTGGAGATATCGCAAAATCCTTGCAAAACCAAGCTACCTACGGTAGCTAATGATATGAAAATATGGTAAGTGAGCCCTTTCCAATGAGCCTAGTGCCTAGGCCCTACGACCCTATCGAATCAATTAAGGATTAATTTTGTTGCTATAAAACAAGACGAGAAAATGACCACTTTACTATTAAAAATTTTAACTTGAATTTTTTCGAAAACTAAGGGTCCAATTAGGATTCTGAGTGCATATTTGAACTCTACACACCCTAATCAGGGTGTACAGCTATGTTATTTAGCGGAGAAATGAAAATTCATCCCGAATTTTCACACAGCTTTTCGGGGTGAAGGAATTTTCCAATTTTCTTTACAGATTCGTAATCAGCAGGTTCTATATAGCGTGAAAATATACTTTTCTTTTCGAAAAAGTGCCAATTAAGGGTAGATTTTTGAGGGTAAAAGTGTGAAAACTTCAAACTCAATTATCTCGGAAACCCTTGGAGATATCGCAAAATCCTTGCAAAACCAAGCTACCTACGGTAGCTAATGATATGAAAATATGGTAAGTGAGCCCTTTCCAATGAGCCTAGTGCCTAGGCCCTACGACCCTATCGAATCAATTAAGGATTAATTTTGTTGCTATAAAACAAGACGAGAAAATGACCACTTTACTATTAAAAATTTTAACTTGAATTTTCTCGAAAACTAAGGGTCTAATTAGGATTCTGAGTGCATATTTGAACTCTACACACCCTAATCAGGGTGTACAGCTATGTTATTTAGCGGAGAAATGAAAATTCATCCCGAATTTTCACACAGCTTTTCGGGGTGAAGGAATTTTCCAATTTTCTTTACAGATTCGTAATCAGCAGGTTCTATATAGCGTGAAAATATACTTTTCTTTTTGAAAAAGTGCCAATTAAGGGTAGATTTTTGAGGGTAAAAGTGTGAAAACTTCAAACTCAATTATCTCGGAAACCCTTGGAGATATCGCAAAATCCTTGCAAAACCAAGCTACCTACGGTAGCTAATGATATGAAAATATGGTAAGTGAGCCCTTTCCAATGAGCCTAGTGCCTAGGCCCTACGACCCTATCGAATCAATTAAGGATTAATTTTGTTGCTATAAAACAAGACGAGAAAATGACCACTTTACTATTAAAAATTTTAACTTGAATTTTCTCGAAAACTAAGGGTCCAATTAGGATTCTGAGTGCATATTTGAACTCTACACACCCTAATCAGGGTGTACAGCTATGTTATTTAGCGGAGAAATGAAAATTCATCCCGAATTTTCACACAGCTTTTCGGGGTGAAGGAATTTTCCAATTTTCTTTACAGATTCGTAATCAGCAGGTTCTATATAGCGTGAAAATATACTTTTCTTTTTGAAAAAGTGCCAATTAAGGGTAGATTTTTGAGGGTAAAAGTGTGAAAACTTCAAACTCAATTATCTCGGAAACCCTTGGAGATATCGCAAAATCCTTGCAAAACCAAGCTACCTATGGTAGCTAATGATATGAAAATATGGTAAGTGAGCCCTTTCCAATGAGCCTAGTGCCTAGGCCCTACGACCCTATCGAATCAATTAAGGATTAATTTTGTTGCTATAAAACAAGACGAGAAAATGACCACTTTACTATTAAAAATTTTAACTTGAATTTTCTCGAAAACTAAGGGTCCAATTAGGATTCTGAGTGCATATTTGAACTCTACACACCCTAATCAGGGTGTACAGCTATGTTATTTAGCGGAGAAATGAAAATTCATCCCGAATTTTCACACAGCTTTTCGGGGTGAAGGAATTTTCCAATTTTCTTTACAGATTCGTAATCAGCAGGTTCTATATAGCGTGAAAATATACTTTTCTTTTTGAAAAAGTGCCAATTAAGGGTAGATTTTTGAGGGTAAAAGTGTGAAAACTTCAAACTCAATTATCTCGGAAACCCTTGGAGATATCGCAAAATCCTTGCAAAACCAAGCTACCTATGATAGCTAATGATATGAAAATATGGTAAGTGAGCCCTTTCCAATGAGCCTAGTGCCTAGGCCCTACGACCCTATCGAATCAATTAAGGATTAATTTTGTTGCTATAAAACAAGACGAGAAAATGACCACTTTACTATTAAAAATTTTAACTTGAATTTTCTCGAAAACTAAGGGTCCAATTAGGATTCTGAGTGCATATTTGAACTCTACACACCCTAATCAGGGTGTACAGCTATGTTATTTAGCGGAGAAATGAAAATTCATCCCGAATTTTCACACAGCTTTTCGGGGTGAAGGAATTTTCCAATTTTCTTTACAGATTCGTAATCAGCAGGTTCTATATAGCGTGAAAATATACTTTTCTTTTTGAAAAAGTGCCAATTAAGGGTAGATTTTTGAGGGTAAAAGTGTGAAAACTTCAAACTCAATTATCTCGGAAACCCTTAGAGATATCGCAAAATCCTTGCAAAACCAAGCTACCTATGGTAGCTAATGATATGAAAATATGGTAAGTGAGCCCTTTCCAATGAGCCTAGTGCCTAGGCCCTACGACCCTATCGAATCAATTAAGGATTAATTTTGTTGCTATAAAACAAGACGAGAAAATGACCACTTTACTATTAAAAATTTTAACTTGAATTTTCTCGAAAACTAAGGGTCCAATTAGGATTCTGAGTGCATATTTGAACTCTACACACCCTAATCAGGGTGTACAGCTATGTTATTTAGCGGAGAAATGAAAATTCATCCCGAATTTTCACACAGCTTTTCGGGGTGAAGGAATTTTCCAATTTTCTTTACAGATTCGTAATCAGCAGGTTCTATATAGCGTGAAAATATACTTTTCTTTTTGAAAAAGTGCCAATTAAGGGTAGATTTTTGAGGGTAAAAGTGTGAAAACTTCAAACTCAATTATCTCGGAAACCCTTGGAGATATCGCAAAATCCTTGCAAAACCAAGCTACCTACGGTAGCTAATGATATGAAAATATGGTAAGTGAGCCCTTTCCAATGAGCCTAGTGCCTAGGCCCTACGACCCTATCGAATCAATTAAGGATTAATTTTGTTGCTATAAAACAAGACGAGAAAATGACCACTTTACTATTAAAAATTTTAACTTGAATTTTCTCGAAAACTAAGGGTCCAATTAGGATTCTGAGTGCATATTTGAACTCTACACACCCTAATCAGGGTGTACAGCTATGTTATTTAGCGGAGAAATGAAAATTCATCCCGAATTTTCACACAGCTTTTCGGGGTGAAGGAATTTTCCAATTTTCTTTACAGATTCGTAATCAGCAGGTTCTATATAGCGTGAAAATATACTTTTCTTTTTGAAAAAGTGCCAATTAAGGGTAGATTTTTGAGGGTAAAAGTGTGAAAACTTCAAACTCAATTATCTCGGAAACCCTTGGAGATATCGCAAAATCCTTGCAAAACCAAGCTACCTATGGTAGCTAATGATATGAAAATATGGTAAGTGAGCCCTTTCCAATGAGCCTAGTGCCTAGGCCCTACGACCCTATCGAATCAATTAAGGATTAATTTTGTTGCTATAAAACAAGACGAGAAAATGACCACTTTACTATTAAAAATTTTAACTTGAATTTTCTCGAAAACTAAGGGTCCAATTAGGATTCTGAGTGCATATTTGAACTCTACACACCCTAATCAGGGTGTACAGCTATGTTATTTAGCGGAGAAATGAAAATTCATCCCGAATTTTCACACAGCTTTTCGGGGTGAAGGAATTTTCCAATTTTCTTTACAGATTCGTAATCAGCAGGTTCTATATAGCGTGAAAATATACTATTCTTTTTGAAAAAGTGCCAATTAAGGGTAGATTTTTGAGGGTAAAAGTGTGAAAACTTCAAACTCAATTATCTCGAAAACCCTTGGAGATATCGCAAAATCCTTGCAAAACCAAGCTACCTACGGTAGCTAATGATATGAAAATATGGTAAGTGAGCCCTTTCCAATGAGCCTAGTGCCTAGGCCCTACGACCCTATCGAATCAATTAAGGATTAATTTTGTTGCTATAAAACAAGACGAGAAAATGACCACTTTACTATTAAAAATTTTAACTTGAATTTTCTCGAAAACTAAGGGTCCAATTAGGATTCTGAGTGCATATTTGAACTCTACACACCCTAATCAGGGTGTACAGCTATGTTATTTAGCGGAGAAATGAAAATTCATCCCGAATTTTCACACAGCTTTTCGGGGTGAAGGAATTTTCCAATTTTCTTTACAGATTCTTAATCAGCAGGTTCTATATAGCGTGAAAATATACTTTTCTTTTTGAAAAAGTGCCAATTAAGGGTAGATTTTTGAGGGTAAAAGTGTGAAAACTTCAAACTCAATTATCTCGGAAACCCTTGGAGATATCGCAAAATCCTTGCAAAACCAAGCTACTTACGGTAGCTAATGATATGAAAATATGGTAAGTGAGCCGTTCCCAATGAGCTTAGTGCCTAGGCCCTACGACCCTATCGAATCAATTAAGGATTAATTTTGTTGCTATAAAACAAGACGAGAAAATGACCACTTTACTATTAAAAATTTTAACTTGAATTTTCTCGGAAACTAAGGGTCCAATTAGGATTCTGAGTGCATATTTGAACTCTACACACCCTAATCAGGGTGTACAGCTATGTTATTTAGCGGAGAAATGAAAATTCATCCCGAATTTTCACACAGCTTTTCGGGGTGAAGGAATTTTCCAATTTTCTTTACAGATTCGTAATCAGCAGGTTCTATATAGCGTGAAAATATACTTTTCTTTTTGAAAAAGTGCCAATTAAGGGTAGATTTTTGAGGGTAAAAGTGTGAAAACTTCAAACTCAATTATCTCGGAAACCCTTGGAGATATCGCAAAATCCTTGCAAAACCAAGCTACCTATGATAGCTAATGATATGAAAATATGGTAAGTGAGCCCTTTCCAATGAGCCTAGTGCCTAGGCCCTACGACCCTATCGAATCAATTAAGGATTAATTTTGTTGCTATAAAACAAGACGAGAAAATGACCACTTTACTATTAAAAATTTTAACTTGAATTTTCTCGAAAACTAAGGGTCCAATTAGGATTCTGAGTGCATATTTGAACTCTAAACACCCTAATCAGGGTGTACAGCTATGTTATTTAGCGGAGAAATGAAAATTCATCCTGAATTTTCACACAGCTTTTCGGGGTGAAGGAATTTTCCAATTTTCTTTACAGATTCGTAATCAGCAGGTTCTATATAGCGTGAAAATATACTTTTCTTTTTGAAAAAGTGCCAATTAAGGGTAGATTTTTGAGGGTAAAAGTGTGAAAACTTCAAACTCAATTATCTCGGAAACCCTTAGAGATATCGCAAAATCCTTGCAAAACCAAGCTACCTATGGTAGCTAATGATATGAAAATATGGTAAGTGAGCCCTTTCCAATGAGCCTAGTGCCTAGGCCCTACGACCCTATCGAATCAATTAAGGATTAATTTTGTTGCTATAAAACAAGACGAGAAAATGACCACTTTACTATTAAAAATTTTAACTTGAATTTTCTCGAAAACTAAGGGTCCAATTAGGATTCTGAGTGCATATTTGAACTCTACACACCCTAATCAGGGTGTACAGCTATGTTATTTAGCGGAGAAATGAAAATTCATCCCGAATTTTCACACAGCTTTTCGGGGTGAAGGAATTTTCCAATTTTCTTTACAGATTCGTAATCAGCAGGTTCTATATAGCGTGAAAATATACTTTTCTCTTTGAAAAAGTGCCAATTAAGGGTAGATTTTTGAGGGTAAAAGTGTGAAAACTTCAAACTCAATTATCTCGGAAACCCTTGGAGATATCGCAAAATCCTTGCAAAACCAAGCTACCTACGGTAGCTAATGATATGAAAATATGGTAAGTGAGCCCTTTCCAATGAGCCTAGTGCCTAGGCCCTACGACCCTATCGAATCAATTAAGGATTAATTTTGTTGCTATAAAACAAGACGAGAAAATGACCACTTTACTATTAAAAATTTTAACTTGAATTTTCTCGAAAACTAAGGGTCCAATTAGGATTCTGAGTGCATATTTGAACTCTACACACCCTAATCAGGGTGTACAGCTATGTTATTTAGCGGAGAAATGAAAATTCATCCCGAATTTTCACACAGCTTTTCGGGGTGAAGGAATTTTCCAATTTTCTTTACAGATTCTTAATCAGCAGGTTCTATATAGCGTGAAAATATACTTTTCTTTTTGAAAAAGTGCCAATTAAGGGTAGATTTTTGAGGGTAAAAGTGTGAAAACTTCAAACTCAATTATCTCGGAAACCCTTGGAGATATCGCAAAATCCTTGCAAAACCAAGCTACCTACGGTAGCTAATGATATGAAAATATGGTAAGTGAGCCCTTTCCAATGAGCCTAGTGCCTAGGCCCTACGACCCTATCGAATCAATTAAGGATTAATTTTGTTGCTATAAAACAAGACGAGAAAATGACCACTTTACTATTAAAAAATTTAACTTGAATTTTCTCGAAAACTAAGGGTCTAATTAGGATTCTGAGTGCATATTTGAACTCTACACACCCTAATCAGGGTGTACAGCTATGTTATTTAGCGGAGAAATGAAAATTCATCTTGAATTTTCACACAGCTTTTCGGGGTGAAGGAATTTTCCAATTTTCTTTACAGATTCGTAATCAGCAGGTTCTATATAGCGTGAAAATATACTTTTCTTTTTGAAAAAGTGCCAATTAAGGGTAGATTTTTGAGGGTAAAAGTGTGAAAACTTCAAACTCAATTATCTCGGAAACCCTTGGAGATATCGCAAAATCCTTGCAAAACCAAGCTACCTAGGGTAGCTAATGATATGAAAATATGGTAAGTGAGCCCTTTCCAATGAGCCTAGTGCCTAGGCCCTACGACCCTATCGAATCAATTAAGGATTAATTTTGTTGCTATAAAACAAGACGAGAAAATGACCACTTTACTATTAAAAATTTTAACTTGAATTTTCTCGAAAACTAATGGTCCAATTAGGATTCTGAGTGCATATTTGAACTCTACACACCCTAATCAGGGTGTACAGCTATGTTATTTAGCGGAGAAATGAAAATTCATCCCGAATTTTCACACAGCTTTTCAGGGTGAAGGAATTTTCCAATTTTCTTTACAGATTCGTAATCAGCAGGTTCTATATAGCGTGAAAATATACTTTTCTTTTTGAAAAAGTGCCAATTAAGGGTAGATTTTTGAGGGTAAAAGTGTGAAAACTTCAAACTCAATTATCTCGGAAACCCTTGGAGATATCGCAAAATCCTTGCAAAACCAAGCTACCTATGGTAGCTAGTGATATGAAAATATGGTAAGTGAGCCCTTTCCAATGAGCCTAGTGCCTAGGCCCTACGACCCTATCGAATCAATTAAGGATTAATTTTGTTGCTATAAAACAAGACGAGAAAATGACCACTTTACTATTAAAAATTTTAACTTGAATTTTCTCGAAAACTAAGGGTCCAATTAGGATTCTGAGTGCATATTTGAACTCTACACACCCTAATCAGGGTGTACAGCTATGTTATTTAGCGGAGAAATGAAAATTCATCCCGAATTTTCACACAGCTTTTCAAGGTGAAGAAATTTTCCAATTTTCTTTACAGATTCTTAATCAGCAGGTTCTATATAGCGTGAAAATATACTTTTCTTTTTGAAAAAGTGCCAATTAAGGGTAGATTTTTGATGGTAAAAGTGTGAAAACTTCAAACTCAATTATCTCGGAAACCCTTGGAGATATCGCAAAATCCTTGCAAAACCAAGCTACCTACGGTAGCTAATGATATGAAAATATGGTAAGTGAGCCTTTTCCAATGAGCCTAGTGCCTAGGCCCTACGACCCTATCGAATCAATTAAGGATTAATTTTGTTGCTATAAAACAAGACGAGAAAATGACCACTTTACTATTGAAAATTTTAACTTGAATTTTCTCGAAAACTAAGGGTCCAATTAGGATTCTGAGTGCATATTTGAACTCTACACACCCTAATCAGGGTGTACAGCAATGTTATTTAGCGGAGAAATGAAAATTCATCCCGAATTTTCACACAGCTTTTCGGGGTGAAGGAATTTTCCAATTTTCTTTACAGATTCGTAATCAGCAGGTTCTATATAGCGTGAAAATTTACTTTTCTTTTTGAAAAAGTGCCAATTAAGGGTAGATTTTTGAGGGTAAAAGTGTGAAAACTTCAAACTCAATTATCTCGGAAACCATTGGAGATATCACAAAATCCTTGCAAAACCAAGCTACCTACGGTAGCTAATGATATGAAAATATGGTAAGTGAGCCCTTTCCAATGAGCCTAGTGCCTAGGCCCTACGACCCTATCGAATCAATTAAGGATTAATTTTGTTGCTATAAAACAAGACGAGAAAATGACCACTTTACTATTAAAAATTTTAACTTGAATTTTCTCGAAAACTAAGGGTCTAATTAGGATTCTGAGTGCATATTTGAACTCTACACACCCTAATCAGGGTGTACAGCTATGTTATTTAGCGGAGAAATGAAAATTCATCTTGAATTTTCACACAGCTTTTCGGGGTGAAGGAATTTTCCAATTTTCTTTACAGATTCGTAATCAGCAGGTTCTATATAGCGTGAAAATATACTTTTCTTTTTGAAAAAGTGCCAATTAAGGGTAGATTTTTGAGGGTAAAAGTGTGAAAACTTCAAACTCAATTATCTCGGAAACCCTTGGAGATATCACAAAATCCTTGCAAAACCAAGCTACCTATGGTAGCTAATGATATGAAAATATGGTAAGTGAGCCCTTTCCAATGAGCCTAGTGCCTAGGCCCTACGACCCTATCGAATCAATTAAGGATTAATTTTGTTGCTATAAAACAAGACGAGAAATGACCACTTTACTATTAAAAATTTTAACATGAATTTTCTCGAAAACTAAGGGTCCAATTAGGATTCTGAGTGCATATTTGAACTCTACACACCCTAATCAGGGTGTACAGCTATGTTATTTAGCGGAGAAATGAAAATTCATCCCAAATTTTCACACAGCTTTTCGGGGTGAAGGAATTTTCCAATTTTCTTTACAGATTCGTAATCAGCAGGTTCTATATAGCGTGAAAATATACTTTTCTTTTTGAAAAAGTGCCAATTAAGGGTAGATTTTTGAGGGTAAAAGTGTGAAAACTTCAAACTCAATTATCTCGGAAACCCTTGGAGATATCGCAAAATCCTTGCAAAACCAAGCTACCTACGGTAGCTAATGATATGAAAATATGGTAAGTGAGCCCTTTCCAATGAGCCTAGTGCCTAGGCCCTACGACCCTATCGAATCAATTAAGGATTAATTTTGTTGCTATAAAACAAGACGAGAAAATGACCACTTTACTATTAAAAATTTTAACTTGAATTTTCTCGAAAACTAAGGGTCCAATTAGGATTCTGAGTGCATATTTGAACTCTACACACCCTAATCAGGGTGTACAGCTATGTTATTTAGCGGAGAAATGAAAATTCATCCCGAATTTTCACACAGCTTTTCGGAGTGAAGGAATTTTCCAATTTTCTTTACAGATTCTTAATCAGCAGGTTCTATATAGCGTGAAAATATACTTTTCTTTTTGAAAAAGTGCCAATTAAGGGTAGATTTTTGAGGGTAAAAGTGTGAAAACTTCAAACTCAATTATCTCGGAAACCCTTGGAGATATCGCAAAATCCTTGCAAAACCAAGCTACCTACGGTAGCTAATGATATGAAAATATGGTAAGTGAGCCCTTTCCAATGAGCCTAGTGCCTAGGCCCTACGACCCTATCGAATCAATTAAGGATTAATTTTGTTGCTATAAAACAAGACGAGAAAATGACCACTTTACTATTAAAAATTTTAACTTGAATTTTCTCGAAAACTAAGGGTCCAATTAGGATTCTGAGTGCATATTTGAACTCTACACACCCTAATCAGGGTGTACAGCTATGTTATTTAGCGGAGAAATGAAAATTCATCCCGAATTTTCACACAGCTTTTCGGGGTGAAGGAATTTTCCAATTTTCTTTACAGATTCGTAATCAGCAGGTTCTATATAGCGTGAAAATATACTTTTCTTTTTGAAAAAGTGCCAATTAAGGGTAGATTTTTGAGGGTAAAAGTGTGAAAACTTCAAACTCAATTATCTCGAAAACCCTTGGAGATATCGCAAAATCCTTGCAAAACCAAGCTACCTACGGTAGCTAATGATATGAAAATATGGTAAGTGAGCCCTTTCCAATGAGCCTAGTGCCTAGGCCCTACGACCCTATCGAATCAATTAAGGATTAATTTTGTTGCTATAAAACAAGACGAGAAAATGACCACTTTACTATTAAAAATTTTAACTTGAATTTTCTCGAAAACTAAGGGTCCAATTAGGATTCTGAGTGCATATTTGAACTCTACACACCCTAATCAGGGTGTACAGCTATGTTATTTAGCGGAGAAATGAAAATTCATCCCGAATTTTCACACAGCTTTTCGGGGTGAAGGAATTTTCCAATTTTCTTTACAGATTCTTAATCAGCAGGTTCTATATAGCGTGAAAATATACTTTTCTTTTTGAAAAATTGCCAATTAAGGGTAGATTTTTGAGGGTAAAAGTGTGAAAACTTCAAACTCAATTATCTCGGAAACCCTTGGAGATATCGCAGAATCCTTGCAAAACCAAGCTACCCACGGTAGCTAATGATATGGAAATATGGTAAGTGAGCCTTTTCCAATGAGCCTAGTGCCTAGGCCCTACGACCCTATCGAATCAATTAAGGATTAATTTTGTTGCTATAAAACAAGACGAGAAAATGACCACTTTACTATTGAAAATTTTAACTTGAATTTTCTCGAAAACTAAGGGTCCAATTAGGATTCTGAGTGCATATTTGAACTCTACACACCCTAATCAGGGTGTACAGCTATGTTATTTAGCGGAGAAATGAAAATTCATCCCGAATTTTCACACAGCTTTTCGGGGTGAAGGAATTTTCCAATTTTCTTTACAGATTCGTAATCAGCAGGTTCTATATAGCGTGAAAATATACTTTTCTTTTTGAAAAAGTGCCAATTAAGGGTAGATTTTTGAGGGTAAAAGTGTGAAAACTTCAAACTCAATTATCTCGGAAACCCTTGGAGATATCACAAAATCCTTGCAAAACCAAGCTACCTACGGTAGCTAATGATATGAAAATATGGTAAGTGAGCCCTTTCCAATGAGCCTAGTGCCTAGGCCCTACGACCCTATCGAATCAATTAAGGATTAATTTTGTTGCTATAAAACAAGACGAGAAATGACCACTTTACTATTAAAAATTTTAACTTGAATTTTCTCGAAAACTAAGGGTCCAATTAGGATTCTGAGTGCATATTTGAACTCTACACACCCTAATCAGGGTGTACAGCTATGTTATTTAGCGGAGAAATGAAAATTCATCCCAAATTTTCACACAGCTTTTCGGGGTGAAGGAATTTTCCAATTTTCTTTACAGATTCTTAATCAGCAGGTTCTATATAGCGTGAAAATATACTTTTCTTTTTGAAAAAGTGCCAATTAAGGGTAGATTTTTGAGGGTAAAAGTGTGAAAACTTCAAACTCAATTATCTCGGAAACCCTTGGAGATATCACAAAATCCTTGCAAAACCAAGCTACCTACGGTAGCTAATGATATGAAAATATGGTAAGTGAGCCCTTTCCAATGAGCCTAGTGCCTAGGCCCTACGACCCTATCGAATCAATTAAGGATTAATTTTGTTGCTATAAAACAAGACGAGAAATGACCACTTTACTATTAAAAATTTTAACTTGAATTTTCTCGAAAACTAAGGGTCCAATTAGGATTCTGAGTGCATATTTGAACTCTACACACCCTAATCAGGGTGTACAGCTATGTTATTTAGCGGAGAAATGAAAATTCATCCCAAATTTTCACACAGCTTTTCGGGGTGAAGGAATTTTCCAATTTTCTTTACAGATTCGTAATCAGCAGGTTCTATATAGCGTGAAAATATACTTTTCTTTTTGAAAAAGTGCCAATTAAGGGTAGATTTTTGAGGGTAAAAGTGTGAAAACTTCAAACTCAATTATCTCGGAAACCCTTGGAGATATCGCAAAATCCTTGCAAAACCAAGCTACCTACGGTAGCTAATGATATGAAAATATGGTAAGTGAGCCCTTTCCAATGAGCCTAGTGCCTAGGCCCTACGACCCTATCGAATCAATTAAGGATTAATTTTGTTGCTATAAAACAAGACGAGAAAATGACCACTTAACTATTAAAAATTTTAACTTGAATTTTCTCGAAAACTAAGGGTCCAATTAGGATTCTGAGTGCATATTTGAACTCTACACACCCTAATCAGGGTGTACAGCTATGTTATTTAGCGGAGAAATGAAAATTCATCCCAAATTTTCACACAGCTTTTCGGGGTGAAGGAATTTTCCAATTTTCTTTACAGATTCGTAATCATCAGGTTCTATATAGCGTGAAAATATACTTTTCTTTTTGAAAAAGTGCCAATTAAGGGTAGATTTTTGAGGGTAAAAGTGTGAAAACTTCAAACTCAATTATCTCGGAAACCCTTGGAGATATCACAAAATCCTTGCAAAACCAAGCTACCTACGGTAGCTAATGATATGAAAATATGGTAAGTGAGCCCTTTCCAATGAGCCTAGTGCCTAGGCCCTACGACCCTATCGAATCAATTAAGGATTAATTTTGTTGCTATAAAACAAGACGAGAAATGACCACTTTACTATTAAAAATTTTAACTTGAATTTTCTCGAAAACTAAGGGTCCAATTAGGATTCTGAGTGCATATTTGAACTCTACACACCCTAATCAGGGTGTACAGCTATGTTATTTAGCGGAGAAATGAAAATTCATCCCAAATTTTCACACAGCTTTTCGGGGTGAAGGAATTTTCCTATTTTCTTTACAGATTCGTAATCAGCAGGTTCTATATAGCGTGAAAATATACTTTTCTTTTTGAAAAAGTGCCAATTAAGGGTAGATTTTTGAGGGTAAAAGTGTGAAAACTTCAAACTCAATTATCTCGGAAACCCTTGGAGATATCACAAAATCCTTGCAAAACCAAGCTACCTATGGTAGCTAATGATATGAAAATATGGTAAGTGAGCCCTTTCCAATGAGCCTAGTGCCTAGGCCCTACGACCCTATCGAATCAATTAAGGATTAATTTTGTTGCTATAAAACAAGACGAGAAAATGACCACTTTACTATTAAAAATTTTAACTTGAATTTTCTCGAAAACTAAGGGTCCAATCAGGATTCTGAGTGCATATTTGAACTCTACACACCCTAATCAGGGTGTACAGCTATGTTATTTAGCGGAGAAATGAAAATTCATCCCGAATTTTCACACAGCTTTTCGGGGTGAAGGAATTTTCCAATTTTCTTTACAGATTCGTAATCAGCAAGTTCTATATAGCGTGAAAATATACTTTTCTTTTTGAAAAAGTGCCAATTAAGGGTAGATTTTTGAGGGTAAAAGTGTGAAAACTTCAAACTCAATTATCTCGGAAACCCTTGGAGATATCGCAAAATCCTTGCAAAACCAAGCTACCTACGGTAGCTAATGATATGAAAATATGGTAAGTGAGCCCTTTCCAATGAGCCTAGTGCCTAGGCCCTACGACCCTATCGAATCAATTAAGGATTAATTTTGTTGCTATAAAACAAGACGAGAAAATGACCACTTTACTATTAAAAATTTTAACTTGAATTTTCTCGAAAACTAAGGGTCCAATTAGGATTCTGAGTGCATATTTGAACTCTACACACCCTAATCAGGGTGTACAGCTATGTTATTTAGCGGAGAAATGAAAATTCATCCCGAATTTTCACACAGCTTTTCGGGGTGAAGGAATTTTCCAATTTTCTTTACAGATTCGTAATCAGCAGGTTCTATATAGCGTGAAAATATACTTTTCTTTTTGAAAAAGTGCCAATTAAGGGTAGATTTTTGAGGGTAAAAGTGTGAAAACTTCAAACTCAATTATCTCGGAAACCCTTGGAGATATCGCAAAATCCTTGCAAAACCAAGCTACCTACGGTAGCTAATGATATGAAAATATGGTAAGTGAGCCCTTTCCAATGAGCCTAGTGCCTAGGCCCTACGACCCTATCGAATCAATTAAGGATTAATTTTGTTGCTATAAAACAAGACGAGAAAATGACCACTTTACTATTAAAAATTTTAACTTGAATTTTCTCGAAAACTAAGGGTCCAATTAGGATTCTGAGTGCATATTTGAACTCTACACACCCTAATCAGGGTGTACAGCTATGTTATTTAGCGGAGAAATGAAAATTCATCCCGAATTTTCACACAGCTTTTCGGGGTGAAGGAATTTTCCAATTTTCTTTACAGATTCTTAATCAGCAGGTTCTATATAGCGTGAAAATATACTTTTCTTTTTGAAAAAGTGCCAATTAAGGGTAGATTTTTGAGGGTAAAAGTGTGAAAACTTCAAACTCAATTATCTCGGAAACCCTTGGAGATATCGCAAAATCCTTGCAAAACCAAGCTACTTACGGTAGCTAATGATATGAAAATATGGTAAGTGAGCCGTTTCCAATGAGCTTAGTGCCTAGGCCCTACGACCCTATCGAATCAATTAAGGATTAATTTTGTTGCTATAAAACAAGACGAGAAAATGACCACTTTACTATTAAAAATTTTAACTTGAATTTTCTCGAAAACTAAGGGTCCAATTAGGATTCTGAGTGCATATTTGAACTCTACACACCCTAATCAGGGTGTACAGCTATGTTATTTAGCGGAGAAATGAAAATTCATCCCGAATTTTCACACAGCTTTTCGGGGTGAAGGAATTTTCCAATTTTCTTTACAGATTCTTAATCAGCAGGTTCTATATAGCGTGAAAATATACTTTTCTTTTTGAAAAAGTGCCAATTAAGGGTAGATTTTTGAGGGTAAAAGTGTGAAAACTTCAAACTCAATTATCTCGGAAACCCTTGGAGATATCGCAAAATCCTTGCAAAACCAAGCTACCTATGGTAGCTAATGATATGAAAATATGGTAAGTGAGCCCTTTCCAATGAGCCTAGTGCCTAGGCCCTACGACCCTATCGAATCAATTAAGGATTTATTTTGTTGCTATAAAACAAGACGAGAAAATGACCACTTTACTATTAAAAATTTTAACTTGAATTTTCTCGAAAACTAAGGGTCCAATTAGGATTCTGAGTGCATATTTGAACTCTACACACCCTAATCAGGGTGTACAGCTATGTTATTTAGCGGAGAAATGAAAATTCATCCCGAATTTTCACACAGCTTTTCGGGGTGAAGAAATTTTCCAATTTTCTTTACAGATTCTTAATCAGCAGGTTCTATATAGCGTGAAAATATACTTTTCTTTTTGAAAAAGTGCCAATTAAGGGTAGATTTTTGAGGGTAAAAGTGTGAAAACTTCAAACTCAATTATCTCGGAAACCCTTGGAGATATCGCAAAATCCTTGCAAAACCAAGCTACCTAAGGTAGCTAATGATATGAAAATATGGTAAGTGAGCCTTTTCCAATGAGCCTAGTGCCTAGGCCCTACGACCCTATCGAATCAATTAAGGATTAATTTTGTTGCTATAAAACAAGACGAGAAAATGACCACTTTACTATTGAAAATTTTAACTTGAATTTTCTCGAAAACTAAGGGTCCAATTAGGATTCTGAGTGCATATTTGAACTCTACACACCCTAATCAGGGTGTACAGCTATGTTATTTAGCGGAGAAATGAAAATTCATCCCGAATTTTCACACAGCTTTTCGGGGTGAAGGAATTTTCCAATTTTCTTTACAGATTCGTAATCAGCAGGTTCTATATAGCGTGAAAATATACTTTTCTTTTTGAAAAAGTGCCAATTAAGGGTAGATTTTTGAGGGTAAAAGTGTGAAAACTTCAAACTCAATTATCTCGGAAACCCTTGGAGATATCACAAAATCCTTGCAAAACCAAGCTACCTACGGTAGCTAATGATATGAAAATATGGTAAGTGAGCCCTTTCCAATGAGCCTAGTGCCTAGGCCCTACGACCCTATCGAATCAATTAAGGATTAATTTTGTTGCTATAAAACAAGACGAGAAATGACCACTTTACTATTAAAAATTTTAACTTGAATTTTCTCGAAAACTAAGGGTCCAATTAGGATTCTGAGTGCATATTTGAACTCTACACACCCTAATCAGGGTGTACAGCTATGTTATTTAGCGGACAAATGAAAATTCATCCCGAATTTTCACACAGCTTTTCAGGGTGGAGGAATTTTCCAATTTTCTTCACAGATTCGTAATCAGCAGGTTCCATATAGCGTGAAAATTTATTTTGCTTCACGAATGAGTGGCAATTTGGGGTAGATTTTCAAGGATAAATGTGTGAAATTCTAGAACTCATTTTTCTGGGAGACACTTTTCCAATGACCCTAGTCCTGGATTCTTACGACCCTATAAGGGGTTAAATAATGCAGTAAGAATCAGATATTACACTTTCAGAATTCATTTCTTTTACAATGATAACTGCAGAGTAATAAATCAAAGGTAATAGAAAGCTAGTGTAGTAGTATTTATTTTTAAACTAGTTGCAACTCTTCTCCTTCTAATTTGTTTGTATAAGGGGTTAAACATTTACGTATTTAAAAGCTGATGTCTCCTGAACTAATAATGGTATAAAGATTAAACAAACGTTAATAGGAAGCTCATACAGTATTATTTATTGCTAAACCAATTCAATCCTTAGCTTTCCAAATCTCAACGTGCTATACGTCTTCAATTGCGGTACAGGCTTATTTTTCATTTATAATGGTTCTTGGTAAAATGAGGGGTTATTTATAAATAAAACAATTATATTTTGACGTAAAACATTTATTTCGTGAAAATTAGTTTTCCTCAAAAGGCTCTTACATCAAGAATATCTTATAATAAAATACTTAATTTTCAATCGTATTCATAAACACATTTTTATTAGATTATTAATATTGTGGCACTTGGATACAAACTAAAGATTACAGAAAAAAAAAAGATCTTATATAGGGGTGGATTGAGTGTATAAATGTAAAAAATGTTTGTGAATAGAACATATACATATATTCATAGACTAAAATAGTATATCCTCTCAAATTATTAAAGGACACATATGTTGTAAGTCTTGTTCGCCTCCAGGTATTGACTAAGGAGAAAGAAACGGACTCTTCTCCAGAAATTCTCCCTCTGGATCCAGAGAAACACCAGCTCAATCCAGATCAGAAAAGCGGCTTCTTCGAGTGCTGCAACTAGAACAAAATTATTATTACAAATTGGAAAATTTCAAAAGAAATAAAATTTACATGAACTTTGCAGGCGGCGGGCAGGACTCAGAAGATTCTTTTGGGATATCTACGAAGTTCTCTGGAGTCTGGTTGCTACTGCAGCTGCAAGTTGCTATCTTGTGGACTCTAAATTAAAATAATAAATTCAAATATTAGACAAATTATTCTAGCAGTAGTTAAAAACAGTTATATAATGGGTAATATTATATTACCAAGCTGATGATGTTACGCCGAAACAGAAACTTAGAACAAGTTTTACTTATATTCAACTAAAAATATTGAGAGTTGATTTTGGCAGCTGCTCCCACGATGTCCATTCCCTTGATGTCCATCCACCTCAACAGCTGGGGTCAGCCGCAGCAAATGATCTGAAAAAAAAAATTAATTAGAAATCAGCGAAAAAATTATACATGATAGCTGAAAAAAATAGATTAGTACCTGAAAAACAAAGTTCATCAGTCAATTTACGTCCTAGTTTTAATTTGTTATTAATTACATTCATTCATCAATCATTCAACATTCAAACGTGTTTTGTGTGCGTTTCGCGCCTTTTCAACGGAATTGACGCGATTGACTTTTGCTCTATCATTTCACGATGTTACTTAAAAGTGATCAATATTATGCTACGCTCAAAGAAATGTCTGGTGAATTTTTGACAATAGTACTTGAGAGCATAAACTCAAGACCTCAATTAACTTTGTTTTATAAGTAGTATTACATCAACGTTAACCAATTTTGAAAGAGATTTCAATCTAGATGATGATTACCTAACTTTCTGCCCAAACTGAGTCGGAATAGTTGAATTTGTTCAAAATAATGTGCGACAAGACCTACTTAGCTACGAGCTAAACTGCAGTCATGTTGCAAGCCAAAAATATAAAATCTGTGGTTATATAAACCAAGAAATTTTATATTTATCTTACAACCTTTACTTCTATATTCTGGCATATCCAGAGCCGGATTATCCGTAAGGTATAATAGGTACGTACCTAGGGGTCCCTTTTATTGGTTTTCTTTCTTTTTCTGTCTTAGGAGACATTTATTTGTTAAAATTTGAATGGCAGCGAAAGGGGTGCTTACTTTTTTGCAATCTTCCATTCCAAATGTGTTCAATACTTCTTCAAGTAATTAATTTGATTCAAACAGATTGAACCTTTTTCTAAATCTAGAAAATTTTGAGCGAATCTAAATGCTAAACATTTTTAAATCAATAAATTATTCGCTTCTATCAAAATTAATGTTTGATTGTTTCATTGTCACCATCAACCAAACTGTACTTGATTTAATTCGGTTTTATTCAGTCTTGTGTATTGATTTGATTAATGGCAAGGAAATATCGTTGTAGATTGTTGATTGCTTTTTGATTTGGTTGATTGGTTGTGTTCTTATAATCAAAACCAAAAGAGACATGGTTTTGAGATAAAGGTTGAATAGATCTTACTCTTAGTAACTTACATTGAGTTATACCGTTATAATATAATTATATATAAATATTTTTTTCTGACAAAATTTAGAGAAGAATGACTAGATTTTCCATAGACTTACTTAAAAAGTAGTACCAAACTAGGAAAGGTCTAAATGAGATCATCCTATCTAATGATTTCCCAACCCTTAGTGAAAGTGAAACTGCGATTTATTGTATTATCTTTACCCTACTCTAACTTTATACTCCTACTTATTGCAATGTCTTAGAACAGTACTGATAATGAAAGCAGTCGGTTATTGAGTTGCAACAATTAGATTTTCTTGTTGAAATAATTGTTAGTTTCTGGCGTCATACATTAATACATTGTGATTTAAAATAATATTAAAATAATTATGTTTTTGTGACACTGGAATGGAAATGTGTGTATGTAACATTGAATACAAGTAATAATTGGTACTAATAATTGAAAATTGTGAGTATTTGAATATTTCGTATTTTGATTGTTTGATATTTGGGGACATGTAAAGTAAATTTAAGACTCTAATCACAATATTACCTACTACCTAACTTAGTAAATTCTTCTTGAAAATTTCCCACATTTTTGGTTTATCTGTGTCAGTTGTTTCTTAGAGAGGCTAGATTACTTTTATCTACTACATAAAAAATATTTTTTTCCAGTTGCTTTACCACATTATTATGGTCTATTTCGAGGCTCACAAAAATTTGTGTTATATTCTAAATGTTTCTGAGTCAGGAAGAAAGTGGAAAAAAGTCTAATTTGTATTTTAATAAAAAATCAAATGGTTTGATGAATACATAAGATCAAAATGATCAAAATGAGGACGGGGCAGTTCTTTTTCATCCTATTATTTATTCTGTATTGTGAGTTTTCCCAAAAATCTTACGCCAAACAACGGAATGTTCTCAAAAATTATGAAGACTATATAAGAGAGACAGCTAGGGTAAGTAAACGAATTAAATAATAAGTAGGTAATTTATAATTTATAATTTTTCTCGAAAATTTATTTCACTGTTGCTGTAATTTTCACTAAATATCTTTCTGATGCTACAGGAAGGAAGAAAGAGGAAGTATATCTTCATTTAGCTCAATTTTTTCCTCTTATAATCAAGAATCAGTTAACGTATAATTGCTAACAATTAAAAATATAATTTTATTATTGAAAGCAGAGCGATTGGTGAAACTTGCAAAGAAAATTGAAACTTTGTTATTGAAGACCGGGCGAAAGCCACCGTTTCGATTTCGTATGTTGAACGTGTCCCCGCATAAGTATCGCTTCCTCCAAACATGAAACATGAATTTAAATCAGCCAACACATTCCCCATGAGTTATTATTCGCTTCATTGTAAACATATGCATATTGCAATTTTCTCTTGCGGTAACTGTTGCCATTAACATGTTGCAAAATAGGTATTACTCATTTTACCTTGTCAAAGGTTTTATTTCTGACCTTAATCAATTTTAAATTGACATAAAACGGCATTGAACAGTGAGATTTGTTGTGTTAAATTATATAATAATGTTGAAAAATATCTAAATTGTCTGATGGGAAAAATGCTACAGCTGAATGATGTGTGACACATATAATTATTTAAGTAGGCAATTATTGCACTCGAATGAATTATCTAAATGGTATTTACGATATTGAAATCGCTAAAAATAAGGAAATAAAGAATATATCCTTACACAGAATACTTTAGGAAGAAAAATTCGATGCTCTTATGGGACTACGATTTAAATTTTTAATTGGCCCTAATGCAAATATGATTTAAAACAAGCCTTCTGGAAATAAATTCAATAAAAAGGAGCAATAAATATTTGCTTGATATCTAAATAAAAACAGACTTAACCTTCAAACTACATAAATTAATTTATGATGATTGATGAACGACTCACAGTTGTTGCAACTATAGAGAAAAGATTGAATGAATAGCAAGACGTCATGGACATGAGAAACGTAATAAATAATGCTCAATACCAATCCTGCAAAATTTGAATAACTATATAATGATGCTATATATTTTTAAATTAAAGAAATATTTACTGGTATAGTGGGAATTTATTGAAAAATTATTTAAGTAATGCCGGTAAAATAATAAACACTGAACGCTTGTTATACTATACTTGAAAATGAAAATTCAGATTGTTTGTTGTTTTTAAGGATACTTCAATTGGTAACACTAATCACTCTCTATTTCACACTTCGTTTACATTGGTAACTAAAATTAACTCGTAGCCACCTAGCGGTTATAAGCGAAACTATATTGTAAAGTGGATTCAATCTTAATCCCCATATAATCGTATGTAATGTTACTGGTTTTGTTAGCAATATTTAGTGGCTTTTTTGAGATTGTTTATATGAAATTTTATACTACAATAGTTCTTAATTGATTTGTTCAAGTTAATTCAGTGAAAAACACTTGGCTTACGACTTTATTGTTACATTAAATAACCTCAAAATTTGTCTTTCCAAAGACTATACTCTTCAAAATATGGAATTAATCGAAGAATTGGTGATAAAAATTGTTGTGTTTATGGATGTCATTCCAAAATTATTCGAAATATGGATTTGAGTTTCCAGAAATTTCCTAAAAAGGAGGAGAGTGCCTGTAGTAAATAAAGTTGGCAACTGCGAATTAGTTGATAAACGAGTTATGTGGATTAGAAAAATTCGTACAAGAAAAGCTGAAAGCTGGAATGTACAATACAAAAATGTCATAAATACTTCCCCGTAATATTATTTTCTTTGAAGCTATGAATTTTATAACCTCACGCAGTCTTCCAGTAACAACTAAAAATTGTATTTAAATAAAATGAATTTGAAAGAAAAAACTATGTATTATAAAAGAAGAAAGTCAACACTTTCCCGCACAATTGGAATTGAATCAAATCATTTAATGAAATACGAATATTTCTTCGGTGAATATCAACGTATTTACATTGTAAACAGACTACTAATTTGCCGCAAGCCACTTTTGACCCGCCATTTTGTAAACACAGTGCTGCCGCCAACGGTAATTTCAGTTGCCAACAGCACGGGGGCGATCACGTGACTTTTTTGCTACAGCCAATCCCAGTCTGGGTAACATACGTCAAAGTGACAGTTGTTTGTTTAATCTCAGTTCGTTGTTCAACACTTGGGTCATAGTTTCAGTATCTATCAGCTGGATATTTTCTAAAAGAATGATGTCCTTTTATTTCGAAAGTTTTCCTGGTAATGTGAAACAGGCTGAAGGAATATTCCATAAGTTTTGATGGACAAAACTGTGAACTAACTTAAATTGTTTCGAGAAACGGGCTGTTGAAGCTAGAACTAACACAATACACACGGAAATAATGAAAATAATACAGCAGTCACAGCATCTTCACAAACAACTTATCTTCATATAACTTTTAAAAGTAAAAATTTAGATCTGAAACTAACACAATACACGTAACAATTTAAGAAATAGTCTAAATACACACAAATACACACAAAAAAACGTCAAAAACATTAATAAACACCAGTAGCACAAAAATCAAGCAAACAAATAAAGAGTAAACAATGCTTACGAAATGTCATTTTGACGTTTGCCATTCAAACTGGGATTAGTTGGAGTAGAAAGTCACCTGATTGCCCGCAACCCATTGTCACTTTTAGTTCAAACATTTGGCACTTGTCATTTGTGTTTTTATCGTCTTATAGTACACTTGTTTAGAATTATATTTTTAATATCCGACTAGTTCATTATTATTTTTATAATAATACTGTTTCTAGAGTAATTACATGATAAATAATATCCGAGGGCATTATTTTGCAAAATTACAAACGTGAATATCACGTTCTCTAGTTACAGCAAGTAACTAGAGTAATTTCTCTGATAGAAATCACAATGAAAGGACGTATATCGCTGAAATTTTTGACTGAAATAGCACATTGGTCGGACATTAAACATTGAAGGCACCACGGGAGTTGAACGGATGATAATGTTCACGGTCAACGTACACATCTTAGGCCAGAGGCCCTCGGAAAGTACATTGTTGACCTCAGGCATTATTTTCCGTTCAACTTCCGTGGTGCCTTCAATGTTCAATGCCTGACTAATGTATCTACCTTAATTAATATAAGAAACGTTGAAATTCCAATGGGAAAACCTCATTCCTAAGATTTTAAATTCAATGTCTTGAGATTGTGTGCTTATTTATAATTATTTAATCATCGTCTTTAAAATTAGAATCAAAATATTATTTTTGTTTGTCTAGAATATTGACCAATTATTTTTACATATGCAACCATCATTGCATAGATCTAACATAGTAGATGCAATGACATTACATCATCCATGACGTCATACTATTCATTTAATATTTTCCCTATAACAGGAAATAAAAAATATTATTTTTGTGCTGATGTAAAATTGATATACATTTGGACCAATCAGACGGTTTACATCATAATCCCGTAGAATAGACTATAGTTCGGTTATGATTTTCATTTATGGGCTAGTTCCCGAAAAACTGAAGAGATGGCAGCATCTAGCACATTTTGAAAAGAAGCAGAATTGTTCAATTTTTATTTTGGTTAGGCCGCTGCTTTCATCATTTAACATATTTTTAAATCTCTTCTCGCGGATTGAGAAGCTATTCTAATTTTTCTCCTAACTCCTGAAAAATCACTTATGGTGAATAATTTTTAATATTGTACTAATTGAAGTATATTTTATTTTAAATCTGATAAATAGTTTTCAAATAATATTATACCGCGACATATACTTAGTTGTCAGTTTTGATAATTGTGAAAAATTTCAGAACAATAGGGTGTAAGATGGATCTAAGCGCTGTGTGAATAGGTTTCTGTATGTTCATTGTCGCAAAATGTAATTGTTACGTAGTAGGAGAAGTTTGATTTCATTGCTCTGTAATGACACAGTGTCTTTTGCGATAGGTATATGATTCCAGAACATCTAATAATGCCTATAAAAACCAACGTAAAACGTGGATAGATATTTATGTATCTAGTGCGCGAAATTATTCTTTGGTGCTTGAGAATGAGAGATTTTTGTCGAGGCGATAGCCGAGACACAAATCATTCGAAAGCTTCAAAGAAATTTCGTGCATGAATTGCATACAACATTTTTCCTACAGACATTAAAAAATTATATTAAAATCATATTAAAATACGAAATACTTCGTGCCCGTAGTCATGATAAACAACTCCAATGCGACATTTCGCATAATAATATTGATGTACAAATGTCATCATTTTTTGACGTCTGTAGAAAAATTACATTGTGCGACAATCTGCGAAGTAAATATTGTACTGTAAACAGAGCATAAAATACCGAAACAGAATCGCAAAGTATATTTTTTTACAATAAAATGAACGTCTTTTAAATAATGAAATTCATTTTACATTATAAATTATTTATATTCGCATCAGACATCATTTTCAGCTTATTTAAGGTTAGAAATCAGATAACACTTCTAACATTTTACTACCAACGTTGTTAAAAATAAAGAAAATAAAAATTTGGAGTATTCAACGACAACTCTTTAAATGTTATTTCATTTTTCAAACAAATAATGTATCAAAACGCAATGAATAATTTGTGTTGTGGTTTTTATACAAATAATAAATTTGTTTATCAAATGGTAAAATCTTTGCATGACAAAATAGGCCAACATAAAAAATTGCAATTTTCAAGGAAACTTGTTTCTGCGATGCAATTATTATTATTATTATTCAAAATTATGTTTATATCCTGTAAAACTGACGCAAAAATGTAAATTTTGCTAACGTAAATTGTTGCAAAAACTAGAATAATAAAATCAAATATTTGAAAAACATTCCATTGTGTTACAATAAAATCATTGTAATAACTTGAATATATCTATTTATGAAAGTTATAGTGAAACATTTAGAGATAAATAAACAAATAGGAAACATGAAGATTGGAAATTTCCAGATGATAATAACAGAATAAATATTAAATTATGCAAGAAATGTTTTGATGGAGTTATCTTTGATTGTCTTGAGCGGCAGAAACGTTCTAGAAAACTTGATATTTTATAAATAATTTTATCTATTATTTTTAAATGAGTTTAAAAATATCTTAAGAGGATAGCATATGAACTTTCGTCCTTCACAGTAAATTAAAGGAGTCTAAAAATCCATGAGATTTCGATAACAAATGCATTTATTAATGCGAAAATCGGTTTTACGCTCTTATTAACGATTTTTAATAAAATTTTGTTTTTAGAATTTGGATGATTGCAATAAATACACAAATTGTATTTCAACCAAATTTTGCACACCGCAACTTCTATCCGTAGAAAGTTTTGCAAAAGACAATATAAGAATCGTTGCAGAAGATGTTCTTGTATTTTTAGCAGATATTTTTGAATAGCTGAAAAAACTTTTCAAATGTAAATCATTTCTTTGTTATGACAATCGTTATTTTAGGAATTGCAGAATGTAACTAATTTGTGATCTTCCGTTTTTTATATTGAAGAGATATTTCTTTTTTGCAGAATGTATGTCATGTATTATATAGTCAAGTATCTATATTATTAATCAGAAAAAAATAATATATAATTAATTTTAGTAAAAAACATCCTCATAAAAACTTAAGGTGGGACAATTTTTTTAAATAATTGGCTGTCATAGCTTGTGAATAAAAAACTGATTAAAATAAAAAAATATAATTTCACTCACACAAATTCTCCTTCAGGATCGAGGTCGAGACTTCCTAATTCGCTATCCTTCTCTCCCAGATGGAGTTCGTCGACAGAAAACGTTTTCCAAGTCCATGCCATTTCCCTGCTTGAATAGTACTTCATTTGGAATAGGAAGATCCACTGAGCCTCCAACGAGTGTTCATAAACTTCGACCTGGAGATATTGATGTAATCGGTGCTATGGGCGACTCTCTGGTGGCAGGAAACGGAGCTTTAGAGCAGTGGGCCATGGGGACCATGATTGAAAATAGGGGCGTCAGTTGGGCTGCAGGTAAAAAAAATCAGGATGATTCCTTCATTTACTCTAAAAAAAATATTTCAATAAAAAGTTATCTCGTGAACGTCATTTCGAGAACGCTTATGGAATGACAAATAGTTGAAACAGATATCACTTTGATAATTGAATAGTAATCTCGTAAACGTCATTTTGGGAACGCTCTTGGAATGACACATAGTCAAAACAGATATCACTGTGATAATTGAATAGTTATCTCGTAACACTTTTGAATTGATCAATATTTGTAACAGATATCACTTTGATAATTGAATAGTTATCTCGTGAACGTCATTCCGGGAGCGCTTTTGAAATGATCAATATTTGAAACATATCAGTTTTATAATTAAATAGTTATCTCGTGAACATCATTTCGGGAACGCTTTTGAAATGATCAATAGTTGAAACAGATACCACTTTGATAATTGAATAGTTATCTGGTTAACATCATTCCGAGAACGCTTTTCGAATGATCAATAGTTGAAACAGATAACACATTGATAATTGAATAGTTATCTTGTGAACGTCACTTCGTGAATGCTTGTGGAATGATCAATAATTCTGACAGATGTCACTTTGATAATTGAATAGTTATCTTTTAAACGTCATTTCGGAAACGCTTTTGGAATAATCAATAATTGAAACAGATATCACTTTGTTAATACAATAATTATTCCGTGAACGTCATTTCGGGAACGCTTTTGAAATGATCGATAGTTGAAACAGATCACTTTGATAATCGATTAATTATTTCCTGAACGTCATTTAGGGAACGCTTTTGAAATGATCAATAGTTGAAACAGATACCACTCTGATAATTGAATACTTATCTCGTGAACATCAATCCGGGAACTCTTTTGAAATGATCAATATTTGAAATAAATATTACTTTGATAATTGGAGAGTTATCTTGTGAACGTCATTCCGAGAACGCTTCTGAAATGTTCAAACAAATATCACTTTGATAATTGAATGTCATTTCGGGAACGCTTTTGAAATGATCAATTTAGTTGTAGCAAATATCACTATGATAGTTGAATACTTATCCCGTGAACGTCATTCTAGAAACGCTTTTGGAATGATCAATAGTTGAAACAGATATCACTTTAATAATTGAATACTTATCTCGTGAACGTCAATCAGAGCACTCTTTTGAAATGATCAATATTTGAAATACATATGACTTTGATGATTGGAAAGTTATCTTGTGATCAAACAGATATCACTTTGATAATTGAATGTCATTTCGAAAACGCTTTTGAAATGATCTATTTATTTGAAACAGATATCGTTTTGATGATGGAGTAATTAATTCGCGAACGCTTTTCAAATGATCAATAGTTATAACAGATATCACTATGATAATTGACTGATTATCTCGTCATTCCGGAAACGCCTTTGAAATGACTAATAGTTGAAATAGATATCACTTTGATAAATGAATATTCATCGCGTGAACGTCATTTCGGGAACGCTTTTGAAATGATCATTAGTTACAACACATATTACTTTATCAATTGAATAGTTATCTCGTGAACGTCATTTCGGGAATGCTTCTGAAACAGATATCACATTGGTAATTGAATAGTAATCTCGTTAACGTCATTTCTGGAACGTTATTGAAATGATTAATAGTTAAAACAGATATCACTTTGATAATTGTATAGTTATCTCGTGAACGTCATTTCGGGAACGCTTTTGGAATGGTCAATAATTCTAACAGATATCACTTTGATAATTGAATAGTTGTCTCGTGAACGTCATTTCGGGAACGCTTTTGGAATAGTCAATAATTCTAACAGATATCACTTTGATAATTAAATAGTTGTCTCGTGAACGCTTTTAAATGATCAGTAGTTGAAACAGATATCGCTTTATAATTGAATAGTTATCTTGTGAACTTCATTTCGGGAACGCTTTTTAAATGATAAATAGTTGAAATAGATATAATTTTGATAATAGCACAGTTTTTTTGAAAACGCTTTTGAAATGATCAATTGTTGAAACAGATATCAATTTAATAATTGAATAGTTATCTCGTGTACGTCACTTCGGAAACGCTTTTGAAATGATGAATAGTTGAAACAGATATAATTTTGATAATAGAATAGTTATCGCGTGAACGTCATTTTGGAAACGCTTTCGAAATGATTAATAATTCTAACAGATATCATTTTGATAATTATATCGTGAATGTCAATCCGGGAACGCTTTCAAAATGATCAATAGTCGAAACAGACATCACTTTGATAATTGAATTGTTATCTCGTGAACGTCATTTCGAGAACGCTTTTGAAATGATCAATAGCTGAAACATATATCACTTTATGATTGAATAGTTATCTCGTGAACGTCATTCCGGGAACGCTTTTCAAATGACCAAATGTTAAAACAAATATCACTTTATAATTAAATAGTTATCTCGTGGACGTCATTCCGGGAACGCTTTTCAAATGACCAAATGTTAAAACAAATATCACTTTATAATTAAATAGTTATCTCGTGGACGTCATTCCGGAAACGCTTTTGGAATGATCAATAGTTGAAACAAATATCACTTTGAAAATTTAATAGCTATATCGTGAAGATCATTCCGGGAAAGCATTTGAAATGATGAATAGTTGAAACAGATAATAAAATAGTTATCTCGTGGACGTTAGTTCGGGTACAAAGACTGTGCCACTGATTTCAGGCTTGTAACAGTGATTTCTATTTGATAGTTGAAATCAATTTAATTCCCAATTCCTAATGACAAAGTTAACTAAATAACAATTCAAATAAAGTTTGTTATTTAGCATCGATTTGCAGATTAGAATAAATTATGCTCATTTCATGATACAATGTGTAGCTTGAAAATATTTCAAAAAAAGTGTTCCTTTGTAAAAAAAAACTTAATATTTGAGCACGATTATCTGCATGTGCTTGTTGCGAGATAAAAAACTAATATTTTTTCCTAATTGCAAGAATATATTATTCACCAATATTTCCTTTTTTTAATTATATGTTTTTTTAAACAATAGCTAATTTTTTGTCCGCTAAAACATGATATTAGTTGTTAGTTAGTATAATTACATACTTCACATAACGAAATTGATAAAAAATTAATTGCATCTATTTCCGAAGTGTCAATAAGAAACATTTTCTTGGAACAGTGTTTTTAGGCCACTGATTATATATTTTTTTGTAATTTACCACGTTGGAAGCCATGTGCGATCGACGTAGTCGCACATTTTTAAATTTTTTGGAAGCGTGAGATATTTGATTTATTGTAATAAGTGAACTCAAATGTATACAGGGTGTTCTAGGAGAGATAGTGATCTATTAAAATATAGTGGTAAGTTATTTCGAACAAAAAAAGTTTTATCAACATTTGGTTTAGAGACAGCTGTATTTCAAATAACGAAATTGGCGTGTGCCAATTTCTGGCACGCGCACAGTGCTGAATGTTGATGTGCAATACACTCATGATTTTTAAAATATTCGGTATATTATTCCCAAATGATGTAAAACTTAGATTATCTTGTTGATATAGACAATGTTGATAAACAATATATTGATAATATTTATAAAAAAAAAAGTTTATATTTTACTGAGAAAAAAAGTGTTGAAAAAATTATAAATTGATTCCATGCTTCATATATCTAAAGGTTACGATATATGGCCTTAATGTCAAGTGTGATGAGCGATTTTTTGTTTATTAGCTGCGTCTCTCAAGTTGGGTATCTTTATGTAAGTACCTACACACTTTTTTTGTGCTGACTGATTGTATAGCTGTCATGTTTGATAAAACCGACATTTTGAAGGGGAATGTTCTCAAGTTCATCAACTGAAGTCGCAAAAAAATAAAGTCGTAGTTTGTAAGTACCTTATGTGGTTTGCGGCACATCAAAATAATTACAGGGCTTGGCTGTTTGGCAACTGGTATAACGCAATGCAAGAAACGTGTGTGGGAAAATATCTGTATATGAATGCATTTTATGCCCTCAAAATTAATTTGAACATATTTTCTTTTTTAAATTCCAGAAACGTCTATTACCATCTTCAGGCATCTCCATGAAATAAAGTATCAATTGAAAAATGCCCTTTGAGAAAATTAGAATAAATAAATTGATTTTATTTATTATCCTATTAAAAAAAAAGAAAGGATTTGACTGATATATGGTAGAAGAATTTATTGGTCCCCTAAGTGGGCAAACAATTTGTTCATACTAAAGCTGATATTAAACAGGAAATGTAGGAAAAAGTTATATTAAACAAATATAAAAATGTGTCATACAAAGTCATTGAACCCTTTATCTAGTAAGCATGCAAACTTCTCAATATATTTTCTCTGAAATTAATATCAATGAAATTTGTAGAATTTGTTAAGCAATATTTGCAATATTAACATTTACACAATTTAGCCTTAAAAATATTACTCTTTACGCAGAATTTATTGTTACGTTTTGTGGAATGTCCTCGAATTTGTTTTACTGCAATTTGCTCTCTCATTTTGCAATTACTATGCTAATACTAAGTTCTGAAGCCATTGCCCACAAACTGATTCCGACTGGCTGACTAGCGTGACTGGTTTCTTTTTAGTGGAAAAATGCATTGAAGGACAAATATATTACACTTGGAAAAAATTTTCAGGTACCATTTAATTGAACAGCAAACAAGGAGATTGAATAAACAAATTGTATCAACTGCTAAACACAAAACACTTGCACAAATCTTTATTTCAATTAAAATAAATTGCCTCATAAAACTTGATTTTGATAAACTATGTAAATGTCGTATGATTTTACTAAATTTATTATGATATAGTTTATATATAGTATGGCGGTGTCAAGGTCTAAATGAGTTGAAAGATATTCCAGATCAAGCAGGAAATCATATTTTATTTATAATAATATTTTACAAGATAAACGTGACAGTAAATAATAAAACTTGATGATAAAGCTCCAAAATTATTATCCTTCAATATTCTGCATTAGATATTGCAACTTGTTAACAAGAAAAGGATAATGACATTATATCGTTTAATAACATAGGGAATGAAAAAAGCTATAATACCTACTAAATAAACTCACATTAGGTGATGAATATCACGCTTCTTTGACTTCTATATCTATAAGTACCTACAATAGAGGTTGTCAAAAATTCTGAATACATCCACTTCAGAATAAGTGAACTGTGGACTTTTGGTAACAATTTGAGAGCACCAGTTGTAATTATAGAAGTCAAAGGGAACTAATACTGAAAATTCAGAATGCTTTCCGACAGAATTTGAAAGAAAAAGATTTAAAAATTGCAACTGACGAACTAAATTTCGATATTTTATTTAGATAAACTAAGGCACTAAATACATGAATATTATCATCCGCCATTTTGCGTCCTTAGAAAGCGCTTTAGCATATGTGAACAGTAATATGATGATTGAGTCGAAATAGTTTTATCTTTGGGTAAAAAACGTGATAAAATAATATCGGAGTCTATCTAACTATTTATTTTTGGCATGATGTATTATTTGTAATCAAATCACATGGTTCAATTTAGAATTTCCAGTTTTCAAATGTTGAATCAAATTATTCGGCTTTCAATCATATATAATTAGAGTAATATTAAATATTTAAAATAAAATTTTGGAATTTTAATTTATATTCTGTAATATAATTTTTGAAAACAATCTGACAAATTTATTGCGTCTCGGGATCTTTAAATATGTGAAACTCCATTGTTTATTTTCAAACTTAGTAATCTTTAACCTTAAAACCTATAAAAACTTTTATGCATATTTATTGGAAGATTCATTATTTTACTGCTCTCATCCAAGGGATAAAAAACATGGAAGTCTACTATTTGCAATTTTTTATATCGCATGTCTTGATAAAAAATTGTGAGTTCGTAATATTTTACTCATCAAAAAAATAATTGATTATATATTATTCATACTTATTATTATATGTAAATATATAATATATATTTTATATAATAGGTACCTATGTATAATACATAAATATATTGATCAATTATTACTTGAAATTGAGGTTAGATTCTATGATCATGTCTAAAAATCTAGTTAAAAATATATATTAAAATGAACTGAGATAACTTCAATTAAAATTTTAATCTGATCATAACTTTAAATGGAAATTTTGACTGAATATACGTACTTATTTATAGAGTACTTATAATTCGTCTGTGAATCTCACAGCTACAATTGTCGCTAATAATGATGATAAATCATTCGGCACATTAATGAGTCACTCCGATACTATTTTCTTCAGTATTTCAAGTTATTATCACATTTTATCCTCGTCAAACAACGCATTTCCTGTAATGTTTACATGGTTTTCATATGCTTTCTTTTGTTGACAGGACACAAAATGACGGATGATAATATCTATGTTTTTAGTGCTCTAGATAAACTGGCGGTAAACAAATTATATATTTGAAAGTTAAATGTTGGAAGAATAGTATATTATATAGCGAGAAACTTGAATGCTTGATTTAATCCTGAGGGTGAAGTTTATTGCACGAGACAAAGTTTAGGGCAATACTCACCTGAGGAATTAAAGGCACTCAAGTTTTATGTTATCTACGCTATATTATGTTGAATCACAATAGTCTAAAAGCAGATCAATTATTCTTACAATTTTGACAAACTTGGTACAAAAAATGTTGAGTAAATTCACTATAGTAACATCGCTGGTTGTTAAATAAATAAGCTTGCTGTCTTAAAGATAAGTGAGAAATTTGATATTGATAAGGCTGCAGAAGAGGTAACTGTAAAATATTTCCCCAAAAATCTAGGAAATTCACAATCAACAATACGATGCATTTGTAAAATTGTGTCAATTGGGATAATGCTAATATAAATCATCGATAATATGTAGTAGTCAATTTTGAATTTGAATTATTTCGCGCGTTAAGTGAGTGTAAAACTAGCTGCAGTGCGACTGGTCTCTGGTTGATTGATCTTGGGAGGAAAAAGAAGAAGCAAGTTGTCGTTGAAAACAGTTATGTGTTGATGTGAGTATGGAGTGTATAGAAGGAGGGATAACTTAGGGTTAAAAGAAGTGAGCTAATTTTGGATGCAAATAATGGTGGCGCTGTTCATAAGTTGACTTTTACGCGCCAATTTTAAAAGTTACCATAGAAAGCGGGGATTAACAGTTATATTTATCCATCAGATTCAAAGAACCAATAAAAGGGAAAAAGACAAAAAAAAATTGTAAGAAATATACATACTCTATGTGTACAAATTAATTTATTTTATAGAGAATATATAAACATTTCACATAAAACTATAATAAGTAATGTTCGATGAGAAATCAACATAATAAATTAATATATCATTAAACATTCGTTAAAACTTTGATAATCTTTTATACATTTTACTTTTATTTTTATTTTCCTCATTTGTTTTATTCCGTGTTTTTGCTAAAAAATGGCGTCTAATAATTATACTACAACATTTACCCATTCTGCATTATCTTTTGTATTTGCAACTGATTTTTGCTCAAGTAAGAAACCAAGTTAATCAACAGAACTTTATTTTGCCGCTTTGTTAAGCTGCATTCACAACCACTTTAGACTCTGCTTAATTTACACTTGAAGTTCAAATTACGCAGGGTTAAAATTTGTAGCATTCACAACCACTTTCAACATTGCTTGAAATTTTGTAATGCCATTTATGAAAACAAATACAAAATAATGCAAATATTGAATACTTTATTCTTCTTTTCGTTTGAAAGAATGTATTTTCAAATTCAATGCTTAATTCTTTGCGGGGCATAAAGAATAGTTGTTAGTACAGTTATCTATTTACTTTTTAAATAATTTACTTGAATAAATATAGTAAGTTAACAAACTTTATGAATCTAAATTCAATAATCTCTCGTCCATTTTAAAGAAAAGAAATGATCGATTAATGAAATATCAAACCAAGCTTCAAACCATCAATTCACTGTTTGCATACGGCTTTTATTATTCTATTTGATTTGAAACGTCGAAAACACATGTTGAATCGGAAGATGCAATGCACATGCGCACATGCCAATTCGCTAGCGACTTGAAGTGAAAGTTTGCACTTTGCAAACATTCCAATCCGAACGTAAAGTACGCAGACTACAAATTTCAGTTGTGAATGGTGACTACTGAGCTCATACGCTTAACTTTGAATTTTAAGCTAGCATGAAATTGTGCCATGTTCAAATTCGGTTGTGAATGGACCTTTAGTCTGAAGATAGTTTAAAGTGTCTAACTTCAAAATGTAACTTACGATCAGCGCCACTATTAATTGCGCACAAAATTGAACCGTATTTAGAGATAAATTCAACTTTATGTTATATTTACGTACGAAACAACTAATAGCGCATGCGTCAACTTTAAACACGTTTTAATGCGACAGTTGACAACACCCTGGATCGAAACGTGCTTTAAATATGACTGACATAAAATTATTAATAAAAAAACAACAATTTCTTCGTCGTCTTAATATTTCTCTCATTGGCAACTTTCACAACGCAGTTCCAATAATAATGAAACAATCGCAAGATCTTTTTCAGACATCATACAATAAAACAAAACAAACTAAACTCCAAACTATGTTTAAAGTGAAATCTAAGAAAGACGTAGACACGAAACAGAATCGAAATCAACAGAATATTTGAAAATGACAGTCAGAGAAACCAACACAATACATCAATAACCCTAATTAGTATCAACGTAAAATGAAAAATACACTTTATTTTGATATTTTACCTTACGACCACTATGAAAATACCTAATTTCTTACGTTTATGTTTTTACGTACTCCTTATGCTTATTGCAGCATAAAGTTACGAGCATTTATTTCGTTATTGACTCTTGTAACTTGTAATGTGTTTTTATTTACAAGTTTGTAAAACTTGAAAGTCGCCTGTTTGATGGTCTTTTGTTTTGCTTTGATCAGCAAATTCAAACTCAGCTTTAATAGATACATTTTTTTGTCTTTGATATATGAAATAGTAGATTGTTTGACAAGTAGAGAAAAGTGAGAGTTTACCAGCGAGAGTAAATTAAATTTACACGAGCAAAGTAATATCGCTTTTCTTACGTGACATGCTATTTTTTTATATACTTGATGGAAAACTTGAGTGGAAGACGTCAAGAATAGAAATCATTTTCTACAGAAATACTAATCAAGGTTATGTTCTTGCAAAAATGTAATAACGGTTTTGACAACTGCCTAGCAAAGCATAGTAACAAATAAACAATATTAAAAATTAATTTGTCAGAAACGTCAGAAGCCAAAGATTCTCGCGAAATTCTGGATGCAGCTAAAGAAGTGATTTGCCGGCGAAATCGAGAGAATTTTTGTTTTCTTATATGTTTGACCTGTAATTTTTTCTTAATTAGGTCAAAGCTGTCGTTTGGGCGCGTGTCATAGTGCATTTTTTGTTTGTTATTTTTTGTTACTAATTAGAAAACTGGCACTTTTCTTTACTGATTTTTACATATTAATCCTAATGTTTCCTATCAAGTATACAAGAAAAGTACATAAGGCTATTCCAAAAGTGAATGAACTGTTCGGATATACAATCAAGGGCAGTTCGTGATTTGAACTATTGTTTTTTATTTAATTATTTTTTATTTATATAACAGTTTAGAATTATCAAAAAGACTGTTCTTACTAGAAGAAAGACAATTAAATACTGTTTTCTAACATTGTAACTTTGAGTTAATTTAGAAATACATCCTTCTGACCTTCGTAGCTCTTTTTAAATTTTATTGATGTCTGCTTCTTATCTATTTCATATTATTATTGAAATAAAGTTAATTATAAAATGAATTTAAATAATTGTTTTTGTTTTGATTGAATTAAAATACGTTAAATTTTGAAGAAAATGATAATTATAGAAATAAAGGAAATTTTTCAGCCGTTGAATTGAGCCGGAAAAACATTGTGGATTTTGTTGCCTGTCCTTGACCAATATCGTGATAATATGTAATATTGTTCATTATTAAATTTATTAAACTTGTATTCATCAAAAAAATTGTCTACTGTAATTATTTTCAGGTGGCCAGTACTCATGGAAAGAGTTTCTCACGCTTCCCAATATTCTCAAAATGTTTAACCCCGACTTGACCGGATTTTCAACAGGTACAGGAGAATTCCTGTCCCTTCATTCGCAAATGAATGTTGCATTTCCGGTAGCAGCGGATGCAGATGCCTTGCATCAAGCTAGAATTCTAGTCAGAAAAATGAAGGAAGACCCAAGAGTAAATTTTCAGAAAGACTGGAAAATGATTACCGTGTTTTTTGGACAAAATGATATTTGTTCTGGACAGTGTTATGGACCAGCTGAAGCTACTCCTAATATGCATGCCAAGAAATTGATGAAGGCTTTGGATTTTTTACAAGAAAACTTACCGAGAACTTTTGTCAATCTAATCCCTGTACTAGGCAAGTACAATACAAGTTATTTTCTTGATTTTTTCTTGTAGAGTGGGTGCTATGTGAGTGATCTAATTTTTTAACAACATGTTCTAATTTAGTTTACTATTTAGTAAGATAATAAATTATTAATAACTGCAGATATGCGATAACTTAATAAATGTCATGTCATGTTAATATCACGAATAGATAAAACCAAATTCACGTGCTGCTGTGTTTTGACTTTGCGGAGCAACAGCATAATATTTTTGATAATTTATCATTTATTGATAGCTAAATCATGATTGATATTTGAGTTTTAGGTAAATAGAATTTGTTTTTGCAGATCCATCAGTTAGCCTTCGTGTGAAACGATCACTTATTTGCCGGATATTCCACACAATGTTTTGTTCCTGTTTCCATCAATTTGGAGCTGTAGATGAAATGGCTCAAATTACTTCTTTAGCTCGGCATTATCAGCTTGCAGAGGAACAGCTAGTAAGTGCTCTAAAACCTTTTCCAACCTATTGGCCAATTTTTATCCGTTGTCACAAAATTTTTATTATGTAATACAGTCGTACCAATCTTCAACTTTACCGTAAATGTGTCATTTTATCATCGAAAAGATAAATGTTTGTAGATATATCTAAAAATACTTTACCGAAAAGTTAGAGATAATCCAACAAAGCAAAAAAAGAGAGATTATTCCTTATAATTTAATTTGTTTATCTAGTCCGATGGACCACTTTTATTATAGGCCTCACTTAGTATGACGTCAATACTTGAATAATCAATAAGAACATCCGTTATTATGATAAAATCACCAGTGAAAAAAATGAAAGCTAATATACATTCACCTGAACATCTGTTAGAATATTTGTTTTGCAAATTGACATTGAACTTTTTAAGATTTTGCACATACTTATTTTAGATGCTATCTATAAATTGCAACCATATTATTTAATATTATAACCTTCCACAGCAAGGTACAAGGTTTTGTTTCAAGAATTCGATATTTTTATTAAGAACTCTGTTCTTTCCAATAACGTTACAAGATGTTTGTAATTAGTATTTTGATTAAATTTATTGTTGAAAAACTGAAAAATAGTTGAAATATGAAACTCCGTGTTTCCAAATTTCAGGCATAAAATTCTTGTGAAAAAATTGCACAAATGTAAAACCAACCAACCGAATTCTCTCTTACTATATAGATTGCCACCCTTGTGCCAACGAGGGATGCATGTCAAAACGTGCGTTATTCTTATTGGCATACAATTTGAAAACATGGAATTTCATATTTTTTCTTTACAAGCTCAACCTTCCGGATTTTTGGGCTGTTACGAATTGCATGCCTTTTAGTGTCAACTATTTCACATTACAAAGGCATGCAAATTGTTTTTTCAAATTCTACTGGAGTTTGCACTATGATCGAAAAGCGTTCATCCGTCAATAACTTTTTATATCTCTCATTAAGGGGCATGTGATATAAAACCGAAGGGCCCCAACTATCGTTATTTCGCAGTAATATCTATAGGGAATGCAGCAATAACTTTTGATGTGCGTACACGAGTTCGGCACCAAGAACATGAACTCGGCACCAATGCTAAGCCGATTAGCTCGGGGCGCACATAAACTCGGCCCTGTCAATTTTTAATAAACCCACGATCATCTTGCAAGATTTGGTTTAATAAGTTAAGTACAACTTTGAAATCACTCATGTTAGGCTAAAATACAGTCTATAACAAATCATTTTAGGCTAATTCACTACGTTCGCGTATTAAAAATACGTCCCTGAATATTACCGAATTGGGTTGCGTGGGCCTGTGGGACAGAACTTGAGTCCGAGACAGCCGAGAAGGGTGCACTGAACTTCTCATGTTGGGTAAACGAGTATTCAAATGTACGGCTGAATTTTAGTCTGGTATATTATTAATATAAAATCGGTAGGGCCGGATTTAAGCATGGGCGTTTATGGGCAACTGCCCAGGGCGGCAGATATTTGGGGGCGGCAAATTTTGAGCAAAATATTTGAAATTGCTTGATAACTCCAAATTTTGTTGCAAAGATATCATTCTAATTTTAAATTGAACAGCAAAAACTGAATCGAGTAGTTGTCTCAGGTTTCTAAAAACTCAAACATAGGCTATAAGTGCTCAGTTCACATTAATAGTCATCTGGACTATATTTGGTGAGCACATGTAAGGGATGAGAACTTAGGCTCGCATCTAATTTCTAAAGGACCTTTGGTTTGCACATTTTTTTAATTGAATCACTATTCACTGATAGACGTTTTAAGCTAGGGAGGCTGTCAAAATATTATTTTGAGCTAATGAGGTTCAACACTACACCCAAATTATTTGTTTAAGTTTTAAATGAACTGAACAGTCTTTATTGTTACATACAATCGTCTGTTCGTGTAATTTTTGGAAGAACAATATTTACTCATTGAAAAAGATTAATATTTGAGGTATTAAAATGAACTATGATCCGAAAAAATGGAGCGGCCCTGCATATAAAAAGGGAACTATAAAAAAATCACAAAAATAACAGGAAGTGTTGTAGATAAGTCGCAAATTTGATTCCTTTCTTGAAGAAAACAAGTTGATGGTAAATACGTTGATAACACAAATGAAAATAATTCTGAAGAACAGAGTAGGTACCTAAGCTTTTTCCAATGTTTTGTTGTGTAAAATTGCATATTTCAAACTGTCGATCTACTACTTCACCTCTGATTTCAATAAAAATTGGCGAAAAGTTTGTTTTAGTATTACATTGTGTGTGAGATGACGATGCTAGGGACTCACTAGTAAAATATAATTTTGTCCGTAGCACTAAACTCTAACCTGCGCTGCTTTGCACTCAATTAACAGGAGGGCTTCACCCGCTTTGACCAAGCACGATGTGAAATCTTGAATGACAATGATGGCAGAACAAATCCTTCCCGGTGCTTAGTGCACCTATTGTTAATGTTTCGGATTCAAGATTCCACGTCAAGCTTGGTCCCGTTAATTGATTGCGTAGCATGGCTAGCTTAAACCAAGTGTCAAAATTTTAGTTCACTAGAGTCGATAATACCATACGCATACACATATGCACAATGTATACATGTAAGAAGTAAGATCAACCTAGTCTGACCGCGAATATTCATTATTTCCTCTTCAAGTTTCATCGAAATCGGAGGTGAAGTAATATATCGACAGTTTGACTTTCAATCGATGTATTTTTCACAAGTTAAGTATTATTTTTACAATTTACAACCGTATACTTCCTAGCGCACAGATTTTGATGTAAGAGATAAAAAATAAGAATGGCAGGTGGAGGGCGGCAGGTCCACTACTGCCCAAGGGCGGCAAAAAGGATGAATCCGGCCCTAAAAATTTGATGTGCCTAGAGAATCTCACTCAGGTGATCGAAGTCGCCCCTTTTGATACAGTAAAGAAATATTTAGATTATTTAGATGTAATATTAAAACTTAGAAAATTTACCTAATCTGTTCCACAATTATCTATTAAAACCAATAAGAATTGTTATTGTCTTATCAAATTTAAATTGTTTGCTCATAGTAATAGTTTAGGATGAAATTTTGTTTTCAATAAATTACTGTTCATTACAATACAAGAAATAACTTCAATATAATTCGTAACTGTGATTTATTAAAGAAGTATCACTACTAACGTGCAATTTTCGTGAATTATATTCGACAATAAACTACAATGTAGCTTGAATTTTGATGGTAATATTTTGAATGATCAATAAAATTATCAGTTTTGTTTTTAGGTTGCTAGTGGACGTTATGACAAAAAGGATGACTTCACTGTGGTTCTTCAACCCTTCATGAAATATTTTAATGCACCGCAGGACCCGGAAAGATTATATGATGAAGTAATCGATATTTCGTATATAACATATGATTGTTTTCATTTTTCGCAGAAGGGACATGCCCTAGGTAAATTTTATAGTTATAATGATAGTAATATATTTCTTTCCTCACAAAATTACGTCATAATGCATATCTAAGCCTTAATTCACAATGGGCGTAAGCATGAGAAGTTCATAACATAATCTTACGCGTGTTCACAATGAGCATAGCATAAGCATAGCATAAAAATTATTTTATAGAGATATTGCGGCCTGAGTTGATAATAAAAAATGGGTACATTTGGTTTTAAGTATCTATCACAATTTAAATCACTTATCCTAAGCAACGCTTTGCTTTATTTTTGTTTTGATCCGATTATTTTATCAAAAGAACCCTTTTAAAGACTCCTTTTTTAAAATTTTATATTTGAAAATATTTTTCATTGCTTTTGGTTTTGTTTTTTATTTTAAAGGTCTTAGTTAAGGGCATTACTTTTGTTTCTGCACATGTTTGCAATTGAATGTCTTTTTTGGAAGACGAAATTCGTTTAGTATTGTTATTACAACAAAGATTACAAAAATTCCTAACCACAAAAAAAAGTTTATTTTCATTCATTTGACACATTTACTGTCTGTGTCTGTAAAACTATATTGGACATGCGCATTAAGAAAATATATGCGTAAGAATAAATACGTAAAGTTGAGATGATTTCAACTTTCTTATGCAGCTGTTATGCACTACATAAGCATAAGAAATACGTAAGAGCATTGTGAACACGGCCATAAGAATCGCACATGTTAAACTTTATGTCTTATGCATTTCTTATGTACTTCTTATGCTTACGCCCATTGTGAATTAGGACTAACGATTCTTCTATTATTAATAGTGATGATGAGTGGAAAAAATATATTTTGTCATTTCTTGTACAGAACCTGCACCCAGTTCTTTTTTTATTCCACTTCTTAGAAGCCGTAAGGTAATAAATTTTTATAATTTTACAGCCGCTAATTTACTTTGGAATAATTTACTTGAACCTGTTGGAAAAAAGAACTCCAAACTGTTAAAATACGTGATGGAAAAATTTAGGTGTCCTACACTCGATGCCCCATACTTATTCACCAATCAGAACACGAAAAAATTTTATGAGACTGGAAGGCAATAAACGGAACTCCTAATTAATAATACCATTACTCTGTATACGGTAAAATGTATTTATTAAAAATAAACTTTTGTATAATAGCTACAATAAAATTCTTTCGTATTAGTATTAGTAAAAAATAACAATAGGTAAATATTTGATTTGGCATGAATTTTCCACCAGCAAAATGTATTCTGTGTTTCTGCTAAATATAAAACGTATTTTTACATTAATATGACGCACTGGTATACACATTTGTACGACTTGGAACTAAGTTTGTTGTAAGGATGCAAACATCAATATATGTTTACAATTCTTACTCACACGACTAATTTATTCTTTATTTGCACGTTTTGCGACAGTGCAATATAAATGTATTCTACGAAGTTGTCATTTATTCAGGATGTTTTCTATTCCCTAAGTGAGAATGCCATGAATAAGATAGTGAAGAAAAAAAAAACAACTCTGATACATGATAATAAAATAATTTCGATATTTGTCTGAACTCTTTTCTTAGTGACGACCTATTTTTAGATTTATTGATATCTGGGATAAGTATAAATAAATTTATATCCGAAATTGGACAAAGTTACAAAAAATAAATGCAAATATCAAAGTTAGTGTTGAATTAATTGCCTGTATATTTATTTCATTCTAAATTAGTAAACATTTTTTTCTCAGATAATTCTGTGAATATTTTTGCATAAGTATTTAGGAAAATTTTATAGCTCTATTTTGAATGACAATGTTCCTGTTTTCTCTATAACTAGATAATTCTAAAAAATTATCAAATCATAAGTTCCTTGAATGTCCTTAAATATTTCCGTTCTCTTGAACGGTTTCCTGTTTACCTATATCAATTTGTTTATTTCCTACCGAATAACTTTACTGGCCCCGAAATTTTAGAGACTATTAGCACAATGTTCTTTTGCCAAATTTGTTTCATGAACGCTTTTTAGTTTACTTTGACAGCTTATTAAAAAGTGATATGTCTGCATCTAATAATTGTAAGGTCAATAAAGGGTCTATTAGCATTTTATTAGTCGTTCGTTGCACTTATGACCTTTCAATTTCTTGTCTAGGTCGCATGACAACGAACAGATTACAAGATATTCGGATTGAATTTTTTTTAATGGCTCTATCGGCATTGGAAATTACTACAAAATATTATTTAACGTCGGAAGTAACTGAATTTTATTAGCTTATTAACATTTACTCAATTTTAATACACTATAAATATTTTATTGGTTGAAATGCATCTATTTTGATTGATTATTTGCTATAATATTTATAATAATCTCAATAAAAAACAATAAGAGAAATAAATTATTATTCATATACGGACGAATAAAGTAGGCTTTTATGAAAAATTATGCAACAAAAGTTTTATTGCACACTTTTATTGTACGATTTCAGTAGGAGGATCCATCACACTGATTATCAGTATTTAAACAGTTGAGAGGTATTTTGAAATCCATCTATGATACTCAAGTCTCATTTAGACATTCTGAACTACATATTTTAATTCAAATTTATAAAAACTTGTCAACTTCAACTACAACAGTTCAATTCACAATACCGTTTCCTAGCTACCAATATAAGCTGTCAAAATGACTCACAAAAGTAAAATTTTCATGAATTTTCCACTCATGTATAAATTCTCCCATAAGACAAGTGAAATTATCATTTATTATACCACAAGACGTTGAAGTATTATCGATTATTTTTGTGGAACTGAAAAATTAGAATTTCTTGCATTTTCTTTGACGAATAATAGAGAAATGAATTGCGTTTTGATATGGAAACTAGTTCAAAAAGGTTTAGTGATAGATCAGAAGATGAAATTGATGAAGATATTCCGAAAAATATTTCATTAAATACGAAGAAACAACAAAATGGAGGTATCCACATCTTTGAGTGAAATACTTACTTTGACCACTAGTGTGATACCCGATGGTATTTCTACACGTCCAAATACTCACTGATATGCACCGTTTGTATGGCGATTTAGCATTTTTAACCTTGTTATAAATACTACGAATGGAATAGTCATGTAAATTTTATTATATCTTACGAAAGTTAGGACGATCGAAGATATAACGTTGTAAGACAAATGTGAAAAGTCTCTGATGCACTCACGGAGCTTTCAAAAATACTTGCTTTGTTCATATTTTTAACCAAGCCGCTCGTGTATTAAAGAATCCCTTTTTACACTTGTCACATTAAGAACAAAATATTCCTTATCAATGATTTCAGAATATCAAAGTAGAAACTGGAATGTTTTATTTTCTTGATATTTAAGAACCTAAATAGAAAAAAAAATAGTATAGGATGGACGTTTCATAATAGATATTGATGATATAAGTTTGATATAACTATTGTAATGAAACGTGTGTGATGTTAAATCACGAGGCGATCAGCCGAGTGTTTCCATCACTCAAGTTTCATTACATCAGCTATATCAAACGTGTATCATTCAATATTTTATCTACGACGGCCTTAATTGCTGCTGAACTATATTTTTTTATTAGATGTTTGACATTCGAAAAACATTTAGTGTAAAATTCATAGCTTGATCAAGTGGCATTTTATTCATGGTTATGGAAACTATTTGTTAGTTTGACAGCTGTCAAATTTATAAAGAAAATAAACATATCTAATTGTAAAAATCTTGTCTTAAATGTTTATAAAATATAAATTTACGTGTGTGAATTAATATTTTTTTATAATAAAAGAAACTTAAAATTTGATAGAATTTCTATTTTTATTATTTCTCTTACAAAAAAGGACGAATCACCTATTAGCGCACCGTCGTAGATAAAATATTTAAGGGCAGTTGTTCATTAAAAATTCGCCGCAAGCGGATTGTTTTTTTCTTGAATTGTAATGCGTGCCCTAAAATCATGTCTTATGAAACCTGTATTTTAATATACTATTATGTTTTTGTACTTTTTTTGTACCAGAACTTTATTTTATTCTGTTGCTAAAAAATCAACGGTTTTTGTTGTTTTTATTAAAAGAGTTCAATATACTGGCCAATAATTATTGTTCCATTTAACTGATATAATCTATAGTGCATTTATTTTGAGTATTTTAGTATAAACAATTTAAAATAACAGAAAAATTGAGAACAGATAAACGCGTAAAATATATGAGAGTCTTTAGTAATTTAAAAAAAATTTCAGCAAATAGTTTACTGGTCAACTGCACTTGAAAACTTTGGAAATAAATATAGTAAACTCTTTCACAGCTGTCAGGGATTGGAATCTTTGGAAAATTAGGTTGATTCTGCAAAATTTCAGTGATTGAAATGACTGAAAACTAGACTAGTATTCTTTCTTTTGGAAACAATCAAACACCAAAGATTCAAATCTCTAAGAAAAAGGACAGAAAATCAATTATCTACAATATCCGTTTGAAATATTTTCATTCAAATGATGTACCTTTAAACACTATTTAAAATATTGCTTCCAAAACAGCTAAAAACAGAGCTCATGGTATAAGTCAATGTGAGAATCAAAATATGCTGAATTAAAACAGCAATAATTTGTTTGATGTTTACTGATAGTAAATCCTGGTATCATTAAAAGCTACAGTACGATTTGTAAAGCTGTAAATTAGGTATTATTGCTTTAACAAGAACTCCAAATTAAATTTGATCATCTTCGTTATCAATAACAACTAATTAATTTTTATTTAGCAGTAAAATTTGATGAATGTAAGATTGAAATGCGTTTGTGAAATAAATAAATTGTTCCACTATTTTCAATTGAAAATGATCAAAACTATTTGTCAAATAGATAAATTAGAGACTATAATCCGACATTTCCACTGCTTGACCTTACAAACAATGTTCTTCCTGTTCCCTTATCGAAAACAATTAAGTGCTAAAACATTTTTTGAATTTCCAATAATTAAACAATTTTGATGATAGTAATACAGTAAAAAGTACTTAAATCTTTTTTCAGTGTTTATTATTTATTAAATAATAATAAATTAAGAACAGCTCTTTTGCTACATAAATAATTTAAGAAATAAATAATATAAATAATTGCATAAATATATAATGAATTTGTACAAATTTATAGATATTTCAAATTTACTGAAGGTGTAATTATTTTAAAGCACTGATGTTTTCCTCTCTTCTTTGGGCTTGTGGTCTCGCAAAAGGCGGTAAATTCAATCGTATTTTCTCAACCTCATTTTCAGCTGAAGAAGATTGGGATGATTTCACCCTCTGATGCTTCTGTAACAACAAGAACAAAATAAGTAAGGTGCGTTCTTTCTTTTAAAATTATGCTTTATGAATAATCTATTCGCAATATATCTATAAAATTTATGTCAGCTTACCATTTAGATCCGCACGAAATTTAAACGCTCCAGGATAATTTCAGTGCCTTCATTTTCTGATGATTAATCCTTTCTGCGTGAATGAAGAAGCACTAGCAATGCTCGAAGATGATGCACATGAAGAATCACTCCCGTACCTTTTCAAAGGCTCTTGATTAAAATTCTTTTTAGATTTTCTATTATTATTGAAATCTGGTCTCAAGAATTTGTCGATAACTTGACGAATAGTCGAATGTTTACGATTGAATGGATTAGGATACATTTTGAATAGTTTTCACTGAACTGCACTCAATCGAAGTAATTTTAGTTCTGAATGTTGCGCCTCGCGTTTTGGCTTATATAGTCCAAGATACCGTGAAGGCCAATGTCAAAGCTGCGTTCCGTACGATAGACAGCTATGACGTCAATGCTACTACCGAGATGTAGTTTTCGTATGTAAGGTGGCTCGGCCCCAGGCAGTTTTTGGGGGATTCCACATAATTATCTTGCCTCCTGCGGCTAAAGGTATACAAGTGCACCTTTTTATTCTACTTTTTTGCGTGAGAAATTTGACCGAATATTTGCAGTGTAATGTTGATGATAATAATAAAAAGTTTTTTTCCGATGTTTATCTTCATTTATAATAACGAATTTACCTATAATTTTTGATACTTTATTCAATAACATATTCACAAACATAAAATTTATTTTTATTGAGATTTACTCAGAGGCAAGGTTGAGCTAAATGCAATTCTTTCACCTAACCCTTAAACGTATCTTAACTTAACCAATTTTTAAGGTTTGAATTTATGAACGTACTACAAAGAGATTTTGAGCGATAAAAGTTTGTGATTTAGTTTAGGTTCCTTTAGCACAACAAAATCTGAATATTTTGTCGCCAAGTTTCATACAAATAATAGGAGTCCTAATTTTCTAGGTCAAAAAAAATGTCACCCAAAAATCAAAGAGTTCCAACCGTTTCAGAATAGGGTATATTGATGAATTTATTTTATATTTCTAATTCACTGTTTACATCGTTATAAAATAGTAAAAAATATAAATTATGATTAAAAGTGCTGTATTTAAGTTTAAAAATATATTTAAAATTGAGAATAATTTTGAGCTGTTTAAACGCCGCCATTTTTGCGCGCTCTATGGATGACGTCAAATAACATGTCCAGTGACATTACAGTTCATTGTTTACTACAGGTGTTTTCGTTCTCAATTTATTTCAGCATTAAAAGAAGTCAAAAGTCAGTTTATAAGTTTTGCATTGTGCCTGAAAGCAAAATACTATCAGAAATGTACCTGATATAGTCTTCTTTCCAATCCAGACAGGTTTTAAAATACGTAAAAAATTATGTAAGACTATCAGAAGATATGATGTATCATAATAAATTTGACAGATCATGAACGATATTATATGTGATTAGTTTTAGCAATAAAATTCAGTGTATGTATGCGGCTTCGTTTAACATTTGCTCGTTTTAAGATAAACAAAAATTATGGGTTATGTTCACTGCTCATCATATTTCGAATTTTATTTATTAAAATAGCGTACATAATGTGTTATTATTGAATAATTACTTTGAAGTGTTCACTCATTTACTTCAGCGGACGTAAAATTTGAATTTAAAAGAAAATAAGACGGCATCATGAATGGATCTATTCTTGACAGATTATCCGATTGTGCTTTTACAAAACCACTGTCTTAAATGATTTATGATCTCACTAGGATGCTAAAATTACACTTAAATAATAAATGAATCTACAACACACACGTTATTACTATGTTTTCTAATCAAAAGCCTGCAATGCTATACAAATGTAAGCAGTGCGCACTTGTTGGCATAGTATTTGACGTCACATTTCGCTTTAACCAATGATGCTGCGTTTTAGAACTTTGAATTTCCCTCGCTAAATTTGCACTTCTATGATGGTTTAGTACATATTTCCTATTCTGTGCACAAAATTTATAAACATTTGATCAAATGTGTATGAAGTATTTAAAACAATAATGTGGTGAAAAAGTTATTGCAACTTTATATTTGTTATATATAGAGCTAACAATATCTGTAAGATGTGAAACAATTTTTCTCTTTCCAATGACTGTTTGCTAGAAAATAGGGCAAGAGAAACAGGAAGAGTAAATTTCTTATTGGTAATAATCTTTTATTCTAATTTTTCTGAGAAATGTTACTCTTGACAGTTTAGTTTTCTAGAACATTTTTGTTGATTTTATTAAGTGTGTTATTTCTACGTGAAATTTAACAATAGTTTTGTGTACTATATTCGTGAGCAAGTAATTTGTGAATTGTGAAGCATTTCAATTGGTGAAAAAGTATTTTGAAGAATTAAATATTCTTTACGAAATTCGATTAATATATTATGGAAAAGTTGGACATTGTAGCAATGAATTTCCAAACAAATATCTCTACTTGAATAAGAAAAAAGTCCAATGGCATTTGCATGTCAAGATTTTGGTCCGTCTAAAGAGGGCTTGCTCAAATTCCAGCAATCCAGCAGTTGATTTTTTAGCGCATTTTTCCGAAAAAAGCGCTATTATATTCACTTTGGCTGGCTGGCTGGCTGGCGTGACGCTGAGATCTCAGCAACTATACTATTTACAGACTTGAAACTGGTACTAAATAAAAGCTGCTGTTTCGTAGGCTTGCACAAATTGCTTTAATTCAAGCTCAGTGATTGTGGAAAATTGAATTATTCAATTACTTGTTTCAAGTGAAACAATGTCCATAGATATCTATGACATTAGGGATATGGCAACTAAAATTTATTAAAGTAGATAAAAATTTAGTTACAACTTTCGCCGCGGGTGTCACTATTATTATGTACAGTTGTCAAATCTGTCCGGGATTCATTCAATGACTTGTTTGACGCGAATTTGAAGCTTATTAGAATGAATTATTATTATTGGATGAAAATTTGTTCACTTTTGGTGTATTTTTTTTTATATAGCTTTGATAAAGATCAAATTATCATTTTAAGCTACAGCACTTGACCTCCTGTCAATCAATAACTAAACAATGAAGATTAAAAGGTATTTTTGAGTTTGTACATGTATAAATTATGTACCTATTAAATAGTCAACTTGAAACTAGTACTAAATGGAAGCTGCTGTTCATAAGTTTGCCCAAACTGCTTGATTTCAAGCTCAGTAATTGTAAGAAATGGTAATTTGCGAAATCTCTGAAGTAACAAGCATTCATGAGCTGTCAAAAATGCGCTTTCATCATCTAGATGATTCTTCCATTTTTTTAAATTAATTCAGCAATATTTATATTAAATTGTTTTAATTATAATCATTTTAACGCGAAAAATTGTTGAGCTATGACATAATTTGGATAGTTGTAGCGTAGTTTGCAAATTCATCAATTGGCGAGAAAATAATATGTTTCATTCAGATAGAAAATGTAAAACTGCCGCGTCATTCAGTATTTTTTTCTCGTCTCGAAATCATGTATTTTTTGTACTAGTGAAACAAATTATCTACCATGAAGAAAGTGATTCAACTTTCAAAATAATGCGACATTAATATAATATTATCTAGTATTCAATTCCAGTAATGTCTTTTCGAGTAAACTTGTTTTTTCCTTTTAATTGATTATTTAAATTAATTAATTACATTATATATTGCTCTCCGAAAAGCTGAATAGGAAAAAAATCATGTCCTTTCTTAATATTTCGTGTTACTCTATTTAAAATACCTTGAATTAAAAATGTTCTTGACATATTTGAGTCTTCAGAAATGTATTAAAACACCTCAATAAGGGCAACGTGAGATTAATTTTGTTTACCTTAACTTTCCATTCATCATATCGTCCACGGTTACAGAAAAAAATAATTGAAAATCAATCGATTTTTAATACCAGTTCTACATGTACTACTTATTCACGTCGGTTCCGTATTTATGCAAACAGGAAGATCAATTTTTGAAACACATCATACTTTACAGACGAGCAATAATTCGTACCATTTTATAGATTATTAAGGAAAATCAAATTGAAATGAAGGTTCTAGTTCATTCATAATTTATGCTATTTATTATTTATTAGGTAAATATTTCAAATAAAAGCAAAAAATAGCTACTTGGGCCACTTTTTACAGTCTGCAATTCTTTCAAACGTAAGACAAGTTTGCAAAATCGACTGAAAGTTTATTGACAGATGGTTTATATGAGTCCAAGAATGAAGCATATTCAGGTAAACTAGTTAATTTATTGCGTAACTCGTTACAATTATTTGCAATAAGCTTTTGATTAATTTTGCTAACTTGTCTTACGTTCGGGAGAATGGCAGACTGTAAAAAGTTGTAAAAGAAAATGGGTAGTACCACAAAATCTGTTTTTGGCTATACTAGCAGTGTTACTTTAAGAAGAATTTTAAGACAATATAAATATTTCAAGCTATTTTTATGGAGAATATTTAAATAAATTTTGTAATATGTGTTTTCTGTAATTTCCATCTGAAGATTATTCTCTAAAGTATTTGGGAAAATTCTAATTGCTTTAAAACACATCTTGACATAATGCTCCTAGTACTGCCAGAAACCGATCTCGTGGTACCACCAATTATTTTTTATAATTAAAATCCAATTTTCAATATGCATTAGCACCTGGCATAGTTTTTTAGATGCAAATATTTCAAGTGTATCTCCTATAAATGGCAGCCTGTAAAAAATTGAAGAATCATCTAGATGATGAAAGCGCATATTTGACAGCTCATGAATGCTTGTTACTTCAGAGATCTCGCAAATTTCCATCTCCCACAATTACTGAGCTTGAAATCAAACAGTTTGGGCAAACTTACGAAACAGCAGCTTCCATTTAGTACTAGTTTCAAGTTGACTATTTGATAGGTACATAATTTATGCATGTACAAACTCAAAAATACCTTCTAATCTTCATTGTTTAGTTATTGACTGACGGGAGGTCAAGTGCTGTACCTTGAAATAATAATTTGATCTTTATCAAAGCTATATAAAAAAAATACACCAAAAGTAGACAAATTTTAATCCAATAATAATAATTCATTCTAATAAGCTTCAAATTCGCGTCAAACAAGTCATTGAATGAATCCCGGACAGATTTGACAACCGTACATAATAATAGTGACGCCCACGGCTAAAGTTGTAAAAAATTTTTATCTACTTGAATAAAATTTAGTTGCCATATCCCTAATGTCATATATATCTATGGGCATTGTTTCACTTGAAACAAGTAATTGAATAATTTAATCTTCCACAATCACTGAGCTTGAATTAAAGCAATTTGTGCAAATCTACGAAACAGCAGCTTTTATTCAGTACCAGTTTCAAGTCTGTGAATAATATAGTTGCTGAGAACTCAGCGTCACGCCAGCCAGCCAGCCAGCCAGACAGCCAAAGTGAATATAATAGCGCTTTTTTCCAAAAAAATGCGATAAAAATGCGCTAAAAATTGTTCTCTTTTTTCTGTCACGAGCGCAAGATCTCTAATGTCAAGATTTACAAAGGCTGCTCTGACAATAATGAATAGCGGGTCATGAAAACTAAAATCAACAAAATAGTTATTTTTGAATCTAGATTGCGAAATGTCACTTTTGCATTCGAGAATAAGAGAAATTATTCGAGAATGCAAAAGAATTTCGTAATCATGTATCAAACAACGTTTTTTCGAAAACCATGACTCAAAATTAATAAAAATGTGAAAAGAAAATTTTGACATTTCGAATCAATTAATGTCACTTTTAATGATATGATATGATATGATATATTTATTCAGGTTTCAATAAATTACAAACTTAGTCATACAATGATATAAAATATAAAATATTTACATAAGATAGTATTCACATATAGAAAGTTCTCTATTTCAAACAAGAGACTGTAATTTTATCAATAAATTTTTCTTGAAAACATTAAATCACGAGAGCGTAGCTTGAGGGTTCAATCTGAGCAGATGACTCGAAGGATGTTGCTTGAAGGTGAAAAAAGTTTAAAAGAAAAATTTATGATAAAATTGAAGTCGCGAGTGGTATTTGTGGAGAATATTTCTCGAATGGAATTGCTATTATAAGCACTTATTAAATGATGTTGGCTGCAACTATTAACATTTTTTATTGCAAAATGCACTAAATTGTCTCCATATATTCTTTCGACATTTTTTTTGTATTTACAGACTTCTTGTTTTCAATTTCATTACAAATATCTTCAAAAAATACATTTCAAATTTGAAATTTTCGAAAATTGATTGTTTGTTTATATTAAAACTGTGTACGTATTGTTTCTCCATGGCAAAGGCAATTTATCGCGATAAATCGCTTGCCAACGGGATTTTATCGCGGTAAATTCCCGTTGGCAAGCGAATTGTTACTATAAATGTCATTGTCATCACAAGGGACTGTAATTTTATCAATAAATTTTTCTTGAAAACATTGATCACCAAGCAACATCGTGAGAGTCATCTATCCGATTAAATCACGAGAGCGTAGCTCGAGGGATTTCATCTGAGCAGATGACTCGAAGGATGTTGCTTAGGTAATCAATGTTTGAAAGAAAAATTCATGATAAAATTGAAGTCGCGAGTGGTATTTGTGGAGAATATTTCTCGAATCAAATTGCTACTATAAGTACCTATTAAGTAATGTTAGTTGCCACTACTAACCTTTTTATTGAAAAATGCACTAAATTGTCTCCATGTATTCTTGTATTTTTAGACTTTTTGTTTTCAATTTCATTACTTTCGGCGAAAAATGCATTCCCAAAACGATTAAATTTTGACATTTCCGATAGCTGATTGTTTGTTTATATTAGAACTGTGTATTGTTTTTCCATGACAAAGGCAATTTATCGCAATAAATCGCTTGCCAACGGGAATTTACCGAGGTAACGGGAATTTACCGCGGTAAATTTCCGTTGGCATGGAATTTATTATACTAATTGTCATTGTAACTATGCAAAATTTGTCAATATAATTGACATGAGTGAAATAATCATCAAAATTTTCAGTTATAATAAAAACATTTTTCAGTCAACATTGCTTTTACAGTTATCGTGAATTTCTTTTTCGATTGGGATTTAATTGCGTTAGGTAGGTGATTAAATGTTGCTATGATACCAACAGTTCATCTAAATATCTTGCATCCTGGCTGCGAAATATTTAGCATCCTGGCTGCGAAGTATTTCGCGTCCTGTAAAGAAAACAATTATTTCGCATGTTTCTAGTTGCCTTGTAAATGTCCACTTTTGATGACAATTATCGAAAAAAATCTGTTTGTTTGGCACTTAATATCTAAATTTTCAAAAAGATTCATAATGTTTGATATATTTTTGATATTCAAATCTGGCAACTTAATGGATTTAGTATAATGATTTTGTGCCATCGAAAATAGGTGGCAAATTGTCTTCCAAAATCCAGGCAGGTATATTTTGCCAAAAATTATTTGGCGATTGACTTGACTCGCTAATGTTGGGGGCTGGCTCTACTCAGCAGATATTAAATCTAATTGTGTTCAGGAGTGGAGTATAGTGATTTTTGGGTTTTCTTTCTTGAAATTGGGTTTCGATCATCTAATGCTGTCTTTCCATTACAGTTGTTTTTCCGAAAATTATTAAGTAGGAAAAGTTTGTAAATACCAATATCAACATTCAGTAGTTGGGTATTTGGAAGTTAAAATAAACAAGAAGATAATAGCTATTTTTTTCAGAAAGAGTGGATCAGTTGCAATAATTCATTTTGAGGATCATAAAATCGTAAGTGCAGATTGATGTACAGAAATCTGTCTTCAATAAATTGCGTGAAGAGCGTAACATTTTACTACACAACCGCAAAAACTTTAAATTTTTGGCATGAATAACTGCAATTATTGGCACACATCCATTCTACAGTCCAGATCAGTGATTCCCAAAGTAGGTGATAATAGTTAAAGGGGCGCTGGAACAATCCAGGGGTGTGAGAGTTGCCCCGAGTGCATTTGGGGGCCTTGAGTGAAAATAATAGGGCAGTGAAAGTATTAATAAGAAGAGCAGTTGATAGGCAGATTCAGATGCTTACTTTATATGTAATTCGCAATTTTAATTTTCATATTATTAATTATAGTGATATTGTCACAAATGTGAAATATCTTAAGTAATTAGTTCACATAAATATTTATTTGGATTCGCTATAACTGTAATCCTAGTTAGTATTGATCAAGTCGATGTTCAATTGTCAAACGTGATTGACAGCCTACGGTTACTAGATGTTCGGTGGTTGCCAGGCATCAACTGTTAGACAATTGAATGTTGGCCCATTGTCGGCTCAGGTATATAAGAGCGTGAGCTAGAGGAAGAATTTATTCAGTGATTCAGTTAGAGTAACTGTGAGCGATATAGTGATCATACAAGTGTATAAAGTGGAAATTTGTACTGTAACCTATAATTATAAATTATTTTTAATAAAATTTGTGAAAATATTAATTTTCTGTGATTTTACTTTATTACTTTATCTCAGGACATAGATAGAAATATAGATACATAATATCTTTCTGTTTGTTTGCCTAAGAAATATAGACTTCCAGTGTACATGTTAATTAAAATATTTAAATGTTGTTTGCTAAATCTCCAATTTTCTCCGAATGGGAACTTTTTTCCAACCACAATCCTATTTGATTCAATAACAATATTCTGATAGAAGAAAAAATACCATAAAATAATTGACGTCAATTTTTGAGTAATATTTATTTTGGGGTTTTCATTCCAGTTGAATGGATCAAAGTCTACAATCGAAATGTTGTATAGTTTTTTACAAGGTGATTCGACTTAAAATAATTTTAATGTAAAATTATACGATTATTTTTAAATATTCTAAATATACATTGGATGTGACTTTTATCCGGTTTTGAGAAAATTTACATTAAAGATTTCCATATATTCATTAGGGGATTCCTGACATTCAGTTCCTGCTTGCAACATTGAAAACAGGTTATTCTTTAGCAATTTATAAGACTCCGCAATTGAGTATCTTTCTTCGTATACTGAATAAACTACAAACATAAAAAATTTGATAGGATGCCTAATTGATGTCAATTTCTACCACTTCTAGTCTAGCGTAACCAACAGTGGAAGGAATGGACATAAATGGGGCTTTATGCATGTAATTGGAGTCGAAAAATAAAATAAAAATATTCTTAAATGTATCATTGTAGAGAGCTCATTAAGTGGATTAAGGCTATATTTCAACAAATTAATCAACTCAGAAATGGTAATGGGAGCGACTGTCAAACTTGATTACCCTGGACCACGCCTATGCAATTCTCTATCTTAACTGTGTTGCAAAAGTGAAGCCAAAAATGTAATATTGTTTGAGAGAGAAGGTAACTGAGAGATAGGTAGAGGCGGGCCCATGTTTGTATGGAAGTAAATGGCGAGTTTCGCTCTATTTAGTATTTTCATGTAGAAATATATTGTAAAATAGGAAGAAAATGTTTTATGTCAAATTGTAATAGTAGGTACAAAACTTGAAAAGAGAAATATTGTCTTTTTTATGTACCCAAAAATAATATTTTTTTAAATAAGTGGCGCAAGAACATAACACGACAGAATAGAACATTGGGAATTACAGATTACGTGAAAAATATTTCAAAAAGGCAAATATTATATAAGAATGGTCGTCTAGAGATGTAAAAGTGAGTAGAAATTATTTTGAAATTATAATAGCAGATCTACTGACAATTCTATGTTGGAAATTGGAAGGTTAAATCAATGTTTCAAATTATTAAACGTATCTGTTCTAGACTTTTAGTGAAAAATTCAACTTCGAGAAAACTTCTTGTTAATAAATTCATTAATTCATAAAACTTATTGATTTACACAGAATTGCAATCAATATAAAAAAGTTATTGAGAATACAATTGTCGAAAGTGAGCGAAGCAAGTGTTCTTGTTAGCCCTGTGGCATATTAGAATAGTTTTTTTATTTCCCCTGTGCTACTTCCGAAAAATTGAGATTAACAATAGTATATTGTGCAACAAGTGCAATAAGTTCTCGATTGCCCACGAGAGCTCAAGTGGGCAACTGACAATACCGCACGAGTTGCAGATACTATTTTTTATTACGAATGTGGATAAATACTATATTGCGCTTTTTTTTCTCCGGGCGGTAAATTATACTTGGCGCACGCTAAAGCCAAAGAGCCATTTACCGCCTGAAGAAATATGTGCAAAATAGTACTAATCCTGCATGAGTTATAAAAACTATGTTTAAAGTATTTACTGATAGAATAGAGTCAAGTAATAAAACTTTTAATGCACAGTCTAATTTAATAACTTGTTTTTACAGTAGAAATTATGTCAAAAACTGTTACTTTATTGTAAGATCGTAATGTATATTTTATTTTTGTCAAATTTTTCGTTCATGTTCAACAAACAAAGAATTTTTGCAGAGCAGTATTTTCTATTTCTACCTTTCTTCTAGTGAATAAGAAATTGTTTGTGTATATTTTTTCAATTTTATCACGCCCATTGTAATATTAAATATTGATCAAATTATTTATGTGTCTATTATAATTCATAATCTGAAAACTCGCGTCCAAAGAAACGTTTATAAAACATGTTTCATCATAATGTACTATTTCATTGCAGGTTTCAATAAATATAAATGCAAATTTTCTTTTACTTTTGCCTTTCATTTAATAAATAATGTAGTATTTAATGTGATGAAAATAAGAAATCTTTCTGGCAATTGTATTTTATTGAAAATAATTGAAATATAATCTTATTTCTGCATATGACGCACGCAAAGCTGGGCCCGCTCTCGCCATCTCTCTCACACCTGCCGCATTACATTTCAGGCTTCACGTTTTCCATCCTCTATTATTCTCCTTCGTGCCCTGGACACTTGGATCATAAATTTATGATCTAAGCCTGGACAGCATCTTTTACAGCTTAAGTGCCAATTCACAATGTACGTAAACGTAAAGAGTACGTAACCGTGAACATAAACATAAAGTTGAACTACTGTATTTCAATGCCTGTGTTCAAAATGCTCTTACGTATTTTTTACGTTTACGTATTGATATAAGAGCTACGTAATGAAAACGTAAAGTTGAGATAAATTCAACTTTATGTTATGTTTACGTACGAAACAACTAATAGCGCATGCGTCAACTTTAAAAACATGTTTTCATCTGATAGTTGACAACACCCTGGATCGAAACATGCTTCAAATATGATTGACATAGAATTATTAATCAAAAAAGCAACCATTTCTTCCTCGTCTTAATATTTCTCTTGTTGGGGACTTTTATAACGCAGTTTCAATAATAATGAAACAACCGCAAGATCTTTTTCAGACATCATACAATAAAACAAAACAAACTAAACACCAAACTAATAAAAGTGAAACCAAAGAAAAACATTAAACACGAAACAGAATCGAAATCAACAGAATATTTGGAAATGACAGTCAGAGAAACCAACACAATACATCAAAAATCCTAATTAGTACCAAAGTAAAATGAAAAAAAAAACACTTTATTTTAATATTTTACGTTACGACTACTGTGAACATACATAATTTCTTACGGCTATGTTTTTACGTACTCCTTATGTTTACGCTCATTGTGAATTGGCACTGACAGACGTAGCGGTGCTGGTAAGGATTACAATGAGGTTTGCAGATAGAAAAAGAGGAGTAAAAAAACGCTTTTTTTTAGCTTAACGATCGCAGGAATAGTTTCGTTTTCCACAGTGTCTTTGAGAAATGCTAAGCGTTCTTTCTTATTATGGAATCCTTCACTGTTCCAATTTTTTTCAATTTAAATTTTACTATCTGTTCCCGTTTTTCCCGAAACCTTTTCATTCAAAAATATGAAAAATATTATCAACTAATTTTGGAGTAATTTGGATGTTTTTGTGTGGGTCCAGTATTTTAATAAAAGAAAAAAAGTTCATAGGGTAAAGTCGAATTGAGCCAATATTTATTTCCTTATTTTTTGTTGACGTCAACAACATTGTTAAAGATCAATAACATAAAATTAGTTCACCTTTGACTATAATTTTTTCTCTTCTCATTTAATTCTTACGTAAATATTAATAACAAAAAAATTAAATGATCCTCAGTTTTTGTGTATTGTACGTCACGCATTTTTATAGTTTTTTCTGGTAGAATTACAAAATAACTGTAATGTAAGACATACATAAATTGTTCATTAAAATACGGACATAGACAAACACTAATTTGTAGGATTGGAAAAAATGATTATAACGTTTTTTTTTTCAGTTCTGACGGTATATCATAACTATCAATTGAATATGCTACGTACGAAGTTCAAGTAAAAATAAATACAAAGTTTACTTAGATAATAGTTATAAAAAAGTGGGCGGAACTGTACTTAGTTATTATCTACTGCAGTACATGAGAAGCCATTAGGAATTTCCGGTTTGAACAAATTATTCTATTTTTGAATTTGATGAGTACTTTTTCCAAATTGAAAACAATTCTCATGAACATAAAACGGTCATCCTTTTGTACATATGTTAAAGATTAAATTAGGAAGTCGTTAAACGTGTACATTTAATACCTATTAGCACTACCATGCGTTATCAGTTGATAGTTCATACATTTTTAGATCACCATAAAATCGTGCTGCTAGCGGTTGTATTTTTTTGCCTTTTAATTCAGGTTTCTTATACGAAATTTTATCCTGTTTCATATTTCGGTCATTCTAGTAGCGGTCAATATCTCTTTCCTATTGTTTATTTATCTATGCAACTCATCAATTTGAATTTACTTCTTAATTCGAAAAAAGAGATAAGTATTTATAAGTATAAAATATTTTTTTATTTGAATAATTTTTAAGAAATGTCGATACCATCAGAAAATATCCTTGAATAGTACTAAATTACACTGCACGTGTCTGTGGGACCAAGTATAAGCCCGAGACAATCGATAAGAGTCAACTAAAATTTTCATTCAAATTAAAAAGTTAATCTAAATTAAATTATGTTAGTTTTTTTGTGTTGAACGCTAAACGAAGTTAGGAAAATATGCATAAAAATTTTAATCATACTTTTTATAGCAGAAATTTAATGTGCCACTTAAAAAAAAAATTAAAGTGATAAATTATTATTTTAATAATTGAGCTTTGGCAGGACTGAAGACAAGTTTTTGTTATTTTATAAAAAAAAAAAATTTTTTTGGCGTAAGTCATTTCACAGATTATGATGCATTTTACAGAACTACTTCTAAATTTATGTAAGTACATCAAATCTTCAAAAATAAATCATTTTACAACTACGTTATCTCAAAATGCGTGGAAATTTAATCAAAGCTACGAATCTATCAAAGGACATCTAAATATTATTGTTTGTATTTAAATTAACTTCAAAACATAGACAAGAAATCATTTCGTAATATCATAATAAAATTTGCACAAGTTTTTATTCTATTGAAAGAAAAACCGTCTGCTATCAAAATGGCATTGACTGCCATGTAAACATTATCAAAACGTGGATTCTACATACGTTGACCGCTAAAGGTGGAAAGATTAATTTATTTGTTTCCTAGAAAAAAATTATGAAAACTGAACTGTTGAACTCCGCGTTTTTTCACGTTTAATGCAATAATTTGACGGATGAATTGTATAATGTCCAACGATAAGAAACACACACCGTAAATAATCTAGTAGAAATAAATGACAGGTAATAATAATGTATGCATTATAAGTAGATAAAAATTGATATTTTACGCTATTTTTAGATAATGAAAGACGTCTTTTGATGAAGGTTATGTCATACTTTCCGTGTAGATTTTATTTTACCTGAAAATCGAATTATTAGCATGTTTGATTCGCGCAATAAAAATTTTATACCCTATTCTTAAAATGATTTTCTATAATAGTATTTCGAGACGAAGTGTACTGTAACCTGTGTAAGGTAAAAAACACAATAAATTTGTGACAACATTGACAGCAACCATGCCGCAGATTTTGATGAAAAAATTTGATAATGTTTTTATTGTGTCAAGCAATGCATAATTATATTGCGTTAGAGCAATTTTTTTTCATATTAATCTAAGACAAAATTGTTAAGTACGAAATTATAATTACAAAGTTGGTATGAACATCTTGTGCAGTATGTTGTGCCCACTTTACACGATCATATTTTGACATATAATTTTACATGTATTTCTTGTCATATTCAACAATTCATAGCTGCATTTTACACGATCAAATATTCTCAGAATATTTGACAGCATGACAGTGACAGCTAATATATTTGTGGCGACAATACTTCAGACTTAGGGCAACAAACAACTTCATTTGTATTTTTATTTTGTGTAAATTTATTAAACACTTAATAAAGATTTATTTTTGTCTATACAACATTATCAATTTCGATGTATTTTCTCAATTTTACATCTTTTATAATAATTTTTCACAAAAACAAGAAAGGTATTAACATGGACACATAAAACACTGACAGCTGCTTGAACTATAATAAGAATGAAGTTGAATGCTAAACATGATTCACACAAGTCAGCAACCACGGACTCCAAAATCCCTAGATATCACCAAAATTTGATGAAAATGGCCTTGAAAATTTTGAACATGATATATTCCAACTCATTTTACAACTTCTTATTGAACAATGCCATTCTGTAAATTTCTGTAGCTTTACACGATCAAATATCATTGAACAAGAAGATTTTGTAAATTTACATGTATATTTATAACTGTGTAAAGTGAGCATTAGTACCAATTCACAATGTGCGTAAACGTAAGGAGTACGTAATTGTAAACATAAACGTGAAGTTGAACTACTGTATTTCAATACCCATGTTCACAATACTCTTACGTATTTCTTACGTTTATGTATTGACATAAAAGCTACGTAATGAAAACGTAAAGTTGCGATAAACTCAACTTTATGTTATGTTTACGTACGAAACAACTAATAGCGCATGCGTCAATTTTGAACACAAGTTTTCATCTGACAGTTGACAACTCCCTTGATCGAAACGTGCTTTAAATATGACTGACAGAATTATTTATAAAAAAATCTGACGTGAACATCACGTGACTTACTTGTACATCATTGGATATATATATATATATATATATATATATATATATATATATATATATATATATATATATATATATATATATATATATATATATATATATTTCTACAGTTAATCGTTTTGGATTTGCCCAAGAGATTCTAAAAATCTGTCAAGTAAAATGCGCTTTCAGCCAAGTCGTTTGCTATGGAAACAGTAGGCCATTATTCTTATACTACAACATTCCTAAATACTGATTTCCAAAATTCTACGACTACCAACAGATCTGATTCTATGCGCAAAATTAAAAAATAAATTCCTACTGAAGTGCACTTCCGGTTCAGTCTATTGTTATGAAAATAGTAGGCAATCATTCAGATGCTACAACAGACTGAAATACCAAATTTTAATATTCTACACCTGATCGTTTCGAATTTATGCGAAAAATTCCAGAAGACTATCATATGAAGTGCACTTCCTGCTCGGTGGATCTCAATAAAAATAGGATATATCTAGACGGTATAATCGTCCTAAATACTGAATTCTAAAGTCACATTCCCACCTCTATCATAATCATAATCATAAGTCTTAAGTCGTAACCTTGAGAGTTTGACAAACGCGAAAACATTGGAGCGTTTCCTGCTCTTGTCTTAATCATAGTCTTAAGTCGTAAGTCTTAAGTCGTAATCATAAAAGTTTGGCGAGCCCAAACTTTTTGTCGTGATCATAAATAGAAAGAGATGGATATATGTAGCGCTATTTCATTTCATGGAATCGTTGCTGGTTTCATTATCGTTATTTACTTTTGTCATTGAAAGAAAGGTTATAGATATAAAAATGTGAATAGAAATCAAATTATCAAACACGACACCAAGCAAACAAAAACCAAGATGTCAAAATCAAAATGAAGTTGATGGATTCAGTGACCTAGAAATCACTATTTATCACGATATTTTCTCAAATAAATTAAAATAATATTGTTTTAAATATTTCTGGATATTATAAAGCTTTTAAAATAATTCTATATAAAATATGATTTATTTCATATATGTTATTCCATATTTTAAAGAGTTATGGTATGTTCACATATAATTGAGTATATTTTATATATGCATTTATTATTTATCATTTGTTATTCAACATATTATTTTTTTCCTTAGCAAAGTAGTATTATTTCTGTACAACAGTAAAATTTAATTATTAATCATTTTGAATATATTTCATTACTTTTTAGATTTAATTGTGAACAAAATATTATGATTATGATAAGAGCTGGAAACGGTCGAATTTTCTGAGACTATGATTATGATTACGACTTATGATTATGATAGAGGTGGGAATGGGACTTAACAATCTACATTCAATCGTTTTGGATTTATGCGGAAAGTTCTAAAAATGTTTTGAATAAAGTGCTCTTCCGGTATAGTCGATAGCAATCATAATGCAAGGTGTACAACTAGATATTATAAAAGTGCCTAATACAAAATTTAAATATTCTACGACTGATTGTTTAGAATTTATGCGGAAAATACAAAAATCTGTCATATTAAGTGCACTTCCGGCTCAGCCGATTGTAACAAACATAAAAGATGACCATTAAGATGCTACAGCAATTTGAAATGCTAAATTCCAGTATCCTATGGCTGATCATTCTGAATTTATGCGGAAAATTAAAAACAAGTTTCAAGTAAAGTGCACTTCCGGTTTAGTCGATCGCAATCATAATGCAATATGTACAATAAGATGTTATAGAAATTCTTTACACGAAATTTCAATATGCTATGGCTAATCATTCTAGATTTATGCAAAAAATTCGAAAAAAGGTTCAAGTAAATTGCATATCTTGCTTGGCCGATTCATACAAAAATAGCAGATGACAATTCTGATACAACGTTAAGTGCAAATACTGAATTTCAACATCCTACGATTGATCATTCTGAATTTATTTGAAAAATTCGAAAAAAGTTTCAAGTAAAGTGCACTTCCGGTACAAACGATTGGAACCATAATGCGAGGTGCACAACTAGACCCTATACCAGTCTTAAATACAAAATTTCAACATTATACGTTCAACCAGTTTTGAGATATGCGAGCTATGTACAAACGAACATACGTACCGTTATCAAACCGAAAACAGTCAAAATGGATTCAGGGATGCTCAAAACGAATATTTCCATCAAAATCTCGATCGGTGAATTTTGTCGGTTTCACAATACTTACTTGTTACTTTGTACAAGTAAAAACATTAAAAAATTTGAGGCAAAAATTTTTGAATTGCAAATCCATCAAAAATATCATTACTTGCATGTAAAAAGTAACAAGTAAGTATTGTGAGACCGACAAAATTCACCTATCGAGATTTTGATGGATATATCCATTTTAAACATCCCTGAATTCATTTTGACTATTTTCGGCTTGATGTCGGTACGTATGTTCGTTCGTGCGTGCGTTCGTAACTCTCAAATCTCAAAAACCTTAGAACGTATTATGCTGAAATTTCATATTTAAGACTGGTATAATAAGGTGTTGATTTGCACCTCGCATTATGGTTGTAATCGCCTGAACGGAAGTGCACTGTACTTGAAACTTTTTTTGAATTTTTCGTTCAAATCCAGAATGACCAGCCGTAAGATACTGAAATCCAGTATTTGAACTTGTTCTAATATCAGAATAGTTATTTGCTATTTTTGTATGAATCGGCTAAGCCGGAAGTGCACTTTACTTGAAACTTTTTTCAAATTTTTTGCATAAATCTAGAATGACCAGCCATAGCATATTGAAATTTAGTTTATAAACTTGTTGTAGCATCAAAATAGTTATCTACTATTTTTGTATCAATCGGCTGAGCCGGAAGTGCAATTTATACGTATAACAGACATTCAGAATTTCCCGCATAAAACAATTAGTTTAATTGAAATGAGAAGAAGGTAGGCAATGATAATCTGTTGTCAATTTTTTGATTTTGTTTGACATTGTCAGTACATGTCAAAATATCATTAAAATTATATTAAGATAGTTGTAGCCTGAAATAATTTAATGTAAGATTTTGATAAAACTTCTCTCAATTATTCTTTGGTTAATTATAAATTATATAAGCTCATTTTGATTGAAATTCACCACGTCAATTTTATGAAAAGCGATATCAAAATTTTGGAATTTTAACGTAGGCTCTTATGAGAAACAGAGGTTTTCACGCAATTTTTTCTGATTAAAATCGAAACGCAATGTAGGAATGTATTCAAACTCAAATATGTAATGAACAGAGGGGTTATAAGCCATATAGAAAAAAATCTGACGTGAACATCACGTGACTTACTTGTACATCATTTGATATATATAATGGAACACAAAATCTATTCGAATTATTAAATAATATACAAAAATAAAGCAAAATACTTAAACTGTTTTTATTACAAAATCTCAATAGAAAAAATTATATCCAAAAAGTGACAGATCATTACATTTTTTTAATTTATTTAATTGAAGATCGCTGCAACCTCGATCAACTTTAAATTATTTCAACAGCCTCCCTTAAAGTTGAATCCCAGAGCAGATCTATTCTTTAGAAAAGCTGGCTTTGGCAACGCCTTTGTGAAACTGTCAGCAGGTTGTTTTGTTCCTTGAATGTGTTCAATCTTGAAACTACCTTTCAGATATTGTTCTCGAACATACATAAAACGTACTTCAATATGTTTAGTACGATTATGGAACTCGGGATTTTTCACAAGTCTAATTGCACTGGCATTGTCTATTCTTAAAATGGGTATTTCTTGAAGTTGTCCCATTTCTGATAATAGTCGTTCTAAATCATTCAGAAACTGATCAATTTCTGATTCATTTGATCCAACGACCAAACCATCATCAACATATATAGTTACCATCAAAATATTTTCATTTGTCATTTTGATAAAAAGACAGGGATCCGATCGACTTTGTTTCAGTTCATATTTCTCTAAAACTTTGGTGAATTTAACATTCCAGCAACGAGATGCTTGTTTTAGCCCATACAAACTTTTATTTAGCTTGCAAACTTGGTCGGTACCATCGCTAAAACCTTCAGGCTGTTCCATATTAAGTTCTTCTTCGACCTCCCCATTTAGAAATGCAGTTACAACATCAAATTGTTTTCTAATCAAACCTTTTCCCGCCGCAACTGCTAGCATTGTTCGAATTGTCGTGAAACGTACCACCGGACTAAAAGTCTCATCATATTCAAAACCATTTCTTTGCTGATATCCTTTCACAACATATCGTGCTTTGAACTTTTTAACTTCACTATTTATTGTACATTTCTTTCTGTAAACCCATTTACCTTTCATTACAGACTTGTCTGCAGGTCGATTTACTAACTTCCAAGTTTCATTCTTCATCAATGACTCAATTTCTTTTTCCATTGCGTTAAGCCAATTATTTCCTTCTTCTGACTTTAATGCTTCTTGGATCCATATTCTCTGCCATAAGCATCCACTCACCATATCTTTCTGGTTTTTTAATTTCATTTCTGTCTCGAAGTTGTCGCTGATCATTGTTTTCTATATTTATAGTTTCTATCCTATTTTCTTCTATTACTTCTTCAAGTTCTTCAGAAGGAAAATTTTCATTTAAAATTTCGTTTTCTTCTCCTTCAGTTTTTTTACTCATCGGGAATAAACAATTCAAAGAATTAGATTTCTTTCTCTCTTCTTCAGCGTTTCCAGCTGAAAACTTCTCCACAGCTACTTTTTCTTCCTTGAAAACTACGTTTCTACTCAGTAATACTTTATCAATTTCAGGAATCCAAACTCGAAAACCATCATCGCCACAATATCCAACAAGATATCCCTTTTATGACTTCGGATCTAATTTCTTCCTTTTCACCTCAGGTTTGTGTACGAAGCAAACAGTACCAAAAATCCGAAGATGTGTAACTCGTGCTCTACGACCAAACCATAATTCATATGGAGTTGTTTTTGGAACTGTTGGTCCAGTTCTGTTCAAAACGTAGACTGCAGTATTGACTGCTTCTGCCCACATTTTCTTAGGAAGGTTAGCTGATAAAAGCATAGATCTTGCACTTTCTACAAGAATCCTATTTTCCCTTTCAGCAGCACCATTTTGCTGAGGAGTATACGGCATACTAGTTCTATGACTCGTACCTGCTTGTATCAATTGAGCTTGTGTATCTCTACCTGTGAATTCAGTTCCACAGTCACTTAAAAGCTGCCTGATATGGTGACCTGCTGCTTTCGATTCAGCATTGAAGAGTTTAAATTTTTCAGGAACTTCTGACTTCTGTTTAATGAAATACGTCATCCTATATTTAGTAAAATCATCCTTGAAAACAACAAAATATTTAGCACCACCAAGGGATGTCTCCTCCATTGGTCCACAACATCGGCATGCACCAGTTCACCAGGAGCCTTGGCTCTGTAAATCCTGTTTCCAAAACTAAGTCGCTGCTGTTTACCGAACATACAGCCGTCACAGAAGTCATTTGTATGTTCAAATTCAATACCCTCTTCTCCCAGAAATCGTTGCACATGAGCTTTATGCTGATGAGCAAGTCTCTCGTGCCAAACCTGTAATGACTCAATTTTCTCTGCAAGTAATAATTCTTGACTTTTAGGAGGAATAACTTTAATAAACATACCGTAAAGTTCACAGCTAGGTAATTTCCTTCCTTCAGCTTCTACTTCATTGTTTAGAAGAAGTTGACAATTATTACCTTTCATATGAAGTTCATATCCTCTTTTCAGTACTGCTCTTGCTGAGAAAAGATTTCTTCCAATTTTTGGCACATACCAGACATTTTCCATCAAATGATCATACCAATTTCCATTTTTCCAAACTTTTATTTCCACAGTTCCTTTCCCTATTCCTTCAATCTGATGAAGATCCCCAACAGATACCATTTTTGGTCTATTGAACGCTTCAAAACTTGAAGAATTTTCTTTGTCTGCCATCATATGAACAGTTGCCCCACTATCTAGTATCCAAGCTTCTGCTTCTATGTTATTCGGAAATTCAGCAACAAACGCACCTGCTCTAAAACTTGATTCTCTTCCAAATTTGTTATAGACTTTTTGATTTTCTTTTCTTTTAAGACAATTCCTCTTCAAATGTCCTGGCTCGCCGCAGAAAAAACACTTGAAAGTTTTATTTGTTTTAACAAGCCCTTTTTTATCAAAATCGAACTTCTCAGTATTTCCTGAAGTGACTTTTGGATTCCTACGTTCATATTTATTTTGCTTGTCATGTTTTACTACGAACGCTGTTTTCTCAATAGGTTCTTTTTCATCACGCTCTGATATTCTTTGTTCATGACGAGTAAGAAACTCTACCATTTTTGTGGGTGTTTTTTCTTCATCGGGCATTGCATCCCATACTGCAATTACTTCAAAAAAAACATCAGGCAAAGATTCCCCTAATCGATTCATTAGTAACTCTTCTGGCAGTTTTGATTTATGACGTTTCTGTAGCTCTTCTTGCATCGCGTTCCACGCCAAAAGCATTTTTGCTGCATGTTTGGCCACTGTATCTGCAGGATCTTTTTGTCGTTTATCAAAAAAAGGCATTAAACAAACGATCTAATCTGGCACAAGAACTTTGTTCATAAATAACATGCAAAGCATCCCAAGCTGATTTAGCAGTATCACAATCCATTACAAAATCTTTTTGATCCTCTGCAATATTCCTAAAAATCAGAAAACTTGCTTTACCATCTAAGTATTCAAATTGCTTTTTCTTATTTTCGCAAGCTCTTATCGTTTCCTGGTTCGCATCTGCATCACGCATATTTGGCATAGTCTCAAGACCTAGTACCACGTCCGAAGTATTATGCATCTTGAAAAGCAATTTCATACCATGCTTCCAAGTTGCCCAATTTTGCTTCCCACGTAACAACGCAATTGCAAAATTTTCGGTGTCCGCCATTCTCTATCTTATTTAGAGAAAAATTAAATCAGATGAACCTCAACAGATAAATACCACAGTTATAGCATGAACTGGGCCCATAACCTATTCGAATTATTAAATAATATACAAAAATAAAGCAAAATACTTGAACTGTTTTTATTACAAAATCTCAATAGAAAAAAATATATTCAAAAAGTGACAGATCATTACATTTTTTTTTTTTATTTAATTGAAGATCGCTGCAACCTCGATCAACTTTAAATTATTCCAACAAAATCTCATCATTCCACGGCTGATTTCCAAAATTCTACGACTACCAACAGATCTGATTTTATGCGTAAAATTATAAAATCCAGTACCCAGTATCCTACGGCTAATCATTCTGGATTTATGCGCAAAACTAAAAAAAAGTCTTAAGTAAAGTGCACTTCCGGTTTAGCCGATTGCAATCATAATGCAAGATGTACAATGAGATCTTATAGAAGTTTTTTATACGAAATTTCAATATGCTATGGCGGATCATTCTATATTTATGCGAAAAATTCAAAAAAAGTTTCAAGTAAAGTGCACTTCTAGCTTGGCCGATTTATACAAAAATAGCAGATAACCATTCTGATACAACATCAAATTCAAATACTGAATTTCAACATCCTACGGTTGATCGTTCTGAATTTATTAGAAAAATTCGAGAAAAGTTCAATTAAAGTGCACTTCCGGTATAGACGATTGGAACCATAATGCGAGATGCACAACTAGACCCTATACCAGTCCTAAATACAAAATTTCAACATTATACATTCAACCAGTTTTGAGATATGCGAGCTATGCACAAACGAACATACGTACCGACATCAAACCGAAAACAGTCAAAATGGATTCAGGGATGCTCAAAACGGATATTTCCATCAAAGTCTCGATAAGTGAATTTTGTCGGTTTCACAATATTTACTTGTTACTTTGTACAAGTAAAAACATTAAAAAATTTGAGGCAGAAATTTTTTAATTGCAAATCCATTAAGAATATCATTACTTGCATGTAAAAAGTAACAAGTAAGTATTGTAAGACCGACAAAATTCACCTATCGAGATTTTGATGGATATATCCATTTTAAACATCCCTGAATTCATTTTGACTATTTTCGGTTGATGTCGGTACGTATGTTCGTTCGTAACTCGCAAATCTCAAAAACCTTAGAACGTATTATGCTGAAATTTCATATTTAAGACTGGTATAATAAGGTGTTGATTTGCACCTCGCATTATGGTTGTAATCGCTTGTAACGGGAGTGCACTGTACTTGAAACTTTTTTTTGAATTTTCCGCATAAATCCAGAATGATCAGCCGTAAGATACTGAATTTTTGTATTTGAACTTGATCTAATATCAGAATAGTTATCTGCTATTTTTGTATGAATCGGCCAAGCCGGAAGTGCACTTTACTTGAAAAATTTTTTCGAATCTTCCGCTTAAATCCAAAACGATTGTACGTAGAATATTAGAATACAGTTTTCAAGATGATAGTACTGTCTAGATACTCATATCCTATTTTCATTAAGATCGACTGAGTCGAAAATGCCCTATACTTGACGATCTTGGAATTTTGCGCATAAATTCAGAACTGTTAGCCGTAGAATCCTGGAAATCAGTATTTAGGAATGTTGCGACATAAGAATGATGATCTACTGTTTCCATAGCAACCGACTTGCCATGGAATGATGAGATGTTGTGTTCGAATAAATATACCCAATGATGTACAAGTAAGTCACGTGATGTCCACGTCAGATTCTTTTAAATAAATTCGTTGAAATGTTGCTGATTTTTGTGTCAGGTTCAGTACATATAAATTCAAATCATTTAGATTTTTGCTTGCTTGTCTATCAAATTGAAATTTAATGCAAAAACAGAATAAGAGCCAGTAATTCATAATTTAAATCAATTTGCAATAAGATTCGGAACCTTTACTTTGTTATTTGCAAATAATAGTTGAATAAGTTGCCCCAGAGCTTCACACCTTTTCATAACTTCGCACTTCATAATTTGATCACATGTTTGAAATGAAAAAGTTGCACTTTAGTACAAAAAGTAATAGTAAAATTAGCAAAGTTGCGTAGTGCTTGCTGAAATAGTCCCTTGCATATTAAAATCTGAATTTACCTACTTAATATCCTCAAATCGTAAATGGAGCTGCCGCCGAAATAATAATAATAATAATAATAATTTATTTAAATAGATAATGATAATACAAAATCAAATACAAATATAATATTCAGTGAATCATCATTAGTGCATATACATTACAATTTATATAATTGTTTTAATTCATGTTCAAAAACTGAAACAGATTAAACACATTTGATACTCTCTGGTATAATATTATATAGGTTCAAGCCTCCATTAAAAATTGAATCTGATGTCGACTTTTTATTAGTTTTTGGAATATAAAATTGTTGAACTTGTCTAGTGGGATAATTATGAACATCATAAACAAATTTGATGTTGCTAGAAATTGAACTCGACAAATTCTTTAATATTGAGCCAATCTAACCGTTCCAACATTACATTAATACTTGTACGTTTACTACACTTTAGTATTGTGCGCATTGCCCGGTTTTGAAGCTTTTGCAATTTATCTAATGTTGTATTGTTGCATATAAAAAGTATAGTGGCGTAATACTTGAAGTGGAGTAATATAATAGTATTATAAATTACTAATTCTTTTAATGATGGAGAGCTGTTGAGCCGCTGGACGAATTAATGCTGATAAAAACTGCCGCAAGTCCCATAGTTGGATCTGGATTGCAGCACTGGATCTCAAACGCCAGAAAAGTACAGAATTTGAGCTATTTGCAACAAACAAAACATGTTTTAGAATAGAATACGAGCTTCAGGAGCTCCTGCATCACAGAATTATGATAAAAAAAATGATGTAGCTTTAATTGTTATGCTTAACTGATATATTACTTATTAAGATCGTAATTTACTTACTTGATATCCTCAAATCGCAAATGGAGCTGTCATCGCAATACTTCTTCTAATAATGTAGACGAAATAGGGCTGATTCAAGCTGTCGCAACTCCCATTAAGCAGCACTGGATCTCAAACGTCTGAAAAGTACAGAATTTGAGCTATTTGCAACAAACAAAACATGTTTTAGAATAGAATACGAGCTTCAGGAGCTCCTGCATCACAGAATTATAATAAAAAAAATGATGTAGCTTTAATTGTTATGCTTGACTGATATATTACTTATTGAGATCGTAATTTACTCACTTGATATTCTCAAATCGCAAATGGAGCTGCCGTCGCAATACTTCTTCTAATAATGTAGAGCCGTTTGAACTGCTAGACGAAATAGGGCTGATTTAAGCTGTCGCAACTGGATCTCAAACGTCTGAAAAGTACAGAATTTGATTCAACTTGAACTATTTGCAACAAACAAAACAAGTTTTGGATTAGAATACGAGCTTGAAAGGCTCGTGCATGCAAAATTGGAACTTTAATTTAGAGAATTATAATGAAAATAGATATTTATGTATCTAACGCGCGAAAGTATACTTTGATGCTTGTGAATGAGAAATTTCTGATAAATTATAATTCTAAACTTTAATTTTGGAATCTTCAGTCTGACGTAAGATGTGTTTCAGTCAGGCACAGTGCTAGAGAACATTTAGTTAATAAAAACTCTTCAATTGCATCGAAATGTGCTGTTATGCTTTGAGTATTTTGCAAGTAGACACTTCCAACACGTTTCTTTTCCTTTTTATAATTTTTCTTTCGTTGCTATTCTGCTGCATATATGGTTCTCGCTTGTTGTTCTTCTTGCTTTTTTATAAACACTGCACACTTTTTATCGAAACTTGAATGGTTTACTTCACAATTCAAATTTAACCTGTACAGACACACAATTGATACATTTATAAAACCAAGTATTGTTATTAATTGATAATATTACATAAAATTGGTTGTTATTATTTAGATTTTTTTTTGCAATACTTAAGCCAGTGTGTGCTTCAATTTCTTTTTAACAATATAAAAATTGTTGCTCATTCATGGTGAAATAGTTGTAGCTTTTATTGATAAACTCAAATGTATGCAGAGAATTGATACCTGTAGAGAAGCACACAACAGAGCCGGAATCGTGGAACAAAAGGCCTTTTACTGAAAACATCAGCTACCTGAGTCCTGTCGGACCGGCTCTCCGAACTCTGGAATCCGTAGTCGGATAACAATTCGACTGCTTACTTTTTTCATGAATTGGTACACAAATCTTCTTCTTTGTCATCAAGACTTTGTATGCAGTTGCACATAATTGGCCATAAACAGTTAAATTGACGGCTCCAGCCAAACCAGATTAATCATTTCAATTATTTTACCTAAAAACGATGAAATTAAGTAGTGTAGTCAAATTAATAACAAACCTAGCAAATACAAGATTAATTCATTTTATGATATTACTATTACTTACTTTTATTTTAAATGCATCCTATATTAAAGCTCTGTGTGTTCTTCCGTTGATATCAAATCACTTATATAGTTTTTGGTCAGGTTTTTTTCCAATTATTGGTCAGTATTGTTATTAATTGTCAATATTAAAATTGGTTGTTATTAATTTGAACTTTCCTTCAATGTGTGCTTCAAATTTTTTTTAACAATTATAAAAATTGTTTATCGCATTGGCCAGACTAGTGGAGCTAATTTCATTGATTTTTTTGTCCTTCAATACACCGACCGAGTATATATTTATGAAATATTTGGATAACTTACAGTTGGAAATGAGAGTAAAATAAAATATACTATCTTTCATCAGCGATATTCCAAATCATAAGGTTGTTAATTCACTCACACTAATAAAAAACTGTCTAAATATCAGTTAACGAAAATATCATCTGATATTTGAAGGTATTGAATCAATAAATAACAAAACAAGGAAAAACTGTTAAAAAGTTTGACATCTTAATTTGCAATTAAAACAACTGGTGGCAGCAGGGACACCTGACACCTGCATGGTGTTCCTCTAAAAAAAGTCCTGCCGAAATTATTTTTCTTCTAAATTATTTTAATTAAATTATTAATTAATTCCAAATATCAATATGAATCATTTATAATTAATGATATTTCTTAATTTATTTTATAATTTTTTAAGAATTAGATTATGTTTAATTGAATTAATGAAGAACAATGGTCCATACTCTTTTTTAAGGGCATCTCAAGTGCATCCAACTGTTAGACAACTAAGCGACATGACGTGCAATTTTTTTATTCAATATGTCTAAATATTGATTTATATTTATGTAATCCAATATTTTGATTTCTTTTTATAACTAATGTGAGTGATATTTTATTGAGTTGTGTGATGGTGATGAAATATCTAACAAATATTTTGAATAGTGATAGCCAATGAACTTTATTCAACAATAAAAATGCAGTAATATTTGATTGAAACGTATGTAGAATATATTTTTATTATCCCGTGAAAGTAATTCTTAGAAAATTATTAAATAAATTCCGGTATAACTGAAATTATAAATAATCAATATTAATATTTGAATTAATCAATAGTTTCATTAAAATAATTTAGATGTTGGTGTTCCTGTGCAACCAATTGTTTCAACACATCAGTGGCAAACTTTTTAACGGTTTTTTCTTTTGCTGCCTTTTCAATAATTTAATACCTTCAATTATCAGTTAATATTCTCGTTAACTGATATTTAGACAATGTTTTATTAGTGTGAGTGAATTAATATCCATATGATTTGGAATATCGCTAATGAAAGATAGTATATTTTATTTGACTATCATCCTGAGTGTCTACTGTTTCCAACTGTAAGTTATCCAAATATTTTATAATTATGCATGTGGTCAGACATCTGAAAAAAAAATTGGAATAAACCTAGCTTCACTAGCCTGGCCAATGTGATTAACAATTTTTATAATTGTTATAAAAAAAATTGAAGCACACACTTGGCTTGAACATTGAAACGTATGTAGAATATATTTTTATTATCCCGTGAAAGTAATTCTTAAAAAATTATTAAATAAATTCCGGAATAACTAAAATTATAAATAATCAATATTAATATTTGGATTAATCAATAGTTTCATTAAAATAATTAAGATGTTGGTGTCCCTGAGCAACCAATTGTTTCAACACTTCAGAAAAATAGCAAACTTTTTAACGGTTTTTTCTTTTGCTGCCTTTTCAATCATAATACTTTCACTGATCAGTTAATATTCTCGTTAACTAATATTTACACAATTTTTTATTAGTGTGAGTGAATTAACATTGATATGATTTGGAATATCGCTGATGAAAGGTAGTATATTTTATTTGACTATCACCTTGAGTGTCTATTATTTCCAACTGTAAGTTATCCAAATATATTATAATTAGAAATTCGGTCAGTCAACTAAAAAAAAGAATTTGCAATAAACCTAGCTTCACTAGCCTGGCCAATGTGATTACAAATTTTTATAATTGTTATAACAAAATTTGAAGCACACTCTTGGCTTAAATATTGCATAAAAAAAGATCAAAATGATAACAACCAATTTTAATATTGGCAAATAATAACAATACTTACCAATAATGAAAAAGAACCTGACCAAAAACAATAAATCCAAGTGATTTGATATTAACTGATGAACACACAAAAGATACATTTGAAATAAAAGTAAGTAAAAATAATGTCATAAAATGAATTAATCTTGTATTCGGTAGGTTAATGAATAAGCAACAATTTTAATATTGTTGAAAAAAAATTAAAGCACACACTTGCTTAAATATTGCAAAAAAAAATTCAATAATAACCAATTTTAGGGGAGCGAGGGGGAATTGGAGCCTACCAAGGGAAATAATGAGAAAACGAGACAGGAATTCAAAATTATCATTTATCTCCATTTTATATCAGTCTTTTGGTTACATAGCTATGAAATTACATCAATTTAAACTTAAGAATTCAACCGAAATTCACAATAATTGAAAATTCTCTGAAATATACATGTGGCTCTCATTACCATATGTGTCGGGTAATAAGATCCCAAAATAGACCTGATATATAATAGGAAAAATCATTCTGACTTTGATGGTTTTCCATTAAAAAAGAAACAAAATGGAAAAACAAGAGTTCATAAAATAAACAAACTTCCATAAAAAAAGAAATATAGAATAAGACGAATATCCATAAAATAAACGAATGGTCTAGAAGAAGAATATATCTAAATAATATACTTATGGATCTAAACAGAAGATACAAATGTAGACTTTTGGGTCATCACAGTCTGAGCACTTAGAATGAGCCCAATTTCCGTAGCTTATTTGTTTCTTTCGATCTTCTCTTATTTGATTTGCTCAGCTCTTCTTTTTTCGAAGTTTTCTTCTTTTCCAATTTGTTTCCTTTTCTTCTCTTCGAGTACGTTTCTCATGGGCGTACAGGTAAGGATTTCTGAACGTTGTTTGCTCCTGGTAGATTTTCTGGGTCTTGTGATAAACTCAATTCTTGAAGAAAACTCGAAAAACTTGTGGTTGACTGTTGGAGATATAGCGATTGAGAGGTTTCTTCTTCTGGAGGTGGCTGTGCAAGCTTTGATTCTAGTGTAATAACAGTGGCTGTCATGTCGATGTGCAATAAAGTCTTCTTCAGAAAACACTGTCATATCCATAGAATATATTCCAGTCGTCCTGAAGCCATTCTGATGAATGTTATTCATGGAGGGGTTATGAGAGCTATAGAAGGGCAATTGGAGCCATCCCGGCTCTAATTACCCACAAGTCCACTATTTGAAAGTTACAAAAATAACATAAGAAAAATCTCTCTCACTTGAATTCTTGAATTGATATAAAAAATATATGCATTTAGTAATAGAATGATTTCAAGAGAAATAAAAAAAAGTGATAATCAATGCTTACCGTGATGACAGAAATAAGTCTAGATATTACAAGCAGCGGATACAAAACACACTACCCCTACACACAGGTGTATGTGTATCGGTAAGCGGAAGGCGACGATCACTCGTTATAGCCGAACATTGATGGAAGATATTACGGACAGTTGCAAATGATTCCAACGTTCATAAGCACATATTTAGTTGCGGATCTTATTACCCGCCCGCTCCCATTACCCCTCGCTCCCCTAATATTGACCAATAAAAAATAAAAATCCCGACCGAAAACAATATAAAAGCCATAATTATTTCACCCTGAGTGTTTATTGTGAATTACCCAAATATTTTATATTTATGCAATCGGTCAGTCAGAAAAAAAAATGCAATAAAGCTAGCTTCACAAGTTTGGCCAAAGAGTTAAACAATTTGACAATTGTTAAAAAAAAATTAGAAGCACACACTGGCTTGAATACAGCAAAAAAACAAAATTAAAAAAAAAAAAAAAAAAAAAAAAAAAAAAAAAAAAAAAAAAAAAAAAAATTACTGGCCTATAATCTATAATTTAAATCCCCCCCAAACAATATAAGTGATTTGATATCAACGGATGAACACACAAAGCTCTAAAATAGGATGCATTTAAAATAAAAGTAAGTAAAAATAATGTCATAAAATGAATTAATCTTGTATTCGGTAGGTTCGTTACTAATTTGACTACACTACTTAATTTCAGCGTTTTTAGGTAAAATAATTGAAATAATTAATTTGGTGCCGCTGGAGCCGTCAATTTAGCTAAGATTTGTGTACCAATTCATGAAAAAAGTAAGCAGTCCAACAGTTAAAACAATTTTCGGTTGTGTTTTCTGTTTTTTGAAGTTTCAGAAATCTGGACTACGGATTCCAGTCATTGGAGAGCCGATCTGACAGGATTTAATTAGTTGATGTTTTCAATACAAGATCCTTTGTTACACGATTCCGGCTCTATTGGGTGCTTCTCTACAGGTATCAATTCTCTGTATACATTTGAATTTATCAATAAAAGCTACAACTATTTCACCATGAATAAGCAACAATTTTAATATTGTTGAAAAAAAATTGAAGCAAACACTTGCATAAATATTGCAAAAAAAAATTCAATAATAACCAATATTAATATTGACCAATAAAAAATAAAAATCCCGACCAAAAACAATATAAAAGCCACAATTATTTCACCCTGAGTGTTTATTGTAAATTACCCAAATATTTTATACTTTTGCAATCGGTCAGTCAGAAAAAAAAAATGCAATAAAACTAGCTTCACTAGTTTGGCCAAAGTGCTAAACAATTTACACAATTGTTAAAAAAATAATTAGAAGCACACACTGGCTTGAATATTGCAAAATAAAAAAAAAAAAAAAAACAATACTGACCTATATAATCTATAATTTGAATCCCCCCCAAACAATATAAGTGATTTGATATCAACGGATGAACACACAAAGCTCTAAAATAGGATGCATTTAAAATAAAAGTAAGTAAAAATAATGTCATAAAATGAATTAATCTTGTATTCGGTAGGTTCGTTACTAATTTGACTACACTACTTAATTTCAGCGTTTTTAGGTAAAATAATTGAAATTATTAATTTGGTGCGGCTGCAGCCGTCAATTTAGCTAAGATTTGTGTACCAATTCATGAAAAAAGTAAGCAGTCGAACAGTTAAAACAATTTTCGGTTGTGTTTTCTGTTTTTTGGAGTTTCAGAAATCTGGACTACGGATTCCAGTCATTGGAGAGCCGATCTGACAGGATTTAATTAGTTGATGTTTTCAATACAAGATCCTTTGTTACACGATTCCGGCTCTATTGGGTGCTTCTCTACAGGTATCAATTCTCTGTATACATTTGAATTTATCAATAAAAGCTACAACTATTTCACCATGAATAAGCAACAATTTTAATATTGTTGGAAAAAAATTGAAGCAAACACTTGCATAAATATTGCAAAAAAAAATCAATAATAACCAATTTTAATATTGACCAATAAAAAATAAAAATCCCGACCAAAAACAATATAAAAGCCACAATTATTTCACCCTGAGTGTTTATTGTAAATTACCCAAATATTTTATACTTTTGCATCGGTCAGTCAGAAAAAAAAATGCAATAAAACTAGCTTCACTAGTTTGGCCAAAGTGCTAAACAATTTTCACAATTGTTAAAAAAAAATATGAAAAGCACACACTGGCTTGAATATTGCAAAATAAAAAAAAAAAAAAAACAATACTGACCTATATAATCTATAATTTGAATCCCCCCCAAACAATATAAGTGATTTGATATCAACGGATGAACACACAAAGCTCTAAAATAGGATGCATTTAAAATAAAAGTAAGTAAAAATAATGTCATAAAATGAATTAATCTTGTATTCGGTAGGTTCGTTACTAATTTGACTACACTACTTAATTTCAGCGTTTTTAGGTAAAATAATTGAAATTATTAATTTGGTGCGGCTGGAGCCGTCAATTTAGCTAAGATTTGTGTACCAATTCATGAAAAAAGTAAGCAGTCGAACAGTTAAAACAATTTTCGGTTGTGTTTTCTGTTTTTTGGAGTTTCAGAAATCTGGACTACGGATTCCAGTCATTGGAGAGCCGATCTGACAGGATTTAATTAGTTGATGTTTTCAATACAAGATCCTTTGTTACACGATTCCGGCTCTATTGGGTGCTTCTCTACAGGTATCAATTCTCTGTATACATTTGAATTTATCAATAAAAGCTACAACTATTTCACCATGAATAAGCAACAATTTTAATATTGTTGGAAAAAAATTGAAGCAAACACTTGCATAAATATTGCAAAAAAAAAATCAATAATAACCAATTTTAATATTGACCAATAAAAAATAAAAATCCCGACCAAAAACAATATAAAAGCCACAATTATTTCACCCTGAGTGTTTATTGTAAATTACCCAAATATTTTATACTTTTGCATCGGTCAGTCAGAAAAAAAAATGCAATAAAACTAGCTTCACTAGTTTGGCCAAAGTGCTAAACAATTTTCACAATTGTTGAAAAAAAATATTAAAAGCACACACTGGCTTGAATATTGCAAAATAAAAAAAAAAAAAAAAAAAAACAATACTGACCTATAATCTATAATTTGAATCCCCCCCAAACAATATAAGTGATTTGATATCAACGGATGAACACACAAAGCTCTAAAATAGGATGCATTTAAAATAAAAGTAAGTAAAAATAATGTCATAAAATGAATTAATCTTGTATTCGGTAGGTTCGTTACTAATTTGACTACACTACTTAATTTCAGCGTTTTTAGGTAAAATAATTGAAATTATTAATTTGGTGCGGCTGCAGCCGTCAATTTAGCTAAGATTTGTGTACCAATTCATGAAAAAAGTAAGCAGTCGAACAGTTAAAACAATTTTCGGTTGTGTTTTCTGTTTTTTGGAGTTTCAGAAATCTGGACTACGGATTCCAGTCATTGGAGAGCCGATCTGACAGGATTTAATTAGTTGATGTTTTCAATACAAGATCCTTTGTTACACGATTCCGGCTCTATTGGGTGCTTCTCTACAGGTATCAATTCTCTGTATACATTTGAATTTATCAATAAAAGCTACAACTATTTCACCATGAATAAGCAACAATTTTAATATTGTTGGAAAAAAATTGAAGCAAACACTTGCATAAATATTGCAAAAAAAAATCAATAATAACCAATTTTAATATTGACCAATAAAAAATAAAAATCCCGACCAAAAACAATATAAAAGCCACAATTATTTCACCCTGAGTGTTTATTGTAAATTACCCAAATATTTTATACTTTTGCATCGGTCAGTCAGAAAAAAAAATGCAATAAAACTAGCTTCACTAGTTTGGCCAAAGTGCTAAACAATTTTCACAATTGTTAAAAAAAAATATGAAAAGCACACACTGGCTTGAATATTGCAAAATAAAAAAAAAAAAAAAACAATACTGACCTATATAATCTATAATTTGAATCCCCCCCAAACAATATAAGTGATTTGATATCAACGGATGAACACACAAAGCTCTAAAATAGGATGCATTTAAAATAAAAGTAAGTAAAAATAATGTCATAAAATGAATTAATCTTGTATTCGGTAGGTTCGTTACTAATTTGACTACACTACTTAATTTCAGCGTTTTTAGGTAAAATAATTGAAATTATTAATTTGGTGCGGCTGGAGCCGTCAATTTAGCTAAGATTTGTGTACCAATTCATGAAAAAAGTAAGCAGTCGAACAGTTAAAACAATTTTCGGTTGTGTTTTCTGTTTTTTGGAGTTTCAGAAATCTGGACTACGGATTCCAGTCATTGGAGAGCCGATCTGACAGGATTTAATTAGTTGATGTTTTCAATACAAGATCCTTTGTTACACGATTCCGGCTCTATTGGGTGCTTCTCTACAGGTATCAATTCTCTGTATACATTTGAATTTATCAATAAAAGCTACAACTATTTCACCATGAATAAGCAACAATTTTAATATTGTTGGAAAAAAATTGAAGCAAACACTTGCATAAATATTGCAAAAAAAAAATCAATAATAACCAATTTTAATATTGACCAATAAAAAATAAAAATCCCGACCAAAAACAATATAAAAGCCACAATTATTTCACCCTGAGTGTTTATTGTAAATTACCCAAATATTTTATACTTTTGCATCGGTCAGTCAGAAAAAAAAATGCAATAAAACTAGCTTCACTAGTTTGGCCAAAGTGCTAAACAATTTTCACAATTGTTGAAAAAAAATATTAAAAGCACACACTGGCTTGAATATTGCAAAATAAAAAAAAAAAAAAAAAAAAACAATACTGACCTATAATCTATAATTTGAATCCCCCCCAAACAATATAAGTGATTTGATATCAACGGATGAACACACAAAGCTCTAAAATAGGATGCATTTAAAATAAAAGTAAGTAAAAATAATGTCATAAAATGAATTAATCTTGTATTCGGTAGGTTCGTTACTAATTTGACTACACTACTTAATTTCAGCGTTTTTAGGTAAAATAATTGAAATTATTAATTTGGTGCGGCTGCAGCCGTCAATTTAGCTAAGATTTGTGTACCAATTCATGAAAAAAGTAAGCAGTCGAACAGTTAAAACAATTTTCGGTTGTGTTTTCTGTTTTTTGGAGTTTCAGAAATCTGGACTACGGATTCCAGTCATTGGAGAGCCGATCTGACAGGATTTAATTAGTTGATGTTTTCAATACAAGATCCTTTGTTACACGATTCCGGCTCTATTGGGTGCTTCTCTACAGGTATCAATTCTCTGTATACATTTGAATTTATCAATAAAAGCTACAACTATTTCACCATGAATAAGCAACAATTTTAATATTGTTGGAAAAAAATTGAAGCAAACACTTGCATAAATATTGCAAAAAAAAATCAATAATAACCAATTTTAATATTGACCAATAAAAAATAAAAATCCCGACCAAAAACAATATAAAAGCCACAATTATTTCACCCTCAGTGTTTATTGTAAATTACCCAAATATTTTATACTTTTGCATCGGTCAGTCAGAAAAAAAAATGCAATAAAACTAGCTTCACTAGTTTGGCCAAAGTGCTAAACAATTTTCACAATTGTTAAAAAAAAATATGAAAAGCACACACTGGCTTGAATATTGCAAAATAAAAAAAAAAAAAAAACAATACTGACCTATATAATCTATAATTTGAATCCCCCCCAAACAATATAAGTGATTTGATATCAACGGATGAACACACAAAGCTCTAAAATAGGATGCATTTAAAATAAAAGTAAGTAAAAATAATGTCATAAAATGAATTAATCTTGTATTCGGTAGGTTCGTTACTAATTTGACTACACTACTTAATTTCAGCGTTTTTAGGTAAAATAATTGAAATTATTAATTTGGTGCGGCTGCAGCCGTCAATTTAGCTAAGATTTGTGTACCAATTCATGAAAAAAGTAAGCAGTCGAACAGTTAAAACAATTTTCGGTTGTGTTTTCTGTTTTTTGGAGTTTCAGAAATCTGGACTACGGATTCCAGTCATTGGAGAGCCGATCTGACAGGATTTAATTAGTTGATGTTTTCAATACAAGATCCTTTGTTACACGATTCCGGCTCTATTGGGTGCTTCTCTACAGGTATCAATTCTCTGTGTACATTTGAATTTATCAATAAAAGCTACAACTATTTCACCATGAATAAGCAACAATTTTAATATTGTTGGAAAAAAATTGAAGCAAACACTTGCATAAATATTGCAAAAAAAAAATCAATAATAACCAATTTTAATATTGACCAATAAAAAATAAAAATCCCGACCAAAAACAATATAAAAGCCACAATTATTTCACCCTGAGTGTTTATAGTAAATTACCCAAATATTTTATACTTTTGCATCGGTCAGTCAGAAAAAAAAATGCAATAAAACTAGCTTCACTAGTTTGGCCAAAGTGCTAAACAATTTTCACAATTGTTCAAAAAAAATATTAGAAGCACACACTGGCTTGAATATTGCAAAATAAAAAAAAAAAAAAAAAAAAAACAATACTGACCTATAATCTATAATTTGAATCCCCCCCAAACAATATAAGTGATTTGATATCAACGGATGAACACACAAAGCTCTAAAATAGGATGCATTTAAAATAAAAGTAAGTAAAAATAATGTCATAAAATGAATTAATCTTGTATTCGGTAGGTTCGTTACTAATTTGACTACACTACTTAATTTCAGCGTTTTTAGGTAAAATAATTGAAATTATTAATTTGGTGCGGCTGGAGCCGTCAATTTAGCTAAGATTTGTGTACCAATTCATGAAAAAAGTAAGCAGTCGAACAGTTGAAACAATTTTCGGTTGTGTTTTCTGTTTTTTGGAGTTTCAGAAATCTGGACTACGGATTCCAGTCATTGGAGAGCCGATCTGACAGGATTTAATTAGTTGATGTTTTCAATACAAGATCCTTTGTTACACGATTCCGGCTCTATTGGGTGCTTCTCTACAGGTATCAATTCTCTGTATACATTTGAATTTATCAATAAAAGCTACAACTATTTCACCATGAATAAGCAACAATTTTAATATTGTTGGAAAAAAATTGAAGCAAACACTTGCATAAATATTGCAAAAAAAAAATCAATAATAACCAATTTTAATATTGACCAATAAAAAATAAAAATCCCGACCAAAAACAATATAAAAGCCACAATTATTTCACCCTGAGTGTTTATTGTAAATTACCCAAATATTTTATACTTTTGCATCGGTCAGTCAGAAAAAAAAATGCAATAAAACTAGCTTCACTAGTTTGGCCAAAGTGCTAAACAATTTTCACAATTGTTAAAAAAAAATATTAAAAGCACACACTGGCTTGAATATTGCAAAATAAAAAAAAAAAAAAAAACAATACTGACCTATATAATCTATAATTTGAATCCCCCCCAAACAATATAAGTGATTTGATATCAACGGATGAACACACAAAGCTCTAAAATAGGATGCATTTAAAATAAAAGTAAGTAAAAATAATGTCATAAAATGAATTAATCTTGTATTCGGTAGGTTCGTTACTAATTTGACTACACTACTTAATTTCAGCGTTTTTAGGTAAAATAATTGAAATTATTAATTTGGTGCGGCTGGAGCCGTCAATTTAGCTAAGATTTGTGTACCAATTCATGAAAAAAGTAAGCAGTCGAACAGTTGAAACAATTTTCGGTTGTGTTTTCTGTTTTTTGGAGTTTCAGAAATCTGGACTACGGATTCCAGTCATTGGAGAGCCGATCTGACAGGATTTAATTAGTTGATGTTTTCAATACAAGATCCTTTGTTACACGATTCCGGCTCTATTGGGTGCTTCTCTACAGGTATCAATTCTCTGTATACATTTGAATTTATCAATAAAAGCTACAACTATTTCACCATGAATAAGCAACAATTTTAATATTGTTGGAAAAAAATTGAAGCAAACACTTGCATAAATATTGCAAAAAAAAAATCAATAATAACCAATTTTAATATTGACCAATAAAAAATAAAAATCCCGACCAAAAACAATATAAAAGCCACAATTATTTCACCCTGAGTGTTTATTGTAAATTACCCAAATATTTTATACTTTTGCATCGGTCAGTCAGAAAAAAAAATGCAATAAAACTAGCTTCACTAGTTTGGCCAAAGTGCTAAGCAATTTTCACAATTGTTAAAAAAAAATATTAAAAGCACACACTGGCTTGAATATTGCAAAATAAAAAAAAAAAAAACAATACTGACCTATATAATCTATAATTTGAATCCCCCCCAAACAATATAAGTGATTTGATATCAACGGATGAACACACAAAGCTCTAAAATAGGATGCATTTAAAATAAAAGTAAGTAAAAATAATGTCATAAAATGAATTAATCTTGTATTCGGTAGGTTCGTTACTAATTTGACTACACTACTTAATTTCAGCGTTTTTAGGTAAAATAATTGAAATTATTAATTTGGTGCGGCTGGAGCCGTCAATTTAGCTAAGATTTGTGTACCAATTCATGAAAAAAGTAAGCAGTCGAACAGTTGAAACAATTTTCGGTTGTGTTTTCTGTTTTTTGGAGTTTCAGAAATCTGGACTACGGATTCCAGTCATTGGAGAGCCGATCTGACAGGATTTAATTAGTTGATGTTTTCAATACAAGATCCTTTGTTACACGATTCCGGCTCTATTGGGTGCTTCTCTACAGGTATCAATTCTCTGTATACATTTGAATTTATCAATAAAAGCTACAACTATTTCACCATGAATAAGCAACAATTTTAATATTGTTGGAAAAAAATTGAAGCAAACACTTGCATAAATATTGCAAAAAAAAAATCAATAATAACCAATTTTAATATTGACCAATAAAAAATAAAAATCCCGACCAAAAACAATATAAAAGCCACAATTATTTCACCCTGAGTGTTTATTGTAAATTACCCAAATATTTTATACTTTTGCATCGGTCAGTCAGAAAAAAAAATGCAATAAAACTAGCTTCACTAGTTTGGCCAAAGTGCTAAGCAATTTTCACAATTGTTAAAAAAAAATATTAAAAGCACACAAGGCTTGAATATTGCAAAATAAAAAAAAAAAAAAAACAATACTGACCTATATAATCTATAATTTGAATCCCCCCCAAACAATATAAGTGATTTGATATCAACGGATGAACACACAAAGCTCTAAAATAGGATGCATTTAAAATAAAAGTAAGTAAAAATAATGTCATAAAATGAATTAATCTTGTATTCGGTAGGTTCGTTACTAATTTGACTACACTACTTAATTTCAGCGTTTTTAGGTAAAATAATTGAAATTATTAATTTGGTGCGGCTGGAGCCGTCAATTTAGCTAAGATTTGTGTACCAATTCATGAAAAAAGTAAGCAGTCGAACAGTTAAAACAATTTTCGGTTGTGTTTTCTGTTTTTTGGAGTTTCAGAAATCTGGACTACGGATTCCAGTCATTGGAGAGCCGATCTGACAGGATTTAATTAGTTGATGTTTTCAATACAAGATCCTTTGTTACACGATTCCGGCTCTATTGGGTGCTTCTCTACAGGTATCAATTCTCTGTATACATTTGAATTTATCAATAAAAGCTACAACTATTTCACCATGAATAAGCAACAATTTTAATATTGTTGGAAAAAAATTGAAGCAAACACTTGCATAAATATTGCAAAAAAAAAATCAATAATAACCAATTTTAATATTGACCAATAAAAAATAAAAATCCCGACCAAAAACAATATAAAAGCCACAATTATTTCACCCTGAGTGTTTATTGTAAATTACCCAAATATTTTATACTTTTGCATCGGTCAGTCAGAAAAAAAAATGCAATAAAACTAGCTTCACTAGTTTGGCCAAAGTGCTAAACAATTTTCACAATTGTTAAAAAAAAATATTAAAAGCACACACTGGCTTGAATATTGCAAAATAAAAAAAAAAAAAAAACAATACTGACCTATATAATCTATAATTTGAATCCCCCCCAAACAATATAAGTGATTTGATATCAACGGATGAACACACAAAGCTCTAAAATAGGATGCATTTAAAATAAAAGTAAGTAAAAATAATGTCATAAAATGAATTAATCTTGTATTCGGTAGGTTCGTTACTAATTTGACTACACTACTTAATTTCAGCGTTTTTAGGTAAAATAATTGAAATTATTAATTTGGTGCGGCTGGAGCCGTCAATTTAGCTAAGATTTGTGTACCAATTCATGAAAAAAGTAAGCAGTCGAACAGTTAAAACAATTTTCGGTTGTGTTTTCTGTTTTTTGGAGTTTCAGAAATCTGGACTACGGATTCCAGTCATTGGAGAGCCGATCTGACAGGATTTAATTAGTTGATGTTTTCAATACAAGATCCTTTGTTACACGATTCCGGCTCTATTGGGTGCTTCTCTACAGGTATCAATTCTCTGTATACATTTGAATTTATCAATAAAAGCTACAACTATTTCACCATGAATAAGCAACAATTTTAATATTGTTGGAAAAAAATTGAAGCAAACACTTGCATAAATATTGCAAAAAAAAAATCAATAATAACCAATTTTAATATTGACCAATAAAAAATAAAAATCCCGACCAAAAACAATATAAAAGCCACAATTATTTCACCCTGAGTGTTTATTGTAAATTACCCAAATATTTTATACTTTTGCATCGGTCAGTCAGAAAAAAAAATGCAATAAAACTAGCTTCACTAGTTTGGCCAAAGTGCTAAACAATTTTCACAATTGTTAAAAAAAAATATTAAAAGCACACACTGGCTTGAATATTGCAAAATAAAAAAAAAAAAAAAAACAATACTGACCTATATAATCTATAATTTGAATCCCCCCCAAACAATATAAGTGATTTGATATCAACGGATGAACACACAAAGCTCTAAAATAGGATGCATTTAAAATAAAAGTAAGTAAAAATAATGTCATAAAATGAATTAATCTTGTATTCGGTAGGTTCGTTACTAATTTGACTACACTACTTAATTTCAGCGTTTTTAGGTAAAATAATTGAAATTATTAATTTGGTGCGGCTGGAGCCGTCAATTTAGCTAAGATTTGTGTACCAATTCATGAAAAAAGTAAGCAGTCGAACAGTTAAAACAATTTTCGGTTGTGTTTTCTGTTTTTTGGAGTTTCAGAAATCTGGACTACGGATTCCAGTCATTGGAGAGCCGATCTGACAGGATTTAATTAGTTGATGTTTTCAATACAAGATCCTTTGTTACACGATTCCGGCTCTATTGGGTGCTTCTCTACAGGTATCAATTCTCTGTGTACATTTGAATTTATCAATAAAAGCTACAACTATTTCACCATGAATAAGCAACAATTTTAATATTGTTGGAAAAAAATTGAAGCAAACACTTGCATAAATATTGCAAAAAAAAAATCAATAATAACCAATTTTAATATTGACCAATAAAAAATAAAAATCCCGACCAAAAACAATATAAAAGCCACAATTATTTCACCCTGAGTGTTTATAGTAAATTACCCAAATATTTTATACTTTTGCATCGGTCAGTCAGAAAAAAAAATGCAATAAAACTAGCTTCACTAGTTTGGCCAAAGTGCTAAACAATTTTCACAATTGTTCAAAAAAAATATTAGAAGCACACACTGGCTTGAATATTGCAAAATAAAAAAAAAAAAAAAAAAAAAACAATACTGACCTATAATCTATAATTTGAATCCCCCCCAAACAATATAAGTGATTTGATATCAACGGATGAACACACAAAGCTCTAAAATAGGATGCATTTAAAATAAAAGTAAGTAAAAATAATGTCATAAAATGAATTAATCTTGTATTCGGTAGGTTCGTTACTAATTTGACTACACTACTTAATTTCAGCGTTTTTAGGTAAAATAATTGAAATTATTAATTTGGTGCGGCTGGAGCCGTCAATTTAGCTAAGATTTGTGTACCAATTCATGAAAAAAGTAAGCAGTCGAACAGTTGAAACAATTTTCGGTTGTGTTTTCTGTTTTTTGGAGTTTCAGAAATCTGGACTACGGATTCCAGTCATTGGAGAGCCGATCTGACAGGATTTAATTAGTTGATGTTTTCAATACAAGATCCTTTGTTACACGATTCCGGCTCTATTGGGTGCTTCTCTACAGGTATCAATTCTCTGTATACATTTGAATTTATCAATAAAAGCTACAACTATTTCACCATGAATAAGCAACAATTTTAATATTGTTGGAAAAAAATTGAAGCAAACACTTGCATAAATATTGCAAAAAAAAAATCAATAATAACCAATTTTAATATTGACCAATAAAAAATAAAAATCCCGACCAAAAACAATATAAAAGCCACAATTATTTCACCCTGAGTGTTTATTGTAAATTACCCAAATATTTTATACTTTTGCATCGGTCAGTCAGAAAAAAAAATGCAATAAAACTAGCTTCACTAGTTTGGCCAAAGTGCTAAGCAATTTTCACAATTGTTAAAAAAAAATATTAAAAGCACACAAGGCTTGAATATTGCAAAATAAAAAAAAAAAAAAAACAATACTGACCTATATAATCTATAATTTGAATCCCCCCCAAACAATATAAGTGATTTGATATCAACGGATGAACACACAAAGCTCTAAAATAGGATGCATTTAAAATAAAAGTAAGTAAAAATAATGTCATAAAATGAATTAATCTTGTATTCGGTAGGTTCGTTACTAATTTGACTACACTACTTAATTTCAGCGTTTTTAGGTAAAATAATTGAAATTATTAATTTGGTGCGGCTGGAGCCGTCAATTTAGCTAAGATTTGTGTACCAATTCATGAAAAAAGTAAGCAGTCGAACAGTTAAAACAATTTTCGGTTGTGTTTTCTGTTTTTTGGAGTTTCAGAAATCTGGACTACGGATTCCAGTCATTGGAGAGCCGATCTGACAGGATTTAATTAGTTGATGTTTTCAATACAAGATCCTTTGTTACACGATTCCGGCTCTATTGGGTGCTTCTCTACAGGTATCAATTCTCTGTATACATTTGAATTTATCAATAAAAGCTACAACTATTTCACCATGAATAAGCAACAATTTTAATATTGTTGGAAAAAAATTGAAGCAAACACTTGCATAAATATTGCAAAAAAAAAATCAATAATAACCAATTTTAATATTGACCAATAAAAAATAAAAATCCCGACCAAAAACAATATAAAAGCCACAATTATTTCACCCTGAGTGTTTATTGTAAATTACCCAAATATTTTATACTTTTGCATCGGTCAGTCAGAAAAAAAAATGCAATAAAACTAGCTTCACTAGTTTGGCCAAAGTGCTAAACAATTTTCACAATTGTTAAAAAAAAATATTAAAAGCACACACTGGCTTGAATATTGCAAAATAAAAAAAAAAAAAAAACAATACTGACCTATATAATCTATAATTTGAATCCCCCCCAAACAATATAAGTGATTTGATATCAACGGATGAACACACAAAGCTCTAAAATAGGATGCATTTAAAATAAAAGTAAGTAAAAATAATGTCATAAAATGAATTAATCTTGTATTCGGTAGGTTCGTTACTAATTTGACTACACTACTTAATTTCAGCGTTTTTAGGTAAAATAATTGAAATTATTAATTTGGTGCGGCTGGAGCCGTCAATTTAGCTAAGATTTGTGTACCAATTCATGAAAAAAGTAAGCAGTCGAACAGTTAAAACAATTTTCGGTTGTGTTTTCTGTTTTTTGGAGTTTCAGAAATCTGGACTACGGATTCCAGTCATTGGAGAGCCGATCTGACAGGATTTAATTAGTTGATGTTTTCAATACAAGATCCTTTGTTACACGATTCCGGCTCTATTGGGTGCTTCTCTACAGGTATCAATTCTCTGTATACATTTGAATTTATCAATAAAAGCTACAACTATTTCACCATGAATAAGCAACAATTTTAATATTGTTGGAAAAAAATTGAAGCAAACACTTGCATAAATATTGCAAAAAAAAAATCAATAATAACCAATTTTAATATTGACCAATAAAAAATAAAAATCCCGACCAAAAACAATATAAAAGCCACAATTATTTCACCCTGAGTGTTTATTGTAAATTACCCAAATATTTTATACTTTTGCATCGGTCAGTCAGAAAAAAAAATGCAATAAAACTAGCTTCACTAGTTTGGCCAAAGTGCTAAACAATTTTCACAATTGTTAAAAAAAAATATTAAAAGCACACACTGGCTTGAATATTGCAAAATAAAAAAAAAAAAAAAAACAATACTGACCTATATAATCTATAATTTGAATCCCCCCCAAACAATATAAGTGATTTGATATCAACGGATGAACACACAAAGCTCTAAAATAGGATGCATTTAAAATAAAAGTAAGTAAAAATAATGTCATAAAATGAATTAATCTTGTATTCGGTAGGTTCGTTACTAATTTGACTACACTACTTAATTTCAGCGTTTTTAGGTAAAATAATTGAAATTATTAATTTGGTGCGGCTGGAGCCGTCAATTTAGCTAAGATTTGTGTACCAATTCATGAAAAAAGTAAGCAGTCGAACAGTTAAAACAATTTTCGGTTGTGTTTTCTGTTTTTTGGAGTTTCAGAAATCTGGACTACGGATTCCAGTCATTGGAGAGCCGATCTGACAAGATTTAATTAGTTGATGTTTTCAATACAAGATCCTTTGTTACACGATTCCGGCTCTATTGGGTGCTTCTCTACAGGTATCAATTCTCTGTATACATTTGAATTTATCAATAAAAGCTACAACTATTTCACCATGAATAAGCAACAATTTTAATATTGTTGGAAAAAAATTGAAGCAAACACTTGCATAAATATTGCAAAAAAAAAATCAATAATAACCAATTTTAATATTGACCAATAAAAAATAAAAATCCCGACCAAAAACAATATAAAAGCCACAATTATTTCACCCTGAGTGTTTATTGTAAATTACCCAAATATTTTATACTTTTGCATCGGTCAGTCAGAAAAAAAAATGCAATAAAACTAGCTTCACTAGTTTGGCCAAAGTGCTAAACAATTTTCACAATTGTTCAAAAAAAATATTAAAAGCACACACTGGCTTGAATATTGCAAAATAAAAAAAAAAAAAAAAAAAAACAATACTGACCTATAATCTATAATTTGAATCCCCCCCAAACAATATAAGTGATTTGATATCAACGGATGAACACACAAAGCTCTAAAATAGGATGCATTTAAAATAAAAGTAAGTAAAAATAATGTCATAAAATGAATTAATCTTGTATTCGGTAGGTTCGTTACTAATTTGACTACACTACTTAATTTCAGCGTTTTTAGGTAAAATAATTGAAATTATTAATTTGGTGCGGCTGCAGCCGTCAATTTAGCTAAGATTTGTGTACCAATTCATGAAAAAAGTAAGCAGTCGAACAGTTAAAACAATTTTCGGTTGTGTTTTCTGTTTTTTGGAGTTTCAGAAATCTGGACTACGGATTCCAGTCATTGGAGAGCCGATCTGACAGGATTTAATTAGTTGATGTTTTCAATACAAGATCCTTTGTTACACGATTCCGGCTCTATTGGGTGCTTCTCTACAGGTATCAATTCTCTGTGTACATTTGAATTTATCAATAAAAGCTACAACTATTTCACCATGAATAAGCAACAATTTTAATATTATTGGAAAAAAATTGAAGCAAACACTTGCATAAATATTGCAAAAAAAAAATCAATAATAACCAATTTTAATATTGACCAATAAAAAATAAAAATCCCGACCAAAAACAATATAAAAGCCACAATTATTTCACCCTGAGTGTTTATTGTAAATTACCCAAATATTTTATACTTTTGCATCGGTCAGTCAGAAAAAAAAATGCAATAAAACTAGCTTCACTAGTTTGGCCAAAGTGCTAAACAATTTTCACAATTGTTCAAAAAAAATATTAGAAGCACACACTGGCTTGAATATTGCAAAATAAAAAAAAAAAAAAAAAAAAACAATACTGACCTATAATCTATAATTTGAATCCCCCCCAAACAATATAAGTGATTTGATATCAACGGATGAACACACAAAGCTCTAAAATAGGATGCATTTAAAATAAAAGTAAGTAAAAATAATGTCATAAAATGAATTAATCTTGTATTCGGTAGGTTCGTTACTAATTTGACTACACTACTTAATTTCAGCGTTTTTAGGTAAAATAATTGAAATTATTAATTTGGTGCGGCTGGAGCCGTCAATTTAGCTAAGATTTGTGTACCAATTCATGAAAAAAGTAAGCAGTCGAACAGTTGAAACAATTTTCGGTTGTGTTTTCTGTTTTTTGGAGTTTCAGAAATCTGGACTACGGATTCCAGTCATTGGAGAGCCGATCTGACAGGATTTAATTAGTTGATGTTTTCAATACAAGATCCTTTGTTACACGATTCCGGCTCTATTGGGTGCTTCTCTACAGGTATCAATTCTCTGTATACATTTGAATTTATCAATAAAAGCTACAACTATTTCACCATGAATAAGCAACAATTTTAATATTGTTGGAAAAAAATTGAAGCAAACACTTGCATAAATATTGCAAAAAAAAAATCAATAATAACCAATTTTAATATTGACCAATAAAAAATAAAAATCCCGACCAAAAACAATATAAAAGCCACAATTATTTCACCCTGAGTGTTTATTGTAAATTACCCAAATATTTTATACTTTTGCATCGGTCAGTCAGAAAAAAAAATGCAATAAAACTAGCTTCACTAGTTTGGCCAAAGTGCTAAACAATTTTCACAATTGTTAAAAAAAAATATTAAAAGCACACACTGGCTTGAATATTGCAAAATAAAAAAAAAAAAAAAAAACAATACTGACCTATATAATCTATAATTTGAATCCCCCCCAAACAATATAAGTGATTTGATATCAACGGATGAACACACAAAGCTCTAAAATAGGATGCATTTAAAATAAAAGTAAGTAAAAATAATGTCATAAAATGAATTAATCTTGTATTCGGTAGGTTCGTTACTAATTTGACTACACTACTTAATTTCAGCGTTTTTAGGTAAAATAATTGAAATTATTAATTTGGTGCGGCTGGAGCCGTCAATTTAGCTAAGATTTGTGTACCAATTCATGAAAAAAGTAAGCAGTCGAACAGTTGAAACAATTTTCGGTTGTGTTTTCTGTTTTTTGGAGTTTCAGAAATCTGGACTACGGATTCCAGTCATTGGAGAGCCGATCTGACAGGATTTAATTAGTTGATGTTATCAATACAAGATCCTTTGTTACACGATTCCGGCTCTATTGGGTGCTTCTCTACAGGTATCAATTCTCTGTATACATTTGAATTTATCAATAAAAGCTACAACTATTTCACCATGAATAAGCAACAATTTTAATATTGTTGGAAAAAAATTGAAGCAAACACTTGCATAAATATTGCAAAAAAAAAATCAATAATAACCAATTTTAATATTGACCAATAAAAAATAAAAATCCCGACCAAAAACAATATAAAAGCCACAATTATTTCACCCTGAGTGTTTATTGTAAATTACCCAAATATTTTATACTTTTGCATCGGTCAGTCAGAAAAAAAAATGCAATAAAACTAGCTTCACTAGTTTGGCCAAAGTGCTAAACAATTTTCACAATTGTTAAAAAAAAATATTAAAAGCACACACTGGCTTGAATATTGCAAAAAAAAAAAAAAAAAACAATACTGACCTATATAATCTATAATTTGAATCCCCCCCAAACAATATAAGTGATTTGATATCAACGGATGAACACACAAAGCTCTAAAATAGGATGCATTTAAAATAAAAGTAAGTAAAAATAATGTCATAAAATGAATTAATCTTGTATTCGGTAGGTTCGTTACTAATTTGACTACACTACTTAATTTCAGCGTTTTTAGGTAAAATAATTGAAATTATTAATTTGGTGCGGCTGGAGCCGTCAATTTAGCTAAGATTTGTGTACCAATTCATGAAAAAAGTAAGCAGTCGAACAGTTGAAACAATTTTCGGTTGTGTTTTCTGTTTTTTGGAGTTTCAGAAATCTGGACTACGGATTCCAGTCATTGGAGAGCCGATCTGACAGGATTTAATTAGTTGATGTTTTCAATACAAGATCCTTTGTTACACGATTCCGGCTCTATTGGGTGCTTCTCTACAGGTATCAATTCTCTGTATACATTTGAATTTATCAATAAAAGCTACAACTATTTCACCATGAATAAGCAACAATTTTAATATTGTTGGAAAAAAATTGAAGCAAACACTTGCATAAATATTGCAAAAAAAAAATCAATAATAACCAATTTTAATATTGACCAATAAAAAATAAAAATCCCGACCAAAAACAATATAAAAGCCACAATTATTTCACCCTGAGTGTTTATTGTAAATTACCCAAATATTTTATACTTTTGCATCGGTCAGTCAGAAAAAAAATGCAATAAAACTAGCTTCACTAGTTTGGCCAAAGTGCTAAACAATTTTCACAATTGTTAAAAAAAAATATTAAAAGCACACATGGCTTGAATATTGCAAAATAAAAAAAAAAAAAAAACAATACTGACCTATATAATCTATAATTTGAATCCCCCCCAAACAATATAAGTGATTTGATATCAACGGATGAACACACAAAGCTCTAAAATAGGATGCATTTAAAATAAAAGTAAGTAAAAATAATGTCATAAAATGAATTAATCTTGTATTCGGTAGGTTCGTTACTAATTTGACTACACTACTTAATTTCAGCGTTTTTAGGTAAAATAATTGAAATTATTAATTTGGTGCGGCTGGAGCCGTCAATTTAGCTAAGATTTGTGTACCAATTCATGAAAAAAGTAAGCAGTCGAACAGTTAAAACAATTTTCGGTTGTGTTTTCTGTTTTTTGGAGTTTCAGAAATCTGGACTACGGATTCCAGTCATTGGAGAGCCGATCTGACAGGATTTAATTAGTTGATGTTTTCAATACAAGATCCTTTGTTACACGATTCCGGCTCTATTGGGTGCTTCTCTACAGGTATCAATTCTCTGTATACATTTGAATTTATCAATAAAAGCTACAACTATTTCACCATGAATAAGCAACAATTTTAATATTGTTGGAAAAAAATTGAAGCAAACACTTGCATAAATATTGCAAAAAAAAAATCAATAATAACCAATTTTAATATTGACCAATAAAAAATAAAAATCCCGACCAAAAACAATATAAAAGCCACAATTATTTCACCCTGAGTGTTTATTGTAAATTACCCAAATATTTTATACTTTTGCATCGGTCAGTCAGAAAAAAAAATGCAATAAAACTAGCTTCACTAGTTTGGCCAAAGTGCTAAACAATTTTCACAATTGTTAAAAAAAAATATTAAAAGCACACACTGGCTTGAATATTGCAAAATAAAAAAAAAAAAAAAACAATACTGACCTATATAATCTATAATTTGAATCCCCCCCAAACAATATAAGTGATTTGATATCAACGGATGAACACACAAAGCTCTAAAATAGGATGCATTTAAAATAAAAGTAAGTAAAAATAATGTCATAAAATGAATTAATCTTGTATTCGGTAGGTTCGTTACTAATTTGACTACACTACTTAATTTCAGCGTTTTTAGGTAAAATAATTGAAATTATTAATTTGGTGCGGCTGGAGCCGTCAATTTAGCTAAGATTTGTGTACCAATTCATGAAAAAAGTAAGCAGTCGAACAGTTAAAACAATTTTCGGTTGTGTTTTCTGTTTTTTGGAGTTTCAGAAATCTGGACTAAGGATTCCAGTCATTGGAGAGCCGATCTGACAAGATTTAATTAGTTGATGTTTTCAATACAAGATCCTTTGTTACACGATTCCGGCTCTATTGGGTGCTTCTCTACAGGTATCAATTCTCTGTATACATTTGAATTTATCAATAAAAGCTACAACTATTTCACCATGAATAAGCAACAATTTTAATATTGTTGGAAAAAAATTGAAGCAAACACTTGCATAAATATTGCAAAAAAAAAATCAATAATAACCAATTTTAATATTGACCAATAAAAAATAAAAATCCCGACCAAAAACAATATAAAAGCCACAATTATTTCACCCTGAGTGTTTATTGTAAATTACCCAAATATTTTATACTTTTGCATCGGTCAGTCAGAAAAAAAAATGCAATAAAACTAGCTTCACTAGTTTGGCCAAAGTGCTAAACAATTTTCACAATTGTTAAAAAAAAATATTAAAAGCACACACTGGCTTGAATATTGCAAAATAAAAAAAAAAAAAAAAACAATACTGACCTATATAATCTATAATTTGAATCCCCCCCAAACAATATAAGTGATTTGATATCAACGGATGAACACACAAAGCTCTAAAATAGGATGCATTTAAAATAAAAGTAAGTAAAAATAATGTCATAAAATGAATTAATCTTGTATTCGGTAGGTTCGTTACTAATTTGACTACACTACTTAATTTCAGCGTTTTTAGGTAAAATAATTGAAATTATTAATTTGGTGCGGCTGGAGCCGTCAATTTAGCTAAGATTTGTGTACCAATTCATGAAAAAAGTAAGCAGTCGAACAGTTAAAACAATTTTCGGTTGTGTTTTCTGTTTTTTGGAGTTTCAGAAATCTGGACTACGGATTCCAATCATTGGAGAGCCGATCTGACAGGATTTAATTAGTTGATGTTTTCAATACAAGATCCTTTGTTACACGATTCCGGCTCTATTGGGTGCTTCTCTACAGGTATCAATTCTCTGTATACATTTGAATTTATCAATAAAAGCTACAACTATTTCACCATGAATAAGCAACAATTTTAATATTGTTGGAAAAAAATTGAAGCAAACACTTGCATAAATATTGCAAAAAAAAAATCAATAATAACCAATTTTAATATTGACCAATAAAAAATAAAAATCCCGACCAAAAACAATATAAAAGCCACAATTATTTCACCCTGAGTGTTTATTGTAAATTACCCAAATATTTTATACTTTTGCATCGGTCAGTCAGAAAAAAAAATGCAATAAAACTAGCTTCACTAGTTTGGCCAAAGTGCTAAACAATTTTCACAATTGTTAAAAAAAAATATTAAAAGCACACACTGGCTTGAATATTGCAAAATAAAAAAAAAAAAAAAAACAATACTGACCTATATAATCTATAATTTGAATCCCCCCCAAACAATATAAGTGATTTGATATCAACGGATGAACACACAAAGCTCTAAAATAGGATGCATTTAAAATAAAAGTAAGTAAAAATAATGTCATAAAATGAATTAATCTTGTATTCGGTAGGTTCGTTACTAATTTGACTACACTACTTAATTTCAGCGTTTTTAGGTAAAATAATTGAAATTATTAATTTGGTGCGGCTGGAGCCGTCAATTTAGCTAAGATTTGTGTACCAATTCATGAAAAAAGTAAGCAGTCGAACAGTTAAAACAATTTTCGGTTGTGTTTTCTGTTTTTTGGAGTTTCAGAAATCTGGACTACGGATTCCAGTCATTGGAGAGCCGATCTGACAAGATTTAATTAGTTGATGTTTTCAATACAAGATCCTTTGTTACACGATTCCGGCTCTATTGGGTGCTTCTCTACAGGTATCAATTCTCTGTATACATTTGAATTTATCAATAAAAGCTACAACTATTTCACCATGAATAAGCAACAATTTTAATATTGTTGGAAAAAAATTGAAGCAAACACTTGCATAAATATTGCAAAAAAAAAATCAATAATAACCAATTTTAATATTGACCAATAAAAAATAAAAATCCCGACCAAAAACAATATAAAAGCCACAATTATTTCACCCTGAGTGTTTATTGTAAATTACCCAAATATTTTATACTTTTGCATCGGTCAGTCAGAAAAAAAAATGCAATAAAACTAGCTTCACTAGTTTGGCCAAAGTGCTAAACAATTTTCACAATTGTTAAAAAAAAATATTAAAAGCACACACTGGCTTGAATATTGCAAAATAAAAAAAAAAAAAAAAACAATACTGACCTATATAATCTATAATTTGAATCCCCCCCAAACAATATAAGTGATTTGATATCAACGGATGAACACACAAAGCTCTAAAATAGGATGCATTTAAAATAAAAGTAAGTAAAAATAATGTCATAAAATGAATTAATCTTGTATTCGGTAGGTTCGTTACTAATTTGACTACACTACTTAATTTCAGCGTTTTTAGGTAAAATAATTGAAATTATTAATTTGGTGCGGCTGGAGCCGTCAATTTAGCTAAGATTTGTGTACCAATTCATGAAAAAAGTAAGCAGTCGAACAGTTAAAACAATTTTCGGTTGTGTTTTCTGTTTTTTGGAGTTTCAGAAATCTGGACTACGGATTCCAATCATTGGAGAGCCGATCTGACAGGATTTAATTAGTTGATGTTTTCAATACAAGATCCTTTGTTACACGATTCCGGCTCTATTGGGTGCTTCTCTACAGGTATCAATTCTCTGTATACATTTGAATTTATCAATAAAAGCTACAACTATTTCACCATGAATAAGCAACAATTTTAATATTGTTGGAAAAAAATTGAAGCAAACACTTGCATAAATATTGCAAAAAAAAAATCAATAATAACCAATTTTAATATTGACCAATAAAAAATAAAAATCCCGACCAAAAACAATATAAAAGCCACAATTATTTCACCCTGAGTGTTTATTGTAAATTACCCAAATATTTTATACTTTTGCATCGGTCAGTCAGAAAAAAAAATGCAATAAAACTAGCTTCACTAGTTTGGCCAAAGTGCTAAACAATTTTCACAATTGTTAAAAAAAAATATTAAAAGCACACACTGGCTTGAATATTGCAAAATAAAAAAAAAAAAAAACAATACTGACCTATATAATCTATAATTTGAATCCCCCCCAAACAATATAAGTGATTTGATATCAACGGATGAACACACAAAGCTCTAAAATAGGATGCATTTAAAATAAAAGTAAGTAAAAATAATGTCATAAAATGAATTAATCTTGTATTCGGTAGGTTCGTTACTAATTTGACTACACTACTTAATTTCAGCGTTTTTAGGTAAAATAATTGAAATTATTAATTTGGTGCGGCTGGAGCCGTCAATTTAGCTAAGATTTGTGTACCAATTCATGAAAAAAGTAAGCAGTCGAACAGTTAAAACAATTTTCGGTTGTGTTTTCTGTTTTTTGGAGTTTCAGAAATCTGGACTACGGATTCCAGTCATTGGAGAGCCGATCTGACAAGATTTAATTAGTTGATGTTTTCAATACAAGATCCTTTGTTACACGATTCCGGCTCTATTGGGTGCTTCTCTACAGGTATCAATTCTCTGTATACATTTGAATTTATCAATAAAAGCTACAACTATTTCACCATGAATAAGCAACAATTTTAATATTGTTGGAAAAAAATTGAAGCAAACACTTGCATAAATATTGCAAAAAAAAAATCAATAATAACCAATTTTAATATTGACCAATAAAAAATAAAAATCCCGACCAAAAACAATATAAAAGCCACAATTATTTCACCCTGAGTGTTTATTGTAAATTACCCAAATATTTTATACTTTTGCATCGGTCAGTCAGAAAAAAAAATGCAATAAAACTAGCTTCACTAGTTTGGCCAAAGTGCTAAACAATTTTCACAATTGTTAAAAAAAAATATTAAAAGCACACACTGGCTTGAATATTGCAAAATAAAAAAAAAAAAAAAAACAATACTGACCTATATAATCTATAATTTGAATCCCCCCCAAACAATATAAGTGATTTGATATCAACGGATGAACACACAAAGCTCTAAAATAGGATGCATTTAAAATAAAAGTAAGTAAAAATAATGTCATAAAATGAATTAATCTTGTATTCGGTAGGTTCGTTACTAATTTGACTACACTACTTAATTTCAGCGTTTTTAGGTAAAATAATTGAAATTATTAATTTGGTGCGGCTGGAGCCGTCAATTTAGCTAAGATTTGTGTACCAATTCATGAAAAAAGTAAGCAGTCGAACAGTTAAAACAATTTTCGGTTGTGTTTTCTGTTTTTTGGAGTTTCAGAAATCTGGACTACGGATTCCAGTCATTGGAGAGCCGATCTGACAGGATTTAATTAGTTGATGTTTTCAATACAAGATCCTTTGTTACACGATTCCGGCTCTATTGGGTGCTTCTCTACAGGTATCAATTCTCTGTATACATTTGAATTTTCAATAAAAGCTACAACTATTTCACCATGAATAAGCAACAATTTTAATATTGTTGGAAAAAAATTGAAGCAAACACTTGCATAAATATTGCAAAAAAAAAATCAATAATAACCAATTTTAATATTGACCAATAAAAAATAAAAATCCCGACCAAAAACAATATAAAAGCCACAATTATTTCACCCTGAGTGTTTATTGTAAATTACCCAAATATTTTATACTTTTGCATCGGTCAGTCAGAAAAAAAAATGCAATAAAACTAGCTTCACTAGTTTGGCCAAAGTGCTAAACAATTTTCACAATTGTTAAAAAAAAATATTAAAAGCACACATGGCTTGAATATTGCAAAATAAAAAAAAAAAAAAACAATACTGACCTATATAATCTATAATTTGAATCCCCCCCAAACAATATAAGTGATTTGATATCAACGGATGAACACACAAAGCTCTAAAATAGGATGCATTTAAAATAAAAGTAAGTAAAAATAATGTCATAAAATGAATTAATCTTGTATTCGGTAGGTTCGTTACTAATTTGACTACACTACTTAATTTCAGCGTTTTTAGGTAAAATAATTGAAATTATTAATTTGGTGCGGCTGGAGCCGTCAATTTAGCTAAGATTTGTGTACCAATTCATGAAAAAAGTAAGCAGTCGAACAGTTAAAACAATTTTCGGTTGTGTTTTCTGTTTTTTGGAGTTTCAGAAATCTGGACTACGGATTCCAGTCATTGGAGAGCCGATCTGACAGGATTTAATTAGTTGATGTTTTCAATACAAGATCCTTTGTTACACGATTCCGGCTCTATTGGGTGCTTCTCTACAGGTATCAATTCTCTGTATACATTTGAATTTATCAATAAAAGCTACAACTATTTCACCATGAATAAGCAACAATTTTAATATTGTTGGAAAAAAATTGAAGCAAACACTTGCATAAATATTGCAAAAAAAAAATCAATAATAACCAATTTTAATATTGACCAATAAAAAATAAAAATCCCGACCAAAAACAATATAAAAGCCACAATTATTTCACCCTGAGTGTTTATTGTAAATTACCCAAATATTTTATACTTTTGCATCGGTCAGTCAGAAAAAAAAATGCAATAAAACTAGCTTCACTAGTTTGGCCAAAGTGCTAAACAATTTTCACAATTGTTAAAAAAAAATATTAAAAGCACACACTGGCTTGAATATTGCAAAATAAAAAAAAAAAAAAAAACAATACTGACCTATATAATCTATAATTTGAATCCCCCCCAAACAATATAAGTGATTTGATATCAACGGATGAACACACAAAGCTCTAAAATAGGATGCATTTAAAATAAAAGTAAGTAAAAATAATGTCATAAAATGAATTAATCTTGTATTCGGTAGGTTCGTTACTAATTTGACTACACTACTTAATTTCAGCGTTTTTAGGTAAAATAATTGAAATTATTAATTTGGTGCGGCTGGAGCCGTCAATTTAGCTAAGATTTGTGTACCAATTCATGAAAAAAGTAAGCAGTCGAACAGTTAAAACAATTTTCGGTTGTGTTTTCTGTTTTTTGGAGTTTCAGAAATCTGGACTACGGATTCCAGTCATTGGAGAGCCGATCTGACAGGATTTAATTAGTTGATGTTTTCAATACAAGATCCTTTGTTACACGATTCCGGCTCTATTGGGTGCTTCTCTACAGGTATCAATTCTCTGTATACATTTGAATTTATCAATAAAAGCTACAACTATTTCACCATGAATAAGCAACAATTTTAATATTGTTGGAAAAAAATTGAAGCAAACACTTGCATAAATATTGCAAAAAAAAAATCAATAATAACCAATTTTAATATTGACCAATAAAAAATAAAAATCCCGACCAAAAACAATATAAAAGCCACAATTATTTCACCCTGAGTGTTTATTGTAAATTACCCAAATATTTTATACTTTTGCATCGGTCAGTCAGAAAAAAAAATGCAATAAAACTAGCTTCACTAGTTTGGCCAAAGTGCTAAACAATTTTCACAATTGTTAAAAAAAAATATTAAAAGCACACACTGGCTTGAATATTGCAAAATAAAAAAAAAAAAAAACAATACTGACCTATATAATCTATAATTTGAATCCCCCCCAAACAATATAAGTGATTTGATATCAACGGATGAACACACAAAGCTCTAAAATAGGATGCATTTAAAATAAAAGTAAGTAAAAATAATGTCATAAAATGAATTAATCTTGTATTCGGTAGGTTCGTTACTAATTTGACTACACTACTTAATTTCAGCGTTTTTAGGTAAAATAATTGAAATTATTAATTTGGTGCGGCTGGAGCCGTCAATTTAGCTAAGATTTGTGTACCAATTCATGAAAAAAGTAAGCAGTCGAACAGTTAAAACAATTTTCGGTTGTGTTTTCTGTTTTTTGGAGTTTCAGAAATCTGGACTACGGATTCCAGTCATTGGAGAGCCGATCTGACAGGATTTAATTAGTTGATGTTTTCAATACAAGATCCTTTGTTACACGATTCCGGCTCTATTGGGTGCTTCTCTACAGGTATCAATTCTCTGTATACATTTGAATTTATCAATAAAAGCTACAACTATTTCACCATGAATAAGCAACAATTTTAATATTGTTGGAAAAAAATTGAAGCAAACACTTGCATAAATATTGCAAAAAAAAAATCAATAATAACCAATTTTAATATTGACCAATAAAAAATAAAAATCCCGACCAAAAACAATATAAAAGCCACAATTATTTCACCCTGAGTGTTTATTGTAAATTACCCAAATATTTTATACTTTTGCATCGGTCAGTCAGAAAAAAAAATGCAATAAAACTAGCTTCACTAGTTTGGCCAAAGTGCTAAACAATTTTCACAATTGTTAAAAAAAAATATTAAAAGCACACACTGGCTTGAATATTGCAAAATAAAAAAAAAAAAAAAACAATACTGACCTATATAATCTATAATTTGAATCCCCCCCAAACAATATAAGTGATTTGATATCAACGGATGAACACACAAAGCTCTAAAATAGGATGCATTTAAAATAAAAGTAAGTAAAAATAATGTCATAAAATGAATTAATCTTGTATTCGGTAGGTTCGTTACTAATTTGACTACACTACTTAATTTCAGCGTTTTTAGGTAAAATAATTGAAATTATTAATTTGGTGCGGCTGGAGCCGTCAATTTAGCTAAGATTTGTGTACCAATTCATGAAAAAAGTAAGCAGTCGAACAGTTAAAACAATTTTCGGTTGTGTTTTCTGTTTTTTGGAGTTTCAGAAATCTGGACTACGGATTCCAGTCATTGGAGAGCCGATCTGACAGGATTTAATTAGTTGATGTTTTCAATACAAGATCCTTTGTTACACGATTCCGGCTCTATTGGGTGCTTCTCTACAGGTATCAATTCTCTGTATACATTTGAATTTATCAATAAAAGCTACAACTATTTCACCATGAATAAGCAACAATTTTAATATTGTTGGAAAAAAATTGGAGCAAACACTTGCATAAATATTGCAAAAAAAAAATCAATAATAACCAATTTTAATATTGACCAATAAAAAATAAAAATCCCGACCAAAAACAATATAAAAGCCACAATTATTTCACCCTGAGTGTTTATTGTAAATTACCCAAATATTTTATACTTTTGCATCGGTCAGTCAGAAAAAAAAATGCAATAAAACTAGCTTCACTAGTTTGGCCAAAGTGCTAAACAATTTTCACAATTGTTAAAAAAAAATATTAAAAGCACACATGGCTTGAATATTGCAAAATAAAAAAAAAAAAAAACAATACTGACCTATATAATCTATAATTTGAATCCCCCCCAAACAATATAAGTGATTTGATATCAACGGATGAACACACAAAGCTCTAAAATAGGATGCATTTAAAATAAAAGTAAGTAAAAATAATGTCATAAAATGAATTAATCTTGTATTCGGTAGGTTCGTTACTAATTTGACTACACTACTTAATTTCAGCGTTTTTAGGTAAAATAATTGAAATTATTAATTTGGTGCGGCTGGAGCCGTCAATTTAGCTAAGATTTGTGTACCAATTCATGAAAAAAGTAAGCAGTCGAACAGTTAAAACAATTTTCGGTTGTGTTTTCTGTTTTTTGGAGTTTCAGAAATCTGGACTACGGATTCCAGTCATTGGAGAGCCGATCTGACAGGATTTAATTAGTTGATGTTTTCAATACAAGATCCTTTGTTACACGATTCCGGCTCTATTGGGTGCTTCTCTACAGGTATCAATTCTCTGTATACATTTGAATTTATCAATAAAAGCTACAACTATTTCACCATGAATAAGCAACAATTTTAATATTGTTGGAAAAAAATTGAAGCAAACACTTGCATAAATATTGCAAAAAAAAAATCAATAATAACCAATTTTAATATTGACCAATAAAAAATAAAAATCCCGACCAAAAACAATATAAAAGCCACAATTATTTCACCCTGAGTGTTTATTGTAAATTACCCAAATATTTTATACTTTTGCATCGGTCAGTCAGAAAAAAAAATGCAATAAAACTAGCTTCACTAGTTTGGCCAAAGTGCTAAACAATTTTCACAATTGTTAAAAAAAAATATTAAAAGCACACACTGGCTTGAATATTGCAAAATAAAAAAAAAAAAAAAACAATACTGACCTATATAATCTATAATTTGAATCCCCCCCAAACAATATAAGTGATTTGATATCAACGGATGAACACACAAAGCTCTAAAATAGGATGCATTTAAAATAAAAGTAAGTAAAAATAATGTCATAAAATGAATTAATCTTGTATTCGGTAGGTTCGTTACTAATTTGACTACACTACTTAATTTCAGCGTTTTTAGGTAAAATAATTGAAATTATTAATTTGGTGCGGCTGGAGCCGTCAATTTAGCTAAGATTTGTGTACCAATTCATGAAAAAAGTAAGCAGTCGAACAGTTAAAACAATTTTCGGTTGTGTTTTCTGTTTTTTGGAGTTTCAGAAATCTGGACTACGGATTCCAGTCATTGGAGAGCCGATCTGACAGGATTTAATTAGTTGATGTTTTCAATACAAGATCCTTTGTTACACGATTCCGGCTCTATTGGGTGCTTCTCTACAGGTATCAATTCTCTGTATACATTTGAATTTATCAATAAAAGCTACAACTATTTCACCATGAATAAGCAACAATTTTAATATTGTTGGAAAAAAATTGAAGCAAACACTTGCATAAATATTGCAAAAAAAAAATCAATAATAACCAATTTTAATATTGACCAATAAAAAATAAAAATCCCGACCAAAAACAATATAAAAGCCACAATTATTTCACCCTGAGTGTTTATTGTAAATTACCCAAATATTTTATACTTTTGCATCGGTCAGTCAGAAAAAAAAATGCAATAAAACTAGCTTCACTAGTTTGGCCAAAGTGCTAAACAATTTTCACAATTGTTAAAAAAAAATATTAAAAGCACACACTGGCTTGAATATTGCAAAATAAAAAAAAAAAAAAAACAATACTGACCTATATAATCTATAATTTGAATCCCCCCCAAACAATATAAGTGATTTGATATCAACGGATGAACACACAAAGCTCTAAAATAGGATGCATTTAAAATAAAAGTAAGTAAAAATAATGTCATAAAATAAATTAATCTTGTATTCGGTAGGTTCGTTACTAATTTGACTACACTACTTAATTTCAGCGTTTTTAGGTAAAATAATTGAAATTATTAATTTGGTGCGGCTGGAGCCGTCAATTTAGCTAAGATTTGTGTACCAATTCATGAAAAAAGTAAGCAGTCGAACAGTTAAAACAATTTTCGGTTGTGTTTTCTGTTTTTTGGAGTTTCAGAAATCTGGACTACGGATTCCAGTCATTGGAGAGCCGATCTGACAGGATTTAATTAGTTGATGTTTTCAATACAAGATCCTTTGTTACACGATTCCGGCTCTATTGGGTGCTTCTCTACAGGTATCAATTCTCTGTATACATTTGAATTTATCAATAAAAGCTACAACTATTTCACCATGAATAAGCAACAATTTTAATATTGTTGGAAAAAAATTGAAGCAAACACTTGCATAAATATTGCAAAAAAAAAATCAATAATAACCAATTTTAATATTGACCAATAAAAAATAAAAATCCCGACCAAAAACAATATAAAAGCCACAATTATTTCACCCTGAGTGTTTATTGTAAATTACCCAAATATTTTATACTTTTGCATCGGTCAGTCAGAAAAAAAAATGCAATAAAACTAGCTTCACTAGTTTGGCCAAAATGCTAAACAATTTTCACAATTGTTAAAAAAAAATATTAAAAGCACACACTGGCTTGAATATTGCAAAATAAAAAAAAAAAAAAAAACAATACTGACCTATATAATCTATAATTTGAATCCCCCCCAAACAATATAAGTGATTTGATATCAACGGATGAACACACAAAGCTCTAAAATAGGATGCATTTAAAATAAAAGTAAGTAAAAATAATGTCATAAAATGAATTAATCTTGTATTCGGTAGGTTCGTTACTAATTTGACTACACTACTTAATTTCAGCGTTTTTAGGTAAAATAATTGAAATTATTAATTTGGTGCGGCTGGAGCCGTCAATTTAGCTAAGATTTGTGTACCAATTCATGAAAAAAGTAAGCAGTCGAACAGTTAAAACAATTTTCGGTTGTGTTTTCTGTTTTTTGGAGTTTCAGAAATCTGGACTACGGATTCCAGTCATTGGAGAGCCGATCTGACAGGATTTAATTAGTTGATGTTTTCAATACAAGATCCTTTGTTACACGATTCCGGCTCTATTGGGTGCTTCTCTACAGGTATCAATTCTCTGTATACATTTGAATTTATCAATAAAAGCTACAACTATTTCACCATGAATAAGCAACAATTTTAATATTGTTGGAAAAAAATTGAAGCAAACACTTGCATAAATATTGCAAAAAAAAAATCAATAATAACCAATTTTAATATTGACCAATAAAAAATAAAAATCCCGACCAAAAACAATATAAAAGCCACAATTATTTCACCCTGAGTGTTTATTGTAAATTACCCAAATATTTTATACTTTTGCATCGGTCAGTCAGAAAAAAAAATGCAATAAAACTAGCTTCACTAGTTTGGCCAAAGTGCTAAACAATTTTCACAATTGTTAAAAAAAAATATTAAAAGCACACACTGGCTTGAATATTGCAAAATAAAAAAAAAAAAAAAGCAATACTGACCTATATAATCTATAATTTGAATCCCCCCCAAACAATATAAGTGATTTGATATCAACGGATGAACACACAAAGCTCTAAAATAGGATGCATTTAAAATAAAAGTAAGTAAAAATAATGTCATAAAATGAATTAATCTTGTATTCGGTAGGTTCGTTACTAATTTGACTACACTACTTAATTTCAGCGTTTTTAGGTAAAATAATTGAAATTATTAATTTGGTGCGGCTGGAGCCGTCAATTTAGCTAAGATTTGTGTACCAATTCATGAAAAAAGTAAGCAGTCGAACAGTTAAAACAATTTTCGGTTGTGTTTTCTGTTTTTTGGAGTTTCAGAAATCTGGACTACGGATTCCAGTCATTGGAGAGCCGATCTGACAGGATTTAATTAGTTGATGTTTTCAATACAAGATCCTTTGTTACACGATTCCGGCTCTATTGGGTGCTTCTCTACAGGTATCAATTCTCTGTATACATTTGAATTTATCAATAAAAGCTACAACTATTTCACCATGAATAAGCAACAATTTTAATATTGTTGGAAAAAAATTGAAGCAAACACTTGCATAAATATTGCAAAAAAAAAATCAATAATAACCAATTTTAATATTGACCAATAAAAAATAAAAATCCCGACCAAAAACAATATAAAAGCCACAATTATTTCACCCTGAGTGTTTATTGTAAATTACCCAAATATTTTATACTTTTGCATCGGTCAGTCAGAAAAAAAAATGCAATAAAACTAGCTTCACTAGTTTGGCCAAAGTGCTAAACAATTTTCACAATTGTTAAAAAAAAATATTAAAAGCACACACTGGCTTGAATATTGCAAAATAAAAAAAAAAAAAAAACAATACTGACCTATATAATCTATAATTTGAATCCCCCCCAAACAATATAAGTGATTTGATATCAACGGATGAACACACAAAGCTCTAAAATAGGATGCATTTAAAATAAAAGTAAGTAAAAATAATGTCATAAAATGAATTAATCTTGTATTCGGTAGGTTCGTTACTAATTTGACTACACTACTTAATTTCAGCGTTTTTAGGTAAAATAATTGAAATTATTAATTTGGTGCGGCTGGAGCCGTCAATTTAGCTAAGATTTGTGTACCAATTCATGAAAAAAGTAAGCAGTCGAACAGTTAAAACAATTTTCGGTTGTGTTTTCTGTTTTTTGGAGTTTCAGAAATCTGGACTACGGATTCCAGTCATTGGAGAGCCGATCTGACAGGATTTAATTAGTTGATGTTTTCAATACAAGATCCTTTGTTACACGATTCCGGCTCTATTGGGTGCTTCTCTACAGGTATCAATTCTCTGTATACATTTGAATTTATCAATAAAAGCTACAACTATTTCACCATGAATAAGCAACAATTTTAATATTGTTGGAAAAAAATTGAAGCAAACACTTGCATAAATATTGCAAAAAAAAAATCAATAATAACCAATTTTAATATTGACCAATAAAAAATAAAAATCCCGACCAAAAACAATATAAAAGCCACAATTATTTCACCCTGAGTGTTTATTGTAAATTACCCAAATATTTTATACTTTTGCATCGGTCAGTCAGAAAAAAAAATGCAATAAAACTAGCTTCACTAGTTTGGCCAAAGTGCTAAACAATTTTCACAATTGTTAAAAAAAAATATTAAAAGCACACACTGGCTTGAATATTGCAAAATAAAAAAAAAAAAAAACAATACTGACCTATATAATCTATAATTTGAATCCCCCCCAAACAATATAAGTGATTTGATATCAACGGATGAACACACAAAGCTCTAAAATAGGATGCATTTAAAATAAAAGTAAGTAAAAATAATGTCATAAAATGAATTAATCTTGTATTCGGTAGGTTCGTTACTAATTTGACTACACTACTTAATTTCAGCGTTTTTAGGTAAAATAATTGAAATTATTAATTTGGTGCGGCTGGAGCCGTCAATTTAGCTAAGATTTGTGTACCAATTCATGAAAAAAGTAAGCAGTCGAACAGTTAAAACAATTTTCGGTTGTGTTTTCTGTTTTTTGGAGTTTCAGAAATCTGGACTACGGATTCCAGTCATTGGAGAGCCGATCTGACAGGATTTAATTAGTTGATGTTTTCAATACAAGATCCTTTGTTACACGATTCCGGCTCTATTGGGTGCTTCTCTACAGGTATCAATTCTCTGTATACATTTGAATTTATCAATAAAAGCTACAACTATTTCACCATGAATAAGCAACAATTTTAATATTGTTGGAAAAAAATTGAAGCAAACACTTGCATAAATATTGCAAAAAAAAAATCAATAATAACCAATTTTAATATTGACCAATAAAAAATAAAAATCCCGACCAAAAACAATATAAAAGCCACAATTATTTCACCCTGAGTGTTTATTGTAAATTACCCAAATATTTTATACTTTTGCATCGGTCAGTCAGAAAAAAAAATGCAATAAAACTAGCTTCACTAGTTTGGCCAAAGTGCTAAACAATTTTCACAATTGTTGAAAAAAAATATTAAAAGCACACACTGGCTTGAATATTGCAAAATAAAAAAAAAAAAAAAAACAATACTGACCTATATAATCTATAATTTGAATCCCCCCCAAACAATATAAGTGATTTGATATCAACGGATGAACACACAAAGCTCTAAAATAGGATGCATTTAAAATAAAAGTAAGTAAAAATAATGTCATAAAATGAATTAATCTTGTATTCGGTAGGTTCGTTACTAATTTGACTACACTACTTAATTTCAGCGTTTTTAGGTAAAATAATTGAAATTATTAATTTGGTGCGGCTGGAGCCGTCAATTTAGCTAAGATTTGTGTACCAATTCATGAAAAAAGTAAGCAGTCGAACAGTTAAAACAATTTTCGGTTGTGTTTTCTGTTTTTTGGAGTTTCAGAAATCTGGACTACGGATTCCAGTCATTGGAGAGCCGATCTGACAGGATTTAATTAGTTGATGTTTTCAATACAAGATCCTTTGTTACACGATTCCGGCTCTATTGGGTGCTTCTCTACAGGTATCAATTCTCTGTATACATTTGAATTTATCAATAAAAGCTACAACTATTTCACCATGAATAAGCAACAATTTTAATATTGTTGGAAAAAAATTGAAGCAAACACTTGCATAAATATTGCAAAAAAAAAATCAATAATAACCAATTTTAATATTGACCAATAAAAAATAAAAATCCCGACCAAAAACAATATAAAAGCCACAATTATTTCACCCTGAGTGTTTATTGTAAATTACCCAAATATTTTATACTTTTGCATCGGTCAGTCAGAAAAAAAAATGCAATAAAACTAGCTTCACTAGTTTGGCCAAAGTGCTAAACAATTTTCACAATTGTTGAAAAAAAATATTAAAAGCACACACTGGCTTGAATATTGCAAAATAAAAAAAAAAAAAAAAACAATACTGACCTATATAATCTATAATTTGAATCCCCCCCAAACAATATAAGTGATTTGATATCAACGGATGAACACACAAAGCTCTAAAATAGGATGCATTTAAAATAAAAGTAAGTAAAAATAATGTCATAAAATGAATTAATCTTGTATTCGGTAGGTTCGTTACTAATTTGACTACACTACTTAATTTCAGCGTTTTTAGGTAAAATAATTGAAATTATTAATTTGGTGCGGCTGGAGCCGTCAATTTAGCTAAGATTTGTGTACCAATTCATGAAAAAAGTAAGCAGTCGAACAGTTAAAACAATTTTCGGTTGTGTTTTCTGTTTTTTGGAGTTTCAGAAATCTGGACTACGGATTCCAGTCATTGGAGAGCCGATCTGACAGGATTTAATTAGTTGATGTTTTCAATACAAGATCCTTTGTTACACGATTCCGGCTCTATTGGGTGCTTCTCTACAGGTATCAATTCTCTGTATACATTTGAATTTATCAATAAAAGCTACAACTATTTCACCATGAATAAGCAACAATTTTAATATTGTTGGAAAAAAATTGAAGCAAACACTTGCATAAATATTGCAAAAAAAAAATCAATAATAACCAATTTTAATATTGACCAATAAAAAATAAAAATCCCGACCAAAAACAATATAAAAGCCACAATTATTTCACCCTGAGTGTTTATTGTAAATTACCCAAATATTTTATACTTTTGCATCGGTCAGTCAGAAAAAAAAATGCAATAAAACTAGCTTCACTAGTTTGGCCAAAGTGCTAAACAATTTTCACAATTGTTAAAAAAAAATATTAAAAGCACACACTGGCTTGAATATTGCAAAATAAAAAAAAAAAAAAAACAATACTGACCTATATAATCTATAATTTGAATCCCCCCCAAACAATATAAGTGATTTGATATCAACGGATGAACACACAAAGCTCTAAAATAGGATGCATTTAAAATAAAAGTAAGTAAAAATAATGTCATAAAATGAATTAATCTTGTATTCGGTAGGTTCGTTACTAATTTGACTACACTACTTAATTTCAGCGTTTTTAGGTAAAATAATTGAAATTATTAATTTGGTGCGGCTGGAGCCGTCAATTTAGCTAAGATTTGTGTACCAATTCATGAAAAAAGTAAGCAGTCGAACAGTTAAAACAATTTTCGGTTGTGTTTTCTGTTTTTTGGAGTTTCAGAAATCTGGACTACGGATTCCAGTCATTGGAGAGCCGATCTGACAGGATTTAATTAGTTGATGTTTTCAATACAAGATCCTTTGTTACACGATTCCGGCTCTATTGGGTGCTTCTCTACAGGTATCAATTCTCTGTATACATTTGAATTTATCAATAAAAGCTACAACTATTTCACCATGAATAAGCAACAATTTTAATATTGTTGGAAAAAAATTGAAGCAAACACTTGCATAAATATTGCAAAAAAAAAATCAATAATAACCAATTTTAATATTGACCAATAAAAAATAAAAATTCCGACCAAAAACAATATAAAAGCCACAATTATTTCACCCTGAGTGTTTATTGTAAATTACCCAAATATTTTATACTTTTGCATCGGTCAGTCAGAAAAAAAAATGCAATAAAACTAGCTTCACTAGTTTGGCCAAAGTGCTAAACAATTTTCACAATTGTTAAAAAAAAATATTAAAAGCACACACTGGCTTGAATATTGCAAAATAAAAAAAAAAAAAAAACAATACTGACCTATATAATCTATAATTTGAATCCCCCCCAAACAATATAAGTGATTTGATATCAACGGATGAACACACAAAGCTCTAAAATAGGATGCATTTAAAATAAAAGTAAGTAAAAATAATGTCATAAAATGAATTAATCTTGTATTCGGTAGGTTCGTTACTAATTTGACTACACTACTTAATTTCAGCGTTTTTAGGTAAAATAATTGAAATTATTAATTTGGTGCGGCTGGAGCCGTCAATTTAGCTAAGATTTGTGTACCAATTCATGAAAAAAGTAAGCAGTCGAACAGTTAAAACAATTTTCGGTTGTGTTTTCTGTTTTTTGGAGTTTCAGAAATCTGGACTACGGATTCCAGTCATTGGAGAGCCGATCTGACAGGATTTAATTAGTTGATGTTTTCAATACAAGATCCTTTGTTACACGATTCCGGCTCTATTGGGTGCTTCTCTACAGGTATCAATTCTCTGTATACATTTGAATTTATCAATAAAAGCTACAACTATTTCACCATGAATAAGCAACAATTTTAATATTGTTGGAAAAAAATTGAAGCAAACACTTGCATAAATATTGCAAAAAAAAAATCAATAATAACCAATTTTAATATTGACCAATAAAAAATAAAAATCCCGACCAAAAACAATATAAAAGCCACAATTATTTCACCCTGAGTGTTTATTGTAAATTACCCAAATATTTTATACTTTTGCATCGGTCAGTCAGAAAAAAAAATGCAATAAAACTAGCTTCACTAGTTTGGCCAAAGTGCTAAACAATTTTCACAATTGTTAAAAAAAAATATTAAAAGCACACACTGGCTTGAATATTGCAAAATAAAAAAAAAAAAAAAAACAATACTGACCTATATAATCTATAATTTGAATCCCCCCCAAACAATATAAGTGATTTGATATCAACGGATGAACACACAAAGCTCTAAAATAGGATGCATTTAAAATAAAAGTAAGTAAAAATAATGTCATAAAATGAATTAATCTTGTATTCGGTAGGTTCGTTACTAATTTGACTACACTACTTAATTTCAGCGTTTTTAGGTAAAATAATTGAAATTATTAATTTGGTGCGGCTGGAGCCGTCAATTTAGCTAAGATTTGTGTACCAATTCATGAAAAAAGTAAGCAGTCGAACAGTTAAAACAATTTTCGGTTGTGTTTTCTGTTTTTTGGAGTTTCAGAAATCTGGACTACGGATTCCAGTCATTGGAGAGCCGATCTGACAGGATTTAATTAGTTGATGTTTTCAATACAAGATCCTTTGTTACACGATTCCGGCTCTATTGGGTGCTTCTCTACAGGTATCAATTCTCTGTATACATTTGAATTTATCAATAAAAGCTACAACTATTTCACCATGAATAAGCAACAATTTTAATATTGTTGGAAAAAAATTGAAGCAAACACTTGCATAAATATTGCAAAAAAAAAATCAATAATAACCAATTTTAATATTGACCAATAAAAAATAAAAATCCCGACCAAAAACAATATAAAAGCCACAATTATTTCACCCTGAGTGTTTATTGTAAATTACCCAAATATTTTATACTTTTGCATCGGTCAGTCAGAAAAAAAAATGCAATAAAACTAGCTTCACTAGTTTGGCCAAAGTGCTAAACAATTTTCACAATTGTTAAAAAAAAATATTAAAAGCACACACTGGCTTGAATATTGCAAAATAAAAAAAAAAAAAAAACAATACTGACCTATATAATCTATAATTTGAATCCCCCCCAAACAATATAAGTGATTTGATATCAACGGATGAACACACAAAGCTCTAAAATAGGATGCATTTAAAATAAAAGTAAGTAAAAATAATGTCATAAAATGAATTAATCTTGTATTCGGTAGGTTCGTTACTAATTTGACTACACTACTTAATTTCAGCGTTTTTAGGTAAAATAATTGAAATTATTAATTTGGTGCGGCTGGAGCCGTCAATTTAGCTAAGATTTGTGTACCAATTCATGAAAAAAGTAAGCAGTCGAACAGTTAAAACAATTTTCGGTTGTGTTTTCTGTTTTTTGGAGTTTCAGAAATCTGGACTACGGATTCCAGTCATTGGAGAGCCGATCTGACAGGATTTAATTAGTTGATGTTTTCAATACAAGATCCTTTGTTACACGATTCCGGCTCTATTGGGTGCTTCTCTACAGGTATCAATTCTCTGTATACATTTGAATTTATCAATAAAAGCTACAACTATTTCACCATGAATAAGCAACAATTTTAATATTGTTGGAAAAAAATTGAAGCAAACACTTGCATAAATATTGCAAAAAAAAAATCAATAATAACCAATTTTAATATTGACCAATAAAAAATAAAAATCCCGACCAAAAACAATATAAAAGCCACAATTATTTCACCCTGAGTGTTTATTGTAAATTACCCAAATATTTTATACTTTTGCATCGGTCAGTCAGAAAAAAAAATGCAATAAAACTAGCTTCACTAGTTTGGCCAAAGTGCTAAACAATTTTCACAATTGTTAAAAAAAAATATTAAAAGCACACACTGGCTTGAATATTGCAAAATAAAAAAAAAAAAAAAACAATACTGACCTATATAATCTATAATTTGAATCCCCCCCAAACAATATAAGTGATTTGATATCAACGGATGAACACACAAAGCTCTAAAATAGGATGCATTTAAAATAAAAGTAAGTAAAAATAATGTCATAAAATGAATTAATCTTGTATTCGGTAGGTTCGTTACTAATTTGACTACACTACTTAATTTCAGCGTTTTTAGGTAAAATAATTGAAATTATTAATTTGGTGCGGCTGGAGCCGTCAATTTAGCTAAGATTTGTGTACCAATTCATGAAAAAAGTAAGCAGTCGAACAGTTAAAACAATTTTCGGTTGTGTTTTCTGTTTTTTGGAGTTTCAGAAATCTGGACTACGGATTCCAGTCATTGGAGAGCCGATCTGACAGGATTTAATTAGTTGATGTTTTCAATACAAGATCCTTTGTTACACGATTCCGGCTCTATTGGGTGCTTCTCTACAGGTATCAATTCTCTGTATACATTTGAATTTATCAATAAAAGCTACAACTATTTCACCATGAATAAGCAACAATTTTAATATTGTTGGAAAAAAATTGAAGCAAACACTTGCATAAATATTGCAAAAAAAAAATCAATAATAACCAATTTTAATATTGACCAATAAAAAATAAAAATCCCGACCAAAAACAATATAAAAGCCACAATTATTTCACCCTGAGTGTTTATTGTAAATTACCCAAATATTTTATACTTTTGCATCGGTCAGTCAGAAAAAAAAATGCAATAAAACTAGCTTCACTAGTTTGGCCAAAGTGCTAAACAATTTTCACAATTGTTAAAAAAAAATATTAAAAGCACACACTGGCTTGAATATTGCAAAATAAAAAAAAAAAAAAAACAATACTGACCTATATAATCTATAATTTGAATCCCCCCCAAACAATATAAGTGATTTGATATCAACGGATGAACACACAAAGCTCTAAAATAGGATGCATTTAAAATAAAAGTAAGTAAAAATAATGTCATAAAATGAATTAATCTTGTATTCGGTAGGTTCGTTACTAATTTGACTACACTACTTAATTTCAGCGTTTTTAGGTAAAATAATTGAAATTATTAATTTGGTGCGGCTGGAGCCGTCAATTTAGCTAAGATTTGTGTACCAATTCATGAAAAAAGTAAGCAGTCGAACAGTTAAAACAATTTTCGGTTGTGTTTTCTGTTTTTTGGAGTTTCAGAAATCTGGACTACGGATTCCAGTCATTGGAGAGCCGATCTGACAGGATTTAATTAGTTGATGTTTTCAATACAAGATCCTTTGTTACACGATTCCGGCTCTATTGGGTGCTTCTCTACAGGTATCAATTCTCTGTATACATTTGAATTTATCAATAAAAGCTACAACTATTTCACCATGAATAAGCAACAATTTTAATATTGTTGGAAAAAAATTGAAGCAAACACTTGCATAAATATTGCAAAAAAAAAATCAATAATAACCAATTTTAATATTGACCAATAAAAAATAAAAATCCCGACCAAAAACAATATAAAAGCCACAATTATTTCACCCTGAGTGTTTATTGTAAATTACCCAAATATTTTATACTTTTGCATCGGTCAGTCAGAAAAAAAAATGCAATAAAACTAGCTTCACTAGTTTGGCCAAAGTGCTAAACAATTTTCACAATTGTTAAAAAAAAATATTAAAAGCACACACTGGCTTGAATATTGCAAAATAAAAAAAAAAAAAAAACAATACTGACCTATATAATCTATAATTTGAATCCCCCCCAAACAATATAAGTGATTTGATATCAACGGATGAACACACAAAGCTCTAAAATAGGATGCATTTAAAATAAAAGTAAGTAAAAATAATGTCATAAAATGAATTAATCTTGTATTCGGTAGGTTCGTTACTAATTTGACTACACTACTTAATTTCAGCGTTTTTAGGTAAAATAATTGAAATTATTAATTTGGTGCGGCTGGAGCCGTCAATTTAGCTAAGATTTGTGTACCAATTCATGAAAAAAGTAAGCAGTCGAACAGTTAAAACAATTTTCGGTTGTGTTTTCTGTTTTTTGGAGTTTCAGAAATCTGGACTACGGATTCCAGTCATTGGAGAGCCGATCTGACAGGATTTAATTAGTTGATGTTTTCAATACAAGATCCTTTGTTACACGATTCCGGCTCTATTGGGTGCTTCTCTACAGGTATCAATTCTCTGTATACATTTGAATTTATCAATAAAAGCTACAACTATTTCACCATGAATAAGCAACAATTTTAATATTGTTGGAAAAAAATTGAAGCAAACACTTGCATAAATATTGCAAAAAAAAAATCAATAATAACCAATTTTAATATTGACCAATAAAAAATAAAAATCCCGACCAAAAACAATATAAAAGCCACAATTATTTCACCCTGAGTGTTTATTGTAAATTACCCAAATATTTTATACTTTTGCATCGGTCAGTCAGAAAAAAAAATGCAATAAAACTAGCTTCACTAGTTTGGCCAAAGTGCTAAACAATTTTCACAATTGTTAAAAAAAAATATTAAAAGCACACACTGGCTTGAATATTGCAAAATAAAAAAAAAAAAAAAACAATACTGACCTATATAATCTATAATTTGAATCCCCCCCAAACAATATAAGTGATTTGATATCAACGGATGAACACACAAAGCTCTAAAATAGGATGCATTTAAAATAAAAGTAAGTAAAAATAATGTCATAAAATGAATTAATCTTGTATTCGGTAGGTTCGTTACTAATTTGACTACACTACTTAATTTCAGCGTTTTTAGGTAAAATAATTGAAATTATTAATTTGGTGCGGCTGGAGCCGTCAATTTAGCTAAGATTTGTGTACCAATTCATGAAAAAAGTAAGCAGTCGAACAGTTAAAACAATTTTCGGTTGTGTTTTCTGTTTTTTGGAGTTTCAGAAATCTGGACTACGGATTCCAGTCATTGGAGAGCCGATCTGACAGGATTTAATTAGTTGATGTTTTCAATACAAGATCCTTTGTTACACGATTCCGGCTCTATTGGGTGCTTCTCTACAGGTATCAATTCTCTGTATACATTTGAATTTATCAATAAAAGCTACAACTATTTCACCATGAATAAGCAACAATTTTAATATTGTTGGAAAAAAATTGAAGCAAACACTTGCATAAATATTGCAAAAAAAAAATCAATAATAACCAATTTTAATATTGACCAATAAAAAATAAAAATCCCGACCAAAAACAATATAAAAGCCACAATTATTTCACCCTGAGTGTTTATTGTAAATTACCCAAATATTTTATACTTTTGCATCGGTCAGTCAGAAAAAAAAATGCAATAAAACTAGCTTCACTAGTTTGGCCAAAGTGCTAAACAATTTTCACAATTGTTAAAAAAAAATATTAAAAGCACACACTGGCTTGAATATTGCAAAATAAAAAAAAAAAAAAAACAATACTGACCTATATAATCTATAATTTGAATCCCCCCCAAACAATATAAGTGATTTGATATCAACGGATGAACACACAAAGCTCTAAAATAGGATGCATTTAAAATAAAAGTAAGTAAAAATAATGTCATAAAATGAATTAATCTTGTATTCGGTAGGTTCGTTACTAATTTGACTACACTACTTAATTTCAGCGTTTTTAGGTAAAATAATTGAAATTATTAATTTGGTGCGGCTGGAGCCGTCAATTTAGCTAAGATTTGTGTACCAATTCATGAAAAAAGTAAGCAGTCGAACAGTTAAAACAATTTTCGGTTGTGTTTTCTGTTTTTTGGAGTTTCAGAAATCTGGACTACGGATTCCAGTCATTGGAGAGCCGATCTGACAGGATTTAATTAGTTGATGTTTTCAATACAAGATCCTTTGTTACACGATTCCGGCTCTATTGGGTGCTTCTCTACAGGTATCAATTCTCTGTATACATTTGAATTTATCAATAAAAGCTACAACTATTTCACCATGAATAAGCAACAATTTTAATATTGTTGGAAAAAAATTGAAGCAAACACTTGCATAAATATTGCAAAAAAAAAATCAATAATAACCAATTTTAATATTGACCAATAAAAAATAAAAATCCCGACCAAAAACAATATAAAAGCCACAATTATTTCACCCTGAGTGTTTATTGTAAATTACCCAAATATTTTATACTTTTGCATCGGTCAGTCAGAAAAAAAAATGCAATAAAACTAGCTTCACTAGTTTGGCCAAAGTGCTAAACAATTTTCACAATTGTTAAAAAAAAATATTAAAAGCACACACTGGCTTGAATATTGCAAAATAAAAAAAAAAAAAAAACAATACTGACCTATATAATCTATAATTTGAATCCCCCCCAAACAATATAAGTGATTTGATATCAACGGATGAACACACAAAGCTCTAAAATAGGATGCATTTAAAATAAAAGTAAGTAAAAATAATGTCATAAAATGAATTAATCTTGTATTCGGTAGGTTCGTTACTAATTTGACTACACTACTTAATTTCAGCGTTTTTAGGTAAAATAATTGAAATTATTAATTTGGTGCGGCTGGAGCCGTCAATTTAGCTAAGATTTGTGTACCAATTCATGAAAAAAGTAAGCAGTCGAACAGTTAAAACAATTTTCGGTTGTGTTTTCTGTTTTTTGGAGTTTCAGAAATCTGGACTACGGATTCCAGTCATTGGAGAGCCGATCTGACAGGATTTAATTAGTTGATGTTTTCAATACAAGATCCTTTGTTACACGATTCCGGCTCTATTGGGTGCTTCTCTACAGGTATCAATTCTCTGTATACATTTGAATTTATCAATAAAAGCTACAACTATTTCACCATGAATAAGCAACAATTTTAATATTGTTGGAAAAAAATTGAAGCAAACACTTGCATAAATATTGCAAAAAAAAAATCAATAATAACCAATTTTAATATTGACCAATAAAAAATAAAAATCCCGACCAAAAACAATATAAAAGCCACAATTATTTCACCCTGAGTGTTTATTGTAAATTACCCAAATATTTTATACTTTTGCATCGGTCAGTCAGAAAAAAAAATGCAATAAAACTAGCTTCACTAGTTTGGCCAAAGTGCTAAACAATTTTCACAATTGTTAAAAAAAAATATTAAAAGCACACACTGGCTTGAATATTGCAAAATAAAAAAAAAAAAAAAACAATACTGACCTATATAATCTATAATTTGAATCCCCCCCAAACAATATAAGTGATTTGATATCAACGGATGAACACACAAAGCTCTAAAATAGGATGCATTTAAAATAAAAGTAAGTAAAAATAATGTCATAAAATGAATTAATCTTGTATTCGGTAGGTTCGTTACTAATTTGACTACACTACTTAATTTCAGCGTTTTTAGGTAAAATAATTGAAATTATTAATTTGGTGCGGCTGGAGCCGTCAATTTAGCTAAGATTTGTGTACCAATTCATGAAAAAAGTAAGCAGTCGAACAGTTAAAACAATTTTCGGTTGTGTTTTCTGTTTTTTGGAGTTTCAGAAATCTGGACTACGGATTCCAGTCATTGGAGAGCCGATCTGACAGGATTTAATTAGTTGATGTTTTCAATACAAGATCCTTTGTTACACGATTCCGGCTCTATTGGGTGCTTCTCTACAGGTATCAATTCTCTGTATACATTTGAATTTATCAATAAAAGCTACAACTATTTCACCATGAATAAGCAACAATTTTAATATTGTTGGAAAAAAATTGAAGCAAACACTTGCATAAATATTGCAAAAAAAAAATCAATAATAACCAATTTTAATATTGACCAATAAAAAATAAAAATCCCGACCAAAAACAATATAAAAGCCACAATTATTTCACCCTGAGTGTTTATTGTAAATTACCCAAATATTTTATACTTTTGCATCGGTCAGTCAGAAAAAAAAATGCAATAAAACTAGCTTCACTAGTTTGGCCAAAGTGCTAAACAATTTTCACAATTGTTAAAAAAAAATATTAAAAGCACACACTGGCTTGAATATTGCAAAATAAAAAAAAAAAAAAAAACAATACTGACCTATATAATCTATAATTTGAATCCCCCCCCAAACAATATAAGTGATTTGATATCAACGGATGAACACACAAAGCTCTAAAATAGGATGCATTTAAAATAAAAGTAAGTAAAAATAATGTCATAAAATGAATTAATCTTGTATTCGGTAGGTTCGTTACTAATTTGACTACACTACTTAATTTCAGCGTTTTTAGGTAAAATAATTGAAATTATTAATTTGGTGCGGCTGGAGCCGTCAATTTAGCTAAGATTTGTGTACCAATTCATGAAAAAAGTAAGCAGTCGAACAGTTAAAACAATTTTCGGTTGTGTTTTCTGTTTTTTGGAGTTTCAGAAATCTGGACTACGGATTCCAGTCATTGGAGAGCCGATCTGACAGGATTTAATTAGTTGATGTTTTCAATACAAGATCCTTTGTTACACGATTCCGGCTCTATTGGGTGCTTCTCTACAGGTATCAATTCTCTGTATACATTTGAATTTATCAATAAAAGCTACAACTATTTCACCATGAATAAGCAACAATTTTAATATTGTTGGAAAAAAATTGAAGCAAACACTTGCATAAATATTGCAAAAAAAAAATCAATAATAACCAATTTTAATATTGACCAATAAAAAATAAAAATCCCGACCAAAAACAATATAAAAGCCACAATTATTTCACCCTGAGTGTTTATTGTAAATTACCCAAATATTTTATACTTTTGCATCGGTCAGTCAGAAAAAAAAATGCAATAAAACTAGCTTCACTAGTTTGGCCAAAGTGCTAAACAATTTTCACAATTGTTAAAAAAAAATATTAAAAGCACACACTGGCTTGAATATTGCAAAATAAAAAAAAAAAAAAAACAATACTGACCTATATAATCTATAATTTGAATCCCCCCCAAACAATATAAGTGATTTGATATCAACGGATGAACACACAAAGCTCTAAAATAGGATGCATTTAAAATAAAAGTAAGTAAAAATAATGTCATAAAATGAATTAATCTTGTATTCGGTAGGTTCGTTACTAATTTGACTACACTACTTAATTTCAGCGTTTTTAGGTAAAATAATTGAAATTATTAATTTGGTGCGGCTGGAGCCGTCAATTTAGCTAAGATTTGTGTACCAATTCATGAAAAAAGTAAGCAGTCGAACAGTTAAAACAATTTTCGGTTGTGTTTTCTGTTTTTTGGAGTTTCAGAAATCTGGACTACGGATTCCAGTCATTGGAGAGCCGATCTGACAGGATTTAATTAGTTGATGTTTTCAATACAAGATCCTTTGTTACACGATTCCGGCTCTATTGGGTGCTTCTCTACAGGTATCAATTCTCTGTATACATTTGAATTTATCAATAAAAGCTACAACTATTTCACCATGAATAAGCAACAATTTTAATATTGTTGGAAAAAAATTGAAGCAAACACTTGCATAAATATTGCAAAAAAAAAATCAATAATAACCAATTTTAATATTGACCAATAAAAAATAAAAATCCCGACCAAAAACAATATAAAAGCCACAATTATTTCACCCTGAGTGTTTATTGTAAATTACCCAAATATTTTATACTTTTGCATCGGTCAGTCAGAAAAAAAAATGCAATAAAACTAGCTTCACTAGTTTGGCCAAAGTGCTAAACAATTTTCACAATTGTTAAAAAAAAATATTAAAAGCACACACTGGCTTGAATATTGCAAAATAAAAAAAAAAAAAAAACAATACTGACCTATATAATCTATAATTTGAATCCCCCCCAAACAATATAAGTGATTTGATATCAACGGATGAACACACAAAGCTCTAAAATAGGATGCATTTAAAATAAAAGTAAGTAAAAATAATGTCATAAAATGAATTAATCTTGTATTCGGTAGGTTCGTTACTAATTTGACTACACTACTTAATTTCAGCGTTTTTAGGTAAAATAATTGAAATTATTAATTTGGTGCGGCTGGAGCCGTCAATTTAGCTAAGATTTGTGTACCAATTCATGAAAAAAGTAAGCAGTCGAACAGTTAAAACAATTTTCGGTTGTGTTTTCTGTTTTTTGGAGTTTCAGAAATCTGGACTACGGATTCCAGTCATTGGAGAGCCGATCTGACAGGATTTAATTAGTTGATGTTTTCAATACAAGATCCTTTGTTACACGATTCCGGCTCTATTGGGTGCTTCTCTACAGGTATCAATTCTCTGTATACATTTGAATTTATCAATAAAAGCTACAACTATTTCACCATGAATAAGCAACAATTTTAATATTGTTGGAAAAAAATTGAAGCAAACACTTGCATAAATATTGCAAAAAAAAAATCAATAATAACCAATTTTAATATTGACCAATAAAAAATAAAAATCCCGACCAAAAACAATATAAAAGCCACAATTATTTCACCCTGAGTGTTTATTGTAAATTACCCAAATATTTTATACTTTTGCATCGGTCAGTCAGAAAAAAAAATGCAATAAAACTAGCTTCACTAGTTTGGCCAAAGTGCTAAACAATTTTCACAATTGTTAAAAAAAAATATTAAAAGCACACACTGGCTTGAATATTGCAAAATAAAAAAAAAAAAAAAAACAATACTGACCTATATAATCTATAATTTGAATCCCCCCCAAACAATATAAGTGATTTGATATCAACGGATGAACACACAAAGCTCTAAAATAGGATGCATTTAAAATAAAAGTAAGTAAAAATAATGTCATAAAATGAATTAATCTTGTATTCGGTAGGTTCGTTACTAATTTGACTACACTACTTAATTTCAGCGTTTTTAGGTAAAATAATTGAAATTATTAATTTGGTGCGGCTGGAGCCGTCAATTTAGCTAAGATTTGTGTACCAATTCATGAAAAAAGTAAGCAGTCGAACAGTTAAAACAATTTTCGGTTGTGTTTTCTGTTTTTTGGAGTTTCAGAAATCTGGACTACGGATTCCAGTCATTGGAGAGCCGATCTGACAGGATTTAATTAGTTGATGTTTTCAATACAAGATCCTTTGTTACACGATTCCGGCTCTATTGGGTGCTTCTCTACAGGTATCAATTCTCTGTATACATTTGAATTTATCAATAAAAGCTACAACTATTTCACCATGAATAAGCAACAATTTTAATATTGTTGGAAAAAAATTGAAGCAAACACTTGCATAAATATTGCAAAAAAAAAATCAATAATAACCAATTTTAATATTGACCAATAAAAAATAAAAATCCCGACCAAAAACAATATAAAAGCCACAATTATTTCACCCTGAGTGTTTATTGTAAATTACCCAAATATTTTATACTTTTGCATCGGTCAGTCAGAAAAAAAAATGCAATAAAACTAGCTTCACTAGTTTGGCCAAAGTGCTAAACAATTTTCACAATTGTTGAAAAAAAATATTAAAAGCACACACTGGCTTGAATATTGCAAAATAAAAAAAAAAAAAAAAACAATACTGACCTATATAATCTATAATTTGAATCCCCCCCAAACAATATAAGTGATTTGATATCAACGGATGAACACACAAAGCTCTAAAATAGGATGCATTTAAAATAAAAGTAAGTAAAAATAATGTCATAAAATGAATTAATCTTGTATTCGGTAGGTTCGTTACTAATTTGACTACACTACTTAATTTCAGCGTTTTTAGGTAAAATAATTGAAATTATTAATTTGGTGCGGCTGGAGCCGTCAATTTAGCTAAGATTTGTGTACCAATTCATGAAAAAAGTAAGCAGTCGAACAGTTAAAACAATTTTCGGTTGTGTTTTCTGTTTTTTGGAGTTTCAGAAATCTGGACTACGGATTCCAGTCATTGGAGAGCCGATCTGACAGGATTTAATTAGTTGATGTTTTCAATACAAGATCCTTTGTTACACGATTCCGGCTCTATTGGGTGCTTCTCTACAGGTATCAATTCTCTGTATACATTTGAATTTATCAATAAAAGCTACAACTATTTCACCATGAATAAGCAACAATTTTAATATTGTTGGAAAAAAATTGAAGCAAACACTTGCATAAATATTGCAAAAAAAAAATCAATAATAACCAATTTTAATATTGACCAATAAAAAATAAAAATCCCGACCAAAAACAATATAAAAGCCACAATTATTTCACCCTGAGTGTTTATTGTAAATTACCCAAATATTTTATACTTTTGCATCGGTCAGTCAGAAAAAAAAATGCAATAAAACTAGCTTCACTAGTTTGGCCAAAATGCTAAACAATTTTCACAATTGTTAAAAAAAAATATTAAAAGCACACACTGGCTTGAATATTGCAAAATAAAAAAAAAAAAAAAAACAATACTGACCTATATAATCTATAATTTGAATCCCCCCCAAACAATATAAGTGATTTGATATCAACGGATGAACACACAAAGCTCTAAAATAGGATGCATTTAAAATAAAAGTAAGTAAAAATAATGTCATAAAATGAATTAATCTTGTATTCGGTAGGTTCGTTACTAATTTGACTACACTACTTAATTTCAGCGTTTTTAGGTAAAATAATTGAAATTATTAATTTGGTGCGGCTGGAGCCGTCAATTTAGCTAAGATTTGTGTACCAATTCATGAAAAAAGTAAGCAGTCGAACAGTTAAAACAATTTTCGGTTGTGTTTTCTGTTTTTTGGAGTTTCAGAAATCTGGACTACGGATTCCAGTCATTGGAGAGCCGATCTGACAGGATTTAATTAGTTGATGTTTTCAATACAAGATCCTTTGTTACACGATTCCGGCTCTATTGGGTGCTTCTCTACAGGTATCAATTCTCTGTATACATTTGAATTTATCAATAAAAGCTACAACTATTTCACCATGAATAAGCAACAATTTTAATATTGTTGGAAAAAAATTGAAGCAAACACTTGCATAAATATTGCAAAAAAAAAATCAATAATAACCAATTTTAATATTGACCAATAAAAAATAAAAATCCCGACCAAAAACAATATAAAAGCCACAATTATTTCACCCTGAGTGTTTATTGTAAATTACCCAAATATTTTATACTTTTGCATCGGTCAGTCAGAAAAAAAAATGCAATAAAACTAGCTTCACTAGTTTGGCCAAAGTGCTAAACAATTTTCACAATTGTTAAAAAAAAATATTAAAAGCACACACTGGCTTGAATATTGCAAAATAAAAAAAAAAAAAAAACAATACTGACCTATATAATCTATAATTTGAATCCCCCCCCAAACAATATAAGTGATTTGATATCAACGGATGAACACACAAAGCTCTAAAATAGGATGCATTTAAAATAAAAGTAAGTAAAAATAATGTCATAAAATGAATTAATCTTGTATTCGGTAGGTTCGTTACTAATTTGACTACACTACTTAATTTCAGCGTTTTTAGGTAAAATAATTGAAATTATTAATTTGGTGCGGCTGGAGCCGTCAATTTAGCTAAGATTTGTGTACCAATTCATGAAAAAAGTAAGCAGTCGAACAGTTAAAACAATTTTCGGTTGTGTTTTCTGTTTTTTGGAGTTTCAGAAATCTGGACTACGGATTCCAGTCATTGGAGAGCCGATCTGACAGGATTTAATTAGTTGATGTTTTCAATACAAGATCCTTTGTTACACGATTCCGGCTCTATTGGGTGCTTCTCTACAGGTATCAATTCTCTGTATACATTTGAATTTATCAATAAAAGCTACAACTATTTCACCATGAATAAGCAACAATTTTAATATTGTTGGAAAAAAATTGAAGCAAACACTTGCATAAATATTGCAAAAAAAAAATCAATAATAACCAATTTTAATATTGACCAATAAAAAATAAAAATCCCGACCAAAAACAATATAAAAGCCACAATTATTTCACCCTGAGTGTTTATTGTAAATTACCCAAATATTTTATACTTTTGCATCGGTCAGTCAGAAAAAAAAATGCAATAAAACTAGCTTCACTAGTTTGGCCAAAGTGCTAAACAATTTTCACAATTGTTAAAAAAAAATATTAAAAGCACACACTGGCTTGAATATTGCAAAATAAAAAAAAAAAAAAAAACAATACTGACCTATATAATCTATAATTTGAATCCCCCCCCAAACAATATAAGTGATTTGATATCAACGGATGAACACACAAAGCTCTAAAATAGGATGCATTTAAAATAAAAGTAAGTAAAAATAATGTCATAAAATGAATTAATCTTGTATTCGGTAGGTTCGTTACTAATTTGACTACACTACTTAATTTCAGCGTTTTTAGGTAAAATAATTGAAATTATTAATTTGGTGCGGCTGGAGCCGTCAATTTAGCTAAGATTTGTGTACCAATTCATGAAAAAAGTAAGCAGTCGAACAGTTAAAACAATTTTCGGTTGTGTTTTCTGTTTTTTGGAGTTTCAGAAATCTGGACTACGGATTCCAGTCATTGGAGAGCCGATCTGACAGGATTTAATTAGTTGATGTTTTCAATACAAGATCCTTTGTTACACGATTCCGGCTCTATTGGGTGCTTCTCTACAGGTATCAATTCTCTGTATACATTTGAATTTATCAATAAAAGCTACAACTATTTCACCATGAATAAGCAACAATTTTAATATTGTTGGAAAAAAATTGAAGCAAACACTTGCATAAATATTGCAAAAAAAAAATCAATAATAACCAATTTTAATATTGACCAATAAAAAATAAAAATCCCGACCAAAAATAATATAAAAGCCACAAATATTTTATACTTTTGCATCGGTCAGTCAGAAAAAAAAATGCAATAAAACTAGCTTCACTAGTTTGGCCAAAGTGCTAAACAATTTTCACAATTGTTAAAAAAAAATATTAAAAGCACACACTGGCTTGAATATTGCAAAATAAAAAAAAAAAAAAAACAATACTGACCTATATAATCTATAATTTGAATCCCCCCCAAACAATATAAGTGATTTGATATCAACGGATGAACACACAAAGCTCTAAAATAGGATGCATTTAAAATAAAAGTAAGTAAAAATAATGTCATAAAATGAATTAATCTTGTATTCGGTAGGTTCGTTACTAATTTGACTACACTACTTAATTTCAGCGTTTTTAGGTAAAATAATTGAAATTATTAATTTGGTGCGGCTGGAGCCGTCAATTTAGCTAAGATTTGTGTACCAATTCATGAAAAAAGTAAGCAGTCGAACAGTTAAAACAATTTTCGGTTGTGTTTTCTGTTTTTTGGAGTTTCAGAAATCTGGACTACGGATTCCAGTCATTGGAGAGCCGATCTGACAGGATTTAATTAGTTGATGTTTTCAATACAAGATCCTTTGTTACACGATTCCGGCTCTATTGGGTGCTTCTCTACAGGTATCAATTCTCTGTATACATTTGAATTTATCAATAAAAGCTACAACTATTTCACCATGAATAAGCAACAATTTTAATATTGTTGGAAAAAAATTGAAGCAAACACTTGCATAAATATTGCAAAAAAAAAATCAATAATAACCAATTTTAATATTGACCAATAAAAAATAAAAATCCCGACCAAAAACAATATAAAAGCCACAATTATTTCACCCTGAGTGTTTATTGTAAATTACCCAAATATTTTATACTTTTGCATCGGTCAGTCAGAAAAAAAAATGCAATAAAACTAGCTTCACTAGTTTGGCCAAAGTGCTAAACAATTTTCACAATTGTTAAAAAAAAATATTAAAAGCACACACTGGCTTGAATATTGCAAAATAAAAAAAAAAAAAAAACAATACTGACCTATATAATCTATAATTTGAATCCCCCCCAAACAATATAAGTGATTTGATATCAACGGATGAACACACAAAGCTCTAAAATAGGATGCATTTAAAATAAAAGTAAGTAAAAATAATGTCATAAAATGAATTAATCTTGTATTCGGTAGGTTCGTTACTAATTTGACTACACTACTTAATTTCAGCGTTTTTAGGTAAAATAATTGAAATTATTAATTTGGTGCGGCTGGAGCCGTCAATTTAGCTAAGATTTGTGTACCAATTCATGAAAAAAGTAAGCAGTCGAACAGTTAAAACAATTTTCGGTTGTGTTTTCTGTTTTTTGGAGTTTCAGAAATCTGGACTACGGATTCCAGTCATTGGAGAGCCGATCTGACAGGATTTAATTAGTTGATGTTTTCAATACAAGATCCTTTGTTACACGATTCCGGCTCTATTGGGTGCTTCTCTACAGGTATCAATTCTCTGTATACATTTGAATTTATCAATAAAAGCTACAACTATTTCACCATGAATAAGCAACAATTTTAATATTGTTGGAAAAAAATTGAAGCAAACACTTGCATAAATATTGCAAAAAAAAAATCAATAATAACCAATTTTAATATTGACCAATAAAAAATAAAAATCCCGACCAAAAACAATATAAAAGCCACAATTATTTCACCCTGAGTGTTTATTGTAAATTACCCAAATATTTTATACTTTTGCATCGGTCAGTCAGAGAAAAAAATGCAATAAAACTAGCTTCACTAGTTTGGCCAAAGTGCTAAACAATTTTCACAATTGTTAAAAAAAAATATTAAAAGCACACACTGGCTTGAATATTGCAAAATAAAAAAAAAAAAAAAAAACAATACTGACCTATATAATCTATAATTTGAATCCCCCCCAAACAATATAAGTGATTTGATATCAACGGATGAACACACAAAGCTCTAAAATAGGATGCATTTAAAATAAAAGTAAGTAAAAATAATGTCATAAAATGAATTAATCTTATATTCGGTAGGTTCGTTACTAATTTGACTACACTACTTAATTTCAGCGTTTTTAGGTAAAATAATTGAAATTATTAATTTGGTGCGGCTGGAGCCGTCAATTTAGCTAAGATTTGTGTACCAATTCATGAAAAAAGTAAGCAGTCGAACAGTTAAAACAATTTTCGGTTGTGTTTTCTGTTTTTTGGAGTTTCAGAAATCTGGACTACGGATTCCAGTCATTGGAGAGCCGATCTGACAGGATTTAATTAGTTGATGTTTTCAATACAAGATCCTTTGTTACACGATTCCGGCTCTATTGGGTGCTTCTCTACAGGTATCAATTCTCTGTATACATTTGAATTTATCAATAAAAGCTACAACTATTTCACCATGAATAAGCAACAATTTTAATATTGTTGGAAAAAAATTGAAGCAAACACTTGCATAAATATTGCAAAAAAAAAATCAATAATAACCAATTTTAATATTGACCAATAAAAAATAAAAATCCCGACCAAAAACAATATAAAAGCCACAATTATTTCACCCTGAGTGTTTATTGTAAATTACCCAAATATTTTATACTTTTGCATCGGTCAGTCAGAAAAAAAAATGCAATAAAACTAGCTTCACTAGTTTGGCCAAAGTGCTAAACAATTTTCACAATTGTTGAAAAAAAATATTAAAAGCACACACTGGCTTGAATATTGCAAAATAAAAAAAAAAAAAAAAACAATACTGACCTATATAATCTATAATTTGAATCCCCCCCAAACAATATAAGTGATTTGATATCAACGGATGAACACACAAAGCTCTAAAATAGGATGCATTTAAAATAAAAGTAAGTAAAAATAATGTCATAAAATGAATTAATCTTGTATTCGGTAGGTTCGTTACTAATTTGACTACACTACTTAATTTCAGCGTTTTTAGGTAAAATAATTGAAATTATTAATTTGGTGCGGCTGGAGCCGTCAATTTAGCTAAGATTTGTGTACCAATTCATGAAAAAAGTAAGCAGTCGAACAGTTAAAACAATTTTCGGTTGTGTTTTCTGTTTTTTGGAGTTTCAGAAATCTGGACTACGGATTCCAGTCATTGGAGAGCCGATCTGACAGGATTTAATTAGTTGATGTTTTCAATACAAGATCCTTTGTTACACGATTCCGGCTCTATTGGGTGCTTCTCTACAGGTATCAATTCTCTGTATACATTTGAATTTATCAATAAAAGCTACAACTATTTCACCATGAATAAGCAACAATTTTAATATTGTTGGAAAAAAATTGAAGCAAACACTTGCATAAATATTGCAAAAAAAAAATCAATAATAACCAATTTTAATATTGACCAATAAAAAATAAAAATCCCGACCAAAAACAATATAAAAGCCACAATTATTTCACCCTGAGTGTTTATTGTAAATTACCCAAATATTTTATACTTTTGCATCGGTCAGTCAGAAAAAAAAATGCAATAAAACTAGCTTCACTAGTTTGGCCAAAATGCTAAACAATTTTCACAATTGTTAAAAAAAAATATTAAAAGCACACACTGGCTTGAATATTGCAAAATAAAAAAAAAAAAAAAAACAATACTGACCTATATAATCTATAATTTGAATCCCCCCCAAACAATATAAGTGATTTGATATCAACGGATGAACACACAAAGCTCTAAAATAGGATGCATTTAAAATAAAAGTAAGTAAAAATAATGTCATAAAATGAATTAATCTTGTATTCGGTAGGTTCGTTACTAATTTGACTACACTACTTAATTTCAGCGTTTTTAGGTAAAATAATTGAAATTATTAATTTGGTGCGGCTGGAGCCGTCAATTTAGCTAAGATTTGTGTACCAATTCATGAAAAAAGTAAGCAGTCGAACAGTTAAAACAATTTTCGGTTGTGTTTTCTGTTTTTTGGAGTTTCAGAAATCTGGACTACGGATTCCAGTCATTGGAGAGCCGATCTGACAGGATTTAATTAGTTGATGTTTTCAATACAAGATCCTTTGTTACACGATTCCGGCTCTATTGGGTGCTTCTCTACAGGTATCAATTCTCTGTATACATTTGAATTTATCAATAAAAGCTACAACTATTTCACCATGAATAAGCAACAATTTTAATATTGTTGGAAAAAAATTGAAGCAAACACTTGCATAAATATTGCAAAAAAAAAATCAATAATAACCAATTTTAATATTGACCAATAAAAAATAAAAATCCCGACCAAAAACAATATAAAAGCCACAATTATTTCACCCTGAGTGTTTATTGTAAATTACCCAAATATTTTATACTTTTGCATCGGTCAGTCAGAAAAAAAAATGCAATAAAACTAGCTTCACTAGTTTGGCCAAAGTGCTAAACAATTTTCACAATTGTTAAAAAAAAATATTAAAAGCACACACTGGCTTGAATATTGCAAAATAAAAAAAAAAAAAAAACAATACTGACCTATATAATCTATAATTTGAATCCCCCCCAAACAATATAAGTGATTTGATATCAACGGATGAACACACAAAGCTCTAAAATAGGATGCATTTAAAATAAAAGTAAGTAAAAATAATGTCATAAAATGAATTAATCTTGTATTCGGTAGGTTCGTTACTAATTTGACTACACTACTTAATTTCAGCGTTTTTAGGTAAAATAATTGAAATTATTAATTTGGTGCGGCTGGAGCCGTCAATTTAGCTAAGATTTGTGTACCAATTCATGAAAAAAGTAAGCAGTCGAACAGTTAAAACAATTTTCGGTTGTGTTTTCTGTTTTTTGGAGTTTCAGAAATCTGGACTACGGATTCCAGTCATTGGAGAGCCGATCTGACAGGATTTAATTAGTTGATGTTTTCAATACAAGATCCTTTGTTACACGATTCCGGCTCTATTGGGTGCTTCTCTACAGGTATCAATTCTCTGTATACATTTGAATTTATCAATAAAAGCTACAACTATTTCACCATGAATAAGCAACAATTTTAATATTGTTGGAAAAAAATTGAAGCAAACACTTGCATAAATATTGCAAAAAAAAAATCAATAATAACCAATTTTAATATTGACCAATAAAAAATAAAAATCCCGACCAAAAACAATATAAAAGCCACAATTATTTCACCCTGAGTGTTTATTGTAAATTACCCAAATATTTTATACTTTTGCATCGGTCAGTCAGAAAAAAAAATGCAATAAAACTAGCTTCACTAGTTTGGCCAAAGTGCTAAACAATTTTCACAATTGTTAAAAAAAAATATTAAAAGCACACACTGGCTTGAATATTGCAAAATAAAAAAAAAAAAAAAACAATACTGACCTATATAATCTATAATTTGAATCCCCCCCAAACAATATAAGTGATTTGATATCAACGGATGAACACACAAAGCTCTAAAATAGGATGCATTTAAAATAAAAGTAAGTAAAAATAATGTCATAAAATGAATTAATCTTGTATTCGGTAGGTTCGTTACTAATTTGACTACACTACTTAATTTCAGCGTTTTTAGGTAAAATAATTGAAATTATTAATTTGGTGCGGCTGGAGCCGTCAATTTAGCTAAGATTTGTGTACCAATTCATGAAAAAAGTAAGCAGTCGAACAGTTAAAACAATTTTCGGTTGTGTTTTCTGTTTTTTGGAGTTTCAGAAATCTGGACTACGGATTCCAGTCATTGGAGAGCCGATCTGACAGGATTTAATTAGTTGATGTTTTCAATACAAGATCCTTTGTTACACGATTCCGGCTCTATTGGGTGCTTCTCTACAGGTATCAATTCTCTGTATACATTTGAATTTATCAATAAAAGCTACAACTATTTCACCATGAATAAGCAACAATTTTAATATTGTTGGAAAAAAATTGAAGCAAACACTTGCATAAATATTGCAAAAAAAAAATCAATAATAACCAATTTTAATATTGACCAATAAAAAATAAAAATCCCGACCAAAAACAATATAAAAGCCACAATTATTTCACCCTGAGTGTTTATTGTAAATTACCCAAATATTTTATACTTTTGCATCGGTCAGTCAGAAAAAAAAATGCAATAAAACTAGCTTCACTAGTTTGGCCAAAGTGCTAAACAATTTTCACAATTGTTAAAAAAAAATATTAAAAGCACACACTGGCTTGAATATTGCAAAATAAAAAAAAAAAAAAAACAATACTGACCTATATAATCTATAATTTGAATCCCCCCCAAACAATATAAGTGATTTGATATCAACGGATGAACACACAAAGCTCTAAAATAGGATGCATTTAAAATAAAAGTAAGTAAAAATAATGTCATAAAATGAATTAATCTTGTATTCGGTAGGTTCGTTACTAATTTGACTACACTACTTAATTTCAGCGTTTTTAGGTAAAATAATTGAAATTATTAATTTGGTGCGGCTGGAGCCGTCAATTTAGCTAAGATTTGTGTACCAATTCATGAAAAAAGTAAGCAGTCGAACAGTTAAAACAATTTTCGGTTGTGTTTTCTGTTTTTTGGAGTTTCAGAAATCTGGACTACGGATTCCAGTCATTGGAGAGCCGATCTGACAGGATTTAATTAGTTGATGTTTTCAATACAAGATCCTTTGTTACACGATTCCGGCTCTATTGGGTGCTTCTCTACAGGTATCAATTCTCTGTATACATTTGAATTTATCAATAAAAGCTACAACTATTTCACCATGAATAAGCAACAATTTTAATATTGTTGGAAAAAAATTGAAGCAAACACTTGCATAAATATTGCAAAAAAAAAATCAATAATAACCAATTTTAATATTGACCAATAAAAAATAAAAATCCCGACCAAAAACAATATAAAAGCCACAATTATTTCACCCTGAGTGTTTATTGTAAATTACCCAAATATTTTATACTTTTGCATCGGTCAGTCAGAAAAAAAAATGCAATAAAACTAGCTTCACTAGTTTGGCCAAAGTGCTAAACAATTTTCACAATTGTTAAAAAAAAATATTAAAAGCACACACTGGCTTGAATATTGCAAAATAAAAAAAAAAAAAAAAACAATACTGACCTATATAATCTATAATTTGAATCCCCCCCAAACAATATAAGTGATTTGATATCAACGGATGAACACACAAAGCTCTAAAATAGGATGCATTTAAAATAAAAGTAAGTAAAAATAATGTCATAAAATGAATTAATCTTGTATTCGGTAGGTTCGTTACTAATTTGACTACACTACTTAATTTCAGCGTTTTTAGGTAAAATAATTGAAATTATTAATTTGGTGCGGCTGGAGCCGTCAATTTAGCTAAGATTTGTGTACCAATTCATGAAAAAAGTAAGCAGTCGAACAGTTAAAACAATTTTCGGTTGTGTTTTCTGTTTTTTGGAGTTTCAGAAATCTGGACTACGGATTCCAGTCATTGGAGAGCCGATCTGACAGGATTTAATTAGTTGATGTTTTCAATACAAGATCCTTTGTTACACGATTCCGGCTCTATTGGGTGCTTCTCTACAGGTATCAATTCTCTGTATACATTTGAATTTATCAATAAAAGCTACAACTATTTCACCATGAATAAGCAACAATTTTAATATTGTTGGAAAAAAATTGAAGCAAACACTTGCATAAATATTGCAAAAAAAAAATCAATAATAACCAATTTTAATATTGACCAATAAAAAATAAAAATCCCGACCAAAAACAATATAAAAGCCACAATTATTTCACCCTGAGTGTTTATTGTAAATTACCCAAATATTTTATACTTTTGCATCGGTCAGTCAGAAAAAAAAATGCAATAAAACTAGCTTCACTAGTTTGGCCAAAGTGCTAAACAATTTTCACAATTGTTAAAAAAAAATATTAAAAGCACACACTGGCTTGAATATTGCAAAATAAAAAAAAAAAAAAAAACAATACTGACCTATATAATCTATAATTTGAATCCCCCCCAAACAATATAAGTGATTTGATATCAACGGATGAACACACAAAGCTCTAAAATAGGATGCATTTAAAATAAAAGTAAGTAAAAATAATGTCATAAAATGAATTAATCTTGTATTCGGTAGGTTCGTTACTAATTTGACTACACTACTTAATTTCAGCGTTTTTAGGTAAAATAATTGAAATTATTAATTTGGTGCGGCTGGAGCCGTCAATTTAGCTAAGATTTGTGTACCAATTCATGAAAAAAGTAAGCAGTCGAACAGTTAAAACAATTTTCGGTTGTGTTTTCTGTTTTTTGGAGTTTCAGAAATCTGGACTACGGATTCCAGTCATTGGAGAGCCGATCTGACAGGATTTAATTAGTTGATGTTTTCAATACAAGATCCTTTGTTACACGATTCCGGCTCTATTGGGTGCTTCTCTACAGGTATCAATTCTCTGTATACATTTGAATTTATCAATAAAAGCTACAACTATTTCACCATGAATAAGCAACAATTTTAATATTGTTGGAAAAAAATTGAAGCAAACACTTGCATAAATATTGCAAAAAAAAAATCAATAATAACCAATTTTAATATTGACCAATAAAAAATAAAAATCCCGACCAAAAACAATATAAAAGCCACAATTATTTCACCCTGAGTGTTTATTGTAAATTACCCAAATATTTTATACTTTTGCATCGGTCAGTCAGAAAAAAAAATGCAATAAAACTAGCTTCACTAGTTTGGCCAAAGTGCTAAACAATTTTCACAATTGTTAAAAAAAAATATTAAAAGCACACACTGGCTTGAATATTGCAAAATAAAAAAAAAAAAAAAACAATACTGACCTATATAATCTATAATTTGAATCCCCCCCAAACAATATAAGTGATTTGATATCAACGGATGAACACACAAAGCTCTAAAATAGGATGCATTTAAAATAAAAGTAAGTAAAAATAATGTCATAAAATGAATTAATCTTGTATTCGGTAGGTTCGTTACTAATTTGACTACACTACTTAATTTCAGCGTTTTTAGGTAAAATAATTGAAATTATTAATTTGGTGCGGCTGGAGCCGTCAATTTAGCTAAGATTTGTGTACCAATTCATGAAAAAAGTAAGCAGTCGAACAGTTAAAACAATTTTCGGTTGTGTTTTCTGTTTTTTGGAGTTTCAGAAATCTGGACTACGGATTCCAGTCATTGGAGAGCCGATCTGACAGGATTTAATTAGTTGATGTTTTCAATACAAGATCCTTTGTTACACGATTCCGGCTCTATTGGGTGCTTCTCTACAGGTATCAATTCTCTGTATACATTTGAATTTATCAATAAAAGCTACAACTATTTCACCATGAATAAGCAACAATTTTAATATTGTTGGAAAAAAATTGAAGCAAACACTTGCATAAATATTGCAAAAAAAAAATCAATAATAACCAATTTTAATATTGACCAATAAAAAATAAAAATCCCGACCAAAAACAATATAAAAGCCACAATTATTTCACCCTGAGTGTTTATTGTAAATTACCCAAATATTTTATACTTTTGCATCGGTCAGTCAGAAAAAAAAATGCAATAAAACTAGCTTCACTAGTTTGGCCAAAGTGCTAAACAATTTTCACAATTGTTAAAAAAAAATATTAAAAGCACACACTGGCTTGAATATTGCAAAATAAAAAAAAAAAAAAAAACAATACTGACCTATATAATCTATAATTTGAATCCCCCCCAAACAATATAAGTGATTTGATATCAACGGATGAACACACAAAGCTCTAAAATAGGATGCATTTAAAATAAAAGTAAGTAAAAATAATGTCATAAAATGAATTAATCTTGTATTCGGTAGGTTCGTTACTAATTTGACTACACTACTTAATTTCAGCGTTTTTAGGTAAAATAATTGAAATTATTAATTTGGTGCGGCTGGAGCCGTCAATTTAGCTAAGATTTGTGTACCAATTCATGAAAAAAGTAAGCAGTCGAACAGTTAAAACAATTTTCGGTTGTGTTTTCTGTTTTTTGGAGTTTCAGAAATCTGGACTACGGATTCCAGTCATTGGAGAGCCGATCTGACAGGATTTAATTAGTTGATGTTTTCAATACAAGATCCTTTGTTACACGATTCCGGCTCTATTGGGTGCTTCTCTACAGGTATCAATTCTCTGTATACATTTGAATTTATCAATAAAAGCTACAACTATTTCACCATGAATAAGCAACAATTTTAATATTGTTGGAAAAAAATTGAAGCAAACACTTGCATAAATATTGCAAAAAAAAAATCAATAATAACCAATTTTAATATTGACCAATAAAAAATAAAAATCCCGACCAAAAACAATATAAAAGCCACAATTATTTCACCCTGAGTGTTTATTGTAAATTACCCAAATATTTTACACTTTTGCATCGGTCAGTCAGAAAAAAAAATGCAATAAAACTAGCTTCACTAGTTTGGCCAAAGTGCTAAACAATTTTCACAATTGTTAAAAAAAAATATTAAAAGCACACACTGGCTTGAATATTGCAAAATAAAAAAAAAAAAAAAAACAATACTGACCTATATAATCTATAATTTGAATCCCCCCCAAACAATATAAGTGATTTGATATCAACGGATGAACACACAAAGCTCTAAAATAGGATGCATTTAAAATAAAAGTAAGTAAAAATAATGTCATAAAATGAATTAATCTTGTATTCGGTAGGTTCGTTACTAATTTGACTACACTACTTAATTTCAGCGTTTTTAGGTAAAATAATTGAAATTATTAATTTGGTGCGGCTGGAGCCGTCAATTTAGCTAAGATTTGTGTACCAATTCATGAAAAAAGTAAGCAGTCGAACAGTTAAAACAATTTTCGGTTGTGTTTTCTGTTTTTTGGAGTTTCAGAAATCTGGACTACGGATTCCAGTCATTGGAGAGCCGATCTGACAGGATTTAATTAGTTGATGTTTTCAATACAAGATCCTTTGTTACACGATTCCGGCTCTATTGGGTGCTTCTCTACAGGTATCAATTCTCTGTATACATTTGAATTTATCAATAAAAGCTACAACTATTTCACCATGAATAAGCAACAATTTTAATATTGTTGGAAAAAAATTGAAGCAAACACTTGCATAAATATTGCAAAAAAAAAATCAATAATAACCAATTTTAATATTGACCAATAAAAAATAAAAATCCCGACCAAAAACCATATAAAAGACACAACTATTTCACCCTGAGTGTTTATTGTAAATTACCCAAATATTTTATACTTTTGCATCGGTCAGTCAGAAAAAAAAATGCAATAAAACTAGCTTCACTAGTTTGGCCAAAGTGCTAAACAATTTTCACAATTGTTAAAAAAAATATTAAAAGCACACACTGGCTTGAATATTGCAAAATAAAAAAAAAAACAATACTGACCTATAATCTATAATTTGAATCCCCCCCAAACAATATAAGTGATTTGATATCAACGGATGAACACACAAAGCTCTAAAATAGGATGCATTTAAAATAAAAGTAAGTAAAAATAATGTCATAAAATGAATTAATCTTGTATTCGGTAGGTTCGTTACTAATTTGACTACACTACTTAATTTCAGCGTTTTTAGGTAAAATAATTGAAATTATTAATTTGGTGCGGCTGGAGCCGTCAATTTAGCTAAGATTTGTGTACCAATTCATGAAAAAAGTAAGCAGTCGAACAGTTAAAACAATTTTCGGTTGTGTTTTCTGTTTTTTGGAGTTTCAGAAATCTGGACTACGGATTCCAGTCATTGGAGAGCCGATCTGACAGGATTTAATTAGTTGATGTTTTCAATACAAGATCCTTTGTTACACGATTCCGGCTCTATTGGGTGCTTCTCTACAGGTATCAATTCTCTGTATACATTTGAATTTATCAATAAAAGCTACAACTATTTCACCATGAATAAGCAACAATTTTAATATTGTTGGAAAAAAATTGAAGCAAACACTTGCATAAATATTGCAAAAAAAAAATCAATAATAACCAATTTTAATATTGACCAATAAAAAATAAAAATCCCGACCAAAAACAATATAAAAGCCACAATTATTTCACCCTGAGTGTTTATTGTAAATTACCCAAATATTTTATACTTTTGCATCGGTCAGTCAGAAAAAAAAATGCAATAAAACTAGCTTCACTAGTTTGGCCAAAGTGCTAAACAATTTTCACAATTGTTAAAAAAAAATATTAAAAGCACACACTGGCTTGAATATTGCAAAATAATAAAAAAAAAAAAAAAACAATACTGACCTATAATCTATAATTTGAATCCCCCCCAAACAATATAAGTGATTTGATATCAACGGATGAACACACAAAGCTCTAAAATAGGATGCATTTAAAATAAAAGTAAGAAAAAATAATGTCATAAAATGAATTAATCTTGTATTCGGTAGGTTCGTTACTAATTTGACTACACTACTTAATTTCAGCGTTTTTAGGTAAAATAATTGAAATTATTAATTTGGTGCGGCTGGAGCCGTCAATTTAGCTAAGATTTGTGTACCAATTCATGAAAAAAGTAAGCAGTCGAACAGTTAAAACAATTTTCGGTTGTGTTTTCTGTTTTTTGGAGTTTCAGAAATCTGGACTACGGATTCCAGTCATTGGAGAGCCGATCTGACAGGATTTAATTAGTTGATGTTTTCAATACAAGATCCTTTGTTACACGATTCCGGCTCTATTGGGTGCTTCTCTACAGGTATCAATTCTCTGTATACATTTGAATTTATCAATAAAAGCTACAACTATTTCACCATGAATAAGCAACAATTTTAATATTGTTGGAAAAAAATTGAAGCAAACACTTGCATAAATATTGCAAAAAAAAAATCAATAATAACCAATTTTAATATTGACCAATAAAAAATAAAAATCCCGACCAAAAACAATATAAAAGCCACAATTATTTCACCCTGAGTGTTTATTGTAAATTACCCAAATATTTTATACTTTTGCATCGGTCAGTCAGAAAAAAAAATGCAATAAAACTAGCTTCACTAGTTTGGCCAAAGTGCTAAACAATTTTCACAATTGTTAAAAAAAAATATTAAAAGCACACACTGGCTTGAATATTGCAAAATAAAAAAAAAAAAAAAAACAATACTGACCTATAATCTATAATTTGAATCCCCCCCAAACAATATAAGTGATTTGATATCAACGGATGAACACACAAAGCTCTAAAATAGGATGCATTTAAAATAAAAGTAAGTAAAAATAATGTCATAAAATGAATTAATCTTGTATTCGGTAGGTTCGTTACTAATTTGACTACACTACTTAATTTCAGCGTTTTTAGGTAAAATAATTGAAATTATTAATTTGGTGCGGCTGGAGCCGTCAATTTAGCTAAGATTTGTGTACCAATTCATGAAAAAAGTAAGCAGTCGAACAGTTAAAACAATTTTCGGTTGTGTTTTCTGTTTTTTGGAGTTTCAGAAATCTGGACTACGGATTCCAGTCATTGGAGAGCCGATCTGACAGGATTTAATTAGTTGATGTTTTCAATACAAGATCCTTTGTTACACGATTCCGGCTCTATTGGGTGCTTCTCTACAGGTATCAATTCTCTGTATACATTTGAATTTATCAATAAAAGCTACAACTATTTCACCATGAATAAGCAACAATTTTAATATTGTTGGAAAAAAATTGAAGCAAACACTTGCATAAATATTGCAAAAAAAAAATCAATAATAACCAATTTTAATATTGACCAATAAAAAATAAAAATCCCGACCAAAAACAATATAAAAGCCACAATTATTTCACCCTGAGTGTTTATTGTAAATTACCCAAATATTTTATACTTTTGCATCGGTCAGTCAGAAAAAAAAAATGCAATAAAACTAGCTTCACTAGTTTGGCCAAAGTGCTAAACAATTTTCACAATTGTTCAAAAAAAATATTAAAAGCACACACTGGCTTGAATATTGCAAAATAAAAAAAAAAAAAAAACAATACTGACCTATAATCTATAATTTGAATCCCCCCCAAACAATATAAGTGATTTGATATCAACGGATGAACACACAAAGCTCTAAAATAGGATGCATTTAAAATAAAAGTAAGTAAAAATAATGTCATAAAATGAATTAATCTTGTATTCGGTAGGTTCGTTACTAATTTGACTACACTACTTAATTTCAGCGTTTTTAGGTAAAATAATTGAAATTATTAATTTGGTGCAGCTGGAGCCGTCAATTTAGCTAAGATTTGTGTACCAATTCATGAAAAAAGTAAGCAGTCGAACAGTTAAAACAATTTTCGGTTGTGTTTTCTGGTTTTTGGAGTTTCAGAAATCTGGACTACGGATTCCAGTCATTGGAGAGCCGATCTGACAGGATTTAATTAGTTGATGTTTTCAATACAAGATCCTTTGTTACACGATTCCGGCTCTATTGGGTGCTTCTCTACAGGTATCAATTCTCTGTATACATTTGAATTTATCAATAAAAGCTACAACTATTTCACCATGAATAAGCAACAATTTTAATATTGTTGGAAAAAAATTGAAGCAAACACTTGCATAAATATTGCAAAAAAAAAATCAATAATAACCAATTTTAATATTGACCAATAAAAAATAAAAATCCCGACCAAAAACAATATAAAAGCCACAATTATTTCACCCTGAGTGTTTATTGTAAATTACCCAAATATTTTATACTTTTGCATCGGTCAGTCAGAAAAAAAAAATGCAATAAAACTAGCTTCACTAGTTTGGCCAAAGTGCTAAACAATTTTCACAATTGTTCAAAAAAAATATTAAAAGCACACACTGGCTTGAATATTGCAAAATAAAAAAAAAAAAAAAAACAATACTGACCTATAATCTATAATTTGAATCCCCCCCAAACAATATAAGTGATTTGATATCAACGGATGAACACACAAAGCTCTAAAATAGGATGCATTTAAAATAAAAGTAAGTAAAAATAATGTCATAAAATGAATTAATCTTGTATTCGGTAGGTTCGTTACTAATTTGACTACACTACTTAATTTCAGCGTTTTTAGGTAAAATAATTGAAATTATTAATTTGGTGCGGCTGGAGCCGTCAATTTAGCTAAGATTTGTGTACCAATTCATGAAAAAAGTAAGCAGTCGAACAGTTAAAACAATTTTCGGTTGTGTTTTCTGTTTTTTGGAGTTTCAGAAATCTGGACTACGGATTCCAGTCATTGGAGAGCCGATCTGACAGGATTTAATTAGTTGATGTTTTCAATACAAGATCCTTTGTTACACGATTCCGGCTCTATTGGGTGCTTCTCTACAGGTATCAATTCTCTGTATACATTTGAATTTATCAATAAAAGCTACAACTATTTCACCATGAATAAGCAACAATTTTAATATTGTTGGAAAAAAATTGAAGCAAACACTTGCATAAATATTGCAAAAAAAAAATCAATAATAACCAATTTTAATATTGACCAATAAAAAATAAAAATCCCGACCAAAAACAATATAAAAGCCACAATTATTTCACCCTGAGTGTTTATTGTAAATTACCCAAATATTTTATACTTTTGCATCGGTCAGTCAGAAAAAAAAATGCAATAAAACTAGCTTCACTAGTTTGGCCAAAGTGCTAAACAATTTTCACAATTGTTAAAAAAAAATATTAAAAGCACACACTGGCTTGAATATTGCAAAATAAAAAAAAAAAAAAAACAATACTGACCTATAATCTATAATTTGAATCCCCCCCAAGCAATATAAGTGATTTGATATCAACGGATGAACACACAAAGCTCTAAAATAGGATGCATTTAAAATAAAAGTAAGTAAAAATAATGTCATAAAATGAATTAATCTTGTATTCGGTAGGTTCGTTACTAATTTGACTACACTACTTAATTTCAGCGTTTTTAGGTAAAATAATTGAAATTATTAATTTGGTGCGGCTGGAGCCGTCAATTTAGCTAAGATTTGTGTACCAATTCATGAAAAAAGTAAGCAGTCGAACAGTTAAAACAATTTTCGGTTGTGTTTTCTGTTTTTTGGAGTTTCAGAAATCTGGACTACGGATTCCAGTCATTGGAGAGCCGATCTGACAGGATTTAATTAGTTGATGTTTTCAATACAAGATCCTTTGTTACACGATTCCGGCTCTATTGGGTGCTTCTCTACAGGTATCAATTCTCTGTATACATTTGAATTTATCAATAAAAGCTACAACTATTTCACCATGAATAAGCAACAATTTTAATATTGTTGGAAAAAAATTGAAGCAAACACTTGCATAAATATTGCAAAAAAAAAATCAATAATAACCAATTTTAATATTGACCAATAAAAAATAAAAATCCCGACCAAAAACAATATAAAAGCCACAATTATTTCACCCTGAGTGTTTATTGTAAATTACCCAAATATTTTATACTTTTGCATCGGTCAGTCAGAAAAAAAAAATGCAATAAATCTAGCTTCACTAGTTTGGCCAAAGTGCTAAACAATTTTCACAATTGTTCAAAAAAAATATTAAAAGCACACACTGGCTTGAATATTGCAAAATAAAAAAAAAAAAAAAACAATACTGACCTATAATCTATAATTTGAATCCCCCCCAAACAATATAAGTGATTTGATATCAACGGATGAACACACAAAGCTCTAAAATAGGATGCATTTAAAATAAAAGTAAGTAAAAATAATGTCATAAAATGAATTAATCTTGTATTCGGTAGGTTCGTTACTAATTTGACTACACTACTTAATTTCAGCGTTTTTAGGTAAAATAATTGAAATTATTAATTTGGTGCGGCTGGAGCCGTCAATTTAGCTAAGATTTGTGTACCAATTCATGAAAAAAGTAAGCAGTCGAACAGTTAAAACAATTTTCGGTTGTGTTTTCTGTTTTTTGGAGTTTCAGAAATCTGGACTACGGATTCCAGTCATTGGAGAGCCGATCTGACAGGATTTAATTAGTTGATGTTTTCAATACAAGATCCTTTGTTACACGATTCCGGCTCTATTGGGTGCTTCTCTACAGGTATCAATTCTCTGTATACATTTGAATTTATCAATAAAAGCTACAACTATTTCACCATGAATAAGCAACAATTTTAATATTGTTGGAAAAAAATTGAAGCAAACACTTGCATAAATATTGCAAAAAAAAAATCAATAATAACCAATTTTAATATTGACCAATAAAAAATAAAAATCCCGACCAAAAACAATATAAAAGCCACAATTATTTCACCCTGAGTGTTTATTGTAAATTACCCAAATATTTTATACTTTTGCATCGGTCAGTCAGAAAAAAAAATGCAATAAAACTAGCTTCACTAGTTTGGCCAAAGTGCTAAACAATTTTCACAATTGTTAGAAAAAAATATGAAAAGCACACACTGGCTTGAATATTGCAAAATAAAAAAAAAAAAAAAACAATACTGACCTATAATCTATAATTTGAATCCCCCCCAAGCAATATAAGTGATTAGATATCAACGGATGAACACACAAAGCTCTAAAATAGGATGCATTTAAAATAAAAGTAAGTAAAAATAATGTCATAAAATGAATTAATCTTGTATTCGGTAGGTTCGTTACTAATTTGACTACACTACTTAATTTCAGCGTTTTTAGGTAAAATAATTGAAATTATTAATTTGGTGCGGCTGGAGCCGTCAATTTAGCTAAGATTTGTGTACCAATTCATGAAAAAAGTAAGCAGTCGAACAGTTAAAACAATTTTCGGTTGTGTTTTCTGTTTTTTGGAGTTTCAGAAATCTGGACTACGGATTCCAGTCATTGGAGAGCCGATCTGACAGGATTTAATTAGTTGATGTTTTCAATACAAGATCCTTTGTTACACGATTCCGGCTCTATTGGGTGCTTCTCTACAGGTATCAATTCTCTGTATACATTTGAATTTATCAATAAAAGCTACAACTATTTCACCATGAATAAGCAACAATTTTAATATTGTTGAAAAAAAATTGAAGCACACACTTGCTTAAATATTGCAAAAAAAAATTCAATAATAACCAATTTTAATATTGACCAATAAAAAATAAAAATCCCGACCAAAAACAATATAAAAGCCACAACTATTTCACCCTGAGTGTTTATTGTAAATTACCCAAATATTTTATACTTTTGCATCGGTCAGTCAGAAAAAAAAAATGCAATAAAACTAGCTTCACTAGTTTGGCCAAAGTGCTAAACAATTTTCACAATTGTTAAAAAAAATATTAAAAGCACACACTGGCTTGAATATTGCAAAATAAAAAAAAAAACAATACTGACCTATAATCTATAATTTGAATCCCCCCCAAACAATATAAGTGATTTGATATCAACGGATGAACACACAAAGCTCTAAAATAGGATGCATTTAAAATAAAAGTAAGTAAAAATAATGTCATAAAATGAATTAATCTTGTATTCGGTAGGTTCGTTACTAATTTGACTACACTACTTAATTTCAGCGTTTTTAGGTAAAATAATTGAAATTATTAATTTGGTGCGGCTGGAGCCGTCAATTTAGCTAAGATTTGTGTACCAATTCATGAAAAAAGTAAGCAGTCGAACAGTTAAAACAATTTTCGGTTGTGTTTTCTGTTTTTTGGAGTTTCAGAAATCTGGACTACGGATTCCAGTCATTGGAGAGCCGATCTGACAGGATTTAATTAGTTGATGTTTTCAATACAAGATCCTTTGTTACACGATTCCGGCTCTATTGGGTGCTTCTCTACAGGTATCAATTCTCTGTATACATTTGAATTTATCAATAAAAGCTACAACTATTTCACCATGAATAAGCAACAATTTTAATATTGTTGAAAAAAAATTGAAGCACACACTTGCTTAAATATTGCAAAAAAAAATTCAATAATAACCAATTTTAATATTGACCAATAAAAAATAAAAATCCCGACCAAAAACAATATAAAAGCCACAACTATTTCACCCTGAGTGTTTATTGTAAATTACCCAAATATTTTATACTTTTGCATCGGTCAGTCAGAAAAAAAAATGCAATAAAACTAGCTTCACTAGTTTGGCCAAAGTGCTAAACAATTTTCACAATTGTTAAAAAAAAATATTAAAAGCACACACTGGCTTGAATATTGCAAAATAAAAAAAAAAAAAAAAAAACAATACTGACCTATAATCTATAATTTGAATCCCCCCCAAACAATATAAGTGATTTGATATCAACGGATGAACACACAAAGCTCTAAAATAGGATGCATTTAAAATAAAAGTAAGTAAAAATAATGTCATAAAATGAATTAATCTTGTATTCGGTAGGTTCGTTACTAATTTGACTACACTACTTAATTTCAGCGTTTTTAGGTAAAATAATTGAAATTATTAATTTGGTGCGGCTGGAGCCGTCAATTTAGCTAAGATTTGTGTACCAATTCATGAAAAAAGTAAGCAGTCGAACAGTTAAAACAATTTTCGGTTGTGTTTTCTGTTTTTTGGAGTTTCAGAAATCTGGACTACGGATTCCAGTCATTGGAGAGCCGATCTGACAGGATTTAATTAGTTGATGTTTTCAATACAAGATCCTTTGTTACACGATTCCGGCTCTATTGGGTGCTTCTCTACAGGTATCAATTCTCTGTATACATTTGAATTTATCAATAAAAGCTACAACTATTTCACCATGAATAAGCAACAATTTTAATATTGTTGAAAAAAAATTGAAGCACACACTTGCTTAAATATTGCAAAAAAAAATTCAATAATAACCAATTTTAATATTGACCAATAAAAAATAAAAATCCCGACCAAAAACAATATAAAAGCCACAACTATTTCACCCTGAGTGTTTATTGTAAATTACCCAAATATTTTATACTTTTGCATCGGTCAGTCAGAAAAAAAAAATGCAATAAAACTAGCTTCACTAGTTTGGCCAAAGTGCTAGACAATTTTCACAATTGTTAAAAAAAATATTAAAAGCACACACTGGCTTGAATATTGCAAAATAAAAAAAAAAACAATACTGACCTATAATCTATAATTTGAATCCCCCCCAAACAATATAAGTGATTTGGTATCAACGGATGAACACACAAAGCTCTAAAATAGGATGCATTTAAAATAAAAGTAAGTAAAAATAATGTCATAAAATGAATTAATCTTGTATTCGGTAGGTTCGTTACTAATTTGACTACACTATTTAATTTCTGCGTTTTTAGGTAAAATAATTGAAATTATTAATTTGGTGCGGCTGGAGCCGTCAATTTAGCTAAGATTTGTGTACCAATTCATGAAAAAAGTAAGCAGTCGAACAGTTAAAACAATTTTCGGTTGTGTTTTCTGTTTTTTGGAGTTTCAGAAATCTGGACTACGGATTCCAGTCATTGGAGAGCCGATCTGACAGGATTTAATTAGTTGATGTTTTCAATACAAGATCCTTTGTTACACGATTCCGGCTCTATTGGGTGCTTCTCTACAGGTATCAATTCTCTGTATACATTTGAATTTATCAATAAAAGCTACAACTATTTCACCATGAATAAGCAACAATTTTAATATTGTTGAAAAAAAATTGAAGCACACACTTGCTTAAATATTGCAAAAAAAAATTCAATAATAACCAATTTTAATATTGACCAATAAAAAATAAAAATCCCGACCAAAAACAATATAAAAGCCACAACTATTTCACCCTGAGTGTTTATTGTAAATTACCCAAATATTTTATACTTTTGCATCGGTCAGTCAGAAAAAAAAATGCAATAAAACTAGCTTCACTAGTTTGGCCAAAGTGCTAAACAATTTTCACAATTGTTAAAAAAAAATATTAAAAGCACACACTGGCTTGAATATTGCAAAATAAAAAAAAAAAAAAAAAAAACAATACTGACCTATAATCTATAATTTGAATCCCCCCCAAACAATATAAGTGATTTGATATCAACGGATGAACACACAAAGCTCTAAAATAGGATGCATTTAAAATAAAAGTAAGTAAAAATAATGTCATAAAATGAATTAATCTTGTATTCGGTAGGTTCGTTACTAATTTGACTACACTACTTAATTTCAGCGTTTTTAGGTAAAATAATTGAAATTATTAATTTGGTGCGGCTGGAGCCGTCAATTTAGCTAAGATTTGTGTACCAATTCATGAAAAAAGTAAGCAGTCGAACAGTTAAAACAATTTTCGGTTGTGTTTTCTGTTTTTTGGAGTTTCAGAAATCTGGACTACGGATTCCAGTCATTGGAGAGCCGATCTGACAGGATTTAATTAGTTGATGTTTTCAATACAAGATCCTTTGTTACACGATTCCGGCTCTATTGGGTGCTTCTCTACAGGTATCAATTCTCTGTATACATTTGAATTTATCAATAAAAGCTACAACTATTTCACCATGAATAAGCAACAATTTTAATATTGTTGAAAAAAAATTGAAGCACACACTTGCTTAAATATTGCAAAAAAAAATTCAATAATAACCAATTTTAATATTGACCAATAAAAAATAAAAATCCCGACCAAAAACAATATAAAAGCCACAACTATTTCACCCTGAGTGTTTATTGTAAATTACCCAAATATTTTATACTTTTGCATCGGTCAGTCAGAAAAAAAAATGCAATAAAACTAGCTTCACTAGTTTGGCCAAAGTGCTAAACAATTTTCACAATTGTTAAAAAAAAATATTAAAAGCACACACTGGCTTGAATATTGCAAAATAAAAAAAAAAAAAAAAAAAACAATACTGACCTATAATCTATAATTTGAATCCCCCCCAAACAATATAAGTGATTTGATATCAACGGATGAACACACAAAGCTCTAAAATAGGATGCATTTAAAATAAAAGTAAGTAAAAATAATGTCATAAAATGAATTAATCTTGTATTCGGTAGGTTCGTTACTAATTTGACTACACTATTTAATTTCTGCGTTTTTAGGTAAAATAATTGAAATTATTAATTTGGTGCGGCTGGAGCCGTCAATTTAGCTAAGATTTGTGTACCAATTCATGAAAAAAGTAAGCAGTCGAACAGTTAAAACAATTTTCGGTTGTGTTTTCTGTTTTTTGGAGTTTCAGAAATCTGGACTACGGATTCCAGTCATTGGAGAGCCGATCTGACAGGATTTAATTAGTTGATGTTTTCAATACAAGATCCTTTGTTACACGATTCCGGCTCTATTGGGTGCTTCTCTACAGGTATCAATTCTCTGTATACATTTGAATTTATCAATAAAAGCTACAACTATTTCACCATGAATAAGCAACAATTTTAATATTGTTGAAAAAAAATTGAAGCACACACTTGCTTAAATATTGCAAAAAAAAATTCAATAATAACCAATTTTAATATTGACCAATAAAAAATAAAAATCCCGACCAAAAACAATATAAAAGCCACAACTATTTCACCCTGAGTGTTTATTGTAAATTACCCAAATATTTTATACTTTTGCATCGGTCAGTCAGAAAAAAAAAATGCAATAAAACTAGCTTCACTAGTTTGGCCAAAGTGCTAAACAATTTTCACAATTGTTAAAAAAAATATTAAAAGCACACACTGGCTTGAATATTGCAAAATAAAAAAAAAAACAATACTGACCTATAATCTATAATTTGAATCCCCCCCAAACAATATAAGTGATTTGATATCAACGGATGAACACACAAAGCTCTAAAATAGGATGCATTTAAAATAAAAGTAAGTAAAAATAATGTCATAAAATGAATTAATCTTGTATTCGGTAGGTTCGTTACTAATTTGACTACACTACTTAATTTCAGCGTTTTTAGGTAAAATAATTGAAATTATTAATTTGGTGCGGCTGGAGCCGTCAATTTAGCTAAGATTTGTGTACCAATTCATGAAAAAAGTAAGCAGTCGAACAGTTAAAACAATTTTCGGTTGTGTTTTCTGTTTTTTGGAGTTTCAGAAATCTGGACTACGGATTCCAGTCATTGGAGAGCCGATCTGACAGGATTTAATTAGTTGATGTTTTCAATACAAGATCCTTTGTTACACGATTCCGGCTCTATTGGGTGCTTCTCTACAGGTATCAATTCTCTGTATACATTTGAATTTATCAATAAAAGCTACAACTATTTCACCATGAATAAGCAACAATTTTAATATTGTTGAAAAAAAATTGAAGCACACACTTGCTTAAATATTGCAAAAAAAAATTCAATAATAACCAATTTTAATATTGACCAATAAAAAATAAAAATCCCGACCAAAAACCATATAAAAGACACAACTATTTCACCCTGAGTGTTTATTGTAAATTACCCAAATATTTTATACTTTTGCATCGGTCAGTCAGAAAAAAAAATGCAATAAAACTAGCTTCACTAGTTTGGCCAAAGTGCTAAACAATTTTCACAATTGTTAAAAAAAATATTAAAAGCACACACTGGCTTGAATATTGCAAAATAAAAAAAAAAAAAAACAATACTGACCTGTAATCTATAATTTGAATCCCCCCCAAACAATATAAGTGATTTGATATCAACGGATGAACACACAAAGCTCTAAAATAGGATGCATTTAAAATAAAAGTAAGTAAAAATAATGTCATAAAATGAATTAATCTTGTATTCGGTAGGTTCGTTACTAATTTGACTACACTATTTAATTTCAGCGTTTTTAGGTAAAATAATTGAAATTATTAATTTGGTGCGGCTGGAGCCGTCAATTTAGCTAAGATTTGTGTACCAATTCATGAAAAAAGTAAGCAGTCGAACAGTTAAAACAATTTTCGGTTGTGTTTTCTGTTTTTTGGAGTTTCAGAAATCTGGACTACGGATTCCAGTCATTGGAGAGCCGATCTGACAGGATTTAATTAGTTGATGTTTTCAATACAAGATCCTTTGTTACACGATTCCGGCTCTATTGGGTGCTTCTCTACAGGTATCAATTCTCTGTATACATTTGAATTTATCAATAAAAGCTACAACTATTTCACCATGAATAAGCAACAATTTTAATATTGTTGAAAAAAAATTGAAGCACACACTTGCTTAAATATTGCAAAAAAAAATTCAATAATAACCAATTTTAATATTGACCAATAAAAAATAAAAATCCCGACCAAAAACAATATAAAAGCCACAACTATTTCACCCTGAGTGTTTATTGTAAATTACCCAAATATTTTATACTTTTGCATCGGTCAGTCAGAAAAAAAAATGCAATAAAACTAGCTTCACTAGTTTGGCCAAAGTGCTAAACAATTTTCACAATTGTTAAAAAAAAATATTAAAAGCACACACTGGCTTGAATATTGCAAAATAAAAAAAAAAAAAAAAAAAACAATACTGACCTATAATCTATAATTTGAATCCCCCCCAAACAATATAAGTGATTTGATATCAACGGATGAACACACAAAGCTCTAAAATAGGATGCATTTAAAATAAAAGTAAGTAAAAATAATGTCATAAAATGAATTAATCTTGTATTCGGTAGGTTCGTTACTAATTTGACTACACTACTTAATTTCAGCGTTTTTAGGTAAAATAATTGAAATTATTAATTTGGTGCGGCTGGAGCCGTCAATTTAGCTAAGATTTGTGTACCAATTCATGAAAAAAGTAAGCAGTCGAACAGTTAAAACAATTTTCGGTTGTGTTTTCTGTTTTTTGGAGTTTCAGAAATCTGGACTACGGATTCCAGTCATTGGAGAGCCGATCTGACAGGATTTAATTAGTTGATGTTTTCAATACAAGATCCTTTGTTACACGATTCCGGCTCTATTGGGTGCTTCTCTACAGGTATCAATTCTCTGTATACATTTGAATTTATCAATAAAAGCTACAACTATTTCACCATGAATAAGCAACAATTTTAATATTGTTGAAAAAAAATTGAAGCACACACTTGCTTAAATATTGCAAAAAAAAATTCAATAATAACCAATTTTAATATTGACCAATAAAAAATAAAAATCCCGACCAAAAACAATATAAAAGCCACAACTATTTCACCCTGAGTGTTTATTGTAAATTACCCAAATATTTTATACTTTTGCATCGGTCAGTCAGAAAAAAAAAATGCAATAAAACTAGCTTCACTAGTTTGGCCAAAGTGCTAAACAATTTTCACAATTGTTAAAAAAAATATTAAAAGCACACACTGGCTTGAATATTGCAAAATAAAAAAAAAAACAATACTGACCTATAATCTATAATTTGAATCCCCCCCAAACAATATAAGTGATTTGATATCAACGGATGAACACACAAAGCTCTAAAATAGGATGCATTTAAAATAAAAGTAAGTAAAAATAATGTCATAAAATGAATTAATCTTGTATTCGGTAGGTTCGTTACTAATTTGACTACACTACTTAATTTCAGCGTTTTTAGGTAAAATAATTGAAATTATTAATTTGGTGCGGCTGGAGCCGTCAATTTAGCTAAGATTTGTGTACCAATTCATGAAAAAAGTAAGCAGTCGAACAGTTAAAACAATTTTCGGTTGTGTTTTCTGTTTTTTGGAGTTTCAGAAATCTGGACTACGGATTCCAGTCATTGGAGAGCCGATCTGACAGGATTTAATTAGTTGATGTTTTCAATACAAGATCCTTTGTTACACGATTCCGGCTCTATTGGGTGCTTCTCTACAGGTATCAATTCTCTGTATACATTTGAATTTATCAATAAAAGCTACAACTATTTCACCATGAATAAGCAACAATTTTAATATTGTTGAAAAAAAATTGAAGCACACACTTGCTTAAATATTGCAAAAAAAAATTCAATAATAACCAATTTTAATATTGACCAATAAAAAATAAAAATCCCGACCAAAAACAATATAAAAGCCACAACTATTTCACCCTGAGTGTTTATTGTAAATTACCCAAATATTTTATACTTTTGCATCGGTCAGTCAGAAAAAAAAATGCAATAAAACTAGCTTCACTAGTTTGGCCAAAGTGCTAAACAATTTTCACAATTGTTAAAAAAAAATATTAAAAGCACACACTGGCTTGAATATTGCAAAATAAAAAAAAAAAAAAAAAAACAATACTGACCTATAATCTATAATTTGAATCCCCCCCAAACAATATAAGTGATTTGATATCAACGGATGAACACACAAAGCTCTAAAATAGGATGCATTTAAAATAAAAGTAAGTAAAAATAATGTCATAAAATGAATTAATCTTGTATTCGGTAGGTTCGTTACTAATTTGACTACACTACTTAATTTCAGCGTTTTTAGGTAAAATAATTGAAATTATTAATTTGGTGCGGCTGGAGCCGTCAATTTAGCTAAGATTTGTGTACCAATTCATGAAAAAAGTAAGCAGTCGAACAGTTAAAACAATTTTCGGTTGTGTTTTCTGTTTTTTGGAGTTTCAGAAATCTGGACTACGGATTCCAGTCATTGGAGAGCCGATCTGACAGGATTTAATTAGTTGATGTTTTCAATACAAGATCCTTTGTTACACGATTCCGGCTCTATTGGGTGCTTCTCTACAGGTATCAATTCTCTGTATACATTTGAATTTATCAATAAAAGCTACAACTATTTCACCATGAATAAGCAACAATTTTAATATTGTTGAAAAAAAATTGAAGCACACACTTGCTTAAATATTGCAAAAAAAAATTCAATAATAACCAATTTTAATATTGACCAATAAAAAATAAAAATCCCGACCAAAAACAATATAAAAGCCACAACTATTTCACCCTGAGTGTTTATTGTAAATTACCCAAATATTTTATACTTTTGCATCGGTCAGTCAGAAAAAAAAAATGCAATAAAACTAGCTTCACTAGTTTGGCCAAAGTGCTAAACAATTTTCACAATTGTTAAAAAAAATATTAAAAGCACACACTGGCTTGAATATTGCAAAATAAAAAAAAAAACAATACTGACCTATAATCTATAATTTGAATCCCCCCCAAACAATATAAGTGATTTGATATCAACGGATGAACACACAAAGCTCTAAAATAGGATGCATTTAAAATAAAAGTAAGTAAAAATAATGTCATAAAATGAATTAATCTTGTATTCGGTAGGTTCGTTACTAATTTGACTACACTATTTAATTTCTGCGTTTTTAGGTAAAATAATTGAAATTATTAATTTGGTGCGGCTGGAGCCGTCAATTTAGCTAAGATTTGTGTACCAATTCATGAAAAAAGTAAGCAGTCGAACAGTTAAAACAATTTTCGGTTGTGTTTTCTGTTTTTTGGAGTTTCAGAAATCTGGACTACGGATTCCAGTCATTGGAGAGCCGATCTGACAGGATTTAATTAGTTGATGTTTTCAATACAAGATCCTTTGTTACACGATTCCGGCTCTATTGGGTGCTTCTCTACAGGTATCAATTCTCTGTATACATTTGAATTTATCAATAAAAGCTACAACTATTTCACCATGAATAAGCAACAGTTTTAATATTGTTGAAAAAAAATTGAAGCACACACTTGCTTAAATATTGCAAAAAAAAATTCAATAATAACCAATTTTAATATTGACCAATAAAAAATAAAAATCCCGACCAAAAACCATATAAAAGACACAACTATTTCACCCTGAGTGTTTATTGTAAATTACCCAAATATTTTATACTTTTGCATCGGTCAGTCAGAAAAAAAAATGCAATAAAACTAGCTTCACTAGTTTGGCCAAAGTGCTAAACAATTTTCACAATTGTTAAAAAAAATATTAAAAGCACACACTGGCTTGAATATTGCAAAATAAAAAAAAAAAAAAACAATACTGACCTGTAATCTATAATTTGAATCCCCCCCAAACAATATAAGTGATTTGATATCAACGGATGAACACACAAAGCTCTAAAATAGGATGCATTTAAAATAAAAGTAAGTAAAAATAATGTCATAAAATGAATTAATCTTGTATTCGGTAGGTTCGTTACTAATTTGACTACACTATTTAATTTCAGCGTTTTTAGGTAAAATAATTGAAATTATTAATTTGGTGCGGCTGGAGCCGTCAATTTAGCTAAGATTTGTGTACCAATTCATGAAAAAAGTAAGCAGTCGAACAGTTAAAACAATTTTCGGTTGTGTTTTCTGTTTTTTGGAGTTTCAGAAATCTGGACTACGGATTCCAGTCATTGGAGAGCCGATCTGACAGGATTTAATTAGTTGATGTTTTCAATACAAGATCCTTTGTTACACGATTCCGGCTCTATTGGGTGCTTCTCTACAGGTATCAATTCTCTGTATACATTTGAATTTATCAATAAAAGCTACAACTATTTCACCATGAATAAGCAACAATTTTAATATTGTTGAAAAAAAATTGAAGCACACACTTGCTTAAATATTGCAAAAAAAAATTCAATAATAACCAATTTTAATATTGACCAATAAAAAATAAAAATCCCGACCAAAAACAATATAAAAGCCACAACTATTTCACCCTGAGTGTTTATTGTAAATTACCCAAATATTTTATACTTTTGCATCGGTCAGTCAGAAAAAAAAAATGCAATAAAACTAGCTTCACTAGTTTGGCCAAAGTGCTAAACAATTTTCACAATTGTTAAAAAAAATATTAAAAGCACACACTGGCTTGAATATTGCAAAATAAAAAAAAAAACAATACTGACCTATAATCTATAATTTGAATCCCCCCCAAACAATATAAGTGATTTGATATCAACGGATGAACACACAAAGCTCTAAAATAGGATGCATTTAAAATAAAAGTAAGTAAAAATAATGTCATAAAATGAATTAATCTTGTATTCGGTAGGTTCGTTACTAATTTGACTACACTACTTAATTTCAGCGTTTTTAGGTAAAATAATTGAAATTATTAATTTGGTGCGGCTGGAGCCGTCAATTTAGCTAAGATTTGTGTACCAATTCATGAAAAAAGTAAGCAGTCGAACAGTTAAAACAATTTTCGGTTGTGTTTTCTGTTTTTTGGAGTTTCAGAAATCTGGACTACGGATTCCAGTCATTGGAGAGCCGATCTGACAGGATTTAATTAGTTGATGTTTTCAATACAAGATCCTTTGTTACACGATTCCGGCTCTATTGGGTGCTTCTCTACAGGTATCAATTCTCTGTATACATTTGAATTTATCAATAAAAGCTACAACTATTTCACCATGAATAAGCAACAATTTTAATATTGTTGAAAAAAAATTGAAGCACACACTTGCTTAAATATTGCAAAAAAAAATTCAATAATAACCAATTTTAATATTGACCAATAAAAAATAAAAATCCCGACCAAAAACAATATAAAAGCCACAACTATTTCACCCTGAGTGTTTATTGTAAATTACCCAAATATTTTATACTTTTGCATCGGTCAGTCAGAAAAAAAAAATGCAATAAAACTAGCTTCACTAGTTTGGCCAAAGTGCTAAACAATTTTCACAATTGTTAAAAAAAATATTAAAAGCACACACTGGCTTGAATATTGCAAAATAAAAAAAAAAACAATACTGACCTATAATCTATAATTTGAATCCCCCCCAAACAATATAAGTGATTTGATATCAACGGATGAACACACAAAGCTCTAAAATAGGATGCATTTAAAATAAAAGTAAGTAAAAATAATGTCATAAAATGAATTAATCTTGTATTCGGTAGGTTCGTTACTAATTTGACTACACTACTTAATTTCAGCGTTTTTAGGTAAAATAATTGAAATTATTAATTTGGTGCGGCTGGAGCCGTCAATTTAGCTAAGATTTGTGTACCAATTCATGAAAAAAGTAAGCAGTCGAACAGTTAAAACAATTTTCGGTTGTGTTTTCTGTTTTTTGGAGTTTCAGAAATCTGGACTACGGATTCCAGTCATTGGAGAGCCGATCTGACAGGATTTAATTAGTTGATGTTTTCAATACAAGATCCTTTGTTACACGATTCCGGCTCTATTGGGTGCTTCTCTACAGGTATCAATTCTCTGTATACATTTGAATTTATCAATAAAAGCTACAACTATTTCACCATGAATAAGCAACAATTTTAATATTGTTGAAAAAAAATTGAAGCACACACTTGCTTAAATATTGCAAAAAAAAATTCAATAATAACCAATTTTAATATTGACCAATAAAAAATAAAAATCCCGACCAAAAACAATATAAAAGCCACAACTATTTCACCCTGAGTGTTTATTGTAAATTACCCAAATATTTTATACTTTTGCATCGGTCAGTCAGAAAAAAAAATGCAATAAAACTAGCTTCACTAGTTTGGCCAAAGTGCTAAACAATTTTCACAATTGTTAAAAAAAAATATTAAAAGCACACACTGGCTTGAATATTGCAAAATAAAAAAAAAAAAAAAAAACAATACTGACCTATAATCTATAATTTGAATCCCCCCCAAACAATATAAGTGATTTGATATCAACGGATGAACACACAAAGCTCTAAAATAGGATGCATTTAAAATAAAAGTAAGTAAAAATAATGTCATAAAATGAATTAATCTTGTATTCGGTAGGTTCGTTACTAATTTGACTACACTACTTAATTTCAGCGTTTTTAGGTAAAATAATTGAAATTATTAATTTGGTGCGGCTGGAGCCGTCAATTTAGCTAAGATTTGTGTACCAATTCATGAAAAAAGTAAGCAGTCGAACAGTTAAAACAATTTTCGGTTGTGTTTTCTGTTTTTTGGAGTTTCAGAAATCTGGACTACGGATTCCAGTCATTGGAGAGCCGATCTGACAGGATTTAATTAGTTGATGTTTTCAATACAAGATCCTTTGTTACACGATTCCGGCTCTATTGGGTGCTTCTCTACAGGTATCAATTCTCTGTATACATTTGAATTTATCAATAAAAGCTACAACTATTTCACCATGAATAAGCAACAATTTTAATATTGTTGAAAAAAAATTGAAGCACACACTTGCTTAAATATTGCAAAAAAAAATTCAATAATAACCAATTTTAATATTGACCAATAAAAAATAAAAATCCCGACCAAAAACAATATAAAAGCCACAACTATTTCACCCTGAGTGTTTATTGTAAATTACCCAAATATTTTATACTTTTGCATCGGTCAGTCAGAAAAAAAAAATGCAATAAAACTAGCTTCACTAGTTTGGCCAAAGTGCTAAACAATTTTCACAATTGTTAAAAAAAATATTAAAAGCACACACTGGCTTGAATATTGCAAAATAAAAAAAAAAACAATACTGACCTATAATCTATAATTTGAATCCCCCCCAAACAATATAAGTGATTTGATATCAACGGATGAACACACAAAGCTCTAAAATAGGATGCATTTAAAATAAAAGTAAGTAAAAATAATGTCATAAAATGAATTAATCTTGTATTCGGTAGGTTCGTTACTAATTTGACTACACTATTTAATTTCTGCGTTTTTAGGTAAAATAATTGAAATTATTAATTTGGTGCGGCTGGAGCCGTCAATTTAGCTAAGATTTGTGTACCAATTCATGAAAAAAGTAAGCAGTCGAACAGTTAAAACAATTTTCGGTTGTGTTTTCTGTTTTTTGGAGTTTCAGAAATCTGGACTACGGATTCCAGTCATTGGAGAGCCGATCTGACAGGATTTAATTAGTTGATGTTTTCAATACAAGATCCTTTGTTACACGATTCCGGCTCTATTGGGTGCTTCTCTACAGGTATCAATTCTCTGTATACATTTGAATTTATCAATAAAAGCTACAACTATTTCACCATGAATAAGCAACAGTTTTAATATTGTTGAAAAAAAATTGAAGCACACACTTGCTTAAATATTGCAAAAAAAAATTCAATAATAACCAATTTTAATATTGACCAATAAAAAATAAAAATCCCGACCAAAAACCATATAAAAGACACAACTATTTCACCCTGAGTGTTTATTGTAAATTACCCAAATATTTTATACTTTTGCATCGGTCAGTCAGAAAAAAAAATGCAATAAAACTAGCTTCACTAGTTTGGCCAAAGTGCTAAACAATTTTCACAATTGTTAAAAAAAATATTAAAAGCACACACTGGCTTGAATATTGCAAAATAAAAAAAAAAAAAAACAATACTGACCTGTAATCTATAATTTGAATCCCCCCCAAACAATATAAGTGATTTGATATCAACGGATGAACACACAAAGCTCTAAAATAGGATGCATTTAAAATAAAAGTAAGTAAAAATAATGTCATAAAATGAATTAATCTTGTATTCGGTAGGTTCGTTACTAATTTGACTACACTACTTAATTTCAGCGTTTTTAGGTAAAATAATTGAAATTATTAATTTGGTGCGGCTGGAGCCGTCAATTTAGCTAAGATTTGTGTACCAATTCATGAAAAAAGTAAGCAGTCGAACAGTTAAAACAATTTTCGGTTGTGTTTTCTGTTTTTTGGAGTTTCAGAAATCTGGACTACGGATTCCAGTCATTGGAGAGCCGATCTGACAGGATTTAATTAGTTGATGTTTTCAATACAAGATCCTTTGTTACACGATTCCGGCTCTATTGGGTGCTTCTCTACAGGTATCAATTCTCTGTATACATTTGAATTTATCAATAAAAGCTACAACTATTTCACCATGAATAAGCAACAATTTTAATATTGTTGAAAAAAAATTGAAGCACACACTTGCTTAAATATTGCAAAAAAAAATTCAATAATAACCAATTTTAATATTGACCAATAAAAAATAAAAATCCCGACCAAAAACAATATAAAAGCCACAACTATTTCACCCTGAGTGTTTATTGTAAATTACCCAAATATTTTATACTTTTGCATCGGTCAGTCAGAAAAAAAAAATGCAATAAAACTAGCTTCACTAGTTTGGCCAAAGTGCTAAACAATTTTCACAATTGTTAAAAAAAATATTAAAAGCACACACTGGCTTGAATATTGCAAAATAAAAAAAAAAACAATACTGACCTATAATCTATAATTTGAATCCCCCCCAAACAATATAAGTGATTTGATATCAACGGATGAACACACAAAGCTCTAAAATAGGATGCATTTAAAATAAAAGTAAGTAAAAATAATGTCATAAAATGAATTAATCTTGTATTCGGTAGGTTCGTTACTAATTTGACTACACTACTTAATTTCAGCGTTTTTAGGTAAAATAATTGAAATTATTAATTTGGTGCGGCTGGAGCCGTCAATTTAGCTAAGATTTGTGTACCAATTCATGAAAAAAGTAAGCAGTCGAACAGTTAAAACAATTTTCGGTTGTGTTTTCTGTTTTTTGGAGTTTCAGAAATCTGGACTACGGATTCCAGTCATTGGAGAGCCGATCTGACAGGATTTAATTAGTTGATGTTTTCAATACAAGATCCTTTGTTACACGATTCCGGCTCTATTGGGTGCTTCTCTACAGGTATCAATTCTCTGTATACATTTGAATTTATCAATAAAAGCTACAACTATTTCACCATGAATAAGCAACAATTTTAATATTGTTGAAAAAAAATTGAAGCACACACTTGCTTAAATATTGCAAAAAAAAATTCAATAATAACCAATTTTAATATTGACCAATAAAAAATAAAAATCCCGACCAAAAACAATATAAAAGCCACAACTATTTCACCCTGAGTGTTTATTGTAAATTACCCAAATATTTTATACTTTTGCATCGGTCAGTCAGAAAAAAAAAATGCAATAAAACTAGCTTCACTAGTTTGGCCAAAGTGCTAAACAATTTTCACAATTGTTAAAAAAAATATTAAAAGCACACACTGGCTTGAATATTGCAAAATAAAAAAAAAAACAATACTGACCTATAATCTATAATTTGAATCCCCCCCAAACAATATAAGTGATTTGATATCAACGGATGAACACACAAAGCTCTAAAATAGGATGCATTTAAAATAAAAGTAAGTAAAAATAATGTCATAAAATGAATTAATCTTGTATTCGGTAGGTTCGTTACTAATTTGACTACACTACTTAATTTCAGCGTTTTTAGGTAAAATAATTGAAATTATTAATTTGGTGCGGCTGGAGCCGTCAATTTAGCTAAGATTTGTGTACCAATTCATGAAAAAAGTAAGCAGTCGAACAGTTAAAACAATTTTCGGTTGTGTTTTCTGTTTTTTGGAGTTTCAGAAATCTGGACTACGGATTCCAGTCATTGGAGAGCCGATCTGACAGGATTTAATTAGTTGATGTTTTCAATACAAGATCCTTTGTTACACGATTCCGGCTCTATTGGGTGCTTCTCTACAGGTATCAATTCTCTGTATACATTTGAATTTATCAATAAAAGCTACAACTATTTCACCATGAATAAGCAACAATTTTAATATTGTTGAAAAAAAATTGAAGCACACACTTGCTTAAATATTGCAAAAAAAAATTCAATAATAACCAATTTTAATATTGACCAATAAAAAATAAAAATCCCGACCAAAAACAATATAAAAGCCACAACTATTTCACCCTGAGTGTTTATTGTAAATTACCCAAATATTTTATACTTTTGCATCGGTCAGTCAGAAAAAAAAATGCAATAAAACTAGCTTCACTAGTTTGGCCAAAGTGCTAAACAATTTTCACAATTGTTAAAAAAAAATATTAAAAGCACACACTGGCTTGAATATTGCAAAATAAAAAAAAAAAAAAAAAACAATACTGACCTATAATCTATAATTTGAATCCCCCCCAAACAATATAAGTGATTTGATATCAACGGATGAACACACAAAGCTCTAAAATAGGATGCATTTAAAATAAAAGTAAGTAAAAATAATGTCATAAAATGAATTAATCTTGTATTCGGTAGGTTCGTTACTAATTTGACTACACTACTTAATTTCAGCGTTTTTAGGTAAAATAATTGAAATTATTAATTTGGTGCGGCTGGAGCCGTCAATTTAGCTAAGATTTGTGTACCAATTCATGAAAAAAGTAAGCAGTCGAACAGTTAAAACAATTTTCGGTTGTGTTTTCTGTTTTTTGGAGTTTCAGAAATCTGGACTACGGATTCCAGTCATTGGAGAGCCGATCTGACAGGATTTAATTAGTTGATGTTTTCAATACAAGATCCTTTGTTACACGATTCCGGCTCTATTGGGTGCTTCTCTACAGGTATCAATTCTCTGTATACATTTGAATTTATCAATAAAAGCTACAACTATTTCACCATGAATAAGCAACAATTTTAATATTGTTGAAAAAAAATTGAAGCACACACTTGCTTAAATATTGCAAAAAAAAATTCAATAATAACCAATTTTAATATTGACCAATAAAAAATAAAAATCCCGACCAAAAACAATATAAAAGCCACAACTATTTCACCCTGAGTGTTTATTGTAAATTACCCAAATATTTTATACTTTTGCATCGGTCAGTCAGAAAAAAAAATGCAATAAAACTAGCTTCACTAGTTTGGCCAAAGTGCTAAACAATTTTCACAATTGTTAAAAAAAAATATTAAAAGCACACACTGGCTTGAATATTGCAAAATAAAAAAAAAAAAAAAAAACAATACTGACCTATAATCTATAATTTGAATCCCCCCCAAACAATATAAGTGATTTGATATCAACGGATGAACACACAAAGCTCTAAAATAGGATGCATTTAAAATAAAAGTAAGTAAAAATAATGTCATAAAATGAATTAATCTTGTATTCGGTAGGTTCGTTACTAATTTGACTACACTACTTAATTTCAGCGTTTTTAGGTAAAATAATTGAAATTATTAATTTGGTGCGGCTGGAGCCGTCAATTTAGCTAAGATTTGTGTACCAATTCATGAAAAAAGTAAGCAGTCGAACAGTTAAAACAATTTTCGGTTGTGTTTTCTGTTTTTTGGAGTTTCAGAAATCTGGACTACGGATTCCAGTCATTGGAGAGCCGATCTGACAGGATTTAATTAGTTGATGTTTTCAATACAAGATCCTTTGTTACACGATTCCGGCTCTATTGGGTGCTTCTCTACAGGTATCAATTCTCTGTATACATTTGAATTTATCAATAAAAGCTACAACTATTTCACCATGAATAAGCAACAATTTTAATATTGTTGAAAAAAAATTGAAGCACACACTTGCTTAAATATTGCAAAAAAAAATTCAATAATAACCAATTTTAATATTGACCAATAAAAAATAAAAATCCCGACCAAAAACAATATAAAAGCCACAACTATTTCACCCTGAGTGTTTATTGTAAATTACCCAAATATTTTATACTTTTGCATCGGTCAGTCAGAAAAAAAAAATGCAATAAAACTAGCTTCACTAGTTTGGCCAAAGTGCTAAACAATTTTCACAATTGTTAAAAAAAATATTAAAAGCACACACTGGCTTGAATATTGCAAAATAAAAAAAAAAACAATACTGACCTATAATCTATAATTTGAATCCCCCCCAAACAATATAAGTGATTTGATATCAACGGATGAACACACAAAGCTCTAAAATAGGATGCATTTAAAATAAAAGTAAGTAAAAATAATGTCATAAAATGAATTAATCTTGTATTCGGTAGGTTCGTTACTAATTTGACTACACTATTTAATTTCTGCGTTTTTAGGTAAAATAATTGAAATTATTAATTTGGTGCGGCTGGAGCCGTCAATTTAGCTAAGATTTGTGTACCAATTCATGAAAAAAGTAAGCAGTCGAACAGTTAAAACAATTTTCGGTTGTGTTTTCTGTTTTTTGGAGTTTCAGAAATCTGGACTACGGATTCCAGTCATTGGAGAGCCGATCTGACAGGATTTAATTAGTTGATGTTTTCAATACAAGATCCTTTGTTACACGATTCCGGCTCTATTGGGTGCTTCTCTACAGGTATCAATTCTCTGTATACATTTGAATTTATCAATAAAAGCTACAACTATTTCACCATGAATAAGCAACAGTTTTAATATTGTTGAAAAAAAATTGAAGCACACACTTGCTTAAATATTGCAAAAAAAAATTCAATAATAACCAATTTTAATATTGACCAATAAAAAATAAAAATCCCGACCAAAAACCATATAAAAGACACAACTATTTCACCCTGAGTGTTTATTGTAAATTACCCAAATATTTTATACTTTTGCATCGGTCAGTCAGAAAAAAAAATGCAATAAAACTAGCTTCACTAGTTTGGCCAAAGTGCTAAACAATTTTCACAATTGTTAAAAAAAATATTAAAAGCACACACTGGCTTGAATATTGCAAAATAAAAAAAAAAAAAAACAATACTGACCTGTAATCTATAATTTGAATCCCCCCCAAACAATATAAGTGATTTGATATCAACGGATGAACACACAAAGCTCTAAAATAGGATGCATTTAAAATAAAAGTAAGTAAAAATAATGTCATAAAATGAATTAATCTTGTATTCGGTAGGTTCGTTACTAATTTGACTACACTATTTAATTTCAGCGTTTTTAGGTAAAATAATTGAAATTATTAATTTGGTGCGGCTGGAGCCGTCAATTTAGCTAAGATTTGTGTACCAATTCATGAAAAAAGTAAGCAGTCGAACAGTTAAAACAATTTTCGGTTGTGTTTTCTGTTTTTTGGAGTTTCAGAAATCTGGACTACGGATTCCAGTCATTGGAGAGCCGATCTGACAGGATTTAATTAGTTGATGTTTTCAATACAAGATCCTTTGTTACACGATTCCGGCTCTATTGGGTGCTTCTCTACAGGTATCAATTCTCTGTATACATTTGAATTTATCAATAAAAGCTACAACTATTTCACCATGAATAAGCAACAATTTTAATATTGTTGAAAAAAAATTGAAGCACACACTTGCTTAAATATTGCAAAAAAAAATTCAATAATAACCAATTTTAATATTGACCAATAAAAAATAAAAATCCCGACCAAAAACAATATAAAAGCCACAACTATTTCACCCTGAGTGTTTATTGTAAATTACCCAAATATTTTATACTTTTGCATCGGTCAGTCAGAAAAAAAAATGCAATAAAACTAGCTTCACTAGTTTGGCCAAAGTGCTAAACAATTTTCACAATTGTTAAAAAAAAATATTAAAAGCACACACTGGCTTGAATATTGCAAAATAAAAAAAAAAAAAAAAAAACAATACTGACCTATAATCTATAATTTGAATCCCCCCCAAACAATATAAGTGATTTGATATCAACGGATGAACACACAAAGCTCTAAAATAGGATGCATTTAAAATAAAAGTAAGTAAAAATAATGTCATAAAATGAATTAATCTTGTATTCGGTAGGTTCGTTACTAATTTGACTACACTACTTAATTTCAGCGTTTTTAGGTAAAATAATTGAAATTATTAATTTGGTGCGGCTGGAGCCGTCAATTTAGCTAAGATTTGTGTACCAATTCATGAAAAAAGTAAGCAGTCGAACAGTTAAAACAATTTTCGGTTGTGTTTTCTGTTTTTTGGAGTTTCAGAAATCTGGACTACGGATTCCAGTCATTGGAGAGCCGATCTGACAGGATTTAATTAGTTGATGTTTTCAATACAAGATCCTTTGTTACACGATTCCGGCTCTATTGGGTGCTTCTCTACAGGTATCAATTCTCTGTATACATTTGAATTTATCAATAAAAGCTACAACTATTTCACCATGAATAAGCAACAATTTTAATATTGTTGAAAAAAAATTGAAGCACACACTTGCTTAAATATTGCAAAAAAAAATTCAATAATAACCAATTTTAATATTGACCAATAAAAAATAAAAATCCCGACCAAAAATCATATAAAAGACACAACTATTTCACCCTGAGTGTTTATTGTAAATTACCCAAATATTTTATACTTTTGCATCGGTCAGTCAGAAAAAAAAATGCAATAAAACTAGCTTCACTAGTTTGGCCAAAGTGCTAAACAATTTTCACAATTGTTAAAAAAAATATTAAAAGCACACACTGGCTTGAATATTGCAAAATAAAAAAAAAAACAATACTGACCTATAATCTATAATTTGAATCCCCCCCAAACAATATAAGTGATTTGATATCAACGGATGAACACACAAAGCTCTAAAATAGGATGCATTTAAAATAAAAGTAAGTAAAAATAATGTCATAAAATGAATTAATCTTGTATTCGGTAGGTTCGTTACTAATTTGACTACACTACTTAATTTCAGCGTTTTTAGGTAAAATAATTGAAATTATTAATTTGGTGCGGCTGGAGCCGTCAATTTAGCTAAGATTTGTGTACCAATTCATGAAAAAAGTAAGCAGTCGAACAGTTAAAACAATTTTCGGTTGTGTTTTCTGTTTTTTGGAGTTTCAGAAATCTGGACTACGGATTCCAGTCATTGGAGAGCCGATCTGACAGGATTTAATTAGTTGATGTTTTCAATACAAGATCCTTTGTTACACGATTCCGGCTCTATTGGGTGCTTCTCTACAGGTATCAATTCTCTGTATACATTTGAATTTATCAATAAAAGCTACAACTATTTCACCATGAATAAGCAACAATTTTAATATTGTTGGAAAAAAATTGAAGCAAACACTTGCATGAATATTGCAAAAAAAAAATCAATAATAACCAATTTTAATATTGACCAATAAAAAATAAAAATCCCGACCAAAAACAATATAAAAGCCACAATTATTTCACCCTGAGTGTTTATTGTAAATTACCCAAATATTTTATACTTTTGCATCGGTCAGTCAGAAAAAAAATGCAATAAAACTAGCTTCACTAGTTTGGCCAAAGTGCTAAACAATTTTCACAATTGTTCAAAAAAAATATTAAAAGCACACACTGGCTTGAATATTGCAAAATAAAAAAAAAAAAAAAAAAACAATACTGACCTATAATCTATAATTTGAATCCCCCCCAAACAATATAAGTGATTTGATATCAACGGATGAACACACAAAGCTCTAAAATAGGATGCATTTAAAATAAAAGTAAGTAAAAATAATGTCATAAAATGAATTAATCTTGTATTCGGTAGGTTCGTTACTAATTTGACTACACTACTTAATTTCAGCGTTTTTAGGTAAAATAATTGAAATTATTAATTTGGTGCGGCTGGAGCCGTCAATTTAGCTAAGATTTGTGTACCAATTCATGAAAAAAGTAAGCAGTCGAACAGTTAAAACAATTTTCGGTTGTGTTTTCTGTTTTTTGGAGTTTCAGAAATCTGGACTACGGATTCCAGTCATTGGAGAGCCGATCTGACAGGATTTAATTAGTTGATGTTTTCAATACAAGATCCTTTGTTACACGATTCCGGCTCTATTGGGTGCTTCTCTACAGGTATCAATTCTCTGTATACATTTGAATTTATCAATAAAAGCTACAACTATTTCACCATGAATAAGCAACAATTTTAATATTGTTGAAAAAAAATTGAAGCACACACTTGCTTAAATATTGCAAAAAAAAATTCAATAATAACCAATTTTAATATTGACCAATAAAAAATAAAAATCCCGACCAAAAACAATATAAAAGCCACAACTATTTCACCCTGAGTGTTTATTGTAAATTACCCAAATATTTTATACTTTTGCATCGGTCAGTCAGAAAAAAAAATGCAATAAAACTAGCTTCACTAGTTTGGCGAAAGTGCTAAACAATTTTCACAATTGTTAAAAAAAAATATTAAAAGCACACACTGGCTTGAATATTGCAAAATAAAAAAAAAAAAAAAAAAACAATACTGACCTATAATCTATAATTTGAATCCCCCCCAAACAATATAAGTGATTTGATATCAACGGATGAACACACAAAGCTCTAAAATAGGATGCATTTAAAATAAAAGTAAGTAAAAATAATGTCATAAAATGAATTAATCTTGTATTCGGTAGGTTCGTTACTAATTTGACTACACTACTTAATTTCAGCGTTTTTAGGTAAAATAATTGAAATTATTAATTTGGTGCGGCTGGAGCCGTCAATTTAGCTAAGATTTGTGTACCAATTCATGAAAAAAGTAAGCAGTCGAACAGTTAAAACAATTTTCGGTTGTGTTTTCTGTTTTTTGGAGTTTCAGAAATCTGGACTACGGATTCCAGTCATTGGAGAGCCGATCTGACAGGATTTAATTAGTTGATGTTTTCAATACAAGATCCTTTGTTACACGATTCCGGCTCTATTGGGTGCTTCTCTACAGGTATCAATTCTCTGTATACATTTGAATTTATCAATAAAAGCTACAACTATTTCACCATGAATAAGCAACAATTTTAATATTGTTGAAAAAAAATTGAAGCACACACTTGCTTAAATATTGCAAAAAAAAATTCAATAATAACCAATTTTAATATTGACCAATAAAAAATAAAAATCCCGACCAAAAACAATATAAAAGCCACAACTATTTCACCCTGAGTGTTTATTGTAAATTACCCAAATATTTTATACTTTTGCATCGGTCAGTCAGAAAAAAAAAATGCAATAAAACTAGCTTCACTAGTTTGGCCAAAGTGCTAAACAATTTTCACAATTGTTAAAAAAAATATTAAAAGCACACACTGGCTTGAATATTGCAAAATAAAAAAAAAAACAATACTGACCTATAATCTATAATTTGAATCCCCCCCAAACAATATAAGTGATTTGATATCAACGGATGAACACACAAAGCTCTAAAATAGGATGCATTTAAAATAAAAGTAAGTAAAAATAATGTCATAAAATGAATTAATCTTGTATTCGGTAGGTTCGTTACTAATTTGACTACACTATTTAATTTCTGCGTTTTTAGGTAAAATAATTGAAATTATTAATTTGGTGCGGCTGGAGCCGTCAATTTAGCTAAGATTTGTGTACCAATTCATGAAAAAAGTAAGCAGTCGAACAGTTAAAACAATTTTCGGTTGTGTTTTCTGTTTTTTGGAGTTTCAGAAATCTGGACTACGGATTCCAGTCATTGGAGAGCCGATCTGACAGGATTTAATTAGTTGATGTTTTCAATACAAGATCCTTTGTTACACGATTCCGGCTCTATTGGGTGCTTCTCTACAGGTATCAATTCTCTGTATACATTTGAATTTATCAATAAAAGCTACAACTATTTCACCATGAATAAGCAACAGTTTTAATATTGTTGAAAAAAAATTGAAGCACACACTTGCTTAAATATTGCAAAAAAAAATTCAATAATAACCAATTTTAATATTGACCAATAAAAAATAAAAATCCCGACCAAAAACCATATAAAAGACACAACTATTTCACCCTGAGTGTTTATTGTAAATTACCCAAATATTTTATACTTTTGCATCGGTCAGTCAGAAAAAAAAATGCAATAAAACTAGCTTCACTAGTTTGGCCAAAGTGCTAAACAATTTTCACAATTGTTAAAAAAAATATTAAAAGCACACACTGGCTTGAATATTGCAAAATAAAAAAAAAAAAACAATACTGACCTGTAATCTATAATTTGAATCCCCCCCAAACAATATAAGTGATTTGATATCAACGGATGAACACACAAAGCTCTAAAATAGGATGCATTTAAAATAAAAGTAAGTAAAAATAATGTCATAAAATGAATTAATCTTGTATTCGGTAGGTTCGTTACTAATTTGACTACACTATTTAATTTCAGCGTTTTTAGGTAAAATAATTGAAATTATTAATTTGGTGCGGCTGGAGCCGTCAATTTAGCTAAGATTTGTGTACCAATTCATGAAAAAAGTAAGCAGTCGAACAGTTAAAACAATTTTCGGTTGTGTTTTCTGTTTTTTGGAGTTTCAGAAATCTGGACTACGGATTCCAGTCATTGGAGAGCCGATCTGACAGGATTTAATTAGTTGATGTTTTCAATACAAGATCCTTTGTTACACGATTCCGGCTCTATTGGGTGCTTCTCTACAGGTATCAATTCTCTGTATACATTTGAATTTATCAATAAAAGCTACAACTATTTCACCATGAATAAGCAACAATTTTAATATTGTTGAAAAAAAATTGAAGCACACACTTGCTTAAATATTGCAAAAAAAAATTCAATAATAACCAATTTTAATATTGACCAATAAAAAATAAAAATCCCGACCAAAAACAATATAAAAGCCACAACTATTTCACCCTGAGTGTTTATTGTAAATTACCCAAATATTTTATACTTTTGCATCGGTCAGTCAGAAGAAAAAAATGCATTAAAACTAGCTTCACTAGTTTGGCCAAAGTGCTAAACAATTTTCACAATTGTTAAAAAAAATATTAAAAGCACACACCGGCTTGAATATTGCAAAATAAAAAAAAAAAACAATACTGACCTATAATCTATAATTTAAATCCCCCCCAAACAATATAAGTGATTTGATATCAACGGATGAACACACAAAGCTCTAAAATAGGATGCATTTAAAATAAAAGTAAGTAAAAATAATGTCATAAAATGAATTAATCTTGTATTCGGTAGGTTCGTTACTAATTTGACTACACTATTTAATTTCAGCGTTTTTAGGTAAAATAATTGAAATTATTAATTTGGTGCGGCTGGAGCCGTCAATTTAGCTAAGATTTGTGTACCAATTCATGAAAAAAGTAAGCAGTCGAACAGTTAAAACAATTTTCGGTTGTGTTTTCTGTTTTTTGGAGTTTCAGAAATCTGGACTACGGATTCCAGTCATTGGAGAGCCGATCTGACAGGATTTAATTAGTTGATGTTTTCAATACAAGATCCTTTGTTACACGATTCCGGCTCTATTGGGTGCTTCTCTACAGGTATCAATTCTCTGTATACATTTGAATTTATCAATAAAAGCTACAACTATTTCACCATGAATAAGCAACAATTTTAATATTGTTGAAAAAAAATTGAAGCACACACTTGCTTAAATATTGCAAAAAAAAATTCAATAATAACCAATTTTAATATTGACCAATAAAAAATAAAAATCCCGACCAAAAACCATATAAAAGACACAACTATTTCACCCTGAGTGTTTATTGTAAATTACCCAAATATTTTATACTTTTGCATCGGTCAGTCAGAAAAAAAAATGCAATAAAACTAGCTTCACTAGTTTGGCCAAAGTGCTAAACAATTTTCACAATTGTTAAAAAAAATATTAAAAGCACACACTGGCTTGAATATTGCAAAATAAAAAAAAAAAAAAACAATACTGACCTATAATCTATAATTTGAATCCCCCCCAAACAATATAAGTGATTTGATATCAACGGATGAACACACAAAGCTCTAAAATAGGATGCATTTAAAATAAAAGTAAGTAAAAATAATGTCATAAAATGAATTAATCTTGTATTCGGTAGGTTTGTTACTAATTTGACTACACTACTTAATTTCAGCGTTTTTAGGTAAAATAATTGAAATTATTAATTTGGTGCGGCTGGAGCCGTCAATTTAGCTAAGATTTGTGTACCAATTCATGAAAAAAGTAAGCAGTCGAACAGTTAAAACAATTTTCGGTTGTGTTTTCTGTTTTTTGGAGTTTCAGAAATCTGGACTACGGATTCCAGTCATTGGAGAGCCGATCTGACAGGATTTAATTAGTTGATGTTTTCAATACAAGATCCTTTGTTACACGATTCCGGCTCTATTGGGTGCTTCTCTACAGGTATCAATTCTCTGTATACATTTGAATTTATCAATAAAAGCTACAACTATTTCACCATGAATAAGCAACAATTTTAATATTGTTGAAAAAAAATTGAAGCACACACTTGCTTAAATATTGCAAAAAAAAATTCAATAATAACCAATTTTAATATTGACCAATAAAAAATAAAAATCCCGACCAAAAACCATATAAAAGACACAACTATTTCACCCTGAGTGTTTATTGTAAATTACCCAAATATTTTATACTTTTGCATCGGTCAGTCAGAAAAAAAAAATGCAATAAAACTAGCTTCACTAGTTTGGCCAAAGTGCTAAACAATTTTCACAATTGTTAAAAAAAATATTAAAAGCACACACTGGCTTGAATATTGCAAAATAAAAAAAAAAAAAAACAATACTGACCTATAATCTATAATTTGAATCCCCCCCAAACAATATAAGTGATTTGATATCAACGGATGAACACACAAAGCTCTAAAATAGGATGCATTTAAAATAAAAGTAAGTAAAAATAATGTCATAAAATGAATTAATCTTGTATTCGGTAGGTTCGTTACTAATTTGACTACACTACTTAATTTCAGCGTTTTTAGGTAAAATAATTGAAATTATTAATTTGGTGCGGCTGGAGCCGTCAATTTAGCTAAGATTTGTGTACCAATTCATGAAAAAAGTAAGCAGTCGAACAGTTAAAACAATTTTCGGTTGTGTTTTCTGTTTTTTGGAGTTTCAGAAATCTGGACTACGGATTCCAGTCATTGGAGAGCCGATCTGACAGGATTTAATTAGTTGATGTTTTCAATACAAGATCCTTTGTTACACGATTCCGGCTCTATTGGGTGCTTCTCTACAGGTATCAATTCTCTGTATACATTTGAATTTATCAATAAAAGCTATAACTATTTCACCATGAATAAGCAACAATTTTAATATTGTTGAAAAAAAATTGAAGCACACACTTGCTTAAATATTGCAAAAAAAAATTCAATAATAACCAATTTTAATATTGACCAATAAAAAATAAAAATCCCGACCAAAAACCATATAAAAGACACAACTATTTCACCCTGAGTGTTTATTGTAAATTACCCAAATATTTTATACTTTTGCATCGGTCAGTCAGAAAAAAAAATGCAATAAAACTAGCTTCACTAGTTTGGCCAAAGTGCTAAACAATTTTCACAATTGTTAAAAAAAATATTAAAAGCACACACTGGCTTGAATATTGCAAAATAAAAAAAAAAAAAAACAATACTGACCTATAATCTATAATTTGAATCCCCCCCAAACAATATAAGTGATTTGATATCAACGGATGAACACACAAAGCTCTAAAATAGGATGCATTTAAAATAAAAGTAAGTAAAAATAATGTCATAAAATGAATTAATCTTGTATTCGGTAGGTTCGTTACTAATTTGACTACACTACTTAATTTCAGCGTTTTTAGGTAAAATAATTGAAATTATTAATTTGGTGCGGCTGGAGCCGTCAATTTAGCTAAGATTTGTGTACCAATTCATGAAAAAAGTAAGCAGTCGAACAGTTAAAACAATTTTCGGTTGTGTTTTCTGTTTTTTGGAGTTTCAGAAATCTGGACTACGGATTCCAGTCATTGGAGAGCCGATCTGACAGGATTTAATTAGTTGATGTTTTCAATACAAGATCCTTTGTTACACGATTCCGGCTCTATTGGGTGCTTCTCTACAGGTATCAATTCTCTGTATACATTTGAATTTATCAATAAAAGCTATAACTATTTCACCATGAATAAGCAACAATTTTAATATTGTTGAAAAAAAATTGAAGCACACACTTGCTTAAATATTGCAAAAAAAAATTCAATAATAACCAATTTTAATATTGACCAATAAAAAATAAAAATCCCGACCAAAAACCATATAAAAGACACAACTATTTCACCCTGAGTGTTTATTGTAAATTACCCAAATATTTTATACTTTTGCATCGGTCAGTCAGAAAAAAAAATGCAATAAAACTAGCTTCACTAGTTTGGCCAAAGTGCTAAACAATTTTCACAATTGTTAAAAAAAATATTAAAAGCACACACTGGCTTGAATATTGCAAAATAAAAAAAAAAAAAAACAATACTGACCTATAATCTATAATTTGAATCCCCCCCAAACAATATAAGTGATTTGATATCAACGGATGAACACACAAAGCTCTAAAATAGGATGCATTTAAAATAAAAGTAAGTAAAAATAATGTCATAAAATGAATTAATCTTGTATTCGGTAGGTTCGTTACTAATTTGACTACACTACTTAATTTCAGCGTTTTTAGGTAAAATAATTGAAATTATTAATTTGGTGCGGCTGGAGCCGTCAATTTAGCTAAGATTTGTGTACCAATTCATGAAAAAAGTAAGCAGTCGAACAGTTAAAACAATTTTCGGTTGTGTTTTCTGTTTTTTGGAGTTTCAGAAATCTGGACTACGGATTCCAGTCATTGGAGAGCCGATCTGACAGGATTTAATTAGTTGATGTTTTCAATACAAGATCCTTTGTTACACGATTCCGGCTCTATTGGGTGCTTCTCTACAGGTATCAATTCTCTGTATACATTTGAATTTATCAATAAAAGCTATAACTATTTCACCATGAATAAGCAACAATTTTAATATTGTTGAAAAAAAATTGAAGCACACACTTGCTTAAATATTGCAAAAAAAAATTCAATAATAACCATTTTTAATATTGACCAATAAAAAATAAAAATCCCGACCAAAAACCATATAAAAGACACAACTATTTCACCCTGAGTGTTTATTGTAAATTACCCAAATATTTTATACTTTTGCATCGGTCAGTCAGAAAAAAAAATGCAATAAAACTAGCTTCACTAGTTTGGCCAAAGTGCTAAACAATTTTCACAATTGTTAAAAAAAATATTAAAAGCACACACTGGCTTGAATATTGCAAAATAAAAAAAAAAAAAAACAATACTGACCTATAATCTATAATTTGAATCCCCCCCAAACAATATAAGTGATTTGATATCAACGGATGAACACACAAAGCTCTAAAATAGGATGCATTTAAAATAAAAGTAAGTAAAAATAATGTCATAAAATGAATTAATCTTGTATTCGGTAGGTTCGTTACTAATTTGACTACACTACTTAATTTCAGCGTTTTTAGGTAAAATAATTGAAATTATTAATTTGGTGCGGCTGGAGCCGTCAATTTAGCTAAGATTTGTGTACCAATTCATGAAAAAAGTAAGCAGTCGAACAGTTAAAACAATTTTCGATTGTGTTTTCTGTTTTTTGGAGTTTCAGAAATCTGGACTACGGATTCCAGTCATTGGAGAGCCGATCTGACAGGATTTAATTAGTTGATGTTTTCAATACAAGATCCTTTGTTACACGATTCCGGCTCTATTGGGTGCTTCTCTACAGGTATCAATTCTCTGTATACATTTGAATTTATCAATAAAAGCTACAACTATTTCACCATGAATAAGCAACAATTTTAATATTGTTGAAAAAAAATTGAAGCACACACTTGCTTAAATATTGCAAAAAAAAATTCAATAATAACCAATTTTAATATTGACCAATAAAAAATAAAAATCCCGACCAAAAACAATATAAAAGCCACAACTATTTCACCCTGAGTGTTTATTGTAAATTACCCAAATATTTTATACTTTTGCATCGGTCAGTCAGAAAAAAAAAATGCAATAAAACTAGCTTCACTAGTTTGGCCAAAGTGCTAAACAATTTTCACAATTGTTAAAAAAAATATTAAAAGCACACACTGGCTTGAATATTGCAAAATAAAAAAAAAAAAAAAACAATACTGACCTATAATCTATAATTTGAATCCCCCCCAAACAATATAAGTGATTTGATATCAACGGATGAACACACAAAGCTCTAAAATAGGATGCATTTAAAATAAAAGTAAGTAAAAATAATGTCATAAAATGAATTAATCTTGTATTCGGTAGGTTCGTTACTAATTTGACTACACTACTTAATTTCAGCGTTTTTAGGTAAAATAATTGAAATTATTAATTTGGTGCGGCTGGAGCCGTCAATTTAGCTAAGATTTGTGTACCAATTCATGAAAAAAGTAAGCAGTCGAACAGTTAAAACAATTTTCGGTTGTGTTTTCTGTTTTTTGGAGTTTCAGAAATCTGGACTACGGATTCCAGTCATTGGAGAGCCGATCTGACAGGATTTAATTAGTTGATGTTTTCAATACAAGATCCTTTGTTACACGATTCCGGCTCTATTGGGTGCTTCTCTACAGGTATCAATTCTCTGTATACATTTGAATTTATCAATAAAAGCTACAACTATTTCACCATGAATAAGCAACAATTTTAATATTGTTGAAAAAAAATTGAAGCACACACTTGCTTAAATATTGCAAAAAAAAATTCAATAATAACCAATTTTAATATTGACCAATAAAAAATAAAAATCCCGACCAAAAACAATATAAAAGCCACAACTATTTCACCCTGAGTGTTTATTGTAAATTACCCAAATATTTTATACTTTTGCATCGGTCAGTCAGAAAAAAAAAATGCAATAAAACTAGCTTCACTAGTTTGGCCAAAGTGCTAAACAATTTTCACAATTGTTAAAAAAAATATTAAAAGCACACACTGACTTGGATATTGCAAAATAAAAAAAAAAAAAATCAATACTGACCTATAATCTATAATTTAAATCCCCCCCAAACAATATAAGTGATTTGATATCAACGGATGAACACACAAAGCTCTAAAATAGGATGCATTTAAAATAAAAGTAAGTAAAAATAATGTCATAAAATGAATTAATCTTGTATTCGGTAGGTTCGTTACTAATTTGACTACACTATTTAATTTCTGCGTTTTTAGGTAAAATAATTGAAATTATTAATTTGGTGCGGCTGGAGCCGTCAATTTAGCTAAGATTTGTGTACCAATTCATGAAAAAAGTAAGCAGTCGAACAGTTAAAACAATTTTCGGTTGTGTTTTCTGTTTTTTGGAGTTTCAGAAATCTGGACTACGGATTCCAGTCATTGGAGAGCCGATCTGACAGGATTTAATTAGTTGATGTTTTCAATACAAGATCCTTTGTTACACGATTCCGGCTCTATTGGGTGCTTCTCTACAGGTATCAATTCTCTGTATACATTTGAATTTATCAATAAAAGCTATAACTATTTCACCATGAATAAGCAACAATTTTAATATTGTTGAAAAAAAATTGAAGCACACACTTGCTTAAATATTGCAAAAAAAAATTCAATAATAACCAATTTTAATATTGACCAATAAAAAATAAAAATTCCGACCAAAAACCATATAAAAGACACAACTATTTCACCCTGAGTGTTTATTGTAAATTACCCAAATATTTTATACTTTTGCATCGGTCAGTCAGAAAAAAAAATGCAATAAAACTAGCTTCACTAGTTTGGCCAAAGTGCTAAACAATTTTCACAATTGTTAAAAAAAATATTAAAAGCACACACTGGCTTGAATATTGCAAAATAAAAAAAAAAAAAAACAATACTGACCTATAATCTATAATTTGAATCCCCCCCAAACAATATAAGTGATTTGATATCAACGGATGAACACACAAAGCTCTAAAATAGGATGCATTTAAAATAAAAGTAAGTAAAAATAATGTCATAAAATGAATTAATCTTGTATTCGGTAGGTTCGTTACTAATTTGACTACACTACTTAATTTCAGCGTTTTTAGGTAAAATAATTGAAATTATTAATTTGGTGCGGCTGGAGCCGTCAATTTAGCTAAGATTTGTGTACCAATTCATGAAAAAAGTAAGCAGTCGAACAGTTAAAACAATTTTCGGTTGTGTTTTCTGTTTTTTGGAGTTTCAGAAATCTGGTTTACGGATTCCAGTCATTGGAGAGCCGATCTGACAGGATTTAATTAGTTGATGTTTTCAATACAAGATCCTTTGTTACACGATTCCGGCTCTATTGGGTGCTTCTCTACAGGTATCAATTCTCTGTATACATTTGAATTTATCAATAAAAGCTATAACTATTTCACCATGAATAAGCAACAATTTTAATATTGTTGAAAAAAAATTGAAGCACACACTTGCTTAAATATTGCAAAAAAAAATTCAATAATAACCAATTTTAATATTGACCAATAAAAAATAAAAATCCCGACCAAAAACCATATAAAAGACACAACTATTTCACCCTGAGTGTTTATTGTAAATTACCCAAATATTTTATACTTTTGCATCGGTCAGTCAGAAAAAAAAATGCAATAAAACTAGCTTCACTAGTTTGGCCAAAGTGCTAAACAATTTTCACAATTGTTAAAAAAAATATTAAAAGCACACACTGGCTTGAATATTGCAAAATAAAAAAAAAAAAAAACAATACTGACCTATAATCTATAATTTGAATCCCCCCCAAACAATATAAGTGATTTGATATCAACGGATGAACACACAAAGCTCTAAAATAGGATGCATTTAAAATAAAAGTAAGTAAAAATAATGTCATAAAATGAATTAATCTTGTATTCGGTAGGTTCGTTACTAATTTGACTACACTACTTAATTTCAGCGTTTTTAGGTAAAATAATTGAAATTATTAATTTGGTGCGGCTGGAGCCGTCAATTTAGCTAAGATTTGTGTACCAATTCATGAAAAAAGTAAGCAGTCGAACAGTTAAAACAATTTTCGGTTGTGTTTTCTGTTTTTTGGAGTTTCAGAAATCTGGACTACGGATTCCAGTCATTGGAGAGCCGATCTGACAGGATTTAATTAGTTGATGTTTTCAATACAAGATCCTTTGTTACACGATTCCGGCTCTATTGGGTGCTTCTCTACAGGTATCAATTCTCTGTATACATTTGAATTTATCAATAAAAGCTATAACTATTTCACCATGAATAAGCAACAATTTTAATATTGTTGAAAAAAAATTGAAGCACACACTTGCTTAAATATTGCAAAAAAAAATTCAATAATAACCAATTTTAATATTGACCAATAAAAAATAAAAATCCCGACCAAAAACCATATAAAAGACACAACTATTTCACCCTGAGTGTTTATTGTAAATTACCCAAATATTTTATACTTTTGCATCGGTCAGTCAGAAAAAAAAATGCAATAAAACTAGCTTCACTAGTTTGGCCAAAGTGCTGAACAATTTTCACAATTGTTAAAAAAAATATTAAAAGCACACACTGGCTTGAATATTGCAAAATAAAAAAAAAAAAAAACAATACTGACCTATAATCTATAATTTGAATCCCCCCCAAACAATATAAGTGATTTGATATCAACGGATGAACACACAAAGCTCTAAAATAGGATGCATTTAAAATAAAAGTAAGTAAAAATAATGTCATAAAATGAATTAATCTTGTATTCGGTAGGTTCGTTACTAATTTGACTACACTACTTAATTTCAGCGTTTTTAGGTAAAATAATTGAAATTATTAATTTGGTGCGGCTGGAGCCGTCAATTTAGCTAAGATTTGTGTACCAATTCATGAAAAAAGTAAGCAGTCGAACAGTTAAAACAATTTTCGGTTGTGTTTTCTGTTTTTTGGAGTTTCAGAAATCTGGACTACGGATTCCAGTCATTGGAGAGCCGATCTGACAGGATTTAATTAGTTGATGTTTTCAATACAAGATCCTTTGTTACACGATTCCGGCTCTATTGGGTGCTTCTCTACAGGTATCAATTCTCTGTATACATTTGAATTTATCAATAAAAGCTACAACTATTTCACCATGAATAAGCAACAATTTTAATATTGTTGAAAAAAAATTGAAGCACACACTTGCTTAAATATTGCAAAAAAAAATTCAATAATAACCAATTTTAATATTGACCAATAAAAAATAAAAATCCCGACCAAAAACAATATAAAAGCCACAACTATTTCACCCTGAGTGTTTATTGTAAATTACCCAAATATTTTATACTTTTGCATCGGTCAGTCAGAAAAAAAAAATGCAATAAAACTAGCTTCACTAGTTTGGCCAAAGTGCTAAACAATTTTCACAATTGTTAAAAAAAATATTAAAAGCACACACTGGCTTGAATATTGCAAAATAAAAAAAAAAAAAAACAATACTGACCTATAATCTATAATTTAAATCCCCTCCAAACAATATAAGTGATTTGATATCAACGGATGAACACACAAAGCTCTAAAATAGGATGCATTTAAAATAAAAGTAAGTAAAAATAATGTCATAAAATGAATTAATCTTGTATTCGGTAGGTTCGTTACTAATTTGACTACACTACTTAATTTCAGCGTTTTTAGGTAAAATAATTGAAATTATTAATTTGGTGCGGCTGGAGCCGTCAATTTAGCTAAGATTTGTGTACCAATTCATGAAAAAAGTAAGCAGTCGAACAGTTAAAACAATTTTCGGTTGTGTTTTCTGTTTTTTGGAGTTTCAGAAATCTGGACTACGGATTCCAGTCATTGGAGAGCCGATCTGACAGGATTTAATTAGTTGATGTTTTCAATACAAGATCCTTTGTTACACGATTCCGGCTCTATTGGGTGCTTCTCTACAGGTATCAATTCTCTGTATACATTTGAATTTATCAATAAAAGCTACAACTATTTCACCATGAATAAGCAACAATTTTAATATTGTTGAAAAAAAATTGAAGCACACACTTGCTTAAATATTGCAAAAAAAAATTCAATAATAACCAATTTTAATATTGACCAATAAAAAATAAAAATCCCGACCAAAAACAATATAAAAGCCACAACTATTTCACCCTGAGTGTTTATTGTAAATTACCCAAATATTTTATACTTTTGCATCGGTCAGTCAGAAAAAAAAAATGCAATAAAACTAGCTTCACTAGTTTGGCCAAAGTGCTAAACAATTTTCACAATTGTTAAAAAAAATATTAAAAGCACACACTGGCTTGAATATTGCAAAATAAAAAAAAAAAAAAACAATACTGACCTATAATCTATAATTTAAATCCCCCCCAAACAATATAAGTGATTTGATATCAACGGATGAACACACAAAGCTCTAAAATAGGATGCATTTAAAATAAAAGTAAGTAAAAATAATGTCATAAAATGGATTAATCTTGTATTCGGTAGGTTCGTTACTAATTTGACTACACTACTTAATTTCAGCGTTTTTAGGTAAAATAATTGAAATTATTAATTTGGTGCGGCTGGAGCCGTCAATTTAGCTAAGATTTGTGTACCAATTCATGAAAAAAGTAAGCAGTCGAACAGTTAAAACAATTTTCGGTTGTGTTTTCTGTTTTTTGGAGTTTCAGAAATCTGGACTACGGATTCCAGTCATTGGAGAGCCGATCTGACAGGATTTAATTAGTTGATGTTTTCAATACAAGATCCTTTGTTACACGATTCCGGCTCTATTGGGTGCTTCTCTACAGGTATCAATTCTCTGTATACATTTGAATTTATCAATAAAAGCTACAACTATTTCACCATGAATAAGCAACAATTTTAATATTGTTGAAAAAAAATTGAAGCACACACTTGCTTAAATATTGCAAAAAAAAATTCAATAATAACCAATTTTAATATTGACCAATAAAAAATAAAAATCCCGACCAAAAACAATATAAAAGCCACAACTATTTCACCCTGAGTGTTTATTGTAGATTACCCAAATATTTTATACTTTTGCATCGGTCAGTCAGAAAAAAAAAATGCAATAAAACTAGCTTCACTAGTTTGGCCAAAGTGCTAAACAATTTTCACAATTGTTAAAAAAAATATTAAAAGCACACACTGGCTTGAATATTGCAAAATAAAAAAAAAAAAAAACAATACTGACCTATAATCTATAATTTAAATCCCCCCCAAACAATATAAGTGATTTGATATCAACGGATGAACACACAAAGCTCTAAAATAGGATGCATTTAAAATAAAAGTAAGTAAAAATAATGTCATAAAATGAATTAATCTTGTATTCGGTAGGTTCGTTACTAATTTGACTACACTACTTAATTTCAGCGTTTTTAGGTAAAATAATTGAAATTATTAATTTGGTGCGGCTGGAGCCGTCAATTTAGCTAAGATTTGTGTACCAATTCATGAAAAAAGTAAGCAGTCGAACAGTTAAAACAATTTTCGGTTGTGTTTTCTGTTTTTTGGAGTTTCAGAAATCTGGACTACGGATTCCAGTCATTGGAGAGCCGATCTGACAGGATTTAATTAGTTGATGTTTTCAATACAAGATCCTTTGTTACACGATTCCGGCTCTATTGGGTGCTTCTCTACAGGTATCAATTCTCTGTATACATTTGAATTTATCAATAAAAGCTACAACTATTTCACCATGAATAAGCAACAATTTTAATATTGTTGAAAAAAAATTGAAGCACACACTTGCTTAAATATTGCAAAAAAAAATTCAATAATAACCAATTTTAATATTGACCAATAAAAAATAAAAATCCCGACCAAAAACAATATAAAAGCCACAACTATTTCACCCTGAGTGTTTATTGTAAATTACCCAAATATTTTATACTTTTGCATCGGTCAGTCAGAAAAAAAAAATGCAATAAAACTAGCTTCACTAGTTTGGCCAAAGTGCTAAACAATTTTCACAATTGTTAAAAAAAATATTAAAAGCACACACTGGCTTGAATATTGCAAAATAAAAAAAAAAAAAAACAATACTGACCTATAATCTATAATTTGAATCCCCCCCAAACAATATAAGTGATTTGATATCAACGGATGAACACACAAAGCTCTAAAATAGGATGCATTTAAAATAAAAGTAAGTAAAAATAATGTCATAAAATGAATTAATCTTGTATTCGGTAGGTTCGTTACTAATTTGACTACACTACTTAATTTCAGCGTTTTTAGGTAAAATAATTGAAATTATTAATTTGGTGCGGCTGGAGCCGTCAATTTAGCTAAGATTTGTGTACCAATTCATGAAAAAAGTAAGCAGTCGAACAGTTAAAACAATTTTCGGTTGTGTTTTCTGTTTTTTGGAGTTTCAGAAATCTGGACTACGGATTCCAGTCATTGGAGAGCCGATCTGACAGGATTTAATTAGTTGATGTTTTCAATACAAGATCCTTTGTTACACGATTCCGGCTCTATTGGGTGCTTCTCTACAGGTATCAATTCTCTGTATACATTTGAATTTATCAATAAAAGCTACAACTATTTCACCATGAATAAGCAACAATTTTAATATTGTTGAAAAAAAATTGAAGCACACACTTGCTTAAATATTGCAAAAAAAAATTCAATAATAACCAATTTTAATATTGACCAATAAAAAATAAAAATCCCGACCAAAAACCATATAAAAGACACAACTATTTCACCCTGAGTGTTTATTGTAAATTACCCAAATATTTTATACTTTTGCATCGGTCAGTCAGAAAAAAAAATGCAATAAAACTAGCTTCACTAGTTTGGCCAAAGTGCTAAACAATTTTCACAATTGTTAAAAAAAATATTAAAAGCACACACTGGCTTGAATATTGCAAAATAAAAAAAAAAAAAAACAATACTGACCTATAATCTATAATTTGAATCCCCCCCAAACAATATAAGTGATTTGATATCAACGGATGAACACACAAAGCTCTAAAATAGGATGCATTTAAAATAAAAGTAAGTAAAAATAATGTCATAAAATGAATTAATCTTGTATTCGGTAGGTTCGTTACTAATTTGACTACACTACTTAATTTCAGCGTTTTTAGGTAAAATAATTGAAATTATTAATTTGGTGCGGCTGGAGCCGTCAATTTAGCTAAGATTTGTGTACCAATTCATGAAAAAAGTAAGCAGTCGAACAGTTAAAACAATTTTCGGTTGTGTTTTCTGTTTTTTGGAGTTTCAGAAATCTGGACTACGGATTCCAGTCATTGGAGAGCCGATCTGACAGGATTTAATTAGTTGATGTTTTCAATACAAGATCCTTTGTTACACGATTCCGGCTCTATTGGGTGCTTCTCTACAGGTATCAATTCTCTGTATACATTTGAATTTATCAATAAAAGCTATAACTATTTCACCATGAATAAGCAACAATTTTAATATTGTTGAAAAAAAATTGAAGCACACACTTGCTTAAATATTGCAAAAAAAAATTCAATAATAACCAATTTTAATATTGACCAATAAAAAATAAAAATCCCGACCAAAAACCATATAAAAGACACAACTATTTCACCCTGAGTGTTTATTGTAAATTACCCAAATATTTTATACTTTTGCATCGGTCAGTCAGAAAAAAAAATGCAATAAAACTAGCTTCACTAGTTTGGCCAAAGTGCTGAACAATTTTCACAATTGTTAAAAAAAATATTAAAAGCACACACTGGCTTGAATATTGCAAAATAAAAAAAAAAAAAAACAATACTGACCTATAATCTATAATTTGAATCCCCCCCAAACAATATAAGTGATTTGATATCAACGGATGAACACACAAAGCTCTAAAATAGGATGCATTTAAAATAAAAGTAAGTAAAAATAATGTCATAAAATGAATTAATCTTGTATTCGGTAGGTTCGTTACTAATTTGACTACACTACTTAATTTCAGCGTTTTTAGGTAAAATAATTGAAATTATTAATTTGGTGCGGCTGGAGCCGTCAATTTAGCTAAGATTTGTGTACCAATTCATGAAAAAAGTAAGCAGTCGAACAGTTAAAACAATTTTCGGTTGTGTTTTCTGTTTTTTGGAGTTTCAGAAATCTGGACTACGGATTCCAGTCATTGGAGAGCCGATCTGACAGGATTTAATTAGTTGATGTTTTCAATACAAGATCCTTTGTTACACGATTCCGGCTCTATTGGGTGCTTCTCTACAGGTATCAATTCTCTGTATACATTTGAATTTATCAATAAAAGCTATAACTATTTCACCATGAATAAGCAACAATTTTAATATTGTTGAAAAAAAATTGAAGCACACACTTGCTTAAATATTGCAAAAAAAAATTCAATAATAACCAATTTTAATATTGACCAATAAAAAATAAAAATCCCGACCAAAAACCATATAAAAGACACAACTATTTCACCCTGAGTGTTTATTGTAAATTACCCAAATATTTTATACTTTTGCATCGGTCAGTCAGAAAAAAAAATGCAATAAAACTAGCTTCACTAGTTTGGCCAAAGTGCTAAACAATTTTCACAATTGTTAAAAAAAATATTAAAAGCACACACTGGCTTGAATATTGCAAAATAAAAAAAAAAAAAAACAATACTGACCTATAATCTATAATTTGAATCCCCCCCAAACAATATAAGTGATTTGATATCAACGGATGAACACACAAAGCTCTAAAATAGGATGCATTTAAAATAAAAGTAAGTAAAAATAATGTCATAAAATGAATTAATCTTGTATTCGGTAGGTTCGTTACTAATTTGACTACACTACTTAATTTCAGCGTTTTTAGGTAAAATAATTGAAATTATTAATTTGGTGCGGCTGGAGCCGTCAATTTAGCTAAGATTTGTGTACCAATTCATGAAAAAAGTAAGCAGTCGAACAGTTAAAACAATTTTCGGTTGTGTTTTCTGTTTTTTGGAGTTTCAGAAATCTGGACTACGGATTCCAGTCATTGGAGAGCCGATCTGACAGGATTTAATTAGTTGATGTTTTCAATACAAGATCCTTTGTTACACGATTCCGGCTCTATTGGGTGCTTCTCTACAGGTATCAATTCTCTGTATACATTTGAATTTATCAATAAAAGCTATAACTATTTCACCATGAATAAGCAACAATTTTAATATTGTTGAAAAAAAATTGAAGCACACACTTGCTTAAATATTGCAAAAAAAAATTCAATAATAACCAATTTTAATATTGACCAATAAAAAATAAAAATCCCGACCAAAAACCATATAAAAGACACAACTATTTCACCCTGAGTGTTTATTGTAAATTACCCAAATATTTTATACTTTTGCATCGGTCAGTCAGAAAAAAAAATGCAATAAAACTAGCTTCACTAGTTTGGCCAAAGTGCTGAACAATTTTCACAATTGTTAAAAAAAATATTAAAAGCACACACTGGCTTGAATATTGCAAAATAAAAAAAAAAAAAAACAATACTGACCTATAATCTATAATTTGAATCCCCCCCAAACAATATAAGTGATTTGATATCAACGGATGAACACACAAAGCTCTAAAATAGGATGCATTTAAAATAAAAGTAAGTAAAAATAATGTCATAAAATGAATTAATCTTGTATTCGGTAGGTTCGTTACTAATTTGACTACACTACTTAATTTCAGCGTTTTTAGGTAAAATAATTGAAATTATTAATTTGGTGCGGCTGGAGCCGTCAATTTAGCTAAGATTTGTGTACCAATTCATGAAAAAAGTAAGCAGTCGAACAGTTAAAACAATTTTCGGTTGTGTTTTCTGTTTTTTGGAGTTTCAGAAATCTGGACTACGGATTCCAGTCATTGGAGAGCCGATCTGACAGGATTTAATTAGTTGATGTTTTCAATACAAGATCCTTTGTTACACGATTCCGGCTCTATTGGGTGCTTCTCTACAGGTATCAATTCTCTGTATACATTTGAATTTATCAATAAAAGCTATAACTATTTCACCATGAATAAGCAACAATTTTAATATTGTTGAAAAAAAATTGAAGCACACACTTGCTTAAATATTGCAAAAAAAAATTCAATAATAACCAATTTTAATATTGACCAATAAAAAATAAAAATCCCGACCAAAAACCATATAAAAGACACAACTATTTCACCCTGAGTGTTTATTGTAAATTACCCAAATATTTTATACTTTTGCATCGGTCAGTCAGAAAAAAAAATGCAATAAAACTAGCTTCACTAGTTTGGCCAAAGTGCTAAACAATTTTCACAATTGTTAAAAAAAATATTAAAAGCACACACTGGCTTGAATATTGCAAAATAAAAAAAAAAAAAAACAATACTGACCTATAATCTATAATTTGAATCCCCCCCAAACAATATAAGTGATTTGATATCAACGGATGAACACACAAAGCTCTAAAATAGGATGCATTTAAAATAAAAGTAAGTAAAAATAATGTCATAAAATGAATTAATCTTGTATTCGGTAGGTTCGTTACTAATTTGACTACACTACTTAATTTCAGCGTTTTTAGGTAAAATAATTGAAATTATTAATTTGGTGCGGCTGGAGCCGTCAATTTAGCTAAGATTTGTGTACCAATTCATGAAAAAAGTAAGCAGTCGAACAGTTAAAACAATTTTCGGTTGTGTTTTCTGTTTTTTGGAGTTTCAGAAATCTGGACTACGGATTCCAGTCATTGGAGAGCCGATCTGACAGGATTTAATTAGTTGATGTTTTCAATACAAGATCCTTTGTTACACGATTCCGGCTCTATTGGGTGCTTCTCTACAGGTATCAATTCTCTGTATACATTTGAATTTATCAATAAAAGCTACAACTATTTCACCATGAATAAGCAACAATTTTAATATTGTTGAAAAAAAATTGAAGCACACACTTGCTTAAATATTGCAAAAAAAAATTCAATAATAACCAATTTTAATATTGACCAATAAAAAATAAAAATCCCGACCAAAAACCATATAAAAGACACAACTATTTCACCCTGAGTGTTTATTGTAAATTACCCAAATATTTTATACTTTTGCATCGGTCAGTCAGAAAAAAAAATGCAATAAAACTAGCTTCACTAGTTTGGCCAAAGTGCTAAACAATTTTCACAATTGTTAAAAAAAATATTAAAAGCACACACTGGCTTGAATATTGCAAAATAAAAAAAAAAAAAAACAATACTGACCTATAATCTATAATTTGAATCCCCCCCAAACAATATAAGTGATTTGATATCAACGGATGAACACACAAAGCTCTAAAATAGGATGCATTTAAAATAAAAGTAAGTAAAAATAATGTCATAAAATGAATTAATCTTGTATTCGGTAGGTTCGTTACTAATTTGACTACACTACTTAATTTCAGCGTTTTTAGGTAAAATAATTGAAATTATTAATTTGGTGCGGCTGGAGCCGTCAATTTAGCTAAGATTTGTGTACCAATTCATGAAAAAAGTAAGCAGTCGAACAGTTAAAACAATTTTCGGTTGTGTTTTCTGTTTTTTGGAGTTTCAGAAATCTGGACTACGGATTCCAGTCATTGGAGAGCCGATCTGACAGGATTTAATTAGTTGATGTTTTCAATACAAGATCCTTTGTTACACGATTCCGGCTCTATTGGGTGCTTCTCTACAGGTATCAATTCTCTGTATACATTTGAATTTATCAATAAAAGCTATAACTATTTCACCATGAATAAGCAACAATTTTAATATTGTTGAAAAAAAATTGAAGCACACACTTGCTTAAATATTGCAAAAAAAAATTCAATAATAACCAATTTTAATATTGACCAATAAAAAATAAAAATCCCGACCAAAAACCATATAAAAGACACAACTATTTCACCCTGAGTGTTTATTGTAAATTACCCAAATATTTTATACTTTTGCATCGGTCAGTCAGAAAAAAAAATGCAATAAAACTAGCTTCACTAGTTTGGCCAAAGTGCTGAACAATTTTCACAATTGTTAAAAAAAATATTAAAAGCACACACTGGCTTGAATATTGCAAAATAAAAAAAAAAAAAAACAATACTGACCTATAATCTATAATTTGAATCCCCCCCAAACAATATAAGTGATTTGATATCAACGGATGAACACACAAAGCTCTAAAATAGGATGCATTTAAAATAAAAGTAAGTAAAAATAATGTCATAAAATGAATTAATCTTGTATTCGGTAGGTTCGTTACTAATTTGACTACACTACTTAATTTCAGCGTTTTTAGGTAAAATAATTGAAATTATTAATTTGGTGCGGCTGGAGCCGTCAATTTAGCTAAGATTTGTGTACCAATTCATGAAAAAAGTAAGCAGTCGAACAGTTAAAACAATTTTCGGTTGTGTTTTCTGTTTTTTGGAGTTTCAGAAATCTGGACTACGGATTCCAGTCATTGGAGAGCCGATCTGACAGGATTTAATTAGTTGATGTTTTCAATACAAGATCCTTTGTTACACGATTCCGGCTCTATTGGGTGCTTCTCTACAGGTATCAATTCTCTGTATACATTTGAATTTATCAATAAAAGCTACAACTATTTCACCATGAATAAGCAACAATTTTAATATTGTTGAAAAAAAATTGAAGCACACACTTGCTTAAATATTGCAAAAAAAAATTCAATAATAACCAATTTTAATATTGACCAATAAAAAATAAAAATCCCGACCAAAAACAATATAAAAGCCACAACTATTTCACCCTGAGTGTTTATTGTAAATTACCCAAATATTTTATACTTTTGCATCGGTCAGTCAGAAAAAAAAAATGCAATAAAACTAGCTTCACTAGTTTGGCCAAAGTGCTAAACAATTTTCACAATTGTTAAAAAAAATATTAAAAGCACACACTGGCTTGAATATTGCAAAATAAAAAAAAAAAAAAACAATACTGACCTATAATCTATAATTTAAATCCCCTCCAAACAATATAAGTGATTTGATATCAACGGATGAACACACAAAGCTCTAAAATAGGATGCATTTAAAATAAAAGTAAGTAAAAATAATGTCATAAAATGAATTAATCTTGTATTCGGTAGGTTCGTTACTAATTTGACTACACTACTTAATTTCAGCGTTTTTAGGTAAAATAATTGAAATTATTAATTTGGTGCGGCTGGAGCCGTCAATTTAGCTAAGATTTGTGTACCAATTCATGAAAAAAGTAAGCAGTCGAACAGTTAAAACAATTTTGGTTGTGTTTTCTGTTTTTTGGAGTTTCAGAAATCTGGACTACGGATTCCAGTCATTGGAGAGCCGATCTGACAGGATTTAATTAGTTGATGTTTTCAATACAAGATCCTTTGTTACACGATTCCGGCTCTATTGGGTGCTTCTCTACAGGTATCAATTCTCTGTATACATTTGAATTTATCAATAAAAGCTATAACTATTTCACCATGAATAAGCAACAATTTTAATATTGTTGAAAAAAAATTGAAGCACACACTTGCTTAAATATTGCAAAAAAAAATTCAATAATAACCAATTTTAATATTGACCAATAAAAAATAAAAATCCCGACCAAAAACCATATAAAAGACACAACTATTTCACCCTGAGTGTTTATTGTAAATTACCCAAATATTTTATACTTTTGCATCGGTCAGTCAGAAAAAAAAATGCAATAAAACTAGCTTCACTAGTTTGGCCAAAGTGCTAAACAATTTTCACAATTGTTAAAAAAAATATTAAAAGCACACACTGGCTTGAATATTGCAAAATAAAAAAAAAAAAAAACAATACTGACCTATAATCTATAATTTGAATCCCCCCCAAACAATATAAGTGATTTGATATCAACGGATGAACACACAAAGCTCTAAAATAGGATGCATTTAAAATAAAAGTAAGTAAAAATAATGTCATAAAATGAATTAATCTTGTATTCGGTAGGTTCGTTACTAATTTGACTACACTACTTAATTTCAGCGTTTTTAGGTAAAATAATTGAAATTATTAATTTGGTGCGGCTGGAGCCGTCAATTTAGCTAAGATTTGTGTACCAATTCATGAAAAAAGTAAGCAGTCGAACAGTTAAAACAATTTTGGTTGTGTTTTCTGTTTTTTGGAGTTTCAGAAATCTGGACTACGGATTCCAGTCATTGGAGAGCCGATCTGACAGGATTTAATTAGTTGATGTTTTCAATACAAGATCCTTTGTTACACGATTCCGGCTCTATTGGGTGCTTCTCTACAGGTATCAATTCTCTGTATACATTTGAATTTATCAATAAAAGCTATAACTATTTCACCATGAATAAGCAACAATTTTAATATTGTTGAAAAAAAATTGAAGCACACACTTGCTTAAATATTGCAAAAAAAAATTCAATAATAACCAATTTTAATATTGACCAATAAAAAATAAAAATCCCGACCAAAAACCATATAAAAGACACAACTATTTCACCCTGAGTGTTTATTGTAAATTACCCAAATATTTTATACTTTTGCATCGGTCAGTCAGAAAAAAAAATGCAATAAAACTAGCTTCACTAGTTTGGCCAAAGTGCTGAACAATTTTCACAATTGTTAAAAAAAATATTAAAAGCACACACTGGCTTGAATATTGCAAAATAAAAAAAAAAAAAAACAATACTGACCTATAATCTATAATTTGAATCCCCCCCAAACAATATAAGTGATTTGATATCAACGGATGAACACACAAAGCTCTAAAATAGGATGCATTTAAAATAAAAGTAAGTAAAAATAATGTCATAAAATGAATTAATCTTGTATTCGGTAGGTTCGTTACTAATTTGACTACACTACTTAATTTCAGCGTTTTTAGGTAAAATAATTGAAATTATTAATTTGGTGCGGCTGGAGCCGTCAATTTAGCTAAGATTTGTGTACCAATTCATGAAAAAAGTAAGCAGTCGAACAGTTAAAACAATTTTCGGTTGTGTTTTCTGTTTTTTGGAGTTTCAGAAATCTGGACTACGGATTCCAGTCATTGGAGAGCCGATCTGACAGGATTTAATTAGTTGATGTTTTCAATACAAGATCCTTTGTTACACGATTCCGGCTCTATTGGGTGCTTCTCTACAGGTATCAATTCTCTGTATACATTTGAATTTATCAATAAAAGCTACAACTATTTCACCATGAATAAGCAACAATTTTAATATTGTTGAAAAAAAATTGAAGCACACACTTGCTTAAATATTGCAAAAAAAAATTCAATAATAACCAATTTTAATATTGACCAATAAAAAATAAAAATCCCGACCAAAAACAATATAAAAGCCACAACTATTTCACCCTGAGTGTTTATTGTAAATTACCCAAATATTTTATACTTTTGCATCGGTCAGTCAGAAAAAAAAAATGCAATAAAACTAGCTTCACTAGTTTGGCCAAAGTGCTAAACAATTTTCACAATTGTTAAAAAAAATATTAAAAGCACACACTGGCTTGAATATTGCAAAATAAAAAAAAAAAAAAACAATACTGACCTATAATCTATAATTTAAATCCCCTCCAAACAATATAAGTGATTTGATATCAACGGATGAACACACAAAGCTCTAAAATAGGATGCATTTAAAATAAAAGTAAGTAAAAATAATGTCATAAAATGAATTAATCTTGTATTCGGTAGGTTCGTTACTAATTTGACTACACTACTTAATTTCAGCGTTTTTAGGTAAAATAATTGAAATTATTAATTTGGTGCGGCTGGAGCCGTCAATTTAGCTAAGATTTGTGTACCAATTCATGAAAAAAGTAAGCAGTCGAACAGTTAAAACAATTTTCGGTTGTGTTTTCTGTTTTTTGGAGTTTCAGAAATCTGGACTACGGATTCCAGTCATTGGAGAGCCGATCTGACAGGATTTAATTAGTTGATGTTTTCAATACAAGATCCTTTGTTACACGATTCCGGCTCTATTGGGTGCTTCTCTACAGGTATCAATTCTCTGTATACATTTGAATTTATCAATAAAAGCTACAACTATTTCACCATGAATAAGCAACAATTTTAATATTGTTGAAAAAAAATTGAAGCACACACTTGCTTAAATATTGCAAAAAAAAATTCAATAATAACCAATTTTAATATTGACCAATAAAAAATAAAAATCCCGACCAAAAACAATATAAAAGCCACAACTATTTCACCCTGAGTGTTTATTGTAAATTACCCAAATATTTTATACTTTTGCATCGGTCAGTCAGAAAAAAAAAATGCAATAAAACTAGCTTCACTAGTTTGGCCAAAGTGCTAAACAATTTTCACAATTGTTAAAAAAAATATTAAAAGCACACACTGGCTTGAATATTGCAAAATAAAAAAAAAAAAAAACAATACTGACCTATAATCTATAATTTAAATCCCCCCCAAACAATATAAGTGATTTGATATCAACGGATGAACACACAAAGCTCTAAAATAGGATGCATTTAAAATAAAAGTAAGTAAAAATAATGTCATAAAATGAATTAATCTTGTATTCGGTAGGTTCGTTACTAATTTGACTACACTACTTAATTTCAGCGTTTTTAGGTAAAATAATTGAAATTATTAATTTGGTGCGGCTGGAGCCGTCAATTTAGCTAAGATTTGTGTACCAATTCATGAAAAAAGTAAGCAGTCGAACAGTTAAAACAATTTTGGTTGTGTTTTCTGTTTTTTGGAGTTTCAGAAATCTGGACTACGGATTCCAGTCATTGGAGAGCCGATCTGACAGGATTTAATTAGTTGATGTTTTCAATACAAGATCCTTTGTTACACGATTCCGGCTCTATTGGGTGCTTCTCTACAGGTATCAATTCTCTGTATACATTTGAATTTATCAATAAAAGCTATAACTATTTCACCATGAATAAGCAACAATTTTAATATTGTTGAAAAAAAATTGAAGCACACACTTGCTTAAATATTGCAAAAAAAAATTCAATAATAACCAATTTTAATATTGACCAATAAAAAATAAAAATCCCGACCAAAAACCATATAAAAGACACAACTATTTCACCCTGAGTGTTTATTGTAAATTACCCAAATATTTTATACTTTTGCATCGGTCAGTCAGAAAAAAAAATGCAATAAAACTAGCTTCACTAGTTTGGCCAAAGTGCTGAACAATTTTCACAATTGTTAAAAAAAATATTAAAAGCACACACTGGCTTGAATATTGCAAAATAAAAAAAAAAAAAAACAATACTGACCTATAATCTATAATTTGAATCCCCCCCAAACAATATAAGTGATTTGATATCAACGGATGAACACACAAAGCTCTAAAATAGGATGCATTTAAAATAAAAGTAAGTAAAAATAATGTCATAAAATGAATTAATCTTGTATTCGGTAGGTTCGTTACTAATTTGACTACACTACTTAATTTCAGCGTTTTTAGGTAAAATAATTGAAATTATTAATTTGGTGCGGCTGGAGCCGTCAATTTAGCTAAGATTTGTGTACCAATTCATGAAAAAAGTAAGCAGTCGAACAGTTAAAACAATTTTGGTTGTGTTTTCTGTTTTTTGGAGTTTCAGAAATCTGGACTACGGATTCCAGTCATTGGAGAGCCGATCTGACAGGATTTAATTAGTTGATGTTTTCAATACAAGATCCTTTGTTACACGATTCCGGCTCTATTGGGTGCTTCTCTACAGGTATCAATTCTCTGTATACATTTGAATTTATCAATAAAAGCTATAACTATTTCACCATGAATAAGCAACAATTTTAATATTGTTGAAAAAAAATTGAAGCACACACTTGCTTAAATATTGCAAAAAAAAATTCAATAATAACCAATTTTAATATTGACCAATAAAAAATAAAAATCCCGACCAAAAACCATATAAAAGACACAACTATTTCACCCTGAGTGTTTATTGTAAATTACCCAAATATTTTATACTTTTGCATCGGTCAGTCAGAAAAAAAAATGCAATAAAACTAGCTTCACTAGTTTGGCCAAAGTGCTGAACAATTTTCACAATTGTTAAAAAAAATATTAAAAGCACACACTGGCTTGAATATTGCAAAATAAAAAAAAAAAAAAACAATACTGACCTATAATCTATAATTTGAATCCCCCCCAAACAATATAAGTGATTTGATATCAACGGATGAACACACAAAGCTCTAAAATAGGATGCATTTAAAATAAAAGTAAGTAAAAATAATGTCATAAAATGAATTAATCTTGTATTCGGTAGGTTCGTTACTAATTTGACTACACTACTTAATTTCAGCGTTTTTAGGTAAAATAATTGAAATTATTAATTTGGTGCGGCTGGAGCCGTCAATTTAGCTAAGATTTGTGTACCAATTCATGAAAAAAGTAAGCAGTCGAACAGTTAAAACAATTTTCGGTTGTGTTTTCTGTTTTTTGGAGTTTCAGAAATCTGGACTACGGATTCCAGTCATTGGAGAGCCGATCTGACAGGATTTAATTAGTTGATGTTTTCAATACAAGATCCTTTGTTACACGATTCCGGCTCTATTGGGTGCTTCTCTACAGGTATCAATTCTCTGTATACATTTGAATTTATCAATAAAAGCTATAACTATTTCACCATGAATAAGCAACAATTTTAATATTGTTGAAAAAAAATTGAAGCACACACTTGCTTAAATATTGCAAAAAAAAATTCAATAATAACCAATTTTAATATTGACCAATAAAAAATAAAAATCCCGACCAAAAACCATATAAAAGACACAACTATTTCACCCTGAGTGTTTATTGTAAATTACCCAAATATTTTATACTTTTGCATCGGTCAGTCAGAAAAAAAAATGCAATAAAACTAGCTTCACTAGTTTGGCCAAAGTGCTGAACAATTTTCACAATTGTTAAAAAAAATATTAAAAGCACACACTGGCTTGAATATTGCAAAATAAAAAAAAAAAAAAACAATACTGACCTATAATCTATAATTTGAATCCCCCCCAAACAATATAAGTGATTTGATATCAACGGATGAACACACAAAGCTCTAAAATAGGATGCATTTAAAATAAAAGTAAGTAAAAATAATGTCATAAAATGAATTAATCTTGTATTCGGTAGGTTCGTTACTAATTTGACTACACTACTTAATTTCAGCGTTTTTAGGTAAAATAATTGAAATTATTAATTTGGTGCGGCTGGAGCCGTCAATTTAGCTAAGATTTGTGTACCAATTCATGAAAAAAGTAAGCAGTCGAACAGTTAAAACAATTTTCGGTTGTGTTTTCTGTTTTTTGGAGTTTCAGAAATCTGGACTACGGATTCCAGTCATTGGAGAGCCGATCTGACAGGATTTAATTAGTTGATGTTTTCAATACAAGATCCTTTGTTACACGATTCCGGCTCTATTGGGTGCTTCTCTACAGGTATCAATTCTCTGTATACATTTGAATTTATCAATAAAAGCTACAACTATTTCACCATGAATAAGCAACAATTTTAATATTGTTGAAAAAAAATTGAAGCACACACTTGCTTAAATATTGCAAAAAAAAATTCAATAATAACCAATTTTAATATTGACCAATAAAAAATAAAAATCCCGACCAAAAACAATATAAAAGCCACAACTATTTCACCCTGAGTGTTTATTGTAAATTACCCAAATATTTTATACTTTTGCATCGGTCAGTCAGAAAAAAAAAATGCAATAAAACTAGCTTCACTAGTTTGGCCAAAGTGCTAAACAATTTTCACAATTGTTAAAAAAAATATTAAAAGCACACACTGGCTTGAATATTGCAAAATAAAAAAAAAAAAAAACAATACTGACCTATAATCTATAATTTAAATCCCCTCCAAACAATATAAGTGATTTGATATCAACGGATGAACACACAAAGCTCTAAAATAGGATGCATTTAAAATAAAAGTAAGTAAAAATAATGTCATAAAATGAATTAATCTTGTATTCGGTAGGTTCGTTACTAATTTGACTACACTACTTAATTTCAGCGTTTTTAGGTAAAATAATTGAAATTATTAATTTGGTGCGGCTGGAGCCGTCAATTTAGCTAAGATTTGTGTACCAATTCATGAAAAAAGTAAGCAGTCGAACAGTTAAAACAATTTTGGTTGTGTTTTCTGTTTTTTGGAGTTTCAGAAATCTGGACTACGGATTCCAGTCATTGGAGAGCCGATCTGACAGGATTTAATTAGTTGATGTTTTCAATACAAGATCCTTTGTTACACGATTCCGGCTCTATTGGGTGCTTCTCTACAGGTATCAATTCTCTGTATACATTTGAATTTATCAATAAAAGCTATAACTATTTCACCATGAATAAGCAACAATTTTAATATTGTTGAAAAAAAATTGAAGCACACACTTGCTTAAATATTGCAAAAAAAAATTCAATAATAACCAATTTTAATATTGACCAATAAAAAATAAAAATCCCGACCAAAAACCATATAAAAGACACAACTATTTCACCCTGAGTGTTTATTGTAAATTACCCAAATATTTTATACTTTTGCATCGGTCAGTCAGAAAAAAAAATGCAATAAAACTAGCTTCACTAGTTTGGCCAAAGTGCTAAACAATTTTCACAATTGTTAAAAAAAATATTAAAAGCACACACTGGCTTGAATATTGCAAAATAAAAAAAAAAAAAAACAATACTGACCTATAATCTATAATTTGAATCCCCCCCAAACAATATAAGTGATTTGATATCAACGGATGAACACACAAAGCTCTAAAATAGGATGCATTTAAAATAAAAGTAAGTAAAAATAATGTCATAAAATGAATTAATCTTGTATTCGGTAGGTTCGTTACTAATTTGACTACACTACTTAATTTCAGCGTTTTTAGGTAAAATAATTGAAATTATTAATTTGGTGCGGCTGGAGCCGTCAATTTAGCTAAGATTTGTGTACCAATTCATGAAAAAAGTAAGCAGTCGAACAGTTAAAACAATTTTGGTTGTGTTTTCTGTTTTTTGGAGTTTCAGAAATCTGGACTACGGATTCCAGTCATTGGAGAGCCGATCTGACAGGATTTAATTAGTTGATGTTTTCAATACAAGATCCTTTGTTACACGATTCCGGCTCTATTGGGTGCTTCTCTACAGGTATCAATTCTCTGTATACATTTGAATTTATCAATAAAAGCTATAACTATTTCACCATGAATAAGCAACAATTTTAATATTGTTGAAAAAAAATTGAAGCACACACTTGCTTAAATATTGCAAAAAAAAATTCAATAATAACCAATTTTAATATTGACCAATAAAAAATAAAAATCCCGACCAAAAACCATATAAAAGACACAACTATTTCACCCTGAGTGTTTATTGTAAATTACCCAAATATTTTATACTTTTGCATCGGTCAGTCAGAAAAAAAAATGCAATAAAACTAGCTTCACTAGTTTGGCCAAAGTGCTGAACAATTTTCACAATTGTTAAAAAAAATATTAAAAGCACACACTGGCTTGAATATTGCAAAATAAAAAAAAAAAAAAACAATACTGACCTATAATCTATAATTTGAATCCCCCCCAAACAATATAAGTGATTTGATATCAACGGATGAACACACAAAGCTCTAAAATAGGATGCATTTAAAATAAAAGTAAGTAAAAATAATGTCATAAAATGAATTAATCTTGTATTCGGTAGGTTCGTTACTAATTTGACTACACTACTTAATTTCAGCGTTTTTAGGTAAAATAATTGAAATTATTAATTTGGTGCGGCTGGAGCCGTCAATTTAGCTAAGATTTGTGTACCAATTCATGAAAAAAGTAAGCAGTCGAACAGTTAAAACAATTTTCGGTTGTGTTTTCTGTTTTTTGGAGTTTCAGAAATCTGGACTACGGATTCCAGTCATTGGAGAGCCGATCTGACAGGATTTAATTAGTTGATGTTTTCAATACAAGATCCTTTGTTACACGATTCCGGCTCTATTGGGTGCTTCTCTACAGGTATCAATTCTCTGTATACATTTGAATTTATCAATAAAAGCTACAACTATTTCACCATGAATAAGCAACAATTTTAATATTGTTGAAAAAAAATTGAAGCACACACTTGCTTAAATATTGCAAAAAAAAATTCAATAATAACCAATTTTAATATTGACCAATAAAAAATAAAAATCCCGACCAAAAACAATATAAAAGCCACAACTATTTCACCCTGAGTGTTTATTGTAAATTACCCAAATATTTTATACTTTTGCATCGGTCAGTCAGAAAAAAAAAATGCAATAAAACTAGCTTCACTAGTTTGGCCAAAGTGCTAAACAATTTTCACAATTGTTAAAAAAAATATTAAAAGCACACACTGGCTTGAATATTGCAAAATAAAAAAAAAAAAAAACAATACTGACCTATAATCTATAATTTAAATCCCCCCCAAACAATATAAGTGATTTGATATCAACGGATGAACACACAAAGCTCTAAAATAGGATGCATTTAAAATAAAAGTAAGTAAAAATAATGTCATAAAATGAATTAATCTTGTATTCGGTAGGTTCGTTACTAATTTGACTACACTACTTAATTTCAGCGTTTTTAGGTAAAATAATTGAAATTATTAATTTGGTGCGGCTGGAGCCGTCAATTTAGCTAAGATTTGTGTACCAATTCATGAAAAAAGTAAGCAGTCGAACAGTTAAAACAATTTTCGGTTGTGTTTTCTGTTTTTTTGAGTTTCAGAAATCTGGACTACGGATTCCAGTCATTGGAGAGCCGATCTGACAGGATTTAATTAGTTGATGTTTTCAATACAAGATCCTTTGTTACACGATTCCGGCTCTATTGGGTGCTTCTCTACAGGTATCAATTCTCTGTATACATTTGAATTTATCAATAAAAGCTACAACTATTTCACCATGAATAAGCAACAATTTTAATATTGTTGAAAAAAAATTGAAGCACACACTTGCTTAAATATTGCAAAAAAAAATTCAATAATAACCAATTTTAATATTGACCAATAAAAAATAAAAATCCCGACCAAAAACAATATAAAAGCCACAACTATTTCACCCTGAGTGTTTATTGTAGATTACCCAAATATTTTATACTTTTGCATCGGTCAGTCAGAAAAAAAAAATGCAATAAAACTAGCTTCACTAGTTTGGCCAAAGTGCTAAACAATTTTCACAATTGTTAAAAAAAATATTAAAAGCACACACTGGCTTGAATATTGCAAAATAAAAAAAAAAAAAAACAATACTGACCTATAATCTATAATTTAAATCCCCCCCAAACAATATAAGTGATTTGATATCAACGGATGAACACACAAAGCTCTAAAATAGGATGCATTTAAAATAAAAGTAAGTAAAAATAATGTCATAAAATGAATTAATCTTGTACTCGGTAGGTTCGTTACTAATTTGACTACACTACTTAATTTCAGCGTTTTTAGGTAAAATAATTGAAATTATTAATTTGGTGCGGCTGGAGCCGTCAATTTAGCTAAGATTTGTGTACCAATTCATGAAAAAAGTAAGCAGTCGAACAGTTAAAACAATTTTCGGTTGTGTTTTCTGTTTTTTGGAGTTTCAGAAATCTGGACTACGGATTCCAGTCATTGGAGAGCCGATCTGACAGGATTTAATTAGTTGATGTTTTCAATACAAGATCCTTTGTTACACGATTCCGGCTCTATTGGGTGCTTCTCTACAGGTATCAATTCTCTGTATACATTTGAATTTATCAATAAAAGCTACAACTATTTCACCATGAATAAGCAACAATTTTAATATTGTTGAAAAAAAATTGAAGCACACACTTGCTTAAATATTGCAAAAAAAAATTCAATAATAACCAATTTTAATATTGACCAATAAAAAATAAAAATCCCGACCAAAAACAATATAAAAGCCACAACTATTTCACCCTGAGTGTTTATTGTAAATTACCCAAATATTTTATACTTTTGCATCGGTCAGTCAGAAAAAAAAAATGCAATAAAACTAGCTTCACTAGTTTGGCCAAAGTGCTAAACAATTTTCACAATTGTTAAAAAAAATATTAAAAGCACACACTGGCTTGAATATTGCAAAATAAAAAAAAAAAAAAACAATACTGACCTATAATCTATAATTTGAATCCCCCCCAAACAATATAAGTGATTTGATATCAACGGATGAACACACAAAGCTCTAAAATAGGATGCATTTAAAATAAAAGTAAGTAAAAATAATGTCATAAAATGAATTAATCTTGTATTCGGTAGGTTCGTTACTAATTTGACTACACTACTTAATTTCAGCGTTTTTAGGTAAAATAATTGAAATTATTAATTTGGTGCGGCTGGAGCCGTCAATTTAGCTAAGATTTGTGTACCAATTCATGAAAAAAGTAAGCAGTCGAACAGTTAAAACAATTTTCGGTTGTGTTTTCTGTTTTTTGGAGTTTCAGAAATCTGGACTACGGATTCCAGTCATTGGAGAGCCGATCTGACAGGATTTAATTAGTTGATGTTTTCAATACAAGATCCTTTGTTACACGATTCCGGCTCTATTGGGTGCTTCTCTACAGGTATCAATTCTCTGTATACATTTGAATTTATCAATAAAAGCTACAACTATTTCACCATGAATAAGCAACAATTTTAATATTGTTGAAAAAAAATTGAAGCACACACTTGCTTAAATATTGCAAAAAAAAATTCAATAATAACCAATTTTAATATTGACCAATAAAAAATAAAAATCCCGACCAAAAACAATATAAAAGCCACAACTATTTCACCCTGAGTGTTTATTGTAAATTACCCAAATATTTCATACTTTTGCATCGGTCAGTCAGAAAAAAAAATGCAATAAAACTAGCTTCACTAGTTTGGCCAAAGTGCTAAACAATTTTCACAATTGTTAAAAAAAATATTAAAAGCACACACTGGCTTGAATATTGCAAAATAAAAAAAAAAAAAAACAATACTGACCTATAATCTATAATTTGAATCCCCCCCAAACAATATAAGTGATTTGATATCAACGGATGAACACACAAAGCTCTAAAATAGGATGCATTTAAAATAAAAGTAAGTAAAAATAATGTCATAAAATGAATTAATCTTGTATTCGGTAGGTTCGTTACTAATTTGACTACACTACTTAATTTCAGCGTTTTTAGGTAAAATAATTGAAATTATTAATTTGGTGCGGCTGGAGCCGTCAATTTAGCTAAGATTTGTGTACCAATTCATGAAAAAAGTAAGCAGTCGAACAGTTAAAACAATTTTCGGTTGTGTTTTCTGTTTTTTTGAGTTTCAGAAATCTGGACTACGGATTCCAGTCATTGGAGAGCCGATCTGACAGGATTTAATTAGTTGATGTTTTCAATACAAGATCCTTTGTTACACGATTCCGGCTCTATTGGGTGCTTCTCTACAGGTATCAATTCTCTGTATACATTTGAATTTATCAATAAAAGCTACAACTATTTCACCATGAATAAGCAACAATTTTAATATTGTTGAAAAAAAATTGAAGCACACACTTGCTTAAATATTGCAAAAAAAAATTCAATAATAACCAATTTTAATATTGACCAATAAAAAATAAAAATCCCGACCAAAAACAATATAAAAGCCACAACTATTTCACCCTGAGTGTTTATTGTAAATTACCCAAATATTTTATACTTTTGCATCGGTCAGTCAGAAAAAAAAATGCAATAAAACTAGCTTCACTAGTTTGGCCAAAGTGCTAAACAATTTTCACAATTGTTAAAAAAAATATTAAAAGCACACACTGGCTTGAATATTGCAAAATAAAAAAAAAAAAAAACAATACTGACCTATAATCTAGAATTTGAATCCCCCCCAAACAATATAAGTGATTTGATATCAACGGATGAACACACAAAGCTCTAAAATAGGATGCATTTAAAATAAAAGTAAGTAAAAATAATGTCATAGAATGAATTAATCTTGTATTCGGTAGGTTCGTTACTAATTTGACTACACTACTTAATTTCAGCGTTTTTAGGTAAAATAATTGAAATTATTAATTTGGTGCGGCTGGAGCCGTCAATTTAGCTAAGATTTGTGTACCAATTCATGAAAAAAGTAAGCAGTCGAACAGTTAAAACAATTTTCGGTTGTGTTTTCTGTTTTTTGGAGTTTCAGAAATCTGGACTACGGATTCCAGTCATTGGAGAGCCGATCTGACAGGATTTAATTAGTTGATGTTTTCAATACAAGATCCTTTGTTACACGATTCCGGCTCTATTGGGTGCTTCTCTGCAGGTATCAATTCTCTGTATACATTTGAATTTATCAATAAAAGCTACAACTATTTCACCATGAATAAGCAACAATTTTAATATTGTTGAAAAAAAATTGAAGCACACACTTGCTTAAATATTGCAAAAAAAAATTCAATAATAACCAATTTTAATATTGACCAATAAAAAATAAAAATCCCGACCAAAAACAATATAAAAGCCACAACTATTTCACCCTGAGTGTTTATTGTAAATTACCCAAATATTTTACACTTTTGCATCGGTCAGTCAGAAAAAAAAAATGCAATAAAACTAGCTTCACTAGTTTGGCCAAAGTGCTAAACAATTTTCACAATTGTTAAAAAAAATATTAAAAGCACACACTGGCTTGAATATTGCAAAATAAAAAAAAAAAAAACAATACTGACCTATAATCTATAATTTGAATCCCCCCCAAACAATATAAGTGATTTGATATCAACGGATGAACACACAAAGCTCTAAAATAGGATGCATTTAAAATAAAAGTAAGTAAAAATAATGTCATAAAATGAATTAATCTTGTATTCGGTAGGTTCGTTACTAATTTGACTACACTACTTAATTTCAGCGTTTTTAGGTAAAATAATTGAAATTATTAATTTGGTGCGGCTGGAGCCGTCAATTTAGCTAAGATTTGTGTACCAATTCATGAAAAAAGTAAGCAGTCGAACAGTTAAAACAATTTTCGGTTGTGTTTTCTGTTTTTTGGAGTTTCAGAAATCTGGACTACGGATTCCAGTCATTGGAGAGCCGATCTGACAGGATTTAATTAGTTGATGTTTTCAATACAAGATCCTTTGTTACACGATTCCGGCTCTATTGGGTGCTTCTCTACAGGTATCAATTCTCTGTATACATTTGAATTTATCAATAAAAGCTACAACTATTTCACCATGAATAAGCAACAATTTTAATATTGTTGAAAAAAAAATTGAAGCACACACTTGCTTAAATATTGCAAAAAAAAATTCAATAATAACCAATTTTAATATTGACCAATAAAAAATAAAAATCCCGACCAAAAACAATATAAAAGCCACAACTATTTCACCCTGAGTGTTTATTGTAAATTACCCAAATATTTTATACTTTTGCATCGGTCAGTCAGAAAAAAAAAATGCAATAAAACTAGCTTCACTAGTTTGGCCAAAGTGCTAAACAATTTTCACAATTGTTAAAAAAAATATTAAAAGCACACACTGGCTTGAATATTGCAAAATAAAAAAAAAAAAACAATACTGACCTATAATCTATAATTTGAATCCCCCCCCAAACAATATAAGTGATTTGATATCAACGGATGAACACACAAAGCTCTAAAATAGGATGCATTTAAAATAAAAGTAAGTAAAAATAATGTCATAAAATGAATTAATCTTGTATTCGGTAGGTTCGTTACTAATTTGACTACACTACTTAATTTCAGCGTTTTTAGGTAAAATAATTGAAATTATTAATTTGGTGCGGCTGGAGCCGTCAATTTAGCTAAGATTTGTGTACCAATTCATGAAAAAAGTAAGCAGTCGAACAGTTAAAACAATTTTCGGTTGTGTTTTCTGTTTTTTGGAGTTTCAGAAATCTGGACTACGGATTCCAGTCATTGGAGAGCCGATCTGACAGGATTTAATTAGTTGATGTTCTCAATACAAGATCCTTTGTTACACGATTCCGGCTCTATTGGGTGCTTCTCTACAGGTATCAATTCTCTGTATACATTTGAATTTATCAATAAAAGCTACAACTATTTCACCATGAATAAGCAACAATTTTAATATTGTTGAAAAAAAATTGAAGCACACACTTGCTTAAATATTGCAAAAAAAAATTCAATAATAACCAATTTTAATATTGACCAATAAAAAATAAAAATCCCGACCAAAAACAATATAAAAGCCACAACTATTTCACCCTGAGTGTTTATTGTAAATTACCCAAATATTTTATACTTTTGCATCGGTCAGTCAGAAAAAAAAATGCAATAAAACTAGCTTCACTAGTTTGGCCAAAGTGCTAAACAATTTTCACAATTGTTAAAAAAAATATTAAAAGCACACACTGGCTTGAATATTGCAAAATAAAAAAAAAAAAAACAATACTGACCTATAATCTATAATTTGAATCCCCCCCAAACAATATAAGTGATTTGATATCAACGGATGAACACACAAAGCTCTAAAATAGGATGCATTTAAAATAAAAGTAAGTAAAAATAATGTCATAAAATGAATTAATCTTGTATTCGGTAGGTTCGTTACTAATTTGACTACACTACTTAATTTCAGCGTTTTTAGGTAAAATAATTGAAATTATTAATTTGGTGCGGCTGGAGCCGTCAATTTAGCTAAGATTTGTGTACCAATTCATGAAAAAAGTAAGCAGTCGAACAGTTAAAACAATTTTCGGTTGTGTTTTCTGTTTTTTGGAGTTTCAGAAATCTGGACTACGGATTCCAGTCATTGGAGAGCCGATCTGACAGGATTTAATTAGTTGATGTTTTCAATACAAGATCCTTTGTTACACGATTCCGGCTCTATTGGGTGCTTCTCTACAGGTATCAATTCTCTGTATACATTTGAATTTATCAATAAAAGCTACAACTATTTCACCATGAATAAGCAACAATTTTAATATTGTTGAAAAAAAAATTGAAGCACACACTTGCTTAAATATTGCAAAAAAAAATTCAATAATAACCAATTTTAATATTGACCAATAAAAAATAAAAATCCCGACCAAAAACAATATAAAAGCCACAACTATTTCACCCTGAGTGTTTATTGTAAATTACCCAAATATTTTATACTTTTGCATCGGTCAGTCAGAAAAAAAAAATGCAATAAAACTAGCTTCACTAGTTTGGCCAAAGTGCTAAACAATTTTCACAATTGTTAAAAAAAATATTAAAAGCACACACTGGCTTGAATATTGCAAAATAAAAAAAAAAAAACAATACTGACCTATAATCTATAATTTGAATCCCCCCCCAAACAATATAAGTGATTTGATATCAACGGATGAACACACAAAGCTCTAAAATAGGATGCATTTAAAATAAAAGTAAGTAAAAATAATGTCATAAAATGAATTAATCTTGTATTCGGTAGGTTCGTTACTAATTTGACTACACTACTTAATTTCAGCGTTTTTAGGTAAAATAATTGAAATTATTAATTTGGTGCGGCTGGAGCCGTCAATTTAGCTAAGATTTGTGTACCAATTCATGAAAAAAGTAAGCAGTCGAACAGTTAAAACAATTTTCGGTTGTGTTTTCTGTTTTTTGGAGTTTCAGAAATCTGGACTACGGATTCCAGTCATTGGAGAGCCGATCTGACAGGATTTAATTAGTTGATGTTCTCAATACAAGATCCTTTGTTACACGATTCCGGCTCTATTGGGTGCTTCTCTACAGGTATCAATTCTCTGTATACATTTGAATTTATCAATAAAAGCTACAACTATTTCACCATGAATAAGCAACAATTTTAATATTGTTGAAAAAAAATTGAAGCACACACTTGCTTAAATATTGCAAAAAAAAATTCAATAATAACCAATTTTAATATTGACCAATAAAAAATAAAAATCCCGACCAAAAACAATATAAAAGCCACAACTATTTCACCCTGAGTGTTTATTGTAAATTACCCAAATATTTTATACTTTTGCATCGGTCAGTCAGAAAAAAAAATGCAATAAAACTAGCTTCACTAGTTTGGCCAAAGTGCTAAACAATTTTCACAATTGTTAAAAAAAATATTAAAAGCACACACTGGCTTGAATATTGCAAAATAAAAAAAAAAAAAACAATACTGACCTATAATCTATAATTTGAATCCCCCCCAAACAATATAAGTGATTTGATATCAACGGATGAACACACAAAGCTCTAAAATAGGATGCATTTAAAATAAAAGTAAGTAAAAATAATGTCATAAAATGAATTAATCTTGTATTCGGTAGGTTCGTTACTAATTTGACTACACTACTTAATTTCAGCGTTTTTAGGTAAAATAATTGAAATTATTAATTTGGTGCGGCTGGAGCCGTCAATTTAGCTAAGATTTGTGTACCAATTCATGAAAAAAGTAAGCAGTCGAACAGTTAAAACAATTTTCGGTTGTGTTTTCTGTTTTTTGGAGTTTCAGAAATCTGGACTACGGATTCCAGTCATTGGAGAGCCGATCTGACAGGATTTAATTAGTTGATGTTCTCAATACAAGATCCTTTGTTACACGATTCCGGCTCTATTGGGTGCTTCTCTACAGGTATCAATTCTCTGTATACATTTGAATTTATCAATAAAAGCTACAACTATTTCACCATGAATAAGCAACAATTTTAATATTGTTGAAAAAAAATTGAAGCACACACTTGCTTAAATATTGCAAAAAAAAATTCAATAATAACCAATTTTAATATTGACCAATAAAAAATAAAAATCCCGACCAAAAACAATATAAAAGCCACAACTATTTCACCCTGAGTGTTTATTGTAAATTACCCAAATATTTTATACTTTTGCATCGGTCAGTCAGAAAAAAAAATGCAATAAAACTAGCTTCACTAGTTTGGCCAAAGTGCTAAACAATTTTCACAATTGTTAAAAAAAATATTAAAAGCACACACTGGCTTGAATATTGCAAAATAAAAAAAAAAAAAACAATACTGACCTATAATCTATAATTTGAATCCCCCCCAAACAATATAAGTGATTTGATATCAACGGATGAACACACAAAGCTCTAAAATAGGATGCATTTAAAATAAAAGTAAGTAAAAATAATGTCATAAAATGAATTAATCTTGTATTCGGTAGGTTCGTTACTAATTTGACTACACTACTTAATTTCAGCGTTTTTAGGTAAAATAATTGAAATTATTAATTTGGTGCGGCTGGAGCCGTCAATTTAGCTAAGATTTGTGTACCAATTCATGAAAAAAGTAAGCAGTCGAACAGTTAAAACAATTTTCGGTTGTGTTTTCTGTTTTTTGGAGTTTCAGAAATCTGGACTACGGATTCCAGTCATTGGAGAGCCGATCTGACAGGATTTAATTAGTTGATGTTTTCAATACAAGATCCTTTGTTACACGATTCCGGCTCTATTGGGTGCTTCTCTACAGGTATCAATTCTCTGTATACATTTGAATTTATCAATAAAAGCTACAACTATTTCACCATGAATAAGCAACAATTTTAATATTGTTGAAAAAAAATTGAAGCACACACTTGCTTAAATATTGCAAAAAAAAATTCAATAATAACCAATTTTAATATTGACCAATAAAAAATAAAAATCCCGACCAAAAACAATATAAAAGCCACAACTATTTCACCCTGAGTGTTTATTGTAAATTACCCAAATATTTTATACTTTTGCATCGGTCAGTCAGAAAAAAAAATGCAATAAAACTAGCTTCACTAGTTTGGCCAAAGTGCTAAACAATTTTCACAATTGTTAAAAAAAATATTAAAAGCACACACTGGCTTGAATATTGCAAAATAAAAAAAAAAAAAACAATACTGACCTATAATCTATAATTTGAATCCCCCCCAAACAATATAAGTGATTTGATATCAACGGATGAACACACAAAGCTCTAAAATAGGATGCATTTAAAATAAAAGTAAGTAAAAATAATGTCATAAAATGAATTAATCTTGTATTCGGTAGGTTCGTTACTAATTTGACTACACTACTTAATTTCAGCGTTTTTAGGTAAAATAATTGAAATTATTAATTTGGTGCGGCTGGAGCCGTCAATTTAGCTAAGATTTGTGTACCAATTCATGAAAAAAGTAAGCAGTCGAACAGTTAAAACAATTTTCGGTTGTGTTTTCTGTTTTTTGGAGTTTCAGAAATCTGGACTACGGATTCCAGTCATTGGAGAGCCGATCTGACAGGATTTAATTAGTTGATGTTCTCAATACAAGATCCTTTGTTACACGATTCCGGCTCTATTGGGTGCTTCTCTACAGGTATCAATTCTCTGTATACATTTGAATTTATCAATAAAAGCTACAACTATTTCACCATGAATAAGCAACAATTTTAATATTGTTGAAAAAAAATTGAAGCACACACTTGCTTAAATATTGCAAAAAAAAATTCAATAATAACCAATTTTAATATTGACCAATAAAAAATAAAAATCCCGACCAAAAACAATATAAAAGCCACAACTATTTCACCCTGAGTGTTTATTGTAAATTACCCAAATATTTTATACTTTTGCATCGGTCAGTCAGAAAAAAAAATGCAATAAAACTAGCTTCACTAGTTTGGCCAAAGTGCTAAACAATTTTCACAATTGTTAAAAAAAATATTAAAAGCACACACTGGCTTGAATATTGCAAAATAAAAAAAAAAAAAACAATACTGACCTATAATCTATAATTTGAATCCCCCCCAAACAATATAAGTGATTTGATATCAACGGATGAACACACAAAGCTCTAAAATAGGATGCATTTAAAATAAAAGTAAGTAAAAATAATGTCATAAAATGAATTAATCTTGTATTCGGTAGGTTCGTTACTAATTTGACTACACTACTTAATTTCAGCGTTTTTAGGTAAAATAATTGAAATTATTAATTTGGTGCGGCTGGAGCCGTCAATTTAGCTAAGATTTGTGTACCAATTCATGAAAAAAGTAAGCAGTCGAACAGTTAAAACAATTTTCGGTTGTGTTTTCTGTTTTTTGGAGTTTCAGAAATCTGGACTACGGATTCCAGTCATTGGAGAGCCGATCTGACAGGATTTAATTAGTTGATGTTTTCAATACAAGATCCTTTGTTACACGATTCCGGCTCTATTGGGTGCTTCTCTACAGGTATCAATTCTCTGTATACATTTGAATTTATCAATAAAAGCTACAACTATTTCACCATGAATAAGCAACAATTTTAATATTGTTGAAAAAAAAATTGAAGCACACACTTGCTTAAATATTGCAAAAAAAAATTCAATAATAACCAATTTTAATATTGACCAATAAAAAATAAAAATCCCGACCAAAAACAATATAAAAGCCACAACTATTTCACCCTGAGTGTTTATTGTAAATTACCCAAATATTTTATACTTTTGCATCGGTCAGTCAGAAAAAAAAAATGCAATAAAACTAGCTTCACTAGTTTGGCCAAAGTGCTAAACAATTTTCACAATTGTTAAAAAAAATATTAAAAGCACACACTGGCTTGAATATTGCAAAATAAAAAAAAAAAAACAATACTGACCTATAATCTATAATTTGAATCCCCCCCCAAACAATATAAGTGATTTGATATCAACGGATGAACACACAAAGCTCTAAAATAGGATGCATTTAAAATAAAAGTAAGTAAAAATAATGTCATAAAATGAATTAATCTTGTATTCGGTAGGTTCGTTACTAATTTGACTACACTACTTAATTTCAGCGTTTTTAGGTAAAATAATTGAAATTATTAATTTGGTGCGGCTGGAGCCGTCAATTTAGCTAAGATTTGTGTACCAATTCATGAAAAAAGTAAGCAGTCGAACAGTTAAAACAATTTTCGGTTGTGTTTTCTGTTTTTTGGAGTTTCAGAAATCTGGACTACGGATTCCAGTCATTGGAGAGCCGATCTGACAGGATTTAATTAGTTGATGTTCTCAATACAAGATCCTTTGTTACACGATTCCGGCTCTATTGGGTGCTTCTCTACAGGTATCAATTCTCTGTATACATTTGAATTTATCAATAAAAGCTACAACTATTTCACCATGAATAAGCAACAATTTTAATATTGTTGAAAAAAAATTGAAGCACACACTTGCTTAAATATTGCAAAAAAAAATTCAATAATAACCAATTTTAATATTGACCAATAAAAAATAAAAATCCCGACCAAAAACAATATAAAAGCCACAACTATTTCACCCTGAGTGTTTATTGTAAATTACCCAAATATTTTATACTTTTGCATCGGTCAGTCAGAAAAAAAAATGCAATAAAACTAGCTTCACTAGTTTGGCCAAAGTGCTAAACAATTTTCACAATTGTTAAAAAAAATATTAAAAGCACACACTGGCTTGAATATTGCAAAATAAAAAAAAAAAAAACAATACTGACCTATAATCTATAATTTGAATCCCCCCCAAACAATATAAGTGATTTGATATCAACGGATGAACACACAAAGCTCTAAAATAGGATGCATTTAAAATAAAAGTAAGTAAAAATAATGTCATAAAATGAATTAATCTTGTATTCGGTAGGTTCGTTACTAATTTGACTACACTACTTAATTTCAGCGTTTTTAGGTAAAATAATTGAAATTATTAATTTGGTGCGGCTGGAGCCGTCAATTTAGCTAAGATTTGTGTACCAATTCATGAAAAAAGTAAGCAGTCGAACAGTTAAAACAATTTTCGGTTGTGTTTTCTGTTTTTTGGAGTTTCAGAAATCTGGACTACGGATTCCAGTCATTGGAGAGCCGATCTGACAGGATTTAATTAGTTGATGTTTTCAATACAAGATCCTTTGTTACACGATTCCGGCTCTATTGGGTGCTTCTCTACAGGTATCAATTCTCTGTATACATTTGAATTTATCAATAAAAGCTACAACTATTTCACCATGAATAAGCAACAATTTTAATATTGTTGAAAAAAAAATTGAAGCACACACTTGCTTAAATATTGCAAAAAAAAATTCAATAATAACCAATTTTAATATTGACCAATAAAAAATAAAAATCCCGACCAAAAACAATATAAAAGCCACAACTATTTCACCCTGAGTGTTTATTGTAAATTACCCAAATATTTTATACTTTTGCATCGGTCAGTCAGAAAAAAAAAATGCAATAAAACTAGCTTCACTAGTTTGGCCAAAGTGCTAAACAATTTTCACAATTGTTAAAAAAAATATTAAAAGCACACACTGGCTTGAATATTGCAAAATAAAAAAAAAAAAACAATACTGACCTATAATCTATAATTTGAATCCCCCCCCAAACAATATAAGTGATTTGATATCAACGGATGAACACACAAAGCTCTAAAATAGGATGCATTTAAAATAAAAGTAAGTAAAAATAATGTCATAAAATGAATTAATCTTGTATTCGGTAGGTTCGTTACTAATTTGACTACACTACTTAATTTCAGCGTTTTTAGGTAAAATAATTGAAATTATTAATTTGGTGCGGCTGGAGCCGTCAATTTAGCTAAGATTTGTGTACCAATTCATGAAAAAAGTAAGCAGTCGAACAGTTAAAACAATTTTCGGTTGTGTTTTCTGTTTTTTGGAGTTTCAGAAATCTGGACTACGGATTCCAGTCATTGGAGAGCCGATCTGACAGGATTTAATTAGTTGATGTTCTCAATACAAGATCCTTTGTTACACGATTCCGGCTCTATTGGGTGCTTCTCTACAGGTATCAATTCTCTGTATACATTTGAATTTATCAATAAAAGCTACAACTATTTCACCATGAATAAGCAACAATTTTAATATTGTTGAAAAAAAATTGAAGCACACACTTGCTTAAATATTGCAAAAAAAAATTCAATAATAACCAATTTTAATATTGACCAATAAAAAATAAAAATCCCGACCAAAAACAATATAAAAGCCACAACTATTTCACCCTGAGTGTTTATTGTAAATTACCCAAATATTTTATACTTTTGCATCGGTCAGTCAGAAAAAAAAATGCAATAAAACTAGCTTCACTAGTTTGGCCAAAGTGCTAAACAATTTTCACAATTGTTAAAAAAAATATTAAAAGCACACACTGGCTTGAATATTGCAAAATAAAAAAAAAAAAAACAATACTGACCTATAATCTATAATTTGAATCCCCCCCAAACAATATAAGTGATTTGATATCAACGGATGAACACACAAAGCTCTAAAATAGGATGCATTTAAAATAAAAGTAAGTAAAAATAATGTCATAAAATGAATTAATCTTGTATTCGGTAGGTTCGTTACTAATTTGACTACACTACTTAATTTCAGCGTTTTTAGGTAAAATAATTGAAATTATTAATTTGGTGCGGCTGGAGCCGTCAATTTAGCTAAGATTTGTGTACCAATTCATGAAAAAAGTAAGCAGTCGAACAGTTAAAACAATTTTCGGTTGTGTTTTCTGTTTTTTGGAGTTTCAGAAATCTGGACTACGGATTCCAGTCATTGGAGAGCCGATCTGACAGGATTTAATTAGTTGATGTTCTCAATACAAGATCCTTTGTTACACGATTCCGGCTCTATTGGGTGCTTCTCTACAGGTATCAATTCTCTGTATACATTTGAATTTATCAATAAAAGCTACAACTATTTCACCATGAATAAGCAACAATTTTAATATTGTTGAAAAAAAATTGAAGCACACACTTGCTTAAATATTGCAAAAAAAAATTCAATAATAACCAATTTTAATATTGACCAATAAAAAATAAAAATCCCGACCAAAAACAATATAAAAGCCACAACTATTTCACCCTGAGTGTTTATTGTAAATTACCCAAATATTTTATACTTTTGCATCGGTCAGTCAGAAAAAAAAATGCAATAAAACTAGCTTCACTAGTTTGGCCAAAGTGCTAAACAATTTTCACAATTGTTAAAAAAAATATTAAAAGCACACACTGGCTTGAATATTGCAAAATAAAAAAAAAAAAAACAATACTGACCTATAATCTATAATTTGAATCCCCCCCAAACAATATAAGTGATTTGATATCAACGGATGAACACACAAAGCTCTAAAATAGGATGCATTTAAAATAAAAGTAAGTAAAAATAATGTCATAAAATGAATTAATCTTGTATTCGGTAGGTTCGTTACTAATTTGACTACACTACTTAATTTCAGCGTTTTTAGGTAAAATAATTGAAATTATTAATTTGGTGCGGCTGGAGCCGTCAATTTAGCTAAGATTTGTGTACCAATTCATGAAAAAAGTAAGCAGTCGAACAGTTAAAACAATTTTCGGTTGTGTTTTCTGTTTTTTGGAGTTTCAGAAATCTGGACTACGGATTCCAGTCATTGGAGAGCCGATCTGACAGGATTTAATTAGTTGATGTTCTCAATACAAGATCCTTTGTTACACGATTCCGGCTCTATTGGGTGCTTCTCTACAGGTATCAATTCTCTGTATACATTTGAATTTATCAATAAAAGCTACAACTATTTCACCATGAATAAGCAACAATTTTAATATTGTTGAAAAAAAATTGAAGCACACACTTGCTTAAATATTGCAAAAAAAAATTCAATAATAACCAATTTTAATATTGACCAATAAAAAATAAAAATCCCGACCAAAAACAATATAAAAGCCACAACTATTTCACCCTGAGTGTTTATTGTAAATTACCCAAATATTTTATACTTTTGCATCGGTCAGTCAGAAAAAAAAATGCAATAAAACTAGCTTCACTAGTTTGGCCAAAGTGCTAAACAATTTTCACAATTGTTAAAAAAAATATTAAAAGCACACACTGGCTTGAATATTGCAAAATAAAAAAAAAAAAAACAATACTGACCTATAATCTATAATTTGAATCCCCCCCAAACAATATAAGTGATTTGATATCAACGGATGAACACACAAAGCTCTAAAATAGGATGCATTTAAAATAAAAGTAAGTAAAAATAATGTCATAAAATGAATTAATCTTGTATTCGGTAGGTTCGTTACTAATTTGACTACACTACTTAATTTCAGCGTTTTTAGGTAAAATAATTGAAATTATTAATTTGGTGCGGCTGGAGCCGTCAATTTAGCTAAGATTTGTGTACCAATTCATGAAAAAAGTAAGCAGTCGAACAGTTAAAACAATTTTCGGTTGTGTTTTCTGTTTTTTGGAGTTTCAGAAATCTGGACTACGGATTCCAGTCATTGGAGAGCCGATCTGACAGGATTTAATTAGTTGATGTTCTCAATACAAGATCCTTTGTTACACGATTCCGGCTCTATTGGGTGCTTCTCTACAGGTATCAATTCTCTGTATACATTTGAATTTATCAATAAAAGCTACAACTATTTCACCATGAATAAGCAACAATTTTAATATTGTTGAAAAAAAATTGAAGCACACACTTGCTTAAATATTGCAAAAAAAAATTCAATAATAACCAATTTTAATATTGACCAATAAAAAATAAAAATCCCGACCAAAAACAATATAAAAGCCACAACTATTTCACCCTGAGTGTTTATTGTAAATTACCCAAATATTTTATACTTTTGCATCGGTCAGTCAGAAAAAAAAATGCAATAAAACTAGCTTCACTAGTTTGGCCAAAGTGCTAAACAATTTTCACAATTGTTAAAAAAAATATTAAAAGCACACACTGGCTTGAATATTGCAAAATAAAAAAAAAAAAAACAATACTGACCTATAATCTATAATTTGAATCCCCCCCAAACAATATAAGTGATTTGATATCAACGGATGAACACACAAAGCTCTAAAATAGGATGCATTTAAAATAAAAGTAAGTAAAAATAATGTCATAAAATGAATTAATCTTGTATTCGGTAGGTTCGTTACTAATTTGACTACACTACTTAATTTCAGCGTTTTTAGGTAAAATAATTGAAATTATTAATTTGGTGCGGCTGGAGCCGTCAATTTAGCTAAGATTTGTGTACCAATTCATGAAAAAAGTAAGCAGTCGAACAGTTAAAACAATTTTCGGTTGTGTTTTCTGTTTTTTGGAGTTTCAGAAATCTGGACTACGGATTCCAGTCATTGGAGAGCCGATCTGACAGGATTTAATTAGTTGATGTTCTCAATACAAGATCCTTTGTTACACGATTCCGGCTCTATTGGGTGCTTCTCTACAGGTATCAATTCTCTGTATACATTTGAATTTATCAATAAAAGCTACAACTATTTCACCATGAATAAGCAACAATTTTAATATTGTTGAAAAAAAATTGAAGCACACACTTGCTTAAATATTGCAAAAAAAAATTCAATAATAACCAATTTTAATATTGACCAATAAAAAATAAAAATCCCGACCAAAAACAATATAAAAGCCACAACTATTTCACCCTGAGTGTTTATTGTAAATTACCCAAATATTTTATACTTTTGCATCGGTCAGTCAGAAAAAAAAATGCAATAAAACTAGCTTCACTAGTTTGGCCAAAGTGCTAAACAATTTTCACAATTGTTAAAAAAAATATTAAAAGCACACACTGGCTTGAATATTGCAAAATAAAAAAAAAAAAAACAATACTGACCTATAATCTATAATTTGAATCCCCCCCAAACAATATAAGTGATTTGATATCAACGGATGAACACACAAAGCTCTAAAATAGGATGCATTTAAAATAAAAGTAAGTAAAAATAATGTCATAAAATGAATTAATCTTGTATTCGGTAGGTTCGTTACTAATTTGACTACACTACTTAATTTCAGCGTTTTTAGGTAAAATAATTGAAATTATTAATTTGGTGCGGCTGGAGCCGTCAATTTAGCTAAGATTTGTGTACCAATTCATGAAAAAAGTAAGCAGTCGAACAGTTAAAACAATTTTCGGTTGTGTTTTCTGTTTTTTGGAGTTTCAGAAATCTGGACTACGGATTCCAGTCATTGGAGAGCCGATCTGACAGGATTTAATTAGTTGATGTTCTCAATACAAGATCCTTTGTTACACGATTCCGGCTCTATTGGGTGCTTCTCTACAGGTATCAATTCTCTGTATACATTTGAATTTATCAATAAAAGCTACAACTATTTCACCATGAATAAGCAACAATTTTAATATTGTTGAAAAAAAATTGAATCACACACTTGCTTAAATATTGCAAAAAAAAATTCAATAATAACCAATTTTAATATTGACCAATAAAAAATAAAAATCCCGACCAAAAACAATATAAAAGCCACAACTATTTCACCCTGAGTGTTTATTGTAAATTACCCAAATATTTTATACTTTTGCATCGGTCAGTCAGAAAAAAAAATGCAATAAAACTAGCTTCACTAGTTTGGCCAAAGTGCTAAACAATTTTCACAATTGTTAAAAAAAATATTAAAAGCACACACTGGCTTGAATATTGCAAAATAAAAAAAAAAAAAACAATACTGACCTATAATCTATAATTTGAATCCCCCCCAAACAATATAAGTGATTTGATATCAACGGATGAACACACAAAGCTCTAAAATAGGATGCATTTAAAATAAAAGTAAGTAAAAATAATGTCATAAAATGAATTAATCTTGTATTCGGTAGGTTCGTTACTAATTTGACTACACTACTTAATTTCAGCGTTTTTAGGTAAAATAATTGAAATTATTAATTTGGTGCGGCTGGAGCCGTCAATTTAGCTAAGATTTGTGTACCAATTCATGAAAAAAGTAAGCAGTCGAACAGTTAAAACAATTTTCGGTTGTGTTTTCTGTTTTTTGGAGTTTCAGAAATCTGGACTACGGATTCCAGTCATTGGAGAGCCGATCTGACAGGATTTAATTAGTTGATGTTCTCAATACAAGATCCTTTGTTACACGATTCCGGCTCTATTGGGTGCTTCTCTACAGGTATCAATTCTCTGTATACATTTGAATTTATCAATAAAAGCTACAACTATTTCACCATGAATAAGCAACAATTTTAATATTGTTGAAAAAAAATTGAAGCACACACTTGCTTAAATATTGCAAAAAAAAATTCAATAATAACCAATTTTAATATTGACCAATAAAAAATAAAAATCCCGACCAAAAACAATATAAAAGCCACAACTATTTCACCCTGAGTGTTTATTGTAAATTACCCAAATATTTTATACTTTTGCATCGGTCAGTCAGAAAAAAAAATGCAATAAAACTAGCTTCACTAGTTTGGCCAAAGTGCTAAACAATTTTCACAATTGTTAAAAAAAATATTAAAAGCACACACTGGCTTGAATATTGCAAAATAAAAAAAAAAAAAACAATACTGACCTATAATCTATAATTTGAATCCCCCCCAAACAATATAAGTGATTTGATATCAACGGATGAACACACAAAGCTCTAAAATAGGATGCATTTAAAATAAAAGTAAGTAAAAATAATGTCATAAAATGAATTAATCTTGTATTCGGTAGGTTCGTTACTAATTTGACTACACTACTTAATTTCAGCGTTTTTAGGTAAAATAATTGAAATTATTAATTTGGTGCGGCTGGAGCCGTCAATTTAGCTAAGATTTGTGTACCAATTCATGAAAAAAGTAAGCAGTCGAACAGTTAAAACAATTTTCGGTTGTGTTTTCTGTTTTTTGGAGTTTCAGAAATCTGGACTACGGATTCCAGTCATTGGAGAGCCGATCTGACAGGATTTAATTAGTTGATGTTTTCAATACAAGATCCTTTGTTACACGATTCCGGCTCTATTGGGTGCTTCTCTACAGGTATCAATTCTCTGTATACATTTGAATTTATCAATAAAAGCTACAACTATTTCACCATGAATAAGCAACAATTTTAATATTGTTGAAAAAAAATTGAAGCACACACTTGCTTAAATATTGCAAAAAAAAATTCAATAATAACCAATTTTAATATTGACCAATAAAAAATAAAAATCCCGACCAAAAACAATATAAAAGCCACAACTATTTCACCCTGAGTGTTTATTGTAAATTACCCAAATATTTCATACTTTTGCATCGGTCAGTCAGAAAAAAAAATGCAATAAAACTAGCTTCACTAGTTTGGCCAAAGTGCTAAACAATTTTCACAATTGTTAAAAAAAATATTAAAAGCACACACTGGCTTGAATATTGCAAAATAAAAAAAAAAAAAAACAATACTGACCTATAATCTATAATTTGAATCCCCCCCAAACAATATAAGTGATTTGATATCAACGGATGAACACACAAAGCTCTAAAATAGGATGCATTTAAAATAAAAGTAAGTAAAAATAATGTCATAAAATGAATTAATCTTGTATTCGGTAGGTTCGTTACTAATTTGACTACACTACTTAATTTCAGCGTTTTTAGGTAAAATAATTGAAGTTATTAATTTGGTGCGGCTGGAGCCGTCAATTTAGCTAAGATTTGTGTACCAATTCATGAAAAAAGTAAGCAGTCGAACAGTTAAAACAATTTTCGGTTGTGTTTTCTGTTTTTTGGAGTTTCAGAAATCTGGACTACGGATTCCAGTCATTGGAGAGCCGATCTGACAGGATTTAATTAGTTGATGTTTTCAATACAAGATCCTTTGTTACACGATTCCGGCTCTATTGGGTGCTTCTCTACAGGTATCAATTCTCTGTATACATTTGAATTTATCAATAAAAGCTACAACTATTTCACCATGAATAAGCAACAATTTTAATATTGTTGAAAAAAAATTGAAGCACACACTTGCTTAAATATTGCAAAAAAAAATTCAATAATAACCAATTTTAATATTGACCAATAAAAAATAAAAATCCCGACCAAAAACAATATAAAAGCCACAACTATTTCACCCTGAGTGTTTATTGTAAATTACCCAAATATTTCATACTTTTGCATCGGTCAGTCAGAAAAAAAAATGCAATAAAACTAGCTTCACTAGTTTGGCCAAAGTGCTAAACAATTTTCACAATTGTTAAAAAAAATATTAAAAGCACACACTGGCTTGAATATTGCAAAATAAAAAAAAAAAAAAACAATACTGACCTATAATCTATAATTTGAATCCCCCCCAAACAATATAAGTGATTTGATATCAACGGATGAACACACAAAGCTCTAAAATAGGATGCATTTAAAATAAAAGTAAGTAAAAATAATGTCATAAAATGAATTAATCTTGTATTCGGTAGGTTCGTTACTAATTTGACTACACTACTTAATTTCAGCGTTTTTAGGTAAAATAATTGAAATTATTAATTTGGTGCGGCTGGAGCCGTCAATTTAGCTAAGATTTGTGTACCAATTCATGAAAAAAGTAAGCAGTCGAACAGTTAAAACAATTTTCGGTTGTGTTTTCTGTTTTTTGGAGTTTCAGAAATCTGGACTACGGATTCCAGTCATTGGAGAGCCGATCTGACAGGATTTAATTAGTTGATGTTTTCAATACAAGATCCTTTGTTACACGATTCCGGCTCTATTGGGTGCTTCTCTACAGGTATCAATTCTCTGTATACATTTGAATTTATCAATAAAAGCTACAACTATTTCACCATGAATAAGCAACAATTTTAATATTGTTGAAAAAAAATTGAAGCACACACTTGCTTAAATATTGCAAAAAAAAATTCAATAATAACCAATTTTAATATTGACCAATAAAAAATAAAAATCCCGACCAAAAACAATATAAAAGCCACAACTATTTCACCCTGAGTGTTTATTGTAAATTACCCAAATATTTTATACTTTTGCATCGGTCAGTCAGAAAAAAAAAATGCAATAAAACTAGCTTCACTAGTTTGGCCAAAGTGCTAAACAATTTTCACAATTGTTAAAAAAAATATTAAAAGCACACACTGGCTTGAATATTGCAAAATAAAAAAAAAAAATAAAACAATACTGACCTATAATCTATAATTTGAATCCCCCCCAAACAATATAAGTGATTTGATATCAACGGATGAACACACAAAGCTCTAAAATAAGATGCATTTAAAATAAAAGTAAGTAAAAATAATGTCATAAAATGAATTAATCTTGTATTCGGTAGGTTCGTTACTAATTTGACTACACTACTTAATTTCAGCGTTTTTAGGTAAAATAATTGAAATTATTAATTTGGTGCGGCTGGAGCCGTCAATTTAGCTAAGATTTGTGTACCAATTCATGAAAAAAGTAAGCAGTCGAACAGTTAAAACAATTTTCGGTTGTGTTCTCTGTTTTTTGGAGTTTCAGAAATCTGGACTACGGATTCCAGTCATTGGAGAGCCGATCTGACAGGATTTAATTAGTTGATGTTTTCAATACAAGATCCTTTGTTACACGATTCCGGCTCTATTGGGTGCTTCTCTACAGGTATCAATTCTCTGTATACATTTGAATTTATCAATAAAAGCTACAACTATTTCACCATGAATAAGCAACAATTTTAATATTGTTGAAAAAAAATTGAAGCACACACTTGCTTAAATATTGCAAAAAAAAATTCAATAATAACCAATTTTAATATTGACCAATAAAAAATAAGAATCCCGACCAAAAACAATATAAAAGCCACAACTATTTCACCCTGAGTGTTTATTGTAAATTACCCAAATATTTTATACTTTTGCATCGGTCAGTCAGAAAAAAAAAATGCAATAAAACTAGCTTCACTAGTTTGGCCAAAGTGCTAAACAATTTTCACAATTGTTAAAAAAAATATTAAAAGCACACACTGGCTTGAATATTGCAAAATAAAAAAAAAAAATAAAACAATACTGACCTATAATCTATAATTTGAATCCCCCCCAAACAATATAAGTGATTTGATATCAACGGATGAACACACAAAGCTCTAAAATAGGATGCATTTAAAATAAAAGTAAGTAAAAATAATGTCATAAAATGAATTAATCTTGTATTCGGTAGGTTCGTTACTAATTTGACTACACTATTTAATTTCAGCGTTTTTAGGTAAAATAATTGAAATTATTAATTTGGTGCGGCTGGAGCCGTCAATTTAGCTAAGATTTGTGTACCAATTCATGAAAAAAGTAAGCAGTCGAACAGTTAAAACAATTTTCGGTTGTGTTTTCTGTTTTTTGGAGTTTCAGAAATCTGGACTACGGATTCCAGTCATTGGAGAGCCGATCTGACAGGATTTAATTAGTTGATGTTTTCAATACAAGATCCTTTGTTACACGATTCCGGCTCTATTGGGTGCTTCTCTACAGGTATCAATTCTCTGTATACATTTGAATTTATCAATAAAAGCTACAACTATTTCACCATGAATAAGCAACAATTTTAATATTGTTGAAAAAAAATTGAAGCACACACTTGCTTAAATATTGCAAAAAAAAATTCAATAATAACCAATTTTAATATTGACCAATAAAAAATAAAAATCCCGACCAAAAACAATATAAAAGCCACAACTATTTCACCCTGAGTGTTTATTGTAAATTACCCAAATATTTTATACTTTTGCATCGGTCAGTCAGAAAAAAAAAATGCAATAAAACTAGCTTCACTAGTTTGGCCAAAGTGCTAAACAATTTTCACAATTGTTAAAAAAAATATTAAAAGCACACACTGGCTTGAATATTGCAAAATAAAAAAAAAAAATAAAACAATACTGACCTATAATCTATAATTTGAATCCCCCCCAAACAATATAAGTGATTTGATATCAACGGATGAACACACAAAGCTCTAAAATAGGATGCATTTAAAATAAAAGTAAGTAAAAATAATGTCATAAAATGAATTAATCTTGTATTCGGTAGGTTCGTTACTAATTTGACTACACTATTTAATTTCAGCGTTTTTAGGTAAAATAATTGAAATTATTAATTTGGTGCGGCTGGAGCCGTCAATTTAGCTAAGATTTGTGTACCAATTCATGAAAAAAGTAAGCAGTCGAACAGTTAAAACAATTTTCGGTTGTGTTTTCTGTTTTTTGGAGTTTCAGAAATCTGGACTACGGATTCCAGTCATTGGAGAGCCGATCTGACAGGATTTAATTAGTTGATGTTTTCAATACAAGATCCTTTGTTACACGATTCCGGCTCTATTGGGTGCTTCTCTACAGGTATCAATTCTCTGTATACATTTGAATTTATCAATAAAAGCTACAACTATTTCACCATGAATAAGCAACAATTTTAATATTGTTGAAAAAAAATTGAAGCACACACTTGCTTAAATATTGCAAAAAAAAATTCAATAATAACCAATTTTAATATTGACCAATAAAAAATAAAAATCCCGACCAAAAACAATATAAAAGCCACAACTATTTCACCCTGAGTGTTTATTGTAAATTACCCAAATATTTTATACTTTTGCATCGGTCAGTCAGAAAAAAAAAATGCAATAAAACTAGCTTCACTAGTTTGGCCAAAGTGCTAAACAATTTTCACAATTGTTAAAAAAAATATTAAAAGCACACACTGGCTTGAATATTGCAAAATAAAAAAAAAAAATAAAACAATACTGACCTATAATCTATAATTTGAATCCCCCCCAAACAATATAAGTGATTTGATATCAACGGATGAACACACAAAGCTCTAAAATAGGATGCATTTAAAATAAAAGTAAGTAAAAATAATGTCATAAAATGAATTAATCTTGTATTCGGTAGGTTCGTTACTAATTTGACTACACTACTTAATTTCAGCGTTTTTAGGTAAAATAATTGAAGTTATTAATTTGGTGCGGCTGGAGCCGTCAATTTAGCTAAGATTTGTGTACCAATTCATGAAAAAAGTAAGCAGTCGAACAGTTAAAACAATTTTCGGTTGTGTTTTCTGTTTTTTGGAGTTTCAGAAATCTGGACTACGGATTCCAGTCATTGGAGAGCCGATCTGACAGGATTTAATTAGTTGATGTTTTCAATACAAGATCCTTTGTTACACGATTCCGGCTCTATTGGGTGCTTCTCTACAGGTATCAATTCTCTGTATACATTTGAATTTATCAATAAAAGCTACAACTATTTCACCATGAATAAGCAACAATTTTAATATTGTTGAAAAAAAATTGAAGCACACACTTGCTTAAATATTGCAAAAAAAAATTCAATAATAACCAATTTTAATATTGACCAATAAAAAATAAAAATCCCGACCAAAAACAATATAAAAGCCACAACTATTTCACCCTGAGTGTTTATTGTAAATTACCCAAATATTTTATACTTTTGCATCGGTCAGTCAGAAAAAAAAAATGCAATAAAACTAGCTTCACTAGTTTGGCCAAAGTGCTAAACAATTTTCACAATTGTTAAAAAAAATATTAAAAGCACACACTGGCTTGAATATTGCAAAATAAAAAAAAAAAATAAAACAATACTGACCTATAATCTATAATTTGAATCCCCCCCAAACAATATAAGTGATTTGATATCAACGGATGAACACACAAAGCTCTAAAATAGGATGCATTTAAAATAAAAGTAAGTAAAAATAATGTCATAAAATGAATTAATCTTGTATTCGGTAGGTTCGTTACTAATTTGACTACACTACTTAATTTCAGCGTTTTTAGGTAAAATAATTGAAATTATTAATTTGGTGCGGCTGGAGCCGTCAATTTAGCTAAGATTTGTGTACCAATTCATGAAAAAAGTAAGCAGTCGAACAGTTAAAACAATTTTCGGTTGTGTTTTCTGTTTTTTGGAGTTTCAGAAATCTGGACTACGGATTCCAGTCATTGGAGAGCCGATCTGACAGGATTTAATTAGTTGATGTTTTCAATACAAGATCCTTTGTTACACGATTCCGGCTCTATTGGGTGCTTCTCTACAGGTATCAATTCTCTGTATACATTTGAATTTATCAATAAAAGCTACAACTATTTCACCATGAATAAGCAACAATTTTAATATTGTTGAAAAAAAATTGAAGCACACACTTGCTTAAATATTGCAAAAAAAAATTCAATAATAACCAATTTTAATATTGACCAATAAAAAATAAAAATCCCGACCAAAAACAATATAAAAGCCACAACTATTTCACCCTGAGTGTTTATTGTAAATTACCCAAATATTTTATACTTTTGCATCGGTCAGTCAGAAAAAAAAAATGCAATAAAACTAGCTTCACTAGTTTGGCCAAAGTGCTAAACAATTTTCACAATTGTTAAAAAAAATATTAAAAGCACACACTGGCTTGAATATTGCAAAATAAAAAAAAAAAATAAAACAATACTGACCTATAATCTATAATTTGAATCCCCCCCAAACAATATAAGTGATTTGATATCAACGGATGAACACACAAAGCTCTAAAATAGGATGCATTTAAAATAAAAGTAAGTAAAAATAATGTCATAAAATGAATTAATCTTGTATTCGGTAGGTTCGTTACTAATTTGACTACACTACTTAATTTCAGCGTTTTTAGGTAAAATAATTGAAGTTATTAATTTGGTGCGGCTGGAGCCGTCAATTTAGCTAAGATTTGTGTACCAATTCATGAAAAAAGTAAGCAGTCGAACAGTTAAAACAATTTTCGGTTGTGTTTTCTGTTTTTTGGAGTTTCAGAAATCTGGACTACGGATTCCAGTCATTGGAGAGCCGATCTGACAGGATTTAATTAGTTGATGTTTTCAATACAAGATCCTTTGTTACACGATTCCGGCTCTATTGGGTGCTTCTCTACAGGTATCAATTCTCTGTATACATTTGAATTTATCAATAAAAGCTACAACTATTTCACCATGAATAAGCAACAATTTTAATATTGTTGAAAAAAAATTGAAGCACACACTTGCTTAAATATTGCAAAAAAAAATTCAATAATAACCAATTTTAATATTGACCAATAAAAAATAAAAATCCCGACCAAAAACAATATAAAAGCCACAACTATTTCACCCTGAGTGTTTATTGTAAATTACCCAAATATTTTATACTTTTGCATCGGTCAGTCAGAAAAAAAAAATGCAATAAAACTAGCTTCACTAGTTTGGCCAAAGTGCTAAACAATTTTCACAATTGTTAAAAAAAATATTAAAAGCACACACTGGCTTGAATATTGCAAAATAAAAAAAAAAAATAAAACAATACTGACCTATAATCTATAATTTGAATCCCCCCCAAACAATATAAGTGATTTGATATCAACGGATGAACACACAAAGCTCTAAAATAGGATGCATTTAAAATAAAAGTAAGTAAAAATAATGTCATAAAATGAATTAATCTTGTATTCGGTAGGTTCGTTACTAATTTGACTACACTACTTAATTTCAGCGTTTTTAGGTAAAATAATTGAAGTTATTAATTTGGTGCGGCTGGAGCCGTCAATTTAGCTAAGATTTGTGTACCAATTCATGAAAAAAGTAAGCAGTCGAACAGTTAAAACAATTTTCGGTTGTGTTTTCTGTTTTTTGGAGTTTCAGAAATCTGGACTACGGATTCCAGTCATTGGAGAGCCGATCTGACAGGATTTAATTAGTTGATGTTTTCAATACAAGATCCTTTGTTACACGATTCCGGCTCTATTGGGTGCTTCTCTACAGGTATCAATTCTCTGTATACATTTGAATTTATCAATAAAAGCTACAACTATTTCACCATGAATAAGCAACAATTTTAATATTGTTGAAAAAAAATTGAAGCACACACTTGCTTAAATATTGCAAAAAAAAATTCAATAATAACCAATTTTAATATTGACCAATAAAAAATAAAAATCCCGACCAAAAACAATATAAAAGCCACAACTATTTCACCCTGAGTGTTTATTGTAAATTACCCAAATATTTTATACTTTTGCATCGGTCAGTCAGAAAAAAAAAATGCAATAAAACTAGCTTCACTAGTTTGGCCAAAGTGCTAAACAATTTTCACAATTGTTAAAAAAAATATTAAAAGCACACACTGGCTTGAATATTGCAAAATAAAAAAAAAAAAAACAATACTGACCTATAATCTATAATTTGAATCCCCCCCCAAACAATATAAGTGATTTGATATCAACGGATGAACACACAAAGCTCTAAAATAGGATGCATTTAAAATAAAAGTAAGTAAAAATAATGTCATAAAATGAATTAATCTTGTATTCGGTAGGTTCGTTACTAATTTGACTACACTACTTAATTTCAGCGTTTTTAGGTAAAATAATTGAAGTTATTAATTTGGTGCGGCTGGAGCCGTCAATTTAGCTAAGATTTGTGTACCAATTCATGAAAAAAGTAAGCAGTCGAACAGTTAAAACAATTTTCGGTTGTGTTTTCTGTTTTTTGGAGTTTCAGAAATCTGGACTACGGATTCCAGTCATTGGAGAGCCGATCTGACAGGATTTAATTAGTTGATGTTTTCAATACAAGATCCTTTGTTACACGATTCCGGCTCTATTGGGTGCTTCTCTACAGGTATCAATTCTCTGTATACATTTGAATTTATCAATAAAAGCTACAACTATTTCACCATGAATAAGCAACAATTTTAATATTGTTGAAAAAAAATTGAAGCACACACTTGCTTAAATATTGCAAAAAAAAATTCAATAATAACCAATTTTAATATTGACCAATAAAAAATAAAAATCCCGACCAAAAACAATATAAAAGCCACAACTATTTCACCCTGAGTGTTTATTGTAAATTACCCAAATATTTTATACTTTTGCATCGGTCAGTCAGAAAAAAAAATGCAATAAAACTAGCTTCACTAGTTTGGCCAAAGTGCTAAACAATTTTCACAATTGTTAAAAAAAATATTAAAAGCACACACTGGCTTGAATATTGCAAAATAAAAAAAAAAAAAAACAATACTGACCTATAATCTATAATTTGAATCCCCCCCAAACAATATAAGTGATTTGATATCAACGGATGAACACACAAAGCTCTAAAATAGGATGCATTTAAAATAAAAGTAAGTAAAAATAATGTCATAAAATGAATTAATCTTGTATTCGGTAGGTTCGTTACTAATTTGACTACACTACTTAATTTCAGCGTTTTTAGGTAAAATAATTGAAATTATTAATTTGGTGCGGCTGGAGCCGTCAATTTAGCTAAGATTTGTGTACCAATTCATGAAAAAAGTAAGCAGTCGAACAGTTAAAACAATTTTCGGTTGTGTTTTCTGTTTTTTGGAGTTTCAGAAATCTGGACTACGGATTCCAGTCATTGGAGAGCCGATCTGACAGGATTTAATTAGTTGATGTTTTCAATACAAGATCCTTTGTTACACGATTCCGGCTCTATTGGGTGCTTCTCTACAGGTATCAATTCTCTGTATACATTTGAATTTATCAATAAAAGCTACAACTATTTCACCATGAATAAGCAACAATTTTAATATTGTTGAAAAAAAATTGAAGCACACACTTGCTTAAATATTGCAAAAAAAAATTCAATAATAACCAATTTTAATATTGACCAATAAAAAATAAAAATCCCGACCAAAAACAATATAAAAGCCACAACTATTTCACCCTGAGTGTTTATTGTAAATTACCCAAATATTTCATACTTTTGCATCGGTCAGTCAGAAAAAAAAATGCAATAAAACTAGCTTCACTAGTTTGGCCAAAGTGCTAAACAATTTTCACAATTGTTAAAAAAAATATTAAAAGCACACACTGGCTTGAATATTGCAAAATAAAAAAAAAAAAAAACAATACTGACCTATAATCTATAATTTGAATCCCCCCCAAACAATATAAGTGATTTGATATCAACGGATGAACACACAAAGCTCTAAAATAGGATGCATTTAAAATAAAAGTAAGTAAAAATAATGTCATAAAATGAATTAATCTTGTATTCGGTAGGTTCGTTACTAATTTGACTACACTACTTAATTTCAGCGTTTTTAGGTAAAATAATTGAAGTTATTAATTTGGTGCGGCTGGAGCCGTCAATTTAGCTAAGATTTGTGTACCAATTCATGAAAAAAGTAAGCAGTCGAACAGTTAAAACAATTTTCGGTTGTGTTTTCTGTTTTTTGGAGTTTCAGAAATCTGGACTACGGATTCCAGTCATTGGAGAGCCGATCTGACAGGATTTAATTAGTTGATGTTTTCAATACAAGATCCTTTGTTACACGATTCCGGCTCTATTGGGTGCTTCTCTACAGGTATCAATTCTCTGTATACATTTGAATTTATCAATAAAAGCTACAACTATTTCACCATGAATAAGCAACAATTTTAATATTGTTGAAAAAAAATTGAAGCACACACTTGCTTAAATATTGCAAAAAAAAATTCAATAATAACCAATTTTAATATTGACCAATAAAAAATAAAAATCCCGACCAAAAACAATATAAAAGCCACAACTATTTCACCCTGAGTGTTTATTGTAAATTACCCAAATATTTCATACTTTTGCATCGGTCAGTCAGAAAAAAAAATGCAATAAAACTAGCTTCACTAGTTTGGCCAAAGTGCTAAACAATTTTCACAATTGTTAAAAAAAATATTAAAAGCACACACTGGCTTGAATATTGCAAAATAAAAAAAAAAAAAAACAATACTGACCTATAATCTATAATTTGAATCCCCCCCAAACAATATAAGTGATTTGATATCAACGGATGAACACACAAAGCTCTAAAATAGGATGCATTTAAAATAAAAGTAAGTAAAAATAATGTCATAAAATGAATTAATCTTGTATTCGGTAGGTTCGTTACTAATTTGACTACACTACTTAATTTCAGCGTTTTTAGGTAAAATAATTGAAATTATTAATTTGGTGCGGCTGGAGCCGTCAATTTAGCTAAGATTTGTGTACCAATTCATGAAAAAAGTAAGCAGTCGAACAGTTAAAACAATTTTCGGTTGTGTTTTCTGTTTTTTTGAGTTTCAGAAATCTGGACTACGGATTCCAGTCATTGGAGAGCCGATCTGACAGGATTTAATTAGTTGATGTTTTCAATACAAGATCCTTTGTTACACGATTCCGGCTCTATTGGGTGCTTCTCTACAGGTATCAATTCTCTGTATACATTTGAATTTATCAATAAAAGCTACAACTATTTCACCATGAATAAGCAACAATTTTAATATTGTTGAAAAAAAATTGAAGCACACACTTGCTTAAATATTGCAAAAAAAAATTCAATAATAACCAATTTTAATATTGACCAATAAAAAATAAAAATCCCGACCAAAAACAATATAAAAGCCACAACTATTTCACCCTGAGTGTTTATTGTAAATTACCCAAATATTTTATACTTTTGCATCGGTCAGTCAGAAAAAAAAAATGCAATAAAACTAGCTTCACTAGTTTGGCCAAAGTGCTAAACAATTTTCACAATTGTTAAAAAAAATATTAAAAGCACACACTGGCTTGAATATTGCAAAATAAAAAAAAAAAATAAAACAATACTGACCTATAATCTATAATTTGAATCCCCCCCAAACAATATAAGTGATTTGATATCAACGGATGAACACACAAAGCTCTAAAATAAGATGCATTTAAAATAAAAGTAAGTAAAAATAATGTCATAAAATGAATTAATCTTGTATTCGGTAGGTTCGTTACTAATTTGACTACACTACTTAATTTCAGCGTTTTTAGGTAAAATAATTGAAATTATTAATTTGGTGCGGCTGGAGCCGTCAATGTAGCTAAGATTTGTGTACCAATTCATGAAAAAAGTAAGCAGTCGAACAGTTAAAACAATTTTCGGTTGTGTTCTCTGTTTTTTGGAGTTTCAGAAATCTGGACTACGGATTCCAGTCATTGGAGAGCCGATCTGACAGGATTTAATTAGTTGATGTTTTCAATACAAGATCCTTTGTTACACGATTCCGGCTCTATTGGGTGCTTCTCTACAGGTATCAATTCTCTGTATACATTTGAATTTATCAATAAAAGCTACAACTATTTCACCATGAATAAGCAACAATTTTAATATTGTTGAAAAAAAATTGAAGCACACACTTGCTTAAATATTGCAAAAAAAAATTCAATAATAACCAATTTTAATATTGACCAATAAAAAATAAGAATCCCGACCAAAAACAATATAAAAGCCACAACTATTTCACCCTGAGTGTTTATTGTAAATTACCCAAATATTTTATACTTTTGCATCGGTCAGTCAGAAAAAAAAAATGCAATAAAACTAGCTTCACTAGTTTGGCCAAAGTGCTAAACAATTTTCACAATTGTTAAAAAAAATATTAAAAGCACACACTGGCTTGAATATTGCAAAATAAAAAAAAAAAATAAAACAATACTGACCTATAATCTATAATTTGAATCCCCCCCAAACAATATAAGTGATTTGATATCAACGGATGAACACACAAAGCTCTAAAATAAGATGCATTTAAAATAAAAGTAAGTAAAAATAATGTCATAAAATGAATTAATCTTGTATTCGGTAGGTTCGTTACTAATTTGACTACACTACTTAATTTCAGCGTTTTTAGGTAAAATAATTGAAATTATTAATTTGGTGCGGCTGGAGCCGTCAATTTAGCTAAGATTTGTGTACCAATTCATGAAAAAAGTAAGCAGTCGAACAGTTAAAACAATTTTCGGTTGTGTTTTCTGTTTTTTGGAGTTTCAGAAATCTGGACTACGGATTCCAGTCATTGGAGAGCCGATCTGACAGGATTTAATTAGTTGATGTTTTCAATACAAGATCCTTTGTTACACGATTCCGGCTCTATTGGGTGCTTCTCTACAGGTATCAATTCTCTGTATACATTTGAATTTATCAATAAAAGCTACAACTATTTCACCATGAATAAGCAACAATTTTAATATTGTTGAAAAAAAATTGAAGCACACACTTGCTTAAATATTGCAAAAAAAAATTCAATAATAACCAATTTTAATATTGACCAATAAAAAATAAAAATCCCGACCAAAAACAATATAAAAGCCACAACTATTTCACCCTGAGTGTTTATTGTAAATTACCCAAATATTTTATACTTTTGCATCGGTCAGTCAGAAAAAAAAAATGCAATAAAACTAGCTTCACTAGTTTGGCCAAAGTGCTAAACAATTTTCACAATTGTTAAAAAAAATATTAAAAGCACACACTGGCTTGAATATTGCAAAATAAAAAAAAAAAATAAAACAATACTGACCTATAATCTATAATTTGAATCCCCCCCAAACAATATAAGTGATTTGATATCAACGGATGAACACACAAAGCTCTAAAATAGGATGCATTTAAAATAAAAGTAAGTAAAAATAATGTCATAAAATGAATTAATCTTGTATTCGGTAGGTTCGTTACTAATTTGACTACACTATTTAATTTCAGCGTTTTTAGGTAAAATAATTGAAATTATTAATTTGGTGCGGCTGGAGCCGTCAATTTAGCTAAGATTTGTGTACCAATTCATGAAAAAAGTAAGCAGTCGAACAGTTAAAACAATTTTCGGTTGTGTTTTCTGTTTTTTGGAGTTTCAGAAATCTGGACTACGGATTCCAGTCATTGGAGAGCCGATCTGACAGGATTTAATTAGTTGATGTTTTCAATACAAGATCCTTTGTTACACGATTCCGGCTCTATTGGGTGCTTCTCTACAGGTATCAATTCTCTGTATACATTTGAATTTATCAATAAAAGCTACAACTATTTCACCATGAATAAGCAACAATTTTAATATTGTTGAAAAAAAATTGAAGCACACACTTGCTTAAATATTGCAAAAAAAAATTCAATAATAACCAATTTTAATATTGACCAATAAAAAATAAAAATCCCGACCAAAAACAATATAAAAGCCACAACTATTTCACCCTGAGTGTTTATTGTAAATTACCCAAATATTTTATACTTTTGCATCGGTCAGTCAGAAAAAAAAAATGCAATAAAACTAGCTTCACTAGTTTGGCCAAAGTGCTAAACAATTTTCACAATTGTTAAAAAAAATATTAAAAGCACACACTGGCTTGAATATTGCAAAATAAAAAAAAAAAATAAAACAATACTGACCTATAATCTATAATTTGAATCCCCCCCAAACAATATAAGTGATTTGATATCAACGGATGAACACACAAAGCTCTAAAATAGGATGCATTTAAAATAAAAGTAAGTAAAAATAATGTCATAAAATGAATTAATCTTGTATTCGGTAGGTTCGTTACTAATTTGACTACACTACTTAATTTCAGCGTTTTTAGGTAAAATAATTGAAGTTATTAATTTGGTGCGGCTGGAGCCGTCAATTTAGCTAAGATTTGTGTACCAATTCATGAAAAAAGTAAGCAGTCGAACAGTTAAAACAATTTTCGGTTGTGTTTTCTGTTTTTTGGAGTTTCAGAAATCTGGACTACGGATTCCAGTCATTGGAGAGCCGATCTGACAGGATTTAATTAGTTGATGTTTTCAATACAAGATCCTTTGTTACACGATTCCGGCTCTATTGGGTGCTTCTCTACAGGTATCAATTCTCTGTATACATTTGAATTTATCAATAAAAGCTACAACTATTTCACCATGAATAAGCAACAATTTTAATATTGTTGAAAAAAAATTGAAGCACACACTTGCTTAAATATTGCAAAAAAAAATTCAATAATAACCAATTTTAATATTGACCAATAAAAAATAAAAATCCCGACCAAAAACAATATAAAAGCCACAACTATTTCACCCTGAGTGTTTATTGTAAATTACCCAAATATTTTATACTTTTGCATCGGTCAGTCAGAAAAAAAAAATGCAATAAAACTAGCTTCACTAGTTTGGCCAAAGTGCTAAACAATTTTCACAATTGTTAAAAAAAATATTAAAAGCACACACTGGCTTGAATATTGCAAAATAAAAAAAAAAAATAAAACAATACTGACCTATAATCTATAATTTGAATCCCCCCCAAACAATATAAGTGATTTGATATCAACGGATGAACACACAAAGCTCTAAAATAGGATGCATTTAAAATAAAAGTAAGTAAAAATAATGTCATAAAATGAATTAATCTTGTATTCGGTAGGTTCGTTACTAATTTGACTACACTACTTAATTTCAGCGTTTTTAGGTAAAATAATTGAAGTTATTAATTTGGTGCGGCTGGAGCCGTCAATTTAGCTAAGATTTGTGTACCAATTCATGAAAAAAGTAAGCAGTCGAACAGTTAAAACAATTTTCGGTTGTGTTTTCTGTTTTTTGGAGTTTCAGAAATCTGGACTACGGATTCCAGTCATTGGAGAGCCGATCTGACAGGATTTAATTAGTTGATGTTTTCAATACAAGATCCTTTGTTACACGATTCCGGCTCTATTGGGTGCTTCTCTACAGGTATCAATTCTCTGTATACATTTGAATTTATCAATAAAAGCTACAACTATTTCACCATGAATAAGCAACAATTTTAATATTGTTGAAAAAAAATTGAAGCACACACTTGCTTAAATATTGCAAAAAAAAATTCAATAATAACCAATTTTAATATTGACCAATAAAAAATAAAAATCCCGACCAAAAACAATATAAAAGCCACAACTATTTCACCCTGAGTGTTTATTGTAAATTACCCAAATATTTTATACTTTTGCATCGGTCAGTCAGAAAAAAAAAATGCAATAAAACTAGCTTCACTAGTTTGGCCAAAGTGCTAAACAATTTTCACAATTGTTAAAAAAAATATTAAAAGCACACACTGGCTTGAATATTGCAAAATAAAAAAAAAAAATAAAACAATACTGACCTATAATCTATAATTTGAATCCCCCCCAAACAATATAAGTGATTTGATATCAACGGATGAACACACAAAGCTCTAAAATAGGATGCATTTAAAATAAAAGTAAGTAAAAATAATGTCATAAAATGAATTAATCTTGTATTCGGTAGGTTCGTTACTAATTTGACTACACTACTTAATTTCAGCGTTTTTAGGTAAAATAATTGAAGTTATTAATTTGGTGCGGCTGGAGCCGTCAATTTAGCTAAGATTTGTGTACCAATTCATGAAAAAAGTAAGCAGTCGAACAGTTAAAACAATTTTCGGTTGTGTTTTCTGTTTTTTGGAGTTTCAGAAATCTGGACTACGGATTCCAGTCATTGGAGAGCCGATCTGACAGGATTTAATTAGTTGATGTTTTCAATACAAGATCCTTTGTTACACGATTCCGGCTCTATTGGGTGCTTCTCTACAGGTATCAATTCTCTGTATACATTTGAATTTATCAATAAAAGCTACAACTATTTCACCATGAATAAGCAACAATTTTAATATTGTTGAAAAAAAATTGAAGCACACACTTGCTTAAATATTGCAAAAAAAAATTCAATAATAACCAATTTTAATATTGACCAATAAAAAATAAAAATCCCGACCAAAAACAATATAAAAGCCACAACTATTTCACCCTGAGTGTTTATTGTAAATTACCCAAATATTTTATACTTTTGCATCGGTCAGTCAGAAAAAAAAAATGCAATAAAACTAGCTTCACTAGTTTGGCCAAAGTGCTAAACAATTTTCACAATTGTTAAAAAAAATATTAAAAGCACACACTGGCTTGAATATTGCAAAATAAAAAAAAAAAATAAAACAATACTGACCTATAATCTATAATTTGAATCCCCCCCAAACAATATAAGTGATTTGATATCAACGGGTGAACACACAAAGCTCTAAAATAGGATGCATTTAAAATAAAAGTAAGTAAAAATAATGTCATAAAATGAATTAATCTTGTATTCGGTAGGTTCGTTACTAATTTGACTACACTACTTAATTTCAGCGTTTTTAGGTAAAATAATTGAAGTTATTAATTTGGTGCGGCTGGAGCCGTCAATTTAGCTAAGATTTGTGTACCAATTCATGAAAAAAGTAAGCAGTCGAACAGTTAAAACAATTTTCGGTTGTGTTTTCTGTTTTTTGGAGTTTCAGAAATCTGGACTACGGATTCCAGTCATTGGAGAGCCGATCTGACAGGATTTAATTAGTTGATGTTTTCAATACAAGATCCTTTGTTACACGATTCCGGCTCTATTGGGTGCTTCTCTACAGGTATCAATTCTCTGTATACATTTGAATTTATCAATAAAAGCTACAACTATTTCACCATGAATAAGCAACAATTTTAATATTGTTGAAAAAAAATTGAAGCACACACTTGCTTAAATATTGCAAAAAAAAATTCAATAATAACCAATTTTAATATTGACCAATAAAAAATAGAAATCCCGACCAAAAACAATATAAAAGCCACAACTATTTCACCCTGAGTGTTTATTGTAAATTACCCAAATATTTTATACTTTTGCATCGGTCAGTCAGAAAAAAAAAATGCAATAAAACTAGCTTCACTAGTTTGGCCAAAGTGCTAAACAATTTTCACAATTGTTAAAAAAAATATTAAAAGCACACACTGGCTTGAATATTGCAAAATAAAAAAAAAAAATAAAACAATACTGACCTATAATCTATAATTTGAATCCCCCCCAAACAATATAAGTGATTTGATATCAACGGATGAACACACAAAGCTCTAAAATAGGATGCATTTAAAATAAAAGTAAGTAAAAATAATGTCATAAAATGAATTAATCTTGTATTCGGTAGGTTCGTTACTAATTTGACTACACTACTTAATTTCAGCGTTTTTAGGTAAAATAATTGAAGTTATTAATTTGGTGCGGCTGGAGCCGTCAATTTAGCTAAGATTTGTGTACCAATTCATGAAAAAAGTAAGCAGTCGAACAGTTAAAACAATTTTCGGTTGTGTTTTCTGTTTTTTGGAGTTTCAGAAATCTGGACTACGGATTCCAGTCATTGGAGAGCCGATCTGACAGGATTTAATTAGTTGATGTTTTCAATACAAGATCCTTTGTTACACGATTCCGGCTCTATTGGGTGCTTCTCTACAGGTATCAATTCTCTGTATACATTTGAATTTATCAATAAAAGCTACAACTATTTCACCATGAATAAGCAACAATTTTAATATTGTTGAAAAAAAATTGAAGCACACACTTGCTTAAATATTGCAAAAAAAAATTCAATAATAACCAATTTTAATATTGACCAATAAAAAATAAAAATCCCGACCAAAAACAATATAAAAGCCACAACTATTTCACCCTGAGTGTTTATTGTAAATTACCCAAATATTTTATACTTTTGCATCGGTCAGTCAGAAAAAAAAAATGCAATAAAACTAGCTTCACTAGTTTGGCCAAAGTGCTAAACAATTTTCACAATTGTTAAAAAAAATATTAAAAGCACACACTGGCTTGAATATTGCAAAATAAAAAAAAAAAATAAAACAATACTGACCTATAATCTATAATTTGAATCCCCCCCAAACAATATAAGTGATTTGATATCAACGGATGAACACACAAAGCTCTAAAATAGGATGCATTTAAAATAAAAGTAAGTAAAAATAATCTCATAAAATGAATTAATCTTGTATTCGGTAGGTTCGTTACTAATTTGACTACACTACTTAATTTCAGCGTTTTTAGGTAAAATAATTGAAATTATTAATTTGGTGCGGCTGGAGCCGTCAATTTAGCTAAGATTTGTGTACCAATTCATGAAAAAAGTAAGCAGTCGAACAGTTAAAACAATTTTCGGTTGTGTTTTCTGTTTTTTGGAGTTTCAGAAATCTGGACTACGGATTCCAGTCATTGGAGAGCCGATCTGACAGGATTTAATTAGTTGATGTTTTCAATACAAGATCCTTTGTTACACGATTCCGGCTCTATTGGGTGCTTCTCTACAGGTATCAATTCTCTGTATACATTTGAATTTATCAATAAAAGCTACAACTATTTCACCATGAATAAGCAACAATTTTAATATTGTTGGAAAAAAATTGAAGCACACACTTGCTTAAATATTGCAAAAAAAAATTCAATAATAACCAATTTTAATATTGACCAATAAAAAATAAAAATCCCGACCAAAAACAATATAAAAGCCACAACTATTTCACCCTGAGTGTTTATTGTAAATTACCCAAATATTTTATACTTTTGCATCGGTCAGTCAGAAAAAAAAAATGCAATAAAACTAGCTTCATTAGTTTGGCCAAAGTGCTAAACAATTTTCACAATTGTTAAAAAAAATATTAAAAGCACACACTGGCTTGAATATTGCAAAATAAAAAAAAAAAATAAAACAATACTGACCTATAATCTATAATTTGAATCCCCCCCAAACAATATAAGTGATTTGATATCAACGGATGAACACACAAAGCTCTAAAATAGGATGCATTTAAAATAAAAGTAAGTAAAAATAATGTCATAAAATGAATTAATCTTGTATTCGGTAGGTTCGTTACTAATTTGACTACACTACTTAATTTCAGCGTTTTTAGGTAAAATAATTGAAGTTATTAATTTGGTGCGGCTGGAGCCGTCAATTTAGCTAAGATTTGTGTACCAATTCATGAAAAAAGTAAGCAGTCGAACAGTTAAAACAATTTTCGGTTGTGTTTTCTGTTTTTTGGAGTTTCAGAAATCTGGACTACGGATTCCAGTCATTGGAGAGCCGATCTGACAGGATTTAATTAGTTGATGTTTTCAATACAAGATCCTTTGTTACACGATTCCGGCTCTATTGGGTGCTTCTCTACAGGTATCAATTCTCTGTATACATTTGAATTTATCAATAAAAGCTACAACTATTTCACCATGAATAAGCAACAATTTTAATATTGTTGAAAAAAAATTGAAGCACACACTTGCTTAAATATTGCAAAAAAAAATTCAATAATAACCAATTTTAATATTGACCAATAAAAAATAAAAATCCCGACCAAAAACAATATAAAAGCCACAACTATTTCACCCTGAGTGTTTATTGTAAATTACCCAAATATTTTATACTTTTGCATCGGTCAGTCAGAAAAAAAAAATGCAATAAAACTAGCTTCACTAGTTTGGCCAAAGTGCTAAACAATTTTCACAATTGTTAAAAAAAATATTAAAAGCACACACTGGCTTGAATATTGCAAAATAAAAAAAAAAAATAAAACAATACTGACCTATAATCTATAATTTGAATCCCCCCCAAACAATATAAGTGATTTGATATCAACGGATGAACACACAAAGCTCTAAAATAGGATGCATTTAAAATAAAAGTAAGTAAAAATAATGTCATAAAATGAATTAATCTTGTATTCGGTAGGTTCGTTACTAATTTGACTACACTACTTAATTTCAGCGTTTTTAGGTAAAATAATTGAAGTTATTAATTTGGTGCGGCTGGAGCCGTCAATTTAGCTAAGATTTGTGTACCAATTCATGAAAAAAGTAAGCAGTCGAACAGTTAAAACAATTTTCGGTTGTGTTTTCTGTTTTTTGGAGTTTCAGAAATCTGGACTACGGATTCCAGTCATTGGAGAGCCGATCTGACAGGATTTAATTAGTTGATGTTTTCAATACAAGATCCTTTGTTACACGATTCCGGCTCTATTGGGTGCTTCTCTACAGGTATCAATTCTCTGTATACATTTGAATTTATCAATAAAAGCTACAACTATTTCACCATGAATAAGCAACAATTTTAATATTGTTGAAAAAAAATTGAAGCACACACTTGCTTAAATATTGCAAAAAAAAATTCAATAATAACCAATTTTAATATTGACCAATAAAAAATAAAAATCCCGACCAAAAACAATATAAAAGCCACAACTATTTCACCCTGAGTGTTTATTGTAAATTACCCAAATATTTTATACTTTTGCATCGGTCAGTCAGAAAAAAAAAATGCAATAAAACTAGCTTCACTAGTTTGGCCAAAGTGCTAAACAATTTTCACAATTGTTAAAAAAAATATTAAAAGCACACACTGGCTTGAATATTGCAAAATAAAAAAAAAAAATAAAACAATACTGACCTATAATCTATAATTTGAATCCCCCCCAAACAATATAAGTGATTTGATATCAACGGATGAACACACAAAGCTCTAAAATAGGATGCATTTAAAATAAAAGTAAGTAAAAATAATGTCATAAAATGAATTAATCTTGTATTCGGTAGGTTCGTTACTAATTTGACTACACTACTTAATTTCAGCGTTTTTAGGTAAAATAATTGAAGTTATTAATTTGGTGCGGCTGGAGCCGTCAATTTAGCTAAGATTTGTGTACCAATTCATGAAAAAAGTAAGCAGTCGAACAGTTAAAACAATTTTCGGTTGTGTTTTCTGTTTTTTGGAGTTTCAGAAATCTGGACTACGGATTCCAGTCATTGGAGAGCCGATCTGACAGGATTTAATTAGTTGATGTTTTCAATACAAGATCCTTTGTTACACGATTCCGGCTCTATTGGGTGCTTCTCTACAGGTATCAATTCTCTGTATACATTTGAATTTATCAATAAAAGCTACAACTATTTCACCATGAATAAGCAACAATTTTAATATTGTTGAAAAAAAATTGAAGCACACACTTGCTTAAATATTGCAAAAAAAAATTCAATAATAACCAATTTTAATATTGACCAATAAAAAATAAAAATCCCGACCAAAAACAATATAAAAGCCACAACTATTTCACCCTGAGTGTTTATTGTAAATTACCCAAATATTTTATACTTTTGCATCGGTCAGTCAGAAAAAAAAAATGCAATAAAACTAGCTTCACTAGTTTGGCCAAAGTGCTAAACAATTTTCACAATTGTTAAAAAAAATATTAAAAGCACACACTGGCTTGAATATTGCAAAATAAAAAAAAAAAAATAAAACAATACTGACCTATAATCTATAATTTGAATCCCCCCCAAACAATATAAGTGATTTGATATCAACGGATGAACACACAAAGCTCTAAAATAGGATGCATTTAAAATAAAAGTAAGTAAAAATAATGTCATAAAATGAATTAATCTTGTATTCGGTAGGTTCGTTACTAATTTGACTACACTACTTAATTTCAGCGTTTTTAGGTAAAATAATTGAAGTTATTAATTTGGTGCGGCTGGAGCCGTCAATTTAGCTAAGATTTGTGTACCAATTCATGAAAAAAGTAAGCAGTCGAACAGTTAAAACAATTTTCGGTTGTGTTTTCTGTTTTTTGGAGTTTCAGAAATCTGGACTACGGATTCCAGTCATTGGAGAGCCGATCTGACAGGATTTAATTAGTTGATGTTTTCAATACAAGATCCTTTGTTACACGATTCCGGCTCTATTGGGTGCTTCTCTACAGGTATCAATTCTCTGTATACATTTGAATTTATCAATAAAAGCTACAACTATTTCACCATGAATAAGCAACAATTTTAATATTGTTGAAAAAAAATTGAAGCACACACTTGCTTAAATATTGCAAAAAAAAATTCAATAATAACCAATTTTAATATTGACCAATAAAAAATAAAAATCCCGACCAAAAACAATATAAAAGCCACAACTATTTCACCCTGAGTGTTTATTGTAAATTACCCAAATATTTTATACTTTTGCATCGGTCAGTCAGAAAAAAAAAATGCAATAAAACTAGCTTCACTAGTTTGGCCAAAGTGCTAAACAATTTTCACAATTGTTAAAAAAAATATTAAAAGCACACACTGGCTTGAATATTGCAAAATAAAAAAAAAAAATAAAACAATACTGACCTATAATCTATAATTTGAATCCCCCCCAAACAATATAAGTGATTTGATATCAACGGATGAACACACAAAGCTCTAAAATAGGATGCATTTAAAATAAAAGTAAGTAAAAATAATGTCATAAAATGAATTAATCTTGTATTCGGTAGGTTCGTTACTAATTTGACTACACTACTTAATTTCAGCGTTTTTAGGTAAAATAATTGAAGTTATTAATTTGGTGCGGCTGGAGCCGTCAATTTAGCTAAGATTTGTGTACCAATTCATGAAAAAAGTAAGCAGTCGAACAGTTAAAACAATTTTCGGTTGTGTTTTCTGTTTTTTGGAGTTTCAGAAATCTGGACTACGGATTCCAGTCATTGGAGAGCCGATCTGACAGGATTTAATTAGTTGATGTTTTCAATACAAGATCCTTTGTTACACGATTCCGGCTCTATTGGGTGCTTCTCTACAGGTATCAATTCTCTGTATACATTTGAATTTATCAATAAAAGCTACAACTATTTCACCATGAATAAGCAACAATTTTAATATTGTTGAAAAAAAATTGAAGCACACACTTGCTTAAATATTGCAAAAAAAAATTCAATAATAACCAATTTTAATATTGACCAATAAAAAATAAAAATCCCGACCAAAAACAATATAAAAGCCACAACTATTTCACCCTGAGTGTTTATTGTAAATTACCCAAATATTTTATACTTTTGCATCGGTCAGTCAGAAAAAAAAATGCAATAAAACTAGCTTCACTAGTTTGGCCAAAGTGCTAAACAATTTTCACAATTGTTAAAAAAAATATTAAAAGCACACACTGGCTTGAATATTGCAAAATAAAAAAAAAAAATAAAACAATACTGACCTATAATCTATAATTTGAATCCCCCCCAAACAATATAAGTGATTTGATATCAACGGATGAACACACAAAGCTCTAAAATAGGATGCATTTAAAATAAAAGTAAGTAAAAATAATGTCATAAAATGAATTAATCTTGTATTCGGTAGGTTCGTTACTAATTTGACTACACTACTTAATTTCAGCGTTTTTAGGTAAAATAATTGAAGTTATTAATTTGGTGCGGCTGGAGCCGTCAATTTAGCTAAGATTTGTGTACCAATTCATGAAAAAAGTAAGCAGTCGAACAGTTAAAACAATTTTCGGTTGTGTTTTCTGTTTTTTGGAGTTTCAGAAATCTGGACTACGGATTCCAGTCATTGGAGAGCCGATCTGACAGGATTTAATTAGTTGATGTTTTCAATACAAGATCCTTTGTTACACGATTCCGGCTCTATTGGGTGCTTCTCTACAGGTATCAATTCTCTGTATACATTTGAATTTATCAATAAAAGCTACAACTATTTCACCATGAATAAGCAACAATTTTAATATTGTTGAAAAAAAATTGAAGCACACACTTGCTTAAATATTGCAAAAAAAAATTCAATAATAACCAATTTTAATATTGACCAATAAAAAATAAAAATCCCGACCAAAAACAATATAAAAGCCACAACTATTTCACCCTGAGTGTTTATTGTAAATTACCCAAATATTTTATACTTTTGCATCGGTCAGTCAGAAAAAAAAAATGCAATAAAACTAGCTTCACTAGTTTGGCCAAAGTGCTAAACAATTTTCACAATTGTTAAAAAAAATATTAAAAGCACACACTGGCTTGAATATTGCAAAATAAAAAAAAAAAATAAAACAATACTGACCTATAATCTATAATTTGAATCCCCCCCAAACAATATAAGTGATTTGATATCAACGGATGAACACACAAAGCTCTAAAATAGGATGCATTTAAAATAAAAGTAAGTAAAAATAATGTCATAAAATGAATTAATCTTGTATTCGGTAGGTTCGTTACTAATTTGACTACACTACTTAATTTCAGCGTTTTTAGGTAAAATAATTGAAGTTATTAATTTGGTGCGGCTGGAGCCGTCAATTTAGCTAAGATTTGTGTACCAATTCATGAAAAAAGTAAGCAGTCGAACAGTTAAAACAATTTTCGGTTGTGTTTTCTGTTTTTTGGAGTTTCAGAAATCTGGACTACGGATTCCAGTCATTGGAGAGCCGATCTGACAGGATTTAATTAGTTGATGTTTTCAATACAAGATCCTTTGTTACACGATTCCGGCTCTATTGGGTGCTTCTCTACAGGTATCAATTCTCTGTATACATTTGAATTTATCAATAAAAGCTACAACTATTTCACCATGAATAAGCAACAATTTTAATATTGTTGAAAAAAAATTGAAGCACACACTTGCTTAAATATTGCAAAAAAAAAATCAATAATAACCAATTTTAATATTGACCAATAAAAAATAAAAATCCCGACCAAAAACAATATAAAAGCCACAATTATTTCACCCTGAGTGTTTATTGTAAATTACCCAAATATTTTATACTTTTGCATCGGTCAGTCAGAAAAAAAAATGCAATAAAATTAGCTTCACTAGTTTGGCCAAAGTGCTAAACAATTTTCACAATTGTTAAAAAAAATATTAAAAGCACACACTGGCTTGAATATTGCAAAATAAAAAAAAAAAATAAAACAATACTGACCTATAATCTATAATTTGAATCCCCCCCAAACAATATAAGTGATTTGATATCAACGGATGAACACACAAAGCTCTAAAATAGGATGCATTTAAAATAAAAGTAAGTAAAAATAATGTCATAAAATGAATTAATCTTGTATTCGGTAGGTTCGTTACTAATTTGACTACACTACTTAATTTCAGCGTTTTTAGGTAAAATAATTGAAGTTATTAATTTGGTGCGGCTGGAGCCGTCAATTTAGCTAAGATTTGTGTACCAATTCATGAAAAAAGTAAGCAGTCGAACAGTTAAAACAATTTTCGGTTGTGTTTTCTGTTTTTTGGAGTTTCAGAAATCTGGACTACGGATTCCAGTCATTGGAGAGCCGATCTGACAGGATTTAATTAGTTGATGTTTTCAATACAAGATCCTTTGTTACACGATTCCGGCTCTATTGGGTGCTTCTCTACAGGTATCAATTCTCTGTATACATTTGAATTTATCAATAAAAGCTACAACTATTTCACCATGAATAAGCAACAATTTTAATATTGTTGAAAAAAAATTGAAGCACACACTTGCTTAAATATTGCAAAAAAAAATTCAATAATAACCAATTTTAATATTGACCAATAAAAAATAAAAATCCCGACCAAAAACAATATAAAAGCCACAACTATTTCACCCTGAGTGTTTATTGTAAATTACCCAAATATTTTATACTTTTGCATCGGTCAGTCAGAAAAAAAAAATGCAATAAAACTAGCTTCACTAGTTTGGCCAAAGTGCTAAACAATTTTCACAATTGTTAAAAAAAATATTAAAAGCACACACTGGCTTGAATATTGCAAAATAAAAAAAAAAAATAAAACAATACTGACCTATAATCTATAATTTGAATCCCCCCCAAACAATATAAGTGATTTGATATCAACGGATGAACACACAAAGCTCTAAAATAGGATGCATTTAAAATAAAAGTAAGTAAAAATAATGTCATAAAATGAATTAATCTTGTATTCGGTAGGTTCGTTACTAATTTGACTACACTACTTAATTTCAGCGTTTTTAGGTAAAATAATTGAAGTTATTAATTTGGTGCGGCTGGAGCCGTCAATTTAGCTAAGATTTGTGTACCAATTCATGAAAAAAGTAAGCAGTCGAACAGTTAAAACAATTTTCGGTTGTGTTTTCTGTTTTTTGGAGTTTCAGAAATCTGGACTACGGATTCCAGTCATTGGAGAGCCGATCTGACAGGATTTAATTAGTTGATGTTTTCAATACAAGATCCTTTGTTACACGATTCCGGCTCTATTGGGTGCTTCTCTACAGGTATCAATTCTCTGTATACATTTGAATTTATCAATAAAAGCTACAACTATTTCACCATGAATAAGCAACAATTTTAATATTGTTGAAAAAAAATTGAAGCACACACTTGCTTAAATATTGCAAAAAAAAATTCAATAATAACCAATTTTAATATTGACCAATAAAAAATAAAAATCCCGACCAAAAACAATATAAAAGCCACAACTATTTCACCCTGAGTGTTTATTGTAAATTACCCAAATATTTTATACTTTTGCATCGGTCAGTCAGAAAAAAAAAATGCAATAAAACTAGCTTCACTAGTTTGGCCAAAGTGCTAAACAATTTTCACAATTGTTAAAAAAAATATTAAAAGCACACACTGGCTTGAATATTGCAAAATAAAAAAAAAAAATAAAACAATACTGACCTATAATCTATAATTTGAATCCCCCCCAAACAATATAAGTGATTTGATATCAACGGATGAACACACAAAGCTCTAAAATAGGATGCATTTAAAATAAAAGTAAGTAAAAATAATGTCATAAAATGAATTAATCTTGTATTCGGTAGGTTCGTTACTAATTTGACTACACTACTTAATTTCAGCGTTTTTAGGTAAAATAATTGAAGTTATTAATTTGGTGCGGCTGGAGCCGTCAATTTAGCTAAGATTTGTGTACCAATTCATGAAAAAAGTAAGCAGTCGAACAGTTAAAACAATTTTCGGTTGTGTTTTCTGTTTTTTGGAGTTTCAGAAATCTGGACTACGGATTCCAGTCATTGGAGAGCCGATCTGACAGGATTTAATTAGTTGATGTTTTCAATACAAGATCCTTTGTTACACGATTCCGGCTCTATTGGGTGCTTCTCTACAGGTATCAATTCTCTGTATACATTTGAATTTATCAATAAAAGCTACAACTATTTCACCATGAATAAGCAACAATTTTAATATTGTTGAAAAAAAATTGAAGCACACACTTGCTTAAATATTGCAAAAAAAAATTCAATAATAACCAATTTTAATATTGACCAATAAAAAATAAAAATCCCGACCAAAAACAATATAAAAGCCACAACTATTTCACCCTGAGTGTTTATTGTAAATTACCCAAATATTTTATACTTTTGCATCGGTCAGTCAGAAAAAAAAAATGCAATAAAACTAGCTTCACTAGTTTGGCCAAAGTGCTAAACAATTTTCACAATTGTTAAAAAAAATATTAAAAGCACACACTGGCTTGAATATTGCAAAATAAAAAAAAAAAAAAAAACAATACTGACCTATAATCTATAATTTGAATCCCCCCCAAACAATATAAGTGATTTGATATCAACGGATGAACACACAAAGCTCTAAAATAGGATGCATTTAAAATAAAAGTAAGTAAAAATAATGTCATAAAATGAATTAATCTTGTATTCGGTAGGTTCGTTACTAATTTGACTACACTACTTAATTTCAGCGTTTTTAGGTAAAATAATTGAAGTTATTAATTTGGTGCGGCTGGAGCCGTCAATTTAGCTAAGATTTGTGTACCAATTCATGAAAAAAGTAAGCAGTCGAACAGTTAAAACAATTTTCGGTTGTGTTTTCTGTTTTTTGGAGTTTCAGAAATCTGGACTACGGATTCCAGTCATTGGAGAGCCGATCTGACAGGATTTAATTAGTTGATGTTTTCAATACAAGATCCTTTGTTACACGATTCCGGCTCTATTGGGTGCTTCTCTACAGGTATCAATTCTCTGTATACATTTGAATTTATCAATAAAAGCTACAACTATTTCACCATGAATAAGCAACAATTTTAATATTGTTGAAAAAAAATTGAAGCACACACTTGCTTAAATATTGCAAAAAAAAATTCAATAATAACCAATTTTAATATTGACCAATAAAAAATAAAAATCCCGACCAAAAACAATATAAAAGCCACAACTATTTCACCCTGAGTGTTTATTGTAAATTACCCAAATATTTTATACTTTTGCATCGGTCAGTCAGAAAAAAAAAATGCAATAAAACTAGCTTCACTAGTTTGGCCAAAGTGCTAAACAATTTTCACAATTGTTAAAAAAAATATTAAAAGCACACACTGGCTTGAATATTGCAAAATAAAAAAAAAAAATAAAACAATACTGACCTATAATCTATAATTTGAATCCCCCCCAAACAATATAAGTGATTTGATATCAACGGATGAACACACAAAGCTCTAAAATAGGATGCATTTAAAATAAAAGTAAGTAAAAATAATGTCATAAAATGAATTAATCTTGTATTCGGTAGGTTCGTTACTAATTTGACTACACTACTTAATTTCAGCGTTTTTAGGTAAAATAATTGAAGTTATTAATTTGGTGCGGCTGGAGCCGTCAATTTAGCTAAGATTTGTGTACCAATTCATGAAAAAAGTAAGCAGTCGAACAGTTAAAACAATTTTCGGTTGTGTTTTCTGTTTTTTGGAGTTTCAGAAATCTGGACTACGGATTCCAGTCATTGGAGAGCCGATCTGACAGGATTTAATTAGTTGATGTTTTCAATACAAGATCCTTTGTTACACGATTCCGGCTCTATTGGGTGCTTCTCTACAGGTATCAATTCTCTGTATACATTTGAATTTATCAATAAAAGCTACAACTATTTCACCATGAATAAGCAACAATTTTAATATTGTTGAAAAAAAATTGAAGCACACACTTGCTTAAATATTGCAAAAAAAAATTCAATAATAACCAATTTTAATATTGACCAATAAAAAATAAAAATCCCGACCAAAAACAATATAAAAGCCACAACTATTTCACCCTGAGTGTTTATTGTAAATTACCCAAATATTTTATACTTTTGCATCGGTCAGTCAGAAAAAAAAAATGCAATAAAACTAGCTTCACTAGTTTGGCCAAAGTGCTAAACAATTTTCACAATTGTTAAAAAAAATATTAAAAGCACACACTGGCTTGAATATTGCAAAATAAAAAAAAAAATAAAACAATACTGACCTATAATCTATAATTTGAATCCCCCCCAAACAATATAAGTGATTTGATATCAACGGATGAACACACAAAGCTCTAAAATAGGATGCATTTAAAATAAAAGTAAGTAAAAATAATGTCATAAAATGAATTAATCTTGTATTCGGTAGGTTCGTTACTAATTTGACTACACTACTTAATTTCAGCGTTTTTAGGTAAAATAATTGAAATTATTAATTTGGTGCGGCTGGAGCCGTCAATTTAGCTATGATTTGTGTACCAATTCATGAAAAAAGTAAGCAGTCGAACAGTTAAAACAATTTTCGGTTGTGTTTTCTGTTTTTTGGAGTTTCAGAAATCTGGACTACGGATTCCAGTCATTGGAGAGCCGATCTGACAGGATTTAATTAGTTGATGTTTTCAATACAAGATCCTTTGTTACACGATTCCGGCTCTATTGGGTGCTTCTCTACAGGTATCAATTCTCTGTATACATTTGAATTTATCAATAAAAGCTACAACTATTTCACCATGAATAAGCAACAATTTTAATATTGTTGAAAAAAAATTGAAGCACACACTTGCTTAAATATTGCAAAAAAAAATTCAATAATAACCAATTTTAATATTGACCAATAAAAAATAAAAATCCCGACCAAAAACAATATAAAAGCCACAACTATTTCACCCTGAGTGTTTATTGTAAATTACCCAAATATTTTATACTTTTGCATCGGTCAGTCAGAAAAAAAAAATGCAATAAAACTAGCTTCACTAGTTTGGCCAAAGTGCTAAACAATTTTCACAATTGTTAAAAAAAATATTAAAAGCACACACTGGCTTGAATATTGCAAAATAAAAAAAAAAATAAAACAATACTGACCTATAATCTATAATTTGAATCCCCCCCAAACAATATAAGTGATTTGATATCAACGGATGAACACACAAAGCTCTAAAATAGGATGCATTTAAAATAAAAGTAAGTAAAAATAATGTCATAAAATGAATTAATCTTGTATTCGGTAGGTTCGTTACTAATTTGACTACACTACTTAATTTCAGCGTTTTTAGGTAAAATAATTGAAATTATTAATTTGGTGCGGCTGGAGCCGTCAATTTAGCTATGATTTGTGTACCAATTCATGAAAAAAGTAAGCAGTCGAACAGTTAAAACAATTTTCGGTTGTGTTTTCTGTTTTTTGGAGTTTCAGAAATCTGGACTACGGATTCCAGTCATTGGAGAGCCGATCTGACAGGATTTAATTAGTTGATGTTTTCAATACAAGATCCTTTGTTACACGATTCCGGCTCTATTGGGTGCTTCTCTACAGGTATCAATTCTCTGTATACATTTGAATTTATCAATAAAAGCTACAACTATTTCACCATGAATAAGCAACAATTTTAATATTGTTGAAAAAAAATTGAAGCACACACTTGCTTAAATATTGCAAAAAAAAATTCAATAATAACCAATTTTAATATTGACCAATAAAAAATAAAAATCCCGACCAAAAACAATATAAAAGCCACAACTATTTCACCCTGAGTGTTTATTGTAAATTACCCAAATATTTTATACTTTTGCATCGGTCAGTCAGAAAAAAAAAATGCAATAAAACTAGCTTCACTAGTTTGGCCAAAGTGCTAAACAATTTTCACAATTGTTAAAAAAAATATTAAAAGCACACACTGGCTTGAATATTGCAAAATAAAAAAAAAAATAAAACAATACTGACCTATAATCTATAATTTGAATCCCCCCCAAACAATATAAGTGATTTGATATCAACGGATGAACACACAAAGCTCTAAAATAGGATGCATTTAAAATAAAAGTAAGTAAAAATAATGTCATAAAATGAATTAATCTTGTATTCGGTAGGTTCGTTACTAATTTGACTACACTACTTAATTTCAGCGTTTTTAGGTAAAATAATTGAAGTTATTAATTTGGTGCGGCTGGAGCCGTCAATTTAGCTAAGATTTGTGTACCAATTCATGAAAAAAGTAAGCAGTCGAACAGTTAAAACAATTTTCGGTTGTGTTTTCTGTTTTTTGGAGTTTCAGAAATCTGGACTACGGATTCCAGTCATTGGAGAGCCGATCTGACAGGATTTAATTAGTTGATGTTTTCAATACAAGATCCTTTGTTACACGATTCCGGCTCTATTGGGTGCTTCTCTACAGGTATCAATTCTCTGTATACATTTGAATTTATCAATAAAAGCTACAACTATTTCACCATGAATAAGCAACAATTTTAATATTGTTGAAAAAAAATTGAAGCACACACTTGCTTAAATATTGCAAAAAAAAATTCAATAATAACCAATTTTAATATTGACCAATAAAAAATAAAAATCCCGACCAAAAACAATATAAAAGCCACAACTATTTCACCCTGAGAGTTTATTGTAAATTACCCAAATATTTTATACTTTTGCATCGGTCAGTCAGAAAAAAAAAATGCAATAAAACTAGCTTCACTAGTTTGGCCAAAGTGCTAAACAATTTTCACAATTGTTAAAAAAAATATTAAAAGCACACACTGGCTTGAATATTGCAAAATAAAAAAAAAAAATAAAACAATACTGACCTATAATCTATAATTTGAATCCCCCCCAAACAATATAAGTGATTTGATATCAACGGATGAACACACAAAGCTCTAAAATAGGATGCATTTAAAATAAAAGTAAGTAAAAATAATGTCATAAAATGAATTAATCTTGTATTCGGTAGGTTCGTTACTAATTTGACTACACTACTTAATTTCAGCGTTTTTAGGTAAAATAATTGAAGTTATTAATTTGGTGCGGCTGGAGCCGTCAATTTAGCTAAGATTTGTGTACCAATTCATGAAAAAAGTAAGCAGTCGAACAGTTAAAACAATTTTCGGTTGTGTTTTCTGTTTTTTGGAGTTTCAGAAATCTGGACTACGGATTCCAGTCATTGGAGAGCCGATCTGACAGGATTTAATTAGTTGATGTTTTCAATACAAGATCCTTTGTTACACGATTCCGGCTCTATTGGGTGCTTCTCTACAGGTATCAATTCTCTGTATACATTTGAATTTATCAATAAAAGCTACAACTATTTCACCATGAATAAGCAACAATTTTAATATTGTTGAAAAAAAATTGAAGCACACACTTGCTTAAATATTGCAAAAAAAAATTCAATAATAACCAATTTTAATATTGACCAATAAAAAATAAAAATCCCGACCAAAAACAATATAAAAGCCACAACTATTTCACCCTGAGTGTTTATTGTAAATTACCCAAATATTTTATACTTTTGCATCGGTCAGTCAGAAAAAAAAAATGCAATGAAACTAGCTTCACTAGTTTGGCCAAAGTGCTAAACAATTTTCACAATTGTTAAAAAAAATATTAAAAGCACACACTGGCTTGAATATTGCAAAATAAAAAAAAAATAAAACAATACTGACCTATAATCTATAATTTGAATCCCCCCCAAACAATATAAGTGATTTGATATCAACGGATGAACACACAAAGCTCTAAAATAGGATGCATTTAAAATAAAAGTAAGTAAAAATAATGTCATAAAATGAATTAATCTTGTATTCGGTAGGTTCGTTACTAATTTGACTACACTACTTAATTTCAGCGTTTTTAGGTAAAATAATTGAAATTATTAATTTGGTGCGGCTGGAGCCGTCAATTTAGCTATGATTTGTGTACCAATTCATGAAAAAAGTAAGCAGTCGAACAGTTAAAACAATTTTCGGTTGTGTTTTCTGTTTTTTGGAGTTTCAGAAATCTGGACTACGGATTCCAGTCATTGGAGAGCCGATCTGACAGGATTTAATTAGTTGATGTTTTCAATACAAGATCCTTTGTTACACGATTCCGGCTCTATTGGGTGCTTCTCTACAGGTATCAATTCTCTGTATACATTTGAATTTATCAATAAAAGCTACAACTATTTCACCATGAATAAGCAACAATTTTAATATTGTTGAAAAAAAATTGAAGCACACACTTGCTTAAATATTGCAAAAAAAAATTCAATAATAACCAATTTTAATATTGACCAATAAAAAATAAAAATCCCGACCAAAAACAATATAAAAGCCACAACTATTTCACCCTGAGTGTTTATTGTAAATTACCCAAATATTTTATACTTTTGCATCGGTCAGTCAGAAAAAAAAAATGCAATAAAACTAGCTTCACTAGTTTGGCCAAAGTGCTAAACAATTTTCACAATTGTTAAAAAAAATATTAAAAGCACACACTGGCTTGAATATTGCAAAATAAAAAAAAAATAAAACAATACTGACCTATAATCTATAATTTGAATCCCCCCCAAACAATATAAGTGATTTGATATCAACGGATGAACACACAAAGCTCTAAAATAGGATGCATTTAAAATAAAAGTAAGTAAAAATAATGTCATAAAATGAATTAATCTTGTATTCGGTAGGTTCGTTACTAATTTGACTACACTACTTAATTTCAGCGTTTTTAGGTAAAATAATTGAAATTATTAATTTGGTGCGGCTGGAGCCGTCAATTTAGCTAAGATTTGTGTACCAATTCATGAAAAAAGTAAGCAGTCGAACAGTTAAAACAATTTTCGGTTGTGTTTTCTGTTTTTTGGAGTTTCAGAAATCTGGACTACGGATTCCAGTCATTGGAGAGCCGATCTGACAGGATTTAATTAGTTGATGTTTTCAATACAAGATCCTTTGTTACACGATTCCGGCTCTATTGGGTGCTTCTCTACAGGTATCAATTCTCTGTATACATTTGAATTTATCAATAAAAGCTACAACTATTTCACCATGAATAAGCAACAATTTTAATATTGTTGAAAAAAAATTGAAGCACACACTTGCTTAAATATTGCAAAAAAAAATTCAATAATAACCAATTTTAATATTGACCAATAAAAAATAAAAATCCCGACCAAAAACAATATAAAAGCCACAACTATTTCACCCTGAGTGTTTATTGTAAATTACCCAAATATTTTATACTTTTGCATCGGTCAGTCAGAAAAAAAAAATGCAATAAAACTAGCTTCACTAGTTTGGCCAAAGTGCTAAACAATTTTCACAATTGTTAAAAAAAATATTAAAAGCACACACTGGCTTGAATATTGCAAAATAAAAAAAAAAATAAAACAATACTGACCTATAATCTATAATTTGAATCCCCCCCAAACAATATAAGTGATTTGATATCAACGGATGAACACACAAAGCTCTAAAATAGGATGCATTTAAAATAAAAGTAAGTAAAAATAATGTCATAAAATGAATTAATCTTGTATTCGGTAGGTTCGTTACTAATTTGACTACACTACTTAATTTCAGCGTTTTTAGGTAAAATAATTGAAATTATTAATTTGGTGCGGCTGGAGCCGTCAATTTAGCTATGATTTGTGTACCAATTCATGAAAAAAGTAAGCAGTCGAACAGTTAAAACAATTTTCGGTTGTGTTTTCTGTTTTTTGGAGTTTCAGAAATCTGGACTACGGATTCCAGTCATTGGAGAGCCGATCTGACAGGATTTAATTAGTTGATGTTTTCAATACAAGATCCTTTGTTACACGATTCCGGCTCTATTGGGTGCTTCTCTACAGGTATCAATTCTCTGTATACATTTGAATTTATCAATAAAAGCTACAACTATTTCACCATGAATAAGCAACAATTTTAATATTGTTGAAAAAAAATTGAAGCACACACTTGCTTAAATATTGCAAAAAAAAATTCAATAATAACCAATTTTAATATTGACCAATAAAAAATAAAAATCCCGACCAAAAACAATATAAAAGCCACAACTATTTCACCCTGAGTGTTTATTGTAAATTACCCAAATATTTTATACTTTTGCATCGGTCAGTCAGAAAAAAAAAATGCAATGAAACTAGCTTCACTAGTTTGGCCAAAGTGCTAAACAATTTTCACAATTGTTAAAAAAAATATTAAAAGCACACACTGGCTTGAATATTGCAAAATAAAAAAAAAATAAAACAATACTGACCTATAATCTATAATTTGAATCCCCCCCAAACAATATAAGTGATTTGATATCAACGGATGAACACACAAAGCTCTAAAATAGGATGCATTTAAAATAAAAGTAAGTAAAAATAATGTCATAAAATGAATTAATCTTGTATTCGGTAGGTTCGTTACTAATTTGACTACACTACTTAATTTCAGCGTTTTTAGGTAAAATAATTGAAATTATTAATTTGGTGCGGCTGGAGCCGTCAATTTAGCTATGATTTGTGTACCAATTCATGAAAAAAGTAAGCAGTCGAACAGTTAAAACAATTTTCGGTTGTGTTTTCTGTTTTTTGGAGTTTCAGAAATCTGGACTACGGATTCCAGTCATTGGAGAGCCGATCTGACAGGATTTAATTAGTTGATGTTTTCAATACAAGATCCTTTGTTACACGATTCCGGCTCTATTGGGTGCTTCTCTACAGGTATCAATTCTCTGTATACATTTGAATTTATCAATAAAAGCTACAACTATTTCACCATGAATAAGCAACAATTTTAATATTGTTGAAAAAAAATTGAAGCACACACTTGCTTAAATATTGCAAAAAAAAATTCAATAATAACCAATTTTAATATTGACCAATAAAAAATAAAAATCCCGACCAAAAACAATATAAAAGCCACAACTATTTCACCCTGAGTGTTTATTGTAAATTACCCAAATATTTTATACTTTTGCATCGGTCAGTCAGAAAAAAAAAATGCAATAAAACTAGCTTCACTAGTTTGGCCAAAGTGCTAAACAATTTTCACAATTGTTAAAAAAAATATTAAAAGCACACACTGGCTTGAATATTGCAAAATAAAAAAAAAATAAAACAATACTGACCTATAATCTATAATTTGAATCCCCCCCAAACAATATAAGTGATTTGATATCAACGGATGAACACACAAAGCTCTAAAATAGGATGCATTTAAAATAAAAGTAAGTAAAAATAATGTCATAAAATGAATTAATCTTGTATTCGGTAGGTTCGTTACTAATTTGACTACACTACTTAATTTCAGCGTTTTTAGGTAAAATAATTGAAATTATTAATTTGGTGCGGCTGGAGCCGTCAATTTAGCTAAGATTTGTGTACCAATTCATGAAAAAAGTAAGCAGTCGAACAGTTAAAACAATTTTCGGTTGTGTTTTCTGTTTTTTGGAGTTTCAGAAATCTGGACTACGGATTCCAGTCATTGGAGAGCCGATCTGACAGGATTTAATTAGTTGATGTTTTCAATACAAGATCCTTTGTTACACGATTCCGGCTCTATTGGGTGCTTCTCTACAGGTATCAATTCTCTGTATACATTTGAATTTATCAATAAAAGCTACAACTATTTCACCATGAATAAGCAACAATTTTAATATTGTTGAAAAAAAATTGAAGCACACACTTGCTTAAATATTGCAAAAAAAAATTCAATAATAACAACCAATTTTAATATTGACCAATAAAAAATAAAAATCCCGACCAAAAACAATATAAAAGCCACAATTATTTCACCCTGAGTGTTTATTGTAAATTACCCAAATATTTTATACTTATGCAATCGGTCAGTCAGAAAAAAAAAATGCAATAAAACTAGCTTCACTAGTTTGGCCAAAGTGCTAAACAATTTTCACAATTGTTAAAAAAAAAATTAGAAGCACACACTGGCTTAAGTATTGCAAAATAAAAAAAAAATAACAACCAATTTTAATATTGGTAATTAATAACAATACTGACCTATAATTTATAATTAAAAAAAAAAACGCATCAAAAACAATATAAGTGATTTGATATCAAAGGATGAACACACAAAGCCCTAAAATAGGATGCATCTAAAATAACAGTAAGTAAAAATAATATCGTAAAATGAATTAAATTTTTATTTGGTAGGCACGTTACTAATTCGGCTACACTATTAATTTCAGCGTTTTTAGGTAAAATCATTGAAATTAATAAGAATGTTAGTAATCTGGTTCGGGTGAAGCTTCCAATTTAGTTGTTTATGGCCAATCATGCCTTAGTAACAGCATATAAAGTCTTGATGTCAAAGCGTAAGGTTTGTGTATCAATTCATCAAAAAAGCAAACGGGAGAGTAAAAAAGAAATCTGAATTGAATTGTTAAAATAATTTTGGATGTGTTTTCTGCTTTTTGGAGTTTCAGAAAGCACTAAGATAAGAGTTCCAGTCTTCGGGGAGTCGATCCGACAGTATACAGGTAGCTGATGTTTTCATTACGAGGGCCTTTGCAGGTATCAATTTTTTACATCCAATTGAATTTATAAATGAAAGCTATTTATCTTACAAGAGTTTACTTACCCCAAAATAATCATGTTTACTACAATTTTCTGAATATGAATTGAAATTTTGCATGTACGAGCCTAAAGTTCATATTTCAATCTAAAACCTGTTTTGTTTGTTTAAATAGCACAAGTTGGGCCAAATTATTCACTTTTCTGGCGTTTGAGATCTACTGCTGTTTGATGGGAGTTGCGGCAGCTTTATTCAGCCCTATTTGAGTTCCAATTTGGTAAGCATGAGCCCCTTAAATTCATATTCTAATCTAAAACCTGTTTTTTTGTTGCAAATAGCTCAAGAGGGTCAAATTCAGCACTTCACTGACTTTGAGATCCAGTGCTGCTTCTCAGATCCAGTTAGGGGAGCCGTGGCAACTTTAATCAGCCCTTCTTCCTCCCGGAGTTCAAACAACTTCACATTCTTAGAAGGATTTCGGTGGCAGTTCCATCCACGATTTTTAAATTTGATAATTTTAAATTATTTCAAACGTGACAAAGCTGTAAATTGCGAAATTATGAATAGATGTGACATTCTTGAGTAGTATGTTAATATGCAACTTGTTCAACTAATATTTGCAAATTGCAAAGTAAAGTTGCAATAGGTCCCAGATCTTGTTACAAATTTATTTGAATGATTATTTCATTCATGTCAATTATACTGACAAATTTTACATAATTACAATAAAAATTATAGTAACAAATCGCTTGCCAACTGGTGTTTATCTCTGTAAATTCCCAAGACCATTTATCGCGATGATTGCCTTTGTCATGGAGAAACAATACGCGGTTTTAATATAAACAAACTATCAGTTTTCCGAAATCGTTCAATAAATCTGAAAATACAAAAATACAATTTGGTGCATTTTTCAATCAAAAATGTTACCAATTGCAACCAACATCATTTAGAAGGTACTTATAATAACGATTTCATTCGAGAAATATTCTCTACGAATTTTTTTTCAAACATTGTTTACCTTTAAACAACATCCTTCTAGTCGTCTGTTCAGATAAAATCCCTCGAACTGCCCTCTCGTGATTTAATCAGGCAGATGACTCTCACGATGTTACTTGGTAAAAAACGTTTTCAAGAAAAATTTACTGATAAAATTATAGTCCTTTGTGATATTATATAAGACAAATTTCACATAGTTACAGTAACAATTATAGTAAAGAATCACTTGCCAACAGGAGTTTACCTCTGTAAATTGCCAAGACCATTCATCACGATAAAATATAAACAAACAATCACTTTTCGAAAGGGTCAGAATTAAATCGTTTTGGGAAAAAACGCGGGAATTTGTAATGAAATTGATATCGATAGTTGATCTCAAACAACGAATCATTAAATCGATTGTTTAGAAAAATAAGGAAAAAAATATTTTCAAAAAAATGGTTACGTTTAAAAAACTTGAATTAATTTATATTGGGGAAAACATACATGAAATTACGAAAAAAGCTACTGAGTAACATAATTTGCTTTCAAATTCAAGATGGTCCAATACTGGATATAACAAATAAAATAATATTCACCTACCAAGTATTCTGGCTTCTCGTAGAGGAAGGAATGTAACAAGACATAGCTTGACTTCTGGAGCTTGCGGCACTCGTGAATGACTATTGAAATCTTAAGAAAAACGAAACATCTACGACTTGATATTCAACACTCACAAGCACGACTTGACTAAGTTTTATCTACGATCTTTGTTGATCTCATACAGCGTGTAACTTTGAAGTGGAAGTTTCTCCCACCTACAAATTTGGGGTTGTTCTTCACCCTGTGATTGGGTAACTTCTTCTGGGAAAATCTAGTGATGGCAACGTGAAAACTCAGCTTTACATTGATGACTCATTGCAAAAGAATGTTCAGCATTTAGCCGTCACCAGACTATTCCCACGGATAAGAGCCCTAACTACGTGCCAATTTCTAAAGGTCCAAGCTTCAATTTTCTAAACACCATCATAAAGTTTACAATTATTCATACAATAAAGTAAATTTAAAATTGCCGAAAGATTGGAACTGTGAGAATAACTAACAAATTTATCCGCCTTGTAACAAAAGACAAGTCGGTTGCTATGGCCATTATTCTTATACTACAACATTCCTAAATACTGATTCAATTAATTCCTACTGAAGTGCACTTCCGGTTCAGTCTATTGTTATGAAAATAGTAGGTAATCATTCAGATGCTACAGCAGACTGAAATACCAAAATTTCAATATTCTACACCTGGGGCCTATTGCATAATAAAATACAAGTTAATACTATTAGTGAAAATGCACGTGAAAACGCTAATACTATTAACTTGTATTTTATTATGCAACAGGCCCCTGATCGTTTCGAATTTATGCGAAAGATTCCAGAAGACTGTCAAGTAAAGTGCACTTCCGGCTCGGTGGATCTCAATAAAAATAGGATATGAGCATCTAAACGGTATAATCGTCCTAAATACTGAATTCCAACAATCTACGTTCAATCGTTTTGGATTTATGCGGAAAATTCAAAAAATGTTTCGAATAAAGTGCTCTTCCGGTTAAGTCGATAGCAATCATAATGCATAGTACAACTAGACATTATAAAAGTGCCTAATACAAAATTCAAATATTCTACGACTGATTGCTTAGAATTTATGCGGAAAATTCAAAAAGTCTGTCATATAAAGTGCACTTCCGGCTCAGCCGATTGGTACAAAAATAGAAGATGACCATTCAGATGCTACAACAATTTCAAATGCTAAATTCCAGTATCCTACGGCAGATCATTCTGAATTTATGCGGAAAATTGAGAAAAGTTTCAAGTAAAGTGCACTTCCGGTTTAGCCGATCGCAATCATAATGCAGGATGTACAATAAGATGTTATGGAAGTTCTTTATACGAAATTTCAATATGCTATGGCGAATCATTCTATATTTATGCAAAAAATTCAAAAAAAGTTTCAAATAAAGTGCACTTCTGGCTTGGTCGATTCATACAAAAATAGCAGATGACCATTCTGATTCAACATCAAGTGCAAATACTGAATTTCAACATCCTACGGTTGATCATTCTGTATTTATTAGAGAAATTCTAAAAAAGTTCCAAGTAAAGTGCACTTCCGGTACAGACGATTGGAACCATAATGCGAGGTGCACAACTAGACCCTATACCAGTCTTAAATACAAAATTTCAACATTATACGTTCAACCAGTTTTGAGATTTGCGAGTTACGCACGTACGAACATACGTACCGACATCAAGCCAGAAATAGTCAAAATGGATTCAGGGATGCTCAAACCGGATATTTCCATCAAGATCTCGATAGGTGAATTTTGTCGGTTTCACAATACGTACTTGTTACTTTGTAAGTAAAAAATTGATAAAGTTTTTATTGTGTCAAGCAATGCATAATTATATTGCATTAGAGCAATTCTTTTTTATATTAATCCAAGACAAAATTGTCTAGTACGAAATTACTATTACAAAGTTGGTATGAACATCTTATGCAGTATGTTGTGCCCGCTTTACACGATCATATTATTACATACAATTTTACATGTATTTCTTGTCATTTTTCACAAAAACACTGAAATAAAGTGATTTTTTTCATTTTACGTTGGTACAAATTAGGGTTATTGATGTATTGTGTTGGTTTCTCGGACTGTCATTTTCAAATATTCTGTTGATTTCGATTCTGTTTCGTGTTTAATATTTTTCTTTGGTTTCACTTTTAACAGTTTGGAGTTTAATTTGTTTGTTTTATTGTATAATGTCTGAAAAAGATCTTGCGATTGTTTCATTATTATTGAAACTGTGTTATAAAAGTCGCCAACGAGAGAAATGTTAAGACAGGGAAGAAATTGTTGCTTTTTTTATTAATAATTCTATGTCAATCATATTTAAAGCACGTTTCGATCCATGGTGTTGTCAACAGTCAGATGAAAACATGTGTTTAAAGTTGACGCATGCGCTATTAGTTGTTTCCTATGTAAACATAACATAAAGTTGAATTTATCTCAACTTTACGTTTACATTACGTAGCTCTTATGTCAATACGTAAACGTAAGAAATACGTAAGAGCATTTTGAACACGGGCATTGAAATACAGTAGTTCAACTTTATGTTTATGTTTACGGTTACGTACTCCTTACGTTTACGTACATTGTGAATTGGCACTAAGTGAAAATGGCCTTGAAAAATTTAAACATGCTATTTTCCAACAATTTTTACAACTTCTTATTGAAAAATGCTATTCTGTAAATTTCTGTCGCTACCACGGTCAAATATCATTGAACAAGAAGATTTTCTAAATTTATAACCGTGTAAAGTGGGCATTACTATACAATTTATTAATTATTCAAAATTAATATGCAAAGTGCAGAGCAGTTTCGTAATGCTTGATATAATAGACTCCTGATCTCATCCCAAGATTATACTAAAAATTTCAAGCTGACAGGTACAATGAGGTAGACGTTTTAGTAAAAAATAATAATAAAAACTGATGGTCAAATTTATTTTTTTTTTAATATGATCAGTTTGATGGCCAAGATGCATATCAAATTCTTCTATCCTGCAAATCGAGAAATAAATACATAAGTATAACAAATATTTTAGGACTGAACTCAAATAATGTATTTTTTGTTCGAATATAACAAATTACCATAAAAACACTGCAGGGTGATAATATTTATATAATGTATTTTTAGATAAGTATTGTTTTCTTCAAATGGAAATAAAATTGAGGATGTTGTACATAAGACAAGAAGAAAATATTTGTTGGACGAAAAACATAAACAATAAATTGTTTTTAGTTCAAGTTTAAAAAAAAGCAATTAAATAAACATACATTTGTACTAGCAAAATGAACATGTAATAAAATCCATAATAAATTATGTGTAGTCAATAAGATTTTAATTTAATTGACTGCAATTTTTATGCCTAGGAATAATTTATAGCTAATACTTTTCAAAATTGAATTATTGTTTGGTACAGGAAATGCATATGTAGTCATTATTAAGCGAAACAGGAAATCTGACAGGTCTAAAGTTTATTTGATAATTGGTTCAATATTTTGTACTAAAACTTTTTCAAATTCACTATTAATCAAATTAAACGAGCTTTAATTGATTGCTAATTGTAAGTTCAAGTAATATTCATATTTGAGTGACTTAGTTCATGAAAACAAATCTATCAATCAGTCTTTATTTACATACAGGCATATTTTTTTTCATACAGCAAAATGTGTGTATGAAAACGTGGTGAGTAATTATTTATAATTGAAGAAATTTTGGAGGTCATATGTAATAATGCATTGATGTCATAATTTACAAGTGATGTATCTTTTCTTGATTTTCCAGTATTAGTAAGCTAATGTAGTTACAACTTTACTAATTGTTGGATGATGTACATAGAGAATATAATTATAGTAAAATAAATATTAAATCACTGTTTGTAATAATAAATTTTCATTCATGGAAAACTGGTCATCTTTACGTCAGAATTGCTGATGATAGTAAGTAAATATTGCTAAAACCATAAAATAAGTTGATAACCAAGTACACACGCAAGTACTTCAGGTTGCAGAATTAATATGTACGTACATAAATATATAATTATTAAAAGAATATTTTGCATTACTCTTTTTTGTGTGATAAATTTGAGATTAGCATATTTTAGTTGATTAATGTCCAATAAATTTGATATGTAATTCATACAGAGAGGTTAGGTTCATTTTCTAGAAAGTTCAAAACCAGATGTGAAGCTGTCAAGTCGCTGTATCATAATCTGTTTACACAGTTGGAAATAAATTAATATTTTATACTGAAATGACTAACAACGACGAATTCTTAACATGCTATCATAAAGGCTGTGGAAAGAAATATAATCCTAAAGAAAACCCGAACGGTGAGTTTTAGGTTAGGAATTTTGGCCAAAGACAAATTTAGGTATCTTGCAATATTAATATAGATGCCTGCAGATATCATTCTGGAGATCCATTTTTCCACGATGCCTATAAAGGATGGTCTTGTTGCAACAAAAAATGTACCGATTTCACCGAATTTCTCAACATACCAGGCTGTACGGTATCGCAACATTCTAATGAAAAGCCACCTGAACCTAAACCGATAGTTAGAGAAACAAATCCTGAAGAAGTGATAGAAGTTAAACCAATTGTACCATCAACATTAAAAAGACCCCCATTGGATACTCCAATGGTGACTTTAAAACCAGAAATAGCCCCATCTTTAAAGCAACAAAAACCGATCGAAGCTAGTGATATTTCAAGCACAACGAAGGTAGATGACGGTGTAGTTACTGTTGGAACTTCTTGTAAAAACGGGGGATGTGGTAAATCTTATGAAGGTGCTCACTCTGACGAAGAAGTTTGCGTGTATCATCCTGGAAGTCCAATTTTCCACGAAGGGATGAAATTTTGGTCATGTTGTCAGAGAAAAACTTCAGATTTTAATGCATTTTTGAATCAAGAAGGGTGCGAAAGAGGCTTACATCTGTGGATTAAAAAGGTATGCTCATTTGTTTCGTATGCACTTTTATTGTTTTGTTTTATTTCCAGGATAGCTCCACGGAAGAAGTTGAATGTCGATGGGACTGGCATCAAACCGGAAATTTTGTTGTTTTAGCTGTTTACGCGAAACAATATTGTCCTTATAAGAGTATCATACAAATTAATCCTATAAGGGTTTTTGTGGAATTAGTATTTCCTTTGGAAAACAATTCATTTAAGTTGGATTTAGAATTAACCAAGGTCATTGATGTTCAGCAAAGTCAGTGTTGCATGTTTGGAACAAAAGTTGAAATTAAGCTCCGGAAAGCAGAGCTAGGAAGCTGGACAAAGCTAAATTTTCCTCGTAAAAAAGAACAGAAGAAAATCGACAAAAAAGAAACAAAAGTTGATGATGCTCTCACTCCGAAATTTGATGCAGTAGATTTAGATGATTTATAAATAATTTTGAACTTATTGGAAGTTTACATAATTTTTTGATTTATTGTGTTTTGCAAATTTGTTTTAATAAAAGAATTATATGAGAAATTTGTTTTTGTTCACTTTCATAAATCAAAGTTCATTTTAAATGTCACATTTTTACATTTCCAAATTCCAGTATTCAAAATAACGATTTTATCAAAAATGAATAGTAATATGTTTGTATCAAATGTCCTTCGGCGTGCTTTTATGCCAAAAACGAGCAGGCTTTTCAGTACAGATGTCGAAAACGGTAAAATACAAAATTGAGGTTATAATTTGATTTAATTTTGAGTTTTTTATAGCCGTTTTGGTGGACAAAGTAGGAACAATAACAACAATTGGAATAAACCGACCCGAAAAGCGCAACTGTGTCAATTTTGCTACCGGAGAGCTAATAAAAGAAGCAATTAAAAATTTCGAAGATGACAGCTCTTCTCCAGTTGCTGTTTTATATGGGACTGGAGGAAATTTTTGTTCCGGTTATGATTTAGCCGAACTTTCCAATTTAGAATCCTTAAAAATTAACAGTATTACTGAACCTACTGGCACAATGGTAGTATAACAAAAATTATTATTGAGTATGATTTTAATTGAATCTTTCAGGGTCCTACACATAGATTTATTAAAAAGCCAATTATAGCAGCCGTGAGTGGATACGCAGTTGCAGGGGGCTTGGAACTGGCCCTAATGTGCGATTTAAGAGTTGTGGAAGAAACTGCAATAATGGGAATCTTTAATAGAAGATTTGGTGTGCCTCTTATCGACGGAGGATCAGTTAGACTACAAGCTTTAATTGGATTATCCAGAGCTTTGGATATGATCCTTACTGGAAGACCAATAATCGCTAAAGAAGCTTTCGAATGGGGCCTTGCAAATCGGTTGGTTGCATGTGGAACTTGTGAGTATATTAAAATAGGTGAAGCTTAGAAGCAACCAATAAGTTATTATTTCAGCTTTGGGCCAAGCAATAAATCTAGCAAATTCAATAGCAAAATTTCCCCAAAAATGTCTTCTTGCTGACCGTCTTTCAACTTATCGCTCTGCTCACGGCTCAAAAAGCATTGAAGATAATTTAGCTTTTGAGAGAACGTATGGGGCTAAAGTTATTATGGAAGAATCAGTTCCTGGTGCTAAAAAATTCATTAGTGGTGTTGGTAGACACGGCAAATTTTACAATCTTACAGAAAGACCGAAAAAAGACTGGGAATCGGGCGATTATTTAGAAAAAGATCTCAAAAGTAAAATGTAATAATAAAATATATTAATTTTTTATAAATACATCGTGTTTTATTTTGATTTTATTGATTTATCGAGGCTTCTTATACTTCTGCGGCTTTGCTAAAAATGCACAAAACAATTGATTGTAGGCGGAGCTATGCTTCTGAACATAATTATAATATAATACCTGTTTCAAATCATAAGCAAATCTTTTACTTGGATTAATATATCGCTTCATTTTCAAAAAGATATTATTTGCGGATGTTTTCGTAATTAAAGGAGTAAGTTTGCAAAAATTGCCTTCTTCATCCCCTTAAATATTAAGTTTCAAATTACAACACTTCCAAATTTAACACATGTTAAGATAGTACTTCTTACTTTCAATTAGAATAATATAGTAACATTCATAACTTCCTAAAACTGTTGTGGCGTATATATTTTCGCTGTAAGTGTTAACATTTTTAAAATCTCCTTTCATTGTGCAAAGATCAAATTCTTCTATAAATAAAATTAATTTAAAAACACATTTTTGGAATTAATTTACTCTTATTACTGTCTGGTTCAATTCCAACTGAATCTCGAATATAATCAAGTAAAATTTTCATTGGGCAATCTGGATTAATATACAAAAGTTTGTCGGGTTCCGAAGATAAAGAAGCTTTTGATCCACCGAAGCTCAAACTAGAATCAGTAATGTCTAATTAATTTTTATAATATATCTGATAGATTATAGAGTCACATTACTATTATTATATTTTATTATACAATACATTGTGGGTACTTCGCCCAATTTAAATTTTTCAATAACCAAACCAGTCAATAACGTTGCTCTTGGTTACCGTCAATGTCAATACAAACATTTTGACGGCTGTGTCACCTGTGCTAAACTTTCAAAATATCAAACAACTATGGATTGGAGAGAAATGCTTAAACTTTCTGTTTCTGATTTAAATGAAGAGCAGAAAGATGATCTTTGTCATAGTTTAGAATGGTTGGATACTGATATTGAAGAAATTAGTTCATCCAAGCTGAAATCCCTTTTTAGACTAACGCAAGAATTGTTGAAATACAAAGATGAACAGGTAATTTGAACTAACTTATTTGTACTAATAATTAATTATGATTTCTGTTGCAAGGTTGAAATGTTAATCTCGGAATTCGATGAGATAGCAAGAAAACAAGGTGTTGAGGAAGCTAAACTAATCCAGAGTTTGAAAAACGAAATAAAGTCTTTGAAATCCTCAAACGAATCGGGAATTCAGACGCCTGATACTGATGCTACTAAAGAAAATGAAAGTTTAAAATATAAAATTAAAATTTTGAAAGCTACAGTAAAATCGCAAATTCAAGATATTGACAAAGTATTTATTAAATTATATATGGCACGCCGTTTTGCTATTTAATTGCAGAAATTTGTTCCACTTTAATTTAAACTATACATTTTTTTTACCTTGCAGAATAATTTAATTCATTGATTTTTTATGATCGAATTAATATTATGTACATTATGAATTTTTATGATTAAATATAAATTGAATTGATTGAAATTATCATGCAAGGTAATGATAATTCTAAATTTCAATTAAGTACATAATTTTAATTCAATCATAAAAATTCAATGAATCAAAATTATACTGCAAGATAATAAGAATTCCGAATTTCCATTATGTACATAATTTTAATTCAATCATAGAAATTCAATAAATTAAAATTATATTGCAAGAAAATAATTATTCTGAATTTCCATCATGTGCATAATTTTAATTCAATCATGAAAATTCAATGAATTAAAATTATCCTGCAAGATAATAAGAATACTGAATTTCTATTATGTACATAATTTTAATTCAATCATAAAAATTCAATGATTTCATATAATTTTGCTAGATAGTCATTATGTACATAATGAAAATTCAGAATTATTATCATTTTGCAAGATAATTTTAATCCATTGAATTTTTATGATTGAGTATAAATTGAATTGATTGAAATTATCATGCAAGATAATGATAATTCTGAATTTCTATTATGTACATAATTTTAATTCAATCATAAAAATTCAATGCATTAAAAATTATCTTGCAAGAAAATAATTTTTCTGAATTTTCATTATGTACATAATTTTAATTCAATCATGAAAATTTTAATTATTTTTTTGCAAGATAATTCAATTTATTGAATTTTTATGATCGAATTAAAATTATGTACATAATGAAAATTCAGAATTATTATCATTTTGCAAGATAACTTCAATCCATTCAATTTTTAACATTGAATATAAATTGAATTAAGATTATGTACATAATTTTAATTCAATCATAAAAATTCAATTGATTAAAATTATCATGCAAGGTAATGATATTTTTGAATTTCTATTATGTACATAATTTTAATTCATCGAATTTTTATGATTGAATTAAAATTATGTACATAATGGAAATTCGCAATTCTTATTATCTTGCAGTATAATTTCAATTCCTTGAATTTTTCCGATTGAATATAAACTGAATTAAAATTATGTACATAATTTCAATTCAATCATAGAAATTCAATTGATTAAAATTATCATGCAAGGTAATGATAATTCTGAATTTCTATTATGTACATAACTTTAATTCATTGAATTTTTATGATTGAATTAAAATTATGTACATAATGGCAATAAGAAATCTTTATTATCTTGCAGGATAATTTTAATTCATTGAATTTTTTTGATTGAATTAAAATTAAGTACATGATGGAAATTCTATGGCACGCCGTTTTGCTATTTAATAGCAACAATTTATTCCAGTTGAATTTAAACTATACATTGATATTATCTTGCAAGATAATTTTAATTCATTGAATTTTTATGATTGAAGAAAAATTATGTACATAATAGAAATTTAGTATTTTTATTATCTTGCAGGATAATTTTGATTCATTGAATTAAAATTATGTACATAATGGAAATTCAGAATTATTATCATCTTGCAAGAAAATTTTAATGCATTGAATTTTTATGATTGAATTGAAATTATGTACATGATGATAATCCAGCATGGAGACTATCTAGCAAAATTATGCGGAACCGTTGAATTTTTATGATTGAATTAAAATTATGTACATAATGAAAAATCGGAATTATTATCATCTTGCAAGATAATTTTAATGCAACGAATTTTTATGATTGAGAAAAAATTGTGTACATAATAGAAATTCAGTATTCTCATTATCTTGCAGGAGAATTTCAATTCATTGAATTTTTATGATTGAATTGCAATTATGTACCTAATGGAAATTCAGAATGATTATTTTCTTGCAAGATAATTTTAATACATTGAATTTTTATGATTGAATCAAAATTATGTACATAATGGAAATTCGGAATTATTATTATCTTGCAAGATAATTTTAATACACTGAATTTTTATGATCGAATTAAAATTATGTACATGATAAAAATTCAGAATTATCATTATCTTGCAAGATAATTTTAATACATTGAATTTGTATGATTGAATTCAAATTATGTACATAATGGAAATTCAAAATTCTTATTCTCTTGCAGTATAATTTTAATTCATTGAATTTTTATAATTCAATTTAAATTATGAACATAATGGAAATTCAGAATTATTATTATCTTGCAAGATAATTTTAATCCATTGAATTTTCATGATTGAATATAAATTGGATTAAAATTATGTACATAATTTTAATTCAATCATAGAAATTCAATTGATTGAAATTATCATGCAAGATAATGACGATTCTGAATTTAATAAAAATCCAATGAATTAAAATTATCTTGCAAAATAATAATTATTCTAAATTGCTATTATGTACATAATTTCAGTTCAATCATAAAAATTCAATGCATTAAAATTATCTTGCAAGATAATAATGATTCTGAATTTTTATTATGTACATCATTTTAATTCAATCATAAAAATTCAATGAATTGAAATTATCTTGCAAGATAATGAAAATGTATAGTTTTAATTTAAGTGGAATAAATTGTTGCGATTAAATAGCAAAACGGCGGTACTTCTGAATAATTGTAATTTTTTTTTGTAGCTGAAGAAAGATGTTATAATTCTGCAAGAAGAAAGAAATATGTTACAATCCGAGTTAAATTCTGCCCATCAAGAAAGCGACTCACAATCTGAAGCATCAGAAGTATCAGATAAATATTTGCGACTAACAGAAAACATTAAACAAAAAAATAAACACATTTCTCAATTATTAACTGATATTGAAGTTTGTGAAATAAAACTATTAATTACAAATACTTGATTTGTTATTTTTACAGATTGTTGAAAAGGAAAATATTGTGCTGAAAGAAAAGATTGTTACATTACGCGATGATCTGACTGAAGCTACTGAACATATTTCCAACATGACGGCAGAGATTTCAGCCAATAAAATTTCGTTGAAAGATTGTGCTGAAAAAATATTGTCAATCTCAGAGGAAAATTCTGCTTTGAGGAACCAAATACAAGAATTAGTTTTGCAGAAAGAGAATCGAGAGGCTGAAATTGATAATTTTACCATTAAACTTGATAATAAAATCGACGAATTAAAAGTATTTATTGTAAATACTGTACATATTTTTTTTATTATTTATTATGTATTTTAGTTATTACTTGAAGAGAAACAATCAGAAATACAACTGTTAAAACAAGAAAATATTGAGCTAAATCAAAAATTAACTCTGCTTTCGGATGATGTAAATAAAATCCCGCTGACAATTCTTCGAGAAAGAGAAGAACAAATTGAAGAACTGCAACAAAAATTAATCGAAGCTACAAAAGAAATTGAGCAAAATACAATATTACTAAACAACGTATCTAAAACAAAAAAATCTGCGATTCCTCCGCAAACTAAAGATTTGAACGAGGATCTGAAAGCTCAACTGTTGCGGTCTCACGAACGCTGCCAAGAATTACAAAAGCTTTTGGAATCCACGGAACAAGACGCACAAAATCAAGGACATCAGGTAACAATCAGAACATTTAAAAACAATTTTAATTAATTTATATATTAATTAGTTGGCAGAATTGATGAATCAGTTACAAAAATATGAAGATGGACAATATGGGCTAGCAGATGCAATCAGAGAAATTCAAGAATGTAAAATTCAAATTGGTGTACGAGAAAAACAAATATCTAAAATAATTCAAGAAAGTAATTCGTTGCAGTCGACTTGTGATGAATTTGAACGAGAAAATTTAGCCTTAAGGTATTTATTTTCAAATATTGTAGTAAAATTTGCTAATTTACTTATTTTAGGGAAAAATTGGGTCTTCCATTAGACGTTCCAATATCTAAAAATGGAATAATATCGAAACAGCGTAAGCAAAAAAAATTAATCAACAATTTACAAAACCAAATAGAAATTTTGGAAGATGAGAAACTTCAAATTAAAGTCGATTTACAAAAATACAAACGTCTTACAGAAATCAGTGAAGACAATGCACAAAATCAAACAGAAACTGAAAACAAAAATCAAGTTAAAGATTTAAAAGAAGAGAATGAAGCATTACGAAAAGGAATGCACGAGATATTAGACAGTATCCGCGAAAAGAAAGGTAATTTAAATTTTATATTTTGATTAATCTAAAATTTTGTGATTTTAGGAACGAGTTCTCGAGAAATAAAATCTGAAACTTTAGAAAATCTTTTGCATGCTCTTGATGCCCGGCATGTTGCGGGATGGTATCATCCAGCAATGAAATTGCAAGCTGAAATTAATACTTTACAAGGCACAAATGAAGAACTGCGAAATCAGCTAAAATTATCGAGGTAAAATATTATTGCAATATTAACATACATAAAAAATCATTAATTTTCAGATCTGAAATGGACAAAAGAAACGAGCAAATGTTACAAGCTGAAATAAAATTGGAAGAATTGCAGAGAAAAGTGCAAGAAAGTAGCGAAAAAATAACTGCCATTGATGGAAACCTTCTCACAAATTTAATTATACCTTCTAATATTTCAACTTCTAGTGCAGAAATTATTTCCAAATTGAATTCTCATCTTTTGATAGTTTTAAATGTAAGTCACTCAAAAAATGGTTCAAATTTGTATTGTATAATTAATTTTTAGGAATATCACAGTGAAATTGAAGCAAACGACAAACTAAAAGATAAATTAGAAACATTCAAACATGAAATAAACATAATTCGGCAACAAATTGGCCTACTTTACAAACAATATTCCGAGGAGAAAAAGTCGTTAACCTCAAAATGCAAAGATATGCAAGCAGAAAAAGAAAATTTGTCTGAATCAATCAAACTGCTTCAAGATAAGTTGGAAAATTACTTAAAACCGGCTGAAATTGAAGATATCGGACAAAAAATCAGTAACGATTTAGTTAGTCTCAGCAGAAAATGCCTTTTCTTGGAAGAAAACGAAAAAAAGTGGACTGCTGAAAATGTAAAATTAAAAACTGAGCTATGTTATGCAAATAACATGTCTTCTAAATATATTAAAGAACTAGAAATATCTCAAAACAATTTAAATTTCAAGTTAAATGTTTTAGAGAAAACTTTACGCGATTCAGTCAGTAAAAGTAAACTAGAAAATGCTAATAAAACTATTCACGATTTGACTGCTAAATATAGAGAATTACTTCAAAATATAAATTCCTTCAAGGAAAACAATAATGTCACAATATTCAAAAAAGAAATTGAATTATTAAACACTGAAAAAGACAAATTATTTTTTGAATTATTACAAGTAAAATCTAAATCGTATTTGACTGAACATTCCAATGATGAAATTGTTATTTTAACCAAAAAAATAGCCAATTTTGAGTTGAATGAATTGAGCGAGCGTCAAAGAGCTGATCATATAAATAGTTTATATGAACTAGTAAAAGAACAACTTAAGAAATGTGAAGAGCGCTGCACAGAATACGAAAATCAGAATAAATCACTATTAAACTCAAATTTAAGATTACAAATAATTCAGCAAGAACTGCAAGACAAATTAATAAATTTTGTAGCTAATGACGAATACGAAAACGTCAAGGACAAATTGAATAACTCAAAAGAAGAGCTACATAACTTGAGAAATAAATATGAGAAGCTTCAAACAAGAAACAACATCATAGAAGCCGAAATAAAAACAAAAGAAATGCTAAAATCTTCCCAAAATTTGGAATTAATGAGCTTGAAACATCTACTGTTGGATTTGCAGTCAGCTAGCGATGAGAAAGCATTAATTGCTCGATTAAGCACTGAAGTTGTTTTGGCCAGAATTTGTGAAGCTGATGCTAAAAATCGACTTGATATTATGACAAATGAAATGCAACAAGTACATGAAGATCGCAAACAAAAAGAAGCTATAATAAATGAAAACTATAGTCAGATGACTAATCTTCAAAATCAATTTGAAATGAAGTACAGGTAATTATATTATAATAAATTTGTAGCAATATATTGGACTTTTCAAGTTTAATTTCAATATTTGGCCCAATTTTTGAAATCTAGATTTACTGTCTTTCTGGTTTCTTCTGCTGCACTGTATTTGATATTATTCGGCTGAGTTGTCGAATTTTGGTCCGTCGTAATCAAAATTAAAATGGACACTTCGTATACATTAATATTTTAGTTTTATTTTAAAGGCCCTCTGTAAAGTAAGAGGGCCTATCCAAAAATTGCACTCTCCTAAAAGGTGGGTGCGAGTAATAATTTAGGTGTCAGCAGCAATGACCTCACTAAACGATCATTGGTCATTTTGCTCCCCTAAACAAGGAAGGTCGTATCATACTGCTTTTTAAGTCACATAAAATTTAAAATGTCATGTTGCCTTGAGAAATACTCCGAGTGTGCAGAGCCATCTATTGAGTTTTCTAGAACTATATTTTTTGAAATATTCCAGGTTTTACGTTATTTCTAATTTATTTCAATCCTTTTTGAAGGAAAAAACTTTTCAGAATTCATTTTTAAATAAATTTTAGGACTTTTGAACAAATAATATCGTCGTTACGAATACAATATTTGGGTAGCAACCCTTTAAACACACAAGAAAGGATGGTAGAAATGTTACAACAAGTTTATGTCGACAAAAAGTCTGCGTTTGATGATTTGCAATTTATACAAAAGCAGAAAAACGATATAATGATTTTGCAAGAACAATTGAATATTGAAATAAAAAATACTGCGGAATTAAAAGCAGCGTTTTTGCAACAAAAATCTAGCAGCACGTTTGAGAAAGTTTTGGAATGGCATCGAGAGAAAAATACGCATCAACTTAATGTAAGTTTAAAATTAATAATTTTCATGTTTATAAAATGTTGGTATGTTTTAGGAGCTTAAATATCGGAGAAATTTAGAATTTAAAGAGTCAGAATTGCAACAAGCTTTGGAAAGAATGAAAAAACAAGATACCCAATTATTGGAAATGGAAGAAGAGTTATTGAAAAATAATAACAACTTATTATGTAATTTAAGCATTCCAAATTTATCCACAAGAACTTCATCAAGAAAATTATCACTAGATAGTAACTCTTCAAGCCCTCAGCCTAATAAAAAAGATTCCGGCACAGATCCTCACATTTCTGAAAAAATCTGCAAAACAATTGAAACTCAAACTTCTGATGACAAAAACAAAAACGAAGAAATAATTTCTAGCCTCCGTGAAGAAATTATACAAAATAACCAACTTATTATTCTTAAAGAAAGTAATTTACAGAGACAACAAATATTGATTAATGAATTGGAAAAAAATATTGAAAGTTTAAAAGCACAATTAGTTGGAAAAGAAAAACAAGTTGGAAAGGAAAATTCAGTTCGGGAGCCTAAAAATCAACTAAATGTCATAGATGAAGTTGATATGGAGGAACACAATGCGCTGAAAGTACGAAAAACTATTATTTGGCCTGTAATTTCATATTTACATAAATATTTGAATGCTAGCTCATTGTTGTTCAATTGTCAGACTTGGAATTGATAACAATTTATTATTTTAGAATATGGTGACAAAACTTCAAGTAATGATAACCCAAAAAGAAGACAAAATCACGAAATATGAAACAATGTTAAAAGAAAACCGAGATGAACATAGTCTAGCTGCTTCTCGTTTCCAAGAAGAAATAAAACAATTACAAACATCTTTACAGCAGTTGCAATCAGCTTACCAAGAGTACAAATCCATTTTGAACTCCCGTGCACAATTTATTATAATTTTAAAATTTCAGTTTGAAGAACTCGAAGACTGGTACACCTAGAGGCAAAAATTTAAGCAATAAAAATGCCATAGAACAATATGTGAGCCAAGTACATATTTTAGAGAGTCATATGGCCGAGATGCAGACTTCTGTTTCTAGTTTGAATTCTCAGTTGCAAGCCAGTAGACAAGAAGCTGTAAGATGGAGGACTTTAGCGAATGATAGACTCAAATCTATTGAAGAATTGCGAAATGAGTAAAATTAATTCCCAATTTCATATTTTAAACATTAATTAAATTTGTTTCTAGGTTTGATGAGCATCATGAGGAAGAAATAAACATGTACAAAACAGAGTCCGACAAATATAAAGAAGAGAATATAACTCTTAAACAAGAACTGTCTAAGCTTAGGGTGGAAATAAGTCAGAAAAGTTCGCACAATAATCAAGAAATTCAAGAAAAAGATACGAAAATACACGAACTTACTATGAACGTAATGCACTTGAAGAACGAATTGAAATTACTAAAAGATGAAGAAAAGACTGGAATGGCACCAGAATTTTCAGAACTGGAATTATCAAAACAATTGTTAGAGACAGAACATGAATCTTTAAAAAAACGATATGAACAGATTTTGAATCGGGAGAAATCTGCGAGGGATGAAATCAGGAAGCTCAGAGGACAGCTTATAAAACGGTGAGCTTCAAAATAAACTGCTTTATATAGGAAAAAATTTGACGTGAACATCACGTGACTTACTTGTACATCATTGTACATATATAATACGATGTGATTTTGTGTTTGATCGTATATATCATTGGATATGTATAATCAAACACAAAATCTCATCCTTCCACAGTTAGTCGTTTTGGATTTACTCGAGATTCTAAAAATCTGTCAAGTAGAATGCGCTTTCAGCCAAGTCGGTTGCTATGGGAACAGTAGGCCATTATTCTTATACTACAACATTCCTAAATACTTATTCCTAAAATTCTACGACTACCAACAGATCTGATTCTATGCGCAAAATCAAAAAAATAAATTCCTACTGAAATGCACTTCCGGTTCAGTCTATTGTTATGAAAATAGTAGGCAATTATTCAGATGCTACAGCAGTCTGAAATATCAAATTTCAGTATTCTACACCTGAGCGTTTCGAATTTATGCGAAAAATTCCAGAAGACTGTCAAGTAAAGTGTACTTCCGGCTCGGTGGATCTGAATAAAAATAGGATATGAGCCTCTAGACGGTGTAATCATCCTAAATACTGAATTCTAACAATCTACGTTCAATCGTTTTGGATTTATGCGGAAAATTCAAAAAATATTTCGAATAAAGTGCACTTCCGGCTTAGTCGATAGCAATCATAATGCAAGGTGTACAACTAGATACTATAAAAGTGCCTAATACAAAATTTAAATATTCTACGACTGATTGTTTAGAATTTATGCGGAAAATTCAAAACATATGTCATATAAAGTGCACTTCCGGCTCAGCCGATTGTTACAAAAATAGAAGATGACCATTTAGATGCTACAGCAATTCAAAATGCTAAATTCCAGTATCCTATGGCTGACCATTCTGAATTTATGCAGAAAATTGAAAAAAAGTTTCAAGTAAAGTGCACTCCCGGCTTAGCCGATCGCAATCAGAATGCAAGATGTACAATAAGATGTTATAGAAGTTCTTTATACGAAATTTCAATATGCTATAGCGGATCATTCTAGATTTATGCAAAAAATTTAAAAAAAAGTTTCAAGTAAAGTGCACTCCTGGCCTGGCCGATTCTTACAAAAATAGTAGATAACCATTCTGATACAACATGAAGTTCAAATACTGCATTTCAACATCCTACGGTTGATCATTCTGGATTTATTAGAAAAATTCGAAAAAAGTTTAAGGTAAAGTGCACTTCCGGTACAGACGATTGGAACCATAATACGAGGTGCACAACTACACTCTATACTTATCTTAAATACAAAATTTCAACATTATACGTTCAGTCAGTTTTGAGATTTGCGAGTTACGCACGCACGTACGAACGCACGCACGCACGAATATACGTACCGACATCAAGCCAAAAATAGTCAAAATGGATTCAGGGATGCTCAAAACGGATATATCCATCAAAATCTCGATATGTGAATTTTGTTGGTTTCACAATACTTTGTACAAGTAAGTAAAAATATGATTCCTCAATTTAATTATGCGAAACTTTTTTTCAGTCCGATTTTGTCTGTAAGAAGTGACAAAAGCGACAGAAGCGTCAAAGATCAACTGCAAAAAAAAATCGCCCAGCTCGAAAAAGATTTGAGTGACGCAAACGAAAAATTAGAACGAGAAGCCCAATTTAACGAAACAAGGCGTTTGAAAACAGTAGAAGACTTCACCCAATGGGAAAAAATGAAAAAATGGCAGCAGAGTGCGGAGAAATTGAAAATTCAGCTCGCTTCCAAAACGGAAGATTTAGAAAAAGTGCAACAAAGCTACAGCTCAGCTAAATCTATTATTTCTAGATTAGAAAGAGAGAAGCATATTTTGGAGGGAAGACTGAAAAATGCAAAAAGTGTTTCTGGAAATATTACTTCAGCTAGAATAGAATCTGTAGAACAGGAAAATATTCGTTTGAAAACAGAAATTGATGCTTTAACAACAAAATTAGAAATGCAACAGCACCATTCTGGAGGATTAGGAGCTGCCATGTTACAGGAGAAGTTGGAAGCTCAAGAAAGGAAAATCGCTATTTTAGAAGTATCCGCTAAGGTAGGAATTTACAAAATAAAATTTCTCAAAATCGTAATTTTTAGCGCTTTTTTCCAAAATTCACTTTGGCTGTCTGGCTGGCTGGCATGATGCTGAGTTCTCAGCAACTATAATATTTACAGACTTGAAACTGGTATTAAATAGAAGCTGCTGTTTCGTAGGTTTGCACAAATTGCTTTAATTCAAGCTCAGTGATTGTGGAAGATTAAATTATTCAATTACTTGTTTCAAGTGAAACAATGCCCATAGATATATATGACATTAGGGATATGGCAACTGAAGTTTATTCAAGTAGATAAAAATTTAGTTACAACTGTAGCCGTCCGTGTCACTATTATTATGTACAGTTGTCAAATCTGTCCAGGATTCATTCAATGACTTGTTTGACGCGAATTTGAAGCTTATTAGAATGAATTATTATTATTGGATGAAGATTTGTTTACTTTTGGTGTATTTTTTTTATATAGCTTTGATAAAGATCAAATTATTATTTTAAGATACAGCACTTGACCTCCTGTCAGTCAATAACTAAACAATGAAGATTAAAAGGTATTTTTGAGTTTGTACATGCATAAATTATGTACCTATCAAATAGTCAACTTGAAACTAGTACTAAATGGAAGCTGCTGTTTCGTAAGTTTGCCCAAACTGCTTGATTTCAAGCTCAATAATTGTGGGAGATGGTAATTTGCGGAATCTCTGAAGTAACAAGCACTCATGAGTTGTCAAAAATGCGCTTTCATCATCTAGATGATTCTTCAATTTTTTAAGATAGCACTTAAAAAAATGGATTCTTTAAAGAACGATTTCTAGAAGATTTATTCGCTTAAATAAAGTATAAAAACAAGCTTTTTGTGTTACAGTCTGAAAAAAATATTTATTTCTTTGATATTATTCTTGTTCTTGATTCAATTTTATTACATTTAACCAAATACCTCCTAAAGGATTTAGCACAGCCTGTTTATCTTTGTCGAAAACCAAAGGATCTTGAGTCTGCGAATTTAAACTAAATTTAAAGTTACTTAATAATATTGCGAGCGCTATTTTGATTTGCATCATTCCAAATCGTAATCCTGCAAACATTTTAACTCAATTATTTGATTTTAATTAATTAATTCGTGATGTTTACCTAAACAAACTCTTGGTCCATCTCCAAAAGGTAAATATGTATATTCTGAACGGTTTTGAATGTTAGTTTTGTCAAAGCGATTTGGATCGAAGTTTTCTGGGTCAGGGAAGAAATCTGGGTCGCTGTGCATTCCCCAAATTGATATGAAAATTGGTGTCCCTTCTTCTATTGTTACATCTGACTCGGGAATTTTATATTCCTTTGTTCATTTACGAATTAGTATTGGTACAGCAGGATACTTCCGCATTGATTCTATAAAAATTACATTTCATTCAATTTTCATGTAGATATGTATATTATATAGTATAATAAGACAAATTATAGATGTTTATTTTAGTACTATATTTGTTCTGCTTCGGATTTTTTTTCTGTTGCGGCATATATCACTTGAAGTGGATGCATATCTAAGTATTAACAGGAAGTGCCAATTCACAATGAGTGTAAACATAAGGAGTACGTAAAAACATAAACCTAAAAAATTATGTATGTTCACAATGGTCGTAACGTAAAATATTAAAATAAAGTGTTTTTTTTTTTCATTTTACGTTGGTACAAATTAGGGTTATTGATGTATTGTGTTGGTTTCTCTGACTGTTATTTTCAAATATTCTGTTGATTTCGATTCTGTTTCGTGTTTAAGGTAGTTTAGTTCGTTTTGTTTTATTGTATGATGTCTGAAAAAGATCTTGCGATTGTTTCATTATTATTGAAACTGCGTTATAAAAGTCGCCAACAAGAGAAATATCAAGACGAGGGAGGGATAAATGGTTGTTTTTTTTATTAATAATTCTATGTCAGTCATATTTAAAGCATATTTCGATCCAGGGTGTTGTCAACTATCAGATGAAAACGTGTTTAAAGTTGACGCATGCGCTATTAGTTGTTTTGTACGTAAACATGAAGTTGAATTCATCTCAACTTTACGTTTTCATTACGTAGCTCTTATGTCAATACGTAAAAGTAAGAAATACGTAAGAGCATTGTGAACACGGGCATTGAAATACACTAGTTCAACTTTATGTTTATGTTTACGGTTACGTACTCTTTACATTTTCGTACATTGTGAATTGGCACGAAGAATGATTGAAAATAAAAACGTAGGTATTTGCATGAAGTTTAGTTTGCCAACTGTTGGAAACCCATTCAACCAGTCACATTTGAACTATGTGGACTATTAGGCACGCAAGCCATTATCAAAAGATTGAATGTAACTACTAAAAAATAATTAACTTTTATATGAAAATAATTTGCAGAACGGCGAAAACACTGCGGTGCAGACAATTATACGTCTATCTCTTTCTATTTTACCTCGAACCTTATGCGCATGCTTGAGAATTGAGCAGCTTTGTGCAATTGGTGGAAGCCACGTGCTAGTGTCATCCATCTTTGAAATGAAATGAAACAGCCAGTGATCTCTAGTAATAAAATGGATAGGAAAGTGGGCGTGATTTCGTGTCGCCAAAAAATTTTATGCAATCTACACTGAAAGTGTACCTATCTCTTTCTAATCCATAGGCGTCGAATTTTAAATTTCTAAAGGAGATTTTTAAACATGGTACAGTTAAGAAGCTTGTGTTCGTTCGGTAATTTATTGTATTCCATAAGATCTGTGCGGAATGAAGTATTTTGTTTCTTACTTTTATGTGTCATTTCAATTAGAATACAACGTGACACGTCCGAAAGATGAAACGGACACTGCTTCTACTCGAAGCTAAAGGGAACAGCATGCGCATAAAATCATTAAAAAGAGAAAACACTATAAAATTAGACGGAGAATGTTTCACTTCCATGACATTTCGAGGCGTCAGCTTCCTAACTATCACCCCAATGTAAAAGCGTACGAGTTTCCTGTTCATTATGGTCACATTATGGTTTAGAAATCACTGGAAACAGCCTTTCAAATATCGAGGGAAGCCGCGACGCTTGCGCACAACGGGTCAAGTAAAAATTTGCTGTCTCACTTGCTCCGTTTTTACCGATGGCGGCGCTGTTATCAACCAAAATGACGGATGTAAGTCGTACTGTCATTTTTAGACATGCTTGTTTTCCATCATCATCAATACAATGATTTATCATTATGTGATTATGTTTTTTTTTTGTTGGAAGACGCAAGTTAGTATAAAAGAAGGTACTTCAATCTTGCATTGCATCCTGGGAAATATGTCAAGTAGTGCCAACAATTGTCTTGGATACAAAATTCCTGATAAGTTGACTGAACACAAAAATTTGAGAAATACAGGTGTGACAGAAATAAGTACATTAATTTTATCCTGTAATAGAACTCGTTAAGCATGACATTTTTTCTCAATAACTTTTTTTCTGTCAATCCTCTGGATATGGAATAAAAATTCACCGAAGTTTTGTCCCAATTTTTATACTTGATGTCTCTCATTTGTTGGAAGAATGACAGCTTTCAATTGAAATGAGTATTTTTCAACTTTGCACCATAGTATTCTTGTCAATCATTCATTTGAAACTGAAAAAATATTAGTATTTTGGCAATACATTGATATCCGTTCACCTCGATGATTCTATTTTAGCATAAATGTTGGAAGAAATACTTAATTTGTCTCTGAAATCTACAATTTGGACTATTAGTCGTATTTATATGTCATTGTTAAGAAATTTGATTTAAATCAGTTGATTGCATCAGCTGATTTGAATAGTCTGAATACAGTCACAATCTGTGCTGCCATCTATGAGCAACCTAAAAAGTAGTTCTCAACTTACTTCATTATCGTTGGTTCTCAAACATAGAGAGAAAATAATACAACATTTTATTCAAAGAAAACGGTGTAATAAAATGGAATGCAATTCTAAAATAATTAATTCAATGAATAATTTAATTGAAAATATTGCCACATCAATTCTTGAAGCTTCTGTTCTTGAAGAACAGAAAACATAACCTATAAATGTGTCAAACTGAATTTGGTAATTGATTTTAAATATTTTCTGAAATATAAGAAACAATATTTCATTTGTTCAGCAGATCAATTCATGAGGCATACTTCATTGGAACAACCTGAGTGTGAAGTTTGTAATAATATGAGAAAAAACTAATACACATTTATAAATTTTACGTTCCAGATAAACGATAAGTTCTAAATATCTCATAGTATTTTCATCATAATGTATAAGTGCACAATATTTTGACATTAAATACATTAGCATAACCACAATAATTCACTTTTTAGTGAAAAATTACAATTCGGAAATCGTTTCAAACAAATTCGCAAAACTAATCCTGCGAAATCGTAGACAGAAAAGCTGGACATTTTCACAGATTCAAACTTTTGTGCCAATAATTATTAATAATCGATTTTTTTCCAGCATTTATTTGAAGGAATTGATAACTCACATATGTCAAAATCAATTGTTTAATTGTAATTGCTACTTGATCCGATAATTACGCTTCAGAACGACTCGTTAAATTATAGGGGATAAAAAATGCTAAAAAAAGATGAGAATTCGGGAAAAAAGTTATTTGGAGAAATTTTTATGCTTGATTGGTTAAAATTAATGTACTTATTTCTGTTACATTCTGTATATTATACTTTATCTGTATTAATGAACTCTGTCAATATTTATATTGATTTTTTCAACTTAAATCGTAGTCTCATAAGAGCCCTTAGACTGTTCCTAGCTGAAATGTACAAGATATATGATGTCACATAGCTCCCAAGACACTGTTGGCGGCGCCACCGCTTGGCACATTACCCATAGTGCATTGCAAGATTGAAATACCTTCTTCAATATTATAAGCTATCTTTTGTTTTTTAAAAGACAATTATAAGTCTTTTATTTTTTCTATAATAAGTGAAAATAGAAACAGTTTTGGACTCTGCTACTCACTTAAATTCTAGAAAAATATTAATAAATCTTAATTGATTGGGCAATTTCAAAAATATTGTACCTCAAGTAGTTCACTACTTTATCATCCGCAGTATGTGAATAACTCATTATTCAATCATAATTAATAATTGTATTATTATTATTATTTTTTTTTTTGTCGCCAATCCATAATAATTTTAAGTAGGAATCAAATTGACAGAATGAACTAAAAAATCGTAATGCACAATGCGAAATTACAACAAGGAAGAATATATGAAATAAAAATATTTACTCTCGAACAAAAGGCACTTTTCATTGTTGCTTGTATATCATTGGTATTAAAAAAATGTTTGCTCTTGAGAATTGATGTTTTTTTGTTGGTATTCTTTACTTAAGCTCTTTTTATCTACCGTCAATATAAAAGAGATATTTTATTATTCACATTTTGATAAAAAATGATATTTTTTTATTTTTCTCACCTAAAATAACTTTCTCCATATACTCCATTTCCATTATACCATCATAAGTAATCTCTCCACCAAATCTTTTTGTAATATTGAAAATCTCTTGTCTCATTTTATCTTGGATCTCTTCGTTTTTGGCAATTTCGAAAAGCGCGAAACTTGTTACAGTGGATGACGTTTCATACCCAGCTAAAAAAAATATAAAAGCTTGTGCGGCAATTTCATTGAAAGTCAAATTGAAAGAAGTCGTTTTGGTTTGATTGTCATCTTCGTCCAATTTTCCGTTATTTTTCAATTGTATTAAAAGTTGCATGAAATCATTTCTAACGATATTGTTTTGTTCTCGATGTTCTATTGTTTGTTTGACAACATTCATGAAAAATTCGGTAACATCAGGGTTGATAATTTTCATTTTTAGGAGATTTGCTAATGTGGGGAAATTTTTATACACTGCTAATTTCAATACATCTTTGACACTTTGGGATAGTGCTTTTCGGCTGTATATTCCGAATTCGGTATTTGGATTTTTCAAACTGTTGCAGTCTATTCCAAAAGCACAGCAGCCAATGACATCTGTTGTGAACCGACTTAACAGATCTTTGATTTCAATCGAAGAATCAATATTTGTTTTTAATATATTGATTAACTCGTCGCCACAGTTGATTACGGTTTTAAACATCAGCTTCAATTTTCCTGAAGTAAAAGTTGGTGTCAGTTTCGCTCTAAGACTTTTCCATTTTTGTCCCGTCAAGCTAACAACATTGGCAGTTAATGGATCATTTATTTCGTCATAGTATATATCTCTATCATGAAAATACTGAAAATCCGTTGCTAAAATTCTTTTAATCAAAATAGGATCAGCGATAAATAGTCCTTTTCTATAATATAAATACACCCCTGTATATTTATAGCCTAGTTGTTTACTTTTGGAATATATTTCTTTGAACAAATGCAAAATACTTGTTTTGCGCAGTACAAAATCTCCAATGTTCCCGAATGGAATCGTTGGTGGGAGTGATGGAACATTTTTCTTCGCCCAGTAAGAATGCTTTTGTTTGTAGAAAATATAAATCACAAGTGGTAGCAGAGCTATCAACGATATTACCAAGAATATCATGGCAAGATGCGATGTTTTAACACTAAACTAGCGAAAACAACATTAACGGTGAGAACGTTGTTTAAGAACTGACGGACAACGGTATATTTGAAAGATGTGCACTCAGCACGGATAAGTGGGTTCATTACCACGTGAATACAACGGTAATGCGAATAAATTGGAGATTTTATTGAAAGACTTCATGCGATGATCATTACATACTAGGAATCTTAATAACATTACCTAAAATATAACTTTAACTATATTTAATAAGATATACATTTACAGTGGAACGAATTTTTCTTCTTCAGACAAAGATCTTACATTCAACCATGTTCCTTCTAATGGTGTCAAAATGAAGTTAGATGGATTCATGACCAAAGGATCTTTAGTTCTTTCATTCAGTGTGAATTTGAAATTCATTAGTAACATAGTAATGGCAACTTTCATCTGTATCATTGCGAATCGCAGACCTGCAATTAAAAAAACATTTGCACGTCAATATTTACTTTGACTACTTTCTTTTTTAATTAAAATCGCACCACAGATGGCACGGTATCAGTGAAAGGAGAAATTTCAAAGTAAACTTTAAAAATATTCAGTGAGAATATATTTCTTAAAATTTAATTCACTGTTTACATCGTTATAACATAGTAAAAAATATAAATTATGTTTAAAAGTGCTGTAATCAAGTGTAAAAAAATATTTAAAATTAAGAATAATTTTGAGCTGTTTAAACGCCGCCATTTTCGCGCGTTCTATTGATGACGTCAAATACCATGTCCAGTGACTTTACAGTCCATTGTTTACTACAGGTGATTTCGTTCTCAACTTATTTCAGCATTAAAAAAGGTCAAAAGTCAGTTTATTAGTATTGCATTGAGCCTGAATGCAAAATACTATCAAAAATCCAGGCAGGTTCTAAAATACGTAAGAAATGATATATGGTTATCAGAAGAGATGAAGTGTCATAATAAACTTGACAGATCATAAATGACATTATATGTGATTAGTTTTAGCAATAACATTCAGTTTATGTATGCGGATCGTTTAATATTTGCTCGTTTTAAAATAAACAAAAATTATAGGCTATGTTCACTGCTCATCATATTTCGGATTGTATTTATTAAAATAGCGTACATAATGTGTTATTATTGAATAATTACTTTGCAGTGTTCACTCTTTTTACTTCAGCGGACGTAAAATTTGGATTTGAATGAAAATAAGACGACATCATGAATGGATCTATTCTTGACAGATTATCCGATTGTGCTTTTACAAAACCACTGTCTTAAATGATTTATGATCTCACTAGGATGCTAAAATTACACTTAAATAATAAATGAATTTACAACACACACGTTATTACTATGTTTTCTAATCAAAAGCCTGCAATGCCATACAAATGTAAGCAGTGCGCACTTCTTGGCATAGTATTTGACGTCACATTTCGTTTTAACCAATAGTGTTACGTTTTAGAACTTTGAATGTCCCTCGCTGAATTTGCACTTTATTAATTTTAAGCAATTGAAAAGATATGAATTACCAAAATGATGGCTGAGTACAAATGTCCGGCCAATAAAAATTAGGAATGAAAACATTTGAACCAAATTTAAAGTCCATCTATATTCCCTATTGATATAGCAATAGATTATGAAATTACAATAAGCCGCGCTGATTTATCCAGTTACTAGTGGAATCAGCTGCATATGAATAGTCAATTGTGGATAAATTTTCAACTTTGCATTCATTGCCCTATTTTTCATTCATACAAACAGTTATTTCCACTTGGGACAGAGTTTTATGTACGGGACACAATGAAAAATAGGGTAATACTAGAGAGAAATGCAAATGTATAGAATACTGCAAAAAACTACTAAGCAACGGAGAAAACCGGACAGATAATAAGGGAAAGGACAAGAGCGTGAAAAGGATAATGAAAATTGGAACATGGAATATTAAAAGTTTAAATGGAATACATGCGGAACAATCAGAAACATGCCCAACAGGAAGCAAACCCATTGGTGGAACGAACAGGTTGAAAAAAAAGTAGAAAGGAAGAAACGAAAATGGAAAAAATACTTGAAAACAAAAAGGGAAGAATACCATGAAAACTACAAAATGCAAAGAAACATAGTCAAAGAGATAATCAAAAAATCAAATACAGAGGCATGGGAAAAATTCGTGGAAAAGCTAGAGACGAACGTTAAAGAAAACCAGAAATTATTTTACAGAGTAACAAAAAAAGACAAGAAGGGAAAACAAATGATGTTGAATCAATTAAAAAGTAAACAAGGACAAAATAAAACGAAACGCACCAAAGATAGAGAACAGAAATAGATAGGAGAACAAAGGAAATCACAAAAAAAGAAATATTAACAGTTTTAAAAAAACTAAGAAATGACAAAGCACCTGGACATGACTACATAAGAAGAGAACAGCTAAAATATATGGGGGAAGAAGGTGAAGAAATTCTACTAACGATGCTGAATGAAATATGGAACAAAGGAACAATACCAAAAGATTGGAAAAAAGCAGTGATATTTCTTTTATACAAAAAAGGAGACAATAGAGACTGCAGAAACTATAGAGGAATATCACTATTATGCTTAGCAGCAAAAGTATACGAAGCTATCTGAGAGAGCAAACTTAGACAATCTATAGAAGAAACCCAAAGCGGATTCAGGAAAGGACACTCCACACAAGATCATATATTCTCAATAAGAAAACTCACAGAGAAAACCCTAAAACAGAACAAAAAACTATACATTGCATTCATTGATTTAGAAATGGTGTTCGACAGAGTACCAAGAAGAATTATATGGAGGATACTGAGACGAAAAATTGATACGAGCAATAAAAAGTATTTATAATAGAACATCGAACCATATAAGAACAAACAGTGGAACATCGGATGAATTTACAACATCACAAGGACTGAGATAAGGAGGGGCTTTGAGTCCTTTGCTATTCATCTTGTTGGTGGATAAAATAATAAAAAACATAAAGAACAAAACAAAAAAGGTGGAAGTTGGTTATTATAAATTAGAACAAGAAAAAAAATGCTGAATATGCAGATGACTTGGCAATTTTAGCAAAAAGCGAACTGAAGGACAACCTGGATGAATGGGATACAGAACTATGGAAACATAATATGACGATAAATACAGATAGAACCAAAATCATGGTCATAGCGAAAAAAGAAGTGAAAACAAATATAACGCTAAATGGAAGAGACATAGAGCAAGTACATACGTTTACTTACCTAGGAGCAACACTAAACGATAAGGGAAATTTAGAGTATGAAATCAACAAAAGAATCCAAGCAGCTAATAGAAGTTATTTCGCTTTGAATATAATTAAAAACAATAAACAAGTGACAAGGAAGACTAAAACAACTTTATACAAAACAATTTATAGGCCAACATTAATATACAGCTGCGAAGCGTGGATAATGAACCAAAAACAAAAAAGCAAAATACAAGCGGCCAAGATGAGGCTCTTGAGAAGAATGGAAGGAGTAAAAAGGGTAGATATGATAAGGAACGACCACCTAAGGAATAATATACAAACAGAAAGTATACAGAACACAATAGAGAAAAAACAATTATCACGGTATGGGCACTTAAAAATAATGCCCGACAATAGACAAACGAAAATAATATGGAATGCCAGAACAGCGAAAGGAAGAAAAAGGGGAAGACCAGCAAAAACATGGGAAAGCAACATAAAAGAAATACAACATCAGCCCACAAGAAGCAGAAAATAAAGCGCTAAACAGAAAAGAATGGAAGGACATAGTGAACGCAATAAACTTAACTAAAAGTCCAATTTCGACGCCCGAAAGGGTATTAAGAGAATCAAATGGATAATAATAATAATCTTGCGACAAACTTCGCTGAAGAATTTCACATGAAGAGATCGGACTGTTTATACTTTAGTGATATCTACTCTAATAAAATCTGAATGGTTAAATTTTTATAGTGAGCCCTCAAAAAGTATTCTGGAATAAAATATGGCAAATATTTTTTAATTATGTGTCAGTTGGTACTTTGATTAGTTACAATCACTGAATAATACGTTACGAAAGCACCAGATGGCAATAAATATGTTTCATATTTACCAATACAAATCCTAGGTCCGCTTCCAAAAGGCAAATAGGTGTTATCGCCTTTAAATTGACTCAGGTCACTTCGAAAGCGCTCTGGATTAAATTGCTCTGGATCCGGGTAATACTCCGGGTCGTGATGTAGAGCATGTACGGGGATAATAACCGGAACTCCTTTTTCCAGCGTAATGTTATCCGGTAGATTATAATCCCTGGTGCACTTTCGCATCAGAATTACAAAAGTTGGATATTTGCGCATTGTCTCTAGAAGTTTACAGTTTATTTCAAGTGCTGCATAGGAAAAATCATAAATTTAAAAGGAATTGCATGGAATACACTCTCGTTTAATATTTATCTTGAGTTTAATTTCTTTCAAAAATAAATTCGAAATAAGAGAAAAATATCAGAAACATATATTGGTCGTTCCACTTTAACATTTTTCTTGAATTCTACCATTATTACTTATAATGTGAGTAATAAATTTTTAGGGAATTCAGTCATTTATTTGAATTAACTTCTTTTCTGTTTCTGTTATTTGTAGTAATTAGGTCACATAAGTATTTATTTGAATTCGCTGTAACTGCAATCCTAATTAGTATTGACAAGGTCGATATTTAATTGTCGGACATGATTGACAGGTTATGGTCACTAGATGTTCGGTGATTGCTAGGCAACAACTGTAAGACAATTGAATGTTGGCCCATTGTCGGCTTAGGTATATAAGAGCGCAAGCTAGGAGAGGCAGTCATTCAGTCAGTGAGTCATTCAGTGATTAAGTACGAGTAATAGTGAGTGATATTGTAAACATACGAATTTGTAAAGTATTAATAAATTATTCACAATTAAATTTGTGACAATATTATAACCCAAAACACACTATTTGGATTAATGAAAGCACCGGCCTCAACAGTTATATTCGTAATTCTATCTACTAGCGTAAAAGATCTACGTATAGTGCTTATTATGTTATGAATAAAGTTTCTATTGAGATTTTTTTTTTAACTATAGTCATCCGAGCACATAAACTTCGTACTACATTCTTATTTATTTATTTATTTATTTTATTTATTTTACATACTTGCCCAACAGTTTACACCATTAACAGGACAAAATAACATATACATAACTAAAATATAATTAAAGTAAAGAGAGTAAAGAGTGATATAACAAGAAAACTTAAATGATAATAACAATATTGAGTTTGTAATTAGGTATTAAATGAAAAATGAGTAACAATAAAGGATTGAGTTTGAAATTATGTATTAAATGAACAAACTTAAAGTATTTCCGAATTATTTATCAAGGATACTAGTTGACTAGGTGACATAGTAAAAACATCGACATAGTTGATTAATTTATTTATATTATTGCACATGACATATATTGGGGACTTCATACGAAGATTTGTTCTAGCTAGAGGACATTTTAGAATAAGATTCTGTCGAGTTGGGCTGGGTACACATATATCTATATTTACTAGTAATTCTGGACAATCGATCACGCTCTGTAATAGTTTTGATACATACACTGCCGCATTGCAATTTCTTCTAAATTTGAGAGATTTAAAGTTGAATCTATTTAAAAGAGTTGTTTGACTTATATTTCGGTCTGGATATTTTTTATCACATTTATAAACGAGATGTTTAAGGAAACGTCGTTGTACTTTTTCTATATTTATTATGTAACGATCATATATAGGGTACCATATAAGAGAGCCATATTCAAGCTTGGATCGAACTAATGAGTAGAAAAGATTAATTAATGTGTTTGGACTCGAAAAGTCCTTACAATTTCTCACTATGAAACCAAGTATCTTGAAAGCTGCCTTGATCATTTCATCTATCTGAAATGAGAAGTTTAATGAAGGATCAAAATATATTCCTAGATCTTTGATCAAAATACATCTTTCCAAGTTATAGGTATCTATATGATATGAAAATGAGACTGCATTTTTTTTCCTATGGTAGGACATAACTTTACATTTATTGGCGTTTAGCTTCAAATTATGTTGAATACACCACTGGTTTATTTGATCTAAGTAATACTGAAGTAGCTTACAGTCTGCAATATCTTCAATGGCACTGAATATTTTCAAATCATCGGCAAAAAAAAGGTGACGACATTGTATTAGCCGACTGAGATCATTTATAAATAGTATGAATAAAAGCGGACCGAGATTTGATCCCTGTGGGACTCCTGATGTTGGAGTGATGAAAGTTGAAGAAAATCCGTTATATTTTACAAACTGTGTTCGGTTGAAGAGGTATGATTCAAATAGCTGTATAAGATTTTTACAGAATCCAAAGTTTTCCAATTTCTTTAATAAAATATGGAGATTTAATTGATCGAAAGCTTTTTGAAAGTCGGTATAAATAACGTCAACCTGGCCTCCCTTATCCAAGACAGTTGAAATGTATTCAGTTACTACAGCTAAATTTGATGTGGTAGAACGTTTCTCAACAAAACCATGTTGTTGAAGTGATATAAATGGTTTCACCTGTGCATATATTTTTGCATGTAATATAATCTCGAATATCTTAGAAAAATTGCACAATATAGATATAGGCCTATAGTTCTTTATATCAGTAACATCACCAGATTTCAATATTGGGCATATTCTTGATATTTTCCAAATACTGGGAAATTCCGAACTTTGTAAAATTACATTAAATAAATATAACAATGGTTGAATGAAAGCATGGGAACAGTCTTTAATCAGAAAGCTGGGTACTTGATCGATGCCTGCAGTGGTTTTGTCCGGTATTTTTTTTATGGCTTGCACAATATCTTCCTCAGTTATTTTATTAATGATGATACATGGTAAATAGCTGTCAAAGTCAGATTCGCTGCAAATATAATCCTTTTCATCTGTATCAATATAAACACTACTGAAAAATTGCGCAAAGCCACTTACAACAGATTGCGGATCACTTAATTCAATATTGTTATAGTTCATGTGAGCGGGTATGCGAGTATTTTTGCTTTTCTTAGACTTTACAAATGACCAAAATTGCTTGGAGTCATTTTGAATTGATTCTTCAGCATTCCTCATGTGAGAGATATATTCATTGTGTATCTGAGATTTTATTAATTTTCTCAAATTTCTGAATTCTTCAAGGTCAGATTGTTTGTTATATTTTCTGAATCTTTGGTGAGCTTTAAATTTTTTTTGTACATTCATTTTAATTTCTGTTGTGAACCAAAGTGGATAAGTTTTGCCAGATTTACGATTTCTGAAAATTGGTACAAATAAATCGAAATAATTATTCAAAATACTGTAAAATTTATCGCATATATCGTTGGTTTGTACACATGAATTTAAAATCGACCAATCTGTAGACAAAATACAGTGGTATAATGCAGGAAAATTAGATTTTTTGAAATTATAACTTTTTTCATTGCTTTTGGCAGGAAAGTTATATTGGCGGTTTATACTAACATCGAAAGTTATTTCTAATGGTGGATGATGTTCATCAATTTTAACTAAATTTATATCTGATTTGACAAGAGTACAGTTCACATTACCAATGACTAAGTCTAGTAGTCTGAGATTAACATTTACAATAGTGTTATATTGCACATAGTTTTGAATCATTAAAAAATTAAGTAAAGTGTTTTTCTTGTTACATATTGAATTCATATTTACAAAATCAGGCACATTAAAATCTCCTATAAGTACAATCTTACTATCAGAAATTTTCGCTAAATAGAAATCTATTGCTTCAAATAGAAGTTCAAATTCGTGTACAGGAATATTTGGTGGAATATATATAGTAAAAATGTATAATTTCTCTTTAGTGTTTTGAATTTTACATCCAACTATATCTACTAAGGAGCTGATATTTAGGATGTATGATAAGTCTAGTTGTGTTGCACTTATCTTGCTGCTGCATGCCAGTAGGACACCACCTCCTCTGCAAACTCTTAGTTCGTCAAAACGGCGGTCACATCGGAGCACAGAGTAGCTATCCGGAAACAGTTCCGCGTTATTAACACCACTTGATAACCAGGTTTCGGTAACACATATTAAATCAAATTCCTCATCACAAACTGATTTATAAAATTGAATGGTTTTTGAATTTAATCCACGAACATTCTGATAATACACCTTAATATTACTTAATGAAAACACACATCTGTTGGGCATTATTAGTTTAAATGATTTTTTATAATAATAGTTGGGATGTCATTTATATATTTGATTCTGAGATTTGTTTCTCCATTTTCGGTTCTTGCTTTAAGCTCTTCTTTGACACTTTTCAAATGTATTATTTGGCGCTTCGTTTTGTCGGTAGCTACGGACAGATATTTAAAGTTGTTATCACTTTTGAGTTTTTTTGCATTTCGTATACTTTTCAGGACATCTTTTTTTGAGTTCAGAATTACTTTCAGTGGACGGAGTTTTTGTGCCACATGCTTGCCAAGACGAAATACTTTGATACCGTTCAAATCTATATCTTTGTCTAAATAATTAAGTACCGTTTCAGTATCAATTAAATCTTGAGCAGAAGTTGATTCTTTCATTCCAAAAATTATAATATTATTTTTTCGATTCTGGCGATCATTAATTTCAGCAATAATTTGCTCGAAATCATTGGAATTTGTTGATGGGTGACTAGCAGCGACTGCATCTTTCAATTTATTCAAGTCATCTCGCATGCTAACTATAACAGATTTTAGGGAATTGATGTCATTACCCAGTTCTGTACACTGATTGCAGGTCCACGAAACATTTTTTTTACTATTGATAATCCTGACTTCGGTAGTAGATAACCCCATGCAGGTGTTTTTAAATTTCTTTTTACATATTATACATGACAATAATAAGTGCCCCTCACATATAGCAGAACAGCACGCACATGACGACATGGTGAAGGTTAAATTCTGTTAATTGAATTAATTCTTTTTGATTTTTTTTGTTACTTAGCACTTTAACTGATTTAAGTATAAAGCGAACACTTTAAACTGAATTTTGGATGAACTGAGCCACCAACACTGGACCGCACACATATAATTAAAATCACCGTAAAAAAAGGAGCACTATGATATTTATCCTGCAATTGTGCAGCCTACAATTACCACTTTAAATTATAGAAATGATTTACAAGAGCCAACACACGTCTTGCCACTTCACTCACTCTTCTTCAATATTCAATATATAAATATTTGTGGTGAATTGTGCAACGCGCATTTCTTCGTAATATCAACCAATTTAATAAAATATTACTTTCAACTTTGTTATAGAGTTATATTTAGAAATAAAAGAATTATAGAAGTAGCTAGTTCTCTGAAATGCAATTTTCTGGTATTGTGAGTTTTAATTGTTTTACTCTTCCAACTTTTCTAGAGTTATCCAAACAATATTTTCTGCAACAATTGTTTCTGAACGTTATTTCAGCCATTTGGAAGAGATCTTGTTGAATTAATGTAATGTCACTTTTGAAGAAACTAATATTATTGGAAATTAATTTTTTAAACCACTGCGTCTATGATGATGCGCCCTACGTTGCTATCTTTCATTCTTTGTCTGTCTATAACTAAAAAAATTCATATAAAAGCATTAGCTTTGCTGTTAGAGGAAGGTGTACAGAGCTCAGGCGCTGTTCCAAGCTTTCGATCCCACTGTCACTAAGAGCTAACAAAGCGCCCAATCTGCCCGCTATACGTCATTAAGTACACTTGCCTGTATGTTATTATATTTATATTCACAGGACTTGAAGCGTGCTATAAAAATATGAACCATTGAATATTGTATTGTCATCGTCAACTAAGCTTCTTTGGAGGTTAGATATGCGTTAGCTACGTGGGAAGTGGCTGAAGTTTCGATTGAAATATTACAGACAAAAAGACAAATGAGAAATCGAGTTGATATTTCATTGTCATCCAGTTCTGAGCTTTTGAAGTTTCAAGTCTTTAGCTCATCGAGAAATATCGATTGTAAAATTTGTACCAACAGACAAAGAGATGAACCATAAAGCGAATTCAGTTATAAAAGATAATTAGAAAAAAAAATCATAAAATTAAATTATACATATTCATTGTCTTTGTTGATGAGCATTTTACTATTTTATTCCACTCATTTAGACTTATTCGGAGATTTAAAATGTCAGGCTATTTTATAGTAATTAAGGTATCAAAGGTGTTAACAGGACAATAATGCTTGAGGTCAACAGTGTACTTTTCGAGGGCCTCTGGCCTCAGGTGTGTACGTTGACCGTAGGCATTATTGTCTGTTCAACTCCCGTGGTACCTTCAATGTTAAATGTCCGACTTTTGTTGTATTTCAATCAAAATTTTTAGCAATGTATGTCCTGTCATTGTGATTTCTGTCAGAGAAATTATTCTAGTTACTTGCTGTTACTAGGAAACTTGTTTGTTATTTTTCAAAATAATGCTCTCGGGTATTATTTGTCACGTAACTACCCTGAAAACAATATTAATATAACAACAATAATAAACTAGTCGGACATTAATACATAAAAGAACTCGCTATTTCAATTATAATTGGTTGAATCATGTACGCTATTTTTTCTGCCTATTTAATGAGGTCCTTCTATTCCATAACAAAAAGAATAAGATGTTCGCTACTCAAAAAAAGTTATTACCTAATAAAACTTGCTCCATATACTGCATCTCCAGAATAGCGTCATAAGTTATATCATCATTGCGTCTCTTCAACACCTGCAAAACTTCCTTTCTGAGGCGTTCCTGTATGTGAGTGTGCTTCGATAATTCGTACAAAGCAAACGTAATTGTGCTCGCAGAAGTCTCAAAACCAGCCAGGAAAAAGACAAAAGCCTGCGCTGTTGCTTGAGTCGTCGTCAAGGCCTGGGACTCCACAAATTTTACGCCTCCTTTTGCAATTTCATTATCTTCCTTTCCTTTGTCCATTAATTCTATAAGCAGCTGGAGAAAATCCTTACGAGCTATGTTGTTCTGTCTTCGGTATGAAATAGTTTCTTTCACCACTTTTAAAAAGAATTCAGATACTTCTTGGTTTATTATCTAGATCAAGAAAACTTTTAAAATACTTTTTAGAAATTTGAACTTAGATTGTTGTTTCAACAAAATTAGGAATTAATTTTTCATTTAATAAAGTGAATAAATAAATATAATCTACTAAAAATCGGAACATTCTAAATCTTTCCCGGACATTTGGCAATAGAAATTAATTGAGCTTCGAAATTAGTTAGCTAGGATCGAGTAAGTAGGCCATATGCAAATAAATGTAATTGTTTTTAGGGAGTCAAGGACAATAATGCATGAGGTCAGCAGTGTACTTTCCAAAGGCCTCTAGCCCGAGATGTGTACGTTGACCGTAGGCATTATCGTCCGTTCAACTCCCGTGGTGCCTTCAATGTTTAATGTCCGATTTTTGTACTATTTCAATCAAAATTTTTAGCAATGTATGTCCTATCATTGTAATTTTTGTCAGAGAAATTACTCCAGTTAATAACTAGGAAACTTATTCAGCATTTATAAAAAAATAATGCCCTCGGGTATTATTTGTTACGTAATTACCCTGGAATCAGTATTATTATAACAACAATAATAAACTAATCGGACATTAAATGCTATTTATAATTCTTAAAGTGAAATCAAATTTTTGATTGTGCAGTTTCATTTATTTTAAGAAAGATATCTTTTTCTGAGCCCATGTTTATAATTATAACACAATTATTCTAGAGAAAAATCTGATGTGAAAACCTGTGAAACAACTGATTTATTTAAAAAAAATGAGATTGCTTCATTTAACAAATTATTTTGATTTACTTTTATATATTAAATTTGTAGCATCTCTTTTAAATGAGTTTTTGGCAGAAACCAAAATTATGAAGGCTTAATTTGTTTCAATTTGTTTTCCTTTCATATACAACACCTGACCTTTACCGCGGTAAAAGTTTCAACGGTATATAAACTTTTTATTGAACTATCAACAAAGGAAAATTAATGTGGACATGCTTGAAATTATGCTTATAAATTAATGACTACATCCGCGATGCTTTAATTTATATTTTGACATTTGACCTTTTGTTTACTCCAACAGCAATAATCTGTTTATACAGGTACAGGCTATTTTTTGAATTTGAAAAATACTCACTGTACAAAAAATTTGATTACATACTTTTATATTTACCCTGAATTAATAGTAGGTTGTTTGACAACACTGATCTCTAATATAACACTGGATTGGGTTTAGACCGTATTCTGGCATCTGAAAGCGGCCCCGGTTGAATGGCGGCCTTGACAGTAAAACTGAGGTTTTGTGTCACTATTCGGCGACAAATTCAAAACACTTATAGAAGACACTCGATGAAATTCAAAGTATAATGCTAGTTAGATGATGAAATTATTCTCAATATACGTCAATATGCACACATTAATAATCAATAATAGTTAAAAGTATTTAAAATTGTTATAATAGTTAAAATATTTAAAAATATTTATTAATAGCTCAAAATATTTGTTAACATGTTAGTATCAGTATTTTAACTATTTTTTAAACATCTTAGCTCTGAATTATCAAATTCATTGAATAGTTTTACGATTTTTGTTATAAATCTAAACAATAAATAAATCGTATTGAGAATTGTGTGACTATTTGAACATTTTTTTTTGGGTTTGCAGTTAACGCTATAGTTTTTGTATAGTTCGTTGAAAATAGTCGGAACAACATCATTTTCCAGAGTCGTGTATCTTTTCCTTTGTTTTAGCGCGGACGCAACAAAATTTTGAGAACATAACCTCATGTTTTTGGCTATTTCTGAGTTTGGCAAACCCATTTGTTCGAGCCATTTTTAGAACGATTGTTCATCGGATGGAAATCTTGAAAATATTCACATCATAGCATAGCAATAAAAATAAATAATGTTTACTTATTTCCGTCATAATGACAGTTACTTCAAGTTATTTCGTTGTACTTAATTGTGCAGTGTCAAATTTCTCGATGAATCGGGTTTCTTTCCGCAAAACATGCATTCGATCATCATGTTTGATAAATAAAATACCGGCAAACCAAACAGCTAAATTTTAAATATCGCGGCACAACGCGGTATTGATCTGGCACAAAACCTCAATTTTTGCCAAGATGGCGACGCTCAATTGGGGCCGCATTCCAGCGGCCTAAATCCAATCCAGTGTTATATTAGTGATCAGTGTTTGACAAGTAGAGGAAAGTAAGAGTTTACTAGCGAGTGTAAATGTTTCAATTCACGAGCGAGAGCAACGAGCGAGTGAATTAAATTTACACGAGCAAAGTAATATCGCTTTCCTTACTTGATGGAAAAACTTGAATGGGAGACGCCAAGAATAGAAATAATTTTCTACAGAAATACTAATCAAGGCTGTGTTTTGACAACTGCCAAGCAAAAGCTTAGTAACAAATAAACAATATTAAAATTTAATTTGTTAGGAACCGTCAGAAGCTAATTCGCGAAATTCTGGATGCAGCTATAGAAGCGACTTTACATTTGTTTCCGGCGAAATCGAGAGAATTTTTGTTTTCTTGTATGTTCAACTTGTAATTTTTTCTTAATTGGGTCAAAGCTGTCATTTTGGCGCGTGTCATAGTGCGTTTTTTGTTTGTTATTTTTTGTTGCTAATTGGAAAAGTGTTGCTTATTGGAAAATTAGCACTTTTTTTTCTGATTTCAACATATTAAACCTAATGTTTTCCATCAAGTATACAAAAAACAATATTATGTTATAGTATTATTGCATATAAATTATTTCTGAAATTGAACCGACTCTATTATACTACTAGCATACTCTAAAGGTTTAAAGAATCCCACAGTAATTTTTCTGTTTCATAATTGTAAAAAAACTTTTAGCTCCACCCTCTTTTCTAAATGAGAAAACTTACTCTAACTTTGAGAATCCTCGCGAGCCAAGGTACATTCCTGATAAGTATTCGTCTGATTCCATCAGAGAAATTAGTCTGAAAAACTTTTCTCCCAACTTTGCGGAATTCGGCTTCAGGATCTATCAAACTGTTGCACTCAATCCCAAAAGCACATGAGCCAATCACATCCGTCGTGTATCGAGCTGCGAGATCTTTCATTTCAATCGGTTCCTTTTCATTCTCACATTTCAAAGCTTTTGAAAGAAGTTTTCCACATTCCAACACAGTTGGGAACATGCTCTTTAATTTTCCGGAGGAAAAGGTTGGTGACAGTTTCTGTCGAAGTTCTTTCCATTTTTCACCGCTCAATGCCACTAAATGGGCGCTTAATGGGTCATTTTTTTCGTCGTAGTAGATACCACGGTCTGGGAAATGCTGGAAATCGGTGCTGAGGACCTTTTCCGAGAAACATATTAGTGTTTTTTTTACAGATAAAACAATATTTTACAGTTGAATTGCGGCTAAAGATTATCTAATATTGAACCAAAAAACTACAGGGTTTCGAATAAAAAAAATAAAATATTGAAAGTTCTCTTTCTTATTTAATCAAGAGAGAAGCTCACGGATTTTTCTTACCACAATATAGTCAATGAGTGCTCGTATTATCTACTACTTTAAGAAAGAACAGTTTTACTGAAAATCTCCTCACATTTGATAAGAGCAAAACTTTGAAAATACGTGCCTTTTTTATCAACTCTGGATCAAGTATCAGCAAAGCTCTTCGAGTAAAGAAGTACAAACCAACGTATTTGCATCCTTTACTCTTGAAGTTTTTGTATATCTCCTCAATTTTATCGAGAAAACTTTGTTTCCGCAATATCACTGAGGTGATGCTCCCGAAAGGAAATTTCCCTGGTTCTTGTGGGACTTTTATTCTCTTCCAGTAGTTGTGTTTATAAATAAAATAACAATATATAACACACAATAATGTTGTCAACAAGATTACTAGGTTATTTTCCAACAAATTTGGAATAAAATTCATTTTTATTGCCACTACACTCTATTTGATAAAGTATTTGATGAAATATGCGAATAAACACTAGGTGAAATTCTGTTGTTTTAAGTACACTTTTCTGTTATTTATTACAAGAGCATGTACAATGTACAGTATACAGTTATGGATGCATAAATGTGAGTCGTATATATGAAGCGTTGCCTGTTGATTTAATTAAGGTCAACTGCGTTTTGAAGCACGTGATATTTGTGAGATAAAATATTTACATTATTAATTTTACTGCAGAGATTATCATTTTGAAACATTAAATTGTTTCTTTGTCTATTTAAAAGTGACTGTTTCTATTGAATTATTTCTATTTACAGTAACATGTTTTTATTTACTTGTACAAAGTAACAAGTAAGTATTGTGAAACCGACAAAATTCACATATTATCGAGATTTTGATGGATATATCCATTTTGAGCATCCCTGAATCCATTTTGACTATTTTTTTTCAAACGTATAATGCTGAAATTTTGTATAAAAGACTGGTATAGGATCTAGGATCTTGATGTGCACCTCGCATTATGGTTGCAATCGTCTGTACTGGAAGTGCACTTTACCTGATACTTTTTTTGAATTCACCGCATAAATCTAGAATGATTAGCCGTAGGATACTAGAATTCAGTATTTGAAATTGCTGTAGCATCCAAATGATCATCTCCTAGTTTCGTCCCAAACGACTAAGCCGGAAATGCACTTCATATTACAGACTTTTCGAATTTTTCTCATAAATTTGAAATAATCAGTCGCAGAATATTGAGATTTCGTATTGAGCACTTTTATAGCATCTAGTTGCACACCTTGCATTATGATTGTGATCGGCTAAACCGGGAGTGCAGTTTACTCGAAACATTTTTTCAATTTTCCGCTAAATCCAAAACGATTGAACGTAGAATATTAGAATACAGTATTCAAGATGATAGTATTGTCTAGATGCTCATATCCTAATTTCATTGAGATCGACTGGGTCAAAAGTGCACTATACTTGACGATCTTGGAATTTTGCGCATAAATTCAGAACTGTTAGCGTAGAATCCTGGAAATCAGTATTCAGGAATGTTGTGACATAAGAATGATGACATACTGTCTCCATAGCAATCGACTAGCCGTGGAATGATGAGATGTTGTGTTTGATTATATATATCCAATGATGTACAAATAAGTCACGTGATATCCACGTCAGATTTTTTAAATATATATTTGGGATATGAATTGCAATTAAATTTCAAAGAAGCTTGCAACCATCAGCACATCGTTCGGTGCACTAATCTATTCTTATTCAATGTGCTAGAGACAGTGAAAGTCTACAATACATGTCTTTGAATTATATATTTTTGTAGAATAAATGTGATCGCCCAGTGGTCGAAATTTGACCCTGAATCATTATGTTGCAAAATTTGAACATTATTTAGTTTAATCTTCCATCCTCAGGTGTTCCAGGTAAAATTAACTTAGTATTCGATGCTCCATCCAAATTTAAAATTAGAATTAATGGTTCCCATTCAAGATTTTAAAGTGTTTTTCTCCCCCCAACCCTCGACAGGGGAAAAAAATCATTACATTTTCCTATTCGATGTATATTTTCCGATATATTCCAGTAAAAAATTATATCGTTTTCAGCAATAGCACACTGTATATAATTGAAGCTTTCTGCATTCCTTTTCCACATAAACTTCAAGTATGTCAAATCTCACATTCCTTCATGCGCACGATACAAAGTGTTCTCTTCACGTGAACTTGGAAATAGGACACCGTCCCAGCACTTCTTCTCCACATGAACTCAAAGTCTGTCAAGTCTCACATTCCTTCGTGCGCGTTACAATTGTTTTTTCAAATCAAAGTTAGACAGCCTGTATATAATTTTAGCATTCTGCATTGATTCTTTAGAAAGTATGCCAAATCCCTCATTTCTTTATGCGCGCAGTACAAAGTTTTCTCTTCTCGTAAAATCAAAATGGGACACCATGTATATAATTTTAGCTTTCTGCACCTCCTTCTCTACATAGACCGCAAGTATGGTAACACCCGTATTCATAAATGTTCTTATGAGTTCTCATAGTGCGCATGAATCCATAGGGTTCCAAAAGATAATTTATAGACAACACTTGAGTGTCAAGCAAAACTGTGCGTTTGTTTCAGTGAACTCTCTGCCTACTTTACGCAGTGAATATACGTGTTCGTGCGCGCGGTACTAAGTTTTCTTCACACGTAAAATTAAAATGGGATATTCTGTATATACCTTGAGCTTTCTGCATTCCTTCGTTAAACTTCAAGTTTGTCAAATCTCATATTCTTTCATGCACGCAGTGTGCTTAAAAAAGGGGTACAAAGCTTGCTCTTCACGTATTAATATATAGATTAAAATGGGAAAGCCTGTATATAATCTCCATATAAACTTCAAGTATGCTGAATCTCACATTCCTTCGTGCAACCAATATGCTTAAAAAGGGGGCCGAAAGATTTCTTTTGGCGTGTTAATATATAGATTTTCTCTGAAAATAAATTAATTCTGAATCTATTTGTTATTATTATTTTAAAATCTGGATCATAATTTGGGTACTAATCCAGTTGGGCACTCGTTTATTAGTTTGTTGAATTCAGCTCAGTGTCTTTCAAGTATTGTAGAAAGTACTGTTGAATTGAGCAATCATTATTAAAAGTTGCTTCACTTTTTTTTCATTGCCGTTAATATCGGCCATTCGTAATAAAATATTGTCACAAATTTTATTGCGAATGATTTACTAAAACAAGCTACAGTGCAAATATTTATTTAATGTCTGAGTAGTTTATCATTGTTGTCATAATAACACTGATTCCAGGGTAATTACGTAACAAATAATACCCAAGGGTATTATGTTTCAGAATAATGTCCGAGGGCATTATTTTGAAAAATAACAAACAAGTTTCCTAGTTTCAGCAAATAACTAGAGTAATTTCTCTGACAGAAATCACAATGACAGGACATATATTGCTAAAAATTTTGATTGCAATACAACAAAAGTCGGACATTAAACATTGAAGGCACCACAGGAGTTGAACAGACAATAATGCCTACGGTCAACGTACACACCTCGGGCCAGAGGCCATCAGAAAGTACACTGTTGACCTCAGGCATTATTGTCCTTTCAACACCCTTGATACCTTAATCACTATTACAAATGCTCACCATGACAAATTCGCTCACAGTAACTCTTACTGAATGACTCCCTCTCTCGCTAGCTCGCGTGCGTTTTATACCCTACTCCAACAATGGGCCTACTTTCAAATGTCTGACAGTTGAACAACAATGCCTGACAACCACCAAACATCTAGTAACCATAGGCTGTCAATCACGTCAGACAATTGAACATCGACTTGGTCAATGCTAACTAGGATTACAGTAACAATAAATTATTGGCTAAATAGCGAATTAAAATAAATAATAATGTGAACTAATGACTTAGAATATTTCACATTTGTAACACTGTCATCAACTATTTTTTTGACATATCTGTCTAGTTTTTACTATAAATCTTATTTTAATATATCGACACTGGTAGTCTCATCAATTTCAGATTAATTTTATTCTGGAATTTGTATTTAGAAAATCATCTTCAGACAAGTTGTTGTTCATGATAATGAGCTTTATACTTAAAATTTATGTATACTAATGCCAAAGGTTGCCTAAATTTCATGACTATCTCGTGTTGCCAGTTGTTTAGCTCAATAACCGATTTTGGACAACCTATAACCCTCCTTGAATTTCGTCGTGAAAGACGACGACCATGATTAAATCCACTAAATCAGTAATATACTGTTGTTCTACGGCCCTCAACGTTTATGGTTTGAAAATAATTGAGCACACAGCAAGGAAGGACAGGGCACTCAGTTAAGACTTTATAAATAACTTGATAAATAGATTTGCGACAGATAAATAAGCACAGTGCTGCTAATTCACAGAAAAAAATGTTCACATGGTGGTAGAGTTAATCATGCTTATCTCTCTTTTTAGGGCACGGTTGAAATAACCGCAGAGTTAGAGCGTTTGAATAACACAGTTGCTGCTCTCCAGAAAGCAAATTTGCGTTTGGACGCCGAGAATTTAGAATTAAATTTGGATTTAAAGAAAGCTATTGCCGACGGACCTTTCCTCCGAGAGCAGATTCAGCATTTAGAAAGGTAATTACATGAAATTAAAGAGGTCTGCCCCTTAATAATTACTAGGTTTTAAGCTTCATTTGATTCAGTCCACGCAGCAATTTTATAATTTCAAGTATTTTGTAGAATATCATCTTTCGAATAAAACTTTTTGGTTCTATAAGTGTTGTTTGAAGGTACATCGACGTGCTGAAATCCGAACAGTCAGAACATCACGTAACAAATGCCGGAGATCAACTTCAGACCGGAAGCAGCAACAAGAAAGTGTTAGAACTTGAGAAAACGGTTCTTTCGCTGAAAAGATTGGTGGAGAAACTACAAATTGAAAACAAACGCCTGCAATCTAGACCTTGTTCATCCAACTACGAAAGAAAGGTTTATAGTTTTATTTTGATCTTGATAAAATATAACTTTTCGCGATTATTGAGTCTTTTTATTTGAGTCTGTTTAGACGCTACATTTTTTTTTATTATGCCGTTTGGTCTTTGCTCGTGATTAAACAACTCTTGCCTAAAGAGACGTCACATATAATAAAGCCTTTTAAACTAATATGTTGAGAAACAAGATTCTACTTCCGAGTATAATAAGTCTTTACAAAACTTTTTGCTCCCTGTTACAAAAACTAACCAAACGTTGTATAGCAGGTAGCAGGCGATAAATACCAAGCAGAGCAGAAAAAAGTACGAGAACAATACTCGGAGTGTGTTCAAAGGTCCGCAAAGTTGGAAGAAGAGCTCAGCAGGTCACCAAAATGGGTGCGGTTTTTGGAAAACATCGTTGGAACAAAGCAAGCAGAAAATGAATCATCTTTAGCGACCGAACTTGCAGACGTTAGGGCACAATTAGCGCATAAATCCCAACTGTTGGATAAAGTAAAAATTCTCCTCCAGAAAGCTGCCATCAAGGAAAGATTTTTGTTGGACCAGGTTAGTAATTTCATGAGGTTTCATTCCGTCATTAATAAGCGACTATCACAAGATTTTATCATTCTTATTTTTTCGAATATTCTTTATTATTTGTTCAAGGTTGCAGAGCTTCAAGCACTGGTACCAACTAGAGAAACGCGAAGAGAGGTGCCGAGCATCGTACAAGAAGTAATTCAAGAAGAACAAGAACCTCTTGAAGAACCAGAACAAAATGAAGCACATGAACCACGACATGGACCTAATCAATGATTACTTAATTTAAGAAGTACTTTCTGATATATTATTTTGTCACATTTGTAGAAGATAATTTTTAATTTATATGTATTATTATTCTATACAAATAATAATAAGAATTGAAGCATGAAATTTGTATTTTATTTATATAATTTATTGGATTTAAAGCATAATAGTTCGATTCGGAGGCTGAAAATATTTCACGCTCAAATTTTTAAGGTTTACGTTAATTAGATTTTTGTATTTTGGATTAGAAATGGCTTGAATCTAGTGCTGAACTCATTTAAAATAAAATTTACTTTTGAATGAAGCCTGTATTCAGGATTCCAAGAATAAAAACTAATTCATACTGTTTTCATCAATCCATCTTGAAATAATTCTAAAATTACTCACCAGAGTGGTAACGGCGCCAAAATTCAAATCCTGCAACAAAAAAACTTTATCAAAAAACTATCTATTATTCTATGCTAAGGTCGAGTGAGGTCAGTGCCTCATAAATAAGCGAATAGTTAACTGTTCCCACTCCACATTGAAGATAAAACCTGACTCGAACGCGCGGTTTCAATTTTTAAACGCGTGGCGAGCAAAATAGTTGGAAATGGCTGTTGCTGCGAAGAGCTTAGCTCTGAAAAGTGTGGGACTGTGTAAAAATGTGAGGGTTTTACATAATTTTGTAGTGAAGAGGATGAATTCCCATTTTAAGTATGTTCCTGATGAAGAATCACCTGTTGAAGGTTTGTTAGATCATTTAAAAATCGAGTCATGTGATTTTGATATAGTGGTGAAATAATTTTGATTAACAAAATTTGTGTTTGAATTAATGTGAGTTGAATATTGACGTGAATCAAATATTTTTTGAATGAGTCAAGGCCAAACAAACTTGATAAGGCATTGGCTAATAAATTATCAGATAGCTTGTTGCTACATTGTTTTTCTTTGGTTTGACTACTATGCATTCAGTATTTTATTTAGAATTAAGTATTCTGCGAAATGGTTAATAAATATTAATATTTTGGTGTATGTAAACGTCAGAAATAAATTATTCAGAACATTCATGCAGGGGCTTTCTGATACGACTATATTGCACTAATCAACCTTCTTCGAATGGTTTTCTTCAAGGCCCTTGAAAATACAGATTATTCCAGTTTAGATCCCTCTTTTATTGGAATAAAATCAGTTAATAATCTTTCAAACTTCCGAAAGGGGAGAGAATGCAAAGAAGTTGAATCCAGAAGAAACAAAAAACTCAATTATTCTTCAATTTTGTCAATTTTTGTTATGATGAAACAATAATCTTCATGGTCATTCTTGAACGATATTCTTAAATAGTCAACTCCAGTTTCTGCCAAGGAAGAAGGAACCAATTGTCTAGATATGCAATTGTTAAATTAATCGATGAAACTTTGAAGTAGAGTCATTTGCCTTGACAACCCTTCGTAAATTTAATCCGATTACGTGGGTGTTCTATTTTCAAAGCAAATCTTCTTGATTTAGTTACTGACCTCAGAGCTTGAACTTCAAACTAGAATCAAATTGAAGTTCTTTGGGAGGATCATTCAGATATGTAGGGTTGATTACTAAATCTTGATCGGACCTAGTTCTAGTTTCTCCATTATTAATGTAATATGGAGTAGTCGGAATTAGGACAAACAGTTGAAAAAACAATTAAATGCCAACTAACGTTTCGGTTTATTTTAAACCATCTTCAGAGTAAACATTGTAGCATTCATAAATTACAAAACCATTACAAAACATTTGGAAAATTACAAAATATACTATTTTAAATATACATTGGAAGGTATCAGGTTACAATTTAGACCTGACAGTGACAATGCAGTCACTCAGCAAGTGTTGTCACTGTCAGGTCTAAATTGTAACCTGATACCTTCCAATGTATATTTAAAATAGTATATTTTGTAATTTTCCATATGTTTCGTAATGGTTTTGTAATTTATGAATGCTACAATGTTTACTCTGAAGATGGTTTAAAATAAACCGAAACGTTAGTTGGCATTTAATTGTTTTTTCAACTGTTTGTCCTAATTCCGACTACTCCATGTTACATCATAACTACAAGGACACGATTTCATCTTCTCCATTATTAATGTGGTTATACTCTTAGGTAAGCATCTAATTAAAGTTTAAATTCTTCATAAACATAAAATATTGATGAATAAGTTTTATTTGGAAAAGTTCTGTATATAAAAATGGTTGGAAACACAACGTTACAACAGCAAAGTGCTGCTTTTTTCAAGTGTAAAAGTGTAATAAATAAATAAACAAAAATTGTCAAAGCAACAAAAATACAAAAGGTGACTAGATGAAACATTAACTCCTAGGATCGTAGAGCTCTGCCTGTGGTTCAGTATATAAATCCATGTCCACGGGTCTTCAGGAGATAAAAATGAAGGTCTAAATAGGGAAACAGTCAACTCCTTGCGGTTCTAGGTCAATCTGGCTCTACTCTTTTTGGTTTGGCACATAACTGAGCCATCCACAGATCTTCAGGAGGTGATGTTGAAGTAACTCTTGCAAGTAGAGCCATAGATAAAAATAACTTGAAATTATGAATAAATGACTGGTAATTACGATCGATTGAGTTCATGTCTTCTCTGGACGTTCACCTGGAAAAACAAGTTAATGGTAAACTCGTCCATTAAGTATATTGGAAGCCGACTCATACAAACTAGTATTTACATGAGTCTCCCAACCATCATCCAGGTCAAAAATTTTGCACCATTAAAACTTTATATCAGAGAGCCTCTACTTTATGTCATCCAAGTAAACTGTCTGATTAAATCAAATTTTTAGATGATGTTTTCTTGAAGAACGGTTATTATAAGACATAGATCAAGAGAGCACTTAGACAGAAGAATTCTATTCCTCCTGTTCAAGATACAAATGATAAGGGAATATTTGTTACGCTGCCTCACGTAGCTAATATAACTGATAAAGTTGGGAGACTTTTACATAAATATGACATAAAAACATCTTACACTTCCAATTTGAAAATTCGGAATCTTATTGGTAATGTTAAAGACAGATTTTCTCTACAGTATCCAGGAATATACAAGATTCCCTGCCAATGTGGCAAAGTATATATTGGACAAACCAAGAGGACTGTGGAAACAAGACTGAAAGAACATTCTCGTCATATAAGATTGAACCACCAAGAAAAGTTTGCGGTGGCTAAGCATGCCATCCGAGAATTACATGGCATTAACTTTAGGAATACAAAGCTTCTGGCTAAAGAGAACAATTGGTTCAAGAGGCTAATAAGAGAAGCAATAAAAATAAAAAATCCCCTAATAATTTGAATTTGAATTTGAATACTGGTTATGAACTCAATCGATCGTGGTTACCAGTCATTTGTTCATAATTTCAAGTTATTTTTATCTATGAATCTATTTGCAAGAGTTACTTTAACACCACCTCCTAAAGATCTGTGGATGGCTCAGTTATGTGCCAAATCAAAAAGAGTAGAGCCAGATTGACCTAGAACCACAAGGAGTTGACTATTTCTCTATTTAGACCTTTATTTTCATCTCCTGAAGACCCGTGGACATTGACTTATATACTGAACCACAGGCAGAGCTCTACGATTCTAGGACTTAATATTTTATCTAGTCACCTTTTGTATTTTTGTTGCCTCGACAATTTTTGTTTATTTATTTATTATACTTTTACACTTGAAAAAGGCAGCACTTTGCTGTTGAAATGTTGTTTCTAATCATTTTTATATACAGAACTTTTCCAAATAAAACATATTTATCAAAAAATGAGTTCTGGAAAGTTTCATTGTCATTTCTTTCCTCCTCCTAGAATTTCTTGAACATTCAGCAAAAAACTAGATTCGCATGAGTTGTTTGGAGATAGATCCCAATTAGCCAATCTACGATCGTGACGGCTTGAATTATTTCGAAAATCAAGCTATGAATGATTTAATTATAAATCTCATTTTTTTAGGGGAGAAACAGAAGATGAACATGTTCCAAGCAATAAACAACGCTTTGGACTCAGCTTTAAGTTCAGACCCTACCGCAATGATCTTCGGTGAGGATGTAGCCTTCGGTGGAGTGTTCCGGTGTACAATGGGCTTACAGAAAAAATACGGAAAGGAGAGAGTATTCAACACTCCCCTTTGCGAACAAGGAATCGTCGGATTTGGAATTGGGGCTGCGAACATGGGATCGACAGCAATTGCCGAGATCCAGTTCGCTGATTATATATTTCCAGCCTTTGATCAGGTTAGAGTGGAACTTGTTTCACTATACCCGATAATTGAATCGCTGACTTGTTTGCACTGTTTCACTTTGATCAATCGCTGAAAGTTGCCAAAAAGGGATACTTTTTTAACAATTTTTAATTTTGTTACAGTTTGGAATTGTTATAGTAATAGTTCTTGATAAGGGTAACTTAGTTTGTATTTATTGTGATATTTTAGATTCTGGGCTGAATGATTCATTCACAAAATGTCTAAATTGACAAATATCTCTGAACCATTTCAAAATTTATATTATCACTTCTTGTTGTTGCCTTATCTTGAAATGAATTTAGAAATTATTGGAAATTAAGTCTTGCTACTCTGTTGTAATATCATTATGTGTTTTAACTCTGTTAAAATAGGTATTTTTTTTGTAGCTGGTAAACGAGGCAGCCAAATGTCGATATCGCAGTGGGGGGATTTTTAATTGTGGAGGACTTACTGTGCGAGCTCCCTGTGGGGCGGTGGGACATGGAGGCCTCTATCACTCACAAAGTCCGGAAGCTTATTTTGCTCATACACCAGGCTTAAAGGTTAAACACTACGCACAGATATCAGAAATTTTACTGTTTTTTTATAGACAATCAATTATTATTTTGAAACATAAAATATTTAAATTTCTGGTACTCTTTCAGGTGTCGAGATTTTTCTTTAATTTATACTTTGAATTAGTTATTTCCATTGTTATCTGTCCGAAGCTTTTTTCTTTGCTTCGATCGTGTTGATGCTATTCCTTTTCATTATTTCTTCTATATAACTTTCCTTGGTCTGCCTCTCCCTTTTTCCTTTGTTCCTCTTGCATTCCATTCCTGTTTGGTTTGTCTATTTTTTCTTATTAGATGTCCGTACCATGCTAGTTGTGTTCTATCTATTGTAATTTATATACTTTTACTTATTTCTTCGTTTCTTATGTTGTCTATTCTTCGTACTTCTTCTATTCTCCTCAGAAACCTCATCTCAGTCGCCTGTATTTTACTTCAATTTTTTTGATTCAGAACCCAAGTTTCACTTCCGTATATTAAAGTTGGTCTATATATGGTTTTATATACAGCTATTTTTGTGGTTTTGGATACTTCTTTGTTATTTAAAACAACTGTGTTCATAACATGATAGATTCTGTTCGGCGCCTGGATTCTTTTATTTATTTCAGGTTCCATACTTTCTTTATTACTTACTCTATTTCTTTTCCATTTAGTGTTAGGCTGGTTGTTATATTTTCTTTGGTTATTACCATGGTCTTTGTTTTATTTAAGTTGATGTTTATGTTACATTTGTGCAGTTCCTCGATCCATACATTTAAGTTGTGCTGCATATCTTCTTCACTTTTGGCGAAAATTGTCAGGTCATCTGCAAATACTCATTCTGTCAACGTAATTCTTTCTAATTTATAATGTCCTATTTCAGTTGTCTTTCTTTTGTTTTTTGTATTCTTCATGATATTGTCTAGGTATATGATAAACAGTATCGGACTCAAGGCTCCTTCTTGTCTTATTTATTGGGTGGTCGTGAATTCGTCTGTAACATCGTTTCCTATTCTTATGTAGTTTGTAGTTCTTCTATAAATGCTTTTAATTGCTTGTATAAGTTGTTTTTCTCACATTTTTCTCTTCTAATATTCTCCACATTTGTTCTATCAAATGCTTTTTCAATATCTATGAATGTTACATATAGTTTGTCATCATGTCTCATCGTTATTTCTGTCATTCGTCTAAGCGTAAATATATGGTCTTGCATAGAGTGCCCACTTCTGAATCCACTCTGTACTTTTTCTAATATTACTTCTGTTAATTGTCTGACTTTATTATGTATTATGGCTTCATGAACTTTCGTTGTTGTATTCCCCTATAATTGTAGCAGTTGCCCCTATCTCCTTTATTGAATATAGGAAATATTACTGCTTTTCCCCAGTCTTGAAGTATTTTGCCCGCTTTCCATATGCTGTTAAGTAAGATCAACAATATTTGTTCTCCCTCTTTACCCATATATTTTATCTTTTCGGCTTTTATCATGTCATGTCTTGGTGCTTTTCCATTTTTAAGTTTTGGAGAGCTACTTTCAATTCATCTTTCTATCGCTTGGATTCTTGGTTGATCGTTTTCTTCTTCACCAACTTCCTTATCCCTTATTATTTTCTCTAATCCTCTATATTCTCTCAAAATGTTCTCTCCATTTGTACATTATTTTGCTTTTCTCAGCTATAATGTTGCCTTGCTTGTCTCTCACTTGTTCCAATTGTACTTAATTTTTTACTTACTTGTACTAAGTACAAGGAAGTTTTGAGAAACCGACAAAATTCACCTATCAAGATTTTGATGAAAATATCCGTTTTGAGCATTCCCGAATCCATTTTGACTATTTTTGGCTTGATGTCGGTCAGATGTACGTATGTATGTGTGAATGTGCGTAACTCGTGAATCTCAGAATTCGTCAAACGTATAATGCTGAAATTTTGTACGAAAGACTGGTATAGAACTAGAATCTTGATATGCACCTCGCATTACGATTGCAATCGTCTGTACTTAAAGTGCACTTGACCTGATACTTTTTTTGAATTCTCCGCATAAATCTAGAATGATTAGCCGTAGGATACTAGAAATTGCTGTAGCATCCAAATGATCATCTCCTAGTTTCGTCCCAATCGACTAAGCCGGAAGTATATTACAGACTTTTCGAATTTTTCTCATAAATGTAAAATCGCAGAATATTGAGATTTCGTATTAGGCACTTTTATAGCATCTAGTTGTACACCTTGCATTATGATTGTGATCGGCTAAGCCGGGAGTGCAGTTTACTCGAAACATTTTTTCAATTTTCCGCATAAATCCAAAACGATTGAACGTAGAATATGAGAATACAGTATTCAAGATGATAGTACTGTCTAGATGCTCATATTCTATTTTCATTGCGATCGACTGAGTCGAAAGTGCGCTATACTTGATGATCTTGGAATTTTGCGCATTAATTCAGAACTGTTAGCCGTAGAATCCTGGAAATCAGTATTTAGGAATGTTGTAGCATAAGAATGATGATCTACTGTTTCCATAGCAACCGACTAGCCGTGGAATGATGAGATGTTGTGTTTGATTAAATATATTCAATGAGATACAAGTAAGTCACGTGATGTCCACGTCAGATTTTTTCTTTTATGTTATAGGTTGTTATACCCAGAGGTCCTATCAAGGCTAAAGGCTTATTATTATCTTGTATTAAGGATCCAGATCCTTGTATTATTTTTGAACCAAAGACTCTGTACAGAGCAGCTGTTGAAGAAGTACCGACAGAAGAATTCGTATTGCCGATTGGCAAAGCTGACATTTTAAGACAAGGTGAGAAGATTTATTTCAAGCAAATATCTATAATACTTTTTTCAGAACTAGAATGTAAATCCTAAGTAATCAGTTTTCCGGGGTAAATATGAACATTTATGCTGTTGGCAGCACAAATTTATACAGACAAGAAATTATATTACTGCTCTAAAATCACAATGTAGTTTGATATAATTAATATACATTTGTATAATTGCTTCTGTTGAGCAAATAATAGAAATACAATTCGTAACATTACCTAATGCCATTAGTTGCTATGAAAATGTATATTGTTATATATACAATATAGCCTTTGTGGCTAAAAGAGATTCATTGTTATTTGCTCTGATTTATTCAACATTAATTATTTATCGCATCAACTGTGATTCAAGCAATCAAACTTATTTTGCCATAATTAATTACGGAACATAATTGAAACACGATAAATACTCCTTTTTGCAAATTATAAATATGCATGAATGTAATCAAACATTTGGGATTTGAATGATTTTAACTGGATTAATTATGTTTTACATTACTGGATAATTATTTTGTAGTGCAATTGAAATTTTTAATATTAAAATTAATGAATTGCATTGATTTTATTTAATTCAGCAGGTTCATATGTGTATTATTTTATTTATATAATTACAAATGTCGGTTTCAATTTATTATCCCCGGAAATATTCATACTAATATATACCGAAATGAAATAAACTGCTTGAATGTCAAAATAAAGAAAGTAAAAAATAGTTTTTGCAAAGCATGACAAAAACGTTAACATAAAATTAATTAATTTGTTATTCAACATTAATTACGTGGCGTAAATCCTCATTTAATAGCTTCATTGAAAATTATAAATGTACTCTTCTTGAAGAACCCCCCTGTTTTTGCGAATTTTGAAAAAGTTTTTTTTTTGATTGTGAATCAGCACACCGAAATGTAGATGCCATAAAATTTAGCCTTTTTTTTTAATACCCTGTATAAACTGTCCTTGTTTAAATCAGGCAGTGGAAGATAATTGCGGATTGGAGCTAGTTCAGGAAACGAATTGCTCAGAGTAACGAACCTTTTCAAACTGTCCGTATTTTCGAAAACACTAATAAATTGTCAATAATCGTTAGTTTCCTGACAAGAACTGCTGCCAAGTGCGCTTTGCTATGGCGCGCTTTACCTCACTCAAGTGTTTTTACTTACTTGTACAAAGTAACAAGTAAGTATTGTGAAAACGACAAAATTCGCCTATCGAGATTTTGATGGAAATATTCGTTTTGAGCATCCCTGAATTCATTTTGACTATTTTTGGCTTGATGTCGGTACGTATGTACGTGCGTGTGTAACTCGCATATCTCAAAACTGGTTGAACGTATAATGTTGAAATTCTGTATTTAAGACTGGTATAGGGTCTAGCTGTGCACCTCGCATTATGGTTCCAATCGTCTGTACCGGAAGTGCACTTTACTTGAAACTTTTTTCGAATTTCTCTAATAAATCCAGAAAGATCAATCGAAGAATGTTGAAATTTAGTATTTGAACTTGAAGTTGTATCAGAATGGTTATCTGCTATTTTTTGTAAGAATCGGCTAGGCCAGAAGTGCACTTTACTTGAAACTTTTTTTGAATTTTTTGCATAAATATAGAATGATCCGCCATAGCATATTGAAATTTCGTATAAAGAACTTCTTTAACATCTTATTGTACATCTTACATTATGATTGCGATCGGCTAGACCGGAAGTGCACTTTACTTGAAACTTTTTTAAAAATTTCCGCATAAATTCAGAATGATCAGCCATAGGATACTGGAATTTAGCATTTGAAATTGCTGTAGCATCTAAATGGCCATCTTCTATTTTTGTAACAATTGGCTGAGCCGGAAGTGCACTTTATATGACAGACTTTTTGAATTTTCCGCATAAATTCTGAACAATCAGTCGTAGAATATTTAAATTTTGTATTAGGCTCTTTATAATATCCAATTGTACACCTTGCATTATGATTGCTATCGACTAAGCCGGAAGACCACTTTATTCGAAACATTTTTTGAATTTTCCGTATAAATCAAAAACGATTGAACGTAGATTGTTAGAATTCAGTATTTAGGACGATTATACCGTCTAGATGCTCATATTCAATTTTTTTGAGATTCACTGAGCCGGAAGTGCACTTTACTTGACAGTCTCTTGGAATTTTTTGCATAAATTCGAAACGATCAGGTGTAGAATATTGAAATTTGGTATTTCAGTCTGCTGTAGCATCTGAATGATTGTCTACTACTTCAAAACAGTAGACTGAACCGGAAGTGCACTTCAGTAGGAATTTATTTTTCAATTTTGTGCATAAATTCAGATCTGTTGGTAGTCGTAGAATTTTGGAAATCAGTATTTAGGAATGTTGTAGTATAAGAATAATGGCCTAGTTTCCATAGCAACCGACTTGGCTGAAAGCGCATTTTACTTGACAGATTTTTAGAGTCTCTTGGGTAAATCCAAAACGATTAACTGTGGAACGATGGGATTTTGTTTGATTATATATATCCAATCCGCGTTAAGTACGCGATAGCATTTTTGAGAAACACGATCCCTAAAAGTTGTGCTATTAATGGGTTTGTTACTTATTCTTATATGCATAAGATCCACATGGAGCAGGACAATGAAAATTATTTAAAATAAATAGGGAATTTTTGATTGAAGCTGTTTGTATTTTTATTTATAATACCAGGAATATATATAAGATCGATATTTGAATTTAAAATTTATCACGCAGCAAATTATTGAGACTTTTGTCAATAATTTGAATGGGAAATGAAATACAAGGATTCACATATATAATTACCTTGATTTATATTTTTAGGACTGACAGCAGATGTCTTTGTAAAATAATAATTGTTATACGTTTGATAAACCATTTATAATATTCAGAAAGACGCTGTTATTAGAAAAACTTCTTTCGTCATTAATTTGAAATATTCATATTTCTTGGCGACACTTAATTATATTTTAGTTAAAGAGGCATAAAAATCGTGACTTAATTTTAATTACTAAAGTAAGTGATAATACAACCTGCTACACAGAATTATTATTGAGATTTTCGCGTGTTAGGTAGTGACGTAACATTAATTGGATGGGGTACGCAAGTCCACGTTCTGCTGGAAGTCGCAGATTTGGCCCAAAATGACCTTGGCGTCAATTGTGAGGTCATTGATTTGGTATCTATTCTACCTTGGGACAAGGAGGCAGTTTGTAAGGTCAGTAATTGTATGAATAATTGCACTAATTCATATATGTAAGACAAATAATTAGAATTGTATAAAATATTACAAGTAAATTCGTATCAATTTTCTAGTTCATCCTCAAGCCGTTTTTAGAGTGTCTAGATATTCTTGGAGCAACTTTGAGCAGTGATATTATTTTTTAAGTCTCATGGGGAGTCACATTAATAATTAATATACCAATTTCTTGACGTCTGTATAGCAAACTGTTGACGTTTCATGCAGAATTTTTTCTTTATAAAATATGCACTGTGCATACAATTTTAGCCCTCCTCTGTATGTTGGAAGAAAATTTGATTATAAATGCAGAAACACTGGTTTATAAATAAGCTCGAATAAATTCGTTGGTTTATATGTAATTCGAAATGTGCGTTTTCGAGAACAGATGTTATTAGGTGCAATAGCCGTGGTTCAGATAAGGAATTTCGCGTGTGGAAATACTGATTTGAATCTTTAGTAGCGAAAATACTCGCGATAATAATGCAGCAACAAGGCTTCGCTATTTTTAGTCACTCAATTTATCATTTTGTTCATAGCTACCATATTATTTCTATTTTCATTGCTTTAATTCTTGAACTTGATAAATTATCAGAAAAAAAATGAGGAAAGAATTGATTTGTTAGACTACAACCACAAAAGATTTTAACAAATTATTAGTACTAGTGGTGGCCCTGTGGTCAAAATTCGATTGTAATTCATTATATTGTTGAATTTCAACGATATTGAATTCAACCCTCCATCCCCGAGAGTTGGGGGTTTCAGGTAAAATTAACTTAGTTTTCGAAGTTCCATCCGAATCTGAATTAAAAAATAGTTGTTTCCATTCAAGATTTTGATGGTATTTCCCCCACCCTCGCTCCTCGGAAGAAGGGAAAATCGTTGAACTTTTACTTTAGACATTTTTTTATTCGGTGCATAATATTCCAACAAAAAATTGTATTGTCTTCGGCGGTAAATTCAATTGATACACCTGTATAGGTACACTTTTAGATTTCTACACTCCTTCTCCATATTAACTTCAAATAAGTTAAATCTCACATTCCTTCGTGAGCGCGGTACAAAGTTTTCTCTTCAGGTAAGACTAAAATAGGGCACATTGTATATAATTTTAGCTTTCTATACTCCTCCTCAATTTGAATTTCAAGTATGCCAAACTTCACATTCCTTCGTGCGTGCGCTTTAAAGATTTATCTTCACGAAGAGTTAAAATGAAACATTCTTTAAATAATTTCAGCTTTCTGCACTTCTTCTCCATATGAACTAAAATACGACACCTTGAATATAATTTCAGCTTTTTGTACTCCTCAATTTGAACTTCAATTATGCCAAATTTAAAATTCCTTCATGCGCGCGGTATGAAGTTTTCTCTTCACGCAAAATAAAAATGAAACACCGTGTATCTAATTTCTGCTTTATGCACCCTTCTCCATTATCACTTCACATTCCTTTGTGAGCGAGTTACAACGTTTTCTCTTCACGTAAAATTAAAATGAGACACTTGTACATGATTTCAGCTTTCTGCACTTCTCGATATACTTGAACTTCAAGTACGCCAAGTCTCACATTCCTTCGTGTGCGCGGCACTAAGTTCTCTCACAGCGTGAAATCAAAATCGGGGCCTCTTGATATAATTTTAGCTTTCTGCACTTTTTCTGCATATAAACTTCAAGTACACCTAATCTCACATTCTTTCGCGCGCGCGGTACAAAGTTTTCTTTTCTCGTAAAATTCAAATGGGACAGCCTGTATATAATTTTAGCCTCCTACACTCCTTCATATAGACTTCAAATATTCAAATACTTTTGTGCGCGCAATATGCTTTCAAAAGTTTCCTTTCCATGTATTAAAATATATTAAAAATTGGATTCCCTGGATATAATTTTTACTTTCTGCACTTCTTCTCCATATAAACTTTGAATATGCCAAATCTCACATTTTTCTGTGCATGCAATATGCTTAAAATGGGAGCCGAAAAATTTCTCTTGACGTAGATATAGATCTTTCATCACATAATTATACATTTTTTCTTGAATAAATTGCAATCAAATGAACGAGAGAAATATTTGGAACAAACTACGTTTGTAATTTTAGTTTAATATAAAAATCTTATATTTATGTCAATTAGTAATTCAAATGTAAATATTTGTATTTCTTTTCAGTCTGCGCAAAAAACGGGTCGAGTTTTGATAGCTCACGAAGCGCCACTGACTGGAGGATTTGGAGCCGAAATCTCATCTGTTATACAAGTAAGATGCTTTCAAGTCTATTATGATTTAAGAATAAATTAATTGAAGAAACAGAGAAGCACTTATAAAATAGATGCTTTTAAGAGATTTAAAATTTTGTCTTGGTTTTGACATTGGAATTAAATTTTAATATTCATTTAAGTTGTTATTTGGAATATTCTTGAGACCTTTTTGTCATTTGTTAGAAATATGAATGACAGCTGATTGTTGCGCTGTTTAATTGTTGCGCAGTAGAGGGAAATTGAATCCGATTGGCAGCAGTTTTATCTTTATAATGTAACATGTATTTATAATAATGGATCACAATTAATCTATGACAATATATTGTGACAAGTTGACTAATTTCATTAACTGTTTGCTGAAATTTTGTTATCAGATATTAATGTGACTGTATTGAATACTTAACCTGAATGTTGCAAAAAAAATTTCTATACTAAAATTGTCAGCTTTTACAAAATGAACGAAATATCGATATTTTGGTTACATCTATGTTTTCAATATTAAAATGAAATTTAAATTTTATGCACTCTATTTATTAATATCCATTTTACTCCAAAATTAATTATTTTATTTTGAAAACATGTTTTGAATCAGTTGTATTAATATATAGAAGATAAATTCAGGATTTGTTCCTTTATAAAATTTTCTGAAATATTTTTATAGAAAACTAATTTAAGTACCGAGCTTATAGATTCACCTCAATCAAAAATAGATTTCAGTTGATACTTCTACATCAATTCTTCCTCTTGTTATATCTTTTACCCCGAAAAGTAATTGTCATATATCTGTCAATTTTTTCAGACTGAGTGCTTTTTAAGCTTGGAAGCTCCCGTAGCTCGTGTCACGGGTTTTGACACTCCATTTCCTCACGTGTTTGAACCGTTCTATATCCCAGACAAATGGCGCTGCCTTCAAGCAATAAAAAATCTTCTTCAGTTCTAAGATAATCCACGGAGTTGATATACCGCCTACAGCAGTTATCAGATACAATTGGTAAGATTTTGATATATTTCTAGACTATGTTTCTAGCATGCTGATCAGCACGTGAAGTTTGAGGTAATAAAATCTCAAGAAATGTCTGTTGCAGAATTTTTCAAACAAGAAAAGTTTATATAATAAGTTTGTTGTGAATTATTCTGAAGAGACGCAAGATTTTATTTGATTTGTCAATAAAATAGAAAGCGAATAATGCCGGCTATTCTTAATAATTACGAATTTAAGAGTACGGGCCAAAAATGAAGCCTTGAGAGGAATTTAATGAAATATTGTGTTTTACATTTAGTTCCAATTTGTTCTACTTGAAGGACTTAAATAAATTAATTTGACTTTTAACTATGCACGATATTTTTATTGAAAATAAAATGAATTGTGCGCACGGAAATTTTATGTCTTGAAAGTTTTAATTTCATTTTAAACGGCCCTTCGTGCTTTGTATATTTTACTAACTATTTTAAATTATTTGTTGCATTTTACAGAAGTTTTGTTCGACTTATCGCTTGTTTTATAAAAGACCAATTAAATTTGCTTGTGAAGTGAAGCGAAAATATGAATCGCGCGCACGAAGGAATGTGAGATTTGGCATACTTGAAGTTTATATGGAGGAGTGCAGAAAGCTAAAACCATATATATATATATCATAATTGAATTACTTTAATGTGTTAATATTTTTGTAATATTTTGTTTTAGATTCAATATATATAAGAAGAAATTAGGACATTTTATAAGATGTTACAGAAGTTTCCCAAAGAGAAGTTCATTAAAATACCGCTGTGCTGTTTTTCACGAATAATATGTGATTCTTTCATTGTGTTCTGTATATATTTATTTACTGTTATTTGTTAATAAAACAATGAAAATTCAGTAATGTATTTATTAAATACTAATTCTACAAGAATAAGCAGCCTTTGAAAATCCGGCAGACTGAAATCCCACAAAAAGTTGTCTATATCTGGAAATCATTTTTAAAAGCAATTAAGGGCATTTATTCTAAAATCAACAGACATTTCATATGAATAGACATGAAGTGCAAGTATGCAGTGTCAATATTGCCTAAACAATGTTTGTTTCCATGATCGATTCATAAGCTTTGCTTGATTATCCTTGCAATTCTGTGTAAGCCTACTAATCTTATAGATTCATAAAATCGCAATAAATTCTTATATTTTTAATGTTCGACTAGTTTATTGGACATTATTTCGAAAAATAACAGACAAGAAAATCACTAGAGTAATTTCTCTGACAAAAATCACAATGACAGGACATATATTGCTAAATATTTTGATTGAAATAGTACATTAGTTGGACATTAAACATTGAAGGCACCACGGGACTTGAACGGACGATGATGCTTACGGTCAACGCACACACCTCGGGCCGGAGGCCCTCAGAAAGTACACTGTTGACTTTAGGTATTATTGTCCTTTTAACACCCTTGATACCTTAATAACTATAAAACCAATTTACATAAATAAAGAAAAATCGATGCCTTTTCATCAACTTTTTATGGAATTATTAATCTGTAAGGCTTTTGAATTTGCACAGAATTTCAACAATAGTCTGGGTAGAATCAATACTGCCTATTCAGCGGTGGGCGAATATCAGTACTAAAATCTCCTTACGGACTTTGTCTGGTCTGAAGTAGGTATTATTGGCAGTTCCAATTGTCTATGTTATTTGATTAGAATATATAATATATAATAAATGTAGAGAATTACACATTTGACAGGGGATATAAAAATTTCGACACAAGACGGCTATTGGAATCATACAAATATACAATATGACTACAGTTGTTATTGAATTATGTTATTATTGTATCTGAAATTTTGTATAGTACCTCGAAAATTTATCCTGTACCTATTATTACCTAAGTACAATTGATTAATAACAACAATTGTTACAATTTATCTATAATCAAGCTGCTATTAATGAATATAAATATATTTGATACGTGTGTTGATGTAACACAACACAGCACTAGCTGACATTTAGACTTTACAAATAACCTAAATAATGTACTATCATACAGAGAGTGGTGAGTTTTCAATTATATCTCAATTTCCTCTTCAATATCATTGACTTTCAGATTTTGACACTAAAAAAGTACAAAAGCACGAAAAATTAATTGAGTGTTTGTTAGTTCAAACGGCTGCCTGTTACCAACGTTGATAAAAAAAAATCAGGTTACGCAATTTATCAGCCGTGCGTGTATTGATTGTGGCTATTATAGCCCCTGAATGCGTAAGATAAAAAAATACGGAAAACAGATATTTCACTCTTTGTTAGCGTTTTTAATATTGAATTTCGAATATCTTCCGATAAAATATAAAAAATTTCCCTTTAGTTTCAACTAAAAAATTATACTCTCATAAATTTCAATGTGAATAGTTTATTTACACAGGTTACAGTGCCAATATTTACTTTACACACTTATATGATCACTATTTCGCTCACAGTTACATTTACTGAATCACTGAATGAATGAATGAATCAAATGTCTAACAGTTGTTGCCTAGCAACTATCGAACATCTAGTAGCCATAGGCTGTCAATCATGTCTGACAATTGAACATCGATTTGGTCAATGCTAACTAGATTTGCAGTTACAATAAATTATTGGCTAAATAGTGAGTTCAAATAAATAACAATGTGAACTGATCACTTAAAATATTTCACATTTGTGACAATATTTTTTAAATTTAAAATGTTTAAATGCAAAAGGAGGAAGTGCCAGTATTGCCAAGCAAATACGAAGAAATCAGTAGAAATCCCTTTGGAAATTTAGGAGAATCAGAAAAAAAAATCAGGAGAATAACAATAACTCAATAATGATATTCTTCTGTTTTTTATTTCAGTTAGCAGAAACTAGTGAATTAAAATACACAAAAGCTGAAGAGAATTGATGTGATTTTGCGGCAACAAACAATTGAAAAAGTAGAAAAAAACAACTAGAAAATGGAGTGAGGCGCAAGCGCAAGTCAACTAACCTGCTACAAACATGACAAAATGAAAATACCCACAAGGAAACATGGAAGATTCAAATGAACTAGAGGTAGATAATAGATATTGCATAAATTAGGATAATGAGTGCCAATATGATAAAATAAGAATCATGATGGTACAGTATTAATTTTTTATATAAAGACGATGGAAGTGACAAAGGGTCCGAAATAACCTCGTAAACAGAGTTACGTTTATTCAAAGACACAGGACGTTTCGGACGTTTCGGCTTCCTGTGTCTTTGAATTAACGTAATTCTGTTCACGAAGTTATTTTGCTTCGTTTATTTGGATCACTACTTTGAAGATAAATAATTTTTATTCTGTGAATTTTCCAAGAGTTTTGGAAAAAATCAGTAGATCAGCAGATGTGAGAGCGATTCAGTAGAACTCCTGATTTTTCAGGAGATCTTCTAACACTGGAAAGTGCTGCTGATCGGATGGATGGTAGATTAAATGAATGGTTTAGAATTGATGTTAGTGTGAAGTGAGGTTGTGGTATGTTTCCGTGGTTGTTTAATTTGTATATTGATGTGTTTTACAAAAAGCTTTGAATGACTTAGATGGTGTACATGCTAGTGGAAGTAAGTTTTTGCAAATGATGTTGTTGTTCTAGATAAAAGTGGAGAACAATTGAAAATAAATTATTTAGTAGGTATTATATATTTTGATAAACATCTGAGGGATCAAAACATCTGATAGGCGACACAAACACTTTCACTCTACCTATCTCAAGCATCAAATCTTCACATTTATCAGCATTCAAAATAAACGATAATATTGTTAAAGCTATATATATATATATATATATATATATATATATATATATATATATATATATATATATATATATATATATATATATATATATATATATATATATATATATATATATATATATATATATATATATATATATATATATATATATATATATATATATATATATATATATATATATATATATATATATGTGTAGATATGTACCGCCGCTTCTAAATTGATAACGATCTAAGATTTCGAAGATAATGCTAGCAGTGACGTTATCTATTTATTTACCAGTAGCGCCATCTCTTGAGTAGTGGTGAGTGGTGCCATCAACCGCTTAGTTGATTAACTAGAGTTAACAGAAATAGATTTCTATATTGTAAGTGGTGCCACCTTTTATTCATTAGACAAAGTAAAGTGAAATGAAAAAAATCTCTATATTATTCAATTTTTTGAGAAAAAAAGGAACATAATTTTTGAATGAGATAAATTGTAAGTTATTTTATTGAGTTTTTGTGTTAGTATTACTTTACAGACTGTAAACTGTCAATAAAGTCGTACATTTGAAGTCAATCGGCAAAAGAAATAATATATTATAATTGTTGTTAGTGAATATTACAACAAGAAAATAATATTTCATATAAATGATTTTAAATGTCACTATATGAATCAACAAAACATTCTAATATTCCAGCTTGTATATAAATTATACCAGTGTATTGTTACTTAATATCTTTATAATTAATACAGATACGTTAATTGGGCCGATTGAACGCGGTACGGCGTTATCTACGATTAGAAAGGACATATTGTAAACTGACCAGGTCGGAAAACGTCCTTGGACACGCCCCACAGTTCTACTTTCTTTCTTTCATATTGTAATTGTTATTCTTATTTCTGTATTTCGTATTTTAAGTATGTGTACGTATGTTTGATTACATATTCCAGGCTAATACGTGCTGCTCAACACATAGGTGAACTTTGGATAGGAGCTAAGTTCACAGAACTGATCTTCATAAAATTTCCAGCAGAGAAGGATACATTTCATTTGATTATTGACTATTGAGGATGATTTTTGGACACGAAAAATTTAGTTTTTAGAAGATCCAATTTGTAGAGCTGTTCTTTTATGAATATTTAAATATTCATTGCGCTACGGATAGGGATAAATCAGTTTATCATTCCCTTGAATTTGATTTCATTCTTAAGAATTGGATTACTTAATAACAAGTCGATAATTGAGTAAGAATTAATGCTTCCACTTTCAATATGAATAAATTGAGCGAGAATTAAGAGCAACAAAAAAAACAAAAACATTCGAAATGGTAAGTAAGTTATTATCAACTCATTTGAATGTTGAGACTGTCAAATATGCGCTCACTAAACTACTGTTTATATATTCAAATAAATGCCATAACCCAATAAATTATACTAATTTATGCAGCTATAATTAACTAGCACCGTCAACCTGATCTGATGTCATCCATTGACGGCGATAGAAAAATTTTACGACGGGAGCACTTCAAATAAAAATTATGAAAAGTCTGTCCGTACTATTATTACTATAACATAAAACATCTCCAATGTTATTGAAGAGATGGAATTGTTTATACTGATTAATTATACTTTAAGTCTCAAAGTTGTTCCTTCAGTCAGCCAACTTAGACTCAAATATAACAGACACCATTTTATCCTTGATACATGGATAATATTCTTGATCATGCTGCAATTATTGCTGATTTGATAAAAAAATTCATGGCCTATAAATATGTGATACGTGATAAAACGCTTTTAATTATGCATTATAATGTCTAACATACTTATGTGATACAATGTTGAGGATATTCAATTTTTATTACCGGTACATTTATGATAGCTCTCATTGTTATTCGTATTTCATTCTGCAGCAACAGTTTCCACGATATTCGTAAATATGTACGAAATTAATGCATACATTCATTTTTACTTCCCCGAGTTATAATAATATAATCGTGACTTTTTGACAGCTCGAGGTTTTGATAAATCTTTACGTTTTAGACCCTACTGAACCCGAAAAACATAATTTGAAAAAAAGTCGGTCTGTTGGTCTGTCTGAAAGCACGATAACTTGAGAACGCGTACGAATTTGCGACTGAAATTTTATATTCAAGTTTTTCATAAAAAAGCTGGGTTTATCATAAAATATGAGATAACTGAAACTAATCCTTGTATGATTTGGCACAACATTCACAAGAAACATTCTCAAAAATTATCAGCGGTTCATTTGTCATTATTAAAATTTAAATTATTATAAAATTCGTTATATTTTTTTTGAACCAAAAATAATAATAAAAATAGTATTGTGCAAACGTTTGTCAATTGTTTTCTCAAAATAAGTAATTTGGCTCTGTCGTATTTTGTATCAAATTAAAACTTTTGTGGAGATAATCCTAGTAAAAGTGTCAAAGAGGATATTTAAACGATTGTCAATTGTATCTTCCACAAATCATTTAAATGATGTCTAGTTTGGTATCAATTTTAAGCTACCGGAGAGATATGCTCAGCAGATATCAAAATTAAATAATTAAGTAGTGGAATCCACGTTACCATCTTCAAATTATACTTCTGACAATTAAATATTGAAACTTTATGTTCTAATAAATTAAAAACTCGAAAAACCTAGAAGAGGAGTATTCATTTTTGAAAATACCTATTTTATGTAAGGACTAAAATATAACCGCCATCTGTCACTTCAACAATGACAGCTGTCACTTTGACAATAACAGCTATCACTTTGATATATGCAATAGGGAATATGGATGAAATTTAAATTTGGTTGAAATATTTTTATTCCGAATTTTTATTGGCCGGACATTTGTACTAGACCATCATTTTGATAATTAATATCTTTTAAATTGCTTAAAATTGATAAATAAAAGTACAAAAGCTCTAAAACGCAGCACCATTGGTTAAAGCGAAACGTGACGTCAAATACTATGCCAACAAGTGCGCACTGCTTACATATGTATGGCATTGCAGGCTTTTGATTGGAAAACATAGTAATAACGTGTGTGTTGTAAGTTCATTTATCGTTTAAGTGTAATTCTAGCATCCTAGTGACATCAGAAATCATTTAAGACAGTGGTTTTGTATAAGCACAATCAGATAATCTGTCAAGAATAAATCCATTCATGATGTCGTCTTATTTCCTTCCAAATCCAAATTTTACGTCCGCTGAAGTAAAAAGAGTAAACACTTCAAAGTAATTATTCAATAATAACACATTATGTACGCTATTTTAATAAATACAATCCGAAATATGATGAGCAGTGAACATAACCTATAATTTTGTTTATTTTAAAACGAGCAAATATCAAATGGAGCCGCATACATACACTGTCTTTTACTGCTAAAACTTATCACATATAATGTTATTCATGATCTGTCAAATTTATTATGGTACTTCATCTCTTCTAATAACCTTACATCATTTCTTACGTATTTTAAAACCTGTCTTGATTGAAAAAAAGACTTTATCAGGTACATTTCTGATAGCATTTTGCATTCAGGCACAATGCAATACTTGTAAACTGACTTATGACCTTTTTTAATGCTGAAATAAGTTGAGAACGAAAACACCTGCAGTAAACAATGGACTGTAATGTCACTGGACATGGTATTCGACGTCATCAATAGAGCGCGTGAAAATGGCGGCGTTCAAACAGCTCAAAATTATTCTCAATTTTAAATATTTTTTTAAACTTGATTACAGTACTTTCAAACATAATTTATATTTTCTACTACGTTATAACGATGTGAACAGTGTATTGAAAATATAAAGTGAATTCATCAATATACCCTGTGAAGTGAAGCCACAACGGAATTTTGAAATACAGAATGATAACACATCCAAAAAAATATTTAATCTCCAGAATAGTTTGGTTTTGTAGCCAGGGGAACATTATTTGAATATTCAAGAACATTTCTAATTTTCATCTTTTATCTATTGAAAAATCCGGATAAAATATGTTTGTCTTCCTTTTTTATTACTCTGAACTGCAATATTGGTATTGAAAATATTTGAAAAAAACAAATAAGTAATTCCTTGTACTCTTTTTATTATGTTCATGAGTACTTTCTTTGATTAAATGCCAAATATAGTCTTCCATCATATTTTCATCATATTGGTCTTGATGATGGCGTTCCAAGCCCATAATGTATTGATGGAAACGTTTGCTCTGTTCTTTAGAGTATGCCTTCATATTGTTTTCCAATTTTCCTAATAAGCATGTAGCTTGAAGAGTATGAGTTTTCAAAGACATCCTGCAAATCATGAACTTAAAGTTCGTGATAAATTTTTCAACTAACTTCTGGTGCTTTAAACTCTGTTGTCTCTTAAAAAACCAGATACAGCTTTGAAGCAGTACTAAACCCTTTTTGAGCATTAGCGGACAATTTAAGAAAGTCTTTTGGAATTTTTCGCATAAATTCGAAACGATCAGGTGTAGAATATTGAAATTTGGTATTTCAGTCTGCTGTAGCATCTGAATGATTGCCTACTGTTTTTATAACAATAAACTGAACCGGAAGTGCACTTCAGTAGGAATTTATTTCTTAATTTTGCGCATAAATTCAGATCTGTTGGTAGTCGTAGAATTTTGGGAATCAGTATTTAGGAATGTTGTAGTATAAGAATAATGGCCTACTGTTTCCATAGCAACCGATTTGGCTGAAAGCGCATTTTACTTGACAGATTCTTAGAATCTCTTGGGTAAATCCAAAACGATTAACTGTGGAACGATGAGACTTTGTGATTGATTATATATATCCAATGATATATATGATGAAACACAAAATCACATCGTATTATATATATATATATATATATATATATATATATATATATATATATATATATATATATATATATATATATATATATATATATATATAAAATATATCGAATGATGTACAAGTAAGTCACGTGATATTCACGTCAGATTTTTTTATTTGTGGAGTTGTGTAATAAATAAATGCTGCATCGTTGTGATAGTGATTGCGATTGATAGTTCATTCTAACCTAACAATTTGAATTAATGACAGTTCAATTGAAAAAAAAACTCTCAGTACAACATGCTCTGACTCACTCTTTTATTCTTAATGACAAAAATGAATAAAATATGTGTCAAATAGTTCGAAATAAAGTAAAGTATTCATAGATATGCTGTACTAGTTCCATTCGGTGGCAAATAAATCCGATTATAAACTCACGTGATTGTGAATCATTCATGATCACCCTGTTTATCACAAAAATGAGTTATAAAGAATATATTTTACATTTTAGTGCGATTCACAGTTAATTTTCCTGTAGTAATTGGAGAATGTAGGATATACATTTATTACTTTCGTTAGAATGAAATTTTGGGACGCCTATTTTATCTAGCAGAAATTGAATCATATTAGAATTATTTCTAAATTTGGATTATTATTTAATTAATATTCGATTAAGATATCTAAAATTTCATAGTATCCTAATGTCTTGTGGAGACATAGTCCATTAGTGGACAGAATATGTGATCTTGTCGAGAATAGAGCTCTAAAATCTATTCACGGTAAGAAAAGACCAGACGCACATTGAATTCTGAATTAAAAAAATTTTTCTGGGAGTAAATTGGATGGATAGAATCAACTTTATTGAAAAATAATGTAAATAAATTTGTAATTGATGATAAGCATCCAAAAGTTCATGCAACAGACAGAGTAAGATTTTTGTGTCAATAAAAGTTTCACCCAACAAAAGCTGAAAGCCGTGGTTAATTCTTACAGTAGACGCATTGAAAGAACAGAATTAAATTTTTTGTATTTGATTGTTATAAAACTTTCAAACCTGTATCTTTTTAAGTTTAAGTGTAATGCCCTCGTTCTCCACTTGTCACTACACAAAACTTCACTTCCACTTTGGAAGGAAGATTTATCGAATAGAACAAATTTTTAAACTGTTTTACTCTATCATTTATTAGCAACTGCTTCCCAATACAGAAATCATATGTATAAACATCTAACTAGTAAATACGTAACCCATTATTGACTACTTATTAATAAATATAGTTAAATGCGATGATTATCTAATCGTAGCTCAATTACTGAATCCCTTACATTACACTAGACATTATATTTTACAGATCAGTTTTGTTTCTGTATACTTGCGAATAAAATTGGAAATAAATACAGAGATGTCTAACTTCTCATGCACCAAACTTTAACTGTTAAATGTCTCACAGATAAACTATTACGGGGATACCGCCGTTAGAAACGTTCTGAAGAAGGGATCTTCTTAATTATACCCTTATCCATCAGTACTTTGTTACCCAATAACTGCAAGTAGAAAATATTGCAAATTTAAAAGCGATAGTTATCGGTATAACATTCTAATTTTATTTGCAAAACTTTTGCAGCGAATAAAATTCAAAGTGCACCAATTGAAGCATGAATAGATATTTCTCTTTTCCGTTCAGTAAGTGTTGTACATCGAACACTGAATTCCGTAGTGAAAAATCGACATGCTTAATTCAAATTCCACACAACCGTCAAGACAAATTTATTTTAACCTGGAATACGTGATGCAACATAAAATTCAAATTTCAGTCAAACGAATACGAAATCAATCGACAGTATACAGCGCACATTGCATACATAAACAAAATTTTGTACCAAAAAAAGCGAAAAAAACTACTCAATCAACTTCAAACTGCGCATTTCATTTTCACTAAAGTACTTATTACTTACGCCACAAGGTCGTTTGAGAGCTATTGTCTCTTCTACAAAACAGGAAGTTCGAGTCGATCACACACGCTGTTCCGGCTCGCGAAATTACAAATGCTAAAGGTGAATCTGAATTTTGTTGTGACGGCTGTTTTGTACGTGAAATGTCAGATGGCGTTTAGAGAGCTTGATTATATCACGGAGGGTTTTCAGTAATTAAATTGTTTACCTTCCATTTGTAATTCAGTGGAATTAATACCCATTTAACATTAGAAATATCAAATCTATTTGAAATTCTCTCAATTTAGACTACAGAAGCTACAGAGCTTATAATTATTACATATTGTACTTGGGACAAAATAATAAATAGAAGAATGAAATGAAAAGCTGACGGATTAACAGCAATTTCAAGAATATTTCGTAAATCAGTACAAGATTGAGACAATTGGACTCCTTAGACACGGGATCTAATAGGGCTTCTGGAATGGTGAGAATAAATAAGATCCAGTGACCAAAATTTGATGAGGACAAGGTACATTTGCGAGGCCCTCTGGTGACGCAAGAAGCAATGTTATAAATGAAAAAATTGTTGAAACATAGCTTTTTACTACTAGCTTTCTTATAGTATAGACAATGTAAACTAAACTATATTCTCAGATTAAAATTAAAGAAACAGAAATTTCTTACTTTTAGCTTTACTAAACTTCTTGATGATTGTACCGTAATTCAGCTTAGATGTTTTATCTGCTTAAATAGGTAAAACAACCAAAGCTGAAAGTCTCTTCTGACCCATTGTACTTCTCAAATAATTTTTTATTAGTTTAAATTTCAAAAACCTCCTTTCAGCGGAGGCTGTACTTACCGGTATTATCAACAAAATCGAATAGACAATGTAAATATTTGGGTAAATTTCTTTCAAGTTATTTTCTATCATGTGCTGAAACAGTTCTTTCACGTTTTTAATGAGGTCTGGTATATTTAGAATCATAGTTTGTAATTCTTTATTAGTCACTAGTTTCATCCACTTGCAGGACTGTCTATAAATCTTGAAATTTTTTTATTATTTGCTCTCACTAAAATCAAAAATATTGCTTGATTTCTAAAATATGAGACCTAAATATCTTGAAATTTGTATATTCTAAGATGAAATATAGATTCTGATAATTTTTGTTACTATAAACATTATAAGAATGCTACCATCGCACGCTGTATTGCTTGAGTAACGGACGGAGGAGAGAATAGCCCAATCAGCAGCACACACTGCTTAACTCTGTATCTCCGAAACGAATTGAGATAATTGAATTCTGTAAAAAATATCGTATTCTGCACGATTCATTCTAATGTAATAAGAATTATTATTGGAATATCTCAAAAAATACAAATACCATTACCTGATAAATAAGATTTAAAATTTGTAGCTGTACCTTTCGACTCAATTGAGATAATCAAAATATGTGGAAAGAATTGTGCTCTTCATACTTAGATGTATCGCGATGAAGAGTTTTATTAGAATATATTCAGGAATACAAATATGATCGATTGAAATTCAATACTCAATAATATTTCTGAAATCGACTATTGTACTAACACAATGTTTGTAGCTGTATCTTTAGAACGAGACAAAATAATTAAAATTTGTAGAGAATATATTGTCCAACACATTTAATAAAATAAATAAAAATGTTTTAGAAACTGAACTAATAAGAATAAAAGATTATAAACAATAACAAAATTCGATGGACAAGGTAAATATTCAAATTTTCATTCAAGTTATTTCCTATCCACTATTGAAGCAGTGCTTCCACATCTTTAATGAAGTCTGGTACATTTAGGAACATAGTTTGTAATTCTTCATACAATTCGTGAGATTGGAAGCCACTACTCCCACCCACTCGCAGGACTGTATGTAAATCTTGAAATTTTTCTATTATTTGCTCTTTTGGTATATTTTTGAATTTTCTCAAATCATATGTGAAACCAAAATTTTTAAAATGTTCATTTAATGACATAAATCTCGGATCCATATGCTTATTAGAGAATCAATAATTGTGTTAAGAAGATCTGCCCAATATTGGCTTGAGGAGCGACGCCCCTCGGACCGCCTCGGAGAATACAGGCCACATTTTCTAAAATCGTGCGGAAATTGAGGATACAATTTTCGTCCTTATGGTATTATCCAATCAAGTGTCAGAATTGTCATACGGGCTATATTCCTTTGCTTGCGTTGCGACTAGACCTAATTCATATGAGGAATTGGGAACAATTTAATTTAACTTGCAAACTGTATATGATACGCATAAATATACTATACTAGAAGTGCTTATGGGCTCCATCTAGTCCCTCTCAGCAAATTGTAAGAAATATGTTTCTCTCCACAATTTTTACCTAAAAAACATGATGGAAATATCCGTTTTGAGCATTTTGATTATATATGTACGCAAATCTCAAAACCTGCTGAACGTATACTGTTAAAACTTTGTATTTAAGACCTAAGATTTACTTATAGCTGTGCACCTCGCATTATGGTTTCGATCGTCTATACCGGAAGTGCACTTTATTTGAAACTTTTTTTGTATTTTTCGCATAAATCCAGAATTAGCCGTACGATATTGAAATTCAGTATCTGAAATTGCTGTAGCATCTAAACCAGGCATGAGCAAAAGCAAGCTCGCGGGCCGAATCCAGCCCTTTTGATTGTTTACTCCGGCCCGTCAGTATTTGTATATGTAACATATACACGTAGGCGGTGGTCCGCCTCGCCCATGTCTAACCCGAAGAAATTATTATTAAAGTCAGGGGATCTTGAAGCCAGAAAATTCCTACGCACGAATCTAGTTTACTGAAGGATAAGCTAGGACTGCTTAACACCCAAAGTTTCAAGTTTAATGAATAGTTTATTGAAAAAAACTATTTTGGCAGAATTGCTAGAATCAATGCATTCATTGTGAGTTTGAGTTCTGAACACTCTAATTTTGTTAAGGAAAACGAAGACACTATTTATTATTTATTGAATCGCTGGATTAGTCACAAATTAATAATTCATCTCAAGAGAACAGAGTATTACTGTATTGATTGTGATTTTAAGTTTTGAGCACTATAATTGTATGAATAGAAAAAAGACTTTATTTTGCCTTAAGTGTATTATTTGACCACGGTGCTCGTTAGTAGTGTCACAAGACTGTAGATCACGCTAGTTTATTTAGTCACTGGTACACTTGCTCTTTAACTGATCAAACAACTGATATCTGCTAAGGCTGAGGTGTCGGCTTGGTTTACATATGATTTTATTAATTACACGGAAGATTTTTGGTTGACTTTGGTTGAACTGTTTACCGTATGTAAAATTCAGAAAGTTTCGTTTATCTTAGGAAAAGTTATGAGCCTGGTTGTGAATATCACTCAAATAAACTGTATTTTGAAAAGAGTATAATAACTTGACGTTCTAGCTCGTAAAGGCCGAATTAAACTCTTGTGACGGATTACTTCGTTACAATATATAGAAGAAGGCTATCATGATTAGTATAGTGTAATTTCTGAACGAATTGACTGATTGAAGTCGTATTCTCATAATATTTTTTTTTGACCGAGTCGATGGTTTATAACTAAGTAGTCAAGTTGATCCATATTTATGATATATGCACATACGCAGCAGCGGCAAAATATCATACTGATATATGAAATAAATGTGATAAGAGTGAGTGAGAGGGAGCTATGGCGAATGTTGGGACAAAAACTGCAGGTATGTTTATGCGAGCGTACGAGCGAAGTTTGATACGTAAGTCTCCAATCAATCCTAAACTGTTTTTGGTTTGTTCGCTAATAACTTTATATGACTCCGAACCGGAGAACTGTGGAGACGGTTGGGGAATTCGTATGAACTATAAACTGGAAGCATTATACAATGAACAAGATATCGTTAGGCTCATAAAACTACAAAGGCTAAGGTGGCTTAGCCATGTGAAAAAAAGGCTGCTGGAGACTAGACCGAGAGGAAGACCGAAGGGCCAATGAATCGATGACGTTGAAAAGGACCTGAAGAGAGTAAACATATCATATCCAATTGGAGAGTAATGACAAGATAGAGAAGTGTAGAGGCGGAAGATAGCGGAGGTCAAAACCCTTAAAGGGTTACAGAACTAGTAGAGAGGAAGAGATAAAAATATTCTAATGGTGTTAAATTGCAGATTCCTGGAAGGTAAGCATCTTGAATCCATGTATCAGAAAACTTTCCTTTTAATAAGTCAATGACATGTGTCTTTGTCCTGTTGGAAGAACAAGACATCCAAATTCAATTTTTGCAACTGAGACCACAAAAAATCCCTTATCATCGTTCGATGTCTTCCACCGTTCACTGGCAACACTGGCTCTCACAACAGTAATGTTGTCTTGATTTCTTGCATTTTGTCGTCGCTGTAGGGTTTTTACCGTGTGTAGTGAATTCACATTCAAAGTTTTCCACGATTCGACGAACTGCAAGCAATTTAAAATGATTATGTCTTCCAAAATTTTCACGTAACGCAGCAACGAGCTTGGACAAAAAATATTTCAATACTGTGAAAGTATATTATGCCCTGAGGGCAAAAATTAAAATTGTAACCGGAGGTCCAAGGCAACCAAGCAATACAAAGCGCTGGTCAAAACAATCTTGGCAGTCATGGACTTCACTAGCACTTGAATTCTGTTCAATGATTTTTATATTGATTTTAAACCAAGTGTATTTACTGCTACAGAAATCGAGTAATCATTGAACGAAATATTGATATACTTGTCAACAGGTGATAATAATTTTTCATTGATGATAGCTGCATATACTGCCTCATGAATTACTGTTATTGTTTGAATAAATAAATTCAAGATTTATGAATTATTTTTCTCCAACACTGTTTTGGAACTTGCATATTCCATAACCAAAAATTAAGTTAGAACGAATGACATTCCAAAAAATCGTTAAGAATGATTCCGTATGCCGTTTAGAATGATTCTGTAAGCATTTAGAATCATTTAGACGAATCAGAAGCTGTTAGTTTGGCTACTGCCATGGTTACTTCCTAACAATTCAAGTATTCATATCTGGATTTGACGTTTGATATCTAATAATTTTTCAAGTTTCCTCTGAAATATTGGTGAGTTTCCAAAACCTTGTTAGAGAAAGTATAGTCTACAACATGTTTGGAATGGCGTATTCCACACTCGCGAACCGTAATCCTCGCCTTCGGCTCGGATTACAAACTTTTCGCTCGTTCAGAATATAGGCCATTCCAATACTCATTGTAGAATATACTATTTAGGATGCGTTGAATTTTAATAAATTAAACTTTATTTTGTCCGGAATTATGTTGATATAAAGAAGTAGTGTGGTTCATAAATATAATAATACATTTCAAGTCAAGTTAGCAACAGAATAAAAATAAAAATTCTGCATTACTTAATTTAGAAATGCATATATAATTTGCATAGTTATTCATATTTGATATTAAAATAGAATTATATTGACCTTACATTCATGTTTACTTTCAATTCCAGCGAAACTTGTTTTATTAATTATTGCAGACAGTAAGCAGTAAAAATTTTACGCTCTTTTGAAACAAATAAATTGAATTTTTGATAAATTCATCTATCATACAGAATAAAATCATAATTACTGTTTCCAACGAAAGTACATATGTTTCAATCAAGAGAAAATTCTAATAAAAACGGCTTTTGATATTAAATTCTGTATATTCGTTTGAAACTTTGACGTTTCGATCGTTTGACCAAGGATCTTCTTAAAAAAAAAAATACAAAATGAATTAAGGCAAGTAACTAGATACAAAAAATATCACAACTAAACAAAAAAAATAAAATCCTCTGGCATTCACCTATCGCTTGAGGAAAACCACGTGAAAACCCCAAACAGAGGAATATGTCCTACTTGGTACAGCTTCACACACATCCCAAATCACAAAATAAACGACATTCCATCAAGACAGCGTAGCGCGAGTGCGTGTCGCTATGTCTAAGTCCACAACGTCTAATCACCATTACCGCGACGACTAATACCATTACGTCTAAAATGTCCCCCACTATTTTGTTCACAAGGTCTAATGACGCCCATTTTCATCACTATACCATTTGCTCACTCCCACCACTCATAATGTACAGTGGACCAGATGAATACTAGTTTAAGTCCCCATTCGCAAATTATATAGGAAAAATCGTACGTAATCAAGCGAAAGTTATCGTGAACTGCGTGCTTTGAGAAATCGCAAAGTTAGACAATTGTTTCTTTGAAATTGAATTACACAAATGTACCTAGTGTATCCACGATGTAGTATCAGAAGTTAAAGTTAACGGTATAAATCTGTATTTTGTATCAAAAGAACTTATCAAGAAGAAATATATTATAAGGAACGTATTGAATACCAAACTTTGACGGTTGAAAACAGGAGTTACAGGTTAACTGCGGAAAATTTTGATGTTTACGGAACTTTGCAGCTCTCACAAGTTAAATCAACGTATTTTGATAAGTACTAAAGAAGGAAACACTTTTCTGGAGATAATTAGGTGCTCTGATAACCAGTCACAGGCTGAAAATGCTTGAGGTGAAACATCACCCGGAAATACTAGCTATCTCTGTCTAGTCTAATCTTGTTTTGGAGTAAGTGGGCTTATGGAAGGTCAGTGATGACGGCGGGATACACAAGAATTCAAATTTGACATTTCAGAAGAAAAACATTTCATAGAGAAATTGACTGAAATTAATGCTCGCATACAAAATCATTTTTCAAAGACATAAGTTTTAATGAAATTATTCATATTGAGAATATGAAATTATGTTATAAGAATGTCCCAAAATTCACGCAAGAACTAATTTTGATAGTAACATGTTTCAAATAAAAAACTACGAGTTTTTTTTATTGAATCATAAAGGATAAGGTAAAGTAAAGGGTTATCTAATTTTGATAGAAAACTGGTTTTAAATTGAAAATTATGAATTTTTTATTGAACCGTAAAGTATACAGTACAAGGATTATGTATGGAATATTATATAGAGCAAATGATCTCCACGACTTTGTTGGCACATACAGACTCCGGATTATCATGTCGCTTTAGCGAGTACCATTAAATGTTTTTGCCTGATGATCAGTTGTTTCTTCAAAGAAGAATTGCTCGATGCTACCTTCAGCCCAAAATGTGCAACTGTAACACCTATTACATTTTCATAGTTTTGTATTGCTAGTTGCTCATGACTCTTACCCCATTCCGCAGCACTAGTAGATAGATTTCGAACATATGGTATGTTTTCTACTAGGGGTCCGGCAGGCAGTTTTCGCTTACAGACTAGACCAAAATTTGAAGCTGTTAGTCTATGTTTTCTTTAAAGTATTTACCCTTGATGTATTCACTAAGAAATTAATACTTGTAATTTATTTGAAGGTGAATATCTCGGGCCTTAGAGCAATGCAGATTCGGATCAAGTATTATTATTTGTAGAATAACAGATTCCAATAATAATTGATATATATATATATATATATATATATATATATATATATATATATATATATATATATATATATATATATATATATATATATATATATATATATATATATATATATATATATATATATATATAAATACAGATATATATATATATAATAAAATATTTCGTCGCTTTATGAGAAATATGATATTGATAACTTGAAATTCTCATCTGTACACTTCCAGCTATAGTAGTATTGAGAAATCTAAAAGAGATAAGTTTTACAAAATTAGATTTAAAGATTGATTTTTAATGTATTTATCCAATGAACTTACTAAGTCAGATTTGTCAAATATCCTGGAATCCGAACCATTTTTCTTACTAGTGAGACAAGATCGGTAAAACTACACACATAACCAGAAGCAGATATTCAAATTGGTTTTTGTTACTAAAATCAGCCATAGGCTATTTATTCTCTAATGAATAAATACATGATAAAATTAATCTTTGACACTTGTCATGTAATACAAAATTTGGATACTAGATAGCGCCACAGAACAAATCAACTAGTAAAGTCAGATTTACACTACTAAAATAAGTAGAAAAGAAATTGAAGAATATTTTTCTATATTATTATTTTGAAATATACAGCCGCTGAAACTCTGGAAAATATTGTAAAAAATTGCTCATAATTTTTATATATGATAAATATATTTCCTTTTGGTTCATTTGACGTTTCTTCATAACAAAATTTATGATTTGAACAAAAAAAAATTAATTTCTGGAAAAATTGGAATATCACGACTCTCAAAAAATATATTATCTCCAAGAAATAATTGGCTATGGAATATAATTACTTTTGTCTTAATTAACCTTGCAGGGAATAAAAAAAGTGTGAATGGACATCAGAGAAGAACCCAAAATATCGAGAATTTTGAGCCCAAAATCCAGTGGCCGATGTCAAAAAAAAATAGTTATTTGTGTATCAAGGCCGTGAAGGTTATCTTTTTTGGTCGAATCTGTTGTTTGCGGCCGAAGCGTAGCTGAGGCTGCAATTCAGGTGAGACCAAAAAAGAACTGTAGGCCGAGGTGCACACAACGTTTTTTAGGTGATCATCACGAAATAATTCAAAATTTCAAAATTTTATCAATTTATTTCTAAAACATTGCAATTGTTAATCTTAGTTGCCGCTGAAATTGTTTTATTTTATTGTATTCTAAACAAAGTGACATTTGTAAAAAATGCGTATCAATTTCTTGAATTGCATGAACTATGAAGGTTGACGGAAGAATATAATATGTATTTCGTCGAAAACTGCTTCTTAAAGAGTTCATCAAGCAGCCCATAAAGGTAGGTATGAAGTGTTTATGAAATAGTCTTTGACAGATCAGTCCCAAAAAGTAATATTTGACAGATCAGTCCCAAAAAGTAAAATTTGACAGATGTGTACCAAAAAGTGAAACTTCACGGTCGCAAAAGGAGCCATAGAAACAACTTTTTTGTTATGATCGCCTAAAAAATAAATTATTCAAATATATATAATTTTGGAGTACAAGACTTTGAGTTTCCTCCAATTTTCAATATAAATATTATACTACTAAAAATGGTTATAAACGAAATATTAAATAATAAAAATCAACAATTTTTGCACAGCACTCTGCAGAATAATGTCATCTATAAGTTTACCAGATTTTGTCCCAAAAAATTGGATAATCTCTGAGAAATTAATATTCTCAGCATTAATTATTTTTTTTCTCGAAATTATCAAGTTCAATTATAATGACCAGTGGCGCAGTATGTGGCAGGTAGATGCAATCATGATTGATCCCTTGTAATTTTTTTTATAGATTTGAATGACAAATATCAGTGTGACGTTACTCAAAATGCGCAATTTAAGGCAGTTTAGAAAAAAAGTAAAATTCCTCATTTGTTGCAGTGAGCACAGGATGATAAGACGCACCTCAAATTTATAAGATGATTTTTAGGAGAATATATCTTAATGCTACTTTCGGATTATAATTTTTATTTCCTGACCTATACAATAGCCAATAGGGAAAGTATAGTAATCTTGATTTTTTGACAATTCAAGATTTTGATGGATCTTCACATTTTAGACCCTACTGAACCTAAAAAACATGATTTGAAAAAGACTTGGTATGTCTGTCTGAAAGCACGATAATTCGAGATCACGTACGAATTTTCGACTGAAATTATATATTTGTTTCATAGACTAACAGCTTCAAATTTTGGTGTAGTCTGTAAGCGAAAACTGCCTGCCGGACCTCTAGTAGAAAACATACTATATGTTCGAAATCTATCTACTAGTATTACGGAATGGGGTAAGAGTCATGAGCAAGTAGCAATACACAACTATGAAAATGTAATAGATGTTACAGTTGCACATTGTGGTTTGTTTGTCTGTTTGGAAGAAAATTTAGGTTTTTTGGCTGCAACCCCTGACGGTTTAGTTGGAACAGAAAAGCTAATTGAAATAAAATGTGCATTTGCAGCAAGACACTTATCACCTGAAGAAGCTAGTTTAAAAATTAAAAAAATTTGTTCATTATTACAGGATGGTCAATTGCATCTCAAAAAAAATCACAATTACTATTATCAAATACAAGGTCAAATGTTCATAACTAAAATAAGAGAATGTGATTTTGTTATATGGACAACGAAAGGAATAAATGAGGAAACAATTAAATACGATGAAGATTTTGTAGGAGCAATGATTCCAAAATTAAGAAAATTTTATGATACAGAACTTGCTCTAGAAATAGTAGACTCACGAAAAGCAAGAAGTATGCCTCTTAGAAATATGCCTTCAAGGCGAGCCAAGTAAGCTGAGAGTAAAACCATATGTTCAACCAAACTTTAATGATTTTACAAAGTTCACAATATATAGAATGAAAAATGTATGGATGGTAGAATCATAATATTGTTCATAATAACAATGTTTTATCATTATTTACGATTGTTCTAAAATATCATTTGACAGTCGTTCATCAATTATCATAAATAGATTTGTGCAGCTCTAATATCCAAATTTGTATTTATTCAGGTAATGAATATATTTATTGCTTTTATTTCTTCAATTCATTTCCAGATAGCTTGTTTTGTATTCTGCGTTTACTGCGAATGAATTGTGTTCGCATCTACGCCTTTGGGCCGTTCTTAACTGAAATGAACTGTAGTAAAAATTGTCGGATTTGGGATCCAGAAAATCCATGCATGATTATTGAGAAACAAATGCATTCGCAACATGTCACTGTTTGGTGCAAATTTTGGGTTAGATGCATCATCGAGCCATTCTTCTTTGAAGAAATAGCTGATAGTAGTAGAGATCATTTGTTCTATATAATATTCCATACATAATCCTTGTACTGTATACTTTACGGTTCAATAAAAAAATCATAATTTTCAATTTAAAACCAGTTTTCTATCAAAATTAGATAATCCTTTACTTCACCTTATCCTTTATGATTCAATAAAAAAAACTCGTAATTTTTTATTTGAAACATGTTACTATCAAAATTAGTTCTTGCGTGAGTTTTGGGACATTTTTATATCCTAATTTCATATTCTCATTATGAATAATTTCATTAAAACTTATGTCTTTGGAAAATTATTTTGTATGCGAGCATTAATTTTAGTAAATTTCTCTATTAAATGTTTTTCTTCTGAAATGTCAAATTTGAATTCTTGTGTATCCCGCCGTAATCACTGACCTTCCATAAGCCTCACTTACTCCAAAGCAAGTTTAGACTAGACAGAGACAACTAGTATTGCCGGGTGATGTTTCACTTTAAAACCTGCTACGGATATGGCAGAAACATAAGTATATTGATTGATATTTTATCGGCTGCAGGGTGCAGTTACCAGCCGTCAAGTCACGGGTTCTCTTAGTTTTTGTGAAGAGTATGCTACAGAGTATATTATAATTTATAGAAAATCTTACTGGGACTTTTAAATGCCTTCAGCTTTGTTCATACTGACATACAAGTTATATTCACAGCTTTCTTGACAATTTGGGACAAACTTATTTCAAGTTAATATCCTATGTTTTTTCTTTCATATAAACGATGCTATCACATAATATAAGTAAAAGTTTCGCAACATAATTTATTTGATATTTCTAGAAGACTATAAAATGCCAATTATATATTTTATTTGAGACTGGACACTAATTTTGCATCACTAAATTGAGATCTCTTATTAGATACATAATATATGTTTGTTTCTAAAATAAATTGAATTATTTTTAAATATTGCTTGAACTGAACTGGTCCACTGCAAAATACTCAAACTGATTTGCAGTGGGGATGATGACGTTTGGTGGGCGTGGTTGTACTGTGATTTGATTGGAGTTAGACGTTATGGACAAATTGGTGGGGATGACTTTCTGTCTCATGACATTAGTCGTAGTGGATAAGGCGATTAGACGTAGTGGTTTTAGGCGTAGCGGCATGATCCGCGTAGCGCTACTCTTTGCTGTTGGTTTGGCTCACAACTGCAGTGTCAAATAGTCTTCAGTGTACTTTATAATCCAAAATATACACAGAACTATACCAACTAAAACATAGTCATCATATATGTGTGTTATTGATTACAGAAAGCCAAACATTTGATAATTCAAAACCATCAGTATGGTTAAAGTTATCTGGATGTTTAAGTATCTCAATTGCTTCTCTGACTATTCTACAATGAATCGATGAGCATCTTGCGACTATTCTTGTTTCTTCAAATTTGATGTCATGCAAAAACTCGATGGCATGATCAGCTACAGTAGATTTATTTGGATGGTTTAATCTTATACATCTCCTATGTTCAGCAATGCGAGTGTTCACATTTCGGCCCGTCTGTCCAACGTAGATTTTCCCACAGGTACAAGGGGTCTTGTAAATGCCCGAAGATTGTAGGGGAATCACGTCATTTACAGGTCTCATGAACTGCTTGATTTTCATTACCGGAGCGATGGAAACTTTGAAAATATATCTCGATAAGATCATTCTGATCTTCTCTGAAACATCCTCAATGCCAGAGGATTTTATTCTTTTTGTTTAGGTATGATATCCTCGTTATCACATCTAGTATTCTGTATATCTAGTATCTAGTTACTTGCCTTGTTTTATTTTGTATCATTGTTTTCTGAAGAAGATCCTTGGTCAAAGGATCGAAACGTCAAAGTTTCAAATAAATATACAGAATTTAAAATCAATTATTAAAGAACTCAAATATATCTGTAGAATATCATCATTTAGAGTTGCAATGTTGTATGCATTCATATATCATCCAACAACGTTTGTTTCATAGAAGGCGGCTCTTCTTGTACTCAATAAGATAGGTACTGATTGAAGGCAAATATCTAGAGAATATTTCAATGGATAATATTGTTAAAGCTGACTGAAATAGTGAATATAAGTATAAGAATTGAATTATTCAGTCAATTAATTTATTTTTTCTTTCCTATCTCGACAGTACTACACAATTCTTTCCGCTCATGAAGATGGTTAAGGTGTAGCCGAAACTAAAGTCTCTAATTCCTATATTTTGTTCCAATAAATACAATATACTTCAGATGAAGGAGTGTGCGCAATACAAAATAATGTCACTTAGACGAAATGAGCTAGAAAATTGGTTAATAGCTGAAACTTGGAACAAACTCTCTAAGTATATAATTAGGTACAAATTTACATTTGTTCGAAACTTATAATGAATCACTTACTCACATAAGGAGATGCTACAAAGTTTATATCAAATTCCTCCTCTCAGAGCTGAGTTTGTGAAGAAAAAGAAACTATTTAATATTACGTAATAGATTTACTAGTGTAAACTATTTTAATTGACTCTATATAAACAAACTTGTGAACTTAACCAATCTTAAGCGTTTTAAATTCTTTCAACTTGTTCAATTCTACGCATTTGTTTTCAATAAGTAGACCGAAACGTGTTTAATTTTCTCATGTAACTGAATTTAGATAGTTTCATGCAATTATTAGTCAATTTTGATTCTATTATATACAGTCAAAAAAAGTGACTTTGTTAGTAAGTAAACCTATTTATGAATATAATTGTATACTAGCCGTTGGGCGATTGATAAAAATATGTATGATGTATGGATATATGAGACATTATTTTAGTTTCTCTATAATACAAGCGTGAATTGGCAGTCGCCCCATTGTGATTACTCAATACCTAGATAATATTATCCACCTGCTACATTAAAAATGGTATAGTCTATTGAATATAATATAGTTACCTTTTAGAAATATGGATTTTATTGATTGATATTTGACATTTGTTTTATCGCATATTCCATGATCCAATAGCGCATTTACACCTCGAATACGAGCAAAATGGATTATTGCTGAATTCGCAGAACTAATAGATTGTTATCGGAGAGAAAATGGCACAAATGGAAATATTCCCCAAGAGAAAATTCCACTGGAATTGTGTTCCAAATTTCCGCAGAAATCGATAAAACACACGAATAGTAATTTTACTAATAAATAAATACCAGAATAAGTCACTGAGAATATTGATAATCAAGAATAAAATATGGAACATACAAAACTGATTAAATTGAATGTTAGTGTTTGTATGCTTTTTTACGGTTTTTTATACTGATGTGAACAATCTGTTGGTCTAATTTACACCTACTGCACATTAGTCAAACGGCTAGTCGTTCTATTGAACTTTATCTGTGATATTTACATTTATACCGATGATAAAACAACTGTAATGCCAGACATCCTGAAATAATTGCAGGTATAACTTGTCCATAGAATACATTGTAGACCGTTCATTCAGTGTTATAGAACGAAATACTACAATTTTATTCTAAACAAAATTCAATAAACTGCCGACAAATAGTAAATAATAGCATATCGAACACATTTATTTAGATACACTCTTGCGTTCGTCTCTTGTTTTGCAACAGATAAAACATTGTGGGAGATTTTATCACAACCTACAATATTCAACCTACTTTCATTCCAAGAATGTTTCTATATCATTTAATTTGTCTTTAAAATATAATAATTAATTCATATGAATGCTTTCCTGAGTAATTAACTGCTTTGTTGAGTGCAGTATGCTTTGATATAGTTTCTCCTTTTTTTTTTTCATTTGATTATGAAAAAATATTGCAATCAATTACTTTATGTTTATGGTTAAAATATTCTATATGCGAATTCAATTCACTTTATTTATGGATAGTGTTAAATGAAAATAGCTATTCGTATAACTGAGCAAATTGCTACGAGATATGTGCAATATATTCTTCGGAATGTGTTATTAAATCGATTTTAAAATAATTTCTTACGATTTATTTATTACTGAACAATTTCCAAGTTGATTTTATACAGATTTATCAAATTTGAGTATACAGATTAAAAAACTACGAAAATGTAACTTCCCAATACGTAAAATTAGATTTAAAAAAATTATAGTGAAGACCGATCAAAAATACTCTAGGTACATTAATCATTGATGAGGAAATTTTGACAGTGATAAAAATAAAGTCGGAGAAGTCTTAAAAATTTTCATGATTTCAGAATGCAAAATATGGAATAGGGGCATAAATTCTCATTTGGGTTTAGAGCTTATTGATTTTTCCATTAGTCGATAGAAGGGTGAAAATCAATGGCGGCGTTAGCACTTGTGGATTACAGGAGCTCATAGCCTTTGTACTATAATGGAGAAAAATTTTCGGTTCAACGTCAAATATCATTATATGAGAGTTAAATTTTTTCAGAGAATAAGGTTCACGGAGCGCCATAGTTGATTCCTCTCTTTTTATCTGTTCTAAATTATGGTCATTTAAGGAGCGTTCCCGGAATGACGTTCACGAGATAACTATTTGATTATTAAGTGATATCTGTTCCAACTCATAGCCATTTAAAAAGCGTTCCCGAAATGACGTACACGACATAACTATTCAATTATGAAGTGATATGTGTTCTAACTAATCGTCATTTTTAAAAGCGTTTTCGAAATGACGTTCACGAAATAACTAGTCAATTATAAAATGATACCTGTTCCAACTTATGGACATTCATTTCAATATAATAATATATGAAATGCAAATTCAAATATTTCATCCATAATTTCTGAACATTTTACAGTGGCTATGGACAATTGCACAGTGGTTTGAGCCACTGTAAAAACAGCCTGTCGCCGCCACTGGTAAAATTTTGGTTAATAACCGATCATCGGTTGATCATGTTACACAAAAATCATTTGTATTGATGATAAAAAACGTAGGTAGCTCACAGGATATTAATTCGTAAATAATTTTCTCCTCCTATACTTTTACCCTAAATTCCATGCATATGTGCAAACATTGAAAGTGGCTTAATTCAAATTTTCATGTACATATATACTGATCCATTTTATTTGCAGACATTAAACGATCTGTCAGTATTTACTAGCATATGTATTGTGACTGATGATAAATAGTACAATATATTCAGTCTTCTTTTGAAATTATATATATAATTATTGCGTAGATGAGTTCATACAGACTTTAACAGTATGAAGAAAATGTATGAAAATAAATAAGCCTTTTTACTGCTCTAGTTCAGCTTATATTCCGAAGATTATTATCAATCTTTATTTGAATTGCCAAATTCAAGGAATTTTAGAATCAATCTCATAACATCAGATTTAAATTATTACCAAATAGAATTCAAATAAAATGTAAATAAATAAGATTGTGACAAATGTTATGCTGTGGCACATTTGAATCAAGAGACACGGTTGGGGCAACTAAGAAAAATAAAACGAAAACAAAAAATTGCTGGGCACTACTGTCTCTTATCCCGAGTGAATAAATGCCTCTTCTGAGGTTGAAAAATAAAACCTTTGCAATTAAAAAAACAGATGATTTGACTTTATAATCGTGTAGCCTGCATTAACTGAGTAGAAATGCGAAGTTTCATTCAATTCGATCCGTCTCGCACAAAGACATGAATTTCTTAAAAACGATGTTCCTCCTGAAAATGGGTCAGAAGAAAAAATAATAAAAAGTGGAGACGAAGATTTATTTGAGCTTAGAAAAATCCAATAGACATCAGAAGTCAACTCAAATGACATATTTATTGTAAACTAGGAATTATTAGGAACACTTACGAAAATTATCTAAAAGCAGAAAAGGCAGAGAACTAGAGAGAGTTTTACTGTGGTAGTAGTTCTCAGCCATCAACCTACTCTCATATATTAATTAATTGATTCCCGTGTGTGCGTCTGCTAGGCATCAATATTTTAGAACATAGCATCACTCTTTATTATATAAGAGAGTTTCTGAATTTCAATTGAATAATGAATATCTTAGGGTAGTAAGCTGCCAAACGTCAGCTCAGTGATACCTTCAGATATCAATAAGAAGCAAATTACTTTTTCATTATTCATATTGCTGAGGTGTTTATTTTTTGTAACGTACTTGAGCCCACCATTTATATCAGGACCTTATAAACTCGGCAATAATGCCTAATGGGACATGTCAAACTAAGAAAAAAACTTTTCTAGGAAAACAATCAAGATATGAGGTTTTTGTACTTGGCCGAGACTTTTCAGTTTCACTGAATGTTTTTTGTGTTTATAATAAATATTCTGAAACATTTATATTTTTTATGTCCGACTAGTTCATTATTGTGGCTATTACATAGCAAATAATACCCAAGAGAATTATTTTGATAAATAACGAACAAGTTTCCTAGTTACAGCAAGTAACTAGAGTAATTTCTCTGACAGATATCACAATGACAGGACATAGATTGCTAAAAATTTTGATTGAAATAGTACAAAAGTCGGACATTAAACATTGAAGGCACCACGGGAATTGAACGAACGATAATTTCTACGGTCAACGTACACATTTCGGGCCAGAGGCCCTCGAAAAGCACACGGTTGACCTCAGGTATCATTGTTCTTTTGACACCCTTGATATCTTAATAACAACACTATCATCTTAGATCAGGGAGCAAATGATGATAGTATCAAACTGACTCATGAATGAATTGGCAAGAAAAGGAGCTTTTAGAAAGTAACGGCTTAGAGGATAAGAGGATTGAAGAGTACTTAAAATTAACAACCCTTTGTATGGATCAAAATTTTTTCCAAATTAACGGCAAATTTTACAAACAGGTAGAAGGTACAGCCATGGATAACAGTTTATCGCCTTTTCTTGCCAATTTATTCATGAGTAACTTTGAAACCAACTTAAAATTGAGATTTCCCGATTTTTCCAGAGTTTGGCTTAGATACGTGGATGACGTTTTCGCTATTTTTGATTTAGATAAAAGTAATATTGACGATTTCTTGGACAAAATTAATTCAATATTTCCCAGTATCAAATTTACCTTAGAAAAAGAAAGTAATAATCAGCTACCGTTCTTAGATACTTTAGTAATCAGGAACAAAAATGAGTTGGAATTTGATATATTTAGGAAAGATACCAACACTGATAGGTTTATTACTTTGGATTCCAAACTTCACAGTCAGATCGTTTCAATGAAGTATGCCTCGTAAATTGATCTGTTGAACAAATAGAATATTGTATCTTATATTTTAAAAAATATTTAAAATCAATTACCAAACTCAGTGTGATACATTTATAGGTTAGGTTTTCTGTTTTTCAAGAATAAGCTCTTACAATTTTTGCGGGAATATTTTCAGTTGAATTATTCATTAAATTAATTATTTTAGAACTGCATTCCATTTCATATTTCACCGTTCACTTTAAATAAATCGTTGAATGATTTTCTCTTTATGTTTGAGAGCCAACAGTAATGAAGTAAGCTGAGAGCAGCAACTACTTTTTAAGTTGATCGTAGATGGCAGCACAATCTGACCCATATTCTAACTGTGATACAGGCTGTATTCAGACTATTCAAATCAGCTGATCCAAGTGTAATGAACTCGTGCTGACAATCTAATGTTCAAGAAATGTACCAACTATTTGAAAATATACGTGAAATACTTGAATGAAAATAAAATTTCTCAACAATAACATATAAATACGACCAATATACCAAATTGTTGGTTTCAGAGATAAATTTGATCTTTCTTGCAACATATACAATAATAGAATTATCGAGGTGAGCGAATATCAGTGTATTATTGAAATACTGTTATTCTTTCAGTTTCAAATGAATGATTGATAAGACTATGATGGTTTAAAGTTTCAAAATAATCATTTGAATCGACAGCTGTCATTCTTCCAACAAATGAGAAACATGCAGTTCTAACCATAGGCGCATTATGAAATTTTTGACCAAACTTTGATGAATTTTCACCAGATATCCAAAGGACTTACAGAGAAAAGTTATCAAGAAAAATTGTTAGGCTTGAAGAGATCTATTGCAGGTTAAAATTAATGTACTTATTTCTGTTACACCCTGTATATATATATGATGTACAAGTAAGTCACGTGAAGTTCACGTCAGATTTTTATTGAATAAAATGTGATTGTAGATAGATTATAGTGTCCGACTTGCGTGAGATGGCTGTATTATAACATGAGTGTAATAGCTCTCTGAGTAATCAAATAATATAGGCTCTCTGATATCCACTTCTCTATGATACATCAAATAGAATTGAACATATTTCTGGATTAATTCTAGTATTTGATTCGTACAAAATGGCTTTGTTGCATTTAGAAGATCACAGGACTCGTCGTTGTTTCATGTCCTGAACCTATACTATCTATACCTTTATGGAGTATAGCTTTTAGTGAACACTTGATAAATAACAACATATTTCCAAAAACGATGTCTCTTTTGTAATTATTCATAGTTTTATAACGTTTTTATTGACTCACTTTTTCTGCTCGATATAAATTGTACAAAGTTTGAGCTGGTTCTAATCAAGCGTAAAATTTTTACAGATGTATAGAAGTTTGGTGCTACCTCAAATAACTTCTATGTTATTGTAGATAAAATAATATGAAACAATCTCGCGCAAAACCATGAGGGACATCCAATTATGGAAGAAAATATTTTTTTGAGCCAGTGTTTCTCAAGCTGCAACACAAAGTTATTATTGTATCTTCAATAACATAGAAGTTATTCGAGACAGCTCGTTTAGCTCTTACACCTGTATAAAGTATATCTAATATCGTTTTGAATTCAATATGGTGGGGGCCTCAACATGTCGAATTACCTGTGTCCAGTACAGATTTTGCAGTAAAAATTTCAATTGGTTCTAATTGGGCCAAAAGTTTCAAATTTTATAAAGGTGTATAGGTGTTCTAAATCTTGAATGCTGGACGCTCCAAAATGACGGTGTACCCTTCTTCTCACATTTTTTTTTGACATGAGTTTCAAATAGAAAGGTTTACCAAGTAAAATACGTCGTCATTCTAAAACCAATACGGTAAATAACCTAAACAAAATATGGCGTACCGCCCTAAGATGGTGGATTACCTTTCTCTTTACAACTCCCTTGACATTGTGACATAGGTATTGAGTGGAAAAGCTCAAGCTGACTGACGTCATTCTAAATTTAACTAATTTATTATTGTTGTCATGATAACACTGATTTCAGGGTGATTACGTAACAAATAATACCGAGGGCATTATGTTTCAAAATAATGCCTGAAGGCATTATTTAAAAAAATTAAAAACAAGTTGCCTAGTTACAGCCAGTAACTAGAGTAATATCTCTGACAGAAATCACAATGACAGGACATACATTACTAAAAATTTTGATTAAAATTCAACAAAAATTTGACATTAAACATTGAAGGCACCACGGGAGTTGAACAGACAATAATGCCTACAGTCAACGTACACACCTCGAGCCAGAGGCCCTCGGAAAGTCACTGTTGACCTCAGGCATTATTGTCCTTCTAACACTCTTGATACCTTAATTACTATAACATGGTGATCGACGAGTAAAAGACTGAAAGTTATGTTTGTTTGCATTTAGAATAGAACTTGAATTATGGAGTACACAACACTAATAGTTCTATGAATTATATTAACAAAAAGCTTTTAGCAACAATAACTTTATGAATGTTTTAAGAAGGAAATGATTCGTTTATATTATTTAGACTAGGAGCGATGAGTATTATTCCAATGATACACCGATACATACAAAATACTCGAGATAATTAATTTTCAACATATGATAAATGTATACATATATAATAATGTTCATATAGTACTCAAAGGCTCTTGAAACTTCTACAGCATTTTCCTATGCTTAACGCTTTTAGTTTGTTTTTTTTTATTAAAGTTGGTTTATAAAAGGGTTGTTCTAAGGTATTCTTCTTTCCATTGATGCATGAAATCTTATTTTGAACTCGCGTCACGGATACTCTCTATTTTGATTTATTATCTCAATCGCCAGACTAATCTCGAATTGATTGATGATCATTCGCAATATTTGTCACAAATAGCTATTATTATGAACGATATAATCATAGTATATCCTACTGTATCCAATAATAACTATTGTTAAATTTGAGTCCATGAAATTGACTACAGTAATAAATAAATTAATAATCGCAGTGTTGGGATTAAACGATCATACGATATTTGCATTTAAATCTCCGTGAATATGTTACTAATAATTGTGAACAAATGGTGCATTAAATAATTTGAATAGTAGGCGGAATTTAGCATATTTACATTTTAGAATGTGTTTTGCGTTGCGACATTAAATGCGGACTGTTTTATTTCGCTCCAGTCGGAGACATTTATAGTGCAGAGCCGTACCCGTGGCATTCATAACTCACCAAGATAAAATCTTTTAATTTTAGAGTTAGTAAAATACGATCTCTTTTGGAATTAATTGAGTTTAGATTTATAATTTATAAGACATTTGATATATAGAACTGTTGTAAATAAATTTTTAATGCTGCGATTTTACCGAACAGTTTTCATCTTTTATTTTAAAAATGAAATTTATTGTTTATTTATTAATTTTTATGTTAGTTAACAGCAGTATCAATCGTCTATATTTTAGTTATCAATTTTCACTGTCAGGTGTGTGTTATTTGAAATAAGATTCGAGAATACAAATTTTCACATGAAGGAAAAGAGTGGAACGCAAATTTACACTTGACAAAAGAAACAAATCACGAACGAAGATAGGTACGAATGGCTCAACAACTGGATGAACGCGAGGACATAAATTCCGCACCACTAGATTTAAAAGATCCCGTCAATATTATAAATTGGGTCGCAAGTTCAACGATTTGTAAATGTCGTAAACAATCCTTTAGGTCTGTTTTCTTCATAGTTTGTTTACATGTTTATGCAGAATAAAAAACCACGATTTTTCACCTGACTAACTTTGATTTATGTAGGAATGAGAATACGCTCAAATTTTATAGAATTATTAAGATGTATTATATGTGTGAATATTGGTGGAAGTTGAAATCTTATGCTAATGATAATGTTGGTCGGAATCTTTTGGAAAATCGTATGAAACTAGATTGAGTCAATTAGTTGATATGTTTAGGCAGCATAATGACACGTCAGGGACGACACTTTTTTCTTATATATTCACAAAGTATTCTAGTCAACGAATTGCGAGCATACATTGAACCAGCACTTACAAAATAACACTCACTCGATTTTTGATACATGATTCATATTAGGTTTGAAATCTACATTCCTACAAGGACAAATATTAAAAGAGAACGAGGAAATACTAGGAAGATGGAGAAAACATTTTCAAGAATTACTAGAAGAGCATCAACTGACAAGCGAAATAGAAGAAAACGAAACGCATCTAAAAGAATACCAAAGAAATCACAAAAGAAGAAATAAAAAACTAATGGAAAAGCACTTGGATATGACTACATAGAAGGAGAACTGCTAAAATATATCGGGTAAGAAAATGAAGAAATGCTATAACGATGCTGAATAATATATGGAAAAAAGGAACAATACCAAAAGACTGGAAAAAAGCAGTGATATTTCCAATATACAAAAAAGGAGACAAAAGAGACTGCAGAAACTATAGAGGAATATCACTATTATGCTCAGCAGCAAAAGTATACGAAGCTATCTTAGAGAGCAAACTTAGACAAAGTATAGAAGAAACCCAAAGCGGATTCAGCAAAGGACATTTCACACAAGATCATATATTCTCAATAAGAAAACTCACATAAAGACCCTGAAACAAAACAGAAAGCTATACATTACATTTATTGATTTACAGATTTGACAGAGTGCCAAGAAGAATTATATGGAAGATACTGAGAGAAAGACAGGTAGACGAAGAATTGATGCGAGCAATAAAAGTATATATAATAGAACATCGAACTATATAAGAACAAACAGTAGAACATCGGATGAATTCACAACATCACAAGGACTGAGACAGGGAAGGGCTTTGAGTCGTTCACTATTCATCTTGTTGGTGAATAAAATAATGAAAAACATAAAGAACAAAACAAACAAGGTGAAAGTTGGTTATTATAAGTTAAAAAAAATAATAGCAGAATGTGCATTTGCAGATGACTTGACAATTCTAGCAAAAATCGAAGAAGAGCAGCAGAACAACCTGGATGAATGAGATACAAAACTAATGAAACATAATATGACGATAAATACAGATATAACCAAAGTCATGGTCACAGCGAAAGAAGAAGTGGAAACAAATATGACGCTAAATGGAAGAGACATAGAGCAACAAGTAAATACGTTTACTTGCCTAGGAGCAACACCAAAGAATAAGAAAAGCTCAGAGCATGAAATCAACAAAAGAATCTGTGCAGCTAACAGAAGTTACTTAGCTTTGAATGAAATTATCACTAATAAATAAGTAATAAGGGAGACAAAAACAGCTTCATACAAAACAATTTATAGGCCAGCATTAATACACGGCAGCGAAACGTGGGTAATAAAACAAAAACTAAAAAACAGAATACAAGCGGCCGAGATGAGGTTTTTGAGAAGAATAGAGAGAGTAAAAAGGATAGATGAGATAAGGAATGACTACATGAAAAATAATATACAAATAGAAAGTATATAGAAGACAATAGAGAAGAAATAGTTATCACGATATGAGCACTTGAAAAGAATGCCCAACAATAGACAAACGAAACTGATATGGAATACCAGAACAACGAAAGGAGGAAAAAAAGGAAGACCAGCAAAAATATGGGCAAGCAACATAAGAGAAATACTATGTAGAAATTGGAAATAAAGCGCTAAACAGAAAAGAATGGAAGGACATAGTGAACGCAATGAACTAATTTATACACATAATATACATATATATATATATATATATATATATATATATATATATATATATATATATATATATATATATATATATATATATATATATATATATATATATATATATACATTCTTATCCATTGACAGCTACTCAAAATGCAATGCAGCTATATGAATCTCACAGCAAAGTTCCACTTACAGTAAACCTACGGAAGCTTTGATTAAGCTTAAGGCAACAGCGAGAAAATGCTCCCAAGTGTCGTCGTTTTGCTCAGTAACAGTTGTCCTGAAAATATCAAAAGTTTAATTAGTTCCAGATGTGATGTAACTCCCAGTAATATCAGATAAAGAGAGATGTATATGTGATATATTATTGTATTGATTACTCCAATATTTGTTATCATTCTAAATTTTGATAATTCATTTGAAATCATGTGGATTTTTCTCGAAATAGGAATACAGGAATAATATCTGTATTATACGTTGACAAATAATATCCGAGGGCATTATTTTTCCTAGTTACAGCAAGTATCTAGAGTAATTCCTCTGACAGAAATCACAATGACAGGACATACATTGCTAAAATTTTTGATTGAAATAGTACATAAGTCGGACATTAAACATTGAAGGCATCACGGGGGTTGAACGGACAATAATGTCTACGATCAGCGTACACACCTCGGGCCAGAGGCCCTCAGAAAACATACGGTTAACCTCAGGTATTATTGTTCATTCAACACCCTTGATTCTTAATTACTATGTTAACGATTGTTAAGCATGAATAGTGAATATTATTCACCCGTGCATATATCACGAATCTTATGTGAAGTTTCTCATGGCTCTTAATATTCTATCGTTCCGATAAGTCTGGTATTTTCAATTAAAGTTCAATAAAACATCTCTAATTAAAAATTTCGCGAATCATCGTCATACCTCCATCTGAGCTCACAGTTAATCACGATCTTCAAGGCCGCAATGAATCACGATTCCATGTCACGATCTCGATCAGTTTACCTATATTACGATGCTCATCTTTTACTTTCACCGGCCAATAGCAAACGGGGCTTCGATCTAGTGTATTGCTCTGTATTACCCAACATGTATGTTGTCTTCTATTTGTTCTGACAAAGGAGTTGAACAAGTTGGCTACTTTTCGCTTCACTGAACACGAGAAGAGCTATGATATAAGGAAGATAATCGTGACTAACCAATCAGAATTATTCTTTTCGAGATAATATCAATTTATTTGATATATTTTGTTTCGAATGATGAGAATTAATAGTGGTATCTTTGGGAGTGACGAAATGTCTTAGTAGTGTTATGGTTTTGTTTTTCTTTAAAAAAAAACATGATAAAATATTTGCTTATCAGTCAAAAAACAAATTGTATGTAAAAATACATCACAAAAAGCACACGAACTAAATTGTGCGCGACGACTTGGATTACTTATCATGTAGGTCTTTTCAACAGAATAAATAATTTTGCTAATGTGAAATTTATGCTACAAAAAAAATTATTACACGATTCAGCAAAATTATTATAAGACTTCAATCTGTCAAAGAGATTAACTGAAAAAGTTCATAAGAACATATTACTTTCTTGACATATTGTTTTATTCTGTTTATTGTTACTTCGATATCCAAGATATTCACTTTTACTTCAATTATATTTCTTATGTAAGCTGGAATAAGACAATTTCTTATTTGATTCAAATGTCAGATGAGACAATAATGTACTGAATAAATTCATATATTCTGTGGTCAAGTCAACAATAATAATTATGGTTGCAGAGAATGATCAATTATTCATTTAAAAATGTAGAGTTTACAGTATGAAGAGAGTGAGAATTCTTCTGCGCTTTTTATGCAGAACAATGAACAAAGTTAAATGGATTAAAATCTTTGGCTTTTGACCACAAATGTGGCATAATCTCATACCAGAATTAAATTCAATGTAACACGTGTTTCCAGTGCTGTAAGCTCGGTTTTATAAAGCTGGCGTACTCGCATAATAAAACGAGAAATGAAAACACAGGTTCGGATAAAACCATTCGTGTGCGTCCGCGAAACGTTGCTATTACCGAGTTATTAATATTTTATTCTCAGCTAACGATTCCAACGGTGGTAACGATGTAATGGACGAGAAAACAAAATAAATTACCCTTGGTTATTATGTTATTACGCGTCACTTTTTCGTTCTTTTATTTTGTTTTGAGTTGTTTATGCGTGGTTATTAGCAATGATATGATGTTTGGATGATTTTGAAAAGAGTGTTGGCGTTTCGTATGTATGTGTGAATCTATTTTTGTGATCAATATATACTTGATGATGTCTTTTCATTATGTACGTAGTTATATGATCTGTTCGATGTTGTATTTTTTTGATGATTGTGTTTAAAAGGGATCAAAATTATATTTTTTCTATTTTTCTGAGTATATGTGGTATTATTTTAATGATATATTGGACTTTTGGAAACCATCCGAAGAAATATTAAGTATGTATATCAGGCCCCTCTTTCCCACTGGGCACTCTGAGCACGTGCCCAGGGCCCCGCGATTGATAGGGGCCTCCCAGATCACCAAACGATAACCGATACTCATTACTCATAGGATTTCTATAGCAACGTGAAACTGAACGTGACCGATCAAAGAGTAACAGCATAGTGGAGTGGCGATACGAGCGACGATAAGTTAGAAGAGAAAAGCGACGAATACAAACACACGCATTTCAATAGAACATCTCATAGTGGAGACTAGAGAGGAGAAAAATGCGACAATGAGTGCTGCTACAAGCGATAAGAATGAAGGAATCAAACATACTTCTTTTCGTTGCTATTCTCGCTGATGGTTTGGGGCAAAATGGATACTGTACTCCTCATAAGTGAAGTGTTTGTGGAAAGCCTATCAGGGTTTATGAGGTTGTGGTTGAAATTTGTCCAATTTTTCAGTAGTCTTTAATCAATATTGGCTATGATTTAGTCAAATGTGTCTATTTTAACAGAGATTATTGGGGCCTCATCATTATAATAGTTTAAAGACGACCCTGTGTATATGTGCTACATATAAGCGACAAATATCTGAAGCATCTGAAGAAATGCTACTAACATGCGTTTGAATTCCAGTGAACATATGACAGATGTAAGGAATAATATTTTCTGAAATAATACGAATTCATTGACATTTTTTGTGGTTATGAATATTTTTGAAGTCACTCGATTTATCACCTGAAAAAGTTGATTAATTAATAAAGCGATAGGTGAATAAGTACATTAGAATTAATTAGTATTTAATTAACATATCATTGATTCAATAATTACTAGCGCAAATCACAAAAATCAACCATAAATATTTATATTCCACATATTGCATTTTAAATGGGAAAAATCTCTGAAAATATTATTTATTATAATTCTGCAATTACTCATTATCATTACAGAATATGAATTGAAACCATATATATACTTTGCAAACCTCAGCTCTCTATGAAGGGAAACAATAAAAACAATAATTTCAACCAGTGATAGAACTCGTTAAGCATAACAATTTTTTAAATAACTTTTTCCCGAATTCTCATCTTCTCTTAGCACTTTTTAATCCCTATAATTTAACGAGTCGTTCAGGTGCATAATTATCGGATCCAATAGCAGTTACAATGGAACAATTAATTTTGATATATGTAAGTTATCAATTCCTTCAAATAAATTCTGAAATTCTCCGAATTGTCATTTTTCACTAAAAATTTAATTATTGTGGTTATGCTAATGTATTTCATGTCAAAATATTGCGCACTTATGCATTATAATGAGAATACTATGAAATATTTGGAACTTATCGTTTATCTGAGACGTAACACAGCAGATGAGATAAATGAAATACATTCATTTATAAATGAAGCACCTGTGTATAGGGATTTATATTATACTATCAGCGCCACTGTGAGTAAAATTCGAAGCTCGAGAAGAGATACAGCGCAAGATTATTGCATTGTGTACAAGTGGAAATAAAGTAATTTATGAAGAATTTGCTATATCTAAAAGTTGTACATCGATAGAAATCATAATGTTACTGATCATTATTGTACTGAATTTGATTCTCCACTTTCATTATATATTTATAATTCAGATAAATAATTTAATGAAGAATAGCGGAATGACGAAAGATCTGAGTTTTTCCTTGATAGAATATTTTTGATATATTAAAATTAAAATTTTAGAGTAGCTTACGAAGGAGAAGAAGTTTTTAATGCTGGACACATAATTATTTGTGATACTTCACGCGACAACCCAGATTTAAATATAAAATTGTATGGTTTATGTTCGCAAACTTCTGCGTGGCAGTCACCGCCACACAGAATTATAGAAATACTCTCATAAAAAGACTCACTCTTCTTCCAGTTTTGAAAGAATCAATTTATACTTTTGTTCTACTTATAAATTTAAAATCATTAAACTTATTTTTCACTTTAACCTTACTCTCCTGTTTGGGAAATAGGAAAAAACTTAAGCTTACATCCAGGTACACAACAATATGTAGTTGACATAATTATTTGAATCCAATATTCAGACAATAAAGCTTAATTTCTTAATAAATTCAGTTGAAAGAGATGAACGTTTTACGAATATCTCTTATTCAGCTTCTAAAATTTGCCACCAGACTGCGTAGCGCTTAACTTGAAATCTCTATTGGTTTTTTCTCATATTATTACAAACTTCACACTCAGGTCGTTTCAATAAAGTATGCCCCGTTAATTGATCGGCTTAACAAATAAAATATTGTATCTTATAATTCAAAAAATGTTTAAAATCAATTATCAAATTCAGTTTGATACATTTGTAGATTATGTTTTTTGTTCTTCAAGAATGGAAGCTTCAAGAATTTATATGGCAATGTTTTCAATTAATTAATTATTCTAAAATTGCATCCAATTTGATATTCCACCGTTTTCTTTATATGAATCAATGAAAGATTTTTACGTTATGTTTGAAAACCAACGATAATGAAGTGAGCTAAGAGCTACTTTAAGGATGCTCATAGATGGCAGCAGAGTCTGATACAGATTCTGACTGTATTCAGAATATTCAAATCAGGTGATTCAAGTACAATGAACTTGTGCAAATAATTCAATGTTTAAGAAATGTACTATCTGAAAATATACGTGAAATCCTTAAATACAAATCAAATTCCTTAACAATGACATATAAATACGACTAATATACTAAATTGTTGATTTCGAAGACAAATTTTGATTGATAAGCTATAGATACTCATAACTTTTTGGTTGAACTAGAATATTGTTCATCTAAGTCATTAAAATCGTTTAACAAATGTGGAATAAAAAATTCTTTCAAAAGGAAATACCAGCAAGAGTTCAAAATTACAATTCTCTCCGGCCTTGTCAAGGCAAGTAACTGCCTCTTGCCCTCTTTAACATTCACTTAAGTTTTATACGTTTGTCTACTAAGAATGGATCCATAATATATTATTTCATTTAAATCCTACAATCACTTTTGATTCAAAAATAAGAGCAGATTCAGGATTTCAAGCGGCACAAAACAGTAGTCCTTTGAAATTTGAAAGTTTAAGTTTTTGATTACGAAAGGTAGTCTTAGTAAAAGGACTGCTTTTTGTTAGTAATAATATACTGACTTGAAATATATAAGTTATGTATATTGATCTCGATCAAAATCGATCTTGTCAAGTTGGCTTTGTCATCTGAAAATTTCGAGATCTGCTGCTGTTCAACTTGTTTATTTTGTTAGATCTTACGATAATTCTACCAAGTATCAGAGTATGTAACTTTATTATATCAACACAATATAACTTACAGGTCATTCCATCTAGAACCATTCTATTTACCCGATACTTTATTGTTTTTGATTTTAGTTCAATCCTCTTTGTAAATATTTGAAAATATGTGTAACAGATTTTTCCTCACTTGGACGCGTATGGAATTACATAGCATAAACCACAGAAGCAAATTTTGCAACCGACATTGAATTAAAATTTTTCACATATCTTTTGATTTAGAAATTTTAATGATGATATACGATAACAATTGGAATTGGTTCTGAATAATTTAGTTTATATTTTATTCAGGGTCTTGCTACACCATCACAATCAATTTAGTCTGTGAGGTTAATATCTTTGTAGACTTAACATAGTCTGTTACTAGTTGTTAATTGCAGACTTGACATCTTTAATCAATTAATTGGATATAATAAAGTATTATTGACTTAGGCAATAATTAACAACTAATGAAGACAAATACATTCGATGACATTTAGAATTCTTCATTAGATACGAAATGAATGATCCAATAAACATTTTAAATGTATAAAAATAATGATTAACACTTGCTCATCTTGGATCAGAATTGTGTGAGTGGGCTAAATAGGTTTCTAGAACAAATAGATTTATCAGAAGACACAATTATTATGACACAATTGGTGATCCTTTATTTTTGTGTCTTGATGCCCAACTCCTTATAGATACCTTCATATTATTCTCATTTAGCCAACCGTGCGTTTTACTAAATTTTTCATAATTCTACTGTTCATCAGAAGAAAAAGAAAAGTTAATAGTAGTATTACTATTTAGGACTCCTCGGCCTATCGTTAAAGGTGCCCTTATTTCATTGTTTGATATATAATCCTCCCTCACGACTTAGTGGTGTCAACAACACCCTCGATGTTGGAAAAAGAACTAAAAACAAGAATGAACTGTACTCTTAGGGCGTTGTGTTCATAATGCTCGTAAAATAAGGAAGAGGCCGGTATGGACTAACATTTAACGTTGTGTTCATACTGAAAAGTCACCAAGTTATTGCTCAGGGAATCCCTAATCTAATTACATTACAGAATTTTGTTTCTTGAGTCAACAAGTGATTACAACACTGAAACAGATCGATAAATATTTTGAAACAAGTATAGAGTACCGTCTAACATAGTGTTACTGCTTCTACCTCCAGGAAAATGTGCATATCCGCTATCTTGGAAAAGGGTTAAATCTAATTCTTAGGTTTTTCTTATTTTCTATTGATCCTACGATTAAAATGCATTGAAACAATTGTGTAGGAGATCAAATTACCCAAAATTCTGATTGTAGCATTTTTTTGTACATCTACCATTCAAATAATTCAAGCATTTGATCTGTAAAAGCTCACCTGGATCATTTTTTATTGATTTCCTAGAGATTAATTTATTTAAGTATCATCCAATTTCAATTAGAAGCCTGTAATACAATTTTATCTTCCGGATCAGATTTTTTCACCATTTCTAGGATAGGTGGGCAAAGTTAAGGGAGTTGCGATTTTATAGTGTTGAAGTATAAGTAGCAATGTACGTAATTTTTAATCGTATATTTATCAGTAAATAATTTCAATAGCTGAATGGGTTGAAACGTTAGGGAGCCCAATAAAAGCATTGACTGCTTTTCCTGGTCCATATTAGTCCGTGAGACAGGGCATACATTTTTCGTTGATTACCGCTCACTTGAAATTTCGCGAGTGACTTCATTGTGATGAGTCCGACAGCTTTCACATTTGACGGAATTCTTGATTTGAGGGCGTTTTTCAGCGAGAGCTGATTGAACACGTCAATTTCATAAAGCTTTAAGATTGTATTACCATCATATTGATGTTTACACTAATCGGGAGATTTTCTGATCATAAAATGGAAAATAATATTGTCCGACATGAATATTAGGGGCCAGTGGTGAGTCCGACAAGCCGCACTTGTCACAAGTCCGTTGGTATGAAAACGGATTACCGCTTGTCTAAGACATTGAGGACGTGTTCAATTTTTTCTTTCTAAAATTTGGTCATTTAGTCCGACAAATTTTTAGAGGCGCTTTCTCAGTCCGACACTGAAAACGTGTCAGGATTATAACAGCTCCTTCACCAATGATCGCTTGTCGGACCAAAACAGTCATAATTTGAAAACATATTATCTGTCCAAAAAACATATTATCCGACAGAAATATTGGTTCTTATCGTCGGTCCGACAAGAAAACGCTCGCACTTATATAACTCAGTTTTTGACGTATTTAATATCAAGAGATGAGTAATGGACGTTGTGCTAGCTATAAATAATTCATCAAGAAAATAATTGGAAAAAAGTGAAGTTGAAAATAGAAAAAGAAATATATTATTATGTCGCTAAGTTAGAACGTTACCCATTCTGATCTCTCATCCCCGGGGATTCCAAGTAGAATTAAATTGGTATTCGATGCTCCATCCGAATCTAAAATTAGGATAAGTGGTTCCCATTCAAGATTTCAAAGTGACTTTCTCCCCCGACTATAGGAACGGAAGAGAAATCTTTGAAATTTCCAGATATACTTCAAATATGCCATATCTCACATTCTCCACACAGACTTCAAGTAAGCCAAGTTTCACATCACCTCGTGTGCTCGGTACAAAGTTTTCTCTTCACGTCGTAATATTAAAATGGGACACCTGTATATACTTTCAGCTTTCTGCACTTGATCATATAAACTCCAAGTATGCCAAATATCAAATTTTTCGTGCGTGCAATATGCTTGAAAAGGTATACAAAGCTTCCTCTTCACTTATTAATGCATAGATTAAAATGGGACACCTGCATATAATTTCTGCACATCTTCTCCATGTAAATTTTGAGTATGCCAAATCTCACACTCCTCCGTGCATGCAATATGATTAAAAAGAGGTCGAAAGTTTGCTCTTGACGTATTAATATATAGATATCACAGTTGAAGGTAAATTTGAATGATATTTGAGGTGATTATCACAGAATACTAACTTTATATTACATATTTGATTCCCAAATGATATTAATTTATTGGTGCACAAGCCTTTTTCTATTATTGATAATCACTAATCATACTGACTTGAGATGCATTTCATATATGTATATGCCTATGAACGCAGCCGCATTCATACCACATATTTTTGCTTTTTCTGAAGTATTGCCCCACTCAAATTGTCGGACATGTATACAGTAATGTTCTAGACACTATTTGGATGGAAAAGGGATGAGCGGTCATTGCTGAAGGAGCTGTTATAATCCTGAAAACGCCCCCGAAAATTTGTCGGACAAAATGACCAAATTTTAGAAAAAAGTAATTGAACACGTCCTCATAGTCTCAGACTAGCGGTGATCCGTTTTCATACCAACGTACTTGTGACAAGTGCGGCTTGTCGGACTCACCGCTGGCCCCCAATATTCATGTCGGATAATATTATTTTTCATTTTATAATCAAAAAATCTTTCGAATAATGTAAGCATCAATATGACGGTATTACATTTTTAAGGCTTAATGAAATTGACATGTGCAATTAGCCCTTGCTGAAAAACGCCCTCAAATCAAGAATTTCGTCAAATGTGAAAGCTGTCGGATTCATTACAATTAAGTCACTCACGAAGTTTTAAGTGAGCGGTAATCAACGAAAAATGTATGCCCTGTCTCACGGACTATATATTTCCAAAAAAAAAATGATTTGTATTTACAAGACCTTTTGATATATAAACAAGGATGAACTGTCGTTACCATTTATTTTCTCTGAGTAACCTCATTCCATTTCCGTCAAAGATCTTTGTTTCACAGCTTTTGATTTACATTACAACTGAAAATGTTGTTTTGTTCCGCTTCTGTATTTCTTTTTCTTATTTGCATATGAATATGCAACATAATATCTTGGTACTTATTGGAAAACTGTTTCTGAGATTTAGTCTACATACTTCTAGAGGAAAGTAAAAACAATACGTGATTCAAAACAACAGATCATGAATAACATAGATTTTATCTTTGGATTGCTTGTCGTAATCAAAATATCGACCTTGCGGGGCAAAAATGTTTGCCATTCGACTACCTACCTGATAATCATCTCACACTTGAACTTCTATTTAATTTTAACACGGATATTTGATTATTAAAATTCACAGATGTTTTGAATAACTGTATTGGAAAGTTTTTGATTATTCATATATAAATTATAGATTTTACCTTGGAATACTTTTTTTTATTTGTAATATTAATATAGTTGAGGAATGTAATAGTGAATAGTTACAGATTTTTTTGTGATAAACAAAAACTGTATCCGCTATTAAATCAAACACTTTGAGAGAGATTTTATTGAAACATGAGATGTATTATCAGAAATGGATAATTCTTTTTGCAAACATCAAAGAAGTATACTGGGTGTAACAGAAATAAGTACAATAATTTTATCTAGTAATAGAACTCGTCAAGCATGATGATTTTCCCGAATCACATTTTCCCGAATTTTCATCTTTTTTAGCATTTTCCATCCCCTATAATTTAACGAGTCGTTCAGGTGCATAATTATCGGATCCAGTAGCAGTTTCAATGCAACAATTGATTTTGACATATGTGAGTTATCAATTCCTTCGAATAAATTCTGGAAAAGAATCGATTATCAATAGGGTATATTCATGAATTCATTTTATATTTTCAATTTACTGATAACATCGTTATAACAAGTAGAAAATATGAATTATGTTTAAAAATATTTAAAATTGAGAATAATTTTGAGCTATTTAAACGCCACCATTCTCGCGCGCTCTATTGGTGACGTCAAAAACTATGTCCAGTGACATTACAGTCCATTATTTACTACAGGTGTTTTCGTTCTCAACTTATTTCGGTATTAAAAAAGCTCAAAAGTCAATTTATAAGTATTGCATTGTGCCTGAATGCAAAATACTATCAGAAATGTACCTGGTAAAGTCTTTTTTTCAATTCAAACTGGTTTTAAAATACGTAAGAAATGATGTTAGGTTATTAAAAGAGATGAAGTATCATAATAAATTTGACAGGTAATGAATAACATTATATGTGATTAGTTTTAGCAATAAAATACAGTGTATGTATACGGCTTCGTTTAACATTTGCTCGCTTTAAAATAAACAAAAATTATGGGTTATGTTTACTGCTCATCATATTTCGGATTGTATTTATTGAAATAGCGAACATAATGTGTTATTATTGAATAATTACTTTGCAGTGTTTACTTTTTTCACTTCAGCGGACGTAAAATTTGGATTCGAGAGAAAATAAAACGACGAATGGATCTATTCTTGACAGATCATCCGATTGTGCTTCTACAAAAGCACTTTGTCTTAAGTGATTTATAATCTCACTAGAATGCTAAAATTACACTTAAACAATAAATGAATTTACAACACACACGTTATTACTATGTTTTCCAATCAAAAGCCTGCAATGTCATACAAATGTAAGCAGTGCGCTTTTATTGGCAAAGTATTTGACGTCATATTTCGTTTTAACCAATGGTGCTGTGTTTTAGAACTTTGAATTTCCCGCGCCTAATTTGCAATTTCATTTATTAATTTTAGGCAATTAAAAGGATATTTAATATCAAAATGATGGTTTAGTATGAATGTCTGGCGAATAAAAATTTAGAAAAAAAAAATTTTGAACCAAATTTAAATTTCATCAATATTCCCTATTGTGTCACAAAATTTTCAACTTGTGAAAATGTCTGACTTTTATGTCTACGATTTCGTAGGTAGTTTAGGATTAGCTCAGCGAATTTATTCGAAACGACTTCCTAATTGTCATTTTCTATTAAAAATTGAATTATTATGGCTATGCTAATGTATTTAATGTCAAATTATTGTGCACTTATACATTATTATGAGAATACTATAAGATATTCAGAGCTCATCCTTCACCTGAAAAGTATTACAGCAGATGAGATGAATAAAATACATTAATTTATAAATGGAGCACCTGTGTATTAGTTTTTTCCCATATTATTGAGAACTTCACATTCAGGTCGTTCCAATTAAGTATGCCCCATGAATTAATCTGCTGAAAAAATAAAATATCATATCTTATATCTCAGAAAATGTTGAAAATCAATTACCAAATCAAGTTTAATACATTTGTAGGTTAGGTTTTCTGTTCTTCAAGAATAGAAGCTTCAAGAATTCATGCAGCAATAGTTGCAACTGGATTATCCATCGAATAGATTATTTTATAACTGCATTCCATTCAATATTTTACCGTTTTCTCCAAATAAATTGTTGAATTATATTTTTTTTACGTTTGAGAACCAACGATAATAGAGTTAGTTATTAGTTGAGAGCTGCAACTATTTTCTAAGTTGCTTATAGATGGCAGCACAGTCTGGCACAGATTCTCACTGTATTCAGACTATTCAAATCAGTTGATTCAATTTCAATGAATTTGTGCTGGCAATCTAGTTTCTTAGAAGTGTACTATCTGAAAATATACTTGAAATCCCTAAATAGGAATCAAATTTTCTAACAATGACATTTAAATATGACTAATAGACCAAAGATTTCAGAGACAAATTTTGTCTTTCTTTTAGCATATACAAAAATAGAATTATCGAGGTAAGCGAATATCAATATATTGCCAAAATACAAATATTCTTTCAGTTTCAGGTAAATGATTGACAAGACTACGATGGTTCAAAGTTGCAAAATACATATTCTAATCGACAGCTATAATTCTTCCAACAAATGAGAAATATTCAGTTCAAACAATAGCTGCACTATGAAATTTCTGACTATCCAAAGAGTTTACAGAAAAAAGTTATTAAGAAATGTTTTACGAGTCTTATTACGGGCTAAAATTAATGTGCTTATTTCTGTTACATCCTGTATTTGTATCAATCAATACTGTCCTAGAAACTGTGAGACATAAACGAGGATAGACCGAAAATTTGAATATGTATTTCAATTCTTAACAAAAGAGTCACATACTGACATAAAATGTTTTTATTTGACACGAAAACTTATTGTTATATGAAAGTGAATCGAATGTGTCTATGGTCTGCATATTAGATTTTGTTTTCCATTTGTTTCCGTTATTTGAATTCAATTATCTAGTCAAACTTTTGCTATTTTGGTTGTAGCACTATAAGAAAGTGTTCAATCATATTAACTACCTATGTCAAGCTTAATGTGGATCATCTACCTGAGAAGTTCATCGAAATTCAATTCAAATTGAAGCTCTTCTAAATTTTAGTGGACTTATTTCTCATTATATGTATATGTTTTATTTCTAAAAAATTTTGACTATTCAATTAAATTATTTATCTACGCAGTAAAATCGCTATTCTCTGCTATTTAAAATACTTTTTTTATGTCAGTTGGAAACAAACAATTGCTTTGTTGGTATTCGAATCAAGTCGCCCTTCGCAAGGCCGAAACAAGTGAAAGGAGTTTGTGGCATAAATGCAAACAAGAACACTCGCTTGTCTTGTGGACACCATGAAACAAAAACGAATCGTATATAGAAACCACTAATATTGAGAAGTAATCGCTCCCGATTACAAGGCCGTTGTCGCCCACTGCTATAAGTGACTGAATACAAGATTTTTATATTGATTCATTTAATTATTGGGCAAGATAAGTGGATTGAGAACGGTTGACAAATTTTAAGAGCCTGTAGTGATGAAATATTATTGGTGTTATTGATATTGTCATGACAGCTCTGATAACATTGAGGATTTATGAAATAACATTTGAAATACTAATTTCACATAGCTTCTTTAGGTCCTATGGAATATTTTATCGAAATAGAGATCACAGAATGAATGAATAAATTATTAAAGATACTGAAAATCATTTGCTTCAGGAGTGAAACTTTTTTTAGAATTTATTCTGTAAAAGATTTTAGATTGAGGAATGCTTGCTTAAGTGGACAACATTTAGTATAAATTCAATTCAATGCTAAAAATTGATATTTAACAAAAGTTCAAGCAAAATTTCATTCATTCTTTTTTTATGTCTCTGAATGCAAGGTATGCGGGCGTGGCCAGTTCATGTCCAATAATTTATTTTTGATCATTGTTTCAAATATCACTTACCGGCCAAGAAATATTCCTCGACTTCGTCAATCAAAAACTGGAATAAAAAAAACTAAATATTAAAAATCAGGTTTTTAATTGTCATTTACGAGACATTTTGGTGAATTAAAAATCATTATTTCATAAAATTAGTGTCAGCCGTCCCTGAGTTCATAGGTTCCAGTTACCTGGTGAAAATAATATGTAACATTGAAAGTGATACTAGTGTTATAAAAATAGATACCGCACTGGTCCGCATGAAACCGGAGATCTAGATTATTTTTACAGTTATAATAATAAATACAATTACGGTTCATGATCTTACGATAACTGTACGTCTCACTTACAAATAGAATTAATTGATACTTGAGTATTTCAACTGATTTAGATTTATCATAATATCGATCAGAATTGACGTTCCTAAGCTTTTCTCAAAATTATTGTAATGAACACATTTTTCTCTTCATTTGAATAACAGCTGTCACTTTGATATTGACAACTGTCACTTTGAAAAATGCAATTGATTGTTGCGACCCTCTAAATTTCTGGAACAGCGATGAAACTATCAGAAATGAATAGGTAATACTTTTTAGTCTCTAAGGGCATTTGGAACAGAATAATTCTCGAACATCTTCGATGTGATAATAAAAGTATTTTTAATTGATTTCATGTTAAATTAGACATTTAATAAATGGCATTTCTAACGACAACAATAGCGCGTTTGATTGGACCATCTTTATAATCAAAATGTCAAAGTAAAAGAGCAAACTGTCGAATAAATTTTCATCTGATTGGCAGACTAATGTGGCGAAATCGCTGCGTCAGATGGGATAGCATATGAAAGTATTCGTTCATAAAGTATTAATAACATTAAATTTGAAGGTAAGATATTATTAGAGTCTTTAGATGGTGCCAGTTAATTATTTTATGGACAAATATTGCAATAACGTAATGCAATTAGTATTTCTGCGGTAGTCTTTTCATTAGGCGACCTTAATAACTTTGGTGATTATTATTATAATAAATTTTGTACCATAATTCAACAAAATAAATAAAATAAAATACAAATGGAGTCAGATTTACGAAGAGTTTGTCACAGCCACTGTTCTCTAAAATAGACTTACAAATAAAACTATATTATAAAAAAATTTAAGTTTCCAGAAACTGGAAATGTATTCCAACAGTCTCTACAGTAACCGAACCCTAAGTATCAACAAAAGATAATGACATCGATACCATTTCGAAACCGAAAAATGTTGCAATAAACCATTCATACCAATAATTGAAATCATTAGTACTTTATGATTTATATACATTCTGAAATTCAAGGTTACATCATTCACTATTCGCAAACATTATTAGTTGTAACCCAATTACTAAACGCGAAGAAATATCTTAAATCTCAGCTCGCATATCTAGCAAGGTTAGGACGAGTTTTTTGCAAGGGCCAATTAAAATCCGTGTCCAATTGCAGTCCTTGTAGTGGCAGCACTGAAAAGTCACTTTCCAGTAATTTATACACGAGGATACAACGAGAAATGTCGTTTGCATATTTTGTGCATTTTCTTTAAAAATATTCAGTTTTTTGTGCTGCAGCCTTAACCTTTAAGAATGTCACAAATGGTCGTTGAAATTTTGTGTTCATAATTTTGCATTCTTTACTAGGGCGTGATCAGTATTTTATAACTTTTATTTGTTCTTTCGCTTATAGTTATTGTATAGAACCTACATAGTTTGTTTCATTCTATTAATACCAGCTTCGGTCATTATATTACTTGCTGATAAATAAAATAATGAGAAATAAAAATTATTTCACCTCCAATAAGTCTATACATTTTTCAAAATTTTATTGAATTTAAACGATTTTTAATTTAAATGCTGTATATTTATTTGAAACTTTGACGTTTCGATGCTTTGACCAAGGATCTTCTTCAGAAAACAATGATACAAAATATTAGACGTGATAACATGGATAACGCACCTAAACAAAAAGAATAAAATACTCTGGCATTCACCCAAGGCTTGAGGAGAACTACGTGAAAATCCCAAACAGAGGAATATGTCCTTTGGTACAGCTCCGCACACATCCCAAATCACAAAATACACAACATTTCAACAAGACAGCGTAGCGCTACTCTTTGCTATTGGTTTGGCTCACAACTGCACTGTCAAATAGTCTTCAGTGTACTTTATAATGGTCGTGATAGTTTGAATGTTTTTTGAGCCATTTGAATAATATCCATGAATATATCAAATTTACATCAGAGATCGAAGATAACGGCGCTTTATTATTTCTTGATGTGAATTTGAAACGAACCAATGATGGTAGACGTTTGCATACTGTTTATAGAAAGCTTACACACACAAATCAATATATTCATGCTGATTCACATCACCATTCTTCACAAAAGTACGGAACAATTGAATGCATATTCCGAAGGGCTTATGATTATTGTCATCCTGATGAACCTGATAATGAAATTAATAATCTAGAAGTGATTTCCCTAAAAAATTGCTCCAGTTATCACCCCATCAAAAAGACTCTTCGACCCAAGTCTACCAATGCTACTGTTGAGAATACTAGCGTGAATAAAAATTATGTTTCTTTACCTTATGTGAGCAATGTTTCAGAGAAGATCGGGAGGATTTTGTCAAGGTATTATTTCAAAGTTTCCTTCGCTCCGGTAATGAAAATCAAGCAATGAAAATCAAGCAGTTCATAAGACCTGTAAAGGACGGGATTCCCCTACAATCTTCGGGCATTCATAAGATTTCTTGTACCTGTGGGAAAGTCTACATTGGACAGACGGGTCGAAATGTGAACACTCGCATTGCTGAACATAGGAGATGCATAAGATTAAACCATCCAAATAAATCTTCTGTAGCTGATCATGCCATCGAGTTTTTGCATGACATCAAGTTTAAAAAAACAAGAATAGTTGCAAGATGCTCATCGATTCATGGTAGATTGGTCGGAGAAGCAATTGAGATACTTGAACATCCAAATAACTTCAACCATACTGATGGTTTTGAATTATCAAATGTTTGGCTTTCTATATAATCAATAACACTCATATATAATGACTAAGTTTCAGTTGGTGTAGTTCTGTGTATATTTTAGATTATAAAGTACACTGAAGACTATTTGACAGTGCAGCTGTGAGCCCAACCAATAGCAAAGATTAGCGCTACGCTGTCTTGTTGAAATGTCGTGTATTTTGTGATTTGGGATGTGTGCGGAGCTGTACCAAGTAGGACATATTCCTCTGTTTGGGGTTTTCACGTAGTTTTCCTCAAGCCTTGGGTGAATGCCAGAGGATTTCATTCTTTTTGTTTAGATATGATATCCACGTTATCACATCTAGTATTCTGTATATTTTTAGTATTTATTTACTTGCCTTTTTTTATTTTGTATCATTGTTTTCTGGAGAAGATCCTTAGTCGAAGGGTCAAAACGCCAAAGTTTCAAATGAATATACAGAATTTTATATCAAGAGTCGTTTCTATTTTACTTTCAATTATTGTTTTTCCATATATTATAATTAAACAGTTATTAACCCTTTTTGGAATATGTACGCTGGTTATGAAGTTAAAGTTTACTCACAAATCATTGTAAACGTTGCAAATAATAAAGGATTAAGGTCAATATTCTCTTGATTTAACACTGAGGCGATTATGGTGAATCATAAATAAAACAAGGGTATTTTGTGCAGTTGTCGTTTATTACTTCACGACTCGAGTTGGTTTTGGGTACCCACAAACGCAACAAGTTGAAGAATCAACTCAATCGGATAAGCGTAGAATATAAACTTTAAGGGATGGAAGTCGAGATTGGACTGATTTTAAAACTGAAATAGATATAAAAAACTGCGAGATAAAATAGACTACGGCTTATTCACATCAGGTTTACAAACTGAGATATCTGCTACAAATATTTAAACTGAAAAAGAAATGATCTTAGATATTAATAAGGCAATAAGCTATAGAACAAGATGATAACTGAATTAGTAATGTTAATTTCAAATTAAGATGTATTGAAGAGATTGCAATCAATATGCACTGAAAAAATTGAATTGTATCACTCAAGTAATTGAATGTATAAGTGGTGCAGTCTTACCACTTATATCTAAAATCTGCTCTATACCCTTGCGGGCGGCGCGATCAAATTAACTTTAGTTCAGGTTTTTTATCAGATCTCTCCATTCTGCTCTGTTCTCTGCCTTTCTTTCTGCATCTTTACAGCTGATACATTGTCCTCGCATGTTTTTCCAAGTTTTTCTCTCTTTTTCTTCTTTATGATCTTTGTGTTCCATACTTGTTCTGTTTGTCGCTCTTCTGACATTCTTATTAAGTAACATGCCACCTGCTTCTTGTCTGTAGTGTTATGTATGCTTTCTATTTCCAGGTTTTTCCTTATTTGATCCTCAATCTATCTATCCTTGTCACTTCTTCTACTCGTCTTGAGTATCTCGTGTTCGCTGCTTGGATTTTACTTTTGTTCCTTTGATTAATTGTCCACGTGTCACTTCTATATATTGAAGATGGTCTATAAATGGTTTTATATACTGTCATTTTTGTATTCTACGACACTTGTTTGTTATTTAATATTGTTTTGTTCATCGCGTGTAAGTTTCTATTGGTTGCTAATATTCTTTTGTTGACTTTTTGGTCCAAGCTTACTTTGTAGTTAATTGTTATCCCCAGATATGTGAATGTATCTATTTGTTCTATTTTCTTTCCGCTTATCTGTATATTAGTTATTTTATATTTTTGCTATCACCATTGTTTTTTTTTTGTCTACATTTATGATCATATTATGCTTCTTTAGTTCATCGTTTCATGTATTTATATTGTGTTGCATGTCTTTCTCGTTCTTAACTAGAATTGCTAGATCATCTGCGAAAGCACAACTATTGTTGTTATTGTCAGCCGATGGTAACCAATATCCACTTTCTTTGTTTTATCCCTTATTTTCTTTATAATACTATCCAAGAATATCATAAATAGCAACGGACCTAATGCACCTCCTTGCCTTAGTCCTTGCGTTCTTCTGGTAATTTATTTTCGGTTCTTATGTAATTTAATGTCTCTCTGTACACACTTTTAATTGCTTCTATTAGTTTTTCGTTATCTAGTCTATCTCTTAATATTTTCCACATATATTTTCGCGGTACTCTGTCCAACGCTTTTTTCAGACCAACTAATGTTATATATGATTTGCTCTTCTGGTTCATAGTTTTTTCTATGAGCTTCTTGTTTGTGAATAGGAGATCTTGCGTAGAGTGTCCTCTCCCAAACCCGCTTTTTGCTCTTTCCATTGTTGAATTCACTTCTTGTTTTAGCTTGTTTTCTATTTTAGATATATACATTTTAGCTGTAGTACAGAACAGTGATATACCTCTGTAATTGTTACAATTCCTACTGTCTTTTTTTTATGGATAGGAAATACATCTCTTTTTCCTAATCTTTGGAAATTTTTCCAGTTTCACAAATCCTATTAAGCATCTCAAGCAGCATCTGCTCTCCTTTTGCACCTATATTTTTAAGTTGTTCTGGCTGTATTTCTGTCTTGTTTTTCTCTCTAGAGTTTTTTCCTCGTTTTTATTTTCATTCATAGTCTGTCTTCTTCCAAACAAATTTATGAAGTGTTCTCTCCATCTATCCATAACTTCTTTATTCTCTTTCAGTATATTTCCGTGCCTATCTTTAAGTTGTATAAGTACAGTTTGGTCTCCTTTTCCAATGTTTTCAATCGTGGAATAGAAAAATTTCTCATTTTCTTCGTAGATGTCTTCCAGTATGTTTCCAAATTCCTCCCAATTCTTGCTTTTGATTTTTCAATCTTCTTTCACTTTTTTCTTTGTGTTCTATGTTCTTCAAACTCTTCTTTCTTCGTGCTTAGAAATTTCTTCCATTTCTGCTTCTTATTTTTAACCTCTGCTTTGACTTCTTCTTTCCACCAATGGGTTTGTTGGTTGTTTCTTGTATTTCTGTATACTCCGCATGCTTGCTTTGTTGCTTTCCTTATTATATGTTTGAAAGTTTTCCATATTTCTTCTATAGTGTTTATTCTGGTTTTGGTGAATTATTAACAAGATCTTCAACATTTTTCTTACTTCCATGTCTGCATTCTGCTTTATTTCAAGTTTTTCTTCCCCTTTAATTTTTGCTATATCAGGTAATGGTCACTTCAATTCAAATTTTGTACAAATATAGTTCGATTTAGATGATGATATCTTTTTTAATCTTAAAGTTTGATGTTTGACGTCTTATTTGTTTAACAACTGCAAGTGGTACCGATTTTACTATATAAGCTGCAAGATTTGACCATTTATCATCATATCGACATTACCATTTTAACTTGTTAGGGGTACAAATAAAATTGCTACCCTTACCACTTAGTAGTCTCAGTGTACAATCAATGGATGTGTTGGCCCTGAAGCAAGTTAGCATAAGGCATGATATATACTAAATCACTCAGCAGTTACTTTGTGAACTCATAATGGTTCAATAGAAGGTGAAATGTGAAGACAGAATTTTCCTGGACAAATTGAACTGATCCTATTTCACTTTTCTCCATCATTATCGTCTGTATATATCATATTTCATAACAATGCTTTGTTGCACAGACTGCGGTTCCATTCTGTAACCACATAAATATTTTTCCTCGCCGACCGTGATATTTATCAACGTCAAAATATTGTATGAGGTGCCGACATGCGCTTCTATTTTTCAGTTTGGATATAGTTGCTAAAAAACCATAATTGCAAAGAAACTTCTTATTTTCTTCAATATGAATGCAATATGTGGTGCACAAGTAGAAATATTAATAGTTGCTGAAAGATGAGAGCACATATTTTGTTCATTTTAGTTCCTGAAGGATCGCTAGAGAATCTATATATATATATATACGAGAAAAAATATTGCCGTTAGTAAATGAATTACTAATGTTAATTGAGGGTTTATTATCTGACAACTAGTCCCTACTGTGAATTGTACACTATTTCACTAAATAGTAATAGAAGAATTCGAAAGTAGAACAGAGATAATTCGCAGAACATATTTCATTTGTAAAATATTAGTTTTGCCGGTTAAAAGTAGAGCATCTCTAAATTACTTCTCAGTTTGTTTTTTATCAGTTTCTCATTTTCACTCTTAACTAAACTTTAAGTTGAAGAAGAAGCTAGACAGAAAAACGACAACTTATAGGTTACATTATTAAAAGGAAACCGTAAAGTATATATTTCTTGAACAGGCTGGTATCCCGGAACATAAAGTGGAGCATGATGTTTGGCTAGTTTTCAACGAAAATAAATAGACCATCAATGCAGACAGAGATCATGAAGTGATTTATCATGATCTATGTTCGTAAAAAGATTAAGGTCAATATTTTGAACAAAATTGGAAATTCCTGAGGCCAAAATTTCATGCAAATTCTAGTGTTAGGAATTCAGTCTAACAATCTATTTGTTTATTCTGCTCAGAAGATGACAAATTGGAAATTGGTGACATTTCACATTCACGGACCTATAATCTGCGAATTTTGCTGTTCCTATTGTATTTGCTTTCAATTGGAACATCTCCGAACCGAACCAAACTTAATAATTTACATAATTGAACGATTCATCCCTAAATGTTGTAGTTATGAAAGGATTGCTCGGTTTCTCATTAATCATTCAGTGTACATAAATATGCCTCCGACAAACGACTTGAGTGTTGCTCTTTGTTAAATATATTATGACAAACTACTGTCGTTACGTGCGAATGTGTTATTTTGCTGTTTAAAGTTTGCACTTCAGTGTAATTGCTGTCTGCTGGGATTTGTAAAATATTATGGGCTCTAGTCACGCACAAATTTATTTTTAGGAATAACTGGAAACTGCAGATTTATACTTCAGCTGTTAATGATTTTACGCGTAGCAAAGATGGAAAGACAGTTGAGCGGAGAGTTTAAATGGTAACTCATTATGCATTAGAGATGAGTTTGAAGGATGTTACTATTAAGAATGCTCACAACAAATAGCGAATATATTATTTTACCGTATTTAAAACAATAAGGTCAATTCCAAATTCAAGAATATGCGTAAATATTTACGTAAAATTGATCTAAATATTTACTTATGTCTGGAGATACAATTGAAATAACTAATTGTATATACTTAATCTTTGGGTTTTTTTTTGCCTGTCTCCACATAAACAAAACGGTTTCCCTTTCAAAACAGTAATCTTTCACAGCCTTGACCTTCCAAATGTAAAAACAAGTTTTACAGATATAACCAAAAAAAAATCAGCAAAAAACTATGTAATATTTAAATTTCACGTATTATATCATTCTTTTTCGCTGCTGGATCTTGATGTTTATTTAGTCGCTTGTATCATTAGACATACATTAACCCTTGTTTAATAACGTTGCTATGGCAACCAAACCGGTTAACATGCGTATGTGGGCCGATTTGTGATTTCGTTTGTATTAGTGCAGTGTTTGCATGTAGCATTATGTAGATTGGTCACTATTTTGCATGAAAATATCACGTGAACGTAACTACAACTTCTCTTGAACTGTGAAAGTAGTTATTACTGCTGAATACAAAATTCTTCTATAATTTTATTAGTTTTTTTATTATCTTCAGGCAAATTTAGATTCGTGTAATAAATAGCAAATATTTATTTGCAATACAGTTTCATCAGCATGAATTTAAATTCCGCTGGATTATATAATTTGATAGAATGTGATATAACAGACGCACTTCAGTTTTGGTTGACTATTGTATCTAAAAATACTAGCTAATACTCTTATACACATATTTATGTATATGAAAAACGCTTGCTCTGTGTTTTTGACCTTATCGAATCTATGGAGATGTTGGATACTTCGGATGGATCTGGCTTCTCAAATCTTGACGTAAAATAGTTATTTGAATATAATATATAAATCACAGACTTTATACTTTAACTTGAGGAAGTCAGATTATTGCACACCTTCATTACCTGATACGTGTATAAGTCACCGTTAGTCAAGATTCGTACAATATGTAATAGCAAGAACAAAACAAGAATAGAAAAAAAATCTAGACACCAATTTTCCCGTCATTTCGAGATCTAGAAATGGTTTCTGAAGTCTAGGTGAATAATTTCTTACTCGCATTCCTTTCAAAAAATTCTTTATGTAAATTTCCTAGTATTGGTCAAATGCAAATGAATGTTGCACAATTTTTGGCATTCGTACAATTTATTGGAAAGTTAATAGTAAAATACTTATTTATCTCTTATTTTTAGCAAGTAACTGCAGTAAAAGTATAGCCATATCAAATGGAAATGTCGTTTTCAGCTATTATGTAAAAACCAAATAATTGATAAGGTTACTTATATATTCAATCGTAGTGGAACTAATCTTTAGGAGAAATCAATTTTTTGTAGGAGTTGGAAAGCTTTTGTGATGTTTGTTCACAAATTTTAAGTGCAGCAAATTGAAATACGAATACAAAAGTACTTATGATAAAATTTAAAATATAATAAACGATTAGATGGAGTTTTGAATATTCATTAAAAAATATATCAGAATTTTGAAGTCTGAATTTGGATATTTCCAAAGGAATTAGAGAATAATTTTCAACGGGTAATCAGATAATGATTGCGAGAATAATATTTTTCGCATTGAAAATTTTAGATTTATGTCAGTAAGTAGATTATTCATAACAGAGATATGACGATTCAATAAGTTTAAAAATGATAAATTTAAAAAATCAAAACCTGAAAAGTTTCACAGAAAATACTAATTCAGGAGTCGGTTTTCACACCATCATCCTGAATAGAGCAGCGACCGTAGACACGTGTTTCGTCCTTCTTAGGACTCTTCATTACGGAATAGCAAGCGGCAGATAGTCGGACTTGTATCCGCAAGACTATAGAAAAGTAAATTGGTTCATGGCATGCAGAGAAATTAATCTGCAGCAGTGCCATCTACCATAATACATAATGAAGAAATGCAGGACACTATAAAGTGACCTTTAAAGTTTAAGTTTAATCTCTTTGGGAAAGCTAACAGGAAAAATAGATGAAATCTTCCAATATTGAAGTTGGAATATATTAAAAAAATTATGTAATTTTATTAACTGTACCCTAAGATGCACATGATTTATACTCTCATTGAGACGAATCACTCATATTCCTCAATCTATTTTTAGGATTATGCATTTTGCCTATCTATTTGCTACCAGATCAAGAACTTTGGACGTATCCTCAGCAGTTGATAATGTATTAATCAATCAAATAGGAATAATTCGATAATTAACCAATACCACACCGCCAAAAAACTTTATCTCTTGGATAATTACTACGGTAACAATATTACAACAGTTCTTACAATATAAATTATCTACCGGATAAAAATATTCAGCGATGGAAAGACCGGTCCATATAATTCTACTTTCAGTACAAGATAATATCTGGCACAAGTCTAGCTTTCTGAAGTTGATGAGTCCAAAAAAATGTTTTTAAAGTTGCCGTACAATTTAAATTTTTGGTATAAATGTAATTCTCAAATGAGCTCTTGTGGTCCATTCAGATATTTTGAATCTAAAATTATTTATTTGAAAATAAGTTGGAATTCTTGGAACAGTTTCTGTAGTTTGTAAATGAATATTATTGATTCTTTGTTAATATCTATGTTTTGGAATAATTTTTAAAATTACATTTCATTTGATTGAAAATAATTATGTCACTTCATAACTGAGACAAAAACGAAGCAAGGAAATCATTCCAAGCAGTAAACATGATTTTTGCTATGTTAAAAACATTTTCTACATATTATAGGCATCCGAGTAAACATCATAGTATCATTTTGTGATTTTTAGTATTGATCGATTAAAATATTCTCAGATTGTCAATGATCAAAGAAGATGGTTGATTTAAGCGATGTATTTGAAGAAACTGTCAATAATGAAGGGAAATTCGACGGAAAAATGTTTTTACTGTTGCTACCGTAACTCATCATATTGTTGATTTTGAATATTATTGAATTTAAGCCTCTATCCTCGGGGGTTTCAGGTAAAATCAACTTGGTAGTCGACCCTCTATCCCACTTTGAAATAAAATATGCTAGAATCATCTAAATGATGAAGGCGCATTTTTGACAGCTCAAGAATGCTAGTTACTTTAGAGATTTCGCAAATTACTGGGCTTGAAATCAAGCAGTTTGGGCAAACTCACGGAACAGCAGCTTCCATTTAGTACTAGTTTCAAGTTGACTATTTGATAGGTACATAATTTATGCATGTACAAACTCAAAAATACCTTTCAATCTTCATTGTTTAGTTATTGACTGACAGGAGGTCAAGTGCTGTACCTCAAAATGATAATTTGATCTTTATCAAAGCTTTATAAAAAAAAAATACACCAAAAGTGAACTAATTTTCATCCAATAATAATAATTCATTCTGATAAGCTTCAAATTTGCGTCAAACAAGTCATTGAATGAATCCTGGACAGATTTGACAACTGTACATAATAATAGTGACACCTGCGGCTAAAGTTGTAACTAAATTTTTATCTACTCCAATAAATTTCAGTTGCCATATCCCTAATATTATATATATCTATGGGCATTGTTTCACTTGAAACAAGTAATTGAATAATTTAATCGTCCACAATCACTGAGCTTAAATTAAAGCAATTTGTGCAAACCTACGAAACAGCAGCTTCTATTTAGTACCAGTTTCAAGTCTGTAAATAGTATAATTGCTGAGAACTCAGCGTCACGCCAGCCAGCCAGCCAGCCAGCCAGACAGCCAAAGTGAAAAAAATGCGCTAAAGACAGTGGTTTTTATTCAAGATTTTAGCGTGACTGCATTTACCCCTATCCTTCGTAGGTAGAGAAAATCGTTTAACTTCTACTCCAGACATTTTTTGATTCGGTGCATATTCCTCGATATATTCTAGCGAATAATAATATTGTTTTCAGCGATATTTTCAAATGGGACAGCCTGTATATAATTTGAGCTTTCTGCACTCTTTCTTCATATAAACTTCAAGTATGTCAAGCCTCACATTCTTTTGTGCGCACGTTACAAAGTTTTCTCTTCATGTAAAAGTAAAATGGAACACTTGTATATAATTTCAGCTTTTTGCACTCCTTCTTCATATAAACTTCAAGTATGCCAAATCCAACATTACTTCGTGCGCGCGTTTTCTCTTCGCGTAAAATTGAAATGAGGTACCCTGTACATATTTTGAGCTTCCTGCACTCCCACTTTCTTGAAACTTCAAGTACCTATGACAAATTTCATATTCCTTCGTGCGCGCGTTACAAAATAGGACTGCCTGTATATAATTTCAGCTTTCTGCACTCCTTCTTCATATGAACTTCAAGTATATCAAATCTCATATTTTTTTGTAAGCACGTTACACAGTTTTCTGTTCACAAATTTAAAGAGGACAGCCTGTATATAATTTTAGCTGTTAGCAATTCTTCTTCATATCAGTATGCAAAAGGTCAGATACTTGCATATAATTCTAGCTTTCTGAACTTTTCCATAGAAACTTCAGATATGCCAGATCCAACATTATTTCGTACGCGCGTTACAAAATTTTCTCTCCACGTGAAATTGGAATGAAGCATCTTGTACATAATTTGAGCTCTGTGCACTCATTCTTTATTTAAACTTCAAATCTCACACTCCTTCCTGCACACATTACAAAGTTTTCTTCTCACGTAAAATTTAAATGGGACTGCCTGGATATAATTTCTGCTTTCTGCATTCCTTCTTTATATGAAATTCAACTATGCGGAGCCTCATATACTTTTGTGCGCACAATACGGTTGAAAAGGGATACAAAGTTTTCTCTCTACGTATTAATATACAGGATGTATCAGGATTAGTTTAAACAAAAATGATAGCATACTCCTGACGTCATTTTGAGTGAGAAATGTCATACGAACTTGGATCCTATCCCATTTGGTTACCAAGCTCAAAATTTCATAGATAGCAGTAAAATTGAAAACAAAACAATGAAAATATTGAATATACTTATTCTATATCTCATGGTAAATTTCCAAAATGTGCTCCTTCGTGCATGCATTATGCTTAAAAAGGGATACAAAGTTTCCTCTCCATGTTGTAATATATAATTAAAATATATAATTCTCACTTTCTGCACTCCTTCTCCATATAAACTTCAAGAATGCCAAATCTCACATTCCTGCTTAAAAAAGGGAAGGCAAACTCTCTCTTCACGTATCAATATAAATGGATATGATTGCTTATTGAATCAATTATTGGAAATTTCAGTGCAATCCTAATATAATTCATCCATTCAGCACACGTGGCTCCAAAAAGACAGATGTAATAGGTCTCTGCGCTTGTCGAGATAGATTTGTGATGGAAGCACAAAAGTATGAAACTGGTGATTCTATAAATGTTGTACACTATACTATTTTAAAAATTTTCATTACATTTTGTGAGTGAGTGTCTGATATTTCACCTACTCATATTGTCACTGAAGACAGCTTGACATTATTAATAATAATAATAATGGTTCCTAACAAAAAAGGTCACATTATTTCTATATTTATATAAGAAAGAAAAATAAATTGAGAGCATCTCGTAATGAATTTATCCTTATATAAAAGAGAATCTAATCAAACGCACATCTTTCCCTGCAGAACAGTGCTTCTATAATCTGAATCAAAATGGAGTTTTTATTTATATCTGAAATGATTTGGGCGATGTATACCATCCTAGCATTTATTTTGTATATGTATGAACAGTTTAAATTGGACATTTCATAACTTTAAAATGAGATAATTCTTATGCTGTATGGAAATCAGATTCATTGAAGTGTAAAATGTTTCATACCTCATCTCTCAAACGGAGCTTTTATAACGCAACCTCATGTCTGACCGCTATTTTGCTTTGAGTTCACATAACCTATGGAGCGACATCCACGATGCGCCATTAACCAACGCTTTCAATTATTTCATTGCGCGTCGTCTCTTCTTGCGCTAAAATATGAAATGTATGAAATGCCCGGCTTTGCGAAATGATGAAAGATCCATTCACATTATATATAACGTTGCGACATGAAGTAATTTCATACTTGTTACGGTACGATTTATAAAACCTTGAGTGCCGTGTTATTATAGCATTTACCTGTCAAATACTTATCGATCATAGGATCTAATTAAAACATTATTTATTTGTCATGAAAGACACTTGATTTGAAAATATTGTAGAATTTCAATCAGCTGTTATTTGAGGTAGAATCAAGCAATTGTCATTTGATTGGGCATATTTTTTGCCCTACTTGACATATTGAACTTTTATGTGCGTTAAATATTTATTCTTACAGATCCTCATCTTTCAACATTTTGAGATATGCGAGTATCAATAGATTCAAATTTTATTATCTGTTACAGTTGGGAATTGGTCAATATTCCAGTTTAAAACTTGAGAAGTTTCAAGCTTCCTGAATTTTGTTCAGGAACTTTTATATATCAAATATTTTTGACACCAACAGCTCAGCTCAACAAGTAGTTGGCTGATTTTTATACATGAATGCTTTTAGATGATAACGTGGATTCCATTGATTATTTATTTTTGATACCTACTAAGCTTATCTCTCCGAGAGTTTAAAATTAATACCAAACTAGACATCATTCAAATGATTTGTGAAAGAAACAATTGACAATCGTTTAAATATCCTCTCCACAAGAGCTTTAATGTGATACCAAACAAAATAGAGCCAAATTCTTTATTTAAAAAAAAAAAAAATATATTGACGAACAGTTGCATGTGATGTCAAAATATGAGTGATAATAATCCTGATTTCACATTATGATTCTCATTATTTCTTGGCTCCAGAAAAATATAACGAGTTTTATAATAATTTAAAATTTTATAATAACAAATGAACCGCCGATAATTTTGGAAAATTTTATGTGAATGTTGTGCCAAATCATTCAAGGATCAATTCTAGTCATTTCATATTCTATGATAAATACTACCGTTTATAAAATGGACACAAAAAACTAAAAAGATCCATCAGTAAAGTGCAAATACCACTGCTTGAAAAAAGCTCATCTACGAACTTGAACCTAGATTTTTGTTGAAAAACTCAAATATAAAATTCCAGTCGAAAATTCGTACGCGTTTTCAAGTTGTCGTGCTTTCAGACTTTCTTTAGAATCATATTTTTCGGGTTCTGCAGGATCTAAAATGTGAAGATTCATCAAGATTTAGAACTGTCAAAAAATCACGATTACAATACTTCTATTATTTTATAGGTCGGGGAAATAAAAATTGTGTATTGACAAAATACAGCCACTTGGATTTTTTTAAGAAATCAGAATAAATGCAGTCTATATCGATTATTTATTGATTTTTTTTTGTTGCGTTCTGGTTGTGCAGGTTTTATACCAACAACATTTACGTACTTTCACTCTCAGCAGCGGCGATGGCGTTGGCACATTGGGCCCCCAGCTCCGGTTTCTTCGCCACCGCCACCGACGACAACCTTGGCATTTCCCCGCCTGGCCTGATCTGCGACAATCTCCTACAACTTATAGGCAACTTTGGACCTCAAGATTTGCCGCCCGTAAGCGGCTATTTATTACTGACATCCCAAACAAAAACATAAAGTAAACTTGATTGATTTTCAGCTAATATTCTGATATAAACCCACAATGCAGTTGCTGATTCTGTACCTGTAATATATTATGCTTTTTGGACGATTTTCGAGTCGATTAAGAAGAAACTTCGTTATTATACAATTCCATAGGTCGATAAAGTGATAAGAAAGGCAGTCATAAAAGCATATAACAAGGAATGTATATTATATAGGATATTTTGTTAAATTAGATATCATAAAATAATTCTACTATTTTTAAAGATGTGAGAGATTAGAGAGAACTGAATTTATTCTTGTAAATAAAGACTGATTTTCAACATGAAGTAGAGAATCTCTTTCCTTCAGGGACAGCGTGAAGTGCTAAGTGAATAATTGTCGCTTGGAGGCATATTGTAGGATGAGGTGCCAACGTTGAGATGAATGTGAAAAATCTTGAGGAAAAAAGTTGTGAGCAATCAAAAATTTGGAAACAATGTACCCACTTATACTATTGTAGGAATAAATAGTATTTTCTCAGTTTTTCAAGCGTCCCGATGAAGGTTTCAAATAAAAACCGAAAGCTTGACATAATTTAAAAGAGAAAGAAGAGTGATCAAATGATAAATTTTATCGAAATAATATTTTCCTAGTGAAATTGGAAATTTGCCCCTGTGGAGTCAGTGTCATTCTGAATAAATACATTTCAATGTACTCATCTCCCAGGACAGCTCACTAAAACGCTGATTGAAGAACTCTCTCATTTCTTTGGAGTTCTGATGAAGATAGTTCCGAATAATATTTCATATTAGGAACGTTAATGTTGCCTTACACAAGAGTTCATAAAAATTACTGCAAAATTATGAAAATCACGTGATATTAGTGGTTTTTTGTACGAGCAAAAAATGGCTCGTCAAAAGAATTCATATTAAAGAATATGGAATCATATTTATTAATGTCATTTTTGGAAATATTGTATCATATAAATTTTTTGCATGCAGCAAACTACTTTTCTATTGATTCCGGGCAGCAAAGTACTTCTAGCACGTAAAGTGGAACTTTTTATTGTTTAATAATGTACGTGAAGCATGCTTTCATACACGCACGTACAAATACAGTATTTAGCATTAAAAACAAAAAAAAAATGACCAGTATTAGCTATTTGTGTATCAAGGCCGTGAAGCTAATTTTTTCCTGTCTAATTTATTGTTTGCAGCTGAAACGTCAGTTGAGGTTGAGGCTGCAATTCAGGTAAGATAAAAAAATTGAAGAATCATCTTGATGATGAAAGCGTATTTTTGACAGCTCATGAATGCTTGTTACTTCAAAGATTTCGCAAATTACCATCTCCCACAATTACTGAGCTTGAAACCAAGCAGTTTGGGCAAACTTACGAAACAGCAGCTTCCATTTAGTACTAGTTCCCAGTAAACTATTTGATAGGTACATAATTTATGCATGTACAAACTCAAAAATATCTTTTAATCTTCATTGTTTAGTTATTGACTGACAGGAGGTCAAGTGCTGTACCTTGAAATATCAATTTGATCCTTATCGAAGCAATATAAAATACACCAACAGTAAACCAATTTTCATTCGATAATAATAATTCATTCTAATAAGCTTCAAATTCGCGTCAAACAAGTCATTGGATGAATCCGGACAGACTTGACAACTGTACATAATAGTAGTGACAGGTACGGCTAAAGTTGTAACTAAATTTTTATCCACTTGAATAAACTTTAGTTGCCATATCCCTAATGTCATATATGTCTATGGGCATTGTTTCACTTGAAAAAAGTAATATATAATAATTGCATCTTCCACAATCACTGAACTTGAATCAAAGCAATTTGTACAAACCCACGAGACAGCAGTTTTTATTTACTACTAGTTTCAAGTCTGTAAATAGAATAGTTGCTGAGAACTCAGCGTCACGCCAGCCATCCAGCCAGCCAGCCAGACAGTCAAAGTGAATATAATAGCGCTTTTTCTCAAAAAATGCGCTAAAAATGCGCTAAAAAGAGCTTCAATGTTTTTTTTGGCGATCTTCATGTAAGAATTCTAAATCACAGAATTCTATGTATTTATTTCCGAAACATTGTAATTTTGAACCTTTGATGCAGTTGAAACTGTTCGATCTTATTGTCTCCAATCAAGGTGAGATTTATAAGAGCTATAGAAGTTGATAATAGTAATTAAGGTATTAAGGGTGTTAAAAGGACAATAATGCCTGAGGTCAACAGTGTACTTTCCGAGGGCCTCTGGCCCGAGGTGTGTACGTTGACCGTAGGCATTATTGTCTGTTCAACTCCCGTGGTGCCTTCAATGTTTAATACCCGACTTTTGTCGTATTTCAATCAAAATTTTCAGCAATGTTTGTCCTGTCATTGTGATTTCTGTCAGAGAAATAACTCTAGTTACTTGCTGTATCTAGGAAACTTGTTTGTTGCCCTCCGATATTATTTGATAAGTAATTATTCTGAGATCAGTGTTATTATGACAACAATAATAAACTAGTCGGACATTAAAGAATATAATATGCATCCCGGCGAAGAATGTTTTTCAAAAAGTTCATCTATCTCATCAAAGCCAATTTAGGAGAGCATAAAGTGTTCATAAAGTGGTTTTTGACACATCAATCCCAAAAAAGTAATATTTGACAGATGCGTACTAATTAGTAATATTTAACCGAATTCCAGTTTTCCACAGAAAAAAACTAAGGCTATGCTCTTCCAAAAAAAAAAAAAATACTTAGGACAAGCCCGAACTCACTCTTTGTTCAAAACCAATTGAATATGTGGATGAAATTAAGTTTTTAGGAGTAATTATAAACAAAAACCTGAACTGGAAAGATCACATCAATCAAGTAAGGAAAGAAGGTCACAATAGAATCAACATCTTAAAATCAGTAGCAAGCCATAAATGGAGTGCAAATAGAGAAATAATCCTGAGCATCTACCAAGCGCTAATAAAATCGAAAATAGAATACGGAAGCATAGTATTCTTCACAGCCAAAAACAGCTGCATAAAACCAATAAAATCAATTCAACACATAGCAGTGCGCATAGCGTCAGGGGCATATAGATCTAACCCAGTTTGTGAGCATCTTTGATGAAGCTAGAGAACAACCTCTAGAATAGAGAATGAACCAATTTGTTGCGACATATACTATCCGTCTAGCAAAGAATCCCAACTCCGCAACACAACCCCTTTACAAAACAAAATAGTATCCATCCTCCAATCACTCAACACAGAAATCCCTCCAATAGAAGAAATTAAATATAACATACCACCATGAAAACTCCATACTCCAACAATAGACTTAACTCTCAGCAAATATATGAAACAATGCACACCACAGGAAAAATTCCGACAACAATTTGATGAAATTAGACATGACAAACCTGAATACAATTTCATATATACTGACGGATCAAAGAAAAACAATAGAATAACAGCCGCAGTTATTACCGAAAATGAGCAAGAAGCCTTCCTCCTTCCACCCAAAACGTCATCTTACACAGCGGAAATATTTACAATAATGAATGCTAGTGAAAAAGTCCTATCTTCACAAGAAACCAACTTTGTCATCTATACAGACTTCAAAGGTACGTTACAGAAAATAGAGAATAAATATACCACAGACAACACAATTATGCAAATACAAGCAAAGCTTCACAGATCCATCCAAAGAGGAAAAAAGATAATATTACTTTGGATTCCATCTCACGTTGGATTAGAGGGCAACGAGAAAGCAAACCAAAAAGCCAGAAACTCTACAGACAATAATACAATCCAAATAAGACAAGCGGCAGAAGACAACATAACTGAAATAAAAAACAAAATAAAACAAAACTCACCAAAGAATGGGCACAAATAATAAACAAACTAAGAAATATGAAGAACGACATAAAAAGATGGAAAACAAACCAAACCCGAAAGAAACAAGTTGTGCTAACCAGAATGAGAATAGGTCATTCAACGAATATCTGATGAACAAAACAAATAAGCCTATATGTATAGACTGTAATAGTCCTTTAATTGTCGAACATATAAAACTCAGTGTAGAAACTATCACTAACAACGACAAAATAACAACATCCCTCACAACATAGATGAAGCACTCCAGAACAATTCAGACACTGAAATCAGAATGATAAAATTTCAAAAATCTTACTATTTAATAGAATATAATATAAACAATATGAAATAGAAAATGTACAATGGCACTAATAATCATGCAGTTGCAGAGGCAACAGACAACATTAAGATAATAGTGAATATTTCTATTCTCAAATCAGTACAGGGTTTGTACGTTGGCGGATTTAATTGGAAGAGTTCGGTTTTCAAGACATGAAGCTACTTATTTAAAATATTGATAATAAAAACTCACAATTCTTATGCATTTTTCCATTAATTAATATTTCAATTGACTAATAAAATGATGCACACTATTTGCTAAGGTCTGTGTATCAAATCGAAAGGGATATATTCCTGCGGTGATAATCTTACATTAATCTCTGTAAATACAAAGACAATATAGATTATTCCAAGCGTAACTATCTGAATATAAATTATTATTCGTTTCAAGCTAAGCTGTCTGAGTTAAACATGGATGTGCTGAAATTTGAAATTACTCTGGAATAAGCTCAACAAAGAGAAACTATTCCAAATTCCATGAGCATACAACACATAGAATTAATTGAAGACATCAACCGTCAGCCATACAAAGAAATTGTTTGCAGCTTTATGAGATAGTTTGCTCTAAAACTTGAACATAATGACCGAGGACGGAACTCAGAAGCAGAGTTTTAGTACAGCAGAACATTACGCATCCCAGTTTTTCAACGTATTTGGTTCACATGTCAGAGGCACTTCCAAAAAGATCATAAATTGTACTCATTTACAAATTACTATACTAGTCGCGAAAATATATTGTTTATCAGATATTATTTGAAACCGAAAAGCGGAATTAAACAATTTGCAGCATTAATCACGCAATTGATTGTTGAAGATCCTTGAAGAACTACATGAACAATATTCCTCTTTCTTTTAAGCTGTTACTCTTTAAAGTCAGCTGTTCCAAAGCTTGATATATTTATGATTGTATACTATTGCGTGTTTTCTTGCAGAGTAGGATAACTCTGCAGGAGGTACGACTGAAATTGATTTTATTTCATGTTAAGTCGACTGACAAGGTATCTGTCATGTCCAGAAGAATGAAAAGAGTATAAAATTATTGTTTCAGATTTTTATGGCATTTATCTTCCTATCAGGTACTTGGCTTTTGATACAAGATTTCCTAATTAAAATTTTCATGGTAGTGACAGTTGGTAGTTATGGAAAATTGAGCAGAGTCACCGAAAATAAAATGAAGCAGGAAACGAAATCAATATTGAATAAGTTTCAAGGGCTATCACTCACAGAACTAAAATGCGTTAATAAATTTCTTATTATTTTGAAATCAAGGATAATTGAATTTTCGTTGAATATGTTCTGAATAACCATTGAATTTTCAAATTCTGTGCACTCATGCAAGCCCTAAATTTTACCGGAGAACACATGGTAATTACAAATTCAATTTTTGTTCCTGGTCTTTGTGACTTCTTTCACTATTCTCAAAGAATAGGTATGTTGTTTGTTCAGCAAATAGTATTGAAAAATTTCAGCGTCTCTTACCTTCTTTCAGATTGTTTATCCATGCTGCTTGGCTATTCGAAAGTCCAATTCCTGTAGCAGCGATGTCTTGACTTAATCTAAAAGGGTTTTCTTGTATCTGCTGTTTTCTTAATCCTTTTTGCCTTTAGCAGTTTACGGACTTGCTCTCCTGCCTACAAAAATAGAATACATGAAAAATCAATGCACATCACTAAGGAATTTCATTGTTCTTTCGAACAAGATAATTGTTTTCGTTTGAATTAACACTTTTGTTGATCACGTGTAAGATCAGTTTGACAGCAGATTCAAAAGATGATGTTGGGAAATCTGTTTCTCAAGGAAGTGTGAAGTAATTGGAAGGAGGTTGAATTTAGGCTACAAGATCTGCCTATATTCTAGAAATTTAGTTTACATATTTTTTGTATCAGGTGCGTAATCCTAATTAAATTTGAATGAGATTTCTTGAAGCATAATGACAAATTTTCAATGTTGATTTTGGAGAAAATAAGAAAGCATAAGAAAACGTAGTTTTTTTTATTTCTCTCACCTTCTTTCCTCAAACTCGGACAAACTTGTTCTGTATACTCCTCCTATTAATCATTTTACCAGTGTTTTTTTTTTTATTCTATTGATTTATTTACCTCCAATAGTACTTTTCTGTAATCTTCTTGTTTACTCTAAGAAAGCTTCAATCTTAATTAATGAAACAGAAAATTGATACTTTCTTAATTGCTTCTTGACATTAGATTAAATTTAAATGATGAAGTTTTCCATTATACTTATTTCTTTGTTTTTGCAATCAATAAATAAAGTATTCATTGAATATTCACGAGTATTTTTCAACTTGAAAATAATATTGGATATTCACGATGGCAATATTGCTTCCAGTGAGTCCCAATATAGTTCGTGATAAATAGATGAAATTTTCGTTTAGAATTTATTTGGTTTATTTCTACAAACTCGAGATGGAGATATATTTGCAAAGATTGAAGATGAATGTTGAATTTAATTAATTTTAAACAATTCAATCTTGTTAAATAGTCCAAGAGCTACTTCAGAGTTAACAGTGTATTCTAAAGCACACTTACTGCAAGATATGAATTGATCGATGGCCGTTAGGAAATCAATTTGTTCTACCTGACCATTATTTGCTATGAAGTCTACCAAGAATATGTATTTGTGTGTTTAGTGCGCAAAGCTATGTTTCATAGCTTGGTCATAAACTCGTTGACTTGAGCTTCTGGCTCACTTCACAATCGTTGAAAAAATCTTGCGCATTACACCATTATTCCTTCCTTGCTGAGCAGCTCTGGGAGTTATGATCACGTGATCACGTACAACACGCTTGCGTGTTGGATGAACTTAGCTTACAGCCTACGTTGAATTTGCAATACCAACAGTCGCTCTTCAGTTCAATTCTAATTTGTAAAGACTGTCTTTTGACGTCATTTTATAAACTCTCGACACATGTACCACCTATCGGACAATTAGAGAAGTGATTCAATGTCATCATCGTTGAAGACCATCTTTTAGAAGTAAAAGGCAGGGTCAAGTCAGTTTCCTTAGCTTGATGTCAGATTTGACGTTCGTATGTCATAAAATAGAAACAATAGAATAAAATCATACTATTCTAATTAATAATAAATCAGGACAATGGTTGAACATGAATTGAATCTAATTTCAAACATCGTTCTTAACTAATTGTCGATCATATTGTTTGCACCAACATACAATAATCAAGTCCCTATAATTGTTACTATAATACAACATTGACATAGAGACTGCGATCTGTCTCCAAGCTGTCTCTATGAATTAGAATTGGGCCTCTACAGACACAAGAATTCGAAATAATAAAGAGGTAATAGTTTTATGTAACAAAGGTGTGAGCATATTTCAAGTCAAGAATCGCTGAGTTACAATAGTTATTTATGTATCTAGTGCGCGAAATTATACTTTGGTGCTTGAGAATGAAAGTAGTCGAGACACAAATCATTCGAAAGCTCTGAAGAAATTTCGTGCACAAGTTGCATACAACATTTTTTCTACAGACGCGCCTGGACGTCAAAAAATTATAAAAAAATATCAAAATCATATTAAAATACAGAATTAGTAGAATTTCTCTTCTTGACAATGTGCACAAAGTACTTTGTGCACGTTGTCAAGATAAAATCAATGCACGAAATACTTCATGCCCGTTGTCATGATAAACAACTCCAATGCGACATTTCGTGTACTAATATTGATGTAGAAATGTCATGATTTTTTGACGTCTTTAGAAAAAAAATATTTTCCGAATTTCATAATGCTACTTCACACATGTGTTTCACGCCACACTATATTTATTCTATGATTCTCAATATAAATTCATGAACTAAATTCAGGTTACGAATGCGTTCATTTTGATGGTAGATCTGAGAGGCCTACATGCTCAGTTTACGCATTGTTTGCGATGTGAGCACCACCAAATTCAGAAGTGAATGAAGAAGAACCAAATTTTCAGATGAGGTTATGTTATTGACTGTGAATATCGAGCTATATGGTTCGAATTACTGAAATTTATGAAATAATAGTACTGATTTTCTTCTCCTATGACCCAGTCCAGCCTAATCAAATATAATTATTAAATGAAATTAGATGAGATACAGGAATATAACCGGGGATCTTATTGGAGTCGATTCATGTAACGTATTTCTGGTAGAAATCAATTATAGTATGATAGATAATATCTTCTTCCATTATGTCGATATTTTTATGTAAAATTAAATGTGTTGTGCGAGTATTGGAACTCGTCCTGTTGCACAATCGTATCATATAAAATCTATTGCGACCACATAGTATTTCCTCAATCATAAATTTTATGGCCGATTTTATCAATGATTCATAAATTTATAGTGTCGCATCAATCAATTGCAAATTTCATAACGACAACTGTCATTATCAAAGTGACAGCTGTCATTGTTAAAGTGACAGATTGCGGTTGAATATAAGTTTTTACATAAAATAAGTATTTTTGAAAATGAAGAGTCCTTTTCTAGATTTTTGGGATCTTCAATTCATTGGAACATACAGTTTTGATATTTGATCACAGGAAGTATAATCGAGAGCTCTAGATTGATACCAAATTAGACATTATTTGAATAACTTGTGAGAAAACAATTGATAATTGTTTAAATATCCTATTTTCACACTTCTACTAGAATCATCCTAGTAGGAGTTTTAATTTTAATAAAACATGATAGAATCAAATGACTTATGTTGGGGCCACATTTACGTCTAATGTCATTAATTGAGGCGTGATTCAATAATGAACACATTGTCAATGACAATATATCAATTGTCACATAACGCCTTACTTAACGGCATTAGACATAAGTGTGGCCCCTGCATTACTGTGAAAAAACAATTACCATAAAAATATTGTTATGTAGGCTATGTGCAAGGGGGCGGAGTTTGAACAAATAACGATGCGAGTGCTCATGGTGAGCACCATTGTAACCATTGAACTCCATTTCTCAAAATACGTCATTGAGCTGTCATTGAGCATTGTAGTGTGAAAGTGAAAATAATTGCATATAAAACATAGGAAAACGCTTGTTCTGTTTCAAGCTGTTGTGTTAAGGATGATTCAAGTGAAATATGATTTCACAGATTTCATGTACCCAGTTATAACATAAAAAAACCAGTGAAGTGGATTAAAGCGGTAAATAGAGTATTATCTACATTTCATTATTAATCTATATAACGAAGATGTTTGTAATTCAATTGTGAAATTAGAAAAATTCATCATCGATTTGGGATTCATAAATTTACCTCTATCTCTAATTTGTAAGATGTTTCAGTGATAGAAGTTTGTCGGATGCACTTCGCAATAATTTTGTTGTTAATATTGTCAGCAACATATTCTTCAACATGTTTAATATGGCAAAACTAATTTTACGCTTTTTCTCAATGCTTCCTCGGTAAAAAAGATACAGTGTTTGATACATACAAACCCGATCTGCAAGATCATCGGCGTCGTAATTCGAGGTTATCCTGTCAATTTGGACGAAGTAAGGCGTTGTCTCTAATAGGTACGTTATGATTGAAGAAAAAAATACTCAAAATGAATAATTTCAACGTATCTCTTATGCTATGCAAGTTATATCATACGCACACTGTTGAATTAAATAATATTAGTACATTTAAAAAATTATAGGAATGAAACAATGATAAAATGGGAGTTCAATCGTTCTCCATTGCCCGCTAGAGGCGCTAGTAGACTTCATGCACGTAGCCGGTAGGCTGAATATGTAGCAAATATTCTGAAACTGCAGTTTGTGGATATTTAACTATTTGTTCTGTAAAACAGCTCACAGAAGAAGTTTGTTGGAATTGTAATAATGATTTTCAGAAGCCTCCAAATCAAGGAAGTATTTTCAATGTTTCGGAAACATGAAATATACGCTTTATTTAGAGTTACCTGAAAATAACTTATATTGATTACATTTTCTGAAAATAGATTGTGAGTAACCTCAGTTTTCCGCTTTTCATCAATCAAAAATACTTGGAAAATTAAAATCGAATTACGTATTTCATTCCGCCAATAATTACTGTGAATTAAATGTGCTTTAGAGTGCAATAAATGGGATTTTCTCGTATTGCAAGGCGTAATTTTTCCACTAATTATTATTGGAATGACTTCGAGAAGCGCTTTGGTAATGGTCAAGGTTATTTGCAAGTGAAACTTTTACAGACGGATATTTTCCACTATTTGCAGTTTGCAGATCAAACCCACACCTACAACTTTTCCCAATTTACTTGGTTATCATCTGTTATAAAAAATTATGAGCTAATAAAAAGCATTTAATATTTTAAGCTTTAGAATTTTTGTGGTTATGAAATGAAAGCTGTGGTAGGAAGATTAATAAATACTTCCAAAAGAATTTGGACTCAAATAGCCCATAAAATTTTGAATAAAAACAAAACGCATTTAGTCAGCTTCTTTCATAGAAGTCGGTTGTGGCAATTAATAAATTACTAGCAGTTCCAATTATTTTTCATCATAATCAATACAAATAAATAATTTACTCTTTTAATTTCTTTCTGTTCAATTTTTTTTTCATTTATTTAACCTTTGCTTATTGAAAATGAATGCATCCGTATCTGATAACTTATTCACAAAATGGAATTCTCATCCTTATCGGAACTCGTGTAGTCAGCAATAAAATCAAATAAAATAAATCGTGCATTCCGCCTGAGATTACTTTTATTCATATTCTCCCCTTTGCTATTTAAATTTAATTTCCGCTTCCTGGTATTTATGTTGTATTCCAAAAACAAAACCTGTCTGTAAATAATTAATTTTCACGTGAACTTCCTCCATCCACAAAATATTATCTAGTGAATTTATTCTCAGTAGGAAAAACTCAATAAGTTTCATTTATTTCGAGAGAAATTTATTAAAGTGAATTTCCAATAGAATTTCAATATCAAGAATCGTTTTACTGTCATATTTTCACATCAATGGAAATGATATTGGGAAAAATATTTCATGTAGGACGTTTCGGCGCCAAACTTCACATTTTTAATTCAAATATATATAATTTTCAATTTTACCTTACAACATTGGATCACTAAGATCTATTACATAACAAGTATCAACTAATCCAGCTGATGACCCTTGAATATGTTTGTAGTTTTACCGCTATCGCTTTCTTAACCGAAAGGTTTCAAGAGAGTCAACAAAAGCATCAACATCTTTTAGGAAGAGAAAATGACAATATCTATTCGAGCTTCGTGCGCAACAGCGTTGAAAATGAATGAAATATCGATCCCCAAAACTGGAGCGTACTTTGCAACCTCAACAAAGTGCTTCGTAAACGTGGATATCGGCTGCGCAGGCGCCACGCCGCAGGGCTTTGATGTGTCGAATATTCCGGAATCATCCCGAAGGACTCTTTCAACAGGTGAAACGTATTTTAATGCTTTCTGGCTGGAAATAATATTATCTCAACGGTGAAAGAAAATTGGATTCCGTCTACATCCTTCTTATGTATCTAATTTAATTGTGACCCAATTTAATGAACATTATTTTGTTCCTACTTAAGATGCATTATATTTGAATCCAAATACCTAATTTCATTTAAATTCTGAGAAAGATTCTGTAAATTACAGTAAGATTACGTTAAATATCAAATGAGTCCATCCTGACAAAAAAAAAGTTTTGATGTCAAAATACCAATCTACTTCATTGCTTGAACTAAACTTCCAGATGTTGTAAATCAACAACTCCGTTTCGCCTACAACAAAAACTTCCACAAGAGTCAAGTTTTCTTTTAGAAGTGTACAATACTCTATTCATGATTGTGTAAGATTAAGAAACCGGGAAAAAGAAGATTCCTCTGATTTATATCCAACAAACAAAACAAAATGAAAATAAAGATTAAAGGATGGAAAACTAAAAAGAAAAATAATGTGTTCGTACGCTATTCTTGTGAAGTTGCAACACTACTTGTTGATCTGGATTTGTTTTTGCGCTTTTTAGTCATCTGCTTCAATATTTTTCTGAGTAAAAATTTGGAATTTATGTAAAATATGAATGAAAGTACTCAAAATCCATGCGGCATCTTCTAATCTTCAGAAATAATCTCTTGTATTAAAATTATCACAATAACTTAAGATCAAGTGAGTGGATAAAAATATCTTTGTAATGAAGAGCAAAGCAAATCCTGAGATGATGCTGCCATTTGTCTCTTTTACTGAACTTATCTTTTTGTGCAAGAAACAAGAAAATAAAATTTTATATCTGTAGCAAAACAACATTCACTATTAATAATTTTATGCTCAGTTTGAACAATGCATATTAAATATATGCTTGCAGCAATTTCTTGCTTTCACTTTTCTATTATTTGATAAAACTGGAGGTTAGTTAAAGAGATGAAGAATCGATATGCCACAAATATTGACTGTAAAAGTGCCCTAATTGCTTGCTATTTTTGTGTAAAGGCCGTATGACATGATGCATAATTTCTCTCAAAATTATGTTCATAAATTTGAACAAAAATTCTAATAGAAATTTTTGCAATTTTTTGAACATTATTTTGAAGGCCTGTATGTCACTACTACAAAATTTTGTACATTAATCTGTTCACGCATCTGCGCACATGCTACTTCACGTGACAACTGTCAGATTGAACAGAAATAATAAGATGGATGAAAGAAGATTTGTGAAGCATAATTTCAAATTATATAGAAAGTACTAAGCAAGAGATACTATTAGTCGGCGACTTAAATGCCAGAGTGGGCAATGACGTAACTAGATATTCACCTACCATAGGCAGATTTGGAGAAGAAAAGAAAACAAGAAATGGAAGGAAACTATTAGAACTATGTATGGAAAATGAAATGATTATTACAAACACAAAATTTCAACACAAAGATTTGCACAAATTCACAAGAATTATGACTAGCAGAAACGAAAAGTCAATAATCGATTACATAATTGTGACAAAAACCTTCTGGAAAAGAATTAAGGATACGAGAGTAAGGAGAGGATTTGAAATAGGCAGTGACCACTACCTAGTAGAAACTAAGCTAACGATAGAAGAAAGAAATGATACAATCAAAGAAAAGCAGGAAGCACCATATAGAAAAATTAAATCCTACAAACTTAGAGAACAAAAAACACAAGAAGAATACAAGGAAAAAATAGAGCATAAACTGCAACAGTATGTGAACAAAGCAAAAGAATTAAACATAAAGGAACTGTGGGAAATATTCAAAAACAACCTAAAAGAAGCAGCAACGGAAACATGCGGCACAATAAAATTTAATAGTAAAAGAAAACAAACTGTGTGGTGGACGGAAGAGGTAAAACAAGCAATTAAGGAGAAGAAAGAGGCTTGGAAAAGACATCCAAACAAACAGACAACAGAATCATATGAACAGTACAAATTGTACAGGAAGAAAGCAAAGGATATTATCATCAGAAGCAAGAAACAAACTTGGGAGGAATTTGGGCAGAGAATGGAAGAAAATTTTAAGGGAAACCAGAAACTGTTCTACAGAGTTCTTGAAAATACTAGGAGAAAAAACAACAACGAATCACATTACATCAGGAACAAAACAGGCCAACTATTAACTAAAGAAAAAGAAATAATGCAAAGGTGGCGAGAATACTTTGAAGAATTGTTAGGAAATAATGACGTGAGAAGTAATAAACAAGAACAGAAAAACCTAGGAGACCAACAGAGCGAAGGAAGCGCAAACGAACAAATAACAATGAAGGAATGGGAAAAAGCAATGAAAAAGCTCAAACTAGGGAAAGCACCTGGACACGATGGAATAACAACGGAAATGCTGAGATACATGGGCGACACAAGGAACATAATTCTATTAGATCTTTTGAGGAAAATCAAAGAAGAAAATGAAACTCCAGAGGAATGGAAAATAGCAATAATTTTACCGTTATTCAAAAAAGGTGACGCGAAAGAATGCGGAAACTACAGAGGCATATCCCTACTAAGTGTCCCTAGCAAAATGTATGAAAGTATACTAACAGAGAGACTGAAGAAAGAAATAGAACCAGATATGGAGGAAGCCCAAAATGGGTTCAGAACAGGAACAGGAACTACTGATGCCACACATATAATCAAACAACTAATAGAGAGAACAATAGAAAATAATGAAACAATATTCCTTTGCTTCATCGACATATCTAAAGCATTTGCTTCTATAGAAAGAGAAGATGTATGGGAAGCACTAAACAAAAAGAAAGTAAATAAAATATTAATAAGAAACATAAAAAGTCTCTACAGTAGTACACTCAACTACATTCGCACAAAAAATAAAGCCTCAGAAATCTTCAGAACAACTATAGGAGTCCGACAAGGGGGAACACTAAGTCCATATCTATTTAATATAGTAATGGATGAGATAATTGAGAAATGCGAAATCGAAACCAAAAAAAAACAAGCAATATGGGGATACTATAACTTGGAGAAAGTTGCATTGAACCAATTAGCATTTGCAGACGACATTGTTAATTTGGCAAAATCAGAAGAAGACCTAAATATCAAGATACAGATATGGAATAAAGAACTGAAAGAAAGAAATCTAGATATAAATATCAATAAGACTAATACAATGACAATATCAAGAAATCCACAAAAAGTCAATATAAGAATAGAACAAAAGGAAATCACGCAAGTAAAAGAGTTCAAATATCTAGGAGCCATTATAACTGAGGATGGAAAAATAGATGCAGAACTAGAAGATAGAATTAAAAACACAACAAAACTATACTTCGCCTTGAATAAACAAACATTCAACAAAAAAGAACTGTCATCAAGAACAAAAATTAGAATATACAACTCACTGTTCGTGCCGACCCTGACATATAACTCAGAAACATGGGCACTGTCAAAAAAACAAAAAGGAAGACTCCAGGCGGCCGAGATGAAAATATGAAGAAAAATAGCAGGTGTGAAATTGACAGATAAAGTACGAAGTGAAAAAATAAGGAAACAATTAGGAGTGAAGTCAGTGGAACAGAAAATAAAAGAAAACTCACTACGTTGGTTTGGACACCTTAATAGAATGCCAATAAATAGATTGGCAAAGAAAATATGGAAAATGGGACGACTAAAGAAGAAAGGTAGAGGCAGACCAAGACGAAAATGGAATGATGAAATTGGTAGCCACATTACGAAGATGGGACTAGAATGGTCAGAAGCGAATCAACTATCTCGAGACAGAAAGAAGTGGAGAAACAAAATAGTTGAATAAAAATTCAAAACTCGACACTGGCAGAAGCTGGTAGCAGAGTACCGGATTGAGTAAGTAAGTAATTTCAAATTATTATTGATATCGTCGATAATAGTGATTGTTGAAAATAATAATATCTCAAACCAAAAATGTACACAAAAAGTAACTGTCAAACAGACTAGAATGTAGATTTATGCTAGTACGCATTCATATTGCGCACATTTTGAATGTTCACGCATCTTCGCACAAGCTACTTCACGTGACAACTTGTCAGATTGAATAAAATTATCAAAATGAATGAAATGAAATTCCTCAATTAAAATTATGATTCCATCCACAGTACATTTGTGCGTAAACGTAAAAAGTACGTAACCGTAAACATAAACATAAAGTTGAATTGCTGTATTACAATGCACATGTTCACAATGCTCTTACGTATTTCTTACGTTTACGTATTGACGTAAGAGCTACGTAATGAAAACGTAAAGTTGAGATAAATTCAACTTTATGTTATGTTTACGTTCGAAACAACTAATAGCGCATGCGTCAGCTTCAAACACATGTTTTCATCTGGCAGTTGACAACACCCTGGATCGAAACATGCTTTAAATATGATTGACATAGAATTATTGATAAAAAAAACAACAATTTCCTCCTCGTCCTTATATTTCTCTCGTTGGCGACTTTTATAACGCAGTTTCAATAATGATGAAACAATCGCAAGATCTTTTTCAGACATCATACAATAAAACAAAACAAACTAAACTTCAAACTAATAAAAATGAAACCAAAGAAAAACATTTAATACGAAACAGAATCAGAATCAACAGAATATTTGAAAATGACAATCAGAGAAACCAACACAATACATCAATAACCCTAATTTGTACCAACGTAAAATGAAAAAAACACTTTATTCTAATATTTTACGTTACGGCTACTGTGAACATACATAATTTCTTGCGTTTATGTTTTTTCGTACTCCTTATGTTTACGCACATTGTGAATTGGCACTATCATGTGATAAATAATCTGAACAATCTCATATTAATCTTGATCTAAAATCTGATCGGTTTCAAAATAGCGTTCGAATTGTTGAAAAATCTTGTATTCTGGGTTCAAGTAAGTGTTCTAGAAAGTGAATAAATTCGATCAAATGCAAATAAGGCATTTGATCATGATTGGTGTTTAGTAAGTGCACCAAGCAATTCTCACTTCACTCTCGCTGGGTGCCGGTTCCAGTGAAGGTCGACCGCTTGGTTTTTAAACAAGAATTTTTCTGGCGGACAACCGGTAACGGGTAACATTATCATATCACCTGAGGCGAGCGGCCTTCGATTTATCTTGTAAAAGCTGTCAGAATGCTTTCTTGCAGCCTATTTGTACAAATATGAATCTGGAGCAGGCGTTGATATTTTGCTACTGTTGCAACACTCCGAAAAGGACCGGAGGTGCTTGCTACCTTAAAACTGCTCTTAGCGTAATAAAAACAGGTATTGATTATCAGGTTGCTATCATTAGAATCCAGAATTTGAATCAGATTTACATACAATAATAAATAACATTGTTTGAGTACAGTTCAAGATATTCAGTAAAAAGAGTGATTTTGAAAATACTTTTCACACGAATGTTTTCCTACGTCCTGTATACTCCAGTGTTTTCCGATTTCTCATATATTGAATAATACAGGAACTATTCAATGATTCTCTTCCCATTCAAATACCTGTATTCTATTGTTGTATATCGAGCACTTTGATCTATGTAATATTTTCTAAGAGAATTCAAGATAAACAAAAAATACAATTTATTTATTTAGTTTTCTACAAGAATTTTCCGATATATCGAAGATTGTAAGAGCAATTCTTTTAAAAGTCTAATAAACGACTAGACTTTTTTCTAACGATATCAATTAAAACTTCTTTCTGAAGAAAAAGAACAATAAGTCAAGAGTCCAATTTATTTGCGTAGCTCTCGAGTTTATTGTTTTTCATCAAGTCAACAGAGATTGCAGAATTATTTTATTCTGACTATAATATCAGTTCAAAGTGTACATCCTGAGATTTTTAAGATTCACTGCGTTTCTGCATGAGATATTATGGTTAATTCTGTGTGTATGTATCGTTGTAATATAAAAGCTATTTGTTTAAATAAAACTCACCGATTTTTTTTTGGACCAGTTTTCAAAACAAAACCTGATTGTCCTTGAGATTCATCAGATTGATATTTATTTAAGATCAAACGAAATTAATAAAACTACTTTCTCTGAACAATGTCAACCTTGACAAATTTTCAACTGATATGAAGTTATTCGAAAATATATTTATTTATTTTCTGCATCCTCTACTTAATGTGAAAGCTCCGGAATTCTCTGATGAGGTAATAAATGGCATTGTTTGAAAAAATTGGAGAATCATCTAGATGATGAGAGCCCATTTTTGACAGCTCATGAATGCTTGTTACTTCAGAGATTTCGCAAATTACCATCTCTCACAATTGCTGAGCTTGAAATCAAGCAGTTTGGGCAAACTTACGAAACAGCAGCTTCCATTTAGTACTAGTTTCAAGTTGACTATTTGATAGGTACATAATTTATGCATGTACAAACTCAAAAATACCTTTTAATCTTTATTGTTTAGTTATTGACTGACGGGAGGTCAAGTGCTGTACCTTAAAATAATAATTTGACCCTTATCAAAGCTATATGAAAAAAATACACCAAAAGTAAACAAATTTTCATCCAATAATAATAATTCATTCTAATAAGCTTCAAATTCGCGTCATACAAGTCATTGAATGAATCCCGGACAGATTTGACAAATGTACATTATAATAGTGACACCGTTGGTTGAAGTTGTAACTAAATTTTTATCTACTTTAATAAATTTTAGTTGCCATATCCCTAATGTCATATATATCCATGGGCATTGTTTCACTTGAAACAAGCAATTGAATAATTTAATCTTCCACAATCACTGAGCTTCAATTGAAGCAATTTGTGCAAACCTACGAAACAGCAGCTTTTATTTAGTATCAGTTTCAAGTCTGTAAATAGTATAGTTTCTGAGAACCCAGCGTCACGCCAGCCAACTAGCCAGACAGCCAAAGTGAATATAATAGCGCTTTTTTCCAAAAAATGCGCTAAAAACATTCAATACAATCAAAACTTTGTTATCTTGATTTTTTTTTACTAAGACAGCTGACATATTTTGTTTGAATCTAGCAGCTAAAATCATTTCAGGATTATGCTAAGATAGCACTGGAGGAAAAAAATGGAAGAATTATCTAGATGATGAAAGCGCATTTTTGACAGCTCATGAATGCTTGTTACTTCAGAGATTTCGCAAATTACTATCTCTCACAATTACTGAGCTTGAAATCAAGCAGTTTGGACAAACTTACGAAACAGCAGCTTCCATTTAGTACTAGTTTCAAGTTGACTTTTTGATAGGTACAAAATTTATGCCTGTACAAACTCAAAAATACCATTTGATCTTCATTGTTCAGTTATTGTTCGACGGGAGGTCAAGTGCTGTACCTTAAAATAATAATTTGATCTTTATTAAAGCTATATAAAAAAAATACACTAAAAGTAAACAAATTTTCATCCAATAATAATAATTCATTCTAATAAGCTTCAAATTCACGTCAAATAAGTCATTGAATGAATCCCGGACAGATTTGACAACTGTACATTATAATAGTGACACCCGCGGCTAAAGTTGTAACTAAATTTTTATCTACGTTAATAAATTTTAGTTGCCATATCCCTAATGTCATATATATCTATGGACATTGTTTCACTTGAAATAAGTAATTGAATAATTTAATCTTCCACAAACACTGAGCTTGAATTAAAGCAATTTGTGCAAACCTACGAAACAGCAGCTTTCATTTAGTACCAGTTACAAGTCTGCAAATAGTATAGTTGCTGAGAACTCAGCGTCACGCCAGCCAGCCAGCCAGACAGCCAAACTTAATATAATAGCCCTATTTTCCAAAAACTGCGCTAAAAACATTCAATACAATCAAAACTTTGTTATCTTGATTTTTTTTACTAAGACAGCTGACATATTTTGTTTGAATCTAGCAGCTGAAGCTATTTCAGGATTATGCTAAGATAGCACTGAAGGAAAAGAATACAAGCTCTAACAATTTGAAAGAATTTGGAGACTCATCCATGATGCGGATAAGATACAATATTTTTGAATGCATTTGCATCAATAGTGGAGTTATTTGGACATCAATTGTACTTTATCCACATTTTCTGAAAATTGGACACTTCAAGTAATCACCAATCCAGAGCTCAAATCATCTTGTTCAATGAGCTGGAGACCTGGAGTTTTTTTTGTCCAATGTCAATGAACGAAGTCATACAATAATCATATTGATTTAATATTAGTGGAAAAAAAAATGTGCTCAATTTAATTGAATTGTCAAAGTATCAAACACTGCAGTAAAATTTCAAAGATCAATAGTTTATATGATTTGCGTTGCAACTGCATAGAATATAATATCGCAGCAGAATATAAGTAATAATCTGCTTATAACTTACGCTTCCAATAAATACTTCTCTACAATTTCATGAGCAGAAGTGAACTCTAATTTGTCTTAACATTGTGATTCGATTCACGTATTCATTTCTGCAGAAGGGTACATATTTTCAAATTGATTAATTCCTTATACATTTCCAATAGAATTACTTGAGTGCATTCAAACTTATCCATTATATGGAATCCTATAGATTTAAAGTGAATAATGTCTCGAACATCTACAACTCTGATATAATAATTATCAACAATCTCTTCAATATTGTCACCAAGTGTGAGAGTTGTGTTACAGTATGCAAGACTTGCTTCTCAGGTAGTAAGAGATTTAGCACAATTTGAATACTTCTAGTTTGACAAAGTTTCAGGTACAAGACAAATATGGATCCACTAGATGCTATGAGGTAAATGGGCACGCCTATAATACACAGAAAAAAACTGATTGTGGATTGAAATAAAGTGGAATATAACACCTATAAAATTATTGTTCTCTTTCATCTATCACCGGGGATGTCTAACTCACGCCACCTTCAATGGTACTGAGCTAGATTTCACAATGTTAAATAAATTCTTTTATGTGATTAGCAAATATCCCCAGCCCTGAAACTTACATTCATGTTTATATTGATTTATTAGGACTTTTTCCAGAATGTTTTATTACACTGACCCCATGAAAATTTCAATCTCTACAAACAGATCATTGATTTGGTATTTATCTTGCAGACGTCCAAAAAAACCCGATGAAAATTAGCAATGGTTAAAAGTTGATGAATTTATTGTTTGCTGATTTAATTCGGTCTCAAAGTACTAGTTTGATTTATAACCAAAAAATAACATTGAAAGTTCTCATGTATGACTTGAAGTTTATTCATTCGTGCTGATTTGATCATTTTTGGCTCTTCTGCTAATTCCCATCGGTGTAAGACAAATGATTGTTCTATTATTGTAATCAACTAAACTTTGAGATGCGCAGACGCAGACTGTCAAACTCATTCTATGCGCATGCAGTGCATCGAACAGGAGATATTGAAATATCATATTGAAGAAATAACAATAACAGTGCGAAACAAATAATTCTATTTGTTCCTTATAGGCTACGTGCATAAAGTCTACTAGCGCCTCTAGCGGGCAATGGAGAACGATTGAACTCCCTTTTATCATTAATTCAACCTATTATTCTTCAATTGTACTAGCATTATTTATTTCTGCTGTGTACGTATAATATAATTTGCATAGCATAAAAGAAACGTTGAAATTATTTATTTTGAGTACCTATTAGAGAAAACGTCTTAATTCGCACAAATTGACAGGGTAACCTCAAATTATGACGCCAATGATCTTGGGGATCGGGTTTGTTCGTATCAAGTACTGTATCCCTTTTACCGAGAAAGCATTGAAGAAAAGCGTGAAATGAGTTTTGCCATATTTAACATGTTGAAGAATATGTTGCTGACAATATTAACAACAAAATTATTGCGAAGTGCATCCGACAAGCTTCTATCACTGGAACACCTTACAAATTAGAGATAGAGGTAAATTCATGAATGCCAACTGATGATGAATTTTTCTAATTTCACAATTGAATTACAAACAGCTTTGTGATGTAGATTAATAATGAAAGAAAGATTATACTCTATTTACCGCTTAGATCCACTTCATTCGTTTTTTAATGTTATAACTGCGTACATGAAATCTATGAAATTATATTTCACCTGAATCATCCTTAACACACCAGCCTGAAACAGAACAATCGTTTTCCTATGTTTTATATGCAATTATTTTCACTTTTAACTACAATACTCAATGACAGCTCAATGACATATTCTGAGAAATGGAGTTCAATGGTTACAATGGTGCTCACCATGAGCGCTCGCATCGATATTTGTTCAGACTCCGCCTTCTTGCACACAGCCTATAAATGAATATAGTGGAGTAAACCGGTTACTGCTTCATTCGAGCAATCAAATAATAGCAATCAAATAATATTTTATTCAGCAATCATATTTGACAGCTTATTCTGTTTTAACTCATTGACTAATTTCGAGTTACTTTAACCCAGAGTTAAGATGAGTAATAAGTTATCCACTCTAAGATAAAGTTTACCTTATTGCTTAAATACAGAATGTGACAGAAAAAAGTACATTTATTTCAATCAGTGATAGAACTTGTCAAGCATAAAAATTTTTCCTTATAACTTTTTCCTTAATTCTAATCTTTTTATTAGCATTTTTAACCCCTGTAATTTAACGAGTTATCGGATCCAGTAGCAGTTACAATGGAACATATGTAAGTTATTAATTCCTTCAGAGAAATTCTGGAAAAAATCGATTGATAATTATTGTGAAAATGTCTAGCTTTTCAGTCTACGATTTCGCAAGCAATTCAGATTTAGCTTATCGAGTTTATTTGGAACGATTCTCGAAGTGTCATTTATTCTGTTCTCATGTTTGAGTTGAAGTTTATTCAGTCATTGATAATTCTTGGCTCTTTTCCTAATTCCTATCGGTGTAAGACGAATGATTGTTTCATTATCGAAAACAACTAGACTTTGAGATGCGTAGACGCAGACTGCCAAACTATTTCAATGCGTTGAATGCATCGAACAGAAGATATTCCTATGCGCATGTCACAAAAGTTTAAACCTGTAGAAATGTCCAGCTTTTCTGTCTACGATTTCACAGGCAATTCTTATTTATTTGGAACGATTCCCGAATTGTCATTTATCACTAAAAATTGAATTATTGTGGTTATGCTAATGTATTTAATGTCAAAATATTGTGCACTTATACATTATGATGGGAATACTACAAGATATTTAGAACTTATCGCTTATCTGGAACAAAAAGCAATAGATGAAATGAATGGAATACATTAGTCTATAAATGAAGCACCTGTGTGTTAGTTTTTTCTCGTATTCTTCACTCAGGTCGCTTCAATAAAGTATGTTCTAGGAATTGATCTGCTGAACAAATAAAATATTGTATCTTATATTGCAGCAAATATTTAAAATCCATTATGAGATTCAGTTTGATACATTTATAGGTTAAGTTTTCTGTTCTTCAAGAATAGAAGCTTCTAGAATCTATGTAGCAATATTCTCATCCGAATTATTTATTAAATTGATTATTTTATAATTGCATTACATTTCATATTTCACCGCTTTCTTTGAATAAATCGTTGAATGATTTTCTCTTTATGTTTGAGAACCAACGATAATAAAGCCCAGAATAGCAATTACTTTTTATGCTGCTCATAGATGGCAACACAGTCTGGCACACAGATTTTGACTGTTTTTTTTCAATCGTTCTTACATAAAATTTATTCGGAATAGTCTTAAAATGGTTAAAAAACTCTAGATTTGAGATGGTATCTTCTTCTCAATAATTTGTTGATTCCAAAATAGGTTGTATGTGGAAGTTTCTGTGGTATTTTTGGTACCCTGTGTACTCAAATATTATTAATAATGGAAAATACAGGGGCGACTCCACCAACAAGTTGCTGTGAATTTATTATAGGATGATTTATGACACAAGATAAATGAAAAGATACTATATTTTCAGTATGTGAATACTCTTTATATACTATGTATGGTTTACGGCACTGAATATTCACTTTCGAGATGTGTAATAGTTTATGATGATTACATTATAGTGAATTTTTCACACATATCTCTTTTATTATTCATATTCTTGCACGTGTCCTAGTTTTGAAAGCTCTACGTGTTGAATAATCACAAAAATTTCAATTTTCAAGATGAATGTTGAGAGCATAACGGTAGGGAAAAATTGAGAACATGAATTTGTTGTTAATCAGAGAATGTGTTTTTTCATTAATGTGTTCCAATCTTAAATTCAATTATCAATTTGAGTTTTATGAATTATTAACTGCGAAGAACAATATGTGAACTGATACGGAAGTTAAGAACCAGTATAAAATAATTGATTTTCAGTTTGGTTTATTATCCAGAGCTCGAAAGTGGCGTGAAGATCAATCAAGTGCAAGTTGTCACTTTAATACTAGATGAAGATATTAAATTCTCAAAAGTGAAATAGGTTTATAAAAGATTTTGATAGCGAAATAATATCGTCCATAAACCTGGTGCTCCCTTTCCAGTCTCGTAGGTAGTATCTTACAAACAAGATAAAGCACCCTTTCCTCTTTGCGAACACGCATGCATCACTCGTGGGCGCATGTGGTGAGTTATCTCGCGAACGCGAGCAACTGCGTCATCACTTCAGGCTGATGGCACACGATGAATAATGTATTTAGAGGGAGTTTCACGATTCATCGCTTTAATTTTTAAGTTTTACTGCGAGTAACGAAGTATTGAAACGTGACGTAAGCCCACAACGAGCAAAACTTGATTGGGAGGACGATTGGGATGATTTGAACAAGGATTGAATTAGTTTGGAATTATGGTCCGCCCACATGAGCTACTTTATTGGTTACCATATTGGAAACTATTGGAGCTTTATAGCTAAAGGTTTAATTTCATTTACGTCATCGGAAATTTTATTTGCTTTGACAATTTTTGTTATTGCTATATTATATTTGCTGTCTACAGTTTTTTCGATCATTACATAACTGCAGTAAAAGTTTGACTAAAAATCTACATTTGTGCAGAAATCGTAATGTACGCATGTAGAAATATTCCTTCTCAACTAAGTATAATCTTTAAAAATTGCGATAAAATTGTTACTACTGCTGGATATAAATAGAATTACGTATTCATATCAATTATTTATCGCAGCTGTTGGGGGTCGAAGATCAATTAAAAACCAACTCTGCTTTTTCAAAATGCAAAATAAATTACAAGAAATTTTGATACAATATCTTTCGATAATGTTATAGTTGACTCTTCATAATTACTTATTTTTTTATTGATATCAAATTTATTATTGTGTTTGCGATGATAAATTGTTTTCCTTTTCTCATCGATAAATTGACTTAAAATTTATCGAGTCAATTTATCTACATATTTATCAATAACTCATTGTTAAACATTTAATTAAAGTAAAAGAATTGACAGAATTATATTTTGTCAACATTTAAGATTTACGCTTTCCTAAGTTACAGCCAATACAAATATTCTATAATAGATGTAAGGCAAGTTTGTACGCATCTTTAGATTTTGAGCAATTTGATTTTCCACAAATTTTGCTGTAAGCTGAACAGCAGACCAGGAAATTGAAATTAATTAATTTTATTATATGTCAATTCAAAAGCAATTTACATACAGAGTGTAACAGAGATAAATACATTAATTTCAACCAGTGGTAGAACTCGTCAAGCATAACAATTTTTCATGATAACTTTTTCCCAAATTTCTCATATTTTTTTAGTATTTTTTATCCCCTGTAATTTAACGAGTCGCTAGCACCTCATCAGCGCCCCTCTAGCGAACATTTTTTCCAGTAATTATTTATGTATTCAAAATCAAATTTGAAACCCTCTCTTTCAAATCGTTTATACCCGGGTGCGTTCGTTTGTCATCCCCACTCAAACGAACAAAACTATTTATTTATTGGATAGTCATTAAGAAATTGTGTAATAAATTAACAAATTCTCAATTGTGTTTAGTTCTATGTGATTGTTCAAACATTAAAAATAGTAATATATAGTGTAAGTGATCAAAAAATTCGATTGCAATTGGAAAATTGTCAATATTAGGGAGTGTAGCAAGAAATTGCTAGGTATGTACGTTATTTTCTAATAAAAAAAGTTGTAGTTAATGTTAACCGCCATCTTAATAGACAAAAACAATAAAAGTCAATCGCAAGATTTGTGTTTCGATTAGTTTGTGGTGTTTTTAGATCTATAAAATGTTGAAAATTCTATTTATTAACAGCATGTGACATTTTCGAAACTGAGCATGCGTCAACTCCGCCATACTGTTTCACACAGTTAATGTGCTCGTGCGTTCGTATAGTTAATTTTTGTATTTGTAATAACTTCCGAATAAGACCATGTTGTGCCTAACTTTCGATTTCACCTGTATGTTGATTTGAATTTATGTGAATTTTTTGCTAAATTCATTGTTTTAGTAGATGGAAATGTCTTCTACTTGATAAAGGATGAAAAATTGCAACTATCCTAAAATATTTGAAGAAAACTGAAGTAAAAAGAATCCGGAGCTGTTATTGGCAGTAAATCTGATCTTTGGTAGGATGAGTAGCAAGTATGAACGATTCGCGGGGCTATTTTCGCAGCAAACACAATTTCAATATTCAAAAATCGCGCTTTTACGAAACGGTAGCACCGCAACAGTTCTCATGTGCGGGTCTCATGTGTTGGCTCCCAATAATGCCGAGCTACGACTGCGTTTACTGCCAGTGAGTTCGACATTCAATGCATCTGAGTCGTTCGATTATGCTGCTGCTTGTACTCTTTACTGCTTGTGCGTGCAGTCGTCGCCCTTACATCTGCAGTGTGGGAGCGGCGACAAATGTTGCATTGTAAGACGAGCGGTATTACGTATGACCCGCAGGAATTTGTTCGTCGCTCATGCAGATTAGTCGTTTCGCCAAACTGCCGGGACTCTACAAAGTATGCGGAGCATTCGAGTTCTTCATGTGTGGTCCCATGTGCGGAACACCGCAACGCTGCCTTATTGTGTTGTTGGATAGCGATTCTTGTGTTAAGTTATGATTATGCCCCCGTCGATTATTTTACTGCTGCCCGCTCCTATTACTGCTCATGTTTACTGCCGCGGTTAAGATGCCAATTCTGTATTAGTAGCTCCTCGCGTCTGCTGTTTATCGAGCTTGCTGCCGCCCGCTCCTGCTTCGGCCACGTCTTTACTGTTTCCCGCGTTTGCATCTGCAGTGCAGACACTGAGGACAGTACACACGAGCCTTAGGAGGAACGTGCAGTAGTTCGTACGATCTACAGTAGGACGAGTTGTCGCTCATGCTGCATTGTCGTCCATAACCGCCACATTCGCAAATACTGAAAAATTATCTATCGGCACTGGAGAAAATTGGGAAAATCTAAGACTAATTTACTATTTTTCACAAAACGCATCAGCCGCAAGAGTCTGTTGCTCCGAATTTATTTGAAAATCAACCATACAATACGATTCGAGGACAACTACGACTGAAAAAAATTTGGAGACATCTTTGATACTGCCGAGACGAAATGGGTAAGTAATATGAGCTCTTTTGTCAGATAGCAGATTTAATGTTTTGAATAATTTGTTTTGTTCCCGTTAGATTTGACTGCTGCCGCCCATATACGTCAACCAAAGTTCACCGCTCGCACGCAAGAGACTACCACTTGCATACAAAATTTGCCGCTTGCCTGCATCAATTTGCCGCTCGCACGGACGAAATTCTCAACTGAAGACAAGTAGGCCGATGTAAGAATGATGACAACTCAATATATTATTGGTGATATTGCCCTACTTGTTGGTGAAATTATATTTATTCCACGTTGTACTTGATGAAATGCCTTGTATTTTACGTTTTTGGCTATAAAGTATCTTGTATTTCACGTATTTCATAAGATGACATGTATTTTACGCTTTAGTGTAAAAGGTGACATGTAAATTACATTTAGTTCGTAAGATGACATGTATTTTATGTTGTATTAACGATGTATTCACTAAGATGACTTGTATTTTACGTTGTATATAGTAAAATGATTTGCATTTTGGGTAATAGGCTGTAAGGTGTTTCATATTTCACGTAGTTTGTAAGATGACATGTATTTTATTCTTTAATTTGTAAAATGACATGTAAATTACGTTAAGTTCACAAGGCCACATGTGAATTACGTTTAGCTCAAAAGGTGCCATGTAATTTATGTTTTAGTCTGTAAGATGTAACGTAATTTAGGTCTTTAGGTAGTAAGATGCGGTTGGGATTGAAAAACCTTTGAAAGGGATAAAAAACAGCTACGAAAAATGGGGAGGGGATGGGACATGACTATTATCATGAAATTGTAGGGTATTTGGGCTATATTCTCTTTCAGGCATAACCTGGGCCCAGGCTTTGATTATTCCACCACAAAACTGTTTTCTAAGGCTTGATATTATTTATAGAAATTACAAATGGTGATATTAGTGCTATGAAAAGTAGAATTTAGAGGCGGAAGACTTCAAAAGGTAGGAGCAAATATTTAGATAATTGAATATATTTAATGGCGGTAATTCTGATTTCAAATGGTAATATTGGTGCAACAGAAAGCGAAATTTGAGCAAATGTTCAGAAGATAGAAACAAATATTCATTTAGTATTTAGGTATAGATCACTTTAATCAATTAATTAATTTGTTACACGTTACACCCCGTATTTCGAATGCTCAAGTTTTTTAGACTGACAATCTTCTATTATTGACCTATTTACCAATTTTCAAGCAAAAGACAGCTTCTTAAAAGCAATTTGATGTTAATGGTAAATTTCCACAGCAGAGCTACTGAAAATCTAACTACAAAGATCGACGTTGAAGTTCAAGGAAACGCGAATCTTGAGTATGGTTTATATACATGCCCAACATAAATATACTGGGAGATAGAAGCAACAAAACTACTAATGAAAAAGAGATAAAAAATAATATCTTGTTATCCAATGAAGAATTTTCTATGTTGTCTCACATCGTTAACTTAATATCCTATATAAAAGGAATAATAAAGTAACTTTCTTGCAGCGCAGATAAACTTGCACTAGAATACTTATATTTTTTATTCAGCATTAAAGCTCAGATATCAGATTTGAATCACAAAGACTGAAAGTATTTGTTTTTCATCAATATTCCAGTAGAGTATCATTCATAGAATGTGAATCACACCAAATTTTGAAGATATTTATACTGTGAATAAGACTTGTTCCGTTTGACATAAATTATTCGCCATTGCCTAGCAACGAGCACATTAACAATAATTAACACTGAATTTGATTGCTTTCTTACGCCCATTCAAGTTTCAAATGTCAAATGAATTATCAGATAAAATTGAACGAGATATTCAATTTCTATGGTTAGTCCTCTAACTACTTACTAGAGAATTTGAAGAAACCCTAAGAGACTTGCTAAAATATCTTGATTTTATCATAAATGAAATAAGACACGAAGTTGATGTCATTCAAACGAATTTATTATATGAAAGAAATTGTTAGAGTTTTGTAGTTCATCTACCTAAAAGCTACAGATTGAAAAAGGCTTAAAACTATTTAATTCTAATTGGTGTTTTTTAATCAAATGCGAACTATGTAATTCATCCAGCGTTCTCTTCTATATATGGTTCTGAGCTCTAAGAATACAATTGACTTCCTATTTATTGAATAAAGTATAGACTTCAAATGAAAAAAATTTCATAACCTAGCATTAATTTTCAGGCTCCGGTATTCAAAGGTGCCTTACAAGTGTAATATTAATGTCTATTATGTCCATCTGAATGCTGTAATCCATATATTACATATTTCATGAGATATCGACTTCAATTGAACCAATTTCATTACCTAGCATTTGTTCGAGGATTTTACGTTCTACGGATCCGATATTTGCCTCTATAAGTCCAACTAGAATATTTAGGTGTCTGCTAGAGTGCTGTAACTCTTGGTTTGAAAAAGATAACAACTTTATATGCAAGAATTCTTTTTCAGGCTTGTTCTGTCAAAAGTACTTATCTATGCTTTTCACAACTGTCAAAATATCTGATTTTCTTTAAAGCACTGTAAGTCATAAATTTGATGAGATAACGGCTCTAAATGAATAAGTAATATCATCTAGTATTTTTCGAACTTCTGCTCTAAGTATAAGTTCAACTTGAATGTATATTTGCCTAATGAATTAGATACGAAATTTGAAAAGATATCACCTAACATTTTTTTTTCGAATTCTGTGCTTCATAGTTCCTTGCGATGCCTTATTAATCTGTTGAGGTGCTGTAACTCGGGAAGCTTTCTTTCGAAATCTCTACATTCTGAAGATACGAACGATGATTCTGGATGTCCAGCCACAATATTGTATCGTGCAAAAGTTTTATGATTCGCGAGAATAAAATAAGCTCTGAATCCATCTCTGTTGTCTGGGCGAGGCCTTTCGTACTGTTTGTTTCGTATCACGTTGCCCCGCCCGGTCGAAAAATCTAGTAGTGTGCTCGACTAATCTGGAATATTTCGAGAAACGGGCTTCCATATATAAGGGTAAGCAAACGACCTGACGAGGAAGTAAACAATGAACAGTAGAACAGTATACAGTGAATAGTGAAATAGTGAGTGGTCAGTGCAATAAATAGATAAATATTTAAAAATGAATATCTGCGGCTTTGTTGGTGATATCCGGAAGAGTAAAACCGTTATTTCATTTTCAATTATTGAATAGTGATTTTTAATCAATCATAAACAAATTCTTCGAAAGCAGTAAATATTACAATATCTATTCCTCTCTTAGATTAGGGGAGAACGAGGAGGGTTGTGACAGTTTTCATCTCAACTAACATATCTCAGTTGAAAAAACATTCTACATCTATGAGCTGTATGAGTCAATATAGCTCAATCCATACTGTTCAAGAATAGTATATTCTACAATAAGGTCCGGTTTCACCAAACTCAGTTAGATTCATCAAGAATTTATTTTGAATCAGTAACTATGGTTACAATTGTATCAACAATACTTTTCGTATAAAATAACCTCTGGATAAATTTAATTAGCGTTGGTGAAACTGGCCCTAAGTATTGGAATGGCCTATATTCTGAACGAGCGAAAAGTTTGTAATCCGAGCCAAAGGCAAGGATTACGGTTCGCGAATGTGGAATACGCCATTCCAAACATGTTGTAGATTATACTTTCTTTAACAAGGTTTTGGAAACTCACCAATATTTCAGAGGGAGCTTGAAAAATTATTAAATGTCAAACGTCAAATCCAGATAGGAATACTTGAATTGTTAGGGAATAACCATGGTAGTAGCCAAGCTAACAGCTTCTGATTCGTCAAAATGATTCTAATGTCATACAGAATCATTCTAAACGGCATACGGAATCATTCCAAGCGATTTTTTGGAATGTCATTCGTTCCAACATAATTTTTGGTTATGGAATATGCAAATTCCAAAACAATGCTGGAGAAACAATCATCAAAATCAAAGGATATCTGAGAAAATCTACAAAAACAGAAGCTACTCCCCGTGTCACAAATCTTCTGGATTCGATGGAGATCTACGTTGGCAGGAAAATAATTTGGGAGTTCACATGTTGTACATGGGGGTCCACAAAAAGAGATTTGGGGTTCACAGAAACCAATAGAATTTAAAAAGTGGTCTATGAGAAGAAAGAAAGCTCAAAAATTTCTGATTTAGAGTATTTTGTAAATAATAAATACTATTATATTGACGTTCAAGGCACCAAATCCACTCATCTTTTGATTTGCTATTGGCAAACGGCTCAAAGCAACACAAGCAAAACAATTATTTTCTGCATCTTCTTTGTCTTCGTCCTCTTCATCATCAAGTTTGATTTTCTTATTAGTCTTCTTCTTTATTTTTTCAGGTTTTTTCTTTTTCTCACTTAAAACATGCTTCTTCACATTCTTTATTTTTCTACTGGCTTCTATGATTTGATTTTGCGTCTATTCGGTTGTTTTTTTTTCATGGCGGAGCTTTTGGCAACGACCAAAATGATTCTGGTGGGATCATATTAGAAATAGTGGCAAGAGAATTACAGGCTGTAGACGTGGGGGCTGTCCCAGCTCGCCTAGTTGGAAAAATTCTGAACCAATCAAGATGCCAACACAAAAAACAATATTACGCTATGAAACTTGGTAAACTAAAGCATCCGAGAGAAAATATCATAACAATGTAAACATAATACGTAACGATATATAAGCAATCAAAATTTTGGTGGAGAACTTATATTTTGCAACTTTTTGTATGCAGATGCTGTACACTCACAATCGCTTAATATGCACCGTTGTTGTCATCTCGCTAACGGTCATAGTTTTCGGGAAATCGACTACGTCTCCTCTGTCACAACTGTCCTAGGTCCTCCCTACTGTAACTCGCATATCAAATACGGTTTAGACTTGATGAACAAGTTGGAAATATATGTCTTTCTTTTCCCAGATTCTACACTTAAAAATTCTAAGCTGTGTCCCACAGACCGACCTGTCTAGTTAAAGCACTGTAACACACGAATTTGCTTCTTCTAATAGTTTCGCATCCGAAGTGTACTTCTATAAGCCCAATGTGCTGTATGGGATACAAAATTTGAATTTTTAGTATAATGATGTTAAAAAATATTCAATGGCTGTACTTCTTGCAAAGGTTAGACCAAAGTATCGAAAATCAATCATTCAACCATCTACAAAATATTGGAACAATAAGGAAGACTGATTGTAGTTTGTGATGGCTTAAATCTTTCAAAAAACGAGAAACTGCAGTTCATAGATGACAATTTCTTGATCTGAATGGTTTTCGGAAGTGTTGTTTGATTCTTTTAAAAGTTGATATAAAGTTTCGAGAGCTCATGGTTCGAATGTGAGTATGTGGAAACTTCAGTGGGAACTGTAAGGAGTTATGAGACTATAAACAGACCGCCGTAGCTAACATCAATCTATACAAAGATATTTCTTGCACATTCCATTACTATTTGTCTAACTTTTGAGCTACATGAATCTGTTTTTCATACTGGCATTTATTTTTCGGACACTATGTTCAAGAATTTTCAAAGATGCCCTATAAGTAGCATGTGTACAGTAAATAATGCCTTGTATGACCAGGATACATCATCTAGAAATCTTTTACAGAGTATAGTCAGGGAAATTTCATCCTCAAATTACTAAAATCATAATCTAACTTTTTTCCTTGAGCTATGCACTCTAAGGATCCAAACTTTAATGTCTTACTGCTAGTTGTAATATGAAGGTCTTTCGGACGGGATATATATGTGACAGTTATTTCTTCCGTATATATGTGAAAGGATTATAATTCCATATTCTTCGATATTTCAAAAATTTTGTCATATATAATATCATAAGTGGTTAAATTTTACCGGAAAAATTTTTAGATTGTTACGAGAGCTTGTTGCTTAGCAATTTATTGAGTGATTTTTGATCAATATCACGAAATAAATTGGTAGCAAGCTCTTGTAACAATCTAAAAATTTTGCCAGGTTAAATTTAATCACGAATGGTATTCGGAAGATTATTTTTCCCATCCAAATTCATCAATAGATTTCAGAGACTCGACTCCGAATCTGCTCATTTTCACATTCAATCTGTCTGTCAGTTTGACAGATGCTGAATCAACGCGGCTGAATGTTCTTTGTTTTATATATATAACCAACAGACAAAATTTCCAAAAAATTTCCACTTGAAAACCGTGCAGGTTGTACCACGTGACGTCGAATGGTGCCATTCTATTGGTCGAAATTTGGATGGTAAAAATAATCAGTAGAATTCAATATATATTTCCAATATTCAAACGCATTTCTCTTTCTCGTTTCTGAATAATTCTGGAATATTATAGAATCCCTTAGTCCTCACGATTCTGCTCGCCTGAGCAAATCTCCGACATCAGAGACGGAAAGTGGATCAATATCGTCCTATCCTCATTTCATTTCACTTCAACCTGTAGCATCGGATTTGGCACTGACGCCAGAATAGATTCAAAGCATCCACGGGTGACATTGTGAGTATGTGTTAGTGGAACACAATTAAAGGGACGAGGTTCTAATTGAAGTTTAGGAAGGCGGGAAAGGTTTTCGGCTTAATGGGAGTTAAAGTTTTAACTCATGGAAAGCAGATTTGGCTATTAATTTTTGAATGATCTGCTAAGTAAGCTGATACGAGTTTAGGGATGCTTTTAACGATGTTAATTAATAATTGATCTGAATTGATAATGAAGAAGCAAAATTGATTTTATTAAAGCCAGCTTGTAATTCCAAGAAATCATAGCTATCTTAATTTTATTTTTGAGGAATAACTACATTCTGTTTTTGTCAATGTAACTGAAACTTTGAATGTATGTCTTCTGCGGAATGAGCAGTATATAACGCAAAACACGTGTTGAAGTCAAGCAACGAAACGCAATTTCTTACAGAGTGTAAGAGACCATAACATGGCGAAGTTGTAAAGTGAAGGTAAGTTCACTTCTTGATGGTGTAATAGTGACACCTACACGCGTGGATACAATCAAAATTATTATATGCAGCAATAGACGTTGAGTTATGCCGCTACTTGCAGTTATTTTAAGTTTGAAGGATCATGATACGGGGACGAGCTGCAATCTTAGATGCGATATTGTGTTATTTCAGATTTTTGGTCAGTAATTCATTTCATACTAGACTTTCTATAATCCTGTTGATAATAGTAATTTATTGTACTCGTGGAATCTAATACATTAGTCAAGAAAAAAAAAATCTGACAAGAAGTTTAGTACTGCTTCCCGTGATTTTTCGTTACTCTCTCACTGAGTGACTGATGCAGGATATTATTCTTTTCTACATAGATATTTATGCTTTACACTATCAAGATTGTGGACTGAAAAGGCTCCTTTAATATTTTTATGCTACTATTCTCACGACTTTTCACGAGTTCAACAACTTTGAATATTCTCTACTTAATCAGCAGTGCTGAAACTCTTTCATATTGAGGAAAAACCTGCACAACAGAATAAATTACAGATAATTGCTGTTTTTGGTGCTTCATCACTTTATTCTCCATCTCAATCTTTTGAGTGACAGGACTTAAGTATAGCCGCAACACTTGAATCATGAACCGCATTTGGATCATTTAAAAACGGCTACTAAGGATTACGAGGCTTAGGAGCATTTCTTATAAGCAGAAAACTTGAATTTCTGCATAATGTTTATCTCAGATGAGAATCTGAATCTATAGGAGAAATTTAATAGATTTCAAACTCAGACTCATCATGAAAAACACAATTAAAACAGTGAAAGATGGATGTTTCCACTGAAGATAGTTATTTATGTATCTTGAGACACAAATCATTCGAAAGCACCAAAGAAATTTCGCGTACGAGTTGCATATGACATTTTTCTACCAACGTCAAGAAATTATAAAAAAACATATTAAAATCATATCAAAATACAAAAATGACTTTAAGAAGATACCAGGGTACCACCTCCTGTCCTGTCCGGAAGACCGGCAGCCATTCCTAAGTGTAACACATCTTCGTATTCAACTTCTCTGATCGAACCTACGATTGTTTTTCCATTTCCTATTCCGAACAGGACAGTGAGTGACACCACCCGACCGATTCATGTACAATTTGGCCATAAGCCCGATCAGAGAGGATAAGGTGCTGTTGTCTCCTGAACTATTGTGACGAATCCTTGTGTTTTCTTTCAAAGTTTCGACCCAATCACACACCCTAGAGCCTTCAGCTGCCATAATCAAATCAAATGTCTCACAACTAATTTTCACATTTTGCTCGTCCTGTAAATTTTAAAAATCGTAATTCTGTTTAAATGTCACAACCACGTACCGTGTCGTCAGTCCCAATAAATATTTTCCAATACTTTCCCATTCACAACATGTGGTTGGATTTAGGTTACATTTTTGTAAATATGAGTTTTCTGAACTACAACTCTGTAATTGTATGATCTGTGTTCATGTCATTTATCCAACCGTTGTTCTGCTAAGTACTTTGTATATTTTGTTCACCGTGACTTTGACTTTGACTTAATAAATAAATATTTGACGTTCGACATTTTGACAATATCTACTCTACCGACAATATACTGATCTACCAATGTAAACAAATAATTTTGTTGTAATATCATTTGAATGAATTGTAATCGTTGTAAAGATTTATTGAAGCTGGAAAATAAGTTGGGAAATTTGTGTAAAAGTATTGGTAGTATCTTCGAGTCGGATTGAATGTCCATGACACCCCAATTGGTTCTGCTCGTTCTTTTTCATTACTGATTGTACTTCCAATCCCTCTCTAATCTTTTCATTCCTAATTTTGTGAAGTTTTGTTACCTCCTCTATAACTCTAAGACATTTCTGAACTGCACAGAAGCATTGATAGTATTGTTGTTTTGTAGATGGTTATCTTCGTCCTGTTGTTCACTGTTTTGTGCTTTGATAATGCCTTGCCAATTGAATGGTAAGTTCCTACTGTTGCCTGTATTCTGCTATTTATTTCATCTTCGTACTGTCCTTCATTTTAGATTATACTCCCTAGATATCTCAAGTTTTGGACTTGTAAATATTTATTATCTATTGGTATTTCCAATTGTTTTCTTCCTTGGCTATCATCATTACATTTGTTTTGTTGGGATTTATTTTCATATTTGCTCTTAGTAGTTCTTCGCTCCATATCTTCAAGTTCTCTTGCAGATTTTTCTCTGTATTCGCAAAGATTACCATGTCGTCGGCAAAAATGCACTTTGTTATTCTTATTTGTTTAAAATTTGAATATCCTACGGCAGTTTTTATTGTTCTTATGTTTGCTTCAATGTTAATTTCATTCAAGTATAGTATGAACAAAAAGGGACTTAGAGTTTCTCCTTGTCTCAATCCTCCACCTGCTTTGAGTTCCTCTGATAATAAGTCAGCGTACATAGTTTATGTTATATTTATATATATTTTGGATTCCTTTTAGTAGCTTCTGTCCTATATTTCTCCTTTTTGATATTTCCCACAACTGTATCGAAATCTTCTTCAGGATCCATAAAGCATGCTATGATTTCTTTGTTTTGGGTGCTGTGGCCTTTTCTAAATCTGCTTTGAGTATCCCCAATCTTGTCTTCTACTAACTTTCTTAGTTTACTTTCAAGTATCGTTTCGTACACTTTTACTGCTGTGCATAGGAGTGAGATCCTTCGATAATTGCAACAGTTGCGGCTGTCTCCTTTTTTGTATATTGGCAGTATGATTGTTTTTGTCCAGACTGTGGGTATCTGCTCTCCATCCCAAATTTTGTTTACTAATGTGTGCAGCATTTTTGTTCCTTCCTTTCCCATGTATTTTAGCTGCTCTGGTTTTATTTCATCATATCCAGCTGCTTTCCCTATCTTTAAGTTTCCAATAGCAATTGTAACTCCTTCGATGCTGATTACTGTATTTGTAATTTCTGGATTTTGTTCTGGTACAGGATCGTTATTGTACGCGTTGCAGTTCTAGTAATTCTTCAAAATGTCCTCTCCATCTTTTCAGCTTGTCTATATCCTTTCTCAATATTGTCTCATTTTTGTCTTTTAATTGTTTAATAGGTTGTTCTTTTTATTTTCTTTGTAGTTTGTTGTTTATACGTTTTTAGAAATTCTTCCATTCTTGTTGTTTATCATTTTGAATCAATCCTTTTGTTCCTTTCCTTTGCTCTTTGTATTTTTCAAAATTTTTTTGGGTCTCATTTCAGAGGTATAATTTTATTTCTGTTTCTCAAATTTGATTTCTTCTTTTATTTCTTGGCTCCACCACTTTGTTTGTTTATTGTTTTGACTGTTTTTGTAGGTACCACAACTGTTTTTTGCTGCTTCGCTGAGTGACTATCATAAGTAACTTTATTTCATATTTATGTAACCTAAAAGTGCCGAATTGTTAGATATTATAATTAGTTTTCAGGAATAGATTAAGTAGCGACCAAATCCTGGAGAAGAGATAACCTAGTTATTTTTCACATATATTTTAAATCTTTGATGTTTACCATTCCATCAATAATATTTACAAAATTTTCCATGCCAGTTAAAATTCTGTTTGTCATTAAAAGTGGATCAAATGAATATTCAACTAGCATATTAATATAGGTAGCATTTATAATTAATAAATTTCACGTAGGCATCACGTGTAGGTGCTTTATAGTAAAGTTTCATCAATGAAATTCGAAAAGTAAACTTTGAAACTATAATTTGAATTTGGATGATTCTATATAATAATGTATGTTTATGTATAATAATTATCAGACTATACCTAATGATGCTAGAACATATGTTGTTTTATGAATTAATGTCTGTAAACAAATTTAGGTACAAAGTACAGAAGACATTATTCATTAAGAATGGAAATATACATTTATCTTCTTGTAGTTACATTTTAAAATGACAGTACATACGTACATATTATTCATAGAATAATAAATATACTAATTCATTTTTATTTGTTATTCTGTGAACAGCAAAACAAAGGTAAATATTACATAAGATTTTTATTTTTATTTTGAAGATATATTTTCAAGTCGACTGCGGTGTTAAGCTAAAAAATTGATAACAAACAAAAAGATAATCATACTCCATTGCTTTGGAAATATAGAATAAAATAGATACTCTAAAATTTGATGAGAGATGTATTGCCTTTTATGCATGCATTCACTCCTTCGATAACATATAAAAATATGAATATTTGTGTTTATATCCAAGAATACTAAAAGATGTTTGTATTCTCCCAACAACAACGTTCATAAATCAAAACATCTGGTTACTTGAGGGCAAAATTCAATATCTTGAACGAAGTTTCCATCAATCTGCAAGCAGTTTCTTCAGTTTGAAGGAAGCATCCATGAATATTTTATTATTATTTACAATATTTCCGTTTCAGCTTTTACGTTATAATTTATTTAAAAAAGCCCCTTTTTAATTGAAATTTGAAAAGATATAGCATAATGTGTTCCGCATACATTTTTATGCTGAATGAATTTTTCTGCTTCTTCGGAGATAAAAGAGAATTGTGACTTCAAAGAGAAATAAACTCGTCCAGAATTTCAACCATGAACAGTTGCAAAGCATAAAATGTAAAGTTAATATTTATCCTTCTTTGTGCATAAATTTAGCGTAAAAAATATTTAAATTGTATTACGTTGATTAGGCGAAAATTATCTGCATAAATTTTGTGACCCCAGAGTGAAAAAAATCTATTATGAATAGCTATCAAGCCGCGTAAATAACCTGACCCAGTGCTCTCGCGAATAGCTATCAGACAGATTTATGTCCATTTGGTTTCGTGCTACCCTTGTACTCAACAGGCACGTGAGAGAGTCCAATTTGTGCAACCTTATATTTAAAGAATTCACATTCTGTTCCCAATATATTTGTATTGATTCATTAGAGTACCAATTATTAATGGATTAAATTTTCCCAGAATGTTTCACTGTACTTATATGAAAATACAAGCTATAAAATATTAAATAATTAATTAGTGGAATTAACCGCTGGCGCTCCGTTGAAAGTTGGTGATTAATAGAATTACTTTTGATTGTTTTCAGTATTTATAATTGATGAAAACAACTGTACTATTGATTTGGTTCATTCTCCGAATGTTAGTTGAGTTGATAACAAAGGGTTCATCTTTTTGAATTATTAATTACTTGTTTTATGTGAGAATCAACAAAATCATCTAGACTTTATTCAAGCCAATCCAATTTTATGGAGCAGCTAAATGTTTGGGCGAATGCCAATTGCCATAAATCAGGTATAAATTTCGTATCACATTGCACATGTGCGCCAACGCTTAAAACCAGGTAAAAATTTTACCAAAGGATTAATTCCCAGTAAACGCAGAGCATGTTCCTTTAGAGCTTTTCTTTCACCTTAATTCTAGTCCGAACCACGTTGATTCAATTTAGATTTGTTTTTTGTTGAGCTATATTCTTTCCCATGTTCCATGTTTAAAATACCTAGAGCTCTATTCCCAACTGTGGTATGATTATATTATTTTTGCAAAGCTACGGAAATATCTGTATATCAGTCGAGTGCAGAGGCTTTCATTTGGCGCAAATGTTCATATTATAACGTGCGAAGGTGTCAGAATTCGTAAAAATAAAATAGGTTCTAAATCTGACTCTGTCTGGGCAGAGCCTTTTATCTCTTTGCGTCGCGCCGCTCTACACATTCGAACATTCGAGTAGTTTGCTAGAGTGACGTAGAAATTTCTAGAAATGAATATTCGAATATATAAGGGCGAGCGGCCTGACTGGAATGGTAGTGAATATCCAGAGCTTGATCCGCGCTAAAAGCAAAGTGTGATAAATAAATAATTTGTTATAAATAAATATTAGTGGCTTTGTAGCTGAAGTTCAATAGTAGTGAGTGAGAAATAGATTGTATAGTGTTTGTTTTATTTCAACAATACACAATTCCTTTAAGAGCAATAAACATTACAATATTTTTAGATAGGACTTGATTTACGAACGGATTGAGAACTTTTGCTTGCGCAGATGGCATACGACCAACTGTTTATGCCCTTTGTATGCATTCCAGCAATGCCTCCTTACTGTGGCACATTTTAGCTTGATAACGTAGCTTAAATTGAGGACTTCTGGAGAAATTTAGATGTTTGTTTCCTCATAATTATTCTGCTTCCCCATTTTACAAATTGAAATAATTAAAATTCAAAGATTGACGATATTTTGCAAATATATATATACTTCAAAATTTAAAGAAAATTCTCAGCCCGCCAGTCCCATTTACTGGAGTATAGAGAATGGTGCTTCTTTCTTCAACTACTGGTTGACAATCGGATTCTGCATTCTTACAATTACCATGACGTGGTTGTGTATTCAGTAAAAAAACAAATCTCTACACATTTAAAGGTTAAAATATTTATGATCACTAAGATTTTTATATTCGTTAATGATATTGTGATGTGCAAAAATAAAATAAGCCCTGAATACATTTCAGTTGTCTGGGAGGAGCTTCTCATCCTCGCTGTAACGTACCGCACCACACCACACCGCCCCGCACGGTGGAAAAATCTAGTAACGTGCTAGATTAAATCTAGAATATTTCGAGAGACAGATTTTTGTATATAAGGGAAAGCAAACGACCTGGCGAAAATAGTAAAACCATGAACAGTGAACTGTGAACAACAAGACAGAGAAATAGTAAGTGGTAAGTGTAATAAATAAATAAATAGTTGAAAATAAGTATCTGTAGCTTTATTGAATAGTAGTAAGTGATAAATGAATTATATAGTGTGTGTTAGTAATATCCGGCAGAATAAAAGTTTCATTTTATTTTCAATTATTAAATAGTGATTTTCATTTAATTATAAACAAATCCTTAAGAACTAATAAACATTACAATAATGACCATTTTTCAAACAGCATTCCACAGATTTCACATGGATATATATCTCTGCAAAATTTGTTGATGGGAAATTAATCAGATTTATCACTATATTCATTTTCAAAATGATATAACTTTTAGAAATAAAGTTAAAAATTGTGCAGCATCTTTCATTAACATTCTATATACATACATTGGAGTCTTCTGGGAAAATTTAGCGGAGAATCATGTGAGGAGGAAATTGAGCTTACAAAAATGTGTAGGTGTTGAAAAAATTAATATAAGACGGTAGGGAAACATGCATGAGATGAAAAATAGAGTAAATAAAAAAAAGATGCTACAAAATAGATATCGTTGGATGGTTTTTTTTATTAATAAAGATATGCAAAACTAAAAAAGAGTAAAGAGTACAGGATTAAGAATCGATTCTCATCAATGAATTCACATTTGAGCAAAATTCTCCCAAACAATAAATTAGGAAGAAAATTTTGTAGGTATTGCAGTCCACTTAATTTTATTCATGTTGCTATTCAATTTCGGACGTTTCGGATGTGCACCCATCCATCTTCAGTATTCTACAATCATGTTAATGATACATGAAACATTGTAGAATGCTGAAGATAGATGGGTGCACATCCGAAACGTCCGAAATTGAATAGCAACATGAATAAAATTAAGTGGACTGCAATACCTGAAAAAAATTTTTCCTAATCCATATTTTGGTCCTTCAATCTGCATTAAACCAAACAATTTATCTTTAAAATTAGATAAAACGCTCTCAACTCTAATATTTATTACTGTTATCACGGAAGCAGAGCAACAAAAATATTATCAGCCACAAACATAAAAATTAGATCAAAAAATTCATTTCAATGAATGAACACTCATAAATTCACATTTAATTTATGTTTGTATTGCACTTATCATATTTATGTGATGTAATTATTGCAGTACTCTGGGACAGATGAGTCATGAAAGAGTCTAGAATATTCCAGAGAAGTAATAAATGTTTGGTCTACTATCTGATACAAGCGGTGTGCTATTTTGCCTTGGCAGCTGTCACGGCATTCGTGATGCTATTATGGTGACCTGTTTAGAGATTCAATTGTTTCTGTGACGTCACTGATGTGCCCTTACATTAAATTTTCTATTCCGCAAATGCTGCTTTCATTTATTTGTTCAACAAATTGGAAATATAATTCGGATTACCCCAAACGAACGTTCACTTTATTATAAATACTGAACACTTATATTTCATACGCTTACTCTAAGCACACTTCCAAGTTTGATCGAAGCGTGATTCGTTCAAGTACAACAAGATCAAGTGTTATGTGCTATAAGATCAAGCATTATTTGTAACACAAATCTCTACTCAACCCGCTCTACCATCGGTATTAATGTTTACACATCAAAACGAAATGTCAATAATAACATTTATATTATGAACTATTATTGAATACAGTTAAGTACAATGAAAAAAAAATATGGGAAATTTCAATTCCTGTGTGGAGCCTCTCCTAGTTATGATTCTAATAATTAAAACATCACATGATACCTTTGCATCTTCCTCATGAAAATGTCATAACATCTTTTGATAATAATTATATAGATACAATAAGTTCTCAGTGCGTTGAGAAATCGGCTGATAATAGTGGATAATCTAACGCCAGCGCTACTGTGTTCAATGACACGAAACAATCAAGGCTCAAAGGCGTTGGGAAGGAAAGTGGATAATATTTTTATATTTTACATGTGAATTATATAATATTTATTGCACTGTGTGAAACTAATTATGAAGAGTGATTTTAATCGTTCGTATTTTACATGCAGAAAATGAGCTAGCATCATAATAGATAAAAAATAAATACATAGCATCAGTTCGAAGTTTAACAGTTCAAAGCAGATGATTGTTATGTTACCAAATGTCAAGTACCTCATAAAAAAAAACTATATTCAGGATACGCAATCAATTGTTACGCGTCCAAATTGTGATAAAACTGAGACGCAAAAATGCTCACTTTGCGCATTGCTACTAACTAACGGCGTTAGAAGTGAATTTTTTTATGAAGTGCTTCTGCATATGTATCTGAGTGATTATCTGAACATTGTGATTGATTTATACCACAAATCATTTCTGTTATTTGCTTAATTAGTTTTGAGTAGATTTTTCTTCATTCCAATGTATTTTTTTGCTTTCGCGTTAACAATTTTTGCACCACATAAAAAGTTCCACTCTTAACTCCGTTAGTCTTCGACTGACGCATTTTTTTTCAAATCAAGGAATGTGTTGGTTGGTACCTCCAATATCTTTGACTATTGCAAAAGTTTTCTGATGATTAGGCGTTGTTCTCCATCAGCCGGATCAGAATTTTGATATGCAAATGCCATTGGACTTTTTTCTAAACTCAAGAAGAAATTTTTGTTTCGGAATTCATTGCTACAATGTTCAATCTTTTTATATTATATCAATCAATGGGTCACTCTCTCAAATCTCATAAAGTGAATATTTAGTTATTTGAGATATATTTTCACCAATTGAAATGCATTACAAAATATTATTGGAAACTGGTTGGTTCAAAGCAGGGCTCTCTAAATCGGATATGATCCCGGCCAATACAAGTTACCAATTTGATTGGCGGGCCGCAGAAAAAATACGCACACAAACACACAACTTGTGAACATTCCTAATAATAGTTTTTCACTCACATTTATTTACACTAGCCACAAAAATTAGAGGATATTAAAAAATTCCCAAAGTTTCAGGTAACTATCAGAAGACTGTAACTTCGAGAGAAATAGTCATAGAGAGAATATAAGACGTTGCGGGCCGCCCAAATATAAGCTGCGGGCCGTAAGTTGGACAGCCCTGGTTTAAAGGATCGGAATAAATCAAAGTCATTGTTGACCCAGTTAATTTGGACGTTTCAGTTGTCACAGCAACCATCTTCAGCAAATGAATTAAAAATTTATATAAATAGATTCCTGAGGAAACATTGATGAATTTCCTTTCCATACATTTTTAAATTAAGCGAAAGCACAGTTTCAAAAATCTTGACTAGTCACCCGAAGTGATAGTTTGTTTTATTAATTTTTTGCCACATTGGATTGAAAACTGTGTTTTCCCTAAATTTAAAAATGTATGAAAAGGAAAAGACATCAATGTATCCTTAGGAATCTATTTATAGAGATTTTCAATCCATTTGCTGAAGATGGTTGCTGTGACAACCGAAACGTCCAAATAAACTGTGTCTACAATGACTATGATTTATTCCGATCCTTTAAACCAACTGATTCCCAATAATAATGCCACAAGGATAAGATTAAATGAATATAACACACCAAACTGTCGTCAAAATTCACGAAGCTGTAACACATTCAATAAAATTTGTCAAAAGCAGAGACGTTTCTTATCTATATATTGATACGTGAAGAAAAAACTTTCCGTCGCCTTTTTAAGCGTATTGCATGCACAGAGGAATGTGAGATTTGGCATACTTAGAGTTCATATGGAGAAGGAGTACAGAAAACAAAAATTATGCAAAAGATGTCCTTTTTTAATCTATATATTAATACGTGAGAAGAAAACTTTCCAGCGTTCTTTGAGCATATTTCATGCACGAAGGAATATGAGAATTATATATTAATATATAAAGCTGAAACTTTGTAGCCCTTTTTAAGCATATTGCTCGCACGAAGAAATGTAAAATTTGACATACTTGAAGTTTTGATGAAAAAGGAGTGAAGGAAGCTGAAAGTATATAGAGAATCTTCCATTTCAATTTAATGTGAAACTATATGAAGGATGTCCTATCTTAATTTTACGTGAAGAGAAAACTTTCTACCGCGCGCCCGAAAAAATGTAAAATTTATATGGAGAAGGAGTGCGGATAGCTGATAGTGATTGTACCGAAAGCGTCGAATACCAAGTTAATTTTACCTGAAACCTGCGAGGGAGGTTAAATTCAATTACGTTGAAACTTAACAATATACTGAATAACGGTCGAAATTCGACCACTGGGCGATCTCAAGGGTGTTAGAAGAACAATAATGCCTGAGGTCAACAGTGTACTTGCCGGGAGTCTCTGGTTGTACCCCAGAGTAATATATTTTATTGTAACTTGAAGGATTTGTTTATCCTTGTTTGCGTTATTTTATCTTTAAATTATCGTTCTAGCTACAATTACCAATTTTTCTTCCATTTTGTTCTGGAATAATTTCTGACCGTCCCCCAGTTGGTCTTCCACATGTGCATAAATATTGTGGACCAAAAGAGACCGAGTGGGGTTTATATGTATTCGCGCCTCGATGTCTGATCTTGATAGTGTGTATTCGCTTATCTCGGTTTCTGTTAGTACAAAATTAGTTGTTTGTTATTATTCGCAACGAGTTTACGAGTTTTGTGGTAAGCAGTGATAACTCTATGTGGGATATGAGTATGAATATACTCAAAAAAAATGCTGACTGATGCAGAATCGCTATCAATATTAGAATATGGAGAACAATTTCCAAATATGTTTGTATTCATAGAAGATGAAACTATGGCTATGGGAAGTACAATATAATACGTAGACATAGCAACACTTTTCGAGAAAAACATGGTGCTTGTAGTGCCAGAACTACTTACAAGAGTAATGGAAAATCCTGGACCTGCTAGGCTCCAAATTAGCAGATGTCATCTTTGTGACAGGGACAAAGATGGAAAAGTCAGAATTTGTGCTTCAAATGCAATAATAATGTAACCAAATTACATTGGAGACTACTGTTTATTTATTCTGAATGCCGGCTACTAGATTTCCTAATATTAGAACAATATTGGATTTTATTATTAAAAAAAAAATAACTAGAGAATACATAGAGACTCCAGTTTTTTGAACGAATTTAATGGTCAATTCAAAAGATATGACTGAAGAAACGAAGGGGTTCACATGTACCCCACTTGGTCTTTAATGTAAGTTTTCATAGTCGGCCTTTTGAAAATTAGAATTTAAACTTCCAGTAGGTATTTATTGCAATGGATTCACATGCATAGTGTTGCCAAAGTTCCAATTCCAAGTTTATTGTCTTACACATCGCACAGACTGTAGGCTGACAGTTAGGGTCACCCCGTTCTATAGATTTCACATTCAATTTGGAAAGATAGTTATATTATTTAATCAAACAAACGGATATTATAGTGGAACTGATAAGCTTCTGGTGTACAATCTCATAAGATTTTTTTTTAAACTGGAAGAATATTACTAGGAACGGATTCACACTCACAGGCAGTGTAAAAGCGTACCTAGTCAAAGCTTAGGAAAATATATCCATTATCGTGAGACTAATAAAATAGGAAACTATAACAAGTGATGAAATACAGGCAATTCACGAAAAGTACTAAGAGCCTAACATTTCATATGGATCAACAGGTACGTTGAGACGAGCAGTCAGTCGTCGTGTGCATAAAAGCATAAGTTCTAGGGGTGCCAAGTTCTAGGCGCTGCATACTCTATATCAGAGGCTCCCAAAATTTTTTCTCGTAGACCACTTTAAAAATTTCACTTGTTTCGGAGAATCCCATGGACTTACAACTTGTGAACCCCCAATTTAATTTCTTGCCAACGCTGACCCCCATTGAGTCCCCTGTGGAGCCCAGGGGGGTTTACCTGGACCACTTTGATGCGATAAATCCGGATTTTTCAATTAATTAATAGCTTTTGATAACAAATGAGAGTACAGTTAAAGAAACTGGTACAAAAAAAGTTTTTAACATTAGATTTACTTTAGTGTTCTTACGAAGGAGAGTGTAAGTTTCAATTTATCACGTATGTAGTAGCACTTGGTGCAACAATGAGTGCATTTTAAAACGGAGGAAGCCTTGGCTCCTATAACTTTCCTCGCAATCGTAGAGATTGTGTGACGTATTGTTGCTGCGCACGCATGAAAACATTTGCTAGTGGTGCGCTTGCGGGCCTTCATTTGTTCGCTCGTTCCCAGTGCGGCGTGTGACACAGGCGCGTTTAGACAAGCCGGTCGTATACCATTCAACAATCGACAATCGAATCAACAATAGAGTGGCGCTCTGCTTGGATTTACTCAACAAGTAGTGACTTAGTGATCGTAGACTAGACGTGTTCCTCCCGCGTGTACACACGCTAAAAAATACTTTATCATTCCAACACTCGCGATTGATATTTTTCCTTATCGATCATCAATAAAAAGTTTTATTAACTAGTTGAGTGAGCATGGATACGGAGTATAAGGATGCAGATTTGGGTACGGAAGATTCTGGAGTGGGGAGCAGTTGTAGCAGCAGTGTATCGGAGCTTCCAGAACCTCTGGACAACTTTCTAGATGGAGACGCTGGACTTAACTCTGATGATGAGGCTCTGCCTTTTATGCAGGCAAGAAATTTTCATTTTATAAACAGTAAAGTTTGTACTGAGTGAGTGAGTTTTTTTAAGCGAGTATCAAATCGTAATTTTTTGTACATGACCTTGAATGAAATGGGATTAGCATGATAAAATCGCCAATATTACATATTGAAATATATATATCAGTGTGTACTAAAATCGTAAAGATATTATTTTATTGTTATGATTATTGCTAATTGAATGACCATGAACCATATTGGTAAAAAAAAGCTATTAAATTCAGTGTTAAGTACAGGAATATGTGATATCGGCCAATAATGTTCAAGCATTTTTAATTCAATTTAATTAGCGTTCCATTTGAATTTTCTAACATTTTTTCTACCTTGCAATGAGTATGCAAATAAAATGAAGTCGCATGTGGTGACAACGCATTTTTTATTTTATTCGGTATTTGCGTGAAGTACATAGGCGCCGTATGCTTGCTGAAAGAGGGCATGAAATTCAAAAATAATATGTATTTAATTGGTAATCTATAATTTTTTAAGTGATATTGAACGTGCTATACTTAGAGAAATATTTTTGTAAAAAGGTCGAAAAATACCTCGTGTGTAAGAGGCCTTTTCAATTACTTTCTGATATTTAACCATATTTTATCAGAATTGATAGTTTGATGATTCTTGAATGTTGTTGAATAATGTTTTAAATAACTTTAGTGGCCTTCCACTTTCTAATCTCTCGACAATTCTAAATAATACCAACAAATTTGATTGTAATAATTGTGGCAACTGTCAAATAATAATTGCTGCTGCGATATTTGCCTTATCGTAAAATTTTTCTTCCAATTAATTATTATTTTACTATTTCTGTGTTAAAAAGTACATTTGTCATATTCTTTTTTCTCCGATAATTGTAATATATTAACATTTTAGTTAGTGTATGTAAAACAGTAGACAAAATGTATCATATATTTAGATAACCTCATTCTCAAAATACTCACAGTGATATATTTCCGAAATTATCTCAAATATTCGCTGAAATACGATCCGTTTTGTCCGATACGTTTTGCCTATAAATTTTTAACTATGTCTGGAGGTTGTGTTCCTGATTCATGCTTGAATCATTCCGAATTTTATAATAGTCTCTCTTATTTCAATTGGGCGTGAATTGTAATAATTTTGTCGGATTGTCTATGTTGCCAAATCGTTCCTGCCACTCTCTCTGAAGTGTTATTTTCGTAGGAACTTGGCTACGTCATTCATGACGTCTGAACGTAATTATGAGGCCTAATAGATGTTCTCAGTTTATTTAATTATTATTAGAACAACGTACATATGTCTTTTCTGTAGTACAGAATTTCTACACAGTAGAAATTAGATTTGAATTCGAATTGAGACAAAGTAGTAGTAAATAAATCAGAAGATGGCTACATCGTGATTTATCATATAATATAATATTAGATATGTATTTTGTAGGCTTGAATTGATCTTTTTTCTTCAATCGTGTGAAATGATATGGAGGAAACCTCCTAATTTCGTTATTTTTGTTTTGTTATAAGTAAATAAACTCGTTATAATGAGCTTATAGTTCAATTTATATTGATATATTCTTGGCTTTGGTAGTTTGAAAACATGAAAAATACGAAGAAGGATAAAATATATCCTGGACTATTCCATTCGTAGTATTTATGACAAGGTTAACAATGCTAAATCGCCATAGAAACGGTGCATATCAGTGAGTATTTGGACGTGTAGAAATACCATCGGGTATTACACTAGTGATCAAAGTGAGTATTTCACTCAAAGATGTGGATACCTCCAATTTGTGCTTTCTTCGTATTTAATGGAATATTTTTCTGAATATCTTCATCAATTTCATCTTCTGATCTATCACCAAACCTTTTTGAACTGGTTTCCATATCAAAACGCAATTTATTTTTCTCTATTATTCGTCAAAGAGAATGCAAGGAATTTTAATTTTTCAGTTTGACAGAAGTTTGTTTACTCGTTCCTATGAAAATTGCGTAAGTTGTTACTAGATTCATAGAAATTAATTTGAAAAAATGGTTTGACTCCTGGAATAGTCCTCCATATACCATTTGTAGTTAAAGTATTATAGACTATTTTTGTGGCGCAATCACTCATGTTTATTGTGCTTGTGAATACCACTTGTGCTGCACACTCGTGGTATTCAAACGCAAGCACAATAAACATTCGTGATAGCACCACAAAAATAATCGAAAATACTTGAACTACTTATGGTATAATATATGAGAATAAAATTTGTACCAAACATTGAAATATTCTTTTGCAAAAGATAATTTCTTCTCCAAGTTATATTATTTTGAACATAAAAATATAAGTACATTTCAGATACGCGTTATTTCAAACACTAGCTTTGCTCGAGATTAAACAATTTGTAGCTAAGGAGATTTTCGTAGACATATTACATAACATACTATTTTAGTCCATATTTTTTCTTTCAAATATTCAGGAGAGCCCCAGACGGATATTCAAATCCAATATTAGAATTGGACAATTACTGCAATAAATTAAGCATGAAAAATTAGATGAGTGTAATAATTTTAGTTTACGAATTGTGTTATTTGTTTAACAAGTACAAAAAATGCTAGATTTTGGGATTCGTATTTTATGTCATGGCATGGCAATTTGTTGAAATATCAAAATGGACTAGTTTTGCATGTAGTGTAGTGTTACAGTGTGAAATATTCTTGAACTGAAAATCAAAATTCAAAACAGATTTCACAGAATTTTGGTATTTTCGACAGTCAATAGAATAATTTTAATTGAAAAATCGAACTACAAATCATCATCCTAGATCGGGCAGCGATTGTTCATACGTCTTTGTTGGGAGTCAAGTCACAGATAGTCGGACTTGCGTGCCAAACGTATTCTCCCAAATGTTGGTGAATTGTTAAATTAGAGTCGAATCCGGCAATCAAATAAAATTTTTGACAATTCATGGAATAATTCCTGATAAAAAATTGTAATTCAAATACTTGACATTTGCAGCAAGACCTTGTGGTTTGACTGGACGATACTGTGATGAGTATCAATAGGGAATGTTGATGAAATGTGAATTTGGTTCAAATATTTTTATTCCGAATTTTTATTGTCCGGACATTTGTATTAAACCATCATTCTGGTAATTAATATCTATTCAATTGCTTGAGATTAATAAATAAAAATGCAAACTAAGCGAGGGAAATTCAAAATTCTAAAACGCAATATCATTGGTTAAAACAAAAAGTGACGTCAAATACTATGCCAACAAGTGTGCACTGCTTACATTTGTATTGCATTGCAGCTTTTGATTAGAAAACATAGTAATAACTCACGTGTTGTAAATTCATCTATTATTTAAATATAATTTTAGCATCCCAGTGAGATTATAAATCATTTAAGATAAAGTGGTTTTGTAAAAGCACAATCGAATAATCTGTCAAGAATAGATCCATTCATGATGTCGTCTATTTTCTTTCAAATCCAAATTTTACGTCCGCTGATGTAAAAAGAGTGAACACTGCAAAGTAATTATCCAATAATAACACATTATGTACGCTATTTTGATAAATACGATCTGAAATATGATGAGCAGTAAACATTACCTATAATTTTTGTTTATTTTAAAACGAGCTAATGTTAAACGAAGCCGCATACATATACTGTATTTTATTGCTAAAACTAATCACATATAATGTTATTAATGATTTGTCAAGTTTATTATGATACTTCATCTCTTCTGACAACCTTACATCATTTCTCACGTATTTTAAAACCTATCTGGATTGAAAAAAAGACTTTATCAGGTACATTTCTTATAGTATTTTGCATTCAGGCACAATGCTATACTTATAAACTGACTTTTGAGCTTTTTTAATACTGAAATAAGTTGAGAACGAAGACACCTATAGTAAACAATGGACTGTAATGTCACTGGACATGTTATTTGACGTCATCAATAGAGCGCGCGAAAATGGCGGCGTTTAAGCAGCTCAAAATTATTCTCAATTTTGAATATTTTTTTAAACTTGATTACAGCACTTTTAATCATAATTCATATTTTTTACTATGTTATAACGATGTAAATGGTGAATTGAAAATATAACATAAATTTATGATTATTCCCTATTATATATTCCAGAAAAACTATTTTTCTACTTTAGTAATTGATTGTGAATTTGTAACATCTGGAAGGTGACATATTAAAAATTCTCTTTACAATATATAATTTGATTCTAATTCAGTTCGTAATAAGAGTAATTTATTATTCTCCAGACTAGATTGAAACAAATATTGAATGAATTAATTCAAAATCGTTAAGAAGTACATGATAACCTATTGATTATTTTGTTTTTCTTTATTTGTTATTATAATTTCCAAGTATAAATAAATAACCAATTAAAAAAATTAGTGATAGTTATTTATAGTGAATTTTGTTTCCAAGGAAGATAAATACAAAATTGATAAATGCACACGTTTTCGCTCTTATCAAAATTTTTCCATAACTGCTGAGTTTATTGAGGAGTTCATAGTCACGCCATAGTGATTTCTTTGGATTTTAAAATTTTTTTAGAACTCGTACTAGTTGTATTTCGATTAGGTGACATTGTGAAGGACGTTCAAATACCGATTTTGTCATGGTTGTTTTGTTATTTGTTCAACAACTGAAACAGAAAACTTTATTGTTTTTTGTCGTGTATATTTATTTCGGAGCTATTAGTCTTAATAATTTTTTCTCATGAAACGTGATAATAGCTTTTTGTGTAATACGTTTATTATAATTTAGACTTTTTTTTTAAACGAATTACAGTAGGCAGAAAGTATTTACCAAAAATCTCGTCATTATACTAACGAAACTAAATAGTACCTCAGAATGAGCTTTAATATTTGTTATAATTATCCAAATCACTTTCAAAAGTCAATATTATATCCTAATATATCTTTTTGAGTGATTATATAGCTGTATTCCGGTAGTTTATTATTCGATGAAAAAATGACCACTAAAATCGGTCAAGATTTGGCACCTGTAGCATGGATTCATCGACGAACGGAAACACATGTAATTTTCCAAAGGAAAGTTCAAATCATAATAAACATTTAGAGAAAAATTTAAATGATATAATTATTGTTTTACAAACAGTCATATTCCAGTTTGATTGATGTGAAATTACCCCAGTTATATTTAATTACTTCTTACTCCATTCATCAATTTGAAAAAACTATCAGTAGTACTATGATCAGTGTGTGAACTAATAGGACTTGAATAAAAAGTCAGGAAGCATCAAATTTTATGCGTAACTTCCACATATTTTCCGTAGAATTTATTGTTATAACCTCACAATTCAAGATTGCACGCTTGAAATTATACTTCATTCTGGAGATAGTTAAAATAGTGACATATGCATGAAAACCTGACGTCATTAATTTGAAAAAAGTTCAAGGCTTTATGGATTTGCATCCATGGCAAGAATTCGCCTATTGACTCAGTCGATCTCAATCAAAATTAGATATGAGCATTTAGTTGTACAATCGTTTTAAATACTAATTTCCAACATTTTACGTTCAACCGTTTTGGATTTATGCGAAAAATTCAAAAAATGTTCCGAGTAAAGTGCACTTCCGGTACAGATGATTGCAACCATAATGCGAGGTGCACATCTAGACCATATACTAGTTTCAAATCAAGCCGAAAATAGTCAAAATGGATTGAGGGATGCTCAGAACAGATGTATCCATCAAAATCTCGATATGTGAATTTTGTCGATTGCACAATACTCCCTTATACTTTGTACAAGTAAGTAAAAAGTCGGTAAGAACATTCTACTTCTAGGCCAGTAATTGATAAAAAATTTAAGAATCATCTTGATGATGAAAGCGCATTTTTGATAGCTCATGAATGCTTGTTACTTCAGGAACTTCGCAAATTACCATCTTCCACAATTATTGAGCTTGAAATCAAGCAGTTTAGGCAAACTTACGAAACAGTAGCCTCCATTTCGTACTAGTTTCAAGTTGACTATTTGAAATGTACATAATTTATGCATGTACAAACTCAAAAATACCTTTTAATCTTCATTGCTTAGTTATTGACTGACGAGAGATCAAATGCTGTACCTTAAAATAATAATTTGATATTCATCAAATTTATATAAATAAAATACACCAAAAGTAAAAAATTTTCATCCAATAATAAAAATTCATTCTAATAAGCTTCAAATTCGTGTCAAACTAGTCATTGAATGAATCCTGGACAGATTTTACAACTGTACATAATAATAGTGACACCCACGGCTAAAGTTGTAACTAAATTTTTATCTACTTGAATAAACTTCAGCTGCCCTATCCCTAATGTCATATGTATCTATGAGCATTGTTTTACTTGAAACAAGTAATTGAGTAATTTAATCTTCCACAATCACTGAGCTTGAATTAAAGCAATTTGTGCAAACCTACGAAACAGCAGCTTTTATTTAGTACCAGTTTCAAGTCTGTAAATAGTATAATTGCTGAGAACTCAGCGTCACGCCAGCCAGCCAGCCAGACAGCCAAATTAAATATAATAGCGCTAAAAATGCGCTAAAAATAATGTATTCAATATACTCTTGATACATAGAATACTGTTTTCGATTTTTAGAAAATCTAATGAATACTACTACTCTTATGATACCGCGAATTGGAAGAGGGTATTAGTATTATTGTCCAGAATGAATTTGACTACACTTGACGAAGGTGAGGACGAAGTTTAAGGCATTGGTTTGTGCAGCCAAATTCACAATAAATTAATAAAACGAAATATAACCTTCATTAATCATTTCATTGATTAATATTATATCATGTTTTCCAAATTTTCTGTGCATTAACGTTTACAGCAAACGCAAACACTATAGCGAACATTATCATTTTTCCCTCTCAGTAGGGAATTAATAATCAATTACTCTATGTCAACACAGAATTAATAATAATTGTTTCCATCGTATTAAAATTGAGTGCTTTCGAAGCAGAAATTTTAAGTATGTATAGAAAATAAGTACGTAGTTTTATTAAAAAATTCCAAAAATCAAATGCAATTCATGCACACTTGAACGAAGTGTAATATTTTTCATAAAAAATTTGAAATCTGAAAGTAACTGAATTATAGAAATATAAATTACTTTTCACAAGGAATTGAAGTGAACAGATGCTTGTTATGTAAGCGTTTGTCACGAGTAAGAATCTATTTGGAATATCTTACAAGTAGGAAGCACTACAAATCGAATGTAGCTCCAACTTTCAATTGATAATATAATGTAACTAGCAATTCCACAATTTTATAATGTCTTATAGAACCATTATTGAAGAAATTTTTTCCAAACAAAAAAGAAACTCTAAATTGACTTTCGGTTATGAATATGACACTGACAACAGTTCTTTATGAAATTGCAGCTAGTGGAAGAAAATATAAAAAAAACCTCTATAGAACACAAATTTGGTCATGAATATTTATAATTTATACGGTCGGAAAGTAGCGAAATATTCATCTTTATCTATTCAAGGTCAAATCCTTTTCACAAGACCACATTGTGTTATTGGATTCAGATAAATATATTAATTAATCATTGTAAGCTTACTAGATGGATCAAATCGTAATGAAATTGTGTTGCTCAATAATCTTTTATATGAAATACTAAATTAACTCACTTCAAGTGGAACAGGTTAAAATACACATGAGAAATATTTTTACATCATACTCGTGTTCAAATATAATGGAATTACAAATGTTCCGATTTCTTCATTTCGCTTGGTGATTAAAGTAACAGTTATTTACAATATTTTCACGATTCAGTCAACAAGTGTGCGCCTAGACGAGATGTTTATGCTTTTCGAACGTACTTTTATGCACATTAAATATATTTATTGTTGATTATAATACGTACGTTCGTTCACCTTATCTTCAATTTTATTTTCTGGTTTTTGGTTTGTTGCTAAGCAATACAGCCGAATTTATTATATATAAATGCAAAAACCTATTATCAGCTTATTTTTTGTAAGAAAATATTTACTTTGTAATAAAACGTATTAAATTAGATTAGAAAATTTTGGAATTTAAGGAAAAAATTGTGGTATATTGATTATCATAAATCTTATTCAGATACTTTTTGATTTGTTTTAGATTGAGTGAAGTATAATTGTTTCTATGTCCTATTGATAATTGACTTTTATTTATGAATAATTAGTATTTCATTAATTTTATCTCGAAGCTATCGTTGAAATATGTGAAGTTTATCAAAAATGTTAATAGAGTCAATTTTGAAGCAACTTGTAAAAATATATTTTTTTGTATATCATATTTTGTGCAGACGATTTTTTTACAATATCAAATTTGACTTTTGACATGAAAAATCATACAGAAATATGTATAGAAATGAAAACCAATCAAACAGCGTCAGCCGGTCACCAGTTTCGGTTACAAATTGACCCTTGGTTGAACGCTACAATTAGATGCCAACTTTGGTTTTGACCAATACGCGATCGACGAAGGCTGAAGCCGAAACTTTGTTTATTTATTTGTTTCTTTCCCATGTAGCTAAAACAGAGGTCGAGAAAATTCCAATTTCATTATTTGTCCCCGAATTTTCGGTTATAAGAGTGGTCCTTTCTTCTATCTAATTTAAAAAGTCATTTGTTAATGACGAAAAAATGAAGGGGAGAATTATATCTATTAGTGTGACTGTCAAATTATCCACAAGTGATATTTTTGCCTCCAAAAACTTTTATGGTGTAATGGATTACCTGTTTAGACCATTTATTTTATTATCTTTTATCTGAGACAGTTGTCAACAAACTTTAACAATATTTTTCTGGTAAACGCGAAAGATAATACTTTGGTATTATCAGTGTTGAAAAAATTCCATTCTGTTGGACTGTATTTTGCAGATATCTCTCTAAAATGTATAACAGCAAATAACTAGAATAATTTTCCTGACAGAAATCACAATGACAGGACATACATTGCCAAAATTTTTGATTGAAATGGTACATTAGTCGGACATTAAGCATTGAAGGCACCACGGACGATAAAGCCTACGGGCAACGCACACACCTCGGGCCGAAGGCTCTTGGAAACTACACTGTTGACCTCAGGTATTATTGTCTTTTTAACACCCTTGATACTGTAATTACTATTATTTAGAGCCGCAAAAAAAATCTTGTATGCCATACGAGTGTGAAAATAGCCCCATTATACTTTTATTGAATGTTATACAATTTTTTTCATTTATTCTGAACGCAAAGAATGGAACTGAATTTTAATGCTTCAACAGATAAACAACCTCTTCCGTAAAATTGAAAACTGTAATGTAAATATAAAAATTAATGCCGCAGAACGTCATGAGAATTTTTATCTACTTTTGAATAAGTGACTTACTTTCATTTGATGTATAAATTCAACTTCTTTGTTCAATATTTATGGGTATTTAAATTTAAAATCGTGATTGCTAGTAATCGAAATTATATTTTATTGTTCACGTGATAATGAAATTCAAAAACAATGAATGTAGGATTCTTTTAATTACAGAAAATCCATTAAATTTTTATATTATTAACTTTTTATTCCAAACAATACTTAAATTTTTTATTAGGGATATCATTTATTGAATCAGTATTTTTACTGTTAGGGTCTCGATGTGCACCTCGCATTATGGTTGCAATCGTCTGTACTGGAAGTGCACTTTACCTGATACTTATTTTGAGTTCTCCGCATAAATTTAGAATGATTAGCCGTAGGATACTGAAATTCAGTATTTGAAATTGCTGTAGTATCCAAATGATCATCTCCTATTTCAGTCCCAATCGACTAAGCTGGAAGTGCATTTCATATTAGAGACTTTTCGAATTTTTCTCATAAATTTAAAATAATCAGTCGCAGAATATTGAGATTTTGTATTAAGCACATTTATAGCATCTAGTTGTACACCTTGCATTATGATTGTGATCGGTTGAGCCGGGAGTGCAGTTTACTCGAAACATTTTTCAATTTTCCCCATAAATCAAAAACGATTGGACGTAGAATATTAGAATATAGTATTCAAGATGATAGTACTGTCTAGATGCTCATATCCTATTTTCATTGAGATCGACTGAGTCGAAAGTGCACTATACTTGACGATCTTGGAATTTTGCGCATAAATTCAGAACTATTAGCCGTAGAATCCTGGAAATTAGTATCTAGGAATGTTGTAGCATAAGAATGATGACCTACTGTTTCCATAGCAATCGAATAGCCGTGGAATGATGAGATGTTGTGTACGATTATATATAATATCCAATTATGTACAAGTAAGTCACGTGATGTCCACGTCAGATTTTTTCATAATAATTTTTATGAATTTAAATTCAACTATTAAAATTTCAGTTTCAAATTTTTCCATCGTTCAGTGAGCGTTGAAAAAATATACTCCTACATAATCACACATGTGTAAGTGTAGCACGTTTAGCAAGTTGAATGATTTGAAGGTTCGTAGTAGTTTTCATTATCATAATCCAACAGTTTTAGTCACACCTTGAGCATCCTCAGGACATTTTGAGTAAAACTGAAAGTCATTTGCTAAAATAAGAATTATATATTACAATGAGTTTGTTAATAGACGAAAAATGATTCAAAAAAAGTATTCTAAATAATCTGACGTGTACATCATCGCTTCTTTCCTTGGCTAATAGTTTTGGATTCATCCAAAAAATTCTAAAAGACTGTCAAGTAAAGTGCGCTTTCGGCTCAGTTGGTTGCTAAAACATTCCTAAATACTGATTTTCAAGATTCTTCGACTAACAGTGTTGAATTTATGCGCGAAATTGAAAAAAAATTCAACTCAAGGGCATTTCCGGTTCGGTCTATTGTTATGAAAATAGTTGGCAATCACTCAGATGCTACAGCAGACTGAAATATTAAATTTCAATACTCTATGGCTAATCGTTTTGACTTTAAGCCAAAAATTCAAGTAAAGTGCATTTCCGGCTCAGTCGATCTTAATGGAAATAGGTATCTAGATGATACATTTGTATCAAATGCTGAATTTCAATATTCTACGTTCAACTGTTTTTAGGCGAAAAATTCAAAAAGTGTTTCGAGTAAAGTGTTGCCGGTACAGACGATTGCAATCATAATGCGAGGTGCATAACTGGATGTTACAGAAGTGCTCAACACGAAATTTAAATATTCTACGACTGATCATTTTGAATTTATGCGGAAAATTCAAAAAGTCTGTTATATAAAGTGTACTTCCGGCTCAGCCGATTAGTACAAAAAAATTTGATAATCATTAAGTTGCTACAGCAATTCCAAATATCAAATTTCAGTATCCTACGGCCAATCATTCTGGATTTATGCGAAAAATTCTAAAAAAGTTTTAAGTAAAGTGCACTTTCGGTACAGATGATTGCAACCATAATGCGAGGTGCACAATTAGACCCTAGACCAGTCTTAAATACAAAACTTCAATATCATACGTTCAACGGGTTTTGAGATTTGCGAGTTACGAATGCACATGCGTACCGACATCAAGCCGAAAATAGTCAAAATGGATATTTTCATCAGAATTTATTATAAAATATTTATATATATATATATATATATATATATTAATTGTACCAAACACTAACAATTCATTAATAAATTAATAATATTGATCTTTATGGACGCACTTTTGTTTAAACGTTTTTTTTTTTAGCTGAGTGATTCACGCAAGGCGTAGTACTATCACATAGTTTACCTTAGGTAATAATTTGAGTAAGAATCACTTACAGTGACCTGTTCTACTTGAATTTGCTCCAATTTTACGTGGGCAGTCTGACCTAGCCAAGACACTGGTTTATATTTAGATTTGTTACGGTTAGTTGCCGACTATAAAAACTTATTTTCAATTTTTATATTGGATTTTGTAAGATCAACCTTGAAAAAACTTATAGCATTTTAATTGTTTGACATTTTGAAAATAGCTGTATATTATTTCTTGGAATTTTATTGAATCAACAGTTTAAAAAAATATTAGTATAGTTCCTGTTTGGAGTAATTTAATTTGAGGCAGTGGAAACAATATAATAATATTCAAGTATTTTATGAGATTTGATTAATTTTGTTAGTGTTTTGAGGCCTCGAGCTTTTTTTGCAGAAGTATTTGCGTGTTCAAGTAAGCAACCAAAATTAAAATAATATTTACACGAAACTTCCGCAGACTTTAAATTTAAAATATAAGAAATAGATTCTGTCTCACAAAAATTAAAATCTTACGAGCTGTAAAAACTTTTGCTATAATAGTTATTGCAAACAAAAAAATACTAATTAAGATCGTTATGATTCCAGCTAGAAATGGGTCAGTGTGTCACAGAACTGCATCGCAGAAATATTTTTACCATAAAAGTGCGCAAAATATGCTGGAATTGATCTCCATTTTTGATAGGCACCTGCAGGTAACCCGCTGCATAAGGTTTTAGATAAGAGCCCTAGAATGCCTGATGAAATATTCATGAGAACGCAGTTTATTCAAGTCATTCGGAAGCTACAACTGTTCATATAATTTATTGTAGCATTTGATTTTGCAATCTCTGGAAAAGATTCAACTTAAAATTCAAAACACAACGAAAATCTATATTCTATATATCGGAATGAATATTGTATGAGTATTTTATTCTTCTGCTTTTTGGATCATTTAAGCACGCTTATTGGAATTAAATAATCTGACACAAATAACAGTCGATTTTTAAAAAAAATTAATTGTATTCAATCCCCTAATTAATATTCTTACCTTCCACTAGTATTCAGCAAGGTTCATATCGAAAGTTTCTTGGACTCAGATATTTCTCAGTCTTGATTTTCTATCAATCTACTACAGGTAGTATTAACTACAGTTTTAACATCTTTTTAGTTACTTTAAACCGTAAATTGGAACAAATAATCACTATATTCACTACTAAACTCCAAACAGAACACCATATTCAGATAAAACTAATAGCAATGATCATAGAGCGTCTGCATATACGGATATTGAGAATCTCGCTTGATCGTGCGAGTTTGAACCACTGTATTAGATTTAATTTGGATATTTTCCTATGTTCATTTGTTTTTATTTCATAGTTACAAAAATACTTTATTCAAATTATTTAAACGTCAATATTTACGCGGTCCAAATAATATATCCGATAAATACAGTAATTCTAGAATAATTCAAGGTATTAATATTTATATCATTCAAAGTATCATTTTATTTGTAACACAAAAGTATACCCAAATTATTAATTCGAAAATAATGTTGACACAATCCATCAAAAAATGAATTGCGTTAATACTGTGTATTCACTTTTAGAATATATCATATAACATCTTGGAGACTCCCATTCTATCATTGTTTCATACCTACAATTTTTTAAATGTACCAATATTATTTAATTCAGCTGTGTACGTATAATATAACTTGCATAGCATAAAAATTACGTTGAAATTATTTATTCTCAGTATTTTTTTCTTCAATTATAACGTGCCTATTGAAGAAAACGTCTTAATTCGTCCAAATTGACAGGATAACCTCAAATTATGACGCCGATGATCTTGGGGATTGGGTTTGTTTGTATCAACGCTGTATCCCTTCTACCGAGGAAGCATTGAGGAAAAGCGTGGAATTTGTTTTGCCATATTAAATATGTTGAAGAATATGTTGCTGACAATATTAACAACAAAATTATTGCGGAGTGCATCCGACAAACTTCTATGACTGAAACACCTTACAAATTAGAAATGGAGGTAAATTCATGAATCCCAAATCGATGAAGAGTTTTTCTAATTTCACAATTGAATTACAAACAACTTTGTTATATGGATTAATAATGAATGACAGATAATACTTTATTTACCGCTTTGATCCACTTCACTCTTTTTTTTATGTTATAACTGGTACAGGAAATCTATGAAACTCTATTTCACTTGAATCATCCTTAACACAACAGCCTGAAACAGAATAAGCGTTTCCCTATGTTTTATATGCAATTATTTTCACTTTTAAACTACAATGCTCAATGACAGCTCAATGACGTATTCTGAGAAATGGAGTTCAATGCTTACAATGGTGCTCACCATGAGCGCTCGCATCGATATTTGTTCAAACTCCGCCTCCTTGCACATAGCCTATAATCCGGAACTTTTTTTGAAATTTTGATCACATGATTGTGAATATGCAATTTTAAATCTTTTATTTTTTATTATTATTTGTCAATTTTTATCGCGACATTAACCAAAGTAATAGCAAATGTTTCCCTTTCGAATTCAAGTATAGAAAGAAAAGAATATCACTTAGGATTGAAATATTCTCGATACTGATTCACAGGAGTTTTAATTTAAACAAACAAAAATATCATGTTTCCTAGTTACAGCAAGTAACTAGAGTAATTTCTCTGACAGAAATCACAAAGACAGGACATACTGCGCTAAAAATTTTGATTGAAATAGTACATTAGTCGGACATTAAACATTAAAGGCACTACGGGAGTTGAACGGACGATAATGCTTACAAGTCAACGTACACACTTCGAGTCAGAAGTAAAAGTAAAAAAGGAAAGTACACTGTTGATTTCGGGCATTTCCTCAAAAATCTTAGAAAGGAATAAAATAACACTCGTATTTTCCTAGATGTCCGGTAGACCGTCCTCATTTAAAAGTAAGCAGCCAAATCTATAGAAAAATAAAAATTAATATTCAATTATATTTGTTTGATTTCCATGGCAATTCAATTTTCAACATCACTCAACATTTTATCTGCGAGAACAGATGTACCAACAAAATTAGTGAAGAAATGATGAAACCAGAATCCATCCACTGATTACTATTCTTACGTTTTTGATCTAGAATCAGAAAGTGAGAATATATTGACAATCCAAGCTCTGTTACATGACTTCATAACAATGTTTCATTCGAGTTCTTAAGCCCTGTATATCCACTAGAACTAATAAAATAAATATATTCATCTACGATCGTGTAAAAAGTGGCGTTATTTTACATAATTTTCAGTGTAAAAAATTAACTTTTATATTGAAATTATACTTTGGTGCTTGGAAATGATTTTTTTTTATCGAGGCGCTAGCTCAGAAACAGATCATTCGAAAGCACCAAAGAAATTCTGCGCACGAGTTGCATACAACAGTTTTCCTATAGATGTCAAAAAATTATAGGAAAAATATTAATATCATATTGAAGTACAAAAATTAATGGAGTTGTTTATCATGCCGACGTATAGAAATACTTTGTGCACGTTGTCAAGATAAAAAATCAATACACGAAATACTTCGTGTACATTGTCATGATAAACAACTCCAATTTGATATTTCGCATACTAATAATGATGTAAAAATGTAACCATTTTTTGTCGTCTATTAGTGAGAGAGTCCAATTTTTTCGTTACCTCCAATTCACAAAAAAATAAATAATGAAAAATTCACTATTTCTGATCTTTTGCTACGTTCTTATTTTTAACCAAAGCGCATGTGCAACAAAGAATAACTTTTTACACTCATTTCTTGAGAAACTATTATTAACTACATACAATAGTTGAATTTTATTGTGACAAGTATTTGATTTTTATTCAAAAATATTTTTTGGCACGATGAACTAATGAATATAAACAATGAATATGGAGATAATACATTAATCAGATCTTTGTTCATTGTATAGGATCTCATTTTGAACTTTGGAAAAATTTTAAATATGAAACAATAAAATCTGTAATATCTGTCATATGAGCAAAAATATTTTTCACAATTTTATCTTTGAAAATAAACACGTGCTGTTTCCGTCAACGTCAAAAAGATTATCTATATTGACGATAACTATGCTATTAATTCACATGAGAGAAAAAAATAAAAATTTAGATATTTAAAATGGATTAGTAGACAGTAATTGTATTTGCAGCACGTGCCATTTTGTTTCATTCAAGGTATTTAATCGAAATTACTAATAGAATACGAAACTTTTTTAGTATTGAAAATACGAAACTGAGGAACTGAAACGTAGAATTAAAACTTTGAGGACAAAGACAAACATCCTCAAACTCTATCAGTACTTTCTTAAATGGCAACGAACATATTTTTTATACTATATATATTTATATATTTCCATTACCTGTTTCACTGCCTCAAAAAAACTTGTCACCAATATCTAAAAACCCTTATTAAATTATTCTATCTTTCTGGAATTTGTCATATTTCTTCACCAGTTTCTTTTCAAAATAACGCAGGTCCAATTTCAAGGATCACCTGTTCGAAAAGAACTGGAATCTAAAGCAATCACTCTTGGCAAATATAAGACGAGACATTCTGGAATACATTTGCAGTTCTGTATAGGGTACATCGTATCGATTTAAAGATTACCAGGAACAAATAATAGATTCTCAGAAAAAAACTTTGCCCAGGTCTATTCTCTTGCATTCAATGAGGTTTAATTGATAGTTTATGGAATAGCAGATGGTATTTTTGAAATTCTGGGTTAGATGAATTCGGTTTACGATCTCTTTTACTCCGATTATAAATGGCTGTATAAACCATCTCAAACATTAATTAAAAGTGCCATTTAAGACAATATGTCGCCATATTGAAACATTGTATTGAATTATAATTTGTAAGATAGTGCGAATTTTAATTCGGCCACGGTCACACTAAAGGAATCATCCTATAATATCTATTGAAGACTATTTTTTTTTTCAGTATCACGGTAGCAATAGTATATCGTGCAGCAAGAGCAAAAAAGCATTAATTACAATCTATTAAGAATAAAACGCTTGCTAAATGAAGGTCAAACTGAAAATAGTTGACACCAAAATATTTAGAGTAGTTTTAGTTCTGTACATAAATAAGTTATGCAAATCTAGTCATACGAACAGAATTATTAATGACTAAGCTAAGTTTGCTAGCCTCGTGTATCCTACTCAGCTGATGTTAATAATTTACTGCTAAAAATTGCATTTTAATGTCATTTAAATAAAATTGTGAAATTATTTTGATAAGGCTCCATTCATAAGCTGATGGCTCAAAGTTCGAAAAACGTTATCATGCTTCAGCAGATTAAATTCAATTCATCAATTTATTATCGTAAAACTATTTCTGCAGAGTTTGTTGATATTGATTTTTCGTTACGGCACGTTAAAACTAATAGGGCAAATCTGCCAACATAATAAAAAAACAGTATCAAAGATTAGATAAAAAATTGGTTACAAGTAGGATTTTACTGACGACCAAATTTAATTCTACCGAAAAATATGAACATTTGCGTCGAGCACTTGACTGTTATTCAGGTAACTCTGCTATTTGATTGGTTTGTGGTTTATTATTTAGTGCCAATTCACAATGAGCGTAAACGTACAGAGTACGTAACCGTAAACATAAACATAAAGTTGAACTACTGTATTTCAATGCCCGTGTTCACAATGCTCTTACGTATTTCTTACGTTTACGTATTGATATAAGTGCTACGTAATGAAAACGTAAAGTTGAGATAAATTCAACTTAATGTTATGTTTACGTACGAAACAACTGATAGCGCATGCGTCAACTTTAAACACATGTTTTCATCTGACAGTTAACAACACCCTGGATCGAAACATGCTTCAAATATGATTGACATAGAATTATTAATAAAAACAACAACAATCTCTTCCTCGTCTTGATATTTCTCACGTTGGCGACTTTTATAACGCAGTTTCAATAATATTGAAACAATCGCAAGATCTTTTTCAGGCATCATACAATAAAAAAAAACAAACTAAACTCAAAACCAACACAATACATCAATAAACCTAATTTGTACCAACGTAAAATGAAAAAAACATATTATTTTAATATTTTACGTTACGATCACTGTGAACATACATAATTTCTTACGTTTATGTTTTTACGTACTCCTTATGTTTACGCACATTGTGAATTGGCACTTAGATACAGGGAAAACGCCTTACGGTATATGTTCTGCGCTTACGGGGAATCAAACCTCAGGCGCAGCTGTACATTTTAATTGTTACCTGGTTCTAAGAGATGGCGCAGATGTCCAATTTAATAAGAAATTCATATCTGGTGTGATGCGGTTGGCAATTCCTGATTTTTCTAGCCTAGCTAGAGAACAAATTTATTTTGTTCTTCAAATATTAGTGGATTTATAAAACAGATGTCTCAAAAATATCACAAAAGTCATTCATAAGTCAGGACCGCATTTTTCTTCTTAGAAGGAGGTATGCGTATTCATTTTACGAATAGATCAAATTTGAATGCTTTAGAAAAGTCTCATATTAAATAAAATTTTCTACTACTTATACGATTATTGCGTAGTGAAAAAAGATCAATTGAATCGTTTGTTAATTATCTGTGTTTCATTATGATGCAATTTCGCACAAACAATTTCATGTATATATTATTCGATTTTAATTGTTAATTGAACCTATTGTCTCTCGGAACTGATTTATTGGCCTTTTTGCATTGCCATATTTCCCAGCTTTCCATCGTCGTTAGATCATTTAAACAAATAAAAATATTTTTCAATAGGAGCGGGAAACTGCTAATCCAGTCGGCAAATGTCGAATTAGCGGCGTTAAATTAATTATTAGAATTGAATAACACTTACATGGAATTGTTTGTTAGAAATTACACTATGAAATTTTCAATAGGAATTTCAAACGGAAAAATCAATAAAAAATGACCCAAGTTAAGTTAAAATTAACAGTGATAAATAATGCCTCGTGCGGAGCGGTTGGTTGATTTTCGACAATACAACACAGTGGGCTCTTCTCAAAACTTGAGTAGAACTCTGGAATAGAGAATATGCATGAAATTTAAATTTGGTTTAAATATTTTTTTTCCGAATTCATATTGGCCGGATCTTTGTACCAAACCATCATTTTGGTATTTAATATCTTTTTAATTGCTTAAATTTAATAAATAAAAATGCAAACTAAGCGCGGGAAATCCAAAGTTCTAAAACACAACACCATTGGTTAAAACAAAATGTGACGTCAAATACTATGCCAACAAGTGCGCACTACTTACATTTGTATGGCATTGCAGGCTTTTGATTAGAAAACATAGTAATTACGTGTGTGTTGTAAATTCATTTATTGTTTAAGTGTAACTTAAGCATCCTAGTGAGATCATAAATCATTTAAGACAGTGGTTTTGTAAAAGCACAATCGGATAATCTGTCAAGAATAGATCCATTCATGATGTCGTCTTATTTTCTTTCTAATCCAAATTTTACGTCCGCTGAAGTAAAAAGAGCGAACACTGCAAAGTGATTATTCAATAATAACACATTATGTACGCTATTTTAATAAATACAATCCGAAATATGACGGGCAGTAAACATAACCTATGATTTTTGTTTATTTTAAAACAAGCAAATGTTGAACGAAGTCGCATACGTACACTGTATTTTATTGCTAAAACTAATCACATAATGTTATTCATGATCTGTCAAATTTATTATGATACTTCATCTTTTCTAATAACCTCACATCATTTCTCACGTATTTCAAAACCTGTCTGGATTGGAAAAAAGACTTTACCAGGTACATTTCTGATAGTATTTTGCATTCAGGCACAATGCAATACTTATTAATTGACTTTTGAGCTTTTTTAATACTGAAAAGAGCTGAGAACGAAAAAACCTATGGTAAGCAATAGACTGTAATGTCACTGGACATATTATTTGACGTCATCCATAGAGCGCGCGAAAATGGCGGCGTTTAAGCTGCTCAAATTATTCTCAATTTCAGATATTTTTTTAAACTTGATTAGAGCACTTTAAAACATGATTCATATTTTTTACTATGTTATAACGATGTAATCAGTGAATTAAAAATAAAAAATAAATTCATGAATATACCCTTTTGTAGATTCCGGATTTATTTACAACTTCAAATGGCGGGATACGAACACTCCCGTTATATAGATATCAGAACCCTGAAAACAAAAGATATGATTTGCTATTTTCTGCAGAAAAAATATTAAAATTCAAGTTTAAAAATTATAATTCTCTATAAATAACAAATCTTGACTTGTAACCTATGTAAAATAGATATCGCACATAAATTTTACATATTTATCATATTTTTTGTAATGTCGTCTGAATGCTGATAGCATTGGTGAATGTGTTGGTTAAACTTGACAATATACTTGTCAAACAAGTGTAATAAATCATTAAATGGGACATAAATCAAGAAATATTTTATCGATAATAACATTTTATCGCATTGAGAAGTTCAACGTTTATGAATCATATTTTAAGTCTTAAAAATGAGAATTTCAAAAGTTCTTTCTTAGTAAATTGATATCTCTACTATATTAATTTTCAAAATTGTTGAAACTGAAAAAAAATATTTGATTCCAACGAGCTCTCATTTCAAATTAATCTCTTAAAAGCAGAAATCTGAAAATTTCTTGTTGCATAAGCAACCATTTAACAAAACAAACATCACGGCCTCGTATGAATAATTAAACGTCTGTCCTTAGTCCCTGACCGCGAAAAAATCGGCGAAGATGTCACATGATATAATCGCGAAATTGTCTGAAGAGTGGCCAGTAGATTCGCCTTGACCTTATGAGATGTCAAGGTCGTTCTCTCGTAAAAATACTTAAACGACAACGCAACAGGTACAGGGGAAAGTTCAGAGAGGACGAAAAGTGTAAAACTACTGCAGGTAGAATTAGGAAGCTGAAAAATCATAAACATTTTCTCACACAGACAATATTTAATACGTAAGATAAGATATCTGGACAACGGTATTGATTAAAATTATATTTTAAATTCAAATTACTTTTTGCAGAAACTTACCGTAATATAAATTACCGTAAGGTTATTAAATTTGCAAAAGATGTGCAACCACTAATTATAACTTTCAGTGATTCGGATGTGTCCTATATTAATATTGAAGATGAGTAGATAGACGAGGATTAATAATGCAACATTTTGTTAAAAACATAGTCTACATACTGAAGACACGAAATAAATCAAATTCTGATACAATTTTTTGTTACGGCCCTGGGACACCTCAGGCTTGTGGTTTTGGCTAATTTTTTGTTACGGCCCTGGGGCACCTCAGGCTTGTGGTTTTGGCTATTGTGTGACTGCAATAAACCGTCAACGATTATTAGGTAGAATACACATTGATTTAAAAAAGTTTTATATAATTCAATTTCTGTAGTTCATTTATGAATTGGTATTTGAACCTACAAAAACTAAGCACGTTAAGATTCAAATTGTATATTATTCAAACTATGTGCAAATTCTAATAGGTGACGCATGTGTTTTACTGCGCGAATAGTACATAACTTTTCTCATTATAAAGTCATATTTTTTTTTCACGTAAGCAAAAAGAGTAAGGCAGCGAATCCGTGGAATATGAATTTTTTAAATAGTGTGCATAATGTAGCTTCGGTGCACCGAGAAATAATTTTTTATCTAATTATGTTCTTTTTGTGGCAAGAGGATTTTAATATTTTCTCCCATCTTACACACGAAATTAAAACATTCTAGGGAAGAATATTTTAAAGAGTTAGAACTGATAGTTCACTCTTGATAACTTCATATTAAAAAATGGAAGAATCATCTAGATGATGAAAGCGCATTTTTGACAGCTCATGAATGCTTGTTTCTTCAGAGACTTCGCAAATTACCATCTCTTACAATTACTGAGCTTGAAATCAAGCAGTTTGGGCAAACTTACGAAACAGCAGCTTCCATTTAGTACTAGTTTCAAGTTGACTATTTGATAGGTACATAATTTATGTATGTACAAACTCAAAAATACCTTTTAATCTTCATTGTTCAGTTATTGATTGACGAAAGGTCAGGTGCTGTACCTTAAAATGATAATTTGATCTTTATCAAAGCTATATTAAAAAAATACACCAAAAGTAAACAAATTTCCATCCAATAATAATAATTCATTCTAATAAGCTTCAAATTCACGTCAAGCAAGTCATTGAATGAATCCCAGACAGATTTGACAACTGTACATAATAATAGTGACACCCGCGGCGAAAGTTGTAACTAAATTTTTATCTACTTTAATTAATTTTAGTTGCCATATCTCCAATGTCATATATATCTATGGGTATTGTTTCACTTGAAATAAGTAATTGAATAATATAATCTTCCACAATCACTGAGCTTGGATTAAAGCAATTTATGCAAACCTACGAAACAGCAGCTTTTATTTAATACCAGTTTCAAGCCTGTAAATAGTATAGTTGCTGAGAACTCAGCATCACGCCAGCCAGCCAGCCAGCCAGCCAGCTAGACAGCCAGACAACCAAAGTGAATATAATAGCGCATTTTTTGGAAAAAAGCGCTATTATATTCACTATAAAAATGCGCTAAAAATTTAAGAATATTGTAGAAACATATGAATATCTTGCAGAAAAGCATTAAAAAATTCTTCAGTTAGTTGACATGTCTTGTTCACAACCTTCAGGTGCTTTGTTATATATTTCTTATTCATATCATGTAAGCTCATATGTCTAGCAGAACACAAAAAATCTTTGGTACGCCTGTTTGAGTTTCTGGTAAGTTCAACCCTGTTATTCTGACCCGGAACCAAAGCAGTAGACGTAGTTAAAATGCGGAACTGCAGACGTGAAGGAACGAAACATGTGCCTCTGAAATTGCATCCTTATAGGGTGTCGTTTACTTCCGTCTGTCGAACTTCAACCATAAAGTTTTGTCCGAAGGATTTCGACCGTGAAATTCAGTCAACAATTTCCAACATTATTATTTTCTTAAAGCGTCATGATAAATTTTGATAATTTTAGCCAATTAAAATCGCTAATACTTTGAAAGCCTCAAAAGTAGTTCTTGAAATCTTAATATTGCGCTAATAAGTTTTTACACCCTGTGTTTGGAAGTAATGCTTCTTCCATGAAAGTCCGTAGGGATGGGAATTGTGGGCAAGCCAAGTAGGTCAGCACGACATCTCAAGTCTCCTGGCAACGGGCGGTAACCTCCAGTGTCGCACGTCCCTTAGGGGATAGGATATTGATCTGGTGTTAATCGAAAATTATATCAGCACTCTCCAACAAATAAAATACTGGCTATTTGTTCAGACTGTTTATAAAATGTTAGAAAGAATTTCTACACTTCCTTACTTTTCTTTTAATCTTCATAAATTAATAGGAAATTACTGATATCCGCTTGCTAATAGTTCTATCTCTATTATATCAAATGACTTGCTCTCTCCGTCATGCAAGTGAAATGGGAATTATTTTGACAGCTCCGTTGCATTCACTGACATAACAAATTGAACACTTTTCGAAATTGTTTCGCATAGTTGCATTATTTTGTTGGTGAGAAACTTACATTCTTTATCTGAAACAATTCAAGCAATGGAATTTGAATGGTTTATATAAGTTTTATTTCCAACAGAAAAGAGGGACCGACAGAGATTTTACAGTATTCTAAATGATTTTTGCAGCAGTACTTTTTTAATATTACCTTCCGAATATTTGAAACTTCTGCAAATTATATCACAGGAAACTGCTGTCTGAAATTTGTCCTAAATTTTGTATCTCATCGAGTAGAATAATCTTATCTTATAAATTATGACGCTTAGTTTATGCTTGGAATATGATGAACCATATTGTCATTACTGACAGGTGAGAAATTCCGTAATAGTTTCAGCAAACTCCTCTCCACGTTTGATAACTAATTTGATACATAAGCATCTTATATTTCAATCAACATTTCAGAATCAGCCTCAAAACAAAACTAAGTGAATATTCCTACAAAAATGTTTTGTTTTGCCGATGTCTATATGAAGATTGTTGAATAGAATTCAACGGCTAGTAGCACGAATGACTAACTATACATGTATCCCTTGAGAAATACATCCCATAGCCGTGATGCATAATATATTTTTTCTCATAATTTTTTGACGTCTGTAGAGAAAATGTTGTATGCAACTTGTGCGCTATTTTTCTTTGGTGCCTTAGCTTTAATTTTCAAGCACCAAAATATAACTTCGCGCATTCCCGAGTAAATTGTGCTTCTGGTTTTCTTTCTATGTATTTAATCATCAGAATACGAGAATTGAGTGCGATAGAAAAAAAAAATTGTAGGCAATACGAGTATAAATTAGCATTATGACATTTGGCCAATAATTTTAGTGACTTGGCAAGCTTCATCATCAAATATTTGGCTTCATGTCATAATGCTCAACTTTACTCTTTAAATTAGGGGCAACAACCTGAAATCTATCGTGAAGTAGTTTCCCCTTTCAATTATTCTATTCTGTTCTCACTACAATGAAGTGTAATATGGAAATAGGATATGAATTTTTCGCTCCATCAACACTAGAAAATATTCCTACACATAAATCTTGGGAAATGTTCTATATTCTATGATAATAGTTTATGAGTACGTTCAGTTGTGAATGGTACAATAAATTTTCAGTACAATTGTAATATTAACACAGTTGCGGCGTAGATTCTTGGATATTATTTTAACGTATAATAGAGATAAATATATTCTCACTTTCCTGACGTTTGAAATGGAAAAATTGAAATTGCTATTTCTCTTTGCAATACGAAAGAGTACATGCTATATAAAATATATAATTTGTTCCTCTTCTACCCATTGGGTGTCGAGGTTGCTTCGCTCAAATATCTTCTATGAATTTTCTCCACTAGCTCGTGTGCTCTTCTGGTTGTTATTTTATTTTTGGTTATTATTTCTTGTATTACATCGTCCCATATTTTTCGTGACCTGTCGCGGTTTCCTTTCCCTATTGTTCTTGTTTTTCATATTTGTTCTACTTTTCTTTTATTCTCGAGTCGAATTAGATGTCTATACTAACCCAATTGTTTCTGCTCTATCTTCTTCATTACTGACTGTACTTCCAATCTCTCTCTAATCTTTTCATTTTTAATTTTGTCTAATTTTGTTACCCCTTCTATAGCTTCAAGACATTTTATTTCTACCGCTGTGATTTTACTTTGTTGTCTTTTATTTAGTACCCAGGTTTCTGAACTGTACAGCAGCATTGGTAATATTATTGTTTTGTATGGTCAGTTTCGTTCTTTTGTTCACTATTTAATGCTTTAATAGTGCCTTGCTAATTGAATGGTAAATTCCTATAGTTGCTTGTATTCTGCTATTCATTCAATCTTCGTACCCTCCTCTAATTTCGATTATACTTCCTAGATATCTTAAGCTCTAGATCTGTTGTATATTTTTATTCAATATTTGTATTTTCAATTGTTTTTCTTCTTTGACTATTATCATTAGTCATTACGCTTTTTTTGTTGGCATTTATTTTTATATTTGCTCTGAGTAGTTCTTCGTTCCATATCTTCAAATTCTCTTGCAGATTTTTCTCTGTATTCGCAAAGATTACCATGTCGTCTGTAAAAATGCACTCTGCTATTTTTATTTGTTTTAAATTGGATTATCCTATGGCAGTTTTTATTGTTCTTTTGTTTGCTTCAATATTAATTTCATCCATATGAACAATTACGGACTTGGAGCTCCTTCTTGTCCTAATCCTCCACCTGCTTTGAATTCTTCTGATAATAAGTTAGCGGTTCGTACATAGTTTATGTTATCTTTATATATATTTTGGATTCCTCCTAGTAGCTTCTGTCCTATATTTCTCCTTTTTAATATTTCTCACAATAATTCTCTGTTAACTGTTTAAGGTCTATAAAACATGCAAAGATTTCTTTGTTGTGTCTTAGTGATTTTTCCGTTATCTGTCGAATACATGATCTTGAGTGCTGCGGCATTTTCTAAATCCGTTTTGAGTATTTCCAATCTTGTCTTCTTCTAGCTTTCTCAGTTTACTTTAAGTATTGTTTTGCACACTTTTATTGCTGTACATAGGAGTGAGATCCCTGCTATATAATGAAAAAAAATTAATTACCACTGTTTGGTTCGTACTGTCGCCTTGAATGACGCACATAGTGATCAACCAATCATCATACGTGCATAATACTTTTTTTCCTATCCCAGAGCAGAATGAGTAGGATGTATTGCTATTTCATTGACTCTTCTGCCATGAAACTACGTAAGGAGTCACATCGAGTAAGTTCGGTAATCGTATGATTTAAGATCGGCTAAGATAGGAATCTAGCGTCAACAATGGTGGCGGTATCTATTCTGAAAACTTTTAAATTTATTAGCGATTACTCAATTAATTAAATATGCAAACACATGAAGAAAAAGAAGTAATAAATCACCCTGCTTTACTCTCTGCTGTGTATAATTTTGATTAGTGAGTCAAAGTGGGATTCTTTCACTTGAAAATCATTATTTTTTGTAACACGTACACTGAAAGTACCCTATTACTGAGCTGACTTCTGCTTCGAAAGTTCTCAATTCCAAACTATGGTAACAATTTTTATTAATTCTCTGTTGACTGAGAATTAATAGATATTAATGTCCACTGGGTAAAAATGAAGTTGTAGATCATGGAACATGGATGCCGTTAGATTTTTTAATTTCATTGATATATGTCAAATTGATATTTGAAAGAAATTTGTATTATAGAATGTGTTCGTTATAGTATGTGCATTTATTGTGAACGGGATAGCACAGAAAATGTGACAAATATCAATCAATAAAATAAATCATGTAAGTTATGTTTCATTGTATTAGTTTACTGTAATGTGATTGCATTTGCAAAGATCTGTTTGTCAAATTGATTAGATAGTTTCAATACATCAAAATTTATTCAAAACGCTTCGTAATGGGGGTACTTCAGTGCACTTGTTACAAAAAGTATCGTATGCAACACGGACACTGAACGACTATCATTATTTTCACGGACAAATACGAAGCTACGCCTTGGGCTTTGCCCTCGTCTTCGCCTCGTGCTTCGTCCTTGCCTTGTGCTTTGCCCTCGTCTTCACCGAATGCAGCCAAATTTATCCTGGACAAAAATGACAGTCGTTCGATCCTTGTAGCATAATATACTATTAATTTCATTTCGGAATATATTTTACAGCAGTATAGTAACACATGTCTGAACTCTTGCTTTGATTTTGTCACTATAGAATAATAAATTTCATATGAGTAAACTTTTGCGCTAGTTTCACTGTTTGAGAGAACGAGAAACCATCTGCACAGTGACGTCACTCTATTTCTAAATATTACGATCCAACGAAGAACAATTGAAACATGTAAACCACAGATTTCTTTTAAATATGATCCACTTTTATAAAATGAAATAATAACATCCAACACTTTTATTTGAAATATATTCAACCACACGGAAATAGTTGAAGATTTTCCTCTACATAGGAAATAATAGAGCCCAACAATTTTGTTGCAATTTCTTCCTGAAATTTGCTATTATTCTAAATTCATTCTCTAGAAGAGGATACAAAATTATTATTTTTCCATTATTACATAGTTCATAAAATATTCTTGAAAAATTGTAAGTAGATTTGATGATGGCCTGCTGAATCAAATGGTGATAATTAATATCTTAAGAAATAACAATAATTTGTAATTCGTATATTTTATTATTATTTATTATCAATAAAATAAGACTAAGTGCACTCCTAGTGATATCTCCTCGTACTTCTAAATATGATTAATCTGAAGAATGTAATCTTGAGTGTTTTTGCATTTATGGTGCCTGGTAAAACACTTAAGTATGTCTCCGTTTATTTATAGAAATTCGGACTACGCCTGGAAGACATGTCTCACTATTTTTAAATGCAAAAATCTTTAAACATTTTTCTAACCTAAATAGCTTCAATTCATGAGTACTTAAAGTGAAAATCATTTGTTCAGAACTTTTTATGTCTGCATCGGAATCTTCAGTTCCAATTATGATTTATGTTCTAATTAAATTATTTTAGTCTGTGTATTTCGGCTTTAGTTCGTGTTCAAGTTTCTAGACCGAAACGTGAAATATGCTTCTGAATTATACATAAAAACTGCGCTGCTTTATTAAAAATAACCTCCATTTAAACGTTTAGTATTAGCTATACTCGCTTCAGTAAACTTGTAGAATAAAAATTTTGCTTATAATATTTTTGAGTATATAATAATTTGGTAGAGCTCCGAGGCTACAGATCCGGCAAACAATTCGTAATTCACGAGGGTTTATTTGTCAGTAGCGTATTGTAATGTGTTTTGCGGCCGTTGTACTGCGCTAAGGGCGCCTTGTAATTGACGTTCGTGATTTGGGGCTCTTGTTAGTAGAACAGCCCCATTCAGTAGATTAATTAGTCCCTCAGTAACCGTTCAAACACTGTTATTTTTTGTAATAAATATCACAGTTCATCGGTGTGGGATAATTTATACGAACGGATCAGGAGGGAAGGAGATACCGAATTTAAAAAAGTATATATCCGTATATATGACAGATATCCGGTTGTCAAGTGAAAAAAATGTGCTTCTAGATAAATGCCCCTATCTAATATTCGTTACATAATCGTAGGTTGGAAATGCGTCAGTTTACGTGCAAACAGACGTTGGCCATTCGTTTTCTGAGTGATTTAAAAGTCGCGTTAGATTACTTTGCTATCAGTTGTTTGCCTTAATCAAGCCATGACGTCACACGCGTGCTATGTTGCTTCTACCTTGCATTTAGAAAACAGCTGTTACTTTCCATGCTGTGGACTAGTATTTGAATCCGGCCCATTTTGCTTGGCCTACTTACCAACTACGATGATAGTTTGAATTTTACTTCAATTCTGTGCTATTATACGTGAATTATTTGTTTGTTCTTTTAGTTCTGATTCGCATTTTTTTATTCTTCAGGCGAACAAATGTTCAAAAAAGTTTCGAAGTTTTGTTGCTGAAAAAAACTCTTTGAGTAACGGAGAACGAATGTGATAAGTTCTCTTGATTTATGGAGAGTTGTACCTTGTGTTTTCTCACAAATTCTGCAAAAAAAACTTGTTCGCAGGCCTGAAATAGAATTATTGTGAACGTGATGAAAATAAGATATTCCCATATTAGAATGAGACTAATATAAAAACGCTGATATAAACAATTCAATTAAATTTTGAGGAATACTTGAAGTTGGTATTTTTAGTTCACACGTCGATTTTATATTTTGAGTTCATTAATTAATCATTATGCTCAAATTTTGATATAGTTTTTACAGTATGGCACAATTTTTTCAATGAAAATTTGACATGTGAAGAACTAAAATATTTAACATTAAAGTAAATGTGGTCACAGTATGGGCTGTACTGTTATGAGAATTTATGCGTCGTGTACAAGTTATAGTTGAATGAGGTTGCTGAAAATCAGTTCTCCGGGTATGGCATCACTTTAGCACTGCACCATAAGTCTGGCAAAATTTTTCTGAAGCATATTATTGTATTAACTCTTGGAAAATTCAAATGCCACACTGTAATAAATTGTTTTGACATTTTTTTTTTTGTTTTTTGGTATCGCGAATATGACTATCTCCAGCCCCACGGTCATAGTATGGGATATCTTTTTAGGTAGACTCGTATTGAAACTAGCTCATCATTTATTATACTATAGGTAGTTGAAGTATGATCGATTATTTTTGTGGTGCTATCACAAATGTTTATTGTGCTTGCGTTTGAATACCACGAGTGTGCAGCGTGAGTGGTATTCACAAGCACAATAAACATGAGTGATTGCACCACAAAAATAGTCTATAATACTTTAACTACAAATGGTATATGGAGGACTATTCCAGGAGTCAAACCATTTTTTCAAATTAGTTTTCTATGAATCTAGTAACAACTCACGTAATTTTCATAGGAACGAGTAAACAAACTTCTGTCAAACTGAAAAACTAGAATTTCTTGCATTTTCTTTGACGAATAATAGAGAAATATATTGCGTCTTGATATGGAATCTAGTTCAGAAAGGTTTGGTGATAGGTCAGAAGATAAAATTGATGAAGATATTCAGAAAAATATTCCATTAAATACGAAGAAAGCACAAATTGGAGGTATCCACATCTTTGAGTAAAATACTCACTCTGACCACTAGTGTAACACCCGATGGTATTTCTACACGTCCAAATACCCACTGATATGCACCGTTTCTATCGCGATTTAGCATTGTTAACCTTGTTATAAATACTACGAATGGAATAGTCACAATAATTCCATACTGTTATAAATAATTTTATTTCTTGTTTAGTCGTATCTTGAAAGACTTTGAGAAAAACTGTTTTCCAAGTATGGCACCACTTTTGCACTTCATCAAAAGTATGGCGAATATATTGTAACGAATTTAAGTCCATAAATTAGTCATTTCGGGTTTACTGATGCTTAGAATTATTGTGGAAATATTTTACATCAAGAAATAGAAGCGAATATATTTGTTTTCTGGAAAATTGCTGGTACCTTCTAGCGTTTTCTAGAAATGCCTGGACGTTTGTGGGAAAAACGTAGTGGGAGAGACCCACGGTATATATTCGCTGACTCAATGGAGAGGATTATTGATTCTGGTTCAGAGACCTCATAATATGGACTTCTAGTGGTTGAAATAAATTGTGTTATTTAAAATAAATCAATATTGACATAATTAATTAAAGTTAAGTTATAGTGTAGTGTAATCTTTAGTCTAAATTAGAATTATTCATTAGAAATAGTTTTAGTTATCTAATTTATTATTTTAATTGATCATAAAAATAGATAGTAGTGTTTAGTAACTTTTAAAATAAATAACGTTACAATATGAATAGTCTTAGTGTGCTATACTCTTTCCACAATTTAAGTGCTATACTGTAACAAATCGTTTTGCATTATTGAATAAATTTGCCTCTGCGGCGGTTTGGTGATTATTTGGAACCGTCGAAACGGTATGGTATAGTGATTTTCGTAGAAGTTTATTCAAAAATAAGAAAAAAAAATGTCCGTAACAAATATTTTTGAAAAAATTTAATAATTCACGTGTTCCAGTTGGTATGGCAGCATATAAGTCCCACCAGAAAAGTATGGCATTTTTATAGATCGATTTTATTACTGAACGATTTCTGGAAAATACAAAAATCTTTGTGTTACAAATCGTTCAAACTCGTAAGTTTAATTTTGGTTTAATCTATTACTCTGTGACTACGCTGCAACAACTAGCGTTACGACCATTTTTTTCATTAATCAATTACCTAATTTGACCCCTGAAGGATCGCCGTACTAGTAATAAATAATTTGAAATTTTCTGTCACTATCTCCCGGTTTATTAATGTCATATGTCGAGCATAATTGTTTGTTATATAGTCCAAAAAGCTAGATTTAATCGCAAGCATCTATTTTATTTGGGTTTTCAATATTAAATATCATTTAAACTGTTCTCTTATTTACAGCTGTCTGAATATAGATGCACTATATCGTCTATATTTAATTTCCATTGCATAAAATTGCTCATATTTCAAATAATTGAGAAAACTAGATTACATTATTCAACTAGTTTTGTTCAGTTCAAAAATAACTCCTTGCATTATAATTTGTATTCTCTCTAAAAAGTTTCAGGTTTGTCTTATTTCTGTACAAATTAGTGAATCTTACATATCTATAAATCCATAAGGAATAGACAAAATGCATCGATTTTTACGACAAGTTCATTGCGATTTCAGTTTACAAATTTACAAGTCCAAGTGCCAATTCACAACGTGCGTAAACGTAAGGAGTACGTAACCGTAAACATAAACATGAAGTTGAACTACTGTATTTCAATGCCCGTGTTCACAATACTTTCACGTATTTCTTACGTTTATGTATTAACATAAGAGCTACGTAATGAAAACGTAAAGTTGAGATAAATTCAGCTTTATATTATGTTTACGTACAAAACAACTAATAGCGCATGCGTCAACTTTAAACACATGTTTTCATCTGACAGTTGACTACATATACCTATAAATATATATACTGCTGACCTCCAATCTTAACAAGGAAGCGTCTCCGTACGGTATCTTTTATTTCTTTTCTTCTGCAAGTCTAAACTGCGCATGGACACAGTCTTGAATTTCATTGGCTGATGCTTGAAAGATTGTATTCGGGATGATTCGGAGTCAAATTTATTTTCTAAATTAAGACTTATTCCAAGAAAAATCATTAGAAATGTCAAAGTTAATCACTGTTTAAATTAATCTGTGTTTATTTTTCTGAATACGCGTGATAATGTTTAATTATGTTTATGACAAATAAAACGGTAAATATTTTATGTTTTTATTTTGTTTGAAATTTGTTATTTTCGTGCCCATCTCACTTTAATGGCGCGAACTCCGAATCATTCCAAACACTAGCTCGTGAGTATCAGCCAATGAAAATCGAGACTGTGACCATGCGCAGTTTAGACTTGCAGAAGAAAAGAGATAAAAGACCCCGTACGCTGTCAGGTCCAAGTCATTGGTATATATATATTTATAGGTATATGGTTGACTACATCCTGGAACTAAATCGAAACGTGCTTTGAATATGATTGATATAAAATTATTAATAAAAAAAACAACAATTCCCTCCTCGTCTTCATATTTTTCTCGTTGGCGTCTTTTATATCGCAATTTCAATAATAACGAAGCAATCGCAAAATCTTTTTCAGACATCATACAATAAAACAAAACAAACTTAACTCCAAACTGTTAAAAGTATAACCAAATAAAAACAGTAAACACGAAACAGAATCGAAATCAACAGAATATTTGAACATGACAGTCCGAGAAACCAACAACATTAACAACTCGTCAATAATCCTAGTTTGTACCAACGTAAAATGAAAAAACCACTTCATTTTGATGTTTTATGGTAAGACCACTGTGAACGTACATAATTTCTTACGTTTACGTTTTTACGTACTCCTTATGCTTACGCAAATTGTGAATTGGCACTCACAGATTTTTAGATATTCTCAGAATTGCAACATTGGTTAGTGATCGATCAAATTACGGTTAAAAGAGACTAGGTTCACTGTGGACTGTAGAAGATTGTAGAGCGGTTAAAACTTTTAATGACGATCACGGGGTGTAAGAAAATCATGATTAAAAAAAAACTAAGATCAAGATAATTATTTGAACCGTCTCGTTGCAGTACTGCCTCAAATAATAATTTAATTCCGAATTGACATTAAAAATGCGTCAAGTATTTCAGGGTTTTAGGTCGAAGCATATTTGGGAAGCTCACACAGTTTCTTCTTACAGTTCTTTATTTTTGATAAAATATGTCTTTTTCCTGTTCCTAATTTTCTTATGATAATTAGCTTACTTAATTTCCTACTGTGGTGTTTTTCTTTACAGGAAAATATTGTTTTTAATTAAAATCAATGTTTTTTTTTCTAAATCATTTGACCAAAATCTTCATTTTAATCATGATTTAAATCAAATGATTCGAACCATCTACATCCTGCTTCATCATAGTAACAATGCGTCAAATAGTAGTGAGTGGATAAATTGTATTTGAGTCACTTTTATTAGGATGATCATTAAAATCGCGTTTGACTCGTGTTTTGAAAACAAACTTTTTGAACAATGACTTCAATAAATAATTTGACAGTTGATAGTACTCATATCCTTCAGACCATTAATAATTACGCGATTATTTTAACAATTTTTGAAAACATGTTACTCGATAACAGTCTGAATGCAACATAATAATAATAACTTTTTTTTTGTATTCGGTCTGTTTTCGAGTTTCTTTATTTGTATTTTCTATGTGCATGTTATCCAAATCAACAAAAATTTCTATTCTGTTTTAATTATGAGTGTTTTCTTGTACTTTATAATATATTTACAATAAACAGACAGCTTTTTATCAACATGATTTTTTTGAGTAATTAATGTTAGCTAGTAGGAAGCCTCCTATTCGTGGAATAACTAATTCATTTACCTTTTTTATCTTGCTATGATACCATAATATAAATGCGTAAGCAGACCTTCATTATTATTTTTGTGATTATCATTTGCAAAATCAATATATGAACACCTACATGTTATTCACTAATTAGGCATGTGCTCCAACATATTCGCGTGTAGGGCTCCAGGCTACAATGTATTGAATTTCAGATGAAATTTTTGAATGTAAATTGTACTAAATTGTGCTGAATCGTGTCTACATTAATTTCATTAGTTTTGTATACGCTAGTAGAAATATATAGCAATATGACAAAGCATGACGAATGAATGCAAATGCGATGGCGCGAAAAAAATTGCGCTGTAATTAATGGAATTTACAGAATCGGAAATAAAAATAATACAAATTATTGAGAGGTGTAAATGCATTATATGCTATGAACAAATATTTTATTGATTATTCAAATTGTCGCATAGCTGCGGAATAGATTAATTATTTATTATATAATAATAGATAATAAAATACGGGAATTTACAGTTTCAGTTGAACTTGAGGTGAAATTTGAATCAAAAACAGTATTTCCCGAAGTCCTTTTTGTTTGTAAGTAATGGATATTGGAAACGTGGTTGAATCGAAACTTTTTCGTCGAATCTATAAATTAAAAAGGATGTGATGCAGGAAATATGTACGATACATGCAATAATACATGCATGAGCTTCCAGATCCCATATCGTTTTTCATCGTCAACTTATCTGCGCTTCGAAATTTAATCAAATGGGAGAACTAGGGAAATAGTCAGTGGATTAGTGATGGGAGTACTTTGTATCAAGGGACATTAGGACTGCATGAAATTTATAAATTATGTGACTTTAGAATTAGCATGGAAATACACAAACTTCTCTAATTTGTACTGACTATAATTTTCCTTCCGGTTGAAATAAGATTTTCTGCCGTGAACCTGTTCATTCAGAAAATACTCAAGTAATTCAAATCCCTTATGAGTTGGGATATAATTGAAACGGTTTGCTTTCAATTTTGTTTTGATTGAAATAGCATCAAAGAAAGCTAAATTCGTATTGCTTCTTCTTCTCTTGTAGAATTCCTTTGTATTGTACCGATTTTGTTAGGAATGAAAGTTATTTATGTCAATGCTCAGTGAATGAACTTTCAATTTCCATTAGATTGGAGTTTTGATGTATTGGCAAAAAAGTGCCAACAGAATAATTCGGAATAAGATCTTGTAATTCGATAAAAAGGCAATATTTCAGATGTTTTATCATAAGTTATGGGGCTAAACACATTGATGACTTCAACGATTTCCATAATACTCCACAAAATCATGCCGAACGGTTATGAAACAAATTGTTGCTCTTTCCAGCTTTTTACCATTTTGTCCTTGATGTCTTGTTTATTTTCAGTACTGAAAAAACTGAACATTTTCTCTTGAATGAATCGCTTATTACTTTTTAATTGAGTAACTATCCATTTTTAGACATTTTACTCAAGTTACATTCAAAGTGGTTTATTTATAGTATATCCTTTGTGCTGGAAATCTTTCTTCCAGATTTCCTTTGATCCTTTGAGGGCGGTAGGGCTTCCCTCCTTGGCGTCGGGTCCAGATGGCGCCAGCGTCGTTGTCGGGCGACGCTTGTTGCGTCATGGCGCCGGGGCTGTTTCTACCGCCCAAGGGACCACGCGTGGTAAATTTTACCCTGATGGAAATTACTGACCGCTTCTTTGTAATCATATCTCAAAGCAAGATAGAAATTGAAATCGACGTTCTATTAAAACCATGACGCGAGTGATCGATGCTTCTGGCGGATTGCTTATGAACAGCTACAGAAAATCGTAATATTTTTATGGTTCACTCTTTTACATCTTAGTAATATCTAAGCCATTCAACACGAAAACAAATTACTAAAAAAATATTATTATTATATGACGGGTTTTCCATTCTCATGAGAATATTCTGGAAATTTTGAAATCAGATAATAACCATTGTTTATTTATCTTATCTAGCATATCATTCCATACTTATTATATTTAATATTTGTTTATATATTTTGTGAGGTCAGTTGTGTGTTGTTTTTAATGAAGACAGATGCTAAAAAAGTGATTAGGGACTTCCGAATCACCGTGAGTAAAATTGTTTTTATGTATGAGCCATGTTATGTAATACGTCAGATTCTTGACCCTAGTTTCTATAATAATCTTTTTTTTTTACCTGTTTACGTGTTTTTCTTGTAACAGTTTTTCTGTGGTGAATCTTTTCTCAGAAAATAATTCGGATGTTATGCAATCAAATATTAATTTATAATAATATACAGATCACTTACTGAATATAAAAACAGTAATAAATTAGATGATTCATCAAAAAAAATTGATACTCAGGTAAATTTCTGTTGATATCTAATTGTTGATAATAATTTTGATGCATTGATTGAAATCAACACGTGAGCTACACTTTTATCGTTTAGCGATAACATAGCACGTTTACTTTTTTTATTATTGTTTTGTTACTTTTCTTATTCATTCTGTTTCTTCTTCTTTTGGTATTTGCTTCAATACTTTTTCCATTTTTCTATCATTTTGTTGAGTGGCCTCCTTATTCCCATTTACATCACCTCTTTTCCAGTGCTTTCTTGCTGTTCTTGCTTCATATACTTTTCTTGTTGTTCTTTCTTCTACCATTCTTTGTATATGTCCGCACCATCTTAATTGTTTTTCCTCTATTATATTTTCTATCGGTTTTACATTCAGTGTCTCTCTATATTCTTTATTCTTATCCTGTCCAAGACTGTTTTTCCTTCAATTTTTCTCAGGAATCTCATTGCTGTGTTGTTTAATTCACTGCGTTGTCTTTCTATTGTTGTCCAGGCTTCTGACCCTTATGTCAGGATAGGCACTTGCATTTTGATTTTCTTTGGTATTTCTTTATTTGTTAGTATAGTGCTCTTCGACGCATTAAATAGTCTACCTGTGGCTCCTGTTCTTTCCCTTATTTCTTCATCCAGTTTTCCGTCATAGGTCAGTATTGTTCCTAGATACTTGAATTTCTTGACTTGTTCTAGAGCTTCTCCATCTATTTTGATTGTGTGATTCTCCTCGTTTTTGTCTATGACCATCGACTTGGTTTTGTTGCGGTTAATCTTCATGTTAATTTTTTCAAGATGTCTTCTGAATATTTCTAAGTTCTTGTTTAGTGTGTCTTCGTCTTTTCCTATCAGTTTCATGTCGTTTGCATAAGATATCTCTGTTATTTCTACGTTTTCCATTTTCCACTTTCCTATTACGCATTCTTCCGCCTCCTTTTTTGCTTCTTTTATTGCTTTGTCGATTACTAGTTATGCAGCTTTGCGTTACGCATTTTGTAGTTTTGAACATGTCTGATATTTCATTTTTTGTTGTCATGTAGTTTTTGTTCTTTTTGTATAAGCTTTGTATACCTCTTATTTTGCTAGTATCTTACTTCTTTTTCTCTTAGCGTCTTCCATATGTCTTCTTTTCCTATTCTGTCGAAGACCTTTTCTAGGTCTATGAAGCACAGGTGTACCTTGTCTCTTTGTTTTATTGTTTTCTTTGCACACTTGTCTCATTATACGTATTGCATCGTTAACTCCTCTGTTAGCTCTGAAGTCATATTAGTTATCTTCTAGCGATTGTTATTCCTTGGTAATTTTGGCAATCTTTTATGTCCGTTCTAGTTTATCATATTTATTATTCATTTATTTACGCTAATTAACGGTGTGGCTACTATCTCGCTATATGTCACAGTCTACTATATACAAGTATTCATTTAGGAAAAGATAAATATGCAATAATTGCAGAAAAAGACTCAAGTAACCTATTTTCTATTTTTACCTTCATAGCGGTCGTTGATTATGTCTGAATATGAAATGAGTAATTAAAAGATCAATGTATATTATCATGAATGCATTTGAATGAAGATAATATCTTCGTATTTTCCAGTAGCCAAGATAAATGTCTAGGATCATAAATCAATGCATATTTATTAGTCTGTTAAAAGTGTCACAATACTTAATTACATAAAAGATATAATAAAAATGTGATGCATAAACGAATGGAAAATATTAATACTTATTCCTCTATGAACGTACGTTAGAAAATAAATGTCAACTCGATAGTTTTATCAATTACGTAATATTGAAGAAAGTTATTAATATTAGAGATATTCTTACTTTCAGGAAACATATTATTGCACACCTCTAATAAATGCTAATTCAAGTAACAAGTATGTAAACTCAAGCATTATAACAGGAGCTCATCGAGTCACAATTTCATCCAAATGTCATACCACATGTTTTTATATAATAGGGAATATGCATGAGATTTAAATTTGGTTCAAATATTTATTTTCCGAATTTATATTGGCTGGACTTTTGTACTAAACCATCATTTTGGTATTTAATATCTTTTTAATTGCTTGAAATTAATAAATAAAAATGCAAATCAACCGCGGGGAATCCAAAGTTCTAAGACACAACACCATTGGTTGAAACGAAATGTGACGTCAAATACTATGCCAACAAATACGCACTGTTCACATTTGTATGGCATTGCAGGCTTTTGATTAGAAAATATAGTCATAACGTGTGTGTTGTAAATTCATTTATTGCTTAAGTGTAATTTTAGCATTCCAGTGAGATTATAAATCATTTAAGACGAAGTGGTTTTGTGAAAGCACAATTGGATAATCTGCCAAGAATAGATCCATTCATGATGTCGTCTTATTTTCTTTCAAATCCAAATTTTACGTCCGCTGAAGTAAAAAGAGTGAACACTGCAAAGTAATTATTCAATAATAACACATTATGTACGCTATTTTAATAAATACAATCCGAAATATGACGGGCAGTAAACATAACCTATAATTTTTGTGTATTTTAAAACGAGCAAATGTTTAACGAAGTCGCATACATACACTGTATTTTATTGCTAAAACTAATCACGTAATGTTATTCATGTTCTGTCAAATTTATTATGATACTTCATCTCTTCTAATAACCTCACATCATTTCTTACGTATTTTAAAACCTGTCTGGATTGGAAAAAAGACTTTACCAGGTACATTTCTGATAGTATTTTGCATTCAGGCACAATGCAATACTCATAAATTGACTTTTGGGCTATTTTAATACTGAAATAAGCTGAGAACGAAAACACCTGTAGTAAACAATGGACGGTAATGTCACTGGACATATTATTTGACGTCATCAATAGAGCGCGCGAAAATGGCGGCGTTTGAACAGCTCAAAATTATTCTCAATTTTAGATATTTTTTTAAACTTGATTACAGCACTTTCAAACCTAATTTATATTTTTTACTATGTTATAACGATGTAATCACTGAATTAAAAATATAAAATAAATTCATGAATTTACCCTATTGTCGAAAGAGCTTGCAATTTGTGAATTACATATAATATAACGGTGAAAGTGTTATCTTGTCCTCGAAGAACAATATTGAATACCTCGAATATTTGACCCAATATCTTTCATCAATACTCATTTTAATTTTGCAACACGCGGAACAAATATAATCAAGTATTTATCAACCAGCCTCCCACTCAACTGTCACAATAACAAATGAATCCATTCTTGGAACTAATAAATAAAACAATGTTGCAAACAGTCCCACATTCACTTGCTCTAGTTTCAGTCTAACCAACCCTCAATAATGATGTATATTGTAGAATATCCTGTTGTTTCAAACATGTTAATTGCGCTACGAACGGTTGGATTTCCAAGCGAAGTGTGGATCTTCCGGATCGGTAGCTATACTGGCGGATCCGCCTAACCCAACTTAACCTATGACTCTGTAATGCACATGCAAATTGGAAATGCAAATGATTTATTGAACAATATGTGGCATGATGCACTGCTGCTGATGTTGATGTTAACCATACGTACGAGACAGGATTCTGAATTCGATTTGTAAATACTTGAATTTTAATTTCCAATTACTTAATAAATATGAAAGTTAATAATTAAAAAATAAAAGTTTTCTGTTACATTTGTTGCAAAAACCCAGTAGAAAGATATAATAATTCCCCATCTCCTTTACTTATTTCTCAAGATCATTTTGCTACCATATGTCTTCAGACTGTATGACTGAAAATCTGCATAAAACATAAAATTTCAGGAAAATTTGTGTGGAAATCTCAAGAAAATATGCTCTTTAATCTGAAATTTGTGTTTTGGAATTGTTATTACGACTCATTTTTTGATATGAATGATGAAGCAATGTGAACAAAGTTTTTTTTATGGAGCTGTAAAATTAAATAATATTTTTCTTTGAAGGTCTAACTTTGTTGAACGCTAGAAGAGCTTATACATTGTACCTATACTCTCTCTAAGATGTTTTAGATGAAATTTAGAATATGCTAGCAATTTTTATTTAACAGATCTCAGGTTTTCACCCAAAAATCCTACCAAGTATGGATAGAGTAGTAATGAGGAGATATTAGAAAAAGTACGCGATTCACATGCAAGAGAAGGTAGGCGAGTTGTGGATTTGACTCCCGACAAAACCAAAATTTTGTGCAAAATTTGCTTTTCCTATACTTTTTTATTATAATACCTTTTTCAATCAACTTTAAGAAACAAAATATCATTCAGTTGCAAGAAACAAAGTTAGCAGCCCGTTCATTAATTTTCATTTTTTTTTTATTGTTTGAAACGTCAAATAAATACGTTTAGAATTATGGAGGACGGAGTTTGCGCGATATCTTACAAAATTTCGTTGGTATGAATGGATTGGTTTTCATCTACAGAAATGGTACGCAAAATTATTCTGAAATTTGAGAGTACTGCCTGCGCTGCTCCACGACATTCAAGTAGAGAAATTATCAATAGGAATGAAGATGGAAACGCAGAAGTAGAAGAAAATGTTTTAGTCATGATTTCCGTAGCTCAGCGGATTAGTGTTCCGAAACAGGCCATAGTAAAACAAAAATTCATCTAATTTTAAAGAAGCATAGATATCGTAGCTACAAAATTCAATCTCATCAAATATTGGAGATAGGCGGTGGAGAAAAAAGAATTTGTGAAATTGTAATGAAACTACATTCAAACTACAACAACTACATTTCCTCAAAAAATTGAAATATGAGTTCGCATTTTGGGTCAGCATATTATTGGACCTTATTTTATTGATGAAAATTTGTCCACTGAAAAATATCTTGATTTAATAGAAAATTACATGGATTCAAAATTAGAAATTGCGGGAAATGTTGAAATAGTCAATTGTAACGTGCGAAAGTGTTATAATTCGTAAAAATAAAATGAGCCCTGAATCCGGCTCTCTCTGGGCGGATCCTTTCGTCTTCTTGTATCGCACCGCATCGCAACACTGCCCCGTACGGTCGAAAATTCTAGTAACGTGTTCTCGACTAACCTGGAACATTCCCAGAAACGGACATCTGTATATATATATATGAGCAAACGACTTGACTGAGGAACAGTGAACAGTGAATAGTGAAATAGTGAATATCCAGTGGGTGATCAGTGTAATAAATAAATAAATTATTAAAAATGAATATCTGTGGCTTTGTTGTTGAAATTTTAATAGTAGTGAGTGAGAAATATATTGTTTAGTGTCTGCTTAATTCGAAGAATGAAACTTTTATTCTATTCTCATTTATTAAATAGTGGGTTTAATTTAAACAATAAACACTTCTTTAAGAGCAAAGAACATTACACTATCAACATGACGGCTGTCCAGCTCATTCGACGCGAATATTTCAGGACTATTTGAACATAAAATCCAACAATTCAGAAGAATTAAAATTGTAGAGTAATTTCGAGATATTACACCTCGCCAATTAAATAATGTTCGAGGGGATTTTATGATAGATTAGATTATTGTCTGGCAAAAAATAGTTTTACAGTACATTTACAGTAACTTCTTCAATTTATTGTTTATTCAAGTCATTAATCTATTTTGTTCTTCCTTTTTCAATTGAATACAGGGCCGTCTTTGATCTATTGGAGGCCCTGGGCACATTGGGATAATGAGGTCCCTATGACCTTGACAGCACTATTTTGTTAAAATAAACATATTTGACTACATCCTAGCCTAAGTTGAACATGGACTACTGAAAAATTGGACGAATTTCAAACACAATCCCATAGGCTTTCTTACACACACTCCACTTATGAGAAAACCACCAGCGAGAAAAGCGACGAAAACAAGTATGTTTGATTCCTCCGCTCTTATCGCTTGTAGCAGCGCTCATTGTCGCGTTGCTCTCATCTCCAGTCTCCACTATGTGATGCTCTAAATGCTTTTGTATTCATCGCTCTTCTCTTCCCAGTTATCGTCGCTCGTATCGCCGCTCCACTATGCGGATATCCTTTGATCAATTACGTTCAGTTTTACGTCGCTATAGAAATCCTGCGAGTAATGAATATTGGTAATCGTTTGGTGATCTGGAAGGAACTAGGGGGCCCCTATCGATTTTTGCACAAAATTTGAGTAAATAAAAATATAAAAAACCTTTGGTTTCGTCGGGAATCGAGTCCACGACCCGCCTACCTTCTCTTGCATGCAATTAGAGCACATGTAATAAGAAGAACATTACACCGTGATGGATTAAATAAACTTTTTTTATATTCATTAATTTTTTTTTCTGCATTTGTGGGATTAAAATGATAAATGTGATGCAAAATAACATAGAGGGATGAATACACTACCATACTGTACAATAATGTGGCATGGTATTCTTCCGGAAACTTTTTGTTTACGAGAAACTGATTTCCCATAATAAAGTACTATGACAGCGAATACTTGAGACACAGGTCAACAGGAAAAAAATATTTTTGTGAAAATGAAGCTGCCGTATGCTCATATGTGAATGAAGAAAGAACTGATTTAAATGAATATAAGAAGGACTCAAAAGTTGAAAATAAAATAGCTAGAGTAGAGCGATATACATGCCGCCAGCTTCTGGTGAAAAAAAAACTTGATGATCCACTATTCTGCTGCACTCTATCAAAGGCTCTTGAATGCGAGCACATTTGCTCAAGTTTAGTTGAGTAATGAAGCTATCAAATTGTCTAATAAACTGGAGTTGCAACAAATATTTCCCTACTTGTAAGATGTGAACATACGCGATGTCTTTCAGATATATCATGTTATAACACAGTATAATTCAAAAGAGTGAAAGATTGAAAGTTATATTCATAGCTTGCCCTAAAAGTTGAGGATGTATGAGCGTGACAACAATTTTTGATTTCAAGCCTCAAAATTTATTTATTATTAGTAAATTGTTGAAAATTGACACAAAATACATTGCTCTTATGAAGAAATAGGTGATTGAGCTCATAAATAAATAGATATCAGTATGTTCAAGTTTGCGTAGAATAAAAAAAAAACTATACCTAAGAAAGATGAATATTGCAGTGCCGCGTCAATAATTTGAAAACGGTATGTATCCGTTCATCCTGAAAAGAAAAATTGAAATGAAATTCAAATTACTTGATTGAATGAATTTTTACTTGGAATGAATTGACACGGCAACGTTGCACTGCTATAGCAAGGTGGCGGGCACTTGGCTTTTTACTGCATTGCCAAGTTGATACAGATCACGTGAATAATTTCTCCTCTTCACCCAGCAAACGTTCAAGCCTATCCCCACCCATCGAAATTCACTATTCCCCCACGCCCTCGCTCATACATCCTTAAACGAAATTGACATTTTCTCGATGCACTGCAATGATTAACTTTTTTCTCTATCTGACATTTCATGCAATGAAATTTGTAAATAAAGTAATACTATTCAGATCCAAATGACAAATCAGATTTCATACGAAAGGTCAGCATTAGTTCTCAAAATCCACGTGGCGCTGCCTATAGAACTGTAGGATCTTCAGCTCTGTACTTCAAAAGCTTCTGAAAAAGGTCACCAACTGGAAGATGGAATTAGATAAATTTTCTACTTCACGAAAGTGAGTATTTTATTTGAATTTCGAATCAATCCTTGTGCTCTAGACAATTTAAAAGCACTTTTCTGGCGGATGCATATATACCTACTAAAGATAACAAAGATTCGAACAAAAAAGATTACCCTTACGGCCTTAATACACAAATTGCTACTTTTGGTCCATCAAACATTTCTGTGTAACATAATGCTAAGATCATAGGTTCAGTTAGTCCTTGAAACATCTGACAGTAGCTATCGGCAATTACATACCGTAAACACTTGAACATCGTACTGGAGTACCACTAAATGATCAATTGAAATCAAGTTCGAAATACTAAAGCCGAGCATTCAATACGAATGAAGATTAGGATGTTCATGAATAGTTAATTTACTCAAACCGGGGTGGGTCTTCCATGTGGAATTACATTTAACTTCACTCACATTGTATGTCCCAACTCCAAAGAGACATAGTATTCTCTTTAAACTAACTTAACTGAAAAAAAAAGCAGAGAAATCTCATTCAATTACATATTTTTCCTCAATCAAATTTTCATTGAAACATTAAACAATAAGTAATGTTAGATTTATGAGGAAAGTTTTCTTTTAACATGTGATAACTGAAAGTTGGAGTATTAGAATTACAAAAGACATTGTCCGATTTTGCTTACAAAGCTAGAAGAATTTGTTGTTGAAATACCATTTTTAGATTATAATAATAGCTGGCAAATACTTGGTTGGAAAGTCGATAGTGTTTTCCGTTGGAAATGGTGAATTATTTCAACATGAGTTTTACAAAAACTTACGCAAAACATATTACTGTATATGAATATGAGAATAGATTTCTATCAAAACAACTTGTTCTTCCGTGCAAGAAATAATTCACTTGTCCATCTGGTTTTAAAAATGATAGGCAATAACAGAAATCTCCAATATTTCCTGATTCTGATGGGGATTTGATATTATTTAAATCATGAGTTTATAATGAAAAATTCTTACCTTTTGTCTTAAACTGTTTTCGAGTAATGAATTTCTAGCCTTGACTTCGTCTAATCTGTGAAACTTCAGCCGCGACCGTAAATGTGCTACTCTTCTGCCTTTAAACAAAAAATCGTAGTCACTCGAGGTGACTTTATTATAATTATTCATTCAAGCATGTTTTCCAGTTATTTACATGAAAGAGTAGTTAATCATAATTATTTCATTCATTACTTACTCAATGAATCCCAGAGAATTATTTTCCATTGCTGTGTACTTTGGAAATTTTATCATGATCATTTCATCGACTCTTCATCTGTTTGTTTATTTATGTTGGCAGTGTGCACAACGCACATCGTTTTTGTGGAAAACGTTGTTTGATGTATCGTCCGAAAATATTTACAATTCAACATTTATTGAATACCGATAATTGAATTTGTACCTAACATATCAATAGAATAATCTTGGCATATAATTTCAATGGATTGAAATTGTAATAATTTGATTAGTTAATACATTTTCCAATCTTTAACCTATTGGGCAAAACAACTGGTCCTATTAAAGTGTCTCCTAAAATGCCGAGCCGGATATTGAGGCTAAATCGCTTTTGATGATGTGATTCGACAACGGCGTGAGCATTTTCATCTGACCGAACATGATTATTATGAAAATTAAATATTCTATCTTCAGTAAAACTGGCCTCAACTGTAAAAATAATATTCGAAACAAAATCTGGATTATCGGCATTCTGGTGTTAAATTCACAAACAAAATTCTATTCTGGCTTGATAATCAGGAAGATTAAGGGCATGTACCCGATGGAAATGGTACGGATGTAGAAACTGAGAATGTAAAGTTTTCCAGACAAGGGGACTACTAATACTCACTTCAACGGGATTTTCTTCAATAATATTTAACACTTTTCCTTCAACTTCGGCTATAACTTCTGTCCTCAGCTATCTACTATCGGCAGAACGTTTATGTAGTGAATCAGTATACCTCAGTCGTTGGAAACTTTGAAAAATTTCTGAATGAAGGCGATTTGGATAGGCTTCTTCATAGACGCTGCGCTTGAAGTGCGTTTCCATTATAGTCCATGAGACAAGGCATACATTTTTCGTTGATTACCGCTCACTTGAAACTTCGTAAGTGACTTCATTGTGATGAGTCCGACAGCTTTCATATTTGACAAAATTCTTAATTTGAGGGCGTTTTTAAGCGAGGGCTAATTGAACATGTCAATTTCATGAGGCCTTAAAAATGTATTATCGTCATATAGATGTTTACACTAATCGAAAGATTTTTTGATCATAAAATGGAAAATAATATTGTCCTACATAAATATTGGCAGCCAGCGGTGAGTCCGACAAGCCGCACTTGTCACAAGTACGTTGGTATGAAAACGGATTACCGCTAGTAGCTTTGAGGACGTGTTCAATTTTTTTTTTCTGAAATTTGGTCATTTTGTCCGACAAATTCTCGGGAGCGTTTTCTCAGTCCGACACTGAAAACGTGTCAGGATTATAACAGCTCCTTCATCAATGACCGCTTGTCGGACCAAAAAAGTCATGATTTGGAAACATATTATCTGTCCAAAAAACATATTGTCCGACAGAAATATTGGTTCTTATCGTCAGTCCGAAAAAAACGCTCGCACATATATAACTCAGTTATTGACGTATTTAATATCAAGAGATAAAAAATGGACGTTGTTTATGAGCTAGTAATGGATAATTCATTAACAAAATAATTGAAAAGAAGTAAAGTAGAAAATATAAAAAGAAATATATTATTATGTCGCTAAGTTAGAGCGTTACTCACTTTGATCTTCCATCGCCGGGGGTTCCAAGTAGAATTAAATTGGTATTCGATGCTTCATCTGAATCTAAAATTAGGATTAGTGGTTCCCATTCAAGATTTTAAAGTGACTTTCTCCCCCGACTATAAGAACGGAAGAGAAATCTTTGAAATTTTTCTTCAGCCATTTTCCCATTCGGTGCATATTTCTCCAGATATACCTCAAATATGCCATATCTCATTCTCCATACAGACTTCAACTAAGCCAAGTTTCACATCACCTCGTGTGCGCGGTACAAAGTTTTCTCTTCACGTCGTAAAATTAAAATGGGACACCTGTATATACTTTCAGCTTTCTGCACTCGATCATATAAACTTTAAGTATTCCAAATATCAAATTTCTCCGTGCGTGCAATATGCTTGAAAAGGGATACAGAGCTTCCTCTTCACGTATTAATATATAGATTAAAATAGGACACCTGTATATAATTTTCGCTTTCTGGACATCTTCTACATATAAATTTTGAGTATGCCAAATCTCACACTCTTCCGTGCATGCAATATGCTCAAAAAGAGGTCGAAAGTTTGCTCTTGACGTATTAATATATAGATATCACAGTTGAAGGTAAATTTGAATGATATTTGAGGTGATTATCACAGTATACTGACCTTATATCACACATTTGATTCCAAAATAATAATAATATATTGGTGCACAATCCTTTTTTTTTATTTATTATCAATAATCATACTGACTTGATATGCATTTCATATATGTATATGCCTATGAACGCAGCCGCATTCATACCACATATTTTTGCTTTTTCTGAAGTATTGCCTCACTCAAATTGTCGGACATGTATTCAGTAATGTTCTACACACTATTTGAATGGGAAATAGAAAACATAGGGATGAGTGGTCATTGATGAAGGAACTGTTATAATCCTGACACGTTTTCAGTATCGGACTGAGAAAACGCCCCCAAAAATTTGTCAGACAAAATGACCAAAATTTAGAAAAATAATAATTGAACACGTCCTCAAAGCCTCAGACTAGCGGTAATCTGTTTTCATACAAACGTACTTGTGATAAGTGTGGCTTGTCGGTCTCACCGCTGGCCCCCAATATTCATGTCGGACAATATTATTTTTCATTTTATAATCAAAAAATCTTTCGATTAGTGTAAACATCAATATGACGGTAATACATTTTTAAGGCCTCATGAAATTGACATGTTCAATTAGCCCTCGCTAAAAAACGCCCCCTGTTAAGAATTTCGTCAAATGTGAAAGCTGTCGGACTCATCACAATGAAGTCACTCACAAAGTTTCAAGTGAGCGGTAATCAACGAAAAATTTATGCCCTGTCTCACGGACTATTGGCACAACCATACATAAGAATCAAATCGGTCATTCCAATATTGGAATAAAAAGGCATGTTTTATTACTTTAATAAAAAAACCACACCAATGTTCAATTACTCAATTTTATGATCAGTGACAGTGTAGGTATTATTACAAAACGCCAGTATGAAATTAATTAATTATAAATGTAATGGTAGAAAATGAGCAGGAACTATTAACGGAAACATATGCCGTCAAGGATTGGGTCATTGTCATTGCCAACTGATAAGAACAATAAAATAATTCACGGTCGTGATAAGAATTCTACTAAATGATTACAATACAATTGAAAACAAGTTTAACAATAGCTTCTCTACGTATCGTCCGTGAGAATAGAATTTCACTCCGTTCGATCTTACAAATAAATCCTAATCTTGTTTTTCTATTTGTTTTCGTGGTTTAATTTAGAGATCAAATTAAGGAAGTTTAGTATCCTGAGACAAAAGTGATTGGAATGAAATGTCAAGGCTAGAATTAACGCAATTTGAAATTTGAGCTGATCTTCACCGACATTTTAATTTGAATTAGAGTTTGCCGTTATGCTTTGTTCATTCCAATTTGAGATGCTTCATATAAAAATGTACAGACCAAATTGGCGTTGAACCAATTATACAAAAATAATTCAGATATTCATGTTTAAATAATTAAGCGTAAAAATATACAAATTTTTCAAATTTAATTAAATTTCATATAAATAAGATTAATTACCTTGAGAAAAATATCAAATTGAGAAGGTTTCAAAATATGTGTAGCTAAATTTAGTTACGAAAGCTGAAGGACGAATTCCTTTGCGCTTAAATCAAGATAGAACTTCAATATTACTACATTAGTTGATTAACGTTCGTATTTCAATTCCACTGATATTTCTGTTCCTTTTATAGTTTCTATTTTTTCTTATGTTCATTTGATCAATATTGAATTTTAATTTTACTATGAATCTTCGGGAAATACCAATTCATGTTTTTTAATTACTTGTACTAAATACAAGGAAGTATTGTGAAACCGACAAAATTCCCCTATCGAGATTTTGATGGAAATATCCGTTTTGAGCATCCCTGAATTTATTTTGACTATTTTTGGCTAAATTTCGGTGCGTATGTACATATGTATGTGTGTATGTGCCTAACTCGCGAATCTCAGAATTTTGTATAAAAGACTGGTATAGGATCTAGGATTTCAATGTGCACCTCGTATTATGGTTGCAATCGTCTGTACTGGAAGTGCACTTTACCTAATACTTATTTCGAATTCACCGCATAAATCTAGAATGATTAGTCGTAGGATACTAGAATTCAGTATTTGAAATTGCTGTAGCATCCTAATAATCATCTCCTATTTTCGTACCAATCGACTAAGCCGGAAGTGCACTTCATATCACAGACTTTTCAAATTTTTCTCATAAATTTAAAATAATCAGTCACAGAATATTGAGATTTCGTATTAAGCACTTTTATAGCATCTAGTTGTACACCATGCATTATGATTGTGATCGGCTAAGCCGGGAGTGTAGTTTATTCGAAACATTTTTCAATTTTCCGCATAAATCCAGAACGATTGAACGTAGAATATTAGAATACAGTATTCAAGATGATAGTACTGTCTAGATGCTCATATCCTATTTTCATTGAGATCGACTGAGTCGAAAGTGCACTATACTTGACGATCTTGGAATTTTGAGCATAAATTCAGAACTGTTAGCCGTAGAATCCTGGAAATCAGTATTTAGGAATGTTGTGACATAAGTATGATGACATTCTGATTCCATAGCAACCGACTAGCCGTGGAATGATGAGATGTTGTGTGATTATATATATCCAATGATGTACAAGTAAGTCACGTGATGTCCACGTCAGATTTTTTTTCAAAATTTTACGGAATTTCGATACTTGTTCTAATTGGTTATGAATAGCAGCCAACAGCGAAACAAATGCGAAAAATAGTACCGGATCAAACTTGTAAAACAAGTCGCGTTGCAAGCACAGCACCAAGCATCGGACCAAGTTTCTAGCATTAGAGACAGCGTGGCAGCCAGCGCGGCTCCAAGCGAGCAAAATTGCTTGAAAAATTGTCTCTTGTTCAAGTAGCGCTGTAATAATCGCCAAAATATGAAAATTGGAAGCCATAGAAAGAGACTTGTAATAATTGACCTCATGTAATTTAATACTTGTTGCATGCGAAATTACTATTTACTTGGTCCAGTTGCACGATGGGCAACTTCAGTTCTACAACTAAACTAATTTATCTCAATTTAATTAGTGTATAAACTTGAGCATTATGATGTGAGGCCGAGTATCTCATGACAAGGCTTGCCAAGTCACGAAAATTGTTGTCCGAATGTTGCAGTGCTTCTTTACACACGTATTGCATACAAGTTCCACACATTATACAGAAGATCAATTGACATTTAGATGATAAATAACGTAACAAATAATCGGGAATGGCTTTGTGCACAATGCTTTCAACATGGACTCACACAAAAAACATTTATCAAAGCATAAATTCATTTAGATGCGTAAATATTCTGAATGCACGATTTCAAAGAGTTGTACTGAATGATCAACTATTCATCCTCAAATGCACTTTTTATGCAGCACGTGTTCTGAAATTCAGTTTGAAGTGTTTTGCACTAAATTCAGTTAATTTCATGAAGTGGTCTGGGAAGCCAGACAGATGAATATACAAGGCTATTTGCGTACACTGGACTAGTGAGGCTTCTTCCACCCTTGAAAGTTCTGTAATAGTTTTATCTCATTCTTTTCTATCTACGTAATATGCTATCCTCTTATGTTGATTTCAATTGTTTGTTCATTTCCAAATCAATGTTGTCCATGAATTATTCATTCTCACCTTGCTTGCATTCATGTACATAATTTAGTATTAACATGCCACAATAATAGAGTAAACAAGAAAGAATTTCGATAGAATATATAAATTTGTAGATTTCTCAAGCAATCCAGAATGTTTAGAATTTTTTTCTGGAAACCAATGATCGTTTTCAGGTAAAAATTATTCTGTTACGTAAGGAATCATTTGTTGAATTGATTTGCATTTGAAATTGAGTATATTGTTTTATTGCTGTTGTGTCGTTCAAAAGATCATAAATTAATCGACTTAATTTTGTGGGCGTGCTATGAGATTCTAGCTGAATCATTTTCCAACTGCCAGTTGTCAAGTTTTCGTGTTTCATATTTGTTTCGTTTTTCAATCTTCTGGCATTTTTATTAGGTGGCCGTACCATGCCACTTGCTTCTTGTCAATAGTGCTATGTATGCTTTCTATTTTCAGTTTCTTCCTTATTTGATCATTTCTTATTTTACCTATCCTTGTCACTCCTTTTACTCGTCTTAAGTGTCTCATTTCCACTGCTTGGATTTTACTTTTATTCCTTTGATTTATTGTCCACGTCTCACTTCCACATATTAAAGAAGGTCTATATATTGTTTTATACTCTGTCATTTTTGTATTTTTTTGTCATTTGTTTGTTATTTAATATTGTTTTGTTTATTGCATGTGAGTTTCTATTGGTTGCTAATATTCTTTTGTTGATTGCTTGATCTATGCCTCCTTTGTCGTGAGTTGTTACTTGTTCTATTTTCTTTCCGTTTATTCCTATATTAGTTATTGTATTTTCTTTTGCTACCACCATTGTTTTTGGTTTGTCTACATTTATGATCATATGCTCCTTTAGTTCATCGTTCTATATATTTATATTGTGTTGCATGTCTTTCTCGTTCTTAGCTAGAATTGCTAGATCATCTGCGAGAACATATTCACCTATTGTTATTGTCAGCCGAGGGTAACCAATATCCATTTTTCTTGTTTTATCCTTTATTTTCTTGATAATATTATCCAAGAATATTATAAATAGCAACAGACTTGAAGCACCTCCTTGCCTTAGTCCTTGCGTTGTGGAAAATTCTTCTGATGTTTCATTTCCGGTTTTTATATAATTTGATGTCCTCCTGTACACTCTTTTTATTGCTTCTAGTAGTTTTTCGTTATCCAGCCTTTCTCTTAATATCTTCCACATATGCTTTCGCGGTATTCTGTCAAATGCTTTTTCCCGAACAATAAATGTTATATATAATTTGCTCTCTTTGTTTATAGTTTTTTCTATGAGCTTCTTGATTGTGTATATGTGATCTTGCGTAGAGTGTCCTCTTCTGAACCCGCTTTGTGCTTTTTCCATTGTTGAATCCACTTCTTGTCTTAGCTTGTTTTCTATTATAGATTCATATATTTTAGCTGTAGTACATAACAGTGATATCCCTCTGTAATTGTTATAATTCCTACTGTCTCCTTTTTTATGGATGGGAAATATCACCGCCGTGTCCCAATCTTTGGGAATTTTTCCAATTCCCCAAATCCTAATAAGCATCTAAAGCAGCATCTGTTCTTCTTTTGCACCTACATATTTGAGTTGTTCCCGGCGCCTTGCTGTTTCTCAGTTTTTTGAGTACTGTTTTAATTTCTTCCTCTGTTATGTCGTTTTCCTCTCTAGTGATTTTTCCTTTTCCATTTTCATTCATAGTCTGTTTTTCTCCAAGCAAATCTGCGAAGCGTTCTTTCCATCTCCATAACTTCTTTATTTCCTTTCAATATAATTCCATGTTTATCTTTGAGTTGCTTTGGTACTGTTGAGTTTCCCTTTTTAAAGTCTTTAATTGTGGAATAGAATAATTTATTATTTTCTTTGTATTCATCTTTCAATATGTTTCTGAATTCCTCCCAAGTTCTTGCTTTTGATTTTTAGCGCATTTTTCAGAAAAAAAGCTATACTATTTACTGACTTGAAACTGGTAGTAAATAAAAGCTACTGTTTCGTAAGTTTGCACAAATTGCTTTAATTCAAGCTCAGTGATTGTAGAAGATTAAATTATTCAATTACTTGTTTCAAGTGAAACAATGCCCATAGATATACATGACATTAGGGATATGGCAACTAAAATTTATTAAAGTAGATAAAAATTTAGTTACAACTTCCGCCGCGGGTGTCACTATTATTATGTACAGTTGTCAAATCTGTCCAAGATTCATTAAATGACTTGTTTGACGCGAATTTGAAGCTTATTAGAATGAATTATTATTATTGGATGGAAATTTGTTTACTTTAGGTGTATTTTTTTTTATTTAGCTTTGATAAAGATCAAATTATCATTTTAAGGTACAGCACTTGACCTCCCGTCAGTCAATAACTAAACAATGAAGATTAAAAGATATTTTTGAGTTTGTACATGCATAAATTATGTACCTATCAAATAGTCAACATGAAACTAGTACTAAATGGAAGCTGCTGTTTCGTAAGTTTGCCCAAACTGCTTGTTTTCAAGCTTAGTAATTGTGAGAGATGGTAATTTGCGAAATCTCTGAAGTAACAAACATTCATGAACTGTCAAAAATGCGCTTCCATCATCTAGATTTATATAACTTCTTTCCTATATTTCTCAAAATCTTTCTCTTTCTTTGTGTCTAGAAACTTCTTCCATTTCTGCTTCTTCTTTTCAACTTCTGCTTTGACTTCTACGTTCCACCAATGAGTTATTTATTTGACATGAGGTGGTGTCTCATAGGTTCCTGTACTGTGGCCTTTTGTATTTTACTCCTCTGATAGGAGTCCCGTCTGTCTAACAAAGTCTAGGATTTTCTTCAGATTTAACTCTTTTAAGTTCTTCGAGGGCAGTTTTTCCGCTCCTAGAAGAGTATGTCTGCTGGCAATGAACGCCTCACAGTGACATATTACGTGCTCAGGAGTATCCTCCTCTTCTCCACAACCTCTGCATATTGGTTCTTGTTTCAATCCCAAAGTATGTAGGTGTTTATTCATTGCACAGTGTCCCGTTATTAGTCTTGTTATTTATCTGACATTATTCCTACTCATATACAGTAGGTTGTCTGTCCTTTTATTGGATGGTTCATCCAGGAAGAGCCTTGCTTGTCTCTGCCCTGGTGATTGTATCCAGTAGATTTTGTGCCATTGCTGGAGCATTGTTTTTATTTCCTGTTTGACTTTTTTCATAGAAATTCCGCAAGCAGGTTCTGGCCTGATTAAGGGCAGATTTGTTCCTTCATTGGCTAGGCGGTCGGCTACCTAGTTTCCTTCAATCTCTGAATGCCCGGGTACCCATATTAACTTCAATTTATTTCTCGCTCCAAGAGTATTGAGTCTATGAATACAATCTAGGACAAGTCCGGATCTTATTTCTGAAGACTCTAATGCTTTTAAAACGGCTTGGCTATCTGTAACTATGGAGATTCTCCTATTGTTATTGTTCATCTTCAGTAGTAGCTGTACACCAATGGGTTTGTTTGTTATTTCTTGTATTTCTGCACATGTTCATGTCTGGTTTTGGTGTATTATTTACAAGATCTCTAATATCGTTTTGAAACGTTTTTCTTATTTCAATGTCTTTTATTCTCTCTATTCTCAATTTTTCAATCTTATTAAGATTTTCAGTTACATTCTGCTTTATTTCAACTTTTTCTTTTCCTTTAATTCTTGCTATTACATTTTTGTTTCTCCTTTTTACTCTTACATCATTGACATTTTTTTTTGGGTGTTATTAGTTATAAAATAATCTACCAGTGACTTTTCATTCCTGCTTGTCACTTCTTGGGTGTATTTATGAATTTCTTTATGTTTGAATATAGTGTTACTAATGTGTAAAAGTATCAAATAAAAAGAACATATGGTTCCTCAAAAGTAATATTTCAAGTTGATAATACCTTTCACACAACTTGACGAGTTAGAATCTTAATTGGAAAATATAAATTGCAAAATAATCTTGAATAACATAAACGATAAATATGTCTTCCGCTATATATGATCGTCTTGAGAAAATAATTTACTGGGAAAATTGTGAGGTGTTACTTTCTTTTTACAAATATATATTATCATGTAATTGTTACATCTTGATGTCCAGCTATTTTTTTTTTTGTATAGATGTGAAAAAAAGAAATCTTAATTATGTAATATATTTTTAAAACTATTACGATATGATGATTAATGAATATACTACGGCATTTAACGATAATATTACTTATTATTTTGGCTCAATTTTTCTATGTAACCTTTTTGGATAAGAACTTATTACCACATATCTTTGAAAACATTGTAAATATTTTTTATGCTTGATCATACCATAAAGACTTAGTCTATTGACTGTTTACTGCTCATAAAATGCCACTTTATTGGTCCAGTACTTCATAATAGCAAATATGCAAATATTGAATGAATGAATAGTGAAAGGTAATTTTTGACAGTTTGACCAATGGAAGACATTTTAAAATATTGAAAAAGCACTTTACTTTAGAGAACTGTTCTGATAACCAGGGGAAACCTGATCCAAAAATGACGTGTTGGCTGCAAAACTAACTTCATTCCGATCTGTTGAAGCAAATCTAGCTCCATCTGGACTATAATATAATAATAGACTTATTTCTTGCGTGAGTACAATTTCAATTTAAAATAAAAATTGAAATAAACCTGGTTGAATATCAACAAAGTTTTAAAAAACTTCATTTATGTATTCTGCTTGTTAATCTCCTTCGCCTTTAAATTTCTCTTGAAGCTCCTTGATACACACAACTTATCTGAAATTGAATAAAATGTTGTACCCAGCAAAGAATTTTGAAACTTAATTAGAATCTGTCGGCCTGATGATGGGCAACTGAACTACCAAAACCGGTTGTTAAATAAAAACGAGAGTTAAAAGAGAGAAAAATTTAAGATTGAATCTTTCCTGGTAACCGTTAATTATTTGAAATTATTTTCAGGACTCCGAACGTATAGAATATGAAATTCTCTGTTTCTCTTTATTTGAGGAAAGAATGGAATATAAAGTTGAAAACTAAGTTATATCTCGTGATCTACAGAGAAGGTCAAACATCAATTTTGAACAATTAAAGAGTTCTATTTATTTTACAATCACATTTAAATACTTTCTGTCTCAACTGCACCGTTAAAATCGTTCACATTTGAAAGTATATCAAAATTTGTTATTCTTATTGAGGAGCTAATAAATAATAGTGTTAAAATCATTTCAAATTTAATTAATTGTAGCGTTTACAGCAGATTAATGGTGTAATTGAGCTATTAAAAGACACGTGGTTACACGAGCGACAACGCTATTACTATAATCTATATATGGGCCTCTTTTACTGGGTAATTGTGTCAAATATTTGTTACACAAAACTGTCACGAAGTTGTCATAAATACGCCATTGTGTTTCAGACTTAAGCTAAAAGTGAAAACGGAATTTAGATCACTTTTAATTGAAAAAGAATTTTTGCCTGGAATTTGACCTTCAATAAAACTTTTTTTGTTGCGGATGTTCGAAAAAGAATTCCTAAATTGTTCTAGATGAGATGAAGGAACAATTGTGAAAATCAAACAGTTTATAAGGAATTGCAGATGGATTGTGAAAACTGAGCTAGAAAGAGTTGACGCAATTTGAAAGTAATTTACATTTAGGAGAATCCAATACTTAATTATTTTACATACAAAACGTTGTATTTAGGTTTGTGCAAGCAAAAAATTTCATAATAATATTGCGAGAGAATTCCGCTCTCACACGATTGCTATATTTGAAATCATAAACCAAAACAAGTATACGTACAGTTACCGTCAGAAATTACAATCATGTCAGTGGTGGAACCACAACACATTGACATTGGCATTGATATGATAATTGTAATCAATTTTAGCATGGTAACTAGACGTGTTCCCGATTAGAATTTATCATCCGTCTCGGTTTCGTCGGGGAAGTACAGTATCGATTTCAATGGTTTTGTCCCTCGTCCCGACCATAGATCAATTTTGTCTGTTTTCCTTGATCAGCAGACTCGTGCACAGCTATTATAGACAAGCAACTATTACTTCAATATTACTTTTTGGAAAAAAATTCTATCTAGTCAAAAAAGATTTATTAATCAGCACAAATAAAATTACTCTTATTAATTTGAAATTCAGACCAATTTCAGATTCAAGTCTAATAAATAAAATATTAGTAGTGGTGGTCAACTGAATCATCTAATAGTTTCAAAATTATATTTATTTGTGCTTGTTAAATTCAGCCTTGAAAGATTGAATAATATGAAATTTTTTCTGGGAAATCATAAATAATTGAAAACTCATTTCCGCGAAAAGTACAGGTTTTTACTATGATCGGGGAAATTATTAAGCTAGTTAAATAAATTGGAATCGATTATTTTATCCTCGATTCCCAAGAATTGTAGCAAATTTCACTTTTTTGTTCTGAAATGAACGATGGTCTGCCATTTTTATAGCCAGAATAATTATCCATTTACATCATTCAACTCTCTTATAGATAGATTTCTTCATTCTATCTCCAATTGATTCAGTTAAAATCACCAATAGAGCAAGTTCCAAGGTCCACCAGACATTACTTACTTTCTGAGGAACAAAATGTGTGGAATAGAGTGGTATTAGTATGTATTTTGATTATATGCATACTTGCTGGCTCGAGCCGACGGCCAATTTACAAATACCAGGTGCTAGAGGTACGTTAAAACATCAATGTCGGACTAGTTTATTATTGTTGTTATAATAATACTGATTCCAGAGTAGTTACGTATCAAATAATACCCGAGGGCATTATTTTGAAAAATAACAAACAAGTTTCCTAGTTACAGTAAGTAACCAGAGTAATTTCTCTGGCAGAAATCACAATGACAGGATATACATTGCTTAAATTTTCGATTGATACAAAAGTCGGACAATAAACATTGAAGACGCCGCGGGAGTTGAACGGACGATAATGCCTACGGTCAACGTGTACCTCGGGCCAGAGGTCCTCGGAAAGTATACTGTTGACCTCAGGCATTATTGTCCTTTTATCATCTTTGATATCTTAATTACTATTTTCTCAAAGTTTGAGTGCTGATTTTCATGTATAATTAAGAGAATATTGTCAAGAATTGATAATCGACACTGCTAGACACTTCCCATCGGTGGTAATTTCTGCCAGACGCTTTGAAGCTTATAAAAATATAACGTAATCTTACTTATAGTCTAAGTCCTATTTTTTGAATATAATACTCAAAGAACAGTTCAAAACTTTCTATAAATAGCCAGACCAATCGTAGGAGCCAAACATCCCTACAGACAAAATTATAATGTCGCTGTGAATACGTTTGGTACGAAGCGAAGTATCTATGAACATCCAACTCTCCCTTGGTCTGGCTGTTCACATAAAGTATTGAAATTGCTCACTGAGTATCATATAAAAATTAGGACTCAGACTATAAATGAGATTACGTTATTTTTTTCCGAGCTTTGGAGCGTCTAGCAAAAATTACCGCCGGCGGGAAGTGTCTGGCAGTGTTGATCATCAATTTTTAACAATATTCTCTAAGACATACATCAAAATCAACACTCAGACTTAAAGTAAAATGAGTAATGTTCCAACGTACCTCTAGCACATGATACGTATAAATTGGCCGTTAGCCCAAGCTAGCAAGTATGCATATGATCAAAGTACATACTAACACTACTCTAATCCGAACATTTTGTTTCTCAGAATATGAGTAACGTCCGGTAGGTCTGGGATCTTGGATTATAAGATCAGTTGGCATTCAAACTAATTTTCTTTCCAAATATTATTAGTAAAGTATCCTGAAATTAAATTAAAATTTAAATTTAAGATTAATTTCAACTTTGTAAGTTTCACAATTTTTTATTAAAACTTTATTGATTCTGGTTTCTCAGACCAACTTTAGAAGTTACAAAAGAATGTATACAAATTTTGAGCTTATTTACATTGTCTAACAAACCGATGAAGCTATAATAACACCAAGTGTTCTCCAGTCCACATCATGTGCCAGTTTGCTGAAATTCACATCACCGATATTTTTTGTTGACTGCTTCTCAAATATATCATATAACATGTTTATTTTTATTATTAATGTAACTTTTTTGCATTTAATCCACATATTTATTCGCATTTGCAATATGTTTTTTTTTTTTTTTTTCTTGTTTTCAATTTTTTCTACTATATTTACCCAGTAATAGGACTTCTGTTGGGTAATAAAGATTATTATTATTATTATTATTATTATTATTATTATTATTATTATTTAAATTTATTTTGAAAAATGTTTCATCAAGTGTTTACCGCTGAAATATCAACATCATTATCCTGAAATTAAGCAAAAAGTGTCTAACATGACGTTAAAATTTTGAGACTAAGCTTGTCGAGTCATAATTTTTTTGTGTTAAATCTTCAAATCATCATATATTATACCATAAGTAGTTAAAGTATTATCGACTATTTTTGTGATGCTATCACGAATGTTTATTGTGCATGCGTTTGAATACCACAAGTGTACAGCACGAGTGGTATTCACAAGCACAATAAACATGAGTGATTGCACCACAAAAATAGTCTATAATACTTCAACTACAAATGGTATATGGAGGACTATTCCAGGAGTCAAACCATTTTTTCAAATTAGTTTTCTATGAATCTAATAACATGTCATGCAATTTTCATAGGAACGAGTGAACAAACTTCTGTCAAACTGAAAAATTAGAATTTCTTGCATTTTCTTTGACGAATAATGAAGAAATAAATTGCGTTTTGATATGGAAACTAGTTCTAAAAGGTTTGGTGATAGATCAGAAGATAAAATTGATGAAGATATTCAGAAAAATATTCCATTAAATACGAGGAAAGCACAAATAGGAGGCATCCACATCTTTGAGTGAAATACTCACTTTGACCACTAGTGTAATACCCGATGGTATCTCTACACGTCCAAATACTCACTGATATGCTCCGTTTCTATGGCGATTTAGCATTGTTAACCTTGTTATAAATACTACGAATGGAATGGTCGCAATTATTCACACTTAAGTTGCATACATGATTCTTTCTAAAGCTCTCAAGTTCTATATTTCGACAATTATTGAGCACCCACTCAAGAAGCACAGAGCTGAATTTGATACTAAAGATTCACAAATATTCGAACAAATGAGTTACACAAATGTACAAAGTATTACTTACATTAATTGACTGCTAGATATTCCTATGTTGGTTTGGTAATTTGCGCAGTTTGCGTTGGTAAATCATCAAATGTGCTTTGAATGATATCATTTACTGTAAGGCATTTCCATTAATTAGGACTTTGAGTTGTAAATTATCAATAGAACAAAAAATATTGAAGAACCATCTTGATGATGAAAGCACATTTTTGACAGCTCATGAATGCTTGTTACTCCAGAGATTTCGCAAATTACCATCTCTAACAATCACTGAGCTTGAAATCAAGCAGTTTGGGCAAACCTATGAAACAGCAGCTTTCATTTAGTACTAGTTTCGAGTTGACTATTTGATAGGTACATAATTTGTGCACGTACAGACTCAAAAATACCTTTTAATCTTTATTGTTTAGTTATTGACTCACAGAAGGTCATGTGCTGTGCCTTAAAATAATTATTTGATCTCTATCAAAGGTATATAAAAAAAAAATCCTGAAAATTATCTGCAAAGCTACAGATTCAAGAAAATAAGTAACGGGTGATCATGTACTAGTCCAAATTGATCGTAAGAACAAAAGTTGAACTTTTTCTGATACTAATAACTTCGGAAACCGCATGTCAATATCATGTGTAACTCGCGGGATATTGAAAAAAATAGTTTCTACCCTAGAACGGGTACTAACTCATATCGGTTCGAAATTTAGGGTATAAGATTCAATTACTGACATGTTGCTCATTTCGTGCAACAATTTCCAGTTTTCAAGTATGCATAGTTCAGCAGTAATTACCATTTGAATTTTTATTTCAATTTTTAACCAAAACTGGGTGTACAAATAAAAAAATCTAGCAGTTCGTGCAAACCTGCAAGACAGCATCTTTCATTTAGTACCTGTTTCAAGTCTGTAAGTGCTGTAGCTGTTGAGATCTTAGCGTCACGCCCGCCAGCCAGACAGCCAAAGTGCATATAAAACCGTATTTTTTATTGTAAAAATGCGCTAAAAATTAAGGCAAGACTCTCACATGAAATATATATTTGATGAAAAATGTTGGTAATTTAAAGCTTTAAGATGAGAAATTATAGAAATAGCGCGGTCGGTGCCCCCTGCAACGTCCTTGACGTGCGCCTATGGTAATAAGATCAAATGATGCGGCATTATTATCAGACCTTCACTCTGAGATCATTTGACATTTCACTTTCAAAACTCTTTTACAAAGCTATGCTAAGAAAACTTGTAGATATAGTTCTATTACGTCATAGCTCGTAGAAGATTGATTGCTTTCTGTGCAGAAAATAAAACTTTTCAAGAAAGCTATATGTGGACCACAGAAAATGATCAATTAATTTTAGAAAAATGTAACTGAGGAAAAACGAATAAAAACTTATAATTGTCTTTGGAAAGTTAATATATTTTATTTACTATAAGTTATTGAATGAATTTTATTGTGTGAACAAAAAATACCTTTCACTGTTAATTCAATATAAAAAGCTGTTTTCATGTAAACAAAGTTATTATTTGCAGAGTAAAATCACCGATTGTTAAATTAACATTTACTTTCAACATTTGATTTGCTAATTTTATTGTTTATTAAAACGCATTTTCAATTATTTTATCATTTTTGTGGTTGTTATCAATTTTCCAGGAAGTTATTTAAATTAAAAAAAATTGATTTAGAGATCCGACGCAGGGGTGGCTCTACATACATTCAAGTTTCAATTTTAAATACACTGTCATAAATTCAAATGTTTCATACTCCAGTTTAGATTCTTCAGGCTCTGAGAAACTTGATATTTTCCTAATTATTAATTACAGTTGAGGAATACAACTTTATTGCACCAATATCTTTGAATTTCTAGCATAAAAATTTCATAATCAAGAAATTATGGAATGAAAAATAATATAATTGGTTGTCATGATTCAAGATGTTTCTGTCAATCATAAAAATTATTCAAGCTCGTGGCATTTCGTGATTTTTTTAGCACGTGCCATATTTTAAATATGTAAATGAAATATCAAAAACGTTATGTTAAAATTTCATTGCTACATGCCAGAGTGCCAAAGAGTGCCAGAATCATCTGCTAATGTGTGTACTTGGGAATTGTTTTAACACTTCCATTGTGACATCATCCGCATACATTGTTTTGATTTATTTCAATGGATGTGTCACATTCGGCATTATTAATTTTTGAACAATATTCATTGCTGTCATTTTTGATTCATATAAAATATTATTTTTAATTTATAGGGCTCCATAAACGGAAAATTCAAATTGAATCCTACATTGATCTATAAGTTTATACAGATTGAATAAATTTTCTAAGATTTTAAATTAAATAAACTGCAATATTTTATACTCTATAAACTTTTTATTCTAACACTTTCAAATATTTGAAATAGGTGTCACAATTATGTCGAAATAATTATTGGGCAAATAACGATTAAAATTTCAAAGATATACATAGGAAAGCATTATTATCTTCATAAAAGACAAAATATTGTCAAATTATATAGGAACATCTGTTGCTTTAATAACACATATTGTTGCTGGATATAACATAATAAAAATTTGCATCATTTTCGAGATAGTACATCGTCGACGTCCGATCACAATCGTTTTAGAAAGCGATGAGAATCGAGCAGGTTACGAAATTGAATCGCATTTATAAAAACTTGAGTTGAACACCTCAAAAAGTAGAGCAAACATTCATAACTATGAGATAATTCGTCTTGGAAGTGTCACAAAGTATAATTCGAAAATTTGCTGATGACACGTGGGAAAAACATGAAAAATTTTGTACACGAAAATAGGTGAACCTGTCAATCACACCAATCAAATTTAAATTCTTGAAGTAATATATTTTTTTATTTATTGTTTATAATAATAGTTTATAATGTGATTTTACTTCAAATAAATCACATAGCCTCACGGTAATTTGAACTGAGGAAGTTACTTACGAAAACTGAGCATAATTTAAAAGATTAACATGCGGATTCCATAAATTTTCGTACAACTACCTCTTTAAGTTCATGAGGTAGCTATTGATCTAAGGTCTGTGTACAGATAGAGTTCTTCATATACCTAATGTAGAAAGCAAGATATTGTTCTCAAATTTCGTGCCATCTCACGATTTTATGCTTTTTTTTTAATATTCTTCTTTGTGCTTTGGTCTGTTAGTCGTATTAATATGTCATTGCTAAGAAATTTGGATTCTATGTAGGGATTTTACGTATATTTTCAGATAGTACATTTCTTAAACATTAGATTGTCTGCACAAGTTCATTGCACTTGAATCAGCTGATTTGAATAGTCTGAATACAGTCAGAATCTGTGCCAGACTGTGCTGCCATCTATGAGCAGCTTGAAAAGTAGTTGCTGCTCTCAACTTACCTTATCATCGTTGGTTTTCAAACATAAAGAGTGAATCATTCTACGATTTATTCAAATTAAACGGTAAAATATTAAATGAAATTCAATTTTAAAGCAATTAATTCAATGAATAATTCAATTGCAAATATTGCCACATGAATTCTTGAAGCTTCTACTCTTGAAAAACAGAAAACATAACCAATAAATGTATCCAACTGAATTTGGTAATTGATTTTAAATATTTTCTGATAAGATACAATATTTTATTTGTTCGGGAGATCAATTCACGTAGCATACTTTGTTGAAACGACCTGACTGTGAAGTTTGTAATAATATGAGAAAAAAGTATTACACAGGTGCTTCATTTATAAATTAATGTATTTCATTCATCTCATTTGCTATTTTACGTTTCAGATAAGCGATAAGTTGGAAATATCTCATAGTATTCTCATCGTAATGTATAAGTGCACAATATTTTGACACTAAATACATCAGCATAACCACAAAAATTCAATTAAACATCATTGTCAGTCTGTGATTGCAGTGAAAGGATTGATAATCAAGAAATAAAACAGAACGATTTTTTTTGTATAAGTTATATAGAAGATTGACCCCTCACTGGACATGGGAAGACACGTACTTCTATGTCTCGTGGGAAACGCAATCTCAGCATTATGTAGTTCATATATAGTGATTTTAAGATAGTTTAGGGCATTCTGTATGTAGCTTCTGTCAAATAAAGATCTTTTTAAAAACAATACTCGACGTTCAAATATTATAACTGGCGACGAGGATGGGATACAGCAAAACTGAGTGAAAAAGAAATACTTCGAATTGTTCAGTGAATTATCACCGTGAGAGAACATTCTTAGTTCTACAAGTGAATAGTGAAAAAGTAAAGTGTAAATTTACAATCACTCTGGTTCGTGTTAACGATTAATTTGCATTGAACCTAAATCACAACGATATCACCAGTGCGCAAGTATCCAGTTCGAGTGTTTAAAGAACTTTGGACGAAACGGTTCGTGAGCCCAATCCACGCAGGGAAACATAAGAGACCCACGACCACAGAATCATCACTATCCCGAGGTGCCCAATCTACATAAGGAAACACAAGCGACACCAGAGGAAAGAAAATCTGCATGCTACTCGCAGCAATACTGTAAGTGCAGTTCAGTTGTATTGTTGTAACAAATAATTTTTAAAAAAAAAGACACAAGTCAGAAAAATGGCACAACAATGCGAACAAAGATATTTGGATACTATTCCAATTTTTAATGGAAATTCAAATGAATTAGCTTATTTTATTCGTATGAGTGAAGCACTCATTACAAAATTTTACAATCAAACTAATCCCGCAGATTACGAAAATTTCGTTTTACTAGCGAATATTAGAAATAAAATACGTGGAGATGCTGCAAAAGCAATCTCACATTACACAATCAATAGTTGGGCAGATCTAAAAAATGCTTTATTAACAGCTTATGCCGATAAACGTGATTGTTATACCCTGGCAATCGAAATTTCGAATTTACGCCAAGGCTTTGAAAATGCTTTCGAATATTATAATAAAATGCTGACATTGCTAAACGCGCACACTGCATATGTTGAAACTCAAGTAGATGCAGCACATCGACCTTCTGTAATTATGTATGGACAGAATTTAGCGGTAAGAGCATTTTTAAGAGGATTACGCGATCCTTTGAGATCATTTTTGCAAACTAGGAATCCACAAAGCCTAAATGCCGCATTAAAAATATTAACAAATGACTATCAATTAGAAGCTAGTAGATCGTCATCCACACTTCAACCGAAAAAAACTCATAATTTCAAATATACAGGAACTGTTCCCAGAAACACACAACTTGTGCAACCATTGTATGTACCCCAATTCACACAGCCTAGACCATCAAACTCATTTCCAAAAGGTCCTGTACAGGCAAAACAAAATTTACCAAAACCAACCCCTATGTCGATCTCTACTAGACAAACACAGTCTACGAGACAAGCACACCCAAGAAACCCATACCAGTCTAGACCAAATTTTTACAATACAGAACTGAACAATGTTGAAAATATAGGTCAGGAACAGAGCGAAAATGAAATTGCTTTCACTGATGATGAACAAAATTTTTACCTTGATCATGAACCACAAGAGGTGGAAGAAATTGAGAACGAAGAAAATAATTCTTTTTTAGAATTAGGCCATCAGAATCAACATTCGGAGAAATAATGAATATTGAAAATCCAACGCAATTACCATTTTTACAGTTAGGTAGTTTTAAATGTTTGGTAGATTCAGGAAGTACCAGATCCTTTATTAATCCAAAATATATTCAAAAATATCCTGAAAAATTTGAAATATTGAAAGAAAATTTTACTTTATCAACGGCACATGGCATTTCTAAAGGAAATAAATATGTTATATTTCATTTTGATAATACAGTTGTAAAATTTTATGTTTTCGATTTTCATAATCAATTTGATTTGCTTATTGGATTAGAAGATTTGAAATTATTACAAGCTCAATATGATATAATGAATGACAGAATATTTTTATTGGGTAGAGAGTATAAATTGAATTATTATAAGAGAGAAATTAAATTTAAACCCAAGGAAATGAAATTTGTTAGTTATTTTATAAATAAAGAGGATTCTGAAGTTTTGTTAGAAAATAATAATATAAATACATGTTATGAGATCCCAGATAGTTTAGTGGAAATAAGAAATAAAAGATTGATAGTTCCAATAATCAATAAGACCGATAAAGAAATTGAAATAAATAATTTAAATATTCCAAATTTCACAATGGATTATAAAATAAGAGTTCCACCTCAAAGACCAATTGATTTAAAAAATTTTCGTACAGATCATTTGAATACATTTGAAAGAACCAATTTATTGAAAATAATTCAAGAATATAGAGACATATTTTATAAAGAAGATGACAATTTGACGTTTACAAGCAAAATAAAACATGAGATAAAGACAGTAGATGAAATACCTGTTCATGCCAGGAATTACAGATATCCCCATTGTTATAAAGAAGAAATTCAAAATCAAGTTTCAAAATTATTAAAAGACGGAATCATTAGACCGAGTTTTTCTCCTTGGGCCAGTCCAGTCTGGATTGTTGGAAAGAAACCGGATGCTTCAGGAAAAAAGAAATTTCGTATGGTAATTGATTATAGAAAGTTGAATGAGAAGACCATAGATGATAAGTATCCGATTCCGAATATTAATGATATTTTAGATAAATTAGGAAGATGTAGGTATTTTTCCACAATTGATTTAGTCTCAGGATTCCACCAGATTGAGGTAGATTCAAAAGATATACCCAAAACTGCTTTTAACGTAGAAAACGGTCATTATGAGTTCACTCGAATGCCGTTCGGGCTAAAAAACGCACCCAGTACTTTCCAGCGTCTAATGAACTTCGTATTGAAAGATTACATTGGAACAATTTGCTTAGTATATCTCGATGATATAATTATTTTGGGCAATAGTTTGGAAGAACATTTAGAAAATATTAAAAAAATATTTAAGACATTGAGAGAAGCAAATCTTAAGGTGCAGTTAGATAAGTCAGAGTTTTTAAGGAAAGAAGTTGAATATTTAGGACATGTAGTCACTTCTAATGGAATCAAACCAAATCCTAACAAAATTAATGTAATTCAAAATTTTCCAATCCCTAAAAATCAGAAGGAGATTAAATCTTTTTTAGGATTAATAGGTTATTATAGGCGGTTTATAGAACATTTCGCGAAAATAACAAAACCTCTTACTCAAGCCTTGAAGAAAGGTTCTGTAATAGATATAAATAATGAGGCATATAAAGAAAGTTTTGAGACATGCAAGAGACTTTTGACGAATGACCCAATATTACAGTATCCCGATTACAACAAAACATTTGATTGATATAACACATAATCCTGGTGCCTTAATTAGTAAGTTAGGAGATACAAGAATTTATTTCAGTAAGCATGTTATTCATTTCAAATATGATTTTCAAGCACTGTATGTCGAATACTTGAATTTAAATGAGCAAGTTCACTTATTAAAATTGGAATTGAATAAGAATGGGGGCAAAGATATTGTAGAATTTGATAATTATTGGAAAATATTGAGTTATTATCAAGACGATATATTATCGAAATTACAAAATTTGAATATTCAAGTTAGTAAGAGAAATAAAAGAGGATTAATAAATGGTTTAGGTACTATATTGAAAAGTATTACAGGAAATTTAGATCATGATGATGCTCAAAGATATGATAATCTGATAGCGAAATTGAGTAAAAATCAAGAAAATTTGAGTAAAAATGTTTTAGAAAATTTTAATACCAATACCCAAATGATACAGCAGTTTAATGATACGATTGAAAGTTTGAAGCACAATCAAATAGTATTAAAGGATAGAATATCGATTATACAAGAGTTTTTGAATCAAAAGTCAACAAAAATAGATCATTTATTTATTAAAGATATTATGAATCAGATTATTCATTTATATAGTATCATACAAAATATTTTGAATGACTTAGATATTTCTATAAGTTTTTGTAATATGGGATTATTGCACGAGAGTATAATACCTTACGATTTATTGAAAGATAATTTAATTGAAATTAATATGAATAGTAAATTTGAATTTCCAGAAAATTTGAATTTTAATGATTTGAAACAGTTAATTTCAACTCATTGTAAAGTAGAAAATTATGAAGTAAATTATTTAATTTTAGTGCCATTGTATTTTGAAAATATATTTGAATTATTGCAATACACCCCTGTACCTACAGTTCAAAATAGTGAAGTGCTTACAGTGTTTCAAAGTGAACATTTGTTGTTGAAGGAAAAAAATAAGTTGTATTCAGTGACAAATAATTGTAAGAAAGTAAGCGGGTTTTATTATTGTAATCAAGTTAATCATGACATGATCAAAGAAAGTGAATGTGACTATCAGATAGTGTTTAATAAAGAGTTGCGTAATTGTAGTTATATTAGAATAAATAGTAATGTTATAAATATGATAGAAATAAGTAATATTAATAAATTTGTTTTATGTTATCCGTATGATAATAAAATTACTATAAAATGTAAAAATGAAAATGAAGAGTTCAAAATATTGAAGGGAATATATTTATTGGAGAATAATGAGTGTAAGTTGAATAATAAGTTAATTTTGAATAATAAGATGAATGGTGAACCGATAATAATTTCAAATTATAAATTTAATGTTACAAAATCACAGAAAATTAATTCAGAAATAGAATTACAAAATATTAAAGAAATGAAAATAATTAGACATGATTTGCATTCAATAAATGATGTTTCGGAAATAAATAAACATAATATAATTAATTATGTTATTATAGTTATAATAATTATTTTTATATTATTCATAATTCGTAAGAAGATATTTAATTGTAAAATTTTTAAGAAAAGTGAAAATGTTAATATTCCTATGTCAGTACTCCACCTTCCGGGCGATGCCCAACTTTAATAGGGGAGGAGTTATATAGAAGATTGACCCCTCACTGGACATGGGAAGACACGTACTTCTATGTCTCGTGGGAAACGCAATCTCAGCATTATGTAGTTCATATATAGTGATTTTAAGATAGTTTAGGGCATTCTGTATGTAGCTTCTGTCAAATAAAGATCTTTTTAAAAACAATACTCGACGTTCAAATATTATAACTTATACATGAAATTATGGGTTAAAAGCAACAAACGCTTGCTGCAATAGTAAGCGCGACAATTGAGCTGTATGTGGATTTAACGCAAAAAAATTATTACATTATGAATAGATATGAAGTAGACGATTCTCTTGAAGCTGCGTAGCAAACATCAATGTTAAATATTGTCATTAGCAGTACCTGGAATTTGAAAAGGTGTAAAGGTAACTACATACAGCTCCCGCATGGTACCCGGAATTATCAGCATATCTCCCGAGTTTGCACTATTATATACGTAGCAGATTATAGCATATAATTATATAGACCATCCCACACAGCCCTTGTATGTAGCTTTACAAACCCTAATTAGCTTCGCAGTTATTTCCCATTAATAATTAGTTACAGAGGAATTTGTTTGTACTGTAAGCATAACATGAATTTAACTATATTTGGTTTTCAGTGAGAGTGAATATTATCGTTAGCTTGTTAGTTGTTGACCACTAGTCTTGGATTCTAGAATCATCACTTTATTCCCTATTCGCTCAGTGCGCGACAGCAGCGCCATTTGATGTATGAACTAAAGGAGGATATTTGGTGTATATGTACATTGTGATCTAACGAGATAAAATGTTATATTTTGGTATCAATAAAAGTATATTCGGATATTCTAAGCAAGTGAAAAGTTTTATTCATTATTATTATACGTTTCTTATAAGTTCGGCTGACAGTAGAGTAAGTATGATCAATGAAAAAATAGATTGAAACTCAATTAAAGTTTGGTTGAGTAATGGCATAATATATAAAAACGATCATAAAATAATAACATGGAAGGAAAACGTATAGAATGAATAAAATAGTCATTCCTCAACTAATGTTGCAGTTCTGTGTCAAGTTATAAATCAGAAAAACTCGTAGATTTATAAATTATGAACAAAATCGCAATGGGTTGTCATCCTCATGAATCGATGTGTTTTTAACCATTTCTTATGGATTCGTAGATCTGTAGAATTAATGAATTTTCACAGAATTGCAATATGAATTGTTATATAAGTATTCGTGAAATCAAATTGACAAATTCAAAATATCCAAAATTGATTAAAGTATTGTAGGTGGGCTTCAAAATATCCTCGAGATGTTTAAAATACTAATAAATCCTACTGATGGATTTATATGATTACTATTGCTTTCATCTTTTTTTGTTCATTTCGAGGTTTATTCTTCTCCTTAATCAATGCTAAATTATTTGTCGTTGATTATAACTCCTCATGCCATTGATACTGATGGACAATTGAATAATAATATTATATTTTATGCATATATTCATTCTCCTGCTTAAAGTTGAACTTTCACTAACTTTTGAAGTTTTGTAATTTGAAAGGAATATTGTAGAAACATAGGTAGGACATGACTCCTCTTCAGATTTTTTGCCTCCTATGAACGATCACTCAAATATAATCATGTGATTTAGGATACCAAAGCGATCCATTTACACTTAATAAAAAATCATTAATAAATTTTCTTGAACTAGATTCATGCATGATTCTATTATTTAATGATATACAGATATGAGACAATTTTTTGGTATTAAAACAATAATCCCAAAGCCTAAAGAAGAAAAATTGAAAAAAATATATATGAGAAAATGTTTAGCGCCAAAAAATGTCAATTTTTTAATTACTTTTGAGAATAATAATTAATGGTCCATAAGCACCTGTGACGTCTGTGAAGTCTGCTATTTTCAATGTTATTTTTATCACAGAAATAAAGATTATGACAGTACGTATCTTTTCCTTCTGATTGCAGCTATCCATTTATTCCTTTGATCTACTTTCTATTTTGCAACGGGAAATTAATAGAATTTACATTCGTTGTTTTTCCAGTATTTTTGCAATTCACAACAATGCAACACCGATTGCTCATTTTATTTGTTTTCTTGAAAAACTGCAGTCAATACATGCATTTCTTATATTAGAAATATACAAAAGAGCCTCCCGAAGTGCCTGAATCTTCCGATGCTAGCGCTAGCGACGATTTCACTTCCCCTTCCATGGCTTCGCACGCTCCCAATACAAATATTGCAGTATTAGTTAAACGTTCTATTTATTTGGTAATTATTCTCATCTATAGGAAAGGCACGATCACAAATAGTATATTATGCTACAAGGACCGAACGACTGTTATTTTTGTCCAGGATAAATTTGGCTGCATTCGGTGCAGACGAGGGCAAAGCTCGAAGCAGAGGCGAGGGCGAAGTACGAGGCGAAGGCGAGGGCAAAGCACGAGGCGAAGACGAGGGCAAAGCCCAAGGCTTAGCTCCGTGCAGCCAAATTTATCCGTGACAATAATGACAGTCGTTCAGTGTCCGTGTTGCATACGATACTTTTTGTAACAAGTGCACCGAAGTACCCCCATTATTGAGCTTTTTAAATACATTTGGATGTATCGAAACTATCTTATCGATTTGACAAACAGATTTTTGCAAATGCAATCACATTACAGTAAACTAATACAATGAAACATAACTTACATGATTTATTTTATTGATTGATATTTTTCACGTTTTCTGTGCTATCCCGTTCACAATAAATGCACATACTATAACGAACACATTCAATAATACAAATTTCTTTCAAATATCAATCTATGATCCATGATCTACAATTTTATTTTTATCCAGCGGGAAAAAATATCCATTGATTCCCAGTCAACAGAGAATTAATGAAAATTGTTACCATGGTTTGAAATTGAGAACTTTCGGAGCAGAAGTCAGCTCAGTAATAGTGTACTTTTGGTGTACGTGTTACAAAAAATAGTTTTACTGCTACTCGTAGCTTTCACCATCTCCTTGAAAATAGTTCCCGTGAATATATTTCTCCTACACAGGATTACTTCTGTTCCCTTGAACTCAAGCATTTTGAAGTAATATCTTTAAGATATTGATTGCGCATACGTAAGATGATGCGTTAACGATGCGACTGGAGCCAGAAATGCTACGAACCATGCTTCAATATGGAGTTATTATCAGAAGCGACGTAGGCCACGGCCTACGGCCTCGCTTTGCACCTCACGACGATATGAGACAGATTTTTCTAACACAATGATTGATTCTGTAATAAGCAATATGGATTTGAGAGTTATGTCATTAAATGAACATTTTTAAAATTTTGGTTTCCCATGTGATTTGAGAGAATTCAAAAATATACCAAAAGAGCAAATCATAAAAAGCTTTCAAGATTTACTTACACTTCCAACCTCACGAATTGTATGAAGAATTACAAACTATGATCCTAGATGTACCAGACTTCATTAAAGATAATACATAGTAGAAGATAACTTGAATAAACACTCAAATATTTCAATTTTTGTTATTATTGATAATATTTTATTCTCATTTTAACAGAAATATCTTGTCAGTTAAGTTTCTAGGATATTTTTATCGATTTTATTAGTGTTGGACAACAAGTTCCTTACAAATTTCAATTATCTTATTTCGTTTAGAAGATACAGCAACCAACATTGTGCTACTACAATAGCCTATTCTAGAAATATTATGAAGTATTAAATTTCAATCGTTCATATTTGTATTTCTAGAGATATTCTGATGAAACTCTCCATCGCGCTACATCTAAGTATGTAGATCATAATACTTCTCACTCATTTTGATTATCTTAATTGAGTCAAAAGTACAGCTACAAACTCAAAATGTTATTTATCAGGAAATGGAATTCGTATTTTTTGAGATATTTCAATGATAATTCTTATTACATTAGAATAAAACGTGCAGAATACGATATATTTTACAGACTTCACTTATCTCAATTCGTTTAGGAGATACAGAGTCAAACAGTATGTGCTGCTAATTCGGCTATTCTCTCCTCCGTCCGATACTCAAGTAATACGCGTGCGATCGTAGCACTCTTACGATATTTATAACAACAAAAATTATCGAAATTGATTCTCCTTGATATATTTTATTTTGAAATATATAAATTTCAGGATATTTAGGTCTCATATTTTAGAAATTAAGCAATTTTTTTGATTTTAGAAAGAGCAAATGATAAAAACTTTCAAGATTTACAAACAGTCCTGCGAGTAAGTGAAATAGTGACTTGAACCTTACGAATTGTATGAAGAATTACAAACTATGGTTCTAAATGTACCAGACTCCATTAAAAATGTGGAATAATTGTTTCAGTACATAATAGAAAATCACTTGAAAGATATTTACCCAAATATTTACATAGTCTATTCGATTTTGTTAACAACATTGCCGAAAGGAGCTTTTCGAAATTAAAACTAATAAAAAATTATTTGAGATGTACGATAGGTCAGGAAATACTTTCAGCTTTGATAGTTCGATCTATTGAAACAGATAAAGCATCTAAGCTGAATTACGGTACAATCATTAAAAAGTTTAGTGAAGCTAAAAGCAAGAAATTTCTTTTCCTTCAATTTTAGTCTAAGAATATAATTAAGTTTGATAGTCTATACTATAATAAACTTAGTAGTTGGAAGCTATATTTCAACGGTTTTTAAATGTATAGCTTCTTGCATTACCAGAGGGCCTCGTAAAATTTATCTTGCCCACATCAAATTTTGGTCTTGCCCCGCCTCTGGCTATTATTATTTTTTATGTATCATACATACGTTTATAAAAATACGTTTCTGATTCTAGTCGCTCAATTAATACAAATCCACTTGCATTCAATCGCCTCGTGTGTCAGTAACGCTTTTTTTTAGTGCATTTTTTTGAAAAAAGGGCTATTATATTCACTTTGGCTGTCTGACTGGCTGGCTGGCTGACTGACTGGCTGGCGTGACGTTGAGTTCTCAGCAACTATACTTTTCACAGACTTGAAACTGGTACTAAATAAAAGCTGCTGTTTCGTAGGTTTGCACAAATTGCTTTAATTCAAGCTCAGTGATTGTGAAAGATTGAATCATTCAATTACTTGTTTCAAGTGAAACAATGTACAAAGATGTATAAGACATCAGGGATATGGCAACTAAAGTTTATTCAAGTAGATAAAAATTTAGTTACAACTTTAGCCGTGGGTGTCACTATTATTATGTACAGTTGTCAAATCTGTCCGAGATTCCTTCAATGACTTGTTTGACGCGAATTGGAAGCTTATCAGAATGAATTATTATTATAGGATGAAAATTTGTTCACTTTTGGTGTATTTTTTCTATATAGCTTTGATAAAGATCAAATTATTATTTTAAGGTACAGCACTTGACCTCGCGTCAGTCAATAACTGAACAATGAAGATTAAAGGGTATTTTTGAATTTGTACATGCATAAATTATGTACCTATCAAATAATCAACTTGAAACTAGTATTAAATGGAAGCTGCTGTTTCGCAAGTTTGGCCAAACTGTTTGATTACAAGCTCAGTAATTGTGAGAGATGGTAATTTGTGAAATCTCTGAAGTAACAAGCATTCATGAGCTGTCAAAAATGTGCTTTCATCATCTAGATGATTCTTCAATTTTTCTGTAACCTAACGAACTTATTAGCTCAAAATTAAGCACTTTGGGTTCCTGTTTTCTGATCTTTGTTCGCAATCGTCAAATATGTAACATGAATAACCTTTTCTGCACACCTTAATTTATGAACTAATGTACATTTCAAAAACAATTGAAAAACTCATACTACTAAGGTGATACAGTAAGAAAAATGACCAATCAGCACCACTTTTAGGTGTGGGCGGAGCTAAAATCTACATGTTCTGAAAATCTCAGAAAAACATAGATTAGAATAGTTCAACAATATTTTAGCATAGTAATAAGCAACTAAACGTGGTATAAATTTTGTAATTGCTTTCTAATTGTACGTTTGATTATTGATTTAATATGGAAATCAAGATCGTTTGCAACGTGAGTGTGAACAAGTATAACAACATTCGAATATTCATTTTATTGTTTGAATAGACATACTCATTTTATATAAACTAGTATTTCTTGTATTTGGACGAAGAATGCGCGTTAATCATTTATCATAGTCAGTATTTTTCTGAAAATGGAAACTATTTCTAGCATTTGTTTGAACAATGATGTAATCCCATAGATATTTTTAGAATATGTAGGTGAAAATAAATCTTAATATTAATGCCATCCGATGATGTCACTTGTTGTAGAATTCTAGAAAAGGATGTCTTCTTTAGAAACCAGTATAGTTTTGGAATTTTAAAATAATGCCATTAACATAGTTTATATATTTTATCAATTAGATAATAGGAGAAATACTATTTTTAGTTTTTTATTTTTTATTTAGCCTTGATGGCTTTCTTTGTCCTTCATTCGGAAGACCTGTCTTGACTTGTACTCGCAATTATTACTAATATTTGCATTTTAAACGAGATTTAGATTCATAAAGATGCTGATCTAACGACTAAAATATTTGTTCCTTGAGATCTTTATACAATGTCTGATCACAAATAGCGGTTGGATTTTTATATCCTCTTGAACATTGAGGTTATATATCTCAATTAAATAACACCTACCATAGGTAGTCTTTTATTTTACATAGTTTGATCGTAAACTCATACGGTTGCAATAAAATGAAAAAGAAAAACCGTAAAACAGACAACCAAAGCGCTGAGTTATGAACTCAAGATACTGAATAGAACAATAACATCTTCTTAGAAATAGATGGAAGATATTGAAGCACAAAATGTTTCTTTGACAAAATAATTTTTAATTGAAAATTATTCTTTTTGAAGATTCTTCTGTCTCATCGATAATTTTTTGATAGGTCCTCTGTCCGGGTTATGCAATAGCAATAATCTGCATTCCAGAATGATGACCTCGTATCGAAGACGCGTCGAAAGGTCGATTGATTGGTTGTAAACACACCTTTACATTGTCCGTTCTCTGCGCCGTTATTTTGTTTGTTGTTGCTGATCGCAAGTCGTTGGATTGTGCCGTAGGTCAGTTTGTAACAATGTTGCGATTACATGATCATTGTTATTAAAACAATGAACTTTACAATGTTGTATAATCATATTTATTTAGTGGTTTATTAGATGATGACTGTAATTTTTGTTCAGTTTGATTCAGACTTTCTTTGTGAATTGTGATAGTTAAATATTAGATGTTATCCTGGACTTGGACTTGAGAAATTGAGGTAAAATGAGTTGTTTATTATTCTCATACAAGGTTGAAGATTGTTTACAAAAACAGCATTAATAAATAAAATGTGCTGGGAAGCTTTGTACATGGATTCCCTGAACTGTGAACAAATTTTGTTTTGTTGTTGCTAAATTAATTATAAAGGACAGTCGGTATTGTTGTTCTGCTTATATTAACTTTCAACAAAAACCCAAAGGGAAAGAGTGAAATAAATTCAGTGCTGTCATTAACTCAGTGAGGGAGTATTTTGTATTTTTTGAGCTTATTTTTAATGCTACTGTATGGAATAATGAGAGAATTAACTTCTAGAAATGTATATCCATATGAAAAAGTAACATTCGTTATTAATACGATGTAAACCAAGCTTCCTCAGTTAAATGTGTTGATAGAACTTTCTATTTGAATTATCACCACGTCGACTTAGCGGCAACATATTTAATCTTAATACGGTTATCCTGATGGCACTTCCACATTTGTTACAAACATTACATGACATTCTCATTCTTTATTATAAAATATTAAACGTTTCCTATTGAACCCACCCAGCGATAGCAATTTCACTTTCGCTCAAATTTTGATCATCATATAGGAAAGGAATATATTCTTTTATCTCACAATAATATTTATAACACCTATCCTTTCATAAAAATTGGCTGAGACACTCTCCTTGTTAGCTTTTTCTCCTGGAAATAGTTTCTGTGACTTGTCTTCCGCATTGAATCAGAAACTTCACTTGGCAACTTTTCCTAATGAATTTTCGCTCTCCAATATGGCATTAATTTATTCTTTTTTTATGGATGTTCATTTTGAATGCCACAATGTAGCAAACGGTATCAGATTACAGCACTTCAAAGCAAAAAAAATTAATCACTATTCTTATAGAAGCTTTCATTGATTTTTTTGTGCTTTCTGGAATGTAAATGAAGGAAAAAAATTCAGGGAAACAAAATAATTTGTAACTCAAGTTATTTTTGGGACAAAATACTTTACAAATATAAAGTATAAAACAAAAAAATAGATTTTCCAGTTGACTCCCACCATGAAATGATTGAAGTGATTAAGTGGGTTGTATTGTGTTTATTTTCTTTCTCGTCGATGGTACCAATTACACGGATAATAGAAAAACAGATGAAAAGCGAGGGTTGATAAATTATATTTAAGTGAGGGTAATAACCCTCTTACCAATGCTTATAGAAAATACGCCAGCCAATCAAAAAGAAACAAACAAACCAAATTTCAAAGAATATCTAAGAAATATTTTTTCTAATCGGTCTTTCGAGTATGTATATAACATGGACTATATTGAATAAATTTTCCATCATTTGAAGTTAATCTATTTTGAAAATAGAACTGTCCACAAAATTCCTCGAAAGGTATTGTAACACTATACTACATGCAGAAGTAGTCCATTTTGGAATTTCAACAATTTGCCATGGCAATTGTACAAAAAACTTCGATTGTTTTGAGCTAGTGCAAAAAATAAATCATATTACATAGTCCTCTTAACTCTTAGTTGATCTGAAGATTAATATTCAATCAAATATTGATTTGATGCGTCAGTTATTTTAGTGGAACTAGCTATCTCATGTTGGTAATTATTATTAATTATGTTAAATCTCCTGAAATAAATATATGATTATATAATTCAAAAAAGAAAATGTCGCTACAATTTTTGACAATTTTATAATAGAGTGCGATAGAAGAAAAAATATTATATTTGATACGTACAAAAAATACGATTTTGGGTTCGTACGACGCAAAGCGATGTACAGCGAACCCTCTTACTTCTCTCAAAATATAGCATTTTCTATAATTGTTAAACAAATAACTATTTATTCAGATTTTCGACGATTTTTGACAGTTGGAGATTTGATGTATCCTCACGTTTTAGACCCGACTGAACCCGAAAAACATAATTTAAAAAAAGTCGGTCTATCTGAAAGAATGATAACTTGAGAAGGCGTACGAATTTCCGATTGAAATTTTATATTTAAGTTTCTCATCAAAAAGCAAGGTTTAAGTTTGTAGATGAGCTTTATTTTAACCAGTGGTACCAAAACTTTATTGATATAATTTTTTAGTTTTTTGCGTTTATTCTATAAACGGTAGTATTTATCATGAAATATGAAGTAACTGAAACTGATCCTTGAATGATTTGGCACAACATTCACACGAGAAGTTTTCCAAAACTATCAGCGGCTCATTTGTTGTTATCAAAATTTAGAATATTATATTTTGCTGAACCAAAGAAATAATGAGAATTATAATGTGAGATGAGAATTATTATCACTCATATTTTGACATCACATGTAAACATTCGTCATTCCCTTTAAATAAGTAATTTGGCTCTATCGTGTTTTGTATCAAATTAAAGCTCTTGTGGAGGTTATTGTAAAAGGGGTGTCGAAGAGGATATTTAAACGATTGTTAATTGTCCCCATCACAAATCATTTAAATGAAATGAATAATTAAGTAGTTGAATCCACGTTACTATCTTCAAATTACACTTTCGGCGATCAAATGTGTAAACTGTGTATACCAATGAATTGTAGAACCTCAAAAATCTTGAAAAAAGCTCTTTATTCCCAAAAAATAAATATTTCACTCTGAAATATGCAATTAATTGATGCGATACTCTAAATTTCTGAAGCAGCGATGAAACTGGTCATGAAATTTATGGTAGGGAAAGTACTGTGCTGGCCACAGCGGATTTTCAGAGAGATATATGTTTCTCCATGAAAAAATAAAACTTTCACACCAGAAATGAAGGAAAGAAAATGAGTATTCCTTCGAGATCTTCAATTAAAACTCTTTCAAATCACACCCCTTATTCTTTAATACTAAAATATTCATGTTTATGATATGAAACTGTGTCCCATCTCATCCCTAACAAATCAGTGAGACTTAGCCTGAAATTTTGTTTATGTGGACACCTCAAAATGATTAAAAAAAAAATTGGAGCATGCTCGAAAAATATGAATACAATATATTTTCTTTCAGTAATAATGGACCAGTAGATTGTGACAAAAAATAGCGACTGTTCGTTTACTTGTCTTCAAGTAAAATGGATCAATATTTATGTATATTATACACCCATTCAAGGCATTCCTGAAGTTTGCACACATGAACGTAATGAAGGACAAAATTAATAAAAAAATTACATCTTATCGTCTGCAAATACAACAAATTGAAATTTCAGTTCATGAAGAAGAGCAGAGGGAAAGTTACAGACATTTACAATATGCACACGACCATATCATTTGAATGTGTAAAAAATGATATTGGTGGTGTGCACACCGTCAAAGTGCAACTTTTCCCTATTATTTCATTTGCAGACTGTGAATAATCATTTTCTTTCTACAAGTTTTGCCCTATGTCTCGTGCATCCGTGCAAACTTTGAAAGTGGCCTGATTGAGCTTATTTTATTCATGAATACTGACTCATTTCATTTCAAATATCGATGCGAGCGCTCATGGTGAGCACAATTGTAAGCATCGAACTCCATTTTTCAGAATACATCATTCAGCTGTCATTGAGCATTGAAGTTAAAAATGAAAATAATTGCATATAAAACGTAGAAAAACGCTTGTTCTGTTTCAGGCTGTTGCGTTGAGGATGATTCAAGTGAAATATAGTTTCATAGATTTCATGTACGCAGTTATAACATAAAAAAGTAGCTCAAAGCGGTAAATTGAGTATTATCTGTCTTTCATTATTAATATATATTACAAAGATGTTTGTAATCCAATTGTGAAATTAGAAAAACTCATCATCGATGTGGGATTCATGAATTTACCTCTATCTCTAATTTGTAAGGTGTTTCAGTGATAAAATATTGTCGGATGCACTTCACAGTAATTTTGTTGTTAATATTGTCAGCAACATATTCTTCAACATGTTTAATATGGCAAAACTAGTTTCACGCTTTTCTTCAATGCTTCCTTGGTGAAAGGGATACAGTGTTTGACACATTCAAACCCGATCCGCAAAATCATCGGCGTCATAATTTGAGGTTATCCAGTCAATTTGGACGAATTAAGACGTTTTCTCTAATATGTACGTTATAATTGAAGAAAAAATACTCAAAATGAATAATTTCAACGTACCTTTTATGCTATGCACGTTATATCATACGCATACAGCTGAATAGGATAATATTAGTGCATTTAAAAAATTATAGTCATGAAACAATGATAAAACGAGAGTTCAATCGTTCCCCATTGCCCGCTAGAGGCGCTAGTAGACTTCATGCACGTAGCCTATAGGGACAATTGTGCTCTGATTTCAAAAAGTAGGTGACTATCCAAAGACAGTTCTAATATTATTTAATATTTTTGGGAACATTTTTGAAGTCGTTTTTTATAATTTCCAATCATCCTATCCCATAATTTCTGGAATTCTGTTCTCATTGTTATTTCTCGTAATATTTGTGAATATACCAAATAAATTGGTGCATTAATGTAATACCGGCGAAAATATAGTTGACATAGAAAAATTAGACAGTTGCACTGTTTTCATGATTTCTTCGCTATTATAAGTAGTATTTTTAATGAAAATAGCAAATAACGCAATGCAGTTAAACATGATTTTTTTCAAGGACCAATTTATTTCTGAGTAGTGAATATTTTGGTTGGCGCATTGATAATCCTCTCTTTACTCCGAAGAAGTCAGTCAACATCCTCTTTGAACATCTCCCACAAATACAAATTAATCTTTATCCCAAATACATATTGCTGATTTTTCGCTCCAACATCTGGTATTATTTATTGTGTCATAATTTACTCATAATTCAAAATAACATAGTACCCAACATGTGTCATCTTCAATGCCGAATGAATGGCATTTTGCAATTCGCAACAGTTGATCAGGAGGATAAATATCTTTACACATTCACTTTAGACAGAGATAAAACTAATCACAAATTGTATTAGGCATCGTCGTCTTGCTAACATAATTTTATTGTTGGAACCTTAAACAATATGAAGTTCTATTAATGACTTGTCTTCCCTGAATTCATTCAAAGTAACAATATTCGGACTGTCTCGTTCAGCTGTGGCATATTTCAGATTATATAAAAAAATCGATTCTAAATCGTCAGTTTGACAAAAGATTAACGTCATAAACTCCGTTCGAAAGTAATTTTCTTAGCTTATTGTGGAGTAAAACAAATGACGACCTTCATATGATGATATTATAATGTATAAGAATCTTACCGAGGTACGCGTGTGCGGCAGGGCAGCGAATATACTCCTTTGACGTCAGTAGTCGGATCATGCAGACCCGGTCGACCCAGTAGGCAGTCCGCGTTGCACTTATTTGAACAATCGATAAGGAACTTTGGGGTCCTGGATGGGTTCGTTCGCGTGGGTGTCTCCCCCTACCGCCCACGAATCTCATTCATCGCCTACGCATCGTCGGCGTGTGACGTCATACGGTGCCATCCGTTTTGCGGGCGCCGCTTTGCTGTTCGTTAAGGACGCCTTTCACTATCCTCATTCACTCTCAGCAACGTGGGGCCAGCGTCACGCTAGGCTGAGTGTACAGCGCACATTGGCTCTGTACTCGATTTGCAGATACTGATTCCGACTCTGGCCAGTTACCAGTTGCTGCTCGAGCTTGATAGTTGGGTGCTGCGCACCCATTGCGCTACAAACAAAACATAGTTTTCAACAAACAACATTCAGCATCCTTTCTTAAAGTGCTGTGATTTATTTCTGTGTTCTATTATGACGTAGGTGACCTATTGTTATTGTTTGTACTCTTCTCACCTTGTTTTGTGCAAAGTGTGTAAGATGAACAAAAAGTTTGTTTACTTTTCACAATTGTTTGAAATTTTGACGTCATCAGATGCACTACCAAGTTGATTATCTTATCTTTGTTTTGTCGTTAATCAGTTTAAATTTTGAGATAAATGCACATAAATGAAATGAGCAAAAAGTGAAAGTGTGCAATCTTTGAGTGCTGCGTATTGTAGAATGGATGGATAGTTGAACATGTCTGACTGTGTACGTGCATTTTAGAACTCGATAGTTCTGTGAAGGTTGTGTTAACGTATATTCGCTTGTTGCAGTGTGGCTCCCTGGATATCAGCGACGACAGACGGCGTCGAGTGAACGCCATGGAGACGCTGACCACCAACAACAATAATAACAGCAGCAGCGGTGGCGGAAACAACCCCAGCAGCGCTGAAAGTCAACTCCGTTTAGCTGTGCTTAGCTATGAGCAAGTACGTCGTTTGAACGACGTTATGGACGAGGTGGTGAGCATCCACGGGCGTGGCAACTTCCCAACGCTTGAAGTACGACTACGGGACCTGGTGACAGTAGTTCGCGCCAAATTGGAAGCCGAGCCAGCAGTTGGTGGCGCTGGTATGCGAGTGCGCGATATTCGTCTCAACGGCGGAGCTGCATCCCATGTGTTAGCTACCGAATCACAACCGTACAACGATTTGGACCTCATCTTCGGCGTGGAACTCTCTTCTGGTCGTAATTATGATCGCGTGAAGACTGCAGTGCTCTCCTCACTTTTTGACCTATTACCTGAAGGCGTGAGTCGCAAACGCATTTCCACGTGCAGCCTAAAGGAGGCCTACGTCAGCAAGATGGTGAAAGTGAACAACGATGGTGACCGCTGGTCGCTTATTTCGCTGGGTAATTCACGTGGCCATCGAAACGTCGAGCTCAAATTTGTCGATACGATGCGTCGGCAGTTCGAGTTCTCCGTTGACTCTTTCCAGATTGTTCTGGATTCCTTATTGCTATTTTACGAGTGCAGCAAGTTACCAATTGGGGAAAATTTCTATCCGACCGTAGTAGGCGAATCTGTATATGGAGATTTCCAAGAGGCGTTGTACCACCTGCACAAGAAACTAATCAGCACGCGGCACCCCGAAGAGATTCGAGGGGGTGGTTTACTAAAGTATTGCAACCTTTTGGTGAGGATGTACCGACCTTCTCAGCCTGATTATATCAAAACACTAGAGCGGTACATGTGCTCAAGGTTCTTCATCGATTTTCCGGATATCGGCCAGCAGCGCGCCAAATTGGAGAATTACTTGTGGAATCATTTCGTAGGTCCTGAAGAGGAGTCCTTACGTTACCAGTACCTGATCTTGCTTCGAAGCGTTGTGGAGGAATCTACAGTGTGTTTAATGGGGCATGAAAGGCGTCAAACTTTGTCGCTCATTGACTGTTTGGCGTGCAACGTTTTGTGCCAGGAGCAACAACGACTCATGCAGCAGCATCCGCCGCCTGCTCCCGCTGCGCTACTTTACTCCAATGGGTACTACTACGCGCCTATCATCCCCACCAACTGCTACCCATGCACGTGCAGCTCGTGGATGGCGTGTTCGTCGTGATGCGCAACACTCTCACCCCTGCTTCAAACCTAGACCATTCCGTTCGACGACGTCGATCTCACTGTGCCAAACGTATGCCGTGCAGCCTGAGACATTACGAACTGAAATGAATGCTGACGAACGCAGACAAATGTGCGATACGAATCTGCTACAACGGAACGTAGCTAGAATCTACAATATGCAAAATAAAAAGTAATAAAATGCCTAACGGCCAAAAATTTCAATTGATAATTGTGAAAAATTTCTTGGGTTTTAATGATTTGTTATAGTTAATTGTGATGATATAAGTGACAAAGCTTGTTCAGCAGAGATCTCACTTAAATTGCGATTCGACTCAGAAGTCGTTCGCTTGTACGTCCAATTGTATTGCTGCGTTTCAGGCTGCACAAATATGTTTTTAATAATTGTATGTAATGCAGTGTTTCATTTCCAAACACGCGGCGAAAAAATTCATGACTTGCAGTTGCAATAAGTATTATGTCGAAGAAATGAATGAATTTGAAACGTAAAGGCTCGTTATTTCCAATCCAATAAATGGATGAAAATGATATATAATTAGAATATACATAATTATGTGTACAGTTCGTTAAAGAATTCGTTGTTTATATATAATAAATACATATATTGAGTTGCATTAAGGAATATTGGGTATGAAAGTCTGAAATACATTTGTTCGGATATTATTCGTACAGCTCGCTACCGCCAATTTAAATATCATCATTAATCATAGATGGGGGTAGCGCAGCTTCAATTCTTCTCAGGATTCTGCTTCAAACATCTCTCGATTTCAACTTATCTCTCTGACTATCATGTTTTCAATTCGATTTCACTCCTATTCATTATTGTACATTTCAACTTATAACTGATATAGATAAGGAATAATTTGTAATTAAGAGTAAAAAAAATCAAAAATATCTATTTTGAATGATGAAGTTATTATAATGGGCTGTCCATATGATTTATTTTTGTCTTACATGCCCATGATAAATACATGAAAACGTGTTAAAAAAACCAAATAAAATATAAATAAAAAGTGTATAATTATGGTGATAAACATCGAGTTTGTTTTAATGTATTCCTTCTTTTAAATGTTCCTTTTTATTTTTGGTGACAGTTAGCTACTTTATTCAGCCAACGTACCGTCATTTATAACAAGGTAAAGTATACATAAATTATGACAGGAAAAAATAAGTGAATATAATAATTTGTACCTACTAAATATAGGTTGTTCCAGAAAAAACAATAAATTCCTAGAGGTGATATTGTAGACTATTTTGAGTATGAAATTTCCTATTGATGAGGTATTCATGCATTTCAAATATGTATTGATGGGAGAACAATTATAGTAATTAAGATATCAAGGGTGTTGAAAGGACAATAATGCCTGAAGTCAACAGTGAACTTTCCGAGGGCCTCCGGCCCGGGGTGTGTACGTTGACCGTAGGCTTTATCGTCCGTTCAACTCCCGTGGTGCCTTCAATGTTTAATGTCCGACTAATGTACTATTTCAATCAAAATTTTTAGCAATGTTTGTCCTGTCATTGTGATTTCTGGAGCGATCAAATTTTGATTAGGTATCTGCATATTATTTTTCCGTGACTGTAACTGGACATTAATGACTAATAATCCATCACTCACAGGGAAAAAATAATATTTGTGGATCATGGATGCCGTTAGTATTTTTTAATCTCATTGTTATAATGCCAGTGGCTGTTTTTACAGTGGCTCGAGCCACTGTGAAATTGTCCCAAGCCACTGTGGAATGTTCAGAAATTATGAATGAAATATTTAAAAATTGAATAATTATCTTATGAGCCTCTTTTCGGGAACGGTTTTCAAATGACCAAAAGTTATAACAAATATCACTTCATAATTGAATAGTCATCATATGAACGTCATTTTGAAATTGGATAGTTATCTCGTGAACGTCATACCGAAAATGCTCTTAAAATGACAATAAGTTAGAACAGATATCACTTCATTAAATTGAACCTAAAATTTTCCTCCAACATAATAAAAAGGCCGAGCGCTGTAATCCACAAATTCTAGCGCCGCTACTATATAATGTCAATTTGTGCTATGAGATGTGCTCGTTATGCTGTTTGCATTTGATGTAAACGTGATAGCTCAGAAAATGTGAAAAATATCAATCAATAAAATAAGTCAGGTGAGTTATGTTCCGTAATATTTTTGGTATTGTGAATGCAATCGCAATTGCAAAAATTTGTTTTTGAAATTGATAAGTTTCATTACTTCTAAATTTATTTAAAGAGCTCAGCAATGGAGTACTTCGGTGCATTTGTAACAATATAGTTTGCTACACGTACTGTACAACTGCCATTATTGTCTCGGATGAAGCTAGCTGCACGAAGTGACGCCCGGGGCTTCGATTTTGTGTGCAGCCAACTTCATCCCGGACAATAATGACGGTCGTTTGGTCCTTATAGCATAATACAGGGTGTAACAGAAATTAGTACGTTAATTTTAGCCTGTAGTAGAACTCGTCAAGCATTAGAAATTTTCCGATAACTTTTTTCTGTAAATCTTCTGAATATCGAGTAAGAATTCATCAAAGATGCGTCAAAAATTTCATAGTGCTCCTATGGTTCGAAATGAATGTTTCTCACTTGTTGGATTGAAATGGTATTTTGCAACTTTGAACCATCGTAGTCTTGTCAATCATTTATTTGAAACTCAAGGAATATTAGTATTTTGTCAGTACATTGATATTCGCTCTCTCGATAATTCTATTCTTGCATATGTTGAAAGAAAGACTAAATTTGTCTCTGATATCAACAATTTGGTATTATTCGTATTTAATTATCAATGTTAAGAAATTTGATTTCTATTTACGGATTTCACGTATATTTTCAGTTAGTACATTTTTTAAACGTAAGATTGTCTGCACAATTTTATTGTACTTGAATCAACTGATTTGAATAGTCTGAATAATCAAAATCGGTGCCAGACTGTGCTGCCATCTATGAGCAGCTTAAAAAGTAGTTGCTACTCACAACCTACTTCATTATCGTTGGTTCTTAAACATGAAGACAAAATCATTAAACGATTTATCTGACGTAAACGCTGAAATATCCAATGGAATGCAATTCTAAAATAATCAATTTAATGGATAATTCAATTGAAAATATTGCCACATAAATTCTTGAAGAGCAGAAAACATAACCTATAAATGTATCAAACTGATTTTCTGTACATCATACTGCATTTTTATTTGCATAATAATGCAGCATTCAATGAACAGTGTCAAAAACCTCAAGACCCATTTACGTTTAGTAATTTTTTTAACATTGCTAAATTAACAATTGGTGAAATATTTTGTTTCAAATGCAGTATATTAAATACTCTTATGCTTACACTAGTTGTATTTGATTATAAATATTAATTTGTATTTTTCAATTCAATAAGAAATAAACAGTCTGCTATGTGGCTGTGATAGAATAGAGAATCTGATACGAGTTTTATTAATGAAATGTTGTAAAACCATCAATTGTGCACTTTTCTGTTGTTTGGTCTATAGAACAGACTTTTTTGTAGCACTGTTGATGAACTACTGTTATTTCTTGAAGGAGGTAAGTCTTCTGGTGTCTAGACTGTGAAGAGACTGTCACTAACCCAGCAAGTCCAGTGCCGTAATCGCTATTCGCTCGCGGCGTTGCGTTAACCTACATTATTATTTTATATCAAATGCACTTTTACTCTCAAACTGTTACCGACTGAAAGGACGGCCTTGCAATGGCCTGAATAGATTCATCCTTGTCAAAAATTTTCTACCTAACGATATTTATTGTGCAAATGTAATTATCGTTAAAAAGGTTAACTCGCTTCTCCAAAAAAATTGTTTATACTCTCTTCCGTTGATGAATTACATTTTTACATATCTCTTTTTTGGCATTGGAATAATATTCTATCGTGCTTATAAATGCTGAAATGGGATCTGTACTTTGAAATCACTATTGCTGGAATTATGCTATGGAATTTTGAGAATAAAGTATTCAAAAGAAATACATTTGGACAAAATTTTAATTTAAATATCATGTGGACATTCTGTGTGTTGATGAATGGATATAATTTTTATTTTTGTGATTGAATGCGTATTTTTAACATGACTACAAAATTTACCTGGATTGAAATATGCATTCTGTATTCTCGCACAAAAACAGATAGTCATCAAGCGTTGAGAGGACAGCTTGAAAACATTGTATTCAGGACAAAATAGAATCAATAGTGTCAATTGCTCAGCGCAAATCACTAATACCAATATGAAATTTCGCTTGAATGTTCTCTATAGAAATTGCGAACTCAGCTCTCATATAATTATATTTTGTCATTAAAGTTGGTACGACTGCATTAAAACACCATATTCATGAGGAAATAAATGAATGTCACCTATCTAAAATTGTAGCAAAAGTATTATTTCATGACAACTGCCAACAACTTCTAATTCTTCTAGCTCCTGAACATGGTTAAAGTGTAGCCAAAACTGTCGAGCTAGGAAGAAATTAAGTATTAATTGAGTAAATCTCTGGGTCTCTATTATTTACAACTATAAGCTATATTCCGTTAAATCTGCTGTGTCCATACAGTACTACATGGCTAGTTTCATTGCTATCTTATGTATCAATCAATTGTATATTTCAAAGTGACAGCTGTCATAGTTGAAGTGACAGATGTCACTTATATAAAATTACCATTTTATTTTACAATGGCCATAAGTTTTATGTCTAGTTGCTTCAATTGATTCCAAACTTGTCATAATCTACTTAAATTGTAAAAAAAAAACAAATAAAAATCGAAAAATATATTTTTTTTTAGATTACTACTAAGCTCATACACGATGAATTGATACCAACTAGACATAATTTGAATAACTGAATAGATAAAAAAAATTAATATCATATTTCTTTTGCTACAATTCTAAAAAGGGCTGAAAAATTCAGAATACCTGGAATCGGCCCTGTTTGGGCTCGAATATTCTAAAAGATGAAATTTGATTTCGTTTAACGGTTCATCGTCTGGGAGATATTTCATGAGAGAAAAGTCATTAAAAAATTTGGCATCTTCATCGCCATTGTGGCAAGTTTAAAAATATCTCTTTTTAGAGTTTATTCACTGTTTTTGTATATCTATTTCAAAAAAATATTCATTCAAACATACTCAAAAGTTTTATTCCCAGTGTAGAAAAATAAGCAGAATTTTCAATGTAATGCAAGCATATACAGAGTGATCAAAAATTGATTGACTGTTCTGATTTTTTCTTTGCCGCTTGCTTGAAATAGTGAACTGTAAGTGACAGATGACAGTTCCTCTGAAAACCTCATTCTAACCTGACAATTTGAAATGATTATAAATAATCCCCATAAGTCATTCATAATACGATCATTTACTTACTTTTTCGTATATTAAATCAGATAATGGATAAATTTGTGTCATAAAGTTCAAAATCTATATGAAATATGCAAAATGCCAACATGAATATCGCGTTAAACGCCATTGTGTCCTTTAAATGTTGTTAACGTGGCTACCAAATAAAGTAATTTATACTAAATTTATTCCGTATAGATAGTTTCGATCATAATGCGAATTTTGCAAGTCACGTGATGGTCAGTCATTTTTGATCACTCCGTAGAATTCATTCTTTAGACTTAGAAGCACAAGAGGTAGATGTTAAAATAAGTTTATTATTACACTTTCTCATCGACAAGATCATTTTGACAGTTTTCAAAGATATGTTGTTTGGTAGCAGCTCGAGCCTAGATGTAGAGGGCAGTTGACCTAAAAGTAACATGCTTGAGGCAATCATATCTTTATTATCAATTATTGTACTGCTTCAACTTTATAACATATTCGGCACTATTAATATTTGAATTAGTCAGCCATGGCGTGTGATTTTTGGCTACCTAACAATCGATAATTTTCCTAGGGAGATTATTTGTATAACTTCAATTAGATTTTTCTCACAAGTGACCACAGAAAGACAAATCTAATTGCATTGTATATTGCAGTCATGGTATAAGAAATAAATGGTAGTACAACTCCCATCTCGCATTGTGTGGAACAGAACTCATAATTTTACTGCCGGTCGCCAGGATCGCTACGAACGGTCTTCAGGGAAGCAGCGTAAATTATTTTTGACCTTAGAGCTTGCTAGAAGTCGAGTTGAATTTTTTTAAAAGAGAAAAAGTATTTTTCTATTATTAATTGATAAAGAAAAAAGTTTTCCCTACAAAAACATTATGAAAGAATAACATTCGTATAAACTATATACACCATGTTCATATATTGTGTACATCGCTTCTCTGAAGTTCGTTCGTAGCGATCCTTGCGGCTAAAATTAAAACTATGCAGATCTGTTCCACACTGCTTGTGTGTGTAGGGAGATATGAGTTGTATTACCATTTATGTCTTATACTATGATTGCAGTATTTGGAATTTCAAAAAAATTGACGATTAATTTCATTATGTTTGATCAAAAACATCAAATCTTGCATTTTCATTTATTATTTTTTGACAGATGACGTATGACTTGGAAAATCGTCATTGTTCGGTTTCGATAAATCTAGCATTACAAACATAGGAAAAATAATAACTATTGGCGATCAGACTAGGTTGTTCAATTATTGATATCATTACAAAATGTATACATTACGCAGTGCTTGTGTGTGTAAGATGACGATACTTGGGATCTTGGACCAAAAGAAAATCAGGTACAGTTCTGGGAAATATTGGAAATTGTATACATTGCGCATGTGTGTGTGGCTGCGATACTATAGTGATTCTTGTTTTCCACCAGAGGGCTTTGCCCGCTCTGACCAAACTTGACATGGAACCCTGAATTTGAGACAATGAAGGCAGATGAAACCCAACATAACGTGTTTAGTGCACCCTTCATCATTATCTTGAACTGGAGATTACAAGTCGAGCTTGTTCAGAGTGACCGAAGCCCTCCGGTGGAAAACAAAAATCATTGTAGTAGCGCAGCCACACACACATGCGCAATGTATACAATTTCCAAGATTTCCAAGAAGTAAGTACCTGATTTCTTTTTGGTCCAAGATCCTAGACCCGCTAGACGTTACTAACTTTCAGAGAAACAAATTGTGTAGAATGTGTTAGTACGTACTTTGATCATACGCATACCTGCTAGTTTGGGCCGACGGCCAATTTACATATACCATGTGTAAGAGGTTCGTTCAAACATTACTCATTCCTTTTGAGGTCTAAGTTTATGTATATTTTAGAGAATATCGTGAAAAATTGATAATCAACACCGCCGGACCATTCCTTTCGGCGGTAATTCCTGCCAGACGCTTTAAAGCTCGCAAAAAAATAACATAATCTCACTTATAGTCTGAGTCCGTATTTTTGAATAATATGATACTTAGGGAAAAATTTCAAGACTTTTTGTAAGCAACCAGACCAAGGAAGAGTTGGATGCTCATAGATTCTTCGCTTGTAGCGATATTTTAATTGTGACTGGGGAATGTTTGGCCCCTACCATTGATCTGGTTGCTTACAATATGGTTTGGAATTATTCTTTGAGTATCATATATAAAAATTAGGACTTACGTTATTTTTTGCGAATCTTAAAGCGTCTAGCTGATTATTAATTTTTAACAATATTCTCTAAAAGGTACATAAAAATCAGCATTCAGACTTCAAGAGAAATAAGTAATTTCTCAACGTACTTCTAGCACCTGGTATCTGTAAATTGGCCGTCGGCCCAAGCTATCAAGTATGCGTATCATCAAAGTACATACTAATACTACTCATTTCTACACGTTTTATTCATCAGAAAATAAATAATGTCTGGCGGGCCTTGAATCTTGCTATATTTGCTCTATACTTATTACACATGGTTCGAATAATTTTAATGATACATATATCATTTTCTGTTGACGTTATTAAGAGGTTACTTTGTGTCAGCAGTCTCACAAGTATTTTCATAGTAAAAATGCCTGTCACAAAGCAACCCCAAACTGTGGGGTAGCTTTGTGACACTTTATTCAATTGATATATCTTTTTGTATGTATGATATTGCAACGCGCCACTAGGCATTTGAAAGAGCAAGGTTCAAACCTTATATCCATTGAAGTAATTATCATAACAAATTCAATTTGAGAGAAAAATATGAAAAATTGTACTTATTACATATTTATTTGATCATTATATTTGATATGAATTTATTAATAAAATATCCTTTTTGTATACTTATTTATCAGTTTGAGTTTCCTAATGGCATTAGGATCATTACCGTCAAATAATCGACTGCCATTCAATAAAGTGAATTTTATTTACCCTGGAAGTAAATTACTCTGCCGTCCATGAAATCGGGCATTAAATGACTAAATAATTGAATAAAAAATATTTACTGTTTATGAATAAAAAACTCACATATATTTGTTGAATCCTATTACTATTGTTATAAAAATTATTTCATTTCAGTTGGTTGGTATCAATATTCAATCATCAGTTGTAAAATGTTAACTCTAGATTTATTCATTCTGTTTGCAAGATCAGTCGGAACAAAAATGAACAGGTCTCTCTGGTAAGCTCGCGTGTGCTACAGCAATCGAATATGAACATTTGAATCAAGTGAATGAAATGGACTTAGTGATATTGTTTTAAACATAAAAATAACCAATCTATAAATATAGCTGGTGACAAGTGAGTGTTGGGCAACTTTTTAACCATGACAACAGGCTATTGACTCGGGTATCAACACCAGCGGTTCAGTCTAGGTAGGATATTTTTTTTCATTACGCACTTTTGAAAGGGCATGAAGTTGCCTTGGCCTCGTTCAACACCTTTCTGAGGTGAACTGTTCAATCGCATATGTGAGGAAAACATGTTAGCGGTATTTATTACGTTTTAAACATTTGTGTTTGTTAGTTTGAGATGACTTTAGTTTCGATTTTAGAGTTGACGGTCCTCATTTCACGTAAGAGACAAAAGCCTTTCATATAAAATGGAACTTTTTACTTATAATACACGCCCAATTATAGTCAGTGAGGGACTCAGGAAAATCACTTGATATGGAAATCTCCCCTATTGAGGGGTTATACGTAAAATATTTATATATTCAAAGTATAAATACTACTAATTGATTTTTCTTCTTAATGAACAACACAACATCATTTTCATTAATGAGGTATTATATTTTAAACAATTGATAATAGAACAAGCTAAAATTAAACACCTTTTTGAATAGTATGAATTAGCCAATCTGTATTCGTCGATGACCTGAATCAAATCTAATTAGTTTCCATGCATTCATGGAATCATTTTAATATTAGATATAACGAACTAACTAATGCATTCATGAACAAATATCAAATGTACATTTTATCCGTTTAGCCGGTCATATTCGAAATATAAATTGAACATTCGAAATGTGAAAATGGTGTTCACATCGTGACAGAAACTTAATGAGACTATCGCTATAAATCTCTATATTCAGATTCACTTACAAATTATTCATGTCGTCATGAAAAGTTATAAAATGGGAATTCGATATGAGTTTTTTGATAGTATTTAAAACTTTGACGTCTTGATGACGCAGTGGCACTTTTTTTCAACCGAACAGACATCCTTTTACTATTAAAAATAAGAAACATGGTTTACATATTCAGGATTTTATTTCAAATAGGCTCGAAGTAGTAATCTCATCCACAAACGAAAATATTCTACATCATGAATTATTGACATTCCCAAAAGAAATAACTTTTCTGGCACTTCAAGCATATATTTTCCAGTGTACCATTAAGCAGTAGCTATATTTTATCCATCCAGATTAATTTTATTCACCAGACCGGTACTGCAGGATACTGCGTTCATTACATTTTATTATTTGGGTTTCTCTATCTTCAAGAATCCACACACGACTCTCCTGGGTAATATTGCAAAATTCAATTTGCTTTTATCGGGATTAGTAGTTGAAAAAAATCAGTACAAAGGGCAAATATACCAAAAAATAGCCTAGATGGTGATTAACTACTACATTTGTTGATTGATGGTTAGGCGTCTATTAATCAACAAATGTTTTGATGCAGATTGAAGGACCCAAATATGAATTAAGTGAAAAATTTTTTCAGGTGTTGTAGTCCACTTAATTTTATTCAAATTGACTATTAGAGTTCGAACGTTTCGGATGCGCACCCATCCATCTTCAGCTTTCTACAATAATTTTTATGATACATGAATACAATAATTAATGGGATGATAATAAAAGAATGATGAACATGTGCCACAATATTTACCTTATAAAAGTATTACAATCGTATAACATTGTTGTATAAAGTATAACTGTAAAGATTAACTTTAAATATTTATTGAAATACAATATGAAAATAACAATTTACTCAAAAATCACAAAAAATGTAAGAATGTAACTTTGAGGCGACCACCAACCAAGGTGGCTAGTGACAAAATATGATAAACCGGAAACAAAACCCACTACAGATCACGCATACCAACTAAAAATCAACAAAGTTCACATTTTCTTCGACAATTTCCATGAACTTGGCTTGAATTATCTTGTATGTATTTGGCGTCCCGCGAAAGCCATTTGCAAGACGGTCCATCTCGTAAAAACACTACTTCTAAGTTGGAATGTACGGTAAAATAGCATATAGAAACTCCATCATCTGCCATGCAATAATGTTGAAGAAAATTCAATGTCTGCCACTGTTTAGAAGATTCAACGTTTATAGCAAATTCTGCTCTGACTTTTGAGAATCAAATGTTGTGATACAAATTGTAGGATAACTTTTCTCAAATACAAGTGTTCGAATTTTTCAATTTGCTGAAGATCCAACCACAAGTTGACATATATATGTATATTATATCCATTATAAGTTTGTTCACGCGGACCGAAATCCTAGGCTTTGCAGCTCGATATGTGAACTGCCTCTCTGACAAGAATATTCTTTCAATAAATTAATTTTGATAAATCGATTTTGATTATCAATTGAACTCACATAATTCTCCAGCTTCATATCATATCTCTGTATTTCTCTCTACTCGTAATTTCACCTTATTTTATTGACAATTTCCAATAATATGTGAACCGCCTCTATTGAAGCAAACAATGATAACTCAAAAATAAATAGAAATCACATGATGCCCCAATAGAGGTGATTCACACATCATGTGATTTCTATATATTATCACAAATATAAAATATCTTAAGTAATTAGCTCACATAATTATTTATTTGAATTCGCTGTAACTGTAGTCCCAGTTAGTATTGACAAGGTCGATGTTCAATTGTCGGACATGATTGAGAGACTATGGTCACTATATGTTCGGTGGTTGACAGGCAACAACTGTTAGACCATTGAATGTTCGCCCATTGTTAAAGTATTTAAGAGCGTAAGCTAGGAGAGTGAGTCAGTCATTCAGTGATTCAGTACGAGTAACTGTGAGCGATTTTGTGTTCAGTTAAATATATAAAGTAAATATTGGCACTGTAACCTGTGTGAATAAATTATTTACAATTGAAATTTGTAACAATATTTTTAAATGATCCTTGTCATTGCCTCAATAGAGGCGGTTTACATATTAAGCTGCGAAGCCTAGAGTCTCGGCCCGCATAAAGAAACCTTCGTTAATGACACATTAGGGCTAATGTAAGAAATGAATATTCTTGCACGTGCTTACTGGATATTGTTAGGTTATATTCCAGCATAATCACCAATAATGGATGGATTGATGTATGAAATTATTTTGGCATCATCATCAAGGCGATAAAAAATAGAAAAAAATTCAATCTTATTGTACACATAGCTGAAAAATATTTGACTTACATTTATGCAAGAATATTCATAACTCACCATTTGTCAATATATGAAAGAATGTTTCCAAGATATTCTTGCTGTGATTTTGACATAGTTACTACACAGCTCAGCAATTTTCTCTTACAATACAGATCAAATATAAATTGTACAATAAAATTAATTTTTTTTTCGTTTTCTAGTTTCCCGATGAAGGTTTCAAATAGAAACCGAAAGCTTGACATTATTAAAAAAAAAAATTCATTCTGGCCTCGATCATTGACCGCCATGCCTACAAAAATTTGTTCTCTCAACCAATTAATTTGTATCAGATAATTAAGAAATAGTTACAAACAATAATAGAAATTTTGACAGATTTGACCCCTTAGACATTAATGGCCGGTTTTATAAAAGACCAAGTAAATTTACTCTCAAAATAAATTTATTCTACTCAACTAATTCTAATCATTTTGAATTTCTTTATGACAACAGAATCATTGCTGTCAAAAAATCGACTGTCATTCAACAGAGTAAATTTTATTTACTCTGGAAGTAAATTACTCTGCCCTTTATAAAACCGGGCATAAGGCGACAGCTTATGTTGCAAATTAATCTCAAATGAAGATCATTTTATTTCTCTGACTCTTATGGTTTACTGCAGTGCATCTTCTCAGCCCAGACAAAATGGACAAAAAAAAGTGCGAGGCTTGCATTAATTTCCAACAAGCTGAATTTGTACAGGTCCTGAATGAGTCATGAAAAATGTTACCTATGTCAAAAGTTTTTAACGATCCCGCTTGTGCATTGTTCTTATCCCAGATCATAGCTCACAAATTTTCGCTTTATGCGTATATCTCTGGAATGGTGAGCGTTACCGGAAAAATAGGCAAGAGAAAATTCATAGAACGTAAAATTATGTACAAAGAAGGTGTCGATACTTTTCTCCCTACGAAGCACTGCTCTCGAATGGTCACGATTTCAAACCTAGAAAATACGGAAATGCACTCACATGTGGCCAGTATGCACTATTTGAAGAAAAAAATATTGGAATATTAGTTTTTGTGATTAATGCACACGGATACTTACTTGAAAAATATACGATTGAGTGAGATAACACCCGTCCTTAATTCCATTAGCCGATTGGTCGGCAACATCGACAGTTCAGTCAATTTTAAACGGTTTTTCGTTGTGAATAGACGTTTTGTAAGGAGAATATTCATTTTGAACTGTGTCGCTACAAAATTTTATAAAAATATCAGAAGTTAGTGAATCTTTGACTGAAGGTGAAATAAAAGAGTGCAGTTATCTTGTGTCCCTCCAACATCTGCTTCTGCTCAACAACACTTGTTTCGTGTGTTCTACCAAGTGCAAATGTAGTTGGACAATGAACTGAATTCTGAAGACTGGGACTGGAAATTGATGAATAATAGTTTTGAGCCAATCCAAACTTTACTCCCACCTGCTCCAGAGAAACTGCTGAATACAATTTTTTGTAATTGCAATAGAGGCTGCACGAACAATTGTGTTGAGCAAAAAAGTTGGACTGTTTTTTTACCAGTCTGTGCCAATTGCCAAAGCCACTCTTGCACTAATGCTGCATCAAATGCAACAGATAAAAATTCATCCAAAATCGATGAGGATCTAACTGAAATATCTCTTTTCTTAGAGCAGTCAACACAAATTGAGCAAGAAAAGGAAGAAACGGGTGATCAAGTAGAATTTGATGATGAATAATGTAATTTTCTTGCTGCTACAATTTTTAAATTATATCGTGGAGTATTCTTACTGTGGAAACCACGACAAGAAAAAGTAACGGGTACACTAATTCAGAGGTGGTGCAGAAATGTGTGCATACCAATGGTCTGAAATCGCGATAACTCGAGAACGGTGCTTTGTAGAAAGAAAAATATTGACAGCTGTTTTGTAGGGAATTTTACGATCTACAAACTTTCTTTAGTTAATTTTCCCAGTAGCTCTTGTTGTTCCAGAGATATGAGCAGAAAAAACATTTGTGACCTTTGACGTCAGATAAAAAACAACGCAAAAGCGGGATTCATAGGGACTTCTGATATAGCATTTGTAATAACGTTGTTGGGAATTAAAACTGGAATGTCAATAAAACCTTTAATCTATTCTTGGGTGACTATGCTGCATTTTTCTTTTGGAATGTCTTTTTAAAAGCAGTAAGGCCCCTTCTTCTGGATTCTTTATTCTCTTGATAAATTGTAGCCACAGAAGGCGTTTGCTCCGTAATGCACTTGAATCTCTTTAAAATCTCAATAAATCATGATCAAAAAGTGTTCTTTGGTTTATTTCATATTTTGACTAACAACGATATTTAAATAATAAATGAAGCAAGATTCAATTGACTTAATTCTTGCGATTCGACATCAAACGACAGATAGATAAATCAATTAAAAATTAGTGCTACGTTTACTGTGGAACGAATATCCGTTGAGTAAGTTTTGGAAAAGATATAATTTTGTAGGAATATTTGAGTTCAACGAGTAGAAATATAATCTGGCTCAAGATGACAAGGATTAGGGGTTCAGGACGGGATGAGATTATATAAATGTCAATTCTATGTATTTGTTTCAACTTCATTTGTAGGAATAACGTGATTATTGCATGGCGAATATTATTTATCTTATTTTCAATTTATTTATTTGTGCTGCAAAATATTCATACGTTAGAAAAAGCTTGAATTGACGCATGGAAAACACTTCGGTTAATATTATTCAAACATTTGTTATTAATTTCTGTGAATAATTAGCACAAATATAAATTGCAAAATGTGATAATATTTTGTTGAAAAACAATTTTTTTTTGGCAATGAATATGCAGATTAAAATATTGTTTGTTCTTTTTCAATTTTTTTTTTTTAATGTGCTAGCTTGCAGACAATTTCATTTCTTTAGAATTTTAATAGATTAATCAGTAAAATTAATTTAGTTTTTCCAAGGCAGTTCTCAAAAACTAATAAATTACACTCGAAATTAAATTCGCTTCGCTAGAGATTTTCTGTGAAGTTAACAGACATGCAAATCAGCAATTTTTACGCGGAATATCTAACGGAGCGTACATATCAAAACATCCCGTATATTTTGGTAACAAAATGGGGAACATTCACCTTGTCTGGACTACCAAAAGTCGACGGATCTTTAACAATTGAATATTTTTCAATTGTAATGTTTCCGTAAATTACAAAAACGTGAAACAAAAGTTGTACGCGAAAAAATTTAAAAGTGAATTGAGAGAAATTTTTCAGTAAAAACGAGCAGGCGACTTCAATTATTTTCTGGTCAACGAACGATTTTTACCGATTGCAAAAACAAATTGAACATTTATCTGAGTTCTTATAAAACCGATACAAGTTTCATTTTTCTATTTCTTTCAATAATTCATTAACATCGAAGAGTCTTATTTTCCGTATCAAGATCAACAAGCTGTATCTAATTTCAGCAATAGACATGAGCGATAATACCTAGTAGTAATAATTTAGCGTCTAGTTGAAAGAACTATGAATATTCACATCAAGTTTATGATTTATTCAATTACAAAAACTAGTCTTCCATACTCTTGAATTTAATGGTTTAGATTAGGTCTTTTAAAAAAAATTGGGTGTGACAATTGATTTATATTGAATCCGAATCATTGAAATTAGAATGTACAATTCTTCGTGGGTGATGAGTGTTAAATAAATTTGACGAATGCCCTTTATAACGGACGCCTATGCAGTGCAGTGCTGCACATTCACTGCGTGCAGTGAGCAGTGGTCGAACTCTTGCACAACAATGCGGCCACCTGCTATTTCGACACCGCTAGTATACCAAACACTGCTAATATTCAACTTTCGCCAATCGCCACTAGTGTTTTTTTTCACATTTGAAAATCTTAAACCGACGAAATCGGGTCATTTGTTTGAGAGTACGTGACTGTAGGAGGTGCCTCGGGCCTGTCTCTCAGAAATTACTGAACGAATACATTGACTCAAGTATTTTTAAAGGGCCTTATTTTGAAAAACAGAAGATTTGCTCCAAATTTTGGACTGTATTTAGTATAGTTGTCATATTATAACTTTCTGTACAAACAAATCCCAGCCATGTTAATTTTGTTTTTGAAAGAAAGCTGGTCTGATATTTGTTTCTGGTGCAAGTAATGCTTTATAAAAATACATTTACACCGTGTTTCATGTTTAAATATTTTTTGTAGCACTTGCAACAAAAGTACCCTATTACTGAACTGTTTTCGGCTCCGAAATTTCTCAATTCCAAATCGTGGCAAAAATTATTATCATTAATTATCTATTGACAGGGGATAAATTATCATGACAGGGAAGAAATATTATAATTGTGAATCATGGATGAAGTTGGTATTTTATTCATTTTATTATTATCTGTCAAGTTGAAAATTGGAGGGAAAATTGTATAATAAATGTGTTCTATAGTGTTTGCATTTCCTGTAAATGTGATGAAACAGAATGTAATATCAACATCCAAATTAATTTTAAAAGTTCAGTGATGGAATACTTCGGTGCACTTGTTACAAAAAGTATCGTATGCAACACGGACACTGTACGACTGTCATCTTTGACACGGATGAAGTTGACTGCACGAAGCTATGCCTTGAGTTTTGCTCTCGCCTTCGCCTCTCTTAATCATTATTCTGCACTCTATCTACATGCTCAAATTATATTCGGAAATGCAGTTCGGCGTGACTGTGCCAATTTATTTCATCTGTGAACTATAAATACATAATTTATTTTGAATTTGTTATTAATATTTGTTTGAGCTATTCTTTATACTAATCAGATTTCGAATTGCTACAATATAATATGCAAAAAGTGATGGAAATCAAACTCAACTCGATTCGATTCCGGTTCTTAAGGTACCCGAATGCTCGGTTATTTGACTTTATGAATACTAGTTTCCGGAACCTGAACCATTCGATATTGGATTGGAATTGGAACTGACTGACTCTCGATCTGAATCAGAACTGGTATTGGGTTTTAAAATACGCGATTTTCTGTTAAAATGTACTCACTTGAAATCAAAACCATCTTCTTCTCAACAAAAAATAGTTACACATCAATTAAAGGCTATAAAAAACAATGAAAAGGCAGATAAAGAGAGTTACTCCTATTTTATAAGAAAAGAAAAAGAAGGCGAGTACATAATCCTATTTCCGGAGTTAATTGAATATTTCCGGATTTTCACGAGACCTTCTTGGAGCTTCGTTTTGATTTAGATAGCTTCGCGAAGGAAAATTTTTCTATTTAATTTGTTCTTGTATGTGAGAGCACACTAAATGTATACACTTCAATCATATTGTAACATTATTTATTTTAATTTGGGAAGCAAATGTTACTGAACACTACTATTTATTTTTATGATTTATCAAAATAATAAATAAGATAACTAACACTATTTCCAATAGATAATTCTAATTTAAACTGAAAATTATTACACTTCACTATAATTTAACTTCAATTATTAATGTCAATATTGACTTATTTTGAATAACACAATTTATTTCAGCCACTAGCAGTCCATATTATAAGGTCTCTGAGACAAATCGATAATAGTCCTCGTTGAGTCAGTCACTGATATATACCGTGGGTCTCTTTCACTACGTTTTTCCGGCAAACGTCCAGGCTTTTCTAGAAAGCGCTAGAAGGTACTAGCAGCTTTTTAGAAAACAAATATATTCGCTTCTATTTCTTGATGTAAAATATTCCCACAAAAATTCTAAGCACCAGTAAAGCCTGAATGACTAATTTATATACTCAAATTCGTTACAATATGTTCCTTCTTCAATGAAATTAATAATTCAACATTAATTCGTCATTAGTAGATTTGAGGATGGCCCAAGTGTAGGTTTCAATTGAATTAGTATTCCAAGAAAATTTTGAAGTAATTTTCCTAATCTCCATGTTTTACATTTTCTATTTAAAATTGTGCAAGACGTCAGAATGTCAATGAATGTTCAAAAGAGGGGTGTAGAGGAAAATCGTAGGAACACATTTTTTGACTTCAAGATTTTGTTTGGATTAAAAAGGAAGTAGACATACTACAAGTCCTTATTCCTAGAAGGCGAGCGGGGGAGGGGAAGGCACGTAGAAAGTTCCTCTTTTCGATTTCTCGCTTATGTATATCTCAAAAGTTATGCATCCTAGCGATAAAATTATCATATACAAAATTGAGGCTAATGAAATTTGCTACAAAACTGTCCAAAATAATTTTTTCGCTAATTCGCAAAATTTTCGAGATATCCACGCTTGATTTTTGGAAGTTTTGGCAGGTAGAGAGATACCTTTTGGCATCCGTATTTTGTGGTGGCACAATCCTTTGTGTACCGACAAAAAATTATTTATAATATTTCAATCGGTGAAGCCTGCTGCTCACTATGCACCGGGACTAGAAATTTATTGCTTCCATCCGTACATATAAGGAGTCAGCTCATGTCTCAACCACACTTGAACTCAGTGATATGTCCTCAGAGGATATTGTTTCGTTGCCCCCTCAGTTAGTGGAAGGCCTGGTTTGATATTGGCAGCTGATTTAATTGAGGATTTATGGGGTACCATACCGCCTCAACACACACTTTTTCCCACCTTTCTTGATATCATCCTTAGTTGAGGAAGAGTCTGAGAAAACTGCAGCAGCTTCCTGGAGGCTTGGAGACTTGAAATACATTTTGATAAATTCATTGCTCTTTCGGAATGCTGCTGAAGTGGTACCACACCCAGTAAAGGCGTGTTGAAATGAAATGTCTCGCAGCTTCTGGATCTGAAACTCCTGGGAAGTTTTGATCTTTCCATGTCCAGGCTTGATGAAACTTATGCCGTAACTTACGGACATAGACCGTTTGAGCGCGGCGGTCAAATTTTCAATCCGTATAGTAGGGTCTGCCGTAGTCCCTATGTACCACTTAAGTACGGCGGAAGCTTAACAGATTATTGGATTAACCACAAATAAAGATAGTAAGTAAAATGTAAGATCTAAAATGTACAATGCAGTTGCCAAAATGAACCAATCATGTAAGAATAATGAGAGAACAACACTCCAATTGGACAATTGTTTGAATGAATAATGTAGGGGTAAGTGTACAAATTGACACCAGAATATAACATTCACATTAGCATTCATTAATTAAAATGCAAATATGTATATATGACGAGTTTTCAATAAAATTAATTATGTTGGTTGTAAAAAAGTGTAAATATTTGTAAATATGCTATATTTTTTCTATCTATGTAGTTTTCATCAGTCGTTATTTGTTTTTGATAAAATAAAATGAGTTGTTATCCAAGTTCGTTTATTATATTAACTCACAATTTTTGGCATTTAGAGAAGGTACATTTATTTGGTTCAAAAGATTGAAGTAATAAACTTGGCTCAAACGGTACATAGGGATTAAGAGAAAAATGCTCAAATGGTCTATGGGATTAGGACAAAACTGATCACCGCGCGCAAACGGTATATTCCCGTAAATTACTAGGTATCTTGTTCATCAACAAGATTATTAGGTCGACGTCCTCACCAATAACAGCAACAGCGGTTGATTTTGACAACTCCACATTCGTGACTGCAATGAGGACTTGAAGTGTTCTGATTTCATGTGTCTCTAGTTTAATCTTTAGCATGTTAATCAGCCAACTTTTATTGTGGATATTTGACAGGAAATCTTCCTGCTTCATAGTTATGACCGTCTCCTGATTGAAATGTATATCGGCTGACTTGTTGAGGTGGTACCACCTTTGCTGCTCAGCAAACTTGGTGCTAGATGATGGACTCGTATAGCCGTCAAACACTACAATGCTACTCTTTCCACATGAAGTTTCAATTGCTCCAACTTTAGAACGATTGAAGATAAAAGTCAAATATTACGTATTCTTGAAGAAAATTTGATGCTCTACGACTTCATTTCGTATGACTTTTTTGTAGGGCAAAAAGCTGAAGAGTTTGCCAATCGAATTAGACAGAAATTCAACCTTCTATGTGCCCCCTGTCCCCCAATCGCCTCATAGGAATGAGAACTTTTAGTATGTTTATTTCCCATTTCCTACCTAGTCCAAACAAAGTCTCGAGGTCAAAAATTGGGCTCCTCCGATTTTCCTCCATAATTTTTTATTGACTGAGCTAAAAATCAGAACAAAGTTTCAAGAATTTCTCGTAGTCCATGCGGAAATATTGGTGGAACTTGACGTCATTCTCAATCAAGTCCGTAACTGTACTCGCTCTTTATCTCTCTCTTCTCAAAGACTGAAGGAATCCACATTCACTGCCTTTTGGTTCATTTTTTTTGCCTTTATTCTCCTTCGTACATCATTGAAAGAATGATAAACTCGTTATCCTTGCTGTCTATATTTTCGTACACTTGTTTTGAACTCCAATAATTGTAACAGTTTTCTTAACGGAAACAAATGGATCTGAAATTGAACACCTCGATGCACAGCACCAAAAAAATCATGTTCGGATATAACACGAATAGAAGCATTTTTTTCACCTGTTTCATTGATATGCTTTACCTTCAAAGTCAAATTTTAATCCCATGGAAAAAGCAGGGCATTTAATTCTAGTTATATGAATAATTATTTACCGTGAAATTCTTCCGTCATTCAAATTTTGTTATTATGTACATTAACAATTCCATGGTAAGTCAGGTTATGTTTTATTTTACATATAAGCGCTACGCGGAAGAGTAAAAGATTATCTCAGAGATGGTGAAAGTCTGATTGGATAGCAACATTCGAAACAATTGTATCTACAATATATTAACAAATCAAAAGATAATTCCGTTAAGATAAGGATTTTTGAATGAATTTCTCATATTTAAAACTGTTCTATACTGACTGGAATGTTGATGTTACTCAAGGCCAACCAACTAATGGAATTAGGGACGGTCGTGCGAAACATTGTCAATCAATAAAATTTAATATTCAGATGAATCCGGAAATAAGATGAAAAATGTATACACGAGGTGCGAAAAGTGGTTGCCTTCACCAGCTATTAGAATTCTGCCTAGAAAAATTGATAAATTACTCAATGGAAATCTCAATACAAATTTAATTTCAAGATGCAGACGGAATTTCTTATTTGTATCGCTTTTTTTGTAACAAAACAAATATTTTCTTCGATTAAGCAAACAGAGAATGTAAACAAACTCCTTACATAAATGTTGTAGAAAGGTTTTGAGTTTCATTTATCCTACGGAAAAATAACGGAAATTTTGTTTTCTATTTACGGAGATGGAATGTTTTTCCAATCGATTGAACTTGATATTTTACTAAATATCTCCGAGAATACGAACTCAAATATCAGAATGAGCAAAATTAGATTATGATTGATCTACTTTACTTCTAATTTTTCCAAGAGTTGTCTAATCAGTGGTTTTGTAACAGTATATTATTTCAATATGAATATTTAGAATATCTGCTATATTTTTTCAGCCGAGTTGGAACATTCAACATTATTCTATATACAGACGTCAATATTCTCTGGGGTCGACACAGAAACAGGTCTTCCAGCATGGTATTAATTACTCTTTTTTAGAAATCCGTGATCCAATTTCTTATGGTGATATACCTAGAAGAAAAAAATTGTTCCTTCGATGTATTGAGCACGTTGCCAAGAATTCCTTTTGCGGACTATCATATGAAAAAAAGTATACGCTAGCTGAATATCTGATATCAAAATTCACGTAAATCCGTATTCCAGAACGCGCGATGGCAAAGAGCCCGTACTTAAAATGACAGAATATGCATCACCCGTTAACTGCATAAAGATTTGAATACATGGTGGCGGATTGAAGGACGCACTACCGTTTTCATTCTCAATTATTTGATCCACTAATAATTTACAATGAAATTCACTGCCCTTTGTATCGTATAATGGATATTTATATAATATTATTATTATATATTCTCTCTTACCTCACGAAAACTTGTCCTACCAGATTGTCGCATCTTATGTAAAAAGCAATGATTTTCAAGAGAAATGAATTTCCGGATGATATATTTCGCAAAACTAACAACCATAATTATTAATGTTTACTTAGCAAGAAGTTAGAATTTAATTATAAGTGCAACGTATATTATTAACACCAGGAAATGATGAATTTTCTTCATATAGAGTTGCAGATTTTGAATTGAATACACTATAACTTACTATATTGCTCAAATAGTAGGTAATTACTTTGCAGCTCCATACAATTATGTCTCGATTCTCAAAAAAATTCAAATTCATCGAAGTTCATTTGAGAATTTCTAGGGAATTGTACTCTCGAAACCCTCAAAGATAAATTATGTCCCTAGGAAGTGGTACTCCCAGAGGATGTGTTCTTGAAGGGGAGAGAAATTCCATACAGTTAGCATTGCGACCGAATCTTCATGAGATCTGTTTTTGATTCGTGCCTTGTATTCCGTGAAATTCATTATTATCTCTTTGTTTTATCACTGCTTCTATAATTTTACTGTTTAATAATTATCATTTCTATTAGGTTTTACTTTTCTTTCCTGCCCTCTACACACTAATCGATTTCAAACCTAAAATTCAAATGCAATTAACAAATATTACACAGTTAGGTCAAAGACCTGAATCGTTCATAAAGTACAGTGAGAAAATATTTGTGAGGCATTGTAGAAAACAGTACACACTAGGGAAATCATCCTCAACACCAAAGCACACTTTATCACCACGAAGGAAATTTGAGTACTTTTGCTATTTAAAAAAATCCGCTGTGGCCACACAGTACTTCCCTGACCATGAGTTTCATGGACAGTTCCCCCGTTACAGAAATTTAAAAATAAATTGCATATTTCAAAGCGAATACTGTCATTGTCAAAGTGACAGCTGTCATTCTCGAAGTTGGCGGTCATTTTTCAGTCCTTACATAATATAAGTATTTTTGAGAATGAAAAGTCCTTTTTTAAATTTTCGGAATCTTCAATTCTTTGGTCATACAGTTTCAACAATTGATCGCCGGAAGTGTGATTTAAGATGGTAACGTAGATTTCATTACTCAATTATCTATCTTTGATATCTATTAAGCTTATTTCCTGGAGAGCTTTAAATTGATACTGAACTAAACATCATTTAAATGTTATGTGAAAAAACAATTGCAAATCGGTTGAATATCCTCTTTGACACTCTTATTAGAATTATCTAGACAAGAGCTTCAATTTGATGCCAAACACGACGAAGCCAAATTATTTATTTAAAAACAAAAACAATTGAGGAATGTTTGCATGTGATATCAAAATATAAATGATAATTATTTCAACTCCACATTATTTCTTTGGTTCAGAAAAATATAACGAATTTTTTAATCACTCAAATTTTGAAAATAACAAATGAAACGCTGATAACTTTGAGAAATATTTCTTATGAATGTTATGCCAAATCATTCAAGGATTAGTTTTAGAAATTTTATATTTCATGGTAAATATTACCGCTTATAAAATAAGCGCAAAAAACTGCAAAGTTCCATTTGTAAAGTTTGGGTACCACTGGTTGAAAAAAACTCATATACGAAAATAAACATAGATTTTTGATGAAATAGAAGTTGTGCTTGCAGACAGACCGACAGACCGATTTTCATTAAAATAATGTTTTTCGAGTTTAGTAGAGACTAAAACGTGAAGATTCATCAAAATCTTGGACTGTCAAAAATTCATGATCACAATATAGTCCGTGAGACAGGGCATTAATTTTTCGTTGATTACCGCTCACTTGAAACTTTGTGAGTGACTTCATTGTGATGAGTCCGACAGCTTTCACATTTGACGAAATTCTTGATTTGGGGACGTTATTAAGCGAGAGCTAATTGAACATGTCAATTTCATGAAGTCTTGAAAATGTATTACCGTCATATTGATGTTTACACTAATCGAAAGATTTTTTTTGATTATAAAATGAAATATAATATTGTCCGACAAATTTTCGGAAGCGTTTTCTCAGTCCGACACTGAAAACGTGTCAGGATTATAACAGCTCCTTCATCAATGATCGCTTGTCGGACCAAAACAGTCATAATTTGGAAACATATTATCTGTTCAAAAAACATATTGTCCAACAGAAATATTGGTTCTTATCGTCAGTCCGACAAGAAAACGCTTGCAAATATATAACTCAGTTCTTGACGTATTTAATATCAAGAGATAAGTAATGGACGTTGTTTAAAGGCTAGTGATGAATAATTCATTAACAAAATAATTGAAAGAAAGTAAAGTAGAAAATAGAAAAAGAAATATATTATTATGTCGCTAAGTTGGAACGTTATTCACTTTATTATTCCATCTCTGGGGGTTTCTAGTAGAATTAAATTGCTATTCGATGCTTCATCAGAATCCAAAATTGGGAATAGTGGTTCTTATTCAAGATTTCAAAGTGACTTTCTCCCCCGACTATAGAAAGGGAAAAGAAATCTTTGAAAATTTTCTTCAGCCATTCTCCCATTCGGTGCATATTTGTCCAGATATACTTCGAATATGCCATATCTCACATTCTCCACACAGACTTCAACTAAGCCAAGTTTCACATCATCTCGTGTGCGTGGTACAATGGTTTCTCTTCACGTCGTAAAATTAAAATGGGACACCTGTTTATACTTTCAGCTTTCTGCACTCGATCATGAAAGCTTCAAGTACGCCAAATATCAAATTTTTTCGCGCGTGTAATATGCTTGAAAAGGTATACAAAGCTTCCTCTTCACGTATTAATATATAGATTAAAATGGAACACCTGTATATATTTTTTGCTTTCTGCATTTCTTCTCCATATAAATTTTGAGTATGCCAAATCTCACACTACTCCGTGCATGCAATATGCTTAAAAAGAGGTCGAAAGTTTGCTCTTGACGTATTAATATATAGATGATGACTTTATATAACACATTTGATTCCAAAATAATATTAATAAATTGGTGGACAGGCCTTTTTTCAATTATTTATAATCAATAATCATACTGACTTGATATGCATTTCATATATGTATATGTCTATGAACACAGCCGCATTCATACAACATATTTTAGATTTTCTGAAGTATTGCCGCACTTAAATTGTCGGACATGTATACAGTAATGTTCTAGACACTATTTGAATGGAGAATAAAAAACATAGAGATGAGCGGTCATTGATGAAGCAACTGTTATAATCCTGACACGTTTCCAGTGTCGGACTGAGAAACCGCTTTCGAAAATTTGTCGGACAAAATGACCAAATCGTGGAAAAAAAATTATTGAACACGTCCTCAAAGTCTTGGACTAGCGGTGATCCGTTTTCATACCAACGTACTTTTGACAAGTGCGGTTTGTCGGACTCACCACTGGCCCCCAATATTCATGTCGGACAATATTATTTTTCATTCTATAATCTAAAATATTAAAATATCTCATGATTCTTATATTGAAGAGAGCGAAAAGTCTATTGTTAATGATCCTAAAAAATTTTGGAACTTTGTGAGCTCAAAAAAGAATAAGTCTGCTCTCCTATCTACTATACATCTTAACGATTCAAAATTTGATAAACCTAAAGATATTGCAGAAGCATTTGCATCACACTTCCATAGTGTTTATGTTTATGATGATGATAATTCTTTCCCTAATACTCCATGCATTAGTAACATATCTATTATCCAACATAATTTATTACAAGACGATATTGAAGCGTCCATCAAAAAACTGAAGAATAATTTATCTTGTGGCCCTGACCTTGTTCCAAACATGGTAATTAAAGACTGTTCATATCCTTTCTCCAAAGCATTATTCCATATCTTCAATTTAGCAATAAGTTCCAATACTTTTCCTGAAATTTGGAAGTGTGCACGGGTAACACCTATATTCAAAGCAGGCGATGCATATGCGATCTCATATAAATAATTATAGACCTATTGCAATCCTATCTAATTTCAGCAGAATATTTGAGAGTATCCTCTATAGAAATATCTATGATCAAGTGAAGAATAAAATAAGCTTTAGGCAGCATGGATTCATGTCAAGACGATCAACTGCAACTAATTTGTGTTACTTTACTCATTCTATTTCTTCAGCTTTGGACAACAACTTACAAGTACACACTATATATCACGATTTTGCTAAAGTCTTTGACCGTATTAATATAAAAATTCTCCTCCAAAACTGGATTCAACTCTGATCTCTTTTCTGTCGTCGTATCTCATGAATCGTGAATTTTTGGTCACTTTCTTGGGCATAACTCTTTCTCATTTATTATGTCTTCTGGAGTTCCGCAAGGGTCCAATCTTGACCCCCTTCTATTTCTTCTGTTTATTAACGACATCACTTCAATTTTCAGATCTGACATATTATTATTTGCGGATGATTTGAAAATATGGCGCACTATTACTTCCATCAATGACTGCTTGATACTGCAGGAAGATCTTGATTCTCTTATTAAATGGTGTAATGAGAACAAATTGTACTTAAATATTGATAAATGCGAAGTTCTATCATACTCTCGTAAAAGAAATAATTTCAATTATGATTACAAGTTGTCTGATTTTATTTTAACCAAATGTCAACCAACTCGAGATCTTGGAGTCATATTCGATGCTAAGTTCACATTTATTGATCATGTGCAACATATATCATCATCAGCTTTCAAAATGCTTGGATTTATCATTCGGAATACACGCCAATTTCAAGATATAAGAGCAATTTTTATATTATATTATTCCTTTGTTAGGTCCAAACTTCAATATTGCTCAGTAATATGGAACCCTATATTTGAAGTGCACAGTAAATGCATTGAATCTGTACAATCTAAATTTCTCAGATACATTTATTCAAGATCATGGGTACTTACCGTAACTTCAGTGTCAGTTACGATATTTTATTGAGAATCTCTAACTTCCAATCTCTGCATCAAATGCGTTACACATCTTTACTGTGTCATCTCTATAAATTAGTTAATAATATCATAGACGATCCTAACTGTTTAAGTTTGCTTAACTTTTTTGTTCCAAATATTCAAACTAGAACTCCTTGTACTTTTTATCTTCCTTCTGCTAGAACCAATATGCTTTTTCAATCTCCTATTTTCAATATGTGCTCTTTGTGTAATAAATTAGATACTACAGTAGACTTATTCTCCCAAACTTATAATGTATTTTGCTCAGAGATCAGTAATCTCCATTAATTTCATATGTTCTACACTTTATGTTTAAACTTGTATTTTCTTATATTTCTCATGTTTTATTGTTCCTACCCTATTATTAGGTCAACCTGTTGGGTAGTGTATTATCAAAATAAATAAATAAAAATCTTTCGATTAGTGTAAACATCAATATGACGGTAATACATTTCCAAGGCTTCATGAAACTGACATGTTCAATTACCTCTCGCTGAAAACGCCCCCAAATCAAGAATTTCGTCGAATGTGAACGATGTCGATCTCATCACAATGAAGTCACTCACAAAGTTTCATGTGAGCGGTAATCAACGAAAATTTATGCCCTGTCTCACGGAAGTAATTAGGGTTGAATTCAGAATATCTGCTTCTCTCATTACATGTTTTACATGTTTGTCCTGTGTTAAAATGCATCAGGACAATTTTGTAGAAAATCAGATATCTCAAAATTTTGCTGTATTTTGATTATTTAAACAATTAAAGCATCATGAAGTGGATGACGAATTGGATTCTTCATTGAAAATAACTATTATGTGATTTCATAGTATTTCATATATATTCATTTTCAATTCTTATTGTTAATTGAGTCTGTAAAGCGACTCAAACTCGAGTATTGTTCATTGAGTGTAAACTACAGAATGATCCCGGATTCGGATTTTTTTCTGATTGAATCAACAGTCAATTGTTTCTTGTTCGTTATAATAAAGAAAACAAAAATAAACTCTAATAATGTGTTATGTTTGCTGAGGATTTGAACTTGAAAACGACTTGCTCAACATGTGAAGCAAAAAGTCATGAAAACGATTCGTGCTAATCGAAACGATAGAAAAATCGGGCTGTTATTAAAAAAATCAGCGAAATGAGGCTCCACATTACGTGCTACAAAGAGTATTGGCGATACCGTGATGAAAAAATGTATTTTTCATAATACCTGCATTGAAACAACGCATTTCAACGGCTGTTTTGTCAGTCGAAACAAGACAATTTCAGACAAATGCGAGTGTACCGGGTAGGAACAAGCCTGTTTCTGCCCTAGGGGAGAAACGAGCACAATAGTATATTGTGTGGCTAGGGACGAAACAAGACGATTTGAGCCGAGGATGAGCGATGCTTGCCCGAGCGAAGCGAGGGCCGGGTTCACCCTCGGCTGAAATCGTGTTTTGTCCCGTGCCACACACTGTATTTTTCATAATACCTGCATTGAAACTTTCCATATAACCAATATGTCATAACAAAGTGAATATTTTTCTTTTTATTTTGCAGGTAACAATTCGAGAGTAGCTGCTTGTGCTTCATCAATAAGATGTTGTGGTGTACTTGAAATTATCGTATTAATACTTTTTTTTCTTGAAACTGATCCTCTTTTTAATTTAATTTACACTTACGAATTCAACAACTGTCAAATTAACTTAGGTTATATGATTTTCATTTAGAGATTGACAATGAACAAATGCGACTCTGCCAGGGATAAAACAATGTGAGAAACAAATTCAGCGGGAAGAAACAAGCTTGTTTCTCCCCTAGGGCAAAAACAAGCTTGTTTCTTCCCTAGGGCAGAAACAGACTTGTTTCTACCTGGCTACATTTGCATTTGTCTGAAATTGTCTTGTTTTGACTGACAAAATAGGCGTTGAAACGCGTTGTTTCAATGTAGGTATTATGAAATACACTATTGGATGATATGTACATCGAAAAACTAATTGATATTTGATAAAAAATTACGCTGAGCTGCTAATTAGAAATCACACAGAAAAGTCACTAACTCATGGATAAATTTCTCCTATTGAAAACAATATTGGTTTTGAATCTGAAAAAACTGGGAATGCAGTGGAAAAATGGACGAAATAGTCAAAAAAATCAGTTCTTGAATGCAAAAACAGTTGTGCAGGGCTCAATAGACAATTGAAATTGATAACAAATACCTAAAATTGTTCGTAAGGAAGATATTAAGCTAATAGAACACACACACACCTCCCTGGAAGTAGAAAAATGTACTTCTGAATCTGAGCTAGGGATAATAGTTAAAAATAAACCTTTAGCAATTTTTTGACACATTGCTTTTTTTTGGTCGGACCAATATGGTTTTTGATAAATTCAGATATGTCCAAATTCAATAATGTTATTATGTTCTATATCCCAAAAATAATTCTTTCAAAATTCCAATTCTCAGTTTCTGTTCATTTGCTTCTTTGAGAAGTTTGCTGTGGTATGTTTACGTGCAGAATGAATCGTCTTCCGCATACCCGTTTCTTTATTAAACTAAAAAATGACTTTCTCATTTGATTAGAATCCATGGCATCTGCATGTTGCGAGTCAGTCTTCTTGTGGATTAAAATTGCCGTCAGCAGCAACAGACTTCATTTTTTCTTTTATTGATTATTATCTCCATCCATGTTGTAATAACAATCTCTACCTACCTATCACCGATTAGGATGGTGTCTTGTTTCTTCTGTTGGCGAGACTAGGTCGTTGATGGTTGGTCAGTACTGTAATAAGATACAAGTTTACAAATTAGATAAATATGTTTTATTGGGATATAAGTTCTGTAATTCATTAGAAACACAACGTTTCGACAGCAAAGTGTTGCCTTTTTCAAGTGAAAAGAAATATAAATATAAATAAACAAAATTGTCAAGACAACAAAAATAAAAATAGAAGAACAAATAGTAACTAGATTAGTTTAAAATATATAAACTGCTAGGATCGTAGAGCTCTGCCTGTGATTGATGATTCAATATCCACAAGTCTTCAGGAGATAATGATGAAGGTCTAAATAGGGAAATTGTCAACTCCTTGTGGTTCTAGGTCAATCTGGCTCTACTCTTTTTGGTTTGGCGCATAACTGAACCATCCACAGATCTTCAGGAGGTGGTGATGAAGTAACTCTTGCAAGTAGATTCATAGATAAAAATAACTTGAAATTATGAACAAATAATTGGTAGCCATGATCCATTAAGTTCATATCCAGTATTCAAATTCAAATTATTCGGTGATTTTTCAATTTCAATTGCTTCTCTTATAAGCCTCTTGAACCAATTGTTCTCTTTAGCCAGAAGCTTCGTATTCTTGAAGTCAATGCCATGTAATTCTTGGATAGCATGCTCAGCCACAGCAGATTTTTCTGGATGGTTCAATCTTATATGACGAAAATGCTCTTTCAATCTTGTTTCTACAGTCCTCTTGGTTTGTCCAATATATACTTGGCCACATTGACAAGGAATCTTGTATATACCTGGATACTGTAGAGGAAATCTGTCTTTAACATTACCAATAAGATTTCGAATTCTTAAACTGGAAGTGTATGAAGTTTCAATGTCATATTTATGTAGAAGCCTTCCAATTTTATCTGTTATATTGGCTACGTAAGGTAACGTAACAAATATTTTCTTATTATTTGGATCTTGAACAGGTGGCGTAGAATTCTTCTGTCCAAGTGCTTTCTTAATCTGTGTTCTATTATATCCATTCTTCAAGAAAACATCATCCAAAAATTTGATTTCATCAGATAGTTTACTTGGATGACATAATGAAGAGGCTCTCTGATATAAAGTTTTAATAGTACAAAATTTCAGAGCAGGATGGTGATTTGATGACTGATGTAAATATTGATTTGTATGGGTCGACTTCCTATATACAGAATGGATAAGTTTACCATTATCTTGTTTCTCCAGGTAAACATCCAGAAAAGGAAGACAGTTATTTTCTTCAACCTCAATACTGAATTCAATGTTCCTATGTTGCATGTTAAAATAATTCAAAAAAACATTCAATTCATCTCTACCATAAGGCCAAACAGCAAAGACATCATCAACGTAACGAAGCCAGACAGTAGGTTTCTTCATAGCAGTGTTTAAAGCTTTTTGTTCAAAATTCTCCATGTAAAAATTAGCGATAGAAGGAGAAATAGGGGAACCAATGGCGACACCATCAATTTGCTTGTAGAAATTACCATTAGAGATGAAGAAACAAGAAGTCAAACAATGTTTAAAAAGCTTGACAATATCAGATGTAGAATGATCTTTTAGTAATTTCAGAGATTAGATTCACAAATATTTCAGTTTATGATCCACTTCATCATTAAATTCAATTTCTGTATGTTTTATCCATAAATAAATTTGTCTAGTTGTCCTTACGGTTTTGTCATTCAATATTCTATTCTTTGAAATCTCTTTGTTACGGCTCTGTGTCTCCTCTCACTGCGTGCTTCTGGCGTCTGGTCAAGCGGCCAACTCTTCAAAACTTCCGCATTTACTTTCTAGCACCTCTGACCCCACCACGGTCAGCTGGTGACCTCTTTGGGTTCTTCGCGACGTGCAGACGTGTTGCGCTGTAACTGTAAACCTAGCTTTATACGTAACAAGAAAGTGATGGCTGATTGATGATTGGTGATGGAGTCGAATTTGTTATTACAACAAATGAGAAGCGACAATTGAAAAACGATGCTGTGGAACGTGATTTAAATCTTTACTTAGCTAGCTGTTGCCTTTTTTTGTATTAATTTTTTTATTCGAGTAATGTAGTCTTTAAGCTGGTCAAAAATATCATGGGTGAAGTTGGCTGCACGAAACTTTGCCTCAAGCTTCATCCTTGTCTCCTTCGAGTGCAGCCAACTTCATTCTGAACAATTTGGTCCTTGCAGTAAAATATAGGATAACCTTTATAATTTTTTTAATTCTCAATATTATGTTACAATGTAGATTGACAACAAACAATTGATAAAATACACACTGGTTCCTAATAAACTAGTGACTGAAATTTATTGTGTTGAACGGATATTCATAAATCACAGACAAGTGAATGGAGACTGAAATTCATATTTAGAGTATCGAATTACGAAGATTCCACATCGTTTGTTGTAACAATGTCATTAACAAGAAATTTGCATATTATCACTGATATTCATTCACAATTAAATTGGTTCTTGTTTTCGAAACATTTCCATGAATATTGTGTTCTGATCTACGTTGAAATTTCAAAGGCAATAATGTGTTGTAAACTGTTGTCTTTCAATTAGTTAAAAGAATAACATGACAAATAAATTAAAATCTGATAGACATTAATGAGTCAAAAGCTTTGCAAAATGATTTCTTTGAAATTCGTTAAAAGAACAAATGTACACACAAAATTTTCACTCGTTAAATCCACAACATTTGTATGTGAAAAACTAGTGACTCACACCTCTCCCTTGTTCATTTCATTTGCATCTGTTATAATTAATGATTATTGGAATAGCTGACGAACAAATATTCAAACAGTGATAATTTGTGTTTAATACATAATAACCAATTCAAAATTAATTTGGATCCAGTTGAATAAATGCTCCAATTATTGATCAATCTCAGTCATGGTTTGCTGGCGAACAGCGAGACAAATCAATTTGATTTAATTGAGTCAATACCTACATCAACTTTATTACGCAAGAGACTAATGTTGCAACAACATAACGCTAACGAAAACTAGGTATGTGAACCGCAATTGATACCGGTTTGCCAAACGCTAATATATCACGTTTCCATTGATTTACATTAAATATAATACGTAACACATTTCTTCTTGATTTTTACTCATTAGTACCGAATCGGTTCACAAAAGATCAATATTCAAATTAATATGAAATTCGAGATGTCGATAATGCAAGCGTCTTTCATGATCACTTCTACACTCTTTCATTTCATAATATAAAAAAAAAAACAAGCAGATCTTAGAACAAAATATTGTTCATGTCATATACAGAGTGTATCACGGAAAGTGAAACATAGGCGTTTAACATGGGAAATCAGTTTTTCTATGCGCATTGCTCCTCAAATTATCTTAGACAAAAAATTTCAAATTGCATTTAATAGTATTAGCTATGAAATTATAAATAAGAGAGGAACAAAAGCGTAACGTTAATACGTCAGTGTCAGAATGATGATTGTCAAAATAGACATCTTCCGTGGGTAGTGAATATCAATTTTCTAAATAAAAATCTAATAATAATGATGGTAAATAATAGGTGGTTTAATTTGCTTTATTGTTTAAGATTGATGAAATGAAATAAAGTAACACTAACGATTAAATAATGCAACAAATTAAATCCAATATGAACTACAATAAACTCAAAATATTCCTAAATTCTCAAATTATAATAGATGTTCAAACAATCCTCCGTTTTGTGCTAAACAATAATCCAATCTATTGTAGGAACTTTGCCGAACGTTACTTAATTGCCTATTATTTATTTTTTTGACATTCTTGTGTTATAGCATATTCAAGTTCTTCTATACTCTGGTATCTTCTTTTATAAACATTAGTTTTCAAATGACCCCAAAAAAAAAACATTGCACGGATTTGAATCAGGCGACCTTGCTGGTCAGTTAATTGGTCCTCTTCGTCCTATCCAGCTTCCAGGAAATGTTTGATTCAGATATTCCACAATTTCTGTTGTACTATGTGCAGGGCAGCCATCATGTTGAAACCACACATTTTTTTTTATTTGTTTCTTTCCTGGTCCAACTATATTCATTAATAAATTCAAATACGACTCCGAATTTATTCTTGCAGTAAATAACGGTCCTATTATTTGATGTCCTAAAATTCCTGCCCATACATTTACAGTTTGTCGATATTGTGTCCGGGACTGTATAACGTTGTGTGGATCATTGTTGGACCCATACCGGTAATTAAGACCATTGGGTTCGCCATTCATAGTAAATGTGCATTCATCTGAGAATAAAATATTCCTTAAGAAGTCTCTATCATAACTTGACTTCTCCATCATTATTTCACAGAATGATGCGCGCACTTCAAAATCTTGTTCCAAAAGATGTTGATGATTTTGAAATTTGAAAGAAATGTATTTATGTTTCTTGAGAATTCTATGAACTGTCATAAAATGAATATTCAGTTCCCTGGAAATTTCTCTTATGCTGGGGCCACACTTACGTATAATGTCATTAATTAAGGCGTTATTCAATAATGAACACATTGTCAATGACAATATGTCAATTGTCACATAACGCCTTACTTAACGGCATTAGACATTAGTGTGGCCCCTGCATTACACTCATTGTATGTTCCAGTTCTATCAAAGCAAGGACACATTTTCTTCATTTTCATTGTAGTTCTCGATATTTTGTTCTTCTTTCTTGAAATTGAGTGTACCTGTCTCCTCAAACTTGGCAATGCATCGTTGAATGGTAGACATCCCCGGAATATCATGATTTTGCCAAAGAGTACTAATATAATCACGAATTTGTCGTAAACTATCGCCAGAATAATATCATCTAATTATTTGTAGCTTTTTTTCATTTGAATAGTTATTCATGTTTGAGAATAACTTTTATATCGATCTTTTATTACAATATTACAATTTGTCAACATGAATAATAATAATTTGACGTATAAAGCATTATGCTTTTGTTCGTCTCTTATTTCTGATTCCATGGCTTATACGATTAGCTGTAATTCTGCCAAAATATATATTTTTTTTATTGATTTGGATGCAAAATTTCTGTTTTACTATTTTTTACATTTTAGTTTTTACATTTAATACTTTTTGTCTGAAATGATTAGGAGAGCAATACGCTGGAAAAACTGATTTCCCATGTTAAACGCCTATAATTCACTTTCCGTGATACACCTGTATATGCTGTGCCCTCTAGAGATAGCATTTTTTAAGCAGAATTTTATCCAAACAAATAATTATTATTGTTTTTGTACTTTTGGATGCACAATAGAACTAATATTCTCATGTTAAACTCCTACATTCTGTAATCATCTACATAAAATGTTTACTATACAAATATTGTTTTCCAAATGAACGCCTGAGTTTTAAATTTTCCTACGGTCTATTTATATTAGCGGTGATAAGGTGCTATAAAAAACATAATCTCATAGTTTTTCTTTTACAATATTCACATTCATGCACATATTTTGTGATATCCAATCTATCACCTGAATAATTAAAAAGTAGGTAACACTTTTTCAAAATTTATAGGCTATTTATGCTCTACCAACTAATTATTCTTTATCTTCCTGTCAAATATTTACAACTACTGTGGCATGTTGTAAAAAAATTAATAATTCATTCCGTCGTATTGCAATTTAAAAATAAGGTATAGTGGTAACGTCATAAACAATATGTAATCTCAGAATTTTGGCAAAAATATGATAATAGAATGATACTAGGAAATGGGTTAGTCGCCACAGCAAAAACACTGATACAGTGATACTGATAATATTATCAAGTCTTCTTATATTGTCAACCACATATTTTTGTGTTGAATTTTATGGACTTCATAATTAAAATATAGTGATATGATAATTCCCAACTTTTGAGAGGATAATATGTAATTTCTAACTGCAATGACAATCTTACAGATAAAGAGAGAGATCTATCACTTGGGCTGAAAATGTTTTTGCAGGATTGCCTATTCATATATTGAGTATTCATAGTTCATTGTAAATATGTTTATACAGGATTGCCTATTCATATTTTGAATAATCATAGTTCAGTGTAATAAGCTGGCTTAGTAACCCCACCGACGCGATGGACAAAAGACAGTAGAATTATAATATGCTCTGTGGCGTAGTCTCCACAAAAACTAAGAATGCCCGTACTTTGACGACTGTTAACCGCACTCCACGGCTCAGAAAATATCAATCAGTCCACTAAGTGCACTATTAATGTCTGACATGATCGATATTTATTTTTATTTTTATTTAGGACCAGTAGCCCGTGCATGGATGAACATTTATTTGCATTCAACAATTTTTTTAAAGTAAATTGTAGCCCACATTTCTTAGTGTTAATATAGTAGTCCGTGAGACGGGGCATGAATTTTTCGTTGGTTACCGCTCACTTGAAACTTTGTGAGTGGCTTAATTGTGATGAGTCCGACAACTTTTCCATTTGGCAAAATTCCAGATTTGGAGGCGTTTTCCAGCAAGGGCTGATTGATTGAAAAAATATTACCGTCATATTGATTTTAACACTGATCAAAAAATTTTTTGGTTATAAAATGAAGAAAAAGTACTGTCCGACATGAATATTGGTTCTAGCGATGAGTCCGACAAGCCGCACTTACCATAAGTACCAGCATACTTACCATAAGTACCAACATACTTATGACAAGTGCGGCTTGTCGGACTCACCGCTAGCCCCAATATTCATGTCGAACAATAATATTCTTTTTTCATATTATAATCAAAAATTTTTTTGATTAGTGTAAAGATTGATATGACGGTTATATTTTTTCAATTAATTAGCTCTCGCTGAAAAGCGCCCTCTAATCTAGAATTTTGCCAAATGAAAAAGTTGTCGGACTATAGGATTCTACCGGTGGAACAATTTTTCAAATCTTCTTTATATTATAGATAGATGATACTATCAGGAACTTTCACGCAAGCGCCAGCAACAACTATTAAAAGTTTCATTCCAATCAGATGAACGATACTCGAATAGTCAACAGATACGCCACCTGTTTCACGTTAGTAGTACTCATAAAAACCTTCATGCAAGTGCCGACAACAATTTTAGGAAGATGAAACTCAATCGAATGAACGATGCGCTAACAAGCAAATACGGCCCGTGCGCCACCAAATGTATGTTGATAATACAATAATAGAAACAATTACGAAAGAGCCAAAAACAATTATAGTATGTGTAAATTCCATCGAATAAACGGTACGCAAACGAACAAATGCGGCTCGTGCGCTAATTAATTTATGTTGACAATACAGTAACGGAAACCTTCAAAAAATAGCAAGCATCAACTATAGTAAGTAACAATTCAATCGAATGAGCGATGCACGAGCAATACCAATAAAACCTTCACGAACGTGCCACCAATAACTATAGAAAGTTTCAACCCAATCGGATGAGCCATGCGCGAACAATCAAATACGGCTCGTGTGCTTCTTGATGTATGGTAATAGTATACAGTAATAAGAAACTTTAAAAAGGAATCAAAAGCAACTTTAGTAGTAGTAATAATTCAATCGAATAAACGATAAGCGCACAGACAAATATGGCTTGTGCGCCACTTCGTGTATGTTGGTGGTACATTATTAGAAACCTTTACAAAAGAGCAAGCAACAACTATAATGACTTTCAGCTCAATCGGATGACATGAGGCGAACGAACAAATACGGTCCGTATGCCTCTTAATGTATCTTGATGGTACTATATTAAAAACTCCCACAAAAGTGCCAACAAGAATTGTTCCAAGTTTCAAGTCAATCGGATTAACGATGCGCAAACGAATCAATACGGCTAATGCGCTACTTAATGTATTGTAGTGGTACTATATCCAAAATCTTCACGAGAGTACCACCAACAACTATAGACAGTTTCAGCCTAATCAGATGAACGATGCGCAAAGGAACAAATATGATTCGTGCGTCACTTCTTGTAATGTTTTCTATCATAATCTATGTTACTCAGTGATAATATGAAATTCTACTGGTGAAAGAATTTATAATATCAGTATAGTATACAAAACTTCTCTCTTTATAATATTAATATGAATAACTTAACATCAATCATTTTAATTTGCCGGATACCAAAGCCAACACACGCGTTTTTAAAATTTTCATCTGTCTGTCTGATATTTGTTCATCTGGACTGGGAGATTGAATTTAAGCTTTCTACAGTTGTTGTTGATACTTGATGAAGATTTTTGATATGGTATTATTAATGTACAATGAGTGAGGCAAATGTTGTATTTGATGGTTTGCGCATCGTTCATCCAATTAAGCTTTTACTGGCACTTGCGCTAAGATTTTTGACATATTATTACCAACGTACAAAGAGTCGTATTTATTCTTTCGCGTATCATTCATTACATTGAGTTGGAACTTAGTACATTTTTTGTCGGTACTTATGTGAAAAATTAAACACGGTCATAATGATGTACATACAACAAAAGGCGTGTGAGTCGTATCGGATGATTTCTAACTCGCGCATCGCTTATACGATTGAGTTGAAACTTCCAACAGTTGTTTTTGGCACTTGCGTAAATGTTTCCAACAGTACCATCAAAGTATGATTCACGCTGCAGTGAGAATATTGCTTTTTTCTTATATCTTGCATGTTGGGTAAATGGTCAAGTGTGACAAGTGTGACAAGTACTTCTGGCGTGATAGATGAGGGAGTGTGGCGAGACTTTGGATGTGGTTCAGTGGGTGGTTGTGGATCCTGGATTTTTATCTTGAAAGATGGTTTTTGAACTATGAATTTCTTCCAAAGGGGTCTAATTTCGACGCTGGCTTGGCTGAACACTGTTTCTTTGTTAGAAATAATGTAGAAAGCCTCTTTGAATTTCCTCTTATAGGTGTGTTCTTCTTTAGCTTTTACTTTCGCCTGGTTCCACCGAATTCGGTGATAATGTTCCCATGCAAAGTCTGCAATGCCTGATTCCAAAGTTTTTCTCTTTCTGTGTATGACGTCTATGTTCTCTATTCCTGGTTTTCAAAAGTCTCTTGGTTTCTTTGACATATGATTTCCGACATCCGCAATCAATCTGCTGGTGGTGACGCAGTTGTTGAGAGTACATCTTTTAGTGCTGTTGTCTGAAATCTTATCTCTATATTGTATTTTATGCCTACTTGTACTATTTTCTCGAAAACGCCTTTGCCTCTCTTTTTCTTCTTCTTTTGTGTGGATGCCATTCTATGCTTCTTTAGTATCGTCTTGATTCTATTGTCCGGATAGCCATTTGTTCTCCACCTCGATTTTGTAGCCTTCCTCCGTGTTGCAATGACTCTTTGCTCTGTCCAGTAGAGTCCTGGTCACTTCGATCTTCGTCGCTTCTGGATCGTTGGATTGGAAGTTTAGATATCTTCCTGTATGTGTTGGTTTTCGGTATACTGATGTTGTGTTACTATTTCCGGTTCTTTCAGCCAACACGTACAGAAAAGGTTGACGTTTTTGGATTTCTTTTTCCATTGTGAATTTGAAACTGGTTCTGAGGGAATTGATATGATCGAAAAATTCCTGGAGATCTCGTTCACTTTGATTCCAGTTGATAAATGTGTCATTCACATATCTCACCCATTTCTTTGGTCTTGTTGTTTCCATGGCCATTCTTCAAGGAATTCCATATATATGTTGGGTATAACTGGAGAAAGTGGTGACCCCATCAGTGCATTTGATCAGTTTTTTCTTAATAACTACAGATGATTGTGCATGAAATAACTAACTCTGGTGGGATATCCTTCACAGCCTTGCGCTATATGTGAAACTTGAGGCTTCGCTTCTTAATCATATAAGAAGCCCTCGGCTGTAATGTAATACTTCTCACCTCAGATCTAATACCTATTGTTACAGTTAAATTTAAGATGATAAAGATAGCCGTGTATGGTATTTGTGCTAACATAAAGTCAGTTTGAATTGTGATCTATTAGAAGACTGAAATTATAGCCCTATATTAGGCAAGATGTATCCTCAATATGGATTAACTCTTTTTGAATCATATAATCAACTAATATCTTCATCATGTATATTTTCAAAATTGTGTTCTGTCACCATTCATGTTTGTATCAATTTTTTTATCTTCATCTAGAATTATTTAGAACAATGAACAGAATATTACAAATATCATTCAACCATGAATGTTTGCATAGTAACAATTTTCCTAAGTAACATTGAATTCATTAATGAATGGAATGATTATTTGAAGCAATAACAATTATTCACAAACTAATCTAACAATATTTATGATATGAGTGATTATAATATTGTGAAATCCCATGCATGATACTTTGAATGATATATTACTTTTTTGTTGATCAAAGATCTAAATTTCATATGATCAATTTTATAAGGAGACTTATAATGAATGATTAGATTCCTAGCGATAACATTGTCAAAAATTTTAGGGCAGTTAATAAAAGAATTATCAGTGATCGCCTGCTCGGGAAATTTCCAATTATAAACAATCTATTTTTATGATTCGATTTTTTTGCTGAGTTCAAGATAATGAATATGTGTTCCAGACAAATAGTCTGATTGATTCATAAGTATTTTTTGGGCATATTAAAGTCAGGTATATGTTCTTATGAATAGGACGCTACAAAAAATATTTAGTTCTAATGAAACTGACTACTTTTTAGTTGGAAAATTTGTTTCTTTTTCTAAATAGATTAAAATTATGAATCGATTTTCAATTCAGTTTATATTGTTCACAATCCTAATGATGAAGCAAATATGTGTTCATATCCTGTATGAAAATATAGAATCATGCCAGAAGAAATGATGAAACATAATGTTTTTGATACAAATGTGATTTTGGAGGCCTGATTTGCTCTGAACCAATTTTCACAAAGATAAAATATAGCTTGGAATACCTATATTCTCTATACGAGTACTTAATATCAATTCCACTATCAAAATGAATTGACGCAAATCAGATAGAAATATATTATCATCACAAATATTATTGAAAGAAGATTATTAATACTTCTCCATTTGTTTCTGCACTTGTATTTTTTTATCAGATCGTAAGTAAATAAACAAATTAAAATAAATATTTGCAGTCGACTTGATGTTTCATCTGAATAATACAATGTTCAATTATATAATTATGCAACTTGATCATCATGATGCTATTAAAATTCGGGGAATCACTTGAGTATTTTAGAAGAGCTGTATTCAGGTTTATAATTACATTTCAAAGAAATATATAAATATATAATCTCAGCATGTGTTCTTTATCATTTCATATTCTATAGCTTTTAGTTTTCAACAAAGTTAGAAAAAGTTTAGAAAATGTAGGAAATTATTCTAAATAATTGAGTGAAAGGGGCTGGGAAAAGTTCTGAATTTGTAATAATGAAATAATCGATAATAATATAGCATGATTCATCAACAGTTCAAATATAGATAGCAATTACCAGTCTTAACTTTTCGATTGAAGATATTCATTTCCAAAGTGTATGTCCAGAATTGAATTTCAATTCTAGTTAGTAGATATCCACACTTATTCATGTATATAACGATAATTGGAGATATTTTGGAGGCTACAAGTTGACAAATGTATCTGACGGTAATTAATAAGTAATCCGAAAGGTAACGCTCGGTGATACATAAAATATTCATGTGTTCGTGTACTCTTTATACCTAAATAATAAATTAGAAGATGGTAATGAAGTCAACAAAGTTTTTTATGATTATCGTATACATACCGCTTGATGAATTTTACTTATTGTAAAACAAATTAAAACAGTGAAATATTGGATTGAAGATATTGCTACATAAATTCTTGAAGCTTCTATTCTTGAAGAACAGATAACATAACCTATAAATGTATCAAACTGAATTTGATAATTGATTTTGAATATTTTGTGAAATATACGATACAATATTTTATTTGTTCAGCAGATCAATTCACAGGGCATACTTCATTGAAACGATCTGAGTGTAAAGTTTGTAGTAATATGAGAATAAATCAATACACAGGTGCTTCATGCATAAATTATTGTAATTCATTCATCTCATTTGCTGTTCTACGTTTAAGATAAACGATAACTCCTAAATATTCATAGTATTCTTATTATGATGTATAAGTGCACAATATTTTGACTTTAAATATATGAGCATAGCCACAATAACTCAATTTTTAGTGAAAAATTACAATTCGGAAATCGTTCCAAATAAATTCGCTGAAAAAATCCTACTGTCTGCGAAATCGTGACAGAGAAGCTGGACATTTTCACAGGATTAAACTTTTGTGACAATAATTAATAATCGATTTTTTCCAAAATTTATTTGAAGAAATTGATAATTCACATATGTAAAAATCAGTTGTTCCGTTGTAACTGCTACTGGATCCGAATAGGAGATAGAAAATGCTAAAAATAGACGCGAATTAGAATGTATGTGAAATATAGTGTTATACCAAATTATGGTCGATTAAATATGGCTGCAACTACTTTTTGTCTCACAAAACAAATCATCTCTTCTGATACCAACGATCTAGCTGAGGTATTAGATTTATTTTTTTCTGATTGTTAGTTGCTGTTTAAGGCATTATCGATACCTGATCTGTGGAACAAATCTCTGATACATTACGTGTATCGCACGGAGTTAACCTCAAAATTAGCACAAGCTTTATGAATCATTACACGTTTCATGGTAAAAGCACATAGGTTGTGCTTGTTCAAGCATAAAGATCACTCATTGTTGGGGAATTAGTCATTTTACTACAACAATATTATTCAGGGAGTATCAAAATTTTTCTAACTTGCTTTAAGTTAAAGATCTGTGAAAATTGTTTAAAAGGAGTGTTCAAATCACAGCAGATGCAAAGAAGCAACAAAAATCTTGGAGAATAGTTCAAGCTCTACATTGATATCAAAGTTAAATATTCATGAATCGCAAGTTTCCGATACATTGAAAGACATGACATGAACATCCGATTCTCACATGATTATACTTCTAGTTTTACTTCATTTTTGTATATAATAGTCCGGCCAATTTGTTTGAGCATCGCTGGCTGCGCAGGAACAATTACATGTAAAAGAATTTGCTAATTTAATTACTGGATTTTAAGAATTCAATTCACAAATGACACAAGGCCAAAACTGTTATAAAGAATCACTTTTGTTTATCTGTTCATAAAAGTGTTGTTTTGCGAAAATGCCTACATTATTGTTCTAAATATTTTATTGTTCGATTCTAAGAATTATCATCCGGTTTTTCCAACTGCATTATTTTATCTAAATAATAACAAAATACGATAAAACCACTTATAGATCTTATGACGAAAATAATAGTGAATCTAAAATAATTAATATAACATTTTCGGTCCACATGAAAAAAACGACTGATACTATTTATTATGACCCTCCAAATTAATCTCCAGAGTGAAGTATGTAAATCTTTCACAATAGCAGCTGTGGCGTTTGACCAAAAGAGTTGAAATTTGGTGTTATTACTTAATCTTGGTTCAAAATGCTAATAAGAGAAGCAATAGAAATAAAAAAATAACCTGATAATTTGAATTTGCTTACTGGTTATGAACTCAATTGATCGTGATTACCAGTCATTTGTTCATAATTTCAAGTTATTTTTATCTATGAATCTACTTGCAAGAGTTACTTCAGCACTACCTCCTGAAGATCTGTGGATGGTTCAGTTATGTGCCAAACCAAAAAAAGTAGAGCCAGATTGACCTAGAACCACAAGGAGTTGACTATTTCCCTATTTAGATTTCATTCTTATCTCCTGAAGACCTGTGGACAATGAAATATATGCTAAACCACAGGCAAAGCTCTACGATTCTAGGAGTTAATATTTTTCTAGTCACCTTTTGTATTTTTGTTGTCCTGACAATTTTTGTTTATTTATTTATTATACATTCACACTTGAAGAAGGCAGCACTTTGCTGTTGAAACGTTGTGTTTCTAATCATTTTTATATACAGAACTTCCCCAAATAAAACATATTTATAAAAACATGTTTTATTTGTTTGTGTTGTCAAAATAGTTTTTTATTGGAAATTTCACTTTGTCTGGACCACGTGAAACTTCCGCTGTAATTTCTTGATAATTTCACTTGTCTTATGGGAGAATTTATACATGAATGGAACATTCTGCATATCTTCCATAATATTGATGATATTGACTGGAAATTTGGTATAGGAATGGACTGCCGATGATCCTATCGGATTGCACTTCCTGGAGGTTAAAATCTTGCAGTTTCTTACAATTTCTGATTCCAAGATGCTTATTTTCATAATATATGTTCATCGCTCTTGTTTTCAAATCTATCAGCTATTTGTCTCCCAAAGAAACACTTATATATATGTGTCGTTACATACAACTGTAGAGTGCATACTTTGAGAATCTTCTGGTAGTGAAGAGGTGACAATTTTTGAGCCAAAATCAAATAGAACCGATACAATCAATATCAATATCAATAATTTGATGTCACTATGTACACAGCGTGGAATTGAAAGTTGGTTACATATTTCCATTCGTCAAATATAGGTTTTTCATGTGTCTCAAAAAAGTATTTGGTTAACGAATGGAAGCACGCAAGTGTCATCGTCCAATTCTTCACAGAAAATTATCGCGAAATCTTGTGTTTTGAACAGAATAAAGCGACATAATTGTCGCATTCAAAAATGGATAGCATTTAGTAAAAAAATACGGAACGTGATTATTTGCATTCCCATGCGCTTCCGTATTCGCATATTTACTCTTTTTTCTTTTGCTCTGGCATTGATATCTATTAAAAGCACATTCGTTACGACCCTAGTACTATTCATTAACATTGAGTTATTCGCATATATTTATAACATCCGTGCAAAAAAAAATATGAAGATCTCGATATAAATGATAAACGAGAATTCTACAGAGAAAAATGTGGCTTTGCGTTGTCTTAAACGATACTCTCTCTCCTTTTTATGTTCTTCCATAGTACTGTTTAACGCTTAACGCAGATTTGTATGATTATGGATACAACGCCAAGAAAATACTGGAGTAGCTATACGGAGTCTCTGGCGAGCGAAACATACTCGCAAATAACCGGTCTATCATTATGAGAAATTTTCTAATAGGTACACAAATAATTATTGCTCAAATAATAATTGCTGTACTGTACAAATATTTGCTCAAAATCTCATCAATAATAATTGTATACTGTTCAAAAAGAACGAAGTCTTTATTTGCGAACAAGCATCATCAAACAAATGAATTTTGCTGAATAATAGAGAAGAACAAATGAATAAATCTGCATTTGTTTTGATCGAGGAGTGTGACACTAAATTAACCTTGAATAGAGTTCATTTTTTTTTGAGCTGCGTGGAAAGTGATTAACGATTGTTTGTTGTCATTATTTTTTAAATCAAATTTGCGCTTTCGTATATATGTCATTGTCAGCGGATATATGAGATCATTTTATCTGCAGGATCAACATTTTCATGAATTATTTGCTCCAAATTTATGCCAAGGATGATGTTCGATATTTCGCACCTAAAATGTATGAACAGAATTGCTCAATATCCCAACAATACTATTCTATTGTTAATCGGTCAAAGTATGAGAATAAGGAATGTGTAGCAGCCCACAAAACTTCAAAAGACATACCTAAGCAAAATGAATACCTACAATAATTCTTACCTGTAGAAGAGCTCGTCAAGCATAACAATTTTTCCTTATAACTTTTTTCTTAAAACCCTCTGAGTATCTAATAAAATTCATCAAAGTTTTGTTCACGAATTTAAGAGTGCGCCTATGGTTCGCACTAAATGTTTCCCGTTTGTTGGAGGATTGACAGCTGTCGATTGAAATGAGTATTTTGCAACTTTGAACCATCGTACTCTTATCAACCAATCCTCTGAAACTGAAAGAATATTAGTATTTTGGCAATACATTGATATTCGCTCACCTCAATAATTATATTTTTGCATACCTATGTTGGAAGAAAGACTGAATTTGTCTCTACAATCAACAATTTGGTCTATTAGTCGTATTTATATGTCATTGTCAGGAACTTTGATTTCTATTTAAGGATTTCACTTATATTTCCAGATAGTACATTTTTTAAACATCAGATTGTCTGTACAAGTTCATTGTACTCCAATCAGCTGATTTGAATAGTCTGTATACAGTCAAAATTTGTGCCAGTCTGTGCTGCCATCTATGAGCAGCCTACAAAGTAGTTGCTGTTCTCAACTTACTTTATTATCGTTAATTCACAAACATGAAGAGCAAATCATTCAACGATTTATTCAAGAAAAACTGAGGAATATCAAATGGAATGCAATTTCAAAATATTCATTAATTGATTAATTCTATTGAAGATATTGCCACATAAATTCTTGGAGCTCCTATTCTTAAAGAACAGAACACATGAATTTGGTAATTGATTTTGAATATTTTCTGGAATATAAGATACAATATTCCATTTGTTCAGCAGATCAATTCACGGGTCATACTCTATTGCAACGATCTGATTGTGAAGTTTGAAATAAGATGAGAAAATACCAATACACAGGTGCTTCATTTGTGAATTAATGTAGTTCTTGATATTTCATAGTATTATCATCATACTGTATAAGTGCACAATATTTTGACATCAAATATATTAGCATAACCACAATAATTCAATTTTCAGTGAAAAATGACAATTCGGAAATCGTTCCAAATAAATTCCTAAATTACCTGAAAAACTCTAATTCCACACTTTTTTTTATATTCATTCATTGCTGCGATTTACTCGATTTATAATGATTGAAACTATTCATTGTCAAGGCCGAATTAAATTACAGATGACTTTTTATGCTGCGAATAATGTGGGATTTTTTATTACAAATTCTGGCAGATTGATGTGAATTATGTAATGGATGTTATGAAAAGGTTTTTTGTTATAATTGCAGATGTCTCTGAAAAAAAACTAATGTTCATGCTGAGTTTTTATGGCTGCTATCTATCAAATCAGTATCCTCAAACTTTTTAGTTAATATTCCAAATGAATGGTCAGCATTTATAATGAAGTGTTAGTAAATAATAATACTAAGACCGATAATATTTTCTCTCATAATTGTACTTTATAGGAAGCTATTTTTGAGGTACAGTCTATAAGCTTGGTTTCAAATAGGAGCATCTGTCACAAACACCCTTAGTTTTATTTCACGATCGCCATCTCAAGAATAATTTTTTCTTTTGTCACAGTTCCGGAATTTCGTAAGATTACTTCTTTCTGACTGAACTTAATAGGATTGTTGTACTTGATATGTGGAAGAATGGGACGGTTAGAATACAACCTTCTGTAGCAATAATCTAAATGGAACGTAAAACAATCGTCATTTCTTTTGTGCAAGACCTTCTTTATTCTATTAACTAGTGAAATGAATTCCAACAAAAATTGATCGGATTGAATACGCATCTCAAACAAACAATTAGAGTTTCTCTTATTACTTAAGCTTCCGTTCAGAATTTGAGTGATCATTTGAACCAGACCTTCGTGATAAAAAAACAGGTCTCTATAGGATGATAAGGTTTTCAACAAAAAATTGAAAAAGTCCTGTCTACACTGTTCTTGAACTATTGTAGTCCAACCGGCTCTGATGGGCGTTTCCCCCTTTCAATTAGTTCTCTATAGACTGCCATTTATAAGGTAGATACTTACAGCTGTAAGCTTAAGATACACGGTGTGACAGAAATAAGTTAGAACTCGTCAAGCATAGCAATTTTTCTTCATAAATTTTATCTGTTATTCGTCTGGATTTCGAGTAAAAATTCATCAAACCTTTGTCAAAAATTTCATAGTGCGCCTATGGCTCGAACTGAATTTTTCTCATTTGTTGAAAGAATGAGTGCTGTCGATTGAAAAAAACATCCTGCAACATTGAGCCATTGTAGTCTTGTCAATCATTCATTGAAAACTGGAAGATTATTAGTATTTTGGCAATACTTTGATATTTTTACATATGTTGAAAGAAAGACTAAATTTGTCTTCAAAATCAACAATTTGGCTTATTAATCGTATTCCTATGGCATTATTAAGAAATTTCATTTCTATTTAGGGATTTTATGTATATTTTCAGATAGTACATTTCTTAAACATTAGATTGTCTGCACAAGTTCATTGCACTTGAATCAGCTGATTTGAATAGTCTAAATACTGTGCTGCCATCTATAAGCAGCTTGAAAAATAGTTGTTGCTCTCAAATTACTTCATTATAGTTAGTTCTCCAACATAAAGAGAAAATCATTCAACGATTTAGTTGGAGAAAACGATAGGATATTAAATGGAACGCTATTCAAAAATAATTAATTCAATGGATGATTCAATTGAAAATATTGCTACATAAATCCCTGATGCCTCTATTCTTGGAGAACAAAATACATAACCTATAAATGTATCAAACTGTATTTGGTATTTGATTTTGAATATTTTATGAAATGAAAGATACAATATTTTATTTGCTTAGCAGATTAATCCACGGGGCATACTTCACTGAAACGATCTGAGTGTGAAGTCTGTAATAGTATGAGAAAAACTAATATACAGGTGCTTCACTTATAAATTAATGTATTTCATTAATCTCATCTGCTGTTTTACGTTTCAGGTGAACGAGAAGTTCTAAATATCTTAGAGTATTCTCATCATAATGTATAAGTGCACAATATTTTGACATTAAATACATTAGCATAATCACAATAATTCAATTTTTAATGAAAAATGACAATTCAGTAATCGTTCCAAATAGTTTCACTGAGCAAATCCTAAACTGCCTGCGAAATCATTGATAGAAAAGCTAGACATTCACAGGTTTAAACTTTTGTGACAATAATTAATAATCGATTTTCTTTCAGAATTTATTTGAGGGAATTGATAACTCACATATGTCAAAATCAATTGTTTCATTGTGACTGCTACTGGATTCGATGATTATGCACTTGAACGACTCGTTAAATTAAAGGAGGAAAATGCAAAAAAAAGATGAGAACTCAAGAAAAAATTATCAAGAAAAATTGTTATGCTTGACGAATTCCAACACTGGTTAAAATTAATGTACTTATTTCTGTTACATCCTGTATTTGTATCAAAAAGTTCCTCTGAGATGTTTGAGCATATTGAAGAATGGAATTTAATGAGCATAAAAAAATTGCTTTTTTGAACAACTTTTAAATATCTGCCTGAAACTGCTTCATTTTCAAACCCTTCTGTAGACCGTCTGCCAATAAACCTTCAGTCGATATTACAAAATTCTCTTGTGTTCGAAAAAATGGCATACTGTAATAGGTTAAACAAATCCAGCTTCTAATAGCAAAGATTTTTAAATGCAAATATCTTGAGCTTACAGTTATAAGTGTCCTTCCTATAGATGGCAGTCTGTAAAAAATTAATTAATTTCTCTTTTGTGTTTCGAGCGTCCTATCTATTTTAACTTGTCTTAGGATTAGTCAAATATCATAGGTTCTATGTTATCAAATTCAAAATCTAATGTTTTCTAACAAAATAACTATCGTTAGAACCGTAGTACAGTAAAATTAACTGCAAACCCAGAAACTCAAATAGACAGAGGTTTGAGAGCTCCAAATTGTTCATTATCCTTTGCCCTAGATGTGGTAGATGTATTTGCTGTTAGATTGTTGTATTTGAGATAGGGACAAAGTGGAAAATGTCAAAAAGTATACGTTTCCAGTTTTTTGCGAGTATCTGGAAAATTATTCAACGTAAAGTTTATCTTTTTCTATAAAAGATTAATTTACCCACCTACTTCGAATCTCTTATGGAAATGGCCCAGCACATATTTTAAGCTACGCCAATTAATCTCCAAGATTCGAGGTTATAATTTGAGATAAAGAAAAAATTTTTAGCCTTTATTGCGGAAAAGTTGCTGAAATTATGAAAAATTAAGTATATTGTTGAACTTTGATTTTAAATTAGGGGAACTGGAGGTAAAAAATGAATTTCTCCTCCAAAACAATATATTTCTTTGCATTTTTTATTAATTGAAAGTAGAACTCTTTGAAATGTGGCACCATGTATTTCGATTTTTGATATTCAGAAACAGAATCATATAAGCATGCGATAAAAAAAAAATGTGACCTGGCTTTGTTATGGAAACCCATTATTAAAGATAGGAACCCGAATGTGATGTTTGGTTGTATTATATTGCCGAAAATTGCTGTTCAGTCTACTGGAATTATGCAAATGATCAGTGGGCATATTATAGCAGCGGTCGAATTCACAGTACTATATCAGATTAAGATAATTACACACGTAATACCTATACTCATGGTCGCCCAGTAGTCGTACAACGAGGTGAACGCGTCCTTTGTCCCTGGCCGTCATGATCTGCTCACGTAGCTAACGGATAGAAACCAGGATCAGGATCACGATCACGGATCTTGCGGGAATTTCATGCTCAGGGAACCTTCAAAGGCGTGCACAACTCTTTGGGGATTAACTGTCTTCAAAACGTACGCATGACAGAATACTATAAATTAAGATCTGAATTCAATAGTACATCAATACAAAAATCTAAATTATTAAAATTGGTTTATGAGGGATAAGTTTTTCAGGTAGAGCAGGAGGCGTGAATACTCAGTTTACGCATTGTCTACGATGTATGAATAATCAAACTTAAAGTTAGCCGTAAAAAAATATTCAATACTTAAATATTCCTAACCTTTATTTCAGTACAATTAGGAAATATTCCAACCGTTGGATAATCTTTTCATGATTTTATAGTCAAGATAATTAGAAACAACCCATATTGAAGTGAATAATAATGAGATTTTATAAAGCTCGTGTATACTATTGTTATTATCTTAAATGGATTTGCAATTCTATGAACACATTTATATGATTCTAACAAAACGAAGAGTTTTTGAATGCTTATTGGTACGAGCTTCTTTGTAACAAGGCAACAATTCGTACTTATCCTAGCTCCATCGTTTGGTACAACGAGCTTCTTCCAATTTTCAAATTATTTCCCTGTTGCACATTGAATGCAAATAATCTGAGAGCTTCAAGTTATTTGTTTTTGTAGAAACTTCTTATTTGAACTTAAGAATTATTTTTTCATGAACTCATTAGGATATTTGAAACTTTTCATGAGAAATAATCGAAAGAGACCATATTATTTATAATTATGAATTTCTGTATGTAAATTATACACAACACCGATTCATAAAGAGCCTGTTGCTATAACTACTCAGAAACAAATTATATCTATCATTAATTACTTGCTGAGAAAATAGCAAAGAAGTCCCGGGGAATACAGTGAATACTATAACAATAATTTCATGGCTACTTTATGATTTATATGATTTACTGATTATACAAATGTCTTGTCACCTTGTCAGCCCCAAACAATAAACAAACATGACAATGATTAAATAAGTTTCAAGAGAGTTTTTGGAGTTTTCGACCAACCTAAAAAAAGAGATTACCTGCAAAGTTGTTCAGGAATTTTTAAAATAGTTATTTTTATAGATCTCGATGTGCTATTTCCGAATTTCAACTTTGCCACCTCGTATATCTGCCGCTTGCTGAAAAAATTGCGCTTAAAAGCAGTTTTTTGACAATATTTCCTTGCCGACTCATTCCACGATAAAAGCATTTATATATAAAATGGAACTAGAGATAGTTTCCTACAATTTTACGATAACCTTTTTTCTTGTAAAATTAATAGTTTTGGCGTACGAGCGCCGCAAACCATTATATATATACGCCAACCCGTGATATTTATTTTAACTGAAATTCGTGAATTGTAGAATTAACTTAAATCTAAAAACCATATTAACAATAATTATTTTATTATGCATTGAAAAACTGGCTTACCATGGCCCGTCTTCCGCAGTTATAAAGGAATACGTCGCCTTTGTGTCGGACGCCCTTCTCTCTTTTCACAGTGTCGTTTGCATTTATAGAGCCATGGTTTCTAATGAAGTGACTTTTTATATTCGTGCTAATCTATTGAATAAAATTAAAATGATTGAAGTGGAAGAAAAAGGATTGAAGATTGTCGTAAGTCAAGTATTAAAGGAAAGGACAACAAGGATAAACTTTTGGTGGGATTGAAATCGATAGTGGTCTACGATGTATGTTGAAAACGATATAATAATGAGCAGTTAATCGCTGCATCTTTGCGTAGAGGAAGATATGTCATGACTTCTCATTCACAACTGCGATCTACGCGCACAACTACAATTTGCGGCGCTCGTACTCCAAAACTACTGATTTTACGAAGAAAAAGGTTATCACAGAATTTGTAGGAAACTCTTTCACATCTCATTTTGTATATAAATGTTTATATCGTGAGATGAGTTTGAAAGGAAATATTGTCAAAAGACTGCTTTTGGACGCCATTTCTCCAATAAGGTAGCGCAAGCGACAAAGATACGCGATGGCAAAGTTGAAACTCATAAAAAGCACATCTAAATCTATAGAATCACCCATTTTCAAAATTTCCAGAAAATTTTCCAGGTAAAACCACCTAATGACTGTACTACAAAAGCTTAGAGCTTGAAATAAACTTGCTTTTTTATCCGATACCTTCCCCTCCCACTTTCACGCAATAATTTGTTTTTGACAGGGTGCTCTTTACCCACAATTCATTTTCATCCTGATAAAAAAGACAGTTCCCATATTTCTCAATCCATGTTTTCGTTTATTCTCATTACTTCCTGATGTATCTATTCGTTCCGAGAACTTGATATCTTTGAATCATGTTAACAGAGATGATATCGAATCATCAATAAAAAAATTGAAGTCTGGTCATTCCTGTGGTCCCGATCTAATTCCTAGTTTCTTGATCAAAGATTGTTCCTATCCTATATCGAATGCTCTCTTTTATATTATCAACTTGTCAATTCAAACTAAGTCTTATCCTGATGTTTGGAAAACCACACGCATCACACCAATTTTCAAATCTGGAGATAATAGCAGTATTACAAATTATCGTCCAATTGCTATTTTATCAAACTTCAGCAAAGTTTTCGAGAAGATTATATATTCCACTATTTATCCCAATATTAAAAATCTCATATCGTTTTCACAACATGGTTTTGTTGAGAAAAGATCTACTACCACTAATCTTATGTACTTTACTCATTACACTTCCTCAGTTTTAGATATTAGAGGTCAAGTGGACTGCATATATACAGATTTTTCCAAAGCATTCGACAAAATTGATCATGGTATATTGATCAAGAAACTTCAATCCTTCTCCTTTTGTCCATCTTTGATTTCATTGCTCTCCTCATACCTTTCTAATCGTCAATTATTCGTCCAATTTCTTGGCTTCAATTCAGATTATTTTAAAGCTACTTCTGGAGTACCTCAAGGCTCCAATTTAGGCCCATTGTTTTTCATTTTATTCATAGACGACATAACCGCAAATTTACAGTGCGAGAAACTTTTATTCGCTGATGATCTTAAGCTATTTTATCCTATTGACACTAACAATGATTGTCAGATTCTTCAAAATGATTTAGATGTCATTTCTCAATGGTGCATATTGAACAATTTACATTTGAATTTGAATAAGTGTCATGTTCTTTCATTCACACGTAAAACTTCACATTTACTGTATGACTATACAATAAATCAGACCAAGCTTTCGCGCTGTGATACCATAAATGATTTAGGAGTTACGTTCGATGCAAAACTGACATTTATCAACCACATTAATACAATCTACAAATCAGGTATTCGAATGTTAGGCTTCGTAATTCGCAGCACTCGTTCTTTTACAGACATTTCAACAATTTGCTCCCTCTATTATTGTTTCGTTCGATCAAAATTGGAATATTGTTGCACCATATGGAATCCAATATATGAGGTACATCAGGACCGTATAGAGAGTATACAAAGAAAATTCCTTAGGCTCCTGTATTTCAGAATTTACCGCTCCTATCCTGATTTCTCCTTCAATTATAATTCTCTTCTTGAGTTATTTGGTTTTAAAAGCCTTTTTGAACGCCGTGAGTCTAATTCAATTTCTCATCTCTGTAAATTGATTCAAGGATATATTGATGATCCCAACTGCCTTAATCTACTCTCCTTTCATACTCCGTCTATATCTACTCGTAATATTCGTACCTTTTACCTACCACCTTCGCGTACAAATGTTTTTATGGTATCTCCAATTTATAGAATGTGTTTAACTTATGAACTTAAATTTGGAAATATAGATGTTTTCTTTGTGAATCCTAGAGTATTGAACAAATAGTAATTCTTTTATATAATTTTTTCAAGTAATTTTAGTATTTCTTGTACTCCGTTTTTTTTTGTAAGCTCTTTTGTTTTTTCCTGTCCTGTTTTTGGAGTTTTCTGTAGGACAGCGTACGTTAAATAAATAAATAAATAAAAAAAAAAATATATTTACATATATATATTTTCATTCAACTGAATTGCCTTATGCGATAAACAGTGCAACTTTAATCTCATACAACTTCCTTCAAAAATCTCAAGATTCCATCAATTTTTGGGATAAATTAATTAATTATTCTTTGATTCAATAAAAAGTTTTCTGTGTTACAATAGCGGAGGTCCACAAATCTTTTTTATACGACTGTAATTAAGATATATCTCCTGTAATCGTTGGAATAATTATTTCACAGCTTGAAAGATAAATAAGGCAGACAATAATTTGAAATGTAATTATGTGCTTCTCCTAGATAAATGTGAGATATCCTGGATTATATGCTATTTTTAACTTTATTCGAACACTCGGCGATTAAGAGGTTGTCAAGCAGTTTCTGATGGAATTTTTCGAAAGTTGTGGCTTTATTATTGGTGATAATAATCATGATACTTTTGGTATGCATATTTATAAAACAAATTGATGTATAGGCTATGTGCAAGGGGGCGAAGTTTGTACAAATATCGATGCGAGCGCTCATCGTGAGCACCATTGTAACCATTGAACTCCATTTCTCAGAATACGTCATTGAGCCGTCATTGAGCATTGTAGTTTGAAAGTGAAAATAATTGCATATCAAACATGCGAAAACGTTTGTTCTGTTTCAGGCTGTTGTGTTAAGGATGATTCAAGTGAAATATAGTTTCATAGATTTCATGTACCCAGTTATAACATAAAAAAAACGAGTGAAGTGAATCAAAGCGGTAGAGTATTGTCTGCCTTTCATTATTAATCTATATAACAAAAAAATATGTTTGTAATTCAATTGTGAGATGAGAATATTCATCATCGATTTGGGATTCATGAACTTACCTCTATCTCTAATTTGTAAGATGTTTCAGTAATAGAAGTTTGTCAAGTGCACTTCGCAATAATTTTGTTGTTAATATTGTCAGCAACATATTCTTCAACATGTTTAATATGGCAAAACTAATTTCACGCATTTCTTCAATGCTTCCTCGGTAAAAGGGATACAGTGTTTGATAAATACAAACCCGATCTGCAAGATCATCGACGTCATAATTTGAGGGTATCCTGTCAATTTGGACGAACTAGGACGTTTTCTCTATAATAGGTACATTATAATTGAAGGAAAAAATATTCAAAATAAATAATTTCAGCGTACCTTTTATGCTATGTAAGTTATATTATACGCACACAGCTGAATTAAACAATATTAGTACATTTAAAAAATTATAGGTATGAAACAATGATAAAATGGAGTTCAATCGTTCTCCATTGCCCGCTAGAGGCGCTAGTAGACTTCATGCACGTAGCCTATAGGAAGCTTACAAAAACACGACTCATTTTCTGGCTTGTTTCATGAATTCTTGATATTTCTTGATCTTGACATTTTGGGGGAATCCCCTTTCTTTGTCATGTTTCAATCAGTATTTGCAATAATCATTTGTTATATGATACAGCAATGTTGCTAACTGTTAATAACTTTTTTAGAGTATTGGAAAATCAACTTATACATTTCTAGAAAAATAGTCTCAATTTTCAAAAATAGTAAGCACTAAAATATAACCGTCATCTGTTATCATAACAGTGACAGCTGTTATTTCGACAATGACAGCTGTCACTTTGAAAATAAGATGCGAATAACGTGAATATTAAATATTAGAGTAAATGTGGTCACAGTATGGGCTGATTTAAAAGAAAAATTGAATTGAAACAAAATTTGACATAACTCAGCTGTACTGTTTCGAGAACTTATGCGTGGTGTACAAGTTATAGCTGAGTGAAGTTGCTGAAAATCAGCTCTCCAGATATGGCATTACTTTAGCACTTTACCAAGTAAGGCAAAATTTTTTCAGGGTATATTATTTTATTAACTCTTCAAATGTTATATTGTAACAAACCGTTTGGACATTTTTTTTGTTACATCGTGGCGCGAATATGACTATCTCCACTGTCTCATAGTGTAATCTTTTCAGATACATTCGTATTGAAACAAACTCATCACAATAATTCCATACTATAATAAATAATTTTACGTCTTGTATAGCCGTATCTTGAAAGACTTTGAAAAAATCGTTTTTCAAGTATGGCATCACTTTTGCCCTACTCCAAAAGTATGGCAAATATATGAATAGTCTCACTGTGTTATAAACTATTCATGATTCAAGTGCCATACTGTAACAAATCGTTTTGCATCTTTAAATAAATCTACTTCATTGTAGCGGTATGGCGGTAACAAATATTTTTGAGAAAATTTAAAACATAACATGTTTTATTGGGTATGGCGGCATGTAAGTCTCACCAAAAAAGTATGGCATTTCATTAAGTCGAGTTTATTATTCAACGACTTCCGGAAAATACAAAAATCTTACTTGATTCGACCCCTGAAGGGTCGCCATACTAGTAACAAATGACTCGCGGTCTAATAGGCGAATTGATGAAAAATAGTGCCAGCTCCTTGTTTATGACAGTTGGATCCAACTGCCAAGGAAGAAACTATTTCTAATGGCACTACAAAAAAATCTTTTTTGACTAGTCTTCATATGAAGGTATTACCTAAAAATAATTCAATTCAGATGAATGAATACATACTTCGTTTTCATTTCCTAGCTCATGCCAGAATGAATTATTTTCTGTAATCTATGTTTTAATATAGTTTTTACCTTAATGAAGTTTGAAAATTTCCTGCTCTCTGCTTTTAATTCCTCTTTAGTATCTTCTTCCTCTTTTGTAAGAAAAGTAAATATTTGGTTGCCAAGTTTCAATTAGAATGAGAGTTGGTTAACTACAGTTTTCTTTAGGTATAAATGCCGGTAGGTGTGAGTTTAAAGATAAACAGAGTTTGAATATTAAGTAATTCCTATAGCACTTAAAATTTCAACTAACATTAAGTGTCGTTTAACGATTAGCCAGACCAGTTATCACAAAAAATATTACTAAAAAAAATTATTTGTAAGATTTCGAAGAATATTACAAAAAAACCGTTTGATCACAATACTTATTGTAGTGAGCATATTGTTATATAGAACAGATGCAGAGAAAATATTTTCAAGCTCATTATACTATTATAACAATTGTTCAACACTGGGTACTGCAATATTTCTACAAAATCTATTGAGGTTATCTATAGCTATATGTAAAGTATGCTTGTTAAATTTTACTGTTTTATTGTATCACTGTATATTTATTTTCGTCCTTGATCTTATGTTCTGGGATTACGGAAAAGTACTAGAAATTTTTTGTTTTTAATAATTCACAATTTTGAATTACATATTTGTAGGTATTTGTGAGTATTGTCGATCTAAATATCAAGCGTTCGGCCTGTATGACTTTTTGTCCACAAGTGCATAATGGTATTTATGAAGTATTGCTGGTGTAATAGATATTTTTGGTATTTCAAACTGTACAACGCTGATTACTATTATTTCCACTCGTGCTCTGAGCCACACCGTCCTACAAAATAGCTATTATTATACGATCAATGAATAATATGCTATATATTTTTATACACTAGTTGCTATAAAATTTACGAATAATGAAATGACGACGCATTCAATTTTAAAATGCGATACTGTTTTCCGCTTAACGTTTCCTGTCTTAATTACAACTCCTGATTTGATTTGCTTCCTTTGACGCCTTCCGATGAGATAAAATTAATTATTTGTTTACTCAACCTGTTTTAGACTATATTTTTTCGTTTACTCTGGTTATAAATACAGAAATGAGATTATCTTTCCATTTTATTCTACACAATACATTATATAGGTATATATTGAAATTGCATTGGGTGAAAAATTTTATTGCTCATTAAAAGAAACATCAACTGGTAAATTACTTCACAAATTACAAATATAGGCCTACTATAGCTGCCTCTTAGTTGCCTTCTCTTTCTAACATACATTGAGCAACACACCCAAGATAAGGGTGCACAGGCGGGATTGCAAGCGGCTCCATTTAGCACCGTTACCAGAATGCTAGCTCTAAATGTAAACGAATTCAAATCAGTATAAAATAGAAATAGGTTATCAATCAAAAAATGATAGCCGAGTGAATAGGGATTTTTCAGCTTGTACTGTATATTAAATAACCTTTTGTGATGCATTTGTATTCAAACGGCAATCATTCTCCTTATGGTTTTCAATATAAAGTATCTCTTCTTAATCCAACTAGAGTCTTTGGAATAAACATACAACTTAACGAAATGAACGCAGAATGTGCCACTCATGTTAGATCTCTTTTCTTATTTCTGGAGGACGGAGGAATAAGATTCACTGAATCACTCTCACTTATCGCATAAATATTACAAAACTAGAATATCCAATTTCAAACGTCGTATGATAAGATTAATGGGTGGGAAAGAGAATCTTATCATCAGCCCACTCATTTTTGTTGAATAATGATCAAACAAGTAGTCCAAGAGACCAAACAAAAAATTTTCATATAAAAATAATTTTTGTCAACATAAAGATCGTTTTAGTAACAACATATGAATAATGTACATACAAAATCAGAATGAAGTTGAACTCCAAATAATGCAAAAGAAATCAATAAATGTTATTTGCGAATCTAGCACACGCAAATTAGACCAACATAAATTAGGATCATCAAGTATTATTTCAACTCAACCAGTGAAAATATGTACATAATTTTAATTCAATCATAAAAATTCAATGCATCAAAGTTATCTTGCAAGATAATGATAATTTCGAATTATAATTATGTACATAATTTTAATTAGAACATAAAAATTCAACGGTGGCAAAACGGCATGCCATAAGAGTATGAGTATATAAGCGTTGTCTACAATCAGCTTTTAGTCAACAAGCGCTTACTTTGACTGCAATTTACTGCATCCGTAAAGAATTTGAACCGAAGAGGGACTCTGTCCACAATCAGTCAGACGTAGGGAGGTCTTCTACGGTTGTTACTGAAAAAAAGTGCAAGAAGCTAGTCTAAAAGAAGATGATAATGTATAGATCAATAGCCAACGATCTTTTTATACATATATCTAATTGCGCTGGAGTTGTTGTACTAGGAAAAACCAGTTTGCCCACTTGTGTGCTTAACGATTAGGTGCATAAACTGATAAAAATGTTTGAGTTTGAAAATAAAAAGGCAAATTGAATCATTGGCATAATGTTTGTGCTTTGAAATCTAGGCAATGATAGTAGACTTATAATGAGTAAAATAAAAATAGAATATTTAGATGTTACAAAAGAAAGGGCAGTCAAGTCACTTGCTTAACGTTTGTGCTTTGGTTTCTTGAGGTACTAGTCGACTTCTGGCCAGTTGCACTCAACTGAACAGTATCGTATCAAAACTCAAAAGTCAAATATGACGTGAGCATTCCCATCATTGTTTCGATTTGATATTTTATGTTTGAATAGAGCTTGAAATTCAAGCTAGAGCGATGCAAGTGGTCATTACATGAGCAAATGGCATTGCAAGAAAGTAGACTGAAATTTCCGAACTAACACCTAGAGTATGTAAGTCGTTTTCCTTGAGATTTTCATTTCATTTCATTCTCAATTCTCAAAATTTTACGCATGTCGGTCTGATTTTTTTGTTGAGGAATCTCGTCCTGCGTCCTGGCTTCGACACTGGTAGGAAATGTTCTGAAACGATTGAAGTTCAAATCAAACTCTTACAAACCACTTGAGAGGAGTATATTTTTTCGTATTATTGATGACTTGTGCTCAAGCTACTGCAACATTCAGATGATCTACTTTAATATATCTAATTATAAGTCGATTATCAGGAAAAAAAACATACGCTTAGCAAATAACTCAATCTGACGATTTCTAACATTATATGTTTCGTTTGTTGTCTATTGAAGTACACGTGTAGGAGTCAGGTATCTATCGACTTATGATTATGCAGCTCACGTTTTTAAACTGTCCATAACGTCTGCATCCGCTTTTTCAACTTTTTAATATTTAAAATGTTCATTTAGTGACATAAATCTCGAATCCATATTGCTTATCATAGAATCAATCATTTCGTTACAAAAATCTGACTCATATTGGCTTGAAGCTCAAGGCGCAAGGCCCCTTGAACCGCCTCGGAGAATACGGGCCTTCATATTCTAAAATCTTGCGGCAATTGAGGATGCAGTTTTTGTCCTAATGGTATTATCCAATCAAGCGTCAGAATTGTCATAAAGAATATTTAATAAGGGCTATATTCCTTTGCTTGCGTTGCGACTAGACCTTATCAATATAAGGAATTGGGATCAATTTAATTTAACCTGCAAATCGTCTGACTTGATTTTTTTCATTATAAGTCGATTATAACCTCTAGGATTAGAAGAAAACATTTTGCGAATGACTTGACTTGCCAACTTATCTTCAAATATCTACGTCAAATTATATATAGGTACCTTTACGTTAAAAGCATCTATAGCAGACTTGGGCAAAAGTGAGCCCGCGGGCCGAATCCGGCTCTTTTAATTGTTTGCTCCAGCCCGTCAGCACTTGTGTACGTAGCATAGTATACACAAAATTTTCTCTCAAAAAAATTACACAAAATTACAACTATCACTGACTGTTTATAGCATAACGGCCAAAACCAAAATCCCTGCTTTATATGATATACGAATAAATTTTCAGCTTCTATCGAGTACAATATCATAATAATATATTATGTTCTAATTCTTTGTTTTGATTGTTAATGCTATTTAGACAACAGTAAATTTGAAATTACAAGAAGCTTGTAAGGCGCCTGACGCGTCCGTTGAAAAATGATGAGTCGTCAAAATCACAAATATTGCTTATTTTCTAAAATATGAGACCTAAATACGCTAGAATTTGTATATTCTAGGATAAAATATATCAAGAAGAATTAATTCTCATATTTTTTGTTGTTATAAACATCATAAAGATGCAACGATCGCACGCTGTACTACTTGAGTACGGACGGAGGAGAGAATAGCCGAATCAGAAGCACACACTGTTTGACTCTGTTTCTCCAGAACGAATTGAGATAATTGAAGTCTGTGAAAAATATCGTATTCTGCACGATTTATTCTAATGTAATAAGAATTATTATTGAAATATCTCAAGAAATACAAATACCATCACCTGATGAATAAATTTTAGAATTTGTAGATGTACTTTCCGACTCAACAGAGATGATAAGAATGTGTGGGAAGTATTGTGATCTACTTACATACTTAGATGTAACACAATGAAGAATTTCATCAGAATTTCATCAGAAATACGAATATGATCGATTGAAATTCAATACTCAATCATATTTCTGAAATCGACTATTGTAGTAGTACAAAGTTTGTTGCTGTATCTTTTGAACGAAACAAGATAATTAAAATTTGTAAGGAACATGTTGTCCAGCACATTCAATAAAATCAATAAAAATGTCTCAGTAATTGAACTGACAAGATATTTTTGTTTTAAAAATGAGAATGAAAGATTATCAACTAACAAAATTCGATAGACAATGTGAATATTTGGATTTTCATTCAAGTTATTGGAGCAATTCTTTCATATCTTTAATAAAATCTGGTGCATTTAGGATCATAGTTCGTAATTCTTCACACAATTCGTAAGATGGAAGTCACTACTTCCACCCACTCGCAGGACTGTGTGTAAACCTTGAAAGTTTCTTATAATTTGCTCTTTTGGTATATTAATGACATTAATCTCGAATCCATATTGCTTATTATACAATCAATCGTTGTGTTGAAAAGATATGGCTCATTTTGGCTTGCGGCGCGAGACCCGTCAGACCGCCTTGGAGAATAGGAGTCTCCATTTTCATTCGTGCGGAAATTGAGGATACGATTTCCGTCCTTATGGTATCATCCAATCAAGCGTCAGAATTATCATGAAGACGCTTAAGGGCTGTATTCCTTTGCTTGCGTTGCGACTAGACCTAATTAACATAAAGAATCGGGATCAACTTACTTTAACTTGCAAACTGTATACGATACGCTAAAATGGACTTAATTATTCAAAATTTGGGCTACACCCACTTATAGGTAGAAAACATGAATGATTTTGATTATTCTAAATTTGCAATAATGTAACAAAATATATCACAGTTTTAAAGCTCATAGAATGATCAACTCAACGCTTTTAGAAAGCTTATACAATCCACTTCATCATCAAAAAAACATTTTTAACCTTCAACTATTCAAACCTGTTTGAATGAAACGGCAAATAATGCAACACCTAAGGATGAAGCTGTTTAAAAGCTAATATTTTTCAAAATAATATTCGTAGAATAATCCATCAAACCTGAAATTGAAGTTTTGACTCGCTCTTGAAAGTTTTTGGCCCGCTCTTGAAAGTATTTGCCCCTCCCCTTGATCTAGGCTGACTAACTTTCAGTTGTAGAGAAGAATTTATGGTAGGATTGCCCCTCAAGCGCAACGTGGTGTTAATATCATAACATTGTACAGATATATTGATTATTGATTCTATGTCTAACAATAATTTATACGGTAATAGAGCATCAATTTAAGATTGGATACTTAACCATTGAAAAAAATCACACATGAATATTTTATTCATTTGATCCAAGTAGTAGCAAGCCATGTGCAGAATGATGTATGCAGTATCCTGCAGAAGTACATGCCTCGTAGATGCAATTAAGCAGGATAGACAAGAGGCAGCTACTGCTTAATTGTACATGAAGTTCCTTAATAAAGTTCTAGAGAAAGGGATTATTATGTTACATCATTATAATGTGTTTCTACACAGCTGCTATAATACTTCAGTTATTGGATAAAACAAGTAGAACGCCATACTCACCAAATTTGGCAAGTCGGAAGAAATACAGGACACTGTTAAGTGACCTTTCAAAAATGTTCGTGGAACAGAATTTGGTAAATTGATAAATTGTTAGAATCCAATCATCTTGAATAGAGAAGCAACTGTAGACATGCAAGTATAGCTTGCTATATTATACTGAAAACACGTGTCTACAGTTGTTGTCCTATTCAGAATGATGATGTAAAAACTCAATAATCAAAACCAATTCCTCTGGAATTCGTTTTCACTCATGAAATGTTGAATCATTGTATCAAAACCTGATTAGAAAAGTAAATTGCTTCCTAAATAGTTTCAGTCCAATACACCTGCGACAGGACTCCTATATAATCCGGCTCCCTAGCTCAAAACATTCGTTCCAATATAATGTTGGGAAACAATTTATCTACTATACAACTGAAAAATGATTGATTCATTAATTAGTACTCAACACATGTCACCTTTCGCGCTTTGGGAAACCAGATAAAAATCACATTTGAATAAATATTTTCTGAATTTTTGTTTGTAACACATCCCGGAGCGATAAATTTAAAAGTTGAAAACTCAAGGTTGTCGAGGTAACGGACTGATCTTTCTTATAAACTAATGCATAATAAATATTCTAATATCGCTATATGTTAATTAGATAACATGTTATTCTTGTGTTACATGCAATAGTCTATTTTTGTTTCGTAAACAAAGTGTAAAGCAAAACATCAACACTTGGGGCGGGTGAAGCAGGAATCTCATAACCGGAAGTTATTCTGAAGTTATAATTAAAAAATTGGAATAGTTAATCATGTCGAACAATCAACTTCCAGTTGCATTATTATACTCGTAGTTTGGATTATATGTTATCGCACAACTCACACAAAACTTGGTGAAGAATACACGTTATATGATCATTTTATGCAATGGAAAAATCTGACGTGAACATCACGTGACTTACTTGTACATCATTTGATATTTACACAAATTCATTCAATAAAGTTTTCTGTCACTTCAGATTATAATTAATATAATTTTGATAATATTTTGACATGTATAATGTCAAACAAAATCAAAAAATTGACAACAGATTATCATTGCCTACCTTATCATTTCAATTAAACTGATTGTTTTATACGGCAAATTCTGAATGTCTGTTATACATATAAACTGCACTTCCGGCTCAGCCGATTGATACAAAAATAGTAGATAAATATTTTGATGCTACAACAAGTTCAAACACTAAATTTCAATACGCTATGGCTGATTATTGGGAAAACTTGAGAAAAAGTTTCAAGTAAAGTGCACTTCTGGCTTGGTCGATTCATACAAAAATAGCAGATAACCATTCTGATATAACATCAAGTTCAAATACTGAATATCAACATCCTATGGTTGATCACTCTGGATTTATCAGAAAAATTCGAAGGTGCACAACTGGACTTTATACCAGTCTTGAATACAAAATTTCAACATTATACGTTCAACCAGTTTTGAGATTTACGAAAGAACGCACGAACGCAGGCACATACATATCGGAATCAAGCGAATATTTCCATCAAAATCTTGATAGATGAATCTTGTCGGTTCCACAATACTCCCTTGTACTTAGTACAAGTAAGTAAAAAATATCCTACTGCAATTTCGGGATTGATGTCAAACGAAGTTTACCAATTAGTGTATCAAATTTTGCCAACAAAATAACGACAGTTTGATGAATTTCATCGACAGTAGCTATATAAAAAGATAATTATTCATTAGAATACTTCTATTGACCTCAATGTTGGTTGAAATCATAAGCATATTAAGCATAAAACGAAAGGGCGAGGGTGACAGTTGGCAAATCGATGAAAATAATTTATGAACAATTTGCTTGCTACAGCTTCCACTGATTTCTTCTTGTCTACGAAATCCCACTGATGGGTAATAGGTACTTAACACGGCTAACTCAGTCAATCTATTTCACAGAGAGTGCTTTTTAGCCAAGTTTTGACTCTGCAAAGTGCACTTAATGGATGTCTAATAGGGTTTGTTGTGCTTGTGCAGGGCTATAGAAGCAATATCAGAAGCGCATTTCTAATAATAGGGAAGAATAATTTGACCTTTTTCAAAATATTCTACATTTCACTTCCACCTTTAATACCTTCCAAATTGTAAAATTTTCACAAATAAAAGTATTTCTTTTCCATTCCTACAATGTATGCAAAAAAATTGACTTCTGGAGATGATATGAAGGACTCCAAGTGGGGAATTATTAATTTCTGACTGAAGGTTTGCTCCTATGTGCGCAAGTAGCGATTATATCAAAATTCAAATGCTTCGCGTCACTTCCTTTCTACTTGTACTAATAGTCCAATATTTCAGACCCGCCAGACCTTACTTATTTTCTGAGAAACAAAATTTGTGGATTAGAATAGTGTTAGTCGGTATTTTGATCATAGATATATTTGCTAGTTTGTGCCGAGGGCCAATTTATAGATACGAGGTATTATAGGTATATCAAGACAATACTCACTTTTCTTGAAGTCTAAGTGCTGATTTCTATGGTTGTTCTAGAGAATATTGTTGAAAATTGATAATCAACACTGCCAGACACTTCTCATTGGCAGTAATTCGTGCTTAACGCTATAAAGCTCGCAAAAAAATATCATTATCTTACTTATAGTCTGAGTCCTAATTTTTATATATAATACTCAGTAGGTAATTTCAATGCTTTTTATAAATAGCCAGACCAAGGAAGAGCTGGATGCCCATAGATACTTCACTTACTATCAAGCCTACAAATAGTGACCTCGCGCTTTTACTCACAGCGATATTTTAATTGTGTCTGAGGGATGTTTAGCCCTACGATTAATCTAGCTGTTAACAAAAAGTATTGAAATTGTACCCTGAATGTCATATATAAAAATTAACACTCAAACTACAAGCAAGATCACGTTATTCTTTTTGAGCTTTAAAGAGTCTATCAAAAATTACTACCGATGGAAAGTGTCTAGCAGTGTTGATTATCAATCTCTGAAACATACCTCAAAATCAGCACTTAAGACCTTGAGAAAAGTGAGTAATGTCTTAACGTACCGTTAGCACCTCGTATCTGTAAATTGGCCGTCGCCACAAACTAGCTAGTATGCGTATGATCAAAGTACATACTAACACTACTCTATTCCACAAATTTTGTTTCTCAGAAAATAAGTAAGGTCTGGCGGGCCTGGGATCTTGCTCTATAAGTACAAGAAAGTATTGTGAAACCGACAAGATTCACCTATCGAGATTTTGATGAAAATATCCGTTTTGAGCATCCCTGAATCCATTCTGACTATTTTCAGCTTGATGCCGGTACGTATGTGCGTTCGTTCGTAGCTCGCAAATCTCAAAGCTGGTTGAACGTATAATGTTGAAATTTTGTATTTGATACTGGTATAGGGTCTAGTTGTGCACCTCGCATTATGATTCCAATCGTCTGTATCGGAAGTGCACTTTACTTGAAAGTTTCTTCGAATAATTCTAATAAATCCAGAATGATCGACTGAAGGATGTTGAAATTCAGTATTTGTACTTGATGCTGTACCAGAATGGTTATCTGCTATTTTTGTATGATTCGGCCAAGCCAGAAGTGCACTTTATTTGAAACAGTTCCTCAATTTTTTCCATGAATTTAGAATTATCAGCCATAGCATATTGAAATTGAGTGTTTAAACTTGTTGTAGCATCAAAATAGTTATCTACTATTTTTGTATCAGTCGGCCAAGTTGGAAGTGCAATTTATGAGTACAACATACATTCGGAATTTGCGGTATAAAACAATCAGTTCAATTGAAATGATATGATAGGCAATGATTTGATTTTGTTTGACATTTTATTTCGTAAGCATAACAAAAGCGACAAAATTGAATCAGAACATGGTTTTTCATACAAACTTAAAATCAATTTTCATTATGTTGGTCAAACAGTCCAGCTTTAATTTCAGCATTATTGAACTCCAAATATACATACTTATCAAACCTCTTGAAGACATGAAAAACAAAATGAGGCACTTAAATCTACGACTATTTGACGGTCTAGAAGAACAAGGAAATATTGTGAAACCGACAAAATTCACATATCGAGATTTTGATGGAAATATCCGTTTTGAGCATCCCTGAATCCATTTAAACTATTTTTGGCTTGATGTCGGTGCGTATGTAAGTATGTATGTATGTATGTGCGCAACTCGCAAGTCTCAGAATTCGTCAATCGTATAATGCTGAAATATTGTATAAAAGACTGGTATAGGATCTAGAATCTTGATGTACACTCGCATTGTGGTTGCAATCGTCTGTACTGGAAGTGCACTTCACCTGATACTTTTTTGAATTCTCCGCATAAATCTAGGATGATTACTCGTAGGATACTGGAATTCAGTAAGTATTCGAAATTGCTGTAGCATCCAAATGATCATCTCCTATTCTCGTCCCAGTTGACCAAGCCGGAAGTGCACTTCATATAACAGACTTTCCGAATTTTTCTTATAAATTTAAAATAATCAACCGCAGAATACTGAGATTACGTATTAAGCACTTTTATAGCATCTAATTGTACACCTTGCATTATGATTGTGATCGGCTAAGCCGGGAGTGCAGTTTACTCGAAACGTTTTTCAATTTTCCGTATAAATCCAAAACGATCCAACGTAGAATATTACAATACAGTATTCAAGATGATAGTACTGTCTAGATGCTCATATCCTATTTTCATTGAGATCGACTGAGTCGAAAGTGCACTATACTTGACGATCTTGGGATTCTGCGCATAAATTCAGAACTATTAGCCGTAGATCCTGGAAATCAGTTTTTAGGAATGTTTTAGCATAAGAATAATGACCTATTGTTTCCATAGCTGTGATGTTGTGTTTGATTATATATCCAATGATGTACAAGTAAGTCACGTGATGTCCACGTCAGATTTTTTCGATATGTTTGCAAGTTTATCTGCTACACTTATCCGATTGAGTTGACTTTTTGACTTGTTGCGTTTGTGGATACCTGCTTTTCGCATGCACTCAAATAATATTTGACTTCATTTTTGTAAACTCAATTTCCGGGTCACTGAAATTGTTGGTCGACTCAAATCAAAACATATATATGATTACGTTGGCTTTATTTTACAATCATAAACTATATTGCGTTCCAATTTTATTCTAGAAATGTGTTTCTGGTAATGTACGCCACTGGTCAAGGTCATCTATACATTGTTAGTATCTTATTTCCATCTGTTATTCACTAGCGCTAGCACTCCCGCCGGCACAATCTCTATCGACGCGTGAATCCCTCACGCTCTGATTCCTGCGGCAAGAGCGCGCCACTTTCAAATTTCCTGCTGTTGATTATTCTCTAAATAGTTCGTTTTTTTGCCGCTAATAAATGACAGTTGTTGCAATGCGCTCCACTGTTTCTTCCTCATTCTAAAGTTGTTATTTGTCGTGTGTGTGTCGTTTACATGTTATGTTTTATTAACAATAAGTCTAGTTCATCAATATCTTCGTGATTTGACACCAATTATCTGATAAAATGTAAGTTTGATTATGATGTCATTGATTAAGGCGGAATTTTTTGAGTAGTTGATTGATATTTCAACGAGAGATACGTGGGTCATAGACTTGACCTTGTATTGATGATTTCTCTTTCACGCAGAGTAAATGCTGTGTTAATATCACTAGGAGGTTCACTTTCATTCATTGGTATTGTTCAAATTTCTATTATACCGCCAAAACTCAATCATAACTGATGACATTGTTGACAGCAATATAAATGAACATTGTTGTAATAAAAAATTATTATTATTAAATGTAACTGTTGTTTGAAGTTGATACTGACTGCTGTATTATTTATTGATTTAAAATAATTGGATGTATTTTATTGTCAGAAGGATTACATCTGAATCATCGTGATTTTTTAACCCTTCAATAAAATATGATTAATAACGAAGATTGCATGCAAATTATTGATTTGTCTGTACTTTGAATGAATATGTAGTCAATTATAATATTTAGATAACAGTACAATTGATAATATAAACTGTAATGGTCAGTATAAACGATTTTGCATTGTTTATTATATATGGTCAATGTGATTGTATCGATTATAGATACCTAAAAAGCAACAGTAAACAAACCTGCTAAGAAATTAGAAGGTAAAGATTTCTATCTTATTTGTAGCAACAAGTAAATTTGGCATGTTCATAATGTTCCTTATATGACGAAAATAGTTTCCTCCATTTGTGCCAAGTAATGCACTTCTAAAAATAAATTTGTTGCATCAGTGAAAAATTTATGCCTACAATTAGTTATTTATTACAAATTTTATGTTATTCATGCTATCAAAGGATCATATCTTATCTTTCGATACGATTTTATTGATATATTAGGAAATGATTCAATTCTTCTCGGAAAAATATTGTTCATGTGAATGAACTATATGAATAGGTCACAAAAATATCGATTAAATAGTATTTATTTTTTTGATTTGGTTGGAGTATCATGTTATGAATTTGTATTGATGACTAGTAGACATTACAGACTTTCTGTTTGTATGAAAATATTTACTCAAAAATCCTATATATCTTAAACTCCAAACTTCAAGTAAATAACGGTACAAAATAAAGTCACTAAATAAGAATGTTAATGTTGTAGTCTATGAAACCTCGTCCTGTACTAGGCTTGTTACTAAAGTTTGGTCCAGTGATTCTTTCTTTTTTTTTTGTTGCGGTACACTTCTAGTCCAGGAGCCGACCGCACCTCATGCTCCCTGATCGGACTTACGGTCAAATTGTATATAAATCAATCGGATATTCAGTGGTCAATAGGATGCCAGACTTTATAAATGCAGGATTCTGTCCTAAATGTCAAAAAAACGCAATTCTGGTCAAGTTTTCCGACTCAACTTCCCTGATAGAGCTTACGTTTGAAACTAGTATACCAATCGATAGTGAAGATCAATTACTTCAAGAAAAAATCAGGGTGCCGTCTCCTGTCCTGTCCGGGAGGATGGCAACCAGCCCTAAGTGTGATGCATTTTCGTATGAAACATCCCTGATCAAACTTACGATAATTATCTTTTTAAATTGAAGCTCGAACCTTCCTGACTACAAAAAAACCAAGGTACCTTCTCTTCACCTGTTCAGGGAGGCGGCAGCTATACTTAAAATTATTCTTTTATTGTCCTGAACACGAGAATATTGAAGTGCTGCCTCTCACTCTGTCCGGTCTCCAATTTCCATGTCCAAAATTCGAACGCAACTGTGCAGACTGTGTTTCTCTTATCCACTATACTATTATTTCCCATGAATTGTAGCTCGAGCCTTCCTGAACACGAAAACACCAAAGTGCTGCCTCTCGGCTCTCGCCCTGGCTGGGAGGGCGAAAATCAAACCTGAGTATTACGCATTTTTGTAGTCGACCTCATTGAACTCATAATTTTCATCGATTCATAGTTTAAATCTCTCTGAACACGGAAAAACCAGGTAAATTTGATATGGGAGAAGTATAACTGCGTTCGAAATTTGGACTTAAAAATCGAATGGACTATAAGAGTAGCCGCTGCCCTTCAGGACAGACTTGGACTCTGGTATTCTTGTGGTCAGAAAGGCTCAAGCTACAATTAGAAAAAATAATCATTTATAGACCGATCAATAATGATTGTCTGTCAGGCGACTTGCAAAAATTCGCATTATGATCAAAACTATCTTTATGGCATAAAGTTAGTATGAATTTGTTTATTTTGATAACCACGTTACCGACATTTCAAGAACACAATGGCGTATACTTTGCATATTTTGTGACAAATTTATCCATAATCTGATTCAAAAAACAAGGAAATAAGTGGATAGCTGTATTATGGAATGATTAATGAAAATTTATTATTATTCTATCAAATTTTCAGGTTAGAATAGTGTTTTCAGACGAACTGTCATCTGTCACTTGAAGCTCACTATCTCAAGCAGGCGGCAAAGCAAAAATCAGAACAAGGCGGCACGGACAATCATTTTTGATCACTCTGTACATTCGATGAGAAAAGTACAGCTGCGTTCGAAATTTGGATCTGAAAATCGAATAATTTTAAGTGTGGCTGTTGCCCATTCGGACAGGTAGATAAACAATATCTTAGTTTTTTTGTTGACAAGAAGGTTCAAGCTTCAATCTGGAAAAAATAATTAACGTATGCTCGATCAGAGAAGTTTAATACGAAAATGAATTACACTTAGGGGTGGCTGCCACCTTCCTGGACATAGGGTAGAGAATAGCACACTGGTTTTTTTCTAAAGTACTTGACCTTTGCCATCGATTGGCACTAGTTTCAATCGTAAGTTCTATCAAGGAAGTTGCGACGAAAAAATTGACCAGAATTGATCTTTATTCGACACGTAGTACAAGATTCTGCATTTATAAAGTCTAGCATCCTATGGACCACTAAATTCCCGATCGATTCTTATACAATTTGGCCGAAAGACTCATCCACGGCACATCGAAAATTTCAAATCGATTTCTTTTAAAATGATTTTGAACATGTTTCTGACATTTGCGATAGACTATGGCTTTTGTTAATACGATACAGCTCGTACTATTGAATTTATGATAACAATGCTTATAGTAATTAAGGTATCAAGGGTATTAAGAGGACAATAATGCCTGAGATCAACAGTGTACTTTCCGAGGGCCTCTGGCCCGAGGTGTGTACGTTGACGGTGGGCATTATTGTCTGTTAAACTCCCGTGGTGCCTTCAATGTTTAATGTCCGACCGTTGTTGTATTTCAATCAACATTTTTAGCAATGTATGTCCAGTCATTGTGATTTCTGTCAGAGAAATTACTCTAGTTACTTGCAATAACTTAGAAACTTGTTCGTTATTTTTCAAAATGATGCCCTCGGACATTATTTTGAAACATGATTTTATTTGTTAGGTAATTATCCTGAAATTAGTGTTTTTATGACTACAATAATAAACTAGTCGGACATTAAAAATGTTAATATGCTCAACTCGCTTAGTTATAATTGAAGAGGACTGTGTTGCACCACTTTCGGTATATAATCTCGAAAAAGTTCCATGATATTTGGTTACAAAGAGACTCGTCAATTCTAGTACATAGTTTTTCAAAGTACTTTTTGATTGTAATTAATTGTAATGCATCACAAAAATTTTGCTCCTTAATATAATACACTAAGCTATTAATAAAATGTACGTACATAAGACACATTCAATATAATCAACAAAAATACTCTCGATACTGGACTGTCAACACAGTGACATTACACAGAAAAATAAGAATAAAAGATACGGCCTCACTGATTGACGCACGCTCCAGTAGCATGTTGGTAACGCGAAGTCATAATATTTTACCCACTCGGAAGTTGCCTAACGTGCCTATATAAGTTTTCACTTCAATAGAGAGATTCTTTGAAAGCTGTCACTGTCACAACATCTCCCAGATCTAGACCTTTAAATCAACATATTTTAGAAATATTCTTTATTGAAATATACATATTGTCTACCAAATAATTTATCAGCTAACTTTGCGATCGTTTTTCAAACAATGCTATCACACTGTGAAATATTACTTTGACGCATTCGATTGTGAATAACTAATTTAGCACTAGTGGAATTAGTTTTTTTATCTACGACTGTGTGCTAATAGGTGATTCGCCCACTAATTTGCGTGTCATTATGAATTTCATAATGACACTAGTGCCATTATGAAATTCATAATGACACGCATTTTTGTAAGAGAAATAAGCAAAATAGAAAATCTATCACACTTCAAGTTTCCTTTATTATGAATAACTAATAATACACACACATTAATTTATGTTTTATAAACGTTTACGGCAAGATCAGGGACTAGATTTTCACAATTAGATATGTTTATTTTCTTTATAACTTTGACAGCTGTCAAACAAACAAATAGTTGCCATAACATGCTACTTGATCAAGCTATGAATTTTACACTAAATGTTTTTCGAATGTCAAACATCAAATAAAAAAATCTAATTCAGCAGCAATTAAGGCCGTCGTAGATAAAATATTGAATGATACACATTTGATACAGCTAGTGTAATGAAACTTGAGTGATAAAAACACTCGGCTAATCGCCTCGTGATTTAACATCACACACGTTTCATTACAACGGCTATATCAAACTTGTATCATTAATATCTATTATCTACGACGGTGCGCTAATAGGTGATTCGCCCACTAATTTGCGTGTCATTATGAATCTCATAATGGCACTAGTGCCATTATGAAATTCATAATGACACAAATTTTTATAAGAGAAATAATAAAAATAGAAATTCTATCAAATTTTGAGTTTCTTTTATTATAAATAACTATTAAAACACACACATAAATTTATGTTTTATAAACATTCAAGACAAGTTTTTCACAATTAGGTATGTTTATTCTCTTTATAACTTTGAAAGCTGTCAAACAAACAAATAGTTGCCATAACAATGAATAAAATGCTACTTGATCAAGCTATGCATTCTACACTAATTGTTTTTCGATTGTCAAACATCCAATAAAAAAATCTAGTTCAGCAGCGTAGATAAAATATTGAATGATACACGTTTGATATAGCTAGTGTAATGAAACTTGAGTGATTATTTCATTCATGTCAATTATACTGACAGATTTTGCATAGTTACAACGACAATTATAATAATAAATTCCTTGCCAACGGGAATTTACCTTTGAAAATTCCCGTTACCTCGGTAAATTCCCGTTGGCAAGCGATTTATTGCGATAAATTGCCTTTGTCATGGAGAAACAATACACAGTCCTAATATAAACACACAATCAGTTCTCGGAAATGTCAAAATTTAATCGTATTGGAAATGCATTTTTCGCCGAAAATAATGAAATTGAAAATAAAAAGTTAAAAAATACAAGAGTATATGGAGGCAATTTAGTGCATTTTTCAATCAAAAAGGTTAGTAGTTGCAACTAACATTATTTAATAGATACTTATAGTAGCAATTTCATTCGAGAAATATTCTCCACAAATACCACTCGCGACTTCAATTTTATCATAAATTTTTCTTTCAAACATTGATTACCTTTAAGCAACATCCTTCGAGTCATCTGCTCAGATGAAATCCCTCAAGCTACGCTCTCGTGATTTAATCGGACAGATGACTCTCACGATGTTGCTAGGTAATCAATGTTTTCAAGAAAAATTTATTGATAAAATTACAGTCCCTTGTGATATTATATACGATAGATACACTCGACTAATCGCCTCGTGATTTAACATCACACACGTTTAATTACAACGGCTATATCAAACTTGTATCATTAATATCTATAATGTCATTCCAAAAGTTGTGGAAAGAATATTTATCCTCAAAATTTTAATTATAAAATAGGTTTTGAAGTATTCCCAAGTGGGGCACATTATTTTATTACTGTTGTACATGAACTGTTATAATTTCAGCATAATATTCTATTGAATTAACAGGGCCATGACTAGATAGTGCGAATGTCATGCCACATATTTTTATAATAATTCAAACCGAGATAACCTATCAAATACTTGTTAATATAATATTTATAAAAAATATATTAATCAGCTTGCATAAATTGCAGTTTTGCAATGCTGAAATTAATTTATCAATAACTGAGCAATTTATCTATCGAAACACTGTATGTTACATGAGTAATCAGAATTTTTATATTTTCTTCAATTGGCAGTTCAGTGTATATGAAAATATATTCTAATTTCTGACTCGAACTCAAGATTTTGATTTGGAACTAGATTTTTTCCTCCTTATTTCAGAGCCTTATCCACTAACTCCAGTAGGGAGGTATACCGTATTTTTCATTCTTCTTTATTGATAGATAATGACAAATAGGAGAATGAAGAGAAATAAGAAAAGAAATGAATCGTTATGCTCAGATTTTGGTCAGGTCATGAAATTTTCACGGCTTAGCTGGATCGGTATTTACTTCCGCTACCGTTCCAAGTTGGGCTCAAATTGACAATTTGAATTGAATTATCTGGCACCTGCTGATTATTGCAACCTGAACCTGTTCCGAAAATTTGAATTTGTGCATGTGCATTAAACTGTGGCTCCTTTGCTTGTTCAAATTATATTTGTAAAGAAGCCATATTTTCTATAGATCATGCACCCAAGGAAAGGAAAAAACAAATGAAAACATTGCTAATAATTTCTGAATTTTCTAGGAATATTATCATAATGAGTTAGGTGACGGTAGCTCTGATTTCTTGCTTTATTTTTTTTGAATATTCATGATTCATTACCACTGGAATTAAGTTGTCTATTGGTTGTCTATGAGCAAGCCATTTCGGTCGACAAACCTAAAGGGATTACCTAACAAGAAATCAATACTCCAAGCACTGGTATTTCCGCAAAAAAACAATACTTCATAATGTCACCTCTATCAGGTTAAATAATACGCAGGTATCCATACAAAGGTTTCTTTTAAAACTTAGCAAATACGAGTAAACAAGGAAAGGTGTGTGAAACGACGTCATCTTTCTCGGAAATGAAGTAGTTTTGTTTTACATCTGCAGAAACAAAACCAGACAAAAACTTGCTGAATGATTTTACATTGAACATAATTGAATAATAGATATTAAAATGAAGATCGATGCTTCAGGAAATTGTTCTGCTCAAAAATACATTTGTAACTTATCTCCTCACAGTTATTTCAAAATCCAATGAGTTTGAAGCTGTTATGGGTGCCTTGATAAGTCTGTGTGGGAATAGAAAGTATCTATAAGCTTCATACAACGCTGCTCCAGTCTGTTGATCCCTTCTGGATAATAAGACTAATCCGGATTAATCCAACTCCACAAAATAGTCATTAGTTGTGGTAATTACATGTTCGTTTGAGTACAATATTTTTTTCGCCAACCATTGTGCGACCACAACTTCAGAGGAGTGAGCTGGTGTGGTGTCGCGATGGAAAAGGGCTATTTTGTTGGCGTTTTTCTTACGATTCCGCTTCCAAACGGTCCAGTAACGATACTTAATGTGCACCTGTAATACTTTTACCCATTTACAAAAGATCATTCCTTGTAAATCTCAAAAGACAGTCGCCTCAATCACTCGGCTGAAGGTATGGTCTGTTCTAAAACACCAAGTACGAATTTTCAGTTGCCTAACCGTCCAGTAGACCGACCAGTTTGAGATATCCTGTATAACCACCACCAGCCGATGTTTTTTTGATACTGAACGTTTTTGTTGATAACCAGTTTTGAACATGGAAAATTTGTACAAAAATTACAAGTTAGTTCAACTGCCTCCTTATCTATTAAAAAAAAAGATATACAATCAGAAAAAAGTTTTGATATGCAAATCGTGTGCAACTTTTCCGTACGTTATCATGTGTTTCATATTTTATTTATCATCTTCTCCAAATCAAGAAAACTATAAAAATACCTTCACTTGTTTTTGGAGTTTTTTGTTTAAATTATTACCTTTTGGAATATATTGCTGAATTTTATAACTTTCTTTGGAAAACAGAATGATAAATCAAAGGAAACTTGTATATCAAGATCAGGAGTTATTTGAACTATGAAATATTGATGAATACGCTTCTGTGTAAGATACTGTAACGATTTTTTATACAATCTTCCAATCAACTAAAATACATACATATGTCCATCAAGCAATGAATTTTGTTCAAATACAGTTGGCTCGCTATTTTCATTCAGATATAATCAAATACAAAATTCCATCGTTTTACAGCTAATCGTTTTGAATTCATCCTAAAAATTCTAAAAACCAGTCAAGTAAAGTGGGCTTTCGGCCTAGTCGGTTGCTATGGAAACAGTAGGTCATCATTATAATGTTACAACATTCCTAAATGCTGATTTCCAAAATTCTACGACCAACTGTTTTGAATTTATGGGCAAAATAAAAAAAAAAACATCCAACTAGAATGCACTTTTGGTTCAGATGCTACAGCGGACTGAATTACTAAATATCAGTACTTTATAATCAATCGTTTCGAATTCATGCCAAAAATCTCGAAAGACTGTGAAATAAAGTGCACTTCCGGCTCAGTCGATCTCAATAAAAATACGATATGAGCATCTAGACGGTACAATTGTCTTGAATACTGAATTCTAACATTTTACGTTCAATCGTTTTGGTTTTTTAGGGTAGACTCAAAAAATGTTTCGAGTAAAGTGCACTTCCGGTACAGACGGTTGCAATTATAATGCGAAGTGCATAACAAGATGTTACATAAGTGCTTAACACAAAACTTCAATATTCTACGACTGATTGTTTTTTGAATTTATGCAGAAAACTCGAAAAGTCTGTAATATGAAGTGCACTTCTGGCTCAGCCGATTGATACAAAAATATAAGATAACTATTTAGATGCTACAGCTATTACAGTATTCAACGGCTAATCATTTTGGATTTATGCGGAAAATTCGAAAAAAGTTTCAAGTAAAGTACACTTTCGGTACAGACAATTGCAACCATAATGCGAGGTGCACATCAAGATCCTATACCAATCTTAAATACAAAATTTCAGCATTATATGTTTGACGGGTTTTGAGATTGGCGAATTACGCACATACGTACCTACATCAAGCCGAAAAAAGTCAAAAGGGATGCTCAAAATGAGTATATGTATCAAAATATTGATATGTGAATTCTGTCGGTCTAACTATTACTTTTACTTTGTACAAGTAAGTAATAAGATTCAATCAATGTTATTTTATTAATTATTTTAAACACAGAATTGAGAGTTCTTGGATCTTCCATTCCAAATAACATTAGAAAATTTTAACTTGAGCGCAAATCCAGTCTGTAATTAATTCAGGAAGGAATTTGGTTGAAGCTTAGAAGCTCCAGATCGGATTTATCCAGTCGAATGGTATCCCATACACTTGCGCAGATCAAAATTCACTCCAGCAGAATCGTCGAGTGTCGCATCTGTTCAGAATACTATCTATTTTCAAAATCTTGCTTAGTCCGATAACACAGCGTTTGATATACTATGCAATAATTATGAACTATAGAATTTAGAACATATTTTTTGCAAATTGATATTCTAGAAATTTCCTGACTATAATATGCCTGAAAAATATTTTTCCAGTCATCGAAATGGCTCAAATATTAAAAACATCAAAGACTTCTTGAATGAGCACATTTAGATTCTTTATTATATTATTGAAGATAGAATTATCTAAATAGTTAATTATCATATGAGACTAAATGTATTCAGAATAACTGAGTACCTAATTATGGGACGATTTTTCGAGATAACTACGTTTTTACTTACTTGTTTATGTATTAAAATACGTCGCCTTCAGGCGCCACGTGTTAGTTTGTATAAACTCCAGGTGTGTGAAGCTGAAAATTTTCAGAATACATCTGCACAATCATTTTATACTACACTAGCTTTGCTTGGGGGTATGATAATTTAGACTGATTATTTATATTGTCACAAATTTTATTGTGATTAATTTATCAACAGTAATTACACAAGAGCTTTTTATTTTGCAGGATAAACTTCTGTTTTCACGACATCTTGTTACCTAGCAATTTGACAAGAAAACTGTTCTAATAAAATCACGACACAGTAGGTGGAGTGATTTTATTTTTTGAACAGTTTTCGAGTCAAATTGCTGTCAGGTTACAAGGTTGAGTTGTCAAACTGGAATTTATCTCAAGCAAAATAAAATGCTAGAGTGTAATTCGGCAAGATAATTCAACGACATTTTATTCATGAAAAAGTGTTTTTAAATGTATAATTATTGAGAGTACAATTATCATACATCGTTTCATTTGACATATTCCATCACGTTTTCTTTATAATTTTCTCCATCAATTCTTCGCATACTTTAAGTCCAATCTAGCAAAATATTTGCAATTTGACATACCGTTGAACCTCTTTCTAATACATAATTCTGGTTTTCACAAAATACGATGAATTGTCTTCAGATACATGATTTATTGTTTTTTGTATTTATAGACACACTTCACTTAATATTTTCTTTTATATTTTCTTCGGAAATATTCCAAATTATGTTTTTTTTTTGCAGTTTAGGCATGGACAAATTATGCAAATGACATAAATATAGTGAGTGTTTTGATTTGGTTGCCAGGAGAAAGATAAATAACGTTTTATCACTTGCAAAAAGTTACCTTCCTTTTTATCCGCTGTCAAAACGATAAAATTGTTTTTTATATATGGCTTACTTCATATTGGAGTGGAATTATCAACACAAAATACTGTGTAAACATTTTATTTGATAAATTCGTATGAATACAATATCACTCACAGTTATTCATACTGCAATAATTTCACTTTCCTGGCTCACACTTTCATATACCTAATCTAACAATGGGCCAACATTCAAATGTCTAACAGTTGATGCCTGGCAACCATCAAACATCTAGTAAAAAAAAACTGTCAATCACGTTCGACATTTGAACATCGACTTGGTCAATACCAACTAGGATTATAGTTACAATAAATTATTGACTGAATAGCGAATTCAAATAAGTAATAATGTGGACTAAATTACTCAAGATATTCCACATTTTGGCTAATATGAGAATATATTCTAGTAGAAATAAGAAAAAAATTTGTTCGGCAATTTTTATTATACTTTATTGATCCAAGTTCTATAGGCTTCACAAAAAAAATTACTTCAACATGTTTCATTATGGCTGCTAATGGTTATTGTTAAAATACTCACTTTCCAATAACTATTTTGAGAATCACGTACCTACGCTGTTCTCCTGCACTTTCTTTCAACTCTTGAAATTAATTCTTATGGGAAATTGTGATTTACATCCACTTTAAATTCACTTATCGAAATTTTGATCGGATATATCCGGTTTATGCATCGCTGAATCCATTTTGACTATTTTCGGCTTGATGTCGGTACGTATGTGCATATGTGCGTATGTGTTTATGTGCGTAGCTCGCGAATCTCAAAACTCGTCAATCGTATAACGCTGAAATTCTGTATTTGAAACTGGTATAGGGTCTTGATGTGCACCTCGTATTATGGGTGCAATCGTCTGTACCGGAAGTGCACTTTACTTGAAACTTTTTTTGAATTTTCCGCATCAATCCAGAATGATTAGCCGTAGGATACTGAAATTCATTATTTTGAATTGCTGCAACACCTGAATAGTTATTTTCTATTTTTGTACCAATCAGTTGAGCCAGAAATGTACTTTAGGTTATGACAGATTTTCCGCATTAATTCAAACCAATCAGTCGTAGAACATTGAAATTTCTTATTGAGCACTTCTGTAACATCTAGTTGTGCACCTCGCATTATAATTGCAATCGTCCATACCAGAAGTGCACTTGACTCGGAAATTTTTTTGAGTTTTCCGCATGAATCCAAAACGATTGAACGTAGAATCTGAATACTCATATTCTATTCTCATTGAGATCGACTGAGCCGGAAGTGCATTTTACTTGACAGTCTCTCAGAATTCTTCGCATAAATTTGAAACGGTCAGCCGTAGAGTATTGAAATTTATAGTATTCCAGTCTGCTGTAGCATTTGAATGATTGCCTACTATTCTCAATATGACCGACTGTACCGGAAGTGCACTCCAATTGAATTCTTTTTTAATTTCGCGTATAAATTTAGACCTGTCTGTCGTAGAGTCCTGAGAATCAGTATTTGGGAATGTTGTAGCATAATAATGATGACCTACTGTTTCCATAGTAACCGACTGGGCCGAAAACGTACTTTACTGTCCACACCAGATTTTTATTCTCAGAATAATTGATTTGGGACAAAACAAATAATGTGACTTGAAAAATAGAGACAATCATCTAAATATTCCATTCAAGGCTTATTAAAACTGAATGTATGTATTTACAAGGGAACCACTAAAGTTAGTGGATGTTGCGAACAAATTTATGAACTAGCAAATTCACTATAGTTTTAATGGAATTATATTTCTACGTTTCAACGACTCAGCTCGTAAACTCTAGTTACATTATGAATAATAGAATGAGGCCTTTATACTCAACTTGGACCTTAATATGTTCATACATTATGAATAATTCATATGAACTAGGTATTAAAAATAATTTAAAGGAAGTAGTAAAGTAATTAGAAGAATTAATTGTTATATTCAAGTAACGAATAATTTCATATCATTATTATATTTCACAAATTGGAGGAAGATAGATTATATAGATTTGTATTAATAAAATGCATCCAGAAGGTATAAAATCTGCAGGAAGTGGATACCGGAATTTGCTGATTTCCGTAGGTAAATTGGCAATTTCCTAAAGAACTGACTCTGATTGAATGTTTTCGATTTTAGTAATTTAATTATATGCTGTGATACCAAGGGCGGCACATTTCCTTTTTTACCGTAAATTTTCCTACTCTTAATAGTAAAAACATCTAATTACTAGAAATTCTGTTTCTAGCATAGGAACACCATACCTCATAAGGTAATCCTAATTCGAGCTACACAAGATAATCCTGATCAGGGCCACGTAATATAATCCTAATAAGGACCTGATGGTTCCTCTGCGTTACAGCTTTATCGGGTCCTCATTCGACAATATTGATCCGGACCTTATTTGTAAGAAAGGATAATCAGATTTGCTCCATGTCAGGTCCCTTTAATAAATTCGGGAACAAAGCACACATCCACACAGTTCACAAAAGTTGTAAGAGGAAACATCATAATGAAATGAATCTACATGAATTCGTTCGACTTAGACGTTAAGGTTTAGGTTTATGCTCATTCTTATTCGAGATGAATAAGTATTGGTCAAGTTCCTTACGGTTTTGGTTATTATTTCGGTTCGGTTCATATTCTTGAAAGAAATACAGAACCTTATCCAAAACATTCTATTAGTGTTTCTAAAGAATTCTTCTTCTTCTATGAATAAAAAGGTCATAAATTGTTGCACATAAGAATATTGTCGCACCAATTGCCTATTTTGGTCAATTAACTAATTGAATTTCAAGTTTTTTGCTATTTAAATATCTATTAGGAGTCCTTTTGTCTTCCCAAGTGTCTATAATTTTCTATTTCCTCAATTCTCGTCATCTTTAGTATCCAATATTCACTTAGGCAATCAATACCGGTAAAGTCGCAAACATCCTCACCACTCCATGAATACTTAATTATTTTGACAGAGCCGTCGATAATGACGTCATCGAATTCATCAGAATTTTCTGCATCTAAATTTATCCTGTAATTGTAATTTATTTATAGCTTTTCATTGAGTGTCAGGCTGAGGCTTACAACCACCACTTGACGCAAATGTTGACGTCACGGCTGATATGACGTCATTGTGCCCTAGTTTTGAGCCATTCACTGGGTTCGGTGACCTATTTTGTTGGGGGTGATACCAAGCAGGATAATCATTCTTGTTTGCGAGGATTATGAGAAAGAGTTTTCACGGATCTCTGGCCAATATCCAAAAGGGTTTTGATGTAATGTGATGCTTAGGAATAGAATTGGGTTTTAATAAGGAATGAGGGTGCTGAACCCTGATTTATTCATATTGCCTCTTTTCAGGGCTTACCAATTGGGATGATTCATTTACAAGTTCGTTTGATTATTAACTCTTGTGTGTAATTCCTGAAACCTCAGTAATTCGATACATCGACGGAAATGAGTTCACTCAAGAAATATTTAACATTCTAGACACTGACTCTGTAAAGAGTGAGATTTTCTCCAATATCATAAAATCACCTTTTCTTATCAGAAAAACGTTACTTCAGGGAATTCAAATAGCAAACCGTTTTAAATCTCCATTCTGCTAATTCAAATTGCGCTTCAGAATGTTATTTAAATTTGAATAGGTAAATAAATGACGTCAGTGCAATCTAAAATTAGCTGACTATTTCAAAAGCAGTTTTGAGTATGTCATCCCTGTATTACGTTATTTTTGCGTCACTAGTTCTAAGAAAATCGACCGTTTCAATAAAATGATCACTTTATGTTAATATTATATTGAACATGTTCGTAATTCAAACAATAATTGTACGGTTCTGTCTTTCACTATGTCATAGTAATTATACTTTCATGATTTCATGATAATTTTGCATTCAGTATGAAAAAGATGACAGACGTTTCCTTAGATTAAGATTTTTCGAATTATTTGTTACAATATGGGTTGGGGAAATCAGATTTAGCTCTACAATACTTTAAAGATTGTTAGAATATCAGTGTGAAAATAAATTGTAAAGGAAATAATATTTGTTTTATTTAAGTCGCATATGTAGCTAGATTATTTCAGGTATATAAATAATGGGTCAATCTTGGCTCAATTTCCTGCAATAAATGATTATTTTCTTCACAAATGGATGGTGTGAGAAATATTTGGCTTAATTTCTTACAAATGAAGTTTGAGTCACGTGAACAATGAATGTAACTAAATTATAAAGCACTTTCCTTTTCTCCATTGGTTATTGGATAAACACTAATATACATTTCAATTGAAAAGCAATCAAATACCTTTTGTACTCTGATGATGATTGTCTTGGTACTGAAATGAACATTAGTGTTTATAGGATAAACAATTAAGGAAAGGAAAGTGTTAAACTAACTTCTTGTAAGAATCGATATTTCATTTATTGGTTCACTTAAACCTTTGTTAAACAATTGTTGGTTTGATAATTAGGTCACAGTGAGGGTAAATCAAGGACTGAAATATATGTAAGAAATTACAGTAATTGGATAAATCAAATGATATTGCTCATTTTCAGAATTTTTTTCATATAAGCATATAAGAAAATAAGAAAGTAATAAAAACTCATCAAGATTCATTGTCGTAATTCTCTCTTTACTTCACAAATATCTATACCTGAATTTGCTACACTCACAAGTTTTCTCAATCACTCAAATAGTAAACAGCTCTTATTGATAGTTATGAGAAAAACACTGACAAATATTTTCCACCTAGCAAAGTTTCATGATCTGAATTATTTGTTTGTTGTGGTAAAATTTAAGATACATTGCTTTGTTATTGATCACTGATAAAACAATCAATTATGTTTGACCAGGGTTCCATTTAATGACTACTTTCTGTGAAATTTCAATGACAATTATTTTTAGATTTTGTGTGTGTTGGGACTGCAGTAGTTGCATCAATGTTTTTTATACCTAAAAAAGCGATCCATTAGCCCTCAGACAAACTCCAACAGAAACAAACTGAAAAGATTACAAGAAAAATTATATATGCACACCGGTTTCACTAGCCCTAAGAAGGAGTTACAAACGTTTGATAGATTACTCTAACCTTTAAATTGGTCGAAATCTGGATATAATGTAATTTTAAAACTTGTTAAAGATAGAGTGATTCTATCCTGATTGAGTGTCTTCATAGACAAAAACCTCTATTCCAGATACAGCTATCTGTAGGTGATAAGATAAAGATCTATTCGTAGACATTCAATAATCATTGTGTATACTAAAACAACCAAATTTCCGCTAGATCCTCTGCAGGGCTTTCAACTCCTCACCCTGGAAGAGCCGGACTCAAATACATACGACTTATAGTTTCATGAGCTGAAAATAGGACTTGATAAAAAGAAATAGGGAAAAAATTATTTTTTGGTATACTTGATACATCAGGTTTAATATGTAGAAATCAGTAAAGAAAAGTGTCAGTTTTCCAATAAGCAATACTTTTTTATTAGCAACAGTAAATAACAAACAAAAAACGCTCTATGACACGCGCCCAAATGACATCTTTGATGTAATTGAGGAAAAATACAGGTTACACGTATAGGAAAACAAAGAATCGATTTCGCCGGAAACAAATGTAATGTCGCTTCTTTAGGTGCATCCAGAATTTTGCGAAAATTTCTAGCTTCTGTTCTGCTTCTAACTATGTTGTTATATCAAATCTATTACTACGTTTTTGCAAGAACACAACCTTGGTTAGTATTTCTGTAGAAAATTATTATTCCTATTCTTAGCGTCTTTCACTCAAGTTTTCCATCAAGTATACAAAAAAATAACATGTTCAACACGTAAGAAAAGCGATATTACTTTGCTCGTGTAAATTTAACTCACTCGCTTATTGATTTACACTCGCTAATAAACGCTCTCTTTCCTCTACTTGTCAAACAATCTACTATTCTCATGCGTTAATCTACTACTTTTGAATTATATTCTTGAGATATAATAATTAATTTTTCATCCTTAGCTACACCTTCAACTGGACAACTTCTAATTTGATAATAATATGTGTGATTCATTTTCTGCTAAATTCTCGCGGAATGCTGCACAATTGTACATTCTCTTCTTTCTTAATTTAGATATAATTCAATCAAGATTTGTATTAGAAAATCCTTAAAATCCATGGTGCTCTTATTCAATTTTTTATTTTGATAACATCCGTATAAGCTGCGAATGAAATTTGTGATACTAAACCCATGCAAGCAACAAGATATCCATGAGACATTCAACTTGAACAATAGGATCTATAAAAAACGACTTTCATGATAATAGTATCATAGATACTATAATCATAGTATTATACATAAAATAATAAAAATTAGAATATATAAAACAATAAGCTGCCAAAACAATGATAATAATAAGCAGAAAAAGACGAAGATGAATAAGAACAATGGAAAGAAGAATCATTAGCACCAAAAAAAGTATCAGAAAACGAATATAGATCAAGAATGACTAACGAAATAGAAAAGGAATTAGAAAGAGGAGACATACTTAGGAAAATAGAACAACAAAGAAAAAAATGGCTTGAGCAGGTGTTGAGAACTGGAGAATAACAATAAAATCAGTCCTAAAATGAAACCCAACAGAAAAAGGAGAGGAGAGATCAAGATCATCATGGATAAAAGAAGTAGGGTAGGATCTAAAAACAGTGAGAATAATAGAATGAAAAGAGAAAACAAGAGATAGGAAGAAATGGATTAACATAACGAATAAGATCTAAAACCAGAAATGGAGAGTGATTTCTTCAAAAAATGGATCTAGGGAGCTCCGTTTCGGAGCGGCAGAGCTTCTCAAGGAGTGCTGGGTTGCTTTATAGTACAGTACAGATTCACTTTGGAATGAAACGGAATGAGCTGAAAATTTGTATATACCTTTATTTTGGAATTTTAAATGTTGTCTTAAAAGTCTCATAAGGTCACGTGTAAGCGTCCTTAGATATTCAAGGTGAAAGGTCGCAAAAATCAGTTTTTTGTAAATATCTCGTTTCCTTTGCCTTAAATCGTATTTGCATTCATAAAAAAAATTGTGGAATATGAAATTCTCTATAATTTTGTCTCAAATAGTTCTTTATATAAATAAATATGTTTTATTGGGTATAAGTTCTGTAATTAATAAGAAACACAACGTTTTGACAGCAAAGTGCTGCCATTTTCAAGTGAAAAGGAATATAAATATAAATATAAATAAACAAAATTGTCAAGACAACAAAAATAAAAATAAAAGTACAAATAATAACTAGATTAGTTTAAAATATATCAACTCCTAGGATCGTAGAGCTCTGCCTGTGATTGATGATTCAATATCCACAGGTCTTCAGGAGATAATAATGAAGGTCTAAATAGGGTAATAGTCAACTCCTTGTGGTTCTAGGTCAATCTGGCTCTACTCTTTTTGGTTTGGCGCATAACTGAACCGTCCACAGATCTTCAGAAGGTGGTGATGAAGTAATTTTTGCAAGTAGATTCGTAGATACAAATAACTTGAAATTATGAACAAATGATTGGTAGCCATGATCGATTAAGTTCATAACCAGTATTCAAATTCAAATTATTAGGTGATTTTTCGATTTCAATTGCTTCTCTTATAAGCCTCTTGAACCAATTGTTCTCTTTAGCCAGAAGCTTCGTATTCTTGAAGTCAATACCATGTAATTCTTGAATAGCATGTTCAGCCACAGCTGATTTTTCTGGATCTCATATGACTAGAATGCTCTTTCAATCTTGTTCCTACAGTCCTCCTGGTTTGTCCAATGTATACTTTGCCACATTGACAAGGAATCTTGTATATAATCCTGGATACTGTAGAGAAAATCTGTCTTTAACATCACCAATAAGATTTCGAATTTTTAAACTGGAAGTGTATGAAGTTTTAATGTCATATTTATGTAAAAGCCTTCCAATTTTATCTGTTATATTGGCTACGTAAGGTAACGTAACTAATATTTTCTTATTATTTGGATCTTGAACAGGTGGCGTAGAGCTCTTCTGTCTAAGGGCTTTCTTAATCTGTGTTCTATAGAAGAATACGAAGCTTCTGGCTTAAGAGAACAATTGGTTCAAGAGGCTTATAAGAGAAGCAATTGAAATTGAAAAATCACCTAATAATTTGAATTTGAATACTGGTTATGAACTTAATCGATCATGGCTACCAATCATTTGTTCATAATTTCAAGTTATTTGTATCTACGAATCTACTTGCAAGAGTTACTTCATCACCACCTCCTGGAGGTCTGTGGATGGTTCAGTTTTGCGCCCAACCAAAAAGAGTAGAGCAAGATTTACCTAGAACCTCAAAGAGTTGACAATTTCCCTATTTAGACCTTCATTATTATCTCCTGAAGACCTGTGGATATTGAATCATCAATCACAGGCAGAGCTCTACGATCCTAGGAGTTAATATATTTTAAACTAATCTAGTTATGATTTGTACTTTAATTTTTATTTTTGTTGTCTTGACAATTCTGTTTATTTATATTTATATTTCTTTTCACTTGAAAAAGGCAGCACTTTGCTGTCGAAACGTTGTGTTTCTAATAAATTACAGAACTTATACCCAATAAAACATATTTATTTATAAAATGAGTTCTGAAAATTTATTCCTTCATTAGTTCTTTATATGTTCAACCGTTCTGAGGATAGAGCTTGAAGAGTGAGGAGCGTTCAGTGTACATGCCATAGCGTAAACTCAATGCGACTCCCAGTTCATAGTACGATTTTTCAACTTAATTATTTGTTAAATATCAATTAGTTAACTATACATGCAATAAATGCAACAGCGTGTGCGTAATATTCATATGACCAGCTGTCAGCTTGTAATTGCATTTGATATTATCGTGCAAAAGATTAACTCTGTTTTCTGAATATATTTCCAAGACAAAAATAAGATTAAACACAAATAATACAAAAGTATCATGCAAAAAAGACTCCGGACAGTTTCGGACCGTTTTGTACTGCTGTAGGAACAAACCTATAATAAACGTCTACTAGTGCAACGTTGACTTTTTTGAAAAAAGCGACTCTGATTTCAACAAGACCCATTGCTCAGAAAAACTTTCATTAAAGCCATCTCATATCTCTTAGTGACTATTGTGCGACCCTGTTTAGTTGGAAGTCATATTGCTCATATCTATTGGTACGCTGAACAATTTGACAAACGTTATTTAACAGTAATCCGTCATATTTAGAAGAACCTGCACGTTTATGGCCAAATTTCGGGCAATTGTAGTTTTGAATGTGAGGAGGCTTATTTATGCTGAATCATTTTTTTTTTTGCTGGTGTACTCTGTATCAAAATTCATACACAATCAATCTACGTCGGAAGTGGCATGAAATACCATCGAATTATTTCTCGGCTATATACAAATTTCGGACAGGTAATTCTGAATAATGAATACGTTCAGCCTTCACATTTTGACTTTATCGGTTCCAACTGAATTGTGTTTTTGTTTTCCCGATTGGTTTCAAACACTAATATTCTCACTTCATGCATATTTAATCACAACAACAATTTATTTGTTGTGCTGTTTATCTTTTTCTCAGTAATCCAATTTAATCCGATATATTATTCACTCAGATCTCAATTCACAGTTGAATTCACAGGAACTGTATATATCCCTTATTTGGACTTTCGTTCTTCTTACGGAAGTATAAATTGTTCTCTCCTTACTTTCCTATTATTATTTAACGAATCTTGGGAAGTATAGTTTACTTCATGTTTGAAATGGCATTCCCACACTTGCAAACCGTAATCCGAGATCCGAGCGAGTGAGACATGAGGGACACTAATATTCTAATATCGTTCTGTCTTGTATTAAACATAAGAAAATATAAAGTAATCTGCAGAGCTCCTGAAGATGCTAATGTGTACATCGAATCATTTCAGTCTATATTAGACACACTTCATATTTAGTCTAAAATTGAAACGATATCTTCAACTGTTTCAGATGATTTATTTATCGTAACAGTTACCTAACACAACAATCTATTTTTATGATTTATTAAAATAATAAATTAGATAACTAACACTATTTCTAATCAATCATTCTAATTTAAACTAAAGATTATTACACCACACTATAACTTAACTTCAATTATGTATGTCAATATTGATTTATTTTAAATAACAGAATTTATTTCAACCACTAGCAGTCCATAGTATAAGGTCTCTGAGCCAAATCAATAATCCTCTTCGTTGAGTCAGTGAATATATACCGTGAGTCTCTCCCCACTACGTTTTTCCCGCAAACGTCCAGGCGTTTCTAGAAAACGCTAAAAGGTACCAGCAATTTTCTAGGAAACAAATATATTCCCTTCTATTTCTTGATGTAAAATATTTTCACAATAATTCTAAGCACCAATAAAGCCGAAATGACTAATTTATAGACTTAAATTCGTTACAATATTTTACTTATTCTGACCAAGTCGAAAGAGGTCCGATCAATGATTCACAATAGCATTATACAGACAAGAAAAATATTCCATGTTATGTACTTCGATTTTTGTTGAGCACATTATATAATGTCTGACCCAGTATTCGTGCGTGTATTCCTTGTTGATTACTTGTTTATTAGTTGGCGTTATTAATTAAATGTAGCAAGTGACGTGGATCAATTAGTGCAAAATGTAATTAATTTTCAGTTATCTCGAACTATTGAGAGACAAACATATCAGTGAGCTAGTGCCAGGAAAAAAATTAAAATAGCTTGTTAGGGTGTTCATAACAGTAGAAATAATTTGCAGACAATTTATAAAAACAAAGATATACATTTGGATTATGAAATGTGATAATTGCTCCACAGACTGTTAACTTGGAAAGTTCATTCAATGACACGTCCATCTTTTGGTCTGCAATCAAATCTAATTATAACCTGATGTATTCTTTTTTCATGTTACTCAAAGTCAAAACGTATAGATTTTCCTAATATTTGTCCATTCAATTCAAAGATAAGTCTTCAACAAAAATAGAAGAGACAGGTTGTCCAAACTCGCCTAGTTGCAAAAAACTGTGAGCTGGTAAGAATAATATTTTTTATTCAATTTTTACGTTTTAAAGCTACATTATTAAATTCATAGCAACAGTCATAAGTGATTCTTTATTCACTAGTGATTTAAAATGGATTATTAGTGATTTAAAAAAATTTAAATCACTGCTGGAATTCATTTTCATAAAAAGATTTCGATTTCTGAGGAATAATTTTCCCAACTGCAGCAGCTGCTTCGTTCAAAATGGTATCTAGGACGAGAACATTGTTTTAATCACTTTCTTCCATCAATTCAGACAATATACTTCACAATTATAACGCTTCAATTCAAAATTCACAAAACTGACAGTTTACTGACAGTCACACTTTCGAATGTTTGAAAAACAAACACTCATCGCAATATCAATGAAGCTCCCTTGCAACTGCAATTCAATTTTTTTGAATTTTGTCCCTCAGTTTCATGTTCCAGAAATTTACGCAAAATTTAATAAAATTATGTATACAAACACGTGAATTAAACCTCTTTATTTGCTCGAAGAATTAAACCACTCGCGCTAGGCGCGCTCGTGATTTTGAACTTCCTTCTCGCAAATAAACAGTGGTTTAATTCACTTGTTGTATAAATAACTAATGTATGCAGATGTCGTACACGATCAAATATTATCACAAGAGTACAATGTTTACAATCTATAGTTTTGGATAACCTCGAACTTTCTAAGGCTGCAATGCTATAATATTAAATAACAGACCTCGTAAAATGGTTATACGTATTTCACTTGAACTGAAATCAATATTACAGAGAATTTAATACTTTGTGGTTGAATATGAAACGTGGAAAGTCATTTTGCTTTAATAAAAATATGTCCTTGTTGTTACAGGAGTATAAGTCAAGATGTTTGTTGCATCTGTGCCGTGTTTCGGTTCTGTTGTTTACATTTTTCAATAAACACATGAATAAATTTTAACTTTCATGAAAAAAATACTATAAACTATAAATATAGTTGAATCATGGAATTTATGACGGAAATAGCTTTTTATTCATAAACTCCTCATTTCCAAAAGTAATTTAGTTGATTTCTGTGCGTAATTATAACCTAAAATAAAAAAAGTTATATTCATGAAAACTAGAATATTCTTTTATGAGAACCATCAAATTGTCGTAAAAACTTGGACGGAGTTCAAATATATTGCCACACATTTTATTACTTCCAGAACAATTTTAGTGATATTTGGTCATTTTTGTTTTCCTGAAGAGGAATGATTCATTTGAGAATTTATTTTTAAAAATTGTATGATGTAATTAGAACGATAAAAATCGATTCACAAACAACGTGGGTTGAGATAATAATCTTTCAAACAATGTCAACAGAAGAGAAAAGTAAATTATGACAAATTATTTATAAGTTTGCTGAGCCGTTTTCAGATAATATTGTGTAATGATTATGTACAGAGTATTTCATCTAGATGAAATGACAATGATTACAGATGGCTCGGAAGTTATTGATCTATAACAATCTACAGGCTATGTCTTCCAACTGATTACAGAAATGACACTTGATTTTAATTGTTATAAGTGACCCTTATTGTTGTGATAATTGTTGATGTTATGGAAGAGAATGTCAATAGTAAATATAAGAAACATATTGTAATTGATTAAAACAATACGTACTTTCATATACATCCATTCATGTTTCTGGTGGTACTTGAATCTACGACACTAGTGTTCACAGCATTTGGTGATGTACACATCGTAAACGTCTGCAACTTCTTCATACTTTTTTTTTAGAGCCAAACTTGTTATCTTATTTTGTGCAGACGGCAAATAATAATTTTTCACCAATGTCACTATCTACAAGTTCCATTTATAATAATCATGAATGAAAGTGGTACAGGAAACTATTTTTAGCACCCTCGATGAAGCCACATATAGTTGCCCGTTTATCAAATTACAAATTACGGAGACATAATAAGGCTATGTTGTTGTATGCAACACGCGTGAATTTGTGCATCGATTGCGCTCGATCCATTCGCGTTAGATCCATACGCACGCACAATCGCCTGATGGTGACAACACGTCTGTCTTCTATAATCTCACTTATATTCATTCTAGTATGACATAAATTGAATATTTTTAGCGCATTAAAAAAAAATATTGAAGAATCATCTAGATGATGAAAGCGCATTTTTGACATCTTATGAATGCTTGTTACTTCAGAGATTTCGCAAATTACCATCTCCCACAATTACTGAGCTTGAAATCAAGCAGTTTGGGCAAACTCACGAAACAGCAGCTTCCATTTAGTACTAGTTTCAAGTTGACTATTTGATAGGTACATAATCTATGCATGTACCAATTCAAAAATACCTTTTAATCTTCATTGTTCTGTTATTGACTGACAATAGGTCATGTGCTGTAGCTTAAAATAATAATTTGATCTTTGTCAAAGCTATATAAGAAAAATACACCAAAAGTAAACAAATTTTCATCCAATAATAATAATTCATTCTAATAAGCTTCAAATTCACGTCAAACAAGTCATTGAATAAATCCCGGACAGACTTGACAACTGTACATAATAATAGTGACACGGCACGGCTAAAGTTGTAACTAAATTTTTATCAACTTGAATAAACTTTAGTTGCCATATCCCTAATTTCATATATATCTATGGGCATTGTTTCACTTGAAACAAATAATTAAATAATTGAATCTTCCACAATCACTGAGCGTGAATCAAAGGAATTTGTGCAAACCTACGAAACAGCAGCTTTTATTTAGTACCAGTTTCAAGTCTGTAAATAGTATATTTGCTGAGAACTCAGCGTCACGTCAGCCAGCCAGCCAGCCAGCCAGACAGCCAAAGTGAATATAATAGCGCTTTTCTACAAAAAATGCGCTAAAAAAACGCTATTATATGCACTTTGGCTGTCTGGCTGGCTTGCTGGCTGGTTGGCTGTCTGGCTGGCTTGCTGGCTGGTTGGCTGGCTGGCTGGCTGGCGTGACGCTAAGATCTAAGCAACTACAGCACTTACAGACTTCAAACAGGTACTAAATGAAAGATGCTGATTTTTAGATTTGCACAAACTGCTAGATTTTCTTATTCATACTCTCAGTTTTGGGTAAAAATTGAAACAAAAATTGAAAAGGTAATTACTGCTGAACAATGCATAGTTGAAATCTGGAAATTGCTGCACTGAATAAGCAACATATCAGTAATTTAATTTTATACCCGAAATCTCGAACCGATATGGGTTAGAACCCATTTGGGGTAGAAACTATTCATTTCAATATCTCGCGAGTTACACAAGATATTGACATGCGGTTTGCGATGTTATTAGTGTCAAAATGAGTTCGATTCTTGATTTTACGATCAATTTAGGCCTGTACATGACCACCCGTTACTTATTTTCTTGAATCAGTAGCTTTGGAGGTTTTCCAGGGATTTTTCTTACATAGCTTTGATGAAGATCAAATTATCATTTTAAGGTACAGCACATGACCTCCTGTCAGTCAATAACCAAACAATAAAGATTAAAAGGTCTTTTGAGTTCATACGTGCACAAATTATGTATCTTTCAAATAGTCAACTTGAATCTGGTACTAAATGAGAGCTACTGTTTCGTAGGTCTGCTTAAACTGCTTGATTTCAAGCTTAGTGGTTGTGGGAAATTTCTGAAGTAACAAGCATTCATGAACTGTCAAAAATGCACTCTCATCATCAAGATGATTCTTCAAGTTTTTCTTTACTCTCCATGAACATAGAGGTTCAACATGCAATTTTTGCTTTTTGCAGAGATTATAGCTCTTCCGCGTTCTGTTTACAGCCTGTATCTGGTCAAGGTTATGGTCATCAACCTCTTCACGTATATTAAAAATACGCTTTCGATTTTTTGTTTAGAATTATTTTCATTGCATATACTTTTCATCTATCACATATTTTTTTACTTTCATAAATATTTTCTATTAGTCGGAGAGCCGATCGCACCTTATGTTCAGTGATCGTACGGTCAAATTCTATATGAATCGATCGGAAAAAAATGCTTCTTCCGGTCATTTTTTTGAGATGAAGTATCAATCGTTAGTACTTTGCGGAAAACCAGAGTGCCAACCCCCTGATCTGTCCAGGAGAGCGATATCTACCCTATAATATAAATTCATTTCCGTATTCAACTGCTCTGATCAAAGTAACGATTGTTGTTTTTTTTTCTTCTGTCCCGGACCGGATGAGGTGGTTCCTAGATTTGATCGTAAATTACTTGACCTCCGCTATCGATTGATACTAATTTCAGCCGTATGAAGAAAGTTAGCCCCGAAAAAATTGGAAATGGCCTTTCCTTCGACACTTAGGACACTAAGAATAGGAACCGGGATTCAAAAATTTTACCACTATAGACAATTGATCGTAAGTCTGATCAGGGAGAACAAGAGCAGTCGGCTCCTGGACTATATATCTTGAACGCAGTGGACTACTCAATTCCTGATAAACCAGTCAGTTGTTGATGTTAGATGAGAACTAATGAATCATAAATGGATTCCGTATCGCTTAAAAATGTCTAGTACACTTCTTAGTCTAAAATATCTTGTACTGATTATGATTGAAGTCTGCGTGAATAGTTAAAATACGAAATGCGCGCATGCGCTTTGTTCGAGAATAGATTGCGTTTGTATGCCGTACAACAAACACGTGCACAAATATAATATTTTATTTCATACTCTGGAATATTATCTTGTTTATTAAAAATATGAATACTCCGATTTCTGCATATAGAATATTGAATCTAAATGAATCAATTTCTGTGAAGGTCGTCTGAAAAATTGTTTCTGAAACAATAACACAGCACATCGACATTAACAAAAACAAGCATCACAATGTCCGGGCGTATACCGGAAATAACGTTTCGTAGCACAGCATGATAAAATCAGAATACAATTAACATCAAGTGAACTTGATGTAAAGCTTTATTATGCTATCAGATTAAGCAGCATATCTGAATGTAATCAGAATTGTGACATATATTGATATAAAATTCAATTTCCGTAGAATATCCAGACGAATATCAATAATTATCTAGTAAAATCTGCTCTTTGTAAAATCTTTCAGATATTCGCAAGACTATGAGCTATTTTTGGAACAAGATTAAATCTTCATCCAATACACTTGAATGCTAATGCACATAAAGCAAAATTGAAGGACAAAGAAAATTATCCTAGCGATTCAACCTCAAAAAGAAAGCATACGTCAATAATGTGTTGTTACATAATAAGTTTCACAGATTTTACACAGTATTATACCATATTTATTGATCTGAAAATGAGTTTCACTATGAGAACGTATTTTTTTGTTGAAAACTACATTTTATATAATTATTGTGATACGTTACTTTTCCTATAGGTTATTACTTGACGGATTCAAACATTTGTTGGTTCGGTCTTTTATCAAACGTAGATACTTGTGGATCTATTGAAATAATGCATTTTGACATTCAGCTGGACATTCGTAGCACAAAACTATTATCGTATTACACTAGAAAAAGTGATTCTTTTTTAACAGCAATAAATTATTAACAGTATTACAACTATTTATAATCCTTTTCTATATCAATATTTAAGACTCAGTTCCTTATTGCTAGAAAATACAAGGGTATGCTCAATTTATTTTACTTCGAAAAGTTATCCAAGGTAAATTATTAAACTTTGTGATAATTGGAGTGAATTCAGCTGTTAATAATCGATAAACTCAACACTTCCAATATTATACCATTACACAAGAAATCCAGAGCTTGTTCATTATGAAAATAAAATAAAACCATGATCAAAACTTCATGTATTCGTAAATCTATGAACTGTGGCCGAATATTTGTTTTTCATTAAAATTTAAAGTGAATAAATATACGAGCAAAAATAATTTCATTCCATTCGTTGTTATTGAAACATTATATGGTCATTGTTTTTTGATTCAGTAATAATTATTGTAATGATACATTACTTCTTATTATGTGTCATTTCTATCTTCTAAGATTGTAAACAATTTTCCTGTCAAAGTGAACATGCTTAATTTTATAATAAACTTCAACTGTCGGATAAAAAGAAAAAAATCTCTTGTAGATTCTGTTCAATTTTAATTTATTACGATTTGAATATACTGTGTACCACTTTGCAAATAAAACTGTAGGTCAACGGTAAATATTATAGACATTTTATTTACTTAACTGTTCCTCAGTCTAGGTTGTAACTACTATTCTTTAAAGTGATATTCATATAAGATTAGTGCATGATATCAGGACGTGTGAAAAATATTTGTTGTGCGAATAAAACAATAGTATTTTGCACAGCAAGGTTGGATATGCTGACAATATCACACGAGAACAAATTTTCGAATTTTTGTTATGATCCATAATTTTTTTTGGGATTAAAACATAATTCAGTTTAGCGATTACTAGAAATCGAATAAACTCGCTCATGCGCTAAGAAAACATCTACTATTTGTATTGAGATAAAAAGTGGTAAAAAGTAAGATTTCGGTACAGTTGCCATGATAATAACAACAGTCTCGGAATAGCATACTTTTTATATATGAAAAGTTGAAATAATGGTGAGGTGATTATGTTGTATCATAAACCAAACAAACATATTTTGTGTAGTTGTCGTTTATTACCTTACGACTCGGGTTGATTTGAGTGTATGCGAAAAGCATGTACCCACAAACGCAACAAGTCGAGAAGTCAACTCAATCGGATAAGAGTAGAAGATGAACTTTATTGGATGGGAGTCGAGGATGAACTGATTTTGAAACATCAGAGGAAATAACATACAAGATTTACAGGAAGTCCGAGACAAAGAAAATATTTTACAAAAAAAAAACTAAATTCTGGAAAGAATCAATTATCAATTGTCACAAAATCTTAAACCTGTGGAAATGTCTGGCTTTTCTGTCTACGATTTTGCAGGCAGTTTAGGATTAGCTCAGCGAATTTCCAAATTGTCATTTTTCACTCAAAGTTGAATAATTGTGGTCATGTTATGTATTAATGTCAAAATATTGTGCACTTATACATTATGATGAGAATACTATGAGATATTTATGGCTTATCGTTTATCTTAAACGTAAAACAGCTGATAGAGTGAATGAAATACATTAATTTATAAATGATGCACCTGTGAATTTGTTTTTTCTTATATTATTACAAACTTCACACTCAGGTCGTTTCAATAAAGTATGCCCAGTGAATTGATCTGCTGAACAAACAAAATATTGTATTTTACATTCCAGAAAATATCTACAATCAAATACTAAATTCAGTTTGATACATTTATAGGTTATGTTTTCCGTTTTTCAAGATAAGAAGCTTCAAGAATCTATGTGGAAATATCCTCAATTGAATTATTCATCAAATTGATCATTTCAAAATTGCATTCCACTTAATATTCCATCGTTTTTTGAAAATGAATCGTTGAATGATCTACTCTTTATGTTTGAGAACCAACGATAATGAAGTAAGTTGAGAACAGGAACTGCTTTGTGAGCTGTTCGTAGATGGCAGCCCCGTCTGGCACAGATTCTGACTATATTCACTATTCAAATCAGCTGATTGAAGTGCAATGAACTTGTGCAGACAATCTAATGTTTGAGAACTGTTTTATCTGGAAATATACGTGAATTCCCCAAATAGAAATCAAATTTCTCAACAATGACATATAACTACGACTAATAGACCAAATTGTTGATTTCAGAGACAAATTTTTAACATATGCAGAAATGAGCAAAAATCAATGTATTGCCAAAATACTAGTATTCTTACAGTTTCAAATAAATGATTAACAAGACTACGATGGCTCAAAGTTGCAAAATACTCATTTCAATCGACAGCTGTCATTCTTCCAACAAATGAAAAACATTCAGTTCAAATCATATTGATACTTGATATCCAGAGGATCGACGAGTTCTACTACAGACTGCAAATAATGTTCCTATTTCTGTTACACCCTGTTCTGTTCGTAAGTGGTTGTGTGTCTGGGTGTATAAGCATATATGTATGTATATATTACTTGATTTTCTCAAGTTTGCCAGAGAAAAAAACAGTCACGTATGTTTTCGATTTCAAGGAGATATTATGATTATTAATAAATAGTTTCCACATATTAGTTGATGTTATAATATCGTAAATGAATATGTTTTTTTTTTCCATGAAAATCCATAATATGATGAAGGCGACATCTCTATTTTCATTTATTTTGCGAGGAATTAGAGCGGAATGATTTCCAACACAGACACATGATTCTGGATAGGTTTTACCTTCAAAATTGAAATAAAATATACTTCATCAAAACAAAATGATGAGGAGTAACTCATTCAATAGACATGGCAATCCAGTTTTCTTATGTGATTTGGATGTATGAATTTATACCAAATGGGTCTATTCTATAACATTGTAGAAAAATAAATGTTAGCCAATTGAAATTATGTTTCGTACGGTTATTGTGGATAATTAATGTTAACTCTTTTATTGATCAACATGAAGCTGTTGATGAAGTGGATACTTTGTTACTTGTTCAGTGTAATATAATCGTTGATACAAACAACTTTTCAACTCACTATACTGACTTCGCTGGCAACACATATGACTACCATTTTCATCATCACATTTGGAATAATCTTTTTATCATCGACTGAGATAAAATAGGAGGTAGTGAAAAACACCAGTACATGAAACACGGCTAAAAATCATTATCAAACAACGTATTGCATTAACCATCGTTTGTATTTTCAGGGGATTACCCTGGCGCAAGGTTAATGGTAATCATATCCTCAGACACATAATAAAATAAATCCCCCACAGGTTATTTATCAGCTATCCATTAATTATCCCGAAATTTGAAATCCAGGTACTCAAAATGTTGAATTAATTGCAATTATTCTAATGCATTATTCAGTAAACAATCCTATTTGCTTCAATGTGGGTTATTCATATATTTAGTCGTAACCTTTCTTCAAACAAAAAATTCAATACCGGTAAGCTCAGAATAGATTCTCATTAAATACAAATATTGATGTATTATTTATATGCACGATGAATATAATGTTCATTTTGTATTATATACTACAATACACAGAAGATTCTTTTCAAATATGTGATAGTTTATTTCTTTCAATTTGCATATCTGTTTCTAGGAAATTATACAGAATGGTATTCAATTTAAATATTAATACTTTCTAATCTTTCCAATAACTCATTCATATGAAGTCTGATAATTCAAGAATTATTACGGGGACATGAATATCATCATTTATTCAACTATTTCTTCTTTAAAAACGGATTTTATAGTAACACAAAATGAACATGTAAAATGTAGTCAAACTAAACTTGATCCTCGTAATATGATAATTCAGTAGTTTCCGTGGCTCATTCGTTTAAATGGTCGATAAATGAGTCGATTTAATAGATACCGTGAATATTTTATGTTACACGCGAACCGGGATTTGTATTAAATCACTCATTGTTTATAATGCATTTGATTCTGAAGCATTATGACGTTAATCTAACTTCAAAATATTGTGGAATGTGTATTATTCAGAATCAATTTGTTATTCAGTCTTGAACGCTGATATGCCTACGTCCTTGATCATTTTACTGAAAATGTTTTCTACATTAAATATAAAATAATTTATATTTGTGGAAGAATGTATGAATTAATAATAATAATAAATCTTTTCCAATCTATTTTCATCGTATATAACTTATTCAGAAAGTAAATTTTTCCTTTATAAGATCAATATTTGGCACAGAATAAGTAGAAATACTTGAAGTGTGAATAAATAAGAGATAAATGATCAGAATAAACATTGAACTTCATATAAACATGAATTTTAACTGAAGAAAAATAATTCAAATGTATATAATAACTCAATATCCAAATTAATGCAATAGACAGTATTGCATGAAACTTCACATATATCAAATAGAGAATGATAAACTTTATCTCCAATATAATCAAGTACGGAACATATATTTTTCCATGAGAGCATAATACTTCACTAATCATTGTGTAGACGTTGCAAACCAACTGAACAAAAAACTTTAGAAATATTGTGAACATAATTTTGAAGTGCTGTTTTTTTTTGTAGAATATTTGGCTGAATGCGGTTGGTAATGGAACCACTCGGCGTGCCCCAGGAGGTGGTGAATGCTTCCTCCTTGAAGAGATGGTCGGAGTTCACTCCTATCCACCATCTTATCGACTACAATTCTTCAGGGGAACCTCCAAAACATACTGCAGACCCATTTTCTTGCGATGCGGGGCTCAATCGGAAAATTATTCTTTGGTAAGAGCGAGCTGCAACAATTTGAATCATTTTATTGACTCAAATAATACAGAAAATTAGTTTATCCACTTTCTTGATTGAAATGTTCAGCATGAAATCTTTATGAAAATTGAAAATTAGTCGCTTGTCTTAAATAACTTTAGGTAGTTCAAACTACTTCTTCCAGTAATTCACTATTATTTCCAAAGTACTTTGTATTTTACTGTGAAATTTTCAACCTCAAAAATTTTATTGAAGAGTATGTTTGGATTACAGGGTTGGCGATATTTCTACACTTCAAGTAGATGCTATTGTGAACTCGACAAATGAATCGTTAAGTGACAATAATCCAGTCAGTAATAGCATATTCGCAAGAGCAGGCAGTCAACTCAAAGAAGAAATTCACATGGATGTTAAAGGTTATTATTATTACTTTATGATTTTTATGTATATTTTGTCGATTTATGATATATTTTACTAAAAGATCAAGAGAATCTCATTTGTCCTTTAATTGTATAGTCCATTTCTGTATTTCTTTTATGTGTTTTGTGGCATTTCAAGGACACTCTCCTGGTGTCCAAAAGATCCGAAAGAATACTATTTTGATCTTGTTACAATGTCTGTTTTCTAGTCAGAGTGATATATACGTAATATGTCGATAATACAAATACAATTCTTAGTATTTCCCTCATAGCATAAAATGATATATCACGTGATATGGTTCATATTTTATGATTTTTTATCTATTCTCATTTCAGAATGTAGGACAGGTGAAGTAGTAGTGACACAGGGTCATGAACTTCCGGCCCGATATATAATCCACACAGTTGGGCCAAAATACAACATCAAATACCAATCCGCAGCTGAAAATACTCTACATGCTAGTTATAGGTATAAAAATACACTTCTAAAAATATAACTGCTCACAATTATTTATAATCTAATTTATATGTTCTAGAAATGTGCTTCAGAAATCGTTTGAACTAGGATTGCGTTCGTTAGCCTTATGTGTCATCAACTCCGTTAAAAGGAACTATCCACCCGATGAGGGCGCTCACATCGCTATAAGTAAGAATCTTATTCTCAATATATTGTGCTCATTTCAATTATTACTCAAATGATTCCATTATATACTATAATAAATAATAACTAACATTGATTCTAACCAGTGATAGAATTGTCAGGCGTAACAATTTTTCTCAATAACTTTTTCTGGAGTTCTCTAATTTTTTAGCATTTTTTATACCCTATAACTTAACGAGTCGTTCGAGTGCATAATTATCGGATCCAGAAGTAGTTGCAATGAAGCAATTGATTTTAAAATGTGAGTTATCAATTCTTTCGAATAAATTCTGGAAGAAAAGCGATTTTTAATTATTGTCACAAAAGTTCAAACCTGTGAAAATGTCTAGCTTTTCTGTTCACGATTTCGCAGGCAATTTGGGATTAGCTCAGCAAATTTATTTGGAACGATTTCCGGATTGTCATTTCTTACTAAAAATTGAATTATTGTGGTTATACTAATGTATTTAATGTAAAAACATTGTGCACTTATACATTATGATGAGAATGCTATGAGGTATACAGAACTTATCGTTCATCTGAAACGTAAAACAGCAGATGAGATGAATAAAATACATTAATTTATAAATGAAGCACTTGTGTATTAGTTTTTTCTTATATTATTACAAACTTCACTTTCGATTCGTTTCAATAAAGTATGCTCCGTGAATTGATCTGCTGAACAAATAGAATATTGTATAATATATTTCAGAAAATATTTAAAATCAATTACCAAATCCAGTTTGATACATTTATAGACTATGTTTTCTGTTTTTCAAGAACAAAAGCTTCGAAAATGTATGTGGCAATATTTTCAATTGAATGATTCATTAAATTAACTATTTTAGAATTGCATTCCATTCAATATTCCACCGTTTTCTTTAAATGAATCGGTTAATGATTCTTCATGCTTGAGGATAATGAAGTAAGTTGAGAATAGCAACTACTTTTTGAACTGTTCATAGATGGCAGCACAGTTTGGTACAGATTCTTACTCTATTCAGACTATTCAAATCAGCTGTAGCTCGTTTCTAATTTGATCATTTCTTTTTTTTGTCTAGTTTAGTTATTCCTTTTACTCTTCTTAGGAACTTCATTTCTGTCGCTTGTAGTTTACTTCTGTTCCTTTGGTTCAAAACCCACGTTTCACTTCCATATATAAGTGTTGGTCTATATATTGTTTTGTGTAGTGTCATTTTCGTTGTATCCGTTACATATTTGTTATTAAGAATTGTTGTGTTCATCATGTAGAATTTTTTATTCGCAGCTTATACTCTATTAATAATTTCATAATTTAGGCTTTCCTTATTGTGTATGACCGAGCCCAGGTACGTGTAAGTTTCTACCTGTTGTATTCCTTCGCCATTTATTGTTACATTTGTGCATATATCTTCCCTAGATACCACCATGATTTTGGATTTTTCGGTGTTTATTGACATGTTGTATTTTTATAATTCCTGATGCCATATGTGCAAATTGTGTTGTATGTCCTCCTCGCTCTTTGCGAATATGGCAAGATCATCCGCAAATGCACACTCTGCTATCGTTATCCTATTTAGTTTATAGTTACCAATCTCAACTTGTTTTTGTCTTTTCTTTTATCTGTTTTAACATTTCGTCTAAAAATATGATGAACAAGAGAGGGCACAAGGCTCCTCCTTGTCTTAGCCCTTGTGTTGTTACGAATTCTTCAGAAATGTCGTTGCCCGTTCTAACATAGTTATTTGTTTTTCTATATATACTTTTTATTGCCTCTAGTAGTTTTCCAGTTATTTGTCTCTTTTTCAAGATTTCCCATAATGTATCCCTTTGTACCCTATCAAATGCTTTTTCAAGGTCTAAAAACCAAATTATTTCTATTAATTTTCTTATTGTAAATATGTGATCCTGCGTTGAATGCCCCTTCTGGAATCCACTTTGTAGCTTTTCTAACTTTGTTTCTAACTTGATTCTTAGTTTGCTTTCAATAATTGCTTCATATATTTTTGCAGCTGTACATAGGAGGGAAAATCCTCTGTAGTTACTACATGTTCTTGTGTCGCCCTTCTTGTGTTTTGGAAATATAACCGCTTTTTCCCAATCAGAAGGTACTTTAAGAAATGTAGCATTTGACAAAACTTTGATGAATTTTCACTCGATATCTAGATGATTCACAGAAAAAAGTTATCAAAAAAAATTGTTATGCTTGTCGAGTTCTATTACAGATTGAAATAATGTACTTATTTCTGTTACACTCTGCATAACAATATTGTGGCTTAACGAATAGAAAATTGATGTTTATTTTTGTTTTCAGGAACTACGAGAAGATTCCTGGAGCAACATAGAAACTCCTTAGACACTTTAGTATTTGCTGTGGACAAAACTGATGTAGGTATTTACGAAGTGTTACTTCCGTTATATTTTCCACGAACAAAGCACGAACAAGAAATAGCACGCTGGCAGCTTCCTCAAGACATTGGCGGTTTAGATGGCGAACCCATTCAACTTGATCGACAAATTAGAATTATTGACAATCCTCAACATACCTTACACGGTGAGAAGAATAACAGTACAATGAATTCATAGCAAAAAGATCAAATAGATAATTACGAATAATAACGAACATTCTTCAGTTTATTTTAGTCAAAGATAAGTAGATTTTACAGCAAAATTTTGACAGTTTGTCAAATCCATAATATATGCAAAATTCCGTTGAAAAATGAGCGCACACGGAGAATAGGGTCTTTTAGTTCATAATTTGCTCTAACCATTTGTTGCGTAGTATTACTGGTGCAAGGGATATGAAGCTTTATAGATGACAGAAGGCTGGAATCATTTATTATATTGTTAATTACAAAAAACATGGAATTCAACAGCAGTAACGTAACTGACCAAGGTTACTTGTAAAACAGGGCAATGTGAACAGTTAGTTCGCATTCGGTCACTCAACTCAAACATAGACAACACCTATTTGAAGTAGTTGTCAAGTTGATATATTCCTTGAATGGAATATAATATAGTTCCATTCTACAATTTCGAGAAGCAGGACGTGCATCGACGGCTGCTTTATCTGTGTCTTTCCACTGGTGGAAATAAATTATATGTAGTGAATTAAGTCAGATTCACTACATTGGAACACAAATCAAGAAATAAATTTGGCCTCAACTTGCAAAATTATATTTTAAAGAATTTAGTCCCTTTCAAAAGAAATTAACTTCGAATTTGGATTTGGATCGTTTTTGGTAAATGGTATCAAGAATAGAGTCTAAATTTTCGGATTAAAGAGGTTATGAACTATTTTTCTTGTACCATCCACTAAATTAGGCTCATTTAATAAGAGCCACACTACACATGATTGTAAAGCTCTAATATTTTCCAAGGACAGCAGATTAAATTCCATAAGGACTTTGGAGTACCTACCTAGTAAAAATCATCAACCAAAACAGCAACAAAATTAAATTTATACCAACAGTAGATATCTGTTTTTTTTTAACTGCCTCTCTTTGTACAATGAATTCATAATAAAAAATGATAATACTCTAGCTTAGTATTTCATCAAGACAAGATTTCTTGTCTTGATGATCATTTCTTGTCTTGTCTTGCCCATTTCTTGACAACGCATTTCTTGTCTTGTTCCAAGAATTCTTGATATTTCTTGATCTTGACATATAGGGGGATTCCTCTTTCTCTATTGCTTTATTCAATCCGAACACTAAGTTTAGCGTTAGTGTCTACTCTCTATCCTCCCTGTTAGTTATGTTATGAATCGATTCTAGCAACGTTCTCAAAGATTACCACCAATAGAAATAAATGAAAAGTCTGTCATTTGCATGTTTTAATCAGTATTTGCAATTATTATTTGTTATATGATATGGCAATATTGCTAAGAGATATCAATTTTTTTAGAGTATTGGAGAATCTACCTATACATTTCTTTTCTACATCAACATGAACGATTTAATCACCGGAAACTGACGACTCATGCTTACGATATGTATCAAATATTCGTTTCAATCATAGTCACAGATACTTTTTACTTCCCCGACTTATATACAGGCTGGGGCAGAAAAACCTATCCGATTTCAAATCCCTTTTTCTCAGAAGAGGGGGCAGGTAGAGTAGTGGGATAAAAGCCGTTAGAAAGCCGGTTTTATGCCATTTGGCAGTAGTCAACATGCCTTGGTCTGGTGAACATCGTGCTATTGTTATTGAGCGGTTTATCGAATGCGACGGTTCGATAATTGCTACACAACGTGCTTTTCGAATTCATTTCAAACTCGGGCGTCATGATCCTGTTCCACATCACGCTACGATTAAAGTGTGGGTGTCAAATTTTAGACAGACGGGTTCAGTATTGAAAAAGAAGTCGCCTGGACGTCCCAGGACAGCAACAGGACCTGAAAACGTGGCCAATGTGAGAGCCGCGATTGAACGTTCCCCGCGTCGTTCGGCGCGAAAACATTCGCTCGCTTTGGCGATTTCCAACCGCAGTATTCGGCGCATTTTGCACCGGGACCTCAAAATGCATCCCTACATAATGGTTGTTGCACAGGAATTAAGTGAAAGGGATTTTGAAACCCGTACGAACCTGTGTCGCGATCTCCGAGAACTCCCAGACGACGATGTTGTGCTCTTCACGGACGAAGCCCATTTTCACCTTTGTGGTGCCGTTAACAGGCAGAATTTTCGATATTGGAGTGACGAAAATCCTCGAGAAATCCATCAGGAACCCCTCCATAGCCCAAAAGTGACTGTGTGGTGTGCTCTTTCTCGCCTAGGCGTCTGGGGGCCTTACTTTTTTGAAGAAAATGGGCAAACCGTAACGGTCAACAGCGAGCGCTATTGTTTCATGCTGGAAAATTTTCTTAGACCCAAAATGGAAGAAAATGGCGTGGAAAATGTGTGGTTTCAACAGGATGGTGCAACCGCCCACACATCGCGACGATCAATGGACATTCTCAGGGAACTGTTTCCCGGTCGCCTCATTTCCCTGAGAGGTGATCTTGGCTGGCCGCCGCGCTCACCGGATCTCACTCCATGTGACTTCTTCCTTTGGGGTTACCTCAAATCAAAGGTTTACCAGCATCGACCAAGGACCCTTCTTGCTTTACGAAGGGAAATTGCTCGGGCAATTGAAGAAATTCCTGTGGAAATGACGGTGAAAGTCATGGAAAGCTACCGCGAGCGCCTAAATCAGTGTATCCGCTCCCAAGGACGACATTTGAGTGATGTGCTTTTCAAAACTTAAATTTGAAAATGGCATAAAATTTGCGATATGTTAATAAAAAAATTTTTTTGACAAGTTGACTGGTTTTAATTTTATATCGTTTTGAAATCGGATAGGTTTTTCTGCCCCATCCTGTATAATAGGGAAAGTATTAGAATTGTGATTTTTTGATAGTTCAAGACTCTGATGAATTTTCACATTTTAGACCCTACTGAAGCTTAGAAACATAAGTTTGAATGAAATCGGTCGGTCTGTCTGTCTAAAAGTATAATAATTGGAGAAACCGAACGAGTTTTTGACTAAAATCTCATAATATTTGAGTTTTTTAATAAAAAAGCTAGGTTTAAATTTGTAAATGAGCTTTTTCAACCAGGAAATCTAGAGAAAGACTCGCCATTTTCAAAAATACTTATATTGTAAGGACTAACATATAGCCGCCATCTGTCACCATAACATGATAATGACAGCTGTCACTTCGAAAATGGCGCTTTCTCTTTGACAATGACGCTGTCACTTTGACAATGACAAATGTCACTTTAAAAGTTGGTATGACATTCCTAAATTCATTTAACAGTGATGAAACTGGCCATGAAATCTATTGCCGGGGAAAAACAGTAATGGCCACAGCAGATTTTAATATTTCAATAATAGATTAATAAATATGCAGATTTGAGAAATTAATTATCATGATATCAAGATTTCTTGACAAGAAGTCCTGATTCTTGATAGTACTTTCTTGCCTTGTCTTGGGAAATAGAAAATATTTCTTGATTCTTGTGGAACACTACTTCTATGCGATAACCTGACAATTTCATTCGCCTAAATCTTTGTACCGTGTAATCCTAAACAATGTAGAATTGCTTATAACATAATTATGAATGAGGTGTTGTTTCATAGAAAAAATTATTACATTGCATTTACTAACATTAAATAGGAGTTTGTGAGTTGAAGATCAACCTAACAAATTATCAATATCTTCTTGCAGCAAATTACAATCAGGTGCAGAATTTAAAGATTCAGTTCTTGGAAATGAGTTTGACTTTCTCAGTTCATACAAAAATTTAATTGAAATTAATAATTTTCTTCTTTAAAACAAGAAAAGGTCGTCCATATATCACGTCACACGTGTGCAGGAAGAAGGGAGTCAAAGAAATGTGTCATTAGGAGAAAGAGAATAACGCTATTGCTACGTTGCATCGTTTAAATCCTTAAATCATTCAAAATATATTTTTCAAATGACAAAATAATTTGATCATCTTGAAATAATTATATTCGTGCTGCTAGAGGTTATTTTTGATTGATCAAATATGAGGTTCCAAGTTTGTTTTGTTCATCTGGGAATTTACGGTTGATTTATAAATAGGTTGATAATTCATTGCGTTATGTCGATGATGTTATGCAGAAATGAATGTCCCTTACTATTATATTTTTTAATGTCCGACTAGTTTATTATTGTTGTCATAATAATACTGATTTCAAGATTATAACTAAATTAATAATACCCAAGAGCATTATTTTCCAGAATAAAAAACAAGAATAGAACGTTCCTCATATAGCAAATAGCTAGAGTAATTTTTCTCACAGAAATCATAATGACAGGACACACATTGCTAAAAATTTTGATTGAAATAGTACATTAGTCGGACCACGGGTGTTGAACGGACGATAATACCCACGGTCAACGTACACACAAAGTACACTGTTGACCTCTGGCATTATCGTCCTTTTAACATCCTTGATACCTCAATTATTATAAATACATACCATAAATGTATTACATCCATTGAATTATTGTCAATACTGTGCTTCATCCCAGCATTCCTTCTTCATTTCAAATTCATGCCTACAGGCATAAAAAACACTGGGGTTCAAGAAGTCTCAAGAAATTGCAGTATCTCAACCTCCAGTCAGTTTGATTCGATGGTACCATCAACTACCGTGTCTTTGTGTACTAAACTAGGTATTGTGGGAGTCTCAAATTAAAACTGATTCGGTCAAATTGCGATTAAATTGTGTATATTAATTTTCAACTCAATTGGTCCAACTCTTCCAATTTTTCAACCAATTTTTTTTAGTATTGAAGTATTTATATATCCAAACTATCAACTTATGCTGAATAGGTTGCCTTCTTGAAAATAAATTTCAATATGCTATTCAAACTTTTAAAATGTTACAGTAAACATTTGTGCGAGACGGATCTTCGACGCTATTTACATATACAAAATAATCCATTTAAGATAAGGTCTGCCAAGTATTTACTCATTCAGTTATACACTGTTTTAGAACAAAATATGTTTGCTGTAACTCCACAAAAATGATTAACGAATCTTTTGAGTTATGTAAGGTAATTGAACTATTTTGTCCTCTGTTATAATTATTTTTTATTTTTTTCCTAGCTGACGAAGAGTCGACAGATCTGTCAGCTCAACTAGAGACTTCTGTAAATGTTGGAGAGCATGCGTTTAGTCAAATGCAAGGTGATTTAGATCAACAAAGATTACTAGGGGAACGACCTTTGAATGATCCTCTTTCGGATATAATGGTTAAAGAGATACAGCATCAAGAAAGGTAAGGAAATAATAATTATAACTATATTTTCCAAGATTTTGGGCTTAAAATATATTAAATTATTGTTATCTGTCAAGCAAACAATTTTCTTTGTCTTGATAACAAGTGTAGCTACTTTTGGTTTTATAAAGAGTACATTCATAACAGAATTTGAACCTTATGAATAAATTGTAAGCGCGAGCATGCGATTCCTGCAATCAGGACACCGCTGATTCATTTCATGAAAAGAAGTTTCATATCAAAGAGTACGAGACTATGCTATATAATTATTTTCCTGTGGGTAAATATCTATCGATGGCACAGTTGAATTTCAAGAGAATAGAGCAAGATTCAAGGCTCGCCAGATGTTACTTATTTTCTGGGAAACAAAATGTGTGGAATAGAGCATACCTGCTAGCTTGGGCTGACGGCCAATTTGCGGATACCAGTGCTAGAGATACATTGAAAATTACTTACTTTTCTTAAAGTCTGAATGCTGATTTGTATGTATATTTCAGAGAATATTGTTAAAAATTAATAATTAACTCTGCTAGACATTTTCCATCGGCGGTAATTTCTGCTAGACGCTTTGAAGCTCGCAAAAATAACTTAATCTTACTTATAGTCTAACTCTTAGGGTGGCGAGCACCAAAAAATTATATTTACTATTGTATTAAATGTTACTATAGTAGTAGTAACTCCGGATGTAAATTACAAGTTGAGTGAAATACTTCTGTAGTATTTTTGAAGAGCTGTTTGCAAAATTACTTCTGGAGTAGTAACTATAGAAGTAAATGATATTTACTGTGAGAGTATTTTTGTTTTATTAAACTGTCATATTCATAAAGCATCGTTTCTGGTTTTTCTAATTGTAATGGGTAGTACGAGTGTGAAGAGAAGAAGTAAAAACATTCCAGGAGTGGAAAAAGCGCGACTTATTGAAATTATGAAGAAGAATGTGAATATAATTGAAAATAAAAAACATGACACTTTTATATTGGAAAAGAAAAAGACTGCATGGGAAAAAATACAAATAGAGTTCAATGCAGAAGCAAGTTGCCCAAAAACTTTGGACCAACTTAAAATAATGTGGAAAGATTTGAAGGCTAAGGCTAAAAAAGAAAAATCTCGAATTAATCGCGAAAAAATTAAGACCGGTGGAGGGATTATTGAGGCAGAAATTGATGATATTTCACAAATGATCGTGGAGATTATACCACAGGTATTCGACGGAATAAGAGGAGTTGTGGATGATGATAATGTTGATGATACAGACGGTATATCTAATAAAAATAATGATTTGAACTTTGGAGTGGATGACAAGTCCCATAATTCTTCTTATACGGGAGATAAATCAATGAAAACAATCCCAAATCAAAATATTGAATCTGAAGAAGTAGATGGGCAGCACGATATACTCATAGAAGAGATAAGACGTCCACATTCTCCAATTATTTCAGATGATGGAAGAAAAAATTCAAGTAAAAGAATGAAACGAAATATCACCGCGATTTCAAGAGATTCCAGTTCATTTGCAAAATCTTCAAATTTTTCTAATAAAGCAAATGAATTTCATAATTTGAAGATGAAGTTACTACAAGAAGAGCATAATGAAAAAATGATGCTCATTAGACGTCAAAAAGAAACTTTGGAGGAAGAACATTGTCTTAAAGTTCAAATATTAAATGATATTGCAGCAAAAATTAATAAGTCGAGTACTAATGAACAACTTACTGAGAATGATATTACTACAAATGATTACAGATTTCTGCTTTCTTTCTAGAATTTTTTTATAATGTATAACATAGCTAAAATGAATTCACAAATAATAAAATAAAAATTACAATTCTACTCTATTTTTTTCAAGTTTAAATTGAACATTCATGCAAAATAATTTAGAATAATTGATCGCCGAACTTCATTACCTCTAGCTTCGTCTACTTGATTTATTTGGTATCTATCAATATCAATTTCTATTGGTTCTTCTTGAAATACATCACCAACATCAATTCCAAAATTGTGTAAAACTGCTGCTGCAGTAATTGTATTTCCACATTTGATTGGATCGAATCTCATTGTTTTTGTTAATATTTGAAATCGCTTTTTCCATACTCCAAAAGTACGTTCTACAATACCTCTGGTTAATATGTGGGCTCTGTTATAACGTCTTTCAGCAATAGTTCGAGGACGCAAGACTGGTGTCATCAAATATTGGGACAAAGCATAACCACTGTCCCCTACTAAAAGTCCATTGTATAGCCCCATTTCGAATCTTGCTGCTACAGCACTGTTGTCCCAAATTCGCGCATCATGTGTTGATCCTTGCCAGTGACTAACAATATTCAAAATTTTCATAGTTGAATCACAAATAACCTGTGTATTAATTGAGAAAAAACTTTTTCTGTTCCGGTAAATTTCATTATGTTCTCCAGGTGGACATAAAATTGGTATGTGGACACAATCAATTGCACCAATTACATTTGGAAATCCTCCCAAGTGATAAAATGCTCTTTTGTTCTGGGAGCATTGTTCCTCATTAGAAGGCATACAAATATATAATGCCTTGATTGCGAGAAGAGCATTAACAACCCTGTGAAATGCCCTACCGGCAGTTGTTCTATGAACATTAATTAGATCACCAGCTACAATTTGATATGTACCAGTACGAAAAATGCGCAACGCACAAAGAAGTTGTAACTTTGCAGATAAAGCTTCATTTTTTGCCGTAGTGTGTTCCAAATAAGGCTCAACAATGTCCAAAAGTCGTAAAACAGACTGTTTTTGAAATCCAAATCTTTCTCTAAATTCTAATTCCGTATAAAATTCAAGCGGATCTCTTCTTTTACGAACTATTCGTACTAATTCTTGCCTGTCATCCCCATCTAACATGTCCATATATTCTAAATAATCCATTTTCTGAGCAATTAATCAAAGAAAACTACTTCAGAAACGTCAAAAATATTTTTTCGGCAACTTTACTCCACCTATGTCGTAAGAGTAAATTTATTTCAAATTTACTATGAATTTACTTTTTTAGTAGTTCAATCTTTATTGGTGCTCTCGAATTTGTATGATTTCGAGAGTAATATTTTTTTCAACTCTCGGAGTAAACAAAAGAGAAAATGCACTATCTTAGTAAATTACTCTTTAATGGAAGTCGCCAATTTCTTGTTTACTTATGAAGTACTACAGGAGTTTGACGTACTCTTGAGAGTAAATCAGTTGGTGCTCGTCACCCTAATAGGGTGACGAGCACCAACTGATTTACTCTCAAGAGTACGTCAAACTCCTGTAGTACTTCATAAGTAAACAAGAAATTGGCGACTTCCATTAAAGAGTAATTTACTAAGATAGTGCATTTTCTCTTTTGTTTACTCCGAGAGTTGAAAAAAATATTACTCTCGAAATCATACAAATTCGAGAGCACCAATAAAGATTGAACTACTAAAAAAGTAAATTCATAGTAAATTTGAAATAAATTTACTCTTACGACATAGGTGGAGTAAAGTTGCCGAAAAAATATTTTTGACGTTTCTGAAGTAGTTTTCTTTGATTAATTGCTCAGAAAATGGATTATTTAGAATATATGGACATGTTAGATGGGGATGACAGGCAAGAATTAGTACGAATAGTTCGTAAAAGAAGAGATCCGCTTGAATTTTATACGGAATTAGAATTTAGAGAAAGATTTGGATTTCAAAAACAGTCTGTTTTACGACTTTTGGACATTGTTGAGCCTTATTTGGAACACACTACGGCAAAAAATGAAGCTTTATCTGCAAAGTTACAACTTCTTTGTGCGTTGCGCATTTTTCGTACTGGTACATATCAAATTGTAGCTGGTGATCTAATTAATGTTCATAGAACAACTGCCGGTAGGGCATTTCACAGGGTTGTTAATGCTCTTCTCGCAATCAAGGCATTATATATTTGTATGCCTTCTAATGAGGAACAATGCTCCCAGAACAAAAGAGCATTTTATCACTTGGGAGGATTTCCAAATGTAATTGGTGCAATTGATTGTGTCCACATACCAATTTTATGTCCACCTGGAGAACATAATGAAATTTACCGGAACAGAAAAAGTTTTTTCTCAATTAATACACAGGTTATTTGTGATTCAACTATGAAAATTTTGAATATTGTTAGTCACTGGCAAGGATCAACACATGATGCGCGAATTTGGGACAACAGTGCTGTAGCAGCAAGATTCGAAATGGGGCTATACAATGGACTTTTAGTAGGGGACAGTGGTTATGCTTTGTCCCAATATTTGATGACACCAGTCTTGCGTCCTCGAACTATTGCTGAAAGACGTTATAACAGAGCCCACATATTAACCAGAGGTATTGTAGAACGTACTTTTGGAGTATGGAAAAAGCGATTTCAAATATTAACAAAAACAATGAGATTCGATCCAATCAAATGTGGAAATACAATTACTGCAGCAGCAGTTTTACACAATTTTGGAATTGATGTTGGTGATGTATTTCAAGAAGAACCAATAGAAATTGATATTGATAGATACCAAATAAATCAAGTAGACGAAGCTAGAGGTAATGAAGTTCGGCGATCAATTATTCTAAATTATTTTGCATGAATGTTCAATTTAAACTTGAAAAAAATAGAGTAGAATTGTAATTTTTATTTTATTATTTGTGAATTCATTTTAGCTATGTTATACATTATAAAAAAATTCTAGAAAGAAAGCAGAAATCTGTAATCATTTGTAGTAATATCATTCTCAGTAAGTTGTTCATTAGTACTCGACTTATTAATTTTTGCTGCAATATCATTTAATATTTGAACTTTAAGACAATGTTCTTCCTCCAAAGTTTCTTTTTGACGTCTAATGAGCATCATTTTTTCATTATGCTCTTCTTGTAGTAACTTCATCTTCAAATTATGAAATTCATTTGCTTTATTAGAAAAATTTGAAGATTTTGCAAATGAACTGGAATCTCTTGAAATCGCGGTGATATTTCGTTTCATTCTTTTACTTGAATTTTTTCTTCCATCATCTGAAATAATTGGAGAATGTGGACGTCTTATCTCTTCTATGAGTATATCGTGCTGCCCATCTACTTCTTCAGATTCAATATTTTGATTTGGGATTGTTTTCATTGATTTATCTCCCGTATAAGAAGAATTATGGGACTTGTCATCCACTCCAAAGTTCAAATCATTATTTTTATTAGATATACCGTCTGTATCATCAACATTATCATCATCCACAACTCCTCTTATTCCGTCGAATACCTGTGGTATAATCTCCACGATCATTTGTGAAATATCATCAATTTCTGCCTCAATAATCCCTCCACCGGTCTTAATTTTTTCGCGATTAATTCGAGATTTTTCTTTTTTAGCCTTAGCCTTCAAATCTTTCCACATTATTTTAAGTTGGTCCAAAGTTTTTGGGCAACTTGCTTCTGCATTGAACTCTATTTGTATTTTTTCCCATGCAGTCTTTTTCTTTTCCAATATAAAAGTGTCATGTTTTTTATTTTCAATTATATTCACATTCTTCTTCATAATTTCAATAAGTCGCGCTTTTTCCACTCCTGGAATGTTTTTACTTCTTCTCTTCACACTCGTACTACCCATTACAATTAGAAAAACCAGAAACGATGCTTTATGAATATGACAGTTTAATAAAACAAAAATACTCTCACAGTAAATATCATTTACTTCTATAGTTACTACTCCAGAAGTAATTTTGCAAACAGCTCTTCAAAAATACTACAGAAGTATTTCACTCAACTTGTAATTTACATCCGGAGTTACTACTACTATAGTAACATTTAATACAATAGTAAATATAATTTTTTGGTGCTCGCCACCCTTAGTCTTTATGTATGATACTCAGGGAACAATTTCAATAATTTTTGTCAGCAGCCAGACCAATCGTAGGGGCCAAGCATCCCCCAGACACGAAAATTTTTCGAAATTTTGAGTAGTTATTATGTTCAATATATTTTAAAATAATCAAATTGAAAACTACACCAATATTCATTTATTTAGAAACAAACTATATAATCTCAAAACATATCTGAAACTTTCATTGAAATATGTATCGACTGATACAATATATCAAATTCAGAACAAACATTCAACGTGCAAAAATGATAAAACAATTCTATTGTAACTGCAAACAATATGAATTCTGTTTGAAGTGTATTCTCAACAGTATGAATAGAGTTTTACGTTCAGAATGAAAACGCTTTCGATTATCAGTAAAAGTTAATTAACACTTGCAAAGCATGGCTGCGTTCTGTTGTTTTAAAGCCATATTGTTCGATTGAATTTATTCTTGCAATTGAATACAAACAAATCAATTTGTATTTTAATAATGAAAAACAATTATCTATAATCTGTTTTTCACATTTACTGCAATATCTACTTGTCTCTTAAAGAATAACATTCCAGCTACAACAATATCTTTTTATTAAAGTACTATTATAATTCATAATTGGGACGTTTCGGTGCCATTAAAACTTAATACTATTTTACTCAAATAATGTGAATTCTTTTTACTTCTCCGACCTATAATATAACAGGGGAAGTACTGTAATCGTGATTTTTTGACAGTTCGAGATTCTGATAAATCTTCACGTCTTAGACCCTACTGAACCCAGAAAACATAATTTAAAAAAAAGTCGGTCTGTCGCCCTGTCTGGAAGCACTATAACCTTAGAACGTGTACGAGTTTTGGACAGAAATTTTATATTTCAGTTTTTCATCAAAAAACTAGGTTCAAGTTCGTAGATTTACAACCAGTGGTACCAAAATTTTATTGGTGGAGCATTTTAGTTTTTTTCGTTTATTTCTTAAATGGTAGTGTTTATCATGAAATATGGAATAGCAAAAATCAATCCTTGAATGTTTTGGCACAACATTCACATGAAACATTTTTCAAAACTATCAGCGGTTCATTTGTTATTATCAAAATTAAATTTTCATTAAATTCATTATATTTTTCTGAACCAAAGAAATAATGAGAATCATAATGTGGATTTTCAATTATTATCACCTATATTTTGACATCACATGCAGAAGTTCGTTTGTTCTCAGAGAATGAGTAATTTGGCTCCATCGTGTTTGGTATCAAATTAAAGCTCTTGTGGAGATAATTCTACCTAGTATAAGTGTCAAAGAGGATATTTGAACGATGGTCAATTGTTTCTCTAAATGATCATTTCAATGATGTCTAGTTTGGTATCAATTTTAAGCTCTCAAAGAGATAAGCTTAGAAGATTTCAAAAATGAATGATTAGTGAAATCCATGTTACAATCTTTAAATCACACTTCAGGCGATCAAATGTCGAAACTATATGTTCCAATGAATTAAAGACCCCAAAAATCTAGGAAAGGATTCAAAAATACTAATTTTATGTAAGGACCAAAACTAACCGCCATCTGTCACTTTGACAATGACAGCTTTCACTTTGAAGTATACAATTGATACGACACTCTAAATTTCTGAAACAGCGATGAAACTGGCCATGAAATTTATGGTCGATGAAGTACCGTGTCGCCACAGCAGATTATTTCTCTTAATGTAACTTGCAACTAGTGAACTTTTATTGTTTTTTCCAAATCAAAGCTGATGCTGAAGCTATATGGCACCGAAACGTCTTAATTTGAACAAATTTTATTGTGTCTTTCATTTATTATGGACTCTCCTTGCCATAATATTACCAATCACAGCAATAAGGTTCACTTACTACAATTTAAATTCAATTACTGCAATGTCAAAAAAGCAATGTGGCTACTACTATGTTTTTCTGCTTGTCAAAGTGTTACTTATCAAACTTTTGTCAATAAATGATATTCACAGTTTGGAGGAAACTTCCCTGAGTTTCCATCACCAAATGACATGACATATATGAGTAGCTTAGCCGACCGTGACACGCTGTTGTATGAATGTCAACTTTTGTGTCAAAGTTAAAGCAACAATAGGGCAATGTTGAAATGTGGTACAGTAGCGTAGCTGCATGGCAATTCATTCAAATTTATTCAACGATTTCTGGTGGAATAAGATATCTTTCAACTGCATCAGTTGTCGTACAGATTCCCACGACTCTAAGTCTGATTAAAAAATAATTCAAAAGAGAGAACCTTCATAGACTTCAGAGGGAATAAAAAATGCGATGAAGAAGCTTTTAACAATTGTTGTTGTTAAAAAAATTTGTGTCTTTCTAAGGGATGTATTTTCAAATAAATGGTATCGATACTGACCAAAATCAATTCTACATCCTGTTAAAGTAGTCCGAGAGCCCGCGGCTTTTTTTTGAAAGATAATAACCACTTATGAATTTAGTGAGTAAAGTTATTTACAAAAAGTATGAAACATTGACTCGAGCGCAGGGGCGTTTTTGCACAATCCTAACTGATATTATAAATGCGAATGTGAGTGTATTTGTTTGTTAATTTGTTACGCTTTCACGCGTAAACTACTAAACTGATCATCATTAAATTTTGTACAAATATTTAGGAAGCTTGAATGGTTAATAAATTTTGAAGTAAAACTTCTTTTGGGACGGTGTGAATAGGATTTTATGAAACGAAAAGAGACTACATCGCCTGGCCGTCACGGTGCTCCCTGCATCCTCAAACTGCACGCATTCGTTTTCTATTGGTCAGATTTTGCAGTCGCACCAAATTTTTACACAATTATCAGTGTGTAAGAAATGGTTTTTTGTTGATGTTCGTCCATAATTTTACATACTGTCAAAGTTTCATAGCTGGTCATATTTCGCATTTAAACCGGAATTCTAACATTTTTATAAAAATATTGTGCAAAAACGCCCCTGTACGCGATTCCCGGACTGGAACCAATGTTTCATACTTTCTGTTTATAACTCTTCTCACAACATATCATAAGTTGTTAGATTTTGCATATTTTTGACCGTGGGCTCCCGGACTATAGCTTTAAGTCGGATACTTTGAAGACAGATCTCGTATATTTTTACTAGAACATTTAAGCTGCTTGCAGTCCACAAGTCAGACTATCCGAGGCTTGCCAGACTGTACTGATGAGTCCCAATAAGAGTGAAACACGTGTCTACAGTTGCTGCCTTATTCAGGATGATTGTGTAAAAACTGACTCCTGAGTTTGTTATTTTGATTTTTATCATTTTATCAAATTTTGTTACACTGACTTTTTCGAAGGTCATTTTAAAGTGTTCTGCATTGCTTCGAGCCTGCCACTTCGGCTTCATTATGATAGATGGCACTGTTGCAGATTTATATCTCTGCATGCCATGTATCAACTCAATTTTCATCGCCTTGCGGTTCACAAATCCGACTATCTGAGGCTTGTTAAACTGTAGTAAAGGATCCAATAAGGACGAAACATGTGTCTACAGTTGCTACCCTATTCAGTATAATAGTGCATAATTCGACTCCTGAATCCTAAATTTGTAGTTTTGTGGAACAATCAGGCTTTAATTTTTAACAATTAACGTTTGTTCTTATGTCTTTCAAGCAAAGTGCCTCCAATGCTGTAATGTCGAATGTTTGGCTGAGTGCTGCAATTGCTATAGTTTGAGCTGCTACAATGTCTGTTCGTTATTCAGCAAACGCTGTGATTCGTAAACTGAATAAAATACAGACTTGAAGTTTACAAGTAGTGCTAACAGATTCCGCACACACCAAAAATTGCATTGATTGAATAAAAAATTGTAAATATTGAGTATCTAAGCTTCTACCTAAAGTACTATTGCAGAAAGCTTATTAGGAAAAATAAAGAAACTAATTTATATGATTCATATTTTGTAAATGAACGACTAATATAATATAATAATCAGTTCTATTTTAGATCCCTTTAATCTCATGTGTTTCAACTCTTCAAATTTAATTCACACTTCACGTGATGCTAATGTTTAGTTTAAGATGAGAACACTAAATTAAATTAAATTCAATTTAAAATTACTAATCCTTGTAAATACTTGGAATTATCACACTGCACTTGATACTCTGTTATTTTTCTTCCCAATTTATTCGAATGAGTTTACTAAGTAATATAAAGATGTTAAAAATGCACTGAAACACGTGCTTATAATAACCTTGAGGAATGCAAAAATATGAAGTTACTCTAAAATTATGCTAATTCATCCGTTAATATTATATTTAAGTAAAACAAATTGTGAGTGAGATATATGTCCCAAATTCTCTAGAATTTTAGAATTATGTGGATCATTTATAATCTTTTCTCATAAAAATATGGAGATTAGGAATGATTATGATATTATAGTTTAAAGTTCTCAAAACAAAGCCATGCAAAAATACGTGCAGTTACTTTTTAATTTATTTCATACAGGAAGGTGACATCCCACAATAAAATGGATGTATGACGTCTGAAACCGCACTGAATGTGGGTAACTTTCAATTGATAGATTTATTTAATGACCAATAAAAAATTATGTGGGAAATAGTAGAATAAATATAATCACAAATCGTAAAACAAGAAACAATCATACGTAAATAAAAGACAATAACCGGAAGTTGATTCTTAACAACATCAATTTACATATTCACTTGTTTTTTATCCCTATATTTATTTTCGCGTGTTCAATTCAAAACAAATTGCTATCATTGTTTTGAATCTAGATTTAAAATTTATATTCTGAAGCTTAAACTTCATCAAACAGCACTTAGCTTTCACTTGTTTCGTCCACTCGACGCTCACTTGTTAAAATTGCGCACTCGATGCTCACTTGTTTAGTTGTATAAATCGCGCATCACTTGTTTCGCACATACGTTCGTATTGACGACTTTTCTGAGAACGCTTACCTGGGCAGTTAGTTGACATCTCGCAGTGATGGTGGTTTGAACTAATCAAAAAATGAGTGGACAAATCATTGAGCCTTCTGAGGGATACAGCTGGACCAAAATTTTGAGATTTGGCAATGAGTGTGATGATGACAGGTAATTTTTTGAGAATATTCCTGAAGTGGCACTTAAATTTATTTTAGTATTTGTGTTGCTGATTCATAATTTTTTTTTCCAAAATTTTTCTCATACGTCATGCTTATAAATTATTACTAGGTACAATCTGCCACTTTAAGTTTTTGCAATCATATGAATAATCTCTCACATATTTTGGATTGGCTCAAACTTTTTGAGAAGCGTTGGTAGTTTCACCTTATTGATACAAATGCTCTTTAATTCTTGGATTTGAGTCATAACTTCATTATCAAAGAATTGCTCGATTCCCGCAATTGTAATTTAGGACTACTTTTATCAGCCTTATTATAAATAATCATTTTGAAGCCTGATAATAATAATTACTCGTTTTTGCAACGTAAGTAGGCTTGCTTGAATTATATCTGTGAAAGCACCTTGAAACTAATATGATATATTTAAAACAAAAATTTATGAAATGAATGAATTCAAAAATCGTTCCATAATCTGTAGTTTCTTGAAACTAGGACTTTTCGACAAATGATACATACAACATACAAGAGGAAAATAGTATATTATTCAATGAGTTGTAATATAAGAATTGATGTTCAAAAATAAAACTTATTTATCAAAATAGTATTGTTGAACAGATTCAAAACAAATATTTTTGTGAATTTATTCCAATCTTCAATTCATTTAGAATTTATTCCTGCAATATATTGATAACATTTTTTATTGCTATTTACATTTTATGGCATGTGAATATTGATTAGTCTTGTATATTTTCCAAAAAATAATATAAGCCGCACATGCTTTTGTTTCGATTTGCGAAACAAATCAGGAAATTAGCGATAATTTTAAAAACAGATCGTGCCTAAAGCGCGCAAAGAATTCATTTAAACGCAGAGGTAGAAAAAACTTTCCTTTCGATTGCATTTTTTTATTTTCTCTGCAAGCTATGCTCCAATTCCTCAATCCTTGTTTCAATTTAAATTCATTATTTCGAAATAATTGATTGTATTAAAAATCTGTCCATTTTAATTATGAAGATTCATTTTGGATTAGTGATATATAGCTCAGTAACTGGTATAACACTTGTTCACTTAGCGATAAATAGAGTAAAGGAGTTGATGAATAGGGGCTTATATAAAAAAATTTATACAGTCAATCAAATTGAGTTTCTTCCAAGTGATATTCTGGCTTGATGTTTTACAGTCATTCACCAGCGAAGCGTTTGTTTCAATAACACCTGTTTCTGACCAATCACCATTCGGTGTCCATAGAAACGGACGATTCTATGACGAATGACTGTCAGAGAATCGCTTATTTCTATGAATCCTAAATAATGATTGCTCCTGAATATGCCTTTTCCATAAAAACAAACGTTCCACTCAACTGCACTTAATTGGCGAACGACTCTGGATGCCTCCGTTAGATTTTTATTAAAATGATGTATTGTCTGAGATAAATTTCGTAAATTATCTCCTTCAGCCATTCTTTCGGGAAAGGAAGAAATCTATATTCTGTGAATTATTATTTTTATTATTATTATAGTCTTTTTACATCTCCTTAAACCCTTTCGGGTGTCGAGATTAATTTCACAGTAATTATTTATTCGATCTTGCCAATAAAATCTTTTCATATTTTCCTCTGTTTCGCTATTTCTCGTGCAGTGTCACTATTAGTTTTGTTTCTTCTTAATATTTCTTCTACATTGTTTTCCCATGTCTTCACTGGCCTGCCTTTTCTCTTCTTAGCTGCTGTGCTAGCATTCCAAATGATTTTCGCCATCTTATTATCTGCCATTCTTATCAAGTGCCCGAACCAGGCAAGCTGTTTTTTTATCTATTGTCTTTTGTATGCTTTCCGTTTGTAGCTCGTTTCTAATTTGATCATTTCTTATTTTGTCTAATTTATTTATTCCTTTTACTTTTCTTAGGTATTTCACTTCTGTTCCTTTGGTTCAAAATCCACGTTTCACTTCCATATATAAGTGTTGGTCTATATATTGTTTTGTACAGTGTCATTTTCGTTGTATTTGTTACATATTTGTTATTGAGAATTGTTGTGTTCATCATGAAGAATTTTTTATTCGCAGCTTGTACTCTATTATTAATTTTCATAATCTAGGCTTCCCTTATTGTGTATGACCGAGCCCAGGTACATGTAAGTTTCTACCTGTTGTATTCCTTCGCCATTTATTGTTACATTTGTGCATATATCTTCACTAGATACCACCATGATTACAGATTTTTCGGTGTTTATTGACATGTTGTACTTTTTTGAATTGAATTATTAACCAAAATTAATTGAGAAAAGTACTTTTAATAAAACAATCAAAACTTTTCTCTACTTTTTATTAAAAATTACTTATGTACATTTCAGTAGCAAAGCTACCATCTTCAAAGTACAATGAATCAAAGCAGAAAATAAATCTTATAACTATAAACATGATACAAGATACCAAAATAATATCCAATCAAATCATAGAGCTTGAGGTGGGCGGAGCCAAGAACTACAATGTAAGTTTGAGTGAAAACAATTCAAAGTTATGCAATAAAGATTATTTAGAAAAGACACACATGAAGCAAAGAAGGAATCAAGTCAAAATACAGAGTTTGAGGTGAGCGGAGCTAAGAACTACAGTGTAATAATAAAGTAAAATCACAGGGAGAACTAATCAATGCAATTGAATAAAAGGTTATCTAAAGGAAACAGATCGAAATTCAATAAATAATTTTTGTTTGGCTTTGAAGCATGAACAGAATTTAATTATTCAAAAGATGTCTATGCAAGTCAATTTTAAACAAAAATAGTGCAAACGAGAGAATTTTTATGTTTAATGGATGAAACTATTCGAAATGATTATTAGTGATATCATTAGGTTTTTGGGTATTTCTAAAATAGACAGCTTTCATTTCCTATCACCAGGGAGCACTACAATCACTTTTCATGGTGAATAGAAGTTAAATTCATGTAAGGCTGCTTCCGTTAATTTAATTTTTTCTTAGCAAACTTTTTTAAATTCTGCATTTAATGTGCAAGAATTGAACTAATTCTGAGATGTTATCTGGTTTATTGATTGTTAAAGATTATTATGTGTACAAAATAATGTAGCATGTAGTACTTAAATCGAATTGAATGCTTTTGAATAGAACAATTGGGGCAAAATTCCTGAAACGCTTTTTCGAATATTCTACATAATTCTGGTAGTCGTCTAGGCCATGATTCTCACTTCAGGTAGTTGAGAAATCAGGAGTTCAAGCCCGCCGCACACGATGCAATTTTTCAAGCAATTCTGTTCACTTGGAGCCGCGCTGGGTGCTACGCTTGCTCCGATGCTAGAAGTTTGCTGCGCAGCTAAGATAGATCCTGTACTATTTTTTGCACTTGCTGCGCCGCTGGCTGCTGTCCGCAGCCAATCAGAAAGGGCGACGAAATCACGTGACTTCACCTTTAAATTGTAAGTCGCATCAGCACGCTGCACTGCATTATGTTTTGTGGTGTTTTGAAGTACAAATGCGTAGAAATTATAGCCAATGGAGAAGAAGTGAAATTGAGGCATACAAGAATGAGCCGTGTCTGTATCTGTACGCGGTAAGATCGTCAAACAACATGTTGAGAACTCCACCACTCTCTTGGACAAAGTTTTTCTTCATTTTTTTCTGTCTTGTAATTCTTATTGATTCGTAAGCTGTAATTGCAGTAAATTCTTCTGCTCTCCTCCGGCAATATCCATATTTGTAATAAGTGAGTATACGTTTGCGAGCTAGAAGGAGTGGCGCAGCTTGCATCATGTGCTGCGAACATAAGTCTCACACCAAGCGCAGCTCAAAGTAGCCCAAAGCGCAAGGAAACTTGCTGCAAGCTAAGTGAACAAAATTGCTTTGTGCGCCGCGGGCTTTAGATGATAAAAAAAACAGCAGTGGCCCAACAAGAAAATATAATTCGGTGTGGAATAGATATTATATTATCAATGAATTTTGTTCGTATAATATAGCGCCAAGTTTAAGGTTGAGGCCATTAATATTGATTTGATCAAAAAACTTGTTCTCATAGACCATTTGAGCATTTTTCTCTTAATCCCTATATACCGTTTGAGCCAAGTTTATTACTTTAATCTTTTATTCTCAAATAAATGTATCTTATTGAAATGCCAAAAATTGTGAGTTAATATAATAAACGAACTTGGATAGCAATTCATTTTATTTTATCATAAACAAATAACGACTGATATAAACTATATGGGTAGAAAAAAAAAGCATATTTACAAAAATTTACATTTTCTTACAGCTAACATAATTCATTTTACTGAAAATAGTCCAATTAGGGTGTTTTTCCCATTATTCTTACGTGATTGGTTTATTTAAGCTATTTGCATTGCACATTAAAGATTTTACATTCTACTTACTATCTTTGTGTATGGTCTATCCAATAATCTGTTAAGCTTCCGCCGTGCTCAAGTGGTACATAGGGATTACGGAAGACCTTGCTGTACGGATTAAAAATTTGACCGTCGTGCTCAAACGGTCTATGCCCGTTTATCTCAGGTTTTACGCGTGAGTCTTGGGATTTACCAAGGTAGCAAAAGATCAGTATTTTGTAGTCGTCAAGTCAATCCCAAGATTTTTCCAAGACAGATATAGGACTAATGACGAACTGTAATTTGAAAACCTCACAAAGATGTGTTATTCCAATTGCTGTAATCCGCATCTTCAATAGAGACTCAAATCTCAGTCATAACTAATCTTTTTCATGTCTGAATATTCAAAAGATTATAATGATCATTTTTAATAGAAAAACTTTATCACCGAACAAAAAACTTGGCTAATTAATTTCTTATGCAATTTCTAATTATAACTGTTGCAGATATGAGCGACTACTACGACGAGCCAAAACGGAAGATCTGACTGAAGTTTCCGGTATAGGATGCCTGTATCAGAGTGGAATTGATCGGCTAGGCAGGCCTGTTGTTGTCTTCGTCGGAAAATGGTTTCCTTTCAATAAAATCAATCTTGATAAGGTACTAGTAAGATTTATCTCAATTTGGAATACTAGATAAGAGAATAGTATTAGAAAAAAACTCCGTATGCATCCTTATTGCAAAAACTCTGACTGAAATGTTATCTGTGGCGTAATAGTGTTGAATCAGTACGAGACGTTGAAATTTTATTTCGGAAATCGACGATCCAAATCCAATTTAGAGGTTAATTTCTTCTAAATTCTTCACCATCCAATTTTGCAAGTTAAGCCCATTCTTTCTTGATTTTGGGTTCCAATTTTATTTTATCTCGTTCCAATGCAGTGAATCCGACTTCATTTAGTATTTATTATTTCTTTCCACTAGTGGAAAGACACAAATGAAGCAGCCCGTCGATGTACGTACTGCTTCTCGAACGTATAATTTACTTGTTTTACAAGTAATATAGGTTAGTTACATTACCATTGTTGATTTTTATGTTTTTTGTAGATGTTTTGATCAAAAAATATTTGAAACCCAAAACATCCTATCTAGATTGATGACAGCAATAAACTTTCCCTTTACCGGCCTTAACACCCTCTAATCAGAAGGCTCAAATTGTAATCCATTTTTACCGTTGGCCGTTCTTACCTCGAATAGAATATACGGAGTTTGAAAAATAACGATTAAATTGATCTGTATTTGTGTAACCAGGCATAAATTGTTATTTTTATTCCAGGCATTGCTGTATCTTATCACTCTGTTAGATCCTATCGTCAAGGGCGATTACGTAATCGCTTATTTTCACACTCTTACATCCAGTAATAATTATCCTTCATTCTCATGGCTTAGAGAAGTCTACAACATCCTACCTTACAAGTGAGAATTTCCTCTCTAAATCATGCAAATCGTTTTATACATTCTGTGTTTTGCAGGTACAAAAAGAATTTAAAAGCTTTCTATATTGTTCATCCAACGTTTTGGACTAAGGTATTTAATAGTAATTAAAGTATCAAGGGTGTTAAAAGGACAATAATGCCTGAGGTCAACGGTGTACTTTTCGAGGGCCTTCGGCCCCAGGTGTGTACGTTGACCGTAGGCATTATCGTCCGTTAACTCCCGTGGTGCCTTCAATGTTTAATGTCCGACTTTTTACTATTTCAACATGTTTGTTATTTTTCAAATAATAAACAAGTCAGACATAAATTGTTTCATTTTGATTGCTTGGTTAGAATACTGATTTTCGATTGTTTCAGATGATGACGTGGTGGTTCACAACATTCATGGCTCCAGCAATAAAACAAAAAGTTCATAGTTTGCCAGGGGTTGAATATTTGTATGCTGTTATGTCTCCCGATCAACTCGAGATACCTGCGTATATCACCGAATATGATATGACTGTAAGTTCTTCATCGTTGAAGTTTTTTGGCAATAATTTATTTTATAAATGATTAATATTTCACCCTTTTAATAGCGCAAAAGTTATGAATGTGGGATGTTCGGATGAGCTGCTTTTCAGAACTTGAATTCCAGAATTTATGATCTAATAGCTTTTTTGTTTGTTAGATAAACGGTCTGCGATATTTCCAGCCAAGTGCCCCAACATAAGAAGCTCGCCTTCTCGACTCCGCTAGTTTTCCGTAACCTGCGACTAATATTAATAATCTAACGTAACGATTTCGAAAACAATAACGGGGTACTATTGCAAAATAGCGCATACAAGCTGTGCCAAGTATACGTACTACGTACACACAATTCTTTCAGACACAGGGTTCGTTAGTCATCGTTGCATCGCCGTTCGCTGCTACATCTGGTGTCCGTATGTTAATGCTAGATTCTTTATAATACAAGTGTTACATTTGTTGACATGCAATAGTGTTCAAACATTATGTTGTTACCGTTCTTGAGAACATTTTGAGATGCAATATTGTTTGTATGATACATTTTTATATAATATTGTTGATTAATCAAATTTGAGTATATAATATACATCGTGGCCTCTGTGATTAGATATTGATATCTCAAAATCGAGTGATTGTTATTACTCGCTCATTCTGTAAATTGTCTGCAAACAAAGCCTGTTTTGCACAACAACTATTAACATATTCTCAGTAGCTGATGGAAGAAAATAATATTGAAGGCACCACGGGAGTTGAGCGGACGATAATGCCTACGGTCGCCGTACACATCTCGAGCTGGAGGCTCTCGGAAAGAATACCGTCAACTTCAGGCATTATTGTCCTCTAAGTATCCTTGATACCTTAATTACTATAATATTATCTCTTTCTCTTATGAGTGTATTAACAAAATTAAAAGATTCAACACATTGTATTATGTTTCAAATGATATTACAATCAATGAGAATATGTTCAAATTTATGCAAGTGTAGAACAGGCTTCAAGATTTGCCTCCTGCACATTCCTCTTAAGCTAAGAATCAAATTTGAACTAAGAGTACCCTTTCTTGGTATTCCTCCTGTACTGACTCCGTCAGTTTTAAAATTAAAAGTTGTCCACCCATGTTAGAAATTCAGAAATTATATTGCATATCTTTTACTCTTTCAATTAGTTTTTAAACAAATATTTTTGTACAAGATAAATATTTTTCTATTTCCAAAAGTCTTATGAAACGTGGACAACTTTTAATTTGATGTTTCCAAGTTGATGTTAACAAAACAATCATTCAAAAATTTTCAGCACCTATTTGTAAGAAACTTGGAATAACTATGACAGTATTACTTAGTCTACAATTAAGGTAGTTATTCGACGGCAAGCAACTTATAATTTTAAATATTGTAATTGACTTCAAAGTGAATATCCATTTGTTACGCTTCCAGCCATTAAAAACATCTACGTTAAGTTTTTTGTTCAACTAGAGTAATAAATATTTCTCGTAAGCCAACATTTTATAACACAATAATTCTTCACTTATGATAAATCTTGCACTGATCGGCCCTCGTTCTTCTAAATTTAGCTGCGTAAAAAATATGCTCGAAAATTTCCCACGTACAAATAAACAATATTTGGACAAGAAAAATTGAACTAGTTCTCAATGATTATGATTCAAATTTTTTTTACAGAGCGGTCTTTTTAATATTCTAAGACAAAGTTTTCTAATGGTCCAGTCAACAAGTTAAAAAACGTGCTAAGTCTTGCTACTGCGAATTAAAATACGTTCTATAGTTTGTTGAACTCGTTATGACGTCTGGAAAAAAGTGCAAACATTTCAAACTCGCTCATAAACATAGAAAATTCCAAAGAAAAGGGGTTAATACTTTTTATTTGATGTTGAAAATAATAGTAGGAGATTTATTCCAAACTGTGGGAATTTTTCGAATATGCAAATAATGTTAAGTACTCTATTCGTGCGCGTCACTTAGAATGTACTTAGGCCCTTGTATGGGAGTTGCCAGCTTTTCCCGTTAATCGGTAGGGTGAATCTAGATTTGCCAACTCCTCTACAATCATTGCCCAGAATAGCACCACCATTTAATAAAATAGTTGTAAGTTGTTGCATATTTTAACAAGAGTTATAAGTTATCAGTAGAACAGGAAAATTGTAGCCTTAATTCTGGGCTTTTGATAAATGGTTGAGTCCAGGATCGTACAGCAATTTTTCTCAGTATAAAACCGATTTATGTTTTGACAGTCAATGATTCATTTGTATTGTGATATATACATTTATTCAGAGAATGGATTTCTAATATCATTTGTATTCATTAGTATGTATATTTGTTTAATATTACATAGAACAAATTATAAATTTGAAATACAAAATGTATTCCCTAATATTTATTTATATTTTGGAATCAAATTCCTGATTAGATTATATGAGATTTAGAAATAAACTTTCTCATTTTCTTTAATTACAAGTCTTGATCACATATATTTTCATGAAATTTGAACACGTTAACAATTCACATAAATATGCACACTCCAGAGAATCGTCATAAAATTAATTAAATTGAAAATAGTCGAAGTCTAAATAATGAAGATATTCTAGAGTAAAGCTTGTAATCCAAGAGACCAGAGAATAATTTCTTTGTTTCAATATTTATTCTAGTTTTTTTGGTTATAATTTTCTTCTGTAGATATTAGAATTGAAATCAGAAGAATTGTGAGTTTGACGGAGGAGTATTATCAATATATGAAAAGGTGTGGAAAATATGATACTGCAGTTATTTGTGATCATCAGCAAAACGTAAGTTTATCTGTTGTTTTGATCTAATCTATTTTTTTCTCACAGCTACCAACATAGACGTAACTTCAAATTTGAATAACGACAAATGGACCACTGATAATTTCGAAAAATATCTCAGGTGAATAGGGTACCAATTTATTCAAGGATCAATTTATTTATTTCATATTCTATGGCAAATGCTAACGTTTATAAAATTTTTAATTACGATGCTACGATCGCACAGTGTATTTCTTGGGTAACGGACGGAGGAGAGAATAACCGAATCAGAAGCACGCACTGTTTGACTCTGTTTCTCCTGAACGAATTGAGATAATTGAAGTCTGTAAAAAATATCGTATTCTGCTCGATTCATTCTAATATAATAAGAATTAGTATTGAAATATGCATGGAAGGGTTGATATATAAAGGATTGAAATTAGTTGTTTTATAATAAATCGGATTATATACAAGCTTTCTATCACTTTTTGTTCATTATTAATTATAAACCGGAAAAGTAGTAGTTTCAGATAAAAAATTGAGTTTGTAGTTTGGGGGGGGTGGATTTTGAGGGTAAAATGGATATCGAATAGAAAATAATAAAATGTGGATCAAAAAATGGTTCAATAATGTATTTATTTATTTTCAAGAGAATCTGAAGAATATTATGATTACATTAATTATGTTAAGGAATACTTGGCTTGTAAGTTGGACTCGCTTTTGGTAGATCACCTTGAAATTTTTTTGATTTTTATCCAAGGGAATAGGATGGGCCCCGTGGATATGAGGATCCTCAGTCCCCACTAAAGACTAATGGGTAATATTACAAATTGAAAAACTTCAATTATAGGTAGGTCCCCAAGTTGTGTTAGTCCAGGGCCCCATAAATTCACAGTCCGACTCTGCCGATAATATAGCTTTCCTTATTTCTAATAGAAATGATTTTTTATCAATAATATCATTGATAAATATGCATGAAGAATCGAAATTTTGAATACTGTATACTGTCTTATAATAAATAATCAGCCCCAAAACAATATCTTAATTTTATAATAATGAATTATAGAAATATCAAATTCCATGGAAAAAAGATTTACTGGATGATGAATAAGTCATACTAGTTTATATTACAAACAATATTTCTTATTTTAATATTAAGATATGTATTTAAAAATATATTGGAATATTTATTTTGTGTACAAAATACAAGAATATTCATTAGTTCTTTCAATGCCAAATTTTATTTGATTAAATTTAAATCAATAATTGATGTTGTAATATGTTCATAGCAGCAAGCCCATGAATCCACTGCAGCGGGAGCCTAGTACGGCGCATCTATCTAACTCTCTCTAGCGCGTTGTGCTTATCCCAATGAGTTTGGAACGTACGTCGTCACTTCTAATAAGACTCATACAAATATCTTCAGTTTCATTCGGCGGCTGTTGCTTTCGGTGCGTGTTTCAATCAACATCTTTTTCGTGTAGCTCGTGGTTTTTGCGTTACTTTGGGGGTTTTGGGGCATATAAAGGGTGAAATTAGCTCGGTTTAACGTAAATTTAAATTGGGAAATCGTGATTAGTGTTTTTGCGTGCACCCTTCTGGTGCACTTGTTCGTTTTGCTATCAAGTATTTTTTTATTTTGTTTTTGCAAAGTCCTCCCGCTTAGGCGAGGCAAGGCCCTTCCGTGAGGGTCCAACGAGGGATCGGTGCACAAGCTAGGCCTTTTAAGTGGCCTTTTAAGTGCCTTTTAAGGTCTGGACGGTCTTGTCGGGAGTGCATAGCTCGTGTTTTCAAAGAGCGGGCCGGGGGCCCAACACCACGAGAAGCTGCGGAGCGAACAGCTATGCCCGTGTTATGTAAGCGACCATTCGGCTGTCCGGCTAGACACAGCTCGTAATTTGCTAAGAGGGGGATATGCAGAAGGACTCCTGGGGTTAGAATCAATAGGTCGACGATATAATATGTCTCTTAAACTTTAAAGTAACGCTCGTTATTTAGGCAGAAAGCAACCAACTTCGCGTAGTTAGCTCGACGATATCGGATAGGTTGAGAGGTTTAGGGAGAAAAATTATGAATGAATGTTGAATGATTGTGACTAATCAGAAAATTCCTTTTCAGCCTTCTTTTTTAGCTCATCAACATCATCTTCAGGACGTAAGTTAATTAAAAACCAATTTTTTTTCAGGTTTCTAATCTATTGGTTTTTTTGTCTGTTCACAGGTAGAAGCTGAGGTAAAAAGTTCATTTTATTTTTTTAAATTACCATCTAATTATTTTCTGATATTTAAATTATAATTGTACTAATATTTGTGTGTTTTTATTAATTTCAGAGTCTGGAGCAGCAGTCTAAGACCGCATCAGTTGGAGGATCGCACCAGAGGCAGAGAACGAATTGCAGTCAAAAAATTATCATGCATCAGCTGAGCTACCATCGTTGAAGCAACTACTGTTGGAGCAGCCTCCGCTGGAACTAAACAAACTTCCCTTTCAGCTTTCTTTTTCAGGTCATTACCATCACCACAACATCAGAACGTAACAATAAAAAAAAAATGCTATATAATAAATTTCTAATCTTCTCTGAATGTATTACAGTTTGCCCAACAGCTGAAGAACACATCATCAGCTACAGAAAATCAACACAGCAGCCGAATCAGAACCCAGCAGCTGTCTAAGAAATCCTCCAGTAGATGCAGAAGATCAGTACATCAGTAGCAGCTGTTCCAGGTTCCAGATTCAACTATCAAAGAGGTCAACTGATTAGTTTTGGCCCGCCGCTTGCAAAGTTCAAGTAAGTTCAATTTCTTCCTAAATTTTCCGACTTGTAAAAATTATTTTGTTGTTTTAGTTGCAGCGAGCGAAGAAGCCACTTCTTTGGTCTAGGTTTCGCTGGGGTTTCCCTAGGCCCAAAGGGAGAATTCCTGGAGAAGAGTTCGTCTCTTTCCCCTTAGTCATTGCCTGGGGGCGAACAAGGCATCGCGAACAAGACTTCAGCATCGAGTAATCAACAATTAATCTTCGAATCCTTGTACCCTTTCCTAATTCCCAAAATAAACTCATTTATCCAAAATTTACTGTTGTATTTATTTGTAAAACCTATTTAAATCATTTTCAGAAGTAGTTAGCCTCAAAATGTCTCCTTGATCCGTAACTTATTTCAAAATTATCAAATAATACCTTTTTCCCAAAATTAATTATATTTTATTTATTTTAGAAACTTGTATATTATTTTTACAATAATTAATAAATAATAAAAATCTCACAAATAATATTTTATTATTAAACTTGTAAGCTCAAATTTAAATATCAAATTATTAGCGGGAAATCCGCAGTGCAAGTTTTGAATAAATTGAAAACCTCTTTTTCAAATCCAAAACGATACTAGTCGTCATATTTAGAAAAAATTTGTTTTAACAAGAAGAATAAATATATTGTTAAGTAGTTTCTAGAATAAATTAAATTCATTGATAACTTGTATGTTTTATTTTTAAAGTAAATACAATTATAATAAAATTATATTGTTAAGATTTGAATATCATATTGCCGTATTGAAATTAAGTAAGTATATGCTTTTATTTTCTCAATCTTTTGAAAATTTAGGAGTAAAGTTCAGAAATTTATTTTTATTATTTTTATTTTTAAAAAATATCAACTTTATCCAAAATGAAATATTTAAAAGGCTCTGATATGAATAACATGTCAAATAGTCGCTTTTTTCGTTATTTAAGAATTTTTGTTCAAAAACGTGCTATATGCTGCCATCTCTTACTAACTAAATAAACTAGTGTCTATCCAAAAATGTGTTGACTGTGGATGTACGAGCTTTTATACATTATTTTTAATCAAAATATAATCTTCATTGAATTCTCACAAGTATTAATATTGATTCATAGTTATTATTTAGGTCGTGACTCAAGAATTATTTAGATAAACACAATGCCCAAGAAGTGTTCTTGAGAATGCCGGTAAGGTACGCGTTGATCACCGGTTATATCTGACAGCTTCGGATAAAGAAATATGGAATAAAATAACTGTCAATAACTTGCCAAAAAAATATATTCTAATACAAATCTTCCATCAAATCAGAATATAAAAAAAATAATTCAAATTTTCACACAGTTTTCCAAATTAAAATTAATTAAGCATTCGGAAAGGTCATTGCATTATTTGACCTCCATACCTGTAAGGCTCAAATATAGAAGGAAGGACATGGTTTTGAAATTAACTCCATAATATAAGCTTTCCATTAGTGTTTGATTCATCAGTATACGATAATTTATTCAAGGAAAATATCTTTGGAACGCTCTTCAAATAACCAAAAGTTATAACAACTTAGCTTAGGCACTCAATCTTAGGAGACGATTCCCTTTATTGGAGCACACAATGTATAAATACAATACTAATAATTTTTTCGAATTATTTTTAACTTTGGGCCTTGTTGATGCTGCCATTACGTTAAGAACGCTCAAAACTTACTGATTCAATTTAAAAAATACATATTTGAACTCTCTACTATTATAAATGAACTCAAAAGTGTTACAGTCCATCTTAGTGTATCATATAAGGTTGTAAGTTAAATGAAATTGATCCCAATTCGTCATATTAATTAGGTCTAGTCGCAATGCAAGCTAAGGAATATGAATTTTATTAAATCGTCTTTACGACAATCCTGACGTTTGATTGGATAATACCATAAGGACGAAAATTGTATCCTCAATTTCCGCACGATTTTAGAAATAGAGACCCGTATTCTCCAAAGCGGTCCAAGTAGCCTCGCGCCTCAAGCTGGCAAGAATCAGATTTGTATATTTCTTTCAAGCTATGAGTTTATTTTCATTTTGTATATAACATTACCTTGAGACTCATATTATTTAGTATCAATTTGTGGTGTTAAAAAGTAACATGATAAAAAACTTATGTACAAGTATTTTCTGAAGTTTATAGTATGTAAAAATATGTAATTAAATTAGTACCACATCAGGTTTTCAAAATAAGTTGCCATTTAGTCACAAAAAAATAAAATTAAATTAGGATCTCTCAAAACGAGATACATGCTGCCATCTCTTTGATTTTTGTGAACTAACAAGTAATCAGGTCATACAATATAATTGCTCAACAAGTAATTGTAATTTTATAGGTCAATTTCTAATAGAGAGCTTTTAGCTCCTGAATAAATGATTTAGGATTCATCAATCGATCTTTAGTGGAAAGCTTATATTTTATTACCCATTTCAAAACCAAGTCTAGTCCTCAAGCTTCTGAATTCACGAAGTATAAGGGGTGAAAAATGCAACAAGAATCAGGTCATACAATATATCTGCCTAATAGATAACCGCAAATTTATGAATCAATTTTCAGTAAAAGGCTTATATTTCCTGAATAAATAATCGTCTATTGATGAATTAAACACTAATGGAAAGCTGAAATTATGGAGTTAATATCAAAACCATGTCCTCCTTTCTATATTTGAGCTTTACAGGTATGGAGGTCAAATAATGCAATGACCTTTTCGAATACTTAGATAATTTTTATTTGGAAAACTGTGTGCAAATTTGATTCAATTTTTTTTATATTCTGAAAATGTATTTGGTTGGCAAGTTATTGAGAATTATTTAATTTCATATTTTTTTATTGGAGCTGTCGGATTTAATCGGCGATCGACGTGTAGTTTACCGGTACTCATTCTCAAGAAGACTTCATTGGCATTGTGTTTATCTGAATAATTTTTGAGTCATTACCTAAATAATAATAATAAACCAATATTTATGCTTGTCAGAATTTAATGAATAGTATATTTTGATTTAAAATAATGTATAAAGGCTCGTTCATTAACAGTCAACACATCTTTGGATAGGCATTAGTTTGTTTAGTTATTAGGAGATGGCAGCATCTAGCATGTTTTTGAACTAAATTTATTAAATATAGAAAAAAAATAAAACTTTTTGGCACGTTTATTCATATCAGAGCCTTTTAAATATCTTATTTTGGAATAAGTTGATATTGTTTAATCATTAAAATAGTAAAAATAAATTTCTTCACTTTACCCCTGAATTTTCAAAAGATTGGGAAATAAAGGCATATACTTCATTTTAATATGATATTCAAATCTCAATTACACAATTTCAATTTATAATTGTATTTACTTTGAAAATGAAACATGCAAATTATCAATGAATTCAAATAATTCTAGAAACTACTTAACCTTAATGGAACAACTATTTTTTTTTTCCAAATATGACGACTTGTATCGTTTTTGCATTCGAAAAAGAGGTTTTCAATCAATTAAAAACTTGCGCTGCGGATTGCCCGCTAACAAATTCATATTTAAATTTGAACTTACAAATTTAATAATAAAATATTATTTGTGAGATTTTTATAATTTATTCATTACTGTAAAAATGATATACAAGTTTCTTGAATAAATAAAATACAATTTATTTTGGGGAGAAGGTTTTATTTGATAATTTTGAAATAAGCTATGGAACAAGGAGACATTTTAAGCATAACTACTTCTAAAAATGATTTAAATAGGTTTTAGAAATAAATACAACAGTAAATTTTGGGGAAATGAGTTTATTTTGGAATAAGGAAAAGGTACAAAGGTTCGAGGATTAATTGTTGATTACTCGATGCTGCTGTGCTGTTGGAAGTCTTGTTCGCGATGCTGTTGCGAAGTTGTAAGCCTTGTTCGCCCCCAGACAACTAAGGGGAAAGAGACGAACTCTTCTTTGGGAATTCTCCCTTTGGACCTAGGAAAACCCCAGCGAAACCTAGACCAGAGAAGTGGCTTCTTAGCTCGCTGCAACTAAAACAACAAAATAATTATTACAAGTTGGAAAATTTAGGAAGAAATTGAACTTACTTGAACTTTGCAAGCGGCGGGCCAAAATTAATCAGTTGATTTCTTTGATAGTTGAATCTGGAACCTGGAACAGCTGCTACTGATGTACTGATCTTCTGCAACTACTGGAGGACTTCTTGGACAGCTGCTGGGCTCTGGTTTTGCTGCGGGGCTCTGATTCTGATGCTGTGTTGATTTTCTGTAGCTGATGATGTGTTCTTCAGTTGCTGGGCGAACTGTAATACATGTAGGAAAGATTAGAAATTTATAATATTGCATTTTGTTTTTTATTATTACGTCCTGATTTTGTGGTGATAGTAATGACCTGAAAAAGAAAGCTGAAAGAGGAGTTTGATTAGTTCCAGCGGAGGTTGCTCCAACGGTGGTTGCTCCAACGATGGCAGCTCAGCTGATGCTTTATAATTTTTGGACTGCTGCTCGTTCTCTGTCACTGGTGCGATCCTCCAACTGATGCGATCTCCCAACTGCTGCTCCATGCTCTGAAATTGATGAAAACACACAAATATTAGTACAATTATAATTTAAATATCAGGAAATATTTTAATGGTAATTAAAAAGAATGAAATAAAATTTTTACCTCAGCTTCGACCTGTGAACAGACAGAAAAAAGAACAAATAGATTAGAAACCTGAAAAAAAAAATTGGTTTTTTATTAACTTACGTCGTGAAGGTGATGTTGATGAGCTGAAAAAGAAGGCTGAAAAGGAATTTTTTGATTAGTCACAATCATTCAACATTCATTCATAATTTTTCTCCCTAAACCTCTCAACCTATCCGATATCGTCGAGCTAACTACGCGAAGTTGGTTGCTTTCTGCCTAAATAACGAGCGTTACTTTAAAGTTTAAGAGACATATTATATCGTCGACCTATTGATTCTAACCCCAGGAGTCCTTCTGCATATCCCCCTCTTAGCAAATTACGAGCTGTGTCTAGCCGGACAGCCGAATGGTCGCTTACATAACACGGGCATAGCTGTTCGCTCCGCAGCTTCTCGTGGTGTTGGGCCCCCGGCCCGCTCTTTGAAAACACGAGCTATGCACTCCCGACAAGACCGTCCAGACTTAAAAGGCACTTAAAAGGCTACTTAAAAGATCTAGCTTGTGCACCGATCCCTCGTTGAACCCTCACGGAAGGGCCTTGCCTCGCCTAAGCGGGAGGACTTTGCAAAAACAAAATAAAAAATACTTGATAGCAAAACGAACAAGTGCACCAGAAGGGTGCACGCAAAAACACTAATCTCGATTTCCCAATTCAAATTTACGTTAAACCGAGCTAATTTCACCCTTTATATGCCCCAAAACCCCCAAAGTAACGCAAAAACCACGAGCTACACGAAAAAGATGTTGATTGAAACACGCACCGAAAGCAACAGCCGCCGAATGAAACTGAAGATATTTGTATGAGTCTTGTTAAAAGTGACGACGTACGTTCCAAACTCATTGGCATAAGCACAATGCGCTAGAGAGAGTTAGATAGAGACGCCGTACTAGGCTTCTGCTGCAGTGGATTCATGGGCTTGCTTCTATGAAGATATTACAACATCAATTATTGATTTAAATTTAATCAAATAAAGTTTGGCATTGAAAGAACTAATGAATATTCTTGTATTTTGTACACAAAATGAATGAAATATTTCAATATATTTTTTAAATACATATTTCAATATCAAAATCAGAAATATTGTTTGTATATAAAATTCGTATGACTTATTTATTATTCAGCAAGTCTTATGTTCATGGACTTTGATATTTCTATCATGCATTATTATAAAATGCAAATATTGTTTTGGGGCTGATTATTTATTATAAGACAGCGCAGAATTCAAAATATTAATTCTTCATGCATATTTATCAAAAATATTATTGATGAAGAATAATTTCTATTGGAGATGAAACAAGCCAAACTATCGGCAGGGTCCGATCGTGAATTTATGGGGCCCTACTACCTCAATTTGGGGACCTATCTATAGTTACAGTTTTTAATTGTTTTTTTTTTTTATTCAATTCGCAATATTACTCATTGTCTTCAGTGGGGACTGAGAGCCCTCTATATCCACGGGGCCCCAAAAGCCTTTGACTATTAGTACTGATAAAAAAATCCGGATCAATATTAGAAATATACAATAATATCAATCTCCAGAATTATTTTCATTATAAATGCAATCAAAACTTAAGCTGTGTTGAAAAATGTTTAATGGAGGATGAAAATTATTGTATTAAAATAAGGGCTGCAAAAATTTTAAATTTAAGTATAACAAAAACCTCAAGATCCTGATTCTATTTCCCTGGACAAGAATAAAAAAAAGCCATATATTCCTTAACATAATTAATGGAATTATAATATTCTCCAGATTTTCTTTTGAATAAATACATACATTATTGAACAATTTTTTGATTTACATTTGATTAATTTCTATTTGATATGCATTTTGCCCTCAAAATCCACCCCCTGAACTACAAATTAAATTTTTTACCTAAAACTACAACTTTTTCGGTTTATTATAATGGACAAAAGGTGATAGAAAGCTTGTATAATTCAATTTATTATGCAACAAACAATTTCAATTCTTGATATATCAACCCTTTCATGCAGTCAAATACTCGAGACTATTTTCAACCCTTGATCCACCAACCCTGCCTGTACGGGGGTTCAAATGATTCGACGAAAATGCTTGACAATTCAACAGTTTCAATTACTTAAGATATATGATAAAATGAATTCAACACCAATACAAAGCTTTTGTGGACCGTTTATGACATCTACAACTGACTTCAACCCTCTATCTTAATGATAATCTGAAAATAATATACCACACGCTTAGAGCAAGCTAATGTGGTGCCATTTATTATAAAACCAGTATCAACCCTTTATATTCCTACCCTAATGCATGATGTAACAAAAATCTGACATATTTTGGAAGGTTATATCTGCTAAAATAATAATCATAGATTAATAAATCAGACTTTGGGCAGAAAGCTTGCATAGTATCATCCTTTCTCGATTTTTCAAACCTATAGATCATTCCAATCAAGAACGGTTCAAGGGCTCGTATGGGACTACGATTTGAGCCTTCTGATTGATCGAAATGCGTACTCATATTAAATGCTAGATTCAAGAAAAGTTTACTGGAAATGAATTCAAGAAATAAAAGTAACAAATATATTCACTAATTACCAGAATAGATACAAATTTAAAACTTCGAGCAGTACAAATCCATTTATGGTATTTATTGAACGACTAACAAATGATGCAACTGACAGATAGCCAAGTGCGATTTTTGTGCTAATATGGAACTGTTTCACATTTTGGCCAACCAGAAGGCCTAAATCGTAATCCTATAATAGCCCATGGATCTTTCTCAACTTAAATGAGCTATAGATTCTAATTTAAAACACTTTCAATACTAATTTTTATTACATTAGAATGATTCGTGCAGAATATGATATTCTCTACAAACTCCAATTATCTCAAATCGTTTTATAGATACACAGTCAAATAGAGTGCTTCTGATTTGGCTATTCTCTCCTCCGTCCGTTACTCAAGTAATATAGCTTGCGATCTTAGCATCTTTATGATGTTTATACCAACAAAAATTATCAGAATCGATTCTTCTACACATATTTTTATTTAGTATATACTAATTTCAGGATATTTAGGCTTCATATTTTGAAATTAAGCAATTAAGTCAAATTTTTGTGGTTTTTCACTTTCTGACCCATGATATAAACGAGAAGTATTGTAATAATGATTTTTCGACAGTTGGAGATTTTTAAGAATCTTTATGTTTTAGACCCTACTGAACTCGAAAAACATAATTTTGAAAAATGTCAGCCCGTCTGTGTGGAAGCACGATAACTTGAGATCGTATACGACTTCTCAACTGAGACTACATATTTAAGTTTTTCATCAAAAAGTTGAATTCATGTTCGTAGATGAGCCTTTTTCAACCAGCGGTACCAGAATTTTATTGATGGAATTTTTAGCGTTAATTTTATAATCGTTAGTATTTATCATAAGAAATTGAATAACTAAAATTGATCCTCGAATAATTTGGCTCCTTATTCACCTGAGATATTTTTCGGAATTAGATAATACAAGGGAAGGTTGAAATAGTTATTTTTGTATTAAGTGTGCGAAGTGATTGTTTTTTTTGTTGCGCGTGAGAATGTCAATTTCAACCGAGACCGTGAGGTCGAGGTAACAAATTCATTCGACAGCGCAACACAAAATACAATCACTTCGCGCACGAAATATAAACAATATTTTTTCGCCAACTGTCAAAAAATAATAGATCGACAATAATCATTGTTTTATTCAGTAAAATGTAGGAAAAAAGTACAAAATAAAAGTAATTTGCAGTCACCTGGGTATTGTAACCAGAAGAATGCGCAATTGTTGTTTGATAAATAAGGAACTGTCAACAATTAATAGTTTTGTGTACAAATTCATATTTCTTTTTTGTTAAATACCTGTTTGTTTCTATCCTTGTAGAATTGTTTAACTGTATTATATTAGATTAATGGCCGGTTTTATAAAAGACCAAGTCAATTTACTCTCAAAATAAATTTATCCTACTTAACAAATTCTAATCGTTTTGAATTTCTTTATGACAACAGAATCATTGTTGTCAAAAAATCGACTGTCATTTAACAGAGTAAATTTTATTTACTCTTGAAGAAGATTACTCTGCCCTTTATAAAACCGGGTATAAGTATGCAAAAATATGTTTTACTTTTTTACTAGTGAAAAAATTACGAACTTTGCGTATCCATAACAATACAAAAATATAATGTTTTTTTGACATTAGGTGAAAAATGAGTTTTTTTCATTAGCCATATTAATTCAACAATTACTCTTTATTCAAACGTTTCTTTTCTTTGCTTCTTTCTCGAGTTTTGTCTCCTGGTTTGCTTCTTTTGCAGAAACAGAAAGAAGATTATGTAGTGCCATTTATAATGAAACTAGTTTCTACTTTTGAACTTTCAGCTCTGGCGGTATAGGGGATCAAATATTGCAACAAATATCTGGCACAATATTTTTCATCTTCCAACCCTTGCATTGCCATAGCTCCACGTTTTTGGTTGCGATATAGTTGCTTGTGATTAATATTCTTGGTTTATTATTAATTTGAATTGTATCACATTCTGCTCTTGCGTTAAAAGATTTTGAAGAAAAAGTTTGTAACAGAATCTGTCTTTCTCATTTTTAAAATCGAAATTTCTTGTCAGTTCAATTCCTCAGACATTTTTGTCGATTCTATTAAATGGGTTGGACAACATGTTCCTTACAAATTTTAAGTATCTTGTTTCGTTCAGAAATTACAGCAACAAACATTGTGCTACTACAGTAGACGATTTTAGAAATATTATTGAGTATTGGATTTCAATCGATCATATTTGTACTTATAAAGATATTATGATAAAACTTATCATCACATTATATCTAAGTATGTAGATCACAATACTTTCAACACATTCTGATATACTTAATTGAGTCGAAAGGTACAGCTACAAACTTTAAATATTATTCATCAGATTATTGTACCTGTATTCTTTGAAATCTTTCGAAACTGATTTTTATTACATTAGAATGAATCGTGCAGAATATGATGTTTTTTACAGACTTCAATTATCTTAATTCGTTTAGGAGATACAGAGTCAAACAGTGCGTGCTTCTGATTCGGCTATTCTCTCCTCCGTCCGTTACTCAAGCAATACACCGTGCGATCGTAGCATCCTTAATTCTTACGAATGATGTTTATAACAACAAAAATCATCAGAATCGATTCTTCTATTCTTTTTGATATATTTTATCTTAGAGTATACAAATTTCATGATATTTAGGTCTCATATTTTAGAAATTAAGCAATATTTTTTGAGATTTAAGGTCGAATTTTTGTTTTTTACTTTTTAATATAATAGGGGAAGTATTGTAATCGTAATTCTTTGACAGCTCTAGATTTTGGAGGATATTTATGTTTCAGACCCTACTGAACCCGAAAAACATATTTTTGAAGAAAGTTGGTCAGTCTGTGTGAAGGCATGATAATTTGAAAACGTCATTATTATTAAAATTTGAAGTTGAATCTATGGTAGTAGATGTCTCCAAAGTCTGGATCCTGCAGTCAGGATTTTATACCTAAAATCAATTTTTACCGTGTTCGATCATTTAATTCTAATTTAAATACTCATGATTTCTCTTCTCAATCCATTATTATGTAATTCGTAACGATTTTGTCGGGCATGCTCTTTGCATCGTTCTTCTTCGTTCACCTTCGCCAACGTGGACTTCCATGCGGTAACCAGAATGACAGCAAGAGAGAAACTCCAAACTCGTTTCGTTTAGTTTACGTTTGATCGCTGGCGAAGTGTCTGTGTTGTTCGATTCCGTTCTCGCGAACTATGAAGCTCGAAAACAATGCTGCATATGTTACAAACAGTTGTTGTCTTTGCTGATTGTTTGGTAGGATGAGTGCTTACTTGGATTTTTTGTGCGACGTTAGATAGTGACTTAGTGGATTTTTATAATGCTTCCTGGAGTTAGGATGTGTGTGGTGATGCTGGCGGTTGCGAGCCACTTGGGGGCTACTCCTCTCGAACCTGCTGCAATACTAACACAAGGTAATGCTGATATATCTATTCAGTAAGGAAAAATTCAAAATAACTTTGAGAAGATAACTAGATATTCATATTTGAGGCATATTTCATTTGCTTCAAGTGCTTTGTTTTGGATTATTTTCAATCAGAAAAAGTTTGAACCTGTCGATGCATCTCAAATATGTAAAAAACTAAATTGAATGTTGATTATCAATATATTGTAGGTTGTAATTCCTAAGTGCTCTGTTTTGAATTAACTTTCATCAGAATATTTCGATAATACTAACTCGATGAATAAGATCCAATTATTTATTGGTGAATAATATCGGTGGAATTGTAAACTGATCGGAAATTCCAAAATATTGCTCAATTTGATGTAGTTTCAAAAAGTTACTGTGAGTTGAGTATAGAACTTTATCAGGTAAAATTATTCTTTCGCAATCGTTTTCCTAATAGTTTTTAGAAAAATATGTTTCGCATATAGAATTCAGAGTAAAAAATTCAATTACGAAATTAATTAGCTCACAAAATAGTGGCAGAAATTGTATAGTAAAAACAATATTCATATGCATTCAGGAGAAACTTATGTTTGACATTTAATTAATCAGAATAGTTGCTGCTCAGAATAGACATAGTTTGTCCAATTCTCTGCCGTTATGGCCTTCTCAGCAAGTTTATTGTTGGGAATTTAAACTCTATTTATGACGGGTAATATATTAAGTAATACAGATTCATATTTGAAGTTTTCTTATTTGTATTTATTTCGAGGTTTATCCAATAGCTATGATAATAAAATAGAAAATCTAGAAGTAAAAGTTACTACATGATATGTAATATGAAATATTTAAAATTATATCTTGCATAGCTGTAATTAACACAATAAAACGATTGTTAATGTTACACATTAAATAAATTAATAATATCGAGAGTCTGGCGAAGTTTATTTTAAAATTTCACATTGAGCGAGAAGTAGCTTCACTTCTTGGTATCTAGTATATTCCTAGTTACTAAGTCAAAACCATAACGGTAGAGATTTGAATACTATACTCTGAATGTTACTGCACTGCCCATATTAACATCGAGTACTGGAACAACCAAAAAGAAATTTGACATAATTTACATTTGAGATAATAATTAGTGCCTGGCTGCACCCAGCTTATCAATCATAATAGGAATGAAAGAAAAATTTTATTAGACTAGAAAGTAATCGGCGAAATATATTATATGTTACCAACCTATCCTATTGGCTACGTGCATGAAGTCTACTAGCGCCTCTAGCGGGCAATGGAGAACGATTGAACTCCAATCTCATCATTGTTCCATACCTATAATTTTTAAATGTACTAATATTATTTAATTCGGCTGTGTGCTGATAAAATAACTTGCATAGCATAAAAGGTACGCTGAAATTATTTATTTTGAGTATTTTTTTCTTCAATTATAACGTACTTATTAGAGAAAACGTCTTAATTCGTCCAAATTGACAGGATGACCTCAAATTATCATGCCGATGATCTTGCGGATCGGGTTTGTATGTATCAAATACTGTATCCCTTTTACCGACGAAGCATTGAAGAAAAGCGGGAAATTAGTTTTGCCATATTAAACATGTTGAAGAATATGTTGCTGACAATATTAACAACAAAATGATTGCGAAGTGCATCCGACAAACTTCTATCTCTGAAACACCTTATAAATTAGAGATAGAGATAAATTCATCAATCCAAAATCGATTATGAATTTTTCTAATTTCACAATTGAATTACAAACATCTTCAATAATGAAAGACAAATAATACTCTATTTACCGCTTTGATCCACTTCACTTGTTTTTTTTATGTTATAACTGGGTACATGAAACCTATGAAACTAAATTTCACTTGAATCATCCTTAACACAACAGCCTGGAACAGAACAAGCGTTTTCCTATGTTTTATATGCAATTATTTTCACTTTTAAACTACAATGCTCAATGACAGCTTAATGACGTATTCTGAGAAATGGAGCTTAATGCTTATACTGGTGCTCACCAGGAGCGCTCGCATCGATATTTGTTTAAACTCCGCCCCCTTGCACATAGCATATATGGTAGGATATAGTTTGAGAAACCTCATTTTGGTGTATTCAATAGTTATTTTTGATTCTAGATCGCGGAATGTCACTTTTGTATTCGAGAATGCAAAAGAATTTCGCAATCATATATCAAACAACGTTCTTCTCGAAAACCACGTCTCAAAATTAATAAAAATATCAAAACAAAATTTTGAAATTTAGAATCAATCGATGTTACTTTTGATGTTGCTATGATACCAATACAGTATATTTAAATATTTTCCAACCTGGCTGCGAAATGTTTCGCATCCTGGCTGCGAAGTATTTCGCGTCCTGTAAACAAAACAATCATTCCGCATATCTGTAGTTGTCTTCTAAATGTTCACTTTTTTAATTTTGCGTCGTTGAGAGATACCTTTGAAACGGAGTTTTTCAATCAGAAAATTTTTGATTCACCTTAATGATAAAAAATGTAACGAAGACTGTAGGAAGAATATAATAGTAGTTCGCATGAAATTATTAATTATGTATTAATTTGAAGCTTCATATGCAGATGATGTTGTTTTTGGTGGAAGTGAGAAACAATTTAGAAAAATGACCCATAGAACTACTAAGTGCCAATTCATAATGTGCGTAAACATAAGGAATACAAAAAAACATAAACGTAAGAAATTATGTATGTGTACAGTGGTCGTAATGTGAAATATTGAAGAAGAGTGCTTTTTCATTTTACGTTGGTACAAATTAGGGTTATTGATGTATTGTGTTGGTTTCTCTGACTGTCATTATCAAATATTCTATTAATTTCGATTTTGTTTCGTGTTTAATGTTTTTCTTTGGTTTCACTTTTATTAGTTTGGAGTTTAGTTTGTTTTGTTTTATTGTATGATGTCTGAAAAAGATCTTGCGATTATTTCACTTTTATTGAAACTGCATTATTAAAGTCGCCAACGAGAGAAATATCAAGACGAGGAAGAAATTGTTGTTTTTATTTATTCATGATTCTATGTCAATCATATTTAGAGCACGTTTCGATCCAGGGTGTTGTCAACTGTCAGATGAAAACATGTGTTTGAAGTTGACGCATGCGCTATTAGTTGTTTCGTACGTGAACATAACATAAAATTGAATTTATCTCAACTTCACGTTTTCATTACGTAGCTCTTATGTCAATACATAAACGTAAGAAATACGTAAGAGTATTGTGAACACCGGCATTGAAATACAGTAGTTCAACTTCACGTTTATGTATACGGTTACGTACTCCTTACGTTTACGCACATTGTGAATTGACAAGGATATAAATTTGATTTCCAATGTTATGGGGTTCGAGAAGTTTAAAACCGACTGCAATGTTTTGGAAAATGTCGTGGAACTAGAACAATGAATTTTTTCACAAGTGTTTTATGGCTGAAACTTCCATTACCTATTTTATTGGCATGAAATTTGAAAACAAGGAATTTGGTATTACTTTTAGTACAAGTTCACTCGACTGTTTGAACCTTTTGGGCTGTTGCGAATTGCATGTCTCTCAGTACTAGGCTTTAAATCACTTTCCAATTATTTCATATTACAAAGGCATGCAAAATGTTGTCACGAAACACCTATTTTTATTTCTCCGACCTATACTATAAAAGGGGAAGTATTGTAATCGTAATTTTTTGACAGCCCAAGACTTTGATTAATCTTCACGTTTTAGACCCTACTTGTCTGTCTGAAAGCACGATAACTTGAGAACGCGTTCAAATTTGTGATGAGCTTTCTTGCGTTCAATTCATAAACGGTAGTATTTATCATGAAATATGAAATAACTAAAACTAATCCTTGAATGATTTGGTACAGCATTCACACAAAGCATTTCTTAGAATTATCCGCGGCTCATTTGTAATTATCAAAATTTGAATTATCATGAAATCCGTTATATTTTTCTGAACCAAAGGAATAATGAGAATCATAATGTGAAGTTACAATTATTATCACTTCTATTTTGACATCACATGCAAACGTTCGTCAATTGCTTATTTAAAATAAGTAATTTGGCTATATCGTGTTTGGTCAATCAAATTAAAACTTGTGTGGAGATAGTTCTAGTAAAAGTATCAAAGAGGATATTTAAACGATTGTCAATTGATTCTTTCACAAATCATTTGAATGATGTCTAGTTTAGTATCAATTTCAAACTCTCGTGGAAATGAGCTCAGTAGATATTAAAAATAAATAATTAAGTAGTGCAATTCACGTTACCATCTTCAAATTACACTTTGAGCGATCAAATGTCGAAACTGTGTATTCCAATTAATCAAAGACTTCGAAAATCTAGAAAAGAACTCTTGAGAACTAAAAAATAACCGCCATCTGTCACTGTAACAATGACAGCTGTCACTTTAACAATAACAGTTATCACTTTGATAATAAAAGCTAAATTCCTGAAACAGCGATGAAACTGGCCATTAAATTTATGGTCGGAGAAGTACTGTAGACACAGCGAATTTAAAAAAAAATCTATTTGTAGTTTGTACTTCAACCGGAAAGCGTGCATCGGTCAATAAACAGGGAGTGAATGTTTCAGAGAGACTAAATGCGGAACGAATTTGTGTATAAAGAATGTCATATTAGAAAGATTGTGGCTGGAACAGTGAGAGTGAGACATTCAAAATAATTTATGAGAGTGAAATTTGAAGATAAGAAATTGTGTGGATGTCCTGTGTATGTGGAGATTTTTGCTGATTTGTTTCGGTAAGAGCTTTCGGGTAGGAAAAATAAACAAGAATATGAATAAAGCGAAAGAGGTGTGTTTGGATAGGGTGTCTGACAAAGAATGATTGATGTTGAATGTTTTATAGGGTTCATTTCAACCTCATTTTGAGACAAAGTGTACATAATGTATGGAGTTCTTGGCGAGCAAGTTACACTCGCATTTAAAAAATAAATCCCGAAATGAGTATTTGTGGAACGCAGGAATTAATTGAAATAAATACAGCAGGATTCGGGCTCTTAAATTTTGATTTTTTAATATATTCTAGTCAATATCACATACTTTTTGATTTTTGTCACAAGTATTAATAAAAATAAGAGGATTGTAGTTAATACAATTTTTTCTCTTATTCTATTTATTGGATTTCTACTCTAATTAAGTCTAATAGGACTCAGTCTGAATCGCATTAGACTCCAGTCAATGTGACAAACTAAAGATATATAGAAATGATTTCCATGTCACAATTTTATTTCAAAACTTAGCACGATTATTTTCCACCATATAATTATTTCTCTGAATATTTAGAAAGTGAAACCGTACTTCCAATTGGTTTGTTCTTTGTATTAAGAAATAGGAAGTACACGAATCGTATTTCCATTAGACTGTATACATTATTAATAGGACATGCAAATACCAATCTTAGTAGCCTATGAAAATGTAGTAAGTACGGCCTCTGTTAGCATGAACAATGAAATATTTATTAGAGCTGAATGAAAGACAGTGCTATTTTTGAAACTTTATCAATTAATAATTACGATTTCAAATTTTTGAAGAAATTGATTTTAAGCTTGTCTTGTATTTATAATTCAAATTTTTTTAAGTTGAACTACAAATTGGGCACTCGGTCGGATCCGCTGCAAAGGGATGATAAATTGCTAGTAAATAATATATTATGTGATTCAGATAAATTATTAATCAGTGAAGCTGATTCTAGTTGTCTCGTTACATGATTAGTCAACTACTCCTATTAATATATAGCCATTAATATATATAATCTGCTCCTCCTCAACCAACTGGGTGACGAGGTTGCTTCGCTCAGATGTCTTCTATGATTTTCTCCACTCGTTTCGGTTCCTTGCTAGCTCGTGTGCTCTTCTGGTTTTTATTGCCTTTTCGGTTATTATTTCTTGTATTACATTGTATATGGTTTTACTTTCCATATTTCTTTCCCGTTTCTTTTATCCTCGAGTCAAATTAGATGTCCATGCCACCCCAATTGTTTCTGCTCTATCTTCTTCATTACTGACTGTACTTCCAATCTCTCTCTAATATTTCCATTCATGATTTTGTCTAGTATTGTTACCTCCTTTATAGCTCCAAGACATTCCATTTCTACCGCTGTGATTTTACTTTGTTGTCTTTTATTTAGTACTCAGGTTTCTGACAACAGCATTGGTAGTATTATTGTTTTGTAGATGGTCAGCATCGTTCTTTTGCTTACTGTTTTGTGCTTTAATAGTGCCTTGCTAATTGAATGGTAAGTTCCTACTATTGCCTGTGTTCTGCTATTCATTTCATCTTCGTACCCTCCTTTATTTTTGATTATACTTCCTAGATATCTAAAGCTTTGAACTTGTTGTACATTTTATAGTCCATTTGTATTTTTAATTGGTTTACTTCTTTGGCTATGATCATTACATTTGTTTTGGATTCTAGTTAATTGTGTGAGGAATATGAATTACAAATTTCAATGGGAATTATTTGCACGACTGTACATCAAAACATATTTTCATTGTAAACATAATAGCAAGTTTTGTATTATTAGAAGGTATGAAGATTTTTTTATTATCTTTTATTTGAGAACGAAAATTCTTTGTGTAATATTTTATTGTCTGAGAAAGTTCTACAAAATGAATGCAATTGTTTTTATTTGGTTGTAATATGAATGTAACAATGTATGACAATGATAATATAGACATTACGTGAGCTTCATTTAAAGAAAAAAATAGTTTTGTCACTCGAACAGTTTTTCGGATCTAGGAAACGGTTGAAAGAAGTAGTATTTTTGAGGGAACCTTCGGTTATGCTAATGGGTACGGGCTAGATCACACCACTTGTGTATCGACGACATACATGAGCTTAGAACCTCGCGTAGTCTATACCCTTTTTCCAATACAAAGTATGCAGTACCTCTGTAAGAAGCTCTTCAGGAAAAAGAATAAGCATTGAAATTCAATACATTCTGGAATTTAATGACTTTGCGAGAGAATAACAAAGTCTAATTCAAGGAGAACTTTAGTTACCAGGTTCAATAGTTGTGCGTATTACTTTTAGATTGCTGACTTAGTATTTTGACATTCGAAACCGAGGACTTTTCAGCCAGACAACCTTGATTCAACTAATTTGGTAAGAGCTGTATCAGTAGAACAACAAATCTGAGTTCTTGTAACAATAAAAAAATGTTTGAATAATAAAAATATTTTAAGAGAAACAAGCAGATGACTGTCACTATAATGAATGATTATGTGTCGGGTTGATTTAATTTACTAGGTTCTAGTAGAGTAACTCCTATTTTGAATCGTCCTGCTTCAATAAACTTGAGAGGTAAATTTGTACATGACGATGTAAAGGTCATGTGATAGGGATTAGTGAGTTGTACTAAGACTATTCTCCTATTTTTAATACAAGTCTCACTGTAGCGAGTACATTTGAATGATCATATCCCCGACGCAGCAGAAATATTCCCAATTCTGTTCTGTTCTGATAGAATTTAATAAAGAAAAAAACATTTCAGAACTCATTCTTTAATAAATCTGTTTCATTTGAAAAAGTTCTATATATAAAAAAATTATTAGAAACACAACGTTTCAACAGCAAAGTGCTGCCTTTTTCAAGTGCAAATGTGTAATAAATAGATAAACAAAAATTGTCAAGTCAACAAAAATACAAGAGGTGACTAGATAAATTATTAACTCCTAGGATCGTAGAGCTCTGTCTGTGGTTTAGCATATAATTCAATTTCCACGGGTCTTCAGGAGATTAAAATGAAGGTCTAAATAGGGAAATAGTCAACTCCTTGTGGTTCTGGATCAATCTGGCTCTACTCTTGTTGGTTTCGCACATAACTGAACCATCCACAGATCTTCAGGAGTTGATGTTGAAGTGACTCTTGCAAGTAGATTCATAGATAAAAATAACTTGAAATTATGAACAAATGACTGGTAATCACTATCGATTGAGTTCATAACCAGTATTCAAATTCAAATTATTAGGTGATTTTTTTATTTCTACTGCTTCTCTTATTAGCCTCTTGAACCAATTGTTCTCTTTAGCCAGAAGCTTTGTATTCTTAAAGTCAATGCCATGTAATTCTTGAATGGCATGCTCAGCCACCGCAGACTTTTCTGGGTGGTTCAATCTTATATGACGAGAATGCTCTTTCAGTCTTGTTTCTACGTAAGGCAACGTAACAAATATTTTCTTATTATTTGGATCTTGAACAGGAGGATTAGAATTCTTCTGTCTAAGTGCTCTCTTGATCTGTGTTTTATTATAACCGTTCTTCAAGAAAACATCATCTAAAAATTTGATTTCATCAGACAGTTTACTTGGATGACATGAAGAAGAGGCTCTCTCATATAAAGTTTAAATAGTGCAAAATTTTTGAGCTGGATGGTGATTGGAGGACTCATGTAAATATTGATTTGTATGAGTCGGCTCCCTATTCACTAAATGGATGAGTTTACCATTATCTTGTTTCTCCAGGTAAACGTCCAGAAAAGGAGGACAGTTATTTTCTTCAACCTCAATACTGATTTTTATTTTTAGCGCATTTTTCCGAAAAAAGCGCTATTATATTCACTTTGGCTGTCTGGTTGGCTGGCTGGCTGGCGTGACGCTGGGTTCTCAGCAACTATACTATTTACAGACTTGAAACTGGTACCAAATAAAAGCTACTGTTTCGTAGGTCTGCACAAATTGCTTTAATTCCAGCTCAGTGATTGTGAAAGATTAAATTATTCAATTACTTGTTTCAAGTGAAACAATGCCCATAGATATATATGACATTAGGGATATGGCAACTAAAATTTATTAAAGTAGATAAAAATTTAGTTACAACTTTGGCCGGAGGTGTCACTATTATTATGTACATTTGTCAAATCTGTCCGAGATTTATTCAATGACTTGTTTGACGCAAATTTGAAGCTTATTAGAATGATGTTGAAAAGAAGTAACACCGACTTGTTGAAAGATAAAACAATAATTTAACGGAGATTACGGTGGTTGTAGGGCAGAAACACTTCAGCAGAAAAGTTTCATTTAGATGTTATTTTTATTTAAAGTCCAATATTTCGTAACAATTTTGTTACTTCATCAGGGATAAAATAGTTATAACTTGGAATAAAATTGTTAAATTTTTTTGAAACAGTTTGAAAATTTTTCATTGTTAAAAGTCTTCGTAACACACATTTATTAGTAGTTAGTCACGTAATAAATGTGTGTTACGAAGACTTTTAACAATGAAAAATTTTCAAACTGTTTCAAAAAAATTTAACAATTTTATTCCAAGTTATAACTATTTTATCCCTGATGAAGTAACAAAATTGTTACGAAATATTGGACTTTAAATAAAAATAACATCTAAATGAAACTTTTCTGCTGAAGTGTTTCTGCCCTACAACCACCGTAATCTCCGTTAAATTATTGTTTTATCTTATTAGAATGAATCACTATTATTGGTTGAAAATTTGTTTAATTTTGGTGTATTTTTTTATAAAGCTTTGATAAAGAGCAAATTTTAATTTTAAGGTACAGTGCTTGACCTCCTGTCAGTCAATAACTAAACAATGAAGAATAAAAGGTATTTTTGAGTTTGTACATGCATAAATTATGTACCTATCAAACTGTCAACTTGAAACTAGTACTAAATGGAAGCTGCTGTTCCGTAAGTTTGCCAAAACTGCTTGATTTCAAGCTCAGTAATTGTGAGAGATGGTATTTTGCGAAATCTCTGAGGTAACAAGCATTCATGAGCTGTCAAAAATGCGCTTTCATCATCTAGATGATTCTTCCATTTTTATATGTTGCATGTTCAGATGATCCAAAAATTCATTCAGTTGATCTCTACCATGAGGCCAAGCAGCAAAAACATCATCAACATAACGTAGCCAAACAGTGGGTTTCTTCATAGCTCTGTCAAAAGCTTTTTGTTCAAAATTCTCCATGTAAAAATTGGCAATAGACGGAGAAATAGAAGAACCCATCGATTTGCTTGTAAAAATTACCATTGAAGATAAAGAAACAAGAAGTCAAACAATGTTTGAAAAGCTTGATAATATCAGATGAAAAATGATCTTCAAATAATTTCAAAGTATTGATGATTTATATATCCAATGAAGTCATTCCAATTTCTTGTAAGCCAATAGCACCAGAAATTATTGAAACAACTAGCAATTGCATTATAATTATTGTGAAATAATCGTCATTCAGGTGTAAAATTTTGCAAATTAAATCCAGTACAACATCAAAAAAAAATTGCCCCACGGTAATGATGAATAATGTATTCTAAAAACAATAAAAGAGTATGGCAGTTCACGCTGTCAGTTCCAAACCGGTTTCATCTCTCGTCATAAGAGAGATGACTCACCTTAAGATCATCGTACCTGCGGTTCTAGTTTTTTAGCTTTTGTTACCGCGAATTCAAATTACACAGCGGAAATGAACCAAAATGCTGATGTGGATTGAAATAATTATTTGTTTTGTTTATTTTACATCAGGAATAATAGGGCTCTTCACGTGCGTTTAATTAACAATACTAATTGAAGAGAGATAATTATCATACCATTAAATACAAGCAACAAATAAAATCTGTCCATTAATATTTGTTATAGTATATGCAAATTAGTTTGTTATCATTAGATTTTTTCAATAATTTCGAATAATTCGTCAAATATTATAACTATCATGAATTATTTCTGATTAATAATTGATGCGCAAACAAAGGTGGGTAAGTTATAAAAAACACACTGCTCTATTCGGCTGGTGTACATTGTTAGCTGCGTGTGAATTTTGAGCCAAAGAAAACAATATAACTTCATTTTATGGTAGACTAGTTGCGAATAAACATCAATTTTAGTCCATAGTAAACAGCGAACTGCACCATACAAATAGTCGCTACGTTTACTTCCCCTACGTTCTTAGTCCAGTAGATGACTGGCAACTCGCACAATGTTCATTTACAGGCCGAAATAATTAATGCTTTCTTCCACAATCCTTTGATGTAAGAGAATGAAAGGGAAAAGACATAGTAATTATTTTTTTCGGGAAATATCCCTACGTTTAAAAACTTTGTTATTGTGTTTTTCCGGTATAATACAGCTATAGAGAATTTCCAACCCTTTAATAATGCAAATTGACTTTTACTCTAAATTTGTCCCTGAAATCAACATTGTTGGTCTATTAGTTGTATTTATATGTCATTATTGAGAAATTTGATTCTTATTTTGGGATTTCACGTATATTTTCAGATAGTACATTTCTCAAACATTAGATTGTCTGTACAAGTTCGTTGCACTTGAATCAGCTGATTTAAATAGTCTGAATATAGTCAAAAAGTGTGCCAGACTGTGCTGTCATCTAAGAACAGCTAAAAAAGTAGTTGCTGTACTCAACTTACTTCATTATTGTTGGTTCTCAAACATAAAGAGAAAATCATTCAACGATTTATTTAAAGAAAACTGTGAAATCATAAATAAAATGTTTGGAATGAATGATAGAATAATTCAATTGAAAATATTGCTACATGAATTCTTGAAGCTACTATTCTTACAGAACAGAAAACATAACCTATAAATGTATCAAACTGAATTTGGTGATTGATTTTAAATATTTTCTGTAACATAATAAACAATATTTTATTTGTTCAGCAGATGAATTCACGGGGCATGTGGAGTTTGTAATAATATGAGAAAAAACCAATACACAGGTGCTTCCTTTATCTCATCTGTTGTTTTACATTTAAAATAATCGATAAGCTCTAAATATCTCATAGTATTCTCATCATAATGTATAAATACACAATATTTCGACATTAAATACACTTTCTTTATTCTACAATCATCAACTTTTGATGGACCGATAAAATATCTTTCAAAATGTTAACATTTATTAGAAGCATTTACTCAGAATGCCTCCTATTTTCAGTGAATGAAATAGTAGATGACTGAACTCTTTCATAGTTGATAATACCTTGATTTGTCAGATTCTGTAATCTGAAATTGCGGAAAAACCTTACACAAAACAGACTAAGGGCTGTTTTAATCCATCGTCTGCTAAATTAATTAAACCTTCAAGAATCTATTCTCTTGGTCCGATTTGGCTGATTCTGTTCGCCGGCTCGGCTGTGTTCACTTTCGCCCTCATGGTTACCATGACAACACGGTCACCAGTGTTCCACCCTCCTGCCGCGCCCTTTGCCAATCCTTGATCCATGCCCTAGGACTTATTCTTCATCCTGTACGCAAGAAATCGACAAGTTTAATAATTCGATGTGTTTTGGAGATGAACGAGACATGATTGGAAAGACAGAGAGAAAGATAAAGTAAGAAATAATTAGGGGAGGCTGGATAAAACGAGACAGAGCACTGTAAATTACGACAGTAAGAGACAGCATTTATATATCAGTAGGCAATATTATCAAACAAGTGCAATTTCCTACTTTTTGAATCATTTTGAGAATTGTTTGTAACCAAAAATGATCTCAGCATATCTGCCTTTTTTCCCATAATTATAATTGTTCCCTTCTTCAGCTTGTGTACAGGTTGCAATTTTTTATTTCCCTCTAAAATCAATAGCTAGCCTAAAAAATGAATAAATATTTTTTAAATCTCACCTGTGAAGTCAGTGACCCCTAAAGTCCTATAAAGCTGGTATTTTCAAAGCACTACCAGCTTAACATTTTCATTCAGCGGGTTGCAGGCTTATTGAAAGAGTTATATCACTTTTTTAATTGTTTTTAAATGCCGTTCTGTGTTTCCAGGGAACAAAATAGCAAAAGAAGTAATATTATAAACAATGTTCTCAAATATTTCTTCGATATCTGATTTTGCCTATATCATTGAGTAAGCAGATACTGCATCAGTATTCTGCCTAAAGCCTATCTACTTTTCAAGGTGTAAGGCTGATAGTTATTACTTTTCTTGCTCATTCTGCTTCTTCTTCTTTTGGTATTTGTTTCCATACCTCCTTCTATTTTTCTCTTATTTTGCTTGAGTGGCCTGCTTCTTCCCATCAACATTCCTTCTTCCAGAGCTTCCTCCACTTTTCTTTCCATATTTTCCTGGGTCTTCTTCTCTGCTTTGTTTTTGCTGTTTTTGCTTCGTACACTTACCTTGTTGTTCTTTCTTCTCCCATTTTTTGTATATGTCCCCACCATCTTAATTGTCTTTTCTCTTTTATGTTTTCTATTGGTCTTACGTTTTATATGCCTTGTTTCTTAAGCTGTGCAACACTGTATTCCCTTCTATTTTCCTCAGGAATCTCATTTCCGTGCTGTTTAATTTACTACGTTGTCTTTCTGTTGTTGTCCAGGTTTCTGATCTGTATGTCAGGATAAGCGTAGCTACTTTTTTGTATACTTGTGTTTTGATTTCCTTTGGTATTTCTTTATTTGTTAGTATGTGCTCTTTAACGCGTTGAATAGTCTACCTGTGGCTCCTGTTCTTTCCCTTATTTCTTCATCCAGTTTTCCGTCATAAGTCAGTATTGTTCCTAGATACGTGAACTTCTTGACTAGTTCTATAGCTTCTTCTTCTATCTTGATTGTGTGATTTTTCCCGTTTCTGCTTATGATCACCGACTTGATTTTATCGCGGTTTATCTTCTTGTTCATTTTCTCTAGGTGTCTTCTAAATGATTCTACATTCTTGTTTAGCGTATCTTCGTCTTTTCCTATCACTATTATGTCGTCTGCCTAACATGTCTCTGGTACTTTTACATTTTCTATTTTCCATTACGTACTCTTCGCTTCCTTTTTTGCTTCTTTAATTGCTTTGTCGATCACTAGTGTGAAGTGTAACGGAGTTAATATGCAGCCTTGCCTTACGCCTTTTGTAGTTTCGAACATGTCTGACTATTCATTCTTTGTTTTTATGTAGTTTTTGGTCTTTTTGTATGAGCTTTATATGTTATGATGGTATCTACTTCTATTTCTTCTAGTGTTGTCCATATGTCTTTCCTATATATTCTGTCGAAGGCCTTTTCCAGGTCTATGATGCATAGGTGTACCTTGTCTCCTTGTTTTATTGTTTTCTCTTCCACTTGTCTCATTATACTTATTGCATTGTCTGAAGCCATATTGGTTATCTTTTAGTGGTTTTTCTTCTTGGATCCTTGATTTCTTCTCTTACTTTGGCTGTTGTACATAGGAGTGTTATTCCTCGATAATTTTGGCAATCCTTTATGTCACCTTTCTGTTTATATATGAGGCATATTATATCTATTTGCCAGTCTTCCGGTGCAATTCCTATGCTTACTACTCTATTGTTTACCTCCTCTAATTTTTCTAGCGCTATATCTGTTGCTATTTCAAACATTTCTGTCGTAATCTCATCATGTCCTGGAGCTTTACCCACTTTGGTTTTCTTTAGTGCTTCTTTTATCTCATCTAATGTTATTTCCTTTTCTTGATTTAGCCTTTTCTCCTGTGATATGAAATTCCTTTTTCCTCTATATCTTTCTTTTTCCGCATCTCTTCTGCTTGTAATAGCCCTTTGAAGTACTGTCTCTACGTTTTCATTATCCCTATCTCTTTTGTCCTCAGTTTTTCATACTTGTTTTTAATGTTATGTAACATTTGTGTCTTCTTTTTTCTGGCTTTCTTTATCACTTCGAAGAATAATTCTTGATTTGCCTCACACGCTGTTTCCATTAACTCTTCAAATTCTATTCATGGATTCTTTTCTGCCTGTTTTACAGTACTCTTTGCCTTTTTTCTTTCCTCTTTATTGCTTTCATTTCTTGTATTTGAATATCTTTTCCATTTCTCTTTCTCTTTCTTAATTGCTTCTTTTACTATTTCATTCCACAAATGCGTTTGTCTTATCTCTTTGAACAACTGATTACATATTTTAAGGCTTTTTGAGCAATTTTTTTCTGAAGAAGATCCTTGGTCAAAGGATCGAAACGTCAGAGATTCCAATAAAATATACAAAATTTATAACCAAAAGTAATTCATTATTTAATGTCCGACTAATTTATTATTGTTGTCATTATAACACTGATTTCAGGGTAATTACGTAACAAATAATACCCGAGGGCATTATTTTTCAAAATAATGCCAGGGCATTATTTTGAAAAATAACAAGCAAGTTTCCTAGCTACAAGAAGTAACTAGAGTAATTTCTCTGACAGAAATCACAATGACAGGACATACGTTGCTAAAAATTTTGATTGAAATACAACAAAAGTAGGACATTAAACATTGAAGGCACCACGGGAGTTGAACAGACAATAATGCTAATAGAGCCAGAGGCCCTCGGAAAGTACACTATTGACCCCAGGCATTATTGTCCTTTTAACACCCTTGATATCTTAATTACTATAATAAATGTTTTTTTCTGTATCAGGATACAGCGTGCATTTGAACTTTATGGTGCAGATCTCTTGATTCAAAACTCAAACAAATGTTAGTATACCTTTGGAAAATTCAATAATAAGATGTGAATAATGATGAGCACGTCTTCATAACGTTTTTATAAGACGGTTCCAAAATATACTAATCTCTTCCCAAGAAGCAATGCGCAAATTTAATAATAGGAGTTCCTACTAAAACACATATCATCCATGACACGCTGTGAATATACGAAGCTGTAATCTTCTGAAGATTAAATATGTACAAGATTATCTCCTTAAACTCAAACTAAAGTTTTGTTTGACTTTGAAGTTGGGAACTCAGTGTTCTTGTATTAAATAAACTATCAAGATTATAAATTGTAAGTAACTGTGAGATAAATACCTTCAATACTCAATGTTACATCCCGTATCAATTGCCCTAATTTTGTGCAGGAGGATGAAGTTATTTTAAATGAAACTGTGGAAGTAATGTGCTGATCACTGTTATCAAGGATGAAAAGATCAGTTCGTTAAACTTACAATCAATTTATAAGAAAATGATACAGCGCATTGTAGGTTGGGAATGATTGGATTGTAAAACGTATAACAATTCTTATCAAACTCAAAATAAATAGAACCTAGAGGGCGTAAATTTGAAAGAAGAAAATATTGAAGAATCATCTAGATGATGAAAGCGCATTTTTGACAGCTCATGAATGCTTGGTACTTCAGAGATTTCGCAAATTACCATCTCTCACAATTACTGAGCTTGAAATCAAGCAGTTTGGGCAAACTTACGAAACAGCAGCTTCCATTTAGTACTAGTTTCAAGTTGACTATTTGATAGGTACATAATTTATGCATGTACAAACTCAAATATATCTTTTAATCTTCATTGTTTGATTATTGACTGACGGACGGTCAAATACTGTACCTTACAATGATAATTTGATCTTTATCAAAGCTATATAAGAAAAAATACACCAAAAGTGAACAAATTTTTATCCAATAATAATAATTCATTCTAATAAGCCTCAAATTTGCGTCAAACAAGTCATTGAATGAATCCCGGACAGATTTGACAACTGTACATAATAATAGTGACACTTGCGGCGAAAGTTGTCACTAAATTTTTATCTACTTTAATAAATTTTAGTTGCCATATCCACAATGTCATATATATCTATGGGCATTGTTTCACTTGAAACAAGTAATTGAATAATTTAATCTTCCACAATCACTAAGCTTGAATTATAGCAATTTGCGCAAGCCTACCAAATAGCAGCTTTTATTTAGTACCAGTTTCAAGTCTGTAAATAGTATAGTTGCTGAGAACACAGCGTCACGCCAGCCAGCCAGCCAGACAGACGGCCAAAGTGAATATAATACGCTTTTTTCCAAAAAATGCGCTAAAAATAAATTTATAATACCAGTGAACTGCAATGTACTATCTATGACTCCATAATTGTCCTGTATCTATTACGTCTTATATCCTAAGTAATCTCACAACCCAATTAGCTCTTCAATCAGTGGCACCCAAAAGTTATACCATCTCCATCACATTCACTTTCGCTTAGTCGCTGATATTTACACAATCTAATATCGAGGACTTACTTGCGTGACATCACGTCGCCGCGATTAATTTGTTCCATGGTAAATGGAGCATAAGATCATAAAGGTATACTATTACGGTCCTGTGGCATCCCTGTTTATTAAAGCCCTCTAATTCAACCGTTTTCATAACTTGAGCGCCCTGAAATTGGTCTGCGTAATTGGAACGCACTGAAGATGATGTCGTATTATCAACGAAATTAGAGGAATTTGATAGTGGGGCTACTATCGTATGAAATTTGAGTCTTCTTTCACTTGAAATTGTTGAATCCATACAAAAGAATGTCGGTTGGACGTTGAAATTGTTTAGCTTTGAAAATATTTTCATATTTCACTGTGATTGTCTCCGCATACCCTTTTTAGCGCATTTTTCCGAAAAAAGCGCTATTATATTCACTTTGGCTGGCTGGCTGGCTGGCTGGCGTGACGCTGAGATCTCAGCAACTATACTATTTACAGACTTGAAACTGGTACTAAATAAAAGCTGCTGTTTCGTAGGCTTGCACAAATTGCTTTAATTCAAGCTCAGTGATTGTGGAAAATTGAATTATTCAATCACTTGTTTCAAGTGAAACAATGTCCTTAGATATCTATGACATTAGGGATATGGCAACTAAAATTTATTAAAGTAGATAAAAATTTAGTTACAACTTTCGCCGAGGGGGTCACTATTATCATGTACAGTTGTCAAATCTGTCCGGGATTCATTCAATGACTTGTTTGACGCGAATTTGATGCTTATTAGAATGAATTATTATTATTATTAGATGAAAATTTGTTTACTTTTGGTGTATTTTTTTTTATATAGCTTTGATAAAGATCAAATTATCATTTTAAGATACAGCATTTGACCTCCCGTCAGTCAATAACTAAACAATGAAGATTAAAAGGTATTTTTGAGTTTGTACATGCAAATTATGTACCTATCAAATAGTCAACTTGAAACTAGTACTAAATGGAAGCTGCTGTTTCGTAAGTTTGCCCAAACTGCTTGATTTCAAGCTCAGTCATTGTAAGAGATGGTAATTTGCGAAATCTCTGAAGTAACAAGCATTCATGAGCTGTCAAAAATGCGCTTCCATCATCTAGATGATTCTTCCATTTTTTCTTTTCTTTCTCTCGAGAATTTTATTATCAGTATCAAAAAAATATTTCATACTCTAGGTACTGTAAAAATTTGAATAATTATATCCCAAGTGACTCAATTCAAAACTGTCTGACTAATTATACGTTCAAACCTGGTATTAACATATTTATGTTATTTCGTGACAAGAATTTCATGTGGAATAATTTTTCTCATAATAATAATTGCAAAATGCAAATTAACTTTTCATCACAAAAGAAAGTTATTTTGTATTGAAATTTTGAGATAAAACTACTTGAATAAGCAAATACGCATTAAATTAAAATAATTAGGAGATAGTTTCAACGCTCCAGTAGCACAAACCAATAATTTTTCAAAACTTAAAGAATATAACGAGAGGAAAGTTCCTTGACATAAAGTTGAGCTACATCAGTATGTAACTGGCGCCTGGAAAGGGATGCCTTGAGCCAGAGTAATTGTACATGGAGTTCAACAAATTTCATCAAATCAGTTTAAAAGAAAAATAAGTGACTAGGTCAAATGTGTGAATCAGATTTTACTGATTTGGGCTAAGAAAACATATCTGTTCGTTCAATTTCATCCTCAACGAGCAAGTGAACTTGAGCCGCTCTTGCGTGTAGATACTATTTAAATAGTTGTTGTGTGATATTTAAAATTTGCCTGAAAAATTCTTTGGGTCCAAAAGAGTGAAATAGTTATTTTTGTATTGGGTGTGCGGAGTGATTGTTTTATTTTGTTGCGCGTGAGAATGTCAATTTTAACCGAGACCGTAAGGTCGAGGTAACTAATTCATTCGGAAGCGCAACATAAAATACAATCACTTCGCGCACGAAATACAAACAATATTTTTTCGCCAACTGTCAAAGAATAATCGATCAACAATAATTATCGTTTTATTCAGTAAAATGTAGGAATGTTTGTTTCTATCCTTGTAGCATTTTTAATTGAATTATATTAGATCAGGTGTGCAAAAATAGAATTAATCTTTTCACTAGTGAGAGAATATTTTTCTTTTTTTCACTAGTGGAAAAATATGTTTCACTTTTTTACTAGTGAAAAAATTACGAACTTTGCGTATCCATAACAATACAGAAATATCATGTCTTTTTGACAGTTGGAAAAAATAGTATATTACAATACAAGTGAAGAAACTATGAGTTTTCCTCACACGGGTGGCAGTTTTGTGCACGAGGCGCTAGCCGAGTGTGCAAAGGCACACAAGTGAGCAATTTCTTTTCTTCACGAGTGCTGTATAGCGTTTTGTTCAATCCTATTATTGAAACATTCATTGAAACATAAAGATCTATTACACTTCTAAAACAAAGATCATGTATAAAGTATAAAGTAGCATAGGCGGCGGATGCGTTGTTGTGGATCATGTAAATATAAACATCCGCAACTGTCAAAAATATTAAAGTTGTTTTGTCCTGATATTTTTACAAATATAAATTATGATACTAAAATGGAACAAGATAACAATGAAATTGTGCGAGGGAAATAATTCACAAAGAAAAGGAAACAAATAATAGAAATAGCACTCAAGTTGATATTACAAAAGTTACTACGATAACTACAGAGTCTCATCAGTTTTCAGTTGCTGGTATATATTGTTTAAGTGACGCAATTTTTAATAATTGTGAAGCTCATTTTCATATCAATAAATACATGTGATAAAATGTATCGTAGTTCATTCTTTATTTCGTTATGAAAGAATGAGTGGACGAAAGTAATTACACTCACTACTTTCGCCCATCCGTTGTCATAGGAATCCCTGTAGTTGACAAAACAAACAGTTTCAGGATTGGTATCTAAGTAAAAAATAGCATGTTTCAATAATAGGATTGAACAAATATTTTTTTTTTATCTCCAGAATTCTGATCATTGTTTAATAAAAACTTTTCAATGATATCGTATTTTGATTTCGCCCGAATGATATCATCTTGACTATATTTTATAGTATTTAAGTTCATCACAAATCCTTTACTTCCCCTTTACTTCCTTTATCATAAATTTCATGGCCAGTTTCATCACTGTTTCAGAAATTTAAAATGTCGCATCCATTCATTGCATATTTCAAAGTGACAGCTGTCATTGTTAAAGTGACAGATGACAGTTTTTCGTTAGCTCACACATAAAGTAAGTATTTTTGAAAATGAAAAGACCTTTTCTAGTTTTTTTGGAGTTTTCAATTCATTGAAACATACAGTTTCGATATTTGATCGCCAGAAGTGTAATTTGAAGATGGTATCATGGATTCCACTACTTAATCATTTATTTTTGATATCTATTTACTAAGCTTATCTCTCCGAGAGCTTGAAAAAACAAATGAACCGCTGATAATTTTGAAAAATGTTTTCCATTAATGTTGTGCCAAATCATTCAAGGACTAGTCTCAGTTATTTCATATTTTATGATTATTAATACCGTTTATAAAATAAACGCAAAAATTAAAAGGATCCAACGCTAAAGTTTGAGTACCACTGGTTAAAAAAAGCTCATCCAAGGGCTTGAACTTAGATTTTTGATGAGAATCTTGAATATAAGATCTCACTCAAAAATTTATAGCCATTCTGAAAATCGTCTATAGCAGCGAAAAATTCATAAATCTGCCATCAGAGATCAACCACTTAAATTTTTTCGCCAATCGCTGATAGATTGCTTACTTGATTTGGTGATTGATGGGTAAGCTGCGCCGCTGGATATTGTAATGAGTATTTTGCGAAGTTGGCTTCACACAAGGTAGCTTATTGCAGATGTCTCCAAGAAGCGAACAGCGAAAAAACTGAAGTTTTAAATGTAAAAAACTGGACTAAATCAGCTCGTCATGGAAAAATCATTACTAATAAGTTTTTATGCATTCAAAAATTATTGCGAAAGAACGAGTCTATGGGAAGAACATTTCCAATTTGGAATTTATCAATTAATGAATGCGTTTAGGACCCAGGCCTCTTTAAATATTTCCAGGAACAAGTTCGATGATAGAAACATAAAATTATTTTGACTATTCCATTCGTAGTATTTATAACTAGGTTAACAATGCTAAATCGCCATAGAAACGGTGCATATCAGTGGGTATTCAGACGTGTAGAAATACCATCGGGTATTACACTAGTGGTCAGAGTGAGTATTTCACTCAAAGATGTGGATACCTCCAATTTGTGCTTTCTTCGTATTTAATGGAATATTTTTCTGAATATCTTCATCAATTTTATATTCTGATCTATCACCAAAGCTTTCTGAACTAGATTCCATTTCAAGACGCAATATATTTCTCTATTATTCGTCAAAGAAAATTCAAGGAATTATAATTTTTCAGTTTGACAAAAGTTTGTTTACTCGTTGCTATGAAAATTACGTGAGTTGTTACTAGATTCATAGAAAACTAATTTGAAAAAGTGGTCTGATTCCTGGAATAGTCCTCCATATACCATTTGTAGTTAAAGTATTATAGACTATTTTTGTGGTGCTATGACGAATGTTTATTGTGCTTGTGAATACCACTCGTACTGCACACTCGTGGTATTCAAACGCAAGCACAATAAACATTCGTCATAGCACCACAGAAATAATCGATAATACTTTAATTACTTATGATATAATAAATGATAATGTTACTTTATCAAACCGTGTTTACTTCCAGGATCTAAAGGTTTTCAGTCATCAATGTTAGTCAAAGAATGGAATCATTGAATGGCTCTATCATTAGTAAGTAAAAAGAATATCCGTGCTGCATACGGAGCCCAGATAATAGAACAGAGTCAAATTTATCACCAAATTTCTGGTAAAATCAACTCGCAATCTAATGCATTCCTAAATTCACATTCACAGTACAGAGTCCTTAATCACTACCTTTTGCTATTTGTATTTTATGTTGTCAATTATATATTATCATGTATTAAAATTTTTGGTCGAATATTTTGAGAACTGCAGGAAAAAATAATCAAAGACTCCTTGATTTCAATGGTTTGAACAAGTTAGCACATCCCAATGCACTAAAGTATTCAGTATAAGTGGAAATATACTGTGAGAATGTACTTTATAGGTATTTAAAGACAAAATTTTTTTGTGAATCAAGTGTGTTTTCATCATTAATTGTGTTGTAGACTTACCAAAATTTGTGCTTAAGATGTACAAATCTTCAAAATGAAACAGTGAACTCGTTTTTGTAGTTTATCTACAAGAAAATACCAGAGGAAAGCAAAGGGATTTTCCAAAATAAGGTTAGAGAAATTATATTCATCATTGTTATCTCCTAAAATATAATTTAGAGAATAACGATATTTTATTCAGTTTTAATCAAAAAATTAGGTCTATTAGTATCCATGATCTCTGATGAATAATTGCTATTGAGGTAACAACTGTTCAATATCGGAATTCTTGACTCATATATTAGATTTTGTAGATTTCTATGTATATTACAGCTTCGAATTGGTATATGTATATAAAAACTGTGGAGCTCTCTGGTTTTAAACCGCATGCATTTTTTGAGGGTTGATATCTCTTATTTATATGATAATTATATAAAAGAGTAAAAAATTATCGTATATAATATCACAAGGGACTGTAATTTTATCAATAATTTTTTTTTGAAAACATTGATTACCTAGCAACATCGTGAGAGTCATCTGTCCGATTGAATCACGAGAGCGTAGCTCGAGGGATTTCATCTGAGCAGATGACTTGAAGGATGTTGCTTAAAGGTAATCAATGTTTGAAAGAAAAATTTATGAGAAAATTAAAGTCGCGAGTGGTATTTGTGGAGAATATTTCTCGAATGAAATTGCTACTATAAGTATCTATTAAATAATGTTAGTTGCAACTACTATTCTTTTCCATTGGAAAATGCACTAAATTGTCTCCATATACTCTTGTATTTTTAGACTTTTTGTTTTCAATTTCATTACTTTTGGCGAAAAATGCATTTCCAAAACGATTAAATTTTGACATATCCGAAAACTGATTGTTTGTTTACATTAAAACTGTGTATTGTTTCTCCATGACAAAGACAATTTATCGCAATAAATCGCTTGCCAACGGGAATTTACCGAGGTGACGGGAATTTTCAGCGGTAAATTCCCGTTGGCAAGGAATTTATTATTATAATTGTCATTGTAACTATGCAAAATTTGTCAGTATAATTGACATGAGTGAAATAATCCAAAAAAAAAATACTTCTTTTATTCTAATTTATCTACTTCAATAGATATATAAAAAACGAACACAATTATGCTACGAGGTGATGAAAAAAGACACATGTCACTTTTCATTTACCATAGTGACTAGACTTTCAATTATCTAACTAGTACTCCTTATTTGATTTGAATGCTTCCGAATACTGAACTCCATTTGAATAATAAATTCTATTTCAGGATATACCTACTCGTACACTTGAGCACCTCATTTATACTGATAAATTATTTCTTTACTCGTATCTCAGCGGTAAACGACTTCTCAAGTATCCCAACATTCATGTACAGCATCTCCTGATAATCTATTCATTAACTTTGTGTTGACGTATAGAAAATCTGATGGTATAATTTACATTCACGTTGCTACGACAACGTACAGACACTAAATTGTCAACTGTTCTCCAATATCTAATCAATAAGATGAAACTGCTAGACTGTCTCAGAACAAAACAGTTAGATGATCTTGTCGATGTTGAAATAAATATTTGTATCAGCATTTGGTAGGCATTAATCCATTACAGAGAAAATAAGAAAAATATACCAAACTTATCTCTTGAATCCTATTGAAGAAAGAAAAGAAATATTATGAATTCTTCAAAAAACATTACAAGAAATATGGAAACTGATGTTTTACAATAAGAAAAATCTATCATCATGAAGAAATGTTACTGTTGCAATATCTCTAGTATAGTCTAGATTTACATAAAATATTATCTAAACGACACTGCTCTACATACGTATCCTTCCTCTGCATAACACAATAAAAGAGCTAGAGGAAATATCTGAGAAAAAAGAGGGTCACGGTTTTCTCTACGCTCTGCTGCGTTGCTTGACCTCGGACACTGCTCCTCAACTTCTTTTACATATTTGTATTCTCTTCGTATTTGAATTTACAAGTCGAATGTATGAACTTTTTGTATTAGACATATAGGGACGTTTTGAAACAATGTTTTGTTGTAAAAAAGTATAGTAGAATAAGTTGTAGAAATCAAATAGTATGGAAATATAGATTCGGTGAATAAAATGGGATGAATTATCATTTTTATTTCGAAGGCCCCTAACACTTCTATGTCTAATACGACGGGCTTAGAGAAAGGCCAATACTTCATACTCACAGTTAAAAACATTTTGTGAAACAATGTGAAGACAAAACATGAGGTAGTGAATTCACGAAACATAAAAGAAAATCTGACGTGGACATCATGTGACTTACATGTACATCATTGGATATATATAATCAAATACAATATCTCATCATTCCACGGCTAGTCGGTTGCTTTGGAAACAATATGTCATCATTCTTATGTCACAACATTCCCTAATACTGATTTCCAGGATTCTACGGCTAACAGTTCTGAATTCAATCGCAAAATTCCAAGATCGTCAAGTATAGTGCACTTTCGACTCAGTCGATCTCAATGAAAATAGGATTCGAGCATCTAGACAGTACTATCATCTTGAATACTGTATTCCAATATTTTACGTTCAATCGTTTTGGACTCATGCGGAAAATTACAAAATGTTTCGAGTAAACTGCACTTTCGACTTAGCCGATCACAATCATAATGCAAGGTGTACAACTAGATGCTATAAGAGTGCTTAATACGAAATCTCAATATTCTGCGACTGATTATTTCAAATTTATGAGAAAAATTTGAAAAGTCTGTAATATGAAGTGCACTTCCGGCTTAGTCGATTGGGACGAAAATAGGAGATGATCATTAGGATGCTACAGCAATTTCAAATACTGAATTTCAGTATTCTACGACTAATGATTCTAGATTTATGCAGAGAATTCAAAAAAAGTATCAGGTGAAGTGCACTTCCAGTACAGACGATTGCAACCATAATGCGAGGTACACATTAAGATCCTAGATCCTATACCAGTCTTTATACAAAATTGCAGCATTATACGTTTGACAAATTCTGAGATTTGCGAGTTAAGCACATATACACATACATACGTACATACATACCGACATCAAGCCAAAAATAGTTAAAATTGATTCAGGGATGCTCAAAACGGATATATCCATCAAAATTTCGATAGGTGAATTCAGTCAGTTTCACAATACTTTCTTGTACTCAGTACAAGTAAGTAAAAAAGGGAGTAAAAATTGATTTGTGGAAAAGAATTCAGATGAAGGAAAAGTCCTAACGATATATGTTCTGCGTTTACTGGGAATTGATCCTTTAGTGCATTAGGTCATTTTCATTTTTACCTGGTTTTTAGCGTTGACGCAGATATCTAATGTGATAAGAAATTTATACCTAATCTGGTGCAGTTGGCCATCGCCCAGTTCTTCTAGCATAAATAAAAGTTCCCTGATATCCTTCAGTAATGGACACATGATCAAAACGAATGGTACGACAAGATGAATTGGATGTATATTCATATAATTTAGTTATCATGTCAACAATCAGTGAAGTTCTGGTTGCTGAAAATCTATTTCAGAATGCCAGTTCCAAATACATTTTGAGCATAAAATATTTATAGATATTCTCACGGTATAATGGCTATCTCTCAGTCTGATTAAATTGCTCGCCTTTGGCCTATGTTCTTAGTTTAACTCTTCTGGGAAATAGCTTTTTTTGCGCTTATGGAATAATATACTTTTCGGAAAAATTCTTGAACTACTGTGGTTTTCTTATGAAGTTTATCCATTTGTTTCTCCAAGCTGGCAAAGTTCATATCATCTGTTATAAGTGAAAATTATAACTAATATTAACAAAGTGATTTCTTGTCGTTCCATAACACAGCAAAGATGATTGTATGTTATATCTTATAAGAAATGATTTACTCTCTAAGTTTGTTCGATCCGCTTTAATCTGTAGTTGTAGTACATTATACGGAATCTGTATTTGTGTCCTAGTTCTAGTAAACAAAACATTTCTCTACGTCACTAGCATGCCACGTTTTGACTTCAGTCATTTGACACTGTCTCGAACAGATAAACCATTTCTGTTCTCGAAAGACTTATGTAGAATTTTCCTTGTATGACGAGAGTGTATATTTGTCATGTTTGCCCTCGAGATGAACATATTATATTGTGTGTGTTAGTTTGTTTGCTCAAAACACAGGAGGTCAAGAAGTAAGCAAACAATGCATTTCAGCTCTACATACTAATTAGCATGTTGAATTAATATTTATCTAATCGCTAGAAGCCCTGTGTCTGATTTCCCATGCGATGAACTTAAGATTGATTAATACATTTTCTATTGGGAAAAACAACTGATACTATTAAAGCACTGATCTCTATATAACACTGGATTGGGTTTAGACCGTATTCCGGCATCTGAAAGCGGCACCGGTTGAACGGCGGCCTTGACAGTGAAACTGAGGTTTTGTGTCACTATTCGGCGGAAAATTCAAAACACTTATAGAAGACACTCGATGACATTCAAAGTATAATGCAAGTAAGATGAAGAAATTATTCTCAATATATATTAAAATACATACATTTATAATCAACAAAAGTTAAAAATTGTTAAAATAGTTGAAATATTTATTAATAGTTAAAAATATTTGTGAACTTTTTAGTGTCAGTGTTTTAACTATTTCTTAAACATTGTAGTTTAGTATTATTTAATCCGTTCGATGGTTTCATAAATTTTTGTAACCTAAAATTTAAAACTATGAATTTACCTATGTGAATAAATGAAGTGCATTTCTGCGATAATATTACCTATTTAAAACTAATAATTTTAAATATCTACTACACATGATAGGAGAATAATAATACATTTAATAATCAAGATTTTATTGTTCGTAAGTAAGCACAAATTTGCCGTCCAGCGATTAATTTTGTGAGCAAGATATTTTATATTAAATTTGATATATTACTCAAATTTGTTATCATAATTTTGTAACATTGCCCAACAATATGATTTTATTATTCATGATATTTCCAATTTAATCTAAAATTGAAAATCAAATCGTTTGATTACTTTAACATAATGAATTGATGTATCCTTCTAGGTCTCCATAAAACCTGTAAGAAGTAATACTTCACTGAAAATAGGAATAAGTTATATCTTCAAACTTTTTCAGTTGAGTTTTTCTAATAAAATAATACAATAACAATATTATGTATCAATATATCTACATTTAAATAAATAAACAAAATTTATTCAGTATAAAATTGCGTCCCAACACCATACTGAACTGTCACCAATTGACACAGAACCTCAGTTTTTGCCAAGATGGTGACGCTCAATTGGGGCCGCATTCCAGCGGCCTAAATCCAATCCAGTGTTTATTAGAGATCAGTGTATTAAAGTGTCTCCTAAAATACCAAGCCAGATATTGAGCCTAAATCGCTCTTGATGGTATGATTCGACAACGGCGTGAGGATTTTAATGTAATCAAACATGATATAAAATTTTTCAGATAAATCGTCCTCATCTGTGAAAAGAATATTCGAAACGAAATCTGGATTATCGGCATTCTGGTGTAAAATCCACAGACAAAATTCCATTCTGGCTTGATAATCAGGAAGATTAAGGGCTTCTACCCGTTGAAAGTGGTACGGATAAATAAGCTGAGAATGAAGAGTTCTCCAAACAAGGGAGCCACTGATACCCACTTTTGCAGATATTCTTCTAACACTTGTTTGGGGATTTTCTTCAATAATATTTCACACTCTTTCTTTAACTTCTGGTGTAACTACTGTTCTCGGCTGTTCATTATCGACAGAACGTTTATTTAGCGGACCAATATCCCTCAGTCGTTAGGAACTTTTTGAAAAATTTCTGGATGGAAGCAATGCGCGATTTGGATAGGCTTCTTCATAAAGACACCGCGTTCGAAGTGCGTTTCCATTGGCACGACCATACATAAAATCATATCGGTCATTTCAATATTGGAATAAAAAGGCATGTTTTATCACTTTTTTGAAAATAACCACACCAATGTTTAGCTAATCAATTTCATGATCAATGACAGTGTAGGTATTATTACAAAACGCCAGAATAGAATCAATTTATTTGTTATTCAACAATAATTACGTGTTCGAAATATTCATTTATCAGCTTCATTAAAAATTTCGTATCGACCATAGTGGCACTAGAAATGTACTCTTCTTGAAGCACCCTCATAATTTTATGGATTTTTGCATTTTTGTATGTAAAGGTAATGCAAGTAAATTGCTCAAAATGATTTTAATTGGAAAAATTCTTTTCTAGCGTTTTTCGCACGAGAAACTTCAACGACCTTGAATTAATATAACAAAGAGGTAGTTGATATAATAATTATCCTACTATTTCAACTATGAAGTAAAAAGAACAATACAAGTACTTAAAATATTCTAAAAGCATCGCTTAAAATTCAGTAGAAGTGGCAGCGAAGCAATTCACTTTAAATTGTCGTAATAATGTAAACCATGGGAAAATATTCCAAAGGAATGCCACATTGACATCATCTTGATTAATAAAAGTGAAAATCAAGTATCACAACCCTTGTAATGTGTTTCTAGATCACCAGTTAAGTATATTTTATACTAAAAGATTGTCCTGACAATAATTATTTGTAGAAGCCGTGTCTGGAGAAATCCCAAGAGAATGTTCATAATTGAAGCTAAAGTTCTAGCTCAGTGTTTTTAGGATTGCTCAAGAAATCACACAACCGTTGACGTAATAGCCTTGAGAGCTAGCGATACCAACACTGGATCACGCTACAAACTTTCTGTTAACGAAAGTGTCATATTGCTTTTAAGTAACGTTAATTTTACGTTATGTTATCTACATTTAGATGCCTCTAGTCGCAAAACGAAGTCTGTCGTCTCACAGTTTATTGTTTTGTTATTAGCGAAATAGAAAGGAATTTGTTTTATTGCATAGCTCCTAGCACTCCAAGGTGGCTTTCAAATTAATGTATGTTTATTGGCTGACTGTTTATTCATCACAAGATATTTTTAGATTGTTAGTAAAGGTGATAACGATTTTATTATGAATGAATCAGTATGTTTTATTATTATGATTTGAAACTTGAGATTTAATTTCCTTGTTTCGTGACTTAACTGTCTACAGTTTTTGTCGATAATATTACAATTATATATAATATCTAGGATTTTATTTTTTTCCGTATGTACACATAATCTTCTTGTGATCTTTGCTGTAATTTTTTTCGACGTAAGATAATGTTTCAATCTCTCACGCTGTCAAAGATATAAGTATCTTAATAGTTGCTCACATGTTATTATTGCGTGTAGCCATCTTCGTGAATAATATAATTTTGTTTCTTACAGGAGTACCAATCAACTCTTTCATCCGACATTACGAACCAGCGCGGTATGAACGCTCTTCTTTGTCTGATCATCATCGCAGATCGCGACGATCGACGTCCTCTCAGACGTCAATGTTGCGACTTGATGTCCGAGGACATGGAAGGTGAGTTTTTTAATATTTTCTGCCCAAAATTGAACTCTTAATCTTCTCTACAATCTTGCTTCCCAATGAAAGAGAAATTGAAATTATATTCATTATATTATATTATATATTGATATCCATTCCATTATTATTTATATTATTTGATTCTCGATACACCCTGCTTTACCAAAATGACCCAAAAACCGTAGTATGCATAAAACTTAGTTTAGAGTACACAACCCTAATCACTTTCAAGGTTAAGTCATACACGAAGTGTGTACTGCACGAATTTGCATCGCTTTAAAGTCGAACTATGAGCGTTCAGTTTATCTGTGCTGTGCATTGTTTACTTCAATTATCTGAGCCTAATTAGCCATCATATTATTCAATTTAGTATTGTGAAGTAGCTGAGAACTTCTATCAATCGGTGAGTTTGTCTGTCATTGAGTTTTATGAGATTGGTATGCTCAGCGTCACATATGGTGACGCCACGCTAAGTATGCCTATGGTATGACCCTTTTCCTTCAAAGTGTACATGAAGTACCAATGCCATCGATGCTCACATCTTGACCGTGTGATGACTGTAATTGTTGCCAACTGCATTTTCTTTGTGTTATTGCGGCAACGGTGTTGTTCCAAGAGTGAGTCGCAGACATCGCTACGACATTACGGTACTGATAGTCATCTGTAGGTGTCGTTCAACGTGAGATAAACAGTGCTAGTGACTTAGCTATCTGGGAGCTAATACCACCGGTGCAACATCATTCTGTCGATGTTGCGCTATTGCGGGCAACGGAACTGTACCATAAGTGAGTAGATCGACCAAATCGCGTGTGTCGCAGGCATCGATGTTCACTATAGTACTGGTAGCTATCTTTTCTGTGAAATCGACGGCCTATCTGTTAACCAAATATCTTATCCAACCTATGAGGCCGATATATCATTTTTATATCCGTTTTGGTTACCTGAACTAAACCTGGCATACCCCGAATTGATGTGTGTGACTCTCTAATGACATCTGACGGAGCATTGTGGTTCGAACTCATATCTTCTTCAGGGGAATTTGGCTTAATTATTATTATCATCCCATGATCTCACCGCTTCAACACAATATTCCAGCAAATTGCATGATGTGCTACGAAAATTTTGTCTTTTTTGTACAATTTTTTTCTTATTTCATACTTATGTCGCCATCTGTATGACAAATTTGCACTAATTTTGTAAATTAGTACTTGCTAATGACTCTTGATTGAAGGGCGCTAATTTGGGGAGCATGCGCGTCTGATTCGCTCTCTTTTGTTACTGAGCTGCTGCAAACGGATTTGTTTTGAGCAGTCTTGTAATTTTTCTAGTTGTTCTAAATTTTGTGGTTATTTTATTATATTAAAATCAGTGTTATCATTTTATAAGTATTTTGTTTATTATTTGCTCTCGTTATTCCAAATTTAGTATAATTTCTGCTAGTGATTTCATTTGAAGGCGACCCGCATGGTTAAACTTTTGATTCCCAAATTTATCTCTTTCATTCCTAATTCTTTGTTAGTTTTTTGTGTTCAGGATCTTTTTATAACCTGGAAACTTCAATACTTAATTATTATTTTTGTATTTCTGTTTTGAATTTTTTTTACTACTAAACGCGATCAGGCAGATCGAAGGCACTCGAAGTAAAGAAACCTACGAGATTTGTGGCTGTCTTTGTTCCTACTTTTACCTCTCTTCACCTAAGTATGTTTGATGTATGAATGATTAGTGAAAGTGGTCGATAATACATAATTCAACTATATTTTGGATCCAACGCGTTGCGGATTTGTCTTTCAACAACTCGTAGTTTAGTTTCTTACGTTGTTTGTTTAGGTTTTGGTTTCCAAAGCTTAAAATATTTTGTTGTGGGCCTTGGTTCCCGTTTTTAAGCTGGAAAATCCTTTGAGTTTGTGAAGATTGATCCAATTTTTTAGTAACGAACCACGTTCGTAAATTTATCGACTCGTCGCTAATAATCCTTTTTCTTGTCTTGCTAGACTTTGTATTTCCTTTGTTTTCCTTCTCTTCAATGCTCAGCGTAGTTTTTTTTTACTCTGTAAATTCTCAGTGCACAATTTAAAACTAGGCAAATAAATAACTTCACTGATTATTCTATTCAATTTTTAGTAATTTTAAAGTTCATTCGTTTTCCATTTCAAATCTAAATTTATTCATTCAAGTTCAACGCTTCACGTTTGAGGAGAGCTCTCCAATTTTTTTTATAGGAACCTCCTGTTTCAGTTGAATTGGATACTGGTTGGCTTATTCGTTTACAGTGTGAACTGCTAGGAATCCTAGGAGCCCGTGGCCACTTGAGACTAGTTTCTGGCCAACTTTACGTTAAGAAGAACATTAATACGTCTACGAAATTGAGAAGAACATTAATACCTCCCGAATTTGACTACCAGGCCAACCTTAACACCTTCAAGGACCGTTGGGTATTTATCAAAGCCCTATAAGACGCAAGATCAACTTTACTTAATTCAGGGAACGTTCTTGTCTGACGTGATTTTTGCGGCTACCAATTCGTCATCTATCTACTCTGCCGATACTAGTCTTGAGCTCCGCCTGAAGAGGATATTTAGCTAGTTTTTGTATCGTAATTCTGAACGTTCTCCAGTTTCCTGTTCGATATTGTCTCCCAGAATAGTACCTTTTTTCCCTTTGATCATTTCCTGGGAGTGGCGCCCATTTCCTATTTTTCAGGTCAAATATTTCTGGTGCCCCTATTAATAGTTAGCCTGGATCTTCACTTTCAAGGTAGAATATTCCAATACTTTGATTTAGTGTCAATCAGAAGTACATTGAGTTTTTGCCACCAAATAGTGAAGAAACAATACCTTTTTTAATTTCCTACTGCCACCTTGGAAATAGGAAAAGGTACAAATGATGTTCTTGTAATGCTTGTCCCAAAACATGATGGAAAGAATATGTAGAATAGGAACATTTTATTCGATAAGATTTACAAAATTCACATTTCTCATCATTTGCCTTGGTATATATAAAGAAGCTCACCTGCCAGCTTACGTCATTGAGTAGGGCTATTGTCCTCGCACCGTAGGCACTCGGGTTCATATCTCGCCTTGTCCGTCGCGCACAAGGTAATTTCCCTCGGGTATGACGGGGATGCTCCAGGAAAGGTAGAGAGAGATGCAAGCTGAATAGAGATCGTAGTGCATAACTGAAAAAAGATGAAAAAGGATAGATGGTTCTGAAGATCCACAATAAGTGAAATATAAAAAAGGGGAATAACTCTAATTTGGAATAGCAAAAAACAATTTTATTAAAGTATTTGTTGTAATCAGATTTGAAAGACAATACAAATCAAATTTCAGAAACAATAGTTCAATCAATTTGAATCTTGCGACGATGCAAGTTTAATAGTGATTGAGAATGACGCATTGATTGTTCTGATATAAATTAAGGTAGGTATATTATTGTCAAACATTATCCATCGGGAATCATGAATAGTTTGATATAATATTCCACTATATGATTATTGAGATGTGCATATAACACGATATTAGTTTTCGTCTCAATTAAGCGAAGTAAATCAATACTCCATCATTAGTTTAAAAGCGTTCTCGCATTACAATCCACCATTCCATGAGACATAATCTAGAGTTCCAATTTCAGACTAATCTTGAAATCCGTTGTTGCAATATCTCCCCAAACAATTATTGTGATCTTTGTGAAATAATTCATTTCCATCCGACAATCACGCTTCGAAGGTGACCATAATGACGTCATTAAAGTGACGAAACGGCAGAATTAACGAGATTGAAAATTCGCATTTAGGGACATTTACTGGATCAGAATGAACAATGAGAGATATATTTTATGTTTTTCTTTCAGATTAACTGGAATTCTGTTTTTGACATTTCAAATTCGACGATATAAATTTGAGAACAGGGTTCATTGCTATTGAAGGAGGTGATGATGTTTCATAAGACTACTACAACAAGGAATTGTCGTTTATTTGATTTAGGATTGTCTGATGAAACTAACATAGTTGACCTAATAATAAAAATATATTTCGAACTTGTTACTAGCCTAGTACAGTACTTACTTGAGAACTTTACTTAAGAACAACAAATCTCGGGTCCTAAGCTTTTGTGAAAAGATTGTCAAGTTGTGGAAGATTATTAAGAACCTCTTCATATTTTTCAATGTTTCTATGATATTCTCCCTGAGCTTTTTTTGTTCTAACGTCAAGGGAGATATCTCACGGCATCTTTCTTCATATTCGAGATGACGACAGTTTCTGGGGATCCTGCTTGCATACCTTTGTACTCTCTCAAAGTGTCTTATTCTCGTTTGGTAATTTGGGGACCATACTGTATCCGCATACTGCAATATCGCTCTAATATATGTCAAAAAGAGTTTCTTGACTGTCGAGAGGTCCAAGGTGGAGTATATCCTTCCGCACAAGTACATCATTCTGTTTAAATGATTAGGAGTTCTGAGTTATAAGGACTCCAAGATCATTTTGTTGTGACACCAAAATGTGGCCTCCAATTCAATAAACCAAAAAGAGAAAGAAAATCTTGCAATGAAAAACAAGAATCAGTGTAACCGAATATGAGAAAAAAATATTAGAAATTCAATGAGAAAACATAAATAAAAACTATAGAAGATACTTCAGGGACATACATAACAAAACAAAGCCGTTTAAACCTGAAATATGTAGAGATGTACACGGCGAACTACTTATTAAAGAAGTAGATACTCTCAACAGATGGAAAGAATATTTTGAAGCTCTACTTACAACTAAGATAATATAGGACGGAACTGAAGCAATCATCGTGAACAATGGCATCGAATATTACCATACTGCTTAATCAAATATTCAAGAACCTACATACGAACAAATTTCTAATGTTATTATAAATCTTAAGAATAATAAGACACCAGGAATCGACCAAATAAACGCCGAACAGATAAAATACGGCAGAGAAAATTTGTGACACGAAATAATTATTGGATCTGGCAAAAAGAAGAAATGCCAATTGAATGGAAAACAGGGATAATCTGCCCTGTTTACCAGAAAGGAGAAGAAACAAGCTATCATAACTATAGAGCAATAACTCTGTTGTGTATAACGTACAAGATACTGTCATGTGTTATATATAACCACCTAGAAGAGTATGCGAAAAGCATCCTGGGAGACTACCGAAGTGACTTCAGGAGAAATAGATCAACGAGTAACCACATCAGCAGAATGAGACAAATGATAGAAAAGTGCCACGAACATAATATCGTAATGCAAAATAAAAAATGCCTTAGACACCATGAACAGAAAGGAACTACACAAACAACTAATATCACTAGGTATTTCTAAAAAAAAATCGTACGCCAACAACACATGACATTAGATGACTCAAAAGCAGTAGTACGATTGGACAATAAATTAACGGAAGAGATTAAGACAACCCAAGGAGTGCAACAAAGAGACGCGCTCTCAGATGTGCTATTCAACCTAATTCTGGAATCAGCAATAAGGAAATCAACCGCAACAGGAATAATAACAACCAAATCCAAACAAACACTTGCATACGCGGATGATATCGTAGTATCAACAAGAAGTCAACAAGAACTTAAAAACGTGTTTCGAGAATTAGAAACCGAAGCAAGAAAAGTAGGACTTATAGTAAACCAACACAAAACAGAATATTTAAGAACACTCGTAAGCTGCACCAACCATTTGAAATATAAATTAATAACAATAATTACGAGGGAGAGACTACATTCACTTACCTAGGTTAAGTAATTGGCCAAAATAACATAGAAGAAGATATACAAACACGAATAGCTGCTAGAAACCGAGCATATTATGCAAATAGACAGTTACATCTTCAAAACTACTAACGCAAAGAACGAAACAAAAATATACCAAACGCTGATAAGACTCGTATTCACCAACGGTAATGAGAGCTGGACTCTAACGCTTAAGTCAATAGAATCATTAGAAATAGTTGAAAGAAGAATCTTAAGGCAAATTTTCGGACCTACAAAAAATGAAAATGGACATAATATGATTTATGAAGACGCAAAGACTAAAATAGTTTGGACACCTCGAAAGAATGAACAATGAGCACATTGTAAAGAAATTGTACAATTGGAAGCCATAGGAGACAAGAACGAAGGGAAGACCCCGAAAAAGATGGAAAGACGACATGATTAATGACCTTAGAATAATGAGAATTAAAAACTGGATAGGTACACTAGTTGACAGGTAAAAGTGGCATGAGATATGTGAGCAAGCCAAAATCATCCCTAGATCGTAGAGCTGTAGAAAGAAGACTACATCCGCATACTTCAGTATCGGTCTGATATATGTCAAAAAGAGCTTCTTGACTGCCGAGGGATCCAAGGTGGAGTATGTCCTTCTGCACAAGTACACCATTCTGTTCGAATAATTGAAAATCTTGAGTGATAATGACTCTAAGGTCATTTTGTTGTGACATTGAGTCCAAAGTGTGGCCTCCAATTAATAAAACGAAGCTGAATTTTGAGGAAGTAAGCAAGTCTTCAGCCAATTTACTATGAAGTTGAGGTCATTTTGTAATGTTTGATGGTCTGTCAATGGTTTGCATATATTTTTGTGTCGTCTGCAAAGCAAATTCAGCTCGACGATATTTCTTGACCAACATCGCAAGTGAATAAAATTAAAAGTGTAGAGCCTAGGATAGAACCTTGAGGGACTTCACTTGTGGTCTACCTAGCTGTAGATGAGGTGTTCTCGATGCTAGAGATACTCTCGAATACATTGAAGAACTCGTCTGCATATGCCCAAGGAAAAAAGTTTATTAAGCAACATATGTGAAACTTGATCAAATGCTTTGGCGACTATTGGTTGTTCATTAACTATGAATTGGTGACGGTAGATATTTCAGAAACAAAACCATGTTGTTGTTGTGGAATAATATCATTTCTGAACATGTGATCTTGAAGTCTTCGATGGTAGAAATCACTTGAGCTTTTAGAAAATCACTTATAGCTCTACAATTCGTTATGAGTTTTTCCTCCTTCTTTCTTTCTTTCTCTTGCACCACTTGTCATAATATTGTATATATCTCATTCGAATCCTGTCATCGAGCTCTGGGTTTTGCATTATTTTTTACATGTCCCATTAATCTCAGCCTCTTAATTTTTATATATCTATCTATTATATCCTCTTTCGCGTATATTGCTGCTACATCCTTTCTTGGAAATTTGTTAGCTTATCAAATTCTTCACGGTCTTAGAACAATGGCTCTGATCTGTAACAGAAATGAATGAGACTTGCGTGAACCATGAAAGGTTCTTTATATTGTCGTTATTTTGTTTACGAATCCTCTTTATCGCTCATAAGTAAACCTCAATAGGTAAATTCGGATACTCGTATATTCTACGACCTTTCATGTCGTCAGAAATATTTTGAGCTGTCTATCTAATTTCAGACTCTTTTATAATACTGCCAACTACTTTGTCCTTGTTGCATTGCTACAAATACTTCCTACGACATTTTCTTATTTTTTTGTAACTCTGCATATGTCGTTTGCATATACCATGTCGAGTGAAAAATTAATCCTAGTGCTACCTACAGTCCTCATTGTACTGGATTGAATAAGAGGCAACCTAGTACGTCTACTTGTCTTAATCCATTACTTCCCTTGAAGTTTCGTTTGTAATTCTCACTTGACTAGCAGTTTTCATCAGTCATTCTCGTGAGATTGATTAATGCCATCGAGATGTCACTTGGAGTTGAGCCTTTAGTTTTTTTTCTTTTGTTTGTGGTTGTTCACTGTGTGAAATTTCAGTTGTAATTTTTATCCTAATACAAATTTTTACAAGTCACGTGGCGGTCAATCATTTATTCTGTTTTTAGCGGCATATTTCGTTAGTTCATATGACTCCTATTGTTTGTTATATTGAAAGTTTCTATCAATATTTGAAATATTACCAGTTTGGAAACTATCTTGAATTCAAAATGAATATATTCTGTGTTTGGAACAACTATTAGTTATACTGGAGTTTGTGATCACAAAAATGACCACGTGCTCGGCGTAACTTTTTGATCGAACTTTATATAACTCATAGTTCAAAACTCAAACTTCATACAAATACGAATACGATCTACAACTATTTATTAGGGGTTTCTCTAACGTATATTGCCAGCGAAAGTTGTGGATTATAAATTTTTACTGCTCAATTGAGACATAGAAATTCACTTTTATCAAAGTGTTGAAATTCAAATATTCCAAATTTTTTGGATGTACTAAGCAAACTAGAATTTTGTTTGTCTACGTAATTTTAGGAAACCGTTAGTGTTAGTTCAAAGAGCCCTCGCTGAACACGTTCACATCAATGTCATGTCAGGGTCATGCATACGCGTCAGGAGATGTGCATCAACAGTGGCGTAACATCAACTTGTTCCCACAGTGTTTAAAAATCCTACGTTGAGCTAATTACAATTACTGAAACATTGAAAGAAGATCAAGGAAGGATTAATTGAAGTCACAAAGTATTGCGATGGTAGTTCTTCTATTCTTTGTATGTCGTACGTCGTGTTTCGTATGTCGTTTGTCCTAAGAAGAACAAAATCAGTTCTAGTCGAGATCATCTGTAACTTTAGTAAATTAAGGCTAAGAATAATACAGTTTTTGTACCAAATTATTTAAATTTAATATCGATAAATATCGATATGGATACAGATAATTGGAATAAAACAGTTATCGTACGACATCCGACAGCAACACAGAAGGTTGTAGAACAGCCAAAAGCTAAGATATTCTGCCAAATTATTTGAATTTCATATCGGTATGGGGATACAAAAGTAGTTGAGATATCAAGGGTGTTCAAAGGACAATAATGTCTGAGGTCAACAGTGCAATTTCCGAAGGCCCCCGGCCCGAGTTGTGTACTTTGACCGTAGGCATTATCGTCCGTTCAACTCCCGCGGTGCCTTCAATGTTTAATGTCCGACTGATGTACTATTTCAATAATTTTTTTTAGCAATATATATCCTGTCATTGTGATTTCTGTCATAGAAACTACTCTAGTTACTTTCTGTAAATAGGGAACGTGATATTCTTGTTTCTCAGGGCATTATTCTAAAAAATCATGTCCTCGGGCATTATTCATTACATAGTTACCCTGAAGTCAGTATTATTATGACAATAACAAAATAAACATGCGCGGATTATGTGGAGATATTATTCCCTATACCCAATAGTATTGGCGCCTATGTCCGCAAGTAAACATATTCTTATTCTTACGAGGTCCGTATCGTCAATCAGCCTTGTGGTGACGTCAGCATGGTTCTTACTCTGGCCTCAGGTAACCGGTATAGGCCTCCGCACGGAATACCTTATACAACACGGTTGAATTAAAACGGCCATCAACATTTATCGTACCTTTCTATATAGCTTGAATTCCCCACTAAGAAACTCTCTGTTGAAAAATTATATGACATTACATTTTAAGAGTTTCTGAGGCGCTTTTCTGCCGAAAATATTTTAACAGGTAGCTCTTAGCTTTCATTATCAAAAGCAATTTGGGCAAATGAAATATACGCATAATTTATATTTTTTGGATATCAACATATCCAATATTATCCATAATTTTTCCCGTAAGAATTCTTTGAGATTCTACAGGGGTGTGTAAACTGGAATAAACCATCCTAAGTAACGGTTTAAGGACGTGAAAATATTTGAGAAATGATTGCGTCGGTCGTAAGGTATTCCAACAATGTCAAGAAATAAACAAAAATAACAAAATTCCATCCGTGTAAGTGGCAACATGGCCACCTTTATAGCATATAGACTTTGTGTGGAGAGATTGTAGTACAGCCCATCATTTATATCAAAGAATTCCAATATCCCAAACGCTGGATTTACTGGAGAGGTAACGTTTGGAAGGCAAAGATGTTGAAATGTTTTTGGGTGGAAAAGAATCACGTACAATCCATATATTTCAGTTTTCTCCTTTTTCTTCTCTTTTAAGATAGAACTAGAAAAAAATCTCTGTTATAAACTTCCTGAACGGTCTCAATTGAGCGTTTGGAGAACACGTGCCCCAACAAACTGCGACTTATTTTGATACCATGACATAGCTTCCGTGTAAACGATCCTTAAGAACACTATTTTACGTATATATTATTTGAATTATTATGTCTGTCTGAAGAATATTTAAAATTTGTGAATAAATTCTGTCATTCACAATCTGAAAGCAAACTTTGGAACTTGTGACATATCAGAAAATCACATCCTATACCACAATATTCAGTATTCTATTTTTCTCGTATAGCGAGCTGACGTCTAGCAAGCCAATTTCAGGGAGATACCCGTATCAAATTTGTAACAGTCTGTCATGTAACATGGGTATTATAGTCAGCCGAACATGCAACTGATTTCCGTAGTAGACTTAACATTCAGCATTCAATTCAGCGTGTATTTAATACAAGTAGAGGAAATAACAATTGCTGTACATATCTGCGCTATACATGAGAGAAAATCATGGATCTAGGCCACTGACTTCGCCTATTTGCTTGTATGCAATTTGTGGTTTTGATTCCTTATATGCATTCCTATTTCGTATAAGCTTTTGAAAGAGATATTTATACAGATTGTTCGAGATAATACGTAGTTTTTGAGGAATATGGATACAAAATTGGATTCCATATTGAGAAATAAGATATTTGTTCAACAATTTTTAGATTCGAATAAGTCATTGAAGATTAACTGATAGTTTAACAGTTGTATAAGCCTAGTATAAGTTGCAGAACAAAGAAATTAGTCGAGTTTATTATTTGGTGCATGCAGTGATGATTACTTTTTGCCCGCACTGTTTCACCGCAACTCCCTTAAAGGACATGTCGTTTATAATTACCCGCATTCTGTAGAGCTATCTTCTATGTACTATTGTTCGTTAGTATTTTTGGAAAATAGAGTCAATTGTTTTCAATATTCATTCCAAATACTGTAGTTGTACTTGTAATCAATTTCATCTGCTGTGGCCACACAATACTTCCCCGACCATAAATTTCATAGCTTGTTTCATCGCTTTTTCATAAATGTAGTGTCGCATCAATTAATTGCATATTTCAAAGTAACAGCCGTCATTGTCAAAGTAACAGCTGTCATTGTTAAAGTGACAGATGACGGTTCTACTTAAGGCCTTACATGAAATAAGTATTTTTGGGAATAAAGATACTTTCACGGTCTTTATTCATTAGAACATGCAGTTCTGATATTTAATCGCCAGGAATGTAATTTAAAGAGGGTAATTGATTATTTACTCAATATTTTCACTAGGCTTATCTCTTCGAGAGCTTAAAATTTATAATAAATTAGGCATCATTCGAATAACTTGTGAAAAACAATTGACAATCGTTTGAATATCCTTTTTGAGACTTCTACTAGAATTATTTAACAAACTTGAACCAAGCTTTCCAATAAGTAACTTAAATATAGAATTAATTATATCACCCACATTCATATTGACCTGCTTAGTTACTTTATTTACTCTTAGACCGTTTGATTCACCCTGTGACCTATCGACTAAGTGACGCGGTCCTTTATGTACTTGCGGTGACCTGGAACAGTTCTACAAACTTTCGAGAGAACATTAAAATTATCTGGAATATACCAGACTTTCAATTAAGGACTGCAAGTATCTAAAGACGTGAATGATATTCATTTACTATCTTATATCAAATTTCATAGAATATTATTAGTCCCGGAGATGAAGAGAAAAACAAGTTGAACTCTGGAAAAAACTCTCGGAAAGCTGGATTTTTGTATGAAGCTTCTTTTTGTGGTTTTAAACAACATCCCAAATATCTTCACCGATGCAAGTGCCGCTAAAAATGATACGCAGGGCTGAAGGTCAAAATAAGCAGTTTTTTGCGAAAATCTCGCTTTTATCTAAAAAATAGTGATCATCAAATTTTTAGCTTTGGAAATTGCCAACAAAAAACATGTTCTACTTATTTTCGATAGACTGACTGTTTTGGAGAAAATTTGATTCAAATGGTTTCTCATAATACGTGCACCCCTACCCTCCCCACTTTTGAGGTAGAGTACAAGATAGATTTTTTTAAGTGGTGTCTCCATGTTTATTCGTGATTGAAAAATATTTATTTATGAAAAGAAATTAGTTCTACAGGTTTTTCAAGCTGTGTTCATTTTGCAATGTAATTATCAATGGACACACAGATACCGTTAAGGAGTGCATACTGTACGTCACTACTTTTCTAATCAAATTTCTCCAATAACCGTGAGTCTTACGAAAGAAAGTGATAATATATTTCTTGTAGGCAATTCCCTAAACTACAAATTCGATCATCGCTACTACTTATATAGAAGTTACCGTTAGTAAGATTTTTGCGAAAAACTGTTCATTATTATCTTTGATCCCGCGTAGCAATTTTAGCTGCGCATGCATCGGAAGGGATATTTAGGATGTTGTACAGAACCACAAAAGAAATGCAATGCAATATCTTTTTTTGTATACTTGACGGAAAACATTAGGTTTAATATGTAGAAATCAGTAATGAAAAGTGACATTCTACCAGTTAGCAACACTCTACTAATTAGCAACAAGAGAATAACAAACGAGGAACGCACTATGACACGCGCCCAAATGACAGCTTTAACCCAAATAAGAAAACAAAAATTGTCTCGATTTCGCCGGAAACAAATATAAAGTCGCTTCTTTACCTTCATTTATAATTTCGCAAGAATCTTTAGCTCCTAACTTTTTTGGAAAATCAATTTTTGATATTGTTTATTTGTTACTATGCTTTTGCCTGGCAGTTGTCAAAACCGTTACTATGTTTTTGCAAGAACACAACCTTGATTAGTATTTCTGTAAAAAAATATTTCTATTCTTGGCGTCTTCCACTCAAACATACAAAAAAATAGCATGTTCAATACGTAAGAAAAGCGATATAATTTTGCTCGTGTAAATTGAATTCATTCGTTTATTGCTCTCGCTCGTGAATTGGAATATTTACACTCACTAATAAACTCTCACCTTTTTCTACTGGTCAAACAATCCACTATTATTCCCCGTATTATAATTAGTTAATAAAAATATCATATGATTGAAAAAAGGATCGCAATTTCTTTGATGTTCAATTCCGAAATAACACTTCAACCACCTTTGAGTCTTTCATCGTGTAAATATGTACTTCTTGAGAATATAAATTTATTGACCCATTCTCAACTTAATCTCAAATCAATGCGATTCTATGAAGATAAATTAAATGTTCTTTACGAATCGTTTTGATAACAGTCCTTAGAAGTGATATTCAGCTGAATTCTCATTCATTCCCATTATTATTTAGTGGAAATATTATTTGTCATAATACATCAATAATAGAATAATTAGGTTCTAAGAAAACAGCTACAAAAGTTTATAAAAATGTTGGGAAATTTCAGGTGTAGAATCAATAATTTCCTCGAAGTTTTAGGAGAAATTAATGCTATTTCCTCGTAGAACACAAATTATTTCTTTTGATAATACTTGTTAGTAACCTCACGATGGAACTATAAAGGAGCAATAATATCAGTACAACTTCTAGGTAATTATCTACTTTTAGTTCAATTTACTTCGCATTTATAACTAATAAAAGTGTTTTCATATTTCCTTGAAGAGTTAGTTCTAATTAATTGATACCAAAGAACTGTAAAATTTTGTTTGGCCTCTTAAACTGTAAAAGTTGTTTATACTCGATGAGTAACTTGGTTTTCAACAAAATATTTGATTACAATGCGTAAGAGAATCAAAAAACATTGGCCTACTGCAAGTATCTGAATTGGTTATTTATGCAACAAGTGTGTAAAACTGAGCATTATGATATATTTTGATAATTATTAAGCATATTGTACGTGCGAAAGTGTCATAATTCGTGAAAATTAGATAGGCCCGGAATCCATTTCTGTTGTCTGGGCGGAGCCTTTATGTAGCGCCAAGCGACATTCGAGAATAACGTGAAAATATCTGGATGTCTGCTTTCCGTATATATAAGGGCGAACCACCTGACTGAGGGGCAGAGAGACGTGAAATTGTGTGAATATTCAGAGTGTGATAAATAAATAAATTGTTGTTAATAAATACTGGTGGCTTTAGAAGCAATAAACATTAAATACACAACTCTACTTCACAGATCTATCTCCAAAATCACTAAATCTGAAATAAATTGTGGAAAAGATCATGAAATTTATAGAAACATTATTGATTTTAAGTGTCTCAAGTATCCTTCGCAATATGATAATTTTTTGCAGGTGAAACCTGCATTTGATCGGTTTTCCTATTCAATTATATTATTATCTAATAAAAGTGTTTGGTTGTCACATAATTTCAGCAAAATAATATGCCAGCTCTTTCTTTTATGTAAAATACCTTTGAAAATTATTTGTTTACCATCTCATAATCAATTATAAATTATAAACAAGTTATGTAAACATTTGTGATACTTACAATGTTATTTAGAAACAATATTGCATTGTAAGTTATTTCGAATTCCTAGCCGTTGCGGAAATTCACGCTGCTTTTTATACGCTGCAGACAAATAACTAAAAGCCACAGAGTTGAAAAATAAAGACTTGTATTCTTATGAGATCTATTTTATTTGCTCAACTATCTTTGCGAACTCCTAGAAGCTTGAAAGTAAGCTAGAAAGGATAATATTTTAACATTTATCTCCAAGAATATTCACTAGCAGATCTTCTGAAAGAGTTTAGATTATACTAATAGTTTCTCTAGTAAGATTATCATTTAGACCGGTAGATGGTGACAGTTCTCTCCGATTTTATACCGCATGCCTTTTTAGGCTTGCAAATTCACTCTTTGATAAAAAAAATGGAAGTAATGTTACAATTTTCTGCTGGTGAGTTTGAATGTAATTCAATAGAACCTGACATCCTTTTATCAGCGAAACTGCAAAGTCCACGTGTTCTTTGAACTAAACTTCCTTCCTTTTTCACATTTATTATTTTGGTGAGCTTCTCATATCCAAGCTTAATATCAATAATTTGAGTCTGAATTTCTTCAGCTCAAAATTTTTCTTTATTCAATTGGCAACTTCCATTTTAATGAATCCACAATTTGCATTAATTTCAATAATTTATTAAAATAAGCGACGAGAGATTCAAAATTTTGATGATTATTTCACTCATGTCAATTATACTGACAAATTTTGCATAGTTACAATGACAATTATAACAATAAATTCCTTGCCAACGGGAATTTACCTCTGAAAAATCCCGTTACCTCGGTAAATTCCCGTTGGCAAGCGATATATCGCGATAAATTGCCTTTGTCATGGAGAAACAATACACAGTTCTAATATAAACAAACAATCAGTTCCCGGAAATGTCAAAATTAAATCGTTTGGAAAATGTATTTTTTGCCGAAAGTAATGAAATTGAAAACAAGAGTCTAAAAATACAACAGTATATGGAGGCAATTTAATGCATTTTTCAATAAAAAAGGTTAATAGTTGCAACTAACATTATTTAATAGGTACTTATAGTAGCAATTTCATTCGAGAAATATTCTCCACAAATATCACTCGCGACTTTAATTCTATCATAAATTTTTCTTTCAAACATTGATTACCTTTAAGCAACATCCTTCGAGTCATCTGCTCAGATGAAATCCCTCGAGCTACGCTCTCGTGATTTAATCGGACAGATGACTCTCACAATGTTGCTAGGTAATCAATGTTTCCAAGAAAAATTTATTGATAAAATTACAGTCCCTTGTGATATTATATACGATAATTCATCTTTTATTCGTAGAATGGAGAATTCTCTCATTATTCATGCAAAATAATTATCCTGAAATGCGAATACTAATGACTGTTCTTCATTAACTAAACACATACTGTAGTGACATTTAGGAAATGATATTAGCAAACCGTTCGACAGAGAAAGATCTCTGTACTTTAAATTACGCTTGCTTTTGACATTTCGGTAATTAAATCACAAAAATAACGTTTTAAAATGATTATATTTGACATTGTACCTAACAGATAGCAGACAATGCAATTATAAATAACAGTGTTTTGAGTTTTAAAAAGCCAGTGCTCAATTAAAACTGATTTTGAAACAACACCGCGTAAAAATTACTCAAAATTTTTCCATAAGATGTGATGAAACTTCGGTCATGGAAAATAACACATATTAGACAGAAAATACTGTCTCTTTGATCGCGTGAATGCAAGTTGATGCTTTGAGTTTTTTCTGCTGAGAAATATATGATTGCGATCAACTTTTCGAATTTTTCGCATAAATTCAGAAGGATCTGCTGTTGAAACATGATATTTTGTATTAGAAACAATGATAGCACTGATAACTTTATATTGTCATAACAATCCTCTGGGCTGGGAGGGAACTTCATTTCATTATTACGGGACAGTTTGTGCGACCTTAAAGAACTTTCTTCGTCGAGTGCAGCCAACTTCACCCTTGACCATAATTACGGTCGTTTGGTTCTTGTAGCACAATTTTCTTGTACCAAAATTTGTCCTATTGCATATACAACATTTTGCATATTCCTACATAGCGGTTATTGATTTTGAATGACATTTTGGAGCGTTTTTAGTGCATTTTTTAGAATAAAGCGCTATTATTTTCACTTTGGCTGTCTGGCTGGTTGGCTGGCTGGCTGGCGTGACGCTGCGCTCTCAGCAACTATACTATTCACAGACTTGAAACTGGTGCTAAATAAAAGCTGCTATTTCGTAGGTTTGCACAAATTGCTTCAATTCAAGCTTAGTGATTGTGGAAGATTAAATTATTCAATTACTTATTTCAAGTGAAACAATGTCCATAGATATATATGACATTAGGGATATGGCAACTAAAGTGTATTCAAGTAGATAAAAATTTAGTTACAACTTCAGCCCGGGGTGTCACTATTATTATGTACAATTGTCAAATCTATCCGTGATTCATTCAATGACTTGTTTGACGCGAACTTGAAGCTTATTAGAATGAATTATTATTATTGGATGAAAATTTGTTTGCTTTTGGTGTATTTTTTTATATAGCTTTGATAAAGATCAAATTACTATTTTAAGGTACTGCACTTGACCTCCTGTCAGTCAATAACTAAACAATGAAGATTAAAAAGTATTTTTGAGTTTGTACATGCATAAATTATGTACCTATCAAATAGTCAACTTGAAACTTGTACCAAATGGAAGCTGCTGTTTTGTAGGTTTGCCCAAACTGCTTGATTTCAAGCTCAGTAATTGTGGGAGATAATAATTTGCGAAATCTCTGAAGTAACAAGCATCCATGAGCTGTCAAAAATGCGCTTTATCATTTAGATGATTCTCCAATTTTTTTTTATAGCTTCGAACAGAATTCTAACATAATATTTCCCTTTGATGATATTGACTAAATAACCGGTAATTATTCGTGGCTCTTATATTTTTTTCTCCTGGAACAATATTTATGGGCAGTTATAAATCGACCAATCTTTTGATTTTATTCTGTAATTGAATAATAATGAAGCTTGACGACTGATAAACCACACCCTATGACTAAAGAAATATCAATCTACCAATGTGTTCTAAAAATATTGTCTGCCACACCCGGGTGGAAGGCGTGATTGATATTCATTTTATTTTTATTTGGAAATTCTCATAGAAATACGTATTATTCTCTTACTTTGTATAGCGAACGTAGATGCAAATTGAATGAAAATAATCTAATAGTGATTTGCGACAAAAACTTTTCAGTATAACATGTAGAAATTCGTTGTGCGATTGTAAAATTACCAGTTGACGACTGTTTCAAGTATTCCTAGTGTAAAGCTCAACATATTTAAATGAGTTCATTCTGCACAAACGACTAAAATTAAAACAAAAGTTCTGTACCTAAATTGCTGGAATAATATAAAATAAAATCCAAATTGCAAAATTCGATAGAGTAACTACTACGTGAAGGGGTTCAAGTGACGTCCACCATTGTAAAATATGACAATTTCATGAAAGACACAAGTGCTGTACGAGTTGTTTTTGTTTTGCTGGGGCTACTGGATCAATATTTTCAAACGACACATCCAGAGAATAGTACCAACTACTGAAATATTCACTGAAGCTATAAATGCTGAAATAACAAAGTACCCAAAGAAATATTCAATATGTAGGATTATTGTCTATTTAAAATAGATTATTCCATACTTTTCACTGACAAAGTGGATTTATAATATTAAAATAATAATTTGAAGAGTTGTTTGAAATATGGAATAGACTCTAGATAATCGCTGTTCAATTGTTCCAGCTAAAATTCAGGTCTGAATTAGATATTTGGTTGAATGATGATGTGAATAACCCCACAAGATTTTTTTCATGTATATTTGAAACAAATTTCTATTTTATTAATATACAGGGTGCAACAGAAATAAGTACATTAATTTTAACCAGTGATAGAACCCGTCAAGCATAACTATTTTTCTTAATAACTTTTTCTAGAATTCTCATCTTCTTTTAGCATTTTTTAACCCCTATAATTTAACGAGTCGTTCAGGTGCCTAATTATTGGATCCAGTAGCAGTTACAACCCGGGTGACAACGAAACAATTGATTTCGTCATATGTGAGCTATCAATTCCAGATCAATTCCTTCAAATAAATTTTGGAAAAAATCATCTGATTATTATTGTCACAAAAGTTAAAACCTGTGAAAATGTCCAGCTCTTCTATCTGTGATTTCGCAGGCAGTGTAAGATTAGCTCGGCAAATTAATTTGGAACGATTTCAGAAATGTCATTTTTCACTAAAAATTGAATTATTGTGGTTATGCTCATGTATTTAATGTCAAAATATTGTGCACTTATACATAATGATGAAAATACTATGAGATATTGAGAACTTATCGTTTACCTGGAACGTAAAGCACCAGATGAAATGAATAAAATACATTAATTTATAAACGAAGCAGCTGTGAATTAGTTTTTTCTCATATTATTACAAACTTCACAGTCAGGTCGTTTCAATGAAGTATGCCTCGTAAATTGATCTGTTGAACAAATAGAATATTGTATCTCATATTTTGAAAAATATTTAAAATCAATTACCAAACTCAGTGTGATACATTGGTAGGTTAGGTTTTCTGTTTTTCAGGAATAAGTTCTTACAATTTTTACGGGAATATTTTCAGTTGCATCATTCATCAAATGAATTATTTTAGGATTGCATTCCATTTCATATTTCACCGTTCACTTTAAATAAATCGTTGAATGATTTTCTCTTTATGTTTGAGAGCCAACAGTAATGAAGTAAGCTGACTACTTTTTGAGTTGATCGTAGATGGCAGCACAATCTGACCCATATTCTAACTGTGTTACAGGCTGTATTCAGACTATTCAAATCAGCTGATCCAAGTGCAATGAACTCGTGCTGACAATCTAATACTCAAGAAATGTACCAACTATTTGAAAATATACGTGAAATTCCTAAATAGAAATAAAATTTCTCGACAATAGCATATAAATACGACCAATATACCAAATTGTTGGTTTTAGAGATAAATTTGATCTTTCTTGCAACATATACAAAAATAGAAATATAGAGGTGAGCGAATATCAGTATATTATTGAAATACTGTTATTCTTTCAGTTTCAAATGAATGATTGATAAGACTATGATGGTTTAAAGTTTCAAAATAATCATTTAAATCGACAGCTGTCATTCCTCCAACAAATGAGGAACATTCAGTTCTAACCATAGGCGCACTATGAAATTTTTGACCAAACTTTGATGAATTTTTACTCGATATCCAGGAGACTTACAGAAAAAAGTTATCAAGGAAAATTGTTAGGCTTGAAGAGATCTATTGCAGGTTAAAATTAATGTACTTATTTCTGTTACACCCTGTATGTATCAATAGGTGAAAAGAAAACTGTCGGCTTCTTTTTTTAAGCATATTGCATGCACGAACAAATGTGAGATTTGGCACTCTTAAAGCTTATATGGAGAAGGTGTGCAGAACGTAAAAATTATATATAAGATGTTCCATTTCAATTGTATTTTAATAAGTGGAGAGAAAATTTTGTACCAGTTTTTAGGCATATTAGATGCAAGAAGGAATATGAGATTCAGAATACCTGAAGTTCATATGGAAAAGGAGTGCAAAAAGTGAAAATTATATACAAGATGTTCCATTTTAATGATATTTCAATACGTGAAGAGAAAACTTTGTACCCTCTTCTGAGCGTATTGCATGCACGAAGGAATGTGAGATTTGGCATACTTGAAGTCCACATTGAGAAGGGGTGCAGAAAACTGTATTTATATACAGGTATCCCATTTTCATTTCACGTTGAGAAAAAACTTCATACTTAGCGCATGAAGGAATAAGATATTTGGCATACCGATTTTTGAAATGGAGTGAGATGAGAAAAATGGTCACATGACTTATTTCTCACCTTGTGAGATGCAAGTCGTATACTTGAACATCATTCTTTCCTATTTTTATCTCACACTTTTCTCATCACATATAACATTTCTCGCCACCGTTTTCCTAGTGAGAATAGTAGATGTCAGTTACTGTGTTGATTTTGAAGTATTGTTTTCATATTACGCCAAATCATTTGACAAAATAAAATTTCAGTAAGTACAGTGAAAATAAATATATGTAAAAATTATGAATAAGAATCTAAAATTTGAGAAAAAAATGTGACATATTTATTTTCAATTCATAGTCATAGTTTTCTTATTAATCAAATATAGTATAATATTTGATAAAATTGTTGAAGCTGACTGTATGAGTTGATTTGAGCGAGTAGAACAATATCGGGAATTCAGTCAATTTCCTACTTTACAGTTTCAGCTGTACCTCAGCCATCTTCAGAAGTGCTACAATTTAGTTGTTTTATTACTGATTATGTATGCTATGGTTGTCGGAAATACTTACTGAAGAATTATTTTATCTAATTCCGTTTTGAAGAGCCAAACTTTACATCAATTTCTGACGTTATGCAACGTCCCATTTTTCATAACTGCAATGCAACAGTTGCGTAAAGTAGCATAAAGTAGTTACGTAATGACTTTACGTAACTGGCCATGTTTCAGAGCTAATCAATTATACTTATCTGCGTACAATTAAAAGAAAGATTTATTATCCACAGTATGCAGCATTGGCAGAGTCTTTAATATCAAAGGGTACTATATCACTCAGGATATTACTGCTTGAGCACATTTAAAAAAATTATTTTGACGTTTTGTGAAAATTCGATATTTGTTTATTTCAGTGCACTCTTGTTTTTGTAGTAACAATAGATGGTCATGAATCACAGTCATCTGAATTTGGTGATGTGACGTGACAGATGTTCTCATTGAAAAATATAGTTAAAATTATTCTGGCGGAATTAGATAAAATTTTGTACAGAATACGTTATGAAAAGCCATATTGTTTGACTCACGTAATTTGCAAAACTCGCTCTGCTTGTTTTGGCAAATATTACGTTTCGTCAAACAATATGGCACTTTTCATAACTAACTATGTAAATAACTATTGTGTAAATCTAAAAGTATATATTTATGTGTGATTGAAATGTAATAAAATAGCGGAAAAAAAATTACTTCTAAAACACACATAAATGTACAGTTTTAGTTTTACACAAAATAATTCTTTTGTAAGTATTTCTGACAACCATAGCATACATAATCAGTAATAAAACAATCAAATTGTAGCACTCCTGAGGATGGCTGAGGTACAGCCGAAACTTTAAAATAGGAAATAAATATAATAAAAAATTTTGGTTTTGACTCTACAAGATCAACTGAAGCCAATTTCTGCTCATTAGTAATATATTCATTTTTCTCGTCGTCCATTTCGATTTGACATTAAAGTGAAACATCACCCGGAAATACTAGCTGTCTCTGTCTAGTCTAATCTTGTTTTGGAGTAAGTGAGGCTTATGGAAGGTCGGTGATTACGGCGGGATATACAAGAATTCAAATTTGACATTTCAGAAGAAAAACATTTTATAGAGAAATTTATTGAAATTAATGCTCGCATACAAAATAATTTTTCAAAGACATAAGTTTTAATAAAATTATTCATAATGAGAATATGAAATTATGATATAAAAATGTCCCAAAATTCACGCAAGAACTAATTTTGATAGAAAACATGTTTTAAATTAAAAATTATGAATTTTTTATTGAATCATAAAGGATAAAGTAAAGTGAAGGGTTATCTAATTTTGATAGAAAACTGGTTTTAAATTGAAAATTATGAAATTTTTATTGAACCGTAAAGTATACAGTACAAGTACAATAGAACACTATATAGAGCAAATGATCTCCACGGCTTCGTTGGCACATACGAACACTTGATTATCATGTCGCTATAGCGAGCACCATTAAATGTTTTTGCCTGATCAGCTGTTTCTTTGAAGAAGAATGGTTCGATGCTGCCTCCAGCCCAAAATTTGTACCAAACAGTGACACGTTGTGGATGCATGTTTCTCAACAATCACTCGTGGATTTTCTGAATCCCAAATGCGACAATTCTTACAATTAACGAAGCCATCAAGATTAAAATGAGCGTCATCGCTGAAAATGATTTAGTTTGAAAAATCAACATCCACTTGTAGTTTGATAATCTATTCAACGAATTATCTTCGCTGTGTGTAGTTAGGAGGCTTCAGTTCTTGCGTCAATGGAGCTTTGTAATCTTTTGTGAGTATACACTATAGAGAGCGTCTCGAAATATCCAATTCTTGAGCATGGTGTCGAATTAATGTTTTTGGACTCCTAGCAATATCCTCACAAGTTGCTTCGATGTATTGTGTAGAATTTTGAAATTAATTCGTAGTTGTTTGCTTCATTTTTTGTATCTATCTTCATTATATTGAGAATAATGCAGATTCGAATCCAGTATTATTTATTCAATTCGATTCGAATAATTCGTCATTTCAAATAATTCGCACAGTCATTGTTGCGTGACGTCATTATCCAGTTATAAATTTTGATGACGTCTCTCCTCTGCTTAATTTTATAGACTATAGTTCAGCTCTTAGTTTTGGGAAAATTGAATGACAGATCCCAATAATAATTGATGGAAATAGATGTCGCTATATTATTTGTTTGCATCCCTTTTCATTGAACCAATATAAATTTTGCATACGCAACTCCATATCTTTCTCTTGACTTGGCAAGCAATAGTTCCAATGTAGCTACTGTGGCAGCATCCACAATGTTGGAAGGGATCGATGTAATATCAATTTAATTTGAATTCATTGTAAGTTTTGTAGATATTATGCTTCTTCTTTGCTTCACAAAAAATGCAATATGTCAAAATATTATATAATTTTTATAAGTGCAATATTAAAAGTCGATCAATATTTCTTTTAGATCGTACAAAAAATATTGTGTATATCTTCGCTCGATCTGCAATCTCTAGCCTCAGTCTGCAAAGACCCACTTCCAATATACAAATAACTATATTCGGAGATGGAAAGACCGGGCCCAAGAATAATAGTTATGATTAAAAATTACTGGGGAGCTACCAAATTTTAAGTTAATTATTAATTACGAATAACAAGTATCTTGGGTATTTGACTTGTGGATTAAAGTATTTATCCTTGATGTATTCACTAAGAAATTAATACTTGTAATTTATTTGAAGGTGAATATCTCGGGTCTTAGAGCAATGCAGATTCGGATCAAGTATTATTATTTGTAGAATGACAGATCCTAATAATAATTGATGGACATAAATAAAATATTTAGTCGTTTTATGCAACTTGAGAAATATGATATTGAGAGCTTGAAATGCCCATCTTTACACTTCCAGCTATAGTAGTATTCAGAAATCTAAAAGAGATAAGTTTTACAAAATTAGATTTGAGATTGATTTTTAATGTATTTATCCAATGAACTTACTGTAACATTGTAAGTCAGATTTGTCAAATATCCTGGAATCCGAACCATTCTTCTTACTAGTATTACAAGATCGGTAAAACTACAATTTAAACCAATTTTTCGGGTTCTTCAAAGATTGATATTTAAATATGTGAAGCCGAATAAAGTACCAACATATCATATACATAGATAAACATAGCCAAAAGCAGATATTCAAAATGGTTTTTGTTACTAAAATCAGCCATAGGCTATTTATCCTCTAATAAATAAATACATGATAAAATTAATCTGGGTAGGTTGAGCTTTGACACACTAGTAAAAGAAATGGAAAAGAAATTGAAGAATATTTTCCTGAATTATTATTTTGAAATATACAGCCGCTGAAACTCCGAAAAATATTGTAAAAAATTGCTCATTATTTTTAAATATAATAAATATATTTCTTTTTGTTCATTTGACGTTTCTTCATAACAAAATCTATGATTTGAACCAAAAAAAATTAATATCTCGAAAACTAGGAATCTTACGACTCAAAAAAATATATTATCTCCAAGAAATAATTGGCCATGGAATATAATTAATTTTGTCTTAATTAACCTTGCAGGGAATAAAAAAGTGTGAATGGACATCAGAGAAGTACCCAAAATATCGAGAATTTTGAGCCCAAAATCCAGTGACCGATTTAAAAAAAAAATTAATTATTCAAATATATATAATTTTTGAATACAAGACTTTGATTTTCTTCCAATTTTCAATATAAATATTATACTTTTAGAAGTGCACAGAAGGGGTTATATACGGAATAATAATTAATAAAAATCGATAATTTTTGCACAGCACTTTGAAGAATGATGTCATCTATAAGTCTATCAAATTTCGTCCCAAAAAACTGGATAATCTCTGAGAAATTAATATTTTCAGCACTAATTATTTTTTTTCTCAAAATTGTCAAGTTCAATTATCATGAAAATTTTTATATGATAACTGCAAGTATAGCGCCTAGTATATATATTTTTTCCAGATAAGTAGTTTTCAAAGTCTCTGAGATATAGGATTTGCATGCTAATTTTATACGTTAGCACTAATTTTATACGGATTTATTGCAGACGTAATGAAACTTTCATAAATTATCTAATTTTTGATATACACGGCACTAAAAACTTTGTTAATTTATTATAAGAAAGTATTTATCAAACATATTGCTACAAGATTCATCAATTCAAATTTCGCGCTAAAATAGTTCTTCCGGGTGATGTTTCACCTTAATCAGCTGCGCGCGCATAAAATATTTCACTGCATAATCAGGACCGGAAAGATCGGTAAAAAAATCCCACCTATTTTCAAGAATCGAATACATTGGCCGTATGCGTGATGAGAGCGAAGTGAAAAAAATTTCTCATTTCACTTATACAAATTTCTCACCGTTTCAAGAATTGACCCCCTGAAGTTCATATGAAGGAGGAGATCAGAAACCTAAATTGGATACAGGTGTCCCATTTCAATATATCGCTGATACGATATTATTTCTTCCTGGAATCGAGACATATGAGGAAATATCTAAAGTAAAATCTCAATTATTTCTTTCCCCTCGTAGAATTGAAGGAGGGTAGAAAGTCGCTTAAAGGTCTTGAACCGCTATTTTTAATTTCAGATTCGGATCGAGTATCGATCATTGCGCGACATTAATAGATGAGGCATATTAAGCGCACGAAGTGATGTGAGGTTTGGCATACTTGAAGTTCATATGGAGAAAGAGTGCAAAAAGCTGAAATTATAAGTTTTGATTCTACGTGAACAGAGAACTTTGTACCGTGCACACAAAGGAATGTGAAATTTGGCATACTTGAGATTTATATGAAGAAGAAGTGCAGATAGCTGAAATTATGTAAAGAAAGTCCTATTCCGATCTACCGTTGAATACGATATTATTTTACACTGCAATATATTGTAACGTGTGAAAGTGTAGAAATTCGTAGAAGTGGGTTAGGTCTTTCGTCCTCGTTGTATTGCACCGCACCGCACCACACCGCCTCGCACGATAGAAAAATCTAGCAACATGTGCTAGACTAAATCTGGAGCTTTCGAGAAAATGGGTATCGATATACAGGGTATCTATACCTATGTAACAAACTTTAATGGTATTTAGTATTTGGCGTACTTATCATGAATCAAAAAGAATTTTTCTGAAATTCTTCATAATAGACTACGTTCATGATCATTACATGGAATTGTTTTTATATTTTTGGATATGAAGATGAAAAACAGTGGTACCTAAAACTCTCATGTTCTGCTAAGTACTGTCGATTTTACTAATTTTGAAAAAAAAATTTTGATTCATGTTTAGTATGCCAAATATTATATTTTGTTTGTTACATAGGTACAGATACACCCTGTATAAAGGCAAGCAAACGACTTAAAGGGATAGTGTAATGGTGAATCTAGAGCAGTGAAAATCAAACAGTGAAGTGATCAGTGTATATAAATAGTTAAATATGAATATCTGCGGCTTTGTTTAAGATAGTAGTAAGTGATAAATACATTCTATAGTGTTGTTTAGTAATATCCTTTATTTTAATTATAAACAACTACCTTTTAAGCAATAAAAATTACAGTATCTAGAAGTTTGCGCCGAATGGGAGAATGTCTATGGCTAAAGTTTATTGACTTCTTTCTTCCTCCGAGGGGTGGGGCGAGGGATAGAAAGTCACTTCAAAATTTTGAATGAGAGCAATTATTTTTGATTTCAGATTGGGATAGAGCGTCGAATACTAAATTAATTTTACCTAAAACCTCCGAGGATGCTGGGTTGAATTCAATAATGTTTAAACTCAGCAATATACTGAATCACGGTCGAATTTCGACCACTGGGCGACCACTAGTAGTCAATAATGTACATAACCGAGTTGTAGATCCTGGAATAGAACGGTAAAGTTATTCAAAATATGAGAACACTGATATTTCACAGTTTATATGAAATGAAACGGTATTCAATTGTTGTTGGTAATAAAACAGGACCGTATTTTTGTTTTTATCTGCCTTGATGTCAGAGGCATACTCTCAAATGGCCTTATTCGCAATACGTATCATATTTTCAGGAGATAATAATATCTGATATAAGACTACGCTTTTTCGTAGCTAGCATGAAATTATTGAAATGTTCGGTGCTATTATAAAAATGGATAGATAGAACTGTCAAAAAAAACATGATATTTTTGATATGTATATAACAATGAATTCCAATTTTGCACACCTAATCTAATATAAATCAGTTTAGTAATGCTACAAGGATAGAAGCAAACAGGTATTTAACAAAAAAGAAATACAAATTTGTACACAAAACTACTTATTTTTGAATATAAAAATTGATTGTTGACAGTTCTTCATTTATCAAACAACAATTGCGCATTCTTTTGGTTGTAATACCCAGGTGACTGCAAATTAATTATAGTTTGTACTTTCTCCCTACATTTTACTGAATAAAACAATAACTATTGTTGATCTATTATTTTTTTGACATTTGGCGAAAAAATATTGTTTGTATTTCGTGTGCGAAGTGATTGTATTTTGTTGCGCTTTCGAATGAATTTGTTACCTCGACCTTACGGTCTCGGTTAAAATTGACATTATCATGGGCAACAAAAAAAACAATCACTTCGCAAACTTAATACAAAAATAACTAATTCTTGTCAATTAGAAACGGGGATACTGTTAAAATTCATTTATAATTGAGTTGCTATATGAGAAACTATTTATTTGATACAGTCCTGAGCGAACACATCATTTATTGAGGGAATTTCAATATTGTGTTATATTTTATCATTTAAAATATTCACGAGTTAACAGGATTATCGCACTTCATGTTTTGCCCTCATTTACATGAGTTTCAATTAATTCATGTTTTGAAATAATTTTTTTTAGATTCAAATATTAAAATTAAAAATTATCGACAGCATAAATAGTTTTCGGATCGACTGGAAGTGTCCTAAATAATTGGCACTATATTCCTACTTCATTGATTGATTCGCTTTAGGTCATCTGAATCAAATAAAAACTATAATAATAATAACCCAGATGTACTCCACAAATTCAATTTTTTTGCAAAAAAATATGATAAATCCACTGTCCAAGGTTTGTGAATTTTATGAAAATGTTTTTCCAGCTAGAAAATCCGCTGCGCGAAATACTTGTATGTCACTTATGCGAGAAATGTCATTGAAGTCTTCAAATGCGTTAGCAACGTCTAGACTTCAAAGAATGCATCCTGGAAAAATTTGAAGAATTTCCTCTGACATTCGAATTGGTTTTCCTGTGGCATTGTTTTCATAAATTTCTTCCCGTAAACTCTCGCAACTCAGTGTCGAATTTCAGCCATCGTTTAATTAAATCTGTTTTTTGTTAAGTACGGTAATTAAATCTCTAACTAAAACTATTAATTAATTCGCGGTGACATAAGAAAACCTCTTGGAAATAATTGTTAAACTTTTATCGGTAGTGAAGTCATAAATTTTCATCTTTTTACGCCATTTTCAGACCGTTAATGATTAATGAATACAAAACAAGCAAGAATAGTAAATTAAAGCTTGAATTATGGATGGAAACCTATTCCAGCACGATTTGGAAAATCTTCAATTTTATTTTTGTTATTTATGACCTTTATTCTCAATATTTGAATTCAACAATTGAAATAATATTGCAATATTATATTTTACAGCGATAAATAAAGAAGTTAATGCTTCAGAAATCACTCAAATACCAACAAAGTTAATATAAATTAAATGCAGCCTCGATTATTTTCCAAATCGCGAATAGATTGTTGAACAATAGATCTGACTGCTAGTAGGCACCCAATTTGTGAAATGCATGAGTCAATTCGTAGAAGTTCCACACGATGTATACCTGGAATTGTAGGTAATTATCTCTATGTACCTATGGTTGTTGCGTACGTGTTTCTGAATACAAATACATATGTGGGTGTGTGTGCGTTTGTATAGATGCATAGTGTGTAGGAGTAGTGCGGTATACGCCCTTGGGTTTGTACAGTCACAGAAAATGGAATACGAAATTATTATACAGTTTAAGATGGAATTTTTAAACAAGATAGTTTGTCGCGTTGATTGTTTTTGATCAATCTCAGTAATTCCCCCATCGAAATTGTAATTTGAAACAAAGTTTTTCGCATGATTGAATTCAAAAGGAAATATTTCACAGAGCAGTTTGTGATTAAAATATGAATATATCGATGTAATATAATAAAGTATTCAGAATACTTGCTGAAAATAATCAAGTCATACACATTTCTAATAAAACTTTACTTTCCATGAATTATTCATCTATCTTTGTATGTTTCAAGTTCAATCATTAAAATGGAAAAGGTATAATATTATTTTGAATGAAATATTCGCATTTCCTTGGAATCGGCGAATTATTCTGATTTCAAAATGAGTTTCCAATTATTTGCTTAGCCTCTTCTACCCGCGCCATACCCACGCCCATGGGAAGATATACAATACAAACGGCGTTCACTGTATATTCTACAAAACAATGAATGTCACAGGCCGACAACCGGATGAAGGTATTCGACCTTTGTTTGAAAATTTACAGACAATTCAATTTTTTGCCTGCTAGTTCTATTACAATTTATCATACACATTTTACTATTATTTATTATAATACTGAATTTAGAGCTACAGTTAAAAAATGTTTTTGCGATGTTTCAGGCTATACCTCCGGTATCAATTTACAGTCACGAGTTTTTGTTACTTTGTTGAAAATTTTGATTAATTATTATCTAGCGGAATTGAAAATTGAAAATCATTTATTGAAAATAAATTTAATATGTGGCTTCAAAGAATTAACCTTTCTGTGAGAATTAATTGGATATATTCATTTCACATGTTTACTTGACTTTAAAAAGTGTGATTTTGTACAAAAAAAATTTTCCTTTATTGCAAATATTTAAATTATTATTATTCTCTTTCATTTTCGATGATTTTGAAACAATGTGTGGAATACGCATACTTGCTAGTTTGTGCCGGCGGCCAATTTACAGATACGAGGTGCTAGAGATACGTTGAAACATTACTCACTTTTCTTACAGGCTGAGTGTTGATTTTTATGTATGTTTTGGAGAATATTGTTAAGAATTGACAATCAACACTGCTAGAAACTTCGCATCGATGCTAATTTCTGCTAGACGCTTCAAAGCTCGCAAAAATAACATAATCTTACTTATAGTCTGAATCCTAATTTTTATATATGATACTCAGGTAAAAATTTCAATACTTTTTGTAAGCAGCCAGACCAATCGTAGGGGCCAAACATCCCACAGACACAATCAAATTGTCGTTATGAGTATGAGCACGAAATTATTATTTGTACGCCTGATACTAAGCAAAGTATCTACGAGCATCCAACTCTCCCTTGGTTTGGCTGTTTACAAAAGGTATTAAAATTGCTCGCCGAGTATCATATATAAAAACTAGGACTTAGATTAAAAGTGAGATTACGTAATTTTTTGCGGACTTTAAAGCGTCTAGCAGAAATTACTGCCAATGGAAAATGTCTGGCAGTGTTGATTATCAATTTTTAACAATATTCTCTGAAACATACCTAAAAATCAGCACTTTAAGAAAAATACCTCTAGCACCTCGTATCTATAAATTGGCCGCCGGCACAAACTAGCAAGTATGCGTATGATCAAAGTACCGACCAACTCTAATCTATACAGTTGTTTCACAGAAAATAAGTAACGTTTGGCGGGTCTGGGATCTTGAGCTATAAAAGATTGTTCAAGATTTGGATCCGCGCTGGGCGTTGCGATCATTAATTACGAATGTATTTCAAATTAACTACGGTAAGAATTATGGTTGTTTTATTTTTGTTCATCAATTCCATCGAATTAGTTAAAAACATTTGAAAATAGTATCTGCATCTCCCAGCTGGACCAAATATTTCACTCAAGTGCAATATGATAAGAACATTATTAAAATTCATCAATATTCGGAAATGAAATAAAAACACTATTATTAAAAAATAGTAGAGAATATTTGCTCTCAAATTATTATTTCCACGAAATGACATTGCTATATGAAATATCAAATATATTTCTACAGAATTATATAAATATATATTTCAGTTCAATGATTTTGAATATAAAATTCATTTATTTCATTTCCATGATTATTTTTACGAATGAAATTTTTCGAATCACAAACGACGATTCATTAAAATTTTCCAATAATTCTCATATTTATTTGATCAGTACGTATGCAGGCAAAAAAAAACAATTAACATGTCTAATAATAGAACGATCCTTTTTTCAACGCTGTCATAAATATGCGGTAAATCCCAACAAAATGCATGAATGCACTCTTTTATAGCTTTTATTTGAAAGGTATCCTCAGGATAGCAGGAAAAATCCGGCGCACCAATAATTTTCTGCATTCTAGTTTTATGAATCCGCCCAATGAAATTTATTAAAGTCCAATCCTTCATGTCTTAAATACTGTGATGTCTAGACTTCTCATATTACAGAAGAGTTAACTGTAGTAGATAATAAACACAAAATAATTTTGACAATTTTCAAAAGCGCGTTACTTGATAACAGTTCGACGCTGGAGGTGGAAATAAGTATAATACCATTTATTCCAGGGAATGCTTGAGATGGTCAAAAATATATTCAATCACCATAATTTTTGATGAAAATGGAATTTCCTAGGACATATAATTAGATTACTGGACGCATTTGCTTGTCATGTTGGTTATATCCGCCGGTAGACACGCGGTGACAGATGAATAGAGGCTATCTCTATGACTTACTCACTAGTGGAAATGGACATAGTCTACGTCATACATTATTCGACAGAAACATTCTCAAAAGCTTTGAATATTTGGACTTTCACGATAATGCTGGTATTTCGTCTTATTATTCAATATTTAATGGTATTTTTTGATTCTAAAGAATAAGTGAATAATTTTAATAATCCACACATTTTTCAGAATTTTATTCAATAAAAACAACTTCTGATTTTAAATTCTATATATTTATTGGAGACTTTGACGTTTTGATCCTTTGACCAAGGATCTTCTTCAGAAAACTATGATATAAAATAAAACAAGGCAAGTAACTAGATACTAAAAATATACAGAATACTAGATGTGATAACGTGGATATCACACCTAAACAAAAAGAAAATCCTTTGGCATTTACCCAAGGCTTGAGGAAAACCACTTGAAAACTTCAAACAGAGGAATATGTCCTACTTGGTACAGCTCCGCACACATCCCAAATCACAAAATACACGACATTTCAACAAGACAGCGTAGTGCTACTCTTTGCTATTGGTTTGGCTCACAACTGCAGTGTCAAATAGTCTTCAGTGTACTTTATAATCCAAAATATACACAGAACGACACTAACTAAAACATAGTCATTATATATGTGTGTTATTGATTACAGAAAGCCAAACATTTGATAATTCAAAGCCATCAGTATGGTTGAAGTAATTTTATGTTTAAGTATCTCAATTGCCTCTCTGACCAATCTACCATGAATCGATGAGCATCTTGCGACTATTCTTGTTTTAGTTGGTTTAGTTCTGTGTGTATTTTGGATTATAAAGTACACTGGAGACTATTTGACACTTCAGTTGTGAGCCAAACCAATAGCAAAGAATAGCGCTAAGCTGTCTTGTTGAAATGTCGTGTATTTTGTGATTTGGGATGTGTGCGGAGCTGTACCAAGTGAGACATATTCCTCTGTTTGAAGATTTCACGTGGTTTTCTCAAGCCTTGGGTGAATGCCAGAGGATTTTATTCTTTTTGTTTAGGTGTGATATCCACGTTATCACATCTAGTATTCTGTATATTTTTAGTATCTAGTTACTTGCCTTGTTTTATTTTGTATCATTGTTTTCTGAAAATAGTATATTACATAACGAGGGACTTAAGTGCTTGATTTAATCCTGAGGGTGGAGTTTATTGCACGATACGCAGTCGAGGGCAATACTCACCTGAGGGATTGAAGGCACTTAAGTCATGTGTTATCTACGCTATTTTTCGCACTACCGTATTATATTGAATCACAATAGTCTAAAGTAGATTAATTAATCTTACAATTTTGACAACTACAAACTTGATACAAAAATGTTGAGTAGATTCACCATAGAAACAAGACTGGCTACAGCAGTTGTTCAATAAATAAGCTTGCTGTCAAAAAGATGAGTGAGAAAATTGATATTGATAAGTCTGCGGAAGAGGTAACTGTAAAATGATTTTGCCAAAAGTCTAGAAAATTTACGAACAACAATACGATGCATTTGTGAAATTGTGTGAATTGCAATAATGCTAATACAAATTAAGAATGAAGGTTTGAATTCTAATGACAAAATTCAATTTGACATTTAGGTTGATTATTTAGTTGTCATAGAAAAATTTGTTTATTTTACTTTAGTCCCTTGGGATTCTTGATCATTTTAGATCCCGGAGGGACTAAACTCAAACTTAAGTCCCTGAAATGAGGGATCAAATTCGTTGTTTACTCCCGGGAGTGCGAAAAGATCCTTAGTCAAAGGATCAAAACGTCAAAATTTCCAATGAATATACAGAATTTGAAATCAAGAGTCGTTTTCATTGGATAAAATTCTAAAAAATGTATAGATTATTATAATATCATTTATTCTAGGTAATGCTGAAGACGATCAAAAATATATTGAATCACCATAATTTTTGAATGAAATTAAATTCCGTAGGAGATATGATTGGATTACTGGACGCATTTGCTTGTCATGTTGGTTACATCCGCCGGTAGACACGCGGTGACAGTTGAATAGAGGCTATCTCTATGATTTGCTCACTAGTGGGAATGGACATAATCTACGTCATACATTATTTAACAGAAACATTTTCAATAGCTATGGGTACGTTCCACTTAGCGACCGCAACGATTGTGTCGCCCATTTTGCGTTCCACTTAAGGCCGCGGTTGTTGCGATCGAGGTTTCAAACGTCACGGACACGTCACTAGTGACGTCATTCCTACGGACCACAACGCCCGCAGTTAGAGCATGGGTCTGTGCGGTCGTTTGGGATTTTTCGCGCGTTTTTAAAATCTGACAGCTTGCATACAAACAAGAAAATGGCGGAAGAACAACAAATGCAGAAACTGTCTCTCATAAATGCTGAAAATAATAATGTTTAAGTTTTAGTAACTCCAGAAAAAGACTAATTGTGGGGCAACCTTTTAATGCTCTAGTTAAATCTTTCCGTATAATTTCCAACAGAATTTCAAATGTAGCCCTTGACATTCTGCAAATAAAATAAAATTATCAGCTTGAGTTAAATTTTTTGAATCTTACAAGCGAGCAACATAATAAATACAATCAAGTTGTCAATCCTCACTCATCTAAAATGGCTTTTAAATTCGGCTCCATTGTAACGGCCAACAACTTCAGGATAGTTTGTGATTCGAGGACGACATTTTCGCTTTTTTCTTTCATAAAGAGCTGCTTTCCATTCTTCATCAGAGCTTGAACTTTCCGAAGACTGTCTATTTATTCGACGCCTCATATACTTACGAATGACAGCAGTAGTAGCAGTCATGTTTAGCTCGGCAGATATTTGTCTATTGACATATGTTCATAAACCCGTTCCACTTAAGTTTTCGCCCGCGACGATGCCTAGCTAGTGGAACGGAGATTTGGTCGTTGTGAGCGCGGTCGTAGTAGTCGTTAAGTGGAACGTACCCTATGTGAATTTGAGCTTTTTCGATAAATGCAGGTATTTCTTCTTGTTATTCATTTATTTATTGGTATCATTCGATCCTAAAGAATAAGTAAATACTTATAAAGAAAAGACCGCAATGAAATTTTCGAATTTTTATTCAGATTGAAGTTTGGACAGACTTCATCTACCTAATAATCGTCTACGGTTTATTGCAGTCACGCCAAAACCACAAGCCTGAGGTGCACCAGGGCCGTACCAAAAAATTTGAGTTCGAATTCGATATATTTCATGTCTTTAATGTTTTTAATAAAATGTTGCATTATTAGGTTGTCACAATCACCCAAAGGTACTGATTGGGGACCGTTAACCTTTGTTTATAGTGGAAATTTTCTCAAGGAGCCTATAAATCACATGTCATTTTAAGAAATAGTATATTGTGTGGCTAGGGACAAAACAAGACGATTTCAGCCTAGGGTGAGCGTTGTTTACTCGAGCGAAGCGAGGGTCGGCACCACCCTCGGCTGAAATCGTGTTTTGTCCCGTGCCACACACTGTTTTTTTCATAATACCTGCATTGAAACTTTCCACATTACAAATTTGTCATAACAAAGTAAATATTTTTCTTTTGATTTTGCACATAACAAGCCAAGAGAAGCTGCTTGTGCTTTATTAATAAGATGTTGTGGTGTACCTGAAATTGTCGTATTAATACTATTTTTCTTAAAACTAATCGTCTTTTTAATTTAATTCAAAGTTCCGAATACAACAACTGTCAAATTAACTGAGGTCATATGATTTTCATTTAGAGATTGACAATGAACAAATGTGACTCTGCCAGGGATGGAACGATGTGAAAAATCAATTCAGCGGGCAGAAACAAGCTTGTTTCTGCCCGGCTACACTCGCATTTGTCTGAAATTGTCTTGTTTCGACTGACAAAATAGGCGTTGAAACGCGTTGTTTCAATGCAGGTATTATGAAAAATATATTTATGCGGACATTTACTCGTCCTCGTCCATCTCCTTATCTTCAGGATGACATCGCAAGCATTATATTTTTTTTAATATTGTCTTTTAATTTGCTCTAAATTAGCTTAACAGTATCGAATATACATTAATAAGGTGAGAAACAGGTGCATTCAGCGAACATTTACCTTCATCATCAACCCATCTTTTCCCAACAACATCATGTGAGTCATACCTCATCTTATCTAAATATACAAAATTAGCTACAAGAAAATGAGTAATTTCTTCAAGAATTCTTATTATAGAAGATTGGGGCATTAAAATTTTCAAATATAATCCAGGTAATAAGCTCCAAAGAACTTTTGATCTAACAATGGAACAACTGGGGGTTAAATATTGCAATGTTCATTGCTTGTAAAGAATTGTTCATAGTTAAAACAAAAAGTCGCTAATTGAAAAATTAAAAAAAAATGGAAGAATCATCTAGATGATGAGAGCGCATTTTTGACAGCTCATGAACGCTTGTTACTTCAGAGATTCCGCAAATTACCATCTTCCACACTGAACTTAAAATCAAGCAGTTTGGGCAAACTTACGAAACAGCAGCTTCCATTTAGTACTAGTTTCAAGTTGACTATTTGATAGGTACATAATTTATGCATGTACAAACTCAAATATACGTTTTAATCTTCATTGTTTGATTATTGACTGACGGACGGTCAAGTGCTGTACCTTAAAATGATAATTTGATCTTTATCAAAGCTTTATAAAAAAAATACACCAAAAGTAGACAAGTTTCCATCCAATAATAATAATTCATTCTAATAAGCTTCAAATTCGCGTCAAACAAATCATTGAATGAATCCCGGACAGATTTGACAACTGTACATAATAATAGTGACAGCCGCGGCGAAAGTTGTAACTAAATTTTCATCTACTCTGATAAATTTCAGTTGTCATATCCGTAATGTCACATATATCTATGGGCATTGTTTCACTTGAAACAAGTAATTGAATAATTGAATCTTCCACAATCACTGAGCTTGAATTAAAGCAATTTGTGCAAACCTACGAAACAGCAGCTTTTATTTAGTACCAGTTTCAAGTCTGTAAATAGTATAGTTGCTGAGAATTCAGCGTCACGCCAGCCAGCCAGCCAGCCAGCCAGCCAGACAGCCAAAGTAAATATAATAGCGCTTTTCTATTAAAAAAATGCGCTAAAAATTAAAAGTTTTATTCTTCCTTGTAACACCAAAACAAACACTATACAATTTATTTTTCACTCACTATCATTAAACCTCAAGGACAAAGCCACCAATATTAATTTTCAACAACTTATTCATTTATTACGCTCTGAATATTCACTCCATTCTACTATTCACTGTTTCTCAGTCAGGTTTTGCCCTATACGGAAACCAAACATCCAGAAATTTCTATGTTATTCGCGAATGTCGCTTGGCGCGACGTAAAGAAGTAACAGGCTCCGCCTAGACAACATGGACGGATTCAGGGCATATTTCATTTTTAAGAATTATGACACTTTCGCACGTTACAATATATATAAATTTGGTTCATACTGAATTGCTCGACTCTATTTCATATCTCCGGACTTATCTTTTAGGATTGCAGTTCCTGGCTTTGTGTGACTGCAATAAGTCTTTAACGATTATTGAAGTCTGTCCAAACTATTTGTTGATCCAAAATTTAAAGTTGTCTTATTGTATCGTTGAACTCTATCTTCTCCTTTATGTGTAAAATTTATGTTCGAAATATGCAATTAAGAATTGATATTCTCACACTTCAAAACCTGGAATTTCTCCATTTACTGGATAAATAAATGACTCATTCATCATTTAACACGTGACCATTTTCAACATGAACTCATTCCATATCCAATGTTAGTATCAATATGAAATAGTAAATATTGATCAATTTGATTAGAAAATACAATTCTAGATTGTTTACTCGACAGTACAACGAATTTAGATATTCATTAACTGGGATTGCCAGCGTCTGCCACTTTCCCAATTATGTTCTATTTTTATTGTATTCTGAATCAGGCAGTTCAATTCGTCTTTATGAGCCAAATATGGATGTCACTTCCTTCTATAAATCTCCGGCAGAGAGTAAAATATTCCACTAGATTTTTATTCATCTTTTTCTCCTCGTTGTCTGATTCTGATTGCATTCATAAAGGATAGCGCCTCTTTTTCCTGCCTCGCGAGCGGCTATGATTGCCGCCACAGCGAAATCCGTACAGCAAAATAAATCATTGATTGACATTTAGAAAATTTAAAGTCCAATGCGCTTGGCACCCTCAATGTGCGCTCGTTACGCTGGGGAGCGAAATAGAGAAATCTCGTTGTTTTTTTTTTTTACTATATTCTGTTCTGCACTTTTGTGGAATTTTTTATTTGCTACACTCGCTGCAGAATTGTTCCGCACTAGAGATGTGATACTTGAGGTTGATGCTGGAAACGTTTTGAAATAGTTTGAACAATGATGGTTCACGGTATTGATAAGAATTTCCAAAGGTTCCTAAAAAAAAAAGCTTAAATTTAATAAAGTGCGCCTTTCAATGGCTATTTGCGATTTATTCGAATGTTTGATGTCTGCTATACACTACGGAAACGATGGTTGACTATATCAACTAGTCTAAAGTTTGACGTACAAGCGTTGCTCGCTCAAGCCCAAATTATTTACATAAAATTAATGTTATACATTTCACGTCACTCTTTCATGATCTGATATCAACAAATATGAATGACTCACATAATTCTGTGAATATTTGAAATATAAACTGGACCAAAGATATTTAATTTCGTATTGAAGACCCTCATCTCCTCTTGATTGCTACACCATTGCTTTCCTCACCACTAAATATGATTATCTGTCCGCGTTTCCGGGTCTCTCATTCTGTAATCAAATTGTGCTCGGCTACAATTTCGTTCTTGATGTAGGGTCAATTTTCCGAGTGTGGAGACTTGACCACTGCGGTTTTGATACAATCCGGGTTCCAGACAGAAATCTACCAAGGTTTCCAGCAAAGCTCAGCGCTTATTAAGCTTCTTATGTCGTCCAGTAGATTCAAAATTACCCTAGTTCAAGCTTAAAAGCATGAAGCGTTCAATCAAATCTACTTTTACAGCGTGTTCATCAACAATTTCCTCCTTCTGTAATTTAGTGCAGATTCTCCAAGATATCTAAGTTATAGTCTTGAATGAAAGCAGATGTTATTTTATATCTCATATGCAGTTCAGTAGTTGCACCGACACCGTCTCTCAATGTTGCAGTGAACTAATCCATGTACAAACAAAATACTCAAAAGACAGTAATTCAAGCATAAGAAACGATTATAAATTATAATATATGCAAATGACTTTATAACCCAGTTCACAAAACGTCTTCATGAGTTTTCTACCAACTTTCGCATGAATATTGACTCCTCGACAAAATCCTCTCAAAATTAGGTATTCATGAAACGTAACTTCAAAGAAAATTAAAGAGCTTCAAAAATATAGTTCGGAAGGACAAAATTATGAATAGTTTAACGTGCTTCCAGCCAGTGTAATTTTTTTGTAATAACTTTAGTTAAAGTGTTATTCTCTCTGCATCTCATTTTCTAAGCTTATATTTTAATACTTCACACGCGAGCTTTTTATACTTAGCTTATCAGCGACAGAAAAAGCTTGGACTTGCAGTAGGAGGGGAGTTGCATTATCTAGCCATGCACTTGCAGTAAAATTGGAAATGAATGCTAATATTTCCAATTTTTTACCTACAATATATACAAAGATTCATATTTTAATGGCTTGAGAATTATATCGGTAGTTTATTATAGAATTATAGTATTGAGATGTTCATTGCTCTCAAAGGAATTGTTTATGATTAAAATAAGAGTCACTATTTAGTGGCAGTTTCATTTTTTGATGCAACTAAAACAAACACCATATACAATTTATCCCTCACTCACTACTTTTAAATTCCAATCACAAAGCCACTAATATCTATTTACAGCAACTTATTTATTTATTACAGTCCGCACTTAGCTGATCACGCTCTGGATATTCACTACTCGCTCAGTCAGGCCGCTTCTCTTATATATTTGAATGTTCACTTCTAGAGATTCTACATTATTCTGGCAAGCTACTCGAATCCCGACTTTGATCACAAAATAAAAGTTAAACGAGTATGAAATGTAAAAGATAATTGCAATAAAAGTAGGACGACAAATTTACACGCGTGTTGCATACAAGTTTTTGTTCTACAGCCAAGCCAAGAAGCGCATATTACACATTGATATTCGGACTTTACAGATATCCTTACATATGAATCAGATAAGGTACTGAGCATAGTGCTACCAACATGAGATTACAGAAAAACTGGATTTAGGTCATGAGATTTAATCGCTACGTGTTCATACATTGTATGAACGTTTAAATAACGCATTATTTCGGATGAGTTAGCTCTCAAGTTCAGCGGTAGACGAAGAATAAAGAAAATTGGGGAAATCACTGTAATATCTTATGCATTTTGGTCTACAGAAACGGGAATACCAATAAATAGCTAGAGGAAGACTTGCAGGATTAAGAGTTAGTTCTTATTGTTGCGCCAACTGTCGGACATTGTACTTTAACTTAATGAGAATTACATCCTACAAAGTTCAGCGTCTCTCCATGTGTTCTTCTATTTCTTTATTTCTGCTTTACTCGGGTCTGCTTCTACTTTTTGTAGACATTTAGACCTGGGTTTGCCTCTTCTTGTCTTTCCGTCTGGTTCCTATTGTGGAATTGTCCTTACAGTGTCTTCTCCTCTTTCTCGCCAAATGTGTCCTGACCATTTCATCCTTTGTTGTTTTATTTTCCTTACTATATTTTCTCCTTGCAGTTCTTGTCTCTTCCATGGTTCATTAGTATTCTATTTCCGTTTTCTGTCGTGTTTACTAGTCTTTCTACTATTTGTGAATCTTCTCATCTTTTTTTGTTATTGTCATTGTTTCTGCAACGTACATTATTATCGGTCTGATTATTGTTCTATATACTTTAATTTTTGTTGGGTTTTTATCTTTTAGTAATTTTTTATTTGCGTGGAAGGCTCTGTTCGCTGCTAATCTTCTCTTGAATTTAAGTTTCTCCTTTATTAGATAGCATAATGCTTGGGTATCTGAATTTAATCATCTCTTCAAACTGTAGGTTACATATTTTCATATTTCTATTTCCTGATTCTTTTTTTATCCTCATTATTTTTTTTTGTTCTCATTGATTTTTAGGCCCGTTTTGTTTCCTTCTGTTACTATTTTTTCGACCATTTCTTTCAATATACTCCTAATTTTTGTTGACAATACTATGTCGTCTGCGTATGCTATTATTTGTCCGATTTTAGTTCTAAGTGTTCCTTTGTTTGAATTCCTTGTCACATATTCTAACGCTATGTTAAACATATTTGCCGATAATGTATCTCCTCGTCTTACTTCTTTGTTTATTTCGAATTCCTAGGTTTCTCTTTTTTGTGTTCTAATTGTGGTTGTTGTTCCACTTGATGTCATCAAGATCAATCTCCTCATTTTAGCTGTTATTTCAAATTCTTCTAAGGCCGTCATTAGTTTTTCTCTTTTGATCGGATCAAACGCTTGTTCAAAATCAATAAATAATAAATCTATGTTCATTTCATATTCATGTGCTATTTCCATTATCTGTTCAACTTTATGAATTGCGTCTGTTGTTGATTTACCTAACGTGAATCCGTACTGCCCTATTATGTTTTCTGTTTCTTTCTGGGCTCTTTTTTGTATAATTGTTAACATTATTTTATATGTCGTGGTCAGTATGATTTTTGCATGCTTGTTGATCTTCTTTCTTGTGAATTGTGACTATTTGTCCTCTTTCCCATTTCTTTGGCATTCTTTCTGTTCTCCATATCTTCATTATAAGTTTATACATATATTCGTGTAATTCATCCCCTCCATATTTTATTAGTTCTGTGTTTATTCCATCTTTGCCTGGAATCTGCCCATTTGGTCTGCTTCTTATTATTTCTTTGACTTCTTTTCTTGTTGGTTCTTCTAATACTCCTTCGTCCGCAATTTCATCTTGTGTTGTAATATCTACGTTTTGTTGCGGCTCTTCTAGCAGGTTTTCTTATATCGCTCATCGTTTTCTGTTTTGTTGCCCTTTGCGTCTTTCTTATAGTAAACTTTTAGTTTGTATGTTCCTTTTTGTTCATTCAGTTTTCCATAGGAATGTTTTGATTTTCTATTCAATGTCTGTTATTTTATTGTTCATCCAATCTCTCTTGTTTTTTCTTTGAATTTTATTGCATTATTTTCCTACTTTTTCATAATCTTCTCTGTCCTCTATTCTATTTGTATTCATTAACCTCAGCCTTGCATTTTTCTTGCTTAATACTACTTCTTGACACTGTTTCTTGAACCATGTTCTATTTTTTTCTTGTTTTCCTCTTCCTATTTATTTTTTTGCAGCTTAGTTCATACAGTTTTGTTTCTTATGCTCCTTTTTCTCTACATCGTCTTCTTCTTCATGTTTTTCTTCCATGTGTTTCTTAATTTTTTCTTCGTACTTCTTCCTTGTGTCTTCATTGCATAATTTTTCTATGTCCTATTTAGTTCTATTGCTTCTGTCCTTCTGATTTCTTCTTATATTTTTTTTTTGCTTCTACCATAAGCTGTATGCACCCCTGGTTGTTCTTGCATCGGTTATGTGTGATTAGTATATGGTCTATTTGTGTTTGGGTTACTTGGTCTGGCGATGTCCAAGTTATTTTATGTATTATGATTATGGAAATACTCATTTCTAGGCAATCCTAGAAGTTAAGATGATAGTCGGTCCAGCGAAAGTATCTAAAGTGTTTTCTGCCAATGAGTAGTTTGAAAAAATATAAGGCAAATATAAAGTACCGTGAAATAGCTGGACAGTATGAGAAAGTACGAAACAAGTTCCGGGAAGCAACTGGAAATACAAGGCAAATACAGGCGAGTATAAAGAAGTATGTGGGAAATACAGGAGGAGTTAAAAGAGTACGAGAAATATAGAGGAAGCATGTAGAAGCTTGGATTCAGGAAAGTTTAGTGTACAAAATTTGTCTCTTTGGTTCATCTTTCAGATTACCACAAGAAATTGTCCAGGAAGTAAGTCCATGTTTCAATTAGTTCGACGGTGACTCGCTTATTTATATACAAAATACCGAATGGTGAATTTACCAGTTGAAATCACTATCTGTAGAAGCAAATGAGAGCAGTTTCCTCTTTTTAGATCATGAATTATTACATGAACTGACATTTTATAAGCACAAATTGTATATTTGAAATCTATTTGCGATTACTGACTGCTGCTTCAATTTAGAACTTTAAATTTGATCCCAAATAGATCTATTCAAATTGTTCCATGAGTTAAGCTATCAGAAACTATCACTTTAATTTTATTGACTCTAGGATGAGTTTTCGAAGCTCTATGTCAATAAAGCGTGATATTATCATCTTGTTTACAAAGTACTAGGTGAATTAATAAAACATTCATACAGCTCTATTGAATTTACTTGAGTTCAATTGAGTAAACAGCAACAGAGGATTGCAAAATTCATGCTTTTCACACTTCTTGAAAGGACAGCTTTGCTTCTGGAAAGAATATAATGTTATTATATTTACTGAAGACGAACAAATATTCTTGTTTGTTGAGAGCATTTAAAGTAATATCTATCCTTTTCAAGCTCAACAAGAGAGGAAGCAACGAACAAAATCAGACAAAAGAGATTACTCTTCATTTATTCATTCTTATTTATTTTGTTGGTTGTATTCCACAAAATACTTTTGGGAAATCAGCTCCCCATAACATTCGATATTAATCAAATGGAAAGCCAAACAATTTGTGATTATGATTCGATTCCTATTCCTGTTTCAAAGAGTGAAATAGGATAACGCGATATTTTGTTTATCATCAATCATGTCGGTTATTTTCTGATCTATTGACAAGCTGTCAAAATGCACAGCAAAGACTATTCTGCATTGGAACTTGGCGTTGTTGAAATGAACACTTCGAACTGTGAACAGAAAATATCTTCTTCTTCGAGTAATCCGCATATAATTCATACTCGAGATCTCAAAATCATGATGAGATAGATTTGATAGAACATATCCCGATCAGCGGATTTTTCCTTTTGAACTCGTAAACCAAACACACATTGGACCTCTGGGAGTGTGAGTTTGATAGTTAAGGTTAGCACACACTGGGTGAGCAGCTGTACTTTGGTGCTAAGCTCTGGGTGACTTCAGAATGCTAAAAAGTAAAGTTAGAAACGCCTGAGGCTCGGCTCTGCTGCATCAAACACAACCCTTGCAGATGATACGCGAGAAGTGCGCATTAGGAAAACGTGAGAGGAGGTGGAAATCAAGATCGAGGGTGGTAATGCATACTAACTTGTCGAATTGGGGCGGAAATCTTGTAAAGGAGGTTAGGAATAAAGTAGAGCAGTATTGAAATGGATTCGGGAAAGATTATTCCACTAATTATTTTATTGACACATATTTAAAATTAAATACGAAGTGAGGAAATTCTAATGAATCTTGGAACATGGACTTAATTCTGGTGAGTAAAATTCTGGGAACAATTTCAGATTCTCTAGAGATTTTTTCGACCCGGCGCTTATGAATACAACCCTCTTTAGCGTTCATGTATCTTCGTGCCTAATTGCAGTAAGATTGAATTATACCTCCTACAAAATTTAACGAAGAATAAATTTCCGTCTAACGTTGAATCTTCTTTTTGTTTGTTGAGCAGCGAAATGAATTCTTAAATAGGATATAATCAGAATTCTCGACATACGTAATAGTACTCAAAAGTGCTTATTTGAAGTTTTACGTTTCAAAATGAATATGTGACAAAACTGTGAAAAGATGTTTGGAATCAATTAAGTAGACTTCACATATTCTGCTCTTATTATTCGAGGATAGATTGCTGCAGAGACTACCCCTCTATAAGCTCATTTCCTCCGTGATTGTGTCTATGTGCAGATGTCGCTCCATATCGTCTCTAATCACAGAAAATAAGCTTCCATTCGAAGTCAATCTACTCTGTATTTGCTCTTAAATTTTCATTTCCTTGTCGCCTCTTCTCTGCTATTCCACGTATTTATTATTTTTTGATTGGAATGTCATGTTTGATGAAGAACTTCCTCAATTTGTCAGGCAAAATATCATCGTATCCAATTAACAATGATTCAAATTGTGCGATTGAATGTTGAAACTCAATGTTGAAAACAAAAGAAAATATCATGTTACGAGTAATTAGATCATAAAGAGTTTCCATGTAGAATAATGAACTAATAAAATTAAGATCAAAAAATCCAATTCTTTAATTATGGAAACATGTTTATGATGTTACTGGAGGAAGGAAAATTGCTTCTTTTATTTCATCAGGGACTCATACTTTATAGTACAAGGTTTTGCAATTTGTTTGACCCATTTCGTGGAGCGTTATGAAGAGTAATGCTAGAAGTTTAATCAAATAAGATCAATTCCTCGAAAATAGTACCAATTGAGAGCATAACTTCTTCCTGTTGGTGATTTTTCAAGGGAACTTGAAGAAACGTAATTCCTCTTTACTTCAATTAGATAAAATCGATGCAATAATCGTTTTAAATGCACGAAAGCAGAGTCTCTAATTCTCTTTCCAAACCGCTGCTTTCAAACTTATAGCTTATATTGTACCTTTTCCTATTTCCAAAGTGGCAGTAGGAAATTAAAAAAGGTAATGTTTCTTCACTATTTGGTAGCAAAAACTTAATGTACTTCTGATTGATACTAAATTTGAGTATTGGAATATCCTACCTTGAAAGCGAAGCTCCAGGTAAGCTGTTAATAAGGGCACCGGAAATATTTTATCTGAAAAATAGGAAATGGGCGCGACTCCCAGGAAATGATCAAAGGAGGAAAAGGTGCTATACCAGGAGTCAATAGCGACAGCAAAAAAAAATAATGAAGCGTAGACGTCGAAATCAATTATAAACAAAATTATTATTAATTGAAAGTAAATAATTCCAAAAATTATAATTAGAAAATTTGGTCCCTCACGAAAATGTTCAAAACTATTATACAAAAAAATCTCACTGCAACAGTCAAAAGGAAACTGAAGAGCACGTTACAGACGTTCAAAATTACGTTACAAAAACAAGCTAGATATCCTCTTTAGGCGGAACTCAAAACTAGTATCGGCAGAGAAGATAAATGACGAATTGTTAGCCACAAAATCAACGTCAGATAAGAACGTTCCCTGAATTAAGTGAAGTTGATCTTGCTTCTTATAGGGCTTTGATAAATACCCAAGGATCCTTGAAGGTGTTAAGGTTGGTCGTGCGCCTGGTAATCAACTTCGGGACATATTAATGTACTTCTTAATTTTGTAGACATGTTAATGTTCTTCTTAACGTAAAGCTTAAGTGGCCACGGTTTCCTAATATCCCTAGCAGTTTACATTGAAAACAAATAATTCAACCAGTATCCATTTCAAATGAAACAGCAGGTTCCTATAAAAAAAATAATTGGGAAGCTCTCTTCAAACTGAAGCGTTAAACTTGGATAAATAAATTTAGATTGAAATTGAAAAACGAATAAACTGTAAATTCAGTAAAAATTGAGTAGAATCATCAGTAAAGTTATTTATTTGCCTAATTTTAAATTGTGCACCCAATATTTACAAAGTAGGAAAAACTACACTGAGTTTTGAAGAGAAGAAAGACAAAAAGAAATACTAAGTCTAGCAAGACAAGAAAAAGGGTTATTAGCGACAAGTCGATAAATTCACGAACGTGGTTCGTTACTAAAAAAATTGGATCAATCTGCACAAATCCGTAGGATTTTCCAGCATAAAAACGGGAACTAAAGCCCACAACAAAATATTCCAGGCTTTGGAAACCAAAAACTACACGAACAGCGTAAGAAACTAAACTATGAGTTGTTGCATGACAAATCCGCAACTAGTTAGATCCAAAATATAGTTAAATTATGTATTATCAACCAATTTTACTAATCGTCATACATCAAACATACTTAGGTGAGGAAAGGTAAAGGTAGAAACGAAGATAGCCACAAATCTCGTAGGTTTTTTACTTTGAAAGTATATATATATATATACGCCTGATCGCGTTTGGTAGTGAAAAAAATTTTGAATAGAAATACAAAAAGCCGGTAGGATACAAAAAAGGAATGTCTATTCTTGTAGACGGAATAGTATGATAAACTAGGGCAGGTAGCAACTAGAACATGTGTACGAAATACTCGCAATTGTAATAATTGTCAAAACAAATCTGAATATGAAAATCAGAAATGATTGAATAATAATATCCTCCCAAACAAGAAGAAACGAATAAGTACTCACAAACGAGCACCGACCAAAGAAAAAAGGCCAGCTCCTTCGACCAGAACGGCTATCGCCCACGCTACTGTAAAATTCAGAAAAAATAAATAAATTTAGAACAAAGATATTAATTAAGTATTAATGTTCCAAGGTTGTGAAGAACAGAAAAAACTAACAAAGAATTAAGGATGGAAGAGATAAATTTGGAAATCAAAAGGTTAACCACGCGGGTCGCCTTCAAACGAAATCATTAGCAGAAATTATACTAAATTTGGAATAACGTGAACAAATAATAAACAAGATACTCACAAAATCATAACACTGATTTTAATGAGATAAAATAACCACAAAATTTAGAACAACTAGAAAAATTACAAGACTGCTCAAAACAAATCCGCTCAGAAACCAAAGAGGCCAAAGGAGACGCGCATCCTCCCCAAATTAGTGCGCCTTCGATCAAGTGGCATTAGTAAGTACTAATTTACAAAGTTAGTGCAAATTTGTTATACAGATGGCGACATAGGTATGGAATGAGAAAAAAAATTGTACAAAAATTTCGTCTTACGTACATATTTTGTAACACATCTTGTACATAATTTCAGCATTTTGCACTCCTTCTTCAGATAGACTTCAAGTATGTCATATCTCACATTTCTTCGTGAGCTTTTCTCTTCAGGTAGAATTAAAATAGGTCACCTGCATATACGTTTAGCTTTTTGCACTCCTGCTCCATATAAACTTCAAGTATGCCAAATCTCACATTTCTACATGCGCGCAGTACAAAGTTTTCTCTGGATGCAGAGTAAAAATTCATCAAAGTTTTGTCAAAAACTTCATAGTGCGCCTATGGTTCAAATTGAATGTTTCTCATTTGTTGGAAGAATAACAGCTGTCGATTGAAGGGAATATTTTGCAACTTTGAGCCATCATAGTCTTGTCAATCATTCATTTGAAACTAAAAAATATTAGTATTTTGGCAACACATTAGAATTCGCTAACCTCGATTATTCTATTTTTGTATATGTTGGAGGAAATGCTGAATTTGTCTCTGTAATCAACAATTTGGTCTTTTAGTCGTATTTATATGTCATTTTTAAGAATTTTGATTTTTATTTAGGGATTTCACGTATATTTTCGGATAGTACATTTCTTAAACATAAGATTGTCTGCACAAGTTCATTGCTTTTGAATCAGCTGATTTGAATTGTCTGAAACTGTGTCACTGTGTCAGGAGAGTTAGACTGTGCCGCCATCTACAAGCAGTTCGAAAAGTAGTTGCTGTTCCTAACCTACTTCATCAGAAACATAAAGAGAAAATCATCCAACGATTTATTTAGAGAAAACGGTAGAATATTGAATGGAATGTAATTCTAAATTAATCAATTTACTGAATAATTCAATAGAAATATTGCTACATGAAATTTTGAAGATTCTATTCTTGAAGAACAGAAAATATAACCTATAAATGTATCAAACTGAATTTGGTAATTGATTTAAATATTTTTTGAAATATATGATACAATATTTTGCTAATTCAGCAGATCAATTCACGGGACATACTTTATTGAAACGACCAGAGTGTGAAGTGTGAAGTTTGTAATAATGTGAGAAAAAATAATACACAGGTGCTTCATTTATAAATTAATGTATTTCATTCATCTCATCTGCTGTTTTACATTCCAGATAAACGTTAGGTTTCAAATATCCTATGGTATTCTCATCGTAATGTATAAGTGCATAATATTTTGACATTAAATACATTAGCATAACCACAATAATTCAATTTTTAGTGATGAATGACAATTTGAAGATCGTTCCAAATAAATTTGCTAAGCTAATCCTAAACTGCCCATGAAATCGTACACAGAATTAATAATTTATAATCTGTTTTATTCCAGAATTTATTTGAAGGAATTGATAACTCACATATGTCAAAATCAATTATTGTTCTATTGCAACTGCTACTGGATCCAATAACTATGCACCTGAACGACTCGTTAAATTATAGGGGATAAAAAATGCAAAAAAAAGATGAGAATTCGGCAAAAAATTACCAAGAAAAATTGTTAGGCTTGACGAGAACTATCACTGGTTGAAATTAATGTACTTATTTCTGTTACACCCTGTATATTAAAATGGGATACCTGTGTATAATTCTCGCTTTCTTCTCCATATAAATTTTGAGTATGTCAAATTTCACATTTCTTCGTGCATGCAATATGCTTAAAAAGCATTCCAAAGCCCTAGCTCTTGTAACAATACTGCCTCAAGTTTCAGTTTCAGTCGCCATCTTATATTTAGAATAATTGTTGCTAATTTGAATTGGTTGAGACGACATATTATTGACGAACAGCCATGCGTTATGTGAAATAAGAGATATTAGTAGATTATTTAGTTTCAGGTAAATATGGAAATTAATGGAGTAATGTATCTTTCCTTCCAGAATATACCTCATGTTCATTAACTGCTTGGTACATTTGAGTTTTAATATAAATTTGTGAGCTTCTATGCGTTGACGGTGAACAAGAACGCAATTACTTCTTGTTAATTGTAGTTAATTAAAACTGTACGTCTTTGAAACTCAACAAAGTGTGTAGAACATTGTCGCGTAAGAAGCACGGAGATAGTTTCCGCCTCCTTCAAGATGTTTTAAAAAGTAAAACTGGAGCGGTTTGCGTCAACTCTTTGTTGTGGTGCTGTGGCATTTCTCACATCTAGATTGTTTTATACAGAGTTTACTGTTGAACTTGCGAGAAATCATCTCGGAGAGACACCGCAAGGACTTCATACTGAAGTTTGTCACTTATCGCAGAGCCTCAGCACCAATATTGAAGTTGAAACCAAATACATATTGCAATTTTGTTCATAATTCACAGTTTTATGAATTTATAACAACATTAGTGTCTACAATTATTCAAATCCAGAAATAAAGTAATTGGTCATATCTTTCATCTCCCATATGAGCATACATTATTATGCACGTTTTGTACATACATATAAAAGATGTATGAATTTTTGGTAATCTTTTTGGAACATCTTTATTTCTGTTATAAAATTAGATAATTTAGCTGCTGCACCATGCCCTGCCGCGAAATTCCGGAAATATTTATAACATCATGGTTGGAATCCTTTAAGCCTTTGATAGAGAGATAGGCCTCACGTTTCGTGTGTAGATTTCGTTAACGATAACTTCCAAAGCTTCAGTAAAGGTCATTCCGCAAAACTCACTATCTATTTCATGCTAAAACTTTGTTTATTATTCCATCTAACAGTTATTTTATCTGCTAGATCGAAAGATAATTTCTTCAAGAACCATGATTTCAGAGTTTGAAGTGTGCTTATATTCTGTTGTATTGCAAAAGTATCGAAGTCATTCCAGACTTTTGTCTCATTGAGAGGAGAAAATAAAAAAATTATTCCAATTTATATTGGGAATTGATTGAATCTATTTTAGTGGAATATTCTGTATACGTATAGAATTTATATTTTCGATTATCTTTTAATGTGGAATCCAATAGCGCTATTAACAGGATCTATTGAAATAAATCCAGTGAATACGACTGTTTGACCATTTTGTTTATTGGACCAGTCGAATCTAAGCTTCACCATCTATAAATTCGAACTGAACTGCTCAATTAATTGAGATTTAATAATAATATATTGCTGCAATTCATCGCGGCGTCTGCAATGATTTGATCTATTTTGATTGCTATCATTAGCGTGTATGTGTTCACATAAAAGACTATGTAATTTGTAACAATCTTCATTGTGAAGATCCATATACATTGTTAGCACAAACGCAGGTAATCAGAGCTTAGATTGATGATGTGGCAGGAACTTGACCAGCTGAATAATTTGCGTGTTTCTATCCTCCCGTGAGGACAAATGAGTAAGTGAGGTCAAGAGCACTTCTATCCTATCTCTCACATGCTACACTTGAGTTATTGGTCGCAATTAAGGGGAAATAGGTGCGAAATTATTGACGAAAACTCTGAATAAGTACATAAAAAGAAAGGTTCTTTCGGAAATAATATCAGTCAACTTTTACTTGAGTAAAGCGCTGAATCTATGAAAAGATTTATAATAATTCAAAGAGATTGTGAACTTCTAAAGACTCTCCATTGAGCAACAATACAAGAAAATTTTGTTTGATCAAACTTCGTCAGTACTTTTGCTGATTTATAATTACATTTTGATTTCATCGAGAGGAAAAGTTCTCATTCCCAGGTTTCATTCTGTGCTGCAGTTTTGTTTTTCTTGTTCGTTAAGTCTCTGGAATTGTACAAAGACGACGAGAAAGCTAGAAGGACTTTGCCAACGTGCTGTTTACTTGTAAATGAATTACATTTAAAGAGGCGACAACACATTAGATCTTTTATGCAAAATAAAACGCACTGCTTTGAATGTTTCTTCATAGAAATTGAATTTCAATTATAAATATTTAGTTAACCCTCGCGTGCATACGAGGGGTAGTTAAAAACTAATCGGAGAAGCCACAGAAGCAAATTCTAACCTTCAGATGCCTACGGTAAAATTTCAAACCAGATGTGTCATTCAATTTGTGTTTGACAGTCTTCAAAAGTGAAGAACTTTTGCATTTTCACCAAAATTGATAGAACCTAATATCGTCCAGGATACTAGTTTTTGAAAAATTTGAAAAAATATAAACTGTGAAAGCTATCTAGATCTAACAATGTTTTGGAATAGCTGAATATAAACGCGGCCGTAAGAGAACTTTTGATAATAAGCGTCTAGGCCGTCTAAATAAGTTTACTCGGCTAGAAATGGTCAAAAATATCCTCTGAAAAATAAATCAACGATCGATGAGTGACTGAGCACGAGATATTTGAATAGGTGCTCAATATTCTGCATAAATATTTGGGGATGATTAAGCTCCCTGTCAGAAGGGTGCTGCATTTGCTCTCAAACGCGGTCGTCTGATCATTTTGGAGGAGTGTTGGCAATATTTAATCGCAATAAGGACTCTCCACGTTATTCATCGCAATTTATCAAAAATAGTAAACTGCTCCTGACAAATCGAAGTCAAAAAAGGCTGAGGTCGATAAACACATCGACCAAGCAGAAAATAGTAGAATGATCACGATCGTATATCATGTAGAGATGTTGAACTGATTCGATGCCTATTTGAAGCAAAATTGTCTGCATTTAGCAAACAAAAATGTACTCTTTCACCAGCACATAAATTCGCAATTATTATTATTATTATTATATTATATTATAGTATGAAGGCCGAGCAATGGAAGTATATGGGCGAAGAAGGAGAAAGATTATTGCTGCTTATATTAAACATAATCTAGAAAACAGGGAAAATACTTTCAGACTGGGAGAAAGCAGTAATATTTCCCATACATAAAAAAGGAGACAGTAAAAATTGTGAGAATTATAGGGGCATATCACTTTTATGCACAACAGCGAAAATTTACAAAGCAATACTCGAAAACAAGCTTAGAGCTGCGATAGAAACAACAATGGAAAAATCGCAAAGTGGGTTTAGGAGGGGACATTCGACACAAGACCATATATTCACTATAAGGAACTGTATATCACATTTATAGACCTGGAAAAAGCGTTCGACCGAGTACCGAGGACTAAGTTGTGGAATATATTGAGAGGAAGAAAAATAGGAGAACAGTTATTAACAGCAATAAAAAGCATATACGAAACAGCATCCAACTACATAAGAACTGGCAACGCAACATCAGAAGAGTTTAAAACATCCCAAGGATCAAGACAAGGAGAAGCTACAAGCCCATTGCTATATATTATATTTTTAGACCAAATAATGAAGAATATTAAGTATAAAATAAAAAAGGTGAAGGTTGGACATTACAAGTTGAAAAGGATCTCATTATCAGAATGCGCGTTCGCAGATGACTTAGCAGTGATGGCAAAGAGTGAAGAAGATATGAAACGTAATTTAGAAATATGGAACGAAGAGCTAAGGAAACATAATATGAAGATAAATGTAGAAAAAACGAAAGTAATGGTCATATCAAAGGAGAATTTAAGGATAAACATAATACTGAATTAGAAAGAAATCGAGCAAGTAGAAACATTTAAATACTTAGGGGCAGCAATAAATAATAAAAGAAGCAGGAAATAAATACGAGAATCCAGCAAGCGAATAGGAATTTTCATGCAATCAACAAAATAATATTGAAAAAGAAACATATAACGAAAAGGACAAAAATGACTCTATTCAAAACAGTGCATAGACCTATATTAATATATGGTACTGAATCATGGTTGATGAATAAGAGAATAAGAAGCAAAATACAGGCGGCGGAAATGAAATATTTAAGAAGAGTGGAAGGAGTCACGATAATGGATAAAATAAAGAATGAAGATATAAGAAGAAGAGTACAAATAGAGAGCATTCTCAATGTCATAGAAAAGGAACAGTTGGCGTGGTATGGTCACCTATTAAGAATGCCCGAAGATAAACAAACAAAAGCAGTGTGGAATGCAAGAATACAAAACAAGAAGAAAAGGGGAAGACCAAAACAGACATGGGTAAATAATATAGAAGAGATATTAACAAAAAACAACATTAGCGGCCAAGAAGCAAAGAAGTTAGCAAGGGACAGAAAAAAATGAAAAGAGATAATCAACAAGATAGAATAGTTAGCAACGCAAATAATTAAAACAAGAACAATCTCGACCCCGAAAGGGTATTAAGAGATTTAAAAAGTTTATAATAATAATAATTATTATTATCATCTATTTAAATCTTTGATACCCTTTCGGGTGTCAAGATTGATCTTCAATTTATACTTTGAATTAGTTATTTCCATTGTTTTCTGTTTAATACGTTTTTCTTTGCTTCGTTCGTGTTGATGCTATTGCTTTTTGATATTTCTTTTATATAACTTTCCCAATTTTTCCTTGGTCTGTCTCTTCCTTTTTTCTTTCTACCTCTTGCAATCCACACCTTCTTGGTTTGTCTATTTTCTGTCATTCTTATTAGATGTCGGTACCATGCTAGTTGTCTCCTATTTATTGTAATTTGTATACTTCCATTCTGTAGGTTCCTTCTTATTACTTCGTTTCTTATCTTGTCTATTCTTCGTACTTCTTCTATTCTCATCAGAAATCTTATATCAGTTGCCTGTGTTTTATTTCTACTTCTTTGATCCAGAACCCAAGTTTCACTTCCGTATATTGAGGTTGGTCTGTATATGGTTTTATATACAATTATTTTTGTGGTTTTGGATACTTCTTTGTTATTATTTAAAATGACTGTGTTCATAGCATAATAGTTTCTGTTCGCTGCCTGGATTATTTTATTTATGCCAGGTACCATACTTCTTTTATTATTTATTGTCGCTCCTAGGTATGTGAACGTGTCTACTTGCTCTATTTCTTTCCCATTTAGTGTTAGGTTGGTTGTTATATTTTCTTTGCTTATTATCATGGTCTTTGTTTTATCTATGTTGATATCTTTGTTATATTTGTGCAGTTCTTCGTTCCATACATTTAAGTTGTGCTGCATATCTTCTTCACTTTTGGAAAAAATTTCCAGGTCATCTGCAAATGCACATTTGCAATTCAACTTAATAAATTGCGCTACAAATTGGTGCACATTCACTATATTCTCCAGAAAAAGAAAAAATTAAGAGGCCATCGCTAAATAGAGGCCTATTTTAAGGACTTAGATAAATTGTATAATTTAGAGAGCATCGAAAAACTAGACAATCGTAGTATATACGGCTAGAGGGAGACTATGTTGAGGAAGAAATTGAGTTCTGCCGGAAAAGTTGTGTTTTCGTGACTAAATCGATTACATTACCACTGTCTTTCGTACTTGGTCGGTTAATTACTGAAAGTAGTGAAGTATTTACGATTAGTTTACATCCAAGATTCTTCAACGTAGAGGAATATTTGTGATCAAAGTTGTAAAAATTATATATGAATGAACAAATGAAATATGTATTTGACCAAGTTGGCAGCGAATTGGAATCCTTTTTGCATCTTTACGACGCAATTTGAAGCGATGGTGCGAAGATAATCCGCAGAAAAAGCGCAAAGCCTCACGCACTTGGCAAAAATCCAAAACATAGAAAGTATAGTTTTGTATTCCAACAAACATCTCAGTATTTATCGACAAAATATTTTAAGAGAGTAAGCACTCATGATTCATTCACAAAAATTTGTCAAAGTGTATGTGAAAGTCCAAGCGTCGAATCTTGATTGTACTCTTCCCAGTTTGCCTAGGATAGGCCGTCCGCTTCGTCAAGTAATAGGAGATTGTTTGACAAGTAGAGAAAAGTGAGAGTTCACTAGCGAGTGTAAATGTTTTCAATTAAATTAAATTCACACGAGCAAAGTAATATCGCTTTCCTTACGTGTTAAGCATGCAATTTTTTTGTATACTTGATGAAAAAACTTAAGTGGAAATACTAATCAAGGTTGCCTTCTTGCGGAAACGTAGTAACGGTTTTGACAACTGCCAAGTAAAAGCATAGTATCAAATAATCAATATTAAAATTGATTTGTCAGAAACGTCAGAAACTGAAGATTCTCGCGAAATTCTAGATGCAGCTAAAGAGTTGATTTTACATTTGTTTCCGGCAAAATCGAGAGAATTTTTGTTTTCTTATATGTATATTTAACCTATAATTTTTTTTTGTCATTTGAGCGCGTATCATATTGCTATTTTTGTTTGTTATTTTTTGTTTCTAATTAGTGGAGTGTTGATAACTGGTAAACTGGCGCTTTCCTTTACTAATTTCCACGTATTGAACCCAATGTTTTCCATCAAGTATCTCAACTTCGATATTTTTGCAGTAAATTCTTCTTGAATCGATTTGCATCATGAAACTAATGAGATGAATAATGTGCTCATAACGCTGTGGAAGTCACGTGAAGAAAATTGGCGTGTTGAAAGGAACTCACTAGCAAAACATTTTCAGATGGCAGTACTGTGCATCTTACAAACTTTCAAAACTTAACACTGTTACAATACAATTTTATTCTTTCAGTAAGGCTTTCAAATGCTTTTTTGATGCATGCTTCGTACGCCTTATATCTGGATAAAATATCTTACAGTGTACGGAAATGCAATCTCTATATTCTCTAATATAAGATCAATATGTTCTGCCTTAATTCAACAATTTAACAAGCAGAACTTCGGTATGTTTATTTTGTATGTATAACCTTACTGTTCCCATTGTGGTGTACCCGCTGCCACAACGAATATATATTATGCACTTGTATACTATTTGGTTCATATGAGGAACACAGTTGTTACTCTTGAAACAGCAATGGTACATTTAATGATTTATTGTGTATTATATCACAAAATATGGTCAATAGTATTTTAAAATGTGAAAATGTTGTGCTGCATGAATACTTGATAAAATTTACTCAATATAATTCCACTAAAATCTTTATATGGACAAACATAAAAAAATTATGTTTTTGTAACACGTGCACCAAAAGTACCCTATTATTGAGCTGACTTCTGCTTCGAAAGTTCTCAATTCCAAACCATGGTAACAATTTTCACTAATTCTCGGTTGACTGAGAATTGATGGATATTAACGTCCGCTGGGTAGAAATGAAATTGTAGATCATGGATCATGGATGCAGTTGGATTTTTTTGTTTCATTGATAGATGTCAAATTGATATTCGAAAGAAATTTGTATTATAGAATGTGTTCGTTATAGTAAGTGGGATAGCACAGAAAATGTGAGAAATATCAATCAATAAAATAAATCATGTAAGTTTTGTTTTATTGTATTAGTTTACTGTAATGAGATTGTATTTGCAAAAATCTGTAAGATAGTTCCGATACATCCAAATTAATTTGAAAAGCTGAGTAATGAGGGTACTTCGGCGCACTTGTTACAAAAAGTATCGTATGCAACACGGACACTGAACGACTGCCATTATTGTCACGGACAAATTTGGCTGCACGGAGCTATGCCTTGGGCTTTGGCCTCGTCCTCACCGAATGCAGCCAAATTTATCCTGGACAAATATTACAGTCGTTCGGTCCTTGTAGCATAATATACTATTAATGTTCAACTAGTTCATTATTGTTGTCATAATAATACTGATTCCAGGATAATTGCGTAGCAAAAATAATGCCCTTGGGCATTATTTCCAAAATTAACAAACAAGAATATCACGTTCCCTAGTTACAGCAAGTAACTAGAGTAATATCTCTGGCAGAAATCACAATGACAGAACATACATTGCTAATTTTTTTTACTGGAATAGTAAATTAGTCGGACAATAAACATTGAAGGCACCACGGGAGTTGAACGGACGACAATGCCTATGATCAACGTACACACCTCGGGCCAGAGGCCCTCGGTAAATACACTGTTGACCTCAGGCATTATAGTCTTTCTAACATGCCTTAATTACTATTTCAATTCTCTTTGAGAATAGGACGATTTTCCCGCTCAGTCTTTGCCAATATTTTGTTCTGGCACCTGCATTATTTACAGCCAATGTGGCAAGGGTGAATTTGTCAACAAGAGCTAGTAGTAACAGCAATACGTGGAGTGCACATCATAACCTAAACAACATAAGAGATTAAGATTTTTCTTCCCTTATACAAGAATATGAATCATGGGAGATTATAGTTTTGAATATATCGATAGTTTGGAGCTGATCAATAAATCTAGAAGTCATTTTTGCAAACTTATCGTAGAAATGGTTCGCAACTAACGTACGAACATTAAATTCCGTTTGTCAGCAGTATAAAGCTAGAGTCACACACAGCTACTTTTACTGTGATACCAATCTAAAAACTTCGCAACTAAAGTTGCATAGCGTGTGTACTCTACTGCAACCTAAAAAGTAGCGATCGCAGTATAGTTGCAAGCAACATTTTAATGATACGCGCAGTCTCAAAAGTTGCGGTGTGTGAAGGATATATTTCAGATTTGCAGCCGCAGTAAAAAATATTTGTTTGGGTGAAACTTTTGCTGCGAACATATGTGCAGTTTTGTACACAAAGTGAAGTTATATAAATATTTAAATTCCATGAGAAAAGTATGCAAGTTGATAATTCCAGATAATGCCACCGTATAAAAACGTGAAGAGACTTTGAAATTAATTGAAACGGTGGAAGAAAGAAATTGTCTTTGAATTTGTTGAACACGAAGATTATCATAATCAAACTGAACGACGAACTGCTTTTATCGAAATCGCATGTGAAGTAGATATTCCAGTCGATAAAATTTAGAAAAAAATTGCATACCCTTCGCGTTCAACATTCAAAAGAACGTTAAAAAATTGTATGGAGCACATACACCACAAACGATACTTTTAACTCCCAAGCAGTCGAAAACGAGCAGAAACGATTCCAAATACATTTTCGATTTTTTGCCATGCACGAGATAAACGATAATTGAAAATACATTCGAGCATTGTACTTTGATTTTTCAATGAATATGGCTTAACCATGTATGATTCTAACGTCATTTGCAATTACGACATAAGGTACCGGGGTTTTTCGACCAGGCAGCGGTTTTTGCAGTTGTCTTTTCTTTGCTCTTATAATCAATACAGTAGCTATAGAAGCTGATATGAAATAAATATAACTGACAGATTTATTCCACGCAAAGTCGCAATACAGATCAACGCAGAAAATTAATTGCAGCGTACGCTGCTTCTGAGCACTGAACCTGCAGTAAATGCAGCTGTGCGGTGTGAACAGCTCTGCAACTTTTTTATAGACTCGCAACTTTTGTAGCTGGCTGCAGCATAGAAAATAGCTAGCTGCACGCTACTTTGGGTCTATGTGCAGCAATAGTAGCTGTGTGTGACTGTAGCTTAAGTATTAAGCTTTAAATACAGCTCCAGAAACTGTAATAATCCCGATGTATGTGAAGAAGTAGTAATATCGATTTTTGGAGTGTATAGAATCAATGAATGATAACAAAAGACTAAAATAGATGTTAATTGTTTTTCCTGTTCAAAAGAATTTGTGCAATTTGTAATTTTCAAATTGTAGTTGAGGTTCTTGAAATGTCATAAGTCATTCTAAATCATTGATATAACTTGTTCGGAGAGTCCTTGCTTCTTAAATATTCTCAGAAAATGTTTAAAAATCCAAGATAGTAATAATAAATTTTTGTCCGTCGTTTCCATTGAGATAAATAATCAAGAGTATCACCACAATATAATGTTGGTGCGTGCGGTTCGAAAGGACCATAAAATGCTCATTCACCTGATTCCACAAAAGGGAATGGCCAATACTAGCGATTTAACACCCGAACGGTCGTTCACAAAGCATTGCCTTCAGGCTATTGTTTGCCTTCTTATTTCGCTGAAGCCATCACACGGAAACTATTACCTTTGTTGCATTTTGACGTCAAAACTATGTGGTGTAATTGGGAAATGGACGAATAGCTGAATCTTCGAGAGAAAGTAAGAATTGACTTCGAACTATGACCACTGGAATTGATTAGTTTCAATTTGATATAAATTGTAATTGATAATATCACAAACCAATCTACCTTCATTCAGTTATACTTCTTTAACTATTCAAATCTAGGATTTTATTTGGACAAACTTGAATTATACAATTAGACATTGATATCTACAGAATTGTCCACATTAATTTATCTTACTTATACATAGTACAAGTCAGAAGCCTTTTATTCAATATTTGTTTATTTAGCTGAACCAAAAAAAAACTGCTTTAGTTACATTCTTCTTAATATTAGACCCTTCCCTCTGGCGTCGAATAATAATAATGTATAATATGACTACTATTTTCCACTGAAAAGTAAAACTCTCAGATATTAGTTGTTAGGTTTGGACTATCAACTGGTACGGTTGCTATGGAAATGAGTTAACTTTCTTCTATGGGGAGTTAAAAGAGAAAAATTATTCCCTCTGACAGAGCAAAGGATATATCCTATCCCCACGGACCAGCTTAATAAGGCAAGAAACCTTTGCGAGAAAGAAGGGTAACGATCGTGGCGACTCCACCAAATGTCGTCAGAGGTCAAGGATGGATGAATGTAACAGCTGACTAAAAGTGCCAGCAGCTCTGTTGAGTGTTGTTCTTTGAGGATTTGAGTGCCAGTTGAATGTCTATTGACGTTTAATCGATTTTATTCTTGATAAAGCACACTTAGTTCTTTGAGAAAGCTGGGAATAACTTTCGCGCTCACAAAAGGAACGATAGAGGAAAGATTTGCACTTCACTTGAACGGAAAAGAAAAGTGGGACTGTTTTATTCATCTCATCTTGTCCAATATTGTATGAAATAATACAGACACCCACCGACAAAGAAACTCTTGACTGCAGCGTGCCGTGACTAGTCGCTATCGATGCAGCGAGCAGCTTTGGGCTGTAGTGACCCTTGCCAGGTTACCAGCGGCTGTGATTGAGCAGTGGAACTGTAGTACATCCAAACTTCGAACAATTGTCATATCCAATCAGAGTTATGTCTGCTGCTGTAGGTACTGTCAACCACTAACAACTATTATTCTAGTAAAAAATTCTTTATTGTTCAAAGTGGAAATCTTTTTTTGGAAAATAAACTTTCATATTGTGTTCGTGGGGAATTTAATTTCGCAAGTGCGATTTCAGAATTACGTGGTTGGAGTTTTATTAGATTTGCTCCATCATGGAAAGCCAGATAAGTAGCTCCAAGTTCCACAATAAAAATGTTAAATAAATGTCGGTTTGAAAAAGAATTTTATCTCTAATATTATACATGCAATATGCTTCGTCTTCCCCATTTCCTTCGAATCGGTAATATATTCAATTTTTGCTGTTTTCTTTCCTTTACAATTTTATGTACTCATCTTTTTTGACAAGACAAAGAAATAGAAAAATTGGAAAATTCCCCTTTGAATTCTATAATAAGATTTTCGCACGTACGGAATTATTGTGTTGTCATTATTGAACTGAATATAAAATGAGAAACATCAAATAGGTTTGAACTAAAAAGATTCTAGACTTGAAAACTACATTGAATCCTAATTATGTTTTTATTAGAACTGTGTCAAAACTTTTGCAGAATACACACAAGTTTCAGGGAAAAACAAAGAGTACAAGTTATCTTTGAGGTAACTTAATACAGTAGCGGACTTTCAGTATTTGTTTCTAGGAAACTTCGCCTTTCAGAATTAGCTTCAGGTTACGTAGTTGTTCATGCAGGATGAAGTGATCATGATGTACCTGAATTGAATCATAAAACAACATACTGCAAACACTATTTCTCAACATTGCTTTTGCAAACTCTAGTTGATGATGGAAGAACTTCTTCAAGCGGTGCGTATTATCTTTCGAAAGGGGTACTTCAACTGAGACCAATACACAATTTCAGAAGTGATGATCGGTTATACTTTGTCAAAAAAGGTGCACTTCCATTTGGTCTTCCATACTTTGTACGCTTATTGTTTTGTGGTAATATCCTATTCACAGTCATTGCATTGAATTCCAAATTCTGACATATATTCAATTCTTGAAGTCATTTCCTCGCGAAGGGGCAGAAGAAGGTACTGAGGTGTAGCCATCAGGATTCTGAAAGCAAATCAGCACTGCACTGGAAAACTTGCTGCTGTATCTCTGCCAAGAAAATTGAATGCAAAATGCTTCTTAATATCCGACAAGAGAAGTGATATTCATCATGTCTTCTATTCCTCGAGTTCGCTTCGCACGCTAAAATGCAATTCAGACAAGATTAAGGCAGCTTGTTTCCAGATTTCAAAACTAAATTCCAACACTTACAAATGCACACCTTGAGTTATAAATTACGTTCGGAAATTATTTATCTTCACTTGAAGTTTATGAATAAGTAGTAGGGTTTTGAGAAGCTTCATGTCTGATGTCTGATGTTATGTAAACTTGTTGCCATTTCAAGATGATATTCATGAGGATCCTGTGATTATTTACATTTGTGTCTGAAATAAAATCAACAAATTGCTATTGCTATGAAACGCTAAGTTGAATTGTGTAACGATACCCTTGACTGATGGCGAGGTTGTTAGCTTTGGCATCGCGGTCAAAACTGCTGACGGTGTGCTCGGGCGCCAATGCAGCCGGTGACGCAATTTCTAAGGTAGACGGCTGGAAAGCTCAGACGGGAAGGGTTAGGGTTGTCAAAATAATCATCAGGAGGTAGGTGTCAAAATGAGATTTATTACACACAAATACGACGACGATGGATATAGAACATATATTCTACAGGACCTTGCACGACGATAACTTGGCTGACGGTGACATGACACTCAACACCAGCGGTCGCAGTACGGACCTAGGTGGTCGCAGATGACGAGAAACTTTGAAACAAACGAATCGTGAAGCGATTCCCCAAACGGTGCATTAACTTATCTTTGACGTTTGTGAAACCAAACTGGTTCCCAAATAATGACTACGTTAACTTGTTCATCGCTGCGAAGCCAATGATGACCCCCTCAGCGGTGTACTACGTTAAAACAATCTAACGCTGCGAAGTCACGAAGACTTCGTCAGCGGCGACGCTACGTTAGGGTCATCCAACACTGTGAAATCAACAAAAATTTCGCCAACGGTGATTCCACGTTAAATTATTCAAACACTGCGAAATCAACAAGGACTTCTCTAGCGGTAATTTTACCGTAAAACAATCTTACACTGTGAAATCAATGAAGACTTCCTCAGCAACGATTTTACAGTAAATTATTCAAAAAATATTCTAAATTCAAAACAGCAAAAATACTCTAAGTTCAAAACAGCAAAAACAAACAAATCTAAGTTCCTTTCACGGACTTTTAGAGAACGCACAAACTCACAGACAGTTGTGCTAACGGACTTAGCACAAAAACTCCACTTGGACGGTAAACACTCTGAAGATGACACTCGGAATTGGAACTTGAAGTGTACTTTGGAACGGCTACTCAGAAGACAGGACTCTCAAAAAAGTGACTTAAGTTGGTCAGAAGGCCTTATTTATGCTTAAATTTTGATGAGTCCTTACTGAACATGTTTTAAAAACTAATTTCATATTCACGCTGTCAGTAATATGAAGAGGAGATACATATAAAAAGAAGAAATCATTTTACAGATACAAATTTCCTCACAATAACGAATTTCCAATTATTTTCCTGTTAAATACATCTTTTCGTGATTATACTTCCTTGAAATTAAAATTGTCGGTAACGTAGGAAATGCTATGTCGGTAAGTTTGAAGCTGTCAAGTGTCGGATCTTTTATTTTGTTGTGTCAAAGGTCGAACATAACATCACACAAAATATACAATATACAACGTATTTACAGAACAACGGTTGATTAGAGTTCATCAACGGTAAGGCACTAGACATAAATACAGATCAAGCAATGTCGGTTGAATTTAATTTCAGGTGTCTTCAACAACTTAACCTCATTCCACCACATGTGAAATATTGAAACAGATATATTCCAGCTGATGACTGATTAAATTAGGGTAAACGGTGATGTATGTTTGAGCAGAATTACAAAATTTGAAATTTATAGGATGAGCAAGATGTGAACTGGGCTTCAAAATATTTGACGGTAGCAGAAGGCTTTGGGATGTGCAACTGTGACAGAGTTTTGGGACATAATTCGTCACAATTCCAGTTAAAATACTAGAGATATTGAACCTGAGTAATAAACTGTTATGAACACTGTGACGAATTCTTTCCTTAAAAGCTCCACCACATATGCACATCCGAGAGCCTTCAGCTACCGTCTGTAATTTTGAGGTTAATCACAACTAGTTTTCATATCTTGTTTGCCCTGTTTAAACACTACACAACCACTCACCGTAACGTCACCAGCCATCAGCTTGAATAAATACTTTAATATTTCACAACGTTTGGTTGAATATAGATTGGGATTTGTGAATTTTCTGAAAGACAAGTCTGTAATTGTATGATCTGTGTTTGTGTCATGTAAATGTATCCGACCGTTGGTTGTTCTGTAAAATATTTTGTATATTTTGTTGCTGATTTTGTTTACTGTGACTGACTCCAACTTAACAAACAAAGATTTGACATTTGACAGCTTTGACCCTACCGACGAATGATCAAACTACCAACGTAAACAAATAATTTTTTGAATAAAATGTAACCGTTGTAGATACTTATCAAAGCAGGAAAATTGGTTGGGAAATTTGTTGTAAAGAAATTGGTACTTTTGAAATAATTTCTTCTGTTTCGTAAAGTATCTCTTCTTCACAATACTCTGACAGCGTTAAATTAAAATTAATTCAGAAGACACAAGTTGGGTGATGTTTCATCAAACTTTAAGTATAAATAAAACGTTGCAGCCGGTTTGAGTCACTTCTTCGAAGGTCCAGTCTTCTGAGTAGCCGTTCTAAAGTGCGCTTCTAGTTCTGATTCTGAGTGTCATCTTCAAAGTGTTTACGGTTCAAGTGGACTTCTGTAACAAAATCGTTCAGCACAGTTGTACGACGCGATTTGTAAGTCCGATGATTTTTTATGAGTCCGTGGAAATTTAGATTTAATGAAAGAAAAAACTTTTCAGAACTCATTTCATGAATAAATATGTTTTGTTGCGATATCAATTCTGTAAATTGATTAAAAACACAACATTTCGACAGCAAGGTGCTACCTTTCTTAAGTGTAAAGAAATATAAAAATAAACAAAATTGTGAAGACAACAAAAATAAAAGTACAAATAGTAACTAGATTAGTTTAAAATATATTAACTCCTGAGATCGTAGAGCTCTGCCTGTGGTTGATGATTCAATATCCACAGGTCTTTAGGCGATAATTATAAAGGTCTAAATAGGGAAATTGTCAACTGCTCGTGGTTCTAGGTCAATCTGGCTCTATTCTTGTTGGTTTGAGGCATAACTGAACCATCCACAGATCTTCAGGAGCTGATGATGAAGTGACTCTTGCAAGTAGATTCGTAGATACAAATAACTTGAAATTATGAACAAATGATTGGTAGCCATGATCAATTAAGTTCACATCCGGTATTCAAATTCAAATTATTCGGTGATTTTTTAATTTCAATTGCTCCTCTTATAAGCCTCTTGAACCAATTGTTCTCTCTAGCCAAAAGCTTCGTATTCTTGAAGTCAATGCCATGTAATTCTTGAATAGCTTGCTCAGTCACAGCAGATTTTTCTGGATGGTTCAATCTTATATGACGAGAATGCTCTTTCAATCTTGTTACTACAGTCCTCTTGGTTTGTCCAATATGTACTTTGCCACATTGACAAGGAATCTTGTATATACCTGGATACTGTAGAGGAAATCTGTCTTTAACATTACCAATAAGATTTCGAATTTTTAAATTGGAAGTGTATGAAGTTTTAACGTCATATTTATGTAAAAAGTATTGATTCAACGTAGAGCTACCGCTGAAGAAGGCTTTATGATTTCACAGTGTTAGATTGATTAACGTAGCATCACCGCTTAAGAGGTCTTGGTTGATTTCACAGTGTTGAATTAACTTAACGTAGCGTCGCTGTTGACGAAATCTTCGTGATTTCGTACCTTTAGATCGGTTTAACGTAGAATCACCGTTGAGGAGGTCATTGTTGGCTTCACAGCGTTGAGCAAGCTTAACGTAGAATCATTAATTGGAAACCAGTTTGGTTCCACAAGCGTTGAAGATAAGTTTCAAAGTAAATCCATCGTTTGAGAGATCGCTTCACGATTATTGTTTTGAAGTTTCTCGCCGTTTGCGACCAACCGGATCCGTACTGCGATCGCTGGTGTCGAGTGTCATTTACAGCTGCTCCGCCACCGTCGGACTTGCTAATTCTTGCAAAATATATGTTGTATGTTCACCGTCGTCGTTATTTGTAAGCAAATAAATCTCATAGTGACACTTACCTCCTAATGATTCTTTTGACAACCCTAGCCCTTCCCTCCTGAGCTATCCAGTCGTCTGCCTTTAGAAACTGCGTCACCAACTGCATTGGCGTCCGAGCATGCCGCCAAAGTTAACAACCCCGACAGTAAGCGAGGTATCGTTACAACACATAAAATTAGTTTATAACATAATAAATAATCATAGATGTGAATCAAATTTGAGCTATTCCTGATACTGTTAAACGCTGACGATCTTAAAGCAGTGAAAAGTGTTGAAGCTGAAATCGATTTTGTCATGGCTCATTGGATCGCACCCCTTGCTATCAGTCGAATAAAATATCATATTGGAAAATCTATCATATCGCAAATATTGTGAAATAGTCTAGATGTGTTTTTCAAGTGTAGTCACTATCTTTCTATTCACCTTGTAACGCCTAAAGCGAGACGCTTACCAAAATTATCCCTAACACGCCATAATAAGATCGATTTTGGAGCATACAATTAAGAAAAAATGTGTCGAAGTTGAAATTCAGGTCATGTTATGTAGAGAACAATCTATCTGAGCTCCATCCTATCATTGTTATCTATGTGCTCATTCCGTTCGTTACTTCTGCAATACTTTTGAAATATGTAATATCAGATATTTTTCGAAATACTCTTGTAAATCATTGTTTGAAATGTATCGCATCGTTCGATTACCGTAAATCTTCATTAGCTCAAACACAATTCTTCCTGAGTTATAGCAGCCATATATTCATAGTTTACCAGGAAATTTCTATTTTTGCAGAATATGTCATGCTAAAAGCTAGCATACTGTGGCTAATAACTAGAAATTGGTGGAAGAGTTATTTGTTCAATGGACAGGTTCTATTGATTGAGCGGATCTTACCATATAAAAGAATTATGATAGCTTCCAAAATTACGCTATCACTGAGTTGTTAATTTAACAGTTTTTTTTGGATGGAGAATGAAAAATGGAAGAATCATCTAGATGATGAAAGCGCATTTTTGACAGCTCAAGAATGCTTGTTACTTCAGTGATTTCGCAAATTACCATCTCTCACAATTACTGAGCTTGAAATCAAGCAGTTTGGGCAAACTCACGAAACAGCAGCTTCCATTTAGTACTAGTTTCAAATTGACTATTTGATAGGTACATAATTTATGCATGTACAAATTCAAAAATACCTTTTAATCCTCATTGTTTAGTTATTGACTGACGGAAGGTCAAGTGCTGTACCTTAAAATGATGATTTGATCTTTATCAAAGCTATATAAAGAAATTACACCAAAAGAAAACTTATTTTCATCCAATAATAATAATTCATTCTAATAAGCTTCAAATTCGCGTCATATAAGTTATTGAATGAATCCAGGACAGATTTGACAACTGTACATAATAATAGTGACACCCGCGGCTAAAGTTGTTACTAAATTTTTATCTACTTTAATAAATTCCAGTTGCCATATCCCTAATTCATATATATCTATGGGCATTGTTTCACTTGAAACAAGTAATTGAATAATTCAATCTTCCACAATCACTGAGCTTGAATTAAAACAATTTGTGCAAACTTACGAAACAGCAGCTTTTATTTAGTACCAATTTCAAGTCTGTAAATAGTATAGTTGCTGAGAACTCAGCGTCACGCCAGCCAGCCAGCCAGACAGCCAAAGTGAATATAATAGCGCTTTTTTCCAAAAAATGCGCTAACAATGGATATTTGCACGATTTCGTACGACGGGTAGCCTAAATGTTCGAGAAGCTCTCAAAGCGAGAGTAATTATTGACTCCTTGATTTGAGGGTCAATGATTTTGATCACTGACTATAGGATATCCAGAAAAAAAGCATGATCTTACAAAATCTTGATTTGTAAGTAATTTATAAGTGTTAATATAATCCAATTTAAAATGCCGAAGTCTCCCTCCCAGAAGCTAATTCGCAAATGTCTTCCAAATGACGATATTCAAACACTGTTTACTAAGCCATTTAATCATTTTGCGGTACACATAAGTTTCCATTGTGTATGTTGAAGGCCTATGAGTACACTAACAATTGCTTGTTTGCTTATAGGGTGTTCCGTTTGCGTTTGCGACAGGATCCCAAAGTGTTTGCGGAAGACGTATCGTTCGAAACAACAGGAGGACTGGTTGACTTTGATCCATCGGTTGTTTATTCCGGCACGCTAGAAGGTAGGACTTTTTATTTATGACCCTAACTTAATTTATTACCAGAAAATAACGGTGTTACAAATTGCACAAAATGCAGATTGTGATTAATTGCATTATCGATCATTTTGAATCTTCTAGTGTACACTAAGCAGTAATTACGGAAGGTAATTTTGTAACAATAAATTTTACGTATTGTTTGTGAGCCATGCAATTGAAAATCAGCGAACAAACCACTACAATCCATCAAATGTAGTTGTACAGATATGTGGATGAGGAAAATAAAGCGTATTCAGGAAACACTGCAGAAATATCATGTGCTATTGAAAGCAATAACTCAATTTGGCAATATAATTTTGATAAAACCACATTTTAGTGGTCAAAGATTCTTAAAAAGTAGGGTAGCACTTTTAAGGGTAGTACGTATACGCAGGACTTGAAATTACCATCCGCAAATAATACAAATGACAAGTTTGATTCATAAAAAAAGATAGGTGAGCGTTGCAGACGCTTAGGGTATATACAGTATCATATCGTGTGTATGACAGGGTAATATGCACATCGTGGACGTCTGTAAGCTGCTTGTATCATTTTTCATGAACCAAACTTGACATTTGTATTGTTTACAGACGGTCAGTAATTTTTTTTAATCAATTTTGCCCTACTGTTGATGCGCACAATCAGTACCAAAAAATACCTTCTGCTGTTTGAAAGATTTCACGTAGAAATGAAAAGCGTAAGAAATACTTATCAGCGGTTACAGAAATGTCCGTCAAATTCAATCATCCATCATAATTAGTAATATCGAATCTAATCATCAATCATCCAATGGATTGCTATGCATTATTTCGGGAATTCAATTCGATATTGTTCCTATTAACAGATGATTGAATCTGATGAGCTCATATATAACCGGGAATTACGGTTTCAAATATGATTAACTGAAGAATCTAAAATAAAATGAGTAAAATTTTCAAAATAAATTTTGGACGGTATATTTTTCAACAATACTGTACGACATGTTTATAATTCTAGTTATTGGGAGTAAAACCAAGTTGATTGTCAAATCGATCGGAATCTCATCGCAAACTGTAACGAAAACTAATACATTTCAGGTAAGCCACAAATTTGCTGGTAGAAGAAACGAGAAATAGATAACTTCATTGTGAAACATGAAAAGTTTGAAGTAAGCATGGAACAAAGCTAAAAGGCTGTAAATTTATTCAGCAGTTTGTCTTATGCATTTCCAATTTCCAAGACAATCGAAGAAGAAAATCCTAACCATTTATTCACTCGTGGAGAAAACTCGTGAATTCGTCGATTCCAGAAACCGAAATTTTGAATCATAATCACTTTTGATTGATGGTTTGAATTATTCAAAAGCCTGACAGGCCATCTACGCCAAAAGGATTCACGCTTTACAAATTTTTGTCTGGAATGTATGGAAAGTGTTCTGGATGATATTTCATGAATATCTGAACTTACAAGACACCTGATGACATGACGGACAGGTTCGGCTGAAAGTGAAATTTATCAGATTAATAGAAGACGGGTAAGATGGATAAGTTTGACTATTCACAGGATGATTTGTTTCACCATTAGAACCTTGATAGGAGCTGCGTAATTCAAGACTCTTTTAATAAATATATATCTAAAATATCAATACAGGAGCTCTAAAAGACAAACAGACATTGTAGAAGAACTAAAAAGACTCCATTATTCACCCTCCTTACATTTAGCAACCATATAGAGAATACTGTAGCTCCTAATATCAATTAAAGCAGTAATAGATCACGAGGTGTCATATTATTCGCGGCAAACAGTTGACTTATTATTGTTAACCAGACTGTAAACTTTTACATCTAATCTCTTCCTCTGTCTCACTGTTTAAGAGAGAAGTTAGCTGCAATAGGGTATATTTATGAATTCATTTCATATTTTTAGTTCACTGTTTACATCGTTATATCATAGTAAAAATATGAATTATGTTTGGAAGTGCTGTAATCAAGTTTAAAAATATATTTAAGATTAAGAATAATTTTGAGCTGTCTAAACGCCGTCATTACCGCGCGTTCTATTGATGACGTCAAATACCATGTCCAGTGACATTACAGTCCATTGTTTACTACAGGTGTTTCCGTTCTTAACTTATTTCAGCATTAAAGAAAGTCAAAACTTAATTTAAACGTATTGCATTGTGCCTGAATGCAAAATACTATCAGAAATGTGCCTGATAGAGTATTTTTTCCAATCCAGACAGGTTTTAAAACACGCAAAGAATAATGTAAGGTTATCAGAAGAGATGAAGTATCATGATAAATTTGACAGATTATGAATAACATTATAAGTGATAAGTTTTAGCCATAGAATACAGTGTATGTATGCGGATTTGTTCAACATTTGCTCGTTTTAAAATAAACAAAAATTATAGGCTATGTTCACTGCTCATCATATTTCGGATTATATTTATAAAATAGCGTACATAATGTGTTATTATTGAATAATTACTTTGCAGTGTTCACTCTTTTCACTCCAGCGGATGTAAAGAAAATAAGACGACATCATGAATGGATCTATTCTTGACAGATTATTCGACTGTGCTTTCATGAAACCACTGTCTTAAATAATTTATGATCTAACTAGGATGCTTAAATAACACTTAAACAATACATGAGTTAAGAACACACACGTTATTACTGTTTTCTAATCAGAAGCCTGCAATGCCGTACAAATGTAAGCAGTGCGCACTTGTTGGCATAGTATTTTACGTCACGTTTAGCTTTAACCAATGGTGCTGCGTTTTAGAACTTTGAATTTCCCTAGCTTAATTTGCACTTTTATTCATTAATTTCAAGCAATTGAAAAGATATCAATTACCAAAATGAGTTCAGTACAATTGTCCGGCCAATAAAAATTCGGAATAAAAATATTTGAACCAAATTTAAATTTCATCCATATTCCCTATTATACTGTGCCTAGAGTCTAAAAAGTGTTCTTTCATAGAAATTGACGTATCCAAGACTATGTGACATTAGAAGTATTATAGATATTATCTCTACATTAGATACTATAACTAGGAACTTCAACATATCCTAATCCGGACTGGACTCGAGTACATCCGCTCAGATGACATTTATCGATGGTGATAAAAACAATCCTGCTTCATCATACTATTAACACAAAAAAACTGATCTATTGGTATCTTACTCAGCAAAAAACATTTGTCCACAGTCACGAATTCTGTTATATCAATAATATCACAATTCTGTATGTAAGAAATGCTCAGAGGAGAAGGCTATAGGTGTCGTTGGAAGATGTAAAAAGACATAATAGAATTAAACAGATAAAATTGCAGAAGAAATGGTCTACTTGATTGAGTAAGAAAGACAAGTGTGCCTGTATCCGGTCACGAACCCAAAACGTGGATGATATGTCTGCGTCGACAAAACCTTTTGTGTTCCCGGAACTGTTAAATTCGTTTATATCGTATCTTGTAATGAAAAGGATTGATAATGCTGACTGAAACGATGAATATAGGTTTTGAGATTATAAGGAAATGTAGTCAATGATTCATTTTACTTCTTTCCTTACACAGCAGTTTCAGCCACACCTCGATCATCCTCAGGAGTCAGGAGAAGTGCTGTTAACTTTCATTCTGGATAATAAAGTCACAAATTATTTGTTGAGTACTCCTTGCTTCCTATACTGTCAAGTGTCCCCTAGTTTTACAGAAAATGTAGACTTGAAGCACTCTAGTGGTTAGTCAAAGTTTGATCGAAACTGTTGGTTTGCGAAAGAAATACAATATCATCTCTTAATTATAAATACATAGTAATATAAACTTTCCAATCGAAATAGAACAAAATCAAAGTATTAATTTCTTGGACATCAAAATTACACGTTAAGATAACCACTTGTCATTTAAAATTTTCAGAAAACCGACACAAACGATCGATTCAATTATTAATGACTCCAATCATTAGAAAAAACATAAATTTGCAATATTCCAAGCACACATACATCGAATGCTTACTTATGGATTGTGTAATAATGAAATTATTTCTGAAACTAAGATTTTGAAACAAATTGCTTTTGCAAATAATTTTTACCCTGACGCCATTGATCAGCTTATCAGCAGAAAACGTTATGAACTCCAACTAAAAGAAGCGTATTCTCAAAACTTAGCTATTAAGAAAGATTTTTTTTTCACATTTTCCTTACCCTTCTCACGAAGCATATCCCACAAAATTAGAAATTTCTTCAAAAATTATAACATGAAAATAGTATCCAAACCATTAGGTAATTTGAAGAAGGAACTTTGCAAGAAAATCGTTACTCAAATCTTGAAACATAAGTCTGGAGTCTACAAATTAAAGTGTACTAGTTGTAACGCAGCATACATTGGTCAGACAGGGAGGAAATTCATAACTAGGTTCAAATAACATGAACGCTGTCTACGGCTCGCGTGTGGGAATTCAAGTTTCGCGGAGCATTTACTTAATACTGGACATGATTTCAATATTACAAAAGATTTCGAAATTTTACATATTCATAAATATGGCTCAACATTAGATTTTTCGGAAGTTTGGAAATTAAAAGATTCACTAAGAATAATAACAATGTTCGAATATCGAATAAAATTTAGTGTTGAAGTATGGTAACACTTTTGAGTTTATATATGATAGTAAAGAGTTTAAATATTTTCTTTTTTTCATTAAATTACTAATTTTGAAGCTTTCTTGATGTAATGGCAGCATTAGTAAGGCCTAAAAGTTGAAAATAACCCAAAAAAACTATCACCAAAACAGGTATGTTTATACTTGGAATAATGCTGTACTAATGATGCGAGTGTAATCGGACCGAAGAGAGAACACTTTATATAGATTTTCCTCGATATTTATATTGTTGAGCAATTTAAATGCAGTTTTTTTGTGATTTTCAGATAGCTACATATGATTATCATTGATTTAGTTCAAATTTGTTGGAATAATGCAAAAAATAAGCCCAAAAAATGGCGTTTTAAATTTGTCTATATGACAACGTATAAGTATATAAGAAAATTTTTCTTAGAACTGATATACTGGATATACTTATTTGATATCATTAGAAATGCTTGTTGGTTGATGGCTAGTTTGACCTTGACTCAATATCCAAAATCTAGGCGTGTGACACCCACTAATAGGTAGAAACATGAATGATTTTAATTTTGAATTTTCGATAATGCTACAGAGTAGACAACAATTTTCAAGCTTGTATCCCCTAAAATTAAAATCATGGAATTATTGACTAAACACTTGTAGGAAGCTTATACAATTCACTTCATATTGAAATTATTTTTAACCTTTAACCGTTCAACCCTGTCTGTATGAAACGGCAAATAATGCAACAAAATAGGATGAATCTGTTACATTTTGGAAGATAGAAACAATAATCGTAGAATTAAAAATGAAGGATTCCCTCTAATTGGAATTTTGGCCCGCTTGTTAAAGTATTCGCCCACCCCTGCTCTGAGTAATTGATTTCTGTTACAACTCCAAATAGTACTATTTATACGATCCATCCTATTACATGTGATATGTGATATTATCCACTTAAAAAAAAGGAGGGTTATGATTTTGTCTACGTTCCCTTGCTCTTCACATATCCAAATGGGAAAATTATTTCTCCTAAAAGTATACTCCCCAAGTGCGAAGTTTCAAAAAACATTTTTTTTTATTATATCCAACAACCTAATATTACATTCACTTTGCATGTTTTTACGTGACAGAGCATCATGATGTTAAGTGAAAATTGATTATGTACAACAGTAACTTTTTGTGCCATTTTCCTAAAAAGCAGAGCTAGATAACTCATGTATTTATGCACATCAATTTGCACACTAATACATAAACTGAATTTCTAGCACGATAGGTGAATACATTCAAATTGCTGAGCTCCAAACGCTTTTCAAGTTGCGCGAGTAGTTTAATTAGACAATCTAATTTAGCGGAAATAATTAGTGTTAATAGAATCAAATTATCATCTGTGATTGGATATTGTTCTATCTTCTATCAAAACCAATTGTCAGCCTCCTGAAATCAATTAATACAAAATGAAGTGGAAAATACAGAATTATATTCAATATATGAATTGTTTTCAGAAAAGCAAAACATAGGAATTTATAAGACTCTGTATTTGCGAGCTGCTCTGCATATTTCATAGCAGAAATATGAGAATTATTATCTATGTAGGATTCTATTTCAATCAAATCCGTACTCCATTCGGAAGCATATTCATAGGTCGAGAATATAGGGAATGCTCGTAAGCCTTCCCTAACGTTAATCCAAATACTGTCACTATTTACATGAAGGATTTAGTATATTATTTTTATTATATACAGCACCGAGACAACGTCTTAGATGTTGATGAATTAACTCTCAATTTAATCCAAAATTATCAGAATATTTGATCCCAATTAGAATATATTCCATGAGGGAATCATGTTAGCAACAATTATGGCCCAGTTTTACAATAAATCACATTCGCTGGTATCTAAAATCTCTCCCCTCGATATATATTTAGCATCTACAGAAACCAGTGATGTAAATTTCGTATTAGGACTGTTTTTGAGATTAGCATTGCGGTCGGTTCTCTTGAGCTTTCAAACTGACCGTCAAGTTTTGACTACCATGAATATTCTATGGCTGTGGTACAGGCATCCTGTATCCTGTCCGTAAAAGAGGCAGTAACGGATGAGCCTTTTGGGATAACAAAGTCAGGGAAACAACGGATGATCTCTTCCTGTTTTGCTCATTTCTACTCTTAGAGAGGATGAATCTCCATTAGAAATACTTCAAAATTTCAAATGACGCAGTTTAATAGAATTCAATTATATAGACTTGATTTTTGCAACAAAATATGCTTTCCGGTACTCCAAAATAAGTAAATTCAGTTAATTGCTGTTCAACAATTATCGTTTCTGTTCTGGATTTTATTTTAAATTATTTGTAAACAACAGAATTTTTGCAGATTTGCAAGCGAGTCCAATTAGAATTCGAGTACAACGTATAATTTTACTGATTCATTTATTGCTGGTTTCACTTCATACGCGTTCCAAAAAATATAATAAATTACTCTCGCTTGTCCAGTAATTAAAATTAATTGGACCGGAAGAATTCGTCGCTTAATTCCGCAATTATAAGCTACGTATCATCTATCTCGTGTTAATTAAAAAAGTAAAATAGAAGAGATACGCGGAAGACTCAAGTTTTTACGTCATTTCACGAAATTATTCATAAATTAAACAAGGATAATAAGATTGTTGGACGTTGTTAACTCTCTATGCGACCGCTGCAGCGCTGTAAGGACTTCAACTTCCGTTTGACCGAAAGCTATGTTCATGTTAAATTTGAAGATGTGTGAATATACAGTCGCGTTGCGAATCGAATAATTCCAACTTAGTCATGTCAACTTCAAATCACATAGTTTGCATCTACGATTGAAATGAGATTATTTGTACATTGGAGATCTGTTATGAAATGTCAGTGGATTTATAGGAACAGATGTGTGCTCAAATAAATTTCGTTAGCAGAAAGATAAAAACCAGCAATGGAGTGTGACATTTTGCACGAATTGTATGGAGCTCATGGTTGTGTCAAAATATACAACCACGGCATTTTCAATCTTTCATAGGAGTCAAGACTGCACTATATGTATCCTTAGCTTCTATGTTTTAACGACAACATTAATTTCAATGCGTGAAATTACGTCATGGAGTCAAGTATGAATTCCATCGATGATTTTAGTATATTTCGGTTAATTATGCGATAATTGTGTGAACTTATATATTTTTCTTATCCCCCTGCAGTTGCCAACAGTCGAGGCAGGTACTCTAATCCAGCAATGTAAACTAGGCGCTAATCCTTCAAAATATTATTTTACACAATATTTGTTTTGGTGCGAAGCACCGCCGGTTGAAAACTAAAACAGTGTTCCAGGTTATGCAAGTTTCCACGTCGAGTTCTTAAATGCGGGCAAAGCCCGCCTGTCCGCTTTGGTGCAAAGCACCACCGGTTGAAAACAAAACTACTGTTTCAAGTTACGCAAGATTCCACGTCGAGCTTGGTCTCCTTTATAATTTATACTTGTGCACTGAAGTGCATTGTGGGTGCTCCAGCAAAAAGCATAATATTACCAAAATGAATACTGGATCTACGTATTGTTTGTGTTGTTCAAGTTTGAAGGTGGCTGCACGAAAAGAGAATTTATTTATAATAAACCTAATTTAAGTGCGATATATCTTCTCATATCGTTATTCCATTTCATTTGGAACAGCTTTGGTCCTTTATGAATGACAGCAAATTTTTTTCATGCGATGAAAGAAGAGTACTGTTGGAATTATAGATATGTCAAAAAATAAAAACAACTACAACTTTCTGTGGGTCTAAAAGTTCCGGTTCAAAATTAACATTCCTGTAGAACTTATTAATATCTAATTCCTAATAATGAGATCAATTCCAACAATCTTATACATCCGAGCACTAATTTGTATAAGAAGGGCGTAACGCGATCAATCTGCCTGAAGCAATTGGGTTGAACTAGTTCGAAATTGAGATCCAATACTATCAAACGCACTTTCCTAATTCAATCCGTTCAAAAATAATGAGTTTCCGAGAGAAAATAATTGGTTCATCTACATCCATTTCAAAGCAAAATTTTTCAACTTTAGAGCATATTTTATCTCAAGCCTGGAACAAAAAAAGAAGAGGTGTAGGATCGGAAGACATTGGAGGCTGAATTATTGTTGTTTCTCTTCTGGTCCAATTGTCATTTTGGTGTTTTTTGGCAGCGCCTGACGAAAGTAGTAATGGTCCATCAAGCTGGAAAGTTACATAAAGTGGAACTACCTCTTTCATTAAATAAGACTATTGATTGTTTTCATTGTGTCTATTCCTCTTCCTCTGCCATGATCATTGTGTGAGCTATATACTATAATATTCTGATAGTTTTATATTGCAGTCTTGTACCTATTCTTGGAAACGTTGTCAAAAGTTCAAATCTAAGGCCTTAGAGTGGAGGAAAGCGCGATAAGAAATGAAAAACTGATTATTTTCTGATAAATATTTCAGTTTTCGTTGTCTTCAAACGGCTGAGTCAAGAAAGTGTGGCTGGACTTTTTTTTTGTCACAATATAGGATTCTATTTATCATAAAAACCATTTGAACTAGCGTTTGGCCTGCTACGCGGGCCTAAACCCTAGGCTTCACAGCTCGATATTGTTTTACTAACATTTTTCAATCATATTTGAATGTTGAAGAATCAATAATTTCGAAGTTATAGATGTGGCAAAGGGATCAAAAATTGAAAAACTCTTTTAATGCTTGGACGTTTCGGCGCTGGAACGGCCCGCCATCATCAGCTGCTAATGTTAAATGAAGTTACATGTTTGTAATACAAAGTGAATTCGAAAATTAAATGTAACGGCAAAATTTAAAAATACAGAAAATACCTCCATACTGACAAACATTGTTTTTAAATTTTCAATCTCCTTGCCACATCCATAACCTCAAAATTGAATTATCAGGATCACAAAATTTATGATGAATCATTAATTTAATTTCCTTCAATGATTAGCGACTTCACAACTAATGCTTCGCAACGAGATTGCAAGATCGCATATCTAGCAGGACCATCTTCTTGAAAGAACCACTGTTTCCACACAATAGCAAGGGGGCGGTCACGTGACTTTTTTGCTTCAGCCAATCACAGTCTGAGTAACATACGTCAAAGTGACAGTTATTTGCTTACTTTCAGTTTGATGTTCAACGCTTGGCTCATAGTTTCAGTGTCTATCAGCTGGATATCTTCTAAAAGAATGATGTCCTTTTATTTCGAAAGTTTGCCTGGCAATGTGGAACAGACAGAAGAAATATTCTATAAGTTTTAATGGACAAAATATTAAAATTATGATGAAACTATTTATTTCAAAACTGTGAACTAACTTAAATTGTTCCGAGAAACGGGCTGTTGAAGTTAGAACTAACACAATACACATGAAAATAATAAAAATGATACAGCACCATCACAAAAAAGGAGGCTTATCTTAATATAATGTTTGAAAGTGAAAATTTAGAGCTAAAACTGACACAAAACACATAACAATAAAAAAAATAGTCCAAAATTCACAATATACACACAAAAAAACAGCAAAAACACTAATAAATACCAATAGCACAAAAATCAAGGAAACAAATATTGAGTAAACAATACTTACGAAATGTCACTTTGACGTTGATTGATATGAAGAAAATCAAAGTTTCATTCTTCCGGGTATTACTAAGCAAACACTTGACAATTTAAAGAAGAAATCACATAAATAAAAATTTCACACAAAAACTGTGAAATATGTGAAGTGCTGTGCTATGGAACATTAAAAAAATGAATAATTCTGAAGAAGAACTGTTTTCCATGGAAAATTCAAACCTAAGAGTCGGGGTTGAAGCCACCATCATCTAGGATCGGGGATGCAACTATAGACATATGTTTCGTCCTGATTGGGACTCTTTAGTACAGTATAGCCAAGCTCAAGTTAATCCAGAGTCGGATCTCAGAGCGTATAAACTCATTGCGATAAAAGGTGCGCTGTAGTAGAAACTACAAACAACACCATCTATCGGGCACAAAAGCTGATTACAATTTATTCCTTACTTACTACCATTGGTCTTCAACAACAAAGTCACAGATATTTATTTTGAACTATTTAATAATTCATTTTACTTATCACTCACTGGATATTCACCATTTCACTGATCTACTGTTCACTGTCTACTAGTCTGGTCGTTTGCTCATATATATACAGATGTTTGTTTCTCTAAATGTTCTAGGCTAGTCAGGAGCATATTACTAGAACTTTCGACCGTGCGGGGCGGTGTGGTGCGATGCGGTGCGTTACAACGAGGACTGGGCTGGATTTAGGACTTATTTAATTTTTTTACGAATTATGGTACTTTCGCACATTAAATTCGAAAGTGTTGAGGCTCCAACTGAATATTGGTGTGTGATTGAGAACGAACTATAAAATTTGGCAAAAGTTTGCGACGAACAAAACATGCTTTATTTTTGCATCGAAAACTGCAAAATCTCTGCAGAAAAACTGATTATTCCCTAATGAATATTATAGCTTACATCATTTTCGAACAGATTGAGTCAAGAAAGTGTGGTTGAACGTTTTTGTCACAGTATTTTCAGATTTCTTACTTCCACATCTATGTTTTTTCATAAAATAATTTCTCCGTGACCAATCAGTGCGAAAACTATTGAATAAGTCATAAAACAGATAATAGGCTTTTTGTATTTGGATTGTTGAATCTTGAAAAGGGACTGTTTGTTAGGAAATCAGCTATCGTTTTGCGCACCAATGATTTTGTTCACTTGACCAATCAACCGTTCTGTACAATCGGTGATTCCTTCTTTCTGCACAACATATTTTTCTCCTCAGATTTAGGTGATCAGTGCTTGAAAGACAAATATTTAGGTGTCGCAAATTTGAAGATCCACAAACGTCACATAGGTATCTAATTATTTAATAATTATACAAAATTTCAAAGCACTGGAATAACAAGTATAATTAGGTGGGATAAAAATAAGTGAGGTCATATTATTTATACAGTTGCTTACATCCAAATTGGAGTTAAATAAAGGCAATAATATTCCAGGCTTCCTTTCAGTGCCTGGAAAGAGAAGTGTTGTGATCATTGACCTCTGAATCTTATATATCTATTGAATCTTAATTAAAATTCTAAATTAATCTTTATCCATTTTCAAAAACTTGAAATAAATTCTTTCAGATAATTTAAATATCTTCGCACTAAACTTTAAGGGTTTTAAATGAGTATTTTGTAACTTCATAAAGTTACTTGAAACAGTTTTATTGCAGACTGCGCTGTTTTCATTAGCATGTTAATTAATTTTCCATATTAAGGATTTATTACTAAACGAATCTTTTGCAACTTTGTAGTTTAATTGGAGAAGAAGTGCCTCCGTAAATCGGTACGCATTTAGAAAATAAATTGGAAAAATGATACTGATATAATTAAAAGTCTAACCCAGAAAACAATTAGTGGAATATATTCATCAGAGCTATTCCTGCTTGAGCTTATAGTTAATTGAATTTATATCTCCCAGAGTCTTCCAAACCTTTTTTCTCGTAGATCACTTTCAGAATTCTCCTTGTTTCGGTGAACCCCTCCCATCATGTGGACCACTTTGGGAATCACTGCTCTAAATGAAAGAACCAATATTGGAGTACACAGAACGGATAGAGTAAATATAGTCTGTTATTAAATTTTCATGAAAGCAGGTGCTTCCAATAATATTCTTACAAACAGAGAGGGCTGAATACATGTGTACACACTTTTAAAAGAAATAAAATAAACGATGTATTACAATCTTCTCGATGTTTTTTGTTGACTATTGGAAGTTCGGATAGCTGAGCTCCGACCATCAAACAGAGTTTTCAGTTGTATTAGACCTTGTTTGCAAGAACTAAGGAAAGGTTCGTTTTTAATTGTCCTTTCAAATTTTCATACAATTTCACTTGTAATCACGTTGAAATCTAGTGAACGTTGAAGTTTAATATAAAGAACAAAATGGGACACCTATATATAATTTTAGATTTCTGCACATCTTCTCTATATATAAACTTTAAGTATGCTAAATCTCACATTCCTCCATACATGCAATATGCTTGAAAAGGGGGTCGAAAGATTTCTTCTGGTGTATTGATATATTGAAGTATAGGCTACGTGCATGAAGTCTACTAATGCCTCAAGCGGGCAATGCAGAACGATTGAACTCCCATTTTATCATTGTTTCATACCTATCATTTTTTAAATGTACTAATATTCATTCAATTCAGCTGTGTGCGTATAAAATGACTTGCATAGCATAAAAGGTACGTTGAAATTATTCATTTTGAGTATTTTTTTCTTCAATTATAACGTACCTATCTGAGAAAACGTCTTAATTCGTCCAAATTGACAGAATAACCTCAAATTATGACGCCGATGATCTTGCGGATCGGGTTTGTATGTATCAAACACTGTATCCCTTTTACCAAGTAAGCATCGAAGAAAAGCGTGAGATTAGTTTTGACATATTAAACATGTTGAAGAATATGTTGCTAACAATATTAACAACAAAATTATTGCGAAGTGCATCCGACAAACTTCTATCACTGAAACACCTTACAAATTAGAGATAGAGATAAATTCATGAGTCCCAAATCGATTATGAATTTTTCTAATTTTACAATTGAATGACAAACATCTTTGTTATATAGATTGATAATGAAAGACAGATAATACTGTATTTACCGCTTTGATCCACTTCACTCGTTTTTTTTATGTTATAACTGGGTACATGAAATCTATGAAACTATATTCCACTTGAATCATTCTTAACACAACAGTCTGAAACAGAACAAGCGTTTTCCTATGAATTATATGCAATTATTTTCACTTTTTAACTACAATGCTCAATGACAGCTCAATGACGTATTCTGAGAAATGGAGTTCGATGCTTACAATGGTGCTCACCACGAGCGCTCGCATCGATATTTGTTCAAACTCCGCCCCCTTGCACAAAGCCTGTAACAAGGTGATTCAATTTGTTGAGATCCTCAATTTTCCAATATTAGCGAGCACATTGTCGCGATGAAGCACCCAGTCATAATTTTCCAACAAATAAGACCATTTTGTTCTCATTGCTTCACGTTATTGCTTCAGAACTTCGAAGTAACGCTGTTTTTTGAGTGTCTGGTCTTTTAGAGCATTTTCCTGATCAAAATGACAACTCATGTCCCAAGAAAAGCTGTAAGCAGTGCTTTATTACTGAGGGTCTGTTCCTTTATCACAGTCTTCGTTTTGACGCCTCTTCAACATATCTAACTGAATGCCTCTCATTATAGCTTATGATCTTCTGCTAAATTAGAGTATCACAACATCACACGTGTTAATAAGCCCAGGTCAAAGTTTTCTTGCCCCATTTTTTTTGTTGAAAGTGTATAGACTGACTAATAAACAAAATGTCTGCTGCAGAACAGCAGAGGGAATTGTACGATCTTTCTGGTTCCAACTCCCAATTTATAAATTCGTTCATGTCAACATATCCTTCCCAAGACACCTTTCCGTCATTTTTTGTGTAAAATTGTATGAAGCAACCAGCTCATATGTTTAAAGTGTTCTCATCAAAATTTAACGAGTTCAGCGCACATGAAAGAGCATCTGCCTGTTCTTTCACTCTTCACTTTTTAATGAGTTAATATATTTTTTGCACGGAACTTCGATAACTAAGTTGAATGTTGTGAATTTTCATTAGTTTGTTTGAATGAGATTCCAGTAAAGTTTGAGATGGCTTGTAGAACTGCTACATATAAAATGCAAATAAACCATTACTGGATAAAGAAACAACCTCGCAGGATCGTAATAACGATATATTTCTAGCAAAGAACCAATTAGTTATTGAGGGTTGCATACAAGTTTTGTTTTTCAATGAATAATTATTTGAACAAATTGCTCGATAAGTTCTTAAGAAAATAGTTTTTTTTTTTTTTTAGTTTCTATACTGTTTCTCAAGGATTCAAAATCATATAGAATAGATGCATGCAATTCCTCCACCAAGCTTATTTTTCCAATAGAAGTGTGCTATTTTTTTGTTTTTCAGCCCAATAATTGGAAAAGAAACACAAGAAACAAGAAAGGTTAGAAAATTGATCGAAAATTTTGAAGAACACTTATGTACCTCGAAAAAAACCTTTTCTGTATATTCAACGAGAATTATCGAATAATTTGAAATTTGTATAACTCTGTTGAATTTGAGAACAATTACTTCTCTGAATAGAGAAGTTTTATCCATTTCTCTTTTCGTCTTATTTGTTTTAATTGCTTTTTGATGAAATATTTCTTTCTTGGGAACGAAATATTCAAAAGGAATTGAAAAAGTTGGTTAATGCCAAAGTCTCTCATTTAAATTAGCTTCTTTCTGTAATTGTGAGATATTATTATTGCATATGCCGTCGTCTATAGGCAGTTCGGGAACAGTTCAACAAGTCTTTATTTGAAATCAGGAAGCAAGGAGAAATTTTAAATAAGAATTTGAACAAAAATGATTAGGAGGTGAAGTAAGAGTCCAGGCAATTATTCGAATTCAACTCTCGAACTTACTCAATTCAATTCTTCTAAATTCTACTATATTAAGATTGGCAAACAAAATAAGTACAGGTACGTCTTTACCTACCTTGTAGTTTATTAGCAATAAACACAGAATATGAGTCGTAAGAAGTATTTCTGAAATTCACAAGATGTACACTGTACACTATAATCAACATTTTAAACTTATACAGAAAAAATAAGAAATGCAGGACGCTGTAAAGTGACCTTTAAAGTTTGACCGTGAAACAGAATTTGATAAATTTTATAAAATCAAAACCTGATAAGTTTCACAAAAATACAAAGTCAGGGGTCGGTTTTTACACCATCATCCTGAATAGGGCAGCAACCGTAGACACGTGTTTCATCCTCATTAGGACTCTTCAGTACGGTATAGCAAGCCGCAGATAATCAGACTTGTAGCCGCGATACTATTGAAAAGTAAGTTGGTAAATGGCATGCAGAGAAATTATTCTGCAGCAGTGCCATCTAGCATAATACAGCCGAGGTGGCAAGATTTGAAGAAATGCAGGACACTGTGAAGTGATCTTCAAAGTTTGACCGTGACGTGTTACACGTAGCACACAACTGCACGAGAATATAAAGGAAGAAGGATAGGACGACCGCAAAAATACTAGGTTTTATGAATAAATATGTTTTATTCGGTACATAAGTTCTGTAAATTAATTAGAAACACAACGTTTCGGCAGTAAAGTGCTGCCTTTCTCAAGTGAAAAGAAATATGAGAATGAATAAACAAAATTGTCAAGACAACAAAAATAAAAATACAAATAGTAACTAGATTAGTTCAAAATATATTAACTCCTAGAATTGTAGAGCTCTGCCTGTGGTTGATGATTCAATATCCACAGGTCTTCAGGAGATAATAATGAAGGTCTAAATAGGGAAATTGTTAACTCCTTATGGTTCTAGGTCAATCTGGCTCTACTCTTTTTGGTTTGGCGCATAACTGAACCATCCACAGATCTTCAGGAGGTGATGTTGAAGTAACTCTTGCAAGTAGATTCGTAGATACAAATAACTTGAAATTATGAACAAATGATTGGTAGCCATGATCCATTAAGTTCATATCCAGTATTCAAATTCAAATTATTCGGTATTTTTTTAATTTCAATTGCTTCTCTTATAAGCCTCTTGAACTAATTGTTCTCTTTAGCCAGAAGCTTCGTATTCTTAAAGTCAATGCCATGTAATTCTTGAATAGCTTGCTCAGCCACAGCAGATTTTTCTGGATGGTTCAATCTTATATGACAAGAATGTTCTTTCAATCTTGTTTCTACAGTCCTCTTGGTTTGTTCAATATATACTTTGCCACACTGACAAGGAATCTTTTATATACCTGGATACTGTAGAGGAAATCTGTCTTTAACATTATCAATAAGATTTCGAATTTTCAAACTGGAAGTGTAAGAAGTTTTAATGTCATATTTATGTAAAAGTCTTCCAATTTTATCCGTTATATTAGCTACGTAAGGCAACGTAACAAATATTTTCTTATTATTTGGATCTTGAACAGGAGGAATAGAATTCTTCTGTCTAAGTGCTCTCTTGATCTGTGTTTTATTATAACCGTTCTTCAAGAAAACATCATCTAAAAATTTGATTTCATCAGACAGTTCACTTGGATGACATAAAGAAGAGGCTCTCTCATATAAAGTTTAAATAGTGCAAAATTTTTGAGCTGGATGGTGATTGGAGGACTCAGTAAATATTGATTTGTATGAGTCGACTTCCTATTCACTGAATGGATGAGTTTACCATTATCTTGTTTCTCCAGATAAACGTCCAGAAAAGGAAGACAGTTATTTTCTTCAACCTCAATACTGAATTTAATGTTCCTATGTTGCATGCTTAGATGATTCAAAAAAGCATTCAATTCATCTCTACCATGAGGCCAAACAGCAAAGACATCATCAACGTAACGTAGCCAGACAGTAGGTTTCTTCATAGCAGTGCTTAGAGCTTTTTGTTTAAAATTCTCTATATAAAAATTAGCGATAGAAGAAGAAATAGGGAGACCCATGGCGGCACCATCAATTTGCTTGTAGAAATTACCATTAAAGATGAACAAACAAGAAGTCAAACAATGTTCAAAAAGCTTGACAATATCAGATGAAAAATGATCTTCTAATAATTTCAGAGTATCGATGATAGTTCTGAAAAGTTTTCTCCTGTATTACTAGGTTTTATATTTCTGGATGCCATTATGAAGAATGTGAAACAGAAAACGAAGAAAACTGAGATAGAGACCCATATTTTAACTATATCTGAGTGTGCATTTGCAGACGATATCACAATGTTTGCAAAAAATTAAATAGACATACAATACAACCTGAATATTTGGGATGAGGAACTACAGAATCACATCATGCAAATAAACATGGAAAAAACAAAAACTTTGGTGATATCAAATGAAGATACAACAACAACATTAACATTAAGGGGCAAAGAAATTGAACAACTTATTAAGGATCAATATTCAACAACAAAGAAAATCTAGAGCAAGAAATGAACAGAAGAATTCAGACAGCTAAAAGAAGCTTCTACGCGGTAAATAACACTATCCTTAATGATAAACAAGAAGTTAGGAAAACGAAAACAGTTTAAAAATCTACATTAATATATAGTAGCGAAACTTGAATAACGGACCAGAGGGGCAAAAGCAAACTACAAGCAGCAGAGATGAGGTTTCTAAGAAAAGTTGAAGGAGTAAGAAGAATCAATGTGATAAGGAATTAAGAAATAAGAAAAGATGTCCGAACAGAAAGCCTACAGACCACAATTGATTTAAAAACAATTGGCATGGTAAGGACATTCAATAAGAATGCCTGAGGACAGGCAGACTAAAAGAGTGTGGAATGCAAAACCAACAAAGAAGAGGAAAAGAGGTGGACCAAGAAATTATATCTGCGGTCACAAGTGAAAAAGAAAACACTGAATAGAAAAGATAAGAAACCAATTATAAATGAAATAAAATAATAATAGAAGAAGTGTAATATCGACGCCCTTAATGGGTAAAAGAGATTTATAAAATGATAATAATAATGATGATAGTTATGATTACCAGGAAGTCACACTGCGTTTCCGGACCCATGTTCTCAGACCCTTTTTCCTTTATTCTCATCCAAGGAACCTGTTCTTGAATTTTGTCGTAATATAAAAGAATTACAAGATAATAAAGATGTAACGAATATAGGTCTACAGAGTAATAGGAGTCAGATTATCTCCATTTTGTTTCTCCTGTGTAATGACATTTATTGCTTGGCATTGCACTTGAGTTCAACGTACATGTGAAGCTCAGGACATTGCAATTTCTGTATCACGTGAAGTGTGATGTCTGGTCGGACCATCATACTGTGAGAAGACCTCGATTATGTGCTCTCGTATATAAAAGTTTGAGGAAAGAAGCTTGAAACGTCCTACCGTTTATTCGTCCAAAACAAGTAAACAAACAAAAATGAAACAATTAAGAGCAGGTCAATACCATCTGAATATATCGTATCCAAATCCAAAGTCAAGTATTCTTTTTAACGTTAAGACAAATACTGCTTCATCGCTACGTTCAACATAAACAACCTCTATTAGGGTTAGTGCTATTGTGCGCATGTTCTTAACCTCAAGATTTGCACATTTTTGACAGATGCGTTGCAGTTAAACAAAATTGTAGGATCTCGAGCATGCGTAAACTCGCATTAGCCCTCACAAAGATAGAGTTATGTTATGCTGAACGTATCCTTGGACCAGTAACATATATTTGATTATGTATGTGACTCCATCAACTTCCTTGTAATAATAGTTCTCTTGTTTCACATTCAATCTTCTCGAATTGTTGTTTCTTTAACTAATATAAGTAATCGAGAAGAGATCTGAATATAAATAATTCATGTGACTTCTGCATATGAATATAGGAAGCATTTTGAATAGTTTCACAACCAAATGACGATATCAGCAACAGAAAATTTGTATACTTCATTCTGGCATAAATCTCACTTTTCAAGCATTGTAAAAACGAATAACTCCACGAAAAACAGAGAAAAATGATCGGAATTCAGAATACACAGGGATATTTCTCGTTGTCAGAATAATGATTAATACATTACAGTTAACGATGTGCCAACATCACGAGCAAATGAACTTTTTACGTGAAAAAAACTTCGAAGTTCGGAAAAAACACGTCAAATTACCGAAGGTACATTAGCTGTGCTGCGAGCACATCTCACTTGCTCTGAAATAAATTGGGAACATGGAATAAATTTTTATTGTGAAAAAAGTTGTATAGAATCTTTATGTGCAAACGTGATGATATTTTTGTTTCAGCTGCAGGTAACAGGTTAAGAATCTATACTTTTTTTTTATTCTGAGTGACCAACAAAGTAGTTTATGGATATAATGTAGTTGTGAAGATCATTTCTTTATAGCAAGATGATAAAACACTCATTCATTTATTGACTGATGTACATTTCGATAGCAAAGTAATCATCATTAGAGTACAATATTTTTCAAAAAAAAAATTATAAAACATACTACTAAGGTGGTACATACAGTAAGAGAAATGACCAATCAGCATCACGCAAAGGTGTGGGCGGAGCTAAAAACTACATGTTCAGAAAATTTTAGAAATACATGGATTACAGTACTTCCACATAGTAATAAACAACTTAACATGAAGTAAGGGTATGACCAAAGAGAACTTTGTTTAGTTGTGGGTGGAGCTAAAAGCTACATGTTAATATAATCGAATTCACAGGAACAGTCACTCATAGTATTACAAAAACATTTAACATAACAATAAACAACTAAATGCTTCTTGAAAGAGAATAACTTAGAGGGGATAAACCTAAATTCAATAATTTTTTGTCAAATTCTCTTCCTTAATTTCATGTCCCATTTGGTGTTGATGAAATGCTAAGGCTCCGCTCACAACTTAACAAAACTCTGTTTGGTTATTCCTTTATTTCATGTTCAGTTGTTCATTAATATGTTGAAATATTGTTGAATTATTGTAATTTATGTTTTTCTAAGATCTTCATGCCATGTAGTTTTTAGCTCCACCCATACCTCAAACGTGGTGCTGATTGGTTACTTCTATCACTGTATGTTATCACCTCAGTATAAGTTTTGTAATTAAATAGTGAGGGAAAGGTTATTTTTGTGTTTTATTGTGTTATATCTTCACGTAGCCCTATCCAATATTTTTATAACAAGATGAGCAAGCAATTTGGTGGAAATGCCGAATAAACTATCTTGCTGATGTTTGAATAAATTCTGTTCTAGATATTGTTATTTTTCATTTCATGTACTTATCCTACTTTTGTAGCTTGTTGCTTTGTTATCTGTTCGGACTTCCTGGAATAATAAGAATATTATATCTCACGTGTTCGCAGTTTCCCATTACATTCGAACGTGCAACTGCCGGATGCCCATTTGGAAGCAATCTAGAGGTTACTACAAATTTACTTTTTACAATTAAAGTAGAAAATGCAAATTCACATAAAATTATTGTTATCAAATTATAGAGTATGTGGTTTCATAATCTTTTTACTTTGTCCTGATGAATGAAGAGCGTGGAAACCTTATTATTCTATGTAATTATCTAATGAATTATAATCGTACATTGTTAGAGAAATTACGAAGAAGATTATTCATACAAAGAGGATCATTTTCCAGTGATGATGACTTGTGGTCTCATTGTTTTGAGAGGATAACATGAGGATATAGAAATACTAATGGAATAAGTGCATAAATGCACTCAAAGGCAAAGAAACCATCATAGCCATGAATAGGAAAAGTAGTGAATAGTTCACAGCTCATTATAATAATAATAATTTATTATACATCAAAATCCATATCTGAATTAGCATTTTAAATTGAATATTCATTCCATGTGCATATCGTATATTCACATTAATTTATTATGCATTATTTTTATGAACTCCTTCCATGCTACGACATATTTACAACACCCTAACTTCATCCCATTTTAAAAGGTTTTAAATATTTCAGAGTATCAGTTCACAGGCGGCTCTCTAGCATAGACCATGTTTCTCAACCCATAAAATACCGGTAATAAAATTCCGTTTCGGTCGCTTCTGCTTGAGCAGTAAGCAGAACCGTACTTGGCTAACCAGAGATCGTACCAAAAACCCAACTGAGACTACGTTTGGTCGTAATCTGGACGTGTGCGGTCGCATCTTGATCGCACGGAAATTACGTACTTCAAGTTTACGCGGAATGCTTCCCGGATTTTTTAATCTCCTGTTTTGTAACAGCTTCAGGGCTTCAGGAATCAAATTTAACGCTACGATACAGAAGCGTATCTTATTAAGTGCTCAGAAAAAGAAGTTTTTGAAAAATAGTTTCTCTTACTACTACAATAAGCTCAATTCTCAGACTAATTTGGATACATGTAACTCATGAAAATTATATTCGTCTATATTCTGGAATAGAAGCCCTCTTTTTCATATTCGTGACTTATGCTCCAATAAACTTTTTGAAAATAATAGAGTAGAATATTTCTCCAAGTTTCTGACAGTACATAGAATTCTATTTGTTTTCAAACTATTGTTATATGTCAATATTTGACATCTAAATCCAACAAATTACTTATAAAGAACACTCACTACATTGCAAGAGATGTTATTGAATTTTCTTGTTTTCTTGTTAGTTTAAACTTTTCGCATATCTGTACTGTTTCTGAAATACGTTTTCTCCTCCCAATAATATTCAACGACCGTATTTTATTATTTACTATAAAAGACATTATTAATTTTATGGAAGTTTTATTGAATTCCAATCACTCCACGTAAACTTTATGATGTGGAAATTTATGAATTTGATACCGGAATTGATAGTACCAATTACTCGCTATATTCATTATGCTATACTTTCAGAAACTCAATTTCTCATCAACTGTTCTCATCGATAGCCATTTTGAATTCAAATTATCACTCTTCTGGAATTTAGGTTCTTGTCCTGAAATTTTTTATTTCGATTTTTTTAATTCAATCAGAAATAGATTCGAAGCTTATGGAATTAAGGATTCTGCAAAGTCGGTATATTGATATACAGGATGTTACAAACGTGATTCCGGAAACGCTTCTCAAATGACCAAAAGTTATAACAAATATCACTTTATGATTGAATAGTTATCCGAGAACGCTATTCGAGTAATCAAACGTTATAACGAATACCACTTTATAATTGAATAGATATCTCGTAAACGTCATTCCGAGAACGATTCTCAAATGACCAAAATTTAAAACAAATATTGTTTCATAATTGAATACTTATTTCCTGAACGTCATTCCGAAAACGCTTTTCGAATGACCAGAAGTTATAACATATATCACTTTGTGATTGAATAGTCATCCCCTGAACGTCATCTCAGGAACGCCCTTCAAATAAACAAAAGTTATAACAAATATCACTTTATAATTAAATAGTTATCTTGTGAACGTCATTCCGGGAACGCTTTTCCGATGACCAAAAGTCGTATCACATATCATTCTATAATTGAGTAGTTATCTTGTGAACGGCATTCCCGGAACGCTTTTCAAATGACCCAGAGTTAAAACAAATATCACTCTATAATTGAATAGTTATCTCGTGACTGTCATTCCGGAAACGCTCTTGAAATGACGAAAAGTTATAACAAATATAACTCTATAATTGAATAGTTATCTCGTGAACGTCATTTCAAGAACGCATTCCAATTGACCAAAAGTTATAACAAATATCGCTCCATAATTGAATAGTTATCTCGTGAACGTCATGCCGGGAGCGCTTTCCAAATAACTAAAAGTTATAACAAATATCACTTCATGATTGAATAGTAATCTATTACATTCAAAATTCAAAAACAAATCGGTCCCACGTTGGGCGCCAATTTATTACGTTCTGAACTAGGGTAGCGACCCTACCCTTCAAAACTGACTAGCTCAGTATCCAAAAATAATAATCAAAATAATCCCAGGACCGGACTAGGTAGTTGTGAGGTTAGCTTTCAAAAAAAATATAAACTTTACCAAAACAAATATACTGGACGCTACGTAAGCTAACTCTAAATAAAACAGAAAATATGGGCGCCACGCCATTGTTAATTTTTCCGTCCTCAGGCATACAACTGCGAAAGTACCTGTAGAAGAAAAGATGGTAGGATGAACGGGTAGAATATTGGGTTGTAGGATAATTAGATCTTTCGGCGTCGATCAAGATGCCGCAGAACATAAAATAAAACAATATCTCAAACAGCGATACTTACTCACCAGCTGTAAAAAAAAACACTTAATAATAATAATAATAATAATAATATGATTTATTTGTTCAAGAAAGACTTATACAAGAGATTGACAATATATTGGTAATTTTATCTTATGTGTATGCCATTTTTTTATTGAATTAATTTCTCAGATATTTTCTATAAATGCTTTTAGTTTAATTGCATTGTTAATAAATTTAAATATATTATATATTTTGTTGGCGGTGAATTCCGATAATAAATCCTTGTTGTAATATTCGGGATTGATATTTTTCAGATATTTTTTAATGAACTCTTCTCTAAGTGGTTCAAAAATAGGACAATGGAAGAGCATATGTTGTAGGCTGTCTTCTTGGTACGTGTTGCAAATTGTACAAATTTGTCGCTCGTTGAAGATGAAATTTGTGCCATCTTGGAAAAACTGGAATTTTTCTATGTTAGCTACCCGTAGTTGAGTGATGGTTTTTAGGATTTTGAAAGGAATATTATTGTAAGATTGGAAAACGTTTGCGAAAATGTAAGACTTGTAGTACGGGTTGTAGGAAGAGTGAAGAATGCGCATGATGTCTGAGTTATACAGGTGCTGGTTATAGGAGTTAAGGATATTTGTCGTTTCTTTTTCGATTTCTAAGAAATTCTGATTTTCCCAGATATGTTGGAAGTTAGATTTGTCCAGAATCATTTGTATTTGCCTTATCCAGTTAAATTTTTCTTGCTTGAAAGCTGGTATGGAGTTATTTTCATTTAAAGAAACTAGTTTAGTATAGCATATTTTTACATATCTGGTATCTGTCATAAGCAAGATTTTATGCCACCAATTCAGCATGCTTTTGATGATTATTAGTTCAAGTTTATTGCGACCAACTTCTTGTCTAACAATGTAGTTTGGTGTGGTTTTCTTCCAACCTAGGATGTTTTTAAAATAGTTAGTTTGACCTTTTTCGACTATTTCTGCATGGTTAAATGCCCAGGTTTCGCTGGCATATAATAACGTTGGTATTACTGAACTTTCGAATAATTTGTTTATGGTTTCCCAGTTAAAGATCTTCGATTTTGTTAAAGTATTTTTTATAACTGCTGTAACTTTCTTTGATTTATTGAGCATGATTTGTGCATTTTCTGTGAACAGTCCCGAAGTTTTATATGTGATACCTAAATAGGTATATGAGGTGGTGAAATTAATATCTTCATTTTGACATGTCAGTCTGAGCTTTTGTTTTCGTGGTCTTCCCTGGTGGAAATGCATGATTTTGGTTTTATTTGGGTTTATTTTTAAATTTAAAGTGTTGCAATAAGTTTCCAGTACTCTTAACTTTCTTTGAATATCATATTGTGAATGAGAAAATACCACGATGTCGTCGGCATATTGTAGTGATAAAATGTTCGTGTTGTGGTTTATGTACACCCCGTCTAAATCTTGATTTCGAAACGCTGTTTCAAAGTCTGAAACATACAAGGCAAAGAGGAGTGGACTCGTGCATTCGCCTTGTAGTACACCTCTAGTCACTTCGATAGGATTCGTAGGGCCTGAACTAGAGCTGACTTGTACTTCTGCCTGGTTATATAAATTCTGTAGCAGCCTTGTGATTTTACCACTTACCCCTAGTTGATATATTTTTGTCCATAATTGATCGTGCGGGACAGAATCAAATGCTTTTTGAAAGTCAATAAATATGGTGTAGGTTCCCTCTTTAGTGGTAAGCATCCTTGATTGTATAATGGTATTAAAAACAAAAATATTGTCAACGCATGATCTTTTCTTTCGAAAGCCAGATTGCGCTTCTGGTAGGAGGTTATAGCTTTCCACCCAAGTTTGGAGTCTTGAGTTGATTATGAAGGTCAGTAATTTTGTGATATTGCTGACTAAAGCAATACCTCTGTAGTTGTTAGGATCAGATGGATTGCCTTTTTTGTGTATCATTTTGAGTTTAATCTGAGCAAGTGATTTTGGTATGTTTTCTTCGTTTAAAAAGAGGTTAAGGATATTTCTTAGATACTGTTTTCCACTTTCTGGTAAATTTTGTAACTGCTCGTTTATGACTCCATCTAGTCCAGGTGATTTATTTGATTTTAACCGTGATAATGCATAATTAAGTTCAGATTGCATTATGTATATCACAGTACAAGTACGGGTGTCTGGCATCTAAAAAGCATATTTCATTTTTAATTTTCTTACCAAAGAATTCTGTAAAGTAATTGGACCATTCGTCTGAAGTTATTGGACTAGTCGAATTATTCTTGGGAAGTAATGATTTCATTGTTTTCCAGAAATCCTGTTGATTTCGTATGTTTGTTAATTTGTTTTTCAGTTCTGTATGAAATTTTGATTTTTCCTGCTGCAGTTTTGCTTTGTATGCTTTTTTCGCTATTAAGAAGTTGTGAAGATGTTCGCCTTCAAAGTTGTGAAGCTTACATGTTCTTAAAGATTTTCTCATTTTTTGCTTCATTTCCTGGCATTCCTTCGTGTACCAAATCTTCGTTTGTTTGTACGTATCCCGGATTATTATTTCCTTTGTTATACCTATTCTTTTTGATGCTGATTCGATCGTGTCCATTAAGTTATTATAACCTTCTTCTGCACAGGTAATTTGATTTGATTTTGGAACATGATGTTTTCTATTTCAATTTCATATTCATGTGTTTTGTCATTGTTCCATATGTGTTTCGTAAGTTTTTGTTTAGAGGTTGAGACTTTTGGTTGTTTGTTCCACATACCTGTTAAGTAAGTTTACATATCATATGATCAGATAAGAGGATTTCATTCAGTACAGTAAAATTTTTAATGAGATGAGTTGCATTAATGTCAACCCATACATAATCTATAACGGATTTTCCTCTGGGTCCAACATAAGTAAAGTTTCCTGGATAATCATTACTTGTTCGTCCATTTAGTAAGAAGAGATTTTCATTTTCCATAATATCGATTAGGTCACGCCCATTTTTATTAATCGTGATATCTTTACTTACGCGGGAGTTAATTAAATTAGTATTAAAGTAGTTGTAATTATCGCCTTGATTCAAGTTGCCAACACGTCCATTAAAATCACCTCCAATTATTAGTGCATGTGATGCGAATTTATCTCTGATGGCTTGTAGTGTGGTTGTAAAAGTTCTATCAGTGTTTTGTGTTTATACGAGGGTGAAAAATAGATGTTTCCTAGTATAATGCTATGTTTTAATGTGATTATCTCTAAAAATGACCAATGTGGCTCGCTTTCAATAACAGTAATTTTTTGATTTTCTTCTTTTCTAATGAGCGTAATAATTCCACCCCGTGCTCTGCCCAGACTGGCGTCTTTGATTGCTGTTTGCTGATATACTAGGTATTCAAAAACACTTAATAAAATCACTATCTGAAAATTAAAGTGGTAGGTATTCTTTTTCACAAAATAAATGATAATCAAAAATTCACTCAACAACGTGAATATTTAATAAAGTTGATTCAAAATGAATATCAAAAATTACAAAAGTAAGATAAGTAGAACGTAGAACAGAATGAATATAAGAAAATGTAAAACAGCAATAAAGTATAATAATGTAAATCAAAATGACGGCGATTCGCGTCCCTAACGCTGACTTCAACAAGTCCTAACAGAATCTATATCTGAACAAATACGTTAATAAACCTACTCCAGAAAAAGTGCAAAATAATGAAAAGCAGGCCCTAGATCGATCGACCTGGTTCACAACGGGACGTAGCGTTTATAACGTAACCAGAAAAAAGCATAAAAAAGGAAAAAGGCGACGACAAATGCAAAACCGCAAAATTACACACTACAAAAAATGTACAAAAGCCACGCGGTGCCTAATTAGGCAAATAGGCACCCAAAAAAGTCTGAATATAAAAAAACTGAAAACCACTTAGCTGGCGACAACACTGGAGATCCTTACTGACTCGTCTGCCTGGCGTCTGGATCTCGGCCTCAGATCTAATTGGCTGGATTCCGGATGGTCGGGAAAGCCCGGGTGGAAGTGAGGTACTCCCACAGTGTTGTGCCTTGGTTTCGGACGACGACAAATCGCAGGTGGTAAGCGAAAGCGAAGAGAAACGACCACTCACAATTTTAAATAATCCCCAACACGTGGGCTGCTCCGCCGAACAAAACAAATGGCCAAACTGCCCCAAATATTCGGCCGGAGCATAGCTTATCCCAAACGAATCCCCAACTTGGGCTTGCACACTCAAAAAAAACTTTGGAATAAGCCCCAAAATTGTGGTGGTAAAAAAAAGCAAATAAATAAATGTACGTCTGTCCTACACCAGGACTTAAGGCTGACTATCTTCAATTAAGTCAAATCCGGTCGGTTTGACTTAATTGAAAATTAACCGTTTTTTATTAAAAAAAACCCTAGCGAGCGCCCCAGTACTAAGATTCAAAAAAATAAAACGTAACGTCACTGCCTGCAGCGCGCGCATTGCAACAGCGACAATTTGAAACAAAAATCCTGAACTAAAATTAATTGATAAAGGTAAACAAAAACACGCTTTTAATATAACCAAAAAAAAACTGAGATTAAAGAAAAGAAAGAAACGGATCTAAAGATTGAAATATGAATGAAACTATTGAATTGAAAACTAAAAATATCTTAAACCAAAAGTAAGTACATAAGTGAATGAAATTGAACCCAAATTACCCAAATTATATTTTAGAATCTAACCCAGCAAAAAAAGTGACCAAAAGCCAAATCGGCACGTAACAAATCTTATGAACGTCATTCCAGGAACGCTTTTAAAATGACCAAAAGTAATAACAAATTCCACTTTATAAATGGATAGTTATATCTTGTGAACATCATTTCGAGATTGCCTCCCAAATGATTAACAGTTATAACAGATATAACTCTATGATTGATCAGTTATCTTGTGTACGTCATTCCAGAAATGCTTTTCAAATGACCAAAAATATAACAAATATAATTTTATAATTGAATAGTTATCTCGTGGACGTCATGCCGAGAACGCTTTCCGTATGACCAAAAGTCATGACAAATATCACTTTATAATCAAATAGTTAACTAGTGAACATCATTTCGGGAACTCTCTTGAAATGACCAAAAGTTATAAAAAATATCACTTCATAATTATATAGTTATCTCGTGAACGTCATTCCAGGAATGCTTTTCAAATGACCAAAAGTTATAACAAATATCACTTTATAATTGAATAATTATCTCCTGAACGTCATTCCTGGAACACTCTTCGAATGAATAAAAGTTATAACAAATACCACTTTATAATGGAATTGTTATCCCGTAGACAGCATTCCGGAAACGCCCTTAAAATGACCAGAAGTTACAACAAATATCATTACATGATTGAATACTTATCTCCTGAACGTCATTCCGGAAACGCTTTTCAAATGACCAAAAGTTATAACAAATATCACTCCATAATTGATTAGTTATCTCATGAACGTCATTCCGAGAACGCTCTCCAATTGACCAAAAGTTATAACAAATATCATTTTATAATTGAATAGTCATCTCGTGAACGTCATTCTGGGAACGCTCCTGTAATGACCAAAATTTGTAACAAAATGAAAACACGTTTGACATATATTCCAGCCTAGTTCATAGATGTAACAAAATCAGTTTATTCATAGCAGTAACATCCAAGCCCGGCGTTTATCACTGATGTCAGTTTCTTTTTCTTTGGAAACCGCAACCCAATTTCTCTCAGTTGGAAAAAGGACAATGCTGCTTCAATGTATAGTGCACGTCACTACGGGTTTCTTTGGCTGACAATCATTTCAGTGAAAGGTTATTTATCAACGAATGATATTCGATTTTACTGAATTTAAAATTTTTAAGGGTAACATTTTGTAGGAAAATTGTCCGTAGCAGCTGCATTTATTCCATTGATTTATTCTCATATTTATAAGACTATAACAAAATAGTTCCCAATGCCATATTTTCCACAGCATTTGCGCAATATAATATTGAATACGATTTTATTTATAGGATCCATCTATATGTTTACGCATCTCATTTCTAATACAGGTTAATAAACTCAAGGAAATGAAAACAATAAGCTTGCACCAAAATGTTATTCCATATTTTATAAGTCTATAAATATTTTATATCTATATACATCTAGTACAGCTATATCTGTCATGATAGAAATCCATATTTCCCGACACAGTTTTGAGCTCCATTTTATGTTAACTCCAAACACTAAACTGAGCAAACATATAAACACTCTACACTTTATGAGGTTATGTTTACGTCGCCATTTTGTGACGCCATCATGCAACGGTGCATTGTAGTGTGTCCTTCGGGATTAATGTGACTGCAACCTGTGTAATAAAAAGTTACAAGATTCCTGTCGTTCAGTGCCTGCGAAGTTAAATTAATTATGTACGTATTTGGCGGAGGATTGTATCATCAAAGTAAAATCGGAAGTTATTGTGAGGGAGCTCTGAAATGGTTTTACTGAGGTGCAAACTCCAGAATATGGATCAGAATAATAGTGTAAAATGTGTTACATTGTTTACATTCAACTGTCATTTTATCCTAATTTATTATTTATTTATATTCGTCCAGCGAAAAATAATGAATTAAATTTGTTATTATAACTCTTTCATACATCTCTTTTAGTAGTGGCAGCAAAATTGGTGTAATTATTTATAATTTGATCACAAGTCCCATTTGGGAATGGGATTATTTGCACTAATTTTAGTTTGGACATCCATTAATTTACGTAATCAATAGCTATCCTGATTATTGATAAGATAATGCCATAATTGGTCTGCTTGCTCCAATTAATTTGCTCAAGTAATTAGTAATTGAAATCACTATCCATTGGAGGAGTTCGGGTTAATATGAAAATAATTTCTATCCGAATATTGACAGGACTTAGTGGCATATTGGATTATTAATTTTGTGCTCAAATTTGTCTTGAACTTCAAAGTTATTGCTTCATTGAAAATGTCAAGATGGTATTTAGACGCAAAGGATAGTGAACTTTTAATCTATTTTTCTATAAGAATTGAACTACATTATTGATTTCAAGAATTTTAATTTTTGTATAAATTCATGTTTGACGTTTTTTTTTATCTTAAGTCGAAGGCAATACATTTTCAAGATATAAACTAAATCTTATGTAGGTACACGAAAGTTGGCTTTTCCCGGTGTAGATGAATATAATTAAAACGACTTTTGATTTTTAATTCTGTACATTTATTCGAAACTTTGACGTTTCGATCCTTTGACCAAGGATCTTCTTCAGAAAACAATGATATAAAATGGAACAAGGCAAGTAACAAGATACTAAAAATATACAGAATACTAGATGTGATAACTTGGATATCACACCTAAACAAAAATAATAATTCATCCAAGGCTCGAGGAAAACCACATGAGAACCCCAAACAGAGGAATATGTCCTACTTGGTACAGCTCCGCACACATCCCAAATCACAAAATACACGGTATTTCAACAAGACAGCGTAACGCTACTCTTTGCTATTGGTTTGGCTCACAACTGCACTGTCAAATAGTCTTCAGTGTACTTCATATTCCAAAATATACACAGAACTACACCAACTGAAACATAGTCATTATATATGTGTGTTATTGATTACAGAAAGCTAAACGTTTGATAATTCAAAAGCATTAGTATGGTTAAAGTTATTCGGATGCTTAAGTATCTCAATTGCTTCTCTGACCAATCTACCATGAATCGATGAGCATCTTGCGACTTGATGTCATACAAAAACTCGATGGCATGATCAGCTACAAAAAATTTATTTGGATGGTTTAATCTTATGCATCTCCTTTGCTCAGCAATGCGAGTGTTCACAGTTCGGCCCGTCTGTCCAACGTAGACTTTTCCACAGGTACAAGGGATCTTATAAATGCCCGAAGATTGTAGGGGAATCACGTCCTTTACAGGTCTCATGAACTGCTTGATTTTCATTACCGGAGCGAAGAAAACTTTGAAATTATATTTAGACAAGTTCCTTCCGATCTTCTCTGAAACATTGCTTACATAAAGTGAAGAAACATAATTTTTACTCACGCTAGTATCCTCAACAGTAGTATTGGTAAACTTGGGTCGAAGAGCCTTTTTAATGGAGTGATAACTGAAGCCATTTCTCCGAAAAATCACTTCTAGATTATTGATTCTATTATCAAGTTCATCAGGATGACAAATATCATCAGCCCTTCGGAATAAGCATATAATTGTTCCGTACTTTTAGGAAGGATGGTGATGTGAATCAGCAGGAATGTATTGATTTGTGTGTGTAGGCTTTCTATAAACAGTATACACAAGTCTACAATCATTGGTTCGATTCAAATTCACATCAAGAAATGGTAACGAGCCATTATTTTCGATTTCTGGTGTTAATTTGATATTATCAACGGTAATATACCGATAGAGAGGTGTATTATCGATATACCGGAGAATTTCACGAATATACTTTTTGTCTTTTGGGGAATTTTTTACGAGACAAATTTGGGGATTCATAATCTGATAATACCCGAGAGCTGTAGCTCGAGGGATTTTATCGTTGATTATAAATCTCCAAATTTGCCGAGTAAAAAATTATCCAAGACAAAAAGTATTTGAGTTAAATTCAAGGTATATGCGATAATATACCGAATCTTGAGGTGTATTTGCAAGGATTATTTCACAAACCATAAAATTCATTGATTGTTATATTTTTTATTATTTTTTAAAAAGCTACTGTGTTATATCGAGTTAGGAGAAAATATTATCGCGATATACCACGTTACCATGCAAAATCACTTGATTTCATTGGTTGTTGCTAAGGTGTGTGATATAATCATGGATATAATTCAAATGGTTCAAAAAATTATTCAAACTATCACGACCATGGGGTCAAATGGCGAAAACATCATCTACATAACGAAGCCATAAGAATGGTTTATGCTTTCTGAAAAATATATAGATCATGAGATGAATATAGTTCAATGAAGTTGAAAATACATCTCATAACCTCATAAGTTTGACGTTAGACGCCTTATTTTTTGCAACTTCTAGTGGTACCGATTACCACTTAAGTGGTACTATTTCACTATTTTGGTCATAAGAATTCACCACTCACCATCATATCAATCTTATCATCACTTCGAGCAGTCAGGCATACTACTTAAATTGCTACTCGGTACGCTTGAATTGCTAGCTTCACAACCTCAGTTCTTCAATTGTATTAAGGTAATTTGATTCCAAAACTTCTTGAACTTGATGCCTTCTTCTGCATTAATTTCGAAATTTGCTTGTCGTTCCCAAGAATGGCAGTGATTTCCATGTACCCATCTATTTGCTCTTCATTTGTGAAACTCTCAGTTGAATGAAGTAGTTGTTGGACTTCGATGAGAAAATAAGGGAACTATAAGAGTGATGCTTTGAATAACAAAATATAGTTGATAGATCCTATAGTGGATACCATACTCGCTTCGAATAATCATTTATATGAAATCTGTCACTTGATCGCTACTGCTCCCAATATTCACTGCGTACGATTTAAAAACAGTTTTTCATTATTGATCCTGCGCCTCATTTCTTTTAGTGCAAGATCCCAGGATCGTCAGACGTTACTCATTTTCTGAGGAATACTGTACTTTGATCATACGCACACTTGCTAGCTTGGGCCGACGGCCAATTTACAGATACCATGTGCTAGAGGTACGTTAAAATATTACTAACTTTTCTTTAAGCCTGAATGCTGATTTGTATGTTTGTTTTAGAGAATATTGTTAAAAATTGATCAACACTTCTGAGCACTTTTCATTGGTGGTAATTCTTGCTAGATATTTTAAAGTTTGCAAAAATATAATCGCACTTATAGTCTGAGTCTTAGTTCTTATATATGATACTCGAGGAACAATTTCAATATTTTTTGTGAATAGCCTAAGCAAGGGAGAGTTGGATGCTCATAAATACTTTGCTTAATATCAAGCGTACAAATAGCGGCAATTTTGATTATGTCTGGGGGATGTTTGGCTCCTACGATTTGTCTGGCTACTAACAAGAAGTATTGAAATTGCTCCCTGACTATCATATATGAACATTAGGACTTACGTCATTTTTTGCGAGTTTCAAAAGGTCTAGCAAAAATTACCGCCAGTGGAAGGTTTCTATTATCAATTTTCAAACATATTCTCTAAGACATACATAAAAATCAACATTCGGACTGAAAGAAAAGTGAGTAATTTTTTAACGTGTCTCTAGCATCTGGTATCCGCAAATTGGCCGTCAGTTCAAGCTAGCAAGTATGCCTGTGATCAAATACTACTTTATTCCACACATTTTGTTCCTCAGAAAATAAGTTACGTCTGGCGGGCCTGGGACCTTGCTCTGTTAGCAAATTAGAAGTCGTTACCGAACGCCAAATGTACTTAGCTGACTCTGAATCCAAGCTTGGTTAAATCCAGTCCTAATCACTCGACCTGGTCTAGTTTCCATTTAGAAAGATTGATTGAATCTTGTTTTTTTTTTCGGATTGTTTTCTAAGCGTTCCCGCCATAACTATCTGTATTTCAAACTTAGGTTTATTGACACTAACAAAATGAATTGGTGGATGATTATTTCAACACTAATTGTATCGTCTATTCACAGCATCAATCAATTGCAAGTGAAACAATATATGTCACACAATTTAACACCCAAAATCAACTCCAAAGATATTTAATCATGACTATCAAATTACGAAGAAGCACTTCTATGCTATGTACATTGCGCCATCAAATTCGAATCAAATTATCCATATATACTCAGCAATGATATAAACGTTTGCATACTAATCTGTATCAACACAAATGTACCAATATAGGGCTCCAAAATATTGAAGCTCTATTAGCTGTAGATGAAAGTCCTGAACATATTGAAGAAATTTGAATATCTAGTTTTTTTCTCTTATTTATACAATGGTGTTTAGAAACTATCGGTTTGTTGCCATTTTGTGCCCATTCTTCATTCATTTTCCAGCTCACCTTACCTTACTTGACGTTTATATTTAATTACACGTTGAAGGACTTGATCTCATAGGTATTGGAAATTCAAAATGTGCGTGCAATACAATACGTGCTTGAGAAGTTAAGCCTCTTTGTCGTCAACAGAAATGTATGATATTTATTGAGTATCGTTTGCCGTATGGCGGCAATACTTCGAACAAAGTCATGAGAAATTCCACTCCAATTGTTTCTGTGTGTTGAGATTCTCGCAAATTTATTTCCAAAGCATAATACACTGCTGGATCCGTAAAGTTGAATATTTCGTAGTTTGTCGGCCCAAATGCAATTTTATTTGGCAAGTTCATCTAGTAGCACCAAAACTCCTGGATTATAAATAAGTTTTATAAGGTAAAGAACTGTGCTACTCTTCAAATTTGTTCTATAAAATAATAAAACTTTTGTGGAACCCCAAACTTTTGTCAAACAGAAGATTTATCCAATGGCATAGAACCTTCTAACAAAAAGCAAACTATGTAAGAAACTTTCAAGTCAGATATGATGGGAACATCTGGAAGTTTTTCTATGTTTAAGCCATTACACGTCACTTTTGCGGAAAATTGAAGCTTTATTTGCTCTTTGCATTACACCTGTGTTTACTTGACTGGTTTTCCATTTATTGATTCTTTAATTTTATCCGCACTGAATTTTACGCGCATTTTTGGCGCATTTTTTAGTAAAAAGCGCTATTATATTCACTTTGGCTGTCTGGCTGGCTGGCTGGCTGGCTGGCTGGCTGGCGTCAGCAACTATACTATTTACAGACTTGAAACTGGTACTAAATAAAAGCTGCTGTTTCGTAGGCTTGCACAAATTGCTTTAATTCAAGCTCAGTGACTGTGGAAAATTGAATTATTCAATTACTTGTTTCAAGTGAAACAATGCCCATAGATATCTATGACATTAGGGATATGGCAACTAAAATTTATTAGAGTAGATAAAAATTTAGTTACAACTTTCGCCGCGGGTATCACTATTATTATGTACAGTTGTCAAATCTGTCCGGGATTCATTCAATGACTTGTTTGACGCGAATTTGAAGCTTATTAGAATGAATTATTATTATTGGATGAAAATTTGTTCACTTTTGGTGTATTTTTTTTTATATAGCTTTGATAAAGATCAAATTATCATTTTAAGCTACAGCACTTGACCTCCTGTCAGTCAATAACTAAACAATGAAGATTAAAAGGTATTTTTGAGTTTGTACATGTATAAATTATGTACCTATTAAATAGTCAACTTGAAACTAGTACTAAATGGAAGCTGCTGTTTCGTAAGTTTGCCCAAACTGCTTGATTTCAAGCTCAGTAATTGTGGGAGATGGTAATTTGCGAAATCTCTGAAGTAACAAGCATTCATGAGCTGTCAAAAATGCGCTTTCATCATCTAGATGATTCTTCCATTTTTTAGAAAAAAGCTCTATTAAATTCACTTTGGCTGGCTGGCTGGCTGGCGTGACGCTGAGTTCTCAGCAACTATACCATTTACAGACTTGAAACTGGTACCAAATAAAAGCTGCTGCTTCGTTGGTTTGCACAAATTGCTTTAATTCAAGCTCAGTGATTGTGGAAGATTAAATTATTCAATTACTTGTTTCAAGTGAAACAATGCCCATAGATATATATGACATTAGGGATATGGCAACTAAAATTTATTAAAGTAGATAAAAATTTAGTTACAACTTTAGCCGCGGGTTTCACTTTTATTATGTACAGCTGTCAAATCTGTCCGGGACTCATTCAATGACTTGTTTGACGCGAATTTAAAGCTTATTAGAATGAATTATTATTATTGGATGAAAATTTGTTTACTTTTGGTGTATTTTTCTTATATTGCTTTGATAAAGATCAAATTATCATTTTAAGGTACAGCACTTGACCTCCCGTCAGTCAATCACTAAACAATGAAGATTAAAAAGTATTTTTGAGTTTGTACATGCCCAAATTATGTACCTATCAAATAGTCAGCTTGAAACTAGTACTAAAGGGAAGCTGCTGTTTCGTAAGTTTGCCCAAACTGCTTGATTTCAAGCTCAGTAATTGTATGAGATGGTAATTTGCGAAATCTCTGAAGTAAGAAGCATTCATGAGCTGTCAAAAAGGCGCTTTCATCATCTAAGATGATTCTTCAATTTTTTGGTTAGTTTAATATTGGTGCTAGATTGATATTTCCACACTTGTAATTCAAAGTTTGCTTCCAATCTCTTTTTACGCACAAAATTCGAATCATTCATCAACGATGCAAATTGCATTCGTATCAGGCCAGGAGCAATGAATTTTTCACTGATTTAGCTGTCAACCGAACTGATTGTGGGACTGCTTCTTTTATTTCCAGACAATGTAAGCAGCATCCTTATAGGTACAAGTTCAAGAAGTCATCTTCTTTTGACTAAAATGCAAGATTTATTGTTTTTGTTTTTCGCCTATTCAAAGAAGCGGGATCTTCGTCCTCCTTGCCTGAGTATTTCCAATCACTATCCGTCTAATTGATTTCAGAATGAGTGCATCTTCAAGAAATAATATTTGCCAAGTGCGATTCTAAAACTTTAGTAAGTACATTACGACAAACAATAAAACGGGAACAGCATTCAGTAATAATACAGTTAAAGAAGTAGTGTATCTGGTCCCGCTGGATCTCACACCCAGGCGAGCACTTCCAGTAATCGTATTTGCAAATTCAGCTGATTTTTTCGTCTGCAACTTTGTGATCTCACTCGGACGTCAGTAAATTCTATCTTCTATGTTAGCTGCTATTTCTAAAGAATTCTCACATGGAAATCTACAACGTAGTGTTTAAAATTACCAATCCCCTTTTACCGCATTTTTTGGAAAAAAGCGCTATTATATTCACTTTGGCTGTCTGGCAGGCTGGCTAGCTGGCTGGCGGGACGCTGAGCTCTCAGCAAATATACTATTTACAGACTTGAAACTGGTACTAAATAAAAGCTGCTATTTCGTAGGTTTGCACAGATTGCTTTAATTCAAGCTCAGTGATTGTGGAAGATCAAATTATTCAATTACTTGTTTCAAGTGAAACAATGCCCATAGATATCTATGACATTAGGAATATGGCAACTAAAATTTATTAGATAAAAATTTAGTTACAACTTTCGCCGCGGGTGTCACTATTATTATGTACAGTTGTCAGATCTGTCCGGGACTCATTCAATGACTTGTTTGACGTGAATTTGAAGCTTATTAGAATGAATTATTATTATTAGATGGAAATTGGTTCACTCTTGGTGTATTTTTTTTATATAGCTTTGATAAAGATCAAATTATCATTTTAAGGTACAGCACTTGACCTCCCGTCAGTCAAGAACTAAATAATGAAGATTAAAAGGTATTTTTGAGTTTATAAATGCATAAATTATGTACCTATCAAATAGTCAACTTGAAACTAGTACTAAATGGAAGCTGCTGTTTCGTAAGTTTGCCCAAACTGCTTGATTTCAAGCTCAGTAATTAATAGAGATGGTAATTTGCGAAATCTCTGAAGTAACAAGCATTCATGAGCTGTCAAAAATGCGCTTCCATCATTTAGATGATTCTTTCATTTTTTCACATTATATCCTGATACAAAAAAAAAAAATTTGAAATATGGTCAATTCTGTAGTTGTAATTCATATTATCATTCATTCTGATCCCTATACAGGTTGTAACAGAAATAAGTACATTAATTTGAACCAGTGATAGAATTTGCCAGGCATAACAATTTTTCTTTATAACTTTTTTCCCGAATTCTCATCTTTTTTCAGCATTTTTTATCCCCTATAATTTAACGAGTCGTTTAGGATCATAACTATCGGATCCAGTGGCAGTTACAATGAAACAGTTGATTTTGACATATGTGAGTTATCAATTCCTTCAAATAGGTTCTTGAAAAATTGATTAATAATTATTGTCGCCAAAGTTTGAACCTGCAAAAATGTCTAGCTTTTCTGTTTACGATTTCGCAGGCAGTTTAAGATTAGCTCAGCGAATTCATTCGAAACTATTTCCGAATTGTAATTTTTTATTGAAAATTGAATTATTGTGGTTATGCTAATGTACTCAGTGTCAAAATACTGTGCACTCATACATTATGATGAAAATACCATAAGATATTTCGAACTTATCGTTTATTCAAAACGTAGAATAGCAGATGAGGTGAATGAAATACATTAATTTATAAATGAAGCATCTGTATACCAGTATTCTCTCATATTATTACAGACATCACACTCCGGTCGTTCCAATAAAGTATGCCTCGTGAATTGATCTGCTTAACAAATAAAATATTGTATTTTATATTTCAGAAAATATAAAAAATTAATTACCAAATTCAGTTTGAAATATTTATAGGTTATGTTTTCTGTTCTTCAAGAAAAGAAGCTTCAAGAATCTATGTGGCAATGTTTTCAATTGAATTATTCATTAAATTAGTCATTTTAGGATTGCATTTCATTTTATATTCCACCATTTCCATTAAATAAATCGCTGAATGATTTTCTCTTCATGTATGAGAACCATCCAAAATGAAGTAAGTTGAGAACAGCAACTACATTGCAAGCTGCTTATAGATGGCAGCACAACCTGACACAGATTCTGACTCCATTTAGTCTATTTAAATCGGCTGATTGAAGTGCAATGAACTTGTGCAGATAATCTAATGTTCAAGAAATGTACTATCTGAAAATACACGTGAAATCCCTGAATAGAAATCAAATTTCTTAACAATGACATATAAATTTGTTGATTTCAGGTAAGCGAATATTATTGTTCTTCAAAAAATTCAAATACTATCTTTCAGTTTGAATAAAAATCTCAGGAAATGCAATGCATTCTTTATCGTTGGCACGTTTCCGAATCCACTTCCATCGTTTTGCTTTACGATCTGAAACGACGATCGGTGACAATCTTCGTGTATTCATTCCGGTCTTTTTATTGACTCAACAGACAGTTTCACCTGACTGTGGACCTACAATGTAAACTCATTTCCATTCTTCTCGATGGATCGGCGAAACATTCCAGTTTAATATAAGAGCTGTGAGGGGATCATAGCGCTTGGTGTTTGAACATCAGATGAGATAAAGATAAGCTTTTTATGATACGGCTTACTCTGCTTCTGTATTTTTGAGGGCTTGAATTTCAATGTTTTCATGAGAAGAAATCAGGTAATTCTTAGGAATAATTTTGAAAAAAGTTACGGCTCTCTCAAGTAAGTTTTTTATTCTCAATTATTTTTCAACCGCACTCCTTGGACAGATTCAATATTTTAGTAGACAAGCGCATTTTTGACAGCTCATGAATGCTTGTTACCTCAGACATTTCGCAAATCATTATCTCCCACAATTACTGAGCTTGAAATCAAGCAGTTTGGATAAATTTACGAAACAGCAGCTTCCATTTAGTACTAGTTTCAAGTTGACTCTTTGATAGGTACATAATTTATGCATGTACAAACATAAATCTTTTTAATCTTCATTGTTTAGTTATTGACTGACGGGAGGTCAAGTGCTGTACCTTAAAATAAAAATTTGATCTTTATTAAAGCTATATATCAAAAGTGTACAAATTTTCATCCAATGATAATAATTTATTCTAATAAGCATCAAATTCGCGTCAAACAAGTCACTGAATGAATCCCGGACAGATTTGACAACTATTCATAATAATAGTGACACCCACGGCTACAGTTGTAACTAAATTTCTATCTACTTGAATAAACTTAAGTTGCCATACCCCTAATGTCATATATATCTATGGGCATTGTTCTACTTGAAACAAGTTATTGAATAATTTAATCTTCCACAATCAATGAGTTTGAATTAAAGCAATTTGTGCAAACCTACGAAACAGCAACTTTTATTTAGTACTAGTTTCAAGTCTGTAAATAGTAAAGTTGCTGAGAAATCAGCGTCACGCCAGCCAGACAGCCAAAGTGAATATAATAGCACTTTTTTCCAAAAAATGCGCTAAAAACTTCAAGAATTAAGGCAATATTTAGTTGTTACCTAGCTGAATCAATACGTGAAATCCCTAAATAAAAATCAATTCACCTAACTGTGAGATATGGATATGACTTATAGACCAAATTCAATCTAACTTGCAAAACATGCAAAAATAGAGTTACAGAGGTAAGCCAAGATCTAAATGTATTTCCTATATACTATTACTGGCTCAAATTTTTACTTATTTTTGTTATATTCTGTATATGAAGATATTTCAGTCTTGCATCTAGTGCAGTACACTCTTATTATTATTATTATTGTCAAAGCTGCATGAAAGTTTTTTTTTGTGCTTTAACACAGGTCGAGACAAAGTTGGTTGCTATTGAAATGTAAATTTGGTTTTCCACCTTCTCTTCTTTATTATATCAACGAGACTTTTAATTCTATTGTAACAGGAAGTTTTTGTGCGGACAATTATTCCTTGAAAATAAACCCAATCTATATTGGTTTCGCTGCGCATAGTCGGATTTCAAAGTCGAAAGAACAAACATTCCGCAATATTTATTGCTAGGAACTGGCGGTAATGAAATTGAATAGAATTTGATCCTGCAAGATAATACGGAATGAATTTCCAAAAGCTTCTTCTAGGATTCGATAACGTTCTGGGGTATTTATGTTAATTACGATCGATAGTGAATGATTCCATATTATCTTTGAACCCTCTTCTTCTGATAAATACTTGAATTATATTTAAAGGCGTAAAATGCAAAACCGCTAATGTGCTAATCCAACAATTGGACGATTTCTCCTTCAAGATGCTAAATTCAGATTAATAATGGAACTTGCGTTGATAATCTATCATTATTAGGAATGATTCTGTTCTCGATAATAATTTTTGCTGCGGCAAAAGTCTGACATTTGATAAATTGACTATATAATTTGTTTTGTTATGTTCTCAAAAATATTCGAACAAAATTATCATTGAGGGCTTTAAAACTCGTCAATCTCTATAGCTCTCTTGAAAAATATGATTGACGCTTCAGATAATCTATTTGATGATTCATTTTGTGTAAATTGTCAATAAAGCTTCAAAAAGTGAACATCACTTTTTGTTTGTTCAATGTTGCAGCGAATGCCGCAGACAATACTTTTAAAAGCTATTTCGAATCGAGTTTGTTCTGCTTAGAGTGGATAAGGAAAATTAATGTTCTGGAATATTTGTTGCAACATTTCAAAATCTCATCCTATTAGTCTTGTTTGTTCCAATCTGCCTTATACAATGTAACAAGAGAACAATCCACGAAAAAGACTATTTCCGTTATTGAAAATTTTCATTCAACTATACTGCTTGAGAACTGACTCAATATAAATATGTACATGTATAGCTTCCAGATGAATTCACGATGAATGGAACTAATTCCGACAATTTCAATGTTCGTTCGCGTTTCGTTCATCCAATTGAGTTGAAATTTACCACAGCTATTATTGACACTTTTGTGAGGGTTTTCATGATAATACCATCAACATACACATCAAGTGGCGCACAAGCCGTATTTGTTCGTTCGAGGATTGTTCATCCAATTGATTTGAAATTTTTAAATGTTGTTGTTTGCGCTTTTGTGAAAGTTTTTATTACTGAATAATTAACATACATCAAGTAGTGCAAGAGACATATTAGTCCATTCACGCATCGTTCATCCGATTTGTGAAGGTTTTGTTACTATATTATCAACATACATTGAGTAGAGTATAAGTCTGTTCGCGCATCGTTCATCCGATTGAATCGAAACTTTCCATAATTGTTATTGGTGCTTGCTTCAAGATTTTGACATAGTACTACTAATGTGAAATAGATATTTTTTCGTTCAAGCATCGTTAATCCAATTGAATTAAAACTTTCTATAGTTTTGTTGACGCTTGCGTGAAAGTTCTTGACAGTATCATCTATCTGCTTATTGTTTAATCCGTTATTCGAATATAGTTTTGAAAAATCTCAAATAAGTGATCAGGGCCATTATATTCCATCAACGTAATAAACCATGAATTGGCTTGCTGTCGTTGTTGCATTTCAACTAGAACGCTTATTCTGAGAATTTATTGTGATACAATCAAGTCTCACGATGTTTATAGCTCATTTAGATTACCACAGCTCATTCCTCTTTTCAGTTATGAGCATTGTTATGTTGATAGAACTCAACATCTCGTTATTTTATAATAAAGCGTTAGTTTATATAGAATTATTCTCATTACATTCTTGAACTTATATTCGTGGATCCAAATTTTTGTTTAAATGTTATAGTGGAGTGTAAAGAATAATTGCATTTTGAACATAATTTACTCATTTATCATTTTGATATGCCTGCAATTCCAATCAAAAATTCTCTATGATCAAGATACATGTGTATCATATCACTAATGAAGTCATTATGTATTCTACAATAGTAACTACCCTTATTACTAAATATTATTGGACCAAATCACATCCAATATCAAATATCAGAACTAATAGTTACCTGTAAACTCACTGAACTTTGAAATTTGATTAATTTGGTATGCGCAGTGCTTTTGAGGCAAATAATTGTGTATGTCTCTTTGAGATGCCTTAGTTATTAATATAGGCGGAATGGACACGACTGTATCGATATTTGGCATTATAATTATTTGATATATGACCAAATTTTTCATGTAGACAATTTGGTAAATGTAAAAATATTGATAAAATTAATTGAAACCCTTTGATTTCGACTTCATCCGAACGCAATTCCAATTTAGTAACTGTTGAACCACAGACCAACGCTTTACATCTGAGCTATTGACTCTGTACATATATTCTATTTACAGAATAATATGCACAACTTTCCGCACTCAAATCGAGTGAAATGTAGTATTGAAGTATGGTAACACTTTTGAGCTTATTTATAATAGTAGAGAGTTCAAATATGTATTTTTTTTTATTGAATTAGAAGTCTCATAATTCGCAATAATAAGCCCTGTATCAATTTCTGCTGTCTGGGCAGAGCTTTTCATAATTTGTTTCGTATTGCGTCGCCTCGCCGGTCGAAAAATCTAGTAACGTGCTCGACTGGTCTGGAATATTTAAAGAAACGGGCTTCCGTATATAAGGACAAGCAGACGACCTGACGGGAAATAGTGAACAATAAAACAGTGAAATAGTGATTGGTCAGTGTAATAAATGAATAAATTGCTCAAAATAAATATTCGAGGCCTTGTTTGATGGTAGTAAGTGATAAATAAATTATATAGTGTTTGCGACTTATATCCGGAAGAATGAATCTTTTATTTTATTCTCAATTATTGAATAGTGATTTCTATTTGCCCACCTCTGCAATAGAGTATATTAGCTCTGTTAATATCTTACTGACTTTTTGTCCGTGGTGTAATTAGAACTACTCTTTGATAATCTAGAATTTCTCATAAGCATGAATTAAAGTTGATATATTGTACGAATTTCTTGCGAATTTTTTGTTCAATATTCTATAATTGTTCATTTTTGTTACAGGTGGGTCTTCTTTCTTATATTGCTTCCATCAGATTGTGAGTATATTTTTGATAATTTGTCATATTTCCTAATTGGTCGAAATGGTCACTACGTTCAAAAAATCCGAAATTGGTTTCTATGGAATAACAAAATTGAGTTCCCGATGCTTTTTGATAGAAATATTATAATTGAATCTTAAAATGCTTTGACGTTCAGTCTCCCTCATCAATTATAAGATTGTGAGAGGTTGAACTATCAGGTGCATTTTTAAGGAGAAAACTTCTCCCATAGATTGAATATCTATAGTTGTATGCATGAAAGCTAGCTTCTATCATAGTCTGTTATCTTATTGATCTACTATGAATATATCTAGGTATCATGAGAGCTAGTTTCCATTCCAGCATGTTTACTTTTAGGATACTAGGAGAGAATGGGTTTCTATATCAATCTACATTATACAGTCAAAATTTATAAACGTGTCTTTGAAACATTTTAATCTAAGGTTTTCTTAAGGTTGACCTAGCACGAGGAATGATTATAAAAAAGCTGTATATATGACTAGAGATAGAATTCTGCAAAAAAAAAAAATTGAACTGAAAGGCGGAGAATATGTGACCGCTATGAGCATGATTTAATGGTGACTGCTATTAGCATGACCGCTATAAGCACGCTACCGAAATCATTAACGTGGAGAGTTTGAATTTTTGTTTGAATAATAGGGAATATGCATGAAATTCAAATTTGGTTCAAATATTTTTTTTCCCGAATTTATATTGGCCGGGCTTTTGTACTAAACCATCATTTTGGTATTTAAGGTGAAACATCACCCGGAAATACTAGTTGTCTCTGTCTAGTATAATCTTGTTTTGGAGTCAGTGAGGCTTATGGAAGGTCAGTGATTACGGTGGGATATACAAGAATTCAAATTTGACATTTCAGAAGAAAAACATTTTATAGAGAAATTTACTGAAATTGATGCTCGCATACAAAATAATTTTCCAAAGACATAAGTTTTAATGAAATTATTCATAATGAGAATATGAAATTATGATATAAAAATGTCCCAAAATTCACGCAAGAACTAATTTTGATAGTAACATGTTTTAAATAAAAAATTATGAGTTTTTTATTGAATCATAAAGGATAAGGTAAAGTAAAGGGTTATCTAATTTTGATAGAAAACTGGTTTTAAATTGAAAATTATGAATTTTTTATTGAACCGTAACGTATACAGTACAAGGATTATGTATGGAATATTATATAGAACAAATGATCTCTACTACTATCAGCTATTTCTTCAAAGAAGAATGGCTCGATGATGCCTCTAACCCAAAATTTGCACCAAACAGTGACACGTTGCGAATGCATTTGTTTCTCAATAATCATTCGTGGATTTTCTGGATCCCAAATGCTACAATTTTCACTACAGTTCATTTCAGTTAAGAACGGCCCAAAGGCGTAAATGCGAACACAATTCATTCGCAGTAAACGCAGGATACAAAACAAGCTGTCTGGAAATGAATTGAAGAAATAAAAGCAATATATTCACATATTACCTGAATAAATACAAATTTGGATATTCGAGCTGTACAAATCTATTTATGATAATTGATGAACGACTGACAAATGATATTTTAGAACAATCGTGAATAATGATAAAACATTGTTATTATGAACAATATTATGATTCTACCATCCATACATTTTTCATTCTATATATTGTGAGCTTTGTAAAATCATTGAAGTTTGGTTGAACATGTGGTTTTAGTCTCAGCTTACTTGGCTCGCCTTAAAGGCATATTTCTAAGAGGCATACTTCTTGCTTTCCGTGAGTCTACTATTTCTGGAGCAAGTTCTGTATCATAAAATTTTCTTAATTTTGGAATCATTGCTCCTACAAAATCTTCATCGTATTTGATTGTTTCCTTATCTGTTCCTTTCGTTGTCCATATAACAAAATCACATTCTCTTATTTTACTTATGAACATTTGACCTTGTATTTGATAATAGTAATTGTGATTTTTTTTGAGATGCAATTGACCATCCTGTAATAATGTACAAAAATTTTTAATTTTTGAACTAGCTTCTTCAGGTGATAAATGTCTTGCTGCAAATGCACATTTTATTTCAATTAGCTTTTCTGTTCCAACTAAACCGTCAGGAGTTGCAGCCAAAAAACCTAAATTTTCTTCCAAACAGACAAACAAACCACAATGTGCAACCTATTACATTTTCATAGTTGTGTATTGCTACTTGCTCATGACTCTTACCCCATTCCGTAATACTAGTAGATAGATTTCGAACATATAGTATGTTTTCTACTAGAGGTCCGGCAGGCAGTTTTCGCTTACAGACTAGACCAAAATTTGAAGCTGTTAGTCTATGTTTTCTTTAAAGTATTTACCCTTGATGTATTCACTAAGAAATTAATACCTGTAATTTATTTGAAGGTGAATATCTCGGGCCTTAGAGCAATGCAGATTCGGGTCAAGTATTATTATTTGTAGAATGACAGATCCCAATAATAATTGATGGACGTAAATAAAATATTTTGTCGCTTTATACAACTTGAGAAATATGATATTGAGAACTTGAAATTCCCATCTTTACACTTTCAGTTATAGTAGTATTTAGAAATCTAAAAGAGATAAGTTTTACAAAATTAGATTTGAAGATTGATTTTTAATGTATTTTTCCAATGAACCTACTGTAATATTGTAAGTCAGATTTGTCAAATATCCTGGAATCCGAACCATTCTTCCTACTAGTATAACAAGATCGGTAAAACTACAATTTAAACCAATTTTTCGGGTTCTTCAAAGATTGATAATTAAATATGTGAAGCCGAATACAGTACCAAAGTATCATATACATAGATAAACACAACCAAAAGCAGATATTCAAAATGGTTTTTGTCACTAAAATCAGCCCTAGCCTATTTATCCTCTAATAAATAAATACATGATAAAATTAATCTGGGTAGGTTAACAAGCTTTGACATTTGACACTTGTCATGTCATGTAACACAAAATTTGGATACTAGATAGCGCCACAGAACAAATCAACTAGTAAAAAGACATATTCACTATAGTAAAAGGAGTGGAAATGAAATTGAATGATATTTTCCTAAATTATTATTTTGAAATATACAGCCGCTGAAATTCCGGGAAATGTTGTAAAAAATTGCTCATAATTTTTAGATACAGAGTGATCAATAATGATTGTCTGACAGGTGACAGGCGAAAGTTCGCATTATGATCAAAACTATCTTCATGGAATAAAGTTAGTAAAAATTTATTTATTTTGAAAACTACGTTACCGACATTTCAAGAACACAATGGCGTATATTTTGCATATTTTATGACGGATTCATCCATAATCTGATTCAATAAACAAAAAAGTGAGTAAATAGATGTATTATTGACTGGTTATTGAGAATTTATCATTATTCTACCAAATTATTAGGTTAAAATAGTGTTTTCAGAGGAACTGTCATCTGTCACTTGAAGGTCACTATCTCAAGCAGGCGGCAAAGAAAAAATCAGAACAAAGCGGCACGGACAATAGTTTTTTAATCACTCTGTATAATAAATATATTTCTTTTTGTTCATTTGACGTTTCTTCATAACAAAATCTATGATTTGAACAAAAAAAAATTAATACCTTGGAAACTAGGAATCTCACGACTCTCAAAAAAATATATTATCTCCAAGAAATAATTGGCCATGGAATATAATTACTTTTGTCTTAATACCCCTTGCAGGGAATAAAAAAGTGTAAATGGACATCAGAGAAGTACCCAAAATATCGAGAACTTTGAGCCCAAAATCCAGTGACCGATGTCAAAAAAAATCAGTTATTCAAATATATATAATTTTTGAATACAAGACTTTGACTTCCCTCCAATTTTCAATATAAATATTATACTTTTAGAAGTGCACAGAAAGGGTTATATACGAAATAATAATTAATAAAAATCGATAATTTTTGCGCAGCACTCTGAAGAATAATGTCATCTATAAGTCTACCAAATTTTGTCCCAAAAAACTGGATAATCTTTGAGATATTAATATTTTCAGCACTAATTTTTTTTTTCTCAAAATAGTCAAGTTCAATTATCATGAGAATTTTTATATGATAACTGCAAGTATAGCGCCTAGTATATATATTTTCTCCAGATGAGTAGTTTTCAAAGTCTCTGAGATATAGGATTTGCATGCTAATTTTATACGTTAGCACTAATTTTATACGGATTTATTGCAGACATAATGAAACTTTGACAAATTATCTAATTTTTAATATACACGCCACTAAAAACTTTGTTATATTATTATAAGAAAGTATTTATCAAACATATTGCTACAAGATTCATCAATTCAAATTTCGCGCTAAAATAGTCCTTCCGAGTGATGTTTCACCTTAATATCTTTCCAATTGCTTAAAATTGATAGATAAAAATGTAAATTAAGCGCGGGAAATCCCAAGCTTTAAAACACAACACCGTTGGCTACAACGAAATGTGACGTCAAATACTATGCCAACAAGTGCGCACTGCTTACATTTGTATGGCATTGCAGGCTTTTGATTAGAAAACATAGTAATAACATGTGTGTTGTAAATTTATTTATTGTTTATGTGTAATTTTAGCATCCTAGTGAGATTATTAATCATTTAAGACAAAGTGGTTTTGCAAAAGCACAATCGGATAATCTGCCAAGAACAGATCCATTCATGATGTCGTCTTATTTCCTTTCAAATCCAAATCTTACGTCCGCTGAAGAAAAACAGTGAACACTGCAAAGAAATCATTCAATAACAACTCATTATGTACGCTATTTTAATAAATACAATCCGAAATATGATGAGCAATAAACATAACCTATAATTTTTGTTCATTCTAAAACGAGCAGATGTTAAACGAAGTCGCATACATATACTGTATTTTATTGCTAAAACTAATCACATTTAATGTTATTCATGATCTATCAAATTTATTATGATACTTCATCTCTTCCGATAACCTTACATCATTTCTTATGTATTTTAAAACCTGTCTGGATTGGATAAAACACTTTACCAGGTACATTCCTGATAGTATTTTGCATTCAGGCACTATGCAATACTTATAAATTGACTTTTGAGCTTTTTTTAATACTGAAATTGGCTGAGAACGAAAACACCTGTACTAAACAATGGACTGTAATGTCACTGGACATATTATTTGACGTCATCAATAGAGCACGCGAAGATGGCGGCGTTTAAACAGCTCAAAATTATTCCAAATTTTAAATATTTTTTTAAACTTGATTACAGCACTTTTAAACATAATTCATATCTTTTACTATGTTATAACGATGTAATCAGTGAATTAAGTATATAAAATGAATTAATGAATATACCCTATTGTATAGTAAATAATCTTCCACAATTATTCTACGAAGAATGTGATTTTGCCATAACGACGGTTTTTCCATTTCACTGCAATGCTTTCGAGTTCATACCTGCGAAGAAGATCGAGAAGCTAGGATCAGAAGGATAATCATTCCACGTGAACATCAATTTGATTGCTAATCCGCTGTTTACTCAACCAATAATATGTGTGCTTCCCAAAAATCAATTTTGTTGAATAATTTGTGCTTGTAATGGCCGATAAACAAATTCGTGCATGAACTCTGTTCATCATAAATTTATTCGGTAACAAATTGTTGACATTATCTAAACATTCTGGATGAAAGTGAATATGTAATATATTTTAAATATTTAAGCTCGTCAAGTCAAAGTTTACAAGTCACGAAACTGTTGTTTTCTTTGCGTGCTTATCAACATTAAAGCTTAGTTAGTTTACAGCTCCAAAGTTATCGATAAAATGATTCACAGTTTTCTGAACACTCATAAATATCAAATTCACAGGAAATTGAGATGATTTTATTTAAAATTATCATATCAAAGCTAACAGATGCTCCGAAATTGCAAAAATTTCTCGAGACAATATAACTTCTAATTTCAATTCCACTGAGGGCAAAATTGAGTTTTCAGTATAATTGAATAAAAGTGAACTTCAGAAGAAATATTAATTCACTTTTTCTTTCAAACCATCTTCATGTATGAAACCAAGTTCAGACTCACGGTGTCGTTTCCACTTTTTCTGTCTTTAATGAAGCAGCCAGTGTACTATAAATCACACCATGATGCATGGGCGTGCGTTACCGGAGGCGCGTATAGCGAATATTCTTTTTCTTTGCAGAAAAGCGAGGTTTTATTTATGAAAACTCTGCTTTCTGCAAAGTTTTTCGATTAGGAAGCCCAGTGCCATTATAAATATCTGTGAATCGAACCTCGGGGACTGATTACGTTTAAAAACTTATAAAGTTATCGCTGACTTTTCCATTCACCAGTGACGGCTCGTTTAGCCTGCAGGTGGAGGCATGAAATTTAGAATTTCAATCGAGAATTGAGTTGCCTCAAACTTAGATTATCTTCGTAGATTGGTTTTCATGAGTGTAGCCCACTTTTCCATACGGAACAACTACCTCTATCACAAAAAAAGTTTTTTTTGTCGAATATTTCCCATAGCTCTTTCTTGAAACTTAAAATCGTCAATATATCTTCGACAAGTGGAAATTATTTTTAAAATACGTCCCGACGGTTCCTATCTCCTATGCACTAATTTCTGATTGCCAACATGCGTAATGACGTCACAGCGGCGCTTGGCCAATACAGCGTTTCGTCGGTCACGTGACAAAATTTCAAAAATTTACTATTTTGCATGCTGTTTGTTGACATAAGTCAATATTATTCTTACTTATTCATATTTTGTGATTTGTAGAAATATTAAGTTTTCCATCAGTACTTTTTTTGTGCGCTGTCTGCCACATACCAAAATCACTTTACAAAAACATTTTCTGCTCTTAATTGGTTCATCCTAACGTGGCGCCGTAGGTTGCAAAGCTTCAAACGGAAATCGCTTCTTTCTCTCCCTGTCCATGCCATACTTCCGTTCGAAGCAATTAGGAGCGCTAAAGTAAACATCGAGTTCCGTAAATGAGTTGTGGAAGCCGGGAATTGGGACAGTCTGAATATTCTACTACTTCTGGTACACTAGCATTTGTTTTATAACTCCTTAAAAGGGAATAAACAAGAGTGCAAAGTTGCAATAACCCATAGGTTAAAATGAATAAATGAAAAAATTACATCCGTAGCTCCAACATTATTACATGTAATCTTGCAGAAATTTGCTTCCAGACAGCTCAAAATACAAAATTAAAATAGAAACTAAACTGCATAACCCTTCTTTTTTCTCTGTTCTGACGAACTTTAGCAGATGGGAATTTATACACAAAAGCGGGTAAACTAATACGAATTATTAACGTCACTTAACAATAATTTGAAATATGTTGTACGCGTCTGCGAATCCAGCCCTTGTAAGAGCTTGCATCCTGGTGGCCATTTTATTTTTATTGTTGTTTCTAAGCGCCAGTTAACGCTTGAAAAACGATGTTGAGAATTACAAAAATTCTTTTACACAAACTCAAAGAATTTCATAACTGTTAGTGAAGAGCTTTTTTTGAAAAATAAAAGCTTCGGGTACTTAAAAGTAATCTGAAAACGAGCAGGACATTTGCATATTTGAAGTTATACCATGATGTTATCATTGCGTTAGAACTGTCTTGAATCCTTAATTAAGACTTATACAATTCCGTTCCAATTTTCCGTTCAAAAAACCAGATTCCAACAAAAATTATCCACCTCCAGAAATAAAAAATGTGAAGGATATGAAGCAAGAAAGTCGCGTCGTACAAAAACTGTATAAAAACTTCACTTTCCCTCGTACGTGAGCAAGTACCTACTGAACTCGCTCGCGTAACACATGTTGGGCTCTCGCCATGTTTTACTTGTCCATCCTTTTCATCCCATCAACCGTAAATTACCGCTTCGGCTCATTTCTTCCACCGGTTTGATCTGTCTTCGTTCTGGCGCCCTCTGGTTCTGAAATAAACGCGGGATGTTTCGGCGGAGGGTTTTCATTCTTATATCTGGATCATGTTTGCTCTATCTTTATTGTTAAGTTGGTACGTGAAATAGAACTCAGATTGTATGAGATTTCCGATATGAAGCTGATTGCGTAGCTTTATGAATTGTAATTTTTCTTGAAGTGTTTCTGGCCATAGAAGGGACGTTTGAAACACTACCTTCAAATTCATAAATAATGCAGCTGTTGAGAGCAGAATGTGAATAAATCTCATGGTGGAACGAAGAGAAACTTTCCTTAAAGAGACTGTAGGAGTAAAGTCTTTACAGGAATATCTAAAAAATAAGTTCTCTTTTCACTTCTGTGAAGTGCAATGAATTGAAAGAAAGAGGCAGGATACACAATTGTCTATGAAGACTATGTGACAGTATTAATAACAAGAAAATTCTAGAAAACTGTATCGGAAGCGATGCAAAAGACTCCAAGAAAACGACAATCAAATGAGCTCGAACATTTGTGTCTGTGAAAAAAAGTATTAGGGTTAGAATTCATATAAGAGACTTACATGCAAGCACATTCCAGAAAAAGGTTAAGAAGAAAGCCCTAGGGCGTTATAGACCTGCAGGTAGATGTTTGGGAGAAACTGCGATCCATCCAGGACTCTTGATTTACTCAGTTATAGTCAAATCTTTTATGAAATGATGGCAAAGAACACAACAAAGCACTGTCAAGAAAGGTACACTAGCAAGTTGCAGAGGTAAGCCTGTGTACGAATCATGGGAACTATGTCGACAACACTGGCTGCGGCAATGAAAACTTTACTATCCACTGCCCTTATACTTAATTGTTAAAGCAAGAGCACTTGGCGGCACACATAGAACGGAAGTTGATTCGAAAGAGGAAACACGCTGAAATTCTTATGGAGATGGATAAGTATCTCGTTTTATAGATGCCATTTGACCAAATTAATATTGAACACACCATTGTTGGAATCCACAGGATAGAAATTCCTGCAAGAGATGATTGGGAGCGAATTAATGAATCGGTAGATAAAAATTACACTGGGCTGAATTTAGCTTCCTTCATTATTGTCTTCAACTTTGATATTTAAGTTAAATAATGAAGAGTGTTGAGTTCGGCCCACTGTCATTTATAGAGTCATCAGTGGCATCCAGGTAGGAATACATGGAGCAAAAGGATTGAGGCATAATCAGTCAGTTGAGCTCGAAGCAAATGTGATTGTAGTGTGACGAAGCTAGTCCCTACCGTTCGTCCCTAAAAAGGGTGGATAAAAGCGCCATTGTGCAGAAATGTGTGTAATCAAGATGGCGGCGATACGAGTATGTTCCAATTTTGTGATAAGAGATGGCGCTGACGACACCTAATTGTTCTACAGTCATAAAGGCGCGATGAATTCGATAGGATAGGCTTGCATTTCCAATGAGAAGCAAAAGTTGCCTTATACTTGAAGTATGCACTCTTTACTTTTCTGAGTCTTTGGCATCAGATAATGGAAGCACCTTCTTCGTGAAGCGCTACGCTATCTTATTGCAATAAGGCCATTGGATTCAGATCAGATTTTCAGATTTATTTCATTTCTTCTAAATGTGGATTGGTTGGTAGCATTGTTGGGTTTGAATTAGCACCTTCTTCGCAAAGCATTTGTTCAACAATGAAATCACCTAGGACCTAGAATAGGACTGTTCTATTCCTATTCTAAATTATTTTTGAAAAGTTTCAGACTCATTTAAAAACGGCATCTCTCTTAAAATCTATTTCTATTTTGTCCATGATAAATCAATCTATTGTGATTATTGTTCGGTTTATAATTTATTCCTTTGCATTTGTTTAAATTAGATTGATGAGTCAATCTGTTGTAATTATTGTTTTGCTTATGTTTCATCCATTTTCCTTTGAACAAATTGAATTTCTGAAACTCATTCTGTGGTTTGATTTTGGGGAAAATATTTTCACATTTCAGAACCGAAATTCCTTAGATAAAAGTTCCAATGTTTTTCTTCTTTTTAAGTGAAAAGATCCTGGCGCCCGAGCATATAAAACCTCATGTGAGTAAGTTAGGTGGTAAAGATTGAGTATTCGTTTATTTCTAAAGATAAGATTAAAGTTTGAGTATTGTATAAATTGTAATCACAACTGTCATTGTGGTTGTTGTGTTTTGATAAGTCAATTTAAAATCGTGACTTGTTGCCAATTTATTACATTACAGTATTAGAAACCAAGCTGTACTTGATGTAAATCACAGCTACTATTTGAGAAGAACTATAGGAATATAAGAATCTCCATGGTTACAGATAGCCAGGTTGCTTTTCCAGTCATCTGAAATAAGGTCTGGTTCTAGACTGCATTCTTAGACTCATTTCTCTAAGAGCAAAAAATGAATTAATATGGGTACCCGAACATTCGGCACAATTATCTTCCGCTAGACCAGAATCTAATTGCAGTATTTCCATAAAAAGAGTCAATTTAGAGATTAAAACATTGCTTTAGCAATGACACAGGCTCTATTAGATATAATCACTTGACTAGAGACAAGGGACGTTCTTTCTGGGTGAACCATTAAAGAAAAGGACAGATATTCTATTTTCCATGATTGTGATGTCAATCTGATGACAGGAGTTATAATAAGATTCTGTTCTATAAATGAACATCTACATATATTATGTCTAAAACAAGAATCGTTGTGCAGAGGTCGTGAGAAGTCTACAAAGCAATTAGGTACTGCCAGTAGACAGTCTTCTAAATGTAGAGAAGCTATTTTCCAAGACTGCTGTCAGATGAGTAAATTCAGAGGATTTGAATTGACAAAGGTTTTGAAAGGATTACCTGTTGCAGCAATGATAAAAATGAAACTCTCTATAACATGACTTTGAGAACTTTCAAATGTCAAACGTCACAAGCAAAATCAGATATGAATATATAAATTGTTCAGACAGAACCATAGTTACCAGATTCCAGACGGCTTGTGAAGTAATAATCCCAAAATGACCGTTTGGAACAATAGTTAATCCAATATGATTTTTAGTTGTGTGATATGCAGATTCTCAACCAGTATTGAAGAAAGAATTCACTATACTATTTTTTTGAGTCGATCACACTCCTATGCATAGCAGTAAAAGTGTAAAAAACGATACCTGGAAGTAAACTAAGAAAGTTTGTAGAAGACAAGATTGGGAGTACTCAAAGCGGATTTAGAAAAGGCCACGACACTCAAGACCATGTATTCACAATTCGACAGATAACGAAAAAAAAAAACATCAATCTTTGCATGTTTAATAGACCTTGAAAAAGCTTTCGATAGCGTTAACAGAGAATTGTTGTGAGAAATATCAAAAAGAAGAGATATACGAGAGAAGCAACTAGAAGGAATTCAAAATATATATAAAGATCACATAAACTATGTACGAAACACTAACTTATTATCTGAAGAATTCAAAGCAAGTGGAGTATTAAGACAAGGAGGAACTCTAAGTTCTTGATTTTTCATACTATACATGGATGAAATTAACATTAAAACCATGGGATATTCAAATTTAAAACAAATAAAAATAGCACAATGCATTTTTAAAAACGACATGGTAATCATTGCGAATAGAGAGAAAAATCTGCAAGAGAACTTAAAAATATGGAACAAAGAATTACTCGAAGCAGATATAAAAATAAATGCCAACAAAACCGAAGTAATTATAATAGCCGAAGAAGAAAAACAATTTAAAATACCAAAAGATAATAAAAATATACAATAAGTCAGAAGCTAGGAAGTATAATCAAACATAGAGGAGAAAACGAGATGAAATAAATAGCAAAATACAGGCAACAGTAGGAACTTACCATTAAATTAGCAAGGCACTATTAAAGCACAACACAGTGAAAAGAAGAACGCAGCTGACCATCTACAAAACAATAATACTACCAATGCTGCTGTATAGTTCAGGAACCTGGGTTCAAAATAAAAGACAACAAAGTGATATCAAAGCGGCGGAAATAAAATGTCTTAGAGCTATAGAGGGAATAACAACACTAAACAAAATTAGAAATTATAAGATTAGAGAGAGATTAGAAGTACAGTCAGTAATGAAGAAGATAGAGCAGAAGCAACTGGGGTGGTATAGACATCTCATACGACACGAGGATGAAAGAAAAGTAAAAGAAATATTGAAAGCAAGAACAATAGGGGCAAGAAACCGTGGCAGGCCACAAGAAACTTGGGATGATGTAATACAAGGAATGATGGTCAAAAATAAAATTACAACCAGAAGAGCACACGAGCTAGCAGGGAACCGAAACGAGTGAAGAAAAGTCATAGAAGACATCTGATCAAATCAACCTCGACGCCCAGTGGGTCGAAATAACGAAATAACTGTATGGTATGAGTCCATATCTACATCAACATCTTAATGACATTAACCTCCAGTATTCTCAGAATTAGTTGATATTATTGAAATTACATCATTATCTGTACTTTTCGCGTTACATATCTGTAATTGGAAGTATCCGGGCGCAATTGTATTCGGTAAGTAACAAATCAAAATTTTGTATTTAATATAGAATTCCTCTTGACCTACAGTTTATGAAGCATAGTAGTATACTTCTAGTTAAATAGATATAACCAGATTATGAGTCCTCTATTCTCGTAATTATCCATTTCCAGCATTTTATGCATTACTGGGTTATATTCCCACTGCAAAGTTTCAAGGATGACTTGAAAAGTTGGGCAATATAAAGTATTCTTGTCTTTCGTCGTTGATACTAATTCCGTGCACGGCAAAAGCTGTCCATATAAAAGATTTGGTGTCGTCACCATGGAGATTTAATACCTGGACGACACTCGGGTGCAGGTCTTAGAGAGATTTCGTAAGAGACGTGACACTAGGCCACGTATTGGACATACATTCTCCAGGAGGGGTGGGATAGGTGAAGATTTCAGCCAATGTGCAGTTCCACTCGGTGAGTTTTAGAGTCGGACGTGTGTGTAAAGTTTGCGAAAGGATAGCGAAGCGAAATGAGGGCAAAAATATTTTTGGCTTGTATATTTCTGGAATCCAATAAATAGAAGAAACTTTATTAGCGATTTAAACTGGAACTTTAATCCTAGAAAATTAATTGAACTATTTCTTCTGAAAGATCTCATTGATTGGATATTCTATGTATTTGAAAACTTGTATCTGAATTGTTTCAGTTGGAAATGGTTTGGAAGGTTTGTTAGAAAGCGGAGCTATGTACACATCTCTAATGAATTAATTGAATTCTGCATCCTTTTTGAATTCCTGAATACGTTTCTAGATGTAAAATAGCTAGTGAATGCTGAATGCGAGCCCTCTATGATGAAGTAAGTTTCGCAAAGCATATTTGGAATTCCTTTGCCACAAGGTAATTATTGTTTCTCCGTTTTATTCCTATCCTACGAGAACTTCAGAATTGCTTTACGCACATAAACTCGTATCTCAGGGTTGTCCAACTTGCCTAGCTACGCAGGAAAATTCACTTTGACGTAATTCAACAAGACTAATTAACTCTAGCTAATTTAATCTTAAATTAATATTACCAAATTATCCTAGGCACTATTGCTAATTACTGTTCCAGTATCCGTCAGAAAAATATCCGAGTTAGCAAGCAACATTCTTACTTTCTAGTCTATTTCCTCTCAATTTGGACTTTCCCTTGATTTTGAAAACAGTTCTGCCGCCAAAAATTTTACTCCTATCTTTTCACGTCATCATGATGTATTCAGCATCTTTTTTTTTCAGTAACATAGAATTTATGGCCCTATTTAAGGGATGTTTTTTTCGTTTTGCACTATAGGGATTGGCCACCCCTGTTCTGTGACTGAAATACAACCACAATCAACCACATACACGCTTTCAAATCCTAGCAGCAACACAACTTTGATAGCTCGTAAAAGTGACGCAGTTTCCTCACAACATATTATGAATCCAGCCAGAAGGAAATCAGAAAAGGGCTATGTCCATTTTACTTGGGACTTAAATTCACATACTAGCCATAAAAAAGAGATTTAAATTCACCTCGGAGTTATTATTTTGCGTTTGACCTGCATTCTTCTTGGGTGGAATTTGTATCTTCTTATCTATTTTTGATTTGTTTTTTATCGTTTTGTCTTGGTTTATGAAGATAGAATAAACAAATGTCTTTCGCTACATTCGTTTCGAGTTGAGGATTCAGCGCAGCGCAGCTTCTTTATCTAATTCGTTTTCAGATTTGAGATATTGTTTACTGCTTTGTCGTGTTTACAAATAACTACAAAGTAGGCAAAAAATAAACGACTGTCGCAGCAATATTTATCTATCTACAGGAAGCTGTACCTTGTAGTCAAAAAAGCAAATAATGTTTTTGTAGAAAAATTTTCTACATATATTTGGAAGTCATATATAACCGTACTCTATGTACCTCGCTTAATCCTTTCCCGAAGTCCGATTCCAGTCGTTCATACTCCATTTTATGTAACAGAGCATATAGCCATATGCTTAGCATCTACAATACTATTATTATTTCAATAGCATTAAAAACTTATAACAAAAGACTTTATAACACAATAAACAAGTAGAGTAATGCTATTTGAGCCAGACATCATAACCGTAAAAGGAAAACTAGTCATATAAACTGAAAACTAAACTAACAATATTGCAGTGCAAACAGAAGATTTGCTATATGAATATTGGACACAGAATGAGCTGCAGAATAATTGAAGGAGGCTGCGCACACATTTTGAGGAATGTATTAAAGCTCAATTTTAACAAGCTGTGAACCTAGAGCATTCAAGAAATTTTACAGAATTTCATTGTTCTCAGTTCAAAATTGTGTGATGTTCGGTGATATATAATTTGTAGATCAATTAAAGTTCGGTTGTACAGGTAATCATAGATGATTGGCTGTGCCGCATCGTTGTGATAACAACACCTAAAAATTCGACTAATGTTAATTCAATTCAATAAATTACCCAATAATACAGTTCCCTATTCATTATTTTATTCTTTGAATCAAGATATGACCAAAATATGTAGACTTCGAAATCAATTTTCGCATAGTGTTGAGATCAATTAACAAATCACTGAGTGAAGAATTCATGTCGTGTTGCTTTTTGGGTCAATGTTGTGTCAATTTTGGAATAATTCTTCCCATTGTTTTCTGTTCATTGCTTTTTTTTTTGCTTCGTTAGTGTTAATGCTATTCCTTTTCTTGTTCTGCCTCCTCTTCTTTTTGTACCTCTTGCATTCCACACCTGTTTGGTTTATCTATTTTCTGGCATTTTTGTTAGACTGTATCATGCTAGCTGTTTTTTATTTATTGTTATTCGTATACTTCCAGTTTGTAGGATCCTTCTTATTTCTTCGTTTCTTATCTTGTCTATTCTTCGTGCTCTTTCTATTCTTCTCAGAAATCTCATTTCAGTCGCCTGTATTTTACTCCCACTTCTTTGATTCAGAACCCAAGTTCCACTTCCGTATATTAAGGTTGGTCTGTATATGGTTTTATACACAGCCATATTTGTGGCTTTGTATACTTCTTTTTTATCCAAAATTACTATGTTCATGGCATGATAGTTTCTGTCTGCCGTCTGAATTCTCTTATTCATTCCAGGTCCAATACTCCCTTCATTATCTATGATATGAATATGTGGACGTATCTACTTGCTCTATTTCTTTTCCATTCAATGTTAGTCTGGTTGTTATCTTTTCTTAGTATCTTTTCCTATTTCCAAGGTGGCAGTAGGAAATTGAAAAAGATAATGTTTCTCCACTATTTGGTAGCAAAAATTTAATGAACTGCTGATTGACATTAAATTAAAGTATTGGAATATCCTACCTTGAAAGTGAAGACCCAGGCTAGCTAATTAATAAGGGCACCGGAAATATTTTACCTGAAAAATAGGAAATGGGCGCCACTCCCAGGAAATGATCAAAGGAGAAAAAGGTACTATTCTGGGAGACAATAGCGACAGCAAAAAAAAAAATAAAACATAGACGTCGAAATCAATTATAAACAAAATTATTATTAACTTAAAGCAAATAATTCCAAAAATTAGGATTAAATAATTTGGTAACATTCGACAATGGTTAAAGCTATAATACAAAAAAATCTCACTGCAACAGCCAAAAAGAAACTGGAGAGCACGTCACAGACGTTCAAAATACGTTACAAAAACTAGCTAAATATCCTCTTCAGGCGGAACTCAAGACTAGTATCGCAGAGAAGATAGATGACGAATTGGTAGCCACAAAAACAACATCAGACAAGAACGTTCCCTGAATTAAGTAAAGTTGATCTTGCGTCTTATAGGGCTTTGATAAATACCCAACGGTCCTTGAAGGTGTTAAGGTTGGCCTCAGTCAAATTCGGGAGGTATTTATGTTTTTCCTAATTCCGTAGACGTGTTAATGTTTTTCTTAACGTAAAGTTGGCCAGAAACTAGTCTCAAGTGGCCACGGGCTTCTAAGATCCCTAGCAGTATAAAAAATTGGAGAGCTCTCTTCAAACGTGTAAATTTAGTAAAAATTGAATAAAATAATCAGTATAGTTATTTATTTGCCTGATGTTTTAATTGTGCACTAGAAATTCACAAAGTGAAAAAAAAACTACGCTGAGCATTAAAAAGAAGAAAAACAAAGAAAATACAAAGTTCAGGAAGGCAAGAAAAAGGATTATTAGCGACGAGTCGATAAATCTACGAACGTGGTTCGTTACTAAAAAAATTGGATCAATCTTCACTAACTCGTAGGATTTTCCAGCTTAAAAACGGAAATTAAAGCCCACAACAAAATATTTTAAGCTTTGGAAACCAAAAACTACACAAACAACGTAAGAAACTAAACTACGAGTTGTTGAATGACAAATCCGCAACGCGTTGGATCCAAAATATAGTTAAATTATGTACTATCATCCACTTTCACTAATCATTCATACATCAAACATACTTAGGTGAAGAAAGGTAAAAGTAGGAACGAAGATAGCCACAATTCTCGTAGGTTTCATCACTTCGAGCGTATATATAAAAAAAAATCGTTTATCCCCGAACCGATATCCGCCTGATCGCGTTTGATAGTAAAAAAAAATTCAACTTAGAACAAAAATATTATTCCAGTATAAAAGTTTTAGGGTTGTAGAAAGGTTCTAAGCACAAAGAACTAACAAAGAATCAAGGATGAAAGAGATAAATTTGAAAATCAAAAGGTTAACCACGCGGGTCGCCTTCAAATGAAATAACTAGCAGAAATAATACTAAATTTGGAATAACGTAAACAAAAATAATAAACAAAATACTTACAAAATCATAACACTGATTTTAGAAAAATAAAATAACCACAAAATTTAGGAAAACTAGAAAAATTACAAAACTGCTCAGAACAAGTAGGTCTGCAACCACAGCTCAGGAACGAAAGAGAGCGAACGTCTTGTTCGCGCATGCTCCCAAAATTAGCGCCCTTCAATCAAGTGTCAACAAACAAGTACTAATTTACAAAATTAGTACAAATTTGCTATACAGATGGCGACATAGGTATGGAATAAGAAAAAAATTGTACAAAAAGGACATAAAACGAAATTTTTGTAACATCTTTGGTTATTACCATGGTCTTTGTTTTATCTATGTTGATATTCATGTTATATTTGTGCAGTTCTTCGTTCCATACAGTTAAGTTGTGCTGCATATCTTCTTTACTTTTGGCGAAAATGGCCTGGTCATCTGCAAATGCACATTCTGTTAATATAATTCTTTCTGATTTAAGATGTCCTATTTCAGTTGTCTTTTTTTGTATTTCGTATTCTTTATAATTTTGTCTAGGTATATAATAAACTCCCCCATGTCTCAATCCTTGTGTGGTCGTGAATTCGTTTGTAACTTCGTTTCCTTCTATTATATAGTTTGTTGTTCCTTTATAAATTCTATTAATTGCTTGTAAAAGTTGTTCATCCACATTTCTCTCTTCTAAGATTCTCCACATTTCCTCCCCTGTACTCTATCAAATGCTTTCTCAATATCTATGAATGTTGCGTATAGTTTGTTATCATGTCTCATCGTTATTTCTGTCATTCGTCCAAACGTAGATATATGGTCTTACACAGTATGTCCGCTTCTGATGTTACTTCTGTTAATTGTCTGAGTTTATTATCTAGTATGGTTTCAAAAATTTTCGCCGTCGTACACAGCAGCTATTCTCCTATAATTGTTGCAGTTGCCACTGTCCCTTTTCTTGTATATAGGGGATATTACTGCTTTTTTTCAGTCTTGAGCTTTTTTTCCAGTTTTCCATATACTGTTTAGTATCTTTAACAGTATTTGTTCTCCTTCTCCACCCGTATATTTTATCTGTTCAGCTTTTAGTATGTCCCGTCCTGGTATTTTTTCATTTTTCAGTTTTTTAAGCGCTACTTTCAATTCATCGGTTGTTATGTTGTCTTTTGCCCTTTCTAACGCTTTGATTTTTGATTGATCGTTTTCTTATTCACTAACTTTCTCGTCTCTTTTAATTTCTTATCCTCCAACAATTCCTCGAAATGCTACCTCCATCTGTTTATATTCCGCCTTCCTCAATTAATGTTTCCTTGCTTGTATTACATTTGTTTCAGTTGTACTTGACTTTTTTTTTGGTATCTTCAAATATTATGTAAGACAGTTTTGATTTTTCTTGATACTTTCTCGTATTAATTTATCAAAATCTTCTAGTCTCGAGCTATTCAATAACCTCTTTAACTTGGCTGCATATAATATTCATGGTTTACTTTGTTCTTGGTGCTGAAGAATCTCTTCCACTCTGTTTTCTTATTTTTCACTTCTTTTGTCACCTCCTCATTCCACCAGTGTGTTTGCTTTTCGCTTCTTCTATTTCTAGTCTTTCAACATGCTTGTTTTGTTGCCTCCATTTTACGTGTTCAGATCTACTTCACATATCTAGCACATTATTGCAATTCGGCTTTGGCGTGAATATAATCATTTCTTTAATGTCCGACTAGTTTATTATTGTTGTTATAATAAGACTGATTCCAGGGTTATAACGTAACAAGTGATACCCGGGGGCAATATTTTCAGAAACAACAACCATGTTTTCTAGTTATTACAAGTATCTAGAGTAATAACTCTGATAGAAATCACAATGACAGGACATACATTGCTAAAAATTTTGATCGAAATAATACAAAAGTCGGACAATAAACATTGAAAGCACCACTGAAGTTGAACGGACTATAATGCCTACGGTCAATGTACACACCTCGAGTCGGAGTACACTGATGACCTAAGACATTATTGTCCTTCCAACATCCTTGATACCTTAATTATTATAATATTCTCCGGATATTTTTGTCTTTTTTTTTTTGTACCTTCCAGTCGATGTATTCTGTATTTTATTATTTCAGTGTCATTTATAGTTATTTATTTCCCTCCTTGTCTTTTATTTTCTGTTATTTTTGATGTTGCTACAATGAACAAATAATTATTCCCTATCTCGTATTTTCTTTTGACTCTTATATCGTTCACTTCCTTCATTAGCGTCTTTTGGATCATTTTAATAGATCAAAATTATTAAAAACAATATTCGTGTTTTATATAACACAAACAATTCCTCCAAGTCTGAACGCATAATACATCATCAAAATACTGAACTACACTCTACACAAACATACTTTTTAGAAAAATTGCAGATTCACGCCTTTGTTGATGTTATAATGCTGTAATGGTTTCCACACAAAATTAAGTTTTGTATTCCTTTTGTAGAAGACCAAACTTTTGTCTGAGGATTTTATAGGATCTGGCTCGAAGGACTGAAAGTTACAATATGATCGTTCCCACGCAGAGTTTGATATATTTTTATGTGGAACACAGAAAATTATAATGTGACAATTGTAAGAGCTTTGTTCGAATGATCAATTGCAAAAATTCAGACCATTAAAGGAGATAGAATTTTCTGTAAGATTCGTTGATGTCAGTCAAAACTAATATTGTAGTGACTGGAGAATGTATTCAACTGTTTCTTATAGAAACTAGATATTTAAGTACCTCAAATAGCAAGAGCTTGCGCAAATAACATGTTATTCAACTTTGCAAAATAAAATTAAAAAATGAATAATGGTTTTGTATAAACTTTGTTTTTGTAGGGCTGTAATTGTTTCCGAAACAATAGCAAGCAATTCAAAATCTATTGTAAGGTCTGCCAAGCGGAAAAGGATAATTATAAATTAACAGTTGCCAAATTTACCCCAAACTTTGTCCTCAACAAATATGGCTTGTGTACACTCAACTCTGTAATTAAATTCGAGAACAAGTCCGAAGAAGGATCCTACTGATGTAATTCTCCAACCAGTGATCAATTATTACAATTGATGGTATATAAAACATGAACGACGGCTGTAAAATCAAATTTACTTGTATGTGGTCCTGTCAGCGGGTGACCAACGAGATTGCGAGTTTAACGATGCCTCGCTAGGATCGAAACAAAGAATTGCTTTCGTATAAAACAATAAATCTGGCCGGACGAAGAGTATCTCTCTGAAATTGCGGGAAACATGTAGGACATGTTGCAAAATGGCCACTTTTCCATTTTATGGTTCAGAAGAGTCAAGTCGAGGAATTGGTACCTCAAAAATTTTGTTTTCATTATATTGAGAGAATTATTTTAATTATACAAAGAAAAACCTTCAAAACTTTTAATTATGACATTTTGAAATTCCAGTCTGTTTACCAACAAAAACTGTCTCCAGCTACAAAAAAAAAAAACTCCCTCATGTTGCTTTTCACAATTTAATTACCTCCTGCACAGCAATATATTATACGTTGTTTAAAGTCTGAATATGGAGTTTTTTTAAAACTCATCTATTAAAAAATTGGAAAAACACAAAAAGGAGAGTATTTTGTTATCAACTATCATCGTTGCGCGGAAATTTCTCTTGTTGTTTGCTTTTTCTTCGTACATAAACAAAATTAACTCCAACTGTTTGCTGCAACAGAATTTTTTATGTTATTAAACATTTTCTCTATGAGGGAATGTTCAGTCAGCTCGAGGCGACTCTTTCGCAAACAAGCGATATTAATATTACGAATTTGATTTGAAATTTTCCACGTTTGCTATCCAATCATAGATTTTATTTACTGATGAAAAGAAAAAGCAATACATCGATGAAAATAATCATGACAAAATAAAAGAGAATCGAAATGAAATCAGATTATTCATCAACTTTGCACTTTTTAGTAATCGTTGTATCAAGTTTGGAAGGATATTATATAGAATAGAAAAGTTTTACTCTTTAGATTTGCTTGTTCGTGTTGATATGTTTATATAGGCTCCCATGATAATCGAACCTGGTCCAATCAACAGAGTTTCCATAGTGCTGTCGCATCTTAACTAAATTCTGCATACTGATAAGTTACGAATTTCGTTTGACAAGTTGTCAGCAGAGTTGTAATAAGCATTCAAGTTTATAATTTGCCATCAATTTCTATATACCTCCCTTGCAGGAGAAACTTACTCCTTGTCCTCCAATGCTGAGCCTCAGATATGATATTGTTCCGAAAACTTGAAATCCGTACGATAATTGAAATGCTTGTAGTTCCCTCTACAACTTTCTTGTCGCCAAAAGGTACAGGGAATAGTATTCAATGCAATTTACGCGTTCACTGTATATTATGACAAGTTAAATGAATCTTAGTTTTGAATTGACTTTGTAACATTGAATATAGTTCCAACTTTGATAATGTTGCACTTCATCATTTCAAGATTAAACTAAATAATCAGTAAGTAGGAAAAATTTATGAAATGGAATTATTTACAGTGGCTCGGTTATTGGAAAATTGATTGATATACCAGCATAACTTTGTAATTCCAATTAGCAATAACATTGCTATTTTGTATTACGCATGATATTTTTAATGAGATATGCAGTAAAATAAAACGAATACAATTTCAATACAAACCAAAATTTAAACTATAATAAATAATTCAGAATGATAAATTGTTAATTACAACAACCAATTTAATACATAAATAACGATTTTGTCACAACCACTCATCAAATTCTTGTTTATCATTTGGATATTTATAATTTGAATTTAAATAACAGTGGATAAAAAGAGAAGTAGAGTCTTAATGACGTAGTCCAGTCAATAGAACCCTCAAATCGTTTGGATCTCACATTGTAATACGTTATTTTTTTGCAGGAAAGTAATATTTTGAAATAGTAACATTTAACAGTGGGAAAAAATGTGTAGGATAACTATTTTCTACATCTCGTTTGAGTTGATAAACTTCAAATATAAAATTCTATGCAATGCAATCTGTTTGAATGCACTCAGTCAGGGAAGTCAAAAATCAGTTATAATATCTATAGAACTATCAGAGCTACAGCACCCTGCTTTGAGTGGATTTTATCATGTTAATAGCCATAATTCTATTGCAATTCAACAACGATGCCCTAGGTATTTGAAAACATATCCAATACAGAGTAAATTACAATTTTGACGATTGTACCGCCTTTCAGTTCTCACTTTTGATTTGAAACAATTCATCATGTCATGACCATCATTTCAGGGTAGAGTAGAGTTTCTGAATTTGAACAGAAAATGCTGAAAATTTCTCACCCCAAAGTTCAGGAAACTGAATATATGACGGAAGCACCAATGCCGCACATTTTGCGCTCAATTGTCCATTCTATGCAATAATAAAGTTCATTCTATATATCAAAATGTTGAGTATGAGTGCCCTACCGACTGGAATAACAGTTAGAAGGCATGTATATGATGTTCTGTCACTGACTCATTCCGCAACTGAGTTTCACATATTTTGAAACTTACTCTATGTTGAATCTAATAGAAATTCAGTCTCAATCGTCTCCCCTCGTTTATTTCATTCAGAAATACTAATAGTTTTAGTTTCGGAGCCCACCGCATCTCTTCTTCATGAATGAAGTTGTCAATAGGGTACCAGATCTTATGGACCGTAGTCAGAATGCGGTTTTAAACTCAGGACTGGACTTAATCCTGAAATCGGTAGTCAGAGCACGGTTTCCAGATACTCTTGTATATAGTCACCATAGCAACATAAACAAACTCAAACTCAGCTTGAACTTGAGTTCAAAACAAGTTAAGGCAGTTTTTTCGTTTTTCGTGTGTTTTTCTTTTGAAATTGCTGATCTAATAGATGATTTAGAAGATTTCGAAGCAGTAAGAGAAATAGTGGAGTAGAAAAGAATAAATGTTGTATTTCGCCAAAGATTGAATCCGTTCCCAATTCTTCCTAATAATGAACAGATTTACGGAGGAAAGCGTGGAATTCGTTGTTGATCTAGTCAAGGGTAATTTGGAAGGATGAAATATTGTAGAAGTGTCATCTCTCCATCTTTACAAATTCTGATAGCTCTAGGATTTTTCACTGAATAAATCTATCAAAAAGCGAATCGTAAGCTGTGATTTCGTCATGTTCGTTTTTTCCTCCGGAGATTGTTAACACACACTATATAATTTATTTATCACTTACTACTATTAAATCAAACCGCAGATATGTATTTTTGATTATTTATTTATTTATGACACTGACCACCTACTATTTTACTGTTTTATTGTTCATAGTTCACTGTTCATTGTGTTACTGTCCTTCGTTCAGGTCGTTTTCTCATATACATACAGATTTTCGTTTCCCGAATTGTTCTCGGCTAGCCTATAATATTACTGGAACTTTCCACCGTGCGGGCCGGTGTGGTGCGTTACGGTGAGATATAATGAGGATGAAAGGCCCCGCCCAGATTCAGAGTTTATTTTATTATTACAAATTTTTACATTTTCGCACGTTACAATATCATTCCTTTCATTTTTACTTATTTGTTTATAATGTCTTTTCATTCCGTTATGCAATTAATTATATATTCTTACTCTTTGTTTGATCAATTTTTTTTTTCAAATCTGTTTTCACGTCAGCTGATCCAATTGTGCTGATTGTTATACTGTCAAATTGAAAAATTTGCAGTGATGCCAGATCAAACCCTAAAAAACAGGTGTTTTGTGGAAAACTGATTTGAAACTGTGTTTTGACTACATTCCGGTTCAACCTGATTGTAAACTATCGTCATAATTAAAATAGACTCAGACTTGAGCTCAAAACTGCGTTCTTACAACGGGTCTATAAGTCTAGGATCCTGTCTTGAGTTTCTAGAAAAAGCTACAATCGGCCGAGATCAATTTCTCTGATAGAACTTACGATTAAAACTAGTACCGATCGATAGTGAAGGTCAAGTACTTCAAGAAGAAGGCTTTTGTCCTGTCCAGAAGAACGGCAGCCACTCCAAAGTATAACCTAGTTTCTCATTCAATCTCCCTGATCAAACTCACGTTTGTTGTATCTTTACCTGTCCTGGGCAGGACGGAGGTGGCATCCTGGTATTTGATGTGTCTTTTATTCTATTCTTTTGAGACCTGTCGCTTATGACAGTTCAGTTTCTAAAACATCTTTGTTCATTTTATCAAATGTATCGCATCCACTTAAATTTCAATTGTAGTTTAGTGCATTATATTAGTGAGCAAGTAAGTTAAAATGCATTACTAGAACAAACTGACGAATGTTATATTTTCGTAGATCAAAAGAAATCAAAGAATCATCTCGATGCTCAAAGTGCATTTTTTGCAGCTCATGAATGTTTGTTGGTTCAGAGATAACACAAATTACTATCCCCCATAATCACTAAGCTTAAAATCAAGCAGTTTTGGCAAACCTGTAAAACAGCAGCTTTCATTTCAGTTGTTCAGTAGTTGACAGACAGGAGATCATGTGCTTTACCCTAAAAAACTAATTTGATCTGTATCAAAGTTATATAGAAAAGAATCTCTGGAAATTGGATGCAATTACCTCTAAAACTAAAGATTCAAGAAAGTGAGTAATGGATGGTCGTGCACTGACCTAAATTGATTATGAAAATTAAAGTTCAATTCATTCTTATATTAACATCGAAAACCGCATGTCAATATCTTGTGTAACTCGCGAGATATTGAGATAATTAGTTTCTATCCTGAAATGGGTACTAAGTCAAATTTAAGATATGAAATTTAATTACTGATATGTCGCTCATTCTGTGCAGCAATTTTCAGATTTGAATCATGCATAGTTCAGCCGTATCTATCTTTTGAATTATTATTTAATTTTTTACCCAAGACTGGGTGTATGAATAAAAAAATCGAGCAGTTTGTGCAAGCCTACAAAACAGCAGCTTTCATGTGGTACCAGTTTCAAGTCTGTAAGCTCTGTAGTTGCTGAAAACTCCCGCCAGATAGCCAAAGTGCATATATTTTTTTGTTGTAAAAATGCGCTAAAAATTTCAATAACATCTGCAGGTTAAGATTCTGGTCCATCTGATAGAGAAAAATGCTAAATCATCAGAAATCGCGTTGAATATTCATCTGAAGAGCCTGTGGAGAGTGTTTGAGACTAAAAATTTTGTTGCAGCCATAGAGCAAACACATTTTCTCATTCATAGTGATGGAAGAAAAATTGTATCAGTTAAAAACTAACCGCGTTAGAAATGGAACTTTGTATCAAGTGCAAAACTGTTAGCAAGAAGAAAGACACATTGAAGTGAAGAAAAATTTACTCAAACTATGACGGAAATGATTTGTAGTATGATCAATAGCAGATGCACTCTATGATGGTTTTTGATTTTTATTTATTGGAAACGTTTTACATCTGCCGGGTGCCCCAAGATGCCCAACAATTCATTTCTAATAGTACTTGACCCTTGTTATCGATTGGCATTAGTTTCAATTGTATGTTCTATCAGGGAAGTCGATCCCGAACGGAAGCAGCTTTTTTTCATCATTTACGACAGGATCCCAGATTCGTGAAGTCTGGCATCTTATTGACCACTATATTCCCAATCGATTCATAAACAATTTGGCCGTAATTCCGATTAGGGAAGATAAGGTTCGACCGGCTCCTGGCCTCTAATGTTATTCAATGTATAAAATATGATGGTTCTGAGACTTAGTTTTCAAAGATAAATCTCATGGGCAAAATCATGTGTATGATACTACCTTGACAGAATTTCTAGTCTCAATTTTGTCTCGACTACATAGTAAATTGAAATATCACTTTTCAGCCTATCTAAACAATACCAGAAACTTGTTTGGTAACAATATTTACTATCCATTATAGATTGCTTTTTCGGGCTAATCATTCCCACAACTGAACTACTGTTTGAAGTCCAATTGAATATCAAAGTTCTTTTAATCTGCTGTTTGTTTTCCAATTTAAGTTATTCATTGGGATTAAAGGAAAAAATTCATGTCGTTACATACGACTAAAGTGATCTTATCTTGCGAAAGGAAGGGAGAATGACAATATGGAAGATTATAACGCACACTAATGAGTAATGATATTAACGTCGACCCAATAGCACTGAATTAGTCACCTATATTAGTGAACAAAATATCCAAAGAATATGAACGCAAAAAAGTGTGTAGGATTTGTTATGGACAATACTACAATGAGACATATGCCATTGCATCACCTTGAATAACATGCGCATGCGTAACTCACATTCTGTCTTTTTCACATTGTGCCTGCATTTTTCAATATTGCATTCAACACTTCCAGAATCGCGTGAAAGTATTAGCTTGAAGGATATATTCTGGAAATGTGTTTCCATCATCGTATACATAGAATTATGGGATACCCTCAGTTTCAAGAAATTCTCTCAAAAATGAATGAGATAAAGATGAATTTAAACCAGAGTTTAGGAATCAACCTCCACCTTCCAATAACATTCATGGAGGTTTCTAGAATAGAAATAATTATTTGTATTTGACAATAGAAAAATATGTTCAATTCAATCCATTGCTCTAGTATTTCACGTATACGTGCAGTCCTACCAATCTATGATAGGAAAGTGTTACAAAAATGAAATGAATCTCATTTGAGCATCAATATTTCAGTATTAAATGAGAAAGAATTCATTCGGATTCAGGTCGTAAATATATCTTGAGAGTGTTTTAAATGAAAGCAAACCAATTTGAAATTGAGTTCGGAAGTTTTCAAATCAAGCGTCGCGTCGAAGTAGATTCTGTTATTCATTCCACGTTGAAAGTCCTCATTGATTCAAACTGTTCCGAGATATTTCTTTACTTACCTTCCACAGTTTTGAAACTCTCACTCACTTACAGATGTTGAATCGGATAAACACGCACGGAAAAGAGAGCAAAGTTTATAAAACATCATAAATTAAATATATTTTGCGAGTTCATATGTGAGGAAGTTTTGCAAGAATTTGGTTCATCTTGATATCTTTCAGGTGACTATAGAAGTTTGTACTTTGAAAGTATCCAAGGGTAAAGAATGGACAGAATGCCGATCCTTAATCAGATATATTCACATCGGGACACCATAACGAGTTCTATACCTTCCTCCTCTGTGTTTGGGGAAAGATTTTGTGACAAATATTGTGACCATTCGTTGAAAATTGGACGTGAGTCTGGGTGTAGATTATTTCTTCTATTATAAAGATTTGAACTAAAATTCAATTCAACCATCTAAGTGTTATTGATGGTGAAGATCTACACATTTTATTTGTTGAATGAGCATGAATGAATGTTCAAGTCTGAATACTCATAACTTCTATAATACTTTAATTTATTCTTAAGTATTCAGGCTTCTTGAAAAAGCTACATTTCACGTTAATATTGGAGTATATACAAGTCTCTAAAATTCTCTTTCATTGCGCGTATTTAGACAAAAGTTTTCGTTTCCTCAAATTGCCTCAATCCCTCATGCTGGTACTAATTGTGCATAAGAAATGAATGCTCTATGGGTAACTTCGAATCTGGAAAGCGTTCACTGCCGCCATATTTTTCCTAGCAGAGCTTAATTACGAAACCCCAAGGGAATGTAGCTCATCTGATACGTGCGAAAGCCTCGTGATGGATAGTCTTCATAACTCAAGCGTAGTTCGTATTGTGCTTAGAAGAATTCAGTAGCGGAGAAGCTTATTTGACAAGGGGATCAATTTCAAATTCAATCTACAATAAAATGATTGGAGGATAATTGGAAAATTCTTGTATTTTGTTGGAATTTGAAATATGGTCCTTTGTTGACCATCAAACAGAATACTCAGGGAATGTTGCTCTGATTCAGAGACAGCATAATATTGTTAGTAAAGGAAATGTTCAGAGGGCTAGAAATCCTTGGCTCAAATCCAAGTGTTTCAGATGAGTTCTTCAATTGTCGTCTCTACATCTAAAAAAGATCAATAAATAAAGAATAATTTGAAAATAGACTGTCAGAAGAAACAACTTCCAAGTGTGTTAATTAAAAATAGGTTTTTAATATCTGCTGATCGAGAATTATTGAATATTGTGGAGAACTGTATATCCTTCCATTATAGACTTGTTCACGTGTACAAGAAACAAGTCTGCGAACCATGAACCTAATCGCAATTTTCACCTCATGTCAGTTGATTTCAGTGAAATCACTGTATAAGAACTTCTAATTGAAGTTCCCTATGTACATTTCAGTAGCAAAGCTACCATCTTCAGAGTACAATGAATCAGAACAAAAGACAAATCTCATAACTACAAACATTGTACAAAATACCAAAAGAATATCCAGTCAAATCATAGAGTTTGAGGTGGGTGGGGCTAAGAACCACAATGTGAGATAAAGTGAAAAAAATAGGCAAAAACTAATCAAAGTTATGCAGTAAAGATTATCTAGAGGAGACATATGTAATGCAAAACCAAAAAGAGTATCAAGTCCAAATACAAAGTTTTAGGTGGGCGGAACTATAAACTACAATGTGAAAATATAGTTAAAACAACAGGGAGGACTAGACAATGCAGTTCAATAGAGGATTATCTAGAGGAGACAGATCGAAATCCAATAAATAATTCGTGTGTTTTTTCATAAATATAGCAGATATTCCAAATTATCACCTTCAAATTTGTTTCATGGTGGTCTAAGCTAGAACAGATTTGAATATATTTTTGCATTCAATATAATAAAAATGCTGTTTGAATCCAGTTCCAGTAATTTTTTTCGTCTGGCATACATACATATTATCATAATCAGAGCAAGATATTGAATGAATAAATTGATATTAGAAAACATCATAGAAAGACTCTATTTTCAAATAAAGCGTTATCATAAACTTGATTGGCTTTTAAATTAGAATCAAGATAGAGAGAGAGCCCTTGAAGTACATGTTGTGCGTTTACTGGGATCAAATCCTTTGGTGCAATCTGTCATTTTCATTTTCCACTTGTTTTAAGAGTTAGCGCAGATGTCCAATGTAATAAGACATTCATACCTGGTCTGGTGCAATTGGTAATTGTTCATATGAATGTAGAAGAAAGGCCCATTAGAATAAGCTTTGAAAGCTCAACTGATTCCGTAATACATCAAAATAATAACAAAATAATGTCATCACGAGCTATAGGCTATGTGCAAGGGGGCGGAGTTTAGACAAATATCGATGCAAGCGCTCATGGTGAGCACCATTGTAAGCATTGAACTCCATTTGAGCTGTCATTGAGCATTGCAGTTTGAAAATAAAAATAATTGCACATAATAGGAAAACGCTTGCTCTGTTTCAGGCTGTTGTGTTAAAAATGATTTAAGTGAAATATAGTTTCATAGATTTCATGTATCCAGTTATAGCATAGAAAAAAACGAGTGAAGTGGATCAAAGCGGTAAATAGAGTATTGTCTGTCTTTCATTATCAATCTATATGACAAACATGTTTGTAATTCAATTGTGAAATTAGAAAAATTCATCATCGATTTAGGATTCATGAATTTACCTCTATCTCTAATTTGTGAGGTGTTTCAGTGATAGAAGTTTGTCGGATGCACTTCGCAATAATTTTGTTGTTAATATTGTCAACAACATATTCTTCAACATATTTAATATGGCAAAACTAATTTCACGCTTTTCTTCAATGCTTCCTCGGTAAAAGGAATACAGTATGTAATACATACAAACTCGATCCGCAAGATCATCGGCGTAATAATTTGAGGTTATCCTGTCAATTTAGACGAATTAAGACGTTTTTTCTAATAGGTACGTTATAATTGAAGAAAAAAATACTCAAAATGAATGATTTCAACGTACCTTTTATGCTATACAAGTTATATTATACGCACACAGCTGAATTCAATTATATTAGTACATCTCAAAAATCATAGGTATGAAGCAATTATAAAATTGGAGTTCATTCGTTCTCCATTGCTCGCTAAAGGCGCTAGTAGACTTAATGCACGTAGCCTATACTAGAATTTCAAGTCAGCAGCTGAAATACAGTTCAATCCTTAAGAACTAACATAAATTATTTGCTTCAGCTAGTGCTCACTGAATTACTTTCGTATCACATTTTTGTGACATGTTTAATCTAAATAGCTCCTACAGCATCTGAAAGAATATATTTTTGGGAACAAAACAAGCTGAAATGAACTGAAAGATCAAGGCAAACGAACAGATGAATCAAATTTATTCAAAACAATGAAACATGTTACTTCTGTCCTAAACTACAAAACATAAACAATAAAGTTAATAGAATTTTGGCATATACCCAAACTATTTACTTCAGTTACGCCTCTGTCGGCAATCCCTTATTCCAAACCGCTCGATATTTCCTCTTGAAAAGGAATTTTGTTCCCCTAAGCATGTCGTATCATCCTCCTATGGTGCCGATAAAATCGGTTGGTATTTATATTGTTTATCGTGAATATTTCGACTCAGTTTTGAATTAAAAGTTCTACAGAATTCGTATTTATGAACATCACGACGTATTCTTCCGGTTTATAAAACCTCTCTGTATTTTAGCAACAAAGAGTGAAAATGGCTTGAAAAACACAAAAATAGTTTGTATGAGAACAAAACTTCCAGTGCGGCATAACGGTAAACAAATTTTTATTTCACACGTGAAATATGTGTTTTGTTAATTAGTCTTGTATTTTTCAGAGTAAATTGAATTCTTTCATGTATTAAGCGTAATTATTTTGTAAATCAACATAAAGTCAATTCTCCTGCATTTTTCATCCATTATTCGACCAGTATAGCTGATGTAATAGCTATTACAGGACTACAGCGAAGTCTTCAATAACAAAGAAATGTCTTAAACAGTCTGTACAAGAGTATATTAATAAATAGTTGGCCTAGACCACGATCCAATGGCCAAAATATTGATTAAGGTATCAAGGGTGTTATAAGGACAATAATGCCTAAGGTCAACAGTGTACTTTTCAAGGGCCTCAGGCCCAAGGTGTGTACGTTGACCGTAGACATTAACTACCGTTCAACTCCCGTGGTGCCTTCAATGTTTAATGTCCAACATTTTCAGCAATGTATGTTGTTTCATTGTGGTTTCTGTCATAAAATACTCAAGTTACTTATTCTAATTTTGCAAGCGTGGATATTATTTTGACATTGAATCAATTAGTTGCTGTCAGAATATGTATTATAGAGTAAAAGTCGGAAGTTCCAAGAATGTCTAACTGAATAACATAATAGGAACAAATTTATGGATGACTTTACAATTTTTCTGTCAGAAAATATGCAAACAACAACTGAAAACAATGAAAAACAACGAAGCAAAACATTTTCCGCGCTCTACCAACAGTGAAAATTTTCCTGAATAATCTTCTATCACAATATTTATCCATTTTAATATCCATGGAAATTCTTGATTGTGTATTCTGCCCTCATACCATATATACATGAAATCGATGTATTTTCTTTTTATTCCTGGATTTGCGGTGATGTTCCAAACATAGAATTGAAAATAAAGGTTCGTGAATATTTCTGCGGGATTTCACTTTATTGAATGAGAAGAATTTTTTAAAAATTTGCGAAAAAAATTACCACCCCTCTCTTTTGATGATTTTCCAATATAGAAATAGAATTGTATTTTTATGCAGGATCCCAAAACAGATTTGGTTTTTATGAGGGTGCCTTTATTAGTTTTTTACGCGGGTAGAAAGGAGAATGATTCTCATGATATCCGATGTTATATAAAATTTTATTCTTCCAATCGTTCTCAATACCCAGAAAGCTTTTTAATTTGAAACAATAATAATAAAATTTCATATCTATCATTTTTATGAAAGATTAGGGTGCTCTGATTGTTTTTACTGTTTCACGTATTTCTATGGAATTAAATACAATAAAACAATGCCGCATATACCAAATTAACAGAACTTGAGGGAAGCTATCAAATAAAATCACATCTGGCGTCCTAACTCAACAGAGTACAGAGCTACAAAGCGTATTTTTTAGGCGATGCGTGCACGCATGATTTTTAACACCCGATTAGTTTTGTGACAATATTACACACAAATGTACACATCTAATTCTACATACAACATTTTTTTCGCTTCTGAAGATGGCTGAGGTGCAGCCGAAACTGTAAAGTTCACTTACAGAATGAAATATTTATCTTAGAAGATTTCATTACAATTGAAATCACATTTCCTTGTAAGTCAAGGACATTTCAGCAATTCTGCTACTCACAAAACAGTTTAGGTGGAAACTGTAAGCTTTGGAATCGTTCTTCCATTCGGCAGTGGACTGTAAACAAACGCGAAACGTCTACTCGTCCTAATCACCAATCCTAATCCGATTCCGGTCGAATAGACGAACTTGACTGTCTAGATCCTTCGATCTCCTGAAGGATAAACCATTAAGGAGAAGATACGCGTCGCAGTGGTGGACAAGATAGGACTTAGGTAACTGGGATTTTATCGGCCCGATGAAAAAAGACGCTCACGCGGATAGAGGAGGACTCATTGAATTGTAATGGAGGATTGGACAATGAAAGTTATAAAGGAAGCATCTCTTGCAGTTTTATGGCTTCTGAAGTCAAGTTTATGTGCAGTATTAATTTTAAAATTCTATCGGATTGCAAACTACACATTCTCACTTATTCTATTTGGAATCTGTGAATAGTTTGGATATTGGAACAATGTTGAAAAGATTAATAACAGAATTGGAGCATTAAGAAATCTATATATGAGACTTCAAATCACTATACTCAATAAATGCTTATCGATGCCTTAATTGGATGGAAGATGTCTTTACTGCCAAATCTCTCCCAAAGACAGGGATATTTTTCTTTTAAAGTTAGCTGCTTAATCATCATGGTAGCTTTAGGGTCAGATCTCATACTTGATAAGAAAAGATAACCCCAACTATCCCTTTTCTCCTCCGGGCTCTTATTAGATTAATGAATGTTTGGAATCGGCTTCTTCCACTTGGAGCTAACCAGAATAATAGGAGAGTATGGCTATTGTCCTTATCATAAAAGCGACAAAGACGCAACTGCGCCTTATTTTGGGCTGTATTTGGATTTAATTTGCATTTTCTTGCCTGATTCAGCAAGATTATCGTGTACATCATTTATGAGAAATAAGAATATGAATATGAATATTCTTCTTTCAAATTTGTATTCATCAAACTTGAGTGTGAATCTTCGAAAGCCATTAAAAATTAACGGAAAGTACTCGGAAACAATGTCTTGCTATTCCTGAATTATAAGTATCTACATTTGACAGTTAGTAGCCGTACTTACATACAGAAACATCAATTTACTGAGTCTCACACCTTGATCTGATTCATTTTTATCCATTCATTTCAACTGGCTACTTGAATAGGGCAAATTTTGAATGATCGGGTAAGTTCGGTAATTGTACGATTCAATATCGGCTAAGATAGGAATCTAGCACCAACAGTGGTGACGGTATCTATTTCTACCTCCAGAACAAACATGATTGCAGTTTGTATGTATGGTATTCATGTACATAACATGCACTAGTAGGACATTCTACCATCCAAGCAGCGGGAATACATTCTCATATACTACACTGATATCCAAGGAAATATAAACTTCCTAAAGAGTAAATAAATATCTGTAGATATAACTAGCTTGAAAATAAAAATGTAGTAAAGGAAATGCTAACATAAAAAACAAATACAACATCCTTCTTTTACTTGACTTACAAGATAGTTAAAATTCTAGAAGCGAATCGATAAAACTATATCGTTCCAATCTAAATTGCAGTATAGCGAAAAAGGAAGAAGACAAGTATCATAAAATTCATTTATATTGATTGCTCTGAAGCTAGAGAACTATTTCAGAGAATTTCCAGTAAAATAAAGTGTACCTAACAGAGTGAAAAAGATTGAGGATTATTCTTACCCATACATAATTCTGCATGAGATTTTAATTGCTTACTGAATACATGTTAATCAGTTGACGTTCTGTACGATATGGTTGTAAATTATATGTGCGGAGTAAACATTTGGATACTCTTTTATGTCATAGTGCATCTTCAACCACACCTTCATTTGCCCAAATCCATTACCGGATTGGCTCATGATTGCTAACAATATTTGTAATTTCCTGAAACTTACCTTGCATCTTATTATCAAATATGTAACTTTCCTTATATTGTTCTTTCTAGCCCAAGAATAGATGAAGTTGACATTGTCAAACAAGCTAAATGATCCTGTTTTTGTCTGATTTGGTTTTCTTGACTTCCCCAAATTCAGAATGTCCATATTTATTGAATTAGCTGAAACAATAAGGACTAATAACTATTTTGAGGACTTTGAATAATGAGATCGTAGAGTAGAGATTCATTCATTCAATCTGGAACTGAACTGAATAATTCAAATCATCATTTTCAATAAGTCTTCTGCATTTATCAACCCCGTAACTGCAGATTCAAGCCGTATAATATATTATCGCTGACCTTCAAGGTACAATAAACCAATTAGCCTGGTCCGATATGTGGCGGCGTCTCCGATAGAGGATCAATTTAATCCTATTCTCTGCGAGTTTCGCATGGATAATATCAACATGGAGGCGGAAACATTATCGCTCTATGCAGGGGCATAACGCGAAGGGATTACATTACAACATTATGCAGTTCAAAACCCTGTTTGAATTGCAGTTAAGTCACCTAATCTCAAAATCACTCAAAGCTTATGTAGACTCTCAATTAATAATGTAGAGGCAGCTAAAAAATGTATATTTTTATAAAAGTCGATACACAGATGTTATATAGATATTATGAAATGAACGTGAGTCCAGTGAACAACAATAAATTGGTGTATAAAGATGTGACCATGAACATATTTGATGCTTCGAGCTATTGAACAACAATAATAAAAGTTTATTGTGTACTCAAAACAAATAGACCGCGGTACAGAACCCCTTTCTCCAGATTATTAACACTATTTTGAAACTTTGTGAGTGGCTTCATTTTGATGAGTCCGACAACTTTTTAATCTGCAAAAATCTTTGAAACTGCTGCATTTTCCATCGAAAAGCTCAAAAAGACGTCGATTTTATGATTAATTCTTGATCAATAATATCACTCTCTTTTATAGTTTGATCGTAAGATAATAATAGCAAAAGCACACACAATATTTTGTCCGACAAAAATATTGCAGCGTTTCGGCGTAACTCCCATCTCCAACATGTCAAAATTACAAGTTTTGTTAGATTATTAACATTCTGTTGGAACTCTCAGTACTATCAAATAAACATCAGTGAAGTTGAGTGGTGATATTGTCCGATAAAATTTCTGCTGCATATATTCAGTCCGAAGTTCTGAAAATGTTTTAGGCTGTTCGATGGAAAATGCAGCGGTTTCAAAGATTTTCGCAGATAAAAAAGCTGTCGGACTCATCAAAATGGAGCCACTCACAATGTTTCAAAAGAATGTTACTAGTCTGGAGGAAGGGGTTCTGTACCGCGGTCTAAAACGACTTCACTACTGCACGAACACCAAGCCATGTACAAAGAATGTTTTAGAAATCCATATGAATCAGCGAAGAAGTGTAGATTGAGGAAGTCACATCTAGCAAACAGTTAGGATATCAAACGAATTATTCCGATTCTAATAACTCTGCGGATATTACTAGAAGTGAGCTGTTGTTATATTAAGACATTTTTGTGGGTCAAATATGGACATAGTAAAGTAGTTATTTCTTAAATTAATCTAAAAAATGTCAATTTCTGGGGTACTGACTTCTGTTGGACGTTCAAATAGGAGGATTGTTCACCCTGTCCACGCTGCTTGAGTAGAAGTCCACCAAAACAGGAAACTCTCTGACGTCAATAGTATCTACCAAAGTATTATTAATATTTTATACAAGAACAACTCATACTACTTGATGTCTGTACAAATTTATTCTAACCAGTCAGGTACTGGGTATAATTCGACTCAAAATCGTATAGATAAGGTATTCTACTACAAAGCATACCGTAAAAGAACTCCGCAACTGTTGATATTCAAAGAAATTTCTCATGCTTGAGAAAGGTAACATACTGATCAGCATTGTCGAGCTGTCAGGATAAAGTATCAAAGATAATCCAATCGCTGAGAAGATTCTCTTCCAATATAATTGCCAAAGACTTCTTCTTCAATTTGGTCGCTTGAAGGAAAAGAAACATCCCCAACCAACTCCATAGTGTAATCTTACACATATAACTGCAGGTATGTGTAATCCAATTATTATTGTTAATTAAATTAACATAGCATCTGTGGAGAGTTAAAAAAGGCAACCCTTAAACTGATCTTGACTTTTGCCAACTCAATTTTCAGTCATTTGTTTCCCTTGCGTGGTAAAATGGAAAGCAAATATAACTTTCACAAAACAGAATTTTCTTTGCCAAAAATTGGTGTCCAGAACTATAATGCAGCATGAAAGACGAAGGACCTGGAGATGCTTCATGTAAGTAGTAGTGAGAGACAAGATTGGAAAATTGAACTGTTACTCAAAAAATCATTAGCAGTGAAGCTCCACATCTCATGCTGGCCATGAGAAAACTGCCACCGCTGCTGTCGTCCGCAGAAGGAGGAGTATACTTTTTTCACCTAATTTGTTAATTAAATGACCAGATGATATTTGAATATAGTGCATTTTATTACAATGATATTTTCACTCAGATATATACATGACAAAGTTGGCCAGCTTTAAATTTCTCATTTCATTTACACATAGAATGAGATGTGAAGGACAACTGTAAGTTCATGCGTCAAATTCAGGAATGACAGCTTTTTTTGGTATATGAACATTTCTTAGTAGGTATTTATTGAACTATATTATACTTCTACAATCTGAAAAAAACATCGAGGTAGTCAATTAAATCAGTGTGACAGTTTGATAGTATGAACTCTTTTTGTCAAACTGAAAACGAACTGTGAAAGCGTCATTTCTTCTCAAGAAGGTTTTGCATTAACATTCATATTCTTGTATCGCGGTTGGCGAGGTCGTTGACTTTGTCGTCGCTGTCGAAACTGCAGACGGTAAGCTTGGGCGCTAATGCCATTGATGACAGAGCTTCTGAAGGCAGACGACTGGATAACTCAGGGTTGTCAAAAGCATCACCAGGAACTAGCATTAGAGACAATATAGCTGAAGGCTGACGGTGACTCGACACCAGCGATCCGCGGTACGGATCCAGGCGATCGAAGACGGCAAGGAACTTCAAAACAATTATCGTAAAAGCAATTTCCCAATATCATCTTCAACGCTTGTGAAACCAAATTAATTTCCAAGTAGGAATTCTACGATAAACTTATTCAAAGCTATGAAGCCAGCAATGACTTCTTCAGCGGTGATTTTACGTTGAAGCAATCTAACACTGCGAAATCATCAAAGACATCGTCAGTGGCGACGCTACGTTAAGTTAATTCAACACTGTGAAGTCTACAAAGACTTCTCGAGCAGTGATTCTATGTTAATCAATCTAACACTGCGAAATCAGCAGACTACTTCAGCGGTAGCTCAACGTTAGAACAGCAACAAGCAAAATAAAGTTCAGAGCCGCAAAAGCTAACAAATCTGAGTTCTTTTTACGAACTTATAAGAAAAATATCGGGTCGTACAATTGTGCTAGACGGTCTCAACACACAGCTCCATTTGGACGGTAAACGATGAACACTTCGAAGATGACACTCGGAATCGGAACTAGAAGCGCACTTTGGAACGGCTACTCAGAAGATTGGACTCTCAAAGAAGCTACGGCTATAAGGCCTTATTTATACTCAAAATCCAATGAAACCATGAAGAGGAGATACTAGACAATAAAATAAATCATTCCAAAAGTACTGATTCTTTTACAACAAATCTCCAAACTTATTTTTCAGCTTTGATAAATATGTACAACGGTTACATTTCATTCAAATTTCGAATGATATTTAAACGAAATTATTTGCTCACATTTTGAGTTCGGAAAATGCTCGGTAGAGTAGAGATACTCAAAATGTCGAAGGTCAAATATTTACTTGTTACGTCAAAGTCACGGTGAACAAAATGTACAAAGTATTTGACAACACAACAGTCGGATACATGATATAAACACATATTATACAATTACAGAGATGTATGTCAGGGATTTGATATTTACAAAATGTAACCTAAGTCCAACCACATGTTCTGTACGGAAAATATTGAATAATGTAATAAAGTGATTGTGTGACATTCAAACAGAACTACGATTTTCAAAATTTACAGGGCGAGAAAAATATGAAGACTGGTTGTGAGTGTCTCAAAACAAAATACGGCAGCTGAAGGCTCTAGGATGTGTAGCTGATGTGTCAATGTAGTGAAAATGAAAGTAGCATTGATTTTGCATAAGCCAAGCTCAAAAATCGGCAATATTTGACAACATATCGAGAACTATGTTTGTTCGATGAATTGAGCAACAGTGATAAACTGGAAAAATGGAACGAAATCTTTTTTATCAAAAGCCTTCACAGTCCAGTCTCTTTATTTTTCGCTGTATAATGTTACAATTATTTCAAGAATCGAGCTGCAAATGAAAATCGAGGTAGAAAAATGTGATATGCAGTACACTCTCTCAAGTAACTGGATTGAAAAAAACTTATGGCAATTGGAAGATTAACTCTTTATCACTCTTGATTGACTGGAATAAGGGCTAACTTGAAAATCTTGAAACATATTCTATTGGATATAGTCGGAGATGTGAAAAAGACGAATCCAACGACCGTTGGAACTCTTGTGTTGGGGTGGACTTGAGCCTTGCAAACATTTGAAAATTGAAATGGAGGAAGAAAAGAAGTGTTGCATTGATGAAAAAAAGATTACCTACATCAAATTCTTGAAAGCACTTTTTTTGCTGGTTTGCGTTCAATAAACTGCTCCAAATTAAGCATGGTCTAGTTCCTAGCATTAGAATCGTAAGGATTAATAAGGTGGTTGGGCAAATTTCCAATACCTGAGTAAAATAATAGCAGACGAAATATCCCTCCCAGGTTAATATATCGAGGTAGCATTGTTGGCGGAACTGCGGCCGGGTTCTAATTGAGTCTCATTAAACTTCTAAATGGCTGCTATGCGTTGCCACCCGCAATAAAGGTGTTTCCGCCGCCATCTTCATATAATTACTTCTCTTTTGTTTTAATTGATGTTGTTATGGTTGAAACAATTCGATTTTCAAATTGCCATTTCATTAAAATTCATTAATTTCTTTTATTGATATTTGACTTGTTGTATTGTGCAATAGAAAATTGCCCCAATACTATTATCAAATTACTAATGACTGCCTTCCTAATAACCTAATTTTCTTTGTTAAGGGTTTGTTTTGCATACAATATGTAATGAATATTAGGGACACATTGCAAATAATTAAAACCTGATATTTCATTTACAAAAAAGGTAAAATCATCTGTTCGATTCAAAAAATTAGAGAAAATAGTCATACAGCAGGAGACTACCAATAATATAGTCTGTTATCAAGAACAAGAACTCATCACAGACATATCAATCAATGACCAACTCAAAGTATTTGGAGTACATAATTCTTTTACATTCACATTTATTTAGTTGTACATAAAACATGATAAATCAGTAGATAAATGGAAAACTAGATTTTTTAATGCTCTCTGGCATTTAAATTTTGTTTTAGGACCTCAAACGGCCAATTACACTGAACAGGCTATGCCCCAGTGTAAATACACTAACCCCTTAGTGACCACTTAATAAGCGATCGCGGGTGAAATGGTTCATTTAGAATCGTTATTCAAGTACAGGTGGCATTCCCTCGAATTATTAATACCCTAGAATGAAATTGAAGTAATACAGACTACAATTGTAAGTAATTAATCAATATAATTAACCCTAAAATAGAGGTTATTCTCTGTGTAGATTAAGTAGAAGTATTTAGCACTAATGAAATACGGAATGCTTCTATTAGAGTTTATGGTAAATTTGTGGTTTTAGGGTTATTATGAAAAGTGAAGAATCGTGTTGTGCTAAGTTGGAGTTTTAGTTTTTCTTTTCACGGGTGCTTTATCCGCAGGCCCTTTAGATTTATGGAGGGAAGGATTCATTTGAATTAGCCAACTTGAGACGGGAAGCGAGTTTATAAAGGCTAGTATTGTGTCTTGTTCATTCAGTATTTGGAATTATTTTCCTGTAATAAACAAATCGTCATTACTTTTAAATCGTACAAAATATGAATATGATCCTTTATTTGCCTCTTGCATACATTGAATATTATTTTTTTTACTGCTCTCGGTCGCGCCACAATGATTTATTTGATGCAACTCCATAATGAACTTGTGGCCAGTGCTGTATTTGTAGTCTTCATTTGTTTCGGATTAATTTTGTTAGCGCTCGCGTACCAACTATTTGTATATGTTTTTCTCCATTTCATATGTTGATCCTTCTGGTCCTAATTGGTTCATCTGATCTAGAGACCGCAAGACGTGAACTCACATGAACAACATGAATAAACAATCTTGTTTATTTTTGGATAACAGATAAGTACATCTCAAAATTGCGGCTTATTACGTCAAGACACAATTTCAACGACTAAATACCTGTCCAGGATTAAATGACGACTCCCAGACCGTGAAAGACAAGATTAAGTCGGCGACAGATCTTGCTGGTAGAACCAATTAAACATTAAATCCCAATTAGGGAATGCTTTGCTACACCCAAGTCAGAAAGTTCCACAAACAATATCGATTCGATTTTGTCTCCCGCACAAGACAGCTCATTGACTTGTCATGAATAATTGACTCAACTCACAAGTTATTTATGATTTTGATCTTGTCTTAGGGTCGTAAATTCTGATTTCAAATTCTATTCGGTTATTTTCGAGAGTCCTAACATCAGATTAGACAAATCAAATGAATATGTGTCTAAGGGTCTTAACAGAGTTATACTAAATAACGGATTATTGATATTTCGAAGACTTGAAATAACTCTTAATCGACAATCATTGATTTTCAAATTGTTTTACCATAGATAGTCCAGTTGTCATAGAGACGAATTCAAACCAAAATCTCTCATAAAAAGTGATATCGCTGAAACTAGGTTTCCAGGTACTTTTTTGAGTGTAGAAAATGATAAAAAAATCTTTGCTGCTCTAAAGTGTATGCCAAGTTTTTAATCTTGGAAACAAAATCGAAAATTTTTATATCGAAAAAAATAATAAAGTTTGATAAAAACAATATGAATATTCTGTGTGAATGAGTACCCAGAGTTTTTTTTGGGATGCTGATTAATAATTTGATATAAGATTTTCAAAATTGAGAATGGCGGATACAATATGTCGGCAATTTGGAATGTACCAAAAATTTTTAATCTATTTATTTTAAAATTCAATGTACATATATTCAAAGTGTGAACAGGTGATATAAACATGGTTTTTCCGCTGACTAAGATCATCATATATTAATGGAGTAAAAATTAAAATGGTGTATTCAATATAGAGGCTCCTAAAATGAGTGAGAATTTGTCAATAAATGAACAAAAGAATAAGATGTGTTTAGAAAGAAAAATTGAAAAATTGATAGAAATTCTGTTTCAAACTTGTACTTACTGTCTTCTTATTCTTTGGCATTACAAACATCTTCAACCTCGCTGTTTTGCTCTAGCACTGAAATATTAGGTGAAATTCTACAAACATCAGCTCTTAAACAGGAACAACATATTACAGAACTCAGTAAGTTTGTTTATTTACAATTACAAGCTCTCCCACATCTTTTTTTGCAATAATTGCAAAAAATCAAATCCAAAAGAGATTTCGAAGTTGGCAGTTTTGTCATTTTGACAGGACTAGATATCTTTGAGTTAGAATCGTCCATTTTCCAATCAATGTTAACTTTCATCCTGAATGCGTAATCAAGAAATAAATGATATATTCTTGAAGCTCAGGATTTCAACTTTAATTTCCTCTTTTTTAATAATTTTTTGAGGCTCAACTTCAAGTTACAGGAATAAGAATAAGCAAAGAACATGCATTTTCTTATATATTTCTTATATTGAAGATTACTCAAATATATCAAGTTGTATCGATTTTTTAATTATCACACGTTATAAAGTGTATTTTCAACTTCATTTAAAAAAGCAGATGTAATCATTTCTGATTCATATAAATTAATTGAAACCGTTCTGAAAATAAAAATGTTGTCGGATGAATGTAACGAAAGAAAATTATTATTTTAAAACATGAGTTTCATCAAACAGAGATATTGTTCATCATTCTAATTATTTTTACAATAAAATTGAAAGTATAGTAATGATAAATATACAAGGATTCAAGTTTTTGATGCCTCTATTAATAAATCAAATGGAAGAAGCTGTAGGCTCTCGGTGAAACATAATGAAATAGGATTCAGAGGAAAACACTCGCTAAAGTTTCACAATTTTTATAAAAGTTTTATAGTTTATTGCAATTTCGGCTGTTATGCCATCATCAGAAATATAAAGTTACTAGAAATTTCAGTTCTATTTATACATATCTATATATAATATACAAGTCCCATGAGAGGGCGGAGCTATCACCTGAATGGTAGAAATGAACAAAAACAATACGGGGGCGGAGCTATCAACTGGAGGTGTAAGATATTAGGATATCTAGAAGCTGAGTTTCCAAAAGCTCTAATTGTTCATTCATCAACTTTTCTTTGTTTTTAACCGCATTTTTGATCTCATACGCTTCTAGATATGTTAACCTCTTACCCTTCTTTTCAAAATGTAGAATTTCCAAGTTATTTTTGCTACAGACATGATGATTATCTATCAAATGTTTGGCAACATTAGAGTCAGATTTATTGTTTCTAAAACTGCGCAAATGTTCATTAAATCTGATGTCAAAATTACGTCCTGTTTGTCCTATATATACATGATCACAATCATGACATTTAATTCTATAAACACCTGATTTTGAGAACGGATCCTTACAGTCAATCTTATTATTCACTAAAAGATTTTTCAGAATATAGGAATTATGTAACCCTGGAACAATGTTCAATTTCTAGAAATAGCAAAAAAAAATGGTTATGACTCCAATATTGTATTTAGTTTACTAAGGAAAAAACAGAGAAGGATTCTCAACAAACAATTTTATAATAATTCTATAGAAGTTTCACCCATAAAAGACCAAATCTATAAGAAAATGAAATATATCAAAGACATCACCCCCACTTTAACTATTGGACTCAAGAAATTGAACATTGTTCCAGGGTTACATAATTCCGCTTCTAGATATCTCAATATCTTACACCTCTAGTTGATAGCTCCGCCCCCGTATTGTTTTTGTTCATTTCTTCCATTCAGGTGATAGCTCCGCCCTCTCATGGGACTTGTATATTGTATATAGATATGTATAAATAGAACTGAAATTTCTTGTAACTTTGTACTTCTGATGATGGCATAACAGCCAAAATTGCAATAAAGTTTCAAACTTTTATAAAAATTGTGAAACTTCAGCGAGTATTTTCCTTTGAATCCTGCCTCTATTGATATATATCTTTAATTTCATAAAAGTCGGTGAGAATTTTAGAAATTTGACTTCCAATTGAATTTTCTATGAGAGAAAAAAAATTATTGGAAACTAATGTATTTCTCAAGAAGCTTAGAGTCTCCACTTGAAGATGCTTCTTAGTTTTGTAATTTTGCATATATTTTAGATGAAGAAACTTTAGTTTTTCCTCGAACGCTTCGCTTGAATATTTATATTCAGCGGTTTGGCGCGCGTGGAGTTTCCGAGTTCGCTTTCGTTTAATAATTTTTTATGATAATGCAAAATTTTTTTCATACAACTCATAATATAACTGAGTAAAATTTCCTACTCTTTCGGATGGTACTATTAGTTTTTCGATTTTTCTATTTTATTTTTCAAGATATAGGGCAAAAACAAAATTTTCGATTTTGTTTTCGAGATTATGAACTTAGCATACACTTTAGATCTGCAATGATTCTTCTATCTTCTTCTACACCCAAAAAACCACCAAGGAGCCAAATTTCAGCTATATTACATTTTATAAGAGGTGGAAATGTATGACAACTGGACTAAAACGTCTGTTTAGTATATGAATATCTATTGATTGCCAAAATTTGGGTTCAATTCACCTGGGTTCGAAATCATAATACTTTGTGCGGCGTTCTCTACAAGACATAACTTGGAGCAGCTGAATCTCTCCTATGATGTATCTACCACAAACGTTCATGACTGTTGGTAACCACATTTATTAAGAGTTTCACAATAGTTATGATATTGTAACGTGCAAAAGTGTCATAATTCATAAAAATAAAATAGGCCCTGAATCCGGATCTGTCTGGGCGAGGCCATTTGTCTCTTCGTTTCACGTCGCTCCGCCTGGTCGAAAAATCTAGTAACGTGCTCTCGAATGATCTAGAAAATTTCGAGAAACGAACATCTGTATATATATGAGTAAACGACCTGACTGAGGGACAGTGAACAGTAAAATAGTGGAATAGTGAATATCCAGTGAGTCATCAGTGTCAAAAATAAATATCGTGGCTTTGTTGTTGAAGCTTGATAGTCGTAAGTGAGGAATAAATTGTATAGTGTATGCTTAGTAGTACTTTGAAGAATAAAACTTTCATTTTCATGAATAGTGAGTGTTATTAGACAATAAACATTTTTTTACGAGCAATAAACATTAAAATATTTTTTCAAAATATCTCAGGAGCCATGTTTGCTACAAAAAATATATTTTGTTGACAATTAGTCTAGCACTCCATAATGGTGAAACACACGCTTCAAGAACGTCGTACGGTGCTTGTAATTTGTCGAATCGTGAAAATTTACTGCACATGATAAAATAGGAGCACTACAGTGACGACGAAATGCAAGAAATCAAGACGACGTTGCTGCTGTGAGAGCCCTATTTTTCCCAAAATGAGGGAGGAAATGCTGTTACAGTGAACGGTAAAAAGTTATCGAACCATGATAAGGAACGTCACTCTTTTGGTAAAACCATTTACTTACCAAACGAAAAGTTTCCTGAAACATTGAGTTTTTGCTATGCAAGAAATTCAAAGAGTATTTTAGCTTCAATATTTCAGAACAAGGAAGTGTACTGACCAAATACGGTAACTATCTCCGAAATGACGAATGAATTGAACCCCTCTTGAATTGTTTTCTTGTTTTCTCCGAAAAACATCTTATTACTTCTCTTGGAAAGATCAATACCCCCTTGTGTTTGCGTTGCAATATAAAAAAAATAAACAAAGGATGCATTGCGTGCTACGATACTATGAAACATCTTCAAATAATTCGTTGCTATTACATTTTCGTGACACGGCTATATTAGACATTCTAGTTGGTGTCTTTCAAGTACAGTATTCTTATTTTTATTTGAAACTGTTGGCGCCACTGTAGTTGCATCGAATAAATGATAATAGGATGAGGTAATGGTATTGTAGCTCTTCAATGTTGTGTTCTTCATGTTGTTTTTCGGTTTTTATCTCAATTTATTCTTTTACCAAAAGTTTTTGATGTATACACTTTTTTTTGTGCACTTTGGGAGTGATTTAGAGCGAATGTAACAAAAGTGTGTGATTCAAGACAACGACATTCATTTCATCATAGTCATAAAAGTTAGGTCTATCAATAGATAAATGAGTTTTTGATATTTAAAGCTAAATTTCAGATAGTAACTAAAGTTGGAGATTTGATTCACAGTAGTCTTATGGAACAATAAGTTCTCTCCAATAAAATGAGCAAACAATCCTCACTGCTCAATACTTGTTCAGCTAAGCTTCAACTAAACTTTCAATACGGATCAATTAATCAAGCAATTGTAGCTGTAGTTGATAAACTCAGTTCAACTAAGCTGTACACGATCTCGAATTAAGTCTAAATTGAACAATAGGATAAATTGGCAATATAATACATCAACCTATAAAAAAAGAGAAATAAGAGTGGTACAATAAATTTATTGGATAAGAATACTATATTTACGAGCTTACGAATTCATTAGAAACAATTGGCAATAGCAGAACCAATAAAGATGGGAATTGAATGAAAGAAATTGATGAGTACACTGCACATTGCGGTTAGATAAACACTCAATATTTATTTGTTTGTATTCATTTAGCAGAAACAAGTCCCAATAACTAAGCGAATGTAGGTATTATGATATGAATTGTCGTCCTTTCTCTGATTATTTATATACCCGAAATCATATACGCGCTCTTGAAGAAATTGAAATTAATAGTTGTCAAGCGATGGTATCAATTGAATCAATCTCAAACTTATTTCCAATAATCTCCTTAGAGACAAGATAATTTCATCCGTCTGCACAATACCATCAAGATGTTCACACACAACTATTTTATTTAATTTTCTTTTCTCTTTTCAGATGATGAGACGGCTTCCGTACACGGCCTTATCTCATCGGAGGGATTATTCGACGGAACAATCACCACCTCCTCGGATCATTTCTACATCGAACCTATCAGCCGATATTTATCTTCAAATCAATCAGGAGAACCACCTCCTTTTCACTCAATAATATACAAAGAATCAGACGTTTACAATCCTCAAAAAAATCCTTCATTACCTTGTGCCTCCCATTCATTCCACCAAAAATTAACCCGCCAAAAACGATGGCTTCCAGAAGATATAAACAGCGCCAAACATCCTTATGATGATCTTAACTTTTGGCATCCGAATAATACAAAGCATCCATTGAATCCTCCTTTTGATTTAAACACTCCGTATAACCAGCCAGGAGAGGATGATAGTGAACTTTTGATTTTTGCAAATAATAGAACTATAGCTGATTTGACTAATGTTTTGTTCCGACATGTAAATAAAAGAGCAACGGTTGATCCGAAAAAGACTACTTGTATGTTGTATCTTCAAGCAGACCATCAATTTTTCCAGAAGTATGGGACGGAGGAAGCGTGTATTGAGGTTATGACCAGACATGTACAGAGGGTCAACGCCATCTACAAAAGTACTGGTGAGCTATTTTTCTAATAATAATCCCTTGAACTGCTTGAATAATATATATCCAAACTGTTATTCAGGAATTTGGGGAGGTAGAGTGGATGCGAATTGATAAATTCAAATTTGAAATTATTGGAAGAAAATGCAGCTTATGATTGAATGTAATGAATGAGATATATAAAGATATATCTATCATCCATTCTCCCAATGTTTCCAATTACAATTGATTAAGACAATATCAGTTCTACACATAATCTAGCTTCAAACATAGATGAGAATATTCTATTGAACAAAACAAGTTAGATGAACAACATCGTATCGAGAACAATCAACAATCAATGGTAGATCACAAAGAGTAGCATGCCTTCTTTGTCTTAAATTAATTAAGTTATTTAGACGATCCCCTGGCTTTGTTGTCGATGTCTCCTGCAACCTCCAATAGTCTACAATGCTGCGGGAGAAAACTTATCATTAATATCGGTCGAGTAAATATTTTATCTTTAACACCAGAAGTAGTGAAACCCGTTGAATGCTGAAAGGTCCGTAACAAAGAGGGTGGGATTAAGTATTCAGATAAGGGATCAAATCAGGGGAGGATTCAAAAGATTTCAACGTTAAAAACTTGTTTTTGAAAATATTGTCCCAATCAGATGTCAAGCATCATCATCATCATCGGCTCCTTAATCAATTTCCTCCAACTTTCTCTATTCAGTGCTAATAATAATTGGTTATTTCTGCTTCTTTGAGATCCCGTCAACATCATCCTTTTACTTCGATCTCGGTCTACCTCTTGGTCTTTTCAACTTTGGTCGACACCTTGGGGTAGTATATCATTCCATTTCTAGTAGGTGACCAAACCACTTCAGTCTCTGAAGCTTGATGAATGCCACTATATCGGGTTTTGCATACATTTCTTTTAGTTCAAGATTCACTCTTATCCTGTATCCTTACAGAGATCATCTAGGTTTTAGCTCCATAGGTTACTACTGGTCTTATTATTGCTTTATAGATTCTCAGTTTGATTGACCTGGGCATTTTTTTGTTAGCTAGGATGTTTGCAATCTGAGAGTAAGTTTTGTTTCCTTGCATAATTCTTCTACCGACTTCTTAGCAGATCTCGTTCATTCCGTTAAAACTTGATCCCAGGTATACAAATGTATCTACTACCTCGATTGTGTATTGTGAGTTGTCCTTAGGTTCATAGGGCTACGAGCTACTTGCAATCTCTTCGTCTTGTTTTCATTTATTGTGAGCCTCATCTTTGCTTCTTTATCGATTTTTTGGAAGGTCTCTTCCACATCCTGATCTCTTCTACTTGATATTACAATGTCATCTGCAGAAGCAAGGACTGCCTGCGATTTGCTAAGCACTATTTTACTCAGGCTGACATCTGCTTTTCGTAATATACTTTCTAGAGATATACTGAAGTGTTTTAAGCCTATATTCGAGCTGAAGAAAGTTGAAATTTCATTTCCTGTTTTGACTGACGTTTCTTGATTTTCTGTCGTGACTTTCGTCAGTGCTAACAGTTTTTCTGGTATATCTAGTTGTCTCCTTTCTTCTCATAGTTTTGTTCTATTTATTATGTTGTATGCTGTTTGGAAGTCTATAAAGAGACAGAACAATTTTGTGTCATATTCCCTGCACTTTTCTACTCTTTTCCTCAAATAAAATATATTATCGGTAGTCTATCTTTGCTCTTTGAAACCATTTTGGTAGTCCCCTATTAGGTCACTGCAGTGCTCTTCAAATTTTTTATAGAACAACGTTGCAAAAATTTTGTGCATAGTGTTTATAGTAGAGGACTCCAAGAAATTTTGGGATTTACTCAAGCGCGGCAGATTAACATATGGGGGAACACCTTGCACCCTGTTGAGTACCTCTACCAAATTCAAGCCTTCTATATAGAAATGCGGGTGCAGTAGGATAGTAAAAAAAATAATCGATAGTTGGGAATAGTCGAGCGCGTCAAATTTAGCCATGAATATTATGCATCCCAATAACCTGACAAATTCAGTGTGACGTAAGGAAGTGGGAAAGTCACAAACTTGCGGAAAAACGTCATCCCGACATTCTGGAGCGCGGTCGATTTCTAAACCCAATGGCCCGTAGTCAGAACGTGGTTTTAGACTAAGGTCTGAGTCTATCTTATATCTAACCATGACGACGTTTGAAAATCGATTAGATTATAACACTGTTTTGACATGTTGTCATGGTTATGCATGAGCCAGACTTGGCACCGAGTTTAGAACCGCGTCCTGACTACGGGCCAATAGATCCCTACGACGCTCGAGTCAATCCCCATTTAGCATCGTGGGCTCCACTATTATTAGCAAAACTCTTTCTCTATAGTTTGAGCATATTATGGTTTCTCCTTTCTTATGCACTGAGCATATCAGCGATGCCGTCTAACATAGTGTATAGTAATAATATCAAGATTATTTTAATATTATTTCTAATGGGTTATCAAGACTTTAATGAATTGCGATATTAATTTTTTCGTATTTCCAATGATTTCCTACAATTCCGTCCAGAATCCGTTGAAATATGCTCTATAATATAATCAAATCACTGTTCTTTCTTTTACCAAGTTAATATAAAATATAAAACTTATGTACATTTCGGTGGCAATGCAACCATCTTCAGACTACAACTAAATCAAATTGAAAACCAAACATCAATTTATATAAATAAGTTTGCAGACAAAACTCAAAATAAAATAGAAGATTGAGAACCAATCAAAAAACAGTATCTGTAGTGGGTGTGGTTTATAAGTATAGACTTACAAAACAAACAAACAAAAAGATACAAAGAACATATTTATCACTTGAAAAGTAGAAATATATCCAACTCGGCAATAGCCAACTATTTCCACGAGACAGGACACAAATTCACTACTGACAATCTTTATCTCCTCAAGAGTTGCATAGGAAAAATGATTTAACTACTTTCAAAGCAATATGTATGTACAAAAATAAAAATAATTTGTTGAGTTTTGATTTGTCTTTCTTAAAAAACAGCCTCTTTAAGATATTTGGGAGAAAAATATCTTTTGTAATCCGTCTATTGTTTTTAATTGTGGTTTTTCCAGTTTATATATTCCAAATTGTATTGTATCCATTTAATTGTTCTGTAAGTTTATACTTATGAACCACACCCATTACAAATACTGTAGCTTGATTGGTTCTCAATCTGCTATTTTGAGTTTTGTCTGTAGGCTTATGTATATAAATTGAAGTTTAGTTTTTGTTTAGAGGTAGTGCGAATATATATGCATATGGTCTGAAATCACGATTACTCGAAAACAGTGCTTCGTGAGGAAAAAATGATTGACACCTTTTTGTAAAGAATTCCACGATCTACAAAGTTTTTTTCATCTATTTTGCCAGTAGCTCACATCGTTTCAGAGATATACGCAAAAAATGGAGATATGTGACGTTTGACATCGGATAAAAAACAACGCACAACGGAATCGATGGAGACTTAGACATAGCTTTTGTGATATAAGTAGCTGCATTTTCATTCAAATCAATCATTGTTCACTCGAATTTGCAATCTTCTTGGTCGGGTGATGTCACAACTCGTGGAAATGAAATGAACACCGGTCAACTATTTCAATGGACATCATTATTTCAATTTTTCAAATGAAAAGTATGCTTTTGTTAGTCTGTTATCAGTATGGCAACATTATCAAATTCTTACCCTGTTTCTCAATAAAAAGAACAAATGTTACCTTCTCAATGTATGAGTGGATGTGCTTACAATAATTGTTTACAGAATTACGTTCATTTGATCTGAATAATTTATACCAAACTGCTTTGATTGTATTTATCTCGAAGCGAAATTATCTAACTATAAATCTTTGGGATGTTGTTCTGAGTAGGTGTACGTCGGCTGTCTTTTTCATCCTAGAATACATCCCTGTTCAATGCTCCAAATTACTACGCAATTTTAACAGCCTCCGCCATGAATATAATATAAATTATGAAGTATGTACTTTACCTAAAGTTCTAGCTCAACTTTGCTTTCCATCAGATTATCCCAATTTTACTCAATTATGCAGAAGAAAATTGTCACTCACTCTGCATTAAACCACTAGATTATAATACATTGAAATCTCCCACGTATTATTCTTAATTACGAATAGTGCCTGCAATTGAATAAGAATAATATACATAATTCTTTGTTTCGAGACTTCCATCTGGATCAGCGATCCAAAATTCCAATTCCAGGAAATCTTTCGGGTTGTAGGACTGACAGATTATTCTACGATTATCATTTTGAAAGATAGAAGCTTTTAAAGTGCAACAGGTTCATCCTATTTTGTTGCATTATTTGCCGTTTTATACAAACAAGGTTGAACAGTTGAAGGGTAAAAATTATTTCAATATAAAGTGGATTGTATAAGCTTCCTATAAGCGTTTAATTCATCATTCTTTGATTATAATTTTAGGGGGTGCGAGCTTCAAAATTGTTATTTATTTTGTAGCATTATTGCAAATTTGAAATAACTAAAATCATTAATGTTTTCTACCTATTAGTGGACGTAACACACCTAGATTTTGGATAATTAAGCTGAGATCAAACTAGCCGTCAACCAACAATCATTTCCAATAATATCAAATGAATATACCAAATCTAAGAGAAATTTTCTTATATACTTACACGTTGTCGTACAGACAAATTTGAAACGCCATTTTTCGGACTCATTTTTCGTATTAATGCAACAAATTTCAACTAAATCAGTGATAATTATATGTAGTTATCTGAAAATCACGAAATAACTGCATTTGAATTGCTCAACAATTTAAAAATTGAGAAAAATTTATTTTAAGTGTTCTCTCTTTAGTCCGATTACACTCGCATTATTTTAACTATAAACATGAAAATTTCAGTTATAACTTTTTTGAGTTATTTTCAACTTTTGGACCTTATTATTGCTGCCATCACCTTGGGAGAGCTTCCAAATCACTTATTTAATTAAAAAAATACATATTTGAACTCTCCACTATTATAAATAAACTCAAAAGTGTTACCATACTTCAATACCACATTTCATTCGATTTGAGTGCAGAAAATTGTGCATAATATTTTGTGAATAGAATATATGTACAAAGTCTATGGCTCAGATGAAATTGAAGATACAGGTGTGATTCATTAATACACGAGCAGCCGCTCATCTTCGATCATCCTAGTTTTCGTAAAACAGTTGATAATGAACTATATACGAATATTTTTTCTTCTGTAGATGTCACTTTGACGGTTACTATTGGTAGTATGCAAACGATATTATAAATTAAACTGTTTTCATTGAAGTTGACATTAATATTTTCCAAATTCAAAATAAAATTTCAGGTAAAATATGTATCCAGTCTTCATGACATCTAAGATATTTCGTTTGATTCACATAAACGTATATCTATAGTTTCAAATGCACAGATAATCAGAAAACAACATTCAGACGTATTGTATATAAACTCTAATTAGTTTCAGCTCCGCCTTCATTAAATTACACTTGGTAATAATGAATTCTTGATAATTAAATACCATTGTAGTTCTTGTTGTGAACTTCCTGTTTCCTATACACGTAATTTTTATTTCCAGAAATCCTCCAATTATCTTGACAGCGTTTTTGACTACACTACAAAACATTCAGATAATTATTCTGTGAATGAAGCCTTCATCATTTTGCTCTGAGAGCTTTATGTAAATTCAACACACGGTGAAATTTTCATACGTGTTTCACAAACAGTTAACTTGATGTCTTGTTAAATCTACAAGTACATCACCTCTAAAGAAAGACGAAGAATGTTTTCTTAAATTTCTCTTCATATTTCAATCCTAGATTGCCTACTGAGTTATATAGAAATATACATTTTTTTCAAGATCAATAGGTTAAATTTCGTAATTTTGCTACCAAACGTATCTAATTTTATCTGAAATTGGATACTGTCCCGTAAAATCCTGATTGAAACACAAATTCAATGAGAATATTATGTATCTGAAATCTAAATCAGTGCAGCACTTCAGTAGCGTTTCAATCCGTGGTCGTGTTGATAAAGTTGTGGAGTACCTCAACACGACCAAAATGTTGCTGCAGCTAATTTACAAATCCACTGCTCTTCGTTCAGCACATAATTCCTAATTTGGAACGTGGTTCTATATTATCGTGTATCACAGCGGTAATGAAATATCCGTAATAAAATTATCAGCAACCAGCAATGAGAAGTGCGCTACATTGTTGATGTAAATTTGATTATTTGCACCAATCCGTTGTGAATTACTACGTGATTGTATTATCTTCAAATTGAGCTTTAAAGTATCTTTTCCATTCACTCGATTATGAGAGCCAAAAGCATTGTTGTTGACAACATGAAATTGATTACAGAAAATTGAAAATCCTCAACAATTTTATCTAAGACTTCCATAATTCAAACTGTATGGAAAATATTTGTGCACATAATAACTTCCGCCTTTGTTGAATAAATATTTCCTCCAGACAAAATGAGATTCATCTCATTAATCCGCTTCAAGCTTTAATTTCCGGTAATTAAATTTTACAAATAATTCAACAAAAACAAGATAAAGAAGCGACAGACTCTTCTGACAAATTAACTTCAAAAATAATCCAGTGACATTTCCAGTAGCCTGACGGTATCAAGAAACGGAAGTGAAATCACCATGAGTCTGCGCACAAATGTAGCTCCATTCAAATAACGACACACAGTTGAGTCTGTTAGAAACGATGCTGTCTCAAATTGAATTGTGTGCTGACGATACTTGGCGCCTTCCTAGAACCACTGATGCTCATTTTAGCATTAAATAGTCTACTTCATTTATACCAAATAACTATTGAAACTAGTGGGCAGAGCCTAGAAGCGAACTTATTCAAAATGCGTGAAGCCTTACAGTTTTTATAATATATTCTATGAATATTAGATTTCAGGAATGACATTTCAGGTGGAGGTACTTTATAATAAATAAGTTGAAAGACATAAAATGAGAAATTCATATTCAAATACCACCTTGAATAATTACATAACCATTTGAAAGAATTCGTAACAAATACCCACTTTAAATTGTGAATGTAAAAAGCTAAGGCGAGGGTTTCCATTTCGCTTTTAAAGAGCGCGTAGTGCTACCGTGTCATGTAAATGAGTCCCGTGCGTTGCGCTCGGAAAAATAGTCCTTCTTCACATTAAATACTGAGTCTGTCTGGACTACGCTACGAGAGAAATTCGCCTGCTTTAATAAATTCATGTAATTTGGTTCAAAGTCTTCCTGTGTGTGTCAGCCTTTGAAATTTCATAAATTTTGTCACCTTCACTATTATTCCTCCTGTCAGTCAGGTTTCAGACAGGAGAGTATTTGATGAGCTTTTGTGTGTGATAAAATAGAATTCAGCATTTAGTCCGTCGTATTGAACGGCCCAGAGTAGAAAAGAACAATTTTTTTTTCAGATACTTTGCACATTTTGACTACTTCCTCTAGCCTCAGCTTGAACTTATTTTTCTTGATGTTATTATTTTCTGACTTTCTTTGTATGTACAGAATTCCCTGAACTAAAATTCCTACCTACTGAATTTCTGATTGAAATTTCTTCTATTTACGATCAATAACTTATCCATTCCAAGCCCTATAGCATTATAAACAGACATTGTGTAGACAGAATAATAGTGCTTGGACTGGAAAATATTTTGAAGAGTTGGAAAATACCTTCCTTACTTTGTTGAGCGTTTCATTTTTATTTACAAAAATACAAAGAACTTCTGACTTACTATTCAAAGTATTTAAAGTTACATCAATATTATGAGAAAAATTTGAAATTTAATCCCTCTTGTTGAAGTTACAATGCATGTTGATGAAATCACTGGATAGACCTATGTTTACTTATTTAAATTTATTTATCTCCCCTATTTTATGTATTCCATTCTCTCCAATTGTTCTTTACGTTATAGGTACTACACTTTTACCAATGTGTTCACCACTTGAGCCATTTGTGTTCTTGAATCTCGTCCAAACATCATCCGCATTGTGATTAAAATTATGCTTACCTTCAGGCAGAGATTCACTCGACATTTTAACAAAAGTTTTTCTAAGATAATCTACTTTTAATTTCATTCGCCAACATTCACTCGACATTGATAATTAAGCTCCATATCTCGCTTTACTCTTCGATTAATAAATATACCTTTCAGTTCTCGATCACACATAATGAAACTAATTAATCATACTTGGTATATTCTCACTTATATGTGTACATATGTACGTAATGAGCTACCTTATATTTAAAAAATTAATCGAAAATCAATGTAGCGATCCTGGAATTTTCTATAATGCTACAGAACTGTAAATCTGAACAAAATCGCAACAATTTTTGTTGACAAATACATTTAGCGTCATTTGACGTTCAAAAATGATGTGATTTTGTTCAGATTTACAGTTCTGTAGTGTTATAGAAAATTCCCGGATCACACCATAAGATCAAATAATCCTCATTACCGTTTCCATCTACTTATCTATCATCAAACCTACCTAAAACATTGCCTGACATATTATTTCTCACATCTAATCTAATTAATTCAGGAGTCTAATTTTTGTTCTCTACTTCATTTCTGTATTCAGCATATTCCACAATGAAAAAATACAAATAGGTAATGTGGATAAGTTATGTAAAATTATAAAGAATGTTAAGACGAAAGAGTAGTAAAAGGAATCGGAGCTATGGATAAGATACAGATAGAGAATGCAGCAGTATATTTATTTTTTGTTGTCGACTGAATTTAATATAAAAATATCTTTTTTTGTATACTTGATGCAAAAAAATGAATTTGATATGTAGAAATCAGTGAAGAAAAGTGCAATTTTTCTAATAAGCAACATTTTTCTTATGAGCAACAGAAAAAAACATACATAAAATGCACTGTGACACGTGCCTAAATAACAACTTTGACCTAATTAAGAACAAATTACAGGTTGAACATATGAGAGAACAAAAATTCTCTTGATTTTGCCGGAGAGAATGTGAAGTCGCTTCTTTAGCTGCATCCAGAATTTCGCGAGAATCTTCAGCCCCTAACTTTTCTGACAAATTAATTTTCAATATTGTTTATTCGTTACTACGTTTATGCAAGAACACAACCTTGATTAGTATTTCTGAAGAAAATTATTTTTATTCTTGGCGTCTTCCACTCAAGTTTTTTAATCAAGTATACAAAAAAATAGCATGTTTAACACGTAAATAAGCAATATTACTTTGCTCGTGTAAATAAATCCACTTGCTCGTTACTCTTGTTCGTGAATTGAATCATTCACACTCTCTTGTAAACTCTCACTTTTCTCTATTTTTCAAACAAGCTACTATTTTCCATGGCCGTAGGTACTTATCGTGTTCCAATTTAATTGCTATTTGAACGCGTAGCAGTTGAATCTTGATGAAATTATATTCTTAGTCACTCTTATTGATCCATTAGTTCAAATATTGGTTAAATCTAATTGTCAACTTGTGCTCTGGGCTCTTTTGCTGTGTGTCCAAGAAAAAAATGTCTTGTGTGCAGTACGAGTGTGAACAAACATTATCACATTCGGTCAAAAATTTTAGTGATTTGGTATGCCTCGTCTCCAAATATTAGGCCTCATGTCATAATGCTTCACTTTACATTCTCATCACATAATTTACTACATTACTATCCTAAAACTTTTCTTAAATTTTGTGCAAATGCTTGTGGAAATGCAATTTTCAATCTGTTAGTTTTCCATCAATTAATTTATATTGCGATATTGTCAAAACAGTGGCAAATATGTATCAGAGAAAAAGTTCAAGCTTAAGATTCAAATATCTCTCAAACTAATTCAGAGAAGCTCCTAATTTTCTGATATGTTTGTGTATTGATAATTAGGCCTCGTCACATCCAAATTTTATTAGAATCTTCATCGCGATTTTGGGAGTAATTTTTATCAGAGAATTCTTGACGAAGAAGAACCAGAACTTCCAATATACTCATCATTCCTTCACTGCTTTGCACGCTTATTTATTTACATCAACTTTGCACAATAAATGCCATATACCTCTTCCTTACAAATTTTTCTTCCACAATACATCCAAACAAGGCTCATTTCCGTAACATCTAAATTCAAATAAGATCATCGAATTTTGCTCACAAAGGGTGCGATTGAAAACTGAGTCAAAGCGATCTTTGTATCCATTTTGGCAGAAATGACCTAGAAGTTTAAAATAATTGAAAGGTGTCTTTCCATTTTGTACTTTCGGTACCAAACTAAGTCAATTGATTCAAGATTCCTTATTTGTCAATATGACAGATCATTCATTATTTAAGAGCTATTAATCCACAGAGCCATATTAGATTCATCCCATGCATCAATCTTTATTGTTACAAGTAAATTTAATCTCAATAAAAATCTACATTTTGATCTTAACCATAAATTGTCAGTTTATGCGACATTTAAGCATTCAACAGACACTCGCATCGTACCATTTAAGGCAGCATTTACGTTGTGTGTTAGGGGAACGGCAAAAACTGTGGTCGTGAGCAAATTGTTGCGATCGCCTAATAGAACGTATTCTTAGTACATTCATTAGTTGGAAGTTTTTTTGAAGCTTTGAAAGTATGTACTTTTATAGATTTCGATGTGTTCTTTTCAAATTTCAACTTTGTCACCTCGTATTTTTGCCGCTAGCGCCACTATATTGGAAAAATGACGCCTTAAAGCAGCTTTTGACAATATCTCCTCTCCGGCGCGTTTCATGATAATTTTTGTAACCACCTTGTTTTTCTTTCGTGAAATCAATAATTTTGGCGTACGAACGCCACAAATTATAGTTGGGTGCGTAGATCACAGACGTTGGTGAGAAGTCGTGACATATCTTCTTCTACGAAAAGGTGCAGCAGATGAATTCTCATTATTATATTGTTTTCAACATACATCGTGAACAATTATTATCTCAGTTCCACTAGAAGTTTATCCTTATTGTCCCTCCTTTTAATACTTGACTTACGACAAGTCTCCAATCCATTTTCTTTCACTTCAATTAGTTCACTTTCATGCAACAGATTAGCACACATAAAACAATTTACTTCATTGGAAACCATGGTTCTATGAATGCAAACGACACTGTGAAGGGAGAGAAGGACGCTCGACACAAAGGCGACGCATTCCTTCATAACGGAGGATGGGCCATAGTAAGCCGATCTTTCAATGCATAGTAAAATATTTATTTCTAGTATAGTTTTCAGATTCTAGTTAATTATATAATTGCCAAATTTCAGTTAAAATTGTATGTCACGGGTTGACGTGATTGTATAATGGTTTGCGGCGCTCGTACGTTAAAACTATTGATTTTACGAAAAAAAAAGGCTATCACAAAAATTGTAGGAAATTTTCTCGTGTCTCATTTTGTTCATAAATGTTTTCATCGTGAAATGAGTCTGAAGAGAAATATTGTCAAAGAACTGCTTGCAGCGCGAGCGGCAAAGATACGAAGTGGAAAAGCTGAAATTCGGAAAGAGCACATCAAAATCTACAAAAGTACTTATTTTCAAAACTCTTGGTTGTCAAATAAAATAAATTCACTTTGGAAATGAATTTACTTTATAATATTGGGTCTAAACGTTATTCAAAATTTCTTCAGTGCGAATTAAGTTATGATTGGAACCATGAAATCTATTAATCCGTACACATTTATCAAAAATATTTGGACAGTCGTTACATGAAATAATTCACGAGGCCAGCTCTGGTCTTTTATGATAAGAGGTGACAACAGAGAGCTTTTTACATAGACCCTTCACGCTTTTGCGTGCTCATAAAGTAAATTATACTGTTGGACCAAACGCAAAATTGCGATGAAAATTTGAATTAGTCATTTGATGCACGTGTTCTACCCAAATCACATTAGGATAGAATTGTCACTCCGAGAAATTTGAATTTAAATGGAAATTGCATGTTTGTTTCTTTGTATATTTCACAAATGATAATTTTTATCATGACACAGTTTTAGAATTCTAAGCTTGAGTTGAGATTAATCTATTGAAATTGGTATTATTTGTTCATCAATCTGTCATGAATTGTTCATTGGAATTCGGATTAGAAGTACAAAAAGAAATAAAATTGTGACATACTGTTCTAGAATTTACATTCAGAGCACTCCAGGCTGTCGAAATGTTTTGTAAACGATTCTATAAAATAATAATGCATTGCTCCAGTTTTAAAATACAGGAACTGGTGCTGTGAAACCAATAAAATTCCTGTTTGATATTCAGAATCAATGAATAAATTCGAAGTTTAGTCAAATAGCAGAGAGAATAGGAAACAGCGTCGAATATCACAAATGGAAGCCTTCAGTTTGATTCCAATAATAATTGGTAATTGAATGACTGGAACACTCTATAGAGAATTGGAGGTAATGTGAACTATCAGTATCCAATTTCCGAATTTGAGATTGATTCAGGACAAATCTTCTGGAAATGTTGATACTATCTGGTAGAGAGGAACTGTATAATTTGCATTGGAGATGAAATATCTTCATTACGGATTGAACAAATCAAAATACACACTGATAATGCTTCAAGTTTATCGAATCCCGTCCACTGTAACTCCTTTGCTTCAGGAAAATGCGGCATATCAGTTACATAGCCAGCGCCAGCTGAAATGAAACGAGCATTTCATGAACAATTTTAGCTCTAGTTTATCCATCACATATTGCAAATACCTTCCTTGTTAGTTCAAAGCACGGTCGATGGTGCTATCAATCGTGTGACATGATTTACAACCATGTAACGCACCCTCCAATTTTTAATAATTGAATTTCGTTAGAATCTCATCACAGGCCGATGTATGATAAACGGGGCAAAGCACCCTTTTACATGACCTACATTGATTCTTTATGTCATCCATTTTTCATGAACAGTTTTGATATCAAATATTTCTTTTGGAAACACTTTAATTCCTTTGAGAAAATAGTCCGTGAGAAAGGGCATAAATTTTTCGTTGATTACCGCTCACTTGGAACTTGGTGAATGATTTCATTGTGATGAGTCCGACAGCTTCAACATTTGACGAAATTCTTTATTTGGAGTCGTTTTTCAGCGAGAGCTAATTGAACATGTCAATTTCATGAAGTCTTGAATATGTATTACCGTCATATTGATGTTTACACTAATCGAAAGAATTTTTGATAATAAAATGGCAAATAATATTGTCCGACATGAATACTGGGGGCCAGCGGTGAGTCCGACAAGCCGCACTTGTCAAAAGTACGTTGGTATGAAAACGGATTACCGCTAGTCTAAGACTTTGAGGACGTGTTCAATTATTTTTTTTCTAAGATTTGGTCATTTCGTCCGACAAATTTTCGGGGGCGTTTTCTCAGTCCGACACTGAAAACGAGTCAGGATTATAACATTTCCTTCATCAACGACCGCTCATCTCTATGTTCTTTATTTTCCATTCAAATAGTGTCTAGAATATTACTGTATACATGTCCGATAATTTGAGTGGGGCGATACTTCAGAAAATCAAAAATATGTTGTTTGAATGTGGTTGCGTTCATAGACATATACATATATGAAATGCATATCAAGTCAGTATGAATATTGATTAAAAATAATGAAAAGAAAGACTTGTCCACCAATATATTAATATTATTTTGGAATCAAATGTGCGATATAAAGTCAGTATACTGTGATAATCACCTCAAATATCATTCAAATTTACCTTCAATTGTGATATCTATATATTAATATGTCAAGAGCAAAGTTTTGATTATTTTTTAAGCATACTGCATGCACGGAGGAGTGTGAGATTTGGCATACTCAAAATTTATATGGAGAAGATGTGCAGAAAGCGAAAATTATATACAGGTGTTCTATTTCAATGTATATATTAATACGTGAAGAGGAAGCTTTGTATCCCTTTCCAAGCATATTGCACGCATGAAAAAATTCGATATTTGACATACTTGAAGTTTATATGATCAAGTGCAGAAAGCTGGAAATATATACAGGTGTCCCATTTTAATTCTACGACGTGAAGAAAAGACATTGTACCGCGCACACGAGGTAATGTGAGACTTGGCTTCGTTGAAGTCTGTGTGGAGAATGTGAGATATGGCATATTTGAAGTATATCTAGAAAATATGCACCGAATGGGAGGATGGCTGAAGAAGAATTTCAAAGATTTCTCTTCCCTTCTTATAGTCGGGGGGGAAAGTCACTTCAAAATCTTGAATGGGAACCACTAATCCTATTTTTAGATTTGAATGGAGCATTTAATACCAATTCAATTCTACTAGGAATCCCCGGAGATGGAAGATTGAAGTGAATAACGTTCCAACTTAGCGACATAATAATATATTTTATTTTCTATTTTCTACTTTACTTTTTTTCAATCAATTCATCAATGAATCATTCATAACTAGCTTATAAACAACATCCATTGCTTATCTCTTGATATTAAATACGTCAAAAACTGAGTTTTATATGTGCGAGCGTTTTCTTGTCGGACTGACGATAAGAACCAATATTTCTGACGGACAATGTGTTTTTTGAACAGATAATATGTTTTCAAATTATGATTGTTTTGGTCCGACAAGCAGTCATTGATGAAGGAACTGTTATAATCCTGACATGTTTTCAGTGTCGGATTGAGAAAACGCCCCCGAAAATTTGGCGGATAAAATGACCAAATCTTAGAAAAAAAAAATTGAACACGTCCTCAAAGTCTTAGACTAGCGGTAACCCGTTTCCATACTAACGTACTTTTGACAAGTGCGGCTTGTCGGACTCACTACTGACCTCAAATATTCATGTCGGACAATATTATTTCGCATTTTATAATCAAAAAATCTTTTGATTAGTGTAAACATCAATATGACGGTAATACATTTTCAAGACTTCATGAAATTGACATGTTCAATTAGCTCTCGCTGAAAAACGCCCCCAAATCAAGAATTTCGTCAAATGTTAAAGCTGTCGGACTCGTCACAATGAAGTTACTCACGAAGTTTCAAGTGAGTGGTAATCAACGAAAAATTTATGCCATGTCTCACGGACTAATAGTATTTCGGAAGAAAAATATTTCATAAAAGCAGTAACTCATTTTCCAGAAATAGTTGACCCAGTGTCTAATCAAGAAGATAGGCTGAACCTAATTATCTTTGAACATGGAAACTGAACAGAGATTGATTCCTGACCGACTGAATTGAACTTTACACATAGGTTTAATGATAATTTGAATTAATGGCGATATACTTTGCACCAATTCGCTGTTCATTTGATCATGACCGATCAAATCCTATTCAACGCCACTCAATTGCAAATGAAAATAGAACCAACGTTTTTATTTAAAGCCTCCGTTTTGAATTCATTCCAGTTCAGTGTATCTATTCCAGTAAGACTTACGTTCATCAATCTAAGTATTGGTGTCCAAGTACCTGCTTTTAGCAATAAGAACAAGAACACACATAGTTTTCGTTTTTTCAACATCTCAGTTATATGTTTAGAATCTCTGGAAGAATGCACAATTACCAAAGATATCAGTACGAATCCTTGAACACTTTTTTTATTATTTTTTATTGTTGCAGATTTTAATCAGGACGGAAAACCAGACAACATAACTTTTATGATAAAAAGAATCAAAGTACATTCAATGGAAGCACTAAAGGATCCTCTTTATCGGTTTCCCAATAACTACGGAGTGGAAAAGTTTTTAGAATTGTTCTCTGGTAAGTTTCTTTGTAAATACTCGTGCTAATAGCTTCTAGTTGCAGAAAATTGACGCAAAAAAATCTCTTCTATTAGTTTCAATTATTTCACGTATACATCGCAGAACAATCTCAAAATGAATGAAAAATTGAAAAAGTTCAAAGATTATATTTATTTGATAGTTTTACATTTTACATTACACTATTACAACATCCGATATATACATTCAAAGCAGAATACATTTTTTTCTCATTTAAAATTGCAGGAGAGCCATTTCCAGCATACGATCAGAATTCTACTTCCGTGCATACCTGTATAAATAAATCTAATTCAATAAATTATCAAGTGTACCTTATAAATAAATTATTCTGAGATAAATTTGCTTTAAGACTGTAAATTCTCTCCTGCAATATATATTGGACTTTCTGTCAACTTAATAAACATATACTCATACCTCTGGCAAGACCCGTTTGGTAATACCAATTTGGTTTGCCATCGACATTTCAACGCTTTTAGTCAATATAACCACCGTACGTGCGGTCTTTCCCGCTAGTGCACTTACTGATAATGCATTCGACAATCAGAACAACAAAACTAACTAGCACGGTGCAAGCATACAGAATTAATATCCCTTTGACGTGATATAAGGTCACTTCAATCGTTGCGGGCGGGTTTATGTCTTCGTTCTTCATTGAGCGGACCCATTGGTTCTGCAATTTGTGGAGGATGCCATTACCGCGCATCTTTTCCAAACTGCAAAATAGATTCAAGAAATTTTTATGGTATATATATTTTTCTGTGCTGATTCACAATCAGGAAGAATTTTTCCAAAATTCGCAAAATTATGGAAGAAGAGTACATTTCTAGTGCCACTGAAGCAACCCCATAATTCTGCGAATTTTGGGAAAAAAAACTTTGATTGTGAATTAGCACATCGAAATGTATATGCCATAACATTTTTAACCCTGTTAGTCCAGTTATCAGAGATTTTGACCTCTCATAAAATGTGATATAGCTAAAATTTGACTCGTTGGTAGTTTTTTGGGTGAAGAAGAGGACAGAGAAATCTTTGCAGCTCTAAAGTGTTTGATAAGTTAATAATCTCGAAAATAAAATTGAAATTGAAGATGTATATAAATAGAGGCATGAAAAAATCGAATCCTTGTACATTAATCATCACTATAATCCCACTTTTATTGTTAAAATAATTGAAATGATGAACATTGTCTCTGTTTGATAAAACTCATGTTTTAATATAATCATTTTCTTTCGTAGCATTAATTCGACAACATTTTCATTTTCAAAACGGTTTTAATCAATTTATATGAATCAGAAATTATTACATCTGCTTCTTGAAATGAAGTTGAAAATACACTTCATAATATGTGATAATTCAGGAATCGATACAACTTGATATGTTTGAGTAATCTTCAATATAAGAAATATATAAGAAAATGCATGTTGTTTGCTTATTCTTATTCCTGCAATTTGAAGTTGAGTTTCAAAAAATTATTAAAAAAGAGAAAATTAGAGTTGAAATCCTGAGCTTCAAATAGTTATTTGTGTATCAAGGCCGTAAAGGTTATCTTTTTTGGTCGAATCTGTTGTTTGCGGCCGAAGCGTAGCTGAGGCTGCAATTCAGGTGAGACCAAAAAAGAACTGTAGGCCGAGGTGCACACAACGTTTTTTAGGCGATCATTACGAAATAATTCAAAATCACATCATTTTATCTATTTATTTCTAAAACATTGCAATTGTAAATCTTAGTTGCCGTTGAAATTGTTTTATTTTATTGTCTTCTATCAAGTTGACATTTAACAAAAAATGCGTATTTACTTTTTGAATTGCAAGAACTACAGAGGTTGACGGAAGAATATATGTACTATTTAAGCGAAAACTGTTTCTTAAAGAGTTCATCAAGCTGCCCATATAGGTAAATATAAAGTGTTTATGAAATATTTTTTGACAGATCAGTCCCAAAAAGTAATATTTGACAGATCAGTCCCAAAAAGTAAAATTTGACAGATCAGTCCCAAAAAGTGAAACTTCACGGCCGCAAAAGAAGCCATAAAAACACCTTTTTTGTCATGATCGCCTAAAAAATATATTATTTATTTTCTGATTACTCATTCAGGTTATAAGCAAACATTGATTGAGAAATGGACGATTCTAACTCAAAGATATCCAGTCCTGTCAAAATGACAAAACTGCCAACTTAGAAATCTTTTTTGGATTTAATTTTTTGCAGTTATTGCAAAAAAGATGTGGGAGAGCTTGTAATTGTAAATAGACAAACTTGCTGAGTTCTGCAATATGTGGTTCTTGTTTAACAGGTGATATATATAGTCAAATTCCCTTTTACCGTTTAGTGTAGGGATTTTAGTCTTTATTCTTTATCCGTGCACAAACTTTGCCCACTGTTTCCTGTTTTTTGCAGTCTGCTTGGCTTCGCGTAGTGTGATTCCTTTTTTCTCCTGGAGTTTCTCTATGATGTTATCCCAGTTCTCTCTCGGTCTTCCTCGGCTTCTCTTTGGTATATTCCTTGATGTCCAAGTCCTCTTTACAGGTCTATTTTCCTTCATTCTGACTAGGTGTCCTCACCAGCTCAGTTGTCTTTGCTCAATAAATTCTACTATAGGTTTCACTGAAAATTCTGATCTTATATCTTGATTTCTTATTCGGTCCATTCTTGTTACTCCTCCGATCCTTCTCAAATATTTCATTCCTAATGCCTGGATTTCACTTTTGGTTCTTTCCGGTATATCCCATGACTCACAATCATATGTTAGAACTGATCTAAATATTGTATTGTAAACTGTTAATTTTGTCTTCCTGCCAATTTCTTTCTTACTTATAAAGCTGTTATTTTGCTGTGAAATAATTTCACTGTTTTATCTACTCTTTTGTTAATGTCTTCGTCCTGTTTTATTTTTTTTGTTATTGTTACTCCTAAATATTCGAATTGCTCTACTTGTTCTATATTTACATTATTGAGCTCAATAGATATTTCTTCATTACTTATTATCATTACTTTTGTTTTCTTAACATTTATTGACATTCTGTGCATATTCAGTTTATTATTCCATATATTTAAATTTCTTTGTAGTTGTATTATGTTTCTTGCGAATATTACAACATCGTCCGCCAACGCGCATTCTCCAATTTCGATACGTTGCATATTTCTGTGGCCTACTAATAGCTTCGTTGATTCTTGCTTGCATTCTTTTATAATATCGTCCATGAATACTGTAAACAGAACCTGACTTATAACTCCTCCTTGGCGAAGGCCATTTTTCGTTTCAAATATTTCTGATTTTCGGTTTCTTTTAACAATATAGTTCAAATTCTTCTTATATAAACTTTTGATCGCACTCACTAATTTCTCATTCACACCTCGTTTTGTTAAACTGTTCCAGATTATTTGTCTTTGTACTCTGTGGAATGCTTTTTCCAAATCTATGAAAGCCATGCATGCTTTACTTTTAGTCAATAAGGTTTTCTGGACTATTTGTTTTATGGTAAGAATATGATCTTGTACACTTCTACCTTTCCTAAATCCGCTTTGAACCTCTTCTAGGGATGGTTCTATTATTACTCTCAGTCTTTTTTCCAGAACTCTTTCGTATAATTTTAGTACTGTACTTAATTATGAAATCTCTCTATAGTTGTTACAATCACATCGGTAAGATAACTGCTATTCCCCAGTTTTTTGGTATTGTATCTTTCTTCCATACTTGATTGAATATTCAAAATAGCAACATATCACCTTCATCACCCATGTATTTTAGCATTTCTGTAGTTATTCTGTCATGACCAGGCGATTTTCCACATTTTTGCATTTGAATGACTTCTTTTACTTCTTCAATACTTATTTTTTCTGTGGATGTTGCAGTCAATTCACCTCTTGTTTGCAGTTCTATGTTTCTCTCTTCGACTGTTGTATCTAATAATTCTGCGAAGTACTCTTCCCATCGTTCCATTACTTGGTCTTCTTCTGTTATCAGGGATCCCGTCTTGTCTCTTATTGGAAAATTGTCTGTTGTTTCTCCTTTTCTAGAAGTTTTTATTGTTTTGTAAAATAGTTTTTGATTTGCTTTGCTACTTTCTTCCATTTGATTTCCGAATGTGATTCAACTTTTCTCCTTCTCTATTTTTATTAGATTTTTGACTTTTTTGCGATGTTCTTTGTAAATGTTGTAGTTTTCTTGAGATCTGTTGCTAAGGTACTTTATCCAGGTCCATTAATTTCTTGGTTCCACCATGGTGTTTGTTTTTAATTGCTTTTGACTTTGAAAGTTCCGCAAACTTTTCTTGCCACGTTTGTTAGAATTGTTTTGTTCAATATCAGTTTCGCTATCCATTGTGAATTCTTTCATTTGTTTTGTTACCTCTTTTTCGTACATTGTTGCTGTTTCCTGCGATTTTAGTTTGTAGGTTCTTATTGTTTCATACGACGTTTCTCTCTTACATACATTTTCTCTCACATTTCCTTGCTCGTTGTATTCTTTCTTTATTTTCACTACTACCAAAAAGTGATCACTATATATTTCTGACCCTCTTCTAGCTCTGACATTTTTTATCAATTTTCTGCTTCCTCTTTCCGCTAGTATGTAGTCTTTTAACGATCCGCCCTCTGGTCAATGTCTCGTGTATATGTGGCTTAATTTGTGTTGGAAAAATGTATTTGCTACTATTAAATCATTTAATAAACAGTAGTCAATCAGCCGAGCTCCATTATTATACCTTTTGTCTTCACCATATATGCCTATGGTTTCTGTTGTATCCTCAACTTTCTGAGTTCTGCAATATGTGGTTCTTGTTTAACAGGTGATGTTTGTAAAAATTCACCTGAAATTTCAGTGCGAGAGCAAGACAGCGATGTTGAAGATGATTGTAATGCCAAAGAATAAGAAGACAGTAAGTACAAGTTTGAAACAGAATTTCTACAAATTTTTCAATTGTTTTTCGAAATACATCTCATTCTTTGGTTCATTTATTGACAAATTCTCACTCATTTTGAAAAACTCCATACTGAATACACCGTTTTAATTTGTACTCCATTAATATATAATGATCTTAGTCAGCAGAAAAACCATGTTCATATCACCTGTTCACCCTTTCAAAATATATAAATTGAATTTTAAAATAAAGAGATTGCAAATTTTTGGTACGTTCAAAATGGCCGACATATTGTACCCGCCATTCTTAATTTTGAAAATCTCATATAAAATTATTAATCAGCATCCCAAAAAAACCCTGGTTACTCATTCACCAAGAATATTCATAATGTTTTTATCAAACCTCATTATCTCTTTCGATATAAAAATTTTCGATTTTGTCTTCGAGATTATGAACTTAGCATGCACTTTAGAGCAGCAAATATTTTTTTATCGTTTTCTACACCCAAAAAAGAACCTAGAAACTTAGTTTTAGTGATATCACATCCTATGAAAGATTTTGATTTGAATTTGTATCTGACAACTAGGCTATGTATTCAACTAAAGAATTTAATATTGTGTACCATTGTTAAAATGCTCATCAAAATATAGTAGCTTATTGGATTTGTCTTGTTGAGGGATTGAAACAGTCTTTCAAGTATAAAGCAGTATGAAAGGAAGTATATTATTAAATTTCATAGTTCTCTGGTACTTAGAAGTTGCATTCGAGGTACATTATTAATAATTTTATGAAACTTCTTTCTCGCAACTGCATGACGTCTTGAAGGAAAATAGCAATAAAGTTGAGTTTATGAATAGTTTATACGTATAATCTCCTTCCAAGCAATAATAAAATATGATTTTCATAATTTTGATATCACTATTTAAATAGCTTGTGAAAAGATTATTACAGACAATGATTGGAAAAAGATTTTTCTGGAAGAATTAGGAATTTATTATCTTGAGGCATTAGTTTTGTATGAAACATGACACCATCTTCAAATATGAAAAATCTCCAAAGTGTTATCGATAAAAATGCAGTCATAGGGAATATAATAAGTATTTTATCGAGCAAAGGTCAGGCCATTGCGAGGATAATAAATTAGGATCATCTTGTGGCTCAAAGGCATCTCGAAACCACGAGACCAAGCTGTGAGATGAATGATCATTTCATAGGAACAGAGTGAAAACATTTATTTCTAGCAACACGACAAAAAATTGAGACGTTGACATTTTTACGCACTGTAAGATGAATTTTTCGCCGTAGTTTTGGGATGATTCAAGTAACAGAGTAGCAGTTTTTTGAGTAAATTTGCAGACTCCAAAACAGTGTTAGAGAAAGATATTTTCCTTAGTTCAAAAGTCGAAATTTTATTGCAATATACTATGAAATTTGTACTTTATGCAATAAATAATAGATTGTCGCCTCCTGTCACAGACATTCCCTTCGTTTGCCTAACGACATGCTTCTCACTACTTCAAATATCTTCACTCCACTTGCTACAGAATTTTGTGTCGCAGCGTTCTTGCCATGCCTGAAAAATAGTTTGGAAAGATAGATTTAACCTAAAATGCTAATTTCGCTTCTCAATTCCAACAATGTACATGAAATTTTATTGATATTTCATCTGAATACTTCACTGTCGCAAATTTGGGTGATTAACTTTAATCCATCATAAATTATTCCCAATGACGGACGCGCTCACCTGAACCGTGAAATTCAATTATTACCGATTGTCAATTTATGCTACGACGCAGTTTGAATTCAATAAACATAATATCCGTGCTTTGAAAATTTTATTTTGCTCAACTTTACTGCATTGTGAAATTCAATGTCTGGATGTGAGTTTTTATTGTACATTCAAGCTTTATTAGAAACGTAACGCTTAATGCCTCTATAAATTACAAAATTCAATATTGTTTCAGTATTCAACTGTGGGCTTAGCTCCTATAAAAAAATATATTTGATTTCAAAAACATCATAACGAAGTGTACATATCAATGCAAAATTTGTATACAAAATTGAAAACCTGTGAATTTGGCAGGAGCTTTAATACTAATGAAGGTATTAAGGGTGTTAAAAGGACAATAATGCCTGAGGTCGATAGTTAGCTGTCCAAGGGCCTCTGGCCCGAGGTGTGTACTTTGACCGTAGGCATAATCGTCCGTCCAACTTCCGCGGTGCCTTCAATCTTTAATGTCCGACCAATGTACTATTTCAATCAAAATTTCTAGCAATGTATGTCTTGTCATTGTGATTTCTGTCAAAGAAATTACTCCAGTTACTTGCTGTAACTGGGCAACATGATATTCTTGTTTGCTTTTTCTTAAAATAATGCCCTCAGGTATTATTTATTAAGTTATCATCCAGGAATTGATATTATTATCACAACAATAATAAGCTAGTGCAATATTGATAAGCTATTCTCAAATTTTCAATGTACCATTTTTATTGAATAAAGAAACGCAGAGGAATCATCTCTTAAGAGAATGTGCTAATTTGTCGCTTCGGAGAAACAAGCACAACTAGTCCGTGAGACAGCGCCTAAATTCTTTGTTGATTACCGCTCATTTAAAACTTTGTGAGTGGCTTCATTGTGATGAGTCCGACAACTTTTTCATTTAGCAAAATTCTAGATTTGGGGGCGTTTACCCGCGAGGGCTAATTAATTGAAAGAATATTACTGTAATACTGATCTTTACACTAATCGAAAGATTTTTTGATAATAAAATGAAGGAAAAATATTGTCCGACATGAATATTGAGGCTACCGGTGAATCCGACAAGCCGCACTTATCATAAGTATGTTGGTACTAATGGTAAGTATGTTGGTACTTATGACAAGTCGGACTCACCGGTAGCCTCAATATTCATGTCGGACAATATTTTTCCTCCATTTTAGTATCAAAAAATCTTCCGAGTAGTGTAAAGATCAGTATTACGGTAATATTCTTTCAATTAATTAGCCCCCGCGGGTAAACGCCCCCAAATCTAGAATTTTGTCAAATGAAAAAGTTGTCGGACTCATCACAATGAAGCCACTCACAAAGTTTCAAGTGAGCGGTAATCAACAAAAAATTTATGCGCTGTCTCACGGACTAAACCTCAAGAAGACCTGATAGTGGATTCAGTCGCATTACCACAGTGTGACAGGATCGAAATATTGTATTACAAGCGAAGAGACATTCTTTTGCAACTGTGTGACTATAATACCACAGGGGTCCTGGTGAGTAATTAAATGGTGTGGAACCGATTGTAAGAGACTGGCTTGACTACAGAGATCAATTTCAAAAACTCGTGCTCACACCAACGTCAAAGAGTGAAGTGGGCTAACCAGTGACTCAATAAAGTTACCACCCTTGGGTACATACTCTGTTCATGGATGAGTCCAGATTTTGTATTCATGATGACAGCCGACATCGGAGAGTTTATAGGAGTGCAGGGCATCAGGGCATCGGTATATTCTGCCGGTGGTTCCATTTGAAGATGGAGGTATTATGTTTCAGGAAGTTATCTGTTATAGAGACAAGATCATCCGCTAATATGCTGTGAACAGTCGTGAATTCATTGGACCTCAAAATTTCATGTATTTGGATAAAAATGATCGTCCGCACCAAGCGAGAATATTGTTGCAGACTCTTGATATCCAAATTTGAACTTAATGGAACATGTATGGAATATGCTTCAAAGACAGCAGGATGATCATGTTTCTCATCTCAAAACGTCAAGACAGTTTGCACATTTACAAATTGAAGTCGTTATGATTAGTCTTCTAATCGTTCTTGAAGCTTCTGATCAAATGTTTCAATAAAAGTGAAATATGAGAAAATTTTTGCTCATGTTTTCAGTATTTATTAGAATTTTTATTCGACAACCGGAAATTTGTGAAAAGCAATTTCCTGTGTATATGTTTTCAGCAAATAACAAGCAAATTCACTTACGCAAATACTCATACTGTGTTCAACAGTAAAAACGTTCTTATTGCGTTTTTAGCGCATTTTTCCGAAAAAAGCGCTATTATATTCACTTTGGCTGGCTGGCTGGCTGGCTGGCTGGCTGGCTGGCTGGCTGGCGTGACGCTGAGATCTCAGCAACTATACTATTTACAGACTTGAAACTGGTACTAAATAAAAGCTGCTGTTTCGTAGGCTTGCACAAATTGCTTTAATTCAAGCTCAGTGATTGTGGAAGATTAAATTATTCAATTACTTGTTTCAAGTGAAACAATGTCCATAGATATCTATGACATTAGGGATATGGCAACTAAAATTTATTAAAGTAGATAAAAATTTAGTTACAACTTTCGCCGCGGGTGTCACTATTATTATGTACAGTTGTCAAATCTGTCCGGGATTCATTCAATGACTTGTTTGACGCGAATTTGAAGCTTATTAGAATGAATTATTATTATTGGATGAAAATTTGTTCACTTTTGGTGTATTTTTTTTTATATAGCTTTGATAAAGATCAAATTATCATTTTAAGCTACAGCACTTGACCTCCTGTCAGTCAATAACTAAACAATGAAGATTAAAAGGTATTTTTGAGTTTGTACATGTATAAATTATGTACCTATCAAGTAGTCAACTTGAAACTAGTACTAAATGGAAGCTGCTATTTCGTAAGTTTGCCCAAACTGCTTGATTTCAAGCTCAGTAATTGTAAGAGATGGTAATTTGCGAAATCTCTGAAGTAACAAGCATTCATGAGCTGTCAAAAATGCGCTTCCATCATCTAGATGATTCTTCCATTTTTTTTTTTCAAATTGTATCGATAAGTGTGAGAAAGCATGGAGATTCTCATGAGACCTATCAGGTCTCTGCACTATAATTGTGCTCTTATCTTCACAATAGAATAAAGAATCTCTATTAGGTATTTTGGAAGTAATAAATTGAGAAGATATGTTGAAGAGTACGGATTGAAAATTTGGGTAGATGAGTGAACAAATCAACAAAATTTTTGAATATAATTTTGTATCATGTCATTATCTCTGATCTGATTCTTGTATTATCCCTGATTTCACTCCAATAATTTGTAGTTGTTTGATTTGAATGCCAAAGTATCCGCATGGAATATAGGAAGCTTGTCTTTAATAAATATTTCCTCATAATAACAACTACAGTTTATACTCTTCACTTTCATGCTCGACTAAAACGATAACTGTTCTATATGTGGCAGACTAAAGAAATATTGAGTCAAAAATTTCCAGGTGATATTTTTTCTAATCAGTAATATAAAATAGCTGTGAATCGTTATTCAACTCTCCCAGTATCACTCGATATGAATTTCGACTGCATTAAAAATTAACGTTCGAGTAAACAGAACAATTTAACAAAATATTATGGCAACATATCACTCTCGCAAATCTTGTCTGACACACGAATTATTTATCTACATATTCAATTTTCAGTTATTAATACTCACTATAAATATATCAGTTTTCGGAATTTGAATTGTTTGTTCACAACAATTGAATTTCCGCGACGATAGTATCTCCCTTTTACAATTAAAATTTTACATTTTGGTTTTTCATTTAATAAAAAGCTTGTCATTATTGCTTGTGATTCAAAGACAATAACATCGGAGCTACAGAGCATGCTCCTCGGAATGACTTCGTTGAAATTTGAGCAGTCTTTGCCGTTGATTATTTTTTTGTAATTGGGTACTTCCTGAAATAAAAATGCAATATTAAATAAGAAACATAACTATATCACTAGTAATTCATCTAGGTATATATGAATATATTGTGCTCGTGTATTTACGGCAATGGATTAACATTTTTTTCAGCAGTGAGGTGAATGGAAGGCATTTACTTGGGACTAAGTCATCTTTTGTCAACTACGGTTTCCAATTAACTCTTTTTTCATCCATTTATTTCATCAAATTGAATTGAGGGAGCACCGCAAAATCGATATTCTCATATTGTATGAGCAGTTTGTTATTTATTCAAGAGTGAGTTGAAAAATTTGCGAAATGAGAGGCTTAGAAATACACCTTCCTTGAACTCCAGAACATTTCTTAAAATAATGACTCAATTGCTTCTCCGTCAGCTTTTCCTCCGTCGAAGCTGGTTTATTTTTCATTTTTCCAATTCGTCAATGCTATATACAAGCATATAATTCCGTTTCACACTATTCTTCTTCATCTGTTGGAAGAAGGGATACATCTTCGAGAATGACTGGTGGAGGATCAATGTCTTCTTCTTCATCCCTATTGTCTAAAGCCCGCCGCACACGAGGCGATTTTCCATGCAATTTTGTTCACTTAATTTGCAGCAAGTTTTCTTGCGCACTGGGCCACTTTGAGGTACACTTAGTGTGACACTTTTCTTGCATCACACGATGCAAGCTGCGCCACTCATTCTAACACTAGAATGTAGACTTGGTAGATTTTCACATTACAAGTATGGATGTTGCCGAAACTAATCGTCAGAGTAGGAGCATTTGCTGCAGTTATAGCTTGCGAATTACGAGACAGAAAAAAAAGAAGAAAAAACTTTGGTCAAGAGAGTGACTTTTGAGAAGGAATCAAGGCCGCAGAGTCTTCAACATTTTGTTTGACAAGCTAGTAGGTTGTATACCAAACGTGAAAAACCTGGAAATGTCAGGGAATTTAGATAAACTGGAAATGTCATGGAATCGTCAGGGAATTTCTGATATTTGTCTGGAAAAAATACATCATAGGATATTCATGCATTATTATTAATAAAAATATATTTTCACTCTTTAAGATACTAGGGCCATCTGTGCAAATCTATAAGTCTTCCAGGTCTATAAAATCATGAAAAAAAAAATTTATTAAAGTACATTTACTTTTGTCGATTAATGTAAATTCGTTCATGATATCAAGTTCGTTGCGATTTTGTTTTCAATTCACAGATTTATAGGGTTCACACAGAATTGCAACATCAATTTGTGAATATATGTAAGCTTGCATCAAACTTTTGTTTTTTGCTGTCTGGAATTTTATTGAAAATAACCTGGAAAACCTGGAAGTCAGGGAATTTTCATTAAATTTTTTGGTATACACCCTGAGCTAGGATACGTAAACATTACCTAATTTCCACTAGTCATAATTTTTACTTATTTGTATCTTAAAACACCACAAAACACAATCTACTAATGAGGCACAGCATTCTGATGCGACATACAACTCAGTGATGTAATCACGTGATTTCGCGGTCTGCTTTGATTGGCTGTGGACAGCAGTCAGTGGCGCAGCAAGTGCGAAAAATAGCACCGAACCTATCTTGAAAAACAAGTATCGTGGTAAGTCTAGTACCCCACATCGCACCAAATTTCTTGCATCGGAGCAAGCGTGGCACCCAATGCGGCGCCAAGTGAACAAAATTGCTTGAAAAATTGCATCGTGTGCGGCGAGCCTAAGAAGGGATTCCTATCAAGACACTTCCCGTGGCAATTCTGGCAGGTAGAAGAGATGCCTTTTTGCATCCGCATTTGATGGTAACCACGGTCTTATACACAGGTCTTGACACTCATCAGTAGTGAAGTATCTCTTATTTGAGCAGCTTATGAGTTATTAAAGCTACCACAAACGGCGTTACGATCCAAAAGATAATTTTGCGAGAGAAATAGAGCATGTGCATTACTCATTTGACTCTGAATTGAATATTGAATCAAATACCATAAAATCTAATGATAAATATCATTCAGTATTTAAGATACTGACTTTTAAATAACAATAGATCATCTTATATTTCATGATAATTGAATTTAATTTTTGCTTTGTGTTGAAATTCTTACAGAAAAATAAAAATTTGAGCTTGTAATAGATAAATATCCTACTAAATTTTTATTAAAATATTATTATGAGTAAATTTATAATTATTAACCACAATATATAAAAGCTTCTCACCTTTTGAGTAATTCTACATTATTGGAGACCTCAAAAACTGAACGGCTTAGACTTTGGCCCAATGTGTTTGTACCCCGTTTTACGTCGTGGTACAAGGCAACAATTAGGCATATTTAATGAGATGTACTCTCAAATATTTACGAATAATTGACAGTTAATTATTCAATATAAAGCACGAAAAGATTAGGTAGATTAGATTTTATAGTTTCTGTCCTTCTTCAATACGTACTCTTCATCCTTATCTTTCGCGTACTCTTCTCGATCGTAGCACCTCTTTTGGAGCAGATAATAACTGAATACAGCTTCAATAAGAGTCAACCCGCAACAATGGAATTGGATACTAATGTCACGACCTGTGTATAAGACCGTGGTGGTGACACAATCTTTTGTGTACTGACAAAAAAACGTTTTTAATATTTCTTCCGGTGCAGCCTGCACTGTGCACCGTTATTGGAAATTTATTGAAAGCTAGCTGCCATCAATACATATGAAGAGGCAGCTCATGTCTCAGCCACATCTGAGCTTGGTGGTATATCCTCAGAGGATGTTGTTTCGTTACCTCCTCAGTTAGTGGGAAGCATGAGACGCCCTGTTTAATATTGGCAACTGATTTAATCAAGGATTGGTGAGGGTAAACGTTCAGATATTTCACTTTGGGGTCCTATACCCCTTCAGCATATATTTTTACCCAGCTCCCCCGATATCATCCTTGGTCTGAGAAAACTGCAACAGCTTCCTGGAAGTTTCAAGACTTCGAACACATTTTGATAAATCACAGCTCACTTTTTTCGGAGTGCTGCGGAGATATTATCACAATCAGTAAAGGGGTGCAGAAATAAAATGGGTCTGAGGTTCCTGGGTAGAAATCAATGAATTTTTTATCTTTCCACATCCAGACTTGATGAAAATTATGTCTTGACCATCAACAAGACTATCAGGTTGACATCCTCACCAATAACAGCAACAGCGGTTGTTTCTGACGACTCTACAGTCTGCAATGAGGACGTCTAAATCGCTTTGTGCTTGAAGTGCTCTGATTCCATGTGCCTGTAGTTTGATCATCAACATGTTAATCAGCCAACTTTTATTGTAGGCATTTGACAGGAAGTCTTCGTGCTTCATAGTTATGACTGTCTCAGTGTTTCCTGATTGAAATTTATATCGGCTGACTTATTTATGTGGTACCAATTTTGCTACTTAGCAAACTTGGTGCTTGATGATAGGCTCGAATAGCAATGCCACTCTTCACACATAAAGTCTTAATTGCTCTAACTTTTGAACGATTGGAGATAAAAGTTGAATATTATATATTCTTAAAGGAAATTTGATATTCCACGACTTCATCTCGCATGATTTTTTCTGTAGGACAAAAAGATTGGGATCTTGCAAGTTGAATTGGCAAACAACGTGGAAGTTTCTCTTTTCAAAATTTGTAAATTTTTTCACGGATATTTCGAAAATTTTGCATAGTAGCGAAAATCTCTGTGAGAACAATCTTGTAGCAAATTTCATCAACCTGAATTTTATATATGATGATCTTATCGCTAGGATGCCTAGTTTTCGAGTTGTAGGCAGAAAATCGTAAAGAGGAACTTTCTACGTGCTTCCCTGTCCTTCGCTCGCTACATAGGAATAGGTACTTTCAATATGTTCACTTCTTACCTAGTCCAAACAGAGTCTCAAAATCAGAAATTGCTTTTCTCTCATTCTCTTCTATAACCTTTTATTGACTGGACTACAAATAATTCTAGAAGTTTATCCAGCAATTTGCAGAGACTATTTTTTCAAGTAAGCATCTTCCAGTACATGAGATGAGATTAAAGACAGTGACATCTACAATCTATCTCTGCGATGTTGCCTTCAATCAACTGCCTCTCTTACTTGAAGAATCAATGCCACTTGTAATAATGATTTTTCCTGGACATGTCACTTCGTAAATTACTAAGATCCCATGCAGATTCGTCTGAAGTTGCTTTGTGAACATCTCAAGCTCCCTATACTTCATTATTTCTCAATGGTAACTCAGAGGTTAGTGACAAACTTATGTTAAAATTTGTTCATGCGCATAAGATTTCCGGCTTCGTCCGCTATCTTCTGCGTTCTGCGGACTTACCTACATCCGCAAAAATTAAAGGATTGGGAAGAAATCTGACAATAAGATAGTATTGAAGCTGGAACGTGAGCAGTATGCACGGAAGAAAGCATCACAGTAGCACATTGGGTTGACTGAGTCACTTCCAACATCGAGGTGAATTTAATCCCGGTTCCAAGTCAGAATTAATTGTCAGGATGAACTCAAAAATGTGACAATTTGAAGACGTGAAAGTCTGGTTGATATTTGAAATTTGTTGTATGATTTGTCTATATTTTTATCCATTCCAATTTAATAACGAATGATGTAAATAATGTATTTGAAAAACGGTATTTGGTTAACAAAATCTGACGGTTAGTTTCGGGCAAAATCAATAAAATATAAAATGTTACCCCGGTGGAATTAGTTGAACCAAAAATTCATTAATGAATTCATTTGCATAACCAACTAGATTAAATAATCAATGGTTTTCTGTCATGCAAATCAGTCTCATAATGCAATTTGTTCATTCAACAATCAAGTTTACATATATTTTTACAAGACCATTCGTTTTAGCGATAAAATCTACCTATATTTATTCATGGTTCGTGTTTGCTCGAATAACACGAAATAAATTGATAAGTGGATCTAAATGTTTGGGATACAATTTTGATAGTTCTATTAGGGTAGAATGCAATAAATTCTACGTAAACAGTTCATTCGAAGTAACAAAGTTGAATTAACATGTTTGTATTGTCTAGGATAATATCTATCCAATAGTTAAATCAAGCTTTGCTTATTTAGAAATAACTGGAATCTCATAACTATAGGTTTGTTGGAACAGAATTTGTTTTCATTAATATGTATACTGAGAGGCAAAGAAAGATATCGATTCTTGTAAAAAAAATTAACCATTGATTTTCACTTGGTAAATTTCACACCATCAGTTCAATATGCCAGCGCCACGCCGTACGAAGTTGCCAAAATGTAACAGATTCTGAAGTTGTCTACAGTTTCAAACCGCATATCCCAGTATTCTTTGCATTGTGTGGCATTGGTGTATTTTTGCACGCTGCGAATGGATAGGGAAATATTTTATACGACGAGACATTTGGACGGCTCGGAATTTGAACGAGATGAAATTCATAAGCCAACATTTTGTCAACAGTGTTCACACTTATATCTAATTTCTAGTGAAGAAACCCTAAAAAGAAGAGGTGGAATATTTACACTCTTTCTAAAGCAAAGGAATAAGATTGGTAACAACAAGGAACAATTTCGCTTTGTCTTATATACGTCCAATTTAATCATATTCATGATTTTTTACTTGTCCAAGCCTATAGTGAACTTCAATGCAGATGATAAAATAGTGACATATAGTGAAAGGAAGAGAAAGAATCAAAATAATTGAGTGACAAGTCATGTTATATATAGTGTGCCCAAGATACTTTTTCGTGTTCCAAGGACATAAAACACAATATGATAACAACCCACACACGTAATTTTGTTTTGTATCCTGAAGATATAAACTGACTCACCTTATCCATTATACAGGATGTACCGTGCTGGTAATAAATCTTATTCTTGTGTATAATATCACAAGGTACTGTAATTCTATTTTTTAACATTGTTTACCTAGCATCATCGTGAGAGTCATCCATCTTCATCCCTGCGGGATCCAGTTATTAGAGTAGAAATACGTTCCAATTCCAGAATCCGTTTTGGAGCATTGCATTGAAGAGACGCTATTTGTTGCGGTCTTTTGACGCTTTATCAAATGTCATACGTTTTTCTGACGCATTACTAAAAGTCGTGGTGACAATAATTCCCATTAAAAAATTAATATCAACGCTTCAAAGAGTCCATTTTGCGCAATTTGTGCAACAAAATCAAATTTTCACAATGTGAATGGTATTTATATATCAAGAAAAAGTAATTATGTGGAATAAGTTTTTCCAAGAAAATTGCTTCAAGCCTCTCTCCAATGATTCTTCTAAAATCTGATAAGTTGATGTATTGAGTGTAAGGTGCAAGTCCAAATTAATAAAGATTGAATACATGCAAACATGTGAGCTGTGAACAATTCTAGCTTTACGACCATACCATTAGTATATCATGAACGAAACTGTCGCGTCGGATGCATAAAGACCATTCTCCCTTCGTAACTACATCTTCTAACGACTTTATGGGCATTTGTAATTCGGATACTGCTAACTCGGAAACGAGAACTGCAGACATTCCCGAATAGACCGTGTAGCCAAATACCAACGCTATTATCACTTGGGCTCGAGCCGAGTACGATCGCACATGGACGTCGAAACCTAAAAATTTATCACCAACATTATATTCCCACTTTCACAAACTAGATAAAATAAGTTTCCTCTTTATTATCTCCCAATTTTCTTGGGAGATAATATAAAGAATATTCATGCGCTGAAAAGAAGATTTGAAAATGAAATAAGACATCATTTACAGCAATAAAACCCAAGAAAGTCTGAGATTTGTCAGTTATAAGAAACATTCACAACCCTGTAACAAGCTATACAAGAAAAAGCAATGTCGCAGTACTTTTTAGTTTTTAAGTCACTAGAATTGGAAAAAAATAAATGAAACTTCAGCCTGGAACACATGACGCTTGTTTCGCTGTTGGTTTCACACGAGGTTGATTTGCAAACGTTTCCGAAGCGCACATAGTGAGTAAAATTCAAACGTCAAATAGAATTGAGGTGATTGAAGCAACTGCTCATCGTAGACAAGCCATATTAGCGCTTTTTCATGCATTCAAAAACTATTCCAGAAGAACGGACGCCAGAAATTGAAACGTTTATAAATTCGGTTGTAAATTTTTCACTAAGTTTTGAATTTATCAAAAGTGAATGTGACTGAAATTCAGGACTTTTTCTAAATATTCTCACGAATAAGTTGCAGAAAATAAATCATTCTAAAAATGTGAATTTATTTAGCTGTACATGCTAGATATTTCCAACCGTCAAAAGTAGTCAAATTATGGAATCATACAACTGTGAATTTTTCAATATTTTTGAGTTCATCAAAATGTGTATGCATCCAGTCAAAGGCATCAAAATAACCTTAATGTTACACACAGATACTAACGAGAATGCAAGCATCAGGATATGAACATTTTTTGCTTATTTTTATTTTATACTTCATGTACATATTTTGCACTATGCAAGTCTATAAAATCAAAAGAATTTTACCACCGCGTTCAATACTCATGTGATTTTTGTTTGAATTCAATAAAGAAACAATTATGAAGAATAGCTCATGTTCTTCCATTAAGGTGAAACATCACCCGGAAAAACTATTTTAGCGCGAAATTTGAATTGATGAATCTTGTAACAATATGTTTGATAAATACTTTCTTATAATAAATTATATTAGTGGCGTGTATATTAAAAATTAGATAATTTGTCAAAGTTTCATTATGTCTGCAATAAATCCGTATAAAATTAGTGCTAACGTATAAAATTAGCATGCAAATCCTATATCTCAGAGACTTTGAAAACTACTCATCTGGAAAGAATATATATACTAGGCGCTATACTTGCAGTTATCATATAGAAATTTTAATGATAATTGAACTTGACAATTTTGAGAAAAAAAAAAATTGTGCTGAAAATATTAATATCTCAGAGATTATCCAGTTTTTTGGGACAAAATTTGGTAGACTTATAGATGACATTATTCTTCAGAGTGCTGTGCAAAAATTATCGATTTTTATCAATTATTATTCCGTATATAACCCTTTCTGTGCACTTCTAAAAATATAATATTTATATTAAAAATTGGAGGAAAATCAAAGTCTTGTATTCAAAAATTATATATATTTGAATAATTGAATTTTTGACATCGGTCACTGGATTTTGGGCTCAAAATTCTCGATATTTTGGGTACTTCTCTGATGTCCATTTACACTTTTTTATTCCCTGCAAGGTTAATTAAGACAAAAGTAATTATATTCCATGGCCAATTATTTCTTGGAGATAATATATTTTTTTGAGAGTCGTGAGATTCCTAGCTTTCGAGATATTAATTTTTTTTTGTTCAAATCATAGATTTTGTTATGATGAAACGTCAAATGAACAAAAAGAAATATATTTATTATATCTAAAAATTATGAGCAATTTCTTACAATATTTTCCGGAGTTTCAGCGGCTGTATATTTCAAAATAATAATTTAGGAAAATATTCTTCGATTTCTTTTCCACTTCTTTTACTAGTGTGAATATGATTTTTCACTACTTGATTTGCTCTGTGGCGCTATCTAGTATCCAAATTTTGTACTACATGACATGACAAGTGTCAAATGTCAAAGCTTGTTAACCTACCCAGATTAATTTTATCATGTATTTATTTATTAGAGGATAAATAGGCTAGGGCTGATTTTAGTGACAAAAACCATTTTGAATATCTGCTTTTGGCTGTGTTTATCTAAGTATATGATATTTTGGCACTTTATCCGGCTTCACATATTCAAATATCAATCTTTGAAGAACCCGAAAAATTGGTTTGAATTGTAGTTTTACCGATCTTGTTATACTAGTAAGAAGAATGGTTCGGATTCCAGGATATTTGACAAATCTGACTTACAATGTTACAGTAAATTCATTGGATAAATACATTAAAAATCAATCTTCAAATCTAATTTTGTAAAACTTATCTCTTTTAGATTTCTGAATACTACTATAGCTGGAAGTGTAAAGATGGGAATTTCAAGTTCTCAATATCATATTTCTCAAGTTGTATAAAACGACTAAATACTTTATTTATGTCCATCAATTATTATTGGGATCTGTCATTCCACAAATAATAATACTTGAACCGAATCTGCATTGCTCTAAGGCCCGAGATATTCACCTTCAAATAAATAACAGGTATTAATTTCTTAGTGAATACATCCAGGGTAAATACTTTAATCCACAAGTCAAATACCCAAGATACTTGTTATTCGTAATTAATAATCAACATAAAATTTGGTAGCTCCCCAGTAATTTTTAATCATAACTATTATTCTAGGGCCCGGTCTTTCCATCTCCGAATATAGTTATTTGTATATTGGAAGTGGGTCTTTGTAGACTGAGGCTAGAGATTGCAGATCGAGCGAAGATATACACAATATTTTTTGTACGATCTAAAATAAATATTGATCGATTTTTAATATTGCACTTATAAAAATTATATAATATTTTGACATATTGTATTTTTTGTGAAGCATAGAAGAAGCATAATATCTACAAAACTTACAATGAATTCAAATTAAATTGATATTACATCGATCCCTTCCAACATTGTGGATGCTGCCACAGTAGCTACATTGGAACTATTGCCTGCCAAGTCAAGAGAAAGATATGGAGTTGCGTATGCAAAATTTATACTATTTCAATGAGAAGGGATGCAAACAAATAATATAGCGACATCTATTTCCATCAATTATTATTGGGATCTGTCATTTTATTTTCCCAAAACTAAGAGCTGAACTATAGTCTATAAAATTAAGCAGAAGAGAGACGTCATCAAAATTTATAACTAGATAATGACGTCACGTAACAGGGGCTGTGCGAATTATTTGAAGTGACGAATTATTCGAATCGAATCGAATAAATAATACTGGATTCGAATCTGCATTATTCTCAATATAATGAAGATAGATACAAAAAATTAAGCAAACAACTACAAATTAAATTCAAAATTCAACACAATACATCGAAGCAACTCGTGAGGATATTGCTAGGAGTCCAAAAACATTAATTCGACACCATGCTCAGGAATTGGATATTTCGAGACGCTCTCTATAGTGTATACTCACAAAAGATTACAAAGCTCCATTGACGCAAGAACTGAAGCCTCCTAACTATACACAGTGAAGATAATTCGTTGAACAGATTATCAAACTACAAGTGGATGTCTATTTTTCAAACTAAATAATTTTCAGCGATGACGCTCATTTTAATCTTGATGGCTTCGTTAATTGTAAGAATTGTCGCATTTGGGATTCAGAAAATCCACGAGTGATTGTTGAGAAACACGCATCCACAACGTGTCACTGTTTGGTACAAATTTTGGGCTGGAGGCAGCATCGAACCATTCTTCTTCGAAGAAACAGCTGATCAAGCAAAAACATTTGATGGTGCTCGCTATAGCGACATGATAATCAAGTGTCCGTATGTGCCAACAAAGCCGTGGAGATCATTTGCTCTATATAATGTTCTATTGTACTTGTACTGTATACTTTACGGTTCAATAAAAGTTTCATAATTTTCAATTTAAAACCAGTTTTCTATCAAAATTAGATAACCCTTTACTTTACTTTATCCTTTATGATTCAATAAAAAATTCATAATTTTTAATTTAAAACATGTTTTCTATCAAAATTAGTTCTTGCGTGAATTTTGGGACATTTTTATATCATAATTTCATATTCTCATTATGAATGATTTCATTAAAACTTATGTCTTTGAAAAATTATTTTGTATGCGAGCATTAATTCCAATAAATTTCTCTATAAAATGTTTTTCTTCTGAAATGTCAAATTTGAATTCTTGTGTATCCCGCCATAATCACTGATCTTCCATAAGCCTCACTTACTCCAAAACAAGATTAGACTAGACAGAGACAGCTAGTATTTCCCGGTGATGCCTCACCTTGAGTCCAACATGTAACCATGCACCGAAACCAGCAATGACGTCATTTCACATCACGGTAAACTGCACGGTAGCCGTCACAACTTCGTGCAGAAAAACCAGCGGCGAAACAAACGTCGTATTAATATTTCATGCTGAGAGATCTTTTCAGAGAATAAGCATCCTAGGTTTGTTATAACAATTGACGAATAGGCGTAGAGATTCAAGGAGATCTTTGATTACCATGTTTTATAGCAAGCCGCAGATAGTCTGACTTGTAGCCGCAAAACTGAAAGTGAATTAATACATAGCACGCAGAAAAATGAATCTGCAGCAATGCCATCTACCATAATACAGCCGAAGTGGCAGGTTTAAACAAATGCATGACACTGTAAAGGGACTTGAAAATTGTCCGTGAAATATAAATTGATAAATTATTGAAAATCAATACCCTCACAGTTTCACAAAATCACAAATTCAGGAGTCGGTTTTTACACCATCGTCCTTTATAGGGCAGCAACTGTAGACACGTGTTTTGTCCTTGATAATTAAATAATCTCGTTCCTCAATGACTTTGTGATGTTGTCGCCGCCACTCTTCTTATAGGATTTGTACCAACGGTAATATTTAGAACGCTAATCACAATATACTATCCTGAGATACATCTGGAAGCTAATGAGATTCACAACAGCAGAGTAATCTTTGAAGTAGACAGGTCTTCAAACTTTCAATACAACGTACAGTGTTTTCCTTTTGAGTTTTATTAAAACTTTTAAAGACGCAGCACTTCAAAGAATTTCATATTAATTTTTGGAGACGGTGAATCTGTTTCAAAATATAATTTCCAATAAATGCTAAGGAATTTTTCATAACTTTTACTGTTTGATCAGTATCTCCTGCGAAATATTTGAAGTCAAGCAAATTAGGACAACTAAATTTTTGATACTCTCATTACCCAACTTTATCATTCTATGCTCTACATTTTTATTGTTCAACATTTCCGCATGGAAAATCCATTTAGTTAATTGTAGAACCTATTAAAATAATTAACTTGAAAGCCTGACTAATGTTTTTCCTTTTATCACGACATCAGTATGACGTATTTATTATTTCATTATTCAATTACTTACAATTAATTTTCCGGATTAATAATATCATTCAATCAATATGTGAATTGAACTATTATTGCGTGTCTTCTTCATTTATTGTATCGGTAAAGCATTGCGTCTTAGAGAATCAATAAAATGTCGACTTGAATTTTCGACATACCTTCTAATATTCATTCTATCAAAAGTAGTAGTAATATTATTTGGGGCTATATTAATCCAGTCAAATTGGAGTTTCACTTCGAAATCAGAGATAATAGAAAGTTTTTGCAAGCCACCGCTAATGAAACGTCAACGCTAACGTCAAATACGATTTTCTTTGTGCATCCAATTTGAAATTGACAAATAAGTTCATTGTAACGTTATTCATGTTTGCAAAGTTTCTTGTGAGTACTTTGTGATTCGCAAGCTAGCATTATTGAATAAGCATTTCCCAGAAAATTAGTTTTCACGTTAGCGTTATCGTATTAATATCGGAGGCTTGCAAAAACTCCCAAATAAGCTGGGAACTTGTACAAACTTTAACTTCGGCATTCTAAAAGCTGTCTCAAAAGTCTCATGAAATCCTGTTTCTGCGTCTTGAGTTTTTCAAAGTCAAAGGTCGCAAAAATCGGTTTTTTGCAAATATCTTGGTTTCTATGGCTCCAATAATGTTGACATCCATTACAAAAATTGTAGGGCGTTGAATTTGCAACAAATTCTGTCCTGATCATTTCTTCATGCGCTCCACCTTTTTTTGTTAGCAACGCTCAGCCATACATACTGTAATGCTAGTTCAACAATGAGTTCCGGTAGAATTTACCTCGTACAGTCAATAAATCATTGAAATATCCTAATTTAATATTAGTGCCGTAGATCACACAGCATTCAAGCCTGCCCATTACACTGACCACAAAGTAAAGTGCATTGCATCCCTGATTTTCTGCACCCGAAGCTTGCACCGGTGTACCATAACCATTCTTACAATTGCAAAATATTGTTTACAATAATTCATTTGAAGCCGATGGTAATATTGCTGTTATTGGTCCCAGAAACTAATTTTGAACCACCCAATCCCATACTTGCATTACAGTATGTATGGCTGAGCGCTGCGCATTCTTCGCGCTTCACTTCAGAAACGGTTGAGCGCATAAAAAAATGCTCAAAACAAAATTTGTTCCAAATTTCATGCTCCACAATTTTTGTAATGAATGTCAACATTATTTGAGTCATAGAAACCGAGATATTTGCAAAAAAACGATTTTTGCAACGTTTAACTTTGAATAACTTAAGGCACCGACACGAGATTTCATGAGACTTTTGAGACAGTTTTTAGAATTTGTTGGGGCCAGTGAAGGAATGGTTCACTGCTCTCATCAATCTAGATAGTGTGTTTTGGGTTTCAAATATTCTGGATCAAAACATCTACAAAAAGCATAAAATTCAACAATGGTAACGTACCTAACTAGCCAAGGTTACTTGTGAAACAAAGCAATATAAATAAGTTAGTTTAATTCTACAAGTTCAAGAAATTTTACGTACATCGACGGACTGCTTTATTTGTGACTTTCCACTAGTGGAAAAAAATAATAGATAGCAAATCAAGTGGGATTCACTCCATTGGAACGAGATTAAATAAAATTGGAACTTAAAATATAGAAAGAAATTTAACCTCAACTTGCAGAATTGGATGGTGAAGAATTCAGAAGAAGTTAACCTCGAAATTGGATTCAGATCGTTTTTGTTAATTGATATCAATGATAGAGTCGAAATTTACGAATTAAAGAGGTAATAAACTATTTTTTTTGCCATAGCTAATTTCTGTCTCTTGCATGTATCCAAAATTGGATATTCTATCTCGATAGTAAATAATAAAAAATATCGTATTCGCTTCGTGCACATCTCAAGATACGATCGCAGCGTGACCAGCGGCAGTTTTTGTAACTTTTCGTTTTTGACAGATCCAATGAATGAAATGTTGAAAACTAAGTAGAAATATTATTAATGTTTATGCATCAGCATATTTTTATGATAAAAATAGAATTTTCAAAAGTTAACATATGAAGTTTTACTTTGTATGGATGTAGAATAACAGATGTAGTTCGTGTGACACTGCCTGGCATTAGTTTTTGAGAACCAAATCCATCTAGTTCATCAACCCTTATCACATGAAACGTTGTCAACATTTTTCCTTTAATTTCTTGAAGTTCAAATTCTACATTAAAAGTAATTGGCTGAAAACCGGTTCTTATGACTTGGTTCATTCTGATATGCCAAATCAGTTATTTAGTTCCAGCACTAAATATACATAAATATTGACTCAAAACTTCATTATAAATGGAAACAATATACTTTTAAAACTTTCATTTTACGTTTATTTACATTATTTTGTTAATATTTCCATGAAATTATCATTTGTAACATCACATTGTATGCCATTGTATACAACGTTTTGTTATAATTCAATCCAAGAGAGGCGCTACCTGTCATTTGTGCACGGAGCGAATAGTAGAAAGAATATACAGTCCACTAAATTTGACTCATTCAATAAGACAACAGTGAGGAACTTACAAATGCGATTAAGAGTATATATAGTAATATTTCAAATTATATAAGACCTGGAAATGAGACCTCATCAGAATTTATTACAACACAAGGACTTAGGCAAGGAGGAGCCTTGAGCCCTATACTATTTATAATTTTCCTGGACAATATAATGAAGAACGTAAAGAGCAAAATAAAGAGAGTAGATGTTGGCTACCATAAACTAGCCAGGATATCAATAGCAGAGTGCGCTTTTGCGGATGATCTGGCAATTCTGGCAAAAAACGAAAACGACATGCAACACAATCTGAACGTCTGGAATGAAGAACTCACAAAGCACAACATGAAAGTGAACATAGAAAAAACAAAAGTAATGGTAATAGCAAAAGAAGACATAGAAGCAAACGTAACAATGAACGGGAAAGAGATAGAACAAGTGGAAACTTTCACATACCTTGGAGCTGTTATACATAATAGAGAAGGAATTGAAGAAGAAATAAACCAAAGAATACTCAACGCGAATAAAAGCTATTACTCAATAAACAAAACAATATTGAACAATAAACAGATATCTAAGGGAACTTAGATGACACTTTACAAAACAATGTATAGACCAACATTAATATATGGAAGTGAGTCATGGAAGATGAATAATAGACTTAAGAGTAAAATACAAGCGAGTGAAATGAGATTCCTAAGAAGAGTAGAAGGGGTTACAAGGATGGACAAAATCAGAAATGAACATGTAAGAGCTAGTCTAGAAATTGAAAGTATACAAACCACCATTGAAAAGAAACAAGCTGCATGGTACGGTCACCTAATAAGAATGCCGGAAACTCGACGAATCAAACAAGTATGGAACTCCAAAATAGTGAAAGAAAAAAGAAGAGGAAGACCAGCCAAAACATGGCAGGATATAGTGGACGAAATACTAAGAAGGAACAACATCAGCACCCAAGAGGCAAAGAGAATGGCAAAAAATCGAAAAGAATGGAAAGACTTCGTGAATAATATGAACTAAAATTATTAGTCAATCCTGACACCCGTAAGGGTATTAAAGGATTTAAAATGATAATAATAATAATAAGACAACAGTTCTCTTACTCCTAAATATACGAATTGTCCTCATCGGTAAACATACCATCCACATACTACTGATACTCTTCTTTGGATTAAGCAAGGAGTCCTTCTTTCTGTTGGGCAAAAGTTGTACACATATCTTATTTCTATACGAAATGCGGAGAATGATTTGAAAGTATGCGCAGTTGAAGTCGACCAACAGAATATGAAAGAGATGGAGGTGTAAATATTTCGCACTCCTTTCTTCGAAGCTGCCTATGTTAATACATATGTAAATGTCCATTATTGATATAAAGAGGCTTTATGAAGTCGCTGGGTACCAGATACACAGAATAAAAGATTTAATTCTAAAAAGTCTCAAAATGTGAAATGACGTCTACTGTCTGTTGTTGAGGCCGGTGAATTTATTGCTTTCGGTAATTTAGAAAAGATACTAGGTTTTGAATATCATATTATAAAAAACATCAAATGAACAGTAACTAACCGAGGTTACTTGTAAAACAAAGTCATGTAAACAACTAGTTCTATTCAACGAGCTCATAAGACAACACGTAGTTTGAGATGTTGCTCTATATTCCTCCCACTGGTAGAAGTGGAAAGGAATAATATTTCTGTGAGCCAAGTCGGGTTCACTGAATCAAAAAATCTATCATAAAGTTAGAACTGGTAAATCAAGAAAGAAATTTTGGCATCAACATGGCGAATTTTATGGTGAACCTTTTGGAAGAAAGAAATATCTCGAAACTTTTCGTTATTTGATTGAATCTTTTTGTTTACCTCTTATCAAGAACATGAGCAAAATCACGGATAATTCGTAAAAAATGGGAGAATCATCTAGATGATGAAAGCGCATTTTTGACAGCTCATGAATGCTTGTTACTTCAGAGATTTCGCAAATTACCATCTCTCACAATTACTGAGCTTGAAATCAAGCAGTTTGGGCAGACTTACGGAACAGCAGTTTCCATTTAGTACTAGTTTCAAGTTGACTATTTGATAGGTACATAATTTATGCATGTACAAACTCAAAAATACCTTTAAATCTTCATTGTTTACTTATTAAATGACGGAAAGTCAAGTGCTGTACCTTAAAATGATAATTTGATCTTTATCAAAACTATATAAAAAAAAACATCAAAAATAAACAAATTTCCATCCAATAATAATGATTCATTCTGATAAGCTTGAAATTCGCGTCAAACAAGTCATTGAATGAATCCCGGACAGATTTGACAACTGTACATAATAATAGTGACAGCCGCGGCGAAAGTTGTAACTAAATTTTTATCTACTTTAATAAATTTTAGTTGCCATATCCCTAATGTCATATATATCTATGGGCATTGTTTCACTTGAAACAAGTAATTGAATAATGTAATCTTCCACAATCACTGAGCTTCAATTAAAGCAATTTGGGCAAACCTACGAGACAGCAGCTTTTATTTAGCACCAGTTTCAAGTCTGTAAACTCAGCGTCACGCCAGCCAGCCAGCCAGCCAGACAGCCAAAGTGAATATAATAGCGCTTTTTTCCAAAAAATGCGCTAAAAATACAGTCCACTAGTTTGGCTTCTTTAATAAGAGTATCACTAGATGTAATTGTATGCAAATGCCCAGAATGTAAGAGGACTGATATGCGGTGACGGATTAGTAAACAGGTAGAATGGATTATTGCGTACCAAATTATCCAATTGCTTCATGCGTATGACCGGTTGAGTCTAGGCTAAAAAATAATCAGACCCAATTCGATTTTTTAGAAAGTTTTGAAAACAGATCTTGCGGAAGATTTTGCATCTGCTGACATGAGAGCCTACAAAGAACAGCAAATGAAGATATTACAGTTTCTCCATCTGTAAACCGATCAAGCTTCATTCAAAAGCTGTTCGGAAAGATTTTAGCCTAAAAATCCTCCTACATATATTTTTAAGTCAGCTGTTAATTCTCTCCCAAAATTGAAGAAATATTCGAAATTCGTTAACTGAAATTAATTTCTGAAGCGACAAAATAACATTCTTTTAGCTCTCCCTTCCTGAATTTTGCAGTAAATAACAAGATGGTGGAGATGATTATATTTGAATAAATGTAATTTACAATGAGTTGCTAGACATTGTTAAAACTTAATCTAAACCTCTTCCAGTACGAAACCTTATACTAGCTTAAGAATTAGATTTTACATACAGAGGAAGCAAACGAATGTAAGAAAATACATCCAAGAAAAATGAATTGAAACTGACAAATATGCACCTCCTCCTGACTACTATTATTATAACTTTCATACAATGCGGTATTTTGTATGGAAAGAAATAATAGTAATTCTAAGTGTAAGAAAAACCACAACTCACCTTGATTGAAGAAGCCGGAAATGACGCATAAGAAACAAGTTGGCAGAGACAAAGGTGACTCTAAATAAGCATAATAATACTTCCTTCCAACTCGGTTTAAAACTCTTATGGTAAACCGTAAAGCAACCGTGAGAATCATAAAAACCGTAATACAAGCATACCAAAACTCAGGAGATAGCGTTCTTACATAAAACGTTGAATTTGGTGTTCTGCTTGGTTTCCGCATGTATAGTTGGTACCTAAAATACATTTTTATATTTATAAGATAAATTTTTGCGAAACACCAATATTTTTATTGTACGTGACGTCATATTTGTCCTTAGGATCAGCTGCGTCGAACATATAGTGAATTTTATCCAAGATTGAATTACTTGGGCACAGGTGTTCATTGGAAATTGAGTTTAGGGTTATGACAGAGAATAAGATTCAGAAAAAGCTTTATGTTGATGGGGTGTGACACTTTCACAAACATATTATGTAGCAGATACTTTCAGTTTTAGATTAAAATAGAATTTAGATACTTCCAAGGCAAATGGAGGGATAAGTTCAATGATAATTTTCAGAATATGAATTCTTCGCGAATCTCACCAGTTATAGAAATACGGTTGAGAAAACTCCAAATCCCTAAATCCTCCATGAGCTATTCCAGCAGTTAACATAACATCCGCCGTGTTCTCTAATAGTCTGGAAGTTCCATACGAAAAATCTGTTTGTATCAACTCCGTCCTGAAAATAAACGAAAACAGACATTCTTCTTATTTCTGAAATCTTCACAATACATTACTTCTTCTTGTTCAAGATAACACTCACTTGAATTTCAAATACTCCTCTAGCACATTCCAAATATCTCCGACAAATCCCGAGATAGTGTTCGTGTCGTTTAGTACTTCTACATACGGAGGTAACTACAATAAATAATTCAGACAAAAAGTATAATATTCCAATATTCTCAGATTTAGGATTTTTTGGGAGAATTGATCACAAATCTAAGATTCCTATATGGTTGAAGAATAACCAACAATATCTACAAAGGATCATAAGAAATTTCCTGCATCATTAAAGATAAAAAATTTGCTGTGACCTTCACAGTACATATTTTAAAGTGACAGCTGTCATTGTCAAAGTGACAGCTTCATTTGAATAGTTTATAAAAGAAACAACATTCATATGAGTGTCACCTGCCATTTCTCTTTTGCGTCATCAAATTGTGGTTCACCAATTGCCTTATTTGTCAGTATATGTATTCATTACATGCTACGAGGTATCTGCAGAACAATTTACAAGATTTACAACGATTTATTCATCGCAGCATGTCATTCCAACTTCACGATTAGCAGGAATGCGAAAAATTTTGTGAACAATACTTTTTGCGTTCCAGAGTTAGTTTTTATTGGCGTTAGTAATGTATTCCCTTCACGAAAGACATTCAGAAGCGCGCAATGCATTACCATCTCGGCCATTTTGAATGTAAAGCCTGTTTGCTTAGTTTTTTGGCATACTTTCCCAACTTGCTTCATTCCTGGGACAAATTCGTAGCAGCGCGGATGGAGCCAATGTTGTATAGTCTGATAAAGTATTATATAATCGCCATTAATCATACTGAAATATGTATGAACACAAGCAAAGTCAATGCGTCTGAATTTGAATTTTAAAATACTTGGCTTAAATGGAACGAAACTTTAGGATGGGGAATTTATTGAATTTTTAAAAGCTTCGAGATTTTGTCATTTTAAAAGGGATTAAACAAACCCACATTTATCTGAATTCATTAATCATTAAAATTCGTTTCAAGTTTATAAAATGAATTCATGCATACTGAATATGAGCCATTAGAACGTTCGTAACTGAGAATAATTTTGTCAGATTATCAATTCCATATTTCGTTCTTTAATCACTCCAGATTGAAGCATCTTTTTTATGATACGCTACAAGGTTTCCATCAGCAAGAGATCTGAACAACTGGAAGTTTGTTTCCTAACATCAAGTCTTCCACAATCATAAACAAAGCTTCAAATTTGAACTTTGTTCAAGTTAAAATATTGAATATTGCATTCAATTAACTTTCAATACGTTCGGTTTTGAGATGTGGAGCGCTCAGAAACATCTGATCCATTCGATATCAAAACTTGAAGTGATTTCACACATTCGGTATTGAAATTCACAAGGCTCAGAGCAAGAGTTTCAAAGATAGAACAGACATGTATTTCAGCTAATAACAACTAATCGAGTTTATAATTGATATCCTTTACAGCAGGGGTGGGAAAATACTTTTGAAGGCGGGTCGAAATTCCAATTTCAGGAAATCTTTCGAGCCGGATGACTGTCAGAATATTCTACGATTATTATTTTGGGGGATATAAGCTTTCGAAATGTAACAAATTCATTCTATTACGTTGCATTATTCGTCGTTCCATACAGATAGGGTTGAACGGTTAAAGGTTAAAAATGATTTCAATATAAAGTGGATTGTACAAGCTTCTTATAAGCATTCAATTCATGATTCTACGATTATAATTTCAGGGGTACGAGCTTTAAAACTATTATATATTCTGTAGCATCATTGCAAATTTAAAATAATTGATATCATTCAAGTTTTCTACCTATTAGTAGGTGTAACACACCTAGATCTTGGATTCGAGATGAGATCAAACTAACCGTCAACCAACAAGCATTTCCAATAATATCAAATGCAAATATCAAATCCAAGGAAAATTTCCTCGTATACTTTCACGTTGTCGTACAGACAAATTTAAAACGCCATTTCTTGAGCCCATTTTTCGTATTATTGCAACAAATTTGAACTAAATCAATGATAATTATATGTAGTTATCTGAAAATCATGAAATTGCTCAGCAATTTAAAAATTGAGAAAAACTTATTTTAAGTGTTCTCTTTTCGGTCTGATTACACTCGCATCAATAATACAGCATTATTTTAACTATAAACATAAATATTTCAGTGATATTTTTTTTGGGTTATTTTCAACTTTTGGACCTTATTATTGCTGCCATTACCTTGGGCAAGCTTTAAAATCATTAATTTGATCAAAAACTTACATATTTGAATTCTTCACTATTATAAATAAACTCAAAAGTGTTACCATACTTCAATACTACATTTCATTCGATTTGAGTGTGTAAATTGTAAACAGAATATATGTACAGAGCACGAAGGAGAATAATAGAAGAGCGGACACTCAGTTGGAAAACGTGAAGCCTAAAATGTAATGCGGCAGCTATGAGAGAGATAGCGAGAACGGGCCCAACTTTGTGTGTGTCATATGCAGAAATAAAATTGCCAGATAGATTTCTTATTTTACGTTGAAAACTACATTATTTATTGAATATCAGGCAAAAATTAGCAGTTCTATTCATTGAAACCTGCAATAAATTATTACATTATGATGAAACATGTTTTATAAACGTTTTTTTGGCGCGAGTTTTTTGATTATGAATTATAATAGGCACATAAATAATTTGATGAATATTTTATATTACAATTGGCGTGATAATATCAAGAAAATATACACAAACCATTTCTTATCCACTAGAAGAAAGGTAGAAATTGAAAATGCTGCTCTGCAAAAATTTTTTGTTTGTTGATCATGAACGAAAAATTCAACAAAAATATAATATGCATCCACGATCTCACAAAAAGTAACAGTTTTTGACATAATTTCTAGTGTGAAAAAAAGTTATTAAATTTAACTGCGCAATAAAAGTTTCATCACTTGACTCTATTCTATCAGTAATCACTTTAAACACAGTTTTTATTACTCATGAAGGATGGATACTATTTTGCTCATATTTCTCCGGGCGGTAAATGGTTCTTTGAATTTTGCGTGCGCCAAGTATAATTTACCGCCCGAGAAGAAAACAAGCGCAAAATAGTGTTTACCCGCATTCGTAATAAGAAATAATATCTGCAACTCGTGCGGTGTTGTCAGTTGCCCACTTGAGCTCTCCTGGGCAATCGAGACCTTGTTGCACTTGTTGCACAATATACTATTGTTAATTTCAATTTTTTGATGGTAGCACAGGAGAAATAAAGAAAGTATTCTAATATGCCATATGGCTAACAAGAACACTTGCTTCGTTCACTTTTGACAATTGTATTCACAATAACTTTTATATATTGATGAAATGTGAAAAAATTTATCTTGCAATTCTGTGTGCATCTATAAATTTTGTGGATTAATGAATTTATTGACAAGAAGTTTCCTCGAAGCTCAATTTTTCACTAAAAGTCTAGGTTAGATACGTTTAATAATTTGAAACATTGATATAGTCTTACAATTTCTAACATAGAATTATCAGTAGGTCTGCTATTATAATTTTAAAATAATTTCTACTCATTTTTACATCTCTAGACGACCATTCTTTTATAATATCCTCCTCTCTGGAATGTTTTTACAAACGTTATCTGTAATTTCCAATGTTCTATTTTGTTGTGTTATGTTCTTGCGCCACTTATTTAATAAAATATCATTCTTGGGTACAGAAAAAATGCAATATTTCTCTCTACAAGTCCTGTACCTACTATTAAAATTTGGCACAAAACATTTTCTTCCTATTTTACAATATATTTCCACATGAAAATACTGAATAGAGCGAAACTCGCCATTTACTTCCATACAAACATGGGCCCATCTCTACCTATCTCTCAATTATCTTCTCTCTCTTACAATATTACATTTTTGGCTTCACTTTTGCAACACATTTAAGATAGGGAATTGTATAAGCGTGGTACAGAGTCAATGGCTCATAGATAGAGCGTTTGTATATGGTTCGACGGGTACTAAATTAGAATCGTCTTCGGGTAAAATTGAAATTATTTCTTTTTAATACGTACATTTGATGTAATAACTCTGATGGTCTCATTTTGAAGACCATATAAATCGATGTTTTTCGAAATGGATTCATTCCTCAAAGATATAAAATCTTCTCTCCCATAATCAAATATATAAATTCTGTTGTAAATTCTCTGACTTCCAGTTTTTTCTATATGTAAATTTATACTCCTCAAGAAGATCTCGCTTACGGACATCTGAAAGCAAAAAGACTTTTCATTTTGCGAGAAGAATACAAACATGGTTGACATAAATGAATATACAATCTTAATATTTACATTCAAGAAAATCCAGCAGAGCTGGAGAAATAATAGTTTCACAATTTTGTTGCTACAACATTTGTGATGGTAATCCCATCGAATTCTTGGTAGTAATAACTAGAGAGCCAAATTATTTTGCATTAAATAACAGATTTCTCTTGAATAATTGATTTAACGGAATGGAAGAATGGGAGTTGATTCATTAAACTGAGTTGTTACTAATTTGACGTCGAATGTGCTCAATTTCACACGATGTGTCAGAATATTTTACTCAAGCAGGAAAATTTATTCAATCAAACTGCCGCTTCCGAGAGAATTTATAATTAAAAGCAATTTAAAAATCTGAATTTGGTTGATTTATACAAACGATCACTAATGAGGTCTTCTTCGAGACTAGTTTCTCGATAAGCATGAATTATTTGAAATCAGAATTTCAAAATATATTTTAATTCAATATACAGGGTGTTGAAAAAAGGATAGATATTTTTAATGGTTCATTATTTTTTTTACATTCGCAAAATTATGGGGATGCTTCAAGAAGAATACATTTATAGTGCCACTGGTCGACACGAAATTTTCAATGAAGCTAATAAATGAGTATTTTAACTACGTAATTAATGTTGAATCACAAATTAATTAATTTTATTGTGGCGTTTTGTAATAATACCTATACTGTAACTGATCATGAAATTGAGTATTTAAACATTGATGTTCTGCTCTCAACTTTTTTGGCACGGAACCTCAAACGCTGAGATTCCATACTACAATATTATAGACATTTTGATAGGAAAATTTGATAAACATGAAATGAGTTCTTGTTTATTTCACTTCAGCATTGCAAATTATTTTTCACCCAAGTGACGGCTTGAAATATGTATATTAGCAGCCATAACAACCCATTAGAACTGTGAAAAAACAATTCCTCAGTCCAATATAAATAAATTCCAAACGCAAGCGGAAAGATAAGACTTTTTTGACTGACCCACTTTCTGGGATACAATTTTTGTTTTTTAATTCCGCTGTCGCATTTCATCTCTCTGCAACAAAATACAAATTTGCATAACTAAAAGTTAGATCTGACGACAAGAAACCAGGGGATTATTCAAAGGATTATCAAAATTATATTAGTAAGAATTTCTGTGCTGAAATAGGAAGACATTTCTAAATCAAATTTGATGAAGCAGGAACTATAGAGTTAACGTGAAGGTTCATAGGCCAATCATTAAGTCTCTAACGTCAAAACAGATTAAACCATATTGGAAAAAATGTGTCAAGTATCAAAGAAATGACCTACTTAAAGCAATTTTCATGAATATCCTTCAAAACTTGACATTAAAGCATGATTTTTTGTGTGAGCAAAAAATGTTATTGAAGTTTCATCACTTTGAGGACATTGTTAATAAAACCTGAATAAAAAATCGCAAAGTTAGTTTGTGAAATCCCGCCGTACATCAATGTTGACAATATAATCGATCGTAATTCATCGCTTGTCACTTGGAGCGACTAATAACATTTAAAGAGAGCCGAGTTGCGTACAGTAGCAAAAGATATTGTTCAGGAGAGTTAAATCCGTGATTTATATCACCAACTTTGTATTCATCCTCGGAAACTGAAAACGGGAGACGTACATACGTTCCACGTTTCTCCTGCTCACGAACTTCTTGTATGGTCCTTCAAGAGGAATTCGTCCTGTGCCGAATCGACCACAGATCGATTTATATTATTCAAATGAAAAGTTGGTGCTCTGTACCAAAATTATTTCAAGATGTAGTAAAAGCTGATTGATACAAGCTATCTCTTCTTGCTCTCATATACCTGCCACAAACTACATTTATTTTTCATTCGCTATTTGTATTTCGCATAGGGAGAATCATTCAATAGTCTCATACTATTGTTTCTTAACAGCAACTGTTATCAATTATAAGAAAATAGGTATGACTTGATGGTCCTCAATCAGCACAGCATAAATTTCTGCAACTTTGCTGTCATTGCCGTAGCAAAGGGACGTTATCAACAGCCCCCGCGAGAGAAATAACTATTGTATTTGTTTAAATTACTACCGCTCTAGCTGCGGTGAGCTGATGTGACCTCACTTCGTGAATTTCAAACAAGGGGTGTTACCTGGACAACGAAACTTTCGCGATTTGGGAACCTTACAGCACTTTGCAAATAATAGTTTGACTTTAGCCCGCTAGTGTAGGATTTATCGCCGATATAAACCAATTTCGTAAAAGACTTATCTTTGTTCACATTATTGAAACGAAGAAGTTTCTATGAATTATGTACCTGCAGAAAGTTAAATAATCTTCTTCATGGTGCAGTGCACAACTCAATTTGATTTCTCAATAAGAAGTGATAATTTCCGGTCAAGTAACACGTAATATTTATTTTCAGAGGAGGATTACGATGCATTTTGTCTGGCTTACATGTTCACCTACCGCGACTTCGAAATGGGGACTCTGGGATTGGCTTGGACCGGTGACCTGAAGAATGCTGGAGGAGTGTGCGAGAAGAATGGAGTAAGTTTCAAGATTCAAATTCATATACTGTTTTCATCATAACATATAACAAATGAAATAACCATAAGGAGAACAATATAACTTCATGTCATGTCTTCGATTTATTAGGCCATATATTTCTTGCATTTCGTCTTCGTCTGATTTATAATAATTAGTAAGAAAGAGTATCAAAAACATCGAAGACCTGAGATATTACAGTTAAGAAATTTTGATCCACAATCACAATTCTTCCATAGAATCACTTATTTGTGTGCACATATTAAAGACAGTGTGAAAAACAGAGTCATTTCTGCGGTTACTGAGCTTAAAGTGTAGCGTGCAACCGGAAATATCTAATATCTCAAAAACTACACGACATTTCTTATTCAAACTAATAGTCCGTGAGACAAGGCATAAATTTTGTGTTGATTACCGCTCACTTGAAACTTCGTGAGTGACTTCATGATGATGAGTCCGACAGCTCTCACACTTGACGAAATTCTTGATTTAAGGATATTTTTCAGTGAGGGCTTATTGAACACGTCAATTTCATGAAGCCTTAGAAATGTATTATCGTCATATTGATGTTTACACTAATCGAAAGATTGTTTGATTATAAAATGAAAAATAATATTGTCCGACATGAATATTGGGAGCCAGCGGTGAGTCCGACAAGCCGCACTTGTCACAAGTATGTTGGTATGAGAACGGATTACCGCTAGTCTAAGACTTTAAGGACGTGTTAAATTATTTTTCTTCTAAAATTTGGTCATTTTGTCCGACAAATTTTCGGGGGCGTTTTCTCAGTCCGACACTGAAAACGTGTGAGGATTATAACAACTCCTTCACAAATGATCGCTTGTCGGACCAAAGCAGTCATAATTTGAAAACATATTATCTGTCCAAGGAACACATTGTCCGACAGAAAAATTGGTTCTTATCGTCAGTCCGACAACAAAACGCTCACACATATATAACTCATTTTTTGACGTATTTATTATCAAGAAATAAGTAATGAACCTTGTTTAAGCTGGTATTGAATAATTCATCAACAAAATAATTGAAAAGAAGTAAAGTTGTAAATAGAAAAAGGAACATATTATTATGTCACTGAGTTAGAACGTTTTTCACTTCAATCTTCCATCCCCGGGGGTTCCTAGTAGAATTAAATTGGTATTCAATGCTCCATCAAAATCTAAAATTAGAATTAGTGGTTCCCATTCAAGATTTTAAGTGATTTTCTTCCCCGATTATAGGAAAGGAAGAGAAATCTTTGAAATTTTTCTTCAGCTATTTCTCCATTCAGTGCATATTTCTCCAGATATACTTTGAATATGCCATATCTTACATTCTCCACACAGATTTCAAGTAAGCCAAGTTTCACATCACCTTGTGTGCGCGGTACAAAATTTTCTCTTTACGTCGTAAAATTAAAATGGGACACTTGTATGTACTTTCAGCTTTCTGCACTCGATCATATAAACTTCAAGTATGCCAAATATCATTTTTTTTCGTGCGTGCAATATGCTTGGAAAGGGATACAAAGCTTCCTCTTCACGTATAAATATATAGATTAAAATGGAACACCTGTATATAATTTTCGCTTTCTGCACGTCTTCTCCATATAAATTTTGAGTATGCCAAATCTCACACTCCTTCGTGCATGCAATATGCTTGAAAAGAGGTCGAAAGTTTGCTCTTGACGTATTAATATATAGATATCATAGTTGAAGTATAATTTGAATGATACTTGAAGTAATTATCACAATATACTGACTCTATATCACTCATTTGATTCCAAAATAATATTAATATATTGGTCCACAAGCCTTTTTTCATCATTTATAATCAATAATCATACTGACTTGATATGCATTTCATATATGTATATGCCTATGATCTCAGCCGCATTCATACCACATATTTCTGCTTTTTCTGAAGTATTGCCCCACTTAAATTGTCGGACATGTATACAGTGATTTTCTAGACATTATTTGAATGGAAAATAAAAAACATAGGGATGAGCGGTCATTGATGAAAAAACTATTATAATCCTGACACATTTTCAGTGTCGGACTGAGAAAACGGCCCCGAAAATTTGTCGGACCAAATGACTAAATCTTAGAAAAAAAAATAATTCAATACGTCCTCAAAGTCTCAGACTAGCGATAATCCGTTTTCATACTAACGTACTTGTGAGAAGTGCGGCTTGTCGGACTCACCGCTAGCCCCCAATATTCTTGTCGGACAATATTATTTTCCATTTTATAATCAAAAAATCTTTCGATCAGTGTAAACATCAATATGACGGTAATACATTTTTAAGGCTTAATGAAATTGACATATTCAATCAGCTCTCGCTGAAAAACGCCTCCAAATCAAGAATTTCGTCAACTGTGAGAGCTGTCGGACTCATCATAATGAAGTCACTCACAAAGTTTCAAGTGAGCGGTAATCAACGAAAAATGTATGCGCCGTCTCACGGACTATAATTTTTAGTGAAAGTGTAATTGAAGTTCTATCATCTCAATTTTTTTCAGAATTTTCCAATGGATAGTTGAAAAATTAGAGGGGCTGGCACACTTTTTTCGATTTTAAAAGCACATATATCTCACCAACTATTGACTATAATAAAAAAGTCATCTCAAAACTTCCTTCTCATTTTTTAAGACCTATCTACAACGATATCTCACACGTTTATATTCACCCAAATAATTATTTTCATTCCTCAATTGCTTGTATGGTGTGTCACCCCTAATTATTCTCCCGTAATTTAACTAAAATATTGAATAGCGGTTCATAAAGAACGAACTTCCTTCCAAATTTCATCTATATAATGACAAAAAAGTCTCCAAGTAAAATTATAAGGGTCCTGTTTTTGCCATTTGGCTACGGAGCCCTAAGAAACGGAGTATGCTCCGGATTATCCGCTTGTCCAAGACGGAATTATTAGGTAACACCAGAATTAAAATTTAATGAACATATGGAGTTGTTCCGAGAACGGATCTTGTAACTTTTGTAATAATTTCTAAAATCCTAGTCAGCAGATATCCGTCTTTCAATCTCCTTTTCAATTCTCTCATCAATGCGCATTAATAGCGTGAACAGAAATATGAGGCTACCAATTACAGATTACATTTGAATCTGTTGAAAAAAAACACATAGTCATCTCAAAAATGGATTTTTCGAAGATAAAGCATTTCAATCATTCATTCTGAATCTGAAAAACTCAAAGTGGATGTTGCATTCATTGAATAATGCTATAAATCTCACAACCAGCGGATACTCGTCTTTCAATCTCATTGTCAATTCTGCCTTCACTAGATATCAGTGGCGTAGCTAGAAATTTTGGATCTTTCCACCCACACACAGACACACACACTTCTTAGAAATAGGTGTTTTCGAATACCTAAAAGATATTAGTGAATAATTCTATTAATGTCCAATCTAATCTTAGAATAAATCCTGCTATAAATAACAAAAGTGAATGAATCAGGAATCAATTCCTCCAACAAGATTACTCAAGCGAATTTGCTTGTCGGTGTTTCAGCATTACAGGGGTAGCATGAAGTCCTTGAACACAGGCATTGTGACGTTGCTGAACTACGGAAAACACGTGCCACCCGCTGTCTCCCATGTGACACTCGCTCACGAGATAGGACACAACTTTGGATCACCGGTAAGACAACCCAGGGATGGATTTCACCCTGAAAATCCATTATAATTTTTTTTGGGGCGGTACAAAGTGTGGTGGTTTATTGAAAAACCGTAAGGAAGTTGGGGATAGTGGTTTTTCGCCAGGTTGCGATAATTACAAGATAAGATTGCGTAGGGCTTATGCTGAGTGCTATAGTCGTCTGTTACGGATATTTTTACGAATAACAACAGGAAGAGTAGTGAACAAAATGTACCCGTACTTTATTTATTACCATCGAAAAACGCCACATTCTATTGCACCCCTACCACAGTTATTGGACCCGCCCAATTTCCAATTATTGAAGAAAATCTAGACAATAGCTGCATTCAAAAAAATAATTCTCTGTCTCCTACAATATATTTGCTTATCATTAAAATTGGAAAGGGGCGCCCTCTTGTTAAAAATCATCTATTTTTATTACAAGAACTATTTTTTAACCTGGCATTCAACAAGATTCAATAAACTATCTACCAAGATCAATAAGATGGGAACTGTCATTCAATTCCTCAAAATATACAATTTATCAAATGTTGAAAGTGTGTTGCTATATTGGATGCCATGAATCCAATTCCTTGAGCTTATCACACGAAAATTGCAAGCTTAGAATTAGAAAGTGTCAAATATAAGAACTAATAACGTAATAGTATATTCTGAAAGATGTTTTATGAACGTCACTTTAGGCGCGAGCTTTGAAAACAATAGCGAAGCGAGTATCTAGATATTTTATAAAACGCGTTAAAGTGAGACGGCACAAATCAATTTGAAACTTTTTTGAGAGAGATACCAAAACTACGTACTACGTATTAAAACTAGATTCAATCTATGCTTAATAAGGCAGTACCAACTAAAGGTCGTGCTAAAAGCGACTAGGGCACTGGATTTGTGTAGTCTATTTGATTGAGATAATTATTTGACCACTATTTTGTATTTCTTGGTTGCTTTGCACCACAGAATATAATTTCAACGCAAATTCAATAATATTATACCTCTCAAATTCAATATTCTTCCATGCATAGCCATTCAGACATTTTTTTTTTCTTAGTGCTGTATCTTAATCATATATCCTCCATTATTGTTTCAGACAATTTTGAAAAATTGTTCAGTCCTCCTCTGTAAGAAACCATACACCAACGCAAATCTAATAGAGGAACACGAACTATGAACAGTCTTCTAATGTAATGTCACTCACTTCCTACATGTATTTTCAACGTCATTCACACTGCTTTGTATGTAAAATGTGTATTTTGATATGTAAGAGCCGTATTGAGTTCTATTCTAATGGAATGTAATATCAACTGAAGTAGAGAAGTATGGAATATGTATTCGTATTTCAATGATTAAACGATAGACGACAGATGTCCACATTGACATATTGTTTGTTTCCATTAGATTGTCTGCATAAATTCAGTGCACTTGAATCAGATGATTTGAATAGTCTGAATACAGTCAAAATCTGTGCCAAACTGTGCTGCTATCTGTAAGCAGCTCAAAAATTAGTTGTTCTCAACTTAGTGCCAATTCACAATGTGCGTAAGCATAAGGAGTACGTAAAAACATAAACGTAAGAAATTATGTATGTTCACAGTGGACGTAACGTAAAATATCAAAATGAAGTGTTCTTATTCATTTCACGTTTGTGCAAATTAGGGTTATTGATGTATTGTGTTGGTCTCTCTAATTGTCATTTTCAAATATTCTGTTGATCTCGATTCTGTTTCGTGTTTATTGTTTTTCTTTGGTTTCACTTCTAACAGTTTGGAATTTGGTTTGTTCTGTTTTATTGTATGATGTCTGAAAAAGATCTTGCGATTGTTTTAATGTTATTGAAATTGCGTTATAAAATTCTATGTCAATCATATTTAAAGCACGTTTCGATCCAAGGTGTTGTCAACTGTCAGATGAAAACATGTGTTTAAAGTTGACGCATGCGCCAGTAGTTGTTTCGTACGTAAACATAGCATAAAGTTGTATATATCTCAACTTTAAGTTTACATTACGTAGCTCTTATGTTAATACATAAACGTAAGAAATACGTAGATGTATTGTGAACACGGGCATTGAAATACAGTAGTTCAACTTCACGTTTATGTTTACGGTTACGTACTCCTTACGCACATTGTGAATTGGCACTAACTTCATTAACCTTGGCTCTCAAACATGAAGAGAAAATCATTCAACGAATCATCTAAAGAAAACGGTGGAATATCAAATAGCATGCAATTCTAAAATAATCAATTAAATAAAAAATTCAATTGAAAATATTGCTACATAAATTCTTGAAGCTTATATTCTTGAAGAACAGAAAACATAACCTATAAATGTATCAAACTGAATTTGGTAATTGATTTTAAATGTTTTCTGAAATATAGGATACAATATTTTATTTGTTCAGCGGATCAATAATTCACGGGACACATTTTATTGAAATGACCTGACTGTGAAGTTTGTAATAATATGAGAAAAAAACTGATACACAGGTGCTTCATTTATAAATTAATGTAATTCATTCATCTCATCTGCTCTTTCACGTTTCAGATAAACGATAAGCTCTAAATATAGCATAGTATTCTCATCATAATGTATAAGTGCATAATATTTTGACATTGAATACATTAGCATAACCAAAATAAATCAATTTTTAGGGAAAAATGACAATTCGGGAATTGTTTCAAATAAATTCGCTGAGCTGATCCTAGACTTTATGCGAAATTTGTAATAATTAATAGTATTTGGAATATTCCCACTCAAGATGAACAAAAATATATAATCTAGTTTTGTAATGTAGATTATTCTGTGACTTTTGTCGAATTTTTCAGCATGACCCAGAAATGTGCACTCCAGGTGGTGAAGATGGCAACTTCATAATGTTTGCACGCGCTACTTCCGGTGATAAGAAAAACAACAACCACTTTTCACCCTGTAGTTTGAAAAGCATCAACCCCGTACTGAATTTTAAAGCACGCTCAGCCAAAGGTTGCTTCACAGGTATGTTTCACACTGAAAGTATCCTCAAAACTTTTTTATTATGAACATTTATCCTCTTGGGATCAACTGAAACCTTTCAAATTTTCCTTACTATGGAATATAAAAATATCAGAGAAACTCACAGTGATTCTATTGAAAAATTTCTAAAGACAAAAATTAGTAGTGAAATTAATTGCGGTTTGTGTTACACTTTAATTGCCGTTAATTTTCTTACTATGCTTGTGTTTTCAAACCAATAATTTGACCCTTAACAATAATTTTGACTTGTTTATGATGTTGGTTACCCAAATTTTATGTTTTCCAGAGCCGCAAGTGGCGCTCTGTGGTAACGGTGTGGTTGAAGAGGGCGAAGAATGTGACTGCGGATGGGAGGAAGACTGTAGAGATGAATGCTGTTTCCCTCAAAGAAGATACCCTCCTGCAGATGAAACACCCTGCAAGTTAACACCAAGAAGTATATGTAGTCCTTCACAAGTGAGTCAACCAGAGTTATTTGTGACCTAAATCTACTGATTTATTATTTTTTATAAAATTTTGTTCCACTGTGTTACATTTGTGTTGAAATAATTTAGTCTCTTTCACTTATTGCCTGAGTAAATTTGATATTTCAACCCTTTTATAAATAATATTGAATAACTAAAATCATGAATATGTTCGTTAAATTCTATTCGAAATATTTCATTATCGATTACGAAAACTTTGAGGTAGTTCTTGTTCGTTAAATTATTTATTCAAAAACCAATTCGCCCAACTTTGAAGTTTTAAGTTAAGCCGATTCCGCACTCAGAATCACTTAAAGCGAATATTTTTCGGCTAACCATGTTAGGATGAATAGTTTGTTCTGAGATCCATTTGCATAATTTAACAGGGTACTGACTAAATTATGCTCTGATCTTCGAGGTTGAATTCATTGCAAATAAATAACGTCAGATTGTACAACGTGGAGTTTTCGAAATAATTTTTCACTGTAATTACATATTTTTAGTTGACAAATATTGGCTTAAAATTAAGCAGAAGGCCCATTTTTCGTTGAACTAAAAATTTTCAGTGGAAGAAAAGCTTTTAGTCCGTGAGACAGGGCATACATCTTTCGTTGATTACCGCTCACTTGAAACTTTGTGAGTGACTTCATTGTGATGAGTCCGACAGCTTCCACATTTGACGAAATTCTTGATTTGGGGGCGTTTTTCAGAGAGATCTAATTGAACACGTCAATTTCATGGAGCGTTGGAAATGTATTACCGTCATATTGATGTTCACACTAATCGAAAGATTTTTTGATTGTTAAATGAAAAATAATATTGTCCGACATGAATATTGGAGGCCAGCGGTGAGTCCGACAAGCCGCACTTGGCACAAGTACGTTGGTATGAAAACAGATTACCGCTAGTCTGAGACTTTGAGGACGTGTTCAATTATTTTTTCTCTAAAATTTGGAAATTTTGTCCGACAAATTTTCGGGGGCGTTTTCTCGATCCGTCACTGAAAACGTTTAAGGATTATAACAGATCCTTCATCAATGACCGCTTGTCGGACCAAAACAGTCATCATTTGAAAACATATTATCTGCCCAAAAAACATATTGCCCGACAAAAATATTGGTTCTTATTGTCAGTCCGACAAGAAAACGCTCGCACATATATAATTCAGTTTATGGCGTATTGAATACCAGGAGATAAGTAATGGACGTTGTTAATGAGCTAGTAATGAATAATTTATTAACAGAATAATTGAAAAAAAGTAAAGTAGAAAATAGAAAAGGAAATATATTATTATGTCGCTAAGTTAGAACGTTTCTCACTTTAATCTTCCATTCCCGGGGGTTTCAAGTAGAATTAAATTGGTATTCGACGCTCCATCCGAATCTAAAATTAGGATTAGTGGTTCCCATTCAAGATTTTAAAGTGACTTTCTCCCCCGACTGTAGGAGGGAAAGAAAAATCTTTGAAATTTTCGTTCATTCATTCTCCCATTTGGTGCATATTTCTCCAGATATACTTCAAATATGCCATATCTCACATGCTCCACACATACTTCAACTAAGCCAAGTTTCACATCACCTCGTGTGCGCGGTACCAAGTTCTCTCTTCACGTCGTAGAATTGAAATGGGACACTTGTATATACATTCAGCTTTCTGTACTCGATCATATAAACTTCAAGTATGCCAAATATCAAATTTTTTCGTGCGTGCAATATGCTTGAAAAGAAATACAAAGCTTCCTTTTCACGTATTATTATATAGATTAAAATGGGACACCTGTATATAATTTCGCCTTCTGCACGTCTTCTCCATATAAATTTTGAGTATGCCAAATCTTACACTCCTTTGTACATGCAATATGCTTGAAAAGAGATCTAAAGTTTGCTCTTCACGTACTAATATATGGATATCACAGTTGAAGGTGAATTTGAATGATATTTGAGGTGATTATCACAGTATACTGACTTTATATCACACATTTGATACCAAAATAATATTAATATATTGGTGCACAAGCCTTATTTTTATTATTCATAATCAATTATTATACTGACTTGATATGCATTTCATATATGTATATGCCTATGAACACAGCCGCATTGATACCACATATCCCTGCTTTTTTTGAAGTATTGCTCCCTTTAAATTGTCGGACATATATACAGTAATGTTCTAGACACTATTTGAATGGAGAATAAAAAACATAGGGATGAGCGGTCATTGATGAAGGAACTGTTATAATCCTGACACGTTTTCAGTGTCGGACTGAGAAAACGCCACTAAAAATTTGAAGGACAAAATTACCAAATTTTAGAAAAAAAAAATTATTGAACACGTCCTCAAAGTCTCAGACTAGCGGTAATCCGTTTTCATATTAACGTACTTGTACAAGTGCGGCTTGTCCGACTCACCGCTGGCCCCCAATATTTATGTCGGACAATACTATTTTCCATTTTATAATCAAACAATCTTTCGATTAGTGTAAACATCAATATGAAGGTAATACATTTTTAGGGCTTTAAGAAATTGACGTGTTCAATTAGCCCTCGCTAAAAAACGCCCCCAAATCAAGAATTTCGTCAATTGTGAAAGCTGTCGGACTCATCACAATGAAGTCACTCATAAAGTTTCAAGTGAGCGGTAATCAACGAAAAATGTATGCCCTGTCTCACGGACTATTCTCAGAGCTCATTTTGAATAAAAATGTTTTATTGGATAAAGTATCCCCGATCTTTTGATGAATCTTTCCATCTCATTTATGCGTGAATGGCGCTGAATATCAGTAATGACGCGTCGAGTCACTTCCTTTATCCCAAATAATAGTGTTTTGTTAGCACGATGTCACACTCTACAAACTTGGGACGATTGTAATCGCTATTGTGTTTGGTAGAATGTTATCAAAAATTTTGACAAGAAATTGGGAATCAGTTATTATAGACAAATATATTCTACAGCAATTAATAATTAAAATAATTTCCTAGAAATAGTTCCGATTCTATAATAATATTTAGTTCTTTGTCAGTAAAGTAATATTCTTATTCCAGGGTCCTTGTTGTACAACAGAATGTCAGTTGAAATTCGGAGACAAATGCCGAGATGACAACGGATGTCGGGATGCCAGCTTTTGTAATGGCCGTGGACCTCAATGTCCTCCGTCTGTAAATAAACCAAATAAAACCATCTGCAATGAGGAATTTGTCTGCTTTATGGGGGTAAGAAAAAGTTGACAAAAAAACAATCCCTTGATGACTTAATTATTTTCCTTCTAGGAGTGTACTGGTTCCATCTGTCTGGCCTACGGCTTAGAATCATGTCAATGCATTCCAGGCGCAAAAGACTCAAAAACCAAAGCCTGTGAACTTTGCTGTAAACTACCAGGAGACAATAAACCTTGTATATCTTCTTTTGATTGGAACGAAGTACCTTATGATATACCAAATATGTTTTCCAAGCCGGGAACTCCGTGTAATGACTACAATGGTTACTGTGATGTTTTTCAAAAATGCCGGGAGGTGGATCCATCTGGACCTTTAGCCACGCTCAGAAAATTACTCCTGTCGGAGGAGAGTATAGCCAGTTTCAAGAAATGGGTGCTGGATCATTGGTACGCGGTGATGCTGATCGTTGTAGGGGTTTTTACTTTGATTGTAAGTATTTATATCAATTATTTGATTAATTTGTATAGTCTGTCTGATACTGAAAAATATCCTAATCTCGACTTATAAACAATTTGACTTTAGTCGCAGCAGGAAATCTTGCCTATTCAGCAAATAACTTTTATTTTCACATTTGATTGTATTCATTCGGTTTTGCTCTTACAATATTGCCGATTTATCTATATTGACTTTCAATTCACAAAATTAAATTCCTAATTTTAATTGGTGTTTATTTGTATTAGCTCTCGAAATTTGACATTATATTTGACCTAGCATACACTTTCTAGACAGTCTATACTTCTGAAATTTCATGTATTACTTCTGAAACTTTTATTGATTTAGTTTAAAATTCATCACAAACGTCCCAAGAGTAAGTTCTAAAGTGTTTGTATCATAAGTAACCAGCTAGAATATATAATATCAAAGTGTCAGTGTAAATTAGGCTAAAAATCCTTGTCATAAGTACGTTGGTATGAAAACTTATTACCGCTTGTTTGAAATTTGGAGGACATGTTAGGTAATTTTCTTTCTGGAATTCGGTCATTTTGTTCGACAAATTTTGCGGGCTGTTTTCTCAGTCTGACACTGAAAACATGTCAGGATTATAACAGCTCCTTTATCAATGACCGCTTATCACAATGTTTTTTGTTTTCCATTCAAATAGTGTCTAGAATATTACTGTATACTGTATACATGTCCGACAATGTAACTGGGGCAATACTTCACAAATAGCAAATATATGTGGTATAAATGCGGCTGCGTTCATAGGCATATATTATATAAAATGTATATCAAGTCAGTATGGATAATTTATTAATCTAATGATATAAAAACCATTGCTTGCAAAATTTTGCTGGATAATTTGAGTAATATTAATAATAATAATAATTATAAATTTATTTATCATCAAAAAGTACCATGGCATGTCTGAGAAATACAAAAAAGGGAATTGAAGCTACAGTGTAACAGTAGGTAGAAAACATCACAAATTAGAATAATTTCCAACAGAGTAAATTGTAGAAAAATATTTGTCAATTTATACAAGAATCTTTCAGGCAAATATATTTCAATATCAATGTGTTGTAATCGGTCAAACACATCTTAGATATATGTAAGAATAGTACTATTATAACAATTTAAAATTTGGAAAAACAAGGCCAACCGTTGTATCACATGATTAAGAAGATAAATATAAGAATAAAATTTCAAGTGACAAACTTGTGATGAACAAAATGATGAATGAAGTAAGACTTGTATTATAAATAGTTCACCATTCGCCATTGTCGCCTTTAGATAGCGCCACAGTACCGGGAGAGGAACTAAAATGACATTCAGTACAACATACTGATTAAAAATATGAAAATATTATTCATCACGAAATTACTCATACAATTATTTTTCATTTTTGTTTTCAAAAATAGCGGTTCTGCTGTGAGCAATCATATTCTCGTAGTTTAATTATCGTATATAATATCACAAGGGACTGTAATTTTATCCATGAATTTTTCTTGAAAACTTTGATTACCTAGCAACATCGTTAGAGTCATCTGTCCGATTAAATCACAAGAGCGTAGCTCGAGGGATTTCATCTGAGCAGATGACTCGAAGAATGTTGCTTAAAGATAATCAATGTTTGAAAGAGAAATTTATGATAAAATTAAAGTCGCGAGTGGTATTTGTAGAAAATATTTCTCGAATGAAATTGCTTATATAAGTACCTACTAAATAATGTTAGTTGCAACTAATGTTAGTTGCAATTATTTAAAAATGCACTAAATTGTCTTCATATACTCTTGTGTTTCTAGACTTTTTGTTTCCAATTCCATTACTTTCGGCGAAAAATGCATTTCTAAAACGATTCAATTTTGACATCTCCGAGAGCTGATTGTTTGTTTATATTAGAACTATGTATTGTTTCATCATGACAAAGGCAATTTTTCGCGATAAATCGCTTGCCAACGGGCATTTACCGAGATAACGGGAAGTTACCGAGGTAAATTCCATTTGGGAAGGAATTTATTATAATAACTGTCATTGTAACTATGCAAAATTTGTTAGTATAATTGACATGAGTGAAATAATCAGCATAAACACTGATAGATAATGATGGAAGCGGAAGTGAAAATGAAACTCATAGCGAGCCTATAAGAATCTTCTGATGATTCTGATAAAGAATGAAATTTAACAAGCTAAAAATCAATATAATAATTCTTCTACTTCTTACTTAACTTTTTATAAAAATTATTTTGTTGATGAATTGTTCATTACTAGCTTATAAACAACGTCCATTGCTCATCTTTTGATATTAAATGAGTCAAATACTGAATTATATATGTGCCAGCGTTTTTTTGTCGGACTGACAATAAGATCCAATATTTTCGTTGGACAATATGTTTTTTGGACAGAAAATATGTTTTCAAATTATGACTGTTTAGGTCCGACAAGCGATCATTGATAAGGGAACTGTTATAATCCTGACTCATTTTCAGTATCGGACTGAGAAAACGCCCCGCAAAATTTGTCGGATTAAATGACCAAATTTTAGAGAAAAAATTATCTAATACGTCCTCAAAATCTCAAACAAGCGATAATAAGTTTTTATACCAATGTATTTATGACAAGTTCGGCTTTTCGGACTCACCGCTAGCCTCAATATGTATGTCGGACAATATTTTTTTATTTTATAATTAAAAACTCTTTCAATTAGTGTCAAAATCAATATGACGGTAATACTATTTCAAGGCGTCATGTTCAATTAGCTCTCGCTGAAAAACGCACCCAAATCAAGCATTTTACCAAATGTAAAAGCTGTTGGACTCATCACAATGAAACCACTCACAAAGTTTCAACTGAGCGGTAATCAACAAAAAATGTAAGCCCTGTCTTACGGACTACTACCTATTTGTCTATAATCAGTAATCTTATAATCAAAATTTCAGCCTCTTCCCAGCTAGTTAGCACGTTCAAACTTTCAGAGAATATCAGTTCTTGATGACAGTATAATATTCAATCATTCGTAGCACACCTTAACTCCTATGAATATAAATAGTACGTAGACAAGTGTACTTAGTGACGTATAGTAAACAAATTGCGCGCTTTATCAGCTTTCGATGACAGTAGGATCGAGGACTTGGAACACCTGCCTCTAACAGAAAAACTGATGCATCAAGAAACACAAATTAGATTCTAATACGATATTTTGTTTTAAACAGATGAATTTTTTTGGTGAAAGTAGAAAATGTCTAAAGTTCTTAGATAACTGGCTTTATTTCAGTTGAAATTTATTAAATTTGACGACGTTTCGACTTTGATCAGAATCATTTTAAAGTCAAAAATTGAATTCAAAATTTGGGAAAAGTACATTATCTTAAGGTCAACAAATCATGATCAAATGTCTAATCACATACTGTAGTGAAGAAAATAATGGGAAGAAATAATGACAAGTGAAGGTCAGGCTCGTATGACCTTGAAATCACACATGTTGAGCTGAAATCTAATCTATAAAGAAGTCTCGGTAGGAAATAATGATTATAGACTAACTTACTTCACTCGCACTTCCAAAAAACATTCCTAAATATTATCGAATTGCGCTGCGCGCGCCTTTGGAACAAAACATGAGCCCGAGACAGCCGAGAAGGGTGCACTAAACGCCTCATATTGGGTCGAAATCCAGTCTATAAATGAGTGTTCATTTCGGCTAACATTCCTAAATATTACCAAATCACGCTGCGCAATTCTGGGGACTCGAACCCCACTTATTATTATTTTTTCATAATCTTCATGTCTAGTTAAAGCTTTTCCCAAAATTCCATCTGTTTTGGAGCAGGTGCTTTTTATAGATAACATTACTTATTTCGCTAGTTTTCTGGCAAATTATTGCGCTTTCAAACTTGATTATGTGTTGCAGGTATTGAGCACGAAGCTCTTGGGAAAACGACCGCATATAAAACTAAAATCAGTGACAATAATGCACAGTTCAACAACCGAAACAGTGCGCCTTCCTCCAGAGGGAGGCGATGGAGCTGGTCAAGTGACCGTGCACCCTGCTGTACGTTCCAAATTACCTCTTAAACGTAAAGTTCGTGATGGAAAATTACGTCCAAAGAAACGTGGAAAAGAGATGTCAGTCAACAACAACGATAGTCCTTGCAAACGAAAAAGACTTCCCAAGAAAAAGAAGAGAGTATCCGCCCCTGTTGGAGCTGAGGAAGCTCACAACAAAACTAATGAAGCAGTCATCGAAGTGCCACCCAGCAAAGTCAAAAAGTCCCCAAAACACACAACTAATAACAAGAAGAAAAAGAAAAGGAAGGAAACTATTGATTACAGTAAAATTCAGTTGGATCGTGAGGGTACCAAAAACTTAGTTCCTGAAGTGAATGGTGTGCTGCTTACAGCAGACACTGATCCAGTGGGGAAAGTGCAAAGTTGGTTGTTGAAAACGCAACAGTCAGTTGTGTTACCTAAATCTAAATCTACGCCTGCCGGATTGACGACTCGAACTAGTCGAAGTCCCCATAAGATTCGTCCAAGAACTCGTCCAGATAAATCCAAAGCACTTAGTGTTGGAAATTTATCCGGCGATAAAGACAAACTTCGACTTCAAGTTGTCTACAAGCCGCCATTTAAATTTAGTTTAAAACTACGCAAGCCCGATAAAACGAGTGTTGTGGTTGAAAAATGTGAAGCTCCGAAGAGAGTCAACAGGACAGGTGTGTTAATTCGAACTGTGCCGAAAAAAGAAAGAAAAGAAGTGAAATCAAAGCGGACTAAACCGGAAGTTTCGTCTGCAACAGTAGTACCAACTACAAGTTCTGTACCACCTCCGATCCCGCCTCCTGTTAGATCTGCTGCTGATGATATTGATATTGATTCAAACATTCATACCGTCCAATCAGATTTAGAGGTTTTACTTTCTGAAAGTGAGTTCCTATTTTCTGATGAGTGATTTTTCACGCTGCTCTGCATTCCAACATTAGCTGACCAACCTTTCTTAGAAAGTGTTTTATCATCTGAAGTAATAAATTATTCACAAAACTGATAACATTCCAATTATAAATTAAGACCCATGACTTCTAAAATATTCTTTAACTTGAAATTTGGTATATTATTAGTGGTCAGCTAATGTCTTGCTATTTCATGTCAAATTTACGGGTTGAATGAAACCAATTTAATTTTGTAAGTACATTTAATGTCTATTCACAATTTCTTAATTCTTATAGTAAATCCGCATACATTAAACAATCATTCAAATCAGTCCATATCATAATAACATAGAATTGTGAAGTTTGACATTCAAATGTATAAATCTAGTGATGTTATTTTATTTTTTGTAAATAATTATTGTATTCATTTTACCGGTACTAATGAACAGTGCCATTTGTACTTGTAACATACATGCGTAAAAAATTTTAATATTGAATAATGACTGCTGTAAATAAAAAATCAAAATAATGACTTGGAAACATAGATTATCTGTGCCAAATCAATTCGGTCGTGGCAAATGGACAACAGATTTTGAAATTATTTTATCCAGCGTCAATTTATTGTCGATGTGTGTTCTAATATGCAATCTAGACTAGGTGTTAGTTACTAAAATTACTAAATTTCCATCTAACTATTAGTAAGTGCCAATTGAAAGCTATCTTTAGATAGAGAACAATTCAGTTTAATTGTTGTCCACTTTGCCAAGTTTATACACCAATCAGGGAGTAATAATTAAAATATTGATTAACAATTGAGGATAATCATATTGGAAATTACCCAAAATTTTTATATGCATTTGAGAAAAGAAATATTTTTACTATGATGTAAACTGCTATTTATTGTTCTTCCATTGATGACTAAAATACCAGTAATATAATTTCCTGAACATTCCGTTTATTTGTGATGTTTTTATCATAGTTTTTATTGTGATATAAATATATTCAAGTGGAAAATATGTGTTAAAACTATTGTATATAGTTGGGGAAGTGGAAATTTGATTCCTAATCTTTTTACTACGATTATTGATCATTTTCAGGAGCAAAAAAATATATTCTGTGACATGAATAAAGTTTTGAATAACATCAAACTCTTGGATTTCAACCGACTGTAGAATAAAGAATAAATAATAAATAAGTGAATTTTAAGGGCCGATATAATCATGTAAATATATAACGTCGCCGATTTTCTCGACAAATAAGTGATATAACATCATTTTAAAATATTTTTTCTGTAATTTCTTCATCTTTTGCAGTATTAATACCATGATACATGAAATTTTATCTCATTTGCTCATTAATATGCTAAATGTGGTGTTAAATTAAATACAAACTACGTGCCTATCGTGTTACTCGCACCACGCAAATATGGAAGCCTATCTTGACAATATTCGTAGCAAAATCTTTCATTTAATCATAAATATGCTGAATAGACTGTCAAATGATGATATAAATCAAGTATCTGATATTTTTTTCGCGTAGCTTTATATAGAAACTACGTATAGGCTAATCCCACGCTAGAACCTGTTTAAATAACATCAGTCATCTTCAAATCACTCTTTTTTTTTTCAAAATTATACGAGATAATTTTGTCTGAAACCTTTCGCCTTGATGTCTTTTTTCAATAAACGAATTCTATTCAAGAGGAAATTATTTTTATCATACAAATTATTTGTTATAATGGGTCTGTATTTTGTCCTTCAATACTTACTATAAAAATAATTGAAGAATCATCTAGATGATGGAAGCGCATTTTTGACAGCTGATGAATGCTCCAGAGATTCCGCAAATAACCATCTTCCACAATTACTGAGCTCAAAATCAAGCAGTTTGGGCAAACTTACGAAGCAGCAGCTTCCATTTAGTACTAGTTTCAAGTTGACTTTTTGATACGTACATAATTTATGCATGTACAAGCTCAAAAATACCTTTTAATCTTCACTGTTTAGTTATTGACTGACGGGAGGTCATGTGCTGTACCTTAACATAATAACTTGATCTTTATCAAAGCTATATGAAAAAAATACACTAAAAGTAAGCAAATTTTCATCCAATAATAATAATTCATTCTAATAAGCTTCAAATTCGCGTCAAACAAGTCATTGAATGAATCCCGGACAGACTTGACAACTGTACATAATAGTAGTGACATATGCGGCTGAAGTTGTAACTAAATTTTCATCCACTTGAATGAACTTTGGTTGCTATATCCCTAATGTCATATATATCTATGGGCATTGTTTCACTTGGAACAAGTAATTGAATAATTCAATCTTCCACAATCACTGAGCCTGAATTTAAGCAATTTTTGCAAACCTACGAAACAGCAGCTTTTATTTAGTATCAGTTTCAAGGCTGTAAATAGTATAGTTGCTGAGAACTCCGCGTCACGCCAGCCAGCCAGCCAGCCAGCCAAAGTGAATATAATAGCGCTTTTTAGCGCATTTTTTGGAAAAAAGCGCTATTATATTCACTTTGGCTGGCTGGGTGGCGTGACGCTGAGTTCTCATATGGCTACTAAAATTTATTGAAGTAGATAAAAATTTAGTTACAACTTTCGCCGCGGCTGTCACTATTATTATGTACAGTTGTCAAATCAGTCCGAGATTCATTAAATGACTTGTTTGACGCGAATTTGAAGCTTATTAAAATAAATTATTATTATTGGATGGAAATTTGTCTACTTTTGGTGTATTTTTTTATATAGCTTTGATAAAGATCAAATTATCATTTTAAGGTACAGCACTTGACCTCCCGTCAGTCAATAACTGAACAATGAAGATTTAAAGGTATTTTTGAGTTTGTACATGCATAAATTATGTACATATCAAATAGTCAACTTGAAACTAGTACTAAATGGAAGCTGCTGTTTTGTAAGTTTGCCCAAACTGCTTGATTTCAAGCTCAGTAATTGTGGAAGATGGTAATTTGCGATATCTCTGAAGTAACAAGCATTCATGAGCTGTCAAAAATGCGCTTTCATCATCTAGATGATTCTCCAATTTTTTATAAAAAAATGCGCTAAAAATTGGGAAACAGTCGCTGAATCCTATTTCAATTTCTCTACTATATGCAATAGATATAAAAAAATAATTACCTACCTATATTTCATTTTTTTGCAGATGTACTTACTAATTTATTATGTACTAAATAAAATAAGTGTGTTTCTATTAATATTATGTTAAACTGTTATCTAGAAATAATAAACAAATTGCTGTGAAACTAATATGAATTATATCAAAACATAATAACAAGTTTTTAAATATCGAAATTTTATATGAGCGTATCAATTAATTTTCATAATTCTTCAAGCACAAGAGTTTGTCTTCAAAAGGTCCATCTGTTCTCAAAAATGTATTCGTAAAAATCAATTTCGTTATAGTTTCACGAAACATGCCAAGCCTCAAATAATATTTTTGATGAAAGAATAGTCAGGGAAGACTTGAAGGCTCACCGTTGGACTTGAAGGCAACTTACAGTGACATTGAGCTTGCAGTATCATCGATAGGAAACTAATATAAAAATTGCCTTTCAACTATCTTTTTCAGATCATCGTCATCATTATTCATCATCTCCAACAGAACAGGACGTAAGTCAACTAAAAACTTCTCAACTGCTTTTCTTCTAGTTATTTATTTCATTCCCCTGTATTTTTGCAAAGCAAACTGAAGAGAAAGAACGGCATGAAGGACGCTGAGAACGAGCCAATCTGCTGAAAAAGATAAAACGATCAGATTCCAAAAACTTTGAAGAAGATGCCCAAAAAGCTCAGAGAGTCTACTGATTACCTTTCACCCGCTATTTGCAAAGTTTAAGTGAGATTTACATCAATTCAACTTTATATTATCATCTCAAATAATTTTCTAATTATTTATTATATTTGTTTTTATTTTGTTACAGATGCAGCAACGACAAAGGCGCTCCTCTCGCCTAGGTTTTGCAGGAGTTTTCCAAAATACTAAAGAAGAATTCCCGGAAGAAGATTCATCTCTTCCCCCAGCGTCATTTCCAGGAATCGAAATCAAGGCTTTTAAATGTCCTTTGTTCTTGCAACTTCTTCAAAAGTCCCAAATAAATACCTCTCAAAAAAATTCACTTGTATTTGACTTTATTTTAGTTGAAAATATTGTATTATGTCATTAGAATGTTGACGAATTTCCTCACAGGTCATAAATTCTTACTGTATCAGTCTATATTTTAAAAATAAATATTTTATTCAGTAATATACATTATTTATGTAATCAGAATGTTGATAAAAACCCTCAAATTGAGTTCTTCCGGTACATAGTTTTTATATTTATATTTATATCGTATTATTGTATGCAAAAATATATTCAATGATGTACAAGAAACTCATGTAATGTCCACATCAAATTTTATTTTCATGTAAATTTAAGAAATAAATATAAACTGAATGATAATAAATATTATATTGTAACAATAGATAATATAGTATATAATAGATATGATTGTAAAAGTATGGACAAAAATAAAAGCTATATGTTAAAAAAAATTGCTTTTTATTCCACCCCTTAAAAAACTAGTCCCAAAACCTCTAGCTATAGCGATCATCACTTGAGTCATAATTTTTATTTGAAGTCTTATTGACACCTATATAGGAAAGAATATTTTCACGCTACATGGAACCTGCTGATTACGAATCTGTAAAGAAAATTGGAAAATTCCTTCACCTTGAAGAGCTGTGTGAAAATTCGGGATCAATTTCGATTTCTCCGCTAAATAACATAGCTGTACACCCTTATTAGGGTGTGTAGAGTTCAAATATGTACTCAGAATTTTAATTGGAGCGTTAGTTTTCGAGAAAATTCAAGTTAAAATTTTTAATAGTAAAGTGGTCATTTTTTCGTCTTGATTTATAGCAACAAAATTAATCCCTAATTGATTCGATAGGGTCGTAGAGCCTAGGCACTAGGCTCATTGGAAAGGGCTCACTTACCATATTTTCATATCATTAGCTACCGTAGGTAGCTTGGTTTTGCAAGGATTTTGCGATATCTCCAAGGGTTTCCGAGATAATTGAGTTTGAAGTTTTCACACTTTTACCCTCAAAAATCGACCCTTAATTGGCAATTTTTCAAGAAGAAAAGTATATTTTCACGCTATATAGAACCTGCTGATTACGAATCTGTAAAGAAAATTGGAAAATTCCTTCACCCTGAAGAGTTGTGTGAAAATTCGGGATCAATTTCGATTTCTTCGCTAAATAACATAGCTGTACACCCTTATTAGGGTGTGTAGAGTTCAAATATGTACTCAGAATTTTAATTGGAGCGTTAGTTTTCGAGAAAATTCAAGTTAAAATTTTTAAAAGTAAAGTGGTCATTTTTTCGTCTTGTTTTATAGCAACAAAATTAATCCCTAATTGATTCGATAGGGTCGTAGAGCCTAGGCACTAGGCTCATTGGAAAGGGCTCACTTACCATATTTTCATATCATTAGCTACCGTGGGTAGCTTGGTTTTGCAAGGATTTTGCGATATCTCCAAGGGTTTCCGAGATAATTGAGTTTGAAGTTTTCACACTTTTACCCTCAAAAATCGACCCTTAATTGGCAATTTTTCAAGAAGAAAAGTATATTTTCACGCTATATAGAACCTGCTGATTACGAATCTGTAAAGAAAATTGGAAAATTCCTTCACCCTGAAGAGCTGTGTGAAAATTCGGGATCAATTTCAATTTCTCCGCTAAATAACATAGCTGTACACCCTTATTAGGGTGTGTAGAGTTCAAATATGTACTCAGAATTTTAATTGGAGCGTTAGTTTTCGAGAAAATTCAAGTTAAAATTTTTAATAGTAAAGTGGTCATTTTTTCGTCTTGATTTATAGCAACAAAATTAATCCCTAATTGATTCGATAGGGTCGTAGAGCCTAGGCACTAGGCTCATTGGAAAGGGCTCACTTACCATATTTTCATATCATTAGCTACCGTAGGTAGCTTGGTTTTGCAAGGATTTTGCGATATCTCCAAGGGTTTCCGAGATAATTGAGTTTGAAGTTTTCACACTTTTACCCTCAAAAATCGACCCTTTATTGGCAATTTTTCAAGAAGAAAAGTATATTTTCACGCTATATAGAACCTGCTGATTACGAATCTGTAAAGAAAATTGGAAAATTCCTTCACCCTGAAGAGCTGTGTGAAAAATCGGGATCAATTTCGATTTCTCCGCTAAATAACATAGCTGTACACCCTTATTAGGGTGTGTAGAGTTCAAATATGTACTCAGAATTTTAATTGGAGCGTTAGTTTTCGAGAAAATTCAAGTTAAAATTTTTAATAGTAAAGTGGTCATTTTTTCGTCTTGATTTATAGCAACAAAATTAATCCCTAATTGATTCGATAGGGTCGTAGAGCCTAGGCACTAGGCTCATTGGAAAGGGCTCACTTACCATATTTTCATATCATTAGCTACCGTAGGTAGCTTGGTTTTGCAAGGATTTTGCGATATCTCCAAGGGTTTCCGAGATAATTGAGTTTGAAGTTTTCACACTTTTACCCTCAAAAATCGACCCTTAATTGGCAATTTTTCAAAAAGAAAAGTATATTTTCACGCTATATAGAACCTGCTGATTACGAATCTGTAAAGAAAATTGGAAAATTCCTTCACCCTGAAGAGCTGTGTGAAAATTCGGGATCAATTTCGATTTCTCCGCTAAATAACATAGCTGTACACCCTTATTAGGGTGTGTAGAGTTCAAATATGTACTCAGAATTTTAATTGGAGCGTTAGTTTTCGAGAAAATTCAAGTTAAAATTTTTAATAGTAAAGTGGTCATTTTTTCGTCTTGTTTTATAGCAACAAAATTAATCCCTAATTGATTCGATAGGGTCGTAGGGCCTAGGCACTAGGCTCATTGGGAAGGGCTCACTTACCATATTTTCATATCATTAGCTACCGTAGGTAGCTTGGTTTTGCAAGGATTTTGCGATATCTCCAAGGGTTTCCGAGATAATTGAGTTTGAAGTTTTCACACGTTTACCCTCAAAAATCGACCCTTAATTGGCAATTTTTCAAGAAGAAAAGTATATTTTCACGCTATATAGAACCTGCTGATTACGAATCCGTAAAGAAAATTGGAAAATTCCTTCACCCTGAAGAGCTGTGTGAAAATTCGGGATCAATTTCGATTTCTCCGCTAAATAACATAGCTGTACACCCTTATTAGGGTGTGTAGAGTTCAAATATGTACTCAGAATTTTAATTGGAGCGTTAGTTTTCGAGAAAATTCAAGTTAAAATTTTTCATAGTAAAGTGGTCATTTTTTCGTCTTGATTTATAGCAACAAAATTAATCCCTAATTGATTCGATAGGGTCGTAGAGCCTAGGCACTAGGCTCATTGGAAAGGGCTCACTTACCATATTTTCATATCATTAGCTACCGTAGGTAGCTTGGTTTTGCAAGGATTTTGCGATATCTCCAAGGGTTTCCGAGATAATTGAGTTTGAAGTTTTCACACTTTTACCCTCAAAAATCGACCCTTTATTGGCAATTTTTCAAGAAGAAAAGTATATTTTCACGCTATATAGAACCTGCTGATTACGAATCTGTAAAGAAAATTGGAAAATTCCTTCACCCTGAAGAGCTGTGTGAAAAATCGGGATCAATTTCGATTTCTCCGCTAAATAACATAGCTGTACACCCTTATTAGGGTGTGTAGAGTTCAAATATGTACTCAGAATTTTAATTGGAGCGTTAGTTTTCGAGAAAATTCAAGTTAAAATTTTTAATAGTAAAGTGGTCATTTTTTCGTCTTGATTTATAGCAACAAAATTAATCCCTAATTGATTCGATAGGGTCGTAGAGCCTAGGCACTAGGCTCATTGGAAAGGGCTCACTTACCATATTTTCATATCATTAGCTACCGTAGGTAGCTTGGTTTTGCAAGGATTTTGCGATATCTCCAAGGGTTTCCGAGATAATTGAGTTTGAAGTTTTCACACTTTTACCCTCAAAAATCGACCCTTAATTGGCAATTTTTCAAAAAGAAAAGTATATTTTCACGCTATATAGAACCTGCTGATTACGAATCTGTAAAGAAAATTGGAAAATTCCTTCACCCTGAAGAGCTGTGTGAAAATTCGGGATCAATTTCGATTTCTCCGCTAAATAACATAGCTGTACACCCTTATTAGGGTGTGTAGAGTTCAAATATGTACTCAGAATTTTAATTGGAGCGTTAGTTTTCGAGAAAATTCAAGTTAAAATTTTTAATAGTAAAGTGGTCATTTTTTCGTCTTGTTTTATAGCAACAAAATTAATCCCTAATTGATTCGATAGGGTCGTAGGGCCTAGGCACTAGGCTCATTGGGAAGGGCTCACTTACCATATTTTCATATCATTAGCTACCGTAGGTAGCTTGGTTTTGCAAGGATTTTGCGATATCTCCAAGGGTTTCCGAGATAATTGAGTTTGAAGTTTTCACACGTTTACCCTCAAAAATCGACCCTTAATTGGCAATTTTTCAAGAAGAAAAGTATATTTTCACGCTATATAGAACCTGCTGATTACGAATCCGTAAAGAAAATTGGAAAATTCCTTCACCCTGAAGAGCTGTGTGAAAATTCGGGATCAATTTCGATTTCTCCGCTAAATAACATAGCTGTACACCCTTATTAGGGTGTGTAGAGTTCAAATATGTACTCAGAATTTTAATTGGAGCGTTAGTTTTCGAGAAAATTCAAGTTAAAATTTTTCATAGTAAAGTGGTCATTTTTTCGTCTTGATTTATAGCAACAAAATTAATCCCTAATTGATTCGATAGGGTCGTAGAGCCTAGGCACTAGGCTCATTGGAAAGGGCTCACTTACCATATTTTCATATCATTAGCTACCGTAGGTAGCTTGGTTTCGCAAGGATTTTGCGATATCTCCAAGGGTTTCCGAGATAATTGAGTTTGAAGTTTTCACACTTTTACCCTCAAAAATCGACCCTTAATTGGCAATTTTTCAAGAAGAAAAGTATATTTTCACGCTATATAGAACCTGCTGATTACGAATCTGTAAAGAAAATTGGAAAATTCCTTCACCCTGAAGAGTTGTGTGAAAATTCGGGATCAATTTCGATTTCTTCGCTAAATAACATAGCTGTACACCCTTATTAGGGTGTGTAGAGTTCAAATATGTACTCAGAATTTTAATTGGAGCGTTAGTTTTCGAGAAAATTCAAGTTAAAATTTTTAAAAGTAAAGTGGTCATTTTTTCGTCTTGTTTTATAGCAACAAAATTAATCCCTAATTGATTCGATAGGGTCGTAGAGCCTAGGCACTAGGCTCATTGGAAAGGGCTCACTTACCATATTTTCATATCATTAGCTACCGTGGGTAGCTTGGTTTTGCAAGGATTTTGCGATATCTCCAAGGGTTTCCGAGATAATTGAGTTTGAAGTTTTCACACTTTTACCCTCAAAAATCGACCCTTAATTGGCAATTTTTCAAGAAGAAAAGTATATTTTCACGCTATATAGAACCTGCTGATTACGAATCTGTAAAGAAAATTGGAAAATTCCTTCACCCTGAGGAGCTGTGTGAAAATTCGGGATCAATTTCGATTTCTCCGCTAAATAACATAGCTGTACACCCTTATTAGGGTGTGTAGAGTTCAAATATGTACTGAGAATTTTAATTGGAGCGTTAGTTTTCGAGAAAATTCAAGTTAAAATTTTTAATAGTAAAGTGGTCATTTTTTCGTCTTGATTTATAGCAACAAAATTAATCCCTAATTGATTCGATAGGGTCGTAGAGCCTAGGCACTAGGCTCATTGGAAAGGGCTCACTTACCATATTTTCATATCATTAGCTACCATAGGTGGCTTGGTTTTGCCAGGATTTTGCGATATCTCCAAGGGTTTCCGAGATAATTGAGTTTGAAGTTTTCACACTTTTACCCTCAAAAATCGACCCTTTATTGGCAATTTTTCAAGAAGAAAAGTATATTTTCACGCTATATAGAACCTGCTGATTACGAATCTGTAAAGAAAATTGGAAAATTCCTTCATCCTGAAGAGCTGTGTGAAAATTCGGGATCAATTTCGATTTCTCCGCTAAATAACATAGCTGTACACCCTTATTAGGGTGTGTAGAGTTCAAATATGTACTCAGAATTTTAATTGGAGCGTTAGTTTTCGAGAAAATTCAAGTTAAAATTTTTAATAGTAAAGTGGTCATTTTTTCGTCTTGTTTTATAGCAACAAAATTAATCCCTAATTGATTCGATAGGGTCGTAGAGCCTAGGCACTAGGCTCATTGGAAAGGGCTCACTTACCATATTTTCATATCATTAGCTACCGTGGGTAGCTTGGTTTTGCAAGGATTTTGCGATATCTCCAAGGGTTTCCGAGATAATTGAGTTTGAAGTTTTCACACTTTTACCCTCAAAAATCGACCCTTAATTGGCAATTTTTCAAGAAGAAAAGTATATTTTCACGCTATATAGAACCTGCTGATTACGAATCTGTAAAGAAAATTGGAAAATTCCTTCACCCTGAGGAGCTGTGTGAAAATTCGGGATCAATTTCGATTTCTCCGCTAAATAACATAGCTGTACACCCTTATTAGGGTGTGTAGAGTTCAAATATGTACTGAGAATTTCAATTGGAGCGTTAGTTTTCGAGAAAATTCAAGTTAAAATTTTTAATAGTAAAGTGGTCATTTTTTCGTCTTGATTTATAGCAACAAAATTAATCCCTAATTGATTCGATAGGGTCGTAGAGCCTAGGCACTAGGCTCATTGGAAAGGGCTCACTTACCATATTTTCATATCATTAGCTACCATAGGTGGCTTGGTTTTGCCAGGATTTTGCGATATCTCCAAGGGTTTCCGAGATAATTGAGTTTGAAGTTTTCACACTTTTACCCTCAAAAATCGACCCTTTATTGGCAATTTTTCAAGAAGAAAAGTATATTTTCACGCTATATAGAACCTGCTGATTACGAATCTGTAAAGAAAATTGGAAAATTCCTTCATCCTGAAGAGCTGTGTGAAAATTCGGGATCAATTTCGATTTCTCCGCTAAATAACATAGCTGTACACCCTTATTAGGGTGTGTAGAGTTCAAATATGTACTCAGAATTTTAATTGGAGCGTTAGTTTTCGAGAAAATTCAAGTTAAAATTTTTAATAGTAAAGTGGTCATTTTTTCGTCTTGTTTTATAGCAACAAAATTAATCCCTAATTGATTCGATAGGGTCGTAGAGCCTAGGCACTAGGCTCATTGGAAAGGGCTCACTTACCATATTTTCATATCATTAGCTACCGTGGGTAGCTTGGTTTTGCAAGGATTTTGCGATATCTCCAAGGGTTTCCGAGATAATTGAGTTTGAAGTTTTCACACTTTTACCCTCAAAAATCGACCCTTAATTGGCAATTTTTCAAGAAGAAAAGTATATTTTCACGCTATATAGAACCTGCTGATTACGAATCTGTAAAGAAAATTGGAAAATTCCTTCACCCTGAAGAGCTGTGTGAAAATTCGGGATCAATTTCAATTTCTCCGCTAAATAACATAGCTGTACACCCTTATTAGGGTGTGTAGAGTTCAAATATGTACTCAGAATTTTAATTGGAGCGTTAGTTTTCGAGAAAATTCAAGTTAAAATTTTTAATAGTAAAGTGGTCATTTTTTCGTCTTGATTTATAGCAACAAAATTAATCCCTAATTGATTCGATAGGGTCGTAGAGCCTAGGCACTAGGCTCATTGGAAAGGGCTCACTTACCATATTTTCATATCATTAGCTACCGTAGGTAGCTTGGTTTTGCAAGGATTTTGCGATATCTCCAAGGGTTTCCGAGATAATTGAGTTTGAAGTTTTCACACTTTTACCCTCAAAAATCGACCCTTTATTGGCAATTTTTCAAGAAGAAAAGTATATTTTCACGCTATATAGAACCTGCTGATTACGAATCTGTAAAGAAAATTGGAAAATTCCTTCACCCTGAAGAGCTGTGTGAAAAATCGGGATCAATTTCGATTTCTCCGCTAAATAACATAGCTGTACACCCTTATTAGGGTGTGTAGAGTTCAAATATGTACTCAGAATTTTAATTGGAGCGTTAGTTTTCGAGAAAATTCAAGTTAAAATTTTTAATAGTAAAGTGGTCATTTTTTCGTCTTGATTTATAGCAACAAAATTAATCCCTAATTGATTCGATAGGGTCGTAGAGCCTAGGCACTAGGCTCATTGGAAAGGGCTCACTTACCATATTTTCATATCATTAGCTACCGTGGGTAGCTTGGTTTTGCAAGGATTTTGCGATATCTCCAAGGGTTTCCGAGATAATTGAGTTTGAAGTTTTCACACTTTTACCCTCAAAAATCGACCCTTAATTGGCAATTTTTCAAGAAGAATAGTATATTTTCACGCTATATAGAACCTGCTGATTACGAATCTGTAAAGAAAATTGGAAAATTCCTTCACCCTGAAGAGCTGTGTGAAAATTCGGGATCAATTTCGATTTCTCCGCTAAATAACATAGCTGTACACCCTTATTAGGGTGTGTAGAGTTCAAATATGTACTCAGAATTTTAATTGGAGCGTTAGTTTTCGAGAAAATTCAAGTTAAAATTTTTAATAGTAAAGTGGTCATTTTTTCGTCTTGATTTATAGCAACAAAATTAATCCCTAATTGATTCGATAGGGTCGTAGAGCCTAGGCACTAGGCTCATTGGAAAGGGCTCACTTACCATATTTTCATATCATTAGCTACCGTGGGTAGCTTGGTTTTGCAAGGATTTTGCGATATCTCCAAGGGTTTCCGAGATAATTGAGTTTGAAGTTTTCACACTTTTACCCTCAAAAATCGACCCTTAATTGGCAATTTTTCAAGAAGAATAGTATATTTTCACGCTATATAGAACCTGCTGATTACGAATCTGTAAAGAAAATTGGAAAATTCCTTCACCCTGAGGAGCTGTGTGAAAATTCGGGATCAATTTCGATTTCTCCGCTAAATAACATAGCTGTACACCCTTATTAGGGTGTGTAGAGTTCAAATATGTACTCAGAATTTTAATTGGAGCGTTAGTTTTCGAGAAAATTCAAGTTAAAATTTTTAATAGTAAAGTGGTCATTTTTTCGTCTTGATTTATAGCAACAAAATTAATCCCTAATTGATTCGATAGGGTCGTAGAGCCTAGGCACTAGGCTCATTGGAAAGGGCTCACTTACCATATTTTCATATCATTAGCTACCGTAGGTAGCTTGGTTTTGCAAGGATTTTGCGATATCTCCAAGGGTTTCCGAGATAATTGAGTTTGAAGTTTTCACACTTTTACCCTCAAAAATCGACCCTTAATTGGCAATTTTTCAAGAAGAATAGTATATTTTCACGCTATATAGAACCTGCTGATTACGAATCTGTAAAGAAAATTGGAAAATTCCTTCACCCTGAAGAGCTGTGTGAAAATTCGGGATCAATTTCGATTTCTCCGCTAAATAACATAGCTGTACACCCTTATTAGGGTGTGTAGAGTTCAAATATGTACTCAGAATTCTAATTGGAGCGTTAGTTTTCGAGAAAATTTAAGTTAAAATTTTTAATAGTAAAGTGGTCATTTTTTCGTCTTGTTTTATAGCAACAAAATTAATCCCTAATTGATTCGATAGGGTCGTAGAGCCTAGGCACTAGGCTCATTGGAAAGGGCTCACTTACCATATTTTCATATCATTAGCTACCCTAGGTAGCTTGGTTTTGCAAGGATTTTGCGATATCTCCAAGGGTTTCCGAGATAATTGAGTTTGAAGTTTTCACACTTTCACCCTCAAAAATCGACCCTTAATTGGCAATTTTTCAAGAAGAAAAGTATATTTTCACGCTATATAGAACCTGCTGATTACGAATCTGTAAAGAAAATTGGAAAATTTTTTCACCCTGAAAAGCTGTGTGAAAATTCGGGGTCAATTTCTATTTCTCCGCTAAATAACATAGCTGTACATCCTTATTAGGGTTAATTGATTCGATTTACACTTTTACCCTTGAAATCCCTGATAGAACTGAAGGTCGTCAGCTTGTATCTCCTGGAATAATAATTGTAGAATAATGTGCTACACGTTCATAGGAATCTTATGTTAAAACTAATTTCAACCCTTTATCATTCAGCCCTAGTTATATAACGGGTTGAATATTGTAATGACTGGGAATTTTTAAATAGTTAATTTTTTTGCTTCTATTCTAAAAGTTTGTATCCCTCAAAATAAAAGTCGTAGAATAATGTATCAAACGTTGAAATTTGTTCTGAAATTAGTTTTAACTCCTTATCCATTAATCCTGATAGTATAGGGATTTGGATGTTCGCAAAAAATTTGAAAGCTTGTTTTTCCTGAAATAAAAATCGTAGAATTAAACATTGATTTGAATGTCATGTGTCATGCTTTTTAATATCCTAACCCCTACCAATATAAGGGGTTGAATGAAGCAAGAAATTTGAAAACTTATATCTTTCGAATCGTATAATTATGAAATAAACGTTCACAGGAAGCTCATTTATTACGATTTATCATAAAATCAGTTCAAACCTTGATTTTTCAACCCTCAACGTGTTATACGTCTTCAATTGTGGTATAGGCACGTTTTTTATTCATTCTAATAGTTCATATTATAGTTCTTGCTGAAATGGGTGGTTATTTATAAATAAAACAACTATTTTTTGACGTGAAACATTTATTTCGTGAAAATCAGTCTATTTTATGAAGTACAGACATCAAGAGTTTCTTATAATAAATTCTCAATTTTCGATCGTATTCACAAACACATTTTTATCAGATTATTGTTAATGTGGTACTCAGATACAAACAAAAAAAAATAGAGAAAAAAAGATCCTATATAGGGGTAGATTAAGTGTATAAATATGAAAAATGTTTGTGAATGGAATATACATACATTTTCATACGACTAAAATAACATACTATTGCCTAAATTATATATTTTGATTTGAAATAAGTAGGGTAGTTATTATGAGTGAGAGCTGCTGGAAAAATATTAAATTATTTGGGAATAATTTCATATCATTATTTTCCTTTTAAATTTGAATTAATATTTATATATAAGTGTAATTGACAGATGATGGATTTGCTATTGTTTGTGTAAGTATAATCTATACGAAAATATACTTTTCATCCCTTAAAACTTCCAATTAGAGGGTTGAATGAACTAATAAATATGTTTTGAAACTGGAATGAAAACTCTATTTCAAATGCGAATCATGCAAGAAATAGAACTCCTATTCAAATTTGGATTGCAGATTCGGATTCTAGAGTGTGTAGCTCAATTTTTTTAAACATCATTAAATATTTGAATGACCAATTAAATAATAAAAAATGATTTATTCTGAGTAAATAGTTCTAGAAATGACAAATATTGTCTCATACTTTAGTTAAGATTTTCAAGGGATGATAACTATATTACACGTATATATATGTTTTGGTTTATACATTCAGTTTATGTAATAATACATTCAGATTTGTCAACAGTTTCCGAAAAATAGATTATTTAAACATTTGAGAAAATGTTTCATCCCTTAAAGATTTTTTTGATTGATTTTACCCCATTTATTGGGTTATCTTTATTTTAAAAATATCCATAAGATTGATAATTGAATATGAATTTCCTAAATACAAATTATATTTTTTACAATTGTTTATTTATATTTTATTTCAATTGTTGAAATAATATTAATTTTTGATTCTTCGAATATTGAACAAAATACTGTTTCATTCATTATCCAATGATATATTTCAATGCCAAACTTAATATCATTAGATTTTGATTAATTGATCCGTGCCGTAACATGATTATCATGATTTGTTTGAACGCTGCGCGATACTTCTTTATATTGTGTATCCTTTCTAATGCATTGCGCACTATAGGCAAATAAACGTATGTCGGAGATTTATTATAAATCGTTGTGCCGGTTGGAATGTATTTCTTCGTTGATTATCAGTCCGGCCGTTGTGCTGATAGTCCACGGGCGCTTGCTTTTGTGTTTCAATTAAGGCTTAGGGTTGTAGCTGGGGTTGTTCGTGACCCATTCGTGGGTTGGGATGGTTAGCATCCTTCGTCCGTTTAGATTTTGTTTGTAGTTTAAATTTAAATTCACGTTCGGTGATTTTGTACGGCGTTGAAAGCGCAGCTCTGCGGAGCCAACGTATTTAGTTAAATCCGTAATTTATTTTGCAATAATAATAAAATGCGCTTTAGTTTTGGGTAGGCACTTTGTTAAACTCGCGATGGACTAAGTCGGTGCGCAAACTAGGGGGGTAGCCGAAGATGCCTGGCTACTTTCCCTCGCCGGGTTTTTTGCCGGGAATCCTATACTCGTGCGCTGCCATCCGTAGGCCTTCACTCTAGAGGTAGTACCCCTGGTGACTCCTGGCCGAAGGGTGGGTGTGGAAGTGCCTGAAGCATGCAATCATGTGATAGATCTATAGCCAGGGGGAAACTGAGGAGTAGCCGCTACGTGGCAGGTATAGGTCGCGTTTTAGGCGTTTAACACCGGGGTTCGGCAGGGACCCACGTAAACTCTGAACAAACACGCGGCGGTGTTAGTTCTTTTTTTTAATTAGCTCGTGAACTGCGAATTGCGAATTGGGGGTTTGAATGGTGTGTGATGAATGTTGAATGAATGCTTAATCAAAATTCCCTTTCAGTACATCATCATCATCATCAACAGGACGTAAGTTGACTAAAAAAAAAATTGTTTGTTTCAGGTTTCTAATCTATTTTTTTTTTCTATTAATTTTCAGATCAGAGGTGGCGTAAGTTAACTAATAAAATATTGTTTGCAGGTCTCTAATCTGTTTATTTGTTTTTTATTGTTTTACAGATCGCTGGAAAGGTAATATTTTTGTTTAATAGCTTGGCATTCTGACAGTTTGATTAATTTTTGTGTGTATTTTATGATTGCAGGACTTCAAGCTTCAAGTAGCAGTCTTCCGTCGTTGGAAGTGGCCCAGCAGCTTCATCTTTAAGCCCAGCAGCTTGCAATAGACCACCGAGGGAGCACCCCGCCGAACTAATCAAAACATTCTCTTTCAGCTCAGCATCATCATCTTCACATCAAAACTTCAAGCTTCAAGCTTCAAGCTTCAAGTAGCAGTCTTCCGTCGTTGGAAGTGGCCCAGCAGTTTTCATCTTTAAGCCAAGCTGCTAACAATCAACCGCCGTGGGAGCGCCCCGCCGAACTAATCAAAACTTTCCCTTTCAGCTCAAAATGATTGCTACAACATCAACACGTAAGATTCATTTAAAATAATGATGAAAAACTTACTAATCTTCAATTTATTAATATATTTGTATTTTTTATGTTTTTAGGCCATCCAGAACCAGAACCAGAGCCCAGCAGTGAAATCAGAGCAGAGCCCAGCAGCGAAATCGGAGCCCAGCAGCAGAACCAGAGCCCAGCAGTGAAATTAGAACCCAGCAACGGAATCAGAGACCAGCAGAAAAATCAAACCACAGCAGCAGAACCAGAGCCCAGCAGCCGTCCAAGAAGTCCTCCAGTAGCTGCAGAAGATCAGTACATCAGTAGCAGCTGTTCCTGTCCTCAGATTCAACTTTAAAGAAGTCAACTGATTAATTTCAGCCCGCTGCTTGCAAAGTTCAAGTGAGTTCAATTTCATTTTGAATTTTCCGACTTGTAATAATTATTTTGTTGTTACAGTTGCAGCACGCGAAGAAGCCGCTTCTCTGGTCTAGGTTTCGCTGGGGTTTTCCTATACCCAAAGGGAGAATTCCCGGAGAAGAGTTCGTCTCTTTCCCCTTAGTCATTGCCTGGGGGCGAACAAGGCTTACAACAACGCAACAGCATCGCGAACAAGACCTCAACAGCACAGCAGCATCGAGTAATCAACAATTGATCTTCGAACCTTTGTAACCTTACCTAATTCCCAAAATAAACACATTTCCCTAAAATTTACTGTTTTATTTATTTCTAAAACCTAATTTTATTGTTTTCAGGAGTAGTTAGGAAAATAAATGTATGGTTAAATAGTACAATAAATTAAATTCATTGATAACTTGTACGTCTTATTATTTTCAAAATAAATATTATTAAAAATTGAAATTGTATTATTGAGATTCAAGTTTTATATTTAAATTTAGTTTATATTTTTATTTTCTCAATCAATCTTTTGAAAATTCAAGAGCAAAGTTCAGAGACTCGTCGCAAGCGGCAGCATCTGTCAATAAAAGCTACCAAAGAAATATTTATAAAATAAATTTATTTTTACTATTTTAATTATTCAAAAAATATGAAATCAATCTAAAATGAGATATTAGAATGTATTGGTATAGTTAAACATGCCAAATAGTCGCTAAATCTCGCTATTTGAAAAACTTAATTCAAAAACGTGCTACATGCTGCCATCTCTAACTAGTTAAACGAACTAGTGCATATTCAAATACATGTGGACGTACGACGTACGAGCTTTTATACATTATTTTTGATCAAAGCATATGTAAAAATGACATAACGACTCACATCCGACTTTTTTGTTGACAACAGTGCCACCATCGGTTATTTTACTCGCGGATACCAGCTTTTCTGAATAAACATCCAGCTATTAGTTCACATTTTGAAGCAAAGAGGGCACTTCATAGCTTGTTTGGAATAAATGAAAACTAAATATATTTTCTTAGGCTAAACGGCTACTTCTATCAAAAATTTTGTAAGGAATTTGTAATTTTATTTTCCTATTGTCCACCAGATTAGCATTATTTTTTTTTGCTACGCCACACTTGATGCTTAAATACCGATTATTTTATTGATTTATTATTTTTAAGATGAATAAAACAAAATTCATGTTCTATTGAAGATTTTATTCCATTATTCATACAATAAACAATTATTCCAATTTATAAAAGCTTGGGATGCGGGTTTCCCGTTAATTAGCTTATATTCAAATTTTAACTTACTCTAATAATTAAATATTAATTAGGAGACTATATTACTTATTTTTGACTGAAAGAACAGTTACAGGTTTCTAAAATACAATTAATTTTGTGGGATGGAACATTTTCAAGCCCAACTACTTCTAAAATTAATTTAAATATTTCTTAGAAATTAAACGACTGTTAATTTTGTAGGAGTTTAAATTGGAAATTAGGAAATGAAACAAAAGTTCGAAAATTGTTGAATAATCGATGCTGTTGTGATGTGAGCCTTGTTCCCCTCCAAGCATTGATAAGGGGAAAGAGACGGACTCTTCTCCGTGAATTCTCCCTTTGGGTCTTGGGAAACCCCAGCAAAACCTAGACCAGTGAAGTGGCTTCATCGCGTGCAACTGAAAAAACAAAATAATTAATACAAATTGGAAAATTTGAAAAGAAATAAAATTTACATGAACTTTGCAAGCGGCGGGCAGGACTCAGATGACTCTCTTGGACATCTATGAAGTTCTCTGGAGTCTGGTTGTTACTGCAGCTACAAGTTGCTATCTTCTGGACTCTAAATTAAAATTATAAATTTAAATACTGGACAAATAATTTTAGCAATAGCTAAAAATATTATATTACCTAGCTGATAATGCAATGAAATGAATATTGAGAGTTGATTTTGGCAGCTGGGCTCATCCTCAGCTCCTCCCATGTTGTCCATTCACTCGATGTCCATCCACCTCAACACTCAATGATTAGAAATCTGCGCAAAAACAATACGTAATAGCTGAAAAAATAGATTAGTACCTGAAAAGCAAAGCTATAGTCTGTTTTAGTTGAAAATGGTTCAAGGACTCTTATGGAACTACAATTTGAACCTTCTGATCAGCCAAAATGCGAACCAATTTCATATAAACATAAATTGAACTTAGCTATCTGTCAGTTCAATGGAAAAGTGAAAAAACTTTTCTGCATATTTTTTACTTACTTGTACAAAGTAACAAGTAAGTATTGTGAAACCGACAAAATTCACCTATCGAGATTTTGATGAGAATATCCGTTTTGAGCATCCCTGAATCCATTTTGATTATTTTTGGCTTGATGTCGATACGTATGAGCGTGCGCAAATCTTAATACTGGTTAAACGTATAATGTTAAAATTTTGTATTTAAGACTGGTATAAGATCTAGTTGTGCACCTCGCATTATGGTTCCAATCGTCTGTACTGGAAGTGCACTTTACTTGAAACAGAATGATCAACCGTAGGATGTTGAAATTCAGTATTTGAACTTGATGTTGTATAAGAATGGTCGTCTGCTATTTTTGTATGAATCAGCAAAGCCAGAAGTGCACTTTACTTGAAACGTTTTTTGAATTTTTTGCATAATTATAGAATGATCCACCATTGCACATTAAAATTCTGTATAAAGAACTTCTATAACATCCTATTGTACATCTTGCATTATGATTGCGATCGGCTAAACCGGAAGTGCACTAGTTTAAAACTTTTTTCTAATTTTCCGCATAAATTCAGAATGATACGCCATAGGATACTGGAATTGCATTTGAAATTGCTGTAGCATCTAAATGGTCATTTTCTATTTTTGTAACAATCGGCTGAGCCGGAAGTGCATTTTATATGACAGACTTTTTGAATTTTTCACATAAATTTCAAACAATCAGTCGTAGAATATTTAAATTTTAAATTAGGAATTTTTATATCTAGCTATACACCTTGTATTATGATTGCTATCGACTAAACCGGAAGAGCACTTAATTCAAAACATTTTTTGAATTTCTTGCATAAATCCAAAACGATTGAGCGTAGACAGTGAGAATCCAGTATTTAGGACGATTATACCGTCCAGATGCTCATATCCTATTTTTATTGAGGTCCACCAAGCCGGAAGTGCACTTTACTTGACGATCTTTTGGAATTTTTCGCATAAATTCCAAACGATCAGGTATAGAATATTGAAATTTGATATTTCAGTCTGCTGTAGCATCTGAATGATTGCCTACTATTTTCATAGCAATAGACTGAACCGGCATAGCAACCGATTTGGCTGAAAGCGCATTTTGCTTGACAGATTTTTAGAATCTTTTGAGTAAACCTAAAACGATTAACTGTGGAACGATGAGATTTTGTGTTTGATTTAATATATCCAATGATATATATATATATATATATATATATATATATATATATATATATATATATATATATATATATATATATATATATATATATATATATATATATATATATATATATATATATATATATATATATATATATATATATATATATATATATATATATATATATATATATATATATATATATATATATATATATATATACATATATATATATATATATATATATATATATATATATATATATATATATATATATATATATATATATATATATATATTCAATTATGTACAAGTAAGTCACGTAAGATTTTTCTTAATTGATGATCTTCAAAAATGATCTCGTAAGCGGATAGCCTTGGAGAAAAGTTTCAAAGAAAGTTGATGTCTTGAAAACCAATGTTTAAAATTAGTCAATTAGTGATGTCCCCACTAATTGTTGTCTATTACAAATATTATAGTTTCTTAATTATTTCATTGTCTATTATTGCTTTTACTTCAGAATGTTTTACTGAGAATGACCGAATTTACTGCCAATTCTAAAAACGGGAATCTAATAATTTTTGGAAAAGTTATATCGGAAGTGAAATGTCAGAAATGGTTAATTTTTTAATTTTGTTTATTAGTTGCTGTGCAATTACAAACAGTACTACTCTTGAGCAGTTGCATGTCGTAAGTACAAAGTATTTTTGATAAGATTATGGACGAAATACAGAAAAAAATATCTATATTCAATGCAATTTCATTTAGAGCATATTATTGGTAAGAAATAAAAACTATTTTGAATGCGTGCTCCTTATTGTATAGCGTGTTCTTTATAATTCTTTTTATTATTTTATGAAAAAATATTATATCAGCTACTGCACCTCGTTAAATATCAGTTTTGAAAGTACAAAATTTGAATATTCATGTAATGTTAGCAGTGCCAGATTAACTATTTTAATTGAGTTTTTTTATGTTCAGGCAGGCGGGGCTGCACGTGGCATCCCATGTAAGGCCTGTAGCACTTGCTACTCTTGCTACGTGGCTAATCCGGTACTGAATGTTGGCAGTTTTGTGCTACTAAATACAAAATCAACGGTTTTCAGATTAAATATGGCATTGAACGGTCTAGAATTCAAATAATTCGATAAGAAATAAATGAATACAAAACGAAAGAGAGTTGAACTGATTTGAATTATCGTGAGATAAAGACTTTCCTAATTCGTTTGTGAAATCGCTCCCAAGTCGAAAGTATTATCCAAATCTTGATCTGTAAAGTCAGATTTTCAAAGTGAGAAATATAGTCAGTTGAAATTTGTTTGATAGAGACATCACTAAACTCAGACTTTTTATGTGAACAATAGTATTTTTATAACCGATATCTGCGAATAAATATTGAAAACATAATGGTTCATGGGAAAAATGGAAATAAAAAGAAAAACTCAATGATTTGTATTTGATACTAGATTTTTTCATCGTAGCAGGCCTAAATCTTTGGGCAGAATAGAGAATATGCATGAAATTTTAATTTCGTTCAAATATTTTTTTCCGGACATTTGTACTAAACCATCATTTTAGTATTTATTATCTTTTTGATTGCTTAAAATTAATAAATAGAAATGCAAATTAAGCGCGGGAGATTCAAAGATCTAAAACGCAGCATCATTGGTTAAAACGAGATGTGACGTCAAATACTATGCCAACAAGTGTGCACTGCTTACATGTGTATGGCATTGCAGGCTTCAGATTAGAAAACATAGTAATAACATGTGTGTTGTGAATTCATTTATTGTTCAAAGTGTAATTTTAGCATCCTAGTGAGATTATAAATCATTCAAGACAAAGTGGTTTTGTGAAAGCACAACCGGATAATCTGCAAAGAGTAGATCCATTCATGATGTCGTCTTATTTCCTTTCAAAGCCAAATTTTACGTCCGCTGAAGTAAAAGAGTGATCACTGTAAAGTAATTATTTAATAGTAACACATTATGCACGCTATTTTAATAAATACAATCCGAAATATGATGAGCAGTAAACATAACCTTTAATTTTTGTTTATTTTAAAACGAGCAAATGTTAAACGAAGCCGCATACAAACACTGTATTTTATCGCTAAAACCAGTCACATATAATGCTATTCATGATCTGTCAAATTCATTATGATACTTCATCTCTTCTGATAACCTTACATAATTTCTTACATATTTTAAAACCTGTCTGGATTGGAAAAAAGACTTTATCAGGTACATTTCTGATAGTATTTTGCATTCAGGCACAATGCAATACTTATAAACTGACTTTTGAGCTTTTTTAATACTAAAATAAGCTGAGAACGAAAACATCTGCAGTAAACAATAGACTGTAATGTCACTGGACATAGTATTTGACGTCATCAATAGAGCACGCGAAAATGGCGGCGCTTAAACAGCTCAAAACTATTCTCAATTTTAAATATTTTTTCAAACTTGATTATAGCACTTCCAAACTTAATTTATATTTTTTACTATGTTATAATGATGTAATCAGTGAATTAAAAATATAAAATGAATTCATGAATATACTCTATTAATACACAACTGGTAGTGAAAGTCATACTTTTTTTATGATGATGTATGGTAGGATTGCAGTTCTGTGATTTCAACCAGCGAGCGGGCACAATTTTTGAGAGATTTTGGGAACGTCAATATTTTACAGAAAAAACCACATACTTTTTTATGTAGATTTTTCGTCATAGCGATCGAACACCGGAAAAAGAGAGTATATATCCCAAGGATCCACATAAGAATGATACATGGTATTTTCCAGGATTTGCTCACTCAACAATGGTAGCACATTTCATAATATCTTCTTTAATATAGCATTTATTCAAATTATGAATTGAATTATTAAAGTAGTCCATATTTCAGTACGAAAATTATAAGAGTATCAAATTGGTGAGGCACTTCGAAGAAGATATTCCGAGTTTTTGGGCGACATTTATACTCCTGATACAGTGGAAGCTTGGAGTACAGATTGGAATAGAACTAAAATGAGTTTGGAATTGGTTCTGGCGGGACTGTGGCCTCCACCTCATTCTCAAACTTGGAATGTATTTTCACCCTGGCAATCAATTGCTTATAATTATCCCCCCAAGAAGTTCGATACAGTAAGTGAATTGAAATTCTGATATTCCCCAAACTATTAGAGATACGAAAATAGTTGTCAGAAACACAAACTGTGTGAAGAAAAACTCTCTTTATTACTTTTCACCAAATGAAAATGCGAAGCTTTATTCATAAGATATAACTTAAAATTCAAATAATTATTTTTATATAACAGCATAGGAGGAAACTGATCACACGAATATTTTCCAAACTATGAGAGATACAAAGAAAATTTATAAGAACAGAATTTGTGTGAAAACCGACTCTCCTTATTACTTTTCACCAAATGAAAATCCGAAGCTTTGTTCACAAGATATGACCCAAAACTGAAATTCAATTATTCTTATATAACAGCATACGAGGAAATCATTATACTGATATTTCCCAAAATATGGGAGATACTAAAATATTTCTACAGAAGAAAAGTTGTGTGAAAATAGACTCTCCCTATTATTTTTTACCAAATGAAAATCCAAAACTTTGTTCACAAGATATTGAGTAATATATTCTATCTGCCATATGTTTTGAGGACTCATTTCGTATGCCCTTCATATTTACAGGAATATCTTAGAGTATCCAAACAAGAAGAATTTGAAGGATGGTTGAAAAGGAATTCAGATTCAATTAATTACATAAATGAAAACAGTGGTCTCCAAATTTAGTCATTATTGAATATTCCCCGACTTCACTCCACTTTAACCACAGAAGTGGACCAGCAAAATATATCCTCAATTTTTGACTCAAGGAACGATTTTAGGCTATGAATTGCAAACTCATAATGAGCTCCTGAAACGTCTTACTGCTGGTAAGTGCTTCAAATTAGTTTATTCCTAGCCTGCATGACGCATTCAAGAGATAAGATAGTTTCTGTCAATGTAGTTGTGATACTGGCCGAATGTGGAAAATACTGGTCAAGTATCAATTTTTTTTCCATGATCAATCATCATTATTTTAGTTGCTTAGATGGATGATAAATAAGACATTGTTGCCAAAATTCTAATATTTAAACATGAAAATTACACAGGCAGTATAATATTTATGGAATAACAGAATGATTTTTATGAATATCGTAAGATAAATTATTGACACCCATAGTTCTCCAAAGTTTTCAACAAAAAATATTTTAGGTCCTCTTCTTAAAAGAATAATTGATCATTCGAAGGATAAGATCAGAAACTCCAAAAATCATAAATTGTTTCTATATTCAGGCCACAAATACAAAATTGTACATACACAAGCAGCTTTGAATGTATATAAGTCTCATGTACCTCCATATGCTTCCTATATGATTTTTGAATTACATAACATAAGTGGTAAATACATAATCAAAGTGGGTATTGGAATTTGAAGCTGGATTTTTAAAGTAATTGAACATTAATTCACAGTCTTAGATTAGCGATATTTGTCCAATTCTTAACAGTCTAAGGTATCAAGGATGTTAAAAGGACAATAATGCTTGAGGTCAACAGTGTATTTACCGAGGGCCTCTGGCCCGAGGTGTGTACGTTGGTCGTAGGAATTATCGTCCGTTTAACTCCCGTGGTGCCTTCAATGTTTAATATCCGACTTTTGCTGTATTTAAATCAAAATTTTTAGCAATGTATGTCCCGTCATTGCGATTTGTGTCAGAGAAATTACTCCAGTTACTTATTGTTACTAGGAAACTTGTTTGTTATTTTTCAAAATAAACTCCCTCGGATATTATTTGTTACGTATTTATCCTAAAATCAGTATTATTATAACAACAATAATAAACTTGCCGGACAATAAATGAATTAAGATTGAATCACAATGAAGTTCACTAATCAGAAACTGTGGATTATCTGAAAGACTTCACAAAATGTACATATAATTTTTTTTCGAGAATTTTATCATAATGCTCAATTGTTAATAATCCCAGGATGTGAAGCATTCTGTCCATTAGAAGATTTTATAGAATTGACAAAGAATTTGGTTCCTTTCGATATTAATGAAGAATGCTTCAACAATGTTTCCATAAATTAAAATTAAAAATTTTGTGTAATATTATTCATGAATAATATTAGCTTCAAACTTTTCGAAATCTAATCGTGTATGCATAATAAAGAAGTTCTCAAAGCATAATTTTTGATTATCAAGGAAACCATAAAAACACAGAATATTTTAGATAAATCATGTAATATATTAAAATGATAAGAAAAATGTTTGATTCACTGGTAAGTTTCAGGAACTTAAAAAATATTAATGTCCTATAAATTGAAAATATAATCAGTTTGTAGAAATATGGTATAGATATAAGTAAAAGCTGTCAGTAATGATACATATACCTATGTTATATTTCTCAGAATTGTGTGGTTATCTTTTTATGGAAATAAATATTACAAACTGCAAGGCCAGCAAATTAATTCTATAATTTTCTCAAAACGGATATAATTTTTTTATAGAGGAAGTATTGTAATCGTGATTTTTTGACGGTTCGAGATTTCGATGAAACTTCACGTCTTAGACCCTTCTGAACCCGAAAAACAATTTTGAAAAAGTCGGAAGACTAACCGTCTGGAAGCACAATAACTTGAGAACGCGTACGAATTTTCGACTGTATTTTATATTTAAGTTTTTCATCAAAAAGCTAGGTTCAATTTTGTGGATGAGCTTTTTTCAACCAGTGGTATCAAAACTTTATTAATGGAACATCCTTATATTTTTCTGAACCAAAGAAATAATGAGAATCTTAATGTGGAGGATATTTAAACGATTGTCAATTGTCTATTTTACGAATTCTTTGAATGATGTCTAGTTTGGTATCAATTTAAAGCTCTCGTGGGGATAAGATTAGTCGATATCAAAAATAAATAATCAGTGAAATCCATGTTACCATCTTCAAATTACACTTCCGGCGATCAAATGTCGAAACTGTGTGTTCCAATAAATTAAATAGAAAAGTACTCTTCATTTTCAAAAATACTCATTTTATGTAATTGCCATCTGTTACTTAAACAATGACAGCTGTCAATTTGAAATATGCTATTAATTGATTTCGGAAACATCAATGAAACTTGCAATGAGATTTATGGTCGGGAAAATAGTCTATATCATTTGATTATAAGGGCCGTATAACACACTGCATTAAATACTGCGTTTTGATTTGCACTTGATTGCTGCATATTGATGCAAAGAAAAATGCACCGCATCATACACAAAACATTTGAAAATTTGTTTAGAACGATACACACTAAAATCTATTTGAATCTTATAAATTGGTTCGGATAGCAATGAAATGAGGAACAATCAAGGATAATGTGAAAAAATATCAAAGGTCATGGATAAAATACCATATAAATAAGATAGACTCTCTCTCTCTTCTGAGAATTAACACAGATTTTGCAAGAAAAAAGCAAAAGGCAGTTAATGTGCTGCAGAATATTCTATTTACATAATTTTCTAAATTAATACTGTTCTATTTATTACTGTGATTCCAGCCTTCTGAATGGTCAAAATGCAAATCAAGTTTTCATTAGCACCAAAATATTTACCCTAATAGCCATAGTAGAAAAGATGAAAAAGGATTTCCAATTCCTATTTTTAGGATTAACTGGTTTCATTATTTTCATAATTAATTAATAAGACGACGTTTCGGTCATTAGGATTGTAAAGGTGCTTCCCTAAGAACTCATTGCAAGAGAATTTTCATTGAATTGGGAATAATGACAGTTGCGTCATTATATATTTATGAAATTGTTCTATTTGTTAGAAATAATGGCTTAGTATTTGTACGCAATAAGGATATGTATGTTAATATGCAAACAAGAAATTGTGACAATTTAAGTGTTCCCGTTCACAGGTCATCTTTCTTTGCCAATAGTACTTACAACATGGCAATAAAAATATACAATTCTCTGCCAAGCCAAATTAAAAGTATAAACAATTTAGAAGAATTGAAATTAAATTTGAAACAATTTCTTGTAAACAATAGTTTTTATAGTGTTAATGGTTATTTAGATTGTATTTTCAATTGATTTTTGTTTGACATTGTCTATTGTGTTTCCGCCTTACAGACAATAAAGTATTATTATTATTAAAAAAAAAAAAAAGATTCAATTTTGTCCAAATTACAAATTAGTAATTCAGCTGAAACTTTGGATTTGAAAATTGTTTCAATCCTAATGGCCAAAACGTCGTCATATTGATCAATTATGAAATAGTAAAACCAGTAATCCTAAAAATATAAATTCAATAGTATATTGTGTGAAGACGATTTCAGCTGAGGGTGAGTGTTGCTTGCCCGAGCGAAGCGAGGGCTGGCATAACCCTCGGCTGAAATCGTGTTTTGTCCCGTGCCACACACTGTATTTTTCATAATACCTGCATTGAAACTTTCCACATTACAAATTTGTCATAACAAAGTAAATATTTTTTTTTTGATCTCGCAGTCGAGAATAGCGGTTTGTGCTTTATTAATAAGATGTTGTGGTGTACTTGAAATTGTCGTATTAATCCTTTTTTTCTTGAAACTAATCGTCTTTTCAACTTAATTTACAGTTACGAATACAACAACTGTCAAATTATCTTAGGTTATATGATTTTCATTTAGAGATTGACATTGAACAAATGCGACTCTGTCAGGGATAAAACGATGTAAGAAACAAATTCAGCGGGCAGAAACAAGCTTGTTTCTCCCCTAGGGAAGGAACAGACTTATTTCTGCCCGGCTACACTCGCATTTGTCTGAAATTGTCTTGTTTCTACTCACAAAACAGGCGTGAAAACGCGCTGTTTCAATGCAGGTATTATGAAAAGACTTTTTTTCAACTTTCCTATAGTTATCTTCTCGACGTTTTCAACTCTTTCAACCACTAATTATTTAAGACAAAAACATTCCAAATAGATGTAAGAAGGCATACAATTCTACATTCAAATCAATGAAGAAAATTTGTTTATCTTTTTTTACTCCCATGGCTGAGACTATTGAATTGTAATTACGTGAATTTTCTAATTTAATTTTTGCAGTCATGAAGCATTCAAAAGGAACACTGTTCAGTGACTTGGAGGTAGAATTTTATGCTTCACAACATTTATTGGAAATATTTTTGTCTGAAATAACTAAGGAATCAATGCCAGCGAAAGAATTGATTTATTATATTGAAAGCATATATTTTATTTATCTTGTTATACCCCACGTATAAATTACTGCTGGAAAAATATTAATTACTGGTCGCTTTGTTTCTTGGAATATATTTATGTTAGGCCAATAACATTAACTATCATTTATTGTTACTTAAGTACTTAATCTTAGAGCCTATCTACCTTTCAAGGTGTAAGGCTAGTGGTTGCTACTTTTCTTGTTCATTCTGCTTCTTCTTCTTTAGGTACCCGCTTCCATACCTCCTCCCATTTTTATTTCATTTTGCTTCCAATTTACATCCTGTCTTTCCCAGTGCTATCTTTATTTCTTCTTTTCATATTTCTCTAAGTTTTCCTCTCTGCTTTGTTTTAGCTGTTCTTGCTTCGTACACTTTTCTTGTTTTTCTCCTCCCATTCTCTGTATATGTCCCCACCATCTTGATTGTCCTCCTCTATTATGTTTTCTATCGGTTTTACATCCAGTGCCTCTCTATATTCCTTGTTTCTTATCCTATCCAAGATGGTTTTTCCTCCCATTTTCCTCAGGAATCTCATTTCAGTGCTTTTTAAGTTACTGCGTTGTCTTTCTGTTGTTGTTCAGGTTTCTGATCCGTATGTCAAGATAGGCACAGCTGATTTTTTGTACACTTGTGTTTTGCTTTCTTTTGATATTTCTTTATTTGTTAATATGGTGCTCTTCAACACATTAAATAGTCTACCTGTGGCTCCTGTTCTTTCCCTTATTTCTTTATCTAGTTTTCCGTCTTAGGTCAGTATTGTTCCTAGATACTTGAATTTCTTGACTTGTTCTATAGCTTCTCCTTCTATATCTTGATTGTGTGATTTTCCCCGTTTCTGCTTATGATCATCGACTTGGTTTTATTGCGGTTTATCTTCATGTTTATTTTTTCTAGGTGTCTTTTAAATAGTTCTACTGTCTTGTTTAGTGTGTCTTCGTCTTTTCCTATCAGTATCATGTCGCCTGCATAACATATCTGTTACCTTTACGTTTTTCATTTTCCACTTTTTTATTACATACTCTTTCGCTTCCTTTTTTGCTTCTTTTATTGCTTTATCGATTACTAGTGTGTTATTTTTTGTGGACTACAGTTTTTTAATTGGAGAAACTTGATTATAGAAGATGCAGCTCTTCAAATTCTTATATCTTAATTATTTCAACGACATTTTTGTTTATTCCTTGACCTTATGTCTATTTTAAGTGACAATTCAGATTTTGAAGACAATACTAATTGATAAACGAATAGTATTCGATTCTATCTATGTATTTTAAAATGAAATCAGGATATTAATTATATTTGAAGCACTGATTATAAATTATGTGATATCATTTTGAGAAAAAACTTGCTAGAAACGAATTACCGCGTCGATGGTATAAAAAATAACTAATGATAGTAATGGTATATTTCATAATTTTTGATTGATTCAATGTTATCAATATTAAAAATACAGGACAACTGATTGATTGATATGAAAAATAAATTAAGAAGAAAATGTTATAAGAAAATTGCTCCAATCTGAAATTACTTTGATAAAGTATATTGGAAACAATTGATAATCAATCTAATATTTACTAACTTTTATTGTGAGATTTCTATGTAAGTATTATGAACAAAATCAAAATGAATCCGTCATAATAATTCACATCAATCAATAAAACTCCGATACGATTTTATCAATATCTTATAGATTAATGAATCTATAAGACTTTTTTCAGGAATTTGAACTACCAATATGTCCTCAGTCTCTCAAATGGTAGACATTGTAATGCAATTTTTAAATTTGAGCTCGATTTCAATTTCTAAAATGCCTTTCTTCACTAATTTTTGAAAAATAATTCTAGGAGTTCTTAGCCATTTCAGGGCAAGCTTAAAGTTTTCTAAGGAGCAACATTTTTTAAGCAAGGACTCCTATCAAGAACTCTAGGTATCTATATTATACAAATAATAAAGTATTAAGAGATCAAACAGTATGGCTTTACAATAAATAATTTATCTATCATTTTATAATTATAGTAATTAAGGTATCAAGGTTATTAAAAAGACAATAAGTGTACTTTCCGAGGGTCTCTGGCCCGAGGTGTGTACGTTGACCGTCTGTTCAACTCCCGTGGTGCCTTCAATTTTTAATGTCCGGCTTTTGTTGTATATCAATCAAAATTTTTAGCAATGTATATTCTGTCATTGTGATTTCTGTCAGAGAGATCACTCTAGTTACTTGCTGCAACTAGGAAATTTGTTTGTTATTTTTCATAATTATTTAAACATAATGCCCTCGGGTATTATTTGTTACGTTATTACCGTGAAATCAATGTTATTATGAAAACTATAATAAACTAATCGGACATTAAAAAGATTTAAGGAACCTGTCTTTCCAGTGCCGAGACTTTTAGAGCAAACGTTGTTTGATTTGGAAGAAAATACACTTGAAAAAGTTTCAGCTGAATAGCAATTGGTTGACCAAAAGTTTCACTGCCTTTATGTCCGATTGCTTTCATATTCAAGCAATTACAAAACATACAGTAAGGGAGCGAAGAACACAACTAACAAATGGATCAGTCAGGTATTGTGTAAAATGCTGCCAAAAGAACACACAGAATTAAATTTGTAGAGCTGTGTGTGCGATGTGTAAACCATCAAGAATTGAAGTGCTTCAATAAATACAATTGTAGAATAAGCTACAGATTTAACACTATAAACTTTCTTGTTCATTGATTCTCAATGTAACCTACTTACACTATCCAGAATAATCTTACAATATTTAATTAATTCATTCTACGTCAAACAATTGTTAAAAAAACCAAGATATATTATAATTTATTCAAAAAATAAGCACAATTAACCGATAAGCATATCTTCTTGAAGATATCATCGTACGTTTTATCAAATTTCCTTTTCTTGATCAGGGTCCGTCTCCATGTGGTATAAAAACCAAGCAAAAGATAATTCTCTCATATTCCAGTCGACCGTTCGCACAAAATCGTGTAGTAAATATTGAAGTTTTATTGTTTGGCGATAGTAGAGCGATAGCTGGTCTTACATCAAGTCAGTTGTCGTGGTTCGGGCAGTAATATTTTGAAATGTGCGCTGTCAGATTGTTTTTCTTAACACTTTTTCTAACAGTACATGAATTTTCCGCTCAGCAATGTGATCCGTCGTGGAATAGACCGAACAGAAACAATGATATGAAGAATTATTATTTGCATCATCATCGACATCTGCAGCACGGATCGGAGGTTCAAGATGGAACCGGAAGTGATACTTTGAGGCTCGTACATGTGGTAAATTCAATTTGAATATTTGTGAAAACTTGAACGCAAGATTGAATTTTTGACTGAAATAAATGTATATGATTGAACATCCCTTTAAAATATGATGAGATATGATGTTCTCTATTTTATACGAAGAGTGCACCACATTTACTTTAAATCAAAGAGAACAAAGAAAATTTATTTGAAAAATTGTGCATTTAATTGGATTTCTAAATCTTAAGTATGCACTTGATAAGATGTTTCATTTCATATATGCTGTATAAACTAATTTGTGATAATTTTTACCGGGAAATGGAACTTTCATCACATCAATTAATTATGAACAGTTTTGAAGAGTCGATATACTCATAAACAAAATAATATTGCTACAGACTGCGCGATAAATATTATATAGATATTTTTATCTTTGTATATAATTAGTAATATGCTGAAAATTATTGTTTACTGGTAAAAAAAATATATTGAAAAAACAGATAATAAAATTAAATTCAAAATAAGATGTTTCAATGCACTCACGCACTTCATAAAATAGAATGAATGGATAAAAGTAGATGCATGAAAAAATGATATTGAATAATAATCAAAATTTGCATTGCATTCAACAGAATTCAGGAAATTTATTTTATTGCATGCGCGACATCAAAAGAAAGAGCTCCAAATTTTGGCCGCTATAAGTTTTTAACAGAATTAAGAAGTCAAAAAAATCTCCAGGCGTAAAAAAATTATGACATCTGTACATCAATATTAGTATGCAAAATGTCACATTGGAGTTGTTTATCATGACAACGTGCACAAAGTATTTCGTGCTCGTTTGCATGATAAACAACTCCACTAATATTTGTATTTCTATGTGATTTTGATATTTTTAGCGCATTTTTTGGAGAAAAACGCTATTATATTCACTTTGGCTGTCTGGCTGGCTGGCTGGCGTAACGCTGAGTCCTCAGCAATTATACTATTTACAGACTTGAAACTGGTACTAAATAAAAGCTACTGTTTCGTAGGTTTGCACAGATTGCTTTAATTCAAGCTCAGTGATTGTGGAAGATTAAATTATTCAATTACTTGTTTCAAGTGGAACGATGTTCATAGATACATATGACATTAGGGATATGGCAACTAGAATTTATTAGAGTAGATAAAAATTTAGTTACAACTTTAGCCGCGCGTGTCACTATTATTATGTACAGTTGTCAAATCTGTCCGGGATTCAATCAATGACTTGTTTGACGCGAATTTGAAGCTTATTAGAATGAATTATTATTATTGGTTGAAAAGTTGTTTACTTTTGGTGTACTTTTTATATAGCTTTGATAAAGATCAAGTTATCATTTTAAGGTACAGCACTTGACCTCCTGTCAGTCAATAACTGAACAATGAAGATTAAAAGGTATTTTTGAGTTTGTACAAGCATAAATTATGTACCTAACAAATAGTCAACTTGAAACTAGTACTAAATGGAAGCTGCTGTTTTGTAAGTTTGCCCAAACTGCTTGATTTCAAGCTCAGTAATTGTGAGAGATGGTAATTTGCGAAATCTCTGAAGTAACAAGTATTCATGAGTTGTCAAAAATGCGCTTTTATCACATAGATGATTCTTCCAATTTTTTTTTTTTATAATTTTTTGACGTCTATAGGAAAAATGTTGTATGCAACTCGTGCGCAATTTTTTTTTGGTGTTTGCTCAAGTACCAGATAATTTCGCGCACTAAATACATAAATAACTATTGTATAGTAGTTTTGATCAAAGAAAGGTGACGCTTTTTCTGATAATCAATATTCATCTTCTCAAATCTTTATTGAGATCGGTTCTAATTTTTCTATTTTCCATTCAGCGAAATTCTTCAAGGAGTACCTAGGATCTGAGAAGAAAATATGTTATATATTTTGCGCCATTAAATTACATACTTATTCATGTGAGTCCAGTCAATTTACTGAATAAATGACCCAATTTTCCGGATGAATGGTACTGACTTTTGTTTTTTGCCTTAATATCTTCGTTTTGGCATGTACAATAAATGTGCAAGAATCATTTTGTCAAATCATGATGCTTCAAGAGATACCGAAGGCAATGGATCAAAAATCCAATTTTTACCAGTTTTTCGCATATATCTCATATTCAAAGAGTCGTAGAGTATTTGAGATCAAGAGTAAAAATTAAATTCACACTTTTTCCTACAAGAAAAGTTATATAATTCATTTGCGTATCTCCAACTGTTAACGAGATATCGCGCATAAAATGTGCGACCTAACATTTTTCATTGAAAGTATAGTTGAAATATCGACAATATGAAATATTATACTTGACTGCAAATTTGTGATACCTTTTTAAACCTATTTTGATAGGAATATCCGTTTAGAGCATCCCTCAATTCATTTTGATAATTTTCGGCTTGACGTCGAACGTATAATGTTAAAACTCTGTATTTAAGACTGGTCTAAGGTCTAGTTGTGCACCACGCATTATGATTCTTTGAATTTCTTGCATAGCATTCTGATGGCTATCTTCTATGTTTGTGTCAATCGGCTGAACGAGAAGTGCACTTGATACAACAGGCTTTTCGAATTTTTTGCATAAATTCAAAACAATCAGCTGTAGAAGATTAAAGTTGGGTATTGAGCACTTCTATAACATCTAGTTGTACACCTCGTATTATGATTGTGATCGGCTTAACCAGAAGTGCAGTTTACGAGACAGTTTTTTGAATTTTAGTATTTAAAGCAATTGTAGCATTCAAATGATAAATTTATAAATTTATATCTTTTTAGTCTCACATTCTACCCCAGAGGGGGTGCGAAAAAGAGTGCATGATTGCGCGTCGGTGCACGTTGTACGCTCGGTATCTCATTCACGGTTATAGATACGCGAATAAGTCGTACAATCTTTTATGTAGAGAAAAATGTATACTTTATTTTTACTCATGAACTCAAATGCTCCACGATTGTGGGTTAATTAAAATGATCGAGTGAAAAATCCTTATATTAGATTCGTTTAACTGAGAAAACATATTTTGCAATGAATATTTGCTTGCAAATTCCGATTTATTCACAGTTTGCCAAAAACTGCTTCATTAACAAATAGAAAGAATTCGCATACTGAAGCAAAATATTAAAGTAAGTAGGCTTGTGAAAATTAGTGGAATTCAGTGAATGGTTCTAAGAAATGAATCCAGAAGGTAATTAGTTTAAAGTTGGTGGATATTTTTATCGTAAACTAATTATTGATATCATTATAACAGTGATTTGATAAATTCATTTCTTGTACTGAAAAATGATGTTTTCATTTAGCTGTTAGACAAAGATAAAATTCATGATGACGCATATTTAAAAGAAATCAGTTACAACCAGTTAATAATGATAATTTGTTCAAGACCCTCCTTTGAATTATTAGCTTTAGATCCATTTTTGCGTATGTGAAATTATTAGAGCGCAACATTGTTTTTCATTATGCGCCTGTCAGTTCGTTTCGTCATGATTTTCTGAGATTTTATAATATAATTGTCATCTGAAATGTAAATGCATTTAATTTTTGAATTAAAATTGAGGTCTAATTTGGTCGTATGACTCGCATTTCGATGAAATACTTGTATATTTTAAAGATTGAGTCCAAATAATAAATTGTTTGCTCATTTGATTATTTTGTTTCAGCTTTTTCGTCATGGGGATCGTACGCCAGATCCTGACGCATTGTACCCTCGCGATCCTTACGTTAATCTAACTTACTATCCTGTGGGCCTAGGACAACTAACTAACGTAACATCTTAAATTCAGTTCAAAAAAATTCCTCTAAATTCTTTCTCTACTACAGTTAGGAAAAAAGCAGGAATACCAAATCGGCAAATCCCTCCGAAAACGATACAACTACTTTCTCGGGGATATCTACACTGCAGAAGCACTTGAAGCCTTGTCAACGGATGTTAATAGGACGAAGATGAGCATCGAATTAGTCCTGGCGGGGCTGTGGCCACCAGCAAAAGAGCAAATTTGGAATAATGAGTTACCATGGCTAGCGATTCCGTATAACTATTATCCTGCCGCACAAGATAGGGTAAGAGGAGTTTAAGTAAAATGATTTGACTTTTTATCTGAAATAATGTATTTTGGAAAAAGATGACAAAGATAAAAAATGCAACATATTATTTAATTTCATCTATTCGAAAGTCAGGAAGGGGTTAGCCTAGATCGCGGTTTAGAGTTCCGCAAAGAATTAAATTAATCAATACAGGAACTAGATTAAGTCGATTGTATAATTTTTGCTACCACAAGGACCACACAAATCCGTTTTATTTGATAACCTATTTAAATATTAATTTGGGGTGACATTTTTGGGAAAATATCGAGATATTTTAAATTATTATTTTGAAACAAACACATTACCTGATTTAAAATTTTTGTCCAAATAAAAACAGTGCAGCTCCGACTTTATTTTTAGAATTTTTCTGTAACGTCGTAATTTGCTGCTGTGTTAATCCTTCGATAACGTTTCCGTCCATATGTCCACTATTTTATTTGCAGCCCAGTTCAACTTCACAATAAAATATTGGTAATAAATTCTTCTAGTGTTCAGAGATTCTTTGAAAACAAAAAACGTGAAATATGGATAGTCTAGTCTCATACATAATCTTTTCAATCAACAGAAATTAGTTTGCTTGATTCTAGTTTTAAAAATACCTATTTTTGATTTTTCAAGATTCTGGGGGATCCAAACGTCGTTTGTCCAAAATACAAGAAGCTCTACAATCAAAATTTGTTAACTCATAAAAATTTAAAAGATAACGAAGAATTACGAAGTTTTTACAGCTATATAAGTTATCATATGGGGCTCAATTTTACAAATCCAATGGATGTCTACAATATTTATTTTACTTTACGAGCAGAGGTAAGCTCAAAATGAATTATTAATGGATCATACTAGTTTTGTTTATACAAATTGTGTCATATTTTTCGAACCATAACATACAAACTGACTTGAATTTTGAAATTGTTCTCATTGAATTCTTTTAGGAAGGACTAGGATTGGAATTACCAGCGTGGACAAAATGTGTTTGGCCCCATAAATTTCTAGATGTCGCCCTAAAACAGTATGAGTTGTTTACTGATACCCCTCAACTAACTGGGCTTTCAGCAGGTAAAAAAATTATATGATATTATTTTCTAGAGACTCAAAACATCGTTGAATTTTTTTTGAACAATCTATTATCACAAGGAACACTCTTTTATCACAGCTAATTATTCCAATTCATTAATATTTCCAACAAATAATTCTGCGAATATTATTGTAAATTTGAAGTGAAGTTTGAATACAAATAAAAGGTTATTATCCTGTTATTTATAAATAAAAATATGTTATGAAGATAAAAGAACAATTTGTCCTTGCAAGTCTCCAAAATGAACATAATTGAAAAAAAGAACTTATATTTATCTTTAAATCTTAATTATTTGTTCGATTTTTTGTAAACATTATATTTAAAATATAATCTTATTTATTTGTGAGGAACACTGAGGTGAGCTACGTGAAGATTACAATATTAGAACAATAAAACCTTTTCTTCACTTTTTATTGGAATTACTTATGTACATTTCAGTAGCAGAGCTACTTTCTTCAGAGTATAATAAATCATAGCACAAAACAACTCTTATAACTACAAACATGATATAAAATTCCAAAAGAGTATCCAATCAAATCATAGGGTTTGAGATAGGCGGAGCCATGAAGTACACAGTGAGTTTGATTGAGAACAATAAGTAAAATCTAATCAAAGTTATGCAATAGAGATTATTTAAATAAATATGTTTTATTGGGTATAAGTTCTGTAATTTATTAGAAACACAACGTTTCAACAGCAAAGTGCTGCCTTTTTCAAGTGAAAAGAAATATAAATATAAATAAACAAAATTGTCACCACCTCCTGAAGATCTGTGGATGGTTCAGTTATGCGCCAAACCAAAAAGAGTAGAGCCAGATTGACCTAGAACCACAAGGAGTTGACAATTTCCCTATTTAGACCTTCATCATTATCTCCTGAAAACCTGTGGATATTGAATCATCAATTACAGGCAGAGCTCTACGATCCTAGGAGTTAATATATTTTAAACTAATCTAGTTATGATTTGTACTTTTATTTTTATTTTGGTTGTCTTGACAATTTTGTTTATTTATATTTATATTTCTTTTCACTTGAAAAAGGCAGCACTTTGATGTTGAAACGTTAGGTTGTCTTGACAATTTTGTTTATTTATATTTATATTTCTTTTCACTTGAAAAAGGCAGCACTTTGCTGTTGAAACGTTGTGTTTCTAATAAATTACAGAACTTATACCCAATAAAACATATTTATTTAAAAATGAGTTCTGAAAAGTTTTTTCCTTCATTAGAGATTATTTAAGTAGACATACGTGATACAAAACCAAAAAATGGTCAAAATACAGAGATTGAGGTGGGTGGAGCTAAGAACTACAGTGTAATAATAAAGTAAATTACAAGGAGAACTAATCAATGCAATTTAATAAAGGGTTATCCAACTTATTGCATAACTTTGATTAGGTTTAACATATTGTTTTCACTCAAACTCACTGTGTAGTTCGTGGCCCCGCCCACCTCAAGCCTCATGGTTTGATTGGATATACTTCCAGTATTTTGTATCATGTTTGTTGTTATAAGATTTGTTTTTGCTATGATTTACTGTACTCTGAAGATGGTAGCTTTGCTAATGAAATGTACATAAGTAATTTCAATTTATTTGTGGTCAAGATTTTTTGACAAATCTTATCTCTAGCCACGCTACTGTCCCCAGCAGCTTTTTTGGAAAAGTAATAGGGAATATCGATGAAATTCAAATTTGGTTCAAATTCCGAATTCTTATTGGCCGGACATTTGTACTAAACCATCATTTTGGTAATCAATATCTTTTTAATTGCTTAAAATTAATGAATAAAAGTGCAAATTTAGCGAGGGCAATTCAAAGTTCTAAAACGCAGCACCATTGATTAAAGCGAAATGTGACGTCAAATACTATGCCAACAAGTGCGCACAGTTTACATTTGTATAGCATTGCAGGCTTTTGATTAGAAAACATAGTAATAAAGTGTGTGTTATGAATTCATTGATTGTTTTGATGTAATTTTAGCATCTTAGTGGGACTATAAATCATTTAAGACAGTGGTTTTGTGAAAGCACAATCGGATAATCTGTCAAGAATAGATCCATTCATGATGTCTTATTTTCTTTCAAATCCAAATTTTACGTCCGCTGAAATAAAAAGAGTGAACACTGCAAAATAATTATTCAATAAAAACACATTATGTACGCTATTTGAATAAATACAATCTGAAATATGATGAGCAGTGAACATAACCTATAATTATTTTTTACACTGTATTTCATTGCTAAGACTTATCACATAGATTGTTATTCATGATCTGTCAAATTTATTATGATACTTTATCTTTGCTGATAGCCTAACATCATTTCTTACGTATTTAAAAACCTGTCTGGATTGGAAAAAAGACTTTATCAGGTACATTTCTGATAGTATTTTGCATTCAGGCACAATGCAATACTTATAAATTGACTTTTGAGCTTTTTTAATACTGAAATAAGCTGAGAACGAAAACACCTGTAGTAAACAATGGACTGTAATGTCACTGGACATGGTATTTGACGTCATTAATAGAGCGCGCGAAAATGGCGGCGTTTAAACAGCTCAAAATTACTCTCAATTTTAAATATTGTTTTAAACTTGATTACAGCACTTTTAAACATAATTTATATTTTTTACTATGTTATAACGATGCAAACAGTAAATTAAAAATATAAAATAGATTCATTAATACACCCTATTGTTAATGGATCAAAAATTATGAACCTCATTCAATTATTATTAATGTTATTGGTCTAAAATTCACCCTCACAAACCATGTCAATATAAAAACTATAGGTTGCTTGAAAGTTCAATTGTCAAATTGACATAACCGACTCTATGAGAGGTCGTTTGTGGCAATTTGACAACTGGAAACTATTTGTTATCTTATTATGCTAATATATATCAATACTTTAAAAAACATGCATAAATTTGAATTAGACGAAATAATTCTTTTTCCTCAAGATAGCTAAGGTATATTCATCATATATTTGACTGGAGTCCCTTATTTCCAATACTTTCATTTACTAAACTAGTCAGCTTCAATCATTTTAACCAATTTATTTCCTTCCCGTATATGTATTAACAATGTTCTCTTTTTTTCTTGGAATACGTATCCGCTGCAGGCACAATATATGAGGCGTGAAATAAAAGAAATGGTTATTTATTTCAGGATTATTGCTGGATAAAATAATAAAGGACTCCCGGTTCAGGATGAAAAACGTTTCAGCATCATCGCGGCGTAAAATTCATCTATATTCCGGCCACGAACGAAACATCGCTTTAACACTAATCGGATTAGGGGTTTACACCCCTCATATGCCACCCTATGCGTCTTACATAATCATAGAGCTCCACGAAGTCAGAGGAGTCTATGGATTTAAGGTAAATATCGCACGAATTTTAGAGTAGAGAAGCACTAGATGACACATTTTCATAATGTGATGAAGAAATTAATGGAAGATTAAATGTAAAATAGGTCTGGTTAGTGTTAGTCGAGAAATGAGAATTACCAAGAAGAATGGGGTAATAGTGATGAAAGTAGTAGCAGTACAGATTCTTGTTGAAAAGCATTCAATATCACGTAACCATGGTAAAAGAAGCTACCTGTCAAAATGCGCAGAATACTAATTTTGCTTCACGTAATTAAGATATCAAGGGTGTTAAAAGAACAATAATGCCTGAGGTCAACAGTGTACTTTCCGATGGCCTCTGGCCCGAGATGTGTACGTCTGTTCAACTCCCGTGGTGCCTTCAATGTTTAATGTTCGGCTTCTAATGTATTTCAATCAGAATTTTTAGCAATGTATGTCCTGTCATTGTGATTTCTGTCTGAGAAATTACTCTGGTTACTTGCTGTAACTAGGAAACTTGTTTGTTATTTCTCAAAATAATGCCCTCGGGTATTATTTGTTACGTAATTACCCTGAAATCAGTGTTTTAATGACAACAATAATAAACTAGCTGTACATTAAGTACTTTTTCGCTGCTTTTATTTGTGCGTGTTTGAATTCATTAAAAGTTTCTTGTAATGCTTTTGTGGAAGATAAATGATGGTTTGGTTATATTATATTGTCTGTTTTGTCAGTATTGAAATTTAATATTTTTGAAGTATAATGTCTATTTTAGCATCAATAAGTATAATATTGCGAAGCAGAGGAAATAAGTCAAGATATTTGATGTGCATTCTCACGATCAGAATAATCTTTACTAATAGGGATGTTCATTGCAGGTATTTTATCAAGATTACACTGAGGGACAACCAAAGTTGATGACCGTTCCAGGATGCGAAAGTTTTTGTGAATTTGATAAATTCTACAGGATTATTTATCTCAATTTACCTCATGAGTCATGTGATTTGTATTTTAATTCATGATAAGTATTAATAAATTAATATTATTTGTTTTTGTTATAAGATTTTTGTTTAGAAAAATCTATAACATGTATGAATAATGTAGCATAAAGTACAAAATATATTTATTAAAGAAGTTGAACAGTTAAAAGAATATATGCTTCATCTATTCTTGAATTCTTTTTTGAATTATTGTATTGAAAAAACTTTAATTATGGTAATTCTTTCATAACTCATGATGCAAAAAGTTTCGCATCGTATAACGATCTTACAAGGATTAAAGTGTTTTCTCAGACTTATCGGAACAGGAGCACTTAGATTGTGGAAAGCTGACATCCGAATTGAAGCCGTGCTTCGAAGAGGAGCACATGAAAGAACTGCTGCATGATCAGCTACATAACTCACACAACTAAAAAAGGAGATCTAATAATGTTTGTGCATGCTGTGCAAAGCATGGTCAGGAAGTTTTCTACATATTGTACTAACATTTATGGATGGTATCTACGACGACGAGACTAAGCGAATCCGAAATTGGTGGAAGAAGTGCTCATAAAAATCCTGGAGATTGAGGCGGCTGTGCAAACATCAAGATTAGCGAAGAAAATGAGGTAGTTGGAGCACGAAGAAGAAGAAAGACACAAGGACTTTCACACGAAGTCAGTAACGGGGGCGGTCTTCTTCTGGATTTATTCTAATGTCACCTAGAATGAGCAGATGAATCAAATGCTGGCAGTGCAGCAAGGAAGGTCATATTCAGGTAGATTGTCGTGCCACGTGCATTGTCGATTGTAGCACGAACACGTCGTCCGAGAAACTGAGATATATAAACCTACTTGCTCTTATATTCGGAAACTCAATTAATTCCAAGCAAACTTTATTCATATTTGCTTTTATATAGTATAGTCAGAATTAGGATCCCAAGACCAATATTGTCTTATATTGATATATGATGAGCAGTGGTGAAATTCACATACAACACCATCTATCGAGACTTCAACCATTTACGGTATGTAGATAAAATAGATATGAATAATAAATTGTGAGATTTATGAAAATTGCTGTGGAACATTTTAATTGATAATTAAAATTGAAGAGACTTGTGTCCCACAAGAATTCATATCTGAGAATCGGTTTTTAAAACAATCATCTTAGACAGGGGAGCAACTGTATACACGTGTTTCGTCCTTATTAGGACTCGTCAGTACAGTACAGCCAAACTCAGATAGTCAGAATTTGGATCCCAAGACCAATATTGTCTTATAATGATATATGATGAGCAGAGGTGAAATTCACATGCAACACCATCTATCGAGACTTGAAATATTCAGTTGCTCACCTGTCTAAGACGATAGTTTTAAAAACCGATCCTTTGATATGAACTCTTGTGAGACACAGGTCTCTTCAATTTTAATTTTTAATTAAAATGTTCCACAGAATTCTCATAAATTTCACAATTTATTATTGATATCTATTTTATCTACATACCGTAAATGGTTCAAGTCTCGATAGATGGTGTTGCATGTGAATTTCACCTCTGCTCATCATATATCATTATAAGACAATATTGGTCTTGGGATCCAAATTCTGACTATCTGGGTTTGGCTATACTGTACTGACGAGTCCTATTAGGACGGAACACGTTTTATTTAAGACTTTGTACACATAAAGGAAGCCGAGAAAATTCAGTTTTCAGTTGTTTGGGAATTCACGGAAACTATCTTACAAGTCTTATGAATACTAGGAATCTTTGGGGACTTTTATTCTTCAATCTTTCCAGGAAGATTTTGAATTTTTGTCAGTTTTATTTTGAGCTTCCCATTTTGTTATTCAAAAGGTCATCCAGAAGAAAGAAACAATCAGGTTTTTCACGTGAATTTTTCCTTTAGTTCATTTGCCCACTTTTAGAGGTAATTTTGTCATCAACGATCCCATAAAATTTTATACATTGATTTTTGTTCCGACGACTTGTTCTGTACTTCCCCGATCTATAATATAATAGGGGCAAAATTATAATCGTGATTTTTTGGCATTTCGAAATTGTGATGAACCTTCATGTTTTAGACCCTACTGAACCCGAAAAACATAATAAAAAAAAGTCGGTCTATCTGTCGGCCTGTGTGGAAGCACGATAACTTAAAAACGCGTGCAAATTTTTGACTGAAATTTTATATTCAAGTTTTCCATCAAAAATCTAGGTTCAAGTTCGTACATGAGCTTTCTTTAACCAGTGGTACTAAAACTTTACTGATAGAACTTTTTAAGTTTTTTGTGTTTATTTTATAAACGGTAGTATTTATCATAAAATATGAAATAATTAAAACTAATTCTTGACTGATTTGGCACAATATTTACTCGAAATATTTCTCAAAATTATCAGCGGTCCATTTGTTATTATATAAATTGAAATCACTATGAAATTCGTTATATTTTTTTGAACCAAATGGAATTGAAATTATTATCACTGATATTTTGATATCGCAAGCAAACGTTCGTCAATTGTTCTTTTAAATTCAAGTAATTTGACTCTATCGTATTTTGTATCACATTAAAGCTCTTGTGCAGATAATTCTAGTGTAAGTGTCAAAGAGGATGTCTAGTTTGGTATCAATTTAGAGCTCCCGGGGATGTAAGCTTAGTAGATATCAATAATAAATAATCGTCACATGATAAATTCAATTTTTTTCAAGAGTTCAATTGAAATTCGTAATAAAATTATTACGCATTTATTCTATGAATAAGATAATTTTTTGCGAGATATTTTAGCATCTCATGGTACAAATATTATGTTGCACACAAGACCTTGCTGTACAAAAATTAATTTACGTAGGATTATACTAGATTAGTCTAGATTAACTTGAATAACTAGTAAAGAAATATTGAACTTCTCTTATCTTTGTTACAAATATGACTGTCTCGTCTTTTTATATATGATATTATTTCAAGGGTGTTTTTTTTATAGTATCTGATAAATAGTCAAGTCTGGATATAATTTTTAACAAATTACCACAGATAAAAAGTAGAAAATGACAATTTAAACATGGAAATTAAGATAACTAGGAATGACGAGCATGAATACTAAAAATATAATTATTCATTGTTTTGTGCTAATTGATTCCAGCGGTATCAATAAGAAATGATTTATAGATCGTAAATACATATCAAAAAAGCGCATTAAATTATTACTAAGATTCTTGATACTAATAACACCTATAAAAAAATAACATGAAATTCTAAATTGAAAGCAAAGTACACTTTATTAACGAAAGAAAATTGACTATCAATTCCAATAACAGACTAATAATAATATTTTGTATTGTTTTGTACTGTCCACTTATATTATGTACTGATTATTTACTATTGATACCTCCATAATTTTCCTTGGAGATTTATTGCTGAAACATTTTCAGAGTCACTGAATTCATTCATGTATTAAACTTCATATTTTAAATTAAATAATACGAGGTCTTTATCCCGCAGTGGACCAGACAAATATTCCCGCAAACAATATATAATTTCCTGTGATTCAAGACGAATTTATTAAAGTGAATTGGTGCTTAGTGCCGATACATTATCTTGAACGGATTAAGAGCGTTATTGATATCTTAAATAAAAACTGTCAATGAGAATAGTGTTTGAAACAATATTAGTTATATCAGTGGGTAACTATGTCTTTGTGGAAATTACTGTTTATTTTAATTATCTGTTTGATTGAAGTAAAGTCTGACAGTGATTCTTCGGTTGAATTAGTTCATTTGGTAAGTATAGTCAAAATAAAAATGTAATCATCATGATTTTTTGTGTTCTAATATTTTTGTGACGTGTTGTTATTTTTTCACCTATTAATACTAGCAAGAAACAATTGACAATCGTTTAAATATCCTCTTTGACACTTCCACTTGAATTATCCCCACAAGAGCTTTAATTTGATACCAAACACGATAGAGCCAAATTACTTATTTTAAAAAACAATTGACGAACGTTTGCATGTGATGTCAAAATATGAATGATAAAAATTCTAATTCCACATTATGATTTTCATTATTTCTTTGGTTCAGAGAAATATAACGAAATTTATGATAATTTAAATTTTGATAATAACAAATGAACTGCTGAAAATTTAGAAAAATGTTTCAAGTAAATAATGCATTGATGAATTTTCGTCGAAAAAAGCTCGCAAATGAACAATAATAATTTTAATGTCCGACTAGTTTATTATTGTTATCATAATAGCACTGATTTCGGGAAAATTACATAACAAATGATACCCGAGGACATTATGTCTCAAAATAATGCTCGAGGGCATTAGTTTGAAGAATAACAAACAAGTTTCCTAGTTACAGCAAGTAACTATGGTCATTTCTCTGACCGAAATCACAATAACATGACATACATTGCTAAAAATTTGATTCAAATGAAACAAAATTCGGACATTAAACATTGAAGGCACCACGGGAGTTGAACAGACAATGATACCTACGGTCAACGTACACACCTCGGGCCGGAGGCCCTCGGAAAGTACGTTGTTGACCTCAGGCATTATTGTTCTTTTAACACCCTTGATACCTTTATTACCATATCTTCTTATTTCTTTCAGTTTATATAGTCTATGTATGTTACTGTACTATATTATCTTGCAATAAATTATTGAAACATGAATTTTCTATTTCATTTTTGTTAAAAAATTGTCCAGGACCTGTTGGCGCTAATAGTCAAATTAATGTGGAACTCAAATTGATGTGGAATTCAAGAAAATATCAAAAATGTCAATGTAACAGTCGAGTGAAAATATTTATTTGTGTATACAGGCCCAGAAGATAATTCTTAGACAGAACAGTCCAAAAATAGTTGTCTTGTCAACGTGGAATTTCCGCCCACCAACTATTTTGACGACATAAACAAATGAAACCTGTTTTGCTTGTATTGTGAATTAGAAACGTCAGAGTAGCAAATCTATAATTTTTTTGAGCTAACTTCCAATATTGACGAATTGTATTTGATAAAGTTGTAATTTTTTTGCAGTTTTTTAGGCATGGCGATCGCACACCTGACAAAAAAGATTTTTATCCCACTGATCCATACAAAAACTACTCATTTTATCCTGCAGGACTTGGTCAACTAACTAATGTAAGAATTTTATTAACTGTTTGTCTATCATCAAATTTTTTTTGTGTGAATAACGCTTATACTTATAGAGAATAAGAAGTTAAACATAGCACTATCATTTCATCCAGTTGTCATTCGAAGTTGAGTTTAGAAAATTAAGTAGACAAAATTTTGATTTATTGAATAAAGTATGTTTTTCAGTCGAGAACATTTTCGAAATCAAAAAAACTATTAAATAATTGATTAACTCTGACAAAAAATAATATATTATATATCTAGGCGCATAATTATACTTTGATGCTTGAGAATCAAAGTTTTTTGTCGAGGTGGTAGCCTGTACACTAATCATTCGAAAGCACCAAAGAAATTTCGCGCACGAGATGCATACAACATTTTCTCTACAGACGTTCAAAAATTATAAAAAAAATATATTAAAATACAAAAATTAGTGGAGTTGTCAAGATAAAATAAGTGCACGAAATGCTTCGTGCACGTTGGCATGATGAACAACTCCAATGCATCATTTCGCATACTGATATTGATGTACAAATGCCATCCTTTTCTGACGCTTGTAGAAAAAATCTATTTATTGATTTTTTTTAAATAAACTTGATATTTCAGATCGGAAAATCTCGAATGTACTCTCTGGGTACTGCTCTAAGGAAGCGATACAACGATTTCTTAGGAGAGGTCTATACCCCTGAAGCTATAGTCTCAAGAAGTACAGATTATGACCGAACAAAAATAAGTTTATTGTTAGTTCTGGCTGGACTGTGGCCGCCCCCTCCGCCGCAACAATGGAACCCTAATTTACAATGGTTGCCGATTCCTTTTGAATATAAAGCAAAGAAATATGATTATGTAAGAAAAACGTTATATCCTTGATTTTTCAATATAAAAGGTATGCACTTGATTCATGAGTCAAACACCTTTGACGTTAATCACCAGATAAAAAAATAAAATGAAGTTATTTAGGAGATACAGGACACTGTGAAGTGATCTTTGAAAATTAATTGTTAAAAATCAAAAATTGATAGTTTCACAAAATTGCACCATCGTCCTGAATAGGAGTGCAACTATAGACACCTTTTTATCTTCATTAGTACTCTTTAGAATTGTAGCCGCGAAGCAAATGAAAAGTGGGTTGATACATGGCATGCAGAGATATAAATCTGCAAAAGTGCCATCTACCTTAATACAGCCAAGATAGCAGAACAATTTTCAAAGGTCACTAATAAAAAAATATTTCAGTATATTTCAAGGCCAACTCATTATTGCCCAAGATATGTGAAGGAATTGGAAAAATTGTATAAATCTGAACAAGTGAAAAAATTCATTCTGGAGAACAAACTCATTTTCAATTTTGTTGAGCACTGTACTGGAAAGTCCATGAGAAAAACCATAGATATGTTTGATGTTTACCAAAATCTGAACTCTGAGGTGAGCAAAATTTTTTTCGGGATCAAGGGTTCAAGATAATTTTTTATTTGAAGTTGAAATTATTTTAATTTTATGTTTTTCAGACATCCTTAAATCTGACACTGCCAGATTGGACAAAAGATGTCTATCCCGAACCAATCCATACTATAGCCGGAACTCAATGCCATTTTGAAAATTATAACGACATTCTAATACGTCTTAATGGAGGTATTATTCATCATTTCAAGTCAAATAAAATAACAATGTGGAATATCTTGTAGGTCGTCATTTGAAGTATGTGCTAGAAAACGGACAGGATAAGATGAAAGGAAATTTGATTCCTGAGGGAAGAAAAATGTATCTGATTTCCGGACATGAGAATAATATAAACAATATTCTAGCCGCTTTGAATTTGTTTCATCCTCATGTGCCTCTATATGGAAGCGCTGTTTTGATAGAATTACATAAAGAGTTTTCTACTGGACAGTACGGATATAAAGTGAGTAAAAAGTCGTAAAAATTTGGAGAAACACTGCTTTAAATACAAATTTATTATCCCAAGTGATAAAAAAAAGATAATTTGATATTTTGAAATTGGGAAAATTTAGCTTCCTTCATTGATATTGTTGAAATGTTTTCGCAAACAAATACGTATAATGTATCACACATAACAGATACGTCAAAATATTATATTGATGACCTCGGTTTTTGTGAGATAACAGAGCTTGAAAAGATTTATTTCCGCACTTGATTTACGATTTGTGGATGTTTGTCATAAATAAAACAACGAAAGGATTTATTTGTTCCTTACCTTGGGTAGAAAGGATATCAGATGCAGTTTGATGAACGTGAAAATATGAATCCATCAAAAATAACAAATTTATAGTCAAGCACACCGTTTTTATTTGCTTGGAATGAATATTATTCATATTTTCATATTTTCACATGACAATTTAATTTAATTTCCATATTATGAATATTTGCCTTGAATTATTCATCTTCCAACTCCTAAAACTCAATGACAGTCGAATTCACCAAATAATAGAAGTTCTCAGCTACTCCACACTACCAAATTGAATTATATGATGGCTAATTAAGCTCAGATAATTGAAATAAACAATGCATCACACATATAAACTGAAATCTCAAAGATTGACTTTGAAGTGATGCAAATGTTAGGCTTGACCTTGGAAGCGATTAGGGTTGTTTACTCTAAACTAGGTCTTATGTATACATGATTTTTGGGTCATATTGGTGTAGCAGGGTGTGTCAAGAGTCTGTGCGCATTCTGAAGACAAAAAAATGGGTTAGTCCATATGACGATTTTTTTTAACTAATGAATATTTCTTTTCAAAGTGCATTTTTCCAATAGTTGATACCTGTTATAATTTATACTAAATTTTCTTGCAGATATTTTACCACAATTCAACTACTGAGGAACCAACTCTGCTGACTATTCCTGGGTGCGCCCAATTTTGCCCAATGGATACATTTATAAAATTGACCGAAAAATATATACCTGGAAACTATACTGCCGAATGTGAATCCGGAATAAATTTAGATTGATGGTGACATCTAATTATTGTTCCTCTTTGAATATAGAACAGAGTTTAGAAATAGCTACATAACAACGAAATAATTCTTTTGGGAAAATGTAGTAATAAATTCACACAAATTTGATTTCCACCGTATGTTTACTATATAGGGAGTCTCTTGTAAGCACAATATTATTTTTTATCAGTATTCTGCCTCTTGTTTAGTAACTTAGAATACACTATGTAAAATGTAATAAAGTAATAGAGAAATCCAGGATTCAATTTTCTATTGGGTTTATGTATTTATATTGTTACTTCATATTAAAATGTACCTAACCATCTAGACTACCAAATAAAATGTAGGTTTAAAATTTATTTATTTCATTGAACCTGAAAAATGGTCCTATAAAATAAAATTGAAGGTTGATTCTTATCTTCACGCCGATAAGATAGCCACACTATTAATTGTTTTATCGAGAAATGCATATCATTTTCTTTTTGTCTATTATTATATGAATTCATTTAAATTGTTAAATAACCTTCGAATTGGTATCGATAATATTGTTTTTTAAATAATTTGATAGTGGTATAACTTTGATCTTTTATCTTTCTGCGCATTAGGATAAATTTGTTCGCCAAAATATTTATTTTTTCAATATTTTATCAAGCAGCTCTATTAATTGAAGTGCTTTGAATCAAAATGGGGACTACTTACCATTTTTCAGCCACCTGCAACGCCATCTGAGTCTAAAATTGGCCTTTTCATCAAATCTGAAATAAATTATGAGAAACTGAAAAACAGTATTCATAGTATAGTCCAAGATTCCAGACTCGCTAGAAATTAGATAACAAAATGTGTGGAACAGAGTACTATTAGTATGTATTTTGATCGTACGCATACCTGCTAGCTTGAGCCGACGGCAAATTTACAGATATGTGCAAGAGGTACATTGGAACATTACTCACTTTTCTTAAAGTATGAGGGCTAATTTTCATATATGTTTTAGAGAGTATTTTTAACAATTGATAATTAACACAGCCAGACAGTGCCCATCGGCGGTGATTGCTGCCAGACGCTTTAAAACTTGCAAAAATTGACGTAATCTCACTTACAGTCTGAGTCCTGCATTTTATTTTTAATACTTTTTGTAAAAAGACAGACCAAGAGCGAGTTGTATGCTCATAGATACTTCGTTTACTATCAAGCATACAAATAAGGACCTTGCGCTCATACCCACAGCAACATTTCAATTGTGTCTGGAGAATGTTTGGCCCCTACAATTGGTCTGGCTGCTTACAAAAAGTATTGAAATTCTTTCCTGAGTATCATATATAAAAATTGGGACTCAGGCTATGAATAAGATTACGTTAAATAGCACCTAGTTAATGTAAATTGGCTAGCAAGTATGCGTGCGTACGATCAAAATACATATGCTAGTTGAGAAAAACGGTATATAATTTTCTTACAATTTATTTATGAAGCATGATTATAAAACCAAGCAACAATTTTGTATAACAACATTTTACAATCTACGATCCATTTTACATTAACCATTTTTTCAAAATATCTACTAACAATCTATATACAAATAACTTTTTGTGATCCCATACATTTGTCTTGAGCAGACAAAACTAGATTTATCTATTTTACTAGATATAAATATCATATATTTTTTTCTATTTAATGGCAACATATTTCTAGATTTCAATAATTCTCTGTCCATCCGTTCACATTTAAAAATAAATGTAAAAAATTTCAACAAATGACGGAGTCCGGCCCTTCTACACACTGAACACACGATAGTGCAAGATAAAATGATAAATTTTATTTTATGTGCGCATTTTTCTTTTGTCGATTTCGGTAAAAAATAAAATCCTATAAAATTTTACATGTTATACACATAAAAATTCATGAAGCAAGTGCAAGGTTTTGTTCCCCATAGTACAGGTATCCTATAGCGCGAAAATTTCCAACTTAATTGTGAAACACTTATTTGTATTTGTGCTTTGGTACGTACAGACCGACTTAGAGGAATGGATCCTTCCAATTGAGATTGTTCAATGAATGAATAATTGATAAATTTTTTGCCATAGATTAGTCATCCATATCTCTGTGTCAATCTGTGAAGTTTGTATAAAAATTTAACCAAAAAAGTCGGCTACCTGTATTATTTGATCAACTCTGTTGATTCAACAAATCAGCGGGGAATATTTTTTATTGCTATACTGCCAGTCTTTTCACATTTTGGCAATAATATTTTCATAAGTTGTTTTCGTATCTACAAATTTTGTCTCTATTAGCAAAACTATATTCATAGAATTCGGATTTAGTATTAAATAAACTGTACTTGAATTACATTGCTAAAATACGCCAAATTATTTTATAAAAATGAAAAATTCATCTAAATTCATTCAAAATTTTTAATGATGTAATTATCGAGCATTTCATTTATATTTTTTTTTATTTCATGGAAATTTTGGGGATCATTTTATCTAGGTGGAACCTAAGCATTTTAAAATTGCACTATTTAGGCAATTGTTAATTTATTTCAATATTCATTAAAATTTATGTGGATCGTTCTGTACGTAGATTAATTAATAAAAGTCTAGTACGATTTTCGAGGCCCCAGGACTTGTTTCTTAATAAATTTCGATTGGTAATGAATAAAGTGTTTTTTCGTAACATTTTTTTTTTTAATAAAACCTCATTACGCAGTAAAAGTAGTCTATGATATATAATATAAAAAAATTGCCATTAATTTTCAGTTGGTTAGTTCAAACAAAATAGACCAACAAGCTAAATTTTTGTATAGGTCTTAAAGTCTCCATCGATCTCGCTTGTGTATCATTTTTTATCCTATGTCAAAGGGTCACAAATCTCAATTTTTCGCTTATATCTCTGAAACGATGAGAGCTAATGGAAAAATAGACATAAAAAAGTTTGTAGATCGTAAAATTATCTACAATAAAGATTTCAATCCTTTGTACCCTATAAAGCACCGTCCTCGAGTTATCTTAATTTCAGACAGAAGGTCTGCACACATTTCTGTACCACTTCTGATGCAGTGTACTCGGCGCTTTCTGTAACGTGGATTTCCCAGTAGGTATACTGCACGATATATTTGGATCCAGGAAATTTAATGAACCATATTTTATTAATATAATGCAAATTGTAGCATCAAGAAAGATTACTCGTTTCTTATTCTTCTTCTCTATTTGTGTTGACTACTCTAAGAAGAAATATAATATATCAGTTAGATCCTCATCGATTTCGGCAGAATCTTCATCTGTTGCAATTGATTCAGCATGATTGCAAGAGTGGCCTTGACAATTGGCTCAACACAATTGTTTGTGCAGCCTTTATTGCAATTAGAAACAATTGTATTCAGCAGTTTCTCTGGAGCAAGTAGAAGTAAAGTCTGGGCTGACTCCAAACTATTATTCATCAATTTACAGTCTCAGTCTTTAGGATTTAGTTCATTGTCCAACCACACTTGCACTTGGTAGAACACACGAAACAAATCTTTTATTCCATCTTCAGTCAAAGATTCATTGCAAATGAAGCAAACTTCGGGAGCTCTTATAAAATTTAGTACTGGCACAGTTTAAAATACAAATACGTCTATTTACTTCGGAAAATCGTTTGAGATTGACTGGATTATTGACGTTACTCAAGGCCAACCAACTAATGGAATTAGGGACGGCCTCAATCGTAAATTCTCCATTATAGTATTTGAGTGCATGAATCACAAAAACCAATATTTAAATATTTTTTTCTTTGAATGATGCAAACTGGCCACATGAGAGCATAATCATATTTTCTAGGTACGCCTATGCAATTCCCTATCTTAACTGCGTTGCAAAATTGATGCCAAAAGTGCAATATTGTTAGAGAGAGAAGGTAACTGAGAGATAGGTAGAGGCGGGCCCATGTTTGTATGGAAGTAAATGGCGAGTTTCGCTATATTTAGTATTTTCATGTGGAAATATATTGTAAAATAGGAGCACAATGTTTCGTGCCAAATTGTAATAGTAGGTACAGAACTTGTAAAGAGAAATATTGTCTTTTTTCAGTATCCAAAAATGATATATTATTATATTATATTATAGAAGAGTGGTCGCCTAGAGATGTAAAAGTGAGTAGAAATTATTTTAAAATTATAATAGCAGATCTACTGATAATTCTATGTTAGAAATTGAAAGGTTATATCAATGTTTCAAATTATTAAACGTATCTAACCTATACTTTCAGTGAGAAATTCAACTTCGAGGAAACTTTTTGTCAATAAATTTATTAATTCATAGAACTTATATATTCACATATAATTGCAACATTAATTTTTTCACTTTTCATCAATATATAAAAGTTATTGAGAATACAATTTTAAAAAGTGAGCGACGCAAGTGTTCTTGATAGCCCTGTGGCATATTAGAATTTTTTTTCTATTTCTCCTGTGCTCCTTTCAAAAAATTGTAATTAACAATATTATATTGTGCAACAAGTGCAATAAGTTCTCGATTGCCCACGAGAGCTCAAGTGGGCAACTGACAACACCGCACAAGTTGCAGATACTATTTTTTATCACGAATGCGGATAAACACTATTTTGCGTTTGTTTTTTTTCAGGTGGTAAATTATACTTGGCGCACGCAAAAGCCAAAGAGCCAATTACCGCCCGGAGAAATATGTGCAAAATGGTACTTATCCTAGATGATTAATAAAAAGTATGTTTCAAGTATTTTCTGATAGAATAGAGCCAAGTAATAAAACTTTTATTGCGCAGTACAATTTTACACCAGAAATTATGTCAAAAATTGTTACTTTTTATGAGATCGTGGATGTACATCATTGGTTAATTCTTCGTTCAGGTTCAACAAACAAAAAAATTTTGCAGGGCAGCATTTTCTTTTTCTATCTTTCTTCTAGTGAATAAGAAATTGTATTTATATAAATTATTCATGTGCCTATTATATTTCATAATCAGAAAAGTCGCGTCCAAAGAAACGTTTATAAAACATGTTTCATCATAATGTACTAATTCATTGCAGGTTTTAATGAATAGAAATGCCAATTTTTTTCTACTTTTGCCTTCCATTTGATTAATAATGTGGTATTTAATGTTATCAGAATGAGAAATCTTTCTGGCAATTGTATTTTATTGAAAATAATTAAAATTTAATCTTCTGCGTATGACGCTCGCAAAGCTGGGCCCGCTCTCGCTATCTCTCTCACTGCTGCCGCATTTAATTTCAGGCTTCACGTTTTCCAACTGAGTGTCCACTCCTCTAATATTCTCCTTCATGTTTCTAGGTTTGAAATCGCGATAACTCGAGATCGGAGCTTCGTGAGGAAAAAAGTATTCACATCTTTTTTGTAGAAAATTTTACGTTTAATAAATTTTTGCTCAACTATTTTTCGGTAGCTCTTACTATTTCCGAGATATACGAAAAAGCAAAAATTTGTGACTTTTGACCTCGAATTAAAGGTAAGGCACACGATGGATTGATGAGGACTCTTGAAATACCATTTGTATCGGCGTATTCAAGACCTGTACAAAAATTCAGCTTGTTGGGAATTAATGCAAACTCAGCACCTTTTTTCGTCTATTTCGTCATGCCGGGTAGTGATTTTATCCAAGAACATGGTACTTACAGATCACCCTGATCAATTATTTCAAAAAATACTGACCAAATAATTTGCTTCAATAAAAGCATTCTGAAAAATTTGAAATTTTTGAATATTGTATATAAAACCATCAATTCAAGATATGGTAGCTCGAATAAATATCAGCATTTTCCGGTTTTTTAGTTTGTATTAATCAAGTTGTAAGGGCATTGAAAAACGTAGACCATTTTTATAAACAATGTAATAAATCTAACCGAATTACGCAACATCCTTGGGATGTTCTCTAAAATATTTTGCTTTTGACATTAGGTCAGAATTCAGCGAGAATCTTACCTACTTTTCGCAGTCGTACAAACAGTTTTGCGAACAGCAGGTCGGACAATTTAGTTTCAATCGTCGTACCGTTCCACTGTGAATAAATAAATAATAAAAACTCACCTAAAAACCAAATATTTATGTTCCCAAATTGGGTTTGAATTTTGGAATTAATTCTAAATAATAAATACAGATACTTTAGTACTGAAATAAAATCAAACAAAAACAAAGATGAATGTTAAATTCAAGTGATAAATAGACAGAGGAACTCACAAAAGTAAAACTAAAATGGATGATGAAAAATGATAATCATGTATAGTGAAACAATTCGACGATTTTATCCATTTACCTTAGTACCATCTGTCAAAGCTTTCTTGATCTTTATATTACAGTACGATGTATATGTACAATGGAGTGATATGGGAAAGTCTTTTTCATGAGGCGAGCTCTATTCTACTGAGGAGGGCAGCGCATTAACGTCGTGGCGAACTCTGAGAACTTCTTGTCGATGGGTATCCGGTCGTCGTACAAAGTGGGTGCTTGTAGGATTATTCCTGCTGTTCCTACAAGGACAGCAAGAGTGAAGATCCACAGAAACAGGCGATCTAGGACCATGGCGACGTATTTCCAATCTTCTTTCACCTAGAAGTTGATATGAAACATTTATTTTGAATTTCAACTGGAAATCATCCCTTTGTTCCCCACATCTACATAGCGTGCTAATTATTGTTTCCTCTCAATTTAACCCGCCTGAAAGCCGCATCGATGTAGTCATGCACACGTTGCAATACCCCGCAATGTTGCAATTTAACCATCAAATTGAGCAGTCCGATTATCCCATCCACATCCACTAATGCATCACTCTATGAATTTATTTGCGCGCTGTACATGATTTCGCATAACGTAGGCAATGCCAACTAGTCTGGAGCATACAGGGACGAATCAAGAAAATTATCATGAAGAAAGCGTGTATAAATTGATTTGGAGTACTCATTCATGAACAGTTATATTTTTTTGTCAGTACATTTGTTCTATGTAAAATAAAAATCAGTGCAAAACTAAGATTCTTTTGATATTTTCATTTGAATTTTCTACTTACAAATACGTTTGTATTACTGTACTGAAAACAAGAAGCATGTGTATCTGCTATTGATTATCGTAAATTACATAGCAAGCAAGATAATTACAGTCGTACTGTGACATTAATTCGGTCAGAATTCACAAACATTGGTAAATGGGCGTCCAGAGAGAAGCTACAACTGTAATGTGAAGTAATATAGTTATATCAGATACTTGCAAACACAATCAAGAGCAAAAATTTCCCTTTAATCCAAAGAAAACCAAATTAAGAAACTGAGAAGTTTTAAGTACAAAATTTAGGTTAATATTCTGAGTTAACACAGATTAAAGTATTAAAATAAGATTTATAACTTGAAGAAGTTCTTTGAACCAAATTATAATATTATTAAATCGTAAAATCTTGATTCGAAACTTTTGGAGGCATTCTTGAGGTTTAAAACGGGAGCGCTCTATAAGAGAGTTACTTCTGCAAACCTGCCACTTTGGCTGCAATATGGTAGATGGCACTGTTGCATATTAATATCTCTGCATGCAATGTATGTTCAATTTTAATTGCTTCCATTTTATTTATTTTATCTTGTAAACAAAGCTTCAGATTTTCAATTTAAATTTGGGACTGCAACTTACTTTCGTAGAGTCCTCCAACATCTTCGTATGTTCAGCGATGAATCTCACACAAAAACAGCTTTTGTGAATTTCTGGCGGACATCTTGAATGTGAGAAAGCTGGATTTCTTAATACTGGGCTCTTGATGTCGTGATCATCGGGTGCTGACATCGTCAGCTCTTCAGATTCGCTGGGAGGGACCCCAATGGGTCCGTGAATTTGACAGCTACCTCCGAAAGGACCTCCATCTGCTAGCGTTTGAGGAGCAAGATCTTCTTTTGATGGGGTTCGACTGCAGTAGCGTTTTGGGCTGCAGGTTTCGTCGTCTGATTGGGCGGTTGGTTGATAGGGGTAGTAACAAGGCTGGGGGACCTCTTTGGTGCGCACGCAGCGCATTAAGGCGCGGCCGGAGACGTATCTAACAGAAAAAATATATATGTATTTTGGGGGGGTCCTAGTATACATAAAAAATGTATGTACAAAATTTCTTTCAAGAAGGATTTAATTATTTTGGTAACATGTTACACTAGCAACAATTGTTTTTCGAAGCACAGTAATTGTATTAAATCGCTGCAGAATTCAGAATGTATACAAAAAGCTGTGCTATCAAGTGGAATGAACACGAATCAAAAGTTATTGATAATTAATTATTATACTATATTCAGAGCTGTACGTGAACAATTTTTAATTAAAATCTATTGATTTTTGCCGGTATTATTAATTAATACTCACTTGTGTGCATCGAACGGATACTGTGGTCTTCTCATGACTAATAATCTAGGAAGTATATGAATAAAAACTCGTTTCACCCAAGGTGCCATTCTATGTGTTTGAGGCGAACGGAAATGGACATTGAGGACGACGACAGTCACACATATACTGCAACAATTGGAACAAAATAAATGATTAATATATCTTCACATCTGAAATTTCCTTCACAAATATATATTTTAGAAATTGGAAAGAAATTATACTATAGTAGCATTAAGACAGTGAATCCAGCTCAATCTCAAGGCCATCAGAGATAAGAACGTCTTAAAGGTGTTGAAGAATTTTATAAATTCGTATAATCTTATACAACTAGTATTATTTTCGAGGTACCAACAATTTTATAATGTTAGGCGGAAGCTTAGCTGGAAGCGAAGACTCAAATTACCATGGAAATAATGTAGGTACTTGAATGCCAATGGCACCAATCGAATAAACATACTATAAACTATAAATATTCCGAGTTTCAAAGCGATTGAACTACAAGAACAGATTTTATAAAAAGAAGGTCTGGGAATAGGTATTATCTGAAATTTATTAAAAGGGATAACCCTTGAAATTTTCGAACATAATCATTCCGAGTTTAGCACAAAATTCACATTCAACAACAAACACAAATTTTATAGGCGAATATCTGGAATAGGCATAGTCTGAAATTCACTTCAAGGGATAACTCTTGAAAACTTGTTGAAATTTTCAAACCAGAATATTCCAAGTTCGACCTGAAATTATATAGTTTCATACATGTAGATTACAAAACTTGAGAGAAAAATTGTGTCGGAAGGTTAGTTTTCGGGATACTAATAATTTTGAAATGTAAGGCGGAATCGAAGATGGAAGCGGAGACTCTATCTACATTACTTTCATGATAATTATCATGAAAGTAATGTGGATACCCCATTGCCAATGTCAATGATCAAATAAGCATTCTATAAACTATAATTGTTTTTAAATTTCGAAGCGATTGAACAACAAATACAGATTTTATGAGGGAAAATCTGAGAATAGGCATAATCTGAAATTAATGGCAAGGGATAAGCCTTAATAAAAATTGTAGAAATTTTCGAACCAAAATATTTTTAATTTGATATGAAATTATATAGTTTTATACATGAAGATAACGAAACTATAGAAGAAAATTGTGTCAAAAGGTAAGTTTTCGAGATACTAATAATTCTAAAATGTTAGGCGGAAGCGGAGGGGTAAGCAGGGACTCAAATTATTATGAGAATAATGTGGATACTCAAATGCCAATGGCACCAATCAAATGAGCATACTATATACTATGAGTGTTTCAAATTTCAAAGCGATTCAACAGCAAGTACAGATTTTATAGGGGAAAATCTGAGCATAGGCATAATCTGGAATTTATTACAAGGTATAAGACTTGAAAAAAATTGTTGAAATTTTCAAAGCAAAATATGTCCTGTTTGGCATAAAATTATATAGTTTGATACATGTAGACTACGAAACCATAGAAGAAAATTTTGTCGGAACATTATTTTTCGAGATACCAACAATTTTAAAATGTTAGGTAGAAGCGGAGGTGGAAGCCAGGACTCAAATTTTCATTGAAATAATGTAGATACCAAATCGTCAATGGAACCAGTCAAATATGCATATTATAAACTATACGTTTTTCGAATTTTAAAGCGATCGAACAACAAGAAGAAATTTTATAGAGGAAAATCTGAGCATTGGCAAAAAAAAGGGATAACCCTTGATAAAGATTGTTGGAATTTTCGAGTTTGGCATGAAATTATATGATTCATACATGTTTATTATGAAACTATAGAAGAAAATTATGTCGGAAAATTAGTTTTCGAGATACCAACAATTTTAAGATATTGGGCGAAACCGGTGGTGAAAGCGGGGACTGGATTTATCATGAAAATAATGTGGATATCTAAATGCCAGTAAAACTAATCGAATAGACATACTATATACTATACGTGTTAAGAATTTCAAAGTGATTGAACAACAAGTATAAATTTTATAGGGGAAAATCTGAGAATAGGCACAATCTGGAATTTATGCCAAGAGATAATCCTTGATAAAAATTGTTGAAACTTTTAAAACAAAATATTTTGAGTTCAGCATGAAATTATTCAGTTTCACACATGTAGATTATGGACCTATAGAAAAAAATTGTGTCGGAAGGTTGGTTATCGAGATACCAACAATTTTAAAATATTAGGCGGGAGCGGTGATGGAAGCGGGGACTTGAATTATCATGAAAATAATGTGGATACCAAAATACCAATGGCACTTATCGAATGGGCATACTATATATTATAAGTGATCCGAATTGCAAAGCGATTGAACAACAAGTACAAATGTTATAGGGGAGAATCTGAGAATAGGCATAATCTGAAATTTGTTGTAAGGAGTAACACTTGATAAAAATTGTTGAAATTTTCGAATCAAATTATTTTAAGTTTGGCATGAAATTTCATAGTTTCTTACATGTAGATTACTAAGCTATAAGAAAAAATATTGACGGAAGGTTAGTTTTCGTAATACCGACATTTTTAATATGTTGGGCGAAATCAAAGGCGTAGGTGGAGACTTAAATTATCAAAGCAAAAATGTAGATAACCAAATGCCGATGACATCCATTGAATGAACATACTACATACTATAAGTGTTTCAAATTGCAAAGCGATTGGATAACAGGTACAAATTTAATAGGTAAAAATCTGAGAATAGGCATGATCTAAAATTTGATGCAATAAGTAGTTGAAATTTTCAAATCAAAATATTTTGAGTTTTGCATGAAATTACATAGTTTCATATATGCATACTATGAAACTATAGAAGAAAATTGCTTCGGAATGTTAGTTTTCAGGATACCAACGATTTTAAAATGTTAGGCGGAAGCGAAGGTGAAAGCGGGGCCTGGAATTATCATGAAAATAATGTAAATATCTGATCGTCAATGACACTAATCGAATAGGCATCCTATGTACGATTGAACAACAAGTACAAATTTTATAGGAGAAAATTTGAGAATAGGCATAATCTGAAATTTATGGCAAGGGATAACCCTTGATAAAAGTTGTTGAAATTTTAGGCTGTAGCGGCGGTGGAAGCGGGGACTAGATATATAATGAAAATAATGTAGACACCCCAATGCCAATGGCGTCAATCGAATAGGCATACCTTATACTATAACTGTTTAAAATTCCAAAACGATTGAACAACAAGTACAGATTTTATAGGGGAAAATCTGAGAATAGGCATAATCTAAAATTTATGGCAAGGGATAACCCTTGATAAGAATTGTTGAAATTTTCAAACCAAGATATTATGAGTTTGGCATGAAACTATATAGTTTCATATATGTAGATTACGAAACTATAGGAAAAAATTGTTTTACAAGGTTAGTTTTCGAGATACCAACAATTTTAAAATGTTAGGGGGATGCACAGGTGGAAGCTGGGACTGGAAAAATAATGGAAATAATGTAGATACCTAAATGCCAATAGCACCAATCAGATAGGCATACTATATACTATAAGTATTCCAAGTTTCAAAACAATTGAATAACAAGTACAGATTTTATAAGGGGAAATCTGAGAATAGACATAATCTAAAATTTATTGCCTTGATGAGAATTATTGAAATTATCGAGCTGAGATATTTCAAGTTTGGCATGAAATCATATAGTTACATACATGTAGACTATGAAACTTTAGAAAAAAAAAATTTCGGAAGGTTAGTTTTGAGATACCAACAATTTCAAAATGTTAGGCGGAAGCGGAGGTGAGAGCAGAGATTAGAAATTTAATGAAAATAATGTAGATATCTAGATGCCGATAGCTACAATCGAATAGGCATACTATATACTATGAGTGTTCTAAATTTCAAAACGATTGAACAACAAGTACAGATTTTATAGGAAGAAATCTGAGAATAGGCAAAATCTAAAATTTATTGCAAGGGATAACACCTCATAAAAATAATTGAAATTCTCAAACTGATATATCTTGAGTTTGGCTTGAAATTATATAGTTTCATGCATGTGAATTATGAAACTTAAGAAGAAAATTGTTTCGGAAGGCTAGTTTTAGAGATACCAACAATTTTAAAATGTAAGACGGAAGCGGAGGTAGAAGCGGGGACTAGAAATAAAATAAAAATAATGTAGATACCTGAATGCCAATAGCATTAATCGAATAGGCATACTATATACTATGGGTGTTCCAAATTTCACAACGATTGAACAACAAGAATAGATTTTATAGGGAGAAATCTGAGAATAGGCATAATCTAAAGTTTATTGCAAGGGATAATCCTTGATAAAAATTATTGAAACTTTCAAACTAAAATATTTTGAGTTCGACATAAAATTATATAGTTTTATACATGTAGATTACGAAGCTATAGAAGAAAATTGTGTCGGAAGATCAATTTTCGAGATACCAACAATTTAAAAATTTAAGGTGGAAGCGGAGGTAGAAGCGAGGACTCAAATTATTATGAAAATAATGTCGATACCCAAATGCCAATGGCATCAGTCGAATAGGCATACTATATACTATTAGTGTTCCAGATTTCAAAGTGATTGAACAACAAGTACAAACTTTATAGGGAAAAATCTAAGAATAGGCATAATCTGAAATTTATGGCAAGGGATAAGCCCTAATAAAAATTGTTGAAATTTTCAAACCAAAATATTCAGAATTTGGTATCAAATTATATAGTTTCATCTATGTAGACTACAAAAATATAGAAAAAAGCTGTGTCGGGAGGTAAGCTTTCGAGAAACCAACAATTTTAAAATATTAGGCGGAAGCGGAGATGCAAGCGGGGATTCAAATTATCATGGAAATGATGTAGATACCTACAAGCAAATGACTGAAATAGAATAGGCTTACTATATACTTTTAGTGTTTCAAATTTCAAAGCGATTGGAAAACAAGGACAAATTCTATAGGGAAAAATCTGAGAATAGGCATAATCTGAAACTTATGGCAAGGGATAACCCTTGATAAAAATTGTTGGAATTTTCAAACCAAAATTTTATGAGTTTGGCATGAAATTATATAGTTTCATGTATGTAGACTACCGAACTAGAGAAAAAAAATTTGTCGGACGGTTAGATATCGAAATATTGAAAATGTGAGGCGGAAGCTGAGGTGGAAGCGGAGACTCAAATTATCATGGAAATAATGTAGATACCTGAATGCCAACGGCACTAAGATCGAAACACTACAAAAGTTTTATTTGCATGAGGTTTTAGGTGATCATAGCAAACTTGTTTATTCAAATCACGGAATTTCAATTCTGGAATTTTATTTTGTAAACATAACCTCAGATTTTCATTCTGTAAAAACTAATTCACACAGCCTCTGTTCTCGAAAACTTATTTTGTATCGTCCATAGTTTGGGAGGTAGCAGTAGTGAAACTCACATTCTGTGGAACCAACTGCTTTAAAGTGAGCACTGTAGTCGTCATTTAATTGTGTTGACTCAAGTCTTGTTCGCAATTCCAAATGCATGATAAATCTCTTGAGTTCAAACTTTCCAACTCAAAGGTAAACAAAATACTGGAATGAGAATTTAATTCACTAACAATAGTTTAAGTTTGAATCGACAGTTTACAGGACCAATTCCCATCCAGGAAAATTGAAGTATGCTGAAATGTCACGTAAGAAGTTAGTTTGGGTTAAGGTTTGCATGCATAGCACATAAGTTAGCGCAGTTGGGAAAACCTCTTGCAGAAAATGTTCTGTTGTGAATATTCTAACGATCAATATTGGCAAAATTGCAAGAAATGTGCAATATTACACAAGTTACAGGAAATTTTGTCGCTGAACTAATGTTGATGCTTCATCTCCTATTTGCATATATTGGAGAACTAGGTAATAAAGGTAACTTTCCAGCAACACACTTCCTAAAGATCCAGAAGCATTGTTTGAAATGCTTATTACTATTAGTAACGTTTTGGCCTTTTTTGAAGCGTATGAGATAAATAACTAACTCACACAACTAAACTGTATTTCATTATTCGAAACTCCCATTAAAGCAATTAACAGCTATTAAATGTTTTGAACTAACTCTAAATATGTTCATTTAGCACGCATATTCCGCCAAATTCTCAAGTATTATAAATAATATACACTGCTAGAATGTTTTGTTCTCTAGAAGTGACACTTTAGACGCAAACTAAACTAATAAATTTCACGATTGTCTGAGTCGGATAAACTTTTGCCTGGTAAATGAATTTCAAATGGAATCAAACGTGTTTTCAAGTAATTCTCATAAACACCCTAAAAGCGAAAGTGAAAAGTTAGCAACATATTTGGGAATAGTTTGTTTGAGTTGAGTTTAATGGCAACTGTTATTTCAAAGAATTGTTATTATTTGGATACATATTAACGGTGCTGGCAGCCTCACATTTTCCTATTCATAATTTGTAGCCCGATTTATCTTAGTGGGAATTCACGTCAATTTTGTCTCTGCTCTACGAAATAAATACGATTACTTAACCGAAATCATCTGCGCAATTTCCCAAGCAAATTCTTGGAAAAACTCTGAAAATTCGTTTTAATCTCCCGACCGCTTTCCACCCAGCAGTCAGGTAATTTATACGACAAATTTGCAACACACTAAACAAGCTTAAGACCCTGTGATCCCAATTCATGGCGTCAAAAAACGAAATAAAACAAAAGAAAGTTTGCTGCGAGAATCAATACAACGCATAAATCATCTACAACCCGCTTGAAGTAATAAGCGCCCTAGGGGAGAACCGGAAGGGGGGCCAGTGCATGTGACGTGGTTCCGGGTACCCATGATATATGTCGTTGGTATTCTAGAGACACGGGAAACTCCTTCTGGAGTGGGAAACAACAAACAGGAAACGAACGCCAGGGTGCGAATGTTCAATTGGTTCTTGACTTACGGAAGTCTAATTATTGGAAAAATACTATTGATACAGTACAGTTTTTACTGATATATCTTGCGATTCAGTCGCGTACATTATTTTATAATGAGGTTTTTACACTGATGATTTTGTCACGCGATTTTATGTGTAATCGCTCAGAGCTTTACACATTAGGAAATAAATCACGCGATTTAATCGCAAGTATCAAAGCGGCATTAGAAAAGAAAAATGTAAGGTAAGTCTTTCTTGTTTTATTTCTACTACTTTCTTAGGGCCATTTCTTTCGAAGTGTTTTAAATTCTGAGTTAGTAGTGCTGCATCAACAAATTTGATGAAACTGTAGTTTTACCAATAGTTCTTTATAAAGTCTTGTTGAGTTTGAAATGTAAGTATAAAATACATTTTCTAAACACACCAAAAGGTTCTCACATACGTTAGATATTTTTCTAGATATTTCCTGTACTTTTTATATCTATTTATCTCAAAATAACTGTGTACTACGACTTATTCTGTTTGCCGAGTATCTCGGTTCGAAGGTACGGTTTCACATCACGTTTTGTGCAGGATCACGTATCCCGAAGGTAAGTTTAGCAGAATCCTCAGCACACGTGTTAACTTTATAAAGGATTCTGATGATTGTTAGTTATATCTTCTACGTTTGTAAATATTATGAAGTCAGCGACTTTTAAAGAAACTAGGGATGGGTACTTTGTCTTCGTTTGTGTTATTCTTCTAGCAGATTATTTTTATTTTGTACGGCATTTTGCTCCATCAGAAACTTGACTGTTTCACAAAATTATTCTTATTTCTTCAAGCAGTGCTTCACAGCTGATACGCCAGACTCATTTTATAGTGTAGTAATTGATACAATAGAACTGCTCGTTCTTGCATGCATGAGAGGCAGCGTAGACAGCGTTACCAGCTATCTACACTGCCACAGCGCGGAACCATCTCAAATTTTGTTGGGTCACAACTGTAGTGGTGCGAATTGCCAGTTTTGTTGGAATGCTCGGCCTCTGTGCTATGATTTATATAAGAAAATAGACTATTAGCTGATACAAATGAATGAAGTGGAACTTATGGTCTTCATAGGATCATAAGAGACATCTCTGAGAAACCTTATCAAAAACAGACCGAGATTATCGTTTACATAAAAAAAAACATACAACTACTGGGAGCTATACAAAGTGCATACAAAATAATATCCAACTATATGAGAACAGGAAATGAGTGCTTGAAGGAATTCAAAATTAAAACAGAACAATCAGAGACGAAGGAAAGCGAATATTACTAGAAATGTTGAACCAAATTTGGAAAATAGGAACAATACCAAAGGATTTGGGAAGAAGCCGTGATTTGTCCCATATATAAGAAAGGAAACAGTAGAGACTGTAATAATCACCGAGGTATATCACTTTGCACTGCGGCTAAAGCCTGAATTACATTATACTTTTTTCGACTAGATTTCAGTCCAAGTTCTGTCCGAGAAGCTTCTAGCCAATTCTAGCATAATGTAAATCAGAAATTTCAGTTCGATTTTCGCACTTAAATATGTCATAGGAAAATACATCTAATTCTATTTTTCTATTCGAGTTGTGGCTAGATTCGGGAACGCAAGCGCAGTTTTGCGTATTGCCAGTCACACCAACCTTTTAGTTTTTGACGTTTATCGGAGCCATAGAAATCAGAGTAGATATTCATTTGTACTGTGATTTGTTCCACAGTGGCCAAGAAATGGCTGCCAAATATGACTAAAGCCCGCCGCATACGAGGCAATTTTCTATGCAATTTTGTTCACTCAATTTGCAGCAAGTTTCCTTGCGCACTGGGCCACTTTGAGGTACACTTGGTGTGACACTTATTCTCGCATCACACGATGCAAGTTGCGCCACTCATTCTAACACTATAACGTAGACTTGGTAGATTTTCACATTACAAGTATGGATGTTGCCGAAAATAATCGTCGGAGGAGAGCAGGAGCATTTGCTGCAGTTATAGCTTGCGAATTACGAAACAGAAAAACGTGAAAAGTCTGGAAATGTCAGGGAATTTAGATAAACTGGGAATGTCATGGAATCGTCAGGGAATTTCTGATATTTGCCTGGAAAAAATACATTATAATATATTTATGCATTATTACTCATAAAAGTATATTTTCACTTTTCAAGATACTAGGGCCATCTGTGCAAATCTATAAGTCTTCCAGATCTATAAATTCATGAAAAAAAAATGTATTAAAGTACATTTATTTTTGTCGATCAATGTAAATTCGTTCATAAGGATATCAAGTTCGTTGCGATTTTGTTTTTAATTTACAGATTTATAGGGTTCGCACAGAATTGCAACATTAATCTGTGATTATATGTAAACTTATATCAAACTTTTGTTTTTTACTGTCTGGAATTTTATTGAAAATAACCTGGAAAACCTGGAAGTCAGGGAATTTTAATTTAATTTTTTGGTTACACCCTGAGCTAGGGTACGTAAACATAATCTAATTTCCACTAGCCATAATTTTTACTTATTTGTGTCTTAAAACACCACAAAACACAATGTACTAATGAGGCACAGCATTCTGATGCGACATACAACTCAGTGATGTAATCACGTGATTTCGTCGTCTGCTTTGATTGGCTGTGTACAGCAGCCAGTGGCGCAGCAAGTGCGAAAAATAGCACCGAACCTATCTTGAAAAACAAGTGTCGTGGTAAGTCTAGTACCCCGCATCGCACCAAATTTCTTGCATCGGAGCAAGCGTGGCACCCAGCGTGGCGGCAAGTGAACAAAATTGCTTGAAAAATTGCATCGTGTGCGGCGAGCTTAAGTCTTCAGTAGTACTGTACGAATTGAACCATGTTTTATATAAAATAAGTTTTCATAATTTTGCTTCAATTTCCATATCAACTAACCTCCATCTGTCATATTACCATATTTCATTTTGAAAGTTGCCGAAACTGTATTTTTTCGGAGAAAAACGGAGCTATGCGACTGCCCACGAATGATTTTGGAATTAAATCTGAAAATCGAACGAAACTCGAATGAAACTAGGAATAGAAATCTAGCCGGAAAAAGGACGATGTAATTCAAGCTTAAGCTATATGAAGCAATATTAGAAAAAAAATTAAGACGAAAAACAGATGCATCAATGGAGAAAGCCCAGAGTGGATTCAGTAAAGGTTACTCTACATACACAAGACCACATATTCACGTTGAGAGAATTAATAGGAGAAACAATGGAACAAGACAAGAAACTATTCATAGCATTCATAGATCTTGGAAAAGCCTTCGATAGAGTACGGCAGAAAAAATGTAGAAAATACTGGAAGAAATGTGAGCGAACAACGAATGAAAGTAATACAAAGTGTATACAAAAAAGGAGGAATTCACAACAACACAAGGGCTAAGATAAGGGAAGCACTAAGCCCATGACTTTCCAACATTTTCTTGAACAGTGTTATGAAGAAGGCAAAGAATAGAACAAAGAAGGTATACATAGGATACCACAATCTAATTAGGACGACTATCTCAGAATGCTAAAGATGAAGAAGTTTTGAAACACAATATCAATATATGGAAAGAGGAATTAAGTAGAGACAACATGACTATAAATGTGATAAAAATAAAAATCATGGCGATTTCAAGAGAAGATACAAAGGAGAAATAAAAATGAATGGAAGAAAAATAGAACAAGTCAAACCATTCACATATTTAGGCTCAACACTGAACAGCAGAGATAGGATAGAGAACAAGATAAATAACAGAATAATAGAAGTTACCACGTATTGAATAACCGTTGTTATATTTTCAAACAAAAACACATTTTCTCTGGTCTACTAATAGATTGAAGATATCTTGCTCATGCTCAGTAATGCAATAATCAACTTCATCATGAGAATGCCAACTGTGTACATTTAGAGCAATAATATCGAAGTATTAGCTCTATACCAGTGATAAAATCTCTGTTTTGTTCTGTAAACAATATTTATTATCCCTTCCTTCAAATAAATTTGGGACTTTTATATATTTTTCTCGATTTTTCCATAATACTTCTAAAAACTTTAGTAAAAACTGAGGAAACTATTTACTTTTTACTGTTTTGACGACCTCTTATAAATAATAGAAGGTGAGAAAATAATGAAGGAGAGAGCGTTTCCAAGAACTATTAGAAGGTAACAACATTAGCAGTCGAGATTCAGAAAACGGAGATATACAAAAAACCACAATAGTAGAAGAAGAGTAAAAAATATATCAGAAGAAGAAATGGAAGCTATGTTAAAGAAAAGGAGAAACGGTGTGGCATCGGGACACGATAAAATTGAAACAAAACAACTGAAATATACCGGAGACGAAGAAAAAATTTTACTAGAAATGTTAAGCCAAATTTGGAAAATAGGTACAATATCAAAAGACCGGCAGAAACTCGTGATTTTCCTCATATATATGAAAGGCTAGAGTAGAGACTGTAATAATTACAAAGATATATCACTGCTTTGCTCTGCGACTGAGCTAAATGAAGCAATATCAGAAAATGAACTAAGACGAGCAACAGATGCATCAATGGAGAAAGCCCATATTCACATCAAGAAAATTATTAGAAGAAATACTAAAACAAGACAAGGAACTATTCATAGCATTTATAGATCTTAAAAAAACTTCAGATAGAGTACCGCGGTAAAAGATGTGAAAAACATTGAAAGAAATAAAGGTGAGTGAACAACTACTGAAAGCAATACAAAGTGTATACAAAACAACATCCAACTATATAAGAGCAGAAAACGACTGCTCGGAGATATTCACAACCAGAAAAAGGCTAAGACAAGGAGGAGCACTGAACCCATCATATTTCATCAATTTTTTGGACAGAATTATCAATCAGATAAGAATAAAACAAAGAAAGTATACATAGAACACTACAATCTAACTGAGACGACTATCTCAGAATATACCTCCGCAGATGATCTCGTAACACTTGCTAAAAATGAAGAAGATTCAAAACACTACATTAATATATGGAAATAGTGATTGAGCAAACACAGCATGATTATTATGTAGAAACAACAAAAATCATGCTAAGTTCAAGAGAAGATACAATTGTGAAAATAAATATGAGTGAAGATAATTAGAACAAGTGAAGGATTCACATATTTAGGCTCCACATTGAACAGCAGAGGAAGTATAGAGAACGAGATTAACAACATAATACTGGCAGCTAATAGAAATTACCACGCATTACATAAAGACATTTTTAGTAGCAGGCAAGTATCGAAGAAAACAGAAGCGATACTATATGAATCCATTTATAAACTAATATTAATATACGGAAGTGAAACATAGACAATGAATCGAAAAACAAAAAGCAAGATATGAGCAGCAGAAATGAGATATTTAAGAGAAGTAAAAGGAGTAACAAAACTGGATAAAATAAGGAATCAGCATATCAGAGCAACTCTACAAACAAAAAGTATACAAACTACCGTACAAAAGAAACAACTAGCATGGTATGGACATTTAATAAGAATAGCAGAAGATAGTCAAACTAAAAGAACAGAAGAGGAAGACCTCAAAAAACATAAAAAAAGATTATAGAAGAAATACTAGACAAAAAAAACGTCACTTGGCAGGAAAAGAGGAATATAGCAAGGAATATAAAGGAGTGGGAAGAATTGATAAATGGATTAAAAAACAATACCAATGAAAGCCTCAAAAAAATTGTATATACAGATAACTCGTCTTTCACTCTACACAATATTCACCCCAATTTCTTATTCTTGCTGAATTAGTTGCTTGTAACTGTTTTAATATATTATTTTCGTTTGACGATGTTGCAAAGTACTAGGAGTAATATTTGTGAATCTGTAGGAAACTCACCTTTGTATTTCCGGTAAAATACAAATTTGCATTGTAGAACAAAGACCGTATTGTAATGTTCGTTTATTTACTAATGTTCCGCAGTAATTCTGTTTCATACTTGAGTATTAATTGCTAAGCTAGAACTAAAATAAGATTAAACACCATATAGAGGAAATAGTAGATGTAAATTTTGTTCAAACTTTGGAATTATGCATTCCTCTACAGAGTAAGGAACCTAGACGTAATTGTTGGGGTATACTTATTATATTGAATTTTCCAAAACATTTGGATACTTTATGGAATATTGAATGAAAATAAATGGTTGAGCTAATCTTCAAAATTAATGTTTCCTGAATAATTTAAGATTGTCTGACAGTCAGGAACCTAAATTCTTATGTCATGTTTCTGTACTTTTACCTCCAGGAAAATTAATATCCCGATGTCATAATTCACTTGGACACGATGTCATCATGTAATTAAAGTGTAGGATATATCCTGACGACTTGAAGGTGAAACCAGTACCTCCAGAGCGACTAATTAAAGGCACATCAGCCTTTTGCAAGCCGAAACAGGACGAAGGACGATGTGGGTAGAAGTAGTAGGTTCCACAGATCAATATTTTACGGATAAGACACTCAAGCGCTACAGAGATAATTGTGGAGGGGATTAAACTTAAGAAAGGATATATTTATCTACGAATGTCCCTGGAACAGTTTTTACTGTGGAATATGTCAATATCACATCGATTTAAACTTAGTCACCATTATTCACACTCATGCAATTATAATTCAGCGGAGTCACGTGATATAACACATGTAATAAATCACCAGGGTGAGTAAAATATGTAAATGTAACCGTCACCTCTACTGCAATGGTTTTTGCGACATGCACATGAATTTATTGACTATATAATTTGAGTTGTCATTGACAAATTGTGGGTGTAATGATGATGGAGTTTTTAATTATCGGATGCTGGTAGCACTGAATGCTTGAGAGTGGAATTTTTTAAATTGAGATGTGTGAAATATGTTCCAAATAAATTTCAATTATTTTCACGTTTACAGCTGTGATTTCAAATTAACAGGAACTGCAGAATATCAGCAGCCCAATCATCGAAAGAGTAAAAAATAATTCCGATGATTTTCTCATTAATCTTGTCTTTATAAGAAAAAAGTAATCAATAAATTTTCAAATTTGATGTCTAGGCAGTTTTATCAACTTCCGCATCTGGAATTAGACGTGGCACATTCTCGATTCAATTTTATCATAGTCTGGAAACAAATCGCAAGATCCAAGATAAATAACTTTGGTTATTGGAGCGGACTAAGTAGATTCTATGTTTTTGGACGAGTTTTATCTACTCATTCTAGGAGATAACTTTATTGGGATTATTTCTTTCTCCTGTTTATTGCTAAGACATAAGAAGTAATTATAATTTCCAATTAAAATTAATCTCATTAGAATATTAAACTTTGGTTAGTTCTTCGCGGGGATTTTAACTCAATATCACAATCCTCCATTCCATCAGCGATGGAAATTCATTGGCATACACTCAATACTCTTTTGAAAAATTTCGGAACGTTTAATGGGCTTATTTAATTTGATATAAGGTATTCAATAATATTAAATACACTATGAACTTTTTATTACGATAAGCTCCCTATAACGTAGAAGTGAGCACAATTCAATTGGTTCACCTCAAAACCCACACGATAAACTCTTTATAGCACAACAGTTATTCTCTATTACAAAGAAATTTGTTAATATTTAGACACAGCAAATATTCATTATCGGTATTATTGTTTATGTCATCTTATTAGGTTACAAAAGACGCCGACCAAATCTTTGAGGTCCCGAAACCTCTGAGGTCGAAAACAGCAGTCTTGCTATTGTTATTATTGATTGTCTTGAACATGTCCACCGTTACGCGTGATTTGCTTGGAAATGATGGTTTCGAACTAAATACCTATCGTATTATCAATAAAAAACAAACAAAAAATTAAAGAAGAAGTCAAGAAAAAGAAGAAAAAATGAAAAAAGTATATTAATACCAAAAAAGAGGAGGACTATGAAGATTATAAATGACAAAGGTAGATAACGAAAACAGAGATTAAAAAATCAAAAGAGAGATCCTGGGAAGAATTTGGAAATAAAATTGGGGAAAACTTTAAGAAGAATCAGAAATTATTCTACAGAACAATTAGGAGCTGCAAGAAAGAAAAACACATAACATTGAAACAGCTAATAAACCAGCAAGGAATCATAATAAAAGAAGACAAAGAAATAATGGAAAGATGGGAAGAACATTTCGAAGAATTATTGGAAGAAATACACACAAACAATGTCAGTAGAGAAGAAAACAGTACAGAACTTGAAAACACAGGAATAGTAAATCAAGAAAATATCATAGAAGAAGAAATGAAGACAGTAATAAAGAAATTGGAAAACGGCAAAACATCAGGTCATGACGGAATAAGAGCGGAAAAATTAAAATATATGGGAGAGGAAGAAAAATAAATAATAATAATAATGCTGAATAAAATATGGGAATCAGGGCAAATACCAAAAGACTGGAAAATGGCAGTGATATTCCCAATACACAAGAAAGGAGACAATAGAATATGCAGTAATTACAGAGGAATATCACTGCTATGTACAGCTGCAAAAATTCATGAGGCAATATTAGAAAATAAATTAAGAAAATTAATTGAGACAAAGATGGACAACGCACAAGTGGCTTTAGAAAAAGACACTCGACATAGGATCACATTTTCACCATAAGAAAGCTAACAGAAAAGACCATAAGAGAAGACAGTAAACTGTACATAGCATTTCTGGATCTAGAAAAAACTTTTGACAGGGTGCCGAGGGATAAGATGTGGGAAATCTTAAAAATAAGACGGATCGACAAACAGCTAACGCAAGCAATAAAAAGTATCTATAACAAGACATCTATGTTAGAACAGAGAATAAAATTTCAAAGGAATCCATCACTACACAGGGACTAACGCAAGGAGGAGCATTAAGTCCACTATTATTCATCATATACTCAGACAACATCTAAAAAAATATAAAAGACAAAGCTAAGAAAATTGAAGTAGGACACCATAACTTAGAAATGATTATGATAGCGGAGTTCGCCTTTGCAGACGACCTTGCAATACTTGCTAAAAGTGAAAAAGACTTACAACATAACATTAACTTGTAGAATGAGGAATTAGAAAAGCACAATATGACCATATATATAGACAAAACAAATATAATGGTAATAGCGAAAGAAGAAGTAGCAGCGGAGGTAAAAACAAATCAAAGAGAAATCGAACAGGTGGAAACTTTCACATATTTAGGACACACATTGAACAACAAAGGTAACTTGGAGCAAGAAATAAACAACAGAATTTTAACAGCAAACAAAAGTCACTACGCAATGAACAAAATAATCCTAAACAATAAACAAGCAAAGAGAAAGACCAAAATGTCACTATTTAAAGTATTATACAGACCAATACTGTTATATGGGAGTGAGACATGGACGACGAGCCAGAGAACAAAGAGTAGAATACAAGCTGCGGAAATAAGATACCCGAGAAGAGTAGAAGGGATGGAAAGACTAGATAGAATAAGAAACAAAGAGATACGAGAAAGGTAATAAATAGAGAGTATACACACTACTATGAAGAAAAAATAACTTGCTTGGTACGGCCATCTTATAAGAATGCCATATGACAGCCAAACAAAAATGGTATGGAAAAACGACAGAAAAGAAGAGTAGAGGAAGACCACAGAAGACATGGGAAAATAATATACAAGAAATACTGAAAAATAACAATATCAGCTGTCAAGAAGCAAAAAGAAGAGCATTAAACAGAAAAGAATGAAAAGATTCTATAAATTCCATAGAATAATAGGGATAGGAGAACTAATCTCGACACCCGAAAGGGTAAAATGAGATTTAAATAGACTAAACCACCTCTAATTTCAATTAACAGTCCAGTTTTCAGAAGTGGGATAAATGTCACATAGTACCCAAGATATGATGTTGACGGCGTAACCGCTCAACATATTTCTCATGATGCATCACAGGATTGTAAAACATTTGATATGAAAATAACTATACTGTGAACGGCGATTATACCGACCCTAAACGCACTCAATAAATAAATCTTCCTCTAAAGTTCAACTACAAAGTTTCCGTGCAATACCAGGGCGCATTAAAGACTTTACTACAGTTAACTACTTTTGACGTTCGTTAAAATTTATGCAGACTTCTTAATGAGCATTTGTGCTTTAGTACGCATTTTCTGTACGTCGTAATTCTTGCGTTATCAGCATACATCAAAAAATCTAATTTCCCCTTCAAATGATTATTAAAATGATGATGGTATCGCAAAAATTCATTGACAGCTACAGTTCATACAAAATTTGTTTTATAAACTCGTATATGTTGAAAATATCTCCCTCTAGATAAAAATTTTATTTCCTGTTGATGTCCGGAATAATTGTTCCGAATATTTGAGTGACATTATGAAAATTATTTTATATTAGTTGTTTTTGACATTGCTGTGTTCAATTGATATGAGAATCGCAAACTTTGGCAGTATCAAGTTAAGATAAATCAATTCCATGCGGTAGTCGACTGAAAAAGTTGTGCTATAATGGCTTGCTGTTTTATTTTTTTCCTGCTCAAGATAAAACGATCTTTAAGTTGCGAATATAGGCTAGGAAGACAGGAGACGAGTATTGATCTTGGAAAACTTATTGTTCAGTGATCCGAGACTCGCGTGCCAGGAATTCTAACAACTCACGTTGTGCCGATTAATTGCAGGCAAAGATAAAACTGATGAGTTTATTTTGTATTCAAGTGACTTTTCTCTTTCCTGGTAGTTTTTATTTAACTCGTTCGTTGTATAGAAACGAAAGACTTTGAATGTACTTCAAATACTTTGAAGTGTCCATTCGAGATGTTATTAACTGTAATTATAGTGTAAAGAGTTCAGGAAAAAATGTTCAATACGAATCCTATCCACTGAAATAAAAATATCACTAGAGATAACATACATAGTATTAGAGACTAGCGTTCGGCCCGCGTGGCGGGCCAAGATTCTAAACTTCACAGCTCGATATGTGAACCACCTCTGACAAGAATAGTTCTTTGATAAAATCAATTCTGATTATGAATTGAACGATAAGAGAGCCCTGATAACTAATAATTTTTATCTTTGGGGTTACCAAGTTTGAGCAAAAGAAATGCAAAATGAACAAATATCTTCTACAAGGCTTATAAAGTAGAATCACAGTTTATAATTTATGTGGCTATCTAAAATTCAAACGATGTATAAAAAATGATTTCAAAGGAGTAGGTATGATTACTGCCAAAAGCTTACAGCCATCGTAAATGCAATGGACTTTTTATATTCTTGTGAAGGAAACGGTATGAAAATTTTATGCTCAGTATATGTGGGCATTGAAAGCAAAGAAAGGATTGTACTCAGCAATTTATCTATTTTTATTACGTTTTTCTACGAGTTACTGGAACGTTTAAATATGCATGCTGTAAAAGAAGCAGTAATTGATATTTTTTTTTTGTAAATTTCTGGATATTGAGTTAAAATTTCATGTAGTTCCTTCTTATGAACACTACATTTTGTCGTATCAGCATTTGAAAATATATTATTATTTTAGCAATACATTGCGACCCTAGCTTACCGTCTCCCAAATATTCTGTTAGTTTCGCATGTGCGCAAATAATTGAATCCTACTCTCCAAACTATTATAGTGTCACTAATATGAAATATTTGTAGTAATTAGGTCACATAATTATCTATTTGAATTCGCTGTAATTGTAATCCTAGTTAGTATTGACAATGTACATGTTCAATTGTCGCACACGATTGACAGACTATGGTCACTAGATGTTCAGTGGTTGCCAGGCAACAACTGTTAGACAATTAAATGTGGGTCCATTATCAGCTTAGATATATAAGAGCACAAGCCAGGAGAGGAATGGAGTCTGTACCAGTAACTGTGAGCGAAATTGTGTTCATACATGTTTAGAAAATTAATATTTATACTGGAACCAGGGTTAAAAAATTATTTACAATGAAATTTGTGACAATAGCAAGATGAATTTTTGTATAGGTCTTGAACATGTTATTACAAATGCTTGTCAAAAGTCCCCATGGATTTTTAATCGAGGTCAAAAGTCTAAAAGAGCTAATTGAAAAATGGATGACCAAAGATTAATAGAACGTGAAATTTTCAATAAGAAAAGGATCAATACTTCTTTCCTATGAAGCACCGTTCTTCAGTTATCACGATTTCAAACCCAGAAAATACGAATAGGCAGTATGCATCATTTGAAGAAAAAAATATTGGAGTATTGGTTTTTGTGATTCATGCACTCAAGTACTATACGTGGAAAATATTGTATTGAGTGTGACAACGGCCGTCCCTCACTCCATTAGTCGGTTGGCCTTGAGTAACTTCAACAGTTTTTCGTAGTGCATAGACGTGTTTGTGTATTTTCATTTTAAACTGTGGCGTTACCAATTTTATAAAAGTGCCGGCAGTTTGCTTCATTTGCAATGAATCTTTGACAGAAGGTGAAATAAAAGAATGCATCCATTTTGTCTTCCTCCAACATCTGCTTGTGTTTATCATCACTTGTTTCGTGTGTTCTATCAAGTGCAAGTGTGGTTGGACAATGAACTGAATCTTGACGACAGGGACTGTAAATTGATGAATGATAGTTTCGAGCCAATCCAGACTTTACTTCCACCTGCTCCAGAGAAACTGCTGGATACAATTTTTTGTAATTGCAAGAAAGGCTGCACGAACAGTTGTGTAGAGCAGAAAAGTTGGATTGTTTTGTTCACTAGTATGTGCCAACTGACAAGGCCACTCTTGCACTAATGCTGAATTAAATGCTACAAATGAAGATTCTTTCGAAATCGATGAGGATCTAACTGATATATCTCTCTTCTCAGAGCAGTCAACACAAATTGAACACGAAGAAGAAGAAACGAGCTACAATTTCCATTATATTAATAAAATATTATCCCATTGAATTTCCTGAATCGAAATATATCGTGCAGTATTCCTACTACTGGGGAGACCACGTTAAAAAAAGCGCCGAGTACACTACTCCAGAGATAGGGCAGAAATGTGTGCATAGCTACGGTCTAAAATCTCGATAGCTCGAGAACGGTGCTTTGTAGGGAAAAAAATATTGATACCTTTTTTATAGGGAGTTTCACGACCTACAGCCTGTTCTTCCCCATTTTTACAGTAGCTCTCATTGTTTAAGAGATATGAGCAAGAAATGAAGATTTGGGACCTTTGACATTGGATAAAAAACAATGTACAAGCGAGATCGATAAGAACTTTTGACATAGTACTTGTAATGACGTATTTAAGAGCTATATAAAAATCCAGTTGGTTGAGAATCAATGCAAATTGGAATATCCATTTTGATTCACTCTCACAGAGATTCATTTAGATTGTAATCTTTTCTATTTTTTTGAGTTGAGTTGTGAAGTTCAGTGTGACATTGTATGAGTTTTTTCGATCCGATTTTTTCATTTAATTCAGGGCTGATCGATCAGATTTTTCTCACCTATAAAAAAATAGGTATGAATAATCAAGCTAATCTAAATGAAAGTGAAAACGAGTGGAACTCTGTCCCTATCTTAGGGATTAGTGTGATGGAATAGTGAATTAATTGTTAAAATTTATAGGTATCGTCATATTATTCACCTGTGGCTTGGAAAAATTTTAGTGTGAGTATTGGTCCAAAGAACCCATTATCTAACATCTGAGGTGACCTACCTACGCCACGAAGGCCCCGCGAATTGAGTGACGTGGTATCAAATATCAGTGGCTGCTGCTGACGTAGCGTATGGTGAGTAAGCAAGCAACAACTGTAAAGAGGGTCAAGCAACACCAGGCGATGCCGAGTGAGCCTGGAATAGTGGAGGTGGCTAAGACACAAAGGTTACGGTGGCTAGGGCATGTGCTGGGACTACCAGAGGACAGAGTAGTAAGAAAGGTGTTAGACGGAGGTGTTGTGAAAAAGAAAAGAAGAGGAAGACCAAAGGAGAGGTGGTATGACACGATGAAACAGGACTCAGAGACACTAGAGATTACGATTTTTGAGCGATCAGCACAGGACCGTAAAAAATGGGAAAAATTATAACAGAAGCCATTGGCCTACTTGGCCTGCAGCGCTAAATTATATAAATAATCTGTTCAATGTTTGATAGTCGTTTTTTCACAAAAGTTATTAGGTTTACATGTTGATAGATCTGTGCTGCTATCTGTAAACGCCGTATGAACTAATGATGGATTCTGGCTCAAACATAAAACAAATAATCAACGATTTATTGAAGAAAAAAACGGTAAAATGGTAAATTGAATGTATTTTGGGAATACTAAATTTGGTGAATTTGATAGACAATATAAGTTGAACTCTAATTGACAAACTTACCTTATGGAGACCAGTATCATAGCGAATATGAGATACTTTCCCAAAAGGGGAACTACCAGCGAAGTAGGAGGGATGATCTCCACCACCAGGAGGAAGAACACGTGTAGACTAATGAGGATGGAGATTGATAACGTCACCTGTAACAAAAGCCGACCGTGTTGACAAGAAGTGTTGGTTAATGACGATAAAATGAGTGATGTGACACTGAAGATGCTTTTGACATATTTCGGTTAAGATGATAGGATCAAGGGTGGTTAATAGAGTTGCTGAATCTCATTCACATAACTATTGAGTCAGCCGTAAATTCAAAATATTGATTCATGAAATTATATTGACACAACTAATTATTGTTAAGGGAGTCTCTTAATTCAGTTTACAACCGCATCGCGTCAATTATTCATGTTGAAATGTGTAATTACTAATTACATTTCTAAAATTTGCTATTAATTACAAATCCATTTGCAAAATAAATTCGTCGTGGAAAGTGTTAAAATCTGGAATAAATTGTTCTGGTTAACCAGTTTTAGGACAGTTTTAATTTATGCAAGAGTTTCATTACTTGCAGATGATTGAAATTAGGGACTTTTTATTTAATAAAAACTTGGAACTGGAATAAATGAATTTTGGATTCTTCCCGAGGTAATAAAGGAATAATTTTGAGATGAGTAATCAAGATTTCCGAAGTTATTCTGGTCACAGGTATTAATCGGAGCTTTTGTTGTCAGCTATATACATATAAAGGGATTCTTCAAGATGAAAGTCATAGAATATGATTGTGTGATTGTGTTCCTTCAATATAGGATAGCACAAATATTTGCAGGAATCCTCAAATCTTTGTTTTCTAAGCTTCTGAGCATCTGTTGGTATTTATTTGCATTGTAAGCTTTGTTGTTTCGTACAGCATTGGAAATGAATGCTTTCAACTCTCCTTTGGCACGACTACGTCAAGCAAATGCAATTCCTCTATGAACTTCCATTTTGTGCCATTAATTAGTATTTAGTCTGAGCTACTATCGATTTGCATGTAGTCTAGCAGTATTACACTGACATTAATTGTGCTTTCTTACGAGGTTATATAATAAGAATATATAATAGTTCGATTCGTTATACATTTCCATCAAACGATACTCTGTGGCGAATTCTCCACAAAAAATTCATATTGGATCAACAAGCTCACTGAAACGTCATCATTTCATGTATTTTCTCCCTTGAAAATATGTTCACTTGGTTTTCGCCTCTTTACGACTTCAAATATTTATCCTCCAAAGTGTTATTCTTTTACGAGTCAATAGAAGAACACAAAAAGAAAACTTTAAACTCAAGGAGTCATTTTTATCGCTCTAACAGAACGACAAACTATAAAACGTAATTGCGGGGAGAAAATTGCATTTGTTCAAACAAAATGACAAATGAACGTCAAAAAATAATCAAATAACGAGTTTATTGCTCGGATAATCTTATGAAACGTTATATTTTCAAAGAGAAACACATTTTCCCTGGCTTACTATTAGATTGAGGATATCTTTCCCATGCTCAGTAATGCAATAATCAGCTTCATTATGAAACTTCCAACTGTGTACGTTTAGTGTCACAATATTGAAATATATGGCTTAGAAAACAAGAATATTCAAGTAAACACAATAATAAGAGAAAGTTGGGAAAAATGTCAGAAGAAATGGAAACTGTGTTGAAGAAAATGAGTAACGGTAAAGCATCGGGACTCGATAAAATTGAATCATAACTGAAATATCCGGAGACGAAGGGAAGCAAATATTATTAGAAATGTTGAACCAAATTTTGAAGATAGGTACAATACCAAAAAACTGTGAAAAAGCCGTCATTTCCCCCATAGATAGAAAAAAACAGTAGAAACTGTGATAGTTACAACGGTATATCACTGCTTTGCACTGCAGCTAAGTTATATGAAGCAATATTAGAAAAAAAACCAAGACGAACAATGGATGCATTAATGAGGAAAACCCAGAGTGGATTTAGGAAAGATTACTCTGCACAAGACCACATATTCACGTTGATAAAATTAACAGAAGAAACAATGAAACAAGACAAGAAACTATTCATAGCATTTATAGCTTTTGAAAAAGTCTTCAATATTTTCTTGGGCAGTATTATGAGGAAGGTGAAGAATAAAACAAAGAAAGTATACAAAGCACATCACAATCTAATTAGGACGACTATCTTAGAATGCGCCTTCGCAGATGAACTCGCAATACTTGCTAAAAATGAAGAAGATTTACAGCTTAACATTAATATATGAAAAGAGAAATTAAGAAAACACAACATAACTATAAATGTGAGGAAAACAAAATTCATGATAATTTCAAGAGAAGACACAATAGTAGAAATGAGAATACATAAAAGAGGAATAGAAATAGTAGAGGCATTTATATATTTGGGCCCAACACTAAACAGCAAAGGTAGGATAGAGAACGGAATAAAAAATGGAAGAATCATCTAGATGATGAAAGCGCATTTTTGACAGCTCATGAATGCTTGTTACCTCAGAGATTTCGCAAATTACCTTCTCTCACAATTACTGAGCTTGAAATCAAGCAGTTTTTGCAAACTTACGAAACAGCAGCTTCCATTTAGTACTAGTTTCAAGTTGACAGTTTGATAGGTACATAATTTATGCATGTACAAACTCAAAAATACCTTTTATTCTTCATTGTTTAGTTATTGACTGACAGAAGGTCAAGTGCTGTACCTTAAAATTTAAATTTGCTCTTTATCAAAGCTATTTGAAAAAAATACACCAAAATTAAACAAATTTTCAACCAATAATAGTGATTCATTCTAATACGCTTCATATTTGCGTCAAACAAATCATTGAATGAATCTCGGACCGATTTGACAACTGTACATAATAATAGTGACAGCCCCGGCTAAAGTTGTAACTAAATTTTCATCTACTTCAATAAATTTTAGTTGCCATATCCCTAATGTCATATATATCCATGGGCATTGTTTCACTTGAAACAAGTAATTGAATAATTTAATCTTCCACAATCACTGAGCTTGAATTAAAGCAATTTGTGCAAACCTACGAAACAGCAGCTTTTATTTAGTACCAGATTCAAGTCTGTAAATAGTATAGTTGCTGAGAACTCAGCGTCACGCCAGCCAGCCAGACAGCCAAAGTGAATATAATAGCGCTTTTTTCGGAAAAATGCGCCAAAAATAGAATACTGGCAGTTAATAGAAGTTACCACACATCAAATGAAGTCATTTTGAGTAGCAGGCAAGTATCGAAAAAAACAAAAATTATACTATATAAATCAATTTAAAGACAAATATTAATATACGGAATTGAAACATGGACAACAAATCAAAAAAAAACAAGCAAGATACAAGTAACATAAATGACATATTCAAAAATAGTAGGAGTTACAAGACTAGGCAGAATAAGAAATAAGCATATCAGAGCAACTCTACAAACAGAAAGTATACAAACTACCATAGAAAACAAACAACTAGCATGGTAAGGACATTATTTAATAAGAGGATATTAAACAATAATTGTGTGGAATGCCAGAGTATCAAACAAGAACAGGAGAGGAAGATTTCAAAAACTAGAAAAAGAATATAGAAAAAGTACTGAGCAAAAACAAAGTCACTTGACAAGCAAGGAAGGAATAAATGAATAGACTGATATAGCAAAGACCAATCAAATACTGTATCGACACCCTATAAGGTAATTCGAGATATAAAAAATTAATTTAGATGTTGTGATTCTAAGTCGTTCTCAGTTGATTTTTAGCGCAAAAAAGCGCTATTATATGCACTTTGGCTGTCTGGCTGGCTGGCTGACGTGACGCTGAGTTCTAAGCAATTACAGCACTTACAGACTTGAAACAAGCACTAAATAAGAAATGCTGTTTTGTAGGTTTGCACAAACTGCTGGATTTTCTTATTCATACACCCAGTTTTAGGTAAAAATTGAAATAAAAATTCAAAAGGTAATTACTGCTGAACTATGCATAGTTGAAATCTGAAAATTGCTGCACAGAATGAGCAACATGTCAGTAATTGAATTTTATATCCTTAATTTCGAATCGATATGGATTAGTACCCATTTTAGGGTAGAAAGTATTTATTTCAATATCTCGCGAGTTACATAAAATATTGGCATGCGATTTTCGATGTTATTAGTATCAGAATGAGTGCAACTTTTGTTATTACGATCAATTTAGGCCGGTACATGACTACCCGCTACTTATTTTCTTGAATCTGTAGCTTTTTAAATATAGCTTTGATAAATATCAAATTATTATTCCAAGATGCAGCACATGACCTCCCGTCAGTCAATAACTGAACAATAAAGATTGAAAGGTATTTTTGAGTTTGTACGTACACAAATTATGTACCCATCAAATAGTCAACTTGAAACTGGTACTAAATGAAAGCTGCTGTTTCGTAGGTTTGCCCAAACTGCTCGATTTCAAGCTCAGTGATTGTGAGAGATGGTAATTTGCAAAATTTCTGAAGTAACAAGCATTCATGAACTATGAAAAATGCGCTTTGATCATCAAGATGATTCTTCAATCTTATAATACAATATTCTGAGTTGTTGTTATACGTTCCAGGCTGGTTCGTCGATTTCTCAAAATAATTTCTCGTACAGCATTTAACAGGAATAGGATGATTAGTGATCGGTTCTTACTCCTCTGAAATCTGCAACCCATTTTTTAACAGGTTGATTAGTAATCACTCCAAACGGAATGTTCCGACATTGTTCAGCAAACATTCCGGTTGGAGTATTATGCACATTTTATATTCATTGATTTTTATATAGTTTGTGCCGTAGAAAAACATTGTGTTTCTGGGCAATATTCTTCATTAACATTTCATACAAAAAGTGACATAGTTTTCTATTGATTAATTCTCAGCATCAAAATGCATTTTTCATCTGAGCTTTTTGGCAATCAGAAAAGACAACAAAATACTAATAGAGAATGAGCGATATTCATTCAAAACCAAATTAGAGACAGTGTGTTTTATCAACTGAACGTACGATTGCAGTTTTTTTCTTGTGTTATAAATATGAGGGTATTCGGTATTCCGTGAGAATTTTGAAAGCGGAATCCGACTATTTCTAGCGGACTGCAGACTTTTATTGACATTTTGGGGCAGAAATTGATGGAAAAACAATTTGGGGCTCCGAAAAATCAAGAAATATACTTTGAGAGGAATTTTACGAACAACATTGTTTCCTCAATATTATAAGCATGTCGCCAAGTCACTATGAATTTATTTCGCGGACTGTACTTCCAAAAAGAGATTCTTTATTACTCACCGATATCTGGTTCACTTTATTAGAAGCTTTCTTCAGTCATGTTTGGTTCAAAAACTGGAATATTAAACTATTATCCTTAGCGATTGCATTTGTTTTTTGGTCAGTTGAAAGTCGTTTAGGACAATTATTTATTGATATGCCCTTATAAAGGTCTGGACTTGCCCATGCTTGATTATTCAAGGACCAAATTATTGTTCCAGGGGCAACTTATTTAACATACATATTTATAGCATCCGGTGCCACTTCAGCCCTGCCCTTGTACATACAGAACCATCTCTTCCGATTCTATTCTCTTTATAAGTCTGATGTTATGTTGTAGATGGGTGTAGAATCAGTTTCACTATTACTTTTCTGTATAACTGTTTTTAGTATCATCGTAGATCTATTCAAATAAAAAATATACAGAATTGTATAAGAATTTGCTACAGATAGTTTTTCGAGATTTATTTTGTTCGTCCACTCGCTTCGCTTCTCTGTCAAGATTGTTTTAGGGATTAAAATTTCAAAACAATGGTTTTCTTTGATACTTATGACGCACTCAGCGGGAATATCCACGAGGTACATGTACTCCCTTGGAGTTTAAAAAAGAAACGTCATCACTTTTAGAAACACAAAGAAATATTTTGTAGGAATGACAGGCGACAGGCGACAGCAGTGAAAACGCGCTTTGTTTCAAATAAATAATTTTCAATGCTTCCGAATATCAAAACCAGAAGCTTTGTTCACAAGATATAACCTGAAACTGATATTTAATTTTTTTCATATAACAGCATATGAAGAAACTCAACAAAAGTTGTGCGAAAATATACTCTCCTTATTAATTTTTACCCAATGAAAATCCGAAGCTTTATTTACAAGGTATAACCTAAAACTTGATTTCAAACATCTTTTAATATCATGGATTTGTGTTTCGCATTCTATGTATCAAATTCTTTATATCAAATTTTCGTGAATTGCTTTTTTTAGTAAAAAAAGCGATTGCTATTTTCATTCTTCAAGGAAAAATATAGATAGTCAACTTCCGTGAGAATTAACTTATTCTCATTTGATACCTTCACATGGTATTTGTATAATGGATTCTTGGAAATATTGGGAAATGAACTGATGAAAGCTGAAAGATTGTATATTAATATCAATGATACTTTTGAATTATCACATTATTATTTTTCTTCTTTGCTACATGTCATCAGGCTCTAATACTACATCTATTAAGATCTAATCCAGACAAATACCGTTCTTACACTTCCACATATTTTTTGACACCATCTACCAATCAAACGTCTCTTTCTGCCAGCAATAACCTAAAAATGGGATGTACATCATAATGTCGGTTAATGGACGGCGAGGCGTTTGAAGACGCGTTGGAGAATAAACGACATTTTGCGACACAAGATTGCGAGAGACTTTCTCTTTTTATTTTATTCTTTTGATCTCGTTTTATCATTTCCTGCTTTCCTAATGAACCCGGAGATAAGATTTGCAGGTTATGAATCTCCGGGATTTAGATTCTGTAGCAGGACGAAATAATTAAGGAATATTTATTAAGGTAATATAGTGCGTACTAAAATGAATTTTCATAATTCTTTCCTCATTTTGATTCAATTTAATTGATTGTGGAGTAAAGAATTATTGATATTCCACAGTTTCATGTTCCAATGTTTTTGTGTCAAGATATCTGAAAGAGAAAAGGTCCCATTAAAGAGCTCTTAATTGAAATTACTTATATATAATTAAAAAAAGATTAGGATATCATTTGAAAAATTACGAGCGACTATTTTTAAGAGATATATTTCAAGACTTGTTTCTAGTATTTAGTCTCTCATTTATATCGCATTATGCTAATTGCTGAGCCCTGAATTGAATCATAATGAAAATATTTGAATGTGATATGTTTGTGAGACGTTACCAACCTTTAAAAATTTGGTCATTTCTCGATATTTTATACGCATTTTTACAAAAGTAAAACAGACATTGTCCTTACTTTTTCTCCTGCACTTTTGAAGATATTGACCTAATTCTCCTTATAAACGATGGATTATCGAATAGTAAAAGGCAACTAGAATAAAAAAATCTATTTTGTCGATTGATTTTATAGCAATTGATTCAGATTTCGAGAAATATCAAAACCCCAATAAAATTGGAGGGCGACCGATTGAAAATAAGAAAAACACAATGAAAATTATCATTTTTGGAGCAACGATCACGAGAATAATTCTGTTTATAACAAGATTAAATCCTAACTCCGGGAACAATAACCAGTGAACATTGGAGAGCTTTTCAAAAGTTGATTGTTCCTTTTCGGAAAAAATTCTTGTTGAACTTCTGGAGGATCATTTATTATATTGTTGTTTTGTATAGAAGTAAGGAAATGAATTAGTTCTCTCACCGTGAAACATGAAGTTAAAGAGTTTGTTGCCCGAAATGGAACTACCTGAAATAGTAATTAATAATGAACAAACTTTCTGGTTAACTTTTTTTGTCAATTAATAATGTCATAATGCTTGCATACGTGATTTTTGCAAATCTAACAATAAAATACGCCTCATAAAATATCTTTCGCACCAATCGATTTCGCGTTAGCCTTGAACTTTCTTTTTCTCCACAACTTTTTCATATCTTATATAATAGAGAAATTATTCACGCTGCCTAATTTAGCTGTTACACCCGGTACACAAATCCTAATATGACATTTTTCTCCTGTTTCATGGTCTGACAATCTAATTTGAAAGTAATATTTCATTCTGAACAGAATTTTACTTTTCTTGTTTGCTTGAAAACGGGGTTCATAAAAGCCAATTCTAGCACATATTAAGAAATTAGGTCTGAAATAGGACCGATTATCCTTTCTCCTGCGTTACGTGCCGATATGCTGTAATCATATTTGTACCCACCGGCCTGGTACGTTTTTGTGGGCTTTTTTCCTATTGCTAGTAATTCGGAATTCGTATTGAGTTTATCGTGAGTAACGTAATTTTTCAATAAAATCTCTGTTTTACATTGAATGCTATTTTACATGAATAAAATCAAATTATACCTCATACAATTTGTGACTTTCGAAATAAAAACTGTACCTATCATTTTCATGTTTTGCATATAGTACAGTCATTTGATTCTAAAAAAAAAAAGGTTACCTGGAAAATTAACCGGAAGTTTTGAAAATGGATGATTTTATAAATTTCGATGTGTTCTTTCCAAATTTGAACTTTGCCACTTCGTACATTTGCCGCTCGTGCTGCTTTATTTCACGATAAAAGCATTTATATATATGCGCTCAACTATATTTTGTGGCGCTCGTAAGCTTAAACAGTTGATTTCACGAGAAAAATGGTTATTGAGAAAATTTTTTCTTGTTTCATTTTGTATATAAATGTTTTTATTGTGAAATAAGTCGGCAAAAAATATAGTCAAAAGATCTGACGTGGACATCACGTGACTTACTTGTACATCATTGAATATATATATAATCAAACATAACATCTCATCATTCCACGGCTAGTCGGTTGCTATGGAAACAGTATGTCATCATTCTTATGCTACAACATTCCTAAATACTGATTTCCAGGATTCTACGGCTAACATTTCTGAATTTATGCGCAAAAATCCAAGATCGTCAAGTATAGTGCACTTTCGACTCAGTCGATCTCAATGAAAATAGGATATGGGCATCTAGACCGTACTATCATCTTCAATACTGTATTCTAATATTCTACGTTCAATCTATTTGAATTTATGCGGAAAATTAGGAAATGTTTCGAGTTAACTGCACTCCCGTCCCAGCCGATCACAATCATAATGCAAGGTGTACAATTAGATGCTATAAAAGGGCTTAATACGAAATCTCAATATTCTGCGACTGATTATTTTGAATTTATGAGAAAAAATTGAGAAGTCTGTGATATGAAGTGCACTTCCGGCTTAGTCGATTGGGACGAAAATAGGAGATAATCATTTGGATGCTACAGCAATTTCAAATACTGAATTCCAGTATCCTACAGCTAATCATTCCAGATTGATGCGGAGAATTCAAAAAAAGTATCAGGTAAAGTGCACTTTCAGTACAGACGATTGCAACCATAATGCGAGGTGCATATCAAGATCCTGGATCCTATACCACTCTTTTATACTAAATTTTAGCTCTATACGTTTGACGAATTCTGAGATTTGCGAGTTACGCACATACACACATACATACGTACCGACATCAAGCCAAAAATAGTCAAAATGGATTCAGGGATGCTCAAAACGGATATATCCATCAAAATCTCCATATGTGAATTTTGTCGGTTTCACAATACATTTTTACTTACTCTTCTATATCAATCCGTCAAATATCAATGCAAAACTAAAATTATATTGTACTTACCACCTTCGATTGCCTGATACGTATGCTGTGCGTACAATAGTTTCTATATTTATATTTACTAGTGTTTGACCAGTGATCGAAATTCTACCGCGAATCATTCATTATATTGCTAAGTTTGAATATAATTGAATTTAACCTACTATCCTCGGAGGTTCCAGATAAAATAACTCAGTATTCGACGCTCCATTCAAATTTAAAATTGGGCATAGTTTTTCGTCTTCAACCCTGAGAAAATACAAGAAACATTAAGTTTTTTCTTCAGCCATTTGCCCACTCGGGGCATATTTCTTGATATATACTAGCAAAAAATTATATCGTTTTCAGCGAGAAATAGGAATTGAACACTCTGTATATAATTAAAGCTATCTGCAATCCTTCTCTACATGAACTTCGAGTATGTCAAATCTCACATTCCTTCATGCGCACGGTAAAAAATTTTTCTTCACGTAAAATTTGAAAAGGACATCCTGCATATAATTTAAGCTCCCAGCACTTCCTCTCTACATGAACTTCAAGTATGACAAATCTCACATTTCTTCGTGCGCGTTACATAAAATCAAAAAGGGACACTTATTCATAATTTCAACATTCTGCAGTTCTTCTCCAGATGAACTTTAGGTATGCTATATTTCACTTTCCTTCGTGCGCGTGGTACAGAATTTTCTCTTCACATAGAAATAAAGAAGAAACATGTAGATACTTTCAGCTTCCTGCATTCCTTCTCTATATAAAATTCAAGTATGCTAAATCTCACATTGCTTTATGCGGGCAATACATAGTTTTCTCTTCACGTAAAATTGAAATGGAACACTCTGTATGTAATTTTAGTTTTCTGCACTCTTTCTCCATATAAACCTCGAGTATGTCAAATCTCACATTTTTTCATGCGAGCGGTAAAAAGTTTACCCTTCACGTAGAATTGAGAAGGGACATCCATCCTGTATATAATTTCAGATTTCTGCACTCCTCCCCAGATAAACTTCAAGTATATCAAGTCTCACAATCCTTTTTGCACGCGGTACAAAATTTTCTCTCCACTTAAAGTTCAAATAGGACAGTCCATATAAATTTGTAGCTTTCTGCACTCCTTTTCCATATAAACTTCAAGTATGTCAAATCTCATATTCCTCCGTGCGAGCGGTACAGAGTTTTCTCTTCACGTAAAATTAAAATGACACACCACATATATAATTTTAGCTTTCTGCACTCCTCCATATAAACTTCAAGAATGCCAAATCTTACATTTCTCCGTGCCTGCAATATGCTTAAAAAGGGGTCTGAATTTTTCTCTTGACATATTAATACATATATGGATTAGCATTACTGGAGCACCAAAATCAAAATAAACTTGGAGAAATCTTTCTACAACTTCACTCGATATGACATCTAGAATAATTATATTGAAGTTCATAAAAAAGCACTTTGATTTCGGATCGAAACTTTTGTTTATAAAAGTTCATAAACATCTTACTCGATTGACATTGTTTAATCTATATTCATGATAAATGATATCTCTTTTACAGAACTTGGATTATCAGATTAAAATGCATAAAAGTCTCAATCTTTCAATCTTGAATAGGAAGTTTCATACATTTGTCTTTGACATAGAATTTAATCTCTTTCCGCCTTCAACTACAATTTTTTGCATTTTAATTTCATGAAATTGCAAGGAAGACGCAAAATATTCTGACTCAATATATCATCCTGAGAATTGATTTTCACTTTTCATTACTTTGCGTACTCATTTTATCTTCAACAAAAGCGTTTTCATGATAGTTTCGTTTCAAATTATGATAATGAATATTCTGTTCAATTTCAATATTTTTATTTCAGCAGTTTCATCTTCATTGCACCAGTTTTTGTTTAATATATACAAAATTTGCAGAATAATATGTCACATTTTCATTGGACAAGAAGAAATACGAAAGAAGGAATGAAATATTTGCAGCAAGTTTTGATCAGATACCTATAAAATCTTTGGAGTCATAGAGGACATAAAAGAATTACATTTTATTGATAAACCTTCATCCGAAAATACATTTTCTCAATAGTAGGACAAGAGAAATAATATGACTTTTTAATTGTGACTGGAGGACATTTGGCCGCTATGATTGATTTGCCTGTATATAAAAAGTTTTGGAATTAATCCCTGAGTATCATAAATACAAACTAGGACTGAGACTAGAAGTGAAATTACGTTATTTTTACAAGCTTTAAAGCGTCTGGCAGGGATAACTGCCAATGGGAAGTGTCTGACAGTGTTGATTATCAATTTTTGACTATATGCTCTAAAACATACATAAGAAAAGCGAGTAATGCTTTAACGTACCTCAAGCACTTGGTACCAGTAGAATGGCGGTCGGCCCAAGTTAGCAAGTATGCATACGAACAAAGTACATACTACTCTATTCAAAACATTTTGTTTCTCAAGAAATAAGTAACGTCTGGCGGGCCTGGGATCTTGCTCTATTATATCCTCCCCATTTCAGATATTTAAAAAAAAAGTTGAGCGGCACTATATTCACAGCAATAATTTCTGGAGTCATTGTTTGTTGGGTATAGGTCTTTGGATACGTTTGTAAGATGTTCATAATGTGCTAGCCTATCAATGACCTCACGCTGTAACTAACACTCCTGTTCTCTCACTAATTGATTTTTCCCCATTTTTCATTGTCTACTTTTGGGAACTTTCTGCGTTTGCAAAGCTGTTGAAACCCGAAAGTATTATAAGAAATCTGACACGATGATGTTTTGCAAAGTCTCAGATTTTCTTTCTCACTTTCCTAACAATTTTCCCCATTTCCGCGAAATTCTCGTTGCATGGAGGATTAAATCTCGACGCGAAATTTTACTGCTGAAATTTTAGCAATACGCTGCTACCATAACTGTGCAGAGACTTTTTTTCAAGGGGGCAACTTAACCATGTTATCTCAAATTGAATATTTTGTTTTGCGCCCAATATTTCGAATAGTTCGGTATTAAGACCTCATTAATGTATAAGATATAAATTCCATAATTGGAAAATTATCGACCAAGCTACTTCAAGATTGAAGTCATTAAAATTTCTGAATTATTCTCTCCAAATAAACTTTTAACGATATTTGTTTTGTAGAATCAACCAAAATAGCAAATAAAAATGTTTTTATTATTTAGAGGAGAACTGAAATTCGTTACGCTTCTGAATTCAGTAATTCCACCATTAAGAGGTATTTGCTTCTCGATTTCACGCAAGGGTTCCACAAATTAAATTTTCAGGCTGTAAATTGATATTGAAGTATTCGCAAAATAATTGCTGATTCTCGGCATTATTCTGCGAAACATATTTTCTGCTGAATTTGACTAATCATCTGCATCTGAGCAATCAAAACAATTAAAATATGTATCTACGAGTATTTAATTTCAGTCAATCAAAATTACTTTCTAAAATGGTCTGAGAAAAATACCCCAATAAATCACAATTTCCACTCTTAAAGTTAGTGAACTCTATCAATATTTCAGGGTTTGGGCCTTCGGAAAGAGAAATGATTGGAAATCATGTGACTTACCTTCTCTCCGCTGTCTGAGGGCAGATAAAACGTTAGGACCGTGAGAAAAGAGATTCCCATGCAAGGAATTATGATGTTTACTGTATAAAAAAGCGTTTTTCGACGCATGGTTATGTTAAAAGTGATGTCCAGGTACGGTTCATCGCAGCAAGTGTAGAATTTTTCGTTTCTGTAACAAATATCAATAATATAAATACAGAATACTGTTGTCATTGATTATTCTACAAAAATGTTCCTATAATGACTTTTTATTGATAATAGATTTGGGAATAATTATGTTAAAAGTGGGGATACATCATTTACTATAAATACGATCCCTCGAATTTTGAAAGCATCATTCTTCGATAGTAGGTCTGTCCAGAAGAACAATCATGAAGTTCAGTCTAGTTTTAGTCGTTGTGCTTTTCGCTATTGCATCTGCTCAGGTAAGTCAACATTTGAAGAAAAATTAAAACTTTGGATCAAATCGTCTTCATACTTACATAATATTAACTTAAATGTAGTTTTTTCCAATTATTTTGCTTCTTTATTTTCTAAGAAAATTTTATGTTTGTGACAGGATTCGCAACCTAGCAAAGAGGGTATCTTGACAGGTTGGAGACATAAGGCTAAGGAGGCTGTAAAAAGGATAGGCAAGGCTGTTGGTAAAGCTGTTCTTGACCAAGTTAAACATATTATCACCGATAATCTTAGTGTGAAACCAACCAAGGAAATCCTTGAAGCTTATGGTCCCAGTTCTGAAGGTATATTCGATCATACCGGAGATCTTCTGTGGAAGAAAGCCATTGAACTATACGAGGCAGAGCACGGTGCAAGCAGCGAAGGAGTTCTCACAGACTTCGATTATTACTCCAAATATTCTGATGCTCAAGCTTACCTTAACTTGAATTACAATAGTTCCATTTACGACGAAGGAGAACCCAGCCATGAAAGTCTTCTCGGCACACTGGGTGGTATAGCTATTGGAGGACTTGGTGATCTCATTGGAGGAACAGCTGGCAAAGTTATTTCTCAGGCTGGAAATATAGTTGGACACCTTCTGTTCGCTATTCCATCAGCAGCCAGCACAGAAGGAATTGATGAACCAAGTCAAGAAGGTATCATTTCCAGCGCTGGAAAACTTCTTGTCAAAGGAGCTGGGAAGTTAGGAAAAGAATTACTCAAAGCCGGCTTCGAAGCTTTACCAAATATTCTTGGACCCATCTTTCTGGCCCGTGGTAACTTTGGCAGCTACCCAACCATCCATGCCCCAGCTACTGAAATCATTGAGGATGCCAAGGCACGAATCTATGAGGACAACAAAAGCCCTCAATATCTAGATTGCTACCAGTATTCCGAACAAAATTTCACTAAAATCTACGACCATTATTCCAAGAACGGCCGTGCTTGCATGTTTGCTGGTGAAGAAGGTGCTAAAGGTATTATAGGTAGCGTTCAAACTATCACCTTAGATGCTGCCCAAAAAGTTGAAGATGCTTACCGCCATGCTGTAAGTTGTTACCAAAAGGAGAAGAGCGAACGCGAAGCTTGCTTCGAAAAGGAATTCACTCCTCAAGTTGAACAATACCAGAAACAGATCTTTGGCTACGGTGAAGAGATGTCTAGTTACGTCAAGCATTTCACTGATATCAACAACGAATTTGATAGATGCCTTGTAAACCATCTTGGTTATGTAAGGCAGGAAGTATTCCAAGTTATGGACGAGTTCCGTCGTTGCTCTTATTATCCTGTTGCAGCTTGAAAATATATTCTATCCTTTGTTCACTGAAAACATTTTTATACAATGACAATAAAATTGTGAAGTACGTTTCAGAAGTTGACATGTTTGATTCAATAAAACCATCCATTTTATTTCTAGTGAAGCCATGAATTTACTGATGATAATTGAGTCGTCCACACTGCAGTGGAAAATAATTAATATGAAGTATTCACTCACATAATATTTCAAGTGATAATTTCAAGAAGAAAGTAGTTGATATTCTTTGAAATAGTCATATTATCAGGAGATATCGAAGTCCAAAGATCAGTTTTTTGCAAATATCTCATTTTATAACGGTTGTAGAGCATTTAAAGTTAGGAGTAAAAATAAAGTACACATTTTTATCTGAATAAAAGGTTGTATGACTTATTTGCGTATCTATAACCGTAAATGAGATACCGCGCGTACAACGTGCACCGTTGCACAATCTTGAATTCTCTTCCACACCATAACTAGGGTAGAATGTAAAGCTAAAAAGATATAAAGCTTTGATTTGAAGGCTACAATTGCTTTAAGTACTCAGGGACCGCGAGAGTACTTCCTGACGAGGGGCGAAAACCTCTTTCGTCACCCCCTTTCTTCATTCTTGTTGATTTTTTCATCCTTAATAGTGTTTCACATCATTCTCAAATTTAAAAAAAGGCTTTCATCCAAAATTGAGCAAGAAATGTTACATTGCACACTTTGATTGCACGATTTCACACGTGTAAAAAGTCTCTAATGCACTCACGGAGCTTTCGAAAACACCGAGCAGCTCGTGCAGTAAAGAACGACTTTTTACACAAGTATCTTAAATGTTTATTTTACTTTTTAGTTAAATTCACCATTGAAGCGTGTTCTTCAAACTATTTTATTTCAGAATGTCTTGATTTGACTTTTTTCGGTTTTCAAGTTGATTGTTTTGTATTTACTTCTCACAAATGTGAAGAAACAGGAAGATGGAACTTATATCTTCTCATCCTTCAAAGTTGACAAATTTTATCCGGAGATTGGTATCGACATCGAACGACTTCTTGAGCGCCATAACATGATCTCTTTATCTGAAAGGAGAGATTTTTTGTCTGCGAAATTTCTTTATCTTCTTTTCCATAACAAAATAGATTCTCCCTACCTGCTGTCTTGCATCAGATTCTTTGCTCCCAGACTTGCCTCCAGACATCATATGACCTTCCAGTTACCAACGCCAAATACGGATGTTTTAAGAAGATCTCCTGTCCACATCATGTGTCGCAATGCTGAACGTCATTATGAAGATATATTTATTTGAAATTTTGGATTTATTAAATTACCTATATTACTTTTTTTTCTTTGTATATGCATCTATTTTTTGTCTCTTTTTGAATTTGTATTTCTCCCTGTAATTGGATTTCTGTTGAAAATATGTATATTATTGTTATTATTATTATAAAAGCGTGATGAAAAATATTCTTATGCTCTGCTCCGGTAATTTTTCTCACGTAAAAGCTCTTTTTCATTTAAGGAAAAATAAAGTTCTGTGAGGGATGGCACAGAGAAACCTTCTTTACCAGGTAGTAAAATTGGAGGGGACGCGGTCACCCCGTTTGATTTTAGGGGGGCATTTGGCCCCCTTTGCCTCCTACTTCCGCGGCCCTTGTGAATACTGAATTTCAATATTCTTCAGCTGATCGTTCAAGATTTATGCAAAAATTAGAAAAACTGTTCTGTAAACTGCACTTCCAATTAGGCTGATTGCAATTATAATGCAAGATGTACAATCTAGATGTTATTGAAGTGCTTGATACAAAATTTCAATATTCTACAGCTGATTGTTTTGAATTTACGCGAAAAATTCGACAAGATTGTTATATGAAGTGCATTTCCTGTCCAGTCGGTTCACACAAAAATATAAGATAACCATCAAAATGCTACAGCAATTTCAAATTCTAAAGTTCAACATCCTACAGCTAGCCATTTTGGATTAAGGCGAAAAATTCAAAAAATGTACCAATTAAAGTGTACCGGCGGTACAAACGTTTACAATCATAATGCGAGGTGCACAACAAGACCTTAGATCAGTCTTAAATACAAAAATTCAATATTATACGTTTGACGGGCTTTGAGTTTCGCGAGTTACATACATACATACGTACACACGTCAAGTCCAAAATTGTCAAAATGAATTCAGGAATGTTCAAAACAAATATTCTTATCAAAATGAGTATATAAATGTACCTCTGTATACACTTTCTATGAAAAACAGTAGGTCGCATTTTTTACGCGCGTTACAAATACATAAATAAGCTAAAGGAACATTTTTGTAGAAAAAAATGTGTATTCAAATTTGGGCACACCCCAACTCGGCACATTTAATCTCCCGATGGAAAACCAATCAAAGGTTGGTGGTAATCCCTATATGACCAACTCGGCACATATTAAACCAGTGTTATCAGAAAAACCCACCCCTATTATCGGCTTAACACCGTAGAATCATAATGGAACTGCTTTGTTCAGTAGCTATATATTATCAATCTAACAGTTCAATCAACAACATCAAGGATATCAATTTGCGAGATAACTAGCCAACTTGTTAAAATACTACTGATTGTAGGGCAACATAAATCAAAACGAAAATTTTTATCTGGTAAGGAGAAGTTGCGGTGTGTTAATCGAAAATGCAAACCATTTTTCCATACCATGAGTGAGTCCAGTGATCGAGTAATAACGACAAAAAGGTTAATTCACGATCACGCTCAAATTATTATTTTTATTGTATGATGCATCCTACTTATCTTATGATTTTATATTATTGTAAGTCAAATTTCGTATGATAATAAAAAAGAAACTATAAAATTGATTTTATTTTATTTGAAAACATTAGAATGCCCAGTCCTCGTTTTGTTCAGGAACCTGAGTCATTTCATTATCCTCAGAAACTACCTGCAAGTGTGCCGAGTTCGGTATCGCTGCAGGTACCTGAGATACTCGTATGTGCCGAGTTGGGCAGTCATTAGCAGCGACTACCTGTAAATGAGCCGAGTTGGGAATCGCCGTCAATTTTTGCTAATGATCTTAAATGCTCTATGACTATCAAAAAATGAAATATTCGCAGGAAACTGGTCAAAAACGGGGTCTGTGATCTTTGGCCCTTGATATCCCCTGAAGCACACTCATTGTAAATGTCAAACCAAAGATATTTCCGAAATAATAAACCAGTATCATCTATTCGGTAAATTGGGTCATTTTTTTGTCTAAATTGTCTGGACTAATATTTGTATTGGTATTTAGAATATTTAAAAAGCTGCTATTTTCTTTTTCGATTTTTTTTTTGTGTCCAGGTATACCTTGCTTGCTATTGTCTAATTCCTAATATTGAAAGTAAGTAAGACGCAAGAACTATTAATATGAAATGTGAAACTTCTACAAAATCATCAAACAAAATAACGAATAATAGAGAAGTGCGATAAAATTGGAAACTAGTAGAACTGCTCAGATAACTGTGAAAGATCAGAGTGTCCTTGGAGCACATAATATTGAGAAAGATCGCCAGTTTTCTTCAGAAAAATAATCAAGATGCTTGAAATACATACCGAAAGACAATTGCGTATGTGAAGACTTGAAAATTGAGCATTGCTTCTAATTCATTTCCTTATATAATATCTCAAGAGACTGTAATTTCATCAATAAATTTTTCTTGAAAACATTTTCCACCTAGCAACATCGTGAGAGTCATCTGTCCGATTAAATCACGAGAGCGTAGCTCAAGAGTTCAATCTGAGCAGATTACTCAAACAATGTTGCTTAAAGGTGAAAAATGTTTGAAAGAAAAAATTATGATGGCATTAAAGTCGCGAGTGATATTATTAAATGATGTTGGCTGCAACTATTGAACTTATTCATTGCAAAATGCACTAAATTTTCTTCATACAATATTTTGACATTTTTTTTTTGTATCTACAGACTCATTGTTTTCAATTTCATTACAAATATCTTCAAGAATACATTCACAAAACGATTAAATTTTGACATCTTCGAAAACCGATTGTTTGCTTAAATCAAAACTGTATTGTTTCTCCATGGCAAAGGTAATTTATCGCGATTATTTCACTCATGTCAATTATACTGACAAATTTTGCATAGTCACAATGACAATTATAATAATAAAGTCCTTGCCAACGGGAATTTACCTCTGAAAATTCCCGTTACCTCGGTAAATTCCCGTTGGCAAGCGATTTATTGCGATAATTTGCCTTTGTCATGGAGAAACAATACACAGTTCTAATATAAACAAACAATTAGTTATCGGAAATGTCAAAATTTAATCATATTGGAAATGCATTTTTCGCCGAAAATAATGAAATTGAAAACAAAAAGTTAAAAAATACAAGAGTATATGGAGGCAATTTAGTGCATTTTTCAATAAAAAGGTTAGTAGTTGCAACTAACATTATTTAATAGATACTTATAGTAGCAATTTCATTCGAGAAATATTTTTTCCAAATACCATTCGCGACTCTAATTTTATCATAAATTTTTCTTTCAAACATTGATTACCTTTAAGCAACATCCTTCGAGTCATCTGCTCAGATGAAATCCCTCGAGCCACGCTCTCGTGATTTAATCGGACAGATGACCCTCACGATGTTGCTAGGTAATCAATGTTTTCAAGAAAAATTTATTGATAAAATTACAGTCCCTTGTGATATCATATACGATAAATCGCTTGCCAACGGGATTTTACCGCGATAAATTCCCGTTGGCAAGCAATTTGTTACTATAAATGTCATTGTGACTATGCAGAGTTTGTCTGAATAATTGAGATGAGGAAATAATCTTTGATATTTCTGATTTCATTGCATATGAACGCGTACCTGAATTATATTTTCTCGACTTTTATGAAACCCCGTAATATTTGTACCTATAAATTCATACCTGTGAATGATTATCCGGAAATATTTTTTCCGCCACCTATCATGTAGAGTAAGATTTTACGTAAATATTTCCGGACGAAAAGAATTAGTTTTTTCGTCCCTACCACATTTTGTCTGCAAACACATTTTCCACAATTTTATTTGACTCAGGTACTGCATGCTAGCTTACGTCGGTAATATATTCATCCTGTTTTCATGTGTCAAGCTGGTAAAAAGTAATTTGTTTACAATAAAAATTGTCGAAATGCGATCATAATTCTGAAGAAGAAAAGAATTGTTTTAATTTCCTCATTCTGAATAATGATTTTCATAATAATTCATGCAACAAGAGAGTAATATTAAATGATGAGACTTGCCGCGTCTCTAAAATTACCAGCCGAATTACTTGCTGAAACTGGCATCATATTAGAGCTGCGAGTTTGGAACAATTTCATGCCCCGACCCGCGCGAAACCGGTCAAGTCTTTATCCTACCCGCCCGATACTCGCCTCAAGTTAATCTATTCAACTCGAAATGAGTCAACCCGAAATAATCCGACCCGGCCCCACCTGCTCGACTTGACCCGATTTTGACAGTTTAAACTATGACTTATTGAGCTTTATTCATAGTTGGTTTCATATTAATTTCATCACGATAGAAACTTGCTTGCAAAGAAAGAAAATAAATTCCTCAACCAAACATATTTAAACAATAATATTATTTAATACCTATCTGATAATGTATTTCCAATAAATAATTGAATTTGTCACACGGAGTTTCCAAGATTTTCTGAAGTAACAAATTTCAAAACTAATGTACCATTCGGTATCTTCTAACATGTTCTTCATTTCTATTTCGAACGAAATTTTTGGAAATTGTGATCCTTTTTATTACCTACTCATTTTAAAGCTCATATTTATATAATTCTTATTTGCATTCATTCAATTTCAATCGTCTTATGAATTTTCCCAAATAACTGTTCCAGTTTATTGCTGATTTTCGAAAACACAGAATTATTATTGAAAGATGTATAATCCTTAAAATTTAATACGGATATGAATTTGTCCATTCATTTGTTTATTCATTTACAAGTGATGTCCTTTTTTCTGTAAAACTAGCCTCCAGAAGGTTCTTCTACTGCTAAAGAAAAATAGATTGATTTTTAAAAACCTAAATTCGAACTAGAGGTTATCCATAAGAATGCATTGAAAGAAAAATATAATGCAAAAATGGAGGACAGGACCGGCCCGACCTAACCCGAACCAACCCAACCCGAGCCAACCCGAACTGACCCGATTCAAAGTCATCAACTCGAAATGACGTAGATTGGATAACCCGACAATTAATACACAGCCAGGAAGTCCTGAATACAAATTGATATCCCGATTTAACAAATATTGATTGATTATTTCTTACAGGAACAAAACTACATCAACAAAATGAAATACAAAATTCTGATAGTAGGAACCAAAATATTGAAGAAAATAAATAAATATTCAGAAGTTGATTTCAAAATAATATACAGATTGCTGTATTGAGCTTACGCAAGATTTTGTTTCCAATTGTTGATTGCATAGACTGAAAAATCATTTTTTCCATTGGAATTTTACTTGAAGATATAAAATTTGTATATCACATTTCATGACTATTGAATAATATAGATAAAACATAGCACCAAAATGACGAAAATCCGTAACTTTTTTTCTCATCATTGAATAATATTATAATTACTGTGGCCGTCTCTAAGCTTGGTTCTTCAAATATCGCAAATAATGCTTCATATGCGAATATCAGTCAAGTTTTTCAACCTCACTTACTAATTCGAGAAACAATATTTGCGACAAAGAAAAATGGATTCACATTTTGTGACATTCCTAGATATGAATTATAATATAATCATAAAATTATCAATATTCTGGATACAGTATTAGAAAATAACCCGCGGCTTTGAAACCATTATGACTTTTAATTATTTTTCTCCCCGCGTTCCAATAGATTGAGGAACAAATATGTCGAAAGTGGGGGTACATCATTGAGTATAAATAAGATCCCTTGAACTTTGAAAGTATCATTCTTCGATAGCAGGTCTGCCCAGAAGAACAATCATGAAGTTCAGTCTAGTTTTGGTCGTTGTGCTTTTCGCTATTGCATCTGCTCAGGTAAGTCAACATTTGAAGAAAAATTAAAACTTTGGATCAAATCGTCATCATACTTACATAATATTAACTTAAATGTAGTTTTTTCCAATTATTTTGGTTCTATATTTTCTAAGAAAATTTTATGTTTGTGACAGGATTCGCAACCTAGCAAAGAGGGTATCTTCTCAGGTTGGAAACAAAAGGCTATAGATGCTCTAAAAAAGGTAGGCAAGGCTGTTGGTAAAACTGTTCTTGACCAAGTTAAACATATTGTCACCGAAAATCTGAGTGTGAAACCAACCAAGGAAATTCTTGAAGCTTATGGTCCCAGTTCTGAAGGTATATTCGATCATACCGGAGATCTTCTGTGGAAGAAAGCCATTGAACTATACGAGGCAGAACACGGTGCAAGCAGCGAAGGAGTTCTCACAGACTTCGATTATTACTCCAAATATTCTGATGCTCAAGCTTACCTTAACTTGAATTACAATAGTTCCATTTACGACGAAGCAGAACCCAGCCATGAAAGTCTTCTTGGCACACTGGGTGGTGTGGCTATCGGAGGACTTGGTGATCTCATTGGAGGAACAGCTGGCAAAGTTATTTCTCAGGCTGGAAATATAATTGGACACCTTTTGTTTGCTGTTCCATCAGCAGCCAGTACAGAAGGAATTGACGAACCAAGTCAAGAGGGTATCATTTCCAGCGCTGGAAAACTTCTTGTCAAAGGAGCTGGAAAGTTAGGAAAAGAACTACTCAAAGCCGGCTTCGAAGCTTTACCAAATATTTTTGGACCCATCTTTCTGGCCCGTGGTAACTTTGGCAGCTACCCAACCATCCACGCCCCAGCTACTGAAATCATTGAGAGTGCCAAGTCAGGAATCTATCAACCCAACACAAGCCCTCAATATCAAGAATGCTACAAGTATTCTGAACAAAATTTCTCTCAAATTTTCGACCATTACTCCAAGAACGCCCATGCTTGCATGTTTGCTGGTGAAGAAGGTGCTAGAGGTATTATAGGTAGCGTTCAAACTATCGCCTTAGATGCTGCCCAAAAAGTTGAAGATGCCTACCGCTATGCTGGAAACTGTTACCAAAAGATGGGAGATGAACGCGTAGCTTGTTTCGAAAATGAATTCACTCCTCAAGTTGAACAATACGAGAAACAGATCTTTGACTACAGCAAAGAGATGTCAAGTTACGTCAGGCATTTCACTGATATCAACAACGCATTTGATAACTGCCTTGTAAACCATCTTGGTTATGTAAGACAGGAAGTTTTCCAAGTTATGGACGAGTTCCGTCGTTGCTCTTATAATTATGTTGCACTCTGAAGAAATGTTTTATTCTTAGTTGACTGAAAGCATATTTTTATACTATAACAATGAAATTGTAAGGTTCTGCAGAAATATATAGTTGTAATTCAGCAATAATAATTTGTTTCTTCTTGTATTTACTTTATTACTTCTTACTTTGTTCACAAAATATACCCCTAAACTTGAATTTAATCATTCTCATATAACAGCATACGAAAAATCTTATTATACTGATATTTTCCAAACTATGGACAGTAAAAAAAAAGTTCATAGAAACAGAGGTTGAGTGAGAATAGACTCTCTTCATTACTTTTCACTAAATGAAAATCCGTTACTTTGTTCATAAGATATAACCCAAAACAGAAATTTAATTATTCTAATATAATAACAAAACTATGACAAATACAAAAATAGCTCTTAGGTACGGAGGTTGTATAAAAAAAGACTTTCTTCATTACTTTCCACCAAATGAAAATCCGAAGCTTTGTTCACAAGATATAACCCAAAACTGAAATACAGTCATTCTTATATAACAGCGTAGGAGGAAACTCATTTTACTAATATTTCCCAAGCTATGAGACATACGAAAATATTTCTCAATGACAGAAGCTGTGTGAAAATAGATTCTCTTTATTACTTTTCACCAAATGAAAATCTTAAGCTTTGTTCACAGGATATAACACAAAACTGAAATTTCATTATTCTTGTATAACAGCATAAGGGTAAACTCATTATACTAATATTTCCCAAGCTATGGCAGATACAAGAATAGTTCTCAAGAACAGAAGTTGTATAAAAACAGACTCTCTTCACTACTTTTTACTAAATGAACATCCAAAGTTTTGTTCACAATATAAGCCAAAACTGAAATCTAATTATTCTTGTATAACAGCATAAGAGTAAATTCATTATACTGATATTTTCCAAACTATGACAGATACAAAAATAGTTCCTAAGAACAGAAGTTGTGTGAAAATAAACTCTCTTCATTACTTTCCACCAAATGAAAATCTCAAGCTTTGTCCACAAGATATGACCCAAAACTGAAATTTGACTATTCTTATATAACAGCATGGGAGAAAACTTATTATACTGATATTTCCTAAGCTACGGAATAATCAACTTTGCAGTGCAACAAGATTTATATAAAATTGATCATTTTTACACATGAAAAATCAATTTTCAATGATATAATCGGCTTTGTATAGTTTTTGGAGACTTTGAGGATGATGATATTTATTCTACATCAATTTCTCATTCCATTGATATCTATCACAAATAAATCACGAAATAAGTCTCTGCTTGGTTACTGTGTTAAAGTTGTCTAAAAAATATTATTAGATATGATAATTATGAGAAGAAATTCGACGGATAAAATAAGCTAGTTTAATTTGATCTAATGTGATGGACCGCGCTACAAAACCCCTTTCTCCGCATTATTAACACTCTTTTGAAAAGTGAGTGGCTTTATTTTGATGAGTCCGACATCTTTTTTATCTGCGAAAATCTATGAAACTGCTGCAGTTTCCATCGAACAGCCTAAAAAGACGTCAATTTTATGATTTATTCTTGATCAGTAACATCATACTCTTTTTGATCGTAAGATAATAATAGCAAAAATACACACAATATTTTGTCCGACAAAAATATTGCGGCGTTCGGCGTAATCCCCATCTTCAACATGTCAAAATTACAAGTTTTGTTAGAACATTAACGTGTTGGAATTCTCAATACGATCAAATAAACATTAGTGAAGTTGAGTGGTGATAATGTTGATTCTATGAGTTTGGTTTGCTGATTAACACTTGTCGGACAAAAATCATATATATAAGTGAGTATATCTCTTGATCAAACAATATATTTTTCGACAAAAATAGTTCGTCGCTCTGCCAGTCCGGAAATAAAAAGATTAAAAGTAGCATTTTCAGTGTCTGTATGCGCACAATATTGAATCTACCTTTCAACCAAATTTTGTACATCTATTTGTGAGATAAAAAATAATATTCTCTAAATTTCTACGTCTTTTTCTCTATAACTTGGTTTACAGCGATTTTTCATTCGCAGAAATTTTTCTCATATTTTCTTCATAAAATAGCGCAACATGTGAGAAAAGGAATTAAAGTAATATATTGATGTAAGACTGAACATACAATCCAAAAATATCTTTATTATAGAGGAAATTTTCAAAGAAAGGCGGAAAATTGGAAGCAGATGTGAAACCAGAAGCATAAAAACATGCTTAGAAAAAATTGTTCCAACATTAGAAAACCTATCGAAATGATATTTTCCATACGATTCTGAAACATTGATATCTCAAAAATTTCCAAGAATAATGGGCGAATTTGAAATTAAGTTTTCATAATTTATATAAAAGAATACATGCTTCGGAAGAAAATAACTTTTAGAGCAAATATTCGATTAAATCAGTATCAGATTCATCCGTTGATGAATTTTCACCATCTGCACGAAAGTCATATTCATTGTCTTTAGTAGTGCTACTGTCATCCTCATCCTCATTATTATCTGAGTCAGTAATAAAATCAAAAATATATATTTAAATGAAGTGAAGTATATTCACGAACTAATAACAAGATTACATAGAGTCCGAATCTCCAATCTCGATGACACTTGCAGATATGTTTTAAATATGAAAAAGATGGAAAACGTAGGTATAGAGACTATTGCCAGGTAGAAGAAAATCATTCTTCCTACCTTCTATGATATTATATTGGAGAATATCACGGTACTAATCTTAAGAAATCGATTGCAACATATCATTAGTGAGAATTTCCGAAATAAGTTCTTTGTATTTTTTATGAATATGCAGCAGATATTTTGTCGAACAATCATACCAATGTTTTCTGTACATCAATTCAAAGGGGAAAACATTTGAAATAAATGAGTGTTAATCAGCAAACCAAATTCATAGAATTGACATTTTCATAGCTTCGGACTGAAAATATGCAGCAGAAATTTTATCGGACAATATTGCCACTCAACTTCACTGATGTTCATTCGATAGTACTGAGAATTCCAATAGAATGTTAATAATGTAACAAAACTTGTAATTTTGACATGTTGCAGATGGAGGTTACGCCGAACGCCGCTATATTCATGTCGGACAAAATATTGTGTGTATTTTTGCTATTATTATCTTACGATGAAACTATAAAAGAGAGTGATGTTATTGATGAAGAATAAATCATGAAATCGATGTCTTTTCAGGCTGTTCGATGGAAAATGCAGCAGTTCCAAAGATTTTCGCAGATGAAAGAGTTGTCGAGCTTATCAAAATGAAACCACTCACAAAGTTTCAAAATAGTGTTGATAATCCAGAAAAAGGGGTTCTGTGCCATGTTCTATAAGAGCCTACGTATCTAGGCACCACTTATACGTCACATCACATTTCTTTAAAAATATGGATCTTTGTCTATCCACAGCTGTTGATATGAAAAAATTGGAGAAAAATTGCGTGCTACACTTACGCAGCTCGTAATACTATCCTAAAAATGAGGTTTATCCAACACTAATTCATAATATGGAAACAAATTGAGACATTTGAAGCGAGATAATAGATAAACGTGTTTTTTAAGTCGTGTAAAATGTGACTCAAGAAAAGAAGCTATTCGCCTTTCAGGTGTAGTGATGAAGCATATTTTTTTGTGACACTCTACTCCACACTAATTTAATAAATAAGAATGAACTGAGCAGAATCAAGAATAATTCTTTGAATATTCAATTAAATTTTCAAATTCTATTTTAGAAATTCTGAAGATTTCCATTTTATCAAATTTGTAATTTTTTTGGAACCCAAATCATGCTTTATATTGCATAAATTGAACAGCATATCATATGTTCTTAATCATGACTTCAACGCATTAATGTGTTCCCGATATTGACTATCAAAAAATGATTATATAGAAGGTACTATTTGAAGAAAACAAATTAACATATTTTCTGATATCTTGCGTAATGACCTAGCCCAACAGAAAAATAATCCAGGATAGATTATAGGCTCTCACGTAAACTACAACAAATTCTAGACGAAAAAAATTTCATCTAATACTTATCATAGTTTTCTTATCTTCATTACTGTATTATACCTATGCTATTTATCATAATAATTATGAGACTCAGTTTCTATATATCTTATAAGTTGAAAAATAATATTTTTACCTCACGGCTGGTACTTCCAGAATGTCCCATTCCACGGACATGTAGAACTCCGAAAGATCGACCCCAACTTCAACGATGTTACTCCCTGCTTTTTCGTCCATATGCCTCAAATCCACCTGGATAACAAAATTCAATAAAATATTCCGTTGGAACAAATCAACAATAATAAATTTAAAACATCGAAAGTCTTCCTGCACAACAACTTATGCCAAGAATAGTCGTTGAAGACACCTATTATGTTTAAAAAATGCAAAATAACAAATCTCATTCACACATTGAAAAATTTGTAACCATGAGTACAACCTATGAAATTAAATCATCTTGTGGCAGAATACAGAAAAAAGACACAGTATAAGAAGACACAGATTATTTCGTGTTTAGAAAGTTATATTATAATATGATTTTAGTTATAGTGTTCATTTCGCCTTTGACGTAATGGTATCAATAGTAAGGTAGGTAACCCAGAATTAAGGATGAATTGTGTATTGCCCCGATAGATCAAAACATTCAATTTGTAATTTCTTTCAGGATAGGTTCATGGATTGATCAAACAAGACATATAGTCCAAAAAAATTAAAACAATTTTTATTCCAATCACGTTTCATAATCAGTTATATCGTCGTCATCAGCAAGTAGAACTATAATGAAATAATAATTTAAAAATAAATTTGCAGTTCAAAACACTAAGAGAAGTTCAATTTCCATAATCTGAACTTTGCATATTCCAGAATTGCATAATCTTCAGACACTATTTCAAACTATAATACATGATATCTTCACATTTTAATTCATTCATGAAAGCTCCGCTGAACTCAAGTAAAAATGAATCACACCTTAGTCCATTCTATATCTTCCGATTCTTGCTGGGAACAATCTCGTTGCATATCCAAGTAGAATTCCTATCTGTACTTAAATGCTTAGAAAGCGAAGCGTTACAACAGAGCCATTATCTCTGCTTGCGCTGTCACTTCGTTAATTGAAACCATTTAACTGGGGAGCTCTCTCCGTGACGCTACCAGGACTAAAATCATCACAGGAATAAAATTTTAATGCTTTGATTCCTTGCGGACCATTTTAGGGCGCTCATTGTTTGATGACCATGTTACATTTCTAGTATTATTGCCATAAAAATTTTGAAATGTAAAATTTGTCGCTTTCAAAGTAAGAAAACTACAGATAATTCTAATTCATTCTGATAACGTTTTGAGCTTGACGGCACCTATAAGTTAATACATTTCATTCCACTTCATATTTGAAAGCTTTGATTAAATTATAAAGGTAATCATCTATTAATATTCCCGGGTTAGACAGCATTAGCGATTAACCTTTGCCTTAGTCGAAAAGAGCCATCTTACATCAAAGGGCTGAACTTTACCTGAATTATTTTGTTCATTAATCAAACTGGCATTAGCAGTGAGGAATTCAATTAAAATTTTATCAGCACCAGAGTCAAGTATGCAATTTACCTACAAATGAACCATAAGTGTGAAGACATATATCATCCGTCAATTAGAAACAGAAATTGATTAATCAACACACATGAAATATTTCATCCTACAATCCACTGAGAATATTTTAGAATTGTATCCCTCAAATACGGGTATAAATGATGCTATATAAGTAATCTCATACACAGAGTTTTGATGAAACTCAAATATGAATTCGGATCACACTGCTTTCTCAGGCACCCATCGGTAAGCCATTAAACCTGAATCCGGACTACACTGCTTTCTCGGGCACCCATCGGTGAACTTACATCATTATATAGTCCAATTCTCTTTTACCGTTAAGTGTACATCAGAACTACCCAAATACTGAGTGGTCGTTGCTGTCTATTTGATTTGATGATATTATGATGAGCATTAATATAACTAGCCATTTAATTTTGAAACAAAATCATAACAAAATATAAGTCATAGCATACATAAAAATTTCAATGTTTCTCATAGCTGTATTTGTTGAGCTCCATTTGTCAGTACCAAGAATGAATAGAAATATAATAATCTTGATATAACTAAATATAACTAATAAATAGACTTTTTTGGTTTTAATTCTGTATATTTATTTTTATTTCTGACGTTTCGACTCTCTAACCGAAAGTCAAAAATAAAAATGAATATACAGAATTAAAACCAAAAAAGTCTATTTATTATGATATAATTCTGAAAGTATGTATAGATCATTAAATATAACTAATTACAGTCGAAACATTCATGGGAGGATATTTTTTTTTCTGTAGCTGTATTTGTTGAACTTTATTTGTAAACACCTTGATGTGTATTCGGAACTGAATTCATCTTGATATTCTGCAAGAATTTAGCTTCTCCAATGAACTTGTGGCATAAACATGTATTAATCCAAAAATCCTTTATAAGAAAATGAATTTAAACTGTGAAAGACCTTATTTTCGCTTAAATTGATGTCTCTGGTAACTAATTACAGCAAATTCGTTTGCTTTCAAATTGAACTTGTTAACAGAAAACCGCAAAACCGAGAATACAGTCCAAATAACCTAACTGGTTTTCCTGCAACCAAAAATATTTTGTTATCCTGCTGTGTGTGCCTCGCTAGAAAAAACTAGGTATTCTTTTACACGTTTCTAAAACCATGAATTTGATTTTGCTATCTTCGTAGACTGAATTTCGTATACTTTTTTGTCAATTAATGGAAATATTGTGAAAAATTAACACATGTCGATACAAATTCAATTCAAAATCACAAATATTGCTTAATTTCTGGAATATGAGACCTGAATATCCTGAAATTAGTATATTCTAAGATAAAATTTATCAGTGAAAATCAATTCTGGGAATTTTTGTTGTCATAAGCATCATGAGGCAAGGTTGCTACGACCGCACGCTGTATTACTTAAGTAACGGACGGAGGAGAGAATAGCCGAATCAGAAGCACACACTGTTTGACTTTGTATCTCCTGAACGAATTGAGATAATTGAAGTCTGTGAAAAATATCGTATTCTGCATTATTCATTCTAATGCAATAAGAATTATCATTGGAATACTCAAGAAGAATACAACTGCCATAACTTGATAAATAACATTTCGGGTTTGTAGCTGTACCTCTTGACTTGATTGAGATAATCAGAATGTGTGGAAAGTATTGTGAACTACATAAAATCACAAATATTGCTCCATTCTAGAATATGGGACATGAATATCCAGAAATTTATATACTCCAAGATAGAATATAAAAAAAAAACCGATTCTAATAATTTTTGTTGTTATAAACATCATAAGGATGCTATCAACGCAAGCTGTATTACATGGGTAACGGACGGAGGAGAGAATAGCTGAACCAGAAGCACACACTGTTTGACTCTATATCTCCTAAACGAGATGAGATAATTGAAGTCTGTGAGAAGTATCGCATTCTACGCGTTTCATTCTAATGTAATAAGAATTATTATTGGAATATCTCAAGTACAGATGCCATATAACCTTATGAATGACATTTGAAGCTTTTAGCTGTACCTTTTGACTCAATTGAAATAATCAAAATGTGTGAACAATATTGTGATCTACATTAAATCACAAATATTGCCTAATTCTGAAGTATGAGACTTAAATATCCTGAAATTTGTATTTTTCAAGATAAAATATATCAAGTAGAATCGATTCTAATAAATTTTTTTGTTATAAACATCATTAGAATGTTACGATCGCACGCTATATTACTTGAAGGACGGACATAGGAGAAAATATCCGAATCAGAAGCACACACTGTTTGACTTAGTATCTCCTAAAAAAATTGAGATAATTGAAGTCTGTAAAAAGTGTCGTTTCTGCACGATTCATTCTCATGTAACAAGAATTATTATTGAAATACGAATACCATCACCCGATAAATAACATTCAGATTTTGTAGATATACCTTTCGACTCAACTGAGATACTCAAAATGTGTGGGAAATATTTTGATTCACATAAAATCACAAATATTGCATAATTCCAAAATATGAGACCTAAATATTCTGGAACATCATAAGGATGCTACGATCGCAAGCTGTATTACTATAACGGACGGAGGAGAGAATAGTTATGTCAGAAGCACATACTGTTTTACTCTGTATCTCCTAATCGAGTTGAGATAATTGAAGTCTGTAAAAAGTATCATATTTTTCACGATTCATTCTAATGTAATAAGAATTATTATTGAAATATTTCAAAAAATACAAATATCACAACCTGATAAATAACATTGAGAGTTTGTAGCTGTACCTTTCGACTCAATTGGGATAATCTAAATGTGAGGGAAGTATTGTGATCTACATATTTGGAATATCTATATCAAATTGAATCAGTGAGGGTCAAAGGTAGCTGTGTCTATTTAGCATATTTCAAACTTTTGACAGAGATATCAACTATTGAAATTATGATTTTTTATTCAATTATTCTACTACTTAAGATGTTACAGTAGGAACGAAAGAATATTTCCATACCAAATTATTTTTCCAAAATTCGCCGGATTAATTCAGTTATCGATTACTTTTGGGATCTAAATTGGAGATTCAAAATTAATTTCAACTTTGGCCTGTGCAGTAACTTTGGTGAAACCTGATGAAACTTTGTTATTTCGTGAAAATAATAGCAAAATAAGTTTGGTACGTCGAAAATATCCAAAACTTTGAACTATAACCTTTCGTGATCCGTGAACTTTATCACCTTAAAATATGGAATAAAAGTTTCAACTGTTCGTTATTAGTTTCTAGTTGAATAAAAAGGAGAATGGTATCTCAATATTTTATCAGAAAAACCAGAACCAGATGCGGGTGCAAGATTATTCATATTACAGAATTTTTGACAATCATCAAAATATTACCTGTTATAACTTCCAGATTCATTATCTTCTTATTAATTGCACTTCACTATTTCCAATTTTTTTCCTCCATTTTTTTCAAATTGTTTGTTGTAAACCACCTCCATCATACTCCAATTATTTTGTTAATATAAATTTGAAACAAATGGATGCAATTGAATAGAATTTAGGTCATAAATTGATACTTTTTCTCAAAAATATATGAACAGCTTTATAAAATGCTTTTTTGCATGTGAAAGTGATAAATTTACTCTTTTTCTCTTTATGAGAAATTTGTAAGGATTGCATGCAGCATAAAATGTGGTTTTTCTCTATTTTCAACCTTGTTTGAAAGATAGGTATTTTGTAACCACGACGAGAGAGTGTCGCAGTTTTTTAATATTTATGTTAAGCTTATAAAAAATTCAGGGGAACTTCATAAAGTTTGCACATATAGTTTTAGGAATTCTCTTAATCTCTTGAACAAAAATTGTTTTTAATTTCTTGTTGCAAACAGAATAGAATATACAGTGAATTCAACTTAGTATATACTGAGTATTTAATAATAAAAAGATGAACTCATTGGAAAAATCAGCAGTTCACTCAAAACAGGCCCATCATTCTGATGTTCTTTCACAAGAATAATGTGCACCGAGCTATTACTGAAAATGAATTTTGCTTCGAAAGTTCTCAATTTCAAATCATGGAAACGATCATCAATTCCAATTTAATAATCATTTCTTGAGGATATGGATCATGGATGCCATTGGTATTCTTGAATTCCATCATAATATCAAATTGATATTTGGAGAAATTTGTATCATGAGTTTTGTTGGTTATAGTGTTCGGGTTTGCTGTAAATGTGATAGCTCAGAGAATGTTAGAAAAATCCACCGGAATAACAGAGGCATATATTCTTCGACTCTTGAGTGAAATGGATTCTTGTAGCACTGTTTTGTTGAAATATTGATTCATTTTTTTCTCAATAACCGGTTGAAATGATAACACTTCTTTCTGAAATAACGAAAAAGAAAACAGCAACCATCCTTGAATTTCTTGTTGGGTACCTGCACATTTAACAATAATGAGATATCATTTCTGTATCGCGGGCGAAATGAAACTTTTGATTAATATCTTGTTTATGTCGACAGTCGGTTTAGAGGTGTTTTCGACATTAATCTCGGATTTGTTAGGAATAGTTTCCGATGTAACTAAGAATCATTGTTAGCTTTGACAGTGCAAGAAATTGTAGCTTTATGCATTCTTGAAATGGATATACTTTAGAGAAAAGTTATAAGGTTGGGATGTGAGAAGTATGTTGGATAAGTTTTAAAATTGGCAAATATTTCAGCCAAATGCTTTATATACAATGGAGTTTATTTTTGCGTGAACAATCTCTTTGTAATGGAATTTTTTGTTAAGAATTTTCCTCTACGTCTTTGTAAAGGTAATGAAGCTTGAAAAGCGCAATTTTGAAACAATTGGGTGAAATACTGATATAAGAGACTGTTAAGAGTCACATCAATGTTTTTTTGTTTTTTTTTTTGAGGTAAGAAGGAGAACGACAGAACAATAAATCTGTTAATTGATTTCGATGACTCCAATTCCCAGAAAATTATATTGAATTCGGATTTCATTATGAAGAGATTGCTGATTGTTTAAAATTGTGTCTTTTGTAATAATTAATACACAAAATGGATATAAAACATAATTTAATGTTAACATGCAAGAAAAATACGTGAATCCATAAAACATGCGAAGAACATTAGCTTTTTCAGGAAAGTACTCGTCCATAGCTTATGTATGCGTGCTGGAAAAAGCGCTGTGCAAGAAAAAAACTCAAGGATTTAATGTCCTCAAATGTTTTTGATATTAAAACGCGGAAAAGAGAATTTTAAACCCTGCGAAAATTGCGAACGGAGCAAATTTACTTTTTAATATAAACCGAAATGTGATGTGGAAGAAGTTTGGCTAATTCTCAGCAGAATAACTATTGATATTCTATAGAATTATTACCTCCAATATACAAATAGATTCATAAGGCAGATATAAATTTCCAATCCAAACTGGAGCTTGAATTTTCAGAAAACCCATGATACTTTTACTATGAAATTATCGGCAAAAACATGGAGAATCATTCAGTGGAATTGTTTTTGCAAACTTATAATTCTTGAAACAAATTCTACATTGAACAAATTCGATATTAGTGTTGTACTGATGATATGTAGAAAAAAAAGTTCGTTTCCTTTGTTTCCTGACCACTCAATGAATCTCTCGCTTTCTTTTGTGTCACTACCCCGACGCGTTCGAATGATTTATTAACTCCATTATATTTTTCTCTGCAGTTATGTGATAAAATAATCGAAATGTAGAGCAAAATTTGAACTAATTTGTATTCTTCATTTCCTCAGAAAAGTTTGAATCCAATCCACTATTGATGGGTAAAATTGATACATCGAAAAATCTCACGAAAGTTACGGAACAAATAAGCCCCTCCAAAGAATAATCCATCGACTGGAAGATGGTTATAAAGAGCAATAATTCCATGATACGAATATATAAATATTGAAATAATTTTCCCTTGGCGCAATTATTTGGATGGAGAGAGAACACACTATAGACAAGTCAGCGCATAGGACTGTACAAGTCAGTTGCCTGTAACATACCAAAGTTAACAAGCTCAGAATTTGAGTTATTCTAAGCTTCTTCATTTGGATTATTCCAAAATTTTTTGGTTTACTTTAATGATGAAACAGGAAAACACGCTGGATAGACCATCAAGCCTCGAAGTCTAGTTTTGTAGATTCTAATTAATTTGTAGCATATTTCACTCTAAGTACAGTGATTTTTTCGAAACATATGCACGGAGTATGTAGTATGATAAAAAATATATATTCACAACACTCTAAAAATTCTTTGGGATGACCAATTTTATTGAATTTCCAATTTTATTATCATCTTTCTCATTATTAATTACAACATTGTTTTATCTCAGTAAAACTGTCACGAAATTTCTGCCACCATCATGCCTATATTTTGTGAGAGCCCAAATCAGTGATTCATCCCTGGATCGTGAACCAGGCGGAAACGGAACTCATAATGATCTCATAGCAGCTTTGTAGATTGTGCATCACGTGTCTTGCATAGCTTTTTGAAGTTCTTAATTACCGATTCTGCTTCGGAGCGGAATCACGAGAAAATAGCCAAAGGAGAAACAAAGAGATTTGAAGAGTATTCAGCAGAAAATTGAGAATAAAGAGGAGATAATACGTATTATTACTCTGAAAAATATAATGAAATCTAGATTTTTGTTTTACTGATATAAGAGATATGGTCATGTGAATTGATACCTTGAGTTAAAATGTTACGTAGGATAGCAACTGTCTGTAGTATAATTTGTGTTCATCTAATACAGAGACGGACCTACATATCACCAAGTTCAATTCCAAATCCACTTTCTCCAATTCGATTGCGTGATGGTGTATTTATTTTATTTATCCATTTTTGTTTGCTTATACGTTTTCGTTACATTTCTTCATTTCTAATGATTTTCATTCCATGAATATTTTATTCCAACGCTTGATTCCATTTTATTAATAATGTATTCCGTACTCCAATAGTCTAACAGAAATTAGTGCCCCTCTTGAGCTTCATGAGTAGAATATGTCATTCAATGCATCAACCTCTGCATTTCAGTTTACTTCCAATGCAACATTTCAATGCAGTTGAAAACATATCATTACATTCTCTGAATCGAATTCGAAATATTTTATGTATGTCACTGTTCATTTTCCTTCAAATAAAACTGCTATCAAATGCATAATGGAATGAAACATTTAATGCACCATGCCTAACAGACAATAGAGGTTGAAAAACTATGCAATAACTAATCAAATTGAAAGGTCGCAGCCAACTAAAATATAAAAAATTAGTGATCTATACATGCTTTCAGAATTATATTATAGTGGATAGATTTTTTTTATTTCAATTCTTTATATTTATTTTCATTTTGACGTTTCGACTTTATATCCAAAAGTCTTCTTCAGAAAAAATGATACAAAAATAAACAAGGCAATAAGGTATCTAGATAATTCTCTATATACCTTCTTGCCTTGTTCATTTCTGTATCATTTTTTCTGAAGAAGCTTTTCGGATAGATAGTCGAAACGTCAAACAAAAATAAATATACAGAATCACCACCAAAAAAAAATATTTATCATGAAAAACTAGTTTTCGTCCATTCTAGGATAAAAAAAGACAGTCTGTATACAATCCGATGATCATCGATATTTTACATTATTTTTATCTAAACTCATTCCTCTTAGTTAAGCAATATTTACATTTTCTTGGAGCAATTTGATTTATGATCGGTTTGGATAAAATACTTCTGGATCTTAATTTTTAAAATAGAATAAAATATGTACAAAAGTATCACGAAAAATCATCTCCCACTGATAAATCATTAAAACGTTAACAACTATTCAAAAAATTTGATATATGAATTTTGGATGGATTTTGTGTACAAATTCATGAGGACTATGTTTCACATACAAATTCCCTAAGATTATCTTTGACATAGAAATTTCTTGGAATTGTGTCTCATACGTTGCTATATATGAGAAAAATTAATGAGAAACTGAGTTTCGTGATTGAGATGACTTTCTCAATCAATATCCCTCTATTGAATATTGATCAGTGCAGTATTGTTTCAGTTATTACTGGAATTTTTGTGCATTTGGATAAAGATACAGGCGTGACACTTTTTCAAAAAAGATCAAATTTGGATCCTGGTTCTCAAGGCAATAAGATAAAAAAAAAATGGAAGAATCATCTAGATGATGAGAGCGCATTTTTGACAGCTCATGAATGCTTGTTACTTCAGAGATTTCGCAATTACTGAGCCAAAAATCAAGCAGTTTGGGCAAACTTACGAAACAGCAGGTTCAATTTAGTACTAGTTTCAAGTTGACTATTTGATAGGTACATAATTTATGCATGTACACACTCAAAAATACCTTTAAATCTTCATTGTTTAGTTATTGACTGACGGGAGGTCAAGTGCTGTACCTTAAAATGATAATTTGATCTTTATCAAAGCTATATAAAAAAAATACACCAAAAGTAAACAAATTTTCGTCCAATAATAATAATTCATTCTAATAAGCTTCAAATTTGCGTCAAACAAGTCATTGAATGAATCCCGGACAGATTTGACAACTGTACATAATAATAGAGACACCTGCGGCGAAAGTTGTAACTAAATTTTTATCTACTGTAATAAATTTTAGTTGCCATATCCCTAATGTCATATATATCTATGGGCATTGTTTCACTTGAAACAAGTAATTGAATAATTTAATCTTCCACAATCACTGAGCTGGTATTAAAGCAATTTGTGCAAACCTACGGAACAGCAGCTTTTATTTAGTACCAGTTTCAAGTCTGTAATAGTTATTTACATATAGAGGGCTGAAAGATTAAGTTTACACCCGCGGACAAAGTTTGAGGCCCGAAGCGTAGCGAGGGCCTTAATTCGTCCAAGGGTGTAAATTGTCTTTCAGGCCGAGGCACGTACAACGTTTTACGCACAACTGTAATAAAATTTACTTGTGAATTTCTCGTAAGTAATTACTTTTTGAGAACACGCAAAAATATTTATTACTTCAAAATTATAAGGTGGCGTATGGTAACAAAAAACATGTCATGTGTTAAACAATTGATTTTGTTTATATGTCAACAAAATTCTGTTGGTAGTTTTCTTATTTTAATAATAATACTGATGGTGGCCAATTCTCTAGTTTACAGCCCAACGGGCGGTAAATTTTGTCCGCCCGACGGGCGTAAAGTAGAAGCTACCACCATGGTAACTAAGTTGTAAACAAACAATTTTGCATCAGTTGTGCGTAAATATTATAGTTGCTGAGAACTCAGCGTCACACCAGCCAGCCAGACAGCCAAAGTGAATATAATAGCGCTTTTTTCAAAAAAATGCGCTAAAAATATATCAATTGTATTTTGTTCGGTGCATCATATTAAATACAGTCATGAGCTATGCGTGCTTTGGTAACCGTTCTCCTGTTATCAGATGTTAATCCTCAAATTCTTGTTGACTATTTCAATTCATTTTAGACATATAATTAGAACATTCATACTTTTTGGAATTATAACTTATCCGAAGCTTATTATTAGATGTGTAAAATGTATAACTGAATTTGAAAGTTCACTATTACAGCATGCAACATTCAGACCATAATGCATTAGAATATTGATAAATTGGGTAGGTCATAAAATATCATGTTCAAATAAAATAAAATGGCGGATAAATATATGATGGATATATGTGCAAATGAAATTGACAGCTCACATCCCAAATGCAAATAGAGGGAGATATTCAGCGCCATTTCACTACGATGACGTGATAAACAGCGCGCAAAATTTTATATTGAAATGATACATAAAATTTCAGTGAGCTTTTATATATAACTTCAACTAAATGGTCAATATGAATATCTTAATTAAATTCGGATGGATAATTGAGGGCCAGTATCAATTTACATTTTGAATGAATGATAAGATATTTTTATCTATCTAATTGATCATAATTTATGTTCTTATTCTAGCATATTAATTGCCGCCAAATATCACATGATGAAAAAAGCAGGAAGTGAAATTGAGACAAGAATAGCAGCAACTACAATGCAAATTCAAGTTTTGCCCCTATCGGAAAGCCATGCTAGCGAGTCAAAAATTATTCGAAATTTGATAGGTAGATTTTTAAAACTTGTTATAAGATTTTGAAGATTAGATTAGAAGAATAAACAATAATAATTATCCAAACGATTTTTTGAGCTAAACATGCATTTTTTCCCCCAAATTTTCGAGCCCTAGTTCGTCTGAATAGTTATTATTATGAAAAACATGCGGAAAAGTTTGTAATAAGTACAGAATTCAGTAATTGGTATTACACAAACGTCAGAAACATATCAAACAATATCTATATATAATACAATTTTGTTCCATGTGAATGATATGCGACAATATCTGCATGGAATGCTAATCTCTTCATCAAATAATGCAACAACAGTATTTGTGTATTAGCATTAGTAAATGATATAAATATGTGCATTTATACGTTTGGCACATTATGTAAAGCTTATTGAAGCCTCTCTTTCCCCCTTCAACTAATTATTACTTTATACTAAAAATCAATTTCTTTGGAAATGTAAAGTTAACCATACATTTAAATTGAAATAGCAATACAGTTTAATGGACATGATCACTTATGGGTTGCGGGCTACCATGTGACTTTTTGTTCCAACCAATCCCAGTTTGGGTAGCAAACGTCAAAGTGACATTTCGTAAGCATTGTTTACTCAATATTTGTTTGCTTGATTTTTGTGTTACTGGTATTTATTAGTATTTTTGACGTTTTTTTGTGTGTATATTGTGACTTTTAGACTATTTCTTTTATTGTTATGTGTATTGTGTTAGTTTTAGTTCCAAATTTTCACTTTTAAAGGTTATGTGAAGATAAGCCTCGTTATTTTTGATGGTGCTGTGAATGCTGTATTATTTTCATTATTTTTATGTGTATTGTGTTAGTTCTAGTTTTAACAGCCCGTTTCTCGAAACAATTTAAGCTAGTTCACAGCTTTGAATTGATTAGTTTCATCATAATTTTGATATTTTGTCCATCAAAACTTATGGAATATTCCTTCTGTCTGTTTCACATTACCAGGCAAACTTTCGAAATAAAAGGACATCATTCTTTTAGAAAATATCCAGCTGATAGACACTGAAACTATGAGCCACGTGTTTAACCTCGAACTGAAAGTAAACAAATAACTGTCACTTTGACGTATGTTACCCAGGCTGAGATTGGCTGTAGCAAAAAAGTCACGTGACCGCCCCTTTGCTATTGGTCACAAATAATGAGTTATGAACATGCCGGAAGTCTCATTATCCCATAGGGTATATAAATGAGAGATCATTGAATTCTGACATTATTTCTTGTATTAATTCATTGATTCATTCTTCGTGCCTCCTTCTAGAAGCACAGATTCATCATATGTAGAAAATACTTAGTTAACAGGACCTATTCCGGGCAGCGTGGCTTTTTTTAAGACTGTAAATATGCATTTCCCCTCTCGATAACTGAATTTATGTTGAAGCAAATTTATGGTTATGTTTCAAGTTCAAATTGAGGGACGGAGAGAATAATTGATTGATAAATATGAGTACGCGAATAGTGTATTGGTTGCGAGAAAGTTTATTATCAACATGGAAAGCTTCTAATATTTGGTATTTTAACATACACATTCCAAAACTGTTGTTTCTGAATCTCTGATACAAATACAATTATTTAAGGATGTCGATGTACGATTGAAGTTTAAACCAAATTTTTTTCAAGAGCAGTTACTGAAAGTATCAGCACAATATTTATAACTAAAAGTATGTCATTGCAAGGTTTTATCATTGAGACGTGCGATTGCATTAAATATAGATATTATTTGTTGCATTTCGTTCACCATTATTTTCATTATTTTCATATTTTCATGTAGAATACCAAAAGTCAAATGCTGTATTATGAAATACAAATCGAAGATTCAGTAAAAATAGAAAGTGAAAACTGTACAGAATCGAAAATATTTCCACTAATAATTTATACTTCTCGTTTTTGCCTCCGGCTCTGCTTAGCGCAGTGGATTATGGGTAATGGCGTATGCGAACAACACTGACACCTACAACACTTAAAACATCTACTATTTAACTAACCTCCCTCATGGAAAAGGTATAAAATTTGTGCTACTCCAAAAATTAGCACTACAGTTAGATCTCAAAAATTCAAAAAGACGAAAATCGAAGCAAAAATTGTTGGTTGAAAAAAATATCTAACCAAAAATTGCAAAATTGTGCGCAGCTCACATCAAGTAATCATTAGAAAAATTGCTGTTTTCTTCTTGGTTACACGTACTTGCAATATAAAGTATAAACTATTCCACAGTTCTATTATCAATATACACACCAATTAAAGCTACAATTTGATGTACTGTGTTTTCTTATTTCTTGAATAGTATATTATCAGATAAATTCGGCCTACTTACAATTTTGTTCGTTGGTCTATTGAGATGCAAATAATTTGTACGGAATGGCGATGTCAATGCTCCTACTCACATCTTACTTTGGATGGCAATTGGTCATTGTATTAAAATTTCTAGTTGGCAGTCAAAATAGTGATACTCGAAATGCTTTTTGAATGTATCTCACCGTGCCTATCAATTTTCAACCTATAAATCTCTGCCTCAATCAGACCCCATAAATTCGGGAGGAAATTAGTGTAACTTTTATTTTATATACTTCACTTAATAATTGCTCGTCTACACAAGATACTTGTCTCGCCGATAAGCGTTCTAGATACATAAAGTTGTTCCAGAGCTCGTAAAGTAAACTTGTCCGTTGCGAATCAGCGATGTCTTTTGTGAAGGCTGTGTTCGCCTCAAATGCGCTATTATTACAACCGATGCTGACCTGAAAGCTGAGACTATGAACCAAGCGAAATTTGCTGATTGTGAAGCGAACGCTGCAATCTCTAGCTGAATAAATCTTTAATGAGAACTTAAAGTTATGGCGAACTGCGAACAGCAGTACTGAAAAGGAATTTTTCTAATTTTATTTTGTGCTCTACATAAAATTTGTAGAAACGATTGAGTTTATCAAAGAATCGCATCAGGTGACGTCGTTTCCGAATTTATCACATAGAATTGTTTTATATTCTATGTGGTATTGTATGCCAAATAATGTATAATGAGATGTTTTCATTATAGTTTTTTACATTTGCTGTGAACGTAATATAATAACATGAGTTTATGTTCCGTGGTATTGATTTTCTCTAAAAAAAAAAACGCAATTTCAAAAATTTGCTTGTAAAATTAATTTTGGTTTGAATGCATCCAAACCAAGTGATTCGGTGCACTTGTTACAAAAAATTCTGCTACCTGAAGTTACGCCTTGGGCTTCGCCCCATCTGCGTGCAGCCAGCTTCATCCTGTATAATTGTGACGGCCGTTTGGACCTTGTATTGTATTTCGCTCTCAATACTCAAATGAAGTGAGACTAATAAATTAAATTATGAATTATACAACATGCAATGCTCAAATTCAAAAATTGTTGAAATGACTTCAATCAATCGATGATATTACCAGCTTTTGAGAGGGCATTGAGAAAGTCGATTAAAAATTGAAAGAGTTGCAATTATTCCAGCAAATTTTTTTTGACTGAATATATTGAACTGTACATGGTTCTACTTCCAATTCTTCCAACAAATTTTGTGTATCTTATTTAGATAATGAATTACGACCTTTTCTCATTCATTTTTTGTCAAACACATATTTGCAATAATATGTAATAATAATTTGGTTTTAATGACATATAGACCAACAATCTTCTAAAAACATATTAAATACTCCACAGCTGCGAATGATTTGATTTATGTCCTTAATGGCAAACGTATTCATGCAAATAGGGGAAAAAAACAACTTCCTCGACTTCTCCGCCATCATTGTAACAACTTATGCAAATTACCACAAGAAATATATTGCCAGAACTTTTGTGAACAAAGTCGCAACCTTTGTTAGAATCACAAAAGATGGGTATTCCCACAAATACTTTGAATTATGTCCAAAGTCATATTTGTTCCATTTGCAGAGGTTACTTGGAGTGCCAAAAGTATTTTGGAACGTTATGAATCGTACTGGATTGGAGTTTTCCATTTAATTTACATGAAAATTGGGACCTAATAGAATTTACAGTGACTGAGAAAAGCCCGACAATTTCTTTGATTGAATTCATCTTATATTTTGTAGCACCATTGCTATTCCGATAGAATTACATATTTTTTTGTTACATCTCATGAAGTAATATATGAAACAACCTACAAGAAACTGATATAGAAGAAGTTTTTGTTTGTTCTTTTTAATGCAATATTCTTTATTTTTCAAGGCTCAACTACATAATAGGATAAATGAGAGTTCTCTAGAAAAACTACATTATGTACTGTAATCTCTACGGTTGTTCTTGTTTCTTAATATACTGGGTATATCAATCAGATGTCGAGTTTCCACAATACTGGAAATGAAATAAAAGTTTCTACTTCATCCTGCAATAGTTTTCTCGCAGATAAACAAGGGTAGAAAATAACCTATAAAATATTCAACTCGTAAAGTTACTCCGAGGATAGAATGGAACAAATAGAAAAAACTGCAGAACTATTTACTTTATTGATAAAAAAATAATTGAATAGCCTTATGTTGAGAGTATTTCATACAATTATTTCTGCTCTATGCAAACTTTTTGCAAGAGACGATTGGGATATTCGATGAGTGATAATGAGAACATGCTCCTGTCAAAGATCAATGCCATGCTACGTTTGTCCAACTCCTCGATTCCCTTCTGGAAGTGAAGTTTTCCCGAGGTCGTATGAATAATAAATAGCTGTTTACAGCCTTGATCGTCCCACCATTTGACTAATATAATTCTCCAACCATAAATATCTCATGTTTCGAGGATAGATGATTAGCCTAGAAGAGTTGAATCAACAAATTTAATAGCATTACTTTCATATTATTGCCATCGATCTCTTCAATGTCCGACTAGTTCATTATTGTTGTCATAATAATACTGATTTCAGGGTTACCTGTAGGCATTATTCTCCAAAATACTGCCCTGGGGCATTGAACATTGAAGGCACCACGGTAGTTGAACCGACGATGATGCCTACGGTGAACGTACACACCTCGAGCCGGAGGCCCTCGGAAAGTACACTGTTGACCCCAGGCATTATTGTCTATTCAACACCCTTGATACCTTCATTACTATAATATACCTTTTTTCGATTTATTCTTCAAGCTACGAAATCATGATTAAGCTACAGGAGAAAGTTTACTTGAGTCGAGCCAATCCCAATTTTCTTATAAATTCATTTGTAAGAGATGTGAATACATGAGGCATTTCAGCACCGATTAAACAGGAGAGTAATATTGTACAGTGGATTAGAGTTGATTAAATTGACTTCGATTTCAATTTCGAGTGCAGCAGTCAAGTTTCCACTAACAATCAATCGAAAAGTTTGAATATCCGCTAATTCAGTGTAACAGCTGCATCGCAATCAAATCATGTAATCAGGAGATTACAACTCTCTAATGCCCAGTGCGTACAAGGCGACATCCCGTTGAATTACATGTAGTGGTAACACGTGATATTTGGTATAATTGCAGAGATATTCAGAAATCATCAGCTGGTATAATGATACCATTATGTGATCAATTGATTTCTAACCGGGTAAATTACTTTACAGATTTGGTAAGATTATATGAGATGTTTCAAAGCTTTTAGTTCCACTTCGGATCCACAAATTTTCATTTCAGCTTCAAAAGTGTATCAAAGAACTAATTTAAATTTCGAACGCGAAAATTCAGACCTGGCCTAAAATTTCTTTTGATCTTTTGGAACCGAATACAGAGAGTTATTTGATAATGAACATTAGCAAATAATTCATGAACTGCTCCTGACTACAAACAAATCCAATTTTGATATTGATTTCGCGGTACCACTTTGTAGGTACATATGGACTTTTGTAGAAGTTTTCATGATCGTTTTACATACTGAATGTAACAGAAATTCATTGATATAACACTTAATTCCTGTAACTATATGTCGTTCACATTCATAACTTACAATTGAGGCACAAAGTACTTGATGTTCATGTCGCGATAGCGAGCACCATTGAATGTTTTTGCCTGATCAGCTGTTTCTTCGAAGAGGAATGTTCCAATCCAAAATCTGAACCAAAAAGTGACACGTTATGGATGCATTTGTTTCTCAACAATCACTTGTGAGTTTTCTGAATCCCAAATGTGACAATTCCCATGATTACCAAAGCTATTAGAATTATAATGAGCGTTACCGATGAAATTGAGAGCAATACAAATTTGAATCAAGTATTATCATTTGTAGAATGACCAATCCCAATAATAATTGATGGAAATGAATATAATACAACTTCAGAACTATGATATTGATAAATTCAAATTCTCATCTGCACACTGTCCCACAAATTGAGTAAGAATTGAGTTTTGAATGTATTTATCCAACTACTGTAACATTTTGAGTTCAATATTTTGTCAAATTTCTTGAAATCCAAAGCATTGTTTCCACCAATATAACAAGATAGGTAAAACCACATTTGAAACCAATTTTTCCGGTTCTTGAAAGATTGATATTTAAATATAAGAAGTCAAATATGTACAATAAGAAAATATCATATACATAGAAATGGTTTTTGTTACTGAATCAGCCGCGGGCTATTTGTCAACTAATAAATGAATAAATGATAGAATTAATTTACTCAGGTTAACAAGCCATTGACAGCTGTCATATAATACAACATGTCAATATTAGATAGCGCCACAGAACAAATCTATTCATAAGAAAGTCATATTGACACCACTAGAAGGATTTGAAAAATATTTGTCTTTGAATGAAATGAGCACAATCTTCAACTTTATTTTAGTTTTTCATATCACTTCAGATTTTGAGATCACCTGTTTCAACTTTAAACCTCATTTACATGGTAATTTGAACATACGCGTTCTAGAATTAGATATTTATTACCAGCAGTGTGGAAAATTCGGAAAAAAATTGTATAACGTATATGAAGCAACAAAAATTTAAAATGTTGGTGAATTAATTTACTTTTGCTGTGTAGTATCCGTGGAAACGAGAGTTACTTTTTGTTTTGCCGCAAAATGCAAACTAGTCACACTGCAACTTTAATTTAAAACTCAGCAGTTGTCAGAAGGAAAGTTAAAATATGTGACATTCTAAAACATGGTATCCGGTGACAAAATAAAGTTGAATACTGTGGCGCAAACATTATTGTATCACATATATGATATTGTTTCATTTATATATTTATATTCACAGTAATTTGCAATTTATAATCAGAGGTTGATTAGCGTATCCAATTATTTTGATATATTAGTTTATACAAAACAATTGTCACACACTGACAGAATATCTAAACTCATATATTTTTTAATTCTAATTTTTTTAATTATACCCAAAGTTATTGATGCTCGGTTCCAAAATTGACTGAAAAAAAAAGGCAACCAAACCATCGCGCGATCGAACTACATCCAACTAATAAAACAATAAAACATCACTTCCACCTATTTTTATAATTGCTTATGTACATTTTAGTAGCTAAGCTACCATCTTCAGAGTACAATAGATCAGAGCAGAAAACAAATTTTATAACTACAAACATGATACAAAATATCAAAACCATATCCAATCAAATCATAGTGTTTGAGGTGGGTGGAGTCAAGAACTACAAATTAAGATTAGATGAAAACAATAGGTGGACCTAATCTAAGTTATGCAATAAAGATTATCCAATGAAGACATACAAAATGCAAAACCAAAAGGAATCAAGTCAAATTACAGAATTTGAGGTGAGCTGAGCTAAGAATCGATTAGTTCTCCCTGTGGTTTCACTTTATTATTACCCTGTAGTTCTAGGCTCCGCCCACCTCAAACTCTGTAATTTGACTTGATTCCTTCTGGTTTCGCATTTTGTATGTCTCCTTCAGATAATTTTTATTGCATAATTAGATTAGGTCCACCTTTTGTTTTCACTTTATCTTACTGTGTAGTTCTTGGCTCCACCCACCTCAAGCCCTATGATTTGATTGGATATTGTTTCGGTATTTTGTATCATGTTTGTATTTGCAAGACTTGTTTTCTGCTCTGATTTATTGTACTCTGAAGATAGAGCTTTGCTGCTAAAATGTACATAAATAATTTCGATAAAAAGTGAAGGAAAGGTTTTATTGTGTTATTATTGTAATCTTCAAGTGACTTACCCCAGTGTTTTACATTGAACTAGTTCATCTAGAATCAAGATTGTGTAAACTTCAAATTGATTCAACCACAAACACCCTTTGTGAAATTGGAGATAGATACAATATTCATTTGGTTCTTTCTTCATGTTAAAAGTTAAGGTCAATAATACTGAAAGTTTTGAAGAAAAACAGCACTCTTTATTTATTTTCTGGATTATCTGCCGCAAAATGTCGGAAAACTTTCTCATAGGTAGGAATTATCGCCACAGATATTGACTTTTGGAAGCTTTACAGGAGAGATAAGATACAGCAAATGTTATGTTATGTTTTATATGTCTCTTATTTATTTATAGGTTTGTTTACCAGTTTGCCCTAAAAACATCTGTTTTGATATTTGCTTTTCTCGGGAACAAACAGATAGATAAATAAATTATAGAAATGGAAATAAGTCATCGAAGAGAAAATATCATTAATAGTCCAGAATTATTTTGCCTGTATTCAAAGCAATGAAATTATTTGAAAATCCTCGCAACATTCTCCTTCTTCCCCCGAAAGATATTCGCCGTAATGTTCCCTAAAAGAGGGACAGTTTCGCCTATTTTTTAGTACAGATTTCTTGCTGGAAATTCATTTTGGGCACTTTTTTTTTATTTGAGGCAAGTAATTGTGTATTTGGATCTCATTTTTACCGCTGGAACACATGGAATCACAGGTGTTTCGTACCTTTATTAACTGAATTAAGATGATAAATCAAGATATAACATCCCTCAATAATGAATTTTTACTGGATACATTTTGGAATCACTTCAAAATGAGTTCATTCTGTCGAAATTCAACCCTTGGAGCTAAACAATTGTCTGTTGATAAACTTGATTTAATCTCATGATAAGCTCCTAGCAGAAGACATTTCCTTCTTTGCGACGATTTTCCACCGGAAGTATGAACCCAAGGGCCCGGAAGCGAAGTACCATCTCTCGAATCGAGGTTTTCGCATCCGGTAATAAAATTACGTAGCATTATTTACCGTCTAAACTTCCCTGGACGCCTTTAAACCATTGGGAGGTTTGTCTTGTATGTGAAAAGGAATGTTTCAAATGAAGTCTTGGTGGTGTTAATTTGAGCGCTTTGTTAGCTGTTAAAGGGATGATTTTGAATGGCTGAAGCAGAGACTTTGCGTTTGATACAGTATCTGCTGAAGAATTACTGATATAATTTTGAATACTAATTGAAATATTACACACATGTCTCAGACTTGAACAAAAGTATTTAATATTATGCTGAATAGAGTTTGGCTTTAGTTACACTTTTGTCTTCAGTTCAACTACTAAATCTAGCGAATAATTCTTCAAGCCGATGCAAACCATTCTTTGCGGTGGTGGTCTGAGAAATTAATTTGTAAATGTGAAAATATATACTTTTAATGAAAAAATAGTTTCTACACGTTTCAAGTGAGTCTTTTGGGAATTACTAACACAAAGTCACTGCTGTGTAGTAATTAAAACAATTTAGATTTATTGTTGCAGTTTCCAGAATGGTTATTCCTGGCACCCTGGAATGTCCTGAATTACAAGCAGCATTCTACGCATTTAACTATAATATTCATTACGTTGTGCTTCCGATTTCTGGACAAAATTTATTATTTTTCATATTTAGATTCCTACCATTAATATTATTCATCTTTTTGAATCTGCTTTATACCTTTGCGGGTGTCGCGTTTAAATCAGTTTTAATTGAGATTTTCAATAAATTCTCTTCATTCTGTTCTGTTATCTATCTTTCTATCTTTATTTTGACAGTTGATACTGTTTCCTTTCAAAATCTCTTCTACATTGTCCTTTCATGTTTTTTAAGGTCTTCCTCTGTTTTTCTTATTTGTGATCTTTATATACCATACTTGTTTTGTTTGTTGTTCTTCTAGAATTCTTAATAAGTGGCCCCACTTGCTTCTTGTCCATAGTGTTATATATGCTTCCTATTTCCAGATTTTCTTTATTTGATCTTTCTTATTTTATCTTGAGTTGTACTTTTGTTTCTCTGATTTATTGTCCACATCTCACTTCCATGGTCTATATATTGTTCTATAGACTGTCATTTTTGTATTTTTCGACACTTGTTTGTTATTTACCATTGTTCCGTTTATTGCATGTAGGTTTACATTGACTGATAATATTATTTAATTGATTTCTTGATCTTTGCTGTCAATTGTTATCCCCAAGTATGTGAATGTATCTACTTGTTCTATTCGTGATCGTTTGATTTTTATGTTAGTTATTGTATCTTATTTTGCTATCACTATTGTTTTTGTTCTGTCTACATTTATGATCAAATTATGCTTCTTCAGTTCATCGTTCCATATATTCATATTGTGTTGGATGTCTTTTTCGTACTTAGCTAGAATGGCTAGACCTGAGAAAGCACATTCACCTATTGTATCATATTTATTCATAGATATATATCTTTGGTGGAGCCTCAAGTGAATCTATATAACTACAAATCATGAGTTAATTAGCAATGAATCTATCACTAAACAAAACTATAGAGACCCCTCAACCATAAAGAAGTTTTAAAAAAACTAAATACATATTTCGAGCAGAAAAACGTGTCCCATCAGAGTTTTACAACTGCTAATGAGAATTTTGCTCTTTGAACATGTAGTTTTACAAAAACAAGTAAGTAAAAACTGTTCAAAACTGGGAAGTTTTCTTTTTTTTATAGTATTTTACATAGCAGCGATGGAAGTGGCAAAGGGAGCAAAATAACTTCATAAACAGTATTAAATTCATTCAAAGATACAGGACGTTTTGGCGCCGCAACGGCCAGCCATCATCAGCTTGAAATTGTGAATTTAAAATTTAGTTACATTATGAAATAAATGACTACGTTGTAGAAAAAAACCATGTTGTATTTGGGATTCAAGAAGCCAAAATAAAAACTTAATAATTCAGAGCACCGTGTGTCATGGTGCCATTTAATTTCAAGCTGATGATGGCTGGCCGTTCCGGCGCCAAAACATCCTGTATCTTTGAATAAGCGTAATTCTGTGTACGAAGTTATTTTGCTCCTTTGCCACTTCCATCGTCTCTATATCAATTCCTAAAGATTACTACTTATTAAGATAAATCTCTAGTATACGTTAATTTTGTTCATCATTAGAATTTATCATGTTTTTAAAAAAAGATCACATTAATCGTCAGTAGTCAATGTGTTACTATCAATTTCTTATTCCTATCGACTTATTGAAACTTATTGATAGCTTGGAGTCTTACCATTTCTTTAAAATTTCTAAATTCACTTATATTATTATCGTACAAGCCCTACAGAGTGCTGCAGGTAAACGACACATTAATTACTTACTTGTACTAAGTACAAGAAAATATTTTTTCATGATTGGAGGTGCAAGAAAATCTGCGAATAGTGAGAAATGTTTCATGACTAGTGAAAGCAACAGAAATCAAATATAGAATACTGATGAACCATAAAATGATTCGAATCAAAGAGAAAAACTGATGACAGCCCTAGAAGAATGGAGTAACAGCTAAACTGAGAAGATTGATTCTAATGACATAAAGTGGAACAACAACCACAATTGGAACACAAAAAGAAGAAATTCAGGAGTTAGAAATAAACAAAGGCGTAAGATAAGGAGACACATTATTGGCAACTCTGTTCAACATAGCGTTAGAATATGTGATGAGGAATTCAAACAAAGGAACACTCATATTTAAAGACGGACAAATTATTGCATACGCAGCAATAAAAAATAGGAAATATTGAAAGGAATAGTTACGAAAGGGAATAAAATGGGCTTGAAAATCAATGAGAACAAAACCAAATAATAAGGATTGAAAAAAACCTGGAAATAGAAATATAAAAGTATGTAATCTACAGTTTGAGGAGATGAATAAATTCAAATATCTAGGCACGATGTTATCCAATGAAAAAGACTGGGAAGCCGGAATTCAAGAGAATTGGCAACGAGCAGAGTCTTTCATGCCAATAAAAAATTATTAAAGAATAAAAACCTTACGAATTTGCGAATAGTAGGAAGAAAAATGGTAAGAACTATTCCAGGACTAGTAAAACCGACAGGAAACGAATATAGAATGCTAATGAACCATGAAATAGAAGCAGAACTGCAGGGAGAAGATATATTAAGAAAAAATAATAGAGTATGAAATGGCTAGAACACATATGGAGGAAAAGGAGAGAAAACTCCGTAAGGACAATTCTACAATGGGAATCAGGCGGGAAGAGAAGAAGAGGCAGACCCAGGTCTAAATGGCTATGAGAAGTAGAAGCAGGAATAAAGAAAGAAAAAACAGGATATAGGAAAACATGGGAAGAAATATATCAGAAAGCTCAGAGCAGGGCTATGAGGACTGATTCCCTTTAAATAAAGGATCTAGAGAGCTTTAAACAGAAGCGGCGCAGCTTTACCTGGGGTGTCTACAACAACCAAATTCTTCACAACCACTGTTGGTCCTTTCTTGAAGTTCATTGGCAATCATTATTTACATCTGCCAAATAGTTCAATAATTATAGGACAAAAAAAAGTTTGATGACAGTAGGGACATACTGAAAAACAACCCTTTCGTTGCAATTATTGGAGAAATTGGCAAACATTGGGAAGCTGACAAACGATTCGTTATATCTTTATATGTACTTAAACACCCAATCGATTTAATCTAAGTACTCTACAACAGAAAAGTATTTGTATTTCGCTCATAATTTTACTAACGACATATAATTTGGCGGCGGCCAATGTATCCATATTTTTTAGTATGTGCAGTTTTGAGGTTGCCCCTGACCTCATATGGACGAGGAGATACTTGTAAAAATTTTGACAAATTATTATCGTGATTGCCGAAAATCTGATCAGGCAGAATAAATTTCTCCACTTTCGGTGCACATTCTGAACTATCATCTTGCTCATAACCTGAAAGCCTTCTATCGTCAATTTGTTGATTATAAAATGATATATTCAAATAGACATACTTTTCTGATGACAATTTGCTCTAATCTACTGGCAGTTCATAATTTATCACTTTCCTGACACTAATTGTATTAAAAACATTATTTATTAGAAATAAATTTCTTTGAAATGAGTATACTATTGTATACATGAGAAAAATAATCCCCATACTACTTCTAGTACTTCTAGATGAGATGTGAAGCTTCCATTCATGAGACAGAAAGTTTTTCATTTACTATCCCCCACATTAATATTATTTTCCTTCACTTAGGTCTGTTCTGACCCCCCCCAATCCCTCCATAGGTTTACTACTTGCTTATGCATTTTTTTCATTATAATAACATTGTTTACAGCTAAACAACAATAACAGAAAAAATGGTAAATATGATAGATGAGCTTTGTAAATGATAGTATGAATAGATAAGTATAAAAGATAAATTTGAATCGATGCATGCATACGAAAGGCAATTTCATGCATTATCAGCATCCAATATACGTGGAGGCGGCAAAACAACGCAAAGAGTAAAAGTAAAGAAGGACCAATCGTTATCGTTTTGAATGTGTCCGAGTCGACGGAGCACGAATCGATAGCGTACCACGTGGTGTGTGCGAAGGACCAACGAGTGTAAAGCTTCTTTTACATGTTACAGTTTTACGAGTTCTGTCCTTTCTGTATTTCACATGATACTAATTAAATTCCAAAATTGAATACGTTGGTTTAAAAAAAGTGTAAAAACAGTTTTAGGTTGTGTCATTCGATCTGGGACAGCCAACTACATTTTGTAACATATGTTACAATATTGTAGTTTTAAGAGCTTTTGCAGTGTTGTAATACGAGCTGAAAATTAATGGTCGAAATGTGTCAAAACAGTAATTATCGAGAAATTACACCAGGCTTACATATGAACGAACATTTGTGAATTGTTTGCTTACAATTTACATCTATTTTGCAGTATTCCAATGAATTATTGATTGTAGGGTAAGTGGAGATAGACTGGAAACTTGTAAAAGTCCGTAAAATGTGAAAGAAGCGATTGGAGAGTGATAAAGTGTCGTTGAACAATTTTATACCTTTCCCAAGTGTGAACAGTCGTTATGTACAGGGAGCGCACGGCAATCCTCTAAACAAACAAACCAACGAACAACAATGTCCGATTGACCGATCGATCACCTTAAACCCGTCATAAGTCCAACTTCCTAACTTCAAAACACAGGTTTGGACGTCGTACGGAAAGAACTCAACGTCTATAGAGCACGAAGACTTATACACGGCAGGAGGCTGCCACATCACCTGCCCGTCGTGGTACACCTTTGCTTTGGTCATCAGAGTGACCTCGTAGTTGCCGTCGGCGCTGCAAGAAAACAATACACACTCACACTTTTACGACTACTAAAGGTCCTTCTTCTCATCCAAACGATCAACCTATATACTGATGGGGGAACCTGTCATAATATTATCGGTTCATGTTGAAAGAATTATTACAGAATTTTGAATCTTTGAAAGGATGTTTCTAGTGATTTATATTGGCAGAAACAGCTACCTTGAATAGATTATTGCAGTCTCAATTCGTACTTGTGGTTAAATATAGAATGACCAAAACATTATATGTAAAACTTTGCTGAAGTCGTAATGAATATAAAATTGTTGATCATCTTGAATTTCAATTGGAATCGATCTGTGGATGTCTATTATTCAAAGAATTAGTAATCATGTTTAGGTATCAGATTGGAATTGGTCAATAGAAATCACTGGCCTCAACTGTACAGACAACACAACCCAAATTCCTGGAATATGTGTTTACAATCAACATGAACCAATAACGTTTCGTATACACACTGCAAATAGATGTGACACATTGGATGGATGAATCGCTTACCTTGAACCCGTCATAGGTCCAACTACCGAATTTCAGTACGCAGGTCTGTTCATCAAAAGGGAAATACTCAACGTCAATCTCGCAAGAAGACTTGTAAATGGCTGGGGGTTTCCACTCAACTAGGCCCTGGTGGTAGATGGTCGCCTTCGTGGCGAGCGTCACCTCGAAGTTACCGTCTGCGCTGCAAGGCAACACCACACACAAATGGCTCTATTCCAATTCTCAGCCGTGACACCAAGGTGCTAAATTATCAATCATTTCTTATAGTATAGACGAAAAGGACTTGATACTCTCCTGACTTATTTCAATGAAAAATAGGATATTACTCTAGAGTTTGGAGGAGATTGAGACGAAAAAAAAATGCATTTTCTATCAGATGTTTCATCGAATTGAGAATTTAACATCCCAATGTCTCAAAAAAGCCTGGTGTTCCTAAATTAAAATATAACTCAGTGTGATACTATCTTATTTATAATTAAAAAGTGGCTCTATCTCATCACCAATCTCACAGTGTACAACGACGAGATTGAACAGTTTCTTACAGTTTTAAATCATAAAGTAGATTTAATCAGACTCTCACAATTGTAACCTTAAGAACACTTCATCAAAAGATGCTTGTTGCAATTAGAATGAGTTCTGCAGCGTTCGAATTCCAAGCAGATCTCTACCTATCTCATTTCTACATACCTTGTACGATGAGTTTGTACACCAATCACATTGCTTAATGTTGAACTAATTTCGAGAATATTCTATAAGGCGAAATTATGAATAATGGAATTGTATAGGAGGAAATTTTTCACTACATTATCTTCTGGATTTGCAGTTCTCAGGCATTGATAGAGTATTTGTTTAGGCACACCTTATGCATTTTTTCTCAACAATTTTGACCAGCGACACCTCACACGCTTGCCGGAAACAAGTTCAGCTAAAGTTATTGATGTGTGAATATTTATATCGGGTATAGATTAAATAAAATTCGATCTTCTAGCCCTGTACTTGAAAGTGCGCTTGCAATATGAGTTGACAAGCATCAAATTGAAAACTTAATCAAGACAACGTATGCAATATAAAGTGGACTTGTAGTAAACCAAAATTTTCTCTACACTAAGTGATAATCGCCTTGGCAATATACAATCTGTAGTTTCAATCTTTCAACAACAAATTGAATTATTTCATGATTTCTACTTGGGACAGCTTTCGAAATCATATGAATTTCTAAGATCCCCCCATTAAAAAAAAGATTGAATTTTGGTTGCAGGAGACGATTTGGCTGGTTGTTTCCCAAATTGGAAGGAAGTGGGAGTTGTAGACCAATTTTTCCCAAAATCCGGAAGTGATATATAAATATGACTTATTGGATTCGAATAAACTAGAAGCCAGCATACGAGGTCTTGCACAAGACTCCAATATTGTTTTTTGTCTTCCTTATTTGCAAGAGTACATGTAATATTATCTTTTTAAAGAAATTCACTTATTACCACTGCAATTTTAAATTGACGAAATGTTTTCATATGGAAATAAAAATTTTGGGAGTAATTTGTCAGGCGTTGGGACATTAAGGAGGGGCAAACATTTATTATTCGCGAGAGTAATCAAGAGCTCATATTGATTGAATGGTTGAACATATTCTCATGGTAGAAAAATTACATGAAAAGTTAATCCAAGGAAGAGCTGGGCATAGAAATTGCTTTATACCTACTTCTCTATAACATGAACCAAGTTGTGGTCCTCGTTGGGACACCAAAATTAATATACTCTACTCATAGATCAACATGATAAAATTTTGATACTTCAATGCAACTTTTCTTCAATCAATAGGTGCTTATAATTATTTGGTTCGAATTTTGGTGGTATCAAGCCGATGTATGAATCAGAATAGAGCCCCACAATTCACAACTACTGCCACATTCACAACTAGAACTTGACGCTGATCTCAGTCCATCATCAAATAATATATTGCGTAGTATTCACAAGATGAAATGGAAAAAGAACGAGAGGAATCACAGATGAAGCTTTTGGGAAGGAATATTAACTCCTGTCTCTTAATTAGGTACTAGATTGGATGCTCAAATCCATTAGAACAAGAAACAACCATATAGGCCGCCATATTTTGGTATAGTTTTCATTATCAAACTATTTTCAATTCTTCGAGAAACTGACTACTAATTTCACAAAAGAAAAACTGTGGATAGATCTCGAAACAAGAATTCTATGAATAGCAGCTACACGGCTCGTAATCGAGTATCAAAATGTGATACAGTTTAACTTGTAAGTAGCACTGAACAACTTTTCATTAGGATTGGCAGTTGGAGCCACTGCTTTCTGTTCTATGTCCTTAATAACTAATCACAGATTATGTTTATCAACAATGGTATAAAAAGTAGCAGTTTTTTCATAATTTTTAATGTAAACAAATTTTTTTGGAGAACTATACAAAAAAGTGATTAAGGGGTCAAGAGTGTTGAAAGGGCAATAATGCCTGAGGTCAACATCGTACTACGTTGACCGTAGGCGTAGGCATTTTCGTTCGTCCAACTCCCGTGGTACCTTCAATGTTTAATGTCCGTCTAATGTTCTATTTCAACTAAAAATTTTTGCAATTTTTGTCCTGTCATTGTGACTACTGTTACTTGCTGTAACTAGGAAACGTAATATTATTGTTTGTTATTCTTCAGAATAATGCCCTCGGATATTATTTGTTACGTAATAATTCTGGAATCAGTATTATTATGACAAAACTAATATACTAGTCAAACTATCAAGAGTATTGGAAGAACAATAATACCTGAAGTCAACAAGGTACTTTTCAAGGGCCTTCGGCCCGAGGTATGTACGTTGACCGTAGGCAATATCGTCCGTTCAATTCCCGTGGTGCTTTCAATGTCCAATGTCTGACTTATGTACTAATTCAATCAAAATTTTTAGCAATGTATGTTCCGTCATTGTGATTTCTGTCAGAGAAATAATTCTAGTTACTTGCTGTAACTAGGAAACGTGATATTCTTGTCCGTTATTCTCCAAAAGATGCCCTTGGGTATTATTTATTACAGAATTACACTGGAATCAGTATTTTTATGACAACAATAATAAACTAGTTGGACACTGGAAGTTTTATTGCACACTTTTACTTCGAAATTTCAGTTAAAGGGTCTAACAACTCCGTTATAAACAAATTTTGGTATTTTAACTGAAACCACCAAGAATTTTCAGATCAACTTCAACTAGAACAGTTAGTAGCCCTCAAAGTGACATTTATAAGCGAAATCATCGAATGAAAGTTGATTCTTAAATTATTTTATAGATGTGGTTTTCTTTTAGAACATTTAACTATTATTCGAATTTCAAAGGAAACTAAACTTTATAACGGAATAGTTAGCAAAGTTTAGAATTCAGGCCCCAAGAGTTTTTGCAAGTACCCACCCAAATACTGGATTAGGAATTCCCAGAAATACATTAGTATAACTTGCTTGAAATAGATGGATGACTATGATATTTACAGGATAGTAGAGAACAAACTAGGGGTGCATTGGAAATATTTTCCATTATATATTTTGAATCCAATGTTGTGAATGTCTTGTAAGAATGGTTTAAAAGAAGATTCATTACTATCGGCGTCACCAGAAACCCACGGTTGCCACATTTTGAAATTTGTCACTCATGTTATCTATCTACCTGATACTTTAGCAATGAGACAAATGAGTCCCAATACATCCCTGAAACCCTGTTGTTAAGGTCATTTTCAATGTTTCCAGTAATCCAGTGGTATTAGGAACATTCATGTTGATGTATTTCTGGGGATCCCTAGTCCAATATTTTAGTGGGTACTTGTATAAGTCAGTTTTCTTGGCAATTCTAGTCATAGCTTAATGTTTTGAAAGAAAACCACATCCATAAAATAATTAAGGAGTCAACTTTCATTCGATGGTCAGACTATACGTTGGCATATTTTATGAAAGAAAATTACTACATTCATGATTTCATTAAAAATAGAACCTTGAGTAGGGAGCACGATGGGAACCGGAAAATAGTCCAGTTAATTTAGGCAAGAAATGATCCAAGCCTCCAGATGAATGGTACTGGGTTTTTTATTGCAGGAATATCTTTATTTTGGCGTGTACAATGAGTGTACAGAAATAATATTGTCAAATCATGATACTTCAAGAGATATCGAAGGTTAAAGATCAAAAACCTCGTTTTCGACCAGTTTCCCGCAAACATCTCATTTTCCAATGGTCCTACAGCATTTGAGTTCATTAGTAAAAATCAAGTACACACTTTTCCCTACAAAAAAGATTGTATGACTCATTTGCGTATCTACAACCGATAACGAGATACTTGGTGGCAAAGTTGTGATACATTTATATTATCTTAATGAGAATACTCTGACAATTCTTGACTTGACGGCTGTATGTATAATCTCAAAGCCTATTGTACAATGAGACTTTGTATTCAAGACTGGTCTAAGGTTTAGTTGTACATCTCGCATTATGATTGCAAACGTCTGTACCATTTTTTTTTAGAGTTTTTCGCATAAATCCAAAGTGGCTAGCCGTAGCATGTTGAAATTCAGTATTTGAAATTGTTGTAGCATATTTATGTGTCAATCGGATGTTCCAATTGAATCCAAGCTTTATACTCGTATACGTTTGTGTGCTTGCCTAGTTTGAATATATGCCTGATAACATGTGCGGTCTTTTCTGTCGTCAAAAACATAAACTCCGTTCGTTTTTACATGTACAAAATACAAGGAAGTATTGTGAAACCGACAAAATTTACATATCGAGATTTTGATGGAAATATCTGCTTTGAGCATCCCTGAATCTATTTTGACTATTTTCGGCTTGATGTCAATACGTATATATGTGTGTACGTATGCTCGTAGCTCGCAAATCTCAGTAAGTGTTCTTTCACATCAAAAGACCATTTTAAGTATGTTTTTAGATGAGCTATTTCAGTATCATCGTATACGAGAAACCGCCACCACATTCGACCCTCACATCTGGAGGGTGGATGAAGAATATTAAAGAAATTCAGCTCTAGCGAGCTAAAAACATAATTAATGTATATGAAAGTAAATTTTGATAAAATCTAAGACTTATCTCTTATCTATAATTGTTAACGTGATATCCCCGGTAAAATGTGCGACCTAACCGAAAGTGCAGTTTACAAGACAGTTTTACAAGTGGTTGGTGCACTTTGTACGCTCAGTATCTCAATTACAATTATAGATACGCAAATGAGTCATACAATCTTGAATGTAGAGAAAAGTGTATACTCTAATTCTACTCATAGCCTCAAAGGCTCTGTAACTGTTAGGAAATGAGATATTTGCGAAAGACTTGTTAAAAACGATATCTTGTATAACTGAAATGGATAAGGAAAAATATATCAACGGAGGGTTGATGAAAATCGACTGGAAAACTGGAAATAATCGGGAATACTGTATTATAATAGCATACGGACCAAATGAGGACGATAAAGTGGAAAATAATGAAAACTTTTTTATAGAGCTGTAAACATAATTGACAGTACAAACAAAGATGTTATTATCATGGGAGACTTGAACGGAAGGGTAGGCAGAGATAATATGGGTATAGAAAGGCAATTGGGTAGAGAGGGCGAAGATGTCAAAAATCCGAATGGACAGATGATTACCGAATTTTGCTTAGAAAATGACTTAGTAATAGCAAACACCTTCTTCAAACATAAAGAAATACACAAGTACACAAGAGAGCAACTTACAAAGAACGAAAAGTCAATAATCGATTATTTTTTACTGGACAAGAAAAATCAGAAGAAAATCCAAGACGTGAGGGTATTTAGAAGTGCAGAAATCTACAGTGACCACTACCTAGTAATAATTAATTCAAGAGAAGAAATAAAGAAGCCGTATACAAAAAGAAGAACAATAACAAAAGATAAAATGAAATCGCACAGACTATCAGAAGATAAATGTTGAGTAGAGTTCCAAACTAAACTGGCGAAAAAACTAGGCACTAATCAGGAGGAAGATGAAGCACAAATGTAGATAATATCCAAGACTGCTATCTTAGAAGCAGCTAGAGAAGCATGCGGAACAACTCTCAAACAAACAAACAAAGAAAAGCCCATGGTGGACACCAGAACTGAAAATCAAAATACAAGAAAAGAAAATAGCATGGAAAAGATATCTACAGACAAGAGACAATAAAACCTATATAAAATACAAAGAAAAAAGAGTAGAAGCTAGGAATTAAATCAGGAAAGCCAAAGAGGAAGAACGGAAAAATTTCGGGAATAAACTAAAAGACAGCTTCAAAGAGAACCAAAAATTATTTTACGCAGCAATAAGTAACATGAAGAAGGATAAAGTCACCATATTGAACAGTGTGAGGGACAAAGAGGGAAACACACTAAGCAAGGATGATGAATTATGGCAAGGTGGAGAAAATACTTTAAAGAACTCCTGGAAGAAGACCAAAAAGCAGAAGAGGACATCACGGAACACAGTGAAGACAGTAAGGCAAGATATACAGCCCAAAATGATATTATCACACCTGAGGAATACAATAAAGCAATACAAAAGATGAAAGTAGGAAAAGCACCTGGACCAGACGACATAACGCCAGAAATGCTCAAACATATGGGAGACTCAGGTCATGATCATCTATTGAAATTATTTATTGAGGCATTTAAAAATAAAGAGGCTCCAAAAAAGGAGATAACAAAGAGTGTAAAAACCTCAGAGGTATAACTAAGCGTACCGGGTAAGCTATATTTTGGAATTCTTGGAACAAGAATAAGAAGCATCGTAGAAGACAACATCAGCGAAACACAATGCGGATTTCGACAAAATAAAAGTGTACAAGACCATATTTTCACCATACGTCAACTGACAGAGAAAGCAAGATTTACAGGCAGAGAAATACATGCATATTTTATAGACTTGGAGAAAGCCTTCGACAGGGTGAGAAGAACAAAAATGTGGGACAGTTTGGAGGAAAGGGGTATGGACAAAAGAACAGTAGAAGCAGTAAAAAGCCTTTATAAATCGAATAAAAATTATGTAAGAATAAGAAACAACATATCTGGGGTATTTTCCACTAAAACTGGATTAAGACAGGGATGCATTTTGAGCCCACTACTGTTCATCATCTATTTAGATAAAATCTTCGAGAATATCAATGGAAAGCTAAAACCATATAAAATAGGATATTGGAATTTGAAACCCGCCAACATAACAAACCTGTGCTATGCGGATGATATGATTTTGGTAGCGGCAAACGGAAAATACCTGCAAGACACTTTAAACTACCTTAACGAACAATTAAAAAAGTGGAATATAAAAATAAACAATCAGAAAACAAAAACTATGATAATTAACGGAAATGGAAAGTTACACAATATAGAAATAGAAAAAGAAAGAATAGAACAAGTAAAAACAATTGTATCTAGGAGTGGTCATAAATGAAATAGGTAGTATTCACGAGGAAATAAATAGAAGAGTCGGTAACACGGGAAGACTATTTAACGCACTAAAAACAAAATTCCTGAATAAAAAAGAGATTCCAAAAAATGTCAAGACAGAAGTGTACAAAAAAGTGGCAATACCAGTATTGAAATACAGCAGCGAATCCTGGAGTACGCTAGAAAAACATCAAAGCAAAGTGAGAAATATAGAAATGAGATTCATACGGAAAATAGAAGGAAAAACAAAATTGGACAAAATAAGGAACACAGTACTCAGGGAAAACTTAAAAGTCAGACCAGTACAACACATTATTCAAGAAGGACAATTAGGATGGGCAGGACATATCAGAAGAATGGAAGAAAATCGAATAGCGAAGCAAGTGTACGAAGCAAAATTGTGTCACAAAAGAAGGAAGGGGAGGCCAATTAAGAAGTGGGAAGAAGACGCTAAAAAACAGATGTTAAATAGAAGCGGTTGGAAAGAAATTTGGAAGAGAGCACCGTCAGATAACAAAAAAAAATAAACCCAAGCGCAATACGCCCTACACCGCAAGGTAGAAGGGCATAGGATTAAGTAAAAAAAAAAGTTGTATATCTTCTGAAGTACCATGATTTGACGATATAATTTTCATACACTTATTCTACATGCCAAAACGAATATATTTCTGCATTAGAAATCTCCAGACGAAAAATACATTGAACAGTATAAAAATGAAATTATGCAAGAAAATGAATGACTAGCTCAAAAATCATCCAACACGTAATGTCTATTTTGAGGCCTAATAGGTATGAATAGAATATCAAAATAGCGACACATAAGGAACATGAATAAATGGAAAAAATAAAAATAGAATAAGGCTGGCCTTCTCAACAAAAACTGCCTATGGGAAATATTATTCTATTTTAATTTGTTTTTCAAATAATTGCCTTATATATTTATAATACTAGTGATTATTAGAACCCTAAGGCAAGCTTAGCATCATCCTAGGAATAAATTGATCCTATAATACTATTAACAACACTGAAATAAAATAAAAGTACAATTGATGTTTACGTCCTAGATTTCGGACCTGATTACATTTAATTAGAGTCGTAATCAACTTATTTCATCCTTGGGATAGAACTAATTGCCAACAAACTTTTGGCAAGAGAAATCTTAAATAAAACTGACTGAACATCACAAATTTTGCGGATATTCGAGCACAAGAAAAACTTGTGAAATGTTTGTACTAGAAGTACCATCATTGGCCGTAATTACTATGCGTTCTTCAATCCAAATTACCTTGAACTCAAATTGAGTGCGTACTTAATAGTGGTCATAAACGTGTCCTCTTGCAAGCAAGTATTATTGACAATTTCTCCAATTCCCTCAATGTTATACAATTCCCTTTTCAACCTCAATATGACACAAAACTTGATTCCTCGAGGATTTAGAGACTAAACAGAGAAACAATTTATTATTCTGCGGGTTCGGTTCAATTAATCTTTAATTGGTTGTATTTCCCACATCAGCATCAGGAATAAATTGATTTGTAAGCTCGAGGTAAATCAACAAATCCTAGCTGTCCATTCCTGGAATACAAGACCGACCACAAGAAGCCATTTGACATCCCAACTACCAAATTTGGTAACTTAGAGCATTGATTTATGCCCCCGGTAGAAAGAGAAGGTAGTATATTATGTCACATTGGATTACGTTATAAGTCACGCTCTGATTTATCTGAAATTTGCAGCTTTAGGAACATATTGGAGAGACTAGAATAGAGCGAAAGAGGAATTTGACGAATTCCAGACTCAAAAGATACTGACACTTCTCAATTTAGCTCAATAAATGTTCATGTTAGGTGAAAATCCCGATAAAATTATCTGCGGCGTTTAATGTGACGTCATAAGTGCAGAAATTTGTATAGTCACAGCATGTAGATATGAACATATCTCATACGATTATATATTAATATTCAATACGCAGGACTATTCTGATCCCATTTACTTATTGTTCAATTTCAACATCTCAAGCCAAGAAAATCCTTTCAAAATTCAAGACGAGTATAATAATCTTCTTTATTGTCTCTGATCACGGCAATCACGTCTTGTGATTTGTAGACAGCTGGAAGTCATCCCGAGGGCAACAGAAGTAATGATAACACGTCCGAAAGATCTTGTCCTTGCCGACAAATCGGGGGTTCAAGTGCATTCTAGCATATCATTGCGCAAGGAGCAATTCATTTTAGCATAACGCGGCACAACGTAAGATTCTAAAGTTTTTACTTTCTGCAGGAAAAAAAAAACTGGATGATTTCTTCAAAATGCTTCAAAGTGAATCCCTACATTATTCTCCCACTAAATTTTCCTGCGCCGAATTTTACGGTAGCATGAATTGAACCTTTTCTATATTTTGCATTCGGTCATTATTTACGATGGGCGAACTCCGAGTAGATGCTTTTGAAGTAGTTCCAACAAAGAAAACTCATCGGACGTGGTCACACTAAGAGTACAATACGGAGGACGTGCGTCAAGAGAACCAAGGCACTATTGGAATTCTGAACACGTACAAATGTCCACGCCAAAGGCTTACAGTGGCCACCTGGGGTAAGTACTTGGTTATGTCAAACAGCAATGAGGGAAATATTATGGAGATAGGATTATATCATCCGAATATAAAAGTTTGTGTTATTCTTTAGTATAAGAATATAATAATATAAAAGGCACTTTGAAATAGTTGAGATCAACATATGAAATTGGTCTAGAGGAAATTGGTATAACCCCTGATCCCAATAAATCCGGTAAATAACAGATGAGGATACATGTCCATTTGTTTAGGTGGAAACGAGAATGGAGAAATTTGGCAAGAAATTGGAGCAAAAAATATATTGTGCGACTTCTATCAAATGTCTTTCTAATATATTTTATGTATAAATTGAAGAATAACAATGAATTTGTGACAATACTATAAAAAAATTGAAGAATCATTTAGATGATGCAAGCGCATTTTTGACAGCTCATGAATGCTTGTTACTTCAGAGATTTTGCAAATTACCATCTCCCACATTCACTGAGCTTGAAATCAAGCAGTTTGGGTAAACCTATGAAACAGCAGCTTTCACTTAGTACCAGTTTCAAGTTGACTATTTGATAGGTACATAATTTATGCATGTACAAGCTCAAAAATACCTTTCAATCTTCATTGTTCATTTATTGACTGACTGGAGGTCAAGTGCTGTACCTTAAAATGATAATTTGATCTTTATCAAAGCTGTATAAAAAAAATACACCAAAAGTAAACAAATTTTCAACCAATAATAATAATTTATTCTAATAAGCTTCAAATTCGCGTCAAACAAGTCATTGAATGAATCCCGGACAGATTGGACAACTGTGCATAATAAAAGTGACACCCACGGCTGAAGTTGTAACTAAATTTTCATCTACTTGAATAAACTTTAGTTGCCATATCCCTAATGTCATATATATCTATGGACATTGTCTCACTTGAAACAAGTAATTGAATAATTCAATCTTCCAGAATCACTGAGCTTGAATTAAAGCAATTTGTGCAAACCTGCGAAACAGCAGCTTTTATTTGTACCAGTTTCAAGTCTGTATATAGTATAGTTGCTGAGAACTCAGCGTCACGCCAGTCAGCCAGCCAGCCAGATAGCCAGAGTGAATATAATAGCGCTTCTTTCCAAAAAATGCGCTGAAAAATGGAAATGTAAGAGTATACAATAACGCACGGGGCCGCCAAATACATTGGTTCTAACTCATGCACTCAGGAGAGATCATCCCCAACCCTGAAGCATATTTTCTCATCTTGATGTGTGTGGTGTAAGTATTTTGCCATCTTGGAGAATTGTTAGATCTAGTTGAAGAATAACGGGTGTGTTCGTAAGCGGATGCATGACATCTCCTTATTATCCGGGATAGAACAAATCATTGAATAAACTTGAAATAATTGATAAAATATCAATGAAAAAATATGAATTCAAATTCATATTTGATATGCATAATTGTATTGAAAATATACATAAACATTTGTTCTATTGCAATTACACTGGTGAAATGAACAAGTTGAAAAAAAAAAGATGAAAAGAAAAAACAAAAATTTAACAAAGATTTAATACAAAGAAGTAGGAGAATTACGATGATTACAGAATACAAACAGAAACAACGAAAAAACTGATCACGAAATCAGAAGAAGAACTCGGAAAAACTCTGGAGAAGAGATTGCAAGAAAATCAGAGAAAATTCTACAAAATACCAAAAAGACAAAAAAGAAAAACAAACAACGTTAAGAATAGCAGCCCTATCCAAAAAGTCACCAACACTGTATTTCAAGCCATCAACCTATCTCATAGCTAAATCCCACACAGAAAACTCCACAAACTCCTCCCTGGGCTAAACATTAACCCTGTAACAAACTTAATAATGTCCCAGCTTCCAAAATTCAGTACACCCATAGAGTTATACTACAGCAACAAGCAACAAGATCAAATATCCGAAGCCAGAGTAGTTACGAAAGCAACAGTACAAAGACTTAGATTACCAGACAACGCAATCAATACAACAGCCGAGAAACTCGCAATACAAAAAGCTATAGAATATGTGATTGAAAAACAACATAATAAAAACATCACATGCACAGACTTTCTTATGCCCGGTTTTATAAAGGGCAGAGTATTTTACTTCAAGAGTAAATGAAATTTACTCTGTAAGATGACAGTCAATTATTTGACAGCAATGATTCTGTTGTCATAAGAAAGCTTTTACTGATTAGAATTTGTTGGCCAAAATAAATTTATTTTAGGAGTAAATTTACTTGGTCTTCTATGGAACCGGACATTAGTGAACTTGTAAGCATCAAATATCTCAACAGCACCATCATAATTATACGAACCATACAAAAAAATATAACCATCACAACAAACTAGAACAAAGAACTAATATTTATATAGATTCTGCTCCACGTAGGGAAAAAGCAGACACAGCAGCAAAAGGACATCCAGACAAAGGACATAAAACAGAAAATCTAAAACAACCCCAACGAAGAGTGGAGGGATCAATGGAGAAAAACCACAAACAATAAATTCCGACGAATAAAAGAAATCTCCTCGAACTAGCTAACAAACGACAGCCAAAAACACTAAGTAATCATAACCAGACTACGGATAGATCACACCCGCGTACACTTATGAACACCTCATGAAACGGACCAAGTCAAACCAATCCGATATTTGCGGCACACCCATCACAGTTGGGCACATTCTTACACAGCGCACAAAATATACTGCTCAACGATCAGAACACAATCTACCAAAAATACTACCACAAATACTAGCCAATAACCAGACAACAACACATAACACAATCAAATACTCAACAGACAAAGACTTGATAAATAAAATATAATGTGGAATGAATCTAACATATTATTCATCTACTAACATGTAAGACAATTGTGCCGGGATATTAGTGATCAGAGCTATCAAAAAACCACTAAAAGTTTCTGAATAGAGAAAAAACAACGTTGAAACAGCTACAAGATAATAGACGATGACGGAGAAATGCAAAAATGGAAAGAACACAATAATAACAGAATTAGAAAATATATCAGAGGAAGAAATGGAAACGGTGTTGAAGAAAATAAGCATCGGAAAACGAAAATATCAAAACAAACAACTGGAATATATTGATGACGAAAGAGAGCAAAAATTACTAGAAATGTTGAGCCAAATTCAGGAAATGAGAACAATACCAAATGACTGGAAAACATCCGTGAAACAAGTAGGGCGACTGTAATAATCACAAAGATATATCACTACTGTGCACTGCGGTTAAGCTATATGGAGTAATATTGGAAAATAAACTAAGACGAACAACAGATGCATGAATGGATAAAGACTAGAGTAGATTCAGGAAAGGTTATTCTACACAAGACTACATATTCACGTTGAGAAAATTAATAGGAGAAACAATGAAACAAGACAAAAAATTATATTCATAGCATTAATAAGTTTTGAAAAAACCTTCGATAGAGTACCGCGGAAAAAGATGTGGGAAATACTGGAAGAAAGAAATGTGAGCAAACAACAAAGTGTATACTAAACAACATCAAACTATATAAGAGCAGGAAACGAGTGCTCAGAGAAGTTCACAACTACTCAAGGGGTAAGGGTACGTTCACGTTGAAGCGGCGACAAACGATGAGAGAACTGATAGTAGCGGAGCTGCGCTAGGAAGTGCATTGACTTGTATACAACTGCTTACATCAAAGCGACCTGTAGCGCTAAATTTTTCTTTATAGCAGTGAGAAGAGCGACGGAACATATTCTGTTGTATTTCTCTGCTCTTATCAATATGGATTTGAAGAAGTTGATAAATGAAATATTCACTAGAACGGAATTGTGGGACCAGAGAAACAAAGATCATCATGATAGATACATCTTGGATAAATTATGGGACGAAGTAGCTGTGGAATTAAAGACAACACGTGAATTTATTTCATTTGTGTTCATTTTTAGATAATACGATACACGTCAAATTGGTCTGCTATGACAATTGCAATATTTTCTTTCAAGTTCATCACCAATTTTCAGCACAATGTAGTCAAAGGTCTCTTTTGACATTCTTAAATATTCAAAAAAAAATTGTGCACCTATATCGCTATATGAATGATTAAATTCAATAAAAGTATTTTGTTTAATATTCATTGGATGCACACTATATTCAATTTGACTACGATATTTTGTATTGATATAACGATATACCACTGCATTCGAGAAAAGGCGTATTTCTTCTTCTGAGTCAAAATCCATTTTATATCGTGACAGCACTTACATTAGCGCAACTATCAAATCGTCAACATAAACAGAACAACGGGAAAGAAGCTAGCGTTGCCCTTATTATCGCTGTCATCGTCGCTCCTATAGCTTTTATCGTAGCTTCAACATAAATGTACCCTAAGGCAAGAAAGAGCACCGAGCCCATTACTTTTCAATATTTTGTTGGACAGTATTAAAAAGAAGGTGAAGAATGAAACAAAGAAAGTATCTAATTAGGACGACTAGATCAGAATGCGTTTTCACAGACGATCTCGCAATACTTGCTATAAATGTAGAAGATTTACAGCACAACATTAATATATGGAAAGAGGAATTGAGCAAACAACAAGACTATAAGTGTAGAAAAAACAAAAATCATGGTAATTTCAAGGGAAGACACAATAGTAGAAATAAAAATAAAGAAAAAGGAATAGAACAAGTAGAAGCATCAATAATAAACAGCAGAGGAAGTATAGAGAACGAGATGAGCAACAGAATACTTACAGATAGTAGAAGCTACCACGAATTAAATAAAGTCATTTTGAGTAGCAGGCAAGTATAAAAAAAAAAATGATACTATATAAATGAATTTATAGACCAATATTGATATACAGAAGCAAAACATGGACCATAAATCCAAAGATAAAAAGCAAGAACAAAGCAGCAGAAACGAAATATTCAAGAACACTAGATAGGATAAGAAATGAACATATCAGAAGCACTCTGAAACTCACCCTAAAAAAAAAAACAGCAAGCATGGTATGGACATTCAATAAGAATGTTAGAAAGTAGTCAAACAAGAATGGTGTGGAATGCCAGAGTATCAAACAAGAACAGGAGAGGAAGACCTCAAAAAGAAGAAATACTAAACAAAAACAACGTCACTTAACAAGAAGAGAGGAAAGTATGTAACATGCAAATATCACATTCATGATGGCATCTAATATCCTTTTTCCTATTTCTTCAGTTGTTATTGTGATCGAAAAAAATATAATAATCAAATTTAGAAAGAGTGGATTATAATATATCCTTCAAAATTTCATTGTTTCACAGTCGGTACACTTAAATCTGAATATACTAAATTCCAATTAGACCCTTATTGAAAATAATGTAATATTTCATTCTAACGATAAAAGAAATGGTTTAAGCTCTGGGGGTTGTAACAATTGAATTGTTGCTGCGCAACACAGCGAGACAATTTGTTTAGATTATACCGAGAAGTCAGATCGGAACGATGAAGGCTATCTCTAGAGTCCAATACGCATTTGCAGGAAAAGAAAGGAATGAAGAGAACATTTATATGGATCAACCAATTAGGAAAGAAGTGAAGTAAATTTGTATTGATATTTTCTTCCATCTCACCTGGTACTTCTGATATCAATACGTCAGCACATAATATCAAATTGAATACCTTAATGATACATATTTTTCTAATATTCAGTGGGGGTCAAGTTATGTTCATATTTAGGAATCGCTACTCAAGTAATTGAGCTACGTTTAGGATAAATCAAAGACTGTGCAACTGGACTTGAAATACAGTTATAATAGAAACAATTTTGTCCCCCGTACCAAAATAATTGTTATGAACAATGATTGATTGATGAACACGATTCCATAGACAAAGCAGTAATCATTGTGCTGGATTGCTCGAAACAAAATGAGAATTTAAAAGTCCCCCGGTAGAGGTACGACTGGAGTTTGAAGCAAATTTAATTTTTCTGGACGATACCACCACCTCTGTTCGATTATCTAAGATCGTAGTGCAATATTTTGTGTGAATAACTTATCATCTTCCATATAAAATTCAAATATTGATAAATTGTGTTTTAATATCTTGTTGATTTTTGTTCAATTGAGGGCTTGAAAAGAAAACTCCCAAAAATGAGCTAAATTCACTCTATTCTGTTGTTCAAGTGAGTACGCACATACATTCGTTGAAAATTATCATTGATATACTTATCACATGCTTCTTTGATAGAATTCCTAAGATAGGTGAAAACTCTCAGAAGTTTTTACTACTTCAGCACGAGTTTTTCCAGGAACAACACAAAACAGCTTGTTTATCTTGACAGAGAAACTCTATTTGCAAAAATATTACGTTTCCCTAGATACCGCATTCATAAACAACTTGGTTAGCTCCGCAGAACTTTCTTGATTTATTATTTATCCAAGAAAAAATGTTGTGAAACACGAAAATTGTTTTGAAGTGCCCATGAACATTATAATATTCTTTGATATGTATGAATAGCTTTCTCGCATTTTTTCAAAGAATAGGCTTTTAGAAACTATATTTGGATTGTTATCTTGATCTAATATTTCTGGGAGATTGATTGCTTCGGAAGTAAAGAAAAAAATAAATTTTCATGTCATCTAGAAATAATTTATTTCCTGCCAAGGTGTTAAAATTTCTTTCGCAAATATTCATTCACACTCAATTCCAACACATAGTTTGCATTTTTGTTTCTAATCGTATTCAACCACCAGCAAATGTGCCCTACACACGCACGGCTTTTTATTCCTGTTTCCGGAGATTCCCGGAATCACACTCTTCGCGAAAAGAGGCGGTAGGTTGTTACATAGGTCAGATAAATGGTGTTTCATTTCTTAAACGCTTAATGGAGCTTATAAGAAGCTTTCGTGGGGTGACTTTAATTTCGATTTGTGAGCGAATATTTCGGTTTTTTGTCGATGTCTCTATTACAAGGGTAGTGCTGAAAGTTACAAATTGACTTCTGAGGGCCCCGAAAGATCGGAAAATGATATGATGAAATACATCAATTGATTCCTTAAAGCCAGAAAAAATGTAACATGATCATGAAAATATAATTTAGTGTTCATATGTTTATCCAACGTTCGCCCTGTACCTAAATTTGATAATTTCTAAAGAATTTCATCTAGATTCTATTATGAGATGCTATTTGTCTCTACATTTCAATGCAAATCTTCCAGTTTATAAGCTTACAATTGAAAAATATTGTAACGTGCGAAAGTGTCATAGTTCGTGAAAAAAATATATGCCCTGAGTCCAGCCCTATCTGAACAGGGCCTTCCATCTCTTCGTAACGCACCGTGCCGCCCCGCACGGTCGAAAACTCTAGTAATGTGCCATCGACTGATCTAGAACATTTCTAGAAACGGACATTTGTATATACATGAGCAAACGACTTGACTGAGAGACAGTGGACAGTGAACAGTGAGTAGTAAAACAGTGAAATTATGAATAATCAGTGGATGATCAGTTTAATGAATAAATACGTTTTTAAAAATAAATACCTGTGGCTTTGTTGTTGAAGTTTAATAGTAGTGAGTGAGAAATAAATTGTATAGTGTTTTCTGAGTGATACTTCGAAGAATAAAACTTCCATTTTATTTTTATTTATTGAATAATGACTTTCAGAGTGCAGTTGCAGCATACAAACATTTTTCGTATCATACTTACAGCTTCCTTTGTAACTTTTTATTGAATCTCTCAAGTATTAGCTTTGTCACACTGAATGAATCTTTTTTTGCTGAGAAGCTAATGAAATTCTGAACTGACGATATTACAATATCTACACAAGAGCCGTAATTATGAGGAAAAAGATTTCATGTACGTAATGCAAGAATTCGGAGCTAATTTCAACCTTTTCAATCAAATCGTATTCTCTAATACATAGGATTGAGTAATTAGTATGTTAGTAGTATAGAAGTAGAAAGTTCACAGTTCTATTACGAACAATCTAAGATCTTCAACAAATTATATTTTTCTATGATTAATTGATAAACACGATTTCATTGATAAAGCATCCATCATTGCGCTGAATTGTTCGAAACGAAATGAAAATTTGAAAGTGCCCCGGTAGAGGTACGGCTAGAGTTTGAAGCAAATTTAAATTTTCTCAGACGATACCACCGCCTACTGTTCGATTATTTAGAATCGTATTTGCAATATTATGTGTGACTAACTTATCATCTTTCATATAAAATTCAAATGAGGATAAGTTGTAATCACAAAAGATCAAATTTTTAATATTTTGTTAAGGGATGCTCAAAACAAATATTCGGATATGAATCACATGGTGCATATTGCAGATTTAGGATATCTTGTTTCATAATATTCCCTCAGTCTTAACCAAAAAATCTTGATTGCTTGGATATTGTGCTCTTAATGCAGTTTGAAACTATTATCAATCAAATAGAGGCAAACAGATTAATCATCAAATTAGTCCTTCTAAGCATCAATAACGCCGGAACAGGAGATATTTTTTTAATATAAATTTGAAATGAAGGATAAACTTTTTCTTTTGTGATATATAACAAGAAATCTTCAATCCTATGAATTCTGTGTTCACTCTCCCAAAAGCACATTTCAGACGCGAGCCAAATTATTCAAATAATAATATCTTTGCTTCCATGAGTCTGATTCCTTTCTTCATCGAGTTGATAATAATTCAAATCAACGAAACAAACGTAAAAATATTTCCAACTGATTAAACAGTTATTTGTATGTGATCTGAAGTGTGATATTGATAAGGCCTGTCTATAATCAATTATACGGTATCTTGTAGTAGGCACCTTTATGCAAATAGGTCCTTTGCACATGCGCAGTGATCTGTGAAGTGATTGCTATACTTCGTCGCACGCCCTTGAGCTCTGAGAAGCCATATTGGATTGTTCTGAATAATGGTTTGTTGTTGACAATAGCCTATGGTAATTATATACCAATTAATAATATGTACGGAATTAATTAATTATTGTGCTATCCTCTGCTATGAATTGAAGATCACGTTAATATTTATTTCAAATTGTACAAAAAGTAGGTTGAGAAGATCTTAAAATGACAATAGAAAAAAGAGTTTTTTAGCCTTTTCTAGTTTTGAGAATTATGATGAGTGATTGGGAATTTGAAGCTAGTTACCATTGTCTCTGTACTTTCCACAGTAAACAAGAAGATTACAGACTATTATAATGTATATAACAATCAAGTTCAAGTTCTATTATAATCTATCTGAGATCTTCAACAGATTATATTTCGCTATGATTGATTGATTAACACGATTCCATTGTCCATTGACAAAGCACCCATCATTGTGCTGGATTGTTCGAAACAAAATGAATATTTAAAAGTGCCCTGGTAGAAGTGCGACTGGAGTTTGATTTTTTCCAGACGATATCACCGCCTACCAAGATCGTATTTGTGATATTTTTTGTGAATAACTTGTTTGAGTTTTTCTCTTTTTAGTAACCTTATCACCAAAATTTCCATTATTTGACTTTTCACCTGATTGCAATACTTCTTTCCTCTACCAGTATGAAAAATTACCGAATTTTCTATTCCTTTTTACAACCGTTCGCGTGGATCGAATCGTAATTGCGTGCAAATGCGATATCCATCAACCGCGTACTTCCGCTCTGGTTGGCGGATTCCGGTTAGGTCTGGAGTCACTCCGGGCGCGTAATCCGGACTTCACAGATAACACAGACAAATGCCTCGGTACGTTGATATCTTGCTACTATTGTGCCTACTACACTATATTTTGTTTTTAGTACTTTGATTGCAGTTTCATTGCAGGAAATATAGGCGAGCAGTGCTCCCAAAAATGTTTATAAATATTTTTTTCACGGTTCACAGTTCAAATATGCATAATAAATGTTAACACATCAAAAATTTTCTTTCTCTAGAATAAGCAAACTGTCATACTGTCTGTATGATCCTATTCTGCTGAGCTCCTGATACAAACTTCTGAAATTACTGCATAAATTATGACTTATAAAATTTTCATGCGTGAAATTCAACATTATAATTTTTCCCTCCTCATAAATAAATCATTTAGTGTGTATAAAAAATTTAACACATCATTTTAATCTCAAGTTTCATATTTCGTTTAAAATTTGGAAACAATAGAAGTACTAAAATAAAAGTCTGACATTTTAATAACAATACCAGAAAAACGTGCTTCCAATTTCAATATAAAACAAAAGAATATTTTTTGGGCATTGTGTTTCTCCATTTTGTTCTAAAATTCTCTATTACTGGCTTACAGATATTATTCGCTCCTACTTAGATTGATATTACTTGCAATTTCTTGACGATATTAATTGTATTTCTAATTCCAATCTATGGACATTCTTTCATTAATTCATGAATAATTGCTAGATATCTGTTCGACGATTTCAAGGAACGTATTCCTTTGGTTTCATCAATAATTTTGTATTTTAAGTCAATATATTCTATCATAAGTCAGCTCATGATTTAGTTCCAATGTTTTCCAATCAGAAGGAATCAATAGACTTCTAAACTCTATGACTTATAATAAATATGTTTTATTGGGATAAAGTTCTGTCAGTTTTGAAGTTTCATCTTTACTCACAAAATGAAATTATAAGGAGATCATTTTCCAATTGATATTGTCAAGCTTTTTAAACATTGTTTGACGTCTTGTTTCTTTGTCTTCAATGGTAATTTTTGCAAGCAAATAGATGGTGTCGCCATGGGTTTTCATATTTTTTCTTCTATTGCTAATTTTTACATAGAAAATTTTGAACAAGAAGCTTTAAGCACAGCTATGAAGCAACCAACTGTTTGGCTACGCTATGTTGATGATGTCTTTGCTGTTTGCATTAATGGTACAGTTAAATTAATTGTTTTTTTGAATCATCTGAACATGCAACACAGAAACATTGAATTTAGTATTGAGGTTTAGGAAATAACTGTCTTTCTTTTCCAGACGTTCACCTGGAGACCTGGAGAATCAAGATAATGGTAAACTCTTCCACTCAATATATAGGAAGTCGACCCATACAAATCAATATTTACATGAGTGCTCAAATCATCATCCGGCTTGAAAATGTTTTACTATAAAAACTTTATATCCAAGAGCCTCTCGTTCATGTCATCCCAATAGACTATCGGATAAAACCAGACATTCGAATGATGTTTCTTTGAAGAATGATCATAATAGAACACAGATCAAGACAGCATTTAGTGGGACAGAAGAATATTGAGAAAATATTTGTTACGTTGCCTTACGTAGCTAATATAACGTATAAATTTGGAAGGCATAAATATGACATAAAAACCTCATATACTTCCAGTTTGAAAATTCAAAATCTTATTGGTAATGTTGAGGACAGATTTCCTCCACAGTACCCAGGTATTCACAAAATTCCTTGCCAGTGTGGCCAAGTATATATTGGACACATCAAAAAAACTGTAGAAACAAAATTGAAGGAGCATTCTCGTCATATAGCATTGAACCATACATAAAAGTCTGCGGTAGCTGAACATGCTAATTGAGAATTAAAAGTTACAAGACTTCTGGCTGAGAAGAACAATTGGCTCAAGAAACCAATAAGAGAAGCAATAGAAATTGAAAAAATAACCGAATGAAACTTGATCGATCGTGGCTACCAGTCATACGTTTATAATTTCAAGTAATTTTTATCTACGAATCTACTTTGCAATAGTGACTCCATCACAACCTCCTGAAGATTTGGGGATGCTCCAATTTTGCGCCAAACCAAAAATAGAAGAGCCAGATTGACCTACAACTACAAGTAGCTGACAATTACTCTATTTAGATCTTCATTTTTATTTCCTGGAGACTTGTGGGAATTGAATTATCATGAGTTAAGCCACAAGCAGGGCTCTTTGGTCCTGAGAGTTATTATTCTGAACTTGAACTATTTGTTGTCTTGACAATTTTGGTTTCTCCATTCATTATACATTTATACACTTGAAGAAGGCAGCACTTTGTTGTTGAAACGTTGGTCATCTTTCAGGACCTTCATGATGTCGTTTGGAGTATTGATGCAATTTGTTGTTGCAAGTATTTATTGCAGTCTGTTATTATGTGTTTATTATTTTCGTGTTGCATACATCGCAATCTGTTGAGGGAGCTTGATCAAAAGTATTGTGTAGGTTATGTGGTTTCGTCTGTTGTCTGCTATTTTCTTTGGTTCGGTAAACTCTATTTCTTCTCTTAGCTTGTTGTTTTCTGTTTCGGTTCACGGTTGTTGTCCAATTTATCTGAATCGCTTTTTTATTGTTTGTTTGATGTCACCTTTAGGGGGGTATGTAGGCTGTTGGTCATTTCTAGGCTCATTACTTCTTTTGCCTGTTGGTCAACTTCCTCATCACCCTCAATTCCCTTGTGAAGTGGTATCCATACGAATGTTATTTGTGTATTGTGAGTTTTTAGTTGATGGAGTAGCTCTCTGATAGGATAATAACAGGACATTTGTGGTATGAGTTCAAGATATATTTTATGGAGTTGATGGAGTTTGTTGGGGTGATAAAACTTTCTTCGTTTTTCTTCAAGAGAAGATTTCTAGGGCTTTAACGATGGCGTACCTTTCTGCTGTCTGGATACTGATTCAGCAACTTCTTCTCCTATGGTTATTGCTTTACCAAGTCTCTCTGAGACCCTCAGTATATCTTCTAGTTTATTTTTGTATGATTCTTCCGCAATTTGTTTCTCGGGATATTTTTAATGATCAGTGTTATAGAATGGTTTTTGTATGATCCATTTTGGTATTAAAGGAATGGTTTTTGGACCTATTTGTTCTAGGTCTCGGTTTATTGCATCAAAAAGATTTGGACAAAAAGGGATAGGTGTTGTTTCAGTCGGATGTTTGTGGGTCTCTCAAGAATTTGTTTATGAGTTGAGTGGTTTGATTGGCTGGTTATTTGCGTGATGTCACTAGATAGAAGCTGTTTCATTCTGTCTTCAAGAGTTGGTTCGTATTATTGTTCTATATATGGTTAGTAATGTGTCTCTGTCCGCTTCCCAGTTGTGATGTGTTCTCTAATTGAATTACGTCTTCTGACATATTTGGCCAAAAGTTCTAATATGTGTGGTTGTTCATGCCGTTTTATTGTCGAGGAGAATATCCAAGAACTTCAATTGTTTTTTTTTTTATTGGATTATTTTGGATGGTCGATGGTTATCTTAATGTCTTGTGTTACATATGTAGGATATATTTTGTCTTTGTCGGTAAAAGTTTGGACCAAGTTCGTTTTGTCCAGTGTTGTATGTTATCTATTACTTTTTGGAAATTGCTACTTTGACAAGTTCTGGTATGTCTTTGGTGATACTGCTTATAGCAATGAGAAAGAGAGTAGTACTAATTGTTGATCTTTGGGGTATCCCATTGTCCAGAGTATATTATACAGGGTGTAACAGAAATAAGTACATTGATTTTAACCTGCAATAGATCTCTTCAAGCCTAACAATTTTTCTTGATAACTTTTTTCTGTAAGTCTCCTGGATATCGGGTGAAAATTCATCAAAGTTTGGTCAAAAATTTCATAGTGTGCCTATGGTTAGAACTGAATGTTTTTCATTTGTTGGAAGAATGACAGCTGTCGATTCAAATGATTATTTTGAAACTTTAAACCATCATATTCTTATCAATTATTCATTTGACACTGGAAGAATAACAGTATTTCAATAATACACTAATATTCGCTCACCTCGATAATTCTATTTTTGTATATGTTGCAAGAAATATCAAATTTATCTCTGAAATCAACAATTTGGTATATTGGTCGTATTTATATGTTATTGTTGAGAAATTTTATTTCTATTTAGAAATTTCACGAATATTTTCAAATAGTTGGTACATTTCTTGAACATTAGATTGTCAGCACGAGTTCATTGTACTTGGATCAGCTGATTTGAATAGTCTGAATACAGCCTGTAACACAGTTTGGAATATGGGTCAGATTGTGCTGCCATCTACGAATAACTTAATAAGTAGTTGCTGCTCTCAGCTTACTTCATTACTGTTGGCTCCAGATTGGCTCTCAAACATAAAGAGAAAATCATTCAACGATTTATTTGAAGTGAACGGTGGAATATGAAATGGAATGCAGTTCTAAAATAATTAATTTAATGAATAATCCAACTGAAAATATTCCCGCAAAAATTATGAGAGCTTATTCTTGAAAAACAGAAAACCTAACCTACAAATGTATCACACTGAGTTTGGTATATGATTTTAAATATTTTTTAAAATATAAGATACAATATTCTATTTGTTCAACAGATCAATTTACGAGGCATACTTCATTGAAACGACCTGACTGTGAAGTTTGTAATAATATGAGAAGAAACTAATTCACAGCTGCTTCATTTATAAATCAATGTATTACATTCATTTCATCTGGTGTTTTACGTTCCAGGTAAACGATAAGGTCTCAATATCTCATAGTATTCTCATCATAATGTATAAGTGCACAATATTTTGACATTAAATACATGAGCATAACCACAATAATTCAATTTTTAGTGAAAAATGACATTTCTGAAATCATTCCAAATAAATTCGCCGAACTAACCCTACACTGCCTGCGAAATTGCAGATAGAAGAACTTGACATTTTCACAGGTTTTAACTTTTGTGACAATAAAAGTTAGACTATTTTTTCCAAAATTTATTTGAAGGAATTGATCTAGAATTGATAGCTCACATATGTCGAAATCAATTGTTTCGTTGTAACTAGGGTTATAACTGCTACTGGATCCGATAATTATGCACCTGAACGACTCGTTAAATTATAGGGGTTGAAAAATGCTAAAAAAAAGATGAGAATTCGAGAAAAAGTTATTAAGAAAAATTGTTATGCTTGACGGGTTCTATCACTGGTTGAAATTAATGTACTTATTTCTGTTACACCCTGTATATAATAAAACATATTATTGAAAAAATGTGTTTTGAGAAGTATTTTCGTTCATTCTTTGACTTATAGATATTGAATAGGCCGAATATTTCCATGACATTTTGTAAAGCCATTGATTGATTGACCTTAATCAATCATAAAATATCAAGTGTCAACGAAGGTCTGCCAATTTTTCCAGAGTTAAATCTTTTTCAGGTAATATTTTTTCTAATAGCCGAACAAGAAATTGTCGATCTGGCAAATCTCCATGAATTTCTCAAATTGTAGAGAAAAAACAGATCAAATCATTATACAGGGAGTTGGCTTTGTTTTGTATAATATAACTTGTTCATTTTACAGCAAAGCCTGTAAGGACTCCAGAATTAGAAGACGTATACAAAATAGTATTTTGAGGGTATTAATTAATATCACATTGATTTCCATCCCTGGAGTTGTAAATTTTTAATTTTTCACAACTTAAACAACTTTGACGACATATCTTCTTGAATGTTTATAATTCATTATGAAAAATAACCATCTGACTATCATATTTTCTGAATAATGACATGATTGTTATTTCCAACTGGAAATACTCATATTGATTTTAATGAGGGGATTATTCCGCTTCTGAGAGACTAATAAGATACATTTTACTTAACAGTGACAATTTGATCCAATTTGAGCAGAACAAAATAAAAAAAACGGTAGTGAAAAGCAAACTGCGTTGGTAAGCCCGATATTTCCTTATTAAATTTTACAGGAAATCCTGGTAAGCTGCTGTAGTCCGTTCGTTCTGACTGGGAGCCCAATGGCTCTGCTCCGCGGTTCTGAACTCCAGAACCTGAATCGAGAATCGATTTACCTTAGATTTGTTTCGCTAACACACGGTACATCAGAAACGTTTTATATATAATAAACTTTTTACCTCACAGGATCTGCTCGGGGCGTCCATTAAGAGTAATAGTTTTCCTACTGAAAAATGCATTAGATTCTGGGTTATTTATACTGTTTAGAATTATTATATTAGGGGAAGAAATAAAAAGATCATGAATTTTTCATTTGGAATTATGTCCAGTCTTTTATTTGAAGTTTATAATCAATGAACCAACGTGATTCGAAGCAACTGGCAAGGTTTTTTCTTCCGATTTTATAGCAAAATGAACCAAATGAATATCCGCAAAATCATTGACGCGTTTCAAGTAGATAGATATCCCAGTTCCCATTTCAAAATTAATTTCGATTTGTACGCTAAATATACACAAAATAAATCAACAAAATATGAACTGAACTGACAGTACTGGCTATCTGCTTCAATGATTGGCATAATATGGAATTATTCCTCTAATTTGACCTAATTAAAAATTGAATATTTATTATTCTCGACTAAAGCCCGCCGCACACGAGGCAATTTTCCATGCAATTTTGTTCACTTAATTTGCAGCAAGTTTTCTTACGCACTGGGCCACTTTGAGGTACACTTAGTGTGACACTTATTCTCGCATCACACGATGCAAGCTGCGCCACTCATTCTAACACTAGAACGTAGACTTGGTAGATTTTCACATTACAAGTATGGATGTTGCCGAAACTAATCGTCGGAGGGGAGCAGGAGCATTTGCTGCAGTTATAGCTTGCGAATTACGAGACAGAAGAAAAAGAAGAAAAAACTTTGGTCAAGAGAGTGATTTTTGAGAAGGAATCAAGGCCGCAGAGTTTTCAACATTCTGTTTGACGAGCTAGTAGGTTGTATACCAAACGTGAAAAACCTGGCAATGTCAAGAAATTTAGATAAACTGGAATTGTATGGAATCGTCAGGGAATTTCTGATATTTGTCTGGAAAAAATACATCATAGGATATTCATGCATTATTATTCATAAAAGTATGTTCTCACTCTTTAAGATACTAGGACCATCTGTGCAAATCTATAAGTCTTCCAGATCTATAAATTCATGAAAAAAAAATTTATTAAAGTACATTTACTTTTGTCGATTAATGTAAATTCGTTCATGATATCAAGTTCGTTGCGATTTTGTTTTCAATTCACAGATTTATAGGGTTCACACAGAATTGCAACATTAATCTGTGATCATATGGAAACTTGTATCAAACTTTTGTTTTTTACTGTCTGGAATTTTATTGAAAATAACCTGGAAAACCTGGAAGTCAGGGAATTTTCATTTAATTTTTTGGTATTCACCCTGAGCTAGGGGACGTAAACATTACCTAATTTCCACTAGCCATAATTTTTACTTATTTGTACCTTAAAACACCACAAAACACAATGCAGACACAATGTACTAATGAAGCACAGCATTCTGATGCGACATACAACTCAGTGATGTAATCACGTGATTTCGTCGTCTGCTTTGATTGGCTGTGGGCAGCAGTCAGTGGCGCAGCAAGTGCGAAAAATAGCACCGAACCTATCTTGAAAAACAAGTCTCGTGGTAAGTCTAGTACCCCGCATCGCACCAAATTTCTTGCATTGGAGCAAGCGTGGCACCCAGTGCGGCGCCAAGTGAACAAAATTGCTTGAAAAATTGCATCGTGTGCGGCGAGCTTAAGTTTATTCCTCGAATATATTCAGAAAAAAATTTGCATTTTTTCACTAGGCTGGTAATAAGCAGATTTCTGTGGCTGCTGATGTTTCATAACAGAAGACCAAGAATTCTTCGTGCACCTTGCAGCATTTCGCATACTAATATTGAAATATTTTATTGAGACAAACTTTAATTTATGTTTTGAGGTGAAGGTTACATTTGAAATCACCGCGAAGCAATCATATGTTGCCAAAACTTTCCAACCCATTTAAGAAGTTCATATTCATGTGCTTAAGGCACAACTTTTGGCAAGATTCTATCATTTCCACTTAGCAACAATAAAACAAGTCCTCAAACTTTGTCGTCTATAACAACTTCAGAATTCAAGATCCTCTATACGTACTTTATCCACACGTGCGGAAATGCTCCAAGCCACAACGGATATACATCGTACCTGCATACAATGAGCAGGAAGACGTAAATAATTGAATCACATGATTCCTAGGTCTTCAGCTACTGTTATAGCCCATATACGAGGCAATTTTGAATCTCCGGGGAATTTATCAGCGGCATTTACTCCATTTTCATGGTAATGAATGGGCGGTGAGAATATTTCTGCAAAACCATACCTAACGCATCATCCTTTCAAACTAGTGCTGTTATAGACTGCTTTCTGTACTTGACATTCCATTACACCTCTCTTGCTGAAATGAATTATCAATTTTCAGATGTGTGTGTGTTTAATCCTCATGAATATTGTCACTAGAAACGTTGGCATCTTCCTTCGTCGCGTACTCAAGCAACAGTAGTGAATTTTCGGCACTCGTATGAGTAATTGCCTCACTACGAAATCTGTTTGATGCTAGTGAAATTGTAACACATGTGCCAAAATAATTATAAGCGAACTAAGTCTTACGAAAGCAACGGAAAATGTTATACAAGATTCCTTCAGGCCTTATGTTGGTATTGCTTCAACTTATTAACAAATTTGTTGCAAGAATTATTCAAATGCGAACATCTTAGCTATGCAGATAGATTAGATTATAAGTAGAACTAATTACCCATATTTTCAGTAAAAATCCGTAGAGAAATCGTAGGTAGAAATATATTACTTCCACCCAATATGTTCTATTGATCCCCTGTGATAATAACAATGTCAAACATAACTGTGGTGTAACGTCCTGCATATAATCGCCATATCATCGGCATAAGCTAAACATTGGTGTTTGTGATGGTAGATGGTTCCCATTCTCCAAATTTCGCTTTTCCTCATAATTAATCCTGAAACCAGATTGAATAGTGAGAGCGCCATTAGATCTCCCTGCCTTAATCCTTGCTTCACTGTTGAACTCTCCGAAATTCTGCTGTTAGTTGTCACTTTATTGTCTGTGACATTGTCTATAACTATCAATATACGCTCTAAAAAAAAAATTAGAGAAGTTTTTCAATCACATCCGCTTGTGCATACATTTACGAAAATTGATTATCCAGCCTGCTACAGCTAAAGATCCCCTAGAATGCAGCCTTGAAATATGAGGGCTGCATGTAGTGGTGATTTTTCCAAAACAATTTCAGTAAAATAAGTCATCTAGAAACACTGTCCAATCCCAGCCATTGGTACTACAGCCCAAAGCTGCTCGCTGAGCCGTCAGTAAACAACCACAGTCGCATCACACATCTGGCTGCATGCTGTACCATCGACATTCCATTCTCGCACTCTTTAAGCCATACCATAAACACTTCACTCTTACACATGCACCAAGTAACTCAAACTACACATCAAGTAACTCAACTCACACACCCAGTAACTCAGCTCACTTAACACTAGTACTATCACTCCACTTACTCTGTAATAACCACGTCTTCACTAACTTGACGATAAAACTAAACTGTCAGAATATCTTGAGGCTTATGAATTATTAAGCCAATAAACTTATTGAATCGGATGATGATGATTTTACCTCATGTGACATATGGGAAAAGAGACTATTAATACAAGAGTCACTTTGAGATACTCATGCAATAGATGTATTTATCAAAAATTTGATTTTGTGAATGTCCTGTGACTTCATTGTGTAGGCTAATATTTGTTGGATTCATACCTACTTGAATTTATTTTTGAGTTCTTAACTTCTCTCTGTAGTCTCACCGGTAGATTATCACTCAGTGATTGAGACCGTTAGCTAAACAGAAAAAATGATTTTCCAGCCCGAGATTCCCCAGTTCACCAATGCAATCGCCAAATATGAGGGCTGCATGTGGTGGTGGTTGTACAGCCCAAAGCTGTTCGCTGAGCCGACGGCAACCAACCACAGTCGCATTACACATTCGGCTCCAAGCCATACATGGACACTCCATTTTCGTACTCTCCAAGACTAACATACCTATTGAACCTGGTGGATGGCTTGAAGCTCTGAAAGCGTCAAAATATCTTATCACAGGCTCAGTTGCAATACACATCCTACACCTACATACACTTTTCTCCCGTTGGCAATTGGGTCAGAATTGCAACAGTTCGACTGCTTAATTTGAGCCGTTGGTAACCTGGCAAGGGTTCTTACAGCCCAAAGCTGCTCGCTGCATCGTTGGCACGGTACTCCGCAGCCCGAAGTTTCTCGCTTAGCCGTCGACAACCAACCACAGTCACATCTCACATAAACGCGCCATTCTCACACACACATACTTTTGCCTCGTTCAGCCCAAGGCTGTTCTCTGAGCTGTCGGCAGCCAGCTATTGTTACATCACACAAACTCGAATCCAAGCCATACCGTAAACAGACTATTTTCACACACTCACAATTACTTTTCCTCCGTTGGCAGCCTAGTCAGGGCTGTCATAGTTCCAATGCACAATCTCAGCCATCGCTAACCTGGCAAGGTTTACTACAGCCTAAAGCTGCTCGCTGCATCATTGGCGGCCAGCCACGGCATGCTACAGCCTGGAGCTGCTCGCTGAGCCGTCGGCAACCAACCATAGTCGCATCACACATACTCGGCTTTAATCCGTACCATTGACACTCCATTCTTGCCATGCCATCCAAGCCATACCATTAACACTTTATTTTTACACATACATCAAGTAATTCAACTCACACACCAAGTAACTTAACTCACACACCCAGTAACTCAATTTACACATCCAGTAACTCAACTCACACAGTTCAGCTCACACAGGCCAGAAAAAGTCTCTGAATTTACTTAGCCCAATTTTTTGATAGTTTACTGAGGTAGTTGAGTACACAAACTGTGGTCAGTTAAGCGAAACTGATAACAGGCGTCTCAGTTACACCATCGAACTGTCGTTTTTGTCACAGTAATAAAATGGATTTACTAAGACTGAAAATTAGTATACAAGTAGTAAATTGCTTATAAATGAAAGTTATGACAGTCAGTCAGCTAAATGAGGGCACGGAGCTGGTCAGTCGGCCTCAATTTGTGTATGTATTTTGACATTTCGAATCAATCAATGTCACTTTTAATGTTGCTATGATATCTCGCAACCAGGATGCAAGATATTTTGCATCCTACAATAAAATAAACTGTATTGGTATCATAGCAACATTAAAAGTGACATTGATTGATTCCAAATGTCAAAATAGATAAATACATTGCGGTCGACTGACCAGCTGTGTTCTCACATTAAGCTGACTAACTGTCTTAACTTTCATGTATAAGCAATATACTATTTGTTTACCAATTTTCAGCCTTAGTAAATCTATTTTATTACTGTGGCAGGAACGACTGCTTTGATAACGTATCTGAGACGCCTGTTCCTAGTTCCGCTTGACTGACCGTGTAGCAAGGCTAAGTCCAAATTAACCAATTTTTATTTGTATTATTAGTAAACATTATAATTGCAACACTTGCAAGGTGACACAATATGCTATGCCGACTCAGCGCTTGTTAAGTATATACAGGGTGTAACAGAAATAAGTACATTAATTTCAACCTGCAATAGATCTCTTCAAGCCTAACAATTTTTCTTGATAGCTTTTTTCTGTAAGTGTCCTGGATATCGAGTGAAAATTCATCAAAGTTTGGTCAAAAATTTCATAGTGCGCCTATGGTTAAAACTGAATGTTTCTCATTTGTTGGAAGAATGACAGCTGTCGATTCAAATGATTATTTTGAAACTTAAACCATCATAGTCTTAACAATCATTCATTTGAAACTGAAAGAATAACAGTATTTCAATAATACACTGATATTCGCTCACTTCGATTATTCTATTTTTGTATATGCTGCAAGAAAGATAAATTCATCTCTGAAACCAACAATTTGGTATATTGGTCGTATTTATATGGTATTGTTGAGAAATTTCATTTCTATTTAGGAATTTCATGTATATTTTCAAATAGTTGGTACATTTCTTGAACATTAGATTGTCAGCACGAGTTCATTGCATTTGGATCAGCTGATTTGAATAGTCTGAATACAGCCTGTAACACAGTTAGAATATGGGTTAGATTGTGCTGCCATCTACGATCAACTTAGAAAGTAGTTGCAGCTCTCAGCTTATTTCATTGCTGTTGGCTCTCAAACATAAAGAGAAAATCATTCAACGATTTATTTCAAGTGAACGGTGAAATATGAAAGGGAATGCAATTATAAAATAACTAATTTAATGAATAATTCAACTGAAAATATTCCCGCAAAAATTGTGAGGGCTTATTCTTGAAAAACAGAAAACCTAACCTACAAATGTATCACATTGAGTTTGACAATTGATTTTAAATATCATTTAAAATATGTGATACAATATTCTATTTGTTCAACAGATCAATTTACGAGGCATACTTCATTGAAACGACCTGACTGTGAAGTTTGTAATAATATGAGAAAAAACTAATTCACAGCTGCTTCATTTATAAATTAATGTATTTTATTCATTTCATCTGGTGTTTTACGTTTCAGGTAAACGATAAGCTCTCAAAATCTCATAGTATTCTCATCATTATGTATAAGTGCACAATATTTTGACATTAAATACATGAGCATAACCACAATAATTCAATTTTTAGTGAAAAATTACATTTCTAAAATCGTTCCAAATGAATTCGCCGAACTAATCCTACACTGCCTGCGAAATCGCAGATAAAAGAGCTTGACATTTTCACAGGTTTTAACTCTTGTGACAATAATAATTAGACGATTTTTCCCAAAATTTATTTGAAGGAATTGATCTAGAATTGATAGCTCACATATGTCGAAATCAATTGTTTCGTTGTAACCAGGGTTGTAACTGCTACTGGATCCGGTAATTATGCACCTGAACGTCTCGTTAAACTATAGGGATTGAAAAATGCTGAAAAAAGATGAGAATTCGAGAAAAAGTTATTAAGAAAAATTGTTATGCTTGACGGGTTCTATCACTGGTTAAAATAAATGTACTTATTTCTGTTACAGCCTGTATATAGAGTAATATATGTAAGGTAGGGCAGTAGAGGAGAACGTAAAATACAAGAAGTCGAAGAACATTGAAGCTCCACCCGCACCTAGCCGTCTAGTAGTAAGTTACATCTTCTATATTTGGTCTCAGTTATCATTGTTAATATATCTTTTTATTTCATATCTTGTTATTTGATCTTTAATATATTTATTTGTTATACAAATTTGGCATACTTTATATTTACAATAACCTTTACCCTCCATCCAGCAAGAACCCATTTATTCTTTGTTATATCCAATTTAGGGTGTAACAACCGCAATATGTTCGTGTACACAACTACTGTAATAAACTATCAAAAAACTGGACTTAGTAAATTCAGAGACTTTTCTTAGCTCAGGCTCTTGGACTTTATCTCAACTCGCACACCCAGTAACTCAGCTCACGTATCACTAGTCGTATCAATTCACTAACTCTGTAATACCCACGTCTTCACTATTTGAACGATAAAACCAAACTACTAGAATAGCTCAAGGCTCATCATCCAGTTATGAGCGATTGCATAACTAATTAAATCAATAAACTAATAAATGATAATTTTTTCCTAATGTAACTATGAGAAAAGTGACTGTTAATACACTTTGAGATACTCATGCAGTAGATGTATACATTAATGATTTGATTCTGTGAAAGTTCTATGACATTATTGTGTTGGTTATTACTTTTTCAATTTGTTTGATTTTTTGAATATATTTTTGAGTTTTCAACTTTTCTCTGTAGTCTCACCGGTAGTCTGACGATTATCACTCAGTGAATACAAAAATTTGGAAACATTGCGATCGCGATTAATTGTGTTTTTTTCTTGGAAAATCCTAACCAGTTCTTAATAATTTGTATTTGGAAGAAAATAGTGATGTATTAGCGTTTGGCAAACTACGCGGGCTGAAGCCCTAGGCTTCGCTGCTCGATATGTGAACCGCCTCTCTGACAAGAATACTTTCACGATTTTATTCGTAATACATCAATTGATTTCATTTAAATACAATTGCATCAAGAAGTATGGATTTCACTCCACGATTCACAAAAGAGGTAATGGTTTTTGTTTGAAACTTGTGGATGAAATAACTCCGAGAAATCGTAGGTAGAACGTAGAAAAAGTAATTTTTCAACAAAATTTTGCAAAGTTCCTCACATTTCCTCAAATTTAACAATCAATACTCACTTTCCCATCGAAAATTGTGATTTGAATGAAAATTATGAGAGTACGAGATAAGAAGACAGGTCGATATCCTGATGTTCAGGAATGAATAAGAAGATATAGTATCTAATTTTGATATATCAACGAATGACACTGAAAACTGCAGTATATATAACGATATCATTGAAGTAAGAACTCTTTTTGGCACAAACGTCCAAAAATCATGACATTTGTACAACAATATAAGTATGCGAAATGTCGCATTCGAGTTGTTTATCATGACAACGGGCACAAAGTACTTCGTGCAAGTTGTCAAGAAAAAGAGTTCCCCTAATTTTTGTATTTTGATATGATTTTAATATTTTTTCAATTATTTTTTGACGTCTATAGAAAAAATGTTGTATGCAACTCGTGCACGAAATTTCTTTGGAGCTTTCGAATGAGCTGTGTCTCGTCTACCGTCTCGACAAGAGACTTTCATTCTCAAGCACCAAAGTATAATTTCGTGCACTAGATACATAAATAACTATTATTATTTATTGTCTTTCGATCAAATAAAGATTCCGCAGATACGACCTCAAATATCTTTCTCCACATGTGACCAACACGTTGGGATCAATAGCATTCTGCAATCAAATTTTATTGTGTGAATCGTGCTTCAGATGCGGAGAATATGCCAAACGAATTTAGAACAGTAAAAATTAAATTAAATCACGTGAACTTCAAGCGCTTAAATAATTTATTAATCCGAAAGAAAATCTCTCAAAATTAGGAGGACAAAAGAGTATAATAAAATTTAATCCAAGACGAATTTATTCGTATGATAAACACTTATTCTGGACTATTAATTAACACTGTGAACAGCCCTAGAATATTATTCCTAATTTAATCTGTAAACATGTTAAATGAGGTGTATAAAAGTGAAATATGCTAATTAGACCGGAAAGAAAAGTGTAAGAAATACTTCAGGATTTTTGCCAAGCAAAAAATAACCAGCGAACTTTTTTGCACGAGGAATAAATTCTAGAGATAAATTAAAAGAACTTACATAAAAAATAGACGTTTAAAAAATGAAGTAATTTGAATTCTCAGCTGAAGTAGCTACGATACTAAAACGAAAGAAGCTAATATGTTGATCCAGATGGATAATTTGCAATGTGAGAGCATCACAACTATCTAAGGTCATATTCTGACGACTGAGATGATTTGAATAGCTCGGTATATCTCATAAAACCGCGTAAATAACGCATACATCTTTATTATTGGTATATGCATTCATCAAAATGTTGTATGAAACGTCAAAACCTAATTGAACATTATCATCATTGAGCAGAATCCGTTGCATATGCATTAAATTCCACCACAGGGCTCGTTAGGACGTGAACACATCAATAAATTCTGCAATGAATCATGAGATCTTTTAGCAGACCATGTCCTAGTTTAAAAGTTTAATGCAGTGCTGAAATTTGACCTGAAAATCTCTGCGCTTGCACTTCAGGGATTTGAATTTAACTTTTTACTCAAACTTTTGACGAGGGGGACATGAAAAAGTATTAAATTTTTTGGATTTTCATGTGCTACTAGAAGCAATTTCATCTATTACAAATATTACAGCTATTGTAAAGGTGGATCATGATGTGGACCTATTGTGGACATGAAGATATATTTTCAAATGTGAAACAGATTTATTTCTAGAAAAGAAATAATCGCAATTCCTTGTTCGAAGCATCTCACGCTGATAATACGAAAACTTATTTTTAGAATGTGAATTTATGTGCAAAATGACAGTTAGTGACAAGATGTGTAATAAATAACCTATATATTCTATTTACCAATGCTCTTCTAACATCTATCATCATTTATTTTCCTATCATTGCAAAATTGTCTTGGAAAATAACATGTCAGAATAAAACCATAAAAATAAAATAGAAAAAGAAGAGATATTACCTCACAAAAAATATATCTCTAACAAGAAATATATGTGGAAAAGCTACTTGATATCTGCGAAATATGTAGATGACATGTTTTTCGAAGGTGTTGTTCTGAGTCAATTCTGTATTTAACAACTATATTTAACATCATAATGACTGCAAACACGAATTATTTGTGCTTTGTAAAGAACTTTTCTATTGCTGATGATAAGGGTATCCGGCTCTCGAAACGTCCCACCTAAAATGTAAATTGTTCACATCAATTTAATAAAAATACTTTTCTCGTGTAAATAGAGTCGAAGATTATATACTTATTACATGAATAGCTACAAAAGAGGTGTTATAAATTCTTGTTATCTATAACAGTTGGTAGGCCTAATATTTTTCAAACCGACCGCACCCATTTTTTACTTTTAATAATACCGCCCTTCTCGCTTTAGCCCGGAACTCTCGGAGTAATTCCAGTTGATTTATGCGCTCTGCAGCAAATGTGAGGAGTTTGCGGCCTTTTTTAATATCAGTTATATTCAACGCCTATGCTCAAGACAAAAATTGGAGATTTGATTTATTTCATTGCCTTAATTGGTGAAAGCAATGACTGTTTCAAGTTGATTGTTCAGATGAACTGGGATTTCATACGTCATCTCATTCGAATAAACTGATTAGCAGGAATACAGTTTTTCCCTTGAAATAAAGATGAATCTTTTGTATGCCGAATCAATTGCTCTAATTATATAAGTTTCACAAACAAATTCCAGAGCTGAAAGCTGAAAGCTGATCAAGTCCATGTAGTAAGATATTAGCTTGTAGCTATTTTGTTAATCCGGATTAAATAAGCGGCTTACGAATATAGGAAATGGAGATAACATGTTATTCTGTTTGCTTTGCTGAACAGAATGATGAAATCCTCAGGAAGAAAACACAATTTATCAAAACTATCCTTCAAAAATATTGTATTGTATTGGTTAGTTCCACTTCCCAAGAAATATGTTAATTTATCAAAAAAAAAATCTATTTCTGCATCATCAGCAGTTACGTCGACGACATATTATTCTGATATTCTGGTGCATAAATCAAGCGCCAGGCTCCAACTTCCCAAGTAACGTTCCAGAATGATTATTTGGGCTAATGGAAAATGCATGCCTTGATGAAACTGATAACGAGAATAGTTGTTTACTAGCTAAACATAACCTCAACTAAGATAACTTTGGAATTTGACCACTTTCAGATTGGATACTTCTAGGAATAGTCATTTGGAAGTAACTATTTTATGTTGATTCTAACTCTAAAGCTCGCTAGTTTTCATAATATTGATCGTTAGTAGAGAGAATTCATGATAAAGACGTTATTACAACATACAAACTTCCTTCAAGCTTATCTCTTGTACAAGAGGATCCAATTAAACAAGAAAGCTCTTTAAGATAGACTCAATTACTAAACTAACCATAGTTAGGTACTAAGAATATTTACATCAAGGTTTCAATTGAGCCCAGGACGGCTCGGTGATAAATAATCAGTACAAACTGAATACAGGCTGTTAAAGAAATATAGATAAAGAAACGTTATAGAATCTGTAAATATTTACAAGTAACATCATGAACTTTTGAAAACTGTAAAAAAATGCTGCAGCACATCCCTACTTTTGTTAAGAGATAAGTTTGGAGACTATGAAACTTTTGGGAATCCACAAACTACAAAAAACAAGTTTTACTTATAATACCCAAATTTTCTTTGATAACAATCTCAGTATTTGATACTCCTTTCACTATTAAGCACAGTGATATTGTGCTTTCTCAGAATATCAATTTTGCCATCACAATTCACGATAAAAGCATTTATATACAAAATGAATTGGAAGAAAATTCCCTACAATTTTGGTAATAGCCCCTTTTCTCGTAAAATCGATAGTTTTGACGTACGAGCGCCGTGAAAAATTATACACCAACGCCAACCCGTGTCATTCAATTTTAAGTGAAATTTGTGAGTTCTAAAATCAACTTAAATCTAGAAACTGTACTAACAATAAATATTTTACATGCATTGAAAAACCGCCTTACTACGGCCTGTTCTCCGCAGTTATGAAGGAATGCGTTGTCCTTGTATCGGGCGTCCTTTTCTCTCTTCACAGTGTCGTTTAAATTTATAGAGCCATGGCTTTTAATGAAGTAAATTGTTTTATTTGTGCTAATCCATTGCATAAAGTGAAGTGATTGAAATAAAAGAAAAAAGATTTGAGATTTTTCGTAAGTCAAGTATTAATAGAAAGGACAACAAGGATGAGCTTTTGGTGAGACTGAGATCGATAGTGATTCACGATGTATGTTGAAAACAATATAATAATGAGAAGTTAATCGCTGCATCTTTGCGTAAACGAAGCAATATCACGACTTCTCATCCACAACTGCGATCTACGTGCCCAACTACATTCTGCGTACGCCTCAGCTATTGATTTTACGAAAGAATAATTGCAAATAAAATTGTGAGAAGTTTTCTCTTGTTTTATCTGTACTGAATATTTTTATCGTGGAATGAGTCGGAAAAGAGATATTGTTGAATAACTGCTTCAAGGCGCCATTTTTTCCAATATGGTGGCGCAAGTGGCAAAGGTAAGAGGTGACAAAGCTGAAATTTGGAAAGAGCTCATCACAATCTATGGAATTACCCATTTTCAGAGCTCCTGGAAATCTTTCCAGGTAAAACCTCTAAATGATTGTACTATATTATTTTCGAAACTCTTTATCCTAATATAATCCCAAATTTTCACTTGGACACTGAAATTCGCGAATTCATAAAAATCTCGAAAATTCTGTAGCTCTTGACTTTACTAAATCAGACTTTTTCCTTATCGATTTGCACTATAAAATAGCTGAGTTTAGGTATAGCGAATTTTGGATAGATCAGATCTCCGAATCTATGAAAAGATTGGATAAACTAAAAAGATCTGGAGATTCAGGAATATTTGACCCCTCAGGTTTTAACAGAAACAAAAGAAAGAAAACAATTTCGTTGAGTATATAGGAGTATGATAACACCCCACCCGGATACGGATAATATAAAAGATAAATGGAGTACTTTTAAGTATATAATTACGGAGGCGACAAAACATACATGCAGAAAAATCAAAAGCATGCTCAACAGGAAATGAACCAAATAGTAAAACGAGCAGGTTAGAAAAGAAGTGAAAACAAAGAAGCGAAAATGGAAAAAGTACTCAAAAACAAAGAGAAAACAAGACCATGAAGACTACAAAATGCAGAGAAAAATAATCGAAGAAATGATTAAAAAATCAAAAAAAGAAGCATTGGAAGACTCCGGGAAAAAGTTGGAAACGAACTTCAAACCAGAAATTATCCTACAGACAAAGAAAGACAAGAAAGGAGAACAAATGATGTTGAATCAATTAAAAAGTAAATAAGGACAATCACTGAAAAAGAACAAGGAAATACTAGGAAGACGAAATGAACATTTCCAAGAATAACTGGGAGAAAATTAACTCAAAAGTAAAATAGAAGAAAACGAAACGCATCAAAGCAAAAGAACAGGAATAGATACAAGAAAAAATGATAACAGTTTCAAAAAAACTAAGGAATGAAAAAGCCTTTGGACATGACTACATAAAAGGAGAATAGCTAAAATATATGGGGGAAGAAGGTGAAGAAATGCTACTAACGATGCTGAATAGAATATGGAAAAAAGGAACAATACCAGAAGACTGAGAAAAAGCAGTGATATTTCCTATATACAAAAAAGGAGACGAGAGAGACTGTGAAAACTATTATGCTCAGCAGCAAAAGTATACGAAGCTATCCTAGAGAGCAAACTTGGAAAATGTACAGAAGAAACCCAATGCGGATTCAGGAAAAGACACTCCACACCAGATCATATATTCTTAAAAGGAAAACTAGCAGACAAAACCCCAAAACAAAACAAAAAACTATATATTGCATTTATTAAAAAAAGGCGTTCGAGAGACTGTCAAAAAAAATTATATGGAAGTTCCTGACAGAAAGGCAGGTAGACAAAAATTGATACGAGCAATAAAAAGTGTATATCATAGAACATCAAACTATATAAGAACAAACAGTGGAGCATCACAAGGACTGAGACAAGGAGGGGCTTCAAGCTCTTCACCATTCATCTTGTTCCTGAATAAAATAATGAAAAACAAAGAACAAAACTAATAATTTGGATATTATGAATTGGAGCAAATAAAAATAGCAGAATGTGCATTTGCAGATGACTCAACAATTCTAGCAAAAAGCAAAGAAGAGCTGCAGAACAACCATGACGAATGAGATACAGAACTAAGGAAACATAATATGACAATAAATACAGATAAAACCAAAGTCATGGTCATAGCGAAACAAGAAGTGGTAACAAATATAACGCTAAATGGAAGAGACATAGAGCAAGTACATACGTTTACTTACCTAGGAGCAACACTAAACGATAAGAGGTACTTAGAGTACGAAATCAACAAGAGAGTTCATGCAGTTAACAGAAGTTACTTTGTTTTAAATAAAATCATAAATAATGAACAAGTATCAAGGAAGAGAAAAACAACTTCATACAAAACAATTTATAGATCAACATTAATATACGGCAGCGAAATTTGGGTAATGAACAAAAAACTGAAAAACAAAATACAAGCAGCCGAGATGAGGTTCTTGAGAAGAATAACAAGAATATAAAGGATAGAGAAGATAAGGAACGACCACATAAGAAATAATATACAAAAAGAGAGTATACAGAAGACAATAGAGAAAAAACAGATGTCATGGTATGGCACTTAAAAATAATGCCCGATAATAGAAAAACAAGAATAATATGGAATACCATAATAGCGAAATTAAGAAACAGGGAAAGACCAGCTAAAACATAGGAGAGCAGCATAGAAGAAATATTTCGCAAAAACAATATAAGCCCGCAAAAAGCAGGAAACTAAGCGCTAAACAGAAAATAATGGAAGGACATAGTTGTTGAAATTTTACAAGAAAATTTCATGTTCCGTTTGAATTAAGCATGTCTTCTTGTCTAAATAGTCCATGACAATGATGAGTTCAACGTAATCAGAACATTTTATTTGTGAATTTCTAAAATAATTATCTAGCTCTCTCAAATTGTATCACACAATTGCCAATGGAATCTTTCAAATCGAAACAGGAAGAATCGACAAGCCTTTTTGCTGTTATTTCATGTCCTAGTTTCGATGAGCGATCAAAAAGAAACTAAAAAATGGAAAAATATTATGATTGCTGCATTCATCCTGAGAAGCATTCCAATATGACGTTGCGATTATTGTTGGCTTCATTTCAACTAATTGAAATGTTGGTTTTTGTTATTGATGTTGAATGTTCCATTACAGAAGTATTTAAATTTTGCTTGCCAAGGACTATTGGAGTTCTGATGAGTAATGGTTATTCTAAAGTAGCGGTAATGCAAAAATAATAATTATAATGATGGATTTTCTGAAAACAACTTCTTAAGCAAATGCGTGTTCATGTACACTTTGGACTTTGGATAGCCTCAAAGGAATAGTATGAAGATGTGATATCACACGATCTAGGCCGCCAATCCACCGGTCCGCAGGATTAAATTAACTGTTCATCGGATTGTTCTCAGCTACCGCCGCTATATTTTTTTGTGCCAGAGTAAGTCTTCTTATGATGAAATGTCAAACAATACTGAACAAAAATACAATGACAAGTTGTCACGATTCACGCGTCATCAATCAAAAAATTAAATGAAAACAAAATTAAAGATGTAGTGGGCTTCCACAAATATTATTACCTTGACAACTAAATACTTGTGTCAAAATCTGTGATGCGTACTAATTTTTTGTTCATGTGAAAATATTTGGTTTGTTATCTAAATTCCAGTGTAAAACATCATAAAATAATCAAAATGCAAACAGAAACCGGTAATATGTATGTCAATCAGAAACATTTCTGTCCTGAGCCGATCAGAGAAAGTCTGGCAGATCGAGTTCTCAAAATCGGGAAAACGTTGACGGAACTAAGAACGAAGCTTCAAACGGAGAAAGAGTTACTGAAACAGGAGAAAATGATGACCGCTTCTATGTATATGTTACCTACAACGGTAAGAGTACCTTTTCTGATTAATACTTTAGATGTAGCAAATACATCTTCGTCGAACAAAAGCAGAATGCATTGGCAAAGTGCAAGCTAAATCTGAATGCCATTGAATTTGACTTTGAGATAAATTCAAATGAACAGTAAATCTGCATTCAACAATTTCAATGTTCACTCCACAAAGAGATACTTGAATGAAACTAATCTCAATGATTAATTTTGGAATATAATCTAGTTTCTCGGAAATAGAACGAATTTATGATTATTATTCTCATTCAAATAGGATATGAGACTTTGTGACGTTCACATATTGAAATAAATGGAAAACACATTCTCTACAAACCATCCTACATCATGACTCGTATTCTCACCAATTTTTTATATATTTCAGAACGAGTACTACACCCTGATCTACCCCCGTTCGGAGAGTGTCGGTGCCGGTATCAACTACCGTAACAGAGAAGAAATAATAATTCCAGATCAGACATTTCACGATGGATACGACACTTTTCGACAAAACTCCAGAACTTCAACTGCTATTTATGAATGTCCTTCCGAAAATCTATTAGAGAATTTATCTCTAACCAACTCCGAGATAAATTTTATAGAACGTGAAAAAAAGAAAGTTATGCTTTCAAAAATCCATGCCTATACCAAACATTTAAAAGCGGTGGAGAATAAATGTAAGGAGGAGCTAGGTGCAGTTACAGAAAGTATTTGCAGTCTGAAGAAGGTTTCCACCGAACTCAATGTTAAAATCCAGAATAAGGAACACGCAAATTATGATAGAGGACATTTTTATGATGATTAATTAGTTCTGTTGTTGTAGTACGCATCATGATTCATCAATATTCCACAATAAAGATTGCTCAACCTCTGTAATTCGCTGTAAATTATTATTTTCCCATGTCGTTATCCGCGTAATGTAATACTCACCCGAAGTGTCGGACAATGGGGTGAGAACTATCGAAGTATCACGTAGTCCAGGGACACGAATCGAACAGTTGATTAGAGGCAGCCAGGCGATTTATTACGAATGGTCCTTCGAGAGGTTTTTACTCGATTGCTTCAGGTCTGAGTGCAAACAGCAGTGGGGATTCGGCCCCCAAGGTTTGATACCTATTATTTCTTGCAGCATGATGATTTTTATTGTACGCCCATCAGTTTTATTGTGATTCTAGAGCTCTGTTTCCGGAAGGTATCAAGCGGAACTGTTTTGATCTCGCTAAAATATTTGATTGTTGGTGATGACTTTTATCCGTGCAGAATATGTGTGAGAAACCATTCTAGTTCCATAAAAATGTATCCAAGTGAGAACTTTGTTTAAAAATCTCGCTACAGTGTTTGTTCGACAATTAAATACTCTTTGAGACCTGCTTCAATTTTTTTGTCTCTATAAAAATCATAATACGATTTATAATTATGGAATTCTTGTCTCATACATTATATGAAGAAAGTTCTTTGTGGTGTGGATGCATTCCAGTTCAAATGACTCTATTCTTTATGAAGTTACAAGGTCAACTATCTATTGTATCAATTCCTTTGACATCTTTCAACTGCAAGATACTTTCCGACGTTTGAAGTACCCTCGATATCAGGGCTGACGTAGCATCACATCTTTTACACGTTGAAATTATATTCCGATATGCTGCTGGCATTTTCTTCAAGGTTTTCCCTTCATTCTCTATTATTCGTGCTTTTATGACTAAATAACAAATATATCTCAATTAAATATGGATTCTTAAATTAGTCAATTTAAGAAGATCTCCTGAAATCTCATAAACTTATAAAATGAGAATCCCAAGATTCAGTGGCAAAAAGTAGTTACGCTGCGAAAAGTAAGGTAGGTAGCAGAATGCAGACTAATTAGAGATGTGATACATACATCGGCATAACCTTGATCCCCAAATTTTGCACATTGCTCGCATGGCTTTGCAGCCCTTTCTAGCTGGCTGTAATTACAAGAATTTTCCGTGAAACTACTAATAAACTCAAAATACAGTATGAAGTTCACTTTGGTCCCTCCTTATGCTGCAATAATCAATAATCTGAATTTTTAGGTAGCTACGTCTCCTTGTACATTACTCAAATGAAGTTTGTAAGATTAGCTACCCCCGATCAGTCAAATTGGTTGAGAGAGTTTTTGGAGTCTAAGAAAAATGCAATCAATCAGTGGTAGCTCTCTTTTAGTGACAATTCTCATGATGTAAACGTAATTTCCATTATACAGCCACGAACAAATCCACCGTTTTAGAGATTCATGATGCAAACTGATAAGAAAAAAATTTACGTCAGAAATAGGAGGCTGTTAAGTGCTGCTGTGCGGTGCCGCAAGTACATTACTTCTCGAATTGAATTTTCCTTATGAGGAAACAACAACTGCGAGTCATTTTAAAAAAGTATGGAACCATGATAGAACAGTTTGCAAAAAAAACAAATAACACATGCATTCGTGAGTCGAATCGTATACCGTTCATGGCCAGTTGCACCACCGTTACTCAACTTCAAAGGAGAATTAATAACTATAGTAATAATTGTCCATACAATAGTTGCCGTAGATATTATTCTCCTAGTTGAGTGGCGGTGGTGCAACTGACCATTAATGAAATATTGTGAAACTTAGCCAAGTATCAACCAATTTTTTTGTTGTTCAAAAGTTTAACTTGGTGCCTACTACTAAATCTTATAATGAATTTTCATTTAGCACAAAAAATTTCAAGAAATTTGTAGGATCACAGCACTGCACTAAAAGGTTTAATGAAATATCTATATTCTTGAGTCGGAGTAATCCAAATAAATAATTGCAAAAACTATTTCAAGGCACCAAAATGAATCGTCTATATATTTGTGTTACAGATGAATTATTAAAATATACTTGTGCAGAAGTATTTTGCTTGACAGCTACCTTCTCCATAGAAACTGTATAATATCCAAGTGTAAATGTAGTCATTATGCTAGGAGCCTACGCCTAATGCCAATAATTGAGGCGTTGTTTAATAATAAACACATTGTCAATGACAATATATCAATTAGACGTAAGCGTGGCCCCTGCAATACCGACAGGTACTCAAATTTTGAAAAACTGTTTATATCAAATATCAGCTCCCATTGTGTGGCCACTAGTTTTGTAACACCATTACGTACTGAATTTTCCCTATATGGCTCGTAATGAGGACTTGATTAGAGAAATTCTGTCTTAGAAACATTGGTTGGTACCACGAGTTTTGTTTTTGGCAGTGTCAAGATTTATTCTAACGCAATAAAAATTCTTCCAAGTACTTTAGAAAATAGTCTTCAGATTAGGGGAGACCGAGGAGGACTATAAGCCGGGCTAGTGGCTCAGTGCGTTAGCGCGCTGATCACTGCATATCTGTGACGTAAGATTCCTGGCCGGTATGTATGATTTACCGAAAGAGTGCTACAAGGTCAAGCACTCAAATCATACTCGGACACTAAAGGCTTACCATCTGTATGTCTTAAAGGTAATCTTGGTAGCATGAGTAATCTCTCTGATGTCGCTCAATCGTTAGTGATTTGAGATAGTCGCACAGATGAAGATTTCGAATCTATCAGGACGAATCAGTAGCGAAATGACTACGCATGTACTTGAGACCTTGGCCCTGTTGTGCCACAGAAGAGAAGAGAAGAACTATATCCATTTTTGCTTCAACATTTATCTCAGTTGAGAATTATTCTACATCTATGAACTGTATGTGTCAATGTAGCTCAATCAATACCGATTAAGAAACAATAATCAAAATTAATGAAAGTATTGAGGTGTTTGAAAGAATCTACAAAAACAGAAACTACTCGCCGTGCCACAGTTCTCCTAATATCGAGATAAATTGTGACACCTATGTATTCAAACTTGGGGATTGAAAACTGCCATCAGATTGGCATTCAAGGCACTGAACTCACTTATCTTTCAGTTTGCTGTTGGCAAGAGGCTTAACACAAGCAAAAACAATTACTTTTTGCATCTTCATCTTCGTTGTCTTCATTATGAACTTTACTTTTCTTATTAATCTTCTTCTTTATTTTCTCATGCTGTTTTTTTTTTTTATCTTCTTACTGGCTTTTATGGCAGCAGTTTTATCCTTGGTAGGTGTGCGAGTAAGCACATTAGATTTGATCTTGCGTCTATACAGTTGTTTTTTTTTTCTTGGCGGAGCTTTTGGCAACGGCCTGAGTGATTCTGGCCAGATCATATTAGGAGTAATGGCAAGAGAACTATGGACTGTAAATGTGGCATTATATCTCAGAGTAGATGGACTGCTGAAAGATGTTATGTTCTAATCTGTAGATATACTTGCAGTAAGGATTTTTGCTTCTATATGAAACTCTTTGGCAGCAATGTCAACGTTCTCAACAATAACGATAGTTGGATTTAGAGTGAGGTTCTCCTCAATTTCTGGATTGGGCAAAATAAGATCAAAGACTTGACTAGGCATGAAATAGTGACTTCTTCAGTTCTTAAGTTTTAACACTAGCCATGCGCCTGTAAGTCTTTCATTCATATTTATTCGGCATTCTGAGGAAAAGTAGCAATTTGGCATGCAGTATCACACCACAAGACAGGGAAAGAACCTTTTTAGAAAAATAAAGGAAAATAGGAGAACTGTGACAAGCACAAAGCAATGACAACGGAATCAGAGTGATATGATCAGCCATGAGGAGGAGTATGTGATTAGCAGTAAAAAATTCTTTAGGAAGCACATACACAAAAATACATAGGTCTCTCCGGATGGAGTCACAATAAACCAAATTTATCATATACTGGTGAAATGCACGACATGCTTCAAGCGTATCAAACGTCAGAACAATGAGAGGACCGAACATGGACCACTACTAAGTCAAAGCCACTATTTGGTCCAAGATGTCCGTAGCAAAAATTAGGCCCCCCGAGAAAACTACTAATTGGAATCTAGAAAAACTTGAAAACGATACCGTAAAAGACTCATTTCAAGAAAAATTAAGCGAACAGCTATTGAATAAAGCTTGAGAGAATTTGAACTCGAGTATAGAAATTCACTGGAATTTATTGGAAGACGCACTTGAAGAAACAGCAACGAGGAGAGTTAAGTCAAGCACAAAGAATGGTACGATGAAAATTGCACAAAAGCAGGTGAGGTAAAAAACAGCTTGGAAGAAAGTTCTGTGAAGGAAGACTAGACTATCGGAAGGAGAGTACCGTAGGGAAAAAATTAAGGCGTACAGATTATGCAGAAACAAGAAAAGAAACTGAATGAAAGAAAGGCTGGAGGAAATAGAAATCCTAAAATCACTTGACCATTCCAGAATGTTTTATAGAAGAACCGCAAAACTTGAAGAATTCAAACAGAAACCAAACAGGATTGCTGATTAAGAATGAAGAAGGGGTCACACTCACGAATCACGGAGATATTTTTGAGACCTGGGTCTCACATTTCCAAACACTACTGAATACAGACCAAGTAATCTCGAACGAAGAAGATAATCAAAATAGATCTGAAGAAGAAACCAGCCAATAACGTCGAACCGCCATCTCTAGAAGAAATAAGTGAAGCTTTAAATAATCCGAAGCAAATCTCTGAGTTACAGTTCTAAATTAATTATCTATAAGACACTTATAAGGCCCGTGGTGACTCATGCATCAGAGACATGGACCCTGAATGCCGTAACGAAAAGAGTTCTGATAATTTTCGAGAGAAAATTTATCCGTTATATTTTTGGACCGGTGAACTCTGGAGAGGGTTGGAGAATTCGTATGAACCATGAACTGGAGGCATCATACAATGAACAAGATATCGTTGGGTTTATAATGCTACAAAGGCTAAGGTGGCTTGGCCATGTGACCAGAATAAAAGAAGACAGAAGAGCCAAAAGAATGCTAAACAAAAGGCTGTTAGGGACAAGACCGAGAGGAAGGCCAAAGGGCCGATGGATCGACGACGTTGAAAAGGACCTGAAGAGAGTAAACATACCCAATTGGAGAGTAATGGCAAGAGATAGAGAAGTGTGGAGGCGTAAGCTTGCGGAGGTAAAAACCTTCAAAGGGTTACAGAACTAGTAGAAAGAGAGAGAGAGAGAGAGAGTGACAAGCAGTCATAATTCGCCTAGCCGCAAAAAAAATGTTAGCTAGAAAAATTGAAGCATTAAAAAAAATACCATAAACATGAACTTTTCTTGAAATAACTCTGCTAGTATAGCCTAAAATAGAGCTTGTGGTGCCAGCCATTGTGTTGTGTTGATAATTTTTATTTGCTACTAGTGTTATTTCTTTTTCACTTCTGAAAGCTGCATCATAATTTCCTTGCACTGTTCCGGAAGTTTTTGTACAACCAAGGGATTTCAAATTTTCTTGCAGCCTTTCTTGTGATTCTTCGCTCTTTCTTGTAAGACAATTCTCACTTCACCCGGTTCTCCAATCTTTTCAGTGATCAATAAGAATATTACAAATGGATTTTATCTACGATCGTTATAACTGCTATAAATAGCTTTGATTTCTTTTTAAAAATCATCTCCTTGGAAAAAAAAATTGTTCACATTGTGATATCTATCAACCATAAATGCAATATACCAGAATATAAATTTTCTTTCTAGTTTGATTTCTATTATAAAATATCTCGCAGCATTTGAAATTGACACTTCAATCACATTATTTCCGATGCAGCGCAAACAAAATTTCATTCGTGTTTGGTTGTCGACAGATTCATTTCCTCTGAATAAATAAGAAAATAATTGAAATACACCACTGTAGCGTTCGACTAAGAATTTTATCATGAATTGTAGAATCTTATTTACAAACATTCACTGTAGTTTCAAGCAAAAGAAGAAATACTGTTTGAACAAAATGACTTTGGTCTCTCTTTACTGGAAATTTGAAAATAAGGTCTATGAGAATATAAATAATAAGTCAGAAAGAAGTATTTCTGTATAAAGAGAACAAATTTGTTCTTAAGCAAATATTTGTTCTGCGCTTGAACTACATACTCTTGGGAAATGCATCTTGGGTATCCATTCTTGGAGTACACATTTCTGTACAAGTATTTCCTTATTTAGTTTCAAGAAAATAGTGCTCACATCTTTCATATTTCTTTCCCGTTAGAAAAGGACACTATTATAACACGTTTGTCTTTTTGCAAGGAAAGGATCTTTGATTGAAACTATTCTGCAAGTATCGTTTTCTCCCAAACTTTTAAAGTAAAAGAAAATTGTTATCTTACATCCAGTAAGAAAATGATCATTGAGATTTATTGCTATTCTGTTTTGAGCTTGATATGCAGTATGCTTCACGCATCATTTCATGTGAACATTATCCTTCAAATGTAATTCTAATGAACTGTGGATTGTTTAATGCGATTTTAATGACTTGGTGAGCTGTTTTGCGGACTTGACAAGTTTCAATTGCTGTATCACTCCAAAAAAATGATTATTCACTTTCTAGAATAAACGTTTGGAAACTTTTCATGATGAGTTGGAGTTATTAATTATTTGGTCCTGATTCCGCCGATTAGTCAATCAAGGGAAAAATTATATACAGAAAAATTTTAAATTGAACTTCTAATTGATCTTGATTAGGGTTTGCAATACCTGTTTTATTTTATCACTAACAACTGGAAACTAATGAACACATTCTGAAGAGAAGTTTGTAGAAGCTGGTAATATGATTGTAAGCAACTGAAATTTTATGACAACAACAATTTGGAATACAAGGCGTTCTTATAATTACTTCAAGTTTAAAGTTTTAATCAAGCAACGTACCAACTTGACCTCATCAAGAGATTCATGTCAACAGTGTTGTTTCTTACGTAGCTAAGCTGACAAAGTAGGAAATCCCTGCATCCCAAAAGTATCACAATGAAAGCAAAACCCGAGAAACGAAGGAAGTAATGAAATGCGTTTGAACATCGTCTTCCAACGCCTATATTCTTTCCTTTTCTTGTTGTTGCCGTCTTTGTTTTCCCGAAGGAAATATAACTCAAATATCAATCGCAATCTTGCAAAAACTCACAACTTTTTCAACAGTGCATTTCTGTGTAAATCAACATTTGGAAAATAGATAACTAAAACAAAAAGATATTTACAACATCTATTAAATACATCGCCAATGTTGTGATTTTAATTGATTAAATTTAACAGGCCCGACTTATTTTCTTGAAATTGCGCTCGAGGAACGTTCAAGTGCATGTATTATTCAACCAAATCTTCTGGTTACTGGTCAAGGGGTTATATCTTCATTTACTGAAAAATGGGAGTAGAGGATATGCAAAGTGTCCTGATTTGTCATGTATTAGTCATCAGTTTTCTTGTTATACAAGGTGTTGAAAAAAAAGGAAAAAAAATCATGGCATATATATATTTATGTGTTGATTCACAATCAATAAGAAATTAGGTTCAAATATTTTCATTCCGAATTTTTATCGGCCGGACATTGGTACTAAACCATCATTTCAATTGCTTAAAATTAATAATTGAAAGTGCAAATTAAGCGAGAGAAATTCAAAGTTCTGAAACGCAACACCATTGGTTAAAACGAAACGTGACGCCAAATACTATGTCAACAAGTGCGCACTGCTTACATTTATATGGCATTGCAGGCTTTTGATTAGAAAACATAGTAATAATGTGTGTGTTGTAAATTAATTTATTGTTTAAGTGTAATTTCAGCATCCTAGTGAAATAATGAATCATTCAAGACAAAGTGGTTTTGTGAAAGCACAATCGAATAATCTGCGAAGAAAAGATCCATTCATGATGTCGTCTTTTCTCTTTCAAATCCAAATTTTACGTCCGCTGAAGTAGAAAGAGTGGATACTACAAAGTAATTATTTAATAATAACACATTATTGTACGCTATTCTGATAGATACAATCTAAAATATGATGAGCAGTAAACATAGCCTATAGTTTTTGTTTATTCCAAAACGAGCAAATGTTAAACGAAGCCGCTTACAAACACTGTATTTTATTGCTAAAACTAATCATATATAATGTTATTCATGATCTGTCAAGTTTATTATGATATTTCATCTCTTCACCATACATCACTTCTTACGTATTTTAAAACCTGTCTGGATTCGAAATAGTATATTACATCTGAGGTGGGAAATATTTCATTACAGCCGAGAGCTTATTATAGGACCGAGAGGCGAAGCTTCGAGGATCAGATATAGCTCGAGGCTGATATGAAATCCTCACCGAAGTATTTATACTATTTTATTCACAATCATCTCTAATTCTCCGAGAAATGATTGATCCAATTTCGTCCTTTCATCAACAAAGTAAATTCATGTAGTAATCTATGAAAACAAGACTGTTTTGAAAAATTTAATTTGACATCTGTAGGATTTATGATTTATGAATCAAATTATTCATACGTATATCCATTGAAATTGTGATAAGTGCAGATATTGATGAGTTATAACAATGAAATGGAGCTATATACTTGCTCCGAATCGGAAGAAAGTGCTACGGATGTGAGTTCATAGCGATTTTGTTCATAATTTACAAATTTATGAATTTATAAGACAGATTTATCCAGAATTGCAACATAAATCCGTTTCTTTTCAATATTATTTGTTTTATTTGGATCATTAAATTATATAATCGGTATTTTTGACAGCACGAATTATTTTACTCCAACAATGATTTATGACTGATGCTAGGCAACCCTGCATAAACATTTCCCACCCAAGAGATGGAAGTATCGCTTCCGACCCGTGAGATACTCATTGCAGTTGGAAATTACATACTTCCCAACCTCCAAAAGGTTAGGAATTGCCATATTACTATAATGATTGTGAATAAAAGACTTTATCAGGTACATTTCTGATAGTATTTTGCATTTAGGCACAATGCAATACTCATAGACTGATTTTTGAGCTTTTTTAATACTGAAATAAGTTGAGAACGAAAGCACCCGTAGTGAACAATGGACTGTAGTGTCAGTGGACATAGTATTTGACGTCATCAATAGAGCGCGCGAAAATGGCGGCATTTAAACAGCTCAGAACTATTCTCAATTTTAAATATTTTTTTAAACTTGATAACAGCACTTTTAAACATAATTTATATTTTTTGCTATGTTATAACGATGTAAATAGTGAGTTCAAAATATAAAATAAATTCATCAATATACCCTATTATAGAAGTGTCTCAAGCAAAGTACATTTAAAAACCACTGGTAGACTCGAGATTCCTAATGAAGTTTTTAAATGAGTATTTCAACCACGTAATTATTGTTGAATAACAAATTGAATAATTTTGATGTTTTGTTGCTCCAAACAGCGATAAAAAATTATTTGTTTTTAATAATAAATAAAAATATTTCATAGCAAATGTTGGGAATGCCCTCTTTCCATCTCTACACAAACTCTTCATCTTCCTCAAAATGATGCCCTTACACTCTCAAAAACTCCCTGCTATCTTCAAATTGTTCACAGTTTTGCACAATTCGTTGTTGCAATTCTTCTAAATTGGGTACTGATTTAATAATGGTAGGAAGAGTTAAGTTTCAAATGATGATTTTTTATTATTCTACGATGATCATTTCGACAGTTTAAGTCATCTTCAGGTATCTTTTTTTATAAATAGAATATTAATAAACAATATAACAAAATATTACCAAATGAAAACATTTTCAGTAGAAACACAAAGTTGGCAAAATAAATGGAATGAAATAAATGAGTAGATTTATCATCATACGGAAATGAAAAAATGATAATGATGATAATTCAATTTAGAAAATTTTCATTTTATTCTTATCCAAAAGTGGTGTGTTATAATAATCAGTTATTCCATTCAATAAGTTTTTATTATTATTCAGACATTTTTTAATTTCGTAAAATTCTAATAAATTCAATTTTTTATTTCTATTTTCCAAATGTAAAATTTTTAGATTAGATATATCACAAGAGTGGCTATTTTCGAATAAATGTTTTGCCAAATTTGAGTTTTCGACTTTCCCATATTTTAAACAGCGCATATGCTCTAAAAAACGGGTTCTAAAATTTCGGCCTGTTTGTCCTATATACTTCGCGTTACAATTTTCACAAACAATTTCTTATACACCTGATTTTGACAAATAGTCCAAATTTTCTATTTTGTGGTTGATGAAAATAGAATGTATTTGTCTCTGAACATAATATGCTGGCCAAATATCTAATTCTTTCAGAAAACGCCCTATCTTCAGACTCAGCTCACCCATGAATAAGATTTTCCTATATTTTTTGTATTTTTGTGAATTGAATTACCGTGGTATAATGACTTCGTTAGTATTTTTTTTTTTTTTTTTTTATTATATAAAATTTTGTCGATCAATTTTTTATCATAGCTATTTTTCAATGCTAAGTAATGAATTGTTTTCAATTCATTCTTATAATCTATTTCCGATAGAGGTATTGTTAATAATCTATTGATATAACAATGAAAAGCTGTCAATTTATAATTTAAAGGATGATTTGAATGAGAAGGTATAAGCGTGTCTGTAAAATTTGGTTTTCTGAAAATTTTGAAAAATAGCTTAGAATTTATATGTCTAATATTTAAATCTAAAAAATTTATGCTGGATTCACTTTCTATTGCCGAAGTGAATTGAATAGAAATATCAAATGAGTTCAATAGATCTCTGAAGTCATTTAATTGAGCTAAGGTACCCGACCAGAGACATAAAATATCATCCACATAACGATACCAGATACTGATATTGCATAGACCAGACTTTTAAGATAACCCCATACAAAATGATCAAATGGTGTTGAATCCGGGTATCTAAGAAGTTATTGAACGAAACCTTCTCTTCATTTCCATCTTCCAGGATACCTATGGTTAAAATGCTCTCTAACACGCAGCTTAAAATGAGGCGGAGCTCCATCTTGCATAAATCATATATTAATCCTGTGATTAATCAAAACATTTTTCGAGAGCACTGGTGACTCATTTTGTAGAAAATAGTGGTATGCGGCACCATTTAACCTATTGGGCAAAACAACTGATCCTATTGAAGTGTCTTCTAAAATGTCAAACCAGATATTGAGGCTAAATCGCTCTTGATGGTGTATACCGGCCTCATCTGTAAGAAGAATATTCGAAACGAAATCTGAATTATCGGCATTCTTGTGCAAAATTCACAGACAAAATTCCATTCTGTCTTGATAATCAGGATAGTTAGAAGTTTGTACACATCGAAAGTGGTACAGATGTAAAAGCTGAGAATGTAAAGTTCTCCAAACAAAAGCACCAATGATACCCACTTCAGCGGATATCCTCCCAACATTTGTTTCGGGATTTTCTTCAATAATATCTAACCCTCTTTTCTCAGCTTCCTCGATCGTCCACTATCGGGAGAATGTTTATGTAGTTAACTAGTGCCCCTCAGTCATCGGATACTTTTTTAAAAATTTCTGGATGAAAGCAATGCGTGATTTGGATAGGCTTCTTCATGAAGACGCCGCGCTCGAAGTGCGTTTCTATTAGCACGATCATACATGAAAATCATATCGACCACCTCAATATTGGAATGAGAAGACATGATTCATTACTCCTATAGAAAAACCGCACCAATGTTCAACTACTCAATTCAGTGACAGCTGACAGAGTAGGTATTATTACAAAACGTCAGAATAAAGTTGATAAATTTGTTATTTAACAATAATTACTTACGTGGTTAGAATACTTATTTATTAGCTCTATCGAAAAATTCGTGTCCACTAGTGGCACAAGAAATGTACTCTTTTTGAAGCACCCCCATAATTTTGCGAATTTATATTTCATTGATTCTAAATGATAAGCTTTGAGGTGAGAAAGATATAGAGAAGAAATTCGCTTTTCACTTTATAATTTGATTTTTGAATCTTTCCAGTTCCTGAAATATCTTGCAGTGGTTGCTGGGTGTCAATATCAAAATAATCCTTTATTCAACCATGTTCATATTTCGCTGTTCTAGAAGAGACAAGCAATCGAAAATAAGTTGTACCTACCGCTGTCCCTTACATTTAGGTGTCGTTGAACTAAACAATATATCATCAAAACTTCGAGGTCAAAAGTAATATTAAAACTGCTGTCAATATTTCTATTTAATATTTCATATTTGAGTGGAACTTAAAATTTATGCTTGAGCGGTGCAACTGGCTATTAGACTCCATCCGAAGCGAAAGCGATTGAACTTCCTTTGTGCAGCATCAAGACCCTACCATTTGACATTAAATTACTTCTTAGAAGTTGAAACTGCGGCACGCCGCATAATCTATGGGTTCGGCTTTTTTGTTCTGTGTTGCGGTTGCGGCTCCTTTTTCTCAAACTGCATCAATTTTATTGGTCCATGATAAGAGTACAATACAAGGAATGAGAAAATTTAGTGAAAAGTTTCAAGATGCAAGTTGAAGGAATTGAGTGGATCAAAATGCATGTGAAATAGTCTTGATTCTCCGCGAACTGTCGATATTTCATATTTTTGTGATGTTCAGTAGAAAATTCTTTGAAGTTAATTATTTATAGAAACCATTTTTCTTTCTTTGAATGTGTGAATATCACAAAACAAACTAATGGTTTTTGGAATATTATGTGTTATTAAAATATGAATCGGTATTACTTATATGATTGAATCATTTTGGTCAATCTGATTAACAGACGCTCAATATTGCTTTGTTCACTGCAAAGAGAAGTCACGAGAACTCAGAACCGAAATAAAATTAGATTTAACGATAATTTGAACTAATGAATGCTTTATGAGCACTTCCGTGTCAGAGCTACAATTCAGCCGAGATTAAAAGGTGGAACACAACACGATCGGAATGAGAATTACCTTACCTCGACATTCTATAGTACTAAAACAACAATTAATGCCAGCGAATTTCAGAGCTTGCTTTGTGATTCCATTATATAAAGGATATTATTCATATTGTAGTTTTGTATCGCACTTAACATTCATGAAAAATTAGCTTTGAAAACTACCATAAAATCATGTGACGATAGCTTTGGCTGACATGTTTTATTTACGTGTTGAATCTTGAGTTATCCGATTACGAGCTAACCGAATATTTGAGAATGCGAGTGCCTGGAGAGTTTATGAAACAAGACATATACTCTATCCTCTTAACGAACGCAAAGTGGAACAGTACAAATCCATTTAAGATAAATTCCCAGGAAACATGATTCAAAACTGTTGTCAAAATTGAATGAAGCCAGCTCCAGCTGATGTCCTATGTACCTTTAACAAATTTCAGATTGATTTCAAATAGTTTAGTCTCAGTACAAAAAGTTCCGCTCATACTTTATACAGTGCCTTAGCAAGTGCCATAAGATTATATTAGGATTCGAAAAGTGTATAACTTTCCCATCACCTCTGGAAGAACTTTGTTAAAAACAAACATTACCACCAATAAAGTTAGAAACATTCCAGCGACAAAATTGTAAAACAAATAATTCACTTGGAAAGTTTTCGAGTTCAAAGTGATCGAGTGCTCGATGGAGCTGCTCTCTGGCGGCTGTGTGCACAACTAAAAACGGTCACGCCTGGACATGGACACTGGGAATTAATGACTCTACTGTAAATTTATTTACGTTAATCGAAAAATTTATAGCATGTCCAAATTAAGGAGGGAAAGTGCTTATACTGAACAATCTGAGAAACTCCTGATGGTAATTGATCCGGTTTTGAGTACTTATAGCTTCATGCTTATATTTTGTTCAATTGAGTCAATAATAATTGCTTCAGCATTTGTTACCTAAGCTATTTTAGAAGTGTAAAATGATATCTAAGCACAAGACTCAGTGGGGAACTACCGGTTTTATAGTTCCAAGACACACTAGTTTCTCGTTGATAACCTGGTCAGGGTTACTACAGTCCCACTGCTCAATCTCAGCCGTTGGTAGCCTGGCAAGGCTTACTACAGCCCAAATCTGCTCTCTGCATCAATGGCGGCCAGCCACGACACATTACAGTCCGAAGCTGCTCGCTGAGCCGTCGGCAACTAACCACAGTAGCATCACACATGCTCTGCATTAAGCTGCATCATAACACTCTATTTTTGCACGCAACTGGCTTCTAGCCGTACCATAGACACATTACGCTTACACACACTTAGCGCCTGCCCGTACCATAAGCATTCGACACACGCACACTTAGAGGCTCAACTCACACACCCAGTAACTCAGCTCACACACCCAGTAACTCAACTTACACACCTAGTTTACAGCAAAAAAGAAAATCAGCGTATTCTTTTTCAAATTCTGTACAACAGAAATGAGTGGTGATGCATCGAATTACTGAAAACAAACTGTAATCCTAATTTCCGACAATTTTTCTGGTTCTTAGACCAATAAAATGCAATCCTGGAGCAAAAAATGTTAGTGCCACTAAATTACGGACCCGATATTTTATTGATTTAAGACTGTATCTATTTGCATTTCCTTATTTGATTCTTTCTTTTGATGGTCGCGATTCCTCAAACGTCTATAAAACCGTCAGCGGAAATCGGTCCGCTACATTTACAATATATTGGTCTATTTCATCAATTTTATTGTAGATACCCGTCGTAAAATATCCTTGTATCCAGGTCAAAAGGGATACCAATTGACAATAACTTTTGCAGAAAGATATTGGAGTAATAAACTTCACACATCGTTAGAAAGGTTTTAATGGTCGATCGCACAGAGTAACACTTTAATATCTATCCAAAAGAATTCAAGTTTATACGCAGAGTATTTTCATGTATGGAGTTTGGTAACATAGCACTGTTGTCCTCCTATATAATGTTACTCTTGGTCCGGCGAGTCCGAACAATCCGGAGTGACACAGAACAGGCAGAACAATATAATGTTTCGTTGTACTTTTACTGGTTATTTTCAACTCTGTGATCATTTTGTTTGGCCATACTAAATGAAACAGAAATGCGGGATATTCATATTATATCTGAACCCCTTCAAAACAAACAACATACAACAAGATGTAAGTTCAGGAGCTTCTGAATCAGCAGAGATCTTCTGCTGATTCAGAAGTCGTATTGCCGTAGCTAGCGTGTATTCATGTAAAGATATCTCAGCACATAACGTTACAGTTTCAATCCATGGTTAACTCATGGTTTCAATGCATATATACTAATGCTTGCTCAGCAATCTTAATTAATGCAGACATAATCCAAACTCAAAGGTGAACGGTAGCTAATTTGATATTTAAAAAAAATGTGCTTTGCCAGTTGCTGAATCCTTCGTTATGGTAAGAATATTGCTTTGAAGCTCATGAAACATGAATAAATTCAGTAGCCTGAGAAGTAATTCTCGTCAAAAGTTGATGATTACGCCGGCGTGTGAATCCTAAGTGAAACGAATGTCCAATATGAAAGAAGGAAATCCACCACAGAGCAGCTGAAGACCGTGGAAAACTGTTTTGTAATCATTGTATATCATTGTATATGTTCGCCCCTGGACGTGTAACAAATGAAATATGTAGAAAGTGTGCTCACGAGACCGAAACAGAAGAAAAACACAACGCAATGCCGCGAGGAAAAACCTACTTGCCATTAAGTGGCGAAAAGCCAACGAACAAACAACGAATAAGATGAGGAACATCGCTGAGTTGATGGCAGTTTTTTCCGGCCTTTCTTTACGCGAGATAGGAAAGGATTCTTCAATAGGAACGGAAAAAGTAAACATAGGATCCTAATATTTATAAACACGTGTTTTCAGGTCTGAAATAAAATCCTGTGTTTCAATTTATTTGCAAACGTACCTGCTTTAGCTTAGACAGCAGATGGCTTCTTTAATGAGCTTAAGGGGTGCAAATACAGGGTTTTGATAAAATATTTGGAATTAAAGACATAAAATATTTGTATAGAATTTGATGCCATTTCAATTTCAGGGAATATAGTGCAAAGAAAATAAAATAAAATGCCGTCAACATGTATTAATAGAAATAGTCACCCTGAAAGGGTGGAGAATTGATTTTCTCATTAAAATACATATAATAATAGTGGCAGAGAGTATGATTTCCATAAAAACGTGTCGGAATATCCCTGATAAGGATAAAACTCAAAAAAATTCTTAGTAGAGGTCTTCTTTGTAATTTTAGAAATGAAGTATCAATTTCAGAGCTTTTCAAATAATAAATACCTAGATAAAAGAAATTAGAGCTTCCTAAGGACCAAAAGAGTTGATTATGAGTTTTCCATATGTCAGAAATTTTAATACAAGCACCAACAGGAACTGATTCAGTTGAATGAACAATGTGCGAACAAATAGATATCGAATACGACTCGCATTCACACGAAATTACTATGCCAGAAACTCTGCTGACAGCTACTGTATAATGTTTTAACACATTTGGATGAAAGATACGCGAACGACAAAATATGGCCCATCATTGTACGTTGATGAGATTAACCTGAACAAACAAACATGCGGACGGACAAAAAATTCAAAAACATGTGCTTTAGTTTGGATATCTTGCAAATTTGAGGTTGAAAAAAAGTCCCTTACTCGGAATCATACACAGACATTTCGATTTTATTCATATGTAACGATATGAATAATTTTCAAGATCGATTCGCTTCGCTCACATGTCTTCTATGAATTTTCTTCATTCGTTCCGGTTCCTTGCTAGCTCGTGTGCTCTTCTAATTGTTATTTTTTTTTTGGTTTTTATTGATTTTTTGTGGCCTGTCGCGGTTTCTTTTCCCTGTTTTGCTAGCTTGCCATATTTCTTTCACTTTTCTTTTATCCTCGAGTCGAATGAGGTGTCCATACAACCACAACTGTTTCTGCTCCATCTTCTTCATTACTGACAGTACTTCCAATTTCTCCCTCATTTTCTCATTTCTAATTTTGTCTAGTTTTGTTGTTCCCTCTGTAGCTCCAAGACATTTCATTCCTACCGTTGTGATTCTACATTGTTGTCTTTCGTCAAGTACCCAGGTTTCTGAACTGTATTATTGTTTCGTAGATGGTCAGCTTCGTTCTTTTGTTTGCTGTTTTGTGCTTCAATAGTGCCTTGCTAATTCAATGGTAAGTTCCTACTGTTGCCTGTATTTTGCTATTCATTTCATCTTCGCACCCTCCTTTATTTTCGGTTATACTTCTTACATATCTAAAGCTTTGGACTTGTTGTATATTTTTATCATCTATTTGTATTTTAAGTTGTTTTTCTTCTTTGGCTTTTATCATAAACTTTGTTTTGTTGCCATTTATTTTCATATTTGCTCTGAGTAGTTCTTCGTTTCATATCTTCAAATTCTCTTGTAGATTTTTCTTTGTATTCGCAAAGATTATCATGTCGTTTGCAAGAATGCACTCTGCAATTCTTATTTGTTGTAAATTTTGATATCCTACGGCAGTTTTTATTGTTCTTTTGTTTGCTTCAATATCAATTTTATCCATGTACAAGACAAACAATGAAGGACTTAGATTTCCTCCTTGTCTCAATCCTCTACCTACTTTGAATTCTTCTGATAATAAGTTAGCGGTTCATACGTAGTTTATATTATAGAGCAAGATCCCAGGCCCGCCAGACCTTACTTATTTTCTGAGAAACGAAATGTGTGGAATAGAATAGTGTTAGTATGTACTTTGATCATACGCATACTAGCTAGTTTGTGGCGACGGCCAATTTACAGATACGAAGTGCTAGCGGTACGTTAAGACATTACTCACTTCTCTTGAGGTCTTAAGTGCTGATTTCGAGGTATGTTTCAGAGAATATTGTTAAAAATTGATAATCAACACTGCTAGACACTTTCTATCGGTGGAAATTCCTGCAAAACTCTTTAAAGCTCAAAAAGAATAACGTGAACTTGCTTATAGTTTGAGTGCTAATTTTTATATATGACACTCAGGGTACAATTTCAATACTTTTTGTTAACAGCTAGATCAATCGTAGGGCTAAACATCCCTCAGACACATCTAAAATATTGCTGTGAGTAAAAGCGCATGGTCACTATTTGTAGGCTTGATAGTACGTGAAGTATCTATGGGCATCCAACTCTTTCTTGGTCTGACAATTTATAAAAAGTCTTAAAATTGCTCACTGAGTATTATATATAAAAATTGAGACTCAGACTATAAGTAAGATAACGATATTTTTTTTGCGAGCTTTGAAGCGTTTAGCAGGAATTACTACCGATGAGAAGTGTCTAGCAGTGTTGATTATCAATTTTCAACAATATTCTCTGGAACATACATAAAAATCAGCACTCAGACTTCAATAAAAGTGAGTATTGTCTTGATGTACACATAACACCTCGTATCTATAAATTGGCCGTCGGTCCAAACTAGTATATATGTGTATGATCAAAGTATTGACTAAAACTATTCTAATCCACAAATTTTGTTTCTCAGAAAATAAGTAAGGTCTGGCAGGTCTGGGATCCTGGACTATTATCTTCATATATATTTTGGATTCTTTCTAGAAGCTTCAGTCCTATATTCCCTTTTTAATATTTCCCGCAACAGTTTTCTGTTAACTATATCGAAAGTTTTTTCAAGGTCTATTAGTGTTTTTTCTGTTATCTGCCGAACTGTAAATACATGATCCTGGATGCTGTGGCCTTTTCTAAATCCACTTTGAATATCCCTTATCTAGTCTTGTACTAACTTTCTTAAGCTAGAATCCCGCTGTGAAAATTTTTATAAGAATATTCATAAAAATTTTGATAAAAACGGTTTTGACAGTGTGATAGGGTCATTTTGATAAAAGTATCAGGTTTTTCATAAAAATCTGTATTTACATGACGTCACGTAAAAATATTTATGTGACGTCACATAAATACGATGCTCTGTATTTATTTTTACGGGAGTAGCGATCTGATTGGTTGTTGATAGAAGCATGCGCACTACAAACTATTTTGGGGTAGAAATGCTACATTTTGCTGTCAGTCAGCCGTCAGTACGTTTTTATATTATATTCATTATTATATTCAAAGAAAAATTTGTAGTGAATGGTAGTCCTGAGAAACGTCAATGCTGATTAAACTATATCAGAATGAAGAAAATTTGTATGATGTGGAGTCGACGGAATATTATAATAAATATAATAGAACTTTCACCTTTACCTAAATATCTCAATGTAACTGCTAATCTAGGAAGAAAATATTCTAATTTATTTGAAGAAATAAATAATTCTCCCAGTATTATAGATTTAGTTCACGTCATTAGTATTCAAATTTATTATATATTTGAAATAATATCTTTTTTTGCTAGTGGTATACATTGTCTCAGATGAGTATCACATCGTCTAATTCTACTTCCAATCATGTTCAAGGTATTATTGAATAGTACCCCACTTATGAGTAAAAAAAATTATAATTATTTTTATCATAAGTTCTCGATTTATTGTGAGCCATGGCTAAGAAAACTACCCGAACATCATTTTTTTCTGCTAACGATGATCCCGTCCACCAGCAGCGCTTTGATTTTTAAATTTTCTTTATGATTATAACCCCTCAATCCATTATCACATCGAATGACTATTTTTGATTCGCATCATCATTCATATTTGATACAATCAACTAATCCAATTCTACGTATGAAAGACACAAGCAAACAGAATTGTTAGGTATAGTTTTGGTGCTAAACTAAAATCACAACAGTGTAAAATATGCAACAGCTACAACAGTGTAAAGTATGCAACACTCTGTAAACAGGAGATCAAAAAATTCACAGTGTGATACCATACTTGCTAGCTATACGTTATGACGTTTTTATGAAAATGTTTATGAAAATATCGATAAAAATTTTAATGACTATTCCATTCGTAGTATTTATAACAAGGTTAACAATGCTAAATCGCCATAGAAACGGTGCATATCAGTGGGTATTTGGACGTGTAGAAATACCATCGGGTATTACACTAGTGGTCAGAGTGAGTATTTTACTCAAAGATGTGGATACCTCCAATTTGTGCTTTCTTCGTATTTGATGGAATATTTTTGTGAATATCTTGATCAATTTTATCTTCTGATCTATCACCAAACCTCTCTGAACTAGATTCCATATCAAGACGCAATATATTTCTTTATTATTCTTCAAAGAAAATGCAAGAAATTCTAATTTTTCAGTTTGACAGAAGTTTGTTCACTTGTTCCTATGAAAATTACGTGAGTTGTTACTAGATTTATAGGAAACCAATATGAAAAAATGGTTTGACTTCTGGAATAGTCCTCTATATATTATTTGTAGTTAAAGTAATAAAGACTATTTTGTGGTGCAATCACTCATGTTTATTGTGCTTGTGAATACCACTCGTGCTGCGCACTCGTGGTATTCAAACGCAAGCACGATAAACATTCGTGATAGCACCACAAAAATAATCGATAATACTTTAACTACTTATGGTAAAATAAATGAAAATTTTACAGTGGAATACTAGCTTTACTTTATTTTCAAGTATCGTTCCGTACACTTTTACTGCTGTGCATATGAGTGAGATCCTTCGATAATTGCAACAGTTGCGGCTGTCTTCTTTTTTGTATACTGGCAGTATGATTGTTTTTCTACAGTATGTATGTAGATGTCTGCTCTCCATCCCAAATTTTGTTTACTAATATGTGCAGCATTTTTGTTCCACCCTCTTTCATGTATTTCAGCTGCTCTGGTTCTATCTCATCATATCCAGCTGCTTTCCCTATTTTTAACTTTCCAACAGCAATTGTAACCTCTTCGATGCTGATTTCTATATTTGTAATTCCTGGATTTAGCTCTGGTACAGGGTCGTTATTGTACGCGTTGCTTATGGTTAGTTCTTCCGTTTCTAGTAATTCTTTAAAATGTTCTTTCCATCTTTTTAGTTTGTCTGTATCCTCTCTCAGTATTGTTCCATTTCAGGAAGTAATGGAGCCGTCGTTTGCTCCAGTTGATGTAATAAGTACTTATCAATAAAATATTATGTAAGAGACTTTCACTTTTACTCCCACGAATATAGTCGACCAAAATAATATTAAATATTATATATTGCATACGTAACATCCACTATCATCGACTTTGCCCGCTGAACAATTTCTACGCTCAAGCAAGAATGCGCTACTTTTCACTCAAATATCTCTTCAAAAAACGATTAATTTTATTTCTCATAAATCCAGTTTGACACTTAATCCTTTTCCCGCGGCTCTGAACCTTTTCCTTTTCTACCGCAACGATATTCCTTTTCCCGGATCTTTTAGGAAATCCGGACGCAGGTCATCCGGTTTCAGAACATGTCAGTGATAACGTAAACACACCAAAGCCAACTGAATGATGAAAAATGAATTCCCGAGAGGATAAATTGCATAAACCAAGCCGAGAAGCTTGCTAGTGAACCGCGGGAGATCTTGGAGAGGTTACAAGAACTCTGAAAGATATTATTCGTAGGAGAGTGTTGTCCTCATTTTGAGGTGATGAATTACTTAGATCGTAGGTATGTGTACTTATTTGAAGTATTTTTCAGGGCTCGGACTTGATAGGTTGCATCCCGTAATTCTCAATGACCTACAGTTATTGAATACTATGATCAAAAGTATGAATATGCTATACTAAACTTTGGCGCAGTCGGCTCTTACACTATAGATAAGAGTACTGGAATGCACTACTACTAACAAAAATAAAGAAAATAGTTTAGTGCATGAGAATTCTATTTTGCACTGCGAAATATAATGCTGTAAATTGGCGCTAAACGATGATATTGCGGGCTGTAGTACTTTACAAATTTGTCGAGTAATTTCGTATAATATAAAACGCAACGCAGATCGACTAGATTAAACCGCTCCGTTCTACGTTGAGGTGAAATAACGATATTTTGACATGCAAATCATTTGGAAACATTCAAACTTGCTGTACAGCACGCTGCCTGTGAAGTGAATAGGAAAATTTGCATAAGGAAACTTGATTTTTCAGCTCGCTTCGCGTGATCACCGGCGCTGCAATCGCACGATTATTCTAATCGGATAATAATTGGAGGAATTCAATCGTTAATTTCACTCGTTACTGAAATTAATTCGTTATTGGTGATTCTATATCACATCCATCTTCCTATCAAAAAATAATAAGACAAACTATCTCTCTCTACCATTTTCTTCACAATTTTTCAATCTATTCTTTCTTTTTGTTCATATTATCGCTGAAATTAAGAGACAGAAACTTCCCAATCAATGAGAATTAAATAGAACAATGCCCCTTGACGACCTTGCAATATATCTTTGATGATGGACCAAGAGATTCGCGAATATATCAATGAGAGGAAAAACAATTCACACTAAAACACTTACTTGTTATAAAGGACAATATCCGGGCGCCAAATATGATCCGAAGGAACATGGAGCATGTGGACTCCACCGTATTCCTTCGGCTCCCATCGGAGTTTGTAGTCATACCAGGACTGAAAATGAATATAAAAACAGCATTGGAAAGAATAATTGTATAAAAATTGCACTGATTTCTCAATCATTTTTATTTCCATACGTCAACAACAGGAATTGAGAAGTATGGCGATAATATCAGGAAGAATGATCATTTATACTATTTCTGCTTACCTGTTCCACCCAAAGATTCGTTGTCATGATCTGGTTCTTCAAATTCTGAAACAGAAAATATTATTCTATCAGAATTATTCAATGAATCGTATTCTTATTAAGACATAAATGTCCTCCTAAGTATCATATGCAACACGGACACTGAACGACAGTCATCATTGATATGGATGAGGTTGGCACTTTCGTCGAGTGCAGTCAACTTAATCCTGGGCAATAATAAGGGTAATTCGGACTTTGTAGCGTAATATACCATCCTCAAAAGTGGAGACAATGAGTGCATTTGAATCCGAACACCATTTGTAAAAGTAAAAGATTAAAAATTATTTCACAGCGGCTAAAGATTGAATGCTACTCCTTTTCAGATGAATTGCAACGTGTTTATCAGAAAACAAGTGGACACAGCAAAATGTAACACTTCCATCGATATCAAAATTTAAGCAATGTTGCCTGAACCATCCATTAATATCGATTCTGATGATTCTGTCATTGTCCTGGAAACTCAACTTCCTGTTTTAGATCCGTTCGCTCAAAACGTTGAATATATACCTTGATTTATGGTTTGTATGATCACAAGATCAATTTGAGGCCGGTGTATGCGATTCTGTCACTTTTAATTAATTAGCCCGTGATTAATTTTTATCTGGAGTTGTATCAATCATTCGATGTTGAATTATGCCCTGAGGTTAGCGTATTGATAAATATTGAAGATTTTGTTTTGGGATTATTAATTACTGCAAATTATCAATTACTCAGGAATATATCAGGCAATTTATCACGAAATAGGAGGAATTGTGTTGGATTGACCCTGAGAATTGACTTTTCAATAAGAAACTTCTTCAGACGATATGTGGATGACTACTGAATTTTAATGAAAATGTGTATAATAATCTGTCTATAATTTTGCTCACTCCAACATCAATAACGAAACTTATTCCAAATAAAACGCGCCCTGAAACTTTTGGAGTTAGCTCAAGTATTAATCTCAAACTTCAATATGTCTTAAGTCTTCCCTTTAAACTAATATATTACTTCTAAAAGTTTCATTTATTACCACTGATAGTTAGGATACTGTAATTGCTGTATATATGACAGTAAACTTGTAACTAGGAGAAATCGACTGCATAGATTTGTAGTTACAATTGGAGGAAGTAAATTACAATTATAATGTATCCACGAGTATCAAATACCTTCAATAATAACAGTGTAGTTGAGTCATAAGAGCCTGGAGAATACGAAGTCTTAAAACAATAATGGAGTTGGTGAAACACTATTCATGTTACATATAACAAGATAAATATCTATAATTGAAGATACATAGCTGTAATGTTACTACAAGCTCTATTTAACACTATGAATTCGAAATGATGTTGCGGAATGCAGACTTGATAGTGTCTTGATTGATTTGTCACAAAATATCTGTCTCCACACAGTCTTCAAGCAGATGTTCAAAGTGTGACAACATAATTAAACAGTTCAAAATCTTAAAAATGATATCCGTACTCCTTCAAAAATGCCTCGATTTCTTTGAACTGTTTCACAACTTTGCACAATTCATTGTTGCAATTCTTCTAAATTGCGTATTAGTGTTGCATAGAGAAAACTTTTGAGATAACCCAATACAAAGAGATCAAATGGTGTTAAATCCGGGAATCTCGAAGACCATTGAACTCCTCTTACTATCCATCTTTCAGGGTACCTGTAGTTCAAACGTGAAATGAGTTGAAGTTCCATTTTGCATAAACCACATATTCATTCTTTGATCAATGAATACATTTTATAAGAGCACTGTTAACCCATTTTGTAGAAAATCGTGATATGCGGCACCATTTAACCTATTGGACGAAACAACTGGTCCTATTGGAATGTCTCCTAAAATTCCGAGCCAGATATTGAGGCTAAATCGCTCTTGATGATGTAATTCGACAACTACATGAGAACTTTCATATGACCAAACATAAATATTAGGAAAATTAAATATTCCATGTTTAGTGAAACCGGCCTCATCAATAAAAGAATATTTGAAACGAAATCTGGATTATCGGCATTCTGGTGTAAAATCCACAGACAAAATTCCATTCTGTCTTGATAATCAAGATGATTAAGAGCTTGTACCCGTTGAAAGTGGTACGGATTTAGAAGCTGAAAATGTAGAGTTCTCCAAACAAGTAGACCACTGATACCCACTTCAGTGGATATCCTTCTAACACTTGTCTCGGGCTTTTCTTCAATAATATCCAACACTCTCTCTTCAACTTTGGATGTAACTACTGTCCTTTCCCTCAGTCGTTGGGAACTTTTCAAAATATTTCTGGATGAGGGCAATGCGCAATTTAGATAGACTTTTTCATAAAGACGCTGTGCTTGAAGTGCGTTTCCATTAGCACGACAATACATAATAAACATATCGACCATTTCAATATTGGAATAGAAAAGCATTATTTATTACTTTTATGAGGAAAACACACCAATGTTGAACAACTCAATAATCTATACATTTCTCAAAATTTTATTCAATAAAAACGACTTTTGACTTTAAATTCTGTATATTTATTTGAAACTTTGACGTTCCGATCCTTTGACCAAGAATCTTCTTCAGAAAACAATGATACAAAATAAAACAATGCAATTAATTGGATACTGAAAATATACAGAATACTTGATGTGATAGCGTGGATATCACACCTAAACAAAAAAAAAAAAATCTCTGGCATTCACCCAGGGCTTGACGAAAACCACGTGAAAACCCGAAGCAGAGGAATATGTCCTACTTGGTACAGCTCCGCACACATCCCAAATCACAAAATACACGACATTTCAATAAGACAGCGTAGCGCTACTCGTTGCTATTGGTTTGGCTCACAACTGCAGTGTCAAATAGTCTACAGTGTAGTTTATAATCCAAAATATACATAGAACTACATCAACTAAGACATAGTCATTATATGTATATGTGTCTTATTGATTACAGAAAGTCAAACATTTGATAATTCAAAGCCATCAGAATCTTCTTCAGATAGGGATGTTATTGAATATTTAACTCCAAGTGACCCTCATGTAACTAGATCTTATGGTCTATCTGAGTTTCATGAACAAAATGTCCCTCCTAGACCAATAGTCAATTGCATCAGTTCGCCAACTTATTAATTATAAGAATACCTTGACAGTTTACTAAGACCATTTATTGATTATTATTCCTCGTATGTTCAAGATTCCAAACATTTTATTGAATTGAATAATAACATACGGTTGTGTGATAATAACATCCTTGATAGTTCTGATGTATCTTCTTTATTTACGAAGGTTCTAATAAAAGATACCCTAGAACTTTTAAAGAGGAGTTTCTCTCTAGATATTATCAAATTATTCCACCATAGTTTGACGTCTAGTTTTTCTATTTTCAATAATGATTATTATAAACAAATGGGGAACCCTATTTCTTCATCAATTGCGAATAATTACATGGAATTTTTTTAAGAGAAGGCATTAGAAACAAGTAATCATGAACCATCCTCATGGCTTCGTTACGTAGATGATGTTTTTGCCATTTGGTCCCCTGGTCGTAATAGTTTGAATGGTTTTTTGAATCATTTGAATAATATCCATGAAAATATCAAATTCACATCAGCAATCAAAAATAATACCACTTTACCATTTCTTGATGTGAATTTAAAACGAACAAATTATGGTAGACTTTTGCACACTGTTTACAGAAAGCCTACTCATACGAATCAATATATTCATGCTGATTTACATCACCATCCTTCACAAAAGTTCGGACCAATTAAATGCCAATTCCTAAAAGCTAATGATATTTGTCATCCTGATGAACTCGATAGTAAAATTAATAATCTAGAAGTGATTTTCCAGAAAAATGGCTCCAGTTATCACTCCATCAAAAAATCTCTTTGACCTAAGTCTATCAATACTACTGATGAGGCTACTAGCGTGAGAAGAAATTATGTATCATTACCTTATGTGAGCAATGTTCTAGAGAAGATCGGAAGGATCTTGTCAAGGTATAATTTCGAAGTTTCCTTCGCTCCGGTAATGAAAATCAAGCAGTTCATGAGACCTGTAAAGGACGTGAATCCCCTACAATCTTCGGGCATTTATAAGATCCCTTGTACCTGTGGGAAAGTCTACGTTGGACAGACGGGCCAAACTGTGAACACTCGCATTGCTGAACATAGGAGATGCATAAGATTGAACCATCGAAATAAATCTTCTGTAGCTGATCATGCCATCAAGTTTTTGCATGACATCAAGTTTGAAAAGACAAGAATAGTCGCAATATGCTCATCGATTCATGGTAGATTGATCAGAGAAGCAATTGAGATACTTAAACATCCAAATAACTTTAACCATACTGATGGCTTTGAATTATCAAATGTTTGGCTTTCTGTAATCAATAACACACATATATAATGACTATGTTTTAGTTGGTGTAATTCTGTGTATATTTTTGATTATAAAGTACACTGAAGACTATTTGACACTGCAGTTGTGAGCCAAACCAATAGCAAAGAGTAACGCTACGCTGTCTTGTTGAAATGTTGTGTATTTTGTGATTTGGGCTAAAATTGATCAATTTGTTATTCAACAATAACTACGTGGTTTGAATACTCATTCATTAGCTGCATTAAAAATTTCGTATCGACCAGTGGCACTAGAAATGTACTTTTCTTGAAGCACCCCTATAATTCTCCGAATTTCGAATTTTCCTATTTTCAAGGGAAATCATGACCATCAATACACCAACGATTATGAGAATATCAACCTATGTCTGTCTATATTGGTTTCAATATCCCATGACAAATTCCTTGAATTTCAAAGTCTCCTTTCGAGACCAACCTAGTCGCAACTGAGTCCATAGTTTTCACACGCAAACATACCAACATAAAAGTTTACACACCTCTTAAAATCAGCACACACAGCGTACTCCCTTCCAAAACTGTCAAGTACCTCGGCGTCACACTTGGACCACGACTTTACCACATTGAACATATAAATAACACAATCAAAAAAACGAACACAGTCATACACTCACTTTATCCATTACTAAACAAAAACAGCCACATGAACACGAAAAACAAGAAACTTCTCTACACTTCAGTAATTAGACCAATTATGACATATGCGGCTCCAGTGTGGTGCACAGCATCGAATACCGCCTTTAAACCACTACAGCGACTTCAGAATAAATGTTTGCGCTTAATTAATAACGCAGATCGCTATTCAAAAATCGTAGATTTACACAACACAGCGCAACTGCCATACATACAAGACTACATAAATTCACAGGCAGAAAAGTTCTACACGACACAAATCAAGCACAATCCACTAACACGTAATATGACAAAAATCAGAGAGCACAACGCTCCCTTCCAGATCAAACATTTTCTACCGTATCAAACACTCCCGTTATTCCGCCGTCGGAGTTCATGAGCAACAGCACCAAGTCATACTAACACACACATTTATCGTCAAACACTGTATGTAAATATCATAGCCGCATTGTAAATAACCACATCGTCGCTCACTAGTTTTAAGCTTTTACTCTAAATTAAAATTTCCAAAAGTTGGTTTTTTAAATTTTTTTCCAACATGTATATAGGATAATCATCTCACGTCACTCACTCCATTATCAATCAGTAGCTAGCTTCCACTTTTCTAATTCTTTTGTTTGCTATGTATGTTAACATGTAAATAAGGTTGTATACCAGGAGTTATGTTCTATATGTGAAAATTGTAAACGTATCAGCTTCTGCCATGCGCGAACTCATGCTATCAGCCGTAGCCATAGTGTGGGAATTCATTCCAAATTCTTAGGAACTGGTGTGTAATTCACATACTGGGCGTTTGGAAATAGTACGAGCATGTCGGGCATGTGCAAAAGATTGTGTAAATATAAATGTAATGTAAATGTGATAATAAAGGTATTTTATATATATATATAGTCGCAATGGAAGCGAACTACGATAGTTGACGACCTATTTCCCTATTCACTTAATTACTAATGGATCTCTGTCAATATGTCACGCCGGTGATTCGATTACCTACCACCGTATTTAATGTCGCTAGGGCCGTTCCAATAGGTGAGAATACCAATTAGACACGCCTAGATATTATTATTTATCGGGATGGGGATTTCAGATGCTGAAATTACTGCAATCTAACTGATATTAGGGACGAGAAGAGGGTTAATTGATTCGTGATATCATTATATGTGAACACTCCAAATGTTGATAATAGACAAGTAAAAAGAACTATAAGGGACATACTGTGGAGTCATCCGACCTACCGACAATACCATAGAGGATTTTCTACTGTACAATCGTCTAGCCTGTAACTTTCCATTGGCAACTATATACATAAAATAGTCATCTCGTAGTTTGAATAGTTATTCATAATGGAGAGCTTCACAGGAAAAGCTTCAACTATCACAGACAGAAACTGAAGGCGCAATCTATATTTCAGAACAAGAAAATAACAATCCATTAGGCGTATTTACCTGTATTCAATTCCACGTGTGAACTGATAGTGTCTCATATATCTACACTGACTTGATCTGAGAGCAAAAAACAATTTTCCAAAATAGGTATCTTCATCGGAAATCGAAAATCAAATTACGTAGCCTTTCTAAAATCATGAGAAGACAAAAATTTTCCAATGCTCAGCAAGCAAGAATCATTCATATATAGGATGCCCAACGACTTAAGAAGTGTGTGTAAATATCAAAAAGGTTCAAAAACCATGACTGTTTCTTTATAATTGAAAATATTGTGTGATTCTACCATCAGTCGAGCAATATTGGATTTTGCTAAAATGAAAAGCGTTCCTTCGTTTAGTCATATCTCTTCTGTACTCATGTTAAAAATCACCTAAGAAAAAAATTTCATGGTCTTTTGAGTCAAGTTGATCAAAATAGTACAAAGGTTATATAACGACACGGTAGTGCTTCCGCCAAGGCAAGCCAGGCGGAGCGCAAGGGCACTACCTACCTTTTCTCAAGGAGCTTCGTCGCTATTTTGAACCCTCATAACTTGGGTTTGAGTCATACTAGATAAAAAAAAAATTTTGGGATATGATGTCAATAGTAAAGTTATTGAGTTTGTGAAGCTTTGATCACATAGCTCTTATACTTTAGATTTTATTGATATCTAAGGAACCACGATTCCGTCACTGATTCACTCACTGATGATTATCAAAATGTTTAGGGTACTTCCTCAGGTCCTAGAAAGCTAAAGTTTGGTTTGTGCGCTAGTATTAGCGGACAATATTTTACAGAAACCAGAAAAAAGTATTTTCTCAAATAATGATTCAAATATTATCTATTATAAAAGGCACGTGGATGATTGTATTTTAATATCTCCATCTGATATGGTTGACACTATTTTTGAAAGATTTAACAACTTCCATCCAAGACTAGATTTTACAATAGAGTTAGAAAATAACGACACTATAAATTTTCTGGACGTCACTTTAACCAGAACTGACTCTAGAATTTCTACTAAACCTACTGCTTCTGGTAGATATTTGAATTTCTTCTTAGAAACTAATAGTAGTAACAAAGTCAGTGTCATAAATGCATTTGTCGATCGTGCTATTCTACTCTTAGCACAACCAAATCATCACGACAACCTTTAATATATTAGACGGACGTTGTTGAGAAACAATTATCCATTACCATTTATCAATAAACAAATTAACAAACGTCTTTGTATACTGAACAATAGAAGTAACTCAACATCCTTACCAGCTCTTCCAGATACGGATAAGCCTATATTCACTATTATTCCCTACAATAAAGAAATTCAGTCCAGGATTAAGAAGATGTTCGAAAATTCTAATTCCAAAATCGCTAACAACAATAACTGCAACACCAAAACATCACATTCTAATCTCAAAGACAATGTTCTCAAAGTCAATGCCAGAGATGTCATTTACAAGATTAATTGTATACCTTGCAATAAAATTTATATCAGGGAGACATCCCAACCGCTACATAAAAATCATGCGGCCAGATTAAATTATTGCCATAGTGCATTGACAAGACACACAGTTGAAGAGTGATAAAAATATTTGATTTTGACAACACTGAGATTAACGACAGAATAAATAAAAAACAGCACCGACTTTTAAACGATACTTCATACATCAACATGGGAAAAAATACAAATTTCAATTCACAGACAGACTACAAAATAACATGAAGAACGCTGACATTATTCTAACCAACTTCAGAGCTCCTATCTAGTCACTTTTTGTATTCAGTTACTAATAAGAATTGTTGTCGATATTTTTTGTTCCTCTTCATGTTTTAAAAGTTTTTCTTCAGTGGTATTTCGACTCCACCAATGTATTTGCCACAGATTATTATTTTGTCAACACAGTAACATAACCATTAAGGATTTTTACAATTTCAAAGTATCTAGAAAATTTTTAGATATTATAAAAAATTTGTATTACTTATAGTTATACGGCATGTATTTGTTATATAGCTGAAGATGGGAACTGAAGAATCCCGAAACGTTCAAAAGTAAAAAGATCATTTGACTACAAAAATATATTAAATTGGATCTCTAAGGCCTTCTCCTCTTCCAAGAATCGTTGGTCGGATCCTCAAATTTTCAATTAGTATTAGTACATAAATAACAATAAAATTCTAAAACTTAGAACTTTTACTCGTCAACCCCTTAAAGTAAGGGATGGAAGTTTGTATAAGATATTTGCAAATTTTGATGTTAGAGGTATGAAAATTGGTATAGGGACTTCTTGTTATGGATAACAGTAGAACAAACCCAAAAAAAAAAAACAACAAGAGAATGAAAAAATAATGGTATAATCAACTTACAGAAAGAAGTGAAATCCCACTGAGAACATTTTCATGTGAAATGCTTCCAAGACGAGACCATATGACTCGCACTGTCAAAAAGTTATCAGATCTCACGTAGAGTCAAACTTCTAACACTACACGCCCTAACTCTACAAGCCCTCACTTCGCAAGCTCTACACCTTTGTCATAATATGTGGCTTGGCCATTTCGCTAGAGTCACATGGGCATAAGGCAAAAAATTTATTCACTGTTTATTATTTTTCTCTTATACAATAGCTCTTGTAGTAACGAAACGGCCAAGATACATATTTTGACTAAGGAGCTTGAAAATTAGGGCCTGTAGTGTTAGAAGTTTGGCTCTACATGAGATCTGATATCTTTTTGACAGTGCGAGCCATATGGTCTCGTCTTTGCAACATTTTACATAAAAATGTTTTTAGTGGTCAGTTTTTCCGTACTCATGTTGTTATAATAGTATATTCTATATAAGTATTGGAATGGCCTATATTCTGAACGAGCGAAAAGTGATTACGGTTCGCGAGTGTGGAATACGCCATTCCAAACATGTTGTAGACTATACTTTCTCTAATAACGTTTTGGAAACTCACCAATATTTCAGAGGAAACTTGAAAAATTATTAAACGTCAAACGTCAAATCCAGATATGAATACTTGAATTGTTAGGAAGTAACCATGGTAGTAGTCAAACTGACAGCTTCTGAATAGTCGAAATGATTCTGAAGGCTTAGGGCCAGTTTCACCAAAGCCAGTTAAATGTATCAAGAGGTTATTTGACGTGAAAAATATTGTTGATACAATTGTAACTATAGCTACTAACTCAAAACAACCTCTAGATAAATTTAACTCACTTTGGTGAAACCAGGCCTCACAGAATTATTTTAAACGGCATACGGAATCATTTTAAACGGCATACGGAATCATTCTAAACGATTTTTCAGAATGTCATTCGTTCCAACTTAATTTTTGGTTATGGAATATGCAAGTTGCAAAACAGTGTTGGAGAAAGTACATTATACATTCGAGACTGGTCTATGGTCTAGTTGTGCACCTCGCATCATGGTTACAATTCATATATGCTGTTACGATATATTTTAAAACTCACTATGGGATTTGGAGTTGTGTGCACAATATATCATATTTCCTCAGAAACTTCGAAGTGCGAAAAATGTCAAATGCATGTCAGGATTATCAATTGCGTAACTTTTAAGTTAATAATGACATCAGAATTGAAAAGATTCTTCCTATTATATCCGTGAAAATGGCATTTGACATTTCATAAATCATCTTGATTGCAGCAAAGAGCGACTTGACCTCCAGTCTCAAATTTTGTTGACTTCGACCTTTCTTTTCCGCTAAGATGAAGTAACTCATTATGGAATTCAAGATTTTTCAAATATTTGACGTCAGAAGAATGTCGTATTCCTAACAATAGTGGGGACACAAATCATTCAGAGAGAGAACAAGTTTGAAGCATTTTAAAATTGATTTCGTTTAAGAAAGTGTGAAATTTGACATAGGAGCAATAATTAAAGAAGTGAGTGGAATTTGGATGGAAAACTGTAAGTACCTGGGATAACAATTCTAAGTTGTATGCAACATACTTTTATTTTTAATTGTATTGCAGATAAACATGCGGATTTCAGCAGTAACAACAATATTTTTCGCAATTTCAATTCAAGCACACAAAACCCATAACCGGGGAAGAAGAAATATCAATTTCAATGAATTTGTTCACCATACATTGGCCAATAATAATAATTACCCCCGAGAGTTTGGACAGCTCCACCCCAATTTCGGTGGAGCAGATTTCGTAGTAAATGTGAATCACCAAAATCCGAAATCACTGAGCTCCTGTCCATGCGAACGATACGTCAGAAGTCTAAATAATATATTAGAATGTCTGTGCCCTAGCAGAGCTGTTTATTCAAAGTGTGTGAAAAGTACGGTTTGTGTTTTGAAGAGATTTTGTGATCATGGTCTGCTTTTTGATACAGGAGTTCTTCAAAGTGTGGTTAACCATCCAGTAAGTTATTTTCTTTTTGCATATTTGAGAGTAAAGTATTAAGCGTTTGTATATTATCGGAAAGAACATTAAAAAACCATTAACGTTGGAAAAAATTTGAACAAGGCTTAATTTTCATGAAGTAAACTGAGAAAATATTGTAATTCCTTTTTATTTTGAATATTACATCTACTACGAATTGATATCCACAAGTGTATTTACTACACTACAAAAAGAATTTAGATTAGGTAGGATTATATTGTAATGAGTTTAAGTCTGTTCCGAGTTTCGAAGCTCTAATCATTGTATTTCTAAAATTGGATTGAATTTAATTCAATACCTCCAAAGTTCTCCCTATTGTTCAAGAGGATGTACAACAGGTCAGTTGACACTTTGTGCAATAGGTCAGTTCTGTGGAGGTTTGCGGGAGTCTCATCAATAACCAAGTAACACCACATTTTGAATTTTATTGCAGATAGAGCTTTGTGATGAATCCACTCACACATGCTGCCTGCCTCCAATAGAAATCAGGCAAGAAACTAAAATCGAAGAGCACAATGTTACTAACTATGTTATCAGGCCATTTATAGATACAATAGATAGAACTATTGGCAAATATATTGTTTCCGGAAACTCTAATCTGAACAACAGTCCATCACCTCAAACAACATTGGAACAGCCGCAGAAATACTTTCAATTAAATCAATTGCAGTCAGGTCAAATTCAATCAAGTCACTTGCAGCCACATCAAATGCAAGTCAATCAATCTCAGCCAGGTCAAATTCAAGACAGACAATTTCAATCAACTCTTCTGGAACCAAATCATTTTCAATCAGGCCATTCGCAGCCGGGTGACATTCAGTTAAGTCAAACTCTACCAAATCAGTTCAAAACAAGTCAGATTCAAGCTGGCCAGCTTCAAGGAAGTCAAATTCAACCAGATCATGCATCAAATTCAAGTGAATCATCGGATAAATTTAAAAATACAGATAAGGAATCTTCAACCGAAAGTGCTGGGGGTGTTGATTTAGTTTTCACCTCAACTGAAGTTATACCAAGTCGCCGAACAAAAGCCCCAAGCTTATTGCGACCTACAAGACCACCCATTGATACTCCAACTCAATCAATTTCAGAAATAGAAACTACTGAATTTGAAGTAGGAATATTAAATTCTGCCACTGACAGTAATGAAGAATCATCGACGAATGATTCTTTGAATCCTGATGAGCTTGCAAACATATTTGGAACACAGCCAAGTTTATCAGCAGAACAGTCTGAGATTGAAGACCAAAATATAGACGCAAAAAATAATGTAGGCTTGAACACTCCAAGAACAGTGATTAACCCAACCACTAGGGATCAAATACCAATAATTGGCCAAAGAATCAACGTCGAAGAGATCGCTCATAATTATCCAACAGCCGCACCAGCTTTCAATCAGGTACAAGAAGACATTTTCGATGTACAAAAATCTATCGTTCTGGAACTGATTCCGCCAGCAAAACCGGTCGATGACTCAAATTTAGATCCAGAAGATACAAAGCTAATCTTGAAAACATGTCCTGCTACAATGAAGTGTGTACAAGACATGTATTGTACTGCAGAAGGAAATATATCGACTGTACCCGTTATTCCAATTCAGAAAGAAGAACATCAAAAGAACTCATTATTGGTAAGAATTCCAATATATTCATTATTATTTTTACGAGGGTTACAAGCCAATATTGAATATTTCAGAGCTGCAGTGATGAATACTCTGGTCGCGTTGGGAAATGCTGCTTCCACAAAAATACGTAAAAATATTCTATCAATGAGGTGCTGCCGAAACTGTTGCGTTAGGAAAGAAATATTATCAAATAATTGACAGCATTTCCGTTTTTGTATCACTCACATTCACTCATCCAGTCAGCTTCAACCATTTCATCTAATGAAATATATGTCACGGAAAGTCTAAGCCACAAACAACTCCAAATCTGTCAATTTGCGGTTGTGTCTAATTTGCCAATTCGTGGTTGTGATTTAATTTCCATTCTATTCTTTCCACTATTTTTAGGTCTTCTACTTCTTTCATCCATGATGATCTTGGTCTTCTTCTCTTTCTTCTTCTTACTGGGTTTTATTTTAGGATTGACTCTATTGTGTCTTGTTCCTTAGCTTCTCATACGTGTTCAGATCATTTTATTCTTTGTACTATTATTTTTTTACTACATTTTCTTCTTCTAATTCTTTCTTTATCTCGTGATTTATTCTTGGACTATATTCGTGTTCTGATACTTTCCATTATCCCTAAATCTTCTTCGCCTTTTTTCGTCATTGTCAATATTATTGTCTTATATATTCTCATTTTTGTTGTTTCAGATAGGGTTTCACTTTCAATGGTTTATTATTTGTGTAGAAAGCTCTGTTTGTTGCTACTATTTTCTCTCCTATTTCTGCTTTATTTGTTGTTGTGACACCTAGATATTTGAATCTGTCTACTCTTTCAAAAGTATATTACCCAATTTTAATATTTTTATGCTCTGTTGTATCCTTGATTTTCATTATTTTAGATTTATTGATATCTATTTCTAGTCCTTTGTTATAACTTTCTGTTATTATTTCGTATAACATTTATTCCTTCTTTTGTCTATTTTTGTTATGATCATTATATCATCAGCATATGCTATTATTTATCCTGCTTTTGTTATTGTTTTTTTCTATGTTATTTTTATACTAAATTTAATAAAGTTACTGACAGCGCATATCCTTGCCTAACTCATTCGTTCATCCAAAAATCTTCTGTTTCTCATTTCTGTGTTATATACTAATTATTGTTTTCCTCACTGTCATTGCTATCAGTCTCCTCAGTTTTCCTGGTATTTTTAATTATTCCAAAGCTGTAATCAGTTTTTCTCTTTTGATTGAGCCAAAAGCTTGTTTTAAATTCACGAATAATATCTCTGTATTCATGTTATATTCTATGGTCTTCTTAATTATTTGTTCTACTATATGTATGGCGCCCGTTGTTGATTTTCTTTTTATGAAGACGCGATTCGGTACAACGGTGGTTCTTGTTACATTTGCCAACCTTTTCTGTATAATTTTAAACAGGGTCTCCTACTAAGTATCCAGCTGTGTAATTTCTCAGTAATCCTGGCATCCTTTTTGATCTCCTTTTTCATGAATTGTGACAATCTGTTCCATTTCTAACTCTTCTGTTATTTTGCCTTCCCTCCGTATTCAAAATATGAACTCATATATTGGTAGCTGTTTTGTTTCACCCCAATATTCTAAGAGGTCCATGGTAATTTTGTCTGATTTAGGGGTGTTTCCGTTGCGAATGTTTTCTATACCTCTTTCATTTCTTTTAAAGTAGGTTCCGTTTTTGTGTTTTTGTTTTCTTGTGTTTCGTCTTCCAGGTTTTGCTCATAATGTCTTGAATTGTTGTTCATTTTCTGCTATGTTTCCAGATGTTTCTTTTACCCCATACATTTTGTGTTTATAGGATCCATTTTGATTCATCATTTGGTCATTCTTGACCAGTCACCCGAGGTGATAGTTTGTCTTACTGAATAATTCTTTTCATTACCATGTGACTATAATTTTTGTTCTATCATTTTGGTTCAAGAACTGTGCTTTTTGCTAGTTTAAAAATATATGGAGAAGAAACGATATCAAGGTTTTCCTTAGGAATCTATTTATGGGAAAAAATTCATCCATTCGCTGAAGATGGTTGCTGTGACAACCGAAACGTCCAAATAAACTGTGTCTACAATGACTTTGATTTGTCGCAATCCTTTGAACCAACCAATTTCCAATAATAATATTGTATTAAAGTCGTCGGATTGTGAATAACAAAGAGGATAAATAATTAGGTCATCTCCTTCATTGCAAACGTTTCAGTATATATTAAACCTTCATCAGTGCCTGAGGGCAGGAAAAACACAAAAATACACATACAATATTATCACAGGCTATAACAACCCTTAATATCAAATAATAATTAACAATATTATTAAATAAATACTTTAGAGATAGGAAGCAAAACAAAAAAGCTGTCAGAGACAACACATTCTTTCTAGAAGGAACATGTTGTCTCTGACAGCTTTTTTGTTTTGCTTCCTATCTCTCAGGTATTTATTTAATAATATTGTTAGTTATTATTTGATGTTAAGGGTTGTTATAGTCTGTGATAATATTGCATGTATATTTTTGTGTTTTTTCTGCCCTCAGGCACTGATGAATATATTATATACTGAAACGTTTGCAATAAAGGGGATGACCTAATTATTTATCCTCTTTGTTATCCACAATCTGACGACTTTAATACAATATAACTTTTACTGGATACGATCAACAACAATTCCAATAATAATGTTAATTTGTTGGTGAATTTTGTTCGTGCTCTTACTTCTTTTTTCTTCTTCTACATTTGTTGTTTTATTTCCTATTCATAGTCTCTTGGTTTTCCCAAGGTTTTTGTTGCATTCATTTCTCAGTTTTTTGTTCTCGTTTTTATCTTTAATTTTTCTTGTTGATATCTATTTCAAACTTACGGCAGCTTTTTCTTCTAACATTACTTTGTTTTGTGCATTCAACCAACTTTTCTCATTTCTAATGTTATTGTGGTTTTTTCTAATTTATTTTTGTGCTCTCCATCAGGTCTTGACAAAAATTATTCATGATTTGAAGGGAGCTATCACGAGTTTTCTTCAAAAAATGACATTTTGAATATGGCACGTTGTTCTGTGATCGTCGAATCTCATGTATGGTTGCATTTTATTATAAATAAATGTATGTATTCATTCATTCATACAATAATAATTAAGGAAGGGTACAATCTAATTTATTACAAGTTTTTGAGGCCGGTAAAGGAAAATTCATATACAAAACATAGGAATCATTAATGGTAACGTAATTAACCAAGGTTACTTGCAAAACAGAGCATTTGACAACCCAAGCATAGACAACACCTATTTGGAAGTGTTGTCAAGTCAATATATTCCTTGAATGGAAAATAATAAAGTTCCATACAACAAGTTGAAGAAGCGGTACGTACATCGACGGGCTTCTTTATTTGTGTCTTTCTACTAGTGCAAAGAGATAATAGGTAATGAATCAAGTCGGATTCACTGCATTGGAACAAGATAGAATAAAATTTGAACCCAAAATCAAGAAACAAATTTGGCCTCAACTTGCAAAATTGGATGGGGAAGAATTTAGTCCCTTTCGAATGAAATTAACCTCAAAACTGGATTTGGATCGTTTTAGTCAACTGATATCAAGAATAGAGTCGAAATTTACGGATTAAAGAGGTAATGAACTATTTTTTTCTTGTCATAGCCGATTTCTTCTTTTAGCATATATCAAAGATAGAGATTCGCCCCATTTTGGATATTCTATCTTGATACACTACAATTAGCTCTGCGATTTCTGCTAAATTCAACTGCATTAGTTGACATACTGCTTCTCAAGACTAGATCATTTCCCAAATTGAAAAATAGTTCAAAAAAGAAAAAATTTCAAAACCTCAAGTAGCGACAAAGCAGTTGTTGACAATTGGGTAAAGTGGATAAAAGAAGTACTCCTGAGAGTAGAGGGATTGTTGAAAGAAGTGTGCGTCTCCCAAGGACAAGCATCTTGATGGAGACGACATCGATATTGACTAAAACTAACACTACCTTCTGCTACAGCTTTAAGTTTGATACTTTTGAGACAAATTTTGCAATATAATGATAATCAGGTGATTTTTATACTTGTATTCGAATGTTATTATGAGATCTGTATGTGGAAACAAATACATTATCATATTGTACGCCATGGAAACTGATTTATCAATGGTCCTCTTTGTGTGCTGGTACCAAACACATTTGAAATGTTGTTAACTTCAAACAAAACAAATATTGTTAGCTACAAGCTATTGTTCCGAAAGCACTAATTATAAATGTTAATAAAATCAACTCAAATTACTTTGCACAGGATCATTGTTGTTCTTCGTTCAAACAAACTGTAGCATTGTGATACAACACCTCTTGTGCTATTAGACTTTCATGTTATTGAATATAGCACAGGAGGTATTATTAAAACTTCAAAATCAGTTTCGTTCAGCGAAGACATTATTGGCTTCTTCAATCACGTGGGGCTTTGCTTATTACCCTCAAAGGCTTTCGACACACAGTTTTAATATCTTTATCGAAAACTTCATGATACTGCTTCGTATAGATTTTAATTAAAATTCACACATCCGTTGATCATCTATGGTATTATAATCACTTCTTGGTTTTGTTGTTGACTGTTATACATCAATTAATCAACCCTATTCTAATCACTGAAATGGTGTGAGTCTGGTAATTCGATTCTAATTTTGTTAAGATATCCAGAATATGACAAATGTTCAATATTGTTTCTTGGAATATTTCCTCCCTAAAAGTCAGTAACCATGTTAAAAACAGATCCGATCAAAATTCGGGCTCCACACATTGGAATCGTGTTCTCCATACAGCTTGTAATCCGTGGTGAATAATTCATCTGGAGTCCGGGTTTTCGCTCCAGGCATCGTCCCAGACAAAGACAGATAGCCTGTCGCCTCTGGTTCCATAGGGAACAACACACTCACGTTGTCACGTGACTAGATGTGACGCCGGTCGTTCAAAAACGAACGGATCGGTGAGAAAATAGCCTAGCGTGTGGTTAATTTTGCTCTGGGGATAGCCAAACAACACCCGATGTCTGTAAGAGCTATAAAAGAATAGATACCTACTCAGGGTCAGAAATTGGTGTAGTGTAGGAAAGAAACTTACTGATGTTTATTGTCAATGTATCTTCTCAAATAAAGTATGATCACAATGTCTTTAGACTTGGCATTTCCATTTATCAAAAATAACGAGTTTGAACGATTTGTTCCGCAAAGATTTTTTTATTTTTCAAAAATCGTTAAATAATAAACTCGACCAAAAAAAGTTAGACTCTTCTGAGGGGGCTTAAAATACTAACTATAATGTAACTTCATGTAATCTAAGTAAGAATCCAGTAATAAAAAAGTCCATCACCTTGTGAAGCTTCCTCTTTCTTGTTAACAGAAAGCAGTGGCAAACTGCATTGTATTTTATATTTGAAATACATTCAGTTCGGATGTCATGACAATAAAAGAGAGTGTACCTCGACCAAAGGACTATACAGTTCCGCAAATCTTGAGTTGACGAAACTGGGTCAGACTGGAAAATCTTCCAGGAGAAATAGAACAAGAGTACAGGGCAAGGCGCGGCCATCACCATCTCCATAATAACAAAAGTGCTTTTCTAGTCAACAAGAATTCACTACACAACGACTGAAGATAGGAGATTCATTACTGTTGCAACTGAAGTTGAACAGACGCATGACATGATACTGGCGTAAGTGGAGAGGTTGTATTTATTGCAAGACTTGTTCCATAATAACTCATTTGAACTATAATTAAATATTGCTCAATATCATAGTTGAAGTGATCACAGAAGTACAGATTCAGTTAATCACCATCATCCAAAACTCGTTTATAAATTTGATATTCTTCAGGAGCAGTATCTCAATTTTATCAGTAGTCTAAAATTTGAAAAGTGAAGAATCAGATTCTGGTTCCAGTAGCCATGTACAAATAATTGCTAAATATCGATGACATCTATCAGCTTAGACGTTTAGGTCTCAATATTATCATTTATAATAAGGTGGTTCTGCTAGATAAGCAATCTCGCCAGCTTGTTGCGAAATTCTGAATGTAGAGTCGCTAATCCTTGAAGGAAATGAAACCAATAATTTTTTCAAAGATATATTCGAATTTATAATCAGAATTAATCTTGATAAAAACGACTTTTGATTTCAAATTCTGTATAATTATTGGAAATTTCGACGTTTTGTTCCTTTGATCAAGGATCTCCTTCAGAAAACAATGATACAAAATAAAATAAGGCAAGTAACTAGATACTGAAAATATACGGAGTATTAGATGTAATAACGAGGATATCACACCTGAACAAAAAAAAAAATCCTTTGGAGTTCACCAAAGGCTTAAGGAAAACCACGTGAAAACCTCAAACAGAGGAATATGTCCTACTTGGTACAGCTCCGCACATATCTCAAATCACCAAATACTCGACATTTCAACAAGGCGGCGTAGCGCTACTCTTTGCTGTTGGTTTGGCTCACAACTGCAAAGTCAAATAGTCTTCAGTATATTTTATTGAATGGAATTTTTTGAAGAGAAGACATTAGAAACTAGTGATTATGAACCATCCTTATGGCTTCGTTACGTAGATGATGTTTTTGCCATTTGGTCCCATGGTCGCGATAGTTTGAATGGTTTTTTGAACCATTTGAATAAAATCCATGAAAATATCAAATTTATGTCAGAAATCGAGAATAATGGCTCTTTACCGTTTCTTGATGTGAATTTAAAACAAACCAATGCTAATACACTCTTGGATACTGTTTATAGAAAGCCTACACACACAGATCAATATATTCATGCTGATTCACTCCACCGTCCTGCACAAAAGTACGGAACAATTAAATGCTTATTCCAAAGGGCCAATAATATTTGTCATCCTGATGAATTTGATAATGAAATTAATAATCTAGGAGTGATTTTTCAGAAAAATGACATTAGTTATCATTCCTTCAAAAAGGCTCTTCGAGCCAAGTTCACCAATACTACTGTTGAGGCTACTAGCGTGAGTGAAAATTATGTTTCTTCACCTTATGTGAGCAATGTTTCAGAGAAGATCGGAAGGATCTTGTCAAGATATAATTCCAAAGTTTCTCTCGCTCCGATAATGAATATCAAGCAGTTCATGAGACCTTCAAAGGACGTGATTCCCCTACAATCTTCGGGTATTTATAAGATACCTTGTATCCGTGGGAAAACCTACGTTGGACAGACGGGCCGAATTGTGTACACTCGCATTGCTGAACATAGGAGATGCATAAGATTGAACCATCCAAATAAATCTTCTGTAGCTGATCATGCCATCCAGTTTTTGCATGACATCAAGTTTGAAGAAACAAGAATAGTTGCAAGATGCTCATTGATTCATGGTGGATTGGTCAGAGAAGCAACTAAGATACTTAAACATCCAAATCACTTAAACCATACTGATGGTTCTGGATTATCAGATTTTTGACTATCTGTAATCAATAACACACATATAATGACTATGTTTTAGTTGATGTAGCTCTGTGTATATTCTGGATCATTAAATACACTGAAGACTAATTGACACTGCAGTTGTGAGCCAAACCAATAGCAGTGTAGCGCTACGCTGCCTTGTTGAAATGTCATGTATTTTGTGATTTAGGATGTGTGCTGAGCTGTACCAAGTAGGACATATTCCTCTGTATGGGGTTCTCACGTGGTTTTCCACAATCCTTAGTTAAATGCCAGAGGATTTTATTTTTTTTGTTTAGGTGTGACATCACATCTAATATTCTGTATATTTTCAGTATGTAGTTACTAGCCTCGTTTTATTTTGTATCATTGTTTTCTGAAGAAGATCCTTTGTCTAATGATCAAAATGTCAAAGTTTTCAATAAGTATACAGAGTTTAAAATTAAAAGTCGGTTTTATCAAATAAAATTCTGGAAAATGTATAGATTATTAAAATTAATCTTATACCAGAAGTATTCTTGTCAGAAAGACGGTTCACATATCGAGCTGCGAAGCCTAGGGTTCCGGCCCGCGTAGTGGAAGTCTGCAATAGCATTGTTCATGAAATATTTTTGAAACTTAGCATGCGTTGATTCTACTATATTGTTTCGGACAGTTTCATCTCAATAAGCAGTAATAATAGGACCAAAGACGTTTTTCAGTATCATATTGAATGAATAGATGATTGATGAGGCAACATTGTTGTATGATAAATTAGAGAAACATTCTTGCATTCAATTGAAACGGTGGCTGAAGTGCCACGGACGGAAATAGAGTGGTAACAAAGAAGAATTATTGAAGAGGTTAATATTATTTTCTGTATTCGTCATTCTTGTATCATGTTTATCCTCGAATTTATCTTATTAGTAATTTAGTCATCAACTATTACAAATTGAAATATATGACAGCTGTGTGATAGTATTTATAATAAATATCATGAATGTCAAGCAATTATGTATTCGCGAAGTATAAAATGTACAATCTTCGAATGATAGAAAATACCTTAATTTTCAATTCTTTTATCGATATTAAGCTAAGTTTAGCTTATGTGGGCCCAGTGCCACTACTAAAATAAAGAAAACAAATATATGTGTCCTTTGTTATGTGATCCAGAGTTTGAAATCTTCACGTCTACACGATTTCAACCACGAATCACATTTTGCACACCCAGAACAATTTTTAATGTGCACTTCACCAGAAATTTGTGCTTTCTTCTGTCGATTTGTGAAGTAAATAGTACATATTATCTTCTCGTAACAATTTTGACCGACTGTCACTTTGACATATTCTAAAACAACACCGTTTTGTAGTTCCTTTCCTGCCTTTCCGATCTTCTATAATTAACTCAGCTCAGCTACAACCATTTATAATATCAATTATCCCTTTATATCAATAAACTATTTGTATTCAACATTGGAAATACACTTTAACAATATTGCTTCATGTTAACTGTACGAAACTGTCCGAAACAATATAGTGCAGTCAACGCATGCTAAGTTTCCAAAGTATTTCATGAACAATGCAATTGCTTATGATTTTTCATTACTGTGCACACTATAGTAAATAGAAAGTTTTTGTGTTATACACTTTGAATGATGAGTTATACTTGAAAATTTAGGACTAAAACGTCATAATATCAAACCTGACTCTTCAATATGTTCTGCAAAACATTGTAAACTTTAATCGACAATTGTCGAGAGCTTTTTGGGGGAGGGAGTAGTAAGCTCCGCCACACGCATTTAGACTCTTAAATTAATGATGGCATTCAATAACTCCTCCACTCGCACTCATGTACCCGAATAAAGCTCTCTCGTTTGCATTTATAGATGATTTGCTATTTTTCGGAAGAAAGCTGAACCCTTTTGATGTACTGGCTATTCGAATAGCATACACTAAAAGTTATTTTGAAGTTATTGACTGAAGTTTATAATGTTACCCAAATGAACATAACACATATTGAAATATTGATATAGAGCCTGTTATTCGAGACACATACTTATTCTATGTTTCTTAGGCACAGAGGATCGATAATATTTGATGCTTTTAGTTTGAAACTTTCTGATACCAGACAAGCATAAATCCTTCAGGTTTCATGAGATAAATGTATATCTTTATAATGGATTTACAATAATTCGAAGTTCTATTTTACAGAGTGGTAGCTTTGCAGCCGTTTCTACCAATCTAGACCGCTATAAAATATATAGGTCACATGATTTGTCTCGAAAATATTCGCGGACAATATATATTTCAATTTTCATTGGAAGAATATGTATAACACACGAACTTTCTACGTACTATATAGTGCAGAATCATGAAGAATCATAAAGATTATGATATAACGTAGATTTTGCGATTGCATACTTCCACGTGGGCCGAAACTCTAGGCTTCGCAGCTCGATATATGAACCGTCTCTCTGACAAAAATACTGCCTCAATAAGATCAATTCCAATTATGAATCAAACTCACGTAATTCTTCTGCTTTATGTTAAATTTTTGCTCGTGATTTTAGCTTGTTTCATTAACAATTTCCAATAATATTTGAATATATATCTTTGAAAATAGCATTATAGTAATTTACATAACAAGACCATTACTTAGAACTCGCTTCGCTCGCTCGTCATCTACCGTGAACGCCCGTAAAGTTCGGGTTACGGTCAAGCATTGTACAATGTTTTACATTATACTGAATCGTAGATATATCAAAAATAAATTATTGGAACGTACAGTAAAATACATTAAATTATTTGATCGTAATAGTCTTTGAAACATAAAGCAAATGTTACTATGACAAATGTTGTATAAAACAAAATAAAATATTATTTTGAGCTGTCAGTTATGGGTAGTTTCAACGTGCTCAACCTTTCTGACGAAATTCTGCAAGAAGCTGAAGAAGCTAATAGAAAATTAATACCAGAAAAGTCAAGCAACCGATATGATAAAGAACTAGAAGATTTTAATGAGTGGAAAAGGAAAAATAATGTCAGTATGGTCCTAAACGAAACTGTTGTGTTGGCATACGTATCTAAATTATCAAAGAAATACAAACCGACAAGTTTATGGACTAAATTTTCAATGTTGAAGAAAGCCTTAATTGTTAATGTCGACGTTGATATATCTAGGTTTGTTGTGGTAATTACCTTATGAGTTATGTAGTAATCAAATTGATCCCGTAGATTTAGCAAGGTTATTCTATTTTTGAAGAAACAAAATATTAATTTTATGCCGAAGAAATCTAAGGTTTTGTGTGTTGCGGATTGTCGCAGATTTATTCTGGAAGCTTCGGATGATTTCTTACTATGTAAAGTTGTGCTTATCTTTGGACTATATGGTGCTTGTCGCCGAGATGAATTACTTAAACTAACAGTAGATGATATCGAGGACCATGAGAAGTATGTGCTAGTAAAGCTGCGAGATACCAAGACATATACTTCCAGGTCATTTATTATTCCGGATGCAAGTGAATTATTAAAGCCTTATGATATTTACCAAACGTATGCTAAGCTACGTCCGCGTAATGTTGGAACTAGACGCTTTTTTTTGGGGTACAAACAAGGAAAATGTGTTGCGCAGCCGGCTGGTATGCATACTATTGGAGGTGTACCGAGAAAAGTAGCAGAATTCCTTGGTTTAGATCACCCTGAAAAGTACACGGGCCATTGTCTTAGACGAAGTGGTGCTAGCATGGTTGCAGAGTCTTCGGGAAATATTCTACCAGTGGAACAAATTGGTGGTTGGCAATCATCAAAAGTGGCAGAAGGATATATAGAAGAGTCTATAGCAGGCAAAATGAAAGTTGCAAATATGGTTTTTTCGACCAACCCACACAACGAAACCTCAAATGCTATCGTTGCTTCATTATCTTCGACAGAGGAAGTTTCTACCGAAAATGTGTGTGCAGCCTCTTCTAGTTTGGTGATTACGGGGAACTCCAGCTGTACAGTTAATGTCCATTTATGCTGCAAACAGAATCGTTTCTAAATTATTGTATATATTTGTATTTTTCGATACTTTCAATAAATAACGTTATTATTATAACGGGCAGCCCGTTATAATTTTAACAGGCTTAACCCGTTACAACTCACTTTACCATTAGAGACAGAGCTCTGTTATGAGACGTTTACGATTCAGTATAATGTAAATTTCATTTCTTTCAAAGATTAGCCAATCTATATTTAAAGCTTCGCGACAATACGGCGAGATTGCTTATTTAGTAGGACCAAGGATGACTTATACCCTCTAGGTCTAGATGAATCATTCCATGTCTTTCTACATTATTTGTTTTGAAGTCGGCAGGACAGAAAGAGAGGTACAAGGATAGAGATATGTTTGGTCTAGTTTAAATATTTGTCACAAGATGTCACTAAGACCATCTGTCAGTTGAAATCACAATAAACTATGAATATTGAATGATGATGCATATGCATCATCATTCAGTTAGATAGTAAGTATTATATTTTTGATGTAATCTATCATTATAGACCGAACTTTTGCAGTGTATTGGTGCAAGTGCCAATATGTAAAAGGAGGATCAGTATTTTGGCACGTATATGTACATAAATTTGAATAATTCAATAGAACGTATTTGATAAAATGTTTACGTAGCTGACATCTAGTGGAACAATACTAAAGTAGATCAAACATATCTCTATCCTTGTACCTCTCTTTGTGTACTGCCAGCTTGAGAACAAACAGCTTCTTGCTTTGTCTAGATTCTAGAATATATCCTGTTCTTCGAGTAGGACCATCCTTTTTATAATAATAATAATAATATTGAGACCTGGACGTCAGAACTGACAGATGTCATCGATGTTCAACAATTTGTACATGGCTACTGGCTCCAAATTATAATTTTTCGAGTTTTTGACTGATTGATTTTTTACACGAAACCTATACTACGGATAGAACTGAGACCCCCGAAGAGCAGTGCACTCCAAGAATATCACATTTATTGAAAAAAAAAACATCATGTCAAGCAGAGCTCTTCTCCAGGCTGTTAAAATGGAAAGTGTCCAAAAATATCATTAATTTCCTTCCGGTTCTTGATATTCCGAATACTTCTGTAATAATTACCATGAATATGTTTCCATCTTCGACTGTATGAAATTCAGCTTTTTTACATCATTCTCAATATAAAAAGAATGCTGTCGTGAAAAACTTTGCGCATACAGGGTGTTGAGAAAGATGGTAAAAAAATGCCATGGCATATACATTTCGATGTGCTGATTCACAATTAAGAAGAATTTCTAATTGGTGAAATTATGAGGGTACTTCAAGAAGAATACGTTTATAGTACCACTGGTAGACACGATATTTTTGATGTAGCCAATAAATGAGTGTTTCAACCACGTAATTAATGTTGAACAATAAATTAATTAATTTTATTCTGCTGTTTTGTGATAATATTTACACTGTCACTGATCATAAAATTGAGTAGTTGAACATTGGTGTGGTTTCTCTATAAAAGTGATGAAACATGCCTTCATATTCCAATATTGTAATGATCGCTTTGATTTTTATGTATGGTCGTGCTAATGGGAACGCAATTCAATCGCGGCGTCTATATGAAGAAGCCTATCCAAATCGCGCATTGGCTTCATCCAGAAATTTTTCAAAAAGTTCCCAACGATTGGGGGATACTAGTTCACTACATGAACGTTTTACCGATAGTGGACGGTCGAAGACAGTAGTTACACCCGAAGTTGAAGAAAGAGTGTTGAATATTATTGAAGAAGATTCCGAAACAAGTGTTGGAAGGACATCCGCTAAAGTGAGTATTAGTGGTCCTCTTATTTGGAGAACTCTTCATTCTCATCTTCTACATCCATACCACTCCCAACTTAATCTTCCGGTTTATCAAGCCAGAATGGAATTTTGTCTGTGGATTTTACACCAGAATGCCGAAAATCCAGATTTCGTTTCCAATATTCTTTTTACAGATAGGGCCGCTTTTACTAAAGATGGAATATTCAATTTCTATAATGATCATGTTTGGTCAGATAAAAATCCTCACGCCATTGTCGAATCACACTATCAAGAGCGATTTAGCTTCAATATCTGGCTCGACATTTTAGAAGACACTTCAATAGGACCAGTTGTTTTATCCGATAGGTTTAATGATGCCGCATATTACGATTCTCCACAAAATGAGTTACCAGTGCTCTTGGAACATGTATTAATTAATAATTAATCAAAGAATGAATATGTGGTTTATGCAAGATGAAGCTCCGCCTCGTTCTACGCTTTGTGTTAGAGACCACTTGAACCACAGGCTCACGGGAAGATAGATAGGAAGAGGAGGCATCCTAGATCCCTGGATTCAACATCACTCTCATCGAGTATTATTAATTTCAAAATGCACCTTACAATTCAGGTTTGAAAGAACACACTGCATTAAGAATATTAGCAACGTTCGAAAAACGTTCGACTATCATAAGAAAGCGATATATAGATAGCAATATAGAAGATAAGAAAAGATAAAGTCCCGTAGATTATTATTGCTAAAAAAAAAATCGAAGAATGATGAATGGACGTAAAATGTAGGTGATTAATTCCAAGTATCAAATCAATTTCAACAGCACACTCTACTCTGAATTTATGTGTTAGAAATGATGCAATTAGTGAATGAAATAATGTTTGAAAGTTCAATGAAGATTTATGAAGTTCCACCCTTCAGTTTTTTATTCAGGAAAATATGTATTCAATGATACAGAAAATTTATTTCAAGTAAGGAACCATCGCTATGTTGAGGACTTAATAGCACGTCCGATCTTATATTCGTGATGAAGGTAGAAGCAATGTTCTCGTATTTATCTTGACATTAGTGATTCCTTCATCTCTCAATGTTCATAGCAATATCTTCCAAACAATGTAGTGAGATATATTGCCTTTTTTAAATTATCTTAGAAGTATTTTCCTCTAGCCATGAGGTATATTTTTCATTTGGATTTAACATTTTTCATAAACTTTTCCAATCACTTTCCAGTTATTCTTTCATTAAAAGTTGTTTATCAGAGCCCTGGTTCAATACCAGAAACAAACAAGTACAGAATTTTAAATTTTGATATATGATGTATCCTCAGACAAGTATTTCAGCAAAGTGGTATTCAATTTTAGTGTTTTTCATTCCACTACTCTATTTTTATATTTTAGAGAATTTGAAGTCATCAATTTTCAGATGACAGTTACATGGAAACCCCAATCCTGTTGAATTTAAATTAAATTCGGTTTTATAGAGTGTTGAAAGATTGTTTCTAGTATTATATCCGATTTATTGTTTGTAGATATGTTCGTAGACGACATCTTGTATCAATGGACGGTTGAAAAAGAGCTGTTACTAAATTTTTGGTTTGTTAATTTTCACAAATTGATTTGCAATTCTTCTTCCTTTTAGTATGGATTTATTAGAAGAGATTTAGAGACGGAGAGAAATTTAAGTGTCTTCTAGCGTTTACAATGTCAGAATAAACACTGCTTTTACGTGGAGAATTTCTTCAACTGTAAAACGTGCTCAGGTTGCGAATTATTCACAGAAGGCTCATATATCGTCAAATCCTGCATCATATCCTTCTAAAGCCTACGCTGAGTGTTTATTTGATTTACGCGAGCAGCAAAGAATTTATTAGAAAATCCGTATCATATTTACATAAATCCGAAAAACTTTGAGAAGTAACTAGCAACAAAATATGAATCAAACTGCCGGAATTGAAGTACGTGATAACTCCTTACGGTGCAACTCAAGAGATTTAGTAATTTAACTATCATAAAGAATTTTCGTTGAGCAAGAAAACATCAAATAAAAATAAAAATGTAACATGAATGAAATATGATTGCTGTTTGTATTAATTCACATTCATTTCGGAAATGTATTTTAATTGAATTGATTCATACAAATATATCTATAATTCAATAACTGTCTGCACTCTGTTTTCAATTTGAAACATTTATTCACAAAACTTTATTATACCATCAATATTTCTCACTAGATTCGAGTATTTTCCATTCCCTTCGGAATCCTTTCCACGTGCGAACAAAACAGGCCAAGTAATTAAAATGCAGATGAAATACTAACTAATGGAAAAATTTCATCCTCTGAATTCATGCATGCTTTAACATCATAATTAAATCACGAATTCAGAAGTACAACTAACACTTTTTCATATGACCTGAAATTCTGCGGTCTTGCAGAACGCTTAAATTATTCCACATACGTGTTACAAAATTTGCACGGAACGTGATACCAATTAGAGAAGAAAGTGTTCCCTGTTCTGACACTAATGACGTATGACGACACAATTTTGAGGGTGGAGAGAATAAATGCCAATTCACAGTGTGCGTAAATGTAAGGAGTACGTAACCGTAAACATAAACGTAATAGAGCAAGATCCCAGGCCCGCCAGACGTTACTTATTTTCTGAGAAACAAAATGTGTGGAATAGAGTAGTGCTAGTATGTACTTTGATCATACGCATATTTGCTAGTTTGTGCCGACGGCCAATTTACAGATACGAGGTGCTAGAAGTACGTTAAAACATTAGTAACTTTCCTCAAATTCTGAGTGCTGATTTTTATCTATGTTCTAGAGAATATTGTTAAAAATCAATAATCGACACTGCCAGACACTGCCCATCGGCGGTAATTTTTGCTAGACCCTTTGAAGCTCGCAAAAAAATAACTTCATGTTACTTATAGTCTGAGTCCTAATTTTTATATATAATACTCAGAGAACAATTTCAATACTTTTTGTAGAGAGCCAGACTAATCGTAGGGGCCAAACATCCTCCAGGCAAAATTAAAATATCGCTGTGAGTATGAGAGTGAGCGTGATAATTAGATGGTTTTATAACGTAATTTCATTGAATTCATGCTGCTAATGGTGTAATGGAAGTTTTCAATAATAATTAAGTAATATGTCAACGCTTTATTATAGAGATAATTCCAATACGATGGAATACAAATACAATAAAACCCCTAATGAAAATTTTTAACATTCGGTTGTTGACTCAAAGACGAAAGTAAAAGTTTAAAAGAAGATTTAGAAACAAAATCACAAGAAAGTTCTACAAGTTTGAAAGAAGATTTAGAAACAAAATTAAATGAAAAATTGGGAAAATTGGAAGAAAATTCCAGAAATCTGAGAGAAGAACTACATGGAAAAATGGGGGAAAATACAAGGGAAGTTGAACAGTAACTGAAAGAATTCAGAGAAAATTCAAAGGCATGGGAGGAAGTATTTGAATCTAATTGTATAATGCTAGAAGAAGAATTGGATAAAAAAATTAAGATTTTTGAAAAAAAGTATAAATTTGGTGTTCCATCTCCAGAGAAAACTTCAAAAGCTGAGATAATTGAATTATCTACATCAAATTCTGACTCCATAACAAAAATATGTGTCAACCCTTGTACCTTTGATGGTCAAACATTTTGGATTAATTACCATAGACATTTTAATACCTGGAATGATACTGAAGAAGTTTCAGCGCTAATGATTGCTCTTCGAGGAGATGCAGTAAATATTTTACAGACTATGCCACCGAAGGAAGACAATATTTATAAGAAATTGGTCAAGCGACTGGAGCTGCGATACGGCCATGCACACTCGAAGGAAGTATATCACACACAGCTAAAGAACCGATACCAACGTCCCAGCGAGAGGCGAAGCTGATATGGTACGCATAGACACAAAGATAGAACCTAACTGTGACAAACTTTTGAGAAAATCACGACCTCATTACTATTCAAGGGTCAACAATCAAATGATCAGCAACATGCAGAAGCTGAAGATCTGATACGCCGATTCAAAGAGGTGTTTGAAACCAGTGAGGGGCGAAAAGGAAGATCGAATATTGTCCATCACAAAATTGATACCGGCGACGCACGACCAATTTGACAAGTACCGCGACGACTTCCGATTGCGAAGAAAGAGGACGCTGAAGCTATCATTTAAGACATGGAGCAAGACGGCGGCATTGAACCCTCGAATAGTCTATGGGCCTCTCCGGTAGTACTTGTAAAGAAGAAAGATGAGTCTACACGATTTTGTGTCGAATATCGCCAGCTGAATAACGTCACCAAGAACAGTTATCCTCTACCCAGGATTGATGACACCTTGGATACCCTGGCAATGTCAAAGATCTTCTCGACCCTAGATCTCAAGAGTGGATATTGCATTTCCTTTGGCAGTGGATTGTGGCAATTTACAGTCATGCCATTTGGCCTATGTAATGCTCCTGCTACCTTCGAGCGACTTATGGAGACCGTACTAAAAGGATAATTGTGAAAAACTTGCTTGGTATATCTGGACGATATAATTGTGATGGAAAAATCATTTGAAGGCCATTTGAAGTATCTGGAGCAGGTATTTGAGCATTTAAAGAAAGCTGGTTTGAAACTCACTCCAAAGAAATGCCACTTATTCCAAAAATGGGTGAACTATTCGAGATATGTGGTCTCCGAAGAAGGCGTAGCAGTTGATGTAGAGAAGATTAAGACAATTCAAGAATGGCCGGTACCTGCGGATAAACATCAGCTGCGTAGTTTTCTCAAGCTTTGTATCTATTACAGATTTGTCTATGGATTCGCCTATATTTCCAAACCACTGACCAGACTGATGGAAAATAATCTCAGATACAGTTGGCATGAAGACTGTCAGGTCGATTTCAAGCGACTGAAACTACTCCTAGTCCAAGCACCGATCCTGAGTTATCCGAAGACGGACGGACGTTTTACTTTGGACACAGATGCCAGCGACGTCGGTATTGGGGGAGTCCTGTCCCAATTGCAGGAGGATCAAGAAAGAGTCATCGGATACTTCAGTAAGGTTTTGTCGAAGCCAGAAAGAAACTACTGTGTCACAAGACGGGAATTACTAGCAGTAGTGAAATCCATCGAGCATTTCTACAAATATTTGTATGGCAGGAAGCTACTGTTGAGAACTGACCACGCTGCTACATGCTGAACACACACACATAGTAGACTAGATCAGACCGTGAGTAAAAAAAAAAAGAGGAATTGGATGCTCATAGATATTTCGCTTACTATCAAGCGTACAAATAATGACCACGCGCTGAAACTCACAGCGATATTTTAATATTGTCTGGAGGATGTTTGGCCCCTACGATTGGCCTGGCTCTTTACAAAAAGTATTCAAATTGTTTCCTGAGTATCATATATGAAAATTAGGACTCAGACTATAAGTAAGATGAAGTTATTTTTTTGCGAGCTTCAAAAGGTCTAGCAAAAATTACCGCCGATGGGTAGTGTCTGGCAGTGTTGATTATTGATTTTTAACAATATTCTCTAGAACATACATAAAAATCAGTACTCAGAATTCAAGAAAAGTTACTATTGTTTTAACGTACCTCTAGCACCTCATATCTATAAATTGGCCGTCGGCACAAACTAGCGAATATGCGAATGATCCAAGTACATACTAGCACTACTCTATTCCACACATTTTGTTTCTCAGAAAATAAGTAACGTCTGGCGGGCCTGGGATCTTGGACTATAAAGTTGAACTAGTGTATTTCAATGCTCGTGTTCACAATACTTTTACGTATTTCTTACGTTTATGTATTGACATAAGAGCTACGTAATGAAAACGTAAAGTTATGATGAATTCAACTTCATGTTATGTTAACGTACGAAGCAACTAATAGCGCATGCGTCAACTTTAAACACATGTTTTTACCTGACAGTTGACAACACCCTGGAGCGAAACGTGCTCTACGTGATTGACATATAATTATTAATAAGAAAACAACAGTTTCTTACTCGTCTTAATATTTCTCTCGTTGGTGACTTCTATAACGCAGTTTCAATAATAATGGAACAATCGGAAGATCTTTTTCAGACATCATACAATAAAACGAAACAAACTAAACTCCAAACTGTTAAAAGTGAAACGAAAGAAAAACAGTAAACACGAAACAGAATCGAAATTAACAGAATATTTGAAAATGACAGTGAGAGAAACCAACACAATACATCAATAACCGTAATTTGTACCAACGTAAAATGAAAAAAACACTTCATTTCGATATTTTACGATACGTCCACTGTGAACATACATAATTTCTTACGTTTATGTTTTCACGTATTCCTTATGTTTACGCACATTGTGAATTAGCACTAACAAAAATAATAATGCCAGAACTGTACTAAATAATATCAATATTGGAAGAGATTGGAGACAAATCAATTTCGGTGGTGGTTGTCTAATAGTTTTCTGTACGTCTTCCTAGCTAGGGTAGGCATCTTTTTCATCATCAACATAATACCCAACCCTCTTAAGAAACTCAAGAGCTCTACAAAGCAACATCTAAAGAGCTTTTTCAATAACAAATACGGTGGATTCACAGCTCTTGAGAAGTCACATAAAGGTACGTCATTTTATTTTAACGACCGTATTACGAAAGCAGACTCTTGCAATAAGAAATTCTATCCTCAGAGCAATGTCAAATATTTGGGAGCCTGCATTCAAAAATCAAATCCAGTCAATATTCCCCTACAGATTTTACTTTTCTCTGGAGTAGTAAACAAATACAGTCAAAATAATTAGCCTGCAATAAAAGGCTTTCTCATTCAATTTAAATTGGTTGGTTTACCACACTAATACGAATATTCTGTCTCAAATTAATCAACAGAACCACATAATTCAACACTCAACACACATCTTGTGGTTCAGGCTAACAGTACTAATTTCAAAATTCTGTCACAATAATTAATCTACAAAATTAAAGCTCCTTTATTTCATAATAAAGCAATGAAATTCAATTTGAGGTACGTTCGCTGATAGTAGATTAGTTGAAGACATGTTATGAATATATGAGGCATCAAATTGTTTGCACTGATGTTCATTTTGATTATTATCTGAGTTGTCGCAAAAATGTGATGAGAAAAGAGTGATTCCTGTGATCCATTGCTGCTTCTGATCAGTTTATAATGCTCGAGAACAAGTAAAAGTCAAGTACTGGGGCAGATAGTTACAGCAAGCAAACTTAGCTAGCGATTTCAAACTCTGCAACAATTTATAAAGTGAACAGTATACTGTAATCTATGTAAAGTTCTTTATAATCTTGTAACAAATTGGTATTTATTGGAGTCAATTTCGGATTTAGTCGTTGAAAAGTGAATTATTGGAAACTGTTCTAAATATCCACGACAGAAAATATGGCCAACAGTGGAGTGCGGAAACAGCTGAAATTGTTGATGGAATTTATAAAAACATGAAAGCATGCAAGCCATGAAAAAGACTCCCCCTTAGTTTTTTCGTAATTTATATTTACTTTCAAAGTAGCTCTTTGATTATATTCCAATTGACTTCTGTTTATTCGAATACACTTGAATTAACAAATTCAGCAGAGCACATCTACATTCTATATCCGAACAGCACGTTTGAGGAACTGTAATTTGACCAATTTTATGCTCCACATAGCTTGTCTTATTAATTGTTTCTCTCAAACGATTTACTTCTGATGCATATTCAGACTGTCGGGTATGAATTTACGTCAACATATCCATGTTTAGAACAATCATTCCAACCGAACAATGATTTATACTCAAAATAGAAGCTGGTATATTGGACGACCTAGATTGATACATAATGAAACCATTATAAGTAACTGATATAAATTAAGAGATTGAAGCGTACATGGATATGTTAAAGACAGAAGTTTCAAGATCAAATGTTGGCAGATTTTTCAAATTCTAAATTCATTCCGAATCAAGTAAAGTTTTCTCTCTACCCAAGTGGAAGAAACCTCCACGCACTTTACAAAATTTGTTTTCACAATCAAATTCATTCTCAATCCCCTGAGAGCGTCAGGTAAAATTTTATTGGGCTCGCCAAAACTTTCACCAAACAATAAAATAAATTTTATTGTTTCAATTTTACTTATGAGACACTTCAACCAAGAAGTTTTTAAGGGTTATTATTAACAAATATACTTGGAAAAGTTAGCCATGAGAGTTTTAACAAGTTTTAAAAACTTTTTTGGAATTGTCAGGCCTTTTTTAAGAAAAGAAAATAAAACTGGATCAATTTCTGTTGTCTGGGTAGAGCCTGTTATCTCTTTACATACGAGAATAACGTAGAAATTTCTAGATGTTTGGTTTGAGTATATTTAAGGGCGAACAACTTGATTACGGAACAGTGAATAGTGAAATACAGTACAATTCAGAGTGTGACAGATAAATAAGTTGTTTTGAATAAATATTGGTGGCTTTGTGGTTGAGGTGTAATAATAGTGAGTAAGAAATGAATTGTATATTGTTTGTTCAGTGATACATCGACTTTAAGACTTTAACCTATTCTTACTATTAATTACACTATGATTGTGATGTTCCTATGTGAAATTTATCGCCTACTTTCAATTGATGCTTGTTGGAAAGTAATTGCTGCAATTCTAGTTCTCCAAACAATCTGGCAGTTTCTTTTTTCTTTCAGACGCAAATAAACTTGCAGTCAAGTGCCTTTTATAGAGTACCGGTCTACAAAGGAGAATCGTCATCTTCAATCTCGTTAAATGAAGATTTTTTGTCAAAGCTGGTGATTAGTCTCTATGCTGCTTCCCTCTAGCTGTTGTATCTGTAAATATTGTACTTTTTCATATTGATCGGGCTATTTTAGTTTGAAAACGCATGTTTTTCTCGTTTACACACGTGCAGATAGCAACAGCATGTATTTATTGTCTACCCATCCGATCAGTCTTCATTGGTCTTTGTATAATAGGAGTAAGAAACAAAATAAAATAGCTTTCAATTGATGAAATATCATTTATATGAATACAATAAATCGATAAAACCTTTTTCTCACTTTTCATTGGAATTACTTATGCACATTCCAGTAGCAAAGCTACCATATACAGAGTACAATAAATCATAGCAGAAAACAAACTATATAACAACTTACATGATACAAAATAACAGAACAATATCGAATCAAATTATAGGGCCTCAAGTAGGCGGAGCCAAGAACTACACAGTGAGTTTCAGTGGAAGCAATAGGTAAAACCTATTTGAAGTTATGAAATGATTATCTAAGGGAATATACGTAATGCAAAACAAAAAAGAAATCAAGTCAATATACAAAGATTGAGGGGGCGGAGCCAAGAACTATAGTGTAATAATAAAGTACACCACAGAGAGAACTAATCAATGCAATTTATTGGAGGATTATTTAGAGGACACAGATCAAAATTCAATTGATCAATTTTGTGTTTTTTCATGAATATAGCTTCTGACATGTTCAAATGACTATAATAGTTACAGTTTTTGAGGAATTTTGGATTATTTTTATCAAATTTGAGTCCTGTTTCATGGTTGTAGTGAGCTAGAGCGGGTTTCAATATATTTTCATATTCCTTAGATAATCTTTATTGCATAGCTTTAGTTATATTTCACCCTTTGTTTTCACTTGAACTCACTGTGTAGTTCTTGGCTTCACCCACCTCAAACCCTATGATTTGATTGGATAATCTTTTGGTATTATGCATCATGTTTGTAGCTTACTTCAATGTTCATTGAATATAGTTGAGATAATAATTTTAATATGGGCGGAATCGAACAAACCGTGTCTTCGCTGTACATCACTAAGGTGGTAGCTTTCTGTTAGTTTTCAGGCTTTATTTCTATGATAATATGTACAAAAGAGTTTGATTGAATTTCTGACATGAGACGATACGCATTCCGATAATCAGAGATGTAGCTTGCGCTTAGTGTACTTTATTATGAAAATTATTGAAAATTTTACTGTAACATTGGAAACAGTTCAGCTTTTTTGTTATAAGGTGCTAGTACGCTTAATAGGACTAGTAGTTCCTCAGAACGTACATTATCTTAATGTTTTAGATGTAATTATCTCACGGTCATCTCAATTTCCAATGATTTGCACAACACCGATAATGCGTCAACTAGTGTTTTTGCATCTCAGCTCTATCACCATATTATGGATGCATGACACATGAGTTCCAGCGCCTAGGATTTCATATTCCTTTTTGGTATGAAAATGATTTCAGCTGCAATTTTTCTTAGATTCGATTGCTTATTCCCAAATTCCCTATTTTTATCTTTTTTGTTGTCATCAACAAATGTATAATACACAAAAATCTGATTCGGACACCACATGACCGTTTTTGATTGAATAATTAATAGTAGACATTGACATGAGGCAAAATCGATTGCAACCGGAATTCTACATCCTACGGCTGAACATTTTGAGTCTATGCGAGAAATTTGAAAGAAGTTTCAAGTAAAGTGCATTTCTAATCAAGTAAAGACGATTACAACCATGAAGCTAGGTGCACAACTAGACCTCAAGCCAGTTTTAAATACAGAGCTTCAGCATTCTACGTTCGGCAGGCTTTGAGATTTGCAAGATACGTACATACGTACTACGTACCAACGTCAAGCCCAAAACTCATAGTAACATGAATTTAATTCAAGAACTCAAACACAGAAATCGATAACCGCGGAGTAATATTAAAAATGAATCTTCTTCTCATCAAAATTCCAGAAAACAAAAACTTCCGAGTTGAAAGTGCAAAAAATCTTATTGAAAAAGTTTTGTGGAGCTGCACAAAAAGGAACTCACGACGGAATTAATTCTTTTTCCGGTCCTCCATAAATACACATTCCGGTGTCATTTAAATATCTTTCTGCTACACAAAATGTCACGTTTCGAAGAAAACTGTTAGTAAATGTAGCCGAACGAATGAGTCCCAGCATTTACATTGTGTGTTCAAGAATTTATTGAAATCGATTCATTAGAATAATCACTATCATAAATGAATAGAGAAATTGCCACTTTGCGATCAAAAATTTGAAAATTCAAACATGGCAACGTGAATTAGATCAGATAAAATAAAGGAAGTGAGTTTTATCTTACGCCAGACGTTACTTATTTTCTGAGAAACAAAATGTGTGGAATAGAGTAGTGCTACTTTGTATTTTGATTGTATGCATGGCTACTAACTTGGGCCGACGGCCAATTTACAATAACCGGTGCTAGGGTTACGTCAAAACATGATTTACTTTTCTTGAAGTCTGAGTGCTGATTTTGATGTATGTTTTGAAAAATATTGTTAAAAATTGATAATTAACACTGCCAAACACTTTCTATCCGCGGTAATTGCTGCTAGACGCTTTAAAGCACGCAAAAATAACATAATTCCGCTTATAGCCTGAATCCTGGATTTTATATATGATACTTGGAGAATAATTTGAATACTTTTTGTGAACAGCCAGACAAATCGTAGATGGCCAATCATCCTCCAGACAAAATTAAAATGTTCAAGTGGATATGAACGCGAAGTCATTATTTGTGCGCTTGATAGTATGATTTTAATTATGCCAGTATGTCATTAGAAAATAACAGGTGAGTCAACATAATACTACGTTCCAAGAATATAAAGGAAATGAAAATACAAAATACAACGCAGAATATTCACAAAATGCCACATCAAGAGAATAAAAATGAGAATTTGTTTTACACGATGTTTTACACGGGAACTCTGGGACCCTAGCAGTTAAATAATCAATTCCGACTTCTGTTTCAACTCAAATTTAGAAAAAGAGAACTCTTTTCAAGCAGTTGCAAAGTTTTTTTACCATTTGCTCGACTGAAGGTGGAGTCCCATAAATGAGGATGCCATTTTATGATCTCCGTTTCCAAGCGACAGTTCGTATTAAAATTTAATATAAGTCTATATACGTTCGGCATCTATTTTATATTTTTATTTCGCTGCAAGCTTCCGATGGGCTGCATTGTTGAGCGCATATTATGAAATATTATGACGGTACTTTATCTAGAAATATGACGTGGAATTGCGATCTTCGCAGTTGTTTACAATTTTTGCGTCAATATTAGTTGAGTTTATGATGCACCATAAGTATTTTATCTCCACTCGTATCATCCCAGAGATATTATTATTTAAAACCAACATGAAAACATATTTCAATTATAATCAGTGAATGTATGTACCAAAATACACTTTATTTTACCTTACAAATATCTTCTATTCTTTGGAAATGGATGCTAGATATATGACAGACTTCAGGAGATACATGCTTTCAAATTTCCTTCCCAGCCCTTGAAGCCTTGAAGAACCCTCTATGTATTTCCTTCACACAGTGGCACACCGATAGATCAACAATCCCGACACCTATCGAATGCTCGAGCAATAGTTTGCGCCCTTTGTGAACGCGCATCATTCTTGAATTCTACACAAATATCGCATCTGGGTGTCAATCATCCCAATATGGAATAGAGTTTGAGATATCGCAAATATAACATGGAAATAGAACCCATATATGAAATTTCTTTCCTCGATATTTATTTACACCTCTCGTTATAATGCGAGATGTCCTAAAATATTCAACATATAATACCAAAATTGTATTAAATCTAAACTGTCTCCCCACAGACATCTTCCTCGCTGGTTTTTGCGTTCTAAGAGACCTCTTTGTCGCATTTATATTCCGAATAAAAGCCGTTCCCGCTGCTTTGTGGATAAGCAAAGGTGAGTTTGACATATCGAGCACGTGACGTCACTAAGATAGAAGGTGATAAAGGCAGAAAATAAGAAAAACGGAAAATAAAGATAAAAGAGTCCGGCACGTGCATTATACTCTATCAAGCTCAGAAAAGTAAACTTCCAACGAACAGCAACGGAATTTGAAATAAGGAAATATAATAACGATGTTTTGTTTTGAAAATATAAATTCAACTATAAAATTACAGAACCAAAAATAATTTAAAAGCTTCTACATGAAATTGCGAAACTTCCCTCCACATATCAAATCAGAATAAATCAATTTATATGGTAGTCCACGAATATACATGAAGTTTAATAGCAGTTTCTATCATAATTATGAACAAACTTTCAGACGAAATATGAACTGTTAATGTTGGGTATATTTACAGTTCCATATCATACCCTTTATGATTTATGTAGCTTCATAATGGCAGCTGGAAAGCCCAGTTCCATAACTAAACAGAAACTGTCATCCCCTGCTGTTCCATTTCAACATCCAACCAAGAACATATCGTCGACTGTCTAACTGTCTCCCTTGCAAGGTTTATTTCAATTTCAATAGATAATTGCATTTATATCAGAGATATTTATGTTAACTTGATGATATGTGTCAAGATTGCCAAAGGTAGATATAATTTGAATCAATATCAAGCTGAAATAATGTAGTCAAAACTAGAAGGAGAAGAATGAATCACCCCTTCAAATTGATTTCTGCAGTTTGTATATTAATCAATACTCAGGCAAGATACGGACAAACTGGAAAGATGTAGAGGACGTTGCGAAGAATTACTAGAATCATAAGTAACGCGTAAAAAAACGACCCAAATCCAGAAATTACAAATACAGAAATCAGCATCAAAGAAGTTACAATTGCTATTGGAAAGTGAACGATAAGAAAAGCAGCTGTATATGATAAAACCAGAGCAGCTAAAATACATGGGAAAGGAAGAAACAAAAATGCTGCACACATTGGTAAACAAAATTTGGGATGAATAGCAGACACCTACAGACTAGAGAAAAACAATCATACTGCAAATATACAAAAAAGGAGACTGCCGCAACTGTTGCAATTATCAAGGGATTTCACTCCTATGCACAGCAGTAAAGTGTACGAAACGATACTTCAAATTAAACTAAGAAAGCTAGTGGAAGATATTCAAAGCGGACTTAGAAAAGGCCACAACACCCAAGACCATGTATTTGCAATTCAACAGATAACAGAGAAAACACTCAGACACAATAAAGAAATCTAAGCAAAACATGCTTTATAGACCTTGAAAAAGCTTTCGATAGATTTAAAAGGAGGAATATAGAACCAAAGCCACTAGAAAGAATCTAAAATATATATAAGGATAACATATACCATGTACGAGCCGCCAACTTATTAACAGAAGAATTCAAAGCAGTATTACCTCCCTACAACCCCTGTCCGGGTTGACTCTAGCTAGCTCGGTGGAGACGGCATGCGGTCTACTTTGAGTGATGGAGGATTTTGTATTTGTTGGGCGCCAGGCGATCTGGAAGCTCCTCGGGTCAGTCGATGGTTGATCGCCGAACCTAAGCGGAAGGGGGAAGGAAATAATCGGGGCGCTAATTGAAGAATGCGTGATTTTATTCACCATTCGGTTTACTACTACAAAAATGGTGGGCTCGGCATTGCCAATCAAACCTTGGTAAGTATAGGCCAAAGAATTAGGTAGGCCGCGCGAGTGGCAAGCACAGTCCCCGCGAGAATCACGCTTACGACAGCGGTTAGAGTTCAGGCAACCAAACAGTGGTATAATATGAACTAAGCGTGTACTGTAACCTACGCGACAGATGGGGGTACCCTCAGTGTTCGTAGTACGCTCGTGACATAAAACTAGCGGGAAATCGAGACGATGACGATATCGCAAGATGGCGGCAAGTCGCTCCTCGAGAAGAACACAGATGTCGAGGATGACGTCACAGACACGGAGATGGACGAAGATGGTCGGTGAATTTGAACGATGGCTCCAAGATGACGAGAACGATGAAAATGGTACAGGAACAAATGGGAATATTGCAACGTGGACGAAAAACCCAACGAAAAGGGTACAAAACAAAAAGCCTTGAGGTGTTGATCGGCTTTTAGCTTGAAGAGATTTATCAAAATAAATCCGGAGAATCTCCGCTGAACTGAGTTCAAAAAAAACGTCGAAAGTTTAAATCCACAAAAAGTGAGTAAAATTTCGGCCCGGTAGGCAATTTGGCACAAAAATTTCTTGATAAACTCCCGAACACTATCTGATATTTACTCTTCACTATCTTATTTAAAAGTGGCCGTTAGAAAAGACCTTCACAAAGTTAAGTCTGTTTTCAAGTTAAGTATGGTTTTTCTAATTATTAGTTTTATAAGAAAAGAAGACGCATTTCAAACTCCAATTCTCATCCACCAAGAACACAGAGACGCTAAGAGGGCTGCAGACGAGACACAATAATACTGGTAACAATAGTTTACACTAGAGGGACATGGTGCATGAACAAAACGGAACTGACAGGTGAAGGTCACAGCTGATCGAAAGGCGATGAATTAGGGTCAACAGGTAAGGAACAAATAAACAATTAGGAGAGATGATTGACATTAAATAATTCCAGGTGATGAAGATGAATGTGATGAAAATGAAATGTAACAACTGGTAAAGGATTAAGACAAGAAGGAACTTCAAGTCCTTTATTGTTCATACTATACATGGATGAAATTAACATTGAAGCAAACAAAAGAGCAATGAGAACTGCCATAGAGTATTTAAATTTGAAACAAATGAAAACACCAGAGTGCATTCTTGCAGACGACATGGTAATTTTCAAGATTACAGAGAAAATTTTGCAAGAGAACTTGAAGATATGGAACGAAGAACTATTTAGAGCACATATGAAAATTAATGTCAACAAAACAAAGGTAATATTCAAAGAAAAGAAAACAATTGGAAATACAAATGGATGATAAAAAGATATACAACAGGTCCAGGGCTTTAGATATCTTGGAAGTATAATCGAGAGTAAAGGAGGGTACAAAGACGAAAAACAGAGGCCTGAGACGAATTTGGAAGGAAAATAGGCACCAATTACATAAAAAATCAGAGACTATTCTATAAAATAATCAAAAACCAAAGAAAAAGAAAGATCATCTAGTTCCAACAATTGAAAGATAGGAATGGTAAAATAATGAACGATAATGAAGATATAATAGAATGATGGCAAGAGTATTTTGAGAAACTATTGAAAGCGGAAAAACCTGGTAATACTAGGAAAAAATATGGACCACATAATAAACGACATCGAAGATAGCGGAGACGAAATTTCAACCAAAGAATTAGAAATTGCTCTATACAATTCAAGATTGGAAAAAGCGGCCGGACACGATAACATAAGAACAGAGCTTTTGAAATATATTGGGGAGAGTGGTATTGCCATGTTCAAGGCCCTTTTGAATATGATATGGAGAGAAGCAAAAATACCAAACGACTGGGACACAGCCATCATTCTTCCAATACATAAAAAAGGAGATACAAGAGAATGCTCCAATTATAGAGGAATCTCAATACTTTGTGTAGCAGAAAAAATCTATGAAGGCATTATAGAAAGTAAACTAAGAGCGAAACTATAGAAAACACTCGAAACATCACACAGCGGATTCAGAGAAGGACACTGCACAAACGACCATATATTTGCAATAAGAATCCTTTTGAAGGAAATGTGAAAGCGATTAGTAGCATACATAAATGTACAAGAAATAAAATAAGGACAAAGAACAACACATCACAAGAGTTTATTGCCACAAAAGGACTAAGACAAGGAGAAGGACTGAGCCCGATGCTGTTCGCCCTAATAGTGGATTAAATTATAGAGAGAATAAAAAGCAGGACAAAGAAAATGCTAGTAGGGTACAACACGTTACAAGCCATCACTATTTCTGAATTCGTTTTTGCAGATGACTTAGCGATATTTGCAAAAACAAAGCAAGATATGCAAAGAAGCAGGTCTGAAAATAAACATAGACAAGGCAACAATTATGGAGTTAGGATATAGCACAAGAAAAAGTGATATACGCAGCTATAGTAGTGAAATCAAACAAATTGACAGTTTCAAATATCTAGGAGTTGTAATAGAAAGAGAAAAGCAGAATAAAAATGGAAATAACCAGTAGAATACAGACAACAACAAAACTACTCTTCTCTATAATCAAGGCAATACTCAACAATAAAGACATCTAAAAGGACTAAACAGTTTATAGAACAATTTTCGTACCCGCGCTAACAAACGGAGGGGAAACATGGATTCTAAATGAAAGGCAGAAAAGTAAACTACAAGCAATGAGAATAAGATATCTTGAAGAAGTAGTAGGAGTAACTAAATTGGACCGAGAAAAATTAAGAAGTCAGAGAAGAACTACAGATTACTGTAATTGAAAAAATAATTGAGAACAAACGATTGAAATGGCCAGGTCACTTGAGAAGAATGAGCAACGACAAACAAGTTAAAAGGATATGGCAATCAAAAGTAGCAGAGAAAAGAAGAAAAGGCAGACCGAATAAGAGAGGGGACGAAAACATAGATGAAATATTGGCGGACAAGAAAATCACTAAGGAAGAGGAAAGATATGACTAGAAGAGAGAATGACTGGCATAAACTCATCAAGGACAGAAGCTAGAAAAGGACAGAAATCTCAACTTCGACACCCAGCCCGGGGTACAAGAAGAAAGGTTATATATATACAAAGATGAAATGTATAGCAGAATACATGCAACTGTAGAAACTTGCCATTCAATTAGCAGGGCACTATTAAAGCACAAAACAGTAAACAAAAGAACGAATCTGATCATCTACAAAACAATAATACTACCAATGCTATTGTACGGTTCAGAAACTTGGGTACTAAATAGAAGACAATAAAATAAAATCACAGCAGTAGAAATGAAATGTCCTGGAGCAATAGAGGGGATAACAAAACTAGACAAAATTACAAATGAAAAGATTAGAGAGAGATTGGAAGTACAGTCAGTAATGAAGAATATAGAGCAGAAACAATTGGAGTGGTATGGACATCTAATTCGACTCGAGTATAAAAAAAAGTTAAAGAAATATGGAAAACAGGAACAACAGGGAAAAAAACCGTGGCAGGCCACGGTAAGTATGGGACGATGTAATACAAGAAATAATAACCGGAAAGAAAGTAACAACCAGAAGAACACACGTGCTAGCATGGAACCGGAACGAGTGGAGAAAATTCATAGAAGACATCTGAGCGATCAACCTCGACACCCAATTAGATGTTATCAGATAAAGACTATTCCTGAAAATTTGAAACATAAAAGAGGCTATATCTTTTTAAAATATTTTCATATACGTTCAGCTGCCAGCACACTGAAAGTAGACCGGAGGTTTGTCAATTCAAATAGCACTACGATTTTTTCCCATTGTAAAATTATACAATGACATTCTTTTGTAGAATGGCTCCTTCATACGCTCATTGGGAAATTTGTTATTATGTATAGTGGTTTTCGCATATCACAAAGCTTGCGTAATGAACTTCGCATTCCCATTTTCCATTTCGAGACATATTCTCTTGTGTAAATAACAATGACATTTCATATAAGGCTATTATTGTGCTGCATCCTGAGCCAGAATAATTGAAATAATCCAACATAAGCCAGCTTTCAACTAAGATTAAGATCAGTTCTGAGAGATATTTAGATAATCCTGTCAAAATTACAAAGTCAACGCAGACAATTTAATCTGAAACTCATTTCAATTTAACTTGACAAGCAGAAAATATTATCTGACAGTTCTTTTGGAATCTTTTGGAACTGTAGACACTCATTGCAATGGAAAGTAATACGTATTATTAACACAACATGGAGTCCAGACAGTAAACTGAAAATTTTTCAGGAATAAATCTGGCGTTGAAATCAGATAGACTTCAAGAGTTTTCATTAATTATCCAACAACTTCACACAATCTAAAAGCATTCAATAACAATTCGGATCGTCCGAATATCCAAAATGAGACTATTCTGCATGTCCGAAATTAAAATTCAAAGAACGTATCGATTTTAACTCTCTTTCGATTTTAATGCATTCATCTATATCATCCACGATAATTTTTTACGGGTGCAATGTGGTCGACAACATTATAGATCCGATTGTTACCCGTTCCGGCCACAAATTGTCATAAATTATAAAGACCTTCATCTCAAACTGGCAATACTTCACCGTTAGTGCAGTATTCTTCCTGAAGTAATCTATCTTCATGGAATTGTCCTTATACAAACTTTGATATATTCTTCCATTTTTGTTTCAGACAAACAAATATTCTTGCTTCTGGTGGTGATTAAACTCATGACAGTGGTCAATGCGCTAAACTATCAGAGCAACTGAATTTTGGACATATTATTTCTATCAGGATTGTTATAAACGTTGAAAAACCGTACTACTCTAATGTTTCTCACCCAATATGTTCTACTGACTCCCTGTTATAATCACAAATGTCAAGCGCAACTGCGGTGTAGCGTCCAGATGAGTCCTCAGTCCTCTAGAATCTGTTAGTTAGCTCGAAGCCCTGAAAGTGTTAAAATACCTAAGCACAAGGCTCAGTAAGGAATTACCTGGTCAGTCCCACTGCTTGATCCTAGCCGTTGGTAACCTGGCAAGGGTCACAATAGCCCAAAGCTGCTTTAATGCTCCGTTGGCGGCCGATCACGGCACACTACTGCCTGTTAAGCTGTCGGCATCAACCACAGTCGCATCCGGCTCCAAGCCGCACTCTTCAAGCTGTGCCATAAACACACAATTCTCATACACAAATATATTCCTCCCGTTGGCAGCCTGGTCAAGATTGTTAAAGTTCCACTGCTTTATCCCAGCCGTTGGCAACCTGGCAAGAGTTATTACAGCCTGAAGCTGCTCGCTGTATCGTTGGCGGCCAGCCACGGTATACTACAGCTCGAAGTTGCTTGCTGAGTCGTTAGCAACCAGCCATAGTCGCATTGAACATATCATACATTTATATTTTTCTTTTGGCTAATACGGTGCACCAAACTTTTGTTTTCAACATCTTCACTTCGCTGTTTCATTCTTTGCACTTCATTGTTTATTTATTTTATTCTGGAATTGACTCAGTCCTCATCCACTTCTTTGACTTCAATTTCTGGTCATTTGTATTCCAGGGCCGTGTCTTAATCGTAGTCTTCGCCGCATCTTTTGATGCCTTGATTGCGGTGGTTGAATTTTCTTTATTTGTTGCGAGTCATCCGGATCGCTGTTTTAGTGCTGAAGGTTTAGTTTTGCAAGCCATTCAGCATTAGCATCGCAGTATTTATCATAATTTCTAGTTTCCCTTGTGATGTTTTGGCTGCAAGAATCTTCTGGGCTGCTACTGTAACGATGTCGAGTGATGACTCGTCAAATCTAAGGACTGACATCAGTGATGTGAGCGAGCTCTTGTTTTTTGCATCAGCCTTGTTGATTGTTGCAGATGACCGATTATTTGAGGCTATATAGCAGTTGTAGTTAGTGTAGCAGGGGATAGCTGTGCTTCTGACGACCTCAGCAAATGATCGACCTGGCAGTACAGGGCGACCAGCAGAGGTCCTTGAGGGTTGTTGTAATAGATAGCATGGACTGCCTCTATAGTTGGCAGGATGGTTACCTCTGCAATTTGCACAAACAGCATCTTTAGAGCGTTCTTTGATGCAGGCGTATGAAAAATGACTTTCACCGCATTTGACGCACATAGGTTTGGTACGGCAGCAGCTAGCTGAGTACCCGAAGCCCTGACCACGGAAGCATTGACCCATCTCCCGTCTTCTTCTTTGTGGCTCCATCGATATGACTAGATTTAGTAGAATTTTTAACTCAGATATTTTGACTCCGTCCGGCTTCCTTAGCTGAACGTGCATCCGGGTCAACTTTTTCTTATTGCACTGTGAAATCATTCGTTTTACTTGGGCCACTAGATAGTTTTTTTGTAGAAGTTCTTGTAGGACTTCTTCTTCCTCAAGTCCTTCTGGGATGCCTTTAATGGCAGTCCTTACTTGCTTGTCTTCTGGCAGTGCATATGTATGATATGGCACCTTTAGGACATCGAGTTTTGAGGTAGTAATGCGGAAACTTGCGGCACTGTCAGTTTTAACTACAATAGAATCGCGAAGATTCTTTACCGAGATCACAGTGACTCCACCAGCTGTTAGCTGCTGGTGCAACCATCCTTCTTTGGTGCGGATGTGGATTGGAGTACTCTGTTTTTTCAATTGACGGCTGTTTAGCGGTATTATTTGTTATTTCTTTCGTAGTAGAGGCATATATCTATTTGAGACTGCGACTGGCTCATGTTGAGTCTTTGTTTGCGAAGGCTCGAATTTCCTTTTCTTCACTTTACTTGTTTGATGAGACTAGTCTTGTGTGGTGGATGACTTTGCACTTGAGGTTTGTGCATTTGTCTTTGAAACTATGGATGAGCCCAAGGTCCCAGGCGTAGGGAGCGAGTTGGGCTTCGTGTTTTTCTTGTGTTTAGTTTGGCTGGTGGCGGCCAACTTATCTTCGTATTGTGCGCGAACTTGCACCAATTCACTTCCAAGCTTCTAGATGGTACGCACTGCACTAGCAAATGCTTTTTATGTTTGCGATAACCAGCTTCAGAGAGCTCCTCCATAATTTCCACGCACTTAAAAAGTTCACGTGTAAAGTCACTTAGTTATTGACTATGTCTTAGCTGTTCAACTCACATTATGGTTAAGACACACACTAATATTTTTTTTGCCTATTTTCCTACCCTTTCACAAACATACCCGGTTTCAAATCGCATCATAAAACTCCATTTTTGTACGCAACGGGCTTCCAACCGTACTATAGACACACCACGCTCACACACGCTTCGCGCCAGGCTGTATTATCATCATTCGACACATGTACGCTCAGTGACTCAACTCACACACCTAGTAACTCAACTCACACAACTAGCTTATAGCAAAAAAGAGAAACAGATTTGAATTGAATTCTAGAGATAAATGATTGTCTGAGGGTTGTCATCTTCTAGTGCAAAACTTGTCAGAAGATGTATCGTCCCACAGAAACAGAGACATTTGAGGCTTCCTTTTCGAAGAAGTTAATTATGTCTTAATCTAATTTATTTAGTCGGACTATGAGGACAAAAATGTCTGCTCTATCGAATTACAAAATGATTTGATTACGCGGGAGTGGTCGACCAACAATAGATGAAGAGAATGTTGATCGATCGCAGCATACTGGTAAACGTAAATATAGAGGCAAGAGAAAAATGCAGGAGTCAAAATCTTATATATGTTTTGAGAAGTTAAACCCACACCCGTTTCAAAATTCTTCAAGTGTATTACTTTCATCAACCCAGTTTTTTTGTTCCTGGAATTATATTTCCACTCTGATGAATATATGATCTATTGTTGAAAATATCCTCATTCAGAATTAATTACTGATTTTTTTGTGTGCACTTTGTTGAAATATTCCACTGAATGCATTATTTCCCAAAAAAAATTGATCGAAAAAAGCATAAAGAGAGAATTGTTGGCATTCGTGTAGGAATGATTGATGCACGCGAATGGACTCTTATCTTCCTGGAAATTTCCTCTCTCTTTTGTTTCTTTTCCAGTGTGTAATCGCGCCATCTCTTTTTGTGGTATCCTGGGAGACTTTTGCGTGGACTAAACAAAGGTTTTAATGCCTTTCAAAGACATTTATGATTCATTATTTTTATTTCCTCTGTGCAGAATTTATTGCAGATAATTTTGTAACATAATCATCAAACTACTATCGACCGATCAAATTTTTGACAAATAGAATTAATAATATCTAATATTATAGCCAGGATCCTCCCTTCCAGTTTCAAATCGCTTAAAGGATTAAAGGGATAGACTTATTAGGAATCAGTCTGGAATAGATTATTTTTGGTGGATATAGTGTTAAACTAATAGCTGATAGGTGATGAATCGCTTAAGAATGTATGTATTCTGCAGAATACTAATTCAAAACAAACTTTGATTTCAGGAGATGAAGTTTGGCCATAAATATTCAACGTTTAGAACCGGGTCGCGACAGAACTGTGCACCAAAGTTACTACACTCTCTAGGTATTACCCAAACAGATTAGGTGAGATAAATGGGAATAATAACTGAGTTTTCCAGCCATAAATCTCTCATGTGTAATTTCTTTGGGAGTTTTCTTCAACAAATTTACAAGAGACTGGCCTGAATTGGATGCAGAGTTTCATTGTCAAATATCAAAATGCAAAATTTCAGAGTACGCTCGACAGAATCAATATTGGAAGTGTCAAGGCGTTTCGTTTAATTAACTGAACGGGTATTTCTTTAGGCAAAAGGAGAATCAATGAACGAACTTGAAATCAAAATATAAAAGAAATTCTTCTCGATAGAAGCTTGTCATACCAAATATTACTTCTAGGCGAGTTTGACTTGAGTAGACTGGCTATGAAGGCAATATTTGACGGCCTACCCGCTAGGGACGAACAGAAAAATAACCGGACGAAAGAGCATCGTTCAATTTAACGAATATGATCAGCACATTGCCTGAAACTTTATTTTTATTTACACTATATCTCCGCAAGAATATTCCATCTTCCAAACGAGAAGAATCCTTGATAGAGTTTCTTGAAAATTCTTCAGTAACAATAGGTTAGCATATGGTCTGATTTCTTACACATACATGTACAAAGTTTCGCACACAAATACTCCAGCAGGGATCGAGAGCAGCAAAGTTTAAATGCTGGCCCAAATTTCAGGATTAGCGACGAAAACGATCCCGAGAGAAGAGAGAGTAGACGAACAAAAACGATGCATGAACGAGAGATCGAAAGTGAGGGCACAGGAGATAACAGGAAGAGCAGGAGAGAGCAGCGGCGTGCGAAAAATATTTATTGAGAAGTATTAAAATTGGATGTTTGCTCCAGACAATTTTATAATTTGGATGATAATTTTAACTTATCAGGGTAAAACCATGGTCTTATACACAGGTCTTGGCATTCGTCAGTGATGAGGGTACCCCTTATTGAAGAAGTTACTAGTTATTAAAACTAACACATACAGCGTAGCCCTGTTTAATACACACTCTCCATCTTTATCTTCCACGTACTCTTCTCGATTGTAGCACCTCTTTTGGAGCAAATAATAACTAAATAAAGCTTTAAGAAGAGTCAACCCGCAACAATGATAATGGATGCTAGTGTCAAGACATGTTTATAAGACCGTTGGTGAAATACATCAATCGTCACGCATCTCACCTTAGCCGAAAAGCGGCTAGCGCGTGAAGGATAGTTTTTAAAAGCGTCATGCCTCATTCAGAAAAGAAAAAAAAAAGGAGAAAGAAGAACTCCCAAATAGCATACTCATAGGAAAATAATTAAGAACATAAACGAATATCGAATTCGATGATAAAAAATTAGTACAATTGAATATTGGATACGTTAACTCGGAGTTCTATATAGTATATAAAATATATAATTGGAAATCAAAGTCTGATAGTTCCACAAAATGGAATCAGGCAGCAACTGTATACACGTATTCCGTCCTTATTAGGACTCTTCAAATAGTCAGACTTGAAAAGTGAGTTAATACATGGCATGCAGAGATATAAATGTGCAGCAGTGCCATCTATCATAATTCAGCCAAAGTGGTGGCCTTGAAGGAATGCAGAGCACTGTGATACACTAAAAATTACTTCAAGGCAAGAATACGAATCAATCAACTAATGATAAATAATAGTTGATAGAGTTTCGAGCTTGGAAAAAATTTTTTTTTTGTTTGAAGTCAACATTTTGATCTTCTCCGATATGTAAAATGATCTTGTGATACATTGTACGCTCCACTTGACGATGAAGTCTTGAAGTTGAACCGTGTACTCATGATGCATGAAAATTGCCTGCAAAACTTTGTTCCCAACGTATTGACTTTGTTACTACACACAGCTTCAACCAATGGAATTACAATAAGAAATATATAAATAGTGACTTAGATACCCCAGATCAGCCCTCATAGCCTCGTTCTAAATTTTCTGACATATTTCTTCCCATGTTTTCCTTTCTCCTGTTTTTGCTTCCATTTCTTTATTTCTGTTTACTCAGGTCTGCTTCTACTTCTTGTAGCCATTCAAACCTAGAACTGCCTCTTCTTCTCTTTCCGCCTGGTTCCCACTGAGAAATTGCCCTTACAGTGTCTTCTCTTTTTCTCCATATGTGTCCTAACCATTTCATCCTCTATTGTTTTATTTTCCTTACTATATCTTTTCCTCGCAGTTTTTGTTCTATTTTTTGGTTCATTAGTATTCTATATTTGTTTCTACTAGTCCTAAAATAGTTCTTACTATTTTTCTTTTCACTATTCGCAAATCTTCTTCATCTTTTTTTGTCACTGTCATTGTTTCTGCAGCGTACATTATCATTGGTCTGACTATTGTTTCATATTCTTTTATTCTTGTTCCTTTTCTCAAGCTATTATCCTTAAGTAATTTTTTATTTGCGTGAAAGGCTCTGTTCGTTGAAAATATCTTCTCCTGAATTTCGTTTTTTTTGTCTCCTTTATTGGATAGCATAATGCCTAAGTATTTGATTTTATCCACCTCCTCAAACTGTGGGTTACATATTTTCATATTTCTATTTTTTGATACTTTTCTCATCATCATTATTTTTGTTTTGTTCTCATTGATTTTCAAGCCAATTTTTTTCCCTCCTGTTACCATTTCTTTGACCATTTCTTCCAATATTTCCCTATTTTTTGTTACCAAAACTATATCGTCTGCGTATGTTATTATTTGTCCGCCTTTAGTTCTGAATGTTCCTTTGTTTAAATTCCTCATGACATATTCTAACGCTATATTGAGCAGAGTTGCCGATAATGTATCGCCTTGTCTTACTTCTTTGTTTATTTCGAATTCCTGGATTCCTCATTTTTGTGTTTCAATTGTGTTTGTTGTTCCACTTAATGTCATCAGGATCAATCTTCTTAGCTTAGCTGTTATTTAAAATTCCTCTACAGCTGTCATTAGTTTTTTTCTTCTGATCGAATCAAACACTTGTTAATAAAAAATTAAATGGAAATTGAAAACCTATTATGCTTGAGATAAAACACATAATAAGCAATTCGAAAATATTATTCAAGATCCGCAATTTTCAGTGTCTTGATATTTGACTCCTAATTAATGTTGACACATTCTCCTTCCAAGAAGTAATATGAACCGTTAACGTTCCTTCGATGCGCGCTCAGAAAAGTTTATGATCTCATAAATTATTTTAATACTTCATTCTCGTGAAGATATAAAATTGTGTTTATCCCACTTGATATTAGAACATTGATTTATAATAAAATCTATCGGAAAATATATAAAAATTACATGATAATCATTTTTGACATGGCTCTATTAGGAATGGAACACAATATTTCACGAAATGTCCCTCTCCCGCCAAAAACAAATAAAATATATATATATATATATATATATATATATATATATATATATATATTGCACAGGTATATATATATTGTCCTAGGGCATGGATTTTTCAAAGCATTTTTTCAAGAGGGACTGGATTACTTAAGAGAAAGAACAGTTAAAAAATATCGTTGAGCCAATATTTTCAATAACTTGAATGTGTTACGATGAACGGATTTGGAGCACAGTCTGATATTATTGCATCACGATTTTTAAAATTGCATAGCACACAGACTAACAGACCGATACTACTTTGGGACACGTCCTAATAAAGTCTAATGGAATTTTGAACCAGATATATCCGTCGTTTCTAGAAAAAAGAATCTCTGCACAACCATAGTACCTCCAGGTGGAACAGGAAATTTACCTGGTAATTTAATTTGAGCATAATCTAATAGATTATATGAGCTCAGACAATGTCCTTTTGTTTGATGTGGAATTAGAGATTTATTCCTTGAATAGAAATTTGCTATGAAATTTGATGGGTAAATGTGCCACAATGTATGAAAATCGAATTATGCTGAGGCAGACTTCTTGATAACTCATGCTCAGCATGAAAAAGGTATCTACAGTCTTAATTTTTTTCTTTTGGAAAAGTTGTACTTCAAACATGCAGTTTTGATAATCTACCATACAAATTTACTTTCCATATTGATAAATATCACACTTGTCTGTGCTAGAAGTAAGATTGAAACTTGTACTAATCGGTAAAATAAGCTGCTACCAATAAGGTATATTCATGAATTAATTTTATATTTTCAATCCACTGATCACATCGTTATAACATAAAAAATATGAATTATGTTCAAAAGTGCTGTAATCAAGTTTGAAAAAGTATTTAAAATCGAGAATAATTTTGAGCTGTTCAAGCGCCGCCATTTTCGCGCGCTCTATTGATGACGTAAAATACTATGACCAGTGACATCACAGTTAACTGTTTATTACAGGTGTTTTCGTTCTCAACTTATTTCAGTATTAAAAAAGCTCAAAAGTCAATTTATAAATATTGCATTGTGTCTGAATGCAAAATACTATCAGAAATTTACCTGGTAAAGACTTTTTTCCAATCCAGACAGGTTTCAAAATACGTAAGAAATAATGTAAGGTTATCAGAAGAGATGAGGTATCATAATAAATTTGACAGATCATGAATAACATTATATGTGATTAGTTTTAGCAATAAAATACAGTGTATGTATGCGGCTTCGTTTAACATTTGCTCGTTTTAGAATGAACAAAAATTATAGGTTATGTTTACTGCTCATCATATTTCGGATTGTATTCATCAAAATAGCGTACATAATGTGCTATTACTGAATAATTACTTTTCAGTGCTCACTTTTTTCACTTCAGCGGACGTAAAATTTGGATTTGAAAGAAAATATAGACGACATCATGAATGGATCTATTTTTGACAAATTATCCAATTGTGCTTTCACAAAACCACTGTCTTAAATGATCTATAATCTCACTGGGATGCTAAAATCACACTTAAACAATAAATGAATTCACAACACACACATTATTACTGAGTTTTTCAATCAAAAGCTTGCAATGCCATACAAATGTGAGCAGTGCGCACTTGTTGGCATAGTATTTGACGTCACGTTTCGCTTTAACCAATGATGTTGTGTTTTAGAACTTTGGATTTCATGCGCTGAATTTGCATTCACATCTATTAATTTTAAGCAATTTAGAAGATATTAAATACCAAAATGATGGTTTAATACAAAAGTCCGGCCAATATAAATTCGGAAAAGAAATTTTTTGCCTAATTAAAATTTCATGCATGCTCCCTATTAGTTGGACGGAAAAAAACTCGCGGTTTGGGGTCAAATTGTGTCTTTCCTCTGATAATTTTAGAATTTAAGCTCAGGTCAGAGTGGTATGGATATAATATTTGAGTGTACCCAAGCTTAGCATCATCAAAAAAGAGAAAAGTGGAACAATGCAGAAAACATAGTACCAGTGCAAGTCATGAAACAGAGCTATCATAGTGTCGTAAGTATACGAAAATTCATTTGAATACTTCATTAAGAGAACAAAAGTATGTGCTCCACATTTCATCACGGAATATGTATTCAGAATTCCCGAATGAATTGTTCTTTCAAGAAGACAATTCAATCTAGCACTGCTAGATATTATGCTTGCTGTTAAATGGAAGCTAATTGAAGTATAGTTTGAATATATATATATATATATGAAAATAGATCACCATATGCCTAAAAATTCCTACATAAATATACAATAATTTTAAGCCCTTAAAAGTTTTTCCATGTACGCCCTTTTTGGGAAAGCAGGCGTCGAGAAGGCGCCGGACGCCGCCACGCCCAGTGGCGACACCAGGTCTGAAAGCGGCCAACCTCGTAAACACTGCGATCGTAGGTAGCTGTGACAGACCGACAAGACCGTATTTTATTTTTTCAAATTCTTGCTGAGATATGTTTTCTAGGTTTTGTTTTCTGGAACAAATTTTTAAGTAATTGGTTCTCACAGATATTTAGGGGACTTTTTGTAGTAGTCTCGCCAAGTTTTAAGAGAGGAAAACTTACTGTAGCAGATTTGGGAATATTTTGGGCGGAATATGCTAACGATTACAGAAACGTGATAAATACTGTTATGCTTGTGTGGGGGTATTTATAAGATTTTTTTGGTTGTTTGGGGATAACAAGCTCACAAGCACGTGACTAATTCATGTTTATTATACTGTAACAAATTAATTGTTACGTTTAGAATTATTTTCACCTACGCCCATGTATTCACATTTTTTGTGTTCTGTGAAGCCCTCGCTGGCCGCGAGACGAATTAAAAATTTGGTTGTTGGACCTGTCGGAAGTGATGTGATGTTGACGAGCAGCGGATACGAGATAAAATTTGACATTCTTGGTTTAGAGCTCTGCGGTGACAGACACACTAAATCCGCGCTCAGTCTGATCTTTGCTGTTTGTTTTCTGAGCCTTGTTTTTTTGAATATTTGAGTACTTAAAGTACTAGTGTAGTGCTATGTGGCAAGGGTAAGTCTTCTGACGATTTTGTTTCTCTCCTGTAAAATCTCCAAAACTACGTCGTTGTGTCCACGTGTGTTTAAAGATGTCGGCCCAGGTGGCATTTGTAGTCATCGGTATTTTTCGGTAGCATCTTTGTTCTTTTTTGGGCTTTAAGTTGTTGTTAACTTCCCTAACGAGGGTTGCGGGTGTATTTTGAGGGACATTTTGGAGATTTTAGAGTCTAAGCAAAGATTATATTGAGCTAGATTTTGGTGTCGAGTAGGATCTGAACTTAGAATGCATTTAATCCCTCCTTTGTCCTATTTACTCCTGGATGGTGTGAGAGTGTGTTGAGTGGACTTTGACTACTGTGAGCCTTGACTTTGGACGTTTATGCCGCTTTTTGAAGTCATTAAATTGTTAGCCGAGAGTTTTCTCAATTTTTCTGCATTTCGCGCGTCTTTTGGATTGTTTGCGCGAGCAGGTGTGTTGCTACAATTTTATTACGGTTCACAGGAGCTTTTATTAGTATCAGTCGAGTCGCTTATTGTGCGTTTTCACCATTGCGGGCCGTATTCAAGTCTTTTCATCCTCATTATCATTTTTTCTTGTCATCACTCACTGTCATTGTATCACTACGCCTCATTTTGATTTAAGTTAAATTAATTCTCAATTTTTTGTACAATTGCGTCCATCTCTCTTCAACGTTATTGTCACAACCTTGTAGTATTCAGCCCTTCTGGCTTGTTTGTAAAGGACACTATTGCTGTTCTGGGTTTTTTTTAGGGTTGGAGTCAGGCCGTCTTTCTGGTTGTGTTGAGGAGAACCATTGAGGTACCGGTCGCAGGATCGAGCACTAAACCTGACCAGAAGGCGCTAACAACTGCTGCTCCGACAAACAAACTGCTTTTATCACCTCTTCGACAGCGATCGAGGCTCCGGTCTTGAGGCCCTCTAAAAGTTGGGATAAATCACCATCGAACTAAGCTCAGCTTACATCCAGCCTAGCTGAGAGCTATTTGGAGTACCTTCGCCTACTACCACCATCGCTAATCAGGAGTAACGTCTTGGACACTCGCCGACCGTGAGCTCTGGTTCTCCTTGACACAAACAGAAGGTCAGCGGACTCCAGGGGTTACTTACGAGAGAGTGGAACGCCTACCAAGTCCCTTCGATATTGTTGTAAGTTATATTTCAAAATTAGTTTACAAAGTTTTGGGTGTATTAAATTTTTCTAATATTTTTCATTAAATAATTGTTTTTGAACTTCATTTGTCACTTATCATTTGTAGCCTAGGAATCCCCTAATTCCTAGCAATTCCCTTTCTTAGGGGTGGCGCCTAAGCAAGTTCTCAGAACAATACTTGCTAAAACTTATCACTTGCTTGATGAGGCGTTAAATTTGTTTCTCAGTTAAGCACAGTAGTTCTGAAAGCTTCTGCTTACTCCGACCCAGCCGCCGTCTGATTTTTAGCTAGCCAGGCACATGTGTGTAGCAGGTAGGTTGTTTTTGAAATATCTTATGTTTCACACCCATATTTGTTACAATACTTTCTAACAAAGTTTTGTTGATTTGATTGCAAACGTGAGAGGGAACATAAATTATGAATTCAAAATTTATAATCCGATAGACTGCTGCAAACTGCAATGAATTGGTTCACAGATTAGAGAAACCTGTCGAAACGAGAATTAGGTCTTTACTTTTTTTAAAAAGTTCAAAGGAGTTCCTCCACATTTTATATTTGAACAATTTGTTCTTTGTGAGTTTTGTTACAAAAGTTTGTATCTAAAATGTAACAGTTTTCATCACACAAGACTCCAAACGGAATTTTATGAAGCGGTTTAGTTTATGTATCTCCGAGAATTCTTCCCAGGAGCGCCCATCACAATCAGAACCTGGTGTATAACGGAAACAAAAGAAACAAGAAAAAAGAGCTTCACATGAGTTACAACTCCCTTGTAACGATGTAAAGGTGAACCTCTTGTGAGATTTGAAATTTTTATGCCACTATTGTTTATGGAGAATTGTGAGATCTATAAGAAATGACAGATAGAATATTGAATGTTACAGATTGTAAACATTAACTACAAAGCTCAAACAACGTTTGAACCCAGACAATGTTAGTCAAATCAACAGACAGAGATTTTCATACCACGTGAGACTGTTGTTCATGTTCAGAATTCTCTGTGACCTAACCTAACCTTTCATAAAACTAAAATAGTCTACATGGTGCTGACAACTCACGTTTAATGCTCAAGTTTTGCGCTGTGTTGCTCCTGCAAACGTAATTAAACATTGCTGCACGGACAGTTTATTCTGCTGCCTGCGTTTGAGGATGTTATTAGAATGAATTAAAAAATGGGTGTTTCAAAATTGATTCCTTGTACTTAGAAAGCTCAAAATTGAGTCTAATCATACAAATTTGATTCATTTCGTAGAAGACTCAATTCAAGATCAAAATATCGTGCATTTCAAACACTGTATTCTTATTCTGGACTCCGACAATAAACGAAAAATCAGACGTGCCTCTTTGCTAGCCTCCATTATTGCTGATAGATACCACAAAATAAATAAAAGATTTTATCTCTAAATCGATTTATCCCGAACAGCTTCTGTATCGAAATTTTAACGCCCTCAAAATGCCACTTGCATGAAAACACACTAGAGAGAATTGTCAATAAGAATTTTAGAGTTTATGTTTCTCTTGATAATAAAACGCAAGAAATAATACAGAGAGTAAAAAAATTAATACAAATTGCTAAACAACAAGAATGGGAGGATTTCGGAAGATGTATAAATAATAACTACAAACAGAGCAAGAAACTCGTCTATGAAGAAGCGAAGAATTGAAGAAAAAAGAAATAACAACCTATTCAACAATTGAAAGACAAAAATAGGACAATACTGAGAAAGGATGCAGACGAACTGAAAAGATGGAGACAACATTTTGAATAATTGCTAGAACTGCAAGAACTTACAACAAGCAACGCATACAATAACGACCCTGAACCGGAGCAAAATCCAGAAACTTCAAATACAAAAATCAGCATCGAAGAAGTTACAATTGCTATTGGAAAGTTGAAGATAGGGAAGCAGCTGGATATGAAATAAAACCAGAGCAGCTAAGATTACGTGGGAGAGGAGGGAACAAAAATGCTGCACACATCAGTAAACAATTTAGGAAGGGGAGCAGACACCTACAGACTGGAGAAAAACAATCATACTGCCAATAAACGAAAAAGGAGACAGCCGTAACTGTTGTAATTATCAAGAGATCTCCCTCCTATGCACAGCAGTAAAAATGTACGAGATGATACTTGATTGAGTGAAATATTGAAGAGGAGAAATATAGGACCGAAGCTACTAGGAAGAGTCCAAAAAATATATAAAGATAACATAAACTATGTATGTAAACTTATTATCAGAAGAATTTAAAGCAGAGGATTAAGACAAGGAGGAGCTCTAAGTGCTTTATTGTTTGTACTATACATGCATGAAATTAATATTGAAACAAACAAAACAACAATGGAAACTGCCCCAGGATATTCAGTTTAACAACAAATAAAAATAGCAGAGTGTATTTTTGCAGACGACATGGTAATCTTCACGAATACAGAGGAAAATTTGCATGAGAACTTGAAGATATAGAACGAAGAACTACTCAAAGCAAGTATAAAGATAAATGCCAACAGAACAAAGGTGAGGATGATAGCAACAGAAGAACAACAATTTATAATACAAATAGTTAATGAAAATATACAACAAGCCTAAAGCTTTAGATATCTGGAAAGTATAATCGAAAATAAAGGAGGGTACGAAGATGGAATAAATAGCAGAATACAGCAACAGTAGGAACTTACCATTCAATTAGCAAGGCACTATTAAAGCACAAAGCAGTAAATAAAGAAACGAAGCTGACCATCTACAAAACAATAATACTACCAATGCTGCTGTACAGTTCAGAAACCTGAAAGAACAGAAAGTAAAATAACAGCGGTAGAAATAAAATGTCTTAGAGCCACAGAGAGGTAACAAAACTAGACAAAATTAGAGATGAAATGATAAGAGAGAGATTGGAAGTACACTCAGTAATGAAGAAGATAGAGCAGAAAAAATTGGGGTGGTACGAACTTCTAATTCGACTTGTGGATGAAAGAAATGTAAAAGAAATATGGAAAGCAAGAACAATAGGGAAAAGAAACGGCGACAGGCCACGAAAAACATGGGACGATGTTAGAAATGATAACCAAAAGGAAAATAACAACCAGAAGAGCACACGAGCTAACAAGAAACCGAAACGAGTGGACAAACTCATAGAAGACATCTGAACGAAGTAACCTCGACACCCAGTGGGTAAACTTATTCTTAAAAACCTACGTCTATCTTCTGCGATATTAAAACTATAAAAACCTTACAGTTTCTTTCACATACTTATTACATATTTTTGACCCGTATTCTGTCAAAATTCTCCTAGTAGTTCAAATACAACAAGGAAACATTCATGCCTACATGATTTCGACGCAATCATTAAAGAAAGGGCGGAGCTGTTGTTGCTCGTGCTCGAGACAGTGATGTGAAAACCTCCTAATGCATTTGCTGAAGTATCTAACTTAAAGTAGATATTTTATAGCACTGGGATAATGGGAATGAATTTGTTACTAATGTACTCAGTATAAGCTTTTGAAAGCTTTGTTTTATTGAATTCGAGTGTTTTCGAGTAGTTTGCAGCCTTAAAATATGAAAAACTGCCCAAAAGGTCTTCAGCTCTTATATCTAAATTATTGTTATGAAGTGCATTGCTCCATATGGATTTTCCTGTTGGCATTTGCAGTCATGTACACCAACAGTTCAAAAGCTAAAAGACAGCTGAATGTAGGACATGATGGGATCATTTTACACGCATTTATTTTGCTCATTTTTTGCTCTCTTGCTATTTTCCTTCTTTACTGTTCGAGTTTTTTCAGATAATTGATGTTTTCATTAACGGAGTTCAGTCCGTTTTTATTTTTTTGTGATGTATTGTAGGTAGTTTATTTTTAATTGGATTTGTTAAAGTAGAATTTAAGCACATTTATTCGAACAGCAGGAACATAAATTAGGTAACAAATACCGGCATTTTCATGCCATTATCTTTTTTGTAGGACTTTTCCTCACTGATTTTAATAATCCTATAGTTCCTAGCTTGAATTTCAATGTTTGTGAAGAATGTTATTAGAATTTAGACTTAAAATGTTTTTATTATTCATGTTGAACTGAAAATTGGATGTCGTTATCTTATCGAATACACCAACTGGTACATATTGTAGCGAAATCAACAGAACTCAATTTTTCAGCCCTCAAGATGACCTCATATCAAATCGAGTTTCATTCTAAAGATTTTTGATAAAAGAAATATAGTTTTCAAACAATATAGAATTGTGCTACAGCGAATGAATACAATCCAATTGATTTTTCTGTCTGATGTGTCCGGTTTCACATTCGTCCATTATTTGAACCTTCATATAGCTTTGACCATATCTGGTTTTTGCGAGAGAGAAATGAACAAAATTGACATTGTTTTTGTTAATTGTTTTTCCACAATTTTTATTGATACTCTTGTGTCTACCAAAGAAAAACATAATGGATATCATTTTTTCAATAGTGCGGTCTGATAATTGTACCTATAATGGAATTGGGAAAGCTTTATGGTATGCTTTCTTTCATTGATCACAGAAAACTCAATCTGTATTACCGATACGGATGATTTTATTCTCAAAAATAATATAATTGTAAGCAGCAATGAATTCAAATCTAATTTCTCAGAAAATTCAACTAATATTACTTCTGCCTTTGTTTTTGTCAATTGTTCCATTTCTGCTCTCATATAATATTTGCAGTCTAGTTTTGTTTCCAAGCATTCAGAGTCTCTCGTAAACTTTAGTACTGTTATTTAGGTTCCACTGTTTCAAAGCTCAGAAGGACAAAGGATTGAGAATCTAGATATTGGAACGCTGTAAGTTTCGGCACATGATGAATAATGATGATAAAATCTTTATTCAAGTTCTGTTCTAGTATGCGCAGAATCCTACTGAATAAATCACTCGAACGGTAATACTTTTTATGGGATTTCTTTTTTTTTTGTTTTGAATAAGCATTTAGACGTGCTTGTGGTAAACCACAAAAGCGCAGACAAATGATTGGAGCTAATGTATCTAAAGGCTTTTTTAATGACTGTGTTGAGTTAAATGTTTTTTTTTCAGCATTATTCCTTGTTAATTTTTGTGTACATTTTTGAACTGTATACTCCAGTAAAAATTTTATCGCTGTTAATAAAAAAACTATCCCAATTTTAAACTAACATAATTCATTTGAAGAAACAATGTACAGCGTTGCAAAACGTAGTATGAATTTAATACGGTAATATTTCTTATTTTATGAGTATAAAGATTTTTATGCAACGCAGAATCCGCAGAGTTGTTCATGTGTTATTAACAGCATTTCACATTTCGGTACTTTTGGTCGCTGCTTTAAACGCGTTTTAATAATCAAAGCAATTTGAAGACTGACATCTATTATGAAATTTAGATTGGATATTTTCCCGTGAATAGTACATTTGAAATGAAAATATATGGACCGATATTATAAATCGTAGCATATAAATAGTGAAAATTTAATCATTTTTCGTAACAAGGTCACCGGACGAATCCCACTTCTGAATAGGGTATATTCATGAATTCATTTTATATTTTTAATCCACTGATTACATCGTTATAACATAATAAAAAATATAAATCATGTTTCAAAGTGCTGAAATCAAGTTTAAAGAAATATTTAAAATTGAGGATGGTTTTGAGCTGTTTGAACGCCGCCATTTTCGCGCGCTCTATTGATGACGTCAAATACTATGTCCAGTGACATAACAGTCCATTGTTTACTACAGATGTTTTCGTTCTCAGCTTATTTCAGTATAAAAAAAGCTCAAAAGTCAATTTATAAGTATTGCATTGTGCCTGATTGCAAAATACTATCAGAAATGTACCTAGTAAAGTCTTTTTTTCAATTCAGATAGGTTTTAAAATACTTAAGAAATAATGTAAAGTTATCAGGAGAGATAAAGTATCATGATAAACTTGACAGATCATGAGTAACATTATATGTGATTAGTTTTAGCAATTAAATACAGTGAATGTATGCGGCTTCGTTTAACGTTAGCTCTTTTTATAATAAACAAAAATTCTAGATTATATTCATTGCTCATCATATTTCCGTTTGTATTTATTAAAATAGCGTACAAAATGTGTTATTATTGAATAATTACTTTGCAGTGGTCACTCTTTTTACTTCAGCGGACGTGAAATTTGGATTTGAAAGAAAATAAGACGACATCATGAATGGATCTATTCTTGGCAAATTATCCGATTGTGCTTTTACAAAACCACTGTCTTATATAATTTATAATCTCACCAGGATGCTAAAATTACATTTAAACAATAAATGAATTCACAACACACACGTTATTACTATGTTTTCCAATCAAAAGCATGCAATACCATACAAATGTAAGCAGTATTAGTAGTATTTGACGTCACATTTCTTTTTAACCAATGGTGTTGCGTTTCAGAACTTTGAATTTCCCGCGCTTGATTTGCATTTTTATTTATTAATTTTAAGCAATTAAAAAAAAAAAATACCAAAATGATGGTTTAGTACTAAAGTCCGGCCAATATAAATTCGGAAAAAAATATTTGAGCGAATTGTAAATTTCAAGCATATTCCCTATTGTTCGGAAGTTCTCAATTTTAAATAAAAAAATCATGAATTTGATTGAAGATACTCAAATTTCCAGTTCATTTAGAACCAAAAAAGCTATACTTGAATTAGTAATTTATCTTTCCTGGAAATTATCTGCGGTGGATTGGTTGTTTATTAGTTTTGAAAAATGTTCCATCATTAATAATGCAACGGAACCGTGTTTTTGCTAATCTTTTATAAGGGAAAGCGATCCACTTAAATGAAAATGTGTTTTGCGAGCAAAAAGTTAACGAATCAGCATGTCAACATTAAGCAGAGTAGATAAATTTGCTGTCACAATCTGCTACTCATTAATTTCACGTGAAATACATTGTATCCCAAGAAGTAAGTGTTGAGTAGAATTGAAAGAAAAGCAACATCGAAATGCACTTATTTCATCGTCTCATTGTAATAAAATCGATTACAGAAGACAGTTCTTAATCATGAGTAATTATTATTTCGGAAGATAAATAAGCTCTTAAAGTGTAACAGATTCATCCTATCATGTTGCATTATTTGCTGTTTCATACAGATATGGTTGAATGGTTGAACGGTTGAAGGTTAAAATAATTTTAATATAAAGTTCCTAGTCAATTATTCCACGATTATAATTCTAGAGGGTACAAGCTTTAAAATTTCAATATATTCTGTAGCATTGCAAATTCAAAAAAATTGAAATTATTCATGTTTTCTACCTATTAGTGGGATTTTGGATGATTGAGTTGATATCAAACTAGCCGTCAACCAACAAGCATTTCCTATAATATCAAACGAATATATAAAATTCAAGAGAAATTTCCTAATATACTTATACATTGTTGTATAGACAAAATTAAAACGCAATTTTTTTGACTGATTTTTCGTATGATTGCAACAAATTTGATCTAAATGAATGTTGATTATATATAGTCATCTGGAAATCCCGATCAAACTGCATTTAAATTGGTCAACAATTTAGAAATTGAGGAAAATTTATTTTAAGTGTTCTCTCCTCGGTCCGATTACGCTCGCATCATTAGTACAGCATTATTTTGACTATAAACATGAATATTTCAGTAATTATTTTCTTGAGCTATTTTGAACTTTTTGACCTTATTAATGCTGCCATCACGTTAAAAAAGCTTCAAAATTACTAATTGATTGAGAAAATTACATATTTGGACTCTCTACTATTATAAATAAGGTCAAAGGTGTTACCATACTTCAATACTACATTTCATTCGATTTGAGTGCAGAAAATTGTGCATAATATTTTGTAAATAAAATATATGTACTCAGTATATGGCTCAGAGGTAGAACGTTGGTCTATAGCTCAACAGGTACCAAATCAAAATTGCGTTCGGGTGAAGTTAAAATCTCCATTTTTTTTTCTTCCATACAGATAAACATGCCATCATAATTTACAATTAAGATATTTCATGCTATTTATCATCTACTAAACATATATTTTTATTTCTTTGACGACTTCTCCATGGGAGCCTAAGGTGCCTTGCAAGGTTCTAGTAATTATGAATTTACCGTCATGTAATAGTAATCAAGGTATCAAGGGTGTTAAAAGGACAATAATGCCTAAGGTCAACAGTGTACTTTCCGAAGGCCTCCGGCCCGAGGTGTGTACGTTGACCGTAGACATTATTGTCTGTTCAACTTCCGTGGTGCCTTCAATGTTCAATGTTGAACTTTTGCTGTATTTCAATCAAAATTTTTAGCAATGTTTGTCCTGTCATTGTGATTTCTGTCAGAGAAATCACTCCAGTTATTTGCTGTAACTAGGGAACTTGTTTGTTATTTTTCAAAATAATGCCCTACATAATGCCCTCAGGTATAATTTGTGACGTATTCACCCTGAAATCAGTGTTATTATGACAACAATAATAAACTAGTCGGGCATTGATAGAATTATTATCAAAAACAAATAATCAAAACATAATACATCATTATTTTATAATACTTAATGTGAAACGTGAAAGCTGAAAATTCATTTGTAAGTCGTATGAAGCAGGGATTTTGGTTTTGGCTGTCCTGCTTTAAGCAGCCAGCGACAGTTGGAATCTAGTGTAATCTTTTTGAAAGAAATTTTTGTGTATTTGCTACATACACAAGTGCTGATGAGCCAGATTCGGCCCGTGGGCTGGCTTTTACTCATGATTGCTCCAGATGGTGTGTGTATATGGTGCAAAGTATCAGACATCACCGTGAATAGATAATATTGTTTTGTTTGAGACTGGAAAACTGAAGAAAGTGATAAATCATTGTAACGTGCGAAAGTATCAAAACTCGTAGGCCGGCTGTCTAGACGGGGCCTTTTGTTTTCACTGTATCGCACCGCACCACACCATACTGCCCCGCACGGTCGAAAGTTCCAGTAACGTGTTCTCGACTAGCCTAGAGCATTTCGAGAAACGAACACATGTATATATATTAGCAAAAGACAGGGGACAGCGAACAGTGAACAGTAAAACGGTAAAATAGTGAGTGATCAGTGTAATAAATGAATATTTGAAAAAAAATGTCTGTGCTTTGTTGTTGAAGTTCAATAGTAGTAAGTGAAAGATAAATCATATAGTGTTTGTTCGGTAATATTTCGGTTAGATAAAGCTTTTATTTTATTTTTATTCATTAAATACTGACTGCCATTTTGATTATAAACAATCCTTACAATATATTACGTCAGAAAGGATTTCAATCCTGTTTTGAATATTGATATATGTGCAGTTCAGATATTTAATAAGGAAAAGAAAGTGGGACTGATTGTAATTCTTTTTATGAATGACGTAAAACAAATACTAGTGAATAAGTTCATATGTTTGAGAAATGTAATGAGGTCAAATTATGTAAGAATCGACGACTAAAGGATTAAAAAAAGTATCTGCTGGTTTTAAGACTTTGAGTACGTCATAACGTTTGCATACAAGTCTATAGGCTATGTGCAAGGGGGCAGAGTTTGAACAAATATCGATGCGAGCGCTTAGTGAGCACCATTGTAAGCATCGCACTTCATTTCTCAGAATACGTCATTGAGCTGTCATTAAGTACTATAGTTTAAAAGTGAAAATAATGGCATATAAAACATGAAAGAACGTTTGTTCTGTTTCAGGATGATTCAAGTGAAATATAGTTCCATAGATTCCATGTACTCAGTTATAACATAAAAAAAAAAACAAGTGAAGTGGATAAAAGCGGTAAATAGAGTATTATCTGTCTTTTATTATTATTCCATATAACAAAGATGTTCGCAATTCAATTGTAAAATTAGAAAAATTCATCATCGATTTGGGATTCATGAACTCTATCTCTAATTTGTAAGGTGTTTCAGTGATAGAGGCTTGTCGGATGAACTCCGCAATAATTTTATTGTTAATATCGTCGGAAGCATATTCTTCAAAATGTTTAATATGGCAAAACTATTTTCACGCTATTCTTCAATGCTTCCTCAGTAAAAGGGATACAGTGTTTTATACATACAAGCCCGAGCTGCAAGATCATCGGCGTCATATTTGAGGTTAGCTTGTCAATTTGAACGAATTAAGACGTTTTCTTTAATAGTTACATTATAATTGAAGTGAAAAATATTCAAAATGGATAATTCCAACGTACCTTGGATGCTGTGTCGGTTATTATATACGCACACAGCTGAATGAGATAATACAGGGTGGGGCAGAAAAACCTATCCGATTTCAAAACGATATAAAATTAAAACCAGTCAACTTGTCGAAAAATTTTTTTTATTAACATATCGCAAATTTTATGCCATTTTTAAATTTAAGTTTTGAAAAGCACATCACTCAAATGTCGTCCTTGGGAGCGGATACACTGATTTAGGTGCTCGCGGTAGCTTTTCATGACTTTCACCGTCATTTCCACAGGAATTTCTTCAATTGCCCGAGCAATTTCCCTTCGTAAAGCAAGAAGGGTCCTTGGTCGATGCTGGTAAACCTTTGATTTGAGGTAACCCCAAAGGAAGAAGTCACATGGAGTGAGATCCGGTGAGCGCGGCGGCCAGCCAAGATCACCTCTCAGGGAAATGAGGCGACCGGGAAACATTTCCCTGAGAATGTCCATTGATCGTCGCGATGTGTGGGCGGTTGCACCATCCTGTCGAAACCACACATTTTCCACGCCATTTTCTTCCATTTTGGGTCTAAGAAAATTTTCCAGCATGAAACAATAGCGCTCGCTGTTGACCGTTACGGTTTGCCCATTTTCTTCAAAAAAGTAAGGCCCCCAGACGCCTAGGCGGGAAAGAGCACACCACACAGTCACTTTTGAGCTATGGAGGGGTTCCTGATGGATTTCTCGAGGATTTTCGTCACTCCAATATCGAAAATTCTGCCTGTAAACGGCACCACAAAGGTGAAAAACGTTGTGTAGCAATCATCGAACCGTCGCATTCGATAAACCGCTTAATAACAAAAGCACGATGTTCACCAGACCAAGGCATGTTGACTACTGACAAATGGCATAAAACCGGCTTTCTAACGGTTTTTACTCCACTACTCTACCTGCCCCCTCTTCTGAGAAAAAGGGATTTGAAATCGGATAGGTTTTTCTGCTCCACCCTGTATTAGTACATTTAGAAAATCATAGATATAAAACAATGATAAAATGAGAGTTTAATCGTTCTCCGTTGCCCGCTAGAGGCGCTAGTAGACCTCATGCACGTAGCCTATTTCAAGGAATTAGGTTTTCAGAGAGATAGCGGTTAAATGGATTAAATTATTTTAAAAATAAGTCAGGAAAAATACTAATTCAAACCCAACAACGTAAGCAAACAGTCCCCCATTTAAAAGAAGAAGGATTAATCTGAGAAATCTAGTTTGGATTCAAGCATCTAGGTTAAATTGGACAATGTAGCGCTCACAGAGGTGCTTCCATCATCTAACATCACAGGCTAAGAAATGTGAAGAGTGCATACCTGAAGTATTATTGCAACTCTTGAATTCAAGCGTACAAATTGAATATCATGAACCTTCACGACTCTAGCACTAACAAATGTTACCAGCGCCATCTCTTGTTGAAAAAGTATAACTTACAAGCATCAACAACATATTTAATATGAGAACTTCTGCGCATGGACGTCTCTATGTATAAGAGATATGAAATTTGACAGATGTTCAATAATTGCAACTATAACTCATTTAGAACACTCAATTATGGCAATAATAGTTATTCTAATACCTAATTAGCACTTTGAATCTCAGTAAAGTGTTTTAACCCATCAATGATTGTAGGTTATGATCACAACGCAAAAACCAGAAATGTTGCACAGGAATATTATAAATATTCGGATTTCTGGAAATTTGCACTTTTTAAGGATGAACTAGCTTCGTCACACCAGAGAAAATTTGATACGGAGTAAATTGGTTGATGGAGATTCTAATTGCAGATTTCCAAATAATTTTTATGCTTTGAATGTTTTCTGAATTAAGGAAAAGTCGTAAGCGAATGTATTTTTTATCGTCTCATCGTTTGCTATAAAACCAATGTATGTATACCACTCGTTTGACTAACGCAAAATCAATAACTGCTATTTTATTGAGCCTCTTTCGCTTTCTTCTCACGTAAAATGAATTTCATTCACGTTTTTTTTTTTAAATTAAACATGCAAACTGTTTTATTTACATTATAGTGTGTCAGCAAACTGATGAATACATGTACATGATGTTCACAGAAGTTGCACAGAATTGAGTTACGCTTAGTATAAACCAAAACCTGTGCAACCGGGCTTGAGACGTAGTTCCCTGTAAGCCTTGGACCATTCCTAACTAAAACAGACTATAAAGCAACAATTAAATTGAACTGTACATAATTCCCTCTTAAAGATGAATCCCAGAGTTTGTTCCAGACTCTTCAATTTAATCGTAGCAATCAACGAAATGAGAATAAAATAATCAATAGGATTAAGTAAAAATTGACGGGTGTTTGGACCACATAGGCGCGAACACGATTTTAATTTGTTTTTAATTGGATTCCAACTGGACAGGAGTGAATTTGAAATCACTGTACGAGAGTATGGATCATAATTGGTGTTATTGGGCCGTTGGTAATAACAAACAAAAAAGGTTGGTCACAACGATTGGGAGTATTACAATTCATACAATACCGATCGGCAAAATTACAAGCAAGAGAATCGATATTTACGTCATAGTTGGTCAATACACAATTGGCCTCTCTTAGGTTCCTGTTCATTCTCTATCAGCAGAATTAATCTCAAGTTCAATTTCCAGAAAAATAATTAAAGTCCTGAGAGGAGATAGCCACAAATAATTGTTTGTCACAACAAAACGTTCCCACAAGAAACCACTGGCCCTCTGTTAATTGGCCCTACATTGGTATCCTCGCCGGAAGCAGGGTCCCATCCTGCGACCCTGATTTGTGCGAACTGACCTCAAATAGTGAGAAATCGTCTCCAGGGTTATTATAAAATCGATATAGGGCATAACAATTCTCGTGAATTAATCTGTGGAGCTCGACTGCGTCTTTCATGATAATATCGATTCATTAGCATTTCGTAGAATGAACCATCTTAGCAGACGTGAGATGCATAAGATTTTGTTTGTTATCTTGAAGTACTTTCTAGGGTAATTACTAGATCTTAATGTTTTTTTAGGTTGAGTCCACGTGTTGAGAATATTCAAAAAATTGTTCTTAAGGGGTATTCAGATTACTAATAGTCTTGTTAAAAAACATGCCTACAGATTTAGTAATGTAGACACAAATTTTCTCTGATATTTGTTCTGAACAGCCGAGAATATTATACCTAAAATATGTGGAGTTGTAACTGCGATGGTGATAAATCCCAAACTTTTTTTGAGAACAGAGAGGCGTGCTATTCTGTCTCTGAACTAGAATTAAGATTCAATGCGAGAAATTTATGTGCCTTCAGGAATTTTCGTTTTCTTTTCCTCTGTGATTTCTCTACGTTGGATTCAACATCATGATCGATTTTCATTCAAATCTGAAGTGCAAGAATATCTAAAACCTAACTGGTGAAGTATAAATCACAATAGGACATTTGATTCAAGCTGAATAATCACTGGAATCCACATTACCATCTTTAAATTGTACTTTCGGTAATCAAATATCAAAACTGTATGTTCCAATGAATTAAAGACCTCAAAAATCTAGAAAAGAACTCTTTATTGATACAACAATAAAACCGGCCATGAAATCGGTTGATGAAGTACTGTGTGACCGAAGTAGATTTTATATTGTAACATGCAAATGTGTCATATAAGCCCTGAATCCGGTCCTGTCTGGATGGGGCCTTTCGTCTCTTTATATCACACCACACCGTCCCGCACGGTCGAAAATTCTAGTAACGTGCGTTCGATTGATCTAGAACATTTTGAGAAATGGACATCTGCATATATATGAGCAAACCGGTAACAGTAAAACAGTGAAATAGTCAATATCCAGTAAGTGATCAGTGTATTAAGTAAATAAGTTGTTGAAAATAAGTATCTGTGGCTTTGTTGTCAAAGTTTTAATAGTAGTGAGTAAGAAATAAACTGTATAGTATTTGCTTAGTAATACTAGTAGTTCTAAATCAACAAATGTAATGAAAAGGTTACCATTTTGTTGTGTTTTCTATGTGTTTTGATTATGAAAATGTGATCTTGCCTTGAATATCTCTTTCTAAAGTTGTTTTGTGTGGACTCCACTTTAAATTCTATTTCTTGTTTTAGTTAAATTTCCAGTATTGCTTCACAAATTTTTGTTGCTGCGCAGAGAAATACCTCTATAGTTGTTGCAATTCCTAGTATTTCTATTATGGATAGGAAAAGTTACTACTTATTCCCAATTATTTGGGACTAATTTTTTTTTTGTTTCCCATATTTTATTCAGCATATTCAATAATATTTATTCTCCTTTCCTCCTTATGTACTTCAGTTGTTCTGCTTTCATCATGTCATCTCCCAGCATTATCAATACATTAGTTTCCATCCCTATTCTTCATAAGAAAAAGAGTCTCTTTTTTTTTAGCTCACCTGATTTATTTGTTCGTTCGGGTGTCACTTGAAAGATCACTTGATCAGAACTGTGAAATTAGTTTTATTAATAAGGGAAATCTCGAGAAACAATTGCAAAAACGTTCCAAATTGAGGACGACATCAAATTGAGGAGGAAACAACTTGTGGTGATTTCTAATGACCATAATGGTTACTACGAGTGGTAAATGAACCTGCAGCGTCGGGAAGCAGAGTTAAATTGCCTTGAATGAATAAACAGGTAATTGAAAGGTGAGGTGTTTCCGTATCTTGTGAGCGTCAGCATTCTTGATCTTTATTTTTCAGAAGCCTTGGTCATGTGCAAATATTCGTGCAGGATTCGCAGGAATAATATTCCTGAAATGCCATATTCTGTATCTAATTGAGAGCTGCCTTCGAGGAAACCTTCATCACAATTTCTGGTATGGTTGCTCCCATTGGACTTCTACCGCGTGTTAGACCAACAATTCAAGTAGAGCTGTACAATCATTGAAAATGATTCACGCAGTGGAAGCCCAATGGGAGCAACCACGCCATATACCGAAACAGGAGTGTAAAAGCTTATCCTTAAGGACCGTCGATTGAAAGCTTCTCAATTAGGTACAAAATATTGCATTTTTGATTGAGGCTACTGTCAAATGAGAGAACGCGATTAAAGCTTGGTGTCTGTCAAGCCATAGACAACTGACTTATATCTATATATCTATCATAGAGCGTTACGGAGTCAATGAATCAGTAATGAATTTATTGTTTTTGATAATTATATTTGTGTATTTTCATAATGATTTATCAAAAATGAATGTATTATTCAATAGATCATAATGCCATGTATACCCGACTTTTTGAATTCGATATTCCTAATGAAGCAGATTACCAATTGAATTTATGTACCAACCACAACAAGAGATAAATCAAATCACACACTATCAGAACAGCCTAATAAAGTATCTACGTAATAATGAATATTTTCCCCATTTATTCATTCGAAATTCCAAAAAAGGTTCAAACAGAGAGATGTATGGTGTGTCCGATATAAATATTGAATTTTCATCCCAAATTTCCCGATCGGATATATGCGTGACTTTAATTCGTTTTGCATGTAGTTCCAGCATTAATCCGTAATATACTCCTACATATTTTATACAGAACTTACCCTTTCGCAATGAAGTTAAGTCAATATATAATTTAGGCTTTAAAGGGGAGGAATATTTGCGCCAAATTCAACAAATTTGAGATAGCACAATCGATTTTGATACAGTATGCAAAGCCTTAAGTGGAAATAGACCGTTTTACCGTAAATCCGTCATTTCTGGTTGTCGTCTCAGCAACAATGTATATTGTTGAAGAAATAACGAAATGGAGTGAAATTTCTTTGCAAGTTCGTTCACAAATCTTGTTCGTAGCTTGTAAAAGTATAATTGCGTTCAGTCCCTTTGAATTTAAAATGAAATCGAAAAGGAAAAGGTATCCAAATATATTTATTGTCACCTGAAAGTAACGAGACCATTACGAACTTCCGTAGGACACATTTAATGAAACTTTTACGGCAAAATTTCCAGAGCCTATAACTTCAAGAGATAATTCAACCTAATTACAAATAATTCTCTTATTTCACAAGATGTGCCAAACTGTTTGAATGTTTTATTATGTAAGGTTGTATATCAAGTATCAAGAGGTGATTTCTTTGAAATATGTGCTCACAGTGCTTTCCGGTGATCGTATTTTCATTTCCCGGAATCAAAAAGAACCCCCTGAGCGGGGAATGATGTAAGAATATATATTTCACACGTAGTTGGTTCTGTGCCAATAATACCAGAGATTCTTCGCATAAAAAATAAGTCTTCTCCAGGCATCTGACCGTCTTCAACTTTAGAAAAAAACTCAGTCATTCTTTCTAATATTCATTTTCGCAGCCAACCCTTTGATTTGTCATTACAATTACGTATTCTGAACAGAATTCGCTTGTTTGGAATACAGGTTTATAAGAAAGAAAAAGAGAATTTCACTTCTGGCAGAATAGTGCATAAATTTTGTGTGCGTATTATAAAGATGCTTCTTTTTTTGCTCGAGTTTTTTACGAATAGGACGTTTTAGGAATAAATGTTACACTTTTTCTCATTCTTATACAAATAACTGAACATTTACTGTCAGTGTCAGCTGCCAAATGGCTTGAGTAAGCAGCCAACCCATTGTGCAAATGCTAGGATTGTGAATTTAAAGTTTAGGCAAGGATTAGACGTTTTCATTCGTGGATAAACTGTATTTATATATATATACAGGAAATAAGGATCAAATTTATGACTGTTCAGTAATAAAACAAATTGAATGAAATTCAGAATAACTCCTGCTCTGATATTCCTACTTCCAATTCGTTCGCTTATGACAGAACGACGCAGACTAGAATAGTTCCGTCTCTTCTGTAATTCAAACCGCTCTTCTCTACTTGATTTCACGGTTAATTATTTCTTGAGAATGAAAAAAGTTCATTAAATTTTTTTCCAGAGTCACCTCTAACTTTAACTCCATCAGGGAACAAAAGAGTGTAGTTTTACATTTGATTAAAAGTGATTTCTCCCAGAGAAGAAAATGAAATCTGAGATTTGATTATACAGAGAAGATTCCTCCATGGAGATTACTTGTAAGTTGATGAGTTTACACTACATTAATTTTTTTTAAAATTGATCAAGTTAGCTTGGAAAAATTTGATCGAAAACTTGATAAACAACAAACAGTGGGCAAAGTACATTTTACGAGCCCCTTTGGTGAAGCAAGAAGTAATGTTATAAGTTAAAAAACAGTTGGAACATAGCTTTTTGCTTATAGTATAGACAATGCAAACTGAATTATATTCTTAGACTAAAATTAAAGAATCAGAGATTTCTTGCTTTTAGCTTCACTAAAATTTTTAATGATTGTAATTCAGCTTAGATGCTACATTTGCTTCAATAAATAAAACTGCAAAAGCTGAAAGACTTCATTGACCCATCGTACTTCACAAATAATTTTTTATCAGTTTCAATTTGGAAAATCTCCTTTCGGCGGAGGCTGTACTACCGGTATTGTTAAAAAAATCGAATAGACAATGTAGATATTTAAGTAAATTTATTTCAAGTTATTTTCTATTATGTACTGAAACATTTCTATCACATCTTTGCTAGAATCTGGTACATTTAGGACATACAGTTCGTAAGATTGAAAGTCACTACTTTCACCCACTCGCGGGACTGTGTGTGAATCTTATTATTTGCTCTTTCTAAAATCCCAAATATTGCTCAATTTCTGAAATATGAGACCTAAATAGGCTACGTGCATGAAGTCTACTAGCGCCTCTAGCGGGCAATGGAGAACGATTGAACTCCATTTTACCATTGTTTTATACCTATAATTTTTTAAATGTACTAATATTATTTAATTCAGTTGTGTGCGTATAGTATAACTTGCATAGCATAAAAGGTACGCTGAAATTATTTATTTTGAGTATTTTTTTCTTCAATTATAACGTACCTATTATAGAGAAAACGTCTTAATCCGTCCAAATTGACAGGATAACCTCAAATTATGACGCCGTGATCTTGCAGATCGGGTTTGTATTTATCAAACACTGTATCCCTTTTACCGAGGAAGCATTGAAGAAAAGCGTGAAATTAGTTTTGCCATATTAAACATGTTGAAGAATATGTTGCTGACAATATTAACAACAAAATTATTGCGAAGTGCATCTGACAAACTTCTATCACAGAAATATCTTACAAATTAGAGATAGAGGTAAATTCATGAATCCCAAATCGATGATGAATATTTCTAATTTCACAATGAATTACAATAGTATATTGTACAACAAGTATAGAAAATCATCTATTTCACACGAGGTGTGTAATTTTCAGCACGAGACGGAGTCGAGTGCTGGAATCACACAAGTGTGAAATAGATGATTCTATACGTGTTGTACACTATACTTTTTCTACGATCACAGTTTTCAATTAAATATGTAGATAAATCATTAGTATAACTGAGATTTCAAATCAATTTGACAAATGCAGAATAACTTAGGCATTTTAATTGTTTGCTCTACTTATTTATTGTGATATTTACTTTAGTTATGATTTGGAACATTATTGAGATATTTTCTATCAGTTGATTGACATTTCATTGTTGTGTGATCTTATTGTTGCGACCTACGGAAAGATTGTATCTGATTGGCCTACTCTTGCAAGGTGATGCTCTGATTGGCTTATTAAGTAGAGTATTCTATGATCTCGGGTAACGTGTTTTCTGAATTTTTGTCACTAACCATTTTTCAACTGCAGTAATGATGATTGTGGATATCTAATTTTGGTTATGATACAATAATTACATACATAATTCCTCGATTTCGAGAGAATGTGATGAACATGTATTGTCTGCTTCAATTTGACAGTTGTGATTCGCAGTGTTGCCAACCTTCGGAATATACATTACAAGAATAAGTAAATAATTCCAAAAGAACTTAGTGCAATTTTGTTATTAAAATGTGGCTTATAAAAGAGCAAACAGAGATTTATATCAAGTCCGGGATATTTATCAATGAACTTGCTGAATATATCACCTAAAGAATATTCGAAATGGATTAATTAAAATATGTTGGTCAAACTGGTGTGAGAAATCATTGCTCACGGCTTTTCCCACAGTTGTGTGAAATTGTTATTTTTCTAGTTGTGTTTTGTATGAGAAATATGTTGTTTTCTATAGTGATCGTAGAAAAACATATTTGTTATATAGATCAATAATGAAAAACAAACAATACTCTATTTACCGCTTTGATTCACTTCACTAATTTTTTTATGTTATAACTGAGTACATGAAATCTATGAAACTATATTTCACTTGAATCATCCCTAACACAACAGCCTGGAACAGAACAAACGTTTTCCCATGTTTTATATGCAATTATTTTCACTTTTAAACTACAATGCTCAATGACAGCTTATTGACGTATTCTTAGAAATGGAGTTCAATGATTACAATGGTGCTCACTATGAGCGCTCGCATCGATATTTGTTCAAACTCCGCCCCCTTGCACATAGCCTATATCCTGAAATTTGTATATTCTAAGATAAAATATTTTAAGAGAAATCGATTCTGATAATTTTTGTTGTTATGAATATTATATGGATGCTACGATCGCACGCTGTATTACTTGAGTAACGGACAGAGGAGAGAATAGCCGAATCAGAAGCACACACTGTTTGACTCTGTATCTCCTAAACGAATTGAGATAATTGAAATCTGTAAAAAATATCGTATTCTGCACGATTAATTCTAATGTAATAAGAATTATTATTGGAATTTAGAAAATAGTCATATCCAGTAAAAATTATATATTTCAAAAGATCATCGGATGATGGATTAAAATGAAGGATAAAGAATTATTGAATCATCTCTTCACGTTGCAAACGTTTCGGTCTTTAATAAACCTTCATCAGTGCCTATAGGGCAATAAAAAGAACAATAGAATATATAGTATTGAACAACATGCGAATATTTTCACAATGAACAATAAAATAATTACCTTAGAGAAAAGTAGAACATAACTAAAAATTTTATAATATTGTCGAAAGCATCTTCACACTTCTACAATACAGAAGCAACTGAATTACAAACGGAAATGTCAACAAGAAATCACTTGTTAATGAAACATAGCAAAAAGACGTGCGCCAAAATTCAGCGGCAAATATAAAACCAAGAATAATTAGAATAGCAAGTGCTATCTTTCACAAAATGACAAATCCAAGATATTTTGATACGTTTTACTTAAATATTCAGTATCAGTTCTGAAATTGATCGAGTTATGATCTAGATAAATATATATCATCTCCAAAAAATTCCTTTTCTCATAATTACTTTCATGATCTAAAATTTTAACATTTGCAAAATCGAAACGATGATTATTATCTATACTATGGTTGGATAAAGCTGTTTTTTTATCATCTAATTTCTTACAATCATTTTTGTGATTATTCATACGACTTTAACATATTGTTTTGTTTGACCTACGTACACGCCATTACAGTCAATACAATTTATTTTATAGATCACATTGGATGTATCTTCAATATTTTCTCCATCTTTTAAACGACTAAATAAATTTCCAACTTTTTTATTATTATAAAATACAATATTGGTTCTATTATTGGTTAACACCTTTGCTAGCTGATATGAAACTTTATCAATATATGGAATTTCAAAATATATTTTATGTTCAGTATTCATTTCTGTATTATTATTGACTGTTGGAGCGGATAAAGTTGAGTGTAAAATTTTGGAAACAAATTTAAGTGAATAACCGTTATTATTCAATGAAATTCTTAATTTCTGGAAATTCTCATGGTGAAAACGAGCATCATTAAGTATGACAATCTTATTAATGGAGCTCTTAATAACTCCGATTTTTTGATGTGAAGGATGGTTAGACTGATAATGTAGCATCCCATCAGAAAAAGTAGATTTTTTATAACAATTATTTATCAAAGCACCGTGAGTTTGTCTCACAATGAGCAAATCCAGAAATGGTATACTGCCATCTTCTTCAATTTCCACTGTGAATTGAATTTTTGGGTTGTAATTATTGAAAATGTTCAATGTTTCATCAATCAGATCAGACGGAATAGAAGTCAAAATGTTATCAATATAAAGATGTAGAAAATAAGATTGAAAGGACCAAACTTCCTGTTTCATTAACAAGTGATTTCTTGTTGACATTTCCGTTTGTAATTCAGTTGCTTCTGTATTATAGAAGTGTGAAGATGTTTTCGACAATATTATAAAATTTTTAGTTATGTTCTACTTTTCTCTAAGGTAATTATTTTATTGTTCATTGTGAGAATATTTGCATGTTGTTTAATAGTATATATTCTATTGTTCTTTTTATTGCCCTATAGGCACTGATGAAGGTTTAATAAAGACCGAAACGTTTGCAACGTGAAGAGATGATTCAATAATTCTTTATCCTTCATTTTAATCCATCATCCGATGATCTTTTGAAATATATTATTGGAATATCTCAAAAAATACAAATACCATTACCGAATTAATAACATTCAGAGTTTGTAGCTCCACTTTTCGACTCAACTGAAAAAATCAAAATGTGTGGAAAATATTGTAGTCTACATACTCAGATGTAGCGCGATTGGAAGGAAATACAAATAAGATCAATTGAAATTCAATACTCAATAATATTCCTAAAATCGACTATTGTAGTAGCACAATATTGTTGATATATCTTCTGAACGAAATAAGATAATTGAAATTTGTGAGGAACATGTTGTCCAACACATTCAACAAAATCAATAAAAATGTTTTAGGAACTGAGGTGGCAAGCTATTTTTGTTCAAAAAATGAGAATCAAAGGTTATCGACAATAACAAAACACGATAGACAATGTAAATATTCGGATTCTCATTCAAGTTATTTTTTATTACGTATTGAAGCAGTTCTTTCACATCTTTAATGAAGTCTGATACATCTAGAATCATAATTCGTGAGGTTGGAAGCCACTACTTTCACCCACTCGCAGGACTGTGGGTAAATCTTGAAAGTTTTTTTTGCTCTTTTGGTATATTTTTGAATTATCTCAAATCATATAAGAAACCAAAATTTTCGAAATGTTTATTCAATGACATAAATCTCGAGTCCACGTTGCTTTTTCTAGTAGACTGTTTCAACGATGGCGACATTGAATCACGTCTCAAATTGTCCACTAGATGGTACATGCGTTGAATCTGTAAATAACCTAAAGATACTGTCTCTACGAATTAGAACTGAGCCCCAGAAATAAGAGTCAGGGAGAAGTCAGTTTCTAAAGCTCGATGTCAGTTTTTGATAATAATATGTTATCAAATAATGACAATAAAATAAAATTCGAGTACTGTGATTATTAATGAATTAGAAAAATTATCAATCATGAACTGAATTTGACTGCAAGCGTCTTTACTTATTACAAACATGAATTTGTAGATTATTTTGTCTGCATCAATATATAATTATGCCTTCACGTCTTTGACTTGAAAAATAAGTACATATTAGAGCAAGATCCTAGACCCGCCAGACGCTACTAATTTTATATGAAAAAAAATGTGTGGAATAGAATAGTGTTAATAAATATTTTCATCATACGCATACTAGCTAGCTTGGGCCGACGGCCAATTTACAGATACTAGATGCTAGAGTTAAGTTGAAACATTACCCAATATTCTTAAAGTTTGAGTGCTGATGTATGTTTTAGAAAATATTGTTGAAAATTGATAGTCAACACTGTTAGGAACTTCCTATCGGCGGTAATACTTGCTAGACGCTTTAAAGCTCGCAAAAAATAACGTACTCGTACTTATAATCTTTGACCTAATATTTATATATGATACTCAGGGAACAATTTCCATACTTTTTGTAACCAGATTAGACCAATCGAAGGGGCCAAACATCATCCAGACACAATTAAAATATCGCTGAGAGTATGAGCGCGAGATCATCATTTGTACGCTTGATAGTAAACAAAATATCTATGAGCATCCAACTCTCCTTTGGTCTACTTGTTCACAGAAAGTATTTAAATTGCTCCCTGAGTATCATATATAAAAATCAGGAGTCAGGCTATAAGTGAGATTACGTTATTTTTTGCAAGCTTTGAAGCGTCTAGTAGAAATTACTGTCAATGGAAAATGTCTGACAGTGTTTATTATCAATTTCTGATAATATTCTCTGAAGCGTACATAAAAATCAGCTTTCAGACTTTGATAAAAGAAATTAATGTTTTAACGCACCTCTAGCACCTTGTATTTATGAATTGGCTGTCGGCAAACACTAGCAAATATGCGAGTGATTGGAGTACACTTTTCCGTAGCATTTTCTAAATTTTATTTTTACGTATTTAAGTTGTGTGGTGTAGGAGCAACACTTTTGAATTGAGAATACTAAATATCTATTCTATATTTAATGAGGCTTTGTCCATTCAAGATCGATTTTAACGCAACCACAACAAGGATAATCTTTGATATTGCTTCCACCCGTTGACCAACAGCACAGTTCTAAGTCTTCCACTCCCTTCCATTATTTTGTTTCATAGGTTTAGTTTCATATTACAATGGAAAACTATTGCACCTAGAGTGCAACTACGAATCAAATTTCAATAGAAAATCCGTTATATTGACAGAAAACAGAACTTTGACGTATTTTAGAAGTACAATAAGAACAAACGTGCAAATATCGTCACGTAAACACTAAAGTCAAGTGCTCGTGAATTTACATCCAAGAAAACACAGAGAACTAGAAGAAACTCTCAACTCAGCCGGTTGAATTTCATTTTCTTTGAATGATAGTAACACTGTAAGAAGTGAACCTCAACCTTTCCAAGAAAAATTACTTCAGACAGCATTTGTTATGTTCGAGGTTAGAATAACATTGTATAACACATAGGCACCGTTTTTACCACATTTTGTAGGATACACAACTCCTCTATAAGTTTAGTTAACGTATTTCTGACTAAACTCGACGTGGAATATTGCGTCCGAGACAATGAGGGCAGATAAAATCCTTTATAAAGTCACGGGCGAAGCCCGCTCCTTAGTTGGTTGCGAAGCACCCCCGATTAAAAATAAAAACTACTGTTTTGATGTCATTGACTTTGTGAACAAATTGGCGGAGGACATTCTAGACGTAAAATCTCGGTTTACTTCAAATTCAGATAACAAGGAGTGGAATTTATCATAAAATCATAAACAACATATCATTATTTGCATTTAAATGACAAAAAAATAAGATTATAAACATATTATCTTATAGAAACATGAAATGCCTTTTCCATGTTGCATCGTCCAAGATATATGTCATAATTAGCACGAAAAAAGTTAAAGCATCCCTGATTCATATCCAAGAAATTCTAAAACGTTAAAGACTAGGTACAAACTTCAATTATCCAAAATGAATTATATCATATCCTTATCAATACTCAATAAATAAATAGCTCAATGTTTTTGTTATAATTTTCAGTTTGGGATACCCTGCATTCTATTTAAAGTAAAATACTACCAAGGGTCCCGTCTATGTGACACTTCTACATAATTTTGCACATTCGTGAATTTTGCTCTATCGTCCTTCTCCTGCTTAGTTCGCAAGTTCGCCGCGGTGCTACACGCAGCGCTACTAGAGCGAAGGGACAACTATATCACAGGGACACCCCCACTCCAAGCTATCCAGGACCCGACGCCTATGGATTAATGCGCCCTTATTCCAAACGTTGGCTGGAATATCCTTTGCAATCTCAAGAATTCTGAGCTCGCCGAGGAAGGGTTATATGAACCAAATGCCGAATGATATATTCAAGAGTACATCTGCTTTAAAGCAAATTTTTAACTGAACGTGGGATTGTAATTTTCCTGGTGAATAAAATAAAGGATTATGTAAAATGTTTATCATTTGGTATTCACAGCAAAATTTATTAGATACTCAGAAATGATATTTGATACGAACAAATTGTGTTTCTGAAGCCAAATATTTCTCTGAAAATCTTGGAATTGTCTGGGGAATTTAATCAAACTACTATTTCTCTGCCAGCTTCCCACAAAATGATCCAAAATCAGTTAGCTATCTCCGTATGAATAATTAATCAATCATCCGGGAAATAATATTGAACTAATTTTTCATCACATATTCAACTAATCAGGCATCACATTGAGCAATTATAAAAATATTTTGAAGCAAAGCTTCTATTGCGGCGTTATGATTCGCCGCATGAACAATGAAATGACGAAAACCGACAGATTTTCGAACGACACCGTCCCTCCAGCACAGCTCAAAACAAACTAAATTAATGACTAAATCAGAAGCTGCAGGAACTCCAAATTTTGCACATGTACTCGAAATAGATATGAAAATATGTAAAATTGATGTTGGTTACATATAATTATTGGTACATGAGCTGTAGGCTTGCAAATCGGACAAAACAAACTAATATTTCAGGAGTAAACCAGTGGGCTCAGAAATTTCTAATCATAAACACGTAATTAAAATAAATGTGTGGAAGTATCAATTCCCTGTCTTCAAGCTGCCCTTTTTCTCGATTGGTTGAATTACAAATTACAGCTTATACAATACAGGTTTAAGAAAAAATAACAATTTCATCAACCCCACAAAATCACAAACCTAAAATCAACAATTTGAGATTATTCAAATTTTGGAGAACAATTGAATTTCCATAGATGCTATCACAATATAGATTTGAGAATCGATCTCAACAATTTCAAAGCAAATCCTGGTTGATATTGTTTACCGTGTTTGAATATCCAATCAGTGAGCAAAATTAAAAACTGATAACAATCGCAAATAATTTGAACGTTGAACAATTCTGTTTTATCAGGAGAATTGAAACTGCTGAATGATTCTAGCAGAATTTATCTTCAAATAGTCAAAATTTTATCATATAAATTGCTTGAAACTTACGATGTCCAGGATAACGCCATGCTCTCCATATTATGCCCACACTCTGTCCACTAATTGATTATTGCTACATCCGTTCAAGTGTCTCATTTTAAAAACAAATCACTAGCTTCTGAACAAAGTCAAGTAAGTTTATGTATCATTCACCAAAGAAACAAACTAACTGAATAAAACTTACTCATAACGCAATCCAATTATTAGCAATTACTTAAAAATAGACATTGTAATTTATTATGAAGTTTTACATAACCATCCGTTCAGTGGCAGTGACAACGAAATTTTTTTATTGAGAACATTCGAATTAATTTTTTGATTTTAAATACATACGGGATGTAACAGAAACTGATAGAACTCGGCAAGCATAACAATTTTTCTTAATAACTTTTCCCGAATTCTCATCCTTGGCAATTTTTATCTTCTATAATTTAACGAGTTGTTCAGGTGCATAATTATCGGATCCACTAACAATCATAATGGCACAATTGATTCTGACATATGGGAGTTATCAATTTCTTCAAATAAATTCTATGAAAAATCGATTAATAATTATTGTCACAAAAGTTCAAACCTGTGAGAATGTCTAGCTTTTCTGTCTACAGTTTCGCAGGCAGTTTAGGAATAGCTCAGCGAATTAATTTGGAACGATTTCCGAATTGACATTTTTCACTTAAAATTAAATTATTATGGCTATGCGTATGTATTTAATGTCAAAATATTGTGCACTTATACATTATAATGAGAATACTATGAGATATGTAGAACTTATCGTTCATCTGAAACGTAAAACAGCACATGAGATAAATTAAATACATTAATTTATAGATGAAGCACCTGTGTATCAGTTTTTTCTCAAATTATCACAAACTTCACACTCAGGTCGTTACAAAAAAAGTATGCCCGTGAATTGATTTACTGAATAAATAAAATATTGTATCTTATATTTCCGAAACTATTTAAAATCAATTACAAAATTCAGTTTGATACATTTATAGGTTATGTTCTTTGCTCTTCAAGAATAGAAGCTTGAAGAATTTATGTAGCAATATTTTCCATTGAATTATTCATTGAAATAGTTATTTTGGAATTGTATTCGATTTAATATTTCACCGTTTTCTTCAAATAGACCGTTGAAAGATTTTCTCTTTATGTGCGAGAACCAACGATAATAAAATGAGTTGAGAGCAGCAACTACTTTTTGAGTTGCTCATAGATGGCAGCATAGTCTGGCACCGATTCAGACTATTCAAATCAGCTGATTCAAGTGCAATGAATTTGTGCAGATAATCTAATGTTCAAGAAATGTACTGTTTGAAAATATACGTGAAATCCAGAAATAGAGATCAAATTCCCTAACAATAACATATAAATACGACTAATAGACCAAATTGTTGATTTCAAAGACAAATTTAATCTTTCTTCCAAAATATGTAAAAATAGAATTATCGAGGTGAACGAATATCAATATATTGCCAAAATACAAGTATTCATTCAGTTTCAAAAAAATTATTGACAAAATTACGATGGCTCCAAGTTGCAAGATACTCATTTAAATCGACAGCTCTCATTCTCCCAACAAATAAGAAACATTTAATATGAAGCATAGGCGCACTATGAGATTTTTGACAAAATTTTTGATTGATATCAAAGGGATTTACAGAAAAGAGTTATTAAGAAAAATTGTTATGCTTGACGAGTCCTATAACCGGTTGAAATAAATGTTCTTATTTCTGTTACATCCTGTATATACAGCTAAACAAGCTACCTCAAATAACTTATATGTTATTGAAGATACAATGAAATACTATAGGATAATCTCATGCGAGATCAAGGAAGACATCCTATTATGGGAGAAAAATGCGATCAAAAGAATCAATTTTATTTTCAATAAATTTGAATCTTTCCGGAGCTAATTCAATAGTAGCATCATTAATTTCTTTCGGTGTGAATGTAGCACACGCATGTCTTACGCAATCCATCAAATTTTATTTTTTCTACAAACATCAAAAAATCATGACTTTTGTACATCAATATTAGTATACGAAATGTCGCTTTGGAGTTGTTCATCATGACAACGGGCACGAAGTATTTCTTGCACTGATTTTATCTTGACAACGTGCTCATAGTACTTTGTGCACGTTGTCAAGAAAAAGAATTCTATCAACTTTTGTATTTTAATATGATTTAGATATAATTCTTCAGTTTTTTGACGTCTGTAGAAAAAATTTTGTATGCCACACGTGCACGAAATTTCTTTGGAGCTTTCGAATGATTGGTGTCTCGGCTACCGCCTCGACAAAAAATCTAATTCTCAAGCACCAAAGTATAATTTCGCGCACTAGATACATAAATAACTATTGTTGTTACTGGTGTAGAGTACACTTTATAGCATTTTAGAACAATAGGAATTATCCACTGAATAACTAAATTCGACATATAGCAGATTTTGTATTTCATAGCCTACTGAAAAATAACTATAAAAATAAAGTTCATTTAAATTTCAATCGCATTTTTCTCAATATTTTCAAAATGTAAGGGTATAAAACAAATACATGGTTGAATTCAGACAAAAAACTCTATCGAATGGGCCTGGAATAGTTATTTAAGTGTTGAGAATAATAATAGTTTGGAGGCCAAGCCTTGGCGAGGTTTCCAAATATTATACGATATTGGTACTGTACTTATTGACCGTGATGCTTACAAAATCTTTTGCACGTTTGGAAAATCCAAAATATGGGTCCAAATTTTCTTTTTCAAATTAAATTACTACTGATGATTGTTTATCTCCTGTCAGCTATCAAGTTTGACATTTTATTCTGAATATTCAATTAAAAATGAAGATAAATAAATTAATATTTTTTTGTGAAAATTCACAATTTTTTACTTACCGCCTTTGCTCATGGGCGGTAAGTCAGCATAATCATAGAAACCACAGTTTGCCGGTAAAATCAACATACCACCTCAAATAGAGGGCCGGTAAACACATGTAAACGCTCAATCGTGCAAAAAATATTTAGTATTTTGTTCAGAAAAATGTTGTAGCTTGAGAGCCACTGGCTTCAAAAAATATTTTCTTCCATAATTGGGTGTTCCCCTTAATCCTGCATAAGATTCTTTTATAGTACTCTATTGTATCTTCAATAACATAGAAGTCATTTGAGGTAGCTCGCTTCGCTGTTACAACCTGCATATTAATTAATATGAAGAGGATGTAATGGAAATAAAAAAGGGACAAACCTCATGAGGTCTCATTTTATATTGTCCTTGATGTCCTAACCAATTGATAATCATCTTCAAAGTAAAACAGAAGAAATTACATATTTACCTGATTTCAGATGTTAAAATAAAAGTCAACTAAAGAATTCATGGTATATTCTCTGAAGCTTCTAAAAACTTGAAATAATTGTATCGGCCCAGAATTTGAGCAACGAATAGACTCCATTTACAATTTGGATGAAGAAGTGGAACAAAATTAGCGAGTTTCATTCGAAGAATTTATTCGTTTTGATTAAATTCATTATCTGCTCACTTTTATTCTTGACTTGCGTAATGAATCAAATTACAATCGTATTTCCAAACATCAAATTATTGCGCATGAATGAAATTACAGATTACCTGGACAGCCTCAAAAAATGTATGATACAAACTGAAGAAAGCAACTTTTTATGGCAACGTAAAAGTCACGAGTTTAAAAGACTAATTACATGATTTCTGTTAGGACGAGACATCTTGTATAAATATCACCTCATAAAAAAGTTTAATACCAGTTCTGTATGTGAAACAGAATAGCAGCACCAATATTCAAATGACCTCATCTCCTAATCTGCTTGATTCCAGTCAACAAAGAGACAAAGTTAATAATATCTATTACATTTGTAATTAAAACTGATTCCTGGTAATTAAACCAGAAAAGAACCTTTGTTGAGTATTTGCGTTTGTTTGCCAGGGACAATTGCAGTACAAATATTAAAATTCCTCATATTTTTTAATACAGTTAGCAATATAACAATGCAAATCGCTAGATCTACAAAACAATTCAGGAAACGTTTCATTTAAATTTTGCGACATGAACATGTAAGGGAGGCTACAGCATACACAGATTAAAACACACTTGATTAATGCTGTTCATTAGGTTGAAATTAAAATTGTTCTGAAATAGTCGCACAAAATGTGAGGATTAGATACATACTTTATTATTAGAAAAAAAGTCACTATTTGAAGAATAAAAAGAAAATGAAAATTTTACTCTTTGATGCAACTAAAACACAGTTTATTCCTCACTCACTTCAATCAAACTTCAACTTCAAAGCCACTAATATTTATTTACAACTTATTTATTTATTACAATTCGCACTTAGCTGATCACGCTCTGAATATTCATTACTCACTCAGTCAGGCCGTTGCTCTTATATATTCGGATGTTCACTTCTAGAAATTTCTACGTCATTCTAGCAAGCTACTCGAATGTTTGAATATGTGGAGTGGCGCCCAGAAAGAGGCGTATTCAGAGTCTCCTAGAATTTGTATTTTAAATAATTCTTCAACTTGTCTTTATTATTCAATATATTAATGTAACTTTACTTTCAAATTCCATATTTTCAAAACAACTGATAACGATTACTTCACGTTTTATAAGAGTTTTCAATAATGTAAGCAGATGTCTTATAACTTCAAAAATGTTCAAGAATAAGGAGTTTTATATGCTAATGTGCCATTCTTCTGAAGCCTATAGTATTTTAACATACAAATAGCTTACAAAGAACAGAATTCAGGAAAGCTACTTCCACAGCAGTATCTAAAACTCAACTCATTTTGAACTTAACACATCAGATATTGATTCAATATTGCATCTACAACAAAGAATTAAATTGTAATAGAGTTGATTTGGATCAGTTGAAATTAATAAAACATAATGTTGCTACTATATCATCAATAATTTATTCCAGTATCAAAACAAACAAAAATATATAATAATTAAGTTATTAATAGTACCAATTCATTGAAAAATGGAATATTTGTGCTTATATATAATGTTATCATGCGCATATACAATAGATTTAAAACTGTGATCCAATATCAGGAATTATTGTTTTATCAATTGAAAATAATTCTGCGAGATTCAATTTTCATGTATATTTGAAAAATTGCCAGTAGTAACATCACAAATTTTATTTCCAAAGTTATCTCGAAACGATAAAATCTTCATGATGATTACTTTAAAAAGAATATAAAACTTTCAAACCACATTAGAACAAACGACTGTTTCAATAATTAAATTTTTATCAAAGTGGTATTAGAATTCCCAGAGCTGTTGTTTTATCTCATGTTTAATATATTTAATAATTCTGATATGTAAATTACAAGGAATGTTCAATTTGTATAGATGGTTTCTATAAGCTTTGAAATTCAGGTGAGTGCGTGCAATTTAATCATTATCAAATTTTATTTCACTTTTATCATAATTAACTATCGGAAGACAGAATAAAAGTCCTAATACAATTTATTCAAGTTTCAAACAAATTTTATAAAGACCAAGTTAATTTATTTTATTCAACGAATTCTAATCAATTTGAGTATCCTCATGACATCAGGATCATTAGTGTCAAATAATGGATTGTCACCTAATAGAAAGACCTCGAGATTCTTCGTTATTTGGTTGGATCTTTTTGTCAACATCTTATCAAGAATATGGCCGAAATTAAGGATTAACGAGGGAAGTAAACTATTTTGTTTGCTCTTGCCAAAAATCTTAAATTGGTCAAATAATAATTTTCATTCAATTTTGACGTTTCAAAGCTACATTATTAAATCCATAGCAACAGTCATAAGTAAATCTTCATTCACTAGTGATTTGAAAACAATTTAAATCACTGTTGGAATTCCTTTCAATAAAAAGATTCCGATTTCTGAAGAATAATTTTCCCAACTGCAACGGCTGCTTCGTTCAAAATGGTATCGGGGACGAGAACATTGTTTTAATCACTTTCTTCCATCATTTCAGACAATACTTTCCACAATTATAGCGCTACAATTCAAAATTCATAAAACTGACAGTTTACTGACAGTGACACTCCCGAATGTTTGAAAAACAAACTCTCGTCGCGATATCAACGAAGCTCCTTTGCAACTGCAATTCAATTTTTATGAATTTTGTTCCTTAATTTCATGTTCCAGAAATTTACGCAAAATTGAATAAAATTATGTATACAAACATGTGAATTAAACTTCTTCATTTGCTCAAAGAATTAAACCACTCGCGCTCAACGCGCTCGTGATTTTGAACTTTCTTCTCGCAAATAAACAGTTGTTTGGTTCACTTGTTGTATAAATAACTATTATTGATATCTTACTTTGTTTTCGAGATATTTGAAATTGAATTATCAAAAATTTGGCGTAAATATCTGGAATACACATTGAAGCGTCATTTTATCATACTTGAGTAAGCATTTTCAGTTGCCATACTCACATTTTAATATAGTTATGAATAAAAAAGGTATCCACAAGGATTTTTGGGTACCAATATTAGAGAATATCAACAAAATCAATATCTTCAACTTTCCTGACCTATAATATAATCGGGGAAGTATTGTAATCGTGATTTTTCGACAGTTGGAGATTTTGATGAATCTTCACGTTTTAGACTCTACTGAATCTGAAAAACAATTCCAAAAAAAGTCTATCTGATAACTTGAAAACGCGTACGAATTTTCGACTGAAATTTTATATTCAAGTTTTTAATCAAAAAATTAGGTTCAAGCTCGTAGATGAGTTTTTTTCAACCAATCGTAACAAAATTTTATTGATGGAGATTTTTAGTTTTTTGCGTTTATTTTATTAACAGTATTATTCATCATGAAATATGAGGAAACTCAAATAAGTCCTTGAATGATTTGGCACAACATTCACATTTCAAAAACTATCAGCGGTTCATTTGTTATTATCAAAGCTCAAATTATCATAAAATTCGCTGTATTTTTCTGGAGCAAAGAAATAATGAGAATCATAATATGGAGTTAGAGTTATTATCATTTATATTTGGACATCACATGCAAACGTTTGTCAATTGTTTTTTTTTTTTAAATAAGTTATTTAGCTTTATTGTGTTTGGTATCAAATTAAAGCCCTTGTAGAGATAATTCTAGTTAAAGTGTCAAAGAGGATATTGAAACGATTGTCAGTTGTTTTTTTCACAAATCATTTGAATGATGTCCTGTTTAGTATCAATTTAAAACTCTCGGGGAGATAAACTTAGCAGGCACCAAAAATTGATAGTTGAGTAGTGAAATCTACATTACCATCTTCAAATTACATTTCCGGCCATCATATTTTGGAACTGTATGTTCCAATGAATTAAAGACTCCAAAAATCTAAAAAAGTGCTCTCCATTTTCAGAAATACTCATTTTACGTAAGGAATATAATAACCGCCATTTGTCACTTTAACAAAGACAGCTGTCACTTTGACAAAAACAGTTGTCACTTTGACAATGACAGCTGTAACTCTGAAATATGCAATTGATTGATGCGACACACTAAATTTCTGAAACAGTGATGAAACTGACCATGAAATTAATGGTTGGGGCTCTTGTGGAGATAAGCTTAGTAAATACCAAAAATAAATAATTAAGTAGTGGAATCCACGTTACCATTTTCAAATTACACTCCAAGCCATAAAATGTCGGAACTGTATATTCCAATAAATTGAAGACCCCGAAAACCAAGAAAAGCATCGTTCATTTTCTAAAATACTTATTCCATATAAAGGGGAAAAACATGTAATGTCACATTTCCATGTTTTTTGGACTGGGAATATCATTGTATAGTATAGTAGTAATAATTTGGTAGAAAGCACATTTTGAATCAACTAGTATAGCCACGGAGTAATCTTCATAGAAAAATATTGATACAGTGCAATAACAAGAAATGTCCAAGTCGTACAGGGGAAAAATAAGTACTGCCTATATGGTTCTTGGCTTGACGTTCACAGTTTACACCTGATGACTGGGTGAATGTAATTTTTTATGGTAGATAGAAATCATTATCCTTTCATGTGATTGAAGTTGATCAACCAATTGTCAGAAAATGGACTGCCTTTCTGTCACCGATATATCTTATCTCGAACCATGAGAGAAACCGGAGTTGAAAAGGATCATCTAAGATTACTTTTCATAGAGAACATTACAATTCAGTTTCAACGTCATATGCTCTCATGGGACCTAAACAAATTTGAGTCTCATAATCACTCTCATACCGTTGGAGACTCTGAGCTTTTACTGCCAAAACAATCCCATAATAAGAGCCTTCCAGTTTCAAAGACAAAATTTATGGATATCCAGGTCCTGTCAAAAATCTGTGGTCCAAAAGTTGAGCAATACTTCTCACGGAAAAAATATAATTATGCATAAACAATAACTATTTTATGGACATTGCATACTTTTTTCCTTTATTTTCTGACTTTGCTCCGTTTTTTCACGCTAAATCGATAAGTTTGAGCAAGAAAAAGTTTTGTTGTACTACACATCCAGAGCAATAGTATATTGTGTGGCTAGGGACGAAACAAGACGATTTCAGCTGAGGGTGAGTGTTGCCCGAGCGAAGCGAAGGTTGGCATCACCCTTGGCTGAAATTGTGTCTCGTCCCGTGCCACACACTGTATTTTTCATAATATCTGCATTGAAACTTTCCGTAGTACTTTGTCATAACAAAGTAAATATTTTTCTTTGGATTTTGCAGGTAACATTCGGAAGTAGCTGCTTGGACTTTATCAAAAAGATGTTGTGTTGTACTTGAAATTGTCGCATTAATACTGTTCTTCTTGAAACTAATCGCCTTTTTAATTTAGCTTACAGTTATGAATACAACAACTGTCATATTAACTGAGGTTATATGATTTTCATTTAGAGATTGAAAATGAACAAATTCACCTCCTTTTAAATTTATTTGATGAATTAACTATGGCAACAATTGTCTGCACAATTGTTATTATAGTTATTATTCACCAAATAAATTTATTAGAAGGTGGATATCTTGGGCCTAAATTTCTTAAACAGCGATGGAAATGGCCATGAAATTAATGGTCGGGGATGTACACAGTAACAAATCGATTATTCTTACATTTGTTGTTTACTATCAATTATATTCATTCATATCCAGTCTCTAGAAATATCAATCATATCTCAGTAAAAATGGCCTCCGTAATAAACTCCTGGAAGAGTGAAAGTGTCCATCACTTCCAGCCCGTCTAATAGCATACGTTTTTTTAAAGCACTGCTTATAAGCTTGTTCTCTGAACTACTCTTGACACAAAATATGCCTTTTATTGTTCTATGCTGATGCTTAGAATTTTAGAGCTCCATATTGTAACACAAGAACAATGAATTTGAAACAATATTACTCTATATGGATGGATAGTCCTCTTGTTCTCACCTAAAGTGATCAGAAAAATCTTTAAGCCAAAGTAGTTCTAAGATATACCAATTTGACGTTTTATCGAAGTACAAACATTCTGTTGAATTCCTGACCTAATTCTATTTGAAAATACACATTAATATTCCAGCCTAAATTCGTTTGCACAGAATTATGGTTGAATTTGAATATGACAGTAATGTTTTCCGAGCATACAGTTTTCATTGAACTATGATTGTCAAAATAATACTTGCATTAGTTCGTTCCATTGCTACATCCTGTATTGTTTGACAGTATCAATTCGAATATTATATTCCTGTTGCCATAATTTTCGAGTCAACCTAGCTTACGAATCATATTTGGATCAAATTATGGATTCTGCTCCTGGAAATCTGTGTAAAGACATTTCGCAGATTGAAATGTGAGGAGTTAAAACCCGATTCTCATATTAATTGAAGCTGTTTTATAGTTCTGGATCATTTGATTTGTTTTAATTAATCTATCACCTATATATTCGAGTGAAAGTATTGAGCTTATCGAACTTCTAGATGAGTATAGCAATAACTTATCCAATATTTAGGATTGTATCATTGTTGAGCATCCGGTTTTCAATGTATCAGGTAGCTTGTCCGAGAAAAAAAGTTTTCGTACTCACAACGTCAATCAGCTGAGACAATTTCAGCTTGATGCAAACCCTAAGAACATCGGAGGTATTGACCACAGGTCGCACTAGCTTGTTATAATTCGAGAGGAGATCATCATACAGTCTCTTAGCGTCAGGATTTCCTGCCACGGCACCGTGCACCACTAGGGCAGACAATAACCACGCACGAAGCGTCTCAACCGCTGAAGGAGACATCGCGAGGTCGCTGTACGCCGCGACGAAATTTACGGACGAACTGAACGCATTGAAAGTCCAGGAGCGACTAAGTGGGACGCAGGACTGCGCAGTGAATGGAGCAGGATAGCAGGGTTATTCCAAAGGGGTGGAGATTTCAAAGGGGGTGCAGGTACCAGCTAGAAATCAAAAGTGAACATGGAGATGCTCTCAAAATGAGAAACAGTGATATCTGGAACTTGAATGTCGTACAAATTTTGCAGGTGGAGATCCATTTGATGTCAAACAAAATCAGATCATTGTGAGTCTCCGCCTACGAGGTAATACAGTAGCAGCTGAGATCAGGACATGTGTAGAAGCCTTTTAGCCTTGTTTATGTCTCTTCGGTCAATCTTCAAACGATCGGGAAAAAAGCAGATTTACTCGTAATGACCAACTCCCAAAACTTTTATTATAAACAGCTTTCAGCTGAATTTGCCAAATTCACAGATAGCAGAAAAGCAATTAACATAAAACCCAGATAAATTGACTCTTAGAATTACAATTTAATCTGCAAAACCATCTTCTTGAAATATTTAGCACAATTTGTAGCTTTATTAAAGTAAAGAAATTAATTCTGAAACTTCGTATCTGGGTGAAATTAGTAGTTCATCAAGATTGTTGATATAAACGTCTTCCTTTCAATTGTAGGAAACTGAGTGGAGATACGACAAATGAAGTTTCGAAATATTATTGCATCTTGGGACACAATGGCTAATTGTGGAAAGATTAGGGATACTTTGACCTCATATTGGGTCCAACAATAGTTTAAGTCTGGATAATTTAATGTTTATTGCTTTTAAAGAATCGTTTATTGTTGAAATGAAAGTCACTATTTATGTAATAAATTAGAAGAAAATGAATGTTTCATTCTTTGAAGTAATATTAAAACAAATACTTAAAAATTTATTTTCTACTTACTACTATTAAACTTCAACAACAAAGCCATTATTATTTATTTACAACAACTAATTTATTCATCACGCTATGCACTTAGCTGATCCCGCACTGAATATTGAATTTATTTCACTGTTCACTGTTCCTTAGTCAGCCCTTATACGCAATCCAAACATCTAGAAATTTCTACGTTACTCTCGAATGTTGCCCAAATCAACATAACTGACTCATGCCTGTTCTTTCTACCACATTTTTCAATTAGCGGTTTGCATCAAATTGTTTTGAAGAGCTCCGTGACCACAGTGGAAACTAAATAATTTCAATCATACTGATATTTTATTTTGCAGCTCCTCCAATTCTTTGATTTCCTCACGGAGGTGACTTTCTTCAAGACCCTTTGAGATAAAAGCTACAATCACTTACTAACCATAAATATTTTAAATTCAGAAGATTGAAGAATTCCCAATAGAGCCGAATCAGACAGAAACGAAAAAAAACTCAGTTTGGTCAAATTCCACAAAAAAAATAGCATATAAATAAAAAGGAAAGCATGTATAACGAATTTTTTCAATTAATTCTAAGCTTTTTTTATTCAGTTTTTATTTTGCAACCCAAAAAGTGCGAAGGTGTCAATTCAAAAAAATTAAATGGGTCCTGAGTCTGGCTCTGTATTATCTCTTGGCGTCGCGACGCCCTACACAGTCGAACACTTCCTAGCAACCTGCTCGAATAACGTAGAACATTTCTAGAACCATGAACATCCGAATATGTAAAGGCGAACAACCTGACTGAGGAGTAGTGAATATCAAGAGCTTAATGAACTAGAAGCGAAGTGTAATAAATGTATAAGTTGTAAATAAATATTGGTTGCTTTGTAGTTGAGGTTTATTTTGAAAATAAACACTACAGTACTTTTGAAACTAACAAATATGGCATCATTAACCAGGTAGCAGCCTCATATCAAGGATCTGGAATCCAGGAGAAGTTTACATGTTTGTGTTCGTCTTTATCACATCATCTTAATCAACAAATCGAATGTGCCAACGCAACCCTCACAAGATGAATTGAATTAGTTTGGGGTTTGTACACCTGCACAACTTAGGATGAACAAATCTAATACAGCATAGCCTAAATTTTCGGGAAGCTTAATTACCGAGCATTGTCTTATTTAATTATTCAGTTAATGTGTGACGTAGCATCATTATTAATTGCTCCAGATTTTACACTAGTTGTGAGAATTTTAGTTGGTAACTCTTTGAAAAGACGCTCATCCATTAGGTAGATTCATTTTGAATTCACTATACACCACAAGATTTTATGAAACCGTAGGCGAGAAATGCATTTTATATTTTATATTTTTGTTCTCACAATAGAATATCAATCGATTTGATGTCTTGTCACGAACTACAAAGAGAATCACCCGCTCGAAAGTCTGTGAAATAAAAATCTTTTTGGACACATGAACTCCATTTTGCAACTGTGGAGCTTTCAGAAATGTTCTAGATGAATTTATTATGGAAACTTTTATGTAAGAATATTTATCCATACAAACTGTTCAAGTGAAGATTGGTTCTGGCGGAAGAGGAAGTTAGTGTGACGGGTTCTCAATTTTTGACAAAGCCTATTCATGTCACTTCCTTCATGTTAGATTAAATCTATAAAGTGGAAGTGATGCTCACAGAAAAACTAATTCAGCTCACAATAATAATATTCAAATGGAAATTTGCTATTCCTGACAATGTTATGCCACGTTTTCCTAAGACATTTAGCAAAATATTGTAAAAACCAGCGATCGGCTTGCTTCTACACCTGGAGATATTATTATGCTCTTTAACATATCTGTTCTTATGATCAGGAAACTAATTACTGCAACTGGTGTATTTTAGGATCATTTAAATAATGAATTGTACTCAGGAAAAGGATTTTCAGGAATTACAAACTTGAAGGCATTCAAATCTAGTAACAACTTCATTAAAAATACCCATAAGGAGTTTCAGGGCTGCATTTTATTTTAAATTTTCTGAGGTTTAGCTATTGTTGAAAAGTTTAAAAATTTAATAGCATTTTACTTGCAAACTTGTTCCAGTTTCTCTATTAAGGGCTCCGTCTCTCGTTGGCTCTTAACCAGGAACGTTATTCCAATGTGTATAATTAAGAATTAATGTGAAATACACAGAAGTGTCCATAAAAACGTTTTATAATGTGTTCTGTGCTGTTAACTGCCAGGACTTGATTGCTCGCAACAATGATGCCAGAATACAAAGTTGCGAATTCATTTTTAATCCAACACATTGCGCTTCAACACAAGTACAAAGTAATAAAAATTAAAAATCCAGAGACGGTTACACAAAAATTCAAATTGAAAACATTTTGAAGACAGTGTGACATCTCCACAGCCAGAATCCAGCCGAAGAAATGGGTACGATATGTGGATGATACATTCATTACTTGAAACAACAGTCTCTTCAGGAAATACACTCTGGAGGAAACATTGTTGTATTCTCCTCAAACGAAAGTAGATATGTCGATGACTTTCCAGTTGAAATTGCATTTAAATTTTTTAATGCATTGTGACTATTTTTAGCTCCATTACAACGTAATGGCGACAACAGTAGGAACCTATTGTTTGCCTTTCAATAAAACAAGGGGTAGAGTTCTACATATGCTGCTAAAAGCCAAATACATGCAAAAAAAAATTATGGAATAATAATGTGGTAATTTCACAACATACAGAAATGTTTTTAATTGCCGTACATCAAATAATTGAAGCTAAATTATAAAAGCCAATATCATGCACAAAACTTCTCTCAGGAATTTGTTTATAAACGTAAAAACAATTTTCTTTTCCTATCAATTTTAAGACCTCCAAGTTTTCCACTCCCGTTTCAAAGTTCAACAGAATTTGATATCTTCTCCTTGATGATATATACAATCTATATATCATTCTTTGGAAAATATCTAACAAAAAAACATCGCAAAAACATTTTGCATGATACGCATCAATCTAGCCTCTCCAGCAACCATAACGTCGCTTTATAGTTTCTGGGATAAAAAAGATCAGTTTATTGGGATGAGGTGCTACGCGAGCTTGGTGATACTGCCTTATCTCATCTTCCAGCATCCGTGGAACACAAATATATTGGTTTTTCGCAAGGCGAGATGTATTGGCCAAGATACACAACTGCACAGCGCAAAATTGTAACTAGGAGACCATCCATCATTTTGTTTTGTAAACAGTGAGAAATATTTTTCGCGAATATGAAGTAATCAATGTTGGAATTATGAGCGATTGTCGGCAGGACTTCTATGAAGTTTGTTCACTCTTGCTACGTTAAACATCGAAGTGGTGTTCCATTAATGTCTTCATGTGTTTACAATTAAAGTTATTTCATGGCTCATATCTTCGGAACAAATTGTGATATATGAAATTCGCATGTGAGTACTTATATTCATTAGTATCTTTGTCTTCGGAATACGAACAGATTCTTGACATACCCTGCTATACCAATATGACAATTGGATGACTAATTTTACTCAAACTGTTTTTGAAAAACCAGCACCACATGCAGCTCTCAAGTTTGGGGGCTACATTGATGACGTTCTTATCGATGATGGCCTTGAGATTGACTTAGCTGTCTGGGAGCTAATACCGGTGCTACATCATTCTGTCGGTGTTGCTCGGATATATATGTATGTCAACCGCATGTACTTTGTGTTATTGCGGGCAACGGGGTTGTTCCAAGAGTGGGTAAATCGACCAACTCGCATGTTGTTCACTATAGTACTGGTGAACTCAACGACCTATCTGTAAACCAGATATCCTATCCAACTCCTGAGGCAGGTGAGTCAAACCTGAAACGCCCCGATGGCGAGAAATTGATGTGTGTGAGTCTTTGATAACATCTCAAAGAGCAATGATGCTCAAACTCATATTACTTTCTGAGGAATTTATCTTGATTACGCCTTAACACCTGACCAGTTTTTTCATATTTTCTACTTATATTCTATTATATCTATTATCAATTATCATTATCATTGCTACTCTCCTTAACATACTGTTTTACACAAATACATGCTCTACATCCATAAATCCTCTGGAGATTGTTTCGGAAAAACCACCACCACATGCAACCCTCAAATTTGATAATCAACGTCTTGAAGACGTTCTTATCATTTCTTAAGATGCTGTTCAATAAAACTCAAGACGTTTCTAATGTTTTAAGACGTTCTGACCAGCGCCTTACTTCTGATGACAAGGTCATCAACAGCTCGTCAGCCAAACATAAGTTTTTCTATATTTTCTACTTATATTTCATATATATATATATTATCGATTATTAATGTCATCACTACCCCCCTTAACATACTGTTCCACACAAACACATGTTGTTCATCGTTCACATATCCCCTGAAGACGGTCTATTTAAGACCGAAACTATGTATTTTGGAAAATAAAATAAATAATTTGACCGAATTCCAGAGTTATATTCATCCACCATTCTAGTCAGCGTCATCGGCCAAAGTATCTACCAAAAAAATCAAAAAAAAAATGAGACTATCATTTGAAATGTTCCGCAGATTGGTTAGAAAAAAGCCATCAGTACGTGAAGAGCTATGAATATCGGTGAAGTGATTGTAAATTCAATACATATTTTTCTATCGGAACTGCTTTGAATAGAATTGCAATTGGAATTTGAAGTAGGTATATAATTATGTAACGTGCAAAAGTTTAATAATTCGCAAAAATAAATTAAGCCCTGAATCCTTCTTTGTTATCTAGGCGGGGTATTTCATACTGTTTATTTCGTATCGCGTCGCCCCGCCCGGTCGAAAAATCTAGTGATGTGCTCGGCTAAATCTAAATTATTTCGAGAAACGGGCTTTCATATATAAGGTCAAGCAAACGACCTGACTAAGGACAGAAAACAATGAACAGTAGAACAGTAAACAGTGAACATTGAAATAGTGAGTGATCAATGTAAAGGGGCCCATACATTGTCAACAGAACGATACGCAACGCCACGTTGCATAATTGTGTAATCCATACAATTGGCAAAATTTTGTTTAAACTTTAGTGAACTTTAGTTACAAGTTGGAAATTATACGACAAGCATGTCCTCCAGTATAAAGCCCACATTACACGGTGTGGAATCCAATATAAAAATATATACATAATTTTATGTATGGAAATTTATACATAAAATTCAATACAGAATTTTATGTGATAATTTTTGTGTATGACTCACAGACAGATTTATGAATATAATTTGTCTGTAGCGCATGCGTCCTTACTACTACTTTCATGAAAATGGAGGAGAATTTCGAAGAAAGTCTATTATTGTCTGCTGCAACATTAATTAAAATTTTGAAAAAATTGGAGAGTAAGAAAAGAACTGGAAATAAATAACTATGGACAACGGAGAAATGCAGGTCGCGGCGTTTTAAATATGTTGAATCAAGAACTTTTGCTTGAATTTATTCTCAATTTCTGTCAATGCAGATAATCTAGCATGTTTGTTCTTGTACTCTTTGCTTTTTACTACATACAAACAAGGGTAATCTCTATAAGAGTTTATAAGCTCTGTGACTTGTTTGTGGGACCAAGACATTCCCAAAATGATGCAAACTCTATCAAGTTATAATATATAACCTCAATCTCAACTCAAACTCATCTGAAATGTCATATGAAAATCACTGCGCAGCTCTCGTGCGCAGTTTTGATATAAAATTCTGGAAGAAAATAGAGCATGCTCTAACTATTTCTGTATCAAATTCTGTACATAATTTTCTGTGAACTCTTCTTGTATGATACGATACATAATATTTCATACAAATTTATGAGTATATTTCAATATTAAATTCTGCTCCGTATAATACGGGCTTAAGATGTACCTTGGATGTTTACAATGTTACCAGAAAACGAAAAAGAAAACAGAGAATTTAGATGATAGGATGTCTAATGACCATTACATGATCAGCTGCTGACTCAATTTCCCTAAATTTTTCTGACAACCTTTCGTAAGTAGCATCTTTCAGGCTCTTATTTTTATGGATGTCGCTCTTAATTTACTGTGACGTGCGAGATTGAGGGGGGAGCTCGTAAAGACGACGTAGTATGGGGAGGGGCTTCTTGTCGTCGCTTACGCCACACCGCGTCGCAGCACATCACCCCTCCCAATGGAAGCCTCTAGTGATTTCTAGAAATGGAAAGAGTCGAGAAATGGAGAATTCGAGAAAACAATATTTCTCTATATAAGGCCAAGCAAAAGACGTGTAGTACAGTACAGTAATGAGAGTAGTAGTGTGAAATAAATATCGAACAGTAAATTGAACAGTGTATATAAATAGTGAAATATAAATATCTGTGACCTTGATTAAATTAGAATTGAGTGACAAATAAATAAATATAGTGTTATTAGTGACATAAGGAGAATAAAGCTTTTATTTCATTTAGATTATCAAATAGTTACTTTTATTTAATTACAAACTGATTCTTCAAGCAATAAACATTACACTTCCATACTCAAGGTAAATTCCTGTATATTTCAATAAATTCTCTTCAAAATTCTCTATACTGAATAGTCGTTATGGTCGCAAGTGAACTTTCCATCAAGAAACATGCACATACACAGCACAACGCGTTGCACAAACGTGCCCGTTGCACAACGAATCTCAAACATGTTTGAAACTAGTCAAACATTTGTGCAACGCATCAAACACTGCCATACATTGGCCAATTATCGCGCAACAGCATGTTTTGCACAATTTGTTTGAAAAGGACAATAATCCCCGAAATCAATGGCATACTTTCCGAGGGCCTACGGCCCGAGGTGTGTACGTTGACCGTAAGCATTATCGTCCGTTCAACTCCCGTGGTGCCTTCAATGTTCAATGTCTGACTAATGTACTAGTCCAATCAAAATTTTTAGGAATGTATGTTCTGTCATTGTGATTTCTGTCAGATAAATTACTCTAGTTACTTGATGTAGCTCGTGATATTTTTGTTTTTTATTTTTCACGTAATTACCTTAGAATTAGTGTTATTATAACAACATTAAAGTATTCCTCAAATAAATAAAGATCATGTAATGCTAATAAGAAAAATATTCGAGAACAGAAGTATTTTTCCAGTACTCAAATCGACACAAATACAGAATCCGATCTATCACTGCTCACATCTAATACATCATTTTGACACATTATCTGTCAATTGCAGTTATTTATTTTTCATCGCGGCTTGAACTTGACCCAGATGTTCAATAATGAAAAATGACATATTATTTCACGTAGAAATTATTGACATTTCCATAAGTTTAAAAATGTATTTTTTTAGTTTATAATATGATAATATGTAATATTATTCATGAGATATTATTTATGTCTGAATTATAATTTTTCGTCATCAGAGTCAAGGATAGCTTGGAAATTTTAGAAGTGAAAGGTGTTGACTGTTTTCTATTCGAAGAGTAAACATTGATTGTGTGTTGGTGAAAGATGAGCTCAAAAATGAATAAACTTCTGGTGAGTGATCAAATATTTCAAATAAAACGAATCAGCAATAAATAGATATAAAATTGTGTGATATTATCAAATCTATATTTGCATCCAAAAATTGAGATTTGGCTAAAATTATCCATGAAACTGAAACTGAAAATATTCTCTCACCAAGTGAGGGAGATGATCAATAGTTGTATTATAAATTGCTCTTTTTTTCAGTTACTGTTTTTAATATTCAGTTATTGTGTTCTTTCGCATTGTATTCCAATCAAAGTTCCAAGTACTTCAGGAGAAAATTCAGGAAATGTTAAGTAAGTACTGTTTTTGGTATAAATCCACTTTATTATTTTGTATATATATATTTCACAATCAAAAAGAATTTTCCGAAAAATTATGATGGTGCTTCAAGAAAAGTATATTTCAATTGCCACTGGTCGACACAAAATTCTTAATGAAATAAATGTGTATTTTGACTACGTAATTAATGTTGAATAACAAATTGATTAATTTTATTTTGACCTTTTGTTCTTTAGAACAGCGATGAACAAATGAGTACAGATAAAAAAATTCTTGGATAAAGGCAATGCGCAATTTGAATAGGCTTCTTCATAAAAACCGAGCGCTTGAAATGCATTTCCATTAGCACGACAATACATAAAAATCATATCGGCCATTTCAATATTGGAATAACAAGGCATGTTCCATTACTTTATGAAGAAACTACATCAATGTTCAACTACTCAATTTTATGATTAGTGACAGTGTAGATATTATTACAAAACGCCAGAATACAATTAATTGATTTATCATTCAATATTAATTACGCAGCTAAAATACTCATTTACTAGCTTCATTAAAAATTCGTGTCGATCAGTGGCAATAGAAATGTACTCTTCTTGAAGCACCCCTATAATTTTGCGAAATCAAAATAAGAAAATATGTTAGTTCAGCCAACATCCGTTACTACGAGAACTAGTTTGAAAAATAAAACAAAGCGTGGAAGACAAAGTTAAGCGATTCTTTGTATAAAAAAAGATGCTTTAACCACGATCCTCAACATCTGATATCACAAAAGCTGAGTGAGCTATTACAAAGTTTCATTCTTTCTTTCTTTTTATCGCACTAAAGTCTTTGACCATAACATTTTCGCCCCTCGGAAGTCCTACTTTCGCCGTGATATCTATTCAAGATTTGAGTAAGCTATTCAACTAAATTATGCCAGTCTGACGAAAAACATAAAAGATAAATAACCAAATGTTTAAGGACATGGAATGATTTGACGTGTTCTTTTCTCCATAGCTACAAGCAATACACAAATGCAAGAAGCCTCCGTTTGAAAAATGACGAAAACAACATCAAAATCGAACCGATTCGACCAATAAAGCCGTGTGCACTACACCACGGTGATTGCACTGAAGAAGCTCTCGAAGTCGTTTATCGGTTGGAACATCGCAGAAGATTTGGAGAAGATTCTGAATCCCACAAAAGTGATTTACTTTTGTTGTGATTCACAGTGGAATTGAATTCAATAAGATAAGAATATATTACTTGTTATCATTGTTATAAAAAAAAAATATTATACTTTATTCTCATTGCCTGTTTATTCTGATAACATCAATGAAAAAATTATATATGGCATAAAAATACGACTATTTAATAAATATAAAAACAAATATTTAATTGCATTGATTCATCTGGAAGGAGTATTTTGAAGTGTTCAACATTTCCATAGAACTATTTCCATTTGAAATTTCAATCTTCTTATTGAAAAAATATTGGTCTGACAAACTGCAAATAGCCGCATATATGTCGGACTTTTTTTGTTTGTAAGCGAGGGCACTGAAGCATTTCACCCTCTCCATGATATAAAGGATTACTTGCAGTACGTCAAACCAAGATTTTCACACTAAGGAGATTGAAACCTCAAATAAAACAATAATAATAGTAATTAAAGTATCAAGGGTGTTAAAAGGACAATAATGCCTGAGGACAACAGTGTATTTTCCGAGGGCCTCTGACCCGAGTTGTGTACGTTGACCGTAGGCATTATCGTCCGTTCAACTTCCGTGGTGCCTTCAATGTTTAATGTCCAACTTCTGTACTATTTCAATCAAAAATTTTAGCAATGTATGTCCTGTCATCGTGATTTCTGCCAGAGAAATTACTCCAGTTATTTGCTGTAACTAGAAAACTTGTTTGTTATTTTCCAAAATAATGCCCGCTCGAAGAGTTACTTATTCAGATTTCTGGTTCAATATTTCTGTACAATATATATTTATTATTGACATAGTTAGATCTTGGATCTTGGTTCTTGTACAACTATTTTTAAGATCGTTTTTTAAATCATTCATGCAATAATTGATTGATATACAAGTTTTTCCATATCTTTAATAATTCATGCATTGAGTATTCTATGATTTCATATTGATATAACATCCTGTATAGTTCTGCTATCGTAATCTCATTCTAATTTAATATAAGTATATATTATATTCCATCTTTTCTGGTTCCAAGAAACTCATTATTATTGTTTTCAAATTTTGTTTTTTAATTTTGCTGATTACAATAAATGTAAATAGTGACAGTCTCAGTTACAAGCTATTTTTAAGAATGACGAAACTAAATCTCTCACAATATTTTACTGCCATAATGTATTCAGTTTATAAATTTGACTATTTCAACCTTCACAGAACTGCCTTGTTTCCATAATACGACAAAAACTAAATTATTTAGCATCATTTTCATCTGATAATTAATAGCCACAAAATTTAAATTGCTATCAAATATTTACTAGTGATACAAAATCGAAATACATATTTTGAAGTAAATTCTTGTATTCTACCTAAAATAAATTTTCAATACCACTAATGAACAATAAAGTGATACGTTAGAAATTTTTAATAAAAAGTTTCGCGTCATGAGCACAATGAAACCAAATAAACTGAATGAGATATTTAAGGTCAAACGGTACTGTACTCTATGTTTTTTAAGAATTCTGTAACTAGAAGACTGTGTCACACTGTGAGAACTTTCGATCTAGTTATTTGAAAACTGTCAATAAGTACTCGTTTAGATATAATTATTCAATTTTGACAGTAACTTAAAAGTACAGTCACATCAACAGACATTAGAAGTTGTATTACAAATACATTCACAGTGAACAACTAAATATCATCTGTGTAAACTTGCCCGCGATTCAAATTAATTAGAGATCTAAGTCAAATAGGCCCTATCTTTTCCACACTGCATTCTTTAAAAAAAATGAACTATAGTTGCTTTTGTCTAGTCTAATTTTGTTTTGGAGTAAATCAGGCTTACAGGAGCTCAGGGATTCAAATTTGACATTTCATAAGCAAAACATTCAAACACTAAAATTAATGCTCGCATACAAAATAACTGTAAATTTTAATGAAATTATTAAATGATGACAATATGAAATTATGATATAAAAATGTCCTAAAATTCACGCCAGAACTAGTTCTAATGGAAAACATGTTTCAAATTAAAAATTATAAGGTTTTTATTGAATCATAAAGTATATATATACACAATATTATGTGAAGCAAATGGCCTCCAATGCTTTGTTGGCCCATACAGACTCTTGTTGAAATTTTCATGGTCGTTTTACATATTAAATGTGACAAAATTCCCAGAACTATATATCGTTCACACTCATATCTTACAATGTAGACACAAAATACTTGATTATCATGTCGCGATAGCGAGCACCATCAACTGTTTTTGCCTGATCAGCTGTTGCTTTGACTAAAATTTGCATCAAATAGTCACTCGTTGATTTTCTGAATCTCAAATGCGACAAATCTTACGATTAACGAAGCAATCAAAATTATATCATCGCTGAAAATTGAGAGTAATGCAGATTCGAATCGAGTATAATTATTTGAAGAATGACAGATCTCAATAATAATTGATAGAAATAAATGACATATTTTGTCGCTTTATACCACTCCATTACTATAATATTGATAACTTAAATCTGTACACTTGCAGTTATAGTAGCATTTAGAATCCTACTAGAAATAAGACTTACAAAATTAGATTCAAATTCAATTTTTAATGTGAAAAAGATCAGTCAAATTTCTTGAAATCTGAACCATTCTTCTGACTAGTATGGCAAGCTCAACGAAACTACAATTGGAACCAATTTTTTTGGTTCTTGAAAGATTGATATTTAAATATGTAAAGCCAAATATATGCTACATAGGTAACATTTTATCAAACACAGCCCGAAGTAGATATTCAAAGTGGTTTTTGCTACTAAAATCAGACATAGGCTATTTGTCATCTAATAAATAAATAAAGGATAAAATTAATATTGGCAAATAAACATAAGCGATACTCTATCTGGTGGCAGAATTTCAAACTAGTGATGTTAGGATAGATTTGGCGCGCTACATATATATTATACATGAGCTTATAATCAAATCAATAAATCATATTCTATATTCAGTTATTTGATTAGTATTCATAAAAAACATATATGAAATAATAACTCTGAATGATTCTAGCAAAAATTCATGAGTAAATATTGTGTTTATTGATTGAAATTTCAAATACAAAAATTTACCATGGAGGATTAAGAGTAGTAGTAATGACTGATGAAGCCATAGCCTACGCATTTTTTGTCTGACAGTTGATATGTTAAGGTGGCTTTTTCTTTTTGTTGTACTTTTTTCTTTTCTTTCATGCAGGACATTTCAGATATTGCAACTGGTGAATATTTTGGTCTGAATTGTTTTCTCTTTATCCAGATATACTTTACAAATATAAATTATCTTCAAATCATTCCAACTTGTAAGTACTAATCTAATGTTTATTTAACAAAATTAAAAGACATTCTCGCGCCACTTCAACTTTTCAACACATGGTACACAATAAAAAAACTGCAGATATATGCTTGCAACTGTCGCTGTTTTCTGCTTTGCAAGAACAAGTCATATTCTCAATCTTCAAGGCGTCATATTCATTACAATTCAATTCTCTTTTAACTTTATACGAATTCTCAAGCACTTTTGATGTTTGTATGCAAAAAGCATGCAAAAATACGCTCTTGTCACTATCATGATTTAATTATCGACATAATAAAATATGTCAAGCATTTACTAGCTTCTCACCCTCTTTTACACAGCGTGACATGACATTTGCATCAAAATATTCTTGAAGTTTCAATATCATTATCTAGAAATTAAAGGTCAAGTTCAATTCAAAAATATGAATTAAATATTAATAAACAAATGAAATAATTCACTTGCCTGGTATTTACGAACAATACACTTTTAAAAAATATCCATGAAAAAGCAAATCTTTATTTCATATTCACGAATATTACCTTTAAAAATCGTAACAATCCCATTTAAATACATGTAAACTTCAAGTTTATCCTAACTCAGTTAGTTCAAAAATATCCGCTGCGGCGCTGCGATCTCAAATTTATTTGCCAATAGTTAGATTTACAGGCCATTGACAGCTGTCATGTAATACAACATGGCGATACTAGATAGCGCCACATAACATAACTAGAAGAAATTAAAAAATATTTTCCAAAACTTTTATTCTGAAACATTGTAAAACATTGCTCTTGATCTTCAAGTACCATAAATATACTTTTTTTTGTCTATTTAATGTTTCCTTATAGCAAAATCTATGATTTAATGAAAAAAAATTTCGGAAACTTTCATGTTCACTACTCTCAATGAAATATATTATCTCCAAGGAAACTTCGGCCACAAAATACAATTATTTCCGTCGAAATTCAATTTGTAAATTTCGATAGAGAATAGAAAGAGTGTGAAAGAATATTAGAGAAGTATCTACAATACCAAGAATTTTGAGCCCAAAATCCAGTGACCGATGTCAAAAGAAAAAATCAACATTCAAGTATATATACTCTTTGACTTATTTTTACCAGTTCTATATAAGTATCCTTGGATAATTCTCATCTGTCAATAACTTCAATTGAAAAATCGTCGATAGAGAATAGAAAGAGTGTGAAAGGATATTAGAGAAGTATCTACAATACCAAGAATTTTGAGCCCAAAATCCAGTGACCGATGTCAAAAGAAAAAATCAACATTCAAGTATATATACTCTTTGACTTATTTTTACCAGTTCTATATAAGTATCCTTGGATAATTCTCATCTGTCAATAACTTCAATTGAAAAATCGTCAATATGCTCTCATTATAAGACTCATTCAATCTGATCAAATTTATGGATTAAAAACAACGAATATTTCAAGCCTAACAGAATCATCTAGCTGAGTGGTGAGGACGAGGTGATCAAATCAAATGGAACAATTTAAATTTGACGAAAATTTCACAAATCAGACAAAAATGTATGATCTAAAAGTGATTCAAAAAATGAGTTCAAATATCTTTCTTTACGACCATTTTTATAGAACTTCAACATTCCAATATTAATTTCAAGTATGGAACGATTCAATTCTATCATACCGTGTTAAAATATTTATTCCAACACAAGTGATGGAATGAGCACAACTAGCGACATCTCTTACACATTCATGGTTTCAATAAAATACCAATAATATAATAAAATGCTATCTTATTGATTCATGTTTATTCTAAAACTGATATAGTTGCTATAATTCAGTTCAAAATATTAAAAATTTTAATTAAAATGTCGAAAATTTTATTTTCAAATAAAAATAAGCATCTGTCACATTGACATATCGGTAATGATAATACAGATTTAAAATAGTATTAAGGTTATGTCATTGTTGACTTAAATTGAATTTCAACTTCAAGAGTTTTTGTTGCTTTTCTGTTTCAGAGTCTGTAAATTGCCGAATTTATGGTCGTAGAGATAGTATGGACTGGAACATGTTAGGAATAGTTATTCAGCACTCGTGAATTCGTCACACTCGCCTACAACTCGTGCTACAAACTTTTTCACTAATGCTGAATAAGCTTCATTCCAAATTAGTTGCAGAATATATTATTCTGCACAGTACACCATCAAAACAAGTAGAAGTGAACTCGCGTCCTTATCATCATCGGTAATAGCTTTGAAATCCCTAAAGACTCAGGTCTAATAAAATTAATTGATATTGCAAATAAATTTTCTGGTATAAGTAATTATTTTCCAATCCCAAGGATTTCCAAAATACTGCAATTATTATTAATGACTATCCTGAATAATGACCACATTGTCTTGCACATATTTTAGAATATAATTACTTGGAGCAACATAAAATAAGTTGAATTAATAACTTGATCCACTATTAAAACAAGTAAAATTTATCACATAAATTTTAGAACAGGTACTTTAACTCCTTCTTCATTATAATCATTAATTATATTTGTGAGCTTCAAGTATACATACTCAAAAACACTTTTAATTCAAGTAAGAGCCTACAAGAAACGAGAGCATAATTAAAAAATATCGTTAGTTTAATCACCTATTAGTAATATAAGTGGAACTTTTTAACCTTAGATTATAACGACTCTTGAATTCATTTATAATAAGAGCCCTCAATAAATAATTAATCAAGCAGTCTAAATGTCAAAATCATCTTGTTGTGCACCTCGCATTATGATTGCAATCGTCTGTACCGGAAACACCCAAAACATTTTTTGAATTTTTCGCATAAATCCAAAACTATCAAACGTAGAATGCTAGAATTCAGTATTCAAGACAGTTGTACCTTCTAGATGCTTATATCTTATTTTCATAGAGATCGACTGAGCCGGAAGTGCGCTTTACTTGACAGTCTTTGAGAATTTCTTGTATAAATTCGAAACGATCGGCCGTAGAGTATTGAAATTTAGTATTTCAGTCTGCTGTAGTATCTGAATGATTATCTACTATTCTTATAATAATCGACTAAACCAGAAGTGCACTTCACTTGATTCGTTTTAATAATGCCCATAAATTCAGAACTGTTAGCCGTAAAATCTTGGAAATCAATATTAAGGAATGTTGTAGCATAAGAATATTGACCTACTGTTTCCATAGCAGCCGACTGCGCCGAAAGCGCACTTTACTTGACAAATTCTTAGAATTTTTTGGATAATTCTAAAACAATTAGCCGTGGAACGATAAAAATCATATTTTACAAGATAACAATGATGAGTATAATTTCACTAACCTTATTTTGAAGATCCTATTGCTCTCCTTCGGTACTTTTTTGTATATAAACAGGATAAACGAGTACAGTCCAATTTTAAAAATTCATACATTTTAACCACAAATGTTAAGGAATCTAAAACACAATTTGATGATAAAAACACACTTGATCCACAAAAAAATCGTGTAATTTTGTCTATAAACACTTATAAAGTACATTCTTACAGTAAACTTCCACTCATATTGAACATTTTAATACTTTGGGATGGGCTAACTTGTTCAAACCATTGAAACCAAGTAATTCTTATTAATTATTCCTGCGGTTCTCAAAATATATGGCCAAAAATTGTAATACAATATGAAAATATATAATTGGTATCAAGAAATACGAATAACAAAAAGGGGTGACTAAGGGCTCCGTACTGTAAATGTGAATTTGGGAAATAAATCCAAATCGTTTCTGTTGATGTTGTTCTGTAAAATTTACATACTCACAAATAATAATTCGATTTCAATTCACAATTTCGTAGCTTTGGCAATAAAAATTTCACGGCAACTTCGCGCGTAAAATACATACATAAATGTATTCTTACGAAAACACTCTACCAAGATTTGAAATGAAATACGAAAATCCCCTAAAAGAAATCACGTACTCTATATCCTAGAATAAATATGAGAAAAGGATGAAGAAGGAAAATTGATCCGCTCATATATTTCAAAGAAATATACAAATACTCACATGAAAAAATAAACGAATTTGAACCATTTCATGTATAATCATTTAAAAGTCGACGTATTGAAATTCAATCAACCAGCAAGATGTAACAACTACAACGATTTCCATTCAGAATCTTATTATATTGAGCTTCATAAGTCAGTTCTTGATTCCTTGAGCTTATACATCTCGTATAAAATCAAACGCTGCTTGTACTGGGTTTGTGTTCCCTCGAGCCCTCAGGCAGAGAGCTCTTCATATCCGCCCTACTCCCCTTTTGCACGAGAGTAACCACTCAAAACAGGAGCAGAAAATGTCAGTGAAACTGACAAACTGTCATTCTGTGTTATACTTTGACGAGAACATCTTGAATTTAATATAATATTTGGTACAGTTTTTAAACACTCTCCACGAAAATCACAAAGTTATAATTATTTAATAATTTCAAAATCACTGATTTATTAGAAAATCCGTTATACTTTTCTGAAACAAAGAAATTATTATAACTCAAATTTGGACATCATATGCAAACGTTCGTCGATTTTTCTTTCAAAATGAGTAATTTGTTTCTATCTTGTTTGATATATGCATACAGATGTAGCAGATTTATATTTTTCCCTATACTAGTACATTTACATTTTTCCAACAAACATAATATGGACATCTGCTGAGTGTGCTCTCTGATACAGTAAGAACAGTAGACAGATTTCATCGCAAGAGGACTTCAGTTTCCGCCCAACTCTCTAGATGGCACTAGCATACAAATCAATAAAATATACTAGCAGTTTTCAAGATTAAAAATGGTGGTAAATTAAAAGAGAGAAAAATTGACAAATTCCATTTAAAAGTTATATATTTCACAACTGTACTGATTAAATGAATATTACTGTCTAAACAGTAATCCACTGTTCTTTTATTTTGAACAAATTTTATGAGGCATCATTTTTCGCATTTCTTCTTTTCCTTCTTCGTGTACGATTTTCTCGCATTTCTTTTAATCTACAACCCTGGTACATCATTTTACAATTCGCATCGCCCAAACCTAAAATTGATGCCTTTAAACTGTCCAGCATTACAGTAGCCGGTGGTAATTTGGTAATAAATTTCCCAGATAAGTAACTCATTCCAAAACTGGAAAAAAATGGTACCCTTAGTAGGAGATACTCAGTAATAGAACTCGTCAAGCATAACAATTTTTCTTGATAACTTTTCTCGAATTCTAATTTTTCTAGCATTTTTTATCCCCTATAATTTAATTAGTTGTTCAGGTGCATAATTATCGGATCCAGTAGCAGTTACAATCGCACAATTGATTTTGACATATGTGAGCTAACAATTTCTTCAAATAAATTCTGGAACAAATTCGATTAATAACTATTGTCACAAAATTTTTAACCTGGAAAATGTCAAGCTTTTCTGTCTATGATTTTGCAGGCATTTTAGGATTAGCTCAACGAATTTATTTGAAACTATTACCGAATTATCATTTTCCACTAAAAATTGAATTATTGAGGTTATATTAATGTATTTAATGTCAAAATATTGTGCACTTATACATTATTATGAGAATACTATGAGATATTCAGAACTTATCGTTTATCTAAAACGTAAAACAGCAGATGAGATTAATTAAATATATTGATTTATTAATGAAGCACCTGTGTATTAGTTTTTTTCTCGTATTATTACAAACTTTTCACTTAGATCGTTCCAATAAAGTATGCCCCGTGAATTGATCTGCTGAACAAACAAAATATTGTATCTTATATTTCAGAAAATATTCAAAATCAATTACCAAATTCAGTTTGATACCTTTATGGGTTATGTTTCCTGTTCTTGAGGAATAGAAGCTTCAAGAATTTATGTAGCAATATTTTCAATTGAATTAATCATTCTGGAATTGCATTCAATTTTATATTTCACCGTTTTCTTTGAATAAATCATTGAATAATTTTCTCTTTATGTTTGACAACCAACGATAGTGAAAAGTTGAGAATAGCAACTACTTTTTAAGCTGCTCATAGATTGCAGCACCGTCTGGCCCAGATTCTGACTATATTCAGACTATTCGAATCAGCTGATTCAAGTGCAAGGCACTTGAGCAGACAATCTTATGTTAAAGAAATATATACTATCTGAAAATATACGGGATGTTATATATGGACATACCAGGGCCATCTGAACTATGTACAACCCATTGGGTGAATAGAAAAAGTAGAGCACTAAAAACATAGATATTATCATCCGCCATTTTGTGCCCTGTCAATACAAAAAAGCATATGTGAACCAATGAGAATATTACGGGAAATGCGTTGTTTGACAAGAATAAAATATTATAATAACTTGAAAAACTGATGAAAATAGTATCGGAGTGACTCATTAATGTGCCGAATGATTCATCATCATTATTAGGGGCAATTGTGGCTGTGAGATTCACAGACGAATTATAAGTATTTCATATAAAAGTGCATATATTCAGTCCAAATTTCCATTTGAAGTTATGCTCAGATCAAAATTTTGATTGAAGTTATCTCAGTTCATCTTAATATATATTTTTATCTGAATTTTTAGACACGATCATAAAATCTAACCTCAATTTCAAGCAATAATTGATCAATATATTTATGTATTATACATAAGTACGTATTATATAAAATGAATATTATATATTTACATATAAATATATTATAAGTATAAATAATATATAATCAATTATTTCTTTCATAAGTAAAATATTACAAACTCACAATTTTTTATCAAGACATGCGATATAAAAAATTGCAAATAGTAGACTTCCATGTTTTTTATCTCTTGGGTGAGAGCAGTGAAATAATGAATCTTCCAATAAATATGCATAAAAGTTTTTCTAGGAAAGTTGATGATTACAAAGTTTAAAGATAAACAATAGAGTTTTACATATTTAGAGATCCCGAGATGCAATAAATTTGTCAGATTGTTTTCAAAAATTGTATTACAGAATATAAATTGAAATTCCATAATGATATTCTGAGTATTTAATATTACTCCAATTGTATATGATTGGAAACCGAATAATTTGATTCAACATTTGAAAACTGAAAATTCTAAATTGAAGCACGTAATTTAATTACAAATAATACATCATGCTAAAAATAAATAGTTTAATAGATTCCGATATTATTTTATCACGTTTTTTATCTAAAGTTTAAACTATTTTGACTCAATCATCGCGTTTCCTGCACTGTTCACATATGCTAGATCGCTTTCTAAAGACACAAAATGGCGGATGATGATACTTTAGTATTTAGTGCCTTAGAAAAAGAACATGGCATTGCCTGTCAGTGCTAATTCACAAGATGCGTGAGCATAATGCCTGTATTACACGATACAATTTATCGACCAATAAATTGACCAAGTTTTCTGTCAAGTTTCCAACAATTTATTGTCAAGCTCAAAAATATTTTGTACCATATTACACGATATAAGTTTTCGTCAAGAAAAATCAGAACTACCAATTATAATTTTTGACGTAACTTCAAAAAGTGTGGTTAGAGAGAAAGTGAGATAGTAGAGATAACAAAAAATTAATATATTGAGGGCAACTGTATATGAAATTATATTGATACTTTGTCAACACTAAGATTATCATTTAACGCGAAATAACTGATATGAGTAATGTTGGCAACGACAAAATCTCCCTAGAATACCCCAGAATATTGGTGAAAAATAGAGCCAGTTCTATTTTAAAAATAACTTGGTCAATTATTGATCAAGAAAAAATTGTGGAAATTTTGGACATATTACACACAACAATAAATTGAAGGTCAACTTTTGAAAAGAATTGACCAATAAATTGTATCGTGTAATACAGACATAAGGAGTACGTGAAAACATAAACGTAAAAATTATGAACGTTCACAGTGGTCGTAACGTAAAACATCAAAATATAATTATTTTTGTATTAAGTGTGCGAAGTGATTGTTTTTTTTGTTGCGCGTGAGAATGTCAATTTTAACCGAGACCGTAAGGTCGAGGCAACAAATTCATTCGAAAGCGGAACAAAATACAATCACTTTGCACACGAAATACAAACAATATTTTTTCGTCAAATGTCAAAAAATAATAGATCAACAATAATTATTGTTTTATTCAGTAAAATGAAGGAAAAAAGTACAAACTATAATCAATTTGCAGTCACCTGGGTATTGTAACCAGAAGTATGCACAATTGTTGTTTGATAAATAAAGAACTGTCAACAATTAGTTTTTATATTCAAAAATAAATAGTTTTGTGTACAAATTCATATTTCTTTCTTGTTAAATATCTGTTTGTTTCTATCCTTGTAGCATTACTAAACGAACTTTGCGTATCCATAACAATACAAAAATATCATGTTTTTCTGACAGTTGGCGAAAAAAATGTTTTTCTCAGAAATACGTAAAGCTCAGATAGTTTCTACTTTCTTATGCAGCTTTTATGGCACTACGTTAGCATAAGAAATACGTAAGAAAATTGTGAACACGGCCATAAAAATTGCACATGCTCAACTTTATGGCTTATGCATTTGTTTGTGATTCTTATGCTTACGCCCATTGTGAATTATAGCTTAGTGCCAATTCGCAATGTGCGTAAACATAAGGAGTACGTGAAAACATAAACGTAAAGAATTATGTATGTTTACAGTGGTCGCAACGTAAATATCAAAATAAAGTGTTTTTTTCATTCTACGTTCGTACAAATTAGGGCTATTGATGTATTGTGTTGGTTTCTCTGACTGTCATTTTCAAAAACTCTGTTGATTTCGATTCTGTTTCGTATTTACTGTTTTTATTTAGTTTTACTTTCAACAGTTTGGAGTTAAGTATGTTTTGTTTCATTGTATGATCTTGCGATTGTTTCATTAATATTGAAGCTGCGTTATAAAAGTCGCCAACGAATGAAATATCAAGACGAGGAAGAAATGATTGTTTTTTTATCAATAATTCTATGTCAATTATATTTGAAGCACGTTTCGATCCAGAATGTTGTCAACTATCAGTTAAAAACATGTATTTAAAGTTGACGCATGCGCTATTAGTTGTTTCGTACGTAAACATAACATAAAGTTGAATTTATCTCAACTTCACGTTTCTCAATACGTAGCTCTTATGTCAGTACATAAGCGTAGAAAATACGTTATAGTGTTGTGAACACGGGCATTAAAATACAGTAGTTCAACTTTACGTGTATGTTTACGGATTTCGTACTCCTTATGTTTACGCACGTTGTGAATAGACCATTAGATAATATGAAGAAGAATGTATTTCTATATTTTGATCTTTACTACGCATAATTACACATAAATTAAACACGAAGAGTCCCGAAATAGAAATAAAACTTCCTAACAATGACATATAAATACGACCAATAGACCAAATTATTGATTTCAGAGACAAATTCACTCTTTCTTTCAACATATGCAAGAATAGAATTATCGAGATGAGCGATTATCAATGTATTACCAAAATACTAATAATCTTTCAGTTCCAAATGAATGTTTGACAAGACTTTGATGGTTCAAAGTTGCAAAATACTCATACAAATCGACAGCTGTCATTTTTTAAACAAATGAGAAACATTCAATTCGAACCATAGGCGCACTATTATATTGTTCACAAAACTTTGATAAATTGCTCGATATCCAGAGAATTTACAGAAAAAGCTTATCAAGAAAATTGTTATGCTTGACGAGTTCTATTATACGTTAAAATTAATTGAGATTGAAAATATTGTTTGTTACCTCCAAACAGGTACCCATATCTTTTGATTATCCTTCAAGGTCCTCGAATATTTATTATTTTCGCACAACTGTTGACGAAGACAGTTTCCATCATCTTCATTGGCTATTAAAGCAGATTCTATTGAAAGCAAAACTCTTCTAGATAATTCATTAAGTCGTTCATTAACAGCGTTTTCTGTACTTCTTCTGTATCTAATTGTATGTATTCTTACTGGTTCTGTACCATCATCTTCCCCATCGTCACCATCTCCATTATCGTAGTCGCCACCTGTGGGGACTGTCACCATCATGGGGCCTGGAGCTGTTGTCGACTGTGCCTAAAATTATTATTTATTATTCATGCATTCAATGTATAAAAAATATTTACCGAATTTGTTATGCACATGACAACTTGAAGAACATAGCAAGCAAAAGATAGGAATGCTATGGCAGTCAGTGCAATTTCAAATAAATCAGCGAGGGCTAATTCTTTTTCCCCTTTTCCGCTATCATCAGACCCGTCATGAAAATAATGAATATGTTGTGGAGAAAAATCATGAGCACCACCTCCATAACCACCATGTCCTAAAATATAAGAATTATTCATATATTATAATAGTAGATTGAGTGAATTAATTCACCTCCTCCATGACTGGAATGTCCGTATCCTCCACCTCCGCCTCCACCAGAATGTCCGTACCCTCCACCTCCGCCTCCACCAGAATGTCCGTATCCTCCGCCTCCGCCGCCACCAGAATGTCCGTATCCTCCGCCCCCACCAGAATGTCCGTATCCTCCGCCTCCACCACCACCAGAATGTCCATAACCTACTTTAGGAGGAGGTTTTTTCCCTCCCGGAGGGGGATGACCGGGAACAACATATCCTGTAATATCTCCCTCGTAATCATCTTCATCGGCATCATCATCATGATCGTCGTCTATATGTTCGTCGATATCTCTATCTTGAATTTTATTTTCATAGTGGCGATAAATGTCCTCCAATGTTGAACTCCTGCAAGAAAACATCCCAAAGTTTTTTTTTTCTTTTTAAATTCGTTGTGGATACTTACTTAGTCAGCCATTGTTTGTAATTAGAAGAACCTTCGTCGTAAAGCAAATTGTCTTTAATATTAATATCATTCCGGCGATTTTCGGTCGAATCGTTCTCCCTAATAGGCTGTTGATTTTTGTTTCTGGTAACAGTTCCCATTCGCCGTTTCATTCGTGTTAAAGAAATATCTGACAATATTTGATCCGCTACAAAATTGCGACAGAGATATTCATTCATCATTTTCCTAAAAAAACACATTCTCTCAAAAATTAACCATTAATTAATAAAATTGACTTGCCTGTGATATCCCATAGTGCTATAAGCTTCCAAAATGGATCCACTGGACACAGGGGCACTATCTCGATTCGTTTTTGTAACATTAGCATCAATAAATTCATCGGAATCGTTTCCTTCCAGAAGAAGTAGACTTCCAGGCATGTAATCAACATTCAATAAATCATTCACATCGAAAAATAACTTGCCCGAATTATAGTCGACAATACACAACATAATCATCAGAGTGTAGATCATTTTGAAAGACATTTACTCGTTGAAGATTCAGAATAAAGTAATGTCTCTAAACGAATTTGTAACTCTGATGTAATCGTGAGGTCTCCAACCTCGACTTGATACAATTTTGTGAATTGTATAGCGTAAAATGTTCTCTGAAGCATTCTTTTACACATCTTGTCTTGTCAAATGAATATTTAGTCCGTAGTTACGTTATGTCTTAAATTAATATCACGCGACTTTTTTGAGGACGTGGACTGTGAAATTAGAATCATGAGTGTTAAATTGAATCTTTAACTAAATAGAGCCCACAAGCTAAGCATATTACAACTTTTTCCACTACTTTTGGCATGATGACCGCTGTATCGATTCTGGACGGACTTTCTACAGTCCCTCTTAGCGTTTAATATTGATAGTTTGCAAGTTAAATGAAATTGATCCCAATTCTTTATATAAATTAGGTCTAGTCGCAACGCAAGCAAAAGAATATAGCCCTAAAACGTCTTTATGACAATTCTAACGCTTGATTGGATAATACTATAAGGACGAAAATGGTATCCTCAATTTTCATTTTAGAAAATGGAGGCCCGTATTCGCCGAGGCGGTCCCGAGGGGCCTCGCGCCTCAAGCCGACATGAGTCAGATTTTTCTAACACAATGATTGATTTTATGTAATAAACAATATGGATTCGAGATATATGTCATCAAATGAGCATTTTAAATATGATTTGAGAAAATTCAAAAATATACCAAAAGAGCAAATAATAGAAAACTCTCCAGATTTACACACAGTCCTGTGAGCGGGTGAAAGTAGTGACTTTCGACCTTACGAATTGTATGAATGATTACGAACTATAATCCTAAATGCATCAAACTTCATTAAAGATGTGAAAGAATTGCTCCAATGCCTAATAAAAAATAACTTGATTGAAAATTCAAATATTTACATAAACTTTCTTACATTGAATAGCACGCCATTTTTTAATTCTCCTCTATTTATAATGAGACTTTATTAAAACAACTACGGCTTTATATTAAACAGCTTTTGAAAAAATGCATTTTCAAAATATTTTTCACAGATGCATGCAGCTACTAAAACACGAATATCTCAAATTCACGTGGTTGAAAAAAATGTATTTTGTGCATACGTGCCCACAGTGGAATATGGCTTCACATCATGTCAATGATTCCCATAGATATTACACAGGGTATATATAAAGTGGCTTCAAAATTTGAGAATTGAAATGTTAAAAACTCAAATTTCTTGAATGGAAACTTCCATTTTCAACTACAGCTATGAATTCTACTGTAAAAATCAAGACAATTTGTCATTAGAACAATGTATCTATTTCTGAAAGTTTCTGAGATTTTTACATTTTAGTTATGAAATTTTGAAGCCAATTTATACAGATCTAGCTCGTGCACCAATTACAATTAGGGGCTGTCAATTATTCTGCATATTCCAACATCCATCGTGAATACGTATTTACATTTTGAGTTTTCTGCAACTCCTGGTATACTCAAAAAAAATTGTTCTGAACGGTATATAATGTAATAAATTATTATGCTTTAGAATATTTAATTCATGAATCTGTAACTCGTGTACCAATTATAAAGAATGGCTGCCAATAATTTTCCACATACGTACATCCATCTTTAATACGTACCCTCAATTTGGGTTATGTGCAACGCCCAGTATACGCAAAAAAATATAATTGATTCGGAGCAGTTCAATATAATAAATTATTACTTGTATTTTAGAGTACTTAATTTTCAATTTTATAGCTCGTGCACTAATTACAATTGATGGCTGCCAATTATTTTGCATATTCCTACTTCCATCGTGAATACGTACTCATATTTTGAGTTTTCTGCAACTCCTGGTATACTCAAAAAAAATTAGTTTGTTCTTAACGGTATAATGTAATAAATTATTATTAACTGCTTTAGAATATTTAATTCATAAATTTATAGCTCGTGCACCAATTATAATTAATAGCAGCCAATAATTTTGCATACACGTACATCCATCATAAGTACGTACCCTCAATTTGAGTTTTGTGAAACTCCCGGTATACGCAAAAAAAATAATTGATTTTAAGCGGCTCAATATAATAAATTATTACTTGCCTTTTAGAGTATATAATTTTCAAATTTATAGCTCGTGCATCAATTATGATTAGGGCTGCATAAATCTATATTCATAGAGCAATTTTAAAATATTATTAAATACTTTGGGTCTCAACTGCCTTTTTTTCAATTTCAGAAAATAAATGGTCAAAAAAATCAAAATAATGTAATATCAATAAATAATCACATAATACTTCAGTAAAATTGTCATTTGCATTCAAAATGCATTTTGAATTTAGTTCTTTTAATATTTATTGAATATTTTTATTCATTTCACATACAAAATACAAATATATTCATCAATTTCAATTCCAGAATTTATTAAATTAAATTTCAATGTTGCACAATCTTGTTTAGTTTGGTTTTGTTCGGGCTTGGCCGTAAACTGTATAAGCGCTACGAGGTATCTTTTGATATTGCGTTCTCTCTCGTTAGCATTGCGCGCTATAGACAGCCGAACGTACTTCTGAGATTCAAAATAAACGAAGTTAGACTTCGCTGCGTAGCATTCACTGTTGCTGGCGAAGTCGTACGGTAAAGTTAAATATTGCGTTGCTCTAAAACAAAACATTGAAAAATAGTTGTTTAAAAGTGCTTTATGGTATATTGGGGTTTTAAATATTGCTTATTAACGTAGAGATCAAAATTTTGAATATTTAAGTATGTAAATTGGGGTGATTTTGTTCCGCATTGCGTGTACGTTAGGTGCATGTATTTGCGATGTTAGTCTTTGGTTTTATTATGTAATAAATAGATAAAATGTCTTGGTTTTTTTGCAAAGGCCTGTAATGAAAGGTCCAACGTGGGAATCGGTGCACACGTAGGTACCGCTACGAGAGGCACCCCCCCTGATGAACACCACCGCGTGGGGTTGCAATGAGTTCTAGGGCGAACGAGCGATCTAATTAGGGAGTAACGGCATACTCTCGATATGTACCTATCGGAAGTCGGGAAAATATGGTAGCTGGCGGGGGTCCTTGATTAAGTTCAAGAAACGACATTAGCTGAGACCGTTACTTAAGGTTACCATATCGCGTAATTAGGCGGTATCGCGGGCCTCGGAATATGCATTGGCCACGTATTCAAACAACGTTTTTTTTTTTTTTGCAAACGACGAGCACACCGGTGCTTGGGTGTCTGAGCGCTCAGGCACTCATTGGGGTAGTAAAGTAGAGTCAATATCAGTAGCATAATATATCTGAGCATTTTTAAATAATCTCGCGGAAATAAAAAGCAACAGTCATTCGCGTTAGCTAGCTCTCCGAATAAATATATCCGTCGAATAAGCGTGAAACACACACAAAACATATTTGAATGTTGAACGAATGTTGAATGAATGTAACTAATAAAAAATTCCCTTTCAGCTTCTTCTTTTATCATAACCATCTCCAACGAATTAACAAAAGGACGTAAGTTGACTAATTAATTCTGCTTTTCAGGTTCTAATCTATTTTTCTTCCAGCTATTTTGTATTGCTTTTTCGCAGATTCCTAATTAATTTGTATTTTTTCAGATCATTTGCTGAGGATGAGCCCAGCTGTTGAGGTGGATGGTCATCGAGGGAATGGACATCGGGGGAGGAGCTGAGGATGAGCCCAGCTGCCAAAATCAACTCTCAATATTTTTTTTGTTGAAAATGATTCACCAAAATTTGTTTTAAGTTTCTGTTTCAGGTTGGCGGTCATCAAACGTCAAAACATCATTGCATCATCAGCTAGGTAATATAATATCACTTATTATATAATTGTTTTTAACTACTGCTAAAATAATTTGTCTAATATTTGAATTCATGATTTCAATCAGAGCCCAGCAGAAGAGCCAGAGCCCAGCAGCGAAATCAGAACGGAGCCCATTAGCAAAATCAAATCACAGCAGCAGAATCAAATCACAGCAGCAGAACCAGAGTCCAGCAGCCTTCCAAGAAGTCCTCCAGTTCCTGTCTCCAGATTCAACTTTAAAGAAGTCAACTGATTAATTTTGGCCCGCAGCTTGCAATGTTCAAGTGAGTTCAATCTCTTTTAAAATTTCCCGACTTGTAATAATTAATTTATTTTTACAGTTGCAGCACGCGAAGAAGCCGCTTCTCTGGTCTAGGTTTCGCTGGGGTTTTCCTAGGCCCAAAGGGAGAATTCCCGGAGAAGAGTTCGTCTCTTTCCCCTTAGTCATTGCCTAGGGGCGAACAAGGCTTACAACAGCGCAACAGCATCGCGAACAAGACTTCCAAGCTTTCAACAACACAGCAGCATCGAGTATTCAACAATCAATCTTCGAACCTTTGTACCCTTTCCTCATTTCCAAAATAAACTCTTTCCCTAAAATTTACTGTTGTATTTATTTCTTAAACCTATTTTTATTGTTTTCAGGGGTAGTTAGGAAAATAAATATATTGTTAAATAGTTTGCAAAATAAATTAAATTGCTTGATAACTTGTATGATTTATTTTTACAGTAAATAAAATTGAGAATTAAAATTCTATTTTTGAAATTTAAATATTATATTAAAATTGAATTCATATTTTTTGAAAATACATTTGTTAATAAATTCTGCCAAAAAAATATTTATAAAATAAATCAATTTTTACTGTTTCAATTATTCAAAAATATCAAATTTATTCGAAATTTTCTGTTGTATTCATTTCTAAAACCTATTTTTATTGTTTTCAGAAGTAGTTAGGCTTAAAAATACTCCTTGTTTTGTAACTTATTTTAAAATTACCGAATAAAAAACCTTTCCCACAAAATTAATCGTATTTCATTTATTTTAAAACCTGTACTTTTTTTCAGTCATAAATAAATTATAAAGTCTCATAATTAATATTTAATCATTAATTTTGTAAGTTTAATTGGCAGGCAATCCGCAATGCAAATTTCTTAAGAATTGAAAACCCTTTCATCATTTGCTCAAGGGGTGCTAGTCATCATAAAAATCATTTATTGTATGAATAATATAATAAATCCTTCAATAAAATATGAATTTTGTTCTATTTATTTTGCAAATAATAAATAGGTGTAGTACAGCAAAAAAAATATGCTGATCTGGTAGACAATTAAAAATAAAATTAAAAGTACCGTTTAAAATTTTTGATAAAATTACCCGTTTAGCCAAAAAAATATATTTACTGTACATTTATTCCAAACGAGCTAAGTAGTGCCACCTATGCAGCAAAATGTCAACTAATAGCTGGACATGGCCAGATATATATTTAAAAAGTTCGTATATTGATATCTCTGAAATGAAGGCCCCAATCAAAAAAAATTGTTAATCAAACTCATATTATTTTTCAAAATAATGTTGGGTGTTTCATATACATTTTTGCGATTAGGGCTCTGGTTTTATAGATAATCGCTAATTCATTAAATAATCAATTACTTTGAAATTATGAGCCTTATTGGCAGAAAAATTATCATACAATATTTGATTGGGAAAATAAGTGAGGTTTTACAGAAAAAAATTTTCTATTAAGGCTATCTTTGAGCCAAAAGAAATGATAACGCAAATGCCTATTTATTTTGGGACAAATGCGGTACATCAGAATTAGTTAATGCCTATCTGGTAGACAATTAAAATCAAAATTAAAAGTTCCTCACAAAATTTTTGATACAATGAGCCGTTTAGCCAAAAAAAAATATATTCAGTTTTCATTTACTAAAAACGAGCTACATGGTGCCACCTGTGCAGCGAAATGTAAACTAATTGTTGGACTTGGATTATAAAAGTTTAGAGTAGTGATAACTCAAAAATGAGTACGACAACCAAAAAAAAGTTTCAAGTAAACTCATATTATTTTCAAAAAATATATGGGGTACTTCATTTACTACTTTTAGATTAGGGCTGTCGTTACGTCAGAAATCACCTTTTCACTAATTATCGATTTCCAAGTGAACAAGGGCACTAATCAAAAAAAGATACATGAAGTACCCCAACTAATTTTCAAAAATAGTATAACTCAATTTGGAAATTTTTTTTGATTGTAGTACTTATTTTCGAGTTATTGATACCAGCACTTTAATAGGTCATGTACCAATTACTCGAAAATGGGTACGAGAAGCGAAAAAAAAGTTGAAGTAAAGTCATATTGGTTTTGAAAAATAAAGAGGGTACTTCAAATAAATTTTTTTGATTAAAGCCTTTATTTAAGAGGAAATCATAAATTTATAAAAGTACTGATAACTTCAGTATTATTAGTCACAGAAAAAAACTTTTGGATTAGTAGCATTTATTTTCAATCTATGATATGATTTATTTCAATATCTTTCGGATTCAAGCCCTTGTGAGGGCTGTAATCAATAATTTCTACCCCTGCAAAACTAGTACCAAAAACAAAAACTATTTTATGCTTAATCGATGCACAATTATAATTAAGTGATACTTTCTAATAGAAAAAATTTTGAAATAAGTTGCCATTTAGCCACAAAAAAATTAAACTATTTCAGGGTTTCTCAAAACGAAGTACATGCTGCCATCTCTTCAATTCTTGTGAACTAACAAATAAACAGGTCATATATTATAACTGCTTAACAAATAGCCGTAGCTTCAAATGTCAATTTCCAATAGAGAGCTTATATTTCTCAAATAAATGATTTTGGATTCATTAATTAACCTTTAATAAGAAGTTTATATCAAGTTATTAATTTCAAAACCAAGTCCAGTCTTCTATCTTTCAAATCAATTTTTAGTGAAGGGCTTATATTTGGAAAACTATTGGCAAATTTGGATAAATTTTTTGATTTTCTGATTTTATGGACTAAAATTTATATTAAAATATATTTGGTTGGCAAGTCAACAACAGTTATTTTATTGCATACCTCTTTAGCGGGAGCTGAAATTTAACCGGCAATCGACGCGTCGCTTGCCGGCATTGTGTTCACCTGAATAATTCTTGAGTCACTACTTAAATAATAATTATAAACCAATATTTATACCTATAGGAATTTAATAAAAAGTATATTTCAATAAAAAATGATGTATAAAAGCTCGTACGTCAACAATCAACACATCTTTGTATAGGCACTAATTTGTTTAGCTAGTCAGAGATGGCAGCATCTAGCACGTTTTTAAATCAAAATTTTTAAATATCAAAAAATAGGGACTATTTGGCATGTTTATTTATACCAGAGCTTTTTGAATATTTTACTTTGAATAAATTTGATATTTTTTATATTAAAATAGTAAGAATAAATTTATTTCATAAATATATTTTGGTAGCATTTATCAATAGATGAATTTTCAGAAAGTATAAATTTAATTTTAAAATAATATTCAGTTCTCAACAATACAATTTCAATTTTCAATTTTATTTACTTCAAAAATAAAACACACAAGTTATTAATGAATTTTATTTATTTTGCAAATACTTAACAATACATTTATTCTCCTAACTACTCCTGAAAACAATAAAAATAGGTTTAAGAAATAAATACAACAATAAATTTTGGGGGAATGAGTTTATTTTGGAAATAAGGAAAGGGTACAAAGGTTCGAAGATTAATTGTTGAATACTCGATGCTGCTGTGTTGTTGGAAGCTTGGAAGTCTTGTTCGCGATGCTGTTGCGTTGTTGTAAGCCTTGTTCGCCCCCAGGCAATGACTAAGGGGAAAGAGACGAACTCTTCTCCGGGAATTCTCCCTTTGGGCCTAGGAAAACCCCAGCGAAACCTAGACCAGAGAAGTGACTTCTTCGCGTGCTGCAACAGTAACATCAAGATAATTATTACAAGTCGGAATATTTAGGAAGAAATTGAACTCACTTGAACTTTGCAAGCTGCGGGCCAAAATTAATCAGTTGACTTCTTTAAAGTTGAATCTGGGAACAGGAACTGGAGGACTTCTTGGAAGGCTGCTGGGCTCTGGTTCTGCTGCTGAGCTCTGGTTCTGCTGCTGGGTTCTGATTCTGTTGCTGGGCTCTGGTTCTGGATTCTGGCTCTACTGCTGGGCTCTGGTTAAAATTATGAATTTAAATATTAGACAAATAATTTTAACAGTAGTTAAAAACAGTTATACAATGAGTAATATTATATTACCTAGCTGATGACGCAATGATGTTTTGACGATTGATGACCGCCAATCTGAAACAGAAACTTAAAACAAATTTTGGTGAATCATATTCAACAAAAAAAAATATTGAGAGTTGATTTTGGCAGCTGGGCTCATCCTCAGCTCCTCCCACGATGTCCATTCCCTCGATGTCCATCCACCTCAACAGCTGGGCTCATCCTCAGCAAATGATCTGAAAAAATACAAATAAATTAGGAACCTGCGAAAAAGCAATACAAAATAGCTGGAAGAAAAATAGATTAGAACCTGAAAAGCAGAATTAATTAGTCAACTTACGTCCTTTTGTTAATTCGTTGGAGGTGGTTATGATGAAAGAAGAAGCTGAAAGGGAATTTTTTATTAGTTACATTCATTCAACATTCGTTCAACATTTAAACGTGTTTTGTGTGTGTGTTTCGCGCGTATTCGACGGATACATTTATTCGAAGAGCTAGCTAACGCGAATGACTGTTGCTTTTTAATTTCGCGAGATTATTTAAAAGTGCTCTGTTATATTATGCTACTGATATTGACTCTACTACCCCAATGAATGCCTGAGCGCTCAGACATCCAAGCACCGGTGTGCTCGTCGTTTGCAAACAAAAAAATACGTTGTTTCGAATACGTGGCCAATGCATATTCCGAGGCCCGCGATACCGCCTAATTACGCGATATGGTAACCTTAAGTATCGGTCTCAGCTAATGTCGTTTCTTGAACTTAATCAAGGACCCCCGCCAGCTACCATATTTTCCCGACTTCCGATAGGTACATATCGAGAGTATGCCGTTACTCCCTAATTAGATCGCTCGTTCGCCCTAGAACTCATTGCAACCCCACGCGGTGGTGTTCATCAGGGGGGGTGCCTCTCGTAGCGGTACCTACGTGTGCACCGATTCCCACGTTGGACCTTTCATTACAGGCCTTTGCAAAAAAACCAAGACATTTTATCTATTTATTACATAATAAAAGCAAAGACTAACATCGCAAATACGTGCCCCTAACGTACACGCAATGCGGAACAAAATCACCCAATTTACATATTTAAATATACAAAATTTTGATCTCTACGTTAATAAGCAAAATTCACAGCCCCAAATATAACATTTGAACACTTTTAAACAACTTTAAATCAACGATTTGTTCTAGAATTACACGACGTACAACCGAATAGCACGAATTCTGAATCAACAGTGCATATTCAAAGCATTGTACGCTGGCTTGAACATCTGCAGCCAAGCAAGTTAAAACTTCTCTACCAATTAAATCCAAATTAAACAAGAATGTTTTAATCAATAAATTTATATACAAATGTACTTTTGAAACGAAAAAAAGCCAATACATGACTTCCCATTGTTTTAAACATGAAAATATTATTTATTCACAACAAATTTGAATTATACAGTGTGTTTTTTTTTTTGAAGAATATTTATTAATAAATTTGGTCGAAAATTGAATAAAAATATAATTTTGGACTTATTCATCTTCCGTTATTTGAAATATAGCAACATTATTCAATTTTTATAAATTTAAATTATACAGGGTGTACATTTGTTGATACAAATATTTATTGATCAATTCAATAAAAAATCGGATAATTGTCATTTGAAATATTTTATTATTATTTATTTATTATAAATTTAAATTATACAGGGTGTTTTGATACAAGTATTTATTGATGAATTCAACAAAAAATCGTATAATTGGAGCAAATATAATAAATAACACATGACCTCCCGTTGTCTGAAATATCGTAGTATTATTTATTCATAATAGTTTTTGATAATACAGGGTGATTAAAATAATAATGATATATATATATATTTATACATGAAGAGAAAACTTTCGACTCCTTTTTAAACATATTGCATGCACGGACGAATGGAATGTTTATACAAAGAAGATGTCCAGAAAGCGAAAATTATATACAGAATGTCCAAATTCAATTTTACGTGAAGAGAAAACTTTGTATCGCGCTTAGGAAGGAATGTGAGATTTGACATATTTGGGGTTTATATGAAGAAGGAGTGCAGGAAGCTAAAAGTATATACAGGCTGTCCTATTTTAATTCAACGTGAAGAGAAAATTTTATACCGCGCGCACGAAGGAATAAGAGATCTGACATACTTGAAGTTTATATGGAGAAGGAGTGCAGAAAGGTGAAAGTATATACAGGAGTCCCATTTTAATTTTACTTGAAGAAAAAACTTTATACTGCGCGCATGAAGGAATGTGAGATTTGGCATACTTGAAGTTCATGCGGAGAAAGATTGCATGAAGCTGAAATTATATATAGGTATCCCATTTTTAATTTAACGTGAAGGGAAAATTTAGTACCGCACGCACGAAAGAATTAAAGATTTGACATACTTGAATTCTAAGTGGAAAAGGAAGTGCAAAAAGAGAAAAATATATACCGGGTGTCTCATTTCAATTTTACGTGAGAAGAAATTTTGTGCTGCACGCATAAAGGAAGGTGAGATTTGCCGTACTTGAAGTTTAGATAAAGAAGAAGTGCAGAAAGCTAAGAGTATATACAGGTGTCCCATTTTAACTTTACGTGAGGAGAAAATTTTGTACCGCACGCACGAAGGAATGTGAGATTTTACATACTTGAAATTCATGTGGAAAAAAAAATGCAGAAAGCTGAAAGTATATATAGGTGTCCCATATTAATTTTACGTGAGGAGAAAACTTTTTACTGCGCGCATGAAGGAATGTGAGATTTGGTATACTTGAAGTTTATATAGAAAAAGAGTGCAGCAAGCTAAAAGCGTATACAGGATGTCCCATTTTATTGTTACGTGAATGGAAAACTTTGTACTGCGCGCATAAAGCAATGTTAGTTTTGACATACTTAAAATTCATGTGGAGAAGGAATTATATACAGGTGTCCTATTTCAATGGGGTGAACCACTGTCTTTTTTTTTATTTTTTTTTTCGGTAGGATATGAATAAATAAAAGTATTAGTGAAAATAGCTTCGTAGTACTTGAGAAATTTTTTTTTTCAATTTGAAAATTTTCTCTGACGTTCAAAGGTCTATTGTGTTACTCAAACCGTAGGTCTTATTCATCATCAAACATTTTGAGAATATTGACGTAAAGTAAAATAGGTGGCGTTAGTGTCTTGCTTGTTTAGCATCATCTAAATTATTTTTATTATTGTCAGTAAGACCACGAGCTAGATAAATTATACAGTTATCAATATCACGTTTCTTTTGACCAAACAATATCAGTAGTTTAAAGCTTGAAACTTGGAGGCCTCTCAAAATGTTTCTAAACAGCATTCGAAAAATAGAAATGAAACATATTTCAAATTTTCCGATACATTTTCAATAATTTATTAGTATCTACATCAAATTGCAACGCAGCAATATTTTTTCATGAGTATGAACAAATCTTCTAGGAATTTGTACAACTATGAAGCCCACTGTTTGAGGGCCACAATAGACTTTTAGACGTCATCATACCTATTATTTATTCCATATTTTCATGAAACTTTCTCAAATTTTGATAGTAGTGGAATATCCCATTGTACCGTGCGTAAGAAGAAATGTGAGATTTGAATACTTGAATTTTATGTGGAAGAAATGCAGAAAGCTTTAATTATATACAGAATGTTCAAATCTAATTTACCGTTGAAAACGATATTAATTTTTGCTGAAATATATGCACTGCATGAAAAATGACTGAATTTCTTTCCCCTTAAAAAGGTTGGGGAGAAAAAGTTGTACTGCAATAAATTCACAATTCATGTAATAAATGATCCAGCAGAATTTAATGAAAAGTGTACTTTATAAACTCGTTTGGGCATCGTGAAGTGCATCTTTATAGAACCCAAACCTAATTTTTATTGGGTTGGTAGCTACGTTGCTAGATAACCTAACTGTCATTTATTTCTGAGATTCTAAGAAGTAACAACATTCAAATTAACCAATTTTGAAAAGTATTTTGATTTAGTAGTGTCAATTCACAATGTGCGTAAACGTGAGGAGTACGTAACCGTAAACATAAATGTAAAGTTGAACTACTATATTTCAATACCTGTGTTCACAATACTCCTACGTATATCTTACGTTTATGTATTGACATAAGAGCTACGTAATGAAAACGTAAAGTTGAGATAAATTCAACTTTATATGTTAAGTTTACGTACGAAACAACTAATAGCGCATGCGTCAACTTTAAACACATATTTTCATCTGACAGTCGACAACACTCTGGATCGAAATTTGCTTTAAATATGATTGACGTAGAATTATAAATAAAAAAAACAACAATTTCTTCCTCGTCTTTATATTTCTCTCGTTGGCGACTTTTATAACGCAGTTTCAATCTGGTTTCAATAATAATGCAACAATCGCAAGATCTTTTTTCGGCATCATACAATAAAACAAAACAAACTAAACTCCAAACTTATAAGTGTGAAACCAAAGAAAAATATTAAACACGAAACAATCGAAATCAACAGAATATTTGAAAATGACAGTCAGAGGAACCAACACAATACATCAATAATCCTAATTTATACCAACGTAAAATGAAAAAAGAACTTGTTTTTAATATTTTACCTTACGACCACTTCGAACATACATAATTTCTTACGTTTATGTGTTTACGTACTCCTTATGTTTACGCAAATTGTGAATTGGCATTTAATGCGCATGTCCAATATATTTTCACAGATTCAGACAGTAGATGTGTCAAATGAATGAAAATAAACTGGTTGTTGTGGTTACAAATATTTATAATCCTTGTTTTAATGACAATACTAAACGAATTTCGTCTTCCAAAAGAAACATTTAGTTGCAAACAAAAGTAATGCCCTAAACTAAGAGCATTCGTATAAAAAACAAAACCAAAAGCAATGAAGATAATTTTTATGCTATGCTCTTTGTGAACACGCGTATGATTTTCATGAGAATTATGTTATGTACTTATTATGCTTACGCCTATTGTGAATTAGGGCTAAGAAAATATATGCATAAAAAATACGTAAAGTTGAGATAAGCATAAGAAATATGTAAGAACATGGTGAACACAGCCATAAGAATTGCACATTTTCAACTTTATGTCTTATGCATTTTTTATGTAATTATTATGCTTACGCCCATTGTGAATTATGGCTTAGTGCCTATTCACAATATGCGTAAGCATAAAGAGTATGTAAAGACATAAGCATGAGAAATTATATAGAAAATAAAGTGTTTTTTTCATTTTTCGCTGGTACAAATTAGGATTATTGATGTATTGTGTTGGTTTCTCTGACTGTCATTTTCAAATATTTTGCTGATTTCGATTTTGCTTTGTGTTTACTGTTTTTCTTTGGTTTCACATTTAACAGTTTGGAATTTAGTTCGTTTTGTTTTATTGTATGATGTCTGAAAAACCTCTTGCGATTGTTTCATTATTATTGAAACTACGTTATAAAAGTCGCCAACGAGAGAAATATTAAGGCGAGGAAGAAATCGTTATTTTTTTATTAATAATTCTATGCCAATCATATTTAAAGCACTTTTTGATCCAAGGTGTTGTCAACTGTCAGATGAAAACATGTGTTTGAAGTTGACGCATGCGCTATTAGTTGTTTCGAACGTAAACTCTACATAAAGTTGAATTTAGCTCAAGTTTACGTTTTCATTACGTAGCTCTTATGTCAATACATAAACGTAAGAAATACGTAAGAGTATTGTGAACACGGACATTGAAATACAGTAGTTCAACTTTACGTTTATGTTCACGGCTACGTACTCCTTACATTTACGCACATTGTGAGTTGACACTAACTATTGGCGTTCCCGAAATGACGTTCTCGTTTTCTAAATTACTGATTTGATTTTCAATTGTATTCATATTGAAGATAAAATGTACAAGTTATTATTGAGTCTAATTTATTTTGCAAATTATTCAATAGTACATTTATGTTCCCAACTACTCCAGAAATCAATAAAAATAGGTTTTAGAAATAAATAAGACTACAAATTTTATGGGAATGAGTTTATTTTGGAAATTAGGGAAGGGTACAAAGGTTCGAAGATTTATTGTTAAATACTCGAAGTTGTTGTGATGTTGTAAGCCTTTTGGCATGTGGGAAACAAATGAATACATTGAGATAGCATTTTGAGTAATACGAACTGTAATACGAAGTAGGAGATCTTAGCCAAAAATATATTATTTCATTATATAGGACGTCCAAAATTTTTGTAATTTACTACCCAACTAAAGTATTGGATCAGTGTGAACAATTTATTTAAATAAACCATATATTACAAAACTCATCATTATGACTAGCTGTAAAGAAAAAACAAAATATATATACTCTGAATAAATTATACAAAAAATAAATATTATTAGAAACATAGTCTGTATAAATTAAACCCATAACTAGTAAAATTTGTACGAGAGAAAATGAACAAATCTTCACGAACTTAAAATTAAAGATTGCATATATTGAGTATTGAAATCGCGATGTTATCTTGCTGAAGTACAAATTCTACATTTATTGCACAGAAAATCCATATCTAATCTATACATATTGAGGTATATTTATAGCTATTGGTCGAAAAATCGAACAAAATTTGATAGTTACACATTATGACGAAATAGCACCTTTTAACACATAGTATACAGCACGTTCACTCACATCTGATCGCAGAAATATATGTTAATTTATAATCCAACAGTAATTAATTTCAACTTGGTGAGCACAAAATGCAGTATATAAGAATAGGAAGGCTACTATTTTGTGATCTATTTTGGTGAACGCCCGTACGTGCTAAAAACTCCACTTTAAGCACTGATTTTGATTAATAATACACTGAGCAAAAATATGTAACTTATACAAAAATATTAGTAATATTTTCTAGCCTAATTACAGTATTATTCATTGGTCTTGAACTTTACTGGGATTGGAATTACTCTCAACCATTTAATGGTGCAAAACAGCCGAGGAAATATTAGGCATGTCCATTTAAAATTTCACGTAACAACTTAATAAGAGATTCAAAATTTCGAAATTCGAAGTTCCTTTTTTTATTTATCGTAATATAGTTTTTACTTGATTTACATTATAAATAAACGTAACAGTTTTGACATATCTAGAAAAAATAAGGTAATTATTTATTGAAAGTAAATCAAATAAGAACTGAAACTTAAAATTATTTAACTTATGGAATGCTTTGTAGACAGTCCTTTATATGCAGCCAGGTTTGCAAGCCCTAAACATAAAAATAATAATAATAATAATTTTATTACTTTTTTCAGACGTTTTTCCCCGTTCAGCTTACGAACCTTTTTCGCAGTTTTCAGCTGTAAAATAGAGTATCCTGCAAGGGTTTCCCTCAAATCTGCAACTTTTTGGTCCTGGAATCTTTCGATATCTACCAACGCGTTTTCGGTAAATTCTCTACATAATCACATACATTATTTCACTTCATTTTATTGTTGAAAATTAATTACTTACGCCACTTCTTCTCTCGCATTTTTCACTGTTTGCTCTTCTTCTTGAATTCTCTGATCCAGTAAACTAACTTTTAATTCTCGGACTTCATCAGTATCAACCGTCCCAAATAACCTTGAAATAATGCTGGTTCTTCCCTGTTGAGTTTTAGTTTTTTCAGCGTTTTTATTCAAAACGTTATCTTCAGCGTTTTCTAGCTGCAGCTGAAGAATTTCTTGCCTTTTGCACACATTTTGTAAAGCAGAAGCGTAGAATAAATATTCTTTAAATTGATCAGCGAATAATTCTTCGTCTTCTAAAGCTGCGTCTATACTTGAAGCGAGGGAATCCAAATAGTGCCCAGATTTCTGAAGACCGTCGCCCATTTCAGTCTCTGCTACACTCCATTCGCTGAAAATTCGGCCGTAGGAGCCGTGGAGGCGATAAATATTGTACTGATGTTCAACTGCACGAGCTCGAATTTTCAAAAGTTTGTTCATGTTAATGTATAAACTATTGCTGTAAGTCTTAATATCTTCGATTTGTGGATTCGGCCTTTTTAATCGAACGGACACACTGATGGACTTTAATTTATTTTCAGCTATTTGAAAATATCCTACCGGAAAACATAATTTTTCAGAGAACATTACAATAAAAATGAAAAGCTTGAATTACATTATACTTTTTCCGGCTACATTTCAGTCGTTCGATTCTCGCACATAAATATGTAATAGGAAAATACCCCTTTATTCTTCTATTTAAATTTCGTGTAAATTCGGGGACGCATGCGCATTTATGCGTACTACCAGTTACACCAACCTGTGAATTTTTTATGTTTGTCTTTTTTTGGTTAGAAAATACGGCGAATATTTCTTTGTATTGTGATCTGTATCATAATGTCCAAGGTGTGGTTGCCGAGTATGATATCTTCAGTAAAATTGTACGAATTACACCGTTTTATATAAAATAATTTATTTTGACAGCTGCCACAACTGTACTTTTCCGAAGAAAAAGAACAAGACTTTGCGACTGCCCACGAAAATCGAAATAAAGTAGAAATAAAAATCTAGACGGAAAAGCATAATGTAATTCAAGCTTGACACCTACCATTAGATCTAATGCTGTCCTTCCAAGTGTCCTCTTGTTGCAAGAATTCAACAAAATGCTTATCTCTACAAAGAGTAGCATGCGAAGCAACTCTCAACAAGAAATTCTCAAGTCCAGCCCTCCTGCGATCAACAAAATCAGGATCGAAAGTATCGGTGGAAACTTTTTGCCAGCCATACAGGACTCTTTTTTCAGGCAAAGGAGGCAACACAATATACGGATAAGTAAATTCTAAGTACTCCCGCAACTGTTCAAACTCCGTATATCGTCGCCAGACTGTCGATAACTTAGATAATGTCACATCCCACTCAGGATCTGTGACTCTGTAAGATAAATTCACTAATTACCGCATACTAGATTTAAGTTCTAAGTGACATTACCGTAATCCGACAGGATAAATATTTGACATTTTAAAAATATTCTAAGATTACAGAATGCAACACAGAACAGTACATGTAGGTACTATGAAAAAGGTTTATGTAATATAATTAGCACAAGAAAAGTGTTAACTCAAAATGACATACTTAGTTTCAATTAGGTAAACCGTATAATAATCTCGAATGTTGAGTGAACCGTTTGCTCTTTTTTCTGCTTCAGAAACACAGATCTCCAAATGATTAACCAGAGTATCCTAAAATTCATAAAATATCTTAAAATTTTCATCATTTATTTATTATTTATTATAAAGAACATTTCTGTGAGTTTCCAAAAAATTCAGTGGAATTACAAAGCAGGTTATGTTAAAACAAAGTTTAAAACAAAAGCAAATCAAACTACCTTCCGAATATCATTGTTGTCTGTTTCACTAGCCATTTGAGCCTTCAAAACTTTTACTATATGCTCATTAGGCTTATAAATATTTAACAAAATCTAAATTAGTACATGGAATGCTCATAATAATTCATATTGCAAAATTTGCAGTTTCTTTTTGACAGATGGGCGTCAGTACAACTAGGCTGAAGTTGGCGCTTTACGAACAGCTGACTTTATGTCAAAGGTACACCGAAGCATCGATTCTCTAGACACAAAATACTGAATTGAACGCCGAGATAAAAGAGATTGGGCTTCCTTCGCGCGTATGCGCATTGGTCTCGTATGCTGTTGATGCACGCGGTAATTCTCAAACAATGGATTTTCGAATTTTAATTATCAGTTGTTTTTTTTCATGACAATTGACAAATCTGTTCCTAAAAATTTTTGATGATGGTTGTTCCGAAAGCTGCCACTAGTCGCATTGATTCACACAGTTACAAATCAGTGCGACTAGAGTACTATAAACATGGGTATTATCATCCGCCATTTTGTGTCCTGTCAATAAAAGAAAACATATGTAAAGCCATGTAAGCATTACAGGAAATGCGTTGTTTGACGAGGATAAAATGTTATAATAACTTGAAAAACTAAAGAAAATAGTATCGGAGTGACTCATTAATGTGCCGAATGATTTATCATCATTATTAGCGGCAATTGTGGCTGTGAGATGCACAGACGAATTATAAGTATTTCATATAAAAGTACGTATATTTAGTCGAAATTTCCATTTAAAGTTATGATCAGATTAAAATTTTGATTGAAGTTATCTCAGTTTATTTTAATTCAATATATATTTTTATCTAAATTTTTAGACACGATCATACAATCTAACCTCAATTTCAAGCAATAATTGATCAATATATTCATGTATCATACATAGATACCTATTTTATAAAATATATATCATGTATTTACATATATACAAATATAAATATATTATAAGTATAAATAATATATAATCAATTATTTCTTTCATAAGTAAAATATTACGAACTCACAATTTTTCATCAAGACATGCGATATAAAAAATTGCAAATAGTAGACTTCCTTGTTTTTCGTCCCTTGGGTTAGAGTAGTGAAATAATGAATCTTCCAATAAATATGCATAAAAGTTTTTCTAGGCAAGCTAAGGATTACAAAGTTTGAAGTTAAACAATGGAGTTTTACATATTTTAAGATCCCGAAACGCAATAAATCTGTCAGATTGTTTTCAAAAATTGTATTACAGAATATAAATTAAAATTTCATAATGTTATTCTGAGTATTTAATATTACTCTAATTATATATGATTGAAAACCGAATAATTTGATTCAACATTTGAAAACTGAAAATTCAAAATTGAAGAGCACATATAATACATCATGCCAGAATTAAATAGTTAGATAGACTCCGATATTATTTTATCACGTTTTTTACCTAAAGGTTAAACTATTTCGACTCAATCATCGCGTTTCCTGCATTGTTCACATATGCTACAGCGCTTTTTAAGGACACAAAATGGCAGATGATAATACTCATGTATTTAGTGGCTTACCTAACCTAGCTAAATGCGGCAAATGTGAACAGTAAATAATTGTTTAATTTATTTACACTGTCATATGATTTTAAATTGAACGTGTCGTCTCACTGATGGACTACGACGGAAAGAGATGGAAGATATATTGTAAGAAAGCTGGAGAAATGAACTGCGCAAGCGTGACAATAACCAAATTTCGGTTTGTCAAGTCCGCTAAATGATAAACACATAATGTAATGAGTTTTTATTTCTGTAAAAAATAGTTATATTTATTCGCCGTTTCTTAATTGCGAAGTACATCTTCTTAACATTACTTTTATAAATAGCAAATTCACTTCATTTTTCTTTCATTATATTATACTTCTCTGTTCCTCTAACGTAACCTATATTTTCCTCTCTTTCTGGCATAACCGTTCGCAAAAATGTATTGTGTGATATAGGACTCTTTCCATCTAAATATTATTTATGATCTAAGAGTTATCTAAACTCGAAGGACCGTCATAAAACGATTAACCGCCCCTTAACTACTACCTAAATTATACCCCTAATAAATAAAAATGTACACACTTAAGACTGCTGTATCAAAAATTGTGTAAAATGATATTCGTTTCACTTTTAATACTCTACATTTTTCGCTCGCTTTAAAATCAATTATCAAATTCATTTTGATACATTTATAAGTAATGTTTTCTGTTCTTCAAGAATTTATGTAACAATATTTTCAATTGAATTATTCATTAAATTCTTCATTTTAGAGTTACATTCCATTTATTATTTCACCGTCTTCTTCAAATTAATCATCAAATGATTTTCTTTCTATGTTTGAGAACCAACAATAATGAAGTTGAGAACAACAATTACTTTCTAGGTTGTTCATAGATGGCAGCACAATCTGGCACATATTCTTGCTGTATTCACACTATTCAAATCAGCTGATTCAAATGCAATGAACTGGTGCAGACAATCTAAAATTTAAGAAATGTACTATCCTAAAAAATACGTGAAATCCTTAAATGGAAATCAAATTCCTTATCAATGACATATGAATATGACTAATGGATAAATATTTTGATTTCAGAGACAAATTAAGTCTTTCTTTCAATTATTGCAAAAATAGAATTATTGAGATGAGCGAATATCAATGTATTGCCAAAATACAAATATTCTTCCAAATTTCAAATGAATTATTGACAAGACTACGATGATTTCAACAATCGACAGCTGTCATTCTTCCAACAAATGAGAAACACTATGAAATTTTTGACAAAACTTTGATGAGTTTTAACTCAGTATCCAGAGGATTTACAAAAATAAGTTATAAAGAAAAATTGTAATGCTTGACGACTTCTATTACAGGTTAAAATAATGTAGGTACTTATTTCTGTTACACCCTATATACGGACAAAATATGAAATACTAACGGGCTGTTTCAATCCAGATTAGTTCTAGCAATTTAAAGGCGGGAAATGATAAAGTATCTTGAAAATTAAATTATTGTTTAAAACAAGTGTACTGTACGACGGCATAAACACAAATGATGAGTGATAATTGAACTGTAAACAGAGTATGAAATAGAAAGTGATCAGTGATACCATTGAAAATATCCCTAAAAACAACTAACAGCTTGCATTTTCATTTTCAAAATAATTTATCAAGTGTTCTGTATTTATTATAATACTGGCAAAATTTTTAATGAATTACTATAATGCCACACGTATTTCTTAAGTTTGAGAAATATGTAGGATTATTACATAGTTATTCAAACTTTGTAGGTTGGTAATGGAGCATTTTAATGTCTTCCATGCCCGTCACGTCATGCTATTTATACTATCTTCTCCCCACATGTATTATTCAATTTTTAGATAATTCTACGACCTCAAAACGGCACTGGCCACTAAATCTAATTCACATAATTTCAAGAGAACTTTGTGACTGCCAATTCACAATGTGCATGAGCATAAGAAGTACGTAAAAACATAAACATAAGAAATTATGTACGTTCACACGGGTCGTAACGTAAAATATCAAAATAAAGTGTTTTTTTTCATTTTATGTTGGTACAAATGAGGGCTATTGATGTATTATGTTAGTTTCTCCGACTATCATTTTCAAATATTCTGTTGACTTCGATTCTGTTTCGTGTTTACTGTTTTTCTTTGGTTTCACTTTTAACAGTTTGGAGTTTAGTTTGTTTTGTTTTATTGTATGATGTCTGAGAAAAATCTGGCGATTGTTTCATTATTATTGAAACTGCGTTATAAAAGTCGCCAACGAGAGAAATATGAAGACGTGGAAGAAATTGTTGTTTTTTTTATATTAATAATTCTAGGTCAATCACATTTAAAGCAAATTTCGATCCAGGATGTTGTCGACTGTCAGATGAAAACATGTGTTTAAAGTTGACGCATGCGCTATTAGTTGTTTCGTACGTAAACATAACATAAAGTTGAGTTTATCTCAACTTTACGTATTCATTACGTAGCTCTTATGTCAATACATGAACGTAACAAATACATAAGAGTATTGTGAACACAGGCATTGAGATACAGTAGTTCAACTTTACGTTTATGTTTACGGTTATGTACTCCTTACGTTTACGCACATTGTGAATTGGCACTGACTGACGACCAGCTCTCATCGAGAGCAATGAAAAACCACTGTTTTAATGCCACTGACAGAATGTATTTACACAAGTAGGTCGATGGTAGCGCCATCTCTTATACTGAACTATTGTTAAGAATTCGATCATATTTTTGAATTGGATGTAAAATGATTAGAAATTTTGACTACAAATTTTTTAATTGTATCAAATCTAATTTTAGGAACGGTAATTTTAATCTTTTGATATTTGATTAATTTATCTATTGTTTGATACTCTAAGGTTAACTAATTATTATTATAAAATATAGTAATTACACAAATATATTACTGAAAAAAACATATTATAAATGTGAGTAAGAAAATTGTATAGTATTTTTGTATATCAGTTGAAAATTGTTTTTTTTTTTAATAAAATATCCATCTAAATTATTTCTTGGAGTCTTAAAGTATTGAAATATATAATAACAGTAAAATATGTTATCATTTATATTTTTTGTATAAATCAAATACAAATAATTGATTTTCAATCCAATAAGATTTATCTAATTAGAACATATTGCAACCTACATATTTCGATGCAGTATACGTCTCTGCAGATAAAATTTATCTCAGTTCATTATTTATTTACAACCAAATATAATCATTTTGATTGAATTCACGCAGTAACTTCAATTCAGTTAACTTAATCGACCTTGCCTAAGATAACCAGATTTTTTAAGAACACGAACCCTAGTCAGTTAATATTCGTGGAGCATGGCATCTGTCGCTTGGATCTTCATTCAAAACGATTAAAAAATTTTATTTTACGAGTAAAAGTGAGCAGTGAAGTTCGTTCTACATTTTCGGAATATATTTTATTGTATTGATCTGTTGTGAAAATGGACAGAATAAGAAAATATTGCTTTTCTAATGCATCTTGTCAAGAGGTAGGTAAGTTATTTTATAAAATAAATCATTTTTCTCATACGATTGAATATTTAACCCTAGAATCTTGAATTGAGGATACATATTTAGGATCAGACTCGTGAACAGAAATTGTTTCAACCCTTAATGAAATAAAAATATGATAACTTTATGCGAAATTGTACAAAAACATGTATTTATTAAAAAATAAATATAATTCGATTTAGTTTTCTTTCCTATTATATAATTTGTTTTAATCTAAAGTAACATGCGAGATAAATTTAAAAAAAACTGAACGCGTGTGTTGTTTGAAAAATGCTAATCTTCTAATTTGAATAAAATTTGAAATTAGATTCACCTTCACGTGACTTCTTCGTGCTTATTTTTTCGTATTTTTTCAAGATAAATGCTGTTATTATCTTTTGAAATATTTTTCTTATCTCAAATTAATTTCGAGAAGACTGACCCGTGATTTGTTATCAAATTGTAAGGTTAAGATGTTTGATATACGCAAACATGTTTTATTTTTGAAGTTTGTGACGACGCTGATGATAAAATTATAAATATTATTCAAAATAATCCTTTTATTTATTTTATTTATCGTACTTGATTATAATGAACAAATAGGTGTAGTACAATTCTCTTTGTTTCTCATACCGTACCCTAGTATACGCAGGAAAACATAATGAGCAATTATTTTTGAACATAGGCGTACCAATATTTTTCTGTAGTGACTTTCAATTCATCTTCATGCAATTGCTGATGTGAAAAGTATTTTACGATCAATAAGTGTACATAAATTATGTACAATAAGGGTATACCTTATTATATTTATAGATTATGTTGCGGTCACATTCAATTTTAACAAAAGTAATTATATTCCGTCATGAGAATTTTCTTACTGTATTCTTCTGAATCGTAGTGCCAATTCACATTGTGCGCAAACGTAAGGAGTACATAACCGTAAACATAAACGTAAAGTTGAACTACTATATTTCAATACCCGTGTTCACAATACTCTTACGTATATCTTACGTTTATGTATTGACATAAGAACTACGTAATGAAAACGTAAAGTTGAGATAAATTCAACTTTATGTTATGTTTACGTACGAAACAACTAATAGCGCATGCGTCAACTTTAAACACATGTTTTCATCTGATAGTCGACAACACCTTGGATCGAAACGTGCTTTAGAAATAACAATTTCTTCCTCGTCTTGATATTTCTCTTGTTGGCGACTTTTATAACGCAGTTTCAATAATAATGAAACCATCGCAAGATCTTTTTCAGACGTTATACAATAAAACAGAATAAACGAAACTCCAAACTATTAAAAGTGAATCCAAAGAAAAACAGTTAGCACGAATCAGAATCGAAATCAACATAATATTTGAAAATGACAGTCAGAGAGACCAACACAATACATTAATAACCCTAATTTGTACCAACGTAAAGTGAAAAAAAACACTTCATTTGATATTTCACTTTATGACCACTGTGAACATACATAATTTCTTACCTTTAAATTTTTACGTACTCTTTATGCTTACGCACATTGTGAATTGGCCTTAAGCCCTAATTTACAATGGACGTGAACATAAGAAGTATACATAACATAATTTTCTTAAAAATCTTACGCGTGTTCACAATGAACATAGCATAAAAATTGTTTTATTGCAATATTGTGGCCTGAGTTGGTAATAAAATAAAGGTACATTTGATTTTAAGTATCTGTCACAATTTAAATCACTTGTCCTTTATTTTTGTTTTGATTCGATTGTTTTATCAAAACAGCCTTTTTGAAGGCTCCTTCTTTTCAAATTTTATATTTGAAAATAGTTCTGCTTTTGGTTCTATTTTTTATATTAAAACTCTTAGCTCAGGGCATTACTTTTGTTTCTACACATGTTTGCAATTAAATGTCTTTTTTGGTAGACGAAATTTGTTTCGTATTATTAAAACAAAGATTATAAATATTCCTAACCACAAAAACAAGTTTATTTTTATTCATTCTGTGAAAATATATTGGACATGCGCATTAAGAAAATATATGCGTAAGAAATACGTAAAGTTGAGATCATTTCAACTTTCTTATGCAGCTGTTATGCACTACGTAAGCATAAGAAATACGTAAGAGCATTATATTTATTAGGCTTATGCCCATTGTGAATTATGGCTTAGCAAAAATAAATAATAAAATAATAATTTTTGGTAAACATTTTAAAATCTTTCTAGTGTTGTGCATATGGCTTTTTTTGCTGATGCGTGCTGCCATCTGTACTGCGAGGATGGCACCACGTAGGAAAATAAGAATAAAGTCCCATTCACAGCCCGAAATTCGTCGAAGCTCGTAAAGCTTGGTATATGGGAAAACTGTAGTAGCGTTCACAGCGCTGAAATTTGGTTGTTTTGCTTTATTTAAATCATTAATTTCTTTTTCATAAATTTTATTATCAATTTTAAAATCTTCTAATTGTTTTGCTTTAAGTATTACTCTAGTGACTATGAAATTTGAAAAAATTCTTAAATTAATTTTTGTAACTTATACAGATTTGGATGGGTTAAGTCCCATTCACAGCCCGAAATTCGGCGAAATTCGTCGAAATTCGTAAAGCTAGGTATATGGGAAAGCCATAGTAGCGTTCACAGCGCTGAAATTTGGTGCATACAAATTTCACTCTGACCAAACCTTGCGAGCTCCAAACTTTTCTTGTAATTTAGGTTGCGTTCTACAAAAATAATGAAGAAGAATATGTGTTTTGAATGAACTCTTATTCCATTTGACGTTTGATTATTTGTGTTCGACTTTTGTTTGTGGTTAATTTTTATCTTTTTGAAATAAGTTATCTTGATTGGAGGCAGTACTTGAAGATTTCTAATTTTTAGTGGTTTCCACACGATAATTCTTAAAATTTATATTTCTCCTATCATAAAGAAGGATAACAAGAAATTAAATGTAATAATTCTTCCTCAGTTATCATATTTGTAATATTAATTTGAATATAAACAAAATACACAAACAATATAATGGCTGATTCAAGCTTCAAAACTACTTCGAAATTAAGCCTACAGCTGTCGCTAGTCACTAATTTCGGTGTCTTAAATTTCAGGCTTTGAACGGACAAATTTCAACAGTTAAAATTTCGTATTTGGAATTTCACCAAATTTCGCGCTGTGAATGGGGCATACACTTTATTGGACACTAATTACAAATTCCACTTTGACCAAACCTTGCAAGCTCTAAACTTTTCTTGTAATTTAGGTTGCGTTCTACAAAAATAATGAAGAAGAATATGTGTGTTTGAATGAACTCTTATTTCATTTGAAGTTTGATTATTTGTGTACGATTTTTGTTTGTGCTTAATTTTTATTGTTTCCAAATAAGTTATCTTGATTGGAGGCAGTACTTGAAGATTTCTAAATTTTAGTGGTTTCCACACGATAATTCTTAAAATTTATATTTCTCCTATCATAAAGAAGGATAACAAGAAATTAAATGTAATAATTCTTTCTCAGTTATCATATTTATAATATCAATTTGAATATAAACAAAATACACAAACAATATAAATGGCTGATTCAAGCTTCAAAATTACTTCGAAATCAAGCCTATAGCTGTCGCCAGTCACTAATTTCGGTGTCTAAATTTCAGGCTGTGAACGGACAAATTTCAACAGTTGAAATTTCGTATTTGGAGTTTCACTAAATTTCGTGCTGTGAATGGAGCATTATATGACATTTCGTACCTTTACCTAACCTAGCAAAATTTTGTTTTGGAGATATTTTTCATGTAAATTTTAGTTCGGTACTGTCATATACCTATAAATATATATATACTGCTGACCTCCTATCTTAACAAGGAAGCGTCTCCGTACGGTATCTTTTATCTCTTTTCTTCTGCAAGTCTAAACTGCGCATGGTCACAGTCTTGAATTTCATTGGCTGATGCTTGAAAGATTGTGTTCGGGACGTTCGGGGATGATTCGGAGCCAAATTTATTTTCTAAATCAAGACTTATTTTAAAGTGTGACTATGCGCAGTTTAGACTTGCAGAAGAAAAGAGATAAAAGACCCCGTACGCTGTCAGGCCCAAGTCGTTGGATATATATTTATAGGTATATGGGTACTGTACTAGAGCACTAGAAACATAGGTATGATAAAATAAATAGTTTGATAGTCTCCAATATTATTTTATCACATTTTTACCTGAAGATTAAACTATTTCGACTCAATCATCGCGTTTCCTGCACTGATATGCTAAATCACTTTCTAAGGGCACAAAATGGCGGATGATAATACTTATGTATTTAGTGCCTTAACTGTATTAAATATAGAATATCGATCTCGATTCCGAAATTGAATCTAATACTGTTACAAGAAGGTTATGAAACTGAATAGGTACATAAAAACTTAAATTTGTGAAACTTTTCTTTCAGATCCTGAATGCTACTATATACTATAACTGTAATTTGAAGTTATTAATATCATAGTTTTGAAGTTAAGTTTTGCAACAAAATATATTCATTTTCATCACTTATTATTGGGATGTCATTCTCACTTCTCTAAAAGCAAAAAGAACTAATTTAATTTCAATCACAAGAGTCAGCTTAGAAAATTGAGAAGCAATAATTAGTAGGTCAATAATAGTTTTTGAAAAAGAAATTTCTGTGATATTTATATTTTCAATTCACTGATTACAACGTTATAACATAGTAAAAAATATAAATTATGTTTGAAAGTGCTGTAATCAAGTTTAAAAAAATATTTGAAATTGAGAATAATTTTGAGCTGTTTGAGCGCCGCTATTTTCGTGCGCTCTATTAATGACGTCAAATAATATGTCCAGTGACATTACAGTCCATTGTTTACTACAGGTGTTTTCGTTCTTAGCTTATTTCAGTATTGAAAAAGCTCAAAAGTCAATTTATAAGTATTGCATTGTGCCTGAATGCAAAATACTATCAGAAATGTACCTGATAAAGTCTTTTTTCCAATCCAGATAGGTTTTAAAATACGTAAGAAATGATGTAAGGTTATCAGAAGAGATGAAGTATCATAATAAATTTGACAGATCATGAATAACTTTATATCTGATTAGTTTAAGCGATAAAATACAGTGTATGTATGCGGCTTCGTTTAACATTTGCTCGTTTTAAAATAAACAAAAATTATAGGTTATGTTTACTGCTCATCATATTTCGGATTGTATTCATTGAAATAGTGTACATAATGTGTTATTATTGAATGATTAATTTGCAGTGTTCACTCTTTTTACTTCAGCGGACCTAAAATTTGGATTTGAAAGACAATAAGACTACATCATGAATGGATCTATTCTTGGCAGATTATACGATTATGCTTTTACAAAACCACTTTGTCTTAAATGATTCATAATTTCACTAGGACGCTAAAATTACACCTAAATAAGAAATGAATTTACAACACACTCGTTATTAATATGTTTTCTAATCAAAAAGCCTGCAATGCCATTCAAGTGTTAGCAGTGCGCACTTCTTGTTGGCATATTATTTGACGTCACATTTTGTTTTAACCAGTGGTGTTGCGTTTTAGAACTTTGAATTTCCCGCGCTTAGTTTGCATTTTTATTTATTAATTTTAAGCAATTAAAAAGATAATAAATACTAAAATAATGGTTTAGTACAAAAGTCCGGCCAATATAAATTCAAAAAAAAAATATTTGAACCAAATTTACATTCCATGCATATTCCCTATTTACACTTCAAAACTGTAATAATGGTTGTACCCCAATAGTAACATAGATAATACCCATGCAATGCTCATGTAAGAGCCGAATAAAAACTCAAGATATTACATATTTGTTACAATATATTCTGATTCATATGTGGAATAAACGGTTAGATGCACAATTGGTAAAATTTGTATTAGAAAATCTTGAAAATTGACTTTCCCGTAAAAAGATTATCAACTATAATATCCTTAGCAAAAATTCTAGAATCCTAGAATACAGGAGATTCAACAGATAGTAGTGAGGGTGAGGCAAAAAAAGGTGCAGCAAATCGTGGGGCGTTGAATCTCCTGTATTCTTTACTTTTTGGTCCTTATGTAATAGGATAATAACGAAAAATTTTGGACAGCTGGTTACAGCTAAACGCGGAGCGTCTGTAAACCAATGAAATTAATGCTGCCTTTTCCAGCCGTATCAAGTAATAATGACCTTTATTAATTATAAGAGTCATTGTTGCTATTATTCGCCCATCCAATAAATACATGATTCCGGTCAACATATTTTTTTTCTCAATATGGGGAATATACTAATTTAATACTATAATAGAAAATTAGCAGAAATTTTGATGACGTCAAAGTTTGTTCGATAACTTTTTGCTGGAAATGCCTTAAAATACGCTTAATGTAAAAGATATAACAACAATAAACTTTTATTGCGTGCCCACGGAAACAAATGTTACGCTAAATTCAGGACAGTTTTACCTCTTGGTCAAGGCCACGTTTAATTGATCGTACAGGTGTACAGTAGCTTCAAAAACTTTTTAAAGTTAGGAAGATTGTTAAAATTATTGTTTGCATGTATTTTGTATTTGATGGATTTTGGAATTACGGTAATTTAGATTGTGGAAATATGAATAAATCTATATTTGTCAAGGCAAAGGCTGTGAATAGTTGGAATATTATTTATTTTAGTTCAAACAAGTATTGATTCAATGCGGCAACAGTAAATAACAAATTTATCTGCAAAAGATAATTTTATTGCTTGATACGATTCCTCTGAATAAAATCATAACAAATGGTTCTCTAGTTATTTATTATCTCGATTAACAATATAATGTTATTTCCAGTACTTGAGGATGTTTAAAAGTAAAATTAAATAATGAAAAAACTGTTATTGTTCTATTTATGTCCTGCGTTCTTATTGGAACACCTGTTAATAAATTTAATTCTTCATCAGTGAAACGTATTAATAACCAGAATTGTTCACGAATTAATTACGTAGAAATGTTTCATTTGGATAAATTTTCCTGTACGTCACTGGAAAATATAAAACACTATACCTACTAAGATGGATATACGAAACGAAAAGAGAAGTCATTACGTTTTGCGACCGCAAACAGTGAAAAGTGTTCATTTGTTTAACATTTAAATTATTTATTTATTATTATTAGTCAATTTTCAATTGCTCGTATTCATCAGTTTATTGTTCTATGGAAATTTCGGATATCTATGATCAAGTAGGTGCAATAATAATTGATTGTGTGAAATTGTTTGACAGTTTTTAGAAATGTGTATATAAACAATCAATGTTTTTATGTGGTTACCAATAATGCAACTTAATTTGATTGCATTTGACTTATTTACAAGGCATGAAATTAAAAATAAACTAATATTTTTTTCATAATAATTGTGTGATATTCATTTTTAATTATTGTGAACTAGAAAAATTGTTTGATGTTTGATTTATTTAGTAAAAAGTTGTGTGTATAGTACTCATTCTAAGAATATAAATAGCAGGATTCATATCTTTTAGTTGGTATGTTAATTTTTAATAGCTTAGAAAGATAATAATTAGCTTCCTATTCAGCAATAATTCTTAATAATTGCTGTCTTTTTATCATAGTAACTTTGAATTTCGTAACGACTTGTGTCTTAATGAACAATAATATACCGGGTGTTAACTAAAAAGGTGGTCAAATGCTTGGAATAATATGAATACTTTTTTAATTCACATAAAAAATTATGGGAAAACATTTTCAGATTGTGAAAATTTTAAATTCTGTATATTTATTTGAAACTTTGACGTTTCGATCCTTTGATCAAAGATCTTCTTCAGAATACAATAATACAAAATAAAACAAGACAAGTAACTAGATACTAAAAATATACAGAATACTAGATGTGATAACGTGGATATCACACCTGAACAAAAAGAATAAAATCCTTTGGCATTCACCCAAGGCTTGAGCAAAACCACGTGAAAACCTCAAACAGAGGAATATTTCCTACTTGGTACAGCTCCGCACACAGCTCAAATCACAAAATACAGGATATTTCAACAAGACAGCGTAGCGCTACTCTTTTTTATTTATTGGTTTGGCTCACAACAAGTAAGGACATATTCCACATATTCATCCTTTGATTAATTAATACATTTTCTAAGAGCACTGGTAACTCATTTTGTGAAAAATCATGATATGCGTCACAATTTAACCTATTGGGCAAAAAAACTGGTTCTATTAAAGTGTCTTATAAAATGCCGAGTCAAATAATGAGGCTAAATCGCTCTTGATGGTGTGATTCGACAACAGCGTAAGGATTTTCATCTGACCAAACATGATTATAAAGAAAATTTAATATTTTATCTTTAGTAAAACCAGCCTCATCTGTAGAAATAATATTCGAAATCATTGGCATTCTGGTGTAAAATCCACAGACAAAATTTCATTCTGGCTTGATAATCAGAAAGATTTAGGGCTTGTACCCGTTGAAAGTGGTACGAATGTAGAAGCTGAGAATGGAGAGTTCTCCAAACAAAAGGACCATGATACTCACTCTAGCGGATATCCTTCTAACACTTGTTTCGGGATTTTCTTTAATCATATCTAGCACTCTTTCTTCAACTTCGAGTGTAACTATTATCCTCGGCCGTCCATTATCGGCAGAACGTTTATGTAGTGAACCAGTACCCCTCAGACGTGGGACACTTTTTGAAAAATTTCTTTCTAAAGGCAATGCGCGATTTGGATAGGCTTCTTCATAAACACTGTGCTTGAAATGCGTTTTCATTAGCACGATCATACATAAAAATCATATCGATTATTTCAATATTGGAATAAAATGGCATGTTTTATTACTATATAAAGAAATCACACCAATGTTCAAGTTAGAACTGCGAGATTTCACCCGAACCCGATCTGCTCCAATCTACGTTATTTCGGGTTGGGGTCAGGTAGGATTGAAGATTGTCGGGTTCGGGTCAGGCCAGGTTGAAGTTTTTGAATCGGGCCACTTCGGGTTGGGTCGGGCTGGTTCGATTTCTACATTATATATATATATTTTTTTTAATGCATTTTTATGGATAATCTTTATTTCGAATATTAGTTTTTTTCTGAAATTTACATGTTGGCTCTAAATTTTTCTTTTCGTTTTGAATTTCTATTGCTCTAAACTATAATATATTCAAAAATCAACCGTGTATCTATTTTTCTTTACCAGTAGAAGAGCCCTCTTAAGGCTAGTTTCACAGAAAGTAGGACGTCACTTGTGAATGAGTAAACATGGACAAATTTTTATCCGTATAAAATGCTAAGAATTAAACATCTCCCAATAATTCTGTGTTCTCGAGAATCAGCAATAAACTGAGACAGTTAATTGGGAAAATTCATTTTAAAGTTGGCTACTGTAGAAATTTTTATCCGTGCGACAAATTCAATTATTTATTGATAATACAATATCAGATATGAATTGAATGATTTTATTGTTGGGAATTTATTTTCTTTCTCTGGAAACCACTGTTTTTATCATGAGGTAATTAATATGAAAGCAACTACGAATACAGCTCAATTAAATACAGTTCAAACTGTTAAAATCTGGTCAAGTCGAGCAGATTCGGGTCGAGTCAGGTTGGATCGTGTAGGACCAATTCGGGCCGAGTTGGATCGGATCGGATTGGATCGGGTAGGGCCGGTTCGAGTCGAGTTGGATCGGGTCCGGTTATTTCGGGTTGGGTTTCGGGCGGGTTGGACTAACTTAGGGCGGTTATCGGCCGGTTTAGATTAACTTCAGGCGGGTATCGGGCGAGTAGGATAAAGACTTGACGGGTTTCGGGCGGGCTGAACAATGAAATTATTCCAAACTCGCAGCTCTTGTTCAAGTACTCAGTTTTATGATCAGGGACAGTGTATTATTACAAAACGCAAAAATAAAATTAATTAATTTGTTATTCAACATTAATTATATGGTTGAAATACTTATTCATTAGCTCCATTGAGAATTTCGTGTCGATCAGTTGTACTAGAAATGTATCCCTCTTGAAGCACCCCCATAATTTTTTGATTGTGAATCAGCACATCGAAATGATTATGCTATAAAGTATTTTCACATTTTTAGTACCCTGTATATATATTTATATGTTTTACTGAACAAATGGTGTTCAATTGTGAGCCGAAACTGTAAAGTGGAAAGAAATTTACTATAAATTTGACTGAGGTTCCATAATTTAATACCTACATGAAAATTTTATTAAATGTCAAAACTTTTGTTTCATACTTAATTAAACTATAAGACCAGTTCAAAGTCTAACAACTAAAATAAAAAACTTGTTAATACTGTAATTAAATGATTAAAATAATTTGAAATGACACGGATTGAGAAAAAAACGTGTTATTTGTTTTATATCCATCTGTTAATTTTATTACTTGCAATAATTATTCTAAAAACATTAGTTCTCTTCCTGGCTTGATTTGAAAGTATGATGAATGAATATTTTAAATTGAATCTGAAATTTTCTGCTAAGAAAATCATTATTATACTTTTGATTGTCACAAAATTTCATTTCTGTTGCATATTATGATTTACTCGGTGAAATTTCTGACTTGTGTTCGTTCTTCGTTTTATTTTATGTTGTTTCTATGAACTATAATTTTTTTCTATTATTTTCTGAAAATAATTACATATTATAACAGAAAAATATTTTCAACTAATTGCTTTTTCCAGCAATTTAACTGAAATAAATGCTGTCTTCAAAAAAATTTTTTTTTATGCAGTAGAACACTAATAGCTTATCATATAAATTTTTTTAAATTATAATCTATTGTCTGTCCGGCGGAAGTTTGCAGTTTTATACAAAATGAGGAAAAAAAATCGATTTTCTATTGGAATAGACGTGAGATGCCATCAGAGAATCAATTCCTCGCCGTTTATATGCGAATTGGTTGATTTACTCACACATGGAACAACACCGTCGCCCACAAAAGCACACAGTACATGCGATTGGCATACACATATTCCCCCGCAACACCGACAGAACAATGTAGCATCGGTGGTATTAGTTCCTAGATAGTAAAGTTATTAGCACTGTTGGATACCCACTTACGGAACGACACCGTTTCCACAAAAATACTTAAGATATGCAATCCAAAATGTGAATTAGGCAAACTTCCGTCGGATAGACCATAGTTGTAAAATTTTTAATACCAATTGTATTTGTTATTAAAAAATTAGCGCATTAGTCATTAGCTTTCATAAATAGATCATGTTAATTATCATTAGATTTGCAGCTAACCTGTTAATTTACTTACCAGAAAAATAATATTTATATTTTCTAGGGAGGTGGCTATGTCAAACGAGCGAACCCGGAAAACTTACACGAAGTATTCAACAAGTATGCAACCCAGGAGAAAGATGGGGAGAAATTCATGACCCCGGAGGACTTCGTTAGAGGATATTTAGGTTTATTTCCCGGATTAGACTACAACCCGGAATCAGTACGACTTTTGGCGGGAATCGTCAACACAAGCAAAGATGGACTCATTTCTTACTCAGAGTTTCAAGCTTTTGAGGGATTACTTTGTTTTCCAGACGCACTATACAAAACTGCTTTTCAGTTGTTCGATACGAATGGAAACGGAGTTGTATCTTTTGGTAAGAAATATTTTCTGCTAAGTAATTTGCATGAAATAACTTATTCCTCCAAATCACGTATTCAAATATTTCATTATTTTTTTAATTTCAGAGGAATTCATGGAGGTAATGAAAAAGACCGTTCTACACCGCAAAATTCCTTTCAACATGGAAGGCGGTTTCATACAGCTGTACTTCGGAAGGGATAAAAAGAGATGCATAAACTATTCAGAATTCAGTCAATTTTTACATGATTTTCATGAAGAATATGCGATAGAAGCTTTTAAAATATTTGATAAAGATGGAACTGGATATATTTCCATCCTTAACTTTCAAGATATTATGATTAGTATTAAGAGTCACTTGCTTACCAAAGAGGTTGAAACACATCTTGTAGAAGTAAGTAATAGAATATTAAATTTGTTATGTTATAATATATTTGTTTTCTAGACGGCAAGCGGCAACAACAGCGGACGTAGAGTTAGTTTCCCATACTTTGTTGCATTCAATTCTTTATTAAACAACATGGAATTAATAAAAAGAATATACTTGAATGTCACAAACGGTCATCGGACTCAAGAAGTGACGAAAGAAGAGTTTATGCACTCAGCGCAAATCATGTCACAGATCACTCCATTGGAGGTGGATATTTTATTTCAGTTATGCGACGTTTTGCACCAAACTGGGTAATTATCATTATTGTTTCTATTATAGGAATAATTATAACTCACCATCTCATGTATCAAATGCTTGTTATGCTGCCGGATAGAATGTTAGAATCAAGCTCAGAAGATAACGGTCTATCATCTGGGTTGGTCTTGGTTAATAATTTACTGCTGGTATTGTAGCACTCTTTATTTCATTTTATATTAATCGGAATTGTAATTTTAGGAGGATTGTGTATAGTAATCTGAGCGCCATTGCTCCAGAGCCTTATTTTAAACAAATCACTAATAGACTTGCCGAAATACATGCTGTTAATGTAAGTATCTTGAATTAATTTGATATAAATTAATCCGGTTGAATTCGCACTTTTCACAAATCATTGAAGGAGAATCTTATTTTTTGCAAATCTATAAATCTGTAATGTAAATAACATTGAAATATCTATGGCCATCATGCCAGAATCTATAGAGCGATCAATTAATTCTATAAAAAAATTTAAAAGCTAAAAGCTGATACAAGTACACAAAAACATAGATCCCACTTGTCTTCAGAAACATTTTTAGCTAATGCCCACTTTACACGATCATATTTTTACATACAATTCCAAATGTATTTCTTGTTAAATTGAACTATTTATATCAGCACTTTACACGAGCAAATATTCTCAGAATATTTGACAGCATGACAGCAACAGCTAGTATAATTGTGGTGACGATACTTTGGACTTGAAACAACGACAAATTTCATTTGTGATAAAGATTTGATTGTCGTTTATATAGCATTTCGATAGTTTTTTACAAAGACAAGAATTGACAATTGAACCATAATAAGAATGAAGTTGAATGCTAAACGTGATTCACACAAGGTAGCAACTACAAACTCTGAAATCCCTAGATATTACCAAAATTTGATGAAAATGGCCTTAAAAAATTAAAGCATGCTCTATTCCAATCAAGAGCAACATATACTCTAGATTCTAGACAAAGCAAGTAGCTGTTTGTTTTGAAGCTGGCAGGACATAAAGAGAGGTACAAGGATAGACATATGTTTGATTTACTTCAGAATTGTTTCACTAGATGTCAGCAACTTAAATTTTTTATCAAATAGGGTTTTTATGAGTATATTAAATTAATATTAACTCTTTGTTAGATTATTCAAATTTATATACATACACGTATAAATATACTGATCTTCCTGTCACACATGGGGATTTGCACCAATACGCTGCATAACTTTGGACCATTTTGATAGATTGCAACAAAAATAATGCTCTAAAAATTCTGAAATTAGTAAAACTACTTCATATAATTTATAATTTGATATTTTTTATGTTATTCTTATACTTACTATCTTACTAAATGATGCATATTTTTTAAACTCAATATTTATTTTTTATAGTGATTTTAACTAATAGATGATGATAGTAGCTCCGTCCGAGCAAAAAATCACGGATTAGTTTGTAACTTTTTACAGAGCGCATGCGGGATCTCTGATTAGTTTGTGATTGGTTCAAAACTTTCTGCTGCACGAACGGGTCGACTATTTCAGATAGATTCTCAACAAAACTAAAAATTAAATGACCAGATTCTTCCTGTGAATCGCTTGTTAAATTTAAACTAGATTCATATTCCATTAGCAAATCATCTAGAGACATTGAAATTATCATATTATTTACTATCGACACTCAAAAATCAGTTCATTGAATAATTTTACCCATCTTAGTTAATACGCAGCTACAATTGAAAAGTTCTAGGAATACGATCTGAATTGATTTGACAAATCACAAACTTTTCTGACAGTTGGCAACTAGTTCCTAACTAGTCATTCTCCTGCACGAACATCTGACTATAAGTCAACAATCACGGATTTTGCACTGCTCGAACGTCAAAATACAATTGCGCCTACGCACGCAGCAAACTTCAAACTATCACGGACTCACTACTCGAACGAAGCTAGTGACATCTTGTGACAAATATTTGAAGTAGATCAAGCATATCTCTATCCTTGTACCTCTATTTTTGTCCTGCTGGCTTCAAAACAAATAATGTACAAAGATATAACTAGAATATAATGTCATCCTTAATTTAAACTACTTTTACCACTTCCTATTGAACAATGCCATTCTATAAAATTCTGTCACTTCACATGGTCGAATATAATTGAACAAGAAGATTTTGTCAAATTACATGTTTATTTATTTATTGCAAAATTTACAGTCATATGTAAAATATTCTATCGCGACAAATGGCGACTAAAATTACCGATGGTGGCGCTACTGTAATACAAACATGGCGGCTCTAAACGGTAATGTGTTTGACATTACATCCGATTTGTATGTATTGTATGTTATATTTGAAAGGATTATGAGACTTTGTTTGAATGTGAAGAGGGCTGTATTTTATCATTCTGGTAAATTTCAAGATTATATTTCAACGTTATGTACTCTATTTTATAGATTATTCTTTCATGATTTATATAGTTGCAGAAAAAGATGGATGAGTTTGGGGGTTATGTTCTCCGGCTAGTATCAAGAGAACTCCTCAGTTACTTGAATGCAACAAATGTAAACTGCATATTCTCATGTGTTTTTTAACTGGTTTGCCAGTTCGTATTTCCAAGATCCATGCTTTCCTTTTATCCACAAGTTCTGAATCGCCCCTAGATTATTGTTAATAAAAACATTCCTTTCGCCTTTTCGTGGAACGCCATGAAAACATAAATTTCGATTCTTAGCCGCCCTCAAATGACAACCGTACACACAACAGCTCACATTGCTTATTTTTGGTTCAGCAGAATCCATAATGGTAGATATTTGAGAGTATCAGAGAAAATGAGAGGTTAGGAACAGAGCTTAAAAAAGGAAATTTGTCTTGAAAAAGTCTGGTCCTATTAGAAATATTAGATCTAGAGAAATTAAGGAACAGAACGAACAATTATAAAAGAATCAAAATCATAAGATACGACACAAAGAAAGGAAAACACTACTACTACGTCATATGACGCTTCATACACATTACCGTTTTGGAAGGTTCATATGGTTGCCGCTAGAGAGCTACAAGTTAATTTTAATCGCCTATATCCAAGACTAGTAGTAATTGTAACCTGTAATAGAACTCGACAAGAATAGCAATTTTTTTCAATATGTAAATCCTCTCCAAATAAAAATTCATCAAAGTTTTGTCAAAAATTTCATACTGCGCCTATGGTTCGAACTGAATGTTTCTCATTTGTTGAAAGAATGACAGATATCGATTGAAATGAGTATTTTGCAACTTTGAACCATCGTAGTCTTGTCAATAATTCATTTGAAACTTAAAAAATATTGGTTTTTTGGCAATACATTGATATTCGCTCACCTCGATTATTCTATTTTTGCATATGTTACAAGAAAGACTAAATTTGTCTCTGAAATCAACAGTATTAATCGCATTTATATGCTATTGTTGAGAAATTAAATTTCCATTGAGGGATTTCACGTATATTTTTAAATAGTACATTTTGTAAAAATCAGATTGTCTGCACAAATTCATAGCACTTGAATCAGCTGATTTGAATAGTCTGAATATAGTCAGAATCTGGGCCATACCGTGCTGCCATCTATGAGCAGTTCACAAAGTAGTTGCTATTCTCAACTAACTTTATTATCGTTGGCTCTCAAACATGAAGAAAAAATCATTCAACAAATTATTCAAAGAAAACGGTAGAGAAAAGCGATTCTAAAATGAATAAATCAATGAATAATTCAATTGAAAATATTGCTACATAAATTCTTGAAGCTTCTATTGTTAACGAACAAAACCTAACCTATAAATGTATCAAACTGAATTTGATAATTGATTTTGAATATTTTTTGAAATATATGATTGATAACTCACATATGTCAAAATCAATTGTTCCATTGTGACTGCCACTGGATCCGATAATTATGCATTTGAACGACTCAGTGAATTATAGAGGATAAAAAATGCTACAAAAAGATAAGAACTCGGGAAAAGTTATTGAGAAAAATTGTCGGGTTTGAGGAGTTCTATCACTGGCTAAGATTAATGTACTTATTTCTGTTGCATACTCAAAAGAAAAGTATCCAGCATTTTTTGATTTGCTGTGTATTAACACTTAAACTTCATGATAACCAAACTTTATCAAGATCACTTGGATATTGATTTTTGTAGCAGGCTAAATGGACGGTATTTTTTATGTAAAAAATGTAAATTTTATGTAGATTTTTTCTTTTCCGATTTGAGTTTTCAGGGAGCTTATTTTTAACAAATTTTGTTTCTTACTTTTTATTCTAATATTGATAGCACTGTACTAATCTTTTGCATTTAGGGTAGATAAGAAATATCGAGAGAGAAATAAGTATAACATAAAATAGGTTTAAGCTCTCAAATACTAATTCAATTCATTGCAGAGTCCAGAAGAAAGAAGTGTATTAATTCAAATTTTAGAAAGCGGGTACAGATTCGCGTTGGGTTCAATTGCTGGCGGTAAGTACAAAATACAAAATAAATAACAGAGTATTATCATGTGATGTTTTTAGCTGTTGGAGCCACAGCCGTATACCCAATAGATTTAGTAAAAACTAGAATGCAGAATCAAAGAACGGGGTCTTTTATTGGTGAACTTATGTATAGAAACAGTTTTGATTGTTTCAAAAAAGTTGTTAGGCATGAAGGAGTATTTGGTTTGTACAGAGGGCTTGTGCCACAATTGATGGGTGTTGCGCCAGAAAAAGCCATCAAACTGACGGTAAAATCAAAATACAGTAAAAATTTATAAAATATTTTGAATAAATTTTCAGGTTAACGATTTAATGAGAGACAAATTCATGGACAAAAATGGGAATATTACTCCGTATGGAGAGATAATCTCTGGAGCATGTGTACGTTAATTTTTCTAAAATTTTTTTTCCAACAGTGAAGTTGTTGATTATGTTTTAAATGAGTAATAAGAATGTTTAATTTTCAGGCGGGTGGTTCGCAAGTCATATTCACAAATCCCCTAGAAATCGTAAAAATTCGTCTGCAAGTGGCAGGAGAAATTGCGGGCGGTAGCAAAGTCCGTGCTTGGTCTGTAGTAAAAGACTTAGGTCTTTTTGGCTTATACAAAGGTGCACGAGCTTGTTTCCTTCGAGATGTGCCATTCAGCGCCATCTATTTTCCAACATACGCACACACTAAAGCTAAACTAGCCGATGAAAGCGGGTACAATCATCCCTTAACGCTTCTACTCGCCGGTATCATTGCTGGCGTGCCAGCTGCAGCACTAGTAACGCCCGCTGATGTCATCAAAACTAGGTTACAGGTGGTTGCTAGACAAGGACAGACTACGTATAACGGGGTTTGGGATGCGACGAGGAAGATTTATGCGGAGGAAGGACCTAGAGCCTTCTGGAAGGGGACCATAGGTGAGATTATTTTCTATATTATAAAATATTGTATGTATAATATTTATTTTATTTTGTTTTCAGCGAGAGTACTTAGATCGTCTCCGCAATTTGGTGTTACCTTATTAACGTATGAAATTTTGCAACGTTTGTTCTACGTAGATTTTGGAGGATCGTAAGTATCAAAATTATATATTTTTTTAATATTTATTTATTGAATGTTGTTGGTCTGTTAGTCAATTTTATATTATAAAGTCGTTTGTTATGTTAAAATGTTTTCAAAGGGATGATGCAATAAGGTATTTTTATTTGCTAGGTATTTTTTTGTATTTTATCCAACTTTTCACACAATGCAAGTATTTGATACTGTAATTTTTTGCACTATTATTTATTGATAAATTATTGCACATCTAGTTCCCAATATTAGTTTAACATTTCCTGTAAAAACGACACTAATGTTGTACTAGTAATGAAGAGGTTTTTTTCGATAATATCTTATTGAGGTTATGAGAGTTAGAAAGCAGAAAAATGCATGTAACATTTGTGAAAATAGCGAGTGTGCTTTCATTTTCTTCTTGTATTACAAAATAATTGAAAAATCACTTACAGTCGTCCGTCTGGCTCCGAGCTGAAGGTGGCATCTGTAGGTCTCCAGCAGGAACTGAAATCCCGCAACCCGGACCACATTGGAGGCTACCAAGTGGCAACACCCATTTTCTCCGGCATTGAAACAAAATTCGGACTCTGCCTGCCTAAATTTTCTTTGCCTAAAAATACATGAAATCATTCCTTCAGCTACTATTTTTACTGAATTCATTTTATTAGCTAGATTAATCAATATTACACATGAAATATTTTTATTAGGAATAATTGAAATGCTAAGTGAAAAATTGTGAATTGGATATTATTGTTGTACCGAATTAATTTTTTATCGAGAATATAAATATTATTTGTTATTGTTTGAAATTGTAACTATTTTTGAAATGATTGTTTCTGATATTCATATGAATAAAATTTTGTTATCATCATATTTACAATATATTTTCGAAATAAACACATTTTTATTATTTTTCAAATCTATTCTTTTCCACATGAAAATCATTATCATAAGCGTTTAAAAGTTTAAAATAATTAAAATCATTCATGTTTTCTACCTATTAGTGGGTGTAACACACCAACCAACAAGCATTTCCAATAATATCAAATAAATATATCAAATCCAAGAAAAATTTCCTTATATACCTATACGTTGTCGTACAGACAAATTTGAAACGCCATTTTTTGGGCTCATTTTTTGTATAATTGCAACAAATTTGAACTAAATCAATGATACTTATATGCAGTTATCTGAAAATCACAAAAAAACTGCATTTAAATTGTCCAACAATTAAAAAATTTAGAAAAACTCATTTTAAGTGTTCTCTTTTCGGTCCGATTACACTGACATCATTAGTACAGCATTATTTTAACTATAAACATGAATATTTCAGTATTCATTTTTTTTGGTTTGTTTTCAACTTTTGGATCTTATTAATGCTGCCATTACGTTAAGAAAACTTCAAAATTACTAATTCAATAAAAAAATTACGTATTTCAACTCTCGACTATTATAAATAAACTCAAAAGTGTTACCATACTTCAATACTACATTCCGTTAGATTTGAGTGCAGAAAATTGAGCATAATATTTTGTAAATAGAATATGTGCGAAGTATATGGCTCAGAGAAATTAGAATCAAGTTCGGGTGAAGTTGATTTTTTATTTTTTTTTTATACAGATAACCATTTCATCAATGTTACTCACCTGAAGAATCATTATTTACACTTAAGGTTATGCTAGCTATTATGTCCTAAACATATCTTTTATTTGACTGACGACTCATTACTTTTCAACGGGCGCTTCAGGCACTTGCAAGCTTCTAGTAATTATAAATTTACTGCAATGTGAATAGAATTATTAAAAACAAAGAATCAAAACATAATAAAGTGTCGCAATTAGTTCACATTATTATTCATTTGAATTCGCTATTTATTCAATAATTTATTGTGATTGTAATCCTAGTTGCATTGACGAACAATCTTGTCGGTGTTCAATTGTCGGACGTGATTGACAGCCTATGGCTACTCGATGTTGATTGTCAGGCATTTGAATGTTGGTTCATTGTTGTTCAACTGTCAGACATTTGAATGTAGGTCCATTGTTGGAGTAGGGTATGAAAGGCACGCGAGCCAGCGAAAGAGGAAGTCAATCAATAAGAGTAACTGTGAGCGATTTCGTCATTGTGGTAATGAGTTATTCACAATAAAATTTGTGACAAATCGGTGTCAGAAGTAGGATCCTGAGAGATTAAGTGAAAATAATTTTGGAAAGAAGTATGGCCACTAGCGAAATGCAGGATCAGTTGAAGATGATGACGGAAAGCATCGGCGGCATCCATGGAGAAAAATATGGTCGAATCTACGGAAGGAATTGAGGCCATGGAAAAAAAAATAGCTGAATCAACAGAAAGTATTTCTACTGAGCTGAAAGTGGCGATGGTTAAAGAAAGGCAAGCAGTGAAAGGCGCAATAGCTGAAGAGATAAAAATAGTGGAAGAATCAACAGAGAAAATGGCTACCGAGTTGAAAAAGATGATTTTGGAGCAGATCGAAAGTATGACGAGTAAGATTCAAGAGATAGACGTCAGGCCTTTAATAACTCTGGACCACACAGAAGGGCTTTAAGATTCACGAAATACTACAAGCGAAATACTAAAAAAATTCATAAATAGCTTACGTTAACAATAAGGATGTATGAGAAAAAGCTTGGGAGAATAGTGAATTTTGATGGATGGGGATAGGCTTGAACGTTTGCGAAGTGAAGTGGGGAAATTATTCACATGATCTGTATTAATTAGGCAATGCAGCAAAAAGCTACGTGTTCGCCACCTTGCTATAGCAGTGCAACGTTGCCGTGTCAATTAATTGCGAGTAAAAATTTGAATTTCATTTCAATTTTCCTTTTCAGGATGAACGGATATATACCGTTCCTGAAATATTAACGGGACACTGCAATATTCATCTTTTTCATGTGAAGGCTACGTGCATGAAGTCTACTAGCGCTTCTAGCGGGCAATAAAGAACGATTGAACTCCCATTTTATCATTGTTGTATCATTGTATCATCATACCTATAATCTTTTAGATGTACTGATATTTATTCAATTCAGCTATAATATAACTTGCATAGCATAAAAGGTACGTTGACATTATTCATTTTGAGTATTTTCTTCTTCAATTATAACGTACCTATTGGAGAAAACATCTTAATTCGTCCAAATTGACAGGATAACCTCAAATTATGACGTCGATGATCTTGCGGATCTGGTTTGTATATATCAAACTCTGTATCCCTTTTAGCGAGGAAGCATTAAAAAAAGCGTGAAATTAGTTTTGCCATATTAAACATGTTGAAGAATATGTTGCTGACAATATTAACAACAAAATTATTGCGAAGTGTATCCGACAAACTTCTATCACTGAAACACCTTACAAATTAGAGATAGAGATAAATTAATGAATCCCAAATCGATGAAGAGTTTTTCTAATTTCACAATTGAATTACAAACATCTTTGTAATATAGATTAATAATGAAAGACAGATAATACTCTATTTACCGCTTTGATCCACTTCACTCGTTTTTTTTATGTTATAACTGGGTACATGAAATCTATGAAACTATATTTCACTTGAATCATCCTTAACACAACAGTCTCAAACAGAACAAGCGTTTTCCTATGTTTTATATGCAATTATTTTAACTTTTAAACTACAATGCTCAATGAAGTATTCTGAGAAATGGAGTTCAATGCTTGCATTGGTGCTCACCATGAGCGCTCGCATCGATATTTGTTCAAACTCCGCCTCCTTGCACATAGTCTATAGTTTTTTTATTCTAAGCAAACTTGAACATACTGATATCTATTTATTTATGATCCAATCACCTATTCCTCCATAAGAAAAATGTATTTTGTGTCAATTTTCAACAATTTATTACTTCAAAATATTGAAATTTTAACAGTAAATTCTTTGGGTAGAAAACTAATAATAAATGAGTTTTGAGACTTGAAATCAAAAATTGCTGCCACGCTCATACATCCTTAAAAATAACAGATGACAATCAAATCTACGTCAGAGTACCACATGTATGTCCGTCTACTATTATGAGCAGCGTGGAGCACGCGGCACAGAAAATTCTGCTTGCTTTCAGAACATTATTTGCCAACGTACAGAAATCAGGCATACGCTCAACTTTTGTCCAACAGACAACAGAGGTTACATTGTATATAACTTGAGCTGTAAACACTTGTTTTTGGATTGTTGATATTAGGTTTGGTTTCCGTGATATTATCATTTGAGTGCAGTTTTTTCTCGACTTTAATGATATTTTGCACTTTGAATTTCTGCCTCGAGGTGAATTAATTAGCCTTGCGTACTATCAAGCCGTTTTATAACGGTTACCGAACATATAATGTAGAAATTTTGTATTCAAGACTAATGTAAGGTCTAGTTGTGCACCTCGCATTGCGATTGCAATCATCTGTACCGAGAATGTACTTTACTTAAAACATTTTTCCAAGTTTCCGCATATATCCAAAAAGACTGAACGTAGAATCTTGGAATTCAGTATTTGAAACGCTCATATCTTATTTCATTGAGATCGATTGAACAAGAAACGCACTTTACTTGACAGTCTTCTCGAATTTTTCGCATAAATTGGAGTAGAGTATTGAAATTTAGTATTTCAGTCTGTTGTAGCATCTGAATGATTGCCTCCTATTCTCATAATAATCGACTGAGCCGGAAGTGCACTTGTTATTTATTTATTTTTCAAATTTTGCGCATGAATTCAGAACTGTCTTGTTTTGAGAATGAGATTGATTGAGCATGAAATGGCATCTCGCTATTTCAAATCTTTCTTCGATTTTGTTAAATAGCACTCACTAAGCTTGTTGTATACTATAATTTATATAGCTTTATGAAATAAAATGTGAAACATTTGTGATCCATCAATAATATTTATTTAAAGAGTCGGAAATAAGCCAAAATGTATCATAAACAAGAAATGGCACAATTTGTCTCTGTAAAAGTACGTGATTTCTGACCTTGAATCGTTGTAATTATATAATAAGCTCCTAATTTTGATGAACATAATAGAAAACATCAATTTTCAAGTGTAAAATCACATTAATTCGAGGAAAACAAAATATTTCGTTCACTGCACTGGGACTAGTGGCTTGAGGTGAAAATAGATTTCTGCTGTTTCTCGTATGTTATACACTTAATTCGTACGCACTATTTTGTGCTATTTTTACAATTGGGTCATGTCCTTTCAGATTCAAGATTTTATTCTTGCGGTCATTTTAATAACATTCACCTACAACGGTGGTAAAAATTGGATATTTCGGTATTTTGTAGGTGTTTTAACTAATTGTAACCATTTAAAAAACTAGTGAGTATGCATCAAAAATGATTTTAAAATTCTCTGTGTGAAGCAGCCAAGAAATAATAAACAAGTGTAAATAGTGTTATATGTTCTCCAATATTCATTTTAACTTATAAGGAAGAAGCGTAATTTCAAATTTGGCGGTCAAAATGTCACAACCATCAAGGAAATTATTTTTTGAGGTTAGTAATGTCATTGTCAGTTTTTCACGTGTGAATTATATAATAACATATTGTTTTCCTCTATAGAGAGCAAACTCGGATAAACTGCTAGCTATTTTTAATAAATACGCTTCTGTCGAGAAGGATGGCACGAAATTTATGACCCCTGAAGATTTTATGATCAATTACCTACAGATATTTCCAGCAAAAGATTATAATGTAGATTCTATACGCTTATTTGCTGCAATTCTCAATGCAAAAAAGGATGGACTCATTTCTTTTATGGAATTTCAAACTTTCGAAGGATTGCTGTGTTTTCCAGACGCCTTGTATAAAACAGCGTTCCAATTATTTGACACCAACGGAAATGGAGAAGTTTCATTTGGTAAATAATAATAAGAAGAATACAATACCTTTCAATTTAAATATAAAATTGAATTGAGAGATATTTTTAACTGAATTTCAGATGAATTTGTGGAAATTATAACAAAAACGGAACTCCACAGACACATTCAATTTAATATGAACAGCGGTTTTGTTGATCTGTATTTTGGGAAGAGTAGAGAACGAAAAATCGATTATGCCGAATTCAGTCAATTTTTGCATGATTTTCATGAAGAGTATGCTATTGAAGCATTTCGAAGATTTGATAAAAAAGGTTCTGGGTTTATAACCTTGACTGATTTTCAAGACATTATGATCAGTATTAAAAAACATTTACTCACTCCTGAAGTACAATCGCATTTAATTGAGGTTTGTAAAAATGTATTTTTTGTTATTTCGGAGCTCAAATATCCTAGCTTTAATTTTTCACATTTTTGGGAAGTTTCTTTTGTGAGAAAGCTGAAATCTCATTTCCGTAAGATGACAGTTATATTTTATGCTGTACTGGAATATTAATCATTATTTTGCTTATAGTCTGGTCGCGGTACATGTGATCATGTGGTCATCGCGTGTATGACCGTAATGACCTTGCAAAAATAGAACTGTCATACCAAATGAAAATAGATTGAAATTAATCTGAAATATAAATAATGAGGTTGAAAAAAATATTTTTGACTCTTATATAAAGTAAAAAATTGTTTTTTTTTTTAATTTAATTCAATTTGGACTCCAATATTGAGTTCTTGAGAATTAAATGTTGAACTATACAAAAAGTAGAGGTGAAAATTCATGAAAATTTTGGGCCATTACAAACTGAAATGATTGTAGTGCTCTCTGGTGCTGAAAAATGGAAGCTGTCTATTTTTATTTCGAATTTTCCACTATCCTGCTGAAAAACTAACATATTGGGAGTATTGGAAATAATTTAATTTACAATGAATTCTGTCTTTCTTATTGTAGACAGCAAGTAGTGGCCAACAATCAGGTCGATGGGTGAGTTTCCCTTATTTTATAGCGTTCAACTCTCTGCTCAATAACATGGAGCTGATAAAAAGGATATATTTAAATGTAACGGAGGGAAACAGATTTCAACAGGTCACAAAAGAAGATTTTATGCACTCTGCGCAAACGATGTCGCAGATTACTCCTTTGGAAGTGGATATTCTGTTTCAGCTTTGCGATGCTTTGCACCAAACCGGGTAAGCATAAAAAATTATCTACAGTACTTTTACATCGTCGATACAGAGCAGAATGACGTCATCGTTTTCCTGCATACAATTATAGTGTTCAGAACTCAAAATCATTATTGATATAATAATCCTAGCTGTTCCCTTGAGATAAATGATCAATTTCCGATTAAATTGGCGATTCAAAAAATTTGAAACTGTAAGTGCTGATTGGGGGAGGACGTAGAAATAATATACAGAATGACGTAATCGTTTTCCTACATACGATTAAAGTGTTCAGAACCCAAAATCATGAATAATATAATTATTGTAGCTGTTCCCTTGAGATAAATAATCAGTTTCTGAATAAACCAGTGGTCTAAAAAAATTTGAGCTATAAGTGCTGACTTAGAAGGGATGTAGATATTATATACCGAAAACAGAATCATATATCTATTTTTTTACACACAATTAGAGTGTTCAAAACTCAAACTCACAATTAATTCCATGATCCTTTCTGGTCATCCGAAATTCGGATCCACCGAATTATCTATTGGGTACTTAGGGTCCTCCTGGACTCAGTTGACCCCATTAAACTTTGTGCCCAGAGTCATTAATGGGTCTGAATTTGACACTGCATTACTTTGTGTTAAGCGATCGTTTGAATCCTAAAAAACAAATTGAAGGAAATTTTATAGAAAACATATCTTCTCGGAGGACCGAAGAGAAGCCCAATAAACATTATTAAATTGCGGCTTCCCCATGTTGACTTTATAATGGAATCATATCAAACCCTTTCATCTGATATGTCAAGTGGGCTGTTAAAAAGAGTTAATTTGCTATCTTTTTGCTATTGGAAAAAATCGATATGTGAAATTTGTTGGTTACTTTGTTGAGTGAAAACTTGAGGTTAAAAGCACATTTCTGAAAATCGACCGCTTTTCGGAGCTTATATCTAGACAACGATTAGGAATAGTTGAAAAGTGTATTGAACCGAAATTGTGGAAAATTTCATCAGTTGCATAATACAGTATAACAAATTTTTTTCTGATGCATCGTATTCGAGATATAAACAGAAAACCAAAAAACGGGATCATTTTTGTGCCCTCCCTCCTAGGGCTTACCTCCGAAGAGTGGGATCAATTCATTGCCCGGATTATTAGGATAGAGCTAGATTCTAGAATATTTCGTAGAAAATCCTTTACAATATTATTCCGTTACCATGTTTCAGCCATATAGTCTAGTCAACAAATTTTGTAACCTTTGTTTTGCCTTCTTGAACCATTTTGTTACTTGAATTACTTATAGACCGCGGTACAGAATCCCTTTTTCCGGATTATTAACACTCTTTTGGAACTTTGTGAGTGGCTTCATTTTGATGGGTCCGTCAACTTTTTTATCTGCGAAAATTTTTGAAACTGCCGCATTTCCATCGAACAGCCCAAAAAGACGTTGATTTTATGATTTATTCCTGATTAATAACAATCTTAAGATGATAATAGCAAAAATACACACAATATTTTGTCCGACAAAAATATTGCGGCTTTCGGCGTAACCCCCATCTCCAACATGTCAAAATTACAAGTTTTGTTGGATTATTAACATTCTGTTGGAATTCTCAGTACTATCAAATAAACATTAATAAAGTTGAATGATGATATAGTCCGATAAAATTTCTGCTGCATATTTTCAGTCCGAAGCTCTGAAAATGTCAATTCTATGAATTTGGTTTGCTGATTAACATTTGTCGAACAAAAATCATACATATAGATGAGTATATTTCTTGATCGAACAATATAGTGTCCGACAAAAATAGTGCGCCGTTTTGCCAGTCCAAAAATAAAAAGATTAGAAGTAGCGTTTTCTGTGTTTGTATGCGCACAATATCGAATCTATCTTGCAACCAAATTTGGTACATCTATTAGTGAGATCAGAAAATAATATTCTCTAAATTTCTACGTCTTTATTTCTATAACTTGGTCCATAGCGATTTTTCATTCGTAAAAATTTTTTCTCATATTTTCTACATAATATAGTGCAACATGTGAAAAAAGGAATTAAAGAAATATATTGCTGTAAAACTGAACATATAATTTGAAAATATCATTATCATAGAGAAAATTATCAAAGAAAAGCGGAAAATTGGAAGCAGATGTGAAACAAGAAACATAAAAACATGCTTAGAGGAAATTTTTTCAACATTAAAAAACCTATCAAAATGATATTTTCCATACGATTCTGTAATATTGATATTTCAAAAATTTCCAAGAACAATGGAAAAATTCAAAATTAGATTTTTATAATTTATATGGAAGAATACATGCTTCGGAAGAAAATAGTTTCCAGAGCAAATATTCAATTTAATCAGTATCAGATTCATCCGTTGATGAATTTTCACCATCTGCACGAATATCATATTCATTGTCTTCAGTAGTGCTACTGTCACCCTCATCCTCATTATTATCTGAGTCTGTGATAAAATCTAAAATATATATTTAAATGAAGTGAAGTATATTTATGAACTAATAACGAGATCACTTAGGGTCCGAATCACCAATCTCGATGACACTTGCAGATATGTTTCAAATATGAAAAAGATGGAAAGCGAAGGTATAGAGACTATTGCCAGGTGGAAGAAGATTATTCTTTCTACCTTTTATGGTATTACATTGGAGAATATCACAGTACTTATCTTTAGAAATCGATTCCAACATATCATTAGTGACAATTTGCGAAATAAGTTTTTTGAATTTTTTAGTAATATGCAGCAGATATTTTGTCGGACAATCATATCTATGTTTTCTGTCCATCATTCCAAAGGGAAAAACATTTGAAATAAATGAGTGTTATTCAGTAAACCAAACTCATAGAATTGACATTTTCAGAGCTTTGGACTGAACATATGCAGCAGAAATTTTATCGGACAATACCATCACTCAACTTCACTAATGTTTATTTGATAGTACTGAGAATTCCAACAAAATGTTAATAATCTTACAAAACTTGTAATTTTGACATGTTGGAGATGGGGGTTACGCCGAACGCCGCAATATTTTAGTCGGACAAAATATTGTGAGTATTTTTGCTATTATTATCTTGAGATTGAACTATAAAAGAGAATGATGTTATTAGTCTAAGAGCTGGCTACATAAAATACTTTGTTATCGCTACATGACTAATTCCTTTTGGAAAAGGATCTTTTTGTGGAGCCAAGTTTGAATCGCCTTGTCTGCCAGTCCGAATCCGTGGCTTTTGCACATTTTGAACTTGATATTCTGAACCAAATTTCCAAGAAATTTTCTGTCAATTTTGACGAAAACAATGCCATTCACAACATAGTTTCCTTGGATACCGGCTACTACTGCCGTCAAACTGACATTCACAAAAGAAAAAGTATTCATGAAAATTTCACTATATTTTACTGAAATTGGTACGACCGAAAATAAAACATTGTAAGACACACATGTAAAAATTCTCTGATGCACTCATGTGCACTTAATCTAAGAGCTGGCCACATAAAAAAGCTTGTCATCGCTACTTGGCTGATTCTTATTATTAAAGGATCCTTCTCTGTAGTTCAAATCGTCTTGTCTGCTAGCGGTATCCTGTGGTTTATAGTAGGGATAGATGGTGTAATAAGTGAAATTTCGATATTAAATTTTTCATAAGATACATGCATTATAATTAGGAGAATAGCTTCTATTTATTCTTGAGAAACACGGTAAATTATTGGCTGTTTGCTTGTTGCTGAAGTGCTGGCAGGCAGCGCGAAATTAGAGTAAAATTTTCAATGGCAAAATTATCATATATAATATCATAAGTGGTTAAATTTCACCGGAAAATTTTTTAGATTGTTACGAGAGCTTGTTGCTTAGCGATTTATTGAGTGATATTGACAGAAAAATCACGAGCTGTCAAGCGAGTGATTTTTGATCAATATCACGAAATAAATTGGTAGCAAGCTCTCGTAACAATCTAAAAATTTTGCCAGGTTAAATTTAATCACGAATGGTATTCGGAAGATTATTTTTCCCATCCAAATTCATCAATATATTCCAGAGACTCGACTCTGAATCTGCTCATTTTCACATTCAATCTGTCTGTCAGTTTGACAGATGCTGAATCAACGCGGCTGAATATTCTTTGTTTTGTATATATAACCAACAGACAAAATTTCCAAAAAATTTCCACTTGAAAACCGTGTAGGTTGTACCACGTGACGTCGAATGGTGCAATTCTATTGGTCGAAATTTGGATGGTAAAAATAATCACATAAATGCATGCCGATTGATTGAATATCATATTCATGTATCAGAATAGTCATATGCAAAATGGCAAACAAAAAATCATGGCTAAATTCACGGCTGACAGATATAAAAAGTGCGCTTGTGCTAAAGCATTTACACCCGAACACAAAACATTTTCTTCTTGAATGATTACATTCTTTTTATGTTCACCAAATGAATATGATATACAGAAGTGACGTTTGATAAGTTTGACGTGCTATCTCATAGGAGTGAATTTTTTTTTCTGTGAATGTCAGTTTGACGACAGTTGTAGATGGTAACTGAGGAAACGATATTGTGAATGGCATTGTTTTAGTCAAAATTTACAGATTTTTTTTGGCAATTTGAATTAAAATATCAAGTTCAAAATATCCAAAAGCCACGGATTTGCGCTGGCAGGCAAGGCGATTCGAACTTGGCCCCACGAGAAGATCGTTTTACAGAAGGAATAAGCCATGTAGCGATAACCAGATTTTTTTATGTAGCCAGCTCTCCGTCTATATTGATCAAGAATAAATCATAAAATCGACGTCTTTTTCGGCTGTTCGATGGGAAATGCAGCAGTTTCAAAGATTTTCGCAGAATAAAAAAGTTGTCGAACTCATCAAAATGAAGCCACTCACAAAGTTTCAAAAGAGTGTTAACAATCCGAAGAAAGGGGCTCTGTACCGCGGTCTATAATAACTAATTGATAATAACAATTGAAAATACCGCATTCTGATAACTTTATTCAGTATAGTTATCAAAAGGTTTACACGGAGAGAATTGATTTTAAGACCTTTTGTTCAACAATTGCACAAAACGATTTTTTCCCGACAGGTTTTTTCTCTTCAATATGTCTAGATGATACAGTAATTTTTTTAAACTCTTAAATCAATATTTCATGCATGTAAAAATAGTTTTTGTAATTAGCGGTCGGTTACAAGGCAGTGTAACTGTACCCTATTTTCAACTTCGAATGAAAATGATTAAAAATAGAGGTCAAGGTACAAAATTACTATATTTTCTTGAAAATTTCCTCCTCTTCAAGAATCTGTTTGTGGAATTCTTCTAGCACCAAGAGTTTTTGAGTAATTTTCAAAAAAAGTAAACACCTTGTCGTATCTTCCATTGCTTATAACTTTTGCAATTGTTTATGTGCAGGTTTGAAATTTTTGCATTTCTTTCTAGATGTCATAACGAGCTCAACGAGTTATCGCACGTATTTTAATTCGCAGCTGCAAAAATTAACACGTTTTTCAGCTTCATTTCTACTAGCTTAAGAAACTAATTCAAAGACTGACTCTACAGTTTTTTTGATTGAATTATTTATTATATATGATGAAAGCCTATTAAAATAGCACTCAAGAGGTTTTTAAGTACTTAGTTAATAATTTATATCAGGGACCTGATCTTCAATAATAATTTTATTGATAGTTCTAAAACGTAAATATTGTGATTAGATTTTCTGAAGTATCATTTTATGTTTGTTTGACTTTTAGGAGGATTGTCTATAAAGACTTAAGTGCCATTGCGCCAGAACCGTACTTTAAAGAAATTACCAGACGATTAGCAGAAATTCATGCAGTTTCTGTAAGTAAACAACTGAAAATAAAAAAATTTTGTTCAGGAAAATGAGAATTTAAAATTTGTTGTTTCAGAGCCCCGAAGAACGTAACGTACTAATTTCAATTCTGGAAAGCACGTACCGCTTTACTTTAGGTTCTTTTGCCGGTGGTAAGTTAGCTCTGATTACTTCCAAATCTCTTGAAATTAGTTTTTAAATTAATTTATGCAGCACTTGGAGCCACAGCAGTTTATCCCATAGATTTAGTTAAAACTAGGATGCAAAATCAAAGAGTAGGATCGTACGTGGGTGAATTAATGTATAGGAACAGTTGGGACTGTTTTAAAAAAGTCTTGAGGTATGAAGGGGTTCTTGGATTATATAGAGGACTTTTACCGCAAACTATGGGGGTAGCGCCAGAAAAAGCCATCAAATTGACGGTGAGAAATATGATATTTGTTAAAATGAACAGGGAAAAATTTTGAGGATTTTTTTACAGGTGAACGATTTTGTCAGAGACAATTTTACAGATTCAAACGGTAATATTCCTCTTTATGGTGAAATTTTAGCCGGGGCTTGTGTAAGTTTACAAAAAAAAATTCAAAGTGACTGTCTTCTATGAACAGAAAAGGTTCGACTCCATTTATAATAGAATAATTATTGACTTTTCTAGGCTGGTACATCTCAAATAGTGTTTACGAATCCGCTAGAAATAGTCAAAATCCGTCTTCAAGTAGCCGGCGAGATAGCAGGCGCAGAAAAGGTCCGCGCATGGTCAGTAGTCAAAGAACTAGGCCTCTTTGGTCTTTACAAGGGCGCTAGAGCTTGCCTATTGCGTGATGCACCCTTCAGCGCAATCTATTTTCCGACATATGCTCATCTCAAGAAGAAATTGGCCGACGAAAATGGGTACAATCACCCTATGACACTTTTCTTAGCTGGTGTGATTTCGGGAATACCCGCTGCGGCGCTAGTAACACCCGCTGACGTCATTAAAACCCGGTTACAGGTGCAGGCGAGAGAAGGGCAAACTACGTACACGGGACTTTGGGACGCTGCCAGGAAAATCAGCAGGGAAGAGGGACAAAGGGCGTTCTGGAAAGGAGCTACAGGTAGGCAGAGGGTCTACTTTTGGATACTAGGTGATCTATAGATTGTAAACTGAAGCACAGCGTGCAGTGAATTCGCGACTGCAAGTGAACAACTTGACATGGCTTTATTTCAGCTTATTGTGCTTTTTCGAGACTTTGAATGCTGCCGATGCTAGAAATGGATCAAAAACTTGTACAACTGTTGTTCCATTGATTTGTTGCGTAACTTGCAATTGGATGAATATTCTCGTCTTCTGGATTCTCAAGTGAGACTTGCCGACGTTTTTTGTATTTCAGTTCTACCGCCATATAAATGCGAGGAAGTCAAATCTTGTAGCCTAAATTCTTGTTGGTAGCACCTGACACTGATCAAATTTATTTAGTTATTTGTTTCTTGAATGTCAACTTGTGCTCTGGGCTCCCTTGCTATATACTCATAATTGTCAAAATTTTCGACCATACTCCATGTTTGTTCGTTTTCTTGAGTGTGTCGGTAACATTCTTCCTTTCACAGGCTCCAATCAGTTATTGATTATTTCTTGATGTCTTCTACTTAGCTTCATTTGCCTGTCTTGTAAGATACCAATTCAGAGTTACTAATTTTGTCATGGAAAATTCTTCTCAGCTCAGGCCAAATTAAAAAAATCGGACTTGTGTTACCTTGAAATCTAGCGTAACGCAATCACATTAGAAGTGGATGGCAAGGAAGCTTCTCTCGTTATGCTCGCTGCGCTAATTTTTATATAAAAGAAAATATCAGACTTTAAGTTGTTTCTCAAAAATTATTTTTTATTCTAGCTCGAGTATTGAGGTCATCACCTCAGTTTGGTGTAACTTTAGTAACTTATGAGATTCTCCAAAGATTATTCTACGTCGATTTCGGAGGAATGTGAGTATTAGATTTGTTTTTCATAAATCACAAATATCTTTTTGATATTTTGCAGTCGTCCGGCTGGTTCTGAACTGAAAGTTTCCGGAACTGCTTTCGAGAACAAGTCCTCGAATGCAGACCACATTGGAGGATATCAAGTAGCGAGACCAATTTTCGCGGGTATCGAAACAAAATTTGGGTTGTGTTTACCTAAGTTTACTGTTGTCAATGAGGTTAAACGATAAGACTAATGCCTTATGTACCTAAATACTGTTGTTATTTTATTGAAATTGTCAGTTGATGAGTTGTGTAAAAGACGAGTGTGCAGCTTTGTATTCAGGGAAAATTTATTTTTATATAGACTATATAGTAATATATTTATTTTTCAAATATTAAATTTTGTTCTTGTTTTTTAATTATTAAAAAAATATGTACAAGTGTTACAGAGTTTATTTAATTTATTCCTGATACTGCAACTATAAACCGATTTAAGTTCAACGAGGTTTGCACCCAAGAAGTAGTTTTCATTTACAAAATGAACTACGAAGCATATTGTAATAATTGAGGTATCAAGGATGTTAAAAGAACAATAATGCCTGAGGTCAACAGTGGCTTGAGGTGTGTACGTTGACCGTAGGCATTATAGTCCGTTCAACTCCCGTGGTGCCTTCAATTTTTAATGTCCGACTTTTGTACTATTTTAAACAAAATTTTTAGCAATTCATGTCCTATCATTGTGATTTCTGTCGGAGAAATTACTCTAGTTGCTTGCTGTAACTAGAAAACTTGTTTGTTATTTTTCAAAATAATGCCTTCGGGTATTATTTGTTATGTAAAAACCCTGCAATCAGTATTATAATAACAACAATGATAAACAAGTCGGACATTAAAAAAATATCTGAAAAAGCTGGTAACGAACTCACCGATGAGGGCAAGGCAGGCAAGAGATAGGAAATTAGAAGTTCAAATATTGAAGAATTATGATCAAATGCTAAAAATTAAAGTAGATATAAATAATCTGAAAGAAGATTGTCAAATTGAGAACAAAAGCAAAAAGTGATGACAAAAAAAATTATCTGCGGAATACAAAAATATATATAGACAATGATCTTACTTGGGTAGATGAGAAAATTCAAAGAGAAATAAAAAGTATAGCAAGAAAAAGAAGAAATGGAGGAGGAAATGTCAAAATAGGATACCAGAAAGTAATGATTGATGGAAATAATAAGTATCTGCAAGCAATAGAAAAACGAAATGATAGTTCAAAAAACTAATAACGGATGAAATGACAAATTTGGGTAAAACGGAGACTAATCGGCAAACGAATAAAGTAATTTAGATAAGAACATGGAATGTTGAAAGTATAGATAAAAATAAACAGAGTTATTTAAAAGATTCGTAAAGATATACTTAGAACTATCAGCTTTATCTGAAACAAAGAAAAAAGGAAAAGGAATAGTAAAATTAGGTAGAAACCATATAATAGTTCATAGTGGAGTGGAAAGAAACGAAACAGCAAGTAGGCTGCATAATACACAAAAATGGATGCAGGCAATGAGACAATTCAAATGGAAAAACGAGAGAATATTGATAGTTAAAATGTGAAGATGATTATAAAGCAGTGAAAGATTAATTCTGGGAAATTCTGCAGAACGATTATGACAAATTAGAAGAACCTATATACCTAACTGGAGACTTAAATGCGATAGTAGGAAATGATAACAAAGGAATCGAGGAAATAATTGGGAAGCATGGACACCCAGGTAAAAATTATAACGGACACAGACTTATGGATTTCTGCATTATTATTGAGCTGAGAATACTGAATACTTTATTTGATCACAAAGATATTCACAAAAGACGCTAATGAGGAAAGTGAATTATGTAAAGAATCAAGAGAGAATTTGAAATATGAAGTGATCATTTTCTTACGGTACCAATACTAAAAAATAACAGAAAATAGAAGACAATAAATGGAAAAATAACGATAAGTGACACTGAAATCATAAAATATAGAATAGATCGAAAAGCATAATGATAAGACAAAAATAACAAGACAACATTTAAAAAATTATTATAGTTACGTCAAAATCGGATTGTAATAAAGTGGAGGATATGTGTAGTAAATTAAAATACATAATAATAGAAGTAACAGAACAAGCATACTAATAACAAAAAAAAAATGAAAGAATCATCCAGATGATGAAAGCGCATTTTTGACAGCTCATGAATGCTTGTTACTTCAGAAATTTCGCAAATTACCATCTCTCACAATTACTTAGCTTGAAATCAAGCAATTTGGGCAAAATTACGAAACAGCAGCTTCCATTTAGTACTAGTTTCAAGTTGACTATTTGATAGGTACATAATTTATGCATTTACAAACTCAAAAATACCTTTTAAACTTCATTGTTTAGTTATTGGCTGACGGGAGGTCAAGTGCTGTATCTTAAAATAATAATTTGATCTTTATCAAAGCTATATGAAAAAAATACTCCAAAAGTAAACAAATTTTCATCCAATAATAATAATTCATTCTAATAAGCTTCAACTTCGCGTCAAACAAGTCATTGAATGAATCCCGGACAGATTTGACAACTGTACATAATAATAGTGACAGCCGCGGCTAAAGTTGTAACTAAATTTTCATCTACTTTAATAAATTTCAGTTGCCATATCCCCAATGTCATATATATCTATGAGCATTGTTTCACTTGAAACAAGTAATTGAATAATTTAATCTTCCACAATCACTGAACTTGAATTGAAGCAATTTGTGCAAACCTACGAAACAGCAGCTTTCATTTAGTACCAGTTTCAAGTCTGTAAATAGTATAGTTGCTGAGTAATCAGCGTCACGCCAGCCAGCCAGCCAGCCAGCCAGCCAGCCAGCCAGCCAACCAGACAGCCAAAGTGAATATAATAGCGCTTTTTTTACAAAAAATGCGCTAAAAAGCAGACACATTGGTGGATTGAGGGAGTAAAAGACAAAGTGAAAAAGAAAAAACAAAAGTGGAGAAAGTTCTCAAGCACCAGGAACGAAGTAGGCTACGAATATTATAAGCAGCAAAGTAAAAAAGTGAAAGAGATAATTAAAAAACCCAAGACGAGAAGCTAAGAAGATTTTGGTAAATCAAAAAAAGAAAGCTTCGAGGAAATGCCGGAAAAAAGATCAAGTACAACTGAAACAAATCAAAGACAAGCAAGGCAACAAACAATATAATTGAGAAAAGCAAAATAATGAACAGATGGAGAGAACATTTGAGAAACTATTAGAGGATAAGAGAATAATAGGAGATGAAGAAGTTAGTAAAGAAAAAACGATCAACCAAGAATCCAAGTATTAAATGAAAGTGGCGCTCCAAAAACTGAAAAATTGAAATGCATCAGGACATGATATGATAAAAGCCGAATAGATAAAATATATGGGTGAAGAGGTAGAGCAGATATTATCAATCTTACTCAACAGTAAATGAGAAGATGGCAAAATACCTCAAGAAGAAGAAGAAGCAATAATATTCCCTAAATTCAAGAAAGGGGATAATGGCAACTGCAACAATCATAGGGGAATATCACTGCTGTGTACAACGGCGAAAGTTAATAAAGCCATAATACATAATAAAATCAGACAATTAGCAGAAGTAACATTAGAGAAAGCCCAGAGCGGATTCAGAAGTGAACACTCTGTGCAAGACCATATATTTACTCTTAGACGAATGATAGAAATAACGATGAGACATAATGAGAAACTATATGTCACATTCAGAGATATTGAGGAAGCATTTGACAGAACAAATGTGCAGAATTTTAGAAGATAAATGTGAGAAAAGCTACTTTCACAAGCAATTTAAAGCATTTATAGAAGAACAACAGACTACATAAGAACAGGAAACGAAGTAACAGACAAATTCACGACCACCCAAGGATTAAGACAAGGGGGAGCCTAGAATCCGACACTGTTCATTATTAACCTAGACAATATCATGAAAAATACAAAAAACAAAACAAAGACAACTGGAATAGGACATTATAAATTAGGAAGAATTACGTTGACAAAATGTGCATTTGCAGATGACCTGACAGTTTTCACCAAAAATGGATAAGATACGCAGCACAACTGAAATGTATGGAACGAAGAACTACAAAAATATAAGATGAATATCAACATAGATGGAACAAAGACCATGGTAATAACCAGAGAGAATATAACAACCAACCAAACACTAAATGCAAAAGATACAGAGCAAGTAGACACGTTTACATTCGTAGAAGCAACAGTAAATAATAAAGAAAGTACGGAACCTGAAATAAATAAAAGCGAATAAAAACTATCATGCTATGAACACAGTAATTTGAAATAACAAAGACGTATATAAAACCACAAAAATGGCTGTATATGAAACCATAAACAGATTAACCTTAATATACGGTAGTGAAACTTGGGTTCTAGATCAGATGAGATTTCTGAGAAGAAAAGGAGGGGTGCGAAGAATAGACAAGACAAGAAACGAAGAAATAAGAAGGAACCCACAGACTGAAAATAAACAAATCACAATAGATACAAGACAACAAACATGGTACGAATATCTAATCAAAATGACGAAAAATAGACAAACCAAACAGGTGTGGAAGGCAAGAGGTACAAAGAAAAAAGAAAGAGGCAGGAAGAAATATTGAAAAGGAATAGCATCAACACGAATGAAGCGAAGATAAAAGCATTAAACAGAAAAAAAAGGAAAGAATTAATTCAATGTATAAACTAAAGAACAATCTTGACACTCGAAAGGATACCAGAGGTTGAAATATATGATAATGATGATTTTCTAATGATCAGTATATCGAATATTATTAATAATTGCGGAGAATTCAGATTATGATTTTTCCAATAAAATATATACAAATTATGGGGAGAAAAATATCACCAGAATTTGTTTGGTAATGAAACTGATACCGAAACAGCAAAATTACATCCTGTTCAGGGTAAAAAAAATATAGAAAAGTAAAACGAATGAATCATTGCATATGTAAATCAGGTCTTTGAATAAAAAGAATCAAGTGATCCACTTTTGAATAATCCATTCGAAATTTATGATATTAAAATTATTATAAGTATATTTGTTACTCTACTAGAGTGCAATTATTGCATAGACCATTGCACAAATGTGGTAATGACTGTATCGTCATAAACGAAGTGAATCAAAGTGCACTTCATGCATCATATGCACCGTTGATGCAGTTACCGCCCTTTGGATGGAAATTGTTTGGATACTCTCCTATTATATATAACAAATTAGTTTGAGTTTAGTTTAGTATTTTGTTGACAGTGACTTTGTGAACGTTAGTGAGTCTATTGAACAAACTTTTATGGTGCAGTGTTTTTGTCATAAGGTAAATTAAAGTGATGATTTTATTGCAAAACAAATTGTGGTCTTCATTTTACAGTAATTATGGTATTGTATTCCAGCTTTGCTATTCCATCCTAATTCCATCAGCAAGCAATGGATTGGCGAATAATAGTTTGCATTGTAATCAATGTTACCCAAATATTAAACTGTCTAACCGCTGTGGTATCCGCCCAACCAAACCTAGACTCAAACCGCTCATCCTCCGACACCGAGGACATCTGGTGGACGCAAGCAGGAAGATCCTTAGGCATAACAATCAAGGATTGTTTATCTTTGATGTCTGTCAAAGCAGCGATCCCGCGCAATGTTCAAATTCGGAATCAGGTTGCTATGTTGTCATCTTGTTTAAAGCATTATGCGCATACGACTTTGAAAACAGTGGCTGATTATGACGTTATACCTTTAACGGAGGGAGTTGAGCTAGTGAAGATCAACGGCAGTGAAACAAAAATGTAAGGATCTTTTTTTTGACATTTCTTTAATCAAGTATCTAAATTACTGTATGCTTGATGCGTCTTCTTTTGGAGTTTATATAATAATAATATGATATTACAACTTGAAAATTTATTATAGATATGCATTTCGGGCACATATTTCAGTTTGAACGTTCATCCCCACATATTCTAGTTGTTTGTCCTGTAGAAATTTTTATTAAAAGTAAATGACAAGTAAATTTATGTGGACAAGTTATAAAGTATTACTGTGTGAGATTAAACTATGCCAAGAGAATAAATTTCTGCCATATATCATGTAATAAAAAAGTAATGCAAATATTATGGTTGGAAAATGCAGCTATAAATTTAAGATTTTGAAGTAACCCGTCTGTAGAATATATACTTATTTATATAAAGTGTCAATTTTTTGTGGGTGATGTACGGGAATTGAATTATTGATTTTGATGCAAATTACATCCAGTAAGTTCAATCAAAGGAAAAGAAATAAAAATTATTTGATAGAAACAAAAATTGACGGTTACCTCTAAGTTTCTCTCGAAAAAGTTATAAATACTGGAATGAATACAATAAAAATATTAAATAAAATCTGGAATCACTTTCAAATTATTTAATGTCATTGAAGGCACCACGGGAGTTGAACGGACGATAATGCCTACGGTCAATGTACACACCTCGGGCGGGGGGCCCTCGGAAAGTACACTGTTGATCTCAGACATTATTGTCCTCGAGATCAAAATAGTATATTGTACAACAAGTATAGAAAATTACCTATTTCACACGAGGTGTGTAATTTTCAGCACAAGACGGAGTCGAGTGCTGGAATCACACAAGTGTGAAATAGGTGATTCTATACGTGTTGTACACTATACTTTTTCTACGATCACAATTTTTAATGAAATATGTAGGTAAATCATTCGTATGACTGAGATTTTAAATCTATTTTCACAAATATAAAATAATTTAGGCACTTTAATTGTTTGCTCTGCTTATTTATTGTGATATTAATTTTAGTTATGATTTGGAACATTATTGATATATTTTCTATCAGTTGATTGACATTTCATTGCTGTGTAATCTAATTGTTGCAAACTACGGAAAGATTGTATCTGATTGGCTCACTCTCACCAGGCGACCTTCTGATTGGTTCATTAGTTAGAGTTTTCTGTGATCTGGGGTAGCGTGTTTTCTAAATTTTCGTCACTAACCATTTTCCAACTGCAGTAATGATATTTGTGGATATCTAATTTTGGTTATGATACAATAATTACATACATAATTTCTCGATTTCAACAGAATGTGATGGAACGTGTTTTGTCTGCTTCAATTTGACAGTTGTGATTCGTAGTGTTGCCAACCTTCGGAATATATATTACAAGAATAAGAAAAGAATTCCAACAGAACTTAGTGCAATTTTGTTATTTAAATGTGGCTTATAAAAGAGCAAACAGAGATTTATATCAAGTCCGTGATATTGATCAATAATCTTGCTAAATATATCATATATATCACCTAAAGAATATTCAGAATGAATTATTAGTATGTAGGTTGGTCAAACTGGTGTGAGAAATGATTTCTCACGACTTTTCGCACAGTTGTGTGAAATTGTAAGTTTTCTAGTTGTGTTTTGTATGAAAGATATGTTGTTTTCTATAGTGATCGTAGAAAAAACATATTTCTTGAATAGTAAAAATTCAAGTTTATTTATTGAAATAGAATATTGCAACACAGCTTGAATTTTCTTCACTTGTTCCGGTTCCTTGCTGACTCGTGTGCTCTTCTAGTTGTTAATTTCTTTTTGATTATTATTTCTTGTATTGCATCGTCCAATGTTTTCCGTGGCCTGCCGCGGTTTCTTTTTCCTATTGTTCTTGCTTTCCGAATTTCTTCTACTTTTCTTTTATACTCGAGTCGACTTAGATGTCCATACCACCCCAATTGTTTTTGCTCTATCTTCTTCATTACTGACTGTACTTCCAGTCTTTCTCTAATCTTTTGATTTCTAATTTTGTCAAGTTTTTTCACTCCTCTATAGCTTCAAGACATTTTATTTCTACCGCTATGATTTTACTTTGTTGTCTTTTATTTAGTACCCAGGTTTCTGAACTGTACAATAGCATTGATAGTATTATTGTTTTATGGATGGTTCGCTTTGTTCTTTTATTCACTGTTTTGTGCTCTAATAGTGCCTTGCTAATTGTTGCCTGTATTCTGCTTTTTATTTTATTTTCGTACCCTCCTTTATTTTCGATTATACATTCTAGATATCTCAAGCTTTGAAATTGTTTTATTGTCTATTTGTATTTTCAATTGTTTCTCTTCTTCGACTATCATCGTTACTTTTGTTTTGTTGGCATTTATCTTCATATTTGCTTAAGTAGCTCTTCGTTCCATATCTTCAAGGTCTCTTGCAGATTTTTCTCTGTATTCGCAAAGATTACCATGTCGTCTGCAAAAATGTACATTACTATATTTATTTGCTGTAAATTCGAATATCCTATTTCAGTTTTTATTGTTATTTTGTTTGCTTCAATGTTAATTTCATCCATGTATAGAATGAACAATAAAGGACTTAGAGCTCCTTCTTGTCTTAGCCCTCCACCTGCTTTGAATTTTTCTGATAATAAGTTAGCGGTTCGTGCATAGTTTATGTTAACTTTATATATATTTTGGATTCCTTTTAGTAGCTTCTGTCCCATATTTCTTCATTTTTCATATATCCCACAACAGTTCTCTGTTAATTCTATCGAAAGCTTTTTCAAGGTCTATAAAGCATGCTAAGACTTCTTTGTTGTGTCCTAATGTTTTTTTTCTGTTATTTGCCGAATTGTAAATACATGGTCTTGAGTGCTGTGGCCTTTTCTAAACTTGATTAGAGTATCTTCAATCTTGTTTTCACTAACTTATTCAGTTTACTTTCAAGTATCGTTTCATACACTTTTACTGCTGTGAATAGAAGTGAGATCTCTTAATAATTGCAACAGTTGTGGCTGTCTTCTTTTTTGTATATTGGTAGTATGAGTGTTTTTCTGCTCTACGTCCTAAATTTTGTTTACTAATGTGTGCGCCATTTTTGTTCTTTCCTCTCCTATGTACTTTAGCTGCTCTGGTTTTATCTCATCTTATCCAGCTACTTTTCCCATCTTTAACTTTCCAATAGTAATTGTAGCTTCTTTGATGCTGATTTCTGTATTTGTAATTTATTGATTCTGTTCTAGTACAGAATCGTTATTGTAGGCGATGCTTATGATTTGTTCTTGTGGTTCTAGTAATTCTTCAAAATGTTCTCTTCATCTTTTAAGTTTGTCTGTATCTTTTCTTAGTATTGTCCTATTCTTGTCTTGTAGTTGTTCAATATGCTGCTCTTTTTCTTCTCTTTAATTCTTTGCTACTTTTTGAAAGAGTTTTCTGTTTTTTTTTTTTTTTTTTTGTAGTTATTTTTTATACATTTTCCGAAATCTTCTAATTCTTATTGTTTAGCATTTTGTTATAGTTCTTCTGTTCTTTTTCTTCGCTTCTTGTGTTTTTTATAATTTTCTTGCGTTTTATTACAGAAGTATATTTTTCAGTTTTGATTCTTCAAATTGATTTCTTCTTTCATTTCTTAGATACACTAGTTTGTTTGTTTTCTGTGTTTTGACGGTTTATGTAGGTACCACAATTGTCTTTTGCTGCTTTGCTCAATATATTTTTAAGAGTTTTCCATATGGTTTCTACATCCCAGTTTCTATATTCTCCTTGTTTTATATTTTTTTCTTGTACTAGTTCATTGTACATTTCTTAGACTAATTGTATTGCTTATAAATTTTCAATTTGAAAACATATTCTTAGAACTGTCATAATTTATACTTTGGATATAATGAAAGTTTGAGTTTCTAAATGAAGTAATTAAAGAGCAATGAATATATCTTCATTGAACCCAAATTCAAATCCCAAAAATCTAGAAAATGACTCATTCTCAAAAATATTTATTTTATGAAAGGGCCTTAAGATAACTGCCAGTAAATAAATTAGTAAGCAGCTAAAATTTCTACTCATCTAATATCTATACTGCAGCTGTATCAATATATAAATATGCATAATAATACAGTAATTAAGGTATCAAGGGTGTTAGAAGGACAACAATGTCTAAGGTCAACAGTGTACTTTCCGAGGGTCTTTGGCCCGAGGTGTGTACGTTACCCGTGGGCATTATCGTCTGTTCAACTCCCGCGGTGCCTTCAATGTTCAATTTCCGACTTTTGTTGTATTTCAATCAAAATTTTTAGTAATGTATGTCCTGTCATTGTTATTTCTGTCAGAGAAATTACTCTAATTACTTGCTGTAACTGGGAAACGTGCTTGTTATTTTTCAAATAATGCCCTTAGGCATTATTTTGAAACATAATGCCCTCGGGTATTATTTGTTACGTAATTACCCTGAAATCAGTTTTATTATGACAACAGTAATAAACTAGTCGGACACTAAGGTATTAATTGGAACATAGTTTGGACTATTTCACATATTTGATAAAAATTGATTCAAGAAAGCAGATATTCGAGTGAAATATTAAATGAACAAATCTTCTGCCATTAATTTTAAATAGCTAATAAACTTTTACGTCAAAAAATTTACGTGTGCAGCATACTGCATCCAAAAGTAGTAAAATCTCAGAGCATAAAATGCAAAGAGTTTTATTAAATTCAGAATTTGTATTCTATCAGAAAAATTGTCCTTATTGATTAATAAGTCTACAAGAACAGACAGGAGATTAATACTAGCTTACGCCGTATTGATTTCTAATCAAAGAGAGAAAAAAATATGCCATTGTGGTGAAGTCACGTGAAATGTGACAAGAAAATTGTAAGAAGGAATTGTTTTTTGCAGGATAGAGGATCACGTTTTATATACAGCACAGAATATCAATATTTCGTTGTTGGCAGCAATATTGATATTGCAATCAAGATTAAAGTTAATTTTTTTTTGGTGAGACGCCTAATTTTATGAATGAACTATTCTCGGAAGACCTTTTAGTCCAGTTATTACATATTTACGATCATTTTATATTTATTGCTGATAATGGAATTATTCGATATTTTTAATACATCGTAATAATTAATGTACACTACATTAAAGTTATAGTTTGTGATACTGACATAGATTTGATAGATTCGTTTCATTTTTTGAAGATCCAAAGTCACAGTCAGCTTCTATCATATTTGTATTGTAATAAACTACATTTTCCCAAAATGTTTTTCTGTATCAATCCATATACTATCGATAAATAATTAATTTGTGGAGTTCGAACTGCTGGCATCCAAGAAAATCTGTTGAATGTTGCAATTCAGTATTTGCTCTTCTTTGCTAATTTGATTGATTTTCATCCAAAGTACTGGTTTGATTAACAGCAAAGGTTTGTCTTTATAGTAAATAAGGTATCAAGGGTGTTAAAAGGACAATAATGCCTGAGGTCAACAGTGTATTTGCCGAGAGCCTCTGGCCCGAGGTGTGTACGTTGACCGTAGGCATTATCGTCCTTTCAACTCCCGTGGTGCCTTCAATGTTCAATGTCCGACTTTTGTTGTATTCCAATCAAAATTTTTAGCAATGTATGTCCTGTCATTGTGACGTCTGTCAGAGAAATTACTCTAGTTACTTGCTGTAACTAGAAAACTTGTTTGTTATTCTTCAAAATAATGCCCTCGGGTTTTATTTGTGAAGTAATTACCCTGGAATCAGTATTATTATGACAACAATAATAAATTAGTCGGACATTGAAGTTGATAATCGATTATTTCATCCTTCTTGGTAGATTAAAACTGCATTTGATTTGGTCGTATTGTAGTAAATGAGTTTTGTTTCAGTTTGAAATATTAAAAACTCGTGTAGGTAATACCGCCTTTACAAGAAGAATAAATTTTAGTCTGGTATCGATGAGCTTACTAAAATGAGAGAAAAATAGTTCAATATCTCCTCTCGTATAATAAGATTTTCACTAATAAAGTTGCATTTTAGAGCATCACGAGCAGAAGAACGTGAAACAGACGGAGATATTTCTGTTACCGGGTGGCGCAACATGCTGGTCGATACTCTGTCCGATTTATTTGATACTCATGCTATTCGAATCTCCATCCACGATCTACAAGTTGCTGGCACCGATAAGGAAACAGGTGAGAAAGCAGATGGAATGAAATTGAATCTGAGATGAAAAAGATACAGAAGTTGATTTCTAAAGGGATTTTACCGCGTGATTACAAAGTCTGCACGCCTGGAAAACTGCAGCGATATTAATTTATTAAATGAGTATAATTTCTGATTATTTTTACTGTATCCATATTTGTAATCCGCTTGGCGTCTCCCACTCAAAGCACAAATAATTGAGTTCTGTGTGGGAAAGATACGTGAAATGTTTTCCAATCAAAGTAGAATAGAATGGAAACCTTAATTAATCTGTATTATTCAGTTGAATTGTCAATCAAATAACAGCAAAAAGAACAGAGGATTTCAATTCGAATCTAATTTGAATGCTTGAAGATATGTCACTTTTTTATATATAGGATTCTGCATATAGCAGAGTAATTATTTTCTGCAACCCTTGTTTTCAATTAATAATCAATTTGTTTTTGAAAACTGATTGCATTTATTCATTCTTTATTAAAGTAGAAAATATGGAAGTCAGGATTATGAGTGGGGCATAATTTTGAGAATAATTTTCTTTGATGTAGTGAGTAACACATTAATATTATATGATTGAAGTTGTGGAGTTTTTTTTTGCTTTGATATTTTGAGATTAATTACAGAATTTAATTCCAGACGGGCATAAAAACCATTGAAAACTTATTCATGTATGTTTTTATACTTCATTTTCATCATCCATGTAAAAATAGGTTTATTTAACATTTAAATTAATATTTGATGACTTTCTTGTAGATCTGCTCGGTCTATATTAATTAGAGTGCAGAATGATTGCTCAAATTATAAAACTTTTATTGAACTTCAAACTACAAAGCCACCAATATTCATTTACAACAACTTATTTATTAATCAATCTATTCCACTATTCATTGTTCCTCAGTCAGGTTGGTCGTCTTTATATATAGAAACCAAACATCCAGAAATTTCTACGTTATTCTCAAATTATGACACTTTCGCACGTTATAGTATGCTATTATATGAATTTTTTTCTCTGAAAGAATATTGTGTATTTAAAGGTCGAAGAAGAAGAAAGCAACAGAACATGATGCCGCTGATGATGTTTGGAATGGTGGGATTAGCGATGATTCTCGTCCCGATGGGCTTTCAATTCCTCGCAGTACTAGGAGGAAAAGCTCTCCTGCTGGCCAAGATGGCGCTTATCCTTACATCTATTCAAGGATTAAAGAAAGTCGCCCACAGCCAACTAAATTATGGTCTGTATCATTCAGCACCGGCTCACCCATGTACGTATTTTAGGGAATTTGACAAAAACTAGAGACTTTTACTATCGTAATGATGAAATAAAACACTTAAACAGTCGTCAAGCTACGGGTACTCTAAGTTTTTGTGAAGAGCACGTTACAGAGTATATAATTCAGTGAAAATCCTTTTTGTTTGTCGCTGGAATTTAGCCCCGCGATCTCCGGATTACAAAGCCAGCATATTTACACTGAGCTATGAATACTAATAAAATAATGGATTCATTCAAGATAAATCTTTATTTTGCAGGGTACGACAGGAAAGCAGAAGATGCAGAGCATACCTATAAAATGGACGACCATTATTATGGTTACAGCCCTTATCCTGACCAAGCTATGAACTTCAAACGATATATCCATGTGTGAAAGAATTATATTGAATAGATAGTTCTTTTTAGAAAACTTGAATGTTAATTTATATACTTTTCTTGTAAAATATGAACTGTATTTATTCATTTGTTGCTTATAAAAACATTATGTTCTAATTCAATTTCGAAGTTAATTCACCATCCGATTTTGCAAGTTGAGGCTAAATTACTCTCTTGTTCCAATTTTATTCTATCTTGTTCCAATGCATCGAGTCCGACTACCTATTATTTCCTTCCACTGGAGGAAAAACACAGATAGAGCAGCTTGTTGATGTACGTACTGCTTCTTGAACTTGTAGTATAGAGCTTTATTATATTCCATTCATGGAGTATATCGACTTAACAACACTTCTAAATAGGTGTTGTCTATGGTTGGATTATCAAATGCGAACTAACTTAACACACTTACAATGAGTAATGTTTTTGCTTGAATTCCCAAAATGCAACTAATCCTAAATTGACTTTTTAATAATCTAAACATTTCTTGATGTGAATTTAAAACGAACCAATAATAGTAGACTTTTGCATACAGTTTATAGAAAGCCTACACACACGAATCAATATATTCATGCTGATTCACATCACCATCCTTCACAAAAGTACGGAACAATTAAAAGCTTATTTCGAAGGGCTAATGATATTTGTCATCCTGATGAACTTGATAATGGAATTGATAATCTAGAAGTGATTTTCCAGAGAGATAGCTTCAGTTATCACTAAATTAAAAAGACTTTTTGACCCAAGTCTACCAATACTACTGTTGAGGATACTAGCGGTAGTAAATATTATTTTTCTTCGCCTTATGTGAACGATGTTTCGAAGAAGGTCGGAAGAATCTTGTCAACATATAATTTCAAAGTTTCCTTCGCTCCGGTAATGAAAATCAAGCAGTTCATGAGACCTGTGAAGGACGTGATTCCCCTACAATCTTCGGGCATTTATAAGATTCCTTGTATCTGTGGAAAAGTCTACGTTGGACAGACCGGTCAAACTGTGAACACTCGCATTGCTGAACATAGATGATGCATAAGATTAAATCATCCAAATAAATCTTCTGTAGCTGATCATGCCATCAAGTTTTTGCATGACATCAAGTTTGAAGAAACAAGAATAGTCGCAAGATGCATATCGATTCATGGTAGATTGGTCAGAGAAGCAATTGAGATACTTAAGCATCCAAATAACATACTGATGATTTTGAATTATCAAATGTTTGGCTTTCTGTAATCAATAACACACATATATAATGACTATGTTTTAGTTGGTGTAGTTCTGTGTATATTTCGGATTATAAAGTACACTGAAGACTATTTGACACTGCAGTTGTGAGCCAAACCAATAGCAAAGAGTAGCGCTACGCTGTCTTGTTGAAATGTCGTGTATTTTGTAATTTGGGATGTTTGCGGAGCTTTACCAAGTAGGACATATTCCTCTGTTTGAGGTGGTTTTCCTCAAGCTTTGGGTGAATGCCCGAGGATTTTATTCTTTTTGTTTAGGTGTGATATCCACGTTATCACATCTAGTATTCTGTATATTTTCAGTTTCTAGTTACTTGCCTTGTTTTATTTTGTATCATTGTTTTCTGAAGAAGATCCTTGGTCAAAGGATCGGAACGTCAAAGTTTCAAATAAATATACAGAATTTAAAATCAAAAGTCGTTTTTATTGACATTTTAATTGGAGCACAGTATTCAAGATTTGATAAAAGTTATTATCAAGACTATTTGAATTAAAATATCTCCCAAAATAATCTTAATCTCAAACTTCTACAAAAAATCAGTTTAATATTCACCGCGATATTAAACTTTTAAGATGAAAAGAAAGCAATAATCATTTTCGAGCGATAATACAGTTTAAATGCTTGATTATTAATTAATCCCTATTAATAACAAGATTGGAATCTTTGAATTTAGTTCACAAATCTTTCAGATTATGCTAATAAATTGTAAATTTAACATGCTTCGATAACGTCGCCCAAGGGTGACTGATGTGTGATTATACTAATAAGTAGGGAACATGCGTATATAACATGCGTGTGTGTACTCCAAACATGTGTAAGCTTATCAAACGTATAATCGCATGTGCTTTGTTATTGTTCATGAAGTGTTGACACTTAATAACTCATTAAAAATTATGTATTATATAGTTATAAATATTAATCAGTTCGATACTCAATTTGAATTGAAAAGTATACGCAAACCCCACAAAGAAACCTCGTCGGTGCTTCTATTATTTCCATGTGTTATGATTTGAATCGGAAATTAAGAGAACAGCAATTTTATATATACAGGTGTGACACGACTTCGAATACATACGCTAAGGGTATATGTATAGAACATTAAATCAATCTCCCACCAAAAACAATTCTAGATTAAAATAAGACTAGGTTTCCTCCAGATTTCCAACAGGTCGATGCAGTTGTTTAGGTACCACGAGAGAATCTTTTTTCTTAGGAGGCTCTCTGAATATTTACAATTAATTAGATTTGATTTAATTGGGTTTCTCAGCGTTTTACACACAATCACAAGATTTACCTTTATATTCAAAAGAATTATTTTGATGTGATTTCAATTCTCTTCTTTTCGTCTTTTGATAGCTCACTATCTATCGTTTGCTCTTCTCCATATAATTACAAAATTTAGCTCAAATGCAAAATTTGAGCATTCTGGAATGATTTTTGGCGCATTTTTACAAAAAAATTGGAGAATCATCTAGATGATGAAAGCGCATTTTTGACAGCTCATGAATGCTTGTTACTTCAGAGATTTCGCAAATTATCATCTCTCACAATTACTGAGCTTGAAATCAAGCAGTTTGGGCAAACTTACGAAACAGCAGCTTCCATTTAGTACTAGTTTCAAGTTGACTATTTGATAGGTACATAATTTATGCATGTACAAACTCAAAAATATCTTTTAATCTTAATTGTTTAATTATTGACTGTCCAGAGGTCAAGTGCTGTACCTTAAAATGATAATTTGATCTTTATCAAAGCTATATAAGAAAAAAAATACAGCATAAGTAAACAAATTTTCATCCAATAATAATAATTCATTCTAATAAGCTTCAGATTCGCGTCAAACAAGTCATTGAATGAGTCCCGGACAGATTTGACAACTATACATAATAATAGTGACACCCGCGGCTAAAGTTGTAACTAAATTTTTATCTACTTTAATAAATTTTAGTTGCCATATCCCTGATGTCATATACATCTATGGACATTGTTTCACTTGAAACAAGTAATTGAATAATTTAATCTTCCACAATCACTGAGCTTGAATTAAAGCAATTTGTACAAACCTACGAAACAGCAGCTTTTATTTAGTACCAGTTTCAAGTCTGCAAATAGTATAGTTGCTGAGAACTCAGCGTCATGCCAGCCAGCCAGCCAGCCAGCCAGCCAGCCAGACAGCCAAAGTGAATATAATAGCGCTTTTTTCCAAGAAATGCGCTAAAAATGCGCTAAAAAATACGCTATTATGTGCACCTTGACTGTCTGGTTGGCGTGACGCTGAGAACTCAGCAGCTACAGCACTTACAGACTTGAAACAGGTACTAAATGAAAGATGCTGCTGTGTGGACTTGCACAAACTGCTGAATTTTCTTATTGATACACCCAGTTTTGGATGAAAATTGAAATAAAAATTCAAGAGGTAATTACTGCTGAGCTATGCATAATTGAAATCTGAAAGTTGCTGCACAGAATGAGGAACATGTCAGAAATTGAATTTTATATTCTAAATTTGGAGCCCTTATGGGTTAGTAGCCATTTGAGGGTAGAAACTTTTTGTTTCAATATCTCGCGAGTTACACAAGATATTGACATGCAGTGTCCGATGTTATTAGTATCAGAATAAGTTCAACTTTTGTCTTTACATTCAATTTGAGTTAGTACATGACCACCCATTACATATTTTCATGAATCTGTAGCTTTGGAGGTAGTTTTCAGGGATTTTTTTAATATAGCTTTAATAAAGATCAAATTATTATTTCAAGGTGAGCACATGACCCCCCGTTAGTCAATAACTGATCAATGAAGATTAAAAGGTATTTTTGAGTTCGTACGTGCACAAATTATGTACCTATCGAATAACCAACTTGAAACTGGTACTAAATGAAAGCTGCTGCTTCGTAGGTTTGCCCAAACTGCTTGATTTCAAGCTCAATGATTATAGGAGATGGTTATTTACAAAATCTCTGGAGTAACAAGCATTCATGAGTTGTCAGAAATGCGCTTTCATCATCTAGATGATTCTTCAATTTCTTATCTGTGCATGGCAATTGACGCTCCCTTCTTTTGAAGATTGAATGGATTGAGTCATAATTTTAAGCTTTTTGTCGTTGTTTATTCTCTAAATCCTCTTAGTGATCCTATTACCTTTTATCCATAAAATCCTGCAGCCCCTTCACTTCAAAGGACTACGTAAAGCACCCTGAAGATTTGAGTAGTCATCAGTGAATGGATAATGAAATCAACGAGATAATATATGTTAATATAAATGAATGAAAATAACATTCAGAACATCAAATGAACTTGCTGACTCCATCCTATCCTAAAAGTCTGAGACATAAAATGTCATCGAGATAAAAGTTATGACGCTTCAAATTAACTTTGAATTGCTTCGAGAGAAAGCAGTTATTACTGGACTTGACAGATTTGCAAATTATATTTTTTGGGTACGTTTACAAAATGTGCGTATTTTAAGGAATATACAATTGAGTGTTCATCAAAGTGGAAAAGTTCCTGCATCAAAGTATAGAGGAGAAATTATGAAAGAGAGTTCTCTCAATTGTGTTCATGTGTATACGAGAAGAGATCAAATACGGAATTATTCGGGTTATAAGGAATGCATTACTGAGAAGAAGCCTTTAAAGATGAGGGTATGCACGTGGATTTATGTAATTGTTGAATCGAATCTAGAAAGAATATACGAACTTATGAAAATATAATGATGAGAGGAAAAAATGCCCGGCTTTCTTTCAACTGTTTCACAACTTTGTACAATTCTTTGTTGCAATTCTTCTAAATTGCGTACTAGTGCTGCATGGACGAAACTTTTAAGATAGCCCCATACACAAGAATCAAGTGGTGTTAAACCCGGGGATTTAGGAGGCCATTGGACGAAACCTCCTTCTCCTATCCATCTTCCAGGGAACCTGTTGTTTAAGTGCTCTCTTAACACGAAGCGTAAAATCCATCTTGCATGAACCACATATTCATCCTTTGATTAATTGATACATTTTCTAAGAGCACTGGTAACTAACTTTGTAGAAAATCATGATAGTCGGCATCATTTAACCTAATGGGCAAGACAACTGGTCTTATCAAAGTGTCTCCTAAAATTCCGAGCCAGATATTGAGGTTAAATCGCTCTTGATGGTGTGATTCGACAATGGCGTGAGGATTTTCATTCATCCAAACATATTATTAAAATTAAATATTTCCTCTTTAGTAAAACTGGCCTCATCTGTAGAAAGAATATTCGGCGTTGGTCGACTAGCGCGCAAAGTTGCTTAAAGCCGCAAGGGTACAGTGCGAGTAGCGCGCGAGCTACCTGCGGTATACCTGCACATGCGACCTTTTTTATGAGCACTTTATTTTGCAAATATTTTTATTTCTTAATTCATCAAATAACAACAAAAAAGAGGATTTTAGCCTTTTTTGAATTTTTGTTCTAGCCTGAATCAAACTCATAGTAAACATTGGTATACAATATAAACATAGGTATATGGTACGGCGGATAGATTCCCTTGCAACATTTTTCCTTGTGTTTTTTGGAGGTTTGATTGAATGATTATGAATAAATGATTTGTTTAAAAAGGAGCCCATCGTCATGCGATGTTACGCAATCAATTACTATTTGTACTTAATCTCTCAATCCACGCCCACCTTCCTTGTTAATTTGTACTGTTGATCTTACAAGAGAGGTCACAACCCCGCAGAAACACAAGAGTGGAAATGTTGCAGAAAGATCTAGGAAATAACAAAGAGAAAACATGAAAATGTTGATCATAAATTGAGTATATAAGTCTCAATAATTCGTCGATTGCATAACATATCATACCTATGCGGCCGTACCATATAGCTATGTATATTATGAGTTTGGATTATTAAAATTCAAAAAAGGCTGAAATCCTTTTTCTCCTCTATTATTTGATAAATTGAAAAATGAAATGATTTGCAGAACAAAGTACATTTTTATTTTTTGTTTGAGCGTATAAAAAAGGTCGCGAGTGCAAGTATACCGCAGGTAGCTCGCGCGCTAGACGCACACCGACTTTGCGCGCTAGTGGTACAAAAAGGGGATTATTTTATAAGCTGCGCACTACTGGTACATGCCCGTAAAATCCACAAACAAAATTCCATTTTGGCTTGGTAATCAGGAGGATTAAGGACTTGTACCTATTGAAAGTCGTGCGGATGCAGAAGCTTAGAATGTAGAGTTCTCTAAACAAGAGGACCACTAACACCCACTTCAGTGGATATCCTTCTAACACTTGTTTCAGGATTTTCTTCAATAATATCTAAAACTCTTTCTTCAACTTCGGGTGTAAATACTATTCTCGGCCGTCCACTATCGGCAGAACGTTTATGTAGTGAACCAGTATCCCTCAGACGTTGGAAATTTTTTGAAAAATTTCTGAATGAACGCAATATAAATTTAATTTCAATATTGGAATAAAAATGCATGTCATACGTTGTAATATAAGAATACCTTTTATTCTTGAGGACTTCCTACCGGAACAATGATTATTCCAGATCAATTGGAATAAACTACTTTTAGAGATAAATAAAACTTTATTGCAGCTACATCGTTTAAGATATCAGTTTTTTATCTTTTTTTGGTGATAACTTAGATGCCAAAATCGCAATAAAGAGTTTTATTTACTTTTTAAGAACTTTTTCAAGTGCTGTATTCGATTTTTCCTTTTCCAACATATTTCTTGGGATGTTTATAGCTGGTTTGATTGGGCGAATTATTGAGAGATTTAGAACGAAATGCACAAATTCTTTATCTCGAATAGTTTCTGATAATATTATCACTGCCTTTCACATACAGTCTTCCATTAATTTACAATTCAAGTTGTCATTCTTAGGGCTCCGTACCTCATATTTTGCATGAGAGAGCTGTTATAATGAAACTGTTATATCGATCTCTCTACGTTTTACAATACTTGCGTTATTTATATGAAATTTGGAATGATGTGAGCTTTGATATTGTTTTCCGACACAAAAGAAAATAAAAACTGGAGTAAGGTATGTTGGTTATCAAACAATGAAATTTTCAATTGTATGTTCCGTTTTTTTAAACATCAAAAAATTAAACACGTTTGACCAACACCGTGACGAGTAATATAATTGAACTGGTGTTGTGTATGGTTTGCTGCATTGAATTGTACCTTGTATCAATCTCTCTCTCAAACCTTACATTCAATATCATCTCAACCCCATGATTGACGTTTGACGAGCTCATAATAGGTGATATGGAAATGCTGTTTTAGATGTTATTGTAACAATGAATTTCGGAAATTCTCACATATTTAATCTCCAACTAGTTCATCATTTCTCAAAATGATAAACAAGAATATCACGTTTCCTAGTTACAGCAAGTAATTAGGGTAATTTCTCTGACGAAATCACAATGACAGATTGACAGAACATACATTGCTAAAAATTTTGATTGAAATAGTTCATTAGTCGGACATCAAACATTGAAGGCACCACGGGAGTGGAACAGACGATAATGTCTACGGTCAACGGAGGCCCTCGAGAAGTACACTGTTGGTCTCAGATATTATTGTCCTTTTAACATCCTTGATACCTTAATTACTATAATGTTATATGATATATAAATTATTAATAATCATTGATCATTTATTGGAATAAATTTTAATAATAATTGCTGTTATTATTTGCAACATCTCATTGGGAATTTGCTACATTATGTTGCTTTGTTCCATAATATCCGTTGAGATATTGATTGAATTATAAGCTGTACTGCATTAATAATGACTAGAGTCGTCGGATTCTTAGTTGAGTAAGAATATAATACGATCTAACGATAATCTAGAATAATAAACGTGTTTGCTGGATCAACGCTGTTTTATAATCTAATGGATGGATTACTACTGTTTTCAAATTTTCAGTAATATACTGTAAAATCTATTTAGAATTTGATAGTTTTCATTTATATTCAATCTTGTTTAGTCTATTTATGAATGAACAATATAATGCAAATTAGAGAATCTTGGATGTCATCGGATAGTGGGACGTATAAATGATTAAAAATTCAAGGGACAGCGGTGCAATCGGCAATAATAGTCATATCGATTAATTGATGATGCTCTATAATAGTACAATAACATTTACATGGCTTTGATAATCAGCCTAGTTCAATAATCTTCCAGCATGAATTACTAAGAGTCCTTATTTCAGTCCTTGGTTCATTTTAACTGAGTTATCGACTATTATTCATATCGATAGTTATATATTATGTATATATTTCTACGCAAAATAGTTTGTGAGAGTAAAATTTGGGGCTCGGCTCTAATATCAAGCAAACTAAGTCACAAGTTCACATAAATTATGGACCTTTGAACATATAGCAGTTACATTTCCGTTGTTTATAATAAGTAGGACATGAAAACAACACTGTGTATGGTTTAATAAATTTTTGTAATCTGTAGACAAATTAAGTGTGATTTATATGCAGTACACTATTGCTGATAAGTTTTATCATTAATTTGGTTTCTGGAACACGTCAAGAGATTTGCAGTTGATTTGAATTCCTTGAAATTGTGGCTGAATTTTTTATCAATGCATTTTCATATATTATGTACCAAAACTCATTTATATTCTATAAACGGTAGTATTTATCATGAAATATGTAATAACGAATACAATTTCTTGAATGATTTGGCACAACATTCACAAAAAACATTTTCCAAAATCATCAGGAGTTTCTTTATTATCAAAATTTAAATTATTATAAAATTCGTTATATTTTTCTGAACCAAAGAAATATTGAGAATCATAATGTGGAATTGGAATTATTATCACTCATATTTGTATCAAGGTCGTGAAGGTTATCTTTTTTGGTCGAATCTGTTGTTTGCGGCCGAAGCGTAGCTGATCTGTCAAAAAATACTTCATGAACACTTTATATTTACCTATATGGGCAGCTTGATGAACTCTTTAAGAAACAGTTTTCGCTTAAATAGTACATATATTCTTCCGTCAACCTCTGTAGTTCTTGCAATTCAAAAAATAAATACGCATTTTTTGTTATGCAGGGGCCACACTTATGTCTAATGCCGTTAAGTAAGGCGTTATGTGACAATTGACATATTGTCATTGATAATGTGTTCATTATTGAATAACGCCTCATTTAATGACATTAGACGTAAATGTGGCCCCAGCATTAAATGTCAACTTGATGGAAGACAATAAAATAAAACAGTTTCAACGGCAACTAAGATTTACAATTGCAATGTTTTAGAAATAAATAGATAAAATGATGTGATTTTGAATTATTTCGTATTGATCGCCTAAAAAACGTTGTGTGCACCTCGGCCTACAGTTCTTTTTTGATCTCACCTGAATTGCAGCCTCAGCTACGCTTCAGCCGCAAACAACAGATTCAACCAAAAAAGATAACCTTTACGGCCTCGATACACAAATAACTATTTTAGAAATAAGTAATTTGGCTCTATCGTATTTGATATCAATTTGAAGCTCTTGTGGAGATATTTTTAGTAGAAGTATCAAAAAGGACATTTGAACGATTGTCAATTGTTTCTTCCACAAATCATTAGAATGATGTCTAGTTTGGTATCAATTTTAAGCTTTTGGGGAGATAAACTTAGCAGACATCAAAAATTATTGATTGAGTAGTGGAATCCACATTATCATCTTCAAATTACACTTCCGGCCACCATATTTGGAAACTGTATGTTCCAATGAATTATAGACTCTAAAAATCAAGAAAAGTACTCCCTATTTTCAGAAATACACATTTTACGTAAGAATTAAAATAACCGCCATCTATCACTTTATCAAAGACAGCTGTGACTTTGACAAAGATAGTTGTCCCTCTGAAATATGCAATTGATAGATGCGACACACTAAATTTCTGAAACAGTGATGAAACTGATCACGAAATTAACGGTTGGGGAATTTTTATGTGAGTATAATAATTGGAGGACTCCGGAACTCAGTCAATCAGCTCAACAGTTTCGGCTATATCTCAGTCATCTTCAAGAGCGAAAAGAATTGTGGAGTTTAAATATGAAACATGAATTCAAAAGTTGGATTCCAGTGAGCTTCAACAATATTATCCATTATTTCTCATACCAATTGAGAGAAGCATCTTATGTATTTTATGGAGCTCACAGAGATAGTCATAGTATTTTTTAATAGCCACGAATATTTTCATAAGATAATTCTAATTCATACATCTGATTCTGACGTAAAGCACAAGAAAAAAATATTTGCCTTGCTACCACAAAAGCGTAGACTAGATTAAATTAACATTTTAATCCATTTGTTTATCTTCAGATCTCATTTCACGTTTTTTCTTTGACTGTCTGTAAACTAAAAAAATTGCTTAAAATATATTACTACGTTCTTGCAAATAGCGGGAAATATGTTTACAAGTTGATTTACCAAAGATGTTTTTCTAATACTTTGTACAAATTGACGTAAATTAGTTTCGCTACTTGATTATCAGACTGCAGTAATTCATGTATTCAAGAAGTAAAATTGTGGATAATTTCTTGATTGATCTTGAAGGGAGTATAAATGTGGATTGAAGAAGAGTCTTAATATTCTAGTAGCTCATCATTATCCCTATTTTCAAGCAGTACAATCGAATTGTACCATTAACATAATAGACGGGAAGATGGTGACATTTTATACCGCATGCCTTTTTGAGGGTTGAAAATTCACCCCTTGATAAGAAATATGAAAAGGTTATTGTCCGATGCACGCTTTTTGATCATAGTGCAAATTTCAATTATATTAAAAAAAAAAAAAACAACATTTTGCATGCCTTTGTAACGTGAATAGTTCGAATGAACTAGTGAAAAAAGTTAAATTCCGTGTTTTCAAATTGCATGCCGACGAAAAAAACCATTTAAGGGTGGCAAATTATATAATAAGAGAGATCCTGGCTAATTGGTTTTACATGTGTGCAAGATTTCCCAAAAATAATAGATATTTCCTGGCCTTGGTGCATGCTATTCTATTATTGTATACGCGTATCATCGTTCTTTTACGCCTCAAATAAATAGGGCCTCATTAGCAAATTTGGGTTGAATTGTGATAAAGTTTAAATAAAACAAACCGTTTCAAAGTATACTTAAATACAAGAGCAGTTACCAAACAGATGCTGTTTTAAGTCTTTGCAAGCAAAAAGACAATATGTCTAGGGAAAGCAAAAACAAATCGCAAAATATCTTTTCCCAGAATTGAATTAGATATTTTGTTGTATGAAATATTAACTGAAGTATTTACTTTTGGTAAATATTGAAATTTGAGTTTACTCGTACAATGAGCGGTAATCGAACTCAGTACTGTTTGATAACCTCCGAAACTGTTGTTAAGTGTTGGTGTGACAGGAGTATTTAAGACCCATGTGATTTGAAAGATAAGATATGACTGACATTTTATAGAAAGAGATCTTTAGCGATAGTTCAGTTTTGTTACAAATTTCCTCTAGATTACAAGCTTCTATAAAGCATTTTTCATCTTCAATAGTTCATTATAATGTCATCAAAAATGATTACCTATAAATGTGACGTCAAACAACCATTTGCCAAAGTTCCGTGATAATTTATAAATTGAAATAAATAAAATTATTGTGTAGGATTAATTATAAGGGTTTTTATAGAATAAATATTGGTTAAATCACTTGATAAAACGATTTGCGGTTGAATTGAAATATCAGTTGATAATTCGAAGTGAAAAATAAATTGAAATAATTTGAATTCAAATTACCGTCACTAGCAGTTATATTAAAGGTATGTACTATTTCCATATGATTTACTGATATAATCAATAAAAATTTGTGAATGTTGTCATTTGGTGGAGTACAATAAAATATTGAAAGATGTCGGTGTTTCCAGTAGGATTGATGCTAATGAACTTATATACAAGAATGCACTGTTTTGTCGAGCTTTTAACTGATTGATTATATAATTCAATTTTGAGTATAAGGAAGTACTGTTCCCTTAAACTTTCAGGATCCGTTTGACATGGTGCATCAGATGCTGTGTTGCTAATAAATACACGGCGATATAAATGAATTAAAATTTGATTTGGAAAATGTGACAATACACTTTCCTTGTGATTAAAATACTAATACATTCTGCGACCAAATGAAATTGAACTGGATAATTACTCTTTTGTACCTCAAAAATGATACTTTTTCGGATATGCTATTGAAACAAGAATCACGAATCAGTCTGCATTGTATCCTTCATATTCTCTATGAATTTGTAACACGTATTCATTAACACACTATAATCATAATTATGGACTAATTTTGACAATATTCTTGCTTGATAACAGCCCGATATCAGAGATTAGGGTCGGTTAATTTAAAAGCAGGAGGCTTAAAGACAATCTAAAAATCAATGATCAAGAAATATTTCATGACAATTTTTTTTAATGTTCTGGCTAGATAATATACAGGATGCTCAAATAAAGGGTGAAGAATATTCATGACATATACATTTCGATGAGATGATTCACAAACAAAAAGAATTTTTTCAAAAAGAAGAGTTCATTTCAACTGTCACTGGTCGACACGAAATTCTTGATGAAGCTAATAAATGAGTATTTCACCCACACGATTAAGTACCTATCATCGATACTTTGAAATTATTAGAAGGTCATTTTTCATCTGATATTATCAAGCTTTTCAAACATTGTTTGATTTCTTGTTTCTTAATTTTCAATGGTAATTTTTACAAGCAAATCGATGATGTTGCCATGGGTTCTCCTATTTCTCCATCCATTGCTAATTTTAACATGGAGAATTTTGAACAAGAAGCTTAAAGCACAGCACTGTTTGGCTACGTTATGTTGATGATGTTTTTGCTGTTTGGCCTCATGGTAGAGATGAATTGAATGTATTTTTGGATTATCTGAACACGCAACATAGAAACATTGATTTCAGTATTGAGGTTGAAGGAAATAACTGTCTTCCTTTTCTGGAAGTTCACCTGGAGAAACAAGATAATGGTAAACTCATCCATTCGGTATTTAGAAAGCCGACTCATACAAATCAATATTTACATGAGTCCTCCAATCACCATTCAGCTCGAAAATTTTGCACCATTAAAACTTTATATCAGAGAGCCTCTACTACTTTATGTCATCCAAGTAAACTGTCTGAAGAAATCAAATTTTTAGATGATGTTTTCTTGAAGAACGGTTATAATGAAACACAGATCAAGAGAGCACTTAGACAGAAGAATTCTATTCCTCCTGTTCAAGGTCCAAATAATAAGAAAATATTTGTTACGTTACCTTACGTAGCTAATTTAACCCATAAAATTGGAAGACTTTTACATAAATATGACATGAAAACATCTTACACTTCCAATTTGAAAATTCGAAATCTTATTGGTAATTTCAGAGACAGATTTCCTCTACAGTATCCAGGCATATACAAAAATGTGGCAAAGTATATATTGGACAAACCAAGAGGACTGTGGAACAAGACTGACAGAGCATTCTTGTCATATAAGATTGAACCACCCAGAAAAGTCTGCGGTGGCTGAGCAAGCCATTCAAGAATTACATTGACTTTAAAAATATGAAGCTTCTGGCTAGAGAGAACAATTGGTTCAAGAGGCTTATAAGAGAAGCAATAGAAATGAAAGAATCACCTAATAATTTGAATTTGAATACTGGTTATGAACTCAATCGATCATGGTTACCAGTCATTTGTTTATAATTTCAAGTTATTTTTATCCATAAATCTACTTGCAAGAGTTACTTTAACACCACCTTCTGAAGATCTGTGGATGGTTCAGTTATGTGCCAAATCAAAAAGAGTAGAGCCAGATTGACCTAGAATCACAAGGAGTTGACTATTTCCCTACTTAGACCTTCATTTTTATCTCCTGAAGACCCGTGGACATTGAATTATATGTTAAACCACAAGCAGAGCTCTACGATCCTAGGAGTTAATATTTTATCTAGTCACCTTCTGTATTTTTGTTGTCTTGAAAATTTTTGTTTATTTATTTATTATACTTTTACACTTGAAAAGGCAGCACATTGCTGTTGAAAAGTTGTGTTTCTTATCATTTTTATATACAGAACTTCTCCAAATAAAGCATATCTAATAAATAAGTACAAATATTCATCAAAATTCATTTGTTTTTTATCAATGAATGAGAATATTTTATAGTGAATGTTAAAAAAGCCCTTCTTCCATCACCACACAAGCTCTGTATTTTTTTAAAAATAATGCCTTTACTCTTCAAAAAGTGCCCGACTTTCTTAGATTTGCTTTACACAGCTTTGCAAAATTCGTTGTTGCAATTCTTCTGAATTTGGTACTGGTGTTATATAAGCCAGACTTTGAAGATAGCCCCATACAAAAAACTCAAATGGTGTTAGATCCGAGGATCTAGGGGGCCATTAAACGAAACCTCCTCTCTCTATCCATCTCCCAGGGAATCTGTGGTTTGAGTGCTGCCTAACACAGAGCGTAAAATGAACCACATATTCATTCTTTGATCAATCAATACATTTTATAGAAACACTGGTAACTCATTTTGAAGAAAATCGTAATCTGCGGCACCTTTTAGCCTATTGGGCAAAACAATTGGTCTCTTAAAGTGTCTCCTAAAATTCCGAACCAGATATTGAGGTTGAGTCGCTCTTGATTGTGTGATTCGACAATGGCGTGAGGATTTTCATCTATCCAAACATGATTATTATAGAAATTGATTATTTCATCTTGAGTACAACCAGCCTCATCTGTGAAAAGAATATTCGAAATTATCGGCATTTTGGTGTAAAATCCACGGACAAACTTCATTCTGGCTTGATAATCAAGAAATTGGAATGAAAGTGGTACGGATGAAGAAGTTGAGAATGTAGAGCTCTCCAAACAGAAGGACCACTGATACCCACTTCATTAATATCTAACACTCTTTATTCAACCTCGGGTGTAACTACTGTCCTCGGCCATGCACTATCGGCAGAACGTTCATGTAGTAAACCAGTATCCCTCAGTCGTTGGAAACTTGAAAAATTTCAAACTGATGTACAGATTTTCTCATTCTCTTCCAAATTCTATATATAGATAATAAATGTTTAGTTGAAATTTTTAATATGTCATATTTAATATATCGGAGCATCCTAATAATATGCTCGGTGAATATGAAGACTTATTTTGTGTGGTATGGCTGTGAACCCTAAATTTCGCCCACAGAAAGCTGCCCTCTTTAATACCGCTTTTCACCTTTGTACATATCTGATATTAAATTCGCATTTCTTTGATACACCGCGTGTGTAAATTCATAATTTGACCTACAGACTTTGTGATATGTAAAGCAGCCATATAAATAATTACAAAGTTAAATATCAGAGTAGTTTGAATTAATCCGTTATGTACCTAAGCTTCATGCACACTGTTTCACCTTTCATACATTCATTAACACTGTTACGAATAAGGTTTGCTTCATTCATTAGAGTAATTTCAGTATCTAAGAGGATTAATTTTCAGTACATATTATTTGTTGACTTATTGCATTAGAGGACATTTGTTTGAAATAACGTCTAGTATTGGCTTTTATGTATTGAGGGATTGTTGGAACTGAAAGTTGGATAGTACATACCGAGTGAAATGTTTCATATAAAAGCTTGGTGATTACCGATAGCGGAATTTAATCGAGAGTTGAAGAATAACTAATTAATGAAATTATAATTTATATCAGAATTTCCATAATGGATATAAGTGATGTATTCACTTTTTCAATTAATAATTTGGTACTATTATAAGAAAGTTATCCTAGATTTGATTTTGTCTCTCTCACTGACATGTCAAAATAAATTACATCCACCGATTGTAGTGGAACAATTGCGGACTATTCTATTTATTACCAGAATCTCAAATTGATGATGATTTAAAAGTTAAATAATTGACAAAATGTGACAAATGCATGTACTGATCCAAACAAATTGCATTGAAAATAGATTTAACTGACATGTTTTGTTCAGCGTTAATTTTCCTACGTAATTAAATTTGCATGTGTTATACCGTTCGAGCCAAAATAATTTGGAAATAAGTGTCTGATAGATACTTTTTTATTAATCCGAAAGCTCTGGAATGAAAGTCAAAAGATTTTTTTTTGATACATTTCCATTGAAGAAAGACTTTTTTGCTCCGAAAAAATTACTTTACTATCAATACAATTTTGAATTTTAATAATGATTAGCAGAATAAATAGTTTCTCACAAGAATCAAGAAATAATCTTGATCATGGAATCAAGACAAGACCGAGACAAGAATCAAGACTTCTTGTGAAGAAATCTTGATATCTTGACAATTAATTCTTCAAATCTGCATATTTATTAATCTATTATTGAAATATTGAAATCTGCTGTGGCCATTACAGTTTCTCCCCGACAATAAGTTTCATTGCCAGTCTCATCACTGTTCCATGAATTTAGGAGGGTCCTACCAACTTTCAAAGTGATATTTGTTATTGTCAGCTGTGGTAGTGAGGTGGGCTACAAGTCTTTCGAGACAATCTGATCTCACGATCTATTTTATCATTTCTCTGCTTATAATTCTTCGGTAAATTCAGATCGTCAAAGAATTTGATTATTTGATGCAGGGCGGTCTGTTTCATATCTTCGGGTGTAGTAAAACGGTCTCTGATTGTGTTACGTCGTTTTTGCTTCTTCACGGTACACAGGCAACAGATATCATCGTTTGATAGACCCATTTTTTAAAGATGGTATTGTAATGTTTATTGCTTGAAGAATCAGTTTGTAATTAAATAAAAGTCACTATTTAATAATCTACATGAAATAAAAACTTCATTCTCTTTATGTCACTAATAACACTATATTTATTTATTTGTCACTTAATTCTAATTTAAACAAGGTCACAGATATTTATATTTCACTATTTATATACACTGTTCACTTTACTGTCACTGTTCTAGTTCCATTTCACCAGTACTACTCTTATTACTGTACTGTACTACACATATTTTTTTGCTTGGCCTTATATAGAGAAATATTGTTCTCTCGAATTTTCCATTTCTCGACTTTTTCCATTTCTAGAAATCACTAGAGGCTTCCATTGGGAGGGGTGATGTGCTGCGACGTGGCGCGGCGTAAGCGACGACAAGAAACTCCTCCCCATACTACGTCGTCTTTACGAGCTCCCCCTCCACTCTCGCACGTCACAGTATCTAAGGTGACCATGACCTGTTAGAAGTCCAGTGATTGTTCTGAAATCCTGTTTGTTAAGTTTGAGCAATTCAGTTGCTTTTGCGCTTGAAGATGGTATAAATTTTTTGGCTTGCTTATGCCCATCGGTATTACGCCAATATGAGACTTTTCTGCGTTCCTTCCATGAATCTATTGTATTTTTAATGTGGGCATATGATACACCACAATGTGGTTCTGGACTAATAAAAGCCAAGGTTGCTCCTATTTTTGCTAGGAGATCTGCTTTTTCGTTTCCCTATTACCCAAGTTAAGTATACTTTGTTGTGTACTACCAATTTATTAAGGGTGGACACGCTGATTCAATCGTGTTTGATTTGAGTGCCTGTATAGCTTAGAGTCTGTCCGTTACTATTACATTGTCACAAATTTTATTTAGAATAATTTATTATACAGGTTACAGTGCGAATCTTCACTTTACAAACTCGTATCTTCACAATTTCGCGCACAGTTCAATCACTGAATGAATTAATTTCCCTCTTAGCTTACGCTCTTATATATCCAAGCCGACAATGGGCCAACATTCAATTGCCTAACAGTTGTTGCCTGGCAATCACCGAACATCTTGTGACCATAGCCTGTCAATCATGTCCGATAATTGAACATCGACCCTGTCAATACCAACTAGGATTACAGTTACAGCGAATTCAAATAAATAATTATGTGACCTAATTACTACAAATATTTCATATTTGTGACAATATGTTTGTGTCTTTACTATCTCTTAGAAGATTCAGGAAGGCACAAGTAGTAATAGCGCTTATTTCTGCTTGAAAGATGGTTGTATATGTGCCCAGGACCTCTGAGTGTGAAGTATTCAGCCCGCGTATACCAATTCCAATAGTTCCGTTGATGTTTGATACATCTGTATAGTCCTCTTCTGATAAATGAGGTTCCATCTATTCATTCTTGACGACTCTGTATAATCGTTTCAAAATTGATTTCGAAGTTCAATCTTCTGATTGTTAGGTAGTCTTTAGGAATCTTCTTTCTCTGTGAGTATTTTGACATGCCTTGTTAGATTCCCAAGCTTGTATTGATTCTTCTTAGTCTGAGGGCACAGGTTAATGCAACCTTTTCAATGTGTTGCTGTAGAGATGTTGAGTCTAGTCAGACTTCTATTGCCGCTGTTGCCTAGGAGTGAATTGCCCCTGTATGAAGGCAAGCTAGTCTTTGCAGTTTGTTTAGTTTGTGTTGCGCTGTCACTTCATTAACTTTTGGCCACAAGACCAGTGGGTCTGACAATAGCATTTTTGGCTGCAGTCTTCATGTTTTTCCAAGTAATTAAGGACAGGTCCACATCATTTGGGTGGCTTTGTTGATAGCTCTACTTGAGTGTTCAGTCCATGTCAGCTTACTGTCCAGCGTGATACCAAGGTATTTTGTTGTTATGCTGAACTGAAGTCTGGTGTTATTCAGAGTAGGGGCTGTTGAGTCAAGCTTCCTCTGTTTTGTACATAAAATTGATACTGTTTTGTTTGGATTGATCTGGAGGTTGACCACCTCGCACCAATTCCAGACAATGTTGAGGTCCGTTTGCATAAGACTTGAAATATGCTATCAAATGATCCTTTTACTATAATTACTATATTATCAGCGTAGCCTTGTACTTCGAGGACTGCGCTGCTCAGATTTGTGACGAATTGGTCAACAACTAATGACCAAAGGGAAAGGGATAGCACCCCACTTTGAAGGTATCTTCTAGCGACTGTTACAGTGATTGATCCTCCTCCCCTGTTTGCAGTGATTAGTCGGCTACGCAGTATTGCGCTGATTCACCATCTGGTTCAGATGTCTAAACATTATCTATAAGCTCCAAATGAGGTGTTATCATAATCTCACTTATAGTCTGAATCTTAATTTTTATATATGACTCAGAGAACAATTCCAATATTTTTTGTGAACAGTCTGACCAAAAAAGAGTTGGATGCTCCTAGATACTTTTGCTTGATATCATACTCATATTTTAATTGTGTCTGGGGGATGTATGGCCCCTACGGTAGGTCTGCCTTTTTACAAAAAGGATTGAAATTATTCTCTGAGTATTATATATAAAAATTAAGACTCAGACTATTAGTGAGATAAAGCTATTTTCTGTGAGCTTCAAAGCGTCTAGTAAAAATTACCGCCGATAGAAAGTATTTAGTAGTGTTGATTATCAATTTTTAACAATATTCTTTAAGACATACATAAAAATTCGCATTCAGACTTTGAGAGAAGTAAGTAATTTTTTAACGTATCTCTAGCACCTGGTATCTGCAAATTGGCCGTCAGCCCAAGCAAGCAGCTATGCGTATGATCAACGTACATACTAATACTATATATATATATATATATTTTGTTTCTCAGAAAATAAAAAACAATAGTTAACAGCTATAAATTAGTTGTAAGTGAGTAAGGATTAACATTAGAATTGGAATTTCGTTACAGAAGAAAATTTAGTGATCCTTGTCCTATTCGTTAGTTTACCGAAGTTGTTTAAAAGTTCCTAGCTTGCGCTTTCTCTTATAAAAGTTAAATTATACTAATATTCCGTCAAAGCATTCAAATTTCATAATAGCGAACTTTTGATTAATTTCTTCTTTAATCTCACCCCGCAAAAAAAGTATAATACAATAGCCATACAAGTATAGTTTGTAATACAATCTAGCTAAAGAACTGAAGTAATTTAACTATTGCTTCAAGCTTTAAAAATAAAATGGAAGTAAAATAGGATTGTACTCGTAAAGTTTGTTGTTTCACCTTAAAGTCGGTTAGCAATTAAAATGCAAATCACTAAACTTTGTCACTCCCACTTGGAAACTAATTGCTCTTTAATAAAAAAAATCCAACATTTTGAATGGTACTCTTTTTCTCAGATGCCTTTATTGTGTTTTGATTACCCACGACTGAACACTTTGTGTTTTAATTTATGTTCTAAAGTAGGGAAAACATTTAAATAAATTTTAATCACAATTTTATCTAACTTTATCGAGTATTCGATAACAATTCTATTAAATTTCCATGAATGAGTGAAATTTTAGAAGAATAACTAGAAATATGAAACTGTGTGAGTTTTTCGCTCGAATTGACAAATAAAGTTTCAGTCTCTTGAAAAGTGTAGTAGAAGAATAATTCAACTATTAAAGTTTATAATACGGACCATAAGTAACATAACTAGTTTCAAACTTGGTAGGTTTCTTCTAGGAACCTAGCTTGAAAGTATTTGTTCAGAATAGGGAGATATTATAGGATCTCTATAATGGAGACCTTTTGAAACAGTTTCAAGAAAATGTTTATCCTAACTCTGCTGCAATTCAAGTTGAAGTACTTAATCAAAATTTACTAACTAGTGTCGAATTCTATTGCAGTTTATGGTACAACTGGAGAAGAAAGGTATAAATAGAAATTTAAACAAAATTAATGCATGAACACCGCTCGCTTCCTCCAAATCCGTGTTTTGTTGAAACTGTCACGATTTCTGTTATTTGGGCTTTAACAAAATCTTATGATACTATCAATTGGCGATATACTTGGAATGAATCTTTATTATTATGAGAAGTTTGATTAGGAATGGAACATAGTGACGTGGGTTGGTTCCAATTGGTTTTTTATTTTTTTTGCTTGGTTTGACCCTAGGGACCAACAATCCCGATTGAGGAAGTATTTTTTTCTTATGTTTTTGATTGATTAATTCATAAAATGTTGTTAGATGATGAACCTTTAGCAAACGAAAAGCTACAAAGATCTTTTACATTCTTCCTACTTCATTTCCTGTCTGACATAATTAATTCTCTGTTTTTGTTTACTGATAAAACAAGATGTAACTCTCTGCTGTTCTTGACGTTTTATAATTCTTCTCACTAATGTTGCCATAATCTAAAAATTCTATTAAAGGTAAGGCAATTTAAAAATGATTACATAGAATAAACTTTTTCAGTTGATTTGACGTTTGTACTTACAAAAAACTCCAAATTCATTTTTAACATACTTCCAGGTGCACTCCAATCGTAATAATTATGTTACGCTTATTGTAAATGTGAGAAAGTTTCTACGTTCATTTAGAACTTGGTCTAAAAAAACTGACCAATGAGGCTGAGAAATCTCCAAAAATATTTATTAATAAAGGGCAAAAAAATAATAATTTGACGACAGTTTTCCATTTAAATCTTTAAATATTCACCTCACGCATTTCAGAATGTGGAGATCCCTGGAGACATTTACTTTTCTCAAGATTTTCTCTTCTATTTCCTTAATTTTATTCTCGCCACGAGAAGCGCTCAAGCCTTTCAGTGTTTCATCCGCAAATTCAGAATGCATTAAAATCATATTTATTATTTCGCGAATTTTCTATTCTGTTTGAGCGTGAAATCGCAATGTTTACCTCCCACACTAGGTTACTAGGTCATGAACACGTGTATTTTAGGAAATTACGAATGGAGTATGAATAATCAACATGATGAATGTTTTAGTGTAAATTTTGCTGTAAATTGATTTAATCTGTTTCTCATTACTTGTTTAATGACATATTTAGAGTGACTATGAAATTATTGTCGGAAGAAAATTGTTACTATACAAGTTGTACATTACTTGAGGTACATATAATAGAATTTGCCGAAATTTGACACTTGATCCAGTAGAATGGACCAAATAATCGGAGTAAGAAACTAGATTTATTCCTGATTTCCATAATTTATATTGAATATGCAAGGTTCACACAAATAACTCAGGTGTACCTAATAAACATATGGGCAAATGAATAATTTTTGACAAATTTCAAGTGTACTAAGCTATTTTGGGTAATATAGTTCATTTGCTGACCAATCAGTCAAAGTCTTGTATCACAATAGGAAATATGCATGAAATTTAAATTTGGTTCAAATATTTTTTTTCCGAATTTTCATTGGCCGGGCATTTGTACTAAACCATAATTTTGGTATTTTATACCTTTTCATTTGCTTGAAATGAATAAATAAAAATGCAAATCAAGCGCGGGAAATTCAAAGCTGTAAAACGCAGCACCATTGGTTAAAACGAAATGTGACGTCAAATACTATGCCAACAAGTGCGCACTGCTTACATTTGTATGACATTGCAGGCTTTTGATTAGAAAACATAGTAATAACGTGTGTCTTGTAAATTCATTTATAGTTCAAGTGTAGCTTAAGCATCCTAGTGAGATCATAAATCATTCAAGAAAGTGGTTTTGTGAAAGCACAATCGGATAATCTATCAAGAATAGATCCATTCATGATGTCGCCTCATTTTCTTTCAAATCCAAATTTTACGTGCGCTGAAGTAAAAAGAGTGAACACTGCGAAGTAATTATTCAATAATAACACATTATGTACGCTATCTTGATAAATACAATCCAAAATATGGAGAGCAGTAAATATAACCTATAATTTTTGTTTATTTCAGAACAAGCTAATGTTAAACGAAGCCGCATACATACGCTGTATTTTATTGCTAACTAATAACTAATCACATATAATGTTATTCATGATCTGTCAAATTCATTATGATACTTCATTTCTTCTGATAACCTTACATCATTTTTTACGTATTTTCAAACCTGTTTGGATTGGAAAAAAGACTCCACCAGGTTCATTTCTAATAATATTTTGCATTCAGACACAATGCAATACTTATAAACTGACTTTTGAGCTTTTTTAATACCGAAATAAGCTTAGAATGAAAACACCTGTAGTAAACAATGGACTGTAATGTCACTGGACATAGTATCTAACGTCATCAATAGAGCGCGCAAAAAATGGCGGCGTTTAAACAGCTGAAAATTATTCTCAGTTTCAAATATTTTTTTAAACTTGATTACAGCACTTTTAAACATCATTCATATTTTTTACCATGTTATAATGATGTAATCAGTGAGTTAGAAATATAAAATAAATTCATGAATATACCCTATTGTGTGTATGTTATTGTGAGATATAATTGTTTTGTAGGTGGGAAACTGTGTTTGAACTTGACCGGTCTTTTGTAGTGTGATATTGATGAAAACTTTTATCGTAACTACCAGCAAATCTGATAAAATAGTCTTCGCTGTTGTTCTGTTATAGTTCCTTATTTATGATAATCCTTTTATGTCACTTTATAGAAGGAAATTCACAGCAAAATTAATTTTAATGAATAGTCTGGAACAAGATTAGCTTCCAATCTTTTGGAAATCATATTAGAGGAGTAATATGGATTATGGATCAGAAAGTTCATTTGAAGGAATTTTATTCGTGATTTATAAAGGTTTGTGAATTATATTTTAGATAAGTTAGGATGAATAACAGTATTATTCGAACTGTTTGATATTCAAGTAAGAATGACTGTTCATCGATCAAAATATGACGTCAGATACGTTGAATCGACGTTACGCTTCAAGTCAAATTGTGGACATCTTTTTGACGTCATGAAATGTTGTAGTAACGTCATAATTGACATAATGTTTCAGCGTTCTAGGAAGTTATACTTATGCTTCATACAGTGTGTGACAGAAATAAGTACATTAATGTTAATCCTCTGGATATCAAGTAAAAATTTATCAAAGTTTTGTCAAAAATTTCATAGTACGCCCAAGGTTCGAACTGAATGTTCCTCATTTGTTGGGAGAATGACAGCTGTAGATTGAAATCAGTATTTTGCAACTTTGAGTCATCGTATTCTTGTCAATTATTCATTTGAAACTGAAAGAATATTAGTATTTTGGCAATACATTGATATTTGCTCACCTCGATAATTTTATTTGTGCATATGCTGGAAGAGAGAAAACTTTGTCTCTTAAATCAACAATTTCGTCTATTAGTCGTAATTATTAGTCATTATTCAGAGATTTGATTCTACTTAATGGTTTCACGTATATTTGCAGATAGTACTTTTCTCAAACATTAGATTGTCTGCACAAGTTCATTGCACTTGGATCAGTTGATTTGAATGGTCTGAATGAAATCAGAGTCTGTGTCAGACTATGCTATGCCATCTATGAGCAGCTTGAAAAGTAGTTGCTATTCTCAACTAACTTCATTATCGTTGGATCTCAAACATGAATGAAGATGAAGTCATTCAATGATTCTCCCAGAGAGAACGGTGGAGTATTAAATAGAATGCAGTTTCAAAATGATCATTTCAATGAAAAATTTTATTGAAAATATTGCTACATAAATTCTAAAAGCTCTTATTCTTGAAGAACAGAAAATATGACCTTTAAATGTTTCAAACTAAATTTGGTAATTGATTTCAAATATTTTCTGTAATAATAGATTTAATATTTTATTTGTTCAGCAGATCAATTCACGGGGCATACTCTATTGAAACGACCTAAGTGAAAAGTTTGTAATGATATTAGAAAAAACTAATACACAAATGTTTCATTTATGAATTGATGTATTCCATTCATCTCATCTGCCATTTTAAGTTTTAGATAAACGATAAGTTCTAAATAAGTAATAGTGTTCCCATTATAATGTATAAGTGCACAATATTATGACAATAAATACATTAACAAAGCCACAATAATTCAATTCTCAATAGAAAATGACAATTCGGCAATCGTTTCAAATAAATTTGCTTAGCTAACCCTTAATAGATAGAAAATCTAGGCATTTTCACAGGTTTGAACTTTTGTGACAATAATTATAAATTGATTTTTTTCCAGAATTTATTTGAAGGAATTAATAGCTCACATATATTGAAATCCATTGTTACATTGTAACTGTAACTGGATTCAATAATTATGCACTTGAACGACTTGTTAAATTATAGAGGATGACAAATGCTGAAAAAATATGAGAATTTCGGAAGAAAAATAAATCTCTTTCGTTCATCTATAATATATTTGTATGTTTATCATGATGAATCAAAAGGAAATACAGTGGTATTCTGTTATTCACCTAATTAACTACAAGTTCCTTGAATGAAGAATGATAAAATAGGTGTTATACAATGTGATAATGTTATCATTTCACATCAAGACGCTCCATATTACTTATTTTGTTATTATGTACACCTTGAGGAATTTTTGGGTACCAAATGGCTAGGATCATGGATGACGTTGAACCTGTCATGTTATGACGTCAAAATTAGGTCATAATATGACGTCGACATGAAAACATGAATTGTTTTTGAACTTAAGTCATAACATGATGTCAAAAATAAGTCATAATATGACGTTACATAGCTCCACGCATTGACGTCTTGCTGACACGATTGTGACCAAAAATGTGACGTCAAATCGACGTCATATTTGATCAAAATTCTGTTTGAATTATTTGATTGATTGATAGTTATTACTAAGAAGTTCGAGATTACACTTGACTTTCAGTTCATATGATCTATGCTAGTTTTGGACCTATTTTTGATTGATCCCATCTAATATTGTTCCGTATCTTTATGTTAAGAAATTCAGAATTTATAAGATGGTTCCAGAACAAGTGGAAAATTATGTGACCTAATATAATGATGGACTCAAGGGTTTATGGGTGCATTAACAGGAAAAATTTTGAAGTTGATTCATAACAGAATGCAAGACAACGCAAATGGAAAAGATGAAGCAAGATGAACTTGTGTTTGCTGTTGGGACCATTTATAATAATAAAAAATATATAAGGATCACAAAATGTGATAATTTCTGATTGATATTGACAAGAGTTTCTCTCCTTTTTTTTTATCTACGAATCATCACTGATCCCCTAAGTACTGACCGAATCTAAGAAAAAACGGTTATCATAAGAAATTTAAAAGGAATGCTTCGTTTCAGAAAATTCTAACTTTTCTATAGAACACATTTTGTGAGCGGAAATTAATTTTCTCCCGGCGAGAATTATCAAATCCATATAGTCTTCGGCTTAGCTAATAAACAAACAATCTCTTATCCCAAGCGCATAGTACACCTTTTCCATTTTGTTACAGGTAAAAATTTCTGGGCTTCACAGCCTCTAATATGAATTACATCTAGAGATTTGTATAATTTTCACTCAGTTTTGCTGTATAAACGGAAAATAATGAACCGGCTTGAAAGATAAAGTAAATTGTAATTCAGCGCTAGAAGTGAGAATTTACTTTATGAATTAATTTGCGCGGTAATGAAAATTTCATAATTATTCCAAAGTTTTGAGCTATTAAGCTTTTAACGAGAAATTATGTAACTCCTACCTTGTGAAGTTTTCTATAAAGCAATTCACACTTATCGTTTCTAGAATTGACTAAAATAGATGAATATAAAAGAATTGGAACATGTGGTTGATAAAAGACTTCCATACTAATTTCTATCAAAATAGTCAGAAAAGCCCATTGGAAAAACGTAATTGCTGAGTTATTAGGTTGCTGGTAGTGATTTCTGATGATAAAATGTCTTGGAATTGTTCGAGAATTAAGAGTTTCTGAATATCTTATTCTAATCTTGGAATATAAGATGTCTTCAAAAGACGTAGATTTTGACGTAGAGCTTTTCACATTTCAAAATGAGCTGTCTTGTCCTGTGCGATTGGTGGGATATAGCAAATCCTTATTCTTTGAGGAGAATAAGAATAATAAATTTCTTGATGCAAATTTTTGGGTCAAGGAAAATATAACTATTTGATTGCGGTTTTGTCAGAAGCTTTCGTTGATTATTGTGGTGATGTTATTAGGAATTCCTTTTCTTCTGAATTAAGATTTAAATAATATGTTCTGTGGGCACAAATTGTTAGCATTCCACCCTTTGGCTACTAATGCCTCGGTACATTGTATATTTACATGTGTTCACAGTTTATATTTTGTTTGATACGTTGATATATTCTAGGTATTTTATTACATTTGTTATTGATTCAATTTTATTTGTCAATGTTTCTTTTAATGTTGTTGGTTTTTGTGTTACATTGCGTGATAACAAATATTGTTATTTGTGTGTCGCATGTCGTGCAAATTTCTGGTTATGTTTTTTGTAAGACATAACTATGTCCTATTCGTAGTTTGGTTATTATGGTTTGATTTTTCCTATCTTCTAGGTCGGTCCATTGTTGGGTTTCTTGTTTTATTTGCCGTAGTTTATTGTCAGTTTGGGCTCTCCAGTGTTTGTCCTATTTTTGTTTTAGTTTCGTTTTTATGTCTTAAGCTATTACTGGTACATCTTTGATTTCTTTTGATGTTGCTTCTTTCGCTGTTTGGTCCGCTTTCTCTTTGCCAGTATTCCTAGTTGTGATGGTAACAAGATTATAGAGATTTCTTTGCTTTTTCTACTTATTGCTCCTTGTACATTGCTGTGTATGTTTTGTATGAATTGTTTATTTTTTGTGTCTTGTGTTATTAACTTGGTTGTTTTTTCTGAAGGGTAGCATTCTGCTGTGAAAACGCTATGTTGTGGGGATAAATGGAGTTTGAACTGTGTTTTGTCTTTATTGTTTTGTTTTCAGTCATTTGTAAGGATGAAGTAGTGTTCGAAGTCTTTTCAATTGACACGGAAATTTTTTGATAAAGCTCAGATGATGCTTTATTTTTTTAGTATTTTAAAAGATTGAGGGCTATTTTTGGTCGCTTTATTGTCCAAGGTGGGCATTTGACATTTGTGAGAGAAGAGGTTTTCTGTTTGAAGGAATGTTACTTGTACTTTGTCCAGGTATGACACTTTTTCTTGTTGTGTTTCTCGCTTTATTTTTGTTTCTTAATCGTAAAATTGGTTGTATGCTGTCTTAGTTTGGGTTATTTGATAGTTTCATGATGCAGTTCAGAGCTATTTGCCTCCTTCTTATTCCTGATGAAAGTTCGACTACTTCTCTTAGTGAATTGTTTATAGTCATCAGTACTTACATATTCTACGAGAACAAATTAGAAGACTACGAATGATTGAAGAAGACTAGTGGTTTGAAAAACAATTGAAAAATTACGTGATACTGACCATAATATACCTAGGCTCCTATAGAGTGGCAGGCTCCCTATTATAATTCATATAGATACATAAATTAATTTCATGTCCGACTAATTCATTACTGTTGTCATGATAGTACTGATTCCAGGGTAATTACGTAACAAATGATACCCGAGGACAATATTTCCCAAAATAATGCTCAAGGGAAATATTTTGCAGAATATTATGTTCCCTAGTTACAGCAAGTAACTAGAGTAATTTATCTGACATAATCACAATGACAGGACATACATTGCTTTGAATTTTTATTGAAATAGTGCATCAGTCGGACATTAAACATTAAAGGCGCCACGGGAGCTGAACAGACGATAATACCTACGGTCAACGTACACTCCTCGGGCCAGAGGCCCTCAGAAAGTACACCGTTCAACTTGGGCATTTTTGTCCTTTTAACACACATACCTTAATTACTATAATACATTCAATTTTTGTATCGAAAGGGAGCAAACGGATGAGTAAATAAACTGTTCTGAACATAATTTTTGTTTTGGATACATCCTACTTATACCAAAGACAGTAATTATAAGAAAAAATAAGAACAATCACAAAACATCACCTTATTTTTGTGCAATCGATTCTTTTTAGTTTCGAAAAGGTACTGAATAGAAATGGAGATGGATATAAGTGATACCACCATATCTGATCACTGTTTCATACCACACGATGAAAATTAGGACCCTAATGGTAATTTGATTTCTGATGTCATTGTCAAGAAGACTGTCAAAGTTTTCTTGGTATCTCTAACGAATCGGAATAGGGGTCTAGGGCTGTGCCTCTGATGTTTATCACTAGCGCCGTATTGAGTTGTGTTAAAAACATATTTTTGCTATGAACACATTGAACTTTGGCAAACAATATATAAAAGCATGCCATTCAAGTTTTAAAGCCTGAACAGTGCACCTGTCTTCGATTATTTTATTAGGGTATTGTTGAGTTTAAATATCGATTTTTGTTCAATGTTTTTTTGCTGTGTGCTTAATAATTAACAAAATATTGGAGCTGAGAGTAAAGAAAAAAATCATTCATAGTTTCGATGAAAAAAATCCACGATATTCAGTGTGACGTTACAATTTTAGAAATTTGTTCAGTCTCATCAAGCTAATATAAACTTATCTTCCATTAGGCTAGACACACTTTAAAGTATAGAGGCTGAAATTTTGTGTACGTATTCTCATTACAGTAACGAATCTTGACTAGCAGTGTCTTATGTAGGTATCAGGTAATAAAGGTGCGCAATAACCTGACTTACTCACATTAAAGTATAAAGTCTGGGATTTATATGTTATGTTTGAATAACTTTTTCAAGTCATGGTCCAAGGAGCCAGACTTATCCGAAGGATCTAACAACCCTACATAATCGGCCAAGGTCAAATACACCGAGCAAATGTTGCTCATATGCTATAAATTACTGAGAGAGAATTACTGTTCTCTGTCAAACTTTTGATTCGCTAGTTGAAGTTGTCTAATTGTTGATATTTTGTTTTTTCCAGGTATTCATAATACTTTACTTCCTTTGCTTCTGGGAGGTCCTTCGCAACTTAAACGTCGCCCTCACACTTGATCAGCGCGCAAGACTAGGCGCCGCGGCGCTTATAAGCCGGTGGCGAGCGCTCGGCTTTCAATTGTTAGTCGCACACGCCGAACGAGCCAACTCTCCCTATTAAATAGCTGAAGAACGCTTGCAACGTCGGTTGCAATGTTGATGTACCTCACCGTAATGCTGCACTTTGTGTTGCTAATAAGTGGACAACCATTCGATACCCATAAGGTAGGACAAAAGTTTTGTTGAGTGAAAGATGCAAAGTTTGTGGAAAGTGCGAAGTTTGATTCATTTTGAAGTGTTGTTTGAGCTTATGTATAACTAATTGCAATATCGAATAGTTTGTGGTTTGGATTAACTTTTTCTTGTTTTTCCATTCTTGAATAATACAGTAAGAAAAGGACCAGTTATAATAAACGAAAAAGTAGAAGAGAGGGCTGGTTTGCATTTTACGTATAGTATGATTGTATGCAGAATGTTCTATTGAAATGGAGGTATAAATAATCGGGAATAACGATATCAAACATAATAATGTTATTTAACTTTAAATTAAATACAATATGTTGAGCTTTCATTCGCTTTTCAAATAGAAAACTCATGACAATGTAAACATAAATTATTTCATGGATAAGTTCATGAAATAATATATCACCAAAATAATTTTTGGGTGTCAGTAGTTTCTGATTCAATACTTTCTAAATTAATGAAGAGTGACTCATTCAATGAAATCTGGTTTCCGGTATATGGTAAACATTTTCAGGAGGTAAATGCTACCTTATCTTTGACTTCCGTGTATATGTTATCTTCTGAAGTATCTATTACGCAATCGATATACTGCACAAGATTGTAGAGATTAGATAAATAATTTAGAGGAAATATCGATGGTGCAAAATTTTGCATGTTATTTTATTTTATTTCTTCGTTGGCCTTATTGATACATGAGCTTAACTTAGGTTCGAATTTCATTTTCGTAAACACGCTTTTTTAATGTACCCTACAAAATGAAACTTAACAATTCAAGACCGGAATTCGTGCGAGCCACGAAATCAGACCGCCATGACCTAATCTATCGTTCGGGAAAGTGTTCGTTTAACCAAAGGCATGAACTCCTCAATGAGCTGAAACCACATAATTCTTCTGAAAGCTGATACCACGTCCTCTGATGAGTCTGACAGAGTGTTGTTTAGAAAGTTGTCAAAGTTTTAACCACTTAATCGACGAGGCAAAATATGTGGTTCAATTAATTTACTCTCAATAATGTCAGTATTTACTCTAAGCTAGTGATAATTCTGATAAAGAACAGGAGTTTCATCTGTCCAATGATGCTTACTATATATATTAACCATACTATTTCGTGTGAATGTTTCTTCATCTGTCCATGAAATGGGCAGTAACTGGAATTCTCTACTTTTCTATAATAAATATTGTATGATAATATAAGAGAGAATACTTTGACTCAGGTACGCCTGAAAAAAATAATTCATTATGACTAAAAGCATGAAAATAAGTGTTCAATGTGAGTGAGCAATATCATTCATATTTATGTAACAATAATGCTTTTCACAAACATAGATATCTTTCCGCACACTTCAACTCTCCATAGAAATATTCGTAAAAGATATCGCAAACAAAAAAGGTAACTGTCATTTATTGTGTTTATTCATCTGAAATTTATTGTATATTCACTGAGCAAATAAAGGTTCATCATTTTGTCTATCGAAGTGATAAAAATAGATATAGTGAATCAAAGTTTCAGCCTTCATTGTATTTGAGTATCTTTACATATTGAACTTCAAATGATGGAGTATCTTAGATTTTTGCTTTTTGAGCAATTCTTAATAAAATCCAAAAAGTTGATAGAACTAGCAGTAAAGAAACAATTAACAACCGAAAAAAATATTTATTACTAACCTCTGCTCGAGAGCTTCAAATTATTACTGAACTGCGAATAATCTAAATAACTTGTAGAGCAAAAAACAAATGACAATCGTTCAAATATCATTTTTGTCACTTCTGTCACAATTTTTAATGAATAAGCTTCAATTGAATACCACACACGGTGGAACCAAATCACTTACTTCAGTGATATATTAATGACGAACATTTGCATATGATTCCACATTATTATTCCTATTATTTCATTTCTTTGCATGTTTCAGAGAAATATAACAAATTTCATAATAATTCAAATTTTAATAATAACAATTGGAGCGCTGATAATTCAGAGAAATATCTTAGGTGATTGTTGCTTCAAATTACAACAGAGCTCCATTTCATGATGAATAATAACGTTTATAAAAGAAACGTAGGAGACACAAAAGTTCCATAAATTAAGTTTTGGTACCACTGGCAAAAAAAGCTGACCAACTTCTCAATAAAAAGCTTAAATATGGAATTTCAGTCGAATATTCTCACGTGTTTTCAAGTTATCATACTTCTAAACAGTAGACCAATTAATTAAAATTAGGTTTTTTGGGTTTTAGTAGGGTCTTAATCGTGAATTTTCAACAAAATCTTGAACTGTCAAAATGTCAGGATCATAATTATTTCCCTATGATATATTTGAAGATCGAGGAGGTGAAAATTGATCATTATATATTATTTAAGTAATTATAATCATTTCCATCATCAAAAATAAATCGAGGCTGTAGTCCAGTCGGCATGTCGAAAATTAGGGACAGATTAGAAAAAAATGCGAACTTGATGAAACTTTAGTATATTGATTTTGATCACCTAATAGTGTTATATGAATATTTTCCGACCAAAATTTCGCGAAGCAATTTCCAGGGGGAGGAAAAAACCACAAAATTTTGGCACTCTTTTCAGTTTTCACCCTGTAACTTTTTCCCCTTCATTCCTACGTCTTAGACCATCTGGTTCAATTTCGTAGAACATTGAATTTTAGATAAGTTTGATTCGTAAAACTTGTTCGTAGACCCACCAAGTTCCAAGATACAGCACTTCAAAAAGTGAAAAATTTCTGAAAATCTAAAAAAACCTCAAAAATGGGGGTTTTCGCTTAATATCTTTTATATTTCAATTTTTTCCATGGTACCTAGTTTCATTCTGACGCAGAAATCAATCAACAACCCACTCCTCACCCTATCTACCTATGCCACTATATCTGAAGGCACGGTAGTGCCCCCACCAAGACCAGTCAAATGAAGCGCAAGAGGACTACATACCTTTCTCGAAGAGCTTCGTCGTTTTTTCGAGCCCTCATAACTTGGATTTGGGTTTTACCTATCAGATAAACAAAATTCTTGGGATATAATGTCAATAGTGAACTTATTAAACATATAAAGTTTCAATTGCATAGTTCTTATACTTTAAATTTTATTGACATCTGAAAAAACCTCGATTTCGTCACTGACTCGCTCACTGATGATTATCAAAATTCTTGGGTTACTTCCTGAAGTCCTAGAATGCTGAAATTTGGTATGTGAGCTTGTATTAGTACACAAGCAACAACAAAATTCTAAGACTTGAAACTTCTACTCCCAACCACTTAAACTAGGGAATGGAAATTTGTATGAGACTTCCACAAATTTTGATGCTAGAGGTCTGAATATTGATATAGAGACTTCTTGTTATGAATCATAGTAAAATAAAAACTTACTAAAAGAAGTGGAATCCCACCAAGAACATTTTCATGTAAAATATTGCCAAGACGAAGCCATATGGCTCGCATTGTCAAAGAGTTATCAGATCATATGTAGAGCCAAGCTTCTAACTCTACACGCTCTTATTCTACAAGCCATAACTTCACAATTCTACACCTCAGTCAAAATATGCGACTAGGCCATTTCGATACATTCACATGGGCATAAGGTAAGAAATTTATTCACTATTAGTTTTCTGTAATACAATAGTTCTTGCACTTCCCTTCTGAATGAGTAGTGGCTAGACAGGTAGATGGACAAGGAGGCTTGGAGAATTAGAGCGTGTAGGGTTAGAGACTTGGTTCTCAATCTGACAACTTCTTGACAGTGCGAGCCATATGGTCTCGTCCTGGCAATATTTTACTTGAAAATATTTTTGGTGGAGTTCCACTTCTTTTAGTAGATTTTTATTCTACTATTATTTATAACAAGTAGTCCCTATATCAATTTTCAGACCTCTAGCATCAAAATTTGCGGAAGTCTCATACAAATTTCCTTCCCCTAGTTTAAGGGTTTGGGAGATGAAAGTTCCAAACTTCAGAATTTTGTTGTTGTTTGTGTACTAATACTAGCTCACATACCAAGTTTCAGCATTCTAGGACTTCAGGAAGTAACCCAAGAATTCTGATGATCATCAGTGAGCGAGTCAGTGACGAAATCGGAGTTTTTTTAGATATCAATAAAATTTAAAGTATAAGAACTATGCAGTTGAAATTTTATGGCTGGTACTACGAGCTCTATTTTTGGCGATACTATGAACATTGTGTCAAGAAGTGTTTTGACGCAATCAAAATTTTCCTAAATACTTTAGAAAATAATCTTCAGATACAAATTACGGAAAACACATATTTCTAAAAGATTTATTTGAATATACATAGCTAGTATAGCCTAAAATAGAGCTTGTGGTACCAGCCAATATGTTTAATAAGTCCACTATTGACATCATATCCCGAGAATTTTGTTTATCTGGTATAATCCAAACCCAAGTTATGAGGGTTAAAAACGACGAAGCTCTTCGAGAGGTAGGTAGTGCTGTGGCGCTTTGCTTGGCTTGTCTTGGCGGGGGACTACCGTGCCTTCAAATATGGTGGCATAAGTAGGCAGGGTAAGGGGTGGGTTGTTGACTGATTTCTACGTCAGAATGAAACTAGCTACTATAATACCATAAATAATGTTGAAAATAAAAGATATTTAGCGAAAACCGCCATTTTTTGATGCTTTTTAGATTTTCAGGAATTTTTCACTTTTTTGAAGTGCTTTATCTTGGAACTTAGTGGGTCTACAAACAAATTTTACATATCAAATTTATCGGGAATTTGATGCTCTACAAAGTTGAACTTGATGATCTAAGGCGTAGGAATGGAGGGGAGGAAGTTACAGGGCAAAAACTGAAAAAAGTGCCTAAATTTCGTGGTTTTTTCCTCTCCCTGAAAATTGCTTCGCGAAATTTCAGTCGGAAAACATGAAAACAACACTATTGGATGATCAAAAACAACTGACTAGAGTTTCATTGAGTTCGCATTTTTTCCGACCACAAAATACATGTCGACTGGACTACTGATGAGCATTTCGATAATAAAATATACACCACTGTGCAGATTATACAATAATGTTCTCAATCTAGTCCCTATAGCTTTGACAGTTGGAAAACTTGGAAAAAGTGGTATATTTGAGCTAATTTCTAATTTACATTTTTTTCTATGAATGCTCAGATTCTTCAATGAAGTACTGCTTGACCAAGGAATCTAGTTATTATGAGAAAATTTCCACTAAAATTAGATAACTATCTCATTTTATGTATAATAATAGTATCGCGCGATTCTACTTTGAAAATCAAGCAACTTCTTGGCTATGAAGTTTATAATGGTTGAACATCATAAGTTTGTTTTGACGTACATTTAAATAGTATCAAAAACTCATTGTTCAACAAGATTAGGTAATTAGCTCCTTCATGATTTAATCTTCAGCACCTTTTGCTTTTCTCCATTTTGTATTCCGTTGCTGAAAAGATATCCAGATTGAAGTGAATAAATTCAAAACAAATGATAGTTATATGTACTGTAAATGTTGTTTTACTAAACTAAGGTATCAAGGGTATTGGAAGGACAATAATGCCTAAAGTCAATAGTATGCTTTCCGTGGGCCTCTGGCCCGAGGTGTGTACGTTGACCGTAGTCATTATCGTCCGTTCAACTCCCGTGGTGCCTTCAATGCTCCATGTCCGACTTTTGTACTACTTCAATCAAAATTTTCAGCAATGTCATTGTGATTTCTGTCAGAGAAATGACTCTAATTACTTGCTGTAAATAGGGAACGTGATATTCTTGTTTATCATTTCGCAAAATAATGCCCTCGCGTATTATTTACTATGTAATTATCCTGGTATTATTCTGACCACGATAGTAAACTGATCGGACATTAATGACATTTTTGAACCTTCAATATTTTATTGTATAATCGTTGCGTTAATAAATCCTACTAAGAACACATGAACTTATGCATCTTATGGTACGCGAATGTCGCGGTAATTCTCTTCAGGTTGCTAATTTGTAGGTTGAGCATTGTTCTACCAGTAGACATACTAATAGTAACATTTTCTGAAACTTATTATTACTCATACTGCAGTACATCGAGCATCAATGAGAAACAGTTTACACCCTGAATATTTAAAAAATTTCCATTGGTTGTTTTGCCAATTGTAAGTTTGGCTACAAAAGACTAACCAGACTTTCATTCAATACATTATACATTCATGTGTAAAAAAGAAACATGTTACCTGTCAAGTTTTCTGAGCTTATTATTGTTTCTACAATCTTCAGAATTTTTCCGGTGGTAAATGATAGTTCTCTTGGTTTTATTAGTCGGAATTTGATAGTCAAGTATGATATTTTATTCGGTGTTATCTATGTATGCAAAATAAGGCATCAATTGTTGGTTTCATGTTTATTTATGATTCAATATTATTATGATAGTTACGGAACTGGTGGCAGAAATTTGACATCAAAAGCTCAATACTAAAGATTAGAGGAGCAATAACATGCTCAAAAACTATTAAAATTTTAAATGGCCTGCTTTTTTTGCAACTTTATGATCTACCCTCTCGTACCGGTGGAAGTGTACATAGATATCAGTATGTAAAAAGTTACTTATACCATGCTTTTCTTGATAGTATTTACCAATTTGTTATTTTTAAATGCCCGCATGAGTGGGATTAGTCAATTTATTTTGTCACGAAGCTATAATTTGAGCACTTTGACAGCTGTGTGATTAGTTGCAGTATTTAATTACTAATTATAGTAAATGCAGTTATGCAGGCATGTTGAGTGAAACAAAGAATTCATCATGGAATACTGTTGAAGAAATACAATGCTGCAGGTCAATTTACGTGAATTTGTCCGAAAATTAAGCAATTGTGAAATGCAGGTACAAATAAATGACGCCTTTTTGATACCACTTCTAGAATTACAATGAACCTATTATGAACACAATTTATATTGTTGTCTGGTTGAATATGTGGATTAAATAGATGATTAAAGAAATTGCTATTATTATTTTGTCAAAAATACACAATAAAACCTCATTATATTATGTCGATTATTATGATCAACCCTTCTTTTAAGTATATGAAAGTAGTTTGCGTTCAAAAATCTCGAAATTAATTACATACATATGAACACAGCTTGGTAACAGTTGAAGCTCCAATTATTATTACTTGTTTGTGAAATTATCTTCAAATTTATTTGAATAAGTATTCACCCATTGTGAGTCTATCAACATGTGAAATAGTGTGGAATTACTGTCTATTCATAAATTCACGAAATCCCAAAAGAGAGATAAACTATTTCTGAAAAAATCATATGAATTAATTTACTGCTATTGTGATTGTTTCCAAAATGATCAATGAATAATTAAGGATTCGAAATGATTCATTTACTACAGATTTCACATTGTGAATCAGTGCCAATCAATGCAATTCATATATTTAAAAAAACGACGTTCATGAGACAGGCTATCGGATTTGAATACATATTGACCCGTAGTCAGAACGCGGTTTCAAACCCAGGCCTTAGTCTATCTTATTTATAACCATGACGACGTTTAAAAATCAATTAGGTTATAACACTGTTTTGACATGTTGTCATGGTTATGCATAAGCCAGGTCTAGAACCGGGTTTAAAACTGCGTCCTGACCACGAGCCTTTGTGTTATAAACGTTGAAAAACCGTAGGTAGAAAAGAAGTATTACAAATGTGAAACACAACTGCGGTGTTGCGACCGGATGAATTGGTCCCTTTTAATCTGGTAGTTAGCTCGAAGCTCTGAAATTGCTAAAATACCTGAGCACAAGGCACAAGTGAGGAACTACAATCCCACTGCCTAATTCCAGCCATAGTCGTATCACACATGCCTGGCTCTAAACCACATCATAGACACTTCACTATACCCACACTTAACGCCAGGCCATACCATGAGCATTTCACGTTTACGCACACACTATACTCAACTCACACACCCAGCAACTCAACTCACACACCTAGTAACTCAACTTACCAAGCACTAGTACTATCACTTCACTAACTCTTTAATACCCACGTTTTGATCATCTGGACGATAAAACCAAACTGACGGAATAACTTGAAACTCATCATCTAGTTATGAGCGATCACATAATTGATTGAATTAATAAATTTATAGACTTTTGTAATCGGGCGATGATAATTCCACCTCTTGTAACAATTGATGTTTTGTCGAAAGTTCAGCTATCAGTATAACTAAGGCATGACCCCTAATCTCCCTGGCTCGTCGAATTCGCTACCGCGAATCCTGATTTGCCCAGGTATTTGTTGATTTCAAGCGTTGTGAGAGATCTAGGGATATGTTTATACGCAAAATCCCACTTGAATGTATACATTGTATGTTTTAATAAGAAAATTCCCAATGCTCCTATACTTCTTCTGGTGGAACCGATACTTGAAGTCGATGCTCGGATTAATAACTTACAGCCTACGATATTGAATTATGATCGTCGCGGAGAATAGGGAATATGCATGAAATTTGAATTTCACTCAAATTTTTTTTTTCCGAATTTATATTGGCCGGACTTTTGTATTAAACCATCATTTTGATATTTAATATCTTTTTAATTGCTAGAAATTAATAAATAAAAATGCAAATTAAGCGCGAGAAATTCTAAGTTCTAGAACGCAACACCATTGGTTCAAGCGAAATGTGACGTCAAATACTATGTAAACAAGTGCGCACTGCTTACATTTGTATGGCATTGCAAGTTTTTGATTAGAAAATATAGTAATAACGTGTGTGTTGTGAATTCATTTATTGTTTAAGTGTAATTTTAGCATCCTAATGAGATTATAAATCATTTAAGACAAAGTGGTTTTGGAAAAGCACAATCGGATAATCTGTTTAAAATAGATCCATTCATGATGCCGTCTTATTTTCTATCAAATCCAAATTTTACGTCTGCTGAAGTGAAAAGAGTGGACACTGCAAAGTAATTCTTCAATAATAATACATTATGTACTCTATTCCAATAAATACAATCCGAAATATGATGAGCCGTAAACATAACCTATAATTTTTGTTCATTTCAAAACTTGCAAATGTTAAACAAAGCCGCATACATACATTGCATTTTATTGCTAAAACTAATCACATATAATGTTATTCATGATCTGTCAGATTTATTATGATACTTCATCTCTTCTCATAAACTTACATCATTTCTTACGTATTTTAAAACATGTCTGGATTGGAAAAAAAACTTGATGAAGAACATTTCTGATGGTATTTTGCATTCAGGCACAATGCAATACTTATTAACTGACTTTTGACATTTTTTAATACTGAAATAAGCTGAGAACAAAAACACCTGTAGTAAACAATGGACTGTAATGCCACTGGACATGGTATTTGACGTCATCAATAGAGCGCGCGAAAATAGCGGCGTTTAAACAGCTCAAAATCATTCTCAATTTTAAATATTTTTTTAAACTTGTTTACAGCACTTTTAAACATAATTTATATTTTTTATTATGTTATAACGATGTGATCAGTGAATTAAAAATATAAAATAAATTCATGAATATACCTTATTATATATGAGTGATAAAAGTATAAATTGATGAAGACACATTCAAATACTCTAATCTTAAGAATTCCATGCTATTTTGTTCAAGACTAACTAAAAATGATTGTTGATTCTTGAAAATAACTATCATCCTTGGTACTGGTCATATTTAAATAATATGTAGTCTATCGATAAGTACTGGTATTTTGTTTGGGATAGTTTCTGAAGGAATGGGTAGAAGGTACTGAGCCCATACTGAAACTAAAGTCATTTAGGCTGAAGTGCCTACGTCCAAGCAATATTCTTATTGGAGATAACAATCTGCAGTATATTCTCGTCGTCAGCATAAGTTTTGCAATATTTCCAATAGTATTTACGTGGATAATAGGAAGAAAATTGTCTGTCTTGTCATATAGGGATTTGAAGTTATGCTATCAGCGCCACTGTGAGTAAAATTCGAAACTCGAAAAGAGACATTGCGCGAGGTTATTGCATGGTGCACTATTGAAAATAAAGTGATTCACGAAGAATTTGCTGTATTTAAAATTAATAAGTATCAATAGAAATTATAATATTACAGATTATAATTGTTCTGAATTTTGATCCTCACTTTTATAATACATTTATTTTTCTGATAAATAATTCAATGCATAATAGCGGAATGACGAAAGATCTGAGATCTTCCTTGATAGAATATTTCTGACATATTAAAATTGAAATTCCTGAGTAGTTTATGAAGGAGATGTTTTTAATGCTGGACACATAATTATTTGCGGTACTTCACATAAAAATCCAGATCTAAATATAAAATTGTATGTTTTATGTTTGCAAACTTCTGCGTTGCAGTCACCGCCACACAAAAATGAGGAAATACTTTTATAAAAGGACTCACTTCTTTTCCAATTTTGAAAGAATCAATTCATACTTTTTTCTACTTATAAATTCAGAATCATTAAATTTATTCTTCAGTTTAACTTTACTCTCCTGTTTAGGAGATAGGAAAAAATTTAAGCTTGAATCCCGCTTTTTTCAAGAACTACAGCCAGATACACAGCAATATGTAGTTGACATAATTATTCGAATCAAATATTCAAGTAATAAAGCTTAAATTCTTAATAAATTCAGTTGAAAGAGATAAAAGAATGTAACTGACGTTTTACGATTATCTCTTATTGATCTTCTAAATTTTGCCACCAGACCGCGTAGCACTTAGCTGGAAATCCCTATAGCTTATCAATTTTGTCAGTCATAGTCTCAAAATTGCACGAAGTTTCTAAATATAAATAAACTACCATAGGATGGATTCATAATTATAAAAGAGATAGTGTAAAGCAAAATACGGTGAAAAGGCTTTAAGTTATAAGAAGGAAGTGAAACTATGACTTGAGGTCTTCCACTTTATTCCCCTCTACATCAAAATGAATTCGATTGTGGAAAAAAAAAATTAAAATTGAAGAGACCTGTATCTAAGAATCGGTTTTTAAAACTATCATCTTAGACAGGGGAGCAACTGTATACACGTGTTTCGTGCTTATTAGGACTCGTCAGTACAGTATATCGATAGATGGTGCTGCATGTGAATTTCACCTCTGCTTATCATATATCATTATAAGACAATAGACGTCTCGGGATCCAAATTCTGACTATCTGGGTTTGGCTATACTGTACTGACGAGCCCTAATAAGGACGAAACACGTGTATACAGTTGCTCCCCTGTCTAAGATGATGGTTTCAAAAACCGATTCTTAGATATGAATTCTTGTGGGACACAGGTCTCTTCAATTTTAATTTTTAAATAAAATGTTCCACAGCATTCTCAAAAATTTGACAATTCGACTGTGGAATCTTGATTCCAACTCAACAATAGATAGTTTCAGTTGAGGTCGATAAGTCAGTAAGTTTCTATTCCGATCGAATACCGATTACTTCTGGTTCCCATCAAATAGCGAATAGCTCAAGGCTCGAGACCGATTGTTTTTCTTTATTCAGGGAATTATATTTTAGAAGTTCAGTGATATTGAAAAATACAATAAACTCTAAAACATTAATATGTTCTCATATTTTGATAACCAGTATTGTAATTCTATTTGAAATTACCAACGTATAACTCTGTTTTGCACTACTGTGATCATTGACTTCAAATGCCGTCTTTAATTAGCTGTAATTTCACGCTCAAAGCTCACGCTTGAATTGCTTCTATAATTATTGTGTGACTACGAATCAAATTGATTAATAATGATAAAAAAATCAAAGAAATTCATATTTCATTCAAATCCCACACAACGACTTTGATACAAAGGAATTCGGAAGTTACCGGTTGAATGAACTAAATTTGAATGTAGAGCTTTCCATATTAGAAATCAATACAAACTTTTTTGGGGTGATATCATTCGTATATCTCAATTTATCTAATTGAGAATGATTTCCGCATTCCAGTTTTTGTGATATCCGTTCTTGTTCAATCAGAAAGAATGAAGTAATTTGATCTAAAAGTATTTTGTGGAATATGCAAAATATTAATGAATTCAGTTTTCCGATTTATTTTTCAGTTTGATATTACTTATAAGTAATTTAATATTTGTTTTCGTCTTGAAATTAATCATATCCTTACTGAAAATAACATCTGCAATAATCCAAAATCGATTTCCTTCAATGCAAAATATTTTATAATATGAATACAGAATTACACGATTCTTATTATATTTCCAATGTAGTTCTTCTACTTCTACAATTTTAATTGGTGCTCAATGTTTCATCCATGAAGGTTTAGAGACAATTAAGCCGTACTGGCGATACCACTACCAACGCCAAAAACATACTTTATTTATTCATTTCATCAGCATTGTGAAATCTGTTTTCCACAAAGGAGAACTAGAAATTTCCAATAGAACTCATATTTCTCGACCCATAAAGGTTTCTATCGATGCGCAATACTCCTCCTGGGACACATTGTCCAACGATTTGAAGAGAAAGCCAGAGTTGTGACTTTTAAATTGAATAAAAAAGTTTTTTGACAACTGGAAAAGCTGCCTATTTACCAAGAATTAGAATCACGAGGTTTTGTGCAACAAATTTTTAATTTAATTTGAGAAGATTAAAAATTTGATTTTTTTCTAAATGCCTTCAGGAAAACTTCTAATTCAATTTTCAAGTTCTGAAAAATAAACTTTTTTGTATCATTTAAAATGTTGAAATGAATCCAGAGTGAATTAATGTTGAGAACGTTTTGGATAACAAGTATCCATCATCAGCTAAGTGGAAAAATTTGAATATAATTAAGACTCAAGGTGCAGGATAGTTTTTAATTCAATTCCACTTCAGTTTGAAGTTCAAATAAACCGTGTCCATTAACACTGAAGGTGCATCGTTCCGAAACATTGCTGTTGTTACAGCTGCGGTACTATTCTTGCTTTGTGGAGTCTTCAGTTTATTCAACGACGAATAGTCGACTAATATTGGCACTTACATTACGGTAAATTGCTTTTTCGCAGCTGTTTAACTCATTCAACAGTTTAATTGTATAGAAGTGAAAATTTTGCACCCTGCATAACAAATACAATAAATCTTTTCACATTTCTTATCTTTTATTATTATAAACAATTACCTTTATTATTTTGGCTGATACTGGGACTGAAGGTTGAAGATATGTAGATGTACCCAACTGGAAGTCAAGATTTTGACCTGTCGAAAAAAAAAACATATAAAATCGTGGGTATACAAAAACATGATTTAGAAGCTTATAATAAATGCGCTACAAACTAGGGTTTGAAAAAAATTTGATTTATAATGCAAAATGGAAATGATTTTGCTATACAAAGGGTAAACAGGTTATACATTTTAGTAGCTTTCAGTGAAGTATCAATGAAGCTTTGATTGAAGTATTTTTCAGTCCACAATACAATTATGCAACAAACAAAAAGTACTTTGTATTTTGATAATATTGTCAAGTAAATTTCAATCGATGTAATTTCGCAACTTTCAAATTGGAGTAAACACAAGCTTTCAGCAACAATTTGCTTGCATGCTAAAACGCACTACCAGCTTTGTTATTTACCTTTCTTATCTTAATTCTTTAAATGATGCATACGTGTTCATAAATTAGAGCTGTTTTTCCAAATTCTGAGTGAATTGTAACATGTAGATATTGATTGTATTAATTGAATCACGATTCAACAAGGTATTAACCTCCAAGTAATAATTTGATTTGATGATTACCGGTTATTATATCAACATGAATTATATTTTGAGTTGAATTCAGTTAACAACAAGAATATAGGCAAATAGTGGTCTTGAAAAGAATTTTTAATTAAGATCGTCGCTAGTTTACTCGGTTAAATTCATTGTCAACAATCGAAATTTCTTTATTCAAAGCAAATATTTGAGAGAACCATCATCGGATATTCTCTAGAAAAGCACTCCACAATAAAAAATTGAAGAATCACATAGATGATGAAAGCGTATTTTTGACAGCTCATGAATGCTTGTTACTCCAGAGATTTTGCAAATTACCATCTCTCACAATTATTGAGCTTGAAATCAAGCAGTTTTGGCAAACTTATGAAACAGTAACTTTCATTTAGTACTAGTTTCAAGTTGACTATTTGATAGGTACATAATTTATGCATGTACAAACTCAAAAATACCTTTTAATCTTCCTTGTTCAGTTATTGACTGACGGGAGGTCAAGTGCTGTACCTTGTAATGATAATTTGATCTTTATCAAAGCTACACAAAAAAAATACACCAAAAGTAAACAATTTTTCTTCTTAAAATAATAATTCATTCTAATAAGCTTCAAATTCGCGTCAAACAAGTCATTGAATGAATCCCGGACAGATTTGACAACTGTACATAATGATAGTGACACCCGCGGCTAAAGTTATAGCTAAATTTTCATCTACTTCAATAAATTCCAGTTGCCATATTCCTAATGTCATATATATCTATGGGCATTGTTTCACTTGAAACAAGTAATTGAATAATTTAATCTTCCACAATCACTGAGCTTGAATTAAAGCAATTTGTGCAAACCTACGAAACAGCAGCTTTTATTTATTACCAGTTTCAAGTCTGTAAATAGTATAGTTGCTGAGAACTCAGCGTCACGCCGGCCAACCAGACAGCCAGACAGTCAAAGTGAATATAATGGCGCTTTTTTTTTCAAAAAATGGAAGAATCATCTAGATGATGGAAGCGCATTTTTGACAGCTCATGAATGCTTGTTACTTCAGAGATTTCGCAAATTACCATCTCTTACAATTACTGAGCTTGAAATCAAGCAGTTTGGGCAAACTTACGAAACAGCAGCTTCCATTTAGTACTAGTTTCAAGTTGACTATTTAATAGGTACATAATTTATACATGTACAAACTCAAAAATACCTTTTAATCTTCATTGTTTGGTTATTGACTGACAGGAGGTCAAGTGCTGTAGCTTAAAATGATAATTTGATCTTTATCAAAGCTATATAAAAAAAAATACACCAAAAGTGAACAAATTTTCATCCAATAATAATAATTCATTCTAATAAGCTTCAAATTCGCGTCAAACAAGTCATTGAATGAATCCCGGACAGATTTGACAACTGTACATAATAATAGTGACACCAGCGGCGAAAGTTGTAACTAAATTTTTATCTACTTTAATAAAGTTTAGTTGCCATATCCCTAATGTCATAGATATCTATGGACATTGTTTCACTTGAAACAAGTAATTGAATAATTCAATTTTCCACAACCACTGAGCTTGAATTAAAGCAATTTGTGCAAGCCTACGAAACAGTAGCTTTCATTTAGTACCAGTTTCAAGTCTGTAAATAGTATAGTTGTTGAGATCTCAGCGTCACGCCAGCCAGCCAGCCAGACAGCCAAAGTGAATATAATAGCGCTTTTTTCGGAAAAATGCGCTAAAAATGCGCTAAAAATTATGATAAGAGACTGTGATGCATTTTGTGTATCAATATGTTAACAACAGAATATTAATTGACAAAGAATGAAAGAAAAGTACGATCTCCGTGGGATCTCTTATATTTTTAATGATAATAGTTTCGGAAGTTTTACCAGCTGCGCCAATTTATTAGCTGCATGCGAATAGTTTATAGTGTTGACTTACTATTTATGTAACTTAACACTTCAAAATGGGTATTGCTTTTTAATCTAATGAGAAAGTAGTCAAACAGAATAATATTTGAATTTGTTTATTATTTACCTGCTGCTAATTGAATGTACCACTTACCACAGAGCACAATTCATCTGCTGGCAATAGTTTCATTCTGCCTTTAAACTATGGGGACAAACCATCCTACATAATGAATTTGTGCTTTTTAGGATCAGAATAGTTCTGATATATTCAAATAATCAGTAGGTGTCTATTTTCTTATAATATTGTCACAAATATGAAATATTTTTAGTAATTAGCTCACATAATTATTTATTTGAATTCGCTGTAACTGTAACCCCAGTTAGTATTGACAAGGTCGATGTTCAATTGTCGGACATGATTGACAGGCTATGGTCACTAGATGTTCGGTGGTTGCCCGGCAACAACTGTTAGACAATTGAGTGTTAGCTCATTGTCGGCTTAGGTATATAAGAGCGCAAGCTAGGAGAGGTAGTGATTTAGTCAGTGATTCAGTACCAGTAAATATGAGCGAAATAGTGACCATATAAGTGTATAAAGTGAAAATTTGTACTGCAACCTGTGATTAGAAATTATTTATAATAACATTTATGACAGTATTACTGCTCGACTCTTTTGTGCTGTGGTGAAATTATTGATCCTACACAAACTAAAATTATTGAAGAAGCAAAATCCAATATCAAATACTAATATAATTTTCTTTAGTTACAGAACGTAGCACAGAAATCTTTAGATTCTCCACTACCTGTAAGAAAAGTAATAGGATCAACTGGAATTCGAGCAAAAAGAACGACGGATCATCTTATAACAGGTAAAAGAATATTCCTTAAGATATTTGACGTGCTAAGTGACAAAAGCTAGAGGAAATCCGTGATAAAAATGTTCTTGAGATAGTCGACTTGCGACAGTCTAGTTGAAATGTGGAAAAGCTGTGAATATATTTCACGACGAATTTAATATTCAATGGCACTTATTATCTATCATTACGGTTGAATTCATCAATAATTATGCTTGCATTCAGAGATTTCTGATTTACCATTAGTATTAGCTGATTATTCGCCTTTCCTTTAGCGTACATTAATTTTTACATTATGCAACTGTTTGAGAAATGTAGAATGAAGTCATTCTACTTTTAGTGTCACTCAGGATCAATGTATTTAACTTGCCCACCTGTTTTCCATATTGCATTGTGCTGTTCCCTCGCATTTATATAAATTGAATGTTTTCCAAAGCGTTCTAATCTGCTTTGGAAGAAATTCTGGTTTGACATGCAGTAAGACAGACTAACATAGTAGGCCCTTTTGTGTTTTGTTCAATTTGCAAAGCTATGGCTACAAGGCTTTCTTGATAATTTATACAAATATGGTGGGACATACTAGCGTATAAAAAATGATATCATCCAAAGAAGAACCATTGTACGTCAAGAAACTAATGTGTAGTATTTCTCTTTTTTCTTCTTTCTCCCATCGGAAAAGATCTTCTGCAGATACCCTGGCACTAACTTAACTAGACAAGTTCAAATGTTTTCGAGTTCATCATCGTGCAAAAACACCTGAACAGCATCCCCCAACATACGTTCTTCTTTCGTACAATGTATCCCACCCAAACTCTTCGTCACAATACTCCAAAAGCTCTCAATAGGCTCCTACTAAGGTTGATTTCCAGGTCAATCGAGCACCCTGATTCCATCCTCCAGCTTGAAAGCCTCTAGCAATTCTAAACTTTGACAAGGGGCCAAGTCGTACTAAAATGTCCCGTCGAAGACTCGTACGAATAAAAAGATCCCATGGCGTGATATTTCGATTCATTCAGTTGAATTGATCATGCCTTGATCAAAAACTGAGCTTCTAGAGCCATTTGTTGTGAAAACATCCTTTGATGGATGTTTTACAGCAAAATTAGAAGACCAAATAAAAGTTCCTGATTGGGCCAGGTGTTTACCCGACCTAAATTTCATCGAGAATCAGTGAAATAATGTGACGAAGCGGTCAGACAAGACGGATTGTACGACAGAAAAACTCATGACAGACAATGCCACTCAAATGCGTTTATACGATGATGAACTCACAAGAACATATTCAACAATAAGCGGAGGCAGCTTCAAAACGTCTGCAGGAGGTGATCTCCGCCAAGAGAAGACACACGCCATACTGAAAAATGCATTGCAGATCTATAGAGCCAACAAAAGCACAGTCCTCTAGAGAAAGCACCTCTTCTTACCCTGTCCCAATTAATTTGCACAGTACAGTTTAACAGTGTGACAATTAAAGTCATGAAAGTTACAAATTCGTCACACAATCATTTCATCTCCTAATGTAACCAACGTTTAACAAAAATTATGATAGAGCACTTATACAAAAACATATTGATATATATTCATTGACAGGGCCGCCTCTAGTCTATTAGAGGCCCTGGGCACTTGAGGTAATAGGACTCCTCGTTCCTATGGACGAATCAGCTTACTTGGATGGGTCAAGTTTACGTCGCTATTTGCTACATAAAACTTAAAAATAATTTGGGAGAATCACCTTGTAGGCAGGCAGCTAAACAGAGTTGTCATTGTTTGTTAGGGCCCCTATTCATTAGAATACCAAAAAAACTTATAGGTATCATATACTTATAGCTGATAGTTAATGTCTTGTTTTCGAGAAATCAATATATTATCGGTAATATTGATCGGTCATCTGTCAGAAAATAATAGTCCCCCATGGATCGCGAGGCCCTGAGCACCTGCCCAGAGTGTCCAATAGAAAAGATGGACTTAGTTATGGATAATGTAAACGTGAGCAAATATAAAGATAGGAGATTGGAGCATCATTGGGAATTTCAGAGACTTGAATAAAAAAAAATTGTGTGTGAAGAATCAATGTCTTGTTGGATACCTCATTTGTTGACCGAAGAGCAAAAGGAATCTAAGGTCAATTGGTGTCAAGAAACACAAGACCAATTTAACGTAGGCAACTGTAAAACAGTGCACAGCATCGTCGGTGGTAATGAAATCGTGGATTAACTCATACGTACTTGAAAATAAACGCCAGTTGTCTGTCTGGGTGTGAAGATAATCTGACAAAGTGTGTCCAAAAAGATGGTCGCGACGTTTGTCTTAAAATAGTTTTTTTGTCAGAAGTAAATGAGCTCCAAGAAATCAATCTCAAACTATGAATCATCTTCCACCAAGACACAATGCAAGTTCGCACACAAAGCAAACAAAACGTCGAATTGTTGGACGATTCTCCTTGCAGCTCCAACAATTTTTTTACTTTTCCAAGAATCAAAAGCTGCGTAGTCAAAGACTTCATTTTCCGTAGGAAGCAGTCGACGCCTCCAAGAATGCAATTTTGTCAGTGTCAGCAGACAAATGGAATAACTGCTTTCAAAGATGGTTCGAGTGAATGAAAAATGCATTAATGTCCAACTAGTACATTATTGTTGTTATAAGAATACTAATTACAGGGTAATTACGTAACAAGTTTTACCCGAGGGCACCGCTGTTCAAAATAATGCCCAGGGGAATTATTTTGAAAAATAACAAGCAAATTTCCTAGTTACAGCAAGTAACTAGAGCAATTTATATGACAGAAATCACAATGACATGACATAAATTGCTTAAATTTTTAATTAGAATAGACAAAAGTAGGACATTAAACATTAAAGGCACCACGGGAGTTGAACGGACAATAATGCCTACGATCAATGTACACACTTCAGAGAGAGAGACCCTTGGAAAGTACACTGTTGACTTCAGGCATTATTGTCTTTTCAACATCCTTGATAGTAAAATTACTATAAAGTTCCTGAACAGAAAACAATAGAGATATAAGAATATTCCTCCTGTTTCAAATTGTGGATCTATCATAGTTTCGTAATGAACTAACGTGAGAACGGAGAGCTCTTTCTAGTTCTACAACTATAGAAAGAAATGGTAACTACTTTCTCAGTATAAAATGTGATACCATTACACATTTATTTCCAGTGATTCATAATTTGAATTTCAATGACTAAATTGGATGAATGTGATTGCAGCTTTTGGATCAGCTATAAACTACTTTACTTTTGCCATATCCAGGTTTTCTAAGCACGTTTTACAATTTTTCACGTTGGAAACTTTTCAATTGTTATTCTGCTTCCATTAAAACTTTATTCAGCTGCATTTCAACTCTGACTATTGTTCTAATTTTCTTTAAGAATTACAGATAGAAAGCTTGGTCCATTTTATATTAAAATCCTTCAGTAGTTAGGTCCATAAAAACCTCAGTCAGTTTTGGATGCAAATTAGCACAGAATTCTTGTATTGAAAAGCAATGTCGATTACTTGAAAGAAAATATAATGATGACTTTAGTTGCGTACAATGTCCAGCCAATTAGAGAAGTTGCTATAGAAACAAAAGAATGAAGATAAAGTAAATTGACTTCTGTAACATAAATAGTTGCTCGTTATTAGTGCTTTCGTATCATTTTACTCCATACCTTTGCTTTTATTTTGTAAGCAGCCGTGGAGACAAACAGTATAATTATTCCCTGTTAGATAGAAGAAATAATTAAAATTGAACTCATAGTTACTTGATATCCAATGAGTTTACAATTTTTTCTTTAATTATTGTTCTAGAAATTGATCTATTTAAAGCATGGATGTTTTGGAATACTCTTAGAAAGTCAGAGAGGTGGTTTTGCTTGAAAAGTTCCCTTACAGGCTAAAAATGCACCAGCTCAATCCTCTGGAGTGTGATCGCAAAATTTTCCTTACCATAGAATTGACATGCATAATAGCAAGAGGACATGACGCTAGAGAATAAAAAAAAAGTTTCTGAACTTTCTGTGGCTGCAAGGCTACAACCGTACACAATACGGTGGATAATAATAGAATTTATTTCTTCCGGGGTTGCAAAGTTTAAATTATGAGTTAATTTAATGATTCAATCTAGATACTAATTTTATAATAGAAGCTGAAGTTATGAACTACATTTTTAGAACAATAAGGGTGAGACTGTTAATTAATTTTCAACTTGTTACACTTTTGATCGAATTATTCCCATTCTGTTTTATCCGACATAAATTAAATTTCTATCCATCATTGTAAGTAATTCAGTTGTAAGAAAATTGGAACAAATTGTCTAATCATATAATTTTATAATAAAGATCCATTCAAAAGATGACAAAAATCAGTAAAATTCTTTTTGAGATGTCATTAGTATTTCAGACTTTTTCTCATTTGAATTGTACCCTTATTATAAACTGGGTGTCGAGGTTGCTTTGCTAAAATGTCTTCTATGAATTTTTTACACTCGTTCCGGTTCCTTGCTAATTCGTGTGTTCTTCTGGGTATTTTCTTTTTGGTTATTATTTCTTGTATTATATCGTCCCATGTTTTTGATGGACTGCCATGATTTCTTTACCCTATTGTTCTTGCTCTCCATATTTCTTTTACTTCTCTTTTATTCTCGAGTCAAATAAGATGCCCATACCAACTCAATTGTTTCTGCTCTATCTTTTTCATTACTGACTGTACTTCCAATCTCTCTCCAATCTTTTCATTTCTAATTTTGTCTAGTTTTGTTACCTCCTCTATAGCTCTAAGACATTTTATTGCCACCGCTGTGATTTTACTTTGTTGTCTTTTATTTAGTACCCAGGTTCCTGAACTATACAGCAGCATTTGGTATCGTTCTTTTGTTTACTGTTTTGTGCTTTAATTAGTGTTCCTACTGTTGCCTACATTCTGCTATTCATTTCATATTCCTACTCTCATTTATTCTCAATTATACTCGCAAGATATCTAAAACTTTGGACTTGTTGTATATTTTTATTATCTATTCGTATTTTCGATTGTTTTTATTTTTCGGCCATCATCATTACATTGGTTTTGTTGGCATTTATTTTCATATCCACTCTGAGTAGTTCTGCATTGCATATCTTCAAGTTTTCTTGCAGATTTTTCTCTGTATTCGCAAAGACTACCATGTAGTTTGCGAAAATGCACTCTGCTATTCTTATTTGTTTTAAATTTTAATATCCTATGACAGTTTTCATTGTTCTTCTGTTTGCTTCAATGTTAATTTTATCCATATATAGTATTAACAATAAAGGGCTTGGAGTCCCCCTTGTCTCAATCCTTTACCTGCTTTGAATTCTTCTGATAATAAGTTAGCGGTTCGTAAATAGTTTGTTATCTTTATATATATTTTGTACTCCTTCTAGTAGCTTCTTTCCTATATTTCTCTTTTTTAACATTTCAACAGTTCTCTGTTAACTCTACTGAAAGCTTTTTCGAGGTCTTTGAAGCATGCTAGGATTTTTTTGTTGTGTCTTAGTATTTTTTCCGTTCGCTGTCGAATTATAAATACATGGGTGCTGTGGCCTTTTCTAGATCCGTTTTAAGTATCCCCAAACTTGTCTCCTACTAACTTTCTAAGTGTACTTTCAAGTATCGTCTCGTACACTTTTACTGCTGCGCATATGAGTGAGATCCCTCGATAATTGCAACAGTGAAATGAAAATAAATATGATATTTAAATATTGACTGAGCTTTCAAAGCACTTGTTTTGCTCTTATTTTCTACAGAGTCGCTAGTGCATGATAGAATAACTTTTTACACTCATACCTTATATATCTATTATTATACATGTACTCAAAACTAGTGCATACTTGTATTACTAATTCAATATGGGCTTCATCCATGTACATATGCATTGCACTTTTGGAGGTTCTAGATTCCACGAGAGTTTGCAATTTTAATTATGTATCATATAACAATTTCTATCATTGTGTTACATTTCATTTTCATCACATTCATCTTCATCACCTGAAATCATTCAATGTCAATCATCTCTCCTAATTGTTTATTTGTTCCTTACCTGTTGACCCTAATTCATCGCCTTTCGATCAGCTGTGGCCTTCACCTGTCAGTCTCGTTTGGTTCATGCACCATGTCCCTCTAGCGTATACTATTGTTACCAGTATTATTGTGTCTCGTCTGCAACCCTCTTAGCGTCTCTGTGTTCTTGGTGGATGAGAATTGGAGTTTGAAATGCGTCTTCTTTTCTTATTAAACTAATAATTAGAGAAACCATACTTAACTTGAAAACAGACTTAACTTTGTGAAGGTCTTTCTAACGGCCACTTTTAAATTAGATAGTGAAGAGTTGATATCAAATAGTGTTCGGGAGTTTATTAAGAAATTTTAGGGCCAAAATTTTACTCACTTTTTGTGGATTTAAACTCTCAACGTTTTTTTTTTAAACTCAGTTCAGCGGAGATTCTCCGGATTTATTTTGATAAATTTCTTCAAGCTAAAAGCCGATCAACACCTCAAGGTAAAATAATTATTCAAGTTACAGTCATTTATTTTCTACGTTAAAACTTATTTGCTACATTAAAATCATTAAAATCACACTTTGAACATATCACAAATTAAAACTTAATTATATTAAAATCATATTAATCAATCCCGCCATCGACGAAGCGCATTTCAGGCTCTAATTGGTATTCCTTTCAGGCTTTTTGTTTTGTACCCTTTTCGTTGGGTTTTTCGTCTACGTTGCATCATTCCCATTTGTTCCTGTACCATTTTCATCGTTCTCGTCATCTTGGAGCCATCGTTCAAATTCACCGACCATCTTCGTCCTTCTCCATGTCTGTGACGTCATCTTCGAGATCTGTGTGCTTCTCGAGGAGCGACTTGCTGCCATCTTGCGATCTCGTCATCGTCCCGATTTCCCGCTCCGGCGCAAAGCTAAGCACCATTCATTTTGTTTTATGCTGCAATTTGTTGAATATTTTATCTATTACGTTAATGATTTTGTTTATTGCTTGATTATTTTACGACATTGGGTGAAACCTTTTGTAATACCAATCAAACGGGTATTTAAGTTGCATGTGTATTGCTTACGTTGTGTTATTGCCACACACGGGTGGTAGACGCACTCTACGCCGAACCGTGCGACATTATAGCTTTTAGAGAGCAGTTAGGTAGTCTAGTTTTATGTCACGAGCGTACTACGAACACTGAGGGTACCCCCATCTGTCGCGTAGGTTACAGTACACGCTTAGTTCATATTATACCACTGTTTGGATGCCTGAACTCTAACCGCTGTCGTGAGCGCGATTCTCGCGGGGACTGTGCTTGCCATTCGCGCGGCCTACCTAATGCTTTGGCCTACACTTACCAAGGTTTGATTGGAAATGCCGAGCCCACCATTGTTGTAGTAGTAAACCGAATGGTGAATAAAATCACTCAACGCAATATCACGCATTCTTCAATTAGCGCCCCGATTATTTCCTTCCCCCTTCCGCTTAGGTTCGGCGATCAACCATCGACTGACCCAAGGAGCTTCCAGATCGCCTGGCGCCCAACAAATACAAAATCCTCCATCACTCAAAGTAGACCGCACGTCGTCTCCACCGAGCTAGCTAGGGTCAACCCGGATAGAGGTTGTAGGGAGGTAATAATTGTTTGACCTTGGCTCTGGGAATAATGGAGAAATGATATCTCAATATGATTTTTGCCTCAAAGATCTTATCTACAAGATCGCTTATAATTCAATTACTCTGTTGTCTATGTGGCAAAATCTGGTGTGGCTCAGGTTTTCTATTGATGATATCGTTGATAATTGAAAGTGTGATATGCTACTGTACGGGGAGGATTCGAAAATATTTACTCAAATAAATAATGGGCACGACCGTAAAGTCTTACAGCGTAATAAAGATCATCAATTCTGTTCACCTATGTATTGAGTTTCCAACCATCATCTCGATCGAACTTGACTGAGGATTAAGGTGTTAATTCCGATCTAAAGCTAGTGTTTATATGAAACTTGAGTATTCAACTCCAATTAATTCTGCAAACAAAATGATTGGTTCTCTTCTACGCAACAGCAGAAATTATATATTTTTTTTGAATTTAACAATAATAAAGTCATTATTTCTTCCTTTTTTTCAGACCAGAACTTGAATACACTACTGTCAAAAATTCATTTTCATGCCCTCATAATAACTTCAGATTTTATTGTACCTTCCATTCTACTTTTCATAATACAAATGCTTTGTATGATCTTTGAGCTTTCAAAATTTGTACTTTGTATGAAGATATTTGTGATACAATCAAAATTCTATTAAATTTTGATGTGTAAACATCTATACCGGAGCCTGAGCTCTTATCATCAAAGCTGGTGATATTTAAGTCCTCAAGTATTTTTCTCCTAGATTTTCGAGGTCTTTAACTCATAGGAACACAATTTAAAGAAGGTTACGTGAATCCCACTAATTATTTATTTCTGATATCTTCTAAGCTTGGCTTCCCGAGAGATTAAATTTGATACCGATCTAGACATCATTTGAATGACTTGTGAAAGAAACAATTGACAATCGTTCAAATATTCTCTTTGACACTCCTATTAGAGTTATCTCTACAAGAGCTACAATTTGATATCAAACACGATAGAACCAAATTAATTATTTCAAAGGAATAATTGAACGTTTGCATGTGATGTCAAAATATGAGTGATAATGATTCCAACTCTACATTAAGATTCTCATTATTTCTTCGGTTCAGAAAAACAACGAATCTTATAATAATTTGAATTTTGATAATAACAAATGAACTGCTGATGATTTTGATGAATATTTCCCATGAATTATGTGCCAAATCATTCAAGGATTAGTTTTAGCTATTTCATATTTTATGATAAATACTACCGTTTATAAAGTGAACGCAAGAAACTAAAAAGTTCCATCAATGAAATTTGGACACCCCTAGTTGAAAAAAGCTCATCTACGAACTCAAATCTAGCTTTTTGATGAAAAACTTGAACATAAAATTTAATTCAAAAGTTCAAACGTTTTCTCAAGTTTTTGTGCTTCCAGACGGACCGACCGACAGACAGACATTTAAAGTCAAACAATATAGGCGGATTGGACATTTTACAAATGAAAAGTGTAGAATGAAATTCTTCTTCAGTGTACAGGTTGACATTTATTTAAATATATTGTATCTTAGAAATAAATCCGGATTAAATGCCGCATTCTTGAAATAAACTTAAGAGAACTTTGAAGGAAGTGAGGATCTAGAGGCATAATGAAGTCACGATATTTCAATATCTGTAATCCTGATTAATTTCTCTTTCTCCAGAATGTATGGAAGTGAAAAGTCAAGAAGGCCATTATTTCTACAAATCAACTAATGATGACGACACGGTCTGCGGGATTTACTTTTTCACCGATCCGGATCGAACGATCGAGATTTATTTTAATTATTTGGATGTTCCTTGCGAAGAGAACGGACTCGTATCGGTAAGATTATATTGCTTTTCTGGAATTAATTATGTTTTTTTGTTCTGTTGATGATGCTAGAATCAACTTCTTTATTAAAATGTTTTTATCTATACGAGTGCATTTATTACAAATATTACTCAAGCAGCTGCTCTGCCCAAACTGTTATTTTGATTATTATTAATTGAATTTCACGAATATAGTCTATAGAATTTCAATTGCACATAATTATTCGCGAATATCTACCCCCGAAATCTGAAGGTGATGATTCAGGCATCCAGTGTGAGTAATTATATCTGATTGTTCTAATTGACAGTTCGTAGATGGATGGGAATTGAACGGAGAATTCTTTCCGAGTCCAAGTGATCATCCAAAACCAATGGAAAGTCGCTACAATGAAATTTGTGGAACGCGGAAACCTAAACAAGTATTCCAGAGTTCCCAAAATGCAGCCGTTATCCAGTATAGGGTACCAACCAGAGGAGCAGGCTTCAGTTTTAGCGTGAGATTTCCCAAAAATAGAATGCGTGAGTAACTTTTCCTACATTATTCATGTTGACAGTTTTATATAATATTATAATTGCGTTATTGAAATTCTCTCACGGAACACTAATCTTCGCATATTTCTGTCACAGACAAATAAATCAAATCCATGTATATTAATTGGACGTGCGGTCAATTTTACTGACATTTTGTATGAAAGTAAAAATGTAGTTGATTGAATTATTGTATAATCTTGATGAATATAGCTTGAGCTTTGATATTCACTTGATTAGATAGGCATATACATTTCGATGTGCTGATTCACAATCAAAAAGAATTTTTTCCAAAATTCGCAAAATTTTTGATGAAGACAATGGATAAGTATTCTTACCATGTAATTAATGTTGGATTGGCGTTTTGTAATAATACCTACACTGTCACTGATCATAAAATTGAGTAGTTGAACATTGGTGTGGTTTCTTCATAGAAGTAATAAAACATGCCTCTCTATTCCAATATTGAAATGGCCGATATGATTTTAATATATGGTCGTGCTAATGGGAACGAACTTCAAGCGCGGCGTCTTTATGAAAAAGCCTATCCATATCGCGCATTGCTTTCATCCAGAAAATTTCCAAAAAGTTTTCGACTGAGGAATATTGGTGCACTACATAAACGCTCTGTCGATAGTAGACCGTCGAGGACATTAGATACACCTGAAGTTGAACAAAGAGTGTTAGATATTATTGAAGAAAATCCCGAAACAAGTGTTAGAAGAATATCCGCTGAAGTACATTCTAAGTTTCTACATTCGTACCACTTTCAACAGGTACAAGTCCTAAATCTTCCTGATTATCAAGCCAGAATGGAACTTTGTCTGTGGTTTTACACCAGAGTGCCGATAATTCAGATCTCGTTCCGAATACTCTTTTTACAGATAAGGTCGGTTTCACTGATGATGGAATAGAAACCCAACATGTCCAGGACAGAGTTAGTTACCATCAAAAATCCGAGGGACGATAGCTCGGTAAAAATTCTGCCGGCAGATAAAGGAAATGTCACAGTAATAATGGACAACCAAGACTACGACAAGAAAATAGAAGAAGTTCTACAGAAGGAATCATACAAGATACTAGATAAAGATCCAACAAAAAGCATAGAAAGGAAGGTATATTTAACATTAAGGAAGCACAACCAAATACTAGAGGATACCACTAAATTCAGGTTGACCCCACACCATATGGACATGTATGGACTACCGAAAATACGTAAGAAGAACGTTCTCTTAAGACCTATTATGAGTTGCAGGGGATCCCCGTGCTATAATCTAGCTGCATTTCTTCTACCGGTGATATCACTACTAGCGAGACAGAGTGACACATATGTTGAAGACTCGAAACATTTTATCGACATATTATCTTCAATTTGCTTGGAACCAGGGGACCGTTTCATAAGTTTTGATGTAGAAAATCTGTTTACGAATGTACCCGTCAACGAAGTATTGGAAATAGTAGCGGCTAGACTGGAGAAGGATACAGGACTGAATGATCTGAATATTACAGCAATAATGGACCTACTTAAATGTTACTTGAGAACCACCTATTTTCAAATACGGAACAATTTCTACTAAAAAACGGATGGACTACCCATGAGATTCCCTTTGTCACCAATTATTGCCAACATCTATATAGAACATTTTGAAGACAGTGTCATCTCCACAGCCATAATCCAGCCGAAGAAGTGGGTACGGTATGTAGATGGTACATTCATTATTTGGAATAACAGTGACTTGGAACTAGAAGGATTCCTCTTAAATTTGAATTCACATAGACCCAGCATAAAATTCACCATGAAGAAAGAAGAGAACAACAGCTTGCCGTTCTGGGATGTTCTTGTGAAGAGAGAGGACAACAACATATACACGTCTGTATATCGCAAACCAACCCACACTGGACATTACCTGAACTACCAATCAAACCATGCAGAAATAACAAAAATTGGAGTAACGAGCAGTTTACTGAGTGGGGCCAAATCGCATTATACCACAGAGGAGGACTATAAAGAAGAAATCAAGGGAATCATCGGAACATCGATACACAGACAATACAATTCAGAAAATAGTCAAAAACATTGAGTACAAGTAACACAAACAGAGGAGAACAAAGAGAATAAATGTGAACTAAACATTCCCTACATCAAAAGATACTAAGATAGGATAAGAAGAATCGCTGGAAACTACAATATTTCAACTAGATTTCAATCAACAGCAACAGTCAAGAGCATCCTTTCGTCCACGAAACCAAAACTTCCACTAGAAATGCAAACGGAGATCCACCAATCCGATTGTGAATGTGGAAAAGCATATATTGGCGTGACCAAACGACCACTGGAAACCAGAATCAAGGCACACCAACGACACACACAAAAAGGAGAAACCATGAAATCTGGATTGGTGGAGCATGCTTGGAACAGCATCCTCACATCCAATGGGAAGGAGAATATTCAATTTTCATGATAATCATATTTGGTCATATAAAAATCCTCACACCGTTGCTGAATCACACCATCCAGAGCGATTTAGCCCTAATATCCGGCTCGGAATTTTAGGGTACACTTTAATTTTGATCCAATATATTGAATGGTGCCCCATATCACAATTTTCTACGATATGAGCTATCTGTGCTCTTAGAAAATGTATTAATTAATCAAAGGATGAGTATGTGGTTCATGCAAGAGAAAGCTACACCTCATTTTACGCTTCGTGTTAGAGAGCACTCAAATCACACGGCGGAAGATTGATAGAAAAAGAAAGTTTTGTTCAATGGCCACTTGGACCTCTGGATCTAACACCACTCGATTTTTTTGCATGGAGTTATCTTAATAGTTTGGTCTATGCAACACCAGTGCACAATTTAGAAAAATTATGCGAAGCTGTGAAACAATTGAAAGAAAGCCGGGCATTTTTGGTAGAGTAAGGCATCATTTTTAAGTTTTGAATTGAACTAGCAACATATTCCTTTCTTTTGTCTCAATTTTCTCTTGAATCTAATACCTGACATTTTGTGCAATTCCATCTGTCCAAAACTATAAACTTTTCTCGTAACTTAATTAAATTTTATTGTGATTGATTTATTGAATTTGATGTTACTTCTGAATGTCTACTGGCCACTGGAATTCAATCAAGTCGTTTTCTTCTTATGATTGAATAACTGTGTCATGAAGTTTAGTGTTTCATTGTAAGTTATTTGATAAAAACGCTGTTCTTACGAACAAGAGATAGAAAACCTGACATTCCTCCGAAAAGATGGTACAATAGGCCTTTGTTTTATTTACTTGATACTTTTTGAGGGACAAAGCAGCTAAGTACGTCCTGAAGGATTATAACATTAGAAAAATTTGATATATCTAGCTTTATACATCATAGTCTTGAAGCTCAAACAACAACACAATGATTGAGGATCATAAAAACAGTATCCAATTACAGAGAACAATAGTTAAGTGAACTATTGGTCTAGTAAACCAATGGTTCATAGTTGATATTAAGGTATCTGGAGCAATGATAATTGTGGATATTTGTACGCTCAACAATTGTGTGCATGTCTGAATTTAGTGATTGAAATTCTGTTGAATGTGGGAAAATTGAGAAGCTTGAAAAATAAGAACAGATATGTGGATGATTACTGGTTAAAAATTGGATGAAATTTGTATTTCTTTGATATATGTACATACAAGTAATCAAAAATCCGTGTGAACTCATATCTCAAACACGTAAACATAAGGGAGTAAAAAATAATTAAAAATATGGAACGAAAAGCCTGTTTCGATCTCCAATCTGTAACAAAGTACACATTTAGTGTACGTTCAACTTCAATAGATCCTTTTGTAGTTGGTTACCTCTATAACAGTATAATGAATGATGCCAGAAGTTCCAAGCCTATTTAATGAAATGATTTCAGCTATTTGTAGCTGTGGCATTTTGCATGAAACAAGTTTCCAGTCGTTGACATAAATCTTGTGGACAAGTTAGATTTGAACGAGCAATTTGAGCTCTATAATATTAATGCCTAGTTTATGTCACAGATCATGAACAATTCTATTTGCATCTCATTGAAACTTTGACAAACACGTCAAAAATGAGATTATCATCTCATTTTTCTACAAACATATTCATGCTTCACTAGTTGATATATTCAATGTTTCCGATTTATTTTTGTTTGATCATGCTACAAATATTATTGTAATATTGGAGAATTGGTTGTTGATACACTCGATGAGAAGTAAGCGGATCTGTTTGAAATTCAGGATGCATAGAGCCAATTTGATACATTCCAAATTGCATTGAGTGTGCATCTGACATTATGATGTTACACACGAACAAACAAACTTTATAAAAGTGGATTTACAAATAACATTTTTATTTCTAGCGTGCAATGTACTTCTGCAAGACCCAGAGGACGTGTACACTTTAAGGAATTATGGAAAACGAGCAAACTGCAGTATCAGTGCAGCTTTTCCTGCTGTCGCCAGAATTCTATCCCTTAATGTCGGATTGGCAGGATATCGTGCAGGACTTGAACTGGAAACTGGGACAATACATAAGGTAAATTCAGCAAGAAGACACCAAACGACGCTGTGACATGTATCAGATATAAAATAGATGATCTTGTCACGGAATTTGTTCAGTTTCTTATCTGGCAAGCAATTAGAATACTGAAGATATTTTGGGGAGACATTTCCTGAAATTATTTGGTCTGTATTCTCACATCTTTTTGAAGAACTTCTTGAACAAAACTTGGAGGGAATAAAGGTTGCACTACCGTGGAAATAATGAAATAAAATAATAAATTTGGGGTTGTAACGCGTCTTTAAGAGGTGCGAATACGGAAATTTTCATGATTTAGCAATGCGGTCCGTGTTCCCGAGTTGCAATTATCCATTAATAGATGCAGCAGAGTGAAAAGTGTAGCCCGCTTAGCCCTTATGAAAAATTCATTAGATTTGTTGCACCTGATTGCATCCAAATGAGTTCTTAAGCCACTAATCTTTTCATTATACAGCATCTACTTCGTGCAAAATTACTCATGAATTTGATTTTGAAAGGACTGAACAAAGATTTCAGGATATACTGACATTAAAAGTACCTGTATACACAGTTTGTAGATGAGGGGTTGGAAAATTTATGGTATAAGAAATAGTGGAAAAAACTCAGTCAAAAGATAGTTTCCATTTTTTAATATGATCTCTGTCATGAATAATAATGTATTTTTTACAATGAGATTCTGATAACTTCAACTTTTCTAAAAAATAGATGCAAAATGTGCATTAATCTTTTCTTCCGTCTGAAATTTTGTTCTTCTTACTGCTTTCCTAAAGTTTGAGAGCAAAAACTGATAACGGGGAGCCACATCCGGGCTGTAAAGTGGATGGTGTAGTTCTTCGAAAATATTCCTTTTCAGGACCGGCCTTGAAACATGGCTGCTGTGCAAAGATACATTGTCTTGTAAAAATAATATTCCATTTGTGAACTTGCCATGTCTCAATTTTAAAACTTCTTCTCGTAGTTTCCTGAGTAGGTTAATATAATAATTGTTTATCTATGATCTCAAGATCTCGTCCACTGTTATAATTGTTCTTCAAACTAAATCTCTGTGACCTTCGAGGATATCTAAAAACGCTGGAGATTATTGAATACTTCGCTGCTTGTTGAAGATGGTGGGTTTCAAGGGTATCTAGTGGGCAGCCACCTTGACATCCTCAAATTCTTGTGAGAGATCTGATCAATCTTTCTTTATTCATTCCTGCAGCTTCTGCAATACTGTATCTTGGGGAGTTACAGACAATGTTTGATGATTATTTGAGGATGTATATCAAATTTTCTCTGTCATTATTTGAAATAACAATTATACGACGTTCTCAACTACTCTACTGTCTTCCTGAAGATTACAGTTTCTAGATGATGCTTACCACAGGAGCATGTACAATGTCAGATATAATAAACCACTGCTTCAAAGATTGAATATATGACTTTGAATGCCAAACTTTTGTTTGATTGTATATTTTTGATGATTGTGATTGATATATCATTTGTTTTAGTGTCAGAAAAGAGGGCTAGATGATTATGTCCAAATCGGAGGAACAAACGGGCTAGATACTTCTCATCTATTTGTAGCCGAATCCATGTGTGGAATAGATTCCAAACCAGGTAAATGAGGTGACAAAACATGAATAGTATTGAAAAATCAGTTAGGAGTGGGACACCATATTAATTTTTTTACTTTAATCCGAAAACTAAGCTTACGTGAATGTGTTCAACCTTCGATATCCATCTTATATTCTTGCAAATTTTCCATACTCTAATATATTCTACTCATTATCGGTTGTTGTTATATTTCCGCATTGATGAATTTATTTCATATTTTTCATTCACTGCTTACATGGTTATAACATAGTAAGAAATATAAATTATGTTTAAAAGTGCTGTAATTAGGTTTGAAACAATATTTAAAATTGAGAATTATTTTGAGCTGTTTGAACGCCGCCTTTTCCGCGCGCTCTATTGATGACGTCAAATACCATGTCCAGTGACACCACAGTCCATTGTTTACTACAGGTTTTTCTGTTCTCAACTTATTTCAGCATTAAAAAAAGGTCAAAAGTCAGTTTATAAGTATTGTATTGTGCCTGAATGCAAAATACTATCAGAAATGTATCTGATAAAGTCTTTTTTCCAATCCAGACAGGTTTTAAAATACGTAAAAAATGATGTAAGGTTATCAGAAGAGATGAAGTATTATTATAAACTTGACAGATCATGAATAACATGAAATGTGATAAGTTTTAACAATAAAATACAGTGTATGTATGCGGCTTCGTTTAACATTTGCTCGTTTTAGAATAAACAAGAATTATAGGTTATGTTTACTGCTCATCACATTTCGGATTGTATTTATTCAAAAAGCGTACATAATGTGTTATTATTAAATAATTACTTCGCAGTGTTCACTCTTTTTACTTCAGCGGACGTAAAATTTGGATTTGAAAGAAAATAAGACGACATCATGAATGGATCTATTATTGACCGATTATCCGATTGTGCTTTTACAGAACCACTGTCTTGAATGATTTTTAATCTCACTAGGATGCTGAAATTACACTTAAACAATAAATGAATTCACAACACACACGTTATTACTATGTTTTTTAATCAAAAGCCTGCAATGCCATACAAATGAAAGCAGTGCGCACCTGTTGGCATAGCATTTGACGTCACATTTCGATTTAACCAATGGTGTTGCGTTTTAGAACTTTGAAATTCTCTTGCTAAATTTGCACTTTTATTTATTAATTTTAAGCAATTGAAAAGATATTAAATATCAAAATGATGGTTTATTACAAATGTCCGGCCAATAAAAATTCGGAATAAGTATATTTGAACCAAATTAAATTTCATCCATATTCTCTATTGATTGCCACTCTAGATCTACGAATTTCATGCCATTGCAACCACTCCTGCAATCACATCCAATGTAGGTAGACATAACTATGCGTTTATTCAGTACACTGAAAATCTCACAGCTGATGAATACTCCTTTTCCAATTTTTTACTCTACCCATCCAACTACATCAGTAATCAAGTATTCTAAATTCATGCAGTTGAAATACTCATAATGTTCAAGCTTGATCCTGATATCTGTCATCTAAATATCATAAATCATTCTACATAAATTATTACAAGTAATATCCGCTTTATTTCGAATTATTCGGTGAGTGCTTGGGAATATGAGATCAGTTTACTATAACTGAATAATCTTGAATCCATGTCAGACACAGATGTCAAAAATGTGTGAAAGTCCACATCAATTGATGTCTTATGTGTCTTTTCTAACTTTTGGCCGTTTTAGTATCTTCAGTATCATTGTGATTGATGGTAGTTTAATAACGGAACTTGAATCTTGCTACAGTATGAAACTATGTGTTAAAGTAAGATGATTGATCACCGTTTCATTCTACTGACTCGAAATTTGGAATAAGATTCTTATCGGCCTGAAATTCATATATTCTATCAATTGCTCCACATTTTTTTTACAGAGAATATCATAATTATTCGCGTATAAATCAACGTGATGATTGTGTATTGTAATTGGAACATTGGCGGAACAAGACCAAAATTTAATGTGGGCAAGGTGCATTTTACGAGGCCCTCTGGTGGCGCAAGAAGCAATGTTATAAATGGAAAAACAATTGAGACATGGCTCTTTATTACTAACTCTATTATAGTATAGACAATGCGAACAAAACTATATTCTCAGACTGAAATTGAAGAAACGGAAATTTCTTGCTTTTAGCTTCACTAAACTTCTTAATGATTGTACTGTAATTCAGCTTAGATGCTATGTCTGCTTCAATAGGTGAAACTGCTAAAGCTTAGAGTTTTTCCTGATCCATCTTTCTTCTCGAATAATTTTTAATAGTTCTAATTTCGAAAAGCTCCTTTCGGCGGAGACTGTACTTATCGGTATTGTTAACAAAATCTAATAAAGAATATGAATATTTGGGTGAATTTCTTACAAGTTATTCTCTTATATGTACTGAAACAGTTCTTCCACATATTTAAAGAAGTCTGTTACATTAAGGACCATAGCTTGTGACTCGTCATACAATTCGTGAGGTTGAGAGTTTTTTATTATTTGCCCTTTCTAAAATCACAAATATAGCCTGATTTCTAAAATATGAGCCCTAAATATCTCAAAATTTGTGTATACTATGATAAAATGTATCAAGAAAAATCCATTCTGATAATTTTTTTTGCTATAAAATTCATAAGGATGCTACGATTGCATACTGTACTACTTGAGTAACGGACGGAGGAGAGAATAGCCGAATCAGAAGCACATACTGTTTGACTTTGTATCTCCTCAACGAGTTGAGATAATTGAAGTCTGTGAAAAATATCGTATTCTGCACGATTCATTCTAGTGTAACGAGAATTATTATTGGAATATCTTACAGAATGCAAATACCATTACCTGATAAATAACATTTAGAGTTTGTAGCTGTAATTTTCGGCTCAATTGGAATGATCAAAATGTGCGGGAAGTATTGTAATCTACATACTCAGATGTAGCGCGATGGGAACATACATCATAATATCTTCAGAAATACAAATAACAAATATGATCGATTTAAATTCAATACTCAATAATATTTTTTAAATCTACTATTGTAGTAGCACAATGTTTGATGCTGTATCTTCTGAACGAAACAAGATAATAAAAATTTGTAAGGTACATGTTGTCCAACACATTTAATAGAATTATTAAAAATATCTTAGAAGCTGAGCTGGCAAAATATTTCTGTTCAAAAAGTGAGAATAAAAGATTATTAGCAATAACAAAATTTGATAGACAATGTGAATATTTGGATTTTCATTCAAGTTATTTTCTATTATGTATTGAAGCAGTTCTTCCACATCTTCAATGTGGTACATTTAGGATCATAATTTGTAATTCTCCATACAATTCGTAAGATTGAAGTCACTACTTCACCTACTCGCAGGACAGTGTGTAAATCTTGAAAGATTTTATCATTTGCTCTTTCCATAATCACAAATATTGCCTAATCTCCACAGTATGAGACCCAGATATCTGCAAATTTGTATATTCTAAGATAAAATATATTTAGAAGAATTGATTCTGTTAATTTTTGTTATTATAAACATCATAAGGATCTACGATCGCACGCTGTATTACTTGAGTAACGGACGGAGGAGAGAATAGCTGTATCAGAAGCACATACTGTTTGACTCTGTATCTCCTAAACGAATTGAGATAGTTAAAGTCTGTGAAGAATATCGTATTTCGCACGATTTATTCTAATGTCATAAGAACTAATATTGAAATATCTCAAAAAATACACGTATCATTACCTGATAAATAACATTTAGAGTTTGTAGCTGTACCTTTTGACTCAATTAAGATGATCAAAATGTAACGCAATGGGAGGCTTAACCAGAATAACTTTAGAAATACAAATAAGACCGATTGAAATTCAGTACTTGATAATATTTCTGAAATCGACTATTTTGATAGCACAATGTTTGTTACTGTATCTTCTGAACAAAACAAGACAATTAAAATTTGTAAGGAACATATTGCTCAACACATTTGATAAAATGAATAAATATGTCTTAGAAATTTGACTGATAAGATTTTCTGTTTTAAAAATGAGAATAAGAGATTATCATCATTGACAAAATTCGATAGACAATGTCAATATTTGGATTGTCATTCAAGCTACTTTCTTTTATGTATTGAAGCAGTTTTTTCTCATCTTTAATGAAGTCTGATACATTATGGATCATAAGTTGTAATTCTTCATACAATCTGAAAGATTGGAAGTCACTACTTTCACCCACTCGCAGGACTGTGTGTAAATCTGGAAAGTTGTCATACAATGACATCAACCTCGATTCCATATTGTTTATCGAAGAATCAATTATTATTTAAAAAAATCTGACTCATACTGGCTTGAGGCTCAAGGTGCGAGGTCCCTCGAACCACGAGGCTGCATGCGATGGCTCATGCCTAACACCGCCTCTGAATTAGAGTACAATTGAATAGTACAATGCAATGGAATACATATCAGGCAAAGATCAATAGCAACTAGTTTAGCATGAACATATTGCAGTTGGCTCTCCGAAACAACTAACAGTTATTGACTATTGATAACAATCACAAAAATTGAAATCTAATCTTGTTATCCAAAGTGACAATAAACGAAAAATTATTAAAGGTTTGCACAGAATTCTTTGTGTATCATTACGTTGGTAAATAAGCTCTGTATTACTATCAGTATGATTTTTATGGCTAGTAGGCTAATATATGCATGATATTTACGTTCGCTATAATTAGATAAATCAAGGGTTCATCAAGATAGGTCCAACATTATTGATGGTACTTTGATTGCCGAAAAAACTGTATAAAATTCTCATTAAGCTCACCAACAAGTAGTTTGCATTGTTATGCATATTTACTGATAGATAAACGGTGTTCCACTTACATCCAAGATGTCAGGTTAAAAATATTAGCTTGCGTGACATAGAACCTTTTAGAATGTGCATGGTAGTCCAATATACAAATTGTTGTATGAGAGTAGCAGTAAATTCATGAAGATATAGGCTTATCGTAGCACTGTTTTAATACTTTAAACGGAGTGTTTACATGTTATTCACCTACTTTTTTTTTTAAGGGAAGGATCATGTAATATTTTGTGGCTTCACTACAGTACGACTCGTTAGCAGCGGGGCTTACGATAATGCTGTTACAGTGTCGCTCCGGAAGGCTGATGAACAGGACATCTCTCCAGGAGCAACAATTTGTGAAATTCCTGATATTTAAGTAAATGCTTTTCATTTTAAGCGTTGAAAAGTTGTAAAGCTTTTTTTTTTATTTTTCAGATGTCCTGTCAATCCTGCATTGACCATATTCATTCCAATACAGTATTAGAAAATATTTTTAACAATTTTACTTCGAATGAAATAGATTTATGATTGATTTATGTTTGTGGAACTATGATACTGTATTTTAAATGTAATATAAACGTATTATTCTTAATGTATTTGATTCTTTTTACAAACTTTTTCATTAGGTACTACTTCTTTTCTGATTTCATACGTATTGTAAGTTTTTTTCTGAAAATAAAGGTAATACCAATATGGAACGCATGTTTTCAAGCGCTGATTAATTCAAAAAGTTTCCTGTATCAGGATTCTGTTTATCGACTTTTTATGAAGTATTTCCTCAATTTCCCGCCGGAGCGCTGCTGTTCATCTTGGAATATCCTGCCATCTATAAGCAATATCTCTTCACTTCAAGCTATCTGGAAAATTAGAACTCTATTTACTGGATAAATATTGCAGTCTTTTTTTATTTATTCAGCTCTCAAAAATGTTTGCTGCTTGAAAAATTTATAGAATTCACCAGATTACTCAAATATAGGAGAGCTAAGTTAATATCCAATATTTACTTTAACAAGATTTATTGCTATTGCATTATTTTTTTTATTTACTCTGCACTCATTGACTGTTAATTGGTTGAATAAACTTCAAATCTAGTACCGCCCAACATAGTCACTTTATAGTATGAAATGACAGAACTAACTTTCATATATTGGGTTTGAAACCGAATAGAAGTGTTCCAGAAATGTCGAAGTTTATTTTTATTCATAAATTTATTCTAACTTGTTACTTCTCCAATGAATTCATCCAAATTAGAATTCTTCCTATCGCATCAGCACTTCCGATAGGAATCGCGAATCTCTCCACAATCAAAATTCTAATTCGCGACACCGCGCAGGCAGGTACATGTTCATGTACACGGGGCCACAGCGACCTTGACTCCGAGTGTCCTTGACCGCGCGTGCTACCGCCGGAGCGCTCTCGACGGCTGAACGCCGTGTACGTTACAGCACGTTAAGGGGTGGTCGAAGAGGGAGCCCAGAGCCGGATTGAAACTCGCATGGAGACGAAGACACAGTTAATTTAAAAGCCTATAACTTCTGGCTTTAAAGTAGAAGATACACAAGTTTTTCATGGGGGTACTTGGTCGTCAAGTTAGTAAATTGGGGAAGATCTCAAAGGGTCGGGAAGTGGGAGCTGAAAAATATTCAACATCAAGGATATTTGGAAGTGATTACTTTTTTCTCTAAGTTTATAAGATGATGCTTCAGAATTATATGTATATGACTGAGCTAGACATAGCTGATACTGACCTAGAGCCTAAACTACATGAATCAGAACAGAATAAACATATGCAAACAGAGATCCAGAAAAATTGCTTGAATTTCATATGTTTCAACTATTCATAAACGGTTTTGGAGGAAAACCGAAGTGTGCAAAAAGCAACTATGACTCCTTCGGACTTCTTTTGATCGCTGATATTGAACCAACTCAATAAACAATATCATAATTATCTATTCAAATCTCTTAATAGCATTTCGGGCGTCGAGATTCAACTTCTAATTTAGTTTATTGCATCCACTATGTCCTTTCTTTCTTTTCTGTTTAGCGCTTTATTGCCTGCTTCCTGTGGGCTAATGTTATCTCTGCGTAGTATTTTTTCTATGTTGCTTTGCCTTGTTCTTGCTAGTCTTCTGCTTTTTCTTCCTTCTGCTGTTCTGGCATTCCATATTGTCTTTGTTTGTCTATTGTCGGGCAATCTTTTTGAGTTCCATGATAACTGTTTTCTCTATCATCTTCTGTATACTTTCTATTTGTATATTGTTTCTTATGTGGTCGTTCCTCTTATCTATCCTTTCCACTTCCTCTATTCTTCTCAAGAACCTCATATTGGCCGCTTGTACTTTGCTCTTCAGTATTTGATTCATTACCCATGTTTTGCTGCCGTATATTAATGTTGGCCCATAAATTGTTTTGTATAAGTTTTTTTCCGTCTTCCTTGTTACTGTTTATTGCTTATAATTTTATTCTAAGAGAAGAAACTTGTATTAGCTGCTTGGATTTTTCTGTTGATTCCATACTCTAAGTTTCCCTTATCGTTTAGTGTTGCTTCTAGGAACGTGAACGTATGTACTTGCTCTATGTTTCTTTCATTTAGCTTCATATTTGTTTACACTTCTTGTTTCGCTATGACCATGACTTTGGTCTTATCTGTGTTCATCGTCATATTATGTCTCCCTAGTTCTGTATCCCATCCATCCAAGTTGTATTTGTAAAATTACTTCTTTTCATCTGTATGTCTTCTTTACATTACTGATAGCGCTAATATGAATTTAATTTGAAAACATGTTGAGTAAGGATTCATTGAAATTTAGGTGGAAATAAGACCTTCTTGCCGACTTAAGTCACTTCTTTGGAAGTCCAGTCTTCTGAGTAGCCGTTCCAAAATACGCTTCTAGTTCCGATACCGAGTGTCATCTTCAAAGTGTTTACCATCTAAGTGGAGTTTTTGTGCTAAGTCCGTTAGCACAACTATCTGACACAATCTGTGAGTTTGTTTGTTCTTCATAAGTCCGTTAAAGGAATTAAGATTTGCTTGCTTCTGCTGTTTTTGAACTTAGAATATTTTTTGAGTCCTTGTCGACTTCGCAGTGTTTGAATAATTCAACGTAGAGTCGCCGCTGGCGAAGTCTTGGTTGACTTCACAGTGTTTGAATAATTTAACGTAAAAGCACTGCTGGCGAAGTCCTTGTTGATTTCACAGTGTTTGAACAATTTAACGAAGCGTCGCCGCTAACGATGTCTTCGTGATTTTGCAGCGTTAGATTGTTTTAACGTAGAGTCACCGTTGAGTGGGTCATCATTGGCTTCACAACGTTAAGCAAGTTAACGTAGAGTCACTACTTGGGAACCAGTTTAGTTTCACAAGCGCCGAAGATAAGTTAATCCACCGTTAGGGAAATCGCTTTACGATTTGTTCGTTCTGAAGTTTCTTGTCATCGGCGACCACCTGGGTCCGTACTGCGACCGCTGTTATCGAGTGTCGTGTGCAGCCGTTCCGTCACCGTCAGCAAAGTCATCACTGTGCAAGTCCTGAAAAATAGATGTTCTATGCTCATCGTCGTCGTTTTTATGTGTAATAAATATCATTGATGATTATTTTTGACAACCATAACCCTTCCCGACTGAGATATCCAGTCGTCTGCCTTAGAAACTGCGTCACCGACCGCATTGGCGCCCGAGCACACCTTCAGCAGTCTCGACCACGACGCCAAACTTAACAACCCCGCTATCAGCGAGGTATCGTTACAGTACATTAGATTTATTTATCCGTAGCATATGATAATACCAGATCCATTTAAAATTAATTTTTATCATTCGGGAGTACAAGAAAAGCTAGTTTCAGATTATTAGCATTCTGATGTAAGGACTTTTTATCATTGATATCTATTGGCCTATCCTCAGTAGATAATCCGGTCCTGGAAGGCCGAGAAGAGAACAAAATGCACGCGTCGGATAGAGTTGGAGACGACGAGAAAAAGTGAATAGGAGTTGTAGGGAGAGGGAAAAGAAACACAAGATTCGTACTTAGTTGGAGGATGAGAATTGTGTTGGTAGAATTGAGAAGACAGAGGTGGACTTTATCTACACTAGGATGAGACAGTTTAGAAGATTAAAAAAAGTTTGTACGATGCGTATTAGCTTCAACAAGTCGACTCCAACAGGTTGAGGTACTAGATGCCAAGGACTCTAATTCAGACTGCAGTACAGATTGGATTAAATGTTATCAAGATTCTGTATAGGAACACTTTGCACATTATTGACAAATATTTTATTTACTATTGAGTGAGTTGAAAAGAAACGTACTTTCAAGATGGAGTACTGGAGTATTTATAATAAATAAATTATCAATATTCTCAATTTTGATGGTGGGATTACCTTTTTGTAGTTTGTTGTTCGTGGATTTAGTTTCTAGATTGAGCAGCAAGAATTTGAAATGAGGAATCATTTATTTATACTTGGCTGGGTATGAAGTTTGTATATATATATATATAATAAACTGCAGATAGTTGAACATCTAGGTTTAGAGTCTTCTTCTACTTTTTATTGTTTAAGTCTAAATTCTGTTACAATATGATAAGTACTATCATTCGCTTCTCTTTTTTTTGTTGAGAAAAGTGTATACATCTCGAAAGACTAACTTAGAAAAATTAGTGTATACATCTCACGTGAGTTCTCCTTGTGCCCTCGTAGCTTCTGTTCTATGCTACCTATATCAACGAAAAACGTACCAGAATATTTTTTATCGTTAAGGAGTGTCTATAATCTTTGTCGTCCAATTTGTTCCAAAAATAAGGACAGTTGACCATGAAAAAAGTTTAGAAGATAATTTCTTTGGGACAACCATGAGGTTGTGAAATGGCTTTGGTTGAAATTTAGTACATGCGTTTCACGTGAATCTTTTTCTGTTGGATACACAATAGCAGGAAATGTACCAGAGTTCACTACTACATCCGAGAAGTATTCTCAAGAGCATACTCAACAGGCTAGTGAAATTTAACGTGACTTGTTAATAGTGAAGAAATTAGTTGCACTTTTAAAAGCTATTTTGGGAAAAGTGGAAGAATGTATGAAAAAATAATGACATGTAGGATGTTCTGGAACATATGGAAAAGACAGAAGAGAATCAAAGATTGGTAATTTGGTGAAAAAAACATCAAAATTTGGAGATTACAAAGCCAGGACATTTGTCGTCTGACGATATGAAGATACGATCTCGATATTTCATTTTATTTTAGTTCAAAAATTACTTATAAACATAATTAGATAAAACAATCCGAAAGTTTCGTTAACACAAATAATAAAACTACGGACGAGTTTGTCATTCTTTTATTTCTGTTTGTAACTTCGTTGAGCAATTTCATTGGGCTGACTGGTTCTCCTACGCACGTTGTACGCAACTGAATACTGGAAAATCGGAAAAACTACACAAATTCCATTTCCACTTCTTCGTACGATACACATGTATTATTCATCTCTGAAAATATAAGCTATTCTCTATATAGAACAACATCAATACTTGATTTGTAATTTATTGTCGATGGGAATATTTCAAACTGAACAACGATGGAACACAGCTAGGATTTTGAGAGTATTGGTATGAAAGCATGATGATTCCGACGGGGCACAAAAAAGGATAAAGTTTAGGCTCAAAATTGGAGTCCATGTTCAATATATGTGTTTTGGTATGTCACACTGATATAATATATTTCTAAACGTGTACTTGACTATATTTACTTTCAATCTATTTGTTCTTTTTTCACTAGCTCTAATTGACGATATTTAAAGCGCTATTTGATCTGTTCCATTTAATCACTTCATTTATCTAAGTGCAAAATTTCACTCCAATCAACCCAACATTTGATTAAGGTCTACATTGCTTTGATTTGAATCTTTTTTTCACATCTGGAGGTTAGACGTAGAATCAAATTCAGAAATAAATAGAAATACGAAGAACTTTTTCGATCTTGCTGACAAAAGATTGTATTATGACGGTTTCTCTTTATATTTTTCAAAAACCGTAGTCACATGTTTCGTCCTTATTAGGACTCTTCAGTACAGTATAGCAAGCTGCAGATAGTCGGACTTGTAATCGCGAAGCTAATGAAAAGTGAGTTGATACATGGCATGCAGAGATATAAATCTAAATCAATGCCATCTATCGTAACACAGCCGAGGTGGCAGATTCAAAAATATGCAGGACACTTTTATGCTGGGTGTTTCATAATGGATATTAATTGTCCCGAATAGCTATGATAGCAGGATTATTATAATGAATTCATCAATCTGGTTACTATAAGCAAGCCCTAAAGTTGACACAAGATTGAGGCTTGACTTTATCAACTTCAGTTGGATTTATTTGGAAGTCACTATTGAAGAACTCTTGATACAATTATTGCCGTAGTTACTAACTGAATTTAACGTTTAGATTTGAGATAAAAGATGGTATGGACATTCTATATGTAAGTTGGTGGATTGTGCCATGAGTGAAAAAGTAAACGAGCTCCTACTGATACAATTTTTAATATAAAAGTGCTTTGTTGAGATATTGAGGTCTGGTAAAGATATTAGTCTCTCATTTATTCTTCAGCTGAATTCCTCCAGGCTCTTTGCCTGATTAAAAATAAAAGAGTTGCCGGAGGAAGTAAAAGAGGATTAATTCCGACCTCACATTTGCATTAATATTCACAAAGCATTTAGCAAGTATTCAATATCCATGTGGAACTAAACAAAACTTCGTGTTGAATACATTTTGAGTTGAAGTAACATTCAGAGCTAGTAAACTGTGAGATAACACACAACACAGCGGTAAAGGTAGTCCAATGGGTCGCATCTCATATTGTCGGCTTGTTCTTCATTGGCGAATCACTAATTCATTCCGGCTATCCTCGGGCGCACTAAATTGTTAACAAACAACGTATATAACCGGGGCTCAGACCCAGACCTCCAGGCTACTCCGCTATATATATATATCAGACAACAGCAAAGAGGTTAGCAGCATTTTAGCGATATACGCTGCTGTAGCTAATCCTTTCACGAAGATTGTTGTATTAGTTTGTTATAGGCACCAAGGGAGAAAAAATAATTAACGGTTTTCTCCTCGAGGATGAGCAATTTATCATGAGCACAATGCTTGAGTTCAGCAGGTTTGTGGGTCGATAATACTGTCCTCTGGCGTCTCGACGCCACCAGGTGAGACAATAGCAGCAGCGTTGGAACTACTACGACGCAGAGAAGTAAAGAACATCAGTTTCTCAAGAATTTTCATGTCAAGAAAAAGTAAAAAGAATATTCTGAGATTCGAGGCTTAACATGCTTCTTTTCTGCAGTCTTACAAGTCATGAAACTGATGCAATGTTTTCCGGTGTCAATCGAAAGTTCATGTATTAACATAAACATGGTTTTCATTGAATTCAATTCTGTGCTCACAGAGGTCTTATTTTTTTTGTTAGATTCATTTTGTCGTTCTTGAATTGCTCAATCATATTCTTCCTGAAATATTATGAGAATTTATTATGACAACTACCATTCACTCACATTTCGAAAAGCGGAAACTCCGTAGAATCAGAATTCGAGGGAAGTTGTTGCTCCAATATTATATCTCATTGAGTTACTTGACTCTGTTCTGAGTCTTTTTAATTGTCTTGAGTATTCTCCATGTGCTTTTGTTATATTTTCTGAAGCTTCATCAATAATTTATGCCCTCTTTTTGATTTGTCTCGCTCTTTACGTTTTTCATTTCTAATACCGCTAAAACTTTTCTTTTGATTTGACGAAAATTCGGTAGTTATTGTGTACTATTTAAGTCACGACTTCTTTCTAGTGCGTATTCAAGTAATTTATGCTTAAGTGTCTTGAAAAAAGCAGAAAAATCACGATAAAGAGCTGATAAATGAGGCAGATTACTTGCTCCCAAGATGACGTTAGTGTGTGACAAGGACAGCTGTATACAATCCCAACACCACGATTCATATATTTTGGACAATGTGCATAGAAAGCCGGTCCGATAATAATTATTTGTGGAATATAATCAATATGGTTTTAATATATGAACAATAAAATGCATTATGGCGAAATTTCCGGAGGGCAACACATATACCTACTTTAGTTGAATCTGGCATTGAAATTCAACTGATAATCCTATTCGTGTATTGTGTTAGTTATTGTTCTATTTCCGACTATAATTTATTATAACAAACTGGACTTCATTAAAACTGGAAACCAATCATATTGTCCAATGAATCATTTGTATGTCAATCGAAAAAAATTGAGACATTTATCCAATTCCAAGAAATAAGACTTGTTGACAGATTCTCATGAAATCCTCATGACGTTAGCTGTCAAGTGCATAACTGTTTGTCTTTTTTGAATTTTCTCGCAACTGTCTAACAAGTTCTTTGGTAAGTGAAAGATCCGTTTGTGTGGACGACAGACATCGATTCAATTAATATTAAAAAATTTAATTAAATTTTCAAGGTCTATGTCAGAGGCAGTCACACTAATTTGAAATTGTTACTTAACATCAATGTTTCAAGAGCAGTGGGATAAAGTTGTTCCTGAAATATTCAAGAAAGAAATCTTATGTTTAACGAATTTCTATTTCTTCTTTCTTGTTTATCGGAATGTCTCAAATTTCTTCTAGATTTTTGTTGGTCTGTTTGAAATATGAATTCATCAGCTCATGATAATAATTCACTCCCAGTATTTGAATTTTCAGAAATTGTTAGGAATATGGTACATGTATATTTCAAAATCGAAAATCTTTCATTTCAAGTAGGAAACTGCGAAATGTCAAAGGATGTCTTATTACTTTCATTTCTTACAATAATAATTTCTCGAGTGACGGAGCTGAACATAGTTGCTCACATTCAGAAGATTGTTTGCGTCTGAGATATTGTGAAAATTTTTCGCGGAATTAAAAGCAAATATACATTCGAATCCTGCCATTAAAAAAGGGTTCAAGAATATTCGAAAAATATCTGATAAGTTCCCAACAATGAATTGAAACTTAGAGCTGCCATGACATACTGAATGCCAAAATCTAACCAAAATAATAGAGAATACATTTACTCCGAGATACATTATCGGCAACTCTGTTCAACATAGCGGTATAATATGTGATGAAAAATCATATAAAGGAACACTCAGAACTAAAGGCGGACAAATGATAGCATACGCATAGTATTGGCATCAAAAAATAGGGAAATAATGAAAGAAATAGTCGAAGAAATAGTAACAGTAGGAAACAAATTGGGCTTAAAAATCAATGAGAACAAAACGAAAATAATGAAGACAGGAGGAAATCAGGGAGTAGTAATATAAAAATATGTAACCAGCAATTCAAGGAGGCAGATAAATTCAATTATGCTGTCCAATAAACGAGACAGAAAAACTGGAATCCAAGAGGAGATACTAACAGCAAACAATGCCTTTCACGCAGGTAAGAAATTACTTATGGATGAAATCCTAGCAAAGAAAACATAAATAAAAGTATATGAAACAATAATCAGACCGATAATATTGTACGCTGCAGAAACAATAACAATGAAAGAAAAGATGAAGAAGATTTGCGAATAGTAGAAAGGTAAATAGTGAGAACTACTGCAGGACTAGTAAAAACGACAGAAAGCGAATATAGAATATTATTGGACTTTGAAATAGAACAAGAACTGCAAGGAGAAGATATAGTAAGAGAAATGAAACAACAGAGGATAAAATGATTAAGACACATATGGAGAGAAAAAAATAAGACACTGTAAGGACAATTCCTCAATGGAAACCAGGCGGAAAGAGAAGAAGAGGCAGACTAAGATCTAAGAGGCCACAAGAAATAGAAGCAGATCTGAGTAAAATAGGAATAAAGAAGTGGAACAAGGCTATGAGAATTGATTCCCCTGAAATGAAGGATCCAGAAAGTTTCAACAGAAGCGGTGCAGCCCGACCTGGGGTGTCTAAGCCACTATATATATTTATTCCGAAAAAAGGGAATACTCAGGTATAATTCAGTTGAGATGAAGGCGTCAATTTCTTATTCTTTCAGCAAGAAGAAGAATTTTGATTAGGCTTTTGGCCTGAATTAACTTTACCAGATTTCTTTCATTTCCAAAACTTGGAGTATTTATCATTTTGAAAGTAGTTTAGATTGAATTCAAGGCTTCATACTTTCAATAGGTGTTACATTTTTTTGGTATAAGATTGGTGAAGGAAAATCATCGAATAACCTGGAACAGATTTCTTTAGGCAACTCATCAACGTTTCTTCTGTCAACATATTCTATTTCATAAGATATAAATTCCATTTGATACTTGATCGGTGCAGGTCGATAGGTAAACGGAGCTTCAAAAAATGCTTTGAAGGATTCATCAGTTTTGGATAACATAAAGCTATCTCCTGGTTTAGCCTCTCATTCCTTTACAATTAAACATTCATATTTCTATCAGCATCCATGATGAATCCTTTCTATCTCTCTAAAATTAGTTAGTTTAAGGTCAGAAGCACCGCCCTTTTAGTCGAATGCCGGAAGCAGGAAGTATGAAATACTGAATATCTTTCTGAAACGTACGATTTGTTCCATCGGCTTAGTATCCGTTCTCTTCTGTCATTTCTGTATTTGTGGTGTGCGTTGAGATGTGATTCAACACAGAAAACTTAGATTTATGGATACCAACGCACAGCTTACAGAGCAGTCAGAAATTCCTGCAACAATTTCGACAATTCGTATTCATTAGAGATGAACGAAATGAAATACTAAAATTTGAAGGACCCAGGGAATATGCTGAAAGAAATTTGTAGGTACAGTAGTCCAGTACTTATTTTATGTTATTTATATAGACGTTTCGGAAGGTAACCCACCCATCTTCAGATTAAAAAACGGTTTTTACAGCTACATGTTTGCTTATACTATACTATATATAAAGGTGTGGCAACTGTATTTTATGCTGAAGATGGATGGGTAACCATCCGAAACGTTCATATATGTAATATTGGATATAAATTGGACTGCTATACTTACAAACTCTTCACAAAATAATATACTGGGATCTACGATCATCTGACGGTCTATTATTCGAGAATATTTCCAAGTAAATATCAATTGACAAATTGGGGAGCAAGACATTTGCAGTGACAAGTTGTCAGATAATATGTTATTGGATTACATAACAGATGTCTTTTCCAAAAATAAGATAGCTGGTTGTAACGTATATTTAATTTATATTGCGTTTGATCGAATAGGAAATTCGTGAATGTCACCCAACCGGAAGAGGAAGGCGTGTTTACGAGCGCTTGGAGACTGTATTGCAGGATATATAGCAGTTTAAGTGTTAAACTGCGTGCGAAGAACTTTCTCAAGTGTTCCAACCATCAGCAATATACTTTCAAGAACACTTCCAGTTACTACAAAGAGAATTCAACAAATAGAATTTTTGTAGAAAGCTTAAGTGAGCTCTTTTGGATATTTTAAAAATTGAAACTTGACATGATTATGTGGAATTTGATTGGGTAGTGTTGTTCATAGAAATTGACCATGTTGGATTGCTGTTTCATGACGACATCCGATGAAAGTTTTCTTATGAAGGTTCAAAAGTTTTGGGAACGCTGAGGCAGACTATATAATCTTTACTGACTGAAGTATGTGAAGGCAGAAGAATTGGGACAAAGTTAAATCGCTGAATGTCTTGAGGAAATTCTTGCTGATGTTGAAGCCGCGCTGAAAGACCATCATTCTTCGGTCGCGACTTGTGGCTAATCTATGTGCATTTGAGAATTGGAGATGCAATATGTTTGTGGAATACAAATGTATATTTTATATATTTTTTTGCGTTTATTTGCGACTCGTGAAGCCTTATACAGGATTATAGTGAAGCAATGGGATGCTTTCTCCAAATCCAGAGGGATTGGTGATGGATGGGATGGGACATGGATAGAAAAATCAATGCCAGCTGGAAAATGTGTAACATGTCCTTATAACAAGAATTCAGATTTTATATTTTCATGAGAGACAATGAAACTTTTACAAGATCAATATAAGAAATTTTTGATGATTCAGATATTCGTTATGTATTTTTTTATCAAGACTTTACCCGGGTTGGAAAAGTACCATGCTGCAGTTTCTCTAATGTTAAGCTAGATTTGGAGCTTCTAAGAACTTCAAACTTGTAGTTAATGTCCATGTGCCACAAAAGCCGGCGTATTATTATTTGAAGAAAATTTTCTTACCGCTTCCATAGCCTCTTACACCAACAACCACCGCGGATGCATCAGCTGACGCTTGTTCAATTTTAAGTGCCTAAAAACACTACCCAAAATGCAACATCACCATTGACGAAATAGTTTGGGTAGCTGTCCCAGTTCCAGCGGTACAATTAATATTGTTACGTTCAAAAATAGTCCTAACAGGAGCCTGCAGCCCTCCACATTGCCCCAATCCTGAGTAAACTCATAACGATTGCTGGCAATTCAGCTTATAAAGCATATCCGTCTTTCATGTCTTCGATGCGCTTACTTCATCTGTCACTAGCTCACTTTAAATCTATAAGTAAGATCTTAAAAAAATTTAAGAATCATCTAGATGATGAAAGCGCATTTTTGACAGCTCATGAATGCTTGTTACTTCAGAGATTTCGCAAATTACCATCTCCAACAATTACTGAGCTTGAAATCAAGCAGTTTTGGGAAACTTACGAGACAGCAGCTTCCATTTAGTACTAGTTTCAAGTTGACTATTTGATAGGTACATAATTTATGCATGTACAAACTCAAAAATACCTTTTAATCTTCATTGTTTAGTTATTGACTGACGGGAGCTCAAGTGCTGTACTTTAAAATAATAATTTGATCTTTATCAAAGCTATATAAAAAAAATACACCAGAAGTGAACAAATTTTCATCCAATAATAATAATTCATTTTGATAAGCTTCAGATTCGCGTCAAACAAGTCATTGAATGAATCCCGGACAGATTTGACAACTGTACATAATAATAGTGACACCCGTGGCTAAAGTTGTAACTAAATTTTCAATTAAAATATCAAAAATTGTTTTGAAAGAGTCATCACTCAGAAAATTAATCTTCGTCGCCGACGTCCAGAGCATGCAACTTCCTTTCGGTTCATTCCGCGCATACAGTGATTAGGTTATGCAAATGACGATGACAAATGTAGTATTCTCAAAGAAAATAAAATTCTTGTCAGGGTGAAGTAGGTCAAATCGGTGATCGATCGGGTCAGGTGGGTCATTAAGGGAAGTTTCGAACTGAGAGCAAACAGTCTAACCGATATAAACATGCTGCAGGTTCATGGCCGATGTGATATCATTAACCACAGGCATTCCTGGAAACGGGGACGCTCAATAATCAATATTTAGGGTTCTTGTTGTGAAACTAATATGGTGGGCTTTTTCTTTGATTGACCAGCAGAGAAACTATTTTCGAGTCCTCATATCTATCATCTGAAGTTATTGGTACACAAGTCCGAATGTTATTCCAAATGAAACACTCTTAATGTAATATTTCAATTCACTTTTCTTATAACAGAAATTAGTTGAAATTACAGAGGACGTTTCCCATCAAGGATATGAATAATTTTTGCACAAAAATTACCTAATGATATTAAAAACAGCGCAGCCGGTAATCAATCAAAGGTTTACAATTTTCACAAGGAAAATAAGAAAAAGTTGAAACTTTTTCTTACACCTGATCGATCGGCTTCTGCGCACTTCTTAAGGCAGAGTACATTTGATAAATAATTCACAAAGTACCTGTCGATTATCCTATTATCTGTTTTTGTGAGTCTATTGATCAGAAAATATACTCAGTTCTCTAATTGCAGTTTACTGTTTGACATATATTTTGTTATTTGAATATTCGAATGACATAAGCTAGCTTTCTTACTGATTCTTATGTAAACACGATATCTTGAACAATTTTTTATCAATATTACTGCATTAGAAACACAAAATGGTTATTTCGAAGTCATGAACGTAAGTGGTCCATTCATTAGTTTGCTAGACGCTAGAAAATATACTTTTTTTTGCTATTTCATACGCTGACCAGCTCAAAACGTGCCGCAATTATTTCATCATTTAACATTTCCAGTTGTACTTATCAAAATTCTCTCAAATACATTCAATGTCCGACTTGTTTATTATTGTTCTTATGATAATACTGATTCCAGGGTAATCACGTAACAAATAATACCCGAGGGCAATATTTTCCAACATCATGCTCAAGGCAAATAATTTCAAAAATAACACAAGTTTCCTAGTTACAGCACTTGAATGATTTCTTTGACCGAAATCACAATGACAGGACATAAATTGCTGAGAATTTTGATTGAAATAGTACAAAAGTTGGACATAAAACATTGACGGCACCACGGGAGTTGAACGGACGATAATGCTCACGGTCAACGTACACACCTTGGGCACAGAGGCCCTCGGAAACTACACTGCTGACCTCAGACATTATTGTTCTTATAACACTCTTGATACCTTAATTATTATTTTTAAATTAAAAGATTCGGGGATATATTCCTCCAAAATTATTTTTTCATTCAGTTGCTTATTTTCATGTGGATACGACTTTCATATGCAAAGTTTTCTTCAAATTTTGAACTCTGACCCTCCGGAAATGCATCTTCAAAAGTATTACGAAAACCTAAAATTCTTTTGATATTTCTGAATAGAGCTTTTCACACTATATCGAATTCTTTTTGGGAAACTCAACTTTGAGACTCTAAGCTTCAGAAAATTCAATAAGCTCCGACTGTTCAAATATATGAGAGCCATTACTCTTCAAAGTCGTGCCAAATTTCAACTTTCCTCTAACTTCATCAATTTAAGAGGAATTTGACAGCATAAGACACGAGGCAGACGAACATGTTTGCTTCAATATTGGTATCTGGTCGAAATTTCTTAACCTCACCGAGCGCGATTCAAAATTGGTTCCTCTAAGCCATAGACTTTGTACAGATAATCTATTCACAAAATATTATGCACAATTTTCTGCACTCACATTGAATGAAATGTGGTATTGAAGTATGATAACACTTTTGAGTTTATTTATGATAGTGAAGAGTTGGAGTTTGTAATTTTTCAATTCAATTGGTCATTTTGGAGCATTTATAGAGTAAAAGCGGCTTTATTATTATTATTATCTTTTTTTCAAACCTATTCATACCCTTTCGGGTATCTAGATTGTAATTATTTTCACTTTAAATTATTGATCAGTTCTTTCCACTCTTGTCTATTTTGTGCTATTCTCTTTGCTTCTTGCCAGCTGATGTTGTTTCTGTGGAGAATTTCATTTATGTTTCTTTCCCATGTCTTATTTTGTCTTTCTCTTTCTTCTTTTCTTGTGGTTCTTGCATTCCCAACTTGCTTCGTCTGATTTTCCTCTGGCATTCTGACTAAGTGACCATACCATGAAACTTGTTTCTTTTTTATGATCTTATGTATGCTCTCTATTTCTAGATTATCTCTTATTTCTTCGTTTCTTATTCTGTCTATCCTAGTAACTCCTTCAACTCTTCTTAAATATCGCATTTTTGATGCTTGTTCTTTACTTTTCAGTCTCTGCTCGTATATCCACGACTCACTTCCGTATATTAAAGCTGGTCGGTTTTCACTTTTGTATAGTGTAATTTTTGTATTCTTGAATACTTGCTTATTTCCTAGTACCGCTTTGTTGAGTGCATAGTAGCTTCTGCTAGTTGCTTGTATTCTTTTGTTGATTTCTCGTTCCATACTTTCTTCATTATTTATTGTTACTCCAAGATATGTACAGTCTTCTACTTGTTCTATCTCGCATTTGTTTAGCTGTATATTAGTTATTATGCCCTCTTTCGATATCACCAATATTCTTGTTTCTTTGACATTTATGTTCATGTTGTGTTTTCTCAATTCCTCGTTCCATACATCTAAATTATATTTCATATCTCCCTCATTCTTAACCAGGACTGCTAGATCGTCTGCAAATGCACACTCTGCTATTTTAGTTATGGTCAACTGGTGTCCAATGTCTACTTTTTTTGTTTTATCTTTTATTTGCTTCATGATATTATCTAAGAAAATAATAAATAATGATGGGCTTAATGCTCCTCCTTGTCTTAAACCCTGTGTGGTGTTGAATTTTCCAGATATTTCGTTACCCGTTCCAATGTAATTTGTTGTTTCCCTGTAGACGCTTCTCATGGCGTTTAGTAGTTCTATGTTGATTTGTTTTTCTTCCAAAATTTTCCACATCTGTTTCCGTAGTACTCAGTCAAAAGCTTTTTCTAGATCGACGTATGTAATATATAGCTTGCTTTCTTGTATCAGAGTTATTTCAATGAGCCTCCTAATTGTGTATATGTGGTCTTGTGTGCAATGTCTTTTCCTGAATCCGCTTTGTGACCTTTCCATTTTTGATTCCACATCTTGTCTTAGTTTCTTTTCTAATAAGGCTTCATATACTTTGGCTGTCGTGCATATTAGTGATATCCCTCTGTATTGGTTCCATTTTTTATTGTCTCCTTTTTTATAAATGGGGGGACATCACTGCCTTTCCCCAATCTTTGGGGATTTTTACTATTGTCCAGATTTTATTTAGAATCTCTAATAGTATCTGTTCTCCTGCTGGTCCCATGTAATTAAGTTGTTCTGGTCTTATTCTATCGTGTCCCGGAGCTTTTCCGTTTCTTAGCCTATTTAATGCTAGTTTCATCTCTTCTTCTGTTATATTCTCTGTTCTTCTGTGCTTGTTAATTTTCCCGCATTGCTGGATCTCCTCTTCTCCATTGTCGTTATTAGAGTGTTCTTCTTCAAGCAATTCCTTGAAGTGTATTTTCCATCTTTCTATTATTTCTTCGTTTTCTTTCAAAATATTTCCTTGTTTGTCATATAGCTGTCTTAATGCACTTTGGTGTCCTTTGCTGCTTTTTAATGTGTTGAGGAATAATTTTTCATTTTCTCTAAAATTATTTTCCAACTTATTTCCAAACTGTTCTCAAGATTTTACCTTAGAAATTTTGATAACTTCTTTCGTTTTTCTCTTTTGTTTCTCGTATTCTTCCTTATCTTCCAGTTTTTTTGTATTGAAGAATATTTTCCATTCCTGCTTCTTCTTTTTACTCTTCTCTAACTTCTTCATTCCACCAGTGCGTTTGCTTGTTGCAGCCTATTTTCCTGATTACTCCGTACACTCTTTTTACTGCCTCTTCTAATATATATTTGAATGTACTCCAAATTTCTTCTACGTTATTCAAATTTGGTCTTGATGTGCTGTTCATAAGTTCTCTTATGTCTTCTTCGTAATTACTTTTCCTTTAATTCATCTACTCTTATTTTCATTGTATTTTTCTCCTTTATACTTGTCTTCTGTTTTTAAAAGCGGCTCTAATAAGGCTCAAAAGTTGAAAATAACCCAAAAAAATTAAAACTGAAATATTTATGGTTATAGTTCAGTTCAGTTCAGTTCACGTATTCTGTGTTCAGTCTATGAGGTTTTGTCTTTGTATTATATCATTCGAGTTTTCTTCTCTTTTGGTGTTCACTCATTCCTGTTTAGGCTTGAGTTCATCATCTTCTGATTTTAATTGAAGTATTAGATGATGCTGACTGTTACGTGAAATGAAGAATAGATGTACGGGAATTCAGTCACAAGTTTATTATTTCTATCCTACTCTACAGTTTCGGTCCCACCTGGACCATCTTCAGGAGTGCTACATTTATACAATAGTGTGAGAATGTGGGACAAAAAACCAAGGTGTAATGAACAGTGTACTTACAATAGAATTAGTGTTTGTGTATGTTGTCATCTGTAGTGTTAACATAAATATTTTTTTCTCTTTTATAAGTCGATGTAATAAAAAAATGAGAAAAACAAACATGTTTTTAGTCAAAAATAAAAGAATTAATAAATGTATATATAAAAAAAAATTAAAATATGAAAACCAAGCGTGGCAACAACTGACCGTTATGAAAGCCAGAGGCTGAGTACAAGTTACATAAAGTGAGTGCCCGTGTAATGCGAAAAAGCAAAAACGCACAAGTCACAACAGTCAATTGTTGAAGTCAACCAATGAGAAAGAATCACATCAAAAAGTTCAGGGATGCAAGTCACAAGAGACTAAACAAAATAAAAATAAAAATAGCAATGAAAAAAAATTATTTGTGAACAATTTCAAAACATCAAAAATCATTTCAATATATTATTATGAATGATGCTTAAGGCTATAGTATCAGTTCTCTCACTGACATTATTATCATCTTGTTATATAAATAACATTTCAAGTGTTAGCCTTTTGCGCAGAATAGCCTGGTTATGTAAGATGCGAGTTTCAGCGAAATTAAAAGAATGTCCAGTGTTGATGCAGTGACTAACCACCGCACACTTAGCACCCACCCTTTCAGCATTGTTACAGCTGCGCTTGTGCTCATCCAAACGTGTTTTCTAATACCGCTTCGTTTGACCTGCATATTGTGCCGGGCAATCATTACACGGAATCTTGTAAATTAGGTTAGATCTCATATCTATATCAGTTTTATCTTTAATTTCAGAGAATAAATTTTTTTTTCCCACATTCTCTCACTATTGTATAAATGTAGCACTCGTGAAAATGGTCCAGGTGGGACCGAAACTGTAGAGTAGGATAGAAATAAATAAACTTGTGACTGAATTCCCGTACATCGTTTCCTTCATTTCTGATTTTAAGTTAAATGTTCTCTGGAAATTCAATTGTCTCTGCTGTTGGGTCCTCAATAGTTGAAAGAAGGACTGCTGAAGGGTGAAAATATTTCTGTAGCGGTCTGCGTTCCATTGGAAGAGGAATTTCAAGAAGAAAGTCCAGTAGAAGATTGGAAGGGAGAAGGTGCTTTGTAGCAATTTTTTTCTGAATCATTCTGAACTGAACACCAACAGGCTCGATGTTTGCGAGTTGGTAAATGTCCGCTGTTGGATATCATGGTGGTTGATTACAGATTCGGCGAAGTATCTGCCTCTCTGTTGCTTGCAGATTCGGGAATAGGTGGTTTCTTACATCAGAAAACCCGTTGACTGTATCCTGGTAACTTCTTCGCGATGACATAAATCATATTTGATGACACTGCTGAGCCAGAGGTTTCCAATAGCAGATAAGTGACCTTTTTGGTTGTTGGGATGTCCACAACACGTAGTTCGACAGTAATCCCTTCATCTCGTTGACTATGCTTTTTTCCTCGGAAAAGAATCAATCAAAATTTCGTGGGGCTGGCTTGAACTCTCCATCGACGCATTCATTCCTCCAGGGATCTAAACTGTCACTGTAGATTGTTCCGTACTTCTTGTGGGCATCTACTTATTGCTGAGTATTTGGTGTTGTTCGCATACTGAAGCAAAGAATTGAACAGATCTCTGAGGTGCTTCCGCATTGGGAGTGCATAATCTAGATCTGGAACTCTGACGATATAAGATTGTCTGCGGTGTAGGAAGTTATATATGATTCGGACCAACGCTTTTGGCATCACAATCTGAAGAAGCTTGAACAATAATCCCTCAGGCCCGACCTTATCAAAGACCTTATCAATATCAAGAAATAAAGTAGTTGACTATACGAAGCAGAAATTGGTGGGGCCGCCCTTACAGAATCCAGATTGGAATGGTGGAATGATGTTTCCTATGAACTCACTTTGATCTGATTATTTGCGTGTTTAGGAATCATGGTTATATTGGAGATTTTCCAGCGAGATGGATAGTATCCCAAAGAAAGACAGGCGGTAAGTATCAAGGATGAATATAGAGTGTTGACAGGAGGAAGGCGTTCAAGAACCTTGTTAGTGATGCCATCCTCTTTAGGGCTACTGTTCTTAGTTTTTTAATCAACTTTTTAACTTGGTAAGCAGTGACTCCAGGGTGAAAGAAGTCTTCAGGGTCGTCTGTGTCGTCGAGTCTGTATGGTGGGATTTTGTCTGAAATTTGTGATAATTCACGACTTTGAGCGCATGCTCTCGCGAAAAGAGCCAAAAGAGAAAACCAAGATCAAATAGCTATGCCTATAATAAGTTGTTTGTGAAATTAACCAAGTTATAACTATTTCTGATGAAAATTGATAACTATTCTTGAATGAATGTAAAAAAATTTTTGCATAATGCTATTCAGATAGTTGTTGATACATCCAAGCGATAAACTAACTCTATTCTTATGCACAAGATGCCTACAGAAGTTTGCAAGAGCAGGGTGCGAAGATATACTCTTTTATGTATATGTACATTATTTTCAAGAAACAAATAAGACCAACTAAAAAATTATTTTATACATATTTTAAAACCCCAAGGAGCAGAAATAAATCGCAAATATGCTTGGAATGAGATGTGCACTACAATTATTTGTACACATAAGAGGGAGCAGGTTGGAAAAATTCTTTGCAAGAATCCAGGAGGGGAAGTAATGAACAATGAATAATACCTGATAGTGATGCGTACAATTTTCAGCTGGTGAGAACGAACAATTGCTGATAGCAGAAATAAACAAATCATTCTCAGTCAATTCAAGTCTCTCATTTGCAGTTATTTGTGTGGTATCTGTATTCTTCTAATTCAATGTTCAACAATTAGAACTAATTTACAGGAACCAAAATTAATCAATCCGAAAATGTAGTTCAGTTCACAAAGGTAAAGTTGTCTTACAGGATTGGAACAGGTTAAAAGAACATCTAACCTGATTCCAGAACTAATTTCAACCCTAATACACAAGTTAGACCCCAGTGTTCAAGAATCAATTTAAACGTGTCACGTATTCTGGACGATAAAAGGCCCTGGGACCAGAAATCGAAGAAAATTAGTCATTCTGAACAAAGCATCAACAAGTGACCCATTCCAACGCTTTACTACTTCGACGATGTGAGCAAACTATTTGCTGTAGTTTTCTCTATAAAACATTTTCACAAGAAAAAGCTTTGATAGATTCTACAGGGAATGGAGGAACAGCGAAATAAAATTAAGTGAATTAATGCAGCATTTAGAATCGATCCTTTCACCATTAACAAGAATGCAGTGTTTTATTCCTCTGTTTACCTTGCTTCACTGATTTACTCTGAAAGATGACGTCATGATGCGCATAGCAGTTGTTTATTGTACGTCAAATCAACATGCAGAAAGTGCTTGTATCCATTTTCTGACATGTAGATACCCGTTTTGCTAGATAACTATGCAAATATTTCCAGATTTATGTCTTGTACATTCACTGTGAATTTGAGGTGGGATTTAGTTATGATGAGATGTTATAGGAGCTTATAGATCCAAACGTGTAGTCTACAGAGAAGACATGATGAGATGCTTGTAGCAAGAATGACAATGATTCAACCTGTATACAAAACAATTATTTGATAAAATTAAATAGGGTGAGATTGCTGAGTGTGGCATTCTTTAAAGAGTCAACATTATTGTATACATAAAACTCTATCTCTAATTTTCGCGTTCTCTCTTCCGCTCATTCACTTAATTTATTATTTAGCATCTCGCAAACTACTTCCCAGAGCACAGCAAACTAAACATTGCAACAAAACTTTTTAATTAGCATCTATAATCTTTGCGAAAGTCCTGTTGCTGTTCTCTGGCACCGTGTCCTTTGGCTCGCGTCTTTGATCCCTTGACGACTTGGGGTCAGGCCTCATGCCGACCGGCCAGGGGTTTGCCTTCGTTTCGCGAAGACCCAATGGCAGGAAATCAATAAACGCCGCGAGAATACACCTGTCTATCTCGGCCGCGCACCTTGCGGAGCGTAAGAAAATGGGTGCACTAAAAATGAGGTGCTTCTTTTTCTTGCAGGAAAGGTTTAAAGCTTAGATTTCTCAATCAGACTTGAAAAACATGGTAGACATATTCTATTCAGTAGGTATGTGTTAACAACGTCAGTAAGTTGTTAATTTTGCTTCAAATTCTTTGTTGGTGCTGAATAAACCAATAGTATACAAGGATATCGATTCTCAAGCCTCCTGCTGATAAAACACAAAGTGGAACAAACTTCTTGGCAATTACGATCAGCTGTCTGAAGATTTAGACATAAAATACAATAACTTCGAACACAGTCACGTAGCCGTGAAACATTTACGTAAAACTTGTCGGATGTTGCCCCAAAGATCAACTTATTATCCGTTCGACTTCAAATCAAAATAAAAACAAAGAGAATTGGAACAGTGAGTGAAGTGCCAAAGATAATCGTGCGCTAAAACCCGCTCTTCTTTATTTCTCGCGTTTTAGTTTTTGTCTTTTGATGTCAGAGAGTGAAGAGTTTAATGTGATGTGGTGAAGTTTAAAATACCAATTGCACAACTGCTCGAAATCAAGTTTGTGATCATTCCACAAATTTACCACAAATTCCACTGGTTTTACAAGTTGATATTGTTGTTTGTCTAGTCAATACTGGGGTTGGATTATTCTATTGTCTAGACAAAATGAGAATCTTTTAGTATCTTGTTTATTTAATGCTGTGATTTGGCTAATGCTGTGGTCTTATTAGCCAATGTTGTGGTTTTGCTAGTTGATGTTGTCGCTTTGCTAGTCTGTACTATTGCTTAATCGATTAGTATTGCAGTTAAATTGAGAGAATGTGCTGATCTAATCGATACTGTTTCATGAATAGTTGCTACTTTGAATTGACCAATGCTGTGGTTTGATCGATCGATGCTGTCGTTAATCGATGTGTTGTTTTGGTATCGATTGTTGTTGATGTTTATGTTTGGATTTATGCCTGTAGTTTCACTAATCGATATTTATTCATCGAATTGATGTAAATTTATGGTCTGGATGAAGTATTACTAGTATCAATTTGATTTTAGACATGCATATGACTATACTAACCTTTGGTTTGGTTGACGTTAGTGTGGACCAATTGACCGATATTAATTTCGGGCAATTCAATGCTATGGTTTTTGAGTAAGCATACGCTGTACTTTCTGGCTGATCATCGCTGATAGTTCCCTAATTTTTTATTTCCACGGGGCATTGCATTTTGAACAATATCAAATACTGTACAGTGTAAATTGATTGGAACAGGGTGAGGAGAAGTGCTTTTGTGATTTTGTTGATTCCTTAATTCTGCAGTACATTTTTCTGTATGAACTGTGTCCTCCCTTGGCGGCGATGAGCCCTTTCAGAAGCTTTGGTATTGCCTTCACTAGTTTGGTACATGTGTTCTTGAGCTCATCATCGTATAAACGCATTTGAGTGACATTGTCTGTCATGTGTTCTTCTGTCGTACAATCCATCTTGTCTAGATGCTTCGTCACAATATTCCACTGGTTCTTGATGAGATTTAGGTTGGATTAATTCTTAGACCAACCAGGCAATTTAGGGGCCTTTTCTAGTTTTGAATTCCAGTTACCGGATCGTGTAGAGTTGTTCAGTCGAGGGTTCACATGTGCAACGATCCTGTGGCATAATATTTCGACGTAAAACACCTGCTGACGAGGGTTTTCACAACAAATGGCGCTGGAAGTTCAGTTCCTTTTCAAGGCAAGATGAATTCGACTGAATAAATCGGAATATTGCGCCGTGGAATCGTTTCATTCATGCTAAAGAGTGAAATCAGAGTGCTCGATTGGCCTGGAAGTTCACCTGACTTGAATCCCATTGGGGGCTTGTGGAGTATTGTGACGAGGCGTTCGAGTGAAAGGCATTGAACGACAGAGGATCATATGATGGGTGATGCTGTTCAGATGATAAATTTAAGAAAATTTGCACTTTCCTGGTAAAGACAGTGCCAGAGTGTCTGCAGAAGGACATTTTGGATGAGACAAGGACGTGCTGACCCAAATAATTTTCACAGTATAGTGGTAGAGTGAGAAAAATTTACATTTGATACATATGAAGGTAAGGTAGTGGACACACTATAGTCCAAGCAACGAAAACCGAAATTATTGGCAACGAAACAAATATTCTCACAGAAACGACTTTCGACTTTAAATTCTGTATATTTATTTGGGACTTCGACGTCTCGATCCTTTGACCAAGGATCTTCTTCAGAAAACAACGATACAAAATAGAACGAGGCAAGTAACTAGATACTATGGAAACATACAGAATACTGGATGTGATAACTTGGATATCACACCCAAACAAGAAGAATAAAATCCTCTGGAATTCACCCAAGGCTTCAGGAGAACCACGTGAAAACCCCAAACAGAGGAATATGTTCTACTTGGTACAGCTCCGCACACATCTCAAATCACAAAATACACGACATTTCAAAAAGACAGGGTAGCGCTACTTTATACTATTGGTTTGGCTCGCAACTGCAGTGTCAAATAGTCTTCAGTGTACTTTATAATCCAAAATATACACAGAGCTAAACCAACTAAAACATGGTCATCATATACGTGAGTTATTGATTACAGAAAGCCGGAAATTTGATAATCCAAAACTATCAGTACGGTTAAAGTCATTTGGATTAAAAAAAAAATTCCCAATTTGTTTTTCATTATTTTTTTTTATTTCGGAGAATAATGGCTTTTTACCATTTATTGATGTGAATTTGAAACGAATCAATGATGGTAGACTCTTGCATACTGTTTATAGAAAGCCTACACACACGAATCATTATATTCATGCTGATTCACATCACCATCCTTCACAAAAGTACAGAATAATTGGATGCTTATGCCAAAGGACTGATGATATCTGTCATCCTTCTGAACTTGATGATGAAATTAATAACCTAGAAGTGATTTTCCAGCAAAATGGCTTCAGTTATCACTCTATTGAAAAGGCTCTTCGACTCAAGTCTACCAATACTACTATTAAGGATACTACCGTGAGTAAAAATTATGTTTCTTTACCTTATGTGGGCAATGATTCAGAGAAGATCGAAAGGATCTTGTCAACATATAATTTCAAGGTTTCCTTCGCTCCGGTAATGGGAATCAAGCAGTTCATGAGACCTGTAAAGGACGTGATTTCTCTACAATCTTCGGGCATTTATGAGATCTCTTGTACCTGTGGAAAGGTCTACGTTGGACAGACGGGTCAAACTGTGAACACTCGCATTGCTGAACATAGGAGATGCATAATATTAGACCATCAAAATAAATCTTCTGTAGCTGATCATGCCATCGAGTTTTTGCATGACATCAAGTTTGAAGATACAAGAATAGTCGCAAGATGCTCATAGATTCATGGTAGATTAGTCTAAGAAGCAATTAAAATACTCAAACATCCAAATAACTTTAACCATACTGATGGTTTTGAATTATCAAATGTTTGGCTTTCTGTAATCAATAACGCACATATATAATGACCATATTCTAGTTGGTGTAGTTCTGTGTATATTTTGGATTATAAAGTACACTGAAGACTATTTGACACTGCAGTTGTTAGCCAAACCAATAGCAAAGAGTAGCACTACGCTGTCTTGTTGAAATATCGTGTATTTTGTGATTTGGGATGTGTGCGGAGCTGTACCAAGTAGAACATATTTCTCTGTTTGGGGCCTACACGTGGTTTTCCTCAAGCCTTGGAGTAATGCCAGAGGATTTTATACTTCTTGTTCAGGTGTGATATCCACGTTATCACATCTAGTATTCCGTATGTTTCGATAGTATCTAGTTACTTGCCTTGTTTTATTTTGTATCATTGTTTTCTGAAGAAGATCCTTGGTCAAAGGATCGAAACGTCAAAGTTTCAAATAGATTAACAGAATTTGAAATCAAGAGTCGTTTTTATTCAATAGAATCCTGAAAAATGTATAGATTATTAAATATTCTTACTTTCAGTAAACTGCTCCGAACTACAACTAGAATAACATTATGACTGTTTAATGAGCAACCTCCAATAGCATCTCTCTGTATAGTGATAAATTTGAGTGAATACAAAACAGAGTCTCACTCATCTCCGTTTATATTCAGTTCTTAATGATATATTTGGCTCGCATTTCAAAATCAATATGTACTGCAGAGCTGATAGCAGAGCCAAAAACATCAGGGATGATAATTCATTCACATGAAACTTGGAAGTATTTAATTTCCACTTTCGTTCTGAGACGTAAGTTGGAAAACTGTTAAGAAGATTTTCGCCCTCAAATATTTGTCACATTACCTTGCTAACCCAAATATTCAGAGGAATAAGAATATTTGGGAGAAACATTGCCAAAGTAAAGCAAGTCGTATTTACAATTTTACAATCTAATTCATTACATGTCTGAAATGTCTCCAAAACTCTTCAATTGATATCTATGCAATGCCTCACTACAAAAGGAAAATCTATTCCACCATCATCTTAGATCAGGAATGCAACTGTATTTTGTATCTGATTAGAAAGAACACTTCAAAGCATCATCTATTTTATAAGAACCGTCTGCAGATGGTTAGCCAAATTGGATGAAAATACCACGAAAATTGCTCTGCTAGTAATTTATGTAACAAGTTTGTAAAATGAGACCAAGTACTTTGAGGCGATGCTTGTTCGTACTCGTGTTGTATATAATATTTTTTCTACTGTTTATAAGTGCCATATTTCAACCATAATAGAGTACACAGTAAGGCAGCAAGAAGCACAAGTAGATATTTAGGCTATACAAAAAAAAATGACAAATAAATTGTATAAAATTAGCAACCCTCAATGGTACTCAAGTAAGATGAATTTAAAGACCAATCGAGCACTCTGATTTCATTCTCCAGCATGAAAGCCTTTGTCAGTCCCAAACTGTAACAAGGGGCCAAGCTGCGCTCGAATGTCTTGTTAATGGCTCGCACAAATAGAACGATATCACGCCGTGATATTTCGATTTATTCAGTCGAATGCATCATGTCTTGATCAGGAGGAAATGTGCATCCAACGCCATCTGTCGTTGGGACCCTCTTAAGCGGGTGTTTTATATCGAAATATCATGCCACAAAATCGTTGCAGCCCTGGACACAATTCACAATTGATAAAGGTCCCAAATCAAAGTTCCTGATTGGCCCAGAGAATCCATCGAGAACCTGTGGAATATTATGACAAAGCGACCAAGCAAGACGGATTGTACGACAGAAAAACGCATGACAGACAATGCCACTCAAATGCATTTGTACGATGATGAACTCAATAATACATGCACCAATCCAGCGGATGGAACAACAAAACGTCTGCAGGAGGTCGTCTTTACCAAGGGAAGACATACGTCATACTAAAAAATTCTCTGTAGACCTATGGAGCCAACAAAAGAACACTTCTCTGGAAGAAGTACTTCTGCTCACCCTATACCAATTAATTTGCAAAGTTTAGTACCATATTGTACCCTCACAAGGTGATGAACAGCTTCTTGGTGGAAGGAGATCCTTGAAAAACTATACAGATCTACATTTCTACCGAATATTAATGACAACCTCAATATGGCCTCAATAAGTGACATGAATCTTCATTCTTCTATCTGTTGCGCTATTCTCGACCAATTTTGTTCATTTTTCTTTCTATCGATTAAAATTGGATAGACATACGTTGAAGTATAGAGGCTGGAATTTTTTGTATGTATTCTCACTACTGTAGGAAAGAACATTCAGAGGCTACGAATTTTGACTAATGGTGCTTTATACAGGTATCAGGTAATAAAGGTGTGCAATAACCTGACTTACTCATGTTAAAGTATAAAGTCTGGGACTCATATATTATGTTCTAATAACTATTCCAAATCAAGATTCAAGAAGCCAGATCTTTCGGAAGTGACCAACACCCCCACAGAGTCGGCATGAATCCATATAAGTAAGTATTGTGGAGCCGACAAGATCCAAATTTCAAGATTTTGATTGAAATATCTGTTTCGAGAGATATGAATTCAGAAATGTCGGAAAATATAATTATTCAACTAGGCAGGTATGAAGTAGAATGTTCCGCAGCTGGGACAAAGTTTAAGCTGAGAATTAGAAGAAGATCGTGAACTATGTTGGATATATTAACATCAAAATTCCTTTGTGGAAACAAAGTATTGGAACTCATGCAACTCTTGTGTGAATTCTTGAAGATTTGGACGACGAATAAATCTTTAATGAGGCTCAAGGATAGCAACACTTCCCATGCTTAGATTCAGAAAGCCAAAGCAATTTCGCCTCTCAAATTGGCATTAGTGTAAAATGTATTTGTAAACGCAGTTATTAAAAGTTGGGAATAATGGTAGATTTAATGACCTACCATTATTCCAATGTTAATTATTAACAGAGTTTTAGTCGCATTCATTACTGGGACACGTGCTAATTTGACGGTGCACACGTGATACGAGTTAACTTCAACACCCAGACCTGCAACGGTAAACTAACATGCGAAATTCGACAAAGTATGATGTAGGTATTGATATTACCAGATTTATACTGCACGGGTAGTCACCATAGATGAATCTTTACGTCTATAATTATGATGCACATACTTGAGTCTGTAATTGAAGCCACGCCAGTGGTGCAGAGCTTGAAGGAGCATTGTGAAGTAATTGACATTGCGAAACATAACAGAAAAAAGAAGTTAATGAAAATGATGATATTTTGGAGCTAATGATGATTATCATTATTCATGCTACGTGGAGTCAATCAAATTGACTTACCCTTGATACCTGATGATCCATCCAATATTTACAGTTGACCCTACAACAAAAACTCGAATTGCACTCCGAAGAATTGATAACGTATATGGTGATATCCGATTTCAATTTGAAAAACATTATGTTTCACATTGTTCATGTAGTTATCTTCCAAATTATAAGCGACTGATTTTGTGTTGACAAGCGATAATCTCCATCTCCGTCACTGGCAGTCTTCGTCTTGTCTTTGCTTCCATCATGTTCCCTGTGCCTTACTCCCAGCTGTTTGCGTCTTGACGGGAGGGGCAGACCCCAACTCTTGGTTATGAATTTCACTACGAGGTAATCTTGGTTGTCATACTCCTGAGAACTATATTTAATACGAAGTTAGATATGACTTGTCATATATTCATAACCAAAGGGCCGTGAGACGGTGTTTCTCAAGTGTGTTGACCCTTATGCCATACCCGCGACGCAGACGACGCCATTTTTAATTAAAACGTATTACGATCTGACATTTTCTTGCTCAATATTGAAGAACGTTAAAGAAATACCCTCTTGATGACACCCGTATAATGAAATGTAAACTGTTTTAGAAGCTTCATCAAATTTGCTGGAATCATTTCCACAACTACTGCTTTGAATTTTATGACCTGTCGCTGCTTAAATGGTTTATTTTATATCCAGCGTGACAGTCATGTTGAAATCGAGGTGATATATCGTTGAAATCGATCAGCCACTTTTTTTCCACGGTTAAACGGTTACAACTTCAACAAAAAAAAAATTCCGGCTCTTACAGACTCCAAATGACATACAGAATTATTTTGAACAGCCTGGTGCATTGATTTCCATTCAATAGAGTGGGTGTGAGAGAAAATATATTCCCAGCCATGGTCTCATCCACACTAGAGACTAGAGACGTTAATTGCAATTATTTTACTCCTGGAACAGTCAATTTTCTGTAAATTTATCCACATACCTCTTGAGTCTAACAAAGTCGAACCACAACAATGAAGACACTGTGTGGTAAAGAGTTTTAGTGAGAATCTGCTCCTATATACTCGTAGAGATAAATCCAGAATCAGTAATAGATTTAATCAATGAGAAGTGGAATATCAAATTTCCTACTTCATAGAGTATTTCTGCAGAAATCTATTATTAGTTCGTGGAGTACTCCAACTGAATGAGAGCTTAGTATATAAAAATAAACGGAAGGCTTGATAATTTTCCCACCTTTAGCAGTAATCTTTCAAGTGCCTCTTGACTTCAAGTGAATGTGACACTTATCACACTTACTTAAAAGATATGTATACCACGATTTGTTCCCATGTCAGCTTACTCTTAGGGTAATATGATCTAAAGCTGCATATGCACTGAGGAACGGAGATAATTTGTCGTGCTGCTCAATTTCATCCGCCTTTTCAAAATAATTTTCAGCATGGCGGATAATCCAGTATCAGAACTAAGCTGACTATGGTGGGAATGCATCAATGCCTGTGGTGATTTCCCAAAACCTGTCCTAGTGTGACAGCAGCTTTACACTTCATACCAACAGCAATCATAATCAATTTCAATGATCTTTAACAGCCGATGATTCTCTTTCTGCAGGCAACGCAATGATAATCAAGTTGGCCACGAATATGGCGCGGACAGGAAGAGTCAATTGGTTGTATGAATATGATTGATAGTCATTAGGCCACTTAAACGCGTACGTGCATCGTCAGCTGAACCTGAGGACGAAAGGCAAAACGTAGTTAGGAGCAGTGATTTATAAACATAATGAACTCATGAATTTGATCCGTTTTTCCACCTATACGTCGCTATTTTCACATGAGATCTAGTGCTCCAGATAAATAGACTACAATAAAAAATCATGTACGTAAAGCAAGTGATGATTGTTAAATTTCTTCGCACTCCAATCCCTCTTAAGAATAAAAAAGCTTATCATCTGATAGGAACGTCACTGACAAAAGAGAAAATAGGATTCATCATAAAACCTCTGGGAAATCCAGTCACTCGATTTTTCTTTTTTGCTTTGCTTTAAACGGTAAAGTAATATCTGAATATTCCAGTGATATTTATCCTGTCAACTGGAAGATAAATAATGGAAGAATCAATTTGAATTTAATACGATGTTTTGCTAATGGTTCCTCCATGTTTTCATATTTCATTAGCATGATTTGGCATTTAAAATATCTAGCTTCTACTAAAAGATGGTAAACATTAGTTTTCCTGTCAACGATTGAGCTCTGAAAAGTTAACCTTAATTATTTTTATCGTGATGTAGGTCTTCGATATTTTGAGGTTGTAGACCTTTATAGTCAAGAAAATTGGCACACAATTCTGATTTACTATAATTTGTAGTCCTTTGAAAAGCATATTTATACGAACGTACATCAAAAAGTGCTCTGCATGTATCAATTTAATATGAGAAGTACTTTTTCACGTGCTAAATTCATTTTCCACAAGCTGTTAGTAGTAACATGCCATAGTGTACTTTATCGCGAACAAAAATGTGAGAGTTTTTAAAAATTTATTATATTGTTATAATAAAAATTTGCCTGCTGTTGACTCTAAATTTATGAACCAGTGTGAGATGCTAACGTAATTGTCATATTTTTGCACAATAAAATGTCATTGACTACAAACGATTCATTGAGAAATGAACCACTTAAATAGTTCGATTCACCTCCAATAAATATTGGATTATGGGAATTTAGATGAGCAATTCATTGGCTCACTGCAGTTAAGCTTTGAATTATTGTGAACAGAAGTTCAAATGAAATTATATTATATGCTTAGCAACAATACCAAAAAACTGGGAAAAAGCAGTGACATTTCCTACATACAAAAAAGGAGACAATATAGACTGCAGAAGCTATAGAGGAGTATCACTATTATGCTCAGCAGCAAGAATATACGAAGCTACCTTAAAGAGCAAACTTAGACAATGTACAGAAGAAACACTGGAAGAGACCCAAAGCGGATTCAAGAAAGGGCACTTCACACAAGATCATATATTCTCAATAAGAAAACTCATTAGAAAAACCTTTAAACAAAACAAAAAACTATACATTGCATTCATTGATTTGGAAAAGGTGTTCGACAGAGTGCCAAAAAGAATAATTATATGAAAGATATTGGGAGAAACAAAGGTAGACGGAGAATTGATACGAACAACAAGAAGTATTTATAATAGAACATCGAACTATGTAAGAACAAACAGTGGAACATCGGATGAATTTACAACATCACAAGGACTGAGACAAGAAGGGACTTTGAGTCCTTTACTATTTATCTTGTTCCTGGATGGAATAAATAGAAAAATAAAGAACCAAACAAAAAAAATGAAAGTTGGATATTTTAAAATAGAGCTAACAAAATAGCAGAGTGCGCATTTGCAGATGACTTGGCAATTCTAGCAAAAAGCGAAGAAGAGCTGCAGAACAACTTGACAACAAATGAGATACAGAAGAAAGGGAACATAATATGACGATAAATACAGATAAAACCAAAGTCATGGTCACAGTGGAAGAAGAAGTAACAACAAATATAATGCTAAATAGAAGAGGCATAAAGAAGGTACATATGTTCACTTACCTAAAAGCAACACTAAACGATAAGGGAAACTTAGAGTATGAACTCAACAAATAATCCAAGCAGCTAACAGAAGTTATTTCGCTTTGAATAAAATAATAAACAATAAACAAGTACCAAGGAGGACTAAAACAGCTTTATACAAAACAATTTATAGGATAACATTAATATGCGGCAGCAAAACGTGGTTGGTGAACCAAAACTAAAAAGCAAAGTACTAGCAACCGCTATGAGGTTCTTGAGAAAATCAGAAAATGGGAAGAAACAGCAAACAAATGGGAAAGCAACATAGAAGAAATACTACGCAGAAACAACATTAGTCCGCAAGAAGCAGGAAAACAGAAAAAAATGGGAGGACATAGTGAACGAAATGAACTAAGCTAGAAGTTCAATCTCGACGCCCGAAAAGATATAAGGATATTTGAATAGACAATAGTGATAATAATAATATTACTAGATTTGAATCGATTTATTATTAAAAGTTAGACAAAAAAATGCAGACTTCATAAGTTTCGATTTTTTTTTTCAGAAATAATTCGCGGAAAACATGAATTATCAGTCTCTGTTACATTCTTGAAATTTATCATGTTGCAGAAACTGAACTTTATTCTATAAATAATTAATAATTGACTTGAATAATTCTTCCTCCAGTGAATCAGTAAGAAATTGAATGATACCTACTGTATTCATTACTGTATATTAAGGGTGATAATAAAATATGAATAAATAGTCTCGTTATTTATATTTTCATCATGTTGACAAAATGACAGCAAAATAAAATAGAATTATGATTCTCTCAACCATAAAACTAGAAAAAAATTATTCTTCCTGAAGCATTCATATTCTGTGTTTAAATAAGAGAAGAGTCTATGAAGGGATTTTACTCAATTATATAGCTCAACAATTGAGCTTAGGGACCTTCCAAAGTCTGTCAGATAGATTCATGATAGGAATATGTCAATATAAAATCATCTAAATTATCCAAAAAGCTGTTCCAAGAATTGACAATAATTTTCAAAAAAAAGAATGAGTTCAATCATATAGCTGACTTAGAGTTGCCAACCGTACTAAAATACATATATATATATATATATATATATATATATATATATATATATATATATATATATATATATATATATATATATATATATATATAAAAGTGAATTAAATTTTTGAAGAAGTCTTGTACAGCGCCGGGATTCAAAAATTTAATTAACTTTCATTCAACCGTCTGGCTTATTACGGATTCGCCAACTAAATTTACATTCAGAATACATATATATATATATATATATATATATATATATATATATATATATATATATATATATATATATATATATATATATATATATATATATATATATATATATATATATATATATAGAGTTTGAAAATTTATTGGGTATTTCCGGTCAAGTTTTTTCGGGCAATGTAATGAGTAGACTCTTTGAATATATTTTTCTATCAACAAACATGAATACAATCAATTAATTCAAAAGAAGAATGACCAGATTAAAAATCATAAAAATTATAGTAAAAAATTGTGAAAAAATAGTATAAATATGATCAGTCAAAATATAATATAAATAAAAATAGAAACAATTTTTTGAAAGAAAATTATACACATAAAACTTGATTTCCAAAATTTTTGAAATAAAAAATTTCTTTGGAATAAAATTTTTTTGAAAAATTTCAGAAACAAATTGAAAATCGCAAGAAATGACACAAATACAGAAAAACTCAAAAAATGAATGTAAAAGAAAAATTATCAATTAATCATTTCAACTTCTAAGATATTTCAAATAAATTGGCATATATTTTTTATTCCAAAGAAATTTTTTATTTTAAAAATTTTGGAACTAAAGTTTTATGTGTATAATTTTCTTTCAAAAAATTGTTTTTATTTTTATTTATATCATATTTTGACTGATCATATTCATACTATTTTTTCACAATTTTTTACTATAATTTTTATGATTTTTAATCTGGTTCTTCTTCTTTTGAATTAATTGATTGAATTCATGTTTGTTGATAGAAGTTATAATAATTATTATTAATCTGGCTGATTTTTGAAGCCTCACGAAATGTAAGTAGATAATATTAGAAATTCTTTTGTATCTTACATTATCATTAATATTGTAGTGTCCTGAATTTTTTGGCTTCTTCAGGGGACAAGAGAGATATAAACAATAAGACAGTAAAATTAAATGAACATGTAAAACGGATAGACTTTAACTTACAGAAAAATAGAGAATTAAATATTACAAGCATACAAAAAACTGTTAACAACTGGACAAGAGGAGTAAACCAACCTCAAAAAAACCATTGAAAACTCTTGAAAAATTAATCAATAAAGTAAATATGTATCATCAAAAAGGATGGAGGAATAAAATAATTGACAATGATGGAAATATACTCTGCAAAACATGTAAGGGAATAGATATATAAATAAATAAATGATCAACAAATGAATAAATACTTTGAAATTGAAAAAATATATAAATAATCATGGAGTGTCATGAAAATGAACACTTGATTATATTTGAATAATATGAACTTAAATTTTGGGTATCTGTTTTTTTTATTAAGAGTGTTGTTATGGAAATTAATATGATACATTTCAAGAAACAGACGTTAGACATAATTATCACTTCTGTCAAGAATTTCAACATTATCAAAGTCTGGATGATGGTTGGATTTGCTGGTATGAATTGATAATGCACAACAGTTAACTTTACTAGGATTATTACAATCACTCCTATGGGCTATAATTCTTGACTTCAAAAGTCCACATGACTGTCCAATATAAATTGAAGCGCAGTCTTTACAACTGATTTTATGAATAACATCACTTTGATTATTAATAGGCTACGTGCATGAAGTCTACTAGCGCCTCTAGCGGGCAATGGAGAACGATTGAACTCCATTTTATCATTGTTTCATACCTATAATTTTTTAAATGTACTAATATTATTTAATTCGGCTGTGTGGGTATAATATAACTTACATAGCATAAAAGGTACGTTGAAATTATTTATTTTGAGTATTTTTTTCTTCAATGATAACGTACCTATTATAGAGAAAACGTCTTAATTCGTCCAAATTGACAGAATAACCTCAAATTATGACGCCGAAGAACTTGCAGATCGGGCTTGTATTTATCAAACACTGTATCCCTTTTACTGAAGAAGCATTGAAGAAAAGCGTGGAATTAGTTTTGCCATATTAAACATGTTGAAGAATATGTTGCTGACAATATTAACAACAAAATTATTGCGAAGTGAATCTGACAAACTTCTATCACTGGAACATCTTACAAATTAGAGATAGAGGTAGATTCATGAATCCCAAATCGATGATGATATTTCTAATTTCACAATTGAATTACAAACATATTTGTTATATAGATTAATAATGAAAGACAGACAATACTCTATTTACCGCTTTGATTCACTTCACTCGTTTAAACTACAATACTCAATGACAGCTCATTGACGTATTCTGAGAAATGGAGTTCAATGGTTACAATGGTGCTCACAATGAGCGCTCGCATCGATATTTGTACAAACTCCGCCCCCTTGCACATAGCATATAGATGTAGAATCTTTAAGTTAAGTGTATAGACTTCTTATAATGTAATATGGAGTAGTAGACTTCTTATAGTGAGGTAATTTTCAAATGTTATCTTCGAATAATCATTCTTGAGAATTTTTTTAATTTTTTCAGATAAAAGAGAGATATATAGTAAAGATTTATAAATGACATCATCAAAGAAAGATCGATTGCTCAAATTAGAAGGAAGAGGAATGGATGAATTGCAATAATCAATATAAGAATTGATATTGTTTATATATATACTGTTGAAGAAATTGTTAAAAAATGAAAATAAATGAGTAACACATATATTTTTGTCTAGTTTCTACTTTCCCATAAGATACTATATTCTTTTGAGGCGTACTATATTTTCTATTTCTCATTTCGAAGAATATTCTATTTCGTTGAAGAAATGTTGGCAACCCTATCGAGATCATACATCTACGATTTATAGTTGAGGCATGATAGTTATCTGAATTAGTCTCCCAAAAATTTCACACTTTTGATGCAATTTTGCTATCCGTTGCGGTCCAAATTTCATACAATGAAATTGAGAAATAGGGAAGAGTCACAACGTATCCAATGAAATAATGATGGAACAAAATTTTTGCGAACAACTTTACAAACCCACCATTTATTCAGTGGTAAGATTGTAATGTTTTTTTTGCCGTTTTTTGTGTTTCATCTTTCAGCTATTAGACGGTATTTATTGATCGTTTGAAACGCCTGAGAGGAATACACCAATAAATAACGGATTATTTGGAAAAAATATTTTTTTGAAGATTTACCTCTCATTGATAATGAAACCATCTCAAATTTTCCATTATGATCAAGTTCAAGAATCCACGACGTTCCTCAAAAACAGAGAACGTATTTATAGAGCAAGATCTCAGGCCCGCCAGACGTCTTTTATTTCCTTGGAAACAAGATAAGTGGAAGAGTAGTGTTGCTATGTTCTCTCATCGTATGCATATTTGCTAGCTTGGGCCGACGACCAATTTACAGATACCAGGTGCTGAAGGTACGTTAAAACATTATTCTGCTTTCTCAAAGTTTTGCTGATTTTTATATATGTTTCTGGCAGTGTTATCAATTTTTAACAATATTCTTCGAAACATGCCTTAAAAACAGTACTCAAACCTCAAGTGATTGATGTTTTAACGTACCTCTAGCACCTGGTATCTGTCGATTGGCCGTCGGTCAAAGCTAGCAAGTATGCATTCGATGAAAGTACATACTAGCACTACTCTATTCCAGACATTTTGTTTATCAATGAGTTACTTCTGCTGGGTCTAAGATCTTGGACTTTGTGTTTTTCAAAACTTCACCTTGAGTCTCATATCATTTATCAGTAGTTCTTGAATATAAGCTGAATTAAGAAATTCATGATTGAAGTTTGCTGGAAGCAATTTGATATAAAAACAAACTAACTTCATATCTGCATTTGAATTTGATTTTCAGCAGAATATTCAGATAAAACTGTATGTAAACAGTATAGTTTTTTCTATTTTCAATTAATCCTATCGTTATAACAATTCAATAATATTCATGCAGGTTTTCTATGTATGTGTTTTTTGTTATTATTTTGTCAATGTATTTTCAATTTTCGTTTGTAGTGATTCTTTCAATTTGGCTTGAAGTTCAAATTTCTTTCATAACAGAAGAACAAAATTTTCAGAGTGTATACTTGAAGAGCTAGCCTTGTTGAAGATAAAAAACTTTTTTTTCAAAGGTACCCATAAAATTAGAGGAAATCGACATGGAAATACCTCCCATGATCATAATAATAAATCTTGATTTTTTTGCTGAAGCCACCAGATAAAAAATTATAGCAGGTCTGTATTGAGCATTTCTTGTGATAGAGATGGGAGTAATATCGCATGAGATAATGAACTCAATGTCCGTCAGTCTGATATACGTAATAATATTCCAATCACCGAGCAGAGTTACGCTCAATTTCAGCTTTCAGACATCAGACTAATAGACGTAAATTGCTGGAATTATATTTGAAATAGAGGATGTAAACTGATGGTATTACCAAGTATAGGAACTCATCATTTGGAAAGCAAAACTTTGTTTGAAGTTTGTCTATTCTGTACATCAGAATAGAATGAAGTTCAGAATTTATTTTTATTGCCTACATTTTATCAGAAACTCATTTAGTTTCATATTATAGTTTCAGTGAGAAATTATAAACAGCAAAGTTTAGTATGCTATAAAGTTGTTAGATATTTTTAGGGTATCACAGCGGTACAAACGCAGTTTCAAGTTGTAAACGTCAGAAGTTGACTGAAGTTAAAGCTTTGCAGCTTCTGCATCTCAAAAGGTTGAATAGATTCTGCAACAAAATCACTCATGTGTAATTTAATCCGACTTTCTGAGGTTTAACAAGAACCACCAATAGTCTTTCAAGATTATTCATTTCAATGTGTATTAAATTACACATACATAGATTGCAGAAGTGATTCTGTGTATTTAATTTATTCCTGATTATATATCAGGATGATTTGTGGGAGCAGTTTATTTTAAATTTGAGGTAAAGTGGTATTAGAGTCTAATAGACCGCTGGAAGTAGATGGGAAGTGAGCTGATGCAGGCTTGCGCGCGGATGGAAACGTTACCCGTGTGTAGGTAGATCAGGGTAAATAGTACGGACGTAGTACTCGTCGTACGCATGGGGTTGTCAGAGCAGAGCTGCGCGCCTTAGTTAACCACGGTGTTACGACGTGCGGTGGCAGCCAGCGGCGGCGCAGGATCGGGGCCACACAGCCGGGTGGCGGGCCAGACAAGCACCGACTGCCTCGTCAGCAGGACGCGCGCGCCAAGCATCCGCTCACGACGTCGACTCCGCGCTTTCTTACCAATTACAACTTGGATTTACTTTCATCTCAGTGCTGTAGTTTCTAGGATGATCGGTTGCGAGTAGTGTGCGGTTCAACCTAGACTAGTTCGTCTTTAACGATGTTGCTCCTGACGACGATGCTTTTCGTGGTGGCGATGTGCGGTTCCGTAGCGGGATATTCGTGGCCCAGCGAAGAGACAACCACGCGAAACTCACGGGACTACCACTCAGATCCGCTGGTGGTTGAAACAGCAAGCGGATTAGTGCGAGGGTACTCCAAGACCGTACTTGGACGCGAGGTGCACGTGTTCACCGGGATTCCGTTCGCAAAACCGCCTGTCGGTCCGTTACGATTCCGTCGACCTGTTCCCATGGATCCGTGGCATGGGATATTAGAAGCAACAAGATTACCTAATTCTTGTTATCAAGAAAGATATGAGTACTTCCCTGGATTCGAGGGCGAAGAGATGTGGAATCCTAATACAAACATATCAGAAGATTGTTTATATTTGAATATATGGGTTCCACAACGACTCCGTCTGCGTCATCATAATGAAAAACCTCTAGGGGAGAAACCAAAAGTTCCCATTTTAGTTTGGATTTACGGTGGTGGTTATATGAGCGGAACTTCAACTCTGGATATTTACGATGCTGATATAGTGGCGGCAACGAGTGACGTCATTGTAGCGTCCATGCAATATCGTGTCGGTGCATTCGGTTTTCTCTACTTGAAAAAGTTCTTTCCGTACGGTAGTGAGGAGACTCCAGGAAACATGGGTTTATGGGATCAAGCTCTTGCCATCCGTTGGATTAAAGATAATGCACTAGCATTTGGTGGTGATCCAGAACTGATTACACTATTTGGAGAATCAGCAGGCGGAGGATCAGTTAGTATACATTTAATTTCGCCGGTAACGCGCGGTCTTGTTCGTCGCGGAATTCTCCAATCTGGAACGCTGAACACTCCGTGGAGTTATATGACAGCTGAGCGAGCACGTCAGGTGGCTATGGTTTTAGTAGAGGATTGCGGCTGCAATGCTTCTTTGCTTGCAACTCAAGCCACTAAAGTCATGGATTGTATGAGAGCCATGGATGCAAAAACTATCTCCGTGCAACAATGGAACTCCTATTCAGGCATCCTTGGATTTCCTTCTGCTCCTACTGTGGATGGAGTTTTTCTCCCAAAACATCCTCTAGATTTATTGCGGGAGGGGAACTTTCAGGATACTGAAATTCTCATTGGAAGCAACCGCGATGAAGGTACTGCATATTTTAAAATTAAATTAAGTTAGTGCATTTGCATATGAAAATTTATGAACACCTTTTCTAACAAGAAAATTCTCCCACCCCATTTGAATACACAAGCAAACATCAGAACTGATTATAAAACTTTTGATTTCAAACAACAGAAGAACTTAAAAGCTTGGAGGAAAACTCTATAATCTTGCAAACTTAACAGAAGTTGGGTCACTATTTTGCATTGTTATTTGTAAGGATACTTTATCAATGTTGGTTACCCTTGAGTTAAAAATAATTTGGATAGTTAGAAATTATTGATAATGAGCCAAGTTGCGACTCTGCTCACGAAATACTTAGAATACTTTTTTAGGTATCATGCAAATAAAGTTTAGAAGGAACGTTTCTAAATGAGAGCAATTTATCAAAAATTCTAAAGTGCTCGCAACACTTTTGTTCTAATTAGGGGTTCAAATTGTTCAGTAAAAATTCCATCTATCACACATATCGCTTTGTCTCGCATTATCCTCGTCGAACATGATTATCCTATTTATCAAATTGGTCAATTTCATATAACCAAACCTAATGTGTATCTGGTATGATTATATTATCAGGATTATTTGAGTGTATGAATTAATTATTGGTATTGAACCATAGGTCACAGATCGCATGTTATAATATTGAGCATAATTTACGAGAAGCATTTTGTTGAGAGATTCAATAAATTTTCTTGTTTTGACTTTCATTATTATTGGTGTTTGAGAAAATTCAAGTGATATTTAACACAGCTTTTGTGCTGGATGATATAATTGGGCTCGATCACAATACTTTCCCTATTATGTATTAGACTGGGAGCTAGTGACAGGTGGGGTTCTCCGATTATATACCGCTTGCCTTTTTCAGGGTTGATAATTTACCTCTTGATAAGAAAGATAAAAATGTTATTGAGCGATGCACGCTTTCCGGTCATAGTTCAGATTCTAATTAAAGGTCTAAAAAAAAAGTGTTTTTTTCCGTGATATCATATTGCATGCCTTTGTAATGTTGAATAATTGAAATTAATCTAATGCCAAGTACTGAAAGGCAAGCGATTCGCAACAGCCCAAGTGGCTCAAAGAGTTGCGTGAACTTGTGAAAAACCCTTGTAAAAAAATTGGCAAGCATTCCTCGTTGGCGCAACAGTTTGAAATTTGGGGGTGATCTTGCATAAATTTTGCACCAATTAGCCGTGATTTGAAATTACATGCCATTTCAACTATAGGTAATTTGTTCGATGAATTGTCATTGAGGAAATTGGCATGCACCCAAGGATGTCCCAAAATAGAGGCATGCATTGAGGAAGTTGCAAAAAAAAGAAGTGAAATTGCCGTCATTCTATTTTGCATGCCATTGTGTATTTCGTTCAAAATTATTTTTTTTAGACGACACAAAGAATTGCAAGCATGTTGCTCAGGCTCATCATTGATAAATTTTGGAAAGAGGATTGGGAAAAAGTGCCCGTAAATTAATTCAGTAAAATTAACAGGAATTATAATGCGAATTTATTTATTTGAATTTTTTGACTTATTTCAAACAATAATGGCCTAGGTGAGGCTCTTCCAAAATATTGCAGAGAGCAACAATTTGAGTTATCCATAATGTTTCCATAGCAACAATTCCAAAAATATTCAATTGGAATCACTGGAAACATCAGATTTTCCCATTAATATCAGTATTAGCTCTAACTGGGTACAACATTAAATTGCAACCAATGAGGCACTAGAATAATACTATATCAAAGAGTCTTAATAAGGACGAAACACGTATGTACAGTTGACATCCCAACTTCTGAATTTGTGAAACATTAAGGTTTTGAATTTTGCTATCAATAAAATAATAATCACACATATTAACAACGAAAAAAATAATAATTATGTATATATAATTATCCCCTGGAATGTGGATAAGATATGTGGATGGAATATTGTAACAAAATATATTTTTAAAAGTTAAATTGCCTTCATCTGGAACTTAAGAGTAGGTATATCTTCATTATCAGGCAAAAATATTATTATCATTATGAAAAAATAAAAAAGCTTTTACCAGAAGAAAAAATTTATTATCATAAAAAAATCATACGCAGATAGCTTATTGGATGTTCCATAATATAAATGAATAGGAATGGAAAGGAATCTGGAATTGGCAATAATTGCTCAAATTTCCATTTCTTCATCATAATTATTGTCAATTTCAGGTTCCTCTTCAGTAGTTTCACCACCTATTTGAGAATAAGTGTCGCTGTCATCATCGTTTGATTAATCCTCATCGTCCTTATTGTTGGCCCTTTTTACAATATCATGCTCTTTAATAATTGTAGGAAGAGCTAAGTTTCAATTTATGATTTTGTTCATTAATTTACGATGATCATTTCGACTTTTGAAGTCTTGTTCAGGTATCTTTTTATAAAAAATATATAAATCATAAATTGAAACTTAACTCTTCCTACAATTATTAACTTAAAATGTTTCAACTTTTTCCCAATGAAAAAAAATCATGCTCTTTAACCCTATTCATTTTCATACTATTCTTCACTTATTTATGCCAAACGGAAAACTTACTGGTATAAAAGAATTGTTTATGAACCTAATTGTATTACTTTGAATATATAATCTGCACTATTATGAAAGATTGACCTCCTGCCATGTCTATAATTACAAACTAAGTTGATTCTAAGGCATATTTTCTTGATTTTTTTTTCATTTGTAAATGTTTGTCTCATGTTATATGCATCACATTTTTTTATTTTAACTTGAAGCATAAGTATTTCTCTATTGAAATACAAAATGAAATAACAGAAATATTCTTACTTTTTATTGCCACTTTTTCCAAAGTTTTTCAATGATCAGACAGAGTTTCATGCATGCCATTTTCCAAATGAATTTAAAACAATATTTATCAATGTAATATGAAATGGCAGGCAGAATGAAATCGGAGAAATTTTGCGTGTTTTTTATGCAACTTCCATCATCATTTAAAATATGAAGGGCTTGAGAAACATGCTTGCCATTTCCCAAATTAATTTAAAACAGCATTTATTGATGTAATACAGAATGGCAGGCAGAATGAGGTCAAAGAAACTTTGCTAGTTTTTTATGCAACTTTCATTATTATTTAAAATATGAAGGGCTTAAGCAACATGCATGCCATTCTAAATTCATAATTATTTTACTTCAAAATAAAGTTCTTGCTCCATTTGAGGTAGTTTGAAATCACGGCTGATTGGTGCAAAATTTATGCAAGATTACCCCCAAATTTCAAACCCTTGCGCCAACAAGGAATGCCTGCCAATTTTTTTACAAGGGTTTTATGACTGAAACTTCAATTCTTTCCATTGGCATGCAATTTGGAAACACGGCATTTTTCATATTTTTTTTCACAAGTTCACGCAACCCTTTGAGCCACTTGGGCTGTTGCGAATCGCTTGCCTTTCAGTACTTGGCTTTAGATTAATTTCAATTATTCAACATTACAAAGGCATGCAATATGATATCACGGAAAAAACCACTTTTTTCTCAGACCTTTAATTGAAATTTGAACTATGCCCGGAAATCGTGCATCGCCCAATAACATTTTTATTTTTCTTATCAATAGGTAAATTATGAACCCTGAAAAAGGCAAGCGGTATAAAATCGGAGAACCCACCTGTCACTAGCTCCCAGTCTATATGTATAGATCGGGGAAGTGAAAAACTGCTCATAAAGAAGATTTTCTGTGGAAAACAGTGTCAGAATACTTCTATCCAATTTCTATTTCTGTAATCAGAAATTGCATAAGGTGATATACATAGTGCTTAGAACTGAAATCTGATCACGGTATATTTCAATCAAGACTGTAAGTGCTTCAACTATGAATGGATTTTGATCATATTTTTCATTCGTTATATACTTATTATGAAGAGTCTGGTATAGCATATGCAAGCAGATAGCAAGATTTTTGTTTGATCAACATTGATGATTGATTTAATCCTATATTTCAAGAAGGAGTTTTTGGACAAGACACATATGACAGTTCGGTCTCATTGAAAGATTGATATGAATTTGATGAATAATTGAGCTTGATAAAGAGTTGAACATATTGTCACAAATATGAAATATTTGTAGTAATTGGGTCACATAATTATTTATTTGAATTCACTGTAACTGTAATCCTTGTTAGTATTGACAAGGTCAATATTCAATTGTTGGGCATGATTGATAGGCTAGGGTCACTAGATGTTCGGTGGTTGTTAGGTAACAGCTGTTAGACAATTGAATGTTGGCCCATTGCCGGCTTAGGTATATGAGAAGGCAAATGTGCGCGATATTGTGTTCATACGTATTTAGAAAATGAATATTCACACTGCAACCTGTGTTAAAATAGTATATTCCAATACAAGTGCGGGATGAAAATCATTCAATGCGAATGTGATTAATTCAGCCACAAGATGAAGTCGAGTGGCAGAATTCACATGAGCATGGTATGATCGATTCGCGCGTGAATATCGATGATCAAAATATACCATTTTCTGAGAAAGAATTTGCTTCATTGATCTCATTCCAATTCATCAAATGTTGATAAAATCACTCATATCGACTTCATTTTGAAGAGGAATTATAAAAAAAATCAAGAAGAATTGAAATTATGACAGTAATGAAACAGTTCTCTCGCGACGCCATGCGTCTTTCTGAGGAATCTCTGAGCGTGCGGAATGACCCTTACAATAGGTATCATTCTATAGTGACTGTAGAAAAAATTATTCACAATATAATTTTTGAGGTATTCCAACCGTTAATCAGTTATCTTGAGGACTATCAAAATCATTGGATGAAATAAAGTACTGCGATAGGACGACCAATTTGACTTCAAATATTTATCAATCATTGGCAATATTTCAAATAAAATATAAATGCTCATATGGTAGGCAGGGGACGAATAGTGAATTTCTCCTATATTCTAGTATTGAAATTAAATCACAAGTGGAATTAAAATTGAATTTTGAGAAGACTTTATTCTTTATTTTTCTAGTAACGGTTCTCTGGGAACATTGTAACTTCAATTGATTTGGGTAAATTGCTGTATCTTCTTTGCATAATCATCAAACGTTAAGAAGTAAATTGGATAAATTGATTGACGCTGACCGAATACGTGAATAATGTGAGTGTTATTTTTGGGATTTCAGTCAAAAAACTTAATTCACAGTTCCGACTACATCTTAGTCATCCTCAGAAGCGCTACAATTCATTCATTTTATTATTAGATATGTGTACGTGAATGTAAAAAATACTTACAGAAGAATTATTATTTGAAAAATTGAACTTATACATCGTCTATAAATAACATGAATATTAAATAGCGACAAAAAAAAAATTCCTCTTGACAATTGCCACAACCAACATCTGTGGAAGACGTTGGCTAAATGCGTGTTAAAAATCGTGCGTGCACGCATTGTCAAAAAAATATGAATTGACAGTGGTAAAAGTTTGTCGATAGTGGTGTCAATCAATTAAAAATATGAATCATATGCCAGGTGTTGAAAATATAAACAGAAATCAAGAAAGTAACATGAACTTAGATCTAAAGAATATTGTTGTAAACCGTGCTAAGCGCTATAGTAACTGTATTTTCATTTATATTCTGTTTGTCCTGTTTTATATACAACTTCTCTAATGTAAGTCTTTTATTCGAGTCATCTTTATTATGGATGATACTAGTTTCATCAAAATTGGATGTATGACCTGGATCTATGCAATTTGTGACTGGAGCACATCTCGGCGTATTTTCATTCAAAATTTTTACTATTTCGCTTGTGTTCATCCAGCCTTGTTTTCAAATATCATTTGGTTTGTCCTGCGCATTGGACATCACAATCGTTACATGGTATTTTGTAGATTGAATTAGATCTCAGGTTTTTATCAGTTTTATCTTTTATTTTGACAAACTTTTACCACTGTCAATTCATATTTTTTTGATTTTCAACACGCATTCAGCCAGCGTCTTCTGCTGATGTCGGTTGTGGCAATTGACAAGGGAAAATTTCTCTTTCTCCGCTATTTAATATTTATAATATTTTAAGTCAATGTATAAGTTCAATTTTTCAAATAATGATTCCTTTGTGAGAATTTCTGACATTCATATACACATATCTAGTAATAAAATAGATTAAATTGTAGCGCTTCTGAGGATGGCTGAGGTGCAGCCGAAGATGTGCTGAAAGCGAAAATTATATACAGGTATTTGAATCTTTAAATTGATACGTGGAGAGAAAGCTTCACACCCCTTTTCAAACATATTGCGCGCACTGAAGAATGTGAGATTTGGCATTTTCAAAGTTAATATGGAGAAGATGTGCGGAAAGTGAAAATTGTATACAGGATATCGCATTTAGATCTTTATATTGATATGTGAATAGGAAGCTTTATACACCCTTTTAAACATATTGCGCGCACAGAAGAAAATAAGATTTGGCATACTTCAAGTTTATATGAGAAAGTGCAGGAGATTAGAAGATATACAAGTATACCATTTGAGTTTCACGTGCAGGAAAAACTTCGTACCGTGCGCACAAAGGGATGTGAGATTTGGCATACTTGAAGTATATGCAGGTGTCCCATTTTAATTTCACGACGTGAAGAGAAAACTTTGTATCGTGCACACAAGGTAATGTGAGACTTAGCATACTTGAAGTCTGTGTGGAGAAGGACGTGCAGAAAACCAAAATTAAATACAGGCTGTCTTATTTCAATTTTCCGTGAGGAGGAAGTTTTGTACTGCGCACAAAGGCATAAGAGATTTGGTATAATTGAAATTTATCTATAGAAGAAGTGCAGAAAGCTGAAATTATATACAGACTGTTCTTCTTTAATTTCACGTGAATAGAAAAATTTGTACTGCGGGCATAAAGAAATGTGAGATTTGGCATACTTGAAGTTTATAAGGAGAGAGAGTGCCGAATTTCAATCTTACATGGGGGGAAAACTGTGTACCGTGCCTATGAGGGAATGTGAGATTTGACATACATGATGTTTATGTGAAAAAAAGATTTATTTTTAGTTCCGAGGAATGGGAAGAGAATTTAAAATCTTGATTGGGAACCACTATTTTCAATTTTAGATTCGGTTGGAGCGTCGAGTACCAAGTTAATTTTATCTGGAGCCCCCTGGGTATTGGAGGTTGAATTAATAACATTTCAACTCAGTAAGGTCGAATTTCGACCACTGGGCAACCACTTTTATATATTGATGCATGAATAACAACAAAATATTTCAAGTCAATTACATTATTTTTTTAGTGTGGTACTGACAAATGTGGGTTTTTCAGTATCTTTGAGCCCATTTGTTATGTTTTCACTGTTTAGACTTTAAATAACTTAACATGCAATGTAGATCAAAGTGGAATACAGACTCGTCATTGCTTTCGCCAATCTTACTGTCTACCTCCTGGCTATATGATTAAATCAGCTTGATGGTATTAAATTATTCTATTGTCAACCAAATTACATACACTTGCAAAGTTTCAGATCGATACGACTATTAGTCGACAAATATTCATCGTTGTGGTGTATATTCTTTAAGTTGAAATGTACGCTACGGGTAAAATTTTTTTTCTAAATTCACTGCCTTCTTCAACAATTGTTCGGTTGGTTATTCACCAGAGAAGTCTGCAGTATTTTCAAAGAAACAATAGATAAGATTTTCCGTAAATGCGACGAATAATAAATATTCGAACACTTGAAATTTTTTCTAAAAAAACGTCATTTTCAGTTCCTTGCAATCTTTGGTTCATTTAGGTTTGTTGGCATGTTGAATTCCATAATTTATATACAAATGATTTCAAAGTGGAAAGCTCTATTGAAGTCGTTTACATTAGAGACACACAGGTATAGAACATTAACGATTTGTTGGTTTATTATTGGGTGAGGTTTGTGTCAACTCTATTTGGGTAGATGGCGTGATTTCTATGTTCATGTATTTGCAGGATCAATTTGAAATTTCTTAAGGATGAAGCAAAGAATATCTTAATTCTTGATTTATGAGAGAGTAACGTCAAAATGATGAATTAGTAGCACAGTTATAACATAGAACATATATGACTAAACTAAATTCAATTCTTGAATGAAAAGAATTTATTTTGACTTTGGCTAGAAAAATTGATCTCAATAACAATTATTCATGTAAGAATCCGAGCCCATTTCTTTTCCGTGGCTTGGATCTCGGTAGAATGTATTATTCTTCAAACGTCTGAAATACAGTATTCAATTTCAACAGGCAGTGAATTTACAGCTACAATAATGAATCGTGTTAGACAATATACGAATTCTAAAGCAATTTAGTCCATGAGTGTTCGTCCTGCTTCGTCCTTTGTGAGATATCTAAACACGTCACAAATTAAATTTGAAATATCAAATTAAGTGCTTCCACAGAGACCAAGACAAAGAACTTAATATCAGCTTTAGAGCCTCGTAAAATTTTCTGGAGGAGGGAACAATTGTACAATTTCATTTCAAGAGAGGATTTCTTGGTGTACTTCTTTACTTGAAGTAAACAATTATTTGGTGTTTGGCGTTTGACGCTTTCCGAAAAATTTTCTCGTTGGAAGTATCCGCAAATAAATGCATATTTTTGCATGCCTTTTTGATATTTCAGGTGAATAGTTCCATGTAAATAATTGCAAAATTCGGAGTTATGTATATTTGTACCATGATTAAAATAACGATAGCTTTTTGCGGTTAATCGCAAATATTATTGGAAGCGCTCATCGTAATATGTGGTTAATTTGTAATTGAATTATGATGGTGTGCATTCTCTTTTGCAAACTCTAAACCAGTAACTACTCTCGATAATAAACAAAATTAAATTATTATTATAAATTGATAAGTGATACTCCACATTGCTAATTAATTAACCATGAGTTGCTTCATTGTTATTGGCTATCTTGTTGAAATAATGGGATGGTATCAGTATTTTACGATTTATTGTGTTGAAAAGGTGAGATGATGATGATAATAATAGATATAATCAAATATAAGAGGATAATTTGAAAGCACTCGTGTTAGGCGGATGAGTTGTTGGTGGCCTTGCCGTCAGGTGTTTAGGCGTAATTGAGCCAAACTCTCCTGAAAGTTATTAATTTGAGCCACAATGCTCTGTATGATGTCATCAGAATGCCACACGCATCACTTCGTCGCCGTCACACCGGCCTCGGAGGCTTGATAGGATATCTGGTGAACAGCTAGTCCATTGAGCTCACCGAATAGATAGCTACCAGTACAGTGAACATCGATGCCCGCGACAAATGCGATTTGTTCGATTCATTCACTCTTGAAACAACCCCGTTGCCTGCAATAACACACAGTATATATGGTTGAAATACACATATTATCGCGCAATACCGACAGAATAATATAGCACCGGTGGTACTAGCTCCCAGGTAGCTAAGTAACTAGCGTTGTTTTTGCCTCGTTGGACGATACCGTAATGCCATACCGAGGCCTGTGACACACGCAGGTTGGTTAATTTATCAACTCTTGGAACAATACTGTTGCCGCAATAACACAAAGTACATGATGTTGGCAACAATCATCGCCGTCATACGGTCAAGGTGTTACCACCAGTGGCATTGGTACCCCAGGTAGCTTAGAATACCAACACTTCAAAAGAAAGGGATCATACCCCATGCATACGTAGCGTTGCGTCACCAAACTCATAACACTCAATGACAGACAAACTTACCAATTGATAATAGATCGCAGCTACTTCACAACACTGAATTGAATAATATGACGGCTGATCAAGCTCAGATAATTAAAATTAACAGTGAAACGACACTGAACGCTCAAAGTTCGACTTTAAAGTGATGCAAATGTGTACAATTTTTGGGTCATATTGGTATAGCAGGGTGTGTCGATGATCTGTTCGCATTCCGAAGACAAAGAAATGGGTCACACCATATAGTTAATATTTAACTGATAAATATTTCCTTTGGAAGCCTGAAAGTTTTTAGAAACTATTTTGGTCGAAAATTTTCGTGACAATCATTAATAACATTCAAGAATTGGAATGGGAATAAATTCATCTTTGGTAACAAAACAGAGTGAAAAAACGGAATTTTTGAGAGTTTTATTCGGTTAGCGTGATCCAGTCTCTCGCAGATGTCCTCGGTAATGGAATAGAATAAACATATTTGGTCATTTTATTTTTGCCGTGCTATGGTCACTTTTCTATATATGAACATTGAATAAAAACAGTATTTTAAGATGTGAAAGAGATAATAAATAAAATTGATGAAGCTGACTGGATGGGTGCATTTGAGTGAGTGGAAAGTCTTGGGAATTCAGTAATTAATTATGATTTATATTGAAAGTTGGGGGAAAATCAAGTCTTGTATCACTTTGTTCAAAAATGTATTTTCATATTTTGTTGACCGGTTTCGACTACTGAGTAGCCATCTTCAGAACCGAGAGACTACAACAAGAAGATTCATGAGAAGTGTGATACAAAACTTTGATTTTCCCCCAACTTTTAATATTATTCATATCACACTGCGGTTAAATCATTCCCATCAATTATGATAAAGTTTCTTCCCTACTTTACAGTTCCGGCTGTACCTCAGCTATCTTCAGGAGCTCTGCTATTTTTTTTTTCAACTATTTATATATGCTATAGTTGTTGGAAATCTCACAGAAGGATTATAGTGTGTAAAACTAGAAATGTACATCTATGTGTGATATCAAACGTCTTAAAATAGCGAAAAAAAAATTTCTACCATCTGCCGAATGCCACAACTGACATCTGTGGAAGACGTTGACTAAGTGCGAGTTAAGAATCGTGCGTGCACGCATTGTCAGACATTATCGATAGGTGTTTGGCGCAGCAATGGGAGTTCAATGTCTCCAATAGTGACAAAGTTATTGCAAAGTTGTCATTTGAGATTCCGTTCATGAGAAAGTACGTGGATGACTCGATTACAGCAGTGCCAAGATCTGAAATAAATGATATTGTAACTATTTTCAGTAGCTTTAATGCCCATATTCAATTCACAGCGGTAACAGAGATGAATAACATCCTACCTTCTCTTGATATGCTACTCATTGTAGAAGAATGTAGCAGCATTACCACCAAATGGAGCAAAAAGCCTTCAGCAAGTACGAGGTATCTAAATTCCCAGTCGAATCATCCAGTAAGTCAACTTCCTAATGTTGCTAGAAATATGTTTAGCAGAGCACTTGAATTGACATCTAAAAAGTATCATAACGAAGCTAGCAGCATGATAAATAATTTACTCCGTCCAAATAGATACTCGTTTGGCATCATGAAAGGTATCAGAAATCAAATCATGAATCTTTCATCTAATTTGAATGATAATGACATGAATAATATTTGAGCGATGAATACTTCACAACTCCGTACGTAGATAGCGTTAGTACCAAGATTGGACAAGTATTCAAAAATAGAGAGGGAATTGGAATTTGCTTCAAACAGTACAAGACAGTGGCTAATTCATTCTCTAAAATAAAAGATAGAACAGATAAAAACTTGAAATCTAATTCAATTTTTAGAATCCCTTGCAATGATTGTGGGGCACAATACACAGGACAAACTAAAAGATATCCAAGAACAAGGCTTGATTAACGTAAAATTGAATAAAAATACGCTGAAATATGCTTTAGTCACTTATTGCATAGATTCAGGACATACTTTCATTCTTGATGATACTGGCATTGTCCATAACGGAATCGACTTAAACAAAAGATTTACATTAGAAATGTTGTACATACAATACAAAAATGTTCTTTGAGACCTATGTTATTTTTCCTGATTTTTGTTTATATTTTTGACACCTCACATCACGTATCACAAGCTTGCATCTATTTTCTTAATTCTAATTATTTGACACTTCAACTAACTTATTTTTACCTGTGATAATTTGTAATTTTTTGACAATGCGTGCACGCACGATTCTTAACTCGCACTCAGTCGACGTCTTTCACAGATGTCGGTTGTGGCATTTGACAAATGGAGGAAAAATTTTGCCGCTATTTTATGACGTAAGTATTTCCGACAACTATAGCATATATAATTAGTAATAAAAAAATAATTGAATTGTAGCACTTCTGAAAATGGCTGAGGTACAGCCGAAACTGTATAGTAGGATAGAAATTGAATCATAAATATTGACTGAGTTCCCAAGACTTTTTATTCACTCAAAGAGAGATAATGTTCAGAGTTTCTCAATAAAATAATAACTGTTATGACCTTGGAGCATCACTTTGTATTTTATATCCGTTTATAATGTAATCAAGTAATGCATTATAGAAAACGGCAGAAATTCAGAGAACCGAGCGTCCCGAGGAGCATGATATCTTGAATATGCTGGGAGGAGCAAACACCTTTTGAAGTTTTGAGCGAGTTCAAGTGTAAAGTATAAAGACAGTTTTCATATAGGTACATTCCTGTAGATAATAAGTCTTAATAACTCCCAGTATGCCATGATGTTTAATTTGAATTGTCGATTGAATTGAAAATGTTGTCCTGCTTGGGAGCGGTAGGAAAAGAGGTGCATGTTGAGAACATAGTCTGCAAATGGACAGAACAGATTTTGTTCATGCTTAGCTAGAATTGATGCAAACTATACTAATAAAAATCAAAGAATAAAGCACACTTTACATTACAGATACTACTTTTCTTGATTTTCTAACATATTGCATCGACTTTTCTTACTCAAAAGTCTGGAATATTCGAGTGATAATTTGAAAGACTGTGGAAATATCTCATGCCAGTGTAAGTAAACAAAAGAGAGCTTTTATACGACCTATATATAATTTTGATGATATATAAATGAATAAGTACTTTCCCATTTAAATGAAATTTAAGTCCAGATTTTCTGATTGATAGTAGTGAATATTAATCACACCAACGTGAACTTCAAAGCTGGAGCTGTCAAATATCAGAATTGGAGTGAACAGAAGAACAAAGTGAAGTTATTTTATAAAATACATGATAACGTGTTGCATTTCAATGAATTGTATTGTTCAAGTAGAGACATTTAAAATATATGTGATGAATGACAGTTTCAAGCAAACCCACTTTCAACAAAAATATCTGGCATCTTATTCCACTCGGCTGGAGGAGAGTATAGTTGCATTCCATCAAATTTTAGCCTCCATATGATACAATTAAATTTCGTTGAATGTTGAGCTGCAGAATCCAACATTCCATCCTAACTTAGGACTGATATCAGGAATGCACCACAAAAAACTCTTTTGGCTCTCAATAAGCATGCTCCAGTTCTCAAATAGATATTGTGAGAAAAATAATTCTTTCTTGCTCAAATTCGAATGAATTAGGTTAAAGTATGTGAACTCCATCCGTTATTACTCCATGTGAATCACTTCGGAAAATGACAAAAATAATAACAGCTATTAGATCTTTAAGATAAACTTTTATCGCTTTCAACAAATAAAGCAAGCAGCGACTTTCAGTTTTTTATACCTCATTATTAAAAATCGTTCGTCCGTCTCTGATAACACGAGAATTACGTGACATGTCGACAATGCTCTCGAGGGACAAATATTGGCGCTGTTGTATACTGAGGAAAAAAAGCGTGAAGCTACTAGCAAATATTCTCTCGTACTTTTGCAATCTTTTCAACTAAATCAACTTATCTGCACCCACGTGGAATAAGAAGAGAAGAACTTCTTGTGAAAAGAATATTTTAAAAGTTTTCTATAAGTTTCTTGTGACTATTTAACTGATAAAACCTGGATAGTGAAAGCTTTGTAGGAATCTATTGATTTCTTTTTTTACTTAGGTTCAGAGTTCAATTCGAATTTTTTCTTTAATACAGGTTATATAGCTTGATGGTCCAAGGCAACGGGCTCTTCTTCATAATAATGTTCAGAGCTACTGCCGCAGATCTTGAGTGATGCTCAAGTTTTCGGTCGGGCTAATAATTCTCTATGTAAACTGGACCTTACATTATAAGGGGGTGTGAATAGATGAATAATTGATTTTGGTTGGTACTCCGAGACCTTATGCAAATAATATTATTCTCGGCATGATCTGGACACATGAATAACAAATATAGATGATGTGCGAATATCTATAGCTGTCCCTGAAACCATTCATTTCATCATTCCATAAGTACGTAGTAGAATTTCTCAACATCTATATATATACTCTTTCAATTTGGTTACCAAGTCACATATATTCTAACCCTGAAAATTAGTCCATTATTACATTGCTTGCGGTGCCACCATAATGCATTATTGATGAATTGTTTCAAGTTAGATTACAAAGACCTGCTTTGGTTTGTTAACAAATCTGATATTTGTTCACCCCTATCTTCACCTGAACTAATTACATTATCTCCTCAATCTGTCTCCAAATAGGTGCACTACTTTTGAAATACCCCTCTCATCGAATATTGCTCTGTTTGGTAATATACTCTGCTACCACCTACACTGCAAAGTTTTGGAGTAGTTTTAGAGTCTAACCATCTTCCTTTGAGTAGCTTTATCTGCTTCTGAGTCGATTGTGGGTACAGAGGTCGAAAAGACTGTATATAGAGGTAGAGATTCTAGGTAGGGTTGAAGCAGGTCACTTAAGGAAAATACGGGAGACTACAATAGTACTTATTGACCATAGGTAGTTTCATATTCCTCACAGGCAGAAAATTCGAAGAAATATAGAGGCAACAAACAATGGAAAGACTTATATCTATAATATATTCGGCAAGTTATATCTGACCGAAACATAGGACAAGTGAAAATTGTAATATATTCTATGAGAATTGCTATTAGTTCTTTTTGAATACATAAGACAAGTAATTTATTATATTATGGGTGATTATAATTATTAAATTATAGGAAACTTCTGAAACTTTATCTAATATGATTATTGCAAACTTCGTTTCCCCTTGTACTTGACTTAAATTTGAAATTCGAACGGGTGAATCGTTAGAATTAAATGTACGGTATACCTATGGAACAAATAGGTTGAATTTGCGAATAATCTACTTTTCTTCCACTCTTTGTTATCACTTCCGATCGAAATAGGAATTATGCTTTTTTTTTCTGGAAAGAACGCATTTCTGTGTATTTCTCCAATACAAATTATATTGAAAAGAGACATGCTTAGATTGATAATTTATTGAATCATGTCAAGTATGAAATGTTTTCAAAGGACATTCTTCTGGGAGTTCTGGAACACATGTTTCCAATAATTGCTCGAAGCAATAACAACCCTGGTATTGAAAGTTGCAACCTTCCAAGGACGAGCTGGCCATAGACACCAGATAAAGGAAGGGTGCAAAATTCAAATCTTCTGTCGGTTTCAGAAAAAAGAGATACAGTGGTTGGATAAGTTTGTACCTGGATGCATATAAACATGAAATCACCCGTACATAAACGTGGAAATAATTGAGATGTTTTCTAAAAACCATAGAGAAAGAATTAAATGCCTGTAGATCGAATTCCCCGTCCCTGAAAACTGGAAAACTTGACGCACATGGGGTGGTTGTAAGTACAAAGTGAATTGCTTGCTAGCATTTTTATTCAGCAGCATAGTTCAAAGAAGTTATCATTATTGCGTTGTCTATTGAAGAGAAAGTGCCGAAGAGTGGGAAACAAAAATTGTGTATACTAAATTTTGGTGGGAATTATCTTGAAGGTGAGTGTATTTTCACAATATATTTTGATATATGCATGCTTATTGTCAATTGAGTTTTTATAGCCGCTCGCACATTTTTTTCTAGTGTATAAAATGGATACGTACAACTGTTATGTCAATAACTGCAACAAAAAGTTTCAATTTATGCAAAATTGGTTAAAACATGAGATATTAATGTTTAAAATTCAGAAGAAAACAATATATTCGAATGTTGTGATAAGAACATAGAAAAAATGTTGAATAATAATTCTTGTGTCCAGTTCATTGTTGATAGAACATAGAATGGTATTCCAAAATCTCTGAATCATACTCATCCAACAAAATTGAAACCTAATCAATTCATTGGTGATAGTAACAAAATAATAACTGTTAATAATCACTAGGTTCCTATTTTAACAAAATTGCAAAATAATTTAAATGATGAATTGGTTTGTATTTGATTCAACTGCAAAGAAAATTCCAGTGCTGATTCAACAGAATATCATTCGGGCAAATATTTCAATTCTTTTGGAATATCATCTAGCTTGCCATCGACTATTAGATTGCACCATTATTGTGGTAGACTGATCCTATTTTTCTTTATTTGAATAACACAAGTTCTGTCCTGCCAAATTTACTACAGGAAGATGCAAGAATACTTTCCATCGTCACAGACATCGTTTTTCCGGATTCAGCAATTGTGGCAGCTATTGCTCACTCATGTGACTTCTTTCATATATAACATTTTTTATATTTGTGAGGAAAGAATCAAAGTTACGGAATGTAGTTCATTGTTAAAAGCAGGTATTGGCTTGATATCAATAATTTATTTATTCTAGCTCAAATATCCTTCTGGAATTGATAAAACTATTATATATAAGAGTGAATTTGTAAGTAGAGTTAGTGTGTATTCCAAAACTATTCAACTTGATTAGTGATTAATTGATATTATTTTGTTTGATCGTTATTCATTTCTTGTATGTCTATAACATCACCTTGGATGTGTTCCATGTATTTTTATTGAATTTTGATTTTTTTAAATTAAATAATTCTTCAAAATGCATTAATTGATCAATTAAGTACCTTTTTTGTTCATTTCCCAAACCTACATATAATTATAATGAACTTATTTGGAGGTTAGCGCATATAGCTTATAGTATATCCAAGAACCTTTGGGATATTTGCATCAACCACACTACGGAGAGAACGTTTGTCACTCGAAAGTATTTATCCATATCTCTGTAAGTATAAATATCTCACTTATCATAAGGTTGGCATATATATAGTTCGAGGCATAACTGAATACCACCGGGGAATATGCATCGACTATACTTGAAAGTATATGTATCTCGCCTTGAGGTATTTGTGAAGATCACTGTTAAGATCTATGACCCACTCATCATAAGGTAGATACGTTTCTACCTCTGACTAGGGTAGACACCCGCACCTCAGGTAGTAGTCCATGCATTGGCCTTTGAAAAAGGTAGAACGATTCTATCTTGAGGTTGCACCCGTGTGCAGCCCTAAAAGGTCGATACAAATACTTTCATGAAACTTTGTCATATTTCAACTGCAGTACTCTGTTTAGCCTAGAAATAATACTTCATACCGAAATAAATGAAGCAGTATAATTATATGAAATTTATGTTACAAATTTTGAGAACTGGCATGAAATATTAGAATTAGATAAGTATTCAATCAGTTTATTGATTTCGAAGAGTAACATTTTGCAAGGCCCAGAATCCCACGAAGAAAGTAACAATTTTAAATTGGATCTCATAATGGAATGAAAGCAATCTGTTCTTGCATTGTTCCCATTGTGCTAAGCAATTTATACAATGTCCTCAAGTTGTAGTAGACAAATAGAATTAATACCAAAGCAAACCTTTTGTTTATATCCACAGTCGCCTGAAACCATTTGCTCCTGGAGCAAAGCAGCTTTCCAACATTGTAAACTATCCCAAAGGATATGTGGTTCTGGAATTCGAAGAAAAACGTCCATTTCTCAACATGGCCAAGAATCAACTAAAAAACTATTCTTTTTATTTTTTCAGTTTTGAGAATATTGTTGATCATATTGAATATCCAAAGATTCCGTTATTGAATAATAATTTGGCTTTGTGAAAATATGCACGTTTGTTCAATAATTGGATGGAAAATACATAATATATTTCTTACAAGGAAAACTGATTGGACTCTCTGTGTGAGGTTGCTAGCACGACAATAGAATTTTATGTTCTGCGTCAATAAATTTCAAATTACAGACCTCTGTGTTTGCATGCGGTGGTCTCCACGATTAATTTATAGTGAAATATTTAACCTACCATTAGTTGCTTGACACATGTGGAAGATTAATTCAATTCCGACAATTTACTTGAATGGCAAGCGACAAAATTTCCGACACGGTATTGACAGTGAGTAATGTAAGGATGATGAGACATCGTTTTTGTGACACTTTATCAATAAGAACTAAGTTTGTGTATTGAAAATCAATTTGTATTAACATCCCCCTATATCCATGAAATGAATATTTTTCTTGTGATTGAAATTTTGAGGTCATTTATTTGGTAGCACACGAGTTGACGTCTTGGAATCAATCAAAAAATCTGATGGAAAGCAGTAATCGATTTGAGTATTTATGAACTTTCCTTGAAAATTAACAGTAACAATTTTTATCTCCACAAGAAATATCCAACAAATGACAAACTTATAACCATCTTCATTCAGAGTATCTCTCAAAAAAATTGTAAATTAATTTGGCAGTGAAAAATTAAGCGTCAATGTCAAAAGTCTGAGCAAGAGAAATCCACCTTGTGTTTCCACGAAACAAATTAAGTAGGCTCCAGACTAATTAATTAGGAAACCGTGAGCAATATCAATTAGTCTGAAAAACAGAGATCATAATTCAAAATGGCAGACTAACCTGGAAGTTCACTGGCAAAACAAAAGCCAACTGTTGTGAAAATGTGTATTGTCTATGGCCTACGTATTCTGGAAACATTGTTCATTTATACTTGAGGAGTTGTTTCCAAATATTGATGCAAAAAGCCTGAGGCAGCAGTAGCGTTTACTTTGATAAGTACCAGAAATTGAGACCTTACATTACGGAACTTTCCAAACACGTGTTATTAAATAAGTTCTCGACACTTTCTTGTAACTTTTGGTGAATATTATCAGAAGATATCTGATCGCTTTATCAGTATAACATGGCTTTCTATAATATTCAAATTATCTCGTGCGTTATATACAAATATTGTACCGATGAATTCTTTACCGGAAGATTAAAAAAGTTTTACACAGAAAAAAAACTTTCTTCATTTATATTCCAAAGCTCGTTACTTATTTTCATGAATTATTAGAAGAACCAACGAATTATCAATATTTTCAGATAGGATATTTTTTGTTCTTCAACAAATAATAATAAATATTCGAATAGATGTTATGAATATATGCTTGATGCTTATCTAAGAAGTTTAATGCAAAACTTTTTACTCTCGTTACAATGTCTGTCTATCTGAGACAGCGCTGTCACTCCTTCACTTCGTTGGATACAGTTATTGGAGGCTGGAAGTATGCACCAATCCAAACTAAAACATGTTGACTGTTTTGAATGCATTAAGAATATCAATTTCCGACTAATTTAATATTTTGGTCATCATGACACTGATTCCAGGGTAGTTACTCAACAAATATTTTTTGAAATATTGCCCAAGGGCCACTATTTTGGAGAATAACAAACAAGAATTTCACGTTCCCCTGTTTCAGCAAGTAACTGGAAAAATTTCTCTGACAGAAATCACAATGGCAGGACATACATGGCTAAAAATTTTAATTGAAATGGCACATTAGTCGGACATTGAGTATTGGAGGCACCACGGAAGTTGAACGGACGATGATTCCCACGGTCAACGCACACATTTCGGGCCGAAGGCCCTTGGAAAGTACACTATTGACCTCAGGTACTATTGTCCTTTCAGCACCCTTGATAGGTATTTGAATTACTATTTAACGCAATATATGCGCTTCAAAGGATGTACGATTGAATTCATGATGAAAAATATACTTGTGCGTGGATTGATATATGCAACGAGTTTTTTTGCTGTGTTTGGAGGAAAAATCTAATGTAGAATGAATTGGTAAAATGTAGTATCGGAAAGGATATGGTTGGGTAGAAAATAATCAGTGGAGCTAGTTTGAACAAGCAGTTATAATAAGTGTTTTCGTTCATCCAATCTGGTATGTTGACATGTCTTGGATTTATCCTGAGCGTAGCTCAATTACTTACTACTGAGGTTATTAAGCTATGCTTGGGACAACTCAATCTTAAATCACGCTGAACAAAAATACAATCTGTTCCTGACAGGAGTATCATCAGATTGAAATAAGGCTTGTCCCAGTAAGATGAACCTAATGATTTCCATATCGAGGTAGAATCAAAATAATCTCATACAATAAGAAGTTCATCCCTGAGTAACCATTTGAAAAATTGATTGTGTCATCCTGTCTAGAATCAATTAGAGTTTTTTCTAGAATAGACCTATTAAAAAGTTATTACCTATTGTTAATTCAATAGGTTCAACAACATATGGATTAGCCAAATATTTGGATGGCTTGTTGAAGCCGTTGATTGGTCATACTTCATCATATGTTAAGGATTCCTCACGTTTTGTGGATATGTGTACGCGATTAGTTATATGACATTGACAGATAATGATCTACTCCTCAGTTTTGACGTTCCATCATTATTCGCGAGAGTACCTATCATCGATACTTTGGAATTATCAGAAGATCATTTTTCATCTGATATTATCAAGCTTTTCAAACATTGTTTGATTTCTTGTTTCATTATCTTCAATGGTAATTTCTACAACCGATGGTGTTGCCATGGGTTCTCCTATTTCTCCGTCTATTGCCAATTTTTACATGGAGAATTTTGAACAAAAAGCTTAAAGCAGAGCTATGAAGAAACCTACTGTTTGGCTGCGTTATGTTGATGATGTTTTTGCTGTTTGATCTCATGATAGAGATGAATAGAATGTATTCTTCAATCATCTGAACATGCAATATAAAAACATATAATTCAGTATTGAGGATGAAAAAAATAACTGTCTGCCTTTTCTGGACGTTCACCTGGAGAAACAAGATAATGGTAAACTCATCCATTCAGTATATAGGAAGCCGACTCATACAAATCAATATTCACATGAGTCCTTCAATCACCATCCAGCTCGAAAATCTTGCATCATTAAAACTTTATGAGCCTCTTCTTTATGAAATTCAAGTAAACTGTCTGATGAGATCAAATTTTAAGATGATGTTTTCTTGAAGAACAGTTATAATAAAACACAGATCAAGAGAGCACTTGGACAGAAGAATTGTATTCCTCCTGTTCAAGATCCAAATAATAAGAGAATATTTGTTTTGTTGCCTCACGTAGCTAATATAACTAATAAAATTGGAAGACTTTTACATAAATATGACATAAAAACATCTCACACTTCCAATTTGAAAATTCGAAATCTTATTGGTAATGTTGAAGACAGACTTCCTCTACAGTATCCAGGAATATACAAGATTTCCTGCCAATGTGTCAAAGTATATATTGGACAAACCAAAAGGACTGAGGAAATAAGACTGGAAGAGCATTCGCGTCATATAAAATTGAACCACCCAGAAAAATCTGCTGTGGCTGAGCATGCTATTCAAGAATTACATGGCATTGACTTTGAGAATACAAAGCTTCTGGCTAGAGAGAACAACTGGTTGGAGAGGCTAATAAGAGAAGCACAAAAAAAATTAAAAAATCACCTGATAATTTGAATTTGAATACTGGTTATGAACTCAATCGATCGTGGTTACCAGTCATTTGTTCATAATTTCAAGTTATTTTTATATACAAATCTAATTGCAAGAGTTACTTCAACACCACCTCCTGAAGATCTGTGGATGGTTCAGTTATGTGCCAAACCAAGAAGAGTAGAGCCAGATTGACCTAGAATCACAAGGAGTTGACTATTTCCCTACTTAGACCTTCATTTTTATCTCCTGAAGACCCGTGGACATTGAATTATATGTTAAACCACAAGCAGAGCTCTACGATCCTAGGAGTTAATATTTTATCTAGTCACCTTTTGTATTTTTGTTGTTTGGACAATTTTTGTTGATTTATTTATTATACTTTCATTATTTTGGAAAAGGCAGCACATTGCTGTTGAAGAGTTGTGTTTCTTATCATTTTTATATACAGAACTTTTCCAAATAAAGCATATCTATTAAATAAGTACAAATATTCATCAAAATTCATTTGTTTTTTATCAATGAATGAGAATATTTTATAGTGAATGTTGAAAAAGCCCTTCTTCCATCACCACACAAGCTCTGTATTTTCTTAAAAATAATGCCTTTACTCTTCCAAAAATGCCCGACTTTCTTAGAATTGCTTCACGCAGCTTTGCACAATTCGTTGTTGCAATTCTTCTAAATTGCGTATTGGTGTTATATAAGCCAAACTTTGAAGATAGCCCTATACAAAAAAATCAAGTGGTATTAGATACGAAGATCTAAGGGGTCATTAAACGAAACCTCCTATCCCTATCCATCTCCCAGGGAATCTGTGGTTTGAGTGCTGCCTAACACAGAGCGTAAAATGAACCACATATTCATTCTTTGATCAATCAATACATTTTATAGAAACACTGGTAACTCATTTTGAAGAAAATCGTAATATGCGGCACCTTTTAACCTATTGGGCAAAACAATTGGTCTCTTAAAGTGTCTCCTAAAATGCCGAACCAGATATTGACGTTGAGTCGCTCTTGATTGTGTGATTCGACAATGGCGTGAGGATTTTCATCTAACCAAACATGATTATTATAGAAATTGATTATTTCATCTTGAGTACAACCAGCCTCATTTGTGAAAAGAATATTCGAAATTATCGGCATTCTGGTGTAAAATCCACAGACAAAACTCCATTCTGGCTTGATAATCAAGAAATTGGATTGAAAGTGGTACGGATGAAGAAGTTGAGAATGTAGAGCTCTCCAAACAGAAGGACCACTGATACCCACTTCAGCGGATATTCTTCTAATACTTGATTCGGGGCTTTCTTCAATCATATCTAACACTCTTTATTCAACCTCGGGTGTAACTACTTTCCTCGGTGGCTAAGCATGCCATCCGAGAATTTCATGGCATTAACTTTAAGAATACAAAGCTTCTGGCTGAAGAGAACAATTGGTTCAAGGGGCTAATAAGAGAAGCAGAAAAAATGAAAAAATCACCTGATAATTTGAATTTGAATACTGGTGCTCAATCGATCATGGTTACCAGTCATTTGTTCATAATTTCAAGCTATTTTTACCTATTAATCTACTTGCAAGAGTTACTTCAACACCTACTGTAGATCTGTGGATGGTTCAGTTATGTGCTAAACCGAAAAGAGTAGAGCCAGGTTGACCTAGAACCACAAGGAGTTGACTATTTCCGTATTTAAACCTTCATTTTTATCTCCTGAAGACTCGTGGACATTAAATTATATGCTAAACCACAGGCAGAGCTCTACGATCCTAAGAGTCAATATTTGATCTAGTTACCTTCCCAAATAGAAAATGAGTTTTGAAAATATTCTTCTCAAGATGACTTGAAGCTATTCTATATTTTTATCTGATTCTGGTCGTACTGATCAGGCCAAATTGAGGCTCTTCTTAGATAACCTTGGATAAAAACTATTTGTTTTTGATATAGTTTTCCTACTCAGAACCCATTGAAGTTTTATCTAGAATAATCTCAGGATGAATTATCATTATCTATTCAGAACCAACTGAAGTGGCCATTGAATTCACTTCCGTACACATGTAAACAAATTTCAAAGAAATTAAGAAATACTGATCAGTGTTACATGAGGTATTATTGGAGCAATATGAGGTAATCCTGGTGATAAACTAATAGTTCCCCTGCGTTTCAATTCAGAAAAATCTTTATTTGACATTCTTGATACAGACCTTACTTTGACAAAAATGTTGAACTGATTTGTCCATGTCACGTCTGTATGATAATTTCACATCGAGCTTCTGAATTTGTTAAGATTGCACTTGAACTTTTATTCCAAAGAGCTAAAGACAAATTCATTTGTATTGATTTCATTGTAATAACTTTACGATTCGAATTTGCACGCTTGCAGTCATAAAATACTACATTCAGCTGAGGTGTTGAAATATTAATGTATGTATGAAATAATGACGTCATTAGTTTGTGAATCATGAAAAGCTCACGAGGAAATACTGCAAATACAATTTTCCTGGCATATGGAGGAAATTCATCCAAATTAAAATTATATGAACTCATTTCATGAAGTTCTGGCATTAATTTAAATTTTTCTGAATGAAACTCTCATTCAATTTGAAATACAAACTTTAATATATTTTCTCTATTTTCAATGTCATTTCAAGTGATTGAACTCATTTTTACCTAATTTTTGAATAAATTCATTTATTAAACGTACTAAAGATATTCTCTGATCAATTTTCATTTCAATTGTAATCATCTAGTGCCAAATTCCAGATTTTCACTTACTTGTACTAAGGACAAGAAAGGTGAAACCGAGAAAATTCACTTATCGAGATTTTGATGGAAATATCTGTTTTGAGCATCCCTGAATCCATTTTGACTATTTTTGGCTTGATGTCGGTACGTATGTATGTGTGTATGTGCGTAACTCGCAAATCTCAAAATTCGTCAAACGTATAATGCTGAAATTTTGTATAAAAGACTGGTATAGAATCTAGGATCTCAATGTGCACCTCGCATTATGGTTGCAATCGTCTGTACTGGAAGTGCACTTTATCTGATACTTTTTTTGAATTTTCCGCATAATTCTGGAATGATTAGCCGTAGGATACTTGAATTCAGTATTTGAAATTGCTGTAGCATCCAAATGATCATCTCCTATTTTCGTCCCAATCGACTAAGCCGGAAGTGCACTTCATTTCACAGACTTTTCGAGTTTTTCTTATAAATTTAAAATAATCAGTCGCAGAATATTGAGGTTTCGTATTAGGCACTTTTATAGCATCTATTTGTACACCTTGCATTATGATTGTGATCAATTAAGCCGGGAATGCAGTTAACTCGAAATATTTATGAATTTTTCGCATAAATCCAAAACGATTGAACGTAGAATATTAGAATACAGTATTCAAGATGATAGTACTGTCTAGATGCTCATATCCTATTCTCATTGAGATCGACTGATTTGACGATCTTGGAATTTTGCGCAAAAATTCAGAATTAGCCGTAGAGTCCTGGAAATCAGTATTAAGGAATGTTGTGACATGAAAATGATGATATACTGTTTCCATAGCAACCGACTATCCGTGGAATGATAAGATTATGTACAAGTAATGTCCACGTCAGATTTTTGAGAACAACATTTGTAGTGAAAATCAGATTTGAACGTTAACACAGACGTTTGGTGTGTAAGTGATGCTTTAGTTGTTCAGTCGAACAGTATTTTGTGATGTTGAGAGTATTTGCAAGCAGGCTGTCACTTCATTATAAGTTCGACGTTTGTGTTAAGCGGCTCTCAGTATTCCATATTTGAGGTGTTGGAATGGTTCACACATGCATTTTATAAAGTTTGATTAAAACAAATCGAAACTAGCCGAATGTGACAATCAGCTTTTAATTCAACCAATATAGTAAGATTCAGTTACTCACAAAACCGTTACAGAAGAAATAATATCAAGTTAGAGACTAATGGCTGCGATGAGGAATATTCCAAATAGGGAGAAGAAAAAATGACCTTGTATGGATAGAATGATTTATGCCATGTGTGAATCTAATGCAAACTCTATGTTGGTGCCAATCTCATTTGAAGGGATAACTGTGATTCTTTTGTATGTTGAATTACTAATCATGAGTATTGATAGGTGTTCGACCGCATGCCAAAATCACTGTCAAGCCCAATCTCTGTTCAGACACTTGTATTGATATTCCAATATGATAATGGATTCTAAATTTCTAGACTAAAACCAGTGCCATACCCGTTAAGAATTTGATTTTTCGTGGTATGATGTTGTAATGAATTACCAATTCAGGTAAATAGGTTATCCAGCGGTCTTTTTCCGATATTGCTAATATAAGATCATTATTCTATCATAGATATGTCAGTAACCTGAATCTGAACAAGAGTTTCCTCCTAATATATCTTTGACTGTAGATAGACCATCTAAAAAATCGACGGACCATTTTGTTGGATGAGAGAGCTGAAGCAGAGATATCGCAGAGTTCTCAATAATGCACGATGTGCAGGTAAAAAATGTTGATGGTTTGCAATCCACTCCTGGTTTAAAAATTTAAGAAAGTACTCCCCTAATTATTATTAAATTAGAAAATGATCTACATTATGGTATTCACTATCCTAATCAATTTGGGAGAACGTGACTGCTGTTCTTGTGCTTTATCATAATTCCTTCAAATTTAAAACGTGGAATATTCTGACAAAACTCGTCTGAAAGACACATCATTTAATTTAGGCAAATACGCTTGAACAAAGTAGAGCAACAACATCAGATTGTGACATTTGAATTAAATTTAAATAATATTAGGGAGTTCGTTACGTGCGTTGAAGTTCTGTTTATGATGCCTTGACATTTTCTGGTGACACATCGTCAAGAAATTAACATCTGCGTGATTCTCGCACATTTTATGTGCCTGCACTTCGAGTTGGTGTTGTTTAATTTTCAAATGTTGGGATGTTGACATTTTAGTCAGTATCCTGGGGAAATTAATTTATTCGATGAATCTCCTGTTACTTCCACATGTTGATCTTTTGCAATATCTTGGGGAGTGATTTTGCCTAAGTATCTTTGAAGCTGTCTAATATCCAATGAAATTGATGTGGTTTGTTGCGTAGAAGTCATTTCATGTTGTGACCAAGAGACATTCGATCGTAGGTGTGAAAGTTTTGTAATAAGAATTCCTAGGAGTATTGAGGAGAAGCTCATGAAAAAATAGTTATTGACTGATTCGTTGCGATGCAAGTTAATTGTCTCTCTGAATTCCATGCTTTTTTATGTCTGTTGATTCCTTGCATATAATTGGATCGTCTTGAGCTTATGTGGAGACTCCTGAGAAAACTTAGTTTGAGAGTTTACAGGTATGACCCCTGATCTAGTTCTTGGAAGATGCGTGAGAGATGTAAATATGAATATCGACGGAAGTAATACTGGCGTACGCGGATGGTATGGACATCATAGAAAGATCAAGAAGAGACGTTGAATATATTCTCAAAAGCCTAGACAAAGAAGCAAAGATGGCTGGCCTAGAAATAAATGAGAGAAAAATAAACTATATAGTTGTCCCAAAAAAGCACACAGGACTTAATATTCTAGAGATTAACCAGTACAACTACGAAAAAGTAACAGAATTCACATACCTAGGCTCACTAGTATAAACAAGAACTGCGTATCCAACGGAATAAAATGTCGAATTGGCTTGAGAAACCATCTAAAGCTCACGTATTTATCGCGACAATCTAAGTGCCTTGTCCACAAAACATTAATCAAGCCAATACTAACTTATGGCCTCGTAGCTTGAACACTTGTCTGACGAAAGACTTCAAAAAAAAAATCCCACGCCTAATCTATGAGGCGGTCAATAAAAACTGCCTCCGAAGAAGAAGCTTGTTACAATTCATTTTCATCACATTCATCTTCATCACCTGAAATCATTTAATGCCAATCATCTCTTCTGATTGTTTATTTGTTCCTTACCTGTTGACCCTAATTCATCGCCTTCCGATCAGCTGTGGCCTTCACCTGTCAGTTTCGTTTGGTTCATGCACCATGTCCCTCTAGCGCATCCTGTTGTCACCAGTATTATTGTGTCTCGACTGCAATCCTCTTAGCGTCTCTGTGATCTTGGTGGATGAGAATTGGAGTTTGAAATGCGTCATCTTTTCTTATTAAACTAATAATTAGAAAAACCATACTTAACTTGAAAACAGACTTGACTTTGTGAAGGTCTTTCTAACGGCCACTTTTAAATTAGATAGTGAAGAGTTGATATCAAATAGTGTTCGGGAGTTTATTAAGAAATTTCAGTGCCAAATTGCTTACCGGGTCGAAATTTTACTCACTTTTTGTGGATTTAAACTCTTAACGTTTTTTTTTGAACTCAGTTCAGCGGAGATTCTTCGGATTTATTTTGATAAATTTCTTCAAGCTAAAAGCCGATCAACACCTCAAGGCTTTTTGTTTTGTACCCTTTTTGTTAGGTTTTTCGTCTACGTTGCATCATTCCCATTTGTTTCTGTTCCATTTTCATCGTTCTCGTCATCTTGGAGCCATCGTTCAAATTCACCGACCATCTTCGTCCATCTCCGTGTCTGTGACGGCATCTTCGTGTGCTTCTCAAAGAGCGACTTGCCGCCATCTTGCGATCTCGTCATCGTCCCGATTTTCCGCTCCGGCGCAAAGCTAAGCACCATTCATTTTGTTTATGCTCCAATTTATCAAATATTTTATTTATTACGTTAAGGATTTTGTTTATTGCTTGATAATAATGCTACATTGGGTGAAACCTTCTGTAATATCAATCAAACGGGTATTTAAGTTGCGTGTGTATTCAGTATTGCTTACGTAGTGTTATTGCTACACACGGGTGGCAGACGCATTCTACGCTGAACCGTGCGACATTATAGCTTTTAGAGAGCAGTTAGGTAGTCTAGTTTTATATCACGAGCGTACTACGAACACTGAGGGTACCCCCATCTGTCGCGTAGGTTACGGTACACGCTTAGTTCTTATTATACCGCTGTTTGGTTGCCTGAACTCTAACCGCTGTCGTGACCGCGATTCTCGCGGAGACTGTGCTTGCCATTTGCGCGGCCTACCTAATTCTTTGGCCTACACTTACTACAGTTTGATTGGCAATTCCGAGCCCACCATTATTGTAGCCATTAACCAGGTTGTGAATAAAATCACTCAACGCGAGATCACGCATTTCTCAATCAGCGCCTCGATTATTTCCTTTCCCCTTCCGCTTAGGTTCAGCGATCAACCATCGACTGACCCGAGGAGCTTCTAGATCGCCCAACAAATACAAAATCCTCCATCACTCAAAGTAGACCGCACGCCGTCTCCACCGAGCTAACTAGAGTCAACCCGGATAGGGGTTGTAGGGAGGTAATTAGCTGAAACTTTGAACCATAAAAATGGAAGGACCCAGAGGTACATAATGGAAGTTAAAAAATTGGCAGATTGAGATGGATGGGCCATGTCAGGCGAATGGAAGACAAAGCAATACCAAAGCACATTACGCGACAAAAATTCATAGGACCAAGAAGTAAAGAAAGGCCCAAAATAAGATACATGGACTAAATAATTGATGACATAAGAAGACTGCGCATCTCAAACTGGAAGTCCAAAGCGAAAACCAGACTAGAATGGAGGGAGATCCTTGAAGGAGCCAAAACTTGTAACAAGTTGTAGCGCCACTGATGATGATAATAATGATGATAATATCCAATTCAATATGCAACTAGCCTTCTCATATTTCATGGACATGTATTTCGAGACTCCTTTAGACGGAGAGTTTTTGGTTCTATGCTAAATGCTACTGGAGAACGTCTCAGGATCTCAGTGTTGTGCGAATTTGAGTGAAAAGTACTTATGTGTCTTGATGTGAACTGCGGAACGTGGATGGGAATGCGAGATAATAGAAACAACGGATTTATTTTGTTCTTCATTAGCATCCACAGAAACCGGGCACAGGATAATTTCCTTCTGTAACTTAGATCTTGCATATTATGTCGTGCACAAAGCACATTTTGATCTGATCCTCGTTCTGGGTACACAAGATCGATTTTATAAGACAGGTACTTCAAAAATAAAGATTGAAAGAGCATTCTCGTCATATAAGACTGAACCATCCAGAAAAATCTGCTGTGGCTGAGCATGCTATTCAAGAATTACATGGCATTGACCTCAAGAATACGAAGCTACTGGCTGAAGAGAACAATTGGTTCAAGAGGCTGATAAGATAAGCAATTGAAATGAAAAATCACCGAATAATTTCAATTTGAATACCGGGTATGAACTTATTTGATCATGGCTACCAATCATTCGTTCATAATTTCAAGTTGTTTGTATCTACGAATCTACTTGTAGGAGTTACTTCATCGCCACCTCCTGAAGATCTGTGGATGATTTAGCTATGCGCCAGACCAAACAGAGTTGAGTCAGATTGACCTAGAACCACAAGGAGTTGACAATTTTTCCCTATTAGACCTTCATTATTATCTCCTGTAGACCTGTGGATATTGAATTATTAACCACAGGCAGAGCTCTACGATCCTAGGAGTTAATATTTTGAACTAATCCAGCTATTATTTGTACTTTAATTTTTGTTGTCTTGACAATTTTGTTTATCTATTTTCATATTTCTTTACTTTGAAAACAGCAGCACTCTGCTGTCGACACGTTTTGTTCCTAATTGATTAATACGGAACTGATATACCCAATAAAACATATTCATGTTGATGTATAATTTTATAATGTTAGAAGTGAGATGTTTCCTGAAATCGAAAACTAGTATTTTATGTATTGTAATGCTCAAATTTCAATTCAAATGCCAATGCGAATTTGATTACACAAAAAACCTCTCCACTAACAATGAAGCTCATTCAACACAATAAATGGAGCTGTAATTAGAGTTTCTGTTGTTAAATATATAATTATCTTCTATCTGATTAAATACTGCTGTCAAATTCACTAGACTCAAATAGAGCTCATACAATTTGTTGTCCACATATAATTTACGAAATCGCACTGTGATAATGATTGAAATAATTGATGTCTCCGTCTCGGCTCTTGGAGTAAATTGAGTCTCAAACACCAACGCCGTTTCATTTCGTGAACTATGTTGCAAATGCTAAAGAATAACCAAGCAGGGGTGGATTTAACATTGGTTACGTCTAAAATGACATTTATTATATCATGAACTTTTTCCATCAACTTGATTCAATACCAAATATGGCAATTGATTTATTGTAACTTGGTGTGCGTTCTTTCAGAGTACTCCACCTACTCATATTGTTCACAAAGTGCACCATTTCCACTCTTCATTGATTCGTCAGCTAACGTAAAATTAAAAGTCAGGCAAATTCTTTTCAAAAATATTTATGGCTAGTCGTTATTCTCTTAAATTTTTTCTGTTTGGACCGGCCCTGACAACAGCGTAATCTGAGAATCCGCGTCATCGTTTCGAAGCGTCTCCTGGTGGAACGATCTCATAAAGTGCTGGCAGGGGAGCCTCAAAATTCACTGTACGTTCAACGTTTAACATGTCAGCTAGTCTTTCGTCTTCTATCCTCATGTAATACTATCACACAGTGGTGGATCCAAAAAGTGTCGCGATAATCGAATTACTCCAACAACAGAATGACAGTTATTCTGAAAGTCTCTCAGTGTTTCGATAGATACTTTTTTTTTTTGTTGATGCCATATTTTATTGAAAAAAAAAGCATCGCATTTGTATCTGCAACATGAAATTTCTTCAGCATTTTGTCAGTATCAAAAATATAAAATATTATCTGTCTAAAAAGACACAAAATACTTCCAGATGGATATAATATTCACATCTTCATTCTTACCCTCTGAATGGAGAAAGAAATGGCAAACATCCTTTAAAAACCGACGTGAAGAGGGTAAAAATATCTTGTCAGAAACGAAATACTTTTACTCATATTTCAAGACGACAAAAGCATAATGTGTTAGTAGTTATGTGAGAATTTTATTCACTGACTCGTGAGTCGTAAGTGTATCCCTGACTCGTCAGTTAAATAGTGAAACAGGATAAAGAGATAAGGGACGAAAAAGCGAGTTGCATTATTCAACATGTTCGGCGCGAATCGTGCAATATCTGACACCAGAACGGGATTCAGGATGAGAGTAAAGAGGTACTTGTAGTCCCTACAGAATTCAAAGTTCATATTAGTTGCTTTTGAACCTAAGTGGAAATAGTTTCTCCTGGCAACAAGAGCAGAAAATCACTCTCTACAAATAGAAAATTTGTGCAACTGAGATTTATCTTGCAGCCATTCTAAATGATAAATTGGAGAGAATAAAGGTCAAACGAGCTTTGAAAATGATATTGTTCTCAGGTGAGAGAGTCGCATATAAATAAATATTCTCAAGTAAAATGATAGTGAAGACAGATACTTCTTTAGCTTTCTTTAATTAACAAGTACAACTCTCAATCACTGACGAAGAAAAAAAAAAATTTTACATTGTGCTAGTAAGGATTGTCGGTATATAGCAAAAAAATTCAAGGAAATATACTCTACTACCTCTTTAAAAGCATATTTTTTCCTATCTGATGCATTAAAAACTAAGAACAGCTCAGACATCGTAGGGAACACTTCTGAATGCGGTTTTAAGGGTGTTTTTAGTCGTTATATGTTCACAGACTGGTCTCGTTCAATACGTCAATAAATCTAATGGCATCTCTCTGAGATCCGTTGAGGACAAGTTCTCATTTTTCTTTTGGCTGTTTATGGTAGTATTTCTCCTTCAGGATAACAGCACATAAGAACTCCGCATCTTGTAGAAATCATCATGCAGTACATATGCAATCTGAAGTGTATCTTGAAATGTCGAAATAATCGGAGTATTGAAGATTGTTTGCTTAGTTGAAGGAGTTGGGGAGAATAATGAAATAGTGGGAGTATGATTCAATCCTGTATACAGGGTGCTGACTTGAAGGACGCACTATAGCGTTTTCAATGCTATTTTTGGAATCATATGAGTAATAAATTATTCAGGGAACTCAGTCATATGATATAATTTACTTCTTCACTGCCTTCATAGTTTTGGCTGCACCTCAGCCATCCTCAGAAGCAAATATAATTGATTAACAATATCTGCTGATATATCATATCTTTGAAAAAGAGAAGCCTGTATGTTTTTGGGAGAATCAATTTTTTTTTTCCAATACACAAATTTAATTTTGCTTTGTATCTAACTCTTTGATGGTTTGATGGTGGATCTCTATTCACAAAATTTGAGGATAAGATATATGTACTTCAGGCCAGATTTTTAGCTGAAATAGTGGCATTTTTATATCAACTGTTGTTAGAAAATAATGGGTACTGCAGCAAAGTCTACTGTCGAAGGAGCTAGAGCTAGCAGAGCAAGTTTCAGAAGAAAGAATAGATATAAAATTAAATAAATTGGAAGAAGCAATATTAAAAGTCTCAGAAAAGATGCTGCGCAAAAATGTGAGGGACAAAAATAAGATGCAGAAAAAATATGCATGAAAAACGAACGAAACAATTGTGTAGACGAAAGAAAAGGAAAACTATTGAAGAAAAAATGATGATATTAGAAAAAGACTCTAAATACAAGAGTTAAGGAACTTTTATCAGGACTTCTATCTTTCGCCAATTGGTGCAACATAATTTCGAAGCAACAATATGCTTACAAAAAAAGGTCTCGCACTACGGATGCTATTGATAGATATTGTATCCTATATAACTGAAAATTTTTGGAATAAAAATTTTGTTGAAGCAATCTTTATCGATCTAAGCAAAGCTTTCGATTGCGTTAGCCATGATATACTGATTGATTGATAGGTTTAGAGGGAACTATCAAAAAATCGTATAAAATTATCTTGAGAACAGATATCAAAAAGTAGTCATTAACAATGAAGAATCTGAAATTTCACCCTTAATGCATGGTGTGCCTCAAGGTTCTCATTTGGGACCTACACTTTTTCTTATTTATGTCAATGACTTAATAACGACTTGCAAAATGGTTAACTGTTGCTTATATGCCGATGATACTACTTTTTACTTTGCAAGTGATTCAGAAACAGATCTAGAACCTCTTACTACAAATATCATAGAAACATCATCAAACTGGTTTTCATCGAATAAACTCACCGTGAATGAAAATAGAACTCAAGAGATCATCTTTCATATGTCACATCGAGAAAGTTTGATTGGCTCAGAAAATAAAATTAACATATTTGAGCTTTCACTATAACCAGATCTCTCATGGCAGCATAGCATCGAAACAATATAATTGAAATCGGCCTATTTTGCCTTATTTCATGCTGTTATTATATATGACATTCAATTTTGGGGTAATCAAAGGAATACTCTCAGGGTTTTTGTACTTCAAAAGGAAGCTGTCCGCATTATTACAAACTCAACTGTAAACTACCATTGCAAGAAATTATTTATCGACAATAAGATAATGACTCTTTTCGGTCAATTTATTTTTGAAAACATTTGCCATGTCAGGAATAATTGTAGCAATCTCAAGAAATACTCTGATATAAATAATACAAATATTCGGAATGAAGATAAGCTAGTATTACCTTCAATGAAGTATAGTAAAAGCCAACGTAGTGTCCGATACATACAATAAAAGTTGTACAATATGCTTCCTGATAACATAAAATGTCTATCAAGAAATAAATTTAAAAACACAGTTGAAGAACTTCTACTACGGGAAGCTTATTACAATGTTGATGAATTTCTGAATGAACGTCTGTAACTTTCTTCTCCTATATTTTCTTTGTGAGTTTCTATTTTGTTATGTACCTGACTGTAGCTGTATTTTGTTGTGCTTTTGGCTATGAATAAAATATCAATATCAATACATGTATGGGAAGAGTATTTCAAAGGAGTGCTGAATGAGAGGAGTCTGGTTACAGAAACTACAAATGAAACCAGAACAATTCAACAAGAAGGGAATAGTATAGAGAAAAACCCACTAGACATGAATCAAACTCGAGAAATATTGAACCAGTTGAAGAATAATGAAAGCCTGGGAATAAACATAACATGAGAGATAAACAAAAATGAAGGAGACGAAATAATCCAGTATATTATGGAAATAATAGAGGATATATGGCGGACCAAACGTATGCCTGAGAGATTGAAAGAAGCTCTAATATGCCAAATTTATAAAAAAGAAGCAGACCGAAAAGCAACTATTAGACGTGGCGTACAAAATTTTAGCAGGATGTTCAAAAAATGTAATACAAAAACAAGCGGACAAAGTCCTAGAAGAATACCATTCTGGTTTTACAGTGAATAGATCAAATATTTGCACTGCAACAAACTTTAGTGGATAGTTATAAACGCAAGCTAACAATTTATAAACATAAACTGTATAAGGTATTCGCAGACTTAGGAATACCCAAAAAATTGATAAGATTAATCAAGATGACCCACGAAGAGACAAAATGCAGAATTGGTGAATTAAGAAACATTGGAGAATTTCGATGTAAACGGAGGACTAAGACAAGGAGACCTAGTATTACTCATCCAATTCAACTGGGCGCTAGTGTTATAAGAAAAAGCAGAATCCACACAAAAGGAACTATTTGTCAAGTAAAACGCCAATGTTCAGCATCGTAATCAGAAAAAAAACAGAACTAAAGGAGGTACTCCAACGTTTAGTCCAAACGGCGGTAGTAATGGGATCAAAAATGAACGAGGAGGAAGCCAAATAAATGGAGATAGAGTCGAATCATGACGAAACACAAAATAGTTCTCTTAAAATACAGATTGAAGAAGGTGAAACTTACGCATTTGAGGTAGTTGAAAACTTTGTTTATTTGGGTGTTACAGTAACAAACAACAATAGCAAAGAGCGGAATATTATGACATGGATAACAAGAGGAGACAGAAGTGCGGGAGCTATGGGAGAAAATAAAAAAGTGTGTCAAGAAGTGCAAAAAACTAGAAGTGTGAGAGACAAAAATTCTGAAGAAGATTCATGGTGGTGAAAAAAGGTCATGTGTGGTTACCGAGCTAATGGAATTCAATAGTGAGCCTGGAATAATAAAAGTGGTTAAATCACAAAGGTTACGGTGGCTAGGGCATGTGCTAAAACTATCAGAGGACAGAATAGTAAAAAAGGTGTTAGACGGAGGTGTTGTGAAAAGAAAAAGAAGAGAAAGACCAAAGGGGAGATGGCATGACGCGGCAAAAAAGGACTTAAAGACACTAGGGATTACGAACTTTGGATGATTAGCACAGGACCGTCAAAAACCGCAGAAAATTATAACAGAAGCCATGGGCCTCCTTGACCTGCAGCGCATGATTATATATGTACATAGAATTCAACCTTGTATTCATAAATATAAAATCATCACTTTCTGATGTATCATTCCGAATACTGAATTCAATTCGCTCTGAACTTGCTTGACGTGGTATCTTGAATCCGAGACAATGATGGCAAATCCAATCCAACATGGTGCTGAGTGCATCCTTTGTCATTCAACACTCCACCTCAAGCTTATTCAAAGCGGGAGAAGCCTGCCAGTTAGTTAGGTGGCGTCGCAGTGACGCAGTTTCTAAGGCAGACGGCTGGATAGCTCAGAAGGGAGATGTTAGGGCTGTCAAAATAATCATCAGGAGATAGGTGTCACAATGAGATTTATTACACATAAAAACGACGACGATGAACATGGACACATGCACGGAGATACTCGGCTGACGGTGACGGAACGGCTGTACATGACACTCGACACCAGCGGTCGCAGTACGGACGATGACGAGAAACTTTAAAACAAATAAATCGTGTAGCGATTTCCCAAACAGTGGATTAAACTATCTTCGACGCTTGTGAAACCAAACTGGTTCCCAAATAGTGACTCTACGTTAACTTACTCAACGCTGTGAAGCCAATAATGACCCACTCAAGGGTGATTCCACGTTAAAACAATCTATCATTGTAAAATCATGAAGACCTCGTCAGCGGCGACGCTACGTTAAGTTAATCCAACACTGTGAAATCAACAATGACTTCGCCAGCGGTGCTTCTACGTTAAATTATTCAAACACTGTGAAGTCAACCAAGACTTCGCCAGTGGTATTCTACGTTGAATTATTCAAACACTGCGAGGGCGACAAAGACTTTTATTCAAAAAATATTCCAAGTTCAAAAACAGCAAGAATATTCCAAGTTCAAAAACAGTAAAAGCAAACAAATCCAAGTTCCTTCTCCGGGCTAATAAGAAAAATAAACCAACTCACAGACAGTATTAAAATTCTCCTGTTGTTCTTTCAAAAATCTACTGAATAAAAATCAATCAAATGAGAATAAAAAATTCTCGTTAATCTATATATTGATGAAAACGCATATTGGACGTATACATAATCCAAAAAAATTATTGTGAAAATATCTAGTCTACTATTCACATTTTATGAAAAGCGAGCATAAGCAATTAATATTGTGATAACTCTGTCATGTTAAAAAATTTCAAACACGGTTTTTGACATCACTTTCAAACGCAATGACCATATCGAAAATAGAACCTTTTTTATAAAACTCTTGTGCGCAACAGTTTGTTCACCCTGATTTTAAAATTATCAGGACTTTATTGATTGTATAACCTTTTCACACTTCGCGTCACAAATTTTCCAAGGTATTGCTCTTGTCACTTGCTTGAAACAAGGGATTATGAATCATTAGCTACCCTTTGATCTTACTTTGGATGTTTAAATTCACATTTTATCAAAGGTAAATTTAATTGCTATCAATCCAGTTAGTTGTGGAGCATTTATAACTATGCGATAGGTAGAATAAATATAGCAAAACGCTGCTGTATATAAATGAATTTTTGAGATGAGCCAAATTCCATTGTCATTGTATTCGTCCATATGCTGAACTAAAATCTGTTGGAGGTCTTATCGAGATTTCTGTTGAGAGTTGAGTGGATGCGGCATCTATTTGGCAGAGAGCTTATCCATAATCAATTCGTATCGTAAAATTTGAATTTTACCGAAAACGATTTTAGTAAAGAAAGGCGAACTCTTGTGATCGCGTGTGAAACGATATCTCTACACATGAAAATGGATGTTGGTATATAAATCTGAGATTGATAAGGCTCACACCTGTGTGAATGTTTTCGTCATAGTAATATCAATTTACAGTAAGTGACACACGTTTTGTATTTGTTCATTCGCGTATTATTTATTTGATTGAGCTAGAAACTTCGTTCGCGCATCGTTCATTCGATTTATTTGGACGTCGTGCATCGTTCAACATACAATAAGTAATGTGACAGTCAAAGTTCAATTCAGTGAGCCCAAAGTAATTGTCATTTGTTTATTTCATACAGACCTTGGAAATGATTCATTATTTTGATACAGACAGACTTTTGAATTTTTTGAATAGGTCCATCCATCTGTTTCTTGAAAATTAATCAGCATGAAGCAGTTAATGAGTATCCTCTGGCGCGGAAAGAAGTAGCAGCCATTTGATTCAGATTCAAATAAAGTCCATAGCAATATGAAATAAACAATTACACGCTTGCCGCAAGCAAATATTCAACCTCAAATCAGATATCTGTAACATTTCCGTCGAGTACCAGACGGATAATTCCCATGATCTGTTCGAACTGTATCAGCTGCAACGTCACAATAATTACAATTTTGAAAATGATTCGCGATAATCACTACAACTACGGATTTGATGATTTGATGCCACAACAGCAAACAAACTTATTGCAAGTTGTCGATATTGCATTTCACAGCGATTGTGACCTCGTTCGTAAAGCTGTAAATCAATAAATCAATGGAACATCGTAAAATGTGAATTATGTTTTCCAATTGATGACGGTCAGAATAGAACCGAACTCGTTTCAAATTGGGAAAGTATGATTTGATTCGATTGTCCCAAAGGTATTTTGAATACTGAACGAGTTTTGATAAAATTCCTTTCTAGAAACAGATTATAAAATGCGAAATCAAAGATTTGTATTACTGTTAGTATAAAAACTGTAAAGCAAATAAATTTTGAGAAACAAATCGCATTCGATTTACATCGCCTGACTTGTTGTCTGCTTCATATCACGCGCAAGAGATCGCAATTAATTTAAGCGAAGCCAGCTGGTCAAGGTAGATGAATATCCGGAATTAAGAAGCTTGAAAATAAAAGATTGCTGTTTCATTACAGCGACAGAAAAAAATCACGGAGACGTTGTGTCCACAATACAATTTCTCGCCGGTCGTAAGTCTACGCTTCGTCTCATATTTCTTACGTCATGTGGAAAATAAAATAGAAAAACACAGAGAACGCGGTACATTTTTCCAGCAAAGAGTTGCTTTAGGTTCTTTCTGCTTTAAAGTACACGAAGAGAAAGGAAGTAGCGATGAAACAACGTTAGCGAATAGAACAAACCCGAAACAAGACTTTTCTTAGAATTTCAAATTCATCTTTCCTTGAGAAATCAGCTACTATTCATGATATTAATGGCTCATTTTAGAATAAAAGAATGAATAAACATAGAAATTGATTTAAGAATTGTGTGGGATATTCCACAGCATTATTTCCCTATTTTGGACCAAACCCTTGCGAGTTTTGATGTTTCTAGCTGCAGAAAATCATTTTTATAATTAAATTCCGTATTCTCCGAGCTTGTCCGAGTGACCTGTTCACCAGGTCACGAACGCCGCTCCAAGGACATCTTAATGTCGATCGTCAATATTGATAGACACATTATTTGTTTTTGCATGAGTTCGTAGCACGTTTCGTAATGATGTTTGACGAAAAACTACACATATTTTTTACGATTGTTATGGTAACTGTCCTTGCATGTTCAACAGAAAAAATATAGTACGGTTAATGATATCCTTCTGCTAGGTTTATGTAAAGTGAACACTTTATTGATTACTACAACTATTGATTCTCTTGTTTTGACATAGAAATACAGAAATTGAGACAGCTTTTACAAATTGAGGATTTGTTTTTGATTTAAAAAGAACAAAATGAAAATTTTGCGGTAGATTGACTCATGATTAATCTCATAAATATAAAGGTCGATATGAGAGCTGTAAAAGCAACAAGATATAAGTGAATTGGTCGGATAACAGACGCTGAAATCGTCTGATATATCTTATTCGTTCTCGCTAAGTAATTACTGCCAGGGCGAAGGAGTCGCCGGATAGTCTTCAAACGACAACTCCTGGATTCTTTAAAACATTGCGGTCACTTTTTCTACTTCAATAAACACAATGCTACAATTAGGTGATCAGTGAAGTTGGAAGAATCTGGTTTTGGCGATCGAATCTAGGGGTGATAAATGCTACAGGGTGTGGTTGTAGATGTTTTTCAGTCTGCGTAATCTGATCTACCCTTCACCTGTTTTAAGGGTTAATGCTAGTGTTTTCGTTGCGGAAGTATGGTCAAATGTCATTTTGTCGGCGACCCTTTAAAAATAAACGATATAATTATCGAACATATCTCATTTATCATATGCACTATATTTTTTTCTGCCGTATCAAATATGAAACTACATTATTTTGTCCTTTGCCAACTACATTCTTCGTAAAATGTGTCTTCATATTTTTATATTGGCTTCGATTTGTATTCAAAGCATAAAGTTAATTAATAATAACGAGATGTGTTTACAATATATTCAGTTCAATGTGATACAGTGTTTGAAGAACAAATAAAATTATGAATTTCATATAATACTGAAAACAGTCAATTCAAACAAATGTACATTTCATTTCAATGATAAAGGAATAATAGGTAGAAAATATATTTGTTCAATCCTATTATAGAAACATATTATTTTTTACTTGGATACCAATCTTGAAACTGTTTGTTTTGTCAACTACAGTGATTCCTATGACAACGGGTGGGCGAAAGTAGTGAGTGTAATTACTCTCGTCCACTCCCTCTTCCATAACGAAATAAAGAATAGATTACAATACATTTTATCACACGTATTTATTGATATGAAAATGAACTTCATAATTATTAAAAATTGCGTTACTTAAACAAGATATACCAGCAACTGAAAACTGATGAGATTCTGTAGTTATCGTGGTAACTTTTGTAATATCAACTTGAGTGCTATTCCTATTACTTGTTTTCTCTTCTTTGTTAATTATTTTTCTCGCACAATTTCATTATTATCTTGTTCCATTTCAGTGTCACAATTTATATTTGTAAAAATATCAGGACAAAACAATTTAAATATTTTTGACAGTTGCGGATGTTTATATTTACATGATCCATAACAACGCATCCGTCGCCTATGTTACTTTATACTTTATACATGATCTTTGTTTAAGAAGTGTAATAGATTTTAATGTTTTAATGAATGTTTCAATAAAAGGATTGAACAAAACGCTATACAGCACTCGTGAAGAAACGAATTCGCTCACTTGTGGGCCTTTGCACACTCGGCTAGCGCCTCGTGCACAAAACTGCCATCCGCGTGAGCAAAACTCATAGTTTCTTCACTTGTATTGTAATATACTATTACCCGCTGACCACAAATTCAATATTGTAGACAAGGGTATCTTTTCCATATAAAATGATAAATTACCACTTATTTGGGTGAAGTGGGAGATTGATATCCACCCACAATATTGAATAGAGATTGGACAGTGACAATCAGAATTTTGAAGTGTTTGCTGCTCTGTTCGGAATGTTCAAGCATCTGTTTGCTGTGATTGCATGGCGTAACTGTGTGCTAATTTGTAGATGACATGAACACTGTAATAGAAACCCATTGGACAGAATTTTAAGAAAACCCTTAATAATTTTGTACTCTATACTATTTAAATACATACAAATATATACGCACACACACCTAAACACATTCATGTATATATTATTAGGTTTGCATACCTATACAAAACACTAGACACTATGACATTTCAGCTCAAGTCTGTAATATATTATTTTTGAGTATTGGGAGTTACAAATATTCCAGTTGTTTTCTGTGTGAATACTTTAAGGCTCACTGTGTATGCTTCCGGCTACCGAATCCTGTCTAGATCCTTCTTAGGATTAACTGCTTCAGTTTTTCTGAATATGTACACGTGCAAACTATTTAGATTCTTTTGTAGTTTATTATCTTTGTTTCTGACTTCTTCCAAATTCTGCATGTTGTTTCCTCTGAAGTTATCCGATTGAGTTGACTTTTCGACTTATTGCTTTTGTAGGAGCCTGCTTTTCGCATACACGCAAACCAATTCGAATCGTGAAGTAATAAACGATAACTACACTAAATATCCTTGTTTTATTTACGATACACCGTAATCACCAATTACCTCAACATTATAAAAGCGCTTTAGGAGGCCGTAATATTATTCAACCTCGAAATGAAGGAATCATGAGATTCGAGTACTGCTCCGATGTAGTTTTATTGACTATTCCATTCGTAGTATTTATAACAAGGTTAACAATGCTAAATCGCCATAGGAACAGTGCATATCAGTGCGTATTTAGACGTGTGCAAATACCATCGGGTATTACACTAGTGGTCAGAGTGAGTATTTTACTCAAAGATGTGGGTACCTCCAATTTGTGCTTTCCTCGTATTTATTGGAATATTTTTCTGGATATCTTCATCAATTTTATCTTCTGATCTATCACCAAACCTTTCTGAACTAGTTTCCATATCAAGACGCAATATTTTTTCTCTATTATTCGTCAAAGAAAATGCAAGAAATTCTAATTTTTCAGGTTGACAGAAGTTTGTTTACTCGTTCCTATGAAAATTACGTGAGTTGTTACTAGATTCATAGAAAACTGATTTGAGAAAATGATTTGACTCCTGGAATAGTCCTCCATATACCATTTGTAGTTAAAGTATTATAGACTATTTTTGTGGTGCAATCACTCATGTTTATTGTGCTTGTGAATACCACTCGTGCTGCACACTCGTGGTATTCAAACGCAAGCACAATAAACATTCGTGATTGCACCACAAAAATAATCGATAATACTTCAACTACTTATGGTATAACAAATGATTATTCCACTCATGACAATTATATTGATAATTTTTGCATTGTTACAGTGACAATTATAATAATAGATCGCTTGCCAACGGTAATTTAACGCAGTAAATTCGCAAGACGATTTTATCGCGATAAATAGTTTTTTCCATGAAGAATCAATACTGTTCTAATATGAACTAATAATTATTTTCTGAAAATATCAGAGATTTATCGTTTTCGAAATGTTTTTTTTTGCGGGAATTTGTAATGAAATTGGAAACAAGAAATTTTGGAATGCTAAAAAAAATGTCAAGAGAGTATATTAGGACAATTAAGTGCATTTTGCAATGGAAAAAATTGGTAGTTGCAGCCAACATCATAAATATTTATAATAACAATTTTCGACATTAACCCAGATAGCAATAACGTCTTGAGAATATTCTCTAGTTGTCCTGTGAATGCCCTGGATATTCGAAATATACATGGTATATTCCAACAGCCTATAAATCTTCTGGAAAAATCCTATTTTGCTCATTCTTGGAATATTCATAATTAATATACATAGCATATTCCTATATACTATGGATCATCTGAGAATAGTCTATCGAAATCATTCCTAGAATATTTGATACAAATATTCAAAGATTATTACATTTTGTATATTCTTAGTAGAATATATGATAGATATTCATGTTATTTTCAATTTTGCTTTGCTTTATAAACTTTATTCATAACTGAATACGATTGTTGGTGGTGAGGCCAATGTAGACTTTTATGATTGTGTTATAACAGGTTAGGATGAAAGAGATGAACGACTTCAATTGTAACTAAAACAAGAATTTAGATTTCAACAAACCCAATATAAAAACAGATCTCAATTATCGTGAAATTTCATAAGAAAAATTATATCTAACTTTTATTTTCCGTACTTTATGTACATTTCTCGTTGGAGAAAAAAATGAAATAAATGGAATGAATTTAACATTTTTGTCTAGTGAATTATTGGGAGCATATAAAAATACGCAAAAATTTTTTTTATGCACCCAAAGTCTTTTGTTCAGACTTTAATTCTTTTATTTCTGCAAAAACTTAATTTCTTTTTTCAAAATAATTTAAGACAGGAAAATATCACATCTATCTAATTTAAATATGCATGTATTTTATTACTTGATCATTGGAATATGGCTTGAATAGTTAATTGAATATTAGCCTAAATCCGACCTAAATCATGGACGCATAAAATTTTCAAATGGATCAGAGTAGTTTGAGACATGACTAAATGGAAGTATTTTGAAAATACGAATCAAAATAGCCTCGTATTAATTTAGAATTTTTTTTTTTTTAGGTTTGGAAGTTTTTCGTGACGTCCAAAGTTCTATTGTCATTCAAACGGTAGTCTTATTCATCATCAAACATTTTGAGAATATTGACGTAAAGTGAAATAGGTGGCGTAATTATTTTTAATATTTTTAGTTAGATCGTGAGCTAGATAAATTAATAATTTTACAAATTTACTTGTCAAAATCACTCTTCTTTCGATCAAACAATATTCAGTAGTTTGAAACTAGTTTTTTTTTCTCTGCGCATGCTTGTGAAATTTAGAGGTTTGTCAAAATGTTTCTAAATAGCATTCGATAAATAGAAATGATATATATGTCAACTTCTCCCATACATTCCCATTGATTTATAACTACATCAAATTATAACGCAACATATTTTTTCCATGGATAAGATCAAATTTTTTATGAATTTGTACAGCTATGGAGCCCACTGTTTGATAAAAATGATAGACTTTTGGAAGTCATCATGACGTCATATAGGTATTAAATCGATCTTTTATTAGGACAAAGCAATATTCAATATATTTTTATTACTTATATCTATTATTTATCCAATATTTTCATATTTTCATGGAAATTTATCAAATTTTGATAGTAGTGGAGTATCTCATTCACGCAGTAGAAGAAAATAAATGAATAATGATAAATGAATGCATAAAATTTTCAGACACTACATTCATAACGTGATATTATAAAATGTTTTGGTATGTATGGAATATTTTTGTTAAATCTTGACCTGTAGAGGATGCACAAAGTTATTACAATGCTCTGCCGATATTAGTGAAAGTTTTACAGTTGAGTTATAAAGATGTAAGTCACCGTGTCGTATTTATCGCAGCCACATGGTATCGGATATTTCTTTGTTTGCGTGAGGATTGGTTCTGAAAAATGTGAGTATTCTATTTTATTTTCATCTTGGCTATTGATTGGACCAACAAATAAAGATTTCTTAAATGAACATTAATATTATTATCTCTTTCTCTTGAATGAATATTCATTTATTTCACTTGGTGTTTGTATGAAACCCTGTGAATATAAGGAATGAATGTGTTTCCAGGTATCCGATGGCTCAAATTGAAGAGGAAAATGTGGGCAAATTGATAAGAAGAGTGATGACAAGAATTCTTGCGAATGAATTAGCCACTGGATATAGTTGGCAGGACTATAAAGAGAACAAAAAAATTCAAATTGACTACTGCAATTATTGGTGAAGCATTGTTTTATCATAATTAATATTATCTGTTTCAAATGATATCTGATTTAGGAATCTGCCAAGAAGAACCATACCGCTAGAAATGTCACAGGAAAACAAATTGAATTAAAAATTGCCAAACGGCTAAGCAAGGCTCCTGAACATATGAAAATTAGAAATCAATAGATTATATAATGTATATCTACATTTTGTATCTTGTTGTTATCGCAAATATGGTTTTATTTTTTTCATATCATATATATTTCTTCAACTGTGGAAGTTAAGTGCAATACGCAATGTATTTTTACATTTTTGTGAGTTTTATGAGTGTGATTTTTTTTTCTCAATTGTACTTATATAAGAATAAATATTTCCTATTAATTGAGTTTCTTGTCATAGATATGATTTTATTTCCCAGAAAATTATAGCTTCAATATGGTTATAAACCAGCCCAGAATATTCCAAGAATATGATTTCAATCATCCCTATAATATTCTTAGCATATATTGAACATTTACTTTATAGAGATTCATAGATTATTCCAGGAATATAACATCATATATTCATAGCATATTTCAGGATGATTCCTGGGATATTTATAGGATATGCAATATCGGGACATGGGAATATTCTATCAATATCTCACAAATATATACCGATAAACATAGGATATTCCAACAATAGCTGAATATTCGGAAGAAATATTCTCTGCTTATTCTTGGAATATTTCTTTGCTATCTGGGAATTTTATCATAAATTTTTCTTCCAAATATTTCACCTATAAACAACATCCTTTAAGTCGTCTGCTCAGATTGAATCCTTGAGCTACGCTCTCGTTATTGGATCGGGCAAATGACTCTTACGATGCTGCTAGGTAAAACATGTTTCGAAACAAAATTTATCGATAAAATTACAGTCTCTTGTGATATTATATACGAAATATGCTATCTCATGCATCCGTTAACCTGATAGTGGTAATTTTCCATCAAAGGCATTCGAAGAATACATGAAACTGTATCATATGAAGTACCACAGTGGTGAAGATATCGTATGGAGAAGATTCTAGACTAAGATTTTCTTACGTACGGTAATAATTTTTGAATGAGGAATGATTTTGGTTATTATAATTGATATAAGTTAACTGTAATTTGACCTTGCAAAGTAGGAAATACTTCAAGCGGCGACTATAGAAATACCGTAATGATTTCTGAATGAAAGAAAGTTTTCCAATTGTTAATGTGATGAAAATTGCACCCGAGTGCAGACAACAGGAACTCTTTCATTTCCGATTTGAATGTTGTACAGTTACTAGGCTCATGAAATGAAAGCACGAACTCAACGTCAAATTGTAGATAATAAACAGGTTTAGGAATTTGTCCAGTTCAATTTTGATCCAATACTGAAAAAAAATGCAAATATTTGAGGCAGGTTGTCACAGCCTGATCAGCTTGAGAGGTGGTAGCCTGTTTCTGGATCTTTGATCCAGGTGAAGCTACATATTTCATGACATAAGCACTGCCAAAAAAAAGTGTACGATTGGTACATGCATTCTTTCAAGATTTTATTCCCTTACACTATTTGCATCACTTGCATTGAGACAACGAGTTTCAACGGCTGTTTTTTCAGTCGAAATAATATAATCTCAAGAAAATGCGAGTGTTGGCGGATAGAAAAGTTTGAATTTATAACCCTGACAAAGTCGTATTTACTTATTGTCAATTCCTAAATGAATATCACTATAATAGTACAGTCATTTGGTTCTAAAAGAGGAGGTTATCTGGAAAGTTTACGGGAATTTTGAGAATAGGTTATATCTTTGCCGCTCGGGCTGCTGTATTTAAAAATGGCGTCCAAGAGCAATTTTTCGACAATAGCTCCTTTTCGACTTATTTCACGATATAAGCATTAATAAACAAAACAAAACTGGGGAAAATTTTCTACAATTTATCTCATAACCCTTTCTTGTGATATCAATAGTTTTTATGGCATTCAAGAATTATTATAAAACTAATTTGAATTCAAAAACTATACTAATAATAAATATTTTATTATGCGTTGAGAAACCGATTCACTTCGGCCCGTTCTCCGCAGTTATAAAGGAATGCGTTGCCTTTGTGTCAGGCATCCTTCCCTCTCTTCACAAGGTCGTTTACATTTAGAGAGCCATGGCTTCTAATGGAGTAATTTTTTTTATTTGTGCTAATCCATTGCATGAAAGTGAAGTGGTTAAAGTGGAAGAAAAAGAATTGAAGACTTTTTGTGAGTCAAGTATTAAAAAAAAGGACAACAAGAACAAACTCTTGGTGGGACTAAGATCGATAGAGGTTCACGATGTATGTTGTAAACGGTATAATAAGGGCGAAAGTTGATCGCTGGATCTTCGCGTAAAGGAAGCAATGTCATGACTTCTTATCCACAACTGAGATATACGCGCCCAGATATAATTTTGTTTGGGTCATAGTATATCAACAGCTTGAATTTTTGGATTACAGCTCCTCTAAGATACTGTTGTACGAGCTTATCCACAATTTAGTTGAACTGAGATTTTTGACTACGGCTATAATTGCTGTAATAATTATTATGAAAAATGAACAAGGTTTGGCTAAACCATAGATAAACATGGATTGTACAATGTAATAGCAATTTAGTGGATGTAAATAAATACGCTCCCTAGATTTCCTTGATTCATGAATAGATTACCGATTCATTTGTTCCTGCAGAAACAGCTGTGTTAATTCGCAAAGCTCACAAAACTGTGTTTGGAAACTAAATGTTCTTATACAAAATAAAGACATAAATAAATAATTCAAGGGATTTAATTTCCTTCCGGTAGACACACAAAGCATCGGAAACGATTCCGGTGTCCGACGAACGCCCGCAACAAGTCGCATGTGCCTGTGACAAATGAGGATCGACAGTCTCACCACAAAATCGTTTTAATCCTATTAAGTCTGGACTGTCGCACGCACGCGGAGAATTCACAGAGAAAAACTCGCATTCCTCGATGTTGTTCCATTTCCATGTTCATATTTGGTGAGAAATAATTGTTACCAACCGAAGCGCGACCAAAGGAAAGCGCCGAAATTGTACTCATGAATTATACAAATCAATTTTTTGTGTTTTGCGGGCAAGGATTACCCCAGTGGATTATTTCCGAGCGAGCTTCACCTGTGGTGAAAATTTGAGAGTTTATTCCGTAATACATCCACAAAATTATAAAGGTACACCTATAATTGGAAATTACTATTTTATAGTCGTCATGGGAGCTGTCTTCGTATGATCTTTTTATGGATAGTTCCGTGCTCAAAAAGTGTCTAGTATGTTATAAAAGAATCAGAACCAAACAAAGAAAATATCATTCACAAAAGATTTATTTAAATGAAGGGTACTACAACGACATTCAATTGTACCAACAGACTATGTGTACGGAACGAAAAGAATCGTCTTTCCCAAACAAAATGAATTAAATTTCAAAGAAGAGGAATAAAGCTGAGATTCACAAATCTTGCAAAATCGAATTGCGATGAAATAAGATTAGATACCTTCAAAGATGTTTAGAACAACAACGGTAGGTTAAAGAACCAAATAAAAGCTAACACCTATAAATTAAATTATCAAGTTCCGTGAGAGCAAACTTCACAACTAAGTTTTTTCATAAATGTAGTCACATAAAATAAAGTGAACATTTCTTTCGTCAGTGACTTTCAGCGATGAATCTTTTGGAAGTTCACTCACATATACCAATTTACTAATATATTCCCAAACAATATCACCTCATCCTCTTTATCTATTACATACTGTAGCTTCTTCTAGTTAACAACAGTTCAAGGGCTCTAATGGGAAACACGAGTCACTCCTATTTAACATAGGCTTCGAAATAAGCTGGATGGGAATGAATTCAAGCCAACTTTCGATATTTTGCAACATGAATTCTTATTGTAAAACAATACTACATAAAACTGTGCAACTGACCACGTCCTAGTAATTTTGAAATGCTGTAAAATACGCCTATATAAGCTAACAAAGATTAGCTCCGTTATATTTGGCCACAAACGCAGTTGCTTTACGATTCCCTCAGGAAAGAATGTCCACATTGTTGTAAACTTTGAGTTTCATCGTTAGCAGTTAAATTCCACACGTGGCGCTACAATATACACGTGTTACATCATCGGAAGTACAATAGGGAGCTTCAGTGACCTATAAGCTTATGTACAGAAGAGACTATCTGAATAGATGTAGTCTAATCTCAACTTCATATCATGAAGAGAGCTGATTGAAGAATAGAATTATCCAATATTGACGTAGAGCTACATCTTCTTCTAGTCATTGATTCCAAAATTTAAAAAAGTAAAACGTTTGCTGTAAAAATATATTATTTGGGTTGAACATTGCCTATCTTTTCTAGAAACTCTTCTCCTGCATCATATAATTTTGCAAGTTATGATTACTAGTTTTGTTTAGAACAATGCAAACTAAACTATATTCTCAAACTAAAATTGGAGAAACAGATATTTCTTGCTTCTAGCCTCACCAAACTTCTCCAATAATTGTACCATAATTTAGCTGAGATGCTTTATCTGCTTCAATAGATTATATTGCCAAAGATGAAAGTCTTTCCTGACCCATTATACTTCTCAAATAATTTTTTTTTAGTTTAATTTTGAAAAGCTCCTGCCGGCGAAGGCTGTACTTATCGGTATTGTTGATATAATCGAACAGACAATGTAAATATTTGGATGAATTTCTAACAGGTTATCTTTCATTATTTATTAAAACAGTCTTTTCACATTTTTAACGAAGTCTTATACATTTATAAGGTTGAAAGTCACTACTTTCACCTACTCACGAAACTGTTTTTCAGTATTTGCTCTATCTAAGATCATAAATATTGCCTTATTTCTGAAATATGAGACCTAAATATCCTGAAATTTGTATGGTCCAAAATATAATATATATGGAAGAATCGATTCCGATAGTTTTTCTTGTTGTAAACATTATAAGAAAGCTACGATCGCACGCTATATTACTTGAGTAACGGACGGAGGAGAGAATAGCCGAATCAGAAGCACACACTGTTTGACTCTGTTTCTTCTAAACGAATTGAGATAATTGAAGTCTGTGGAAAATATCATATCCTACGATTATTTCTAATGTAATAAGAATTATTATTGAAATATATTAGAAAATACTGATACAATTATCTGATGAATCACATCAAGAGTTTGTAGCTGTACCTTTCGATTCAATTGAGATAATCAAAATGTGTGGGAAGTTTTGTGATCTACAAACTTAGATGTAACGCAATGGAGAGTTTCATCAGAATATCTTTGAAAATGATCGATTGGAATTCAATACAACATATTATTTCTAAAATCGACTATTGTACTAGCACAATGTTTGTAGCTGTATCTTCTGAGCGAAACTAGATAAATAGAGTTTGTAAGGATTATTCTGTTAAACACGTTCAATAAAATTAAAAAAAAAATGTCTCAAGAACAGAATTGACAAGATATTTCTATTTTGGAAACGGAAACAAAATATTATCAACAATATGAAAATTCAATAGACAATGTTGATATTTGGATTTTCATTCAAGTAATTTTCTGATGATGCTCTGTCATATCTGTAATGAAGTCACCACTTCCACCCATTCGCAGGACTGAGTGTAAATTTTGGGAGTTTTCTATTATTTGCTCTTTCTGAAATCATAAATTTTCTAGAATTTCTGGAAAATAAGACCCAAATATTCTGTAATTTGTATATTCCAAGATGAAATATATCTAGAAGAATCAATTCTGATAATTTTTGTTGCTATAAACATTATAAGGATGCTACGATTGCACGCTGTATTACTTGAGTAACGGACGGAGGAGAGAATAGCCGAATCAGAAGCACTCACTGTTTGACTCTGTATCTCCTGAACAAATCAAGATAATAAGAATCTGTAAAAAGGATCGTATTCTACACAATTCATTCTAATGTTACAGGAATTATCATAAAAATATCTTGAAGAATACAAATATTATCACCTGATAAATGACTTTAGGAGTTTGTAGCTGTATCTTTCAGCTCAATTGAGATAATCTGAATGAGTGGAGAGTACTGTGATCTACATACTTGAATGTAACGCGATTGAGAGTTCCATCAGAATATCTTTAGAAATACAAATAGAATCGATTGAAATTCAATACTCAATAATATTTCTAAACTCGACTACTGCTTGTTGCTGGTATATTTTGAGCGAAACTGGATAATTAGATTTTGTATGGAACATGTTGTCAAACACATCAAATGAAATGTATAAAAGTGTCCTGAAAACTAAATTGACAAGATCTGATCGACAATGTTAATATACGAATTCTTGTTTGAGTATTTCTCTTTAAGGTATTGAGGCAGTTCTTTCACATCTTAAATGAAATCTGATTCATTTAGGATCATAGTTAGTTATTTTTCATACAATTCGTGAGGATGGAAGTCACTACTTTCACCCACTCGCAGGACTGTATGTGAGTCTTGAATTTTTCTATTTTTTGACTTTCTAAAATCATGAATATTGCTTAATCTCTTGAATATCATCCTAAAATTTGTATATTCTGAGATAAAATAGATCAAGAAAAATTGATTCTTATAATTTCCTGAAATTTGTATCGTCCAAAATATTATATATATAGAAGAATCGATTCCGATAGTTTTTGTTGTTATAAAAATCATAAGAAAGTTACGATCGCACGCTATATTACTTGAGTAACGGACGGAGGAGAGAATAGCCGAATAAGAAGCACATACTATTTGACTCTGTATCTCCTAAATGAATTGAAATAATTGAGGTCTGCAAAAAATATCGTATTCTGCACGAACTATTCTAATGCAATAAGAATTATTATTGAAATATCTCAAAAAACACATATATTATCAACTGATAAATGACATTTGGAGTTTGTGGCTGTACTTTTCGACTTGATTGAGATAATTAGAATGTGTGGAATGTATTGTGTAACGCAATGGTGAGTTTCATCAGATCATGTTCAGGAATACAAATATGATTAATTGAAATTCAATACTCAATAATATTTCTAAAATCGATTATTGTAGTATCTTCTGAACGAAACAAGATAATTAGAATTAGTGAGGAACATGTTTTGAGAATAACAATGAAATATTATTATCAACAATAACAAAATTCGATACACAATGTTGACATTTGGATTCTCATTCATGCAGTTTTTCAAATAATCAATTGAAATACAAATGGATTCACTACTTCTAGAAAACATACAAAGTGGGAAAGCTATTATAACTTTAACTTGACTGCCGTGTATAATCCTTAGTATGAGGTTTATTTGTATATTCTTCCCATTCCTATTTTGGTTGGTCAGAAGGGACTTCTTGACCACTGGAAGGTATTTTGCTAATTCCATTATCTCGGTATACACATACACATTTAATAGACTTTTTGTTATTAGATTTTCTAATTTACGTTCACAAATGTATAAGTGTTCTCAAATTGATAATTGTCTTGCTAACAAAGTAAATTACCCATTATTAGATGGAATAAATCGATGATGAAAATTTGTTCTGGATTGATAAATGGATAAATTTGAATTACAAGTGGTTTCTGATGATTTTGGTCGACAGGAGTCTAAAAAAATCGTAACAACAAATCAAATAATAAATATATTCAAGTAGATATACTGTGGGACGTGTCAAACATTTACCGCTAAATCAATATTTCAAGCTGTAGGTCTAACCTTCAGATAGCAATTTCAATTTCTTTTTGAAATGAATTTTTCATGACGCCATACGGATTGGATGCCATAAAGCAGAATTCTGTGATAGAATTGACATACATCCACAGAAATTCAATTGCAATGCGTTAAATAGTTGTAAAACTGAAACTCAAAACGGCCGTAGAAAAAGTGTATTAATCAATTTTTCATCATATGTCTTTGAATGCGTTCAGATGTTAGCAATATCTTAATCTCTAAAACTACAAACACATACATAACTTATATTTCCGAAGTCTTGTGCTGATTTTATCATGTGATAATAACACGCAACGCTTCACACTGACAGCAGCAATACAACAGTTTCATGAAAATAATTTTCAATTTAATGTTGGATGTCGTATCAATGAAATGCGGACTAAATCAGATACAGAGACACCTATATATAGCTTTGGGTAGTCTATCACCTTCCATTCCCAGTGACCGAACCACCCTAGTTTCTGTAGCTTGATGAATGCTACTATATTCGGTTCTGCATTTCTTTTAGTTCAAATTCCATTTCAATCCTGCGTTGCTCATCTTCCCTTACTGCTTCAAAGATTTCCCTCAGGATTCTTCTCTTAAAGTTAAGGTATATATTTCCTGTTGATTGAGAATCCAGGTTCCAGCTCCACATATAACTACTGATCCTATAATTGTTTTGTTGATTTTCATTTTGATTGACCTTGGCATGTTTTTGTTAGCTAGGATGTTTGCTACCTGAATTAACGTTTCGTGTTCTTGTCTAATGAATAATTTTTACACTGACTTTTTGGCAGATCTTGTCCTTTGCGTTAAAACTTGATCCCAGGTATACAAATGTATCTACTACCTCGATACAATAGTCTTGTATATTTTAAGTTGTCATTTGTTCCATCTTCTTTGATTCCTTATCGATTTTTGGAAGGTCTCTGCTATATCCTGTAGTCTTCTACTTAATATTACAATGTCATCTGCAAAAGCAAGGAATAGGTACATGTGATTTGCTGAACACTGTTTTATCCAGGTTGACATCTGCTTTTCGTAGTAAACTTTCTAGAGCTATACTGAAGAGCCAGAATGCCAACGTGTTACCCTGTTTCGAGCCTATATGTAAGCTGAATGTAGTTGAAATTTCATTTCCTCTTTTGATTGATCTTTTCTGATTCTCTGTCGCGGCTTTCGTCAGTGTTATCAGTTTTTCTGGTAGACCTAGTTGTTTTATTTCTTCCCACAGTTTTGTTCTATTCATTGTACACTGTTTGGAAGTCTATGAAAAGACATAACAATATTGTGTATGCACTTTTCTGCTGTTTGCCTCAAATACAATATATCATTGGTCGTCGATCCTTGCTCTCTGGAACCATTTTGATAGTTTCCTATTAGGTCATTGCAGTGCTCTTCAAATTTCCAATATGACAAATTTGCAAAGATTTGAGGTATAGTGTTTAGCAACGCTATTCCTCTATAGTTCAAGCCTATCAAGGTATCTCCTTTCTTATCCGCTGGGCATATCAGCGATGCTATCCAGTCTGTTGGGAACGTCTCGGTTTTCCATATATCATCAAAGACTTTATTGTCCCTCATCAGGATTGCTTCCTTGTTCAATGCCTTATATATTTCCGCGTTAATCTTGATATGATTTCATATTTTTGAGTCGACTGTAATCTATTTTGATGTTTTTATTTCATATTCCAATCAAATGTGGAATCAGAAAATATCAAATATGGCCATATACTCAAATTCACGTATTATTTGTTCACTTTGAACTGACTGCTGTCGAGCAATGTAACAATTTAACAAATCATGAATGCCAAAATTGATGGAATAGGATGAAGTTTGTGACCTGAAAATGGGTGTAATCACATACCAGATCACAAACGGCATGTCCGGTAGCTCAGTCGTAACAGTTCAAAGGTGGTGGGTATGCTTGACCTTGTTTTCTTGACACTTTTGAATTGAGGCACTCCTGTAAATAAATCTGAAAGAGGGCGCCATGCAATTTAAGGTGGATCGGGAAATTGCAAAAAAAGGAGTCTAAGCTCATAAGGTCTGGAGTGAACTAATTCAATTAGTGTATTTCATATTAGGAACATATATATGAATGAAGTGAATATAAGGTAAATGTAATGGTGAGCAGCAGTTCAATATGACAATAACATTTCTCATACATAATCAATAATAATGACGAAGGAGATCTCCTGTTCGATAAACCGTTTGACAAAAAAATTTTACCATAACCCATGTCGCTTCGATTCTTGAATAGCGGAACCCAGACTGACAAAATTACAAGAAACAACCCAAACGATATTGGTTTTAACAAGTATGTGTCTATTCAAAAAACGAACAGCGAAATAAAAAAAAAGTTACTGTAATGTTTATTGCTTGACGAGTCAGTTTGTAATTAAATAAAAGTCACTATTTAATAATCTAAATGAAATAAAAGCTTTATTCTTCTTATGTCACTAATAACACTATTAATCACTTAATTCTAATTTAAACAAGGTCACAGATATTTATATTTCACTATTTATATGCACTGTTCACTTTACTTGTCACTGTTCATTATTTATTTCACACTACTATTCTTGCTACTGTACTGTTCTACACGTCTTTGGCTTGGCCTTATATAGAGAAATATTGTTTTCTCGAATTTTCCATTTCTCGACTCTTTCCATTTCTAGGAATCACTAGAGGCTTCCATTGGGAGGGGTGATGTGCTGCGATGTGATGCGGCGTAAGTGACGACAAGAAGCCCCTCCCCATACTACGTCGTCTTTACGAGCTCCTCCCTCACTCTCGCACGTCACATTACCATATATTAAATAAATAATAATAATAATAGATAAACCATAACAAAGTACCTAGGTATGATGTCGGGGTCGAGGAAAATTGTAGCACTAGGTTGATAATGAGGGGGGAAGAGGGTATGATGACCGTTGGTTCGGCGTAGAAGGTATTCGCGAGGCATGCGATAAAGAAGTTGGATGTCGGATTTGCAGCGTGGAGGTGAGCCTGTGGCGGAGACGTCGATACTCCAATAACAGGGTGACTTGGCACGGTGGAGCCTTTCAAAAGGACCCTTCGGTACGCAATATCCGTACGAAGCAAAAAAAGTTTTGATTGTACAGCGGGAGTATTAACGAAATTCCAAACATGGGTTAGTAATGTCCGTAGGTAAATTCGTTATCGAGTACGAAGCACTACTTCAGATAAGATCTACCACTGTATGCCACTGGACACGTCACAACGTAAGTTTTGGTCAAAACCGACTGTCTCGCACTTTTTACCAAATCTTACCTCTACTATCGAAAAATATAAATTAAATTAAACAATTATCTTTGTCCACGACTACCTCATAATATATACCTTATAAATGAGTTTTCTGAAGCAAAACGATAGTCATTTTTCCCAGAGTGAATAATAGCAGTGAATAATCATTATTCACGGGTATAGAATTCCTAGGGCACGCGGTATATATTATGAATCTGGCAAGCATTTTTCAGTACGTCTAGGCAATAACCATGCACTTTGATTAGCTAACTTTATACAAATCACAAAAATATTGTTAAAATATTACTTTAATTTATTTTTTAATGCTCTTGAAAAGAAGTTGACATTAAATAAACTATATCAAGTAAGCCATTGATATGACATGACAAGCGAAGCATAAATTGTTGTCAATTTGAAAACGTCATAATTTCGATCCAGAATACGTAAAAAATTAGAATTGATAGTGAGAAAGAGATATTGTCTACTTGTACTACACCGGAGATAACAGAAGCTGCAAAAGTCACCTCCCTGAATTTGTTGCCTGAGAATTCCCGAAATCTTTACATTCTTGGGTACAATATCTTTAAGGATTGAAGGGCGACCAAGAAAATCAATTTATTTTCAGGGTCAGTTTTACTGGAATATTTTACGGAATTAGCAGCAAAATATGAATCATCCATATTATGGACACTTTGCTCTATGCTTAGGAGTATGCTTAATATAAATCAAGGAGTCGATATAGAAGACTAGGCAAAACTGCGGTCACTTTCAAAACGGAGATCTCAGGGCTTCCTTCCGAAAAAATTTATAAATTTCTTATCCAAGCCTGTGATGGAAAATATCTTGCAATGAAGGTAAGAAATTAGAAACATTCAAAAACTTGTTTAAAAAAAAATTATGGAATTAAAGTCAATAGTAGTCGTGGACAAAGTATAGTATTCTACTCACATATAATAAGCTATGATTCACTCAGGTTAATTATGCCACTCGCTACGCTCGTGACATAAACTTAACCTTCGTGAATAATAGCCTTCATTATATGCTCGTATAATAATATACTATTAGTTGAAATATCGAGCTGCTACTGCCATCCATTTATAAAACAGTGAAACAAAAAAAAAAAATTATATACACCGGAATAGGATGATTTGGGAACATGATGGAGTGTGAAATCAGATTCATTTACGGAGTTAAATACTGGAGCTAAATAACATTTGATACTTTAAATGTCTACAAGTTGCAGAGAAGAGAGAGTAACGGCATGGATTGTATTATTGTAAAATCACGGTAATAATGTCGATAATCCAAATACCATGAAAATGGAAACTGTTTCAGCACCTTTTCACCCTTATAATATTATCCTCCTTCAGAATAGGGAATATGGATGAAATTTGAATTTGGTTCAGATATTTTCATTCCGAATTTTTATTTGTCGGATATTTGTACTAAACCATAATTTTGGTAATTAATATCTTTACAATTGCTTCAAATTGATGAATGAAAGTGCAAATTTAGCAAGGGAGATTCAAAACTTTAAGACGTAACACCATTTGTTAAAGCGAAATGTGACGTCAAATACTATGCCAACAAGTGCGCACTGCTTACATTTATATGGTATTGCAGGCTTTTGATTGAAAAATATAGTAATAACGTGTGTGTTGTGAATTCATTTATTATTTGAGTGTAATTTCAGCAATTTAAGACAGTGGTTTTGTAAAAGCACAATCGGATTATCTCCCAAGAATAGATCCATTCATGATATCGTGTTATTTTCTTTCAAATCCAAGTTTACGTCCGCCGAAGTGAGAAGAGTAAACACTGCAAAGTAATTATTGAATAATAACACATTATGTACGCTATTCTAATAAATACAATTCGAAATATGATGAGCAGTAGACATCACCTATAATTTTTGTTAATTCTGAAACGAGCAAATGTAAAACGAAGCCGCATACATACACTGTATTCTATTGCTAAAACTAATCACATATAATGTTATCCATGATCTGACATGACATGTTATTTGACGTCATCCATAGAGTGCGCGAAAATGGTGGCGTTTGAACAGCTCAAAGTTATTCTCAATTTCAAATATATTTTTAAACTTGATTACAGCACTTTTAAACATAATTTATATTTTTCACTATTTTATAATGATGTAAACAGTGAATTTAAAATATAAAATAAATTTATTAATATAACCTATTATAGGCATTTTTCTCAATTTTCATTGTTAATCCCAATCAAATTACCATGGGAACGAATATAATCAAATGAGACTCTGATTTTGGGAACAAAAATGTCTCCTCTATCCTTTATGAAATAAATAATTATTTTGTTGTATTTACAGTGAATTGATAATAAGCGTTACAATAATAATTGTAACAATAATTTTGCCCTATTGGCCATTATTTCTTTGCTTCAAACTGACATAGCGAACGGTTTGGCAATAGGAATGCTACCGATTATTGATCTATTCATTGATTTATAGGTATGCTATTACAAAGTGGGAGCTTAACGAGGGCAGAGTTAAATATTGAATGGATTTTTTTATAGAGGAGAGACTCCTGCATTAATTCAAAATTCCGTTTTAGAATTCAAACACCCTTAAAACAAAGTTTTTGGGTGCCACTTCATAAATGAGTAGTAATTAAAATTGTTCATCTTCTAGATGATTCAGGCGAAGCTCTGTTCATAAGAGAAGTAGTAAAGCGATGTTTCAGAAACTACTTCATCTTTCATGAGGAAATTCCATAAGTGACTTCCGTACAAGCTATCGAAGTTGACTGACATATTTATGATACTCTTCATTATTCATTTAAGAGATAGATCTATCTTGTCCTGCTTACGTCGAGAAAATAACCTTCAAAATAAATTTCCAAGTGACAGTTTTTTTTTAATATGTTTTCGTTGGTTTTGGAGGAACTTGGTTGCTATGGCAACAGTGAAAATTGGTTTACGTATCATTTTAACATGCATGCAGCGCACTGTCATAAAATGTAATTGGAATGGGACCCAGGATGCGCACCGTCCAATAAAATTTACTCGGACAGGTGCTTTGCTGAGGTTGCAGAATGGAACTTTAAATATCATTTCTATATAAGTTTGAATGTTCGAAATTATTGAAATAAGCATTACTAACTATTATTGTGAAATTCAGCCTCACAATCATAAACGCTCCTCAAACTCCTTGAGTTAATATTGCCTTAAGAACTGTCACACTGAATGTGTTTTTTTTTTTAATCAAATTTGAACATATGTTCTATTGATATCCAATTATTACTCTGCAGAAAAATTCTTCGAAATCTAAACTTGGTGTATTATTGGCGTGAATAAATGTTGTGACTAATACTCCAGTAATTACTCATCCCTCCATTTTTATTTACGACTCGAAGCTCACACGATATTTTGCCTGAAGTTGCTGAAGAAATTTTTTATTACGGTAGACCTGGCACGAAGACTGAGTGAGGAAAAGTTGATAAAAATTTGTATGTACAAATTTTCGAAGTGATGTTTAACTCTCTTATGAGAGGAAAAGGGAATCTGATTGCTGGAAATCGGAAAGAAAATTATGAAAATTTGGTGGAGAAGTTAGATCAAAATTATCTTGCAAGATAATAATGACGATCCTGACGACTAATTTGCTTTCAATCAAATTTATTCAATAAGGACTTCACTTTTGGAAGATTTCCACCATGTGTGTATATCTAGGTTACTATTACAATAAGAAAATAAATAACAAATGAGTTATTTAGCAAGACTTCTAATGAACTATTTTGAGATTCAGACTAGATATGATGTTACATTCCACGTATAGTTTTATTATTACTTCCGGAATGCTTCGAATGCCCTCATTTACATATGCTAACCTAATTATCATAATATGTTGAATATATGAAAATAAAATTGTCAGAGCTGCATATCCTTCCTCTTGCTTATCCTCAGTCAGATTGATTTGTTCTGTCGAATTATAGAGAAATAAAAGTTGAATTTAACTGAGTATTGAAAGCCACAATTATAAAAAAACTTCACTACTCAGGATTGCATTATGTACCACCCAATATAACATGAATTTCACGATGTTTAGTCAAATACTGTCTAGAATATCAACCCAATACTGTCTAGTACAGTATTATACTGTTCCAAGTAAGGCATACTACTGATTCAGCAGCGATAACTATTTCTTTTACAATCTCTATTCCTTATTCACTCACTTACTCAATCCTTTGCCTTTCTACGTTTCCATTTGTGGCTGTGTATAGTTATCTCTTGTCCTCTTCTGATTTTGTTCTTCATATATCTTTTCACGCTTTTTTGTCTTGTACTAGTTCTTTCGCTTTACTTCATTTGGTCCCAATTTTTCATCGGTCTGCCCCTCTTACTCTTTCCAGTTGGTTTTGCTTCGGGTATTCGTTTTGCCGTTCTGTTTTTCTTCATTTCATGCACACGTCCACTCTGTTTAATGTCTTCTATTGGTCTTATCTAAGCGTTTCTCTATAGTTCTTGTTTCTAATTCAGTCGAGTTTTGTTTTTCCTTCTGTTTTTCTTATAAATCTCATCTCTGTGTTTCTAATTTCACTCTGCTGTCTTTCGCTTGTTGTCCATGACTCGCAACCAAAGGTTATCACTAGAATTGCAACCTTTTTGAATACTTCTACTTTTGTCCTTTTTGGCACTTCTTTTCTCGTCAAGAATTTGCCTTTCAGTACATTGAGCAGTTATTTCTTGCTTTATGTCACCTGTTCCTTCTATGATCGCTCCTTGATAACTTGTTCTATTCTTTCTCCTTCAGTGGCTGATTCATGAGTGTTTTCTTAAGTGTTTATGATCATCGTCCCAGTTTTATTTTTATTGATCATCGTATTTCCGCCTGATTACTGATTATTCGCCACATATTTAATAATCTTACTTTATTGGTATATTGATGAATAGTCCGTGAGACAGCGCCTAAATTTTTGGTTGATTACCGCACATTTGAAACTTTGTGAGTGGCTTGATTGTGATGAGTTCGACAACTTTTTCATTTAGCAAAATTCTAGATTTGGGGGCGTTCACCCGCGAGGACCAATTAATTGAAAGAATATTACCGTAATACTGATCTTTACACTAATCGAAAGATTTTTTGATAATAAAATGAAGGAAAAATATTGTCCGACATGAATATTGAGGCTACCGGTGAATCCGACAAGCCGCACTTGTCATAAGTATGTTGGTACTAATGGTAAGTATGTTGGTACTTATGACAAGTCGGACTCACCGGTAGCCTCAATATTCATGTCGGACAATATTTTTCCTTCATTTTATTATCAAAAAATCTTTCGATTAGTGTGAAGATCAGTATTACGGTAATATTCTTTCAATTAATTAGCCCTCGCGGGTAAACGCCCCCAAATCTAGAATTTTGCCAAATGAAAAAGTTGTCGGACTCATCACAATGAAGCCACTCACAAAGTTTCAAGTGAGCGGTAATAAACAAAAAATTTATGCGCTGTCTCACGGACTAGAATACTCATCATGAAATACCCCGATCCAGAAAAAGATGCAGGTCCTATTGATTTTATTGATGCATACATCAACCTAAATAGTACAGTAGTATAGTATCCCCTTATGTAATGTTCAACTCAAATTTGAAATTTGATAGAATCGAATGTGGATCGACTATAAAATACCTCTCTTGGACAAGACTACCCCCGGGAGATATTCTTGTATGGTTTGTATTCTCATCTCCCCAAAAATTCGATACACCTTACCTCTACATTTCATTGTCTCCACAATTCATCCCAATTCTTGTCTTAGCAGCGCTTGAACAAAATATGAGAGTACGAATACGGGTGAATAACTTGTACACACCTTTTGGATAATTCGTTTGCGAGTTTCTAGAAAAGAACTATTTTCAGTCTTTAATACAGTGCTGTAAGTAGACCTCAGAGAATGTTGATGCCTGACATAAACCGATTCTGAAAGATCAACAAATTGGGCGGAAATGTATGGAAAGGACTGGAGTTCCAGATTATCCAATAACTACTGCTTCAAATGTAATAACAAACAGAGCTTTCTAAATAAATAACTATTGAAATTTAGCACCTTGTCAAAAAAACAAAAAGGAGAATACATGAGGCCGATGGCCTTCTACGCTGCCGAAACAATGACAATGACGAAAAAAGACAAAGAAGATTTGAGAATAATGAAAAAAGAATCGTGAAAACAATTCTACGGCAGAAAAAGTATCAAAAAACTAATATAGACCAAGAATAAATCACGAAATGGAAAAATAATTAGAAGAATATATAGTAAAGAAAATAAAACAGCAAAGAATAAAATGGTTCGGGCACATGGGGAGCTGGAGAACAAGACACAATAGAGTCAATACTAGAATGGAACCCAGCAGGAAGGAGAAGAAAAGGAAAACCAAGATCATCATGGATAGAAGAAGTAGAAGAAGACCTAAGAACAGTGGGAACAACAAAATGGAAAGAAATAACAAGAGATAGTAATAAATGGATCAATATAGCCAATAACATCTAAAAATAGAAATAGGAGGTAGTCATCTAGAACAATTGGATCTTGAAAGCTTTGTTTGGGAGTGGCAAAACCCAACAAGAAATGCTAATATAATGTCTAAACGTTGCCAGAGAACAACCCTCAAGTTGGTATATAGTCGTTCAAAAAGAATCGAATGGTGAGTTGAGTACGAATGAAATTGAGATTCGGTTAATGATCAAGAAACAAAGGAGCTGTTAAACATGCTAACCTTTGTTCGAAGACTTTTACGTACAGAAATCAATAGGTAAAATACTCACTTTCATTTTAAGGACAAAACAGAATATTACTCTCAATTAACAACTGAGGAGGAGCTGTTCTTCGAGGAGAATACGACTGCTCACAAGTCAAATTGAATTTTTATTTGTTTGATCATCTTCTATAGTCTGCAAAATTTCTAAATTAAGGAAGCACTTCGAAGGATACTAACTGAATTTACATAAAGAAGTATTGATTGTTTTCGACAATAGATTGGCTGACCAAGATTTTTTTCAATTGGTGTCAACTGCAGAGAGACAATCCAAGTCTCCAAGATTTGTCTGTTCTTCCTTTGCTAGGCCAGAAATTCAACAATATCTCATTATGTTTTATTTGGAAACTAGTTATTCCATCAACAACAACTCTCACATTAGTAACTCAGGTTTATACGATCTAAGTAAAGAACAATTTAATTAATGATGCCCCAGATATGAACGGAAGCTCTTTCTTTCAAGTAGTCTGCATTTCATTTGTGTATCTACCTATCTTGAACGTACTGAGCGCATCTTAAACGAATTACTCTTAAGTATAATTCTTAGCTGCCGAGCCATTTCTCTAGCAAATTTACAATTCTGATCATTGTAATTCTGCTATATACAAATAGGAACATATAGTACAATGAGATTAGTTACAAATAATCACTACGATCAGACAAGAATTAGAGTGAAACTGGGCATCCAGTCAATCGACGCTATACGTGTTACTCTGCATGATTTATTTACAGCGTCGATTGATTGATTCGACTTCACAGCGTTGTTTTCGCATCGACTAGGTAAGTGTAGGGTCCCACATTCGATTCCTGGCACTTTATGTTACATATTATAAACAATGTTGCATATTTATAGAAGTTGAATATCATAGATGATGCTGACTGATAAGTATCGTCATTGCTTTAATGTTCGACAAAATGTTTTTCCGTCCATATGTACCAACAACAGACATGATATAAGCGACGAATTTAATATGTATATTTTATATAACTGAACTATAATCTCAATCCATTTTGTTGTAATCATAAACTTAGAATAAGACCATATGAATACAGCATCATTCATTAGCTTAATTGTGCTTCTCAACCGATGAACAAACAAAACTGTGTCATTCTCATTTGAAATTATATGTACATATCTACGATTACACTAGAGAAGGAAAGCATATTAGAATTACTGTATAGAGGAGGATACAAAATTAATCTGCATTTATTCAAAAAGATTTAGAGAAGTAAAGAGAACGAGAATACTAGAAGCTTTTATGACATGCTTCGTATGATTTCATGGGAAAAAGATTGGAATAAACGCATCACTTCTTCAACATATCATTTATGTTTTTAAAATTGAAAACATAGGCACAAGTGCTGCCACCAAAAGGTCCAAACGGTTCGTATGAGACGGATTGACTGATGGTCATTAAAAAGTACCATTACTTTATCACTGAATTGCTAAAACAAAAAACTATATTGTATATTATGTAAACGATAATTATTTTGAAATAAGACAGAGCACAATACAAATAAAATTTATTTTATTCCCACATATATCTAGTTTTATTGTTTTACGAGTATAAGACGACAGGTTGCTTCCGTTTGGCTATATGGCATCTATTAGACTTTGAATTTTGAGCTGCTTTTGAGGGGGAAACACGGACGGAAAAGAGAAATAATATACTGTAGGAAGTGGCTTGTCCGTTTACAAATATTTCTGTATCAGGAGCCGAGTTGACGGTTCTATCACATACCGCATATCGGGCTGCTTCGGACTACCCTTGTCCGTTCACATATATTAGAGTATTTTACCACTTTTTCTATAGTTGGTGATTAGTTAAAGTCATGATGTGACTACTGATAACTAGAAATGAGCTGCCATATGTTCTTTCATTCAAAAGCGAATGAATCTATCAATATTTAAGCGATAAATTAATTGGGAGAAATTTATTGAGAATCATAAAACCATGAAACCTTTTCCTCACTTTCTATCAAAATTACTTAAGTACATTTCAGTAACAAAGCTACCAACTTCAGAGTACAATAAATCAGAGCAATAAGCAAATCATATAACTACAAACATGATACAAAATACCAAAACCATATCCAATTAAATCATAGGCTTTGAGGTGGGTGGAGCCAAGAACTATAAAGTGAGATTGAGTGAAAACAATAGGTAAACCTAATTGAACTCATGCAAAAAAGGTTATCTGAAGGAGACATACGTGATGCCAAACTAAAAGGAATCAAGTCAAATAACAGAGTTTAAGATGGGCGAAGCTGAAAACTACAGTGTAATAATGGAGTGAAACCACAGGGAGAACTAATTAATGCAATCTGATGAAGGGTTATCTAGAGGAAACAGATCAGAATTCAATGAATTATTTTTGTGTTTTTCCATAGATATAGCTTCTGACATTTTCAATTGACTATAATAGTTACAGTTTTCCAGCAATTTCAAATTATTCTCTTCAAGTTTGTGATCTGTTCCATGATAGTGGTGGGTTAGAGTGGATTTTAATCTATTTTTGCATTAAGCATGATAAAAATGTTCTTTGAATCCAGTCCCAATATTTCTTTTCGTTTAGCCACCATGAAAGAGGACACAAATTTGAAATTGCTACAAAGCTGTAACTATTATAGTCAATTGAACTTATCAGAAGCTACATTTGTGAGAAAACACAAAAATAATTCATTTAATTTGGATCTGTCTCCTCTAGATAACCCTTAATTGAATTGCATTGATCAGTTCTCATCATTACACTTTAGTTCTTAGCTCCGCCCACTTAATATTTTGTCATATAATCTGATTTCTTTCTGTTTCACATTACGAATGTCTTCTTCAGATAATTTTTTTTGCATAACTTCAATTAGGTTTTCCTACTGTTTCCACTCAATCTCACTTTGTAGTTTTTGGCTCCACCCACCTCAAGCCCTATGATTTGATTGGATATGGCTTTGGTACTTTGTATCATGTTTGTAGTTATAAGATTTGCTTTCTGCTCTGATTTATTGCATTCTGAAGATGGTAGCCTTGCTACTGAAATGTACATGAGTAATTCTGATTAAAAGTGAAAAAAAGGTTTTATTGTTTTATTATTGTTATCTTCACGTAGCTCACCTCTGTGTTCATTATTGAGAATCCTTGAATTTTTTTGGAAAATAAATGATGTGCATAGTGTTTGGAATGTAATGTATGATCTCCTCCTCCATTGAACACTGATTCATAATAAGCTAATTACTGCAATCCTTTGGAACAAATAATATCCAGCATTAGTTTCATGAAGAGAAAAGTGAACAAATCACGGGCAATAATGAATTCTTGGTATCGTGCTACTTTTTACTGATAGTATTCAAATGTCCTGTGTCAAAAAACTGATTAACATATTGAGCGATTTGAGTTCTCTTCAGAGAGGTGATGTAACAGTAGTAACTTGCCTCTGAGGCGTCTTGAAAAAACTTTTCTTCCTATAACGAATATATTACATTTCATATTGATACAATAAAGTATTACTCTTCTCTAATACTTTTCAGAAAATTGGATAGAACAAAGTGTTCTGTACCTACTGCGTTGTTTATCAACATATGATAGAGCTCTTTGTGATGTGCTCATTGAGTCTGATATAAATGGTGATTTGTTGGAAATGAATCGTGTTCTGTAGCAAGGGAGTGAGGCTACTGTTTGTGCTTATCGAAGTATAGATGTTGATATGGTATATCTCAGTGGTTGTATGTGCTCCACGTGAACGTGTTATTGCCTGAAGCTTTGGATTGCTTGGATGATGAGCATATTGGTGAAATATAATCCTATATTCAGATATGATGATGATGTATGCTTTAAGGGCAGAGAACAATTGGGAGAAATGATTCGTAGAATACTTGAAGTTCAGAAAGGTATGAATCTTATAACATAAATGCGCTAAATAATATACAAATGAATTTTCAGTTCATTATATTTATCAGAAAGAGTTTTCGGTATCGGTTTTGGAAATAGTTTAAGAAAAAGAAAAAGATTAAGAAATCTGCGTCCCACAAAAACTCAAATATTAGAATCAGTTTTTAAAACGTGTTTCGTTCTTATTAGGACCTGTCGGGACAATACAGCCAAGCCCAGATAGTCAGATTTGGATCCTAGGCCAATATTGTTATATGATGATATGATGAGAAGAAGTAAAATTTACATGCAACACCATCTATTGAAGTTGAACTAAGATACGGTTTGCAGAATAGAAATCACAATATATTGTGACATTCGTGAGAAATCTGTGGAACATTCCAATTGAAATTGAGATCCAGAGACTAGTGCTAGTTTGTTATATCTATTTTATGATATAAGGGCTTAGGAATCTGTTTCAATATTTGAGGATAATGAAATAACGGCTGTCTGCAGTTCTCTGATTATGCTGAGGAGCTGAAACAAGTGGATATGTTCTTCTCATATATTGCAGAAGAAATCCAGACATGAATGAATGAGTTATTGTGAATGCATAATAGTGGTTTTGTTGTTGAAGTCTAATAGTAGTGTGTAAGAAATGAGTTGTATAGTGCTTATTATATGTATAATTAAAATGAGCCATAGGTGAAAAAATTGTGATGATTTGACTTTCATGCTATTGGAATATAACTCAAATGCACTAGAACTAGTATATATGAATATATTTCATAATTAGTCCTACATGAAGGCAGAGTTATCTCTGTTTCCGCATTCACCTCTTCCGTTCCAATCTCGCAGTCCAAACTTTTTGCACTATAAAATATAAATCATAGTTACCGTACAATAAATGATTAGATTTCAGGTAAAATTGTGGACGGAACCGCTGTTTCACAAATGAATTTTATACAGCTTGGCTTTTTATTTTCATTTCCATTTCACGTTATGGTCCAAAAAGATTAAGCTCTGAATATCAGCGCTAGAATTAAATCGCTGTTATAGTTGAATATAAACGTTTGGATTTCCCCACGGAAAGCTTGCCATAAAGAACTAGTTGGTTTTCATCTTATTGCAGTTGTATTTATCTCTTGTCGATACTTTCATTTATTTAGTCAACTTTATAGCTATTCGCCAAGGATTTTATTACAGGTTTTCTCTATATGCTAGGAAACTGTAGTAATATTTTTTTCCCCTCAATGTCTTCAGTTGTCACAAGCTCACTTCTTGCTTCCTAATTAATGATTAATTTTAATAATAATCGCATCTGAAAGAGCCCTTTGGTGTTCTAGTGCACTTATAAACTATAAATTTGAATAACAGAATGAGGAGCATTCTTGTTCAACAACAATAATAACATGGAGAGAGGAAATTCATAATATTATCCTTAATATATGTGAAATTATTCAAATAAGAACATTTTTGCTGAACGTCCAAAATAAACTGCATAATTTAGAAAAATAGGAGCAAAATGCATGGAACAACAATTAAAATGTTAAATGGTTTTGTAATTGTAGAATACATTGAATCTATTAGTCTTTATTTTCATCATTCTTTTAAACTCGGTAAGCATAATAAAGCGAATGAATGCTCTATACTAATATCACAACTACAGAGAGATACTTGCTATTTGCATAGTTCACAAAGTAATTGCGATTTCACTCCAGAATATCTAAATAGAATCAACAGATTTCAAAATTCATGGAAGAGCATGGAAGGATTGATTACAATGTTTTGTATCCCAAGGGGAAAAGAAAAACGTCACAAATCTCATTATGTATTTCTATTCATAGGGAGGTCAATTCCATAAATAAACTGGAAGTTTGAAGATCAATATGAATAATAATACTTTTATTGAAACAACGGAAAGAATTTGAGGGAAAATTAATTACTGAACTATTTTCGAAGAATAGACAGAAAAATTCGAAGTTCCTGTCTAGCAATAACTCTGATTGCAGGCACCAATCAGAATTCATTGTCAATTAACTGAACAAGAAGACGACTGATCCCCTGTTTCAGAAGAAACATCGATCTAAGGAAATTCATATCTTTGTGTGGGATGCACTGAATTGAATGAAACTGCTTTCCTATTCAGTTTCATGCTGGCTATACGATTGCGAAATGTAAATATCTGTTTTCTAATTGCAATGGCTAATTTTTCAACCCTTGAAAATGGGCATTTGTTCGCTCGGATAGGAGACTGTAGTGTTTGGCATTCTTTTTGTTCCGATCTTTTTTTTTTGGTTTGTACTTGGCCAGAGACACTTCTTATCAGTTTTCTTTATCTTGAGCAATAATATTGGGAGCTTGCAATGAATTAAATTGATTATCATCATATTTTGCAGAATAGTGGACTCTCACATTAAGCCGCAATGCTCACCTCTGTAAAAAAGTATGTTCAAGTTAATAAAATGATGGAATATTCTTCTCACTTTTTATCAAGATAACTAATGTACATTTCAGTAGCAAAGCTACTATCTTCAGAGTACAATAAATCAGAGCAGAAAACAAATCTCATAACTACAAAAATGACACAAAATACCAAAATCATATCCAATCAAATCATGGGATTTGAGGTGGGTGGAGCCAAGAAGTACAAAGTGAGATTAAGTAAAAACGGTAGGTGAACCTAATCAAGCTACACAAGAAAGATTATTCAAAGAAGACATACGTAATGAAAACCAAAAAAAATCAAGTCAAATTACAGAATTTGAAGTGGACGGAGCTAAGAACTACAATGTCATAATGAAGTAAAATCACATGAACAACTAATCAATGCAATTTGATAAAGGGTTATCTAGAAAAGACTGACCAAAATTCAATATTTAATTTTTGTATTTTTCATAAATTAAGCTTCTGACATGTTCAATTGACTATAATTGTTACAGTTTTTCAGAAATTTCAAATTATCTATTTGAAACTTGGGTCCTGTTCCATGGTGGTGGTGAGCTAGAGCGGATTTCAATATATTTTTGCATTTAATATGATGAAAATTCTTTCTGAATCTGGTCCCAATATATCTTTTTGTACATACATTTTCTCACAATCAATGCACGCTATTGTGGTTTCACGTATATCTTCCTCAGATAATCTTTTTTGCATGACTCTAACTGGGTTTACCTATTGTTTTCACTTGATCTTACTTCTTAGCTCCACCCATCTCAAGCCCTATGATTTGATTGGATATGTTTTTGGTATTTTGTATCATGTTTGTGATTATTTGATTTGTTTTTTGCCTCCTCTGGATAACTCTTCATTGAATTGCATTGATTACTTCTCTTTGTTGTTTTAACTTCATTTTTACATTGTAATTCTTGGCCCCGCCCACCACAAAGTCTGTATTTTGACTCGAAATTTTTCTGATTCTTACTTTATCCCACATTGTAGTTCTTAGCTTCAGCTGGTATTCTGTATCATGTTTGTAGTTATAATATTTGTTTTTTGCTCTGATTTATTGTACTCTGAAGATGGTAGCTTTGCTACTGAATTGTACAAAAGTAATTATATTAAAAATTGAGGGAAAGATTTCATTGTTTTGTGATTGTGATCTTCACGTCGCTCACCCTAATGTTTTTTTTTTTGAGATATTCTTTTCGTCTACATATTTTATTATATAACTATTTGTACTGAATGTCTTTTCCGTGTAGAAATATAAAAATAAATTTGAATATTTTTTTCAGGTACATATTTCATTCTGTACGACTTCATTGATTACTTCGAGAAGGACGGTCCAAGCTTCCTACAAAGAGATAAATACCACGACATAATCAACACGATATTCAAGAATATGAGCAGATTGGAAAGGGATGCTATAGTGTTTCAGGTAACATTCTGTATTTCCCTTTAATAATATGTTCAAGAAAATTACTCTTAGTAGCTTCATCGCCATGCAAAATAATGAAATTATGAGTACTAGTTTAAGTTCCTTAACTGCTATTAAATTTATCAGATTAGAATAATCATTGAACTAAACTGTTTGCTTGTAGTTGATATAAGAGGAGGTACGTTAGTAGCTCCTGATCGGTTGCTGAGCTAATGAGATTTCAGTATGAGTTATCAAGAAATTTCTCCGCAACAAATCATTTTGGAATAGGAAAAGAATCAAGAAGATTCTGAAGAGTTTGAAATAAGATGTTGTGGGGCTCAGAATTGCAAATTTGAATAAGAGTAAGGACAGTCTCAAGTAACACAATATTTTTCTACCAGAACACCTTGTTAATTATCATTCACATAACAATGAAACTTCATATCCTCAATCAAAGAAGTATAACTGTATGAAATGAATCTACTGTCAGAATCACGGAATCAATCTGTGCATCGTAGGACGAGCATTTCACATCATCAATCTGTGTTATTGCACGGTTCTAGCTTTAGGAGTCATTGACCTGGAGAATAGGATCATTGCAATTGGTGTGTCAGTGCACTTGAATCCTCTCTGTTGTTAAGGAAACAAAGCCAACCTGCTAATTTGGTTAATGTGCACACAGTTGTTTTGAATTCAGAGTTACAGGAATTATTATTTTGAATTGTAGGTACAGTGAAGCTAACTAAACTGGCCTCATTTTATTCTGAATTGAAAGGAGGTTCATATCGCATTTTCAATTGATTGTCAATCAAAAATAATTTTTCTGGGATTTCATTATGACGTCCTTACACTTACTAACCTCATCCATACAATATAATCATAACAGAAAAAGCTATATCGAATAAGACATATATGTGAAATTATTTCTGTTCGGAACATTTCTTGGAAACTCTTGATTACTATATTATTTTTCTAGAAAATTGTACACGATTATGATGGAAGGATTATTCTTGCACTTTTTCATTACACACTATTTCAACAAATCAATATAAGGACATCTATTTGGAATTTTCTCCATTAGAAACTATTGCTGAAATTTATTAGTTGGATATTCATCGTTGTTATCAATAGCTATGAGAAATCAATCATCAAAAACTGGCACTATTTCAAGCAAATTAAGAGCTTTGCACATTATTTTATCACTCTAATGATGGTTTTAATTCACTAATCCACCTTTCAAAAACATTGAACATTTCCATTATCCAATTTCGCTCTCGCACAAAGCAATTTATCCATCATTCATTCCAACCAAATCTCATCAACTCATCATTCTTTATTAGGGTTTTGTTGCTCCAATGTTGCTAAGTCCATACAACTCTGTCACTCACGCAGACATTCACACAGACGAACAGACATTGTGATGACATAGGAAGATCCGATCTAGAGCTCCAGTGAACATTAGAATGATTGATTACGCCCATTATCATAAACAGCACACGTAGGGTGAGCGTCAGAAGTTGAATATGGTGGCCAAAAAACTTGGAAAATTATACTGAGATTGCAACCGATAAATTAGAGGTATAGGAATCTCCTTATTGTAGATATTGAAAAAATAGGGAATATGGATGAAATTCAAATTTGGTTCAAATATTTTTATTCCAAGTTTTTATTGACCGGACATTTGTACTAAGCCACTATTTTGATAATTAATATATTTTCAATTGCTCAAAATTGATAAATAAAAATGTAAACTGAGGGAGGAAAATTCAAAGTTCTAAATCGCAGGACCATTGGTTAAAACGAAACGTGACGTCAAATACTATGCCAACAAGTGCGCACTGCTTACATTTGTATGGCATTGCAGGCTTTTGATTGGAAAATATAGCAATAACGTGTGTGTTGTGAATTAACTCATTGTTTAAGTGTAATTTTAGCATCCTAGTGAGACTATAAATCATTTAAGACAGTGGTTTTGTGAAAGCACAATCGGATAATCTGTCAAGATTAGATTCGCTCATGATGTTGTCTTATTTTCTTTCAAATCCAAATTTTACGTCCGCTGAAGTAAAAAGAGTGAACACTGCACAGTAATTTTTCAATAATATCACATTATGTACGCTATTTTGATGGATACAATCCGAAATATGATCAGCAGTAAACATAACCTATGATTCTTGTTAATTTTGAAACAAGCAAATGTTAAACGAAGCCGCATACATACACTAAATTTTATTGCTAGAACTAATCACATATAGTGTTATTCAGGATCTGTCTAGTTTATTATGATACTTCATCTCTTCTGATAACTTTAAATCATAGGAGAGATGTAAGATAAAGTGTTTTTGATACTTTTAAAGGTATTGTGAAATAAGGACTCATCGATCGTTTCATTACATTTCGAATTGCATCACAACAACATCAACATAGCGATGCGGATATGAATCTTTGATACATTACAGTAAACATTTGTGCATTATTAAAGGGTCAGTTGTTATACATTACTTCATCCAATCATACATTATTTAGTGTGAATTGAGAGACCCGTGTCTATTTTTCTACTTGCTTGTAGTTTTATCTACACAATTTTTGATGATTTTAAATTCAAAATATTGCCGAACTGATACATATTTGGCGAAATATACTCAGATACACTGTATCAAGTGTACATGTTGATCATTTTGAACATTCGGGCTCAATTTTTAGTACATTGTAAAACGTTTTCAATCATTTACGATATACTCGTGGTGGTATCGACGACAAGGCCGACCAAGTTGCCCCTATCTTGACTCTGTTATGACAAGTGTTGTTTTTGTTTCCTCTATCAAGAATGATCACATAATAGACTGGGAGCTAGTGACAGGTGGGGTTCTCCGTTTTTATACCGCTTGCCTTTTTGATGGTTAATAATTTAACACTTGATAAGAAAGATGAAAATGTTATTGAGCGATGCACGCTTTCCGGTCATAGTTCAAATTTCAATTATTGGTCTGAAAAAAAAGTGGTTTTTTCCGTGATATCATAATGCATGCCTTTGTAATGTCGAATAATTGAAATTGATCTTAAGCCAAGTACTGAAAGGCAAGCGATTCGCAACAGCCCAAGTGGCTCAAAGGGTTGCGTGAACTTGTGAAAAAAAGTATGAAAAATGCCGTGTTTCCAAATTGCATGCCAATGGAAAGAATTGAAGTTTTAGTCATAAAACCCTTGTAAAAAAATTGGCAAGCATTCCTCGTTGGTGCAAGTGTTTGAAATTTGGGGGTAATCTTGCATAAATTTTGCACCAATTAGCCGTGATTTCAAACTACCTCAAATGGAGCAAAAACTTCATTTTGAAGTGAAATAATTATAAATTTAGAATGGCATGCATGTTGCTCAAGCCCTTCATATTTTGAATAATAATGAAAGTTGCATAAAAAACTAGCAAAATTTCTGTGACTTCATTCTGCCTGCCATTCTGTATTACATCAATAAATGCTGTTTCAAATCAATTTGGGAAATGGCAAGCATGTTTCTCAAGCCCTTCATATTTTAAATGATGATGGAAGTTGCATAAAAAACACGCAAAATTCCTCCGACTTCATTCTGCCTGCCATTTTATATTACATTAATAAATGTTGTTTCAAATTCATCAGGAAAATGGCATGCATGTAACTCTGTCCGATCCTTGAAAAACTTTGGAAAAAGTGGCAATAAAAAGTAAGAAAATTTCCGTTATTTTATTTTGTATTTCAAAAAACAAATACTTATGCTCCAAGTTGAAATAAAAAAATTTAATGCATATGACATAAGACAAACATTTACAAATGAAAAAAAAAATCAAGAAAATATGCCCTAGAATCAACTTAGTTTGTAATTATAGACATTGCAGGAGGTGAATCTTTCATAATAGTGCAGATTATATATTCAAAGTAATACAATTAGGTTCATAAACAATGTTTATTTCACAATTTTTTTGTGTAAAATTATTATATATGTGATTTCTTCTTTATCATAAACAATACTTTCATACCAGTAAGTTTTCCGTTTGGCATAAATAAGTGAAGAATAGTATGTAAATGAATAGAGTTAAAGAGCATGATTTTTCTTCATTGGGAAAAAGTTGAAACATTTTAAGTTAATAATTGTAGGAAGAGTTGAGTTTCAATCTATAATTTATATAAAGGAAAAAACTTTTCAGAACTCATTTTATAAATAAATATGTTTTATTGGGTATAAGTTCTGTAATTTATTAGAAACACAACGTTTCAACAGCAAAGTGCTGCCTTTTTCAAGTGAAAAGAAATATAAATATAAATAAACAAAATTGTCAAGACAACAAAAATAAAAATAAAAGTACAAATCATAACTAGATTAGTTTAAAATATATTACCTCCTAGGATCGTAGAGCTCTGCCTGTAATTGATGATTCAATATCCACAGGTCTTCAGGAGATAATAATGAAGGTCTAAATAGGGAAATTGTCAACTCTTTGTGGTTCTAGGCCAATCTGGCTCTACTCTTTTTGGTTTGGTGCATAACTGAACCATCCACCGATCTTCAGGAGGTGGTGATGAAGTAACTCTTGCAAGTAGATTCGTAGATACAAATAACTTGAAATTATGAACAAATGATTGGTAGCCATGATCGATTAAGTTCATAACCAGTATTCAAATTCAAATTATTCGGTGATTTTTTAATTTCAATTGCTTCTCTTATAAGCCTCTTGAACCAATTGTTCCCTTTAGCCAGAAGCTTCGTTTTATTGAAGTCAATGCCATGTAATTCTTGAATAACTTGCTCAGCCACAGCAGATTTTTCTGGATGGTTCAATCTTATATGACGAGAATGCTCTTTCAATCTTGTTTCTACAGTCCTCTTGGTTTGTCCAATATATACTTTGCCACATTGACAAGGAATCTTGTATATACCTGGATACTGTAGAGGAAATCTGTCTTTAACATTACCAATAAGATTTCAAATTTTCAAACTGGAAGTGTATGAAGTTTTAATGTCATATTTATGTAAAAGCCTTCCAATTTTATCTGTTATATTGGCTACGTAAGGTAACGTAACAAATATTTTCTTATTATTTGGATCTTGAACAGGTGGCGTGGAATTCTTCTGTCTAAGTGCTTTCTTAATCTGTGTTCTATTATATCCATTCTTCAAGAAAACATCATCCAAAAATTTGATTTCATCAGAAAGTTTACTTGGATGACATAATGAAGAGGCTCTCTGATATAAAGTTTTAATTGTACAAAATTTCTGAGCAGGATGGTGATTTGATGACTGATGTAAATATTGATTTGTATGGGTCGGCTTCCTATATACAGAATGGATAAGTTTGCCATTACCTTGTTTCTCTAGGTAAACGTCCAGAAAAGGAAGACAGTTATTTTCTTCGACCTCAATACTGAATTTAATGTTCCTATGTTGCATGTTAAGATGATCCAAAAAAACATTCAATTCATCTCTACCATGAGGCCAAACAGCAAAGACATCATCAACGTAACGAAGCCAGACAGTAGGTTTCTTCATAGCAGTGTTTAAAGCTTTTTGTTCAAAATTCTCCATGTAAAAATTAGCGATAGAAGGAGAAATAGGGGAACCCATGGCGACACCATCAATTTGCTTGTAGAAATTACCATTAAAGATGAAGAAACAAGAAGTCAAACAATGTTTAAAAAGCTTGGCAATATCAGATGTAAAATGATCTTCTAATAATTTCAGAGTGTCGATGATAGGTACTTTCGTGAATAAAGATGAAACGTCAAAACTGACAAGTAAATCATTATCTGTCAATGTCATATCACTAATCAAATCCACAAAATGACGGGAATCCTTGAAAAACATATTTATTTATAATTTATATATTTTTTATAAAAAAGATACCTGAAAATGACTTCAACAGTCGAAATGATCATCGTAAATTAATAAAGAAAATCATAAATTGAAACTTAACTCTTCCTACAATTATTAAAGAACATGATATTGTAAAAAGGGCCGACAATAAGGACGATAAGGATTGATCGGATGATGATGACAACGACACTTATTCTCAAATAGGTGGTGAAACTACTGAAGAGGAACCTGAAATTGACAATAATTATGATGAAGAAATGGAGATTTGAGCAATTATTGCCAATTTCAGATTCTTCTCCATTCCTATTTATTTATATTATGAAACATCCCATTAGCTATCTGAGTATGATTTTTCTATGATAATAAATTTTTTCTTCTGGTAATAAGCTATTTTATTTTTTCATAATGATAATAATATTTTTGCCTGATAATGAAGATATATCTACTCTTAAGTTCCAGATGAAGGCAATTTAACTTTCAAAAATATATTTTGTTACAATATTCCATCCACATAAGTTATTTACATTCCGGGGAAAAAGTAAGAACATAATTATTATTTTTTTCGTTGTTAATATGTGTGATTATTATTTTATTGATAGCAAGATTCAAAACCTCAAGATTTCTTAAATTCAGAAGTTGGGATGTCAACTGTACATACGTGTTCCATCCTTATTAGGACTCTTTGAAATAATATTATTCTAGTGCCTTATTGGCTGCAATTTAATGTTATACCCAGTTAGAGCTAATACTGATATTAATGGGAAAATTTGATGTTTCCAGTGATTTCAATTGAATATTTTTGGAATTGTTGCTATGAGAACATTACGGATAATTTAAATTGTAGCTCTCTGCAATATTTTGGAAGAGACTCACCTAGGCCATTATTGTTTGAAATAAGTCAAAAAATTTGAATAAATGAATTCGCAGAATAATTCCTGTTAATTTTACTGAATTAATTTACAGGCACTTTTTCTTAATCCTTTTTCCAAAATTTATCAATGATGAGCCTGAGCAACATGCTTGCCATTCTTTGTGTCGTCTAAAAAAAATAATTTTGAACGAAATACACAATGGCATGCAAAATAAAATGACGGCAAGATTACTTCTTTTTTTTTGCAGTTTCCTCAATGCATGCCTCCATTTTTGGCCATCCTGGGGTGCATGCCAATTTCCTCAATAACAATTCATCGAACAAATTACCTATAGTTGAAATGGCATGCAATTTCAAATCATGGCTAATTGGTGCAAAATTTATGCAAAATTACCCCCAAATTTTGAACCCTTGCGCCAACGAGGAATGCTTGCCAATTTTTTCACAAGGGTTTTATGACTAAAACTTCAATTCTTTCCATTGGCATGCAATTTGGAAACACGGCATTTTTCATACTTTTTTTCACAAGTTCACGCAACCCTTTGAGCCACTTGGGCTGTTGCGAATCGCTTGCCTTTTAGTACTTGGCTTTGGATTAATTTCAATTATTCAACATTACAAAGGCATGCAATATGATATCACGAAAAAAACCACTTTTTTTTCAGACCTTTAATTGAAATTTGAACTATGACCGGAAAGCGTGCATCGCTCAATAACATTTTTATCTTTCTTATCAAGAGGTAAATTATCAACCCTCAAAAGGCAAGCGGTATAAAATCGGAGAACCCCACCTGTCACTAGCTCCCAGTCTATAAGACATTGAAAAGTAAATTTCTTCCACCTCATTGTCATATTCAAATCATGGTACAGTCTATACGATTTCATACAGTTTTTGGTTCAATTAAATATTTCAGCAGGTTATTTAACTTTGATCGATGATAGTGAACTATTTATTATTGCATTATATGTTAGCAAAGCATGGTTGATGTATTTAGAATTTCAATTTTAAATTTGCTTCTTTTGATTGATATAGGAATCGCGTTTCAATACCAAATTTACCACAGAGAAGTTACTTGTTTTGGAAAATGATCATCATTCTACAAAATTTAAATATGCAATGTCTTCCAACAGTTTCTTGTTTTCCTGTTCTTAGCTGTATCATACTTATTGTAAGATATTTAAATTCTTGGAAAGAAGCCTTGTTTCAAAGCATTTTTGGGAGATAAAATCTGAACATATTAACATGTGGCTATCATGCCTCATATTTCAAAATATATGAAAACTAAATTACAGTCGTAGCTCTTATCAGCTTGTTAGCATTTTCGGAAACTCTTCTTTCCATGAATAATATCTGGTGGCCTTTGCGTAGCGTTCATTGCTGTTAAAAGTATCAACTACAAAGAAGATGAATGGATTTTCTGACAGATACACTTTAAGACAAATCATCTTTCGGAAACACATCTTTTTCAGTGGTGTATAACAATACATTGCCAGAACAATAAAATTACGACAAAATCATAACAAAAGACAGACGTGGATCCATACTATGAATGGGGTGTATTCATTTTTACTTTTTGGTGACTTGAATAAAGATATATTTTTGCTACAAGAATGAGTCTTTCTTCACAACTCACTGAAAATCATATTATACTCTAGAGTCTACAATATCCCCTCTGTTCTCTTCCAGTTTTAATGTTCAGAGTTCATCAAAGTAGGATCAATCTATTCACATATATATGAAATATGAATGGTTATAGGGTTTTCATTAGTTAATTTTAATGGTTGATGATGTGGCCAATATTCAGAATATTTACAAATAATTGGAAAGCACAATCATTCAATAAATAGAAGATTACTCGTTTTCCATTCTGTGTGTCCATTACATATATGTTCCAGTAGATTAAAGGACGAGGGAAAGGTTTCGTGATATCCAATACCTCAGGGAACCATCATTTGCGTACTTTGGTACCATTTTAAAATACATGTACCAAATTACTGATACTTTTATTAATTTATCTGTTTCACGGACACTTCATAGTCAATTGCTTCCAAACTGCTACTTCGGCTGCATCACGATAGATGGCAATGCTATAGATCCCTATCCCTGTGTGCCATACATCAACTTCAAATGGTTGTACTGATCATTTGAGGCTTGAATAGACTAATGAAGAGTTTCAGTGAGATCAAAGCAAGTGCCTACAGTTGCTTTCCTATTCAAGAAGATGGTGTGAAAATCGACTCCTGAGTTCATATTTTTGTGATACATTCGGGCTATGGATTCCTAATAATTCATAATACTTTCCTAGAATGGTAGAAACTGACATTACGAAACAGCTAATAGATGAAAGATGATTCTAAAGACAGATCTAGTCGTTCAATTATAGTTTTATCCTAGCCATTCTCTCACTGGCAGTATTCTATACTGTGCAAATCAATTGGGACGAAATAAAAAATCGCTTTTTTCAGAAAACAGTCTTTCCATTCGCCTCATATCCCCACCACACATTTTTCTGTATGACGCATGTCCTTCTTTTATCAGAAATTATCTTCTGCAGATTCCCTGGCACTGACTTTACCTGAGAAATGCAAATGCTCTGGATATCATCATCGTGCAAACACACTTGAACAGTATCATCCATCATGCGTTTCTCTGTCGTACAATGCATTCCACCCAAACACACAATACTCCACAATCCTCATCCGATATAAATTAGGTAAACTTCCAGGCCAATCAAGCCTCCTGATTCTATCCTTCAGCATGAAAGCCCTTAGCGGTACCAAACTGTGAAAAGTGGTCAAGTCGCGCTAAAATATCCCGTACAAGGCTTGCACAAATAAAACGATCTCATGCCGTAAGATTTCGATCGATTCAGCCGAATGCTTTAATTAAAAACTAAAACTCTAGCGTTATTAGTCATGAGCACTTTCTTCAGCGGATGTTTAAATCGAAATAATATGTCGCAGGATCGTTGTACATGCGAACACTGGACTGGACATTCCAGCACAACCTAGTTCCTAGTTACAATTCGAAACTGATAGAGGACTATATGCTGACAAATCAAATCAAGATTCCTGATTGGCCCAGGAGTTCAACAAACCTTAATTCCATGTAAGAACGTGTGAAATATTGAGACAAAGCGACCAGGCAAGACGGATTGTACGACAGAAAACAATGCCACTTACGATGATGAGCTCAAAAACACATGCACCAATCCAGTAACACCAAAACGTCTGCAGGAGGTCATCTCTACCAAAAGAAGACATACGTCATTCTGTAAAATGCACTGCAGATCTATGGGGCCAATAAAAACACAGTCCTCTGAAAAAATGCATTTCTTCCCACTACATAGAATACCATCTTGAAATGTAGTTCAATTTCCATAGTGATGATTGTTGAAACAATTGTTATCGAGGGAATCAAGTTCTGCTTGAGATAAACCAGTCATCGGTTGCACACTTTTTCCCCACAAAACAATACATAAGTATACCTGGACCTCATCCGATCTGAGAACAAAAAATCAAATAGACCACATAATTATTTCAAGAAAATGGAAAAGCTCCTTTCAGGACATTAGAAACAGACGAGGCGCTGACAATGCCAGCGATCATCACTCACTTACTACAGGTATCAGAATGAAGATAGCAGCAATCAGTAGAATAAAACAAGATGTCCCAGAAAACGTTCCAATCTTGATAAACTTGAAATTCTGTTGGTACTGACAAGATTTGAAGCACAATTAGACGAAGGAATAGAAGAATCAGAAGAAAGCTCAGCCATCAACCATAAAGAAAGATGGCTAAAAATGGATACATAGAATCAGCAGAAGCTACTCTAGAAATTAGCAAGATTGAAAGTAAGTCATGGAACTTGGATGAAACTTGGGACAAAATAAACGAGAGAAAACTTAGAAAAGGTGAAATGAATGCTGTAAAAACCAATATTGGAATGAAAGACTTGTAGACTTTAATCAACAAAGAGGTCAAACGATTCACACGCAGAAATGAACGTAAGAAAATGAGCGATCCAGCTAATTTAGCGAGCTCTATCAAATAACAAGAAAACTTGCAAACAAAAATATTGGTCGCGAATACCCTGTGCGAGCCACTCAAGAAGGACTATTCACGGCCCAAGACGAGCAAATGCATAGATGACATGAACATTCCTAATACGTCCTACGTTAACCCACAGACTCCACAGATGCAAACAACGCCGTACGTCCAGACCCCTCTCAACTTTTGCAAAGACAGCCACAATATATTTCAGACCCTACACATAAACTGAAAATCAAAAAAGCTTTGGAAGCCTTGAAGAATCATAAAGCTGCGGGCACTGATAGCTTTTCTGCAGAGCTACTCAAAGTTAGCACAGAACCGGCTATAAACATGTTGCACTCCATCACAAATATAATATGAGATGAACGAAAGATTGGAATACTGTCTCTAAGGCCCAGTATTCCAATGTTTGGATTACGAAGATTGTAGATTAATCCCATCTTTAGTAAGGAATGTAATAGTTATTAAGGTATCAAGAGAGTTAGAAGGACAATAATGCCTGAGGTCAACAGTGTACGGCATTATTGTCTGTTCAACTCCCGTGGTGCCTCCAATGTTTAATGTCCGATTTTTGTTGTATCTCAATCAAAATTTTTAGCAATGCATGTCCTGTCATTGTTATTTCTGTCAGAGAAATTACTCTAGTTACTTGCTGTAACTAGGAAACATAATGCCCTCGGGTATAATTTATTATGTGATTACCCTGAAATCAGTGTTATTATGAAAACAATAATAAACTACTAGGATATTAGAACAATTATTATATGAACTGGAAGTGGATGATAGGGCCAGATTTCCACTATAATTCTTCTCCATTGCATTAACATTAGTGAAGTCATCGGAAGTATGATAACTTTATGAATGGATGTCAGTGAAAACTATTCTTTTTTGCAGCCCCAGTCAACAAATTCAGGATCATCGCGCTTTTCTGGTTATATTTGGCAACATAACGTGACCACTGTTTTCAAGGGTACCTTGTGACGTGACTTAGTTCTAATCGAAAGTGAAATTATAGCGTGTGACTGATTTCATTCTAACATGTGATGTATATGTTATCAGTCGCAGAGAGGTCATTTTGTGTTTTTCGGCGTTTTTATGTTCGACAATTTCCTAATCGTTTGGGCTGTTTTTACAAAAATAATGTCCCGTCAAACACAAAGGATTTTATCGATGCTAATTTTGGTATTGTGTAGATTAACTTGTTATGAGCTATTGTGATCATAACCACATCTAATCAATATTAACAAAGTGGAACATTTTTATATACAATTTGTTCCGAATGGCTAAAAGTAATACACCCCTCTTTATATGATAATTTTATACATTTCGATTCAAATTAAAATTCCGTCGACTGTCGGAGCCAATATAAGTGAAAAACTTTATTAATAAGCCAAGTATCTCTTTCTTCTTGGAATCCATGCATAGATATTTTATTATCACAGAAATATTTCATATGAAAACTGTTCCGGAATTTGTTTATAGTACTGTAGTCTCTACCAGTCAAAATAATTCACCATGTGCTGAAAATGAGATCTCTACTAGATCATTCGATCCATAATCAATTATCATAAGACTATATTGTCACTATTGTGAGAGGAATTTGTGACATATATGTTGATGATTGCTGCTTAAAGACTCAAGTGTATTACCTCTATGGAACATTTTTTGCTCTCAATTTTGTTTAAATGTTTCTATTCCGAATTTTTATTGGCTGGATATTTGTACTGAACCATCATTTTGGTGATTCATATCTTTCCAAATGCTTGAAATTAATCAATGAAAGTGCAAATTTAGCGAGGCAAATTCAAAGTTCTAGAACGCAACACCATTGGTTAAGGCAAAATGTGACGTCAAATACTATGCTAACAAGTGCGCACTGCTTACATTTGTACGGCATTGCAGGCTTTTGATCAAAAACATAGTAATAACGTGTGTGTTGTAAATTCATTTATTATTAAAGTGTGATCTTAGCATCCTAGTGAGATTATGAATCATTAAAGACACTGGTTTTGTGGAAGCACAATCGGATAATCTGTCAAGAATAGATCAATTCATGATGTCATCTTATTTTCTCTCAAATCCAAAATTTACGTCGGCTGAAGTAAAAAGATTTAACACTGCAAAGTATTTATCCAATAATAACACATTATGGACGCTTTTCTAATAAATACAATCCGAAATATGATGAGCAGTGAGCATAACCTATAATTTTTATCCATTTTAAAACGAGCAAATGATAAACGAAGCCACATACATACACTGAATTTTATCGCTAAAACTAATCACATATAATGCTATTAATGATCTGTCAAGTTTATTATGATACCTTATCTCTTCTGATAGCCTTACATCATTTCTTACGTATTTTAAAACCTGTCTAGATTGGAAAAAAGACTTCATTAGGTACATTTCTGATAGTATTTTGCATTCAGGCACAATGCAATACTTATGAACTGACTTTTGACTTTTTTTAATGCTGAAATAAGTCAAGAACGAAAACATCTGCAGTAAACAATGGACTGTAATTTCACTGGACATGGTATTTGACGTCACCTATAAAGCGCGCGAAAATGGCGGCGTTTAAACAGCTCAAAATTATTCTCAATTTCAAATATTTTTTTAAACTTGATTACAGCACTTTTGAACATAACTCATATTTTTTTTCTATGCTATAACGATGTAAACAGTGAATTAGAAATATAAAATGAATTCGTCAAAATACCCTATTATAATTCGAGAAGAATAAGTTCATACGGTAAAATTTGGTAGAGAAAGTGCACCCAAAATAGTGGCATAAGTATTAGAGTATTGGAAATATTATGAAAGAGACAGAAAATAATACTCGGGCGAACAGAGGGAAAATGCCTGTGTTGTTTGGAAACAGCTCAGGAATTACTTTTTGATAAAAACAAAGTTCACAAATTCCTTCTTTGGAATTGAAAAGGCTCGATGTTTCCACATCTCGCGAATATTTTACGCGCCACCTTGAAAGTTCCGAAGTTATCTGCCAATCAGAGCGTAGTAAGACTGTAAAATAAGTCAGGAAATTACTTTTCCAACATGTGCAAATCTGGCGTAGCGATGTAGTCTGAATTTATAAAGAGAAAAATGTAAGATTGAAAATTCTTGTTGATATTTGTTGCAGTATACCGACTGGGAACACGTTAGTGATGGTTACCTCAATCAGAAGATGATTGGGGATGTTGTTGGAGACTATTTCTTCATTTGTCCCACGAATCATTTCGCTCAAGCTTTTGCTGAACACGGGATGAAGGTCTACTATTACTTTTTCACTCATGTAAGTATTGAAATCTCTCTCATTACTCCCACGTTCTGTATTCACTTGCACGCATCAAATATTTGATGAAAAATTTGACTGGTCCAATTTATTGATGTTACACTTGGAATTGTCTGTTAAAGTGCCAGAAATTTTTCTACTTTTAGTAATATTCAAATTAGATACACATGACGCTAGATATTTTGATTGCTTTTGAATTGTACACAGCTCTCAGTGTGATTATAATTTGATACGTCAATTTTGCACACCTAATCACGAATAGACGGATCTTATTAGATGTCATACAATATCCACTATTCTAAACTGATCGTGTTGTTGGAAATATGAATAAAGAATGAGGTAATTACTTGTTGAGTGAGCTGCAGGATTTATAATGAAAAATATGCTACAATTTACCTTACTGTTCATGACAGTAATGAAATGGATAAAATGAAGTTTGTGCGGAACGCAATTGATAATTGAAACATGAAGTCAGCCCATGATGTTGATATAATGAAATAGTAAATCCAGATCTTCGATTTGTAGTTGCGTAGTATATAATTTAGTTTCTTAGATTCCCAACCTCTTGACATCTATACAAAGTATTTCTTAATTATCAGAGACTTCTGCAGACAAATAAAACTTATTCCATCTGTTTGAACCACGGCAAGTCATGCCGGACAAAGTTACTGATTTCCACCCCTATTCTATGAGATGGTTTATGTATCCTGAAACATCATGACAGGCTTCGAACAACAGTCGACGTTAACAAGATGAATAATGCCACCCACACTGACACTGCACAGAGAACCGTAGAGATAGAGATAACGCAGTATGTATTGAGGGGGAGCTCTGTCTCACAGAAAAACTTTAATTTATAGCACTAAATGAAATTTCATGATACGAGTACACCGTTAATCAACAGAACGTGATCATCTGCAGGACGTGATCATCCGAAAAACTCTCTATAGTCTTCTCAATCGTAAAGTAGAAACAAAATTTTTTGATAGTGAGGAAGGTCTCTTTGATTTTCAAGGAAGAAGACAGCAGTTTTAGATTAATTTTTTTTAGGTGATGGCCTCCATCTGCGTTGAGCAGAAATGAACAACAAATGAATAATAATTGTCTATTGATGTTTGTCGGTTCTAGATTCAAATAGCTTCAAAAAATTGATTATGTAAAGCGAAATTGAGCAGACGTGAACAAAATTCAACGTTCTTGCGTCCAAAAATCAAGCTCTGTTATCAAAGCGGTTAATGTCCACTCCTGCCACGGTTAGTTGAATTTAACTGAAGGTTTCCAACAATAGTTGAAAAAATACAAAAACTGTTGGTATGAAAAGTGGCTTCTGAGCGGAGCTAACAGTGAGGAATGAGTTAATTTGGATGGTGCATTGTTCGCTTGAAAAAATACATTTCGAAATTGGTTCCATAAGAGTATTCAATGAGCGGTTTTTGAGTTGGGCAACAGATCTCGTGGTGATTGTATAGTTGTGACAATGTTCATCTGCCAAGAATATTTAATCAATCATTCATCAAGTTTTAATAATATTCAAGCTGTCCCTCTGCACAAATTTTTTTTTCACTTACTCACTTAATCCTGAAGCCTATTTACCTTTCAAAGTGTGCGGTTGGTGGTTGTTACTTTTCTGGTTTATTCTGCTTGTTCTTCTTTTGGTATCCTCTTCCATATTTGCTTTCATTTTTCTCTGATTTTGCTCAAGTGGCCTGCTTTTTTCCATTTACATCCCCTCTCTTCCAGATCATTAATCACTTCTTCTTTCCATATTTTCCTCGGTCTTCCTCTCTGCTTTGTTTCTGCTATTCTTACTTCGTGCACTTTTCTTGTTGTTCATTCTTCTCCCATTCTTTGTATATGTCCTCACCATCTTGATTGTCCTTCCTGTATCATGTATTATATTGGTTTTACATTCAATGTCTCTCTATATTCCTTGTTTCTCATCCTGCCCAAGACTGTTCTCCCTTCTATTTTTCTCAGGAAACTCATTTCTGTGCTGTTCAATTCACTGCGTTGTCTTTCTGTTGTTGTCCATGTTTCTGATCCGTATGTCAGGATGAACACAGCTACTTCTTTGTATACTTGTTTTCTGATTTCCTTTGATATTTCTCTATTTGTTTATATAATGCTCTTCAACGCATCAAATAGTCTACCTGTGGCCCCTGTTCTTTCCCTTATTCATTCACTTAACTTTCCGTCATAGGTCAGTTATGTTTCTAGATACTTGAACTTCTTAACTTCTTCTATAGCTTCTCCTTCTATCTTGATTGTGTGATTTCCCAGTTTCTGCTTATGATCATCGTCTTGGTTTTATTGTGGTTTATCTTCATGTTTTTTTTCTAGGTGTCTTCTAATCTCTACATTTTTGTTTTGTGTGTCTCAGTCTGTTCCTATAAGTATTATGCCGTCTGCATAGCATATCTCTGTTACCTTCACGGTTTTCATTTCCCACTTCCTATTACATACTCTTTCGCTTCCTTTTTTGCTTGTTTTATTGCTTTGTCGGTCACTAGTGTAAAGAGTAACGGGCTCAATATGCAGCCTTGCCATACGTCTTTTGTAGTTTTGAACATGTTTGATATTTCATTCTTTGTTCTTATTTTGTTCTTGGTCTTTTTGTATAAACTTTGTATACCTCTTATTAGTCTATTATCTACTACTCTTTCTCCAAGCGTCTTCCATATGTCTTTCCTATCTATTCTTTCAAAAGTATTCTGTGGGTTTATGAAGGTCTTCTTGTTTTATTGTTTTCTCGCTCACTTGTCCCATTATACTTATGGCATCGTTAACTCTTTTGTTAGGTCTGAAGCCGTATTGGTTATCTTCTAGAATTTTTTTTACTTGGATCCTCAGTTTCTTCCCTAAAATTTTAGCAAACACTTTGGCTGCTGTACTTGGTAGTGTTATTCCTCGGTAATCTTGGCAATCTTTCATGTCACCTTTCTGCTCATGTATGGGGCATATTATACTTATTTGCCAGTCTTCCGGTGCGATTCCTATGCTTACTACTTTATTATACATCTCCTTCAGTCTTTCCATCGCTGTATCTGTTGCTTTTTCAAGCATTTCTGATTTAATCTTATTATATTTTGGAGCTCTACTCACTCAGGTATTCTTCAGTGCTTCTTTTATGTCATATAATGTTTTTTCTCCTCTTGCTTGAGCCTTATCTCCTGTGAGTTCAATTTTCTGTTCTCCTTCACATCTTTTTTCTTCCTTATCTCTTCTCCTTCTAATAGCTCTTTGAAGTATTGTCTCCACGTTTCCATTATCTCTTTCTTTTTTGTTCTTGGTCCTCCAAACTTGTTTTTAATGTTATGTAACATTTGTGTCTTTCCCTTTCTGACTTTCTTTATAATCCCGAAGAATAGTTTTTGATTGTCCTCATACGCTGTTTTTATTGATTTTCTAAATTCTGTCCATTAGTAGTTCTCTGCCTCTATTACCTCTATAATTCGATGTTTTGCTTGAAAGTTTTCCACATTTCTTCTATTTCTTCATGTATATGTTCCTCTTAGATTCTAGTTCAATTCTCTTGGTATTGTAGCTTTACATCTGTATCGTTCAGTCAGTAACATCTTATTTTATTGCTTATTGCCTTTCTCTTCTCTTGCTCTGGTTCTCTATATTTCTTGCCTTCAATGGGAGAAGGACACACAGCTGAACGACATGAAAAAAGAACTTCAGGATCGACTCCAATATAAATATTGAAGTTGACTGGATGAGTGAATTTGAGTGAGTAAAAAGTCTTGGGAATTCAGTCAATATGTTTTATTTTCTTTCCTACTTTACAGTGCTTGGTCAACGTCTTCCACAGATGCAGGTTGTGGCATTTGACAAATGGAAAAAAAATTTTTTTTCCGCTATTTTATTAAACTCGACATCACATTTCATGTACATTATTAATTTGTCACAATTTAAGTTCTTTTCACTTCTGAAGATGGCTGAGGTACAGCCGAAACTGTAAAGTAGGAAAGAAATTGAAACATATTGACTGAATTCCCAAGACTTTTTACTCACTCAAATAAATATTGAATTTAACCCTGAATAAATAAAAACAGCTCACAATTTGAAATGATTTAGGATACTAATTTTCCTCAGCAGGTATAAATATATGCTCTATCCAATCGCTCCTAAAATGTAATCAATATTTTTCAGTCCAGTGTGATTCCATATTCATAAGTTCTTTCATTCAAGTTGGTTCTTACATCCTTGAGTGATAATGAGCTACTTGAATTTGTAGAGCAGTTTCTCCTTCGTTCACACCGCTGCGAAACTTGTGACCAAATTTTCAAGTCATATTATATTGCTTCATGAATCTTCTTTCTCAATATAAGAGAAGGTAGAATTTAATGTAAATCAACACACGACTTGCGTGCAACTGATTTGCAAGTAAAGTGCTCATTAAATTTTTACTACCTTAGTTGTGCAAATATAATGCATTTTCCTACTTTTAATAAATGGTTAACTATTTTGTTTTATTGTTATGAGTTTTTCATTGTAAGATGCTATTTACAGATGTCCTGAATTACCTCATTTAACAGTTGCTAGAAAAAATTAGTAGTGAAAAGGGAGCCATCGACTTATTACTGTTAAGTAGTGGAATGGGTACCAAAAAACACTTATTCCTAAACAAGTGAGTGATTTATTATAGATTATAATCGAATTTTCACAATTGTCCTTGTAATTGGTAAGCAGAATGGTTCAATTTACGAGGTAGCTATTCTGAAAATTATGGAATGGCCTACAATTTTGATGTAAGTAAAATCTTCATCCCAGTTATTGAATTAAAAACATTTTTAATCAGTCTTGTGATTAATTGGATCATGAAATAAGAATTTTTAGTCCAATTTAAGATATTCAGAAAGAAGTGGAAATGCTACTTAACGGTAATTTTCAAAAGTTCAGAGGTCAATTTTGAATTTTACAAGCAAGAATTGCTCTTGAGTTCAGCTCCAAAAAATCATTACCGTTGAATAAAATATGTCACTTCTCGAAATGAATTCTCCAAATAAAATGCTCATTGTGAATCTATATGTTCATTTGGTTTGTATTGGGAATTTTTCTTCTTTTTGTTACTTATTAATTAATTCTGTTCGATCGATTTGCTTCATGCAATACTTTAATGCAGGTTTCATGGATTATTCATGAAGAGCAAAACTGGCTTTGAGTTATTCACATGATTATTTACAAATTTATCAAATATTCGGATGGATGAATGATATGCAGCCATGATTAGGGTTATATGCTGGATTTAAATTGGAATACTCCTTTTGAATACTAATTTGTTCGGAAGTACAATATTGAAATGCTGAACATCATCAACATATCTTTTTTGAATTGTTGTTATCCGAAGCACTGGAACTATGAACATTGAATTCTGTGAAAAAATGTTTTATTGAAAATGTTGTGGGTGGAAGAATAACATGAAATACGGTTTATTTAGCTTGTGGAGCCATTATCGTAGCTATGATTCTTGAAGAAAATATATGTGGGCGAAATTTGAGTTGATTGTTGATTGGTTCGTTTGAGGCAATGACGTGATTTTTTTATGTATGTGATATTAATAATTGGATATTTGAGTAACATTTTACTTCATGCGTAGTGTTCATTACATACAGAGAAGATATGCTTCTATTTTGAATCATGTTTTTGTATACGGAAAGAGATCTTGATTAAATATGCTGCTTGACCTATTGAATGAAAGATATTCAAGTCATGATGTTATCTTTTTCATTTTGATGTAAAATCCATAGCTGCTCTAATATAATTGGCTATTAGGGAAAATAAATATCCCTTCTAACTTCTTGATGATAGATTTTGTTTGATGTGGTTGACATTACATGAAATGGAAATATCGATTTCCTGCTTTCTTTAGACTTTGTAATTGAATATTTGGACCCGTTAAGAATTATGTGGTAGCAAGCAAAATACAAACGCAAAATTAATTTCAAACTTTTGTCGTAAACAACAAGACAACACACAATGTTTTGTATGCTTCACTAATAAAATAAGATGGTATAACTTTATTGTTGTGACTAAGTTGACAATACTATGAAAATAGGAATAAAAGATTCTCATGAAGTCTGCTGGTTTTGTTACAAGACAATTCTTGAAACGCAACTGGTTTTTCTGTGAGTAAAGTCTTTTTGAGAAGCCAATGTATTACACTAGTACTACAAATGTAACAATTGTTACAAATTAATGCTACCACGGACTGAAAAAATGAACTTAACCGGCAGTGTCTATATCGCACCTCTTCGGAAGAGATGTACTGTGGAAAAGAAAACACTGTGGCTTCAGAGAATTCAATAATCAGAGCTGCAGAAAAACTATTGAAATTCTCAAATGCAAACTATGATTTGTGATCTCTCTCTATTACGATACTTACGATTCGCGTGATTCTCTTTTATCGTTCACATTGAAGATATATCGTAATTATTATTGCATGATGCTCCAACAACAATGAGTATGTGAAATGCTTCACCGTGCAAAATATATCTAATATTCTGTGCGTATGGTACTCCAGACACTCAGTGACAGTACCCTTATAAGACAATTGCCACTAGCAACAGTCAGCCAGCAGCTAGTCCAACAAAAATAGCTCTCTTCGATCCATACGATCGATGCCAGATGCCACGTCACACGCCACCTTTCTCGCTGCAATTCTCACAAAACAGCAAACGTGAAATAAAAATACCAATCTCTAGAGTTGTTTTTATGCAATTTGCCCATAGCGCAAACTAGAATTAGTAATGGTTTTCTGTTCTTGGATCTTTTTGTCGAGATTACAATCTCAGCAAAATAACGTGTCTTGTGATTTATTTGGTTTTTATTGTTGGTTTAGAGATTTTGTTGTTGTGCGGTTGGCAACAAATGGATTCACTGCAGTATTTGAACGAACTCTACTTCATTGCTGGTTGGAACAATTTTGTGTCTAGACTATACTGATACACTATAATCAACACAATGCAACGAAATAATATTGGTAAATATTTTATTGGCTTTGGCAATCTTCAGGAATTGTTGGGAGACTCCACTTGAGTAGTGAAATTTGAAATGCTCAAATCTCATATCAATAGCCAAGCTTCCAACAACGATTTAAAATCGATGAACATTTATATAAATTTTTCAAGCATTCTCCCAATGATACTTATTTGTCTCCACGAGTATCGATGATTTCTGCGAAATTGTTCAACTCAATTATTCTTCATATTGTTGCTATATATATATAACTAACGGTTATTTGGAAAGAGTAGAGGTATTGCTGCTATATTTATTATGAGATATTGGTGTTTCATTTCGAAACTCTGATTTGGGTATATCAGAGAAATTCATTGGGAATTAACTTGGGATGCTCTCAAAAAGAAATGATGTCAGAGCCCCAGGTTTCATTACTGAGTTCGATACTAATGAATATGTGAAGTTGTCATGTGTACTTGTGTTCAGTTCCACACTTTTACTGTTACTTAGAATTTTTGTTTTTGTTAATGTATTTCAACGTCTATTCTGGCTGGAAAAAAACAATGACTAAGAATAGGCGCAAAATGGCAAAGGCATATTTCTACGAATAGTGATCTAAGGGAGGCTTGTCTCTACAATGATCCACATCTTGCTCAGCACTCTTTTGGAACACGGCAGTACGTACTCCTTACTCTTTCTGGAAATCACTCGACCTCCGTTATGAAAACAAAAAGGATACTTCCAATCTCTATCTACGCGCATTAGTGACACCATCTCCCAAACTTCATCCAGTTATTCAAAACCACTTTTAAATCTCTATTAAAAACAAAATAAATATGAGAGAATTCCAATCTCCATCCAATCAATGCCCATTTTTGATGAATAATGAATAGTTCATTTATTATCGTTATTTTCCAATACCTTTCTATTTTTAGTACAACACGGAACTGTATATACCTATGTTATCATCTCTTTACTCTTGGCTCAGCCCACGTTGAAACATGAAGATAATAATAAGACTTCCCACGCATTTGTTCATGAATGAAAGTTCAACACCAAGTCGAACTCGAGAAAACATATTTCCGTTCATATTCCAAATATCAAGGGTCAAGAAGACTCAGAGATTTGTTCCAAATTTCAATCGCTTTTCATATGGTATGTCAGTGTTTATCAGCCTTTATTTATTGATCGATATTTATATGGAAAGAGGTATTTATAAGGACGAGTGCCTTCGGAAAACCTTTTATTTTTGGTGTATATAGTATTTGCAGGAAACATTCACAAATTGTTTTGCTCTAATGTAGTAATTATTGCTGTCATAGCAATACTGGATTGAAAGAGCGTGCGGCCTGTAGCAAATACCATCTAGATGCCTTATCACAACTTGAAAAATTACTTTTATGGTTTTCAACTTGATTAAAACATTTTTTTCACACTTTGGCAGGCGTTTGTGCTGAGATTCCACAATATACGGAGCCTGCAGCATTTGCTCCTCTTGCAATGTAGCTAATCATACCCTGATTACAGTACAATCACAAAAACAATAATTCCGAGTAATAGTAAAATTATGCAGTCATATATACTAATTATGCTAGATAAGAGGGTGTGGCTCAAATCTACAGTGGTTACATTTAAGAGATGGTACAAAAGACGTTGAAACAATAGAGGGGGCGTGGCTTGAAGCTACGAAACTTCCTTAGTTGAACCATCGTAGCTTCATGCCACGCCCCCTCAATGAATTCAGCAAATGTGTTGCATCTAGCAAAATTTCAACATTAGTTTATTGTATACCATACGAATGCAATTTATATTTTCAATATTTACAAACTGTTTTGCTCTAATCTAATTCTTGCTTTTATGGCAATGCTGGATCAAGCTTGCGTGCAGCCTGTAGCCAATTCTATCTAGATGCTTTATCTCAATTTAAAAATATATTTTCATAGTTCCAACTTGATTGAATTCTTTTTTCTGCTTTGGCCGGCGTTTGTGCTGAGATTTAACAATAAACAAAGCCTGTAGCATCAGCTTCTTCTGCAATGTGGCTAATCATGGTCTGATTACTGATTTTTCATGAAATCATCAGCAGTACAATCACAATTATTCTGAATAATAGTGAAATTCTGCTGTCATATATACTTATTATGCTAAATATGAGGGTGTGGCTTGAATATATAGTGATTTAACTAAAGAGATGGTACAATAGATGGTGAAACAATAGAAGGGGCGTAGCTTGAAGCTACAAAACTTTCTTAGTTGAACCATTGTAGCTTCTTGCCACGCTCCCTTTATAAAAGTTCATCATATGTGTTACATCTACGAAAACATCAACATTAGTTTATTGTATACTATACATAAGCAATTCATATTTTTAACATTTAAAAGCTGTTTTGCTCTGATGTAATTCTTGCTTTCATGGCAATGCCGGATTGACTAGCGTGCAGTTTGTAGCCAATTCTATCAAGATAACTTATCTCAATTTGAAAAAACATTTTCATGGTTCCAACTTTTTTGCTACTCTTGCGATGTGGCTAATCATGCTCTGATCACTGACTTTTCATTATATCATCAGCAGTACAATCTCAAAAACAAAAATTATGAATAATAGTAGAACTCTGCAGTCATATATAAAAATTATATTATAATTGATAAGAGGGTGCGGCTTGAATCTACAGTGGTTTAACTTAGGAGATGGTACGACAGTCATTAAAATAATAAAGGGGGCGTGGCTTGGAGCAAAAAACTTCTGTAGTTAGATCATTGTTGTTCCAAGCCACGGCTCCTCTATTGTTTCAACGTCTATTGTATCATCTTTTTAGTTAAACCACTGTAAATTTAGGCCACACCCTCTTATACAGCATAACTTGTATATAAGACTTGAAATTTATTGTTATTTATAATTTTTGTTTTTGTTATTGTATTTTATAGTCTATTCTAGCTAAGAACAAGTAATGACTGAGAATAGGTGCATGGTGGCACAGGCATGTTCCTACGTACAGTGATTCAGGGGAGGCTTGATAGAAAGTCCTGCTATCTCGCTGTGGAGCTTTGAATGTAGACTCTATAATTCGTGAAAGAGAGAATCAATAAGGTTTCCCTAGGTGAATACATGAAAATTAGAAAATTATCAATAAAACAGGTGAAATCAGGGAAACAGAAAAGTGCAGAAATATAATATGAGGCAGAATGATTACATAAGTTCAATTAATGATCGAGATTGATCTTATAATGAAAGTATTCTTGTCATGGAGGTGGTTCACATATCGAGCCGCAAAGACTTAGGCTTTAGCCCGCGTAACGAGCTGAACCCTAGCTTAAATACCAACGCTGTGAATATTAGTATATACAGTCTTCAACGTTTCTGTTTCTAGAGCTCAATCATCTTCAATTACAGTCCATATAAGTATTGAATATACTTGCCTTGACGCAAATATATTGAACCAGGAAAGCTTATGGAAAATTGCTGCCCCAGAAACCAGCCTATGCCAATCTCATAATTATAGTAGAACTGTAGATGTGAGATCAGAATCGAATGAAGAATTAGATTTCAATTTGAAATTTGTGATCTCAGAATCATAACCACTCATCTGATTCAAGAAAATGAGGTTACTGAAAGTGAATTTTAAAGGGATGATATTATTGGAAGGAAGCATATATACTAATTCTAGATGATCATAAAAGCCATTGGCAATATTTTGCGGTAATTAGAGTTTACCATTATTCAAAAACAAATTTTCAGACAAAATTGATGTTCTCCTTCTAGTATTAATGGACTTCTAGGAACAATGAAGACCAATTTCAATGCTTTGTTAATATTGTAGAATGTGTATTAATATCATGTTATGGATTTGAAGTAGTGGGAGTTGTTTGAAAAGCTAGCAGAAATGCATATTATTGTGAATATTGACTTGGCATTTTCTTCGAGGAGTATATTTTCAAAATTACTCAGAGAAACATGCTGATACCCCTGTCAATTTTGCATCACAATCAATTATTCCCCAACCAATAAAAACAAAGGAGGAAAATATAGGGAAAAGAATGAAACGTCCCGATATATTTATAACATTTGTTTTTATATTTTAACAGTATTGATGTGATACGATAACCATGATCGTTTACACGTTATTCGCCGGAGGCAGTACTATAAACTGCGTCTTGGTACTTTGCCGCCGCAAATTTTGCGTCGAAGGCGGCTCTGACCTGAAAGAAAATTGATATTGCCCGATAGGTTTTCAATATCCTGACAGCAGCGGCTTTCCTCGGATTCAAGACCCGAGACTAGGATTTGAAATGAAGTGGCGAACAAACCACCGATTGTGTATCTAGATGCATTGGGTGAAGCACAATGGATTTACTGTTGGGTTGGAGGAGATTCTTGTTTTTGAGATCGAGTGAAGACATCGAAATTTCGCAGATATCTTTCAAGTTTCTGTGTGTCAATATTCGATAGAATAACTAGCCGATATATAGATTAGTTAATTATAGCAAAAATAAAATGGATGATCTACTTGTACCTACTAACCTTGATGTTGAATTTTTTATTGGTAAGAGTCATGAAATCATAATATATTTGAGGTACCCATGATTCTATACTGTCATCAACATACATTATTGACAGAACTTCAGGTATAGTCTGTTCGATCTTTGCATTGAGATATCAAATGCGCTTCAACATTCTCATCCTTTATCAAAAAAAATTAGAAATCTATACTTTTTCTCAAGAATCCTTTTTCAGACTGATAATGAATATCCTTTATGATGGATCTATTCAACTGAATGTTTTTGTATCTTATTCAATTGGGTCGGATCTCTAGCTCTTTGGTCCTTAGTCCTTTAAGTGCTCCATCCTGAATAGATCTGAGTGCGCTGCGGCACAGTGGCGCACTCTATTTTTATTATAACGTTTTTCACCTCTTTTTTAAATAATAGTTTTATGTGTTCACTCGGATCTGTATTAGCTGCGAGGCGGTTGGGATATCTTTAGTGGTAGAAATTGCTGAACTTGTTGAAGAATTCTAGCTTATGATATTCTTCTGATAATCATTGTGATGAATCAGCTTCGAACAATGAGGTTGTTAATGTGCTCCAAAGAATGAATAGCCAGTTTTGTCAAACTCTGTTCAACTTTTGTTATGGAATATAAATAATGAGGACAAGATCTGATTTAATATAGCTATTGTCAGTCCTGGTCTGGAGAATAACAGAAGTTAACATGAACAAGCGCACGCAAAGGAATCATTATGATGTTGAATGATTCTTTTTAAAATCAATAGGAATATTTCTTATTCATCCACATTTTCAAAGCATGATAAACGATTGAGTATATTGTATTTGTTTGTTCCAGTTTTCTACACGTAATAAACAGACTTTTCTTCAAGTCAATTTCTGGAGTCTGCATAAAAATGACAAATTGAAGCACGCTTATGAATAGGAGAATGAACTGTATTACTTCACGTTTCTTGATGTTGTTTTGCCATGAATCCATAACTGAAAAATTTGATTGAACTGTTCATTTTGATCCCACTTGAAACAATCAATACAATAAAACAAAGTTTTGTCTGTGAGAATAGAAGTACAGAAAACGTTCCTCCCAAATATATTCTGCATAAAACAACGGAACAAAGAAAGAAACACATTTCAAGAAATAAGGAAAAATATTCCATTTCTGTCTTGTCCCTTGATAACATTCAATCCCAACCAGAGATTCAAATCCCTGGTAGTCGTACGCGCGCACTACCGCCATCATTTCTCTTTATTCTTCTGTGTATTGACCTACGACATTACAGTGATTTGCTTTTCACTTCCGTTTCTTGAATCAACATTTGTTAATTTGATTTTTCTTAATGACATCGTGTTGAGCTGTTTCATGGAATGCCTATTTCGGTATGAATTTCGTGAAATAGCAAGCAAATATTGGGCGGGATTAACAGTAGAACTCCGAGGATCGTTTAAGTGGTCTTTAATTGAAAGGACTTCAATTTCGGCTTGATGAGAAAGTTGGAACTGGAAGTTAACTTCGGGTTCTAGAAAATTTATATCCTTATTAGTTACCATCACGTCAAATATATCGAATACAACACTTTGAAACCCTGAATCTGTCTTCGTTATTAAGTACTGTACCATTATTGAAAAACATTATAGTCCTGAGTGTCTGTTCCCAATATATATTCATGCGGCTAATTTAGTGTCTGATGCTTCTGCTCTTACTTTGAACATTGTTGTCCTTTTCTACACAGTCCTTATCCATCAAACTGCTTTTTTGGTAATATCGTTTCTTTCTTGAGCTGTTCGTGATACACATACAGTTAGTACTGTCCCAACTATTGGAACAGTTGCACGTACATCAAACTTTGGTTCAACTCAGATCCAGTTGAAATTGTGGACTGCGGATCTTGAATTCTTCTTTAGCGACGAAACATAAGGAGACGTTCAAGTATTACTTGAGCATTTTCAGAAGTAAAGTGTGTACATTCATCTATTTTTGATAACAAAGTGGTACAGGAGTTTGAAAATATATTTTTGGGAGACACTTTCTATTCCAGATTTGATGGACTAAAAAAGATAGGATGCAATATTGTTTCAAACATATACCAATTTGGAGTACTGTATTCATTTTTGACTTTACTTCTCATGCAAATGAGAACACATAAAATCAACAAGATAATTATGTTAGCCTAGCTTCGAGATTTGAGCAATTTTATGTCACCGACAATATGATCCTATTGGTTAGGCCTTGAGACATACTCTATCTCTTGATTTTGGACGTTCCAAGTCCAAACAGCTCATCATCAGATAGAGAAATGAAGTATGTCTAAAATTTGTTGGATTTCTAAAGGCTTCATCCTTCTCAATACAATTGTGTATAAGTTTCTGCATCATGTCTAACATTATATTGTTTTATTCCCGGTCTTCTACTAATTTATAGATATTTGCTGTATTTTTCTTCCAAATAATGCCTCTTCATCATTGACACTTTGTTATCGTGTTTAAATGAAATCAGCCCTATTTCTGAATCAGTGCCCAATCTAAAACTGATTGATACCCAAGTTACATTCTGCGTGATCAGTAAGAATAAACTAAAATATCGTTCACTTTTAATCTAATCGGCACGGAAATGTGTTCTTGCTATGTAATCTTGGTTATCATTACCTTTCTTGGAAACAAAAATTTCATTATTCTTCCTGAAGATCAGTTATTGATTAAGCTGGACTTAATACTCAATACTATGGTACTAGTTCGAGAAAAATGTAATTACAGAGCATTAAAAATGGCCTACCAATATAAAGGAGCATCGCTTATTCAAATACCAATACTGTCTCATCCCCTAAGATGCGACTTACACATTGATACTTAGCCTAATTTTAGAAAGAATAGAATTCATAATGAGTTAAATATTTATCAACCGGAACAACTATTATAATGTAAATAGATTGCTCTTTTGATTGCCTCGGTTGTTGGGACGTGCCAAATGGACGGAAAATATATTCTCTGTATTACTGAGGTGAGCTACGAGAAGATTTCAATGATAAAACAATACATCCTTTTCTTCACTTTTCATTGAAATTACTTATATACATTTCAATAGTGAAGCTGCAATCTTCAGAGTTCAATGAATCAGAACAAAAAACAAATCTTATAACTACAAACATGATACAAAATATCAAAAAAATAACCAATCAAATCATAGGGCTTGAGGTGGGTGGAGCTAAGAACTATAATGTAAGAGGAAAAAAGGTAGAAGATCAGATTACTAGGGAATATTTAATTTTGACTGAACTTTGTGTGGAACAGAACGCTTTTTCATTGAATAATTGTGATTTTTAAAAAAATATTTTTGCAATTATTGACAAAGACTTCAATTTCAATCATTTACTTCAGTCAATCAATTCAGAACTCTCTTCCATCAGATTGACTTTTAAACTTGGAAATCATACGTTATCCTTCTTAGACTTTTTGATCATTAGGAACGGATCTCATATAGAATTTGTTATTCATAAAGAGCCCATAAACCCAGAGAATTATGTACATAACATTTCCTATACATCTCCAAGTAATAGAATGGCTTCTTTCAACTTTTTAATCAAGAGATTTCTTAAAGTATCGTTGAACCAAGGAAGATACATTATAAAGCTAGATCACATTTCTCACATAGCTCAGTTGAGTGGTTATGAAAAAGCTCTCATTTGGAAGTTATTCGAAAAACATAAATTTGAACAATTGAATTGACTAATACAGAAAATAAACACAGATTCGCTAATCTCACATTCAATGAAAATACTAATAACAACTTGAGTAATTTCTCCAAAAAAAACAAGATATACAAATAGTTATAACAAATAAGCTCGTGAAAAACTTGATTCTCAAAAATTTAGATAAAATGGATGATACAATGAAACCAGGTATTTATCCAATAACTTGCTTTGATTGTGATGAAATTTATGTAGGCCAAACGAAGAGAAATATATTGGAAGCTTTTCTAACTTACCACCACCATGAAACAGGACACAAATTTGGAGAAATAATTTGAAGTTGTCAAAAAACTGTAGCTTTTATAGTCAATTGGACATGTCAGAAGCTATATTCATGAAAGAACACTGGAATTATTTATTGAATTCTGATCTGTCTCCTCTAGTTAACCCTTCATTAAACTTCATTGACTGGTTCTTTTCTGTTGTTTGCACTTCAATTTCACATTGTAGTTCTTAGCTCCGCTCACCTTAAACTCTGTATTTGGACTTGATATTCTTTTTGTTTTGCATTACGTATGTCTCCTTCAGATAATACTCATTGCATAGCTTTGATTAGGTTTCACCTATTGTTTTCACTCAAATTTACTTTGTAGCTATTGGCTCCGACCACCTCAAATCCTATGATTTGATTGGATATCCTTTTGATATCTTATATCATGTTTGCAGTTATTTTGCTTTGATTTATTGTACTCTGAAGATGGTGGCGTTGCTACTGAAAAGTACAAAAGTATTTTTAATAAGAAGTGAAGAAGAGGTTTTACTGTCTTCAATGTGAAATAGGCATTCCTGTCATTATTTTGATCTAATATTTCATGTTTGAGTGGAACTAGAAATTCAAACTGGAGCTATACAACTATCCACCGGTGTGTTTAGCGGTATATAGCAGAAAAAATATGGAAAGGATGTGAATGAAGTGGAGACAAGATTTTTACCGAAAGAACTCAATTGCTGCATGAATTTTTATATACCTAAAGAACGTATTTTCGAAAAAAATGTGGTTGTAAGAGGAATAAAGAGTAAATTAGGGATGCTTGTTAAGTGATGAATTGGGATCATGTCATTTTTGAACAGAGGGCATGATCTATAGGCTATGTGCAAGGGGGCGAAGTTTCAACAAATATCGATGCGAGCGCTCATGGTGAGCACCATTGTAACCATTGAACTCCATTTCTCAGAATACGTCATCGAGCATTGTAGTTTAAAAGTGAAAATAATTACATATAAATCTAAGGAAAACGCTTGTTCTGTTTCAGGCTGTTGTGTTGAGGATGATTCAAGTGAAATATAGTTTCATAGATTTCATATACGCAGTTATAACATAAAAAAGCGAGTGAAGTGGATCAAATCGGTAAAACGATTATTATCTGTCTTCCATTATCGATCTATATAACAAAGAAGTTTATAATTCAATTGTGAAATAAGAAAAATTCGTCATCTATTTTGGATTCATGAATTTATCTGTATCTCTAATTTGTGAGGTGTTTCAATGATAGAAGTTTGTCGGATGCACTTCGCAATAATTTTGTTGTTAATATTGTCAGCAACATATTTTTCAACATGTTTAATACGGCATAACTAATTTCACGCTTTTCTTCAATGCTTCTTCGATAGGAAGGATGCAGTGTTTGATAAATACAATTCTAATCCGCAGGATCAGCGGCGTCATAACTTCAGGTTATCCAGTCAATTTGGACGAATTAAGACGTTTTCTCCAATAGGTACGTTATAATTGAAGAAAAAAATACTCAAAATAAATCATTTTAACGTACCTTTTATACTATGCAAGTTATAGTATACGGACACAGCTGAATTGAATAATATTAGTACATTTAAAAAATTATAGGTATGAAACAATGATAAAATGGGAGTTCAGTCGTTCTCCATTGCCCGCTTGAGGCGCTAGTAGATTTCATGCACGTAGCCTATATTCACTATGTGATTCACAAGAAATCCTGGATAACTTATAAGATTCATTAAAATCTTTGGATAACGAGGATGACAGAGAGAGCAATAAAAAAGAATCAACTAAATATAATTTAGTCAAAAAATAGTTTGATGTTCTAGCTTGTATTCGAATGATGTGCGTAGTATACTGCTTTCAATGTCAAAGCGCAAAGTTTTAACGATCTCATTTAGGTATTTGAAAGGTATTGTACACGTTAATAAACATGAATAATTAATGATGGATCTATTGCTTGCTATAGACTTGTTTCACATGGAAACATCAGAGCTCTGCAACTCTTCTCAAGTGGAAAATATTTGAATATCGTGGAGATATTGGCAATTATTGCTTAGTATAATAACCAATATTCCCTCAGAAAATATCTTTCTGCAAATTATTTTTGCATAATATTCTGATCCAGCGTACAATGATTTCTTGAAGAAACTTTGAGCATAAGAGAAAAATAAAATGTATGTAGACAGATATTAGTGAAACTTGAGATTCATATTTCAAAAAGTTTCAAGGCTTTGAACATAAATTTTCTTCAAGGTGATGTTGAGCGGATATTTATGAGCATACTTTCATTACATTCCAACTTAGATGCAATCGTAGTAGAAAAGAGTCATCTTGTGCTTAGCATATTTCAACTTCAAGAAAAATATGCTTTTCCACAAAGAAAACTCCAGTCCATGCAAGAAAATTGCTGGTGAATTGTTTTGATCTTACTTTAAATATACGGAGGTACTTTAAGGAGAAATGCTATGGTATTAAAGTGAGACATATATATCTTCTAATCATAGAAAACGTCTATTAACTTCAAGCTGAGGCTGCCCTTTAGACTCTATTTGGAATTTTTCTGCAACTACTTCAACAATAAACTGTGTGGCATTCCATGAGAGCTTTCCAGATCATTCCATTATTCATGAAATAAAGTTCAACAGTTCTAATGATGATTGCAATTGAATTTATATGCGCATATGATTAGAACAATGAATCCAAATGTTGAAATCAAACAAATTTAGCTAGCTGATAGTAATACCGAAATAACTAGATTATTTATTGGCTGGAAACAAAAACGGGATGCATGCAGTTTAGAATGATATTCAAACCTCAACTACAAAAAGCTATTCATACTCACACACGATCCACGTACGGGTATCAACTAATTTATGCAGCTAATTTCAATTAGCGGACTATGCTAAATCATTAAAATACTGTAAAATAAAAACTAATTTAAAGGATAATGCAAATCTACAATCGTGTATCTCACAAAGAACTGTCTTTTTATAAATATCCCTTAGCGCAATAATTGCACTGCTTTTCCGACAAACAGAGCCATTTTAACTTTTCTTATAATGATTATTAAACGCGCCGGGGGACAAAGAAACGGCTCCAAAGGTAAAGACAGTTCCCGAGGCAAAAAAAGCAAGTCTTCGTTGGGAACTCAAACAATAAACTTATCAACATTCACGGTCGTGAAGAAGGAATAATTTCCTCATTTTAGCTCGAAGTGGACTCGTCCTTCGAAGAAAGATTCTCGCTGCCTCGACTCACTGCCCGCTAAACGGCCTAATGATGAGAAATGGTACGCCGTTTACGTGCCTATTTTTACTAACTTCTTACACTGAATTTTTTATTTTCTGACGCTGAAATGTTATGTTTACCCTAATTAGTTGTCACCTTATCAAATATGGAAAGGTTTTGCCATTAGCATTAAAACAGAAAAGAAATTATTCTGGGGAAAGAATAAATTGTATATTTATTGATTAACTAATTAGGGGAGTTTGGGAAGCTTTTTATAAAAAAGAGTGAGCAAATGGAATTCATTGGATATGGCCAACGTTAACAATGATCGCAGTAATTATAGAAAGTAGAGTATAACGAATTTGTGGATTGAGCATAAACGTCAGATTATATATTATGTTTACCAACTCATGAGTATTTCTTATATAAAACTCATGATTAGCTCTATTCTATCCCTTCTAGGAGTGTGACATGCCAAAGTTATCGAAAAATAACACTCCTTAATGATTGTAGGAATATTGAAGAAGAAACTAAGAATCCAAGTAGAAAAACACTATAGAAGGTAACTAATATGGTCTCAGACCTAACAGAGGAGTTAACAATGCAGTAAGTATAATGAGACAAATATGCGAGAAAACGATAAAACAAGAAGACAAGGTACACCTTGTAACCTCCCTACAACCCCTTTCGGGTTGACCCTGGCTAGCTCTGTGGAGACGGCGTGCGATTCACCAGGCGACCTAAACGCAGACTGGGCAACCGATTGATCGACAAACCAAGACGAAAGGGTAGAGGAATCGTGAGCGTAATAATATTCGATAATAACAATCGGCTTGAACGACGAGTGAGTTGTATTACCATCAGAATATTACAAGTTGACGTGATGATCAAAATAAGAATAAAATGCTGATAAGTGCATACAAAAAAAAACTAGAAAACCAGGCAGAGGGCAAGCACCACCGCAACAAAAACTCATGCTAATGATAGCGCCTAGAGCTCTTACAAAGAATAAAGATATGACAGCAGTGCTCACACTTCCTATGTGTCATCATATCATATCTCAAACAGCGATACTTATTCAACAGCTATGAAAAACTAACTTGAATCACTATCTGGAATTAAAAATGGTAGGCACTTCTTGCAAAATAAATGATAATCAAAATTACCCAGAGTGATGAATATTCAATAGAGCTTGAAAAATATTTATGTATCAAATGACAAAAAATTAGGACAAAGTCAATTTGCGAAGCTCCAAACGCAGACTTCAATAAGTCTCAACAAAATTTATATCTACAGAAGAACGCTAATAAACCTACACCAGAAAAAGTACAAAATAATGAAAATCAGACCCGAGATCGATCGACCTGGTTTACAACAGAACGCAGCACTTATAACGTAAGAAAGCATAAAAAAAGAAGGCGACAACGAATGCTTTCCGCAGCAAAGTTATACATAAAAAATGAACCAAGTTCGTAGTGAAGCCACGAGGTGCCTAATTACACAAATTGGCACCAACAAGTAGAGTCCAAGTAGAAAAAAAAGTAAAACTGAACTACCCAGCTGCTGACGTCGCTGGAGACCCAAAATGACTCGTCTGCCTGACGTCTGGATCTTGGCCTTCAGGTCCAATTTTGCTGAGTTCCAGGTGGTCAGGAAATCCGGGGTGGGAGTCAGATATTTCCACAGCGTTGTGCCTTAGTCCGGACGATGTTAAATCGCAGGTGGTAGCGATAGAAACAAAACGGAACTACCACTCACAATTAATACTAATCCGCAACACGTGAGCTGCTCCGCTAAACTGCCTCAGAATATTCGGTCGGAGCACAGATTTTCTCCAAAAGAATCCCCAAACTTGGGATTGCACACGCAATGAAACTTTGGTAGAACCCACAAAATTGTAGAGATAAAAAAAACGAAAAAGCAATAAATGTAATATTTGTCCTACACTAGGACTTAAGGCTGACTGTCTTAAATTAAGCCAAATCCGGTCGGTTTGACCAAATTGAAAATAAACCATTTTTTTTTTTAAGAGTAAAGAAAAACTAGCAAACGCCCAAGTACTAGGATTGAAAAAAAAATGTGACCCCACGGCCTGCAGCACGCGCATTGTCATAGCGACCATTTGAAACGAAAATCTTCAGCTGAAATTAATTAATAAAAGTGAACAATAAACACGTTTCTAAAATGACCAAAACAGAACTGAAGTTTTGAAGAATGAATGAAACTATAGAATTGAAAACTGAAAAATTTTTACCAAAAGTAAGTACATAAAATTGACTAAAAAAAACCCCAAGCAACCCAAACTATATTCCAGAATTTAACCCAGCAATAGAAGTGACCAAAAGCCAAACGTGACTACAACTGACAAAATTTTAACTATTTGATCTCTATCGTTGACAAAATAATAACAAAAATAATAACAATAAGAAAATGATAACAAAAATTGGGATTTTAGCTTTTTGCACTTGTGATGATCCAGATGACCGAAAATGCGATGAAATGTAGAACGTGGGAAATGACAAGAAAAATGCAACGAGAACAGAAGAAAGAAAAAGCATTGAGAAGTTGATTGACTTTATAGTTCTCTAAAGAATAGTTTGTATCTGGAATAGCTCCGATGAACAGCGTTCATGAAAAATTGTGTCGCGAGTTTAAATTCACAAAAAGTGATCAAAACTTTGGCCCGGTAGTAATCTGGCACAAAAATTCCAATTCATGATTCGCAAGCACTGAAATTCTCTGCAGGACATTTTTTTGAAATGTTTGTTAGCAAGACCTTCAAACTGTCAAGTACAGATTATAAAGTTAATAATAAGTGAACTCAAAGAATATCGTATCTTGACCTCAGTTGGGTAATTCTTTAGCCAAACATACACAAATGACAAAAAGGTTATCTAAGGCACGAAAAAAAAATCTTAATGAAATGACTCAACTAGGCGACAGCACGATATGGAAGAGTTAAACGATGAGACAGCTGTCAAAATGATCATAACAAAGACGAAGTCAATAGGACAGAACTGTGCTTAGTACAATCACATGGACTTTAACATGTAAGAAATAACAGTTTTCTATGAATATGCGGATGAAATAAATGACGTGGATAGTGAAACGTAACAACCTGTGCTTAATAGACCTAGAAGAGGGCCTTGACAGAATAGCTAGGAAAGATATATGAAAGACCCTAGGAAGAAGAGAAGTAGATACTAGCATAATAAGAGTTATACAAAGCTATTCAAAAAGACCAAAAACTACATAAAAACAAAGAATAAAATATCAGACATGTTCAAAACTACAAAAGGCGTGAGGCAAGGCTGCATATTAAGCTGATCGACAAAACAATAAAAGGAGAAAAAATGGAAGCGGAGTAATACGTAATGGGAAAGTTGAAAACGGGAAACGTGAAAGTAACAGAGATATGTTATGCAGATGACATGAGAGTAATAATAAAAGACAAAGACACACTAAACAACAATGTAGAATTATCCAGAAGACACCTAGAGAAATAAACATGAAGATAAACCGCAATAAATTCAAGTCGATGATCATAAGCAGAAACGAAGAACATATGAAGTATCAAGAAACAATACTGACCTATGATGGAAAGCTAGAAGAAGAGCAGAAGCCACAGGTAGACTATTCAACGCGTTAAAGAGCACAATACTAACAAATAAAGAAGTACAAAAGGAAATAAAAACACAAGCATACAAAAAATAGCCGTGCCTATCCTGACATACGGATCAGAAACCTAGACAACAACATAAAGACAACGCAGTGAATTAAACAGCACAGAATGAGAAAAACAGTCTTGGACAGGATAAGAAACAAGAATATAAAGATACATTGAATGTACAATCATTAGAAAACATAATTAAGATGGTGGGGACATAAACAAAGGAAGAGAGAAGGAAGAACAACAGAAACAAAGCAGAGAGAAAGACTTGGAAAATATGCAAAGAAGAAATGAAGGAAGCACTGGAAAGGGAGGGCAGCAGGCCACTTAAGCAAAATGAGAGAAAAATTGAAAAGGTAAGGAGGCGAATACCAAAACAAGAAGAAGCAGAGTGAACAAGAAAGTGGCAACCATCAGCCCCACATCTTGAAAGGTAGATAGACTTCAGGATTAAGTAGGTAAGTAGTTTGTGAAATCATCCTCTCGTGAACTCTACGTATAATCAAACATTTTCATTTTACAATTGGTGAATTTCAGGAACTCATTGCCACCCCTGCAAAACGTAGGGCACATATCACCTATTTTTCCTGTATACGCATTAAATGATTTGTACTATTCATATTCGTGAACATAAATATTTACATGCGTATTATGAATAAAATAACACTTTAGTTTATACTTCGGTTCATCTCACAATAATAGTTGGTTGAAGAAATGGTGCAAATATAACAGCAAACATGTTACTTTTATTTTTATACTAGTTATGTTTTCCACGTTTAAAACCATTTTTATCGCCCATAAAACTATTTTTATAGGACATATTTTGCTTGACTGTTTCGTTTTAATACGAAAATAAACCCTAATACAATCGATTTGCTTGTACATGGTAAAGTTTTATTATAACATTAAATAAGTAATTACCGCAGTGTGACATATTCTAGCTCTTTTCAAAATACTGCTATGACATGAAACACATACGACTAAGAGATATAATCACAAGAATAGTAATTTATGCAATAAGAATTTAAGTCTGAGCTTTATTACACTGAAATTGTTTGCCGAATGTCGTAGTGCTTATTCACATTTTGTAATGACACAAGGTTCTGTCTATGGACCTGAATAGGAGCTTGAAGAACAAATCTGAAACACAACAGCACTAGTTGACATTCGGACTTCACACTTAAGCCAAGCAATGGGTTGATGACACTAGTGTACAAAATGGTGTTGATTTCCTCTTGAATGTCATCGTCTTCCACATGTTGGTATTCTTTATGCTCTCACTTATGAAAATGTGAACAAAATTCTAGTGTGTCCTGTCATTCACTATGTATTTAATGTATGGCACAACATGATATGATTCAATCAAATGAGAGGATATTGACAAGGATTGTTTGACAGACAGTAACAGTAGCTAATTCACAGATGGAGGGAGCTTCATCATTAAACGCATCTTTGGGATAATTTTTATTGATAAAGAGACAAGCAAATCTTGATTACTGTCACCACAACATGAAATTTAAAATCTCCTGTCCTTCGTCAGACTCTCAGCAGCTCCAATCAACGTCCGTCTGAAATAAACTCAATTAATTGATTCACAAAAGCAAAAGGACTTTCTCTCAGGCTTTCCCTGAACCCACCAATGATTTAATCATACAAAAGGTACAAGGCTTTGATTTTGGCAGCTGAACGAATAACCGTGCACCTTTGTTACAACAATGTGGTTCATCGATTTTATGTCCCTGAACAGAACATTGAAAAGCACTTGTTTGTGGCCGAGATAGTTTCCAGAGAAGACGATTTTCAAATGTCACATAGTGAATAGGAATTTTGTGTGAGAATCAAAAGCTCTCTGGAATATCAAATTTCTCTTGAGGACATTCCAAATGTATGTTGAACTGACGTTACAAATGATTCAATAAATGTTATTAGAGGATTTGAGAGATCTAGATAATAGGAGGGTATTGATAAATATGTTCTTTTCCACATTGACTATGCATTTCAAGCTTTAGAGCTGGCTGAATTGAATTGGAGTTCATCAATAAAAACTTTTTTGATATCTAGTCTAGTTGAAGAAGTTTATGTTATATTAAATGGAGCTTCAGTATTACAATTTTCCACAGATTTCATGCGTGTACATGTCATTATGATTTCAAGGAAACGGAAACACTCCTAGATACTCCAGTAACCGGAAAAGTAGTCTCACGGAGTCTCACCTTCTCCATCCTCCTTCGGGTGTATTTAAATGCGAACGTGAGGAAACAAGAAAGTGTGAACAACTTGGAAGTAAGCGGCGTAAGAACGTAACTTTTGTATTCTCTTCTCCGTTCGTACTTGCACTACTTTTCTATGCATGAATGCATATTTATGCGATTACGTTATTGAAGTTCTTGTCGCAAATGAATTACTTTATTTTTCTGAAGCGAAAGATTTTTTTATTCTCATTTGTTCAGGTACAAGAGTTTTAATTCACTTTGCGGAATAGCTCCCGCCCATTGAAGTTTCTCGCAAGGTTGGGAGGACTCTTAATTACTTTCTAATTCTGATTTCCCAATTATATTCCAACAGCTTTGTTGATAATTTTATTCCCCAAATAAAGTTCTACTTTTTTGAATAACAGCCACATTTTTTTCTTTCTTCTATTGATTGATAAAAGAATTCTATCACTTACAGAGTTTGTTACGTACACCATCTAGAATAGTCTAGATCATTACTACTGCTGTAAGATCAGCCTTGGTAGCAAAAAAAGTAAATGCTATCAACAGAAAGAATAAAAGTAATTTGTTACGAAACGTGGAAACGGAGAGAGGTGATCTCACGAGAATCTGACAACACAGAAAGATGAGTTAAGCTCACTAAATTATTTACTCAAGCCGGATATCCTGTGGGATGGCATGCAGATTAAACATACCCCCGGTTCGTATTGGATCGAATAAAAGAATTAAACTGCTGGTACTCTGAACAAGCTACCTAAAAAAAACTGTAGAGCTATTATTACATATTATCCAAATATTTTAACAGCAGATTTTGTAGTTTTGTGCACTAATTATGAATAATTTATTTTCAGCTAGTTTATAGTCTATTCCCTTGGAATATATGGAGGAGTACTCATTTATATCTGTTTGGATATGAGTGCATTATTATCTAGTTCCAAGGGAGCTCATACCTAGATTCCTTTATCCATCTATTGTAGCTTGACTGAGTTCATTCACAATTTTTTTCTGGCCATTGTGTGCTTCAATTGTACTTGGATACAGGTGGTCTTTAAGCTCTCTCAAACTGAATCACTAAGTCATGAAATCTTTCTCGGATTTCTAGAAGCGTTAATCATACAATATGGTTTTCAGCTAATACAATCGTAAATAACCACCGATCAATTCTTAGCAACAATATGCACGAGAAACATGTTTCCAATCATGGTCTATACAATATCCCCCACAACCAAGCAAAATCGCGCCCATTCGTCTCCCCACTAGCCTGAAATCTGGCTGTTCCAAAATTTGGCTGGATCCGGGTCCGCGCATGTTTTTCTAAATATGTGCGCAATGAGGATGTAACTCCAGAAACAGCCTAATTGGCTGCGCTAAGACCCCCGAACCTATACCACTGAAAGTTCGATTGGTGTGCGTACATGGAACAAAGTGCTTTATCACAAACTTTTACAGAATGAGTTTGATCCAATTACTGGATGAAAATCACATCCTCATCTATAAGAATCTTGAACGTCGCAGCTTACAGTATACACGATTTGCTTGGAATACGATTAATGTTTTAAAAAGGATAGTTATAAAAGAGATGGATCCAATTCTCATAAGAGTATAGCTCTAATTATTCCTATAAGCAATTCGAGTTGCCTTCATGTACTTGTCTCGAATTCCAATTGAGTTGCCATAATTTATTCAATCATCCTTTGTTTAGCTGAAGACAATCATAAATTCAGAGTTTATCATAATAATCAAGGTATAAAAGGTATTGAAAGAATAATAACTTCTGAGGTTAACAGTGTACTTCCCAAGGGCCTCTGGCTCGAGGTGTGTACGTTGACCGTAAGCATTATCCTCCGCTCAACTCCCGTGGTGCCTCCAATGCTCAATTTTCTACTTTGATACTATTTCAATCAAAATTTTCAGCAATGTATGCTCTGACATTGTGATTTCTGTCACAGAAATTACTCTAGTTACTTGCTGTTACTAGAAAACTTGTTTGCTATTTCTCAAAATAATGCTCTTGGGCATGTATAGGAAATAAAATATCAATTTTTCAACAGATTTTTGTATATTTCATGTAAGCAAATTGGTTGTGAGGAAATTTTCATTGATACCGTTCCAGCCAAACCAATTTCCATATTTATAGAGTCGATTGCGCTTTGAATCAACGGCAGCAGAGAAAATTAATATATTTTCAAAGATTTGGGGTGATTCATTTCTGACTCAATATATTCAACAAGTGTGCAACATTGAGGCCAAGAAATATTCAGGAATAATACTTTGCCAGTACATGATGTGGATGTCAGTGAACCAAGAGTTCAAACTACAATATATGTACTTCTTATACAGTACCATTGACTTAAAACTAAACAGATTCATATACCTGTAGTTCATGTTCGTAATCTGTAGAGGCTGTTGATGAATGTTGGAACTTTCCAATATAATTCGTGACAAGACAGTGGAAATAAAGGAGCAGTGAGTTTGCTACACAATAAAATCAGTCTAATTTTAGAATTGTCGAGTGGTGCGGCACATAATGAAGTTTCAGTGAACATTCCAACCTCCATCATGTGCTCTGACAGAATAGCATGGTGTGTTGGCCTGGCGTAATGTCTTCGAAAGCAGCATACAATAATATAAAGATAAAGGGAACAAATAATGATCTCTGTGGATTTTGTGAAAATCATGTCAGTGATGAACATATATCTCTCATGATGTATCCTCAGCTCAAATATTTGTGGCTGTTGCTTTCACACAGGACTTGACAATATTTGTTTTCACCTCAACTTGATAACAATCCTGATAAATAATTTATCAGGCAGATTTGACTCTCTATTTCCTGAATACATTTCAACTCGAAAATACCTGCCTATATATTGGAATATGAATACTCTCATCGAGAATATTGTTGTTCATTTGAATAGAAATAATTTTGTATTATAATCTTAATGATAATAATGTCATCCCTACAGAGTTAGAAGAATGAATAAAATCCAATTTTTCTATATAGAAATTAATTGAATTCATAATAATAAATATTGAATTTATATTCAAAATTCTGTGATATTTTTGACAGATGTTCAATTTTAAAATTACAACAGAACATCAGAATGAAAATATTATTATATCGTGATAATACCAGAGACCAATCAATGAAAGACTACAGTTGGAAAACGTGATATGAAAAACCCTAATAGTTATGAGACATCAATTCGACTTGTAATTATTAAAGAATAGTTGAAGGTACGATTATCCATTTATTATACCATGAGCAGTTGGAGTACAAACGATTATTTTTCTGGTGCTATCACGAATGTTTATTATGCTTGCGTTTGAATACCACAGGTGTGCAGCACGAGTGGTATTCACAAGCACAATGAACATGAGTGATTGCACTACAAGAATAGTCTATAATACAATTGCAACTATAGTAGACTATGATATGAGATAGTATAATTTTCCTTCCTCCTTCCAAAAACATATAGCTTGATATATCTCGTTTAATTGTTTTATCAGTTATTCCAGCAGTACTTCTGACATCTGCAGGTTCCCCTATCTCTTCTGATCTCAGAGATTCCTTGAACTTACAAGTAATTGGAGTCACCCTGTGAATCATTTTGTACTGTAGACACACTGTTGGCTGGACCACCGCTTACAACATTCCTTATGATTCAAATATTCTCTTATACTCACTTATTTGATCCTTTGCCTTTCTACTTTTTTCATCGGCCTGCCCCTCTTCCTTTTTCCAGTTGGTTTTGCTTCGTGTATTCGTTTTTCTGTTTTGCTTTCCTTCATTCTATGCACATGACCTCTCCATCTAAGCTGCCCGCCTTGTATGATGTCTTTATTGGTCTTGTGTTAAGCGTTTCTCTATACGTCCCGTTTCTAATTCGGTCGAATTTTGTTTTTCCTTCTATTTTTTTTAGGAATCTCATCTCTATGTTTTTGATCTTACTCTGCTGTCCTTCGCATATCGTCCATGACTCGTAACCAGAGATTATAACTGGAATTGCAACTTTTTTGAATACCTTCACTTCTGTTCCTTATGGCACCTCTTTTCTTGACAAGAATTTGCCTTCCTTATAATAAAAACAGATTGTATTATCATATTTTGGTGATTTTCATGAATGTTAAACTTATTATTAGTTTAAAGATGCATGAAATATTTTAAATTATGTCTGAATTTATATTTTTCATTTAGTCATGAACCACAAAGTCAAGGGGCAGTTCAGTAGCCATATTTCTATACGTCTGCCTTGCCACATCCCACAAAAATCTGCTGTGCCCATCATGAATTTTATGGCCAGTTTCATCACTGTTTCAGAGATTCAGAAAGTTGCAAAAATTAGTTGCCTATTTCAGAATAAAAGCTGTCAATAAGTATTTTTTAAAATGCAGAATTCTTTTCTAGATTTTCGGGGTCTCTGATCCATTGGAACATACAGTTGCGACATTTGATCGCCAGAAGTGTTATTTAGAGATAATAACGTTGATTCCACCACAAAATCATTTAATTCTGATATCTATTAAGCTTATCTCTTCAAGAGCTCAGGATTGATTTGATACTAGACATCATATAAATGATTTGAAGATACAAATAACAATCGTTCAAATATCAATTTTGATACTTCCACTAGAATTATCATCACAAAAGCCTTAGTTTGATACTGAACACGATAGAGTCAAATTTCTTATTTTGAAAGAACAGTTAACGAACATTTGCATGTGATGTCAAACTATGAGTGATAATTATTTCAACTCCACATTATGATTCTCATTATTTCTTAGTTCAGGTGAATATAACGAACTCAATAATAATTAAAATTTTGATAATAACAAATGAACAGCTGATGATTTTTGCGAATGTTTCACGTAAATGATGTGCCAAATTATTCAAGCAATAATTTGAGTAATTTCATTTCCTATAATAAATACTACTGTACCTTTTCCTATTTCCAAGGTGGCAGTCGGAAATTAAAAAAGGTAATGTTTCTTCACTATTTGGTAGCAAAAACTTAATGTACTGCTGATTGACACTAAATTTAAGTAATGGAATATCCTACCTTGAAAGTGAAGACCCAGGCTAGCTATTAATAAGGGCACCAGAAATATTTTACCTGAAAAATAGGAAATGGGTGCCACTCCCAGGAAATGATCAAAGGAGAAAAAGGTACTATTCTGGGAGACAATAGCGACAGCAAAAAAAGAAATGAAGCATAGACGTCGAAATCAATTATAAATAAAATTATTATTCAAAGCAAAGAATTCCAAAAATTATAATTCAAAAAATTTGTAACTTACGAAAATGATTGAAGCTATTATACAAAAAAAAATCTCACTGCAACAGCCAAAAGGGAACTGGAGAGCACGTCACAGACGTTCAAAATTACCTTACAAAAACTAGCTGAATATCCTCTTCAGGCGGAACTCAAGACTAGTATCGGCAGAGAAGATAGATGTCGAATTGGTAGCCACAAAAACAACGTCAGACAAGAACGTTCCCTGAATTAAGTAAAGTTGATCTTGCGTCTTATAGGGCTTTGATGAATACCCAACGGTCCTTGAAAGTGTTAAGGTTGGCCGTGCGCTTGGTCGTCAACTTTGGGAGATATTAATGTTCTTCTTAATTTCGTAGACGTGTTGATGTTTTTCTTAATTTGAAGTTGGGCAAAAACTAGTCTCAAGTGGCCACTGGTCCCTAAGATTCCTAGCAGTTTACACTGAAAACAAACAACCCAACCAGTATCCAATTCAAGTGAAACAGGAGGTTTCTATAAAAAATTGGAGAGCTCTCTTCAAACCTGAAGCGTTAAATTTGAATGAATGAATTTAGATTCAATCAAAAAACGAATAAACTGTAAATTTAGTAGAAGTTAAATAAAATAATCAGTCAGTTATTTATTTGTCTGATTTTGAATAGTGCACTAAAAAATTTTACAAAGTAAAAAAAACTTCGCTGAGCATTGAAGAGAAGAAAAACACAGAAAATACAAAGTCTAGCAGGACAAGAAAAAGGATTTATGAGCGACGAGTCGATAAATTTACGAACGTGGTTCGTTACTAAAAAAATTGGATCAATCTTCACAAACTCGTAGGATTTTCCAGCTTAAAAACGGGAACTAAAGCCCACAACAAAATATTTCAAGCTTTGGAAACAAAAAACTACAAGAACAACGTAAGAAACTAAACTACGAGTTGTTGAATGACAAATCCGCAACGCGTTGGATCCAAAATATAGTTAAATTATGTATTATCAACCACTTTCACTAATCATTCATACATCACACATACTTAGGTGAGGAAAGGTAAAGGGAGGAACGAAGATAGCCACAAATCTCGTAGGTTTTATTACTTCGAGTGTACATATAAAAAAAAATCGCGTATCACCGAATCGATATCCGCCTGATCGCGTTTGGTAGTAGAAAAAAAAATTTAAAACAGAAATACAAAAAGAACCGGTAAATTACAGAAAAAATGTCTACCCTTGTAGACGGAATAGTATGGTAAACTAGGGCAGGTAGCAACTGGAACATGTGTACGAAACACTATCAATAGTAATGATTATCAAAACTTATCTGAATATAAAACATCAGAAATAGTTAAACGAATCTTCCCGAGGAAGGACAACAAACAATAATAACCTCCCAAAGAGGAAAAGACCAGCTCCTTCGACCAGAACGGCTATTGCCTACGCTATTGTAAAATTTAGAAAAAATAAATTTAGAACAAAAATATCAATTTGGTATAAAAGTTTCAAGATAGTAAAAAGGTTTTGAGCACAAAAAACTAACAAAGAACTAAGGATGAAAGAGATAAATTTGGAAAATGAAAGGGTAACTACGCGGGTCGCCTCAAACGAAATCACTAGAAAAAATAATACTAAATTTGAAATAACGTGAACAAAAATAATAAACAAAATACTTACAAAATCATAACACTGATTCTAAGTTGATAAAATAATCACAAAATTTAGAACAACAAAAAAAAATCACAAGACTGCTCAAAAACAACCCGTCTGCAACAACGGCTCGGACGAAAGAGGAAGAACCAGACGCGCATACTCCCTAAGTTAGCGCTTCAATCAAGTGTCATACGCACGTACTATTTTACAAGATTAGTGCGAATCTGTTACATAGATGGCGACATGGGTATGCTATGGGAAAACAATTGTACAAAAAAAAACACGCCAGATGAAATTTTTGTAACACTACAGCTTATAGAATTATCGCAAAAAACTGAAAAGTTTCATTAGTAGAGTCTTAGTACCACTGGTTGAAAAAAGCTCATTCACAAACTTGAACCTAGTTTTTTGATGAAAAACTTCAGTATAGAATTTCAGTCAAAAATTCGTACGCATTTTTGAGTTATCGCGCTTTCAGGCAGTTGGTTCTAAAATGTGAAAATTCATCGCAATCTTGAACTGTCAAAAAATCACTATTACAATACTTCCCCTATTATATTGAGTTTTTTATGAACTCTTTATATTAGCCAGTGCACAGCATGTCGTTCACACATTTGTACAATTATTTGTTAGTTTGATATATTGATGGTCGTACCCAGGAATGTAACAGTCAAAATTTCTAAATTTGAAAGAGTTTTGGTTATTTATTGAGCCCCCATCAATGTCTTGGAGATATAAAAGAGTTGCTTTTATTGCGGAGGAATATGCTTCCATTATTTTATAGATCGGGGAAGTAAAAAGACATTCTTTCCGATTCACTAATACATCAATTGATAAGACGATGAATTTTTTCATGAATATGGCAGGATTATGATGAGTTTATAGTATCTTATTATGGTTTTATGTAGACATAAAATTTTTATTCCAAATAAAGTATTACGTTCAGAACTAGGGTAGCGACCCTACCCTTCAAAAATAAATCAGCCCCACGTTGGGCGCCAATTTATTACGTTTAAAACTAGGGTAGCGACCCTACCCTTCAAAACTGACTAGCTCAGTAACCAAAAATAATCCCAGGGCCGGACTGGGTAGTTGTGAGGTTAGCTTTAAAACAAAAATACAAGCTTTACTGACGCTACGTAAGCTAACTCTAAATAAAACAAAAAATAAGGGCGCCACGCAATTGTTAATTTTTTTCCGTCCTTAGGCACACAACTGCGAAAGTAACTGTGAAAAAAAAGATGGTAGGATGGATGGGTAGAATATTTGGAGTTAGGATAATTAGATCTGTCGGCGTTGATCAAGATGCCGCAGAACATAAAATAGAACAATATCTCAAACAGTGATACTTACACCAGCTGAAAGAAAAAACTAAATAAAATCACCCTCTGAAAATTAAAGTGGTAGGTATCTTTTTTTTTCACAAAATAAATGATAATAAAATTCACCCAAATAGTAAATATTCAATAAAGTTAATCAAAAACAAAATGAAATAAAATAAATATTGAAAGTAAAATGACAGGAAAAATTATATAAAACAACAATAATGTGTAATAATGTAAAGCAAAATATTGAAATGACAGAAAAGGTAAAATAAATTAATGTAAACAAAATGGCGGCGATTCGCGTCCCTACGCAGACTCAACAAGTCTCAACAGAAACTATATCTGAACCAAACACTTATAAACCTACTCCATAAAAAAAGGTACAAAAGAAATTAAAATCAGGTCCGAGATCGATCGACCTGGTTTACAATCGAACGTAGCGTTTATAATGTAACAGAAAAGCAAGAAAAAAGGCGACAACGAATGCCTACCGCAGCAAAAAAAAATAATACAAAAAAAGTACAAATTCGTGGTGAAGCCACGAGGTGACTAATGTCTAAGTTAGCACCCAAAAAAAGTCTAAATAACAAAATAAATGAAAATAGACCACTTAGCTGGCGACGCCACTGGAGATCACTATTGACTCGACTGCCTGGCGTGTGGATCTCGGCCTCAGATCTAATTGGCTGGATTCCGGGTAGTCGGGAAAAGCCAGGGTGGAAGTGAGGAACTCCCACAGTATGTGCCTCGGTACGAACGACGTTTTATCGTAGATGGTAGCGATTTTATGCAAAACGACCACTCACAATTTAAAATAATCCCTAATACGTGGGCTGCTCCGCCGAACAAAACAAATGGCCAGACTGCCCCAAATATTCGGCTAAAGCACAGCCCAAACGAATCCCCAACTCGGGCTTGCACACGCAAAAAAAACTTTAGAATAAACCCCAAAATTGTGGTGGTGAAAAAAAAGCAAATAAATAAATGTACGTCTGTCCTACACCAGGACTTGAGGCTGACTGTCTTCAATTAAGTCAAATCCGGTCGGTTTGACCTAATTGAAAATTAACCGTTTTTCATTAAAGAAACCTAGCGGACGCCCTAGTACTACGATTCAAAAAAAAACGTAACGTAGCTGCCTGCAGCGCGCGCATTGCAACAGCGACAATTTGGAACAAAAATCAGGAACTAAATTTAATTGATAAAAGTAAACAAAAACACGCTTTTGATATAACCAAAAAAACTGAGCTTGAGAAGAGAAAAGAAACGGAACTAAAGATTGAAATACGAATGAAATTATTAAATTGAAAACTAAAATATCTTTAACCAAGTAAGTAATGAAGTGAATGAAATTGAACCCCAAATAACCCAAATTATATTTTAGAATCTAGCCCAGCAAAAAAGTAACCAAAAGCCAAATTGGCACGTAACAAAAGCAACTAAAATTGTTGAGATATATGAATAATCCGAATCATAAAATCCAAAGATTGAATTGAATAATTGATGTAATAAATAAGCAATGAATAATATTTATTAAGGGAATCGGTGAGAAAAGGATGAATTATATCTAACAACACGAATAAACTTTTTGTATTCATGAGAAACTGCTCCTCTGGGTGGAACGTGTTTTGTTAGTGGTGATAGATCGACCTAAGGGATGAGCTAGCCCACCGCAGGGATAAAGATTTCTCACAGATTTGAGTGAGGTGTTATTCAAAGATGGAATTTCCAGGAAATTGTTTGATCCTGCAATATTATTACTGATTGGTTCAACACATGAAAATCTCTTCGTGATTGGTTGAGCTGCATTAAAAACAAGAAACTTGCATGTTTAGGAGACTTAGTGGAATATAAAAATCATTAGAGCAAGAGCGGAAATGAAAAATATGACAAGTTCCATCAGAAAAGAGAACCAGGAAAAGGAAATATTATAAGAAAATTGAGTCAGAAGGAGCAGCGGATTTCCCTTGGTAGTTCGTGGATTCACAAAAATATTCCCTCAAAAAAATTAGGATGAAATTTTCGCAGAATCTTATTCAAAAAGGAGTACTCGACGCACTAAATTACATGATGTGAATAATACTCAAGCATTTCAATGTTGAACTTACTTCGCCAGGTATTCAAATGTTCGGTCGAGATTCGCTGATAGAAATTTAAATTTCAAAGAGATCGCAGTTACCACAGCGAACCACAGCTGCACGTGCTGCTACGCCAGAAGTATTGCGTGATGGAGAGAGAGGTTGGGATTTATCTCCTGAAAATACATCCCCTAAAATTCCGTAACAAGAAGACTCATCCTTCAGAATATTATCGATGGATTTTTTATTAATTCGCTCAAAATTAGAATTTCAATTCATGATATTCAAACATATCCATCTTACAATCATTTATTGATGTTGTTGAAACTTTGAAAATACAGTACATCATACACGTACATGTGCAAAATATGGAAAGAAATTCTGTGATTTTCTTGTTGGGCGGAATTTCTTGATTGTTACAGTGGCACAGATGCACGGTAACGTGATGTCACGTGGCAAATTTTCACATGTGAATCGCTCAACTAACGATCGGCTACAATACATCTACATCAATCAACATGTATTATTCAGTGGCGCAAATAAAACCGGTTATTCCAATGAAGATAATAAAATTATCCCAAACGAGCTTTATAGAGCTTTATTCGGTGGATTTGTTATTTAATCGCGGATTTTCATACGAGATTTTACAAGTGTATATAGGAAAAAATTCACAACTTCAATTATTTTTGTCAAAATGTGTCTCTTGAAATATAATTTGAAGAGTTTATTAATAGAAATTGTAATGAAACCACTATGAGAAAAGTTTGAGACTTGTCGAGTTGTTTTGTCTTATATACTTGAGTATATAAGTTTTCATGACATAACATAGTGCATTTGACGATATTAAATAAGTTCAAAAGTTTCTGACTTGACTTCTTAAACAAGATACCTTGGCTTAGATCAATACTCACTTTTCTGCTCGGTATCTTCATTTAGAATTTCTGAAGTACGACTTTGACTCCATCTTTTATTGCTTTCCGTGAATGTAATATCGCTTGGCAGAGCCTGGAAAAGATATTAAATCAAAATATCGTGAATTTGGAAGATTTATAAGGTTTACAAACATGCAAACAACGAAACAATACTTCATATAAGGATATTCGTGTTTGGAGTTCTGTATTTGTAAATGAAGAATCATGTACCTATTCTTTGATCGGAATCTTGGAATTTGCGTGTTCTAAAAACAGAATTTCAGCAATACTATTGAATTTATAGAGCAAATAGACCTGAGTACTCACCTTTGCACATAATTTTTATATACTCAAACGAATGAGTATTCGGGCAGTGAGACTAAAAATTGCTCTACTAATTCTATAATCAAATTCTACCGAATCAAGGATTTACATCGAATTCTCGGGATTCATGTATTTCAATTCCAAATTTTCCTAGTATTCATCATAGGTAGCTCAATTCCCCCAATTCCTAGGTAATCCACAATGTAGAACAAGGTATTCACGCTAAAATACTCTACTAGTGATTTGTTCACGTGAGCATAAATCACTAAGCCCCTGATTATTATTTATGAGCAATGCTGCAGATTAAACTACCCGCAATATTGCTTTCATACAGCTGAATTTCCTATGTTTACTTTTCGGGGGAAATTTGGAATACTCTAAACGGGAGATATTATCCTGAAAATTCACTTGGTTGGAATTATTCATCACGGACTTTTAAACGTGAGAAATTGAGATTAATTTTGAATTATGGATATCTTTCCATGGGCCGCATAATGTGGTGCTTCTTATATACTTTTTTATTTATTGCTCGATAAATGTTCTCATTATGCCATAAAAATTATTTATCGTTGAAGTAAATGTTCAATAAGAAGTTATGGTGGAAATTTAGCACTTCATATTCTCCAGAATGCTAATAAATAATATATCTATGATTGAATAATGGATCAACCATAGCTTCAGAATGAATGCTAATATTTGGTCAGTTCCTAATTTCTCACATCCTAAATGTTCCTAATATATCGGATATCTCAGGATCAATGAAAACCAGACTCATTCGTGTCCTGTATTCCAGAGCTCATATCACTCAAAGAATTTGAAGTGGATTCCTACGATTGATACTATTGAATGACACATGGCAGTTTTTGAGAATCTACGTCTGTGGCTGAGACTTGATTTACTATGTACAAACATTCTAGTTTATGAATACGCAGATAGATACATAGACGAATACCGTTTTGAATACAGTGGCCATCTATAATGTTGATCACAACGACTACAATCATCAAGTAAAATGATGATTGAAGCAATTGCTCACTTCTAATCCCAAACTTATCCGACTTACCGGCCATTTTCCAGGAGCAAAATTACCAAAATGTCATTTAAATTATCATGTGAATGAAATTGTCAGGTCATCGTATAGAAGTTTGGGATTCATTTTAAGAAATTGTCGCCATTTTCCCAACCGTCTTACTTATATGTATACAACTGTTCGATCCGTGCAAAACTAGAATATTGTTTTCGAATTTGGAATCCATTGCACAAGAATTCTATGAGGGCATTTGAGGCAGTTCAAAAAAAACTCCTCAGATACTGTTGGCATTAATTTTATTCGGTTGCTACCAGGCAAGCGAAACGAGAATATGATTTGAATTTATCATATTATTCTCCTGCCATCTATACGCGGACCTATGGAACTATTAGAGATTTATGATCAAGTGATTTCATTTTAGAATTTTTGAATTGTTTGGCTTGAATTTGTTTCAAAGTGAGCTGCAAAGAGTCCTAAGTGTCAATTATGATGGTAAGTGATTTTGAATGTCACATGAATGAATAAGATGTTAATATACAATTTGTGTATTTTTAGTACCGTTCCCTTGCTTGTTTAAGAGAAAATGTCAATTCACTCTTACATTGTATTCCTCAATGAAAAATGTTCTGGAATTTGAATCACTCTTTTGTAGCAGATTATGCCGTCAGAATCAAGACAAACAGGAATAAAATATCACATTGATGATCCTTCATGAAAAAAAACATATAGATATGTGACATATGAAAATCAAAAAAATTACTTCAATTTTGAAGTATGGATTTCATCGAGAAACGCCAAGAGCAGATTCCACCGCAGAACGTCTCAATTGATGAGAATTCATCAACGAAGCAGCATCTGTTTAGGGTACCAGAAAAATCCCATAAAATATGAAACTCAATTTATATCTGAAAATGTGTAGAGCTCATTTAAACACAAAATCCTATACTAGTTTGCGACGCAGAGTGTCATGTTTTACAGGAACTGCATCGTGATACAATATCGCAATTTTTCATTTTCTCTATGTGGAGAACACGAAATTAAAAGGGAATCCTCAACGGACAGACAGGCAGACATCATTATTGTGATTTTGGAAGATGCTCTATCTATATATAGTTTTTTAAATGATGTCATTGGATTATTTCCAGATGCAAGACTATTTGCCATTGTACATATATGTTGAAATATGAAAATATTATCATTACTCCAAATGCTGTCATTGTATCTACTTTATTCTCACTCGTATTTATTCAATTTGTGATTCTAGTTTTCATGATTCAATTCATATTTCTCATATTTCAATCATGAACACTTGAGTCATGGATAAAAAGATATTCAAAAGCACCTATTCGTATTCGCGCGCTATTACAGTAGTCCAATGGTACCGCGGATAGATGGCGCTGACAGTAATATGCTAAGTTTGGAATAAAGTGGGCGTTTCGCTTCTTCTTCAATAGCTTTGTTCTGTGGTTGCTACTTTGAATGATGATTTTCACTACTCCAAAGCCCTCAAGGAATTTTATCTACTGTCATTGGAAAATATTAGTTTTACAATTCAATTGACAATATAATAAATGATTCCAACCTTCTGTCATCTATAAAGTTTTATATTCCTCGCACCAGTGATACACGACAAAAGTACCTCTTTGCTCTTCAAATGGTTAGAGCCAATTATAAACTGAAAGGCCCTATTCGCCGTATGTGCTCTTTTCTCAACGACATTAGTAAGGACACTGATATTGATATTGGATTCGACAAACTTGCAACATTCAGATGTAAAATTCACATGTACTTGAATAACTTGAACTGAAGAATTTTGTATATAATTCATTATTATATCTGTCTTCTCGCTATAATTGTTTATTTCAATTTATTAGCGCATTTTTCCGAAAAAAGCGCTATTATATTCACTTTGGCTGGCTGGCTGGCTGGCTGGTTGGCTGGCTGGCGTGACGCTGAGATTTCAGCAACTATACTATTTACAGACTTGAAACTGGTACTAAATAAAAGCTGCTGTTTCGTAGGCTTGCACAAATTGCTTTAATTCAAGCTCAGTGATTGTGGAAAATTGAATTATTCAATTACTTGTTTCAAGTGAAACAATGTCCATAGATATCTATGACATTAGGGATATGGCAACTAAAATTTATTAAAGTAGATAAAAATTTAGTTACAACTTTCGCCGCGGGTGTCACTATTATTATGTACAGTTGTCAAATCTGTCTGGGATTCATTCAATGACTTGTTTGACGCGAATTTGAAGCTTATTAGAATGAATTATTATTATTGGATGAAAATTTTTTCACTTTTGGTGTATTTTTTTTTTATATAGCTTTGATAAAGATCAAATTATCATTTTAAGCTACAGCACTTGACCTCCTGTCAGTCAATAACTGAACAATGAAGATTAAAAGGTATTTTTGAGTTTGTACATGTATAAATTATGTACCTATCAAATAGTCAACTTGAAACTAGTACTAAATGGAAGCTGCTGTTTCGTAAGTTTGCCCAAACTGCTTGATTTCAAGCTCAGTAATTGTGAGAGATGGTAATTTGCGAAATCTCTGAAGTAACAAGCATTCATGAGCTGTCAAAAATGCGCTTCCATCATCTAGATGATTCTACCATTTTTTTTTTGTCACGCTAGCTCCCTTTTATTTTGTATATTGTTGTTATATTTTATAACCCTCTGTAGTTGGGACATTAGTCCTGTATGGTAGTTCTTCCAATAAATAAATAAATAAATAAAATGAATACGTACAAATCTAGCAGACGGAAGAAAACTTGACCCTCTAATTATTTTGAGTAGTTTATATTTTTCAGGTGAACAAGCAGAAAGATATACTCATGTATCTAAATTTCTATCTAATTCCTAAGATAAATAAAGATCAAGCATAACACTGAGAAGTGAAGTGATATCAAGTATAACTTTTGATCAATTGGAAAGCGTTCCCGAAATAACGTTGACAAGGCAACTGTTCAATTCTAGAGTGATATTTAGTATAACTTTTGATCATTTGAAAAGCGTTCCCAAAATGACGTTGACAAGGTAACTATTCAATTTGAAATGATATTTGTTTATTCAAAGAGCGTTCCAGAAATGACGTTCACAAAGTGACTATTCAATTTTGAAATCATATTTGTTATAACTTTGAGTCATTTGGAAAGCGCTTCCGGAATGACGTTAACAAGATCACTTTTGAATTTTCCAATGATATTTGTTTTAACGTTTGGTCATTTGCAAAGCGTTCCCGAAATGATGTTCACGAGGTAACTATCCAATTTTAAACTGATATTTGTTATAACCTTTGGTCATCTGAGAAGCGTTCCTGAAATGACGTTCACGACGTAACTGTTCAATTTTACAGTGATAACTAGTATTACTTTTGATCATTTGAAAAGCGCTCCCAAAATGACTTTCAGGAGGTAACTATTCAATTTTAAAGTGATATGTAGTATAGCTTTTCGTCGATTGAAAAGCGTTCCCGAAATGACATTCACGAGGTATCTATTTGATTTTAAAGTGATAATTGTTATAACTTTTGGTCATTTGAAAAGTGTTCCCAAAATGACGTTCACGAGGTAACTATTCAATTTCAAAGTGATATTTATTATAACTTTTAGTCATTTGAAAAGCGTTTCCGAAATGATGCTTAGAAGGAAACTATTCAATTTTAAAGTGGATGAACCAAGTGTCAACAATTTACAAATTTATAAAATTTTCCTGAAATATTGATGTCAGTTTCAATGTATTTTGATATATGATGACTCCATATATCATAATAAATCTTCCTTGATAGCTCTGGTTTTTAAGATATTTTAACTCTTTACATTCATTAACATTAAGGGAGTAGATATTTTTTTCAAGTTTTACTTGGCACATCCATTAATTTATCAGTGAATAATACAATGACTACAAAGAGGAGATCTTATACGAACGATCCAGACAATTTTTGTCTTATTTGTAGTGGATATACTTCAATACTGTATCGTAAATATATTACAAATAAAAATAATCTCTGGACTCCAAAAATGCGGCCATCAAGAGAGTCACTAGTTATTGGTAACCAAAATGTGATGAATCCAGATTTAGTGAATCGAAATCGAAATATATTACCACCGCTTCATGATGAACTCAGCATAAGGTAAAATAGTAATTAAGGTATCAAGGGTGTAAAAAGGACAATAATGCCTGAGGTCAACAGTGTACTTTCCGAGGGCCTCTGGCCCGAGATGTGTACGTTGACCGTGGGCACTATTGTCTGTTCAACTCCCGTGGTGCCTTCAATGTTTAATGTCCGACTTTTGTTGTATTTCAATCAAAACTTTTAGTAATGTATGTCCTGTCATTGTGACATCTGTCAGAGATATTACTCCAGTTACTAGCTGTTACTAGGAAACTTGTTTGTTATTTTCCAAAATAATGCCCCAGGGCATTATTTTGAAATATAATGCCCTCGGGTATTATTTGTTAAGTAATTAGCCTGAAATCAATGTTATTATGACAACAATAATAAACTAGTCGGACAGTAATATATTAAGGCTCCTAACAATGATGGTAAATGTTCTGCTTACCTATCAAATCTTCTGAGCTAAGTACAAAAAACAGGACATGGAAATAATTTGTTTTTAAAATCCAAAAAGTCAGATAACTATTTACAATTGGTACAGGACATGCTGTCAAATCTCAGTGATTTTAGGTGTAACAAGAACATTGAAGTTCATTATTTAAATTCTCATTTGGATCGATTTCCTAAGACTCTTGGAGATTTCAGTGAAGAGCAGGATGAAAGATTTCACCAAAATACGAGTTATGGGAGAACGATACCAGGGATGATAGAACACTTATATAATGACATATTATTGCTGGAATCTTTGTCGGGGCCTTGAGCAAGCTCCTTATTCCAGAAAGTCCTATAAGAGACAATATTGTATGGGTTCAACTTAAGTGTGTAGAAATATATATTTTCATAAAAAATGGAAGAATCATCTAGATGATGAAAGCGCATTTTTGACAGCTCATGAAGGCTTGTTACTTCAGAGATTTCGCAAATTACCATCTCTCACAATTACTGAGCTTGAAATCAAGCAGTTTGGGCAAATTTACCAAACAGCAGCTTTCATTTAGTACTAGTTTCAAGTTGACTATTTGATAAGTACATAATTTATGCATGTACAAACTCAAAAATACCTTTTAATCTTCATTGTTTAGTTATTGACTGACGTGAGGTCAAGTGCTGTACCTTAAAATGATAAATTGATCTTTATCAAAGCTCTATAAAAAAAATACACCAAAAGTAAACAAATTTTCATCCAATAATAATAATTCATTCCAATAAGCTTCAAATTCGTGTCAAACAAGTCATTGAGTGAATCCCGGACAGATTTGACAACTGTACATAATAATAGTGACACGCGCGGCTAAAGTTGTAACTAAATTTTTATCTACTTCTATAAATTTTAGTTGCCATATCCCTTATGTCATATATATCTATGGGTATTGTTCCACTTGAAACAAGTTATTAAATAATTTAATCTTCCACAATCACTGAGCTTGAATTAGAGCAATTTGTGCAAACCTACGAAACAGCAGCTTCTATTTAGTACCAGTTTCAAGTCTGTAAATCACGCCAGCCAGCCAGACAGCCAAAGTGAATATAATAGCGCTTTTTTCGGAAAAATGCGCGTAAAATAATCTGTTTGTAATTCAAAAACAAGAGCTGCTATAAAAAAAACTAGTGTTAGAAGTCTGGAAAATTCTATGTGTTGACCAGTGTTATCAATCGAATAATAATTCCCTTTCTTCTCAGGTTTTACAGTAGTTTCCAGGATATAACATTCACTATGAAAATCTTAAGCACTGGCTGGCACCACCCTGATTCGATATTGACATACTTGAGCCACCAATTCTTGTTTCTTTGTTAAAAACAGTAGAATCAGTAGAGAATTATATGAATTCACAAAAAATAGGGTTTCATAGAAGGTAGAGAACATAACAATTCTTGGAGAAGCATCTTCCAGCTTTGAACAGTCGTATTTATATGACAACATTACAGTTAATGTCGACAAGAAAACGACGCCTCATCGCCTTCAAGGTTGGCACGTGTACCCCACTGTGTGTTTGCTTTCAACCCCTCACATTTCCAGTCCCCTACCGACGATACTGTCTTCACCACCAACATTACCTGACACGTGCGAACTTCTACCACATATCCAACCCTCGTGAAACGCAGATTCGGAGATTGAAACATTTGCATGTTGATGTTTGGTTTATGCGAGTGCAAGACACTGATTTTCTTATCAAGGCCTATTTTCACCTCTACGAAGTTTATTTTCACTTGCTACGCGATGAAAAACTTCTATCGAAGTTATTACCTCGTAAGATGTGAAGAAATTTATCAAAATGCGGGATAAAGTGATAGATAACTTGTCAATGGAGATCGGCTTTTCGTGGGTGGAAGATAAATCGATCAAGAATTTATACACTCGGAGTGAATGCTATTTATGACTCAATTCTCAGAATTGGGCTTTTCACTTGGGAAATGAATAACAATGTGTATGATTAATCATTTAATTTCTTTACAAATTATCGCTTCTAGACGAATATAGGATATCAGACTCAAATTGTACTGCAATTGTACGAATATAGATTAGAGCTTTGTGAATTATAATCCTAATACAACTACAATAGTAAATAAAAAAAATTGGAATGTTTCTCTCATCAAATCTCAATTTGACTACAATCACACGCCGTTTATGTGTTACTTCAACTTTCATATATCCAAACAAGAACACTTCATTATAAAAATTCCACGTACAGTCCTTGGAACATACAAATTTTGTTGAATTATAACTACCTTTTATCCTGTGAGTTCTTCTGTTAGGATACCTTTGTCAAACATCCAGACACGGGTGACAGAACATTTCCCAAATAAATGAATCCATTCATTCAGTCTTGTTCCATGACATTGATCAAAATATTTGCCGCTGAATAAAAGATGATGATATCAATGTCAATGATAACTTAATTTGAGAAAGAAACGGTTAAATCCAATTTCCCCCACCAAAATATATTCTGATGCTTCAGTTCTATTGTTTGTGTGAAGAAAAAATGGAAGAATCATCTATATGATGAAAGCGCATTTTTGACAGCTCATGAATGCTTGTTACTTTAGAGATTTCTTAAATTACCATCTCTCACAATTACTGAGCTTGAAATCAAGCAGCTTGGGCAAACTTACGAAACAGCAGCTTCCATTTAGTACTAGTTTCAAGTTGACTATTTGATAGATACATAATTTATGCATGTACAAACTCAGAAATACCTTTTAATCTTCATTGTTTAGTTATTGATTGACAGGAGGTCGAGTGCTGTACCTTAAAATGATAATTTGATCTTTATCAAAGCTTTATAAGAAAAATACACCAAAAGTAAACAAATTTTCATTCAATAATAATAATTCATTCTAATAAGCTTCAAATTTGCGTCTAACAAGTCATTGAATGAATCCCGGACAGATTTGGCAACTGTACATAATAATAGTGACAAACGCGGCGAAAGTTGTAACTAAATTTTTATCTACTTTAATAAATTTTAGTTGCCATATCCCTAATGTCATATATACCTATGGACATTGTTTCACTTGAAATAAGTAATTGAATAATTTGATCTTCCACAATCACTGAGCTTGAATTAAAGCAATTTGTGCAAACCTACGAAATAGCAGCTTTTATTTAGTACCAGTTTCAACTCTGTAAATAGTATAGTTGCTGAGATCTCAGCGTCACGCCAGCCAGCCAGCCAGCCAGCCAGCCAAAGTGAATATAATAGCGCTTTTTTCTGAAAAATGCGCTAAAAATGGTTTTCACTTGCTTAAGGGATGAAACAGACAGTCGAGGTGTTACCAAAGACAGATAAATCCTGAAAACTACAAAAAGCACTTCACTGTCGTACATTATTTTCTACACTACATAACAAGACTTTTACAAAATAAGTATACACATCTTTTGAATTTTATTCATAGTCCATTTTGACACTCACATATGGATCGTACAATTTCATTTTGAAAATTCATCTAAATAAGCCAGATTTAAATATTTTACATCGATAAATCTACTTCAGCATTATTAAGGTTAATGCAACTGGTATTTAGAGAGAATGTAGCCCACACAAATTTGTTCGGTAGTGTTAAGTGAAGAGATTTATTTTTCTACCGTGTTCTGGTTGTAATCCTCTTATATGGAAAATATAAAAAATTCAAATTACTAAAGAGATTACTTGGATTTTAAAATATATTTTTTCCCATGTTCATTTGATAATATCAATGAAATTGTTAGTACATAGATAAAAAGTTGGAAGAAATGAGCTATTTATCTACAATCAGTTATATCAATCTAATTTTCAATATGAAACTTCAGTCAAAAATTTGTGCGCGTTTCCAAATTATTATGCTTTCAGGCAGACAGACCCACAGAGGGACTGACAGACCAATCGACGTTTTTTAAATTGGTTTCTTGGGTTCAGTGGGGTCTGAAATCTAAAGACTCATGAAATGTCGAACTGTCGAAAAATCATGATTACAATGTTTCCCCTATTAAATATAGGTAGAAATGTATTAAACAATTACAAGAATAATTTCGTGTTAGTGTCAGGTGTCAATTTATTGTAGTAGTCAATGACATAAGGATCATATGAAATCTATTTCCCAGAAGGATAATGCTTTGTATGTTATTACCATACAACTGGAGTTCGAATCGAATACTGTACTTCATCTTCAATTATTCTGTTTGTAATATATTTAGTAGATTTCTGAATTTGACATTTGGAAAGCCGTATCATTAAAAGGCACATGATTATTTGTTACCATAATTATCAATATTCTACGCCTTAAAACTCCACTGCTCTGCACCTTGGGTTTGAATCTAGCCTGAAATACTTCTTCCTCATGTGACCAATCATTCCTTCAAAGTTCTGTCTCATTTATACATCCTAGAGCCTTCAGCGACCGTCTTTTATTTTGAGGTTGATCACAACTAATGAGTTTTAAAGGACCGTAGTTCTGTTTAAACACTACAAAACCACTCAGCATAACGTCATCAGCCATCAGATTGATTGAATTTTTTTTTTCTGTGAAATATTTTTTGTAACACGTACACCGATTGTACTCTATTACTGAGCTGACTTCTGCTTCGAAAGTTCTCAATTTCAAAAAATTGTAACAATTTTCTTTAATTCTCTGTTGACTGGGAATTATTGGATATTTTTGTCTGCTGGGTAAAAATGGATCATGGGACATCCATTGGATTATTCTATTTCTTTGATATATGCCAAATTGATATTTGAAAGAAGTTTGTATTATAGAATGTGTTCGTTATAGTATGTACATTTATTGTGAACGGGATAGCACAAAAAATGTGAGAAATATCAATCAATAGAATGAATCATGTAAGTTATGTTTCATTGTATTAGTTTACTATAATGTGATAGCATTTGCAAATATCTGTTTGTCAAATTGATAAGATAGCTTCAATGCATCTAAATTAATTTAAAAAGCTTAGTGATTATGGTACTTGGGTGCACTTGTTACAAAAAGTATCGTATGCAACACGGACACTCGGACACTGAACGACTGTCATTATTTTCTCGGACAAATTTGGCTGCACGAAGCTACACCTTGGGCTTTGCTCTTGTCTTCACCGAATGTAGCCAAATTTATCCTGAAAAAAGATGACAGTTGCTCGCTCCTTGTAGCATAATATACTATTGTATATTTTTGTTTCTGATTTTATTTACCGAGACTAACTCTGACTAAAGAAATGAAGATTTGACGTTTGATATTTCGACCTTGTCGACACCAACGAGAACAAATAATTTTAGTGTTATATTACTTGAATGTTGTGAATGTTTTTTGAATGAAATGTAACCGTTGTAGATACTTATCAAAGCAGGAAAATATGTTAAAAAGTTTGTAGAAAAGAGATTAGTACTTTTAAAATGATTTTCTCCACATTATTCCAACAGCGCTGAATTGGAATTGATTTAAGACTTATGTTAAGTGATGTTTCATTAAACTTTGAGTTAAAATAAGGCCTTGCAGCCGATTTGAGTCATTTTCTTGAAAGTTAGTTCTTTGAGCCATCTTCCAAAGTATCCCAGTGTTTACCGTTCGACGTTCGTTCGAAGTTTTGTGCTGAGTCCGTTTAGTGCGATTGTTTAAGACAAACAAATCGTAAGTCTGAATGTTTTCTTCTGTTTTTCTATGAGTCCGTAAAAGGAACTTCTTTCATTATTGCCATTATCATTCTATATTTTGAACTTGGAATATTTTTGCTGTTTTGGAACTTACAATATTTTTACAAAGCTATACTTGCAGTCATTCTTTCCCATTTTCACCGTCCACTCCGCGAACGTTAGTCTAACTTGACGTAGAGTCACCGCTAGAGAAGTCTTTGTTGATTTCACAGTGTGAGAATGTTCTAGCGTAGAATTACCACTGGAGAAGTCGCTTTACGATTCCGCGAATGCCGATTGTCTTGGGTAGTCGCCACATCGTCGTCATCGGCCTTCAGCCAATCTATCTCCGTGCCAATTCCTGCAATATATGTATATGCTCACCAGCTCCATTTTTTTTGTGTATAAATGAATCTCGTAATGACACTCACCTCCTGAATATCATTCTCTTGAACACCCTGATCTTTTTATCTGAGCTATTCAGCTGTCCGGCTCTAGAAACTGCGTCACCGACCGCATTGACGCCCGAGTATACCGTCTGCAGTTTTGAAAGCGACGCTAGAGTTAACAATCCAGTCAGCGGCAAGGTATCGCTAAACTCATAAGGAAGATTATTATTGATTGTTCTTTATCAACAATATGTAACAGAATTACCAGCATCGCTAGTTCTTGAAAGTTATTCATAATAATAATATTCTCAAAAAAACTGCAGTGAAAACACAATAGAATCATCAATTTGGATTCCTTGCTCTCCTGAGCTAAAGTATGTGGTCTGAAATATTGGCATTGTGATCCCAGTATATCCCCTTTAAGGAATTCGGTATGAATCTTTTTCACAGAGATATGACAAGGAAAAATTCTAGCAGCGAATGAAGTATATCTGCTGCAATATTGGTGTTCTAGTTTGTGCAGCAAATTCTTGTGGAAAATCACGCGAATTTGGCGAAGAAACCAATAAAACAAGACTTCTCTGTGATTAGCTATGATGCATAAATAAAACGGTGTAGCTATATAAATTGCAACGAAGCGTGCATCAAAATAGGCAAGTTGTCCTATTTAAGAAGACAAGTTGAGTTCACGTTAGAAAGAAGAAATGTGCTTGAAAGTTTTTTGTGATATGTACGTGTTGAATGGTGTGAATGGTGTGCATATTGATGCATCAGCGTATGCTAATGATGTTGTTGTTTCAGATAGAACTAAGATTCATCTTTAAGATTGATAGATGTGGAGCTGGATTCAAAAAAAATGAACAGTGATTGATGACTACCATTTGATTTATTGTTAAATATCAGATCAAGTGTTTCTAACCTCATTTTTAGACAATTGGATGGAAAGTACAACTTAGAATTGGTATTTAAGTTCAAGAAACATCTCAATTATTCTGTCAACTCACAAGCAAAATCAAAGAAAATGAAACGCATCAAAGAGAAAGATCAGAAATAGATGGGAGAACAAAGAAGACCACATATATGACAAGAAGAAATGATAACAGCTCTAAAAAAACTAAAAAATAGAAAATCACTTTGACATGACTACATGAGAGAGAACAGCTAAAATATATAAGGAAAGAAGGTGAAGAAATGCTACTAATGATGCTGAACAAAATATGGAGAAAAGAAACAATACCAAAAGACTGGGACAGAGCAATGATATTTCATATATACAAAAAAGGAGACAGCAAAGATATACGAAGCTAGAGAACCAACTTAGAAAATCTACAGGAGAAACACTAGAAAACAACCAAAGCGGATTCAGGGAAGGACACTCCACACAGTATTATATATTCTCAATAAGAAAACTCACAGAAAAAGCCCTAAGACCAAACAAAAAACTAAACATTTTTTTCATTGATTGGGAAAAGGCGTTCGATAGAGTGCCAAGAAGAATTGAGTATATGGCAAATACTGAGAGAGAGACAGGTAGAAGAAGAATTGATACAAGCAATTAAAAATTTATATATATAATAGAATATCGAACTATATAAGAGCAAACAGTGGAACATTGGTTGAATTCTTAACATCACAAGGACTGAGACAAGGTGAAGCTTCGAGTCATTTACAATTCATCTTGTTCCTGGACAAAATAATGAAATGCATAAAGAACAGAACAAAAAAGGTGGAAGTTGGATATTATAAGTTAGAGCAAATAAAAATAGCAGAATGTGTATTTGCAGATGACTTGGAAATTCTAGCAAAAAGCGTAGAACAGCTGGAGAACAACCTGGATGGGATACAGAACTAAGAAAACATAATATGACGATAAATACAGATAAAACCAAAGTCATGGTTATAGCAAAAGGAGAAGTGGAAGCAAATATAACGCTAAATGGGAGAAATATAGAGCAGATACATACGTTCACTTACCTAGGAGCAGTACCAAACGATAAGGAAAACTTAGAGTATGAAATCAACAAAAGAATCCAAGCAGCTAACAGAAGTTACTTCGCTTTAAATGAAATTATAAACAATAAACAAGTAACAAGGTAGTCGAAAACAACTTTATACAAGACAATCTATAGGCCAACATTAATATACGGCGGCGAAACGTGGGTAATGGACAAAAAACTGAAAAGCAAAGTACAAGCGGCCTAGATAAGGTTCCTGAGAAGAATAGAGGGAGTGAGAAGATGAGATAAGATAGGGAACGACCACATAAGAAACAATTTACAAACAGAAAGTATACAGAAGACAATAGAGAAAAAACAGTTATCATGGTATGGTCACTTAGAAAGAAAGCCGTACAATAGACGAACGAAAATAATATGGAATGCCAGAACAGCGAAAGGGAAAGACCAGCAAAAACATGGGAAAGTAACATAGAAGAAATACTACGCAGAAACAACTTTAGCTTGCAAGAAGCAGGAAATAAAGCGCTAAACAGAAAAGAATGGAGGAACATTTTTCGGATGGTTCTATATTCAAGTATTTTGTACCTGAGTTACAATATTAATAACTCATTATCGTTTCTGTATTTTTTTTTGATGGATTATCACTTGTCTAATCTACTATTGAATGTCTATCTTGATCACCATTAATGACACCGAATCAATACTAATTATGAAAAAAGAGCCATTTAAACTCTATGTTTAACCTTTAATTCAGTAAATCGCAACTTCATAGACAAATAGTGAGTTCTTGTAGTAATTCAGGTTGCCTGACTGTTTCCAATTGTGTCGTGGGGTGCATGAAACTAAACTAACTGTATTTTGATTACAGACCTCGCTAAGGTAGACTTTGCGTGGTTGATACCATCGCCTAGCCCTGAACTATTGTGCTCATTTCTGCTTATGTTTGTACTTATTCTGTTTGCTGTTTGTTCTGGGAGATTACCATTACTTTTTGGCATGTTTAGTTCTCTTAATTGACTACAAATTGTTGCTATTAACGGAGAGAACCGGCTAATGGGATAGGTCTATAATTTAATTGATTTATTCAAAGAAGCATGGAACTGTTATTTGGATGGATAATCTCAGCAACTAACAAGATTCAAATATAAGTTGACGATGTGATTCGAGAAAATATGTCTCGACATAAGGTTTTAATTTCTGTGAACCATCTTTAATGAAAAATATATTCAGCTCTTCAGATTTGGATTAATCCAGAGGTGGTATGCGAACAATAGTATTGTAGTATTACAATTTCGTGAGGGCGAGAATAATTAGTGAAATATACGGAAGACAGGAAGAGATAACGCTACAGTGTGTGAGTGAATAAGGTGCACTAATTTTGCTTTGTAATCTAAACGTGTATGTTTACTAACAAACGCAAAAGCGGTAAGATATGGAGATTACAAAGAGCTTCGCGTATCCAACAGAAAATCTACTGACGATATCTTCAATACAGGAGAACAACAGGTAAACAGGTCGAACGCGGATTTCCACACACGTGTAGCTATTAAAAAACCAAAGTGCTTTAACAAAGTTGGTAAGAGAAATACCTGTATTGGATAATACTAGAAGAAAATTTCAAGATCAAAGTATCAAAAATGTCCAAAAGTTGGAGTGTTAATCTGGATAAATATCTCACAGGAGCTTTCAAGACCAGAAGAATAAGAAATTAACAACAGATAATGTTGGATATGGAAACTAGCAGGAAAGAAATTTTGTTCAGAAAGTAGAATAATATATTATTTCATTTTGTGAGCTCAGAGCATCATACTCTATACTTGAATGATCTACGTATCATATTTATGACTATTTTTAGTTCAAAGGGCTTTCACTATTCAATATCGCAAGCATCAATAAACATATTGTACACATATTGAACCTGTAAATTTTTCATGCAGTGCTTAAAGCCAAAGATATACAGAATTCCTACAGAAAAATCGACAACGCATTCTTTAGTTGGTAGGAGGAAACTGAGCGCCTCTTTCTGTTCTTCACAAAACGACTTCGTTTTGTTCAAGAAAGAATGGAATTCCGGAAGTAGGATTCTTTCCGGTTTTGCATAATATGATTTTAATATTCAAGAATTAAATATAATTTTGAATATTTTTGTGGTAATTTGAATATTTAGCACGCTATATTAACATTCAATAATAATTAAAGTTTTTTTTTGCTAATGGCCTGCTGGCGCCTGATGGTTGAATATTCCTGAAAGATTACTGAGATTTTGAAGCAAATGTATCATGTGCATCATTATTTTAGTCTGCAAGTCCTTTCTTATTTTCTGAGAAACAAAATGTGTGGAATTGAGTAGTGTTAGTATGTAGTTTCATCGTATGCATACTTGCTAGCTTGGGCTGACGGCCAATTCACAAATAGCAGGTGCTGGAGGCACGTTGAAACATTACTCACTTTTTTAAAGATTGAGTGACGAAATAAAAAGTTTTTTTCTTATAGCAATCTTAGTCATTCCATAAATAGGATATAATCATCTCCTTAAAATATTACCAAGAGCAAATACTGTATCAAATAGCGGCACTATTCTATTCTGTAAGACACGGTTACATGATTATATCCTGTTAAATTCAGTTGCAGTGAATTCATTAGGGACTAAAGCTCAACGATGTGTGAATTTCGAATATTTGTGGATCGGTTTCGTTGGTAAAAATTAGTGTCGGAGCTGAAGTTGTCACAGTGGGACTAATATAGGAGAATTGCTATACCATATAACTATGAAATCACCTCCTTTTTTAGCACTGTAATTTATCACTCTAAATATATCATCAATATTCATTTAACATGCTCTGTTTTTCATTATTAATTTGACTAGTCTATATTAGAATTTTATACTAACAGGATGTAATAGCACGACATTTTTGCTGAATTTATATTCTAAAAGTCATAAAACGTCCGAAACTTATTTTGTCAGTTGCTCATAAATATCAGAAAACAATAACTCAGCATCTATCAAAAGTTTGTGACAGGGAATGGTGAGTTTCATACATCATAAATCCTGAAAATTCACGTGAAATCATTGATTGTCATATTTATCTATTCAGTCCGTTCGTAGACTATATAGCAACCAATTTCTGACTAGATACTAAAATGAGTATATGAAAAATACATCACAAAACTTTGAAAATTAGTATTGAGGAAAAGGTATGAATCTGCAACAGTTTGGATATAGACGTAAAATGTTCTCAAATACATCATGCTGCCTATTGTGCAACTAATCAATTTTGGACAATGCAGAATTTGCATTTGTTTCCTGTTCAGAACTTTGTTTTTTTTGTTCTATATCTTACATTATATAACCATTATAGTAATTATGGTATCAAGGGTGTCAAAAGGACAATTATCCTGTGGTCAACAGTGTATTTTTTGAAGGCCTCTGGCCCGAGGTGTGTACGTTGACCGTAGGCATTATTATCAGTTCAACTCCTGTGGTGCCTTAAATGTTTAATGTCCAGCTCTTCTTATATTTCTATCAAATTTTTAGCAATGTATGTCCTGTCATTGTGATTTCTGTCAGAGAAATTACTCTAGTTACTTGCTGCCCTTGGGCGTTATTTTGAAACATAATGCCCTCGGGTATTATTTGTTGAGCGATTACCTTGAAATCAGTATTATGATGACAACAATAATAAACTAGTCGGACATTAAATATTTTTTCAACCTATCATGTAGAAATCATGTAAATACATTTGATATAATTTCCAAAATTCAATCACTTGTTTTATTCCAGGAATATTTTAGTTCAAAAGATCTAAGTCAAAATGCTTTATGTATCAAGTTCAAGTATTCTGAAATTTTATTATGTTGAATATCAAAACATCCTGTAGGTCGATGTGGGATATCAATCCTATTCACATTGCTCTTCAACCTTTGCATTGTTGTTGCTATTAACATAATTAAAAATATTCACAGAAAATCCTTTTACCTTTGAAACAGTGTATTCTACAATATTTGTAAGGTCCTGAGGCCAAATGAGCAAAATGTATTTAATCTGAGTCGAAGGCGAGTGTGCAATATTATAAACATACTGAAGACTATCCTTTCTTCTAGAAGATTTTGGGAACTCATCAAGAGTTTGAAAGAAACTTTACAACCTTGAACCATCAAACACAAAATGGAAAATAAATATCCAAATTGTGAGGACATAACCATAAATAGCCAAACCAACAGCTTTTGATTGATGAATGATTGTACACGGTACACGGAATTTCTCTAAATATGTTGCCATATTACTTATTGGCTTTGGTTGTATCATAGACAAAACAGAATATTATCAAATTTCATGAGGATTTCTCAGTACTTAGAAGTAGTTATTTCTATGTATCAAGATGAGAAATTCGTTATATTATCACTTATAAATAGCATTGTCTACTGGATTTTAATAGTAATTAGGGTATCAAGGGTGTTGAAAGGACAATAATGTGTACTTTCCGAGGACCTCCGGCCTGAGATGTGTACGTTGACCGTAGGCATTATCGTCCGTTCAACTCCTTCAATATTTAATGTCCACCTAATGTTTTATTTCAATCAAAATATTTAGTGATGTATGCCCTGTCATTGTGATTTCTGTCAGGAAAATTACTTCAGTTACTTGTTGTAACTAGGTAACGTGATATTCTTGTTTGTAATCCTTTAGAATAATGCCCGAATCTGTTACGTAATTACCCTGGAGTCAGTATTATTATGACAACAATAATTAACTAGTCAGACATTATAGTAATCAAGGTATCATGAGTGTTAAGAGGACAATAATGCCTGAGGTCAACAGTGTGCTTCTCAAGGGTCTCCGGCCCGAGGTGTGTACGTTGACCGTAGGCATTATTGTCTGTTCAACTCCCGTGGTGCCTTAATTACCCTTGAGTCAGTATTATTATGACAACAATAATTAACTAGTCGGACATTATAGTAATTGAGGTATCAAGGGTGTTAAAAGGACAGTAATGCCTGAGGTCAACAGTGTACTTCCCAAAGGCCTCCGGCCCAAGGTGTGTACGTTGACCGTAGGCATTATTGTCTGTTCAACTCCCGAGGTGCCTTCAATGTTTTATGTTCGTTTTTTGTTCCTTTTCAATCAAAATTTTCAACAATGTATGTCCTGTTATTATGATTTCTGTCAGAGAGATTACTCTAGTTACTTGCTGTCACTAGGAAACTTGTTTGTTATTCTTCAAAATAATGCCCTGGGACATTATTTTGGAACATAGTGCCCTCGGGTATTATTTGTTACATAATCACCCTTGAATTAGTGTTATTATGACAACAGTAATAAACCAGCTGGACATTAAATTATTATTTTTTGTGACTCTCAGGATGAATTTGAAATATAAAACTAATAGTCTTTTTACTCAATGCTTGAAGTCATTCTTTAAAAATAAAATGAAATAAGTCAATGTACTGAATATTTATTGGTTAAAATTGATTCAGAAGTAATTTTTACTCCTACAACATATTGAAGATAGAGGGAATCCAGAACACATTAAATTGTCATTTGTGATCTCCACATAAAATCATCAAAAATCTTGCAATTTGATTTAATTTTCAACATGCTGCAGTGATTGAAATATATTTGAAATCCAGATGACCACCACTTTGTGGCTCTTTATGTTCCCAACTGACTCTAGTTGTCACACTGAACTGAATAAATACATAAGTACATAGAGAATGACTCCAATGGGTATCTAATTGGAGTATTCGCTATTGGGAGGAAAGTAGGCAAGTGCAGCACAATCATATATGATAATGTATCAAACATAGTTTGCAAGATGTTCGAAATGAAAATAGTTTGTTCAAGAGTGATTTGTAATGTATTATTGTGTGAATAATTGTAGTTTTCAAAAAACTTAAAGTTGGTGTCCACTTCTCTCACTTTTAAATAATGTATCCTGTTATATACAGGTGTTCCAAGTGGCACTGGTTGACACGAAATTCTTAATGAAGCTAATAAAGGAGTATATAAACCACATAATTGATGTCTAGTAACAAATCAATTAGTTTTATGCTAGCGTTTTGTAATAATACCTACACAGTCACTGATCATAAAATTGAGTAGCTAAACATTGGGGTGGTTTCTTTATAACAGTATGTTACATTTCATTTTCATCACATTCATCTTCATCACCTGGAATCATTTAATGTCAATCATCTCTCCTAATTGTTTATTTGTTCCTTACCTGTTGACCCTAATTCATCGCCTTTCGATCAGCTATGGCCTTCACCTGTCAGTTTCGTTTGGTTCATGCACCATGTCTCTCTAGCGTATACTATTGTTACCAGTATTATTGTGTCTCGTCTGCAACCCTCTTAGCGTCTCTGTGTTTTTGGTGGATGAGAATTGGAGTTTGAAATGCCTCTTCTTTTCTTATTAAACTAATAATTAGAAAAACCATACTTAACTTGAAAACAGACTTAACTTTGTGAAGGGCTTTCTAACGGCCACTTTTAAATTAGATAGTGGAGAGTTGATCTCCGTGTCTGTGACGTCATCTTCGACATCTGTGTGCTTCTCGAGGAGCGACTTTTCGCCATCTTGCGATCTCGTCATCATCCCGATTTCCCGCTCCGGCGCAAAGCTAAGCACCATTCATTTTGTTTATGCTCCAATTTATTAAATATTTTATTTATTACGTTAAGGATTTTGTTTATTGCTTGATAATACTGTTACATTGGGTGAAACCTTTCGTAATACCAATCAAACGGGTATTTAAGTTGCGTGTGTATTCAGTATTGCTTACGTTGTGTTATTGCCACACACGGGTGGCAGACGCATTCTACGCCGAACCGTGCGACATTATAGCTTTTAGAGAGCAGTTAGGTAGTCTAGTTTTATGTCACGAGAGTACTACGAACACTGAGGGTACCCCCATCTGTCGCGTAGGTTACAGTACACGCTTAGTTCTTATTATACCGCTGTTTGGTTGCCTGAACTCTAACCGCTGTCGTGAGCGCGATTCTCGCGGGGACTGTGCTTGCCATTCGCGCGGCCTACCTAATTCTTTGGCCTACACTTACCACAGTTTGATTGGCAATTCTGAGCCCACCATTATTGTTGCCATTAACCAGGTTTTGAATAAAATCACTCAACGCGAGATCACGCATTTTTCAATCAGCGCCCCAATTATTTCCTTACCCCTTCCGCTTAGATTCGGCGATCAACCATCGACTGACCCGAGGAGCTTCCGGATCGCCTGGCGCCCAACAAATACAAAATCCTCCATCACTCAAAGTAGACCGCACGCCGTCTCCACCGAGCTAGCTAGAGTCAACCCGGATAGGGGTAGTAGGGAGGTAATAAGTAATAAGACATGCCTTCTTATTTCAATATTGAAATGGACGATATGACTTCAATGTATGGTTGTGCTAATGAAAACGCACTTCAAGCACGGCGTCTTCATGAAGAAGCCTATCCAAATCGTGCATTGCCTTCATCTAGAACTTTTTCAAAAAGTTTCCAACGACTAAGGGATACTGGTTCACTACATAAACTCTCTACCGATTGTGGACAGCCGAGGACAGTAGTTACACCCGAAGTTGAAGTAAGGGTGTTAGATATTATTAAAGAAAATCCCGAGACAAGTGTTAGAAGGATATCTGCTGAAGTGGATAACAATGGTACCCTTGTTTGGAGAACTTTACATTCTCAGCTTCTACATCTGTACCACTTTCAATGGGTACAAACCCTCAATCTTCCTAATTATCAAGTCAGAATGAAATTTTGTCTGTGGATTTCATACCAGAATGCCGGTAATCTAGATTTCGTTTCGAATATTTTTTACAGATGAGGCTGGTTTTACTAAAGATGGAATATTTAATTCTCATGATGATCATGTTTGGCCAGATGAAAATTTTCACGTCGTTGTCGATTCACACCATCAAGAGCGATTTAGCCTCAATATCTGGCTCGGCATTTCAGAAGACACTTTAATAAGACCAGTTGTTCTGCTCAAGAGGTTAAATGGTGTCGCATATCAAGTTTTTCGACAATATGAGTCACCAGTGCTCTTAGAAAATGTATTGATTAATCAAAGGATGAATATGTGGTTTATGCCGTCTCATTTTGCGCTTCGTGTTAGAGAGCACTTCAACCACAGGTTCCTTGGAAGATGGATAGGAAGAGGAGGTCTTGTTCAATGGCCTCCTAGATCTCCGGATTGATCACCACAACAGAAAGTCAAACTAAAATTATTTTGTCTGTTATTCAACATTAATTACGTGGTTAGAATTTGTTAGCTTCATTAAGAATTTCGTATCAACCAGTGGCACTAGAAATGTACTCTTCTTGAACACCGCCATAATTTTACGAGTTCTGAAAGAATTCTTTCCGATTGTGAATCAGCACTTCGAAATGTATATGCCATAAAAAAAATTTGCAGTTGAAAAAAAAATATTTGTTTTCAAAACATCAATTTAGTTGTTACTTACAAGAATGAAGTAAATATTCTGAATTATTTATGAAAAATGTCTTTTCTTTTTCCAGAGAACGAGTACCTCTCTCTGGGGTGAGTGGATGGGCGTAATGCACGGGGATGAAATCGAATACGTGTTTGGTCATCCTCTGAACATGTCGCTCCAGTACAATTCTAGAGAAAGGGATCTGAGTCTACGCATGATGCAGGCTTACGCCAGGTTTGCTCTCACTGGGTAAGTACACAATTGTACCAACACAAGCTACAAACAAAGAGACATCTAGGTACCATGATTGTTATTAGAAGGGATCAAGAATACTGTTCAAGATAGAATTATGAATATTAATATAAATTACAATAGTACGAATAGATTGCGTCATCACTTTCGCAGCACGATTGGGAAGTACTTGTAATGATATTCCAGTACTGTTACGATCTTTAGGAAAATTGGAAACTTGTTATTTAAATAGAATAGATTGTTCCCCACATTCACCTAATGTCGTCGATATGAAAATTCTCCTCCGGAATTATTCAGCAGTTACTTGCAGATCTATAAAAATAGTTAAATAAAGTTTGCTAAATGTCGAAAACAGCAAAGGTGAAAACTTGCGGTAGAAACTTCACTTTTATTGAACATTTTCAAGCAAAAATTATGTTCAAAGAATAATACGGAGAGTGTAAAAATGTTTTTCACAGAGAATATAATTTTTTTTTTGGTTGTTCAAAAAATTTTTACCTGTAGGTTGTTTTATCAAGCAAATTAGTGTAAAATTCATTTCATCCAAATACCCTAACAAAATATTGCAATAGAATTCATCTCAGTTGGACAAAGATATGTATACTTTTATGAAGTGGACTGGCGAGTCCCATTTTGCGGCAGGTACTTATATCACCACTTTATAAAAAGGTTGGATCGTCCATTTCTTACCAATCTCATGAGACATAGCATTTTATTTTCTACTTTTTTTTTGCCTAAAAAAGCACCAAGAAACAATTTTGTTATTTGTCATATACAGAGTGCTTCATGCATTAAATGTTTATCCTTAGTTTAATAATTCTTTTGACTGAACTTGTCGCTTGTTGAGACAAAATGCAAGAAATCAAGACAACATTGCTGCTGTGAGAGCCATTAAAGCAAAAAATGCAAATGTGTCGATAAATCGTCGTTTTCAAGAATTTGGACACATTTAACGCTTCGGTGTAGCGTAATAAGCAAAATAACGAATAACGATGAGCAGTGCACCAAGTTTTTACTTGAGTCCAAAATTCAGTTTACTTGATTATGAACTTGACTAGATGAACGAGAAGAGCTTTGACTTCCGTATCCATTAACCTTCTATTACAGAAGCTGAACTAGATTCTCATATTCTTATATTATAAAAGTTGTGTATGTTCGCGTATTGTTTGCACGGCATTGCTGGGCTTCGGTTGCTCTGCTAGCCAAGCTTTTTTTGCAGGTATAATCAACTTGCGGTGATCACGCGCCAAGTCTCAATAGCCTCTGTTACATTTCATTTTCATCACATTCATCTTCATCGCCTGAAATCATTTAATGTCAATCATCTCTCCTAATTGTCTATTTGTTCCTTACCTGTTGACCCTGATTCATCGCCTTTCGATCAGCTGTGGCCTTCACCTGTCAGTTTCGTTTAGTTCATGCACCAGGTCCCTCTAGCGTATACTATTGTTACCAGTATTATTGTGTCTCGTCTGCAACCCTCTTAGCGTCTCTGTGCTCTTGGTGGATGAGAATTGGAGCTTAAAATGCGTCTTCTTTTCTTATTAAACTAATAATTAGAAAAACCATACCTAACTTGAAAACAGACTTAACTTTGTGAAGGTCTTTCTAACGGCCACTTTTAAATTAGATAGTGAAGAGTTAATATCAAATAGTGTTCGGGAGTTTATTAAGAAATTTTAGTGCCAAATTGCTTACTGGGCCAAAATTTTACTCACTTTTTGCGGATTTAAACTCTCAACGTTTTTTTTGAACTCAGTTCAGCGGAGATTCTCCGGATTTATTTTGATAAATTTCTTCAAGCTAAAAGCCGATCAACACCTCAAGGTAAAAGAATCATTCAAGTTACAGTCATTTATTTTCTACGTTAAAACTTATTTGTCACATCAAAATCATTAAAATCACACTTTGAACATATCACAAATTAAAACTTAATTGAATTGAAATACCTACCATAGGCAGATTTGGAGAAGAAAAGAAAACAAGAAATGGAAGGAAACTATTAGAACTATGTATGGAAAATGAAATGATTATTACAAACACAAAATTTCAACACAAAGATTTGCACAAATTCACAAGAATTATGACTAGCAGAAACGAAAAGTCAATAATCGATTACATAATTGTGACAAAAACCCTCTGGAAAAGAATTGAGGATACGAGAGTAAGAAGAGGATTCAAAATAGGCAGCGACCACTACCTAGTAAAAACTAAGCTAACGATAGAAGAAAGAAATGATACAATCAAAGAAAAGCAGGAAGCACCATATAGAAAAATTAAATCCTACAAACTTAGAGAACAAAAAACACAAGAAGAATACAAGGAAAAAATAGAGCATAAACTGCAACAGTATGTGAACAAAGCAAGAGAATTAAACATAAAGGAACTGTGGGAAATATTCAAAAACGATTCAATAGAAGCAGCAACGGAAACATGCGGCACAATAAAATTTAATAGTAAAAGAAAACAAACTGTATGGTGGACGGAAGAGGTAAAACAAGCAATTAAGGAGAAGAAAGAGGCTTGGAAAAGACATCTGAACAAACAGACAACAGAATCATATGAACAGTGCAAATTGTACAGGAAGAAAGCAGAGGATATCATCATCAGAAGCAAGAAACAAACTTGGGAGGAATTTGGGCAGAGAATGGAAGAAAATTTTAAGGGAAACCAGAAACTTTTCTACAGAGTTCTTAAAAATACTAGGAGAAAAAACAACAACGAATCACATTACATCAGGAACAAAACAGGCCAACTATTAACTGAAGAAAAAGAAATAATGCAAAGGTGGCGAGAATACTTTGAAGAATTGTTAGGAAATAATGACGCGGGAAGTAATAAACAAGAAAAGAAAAACCTAGGAAACCAACAGAGCGAAGAAAGCGCAAACGAACATATAACAATGGAGGAATTGGAAAAAGCAATGAAAAAGCTCAAACTAGGGAAAGCACCTGGACACGACGGAATAACAACGGAAATGCTGAGATACATGGGCGACACGGGGAACATAATTCTATTAGAACTTTTGAGGAAAATCCAAGAAGAAAATGAAACGCCAGAGGAATGGAAAATAGCAATAATTTTACCGTTATTCAAAAAAGGTGACGCGAAAGAATGCGGAAATTACAGAGGCATATCCCTACTGAGTGCCCCTAGCAAAATTTATGAAAGTATACTAACAGAAAGACTGAAGAAAGAAATAGAACCAGATATGGAGGAAGCCCAAAATGGGTTCAGAACAGGAAGAGGAACTACTGATGCCACACATATAATCAAACAACTAATAGAGAGAACAATAGAAAATAATGAAACAATATTCCTTTGCTTCATCGACATATCTAAAGCATTTGATTCTATAGAAAGAGAAGATGTATGGGAAGCACTAAACAAAAAGAAAGTTAATAAAATATTAATAAGAAACATAAAAAGTCTCTACAGTAGTACACTCAACTACGTTCGCACAAAAAATAAAGCCTCAGAAATCTTCATAACAACCATAGGAGTCCGACAAGGGGGAACACTAAGTCCATATCTATTTAATATAGTAATGGATGAGATAATTAAGAAATGCGAAATCGAAACCAAAACAAAACAAACAATATGGGGATACTATAACTTGGAAAAAGTTGCATTGAACCAATTAGCATTTGCAGACGACATTGTCATTTTGGCAAAATCAGAAGAAGACCTAAATATCAAGATACAGATATGGAATAAAGAACTAAAAGAAAGAAATCTAGATATGAATATCAATAAGACTAATACAATGACAATATCAAGAAATCCACAAAAAGTCAATATAAGAATAGAACAAAAGGAAATCACGCAAGTAAAAGAGTTCAAATATCTAGGAGCCATTATAACTGAGGATGGAAAAATAGATGCAGAACTAGAAGATAGGATTAAAAACACAACAAAACTATACTTCGCCTTGAATAAACAAACATTCAACAAAAAAGAACTGTCATCAAGAACAAAAATTAGAATATACAACTCACTGTTCGTGCCGACCCTGACATATAACTCAGAAACATGGGCACTGTCGACAAAACAAAAAGGAAGACTTCAGGCGGCCTAGATGAAAATATGAAGAAAAATAGCAGGTGTGAAATTGACAGATAAAGTACGGAGTGAAAAAATAAGGAAACAATTAGGAGTGAAGTCAGTGGAACAGAAAATAAGAGAAAACTCACTACGTTGGTTTGGACACCTTAATAGAATGCCAATAAATAGATTGGCATAGAAAATATGGAAAATGGGACGACTAAAGATAAAAGGTAGAGGCAGACCAAGACGAAAATGGAATGATGAAATTGGTAGCCACATTAAGAAGATGGGACTAGAATGGTCAGAAGCGAATCATTTACCTCGAGACAGAAAGAAGTGGAGAAACAAAATAGTAGAATAAAAATTCAAAACTCGACACTGGCAGAAACTGGTAGCAGAGTACCGGATTAAGTAAGTAAGTAAGTATGAATTGAAATCATCCTAATCAATCCCGCCATCGACGGAGCGCATTCCAGGCTCTAATTGGTATTCCTTTCAGGCTTTTTGTTTTGTACCCTTTTCGTTGGGTTTTTCGTCTACGTTGCATCATTCCCATTTGTTACTGTACCATTTTCATCGTTCTTGTCATCTTGGAGCCATCGTCCAAATTCACCGACCATCTTCGTCCATCTCCGTGTCTGTGACGTCATCTTCGACACCTGTGTGCTTCTCGAGGAGCGACTTGCCGCCATCTTGCGATCTCGTCATCGTCCCGATTTCCCGCTCCGGCGCAGATCTAAGCACCATTCATTTTGTTTATGCTCCAATTTATTAAATATTTTAATTATTGCGTTAAGGATTTTGTTTATTGCTTGATAATACTGCTACATTGGGTGGAACCTTCTGTGATACCAATCAAACGGGAATTTAAGTTGCGTGTGTATTCAGTATTGCTTACGTTGTGTTATTGCCACACACGGGTGGCACACGCATTCTACGCCGAACCGTGCGACATCATAGCTTTTAGAGAGCAGTTAGGTAGTCTAGTTTTATGTCACGAGCGTACTACGAACACTGAGGGTACCCCCATCTGTCGCGTAGGTTACAGTACACGCTTAGTTCTTATTATACCGCTGTTTGGTTGCCTGAACTATAACCGCTGTCGTGAGCGCGATTCTCGCGGGGACTGTGCTTGCCATTCGCGCGGCCTACCTAATTCTTTGGCCTACACTCACCAAAGTTTGATTGGCAATTCCGAGCCCACCATTATTGTAGCCATTAACCAGGTTGTGAATAAAATCACTCAACGCGAGATCACGCATTTTTCAATCAGCGCCCCGATTATTTCCTTCCCCCTTCCGCTTAGGTTCGGCGATCAACCATCGACTGACCCGTGGAGCTTCCAGATCGCCTGACGCCCAACAAATACAAAATCCTCCATCACTCAAAGTAGACCGCACGCCGTCTCCACCGAGCTAGCTAGGGTCAACCCGGATAGGGGTTGTAGGGAGGCAATATCTCACTGTTATTATAATTTCAAATAAAAGATGGGGTAAGTAATATTATTAGGAAGATCGGATGGTCTAAAGAAATCCAAAGCGTGAAATTAATTATTTGCTTGGTATAATATATAGGACGTTTCAGGTGTTGATTCACCCATCTTCAGCATTATGCAGAATATAATATTTTCTCATAGTGAGGAATCAGAGTTCACCAATTATTGTATTTTGCATTATGCTGAAGATAGGTGAGTTCACACCTGAAACATCTTATATGTTATATTGAAGGAATAAAAACTCATTAGTCCCACGGATTCATAAATAATAAAAAACATCATCTGAAAATTGATTTTATCGAGTTTTCATCATGATACGAAGAAGTCAATCTCTACATTGATTTTTCAAAAATTATTTCAATCGAATCTTAGCCTTAACTATGGCTAACACGGTCCATTCTGAAGTTCAAATTTTCGATGACTTGTTCGAGTATTGATAACGCAAGTGAGGCTGGCTCTCAATTCTTCAATCATATCAGGCTTTTATCCATGTACACTTTGGACTTTGAATAGTCTCAAAGGAGAAGTATAAATATGTGATATCACATGATCCAGATGGCCAAACCACCGGTCCGAAAAGTGAAATTGACTGTTCATCGAATTTATTGTTCTCCCAATAAAGCCATGGTTTCATGAGCTGAGTGGCAAGTAGCGCCGTCTTGTTGGTAATAAATGTTCTTGAGATCACAAGCTTCAATTTTAGTTAGCAAATAGTCCGTTATCATGTCGCGATACGGGCGACATCGACAGTTACGTTCTAGGCGATTATTCTCAACTACCGCCGCTATATTTTGTTCATTCGTTTATAGGGATGGCAAATTCATTACGGTTTTTTTCATAATTTATATATTCATATTCAGAACTGCAAAGACGCAAAATACGAGTTCCACCTGATAAATCTTCACAGAATTTCAATCTAATACTTCAGTTATAAGATACAAATCAAAAACTCAATATTGTCTGAAGAGCACTCAACAGATTGGGAAATAAACTGTTACAACCCAGGATAATATAATTCAACCCTCAACTTACAACATGCAATTGAACGTTACACAACCTTCTTGGAATCATACTATAAAAAGGTTCACTGCGTCTGATGTGTCATTACTGCCTAATCTGTCTGTAATTATTCGACGTGTCAAGGGTGCCATGAACATATTCGTAATTTATTGGATAAGTTTGATACGATAACGCATCGTAACCGGTGATTACATTCGATTATCGATAATCGTCAGGCTTATACGGTTAGGAAAAGAAATTCCATAGAGTTTTCCTGATTGTTCAATCATTGATTCTCAGTTTACTAATAGGGTATATCCATGAATTTATTTTATATTCCTAATTCACTGATCACATCGTTATAACATAGCAAAAAGTATAAATTATGTTTAAAAGTGCTGTAATCAAGTTAGAAAAAATATTCAAAATTGAGAATAATTTTGAGCTGTTTAAACGCCGCTATTCTTGCGCGCTCTATTGATGACGTCAAATAATATGCCCAGTGACATTACAGTTCATTGTTTACTACAGGTGTTTTCGTTCTCAGCTTATTTCAGAATTAAAAAGGCTTAAGAGTCAATTAATAAGTATTGAATTGTGCCTGAATGGAAAATACTATCAGAAATATACCTGGTGAAGGCTTTTTTTCAATCCAGACAGGTTTTAAAATACGTAAGAAATGATGTAAGGCTATGAGAAGAGATGAAGTATCATAATGAACTTGACAGATCATGAACAACATTATATGTGATTAGTTTTAGCAATAAAATACAGTGTGTGTATGCGGCTTCGTTTATCATTTCCTTGTTTTAAAATCAACAAAAATTATAGGTTATGTTTACTGCTCATCATATTTCGGATTGTATTTATTAAAATAGCGTACATAATGTGTTATTATTGAATAATTACTTTGCAGTGTTCACTCTTTTTACTTCAGCGGACGTGAAATTTGGATTTGAAAGAAAATAAGACGACATCATGAATGGATCTATTCTTGGCAGATTATCCGCTTGTGATTTTACAAAACCACTTTGTCTTAAATGATCTATAATCTCACTAGGATGCTAAAATTACACTCAAACAATAAATGAATCTACAACACATACGTTATTACTATGTTTTCCAATCAAATTCCTGCAATGCCATACAAATGTAAGCAGTGCGCACTTGTTGATATAATATTTGACGTCACATTTCGTTTCAATCATTGGTGTTGCATTTCAGAACTTTGAATTTTCCGCGCTTGATTTGCATTTTTATTCATAAATTTCAAGCAATTGAGAAGATATTGAATACCAAAATGATGGTTTAGTACAAAAGTCCAGCCAATAAAAATTCGGAAAAAAAATATTGGAACCAAATTTGAATTTCATGCATATTCCCTATTGTATCCGACGGATGCAGGTCTCAACTCAAATATAATGAGTATTGGTGAAACTGGAGCTTGCCCCATTCAACTTCAACTCCATAACACCACTTTTGTGTCTTTTTCAGCTCTTGAGATTCCAAATGTGGGGCAAATAATTATTCACGCCTTGTATTCTCTCATGTCTGTTTTTTTCAATGTTTCTCCAATTACAAAATTGAAGGTTCCATCTTACTACAAATATTTATCAATTTTTTCCATTCAATTTTCATTTAACAACCCGGAATCGATGAAATTTGCATTCGCTTCCACTGCTGATATATTCCCAATAATTTTGATTGTAATTGTGAATTATTCACAACATACTGGCCCTGGCTGCTCATTCAATCTTTTTTTTTTTTTAAATTCAATTTATTCCATGTATTTCATATATTCAAACAACAAAACGTGAGCCAAAAATTCCTTAATTACTCATAGCTTACGTTGACGTCGATTTAACACTAAGCGAATATGATCTTTCTATAGTTTTGTTCTGTTTTACTGGTTTTTAATGCAGAATATTGTACTGTAACGATAACTCGCTGCTGGCGGGGTCGTTGACTTTGATGTCGCTGTCGAAACTGCAGATAGCTCAGAGGAAAGAGTTGCACACGAATAACGACGACGGTGAACATACAACATATTTGATTCAAAAAATAGCACTAATGACAGTATAACTGAAGGTTGACGGTGACGTAACAATTGTACATGACACTCGACACTAGCGATTCGCAGTACGGACCCAGGCGGTCGGAGACGGCGAGGAACTTTAAAACAATTATCGTGAAGCGATTTCTTAAACCGTGGACTAACTTTAGGAAAAAATCATCTTTTGAAATCAAACTTGTTTCCAAGTAGTGACTCTACGTTAAACTTGTTAAACGCTGTGAAGCCAACAATAACCTCTTTAGCGGTGATTTAACTTCAAAACAATCTAATGATGCGAAATCAAGAACGACTCTTCAAGCAGTGATTCTACGTTAAATTGATCCAACACTGTGAAATCAACGGAGACGTCTTCAGCGGTGATGCTACGTTCATCCAAACAAAAATGACTCTAAGTTGAAACAGCAGGAAGCAAACAAATTCAAGTTCTTTTTACAGAATTGCAGCTTGTTTGTCTTAGACACTCGCACTAATCAGATTTAGCACAAAACTTCGAACGGACGTCAAAGACACGGTGAATTAAATATACAAAGTATTCCACAAAACAACAGTCGAATTGCGGTGAGTACAGTACAAAGTTGTATTCAAGGAATCTGATATTCACAAGTATTGAGGAATATTCATGCGGACTACGGAGAGTGATTGTGTGATATTAGAACAGAACTACAGTTATTAAAATTTACAGGGAGAACAGAATGTGAAAAGTGGTTTGAGTAACCTCAAAACGAGATACGGCAGCTGAAGACTTTATGCTGCGTAGCTGTGGCGAAGCGTTGAAAAAATATACAATGATTCGTCACAGTACTAAACAGTAATATCCCCAAAAATTGAAGAAGATTGAATAGATCATACATGTCAATTCAGTAAAACTTAGCCTTTATCTCGTGATGTCCTGTATAATCAGAAATTTAAGCAAATAAAGCCTTTCCGCAAGCCTTTATAAGTACAGTAATTAAAACATGTTTGTTTATGGCAGATTTAGTGGTGTAATAACCTACTTAATTATTAGTGGAGATTACTGGGAACGACAAAAAACAAATCTATGTAAATGACAATTAAAGTAGTCCATTTGTGACATTGCGTCCGTTCATAAAAGAAATAATTATTCAAATGAAAATTAAATATATGTTAATGAAGTTTCATGCAACAGGTAACGAACTACAAAGACGAAATACAAGTTGTAAAGTTCACTTCTGCGGCAGACATTGTTTTTCAGAGCTTTCCACCATGAGCGTATCAAACTCACTCCGCGAATTATTTATCTTTCAAGTGATAGAAACAGCATTGGAAATTGTAATCTATATTGTACGGTTATTGGAACACATATAGTTTTTCACGCATGACGTGAGAAAGAAATTTAATGTACCCAATCAGTAATTTTGAAGAGGAATATTTAGGATGGGTACTCAAAAATAATTGTTCGAAATATAATATACACATCTATGGTAATTAGATTATCCAAATTCGTGGTTGTACGCTCGGCCGCTCGGAGTAAAATAATATTACTCCCACTGAAAACAATACTAGCATTCATAAACACTTCAAAGGAAAACACGTATTTAGCTCTCAGGTATAAAATCTCAACCTACGCTACTGTTTTCAAATATACTCTCTGTGCAGAATTCAAATCAAGTTAAAATTTAAATTAACGCAGTTAGAAAATATTATCTCTATTCTCGTAAAAATTACGAGGCATTCAGACTTCTACAACATGCGAGAAGCTCGGCTGAATTTCATGTTTTTATTCCCCTGAAGAAAAAGACTTTGGTAACAGCCAGTCGTGACTGTATCAGGGTAGGCAATTTAATAAAAAATTCTGGATAAGAATGAGAGGTAACAAGGCGACAGTTACAGAAAAAATACGTCACATGAGATTTTGTAAGAATTTGATCTACTCTGCATATTTATCGTATATAATATCACAAGGGACTGTAATTTTATCAATAAATTTTTCTTGAAAACATTGATTACCTAGCAACATCGTGAGAGTCATCTGTCCGATTGAATCACGAGAGCGTAGCTCGAGGGATTTCATCTGAGCAGATGACTCGAAGGATGTTGCTGGAAGGTAATCAATGTTTGAAAGAAAAATTTATGATAAAATTTATGTCGCGAGTGGTATTTGTGGAGAATATTTCTCGAATGGAATTGCTACTATAAGTATCTATTAAATAATCTTAGTTGCAACTACTAACCTTTTTTATTGGAAAATGCACTAAATTGCCTCCATATACTCTTGGTTTTTTCAACTTTTTGTTTTCAATTTCATTATTTTCGGCGAAAAATGCATTTCCAATACGATTAAATCTTGACATTTCCGAGAACTGATTGTTTGTTTACATTAAAATTGTGTATTGTTTCTCCATGACAAAGGCAAATTATCGCAATAAATCGCTTACCAACGGGAATTTACCGAGGTAACGGGAATTTTCAGGAGTAAATTCCCGTTGGCAAGGAATTTATTATTATAATTGTCATTGTAACTATGCAAAATTTGTCAGTATAATTGACATGAGTGAAATAGCCGATATAAATTCAAAATAAAAATATTGGTTAATCTGCCGTGAAATTTGCACCTATATATCAAAATTCTGAACCATATTTCCAATTATATTTCACGCAAATTCCAAATTGTATCCATGTGCAAATTATTTTCTCTTTTTTCGGTTAACTCTTTGAAATAACATGCGAAATATTGCAATATGTATATTTTCCGAGAAAAAAGTGCATTTTCATTGCGTATTCTCTTGTGAACGAATGCGTAGCTGCGTGCGAGAGAGAGATAGACGCATATTTGCGGGATTAGTTACCTTATTAGAGATTCAGCTCGTCTGAGTGACACGTGCGGTATTATTACGTGATCGGATTATCGAGCTGTGAGGAGCGACTCGATGGAGAGCGAAGCTGTAACTACGATTATTAATGCAGGCAGTGTGATGGCAGCAATGGAGATATATTATTGAAGAGAGAGTCTATCACCAAAACTGATATGTGGAAAACTGCAAGCAGAAGAAGGTGACACAAAAAGTGCACTCACAAAAACTCATGTTGATTGTTGATTGGAATTTCTTGACAGCCAACTTCAAATTTCTGTTGCAGCAAGCCTTATTTATTATAGAAAAACCTATATCATACGTCATGAATCAGAATATTCAGCAGATTTTTCAGCTTTCAGTAATGTGGGCTGATAATCAATGGATTTCATCTCAACTCAACCGTACGTTCCTATTTTAATTTCCATTCAATTGTCGATGAAAAGCTGTGAATTCTGCCGAACTTCATCGGAAGCTCAAAGTTATTTTAATTAGAAATAATGATAGATGTGCCAATAGAAATCTGGGACTAAATTTAGAATTTGGAATACAATATCTATAATTTGCGATCTCCCTCTCCCTTGATGATTAATTAATTTGCAAGCCTCATAAACTGTTATTAATCATGATACTGAATCATCCATTGACATTGAATACTCAATTGAATATAGAATTCCAAATTGATTGAGTTCAACAGAAATTTATGCCTAGCATAGTTTTTCATAAGATATGATCGACTTCCACGATGAATTCAAGTTCATTCAATCAATTGATCAATAGAAAAATATGTATTGTGATGATGTCAACTATAATTAGATAATTAATGATACGAATAAACAGTTCATTGATAATTAGTATTATCTGATATTGGCGTATTCCACCTTTAACAGAATATATTGTTCCAAATTGGTGTATAATCCACATATCACAAATTATTCTATCTGCTATTTTATCGAATACAAGTTTTTATTCAGGTATTCAATTATAGTTTTGTGAAGCTGTTAATCCTAATACGATTCATCTGTTTATTTTTCCAACGAATGAACTCCAATGAAAGGTTATGTTTGGCTTTAGAAATTGTAATTATCACTAGAATAAATGTACATACACAAACGGAACAAGAGAATCAATGAAAATTCATAACACAAAATTGCTCGTTTTGAAATGGAAAAAAAGAATTGTTCTCCAACTGGTAGCTTATTTCATCCATACAGTTTGGTAATTCTTTTTATCCGGAAATTTTCTTCTGCAATAGATCAACATATGAATTCATCATTAAAGGAACATCATACAATTGATGCAACCTTCCGTTAGTATTACGATAACGCTAACATAAGCAAACATTGTTTGGCTCGAATCCCAGTGTACCTAGAAAAAGCGTTACGGAAAACCGGACACCAGAAATGTTACAATAATCTTATTTGTCAAAGTCAGCTAAAATACACACAAAAACTCATTTTTCACCTCGATTACTCTTCGAACGATTTCCACCTGTACTATTCCTCCCCAGCTTTTCAATTTAAGGTTAGATTTCCTTGGACAAGGAATTATTATTGAGTGGTTGTATTACTAGGACAAAATAGCACAGGAAAAAATTGCTGAGGAGAAAAGGCCGGAGAATAGTCACTTCCTAATCCAACCTATCAACGCACCATTCTCTGTTAAAACCTGTAAAGTCATCTATGTTTCACATGGCTGAATCAATGCAACTGACCCATCTTTTATATTCGTACAAAACCGTTGCTTGGAGAGTCACTTGTAGTACTTCTATGATGTTGAATGATTAGCACATTCTCTTACATTTTAAAACTGGTATCCCATATTTCATTTTTTCTATGGAATCATGACGAAATAGATGTTAAAACTCCTATGTAGGTAATATAAAGGATGTAACAGGAATAAGTATATTAATTTCAACCAGTGATAGAACTCGTCCAGCATAACCATTTTTCTTATTAACTTTTTCCGGAATTCTCATCTTTTTTCAGCATTTTTTATCCCTTATAATATAACAAGTGGTTCAGGTGCACAATCATTGGATCCGGTAACAGTTACAATTGAATATTTGATTTTGACATAATGTGAGTTATCAATTCCTCCAAATAAACTCTGGAAAAAAATCGATTATTAATCATTTTCATAAAAGTTTGAACCTATGAAAAGTCTAGTTTTTCTGTCTACAATTTCACAGGCAGTTTAAGATGAGCTCAGCAAATTCATTTGGAACGATCTCCGAATTGTCATTTTTTACTGAAAAGTGAATTATTGTGGTTATACTAATGTATTTAATGTCAAAATATTGTGCACTTATCCATTATAATAAGAATACTATGGGATATTTGAGGCATATCGTTCATCTGAAACGTGAAACAGCAAATGAAATGAATGAAATACATGAATTTATAAATAAAGCACCTGTATATCAGTTTTTTCTCATATTATTTCAAGCTTCACACTAAAGTCGTTTCAATAAAGTATGCTCCGTGAATTGATCTGCTGAACAAATAGAATGATGTATCTTATACAGAGTGTATCTATACCTATGAAACAAATTTTAATGGTATATATAGTATTTGGCGTACTAATCATGAATCAAAAAGATTTTTTTCAAAATTAGTAAAATTAACAATACTTAGCAGAATATGAGAATTTTGGTACCAATGTTTTCCATCTTCTTCTTCGAAAATATAAACACAATTTTACATAATGTTCATGAACATAGTCTATTTTAATAAATTTGAGGTGAATTATCTCAAGAGTAGACATCAAACTAGTGTCCCAAAACCTTCCATTTACTTAAACCCTTTTTTAAAATGATGGATTGGGAAAAAATTATTTTTGATTCATGATTAGTACGCCAAATACTATATACCATTAAAGTATGTTACATAAGTATAGATACACCCTGTATATCAAATAATATGTAAAATGAATGATACATTTCTAGGCTATGTTTTCTGTTCTTCAAGAATAGAAGCTTCTAAAATCTATGTAGCCATATTTTTAATTGAATTATCAACAGTTATAGGGAATATGCATGAATTCATTTTATATTTTTAATTCACTGATCACATTGTTATAACATAGTAAAAAATAAATATAATTCTTAAAAGTGCTGTAATCAAGTTTCAAAAAATATTTAAAATTGAAAATAATTTTGAGCTGTTTGAACGCCGCCATTTCCGCGCGCTCAATTGATGACGTCAAATAATATGTCCAGTGACATTACAGTCCATTGTTTACTTCAGGTGTTTTCGTTCTCAGCTTATTTCAGTATTAAAAGAGCTCAAAAGTCAATTTATAAGTATTGCATTGTGCCTGAATGCAAAATACTATCAGAAATGTACCTGGTGAAGTCTTTTTCCAATCCAGACAGGTTTTAAAATACGTAAGAAATGATGTAAGTTTATGAGAAGAGATGAAGTATCATAATAAATTTGACAGATCATGAATAACATTATATGTGATCAGTTTTAGCAATAAAATACAGTGTATGTATGCGCCTTCGTTTAACATTTGCTCGTTTTAAAATAAACAAATATTATAGGTTATGTTTACTGGTCATCATATTCCGGATTGTATTTATTAGAAAAGCGTACATAATGTGTTATTATTGAATAATTACTCTGCAGTGTTCACTCTTTCCACTTCAGCGGACAGAAAATTTTGATTTGAAAGAAAATAAGACGACATCATGGATGGATCTATTCTTGACAGATTATCTGATTGTGCTTCCACAAAACCACTGTCTTAAATTATTTATAATCTCATAAGGATGCTAGAATTACACTCAAACAATGAATAAATTTACAACACATACGTTATTACTATGTTTTCCAAAGGTCCGCAATGCCATACAAATGTAAGCAGTGCGCACTTGTTGGTATAGTATTTGAAGTCACATTTTGTTTCAACCAATGGTGTTGCGTTTTGGAACTTTGAATTTCTCTTGCTAAATTTGCACTTTTATTTATTAATTTCAAGCAATTGAAAAGATATTGATCACTAAAATGATGGTATAGTACAAATGTTCGGCCAATAAAAATTTGGAATTAAAATATTTGAACAAAATTCAAATTTCATCCATATTCCCTAGAGCTTTTCATCTTGCTGGATGAATTTGTGTTTTCACGAAATCTTGTGATCTAGCAATTTGACAAGAAAACTGTTCTAATCTAGCAGAATATTTGAAATTTGACATACCATTGTACCTCGTTCTAATACATAATTCTGGTTCTCACAAAATACGGTGAATTGTCTCTAGATATATGATTTATTGTTTTTTGTATTTGTAGACACACTTTACTCAATATTTCCTTTCGTATTTTCTTCGGAAATATCCCAAATTTTGTTCACTATGCAGTATAAGCATAAGCAAATTATGCAAAAGACATAAATATAGTGAGTATTTTGATTTGGTTGCTAGGAGAAACGTGGATAACGTCTTATCACTTGCTAAAAGTTATCTTGCTTTCCATCCACTGTCAAAACGATAAAATTGTTATCTTTATATGGCTTACTTTATATTGGAGTGGAATTATCTAAATAATAAAAATGAATCGATGTTCGTTAGTCTTGCTAGAACTCAATAACGGCTTGACTTATTTAATTGATAATCTTTTCTGTTCTGTCCACTTTAATACAGTCGTAGTTTGATTTAAAAATGATCAACATACATAAAGTAAGTAATGCACGGGCCATATTTGTTTGTTCGCGTACCGTTCATCCAATTGGGTTGAAGCTTTCTGCAGTTGTTAATAGCAGTATAGAGAAAGTTTTTATTATAGTACCATCAACAGCAATCAGTAGCGCGAGAGCCGTATTTGTCTGTTAGTGCAGCGTTCGTCTAATTGAGGTCAAATTTTTTTATAGTTATTGCTGGCACTTTCGTAACGGTTCTTATTCTAGTGTCATCAACGTGGCGAATTTGTTTGTTCGCGCATCGTTCACCCGAGTGAGTTTAAACTTACTACAGTAGTTGTTGGTTCTTTCGTGAAGGATCTTACTATTGTATCATTAACAACACGAGCCGTATTTGTCCATTAACGCATCGTTCATCTGATTGAGTTGGAATTTTATATAGTTGTTGTTGGCACTTGTATAATGATTTAGACATATTATTACTGACGGTTCAACCAGTTGAATTGAAACTTTCTATAGTTGTTGCTGGCGCTTACATGCGGACTGATTTTGAGAATTCATTCACCAGTAGAATCTTATATCTATTATCACTAAGTAATATGGGCTATGATTAACTCTCGAAAAGAGAGTTGTCCACGAAAACATCAATAATGTAACCCAAGATGTGAAAAAATGACTAATAAGATTCCTTACATTGCGTGCGCTGGAATATAATCTCTTATCTCCAGTAAATCATTTCATTAAATACTGATAAATCCACGCACTTATCTACAAATTTTCGCAGTTTGGGTCATGTTTTAATTGTGTTACTCAAGCAATGAATGTGGTATAATTTTTAATAATTATCTTATACTATCAAACTATGCTTTGAAGTTTTGTACGAAGCCGGCACGGGGTACTAGTTGATAAAATGAACTATTCTAGAATTACATTTGATATTCCACCGTTTCCTTCAAATAAATCGCTGAATGATTTCCTCCCCATGTTTGAGGTTGAACAATAATGAAATAGGTTGAAAACAGCAATTACTTTTTGAGCTACTTATAGATGGCAGTATAGTCTGGCACATATTGTGACTGTATTTAGACTATTTAAATGAGCTGATTCAATTGCAATGAACTTGTGCAGACAATCTTATTCATTGGTAATGTACTATCTGAAAGTATACGTGAAATCCCCAAATACAAATCAATTTTCTTAACAATGACATATAAATACGACTAATAGACAAAATTTTTGATTTTAGAGACAAATTTAGTCTTCCCCTCAACATATGCAAAAATAGAATTGTCGAGGTGAGCGAATATCAATGTATTGCCAAAATACCAGTATTATTTCAATTTCAAATGAATGATTGACAAGACTATTCATTTCAATCGACAGCTGTCATTCCTCCAACAAATGAGGAACATTCAGACAAAACTTTGATGAATCTTTACTCGATATTTAGAGGATTCACAGAAACAAGTTATTGAGAAAAATTGTTATGCTTGACGAGTTCTATTACAGGTTGGGATAAATGTACTTATTTCTGTGTCACCCTGTATACTCGCTCATACAGAGCTTATTTCTGAATCATAAAACTTGTTCGAGATGCACGTACTGACAAAATATAAAATATTCGGTACGAGTCAGTCTGCACTATAAGCTAGAAAACCCTTTTGTCGCCTTTGTGACAAATATCAAAAATATTGACCGAGCATATATAATGTGAAAGAAAAGAATACATAGACTAACTGGTACGTGAACGCAATATGAAAGAATAACTTCAACTCAATAATTCTCTTTTCAATTCCATGAACGACTTACACATAAAGAAGTCTAAAAATATATGGGCACTCGAATATTTCATGGTTACAAATCATAAACAATGGAGATGGTTTTATATGAATCAAATAAACAACGCTAAGAATAAATAACAAATTTGAAACATGAATAATATTATTCGTTTTTTTTTTTTTCTGTGGGTGGAATCTCTGAGTTTGAGATATGCTGTTCATAAAACAGTTATTATTTGAAGATATACTGAGAAAATTATCAATCCACTTTTCAATTCATGTTACTCATTTTATTTTCAATATAATATGAAATGCTGGAGTTTGTGAGGAAGTTCCGCGGGATAAATGAATTGGACTTCTTTTATTGTATATTTGTTGAGTTGATAATAGCTTCCTGGAAGAGATTTATTTCAGGGAAGAGGAGAAAACTAGATGCAATTTTCTTTACTCTAGCAGTAGAATTAAATTCAGCTTCCTTTGATGCATCGTACTGAAATAAATCGCAAAAGATTTTCTTCAGTACCTTAGATTACGTAGCTACTATAACCGAAGAGAAAACTCATTTTCTTTTTCAAATACACCAAAAATTTTCAATCTTCAATCAAAAACCTTGAACGGAGTAGCTCACATATTTTGTTTGTACAATTAGTAGAGATGGATGTCCCAACTAAAACGCAAGATAGGATTCTTGATTGAAATGCATATTTCAAAGTGTGATATATTCAAATATTCTCCTGACTCCACCTCTGTGTCACAGCAACTGTTTTGCTTCGCAAGTTCAGTGATTGATTCACCTCGGTCTTTTTTTCTGTTTTGTAGGAAACCAGTGACAGATGATGTGAACTGGCCCATCTACTCCAAGGATCAACCCCAATACTTCATCTTCAATGCGGACAAAAGTGGTACGGGTCGAGGGCCTCGCGCTACGGCCTGTGCCTTCTGGAACGATTTCCTGCCGCGCTTACGGGAGGGCCCAGGTATGGTTTGTCCCCTTCTTGTCTTTGCGTTGTGAAATTGTGCAGAGTAAAAAAAACTCGATATAGTGTGGGTTTTGTGGAAGGGAGATTTGTTGAGAAGTGGTTCTTTTGTCTCTGAATGCAAAGCTTTTGTTTCGGTGGCAATATGCTGAATCGTTCTTAATAATTCTAGCTACTGTTTTGAAGGAGTTTGATCTGGAGTGGATCCGTATTGGTTCATGACGTACTGTCGATGATATTACACAAGCATTTTGTGGTTTGAGTTACTGATATTGTTAGACTTAAAGGCAAGGATCGAAAAATTCTGTGCAACAAACTTCTACTTGCGATACCCCGGAAACTATAAAAGTAACGCGGGTAATTATTCCAGGGTGCTTAACTATTTTTCCACATTTTGTTTACACAACAATTATTGTTTCTTAGTATTTGTATCACGGAGGAATATTTTTGATAGAATTTAATTATGTAGTAGGCCTCTGAAAATCAGATCTTCGTAGGAACATGGAACGTGTAATTTAGTCGGCTCGTTTTCATTCAACTTAATTTATGTACGTAATTTAAGGAAAGCGATTTCCATTTTGGTTAGAGGTGAACGAGCTCTATGCATCGTAAATTATCATAATCTCATGAATGCTTGAAATATGAAATTTCAACAAAGTTAGGCTTCTAGTGGCATACTAGATTGCTTTGGAATACTTCGGGAATTAGGACTCCCGCATTGGGTCAATATTTCCAGTGCTCATTTTCAACATATAAAAATGTGCAAACTTTCAATTGGAACAGAAAACCATATCGTATTGAATTAATAGTACATTTCAGTCACTTGTCTTCAAGGCAAAAAAAATAGTTGAAACAATTGGTTGCTAGAGTAGTCCGCACCAAAAAGATGTGGAGCTCATTTCAGTGCAGTGGAGTAGCATTGGTATGCAAAATGTGTGTAACAAGCATCATGACATTTGTACAACAATTTTTGTTACGTGGTAAACTCTATTATCATATACTTAACCTCATGTTATATTGCTGAGGCTCTTACACTTCTTGCATAAATTACTAATTCCTTTACGATTAAGCATAAGCCCACCCATCTGATGATGTGACTGTAAAATTTGTAGGGCTAGTGTTTCAACATGATTCACATCCTCTCTTATCAATCTAATTCATCTCCCTCAAACTGTAACTACTTATTGTCCAATAAGAAAAAATCCAAAAGATTATCTACAATCGTTGTTGGGAAATTTGATATTCAACTAGTTTATTATTGTTGTTACAGTTATACTGATTCCAATGTGATTATGTAACAAATAACAGAAGTTTGCCTGTTACAGCAGGTAACTAGAGTAATTTCTCTGACAGAAATCACAATTACATGACGTGTAATGCTAAAATTTTTGATTGGAATAGTACAAAAGTCGGACATTGAACATTGAAGGCACCACAGGAGTTGGACGGACGATAATGCCTACGGTCAACGTACTTATCTTGAGCCAAAGGCCCTTGTAAAGTACACTGTTGACCTCAGGCATTATTATCCTATTAACACCCTTGATACCCTAATTACTATAATAATTGCTAAAATAGTTTTTATTTTTGCGTCATTTTTGAGCTAATTCTGAACGTTTTCAACATACAAATAACAATTAATAATCAATAAACGTTATACACATATATCAAATGATTAATGTTATTTCAATTTGCATTGCTAAAAATATATGCATTATTATTCTATAAAAATAATATTAATCATGAAATCCCATTCGTGTGCTAATAGATTATGTTTGTGGATGAATAATGAATTTATTGTCAAACTATAACGTGTAAATTATTATTGATTGAACTAAGTGCAGGAACTTTGTAAATGCATACAGTAAGTTTCTAACTTAATTATAATTGTAGAGTAAATGATCGTTTAGATTAGTTAGCAATTTGCTTTAGATGTCACATTATGATTATGCAGTGTATATAATAATTATTTTACACCCTTGAACTTGCTTTGTGTGGACAAAGAAATTTTATCATAAAGCTGATGGATCTCTTAACACATAAAGTGAAATACAATGTCATCAATAAGATTGAACTGATATTTTAAAATATACTCAACATTTTTGCAGAAATTAACGGAAACCTCTTGGACAATTTAGTATTCACCATAACTCATTTAGATATAAATAAGATCAGAAGGTATCTTACAAATCACTAAAAAGCTACAAAAAAGGAAAACAAACAACATTAAAAATGCTACAAAATAATTATAGAAGAATAATAAATGATGACATCGAATGAATGCAACGATATAAACAGCATTCTCAAGAACTACTGGGAGAAAACATGTTATAGCAACCAAGATTCAGAAAACAAACATAAACAAGGGAACACAATAGTAAGAGGAAAGCTAAAAAATATATTAGAAGAAGAAATAGAAGCTGTGTTGAAGGAGGTAGGTACCGGTCAAGCATTAGGACACGATAAAATCAGAACAGAACAACTGAAATATATTAAAGATGAAAGAAAACAAATATTACTGGAAATGTTAAGCCTAATTTGGAGAATAGGAACAATACCAAAAGACTATGAAAAGCACTGCGGCTCAGCTATATGAAGCAGTATTAGAAAATAAACTGAGACGAACATCAGATGCATCAATAGAGGAAGCCCAGAGTGAATTCAGAAAAATTTACTCTACACAAGTCCAAATACTCACGTTGAGAAAATTGATAGAAGAAACAATGAAAAAAGACAAAAAACTATTCATAACATTCATAGATCATGGAAAAGCCTTTTATAGAGTACTGCGGAAGAAGGTCTGGAGAATACTGAAAGAAAGAAATGTGAGCAAACAACTACTGCAAGCAATACAAAGTGTATACAAAACAACATCCAACTAAATGAGAGCAGAAAACGAGTACTCAAAGGAATTCACAACTATGCAAGGGCGAAGACAAGGAGGAGCAATAAGCCTATTACTTTCCATCATTTTCTTGGACAACATTACGAAAAAAGTGATGAATAAAACTAAAAAAGTATATATAAGACACAACGATCTGATCAGGACGACTATCTCAAAATGCGTCTTGGCAGATGCTCTCGCAATAGTTGCTAAAAATAAAGACGATTTACAACACAACATTATTATATGGAAAGAGGAATTAAGCAATCACAACAAGACTATAAATGCAAAAAACAATAATCATGGTAATTTCAAGAGAAGACACAATAGTAGAAATGAAAATAAATGGGAGAGAAATACAACAAGAAGAAGCATCCACATATTTATGCTCAACACTAAACAGCAGAGATAATATAGAGAACAAGATGAACTACAGAATACTGGCAGCTGATGAAAGCTACCACGTATTAAATAAAGTAATTTTTAGTAGCAGGCAAGTATAGAGGACAACAAAAATGATATTATATGAGTCAACTTATTGACCAATATCAATATATGGGAGCGAAACATGGACAATGAATCCGGAAACAAAAAGGAAGATACAAGCAACAGAAATAAAATATTTAAGAAAAGTAGAAGGAGTAACAAGATTGGATGGAATAATAAATGAGCATATTAGACAAACAGAAAGTACACAAACCACTATAGAAGAAAAACAACTAACATGGTATGGATATTTAATAAGAATGTCAAAAGATATTTGAACAAAAATGGTGTGAAATGCCAGAGAGGAAGACCTCAAAAAACATGCAAAAATAATATAGAATACCTGTTAATCAAGTCTAAATTAATTCATTTCTGTGTTTTGTTCAATCCAAAATGATTTCAGTGTGTCACGACTGTGAGTGATCACTCTCCAGGGGCATTGTGATAAATAATTGCTTCATTAATTCAGAGGTGTGAAAAAGTAATCGCGGTAAGATGCAAATTGTTGTGAAAGAGAAGCAAAATGAAGGCACCTAATTCCCGTGGATAACTCCATTATACATAATTAAATTTGTTCTGTCGACCCGTATTCTTCTTTGATTTATGTGTCTCTAGACTAGTGAAATTGAGTTTACTCAGTTGGTAATTCTTCACTAGCATATATAAATAACTCCCCCAGATTCACTTGCGCATGGCTTGTTTGTTATTTGGTCACAGAATTATCAATTACATGCATTTTAGAATGCACAGCTTGAATGATTATTTGTGAACAGGTATTATTCCAATAGATAATGGAAAAAATTCACTCACAAACGTTCAGTTCTATAAATCTACTTTACCTCAGAAATATTAAGTTGACAAATCATCCTGACTGATTATTGGAGGATTTTTTGTATTGCATGCTCATCATTTAAGGATAACAAGAACAAATCTAGAAGGTAGTGATATTCAAAAAATTAATTAGGAGATGAAATATGAAAATTGACAGAGGCAATGATTGTTGACCGTGAGAAACTTCAACACTATGGTAATAGAAAACATAAATAATTTTGAACATCTGAGTGATTGAGAGAAGAGAAGGTGCCAGAACAATCTGCAATAGAAGTCTTCAATAAAGTAATAATACCTCATTAGTTACGGAACATGGACAAAAGCAGAAAAACAGCAAAGCAAGATCAAGAGCATTCGAATAAGATACCTAAAAAAGATTGATGAGAATTCTAAAATGAATAGAACAAACAAATAAAAACTAAGCACGAACCAGTGAAACAAATCGATGGAGAAGGACAACTGGTACGAGAAGAACACGAACAAAGCATTAAATAAGAAATGTTGATGAGATATATGTATGAAGCTAAAGTAATAGATAAGAATACTAGAAATAAATTAGTAAATAGAACTTGAAATGTAGTAATACGAGTAAGGTGATATCTTAAAGTTCATTGCTCATTTGGTCTTGAAAGGACACCATTCTGATTATTCCTGAGTAAGTATAGTTCATTGTGAGGTAGAACAGAGCAACATTCAATTATGAGGTCTGTAATAAGTATTCTACAGTCTCACGGTCATGAGGGTAAGCTTCTAACACAGGCATACTTCAATCGCTGGACGATCAGACTGAATCAAATTTAAAACTCTAAGTGCAGCATGCTATGAGACTGCGACGAAAGTCTCTGAAGATCCTAGTTTATTTGATCTTCCACCTTCTTCTATCTATCAGTGTTTTAGTGTCGGATACACAGAGCCGCAGGGAGATTTTTCGTTTGTACTTCATCCATCCAAGTACGATTCGTTGCGTACCGTGCTTTACTTTGTCAATCACAGAGCGGTCGCATATACCTCTTTGACGTATCACCGACTATTTTCTTACATAAACCAATTGAAAAAATTTAACTAGATCGTCTTTTGCTCTCAAGGATGAGATATGATTCCGTGTAAAAATCGAATACTTTTATTATGGTAGGAGACTGAAACAAAAATTGAATGCCCAATAATCATAAACTTAAAATAAGAATGTGTGAGTTTGAAAGAGCAGCATATACGGTGGATATTGTTGAATGTGATAATTTGAGTAGGAGACACATTGAAGCCTGATATTCGAATGAGTGATTAAAATATTGGTAGAGATAGAATCGATCTCAACGAATTCTCAAAATAAATGCTATACTATATATATGTGCAAGGGGGCAGAGTTTGAGCAAATATCGATGCGATTAGTCGCCCTTCAGTCCATAAAGGTGTTGTACACAAGAATGTAAAGACTTCGGGATTTCTCAGGCATCAAATTCAGGGAGGTGACTTTTGCAGCTTCTGTTATCTCCGGCGGAGTACAAGTACACAATATCTCTTTCTCACTATCAATTTTAACTTTTTACGTATTCTGGGTACCTATTCTAATTGTAGCGACACTCAGGTCTTGATAACTATGATGTCATAATGGCGTCATGTGACCTTGCTAAAATTATCAACATATAGTTATTTTAAGTTCATAGGTTGGTACAAATAAATAAGTTGCTAGTAAAAAGACGCGCGCTTATGAATTTATTTTTGGAAAAAAATATCCATCTACGCATCAAACACCAAATCATGACATTCGCCACGTCTTTAATGCTCATAAAATCTGAAGACCAAGAAAAAAATCATGTTTATTCGTATATTGTATCTAATATATGAGAGTATCATTACCCGAAAATTCACTGGCACACGATTGCGATATATGTCAGTATGTTTATTTGAACTATTCACTATATACAAACAGCATTTCTTGCTAAGCCGAAAATTTGCATAAAATTCTGCGTTCGCAATTCCAAAAGGATCTTGCTCATCACTTATTGATCTTCGCGTGATTCTATTTTCTTCCTTGCTCAAATTCTACAGCCTCAACAACCAATAATTGAAGCAAACAAAACGCCATATCAATCAAAATTTGACAAAAAGAACTCCAAAACAGTCAAGAAGTAAACAAGATAACCTCAATTTCAAGCTAAATGTCAGAGTTATCAAGGGGCTATCTCGGTAGCGACACTAGCAGAGGTGTCGCTAAGTTTATCAAGACCTATACGTCACAGATGACGTATCAGCCTAGCTTCTAAATACATCCGCTAGATGCGCTAGTGTGTTATCAAGACCTTGTTAAGTTATCAAGTTGATAAGTTGAATTAGAATAGGCCTCCAGGATCGAGATTATGATGTTTTCAAATTGACAACTATTTATGCTTCGCTTGTCATTTTATATCAATATATAGTTTAGTTAATGTAAATTTTTTCTTCAAGTGCATTAAAAAATAGATTACAGTAATATTTTAACAAGATTTTTGTGATTTGTATAAAATTAGATAATCAAAGTGCCTGGTTATTGCCTAGACGTACTGATAAATGCTTGCCAGATTCATAATATATGCCGCGTGCCCTCGGAACTCTACACCAGTGAATAATGATTATCCACTCTGTGAAAAATGACTATCGTTTTGCTTCAGAAAACTCATTTATAAAGTATATATTATAAGGTAGTCGTGGACAAAAACGTTTGTTCTGTTGCAGGCTGTTGCGTTAAGGATAAAAAAAAAAACGAGTGGAGTGGATCAAAGCGATAAATAGAGTATTATCTGTCTTTCATTATTGATCTATGTAACAAAGATGTTCGTAATTCAATTGTGAAATTAGAAAAATTAATCATCGATTTGGGACTCATGAATTCAACTCTATCTCTAATTTGTAAGGTGTTTCAGTGGTAGAAGTTTGTCGGATGCACTTTGCAATAATATTGTTAATAATATTGTCAGCAACATATTCCTCAACATGTTTAATATGGCAAAACTAATTTCACGCTTCTCTTCACTGCTTCCTCGGTAAAAGGGATTCAGTATTTGGTACATACAATCCCGATGCACAAGATCATCGGCGTCATAATTTGAGGTTATCCTGTCAATTTGGACGAATTAAGACGTTTTCTCTAATAGGTACATTATAATTGAAGAAAAAAATACTCAATATAAATAATTTCATGCTATGCAAGTTATATTATACGCACACAGCTGAATTGAAAAATATTAGTACATTTAGAAAATTATAGATATGAAACAATGATAAAATGGGAGTTCAATCGTTCTCCGTTGCCCGCTAGAGGCGCTGGTAGACTTCATTCACATAGCCTATATGAGTCGTCAGTCAAATAAAATATATGTTCAATATATAATAACTAGCATAATCTTGTATGTAAATGATGATGCTTTAGGTAAGTGATATTGAAAAAATTGTTATCTGTATAATTAAAAAAAAAAATTCTTCACCTCAACGTAATTCTAATTTACTAACTGTCAAACCATAGACTAACGTTCTATCTCTTGGCCATAGATTTTTCACATATATTCTATTTACAAAATATTATGCATAATTTTCTGCACTCAAATCGAATGAAATGTAGTATTGAAGTATGGCTGAACATTTGAGTTTATTTATAATAGTAGAGAGTTCGAATATGTAATTTTTTTATTTAATTAGTGATTTTAAACCTTCCCTGACGTAATGGCAGCTTCAATAAGGCCTAGAAGTTGGGAATAACCCAAAAGAATAATCACTAAAATATTTATGTTTATAGCTAGAATAATGCTGTAGTAATGACGTGAGTGTAATCGGACCGAAGAGAGAACACTTAAAATGAATTTTCTTCAATTTTTAAATTGTTGAGTAATTTAAATGCAGTTTTTTCGTGATTTTCAGATAACTGTATATGATTATTATCCATTTAGTTCAAATTTGTTACAATAATACGGAAAATAAGCCCAAAAAATGGCGTTTTGAATTGGTTTATACGATAACGTACAAGTTTATGAGAAAATTTCTCTTGGATTTGAAACGTTTATTTGATATTATTGGAAATACTTTTTGGTGGACGACTAGTTTGATCTCAACTTAATTATTCAAAATCTGGGTATGTTACAACCTCTAATAGGTAGAAAACATGAATGAATCCAATTATTTCAAATGGCATAGGGGGATAAGCATGGGAAAAGTACCCCAGGCGGATATTTAATTTCCATTGCAGGAGCTCGTCGATAATGATGAGATAGTAACCGTCAAAATTTCAGACGTTTAACTCAACCGGATTTCGAGTAAACCGAAAAATACTTAAAAATAAAGATTTTTTTTTTTTCTCATGAATAGCTGAACCGATACTGACGGAATTTTAATATGTTATAGAGACATGTGAGTATTCTTTCAAGACAAATTATTGACCTTATGCGATCTCATTGTTCAATAGGAAAAAAAAATTGAGAAAAAAAATGAGTTTTTAAGTATGATATTATTGGAGCAAAATTATGAAATTATTTTTTTGAGAAGCCTTATACTCCCTTATCTAACATATATTTTTTTCGATTGATTTCGAGTGGTGCGCCATACAGAAAAAAAAATAAAAACTATTTCAAAATGCAACTTCTGGCTTTTTTAATCAAAAAATAACATTCAAAAATAGTTTTCATTTTATTTCCGTACGGCGCACCACTTGGAATCATTCCAAAAAAATACATGGTAAATAAGAGAGTATAGAGCTTCTGAAAAGAATCAATTCATATTTTTGCTCGAATTATATCATGTATGGGTCCGCAGCTCCAAAATTTTTGTTAGAAAACAGGATAATTCACCAATAATATATATACACACAGGTATTGATATTGCCAAAATAAATTGAGCATTAATACTATATGCTAAATAATTACGGATTACTTAATTTTTTTTTGTTATTATGGTAACTGTTTATTATCAGAATGTGCGTGGTATAAAAACTAAATTAATAAATGTGTTTAATGAGATTTCTGCATGTGATTACGATATAATCTGCTTTACAGAATCTTGGTTGAATGAATCTGTAAGAGACAGTGAAATATGTGACTTAAACAAATATTCAGTGTTAAGGCGAGACCGTGCTGATCCTGTGAAAAAAGAAGGAGGTGGTGTTCTTATTCTAGTTTCTACTAAATATTATTCCCGACTACATCTGGAATGGAATTCTCCGGCTGATGATATCTGGGTGTCTGTGACTAGTTCTCAACAAATTAGGCTGTATATATGTTGTGTATATATCCCCCCCAAAAGTGCGTACGATATTTATTCCAGTCACTTCGATAAAATCAGTGAAGTTTCATTTCATTGCTCTAATAATAATATCCTGATTGTGGGTGACTATAATCTGCCCGAAATAAGTTGGTTACAGACACAAGGTACAAATTTGACACCTTTTTATACAAGGAGACTTGATACTCATTTAGATTTAATAAATACAACATCTCTGTGCAATCTATATCAATATAATGGTGTCAAAAATCATTTGGACTCAATTTTGGATTTAGTTTGGTGTACTTTCACTGTAAATGTTACTAATTGTGATCATCTGAGTAAATTGGATAAGTACCATCCTGCCTTGGAAATTAATTTTTCACTCAACAATTTTAAACCCCTTTGTCACGATGAAATTACATGTTACAATTTCAAAAAATGTAATTACGAAGAGCTCATCTATAAGCTGTCTGCTGTCAATTGGGAAAGTAAACTTTCAAATGAAGACGTTAATAAAGACGTAGAATTATTTTACAACATTCTTTACAACCTTTTGGACACCTATTGTCCTGTGTTATATAAAAAGAAAAACAACTATCCGATATGGTTTTCTAGATCTGTGATAAAATTGATTAAAGAAAAAAACAAATTTCATAAAAAATGGAAAACATACCATGATAAAAATGCCTATATCTTATTTTCGTCTCTTCGTAAGAAAATAAAATCAAAAATAAGTGATGATTTCAAATATTATACAGACCGCATTCAAAATGATCTCAACAATAACGTGAAAAGCTTTTGGAGTCATATTAAAAAATTAGGTAAAAATAATAATGTACCCAATTCTATGTTCTATGGCAATAATACTGCTAATAACGGTCATGATATAAGTAACCTCTTTGCTGAATTTTTTAAATCTGTGTACACTGCCAGCAACACTCAAACAAACCCAATAAGCGCTGATTCTGATTCCGCTGTGAATTACAGCTTAAATTTAAGTCATATTAGTCTACAATTCAGCGATGTTCTCGATTGTTTAACTAATCTGGATATTAACAAGGGCTGCGGTCCTGATAGAATCCACCCTTCATTCATTAAAACATGCTCTCACTACCTAGTTTATCCTCTTCTGCTCATTTTCAATAAATCTTTGCAGACAAGTATTTTTCCCGAAATTTGGAAATTATCATATATAGTTCCAAATTATAAATCAGGAGATAGAAGCAATGCTACAAACTATCGACCAATTTCTATACTACCTATCTTCGGAAAACTTTTTGAATGTATCATTACTAAAAAAATTAGCTTCAATCTACATAATTTGATTATCCCTCAACAAACTGGATTTTGTCCAAAGAAATCTGTGCTAAATAATCTGGTTCCATTTACGGAATTTATAAGTCGTCACATGGATGAGAGAATACAGGTCGACACAATATATACCGACTTTAGTAAAGCATTCGATCGAGTGAATATCCATAGACTATTACAGAAATTATTGTCATATGGCATTCACGGTTCCCTATTAAGATGGATTGAATCCTACATCACCAATCGGTCTCAGCTAGTTAACTGCAATGGTTTCAAATCTAGAATAATAAATGTAACATCGGGGGTTCCCCAAGGTTCTCACTTGGGACCAATATTTTTCCTCCTCTACATTAATTCTATTTCTAACTGTTTCAAATATTCGAATTTTTTACTATTCGCGGATGATTTGAAATTTTATAGACCTATCGAATCATTGGATGATTGCTATTATTTTCAAGAAGATTTAGAACGACTTCATAACTATTGTGTTGATAACGATTTGGTTTTAAATTTGGATAAATGTCATATTCTCAGCTTTACCAGGAATAAAAATATAATAATTTATTCTTATAACTTACAAGGAGCTGTTTTAACACGGAAAACATCTACTCGGGACTTAGGCCTAATTTTGGACTCTAAATTATTACTTAATGAACAATATGACTCCATGGTGAAAAAATCTTACAAAACTCTAGGATTTGTCTTTCGAATGTCTCAATGCTATGATAGAAAAGAGTCTCTTTTGTTACTATATAATGCATACGTTCGCCCTATTGTTGAGTATTCGTCGCAAATTTGGAATCCAATGTACAACAAAAATATCTCACTTATTGAATCAATTCAAAAAAAATTTTTCTCCTTATTAAAGTATAAATTTAAATTGGGAGATTCATCTTACTTTGACTTACTCGAAGATTTCAACATGTTGACTCTAGAACGAAGAAGAACTAATGCTGACATGATATTTTTATTCAAACTATTCAATAATATGATTGATAATTATGATATTATAGATTAATTCGAATTTCACGTTCCATGTGTTAATACTCGAAATAATACTTTGTTTTATCTGAATAAAACTAATTCCAATAATTTCAAGAATTCTGTAGTGAATAGATTGATGTCTACTTACAATAATAACTTTCAGCACTTGGATCTTTTTAGTCTGAGCTACAATCAACTTAAAACGGCTTTAATTAAGAATTGATTATGTTATTTTATTTTAAAACGGCTTTAATTAAGAATTAATTATATATAAGTTGTTGCATCTGACACTGCACTTATCATTTTATGTATTAATTTTATTGTTAAATTGTGGAAGCCTATTATCGGGAAACTGTTGGCTCCCCGAATGTATAAATAAATGAATAAATAAATAAATAATTGAAAAAAAAATAACCATATTTTCTTTTTTTTTACTGAATAATTAAACTAAAAATTAAAATACCAGAGAAATCATGTAGTTGAAATTTGTTGATAAAAGATAGCAAGCGTCTAAATCTTAGACGTTTAACTCAACCGGATCTCGGGTAAACCAAGAAATACTTAGAAATGAAATATTTTTTTTTTTGGGTTGACTGTACCGTTTCCAGTGAAATTTGAATATGTTATAGGCACATGTAAAGACTCTCTCAAGACAAAGTATTAACCGCATAAAGTTTAATTGTTCAGTAAAAAAAATAAAAATTTTGATTATTTTTTTTTAATTATGATATAATTCGAGCAAAAATATGTATAAAGTCTTTTCAGAAGCTTTATACTCTCTTATTTAACATATATTCTTTTTGAATGACTTCAAGTGGTGCGCCATATAGAAATAAAATAAGAACTATTTTTGAATGTTATTTTTTGATTAAAAAAGCCAAAAAATGCATTTTGAATAGTTTTTATTTTTTTTTCTGTATGGCGCACCACTCTAAGTCAATCGAAAAAAATATATGTTAGATAAGGGAGTATAAGGCTTCTAAAAAAAGTAATTTCATAATAATGCTCTAATTATATCGTACTTAAAAACTCATTTTTTTTAATGATCTATACATATTTTCAGAATTATATCATAATAAATAGACTTTTTTGGTTTTAATTCTGTATATTTAATTTTATTTTTGACGTTTCGACTTTCTAACCGAAAATCTTAAGTTTTTTTTTTCTATTGAACAATGAGATTGTCTAAGGTCAATAATTTGTCTTGAAAGAGTACTCACATGTCTCTATAACATATTAAAATTTTGTCAGTATCGGTTCAGCCATTCATGAGAAAAAAAAAAATTCTTTATTTTTAAGTATTTTCCGGTTTACTCGAGAACCGGTTGAGCTAAACGTCTGAAATTTTGACGGTTATTATCTTCTTATCATTATCGACGAACTCCTGCAATGGAAATTGAATATCCGCCTGGGGTACTTTTCCCATGCTTATCCCCCTATGCCATTTGAAATAATGCTATGAATATATAACAATTTGAAAGCTCGTACCCCCCTAAAAACTATAATTGTAGAAAAATGAGCTGAATGCTCATAGAATCCACTTCATTTTGAAATCATTTTCAACCTTCCGAACGTTTAACGCTGTCTGTATGAAACGGCAAGTAATGCAACAGAATAGAATGAATCCATTACACTTTGGAAGGTTATATCTTTCAAAATAATAATCGTAGAATAATTAGAATTTTGGCTTGCCTTCGAAAGTATTTGCCCACCCCTAATCTACAGAAACAGACTTTTGCTCTCAACTGATATGGATTTTGTTTGATTGTTCTGCCAATATACAAAATTTGAAAGGAAAATAAATATCACCCGCACTAATTTGAAGGCATCGGAAGAACCACAAGACAAATCAACTCAGATATTGAAAACATCGCGAGGAATTGAAATCATTCAACTTAAATATAATTGTTCCTTTTGCCCCTTGCTGGACATCATTCTGTAATTGTCCGTAATCAGCGGCTCACCATTTCGGTATGATATATTTGGAATTGATGTCGAAATTTACAGCAAATTGAGTATTGATGATTCAAATGAACTCAAAATGTACAAAATTTCATCACATTTCTTTTAATTTGATCTTCCCTAAATCATATTGCCTCATATATGAGTACATATCGTTGGCAATTGCAGTATAAGCAATATATTTTAAGGGCAATGCTTATGATCAATTCATATTGTAATTATGAATATGTACCACTCACCTTCTGGCTCATATTTGGCGTTCCTGCATACATTTCCCCACAAAAATCAATTCAAAAGATCAGCAATATTTTAACACACATTAGTAACATAAGTTCCGCACTTTTGGTCAAAATTTTCACAAGATTTTAACACAAAACACTCAAGAAATAATCAAAACATAGCACAATATCACCATGTGATCACCATATTGACTTCGTTCTAACTTAAATACATGATTTCGTATATTAGTTGGATCGGACATGTTCGTAATGGCACGAAAGGAAATTTAATTATTAGAAGAGAACATTGTATGTTTATATGATAATAATAGGCGATTTCGAATAGTTTGTCATGAGAATAAATAATTATTTGATTATATAATCATTCAATCAATTAATCAGACGATTGCAACAATGAATGTGAGGTGCACAGGACCCAATACTTGCCTTAAATACAAAATTCAAGCATTTTACGTCCGACGGGTTTCTCAAGAACCGTCAGTCTAACAAAAAAAATAATTAATGTTTTTCATAGGCAATTTTCTAATCTACAAATTTTATGATCACTATTTTTTTGATTACTGAGATTCTTGCGAAGAACCGTTCATCTTGACCTCTCACTCCGCGTTATATTTTCAGTGGCACACGCATACGCGGGGATATTTAGAATGTTGTTCAAAACTATAAAAAAAGGTTCATGCAAAAATCTAGCATTCTGGGAATTTAAGCCAAAGTTTGAACTTCTTTTTTGTCTTTATTTCCTGAACTATAAACTGCCATTCTCAGCAAATTTTTGGTCAAGCTGAGGTGAGCATTATTGCAACGAAAATGTTTTTGAGGAAGTGATCTAGCATTGCTGCCAAGATATAATATCAATTTCATCGAAATATATGCAATTCTGATTATTCTTTAATTTTTTCCGAATGGAGACGTAATTGGAATTAATTAGCAAAATGATCCGTCACACCGATTAAGAGAATAAATAAAATAATCTTGAATTATTAGCGCAGAGTACGAAACATTTGTGCTTTAGTAGTAGAAAACAAGTTCATTTAGAAAGCTCGTTAAAATTCTTCGGAAAAAAGTGTCTCCTTTTCTTCAAACAGTGACGTGAATTCGGAATAATTACATTTAAAAATTTCCCTTTGCTGTAGAACGGTGCAAGATATTAGATTTCATTCTAGGGATATTATTATTCCAGCTTCGTGCCGTATTACCAATTTATTCCGACAGTGTTCACGTCTATGTCGCTGTGAGGCGCTGCAAGCACTGGACGCTGTTTGAAAGGTGGCCGCCAGGGAATGTGGAATCCGTCAAGTCAGCACTTGGTCGGAAATTGTCCAGAAACTACGTGAAGGACGCGGACAGTCGCCATTCCCCACCGCCGGGCTGAAAACTACCCGAATAAGATTCTCAAACGAATGTCAAACGCAAACTGAATTCCATGTTTTGAGGTTTTTCTCAGAGCCTTTACAAACATTAAAGGAGTAGACAAACTGAACTGGTATAGTAAGGAAATATGTGGAGACTGGAGGACGTCTATACAATAATTGAATATCCTTTTCATCAGAGTAATTTGATTTTATTCTAAATTATTCTGCAGGAGCTTTATAACCAGCTTTCAGTACGACTGTATTTGACTTACAATTTACTGTTCATAATATACCTATTCTCGAAGAACTCTTATTACCCATATTTTCAAATATTGTGTTTCAGTAATTGATCTTGAAGTGAGTTTCATGAGAATATAATGAACAAGTATAATTGAAAAGTTTGAGAATCTCTGCAATAATGTCTAGTAGATAGTAACATCGGCGTAAAGAACACAAATTCTGCGGACATAGCAACTTTTTCAACTAGCGCCAAGCTTTGCTGCGACCTTTTGATAAGTTAATGAAACGAGGTGCGGTATTTGACATTTTCTCCTTTCAAATGCTGGGAGGCTAAAGTTGCTCGCATAATGAATGATAAAGATTTTTTACTGCAAAGTAAAAAATGAGATTCGATTGGTTTTGAGGACGACATACGAATTTCAATGCGGAGTCCACTGCAAGCATCGGTTAAGGTCCTCGTTCTTACAACATAACCAATTTACAATATTGGAGAGCCCTGAAATAGTAAAATAGTAGTTTGTGTATCAAAGCCATAAAGGTGACCTTTTTTGGTCGAATATCTTGTTTGTAGTTCAAGCAAGGTTGTTCCGAAAACCCAGTGAGTCTTCTAGGCAGAAACCCATTTGAATCCACAATTTCAATCCCAATCCCAATTCCAATCCCAATCCGAATCCAATCCACAATCCAAAACTCCAATCTCAATCCACAACCAGGCACGCATTCCAACGAACTACAAAAAAAAAAGAAAGCTAGTTTGTAGCATCGACATATTGATGAAAACAAGTCATTAAAACGAGAGTCCAAAATCCAATTTACAAGTGAATAAATAAATAAAAAAAAGCTGTGAAAATACTGCGCACGAACTCCTCTTGGACACTTATAAACATCGGTGACACGCTAGCCGAGAAATGTCGACGCGGTGAACAATGACAGCACTCGAAACGAAAAGAAGGAACAGGTATAAGAGAAGAAGAAAAGTGGGCTAGGCAGCGAAAAGCAAAAGCAAGAAGAGGGTAGGTGACGTACAGTTCGCATTACAAAACCAACATGTCGGCTGAGGCCAAATCCCCAGAGACATAGCAGATCGATGACCACGTCTGCATACTACACAAATATCACTGAATCCTTCAAGGCTCCTTACGTACTGTTACGTTCTAGTCCGCCAGTTCGCGTGTGTTTACATTTTACCGCACGTTGTCTTTAACATATGCATGTGTAACTACTGACATATTGGCTCATCTACGGAATATATTTTCTTGTCACTTGGGATTATTTGTCTGGATGCCAAATAGGCGGCTCGAAAGATTGAGATTATTAGTTCATGGCCACATTTTCCACGGATATAAGAGAAAAAAATCGAATAATCCCTCAGAAGGAAATGGAGCATATTTTTATAATCATAACATGAAGCGAATGACTGACTCCGTTATCAAAAATATTCCTAAGAGATGATTAATAGTCCGTGAGACAGGGCATACATTTTTCGTTGATTACCACTTCGTGAGTGACTTCATTGTGATGAGTCCGACAGCTTTCACATTTGACGAAATTCTTGATTTGGGGGCGTTTTTCAGCGGGAGCTAATTGAACATGTCAATTTCATGAAGCCTTGGAAATGTATTACCGTCATATTAATGTTTACACTAATCGAAAGATTTTTTGATTATAAAATAGAAGATAATATTGTCCGACATGAATATTAGGGGCCAGTGGTGAGTCCGACAAGCCGCACTTGTCAAAAGTACGTTGGTATGAAAACGGATTACCGCTAGTCTGAGACCTTGAGGACGTGTTCAATTACTTTTTTTCTGAGATTTGGTCATTTTGTCCGACAAATTGTCAGGGGCGTTTTCTCAGTCTGACACTGGAAACGTGTCAGGATTATAACAGTTCCTTCATCAATGACTACTCATCTTTATGTGTTTTATTTTCTATTCAAATAGTGTCAAGAATATTACTGTATACATGTCCGACAATTTAAGTGGGGCAATATTTTGGAACATAAAAAATATGTTGTATGAATGTGGCTGCGTCCATAGACATATACATATATAAAATGCATATCAAGTCAGTATGATTATTGATTATAAATAATCAAAAAAGGCTTGTCCACCAATAGATTTAAATTATTTTGGGATCAAATGTGTGATATAAAGTCAGTATACTGTGATAATCACCTCAAATATCATTCAAATATACCTTCAACTGTGATATCTATATATTTATACGTCAAGAGCAAACTTTCGACCTCTTTTCAAGCATATTTCATGCACGGAGATTCAGCATACTCAGAATTTATATGAAGATTTGCAGAAAGTAAAAATTATATACAGGTGTTCCATTTTAATGTATATATTAATACGTGAAGAGGAAGCTTTGTATCCCTTCTCAAGCACATTGCACGCACGAAAAAATTTGATATTTGGTATACTTGAAGTTTATATGATCGAGTGCAGAAAGCTGAGAATACATACAGGTGTCCCATTTTAATTTTACGACGTGAAGAGAAAACATTGTACTGCGCACACGAGATGATGTGAAACTTGGCTCAGTTGAAGTCTGTGTGGAGAATGTGAGATATGGCATATTTAAAATATATCTGGGGAAATATGCACCGAATGGGAAAATAACTAAGGAAAAATTTCAAAGATTTCTTTTCCCTTCCTATAGTCGGGGGAGAAAGTCACTTCGAAATCTTTAATGGGAACCACTAGTCCTAATTTTAGATTCGAATAAAAATTTAATTCTACTAGGAACCCCTGGATATGGGAGATTAAAGTGAGTAACGTTCCAACTTAGCGACATAACAATATTTTTTTTCTCTCAATTTTCTACTTTACTTTTTTTTCAATTATTTTGTTAATGAATTATTCATTACTAGCTTAAAAACAACGTCCATCACTTATGTCTTGATATCAAATACGTCAAAAACTGAGTTATATATGTGTGAGCGTTTTCTTGTCGGACTGACCATAAGAACCAATATTTCTGTCGGATATTATGCTTTTTGGACAGATAATATGTTTCTAAATCCTGACTGTTCTGGTCCGACAAGCGGTCATTGATGAAAGAACTGTTATAATCCTGACACGTTCCAGTGTCGGACTGAGAAAACGCCCCCGAAAATTTGTGAGACAAAATAACCAAATCTTAGAGAAAAAATAATTGAACATGTCCTCAAAGTCTCAGACTAGCGGTAATCCGTTTTCATACCAACGTACTTATGACAAGTGCGGCTTGTCGGACTCACCGCTGGCCCCCAATATTCATGTCGGATAATATTATTTTTTATTTTATAATCAAAAAATCTTTCGATTATTGTAAACATCAATATGACGGTGATACATTTCCAAGACTTCTAGAAATTGACATGTCCAATTAGCTCTTGCTGAAAAACGCCCCCAAATCAAGAATTTCGTTAAATGTGATAGCTGTCGGATTCATCACAATGAAGTCACTCACGAAGTTTCAAGTGAGCGGTAATCAACGAAAAATTTATGCCTTGTCTCACGGACAATAAGTAATATGAAAAGTGATCTAATCAGCTTCTAATTGTGGTAGGTTATAAGCCATAAGATATTTGATAATGATTTGGAGGAAGCTTATTTGCATGAAAATCCAATGAGTCCACACATTCTTATGCATTGTTCGGCTTATCGACTATACGTCTTGTGATATACAACCTATGTTGTCATCAATTCTCATCGGGTTGTATGAGAAACGTTAGTGAAAAATTCATAGCTCAGCGCCCTACGGGACTCGAAGGACCACACAACAGTCCCTTACTTTTCACATCACAATAAACAGTCAACTCATTCTGACCTAGTAACATGAAGTAAATTGTTTGACCAGGACATCTTAGTGATGTAGGTTACAATCTATTGCGACTCTGTTTTAGCTATATTTTTTATGGGCTCAATAACCGCAGGAATAAAAGTCACCTTTTTGTTATATCACAAACAACAAATTAAAAGCAACTTACCCTTGGAATGGAATGGAATGGAACACTTGTACTACAATTTTCACCTTGCAAGAAATGCACAGAGTGCCACAAAATGAGGAATACAAAATATATTAGAATCAAGAAGCAGGAATATGTGACAAGTGGTTTTGTTTTATTGTTAATCCCAATCTACCAAACCGGAAATGCATTGCATAATGAGCAAGAAATAATGGAAAGGCAGAAAGAATATTTGAAAGAACTGCTGGAAGAGGAAAATATAGACATGACAATAGCAGAAGATAAAATTAAAATAACAAAAAACTATAATCCGGCTCAAGAGACAAAGAGGATTACAGAAGAATTTGAAATAGCCCTATCGAAGCTAAAGGTAGACAAAGCCCTAGGACATGATGAAATCGTGGCTGAAATGTCAAGATTTAAGGGTAGTGAAGGAGAAGAATGTCTGCTAAAAATATTTAACGCTATAAAAAACAAGGACTTCCTCCAGACTGACAAATTAATGTGATAGCACCAATTTTCAAGAAATGAGACAGAAAAGAGTATAAGAATTCTACAGGTATTCCTCTATTAAGTATTGCAGCAAAACTCTATGCTAGGATTATTGAGAGTAGAGTGAGAAAACAAATTGAGACGACAATGGAAGAAACACAAAGTGGTTTTGGACTCACTTTGAGACAGCTCATAGAAAAGGCCAAATCGGTTAATAGGGAGATACATTCATGCTTTACTTAGAGAGGGCATTCGATAAAGTATCAAGAGATAAGATGTGGGACTGTTTAGTGTCAAGAGGTGTAGACAAATCAAAGGAACAGTGTGAAGAGGCTGAATGAGAATAACAAAAGATATTGTCACAAATTTTATTGTGAGAAATTTATTATCACAGGTTACAGTGTAAATAATTATTTCACAAACTCGTATGATCACAATATCACTCACAGCTACTCTTACTAAATGTCTGAGTCCCTTTCCTATCTCACGCTCTATCTAAGTCGACAATAAGCCATTATTCAATTGTCTAACAGTTGATGCCTGGCAACCACCAAATATCCAGTAACCGTAGGCTGTCAATCATGTCCGACAATTGGACATCGATTTTGTCAATGCTAAATAGGTTTACAGTTACAGCGAATTCAAATAAATAATTATGTGAGCTAACTATTTGCAATATTTCACATTTGTGACAATATGTAAGAGTCAGGAATAAGTCATCTGAAACTTTCCCAACCAAACAGAACTGAAGTAGGGTTGCATCTTGAGCCCTTTTCTTTCCAAACTATATCTGGATGAAGCAATCAAGAATATTAAGATCGATTTCAAAGTGTACAATGCTGGCTTCTGGAAAATGGAATAAATTAATATCTTAGAATTGTGTTACGCAGACGATATAGTGCTATTAGCAGGGAATGAACACGATCTTAATAAAAATAGACGATACTGTACTAGAACTGGTGAATTCTTTCAGATATCTAGAAGTCAATATCCGTGCGAATCTTGGAACAGGAAGTGACTAAAAGAAGGCGATTTAATGCTTCAGAAACTAGATTCTTGTCAAAGAAGGAAATAACTTCACAAACAAAAATTGGAATGTTCAAGAAAGTAGTAACTCCAGTTTTGATATACGGAAATGAATCATGGATAACTTTTGAAAGGATCAGAAGCATAGAAATGAGATTTCTTAGGAAAATAGAGGGGAAAACTGAATTGGACCAAATTAGAAATGGAACATGTAGAACAACAGAAAAGACGAACAGAGGAAGACCACTAAAACATGGGAGGAAGATGTTAGAACTGCAATAGAAAGCAGAGGTGTCACATGGCAAGAAGCTCCTAAAATATGGAAAGAAGTATTGAAAAAAAAGCCAAAAGACGACAAGAAAACATAAACATAACTACAGCCCTACACCGAACGAAGAAAGGGCTTCAGGATTAAGTAAGTATGTACTTGATTGGTGCAAGTCGACACTTTGGACTATGAGGGCTATTCTACAAAATTTCTCCAGCATATGAAAATTCGAAAGCTTTTTTTGGTGGTACAAAAAATTATGGATTATAAATTGATATTTCTTACTTTGTTTTGTAGTGCTTTGAATAACTAAACGTAATCATGATACTTTTTCCCCAATATTTTGCTCATTTGCTGGAAATATTTGAAGTAGTATAGAAAAACTGTGAGATGTATCATTATATAACTGCACAATTTTTGACCAAATTCCCACACATCTAATCAGTCGCTCAAAGTCTTGACTGACCGCTGGTATATGCTTCATCGCCAGAAATTACACCGAAGTATATTTGTTGCTGGATGAATTTTGATCTCTATTTCACTTCTAGCATCCACATGGTCGATATCAGTTTGCACAATACAGTTTAGATGCAATCAGTGGTTTGGAAGTAATTCTATAAAGGAAGTGCAGAAGCTTGTAAACAAGAGTTGATTATTACAACTGGCAACCTCAACTTAAAAAGTGTTTACTGTACAAGCTTTCAAAGACTTTTTCATTGTAATATAATATATATAATCTGCTACTCTCCTACTCACTGGGTGTCAAGGCTGCTTCGCTCAAATGTCTTCTATGAATTTTCTCTACTTGTTCCGGTTCCTTGCTTGCTCTTATCCTTTTCTGGTTGTTATTTCTTTTTTGTTATTGTTTCTTGTATTTTTTCCTTATTGTTCTTGCTTTCCATATTTCTTCTACTTTTCTTTTATCCTAGAGTCGAATTAGATGTCCATACCATACCAATTGTTTCTGCTCTAACTTCTTCATCACTGATTGTACTACCAATCTCTCTCTAATCTTTTCATTTCTGATTTTGTCTAGTTTTGTTACTCCCTCTATAGCTCTAAGACATTTAGTTCCCATCGCTGTGATTTCACTTTGTTGTCTTTCATTTAGTATCCAGGTTTCTGAACTGTACAGCAGCATTAGTAGTATTATTGTTTTGTGGATGGTCAGCTTCGTTCTTTTGTGCCTCAATAGTGCCTTGCTAATTGAATTATGAGTTTTTACTTTTGCCTGTATTCTGCCATTTATTTCATCTTTGTATCCCTTTTTATTTTCGATTATACTTTCTAGATATCTAACGCCTTGGACTTGTTGTACATTTTTATTGTCTATTTACATTTTCGATTGTTTTTTTCCTTTGGCTATTATCATAACCTTTGTTTTGTTGGCATTTATTCTCATATTTGCTTTGAGTGGTTCTTTGTTTCATATCTTCAAGTTCTCTTGCAGATTTTCTCTGTATTCGCAAAGATTACCATGTCGTCTGCCGAACACACTCAGCTATTTTTATTTGTTTCAAATTTGAATATCCTATGGCAGTTTTTATTGTTCTTCTGTTTGCTTCAATGTTAATTTTATCCATGTATAGTATGACCAATAGAGGACTTGAACTTCTTCCTTGTCTCAACCCTCAAACTGCTTTGAATTCTTCTGATAATAAGTAAGCGGTTCGTACATAGTTCATGCTATCTTTTAAATATATTTTGGATCTCCTCTAGTAGCTTCTGTCCTATTTCTCTTCTTATTGATATTCCCTACAACAGTTTTCTGTTAACTTTATCGGAAGGTTTTTCAAGGTCCATAAAGCATGCTCAGACTTCTTTGTTTTGTCTTGATGTTTTTTCTGTTATCTGCTGAATTGTAAATACATGGTCTTGGGTGCTGTGGCCTTTTCTAAGTCCGCTTTAAGTATCCCCAATCTTGTCTTCCACTAGCTTTATTAGTTTATCTTCAAGTACACTTTTATTGCTGTGCATAGGAGTGAGATCTCTCGATAATTGCAACAGTTGCGGGTGTCTCCTCTTTGTATATTGGCAGTATGATTGTTCTTCTCCAATCTTTGGGATCTGCTCTCCATCCCAAGTTTTGTTCACTAATGTGTGCAGCACTCTCGTTCCTTCCCCTCCCATATATTTTGCTGCTCTGGTTTTATCTCATCATATCCGTCTACTTTCCCTATCTTCAATTTTCCAATAGCAATTGTAATTTCTTTAAAGATGATTTCTGTGTTTGGAATTTCTGGATTTTGCACTGGTACAGAGTCGTTATTGTATTCGTTGCTTATGTTTAGTTCTTGCATTTCTTATAATTCTTCAAAGTGTTCTCTCCATCTTTTTAGTTCGTCTGTGTCCTTTCTCAGTATTGTTTCATTTTTATCATTTGATTGTTCTATTTGTAGTTATTATTTATACATTTCCCGAGATTTGCTTCTTATTTTATTTTCTGGTTCAACCACTTGTGTGAAATTATAGACGCTAAAGACTATAGAAGAGCCGAGCTTCTGGTTGGCGTATTACCGTGCTCTCCGTTGCACGTATGTGATGTATGCATCCAGAAGACTTTGGTTCGAGTCCCAGTATATATATATATATATATATATATATATATATATATATATATATATATATATATATATATATATATATATATATATATATATATATATATATATATATATATATATATATATATATATATATATATATATATATATATATATATATATATATATATATATATATATATATATATATATATATATACAGGGTGTAACAGAAATAAGTACATTAATTTTAACCAGTGATAGAACCCGTCAAGCATAACAATTTTTCTTTATAACTTTTTCTCGAATTCTCATCTTTTTTTAGCATTTTTCAACCCCTATAATTTAACGAGTCGTTCAAGAGCATAATTATCGGATCCAGTAGCAGTTACAACCCTGGTTACAACGAAACAATTGATTTCGACATATGTGAGCTATCAATTCCAGATCAATTCCTTCGAATAAATTTTGGAAAAAATTGTCTAATTATTATTGTCACAAAAGTTAAAACCTGTGAGAATGTCAAGCTCTTCTATCTGCGATTTCTCAGGAAGTGTAGGATTAGTTCGGCGAATTTATTTGGAACGATTTCAGAAATGTCATTTTTCACTAAAAATTGAATTATTGTGGTTTTGCTCATGTATTTAATGTCAAAATACTGTGCACTTATACATAATGATGAGAATACTATGAGATATTGAAAACTTATCGTTTACCTGGAATGTAAAACCCCAGATGAAATGAATAAAATACATTAATTTATAAATGAAGCAGCTGTGAATTAGTTTTTTCTCATATTACTACAAACTTCACAGTCAGGTCGTTTCAATGAAGTATGCCTCATAAATCGATCTGTTGAACAAATACAATATTGTATCTTATATTTGACAAAATATTCAAAATCAATTACCAAACTCAGTGTGATACATTTGTTGGTTAGGTTTTCTGTTTTCCAAAAATAAGCTCTTACAACTTTTGTGGGAATATTTCAGTTGAATTATTCATCAAATTAATTATTTTAGAACTGCATTCCATTTCATATTTCACCGTTAACTTTAAATAAAACGTTGAATGATTTTCTCTTTATGTTTGAGAGCCAACAGTAATGAAGTAAGCTGAGAACAGAAACTACTTTTTAAGTTGATCGTAGATGGCAGCACAATCTGACCCATATTCTAACTGTGTTACAGGCTGTATTCAGACTATCCAAATCAGCTGATCCAAGTGTAATGAACTCGTGCTGACAATCTAATGTTCAAGAAATGTACCAACTATTTGAAAATATACGTGAAATTCCTGAATAAAAATAAAATTTCTCAACAATAACATATAAATAGGACCAATATACCAAATTGTTGGTTTCAGAGATGAATTTGATCTTTCTTGCAACATATACAAAAATAGAATTATCGAGGTGAGTGAATATCAGTGTATTATTGAAATACTGTTATTCTTTCAGTTTCAAATGAATGATTGATAAGACTATGATGGTTTAAAGTTTCAAAATAATCATTTTAATCGACAGCTGTCATTCTTCCAACAAATGAGAAACATAGTTCTAACCATAGGCGCACTATGAAATTTTTTACCAAACTTTGATGAATTTTCACCCGATATCCAGGAGACTTACAGAAAAAAGTTATCAAGAAAAATTGTTAGGCTTGAAGAGATCTATTGCAGGTTAAAATTAATGTACTTATTTCTGTTACACCCTGTATATATATATATATATATATATATATATATATATATATATATATATATATATATATATATATATATATATATATATATATATATATATATATATATATATATATATATATATATATATATATAAATTTTGAGTATGCCAAGTCTCACATTCTTCCTTGCATGCAATACGCCTTAAAAGAAGTCGAAAGTTTGCTCTTGACGTATTAATATAGATTATCATTAGATTTTGACAGCAAAAGAACCTCCAAGTGATGACCACAAAAGCTTCTGTGCAGTGATAAATGTCCTGTTGACTGCTGATAATCATCTTTGATTCAATAGTATCCTAAGTCTTCTGGATTTATACAGTTTTTTTAAGATGTAACATAAGCCCGAGAATATCTCTTCCTGAAATAAGACACTGTTCTGCTTCAGCTTTGATAGAAGCAAAAACAACGAGATGACATAAAATCGATCGGTAATTCGGATAGATAAGTTTGCAACTGATTTATTGAGGTTTAGATTCGTAAAGGTTTCTCGTTAGTCCAACCGCAATAAAAAATGTTACCTAATAATAAATCACTAGAATATTTTTAGTCAATTCGGAATTTGTATGAATCAAGATATTGCGAATAGGATGAAAAGATCAATTCAACAAAGAATAATTCAGGATGCCTGATTTTAAAATGATACAAATCCATTTGCGGCGAGCATAAAAAACCAAACAGTTCGTCTGTGGTGAACGCTTCTCATCCTACCTAATGTTTCTGCAAGGAATAAACCCTTGACCTAGACAGCAACCGGTCAGGTTTTGTAAATATTTGATTGTACGTCCCGTAGTTTTGGTTACGGTCTGAAATATCGAATACTTAAGTAAAAGCGTTGACCTCCTTTGGAATTGGGTTGGGAAAAGCCCAGCGGCGGGAACCGTCTTCCTAATGATAAGTTATCTTGCAGGAGTTCACTGAGTAAATGTCGAACAGATACACTCGTATTTTTCTGAAGGGTTATTATTGCAGCATTTGTCGGAGTGCTGTCTATTTATTTCACTTGAATTATTAATACCCATTTGTTAACTTGGTCCTAACAGCAAAATGTTCCAATGTCGAAATATCATACTATATTCTCGCTAAGTTTTATTGAATAACTCAAAAGTCGCCATTTTTTACGGCCAGCTATCGAACTAGAAACTTGAAAGAGATTTTTTTGCATCGATGCGAGATAAGCGACTGTCAAGTGTTTGGAATTGATGGGCAGTACAGTGAATAATTCCAATTTGAGTATATGGAATGCAATATCAACCTTTGATACTTGCAGTAGTATGCATAATTATTCACCAGCCATTCGTTAGCGCATATTCAGTCAAAATAATTCGCTGACCGTTGCACTGTCATATTTATCACTTTTTGTATAATAGAATAGTATTTCATGCAACAAAAATATATAGTTTACAATTACGACATAAGGTCAAGTATGTCGAGTAAATAAAATTGTTGGCCGAATAACTTGAAAATCATTTACGAAACCTAAATGCTATGAAAAATGATAAGAATGACGCTGAGGGTATACTTTGAGGGCTTATAGCTATCGCAACAAATCCATTCAATTTTTCGCAGAATAATTCATGGTTTTACTTGTGCTTATTTGACCTAGAAACTGAAAACTCCCTTTGTGCAACACCTGCCTCTTGTCCCATTTCCAATCCTTATGCATCTAACGACGTTGCGACGCCTTTCCTCTATAATTCATTGCAGGAGGCAGCGTACGACGTGAAATCCTCGCTTGATATTCACTTTAGCTGCAGGTGCATGGAATTTTACGCTCACACTGCATGAGATAATAAGTTGCGCTTTTAATAAATCAGTTTACCGTGATTGATGTAGGAATAATGTAGTCAGAGCGAATAGAGAAAGTTAGGTAATGTTCAAAGTTGAAATCTGAAGTGAGGTTGAGTACTTTAACATTTCTACTTTCAAGCGACGACAAGTGTAACGCTTAAGTCGTATTCTTTTCGAAATATGTAGTCTATTTAACATATGAGGGTCAAAAAATTTGAAAGAATGAGGAACTGTATGTCATAGGTATTCGTGAGTGATTGTGTATGTTTGCTATGGTTATGGACTATTTACTCCATTATACATGAAATGTAGATTTCAAGATATGTTGAAGTAAGAGCAAAAAGTTTTTCTCTTTATAACCCGGCTGTGAAAATTGGCGCTAAGTTGAGAATTTTAAGCTGATTAAATTCGTAATGATTGGTCGATATTAGCTCGGGCTGGGCAATTTTCGTGCATTAGGGCGATTGAAGTGAAAATATCGCTCCGTTGTTGAAGTTAAAAAAGCCGTGGAGCGAACCATCGCCATCAAATGACGTGCAGTAGAAGTTCGCAAAGTATCAGATAATAAGAGAACAGTTCTTCTGTTGTGAGCACCTCATTACTCATCATAATAAAAAATTTCACCTGTTTTTCTGGAAAGGGTCTAGTTGTAACAATTATCGCTAAAAAAAATCATATTTGTTAATAGTCCGTGAAACAGGGCAGCAATTTTTCCTTGATTACCGCTCACGTGAAACTTCGTGAGTGACTTCATTGTGATGAGTTCGACAGCTTTCATATTTGACGAAATTCTTGATTTGGGGGCGTGTTTCAGCGAGGGCTAAATGAACATGTCAATCTCATGAAGCCTCAGAAATGTATTACCGTCATATTGATGTTTACACTAATCGAAAGATGATCTATACATACTTTCAGAATTATATCATAATAAATAGACTTTTTTGGTTTTAATTCTGTATATTTAATTTTATTTTTGACGTTTCGACTCTCTAACCGAAAGTCTTCATCAGAAAAAATGATACAAAAATAAACAAGGCAAAAAGGTATCTAGATAATTAGAAATTAAAAATTAAAAATATACAGATAACTAGATGTGAATACGTGGATTCCACATTTAGTGCAAGAAGAACAAAATTCCTCTGGCATTTACCCAAAGTCTGAGGAAAAACCACGTAAAAACCTCAACAAAGGAATCAACGATATGAGTCTTGACAATTATTAAAGAGAAAAAGATTTAATTGATATAACACATTAGTACGATGTCCCTTTTCTGCAACGCACACAGTTCCAAGGTCCAAACATGTCATAGAAATTTTTTCAACAGAAAAACTGAATTTCAATAATCTACATCTACATGAATATAACAGAAACTAGTGTCAAGACAAATATTTCACAAATCAGGAATAACTATTACAAATAGATAAAATAATATGAGTCTTGACAATTATTATGGTTAAAAATGAATGAATTATTATAACATACAAGGACGATGTCCCGTTCTTGCGGACGCACACAGTTCCAAAGACCAAACATGTCATAAAATTTTTTTTTTTTTTTTTACAAAACTGAGTTTCAATTATGTACATGAACGTAATAAAAATATTAATGAAGACAAATATTTTACAAATTATGTATGTCTATTATTGATTATTGGAAGCCAAACATTTGCCAACTCAAAACCATCAGTATGGTTGAAATTATTCGGATCTTTAATTATTTCAATCGCTTCCCTGACCAATCTACCATGAATAGATGAGCATCTTACAATTACTCTTGTTTCTTCGAACTTGATGTCGTGCAAAAACTCAATGGCATGATCAGCAACCGAAGACTTATCTGGGTGATTGAGTCTTATGCATCTTCTATGCTCAGCAATGGCGAGTATTCACAGTTCGGCCCGTCTGTTCAACGTAGACTTTCCCACAGGTACAGGGGATCTTATAAATACCCGAAGATTGTAAAGGGATTTTGTCCTTGACAGGTCTCAAAAACTGCTTGATTTTCGTGACAGGAGCGAGGGAAACTTTGAAATTATGTCTAGATAAGATCCTTCCGATCTTCTCTGAAACATTACTGACATAGGGTAGAGAAGCATAATTTTTACTCACGCCATTATCCGCAACGGTAGTATTGTTAGATTTTGGTCGAAGTGCTTTCCTAATGGAATGATGAGAAAAACCATTTTTCTGGAAAATTACTTCTAGATTATTAATCTTTTCATCAAGTCTATCAGGATGACAGATATCATTGGCTCTTTGTAAAAGACATTTGATTGTTCCATACTTCTGTGAAGGCTGGTGATGTGATTCTGCATGAATGTATTGGTTTGTGTGTGTTGGCTTCCTATAAACAGTGTGTAGTAGTCTATCATCATTGGTTCGCTCTAGATTCACATCAAGAAAAGGCAATGAGCCATTACGTTCTAGCTCCGATGTTAATTTGATGTTTTCGTGAACATTATTTAAATGATTCAAAAAACTGTTCAAATTGTCATGACCATGAGGCCAGATTGCAAAAACATCATCCATGTAACGTAACTATAAGGATGGTTTGTAGGTACTAGTTTCTAATGCTTTTTCTTCGGAAAATTCCATATAGTAATTTGCAATTGATGGAGAAATTGAATTACCCATTGCTACACCATCAATTTGTTTGTAATAATCATGATTGAAAATGAAGAAGCTAGAAGTCAAACAATGGTGGAATAATTCAATAATATCTGGAGGGAAATTCCTTTCCAAAAGTTTTAGGGTGTCTTTAATTGGAACTTTTGTGAATAAAGAAGAAACATCGAAACTAACAAGGATGTCATTATTATTTAGCCGTTACGTTACTAATTATTTCAATTAAATGTTTCGAGTTCTTAACGTACGAAGAAGAATTATTGATTAATGGTCTCAATAAACTGTCAAGATATTTGGATAATAAATAAGTTGATGAATTAATGCAATTAACTATTGGTCTAAAAGGAACCCCTTGCTTATGGATTTTAGGTAAACCATAAAATCTAGGTATATATAGATCGCTAGGAGTCAAATATTTAATAACATCCTTATCTAAAGAAGATTCTTTGAGAAGTTTAGTTTTTTGATACTTGACCGAACTTAAAGGATTCCTGCTGACTTTTTTATAAGCTGCATCATGAAGCAAGTTTTCAGCCTTGCTGATATAGTCGTCTTTATTAAGAATGACAGTAGCTTTCCCTTTATCGGCTGGTAAGATAACAAGATCTTCATTACGACGTAAATCTTGCAATGCTTTGAATTCATCTTTAGTCAAATTCGGTTTGGGAGGCTTTGCATTTTTCAATATTTTGGCTGTTTCAAGTCTGACATCTGAAGCTTCATTTTCTGGTAGTTTTTTGACAGCTGTTTCAACCACCGTTATAATCTCTTCAATCGAAACGGGACATCATCCTAATGTGTTACATCAATTAAATCTTTTTCTCTTCAATAATTGTCAAGACTCATATCGTTGATTCCTCTGTTGAGGTTTTTACGTGGTTTTTCCTCAGACTTTGGGTAAATGCCAGAGGAATTTTGTTCTTTTTGCACTAAATGTGGAATCCACGTTTTCACATCTAGTTATCTGTATATTTTCAATTTTTAATTTCTAATTATCTAGATACCTTTTTGCCTTGTTTATTTTTGTATCATTTTTTCTGATTAAGACTTTCGGTTAGAGAGACGAAACGTCAAAAATAAAATTAAATATACAGAATTAAGACCAAAAAAGTCTATTAAATTTTTCGTTGATAACCGCTTGGTTGAAACTTCGTGAGTGACTTCATTGTGATGAGTCCGACAGTGTTCACATTTGACGAAATTCTTGATTTAGGGGCGTTTTTCAACAACGGCTAATTGAACACGTCAATTTCATGAAGCCTTAAAAATGTATCACCGTCATATTGATGTTCACACTAGTCGAAAGATGTTTCGATTACAGAATGGGAAATAATATTGTCCGACATGAATATTGGGGGCCAGCGGTGAGTCCGACAAGCCGCACTTGTCACAAGTATGTTGGTATGGAAACGGATTACCACTAGTCTTAGACTTTGAGGATGTGTTCAATTATTTTTTTCTAAAATTCGGTAATTTTGTCCGACAAATTTTCGAGGGCGTTTCCTCAGTCCGAAACTGGAAATATGTTGGGATTATAACATCTCCTTCATCAATGATCGCTTGTCGGGCCAAAACAGTCATAATTTGGAAACAAATTACCTGTCCAAAAAACATATTATCCGACAAAAATATTAGTTCTTATCGTTAGTCCTACAAGAAAACGCTCGCTCATATATAACTCAGTTTTTGACATATTTAATATCAAGAGATAAGTATAATGGACGTTGTTTATAAGCTAGTTATAAATAATTAACAGAATAATTGAAAAAGAGTAATGTACAAAATAGAAAAATAAATATATTATTATGTCGCTAAGTAAGAACGTTACTCACTTGCTTCTTTCATCCCCAGGGGTTCCAAGTAGAATTAAATTGGTATTCGATGCTACATTTAAATCTGAAATTGGGATAAGTGGTTCCCATTCAAGATTTTAAAGTGACTTCTTCCCCGACTATACGAAGGAAAAAGAAATCTTCAAAAAAATCTCTCAGCCATTTTTCCATTCGGTGCATATTCCTCCAAATATACTTCAAATGTACTATATCTCACATTCTCTACACAGACTTCGAATAAGCCATGTTTCACATCACCTCGTGTGTGCGGTACAAAGTTTTCTTTTCACGTCGTAAAATTGAAATGAGACATCTGTATATACTCTCAGCTTTCTGCACTCGGTCATATGAACTTCAAGTATGCCAAATATAAAATTTTTTAGTGCGTGCAATATGCTTGAAAAGGGATACAAAGTTTCCTCTGCACGTATTAATATATAGATCAAAATGAGACATCTGTATATACTTTTCGCTTTCTGCACATCTTCTCCATATAAATTTTGAGTATGCCAAATCTCAGACTCCTCCGTGCATGCAATATGCTTAAAAAGAGGTCTAAAGTTTGCTCTTGACGTATTTATATTTAGATATCACAGTTAAAGGTAAATTTGAATGATATTTGAGGTGATCATCACAGTATACTGACTTAATATCACTTATTCGATTTCAAAATAATAATGATATATTGGTACCTGAGGCTTTTTTTTATAATTTATAATCAATAATCATACTGACTTGATATGCATCTCATTTATGTATATGTCTATGAACGCAACCGCATTCATACCACATATTTTTGCTTTTTCTGAAGTATTGCCCCACTTAAATTATCGGACATGTACACAGTAATGCTCTAGACACTATTTGAATGGAAAATAAAAAACATAGGGATGAGGATTTATTGATAAAGGAACTGGTATAATCTTGACACGTTTCCAGTGTCAGAGTGAAAAACGCCCCCGAAAATTTGTCGGACAAAATCACCAAATTTTGAAAAGGAAACAATTGAAAACGTCCTCAAAGTCTCAGACTAGCGGTAATCCGTTTTTATACCAACGTACTTGTGACAAGTGCGGCTTGTCGGACCCACCGCTGGCCCTCAATATTCATGTCGGACAATATTATTTTTCATTTTTTAATCAAAAAATCTTTCGATTAGTGTAAACATCAATATGACGGTAATATATTTTCAAGGCTTCATGAAATCGACATATTCAATTAGCCCTCGCTGAAAAACTTTCCTAAATCAAGAATCTCGTCAAATATGAAAGCTGTCGAACTCCTCACAATGAAGTCACTCACGAAGTCTCAAGTGAGCGGTAATCAACGAAAAATGCATGCCCTGTCTCACGAACTATAAGTATAGCTTGCACAGAAAAAAATGTTTCGATAATATTTTTCTCTTCTAGGTTTTTACATGACAGCAATTTTTTCAAATTTTTGTAGGAATATATATCACATGTTAGAATAGTTCTTGTAATAAGTGGCGTAACAGCACCGCGCTCTTCTCTATTTTCAACATCAAATAAAAAGCATTCTATTCTATTTTTGTAAAATTTCTCTACCACCAATAGTTCTTGAGTAATTCTCAAAAAACAAGACTCCTTTCCTTTGGAATCTTCAATTGCTTATAGCTTTTGCAATTGTTTATGTGCGCGTTTGAAGTTCTTGTACATTTCTCTAGACGTTATAACAAATTCAACAAGCTATCGCACATATTTCAATTCGCTGTACCATAAATAAACATGTCTTCCAACTTGTTGACTAGATTAGATATTATGGATGGTTCCGAGATATTTGTCATATATAGACCTACAAGCCTAATAATGTGCTACTAACCGGCAAGAAATGAACTGTAGTAAGAATGTCACGATATAGACAAGAAGGAAGTTCAGTGATTTTTATCGAAGAGTCATTAAAGGTTATGTATGTCCCACAGGTGCAGCAGAGCCTCCATGCGAGTTTCCCGTGCGAGGCCCCCCCGTGTCAGCGGGGACAGAACGCGTGCGCAGCATAGCACTGGTCCTGGTCCTGGCGCTGCTTTTCCAGCTTTAAATTTTCACTCAACTCCCCGGCACACACCGCAGGACGACGTCGCAGTTGCTACCCGAGCTTTAAGCCTCAGGCGCCAAGCACGGGAGTATCACACTGAAGGGATTTTTTAGTTGCTGTTGTTGCAGCAATGACAAAACATCGAAGCTCATCACATATTTCAAGCTACATAGCTTTGAGCTTACAAGACTGAATATTGGGCTTGAAAAAATTCAATTTCTGTCTCAAAAATAGTCGAGCTTAATTGTTCGTTTTGGGATGAATCACATGAATTGTCATAGTTGCAACACAGCACTAGATTAACGCTTATACCAAATGAAACATATCGAGAAACGTGAGAATATCTACCAAAACATATCAGATAGGTACGTGATAAGAGTAAAACTATTTTGGGAGTCTTTTAAAATAACTAACATTATCCAAAAATGTTTGTAGGTTTAAGACATAAATTGATCAGCATCTTCTCTGTAATATACTCTCCAAGATTTCTAATTATACTGGATAAAGACATGCAGAGCTGGTCATTAACTTTTGAGAAAGTGATACAAAAACATATCAACCTGTATATTGTACATCTGCAGTTTAAAATTTCTTGACAGGTACAAATTGTAGTTTCATGTTAGGCAGTTTGTTACTTCAGTCTCAAAGTACTTCTGAATCTTTCATCCGAAGGTGGAAGATACAATCAATAAAATATTTCACAAAGTTCACTTGGAAATCAATTGCAAGTTGCAGCTAAGAAAAATATCCAATTATATCGATTTCTCGTTAACCCTATGAAATGATATGTCCTTGATGAATATTGTATGAATTAAACTTCTGTATACAACTCAAATCCTTAACTGTAATCTGAGAGAAGAGTTTTGAACACACAGTTATTTTTAAATCTCACAAATTATCAGAAAACTGACTTTCAGTGTAAGATTTTCACTGAGCTATTGTAATCCTCTTAACAATAGCTTCGTCAGTATCAGAATAAGCCCAACTTGTCAAATATTATGTCTCATTTCTTTTTGCTCCGAATTAAAAATATATTCTTATAGATAATTGCTAGTTATACTAAAAACCACTTCTGCAAATGGAAAAGCAGTAAATTTTTCATTCCAACTTTTAAAACAACCAATGAATGTTCAGTTTCTGTGAAACTGTCAGCTGTTCAAGAAAACTTGAGACGGAAATATTATTTATTATTAAAGAACTCTCTACAGAAAAACGTTTCGTAGTATTTATGTATAACTTCTTATTTCTTACTAAACATTTTACTATATCAGTTGCATGGAGTTCCATAGAAATTGCTATCAATAAAACTATATTTGCTATCAATAAATTGAAATGCATTCTATTCCGGAACTTGACCTCCAAACGGAAAATGATAAATGAAACACATGTCGTTGTTAAATTACTAGTTCTGAGCAGTCACGCAACTTTGAGAGTGTATTATAAGAGAAATTGTTAGATTCTATTATTTTGAAGAAACATGGTACGGAATACTGATTTTCCCTTGAATACTTGTATATGCCAACAGATGTCTCTGCTTCCCTGATCACTAGCCAATCGTTATCCTCACCATTTCAAGTGTGTTAGCGGGAAATTAAAAAATGTATGTTATTGTAGACAATTGTTCATAGTTTTTTAGCAACTGATGTCTTAACAAGCTGCGAACGATTTCACTTAGAATAATATAGTGTTTGATTTACTTATGATTAGAGAAATATGCGGAAAATACAGGAAAATTGAGGCGCTTCGGGCAAAATACACAAAATATTCTGGACACTGCATCATATTTTTCAAAAAGTCTTACGAAAACATATCGTGTCACTGATGACCAAACAAGACGAAATCAAAATTGGCGCGTATTCCTTTAACTAGAAGATATTTTCAAATAGTTTCTCTCCAAATACTGTACCACTAGAAGACAAAATACTATTTATTTTTTGTGAGAATCACAATCCTGTAGTATTTACATTAAGAAAATTGAATGGTGCTAAGAGTATCAAAATTTATATGTTCACGTTTTGATTTCAGTCATTTGGTTCTGAGAGAAAGAGGTTATCTAAGAAGTTTTTGGGGAGTCTTGTAAATGGGTGATTTCATAGATTTCGATGTTTTTTTTCCGAATCTCAACTCTGCCACCTTGTATCTTTGCCGCTCGAGCTGCTATATTGAAAAAATTGCGCCTAAAAGCAATTTTTTCACAATATCTCTTATCCATCTCATTTCACTATGGAAGCATTCATATATAAAATGGAACAGGAAGAATTTTCTCCACAATTTATGTCTCAACTCTTTTTTCGTAGAATCAATAGTCTTGACGTATGAGCGTCGCAAAACATTAAACATCTACGCCAACTTGTGACATTCAATTTAAACTGAAATTTGTGAATTGTCAAATCAACTTGAATCTAAAAACTATACTAACAATAAATATTTTACTATGCGTTGGAAAAATGGTCGATTATGGCCTGTCCTCCGCAGTTATGAAGAAATGCGTCGTCTTTGTGTTGGGCGTCCTTCTCTCTCTTTACAGTGTCGTTTGCTTTCATAAAGTCATGGATTCTTATAGAGTAAATTGTTTTATTTGTGCTTAGTTGCATGAAAGTAAAGTGATTGGAGTGAAAAAAAAAAAGGATTGGGGACTTTTTGTCAGTCAAGTATTAAAAGGTAGGACAAGGATAAAATTTTGGTAGGACTGAGATCGATAGGTGTCCACGATGTATGTTGAAAACGATATAATAATGGGCAGTAAATCGTTACATCTTTGCATAGAGGAAGCTATGTCACGACTTCTTATCCACAACTGCGATCTTCGCGGCCAACTATATTTCGCAGCGCTCGCATGCCGAAATTATTAATTTTACAAAGAAAAAGATGATAACATAAATTGTAGGAAGTTTTTCCTAGTCTTATTTTGTATATGAATGTTTTTGTCGTGAAATGAGTTGGAAAGAAGATATTGCCAAAGAAAACTGCTTTTAGGCGTTATACGAAGTGGCAAAGTTGAAATTCGGGAAGAGCACATATCCAAAATTGGTTATTTAATTGAAAAATTTGAATAAGAATTATGTAGAAGATGGAAAAGTCTGTGAAAGTAAGCAAAGTGCATACAAGCTTCTTTTTACAGTTCACAAGTTACAGTGCGCCAATTCTATCTTCAATTGGAATCGAGAACCAGCGGCTCTTTGCGAAAAAACTGTGGATCTCATATTTACAGTGAAGTATTCGAAATATGTATAGAGAATTTAGCCATGTGAAATTTGCTATATTTTCATACTATGTACATGTGAAAAGTAAAGATTTGGAGGAACTGTCCTATTCCTTGCATGCAGGAAATATGATCGCTATTACCAATGGACATGATAATTTTTTTGACTTGCAACTGTATATCTATAAATCTGTGAACTTTGAAAATATTGTTACGACTCTGCTACCTTCATAGACAAATTTGAATGAATCGGCATAATTCAATCCGAATTTATTAGTTTATAAATCAGTAAGACATAAACCCAATCATAAATGAAGAAAACTGAAAGCAGACTCATATAACTACCACCTAATCGCATTAACAAACACCCTAAGCCAATTGACAAGAAAAAAAAAGGTTAATAAAGACTAGTATGGTTCCTAGAGTAACACTGTTTGATAACACCAGAGCAATGTGGATTTCGAAGTGTAAGATCACCATATAAATTTGACTACAGATGCACATAAAGCCATAAAGCTCAAACAACACCTAAAAGCAGTACTGTTCGACATGGAGAAAGCATATAATAGAACATGGGCTCATCACATCATGAAAACACTCGCTACAAAAGGGAATACAGAGAAACATGCACCTTTTCATCGAATTTTTTTCATAAAGATTATTGGGAGTACCTCTTAGAATACTTCAAGAAGCAGCAATTAGTCTTACTCTCTTCCTAATTGCTATAAGCAGTATAACCAGTGATATACCAGAGCTTGTCATAGAAGCCCTATTTGCCGATGACTTTGCAATTTTCACATACTGTTACCTTAAATCTTCAAAAAGCAATAAATAAAATCCAACACTGGACAAAACAAACTGGTTTCAAACTATCACTGACAAAGAAAAAATGTATCCACATCTGTAAAAGAAGACATAAAGATAACCATTCTCACTGGGCCATCCAAAATAATCTCATAAAACAAGAAAACCAATTGAAGCACTTGGGTATTCTCTTCAACCATAAAATGACATGGAAACCACACATAGAGGAACTGAAGACTTAATTTAATCAAAGCATTAACACATCACAACTGTAGAGTAGACAGAGGCACATTACTAACCATATATAAAGCAATAATACAAGTTAAGCTAGACTACGAGTGCTTTATCTATGGAAATGCAAAAAACAATATTTTGAATCGCACAAGCCCAGTAGCAAGTATATTCACCAGAGCTGGTGAACCAATACTCAAAGACAGAAGGAAAAAACTTCTATCTAATCACGTCATGCAAATAGACAGCTGGCCAAAGCACCCAACTCATAGACAAACATCCAACTGAAATAATATCTACCCGTTTCTGCCCAAATCCAACCATTTTTTGATAAAATAAATCGAAACCTGGAACAAAGAAGTCCAAAAATCATTTTCTCAATACCACCATGGATTATACAAAAACCATCCTCCACAAACTGCGGAAGAGACATACAAAAATAAACTAGGTGATATACTGAGGGACCACACTGGAACCATTATATATATATACCAAGTTCCGACTACTCTTTTCCATCAGTATCCAGACAGCAGAGAACTACGCCATATTTATAGCCCTTAAAATCATCTTCTTGAAGAAGAACGAAAAAGATTATATTATCTCAACAGACTCCATCAACTCCACAAAATATATCTTGAATTCCTACCACAAGTGTCCTGTTATTATCCGAATCAGAGTACTACTCTACCAACTAAAAACTCACAGTACACAAATAACATTCGTATGGATCTCACAAGGGAATTGAAGAAAATGAAAGAGTTGTCACACAGACGAGAGAAAAGATGAACCTAGAAACGACCAACAACCCACTTGAAGATAAAATCAAACAAACAATAAAAAAGGCAATTCAAAAACCGAAACAGAAAACGACAAGCTTAGAGAAATTAAATGGAAGACAACAGACGAAACCAAATAACCTACACAAGACTTCGATTAGGACACACGAAGATAACCCACAAACATATATTTGATAGAGCTCCATCACCAGATTGCGATGTATGCAACACAAAAATAACAGTCAAATACATAATCATAGACTGCATTAAATACCCGCAACAAAGAATAGCATCCAATATTTCAAACGACATCGAGGAAGCCCTGAAAGAAGACCAAGGTGTAGACAGAATAGCCACATTAATATACTAAACGCCATAACCTCCGTTGTTGAAGCGCTCTAAATAAATTCTAAAAAAATTATTAGTGCATGCCAAACTTAAACGCACTGTTACTCGTGAACCGTGAAATAAATATCACATACCCCTTCCAAGTTTTTGAAGAGAAGATTCTCAATACAAGCCTCGAGATGATGAGTCAAACGAAAGTGACGTTATATCAGCGCAGGCGCATCGAAATGGTTACACTTACCTTTTCAAGGCTGTAAGTATGAATGTGAGAATAGACTGCGTGCGTATGCCGTACATTAATATAATTTCATTTACTCTGCAGGTTATAATTTCATGTTTGTTATATTTAATACATAAATCAATGTTCCAAATATGAATATTCATATTGAATATATATACAAATATCTATCTCATCATCTATTTGCCTATTATTTCATTCAATATTTTCGATATACTTGTTTGGTTTTTTCATGAAATTCTCTCAACCCTTAACCAATTTTTATTGGGAGCTTTGAGGTCGGATAATTTTTTCGACAGTACAAATGAAGAAATATGATTTCTGATAATTTCTGTTCAAGCTGTCTTTTGAATATTAATCTCAAAGCACTGCAAATTCGACAGAGAATGCAGCATACTCGATACTCCACATTATTTATGATGAAAGTTTCTTTTATAGTTGTACGGTACTCGAAGAAAAAATATTAGAGAATACTTTCAAGATGGTGAAAGGTATTTGTAAAAAGGAAATCAATTTGAATTTTCACTTGTTTGATTCTTTTGAATATGAGCTTATACCATGTTAAGTTTTTATTTATGAAGCCAAATTTATGGGATAGTTCCACTGAACACAGCATAAGAAATATTCCTAGCTTGTATTCAGCCAGATAATTTTTTGATTTCGAGAACCCAACGGTGTCCAAATATGAGTTTTATATGCATTTTGTCGACTATTTTGAAACAGTGCAAATTAAAATTGTTTATTACTAACTGAAAAAAAATTATTACAATATGAGGTACAAGCTTTAATAGATAAAATTAAATATAATCCCATCATTCGCAGCTTTTGACAATCATAAATTCTTATGCATACTGAAAAAAATTCCGACGTTAGTTGCTAAAAAACAGCGAGAAACTAAAAGATCCCAAAGTTGAATTATATTTTAATATACTTAACTCAATGATATTTTTAAAATAATATGTAAAATAAGTAATTGTTACAGAGTAGAATGATTTTTATTAAGAGAATTAGGGTATTATTTTCTAATTTTGTTTATAGTTAGTGAAATATATATCACATATTAGTGTATTATGGATTCATAGTTGAAAGCGGATGGATATTTTTGTGAATTGAGTTCTCATATAATATATAGCATTGTATACATGTAAAATGATTTAGATTGTAGACTTTATACGCGTACACCGAGGTATTAAATGTTGAAATTGTTATGTACGATCAACACAAGCTCGTATACTTAAAGCCCTTTTGCACGATAGGTGTGTCACGGTAGGGATTAAATTGATATTGGAGGACTTTGTGAATTGTAATTGAAATAATTTCATATATCTTGAGAAACAATATATTTCACCCAATTTGATATTGTATGCATGAACGAACGTAATGAATTGAAGATCGTAAATTAATGATCAGATTATAATAATATAATCGAAGAAAATTGGAATGACCAATTTTCTGTGATGAATATCACATGAAAATGAAGATTGATATCTCTTTCATAATAATTGTTAGCTGGAAAAACTGATTTCACAATTATTTTGGGAGTAAATTATTCAGATATGTTGAATAAAAAATGAGAATAATTATTCAATTTCTGTTCAGTTTGCTTGTCTGATCTAATTGAAATAACTGTGATTATACAGAATACTAGGCCAAAGTTTGAAGTCTGTAGTTCAACTGGGTTAGAATGTATTATTTAATCTAGATAATTTGTGACATCAATCGTATAAAAGAGGCTTTTTTATAAATTATAGCATAAATTGAAATATATATATATACATATTATATACACTTACATATCTGTCCAAGATCACTCGCTTGTCAATTGTTTTATACTTGTATAAAAACTGAGTAAAATGTTCATTCTAAACGTACCAACTTGCCAATCAAATAGCGCTGGCGCATTCATTGTAAATAGTTGGTATCTTATGAACTCTGCAGACTGCACTGTACATATCAAAAATTGTAAACAAAAACATTATCACAATTTGTTCTTCAACGCTTGCTTGGCCCGAATGCACGCACTTTTCTCCGACATCATTTCAAACTGAGAGTACAAAATTCACAGTGCTAAACTTCAGGTTTAATCATGCTTTGTCTGGAGTGGTCGAACGGTGTTGAACCGAATTCTGTTTTGTATTCATTTTATAGAACTTTTTAATAGAGTAGTAAAGCACTATATACATATCACATTAGACTGAATTAAGCAAACTCATATAGATTCTTATGGTGCACCAATAGAATAAGAAAAGTTTTCAGGAAAAATGAGAGTCGTTTGGATGAACAAATACATTATTACAATAAATATTACTGTTCTAGCTTTGAAAATTAACTTTAACTGATGAAAAATATCCCAGTGATATTTGTCTGAAACGCAATATTTAATTCTGTACCCAAAATTTACATTTTTTTTATAATGTCCTAAGATAGGTATCCTGCTAATAATAAGGAATAATCAACCATCAACACCGTCATTATTTTTGTTTAAGAAAAAATATGTCTATAATTTAATACAGGAGCTAAGTAATGAACTCAGCGGAGCACCTATTTACAATAGAATCTGACTATAGAGGACATCATTACAGACCGAGAGATATGGTAATTTTCCTGGTTGCATACCGCATGCCTTTTTGAGAACTGAAAATTTCCTTCTTGATCAGATAAGATTATAATGTTACCGACCGGTGCACGCTATGCGGTCAAAAAGCAAATTTTAATTATTTTGAAAAAAAATTGGTCTTGCTATGACAACATGTTGCATGCCTCTTATAACGTGGAATAATTGAACGCAATTCAAATCCTAGTACTTGTGACGCACTTGCGTCTCGCTGGAGCTGCTGTTGGTCGGTAATGCCCGGGCGCCAATACGGTGCAGCTCTTTGACGATGTTAGTGCTGGGCAAGGATTACAGAGGTTACTTGAATGGGCCACTCTGCTCCACTTGGTTATTTGATACTACGTCACCGCTAGCCCTGCGAGGCCACGCCAACCACTGTGTTCGCATTGCTACAGCAGTATTTTTTTTTTTGACAAATTTGTTCTTATTTTATTAAAAACAGTAATTATTCCTATGATGGAAAGCTTTAAGTGCTGAGGTTTGCAGTTTGACCACTGAATGTGGTGCATTTATTATACACACAAAATCAAATGAACAACAGCCTAGAACAAAACGTATGAGAATACATACACGGCGACAAACCAGGGTAAATCAAATCACAAAAAAAATAAAAGGGATTCGATACGGGGACCATCCAAAAAGAGATTTCTAGTAACCCTTGATACGTGGGCCACTCAAACTGGAAGTTTTCGGTAATCCTCGGCACGGGGCCACTCCTAAAGAAGTTCTGGTAGCCCGCAATACGGAAGCCACGGTAACCTTAGCTACGGGAGTCACTTACGATACGGTTCGGATGTTGGTTCTACGGATAACTTAGGTGATTTTCTGGGCTCAAGTCTCATCAGAATAAAGTAACTAACTGTTCGATTTTGGGCTGTATTTTTAATCCGATTTGTTTTTGTATGCCAATGAAAAGAATTAAAGTTGTAACCATGAAACTTTTGTGAAAATATTATTATGTAGGAAATCTTGCACAAATGTCAAACCAATCAGCCAGTATCTATCTTATTATATGATATTCCATCCTTGTGCCAGCGAGAAATGCATTCCTAATGTTTTTATGAGGGCTTTATGCCTGAAACTTTAATTTTTTGCCATTGTCATGAAATATTGAAACAGTCTCACTTTTTATTACAAATTCATGCAACCATTTGAGTCTTTGGTTTGTTGCGAACTACTTGCCTTTAAGTACATCACAATGGCATCCAAAATGATGTCACGTCAAACCTCAATTTCAAAAGTCATATAATTGGAGTTTGTACTTTAATCGGTCGATGAACTTTCTCTCAAATCTCAAAAAAGCACGCGGTTTAAAATCGGAGAGCCCCCAACTGTCACCATTTATTAGAAACTATGATGAGATAGCAATGTAAACTACGAGAAATGCATCGAATCAAATCGATATACTGAATGACGATACTCTGAAAAAGTTTGATATGCATTTTTCAAGATCATTTAACATGCAGTTGATTCTATCTTTCGACTATGCCAATAGGTGATTCATCCAGATTACACCCCAAATGACTCTATGAATCTTTGGACAGTATTAAATAGTGATGAGCAGAATGCATACTGGTCTTGCTGTCTTGATCTTGGTCTTGCAAAAATCTGAGACCAAGACCAAGAACAAGACTATCCATAGACTAGCAAGGCCAAGACCAAAACTAATTGGACAAGAACAAGACCAAGACCAAGACTAATTGGGCAAAAACAAGATCAATAACAAGACCAAATATGCAACAACAAGACCAAATATGCAAGACTTGACTGAAAATTCTTACTTCCAGACCATATATGAGTTAAAATATTTGAAACAGTATCAATACATGCTTTTTCCTGGCAGAAAATATTTTTTTATTTGGAATCGCTAGCTTGTTTTTCTGGATTCTCACAATGAGTATAAGAAAAAACTGTATCACTGTTTGAAAAAAAAGGAGAATCTGCAAGAATGATCTTGGAGTGAGTATTTCTCATCTAAACAACACATAGTTGAAGTATAAAGAAAAACTATTTTTGTCCTATATTTTTACTTCTCTCAAGTATTTTTCTGTATTTAGTCGTTGAAAAGTCAATTTATGCACGGAAGAAAGGGTAAGTTCTCGAGTTTTCATAGCTTTTAGTAAGACCCTTTCACAACCAGAGATTTCATTGTTTTGACAAGTTATGACAAAGTCGAATATATGACAGAAAATTTCAGTATTTGGAGGCACCCATACACGTACGGATAAACCTGAATGTTCGGACTGCACAGATCAAACCTTGAGATTTAACCCGAAGTGTGTGTGCGATCCTTGAAATCATCGTAAGTTCTTCCGGTTGCCAAAAAAGCGTGCCCATGAGTCTTTCGTGGAGGAAAATGGCTTCCTGCATCAGTGTATCTTTTTTATCGATGAAATTTTCCAAATAACAATAGAATAAAGTAGTTTGCCAGTAATAATTGATGTTGGATTATTTACAATTTATAACTATGATGATCTTTGCAGAAACAACTAATCACTAAATGTGCAAGACCAAGACGAACATATTTGAGCAAGACCAAGGCCAAGACTGAATAAGCAAGACCAAAACCAATACCAAAACTGTCCGAAGCTTGATTTTGTTCTTACTTTGCTCATCACTAGTATTTATGTAAAAGGTAGTAGCGTTTGGAAAATTTGATCACTGAGAATAAGCTTTTATATGGGATTTCGTCCTTATATCGATTCTTTAGTACAGTCTAGCAAGCTTCAGAAAGTCGGACTTGTGAACTGCAAGGCTATGAAAATGAAGTGGATACATAGCATGCAGATATATAAATCTGCAGCAGTGCCATCTATTAAAGTGCAATCGAAGTGGCAGGTTTGCAGGAGTAAAGGACACTGTGAAGTGATCTAAAGCATGCTAGAATGTACTGAAGAGTTTTACTAAGAACAAAGCACATACTATCCTGTTCAAGATGATGGTGTGAAAACCAGCTCCTGAATTTGTAATTTTGTGAAACAATCAGGTTTACTATACAGTAACCTGTATTTCTTCAATTATACAGTTGTACGAAAATAGAACCTGATAAAAAATTTGATTGGGCCAAATCATGCTGAGATAGAACCATTACGGAGATATCAGAAAGCAATCTTGTGTGATGACATCAGTTACTTAGCTCTCCACTCCTGAAAAATCTAACATATAGCCTTGAGAACGTCTAATAAAGGAGAGACAAAAATAAGGAATAAATGAGTTGATGAACTATCAGTATACAAAGGCACGAAATAGTAATTAAGGTATCAAGGGTATTAAAAGGACAATGATGCTTGAAGTCAACAGTGTACTTTCCGAGGGCCTCTGGCCCTAGGTGTGTACGTTGAGCGCTGGCATTATCATCCGTTCAACTCCCCTGGTGCCTTCAATGTTTAATGTTCGACTTTTGTACTATTTCAATCAAAAATTTGAGCAATGCATGTCCTGTCTTAGTGATTACTTGCTGTGACTAGGAAATAATGCCCTCGGGTATTATATATTACGTAATTACCCTGAAATCAGTATTTTTATAACAGAAATAATAAACTATTTCACGCTGTTCCATGACCTATGAGACTTATAAAATAAACTCATATAAATAACTGGCTGTATATTATCCATAAATACTAAATTTGAGACTATATAATCTATTGTAATAATTGTACTGAGCGTTCTCTATTCCGAAAACTTTTGTTATACATCATTTCAAAATACTTACTATATAGGTACTCGTGCCAATTCAGCTCTGACGCAAAAATGTGATCTTGCACCAAAAAAAGAAAAAAAAAACTTGAAGACACAGTGACAGATTACATTTTTGTGCAGTTTGTAAGAAGTTGAGAATATTATTTCTTGATAATTTTTTCCACAAACACTATTTGAACCACCTCTATATTGTTTCAGAACATGCAGAGTACAAATTTGATTTATTAATAAATAAAATTAATCATTCACTTCCTTCACGACTTGCAACTCTGAGAATATAAAAATATCTGGAGTCATGCGATTTTATAATCTTGCAAACGATTGCCTAATAAAAACAGGTTATGTGAATAATCGTAAATGCTTATTTCGTATAAATAACGAGAAACCATAAACCAAAACATTATTCTAGGGCTGTTATAACCCCATTTATATCGAGAACTTGGTCAATTAACTGCATTCGGTACTTTGTTGCCAAGCATTAGTTGAATCATTCCCCAGATGGCAGAAGTTGGTCAAATATGGCGGCTATGCATTATTTCTAGATTATGTGGATAATTTAACACTTACTTAATGCAGGGTCGTTCTATAATAATTCAAATCTCAGAAGACTGTTGTCATTAATAGAAGTAGCTCATATTGAGCTGAAATTTGGAAAGAGAAATTAAATTTGATACGAAATGAAGCAAACCAGATCTAAAATACTTAAATTTGTACACTGCATGATATTGTGTTGTCTGGTGGTAGAGCTTACTGTACTACCCTCTCTAATGCCTAAATTAGATTAGTGCCTAAGGATTCGACACTAATGTTTACTACTTCTTTATACCTACGTGCATTTACACAAAAATGCTTTAAAAAGATAAAAACAGAACAGTATTCTTAAGCTAGATGTAGGCTAAGCTAGGTTAGACCATCAGCTCATCCATTTATACACATGTTTACTGTAACCCTTATGACTATATATACTATATACACGCATTACATAATATTACATATCAGTAATACATATCAGTGTATCTTATAGTTTGTAAGTTCCTTTCGGTGCTAAACACGCGGAGTGCTGTCGACATTTTATTGACACTGGGATATTAATTTTAGAACGGATGACTTGTCATCTCTACACCTCTAAAGCAATGACTCAAAGTGGTTGAATCAAATGATATATTCAATAATTGATTTACTAATTCATATATTTTATTGATTAGTATTATAGAGTCCTCAAACAGGAAAAATTCATAAATATGTGTTCAGCTAGACAGTTTTCTTATTATCATGGTGTGCTCGAGAGACTAAGCGAAAGGATCTTGATATTGTCATGACTCCAAACAGAATATGAGTGTTCCAGCGAAGGCTAGAGAATTCATTTTTCACATTTGTTGCACCTCATGCATGAGAAACAAAATTTGTGGATTGGAGTATTGTTAGTTGGTTCGTTAGAACTCCACTCACTTTTCTTGGAGTCTGAGTGCTGATTCTTCTTTATGTTTCAGCTCGCAAAGAATAACGTCATCTTACTCATCCTAATTTTCATCTATGATACTCAGAAAACAATTTCAATAATTTTTATAAACAGCCAGACTAATCGTAGTGGCTGAATATGCCCCAGACACAATGAAGGTCATTATTTGTACGCTTGATAGTGAGCAAAGCATCCTTTTTTAACGTGGGGAGAGTGAAAATCTTCAAATGGCACCGTTGAGCATCCGAGCTCTCTGGTAGTGCCGGATTCTTACCGGCTTGAAACCCCCTCCCTTCGCGCTGGGTGATGTGGAACCGCTTCCGCATTCCTTCACCATCACCAAGTTGTCTGCCTACCTGTAACATAAAGTTAGGAGTATTACATGTGTGTCTTTATTGGTTTGTCTATTTTAGTCTTTCGTTTTTTTCTTTTGTGCTCAGTACTTTGTTCACATAATGCGTCTCATTGTTCCGATGTCTCCACCATCAGTCGTACCATGTCTCCGTACCGCATCGCATAAGTGTGTACACCACGTCTTCTTCTTCCTCGCAGAACACACACCTATAGAGCTTTCTGTACTGTTTATCCTCCACAAGTACTATTGGAAACAACCATGGCCGCTCATTACCTGGGCCAGATGGAAATCTACCTCTCCGTAAGATCTATCTAGCCATGGTCGGATATCTGGCAGAAGTTTGTGGGTGCAGACATTTCCCGGATCGTCTGCCACTTCTCCGGCCATCTTTCCGTCCTCTCCTCTCTTAGTTCATTGTCGCTCCGTGGCACTCTGCTCTCACTTATGCCAATAAGGATAAAGGTGCAAGTCGGGCAATCACTTCAAAGACTTCTTTGGACGCTGTCCTGTATGCCTTGCATATGCCAAGGGCTAGCTTTCTGTTCGATTTTTCTATCCATATTGGCGCAGCGTATAGCGCAATACTTTGTGCCACCGATACGAGCAGCCTCCTTTTGCTTTCAGTGAGGCCCCCAATTCGTGACATCAATCGGCGTAGGCTAGTAACGACGTTTTCCGCCTTCTTCACTGCCTCCCTCACGTGAGTACATCAAGATACTTCGCTGTCCCTTCAGGCATTATCGGCGTGTCTCCCATCTGGATGGAAATCTCTCCAAATTTCTCCCTTCCGATCAAGAGCACTGCCTCTGACTTGGCTGGCACTATATTAATCTGCCGGTCTTCCATCCTTTAAAAAAGTATCTATAAGCTGTTAAGTTTGCAAGCTTTAAAGCGTCTAGCCGGAATTATCGCCGGTGGGAAGTTTCTGGCAGTGTTGATCATCAATTTTAAACAATATTCTCTAAAAAATACATAAAAATCAGCACGCAGTCTGTAAGAGAAGTGAGTAATGTTTTAACAGACCTCTAGCATCTGGTATCTGTGAATTGGCCGTCGGCCCAAGCTAGCAAGTATGCATACGATGAAAGTACATACCAGCACTATCCTATTTCATAAATTTTGTTTCTCAGAAAATAAGTAACGTCTGGCGGGCCTGAAATCTTTTGTCTAAAAGGATCATCACAAGTGTTGGTACCATCCAGGTGCAAGTACTGTATCAATATATCCTATTGACCGAAGAGTTTTGCAAGATTTTCAGTAAGACTTGATGTTTCGAAGTATAGACGTGAATGTTGCGCCTGTAGTTATAGAGAATTCATGGAAAAAGAGAAAGAGCCTCTCACGTTCTCGTTGGCTCGACTTGCCGTGGTACGTGTTTGATTTAATTAGTTTTAGCTTGCAAACTCGAAAGTTCTGTAAAAAATAAGGTTTGCTAACTTCCATTTGTGGAAATGAAATGAGGTTGGACATCATTTTGTCTGTTTCTTTAGCATATTTCAAAACTTGACTCATGTGGCCTTTCCTTTTCGTAAATTTCTCTCTATAAGATTGAAAATAGAAGAATGTAAAAATAGGAACAAATTGGTTGGAAGTGTGGAAGTGAACTAATTATGTTGACTTGGGCATATCAAGCTTGTTCCAAATATGTTTTTCTCTCCTGAAAAAACTATATACGGAGCAAAAGGTTGGAAGACTGCGTGGACGTAAGCATATGAATAGAATTATGGATGTGACGAACTGATGTCTCTGTATGTATGTATGAAGAAATGGGCACTATTATTCAATAGCATTACAAACTTTGTTCTATCTGATCAAAAATCAAAATTTCACCAATAGAGAACATGATTTAATCCTCTCACGGTCCAAAACAAGAGCCGTTGATTTAACATTGTAAAATTAATATCCATTGTGGAACATAGTTATTGAATTAAGCGACAGCACTCACATTAGCAAGTAGATAATCGGCCTGTAGTTGTGATCAATGTAGAATTAACATTGATAAACTGTAATGTACGCAACAATCAGTTTGTACTGCAAATGATTTTATTACAAAAGATTGAGTAGTGCACCAGCAGATACTGCTACCTTGTAGAATAGGTCTGAACCAGCGCAAGCTTCAAGGTCAAAGAATAAGAGATTAAATTGATTTAACATTCCATGTAAAGAGAGATTCAACGTTACAAAATTTTAAAAGTTTCTTCTGAATACCAAAAATCAAAAAAGTGTGAGAAGAGCATCAAAATCTGTTGGGAGTTGTTAGGCTAATCATCTCAATATAGGGTGAAATTGATTTGTTTTGTATAATTGGGCATTCAAATTTCGCAAGTTGCAGCACCTGACACTTGTATATTCATTTGTAGTCATGTTTGATGTAATATTTTGGCCGGTCCTGTCTGTGTTGTATATTTATTAGTAGTAAAAGCATATTATTCTATTGTATGATATGATATATTTAGATATGATACATATATACATCTTTAGGATTGAGTGCATTATTTTGCTAGTTTTTTTCTTCTATTAGCGATACAGAAATACTGCTTGTACTACCAAATAATGGCTTAACATTAAAGGTGAAAAATCACTTTACTACAACCAATATTTCTGTATCCATGATGGTATACATTTTATATTGTTTATTAGGCTATGTTCTGTACATGGAAAATAGGTTAAACATATACGATATGATTAAAACGTAATTGTAACTTTAAAATGGCTGTTATATGGGGTATGTTGTCCCAACTAAGTTTATAGCTTATGACTTGTTCGATGTGATTTTCACACAACACTCTAAGAGTCAATATTAATTAGGTGGACTAGGCGATAATACCATCGCATACAAATGTATGTGTGTTAATATTAGTGTATATTAGCGCAGGGCGAGCCTTTAGCCCTCCCTCAACTCTAGACTATAACCTATATAGATGAATACGTAAAGTTAAGGGAAATCTGTTTGCTTTTTACCAGGGAAATGCTTATATTTTATAAGGTGTCTGCGAGGATTGAAACACCTGCCAGAAAGAAACATACACACCCCGTTTTATAAATTAAGAAGTTGGCTGGAAGTTCCTGTTTCTATCTTCGCAGATGTATTTACTGTGAACTGTTGACATTTTCTATGGTATGTTTCTTTCCATATGTAATCATTTATTTGCATACTTTCTGTAAAAAAAATAAATCTGTTTTGTTCACCTCAGCAGAATGTTCTTCATGCAGAAAATTATCCTCTCATTTCTCACATATCCCGAAAATAGCTTTCAATAATTTATTCATCCTGTTCAATTAAGTAAAGGTACGATTTTGTGAAAAATCCTAGTATCAGGCCCAGTACAATGATTTTTAGCGCATTTTTTGGGAAAAAGCGCAATTATATTCACATTGGCTGTCTGGCTGGCTGGCGTGACGCTGAGTTCTCAGCAACTGTACCATTTACAGACTTGAAAGTGGTACTAAATAAAAGCTGCTATTTCATAGGTTTGCACAAATTGCTTTAATTCAAGCTTAGTGATTGTGGAAGATTAAATTATTCAATTACTTGTTTCAAATGGAACAATGCCCATAGATATATATGACATTAGGGATATGGCAACCAAAGTTTATTCAAGTAGATAGAGATTTAGTCACAGCTTTAGCCGTGGGTGTCACTATTATTATGAACAGTTGTCAAATCTGTCCGGGATTCATTCAATGACTTGTTTGACGCGAATTTGAAGCTTATTAGAATGAATTATTATTATTGGATGAAAATTTGTTCACTTTTTGTGTATTTTTTTTTATATAGCTCTGATAAAGATCAAATTATTATTTTAAGGTACAGCACTTGACCTCCTGTCAGTCAATAACTGAGCAATGAAGATTAAAAGGTATTTTTGAGTTCGTACATGCATAAATTATGTATCTATCAAATAGTCAACTTGAAACTAGTACTAAATGGAAGCAGCTGTTTCGTGAGTCTGCCCAAACTGCTTGATTTCAAGCTCAGTAATTGTGAGAGATGGTAATTTGCGAAATCTCTGAAGTAACAAGCATTCATGAGCTGTCAAAACTGCGCTTTCATCATCCAGATGATTCTTCTATTTTTTGACTTATAAAGCAAAAACCAACTATAAGACTGATTCAACATAATATCAAGGAATCTAAATTATCTTTTCCTAGCTGAACAACGAAATTAGAATGGGAAATATGCATGAAATTTAAATTTGGTTCAAATATTTTTTTTCCCGAATTATACTGGCCTGACTTTTGTACTAAACCATCATTCTGGTATCAAATATCTTTTCAATTGCTTGAAATTATTAAATAAAAATGCAAATTGAGCGCGGAAAATCCTAAGTTCCAAAACACAACACCATTGGTTAAAACGGAATGTGACGTCAAATACTATGCCAACAAATGCGCACTGCTTACATCTGTATGGCATTGCAGGCTTTTGATTAGAAAACATAGTAACCGCAATCGGATAATCTGCCAAGAATAGATCCATAAATGATGTCGTCTTATTTTCTTTCAAATACAAATTTTACGTCCGCTGAAGTAAAAAAAGATGAGCAATAAACATAACCTATAATTTTTGTTCATTTTAGAACGAGCAAATGTTGAACAAAGCTGCATACATACAATGTATTTTATTGCTTAACTAATCACAGATAATGTTATTCATGATCTGTTAAATTTATTATGATACTTTATCTCTTCTGATAACCTTACATCATTTTATACGTATTTTGGAACCAGTCTAGATTGAAAAAAATACTTTATCAGGTACATTTCTAATAGTATTTTGCATTCAGGCACAATGCAATACTTATAAACTGACTTTTGAACCTTTTTAATACTGAAATAAGCTAAGAACGAAAACATCTGTAGTAAACAATGGACTGTAATGTCTCTGGACATGGTATTAGACGTCATGAATAGAGCGCGCGAAAATAGCGCCGTTCAAACAGCTCAAAATGATTCTCAATTTTAAATATTTTTTTAAGCTTGGTGACAGCAGTTTTAAGCATAATTTATATTTTTTACTATGTTATAACGATATAATCAGTGAATAAAAAATATGAAATAAATTCATGACTATACCCTATCGTAATGTTTATTGCTTTAAAAGAAGTGTTTATCATCAAAATGAAAGTCACTGTTCAATAAAAGAGAAGAAAATAAAAGTTTTATTCCCAAAAGTATTACTGAACAAACACTAATTTATTCCTTACTTACTACTATCAATCTTCAACAACAATGTCACAGAAATTCATTTTTAACTATTATATCATTTATTACACCTATCACTCACTGAATATTCACCATTTCACTGTTTTTCTGTTCACTGTTCATTGTTTGCTCATATATACAGAAGTTTGTTCCTCGAAATGTTCTAGGTTAGTCGAGAACACGTTACCAGAACTTCCGGCCGTATGAGGCAGTGTGATGCGGTGCAGTGCGATACAACAAAGACGAAGAGCCCGGCTTTGGCAGGACCGGATTCAGAACTTATTATACTTTTACGATTTATGATACTTCCGCACGTTACACAATGATATGTCTGAGGGAAATGATGTATTAGAGCATCATTTATCAACCTTTCTAGTGTCCAGTAAATGGCCAACAGAATTATTCAATACTGTGCGGTGCCCTCATTATAATATTTTAATCGTTATTGAAGTTTTGAAGAATGTTGAACTATCAGTTTATTTTGCTAAATTATTACCTGTTCTCAAAATTTATTTGGAGACTGGTTTCGATTTTTAGAAAACCGCGGGGTGCAGAATCATTTGAATGGGTTTGGCACTAACAGAAAGATACTTTTTTATGAGCAACATCAACAATACAACGGACCAAATAGTAGCCACAGCTAAATTATAAACGCCAAAATGGCTGGGGCACCGTGAACGAATTGAGTCAAACCAAAGCACAATGAGAACTTACGAGGCCCGGATAACAAGAACAAAACCAAAGGACTTACAAAATACAGAATACTCAACAACATGAATACGATAAATCTAGAAGATCGAACTAACGAAACACAATATAGAAAGGCTTGGGAATTTGCCATTACTATTTCCAAGATGAATCTGGAAAAGTAAAATAGAAGATCTTTGAATTTCCTAAGTTGAATAGGAAAAATGTATCATTATTCCATATTTAGGAAGGTCTTACAATAAGTACTACACAAGGAACTGTCAAGAAATAGCCCGAAATATTCCTAAGAAATGTTCGTGGATTGGGAAATAAATGTTTGTGGTATATATTTCATACATCATACATAATTGCAGGGGCGACACAAACATTGAACGATTATTATCATTGACATTGATGAATTAAGCTGCACGAAGATACGCCTCGGGCTTTATCCTTGCCTTCTTTGAGTGCAGTCAACTTCATCTAGGACAATTAATAGTCTAGTCTTCCATGCAGCAAATTGATCAATTAATCCATGACACGTATGGTCACTATTGTATCGAGGACTTTTTTTTGACGCCATTTCATTTATTTGATTTTATTTATTTGAAATTGTTTTCCAGCAAAAATAACATATTCAAAAGTACAAACGGAAACTGAAGGATATAATTGATCATTTATAGTTTTATATTCTGCCCTAATATCTATACACATTGAAATGAAATTGAGCTCTTATCAAACTTATTTATTTCTAATTAATAAGAACTTGTTATCCAATATGGTTCCGGTAACTTATTGAATCAGATTATTAGCTCAATTCAATCGAAGTGAGTTCGAAGTGAACGAATAGGTTTCTATGGATTAGGTAATGGAAAAATTATTGCCAATTTCAAATTCAACAATTTTATGCGAGAGAATTCATCTCGAGACCTATATATCGCCAGCAACTAGCAAAGCTTTTCCACTCTTGAATATATTATAAATAGGACTGAAATTTTGACAGTAGTCCAAGATTGGTCAATGAATTGTACTAAATCTTTAAGATTTATATTCAAAATTCTATGCCTGTTTTGACTTTTTTAGAACAGCAATAAATAATGTGATTCAATTTCATGACAAAATATTAAGACTGAATATATGCTAATATAAAATTACATTCTGCAATTCAGAAAACATTCCAAATTACCATAAAATGTAATGAAAATCAGCAAATACAATTTGAAACGGACATAGTTTTGCTTTTAGTGAAAAAGTAAAAACCGAATACACAACATTAATTCAAAAACTTAAACTCTCGTACGGAATAATACCGATATATTCTTTTTGCTCTTTGGAAACGACGCATCAAATCATCCAGGACACCCAGTCGCCAGGCGCCGCGACGCCGCGTCTCTGGCCTTCAGTCTCTCCCCGTGATTTACGACTGTAAAGATCGATATCTTGGCGTCACTTTGCGGCTCATTTACCAGCGGCCTATTCACTTTTTCTGTTTATTTGCTACGGTTTGTAACCTTTATGAAGCAACAATCGATTGTAGAAAAGTCGGGAGTTTTTTTGTTCCTTGCAGCCAGGAAATTACTGTGGAAATATTGATGAGTCTAGAATAGTATATTGAAGCGTAAAGGCAGGAAAATTTTGATATGAGACTCTTGAATGAAGAAAACAAAAGCGAAACATATATCAAGTACATATTCTCTCTTTGAGTTGCATGAGTTAACGTTGGTATTTTAGGATCTCAAGATGTTCATACTTCCTCTAATTCAAGTGTTATTGTTTCGTAAAAAACTGTCATTTTGAAGTATCCGTTATTTTTGTATGATTCAGTTCCCTCAATTTACATTTATCTCTGATACTTGAAATAAACATTATTTGTTATTACGATTGAATATGGAAGCAATCAACGATATAAATGTATTGATCTTGAAAAAAATCATCAACAAAAGAGCATCAAAAAGTGAAACAACATTGGATAAAGCAGATCTATTGTATTGAATAATTACTCTCGTAAGTATTGTAGTGAGGTTTTATGAGCAATACTGTTACAATCATATCATCCAACTAAAAATTCAGTGTGAATCTGCATTTCAATTTTTAATATCTCCAGGGGCTAAGCTTCAATCCGACTGAACTATGACCTTTAAAGTGGACAAGGTAGGGTATGGGTCAATGTTAAACAGGTTCGAATCCAGAATAGTTGTCTGTCCTGTTTCACGGACCACTGAGACAGATCAAATAATGTCCCTGTCAGCTTATGTTTTTATAACATGCAAGCAAGTCTAGACTTGATATATAAACTTCACATTCAAAATTATCCAGAAAAGAGTAATTGATATGAGAAATGATGAATATTCTGTTGAAGGCTACATTTCGTTGTAAAACATCTATTTCTCCTATTGATACATTGGTACAAAATAATGTTTTATTCAGAGCATTTATTGATTTATTACGGCTATAAATGGGAAATGTATAATAAATTATTCAATTGGATTTGGTTCTCGATAAATTGATCCTCTCATTTCACGCCTGAATTCTTTATTTTTACAAATCTCTCCTCCGAATACACTGTAGCTCAAGAGTAGCTTCCTACAAATTGATTTCAAAAATGAATACGCTGAACAAAGAATCGCAAGTGAAACGCATCAATAAGAAATACAGGTCTCTACTCGTGTATTTACAAATCACATCCCAATTATGATAACAGAATCAGGCAATACGGGTTGACACTGTAACTCTGAGATAATTGTTATCATCCAGAAAACAACTGTACCACTCGATAACCACAGGACTATAAATAAGGGATACTATATGGTGATTGTATTAGACGGAGAGTGGAAGACGGAAGAGAACCTACCCTTTACGATGAAATTGTAGAAGGTTGAAGTTTTAAACTGATAAATTCCAACACAATTTTGGTCTATATCTGTACAAACTGAAAAGATGAAGGTAACATCTAGAAGAATTACTAGAATCACAAAAACTAACTATCAGCAACGCGTACAATAACTGTATCAGAGCTGAATCCAGAAATCACAAATACAGAAATCAGCATCAAAGAAGTTACAATTGCTATTGAAAAGTTAAAGATAGGAAAAACAGCTGGATATGATCAGATAAAACCAATTCAGCTTAAATACATGAAAGTGAGGAACAAAAATGCTGCACACATTAGTAAACAAAATTTGGGATGGAGAGCAAACACCTACAGACTGGAGAAAGACAATCATACTACAAATATACAAAAAATAAGACACCCGTTACTGTTGCATTTATCGAGGGAGCTCCCTCCTATGCACAGCACTAAAACCGTACAAAACGATACTTGAAAGTGAACTAAAAAAGTTAGTAGGAAACAAGATTAGGGATACTCAAAGCGGATTCAGAAAAGGCCACAGCACCCAAGACCATGTATTTATAATTCGGAAGATAACCGAAAAAACACTGAGACACAACAAACAAACCTTAGCATGCTTTATAGACCTTAAAACAGCTTACGATACAGTTACCAGGGAGCTGTTGTGAAAAATATTAAAAAGGAGGAACATAGGACAGGAGCTACTAGAAGGAATCCAATATATATATATATATATATATATATATATATATATATATATATATATATATATATATATATATATATATATATATATATATATATATATATATATATATATATATATATCTAGATATATATATATATATATATATATATATATATATATATATATATATATATATATATATATATATATATATATATATATATATATATATATATGAAGATAACATAAACAATGTACGAACCGCTGACTTATTATCAGAAGAATTCAAAGCAGGTGGAGGATCAAGAGATGGAGGAACTCTTAATCCTCTTTTGTTCATACTATACATAAATAAAATTATCATTGAAGCAAACAAAAGAATAATAAAAAGTGCCATAGGATATTCCAATTTGGAACAAATAAAGATAGCAGAGCGCATTTTTGCAGACGACATGGTAATCTTTGCGAATACAAAGAAAAATCTGCAAGAGAACTTGAAGATATAGAACAAAGAACTACTCAGAGCAAATATAAAAATAAATGGCAACAAAACAAAGGTGATGATACTGGGCAAAGAACAAAAATAATTGGAAATACAAGTGGATAATAAAAATATACAACAAGTCCAAAGCCTCAGATATCTAGAAAGTATAATCAAAAATGAAGAAGGGTACGAAGATGGAATAAAAAGCAGGATACAGGCAAAAGTAGGAATTTACCATTCAATTAGCAAGGCACTATTAAAGCACAAAGCAGTGAACGGAAAAACGAAGCTGACTATCTACAAAACAATAATACTACTAATGCTGCTGTACAGTTCAGAAACCTGGATACTAAAAAGAAGACAACAAAGTCAAATCTCAGCGGTGGAAACTATATGTCTTAGAGCTATAAAGGGAGTAACAGAACTATACAAAATTAGAAATGGAAAGATTAGAGAGATATTGTAAGTACAGTCCGTAATGAAGAAGATAAAGCAGAAACAATTGGGATGATATGGACACCTTATTCGACTCGAGGATGAAAGAAGAGTACAGAAATACGGATCATAGAGGTTTGACGTTTAATATTCGCGAATATTTGGTCTATATTACATTTAAAAGTAAAACTGCAAGAGTAATCATTTATTCGTCCAATATATCTATCAATTTTTACATCACGTCTACCAAAAAACAAGATAAAAAGTCCTGTACTGGTTACTCTATGAAATAACATCTTGTCACGATTTACATTGTCTTCTTTGAATCGTGACGACGAAAATTTCTATATTGAGTCCAATGAAGTACAATATTCTCCTATTCCCAAGTTCAAAAATTCAATAAATGTATTTAAATATAAATAAAAATGTTGATAGAAACTTGCATATGAAATTCTGGCTGTGCTTGTAGTTGTACTATGGAATATAATTAATTATGAGCGGCATATGAAATGTATGGAAATTCAACAATTTTAATTATTTGTTCAATCAATAATTGCAGCATCTGGTTGGGTCAGGCAACCTCTTTGTAATATTCATGAAATTAAAATTGTGTATCATTATTTCATTCCATACTTTGTCTAGAAATCGAGACGACGTAAATTTTTGTGTGAAGTTCAATAGGGTACAATACATCCACATTTTCAATATACAATCCTAGTAAAAGATTGATACTCATATCTATGAGATTCCAGTCTTCATGATCAAAGCAGTTTCATTTATATCCTGAAACATTCTATTTTCTCTATTACCGCGTTTAAGGACTTCAGATCGGAATTTATCAGTTTAGTGCAGTGTCAAATCGAAGCCTTTGGCATCATTCAGCCGAAAAAACACCTCCAGTCGCACATTTTTGGCCTCGACGAGAAAATATCCAAAGTGGCCATCCAAATGAACAAGCGAATGATTACGAAATGCACCTATAAATATATAAAATAGAAAAAACACCACGCTGACAAACTTCCATTATGATACATGTCAACTACTTTCAATGCATTTTTCACACCTCTATTTTGCTCAGCCATTTGAATCTTCAGAGTGGGGAACAAATAGAAGTCTGAAGGCGTCGAATTGGGATGTGGATGGGGTGATTCAAAATTGTCCATACAATCTGCCTTCGTGATACTGGCGACAATTTTATCCCCTTTTCATTCTCGATAGTCCTAAGTTTTTTCAGGATCTCATAATAACGTTTAAGAGATCAAAACCTGATTAGTCTCACAAAAATACAAGTCAAGGGGTCACTCAGTGACCGTTGACACGTGTTTCATCCTCATTAAGACTTTTCAGTTTGGTATAGCAAGCCGCAGATAGTCGGACTTGTAGCTGCGACACTATTGCAAAGTGAGTTGACTCATGGCATGCAGAAGAATGAATCTGCAGCAGTGCCATCTACCATAATTCAGCTGAAGTGGCAGGTTTGAAGAAATGCAGGACACTGTAAAGTGACCTTAACAGTCCCAGAACACAGAGGCTAATATTTTTTTGAACTAAATTTGGGTTTTGAATCTCTTCAGCCGATGATGAAGAGGTGTGATTCCAATATTCTGATTTTCTTTTGGTCTCAGATAACAATTGTATCAAAGAGCACCTCAAGTCTCGTCTACCGTCACAATTCACCTTCCCGATCAAAACACTCAATGATTTTTTTAAAGCGGCCAACTCGATGGTTCTGGCATTCATTGTGCACACGATTTGTGAAATTCAAGTATTTCTGTGATTTTCTTAAATTGGAATTCTGGAGAGTTGTAAGAACAACTCAAAAATTTCATCCATGTTTGATATGCGGTCTCCATCTTTCAAATAGTTCATCTGTTAAAACTGATAGCTTTTCACTACTCTGGTCATCATGAACACTTGTTCTTCTTACTGAAAATCTACGATATCAATTGTGCATATTCATTTTGTTCATTGCACTACCGTCATACACGTTTTTATTCTACAAAAATAAAGTGGATAATCATACATACCTCAAACTATCTTAAACAACGATTTTTGGCAGAAAATAGAGGAATACGTGGATGACTCTGTTGTGTTTCGAGCCTTCATTGACGGACTTTCAGTTGGATAAAATGAGTTTGTACTCTTCCATTATGACATATCACAATTTCTTGAAGTTAAAACAACCAAAGAGACAATGGTTTGATCCAAAGAAGAGATTAGGGCAGTCAAGAACACACGTGATTAATGATCCTTATAAGTGGTTCAAGAAGTATAATTAACCAATAGATATGTCAAGATAATCTAAAAAAGTACAAACCTACATTGTGAAGTAAATAGCCATTACAAGAGTTGAAACTCGTTAATTTGATGGACTATGATGATGATCTATGTCGGTTTCTCCAAGTAATTACCATGTAAAAACTTTTTCTAATATAAGCGAAACTATATTTTCAATAATCTATACATTTCTCAGAATTTCCTTTGATAAAAACAACTTTTTATTTTAAATTCTGTATATTTATTGGGAACTTTGACGTTTCGATCCTTTGACCAAGGATCTTCTTCAGAAAACAATGATACAAAATTAAACAAGGCAAGTAACTAGATACTGAAAATATACAGAATACTTGATGTGATAACGTGGATATCACACCTGAACAAAAAGAATAAAATCCTCTGGCATCCACCCAAGGCTTGAGGAAAACCAGGTAAAAACCTCAAACAGAGGAATATGTCCTACTTGATATAGCTCCGCACACATTCCAAGTCACAAAATACACGACATTTCAATAAGACAGCGTAGCGCTTCTCTTTGCTATTGGTTTTGCTTACAACTGCAGTGTCAAATAGTCTCAAGTGTACTTCATAATCCAAAATATACACAGAACTACACCAACTAAAACATAAGCATTATAAATGTGCGTTATTGATTACAGAAAGCCAAACACTTGATAATTCAAAACCATCAGTGTGGCTAAAGTTATTTGGATGTTTAAGTATCTCAATTACTTGTCTGACCAATCTACCATAAATCGATGAGCATCTTGCGACTATTCTTGTTTCTTTAAACTTGATGTCATGCAAAAACTCGATGCTAAGATCAGCTACAGAAAATTTATTTGGATGGTTCAATCTTATGCATCTCCTATGTTCAGCAATGCGAGTGTTCACAGTTCAACCCGTCTGTCCTACGTAGAATTTCCCACAGGTGCAAGGGATCATATAAATGCCCGAAGATTGTAGGGGAATCCCGTCCTTTACAGGTCTCATGAACTGCTTGATTTTCATTACCGGAGCGAAGGAAACTTTGAAATTATATCTTGACAAGATCCCTCCGATCTTCTCTGAAACATTACTCACATCAGGTAGAGAAACAGAATACTCACTCACGCTAGTTTCCTCAACAGTAGTATTGGTAGACTTGGGTCGAAGAGCTTTTGATAACTGGAGCCATTTTTCTGGAAAATCACTTCTAGATTATTAATTTCATTATCAAGTTCATCAGGATGACGAATATCATTGACCCTTCGAAATAACCATTTGATTGTTCCGTACTTTTGTGAAGGATGGTGATGTGAATCAGCATGAATATATTGATTCGTGTATGTAGTATGCAAAAGTCTACCATCATTGGTTCGTTCCAAATTCATATCAAGAAATGGTAAAGAGACATTATTTTCTGAAGAAGGACATTGGTCAAAGGATCGAAACGTCAAAGTTTCCAATAGATATACAGAATTTAAAATCAAAAGTCGTTTCTATTGAAACTATATTTTTCATACGACAAACAGAGTCCTCGAACGTGGTGCAACAAAATCTTGGTCAGGAACTAGTATCAAGGTAACACTCATTGTGATTTTAGTTGTTGTCAGGATTACGAGCAGCGGAATCTTAAGATTCAAATTCCAACACAATCATATTAGTGTGCGATCAAATGCTAGCCAATTCAGCCTTAGTTTTGACACCGTATCATACCAAGTAATTGAATGTTCTGACTTAGCGAGTTCTCTGTATTGCAGCAGTTGTAAATGCGACTCATCAGTTGTCTGAGTTTATCCTAATTAGGTCGGTTTGGAGCTTCTAGAATTCTAGAGCGACAGGGTTCTCAGAAACAATGCTTTCTGTGAAATTTCAAGTGATCTGAAACACAGGAGCGGAGCCCCTGAACGTATATACAACTTATGAGCTATTCAAACGTATCTTATTCAGGATAACCCGGTTCATCAAGACCATCTAATACCGGTGATTCGTCACCCTAATTTCATAACCGTTCACCGTACATCTTCATCATATTATCACTGTTTACAATGTCTCGTTCATTATCGGTTATGATCTTGTCACGCTTACTGTATACCGATTACTACCATTCGTAGTTGAATTATTGTGTACCGTTTTTGTATCGTTATATTATCGTGTCCGTTTACTGTTCATTGCCGTTCGTTTTATTATAATCGTCTGTAATATTGCTATACCATTCATTCAGAATAAGAAACAAAAGACTGATAATGGTTGCTAAAAGTTCATATCTTTGACATTACAATTCATTTTTGAGTGAAGGTGAGTTGAAGAAGACATCACAAACAATATCTTCAAATTTTCATGAAGTCTCATCCAATATATACCCAATAATATCATCCTCTTTCAATCAAGAAGAATTTTCAAGATGTCTATGTGTTTATATATACATACACGTATATGATGCGGATGCCTCTGTGTGTATGCGATACGTATAAAGTTTGTATCTGAGTGTCATCAGGATTCGACCCACGAACCGCTCAGTTAACTGTATTACATCGCGAAAATTGAATCTTGGTAACGATACGACGGTACGCAATGCAAACTTGGACCAAGGCACACCGTGTTTCAGCTAAATCAGGACCGACTATATACAAACCCTCTCATCTAGATCACTTGTGATTTACTTCCCATCTGTAAGTCCTTTTATGCAAATCATTCGAAAACATCATCCCAACGGACGCAACAAGAAACCGATTGGAATGAATAAATATTCCACAGATATTTTTGAGAACAGAAAAGTCTGGTTTTAATTTCGGTTTCATCTATCTAGTCAAAGAGTTGACCACATAAAACTTTCTGGAAGATTCATTATCCCTTCCTGAATATTCTGCAGATATTCCAGGATATTATGATATCCTCGTCCCAAATTGTCTGCCAGAATGTGAAATTCAGAGCTTCACATTCTCAAGATTCAATTTTCATAATTAGTCCTTCGTGAAATGTCTGTAAATATCAAGTGAAAACTTTTGTAATTTATTAAAGAGCCAGACTGGAGTTTCAGACTTGAGCAAAAGGGATCGGAACAAATAAGTCATTACTTAGAAGAGGAAATTAATATAAATTAGGAATATTAACGGAATTGATAAAACAGAAATTTTTAACTAGTGATAATAGAAGTAACTGTTGTTCAATTTTGCAATAGTTATCTCTTACGCCACTGCGACAGGCGACAGTTGATTCAATTGGCGTATAGCCACGTACGATTCCTGTGTTTCACATTTTGACCATTCGGTAGACTCAAATCCTAGTCCCATAAGAGTCTTGGACCGTTTTTAACCGTGAAAAACTAAAGTATTTGTCTACCCCTGCTATAAATGTTATATACTACCTTTGTGCTCTTTTTATGTATAAATCTCGAATAGCATTTTATCCAGGTTTCTCCAGCTTCATGGTGATAAACCATAACTGAAGTTCCATTTTGCATCTCCTTATATATGTGAGCATCCTTCTACACACGCATGTCCTACGTCACTTCAAAGTGAGACAGGGATTGATACAAGCCAACCTTGATGCAAAGTGGATGAGTACATAGTAATGCCCTATAATCCACGGTCGCTAGTTCCTGGCTGAGTGGTTCAAGAAACTTTGCTTCAAGTTTCAAACCTAAACTTAGATTAACTATCAATTTGTGGTATTCAGTAATTGATTCTGTATAATATCTCCATTTAGCATCATCAAAGTAATAAACAACTTCAATTTTCAGAACAAATTACATGTTTACTTATTGAGAAATAGCTCCTGGATTTATAAATCCAGAAAATAATCACTACGGTAATTGTGGATCTAGATTATTTTAATTTCTTCATGATTATAAAAATTACTGCCTGATCACTTACTAATCACCTACTATGTTGAATTTTATAAATATTACAAACAAATAGACTCAAACTTGATTATGAATAACAACTGTATTATTATACATACCGTTCCATTATATTCACACGATAATTATCACTTTGACACAATAACGTTAATAATCTCTTTTAATAATTAATCAAATTACTGATACGCGCATAATACATCCAAAACAATGGATATATTTGGAAAAACGCGAACATATCTCGGGTATGGAAAGTGCTGCCATCTAGCGATGAGAATTCAAGATATTCAAAGCATGTTTTCCATACTTTTCCATGCTTTCTTCAATCATAAGATATTCTCGAATTTTTTCTCGAAAATTGTTGGAGTTGTGAAAATTTTTAATTTCATTCATCATAATAACAAAGTATAAACCCGCTTTTCTTGTTTCCAATTCTCACCCCTATTTCGAATTCCGCGCGCCACCCTAACTCCGGATTTGCTGGCACCGGACTCCAGGCCGGTCGAACACTGCCGGGGGATGCCAGTATTAGGATAAAATGAAATGTGGAAGATTAACGACGCTTGGGCGTCGAAGTAGCCCTTGTAAACAGTCGATCAATAATCACAGTTAGGGTTGCATTTGTGCAGCCCCACGCCATCAGGCCACGCCTTTTATTGATTGCAAAACGCGCGGCAAAGCTCGAGGTAACAGGAGCAAATGTTGGCTGAAGAAACTCTTTTATTAGTAATCAATGCCTCATAAATATTTTATTTACAGCTAATTATAATTTTGAATACAAGTCACCCAGCCTTCTTCTTCAAATAATATGAAGTGTCACGGTGAGAATGTACAATTCATATATATATATTTATAAGTACATATTATTCTCCAATTAAGCCATACATAGACTAATAAATGCAATTCTAGTTTCTAGAAAAAGTTCATACATTTTTCGACACAAAAAATTATGTGAACAATATTTGAGATATTCCTTAAGCTGATATAATTGATAAGTCTGACACTGTCTTATAAATTTCCTTCGGCGGATCTTTATCTTCATTGTTCATCGGATCATCTGTAGGGATCAGGAAGCATAAAACTGTTCCGACTATAAATTTTAAATAGAAGTTATTAATATATTTCTGAACTGTTCCATTCGATATACTTACTCAAGAGTACTATGACTATAATTAAAATAGGTATTTCGCAGGAAGTATCTAACAAAAATCCAAGTACTAGATTTGCAATGACTGCTCCAAGTCGTCCGAAAAGAATGCTGGTGCAAATCGCCATTGCTCTAACAACAAAAATTATTATTTATTTTGAGTGCTCTATTGAAGTATTGTTGAGAATAGAAGAAATCTAAAAAAGGTAAGGGCGCAAAACTTGGAGAAACGGCATTGTATGAGAAAATACTCCTCCTGGAATTGTTACAAACATATTTTTTAGGCCATCGTAACATAATACAATTTTTTGAATTCATTCTGCTGGGTACCTGCTAAATTTTTTGAAGTTAATTTTCTGTTTACTGGTTTTCGTAATGAAAATGAGGGAATAAAATTGGAAGCTTGATTCAGGCGAAATGTTGACATTGGGGTGTAAATATGAACGGTATTATCATAAATAAAAAAACTAACGAAGGGAGTCCTACGACAGACTGATGACAACACGGCAAAGAACAAGGGAAATGAATCGAACAAAACTAAAACTAAAAAGAAGAGTAAAATAATAAACATAGCCTCATGGAACGTCAGAGGGACATATAGTGAAGGAGCAATGAAACAGTTGGAATTAGAGCTAAAAAGGTAACAGATTGAAATAGCGGCCATCCAAGAAACGAAACAAAAAGACACGGAAATCACAGAATTAAGTGACTATATATTCTTCAATAGCGGAGGAAAAGACAGAAAATTTGGGACGGGTTTCCTTGTTGGCAAGTGGCTGAAAGGAGCAGTAATGGAGTTTAAAGCCATCTCAGATAGAATGTGCTACATCAGATTGAGGATGAGATACAGAAAGTTGAGCATCATAAATATACATGCACCTACCGAGGATAAAGATCTAGAACAAAAAACTGAATACTACGAAATGGTGGAAAAATGTTACCATGATATCCCAAAACACGATATTAAAATAGTAATGGGAGACGCGAATGCTAAGATTGGCAAGAAAGAACATTATTTACCGATAATCGAAAAAAAAAGTAAGCATGGAAATACAAATGAGAATGGAGAAAAGCTGATAGAATTTGCATCACAAAACGGAATGATTATCATGAGTACATATTTCACACATAGAGACATACACAAGGTAACATGGATATCGCCGGAAGGAAAGACAAGCAATCAGATAGACCATATACTGCTAGATAAGCGCCACCAGCACCTAGTTGAAAATATCAGAAGCTACCGAGGTCCTGAAGCTAATACAGACCATTACTTATTAAAGATGATCATAAAAGAAGAGAGGCCAACAGTGAGTAACATTAAAGGAACCCACCAAAGATACAAAGTAGAAAAATTGGAAGAAGAGAAAATAGAGCAACAATACATAAGAAGATTAGAGGAACAAGAAGAATAAGAGAATAAAATACAAAATGCGATAGAAGAAAGGTTGGACAGCAATACAAGTCAAAATAAAGAAAACAGCCGAAGAAGTAATAGGGTTGAAGGAAGCAAATAATGCTGGAAATAGCTGGTTTGATGAGGAATGTCAGCGAGCTATCAATGAAGGAAGAGAGGCAAGGATAAAGTATCTGAAGACGGGCACCGAATTAGATAAAATAGCATACCAAAACCAAAGAAGAATATTTAAAAAGATGTGTCGAACCAAAAAAAGACATCACCTTAGAGGAAAAATAGCACCTATAGAAGAAAGTTATCACAAGGAAGAATTAAGAAATTTCTACCATAAGATTAAAAGTGAAAAAAGAGGTTTCACCCAGAAGGCACTTTTCTGCCGAGATAAGGAAGGAAATATGGTAGGAGATGAAAAAACCAGAATGGAAATATGGGCAAACTATTTCAAAGACTTACTCAATAATAAGGGTGAATTACAGAGGATAGAACATTATGAAGAGGAAGAAACAGAACAAAAAGATATACCGGGCCCAGATGAGAATGAGATAAAGAAAATAATAGATAATCTGAAGAACAATAAAAGCCCTGGCGATAACGATATCACGGCGGAGTTGATTAAGCACGGAGGAGAAAATATGAAGAAAGAAATATTTGAATTAGTAGCAGCATGCTGGGAAAAGGAGAAGTTACCAGAAGCATGGAGAGAAGCAATCCTCTGCCCTATACTTAAAAAAGGAGACAGCACCAAATGCGAGAATTACCAAGGAATCACCCTGTTGGATGTGGTACATAAAATACTAGTGACATGGATGAATGGCAAACTAAAAGAGAGAATGGAAAACATAGTAGGAGAATACCAGGCAGGATTTTGGAGGAATAGATCTACCATAGATCAAATTTTCGTTTTAAAAGAGATACAAGCTACAGATTATGAGAAGGGTCTAGATCTGCATGTGCTATTGATAAACTTTGAACAAGCCTACGATCTGGTAGAGAGATAAAAGTTGATAAATGTTATCAGAGCCACACTGAAGGATACCAAAAATAGAGTGAGAGTGAACAATAAGAAGTCAAGCACGTTTGAGGTCGAAGTAGGTCTAAGACAAGGGGACCCTTTATCTTCAACACTATTCAAACTTATCCTCGAAGTGATAATGCGTAGAAGCAGATTGAACACAAAAGGCTTAATATATGACAAAAAACACCAATGCCTCGTATCCGCTGATGATATCACAATAATTACAAAATCAAAAAGGGAGTTGCAGTACACAGTGAAACGTTTAATACAAGAAGCAGAAAAAATGGGATTGAAGGTGAGCACCGAAAAAACCAAGTACATGGTAAAAAGCAACAGTGAAAATAACCCTGAAAAAGAATTAAAAGTGAACACAGAAAGAGGGGAAGAATATAGATTTGAGAAGGTGGAGAGCTTCACATACCTAGGAGTGAAAATCACATCTAAAAGAAAAACTGAAGAGGAAATTGAAGAAAGACTGATGAAAGGAAGTAGAGCAGTAGGAATGATGAACAAATTACTAATGAACAAAGATGTATCTCAAAAAGCCAAGGTACATAAATATAAAACGGTTATAAGACCAACAGTGCTATACAGTAGCGAAACTTGAACTTTGACTAAACTAGATGAGCAAAAATTACAAATATGGGAACGTAAGGTGCTGAGGAAAATCTATAGAGGAATTAAGGAGGATGAAGGTCTCTGGAGAAGAAGAACAAACAAAGAAGTGGAAGAAGTGTACATGGAACCAAATATTACCACAATAATCAGGATGCAGAGAATAAGATGGTTGGGACATGTGGAAAGAATGCCAGAAGAAAGAAATCCAGAACGGATCATAGGAAGGATGCAAGAAAAAAAAGAGAGGCAGACCAAAGAGAAGGTGGATAAAAGAAGTAGAGAAGGATCTTATCACAATGGGACAGAAGAATTGGAAGGCCAAAGCAAATGACAGAGAAGAGTGGAGGAAAGTAGTTTACCAAGCCCAGGGCCTTCAAGGCCTGTCGAGCTAATTTATATATATTTATCATAAATGAGTAATGAGTCGATTTGTTTATAAACGTATTACAATTTTGAAGTCTATTCCACAATAATTCAATGAAACAGTGTGATTATAGTAGAAATTTAAAATTCAACTTGAGAAATAAATAATAGATCATCCAAGCCTAAAAATTCTCTTCAATCCGTTTGCACTACAAATCTTCCAAATAAAAGCCCATACGGATGGTAAGATAAGGTCAGTAGTGTCCGATCGAACATTTGGCTTCGATCACCTTCGGCCAAAAAATCACCTCCGGCAACTCATTCGACTTGGGACAAAAATCAGCCGAAGGTTTGGCCGAAGCCAAAGTTTGCTATTAGCTGCCGAAAACGGACGATCTTGTGTCACTGATTTCTACAGGAGAGTGACATAGAAACGTCCTGTTGGAAGAATATACCATTCAAATTCATCTATTGTAACTGAGGCAACAAGAAGTCCTTAATCATTATTCGATAACATTCTAGTCCATGAGACAGGGCATGAATTTTTCGTTGATTACCGCTCACTTAAAACTTTGTGATGAGTCCAACAACTTTTACATTCGGCAAAATTCCAGATTTAGGGGAGTTTTCCAGCGAGGGCTAATCAAACACGTGAATTTCATGAGGCTTTGAAATATTATTGATCTTTACACTGATCGAAAGATTTTTTGATGATGAAATGGGAAAAAATTTTGTCTGACATGAATATTGTGGCTAGCGGTGAGTCCGACAAGACGCATTTATTATAAGTGCCAACATGCTAATGACAAGTGCGGCTCATCGGATTCACCGCTAGCTCCAATATTCATGTCATATAATTTTTTCTTCACTTTATTATCAAAAAATCTTTCGATGAGTGTAAAAATTAATATGACAGCAATGTTTTTTGAAGACTTTCTGAGATTGAAGTGTGTAATTAGCTCTCGCTGAAAAATGCCCCAAAATCTAGAATTTTGTCAGATATAAAAGTTGTTGGACTCAAGTTTCAAGTGAGCGGTAATCAACGAAAAATGTATGCCCTGTCTCACAGCCTATTCAGCTTTCACTGACAATACTGGCTATCACAGCAGCAATGTTGTCTTGATTCCTTGTATTTCGAAATCGTTGTGGTATTTTTGTATCATGAACTCTATGTCTTCTGTGTCGCTAAATCTGAATCTGGAGAGATTCAACAAAATTTTCCGCTGCGTTTTGGGATAATCACCAAAAACTTCAAAATTTTCGCATTTTTCTCAGTTTTTGGTCACAATTCAGAAACTATGTTATTTATTCAGTTATATCAAAATGAAAGAGCATCAAATTCGCTACAAAATAATACACGACGTATTTTTTCAAGCGTACGGTTAGCCCGCTAGAGCGCACTGGAAGTTGGCTCACATATCTCCCGTAAAAAAAATGTTTTCTGCTAGCTTTTTCCATTTATTATTGTAAGTAAAATTTTTGGGAGGCTCACTTCATTTTAAATATAAAAACACCCAGAATTTCCTAAAGTGGAAACAAAGTACGCACATTCGTACTACTGTTAGGTAGTCTTCATGGGTTAGCAGTAAAAAAGAAAGGCTGAGAAACAGTAAATAAGTGTAATTGTTAATTTTCACACTGGTACTACCCAAAGAAACTGGTTCATGAGCGGATCTCTCAAAACCTCCCTTTCTATATGACTAGGGAGAGACAAAGGCGCTGGAAGTCCTCAAAAACGCCCTGAATTTCCTTTTTTCCTACAATCCTTTGAAACACCATTCCACGACAGCAAGTTGGACACCATATTGAGTACTGGGGATAAGTTTTTAACGGCTGACTATGGTGACCAACACGGTAAGAACAGTCTGAACAAGATGAGGTACCAACTCTTCAAGAGTGCAGTCTTCAAATCTTCTATTAACCTGAAAGCACTCCTCCAACCCAAGATGCAGCCCAACAACATCTTCGCGTCCAGCTGTGGTTATGGAGAAAAACACCTTATAGTCTGCTGCCAGTCATGTCAACAAAACCAGCATTACTCAGCATCCTGCGGGTGCAAGAAGGCAAGCCTGTTTTGCTTGAGGCTCTGTCCAAACTGCGAAGGCATTACTTGCAGCTACACTGAAGTGGGCAATGCAGACGATGACCCTGACATTGACGATGACTTGGAACCCCTGCCATCATCAATAGGTAATGGAAAGTCTCCACTATGAAGCATGTTTATAATACTTATACATTCATTACATACTTCTGTGTATCCCACATAAATCTTGGACACTCCTGAAACTATTTTATTGAAATGTCCACTTTCATTTTCCATTTCTATTGTTTATACCTATTCAACTTTATTCCAGGTGACAACGATCAGGACGTAAAATAGCTCCAAGAACAAAGACCAAAAACTTACGAAGATCTTGAAAATCACTATACTTTGCATTCGACTGTATTTGATTACTAATAACTTCTCTATATATAATTGTGATTCACATTCAAACTCTTCCAGCTTTAACTACCTTTCAAAAACGCTTACTTTTGATTATAAACGAGGAATGTTGGTTAAAACTTACCGCGCTCTAGCAGGCTAACCGTTCAACTTAGAAAAAAACGTTACGTATAAATTTTGTACGAAATTTGATGATATTTCATTTCAATTTGTTCAAAGTTCTACGTAGGACGCATAGTTTTCGAGTTGTGAGCAAAAAAACTGAGGAAAGTGCGAAAATTTGGAAGTTTCTGGGGAATATCTCAAAGCGCATTGGGAAATTTTATTGGATTTTCTCAAATTTGGATTCAGTGACTCAAAAAATATTACTTCAAAAATAAACTTGATATGCATATTTTTGTAACGTGCAACTACCGTTTGACTGAGCAATAGAGTGAATTCACTCTCATAATTTCTCACGATTCGATCATAGAGCACATAGAACCAAATAATAGGCTTTGGCTTCGGCTTCAGCCAAAATCTAACCTTCAGTCGGACATCAGAGATTAGAAGTGATCCAAAAAGCGAGTTTTTTCTATTTTCTGACAGAAAAAAGTCTTTCCAATAAATGCTGAATATATATAAATAGGTCAAGCTTCTAAATCCGTTCCTCCAAAACTCCCTCTCAAAAACTGGATTTTATTCATCCCCAATTGCATTACCAAAAACAATATAAAAATTTTGGCCTCAAGCATTATTTGTTTTACTGAAAAATAAATTATATTCTCACCCTACAGAAGTGGGAAACAGGTCGACAATGACCCCATTCAGAACAATATTCCCAACTCCTATTGCAGCTTGGAAAAAGCTCCCTGCGACTAAATGTTGTAGGGGAGTGTTCAGCCAATAGATACTCGCTGCAGAAAAACTCCCAAGAAACATTAGAATAATGGGGAGAGTTTTTCTATTGAAATAGCTGGCAAAGAATGACACTATTATATTTGCCGTTACTAGACAAGCACCCATTATGAAGGAGTTTATGAACACTTTTTCATCGATGCTCTTGTCACAACTATAAACGAGAAAAATATTGATAAATTCCTGTAAGAAAAGCTTTGATTTCACTATTTACCTCAAGTAATCATCAGTGTCTATTTGGTATTTAGTTGAATTTGATGTATAAACAGGTCTCAAATTTTTGACCGCTGTTTCAGGCTGTATCTCACAAAGAGTTATAGTTTGATTTGGGTATAGATCTTGATGTTCTTCAAACTTATTCAGTATTTCTGGAATCCATAATCCCAAGCCTAAATACCTTCGAGAAAATTCATTAACACATAATTCTTTTGAGATTGATGTATTCGCCTTGCTTAGCTCATACAGTGACTTGAATCTGCATTCAAAATAGAGCTATAAAAAATTTGAAGCTACTTAATGAATTGAATGTGATAATCCCATGTATGACACCACGGCATCAGCTAAACAAGGGTATTAAAATAATTAGTAAGCTCACCCAAACATATTACAAAAAAATATCGAACTTGTTAAGATTGTACAAAACAGCAACGGCGGCTTGAATAATTGACTCAACTGTTCTTTGGCATCCCTCAACAATCTCAAGAATTTCCCTCTTCCAACTGTCTTCAAACTATCATTCGTATCTTTAATAGTTTTCTTCAAATTCATATTATCTATTAATAATTTAACTTTGAAATTTTCTGTGCTATCTCCTTTGTTAGTTGCGTACATTTTATTCAAAATAAGTAGAGCTTCTTTAGATTCTCCTCGCGTTAGAAGAAATTTGGGACTCTCCGGCAGAAATATCATCCATATTCCAGAAATTATTGTTGGTATAGACAGGATGACTATATAAATTCGCCAGGATGTCATCCATATTCCAAATACATGAAATTTCCAGGGAAGAGGTATTACAAGCCATGCAATCGCTGAAAAAATACATTTATTCACAATTGGGATTATATATCCTCATCTATTGTTTCCGAATATTCTCCAAAGAGCCAGCGGACCTATTGAATTCATTCAGCTGCAAGAATTACATTTTGCAACGAGGAGCTATTATACAAATATTTGGCAACTGACAATTTTTTTATATCCACTGGATTAAATGGGTTTCAATAACAAATAAGTGACTCACCAGGTAAAACCAGCCAAAATAAGTTGAAGAAAAGTCCAATAAAGCACACAGCTTTATTTCTGAGTTTTTCTGGTTGGAATTCTCCATAATATTGATAAGTTAAAATCGCTGGGGCTCCAATAAGGAAACCATTGATGTACCTCAGTATCAAAAGAGTCAAGTAGTTTTGAGCCATACTGACAAAAACCATTACGACCCAATCGGTGAATAATGTGATGAGGAGAATTTTTTTTCTTCCAAGTAAATCTGCCAGAAGACCCCAAAGAAAAGCACTGCATATTCCTCCTGCAGACAAAAAATAAAATAGATTCAAATTACATTCTTCAATACATATAATACAGAGTGATCAAAAATTATTGACTGTGCCGCCTTGATCTGATTTTTTCTTTGCTGCCTGCTTGAGATAGTGAGCTACAAGTGACAGATGACAGTTCCTCTAAAAGCACTATCCTTACCTGAAAATATGGTAGAATAATGATGAATTTTCAATAATCATTCAATAAGACAGCTATTTATTCACTTTTATGTTTCTTAAGTCAGATAAAATATGCAAAATATACGCCACTATGTTCTTGAAATGTCAGTAATGTAGTTATCAAAATAAATAAATTCATACTAACTCAATTCCATGAAGATAGTTTTAATCATAAAGCGAACTTTCGCAAGTCACGTGACGGTCAGTCATTATTGACCACTCTGTAGAATAGCCACATGATTCAAGCTTGGATAAAATTATTCACATTCATAGAAGCAGCTTAGTATATTAGAAGTGCACATACATACAGACATTCATATTAATGACGTTTCTCCTTAAAATGAGATTGACAATGCCAGACGTCCTTATCTGAAGACCTCTTTTGCTTCATTCGCATTCATAATACTATTCATACAAGCTCGTTTATTCTTCACAATCAGAAAGCCTGACTTGGGCAAGCCAATAATCATATTCATCCATCTACATACAGAGTACCTAGGAAATTTTAACAGCGGACAGATATACTCTAAAGCCCGCCGCACACGAGGCAATTTTCTATGCAATTTTGTTCACTTAATTTGCAGCAAGTTTCCTGCGCACTGGGCCACTTTGAGGTACACTTGGTGAAACACTAATTCTCGCATCACACGATGCAAGCTGCGCCACTCATTCTTACACTAGAACGTAGACTTGGTAGATTTGCACATTACAAGTATGGATGTTGCCGAAAATAATCGTCGAAGGACAGCAGGAGCATTTGCTGCACTTATAGCTTGCGAATTACGAAACAGAAAAAAAAAAAAAAAAAACTTTGGTCAAGAGAGTGAATTTTGAGAAAGAATCAAAGCCGCAGAGTTTTCAACATGTTGTTTGACAAGATAGTAGGGTGTATACCAAACGTGAAAAACCTGGAAATGTCAGGGAATTTAGATAAACTGGAAATGCCATGGAATCGTCAGGGAATTTCTGATATTTGTCTGAAAAAATACATTATAGGATATTAATGCTTTATTACTCATAAAAGTATATTTTCAATCTTTAAGATACTAGGGCCATCTGTGCAAATCTATAAGTCTTCCAGATCTATAAATCCATGAAAAAATAAATTATTAAAGTACATTTACTTTTGTCGGTCAATGTAAATTCGTTCATAAGGATATCAAATTCGTTGCGATTTTGTTTTTAATTTACAGATTTATATGGTTCACACAAAATTGCAACATTAATCTGTGATTATATGTGAACTTGTATCAAACTTTTGTTTCTTACTGTCTGGAATTTTATTGAAAATAACCTGGAAAACCTGGAAGTCAGGAAATTTTCATTTAATTTTTTGGTATACACCCTGCGCTAGGGTACGTAAACATAACCTAATTTCCACTAGCCATAATTTTTACTTATTTGTATCTTAAAACACCACAAAACACAATGTACTAATGAGGCACAGCATTCTGATGCGACATACAACTCAGTGATGTAATCACGTGATTTCGTCGTCTGCTTTGATTGGCTGTGGACAGCAGCCAGTGGCGCAGCAAGTGCGAAAAATAGCACCGAACCTATCTTGAAAAACAAGTCTCGTGGTAAGTCTAGTACCCCGCAACGCACCAAATTTCTTGCATCGGAGCAAGCGTGGTTCCCAGCGCGGCGCCAAGTGAACAAAATTGCTTGAAAAATTGCATCGTGTGCGGCGAGCTTTAGTATTGAAAGGCATGCAATTCTCAACAATCCGAAATCCTACTTTTTTCCCAATACAAAAGATAAATACCATCTCGGCGCATGAGCGAGTGCGCTCGAGTTACAAGGAAAGTTAAACATAATTTGTTGAATCAAGTTAAATGAATAAAGCCTGCCGCACACAAGGCAATTTTCCATGCAATTTTGTTCACTTAATTTGCAGCAAGTTTTCTTGCGCACTGGGCCACTTTGAGGTACACTTAGTGTGACACTTATTCTCGCATCACACGATGCAAGCTGCGCCACTCATTCTAACATTAGAACGTAGACTTGGTAGATTTTCACATTACAAGTATGGATGTTGCCGAAACTAATCGTCGGAGGAGAGCAGGAGCATTTGCTGCAGTTATAGCTTGCGAATTACGAGACAGAAAAAAAAAGAAGAAAAAACTTTGGTCAAGAGAGTGACTTTTGAGAAAGAATCAAGGCCGCAGAGTTTTCAACATTTTGTTTGACGAGCTAGTAGGGTGTATACCAAACGTGAAAAACCTGGAAATGTCAGGGAATTTAGATAAACTGGAAATGTCATGGAATCGTCAGGGAATCTCTGATATTTGTCTGGAAAAAATACATCATAGGATATTTATGCATTATTACTCATCAAAGTATATTTTCACTCTTTAAGATACTAGGGCCATTTGTGCAAATCTATAAGTCTTCCAGATCTCTAAATTCATGAAAAAAAATTTTATTAAAGTACATTCACTTTTGTCGATTAATGTAAATTCGTTCATGATATCAAGTTCGTTGCGATTTTGTTTTTAATTCACAGATTTATAGGGTTCACACAGAATTGCAACATTAATCTGTGATTATATGTGAGCTTGTATCAAACTTTTGTTTTTTACTGTCTGGAATTTTATAGAAAATAACCTGGAAAACCTGGAAGTCAGGGAATTTTCATTATATTTTTTGGTATACACCCTGAGCCAGGGTACGTAAATATTACCTAATTTCCACTAGCCATAATTTTTACTTACATATTTGTATCTTAAAACACCACAAAACACAATGTACTAATGAGGTACAGCATTCTGATGCGACATACAACTCAGTGATGTAATCACGTTATTTCGTCGTCTGCTTTGATTGGCTGTGGACAGCAGTCAGTGGCGCAGCAAGTGCGAAAAATAGCACCGAACCTATCTTGAAAAACAAGTCTCGTGGTAAGTCTAGTACCCCGCATCGCACCAAATTTCTTGCATCGGAGCAAGCGTGGCACTCAGTGCGGCGCCAAGTGAACAAAGTTGCTTGAAAAATTGCATCGTGTGCGGCGAGCTTAAGACACAATTTTTTTGGAATTTTTGAGAATATCAAGTTGATGCGATCCTTTGCCTTCATCGAAATAATAGTGCCGGAGCAGCCGAGAAGAGTGCACTGTACCTCTCATGTTGGAACAATTTAGTGATTATTTACTATATTTTTTCTTTGATAAATGTTAATTTTTTTATGTTCAGTATATTTTTGTGTTAAGAGAATGGCTCAAAATATGTTTTGGTGGTCATAATGTTTAATCCTAACAGAAAAGGTCAGCAACACATGGTGTAAGTTTGACAAATTGTTCATTCAACAAGTAAAAAATTGGCGAAATTTACACCAAATTTTACAGATCTCTTAATTTATACTGAAAAATGTTTCACCAAATACCTACTACTAAATTTATCAATATTTTGAACTAATTGAGTTATGAGTGCAACAAATTTTCCAAATAACACCAAATCTAGATTTATCCAATCGGTATTTAGTGAAGTAAAAGGCTATTAATATTAGGTTTTATTAATAATTAAATACAAATTTGATAACGGTATGTTATTTGAACTATGACTTGAGAAATTGGGAACAACTTGCAATTAATATATATCCGAGACAGAATAGACGATTAAAAATGCTGAATCTGCATTAATTCCCAACGAGCTGAATTTATATACAGGTATTGAATATATCATTACAAATATTATGTCAAAAGCAAGGTCTTATACACAGGTTTTGACACTCGTCAGTATTTAAGCAGTTCACTAGTTATTAAGACTAACACATACGGCGTAACGACCTAGAAGATAATTGTGCTAGAGAAACAAAGAATGTGCATTTGAAAGAGAGGAAACAGCGAGTCTAAACATCAAACATCAAAAAATATAAATGAATATACAGAATTTCAACCAAAAAAGAAACTTTTGATTGAAAATTTCAACTTGGAATACATAAATGATTTCCTAAATTTCCATTGGATTATTATTGTGAGTCAAATAGTTATTAACAACAAAATATAACAAGTTCCCACCTTTTCAGTAAGTCTTCATTATTGGGAGACTTTGAAAACTGAACGCTTTAGTTCAAGGTGTTCCGCCCTGTTTTACATCGTGGTACAAGGAAACAATTACTCAATATGAAGCACGATAAGGTTAGTTAGGTTAGATTTAATAGTCTTTTCAGTCGTATAGTTTATGTCTTTCTTCAATATCCTGTTCAATACACACTCTCCATCTTTATCTTTCGCTCGTAACACTTCTTTTGGAGCAAATAATAACTCTAAATACAGCTTCAATAAGAGTCAACCCGCAACAATGGAAATGGATGCTAGTGTCAAGACCTGTGTTTGAAACCGTGGTCAAAAGTCCTCATCGATCCCGCAAGTGCGTTAATTTTTATCCGAGGTTAAAAGTCACAAATTCTCCCTTTTTGCGTATATCTCTGAAATAGTGTGAGCAACTTGAAAAATAGATGAGCGGAAATATATAAGACGGGAAATTATCTACAGCAAAAGAATACTTTTTTCCCCTACGAAGCACAGTTCTCGAGTTATAGCGACTTCAAACCTGAAAATTTGAATATGCACTCATGTGCCCAGTATAAATCATTCGAAAAAAAGCTCTTGTAGTATTGTTTTCTATGATTCATGTACTCAAATACTATAAGTAAAGAATATAAGAAATAGTGTGACAACGGCCGTCCCTAATTCCATGAGTCAGTAGAATTGAGCAACATCAACAGTCCAGTCAGTTTTAAATAGTTTCTCGAAGTGAGACATTTTTTAAAATGGTATTTTCATTTTATTCTGTGCCGTGACCAAATTTTATGAGAATGTCAAAGGTTTGCTTCATTCGCAGTGAAACTTTGACTAAAGGTGAAATAAAAGAGTGTAGTTATTTTGTCTTCCTCCAACACCTGCTTCTGCTTATCAACACTTGTTCCGTGTATTCCACCAAGTGCAAGTGTAGTTGGACAATGAACTAAATCCTAAAGACTCAACTGTAAATTGATGAATAATAGTTTGGAGCCAATCCAGACTTTACTCCCACCTGCTCCCAGAGAAACTTCTGAATACAATTTTTTGTAATTGCAATGAAGGCTGCACGAACAATTGTGTCGAGCAGAAAAGTTGGATTGTGTTGTCCACCAGTCTGTGGCAATTGTCAAGGCCACTCTTACATTAATACTGAATCAAATACAATAGATGAAGATTCTTTCAAAATCGATGAGGATCTAACTGATATATCTCTCTTCCTAGCGCAGTCAACACAAATTGAGGAGAAGAGAACGAAAAGGAAGAAACAAGTGATCATGTAGAATTTGATGATGAATAACGTAATTTTCATGCTGCTAAAATTTTTATTATATTATAGTAATTAAGATATCGAGGATGCTAAAAGGACACCAATGCCTGAGGTCAACAATATGCTTTCTGAGGGCATCTGGCCCAAAGTGTGTACGTTGACGGTAGTCATTATCGTCCATTTAACTCTCGTGGTGCCTTCAATGTTTCATGTCCGACTTTTGTACTGATTCAATCAATATTTTCAGCAATGTATGTCCTGCCATTGTGATTTTTGTCAGAGAAATTACTTTCTCATAATACCTTCCTTGTTCATTGTCAATCTCTAAATGGAAATCATATAACCTTAGTTAATTTCACAGTTGTTGTATTCGTAACTGTACATTGAATTGAGAAGGCGATTAGTTTCAAGAAAAAAAAAGTATCAAAACGACAATTTCAAGTATGTCACAACATCCTATTGATAAAGCACAAGCAGCTTCTCTCGACTTGTCACCAGCAAAATTGAAAGAAAAATATTTACTTTGTTATGACAAATTTGTAATATGAAAAATTTTAATGTAGGTATTATGAAAAATACAGTGTATGGCACGGGACAAAACACGATTTCAGCCGAGGGTGATGCCAGCCCTTGCTTCTTTCGGGCAAGCAACACTCACCTTCTGCTGAAATCGTCTTGTTTCGTCCCTAGCCACATAATATATTATAGTTACTTGCTGTAACTAAGAAACTTGTTTGTTATTCTTTCAAATTATGCCCTCGGGTATTATTTATCATGTAATTACCCTGGAATCAGTTTTATTATAACAACAATAATGGGCATTGATAAAATATTGTCCCACTAAACTTCCTGGATCAAAATATACCGTGGAGTATTCCTACTGGGAAAATAACGTTAAAAGAAAGCATTGAGTATACTACTTTAGAAGTAGTGTGGAAATGTGTGCTAATCTGAGGTCTGAGATCGCGATAATTTGAGAATGGTGCTTTGTAGGGAAATAGTTATTTGTGAATAAAGTGTGCGAAGTGATTTTTTTTTTGTTGCGCGTGATGTCAATTTTAACTGAGACCGTAAGGTCGAGGTAACAAATTCATTCAAAAGCGCAACAAAAACTGCAATCACTTCGCACACGAAATACGAACAATATTTGTCGCTAAATGTCAAAAAATAATAGATCAACAATAATTATTGTTTTATTCAGTAAAATGTAGAAAAAAAGTACAAGCTATAATTAATTTGCAGTCACCTGGGTATTGTAATCAAAAGTATGCGCAATTGTTGTTTGATAAATAAAGAGCTGTCAACAATTAATTTTTATATTCAGAAATAAGTAGTTTTGTGTACAAATTCATATTTCTTTTTTGTGAAATACCTGTTCGCTTCTATCCTTGTAGCATTTTGAACTGATTTATATTAGATTAGGTGTGCAATAATAGAATTTATTTTCTTTGACAGTTGGCGAAAAAATATATTAGCACCTTTTTTGTAGAGGATTTTACGATCTACGAACTTTTTTTCGTCCATTTTTCTAGTAGCTCTTATTCTTTCAGAGATGTTTGCAGTAAATAAAGATTCGTGACTTTTGACATTGGATGAAAACAACGCACAAGCGGAATCGATGAGGACTTTTGACCTAGCATTTGTAATGAGTAATCACGTATTTAAGAACTATATAAAAGTCCTGCTAGTTGGGAATTAATGCAAACTGGAATGTCTATTCTGTCTGGAATAACATACCATATTACAATCATATATAAAAAAGCTGTAATTTCTAACTTGCACTCATGGTACGGTAGGGAATCAATTTTTATCACATAGAACAAAAATATCCACGGCGCATAAAGTAAAAAAATTGCGAAATACGATGAAGTGACCAGCAATTTTATGAATGTGTCACTTTGTACCAATGTAACTGGCAATAGCTATTATTCTAATGATTAAATTAAATTATTATAACAGTAGAAACGTGTATCCACATATTAAAATTAAGGTATGATTGTCATATTGTCATAATGCTTGTTTACAAACGTACTGTATACGAGACTATTCTCAAGGTCTCCAACTATCATACTATAGCTATTATTAATCACAGAGCATATTAAATTCATATTTGGATTTCAAATAACACAACATATGAACTGATAACATGTCAATATAAAGTCACAGGAGCACAAAATTTAGATTACGAATTATAACTGGCATGCGTTTATATAGTGATTGAGTTTTTAACATTACTTGTAATGTGTGAACCACAGCAACAGAAACAATAGCATTTGAGAATGGCGTGGCTGCATCATCTTATTTTTGTTATAACTTCAAACCTATGCAATATTTAATAGTTTATTACAGTTTAGAACGGTCCAGAGGCCCTTATGGGACTACAATCTAGGAATTCTGATTGACTGAAATGCGAACACGATTTACTTATATTAGAAACAAGCTTGAAGAAATAGAAGCAACAAATATATTCACATATTACCTGAATAGATACAAATTTAAATCCTCGAGCTGCACAATCTATTCATGACAATTGCCAAGCGACTGACAAATAAGTCCATAAGAGCTCTTGGACCGTTCAATAAAGTCCTCAAACTTTCGTTCACTTATCATTTTATAGTCCACTTATTAATAATTAATTTGGAATAAAATTGAATTGAGTACAAACTACATTCTCGACATTAGTCATTTTTTGATTAACAATTCCAAAATATTGATATCACATAATAATTTTATGAGTAATTTGGATATTCATGATTACCTATTAGAAAGAATGCATTCAGGGATCCAATTTGCGCAGAAGTCAAATTTAAGTCGCATTGAGCCGCCGGTAGAAAAAATGCGTTCATCCCATTTTGGATTCCAGCCGCCATAAGACACAAAGCACAGCATCCTGTTAATAAATAATGAAACTTCCCGAACCCTGAAATAAAACCAACTTTTAAAACAATTCCACAATAATTTCAATATTATTTTGTCAGTTTCTCACCTGTCAAAGATAAGGCTTCTTCGATATTCGCAGCACCGCTGTTCATTATTTCAATAATGAAAACAAAATATATTAGTAATCATTAGCAACGCGTTTCATTAAATGTTAGTGAAATTAATAACCAATACAAACTAATCAGGTTGCTTAATAACAGTAAACATTATTTAAAAATGATTGAGTTGCATTTTTGATGTTTGGATTTATTAAAAATTGTTGCTGAAATTTCGTGAGCTATTTCCTCAAGCGCAATTAGAAATAAAGTGGAGGAATTGAATGATTCAATAATTATAATTAATCTTTATGACTTATAATGCGATAATTACTATGTTTAATACATTAATAATATTAATTTTTTTGTGCTATAAAATTTGTTCGCGAATTTCGTGCTGATTCTTTAACAGCTGAATTGGTTATGGAAGAAAATTTCCCGACTTCGATTTAATTGATTTCCAACGGGGTAGACAGAAATAATAGTCTTAATTATGATTGTGGGCAAGGACATATGAATTATTACACAGTTTATATCAAAATTCAAATATTTGATGAATGGTGCAGACGATAATATATTACTTCTAATACATCCAACGATCATTTTTCGATCTTTTGTACTATCACGTTTACATCAAATACAAACACTATTACGAATACATCTCATAATACAAATTATTTTCGAATGTCCTTTTGATGTACAGTGTATACCAGAAATAAGTACATTGATTTTGACTAATAGTAAAACTCGTCAAGCATAAAAAATATCCTCAATAACTTTTTACTGTGAATCCCCTGAATATCAAGTAAAGATTCATCAAAGTTTTGTCAATAATTTCATAGTGCGTCTATGGTACGAACTGAGTATTTCTCATTTGTTGAAGGAAGGACAGCTGTCGATTGAAATGAATATTTTGCAACTTTGAACCATCATAGTTCTGTCAATCATTCATTTGAAACTGAAAGAATACTTGTATTTTGGCAATACATTGATATTCGCTCACCTCGATAATCCTATTTTTGTATATGTTGGAAGAAAGACTAAATTGATCTCTGAAATCCACAATTTGGTTTATTAGTCGTATTTATAAGTCATTGTGAAGGAACTTGATTAACATATTTCACATATATTTTCAGATAGTATATTTCTTGAGCATCAGATTGTCTGCACAAGCTCATTGCACTTGAATCAACTGATTTGAATAGTCTGAATATAGTCAGAATCTGAGCCAGGCCGTGCTGCCATCTATAAGTAGTTCAAAAAGTAGCTGCTGTTCGCAACTCACTTCATTATCGTTGGTTCTCAACATAAAGAGAAAATCATTCAACGATTTATTCCAAGAAAACGGTGGAATATTATATGAAATGCAATTATTGAATAATTAATTCAGTTGATAATTTAATTGAGAATATTGTCACATGAATTCTTGAAGCTTCTATACTTCAAGAACAGAAAACATAACCTATAAATGTATTAAGCTGAATTTGGTAATTGATTATAAATATTCTCTGAAATATAAGATACAATATTTCATTTGTTCAGCAGATCAATTCAAGGAGCATACTTCATTGAAACGACGTGAGTGTGGAGTTTGTAATAATATGAGAAAAAACTAATACACAGGTGCTTCATTTATGATTTAATGTACTTCATTTATCTCATTTACTGTTTTACGTTTCAGATAAACGATAAGTTTTAAATATCTCATAGTATTCTATTTTAATGTTTAAGTGCACAATATTTTGACATTAAATACATTAGCATTACCACAATAATTCAATTTTTAGTGGCAAATGTTATTTGGGAAATCGTTCCAAACAAAACTGCCTGCGAAATCGTGGACAAAAAAGCTAGACCTCTCCACAGATTCAAACCTTTGTGACAATGATTAATAATAGACTTTTTTCTACAATTTATTTGAAGGAATTGATGAATCACGTATGTCAAAATCAATTCTTCCATTGTGACTGCTTGTGAATCCAATAATTATACACTTGAACGACTTGTTAAATCATAGGAGATAAAAAAAAATGCTAAAAAAAGATCAGAACTCGGGGAAAAGTTATTGGGAAAAAATGTTATGCTTGATGAGTTGTATCACTGGTCAATGATTATTGTTTTCATAGTTTGAAATTGGGAACTTTCGAAGCAGAATTCAGTTCAGTAGAAGAGTACTTTTGGTGCACGTGTTACTAAAAATATTTTTTGTATTTGTTGATGAATTCATGAAATTTTATTGGGGGTGGCAGATCAACATCAGTCATCCTTGAAAGGACAATTAAATTTTATTGCATATTACAAAAAAAATTTAGTAAATGACTTTAATACGGCCCTGAAACTGACCTTGCACCTTGGGTTCATCCGTCCGATTGTAATGTAAACTGTGGTAAAATATGCTTGCAATAATTCTTTCACACCTCCAATGAGAATATATCGAACATCTATAAATATTGTTTGACCATTATTAAATTGTAATTTATAACTTCCAAGAACAGAGTTCTGATGACCTTCAGTAATTGATTCATAAGAAAAATTTTTTATGTATTTTGTTTCTGATAACAAAACAGAAGTACTTGGAAAATTTCTGCCGGATTTCGACGAAACATAGTAGATATTTTACAAAGTTTACTTGATGCAGAAGTTCATTTATTGTTTTCTACTATGTCGTCTCGCTAAACTGTTCCCATATATTTTATTTGTTCTAGTAGGAGAGTCATTTTTGACTTCAGAGAGCCAAAGCTGAATGTGCGGCAAAATTCTCGGCCAAAAATAGCCAGAAACCGAAATTTAAGCTTTGGCAAATTAATTGAATATAGAGATCAATAGAGTATATTGATAAATCCATTTAATGTTTGTAATTCACTGTTAACATCGTTAGAACGTAGTCAAAAATATGAATTATGTTTTAAAGTGCTGTAATCAAGTTTAAAGAAATATTTTAAATTGAGAATAATTTTGAGCTGTTCAAACGCTGCCATTTTCGCGCGCTCTATGGATGACGTCAAATACTATGTCCAGTGACATTACAGTCCATTGTTTACTACAGGTGTTTCCGTTCTCAACTTATTTAAGCAATTAAAAAGGACAAAAGTCAGTTTATAAGTATTGCATTGTGCCTGAATGCAAAATACTGTCAGAAATGTACATGATAGAGTCTTTTTACTAATCCAGACAGGTTTTGAAATATATAAGAAATCATGTAGGCTTATCAGAAGAGATGAAGTATCATAATAAACTTGACAGATCATGAATAACATTATATGTGATTGGTTTTAGCAATAAAATTCAGTGTGTGTATGCGGCTTCGTTTAACATTTTCTCGTTTTAAAATAAATAGAAATTATAGGTTATGTCCACTGCTCATCATATTTCGGATTGTATTTATTAGAATAGCGTACATAATGTGTTATTATTGAATAATTACATTGCAGTGTTCACTCTTTTTACTTCAGCGGACGTAAAATTTGGTTTTGAAAGAGAATAAGACATCATGAATGGATCTATTCTTGACAGATTATCCGATTGTGCTCCTACAGAACCACTGTCTTAAATGATTTATAATCTCACTAGGATGCTAGAATTACACTTAAACAATAAATGAATTTACAACACATACGTTTATACTATGTTTTCTAATCAAAAGCCTGCAATGCCATACAAATGTAAGCAGTGCGCACTTGTTGGCATAGTATCTGACGTCACATTCCGCTTCAGCCAATGGTGCTGCGTTTAAGAACTTTGATTTGCCCTCGCTGAATTTGCACTTTTATTTATCAATTTCAAGCAATTGAAAAGATATTAATTACCAAAATGATGGTTTAGTACCAGAGTCCGGCCAATAAGAACTCGGAAAAAAAATATTTGTGCCAAATTTGAATTTCATCCATATTCCCTCTTGTCTGCTTCTACCAATAAGCGAAGTGTGAAGTTTGTTCGATTATCATTTCGAAAATCATAAAAAATTATATCTGAACCTGAAAACGAGGGAAATACATGTTATCAAGGCCAGTCTTGTTGTTCGAAAATGCAAAAAAACGTCAAACAGAGGAGAGAGCTTGTATCCAACCGTCCAGTTTCGAATGATTAAAAGCTTCAGCTGTTCAGAATCAAATGTTCCATTCAATTTTCACGACTATCCGCTCCAATCTAGGTCAAGGCCGTTAGCGGCCTTGCAAGAGTGTCAAATCAGTTCTATCACCTGGAAAAGGACAAAATAATAAATTTGCAGAATACGTTTCAAATATCATGCAGTTTTTTGCCGGATATTCGACTATGCTGCAATATTCATTCTAAATATAATGCGTTGAAGTAATATTTCACAACGCGATAGTTTCGTTCGGGAAACGACCGGAAATCAGAAGTCTCTTATTTGATGGAGCGCTGTGAAATACCTAGCGCACATGATTTATATAAAATTTTCTGACAGAAATAATAAACTCCAACGAGAGAATTCAAAAATATCATGAAGTTCTTTCCAATCTGAATCGTTACATTTGGATATTTGCAATTACTTCAAGGATGTTGAGTGAATAAATTTTCAAAGAGCCTTCAAAAATTCAGAACTAGGAGATAGAATGTGTTGTACTTCATTCCCAAAGGCTGCTGTGCATCATGATTCATGAAGCTTCATCGATTTTCCAGTCCAAATAATGCACGCATTGAAACAGTGGCAAAGCATTGCGCATAATGTACTTTTAGATATCCAAATATCCAAAATCTAGAAAGTTTCAGCCCTGTGTGAAAAAGATACTTCGCACACCTTGAAGATAGAGTTCATATCGATAACTTCAAATGAAACTTTTATATTAGGATAACAGAAAACGCGGAAGCAATGTTGTTCCAGCTTCATATCATTTGTACTATCCATAGCAATAGCAATAAAAAACATTTTTTTCAATACATAGTTACTTAAAATTCATATAATTCATTTTAAAGTAAAACAAATTCATTTTCCATTTCAGTAACATTGGAATCAGTTCTCTTTATTCCATTAAATCATGGAAAAGCTCCGTGCTTTCACCCTCGGAGCCAACGCGGTTAACTCCTGGAAAACCCTTTCACCAGGAGAACATAATCTACCGGAAAAGCTCTCAACTTTCTCCAAGGAGCTTTCTGTCCTACAAAGGTCACATCGGTAACTTCACACAGAACCCTTTTATCAGGAAAACATGTTTTCTCGCCCCTAAAATTCATCTGAAGGAGCTTTACTTCCTTTAAAGGTCATATCGGTAACTTTATTCAAAACCAACCTACCAGGAGGCTATAAATCCTGAAAGGATAACATATCACATATTTTCAGGATCGTTACAGAGATGGCGTCCGGGGCTCAATAATAATGTTTCGATAACAAACAACAGTACAATTAATAAACCTGTAATAGTTAAAATAAATTACTGGGTGTATTATTTTACGTTTTACGGACTAAATTACCCATTTTATGATGTGTTAAACGTCTTGGAATTGGAACCTCAATAGCCGATGTATTAGGAAAGCAGAAATTGTGGCATGTAGACCTACTTTTATTCTATATTGAATTGATTCTTTCGCTTTCAAGGTGAAGCAATTTCATTCAATATCAAAATTAATTAATTATTTTTCATGTACTCATGAATATAATAAGCTCCAAAACAAAAATTCATAATTGGTTTCAACTAGATATTTCATATTTCCGTGGAAAACTTCTATGAGATCAAGAGTGGTTTCAACTGTCAAAGAATAATGTCTTAATTAAGAATTAATTATTCCTAAAAATTTATCTTTGCGCAACATATTTTCTGCTTGAATATATATTTATTTATTCATCATTTTCTTGAATTATCTCTGGCTGATGAAGTTTGCAAATTTGAGTTTTTCTTGAAAAGACACGTACAGGACATAATCATATGCCAATGCATATAAACATCAGAATTTCTTGCCATCAAACGTGTAAAAGATTGTGGTAGATTCAACTGAGTAATTTGAAGTTCAGGTTCATAATTCGTGATTCTGATTTTGGTTTATGATGAATTCACAGAATGAAGTCAATCGTATCTCATTTACATAAGAAATATTTGACATGATGTGAGCTCCAGATTGAGAGTTAAAATAAGGTAAGTGAATTCTGTCTTATTATTAGTAGTGTAATGTAAAAGGCTTTTGGTACAACATTCATCGTGCCTCTAGTGTCTAGCAAGTAGCGACGCTTGCATAAAAGATTCTCATCGAATTTCGACGTCAAATTTATAACTCGATTCGGGAACATTTTTATGTGCTGAATCCTATGAGTTTTATGAATAGTTTGATGTAATAAACACATAGGCAAATAAACTGTAATATAGTTTGTCCACTTTTTATTTGAAAAAATGACTTTCAAATCAGTTCAGTATTTTAAATTGATGTAGCAATTTGATGATCATTTCTGACTGAAACAAATAAAACATTCTTTCACTTTTTATTAAAATTACTTATGTACATTTCAGTAACAAAGCTACCATCTTCAAAGTACAATAAATCGGAGCAGAAAAAAAATCTTATAACTACAAACATGATACAAAATACCAGAACCATATCCAATAAAAAAATAGGGTTTGAGGTAGGTGGAGCCAAGAACTGAAATATCTTGAAAACCGCTCCAACTCACCACCACCATTAAACAGGACACAAATTTTAAGAGAATAATTTGGAATTGCTGAAAAACTGTAATTATTATAGTCATATCAACATGTCAGAAGCTATATTTATGGAAAAAAACACAGAAATTATCGTATATAATATCACAAGGGACTGTAATTTTATCAATAAATTTTTCTTGGAAACATTGATTACCTAGCAACATCGTGAGAGTCATCTGTCCGATTAAATCAAGAGAGCGTAGCTCGAGGTATTTCATCTGAGCAGATGACTCGAAGGATGCTGCTTGAAGGTAATCAATGTTTGAAAGAAAAATTTATGATAAAATTTATGTCGCGAGTGGTATTTGTGGAGAATATTTCTCGAATGAAATTACTACTATAAGTATCTATTAAATAATGTTAGTTGCAACTACTGACCTTTTTTATTGAAAAATGCAACAAATTGCCTCCATATACTCTTGTATTTTTCAACTTTTTGTTTTCAATTCCATTATTTCCGGCGAAAAATGCATTTCCAATACAATTAAATTTGGACATTTCCGAGAACTGATTGTTTGTTTATATTAGAACTGTGTATTGTTTCTCCATGATAAAGGCAATTTATCGCAATAAATCGCTTGCCAACGGGAATTTACCGAGGTAACGGGAATTTTCAGAGGTAAATTCTCGTTGGCAAGGAATTTATTATTATAATTGTCATTGTAACTATGCAAAATTTGTCAGTATAATTGACATGAGTGAAATAATCTATTAAATTTCGATCTGTCTCCTCAAGACAACCTTTTATTATATTGCATTGATTAGTTCTCCATGTGTTTTTATTTTATTATTACACATTAGTTCTTAAATCCGCTCACCTCAAACTCTGTTATTCGACTTGGTTTCTTTTGGTTCTGTATAACGTATGTCACCTCTAGATAATCTTTCTTGCATAACTTTAATCAGATTTACCTATTGTTTCCACATAATCTAACTTTGTAGTTCTTGGCTCCACCCACCTTAAACCCTATGATTTAATTGGATATTGTTTTGATATTTTGTACCATGTTTGTAGTTGTAAGATTTGTTTTCGGTTCTGATTTATTGTACTCTTAAGATGGTAGCTTTGCTACTGAAATGTACATAAGTAATTCCAATAAAAAGTGAAGAGGTATTTAATGCTCCATTATTGTGATCTAAGTTGTATCTCCAGAAGTCATTTTATGATATAGAAATGATCAGGAAAAAGAGAGAGAGCGAGAGAGAGAGAGAGCATTGTCTCATTTGAGTTACACGTTGAATGATTTCAGGACAGAGTGAATCATTGAGTCAAAATTATATTACTGTTATTAGTTAGGTTGATAGCTTCGGCAAATATCCAAAATCGGGATAAATAAATTTTTGTGGTTGGATGAAATGATTCTGTTTCACTCTCTCTAATAATAAGAATTGCAATTTTAATCATTGACATAAAATTAACAATGAAAACAAATGACAGAAAATTATAATCAAAAAATTTGAATCATACTTTTGTTTTGCAAATAGCGAATGATTTATTGCAAGCACCTGAATAAATAGTTTCTAATTTTAGGTGCGTTGCTCTGTGCCATTCTCGAAAGCTGATATTGTATATTTGCACTCTTTTTTAGGAATATTTACTTAATTTTGATACTTTAATCACTCTAAATTAATGAATAATATTTCATGTGATATTCAGGACGATCACCGACCCAGATAACAAATATTGCATTGGCTACAAACGTCATCATTCTGAAACAGTTAAAATAATATGAAAAATAATAATGTGCGTAAACGAACACTTCGCATCGCAACGGGCATTTCTGACTTATTATATCTATAAAGTATAGAATCAAAATAATTTTATGAACAATTTTTTTTTAACTGTTGTAGTGACTCATTGGTTGATATTTCACAACTATTTTATTGCGAAGGTGTAGTTTGAAAGTCGACAAGACCATGGAAAAAGTTGTCGATTTGGAAGAAGCTTTGAAAGCAGCAGGTGAGTCTTATTTTAAATACTTGATCTTCATTCTATTCAACGTTCTCATATTGAAATAATTGTGTGGCCAGTAATTCACCGGTAGTATGAAATAGTATTGGATGTATTCCATAAATATTGCATTCAAATTATTATTATCAACTTGATTTATCCCTAATTTCAAGCCTTTTACATAATAAATATATTGAAATATATTCCTTCAATCAGTCCAGTTCATATTTCATTGTAATAAAGTCGCAAATCCATGAAAATGACGTAGAGTAATAGAGGGAGGAGCTTAAGTATACATTGCTCATTGGAACTGATAAAAACTCTTAGATAATTTCAGAATAACTACAATAGTTTATTGTAAAACTAGTGTCACTATGACCGTGGTTATAATATTAGAGCAGTTTGCGTGAACGAGCCGCTGGCGAGTCACGCAAACTGTACGAATATTACAATTGGTTATTGTAACACGTGTTTTTTATACTGCTTTTCCTATTTCGCGTGAATTTTATTTTAATACAAAAATTATCCAAATATTGGGAAATAAGTGTTATTCAAAGTTTTTTGCACTGACAGATTCAATAAACAAAAAAAATGGAGCAAGTTTGTTTACTTCAGCCATTTGTTATCCAAATCGAACGATTTTTACTCTTCTTTTGCCTTTTCCCATCCATTTCCTGTAAATCTGGATATAATTATTGTAAAACTATAATTTAAGGTTAGTTATATTGACAAATTCATTGTATATTCCAAATTTTATTAATTTTCACGTTTACTAGATTGTTTATTACATCAGAAAGTGGGTGTAGAATTATCATCTACTCTCCCGAAATTGAGGAAAATTGCTGCGAACGCAATTATTGTATTACTACCTGAAAAATCTAGCCAGAAGTACAAGAAAGAATATCAGAACTTCTGCGACTGGTGTACTGAAAATAATGTGGAAGCCATTACGGAAAATATACACATGATAACAGTAAATGTACCTAAAACCAAAAATAACACTTCACGGATGTTTGCCGTGATACCAAATTCATGGATAATTCTTATTAAGAACTACGTTAACCTCGGCCAGCTCATGTTACACACAATCGATTTTTTTCTACGTATCGCAGAGGCAGATGCACAACATCTCCAATTGGTATTAATAAAATCGGGGAAGTACCTAAAACTATTGTGAAATATCTAAAGTTGGACAATCCAGAATTATATACGGGTCACTGTTTTCGAAGATCGTCGGCTTCACATCTTGCGAATCAGGGACGTGATTTGTTAACAATCAAGAAACATGGAGGCTGGAAATCCTTAACTGTAGCAGAAGAATACGTTGATGCGTCAATAAAAAAGAGAATTGAAGTAGCACAAGTGTTCTCAAATTCATCACAATCTCCTACTCTTGCTGCTGTGCATTCAGAAAAATCATCCCAAGCCCAGGTGTTACAAAATTGTAATTCAGCAAGTTCTGTTCCTCACACTGCTGTAAAAAAAATATGCTAAATGTAACCAAAACAAATCAAGATGAAACAGTAGTAGCTCACAATGAAATTCTCCTTTCCGAGCAATCACATCCGGCAAATTCAATTTTTGCAAGTGACAATGCTACAGTAACAGTCACAATATACAGTCACTGCACTGAACAAAATGACTAATAATTATTTTTAGCGCATTTTTTGGAAAAAAGCGCTATTATATTCACTTTGGCTGTCTGGCTGGCTGGCTTGCGTGACGCTGAGTTCTCAGCAACTATACTATTTACAGACTTGATACTGGTACTAAATAAAAGCTGCTGTTTCGTATGTTTGCACAAATTGCTTTAATTCAAGCTCAGTGATTGTGGAAGATTAAATTATTCAATTTCTTGTTCCAAGTGAAACAATACCCATAGATATATATGATATTAGGGATATAGAAACTAAAATTTATTAAAGTAGATAAAAATTTAGTTACAACTTTCGCCGCGGGTGCCATTATTATTATCTACAGTTGTCAAATCTGTCCAGGATTCTTTCAATGACTTGTTTGACGCGAATTTAAAGCTTATTAGAATGAATTATTATTATTGGATGAAAATTTGTTTACTTTTAGTGTATTTTCTCTATATAGCTTTGATAAAGATCAAATTATCATTTTAAGGTACAGCACTTGACCTCCCGTCAGTCAATAGCTGAACAATGAAGATTAAAAGGTATTTTTGAGTTTGTACATGCATAAATTATGTACCTATCAAATAGTCAACTTGAAACTAGTACTAAATGGAAGCTGCTGCTTCGTAAGTTTGCCCAAACTGCTTGATTTCAAGCTCAGTAATTGTGAGAGATGGTAATTTGCGAAATCTCTGAAGTAACAAGCATGCATGAGCTGTCAAAAATGCGCATTCATCATCTAGATGATTCTTCAATTTTTTTGTAGTCATTTATTATTTATGTTTGTCCTGTAAAAGTTAGATTCTAGGTTATTTCATAAGTATGTAAAATAAAAATAAATACTTCCAAATCGCTTTACGATTTGATGATTATGAGTAAAAAAGTTTAGAAACATATGCAATTTTGAACCAGCTATGAAAAACCAACAATCCTCGAACGTTTTACTGTTTCAGCTGTACCTAGTTCGCCAACAACCATGTAGTTGCTACTTATTATGAGTTGCTATAGTCATTTTTGTATTTCTCAATGAAATTTTTATTTCATGCTTTGAGTTTTCAGTTAAACTTTACAATGTGGTTTCTATATGTTAGGTCAGGTTAAGTTAAGTTAGACGCTTGGCTAATGGAGTGACTAGCGCCTCGATGCGGCAGATTTTAGAAATTCGTAGGTTATAAACAAAGTTTGAAGTATTTGCTGTCACGCTGCAAGCAGGCGACAGTTGATGTATTATATTAAATAATTTAATTGTTTAAAGTGTGTTGATAAGCCATGAGTCTAAAAAATGAAGGACAGGTCGTAGTTGTTGCGTACTTGGTTGTCAAAACACCCAAAATGAAAATCGTGACTTGATTTTTTACCCTTTTCCAAATCGAGAATAGAGATAAGATCAAATTGTATTTGTCATTATAATTGGAACTTTGCAGAGCCCTTTGCATATCGCATTAACAAGTTGCTTTTGAGGGTGACGATTCCATATCATCGGTGTATCCGTTTTAGAGCAAGCATTTTCTGTTCACATAGATACAAATTGCTGCAGCGTGCTTGCAATATCCTTTTTTTATCTCACATTCACAATTGGCAATTTTCATTATTCGACCTTCATTAATCTATACGATAAATTATACAAAAAATAATGATAAATTTTATAAACCGAGTTATACAATTCAAAACAACAAAAAATAAATTTCTGCTATTATTCACAATACTATTGAAAAATGTATGAACTTCCACAAGAGAATTTCACGTTTCCTGATTTGTTCTTTCCAGTGTAAACGCCTGGAATTTCGTGTAATACAACACCAATGATTTTCTACATGCATCGCCAATTAAATCTTCGAAATTACCAACATGAAAACTATAGACCAATGTATTTCTTCTTAATGAATTTCCCCATGGTAGTATTCAATAATAGGGTAACAAGACGAAAACTTTATCAAAAAACATTCGTAAAATTTGGAATCCAGGCAATCGATTTTGGGCTCCATTAATTTCCTTTGGGCGAACTTTTTTGGCGGAAGCAATCAAATTTAACTCTTTCAAATCTACAGGTTAATATCAATATTTTTCTTTTATATATACACTTGATGTTTTCAAATCAAAACTGACATTTCAGTTCCTTTATATTTCTCACCTAAGAGCTTATTCTCGTCGCCGCTAGATGGCACACGTGCTCCGAGCTGTCAAGAATAGCCAAGCGTAGAATGACAATTAATACGATGGTTACTATAAAACAGTTATTTTTGTATTAAGTGTGCGAAGTGATTGTTTTTTTTTTGTTGCGCGTGAGAATGTCAATTTTAACCGAAACCGTAAGGTCGAGGTAACAAATTCATTCGCAAGCGCAACAAAATACAATCACTTCGCACACGAAATACAAACAATATTTTTTCGCCAAATGTCAAAAAAAATAGATCAACAATAATTATTGTTTTACTCAGTAAAATGTAGGAAAAAAGTGCAAACTATAATTAATTTGCAGTCACCTGGGTATTGTAACCAAATGCGCAATTGTTGTTTGATAAATAAAGAATTGTCAACAATCAATTTTTATATCCAAAAATAAGTAGTTTTGTGTACAAATTCATATTTATTTTCTGTTAAATACCTGTTTGTTCCTATCCTTGTAGCATTACCAAACTGATTTGTATTAGATTAGGTGTGCAAAAATAGAATTCATTTTTTCACTAGTGAAAAAATCACGAACCTTGCGTTTCCATAACAATAAAAAATATCATATTTTCTTGACAGTTGGCGAAAAATAAATATTCATATCAATTTGCAGTTCAATGTTATTATTTTATTGTGGGAAAATACCAGGTACATGTAAAATGACAGCCAAAATGACAGATTTATGTTTGACAACTAGACAACTCCACGAATAAAAAAGTCACTGAGAACAGTTGCACAAAATTGAATTTTGTACGACTGTTTTCCAGAAAAACAGAACTTATCAAGCGATATTTTTCAGGATATGGGAAATTCAACATCGCCCTTATCATAATTTCTGGTGCATGCATGTTCACCGTGAATGCTGATGCTTTTTCAACGGGTTATCTTTTACCCTCTGCTCAATGTGATTTGAATTTAAACACTCTCGATAAAGGTATTATCTCTTCAGTCAGTTTTATAGGTAAGATATAAAATTTCGATATGTTTGAGATGATTATGGCTCTAAATTCCTTACAGGTATTGTATGCAGTTCTCATTTTTGGGGATTTTTAGCAGACACAAAAGGAAGGAAAATTGTTATTATAGTAACTCTGATTGTGTCATTTTTGTGCACTTTTCTTGCATCGATTGTCAACAATTTCTGGACGTTTTCGGTCCTCAGACTATTAAGCGGATTTTTGTGAGTCTTCTCTTGACTCATTCTGTTCAGCAAATAAAGATGTGTTTTCGAGTAGCGCTATTAAATAAATATATATTTATTTCAGCATTGCTGGATCATCAGGAACAATATACGCATATTTGGGTGAATTCCATGGAGATAAACATAGAACCTTAGCAATTACTATTTCCAGTCTGTTTATTGCCGTTGCAATGGCAGCTTTGCCAGGTAATCGTATACAGGGTATTAAAATTAATAAATATTTCAATCACGTAATTAATGTTGAGTAACAAATTAATTGATTTTATTTTTCCTCACACGCAACAAAAAGCAATGCTTGTTTGTTCATTCACCGTGCAATTCCGGTCTTTGGCTGTAACATGAATATATCTCACTCCATATTCATGAGTGTTAATTATTCAATCTCTCAGGAATAGCATGGTTGGTAATCCCCCAACAATGGAGTCTAAACATACTTGGATTGATCGACTACAAGCCGTGGCGGTTATTCCTGATGCTGTGCCCTCTACCTGGAGTCTTTATCGCTATAGTGCTGCTTGTCTTTCCCGAAAGCCCAAAGTTCCTGATGAACCAAGGTGATCGGACCAAGGCTTTGAATGTGCTAAAGAAAGTCTATGCGATTAATACTGGAAATAGTGAGGATGACTTCCCAGTAAGTCAGGCAAAATTTGTATTTCATGATCATGATTGAATTCTTAAATTTTCAGGTGAAACAAATCTCAGACATATACACAGAAGAAACCGTCAAAAATTCGTCTGACACTAGTTTATTGAAGTCAATGTGGACACAAACTTCTCCTTTATTCAAGAAACCACATTTATTCAATAATGTTATTGGCTGTACTTTACAGTTTGGTATATTCGCTGTGTAGGTCTTCAGTTTATCCACATACAGTTCGAAATTACTCATTTAATTTTTATTGAAGCTCAGGTGGTCTTCTGCTTTGGTACCCAGAAATTGTGAATCAAATGGCTGATAATGCAAAAACCAATCCTAATAGTTCTATCACGGTCTGTCAAGCAATATCTGTCGTGAAGAAAGATGAAAAAGCAGATCTTCAATGTTCAGATGTTGTTGATACTGCTGTATTTGAACAGAATTTGATTATAGGTGTTGCCTATATAATTGGAACTTTCGCTATAACTCTAGCAGTGAACTCTATGGGAAAACGAAATTTGTTAAGTAAGATATGATAGAATATTTTTCTTTGTTTCTAATAAGCTTTGTGCTGTTGTGAATCTTAATTTTTAGTTATTTTCATGACACTTGCCGGCGCATCAGGAGTAGCTCTCTGCTGGGTTTCTCATAGAATAATAGTAAATTATCTATTTGTCGGATTGCTTGTATTATCCGGCATATGTGTTTGTATTGTAAATGCAGCGGTATTGGAAATGTTCCCAACATATTTGAGGTGAGAACAAAAATAATTTATTCACCAAACAAAAATATTTCTTCGCGTGACATATTTTTTGATTATTTTAATAGAATAATTAATAAAAACATAGGTAAACAAGTTGACCTACCACAAGATAAGCTCCATCACAAATTTTGACACACAAGGTCAATCAAATATATGAACATGAAACTAGTATCAGCTGCGTCATTTTACAATCGAGCTGCCAGTCGAAGCTATACATCCTGTTCAATCATCGATTTTAGCTTCAACTGAAAGTCTAATTTTCTGACGAAAAATATATAAAAAAATTTTGTTTGGACATCAAGTTGCATTTGACATGCAAAAACGTTGAATGAATTTCCAACAGTACGGTTCATAAGGTTTAAAATTCAGCCAAGGTTGATTTCGCCGCTTTTTGGCCAAGAAATCATTCCATAACAACATAACAAAATTCCAACCGATCCGGCAGATATCTTTCCTGATAGTCCAAGAACCCGCTCAGAAATGCTATTTTGAATCGTTTGATGATCTGTACCTATTTTAAACGATTCATCGTAAAAACTTTGCCCTTAACAGTTAATTCTGCCAGAAGCAATTAATATTAATTATTCATAATGGGAATTGAACGGACAAAAAACTAAAACGTGTATTTTCATAGGTAAAACAAGAAATACTCACGGTACCGAGTCCCATTTTTCCACAGCTCCTGGCACCGTGGCTTCAAAAGCGTTGAAAATATCGATGAGGTACCTTTCTCTATTAGACGAAAAAGTCCCATACAAGAAGTATAACTAGAGACCTGACGAATTTGAATAACCAACAGTGCCGATTCTCATGTTGCCAGAAGTCCTCGGCACTGTTGATCAAATCGGCGCTCGCGCAGACCTGTTTTTCCATAGCATATAGAGGTTAATTGAGGCGACGGTACGTTCGGCAACGCCACGTCATGACATTTGGGACCGAGTGTCCTCGGAAGGTCTTAAAAACCGGTTTTTGAGAGAACTCCATCGCAGCTTATGCGTAAAAGTCGGCTCACATTATACGAAACGTCATGTCAAATTGATCAGATATTAATATAAGACCATCACTTCACCGTCTAGTGTAGCATATTACGGCGAACAGCACTGTGAAAAATTGTAATGTTTGATCCAAAAGAAGTCACTATGATTGCACCTCTTTTGGATGAAGAAGAAAGAAGCAAGAATAAGCGAAAAGTTTTTATACGACAAATGTTGAAAATGAGAAAAAGTGTCGAAGAATACTGCATTCCTTAACGAATTAGAAGATGACGATATAAGTTTCAACAAATATTGCAGAATGTCGAATATCTATTTAAATATCAATGGTTGCTATACTGATCCAGTTGTACATTCACACATGCAGAATCGGACTGCCAGCGTCACGGACTAGAACGTCAAAATATTCTTCGCGAGAATGCTGGACGTGACGTGTCATTGACATTCCGTTACGTTGCTGTAAATGTCAATGTGGTCATTTAAAAGCAGTTGGAAAATATTTGGACATGACGTTTCCGTGTCTTGACTCTACGTTTACGATCCATATAATGAAAATCGATTTTGGTTCTTCTCCTGTCACAGAGTTAGTGTCAAATTATTTCTGAGCTTCGAAGACAATAGAATGCCTTATTTTATGTGCCGTGACAGTAAGAGGAAAATTATTTCATTCATAAATGTATGCATTCATGAATGTATGCAAAATAGGTCTGTGAGAGGATCGATTTATTCCACGGTGACAAGGACTTCTAGCAACATGAAAGTCAGTACCGTTGGCTTTTTGAGTTCGTCAGGTTTCTAGCTATAATTTTTGTATAGGATTTTCTCATCTAATAGAAAAAGGTATCTCATGGATATTTCCAATCCCTTTGAATCCACGGTGACGGAGGTTGTGGCAAAGTGCGACTCAGCACCATGGGTTTTTCTTGTTCCACCTATGGAAATGGTTTGTTAATTCCCATGATAGATAATTAATATAAATTACTTCTGGCAGAGTTAGAAACGGCACCATTGACTTTTAAGGGTGATGTTTCTACGACGAATCGCTTAGAATATGTAAGAATTTTCTAACGATCCACCACTGATTGAAAAACTCTAATATACATTCCTAAAACTAGTTGCTCAATTAAAAGCTTGAATACAAAATTTCAGTCAGAAATTCGTACGCGTTTTTAGGTGATCGTATTTTCATACAGACCGACTGACTGACAGATCGATAGATCAACCAACAGACCGACTTTCTTCCAAATCATGTTTGGTAGGCTTAGTTGAACTTGAAATGTGAAGAATCATTAAAATCCATTCCCCTATTATGCCTTTTCTACACGATCCAATTTATTGATGCAGAAACTCATGAAGTTGTCCTTGAACTTCTTTGTGAATTTATTGTCAAGCACAAAAATGTTTGTCCGTTTTTACATACATGAAGATTTCCATCAATTTATTGTGAAAAGTTTGATAGTACCAACCTAAAGTCATTTTATTGTCGTTCATTTTTGTGTTGTGTTTCTTGCAAGTTTCTGTGGACCATTCGATAATATGAAAACCATATATCATTTATAATTATGAGAACCACAACAAGCTCAAGAACAAACACACTTTAGAATCAAAGAAACTTAGCCGCAAAAAAGGTTGGAGGTAAACAAAGACAATGAAGGTTGGCAACGAAAGACTTTGGAGGAAAAACCCCAGAATTCCCTAGAAAGTTCTAATTCCTCAATAAATTAATGAATTTCTTCATGTAGAAAAAATTCACGAAGAGTCTTGTATTACACGATCCAATAAATTCAAAATGAAACTTCGTGAATTTGAATCGTGTAAAACAGGCATTGTATGTAGGCCGGATGTGTGAAATGCAAGTGAATTATATCCACTTGTCATTTCGCAGCACTGATCTCTAATATAACACTGGATTGGGTTTAGACCGTATTCTGGCATCTGAAAGCGGCCCCGGTTGAACGGCGGCCTTGACAGTAAAACTGAGGTTTTGTGTCACTATTCGACGGCAAATTCAAAACACTTATAGAAGACACTCGATGAAATTCATAGTATAATGCAAGTTAGATGATGAAATTATTCTCAATATACGTCAATATGCACACATTAATAATCAATAATAGTTAAAAGTATTTAAAAATTGTTATAATAGTTAGAATATTTGAAAGTATTCATTAATAGCTCAAAATATTTGTTAACTTTTCAGTATCAGTATTTGAACTATTTTTTAAACATTTTAGCTCTGAATTATCAAATTCATTGAATAGTTTTACGATTTTTGTTATAAATCTAAACAATAAATAAATCGTATTGAGAATTGTGTGACTATTTGAACATTTTTTTTTGGGTTTGCAGTTGACGCTATAGTTTTTGCATAGTTCGTTGAAAATAGTCGGAACAACAACATTTTCCATGGTCGTGTATCTTTTCCTTTGTTTTAGCGCAGACGCAACAAAATTTTGAGAACATAACCTCATGTTTTCTAATTTTGGCAAACCAATTTGTTCAAGCCATTTTTAGAACGATTGTTCATCGGATGGAAATCTTGAAAATATTCACATCATAGCATAGCAATAAAAATAGGTAATGTTTACTTATTTCAGTCATAACGACAGTTACTTCAGTTTATTTCGTTGTACTTACTTGTGCAGTGTCAAATTTTTCGATGAATCGGGTTTCTTTCCGCAAAACATGCACTCGATCATCATGTTTGATGAATGAAATACCGGCAAACCAAACAGCTAAATTTTAAATATCGCGGCACAACGCGGTATTGATCTGGCACATAACCTCAGTTTTTGCCAAGATGGCGACGCTCAATTGGGGCCGCATTCCAGCGGCCTGAATCCAATTCGGTGTTATATTAGAGATCAGTGTTTCGCAGATTCAAATTTGTATTCTCTATGATATTTGAAATTAATTTCCTTTTTAGAGCAATGGCTATGTGTATATCTCTAATGTGTGGCCGTATCGGAAGTATCTTCGCAAGTTCAACCATTGGAATTTTGATAGAAATTAATTGTGAAGCCACATTTCTATTTTTTTCAGGAGTATGTTTCGGTGAGATTAATACTAATAGCACAAAATATGTGAGTCGATATTATAGCAAGCATGAAACATACCTATTTTTCTTTTAGCATGTGTCATTCTGTCCTGGTGGATCCCAAACTTCTCTCATACAACTGAGAGAACTACTTAAATAATTGTGCAATAAACAAGATAAATTATTGTGATATGTATATTTATTGTTGCTATTTGCCTATATAAAATGCTAATGGATTATATACTCGATTTCTTAACAAGATAAGCTTTGAGTGTATTCTAAATTTAATTTAGCAGTGAATAAGTTCAGCTCAGTAGATGCCTGTATTTTCATCGGAGAGAACTTACACACGTATATTTAGCAGTACGATGATAAATGACTGACCATCATGTCATCTCTTGAATCTTTGGGAACTACCCCATAGTTGGAATCAAAATTTGTGTTGGAACTGGGGCTATTTTCGAAACAATTTATTGCAAGTCATACTATTCATTATTATTATTATTATTATTTCAAGGATGTTAGCTTAGTAGAAAGTAGTGCTGTTTGCAGTTACAACTTGAATCTGCCCTTCTGAATTCTGCCGAATGAATAAATAATTATTTTGCAGTTTAATACAAAAATAAACACTCCTATATTATAAAATAACATAACGTTACAACATTTCTCACGTCACTAGCTCCTTCACCTACAAACAAATGATAAACACGTGAGCAGAAACTTTGCATATATATAAATTAGCTCCTTTGTTTACTTTACCTCCCAAATCCGGATAAGTTTACACGATAACACATATTCCAAGCAAATTAGTATCAATTTTATCTCGAATATTTTGCAACTCATTATCTAAATATATTATGAATATATACATAAGAAATTTCAGCACTTAGAATTATTTAGCTCCCAAAATTACTCACTAAAAGATCAATGTTTCAAGTTTGTTAAACTTTAACATATGTTTATTGTACTGTGAACAAATATTAAATAATAAGTGATTTAGAATCATGACAAGTGAGGAAAATAACGAGACAGCACAAGGATTAGAAGAATTTGAAAATGCGGTCGAGAAAACAGGTAACTCAGAAATTTAATCTATTTACGATTTATGAATTATGAAAGTTAAAACATATCCAATTACGAGTTTTGTGCTGACAATACATAATCCAGTAAAATCTAGTTCTGGAAGATTATATATTTCATATTTTCTTTTAAGGATTTGGGCTATACAACCTGATGCTCCTTATGTTAGGAGGCGGGACAATAATGACAATGATTGTAGAAACCATGGCAATGGCTTATGTTTTACCAGCAGCCCAATGTGATTTGAACTTATCAGTATCTGAAAGGAGTATCATTTCGTCAATAAGCTTTTTAGGTATTTCACAGTAACTAACAACGACATCTATTGTTCAATATTATTTTTTGTTGCAGGTATTGTTTTCAGTTCTCTTTTGTGGGGGTTTTTAGCAGATTTGTACGGAAGGAGGAGAGTTATGGTAATTTCTGTAGCTGTTAGTTGTTTCTTTGGTTTTCTGTCAAGTATCGTGCCATATATTTGGCTGTTCATAATATGCCGATTCATCAATGGATTTTTGTGAGTATCACTTTCTACTTACATTCGAAACATGGTATAATTATTGATTCCAGCGTGGGTTGCCCAGCTTCAGTGACAATTGCCTATGTCGGAGAGTTTCATTCAGCCAAATATCGTGGGAAAGTTATTTCTTGGACAGGAGCTTTTGTTGCAATAGGCTCTTTATATTTACCTGGTCTAAGTTGGTTGATTTTGCCTATGGAATGGGAATTTGGTATCCCTGGACTTGATATTGTAATGAAACCTTGGAGACTGTTGATAATCATGTTCAGTTTGCCAAGTTTCATAATTGCTCTGGTTTATCTACGATTTCCTGAAACACCAAAATTTTTGTGGTCGGTGGGAAAGTCCGAAGAGTCACTGGATGTCCTGAGAGATATGTACAGGATCAATAAAAGAAAACCGAAGTCCATGTTTCCAGTAAGTGAAATATCTATATTTTTTCTTTTGAAAGTGTCTGCCAATAGAAATTTTTTATTATTGGAATATATTCAATATTAAAATAATTTCAGGTTCTAAAATTCGAAGCAAACACATGTAAGAAACCAGATGCATTCGTAAATAAGGACTCACCTAAATCTATTTGGAAATTGGCAATACAAATCACAAAGACAATTTGGAATCAAATGGCACCGCTTTTTGAGTATCCATTACTTAAAAACGTCCTCCTTACATCTTTTCTACAGTTTGGAATTCAAGCAGGGTAAGCAAGTGTTTTTGTCACGTTCATTTATTATGCTAATTGTGAAGTCTAAATGCCAATTGTGTTACCATATTAAGTACTTAATAATTGTCAGAATACGGAAGATGAGAGGTGTTAAAAAATTATTATATGCAACACGTGTATAAACAAGTATTATAGCCCAATGTTGCAAAGCTTGAGCATTACTATCCAGTCGTCAATCTGTGTTGGGGTGGCTTTTTTTACATACAAGTCAAGAAGATATTAACTTATATTTGACGTTCATATCAAATATATTCTTAGTCAGATTTAGTCATAGCTCTTATCAAAAACTTGAAAAAAGTGAGTTAAACGGTGGGAAGCATGAGAATTCAATTTTCTTTCGTTTATCTGTACATTTTTTTTTAATTCGAAGAATAGATATTCATTCCAAGACTCTATGAGCCATAATTGTATTTTAAATGAGTTGACAATTCACAATCCGGTAACATGTTATTCTGAAAGATAATGAAATATCCGACTAAAATATATTTTAATGCCCGAGGGCATTATTTAAAAAAATAAGAAACAAGTTTCCTAGTTACAGCAAGTAACTAGAGTAATTTCTCTGGCAGAAATTACAAGGACAGGACAAACATTGCTGAAAATTTTGATTTAAATACAACAAAAGTCGGACATTAAACATTGAAGGCACCACAGGAGTTGAACAGACAATAATGCCTACGGTCAACGTATACACATTGGGGCCGGAGGCCCTCGGCAAGTACACGGTTCACCTCAGACAATATTATCCTCTTAACACCCTTGATACCCTAATTACTATAAGAGCCTCTCTCAAAAATAAGATCCAAAACAGAAAAAACGAGTGAGGACTTGATTGGGATTTGTAGTAGAAAAGCCATCAGGTCCACTAAAGGTCAGTACTCGGATTGGACGCGGGTCGAGTTTGGGCTTTTCGCAGGTGTGGCAAGATTGCTGAAAGCTTCCCGCAGATGCAGTATGGTTGCGGAAAGCTTTTCTCTGGTATGGAATGCTCTCCGCAGACGCAGAATATATGTCGTAGATGCAGAATGTGTTTTTCACAAGAATGAGATGATTGTGAAACGATATCATAACGTTCAGAATACGATGATTGATAGCCACTGGCCAACAGTTTACGAATTTATAAATTCTCCAGAAAAATTGGTGTCAATTTCAATGTATTTTGATATGGTGATTCCATATATAATACTCAATCTTCCTTGGTAGCTCTAGTTCCCGAGATATTTAAACTCTTCACATCCATTAACATTCAGGACGTGGATTTCTTTCCTGTTTTATCTAGCACATCTGTTAATTTGATAGTAAATATTACAATGACCACGGAAAGGAGAGCTTGTACGAACGCTCCAGACAGTTTTTGTTCCATTTGTGGTAAATATACCTTAATACAGTATCGTGAATATATCACAAATAAAAAAAACCTTCGGACTCCAAGAATGCGGCCATCGAGAGAGTCACTACTTATTGGTAATCAAAATGTGATGAATCCACATTTAGTGAATCGAGATCGAATTATATTACCACCGCTTCATAATAAACTCGGCATTAGGAAACAATTTATTAGGGCCCTTAACAAAGATGGTGAATGTTCTGCTTACCTATCAAATCTCCTGAGCTAAGTGCAGAAAAATTGGAAGTAGGTATTTTTGATGGTTCACAAATTAGACTGTTGATCAGAAATCCAAAATTTTGCTGAGCACATATGAGCTTGAAAAGAGGACCTGGAAATAACTCGTTTTCAAAATCCAAAAAGTCAGAGAACTATTTACAATTGGTACAGGACATGTTGTAAAATCTGAGAGATTTTTGGTGTAACAAGAACATTGAAGTTTTTAGTGAGAAACAGGATGAAAGATTTCATCAAGATATGAGTTATGGCAGAACGATACCAAGGATGTTGGGACACTTATATGATGGTATATTACCGCTGGAATCTCTGTCGAGACCTTGAGCAAGCTCCTTATTCCAGAAAGTCCTATAAAAGCTTAGATCATAAATAATATCTAGATGGAAGAAGCTGCGAACGGTTACGACGGAAAGAGATGGAAGATATATTGTAAGAATGCTGGAGAAATAAACTGCGCAAGCGTGACAATAATCAAATTTCGGTTTTTCAAGCCCGCAAAATGACAAACACATGATGCAATGAGTTTTTATTTCTTTAAAAAATATTTATATTCATTCATCGTTTTCTAGATGCAAAGTGCATCCTCTTAACATTAATTTCATAAATAGCAAATAGATTTCGATAGACATGCGCAGTTCCTTTCACTTCATTATTCTTTCTTTATATTTTATTTCTTTGTCCCTCTAACGTAAACTGTATTTTTCTCTCTTTCTGGCATAACCGTTCGCAAAAATGTGTTGTGTGATATGGGACTTCTTCCATCTAGATATTATTTATGATCTAAGTATAAAAGACAATATTGTATGGACTAAAATCAACTTAAGTGCGTAAAAGTATACATTTTCGTAAGAATTTATAGCCTGTATGTAGTTCAAAAACAAGAGCTGCTAGAGTAAAACTAGTGCTAGTTTCGAAATCAGCACCCTCAATTTAACCAAAAACGATCAACCTGGGAAATTTTTCTGTGTTGACAAGTGATAGTGATTTAACAGGGATGCAGCGTTGAAATAACGTTGAATCACGATCTAAAATCAACACTTTCTTACAACTTTACAAGCCAGTAATGTATATTTCAAAGTCACTAACGTTTATTCAATGCTTTTCTGCAACGTTCATTCAACATTGGTTTTCAAACGTTGTTGTTCTTCAATGTTAATTTATTGTTGTTCAAGTTGTTCAAATGCAATTGTTATAGGGAAATATCACTGTTGTGTACAACGACGAAAGTTTATGAAACCATAATACATAATTGAGTCAGATAATCAACAAAAATAACATCAGAGAAAGCACAGAGCGGTTTCAGAAGTAGAGACTCTGTGTAAGACCATATATTTACGCTTAAACGAATGACAGAAATAACGATGAGACATGTTGACAAACATATATAATAATAATAAATATTGAAAAGACATTTGATAGAAAACAGAGGGAGAAAATGTGAAGAATCTTAGAACAGAGAAATATGAGTGAACAACTTTTACAAGCAATCGAAAGTATTTATAGAAAAACAGCAAACTACATAAGAACAGGAAACGAAGTTACAGACGAATTCACGACCACTCAGGGATTAAGACAAGGAGAACCTTGAGTCCGACACTATTTATTATATCTAGACAATATTAGGAGGAATACAAAAACAAAACAAGGACAACTGAAATAGGACATAATAAATTAGAAAGAATAACGTTGACAGAATGTGCATTTGCAGATGACCTGGCAATTTTCGCCAAAAGTGAAGAAGATATGTAGCACAACTTAAATGGATGGAACGAAGAACTACACAGATATAACATGAATATCAACATAGGTAAAACAAAGACCATGATAATAACCAAAGAAAATATAACAGTAATTTGAAAAACAATAAAATATCTAAAACCACAAAAATGGCTGTATATACAAACCAACTATTATGCAGAAGTGAGCTTGAGCTCTGGATCAAAGAGATAGAAGTAGAACATAGGCGACTGAGATGAGATTTCTGAGGAGAAAAGGAGTACAAAGAATAGACAAGATAAGAAATTAAGAAATATTAAGGAACCTACAGACTGAAAGTATATAAATTACAATAGAAAGGTGACAACTAGCATGGTACAAACATCTAACAAGAATGACAGGTGATAGACAAACCAAACAAGTGTGGAAGGCAAGAAGTACAAAGAAAAAAGGAATATTGAAAAGGAATAGCATCAACACAAACGAAGCAAAGAAAAAATAATTGAACCGAAAACAATTGAGAGAATTAATTCAAAGTATAAATTAAAGAGCAATTTTGACACTCGAATGGGTACCAGAGATTTGAATAGATGATAATAATAATAAGAAATGTAGTTGTGTATTTTTTGATGTGCGCGAGACGGCCCTTTGTTTTGTTTGATGCTCAAGTTTTGTTCCATTCAAGTGACGAATAGTGTGAGTTTAATATGAATTTTCCAGGGCTCAGGGCGTATTCATGTGGGTCCCAGAGATATTCAACCGAGTTGCATTTTTCGCAACAGAAAATCCAAATGATAGTGTCACAGTCTGTAAGGCCTTCAACAGCCAAAATTTACTCACCCCTACTAATTTTTCAGATGTATGTTCCACATCATCTAAAAGAAAGGATATTGTAATAGTAATATTTTTTTTACAGTATTCGGAAGTACTAGGAGAATATAACTGTTCTGATGTAGTGAATGAAGGTGTTTTTATGGTAACTCTGATATTTGGATCTATATATACGTGTGTTTTCATACTTATTGGATTTATTGTCAATATAGTTGGCAAAAAACTGCTCCTGGGTAAGTAATAATCAATTTAATTCGCACCCTCATGTCTAAGATATTTTGGATGCGACTAGAAATGCCTTAGTGTTAAAGCAGAAAAGTTGTGTTATCGAGTGAAATGATTTTAGTGATAATAATTCTGATAACAAGCTCTGGAGGTGCCCTAATAAATTCCATGCAATCATTGGAAGCTATTATAATATGCCTTGGAATGTACCTGATGATGGGTCCTTGCATGAACATTGTATTCAGCGTTCAAGTAGATTTATTCCCAACGCAATATCGAGCAAAAGCTGTAGCTATTTCTCAAATTTTTGGAAGATTCGGAGCAGTTACTGGTAGTAGTTTAGTTGGATTTCTTTTAGGATGGAACTGCATATCAGTATTTTATACTTTCTCAGCAGTCTATATAGGTAAAAAAAATATCGGAAGCAAAGAGTGTTTATTGATTTTTATTATTGTAGGTTTAATTGTTCTATCGTTGATGTTACCTATACCATTTTTTGTTAGAAGAAAGAAGACTTGAAACAATTTGAACATGCACTCAATTGAACTACTCAATTTTTGTAATTATTTATTTTGAAATATATTGATCATATAGGATAGAGTATTTACGGAGCTTTTTGAAAACAGAATGTAATGCTGCTTTGCATTTATGAGATATTTTTCACTGATTTGTCCATAGAACCGAAAACCTTTTTCAAACAAACGTATATAAGCGCCACGCTTGGAACTACTCACTTTATTGCTGCAGGTGTAGATGGCAGCAAAAGTCTCATATTGTGGCTACTCATAATAAGGTTGATCTGAAAATCAATTATTTGAAATAGGACTCCACATATTGCACAAGAATTGGCTATTTGCGGCAAAAGTATTTAAATTCTGTAGCTTCTTGATATCCACACTAGATGTCTATAACTGAATATTTAAATTAAAGCCAGAAACCTGTGAGAGCCTTGTATTTTAGCTAGTAGGTGGCAGCAGTATGTATGGAGATAAACTATATATATTTATAAATATAGTTTGAATGAGTTAGTTTGAGTGAGTCAATGTGAGTTTATAATCTTTGAGGTAATTGTTATTGATAATACAATATTTTTCTTGGAACTTCAATTTTTTAACAGTTCTAGATTGGAAAATTTGTACTTTCCGACAACTATTTTTTCGTACACTGTTCAATGAGTTTCTTGCTACAATAATCTATTTTGGGCAAAAAAGAAAATTTCTATGTGAATACTAACTATACCTTAAGAAATATTATATAAATCGTATATTGTTCAATAGACTGGCGACGCGCGACAGGCAGAAGGAAATAATGTCTTACAGACTGCCATTCTTATGGTTGTAAGCCTAAGAAATTTGCATCAATAAATCTCTGCTAGGTGTTGATGCATATTAAAAAATTGAAGAATCATCTAGATGATGAAAGCGCATTCTTGACAGCTCATGAATGTTTGTTACTTAAGAGATTTTGCGAATTATCATCTTCCACAATTACTGAGCTTGAAATCAAGCAGTTTGGGCAAACTTACGAAACAGCAGCTTCTATTTAATACTAGTTTTAAGTTGATTATTAGATAGGTACATAATTTATGCATGTACAAACTCAAAAATACCTTTTAATCTTCATTGTTTAGCTATTAACTGACAGGAGGTCAAGTGCTGTACCTTAAAATAATAATTTGATCTTTATCAAATCTATATAGAAGAAATACACCAGAAGTAAACAAATTTTCATCCAATAATAGTGATTCATTCTAATAAGCTTCAAATTTGCGTCAAACAAGTCATTGAATAAATCTCGGACAGATTTGACAACTGTACATAATCATAGTGACACCCACGGCTAAAGTTGTAACTAAATTCTTATCTACTTGAATAAACTTCAGTTGCCATATCCCTAATGTCATATATATCTATGGACATTGCTTCACTTGAAACAAGTAATTGAATAATTTAATCTTCCACAATCACTGAGCTTGAATTAAAGCAATTTGTGCAAACCTACGAAACAGCAGCTTCTATTTAGTACCAGTTTCAAGTCTGTAAATAGTATAGTTGCTGAGAACTCAACGTCACGCCAGCCAGCCAGCCAGCCAGTCAGCCAGCCAGACAGCTTAAGTGAATATAATAGCGCTTTTTTCCAAAAAATGCGCTAAAAATGAGATTTGATTAGTAACAAAAAATTGATTTTTACAATCTGCCATTTTTTCGAACGTTAGGCAAGTTTTACTAGAAGTCCATTGTAAACAAATGTTCCTAGCAATGCAATGAATTTGCGAATTCAGCTAAGTATGTTTCATTTTGGAACTTATGTAGACCATCTGCCAATAAGTTCTCACTTGATTTTGCACACTTGCCTTACAAGCAAAAACATGGCAGACGGTAAAAAGTAATTTGAAGAAGTGCTAAAGGGGTGAAATGATAATCATAATAATGATAGTAATTTATATAATCAATCTATACATTTTTCAGAATTTTATTGAAAAAGAACAACTTTTGATTTTAAATTCTGTATATTTATTATAATTTATATTATTATTATCATTATAATTATAAAAGTTACACTGCTCCACAGCAGGAACAATACATACAAACAAAGAACAGAAAAAACAGTAGAATCACAAAAGAAAAATATAGATATGCTTACGAACAAAGGCAATTACAATATGGAGGAAATAAAATGAAATATCTTGACACATTCAAATTTGTTGTTGAAAATATCATTTTTGTAGTAACAACGCTGATATAAAACACATTTTTTTGATCGGAGAAGTATGAAATTGGTTAGTTCGTAGGTTGGACAGAAAGAAAGATACGTTGGAGCGTGAGTAATAGCAAGCAATGTGTATGTTGAGGAGACTCAAGAATAAGGGATCATCAATACTGCCATGCAATAATAATTTATGCTGATAATTCACTGAAAATCTCTGCCTTTTCTCATAGAGACTTTTCATTTCAAACATATTCAAAGACTTTGATAAGAGACGTTGCTATCGGTATAATATCAAATAACTCTAAAGAGCATATACTTGAGAAACTTCTTTTGTACATTATCTACATTTTGGTATATTTCATGCGAAGGACTCTAGATCAAGAAGCAATATCCTAATTTGGAACGAACGATGGAATGATAAAGCTTGAATATCGATCGAGTATTGCTGAACTGTCGACTGTTCCGTATGACAAAACGTAGAATAATCAATAATAGATATAATAAAATATAAGAAGAGAACTTATGTTTGGCCGATGAGCCATTGGTAATTTTGCCATCAGAAGTAAAGGGCTGGTCAGGTGTTGAGGTGAAATTAAGTCGAATTGTCCTGAAAGAAATATGAGTTTGAACCACAATGCTCTGTAAGATTTTTTCAGAAATCAATTTCCCGCAACAGGGCATTTCCGGTTGAGTTTCGGTAACTAGATCCGATATAAAAATGGTACACCTGCCTCAAAGGTTGGATAGGATAACTGGCAAACAGATAGACCGCTGAGTTCACCGAATAGATAGTTACCAGTACTATAATGAACATTGCTGCTTGCGGTACATGCGAGTTTATCGATTCACCCACTCTTGGAACAACGCCGTTGCCCACTATAATACACAGTACGTGCAGTTAGCATACACATGATAATGTAACACCGGGGGTACTAGCGGCGATTTCCAACTCGGCACATTTACAGGTAGTCTCTGCTAATGACTCCCCAACTCTGCACATACGAGTATCTCAGGTACCTGCAATGATACCCAACTCGGCACACTTGCAGGTAGTCAGGACATTCTAATGTTTTTAAATAAAATAAAATCAATTTTATAGTTTCTTTTTTATAATCATACAAAATTTGACATACAATAATACAAAATCAAAAAATAAGTAGGCTGCATCGTACAATAAAAATAATAACTCGATCTCTGGACTTGCTCATAATATGGAAAAATGCTTTGCACTTTCGATTAACACACCGCTACCTCACTCCATCAGATAAAAATTTTTGATTTGATTTATTGAATTTATGTTGTTCTACAATCAATAGTGTTTTTTCACGTTGGCTAGCTATAGTTGGCGAATTGATCCCTTTGATGTTATTGATTGAATTGTTAGATTGATAATAGATAGCCACTAGACACAAAATTTTAATTTATATTTTTCTTAGGTGTTGAACCGATAATAGGGATGGGTTTTTCTGCAAACACTTGTTTAAGATGTGCCGAGTTGGTCATAAGGATTACCACCAACCCTTGACTGATGTCCCATCGGTAGATTCGATGTGCCGAGTTGGGGTGTGCCCGGTACTAGGTTCCAGAAGTTGAGCCACTAGCACGTTGTACGACACCTACGCATGGCTATCAGTACTGTAATGCCCTAACGATGTCTGCAACACACGAAGGCTGGTTGAATAATCCACTCTTGGAACAACCCTGTTACACAAAGTACATTTGGTTGGCAACAATCACCGCAGTCACACGGTCAAGGTATTAGCACCGATGGCATTGGTACCCCAAGTATCCAATGATACCAACACTTCAAAGAAAAATGATCATATCACACGCACACTCAGCGTTGCGGCACTACAAGTTACGCTAGACATACCAAACTCATAAAAGTCAATGACTGAAAAACTCATCAATTGATAGAAGTTTTCGGCTACTTCACAATACTGAATTGAATAATATGCAATCAATGCACAACACAGATAAATTGAACGCTCAAAGTTTGACTTCAAAGTGACGCAAATGTGTGCAGTATACGCTTCCTGTATGGCTCGACCTTGAAAGTGATTAGGGTTGTTCATTCCAAACTAGATTTTATGTATACTATGGTTTTTGGGTCATATTGATATAGCAGGGTGTGTCAAGAATATGTTCGTATTCCGAAGACAAAGATTTGGGTCAGGCCATACTAATGAATATTTCTTGCAAAAGCAGAAAACTATTTTTAAATCAAAAAGCTACATTATTTATTATCTTTTTGCTGCTTTTTTTGAATTCATAGATAAACAAACGTCAAGACCATTCCATAATGTTACCCCAATCCTCTTTTCTCTACATCCGTATCGTATTTTCATTAAATTTGTCCCACCAGAGCAATTCGCACAGCTATGTTCTTTTATCATGCTGTGTTACCGTTTCTCACGGTACCTAGCATCGTTTCCGGGTCATTGGATATTGCGGTCGGCTATGAATTAAAATTAATTATCTGTTGTTTCATATAGAGCATTTTTACTTCCAATAATTACCATTACTGAGATAACGAAAGTAATGGTTGGTGATACAAGTAATTTGTGAGATTCCTATATTGGGCTGAAATTGAAATAATATAATAGAATCAAAAATAGAGTGAGAATTTTTATTGGCAACTAGCTACATCTCCTGTACCATGGATTTAACTCAATAGAATTTTGCACAACTACAACTAATACGCTACAGACTACGTTACGCTAGTTCATATCTCTTATAGATCAGATCATTAGAAACACAATACCTTACAAATCAAATGCAAAAAGAGCAATATGACCAAGAGAAATGATGCATTGTGATGCTGCAATCAACGACGTGAAGTACATGGATAAATGAATCTAGACAGGGCAACATCAGAACTGCAGTGTACTAATGCAGATCTTGGTCAATGTTGTTGTAAATAAACATTCGCGGGTGGCGATGGTTACAAGTGACCGTTAAATGAGTGGGTGGTGGGTGCAGCAAATGACATCAAAGATATGGAGAATAAACAGGTCTGTAATCAGATTATTTGATGTATAGCATCAATAGATACAAAAATTATCAAGAAATGCATGCACAACTATCAAATTTATAGTAAAGAAATTTGTGCTATTATTTGATACATACGTGCATCAGGGAGTGAATTTTGTTTCAGTCTTAAATATGAAATAAAGTTGTCTAAATAATATTTGTGAAGTTAATTGAGAGTGACATTATCTTGAAATTTTTCTCCAAATAAGTCGTCATTTAGCCACAAGAAAATAAAATTACTTCAGAGTTTCTCGAAACGAGATACATGCTGTCATCTTTTCGATTCTCTTGAACTAACAAGTTTCCAATAGAGAGCTCATATTTCCTAAATAAATGATTTTAGATTTATTAATTAACCTTGATTTGGAAGTTTATATTATGTTATTCATTTCAAAACCAACTTCAGTCTTCTATCGTTCAAATCCACAAATAATAAGGGGTAAAATAATGCAACGAGAATTTGGTCATACTTTTCATCTGCCCAACAGATAACCGTAAATTTATGAGTCAATTTCTAGTGAAGGGTTTATATTTGGAAAACTTTTGGCAAATTTGAATAAATTTTTTAATATGCTGATTTCATGGATTAAAATTTATATTGAAATATATTTGGTTGGCAAGTCAACAACAGTTATTTTATTGCATACCTTCTCAGCGGAAGCGTCAAATTTAACTTAGCTGACGATCAACGCGTCGCTTGCCGGCATTGTGTTCATCCGAATAATTCTTGAATCACTACTCAAATAATAAATATAAATCAATATTTATACTTGTAAGAATTTAATGAAAAGTATATTGCAATCAAACCTGATGTATAAAAGCTCGTACGTCAACAATCAACACATTTTTGAATAGGCACTAGTTTGCTTAGCTATACAAATCAATTAGGAATCTGCGAAAAGGCAATACAAAATTGCTGAAAGAAAAATAGATTAGAACCTGAAAAGCAAAGTTTATTAGTCAACTTACGTCCTTTTGTTGATTCGTTGTGGGTGGTAATGATGAATTGAAGAAGCTGAAAGGGAATTTTTCATGAATTACATTCATTCAACATTCGTTCAACATTCAAACGTGTTTTGTGTGTGTTTCGCGCTTATTCGACGGATATGTTCATTCGGGAAGCTATCTAACGCGAGTGACTGTTGCTTTTAAACTTCGCGAGATTATTCAAAAGTGCTCAGATATATTATGCTACTGATATTGCCTCTACTATCCCAATAAGTGCCTGAGCGCTCAGACACCCAAGCACCGGTGTGCTCGTCGTTTGCAAAAAAAATATAGGTTGTTTCGAATAGGTGGCCAATGCATATTCCGAGGCCCGCGATACCGCCTAATTACGCGATATAGTAACCTTAAGTAACGGTCTCAGCTAATGTTGCTTCTTGAACTTAATCAAGGACCCCCGCCAGCTTCCATATTTTCCGACTTCCGATAGGTACATATCGAGAGTATGCCATTACTCCCCAGTTAGTTCGCTCGTTCGCCCTAGAACTCATTGCAAACACACGCGGTGGTGTTCACCAGGGGGGTGCCTCTCGTAGTAGTACCTACAGTACCTACGTGTGCACTGATTCCCACGTTGGACCTTTCATTACAGGCCTTTGCAAAAAAACCAAGACATTTGATCAATTTAATACATAATAAAAGCAAAGACTAACATCGCAAATACGTGCACCTAACGTACACGCAATGCGCAACAAAATCACCCCAATTTACATACTTAAATACAAAAAAATTTGATCTCTACGTTAATAAGCAATATTTAAAGCCCCAATATACCATAAAGCACTTTTAAACAACTATTTTTCAATGTTTTGTTATAGAGCAACGCGATATTTAACTTTACCGTACGACTCCAGCAGCAACAGTGAATGCTACGCAGCGAAGTCTAACTTCATTTATTTTGAATCTCCGAAGTACGTTCGGCTGTCTATAGCGCGCAATGCTAACGAGAGAGAACTCAATATCAAAAGATACCTCGTAGCGCTTATACAGTTTACGGCCAAGCCCGCTCAAAACCAAACTAAACAAGATTGTGCAACATTAAAACTTAATTTAATAAATTCTGGAATTGAAATTGATGAACAAATTTGTATTTTGTATGTAAAATGGATGAAAATATTCAATTAATATTAAAAAAAAGTGAATTCAAAATGCACTTTAAATGCAAATAACAACTTTGCCAAAATATTATTTGATAATACGTGATTATTCATTGACATAATATTATTTTCATTTTTTTGACCGTTTATTCTCTGAAATTAAAACAAAAAGTTGTTGAAGCTCAAATATTTCAAAATTGCTCAATGAATATAGATTTATGCAGCACAAGCTATACATTCAAAAATTAAATACTCTGAAAGACGAATAATAATTTACTCCAATCAAAATATTCTTTTTTTGCGTATACCAGGAGTTCTAGAAAACTCAAATTGGGGGTACGCGCTCTAGATGGATGTGAGTATATACAGAATAATTGGCAGTCATTAATTGTAATTGATGCACGAGCTATAGATTTGCAAATTAAATACTCTAAAAGACAGGTAATAATTTTTTATATTGAACCGCTCAGAATAATATTTTTTTGGCGCATAATGGGGAAATTGTAAGACTCAAATTTAGGGTACGTACTCTAGTTATAATAAATATCACTGTTAGCCCAGTTGTCAGAGATAAATTCAAACCAAAATCTCTCATAAAATGTGATAACGCTGTAACTGGGTTTCTAGGTACTTTTTTGGATGTAGAAAACGATAAAAAAATCTTTGCTGCTCTAAAGTGCACGCTAAGTTCATAATCTCGAAAGCAGAATTGAAAATTTTTATATCGAAAAAATTGATAAAGTTTATAAAAACAATATGAATATTCTTTGTGAATGAGTACCCGGGGGTTTTTTGGGATGCTGAATAATAATTTGATATAAGATTTTCAAAATTAAGAATGGCGAATACAATAGGTCGGCAATTTGGAACGTATCAAAAATTTTCAATCTCTATATTCTAAAATTCAATTAATATATTTTGAAAGGGTGAACAGATAATATGAACACAGCTTTTCTGCTGACTAAGATCACTATATTATAATGAAGTAAAAATTAAAATGGTGTATTCAATATGGAGGTTTTCAAAATGAGTGAGAATTTGTCAATAAATGGACAAATGAATAAGATGTTTTTCGAGAAACAATTGAAAAACTGATAGAAATTCTGTTTCAAACTTGTATTTACTGTCTTCTTATTCTTTGGGATTATAAATATCTCAAACATCGCTGTTTTGCTCTTGCACTGAAATTTTAGGTGAATTTCTAAAAACTTCACCTGTTAAACAAGAACCACATATTGCAGAACTCAGTAAGTTTGTTTATTCACAATTACAAGCTCTCCCACATCTTTTTCTGCAATAATTGCAAAAAATCAGATCCAAAAGAGATTTAAAAGTTGGCAGTTTTGTCATTTTTACAGGACTGGGTATCTTTGAACTAGAATCATCCATTTCCCAATTAATATTTGCTTATAACCTGAATGCGTAGTCAAAAAATAATTGATATATTCTTGGAGCTCAGGATTTCAACTTGAATTTTTTCTTTTTTCATAATTTTTTGAAGCTCAACTTCAAGTCTCAGGAATAAGAATGAGCAAAGAACATGCATTTTTTCGTATATTTCTTATATTGAAGATTACTCAAACAGATCAAGTTGTATCGATTTCTGAATTATCTAAATTGATAACAACCGTTTTTGAAAATGAAAATATTGTCGAATTAATGCTACGAAGAAAAATTAATATTCTAAAACATGAGTTTTATCAAACAGAGACAATGTTTATCATTTCAATCATATTAACATTGAAAGTGAAAGTATAGTGATGATAAATGTACAAGGATTTAACTTTTTCATACCTCTATTAATAATTATCTACATTTCCATAAAAGTCAGTGGGAATTTTAGAGATCTCAATTTCCGGTCGAATTTTCTATGAGAGAAAAAAAAATTATTGTAAACTAATGTCTCTTTCAGAAAGCTTGGAGCCTCCACTTTAAGGTGCTTTTTTATTCTCTTGTTGTGCATATATTTTAGATAAAGAAACTTTAGTTTTTCCCCGAACGCCTTGCTTGAATATTTGTATTCAGCGGCTTGGCGCGCGTGGAGTTTTCGAGTTCGTTTTCGTATTTTTAATAATTTTTAGCGCATTTTTTGTAAGAAAGCGCTATTACATTCACTTTGGCTGTCTGGCTGGCTGGTGTGACGCTGAATTCTCAGCAACTATATTATTTACAGACTTGAAACTGGTACCAAATAAAAGCTGATGTTTCGTAGGTTTGCACAAATTGCTTTAATTCAAGCTCAGTGATTGTGAAAAATTTAATTATTCAATTACTTGTTCCAGGCGAAACAGTGCCCATAGATATATATGACATTAGGGATATGGCAACTAAAGTTTATTCAAGTGGATGGATATTTAGTTACAACTTCAGCCGTACGTGTCACTATTATTATGTACAGTTGTCAAATCAGTCCGGGATTCATTCAATGACTTTTTTGACGCGAATTTGAAGCTTATTAGGATGAATTATTATTATTGGATGAAAATTTGTTTACTTTTGGTGTATTTTTTTTATATAGCTTTGATAAAAATCAAATCATCATTTTAAGGTACAGTACTTCATCTCCCGTCAGTCAATAACTAAACAATGAAGATTGAAAGGTATTTTTGAGTTTGTACATGCATAAATTATGTACCTATCAAATAGTCAACTTGAAACTAGTACTAAATGGAAGCTGCTGTTTCGTAAGTTTGTCCAAACTGCTTGATTTCAAGCTCAGTAACTGTGAGAAATGGTAATTTGCGAAATCTCTGAAGTAACAAGCATTCACGAGCTGTCAAAAATGCGCTTCCATCATTTAGATGATTCCTCCATTTTTTGGGGAAAAGCGCTATTATATTCACTTTGGCTGTCTGGCTGGCTGGCTGGCGTGACGTTGAGTTCTCAGCAACTATACTATTTACAGACTTGAAACTGGTACTAAATAAAAGCTGCTGTCTCGTAGGTTTGCACAAATGGCTTTAATTCAAGCTCAGTGATTGTGGAAGATTAAATTATTCAATTACTTGTTTCAAGTGATAGATATATATGACATTAGGGATATGGCAGCTAAAGTTTATTTGAGTAGATAAAAATTTAGCTACAACTTCAGCCGGGAGTGTCACTATTATTATGTACAGTTGTCAAATCTGTCTGGGATTCATTCAATGACTTGTTTGACGCAAATTTGATGCGTATTAGAATGAATTATTATTATTGGATGAAAATTTGTTTACTTTTGGTGTATTTTCTTTCTATAAATTTGATAAATATCAAATTATTATTTTAAGGTACTGCACTAGACCTCCCGTCGGTCAATAACTAAACAATGAAGATTAAAAGGTATTTTTGAGTCTGTACATGCATAAATTATGTACTTATAAAATAGTCAACTTGAAACTAGTACTAAATGGAAGCTGCTGTATTGTAAGTTTGCCCAAACTGCTTGATTTCAAGCTCAGTAACTGTGGGAGATGGTAATTTGCGAAATTTCTGAAGTAACAAGCATTCATGAGCTATCAAAAATGCGCTTTCATCATCTAGATGATTCTTAAATTTTTTGTAAGAAAGCGCAAATTGCTTAGACTCAATCTCAGTGATTGTAGAAAATTAAATTATTCAATTACTTGTTCCAGGTGAAACAGTATCCATAGATATATATGACATTAGGGATATGGCAACTAAAGTTTATTCAAGTGGATAAAAATTTAGTTACAACTTTAGCCGCGCATGTCACTACTATTATGTACAGCTGTCAAGTGTCCGGGATTCATTCAATGACGTTTGACGCGAATTTGAAGCTTATTGGAATGAATTATTATTATTTGATGAAAATTTGTTTACTTTTGATGTATTTTTTTAATATAGCTATGATAAAGATAAAATTATTATTTTAAGGTACAGCACATGACCTCCTGTGAGTCAATAACTGAACAATTAAGATTAAAAGGTATTTTTGAGTTTGTACATGCATAAATTATGTACTTATCAATTGGTCAACTTGAAACTAGTACTAAATGGAATCTGCTGTTTCGTAGGTTTGCCCATACTGCGCCATTTCAAGCTTAGTAATTGTAGGAGATGGTTATTTGCGAAATCTCTGAAGAAACAAGCATCCATAAGCTCTCAAAAATGCGCTTTTATCATCTAGATGATCCTGCCATTTTTTATATTGATGCAGAGTTTTTTTTATGTAACTTATAAAATAATTTTGAGCTAAATATCCTGCTATTTCGGGTGGTAATATTAGTTTTTTGATTTTTATTTTTTATTTTTCGAGATATAGGGCAAAAACAAAATTTTCGATTTTGTTTTCAAGATTATGGAATTAGCATACACTTTAGAGCTGCAAAGATTTCTTTATTTTCTTCTACACCCAAAAAACTACCAACGAGCCAGATTCCAGCTATATCACATTTTATGAGAAGTCAAAATCTCTTACAACTGGACTATTTGGTAATTGAATAATTGATCGTGAGCGTCATTCCGGGAACGCTCTTAAAATTACCAATAGTTTCGATAGATATAACAGGCAACGTTTCAACGTAAGGAGCTTTGTTATTGATTCCTGTCTTGAATTGATGAGTTATAGAAGACACCACCGTCATTATATAGTAATGACCGAACTATACTCATGCCTTATTCTGACTGCAGCTATCTTAGGTACTTTGAACCACTATTGCAAGCAATGCGTGAATCAAGTGCCTACGTATATGCCAGTACTATCAGCATGTGGATGCGTAGAGGATTTTCTGTGAATTCATATTGGTAGCACTGTCCATTTGATATGTCAACTTGTGCTCGATAACTGCAAAAATATTGAAGATGAGGATGCTGGAATCCTACAATGAGGACTCTCCTATCACAAATTGGAATGAATGGTATCTAAATACAGTATTTCTAGGAAAGCTGGTATGTCAGTACCGTACTTAGATGTAGTGTGATATATGTGTCCTTGTTCTAAACTAAGCTAGACGGAAATAAAGTATTCTACGAACGTATTTACACATTGCGGTCTCTATGAACAAAAACATGAAGCTCTTGCATCTAACGAATGATAGCCAGGTCTATGAGCCTGGGCGTAAAGTCACGTTGATTAATTTATAGTTTGAACATGGGTGTAGATTATTTTCATGGACAATGCTACACAGATTGCAGTGTTTCTGCCGTACCAGTGACTGCAAAACTACAATGCAGGGACTGAATGTCTATTGCAGTACTTTACACTTTTATAAGCAATTATTATTATTGTTTTTGACGCATTTTTTGGAAAAAAGCGCTATTATATTCATTCTGGCTGTCTGGCTGGCTGGCGTGACGCTGACTTCTCAGCAACTATACTATTTACAGACTTGGAACTGGTACTAAACAGAAGCTGCTGTTTCGTAGGTTTGCACAAATTTCTTTAATTCAAGCTCAGTGATTGTAGAGGATTAAATTATTTAATTACTTGTTTCAAGTGAAACAATACCCATAGATATATATGACATTAGGGATATGGCAACTAAAGTTTATTCAAGCAGATAAAAACTTAGTTACAACTTTAGCCGTGGGTATCACTATTATTATGTACAGTTGTCAAATCTGTCCGAGATTCATTCAATGATTGTTTGACGCGAATTTGAAGCTTATTAGAATGAATTATTATTATTGGATGAAAATTTGTTCACTTTTGGTGTATTTTTTTTACATAGCTTTGATAAAGATCAAATTATTATTTTAAGGTACAGCACTTGACCTTCGTCAGTCAATAACTAAACAATGAAGATTAAAAGGTATTTTTGAGTTTGTACATGCATAAATTATGTACCTATCAAATAGTCAACTTGAAACTAGAACTAAATGGAAGCTGCTGTTTCGTAAGTTTGCCCAAACGGCTTGATTTCAAGCTCAGTAATTGTGAGAGATGGTAATTTGTGAAATCTCTGAAGTGACAAGCATTTATGAGCTGTCAAAAATGCGCTTTCATCATCTAGATGATTCTTCCATTTTTTGAAAATATGTTGTACCAATTGCAAAACTTTCCAGAATGATGTTCTACAACTCGAAGCTTTCTAAAACGCCAGGACCTTGCAGACTTCTTTATATTTATCTCTTTCAAGTTCCTGACCAAAACGCCATGGAATATTTAAGGCAAGTTCGAACTGAACACAAAACAATTTCTGGCTTTCTCGCGAAATGTAGGTTGATACTCCGTGGACACATGCAAATGCAGTTTCATGCATTTAGAATGAAAATGTTTGTGGATGTATTTCTTTTAAAACTGATGAAAAATACAAGGATCATGGCACTTTTGGGAATTGTTGTATTAGTCTATAAGCAACACTGACGTTTTCAAGTCTTACAAACTACCCTATTTCTTCCAGAAAATGCTAGAATCAGTTTGAATATAAATACATGGTATTTGAAGATAAACTTTAATTAATTTTTAGGTAGAATCACGACCCTAAGTCATTTCTCCATCCCATGCATTGAAATTATTCACTATGTGGTGTTTTTAATGCAATCATAGTTGAATTATAAAGCTATTCGGGGTGTCGTACAGAAAGCAGTACTGCATGGAAGTCGAGTAGAAGCCAGAAGGACCTTGCCCCATACATCACCAAGACAAACGGCCACTAAATTCATGTCCACGTCAGACTTAGTAAGCAACCCTTCCTGACGAAACCAGTGTCGTGCGTGTGGGTCGGTCTCGAGGGAACTCAGACAAAGATTATAGCCCACTTTGACATAACAAGGCAGGTAAATTACTGGTTTGTAGGTCTGCAATAAAGTTCCGCTGCTATTTTCGTTTTTGACATAATTTGTTAGCTGTCAAGCGAAATTGTTCTTGACAGATATTTACATTGATTTTATGATTAACTCATTTTTTAGTATTACAGGTATAAAATCTTCTTGTGAATATTTTATTCATTTTTTTTTGTAAGATGCAGTCAACTTATTCATTATTTATTTATTGAGATCTAAATGTTTCCATTATTTTCATGTTGCTATACCAGTTTTGATCTTATCTTTCGATTGATTATCGCTTGTAATTATACAATGATACAGTGCTTGCTTCGATTGAAAAAATTCATGTGGCGCCTATGGTTTTATCGAAGCGTTCCCCCGAATTACACATACTCTGCTTTTAATTTAATTTCCCGCCAAGCTTCGAGGCTGACGAATGCGCACCTCGGAATATTCGAAATTACACCACTTTTCTTCCTTGACAACACAGGTAGTGCCTTTTATATTGCTACTCAATGCTACGAACAACGGAGATGACAATTATCCGATCATAAATCACTTCTTCCAATTGCTTCTTCCGCAAGGTAGCTGATGAACGACAAATGGATTTTCTCGTTAAGCTGATCTTTTCAAAAATCGATCCGTTCCATCTCTCATGGTATGGCGGAACCAATTCACGGATCGTCGATCTGAATGATCCAAATTACTATTACTTAGCTGATATTTTTCTTAATGTCTATGAACAATGCCTCATATTTCTTCAAACATAGATTCTTGAGTTTGGCGGTTTGTTGAGACCATATCATGCAACCAATAGTTCTTCGATAGTCTTTCGAAATTCAAAATGTGGTTCATCATCTAACTGTGTACTGCCATACTGGGAATGTGAGATTGTGTCACGTAAAATATAGGTATTGGGACAACAAGAGCAACATTCAACTTTAACCTAATTTCATCTGCAACTCTTCCGCAATGTAATTATAATTTTAAATCGTACCCATTCCAAGAGTTTGAGTTATACTAAAACAATAATTATTGAGAAAGTTAGAGCACACAGTCGTGATATTAGGGGAGACCGAGAAAAGTTGTGATAATTCTTATTTCAACCGACATATCTCAGTTAAGAGATATTCTATATTTATAAACTGTAGAACTCAATGTAGCTCAATCCATACTGTTTAAGGAACAATCATCAAAGTTTATGCGAGTATTAAAGTATCTGAGAAAATCTACTAAAACAGAAACAACTTTCCGTGTAACAACTCTCCTAGTACTGAGGTAAGATGTGACAGATACCAAGGTAAGTGGTGACACCTATGTATTTGAAGCCCAGTGACTCACAAAGTGGTCCACATGAATCACTGGGTCCACATGAGACTAGATGGAAGTCTACGTTGACGGGAAAGAATATTTGGGGCTCACAAGTTTTAAAAAGAGGTTCAAGAAACGGGATTTGGGATTCACCGAAACCAGTAAAACTTAAGAAGTGGTCTATGAGAAAAAAATGTTCGAGAGCCTCTGATTTAGACTATTTGGTGAATGAAAAATACTAATATAACGAGATTCAAGAAACTGAATCCACTTATCTTTTGATTTTCTATTGGAAAAAGCTCAAGGCAACAAAAGCAAAAACAAATATTTTCTGCATCTTCTTCGTCTTCACCTTCTTCATCATCAACTTTACTTTTTTAATTAGTCTTCTTCTTTATTTTTTCAGGCTTCTTCCTTTGCTCACTTAAAACACGCTTTTTCATATTATCTATCTTTCTATTGGCTTATATGGCAGCAATTTCATCCTTGGTAGGTATGTTCGTAAGCACAGTTGGTTTTTTTCTCTTGATGGAGCTTTTGGCAACGGCCAAGTGATTTTGGCGAGATCATATCAAAAGCAAGTGGCAGGAGGACTACGGGCAGTAGACGCTCTTTGATGTTATAGCTCAGAGTAGATGTCATGGTCTGATCCATAGACATACTTGGAGAAGGGTTTTTTGATTGTATATCAAATCCTCTGACAGCAATGTCGTCGTTTTCAACGATACCAAAAGTTGGGTTTGAAGGGAGAGATCTTCCTTCTGGGCTTTCCTCAGTTTTTGGATCAGGCAAAATACGATCAGTGATTAGACTAGGCATGAAAAAATGACTTCTTCAACGGCCAGTTCATTAATTTCGACGTTAGCAATGCCCATTCAAGCTTTTCGTTCATATTTATTTTGTATTCTGAGGCAAAGAAACAGCAATTTAGCATGCAACATTACAACACAAGACAGGAAAAAAATTTTGCCAGAAGAATAAACAAGAATGGGAGAGATTTGACTAGTTGTGACAACTCGCCTAGTTGCAGAGAATTGTGAACCGGTCAGATTAATGAATTTGTAATTTCGAAAGAAGATGGCAACACAAAAAACAATATCACGCCAGGAAACTCAAAAAACTGGAGCATTTGAGTAAACATATCATAACAATGTGAATATAATACGTAAAAATATATAAGCAATCAAAATTTTGGTGGAAAACCTACTTTTTCCATTTTTCTTGTATACAGATGTCGTACATAAACAACAAACGCACGTTGTTGTCATCTCGCTAACGGCCATAGGTCCGAAAAATGAAAAGTCGACTATGTAACAACTCTTCCAGACCTCCCCCACCATAGATTCTAATCTGAAGCACCGCGTGCATTGAATTTACTAGTTTGAGTTGATATCTTGACATGTCTTCATTCAAACTTGTAGCAATTCTGGGATTTCAAATAATGCTTGTGCTGGAAATGAATCAAAAGCTTAGACAACTGGTTGCAGAGATTGGAAATTCTTTTTCATCGGAAGGCCTTGCTCTAGGTATCTTCATTGATATTGAGGGGGCCTTTGACATCAAATCAATTGAACGAGCTGCTAGAGAAAAAGGCATCGACGAAGCCATAGTCAGGTGGATAAGTGCCATGTTGGAAAGTCATACGATATAGGCTAGACACTACAGGCGGCCCACATGTAGGGTTCTATCACATCTCCTCTAGTCCATCGTCATTGATGATCTACTCATAAAGCTCACTGAAGCTGGGTATACTGTCGAAGGTTATGCAGATGACATGGCAATACTAGTTAGAGATAATGACGATTCGGTGAAATCAAACTTTACACAAGAGGTGCTTTGCTTGATCAGGTCTATCGTTGGACGCAAGAACATGGCCTCAATGTAAATCCCACCAAAACGACTATAGTTCCCTTCACCCGGAGAAGGAGGTTGACTCTTAAAACTCTCTTCAAATAGAACCACAATCAAGTTCTCAAAAGAAGTCAAATATCTGGGAGTCACACTAAATCAACAGCTTACATTGAACTCACATTTGGATAAAGTATATAAAAAAAGCCTGGGCTTACATAACAATCGTCAGACCCATAATCACTCATGCTTCATTAGTATGGTGGCCAAAAGTAAAGCAGGTAATAGCACAGGCATTGCGAAAAGCGCAACGGATAGCCTGCTTCTGCTTAACAGGGACAATGAAAACATGCCCTACTGCTGCTATAGAGACAATAATAGAATTTACACCTCTCTATATCCACGTAAAGAAGGATGCGCTGGACAGTGCTCTCTCACTTAGCAGGTCAAAATTCTTCATATCCAGAGATCTTAAAGGTCATCTGTCCGTACACTATGGGCAACAGGAAGACCAAAATTAAAAAAAGGCTTACTGATGGTCCAAAACTGGATAGTGGTGAGACTGGAGTTCGGACCGGGATGCTGAATACGTGAATCTTTAGAAATTAGCGCCACAATATTTCAAACTAAAATATATGCCATCAATCTCTGCGCCCAAGTAAACCTCAGGAAAGGTTTCAAAGGAGCAACCATTAATACCATGTCAGATAGCCAGGTAGCTCTGGAAGCAATAGGTGCTCGTACCTGTCAATCGAAGCTGGTCTGGAATTGCAAAGACACTTTGCAGCAACAGGCAGGACAAAACCAAGTAACTCTTTGATAGGTTCCAGAGCATGATGGGGTCAAAGAAAACGAGCTTGCAGATGAGTTCACCAGAAAGAGAATCAAACTACCGTTTTTCGGTCCAGATCCTTCACGTGGATTCCTAAAAAGCCACATCAAGAAAGTAATAAAAGTGTGGGAGGCAAAAATCACGGTCACATACTGGGCAAATACTAAAGGTAATGAGCAGGCTAAGAGACTTCTGCAATCCTAACTTACAAACCTAAAAGAGAAACTCTCTCTCAGTAAATTGGCAGATCTGAACACAACATCTGACGCCTTTGTCAAGAAGACGAAGAAAAAGCAGAACACATTCTATATGTTTTGCTACAGACTACAACACTTCGATAAGGCATATATAGAAGCCAGCAAGGTGAAAGATTATAGTCCTGGAAATATACTAAGGTTTACTGGAAGTCTGGATATATTTCCAGACTAAGCAAATAGGACTAATTTGCATATCAAAAGGACAAATCAACAACTACGGTCCTTCACAACTTAGTCGCAAAAATTGAAAAGTCCATTGCAGCCAAAAGTTTGGCGGTTGGCATTTTCATAGATATAGAGGGACCTTTTACGAATCTATACAAACGGCAATCACCCAAAATGGCATCGACATATCGATTGTGAGATGGATAAGTGCGCTGCTAAATAGCCGTACAGTAAGGGCTCAATTGGGTTGGGAAACATCAGTGGTACAAACCAGTAGAGGCTGTCCGCAAGGTGGAGTTCTATCTCCTCTTCTCTGGTCCATTGTCATTGATAGCCTACTAGTTAAGCTTACAGAAGAAAGCTTCATCGTTCAAGGTTACGCAGATGAGCTAGCGATAGTAGTATGAAGAGAATGCGACTCATCTGTATCAAATCTCACACAAAGGATATTAAACCTTGTTTCTCTATGGACACAAGAACATGGCCTCATTGTAAATCCTAATAAAACGATCATTGTCCCATTTACACGAAGGAGGAACCTGAAACTAACAGCTCCACATAAAATGGAGCGATAAACGAGTTCTCAAGAGCAGTTAAGTATCTGGCTGTTATACTAGATCAGAAGCACACTTGGAACTCACATCTGAATAAAATATACAAAAAGAGTTTAGTGGCACTCAACACATGTCAACGACTCCTAGGCAAAAAATAGGGTCTCAGTCCCAATTTAACATAATGGGCATATGCAACAATTGCCCGACCAATGATCACCTACGCTTCACTAGTATGGTGGCAAAAAACTAAGCAAGTACTGCACAGGTTCTGCTGCAAAAAGTGCAACGTATGCCCTGCATCTGCATAACAGGGGCAATGAGAACATGCCCCACTGCTGCCATGGAGACACTACTGAGGATAACACCTCTACATCTTCACATGAAGAAAGAGGCGCTTAGTAGTGCCTTAATGCTCAGCAGAACAAAATCATTTAGGCCCGGAGATCTTGTTGGGCATCTAGAGATCTTGAAGGAGATACCAACCAATAGATAAGCCATGCCTACATGTGATCTCATGTTGACAAAGTATAGTTTTGAACACACGTACAGGGTCATTAAAACAGACCGCAAGATATGGGCAATAGAAGGACCTAACTTCAAAAGAGGCTCCTTGTCCTGGTTCACGGATGCTTTAAAACTAGAGAGTGGTGAAACTGGAGTAGAAATATCCGGACCAAGAACTCAAATTTTTGAGTCTTTAGGTAATAGCGCCACAATATTCCAAGCAGAAGTATATGCTATGAATATTTGCGCTAGAAAAAACCTAGAGAAAGGTTTCAAAGGAGCAACAATTATATTATCAGACAGCCAGGCCGCTCTGAAAGCTATAAGTGCCCACTTCTGTCAATTAAAGCTGGTTTGGAATTGCAAAAACACCCCGCAGCAACTGGCAGTAAAAAACCATGTAATTCTTTGGTGGGTTCCAGGGCATGAAGCGGTACAAGGCAATGAAGACGTGGATAGCTTGCTAAGAAGGGAGCTGGTTCACCATTTTGCAGACCTGAAACTTCTTGTGGTCTTCTAAAGAGCCACATAAAAAAAGAATTGAGAGTATGGGAGGATATTGCAAAAGCCTCATACTGGGACAACGTCAAAGGCAATAAACAGGCAAAACGCTTTCTGCCGCCTTCACCAACAAACCTGAAGGAAATACTTTCTCTCAGCAAAGAGGACCTAAGAACCTTGACAGATCTTCTAACTGGTCATTGCCCTCTCAAATACCATCTACACAAAATTGGTAAAGCTGGAAATAATATATGTCGTCTATGTCTAGAAGACAAGGAAACTTTAGAGCACGTGCTGTGTGAATGTGCAGTAGTCTCTCATAGGAAATCCCAATTTGGAAAGGCATTCGTGTCAGCCAACAATATGGAGGATTCTAGTCCTGGAAGGATACTAAGGTCCTTTGAAAGCCTCAATGTCGCACAGGATTGAATAACTAGGGCTACGTTACAAAAGATCTTAAGGTCGCAGTGATACAGACAATTGGACGCACAAGCCCTTCACTAATAATAATAATAATAATAATAAGCAAATAGGGCTACGTTACGAAAGATCTCCGTAGGTCGCAGTGATACAGGCGCTCCTGACGCTCAGACCCTTTGCTGTATAATAATAATAATCAGACAACTGTAGGTCTGCAGTATAGGCCTCTGTATCTGCAACGCAAGTTATCGCGAAGACAATGACGCACAAGTGCGCGATAGCAGAAATCATGTGCTTATTTTCGTTCTTTTGTAACATTGACAAATTTATCAATCAGTTGAATGAATGATAGCGCCGAGATGCTTGGTAAAACTAATACAGTACTAAGAATTACTCCACACGGTATTCATGCCCAAAAGGACAACTGCCTTAGATACAGTGTTATCCTAATATATTTTTGATTACAATTTCGTTAAAAATAATGAAGTCATATTTGAGATGTATTGGAGTATCAGTCGTGTAGCTTTGTTTGAGCTTTGAGGTCATGAGTCCACATGTCGAATGAAATCTTTCCCAATGATTATATTGGGAAAATGGTTCTGCCTTAAAAGTAATCCCGTAAGAGTGGCAATCCTGACCAAAACAAAGCAAGTAATTTGAGTTCTCCAATTACAGAAATTGTGTGGTTGGCCACATCCTAATATTCAAGTTTGTAATTTATATCTAAATTAATTAGTACTCATTTGAATAAACAATTCAGATTATTTGTTGAGCAAACTATGAATAATATATTAAATTTAGAATCAATATTTGCTTCCACAAAGAATGGCAGCATCGCTTCGCAACTCTTGCATCTTGACATGACCTATTTCGACTTACCGGGTACATACTTTGAATATAAAAGCAATCATAACTGAGATTAAGACAACAATATGGCAGAAAGAAAGGCTTGGATAAAGCCATTCGGCAACTATCTCATTTTCAACGGGAAAAGCTTCCTGAAAAGCGGTTTTCCAACATTACGGGCTCAGATTCCAATATAAGCTCATTTATTCACACATAAAGTGCCACTGATGTTTTGTATAATGGCAGCGAGCACGTTGTGTTTATATTTTAATTTTCAGCTATAGAAGCCGGAGATTGGATATTTTAGGAGGTGAATAACATATTAGGTAGCTTTATTCTGTGTTATCAAGTTTCATCATCTTTCAAACAATTCTAAACCAAATGTGCTGCTATTTGTTTGTTGCTGTGGCTGCAGTCGGGGCTAGGGTTCTTAAAGAGAAGTATTTGATAATATTGTACCGGAACATACTTTAACAAAGCTAATATCAAAACGATAATGAATAACTATGTTGCCTCCAGCATGGAAAGTTTTATTTGAAAACAAGTGTCAGAGCTCTCGGATTCCAGAATCCGGAATTCTGCCTTTCCGTAAACCACCATCCAAAAATAATATTCTCCGTCAGGTTGCGGCTCACGTTCGGACAGTAAAAGCAAGTTTTAGACGTCTACGTTGGTGAAATATACTGTAAAACTGCTAACAAACGTAAAACTTTTCATAAAGTACTCAAACATAATTTTAACTGCGGTCACGGCTGGATATTTTATATCTACGATATCTGTATTCGCTGGGCAAACTAAAAGTTGCAATGCATTGTAACTTGCCACTCGGTAACGAGTTGAAAACTTTTATCCGAATATGTAATTGTTTGAGTAACTAAACCGACAATTTTTTTTTTATAATATAATAAAAATTATCTATTCTGTTTTGGATATTACTTCTTTAATTGTCGTGTTCCAATTGAAGTCACGTCGTTTATGAAGCACCGGAAGTAAGATGGCGCCAGTAAAGCAGCGGAAGTAAGGTGAGTTTAACTACTTTTCATTTTTTACAGCACAGAATCATCACTACTGCTTAAACGACAGTCGTTATTCTACACTTATTTTAACTTCTTCAATGTTCGTATATCTAATTATGGTTTTAAAAGTCCAGAGAAAAATGTGCCGCTCCGCCACGTGGGAAACAATAAAAAGTCATTTTTATGCACTAGTTCCCCAATTATTCACGTAGCTTTCCAAAACAGTTGAAATTATATATTACACGTATTTCTAGTTTGAAAACAAAATCTCGTAATGTAAATTTTGCAAAGCTTGTTTACCTGAACATAATTAGTATTTTAATTAGTACTAACAACTTATATCTTCGTTTTCAAGTAGTTATAATTAGTATGAGCGAATTGTAGCTACTTCAGCTAGTGCACAAAGTTTCGCGATTATATTAGTGAACAGGTTCGAGAGCTGAGTAATTGCTGTCATGCCGCTGCAGTGACAGAACACAATTTGTAGGATACCAGCATGATTCTTCAAATATTTTACCCGTTTTCGTTTCGTTTATTTGTGTAAACACAGAGAAAATATTTTTGCGATTTTTAGCAAGCTACCAACTGACGAGTTGATAATGCTTGAACAAGTTATGGACATCGTCATCATTGATCAGATCTAAAAATGTATTTCGTGAATAATTGACAGATTTAGAGCATGTTTTGGTATTGACAAACTCATATTGAATGTTATATTAGATTTTATTGACCAAATGTTTCTAAAATTCGTCAGACCATAGAATGAATCCGTGAATTACTGCTTCGACACCATTCTTTTTTGTTTTCACGTGGGTATCGTCTTGAATAACTGATAAATGATCCAAGACTTCACAGTGACTCGTATAGGATTAAACTAAATTTTAGGTTTATGCTTGTGCGTATTGATGATGACAAACTTGATATCAGGACATTTATGAAAGATACCATAAGTAGTTGGAGTAGTATCGATTATTTTTGTGATGCTTTATTGTGCTTACGTTTGAATACTACGAGTGTGCAGCACGAGACAATACTGGACAATAAATGGTACCACTCACAAATATAGAAATCCATTTTTCCAAGCTCTAGTTAGCCTGCTGGACAAATGGTATATGAAAATCTAGTTTTTATCACCTCTATCTAGTAGTTGTGATACTGGACAATAGATGGCACCACTCACAGAATATAGAAATCTATTTTTTCAAACTCTAGTTAGTCTGCTGGATGACAGGTGGTATCCTGATCTTATTTTTCTAGAAGGGTAGCCTGATCTAGTCTGTCATGTCTCTCTGATATACAGAAGTTATTATAGATACCAAAAAATTGTTCAAATGAAATTTTTCTACTTTTGATAAGCTAACTAAATCTGTATGAATTTGGTGGAAAAAAAAATTCTCGTAGATATCGCCATATTTGTACTTTCTTCAGATAGAATCCTCTGATTATTATTGCACTTATGAATAGAAAATAATTTTTGCTTTGAAAAAGTTTGAAGGTTCTTACCTGCTAAACTTAATAGTTTTTGAAATATTAACGAAAATATCTAAATGTTGCTTCACAAAATCAAGTGTGCGCTTAGAACTTAACTTTTTGACAGTTGAGCTATTTTGTGTTGTATTTGCGTTAAGAAAAATTGTGATGTATACACATCATTGATATTTTTGTGTCAATAATATTACTGTTAAGTACGCGGGGAATTACACAACGTTTATATTTTTTAAATTTAAATATTTTTGCGCGCTCAGACATTTGCACATCATCAAGAACGGAATGCATAGTTCAATTACTACTAAAAACAATGTACAAAATAAACAATTTTATTATCATAGTAGAACATAAAGAAGTACGGAATAAATGTTATCGAACTACACAAAATGTGCAAAGTTTCCACCGTTTTCTCGGACACATAAATAAAGTCTTTCCAATAAATTTTGTTTTATATTAACTGTATTCAATTCAACAACAGCTTGTCTTATTCGGTTTTTCAGTTCAGCAACGGAAATTACATAAATTTTGTTTTTTATAGCTCCCCATAGAAAAAAATCTGAAGGCGATAGATCCGGTGATCTTGCGGGCCACGATGTAGGGTCTCTGTTGCCAATTCAGGAATTTGGAAATTGTTGATTCAAATACGCAGTTACATCCAATGAATTATGCGGAGGTGCACCATCTTGCTGGAATATCATTGCCAATGGTATATCATCCAGATAATCTTGAAATTCATTTTGCAGAAAATTTAAGTATCTCTGTGATGTCAAAATGCCCTCAATAAAAATATGGACCCAAAATAGTGTATCATGCCGCACCATACGTTAATTGAAAAGCGTATTTGAAAGTTTGAAATAAATGTTTGACGTGGATTCGTTTCCACTGATTGCCAATAATGTGAATTATTGAAATGAAGTTGAGCTTACGTGGAGATAACTGATAAATAAAAATGCAGGTTACCTTTTCTCCACTTATTTATTCTTTACACTTATGTACATTTCAACAGCAAAGCTGTCATCATCAGAGTACAAATCAATACAAAAATTTAAGATAATTTAAGTCAAAAGCTAGTACAAAGTACACCAATCAAAACGGTGGGTGAAGCTTACTACTACAGATGTTGACAGAAACAATAGTGTTCACAAAAATATACAAAACAGTAATAACTAAAGGGATCGAAAGATCAGAACTGTCAAGTCTTTAAAACAATAACAGTAAAGTTCAAAGAAGACCATAGCCCTACAATTTCAAACTATTAAACTAATTTTAACAGTGGATTTTCTAATGGCGAGAGATCGAAATTTAGTAATTCATTTTTATGTTTCTTCATGTAAATGGCTTCAAGAGTATATAAATTTCTATAGTTGTTACAATTCTTAACAAGTTTCAAATTGGTTTCTTCAAATATATGTGTCATGGCTGTGAGAGGCTAGGGCAGATTCAAGAATGTTCTTACTTTTGACATGATACATATGCTCTTTGAATCTGGTTATGATATTTCATTTAGTTTGACCTATGTATAATTTGTTGCGATTTGAGCATGATATAGAATAAATGCCAGATTTCATGTTATTGTCGATTGTGTCCATGTTATTAGAAATTAGGCTCTTCAGTTTTGTTCCACTTGAAAAAACTATGCCTATACCATATTTCTTGAATAAATTTTTCAGTTTGAAAGCTGACTTTTCATCATAACAAATTTTGGCAAATTTCTTATTTTGAGTGTCAATTGCGTCTAATTTAGTAGAATTTAGTCTCAAACATTTGTATTCATGTGCGAATAATAATTTTTTGATAGTTTTAGCTTTGTAACCTTTTGAGGATGCAATGTTGAAAATACGTCCAAGTTCTATGTTGTACCTCTCATCGTTCAGAGGTATCGCGTTTAGTCTATGTATTAAAATGCGGAAAGCAACTAATTTATTATTGAAAGAGGTGTGCGAATTGTTCTGTATGTAGTTGTCCGTATGTGAGGGCTTCCTATAAATGTCGAATTCAATATTTGTACCATTTCTTATAAGTAATAAATCTAAAAAGGGTAATTTATGGTTATTTTCAAGCTCAACTGTGAATTTAATAGATGGATACATTCCGTTAATCGACTCTAGAAATTGATCTAAATCAAAATTTATATCAATTATAGCAATCACATCATCTACGTACCTATACCAGAATTTTGGAAAATATTGGATCTTATTTTTCAGTAGTTTTTCTAGATGAAACATGAATAAATTGGCTAGAAAGGGGGAGAGGGGATTACCCATCGCTGTACCAAACGTTTGTTTGTAAAAAGAATGATTAAACAAGAACGCATTCTGTTACATGCATAATTTGATAAGAATTATGTACTCTTTAATTGCTTTCTCATCTAATTGTTTATCTTTGAGAGTAACTTCAAGAACTTCTGAACAAATATCTATAGGTACATTAGGAAAAATGGACACCATGCCAAAAGAGACCCATTTCATGTTTTCATTCAAACCAAATTCACTTATTTTATCTACCAGTTCGTAGGAATTTTGAATAACTGTGTCCATTTCTAGGTTCAACTTGGTGAATTTTTCTACTAGCCATTTACTTAGATTGTAGGTGGGTGTATTAATGTTATTGACTATTGGTCTAAATTTATTTTCCTCTTTGTGTAATTTTGGTAAACAGTACAATCTAGCTATGTTCGGGTTGTCCATTTTTAAGTTTTCCATTAAATTAGCATCTAGTATTTCTTTGCAATTTTTAAGAGTTTTAATAGTATCTTTTATATATGTAAGCAAAGGAGATTTGGTTAATTTAGTGTAAGTTCCTTCATCTAACATATTTTCAACATTATCAAAGTAATCAGTTCTATTGAGTATGACCGTAGAGTTTCCTTTGTCTGATTTCAAGTAAACCACGTCTTTTTGTTTCAAACTTTTTATTGCTTCTTGTTCCGTTCGTTGTTGTTGGCTTCATCTACGTTCTCTGTTGTTGTTGAGAATCTTTTCTAGTTCCTTTCTCAGGATTGGTTTAGATGATTCCGGTTGGTGTGAACTGATGTTTTCGATATCCACTAATAGATCTTCCATTGGTGTTGATGTTGACTGGATACTGTGTTTAAGACCTTTTTTTAACATATTTATTTCTTCAAAGTTGAAAGTGGCATCAGATTTGTTGTTCACTAAGTTGTTTTCACTAGTTTGTATCACTGAGCTCTCCAATATTTCACTTTTGTTCTCACTGCACAAATTTCGGAGTTTCTTGTTGATTTTCGAATATTTCTTTGACACTTTTGCACTGATAACGGTGTACAGTTTGTTCTCGAAATGTTCCCATTCTAACCAATTGAAGAATTTGTTGAGTTTCAAATGCAGGGCGTATGCTTTTAATTCTAGTTCACTTCTTTTTCTGTATAACCCACCGATTTCAAAATTCAACCATTTAAATTTGGTTTGGTTAAGAATTGTAACAACTATAGAATAGTAGATTATGCCCGACCTGTGGAAAATCTGTCATTTCCGCCATGTTGTGAATTGAGTCGCAATCGCCGGAGTGGAGTGTCAAAATATCGCACTCGCCGAAGGAACGTAGGTGATTGCGACTCAATTCACAACAGGGCGGAATTTGACAGGTTTTTCACATGAGGGACATATGCTATTTTATTTTCGACTCGGTGGAAAATACCCAAAACCAGAGATGGAAGTGTTTTCATTTTTTCCAATTACCAACACCGAAAGTGCCGTCTTGTGTCACACGGAGAAGCTTTTGGTAGGGATTAGGGGTTTCAGTGGCAAAGGACTAGTAGGGTCCAGGGGCGAAGCCCCGGCAGGGTCAAGGGACGGAGTCCTTGCGGGGGGCCTGGGGGGCGGAGCCCCCCGACAAGACCACTTGCGAAAAGAAAAGAAATACGCAAAAAAATAATTTAATATCTGTAAAAAGTAAAACTGGAAACTCTTATATAATAACTTATCTGGCAAGAAACTGATTGCAATTTGTCTCGCCTGTTTTCATACGTCAACTTTCGATGTTTTTTTAGAGTTTTCTGTACTCAACGTATTCAATAAATCCATTTTTTATAATAAAATTATCGATGTCATCGTATATTTTTGTTAGTGACAGATTGACAGTTGCTAAGATTTGATCATTTTATATTTGTAGAAAGATATAATGTATTACCGGCAGACAAAAGAAATACGGTATTTTCCACGTCGTTCAAACGGAGAAAAGGAGGTATTTTCCACCGAGTCGGAAATAAATTTATATACTCTTAAAGCCATTTACATGAAGAAACATAAAAATGAATTACTAAATTTCGATCTCTCGCCATTAGAAAATCCACTGTTAAAATTAGTTTAATAGTTTGAAATTGTAGGGCTATGGTCTTCTTTGAACTTTACTATTATTGTTTTAAAGACTTGACAGTTCTGATCTTTTAATCTCTTTAGTTATTACTGTTTTGTATATTTTTGTGAACACTATTGTTTCTGTCAACATCTGTAGTAGTAAGCTCCACCCACCGTTTTGATTGGTGTACTTTGTACTAGCTTTTGACTTAAATGATCTTAAATTTTTGTATTGATTTGTACTCTGGTGATGACAGCTTTGCTGTTGAAATGTACATAAGTGTTAAGAATAAATAAGTGGAGAAAAGGTAACCTGCATGGGGCCACGGCCTGGCTCAGTGGTAACACTGTCGCCTGACACCACTGAGGTTCCGGGTTCTATTCCCGGTGGCTCCATGTGTTTCGTGCCGTGTGCGGGGGTTTTCTCGGAGTTCTTCCGTTTCCTCCCCCTTAGGTACACCCAAACTCTCAGCACACTTCTTCGGAAGTAACTTCCGGCAGACGTGAGTGTCAGTCTGTCGCGTAAGCGACAGCAGTGGCACCTCTGGATGAGTAGCTGTACTACAGTTGCACAACAAGTGACAGTCTCTCACGAAAGCCGAGCTACAAGGACATCGTCGCGCAGTCTTCGGACTGTAAGATGATCTACCTTGGACACATGACACAAACATTAACTTAGCTTAGGCACACTTACACTCATACCACACTCTGAAGAGGGGCCCACGGGAGTCCCTATACCGGAGCACACATAATAGATAGATAGATAGTAACCTGCATTTTTATTTAATGTGAATTATGTCTATTTAGTATTCCATTGTTAGAGAAATTTGTTTCATCTGACCATAAAATTGTATCTAAAAAATTAGGCTCTGCAATATTCTCCAGTATTGAGTAATTACAAAATTGTTATCTTCTCACATCATCGCCAGGACTAAGATTAAAAAATTTTGTAGATTTTATAGGCTTTGTACTTATGCTTTTTCAGAATCATAAGAACCTTTGTATGTGTGGTATTTATTTCCAATGCAGCTTCTCTTATTGAATTTTTAGGGTATACATTGAAATATGCCAATACATCAACTTCTAAATTTTCATCTACTACCTCACGTGTTTTGTAATTTCTTGAAACTGACCCAGTCCTACGCAGCTTCCTCTCTAATTTGAATAAATACGAATGGTTTGGATAAAAGCGTTCCGCATGCTGTTGTCTGTATAATTGCAGAACTTGTCTCGAATTATTATTTGATAGATAAAATCATTTTATCATATCTAGCTTCTCATTGATTGAATAATCTGCCATTATTAACACCAAATAATGATAGTATGTATGCAACACAATTTCTTGTAGCACAAATACAATACAAAATAACTTAACTGTCAACAAATTTTGTTCTCAAGGCACACTTGATTTTGGGAACAGCATTTAGATATTTTCGTTAATATCTCAAAAACTACCAAGTTTAGCAGGTATAAACCCTGAAACTTTTTTATAGCAAAAAATATTTTTTATTTATAAGTGTAATAACATACATTTGAAGGAAGCGAAAATAAGGCAATATATACGGGAATTGATTTTTTTTTTTACTAAACTCACACAGATTCAGTTAGCTTACTGGAAGTTGTACAAAACTTTATTTAAACAATTTTTTGGTATCTATAATAACTTCCGAGAAAAAACGTGTTTCCAATTGCACATTCCACCCTGTATACTAACTGGAAACATGTCCAACTTGCATGGCAAGTCAACAATAAAAATCAAGTAAATGTCAATAATAAGTTGATGTAGCTCTACCACAAAAGCTGATTTCATTCCTGTCAAGTCCTTGTTATAAATTATAGTCGAAAACATGTCAAGCTTTTATGGTACATTGACTATAATTACAAAGTCATCAATATCAACTCTTTGCAGCTCCACTACTGGTCGAACTCTACCTGATTCAATCCAATCCTGCGCTAGTACTGAACCAAATCGACATTGATATAATTTCATCTCCTTGTCATCTTGATCCGTATTTCATTTCATATAAATAACCTTGTCAAGTCTCTTTGATGAAATCTAATCAGAAACATGTCCAGCTCCCATTTTAAATTGACTGTGCCAATTCATTGTGGTTCTACCACTGATTCGTTTCTATACGACTTTGTCATGAGTATCTGATGAATGATTCAAAGCGGATAATGTCGGGTCCAACTAGGTTTCGGGTCTCTGCTATATATGCGCATTGCTAGTGTGTATGGTGATATTGAACACTATTTGTAATTGTAGATGTGATTTATATGAAACTCCTGAGTAGAGACAGTTTGAAGACAGGTCACAATCTCTCTTTTAATGACATCTTGACATAGGTACATCAATAGGGACTTGAATATTACTACCGGATTTTTCTTATTGTAATCATTTGATTGGCATACACATAGCATCATGCCTTTTCCTTCACTCTTGAGAGACAGTCTTCAATAGTGCCTGACCGAACATTTGGCATCAAATTCGACTACACATTTGGGTTCGGCCAAAAATCAGCTGAAGGTTTGGCCAGAGCCGAAGTTTCCTATCAGCTGCCAAAACGGACGATTTTGTAAGAACATGTCAATGGTTTCAACAGAAAAGTGACGTAGAAGTGTCCTGTTACAAGAATATATCATCTAAATCCATTTATTATAATTGGGGCCTTGAAAAATCTCTTTCAGCTATCACTGGCAACACTGGCTTTCACAGCAGCAATGTTGTCTTGAATCCTTGCACTTTGTCGTCGCAGTTGTATTATACATACTTCACAATTTGCATCGGAAATATGGTTCTAAGCTTATATTATAAAAGTTTCTATTGAAGTTGGACATTTGACTTCGGTCAATGGGTGCGACTATAATTGAACAATCGACTTCGGATTTAGCTTCGACCAAAATCTGACCTTGACCAATGACTACATTGAATCACTTCTAAAACTGTCTTCCAGGTGATATATGTGTCGAATTTATAAAGATTTTCTTCTCTGAAACTGTGTGTACATTTTCATATCATTCATCATGAACAGGTTTATAATAGTAATTAAGGTATCAAGGGTGTTATAAGGACAATAATGCCTGAGGTCAACAGTGTACTTTCCGAGGGCCTCTGGCCCGAGGTGTGTACGTTGACCGTAGGCATTATTGTCTGTTCAACTCCCGTGTTGCCTTCAATGTTTAATGTCCGATTTTTGTTGTATTTCAATCAAAATTTTTAGTAATGTATGTCCTGTCATTATGAATTCTGTTAGAGAAGTTACTCTAGTTACTTGCTGTAACTAGGCAACTTGTTTGTCATTTTTCAAAATAATGCCCTCGGGCATTATTTTGAAACATAATGCCCTCGGGTATTATTTGTTACGTAACTACCCTGAAAACAATGTTATTATGACAGCAATAATAAACTAGTCGGACATTAATGTTATTAATCCATGTTCAACAGCCAATGCGATTGATCAAATTCAGTCCGTTGTTTGAGTAGTTTTGGTTTCAGTCATGACAATTATTGATAACCAAATATCGACATGAATGATAAAATGGAAATGGATATTCATTAGATGCCGATATGTTTCAAATTATTCCATACTTTTGTGAACTATAAAAAAAATATATTATGAGCTAAAATATCGTAGGCTGAAAACCTACTCAAAGCTATTGTGAATATAGTTGTGGTCACATTATGTTTATATCCTTGTGGTATGTAGGATTCCATTATTATTCAAGAAGATTATGACCGATAAATCTGCCATGATCTTATTGACTTCAAGTTATGAACTACCATTTTTTATAGGATCCAACAATTCACGCTGTTATCATCTAGTCGATTTGAAGGCACGGCAGTATCTCATTCATTTAGCTGTTCTAAGGCCTCGTATTCCAGTCCTTGGTTTATAGTAACTTACCTATCTAATTTTCAAGGTGTAAGGCTATTGGTTGTTACTTTTCTTGTTCATTCTGCTTCTTCTTCTTTTGGTATCCGCTTCCAGACCTCCTTCCATTTTTTCCTCATTTTGCTCAAGTGGTCTGCTTCCCATTTACATCCCCTCTTTTCCAGAACTTTCTTCACTTCTTTTTTCCATATTTTCCTGGGTCTTCCTCTCTGCTTTCTTTCTGCTGTTGTTGCTTCGTACTTCTTGTTGTCTTCCTTTTCTCATTCTTTGTTTATGTCCCAACCATCTTATTTGTTCCTTTTCTATTATGTTTTCTACCAGTTTCACATTTAGTGTCTATCTATATTATTTGTTTCTTATCTTGTCCAAGATTTTTTTCGTCTCTATTTTTCTAAGGAACCTCATTTCTGTGCTATTTAATTTACTGTGTTGTTATTCTGTTGTTGTCCAGGTTTCTGATTCGTATGTCAGGATTGGCAATTGTGTTTTGATTTCCTTAGGTATTTCTCCAATTGTTAGTATGGTGCTCTTCCACGGTTTTGTTCTTTCCCTTACACCTTCATCTAGTTTCCCGTCATAGGTCAGTATTTTTCGTAGATACTTGAACTTCTTGACTTATTCTATAGCTTCTCCTTTTATCTTGATTGTATGATTTTTCCCGATTCTGCTTTTAATCATCGTTCACAGTAAACGTAGTTTAATTTTCCACAATACTTTGCATAAGAAAAACCGTAAGCTAGAATATTGGCATTCATTCTCGACTTGGGTATCAACATTAATTTTTTTATTGATCGTGATGATTATACTCACTAGCAAACACATAATAACAGATGAATGGTTGCGCCTTCTTCGCCTATATCTCTTGACTTGTTCACGAGTGAGGATAAACATAGTCTTTTATCCAATAAATATTTATTCTCCAAATAACTTCGAATATTGGAGTATTGGGTATATCGTTTGTTCGAAATGAAACAGCAACTCTTGATCGATTTGATTGGCCGGAAATGTCAACTGTTGATCAGTTTGAGGAAACCCAATACAACGATTAAATATTTTCGTGTGTGATGTCATTGATCATCTGTGAGTCGGTGTCGCAGTCTCCATGAACAGGTGAGTGTAGGAGCCGGTGCAGAGCAGACAGACAACACCCTCTCACTCTCCACCCCTCATGGCAGAGTGCAAGTTAGTTGGGTGCGCTGCCACTCGCACGGGGCGCTTTGGTCGATAGGCGCGAGAGTCGAGAACCGGTCTCAGTTCTCAGAGCGTCAGAATCGCGAGTGCAGTGGTAGAGTGCGGTCGTGTGAGTGTGTGAGCCGGAATGGCCGGCAACATCGTGGCCGAGTGGCTCCGCTCGCTGCACCTAGGCCAATACGCCGAGAGTTTTATTGACAACGGTTATGACGACTTGGAGATCTGCAAGCAAGTCGGTGACCCGGACCTTGATGCCATCGGAGTTTTTAACCCGGTGCATCGTGCTCGGCTTCTGCAATCCGTGAAGACACTCCGGGAGGAAGGTGCCGCTTCAGTGTATTTCACCCTAGAGGAGACAATTGCGGCCCATGATGAATGTTTGTGCGATTCCGCCAGTGCGAGGTCTTCCTCGCGCTCTGACAAGGAGATTGTTCGCCGATCTGTATCACCAACCGCGTCTTCTTCGGCGGAGAGCGCGCATGAACTAACCAAGTACCTTGATGAATACGAAGAAGGTAAAGCTGAACTTGTGAAGATTCCGCGGATTCAACTCAAACTTCTACTGCGTGACAAGTTGACTCAGGATGGTATTCGGCTCAGCTGTCAACCTTATTCTACTTCGGTGGGTAAAATTGTCCATATTGTTTTCTTAACTGTGACTTTTGCATTCTTTTGCTCGCCATGTGGTCAGTCAGATACAATTGTTCTCTGCTCACCTTGCCAGGTCATAAGTTTATTGTGTGAAGCTTATTTGTGTTGCTAGAAAACATTTAGTGTTCAATTGGCATGAAGTTTAGTTGATCAAAATGTGCTAAACTGGTGTAGTGCAATTTATGTCCCAAAATTCAACCACAATAATTGAATTAAGTTGGTGTAGTGGTACAACAAAACAATTTACATGTTTGGGTGATAGTTCTATCAGCTCATTTGAATATTTAGGAACAGTTTATCACAAGTCCTGAAACTTTAAGTCAGTAGTGACTATAAGACCATATATTGTACGAAATTAAGCTTGTACAAAGTTTGATACAGGACGTATCGTAACTTTGATACTTCAAGTAGTGATCAAAGTATACAAGTTTGAAACTATTCTGGAGACAAAGATTTTGAATCTATAGGCAAAGAAAAGATGTTTGAAGCTAGTTTCACTGATGACTGACAGATATAAATACAACTGACGATGAAACTATTTGTACTTCAAGGAAGCTTTTTGCAAAAGAGTTCACATACTAATAATTATTGAAGTAATGAAATCATTTCCATCATCTTCTTGACATGTGACAGTAGAGTTCTAGAAAGCTATCCAGTGTGAGAGAAGAGAGAATTAAAATTGAATTTGACAATTAAATGATAAATTTATATCATAACTTTTGGAACAAATATCAAGTTGACAGAGTGCTTTGAGAAAATTGAAATTCCGGAGGAGTATCTGTAGGCCTAATAATGCTGCAACATTACTGTAAAGACAAGTCCTAGTCGACTTTTTTTGTATCTTATCAAAATGAATTTGGAACACAGTCTTCCTCAAAGTTATTTACTTTCATTTGAACTCTAAATAGTTGTTGTACAATGAATACAACAAACATACTCATTACTATGCAGTTATGCTATCAAGTATGAAAATAAAAAAAGAAATCCACATGCCGCTTCCATTAAACGTATAACAGTGTTCTAAGCTGCAGAGGACAGGTCAGGTAGAAATAACGCCTTGGAATAGAAGACAGTTGGTTTTATGCCCCAATCTTTTATTTTTCATGACGTTTTGCTCGTTTACTCCGTAATCAGGGATCCTAATGTCTATGTTTAAGAAAAAATCGTTCTTACGGAATACAATTTTTTTACTGGAAAGTAAAACTTTAATGTTAACAAAAAGTTAATATTATATAAATGAAACGCATATAAGAACTTTGGTCTATGTTTATGTATGTGGCCGGAAGTATTTAAACATAGTATTTGATGTTGGACGATAGAATAAATAATTTTTTCATCGAAATAAATAAAAACATCATCAAAATTACTCTGCTGTAAAATGCTGGTTATATTCATGTCGAACGATAATTTATATTATGGGTTATATATAACGTATGGTGCATTATTTTATATGAACATGCAGAGGTCGTAAACCTGTCAAATTCACTTAAAAATATTCTTGTGGAATAAATTATTTTGCACGAATATTTGCTATATATCCGTGCAGGTCTGTAGTTCATATTGAATCAGACTATTTCGTTCGAAGCATGGATGTCGATAATACTACAAAAAAGATGAGGTCTCTTTCTGGTTTGTATTTCTTCTGGTGAATTTGATACTGAATGCAATTAAATATTATTGAAGATGGAAAAGAGCAGATCTCGTTGTCGAAACTACTCTTGAGCTTCTAGTTAGAAGTACCCAACGCCTGATATTCGCGAAGACATTCAAAAATATTGACAAGTAGATTCAGACATACAAAATCTGGAGTTATTGAGAGTGTATTGAGTCAAGAATCAGGAATTTCCTAGCAGTTTTCACTGCTTGAGTTAATGATCGTGAGTACATTTCTCACTTGTATAGAAAAAGGTACATTTTGGTGGATAACTAATATCTGAACTTACTAGAGTGAGCAGGAACTTCTAAGCAGTTTTCACTTATTAAGAAAATGATCCTGGGCATATTTCTCACTTATGAGAAGAGGTATCTTCTGGTGCATAACTTATATCTGCACCCATAGTCAAAAATGTTGATACCACAGATTTCCCTCGCAATCAAATTATCAATTCAGGCACAAAAAATGGACCCTATTATTCTTCACGTATAATGAATGAAATGCGTTCTGTACCTTTTTCTATTTCCAAGGTGACAGTAGGAAATCAAAAATTGTAATGTTTGTTCACTATTTGGTAGCAAAAACTTAATGTACTTCTGATTGACACTAAATTCAAGTATTGGAATATCCTTCCTTGAAAGTGAAGACCCAGGCTAGCTTTTAATAAGGGCACCGGAAATATTTTACTCGAAAAATAGAAAATAGGCGCTACTTTCAGAAAAAGGTTAAAGGAGAAAAAGGTACTATTTTGGAAGACAATTGCGACAGCCGAGACAAAATAAAGCATAGACGTTGAAATCAATTATAGATGGAGTTATTGATAATTTGAAGCAAATAGCTCCAAAAACTATAATTAAAAAAACAAAAATGGTTTAAGCTATAATACTAGAAAATCTCACTGCAACAGCCAAAAGAGAATTGGAGAGCACGTCACAGACGTTCAAAATTACGTTACAAAAACTAGCTAAATATCCTCTTCAGGCGGAACTCAAGACTAGTATCGGCTGAGAAAGTAGATGACGAATTGTTAGCCACAAAAACAACGTTAGACAAGAACGTTACCTGAATTAAGTAAAGTTGATCTTGCGTCTTATAGGGTTTTGATAAATACCCAACGGTCCTTGAAGGTGTTAAGGGTGGCAATGCGCCTGGTAATCAACTTTGGGACGTATTAATGTTCTTCTTAATTTGGTAGACGAGTTAATGTTCTTCTTAACATGAAATTAGCCAGAAACTAGTCCCAAGTGGCCACGGGTCCCTGAGATCCCTAGCAGTTTACACTGAAAACAAATAACCCAACCAATATCCAATTCAAGTGGAACAGGAGGTTCCTATAAAAAAATTGGACAGCTCTCTCCAATCGTGAAGCGTTAAACTTGGATTAATAAATTCAGATTTAAATTGAGAAACGAATAAACTGTAAATTTAGTGAAAATTAGATGAAATAATCAGTGGAGTTATTTATTTGCCTAATTTTAAATTGTGCACTAAAAATCTACAAAGTAAAAAAAATACGCTGAGTATTGAAGAGAAGAAAAACAACAAAGAAAAATACAAAGCTAGCAAAACGAGTTGATAAACTCAAGAATATAGTTCGTTACTAGAAAAAAATTGGATCAATCTTCACAAACTCGTAGAATTCTTCAGCCTAAGAACAGGAACTAAAGCCCACAACAAAATATTTCAAGCTTTGCTTCAAGCTGCACAAATAATGTTTCATCAAGACAAGATTTCTTGTCTTGATGACCATTTCTTGTCTTGTCTTGATTTTCAAGACAAGAAAATAAAAATTTATTGTCTTGCCTATTTCTTGGCGACGCATTTCTTGTCTTGTTTCAAGAATTCTTGATATTTCTTGATCTTGACTTTTAGGGGGAATCCCCTTTCTTCATTGTTTCATTCAGTTTATCCTCTCTGTCAGTTATGCTATGAATCGATTCTAGTAACGTTTTCCAAGATTGCCAGCAATAGAAATGAATGAAAAGTTCATTTTCATGTTTTAATCAGTATTTGCAATTATTATTGTTTTATGATATAGAAATGTCGCTAAAAATAAACAACTCTCTTAGAGTACTAGGGATTCTACCAAAACATTTCTCTTCTACATAAACGATTTAATCACTGGAAACTGACGACTTATGCTTTCGATATGCATCTAATATTTGTTTTGGAAATCATAGACACCGATACTTTTTACTTCCCCGAATAGTTTTAAATTTGTAAATGAGCTTTTTCAACTATAAAATTAGGAAGACATCTGTCACCATAACAATAACAGCTGTCATTTAGACAATGACAGGCGTCACTTTGCCAATAACAGCTCTCACTTTGAAAATGACGCTCTCACTTTCACAATGACGCTGTCACTTTGAACTATCAGTTTGACAATAACAAATGTCACTTTAAAAGTTAGTATGATACTCCTTAATTCATGAAACAGCGATGAAACTGGCCATGAAATTTATTGTCAGGAAAAAACTGTGATGACCACAGCAGATTTCAATAATAGAATAATAAACATGCAGATTTGAATAATTAATTGTCAAGATATCAAGATTTCTTGACAAGAAGTCTTGATTCTTGATGGTACGTTCTTGTCTTGTCTTGAAAAATAAAAAACACTTCTTGTCTTGGTCTTGTCTTGATTTCAAGACAAGATCAAGATAAGATCAAGGCTATTTCTTGATTCTTGTGAAACACTATACACAAACAACGTAAGAAACTAAACAACAAGTTGTTGAATGATAAATCCGCAACATCATTCATACATCAAACATACTCAGATGAAGAACGATAATGGGAGGAACGAAGATAGCCACAAATCTCGTAGATTTTTCACTGCGAATGTATATATAAAAAAATCGCGTATCCCCGAATCGATATCCACCTCATCGCGTTTGGTAGTAAAATAAAATTCAAAAAAATACAAAATCCCGGTGAATTACAGAAGAGGAATGTCTACTCTTGTAGACGGAATGATATGATAAACTAGGGCAGGTAGCAACTAGAACATGTGTACGAAACACTCTTAATTGTAATGATTTTCAAAAAAAAAATAAATTTAGAACAAAGATATTAATTCAGTATAAAAGTTTCAAGATTGTAAAAAGATTCTGAACACAAAAAAACAAAGAATTAAGGATGGAAAAGATAAATTTTAAGATTGAAAGGTTAGCCATGAGGGTCGCCTTCAAACGAAATCATCAGCAAAAATTATACTAAATTTGGAATAACGTGAACAAATAATAAACAAAATACTCAAAATATCATAATACTGATTTTGATAAAATAAAATAACCACAAATCTAGAACAACTAGAAAAATTACAAAAGTGCCCAAAACAAATCCGTCTGCAACATTCGCTCAGGAACCAAGGAGGCCAAAGGAGACGCGCATCCTCCCCAAAATAGCGCGCCTTAATCAAGTGTCATTAGCAAGTACTAATTCACAAAATTAGTGCAAATTTGTTATACAGATGGCGACATAAGTATGGAATAAGAAAAAACTGTATAAAAAAGACGTCAGACAAAATTTTTGAAACAGTTCATAAATTCAGAGAGAATAAGTATAAAAATGAAATATTCCCTTGGAATTTGCTGAATTGGTCTAGCCGCATGATAATAATGATATATGTAAGTCAAACATTGGATCAGTATAGCTTGAGCATATCCTGATCATCTCAGTGAGAATTTTCCCAACAAACGTTACTACAAAGATTATATTACATCTAATCTACACCTTGAAATTGAATACTGGCTATAAATCATTCAAAAACTAGAAAAAAGGACGATATCTACTGGCTTAGGAAGTCAAGTGGTAGAATATGAATATTTGAGTTCGTTTATGAGTCCTTCCTGTAAAAGAAAGTCAATTTCTCAAGGGGCGGAAAAATTCAATAAATTGAGATTGATTTCTGTAACAATTCGGTATTCATTACAAATTTGTAGAGTTGTTATGATTCACTTTTATTTCTTCAAATTCTATATGTAACTTGATGTAAAATTAACGAAACAAGGAAGCTCCAGTGCTGGATACTGGATCTTCATTTGGAATACTTACCATAACAATAAGCGGGTTGAAATTGCCGATTGGTGATGTCTCATCATTCGTTTATTCTAGAACCGATATACGAAAATAGTCTTTTTTGTCACTTTTCTACATGAAATAAATGTCAGCTGAATGAATTACGTCAAACTAATCCATATTGAAGAACTCTAATTATATGGTTATTTAAAAATAAATATATCTTGAAGTTTATTATTATTTGATTTCAAACCATCCAATACATAGTCAATGATAATAAATTTGTATACCAATGTCAGGCAATTTTACAATTCTATTGATCTAAAAATAAATCACAAACAACTTATTCTGACGTATAAAATCTACCTTATCCAAATGTTTGTTTTCTTTGCATTCAAGATCTCATGGTGAACGGACTAATATTTATATTTGAATGCTCCAACTGTCAACAAGTTCCTAAAAAAGCTGAATTATTTTTTCAAAGTTTTGCTATAAATTTGAAGGGATATTAAATCTGACATTTTTATTTGAACGTATGGGCTCCATATGTTGGTTTAAGATACTCCCCCAACAAAAAATTAATACCAGATAATCTTTCCAACACCCTGATGACAGATTTATAGACCTCATTAAAAATTAATGAAAAAAGTTGGTAATTGGAAAGGTTTTCCGCAGTAGAAACAATTTGAAACATTCAGTTTTGCTAGTACAAATATTTAGAAAAGAGTAAATAGAAAAACAAATTGAAGCAAACAGTTACCAATTCATTTGTTTCATTGCAACAGAAAATTTAATTAGAAGTTCAATACAAAGCCAAAGAGAGGAAAATCATTTAAAATGCATTGAAAACATACAAACCGACTTACCGAGAAACACTAACACTGGAAATAAAATACATATATTTTCTTTACCTATAAATAGCACACTCTGAAAACGAATAATTATTTCTAACAAGGTAATTTGTATACTGTTGTTCTATTCTGTCCATGAAAAATAGGTTATTACTTTTCATACTGGAATAAGGCATAATTATTTCACCTGCTTCATGGTTTAGAAGACATAATTTTTTCCAAAAGTGTAACTAGCAAAAAATTGAATTCTTTGTATCAAAGAGGGAATTTCTTAATGTGTTTTTAAGTTGTTCCAGAAAAATTGATACATTGTCACCTTTTGTTGAGTCACAGAGCAATTTTTAGAATGAAGAAAAGACACTGTGGCAAAAGTGCGAGTAATCTGGTTGAAACGAGTTCTTGTGACGATGTCAAAGATGTATGTGTTGACATCTATCAAGAGATGTTGGAATTACCTTTCGAATGCAGGAAGATCCTTTTCAAAATTGGAATTCATAAACATTTTATGAATAGGCCCCTGGATCCACTGAACACAAATGGCTGATACCACAGGCTCTATTTCAACTGTTTTAGAAGCGTTGTTTCAAAGAGTGTTTTGAGGCAAGTAAAAATTATTCGAATCATTCAAATGGAAGTATTCCTAACGATATTGTAGACAATTGTATTCTTAATAGCTGAGTTGCTACTCCACTCGTCGTTATTTATCGTGGTTCGCAATGTTGTCGCTTGAATGAACAGAATTATGATCACAACTCTAGAATCGTCGATTTTCTCAGGGTCTCCATTTATTTCTTGTTTTTTGAAAATTAGTGTGACTGGTTTCAGAGGTCTTACATTCATGAAGATAAGTTTGTCAAAAAAATCTTACCATGTTTCGGTAGTACTTTTATCACTTTCTACTTGCACCGCTATGAGCAGATGATTAAATTTTACAATAGCACTTGAATACGTCAAATTCAAATTTTGAAATTACCACCCTTTCGCTCTAAATTCTTACATGAATTGCGCAATAAATAAATCATTGGTTGAGTGTGAATAATTACCGAACATGAGAACATTTCATTTCATAAAAATATGCATGAATGCTATTTGGCGTCCATTTCGACTCTCTTTTCCATGAGTAGCTTGGCCCACGTTTCCCCTACCCTTGACTCTTTCAGGATACAGTATGGGCTACAGGTTTGTCTAGGTAGGTATCTGCAATTAAGCAACATATGTAATAATGTCTCTGGGTCTTTTTTGCAAAGTCTGCATAATCTGTTTTTTTCGTCCATCCAATATCTATTATATTTCTATTCATTTCCGCATCTCAATCTAGCTATCCGTTTGATTGATTCTCCGTTTTTGTTTAGAAGATATTGCGGCTTCCCTATTGGTCTGGTATTTTTGTACACTTTGTTGTAATTGGATTTCTGAATCTTGCTGTCCTGTTCCTGTTTTTGCAGGTCTTGATCTCTTTTGGCCAGTTCTATGTTGATGCTGTTATCTTCTTCTCGTTTCCTTATTGCTTCCGCAGCTGAGAGCCCGTTTCTTTCATAATAATTCTTTCTCCTCAGTTCCCAAGAGCTTAATATTGCCTTTCTTTCTTCTTTGCGGTTTATATTTCTCCAACATTGGTAAATTATTCTTCTTAGATCGCTTTGCTAATTTTGTTTTCGTAGTTGGTTGCTTGCAGTCTGGCTGATACTCTTATTTTGTCTCTGTTTCTTCTAGTACTATGTACTGTGGTGTACTTCTCTCTAGCCCTAACGTCCATTTCATGTATTTTAGTTGTATTTGCTCCAGTTTAACAATTTCCTCCCAAACCCAGATCTCCAGCACCATTCTTATTTGGAAATTGTTTTTAAATTTTCTTTCCGCTATGCTCCAAACTTCTTTTATCGCAAAGTTGGCTTTCTTTGTTGCATATTCTATATGTTTGCCGATGTTATTGCTCTGCTCAAAGGTGTATCCCAGATATCTAAGTTCTTTCACTCTTTCTATTTCTTGCTCCCTCCATAGCCACTGTTTAACTTTGTCTTGTCCACCTCCTTTTTTAAACTTCATAATCTTCGACTTTTCTACGTTCAGTGACATCTTCTTCATCAACAAATATTTGTCCAGTCTCGTCATCACAGATTCCATTTCTTTCTCTGTTCTTGCGAAAAACACCATATCATCTGCGTACGCCAATGTCCAGAATTTTATATTTCCAACCGTTACTCCTCCTGTCTGTCCTTTTTAGAAGTGTTCTTCTATGTCTGACATATATATGGCGGACAAGGTTGGGCTTAGCTACCCTTTTATGAATAAGTAACATCAACCATCATAAGTTGGTTCCTTGAATTATCATCATTTCATTACCTTACAAAAGTTAGTTTGAATGAGAGTCCCTGAACTTCCATTTTTGATTAATTGCACCTCCTCTAATAGGAGTCCCATCTACTTGATGAAGTCCAGGATCTTCTCTAGATTTAACTATTTTGAAGTATTAGGGAAACAGCATCCCTGATATGCCCAGTGCATTAAATATATGCTTGAACTATAGAGGAATGGCGTTGCTAAACACTGAACACAAAATCTTTGCAACCTTTTTATATAGAAAATTTGAAGGGCACTGCAATGATCTAATAGGGGACTATCAAAATGGTTCCAGATAGCAAAGATCAACGACTGATAATATATTATTTTGGAGGCAAACAGCAGAAAAGTGCAGAGAATATGACACAAAATTGCTCTGCCTCTTCATAGACTTCTAAACAGCGTACGACACAGTAAATAGAGTAAAATTATGGAAAACAATGAGAAGATGAGGTATACCAGAAAAGCTAATAACACGGACGAAAGCCACGAAAACGTCAGTCAATTACCTTCAGCTCGAATATGGGCGTGAAACAGAATGGCATGATGGCACCCTGACTCTTCAGTATAGCTCTAGAAAGTATACCACGAGAAGCAGATGTCAAACTGAGTAGAACAGTGTTTAGCAAATCGCATGTAGTTCTTGCTTTTGCAGATGACATTGTAATTATAACTAATAGTAGTAATCCTGGACCAGATCATTTACCTTCATACATTACCAAAGGCTGTGGTGAATTCTTGGTGAAACCATTCTTCATACTATTTAGTATTTGTTTGATAAGTAGCACATTTCCTACCCAAATTGAACTCACTCCTATTGCTCCTGTTCCTAAATCTGGTGATAGTTCCAATATTGTCAATTACCGTCCCATTGCTATTCTGCCTACTGTTGCCAAAGTCTTTGAAAAAATCATTTATAAACAGCTATATTTTGCCGTACGTAACCGTATTTCTATTCATCAGCATTGTTAAATCTCCTGTAGATCAACTACCACAAATTTAATTAATTTTACTGAGTTCACTTTGAACTCATTACATGAAAACAAACACTGGTATATACTGATTTTGCCAAAGCTTTTGACAAAGTTAGCCATGGTATATTCAAAAGCTTCATGATAATTTCTATTTTTTAGCTAGTCTACTACAATTCATAGGTTCTTATCTTCATAACAGGAAGCTTTCAGTCCACTGTAATAACTTTAACTCCAAACATTGTGTTGCCACTTCTGGATTACCTCAAGGCTCGAACTTAGGTCCCCTATTGTTTCTTCTTTTCATTATTGACATAACAAATGTAATTGAGTTTTCAAATATTCTACTTTATGCAGATGATTTGAAGCTTTATCGTACAGTTAACACAACTGGAGATTGTGAAAAACTGCAATGTGACATTGATAATGTTCTAGTTAGGTCTTCTGAGTCTAAATTATTATTTAACTAGGGTAAATGTAAAGTTATGACATATTTTGTGAAGCAGTCATCTATTCTGCATCAATACAAAATGTATAATTGTAATCTCGAACGGGTTACTGAATTCAATGGTCTGAGCATACTTTTTGATGATGGACTAACTCTAGTACCACATTATAACTCCTTGATAAAAGTGTGCCATAGAAATCTTGGATTTGTCATCCGAAATACGCGGTCTTTCCACAGTCTGCAAACTTCGAAATCTTAATATAACTCTATTGTAAGGACTAAGCTTGAGTACTGTTTGCAGATATGGAGTCCTATCAAATCAAAATAAAATTCTTAAGATATTGTCATTTTAAGAGATATCGATTATATCCATCATTTAACGATTTCAACTACAATAACTGCCTTATTGCGTTCGATGTTCTGTCCTTGGACGGTCGTAGGACAATTCAGTCCTGTCTATATTTGTATAAAATAATAAATAATGTGATGGACGATCCTATTATCTTGAGCCATTTTAACTTCCATGTACCGAGATCGCGCGCCTAATTTCAAATTCTCCTACCTTACTCCAAGGACAAATTATGAACTTAAGTCTCCCGTTAGACAGACCTGTATGAAATTTAATAATTTGAATTTCACTCTAGGAACTGTCGATATTTTCAATGATCAATTTCTCAAATTCAAGAAAACCATGGCAAATTATTTCTATATAGAAGAAATTTATTGAGTATTTCCGGCTAAGTTTTTTCGGGCAATGTAATAAGCAGACTCTTTGAAGTTGTCTGGCTTTCGGTATATTTCTATACCTTCTTCAGGACACTACAATATTAATGATAATGTAAGATACAAAAGGATTTCTAACATTATTTATTCACATTTCGTGAGGCTCCAAAAATCAGCCAGATTAATAATAATAAACTTCTATCAACAACATGAATACAATTAATTAATTCAAAAGAAGAAGAACCAGATTGAAAATCATAAAAATTGAAGTAAAAACTGTGAAAAAGTAGTATAAATATGATCAGTCAAAATATGATATAAATAAAAATGAAAATAAAAATAATTTTTTGAAAGAAAATTTTACACATAAAACATGATTTCCAAAATTTTTTGAAATAAAACATTTCTTCAAGATAAAAAATTACTGAAAAAAAAAAATCTCAAACAAATTGAAAATCCCAAGAAATGACACAAATACAGAAAAACTCAAAAAGTGAATGTAAAAGAAATATTATTAATTAATCATTTCAACTTCTTAGATATTTCAAATAAATTGGCATATATTGAACCCAAGCCATCTATGTCACTTTTCTTATTCATTGTATTATCTGTCGTTTTAATGTAAAGCATTTCCAAGAAGGATCGTTTTTTTAAATTCTTTTCAACATGTAAAACTGTAGCATTACTGTAATCTATTTCATGTTTTCTTGAATTTTTATGCATCACCAATGCAGTAGCATTTGGTTTTAAGCGTGTGTCACTTTTATGAGATGTTATTCTACTAATTAACTGCTGACAAGTTGGCCCAATACAGCATTCATCGCAATTTTTACAAGGAATTTTATAAATTAAATTTGACATGAGCGGGGCTGGTACTTTATCTTTCAATCTTGTGAAAATTGACCTAATAGTTTTAAAATTTCTTGTAATTATATGGAATTGAAGCAAACAAAACTCCCTGACGAGTTTCATCAGCCTGTACAACTTGACACTGGGGAGGTTCCTTTGGTATATGAACATTGAAAAGTAAACTATTAACAAATTTTTTTGGATGAGAATTTTGGATAAGTATGTCTCTTAACTTGATGAGATTCGTTTGGTAGAAATCAGGATGCGATAATCTTAAAATTCTCATCTTCAACCCTAAAATAACATTTACTTTCAGACGACGAGGCTGTTCTGAAAAATAATGAATATAGCGTTGTGATGATATGGATTTGACATACCAATCAAGTTTCAGAGAACCATCTGGCTGTCATATAATCAATATTCTAACCTTTAAAAAAATGGATGGAGAAGCAAAGAAGATGAGGCTCACAATAAATGGAAACAAGACGAAGATATTGCAAATAGCTCATAGCTCTATGAACCTAGGGACAACTTACAATATACAAGACTATTGTATCGAGGTAGTAAATACATTTGTATACCTTGAATCAAGTTTCAACGAAAAGAATGAGATCTGCCAAGAAGTCAGTAGAAGAATTATGCAAGGAAACAAAAACATACTTTCAGGTTGCAAACATCCTAGCTAACAAAAACATGCTAAAATCAAATAAACTGAGAATCTACAAAACAATTATAATACCAGTAGTGATCTGGACTCTCGATCAACAGGAAATATACACCTTACAAAGCTTTGAAACGAAAGTTCTGGAGAAAATCTTTTGAGCAGTAAGGGAAGATGAGCAATGGACGATAAGAATGAATTTTGAACTAAAAGAAATATATGCAGAACCGGATATAGTAACATTCATCAAGCCATAGAGACTAAGGTGGTTTGGTCACCTACTAAGAATGGAAGATGGTAGACTACCCCAAGCTATATATAGGTGTAGACCAATGCTAAAAAGACCAAGAGGTAGATCGAAATCGAAGTGGAAGGATGATGTTGAAGTGGATCTCAAAGAAGCAAGAATAACCAATCGTAGTCCACTAGCACTAAACAGATAGAGTTGCAGGAGATTGATTGGGGAGGCACATATTCTACTTGGATAGTGGAGTCGATGATGATGATGATCTACTTGATGAAGCCCAAGATTTTCTTTGGGTTCAACTATTTTGAACTATTTAGGAAACTAATGAGTGCTTCGCAGTGACACCCAACGTAGTCGGAAGTTTTATCTTCTTCACTCTATAAAGTGGTTTCTGTTTCGATTTCTTATTATCATACAGTATTCCCTTTTGAGTCATGTGATTAGTCTTACCTCATTAGAAATAGGCTATCTGTCATTTCCATGAATGATTGATCTTGGAAGAGCCTTGCTTGTGTCTGACTTGATTGTGTTCTATATATTATTGTACCATTACAATAGAATTGTCTCTCTCTGAATTTTTGCTCTTTTCATTAAAATTATAAGTAGTGAATCTGTCCTCTCTTCAATCAGGCCTTTTTTCCTCACTCTTTGAGTTGGAGAGTGTGTTTGGTCCAAAGGGGTTATAGACTACTCGATCACGAACGGAGTACGAACCAATATCTCTTCTTTGAAGATGCGCCTGAAGTTAACGAGCTTATATGTGCTTATGGGCTCTGGTTGATAAGCTTTGATTTGATCAGAGGCGTGTGCGGTTTGAACTTGGCTCATTCGCGAAGCACTTTGATAATTATGATAGAAGCAATATGATAACATCAACATAAAGTTGCGTTTGTTTCGGTTGGTTGTGTCTCAGTACATCTGCCTCATATATATTTGCCTTTCAATTGAATCGTCTTTTATTTTAGTACGATGATTCTAGTTGAGCATTATTTGGTTGAGACTCTAACAGCGGTTAAGGAGTAACTGTAAAACAGGCTTCAAAATAGGAGCTTCGCTCAAAAGATATATTTTCTAGAATCATTGTTTCTGACTTGTAAGCTGATGAATATGATTGTCTGTACCGAGTCATTAGAGTGCTTTTATCAATAAAACGTACAAGTCGCCTTGCTTTATCCAATTACATAAAGTGTTACGTCACTTAGGTGAGAGATAGTGCAAATCACTAAGTTAATTATTAGTGAATAGGTAATCAGCACTTTAAACAAACATAGAGTCGCATAAAACCTTTTATTAAAATATCTTGAGCGCAGTGACCCATGTTTGAGTTGTTCTGTTGTTTCTCTCGCGTAGAATAACGAACAACGGAACCGCGATCGTCAATTAAGTTCGTGTGTAATGAAGCAAAACTAATGTTGAAGGAAAGCGGACCCAAGAAAAAATTTTATTTCACATCGAATTAACGGCGTACTTGACAGATGGCGGTGCAAAGACGTGAGCGGATTTTACAAATCATGGTGAGAAATGGTGCAGAGCAATGGCTAAGATCTCACAATAACTTTTTGATATTCAGATATTTCTAATTGAAGTTTTTTCAAAATTCTCCATAATTTACAGGATATCTTCAAATACCTTGAATGAATCTGCGAAAACATTCATGTTTCTCTTTTGATTTGAGAAAACAAAAAGATGAATTCTTGATGTCGAGTGAAGAGAGTAAAAGGAGCACGGGGTATTTAAAATAGTTGTCTCGATTACTGACCTCGTTATTAAGCAGGTGCACTGGTGCTCTGACTTTTATTTTCTTCTTGATTTAAGTCTCTGTTTATGAAATGTGTTAAGAGCACATTTTTCTTGTTTTATTGCGAAGTTTTTATACGAAGCCTAACGAAGAGGAATACTTCCATATTTTTTGTTGAGGTTTTTGTTATTTTCGCATCACAAAGACTTCAATTGAACAATGTGAAGCATCAGGGGTCGGATTTTTGCATCCAAAATGACGCCAAGTATAATAGCTTCATCAAACAAACTCAATGTTATTATTGTGTTCATGTTAATCAATGAGAAATCAACTAAAAAACTCCCAAGAATCTTAATGATCTCAACTAATTAGAAGCTGATGAAAAAACCTCATCACTCATCTCGCTTTCAAGAACTAAAAAAACAGCAGTCCTATGCAAACACGGTTCCGTCCACTGACCATTACCTTAGGTATCTTGCGCGCTAAAGAATAAAATGTGACACAGCTTGCTGACCAAAGCAAGTCTGATTGATTTACGCTGTCGGTTGCGTGTAGCGTGCACTCGTGCATTTTCCTGCGCATGCGTGGAAGAGTGGACACGGTCGCGTGTAGCTAAGAATGCAGCCTGATCACTTTTGATGCATAGAGAAATATTGGAATATTGAATTGAGATGACCTGTGAGGCGCATCGATCAAGGTTAGGGTACCCTTTATTATAAATTCTGTTGAGATGGAGATCTTACCGACTGCGCCAATTTGCTATATCTGAAACTGATTTAATATCATATTACCAAATTTGCATCATGTAGATCTTATCGGCTATACCAAATTGTGTTTATATTGCATAAATGCCATCATTATCAGGAATTGAATGTCAGTAATGTGATACACATCCTGAAAATGTTGAGAAAATAGCTAAAGACTATGAAAACAATCTCTTCTTCCTGTTGAGAACAGGATTTAGATTTAGAGTCAAATTTGATTTTTTTTGGAACATAGAAGTCTTCGATTGTTAAATAGGTGTAGGTTCTGGAGACAGTAGTATGCACAATTTGGTTTGGATATGAACAAGCGGTTGGCAATTGTGAGATAATGCATTTTCCAGGAGATGTATGACACTTACGTGAATTCTCTAAAAGTTCGTGTTTTAATTCGGGTGGAGGTGAATTTTTATCTGAAGCTGGACTGGTGTGGTACCAACAAAAACAGGAAATATAAAACAAATGCTGAACTTATTAAACCACACATGAAGATTTCACAAATATTTATGCCAAGTTAACAACGTCAATGCCGACAAAGGAGACAGTAAAAATTAACAAGGAGGAAAGGGAGAAGAAAACGAATTCATGGAAGCTCAACCAAAAAAGCTAACAATCAGCCTTAATCACCAAAGATCCAAGATCATTGTGCTCATCAAAAAGTTACTATAAGCCCAAAAAAGAGCAAAAAGTCCCATGAATGAATCTCGACAGATCGCACACACCAAAAATGCTACAGCTGAATAATAGAAATGATTCACATTCCTCACGATCTTCTTCTATATATTCGTTTCCGAAAGAAGGGTCAAATAATTTTAGTGGGTATCAAAACCAAAAACAGGAGATAAAAATGAAGGTCTAAATAGGTAAATAGTCAACTCCTTGTTGTTCTAGGTCGCTCTGGCTCTACTTTTTTTGGTTTGGCACATAACTGAACCATCCACAGATCTTCAGGACATGGCGTTAGAGTAACTCTTGCAAGTAGATTCATAGATAAAAATAACTTGAAATTATGAACAAATGACTCGTAACCAGGATCGATCGAGTTCATGACCAATATTCGAATTCAAATTATTAGGTGATGTTTTTATTTTTATTGCTTCTCTTATTGGCCTCTTGAACCGATTGTTCTCTTTAGCCAGAAGCTTTGTATTCTTGAAGTCAATGCCATGTAATTCTTGAATGGCTTGCTCAGCCACTGCAGACTTTTCTGGGCGGTTCAATCTTATATGACAAGAATGCTCTATCAGTCTTGTTCCCACAGTCCTCTTGGTTTGTCCAATATATACTGTGCCACATTGGCAAGGAATCTTGTATATTCCTGGATACTGTAGAGGAAATCTGTCTTCAACATTACCAATAAGATTTCGAATTTTCAAATTGGAAGTGTAAGATGTTTTTATGTCATATTTATGTAGAAGTCTTCCAATTTTATCAGTTATATTAGCTACGTAAGGCAACGTAACAAATATTTTCTTATTATTTGGATCTTGAACAGCAGAAATAGAATTCTTCAGACTAAGTTCTCTCTTGATCTGTGTTTTATTATAACCGTTCTTCAAGAAAACATCATCCAAAAATTTGATTTCATCAGACAGTTTACTTGGACGACAAAAAAAAAAGCTCTTTGATATGAAGTTTTAATGGTGCAAAATTTTTGAGCTGGGTGGTGACTGGAGGACTCATGTGAATATTGATTTGTATGAGTCGGCCTCCTATATACTGAATGGATGAGTTTATCATTATCTTGTTTCTCCAGGTGAACGTCTAGAAAAAGAAGACAATTATTTCCTTCAACCTCAATACTGAATTCAGTGTATCTATGTTGCATGTTCAGATGGTTTAAAAATACATTCAATTCATCTCTACCATAAGGGCAAACAGCAGAATCATCATCAACATAACGTAGCCAAACGGTGGGTTTCTTCATATTTGTGCCTAAAGCTTTTTGTTCAGAATTCTCCATGTAAGAATTGGCAATAGACGGAAAAATAGGAGAACTCATGGCAACACCATCAATTTGCTCGTAAAAACTACCATTGAAAATAAAGAAACAAGAAGTCAAACAATGTTTGAAAAGCTTGATAATATCAGATGAAAAATGATCTAATAATTTCAAAGTATGGATGATAGGTACTTTTGTGAATAGAGATTAAATGTCAAAACTGATAAGTAGATCATTATCTGTTAATGTTATATCACTTATCAAATCCATAGAACGTTGAGAATCCGTAACATATGATGGAGTATGACCAATCAACGGCTTCAAGAAACCATCCAAATATTTGGCTAATCCATTATGTTGTTGAACCTATTGAATTAACAATAGGTCTTAGGGAAACACCTTGCCCCAATAAAACATATTTATTAAAAAATAAGTTCCGGAATGTTTTTTCCTTCATCAAAAATTCGAATATTTACTGGTTCAGCCCGTATTTGCAAAAGGTTCGAAAGGGTGAACAAAACGACCGCAAAAACAGACACACAATAAAAAGGAAGAAATCAAACTTTCTTTTGTTGGTATATTCTCAATCGCTTGCCGCTATAAATTCGTATTATCAAAACTGATATAGAAAGTATCATCCATATATCAATGCGTCAAGATGAAACTTTCGACCCCTTTTTGAACATGTTGCATGTACGGAGGAATGTGAGATTTGGCATACTTTATAGGGAGAAAATGTGCAGAAAACTATGTACAGTGTGTTTCATTTCTTTTTATTTATTGATACGTGAAGAGAAAGCTTTGTGCCCGAAGCATATAGCGCGTACGAAATTATGTGAGTGTTCGCATACTTGAAGTTTTTATGAAGGAGTGCTAGAAGCCAGAATTATGTACAAGGTGCTTCATTTTGATTATACGAGAAGAGAAAACTTTGTTCTGCGCGCACGAAGCGATGTGAGATTTGACATACTTAAAGTTTATGTAAAGGAATGCAGAAAGCTAAAAGTATATACAGGTGTCCCATTTTGATTTTACGACGTGGAAAGGAGACTTTGTTCTGCACATACGAGTCTGTGTGAAGAAGGAAGTGCAGAAAGCTGAAATTATATACAGGTGTCCTATTTTAATTTTACGCGAAAAGAAAACTTTGTACCGAGCGCTTAAAGAAACGTGATATTTGGCATACTTGAAGTTTATATAGGGAAGGAGTGCAGCAAGCTGAAACTACATACAGGATGTCCCTGTTTGATTTTACGTGAAGGGGGAACCTTGTACTGTGCGCATGAAGGAATGTGGGATATGACAAACTTGAAATTCACCTGGAGAAGAATTGCAGAATGAAATGATATACAGGGATTTCACTTTAATTTTGTTAGAAATAGTTTTGTAACGCGCACGAAGGAATGTGAGATCTGGCATATTTGAAGTTTGTGTGGAGGAGAAGTGCTGGGACATAAAATTATATACAGGAGGTTTCATTTCAATTTTACGTGAAGAGAAAACTTTGTACCATGTGCTTGAAATAATGTGAGATTTGACATTCTTGGAGTTTATGTATAGAAGGAGTGCAGAAAGCTCCAATTATATACAGGGTGTTTAATTTTGATTCACTATTGGAAACAATACTATTTTTTGCTGGAATTTATAAAGAAATATGCACCGAATCGGAAAATGGTTGAAGAAAAGACTTAATAATTTTTTTCCCCTTCCAAGGGTTGAGGGAAGAGAGTCACTCCAAAATCTTGGATGGGAACTACAAGTCTTGGTATAATATAATAATTCAAGGTCGAATTTTGATCACTGGGCGACCACTAGTGCAAGTAATTCTGCATTAGGAACAGGATTACAATAATGATTTCTTAGGAGAAAATAAACAGTAACACCATTTGATATTGAGAGATTTGAATTATATAATTCATTTACAGTATAGATATCCACAGAAACGTTATCAGGAATGATTACAGAGTAGTTTCTCAGGAATCTATCACACAGTGTAATTTCCACCGATGTTGTAGTAATGATGTTCGCTGTGATGGCAAATAAATCAATTTGACAATGTGATTACTTAATTATTATTTCATGTCTGTAGCAGATGATGGTTGGAATAATGGATATTGAATATTGCATCGCAAATTTACTGCTTCCAGCAATATTCATTTCAAGGGTGTTATTTTTTACAGAGGTAATTCCACTCCAATATAAAGTAAGCCATATATAAAAAACAATTTTATCGTTTTGACGGCGGATAAAAAGGAAGGTAACTTTTTGCAAGTGATAAAACGTTATTTACCTTTCTCCTAGCAACCAAATCAAAACACTCACTATATTAATGTCATTTGCAATATTTGTCCATGCTTAAACTGCAAAATGAACAGAATTTTGAATATTTCCGAAGAGAATATAAAAGAAAATATTTAGTAAAGTGTATCTATAAATTCAAAAAACCAATAAATCATGTAACTGGAGACAATTCATCGTATTTTGTGAGAACCAGAATTATGTATTAGAAACAGGTACAACGGTATGTCAAATTTCAAATATTTTGCTAGATTGGACTTGAAGTATGCGAAGAATTGATGCCTGATGGAGAAAATTATAAAGAATACGTAGTGGAATATGTCAAATGAAACGATGTATGATAATTGTACTCTCAATAATTGCACATTGAAATAAACTTTTTCATAAATAAAATGTCGTTAAATTATCTCGCCGAATTACACTCTAGCATTTTATTTTTCTTGGGATAAATTTCAGTTTGACAACTCAACCTTGTAACCTGACAGCAATTTGACTCGAAAACTGTTCAAAAAATAAAATCACTCCACCTACGGTGTCGTGATTTTATTAGAACAGTTTTCTTATCAAATTGCTAGGTAACAAGGTTTCGTGAAAACAGAAATTTATCCAGCAAAATAAAAAGCTCTTGTGTAATTACTGTTGATTATTTTATATTTATTATCATTCGCCCTAATGGGGGACGTATATCTGTACATAAAAAGTTGATAGAGAAATGCTTACAGTAAATAACAGTTCTGTCATTATATTCTCGCTTTGAAATGATAAATTGTATTTTCTTACAAATTCCCCCTAATTCCTGAGCTTTATTTATTTATCAAGAGATAAAATCATGATCTCAGAATAAAACCAACAAAACTTTAAGCATCCAACTACCGTTACACGCTGCACTTGGCGGCGAGTGGCTGTCAACCGGTGTGTCGCAGACCCAGCGGCTGTCAAACAGTAAGCTGTAGTGTCTTCAGGTAGTGTAAGAAGCATTGAACGCGGCCGCTGACCGCGGGAATGTCGAGCATGCGGTTTGACTCCGTTTTGAGACGGCGAAGGAGTCACTTGGAACATCGGAAGTGAACTCAAAGTTTGAGCAGAGATTCTTGGAGGAGCGAAGAAATTATTGAGATATAAAAATATCCGAGTCCTCTTCAGGATATTTATTATACTTCAAGATCTGAAAAGATTTATATTATATTTGAATTTCGAAAAATGCACACTTTATTTGAAACAACAAGGGAATTGAATAAGAGACAACTCTTTTCTCATCTATCATTCAAAAATTAAATTACATATTTCATGGAAACTTGAATTCTTTTGGGAAGGAATGAAGTCGCATATTGATGGATATTCTTTTCGATCTTATGCAAAATTCATAAAATGTTTTAGAAACTTGAACATCTGAAAATAAGTATTCATTCTGGGAAATGATAATGCATTATTGATATTCTTGGATATGATACATCTACAAAGAGAAATTAAGGACATTGAATCTGACTTTGTCCGGGCGGAGCCTTCCATCTCTTTGTGTCAAGCTGTTCTACACAGTCGAACATTGCAGTTGCTCGCTAGATTGACGTGGAAATTTATAGAAATGAACATCCGAATATATAGAGGCGAGCAGCTTGACTGAGGGAGTTATGAATAATCCAGAACGTGATTAGCGAAATGTGATAAATAAATGAGTTGTTGTAAATAAATATTGGTGGCTCTGTGGATAAAGTTTGATAGTAGTGGGTAAGAAATGAATTGAATAGTCTTTCAAGAGCAATAAACTTCACAAGCAGTCTGGAAGTTTGGAGGAATGAAGTATAAATCTGATCTTATAATCTGACAAAAAAAAATTACTCGCAGCTATTGGAAATTGCAAAATTCTTTGAAGTTGTTGAAAACTTTGATGTTCATCATGATTAAAATTAGAATATGATGTTACTGATTGATACGAACAAGTGGGGTTGAAATTCGGTTAGGGTAAAATTACTGTAAATGGACAAAGGCCTCCCCTATGTAATGTATTTCCCATATGCATTTTGGAGTGCATGTTCGAAGCGTTATTTTGATGTAACGTACTACATGTAGGGTGAAATAGTGTCAACTCGATTTATTTTAGGCAAATATTGCTTTTTCACTTTGGTATCATGTAGGGAATGTATAATAGTCATGCTAGAGTTTTTACAAGTGTATTTAGAGTAGGATCAAGTTTGTATGAATCAGCATTACATTTTTTTTCTATAAAAAATTGAAGAATCATCCAGATGATGAAAGCGCATTTTTGACAGCTCATGAATGCTTGTTACTTCAGACATTTCGCAAATTACCATCTCCCACAATTACTGAGCTTGAAATCAAGCAGTTTGGGCAAACTTACGAAGCAGCAGCTTCTATTTAGTACTAGTTTCAAGTTGACTATTTGATACGTACATAATTTATGCATGTACACACTCAAAAATACATTTTAATGCTCATTGTTTAGTTATTTACTGACGGGAGGTCAAGTGCTATACCTTTAAATAATAATTTGATCTTTATCAAAGCTTTATAAAAAAAATACACCAAAAGTAAACAAATTTTAATCCAATAATGATAATTCATTCTGATAAGCTTCAAATTCGCGTCAAACAAGTCATTGAATGAATCCCGGACAGATTTGACAACTGTACATAATAATAGTGACACCCACGGCTAGAGTTGTAACTAAATTCTTATCTACTTGAATAAACTTTAGTTGCCATATCCCTAATGTCATATATATCTATGGGCATTGTTTCACTTGAAACAAATAATTGAATAATTTAATCTTCCACAATCACTGAGCTTAAATTAGAGCAATTTGTGCAAACCTACGGAACAGCAGCTTTTATTTAGTACCAGTTTCAAGTCGGTAGATAGTATAGTTGCTAAGAACTTAGCGTCACGCCAGCCAGCCAGCCAGACAGCCAAAGTGAATATATTAGCGCTTTTTTTACAAAAAATGCGCTAAAAATGTGCCATATCAGCAAAAATATAAAATATAGATTTATTCCAAACTGCGACCTGATTTCCTCTTTATGTATATATGCAAAAGTTTTATAAGAATTAAGTACCATTAATCCGTTCATTCCGCGATACAAAGGCCTAATAATTTGCTCTCTTTTATTCAGACCTCTCTGGAGCTTAAACATTCCTCCAAGTATAATAGGACATTGCGCGTTCTCCTTCCTCGATCTGTTTGAAATTTTAATTTATTCTCGCAATGCAGTTTCAATTCAGTCACGAATAATAGCAATGAACTACTTTCAAGCCACATTCAGCACATACCTACCGAACTCAGCTGTACGTACAATGACAATTTACAAATTCCGATCTATTATGTTGAGCCTACAGGGTGCGATGCATAAAAAGGGCACAAGGAAAGAGGATAAATCGCCTAAGGGTCAAACGAACAAAAACAGTAAATTTAATGCCCAGACTGTTACTGACTTTTTCAGCAGTTTGTTGGGTGTTTTGCTAGAGGGTAGGCATAATTATAAATGTGCGTTCGAAATTTTATTTTAGGAATTACGCTATAACCCTATAAAAAGAGAGGTATCAAAAGGGCTCACCCTAAAAAATTAAAACCAAATCATCACGTCAAAATATTTTATCTTAAATCAAAATACTGTTGCTCCTTTTAGCATGCAATGTTGTCAATTAAGTAATGCTTCTTCTGAAGTATAAATATAAGTTTTTATAATTTGTAGTTAAATTTACATATTGCGTGTTCTAAAAAAATCACTAATTGTTATCAGAATAAAAAACATGATTTATTATAAATAGGAACAATTTAAGAATTACTCTACATGTGATTGTATTCTCCGCCCAACTAATATGACCAATAGTAAACATTTATTGCGACATTTATTCCCAATAAAGAATAAGATATCAAAGGTTTGTCAGCATATTCAAAGTCTAATGCGAGACAAAATAGCACCATAGCAATTGTACGTAACAACCGACACATGGTAGACGGTACTTGAAAGTTTACTGCACTTACTAGAAAATCCATCATTATAACAGTATCTCTGCACAAAATTCTCTTTTCATATTGCACATAGCTGCATAGATTCCTTTACAGAAAGGGATTCATGTGATTTTATAAATAATTTCAATACTAAAGATAAATTTTGCTCTACACCATTTTATATGTGATTTAAAAATATACAAAAATACATACATGACCTTAAAGAATGAGATTTGCACGACCCTGATTCAACATCCTGGCAGTAATTAGTTGACCAGACAGATAGCTAGCGGTAATTTTACAAATTAAAATTTTTCAAATGTAATTTCCCTGGTGACTTACTTGTACATCATTGGACATATATGATCAAACACAACATCTCATCATTCCACGGCTAGTCGGTTGCTATGGAAACAGTAGGTTATCATTCTTATGCTCCAACATTCCTAAATACTGATTTCCAGGATTCTATGGCAAACAGTTCTTAATTTATGCGCAAAATTCCAAGATTGTCAAGTATAGTGCACTTTCGACTCAGTCGATCTCAATGAAAATAGAATATGAGCATCTAAACAGTACTATCATCTTGAATACTGCATTCTAATATTCTACGTTCAATCGTTTTGGATTTATGCGGAAAATTGAAAAACGTTTCGAGTAAACTGCACTCCCGGCTTAGCCAATCACAATCGTAAAGCAAGATGTACAACTAGATGCTATAAGAGTGCTTAATACGAACTCTCAATATTCTGCGACTGATTATTTGCAATTTATGAGAAAAATTCGAAAAGTCTGCAATATGAAGTGCACTTCCGGCTTAGTCGATTGGTACGAAAATTGGACGTAATCATTTGGATGCTACAGCAATTCTAAATACTGAATTTTCAGTATTCTCCGGCTAGTCATTCTAGATTCATGCGGAGAATTCAAAAAAAGTATCAGGTAAAGTGCACTTCCAGTACAGACGATTGCAACCATAATGCGAGGTGCACATCAAGATCCTAAATCCTATACCAGTCTTTTATAAAAGATGCCAGCATCATACACAGTTTGACGAGCTCCGAGATTTGCGAGACTATGCACTCACATTCCAGTTTCCGAGCATTATAATAATTTCATGTGTCTCCTATAAAGATCTTTTTCCAATGACAAACATTCAGACCAGCAATTTTTGTTTAGTTAGGAGAAAAATAACATTCAATAAAGTTCCAACTCTTGAGACGGGGATTATCAAAGAATAGTTCTTCATTAATACAATCAATAATACATCGGAATAGAGCTTTTCCACGCGTTCATTGTATACAATCATCCGACGGTAGATGAACAAATTGCACGGAACAATGGATGAGATGTCGCTTTGTGTTTTACTTTAACGTTGATACTTATTGCTATATTGTGAGAAGTAATGATCAAATTCACCTCAAAAGACGTGGTTCAACAAGCCTCAAAACTGAAGATTCTCACATGAATGTCTTTGGGATATTATACTTGACAGCAAGTTGAATATTAAACACAGTCCAAAGCTCGATAACATAGATAGAATATTTCAAAATTTCAAAATCAATCTTGGATACAATGCGATGAAATTGTAAGCAGGAAGTTTACATACGCGCCAAAATTGCATACACTGCAACGCTCAGGTAACTGCCTAGATAATAAAAATTATCCAGAGCAAAAGGTGCAAGCAAAAAAAGACGAAATTATATATCAACACCATGCTTTCAGCATTATATTCGTAGATATAAAATACCTCAACCAACTCTTTCCCTCCTTTGCAAATACATACTATTGATAATTGAAGTATTATCAATTATTTTTGTGGTGCTATCACGAATGTTTATTGTGCTTGCGTTTGAATACCACGAGTGTGCAGCACACAAGCACAATAAACATGAGTGATTGCACCATAAAAATAGTCTACAATACCTCAACTACAAATGGTATATGGAGGACTATTCCAGGAGTCAAACCATTTTTCCAAATTAGTTTCCTATGAATCAAATAACAAATCACGAAATTTTCGTAGGAACGAGTTAACAAACTTCTGTCAAACTAGTTCAACAAGGTTCGGTGATAAATCAGAAGATGAAATTGATGAGTATATTTAGAAAAATATTCCAATAAATACGAAGAAAGTACGAGATTACTAATTGGAGGTATCCATATCTTTGCGTAAAATATTTATTTTGACCACTAGTGTAATACCCGATGGTATTTCTACGCGTCCAAATACCCATTGATATGCATCGTCTCTATGGTGATTTAGCATTGTTATCTTGTTATAAATACTATGAATGAAATTGTCATTTATTATACCAGAAGTAGTTGAAGTATTATCGATTATTTTTGTGGTGCTATCACGAATGTTTATTGTGCTTGCGTTTGAATACCACGAGTGTGCAGCTTGAGTGGTATTCACCAGCACAATAAACATTCGTGATTGCACCACAAAAATTGTCTATAATACTCCAACTACAAATGGTAAAAGGAGGACTATTCCAGGAGTCAAACCATTTTTCAAATTAGTTTTCTATGAATCTAGTAACAACTCACGTAATTTTCATAGGAACAAGTAAACAAACTTCTGTCAAACTGAAAAATTAGAGTTTCTTGCATTTCCTTTGACTAATAATAGAGAAATATATTGCGTCTTGATATGGAATCTAGTTCAGAAAGGTTTGGTGATAGATCAGAAGATAAAATTGAAGAAGATATTCAGAAGAATATTCCATTAAATACGAAGAAAGTACAAGATTACAAATTGGAGTTATCCACATCTTTGCGTGAAATACTCACTTTGACCACAAGTGTAATACCCGATGGTATTTCTACGCGTCCAAATACTCACTGATATGCACCGTTCCTATGGAAATTTAGCATTGTTACCTTGTTATAAATTCTACGAATGGAATAGTCAAAAGTATCTCGCAAAAACAGCAAAGACTCCAAATATCTCTTCAAGACACAGAACATTATTCATTTAATAAGTATCCACTATGGTCCTCGAGAATCAAAAAAATAAACTTTACATCGAACACCTACTTCAGACAAGCTCTATAGGAACTACTTCAATGCAATAAAAAAGGATAACCAAGAAGCCCATTTCATATAAACAGATAGAGCCAGTACCGTAACAAAAAACAACACCTATAAGTTCCACTTACCCTCATTCCGCAGCATATATACCGCCGAAAACTTCATCATAATCGTACTATACTGTGCAAATTAGTTGGGACAGAGTGAGAAGAAGTGCTTCTTTCAGAGAAGTGTGCTTTTGTTGGCTCCATAGGTCTGCAGTGCATTTTCCAGTATGACGTGTGTTTTTCCTTGGCGGAGATGACCTCCTGCAGATGTTTTGGTGTTGCCTCCGTTGGATTGGTGCATGCGTTTCTGAGTTCATCATCGTATAAACGCATTTGAATGACATTGTCTTCACAGGTTCTCGATAGAATTCAGGTTGGGTGGACTCCTGGACTAGTCAGAAACTTTGATTTGCTTGTCCATCACAGAGACCTTTACCAGTTTTGAATAATGACCAGAGACCGGGTCGTGTTCGGATGTCCAGTCGTAGGTTCGCATATGCAACGATTCTATGGCATAATATATCGATATAAAATACCCACTGAAGGAGGTTTTCACGACAAATAGCGCTAGAAGCTCACTTCCTGACTAAGGCATGGTGAATTCGACTTAATAAATCGAAATATCATGCCGTGGCATCGTTTAATTCATGCGAGCCTTCGACAGGACATTTCAGTGCGACTTGGCCTCTTGTTACAGTTTAGGACTGCTAAAGGCTTTTATGCTGGAGAGGATACTCAATTGGCCTGGAAATTTACCTAACTTGGAGGGCTTGTGGAGTATTGTGACGAGAGTTTGAGTGGAATGCATCGTACAGCATGATGGGTGATGCTGTTCAGGTGTGCTTGCACGATGATGAATTTGAGAACATCTGCATTTTCCCGGTGAAGTTAGTGCCAGGGTGTCCGCAGAACGTCATTTCTGATGGAAGAGGAAAGTGCGTCATACAGAAAACTATGTGGTGAGGGTATGGAGCGGATGGAAGCACGGTAAATGTACAGGCTCGCTTAGCGTTGCACAAAGTGTGAATAACCTCTACAATACAAACAACCATCTTCGAAGAGTACAAGACGACCTTTATGAATCAATAAACTCACAAGGGAAAAATATACAAATCCTGTGGGTTCCAGTCAGCCAAAGAAGCAGCAAAAGCAGCTATAATCAAAAAAAAACATGACATCCTTAAGCCAACAAACGACCTAAAACCTCTGATGAAAACAAAACATAATGAAAATGTGGCAAAATATATTGGAAAAAAATACAAACAACAAACTAAGAATCAAAGAAGAAGTCAAATGATAGGCAATATACGAAGACCAAAGAACACAAACAATGCTAACAAGACTAAGAATTGGACACACTCGCCTCACACATACACACATACAACAAAAAACTTCACCTGAGATATGTAACATATGCAACACAAAACACAATTGTACACCTAATGATAAACTGTACTGAATACAGCGCAGAAACACACATCCACAAAATTGATGAAAACAAATCAACATGTACAACAAAATATGAACAACATGTAAATACTAAATATAAATATAATGTACCACCATGAAAGTCATATTCTGAGCAGATGTTGCCAACGCATCTAGAATCCTCGAGAAGTATTTCACGTAAATTTCTCAAATACAACTCTGAACAATATCTTTTACAATGTGTGTCGTTTTTGTACGCCACTATGATGTGAAATTTATATCGGGCACTTTGGAAACTTCGAGCATTAAAAGAGAAAAACTATTATCGTTTGGCTATCGCGCCTTGTAATCGTAATATTACAGTGTTATTGACTGAAAATAGAAAGGATTTGAGATTCGAACTACTTGAATGCAACCAACTTTAATTCTGAAGACTTGAATTGGATTTTAAGGATTATGAGAATTCAAAATGTTCCAGTGAATCGTTAGTTGTTGCAAGTGTATAAATAATAAAAATCGGTTGCAATTGATGAATTAATTGTAATAAAAATTGTATTTTTTAGGTGTACAATATAGAAAGAATTATTTTATAATTGAATTTAGGTATAGTTCTGGCTTGTAAAGCTCAGTTGTTCTTTATTGTTCGATCTCTGTGGACGGATTAGTGCCGCTCTGGATCACATTACTTTCCATCAGCTTATTATGACTATTACTTGCCAATGAGTTCAATGCAAAAAAGAAAAGAGTCTTTGTCTTGTTCTTTAAATCTGTCGGTCCCCGATAAAAACAAAAGATGCACGTTGCAGTGTCGAGTGAAATCTGCACTCAATGCAATTGAATCACGTCTTTGATCCATTCCGTTGGCCGTTGTCCGCAACCGAACCGGTAAAAACCGCAATTTCCTGTGCTCGTCCATCATTACCGACGATGACGGGTGAACATCCTGTATTGCCGACTTCGCCACATGATTTGACAACGGATACCATGCCAACTTGATTCAATGATGCGTTGTTTCGTCACAGATAACAAATTTGGAGAGACTTTTATATCAAACTCTCTCTGCTTACAACTTCGACATATTGCTACGTAGATAAAACATATTATAAAGTTTAAAATTTATTGTTGATGTTCTACACTACTGCTTCTAGTTTATCTGTCTGAAGTCTTGTACTTTGAATTTATGGCTAGTTCTTCCGTGCTTACTTTTATCTGTATTGAGGAAATACATGAAAGTATTCAAGTTTCTTTCGAACAATAAACAGAATATTCACTATCAATGAATTCAGAATATCGGACACTCCTAAATAAATTTTTATCCCTTACATAAGAACAATGAAATATGGAATACAGAAATAACTAGAATAGCGTTTTTATTATGACTTGATATTTCTAGATCATTAACCTCAAAAATGAGCTTTCCTAGTCAAAAGTAAGTCTATCATTATTCAACCTGAAATCTCTTCTAATCCAAAAGTTTAATTTGCTGGCGAGCAGCGTGTGATATACAAAGCATCCTTATTGTTTCCATCATGCCCCGTAATCTCAGTAATTTGCAAGTGTATCTCAGAATGCCACGAAAGCATTAACCAATGATAAATAGTTCCAGCGATATTACGCGGACAGAAATCACTCACTCGCTTTTGAATAATAAAAGTTTGCCCGCTTGAAAACATTCTTTTTATCTTTGTTTTCATTAGCTTGATAAACTTTCAACCAAGAATAACGATTGTAGAAGTTTAACGAAATGATCTGAATAATTTCAGTTCGATTAAAGTTTGAATTTTTTTCGATAAAAATACAAATTTTATTATTTCTTCCACAAAATTTTCCTGAAGTACCTATTGAATGAGTTTTTTGTTTTTCTTATTATTCATCCAATAAAAATAAAATCTTTATGCAATTCTCAATAAACGAGTCTAATTAAATCATAACTTTTAGATATCTTCAAGTTTGGGAAAGCAAAATACCAGCAGAATCGGAAAAATTGATTCTTGATTAATTCAAAATACTAGCTGATGAAATTTTGAATCAATTCCAATAATTCAAATAAAATAACAAACTACTTTTGATTTAAAATTCTGTATTTTTTATTTGAAACTTTGACGTTTAGATCCTTTGACCTAGGATCTTTTTCAGAAAACAATGATACAAAAATAAAACAAAGCAAGTAACTAGATACTGGGAATATACAGATACTACATGTGATAACGTGGATATCACATCTCAACCAGAATAATAAAATCCTCCAGCAATCACCCAAGGCTTGAGGAAAAACCACGTGAAAATCCCAAACAGAGGAATATGTCCTATTTGGTACAGCTCCATACACACCCCGAACCACAAAATACACGATATTTCAACAAGACAGCATAGCACTACTCTTTGCTATTGGTTTGGCTCACAACTGTAGTGTCAACAAGTCTTCAGAGTACTTTATAATCCAGAACGTTGATTAGAGAAAGCCAAACATTTGATAATTCAAAACTGTGACTGTGGTTGAGATTATTTGGTTCTTTAAGTATCTCAATAGCTTCTCTGCCCAATCTACCTTGAATCGATGAGCATCCTGCGACTATTCTTGTTTCTTCAAACTTGATGTCATGCAAAAATTTGATGGCATGATCAGCTACAAAATATTCATTTGGATAGTTTTGTCTCACGCATCTTCTATGCTCAGCAATACGAGCGTTTACAGTTCTGCTCGTCTGTCCAACATAGACTTTCCCACAGGTAAAAGGAATCGTATAAATTCTCGAAGATTGTAGGGGAATCCCGTCCTTCACAGGTCTCATGAGAAATGTATAGATTATTGAAATGCAATACCTCAGAATATGGTGACCTAATGATCATCGAAAGTATGAACAGTACATATCATTTCCGCCCTGTCGAATTTGAATAATTTTCATCGAAATGGTAAAACTATGATTATCTGAGTTTGAGAAGTCCCAGCGAAATCTACAAATTTAAATACTGACAAGAAGATATTGCTTCATCTGGATTTCAGGCTATATTGTATTCATAAAACATAGAACTACTTCGTCCTTTAATTCTTTGGTAAGCGCAGAACCAATCAAGTTCACCTGTGTTAAGCCCGCCGCACACGAGGCAATTTTCCATGCAATTTTGTTCACTTAATTTGCAGCAAGTTTTCTTGCGCACTGGGCCACTTTGAGGTACACTTAGTGTGGCACTTATTCTCGCATCACACGATGCAAGCTGCGCCACTCATTCTAACACTAGAACGTAGACTTGGTAGATTTTCACATTACAAGTATGGATGTTGCCGAAACTAATCGTCAGAGGAGAGCAGGAGCATTTGCTGCATTTATAGCTTGCGAATTACGAGACAGAAAAAAAAGAAGAAAAAAACTTTGGTCAAGAGAGTGACTTTTGAGAAGGACTCAAGGCCGCAAAGTTTTCAACATTTTGTTTGACGAGCTAATAGAGTGTATACCAAACGTGAAAAACCTGGAAATGTCAGGGAATTTAGATAAACTGGAAATGTAATGGAATCGTCAGGGAATTTCCGATATTTGTCTGGAAAAAATACATCATACGATATTTATGCATTATTACTCTTAAAAGTATATTTTCACTCTTTAAGATACTAGGGCCATCTGTGCAAATCTATAAGTCTTCCAGATCTATAAATTCATGAAAAAATAATTTATTAAAATACATTTACTTTTGTCGATTAATGTAAATTCGTTCATGATATCAAGTTCGTTGCGATTTTGTTTTTAATTCACAGATTTATAGGGTTCACACAGAATTGCAACATTAATCTGTGATTATATGTAAACTTGTATCAAACTTTTGTTCTTCACTGTCTGGAATTTTATTGAAAATAACCTGGAAAACCTGGAAGTCAGGGAATTTCCATTTTATTTTTTGGTATACACCCTGAGCTAGGGTACGTAAACATTACCTAATTTCCACTAGCCATAATTTTTACTTATTTGTATCTTAAAACACCACAAAACACAATGGCTGGTACCACAAGCTCTGTTTTTGGCTATACTAGCAGTGTTATTTTAAGAAGAGTTTCAAGGCAATATAAATATTTCAAGCTATTTTAAAGGAAAATATTCAAATCAATTTTGTAGACATATGTGTTTTCCATAATTTGTTTTTGAAGATTATTTTCTAAAGTATTTGGGAAAATTCTAATTGCGTTAAAACACATCTTGACACAACGCTCTTGGTAGCGCCAAAAACAGAGCTCGTGGTACCAGCCAATGTACTTATGAGGCACAGCATTCTGATGCGACATACAACTCAGTGATGTAATCACGTGATTTAGTCGTCTGCTTTGATTGGCTGTGGACAGCAGTCAGTGGCGCAGCAAGTGCGAAAAATAGCTCCGAACCTATCTTGAAAAACAAGTCTCGTGGTAAGTCCAATACCCCGCATCCCACCAAATTTCTTGCATCGGAGCAAGCGTGGCACCCAGTGCGGCGCCAAGTGAACAAAATTGCTTGAAAAATTGCATCGTGTGCGGCGAGCTTTAGTCTAGTTAATGGAGTAATTCGGAATGGGGATCATTTGTACATTCGAATCTTACTGATAACAAAAATCTAAGAGAAGAAACTAGATAATCAGAAGTCAACTCATGTCTTCTTGTTCAGAGCTCTACTCTATTTATTTGAATAATAACTACTCTAAAAACGACTTTCCATTTTGAATTCTGTATATTTATTTGAAACTTTGACGTTTCGATCCTTTGACCAAGGATCTTCTTCAGAAAACAATGACACAAAAAAATACAAGGCGAGTAACTAGATACTAAAAAGCTACAGAATACTAGATGTGATAACGTGGATATCGCATCTAAACAAAAAGAATGGAGTCCTTTTACATTCACCCAAGGCTTGAGGGAAACCACGGGAAAACCCCAAACAGAAGAATATGTCCTACTTGGTACAGCTCCGCACACATCCCAAATCACAAAATACACGATATTTCAACAAGACAGCGTAGCGCTACTCTTTGCTATTGGTTTGGCTCACAACTGCAGTGTCAAATAGTCTTCAGTGTACTTTATAATCCAAAATATACACAGAACTACACCAACTAAAACATAGTCATTATATATGTGTGTTATTGATTACAGAAAGCCAAACATTTGATAATTCAAAAACAAGATGCTTATCGATCCAGGGCAGATTGGTCAGAGAAGCAATTGAGATACTTAAACATCCAAGTAACTTCACCCATACTGATGGTTTTGGATTATCAAATATTTGGCTTTCTGTAATCAATAACACACATATATAATGATTATGTTTTATGTATTTTGGATTATAAAGTACATTAAGGACTATTTGACACTGCAGCTGTGAGCCAAACCAATAGCAAAAAGTAGCGCTACGCTGTCTTGTTGAAATGTCGTATATTTTGTGATTTGGGATGTGTGTGAATCTGTACCAAGTAGGACATATTTCTCTGTTTGGGGCTTTCACGTGGTTTTCCTCAAGCCTCAAGTGAATGCCAGAGGATTTTATTCTTTTTGTTTAGATGTGATATCCACGCTATCACATCTAGTATACTGTATATTTTTAGTGACTAGTTACTTGCCTTATTTCATTTTGTATCATTGTTTTCTGAAGAAGATCCTTGGTCAAAGGATCGAAGCGTCAAAGTTCCCAATAAATATACAGAGTTTGAATTCAAAAGTCGTTTTTATTGAATAAAATTCTGAAAGATGTATAGATTATTATGAACAATTATATTGACAGCTGTATAAATGTAGGAACATTATGCATCAAACTTCAAACTCCTCGCGCTATCCATTTGGCGATACTATTGTGTACACATTATGTAAGCGCTTCTGTGTATTCTAAAACTTATCAGAGAAAAGAGGAACACCGAGTTCAAGTTAACATCAATGCTTTCCTAGTCATTGATATTGTTATCACTCTCTTTTGTAGCTTCAAACATTTTTTGTACGCATTTCAATGCTTATTTCATACCTGCTTGCGATTGTGCAACTGTTTCGTCAAAAAGTAGGTCCACATTTTCAGTTTTTTCAGCGGAACTGTCAGTTTTATGATAGAAATGTTCAGATAAAAATTGTAGATCTTCCAATTTGCTACAAAAATTGTCCCCACACGTTTTTTCTCAAGATCCAACATTTCTAAGACTAAAGTTATATTCTCCATAATATGCACACGTTTTCCGGTAGGCTTACTTCACGGTCATTTTGTTGATTTTTAATGTGAAATTAGGTCTTCTTACTCAACTTTTTTTTCATCTGCATCCTCCTGAGTTGACAGAAATGGTTCAAATAGCGGTACATCAGTTGTTCCGTCGTTAATGTAAGGATAAACTTATGTTGGACATTTAGTATTTTTTGCAGCCGCATTTTGAACTACACCCTTTCTTGCAGTCACAAAAATAGTATTAAGGAACTTGTCTGATGCAAGTGAAAGTAGAGTGTGAATTGATACCAATACATTATTAACTATAGTTTTCAACCTCTCCTGGATCCAGTTGATTACCAAGCCACACTTGAACCTGGTACTCGATAAAAGTGTTGATGAGCCGAAGGCGAGGCTGGAGGAAAACGAGCTACATGAACATGTTTTGTATTACGTGCATGTTTTGCACAAGATACATAAAGTAATCTATCTATGCAAGTAATTTGAAGTGGGTAATAGACGGCCACTGCCACGTTGACAATTAGACAGCAGACAGATGTTGCTCAAGGTCACATAAAATGAGGGTCTAGGTTTGTTTTCATTCCATATTCTTGGAGTTATCATTCAATATTGATGTACAAGTACTAGTCACGCTGACTAATAGTTCCACTCATATTATAAGTCCATAATGTACATAGACAGCGTAGACAGATTATTGAGACTATAACTTCAGAATGGCATTTTAGTCTTGGGAAGAAAAATGTGATAACCATTTTTGTAGAGAATTGAAGAGTCTGCAAATTTTGTCTGAGCTATTTTTATCACAAAACTAAACGTTTCGCTGAAAAACTCAAGAAACCCGATCAGACTATGATTCAAAATAAATTACTCTATAAAACATCAAATCAATAGAAAAGTACGTGTTATATTAGTTGATGAAGCCAATACATTCCAAGTGGAACTCATTTGATGAATCAGTGCTCATTATTGTAAACACTTGCATATGGACTAGGCTTGATTTGACTGCTTAACAAAATTTGCCTTAGAGCATACGTGAATTGGGCTGTACTGAGATTTATACTAGAATCACTGTCTATCACGCAACCGACTTTAAGATTAACATCCGTAGTCGAAAAGAGAGAGGGCGACAGAAATTGAAATAGCATAGAGATATCTATAATTAAAAAAAAAGCACAGCTCTTGATTACGAACTTTTATAATGGTAATTGAATATGGACTTCTATCCACTATGTTCAGAGGTCATTCAGATAGTTTTCAAATACATTTGTGACTGAGTAAATAGCATTCTTTTGTGATGTCATTTTGATCTGCTGAAAGCATGCTACGAATAGTTGCCGAACTATATATAATGATGAAATAAACTGGAAACTAATATGAATATAAGTTGTCCAACTAGTAAAGTTGGATAGATTAAGATATGATCTTAATAGCTCCTAGAACTAGAGTGAACTCCAAATTATCACGGAATTGATATAATCTTGAGAATAAAACAATCACACTAAATCGACTTGCACAGAATGAGTAACAAGAGATTCAGACAATTATTCACAATACAGAATAAATTCCATTTTCTTGGCAAGTTTATTCATCAAATACTATAATAAATTATTTTACATTCAGGAGCTTATACAATTTTTTTAAGTCTTCAATAATCATTGGAATATACGAATAATAATCACTCATTGCCGTTAAGCTTATGTCACACGACTGGTTCCGGAACACAGTGGGAAAAATGACATTTGTTGTTTCAATCTGATTCTGATAATTCTATTTGCTTCTGAAGGAAATAAGGACAATAAATTCTAATTAATATCAGGAACTGTTTGTTCGCCTACTCGTTACGCTTTGCGGATTGTGTACGAAAACCCTACCTGCACTATAATACTTCACCTCACATTATGAACGTAAAAAAAAATTGCTCCGCTTTTAAATTAAAATATACATTATATCATCGTTACTTAAGAAGATTATCTTGCAAAAAATTCGGTATTGTAATCTTTACTGAATCATAAAGCATAATGTGACTTTAATTATCAGTCTGCAAATGTTCGTTTTCAGGGTAAAGTATGGAAATAATGCATTAATTAACAGATAGGCTTATCCATAACATACATGAAGTTTTGTAATTAGTTTGAAATTAAAGATAAGCATAATTATGGCATTTATGTCAGACTCAATTGGTTGGCCGTTTTTCCCACGAGATTTTTATAATATTTGTACAAAATGATTCAGCCAAGAGGAGTTATTATCTCAACAAAAAGCACTACACCGGAGATATAAAAAAGAATTATCCTTTCATATCTTATAACAATACATGGCATGCATGGTTGTTTGTTCCAATATTTAATGGATCTCAAGAATTATGAGAGCTACATAGTTAATACTTCGTCACCATGCTTACCAGTAAAAATGATTAGAAACACAACGTTTCGACAGCAAAGTGCTGCCTTTTTCAAGTGTAAAAAAATATGAAAATAGATAAACAAAATTGTCAAGACAACAAAAATAAAAGTACAAATAGTAACTAGATCAGTTTAAAATATAATTACTCCTAGGATCATAAAGCTCTGCCTGTGGTTGATGATTCAATACCCACAGGTCTTTAGGAGATAATAATGAAGGTCTAAATAGAAAAATTGTCAACTCCTTGTGGTTCTAGGTCAATATGGCTCTACTCTTTTTGGTTTGGCGCATAACTGAACCATCCACAGATCTTCAGGAGGTGGTGATGAAGTAACTCTTGCAAGTAGATTCGTAGATGAAAATAACTTGAAACTATAAACAAATGATTGGTAGCCATGATCGATTAAGTTCATAACCGATATGTGAATTCAAATTATTTGGTGATTTTTTTTATTCCAATTGTTTCTTTTATAAGCCTCTTGAACCAATTGTTCTCTTCAGCCAGAAGCTTCGTATTCTTGAAGTCAATGCCATGTAATTATTGAATAGACGCTCAGCCACCGCAGACTTTTCTAGGTGATTCAATCTTATATGACGAGAATGCTCTTTCAATCTTGTTTCTACAGTTCTCTTGGTTTGTCCAATATACACTTTGCCACATTGACAAGGAATCTAGTATGAACCTGGATACGGTAGAGGAAATCTGTCTTTAACATTACCAATTAGATTTCGAATTTTTAAACTGTTAAAGTGTATGGAGTTTTTATGTCATATTTATGTGAAAGCCTTCCAATTCTATCCGTTGTATTAGCAACGTAAGGCAACGTAACAAATATTTCCTTATTATTTAGTTCTTGAACAGAAGGCGTAGAATTCTTCTGTCTAAGTGCTTTCATAATCTGTGTTCTATTATAACCATTCCTCAAGAAAACATCATCTAGAAATTTTATTCTATCAGATAGTTTACTTGGATGACATAATAAAGAGGCTCTCTGATATAAAGTTTCAATAGTACAAAAATTTTGGGCAAGATAGGGTATTTCTATAAACAGAACTTTCCCAAATGAAACATATTTATTAAAAATGAGTTCTGGAAAGTTTTTTCTTTTATTGTAGAAATGTTTCTATTAAAACTCAATTCCATTAAAAATTCATGAATTGAACTGGGCGGTAGCCTGTTCCAGGCAATTCTCACAGCGCCATGCGCTGACTTTTCTGTATTGTGTTCTCTTTCTATCGCCTGGTGCAAATATGTATGATAATTCCACTCCAATATAAAGTAAGCCATAAGAAAAAAACAATTTTATCGTTTTGACAGCGGATAAAAAGGAAGGTAACTTTTTGCAAGTGATAAAATGTTATTCACCTTTCTCCTAGCAACCAAATCAAAACATTCACTATATTAATGTCATTTGCATTATTTGTCCATGCTTAAACTGCAAAATAAGCAGAATTTGGAATATTTCCGAAGAAAATATAATAGAAAATATCAAGAAAAGTGTGTCTATAAATACAAAAAACAATAAATCATGTATCTATAGACAATTTATCGTATTTTGTGGATACCAGAATTACGTATTAGAAAGAGGTACGATATGTCAAATTTCAAATATTTTGCTAGATTGGACTTGGAGTATGCGGAGAATTGATGGAGAAAATCTTAAAGAATACTTAGTGGAATGTGTCAAATGAAACGTGGAACGATGTATAATAATTGTACTCTCAATAATTGCACATTTAAATAAACTTTTTCATAAATAAAATGTCGTTAAATTATCTCGCCGAATTACACTCTAGCATTTTATTTTTCTTGTGATAAATTTCAGTTTGATAACTCAACCTTATAACCTGGCAGCAATTTGACTCGAAAACTGTTCAAAAAATGAAATCACTCCACCTACGGTGTCATGATTTTATTAGAACAGTTTTCTTGTCAAATTGCTAGGTAACAAGGTTTCGTGAAAACAGAAATTTATCCAGCAAAATAAAAAGCTCTTGTGTAATTACTGTTGATAGTAGGTCAAGAAAAAAGTGGTCAAATATGTATGAAATTGAGAAAATTTATAGCACAAAACCATCCTCAAACGATTTCGTATTGAATAATTGGAAAAATTATATATCAGAAATACATGCCTGAAATAGATAGATGATTGATATTCACAGGATAGTGGAGAACAAAACAGGGGTGCATATATGTTGTATATATTTTGTAAAAATGGTTCAAAAGAAGATTCATTCCTATAGGCTATGTGCAAGGAGGCGGAGTTTAAACAAATATCGATGCGAGCGCTCATGGTGAGCACCATTGTAACCATTGAACCCCATTTCTCAGAATACGTCAATGAGCTGTCATTGAGCATTGTAGTTTAAAAGTGGAAATAATTGCATATAAAACATGGGAAAACGTTTGTTCTGTTTCAGGCTGTTGTGTTAAGGATGATTCAAATGAAATATAGTTTCATAGATTTCATGTACCCAGTTATAACATAAAAAAAACGAGTGGAGTGAATCAAAGCGGTGAATAAAGTATTGTTTGTCCTTCATTATTAATCTATATAACAAATATGTTTGTAATTCAATTGTGAAATTAGAAATATTCATCATCGATTTGGAATTCATGAATTTACCTCTATCTCTAATTTGTAAGATGTTCCAGTGATAGAAGTTTGTCAGATGCACTTCGCAATAATTTTGTTGTTAATATTGTCAGCAACATATTCTTCAACATGCTTAATATGGCAAAACTAATTTTACGCTTTTCTTCAATGCTTCCTCGGTAAAAGGGATACAGTGTTTGATAAATACAAACCCGATCTGCAAGTTCATCGGCGTCATAATTTGAGGTTATCCTGTCAATTTGGACAAATTAAGACGTTTTCTCTATAATAGGTACGTTATCATTGAAGAAAAAATACTCAAAATAAATAATTTCAACGTACTTTTTATGCTATGCAAATTATATTATACGCACACAGCCGAATCAAATAATATTAGTACATTTAGGAAATTATAGGTATGAAACAATGATAGAATGGAGTTCAATCGTTCTCCATTGCCCGCTAGAGGCGCTCGTAGACTTCAAGCACGTAGTCTATAGGAATCATCAGAGACCCACGGTTGTCACATTTTAAAAATAGTCATCTAAGTTATCTATCTGTCTGATACTTTGGTAATAAGACAAATTAATCATAATACATCCCTGAAACCCTGTTGCTAAGATCATTTTTAATGTCTCCAGTAATCCAGTGATATTAAGAACATTCATGTTGACATATTTCTGGAGATTTCTAGTATTCCAGTGGGTACTTGTAAAGGTCAGTTTTATTTACAATTCGAGTAATAACTGAAGTTTTCGAAAGAAAACCACATCTATAAAATAATTTGAGAGTCAAATTTCATTCGATGGTTGAACTATACACACCTCGGAAAGTACTCAGTCATTACTGTCCTTCTAACACCTTCGATACCTAAATTACTATACACTGATTTTTTCCACTTTTTAAAGTCCGTGGACAAAAATTTGCAAACAGAATACATACAGGCTTACATCTTGCATATTTTCTGTTACTACGTGAGTCTGTATAGTTTATATTTCAAGTGACAGAGAATGTTAAAGTCACCAAGAATCATTATTTCGTTCTTACTTGGGTACATATAAATATGAGAATCAAAATTATGTAATTGGTGTTAATAATTTTAACTAGAGCACTTCCAAATCCGGTCAATGTCCAGGAAATGTAATGTAAATGGAATTTTACTTTCGTGATGCAAGCTCGTTAGGCCAACCGACTATAAAAAGTGTAGAATGCTATTTGGGATTAAAGACAAGTCAAAATCAAAGACATAGAAATATGTCGTTGTTTGCAGCAGACATGGGTGAGCCAATGTACCAGAAGAATGGATGTAATAGCTGTAAAACTGGAGAAACACTCTAGGTATTATTTCAGAGACAAGAACCGGAAGAATATTATTTGGCACCTACATCTTACATTTGAAGTTATTCTTTCGAGTTGAATATTGAAATCTTCAATCAGTTGTTCTGATTTCACATAAATTTCTGCGGCGTAGTCAAGACCTCGATCCAGTCGATTGTGTTTATCATAGTTTCATATTTTACATATCCATATTGTGGCTTCTTGAAGTTAAGCAAATACATGACTTACCAAAAGTGAATAGCTCCAAAGTTTCTTGAAAAAACGACTGTTGCACAGACATCAATGTCTTCTCATAGTGGATTCCTCATGTACTTTATGTGCTACGGAGCCCTGAAAGATGTATAATAACGTCAATGTCCGACTGGTCTATTATTTTTGTCATTATAACTCCGATTTCAGAGTAATTATGTAACAAATGATACCCGAGGGCATTATTTTGGAAAATGACGAACAAGAATATCAGTTCTCTAGTTACAGTAAGTGACTGGAGTAATGTCTCTGACAGAAATCACAATGGCAGGACATACATTGCTAAAAATTTCGATTGGAATAGTACATTAGTCGGACATTAAACATTAAAGGCACCACGGGAGTTGGACGGACGATAATGCCTACTGTCAACGTACACACCTCGAGCCAGAGGCTCTTGGAAAGTACACTGTTGACCTCAGACATTATTGTCCTTCTAACACCCTTGATACCTCAATTACTATAATGTTCTAGACAGACCTTGCATCGAGATGAATCATGCAATTAAATAAGAGACCGATATATTTAACGGCATTACCGATTACAATGTACTGAAATAGATCAACGTATCCATTGGGGATGAGTAAAATCATCTACTTTTGAGTACGTTGAGATAAATGTCCTTTTTAGCTGGTATATATTTGTACTATAGCTAGCAAACTGGAAATGAAACTGGAAAACGATAAGAACAACTTGAGGTAATCAACACAATACGAAACAATAAAAATCGGAACATGGAACATCAGAAGTATAAAAGGGAAAGAATCAGAACTTATTGCAGAATTTGAAAAGTCAGTAATCAGTATACTCGGTATTACAGAAACAAAAAAGAAGGAAAAAGGTACACAATCACTTAAAGGGCATATGCTAATCTACAGCGGTGTAACACAAGAAGAAAATGCAAAAGAAGGAGTAGCATGTCTCATAAGAGAATCATTAGTAAGTAAAATACTCCATTGGAACTTCTATAACCAAAGAGCGCTATCCATTACAATAAAAATAGAAAAAATAAAAACAACGATATTAGTGATATACGGGCCAAACGACGATGAGATCAGCAATAAAAAAAAAACACTTTCTGGGAAGAAATGCAAAATATAGTGGAGGAAATACTGGAGCCAGTTATTATAGTAGGAGATTTTAATGCCAGAGTCGGAAAAAGTAATCAAGGTATAGAGACAACAATGGGCATTTTTGGAGAAAAAACAAGGAACAATAATGGAATTAGGCTCATCGATTTTTGCATCGTGAATGATTTAATAATAACGAACACCTTTTTCTCTCATGAAGAGATCCATAAATACAGTAGGGAAGTCATAAGTAGGAAAGAAAAATCAATAATTGATTACATTATAGTTAGAAAGAACGATAAACAAAAAATAAAAGATGTGCGAGTAAAACGAGGATATGAAATAGGTAGTGATCATTATCTGGTAGAAGCTAAATTGAAAATTCGAAAGAATCAAGTAACAGTCTATAACACTCTACAAAGAAAAGGAAAAGATTCAATTAGAACATACAAACTGAAAAATGAAGTGTTTAGAGAGAAATACGGACAAATAGTTCAGGAAAAAATTACAAGTATCGAGAACTATGAGAACCTGAATGTTGAAACGATATGGAATATGTTGACCAACATTACAGACAAAGCAGCAAAGATCAATTGTGGTACAATAAATACGACGACTAAAAAGAAACGAACACATTGGTGGAGTGAGGAGTTGAGAAACGAGATTAAAAAGAAGAAACAGAAATGGAAAGAATATATCAATTGCAAGAATCAAATCAACTACGATAAATACAAGGCACAACGAAAGAAGGTAAAAGAATTAGTCCAACGGAACAAAAAAGAAGAGTGGAATGAATTTGGTAAGCAATTGGAAATAAACCACAGAGAAAATAAAAAACTATTCTATAAAGTGACAAAGAACTTGCGTAAAAAAAAGGAAACTCCCTTGAAACAAATAAAGAACAAGGCTGGGCATATAATTGATAACGAAATTGATATAATGGAAAGATGGAAAGAATATTTTCAAGAGCTACTAGATACCGATATAAATGGGACAGGCAATACAACCCAAACAATCGTTGTGAATGAAGAAGATGAAGGCGAAATAACAATGGATGGAATAAATGAAGCAATACGAAAAATAAAAACAGGTAAAGCCCCAGGATACGATGATATCAAACCCAAACAAATAAAATATATAGGAAATGAAGGTTTAGAGATGTTACACATCTTATTCAATAAAATATGGAACGGTGAAAGCATACCAACAGACTGGGAGAAAACAGTGATTATGCCAATACATAAGAAAGGAGACACTACAAACTGCTCAAACTACCGAGGTATATCACTGTTATGCATAACTGCTAAAGTATATGAAGCAATACTGACAAATAAACTAACAAAGAGAATAGAGAATAAACTGGAAGAACCACAAAGTGGTTTTAGACGAGGGTATTGCACACAGGACCACATCTTCAGTGTCAGACAAATGATAGAAAGAAACATATTATACAACAAACATATATATTTATGCTTTATGGATATTGAAAAAGCGTTTGATAGAGTAAATAGAGAATTAATATGGAAGATCTTAAATGAAATGCAAGTAGGAAATAAATTGTCAAGAGCTATACAAAATATATATAAAAATACTAGAAACTACATACGTACTGGCAATTGTATTTCAGAAGAATTCAGAACGAACCAGAGGCTTAAACAAGGTGGTAATCTGAGTCCACTCTTGTTCATAATATATATGGATAACATATTAAAGAAAACGAAACAAAGAACAAAGAAGTCAGCCATAGGATACTTAAACCTTAATAAAATCGAGGCAGCAGAGCTCTTATTTGCAGACGATATGGTCATATTTGGAAACACAGAAACAACTTTACAAACCAATATAACAATTTGGCAAGAAGAGCTACAAAGAGCAAATATGAACATCAACACAGAAAAAACCAAAGTGATGGTAATAGGAAAGGAAAACGAAATCATAGAATTGCATATTGCCAACAGGAAAATACAGCAGGTTCAAAGTTTCAAGTACCTAGGTAGCATTCTTGAGGGACAAGGAGGCTTTGAAGAAGAGATCAACAATAGAATACAAATGACAAATATTATATACCACAACTCAAAAATGGCATTTTTCAAAAATAGAAATATATCAACCGTGACAAAACTGACAGTTTACAAGACGATAATAATACCGACGCTTTTATATGGTAGCGAGACATGGGTACTTAATCAAAGACAGAGCAGTAAAATCCAAGCAATAGAAATGAAATGCCTAAGAGCTATAGCAGGGGTAACAAAGCTAGACCGGATAAGAAACGTAGTCATTAGAAGCCAACTCGAAGTAAAGCCTGTGAAACAATTGATAGAAGAAAAGCAGTTAAATTGGTTCGGACATGTCATCACACTTCCCCAAACTGGAATAGTGAAAACAATATGGAAATCCCGCACAACAGGAAAAAGAAACAGAGGAAGACCTCAAAAAACATGGGATGATACAATAGAAGAAATTCTTAAAGAGAGAGGAACAGCAACCAAAACGGCACATCAACTAGCAAACAACAAAGTACTATGGAAAAACTTAGTAGAAAATAAATAACAGAATAAAACTCTACACCCTAAGGGTAGACAGAGTAACCGATATATATATATATATATATATATATATATATATATATATATATATATATATATATATATATATATATATATATATATATATATATATATATATATATATATATATATATATATATATATATATATATATATATATATATTTAGGGAATATTAGAGGCCTTAAGAAATTCAAAACGTGGAATTCATAATTTCTTTAATCCTACATAAATGTTACATATTTTTTTTACAGTGAATCACCCCCAGATCTCACGTGAATGTATTCATGTGAAAAATATGGTAATATTTATATTCAAGAATCTGGACAACAATTGCAAGTGCTTCAAGTAGTTTTCGACTGGAAATAGCTACTAAATATGCCGTGAAATTGAGTGTTACTCCATTTGAAGTCTCTCTATTGGCAATAATTCCTTCCTAAGTGATTTGTAATAATCGACCGTAGACTAAATCGCCATATGGGACACAATAAAACCAGATAAGAAACGCATAAATCTTGGGACAATAACAATTTCTCTTAGTAAGACTTCTCGAGACATAATATTATTACTGGCATGATTTAAGGAGGATCATAAGCTACTATATTAAACAGAGATAATGGAGTTTCAGATTGTCTAGTGGTTGGAAGGGGTCTCTATTAACTTCAGATAACCTAAATAGAAAAAGAAGACATACTTCCTATCTTAGAAAGTAATATAACCTTCTCATTTTTTAGTTGCTAAATTTGACACACAATAAATCTATTCTAAAATCAATATATTTTACTTTTAGTAGTCGCTGTGGCCACATTGTCCTTAGGGTTTGAGTATTCAAACATTCAATCCGATTTCCGTATCTTTCTTGCTGTGATTAATGACACGTACGTTTAGTGGGAGACATAAAAGTGAATTGAATTATAAACGAACATTGGCTTCAATGTACTATATGGCATGATGAGGAAAATGTGAACCATAATAATTTCAGAAATAATGCTTATTAAAGTTCAAGATTCATTGAGGATACCAGGAAAAACCCCTACATCTGCATTCTATTCAATTAACCCTATTTCCAGTTCTCTTTAAAGCAGCCCATCCCAGCGATTCTTTCCCGCATTTCATTTAAATAAACCCGTTTTTATAACCTCAACTATGGAGGAAAACATTCCAGCGAGTACAACATCGTAAGCTACAGTCACTTCCACATGGCGAGTTCCAGCCGCCTCCAGCGATCACACACACAGACATCTCTTTATCTATGTGTGAGAGTATTGTCTACGATTGCAGACGCCCGTTGTAATTGCCCCAATTAATGCTCCATGATTCGCTTCTCCGACGCCATTTGTCAACGGGCGTCGCAGAAAGTATTAGTTGGTATCAGCGAGTGCACATGCAATAGCAAGTGCGCTTGCACTTGATGGATATGGATGGAATCCAGTTCGGGGTTTAATTCACCGCCTCTGGGAAAACCAAATGGAATTGAATTGACTGGGTTGGAGCTGTAATTGTTAAAAGTTCCCCGGGAGTTATTTTTAATTGAGACTCACTTGGAATTGATACTGTCGTTTGTGAATTAAATTACATTACTAGACGTTTTGAATTTCCTGAAGCTCCATTACCTTGAGGGGTATAAGCAGAATCCTCCATAATGATACTAATGCATTTGTCTTTCTTTCAAACTATTTTTACCCAGAAGCCTTCGAATTGAAATCCGAAATAGTTTCAGATCCTAATTCTCTGCACTTACACAGAACAAAGAGTCTGATTTTTTCGGAGAGTATGAAATCTGTCAAATAGATATATGTGGTGAAATTCTAAGCTAATAAGCTAGAGAAGTTTTATTTCATTCATCCCTACTCATTCGTTCAAAGAAATATAAATCAGAGTAATTTATGTAAAGTAAACATCTCCTGTCGTTTTGCTCGAGCTCGTCACGTCTGAAACCAAATTAAATACGAATACTACAAACGCAGACACAAACGGGGGATACAGGAATCGCGAGCTTCATGCACGAACATAAATTTAATTACGGTAAGGTTTGAAAACCTCGGACAGATTTACTGACGCACTGACGGAGCAGAGCTCCACAAGCTATCCTGCCAAAATGCAGGAAGATTGCAAAGAAAACGAAACAAATGCAGGATCAAATAAATGGAATTTAATTATAGAGCGCGCCAATAAGCACAAGAATAGAATCAAAATGCAGAATTCAAAATATTGCTTTCGCAATTTCTAAGATATCTTGTCTGAATTTAATGAGGAAACAAATCATTAACTTAAATAGGGCTGCCATAAATTCTGTATTTGTTTCTTGAATGGGAGAATCTTCAAGGGCAATATCTGAATTACAAATTACTTATCACTCTATCAATCTAATTATCATCTATAACTCGCAATGTGAAGAAAACACGTCAAAAATGAACAATAATGTTCCCATGAGTTTGTTTATGATTTGAATACTTGAAAAAAGTAATGATTTAAAGGCGTAATCCAAGGTTACAAATTCTTGTATCTTGATATTCTTATCAGTAGTATGGGAAAAAATAAGATGACAATTTTCAGCTCTATATTAGACTAGCTAGTACTCCAAAGTACTACAGTATCTACTGTTCGACGTCCGTTCGAAGTTTTTGTGCTAAGTTCGTTTGGTGCGATTGTTCAAGACAAAATTGTAAGTCTGATTGTCTTCTTTTAGAGTCATTCTGTTTTATTTTTTGCTGTCTGCTCCGCGAACGTTGAATTAACCTAGCGTAGGGTCACCGCTGAAGAAGTTTTTGTTGATTTCACAATAGTATATTGTTTTACTGTAGAATCACTGCTGGAGAAGTCCTTGTTGACTTCACAGTGTAGAAAAAGTTTAGCGTAGAGTCACCGCTGAAAAAGTATTTGTGGATCTCATAGTGTTTCATTAATTTAACATAGAGTCACCGCTGGAGAAGTTCTTGGTGGCTTCACAATGTCAGACATATTTACCGTAGAATCACTGCTGGGAAGGTCAATTAATGGCTTAACAGTATTGAACCAGCTTAACGTAGAATCCCTACTTGGGAACAAGTTTGGTTTCACAAGCATAGAACGAGTTGTAGAGTTGATCCACCGTTCGGAAAATCGCTTCGCGATTCCGCGAATATCGATTGTCTTGGGCAGTAACCGCATCGTCATCTTAGTGCAAATTCCTGCAATATATGTATGACCACCAGAGTTAATAACCCTATCAGCAACGAGGTATCGTTACAAAATATCAAGTTCCATTCATCTTCAAAGCAGGAGTTTTGTTTCTTTCAATCATGTTTTATTATATCGATATTATTTGTTCTCTCTATTTTCTTGAAGAGCTCTTGAGATGCTATTGTTTCGCTTCAAGCATTACTCAATATTCTTAACTCTAGTAAGTGTACTTTCGAAACTAAGGAGGTGGTAGGTTCTTCTTATGCATTTCTAGAAGTAATTTGAACTTTGGAACACAAAATTGAAAAGGAGATATCCAAGTCAACTCTTACTAGATAGTATTTCATTTTATTAGGACACTTAAATTTGTCCTCCTCTGAAGCTCACTGGAAGAATATTTGATGGATTCTATCTGATCTCATGTCAATATCTGTACCTGATATCAGTTGGTAAACTGTTCCCATTGAAGAGGCTATGATTGGAACAAACGCATAGTCAAAGAGTGAGCTTTCTTAACGTATTCCAGGTTCTTGGAAAATTATTGAAGTGCTCTTAGAATAACACTCCTCACAAGCTACAAATTTAGGTACTGGATGAAAATGGACATCACGACGGTTAGTTTGCCGATTTGTTCAGCTATCTGTCATAAAAGCACCCGGGAGATGAAAAAATTCAGCAAATAACTGTACTTCAAACTTATTGAGGGCGTCGAGATTACACTTCTTCTATTATTTTTTCATTTCATATATAGTTTGTCTCCAATTTTTTCTATTCAGTGCTTTCTTCTTCATTTGTTGACCGCTGATATCATTTCTCTCATGTTATCAAGCCAGGTCTCCTTCGGTCTACCTCTCTTTCTCTTCTTTGTTGGTTTGGCATTCCACATTATTTTGGTCTGCCTATCCTTGGGCATCTTTATTGAATGTCCATAGCATGCAAATTGTTTTTCATCAATTGTGGTCTGGAGGCTTTCTGTTTGAAGATGTTTTCTTATTTTTCTCTTCCTTACTTCACCTATCTTTGTTACTTCTTTTATGTTTCTTGGAGACCTCACCTCTGCTGTTTGTAGTTTTCTTTTGCCTCTCTGGTCCGTTACCCAAGTTTCACTACCATATATTAATTAAGGTCTATGAACTGGTTTATATATTGTAGTTCTCGTTTTCTTAGCTACTTGTTTATCATTGGGAATAGTGTCATTTACCGCGTAGAAGCTTTTGTTTGCTGTTTCGATTCTTCTGTTGATTTATTGCTCTCTATTTCCTATACTGTAGAATATTGTTCCCAAGTAAGTGAGAAAATAGGTTTGCCTCTTAATGTTAATGTTGCTATCGTATCTCCATTTAATATCACCATAGTAGTTGTTTTTCTATATTCATTTGCATTTTGTGTTTTTGTAGTTCTTTATTCCAAATATTTGGGTTGTATTGCATGCCTATTTGATCTTTTGCAAGAATTGCGTTATCGTCTGCAACTGCACACTCAGATTTTGCTTGAACTATGGTACCCTATATCGGTTTTCCTCGTTTTATGCTTTATTCTTGATAATGGCGTCCAGAAATATAATAAATAATAGTGAATTCAAGTGCCTCCTTATCTAAGTCTTTGCGTAGTGATGATTCAAGCTTTCAATAGCTGTCCTCCAAATTCTTCAGATCTGTTCACGGGGTTCTCTATCGAAGGCTTTTTTATGTCGATAAATGTCACGCATAGTTTGTTGTGTTGTCCTGTCATTTTCCAATATAGCTTCATAGACTGTACATAACAGAGATATGCCTCTATATTTATTACAGTTTTTACTATCACCTTTCTTGTGTATAGGGAATATTACAGCTTTTTCCCAATCCTACGGAATATTTTCAGTTCTGCAAATTGCAGTAAGCAATGCCAGTATTATTTCATTTGCTTCGATTTTACTTTGTCGTGTTCCAGGGCTTTTCCATTTTTAAGCTCCTTAATAATAGCTTTCAATTTTGTTTCAGAGATTGTGTCGGTCACTGCTATTTCTGCAGTGTTTCTGAACTGCTCAATATCTTCTTCTTCTTCTTCTATATCATTATTAGACACATTTTGCTTCAGACATTTTTCAAAGTGGATTTGCTATCTTTCTATTATTTCGCATTTTGCATTTGATATGTTTATCACTTTTTCATTAATTGTACTTGGTTTTGGGTTTTTGAGTTTTGCCATCATTGAAATGAATGGAATTTACTGGTTTGACCTCATCATCACTTAACACCTCCTCTTGGTGCTGGTACAAATAATTGTCGTGAAGAGCTAGGTCCCTAAATATTATTTTTCTTGCGCCAGAGAGTTGACATCTTGAAAAATGGATGTAGTGTTTTCGAAAGGATTTGGTCCACTAGCCATTTCTGTAAGCTATTTGGTCTTGTAGGCAATTTTTTCATCTGTAAATTATAGTTACTTCAAAACATGTATCTTCATAAATCACAGAGATAACTTCAAAAATCGTTAAGGGTTGTTTCCATAGGTTCGTTCCAACAAGCAGTTCTGGACTGGTTCTGAATCGGTTTCAGATTTGATTCATTCTCATGCGCATCGAATGAATCAGTTTCGGACTGAATCAAACGTAGCGCGTGTTGGAACGCATTTCTGACAAGATTTGACTCACAACTTTCAATCATATAATTCCAGGTTACACGTATTTAGTTGTAGTAAATATGGAAGATAAAATCAGGTGAGAACTGGAAGTATGAAATAGTTTCTCATATAACCATGTAACTTTAATTCCTATTGACAATAATGGTGACATAGTACACCTGAATTTCGATGAAGAGTCTTCTATATTATCCAAAGTGCTGTTCATCCTGATTATTTCTCTCAAAATTTTTTGCTATATTCTCAGATATTTCTCTGCTCAGACGAAAGTATTCAAAAAGTATGTCAAATTATTAAAGATTAAATATTTCTTCTGAAATAAGATTCAAAAACCACACAAAATAAAATTCCAATTGATAATCTATACATTTCTCAAAATTTTAATGTTAATAAATCACTTTTGATTTTAAATTCTATATATTCCATTTGGAACTTTCATTTCAACTTATCAAATAAAAATGCCTATTCTCTTATAATTCCACATGCCTATATGATTATTATTTTTGATTTAATGTATTCCCACGGTTAAATCAAATTCATCATCGCTAGAATGTAATGGAAATTTATTTTAAGCACTTAAATCACTCATTTTTATTTGAGGTTACCTTATTTGACGAATAGTACAAGCATTGGTCCATGGACTGTTTTGACTATCCACAAACTGGTTTGCGGATTGAGTCGCACGTTGTGGGAACGCTTGACTAATAGTCAAAATCCACGTTTGAAATCTGTTGGAACGCTTATTTGTAAATACGCATGCGTCGGACAGTTCCGGACTGGTTTCTGTTCTTGTTGGAACAAACCATATTTTTTGTAGGTAACTTGATAACGAAGCGTAACAAAATTGTTTTGCTTGTTGGAAAGTTGGAAAACTAGACAGAGATTTGGTGAAGGACTTTAAAAAGAGTTAAGTAATATGCCTGTATTAATGAGATCATTTAACCTAACCACTGACATACTATCATAATAATGTAGGGTGAAAATATTGGTCACCCAATTGTAATTATCTGGACTATTTAATAAGTCCTCAAAGTAGAGAGTTTACGTTTATTAAATTTGCTGCATTCCGTGTATTTGAACCTGAAGCCGTGGAATGCTAGAACTATACAGATTTTAATATTCTCTCTAGTATCTACTTTGTCAAGAATAGTTTTAATATAAGGCTGCAAATAAAACCAAGAATTTGATATCAAGTATCCACTAGAACATTGCACTTCAAAATCTCTTTATATATTGCATCATATCCGCAATTTTATTGTAGAAAAATTCTCGTCCATTATCGGTTTATAAGATCTTAAGTATCTCAATGTTTCTTTCATGAGCCAGTGTGAATACCGTGGTGTTTGGTCTAATTACACAACTAAGCAATTATCTATGACAATGTTTTAATGGTGAATAGACTAATGTGGTATGTAATTTGAAATGATAGTGATTTATATGGTTTATGTAGGTCATTTTAACAAAAAACTACTTATATTAGACTAAATAATGTATTGTTGTTGATGTATGATGGTTAATTGATATGACTGTGTCAAATGATTTATTGATTTGCTTCCCGATATCCCATCAATTTTTCGTGATGTAGAGAATAACAATTTGAAATTGAAGCTGGTTTATTATGTACATATGAGAGTGTACTAGAAAGTTATCGGAATAAATGGCTATAAAATTGGATTTGAGGACAGTCCTATTCTATGTAACAACAACGATACTAATGTTCCAATCACAATACAAAGAAGACAAGTTCTTCAGTCATCGACTTGAATGCTCAGTCATGTCAGGGTCGTCCACGTCCTGGTTTTTGACCATAAGTATTTCTATCATCCTTTTCTTTATATACTCGTAGATATTGTTCCGTCTTTTATCACCTTTTTCGTATTTTAAGTTTTAAAACTCGCTAAGCTCGATGTAATATGAGTTTACAAACAATTTGTATCAAGATCTTAAATCGTACCAAGTTCTGAAGCTTGTAATTCAGTATCACTCTCATGTGTTAAAACGGCCTGATCAGTATACATATCTTTCTCCACACGTTTTCAACATCCATTCGTAATTAAAACAAACAGAATCTCATTTCCATCAGTCACTTACACAACAAGATGCGCAGCGTTCGTCCGTCGTAGCTGACTTGATCCTTCGTAATTAAAATGCTTTCGAGAGAGCCAGCATTTGTGTTTCGTTACATCCGAAGCAAACATATTTAAGTGAAGCATACAGTGAAGTTAGCGCTGTCGTACTTGGCTATGGGTGGTCCAGCGAAGGCGCAATACCATGCTGATGTGGCATGCGCGTGTGCGGTCAACCTGTGGTCAGATCATCGAGAAAGAATCTTAGATTAAAGGTCACAATGATTGTTTTAAATCTAATCACAGATGGTCAAGATGAATGAATATTTTTACAATCGAGCTCTACCGCTATAGCAGTGAGTTAATTGAAGCTTAATGTGATAATTGATGTTGAATTTGGTTCAATGTTTTTCAGCAGAGTACTAGATAAATAAAAGAGGTGAGTTCAAGACAAGTCTGATTCTTCAAATCCTCATTTGATGATTCGTCATTGAGAAAAACTAAAAAATTTCACGATACTTACTGATTCTAGTGGATAAAGTCATCATTATGAGATAACTCATCAACTAATAATCAGGCATGAAAAAATAAAAATATATAATTGCTGATGAATATTGATGGAATGCAATATTTCATTTCTAAGTTCAATAGGCTCCTGACACGATTATACACAGAAGCGAAAAATGAATGCAAAGATATGCTGAATATTGTAATCTCTCAACTGTTCAGTATCAAGATCTCTCAACAGTCAGAATATATGTTTTAAAGAAGGTTCTCCCAATATTAAATTGACATTATTTCTCTGTTGATAAACATTTTTCAATAATTCAGTGTACGAATGAAATACTCACGATAAAAGTAAAAATCTGACGTTGGATAACACGTGACTTACTTGTACATCATTGGATATCTATAATCAAACACAACATATCATCATCCCACGGTTAGTCGGCTCCTATGGAAACAGTAGGTCATCATTCTCATGCTACAACATTCCTAAATACTGATTTCCAGGATTCTACGGCTAACAGTTCTGAATTAATGCGCAAAACTCCAAGATCGTCAAGTAGAGTGCACTTTCGACTCAGTCGATCTCAATAAAAATAGGATATGAGCATCTAGACAGTACTATCATCTTGAATACTGTGTTCTAATATTCTACGTTCAATCGTTTTGGATTTATGCGGAAAATTAAAAAAAAATTCGAGTAAACTGCACTCTCGGCTTAGCCGATCACAATCATAATGCAAGGTGTATAACAAGATGCTATAAGAGTGCTCAATACGAAATCTCAATATTCTGCGGCTGATTATTTTAAATTTATGAGAAAAATTTGATAATTCTGTAATATGAAGTCACTTCCGGCTTAATCGATTGGAACGAAAATAGAAGATAATCATTTGGATGCTACAGCAATTTCAAATACTGAATTCCAGTATCCTACGGCTAATCATTCTAGATTTATGTGGAGAATCTAAAAAAATTATCAGGTACAGTGCACTTCCAGTACAGACGATTAGAACCATAATGCGAGGTGCACAATTGGACCCAATACCAGTCTCAAATACAAAATTTCAACATCATTCGTTCAACCAGTTGTGAGATTTGCGAGTTACGCACGCACGCACGAACACACGCACGAACATACGTACCGACATAAACCAAAAATAGTCAAAATGGATTCAGGGATGCTCAAAACCGATATTCCCATCAAAATCTCGATAGGAGAATTTTGTCGGTTCCACAATACTTTCTTGTGCTTAGTACAAGTAAGTGAAGATTAATGTATAAGGTGCGAATGTGTCATAGTTCGTAAGAATAGAATAGGTCTTGAATCCGACTCTGTCTGGGCGGAACCTTCCACCTGTTTGCGCCGCGCTGCTCTACACATTCGAATATTTGAGTAGCTTGCTAGAATAACGTAGTCATTTCTAGAAATGAACATTTGAATATATAGGGGCGAGCGGCCTGACTAAGGAAGAAGTGAGTATCCAGAGCTTGATTCACTGAAAGCGGAATGTATTGAATAAATAATTTGTTGTGAATAAATATTTATGGCTTTGTGGTTGAAGTTCAATAATAGTGAATAAGATGTCTTTCATTCAATAAATAGTGACTTCTATTTCAACAATAAGCAATTCATTCAAGAGTAATAAACATCACAATATTATTATTGTTTATTGAATATGTAAATCGAACAGTCACTCTGATTGTTACTATGGTTTGTAGATAAGTATATTAACTGCTGTACTGACTGAATTGACACACTTCCATGGTTCAAGCCAGCCCTTAAATACTCTCCTTTACTGATTAGGGGCAGGTAGCTCAACATTATTCACTAAAATTCTTTGGTCGATCACCAATTAACTGAATTGTTCCTATATGGTACATTAGTAGCCTGAGGGGCGCTGGAACGATCCTGGAGATCAATAGAAGCCTAGGATGCCTTTTGAGACCGTAAATCGGAATAAGAGGGTGGTAAAAGCATTAGCAAGAAGAAAAGACATGCAGATTCAGATTTTATTCTCAATTTCATACGTAATTTTTATTTACATATAATAAATTATCCTTCTAGTCTTTGTATTGTTTTGTATTTGACTGACTGGAAGTCTTGTGCTATATCCTGAAGAATAGTTTGATTTTTATTAAAGTTATTTGAAAGAGAATCCCTGGAATTTGGTTGCAATTACCCCCAAAACTATGAAGTTAAGAAAATGAGTAATGAGTGTACTGACATAAATTGTTATAAAAACAAAAGTTAAACTCATTCTGATACTAACGCCGAAAACCACATGTCAAACTCTTGTGTAACTTGCGAGATATTGAGATAAATAGTTTTTACTCTAAAATGGGTAATTATTCATATCAGTTCGAGTATCAGGGTATAATTACTAGAGTTGGGGACCGGTATCGGTACTATTCGATACCGGTTTTTGTGAGAACCGGGTACCCGGATATTTGAATATGCAACTGACCGGTTTCCGGCTCCGAGTCCGGCTCCGAGTCCAGTTCCGATTCCGGAATCGGTTTTCGGTTCCAATTCCAGAATCGGTTTTTGGTTCCAATTCCAGAATCAGTTTTTGATTCCGATTTCCGAATCGGTTTTAGATGCCGATTGCAGAATTTGTTTCCGATGCTGACTCCGATTTTCAGTTCACTTCGACTCGATTCCACAACCAAGAAGAGAAATTTCGATTTTAGACTCAGTTATTTCCAGTATCCATTGAAAAATAATGTGTTCTGTACCTAACAGATGCTCTGTTTCGAATTAGTAGATTTAAAACGAAATGAAAAAGGGCTTATTTTCTTTTCATATATACTGGTTTTATGTTATGAAGACAATAATTTTGGCCTTTCGAATCATTCACTAATCATGAGAACTATCACTTGTATTCAGTATGTGTGGAATATTTCAACGTCGTAGACCAAAATATATGGTATATAATGTAGTTATTCACTATTCATAAAAAGAATTTTATGATCGATGACAAGGTATAATGAAAATTTGGAGATATTATTACAATAATAATTGAGTGTATTGACAAAATCAGGTAATTCAGTATCAAAGACTACCCATGATGTCGCATTGCTATTTCTAGTTTTGGGTAGGATTAATTTTATGGCCGGATCAAGAGCAGATGCCATACTACCATTTTCAGCCTCTTTTTATTTATTTTGATGTCATTGTTGTGTTTAATAAACTAATAGAAAGATAAGATCTCTTGGAAAATGGGAATATTTGATATTTGGGATTATTTGCAATCCTCTTTGTTGTTCAGAATTTTATTTTCATTCATGTTTCAAAGTCTGCAATGTCACCGATAGAATAAGAGTGGAAATAAGTAAACGTATATTGTTATGTGTGACTGGCAACTGTAATGTACAAAATAAAATTCTTGAAAATTCTACATGCCCTGTTTGTTCTTGGACAAGTAACCATAATAAAATAAAACACTCAACTGACAGCCCAGAAGGTATAAATAGAGAAATGATATTTGCCAAAAGAGGTTTTCGGAATCGAGATTCCGACCGGAAACGAGACTCGGATCGGAATCGAGATTCGAACTGGAATCAAGATTCGGACCGGAATCGAGATTCGAATCGGGATCGAATTTGGACTCGATAACCGGGTACCTGGGTATCCGGTTAGTTCTGGAACTATAGAACCGGTTCCATCTTATTCCGGTTTTTGACAGCACTAATAATAACTGACATATCGCTCATTCTGTGCAGCAATTTTCAGATTTTAATGATGCATGGTTCAATAAAAAATCAAGCAGTTTGTGTGAGCCTTCAAAACAACAGCTTCCATTAAGTACCAGTTTTTAGCTTGTAAGTGCTGTAGTTGCTCAGAGCTCAGCGTCACGCCAACCAACCAGACAGACAGCCAAAGTGCATAACAGCTAATTTTTGGAAAAATTTGCTTAAAATCTGTCGTGGATATCACGTGACTTGCTTGTACAACATTGCATATAGTAATTTGATGATCAAACATAAAATTCCATCGTTCCACGGCCAACCGTAATCGATTTATACAAAAAATTTCAAAAATCTATCAAGTAAAGTGCGCTTTCGGCTCATTCGGTTGCTCTGGAAACTGTAGGTCATAATTTTCATGCAACAACACTACTGAATACTGATTTTCAAGATTAAATAGCTAGCAGTTCTGAATTTAGGCGCAAAATTAAAATGAAACTCAATTGAAATGCACGTCTAGTTCACTCGATTGTCATGAGAATAGTAGGTAATCATTCAGATGCTACAGCAGAATGAAATACTAAATTTCAATGCTCTACAGCCAATTGGTTCGAATTTATGCAAAATATTCCAAAAGAATATTACTTCTGGTTCAGACGATCTTAATAAAAATAGGGTATGAGTTACAATACTTTTATCTTGAATACTGTATTCTGACGTACTACGTTCAATCGTTTTAGATTTAAGCGGAAAATACAAAAAATGTTCCGAGTAAAGTGCACTTCCGGTACAGACGATTGTAATCATAATGCGAGGTGTACAATGTTTAATATGAAATTTCAATATTCTACGACTGATTATTCTGAATTTATGCGGAAAATTCGAAATGTCTGCTATATAAAGTGCACTTCCAGCTCAGCCGTTTGTACAGAATTAAAATATAACCATTTTGATACTACAACAAGTTCAAATACTGAATTTCAACATCCCACAGCTGACTATTCTGGATTTATGCGGAAAATTAAAAAAAAGTTTCAAGTAAAGTGCACTACCGGTACGTACGATTGCAACCATAATGCGAGGTACACAGCTAATTCCTTAACCAGTCTAAAATACAAAATTTCAACATTATATGTTGGATGAGATTTGCACACATATATACGTACCGACATCAAGTCAAAAATAGTCAAAATGGATACAGGGATGCTTAAAACGGATGATTCCATCAAAATCTCGAAATGTGAATTTTGTCGATCTCACAATACTTGTACTTTTGGGAACCGCTGACAATACGTGCTGCGCAGAATATGTGTAAACGTGTCTATGATTGATTATTAGTAGTACCTTCATTTGATGATTCATTGTAGTTGTGAAATTAACAGTGATATTTCTCGTTGAAAAAGTTGTATAGTGTTGAAGTAATTTTTGGGATCCGTAAGTTGCAGACTTGCAGTACAAAGGGCATTTTGAACAGTAGAGGTATCAAAAATAGCATGTTATACCTATTTGTCCGTATTGAATCTAATTATCTGTGCTCCCTATACAATCCATCATACATCTTTTGGTAAGGTAATTTTCTCTCTATTAATCTTAACAATAATTCCAATAAACTATTTCTGTCAAGAATGAAATGATTCATGAATTATTCTTATGTAATTTGTTATTTTTGAATACCGTATTGACTCTGTCTAGGTAAGATTGGTTCATTGATGAAAACCTAAGTTTCTTAGTAGAATATTTTTGTATAGCGTGTGAAATATCAGAAATCTGTCAGCTGACTAGATATCTAATGTAAAAAATAACACGCGAAGATGGAATGTTGCATGTTGTCTTAGGAACATATTTTGTCGATCATCGTTTCTTGTATCTCACGTGGGAATGTTGTTTTGAAGATGAAATCTAATCTTCATACTCATCAACGATTTCGGAACCCAATGAATTTGAGAAAATCTGACGTGGACATCACTTGACTTACTTGTACATCATTGGATATATATATAATCAAATACAACATCTCATCATTCCACGGCTAGTCGGTTGCTATGGAAACAGTATGTCATCATTCTTATGCTACAACATTCTCAAATACTGATTTCCAGGATTCTACGGCTAGCAGTTCTGAATTTATGCGCGAAATTCCAAGATCGTCAAGTATTGTGCACTTTCGACTCAGTCGATCTCAATGAAAATAGGATATGAGCATCTGGACAGTACTATCATCTTGTATACTGTATTCTAATATTCTACGTTCAATCGTTGTGGATTTATGCGGAAAATTAAAAAATGTTTCGAGTAAACTGCATTTCCGACTTAGCCGATCACAATCATAATGCAAGGTGTACAACTAGATGCTATAAAAGTGCCTAATACGAAATCTCAATATTCTACGACTGATTATTTTAAATTTATGAGAAAAATTCGAAAAGTCTGTAATATGAAGTGCACTTCGGGCTTAGTCGATTGGGACGAAAATAGTAGATGATCATTTGGATGCTCAAATACTAAATTCCAGTATCCCACGACTAATCATTCTAGATTGATGCGGAGAATTCAAAAAAAGTATCAGGTAAAGTGCACTTCCAGTACAGACGATTGCAACCATAATGCGAGGTGCTCATCAAGATCCTAGATCCTATACCAGTCTTTTATACAAAATGTCAGCATTATACGTTTGACAAATTCTGAGATTTGCGAGTTACGCACATACACACATACATACGTACATACGTATCGTCATCAAGCCAAAAATAGTCAAAATGGATTCAGGGATGCTCAAAACGGATATATTCATCAAAACCTCGATAGGGGGGTTTTTTCGGTTTCACAATACTCCCCTGTACTTAGTACAAGTAAATAAATAAACTGTGAAAGTTCCAATGATGGTTTTATGCGTATCATTCAATGAATAAAATAGGTATTCTATTTTGAGCGGAAACACTATAATCTATTCTTATTCTTCCATTTTCCACCACCAGAGAGCACTACTCTCTCCATGACATATATTAAATAACAACTTGTTCGGAATTTTTCAAGAATATCTATGATCATTTTTCAATAGTGGATAATATCTAAATAGCTATACTTATGTTGATGATCATTTTCATACATAATAAATGTAAACGCTCTATCATTTGAAATTACAGTTTCTCATTCATACAATCATTTAAACTTCATGGAAATGTGTACCAATTCCACGAAGACATAATTTTGTATAACAATACCCTCTCTGAAAAGATAGTTTAACCTAGTTAAAGGAAACACTAGATTTATATTGATAGGAGGATGAAGGTAACAATACTTTCATTCTTACATCAAAATGGTAGATTAAAAAGATATCAGCGGAGTAATTTGAACTATATTCAAAGTGACAAAGAATAATTGATAGATTATTCTTGAAATTAAGACTCAAACAAATAGAAATATGTCATGCTATTGTAATGTTTATTGCTAAAGAGGAATTGTTTATGATTGAAATGTAAGTCACTATTCTATTCTTAGAAGCATTAGTAAGCAAACATTATGCCATTTAATTCTCACCTACTACTATTAATCTTCAACAACTAAGTCACAGATATTTATTTTCAACAACTTATTTATTTATTACACAGATCACTCACTTGATATTCACTATTTCACTATTTTACTGTTCACTGTCCCCCAGTCAGATCGTGTGCTCATATATATACAGATGTCCGTTTCTTGACATGTTCTAGACTAGTCGAGAATACGTTACCAGAACTTTCAACCGTGCGGGGCGTTGTGGTGTAGTGCGGTGCGCTACAACAAAGATGAAAGATCCCACCCAGACAGGGTTGGATTCAATGCTTATTTTATTTTTACGAACTATGATACTTTCGCACGTTACACTATGATAAATTCAATGACATGTTTCATAACTTCAAGTACATACGTTGCTTGGTATGCTGATTACGAATCTGAAAAAATTGCGACAAAACACAAATCCAAATATATTTTGTAGCGATAAAATGGATAATTACTAGATATATTGGGAAGTGTGACTGGCACCTTCATTAAAAAGGTTGATTTGAATTTAAAATGCGCAAAGTGGCATGTTCGTGTCACAATCAAGCAAATGAAAAGGTGTAATCAACTGAAAATTACCTTTTTTGCCGCCCCTGGCTGACGTATTATAATCTAAGAGTGCAGAGGTGGACATGCAAAATCAACAAACACCGTTTCACGATATGGGGTAGTTTTTATATTAGGATTTATTTTATTGTGTTCCTTAATTGAAAATTACATTTGTAATGTTATTGTCTTAAGACATGGAAATAATTGCACATCGTAACTGGGTAACCCAATAGCTCGTTGACTTTTACAGTTCATTTCTATAGGCATTTTTATTATGAGAAAACAGTGTGATGACAAGCATAACTTAGCAACCACCTAGAAACTTAATCTACAAATTAATTCAGTAATCCTTGTATTTAAAATCAAGTTTTGTAAACAATTCTTGCGTGTAGTTCGCTCTCTCAATTTTTTCATTGAAGTCTCTGGCGTCAGATGTCTGCACTCCGGAACGGAACCCTGTCCTGCTAATTAACACGCCTCACGCCGGCAGTAATAAATATTGTCGCATATATTTCGGCACTTGTTAAATATGTGTGTTCAGCATGAATAGTCACAATGCTGTAAGACCCCCGCCAAATGATAAATTGATTTTTCTCGCTTACTATACAGAACGTGCTGCCCTCAATTTTTGCTGATATAAACTCTTTCGTTCGTTCAACAATTTGCTAAAGTAGACGGAAGTAGAAAGAACGTACGCACGATTTTTCTGGAGTTATCGCTTTTTATACAGGCATAGGATGAAAAATTTGTAAGTTATGAACATATCATAATATTTACTTCTTCTCTTAATGTGTTCCTACAATTTTGAGATATAAATCAACAAATATTTTCCTGCTTTTAGAAGAAATATTCATTATTTGAAAATGCGAACAGATTCTCTACACTCCCTGCTATACCAATATGACCCAAAAACCGCAGTATACATAGAACTTAGTTTTGAGTAAACAACCCTAATCACATCCAAGGTCAAGCCATACAGGAAGCATAAACTGCACACTTTTGAGTCACTTTGAAGTCAAACTTTGAGCGTTCAGTTGATCTGTGTGGTGCATTGTTTAATTTATTATCATTCATCAATAAATGTGACTAATTGTCGCGAAAGATAAGACGAGCGATTCTTCTTTTGTTCCATCGTCTAATTTTCCCACTTGGTATATTCCCATTATTCTCTCAGCATTTATTGAAGCTATAACGTAGTTTTTTTTTCTTCTTGCTCGTTTAAAACGGTCTTTATAAAATCCTATTAATGGAACTTTAGATGAAGCTTAGTAAAATAATTAAAACTTAGCCATTGATATTTAAATAGAGTCACAAAATTTCATATTAGATCCGCAAGTTCCAGGAATAATTCTGTTGAAAATCTGCATATTTCATCAAGACCCATAGGAATGGATTTACGGGGTATGAAAACAGGGAATCTTCAGTGGAATTGCTATTTCAGCCATTTTGTGGAGTCATGAAATTCAGTACACAAGTAGTATTTGATCCAATATATTCGACAATATTATTTAGTGTGATAAGACAGTATATTTGATAAAAAACAACTTTTGATTCAGGAAACAATGATACAAATGAAACAAGGAAAGTGATTAGATACTAAAAATATACAGGATACTAGATAAGATATCGTGGATATCACATCTAAACAAGAAGAATAAAATCCTCTGGCATTCACACAAGGCTTAAGGACAACCACGCGAAAACCCAAAACAGAGGAATATGTCCTTCTTGGTACAGCTCTACACACATCCCAAATCACAAAATACATGACATTTCAACAAGACAGCGTAGCGCTACTCTTTGCTATTGGTTTGGCTCACAACTGCTGTGTCAAATAGTCTTCATTGTACTTTATAATCCAAAATATACACAGAACTACACCTACTAAAACGTAGTCATTATATATGTGTGTTATTGATTATAGAAATCCAAACATTTGATAATTCAAAACCACCAGTATGCTTAAAGTTATTTGGATGTTTAAGTATCTCAATTGCTTCTCTAATCAATTTACCATGAATCGATGAGCATCTTGCGACTATTCTTGTTTCTTCAAACTTGATGTCATGCAAAAACTCGATGGCATGATCAGCTACAGAAGATTAATTTGGATGGTTTAATCTTATGCATCCCCTATGTTCAGCAATGCGAGTGTTCACGGTTCGGCCCGTCTGTCCAACGTAGACTTCCCCACAGGTACAAGAGATCTTATTAATGCCCCAAGATTGTAGGGAAATCACGTCCTTTACAGGTGTCACGATCTGCTTGATTTTCATTACCGGAGAGAAGAAAGCTTTGGAATTATATTTTGACAAGATCCTTTTGATCTTTTCTGAAACATTGCTCAAATAAGGTAAAGAAACATAATTTTTACTCACGCTAGTTGCCTCAACAGTAGCATTGGTAGACTTGGAGTGCAGAGCCTTTTTGATGGAGTGATAACTGAAGCCTTTTTCCTGGAAAATTACTTCTAGATTATCAATTTCAATATCAAGTTCATCAGGATGACAAATATCATCAGCCCTTCGGAATGAGTATTTAATTGTTTCGCACTTTTGCGAAGGATGGTGATGTGAATCATCATAAATATATTGATTCGTGTGTGTAGGCTTCCTATGAACAATATGCCAAAGTCTACCATCATTGGTTCGTTCCAAATTCACATCAAGAAATGGTAAAGAGCCATTATTTTCAATTTTTGATGTCAATTTGATATTTGCATTGATATTATTCAAATGGTTCAAAAAACCATTTAACCTTCTCACCGTTTATGGGTCGAATCGACCCATTTTAAGAGTTCAATGTAAGATACTCCTTGTTATATTTGATGAAAACGTTTGAAACTTCCAGTATTCCTCAAACATGTGCATATCTTCTCTCCACTTCATTTCGAATGTTTTAGACTTTATTCTTAATGACCAAAAGAAAAGAGTCACACATATGGTACATGGGTCGAAACGACCCATGTCATGAAGACTCGTAAGGTTTCCATAACGAATGTCGCTTTTATCTATTGGTTTCGCCTCTGTTCCAAATTCAGCTCAATTGATGGCAGCATAGGTGCCGGTATCTGGTTCTTGTGAGGTTTCTGAAGTCAAATTGCGTTGTATTGGCATTTTACTTCTAAGTATGGAGTAGCGCAGACACGGCTAGACAGATGACGAATTGGAGAAGCTTTCATTTGACCTTAGTGACCAAAGTGAAGTGGAGATGAAGATGGGCTGGATGAACCTGATTTTATTAGTGCTGTTGAAACAGATGATTCAGACCACGTATCCACACATAGTAGCTCAGATGGAGAGCAGAATTTGTCTCATACAGAAAAACATCGTAGGTCTTCTAATGATAGCGAATTTTACATAAGTTGTGATAAAATGAAATGGAGCAAATCACCGTCACCTTCATCAAAAAACGCAGTCACTGAAAAACACCAGACTAATAAAAAATTTGCAAATATCGGTCAAGTCAAAATTGAAAATTGCAGAGGAATAAACTTCAATAAAATACGCAGTCCAACGTGGAAGGTGCAAAGACTGTGGGCCAGAGAAAGATCGAAATAAGCCAAACTAAGTGTGCATCAAGCCTTGCGTTTTTTTGCCAGGAACATGGAAATATATTTTGCAGGAATTGTATCATGAATAATTAGTCTCGTATGAAAATTATCGTATTTCACTTATGCTGACGATATTTTAATTCTACTATTACTGTAATTCTGTAATCTCCATAGATACTACTCCATTGGGAGAGTGTGAAATCAGTCACTCTCTAGAAATTGAATAATTTTTTTTAAAAGCTATTTTTTTGACTTGTTTGTATTCTGAGCAATAAACATTAGAAATAAATTGTTGAAATGCTCTGAATATGTGAGTTTCCTTCCTAGATGTGATTAAATAACTAAAAACCGTGAAATAAGATTATTTTTTTGAGCTAATCTGCCTGCTTGAGCAACGATAATAATCATGGGTCAATTCGACCCATGTAAGATGGACTTGACTTTTTTTTTAACTGGTAGGAAGGTTAAACTATCACGACTATGGAGCCAATTGGCAGAAACATCATCTACGTAACAAAGCCGTAAGGATGGTTTATGATTACTAGTTTCCAATGCCTTCTCTTCAAAAAGTTCCATGTGATAATTCGCAATTGGTGGAGACATAGGGTGACCTATTGCAACGCCATCAATCTTCGAGCATTTATGAGATCCCTCGCATTGCTGAACATAGAAGATGCATTAGATTGAACCATTCTTCTGTAGCTGATCATGCCATCGAGTTTTTGCATGACATTAAGTTTGAAGAAACAAGAATAGTAGCAAGATGCTCATCGATTCATGGTAGATTGGTCAGAGAAGCAGTTGAGATACTTAAACATCCAAATAACTTCAAACATAGTGATGGTTTTGAATAATAATACACACATATAATGACAATGTTTTAGTTGGTGTAGTTCTGTGTATATTTTGGATTGTGAAGTACACTGAAGACTATTTGACACTGCAGTTGGGAGCCAAACCAATAGCAAAGAATAGCGCTACGCTGTCTTGTTGAAATGCCGTGTATTTTGTGATTTGGGATGTGTGCTAAGCTGTAGCAAGTAAGACATATTTCTCTGTTTTGGGTTTTCACGTGGTTTTCCCCAAGCCTTGGGTGAATGCCAGAGGATTTTACTCTTTTTGGTTTAGGTGTGATATCCACGTTATCACATCTAGTATTCTGTATATTTTTAGTGTCTGGTTACTTGCCTGGTTTCATTTTGTATCATTGTTTTATGAAGAAGATCCTTGGTCAAATGATCGAAACGTCAAAGTTTTCAATTAATATATTAAATTTGAATTCAAAAGTCGTTTTTATTGAATAAAATTCCGAATAATGTGTAGATTATTTCAGTTTATTTTACTACGAGCTAATAATTTGAACATCTACAGTGTGGCGGATATCTGATACTCGACTTGTTTGAACTACACCTTGAAATACACATTTGCAACTCAAATTCTACAAATTCTAATATAATTCAGCATAAAGAGTTATCGTAGGAGGTGAAACTGTTTCCACCCAGGCTACCATTGATTAATACGTGTGAATACAATATATATTGACAATCGGCTTAGGAAAATATACTGGGTTGCAAACTTCAAACATATTCTAATGTTTATTGCTTGACGAAATCTGGTTTGTGATTAGATAAAAGTCACTATTTAATTAATTTAAATTGAAATGAAAGTTTTATTCTTCTCATGTCACTAATAACACTATATTTATCTATCTGGCACTTAATTCTAACTTAAACAAGGTCACAGATATTTATATTTCACTATTTATATACACTGTTTACTTTACTGTTCGATATTCACTGTTCTAGTTCCATTTCACCAGTACTATTCTTATTACTACTGTCCCACACGTCTTTTGCTTGGCCTTATATAGAGAAATATCGATTTCTCGAATGTTCTATTTCTCGACTCTTTCCATTTCTAGAATATTACTAGAGGCTTCCATTGGAAGGGGTGATGTGCTGCGACATGGCGCGGCGTAAGCGAGGACGAAAGGCTCCTCCCAATTCTACGTCGTCTCTACGAGCTTTCTTCACTCTCGCACGTCACAATATACACAAGCTCAAATTTATGAGGGTGCATGAGAGCCAGCTTCTCTAAGCGAGACAAACAAAAATATATCTTCCTTTATCAATTATTAACAAATTGGGGACGAAATGATAGCCAAATAAGAATCAGCACAGTCGTATTTGGTTTATTGTAAAAACTCTACTGATTCATTGTTTGAAATAATATTTGATGCTGTTGAATGAGGCGTTAGACTGACTTTGTTTCTTGCAACTGAACTTAGATGATATTTTTGTTTCTAAAGCTGATTGGAAAAGTGTAGGAAAATCAAATTTTGAACAAAATTCAAGTAAATAGAGGAATAAAAGTGCTTTTGATTTTGTCGCCTACCCTCTCTTGCGTGTGAAGCGCGTGAAGTAGCCACCATACAATCACAGAACATGTAATTATATAAACATCACACCGTGATAGATTAATGAATATATTTCTTATTCAATTTTTCCTTTTTATTGAAATTTATGGCAATCAAATGATAAGTGTGATGCAAAATAAGATAAAGGGATAAGCTCACACCCTTTTCTCGGAAAAATGTTGACATCAATCCGAAATAAAATGGAGCCTGCAATCATTTTTCACAGCTTCAACTTCTTTTACTTCATCAACATTGCGGCGTTATGATTCTTCGTATGAACAGTGAAATGACGAAAAACCGACAGATTTCCGAACGACACCGACTCGCCAGCACCGCTCGAAACAAACTAATAATTTATGACTAAGTCAGAAGCTGTAGAAATTTCAAATTCTGCACATGTACTGAGAATAGATGTAAAAATATGTAAAATTAATATTAGTTACATATCATTATTGATGCACGATCTGTAGGCTAGGGAACTGAAAAAAACGAAGTAATATTTTCTGAGTAAACTAGAAGCTCTGAAAATTTGTAATCAACAGTACGTACTTGAGATGAATGTAGGTGAAAGCAGAATTGATATTGGACACCAATATTTATCGCAGCACGAGTTATACACTTGAGAATTGAAAATTGTAATAGTTGCCTCTGGACCGCTCAAGATAAAGTAATATTTTTGTAGTGAATCGAGAGCTCCACAAATTGTAAATTCTATATTTATACTCAATATGGATGTAAATATATGTAGAATGAATATTAGTTACTCAACGTTTTTGATGCACGAGCTGTAGACTTGCAAATCGGAAAAAACAAATTGATATTTTATGGGTAAACTAGTAGTACCAGTAATTTCTTATTATCAACACGTAATTGAAGTAAATGTAGGTACACTCACAAGAAATATTAGCCATCAATTGTTATTGGTGTACGAGCCACAGCCACTAAAAGTTTAGCGCACCATCGAGTGGGCTAAAATCTTCTACAAGTCTCTGTGTGATTTTTTTTCAATTTCAGATATTACGCTGTCTACACAAACATCGGAACTATTAATTTTCTTTCTTAATTGTTCCTTCTTTTCACTTGGAACTTCATCACCAATTGGCCCTTGTAATATCCATGTAATGATTTGTAGTGGTGCTGGCAATCTAGTCCCAGAACTATTCGAGTTATCAGGTGTATTAGATCCTAAACTAATCAATACCTAATTGAAACCGAAACTAATCGTTATTAGATTGGAATTGGGACAAGTCGGTATTCGAACTGAACTTAAACTAGCCGGTGTCAGTTCCATTTGGTTCTTGATACCACTAATATGTACCCATCCATCAAACTACATAGTTACATGAATATGGGTTATATTATCAGTTAAATAATGTACAAAAATTATTAGAATTACTTAAATTTTGACCCTAATGATCGACAATTTGTTTCCGTCTTCAAGATAATAATCCATGAAATATACATCAGTTATCGCTCATGAGGTCAGGTCAAAATAATGAGCAGATAAATACCCATTTCGTAAACAAACAAATGAATCAATAATCTCATCACAAAGTATGATTTTTTTGTTTTCAAACTTCTCAGAAAAAGAAATAAGTTGTGTAACATCGTTACACTTTCCCGCGTGTATCACGTATTGATTAAGATGACAGAAAAAAACAATTTCACATTTTCAAACTTTTCTATTTAAGTTTAATTCTTCTACATAAATTAAAAGTTGAAAGTCATCTCGAGCAAGCGAACTCCCTCGCATAGTTTGGAAACTCATTTCCCAGGCCTGCTGAATATACTCAGGCTCTGAATTTGTTGAGATCAAGTTGGTATGGCGATACAGCAGGTGTAAGTCATTATGCGGTTGATAGGAAGATGACTTTTACTTTCGTGAGTGCTGTGGAGTACCTCTGTGAGGTAAAAAGACAAATATATCCGCTAATGTGCTGTAAAGACGATACTGTTGACAACGAAGACGTATTTTAGGGAATAATGGGGCTTTGTGGAGTCTAAAATAGACTTGTTGGTCTTACGTGATTTTATCTTAATTACAAAGAAGTATTTCAGGGTGCTAATGTTTATGCTACAGTCACTTGATAAGATACAGATGTTTTTCTTTCATTATTTGGGGACGACTATTTTGCATTCTAATTGGAGCATTTTAATGGAACTCACATCATATACAGTAAAAATTATTATTTCAAAGTGAATTCTTCCATAAAAGAGAACGCTGAAATGGTCAGGAAAATCAAAGAGCGCTAAAAAATACTGGACGTTAATTGAAAGTACAAAGAAGTTTGTAAAAGCAGCAAAACATAGGCAGGTGTACGTTTTCTGCAATTTCACGCTTAAAAAGATTAATCCGGAAACAAATGCCGTCTGTAGCTCACGGCGGAAAATGCAATCGTGCAGGGAGCAACTGCAACATACGATAATAAAAGATTCTACTGTTTTACCTTTGGTCTAAATAATGTACGAGTCCTTCTAGTGTTTACACACATTAAACTATTGTTCATGTGCTACTTTTTGCTCTTGTTCAAATAGTCAATAGATGAACAACATAAAATATGAATATAAAAATAAACTTTCAATATGCTCACAATTTTTTGCGCATTTTTTGTAAAAAAGCGCTATTATATTCACTTTGGCTGTCTGGCTGGCGTGACGCTGAGTTTTCAGCAACTATACTATTCACAGACTTGAAACTGGTACTAAATAAAAGCTGCTGTTTCATTTTTCGACTCTTGTTTTTATTTAGTTTCAAATTATTTGCTGTGAACCATTCTTCGGCAGAATTTACAATACTCAAAAATAGATCATCTGCAGACTCTGTTTTTCCCAGGACAGTGAAAAAAGTTGGGTCATCTGCAAATAGTATTGTCTCTATATCTGACATGTTGCATGGTGGATTATTTATATGAATAATAAATAGTAGAGAAAATTGTGATAGAGACATTGGAAGTGGCAAAGGGACTAATTTATGTGCACGATACAAAATTTCCTCTCCACGTGAAATCAAAATGAGACACTCTGCATATAATTTTGGCTCTCAGCATTTCTCCTCCACATGAACTTTAAGTATGTCAAGTCTCCACCTCTTCTGTGAGCGATTGTTGTTAACAGTCTTCTGGAACTCCTTAACAATAACGGTTATCATACCATCGGATGATATTGCAATTCTGCTCAACGGTAGATTCGAGACCACTCTTGCCTGTATAGCAGGTGATGCTCTCAAACTCACTGAACACTGGTGTAAAGAACATTCTCTTTTGGTCAACCCAACCAAGACGGAAGTAGTCCTTTTAACAAGGAAACGAAAGATTGGCACACTGAATATGCCAAAAATCTTCAACCAAACACTAAGTTTGTCTAACTTCGTCAAGTACCTGGGCATCATACTTGATAGCAAACTCAACTGGAGTTTACACCTGAACTTCAAAGTTGAAAATGCTTGTATAGCCTTTTGGCAATGTCGTCGAGCCTTAGGTCAAACTTGGGGTCTTAGCCCAAAGCTTACCTCATGGCTCTACACTGCTATTATTAGGTCAATGATATTCTATGGTGCATTTGTTTGGTGGCCTAGAGTCAGACAATCAACTGCACGATCAAAAATAGAACATATACAACGGTTAGCAAGTCTAGCAATTTCAGGTGCCATGCGCACAACTCCAACAGCAGCGATGGAAGTCCTTCTATGTCTTACCCCTCTTAATTTCCACCTAGAGGAGGTTGCTACGAAGGGAATTCTTCGCCTCCTACACTAAGGTTTGTATCCTAAAACTGGAGCTAATACCAAGCATTGCTCCATCTTAAGGGAGGCAACATCGGGAGCTCCTCTCCTAGAGATGAGTACCGACTCCATTCTTCCAAAATTCTACTTCGATAAATCTTATCAAATCATATTAGATGGTCAGATTTCCTCAACCTCTGATATTAAAATATTTACTGACGGTTCCAAGAAAGGAAAAGCTTCTGGTTCTGGTATCTTTACAGAACAAATGAACTTGTATGTCAGTATACCCTCAGGACAGTATCCCAGCGTCTTCCAAACAGAGATCTTTGCAATTTTGCATTCCGCGACATTGATCAAAGAACGCAAATTTATAAATAGAAATATAAAGATATATACCAACAGTAAAGCTGCTCTTCGCAGCCTAAGTGGATGCAAATTCACATCTAGGCTTGTCGAACTCTGTCACTTTGCATTGTCAAATATATCTCAACACAGCGTTGTGGAACTTATTTGGGTAAGAGGACACAATGGAAATGAAGGCAACATCTGTGCAGATAACCTTGCTAAACAAGGCTCGTCAGTTCGACCTTATGGTCCAGAACCAATGTTGCCCCTATCAAAAACTGTTTTCACAACCTAATCCACAGAATTACTTCTGAGAAATTCTCCAGCAGCTGGAACACTTCAACTTACTGCAAACAAACGAGAAATCTTATCCTCAAGCCATCCACCGAGCTGGCCAATTATCTCCTAAGGCTTTCAAGGAGGAATCTTAAACTTCTCACAGAGGTCCTTACAGGGCACGGTCGCTTCAATAAGCACATGCACCGAATAAAAATTTCGAGCAGTCCTCTTTGTAGAGGCTGCAAGGACGACGATGAAACAGTGGAGCATATTCTTTGCGAATGCTCCGCTCTATCTTGTAAAAGAAGATCCATACTGGGGGAAGCATGGCCTTCCGTGGCTGCACTTAGCACAACTCCTGCTGCTGACTTGTTAGCCTTCTTCCTCAGCGTTGACTGGCTTCAAGACCAGTAGCATGTAGCTGTGCACCCGGAGGTAGCACAATGGGCCCTTAAAGTGGCCTCGGTGCGCGTGTTCTTCACCCTCCCCCTCTCTATCTATCTATCTATGCCAAGTCTTACATTCTTCCGAGCATCTTACAGAGTTTTTTTCTTACATAAAATTAAAATGGGGCATCTGTATATAATACAGCATTCTGCACTACTTTTTCAGATGAACTCCAAGTATTCCATATCTCACAGTCCTTCGTGCGCACGGTACAAAGTTTCTCTCCACGTAGAATTAAAATAGGATACCCTATATATACTTTTAGCTTTCTGCACTCCTTAATGTAGACTTCAAGTATGCCAAATCTCACATTTCCTTATGTACGCAGTACAAAGTTTTTTTATTCTCATAAGTAATGATTCAAATGAATTGTTATAGAGACGTTGGAAGTGGCAGAGAGACTAAGGCCCGAAATATCCACCTTCTAATGAATTTATTTGGTGAATAATAACTATGGTAACAATTATATAGATAATTGTTGCCGTAGTAATTATTAACTTAATGAATTTATTAGGAGCTGGTTATCTCGGGCCTAAGTTAACTACGTAAACAAAATTACGTTCATTCAAAGACACACGACGTTTAGGCGCCGCAACGGCCTGCCATCATCAGCTTGTAAATGTGAATTTGAACTTTAGTTACAGTATAAAATAATTGACTTCGTTGTAGAAAAAGCCATGTTGAATTTGGAATTTAAGAGGCCAAAATAGAAAACCTGATAATTTAGGGCATCATGTACCATGCTTGTCCGTGGCCGTTTTTTCTTTATGATGTAACTAAATTTCAAACATTTTCAAGCTGATGATGGCAAGCCGTTGCGGCGCCGGAACGTCCTGTGTCTCTGAATAAACGTAATTTTGTTCACGTAGTTAATTTGGTCCCTTTGTCATATCCAACGTCTCTATACAAAGTTTCTTCTCCACATAAATTTGAAATAGTACATCCTGTATATAATATTAGCTTTCTGCACATCTTCTCTGTATAAAATTGAAGTATACCAAATCACACACTTCTCCGTGCATGCAATATGCTTAGAAAAGGTTTGTTGGCTTTTTCTTGAAGTATTAATATATAGATAATTCCGTTTAATATAATCTCCACTGCACATCAAATTCCCTCGCACTGACAGCGTTATGAATCTTCTGGGAATCAAAATAATCATTTGCAAAACGAAATATACAAATACACCATAGCTATTAATATGTATATTCGTAGAACTCTACATAAAATTAATCTTGAATCCTTATCATTCTGACATTACAACTATTTTACTCTTATCAAATGAATTTCAAGGCTAGGAAAGTAATGTTTAGTGCAAATCGAGCAGTAATAACTCTTAACAGCATAATTTCACAATTCTGTTTACCTGATAGTGTTTGAATTCTGTTATATAATACATGTTGTATAAACAGATATATCCCTCTAGATGTGTGAACAGTCATCTCTTATTCATCACGGAAATTCAATGATACTAGCTCACAATTAGGTGTTTGATTGGCACCCGCTGATGTAATCTCAGCAGTTACCAAAATTTGTCATCAAAACCGATAGATTTTGGGTGCCTTCAATGGAAGTAATAAATATATCTCTTTCTCATTCACCAACATTTTATCAATATTATTGTTGAAGAATTTTTCTTGATTTCTGGTCATTTTACTTTCATACTAACCTAAGATTGTAGATTATTTGATTCGCAAGTTACCAATCGTGACAAGTGAATTTGGGAGACTAATTACAATTTATTTATTACACCTCGCACTTAGTTAATCACGCTCTGGATAATCATTACTTCCTCAGTCAAGTCGCTTGCCCCTACAAATTCGAATGTTCGCTTCTAGAAAACTTTACGTCATTCTAGCAAGCTACTCGAATAATTGAATGGAGGCTCCGCCCAGGCAGAGTCCAATTCAGGGCCTCTTTTATTCTTACGAACTATGATACCTTCACACGTTAAGATATTTCACTCGAAAAATTTGATTATCAAATATTCCGCGAAATTTTGGGAGTCATTGGCATACACTGTACCAGTACACAACACAATTGTTTTGAAGCAGTCAGCCTTCCCTTCAATTCCCTTTCCATCCCTTCGAACTTATCGCATCCTATCTATCGTTAACGGACATATAGGATCGAATGTTGATTGATTTATTAAAAGGCATCGAACGTTCCAGAGTTGCCTGTTGCCTTCTGTCAACTGAACAGTTGCTACATTTGTTATTAATTGGCTTTGAGAGCGAAGTTTTTCCAACACGGAGAGAAAATACGATTCCATTACGATTGATGCCTCAAGAATAAGGATCATTTTAGGATGAGAGTTAAGGTCAACAAAATTTATATTTTTTCTTACGGTAATGCATAACGAACCATATACAAAGGAAAAAACTTGAAATTTGTTTCATATATCTGTTTACATATAACCTACATGCTATGATTTTAATATTTGCATGTTTTCCTTCAAACACGGAAAATTTTACAACCAGTGTTCAAGGTAATCTGTCTTTTTACGAACGCAACACTTGCGCACTGTTCGAAAACATATATCCTGAGCCATATGTACATATGCATATCTCTTAATATATGTGTTTTATTCTATTTTTCTGAGCAAGACTACCTTTTTCCTCTCACGCAAAATTTCACTTCTGACCAATGTTTTATTTCATGTACATATCCTTACACAATATTAATAGGGGAGTATTTTCGGCTGCTTTCATTTTGTTGCGTGCTCCAAATTTTGTTAAGTGCTTATCTGCATATTCATGGATTATACGAAACCCTTTGAACAAATATTAGATTGGAATGATTATACTAAAATGGGATGTAGCTTGGGTATTTATTACCATTCGCTGACTGTGGGACTTTGGAAACAGACGTTTTAATTCGACTTGAAATCAAAATACCTCTGATGGTTCTGTTTGCTGGAGTCCATATATTTACTGAAATTTATATACCCATCAATTATGCTACACTCAAAATCCAGAACACATTTCTAAACAAATAATGTGGGAATTATCCTATGAGATTATTATAAATCACTTCACAATACGGAATATCGGTAATAGATGTGGCATTTATCATCCATTCTCAATGAATTCGTATTGCCGATACTATTATCAATGCTGATGCCAATTATTCTAATTTGATTGACACATCTCACTATAAATCTTCAGATTTTCGCATGCACTACAATTATTATTGAATTGTTGGCTCATCACCAATACCTTTATCACTCTCACTGCCGATACTTCAACTCCAAGACAATATTAAGCTTTTCCAAATTATTAGTATTCATTATTCATGTTACTCTGGCCACAATATTCCAATTATCTTTGCAACAGATGTCAGTATCAGAACAAAATGTTTCAATGGAAAACACTTGGAGATTTGTTGTGAATATTTATGTAGTACCTATATGTTTGACGGATACATCATCATTATACAAGAATCACTAGTAGTACTTGAATTAGTGGCAGTAGTCTTAGCAACGGGATCTGTAGTTTTCATGACTTCATTACGAATAAATTCAGAATGAATCTCTTCCATTTTGGATCCTGGCGGAATCAGAACTCGAAGAGACATGGATGAGATCTCATTGTCAATGCCGATGTCCTTGATTACTGCCGCTGATTATGAAAATGTACATCTTATGACCTAATCGTATACAGTTTAAAATGTAAAAGATGTCAGTGATATTCAAATTAATATTGGTATTGATCAACGATACTAGTGATGTTTATAACTGTTTGAAGTAGAATGCAAATTCTCATAGTATTTCAAAAACTTGTAGGTCTATGGTCAAAATTAATGTGTAGCTTCTCTGGTTGACACACATGTCACAGAAAATAGTAATTGAGGTATCAAGGGTGTTAAAAAGACAATAATGCCTAAGATCAACAGTGTACTCTCCGAGGGCCTCCGGCCCGAGGAGTGTACGTTGACCGTAGACATTATCGTCTGTTCAACTCCCGTGGTGCCTTCAATGTTTAATGTCTGACGAATGTACTATTTCAGTCCAAATTTTCAATAATGTATGTCCAGTCATTGTAATTTCTCTCGGAGAAATGACTTTAGTTACTTTCTGTAAATGGGGAACGTGATATTCTTGTTCGTTATTTTGAAAAATATTGCTCCTGGGTATTATTTGTTACATAATTTCCTTGCAAACAGTATTACTATGACAATAATAATAAATTAGTCGGACATTAATAATATCGAGAACATTTCATCCTGAATATCATAAATAAATAGTAGTACAAAAATCAATGAAGATAAAAGTGACATCAGCATCAGTAGTAGCATTGATAAAAGTAATGAAATCGGTATTATTAGTGAAATCGGCAGTACGAATTCATCATGAATAGATGTTTACTGACAGTCTGTGTAAAAATTTGAATATTCTCGATAGAAGGACTTGTTTTCTAGACAGTGATAGCTTGGTTGCATCAGTTCCAATCATTATATTCCCACATATTTTATAAACCATGGGAACATTAATTTCGAGTCCTCAACTACGGACTCATGTTGAAATTTAATCTATAGGTATTAGAATAATTAGTAAGCTGTAATTGTAAATATTCTTATTCTAATATGTTCTTCGATTTTATTAGTATTCCATTTATCTACGATTCAGAGATCTGGAAAAATAGTTTTTTTGTCATAGTATATTTCGATTGATGATTTTCACAATCCTTTGCTATCCTGAAAATATTGTGCCTATTGTTAAGGAGTCGTGATGATTATAATAATTGACAATACATATAATGAAATATGAGAGAAAAATATGAAAAAACTCATATTTGGCTGATGACCTGTTGGTGACCTTGTCGTCATGAGTAAGGAGCTGGTTAGATGTTAAGATGTAATTTAATCACAATGATTTGTGAGATGTCATCTGAGAGTCACGCACATCAATTCCTTGCCATTAGTTTAGATGACTAGGGCCCGAGATATCCACCTCCTAATAAATTTATTTGGTAAATAATAACTATGGTAACAATTGTGCAGATAATTGTTGCCATAGTTATTATTCATCAAATAAATTTATTAGGAGATGGATATCTCGGGCCTAAAACAGATATAAAAATAATACACCTGCCTCAGAGGTTGGATATCTAGTTGACTTATAGACTGTTTATTCCACAAAATATATGGTTTCTAGTACAATAGTGAACATCGATGGCTGCGATATACGCAAGTTTGTCGATTTACCCTTTCTTGAAACAATCCCGATGCCTGTTATAACACACAGTACATGCAGTTGCCATACACATATTCGCGCGCAACACCGACAGAATTTTGTAGCATCAGTGGTACTAGCTCCCAAGTCACGTTTATCTCACGTTGAACGACATTTACGAATGGCTATCAGTACCGTATTGCCATACCGATGCCTGCGACACACGCAGGTTGAATGACTTACCCACGCTTAGAACAACACCGCTGCCGCAATAATATATAGTACAAGCCTAAGCAACAATCACCGCCGTTGAACAGTCAAGGTGGGAGCACTGACGTCATTGGTACCTCAGGTAGCTGAAAATACCAACACTTAAAAGGAAAGGAATCATGCCTCACGCACACTTAGCGTGACGTCACCACATGTGACGCTAAACAATGACAGACAAACTTACCAATTGATACAAGCTCTCAACCAATTCACTCCAGTGAATTGAATAATATGATGGCTAATAAAATTAGGCTTAGATAATTAAAGTAAACAATGCACAACACAGACAAACAGAAACACTCTTCTTATTGGGCTTGATCTTGAAAGTGATAAGGGCTGTTCACTCGAAACTAGGTTTCATGATACTTTGGTTTTTGGGTCATAACGGTTCAGCAGGGTGTGCCGAGAGTCTGTTTGCTTCCCGAAGACAAAGAAATGAGTCAGGCCATATGGTGAATTGTCGTAACACTATGGTTGAAGATATTCGAATTATGAATTGAGTAGCCCAAAGTATACCTATGTGATCCTATGAATTTGATCTTTCCTTGAACTAAAGAAGCTTGCGACATGGTTGTTATGGGTTTGAAAAACTTGGATCATATGTAGAAGGTGTCTTGGAGAGATAATAATTGTTGGAAAACTTCCTTCAACTGAAAATATTTGCCATTTGGTAGTTATCAGGAGATGTAATACTGCAAACAGTGATTATTAGGTTTGAATGATGCCTCAAGTTGTTAAGGTTGTTAAGAAGGGGCGTGGGGTCAAGCTGTGGTGGGAACCCTGCTCTATGCTTAATACATAGGATAAATATTCATTGCCAACTTCAAATAAACAGAATTTCAATGGATAAAACTGATGGAAATGTTTGTTTTCGGTTGAAAATACATGATTTTGAATAATTTCATTCCTTATTCTATTCTTCTAAGAGCTTCCATCCATTGAAATATTATTTTTTCATATCTCAACAAAGCTACAGTATGATATGAATAGTACGCAACGCTATAGACTTTTGGAAGTATATTTGACATCTGACGTTTGGTAGTGCTACTGCGATTCATAACCATACAAACTTATTGATGATAAATCTACATCAAAAAAATAATATCGATGGAAGAATAGATGGGTTACTCAATCAGTGTACCGTCAAGTCAGGGAAATGATAGAAAACCTTGTTTATTCTAATCACACACACTCTTCCCATTTCATCCCATGCGGCAACGTTGCCAAGCGTATGATAACTTGCTAAATTTCAGTAGCTTTTGTACAATTTTTTGAGTAATAATTCAATTTTTTCTGAAACTATGAACAAAACTCTTTTGAAACTTGGCACACATGTTTATGAGACCTTCGTAGATATTTTGACGATTTTTTGTGATGTTGTCATTTCAGGTAGTTGAGTTAATGACGTATAAATCAATGTGGAACACGTCGTCTGCATTCACGCAATGTAATAACAGGTCACCGGACAGCAACTTTAACATTCTTTATCTCGATAACTAGGAATAAAATTAAGTTCAAAATTTGCCAGAATATTCTTCACTAAACAAATAATATACTGTAAAAATTTGAATACATTCTCATATACTTTGATTTCTTTCTCAACAACCTTAAAACGCCAAGAAATACTGAGATTAGACAAAGTACCGCGTGAGCAACCTTAATGAGAATGTTGCAACGCTAGACAAACATTGAGACATGCAAGCTCATCTCAATGAGAGTTTAGGTACAAGAACAGTTAATCTTATTGAGAATCGATATGAAAACAGTAGGCAACGTTCCTCGTATCTAAAATTATGTGGCATTGTGGTAACAACTTGAACAATGACTCCTTGCTTATGTTTTGATGCTTACTCGAGATTGGAGCAACCTCTTTCATACAATCAGAATTTGCCGGCAAGTGGATCTTGTTGAAAATAGCTTATTCCCAAAGGATGGTCAATGTTATTTTTCAACTTAAAGTCTTACAATTTTCTTCCATCACACTCTGTTGATTTAATATAAAAATGTGCTAATTTTTATTTTTTGTTCCAGGTAAGTTGAGATGGTCGATATATTCATTACATTCTACTATGGCAACAGCAATCTCTTACCGTTTTCGTAAGTAATTTCTCGTTACTGTGACAGTTTGAATCCAAGTTAAATCTTAATATTCATCTACCAAAATGAATTATCTTTCATCGCTGGAAATTCTCCATTTTTAATTTAGTTCAAGATAAAGGCAAATTTGCATGCTGTGCACATAAATGCATCAAGTGAACTCTGCAAATATTATAGCACTCGCATATCACGATACATTTAATGTAATTTGAGCAGAGATGTTCATAGAGTCTAACTGCTTTTGTGATTACATTCGACGTTGTAATGGGCTTCGAAATGTTTTCTGACACCTTCTGTTGAATACAAACATGTGAAACTTTTAATTACTGTCGTTACAATTTAGAAGAAACTTTTACGAGATCTCACTACAAAATGTCAAAACTTTAATCAGGATATTGTCATAGACAGGCTCGCTTATAATGTACTCTAGCAATTAAAAATTCATTCCATTTTATAGAAATCAAATTATAACCCACAGAAAATTATTTCAATTTGTATGCTAATTTCCTATTTAATCTCTTTGGTGCTCTTGTAAAATTTTCTTAATTGAAGAAAAACTCGATCTGGATTTCAAAAACGCCTTGAATGGTCGAGATCCAGACGGAATAGAGTTTATTAACTCTTAGAAGTTCTGAGTTCTTAGTTCATCACTGTCTCATTCCCTGGGGCAAGAAGAATAGGACTTTTTTCCCCCTGGTGGGCTGAAGGGGTTTGACTTTCTGGTTTGTTCCACAAACAAAATAAATTATTTTGTTTGTTTTGGCTTCACCTGGAGTTGAGTGTCTGTTTATTTAGTTTTGTCAATCCGATTGACTCAATCGTAGGAGGGAAATATTTTTATATCATAATTCTTAACAGCAATATTTTGTTCCTAATGACACCAACTTTCCGCCCGCGTCTATTATGTGAACCCATGCTGTCTCATACAGAATCAACCCCTTTACGAGTTTCGAACTAAAAGAAGTTTGATTTCAAGAATTCGAATTTTCTTTCTCCATTACTCAAACAAACGCATGTTCAAAAAGTAATTAATATCCGTTATCTTAAATCATATGAATGAATTCTCTACGTGGGTTTCCCTCACGTCAAAACAGATAAATCTGTTTACGGGACCGCTACAAGAGCTCATAATTATCTTGAGCAAACATAGTTTTTATCGTGGCATATAGATGGCACCGTTCCCAAAACATGACTTTTATTAATGTATCACTTCTAAATACCAACATTATAATCCGCAGAATATCGTATTCACACGACCATCTAATGTTCACGCCTCACGAAATGTTGCTCCCTGCTGTGTTAAAGTCTGTTACGCCCCTGACAGAACACGCCAATCATGGGCGTGTTCCATTAGTCTTCAAGTACCGAAAATTGTTTTAGAACGATTGAAAAATCAATCCCTCAGAGAAATAATAATCAGGTATCTATTCTTAAGTTCTACAAATGCTGGAACTATCATAACTTTGCAGCTTATACTATCGTGATAATTATATTAGGTTGAAGTAACTTTTCGAATATATGTCAAATACGTCCCTCTTCTTGTTGTTCCTGTTAAGGTCAAAATAGCTTTGAGGTAAACGATGAAAAATATTTTTACGGTTGGAAATTTCCCCTGAGACGGCTATGTATTTCGCTCCATCACGCTACGACGCTAAGTTGAAGTGATGTAACATCGTCAAAGAACGTCGGGTCTTTTGCAGTCATGCCCAATTAAATACATTTGTATTTGCAATTATCGTACAAAGAATGCTATAATGAGGTTACTGACTGTCTTTTCGGTACTTTCACTTCTCACTTAATGAATTCGCTTGAGGATTTATCGGCCCCTTCATACACTGTTCCGTCGTCACATGACTGGAGCGGAGGACAGTGAAATAACATTAAGGAGCCAAAGGACTAACAGTCTAGGGTGTATACAAACTCTGAAAGAATGAAGGAAGAAGACGCTAACTAGAACAACTTTGAAGAAGCCCACTATGAAACGTAATTATATTACATTATTTGTTTACTAACTGCTCTTCTCACAAAATAAGATTATAAGTCTTTCAATAATAAATGAAGCGGAAAAATGTACTGGACAAAAAAAATCTTTGAGCTACACAGTCACGAATGTTTTACAAAATTTGTTGAGTGGTGTCAACCAAAGTCTTTTATACTTACATTACAGAAATTAGCAATCTTACTTCAGCGAGATACACAAACTACTAATTTTCATAGAATGCACTGCAATTTCCGGTTAACGTTGCCTGAAAGTGGTTGTTGTATTTAAAGTGTTTTGACGATTACAGTAACAATTTTGAACTTCAATTGAAAACGTAAAATTTGCAAAGATATTATGTTACTCTTCGAAATCAGTTTCAACATGGAATCAAATTCTAGATAAGAATTTCAGGGCCCATTTGGCTAACAAAGAATACATTATAAGGGCTTATCAGCCAGCCGATCACGAAAAGTTGAGAAATCAACGAATAAACATATATATTCCCTCGTTGTGCACAAACAACTGTACCAATTTCTATAAGTATGTTGTCTTCCAAGAAATAATGTCAAGATGAGAAGAATATTTCCAAGACCTACTAGAGGCAGGCCACAATTATAGCGAATACGAACAAGAAGAACGACAAAACAAAAATACTGATACAGGAACAAAAAATATTGCAATGGAAGAACTAAATGTAGCACTCGGAGAATCAAAGAACAGTTGAGCACTTAGACATGATGAAATTAAAATAGAGCAAATCAAATATTTTGAAGAAAAGGGCGAAACTTCATGAAAAAAGATGTTACCTTGAGACCTATTGTCAATACAATAGGTTCAACAACAAATGGATTAGCCAAATATTTGGATGGTCTGTTGAAGCCGATAATTGGTTATACTTCATCATATGTTAAGGATTCTCTACATTTTGGGTACGTTCCACTAGACGACTTCAACGCTCATGTCGCCTCAATAATCATTCCACAAGACGATCGCGGTCTTGACATTCATGATAAATACATCATAGATGACGTCATTGATCTTGACCTTTTCAAGCTCACAACACCCGCGATTGAATGGTGGGTCGGAGCGGTCGTTGCATACATTTTTGCAGAAACTGCCATGAAGTTAAAATTAAATGTGAAGATACCTTTCCAATATCTACTGTCGATTCCAAATTATGCCAATTGATTCAAGATTTTCGATTTTTCAGTATGACAGATGATTTCATGGTCTTGTATTATCATTATTTATTATTTAAGAGCGATTAATTTACATGGGTATATTGGATTAGTTCCATTCGTATATCCTTTTTGGGACAGGTTATTTGTATCCAACCCGGTTTTATAGAGGGCAAAGTAATTTACTTCTAGAGTAAATAAAATTTACTCAGTCAAATGACAGTCGATTTTTTGACAGCAATGATTCTGTTGTCATAAAGATATCCAAAACGATTAGAATTTGTTGAGTAGAATAAATTTATTTTGAGAGTAAATTTACTTGGTCTTTCATAAAACCGGCAATTATTGATTTACTTTTCGATCCTGACCACAAATTGACGGTTCATTTGACATTTAATAGACACTCGCATTGTTCTACACGGAAAAAAGTAAATGTCAACATTTAGTAAGATTTCTACTAGTTTTTGATGTTTTGAATAGTAACCCGGAACCTGCCTCGAAATTTGTCACTTATTACAAAGTAAAAAGTGGAAAAATATATCCTTGATCCAATAAAATGTATTATCTCTAAGGAAAAATAATACAGAGTCAAGAATATGTGACAGGGACTATGGTAAATAATAACTCTCAACCTTTGAATTTTAATGTTTCAAACACTAAAAATCTTCTATCTCATTTATAGAATTTCACGTATCAACACTATTTTTTGAATATATATAAAAGTAAATATTCCTATCTTGATTTAAAATTTCGTCATTTCAAACAATAAAAACTAGCAATTCTTTCAGTAAAATATTTACTTGTACAATATACTTATCGAAGTTTGAATTTTCATTTTTTTAAATATCAATAAATATTTTTTTTATTAATAATTGGTTCTTGAATGCAATATTGTATTTTTTTTTCATTTCAGTTTGACATTTCGATCTTTTAACAAAGAATCACCATCAGAAAATTATGATAAAAAGGAAACACGGCAAGTATCAAGATAATGAAAAATATACAGCAGATCAGATGAAAACGTAGATTATACATCTAGGACAAAAAGAACAATAAACTTCTGACATTCATTCAAGGTTTGAGGAAAAACAACACGAGAGAGCCTCAAGCAGAGGAATTTATATTATTAGTCTTGACAAATATCATTGACTTGAATTATCTTTCCCTTTGTTTGAGGTACTCTCACATGGTTTTACTTAAAACTTGGATGAATTGCAGGAGATTATTGATTCTTTTTGCTGTAAATGTTGAGTCCATGTTTTCATGTTAAGGCCTCTGTAGATCTTTTACTATCCAGATTTTTGCTTTGTTTATTTTTGTATTATTGTTTTCGATGATGATTATAGGTTTAAGGATCGAAACGTCAAACTGGAATGAAAAAAAATACACAGAATTAAAATCCAAGAGCCAATTATTCATAATTGAATTTCGAAGAAATTGATCGATTTTTTTTCTTACTTTGCATTTTTGTAAACATGAAATATGCTATAATAAGGCTCAATAACTCGTTCGGTAAGTAGTAATTTGTCAACTGAAATAAATAAATAATATATTCACAGCTTTTGTGTCAAAAGTGGTAATATTTATTTAAAAAAATAATATACTCTTACATTTTCAGTACAAAAGTAAAATAAAAAAATAAAAATATGAAAAACAATTATTACTATAAAATAATATCAAAGCGATGATCGACTGGATGGGTGATGAATGAAAACGATGATTGGAAGTCAGTCACAGTTTAAAATTTTATTCACACAAAAACCGACGTTTCGCTCACATTGTTGATGTTGTTGCCTTCTTCAGGGATATGTGTAGTCTAGAAATAGAATTATTATGGCATAAATCTAGTATCACACAAAACTTATATCTCACATTAGAAAAATAAATTGACACACTATTGAAATGATAGATGAAGCAATAAATAAATAATTTAGAGTCTAAAAAAGTTTCTATAAAATTCCCTGAGCTCAAATTACAGATCATTTTCATAGAAAACTTCATTATTGTTGCAGGATATTATCAATCTAACCGAATTCTCTTAGATAAATCATGTTATAAGATCATGAACTACCTTCATTTCGTGCAAATGTCAACTCACAATACTTATATCGTACTAATCGGACATTTGCAATATCTCAATTTGTTCAACTTTTGGAATATGATTTCTCAATTTGTTGATAGGAGTTCGAACTACTTGTTGTTTTATTTATTATAGAATTATGGATAAAAATATGATTTATATTAAAAAGTCGGCAAGTAGGGCTAGAAACACGTGATCAAATATTTTACAATGTAATTAATCTTAACAATGCTTTATACAACTGGACTTTTATTGACAATAATGTAAATAATTAATATTTTAATGCTATGCATCACTTACCTATTCTGTTAATTTTTCTTAGAGATAACCACTTAGCAATTCACTTGGTGACACTTTCACTGCAAACTTTAGAGGCTTGTAGCTAATAATAGACTACATATCCTATGGGCTCTAAGCGCATTCGAGGAAAGGGTCAGAGAATCAGGTTTCAAACATGAAAAATTATAATGCAAATGATAAAATTGTTGAGTTCGAAATATACTTTTCACAAGCTGATGATTATAATAAGTATAAAGTAAATTTAGTATTGTATATAAAATTTACCATTTCACTTAAGTAAATTTTCATGGAGCTCATTGATAAAATTTAATAATTCTTTTAATATTAAATACACTTGAGAATTCATTATTTCATATTGAAATAGTATAACATAATATTCATTCCACATAAAATATGAGATCTGTACATGTATATTTTCATTATATATAATATATTAAAAAGTTCAGTTTGACTTACAAATTTTATGATTTGTCTTTGAATATTTTAGCTTTCAGACTATGAATTTTTACTTCCTAAATGGTAAAGATTGAGTTTTTACTCAATAATTATTACAATCTCATTTTTTCAACAAGCACATTGTAATTTTTAATGTTTATAATACCAGTTTTTTGCATATAAACTTTAAATTTGAGTATTTAAACAATGATTATTGTGAATTGATTGTCAAAACAAAGGTATTATTGCTTAAAAGTGTAATAATTAGTGATCATAACACTGCTTATTGGACATCAATCTTTATTTAGTATAATTCATTTTTTTCCGTGTACTTGAAGCACCAGCCACATCGACCAAGAGTTAGTGGAACGGCTAATATTGCGGTCGTGAGCGTGATCGTTGCGGACGTCTAGTGGAACGTACTCCTTGTAGATTTGATTAGTGATATGAAATTGACAGATGATGATCTACTTGTCAGTTTTGACGTTTCATCTTTATTTGAAAAAGTATCTATCATCGATAGTTTGAAATTATAAGAAGATCATTTTTCAACTGATATTGTCAAGCTTCTAAAACATTGTTTGACTTCTTGTTTCTTTATCTCCAATGGTAATTTTTACAAGCAAATTAAAGGAAGGTATGGTTTAAATTAATTAAAACGCAGTGAGTGTAAATAAGTTCTTTAATATTTATTGTAAATTAAGATCCTTTCAATATGAGAACTTTCATCTAACTGACTATCTCAAAGAGTCGAGGGGCTGTTGTGTGTGGTTACAAAAATATACACAGAATTAAAATGATTTGTATGCATAGTAAAAACGTCATCAGAAAGAAAGACGTGACCTGATATTGAGACATTATAATATTTGTTTAGTCTAGAGCATCTTGAAGTGAATACAGTTTTTGTAATTAAATTAACACCCAAAACCAACACACCCCCTCAAAAAATGTATGAACTTATATTTAGCAGTTTACGGGGAGAGTAACAACTAATGATCCAACATTCGTTGCAAGGATTAGGAAAAACCCCCACAAAAACCCAACCAGACCATGAACAATTTCAAATGAATAACAATATACATTTTGTTAAACAACTTATAACTAGAATTTCCATAGAATTTATTTTTCTATTTTTCTTTTACTCCCATCTTCTCCCTCAGATCCTTGAACTGATGGGATGGTAGAGATTTTGTCAATAGGTCAGCCTCCTGATGACCTGTAGGCAAATATTTCAAACAGACAGTGTTGTTCTCTACTTGCTCACGTATAAAATGGTATTTTACGTCAATATGTTTTGAACGTTTATGATTAGCTGGATTATTTGCAATTGCTATACAACTTTGATTGTCTTCATACAATATTATTGGTTCTGACATATTGACATTAATACCATTTAATAATGATTTAATCCATAAGGCCTCTTTTACTGCCTCAAATACAGCCATGTATTCAGCCTCTGTTGAGGACACAGCAACTGAATTTTGTCGTCGTGTAATCCATGTTACTGTACAATTTTCAAATAATTTGAATAAGCAACCTGTTGTACTTCGACGATCTAATTCATTACTAGCCTAATCCGCATCAACATATCCTATCAAATTTTCTTTGTAATTCATGTTACGTTTATATATTAATTTCATGTTAATCGTTCCTTTTACATATCTTAATACTCGCTTTAAACATAGCCAGAGTTCTTTATTGCATTTAGTTTGATATCTACTTAGTAGATTTATTGCAGTACATAAATCAGGTCGCGTACAAAGCATTGCGTACATTAAACAGCCAATCAAATTTCTACAGGGTGCATCATAACTATCATCTGAATTTAATGCTGAATAGTCTAATTTCATAGGCAACGGTGTACTGACCGGGTTGCATTCATTCATTTTAAATTTTACTAATATTGATTTCAAGTATGTTGTTTGATCGAGTGAAATTTCAGATCCTGATCTTTTTATTTTTATTCCAAGAAAGTAATTAATTTCTTTCAAATCTATCATTTCAAATTGTTTCATTAAAAACTTCTTAAAATCATTCATTGTATTTATATCTTTAGTAGCGATAACTAAATCATCTACATATAATATTACATAAATGTTTTTATGAACATGGCCTTTGTCTAAGAAATACAAACAATTATCGGCTGACGAATTTACAAATCCTTTTTCAAGCATTATGTTATTAAAACACTCATACCAGCATCGAGCTGACTGCTTCAAACCGTATAAAGATTTATTTAGTTTACATACAATATTATCTGTTTGAACTGCAACACCGTCAGGCACCCTCATATAAATATTTTCTTTTAATTTCCCATTGAGAAATGCCGTTTTTACATCCATTTGATGAATTAATAGTTCAAATTGATTTGCTAACGCAAGCACGCACCTGAACGTACCAATTCGCGCAACCGGTGCGAATGTTTCATTATAATCTAATGTTTTTCTTTGGCTAAAACCGCGCGCTACTAAACGGGCTTTATATCTTTCCAAATTTCCATTACTTGCTGTTTTTATTGTAAATACCCATTTACAGTCGACAATGTTTACATTACATGGTTTCTGTATCAATGTCCATGTTTTATTTTGTTCTAATGATTTTAACTCATCTTTTATAGCTTTTTCCCATTTTGTTCTAAACGCATTTTTAAAAACGTCTTGATAACATGTGGGAATATCATTTTCAAACATTTGATTAACTACCAAATAGCTATTTATATCGAAATCATAATCTTTATATGATATAATTGGTTTATTCTTTATTCTTTCGCTCCTTCTCACATCCTGCACACTATTTAATTTCCTCAACTTTTTAGTAGAGGTACACGGACTTTCACTCTCACTATCTGAGCTCATACTGGTTGGTTCAGGGACATCCTTTAATGAGGATGTTTGACCTTGAGTGCAATTTTCAGTGACACCTTTTTCACTAAGGGTTTGCTTGCACTTTTTATCGTCCGTTTGGCCAGGTGTGATCTTTTCTACAGATTTATAATCAGCAGCACCCCCTGCTGAAATATTATTTGTACCTGTTTGTACATTTTTATCTGTATTTACTTCGTTACCAATTTCACCCATATCATCAAGTTCTTGTCTTGATGTTTTATATGTGATTTCATCAAAAACTACATCACGTGCAACTATGAATTTTTCTGAATCTGAATCAAAAATTTTATATCCATTTGGCACATAACCCACGAGAATCCCTTTAGACGATTTACTATCGAATTTACTTTTTCTCGTTTTATTATGCACATAAGCCGTGCATCCGAATATTTTTAAATGACCTAATTTTGGTTTTTTATCATGCCACATCTCATACGGTGTGTTTTTGAACTTTATCGCTTTTGTTGGAGATCTGTTTACCAAATAAGTTGCAGTTAAGATTGCCTCACCCCAGAAGCATTTATTTAGACTCGCACTATGTAACATAGCACGCGCTTTCTCCAACAAAGTTCGATTCATTCTTTCTGCCACTCCGTTTTGTTGTGGAGTGTACGGAACCGTGAGATGATATGTTATCCCTTTTTGTTTACAGTATTCTTTCATTTCGCCAGATAAATATTCGCTTCCGTTATCACTATATAAAGTAACCAATTTTGTATCAAATTGAGCTTCACTTTTTGCAACATAATCTTTAAAATAAGTGAATACTTCTGATTTATTAGTTAATAAATACGTTACAGTATAATGAGTATATTCATCGATAAAATTCACAAAATAATTCTTTCCATCTATCGTAGATGGTGTAATCGGCCCACACACGTCTGAGTGCACAATAAATAAAGGCCTTTTTATATACTCTTTATCTTTTATCCTGGCGAAAGGAAGACGTACTTGTTTTCCGCTAATACAAGATTCGCACAATGAATCAATAGGATTAATATTCTTTAAACAAATATTATCAAATGCTAACTCATTTACTTTAATTTTTGTAAATTTTTCTCTACTTATGTGGCCCAATCGCTCATGCCACATTTTATTTTTATCAATAATATTTGCCTCAGCCACGTGACTTACAGCCCGTGCTGTTTTATGCGCATTTTGTATTATTAATTCTATAATATACAGATTATTTATGCGCTTACCTTTAATGACTGTTGTACCTCCTTTTATGACCTCCACATCTCCAGCTTCCGTAAATAACACCGACATTCCAGCCTCCTGGATGCGCCTTACGGAGATGAGGTTGGTTGGTACACTTTTGCTGTAGAGGACATTCTTCAGCTCGCCATTGTAGCCAAGTGAAGTGGTGACTTGTATCCTTCCGATATGTGTCGCCTCGATTACTGTCCCTATTTTTGCCACAGTTATTCGAATTGGCTCCTCCAGCTGTTCGCATTCAGTAAAAAGACTGAAAATCTTAATAATGTGTTCTGTTGCACCGGAATCCAGAACAAAACGCCTTGATGTTTTGTTTACGTCTTCGCACTGATTTTCATTACAAATCATGAAAGCAAATGATTTATCAATCACCGCTGTTGACGCACTGGCTTCATGATTGCTTCTTTTATTACGTTTATCGTTTGATTTTAAACTTTGCTTGTAGAAATAGCAATCACGTTTAACATGATTTGTGCGTCCACAATGGAAACATTTTTGCACCTGTTTATTTTTAAACATTTGCTTATTTCTTTTGGTGAACTTCCAATTCTTCTTTTTATTTTCATATGAATTTGTGGTGCGAAAATGAAGAGCTTTCATACTTGTATCAGTAGTTTCACGTTCTAAATATTCTTCATGTTCCAGCAACATTCCTTTTACGAATGCTAATGTGAGTCTATCATCACTCATTGTTTTAATTGCAGCTTTAATTGGCGCATAACTCGATGGCAATGAGTTTAGAGTATACCATACTTTAGTCGTCTCATTTACTTCCCCGCCACAGGCAACCATATCACGCACCATTTCATCAATTTCGATCATGTGCTTCTTAAGTGACGTACCTGGTTTAAGCTTGCAATTGAACAATCGATCTTGAAGACATAGCTGGGTTGATACCTTTTTACAGGCGTAAAGACCATCAAATTTTTCCAAAATTTGTCGCGCTGTCGCACGACCTGGCGGTATTTGCGAAATTATTGTATCATCTAGGTACTCAATTAATGTTCCCCTGGCAAATCGTTCCCATTTAATCCACTCATCAGTAATTGGTGTTGGCAGATCTTCATTTAGCACTTTACTAGCACCTTCTTGCTCAATAATTTCTAATAGTCTAAATTTCCACATAAAATAATTTTCACCATCAAATAGTTTCATATAGCCATAGTTAATTCCACTGTATTTTTCTCACTATTTCAAATCACAAAAATACAATACACTCACTCGCGGTCACTCGCGGTGTCTGGGCCCATAACCTAAAGGAAGGTATGGTTTAAATTAATTAAAACGCAGTGAGTGTAAATAAGTTCTTTAATATTTATTGTAAATTAAGATCCTTTCAATATGAGAACTTTCATCTAACTGACTATCTCAAAGAGTCGAGGGGCTGTTGTGTGTGGTTACAAAAATATACACAGAATTAAAATGATTTGTATGCATAGTAAAAACGTCATCAGAAAGAAAGACGTGACCTGATATTGAGACATTATAATATTTGTTTAGTCTAGAGCATCTTGAAGTGAATACAGTTTTTGTAATTAAATTAACACCCAAAACCAACACAAATCAATGGTGTCGCCATGTGTTCTTCTGTTACTCCTTCTATTGCTAATTTTTGCATGGAGTATTTTGAACAAAAAGCTTGAAGCACAGCTATCAGAAAACTCGCTGTTTGGCTACGTCATGTTGATGATGTTTTCGTTGTTTGGCCTCATGATAGAGATTAATCGAATGTATTTTTGAATCATGGAAAATTTTGGAAGACAGAAATGTAAGTGAACAACAAATAATAGCAATCAAAAGCTTGTACAGAACAATAAATTATATAAAGACGAGTAACGAAACATCAGAGGAGTTGAGGACAACGCAAGGATTGAAACAAAGTAAAGCTTTCAGTCCACTTCTATTTACTATATTTCCAGACGACATCCTGAAAAATATAACGAGAAGGACAAAAAAAGTGGTGATTGTATACCATACTTTTTTTATCCAGAACAATGATTGGAGACTGCGCTTTTGAAGACAATCTGGCCATATTAGCAAACAATGAAAAGGATGACATGCAGTAAAATCTTATTACATGGAAGAAGGAACTAGAAAATACAACATGAAGATAGATATATAGAAGACAAAAATCATGGTTATATCGAAGGAGGACAAATGTTTTGAAACATATCACTGAAAGAGAGAACAATACCGCAAGTCTACTTAGGAGCAACATTACATAACAGAGGTAATCAAGAGCAAAAGTTAACAACAGAATACAGGCAGTTAATAGAAGCTCCCATGCAATGAACAAAACATAAATAAGTAACAGGCAAATAATAATTACACTTTATAAGACAATTTATAGCATCATACTCATTCACGGAAGCGAATCATGGATGAAGAATCAAAGATCCAGAAATAAAATACAAGCAGCTGAAATGAAATTTCTAAGAAAAATAGGAGTCACAAGACTAGACAAAGTTAGAAATGATAAAATCAGAAAATACTTACAAACTGAGAGTACTCAAAGCACTATAAACAGAAAACAGCTAGCATGGTATGGACACTTGACAAAATGTCAGAAAAAAGAAATTTGGGACGCGAGAATAACAAAGAAAAGGAAAAAGAAGTACCAACGAAGACTTGAGAGATCAGTATAGTGGAGATACTAACTGGAAACGAAATCATTTTTCATGAAGCATGGACGAAGGCAGAAGATAGAAGTAAATGGATGGACTTTATTAACAACATAGAACAAGAACTCAATATTGTAACGTGCGAGAGTGTGCAGGCTCGTAGAAGTAACCTTGATGGGCGAAGCCTTCTGTCTCAGTTGCTTCGCGCCGTGCCGCACCACATCACCCCGCCGATGGAATCCTCCAGCAATATTCCAGAAATATGGTAGAACATTCGAGAAATGAATATTTCTATATATAAACGCAAGCAAACGATTTGAGATTAGTGTAATGGTGATACTAGAGCAGTGAATATCAAACAGTGAAGTGATCAGTGGATATAAATAGTTAAATATAAATATCTGCGACTTTGTCTTAGTTGGTATTGAGTTAGTATTGAGTTAGTATTGAGTGATAAATAAATAATATAGTGTTATTAATGATATCCAGAAGAACAAAACTTTTATTTCATTTTAAATTATTGAATAGTGACGTTTATTTTGATAACAAGTAATTTTCCAAGCGATATACATTACAATATCAACACTAGAGAGAACATAATGACATTTGAAAAGATTCAGAGTGTTGGAAAAAGCCAATAAATAAGTATTTCAACTACGTAATTAATGTTGAAAACAGATAACTTGATTTTATCTTTTTGTGATAATATCTTCACTGTCACTGATCATGAAATTGAGTAGTTGAACATTGGTGTGGTTTCTGTATAAAAGTAATAGACCGTCAGATAGTCGTAGATTTGAGTGCCCCATTTTGTTTTCTCTGCCTTAAAGAGTTTTGATAAGTATGTATATTTGAAGTATAATAATGCCAAAATTAAAGCTGGGCCGTTTGCACGGAAACACGTAGACTTTCGCAAGATGTTTTCGTACATATCTTGACTTGGTCATTCTAAAAACTTATCCATTCGTTCTTACGAGATACTTATAATATCAACTTTCATATGGCCAAACGGCAGAAACGAGAAGAACGTGAACAATTGATATAATTTTTTTGCATAATCAAGCCCTCATTCCAAACCCTTGGCCAAGTGGATCACTTCTGCCTATCGTTTTCCGCTGACTCTTTTGTCCCTGAATCTCATTTCGTAAGCATGGCAGAAACGAGAAAATTGGATCAAAACAAGTTTTTTTATAAAAATTCAAAATTAATTATTATTATGTTGGCCAAACGGTCCAGCTTTAATTTTGGCATTATTATACTCCAAATATACATACTTATCAAAACTCTTGAAGGCCAAAAAAAAAAAATGGGGCACTCAAATCTACGACTATCTGACGGTCTATAATAAGACAACATTGAAATAGTCGGTATGATTTTAAGTATGGTCGTGCTATTGGTAACGTACATTGAGGTTGTTGAGACGGGAATCAAGGTATATGAGAATTTTTTTAAATTTTTAATGTATATTACTTGTTCAATGAAGATATTCTGGCAAAGTTTGAACTCAATCTTGTTCTTAGTTATCGAGATGAAGAATGTCAAAGTTGCTGTGACATGTTATTACATTGCGTTAAATGCACGCGACGTGTTTCACGTTGATCTATACGCTATTATCTCGACTATCTGAAATGACAGCATTACAAAAAATCGCCAAAATATCTACGAAAGTCTTATAAACATGTGTACTAAATTTCAGAGAAGTCTTGTTTCTGGTTACAGAGAAAATTGAATTATTATTCAAAAAAATTGTTCAAAAGCTTATAAAATTTGACAAGTTATCATACACTTGGCAACGTCGCCGCATGAGTTGAAATGGGAAGAGTGTGTGCGATTGGAATAAACAAGGTTTCTTATAACTTCCTCAACTGGACGGTACACTGATTCAGTAACCCATTTATTCCTCCATCGATATTCTTTTTTTGATGTTGATTTATCATCAATAAGTTTGTTTGGTTATGAAACGTAGTACCATTACTAAATGTCAAATGTCAAAAATACTTCCGAAAGTCTACAGCATTGCGTACTATATACATCATATTGTAGCTCTATTAAAATATTAAAAAAAAATATTCCAATCGATGGAGCTCTTTAAAATAATAGAATAAGGAACCAAATTATTCAAAATCATGTATTTTCAACCGAAAACAAACATTTTCATTAATTTTATTCATTGAAATTTCATTTATTTGAAGTTGGCAATGAATGTTTTATCCTATGTATTTAGCATGGAGCAGGGCTCATACCACAACTTGACTCCACTCCTCTTCTTAACAACCTTAAGCGCAACATCTTCTTCCAAATCGCGCATTGCCTTCATCCAAAAATTTTTCTGAATGATTCTAACTGAAGAATACTGGTTCGTTTCAAAAACGTTCTGTCGATAGTAGACGGCCTAGGATAGTAGTTACATCCGAAGTTGAAGAAAGAGTGTTGGATATTATTGAAGAAAATCCTGAAACAAGTGTGAGTATCAGTGGTCCCCTTGTTTGAAGAGCTCTACATTCTCAGCTTCTACATCCGTATCAATTTCAACAAGTACAAGTTCTCAATCTTCCTGATTATCAAGCCAGAATAGAATTTTGTCTGTGGGCTTTACACCAGAATACCGATAATCCAGTTTTTGGTTCGAATATTCTTTTTACAGATGAGGCCAGTTTTACTGAAGATGAAATATTGAATTTTTATGATAATCATGTTTGGTCAGATGAAAATTCACAAGCCGTTGTTGAATCACATCATCAAGAGCGATTTAGCCTCAATATCTGGCTCGGCATTTCAGGAGACACTTCAATAGGACCAGTTGCTTTGTCCAATAAGTTGAATGGTGCCGCAGACCACGATTTTCTACAAAATGAGTCACCAGTGCCTTTAGAAAATCGATTAATCAATCAAAGGATAAATATTTGGCTTATGCAAGATGAAGCTCTGCCTCATTTTACGCTTCGTGTTAGAGAGCAGTTGAACTACAGGTTCCCTGAAAGATGGATAAGAAGAGGAGGCTTCATTCTATGGTCTCCTTGATTCCTGGATTTAACACCACTTGATTTTTTTGTATAGGGTTATTTTGAAAGTTTGGTCTATGCAATACCAGTACGCAATTAAGAAGAATTGTACAATGCTGTGAAACAATTCAAACAAAACCAGGCATTTTTGAAATAGAAAGAGCATTATTTTTAAGAAGATGCAGAGCTTGTGTGGAGCATTTTGAACATTTACTCTGAATTATATCTATTCATTATTAAAAATTAATAAATTTTGATGAATACATGTACTCATTAGTTTATCGCTGTCCTGAAGCACAGAACGTCAAAATAAAATAATTTGTTGTCCAACATTAATTGCGTGGTTGAAATACGCATTCATTTGTTTCATTAAAAATTTTGTATCGGCCAGTAGTACTTCATATTTACTCTTCTTGAAGTACCCCCATGGATTTTACGAATAATTTTATATCCCACTTGTGATTCTACAATAATTCTCTTATTGATGCAAAGTTAATTTTATTTTGGTACTGTCGAATGCTTATCGCATAAAAACATAAATCCAATCAAGTTGAAATTTTGGGTATGCGAAAGAGGCAGTCAAGAAAGCCCAAATATTACTTATTCACAGTGCAGCGCAAAAATATACAGCATAATGAAGCTTTCGCTTCAATTGCTCTGCAGATAGTAAATATGGATTACATGAAATTTATATGGAAATTCCAAGGAGTCTGTTTTTATTGTAAATAGTTTTTTAGTTTTAATCCAAGCAGCAACACAGGAAATTATATCGGAAACACTATAAAATTTTAATAAACTTCTTATTTATTATGTACATAAATCATTCATATTCATTTATTGCTTATACATCATGCAGGAGTTTATTATTCTCAGTGCGACAGTCTAATAAAATACTAATATTACCTCAATATAAAAACGAGACAAATAGCATAATAAATAACAAAATTTGATGTCTTATTGTCGTACAGACCACATTTCACTAGTAATTTTTTATTGTTACTGAAATCATATATACCTGATCAGAATTTAGATTAGGGAGTATTGAAAGTTCAAATAAGTGACAATATAACGTAAATCAAAAGTGAAAGGCAGGAGAATTAATCTTCTGATTTGATTCCGTGATAATAATCGATTTTTGTTCAACTGACCTCATTATCTACATACTATCAATTTCTGCCTAAATTTGTTATAATTATAATAATTTCCGATCAGATTCAGCCAAATAACTGTTCACAAATAGACTTTTACGTTTATCGCCTGAAATAAAGTACAAATCTCTCCAAGAAAATGGTTCCGCAAAATATTTACTCTCGTATTAAAACAATAACATTATTTTTATTGTAAGCATTTAATCTAGCTTCTTATACGATCTGACATTAACGACTCTTAAAAACACAATATTCACAACAATAAACACTGAAGAGAAAAATCTAGCATAAAGGATTGGTCCATCTTGAATTCCTATTTTTATTATCAAGGGTGTCTGAGAATGGCTCATCAAAACACAATGTAATATGTGGTCTGTATTTTACGTTCAAACTTTAAGTTTTATTACGAGAGCTGTGGCTACATAAAAACCACATAGACATTGTTTTCGGTTCGTATCTGACGAATCGGACTAACGATGCTGGTTATTCGATACTTTGACAGCTATTCTCGCGTCGAAATGGGTTATGTGAATAGAAATGCGTGGGATCTTGAGAAGAGTATACACGTGGATGCAGTTATGCCGCCCAGGAACTGAAGGCTATCGAATTTATTGGAAATATTTTATTCTGTTGCATTCCAGAATTTGAATACTTTTGACGATCGCATTTGAAAGCACTGTCAGATTAATATCTTGACTGTTATATTCAAGTACCAAAGCTTTACTAGTTACTACAAAATTTAATGAAAATATCAAATGAGTATCGTTTCAGGCTTTCCCATCCATAATTGCTGTCTCATCAGGGAGGTTTCGCCTTTATTTACTGAGGGAATATCAGAATCGTGTTAGGTCAACAATGAAAAATCACCATTAACCCAGAAAGTTCGTTCATAACGGACCGAAGAATATGAAACAACATCATTAAAAACCAAAATATAGCCGCAGGAATTAATCTTGCAATTTTTATTTTGTTCTGTTTGCACAAATTTGGAATGCGGATTATAAATTTATTAAATTATTGATGTGGCAATATTTGGAACAAGAATCCATGTCTGGATAAAATAACTGTTGCTGTCATAAATATTGTTTCCTCTTTCCATTTTGTTATTCTCATTTTTCTACTTCTTTTATATGATGATCTTGGTCTTCCTCTTTTTCTTTCTGCTGGGTTCCATTCTAGGATTGATTTTATTGTGCCTTGTTCCTCAGCTTTCCATTTATGTCCGAGCCATTTTACTCTGTGCTGTTTTGGTTTCTTTACTATATATTCTTCTTCTAATTCCTTGTCTATTTCATGATTCATTCTTCGTTTTCTGATACTTTTTCTGGCCAAAGTATTATTCTCATAATCCATTTTCCCATTATTCTATGATTCTCTTGGTCTTTTTTTTGTTCTATATATTCTCTTTCTTGTTGTTTTGTTTTGTTTACTAGTTTTCCTTTTGGGGACAACAAACTTTTTTGATGAAGACTCTTTGATTGCGTTAATGATTTTTGCACGATGTGTGGCTACTGATCAATGCAAATCAAGTCAGAATAAAAACTAGCTCAATTTACTTTCAATTTAAATAATCGGAATGTGACAATATTTAATCTCCAGCTGTCAAGTGAATTTCGTTCATAGTTTCTCTAATTGGAAAATAGCGACTGCAAAGAATTAATTGTCCACATTAGTCAAACCTTATTAGGACATATTCGCGGAGCAGATAATCTTTCAAGATTTTTTTCAAACATTGAAATTTTTTTTGGTGACTACCATCAGAATACTTGAAATCAAATTATATTTTGATTTATAGCTACATCCAAAATTTGGTGACTCAGTTCGCAAAAAATTTTGACCACTAAAAGCATTAATTGTGAATGAAAAAGTCAAGCAGGACTTACATTCGTCCATTTGTATGAAATTCAACAGCACAACTTGAATATTCATCATTTGCCGGTTATTGTGTCCAATGTTTTCATCTTCCACTGTATCATAAATTTTCTTGATTCTTTAGCACGAAATATCAGTTTTAAAATGATTCTTCCAAATTGCCTTTTACTTTCACGCTGTTATCGTCAATAATTCATATTTTGTAATTATGACACATTATCAGAGCCCTCTGCAGACTATAAATCAACTACAGTCGCTTTGATACTTTTTTGATTGCTAGTATTTATGATGGCTATTTGTTATAATTTCAAATATTGACATGTTTTGGCTATATCTACAAATATGGAAATTGTGGACAAATTCATATAGTATTGCATTCCTAAATATTCCGTGTTAATATAATCTCTAGTTTTTATTAAAATTACTTATGCACATTACAGCAGCAAAGCTATCATCTTCAGAGTACAATAAATCAGAGCAAAAAACTATTCTTGATACAAAATACAAGAAGAATATCCAATCAAATCATTGGCTCTAAAATGGGTGGAGTCAAGAACTACAATGTGAGATAAAGTAAAAATCATAGGCAAAACTACTCAAGGTTATGCAATAAAGATTATCTAAAAGAAACATACGTCATGTTTATAGCTATAAGATTTGTTTTTCGTTCTGATTTATTGTACATTGAAGATGGTAGCTTGGCTACTGAAATGTACATGAGTAATTTTAATAAAAAGTTAAAAAAGGTTTAATTGTTTCATTATCAAAATCTTTACGTAGTTAATCTCAATGTTTTTCCAATATAATCCAAATTTGAAATCATGTCGTCAAAATGATGAGAAAGAGGAAAGCATAGTCATAAAGATTGATTTGAGAATTTTTGAGAGTAGTTTATATAGCAACTAGAAGAAGTGAATAAAATAAAAATGAACAATGATTTGGTTTATTGAAAGAGCATGAAATAATGTTTATTTTGTCCACTCCTCACGCTGCAGGCGATTTAGTCACCCCCACCATGTACTTTGCACCCTGTCAATAGAATATTATGAATAAAAATAGATACTTTTATTGTCAACATGAATAATTTATCACACTGTAGTTCTTAGCTCCACCCACCTTAAACTCTGTATTTTGACTTTACTTCTTTTTGATTTCGCATTACTTATGTCTTCTTTAGATAATCTCAATTGCATAACTTAGACTCACTTTGCAGTTCTTGGCTCCGCCTACCTCAAATCCTATGAGTTGATTGGATATTTTTTTGATATTTTGTATCATGTTTGTACTTATAAGGTTTAATCTCGGCTCTGTTTCATTGTACTCTGAAGATGGTAGTTTTGCTACTGAAATGTACAAGTAATTTTGATGGAAAATGAAGAGAAAGTTTTATTGTTTAATGATTGTAATTCTCACGTATCTCACCTCAGTGTTTATGAATAATGATGTTACTGTTCTTTTTACAATCCTTACAATTAGGTATGGAAACTTATGATATTGTTGGATCTTATTGCGTCCACCATCAGATGTCAAATTTCATTAGTTTCAGAATCTAAGGACAGAGAATTGTATTTAAAACTCATATTTTTGCTCTAGCAATATACGAGTGTATTATTCATTTTATTTAGGGAGGAAGGTACAACAATAACATTAGCAAATTAATGTTTGTGTTTGAGCTCTATATTATTGGGGTGACTATGAAAACATCCAAATGTTTGAAGTAAATAAATGATTCCTGGAGGGCGTCATGACGGTCAAGACAAGCAGAATGAGGGTTCTGTATACAGTTTGAACAGTTCTGAATTTCAATTAACCCATTGGTCGTGTCAATTCTAATCTAACACTTATTGTGAGTAACGGCCAGTAAATATCAATTGTATCCTAATTAAAGAGTTATTTAAATCAAACTGGACTGAGATCTGGCTACGGAATTTCAATGTGGGCCTAACAATAAACTCATATAGATGCGTTGTGGTCTGTTTAGTGCTTCTACTGAATTCAAATGACCTCAGTGATTGAATTTTTCATTCAGAGCCAATAAAAATATTGTACAATTACATTATTACTTTCTATAACAAAATTTTAGAGATCGAAAATTTTCATCGTTATGGAGAGTGAAAAAATAAAAACAACCAAATGCACAATACTTTTCAATATGTATTTGATAAAATTGGTGCATGTGTGTATATCTTCATTTCTAATTTGGAAAGTCGTCTATAACTTTTAGGAACAGTTCTTCATCGCATGGTTGCACTAAAATGCTGCATTTTCTCGTATAGAGTATACAATATATTATTACCAAACAAGTTTCTGGAATCTTTGAAATCAAGCTTGTATCATACTTCGTATTAAGTTCTCAAGAAAGGCGACAAATTTCGTTTCTAGTCGTTGCACAGGCCTTAACTGCTGCTGCTGATGTGACATGGTGATAAATTCCCCGGGTAAACATTTTTCAACGTTAGAGTCTACTTCGAAGCTAAAAGAGCATGTTTAGATTTCCAAGTGCCAACTGTTGTACGGTATTGTATGGAACATTTGTTTCCACATCGGTAAGTTTTCCTGCGCCTGCTGCATGAATTACGGTGTGCCAATCTTGAAATACATTCTACTCTAAATTGAATACTTGAGCTTCATACCTTGAGGACTAAACGCAGACATCCAGAAAAAGCTATTTTGTTGCAATGAGTAACACAATGTTGTAAATATCATAATCAATAAAATATTCAAGTTTTTTGTCGACTCTCAATCGCTGTAATCTATCAAATATGTGAAAAGGGTGACTTTGTATGAAGCAAATACTAGTACAACTTTTTGATTATGTTTGCTATTAATAAACCCATTACAAGAGAGGAATAAATTTGTTCCAAGCACAAACACAGTGACAAAAAATTTATTGGTGTTCTCGAACTCAGCTGCAGCAAATGGGTTTTTTGCAATGAATATTCTGCAGTTCTTATATTCGCTGTTCAAGCAAAAAAGAGATTTGACATTATTCTGGATAAAACTAAATAAACATAGTTATAATCTCTTGTAAGCGACTAGCTATAAAAATATTGTTACATTTTTAACTCTCTTTCGTTTATTTGTTTGCTTTCTATACAAAAATATCCTGATTACAATATGAAATTCTTGATTGCTATTTACTACTATATTGGAATCAATTTGAGCATGTAGATGTTTGAAGCTTCACAATAAGGATTTCCGTCGTACTTCACATATTACAAAATCCTTTGTGTAGATGGATAGGTATTCATGACACTTGCAATATTTTATTCATTCTTGAACTCAATATTACTCGGAATAATCTTGGAGTGATGTGTAATTAATTTAATTCTCGGTTGAACATCTAATGACAAATAATTAAAACTATAAAAGCAGTTATTATTCTTCCACTACCCACTTATCGTGCTGTTAAATGTCTGACACTTAGGTCTGCCAGATCGTTTAGCACTTGAAGTATCATCCATTTCTCATGTTGAATTAATTGCTTCAAATGTGCTATGATATCTTGTAGTGAGTAACTGTTGATGATTTATTGATCTTTGGGAAGAAGAGATCAGTCATGTCTCATCTTCATTAATAAATCATTTCCTTTGAATACAGTTATTTATAAATATTTTATCTTTTGGTGTTTCGATAGTACTTGTATTACGATACTCCCAGCATCAATTACTTGAATATGAGTTTTAAAATTTCCATTATTCCGACTGAATTTTTTATCGATTATATTAGGACTTGATTTGATCTGATCTAATGTGAAATTGTCAGTTTATGATTCTTATGCATAGTCTTGGTTCGTGCTAATGGAAACGCGCTTCAAGCGCGGCGTCTTTTTGAAGAAGCCCATTCAAATCGCGCATTGCCTTCATTTCCAACTACTGAGGGATACTGGTTCCCTAAATATACTTCCTGCCGATAGTAGACGGCTGAGGACAGTAGTTACACCTGAAGTTCAAGAAAGAGTGTTAGATATTATGAAGAAAATCCCGAAACAAGTGGTCTCCTTGTTTGGAGAACTCTACATTCTTAGCCTCTACATTCGTACCACTTTCAACGGATACAAGCCCTTAATCTTCCTGATTATCAATCCCCCAATTATCAACACTCTTTTGAAACTTTGTGAGTGGCTTCATTTTGATGAGCCCGACAACTTTTTTATCTGCGAAAATCTTTGAAACTGCTGCATTTTCCATCGAACAGCCTAAAAAGACGTCGATTTCATGATTTATTCTTGATAAATAACAGCACTTTCCTTTATAATTTATTCGTTAGGTGATAATAGCAAAAAAACACACAATATTTTGTCCGACAAAATTATTGCGGCGTTTGGCGTAGCCCCTATCTCAAATATGTCAAAATTACAAGTTTTGTTAGATTATTATTAACATTCTGTTGGAATTCTTAGTACTATCAAATGAACATTAGTGAAGTTGAGTGGTGATATTATCCGATAAAATTTCTGCTGCATATTTTAGTCCGAAGCTCTGAAAATGTCAATTCTATGAGTTTGGTTTGCTGATTAACACTCATTTATTTCAAATGGTTTTCCCTTTGGAATGATGTACAGAAAACATTGGTATGATTGTCCGACAAAATATCTGCTGAATATTCCTCAAAAACTCAAAAAACTCATGTCGCAAATTCTGACTGATGATATGTTGAAATCGATTTCTGAAGATAAGTACCGTGATATTCTCCGATGTAATACCATAGAAAGTAGAACGAATAATCTTCTTCTACCTGGCAATAGTCTCTATACCTACGCTTTCCATCTTTTTCATATTTGAAACATATCTGCAAGTGTCATCGGGATTGGTGATTCGGAACCTATGTGATCTCGTTATTAGTTCATAAATATACTTCACTTCATTTGAATATATATTTTAGATTTTATTACAGACTCAGATAATAATGAGGATGAGGATAACAGTAGCACTACTGAAGACAATGAATATGACTTTCGTGCGGATAATGAAAATTCATTAACGGATGAATCTGATACTGATTAAATTGTATATTTGCTCTAAAAATTATTTTCTTTCGGAGCATGTATTCTCCTATATAAATCAAAAAAGTTAATTCCAAATTTTCCCATTATTCTTGGAAATTTTTGAGATATCAATATTTTAGAATCGTATGAAAATATCATTTCGATAGGTTTGCTTATGTTGAAACAATTCTTGTCAAGCATGTTTTTATGTTTCTTGTTTCACATCTGTTTCCAATTTTCCGCTTTCCTTTGAAAAGTTTTTCCGTAATAATGATATTTTCAAATTTTATGTTCAGTTTTACATCAATATATTTCTTTAATTCCTTTTTTTACATGTTGCACTATATTGTGGAGAATATATGAAAAAAATCTCTTGCAAATGAAAAATTGCTATGAACCAAGTAATAGAAATAAAGACGTAGTAGAAAATATTATTTCTTGATCTCACAAATAGATGTACAAAATTTGGTTGAAAGATAGATTCAATAGTGTGCGCATACAAACACAGAAAACGCTACTTCTTTACTTTTTATTTTCGGACTGGCAAAGCAGCGCACTATTTTTGTCGGACAATATATTGTTTGATCAAGAAATATACTCACCTATATGTATGATTTTTGTCCGACAAGTGTTAATCAGCAAACCAAACTCTCAGAATTGACATTTTCAGAGCTTCGGACTGAAAATATGCAGCAGAAATTTTATCGGACAATATCACCACTCAACTTCACTAATGTTTATTTGATAGTACTAAGAATTCCAACAGAATGTTAGTAATAATAATATGGTAATTTGGACATGTTGGAGATGGGGGTTACGCCAAACGCCGCAATATTTTTGTCGGACAAAAAATTGTGTGTTTTTTTGCTTTTTGCTTTATTATCAGAAGACAGTGATGTCATTGATCAAGAATAAATCATAAAATCTACGTCTTTTCTGGCTGTTCGATGGAAAATGTAGCAGTTCCAAAGATTTTCGCAGATTAAAAAATTGTCGGACTCATCAAAATGAAGCTTCGCACAAATTTTCAAAAGAGTGTTAATAATACGGAGAAAAAGGTTCTGTGTCGCAGTCTAGATTTTCTACAAAATGAGTTACCAGTGTTTTCAGAGAATGTATTTATCAATCAAAGGATGTATATGTGGTTTATGCAAGATGAAGCTCCGCCTCATTTCACGCTTTATGTTAGAGAGACCATCACAGGTTCCCTGGAAGATCGATAGGAAGAAGAGGTTTCACTTAATGGCGTCCTAGATTCCTGGATTTAACATCATTCGATTTTTTTCCATGGAGTTATCTTAAAAGTTTGATCTATTTAACAAAAATATATATTCAATTATCCAAACCCAAAAATCAATTATAAAACGATCTCCAGGTACCAAAAATACATTCATGATATTACAACCAGTTTTAACCTTGAATTAGGTACTTATAACAGTACCGTCCAACAAACACCATACCACACCGCCATGTAAAATACATCCTGATATATGCAATTTAGAACTAGTTAATTACGAGAAAACAAAATAAGGATCTTTCAATGAATCCTAGACGAACTCGCCAACCACTATAGCATATATACAGATGTATCCAAATTGAACGACAAAATAGGAACAGCTATAACAACATCATAAAGTACTAAGAAGTACTAAATTGCCTATAAATTATCCAGAATCTTTATATAAATAATCATATAAACAAAATCCTCTGTTAGGGGCTACAAATATCAGCAGGTAAATACAAATATAGAATAATAATAATCTCACATTGGATTAAAAGCGGATGTAGCAATCAAGAAGATATAAAACGACTGGTAGGTTAAATAGGAAAGCATACATATTTATAAATTGAAAGAAATCAAAGGAGATATAGAGCCATGAACAGAAGAATGAACAAGGAGATACTTGAGATTGAAAATAGGACAAACAAAATTGTCCCACAGTCACATTATTAGCAAAAATAATATAATAAATGTAAAACAAATTCAACTAATAAACATATAAAAGAAGAATGCCTTCAATACAGAAATGAAAGGACTATACACCAAATACTACAAAACATCAAAAAAGCCCTTGCAAATAACAAAAATATCACTCAAAAACTGTTATATAAGCATTAATATCGTAATCAACAAGCACACACAACAATTTTTGTCGAAGAACGTCGTCATTCATTTTTCTGAAATTGAGGAAGCTACAAATCACGTTATTGCCTTCCGGAAGTCATAGGTACTAAGATGAAATGAGTATCAATTTCTTTATTTTTCAGGCAGGAACCCCACTTATCACTTATTTTAGAAATTGAATTACGTTACAACAAACAACACATTATAAACTTCCTGAAACAAACAAACCTAATGTACAAACTATAATGTTCAAATGACCTTAATTCAACATGAAATGTAATTGAAAAAAACTACATTACAATAATATTCATAGTTTTAGTTAAATTCAACCAACGGTGACAGATTTTTGATATGGTTCTCTTAACCTTATAATATTTGAAAGATGTCAAAATTCCTTGTTATCATTTTTATTTTCAATCGGTATGAAGCTAGCTGTTGTATAACAGTGGCGACAATTTTATATGAAGGTTGGCATGCTCTCGTTACGTGTTTTTCATTAGAAGAATATTAGAACAAAACCTTCAGGTAAGAACATAATTCTTCGAGAAAAAACTGTATAAACTTTACTTCAGTTGGGAATAAAATAAGTTCATGAAAACTAGCAATGTTTTGTATTCTTACTCTTCTTGAAATGCATGTAAAAATATGTAAATTTCACCTCAAGCATCAACACTGACTTTCTTAATTTACTTCCTGGAGGAATTTGAAGAATAAGAAAGATTTCTACTCCTTTTGCCGCATTAAAACATTTGCTTATCAAATCGCAAATTCAAATGTCTTGCAAGAGGAGACGAGCCCCGTATATTCGGAACTCTAAATAACTTCATTAATTTTAATGCATTCTAAATTTAGTGAAAGCCGCGAGAGACATGTTAAATACAAGCTAGGGTTAAATGAAAATTCCGTGGCGAAATTAGATTAAAGTGGCGCTACAAAGTAACGGATATTAAAAGCTTAATATGGAAACGGCGTAAGCCAACAACGGATAGAAGAGGTTCAGATTATCTTGCTGAGTGCGTGCTGGACGAAAATAGCGGACAAAACTGACCGGACATATACTAGAATATGATGTTAACATTAAAACATAGGGATAGTTTCTTTCCATCATACCACACCAGGTTAATTATTACAAGATATACCAACTATAATCTGTGACCGCATAATAGGGTGGTTTACTAATATTACACGTTCTCACTTCAATTTTTTTTCATAGACATGCAGTGGAAAGATCTACAACGTATGCTAAATAGTATTATCCACACAGCTATTATCCAGGGTCAGATATGTCGCTCTATTTTGTATATGGGGCTTCCAAAACAATGAGCACAACCTCGCTGTCCAATACAGGAGAAAGGTTAGATGTTTCCAACTAGATTCGTTATAAATTAAGCGACCCTACTCTGCTGAATTTGAATCACTCAGTACGTGGGTTAATCTGAATTTCACGAATATTATATGCTGATATTATACAAGGGATTTGGAGTAATTCATTATTGAGTAGAACTCTCGTTACGTTAGTAGGTAGAACATCCAATCTTTCTGCTCGGTAACTGAAGCAACTGGATTATTATTTAAATTAACGTGGATATCACACCTGAACAAAAAGAATAAAATCCTCTGGCATTCACCCAAGGCTTGAGGAAAACCACGTTAAAACCCCAAACAGAGGAATATGTCCTACTTGGTACAGCTCCGCACACATCCCAAATCACATAATACACGACATTTCAACAAGACAGCGTAGCACTATTCTTTGCTATTGGTTTGGCTCACAACTGTAATATCAAATAGTCTTCAGTGTGCTTTATAATCCAAAATATACACAGAACTACACCAACTGAAACATAGTCATTATATATGTGTGCTATTGATTACAGAAAGCCAAACATTTGATAATTCAAAACCATCAGTATGGTTGAAGTTATTAGGATGTTCAAGTATCTCAATTGCTTCTCTGACCAATCTACCATGAATCGATGAGCACCTTGCGACTATTCTTGTTTCTTCAAACTTGATGTCATGCAAAAACTCGATGGCATGATCAGCTACAGAAGATTCATTTGGATGGTTTAATCTTATGCATCTCCTATGCTCAGCAATGCGAGTGTTCACAGTTCGACCCGTCTGTCCAACGTAGACTTCCTCACAAGTACAAGGAATCTTATAAATGCCCGAAGATTGTAGGAGAGTCACGTCTTTTATAGGTTCCATGAACTGCTTGATTTTCATTATCAGAGCAAAGGAAACTTTGGAATTATACCTTGACGAGATCCTTCTGATCTTCTCTGAAACATTGCTCACGTAAGGTAAAGAAACATAAATTTCACTTACGGTAGTATCCTCAACAGTAATATTGATAGACTTGGGTCGAAGAGCCTTTTTAATTAAGTGACAACTAAAGCCATTTTTTTAGAAAATCACTTCTAGATTATTAATTTCATTTTCAAGTTCATCAGGATGACAAATATTATTAGCCCTTCGGAATGAGCATTTAATTGTTCCGTACTTTTGTGAAGGATGATGATGGTCGTGATAATCTTGATAGTTTTTTGGACCATTCGAATAATATCCATGAAAATATCAAATTCACATCCGAAATAAAAAATAATGGCTTTTTACCATTTCTTGATGTGAATTGAAAAACGAACCAATAATGGTAGACTTTTGCATACTGTTTATAGAAAGCTTACACACACGAATCAATATATTCATGTTGACTCACATCACTATCCTTCACAAAGGTATGGAACAATTATATGCATATTTAGAAGGGCTAATGATATTTGTCATCCTGATGAACTTGATAATGAAATTAATTATCTAGAAGTGATTTTCCAAAAAAATGGTTTCAGTTATCACTCCATCAAAACGGCTCTTCGACCCAAGTTTACCAATACTACTGTTAAGGATACTAACGTTAGTAAAAATTATGTTTCTTCACCTTATGTGAATAGATACGTTCCCAAACACAAATCATCTAATTCAAGTTATCCTCCGTGGTTCTCCTGTGATATCAAGTTCAATATTAAAACTAAGGATTATTATAGAAAGAAATGGATTAAGTCCGGACAAATTCTCTATCTTAACGAATTCAAAAGAGTGAGATCTCTCATAAAAACACAAATAAATTCATCATATAAAGAGTATATGTGCTCAGTTGAATCAAATGTTAAGTCAAATCCGAAAGAGCTGTGGAAATATGTTCACTTGAAGCAAGGGAGCTCTCGAATTCCAGGTAGAGTAAACTATAAAAAAATTGAATACAGCAGTCCTGTTGATATAGTAAATACATTTGCTACATATTTTTCCGAATCCTTCAATACTAGCTCTTCTTTTCATGATAATGAAGATTTCACTTACTCTTCGTCGTTCTCTGTTGAACCTACTACAGAAAATCATTTAATTACCTTGATGAATAAACTTTCTAATGAAACATCAAGTGGGGAAGATCAAATACCAAGTTTTCTGATTAAGGATTGTAGATTTATCTTCTCCAAACCACTATTAATAATAATAAACTTAGCTATCAATTGTTCTATCTTTCCCAAAAAATGGAAAAATACAAGAATCACACCAGTTCACAAAAAAGGTGATAGAGCAAATATTGTTAACTGCAGACCCATATCTATCTTAAATAATTTCGCTAAAATATTTGAAATGGTAATTTACAACGCTCTTTTTGAGAATACTAAATCCCACATCTCAATTAATCAACATGGATTCATGCCAGGTCGCTCCATTGTTACTAATCTGGCTTGCTTCTCACAATATACTTCCGAAATTATTGATGTGCGAGGACAAGTTGATACGGTTTATAGTGACTTTTCTCGTGCATTTGACTCTATAGATCATGGTTTACTCCTACATAAGATAAGTGCCTTTGGTGCATCTCCTGCATTATTACAACTTCTTCAATCATATCTTTCCAGTCATAGCTGTTGTGTTCATTACAATGGTTTTATTTCCTATGAATTTGTAGTCACATCTGGAGTTCCCCAAGGCTCTAATTTGGGACCTTTGCTGTTTATACTTTTTATTAATGAGCTCTTGCTATCTTTTACTTGTCCTGTTTTGGCTTACGCTGATGATATAAAAATTTTCAACTGTATCTCATCACATATTGATATTGATCTTTTAAAAACCAACATATATTGCTTAGAAGCATGGTGTGAACATAATAAACTTCTGTTGAATGTTGGAAAATGCTTCTTAATTTCATACACTCGTAAACAAAATCTCATCGAATACTCTTATAAAATGGGTGGAGTTACTCTTTCACGATTGTATTCAACTAAAGACTTAGGTGTTACATTTGTTTCTGATTTCAATTTCAGCTTGCATATAAATAACACTTGTTCATCTGCTAGCAAAACATTGGGCTTCATAATTAGGATATCCAAAGAATTTCTTGACTTAGCAGTTTTGAAATCTTTATATTTTGCTTATGTTGTAAGAAAGCTGGAAGTATGCTAGCCTTATTTGGTATCCTTACTATGCAAATCAATGCTTACAAATTGTAAGAATACATCGCAGGTTTCTGAAGTATATTTCCTATAAAATAGATGAAATTTATCCTAACAGAGGAATTGATCTTAACTTACTTCTTGAACGTCATTCTATGGATTCTTTAGGTTGCAGGCGTGAAATTTCATGTGCCAAATTTCTGTGGCTCTTGATACACAATAAAGTTGATTCCCCGTTTCTGCTATCTAGAATACCATTCCATGTACCAAGACTCGCATCCAGACACTGTAGGACTTTCAATACACCAACTGCTCGAACTGATGTACTACGTCGCTCTCCTATTCATACCATGTGTTTTAATGCAGAAGTATTATATGAAGATATTTTCATGAATTGAAATATCCATAAATGTGTAATATTCTTAATTTATATTTGCTTATTATCTCATATATGCATTTATTATATTATATTTTTCTATATTTTTATTTGTAATTTTGCCCTGTAATTGGCTTCTGTTGGGCAATAAAATCTTTATCATTATTATTATTATTATTATTATGTGAGCAATGTTTCAGAGAAGATCGGAAGGATTTTGTCAAGATATAATTTTAAAGTTTCCTTCGCTCCGGTAATGAAAATCAAGCAGTTCATGAGACCTGTAAAGGACGTGATTCCTCTACAATTTTCGGGCATTTATAAGATCTCTTGTACCTGTGGGAAAGTCTACGTTGGACAGACGGGTCGAACTGTGAACACTTGCATTGCTGAACATGGGAGATGCATACGATCAAACCATCCAAATAAATCTTCTGTAGCTGATCATGCCATCAAGTTTCTGCATGACATCAAGTTTGAAGAAACAAGAATAGTCGCAAAGTGCTAATCAGAGAAGCAATAGAGATACCTAAACATCCAAATAACTTTAACCATACTGATGGTTTTGAATTATCAAATGTTTGGCTTTGTATAATCAATAACACACATATATAATGACTAAGTTTTAGTTGGTATAGCTCTGTGTATATTTTGGATTATAAAGTACACTGAAGACTATTTGACACTATGTCGTGTATTTTGTGATTTGGGATGTTTGCGGAGCTATACCAAGTAGAACATAGTCCTCTGTTTGGGATCTTCACGTGGTTTTTCTCAAGCCTTGGATGAATGCCAGAGGACTTCATTTTTTTTGTTCAGGTGTGATATCCACGTTATCACATCTAGTATTTTGTTTTTCTTGGTATCTAGTTACTTGCCTTGTCTCATTTTGTTTCATTTTTTTTTAAGAAGATCCTTGGACAAAGGATCTAAACGGTAAAGTTTCAAATAAATATACAGAATTTAAAATCAAAAGTTGTTTGACTTCTCCTTTAACGCTTGTCAGGAGAAGCATTGAAAGAATCTAGAACGCGGATTCGCGGTTGTCCGCTTAATCATTTAACGTGAAACTCTTCCAAATCCAAATTAGTTCCAATTTGTGTTTCCCGACCAAAAAAGTACTCATGCTTTCTGCATTTCCTAGTTGTCTGGACCAAAACTCAAATCGGAGTGACAAATAACGACAACCATCAAAACATCCTACCTTATTTTAATTTATCACTTTTTGTGGTCACAACAAGACAGATTACATTCTAAAAGATCCATGCGCACAACAGAACCTATGAAATTTGATAGCGAAGAAGTGGGACCTAACATCGTATTGCATCTGACAATCAATTTATTTTGTACAAGCACGGATTGGGTGTTCGGATGAATCTTTGATGGTAATGTTCAAGCTTGAAGGTCAATAAACCTTATACTTGAATCCTGATGTCAGAAATACTCCACTACGAGATTGGAAGGTGAGGGAATTACAGATTATTCGATCAGAGATAACAGAATCGGTAAAAATGACTTCAGAAGTGATTTTTCAGTTTTGGTTGTGCTTCTTCCAGCTATACATTGATATACTGTGAAACAATGGGTTTACTTTGATGTATTAAGCTTATAATTGGAACATTCTGTATTCCTTTTGATTGGCGGATGAGTACAACGAAGTAGGTCGAAACTTGTAGAGGTATCTGATAATACAAGAAGAATTTCCGCAATTACCGATCCAATTCTAGTTCCGTGAGGTTAATTAACATTGTTTAGGGATACAATTGGAGCTGAAAGTATCACCCAGTACAGTTAATGTTCATGGAGAATTCAACGTGCAACGTTTTTAAATCGGCATCCAGAACAAGGACAGAATTCACATATCAACCCCGTGCGTCGTAAAATACATTCATGTAATATTGAACACAACATAATTTTGCGGTTTGGTTGGAGCCCCTATTTTTAAGGCTAATTCAATAACAGCTCGTTAGAGAGCGACGCAAAGCATAATGAGAACATATTTCTGCAAATAAAAATCGTTCGGTCGTCGAATACCAATCGCAAAAAGCCAATTTTCCCCTTGGTGCTTCAAATTGTGTACAATCAGATTTCTATTGTTTAACTTTTCCAAGCGTGTTATTGGACTTCTTTACAATCTATAAGGTTTTGTAAAGTAGTCAAATAGAAAGGGCAAATAGGTTGGTTTGGCGGTAATCCTGATGGAACGAGACGAAGTCGAGGAAGTGTCACTGGATTCGGTGAAAATCGAAATGCCGGGAGCAGTAACTAAGTCGCTCTATCACTGAGGAGAATAACGAATTGTAGGGATGCTTTTTTCGCGACAGTAAACACCAAGTAACTATGCTACTAACTTACAAGCTTATTCGTTTAGATTTGTTTGAACTTACGTTAAATCTTTTACTGTTACTAAATTCCCTTTATTGAACATAAGTATCTGTACTTGTTTTCTTTCCTCCAGTCACATCAATATATGTACAGTCCAAGCATGGAAAATAGTACTCGAAATCATTTGTTACATTAGGTTATCCAATTAAATAGCCTACTTTCTGTAACTCCTGTTTTAATGCAGCATTAAATTGAAGCTTTTATGAGAATAATGCCTTCTACCTCATTTCAAGGTTAGTTGTGGAATAATATTCCGGTAACAATAAATTGTAATCCCGACCTTTCCACTAACGCCATAAGCAGAAAATATAATAAGTGCTTCGCCGGAGGTTCTGTAGTAGAAACAGTCGTAAAACTTTTACTGGTGTCAACAAACTGTGTTAAAACAGCACTAAACACTTTCCGGAGAACTTGCGGAAACTTTAAATGGCTACGCATCACAAGTTTGCCTCTGAAGTCCACAGTCCATCCCCGGGTGACCATCACCCTTCCAGCAGGACCGGACTATGGACAATCAACCAAAAATTAGGTGGCTCAGTTTATTTTGTTCTCACTTTCCTATAGGGTAAAACTGCCTCTCCTATTATTTCATTAATTTTTTCCGTGCATGTATTACCAATATCTGTATTTTTCTGGTTCTGTCTGTTCTTTTTATCCCTCTTTACGGTCCTGTGTATCTCCGTCATCCCTAAGCGCGAATGTGACTCATCAACCCTAGAATCCGAGACTGGGAAAAATAATTGACGAGTGAAATAACATTAATGTTCCTTTCCTTTTCTTACTGTTATATAGCGTTTATTGATATTGGTGATTTGTTTTCTGCCGCTTGATGTCTTTATTGCGATTTATTTGATTTTGACATTATTATCTATTGTTTTACTTGGTTGCAGGAAACTATAATAATTTATCAGAGAAGATGAATTATTATTTGTTCTCGCCCGGTACGATTTTTAATTCACATTATTATTGCTGAAAGGTAATAAATATAAAAATATCAAGTATTTATGAGTCTTATTTGCTTTGTTCAGATATGTTGAGGATACAAAATGAAATTACTTTTTGTCAAAGAAATTTATAGGATGTCAATTCTGACAGATACAATTTCTCGAAACGGTTATTATTGATACAAAGTCTGCATTCGACAGTATTTCATTCCAAATTTGATTATTTGGCTTAATGGAATTCATTTCTGTGATATTGAATGCTTTATTCTAATTCCACATATGTATTTCATTAGTCGTGCGATATTTTACTTAATAAATGGCACGCGTTTTCATAATTACAAGATTAGATTGATGTAGAATTGTAAATATAGACAAAATTGAGAGGATTTTTGTTGATCAGTCTTCTTCCACGAAATATTGGTAACTGTTCTCATAGCGTTACTAGATAGTTTAATGAAATGCATTTAATTGATGATAGCTGCAATTTTTGAATTATTATTACCAATTATAACGAAACCTCCAGGCTGGCGTCGTTGTCGAAATTACAGACGGTATACTCGAGCGCCAATGCGGCTGGTGACGCAGTTCCTAGAGATGGACGGCTGAGTAGCTCAGAGAAAAAGATTAGGGTTGTCAGAAGAATAATATTAAGAAGGTAAATGTCACTACGAGATCTATTTGCATACAAAAAAATGGAGCCGGTAAGCAGACACATATATTGCAGGAATTAGCATGGAAATAGATTGGCTAAAGGCTGACGACGATGATGCGGTGATGTCCAAGACAATCGACATTCGCGGAATCATGAAGCGATTTCCCAAAAGTTGCATTAACTTTGAAACTTGTTCTATGCTTGTGAAACTCAATTGATTTCCAAGTAGTGACTCCACGTTTAACTGTTTCAATGCTGTGTAGTCACCAATCACCTCTCTAGCAGTGATTCTACGTTAGATTTTCTAGCACCGCGAAGCCAACAAAGACTTCTTCACTGGTGATTCTACGTTAAATTAATCTAGCATTGCAAAATTAACAATGACTTTGTTAGTGGTGGCTCTATGTTAAACTTGTCCGACGCTGTGAAGCCATGAAGGATCTCTCCAGCAGTGATTCTACATTGAATTAATGTAGTTTTATGTATGAAACTTTGTACTCCTTCTCTGATCAATGTATACCAATTATACGACCCCATAAAAATCGCTATCCTGTCTGGTTTACTGCTAATATGAAAGCTGATCTACGGAAAAAAGAACATTACAGAAAATTATCAAACAAATATAAAAACGATCAAAGTTATGTCAACAATTTCAAATCACTCCGTCTGAAACTAAAAGCTGATATAAAAAAAGCCTATGCTGACTACATTGCAAATTGTGAATCCTCAATTGAAGATGACCCTAATAAATTCTAGAATTTTGTTAACCCTAAGAGAAAGACATCAACCCTGCCTAACATAATGAATTTCAATGGTTCCAGTTTCTCTTCTCCGGGTGATATAGCTAATGCATTTGCTTCTTATTTCCAATCAGTTTATTCTGCTTCTACATCCTCCTCCAATTCCTCTTCCTATTCTTCAGTATCCAACTTGGATCTTATCTCTTTGAGCCATGTTACTCAAGAAGACATCAGCCTATCAATAAGTAAATTAAAGAATAATCTTTCATGTGGTCCAGATCTCATCCCTGCTCTCATAATACGTGATTGCTCATTTCCCTTTTCTAAGGCCTTACTTATATATTCAACCTTGCTATTTCTACTGACACTTTCCCGGATATTTGGAAAAGGACTCGTATCACACCTATACATAAATCTGGCGACGTAACAAATATTGGTAACTATCGTCCTATCGCGGTTCTTCCGAATTTTAGTAAAATCTTCGAGAGAATAATCTATTCAAGTATATTCTCCAAAGTGAGAAATTCAATATCAATATCTCAGCATGGTTTTATGGAGAGAAAATCCATAGTCAGTAACTTAACCTACTTTACACATGTAGTCTCTTCGGTTCTTGAAACCAAGGGCCAAGTTGACTGCGTCTATACCGATTTTTGTAAGGCCTTTGATCGCATAGACCATAGAATTCTTCTCAACAAACTCCATACGTTTTTCATCTCTTCGTCTCTTATTTCTCTCTTATCTTCCTATCTATCTAATCGTTATCTCTTCGTTCAACTTTTGGGATCCAAATCTTTACCATATACCGCCACTTCAGGCATACCTCAAGGGTCAAATCTAGGTCCTCTTCTATTTCTCCTTTTCATAAATGATATTACCGAAGTATTATCATGTAATCATCTTTTATTTGCTGATGACCTTGAAATTTTTCATCCAATTTATCATTCTTCTGATTGTAGTGTTCTTCAACGTGATCTGCATAGCTTATCAAAATGATGCTTAGCGAATAATCTTGCATTAAACTTGAGTAAATGTAGCGTAATGTCCTTCACAAGAAAATCAATACCTCTTATTTCCAATTATTCACTTGTTCATACCACCCTTTATCGTTGTTACACCATGCTTGATCTTGGTGTTACTTTTGATCCCAAATTAACTTTTATAAACCACTTTGATAACATATACAACGCTTCCATCCGTATGCTTGGTTTGTTATACGTAATACGCGTCAATTTCATGATATCTCAGCCATCTCTACTCTTTATTATTCCTTCATTCGCTCCAAACTTGATTATTGTTCCCTTATTTGGAGTCCACTTTATGGAACTCACCAGACTCACATCGAAGCAGTTCAGAAGAAATTTCTCAAGTATGTCTTCTTCAAAAATTATCATCACTATCCTGACCTCACAGTTAGTTATGAACAATTACTTGAAATGTTCAACTTAACAAGTCTCTCTGAAAGACGTGATCTCAACTCTGTCAACTATCTTTGTAAGTTGATTCATGGAGATATTGATGATCCTAAGTGCCTAGCTTCTTCAACTTTCCATGCTCCTTCTATGAACACTCGCAGCTCCATAACCTTTTACTTACCTATCCCTAGAACTAATGTATTTTCTATATCACCTATATATCGTATGTGCTCATTATATAATTCTAGATTTTGCTCGGTTGATATCTTTCTATTAAGGCCTAAGCAATTCTATAATACCATCATCAACTGTAAGCTCGCGTAATTAGTTCTACTATTTATAATTTGATTGTTTCATTAATCTATTTTTATTATTAATTTTTTTATATTGTATGCTTTTGTTTTATATTTTCTTTGTGATTTTGTTCGTTTTTTTTCCTGTCCTTTTATTAGGCTTTTGTCTGTCGGACAGTGTATTCAAAATAAATAAATAAATAAATAGTACTGCAAAATCGACAACGACTTTATCAGCGGCGATGAAGCTGTGAAGCCAACAAGGAACTCTTCAGCGATGATTCTACGTTAAGTCAATCTTGCATTGCGAAACCAACAAAGACTTTGTCAGCGGCGACGCCACGTTAAACTTGTTCAACACTGTGAAGTCAACAATCTAACACTGCGAATCAATAAAGACTTCATCAGCGGCAACGCTACGTTAAGTTATTCCAACGTTCGCGGAGCGGAGAGCAACAAATAGAACAGAATGATTTTAAGTTAAACTTTGTAAAAATACTTGATGCTCAAAAACAGCAAAATAATTCTGAGCTCACAGCAAAAAACTGGCTAAAATAACCCCAATTTCTTCTAGGGACTTATAAAAAAAACAATGAGACTCACAGCTTATTTGTCTCAAACAATCGCACTCATCTGACTTGGCACAAAACTTTGAACGGACATGGAACGAGAAACACACTGAGATACTTCGAAAGATTGTTCGAAGGACTTAGTTTCAAAAGAAAAGACTTGAATACGCTACAAGGCTTTAGTTTTACCCAAAATGCAATGAAACCTTACTTAACTTGTGCCTTTTAAATTAATTTCAATTTAGCGCTGTCAGATCTACTGAATATTTACAGTGGTTACATTACATTCGAAAACATTCAAAGAATATCACAACAGAATTATTTGTTCTTATTTTTAGTTCGGTGAATTTGTCGGTAGAATAGACATTGTCAAAATATCGAAAGTCAAATATTTATTTGTCAAGTCAAAGTCACGGTAAACAAAATATACTAAGTATTTTACAAAACAACGGTCGGATACAATAACGGTGAGTACATGACATAAACAACAATCATACAATTACAGAGTTGTATTCCAGAGATTCCATATTTACAAAATGTCACCTAAATCCACACACATGTTGTGAATTGGAAGTATCAAAAATATTTATTTGGACTGGTTGGTAAAGCTACGATAAGTGATTGTGTGATATTTTCGAGAGAATGGAGACAGCGACAAAGGAAGTTGGCTTACATATCAACGAAAATAAAACCAGATATATAAAAGTAACGGCGAAACAGAAGACGGACTCAAAAGATCTCAAAATAATCAGAAAAGAAGAACAAACAATTTTAAGGAAGTGGAGAAGTTTACGTATTTAGAAGTGACATTAACAAATAACAATAAAGAGGAAGTGGAAGTGAAGATTAGGCTACTAAAAGACAGTAAATATGTAGGACTTCTATCAAAATTCTTAAAATCGCAGAAAATATCATTGTCAGCGATGATAATAACATACAAGATTCAGTGGCGTGCGGTGACTTTCTGTGATAGGTGTGCACAGTCGGTGGTGAGGAAGGGGATATATACATGACCAACAATATAGCTTATTTTGCTCGCAACAACCAGCAATCCATTTAAATTTTTCGTATATTTCAATTTGGAAATATCGCACGGATTGCTGGCCTTCAATTTTTATATTTTGAGTGAATTTTATGTCTGGCGTTGGTCTTGTTCTCATAATTTCATTTTTTGTTCCGACATCACGACATGAAAAAGGATTTTCGAGTAGATCACAAATTATTCTACAAATGATAATTTCACAAGAATAAATAATTTAAGAAACGTATAAAATAAGTGTTTACCTGATATTGTTGTTTTAAATAGCGAATAACAATATTTCAAGTATTTTAAAACAAACTAATAAAAGGCATTTGAAGAAGAACTCAGTTAAACATTAAATATTCAGCTCCAGGTGCAGAAAGTCTGCCTGCACCCAGCGAGAGAGAGCGGGCGATAGGAGATCGCTAATTTCGGTATACTTTTTCTCTGTCAGACTCTATTCCTTCACTTTCCCAATACTGACTATGCTAAACAGACCTAGCTTGCCGTGCAGGCGAGAAATCTGCACCTCAAGCGTCGACATTCGTTTCAAATATATAGCAGAGTGTCCCGCGAGGCGCGCTCGTATTTCTGGTTGCATAAATAGATAAAATACGCTCTTTCTCTGACTTTATAATGAAAATTTGTGAAATAAAATAAAAGTATTCAATGAACCATCATATTAATTTTAGTTACGTAATTTCTAATATTTTCATAGGGTGGACAATGAATAAAAGTGAACAGAATACACTGGCAGTGTGGGAGAGAAAAGTGTTGTGGAAAATTTTTGGAGGGAAATCGATGGAAGGAATTGAAGTGAGATGAACAAATGCAGAGGTGATGGAACTTTACGGAGATGGAGGAATATTAGGGACAATCCGCGCACAAAGACTGCAATTATCAGGGCATATATAGAAAATAAGAGGCAGACCTAGAGTGAGATGGATTGATGCCGTGAAAAAAAGATTTAGAAACAATGCGGATCAAAAGATGGAAAGACAAATCAGTAAACAGGGACCAATGAAGAGAGTTGGTCCAAAAAGCCATTGGCATGCAAGTCCTGGAGAGCTGAATACAACATATAATAAAATCTACAAGGCGAGCAAAATGTGAGAACTGGTTGTGAGCAACCTCAAGACAAAATACGACAGCTTAAGGCTCTAGGATGTGTAACTGGGTTGAAGCTTCAAAAGTTTCACATCCATTTTCTAGTGCTAATAATTTTATTTTAATTTATCTAGGCTCCTTTATTTATGTTACCTCCTCCAACAAATGGTAGAAGATTACGAAAACCTGTATAAATATTCTTATTGAGTGTAACGGAAAATTTTCTGAAAGATCTAAATATCATTTCAGTAGGTGCCCAAACAATTGGTTATAACTAGGATCAAATGAAAGCCTATCATATGTGAGTCTAAAAAAAATATTCATCAGAAGAAAATGTGAATTGTTAAATTTTCAACGAAGCTGGACAATGTATACCTTTTCTGATTGAAAATTTAGCACTGAAAAGTATAATCTTTCGTAATCTAAACAACTAATCCAATACCCAATTAACAGACCACATAAATTGCCGCTCTGCAAACGATCACATACTCTCCCACCTTCTTATTTGCTCACCCGAACAAATAAAATCTCTCATTCGCACCCCATAATTAGTAATTTAAAAACTCAGTGTCAACATCGAGTTAGCTGTGGAATAACAAAGAAGAGACAATCACGAAACGAAGTGAGCAGACAGGGAATAAATCCCATGGCGGTAATATTACGTTCGGATTTTGTGGATGTCGACTGGCAGGTTTTCAATCGATGTGTTGCAGAGCAAAGTATAAAACTGTGAAGTCTCGATTGTCGTTTGGAAGTTTGTAATTTGATTACAGAGATTTTACATTTTGGATTGCTGGAGATTATGAGCCAAACAGCGTGCATTCTATTCATTTAGATGTTAATTGAAGAAATGGCCTGATTTTCATGTGAAAAATTATTTATAACTTTCTAGTTTATATCAATATTTTCCACTGTCCTCAAAATAAATAAAACTTTAGCTGTTATCCGAATGAGAATATGTTCAAACTGTATATCAAAACCACCTTCTCTTGTCCGGACTATTTTCTTTTCTCTGTTTGTATTTCTCTAGACGGGAAGCAATACAATGTCGTAAATCATCAACACTATTCCCAGATAGTTTTATTCTAGTTTCAGATGATTGTGTTCGGTTTGTTGGGATATTTGTCTATTGTGAAGTGGATGAAATAGGAAATACTTTTGACGTTTGTTTGTGTTTGTAGAACATTTATTTGCTTGCTTGGGTTTGATTTGAACCTTCATTCACTTTTTGCTATTGTTATGTTTAGCAGGAATGATTTATTTATCTTGAATGCGTTATATCAAATCTAACAAACTAATTTGTTTTCTGTTATATTCTCCTTCAAAGATAATTTATTATGGTCTCAATTTCTGAGCCCTTATTGTAATAAACGAACGGAAAATACATGACCGGATAATCCTCCGTCTCATTTCTTCCATTCCAGTAGTCCATCACCTTAGTAACTAAATCCTAGTGACTATCCTCCATCTATTATTCTTTTATCAGCCATGACCCTAAATATAATTCACCCAGTAACACAAATACCGGGCATTGTGAACGTGCACGTATATAGGAGCCTGTTTATAAGCACTCCATAGGGCTATGTAGTTGTAGCTGCAAATTGATTAATGTTTCGAGTGTCGAGCAAGCCGTGGAATGGAGTCCGACTGTCCTTAATCCACGCGCGTTTAATTAAATTACAGTATTTAGATGCAGTGGCATCGTCAGTGCCATGTCACCCTCACGCGACATGGCAACATTGTGAAGGGTGTAGAGTGCGTTGGACGTAGGTTTACCGCACATGAACATTGACGTGAGAGAATTGTTTGGACACAACTGTGCTATTCTTTATTTGTCAGAAATTAATCCAAAATAAGTATTTTATTGATTGGGATGAACTCATTGGGTGTGATTTGTTTATTGCATTTATTGACAAATAATGAAAAGCAAGTCAGATTGCCTGCTTTATGAATTTTGCAGCTTAATCTCAATATTGAGCCATATTCCCTAGAAGCCTATTGCTGAGTCTCCTCTTCATTCACCGTTGATTCATTCCGAATAATTCTGCAGACAAGTGGAATGACTCTCACCTTAACATCACTAGACTCTTTAAGCAATAAATCTGACCACATTTCCACGATTTTTTAATCAATCAAATTGAGAATGAGTGCCAACAGTTAGTGAGGTTGAATGCGTCTTTTAAATTCACCACATTTACATTTTCGTCATCATCGTTTTCAAGGATGCTTCTTAAGAGATCCTTACGATAAGTTAGTTAGTTCTGGTCTATAAGCTGAATAACAGCGGTAATGTTAAGAGGCGGAAACACAGCAATTCTGTTCCAATTTTCACTATACAAAAGTTCCTAAGCGGTAGGGTCACCAGGACAGTTAGCCAACAGTAGGACAGTTTATTGAGGCAAATGTATAGATCAAAGATGTCGACGAATCGTTATTGAACCAGTCTAAGAACAAGTCTCCTGTTATCCATACACTTTTCTGCCCTCTGTAACATACAGAAGGTTCAACAGATTCTAACACTCTCCATAGCTTTTTTCCTAGTGCTGATTTTTCGAGCTGAGAAACTAAAGTGTGGTCTGGGAACATTCTCCAAATCCGCAATTTGTTTCCATCTTCACTACAACAATTCCTCAGCAGCAAGAAAATCAGGGCAGTCATCCAACTGTAAGACAGCTTCTTGAGGCAAATGTACTGGAGAAAGATGTCGACGAACAAGACTGCTGTTACCCATGTACTTTTCTGCTCTCTATAACATACAGAAGGTTCAATAAATTTGATTGCACGTGGTTCATTTACTGTATCCACCACAAGTAAACAAAGTTTATGGTTGTCAGTAGCATTTGCACAAGGCATGAAAGTTATCCTCTCTTTCATAACTTTTCTTCCTGGTAATGATTTTTCAAGACCTGAAACCAAAGTGTGGTTTAGTAACATTCACCACAACTTGCACGAAGATACTTGGCTGACGGTGACGGAACGGCTGAACATGACACTCGACACCAGCGGTCGCAGTACGGACCCAGGCGGTCGCAGATGAAGAGAAACTTTAAAATAAACAAATCGTGAAGCGATTTCCCAAACGGTGGATTAACTTTACTACTCGTTCTATGCGGGTGGAACCAAACTTGCTCCCCCGCAGTGATTCTATGTTAAGTCGTTTCAATACTGTGTAGTCACTAGGTGACCCCTCCAGCAGTGACTCTACGCTGTGAAGCCAATGATGTCCTATTCAACGGTGATTCTACGTTAAAACAATCTAACGCTGCGAAATCACGAAGACTTCGTCAGCGGCGACGCTACGTTAAATTGTTCAAACACTGTGAAGTCAACAAGGACTTCGCTAGCGGTGCTTCTACGTTGAATTATTCAAACACTGTGAAATCAACCAAGACTTCGTCAACGATGCTTCTACGTTAAGTCAATCAAACGCTGCGAAATCACGAAAACTTCATCAGCGATGCTTCTACGATGAATTATTCGGCTGTTAGATTTCTTTTTCTCATCTTGGAAAGGTTTGTTATATTTAACATTGCTAGAGAGTCTTTCTCTGTAACTTTCAGAAGTCTGATGCCATGGCGTTATCGATTTTTTCCGATCAATCTTTACTTGTGAACAAATTAGACTTGATCCAAATTTTTTTGTTCAATTGTGCTCATAAACCTCAATATCGGTTTTTTTTTTGTTTTTTATGTCTGTTAAGGTAGACTCACCAATCTCAAACTGTGTTAAAATATCACTACAGCTGATTCTCTATTCCACCATTTCAAAAATTCTCGTCTTATCAATCCACGTGATACTTTGAGCTCTCGCGGCACTCTAATTAGAAGAAAACTGAACATGTAGTGATGATGGCACGTGATAAAACAAACTGAACGGATCGAAGTGTCGTACGGACTCCGGAGTGATCAGATACCAAATTTTTACTATATGTTGCCAAATTCATTCTAAATCACAGATCACCAGCTTGATGAAATTTCTTCATACTTTTTCATTCTGCGCACTTGATAATTTTGCTGTCCATCGAATCACGACGAAAAATCATGTTCCAATGAAGCTTAATCATGTTTAAAATTTGGAAATTCAGTATGTGATTGGAAGATTTCAAATTTCTATACATTTTTCAGAATTTTATTCGATAAAAACGACTTTTGATTTTAAATTCTGTATATTTATTTGAAACTTTGACGTTTCGATTTTTTAACCAAGGATCTTCTTTAGAGAACAATGATACAAAATAAAACAAGGCAAGTAACTAGATACTAAAAATATACAGAATACTAAATGTGTAAGCGTGGATATCACACTTAAACAAAAAGAATAAAATCCTCTGGCATTCACCCAAGGCTTGAGGAAAACCACGTAAAAACCCCAAACAGAGGAATATGTCCTATTTGGTACAGCTCCGCACACATCCCAAATCACAAAATACCCGACATTTCAACAAGACAGCGTAACGCTATTTTTTGCTATTGGTTTGGCTCACAACTGCAGTGTCAAATAGTCTTCAGTGTACTTTATAATCCAAAATATACACAGAACTTCACCAACTAGAACATAGTCATTATATATGTGTGTTATTGATTGGAGAAAGCCAAACATTTGATAATTCGAAACGATCAGTATGGTTGAAGTTATTTGGATGTTTAAGTATCTCAATTGCTTCTCTGACCAATCTACCATGACTCGATGAGCTTCTTGCGACTACTCTTGTTTCTTCAAATTTGATGCCATGCAAAAACTTGATGGCATGATCAGCTACAGAAGATTTATTTGGATGGTTTAATTTTATGCATCTTCTATGTTCAGCAATGCGAGTGTTCACAGTTCGGCCCGTCTGTCCAACGTAGACTTTCCCACAGGTACAAGTAATCTTATGAATGCCCGAAGATTGTAGGGGAATCACATCCTTTACAGGTCTCATGAATTGCTTGATTTTCATTACCGGAGCGAAGGAAACTTTGAAATTATATCTTGACAAGATCCTTCGGATCTTCTCTGAAACATTGTTCACATAAGGTAAAGAAACATAATTTTTACTCACGCTAGTATCCTCAACAGTGGTATTGGTAGACTTGGGTCGAAGAGCCTTTTCAATAGAATGATAACTGAAGCAATTTTTCTGAAAAATCACTTCGAGATAATTGATTTCATTATCAAGTTAATCGGGATGACAAACATTATTAGCCCTTCGGAATAAGCATTCAATTGTTCTGTACTTTTGTGAAGGATGGTGACGTGATCAGCATAAATATATTGATTTGTGTGTGTAGGCTTTCTATAAACAGTATGCAAAAGTCTTCCGTCATTGGTTCGTTTCAAATTCACATCAAGAAATGGTAAAGAGCCATTATTTCTGATTTCTGATGTAAATTTAATATTTTCATGGATATTATTCTAATAGTAAAAAAAACTATAACGACCACGGGGCCAAATGGCGAAAACATCATCTACGTAACAAAGCCATAAGGATGGTTCATGATTACTAGTTTCTAATGCCTTCTCTTCAAAAAATTCCATGTAATAATTCGCAATTGATGGAGAAATAGGGTCCCTCATTGCAACGCCATCAATTTGTTCATAATAATCATTACTAAAAATAAAGAAACTGGACGTCAAACAATGGTGGAATAATCAAATAATATCGGGAGAGAAATTTCTCTTCAAAAGTTCTTGAGTATCTTTTATTGGAACCTTCGTAAATAAAGAAGAAACATTAAAACTAACAAGGATGTCATTATAACACAACCGTATGTTATTAATCATTTCAATAAAATGTTTAAAATGTTTAACATACAAGGGAGAATTATCAATAAATGGTCTCAGTAAACTGTCAAGGTATTTTGATAATAGATGAATTGACGGATTGATGCAATTGACTATTGGTCTAGAAATAAAGAACAAGTATTTCAATTATGGCATAAATACTGAATACTGAGTAGTGAAAATGCTGAAGTCTCTGCCAAGTGACGACTACCCTCTACCCATCTAGTAAAGGGTGAGGGAAAATGAGGTTGTTACTGTTGAGCAGTGTTTCTTTACCTAATAGAATAGTTATTTATGTATCAAGTATCGAAAGTGCATATTTTCAGTACAAGCATGGATAATTGCAGCCCGAGGCAACGCCGAGGTCTGCAATCATGCGAGTGCTGAAAACGCACTTTCTGTACAAGATGCATACAATATTTTTTTAAAAATTGTGTTACTCAAGAAAATTTACACATTATAACCTATACAGTTTTTGATTGACGTAATTTAAATAAAATCAATTCATCGTTTCTAAGGAGACGAAAATTGAAAATGTTTATTGACAACAAGAAAAATAATATTTCTGACAGATGTAATAGTGTAAAAAAAGTAAAAGTTATCGATAAAATTATGAACGAAAAAAGTAATGAAAGTGATTTTGAAGATCCGGGTACTCCACCTGATATTGCAGAGGCTGCTAACGCAGCAACTTTAAATTTACTGCCTTCAAAATCGCGAGAGAAGTACGAGCATGAATATAAAAAATTCCAAGATTGGTGTATACAAGGAAAAATGAAGAAAGTGTCTGAAAATATTTTACTAACGTATTTCTCAGCATTAGGTAAAACCTATAAAGCTTCAACACTATGGTCAAAATATTCCATGCTGAAGGCAGTTTCAATAGTTCGCGAGAATATAGATATCAGCCGCTTTTCAAAATTAATTGCGTTTCTAAAACGCAATTCGGAGGGTTACAAGGCGAAAAAATCTAAAATATTCTCGAAGGAAGAGATAGACAAATTTATGGTGGAAGCGCCCGATGAAGATTATTCATTAATAAAGGTTATTAATCTGTTACTTTTAGATAATACTTTATTAACACCCTTCTCTAAAATAGGTTGTAGCAATAATGGGTATTGCCGGTGCTTGTCGTCGACAAGAATTAATATCTATGACTATAGATGATATTCAAGACCTAGGATCCTTAATAATAGTAAAAGTGCCGGTCACCAAGACTAAAATTGAAAGAGTCTTTACTATCACTGCTCCAGAAGATGCACCATACAATTCTATCGATATTTTCAGAAAATACTTGAGCCTTCGTCCTGGACATACTGGACACCGTCGATTATTTATATTTTATAAAAAATGGAAATGTACCGTACAGCCAGTTGGCTTACACACTATGGGCAAAATACCGACTAAAATTGCTCAATTTCTTAACTTAAAAGATTGTTCGATGTATACAGGTCACTGCTTTAGACGCTGTTCTGCATCTTTTTTAGCAGATTCAGGAGCAAATTTAACAACAATAAAGCGCCACGGGGGATGGAAGTCTTCAGCTGTTGCTGAAGGCTACATTGAAGATTCTATCGAAAATAAAAAAAATATTGCAAATAAAATTTTTTTACGTGAAGATTCAAAGGAATGTACCACTACTAGTTCTAAGCCGCTAGATGTTAACAACTGTATAAACGGAATCTTTGGTTCAGAAGTTTTTATGCCATCTGTGTCTGGACTATCTGGACCATCTGTTAATAATTGTTCTAATTGTAATATTAATTTTAAAATTATTGTAAAAAAATAAGTTTCGAAATATCAACTTGTAATTATTATGCCTAATTAAGTCTCATATTCATGTAATTATAATTTCATTAATATACTGTTTGAAAAATTATATACCTAATCTTTGGGCTACCTATTTATTAGTACTAGTACCGAAAAGTAATTATTTTTCAGTACTAGTACCGGAAAGATTGACTTTCTGTTGATGTCTTGGTTACCATGATGTACATATTTTGTTCCAATTTTTAAAAAAAAATTATTCAATACAATTTTTCGTACAATACTGATTCTTATAAATTTTTCAGTATAGCGGGGAATGGTTGGATTACACCCTAAACGTTCCATAAACTTCATGTTGATAAAAATATTCTATCAATCGTTGGACCTCTGATGGCCTCCCATAATGAATAGATAATATGAGATCCCTCAATATTTTCCATAAGTATTTGAGGGCATGACTGTGCCCTCGCTGAGACGAACCAAGCAGAGTGCAAGCGGGCACTTTCTATCTTTTCTCGAAGAGCTTCGTCGTTTTTTTGTACCCTCATAACATGAGTTTGGATCATACTAGATAAACAAAACTTTTGGAGTATGATGTCGATAGTGAACTCATCGAACGTATGAAGTTTCAGTTGCATGCTTTTATAATTAAGATTAATTAGGAAACCCCGATTTCGTCACTGGCTCACTCACTGATGATCATCAAAATTTTTAGGGTAAATCCTGAAGTCCTAGAAAACTGAAATTTGGTGTGTAAGCTTCTAACTCTATATGCCCTAACTCTACAAGCTCTTACTTCACTAACTTTACATCTCAGTCAAAATATGGGGCTTGGCCATTTCGCTACATTTACATGTGGACATAGGTTGACAATGTATTCACTGTTCATTACCTTCCTGTCATACAATAGTTCTTCTAGTAACGAAACGGCCAAGCTACATATTTTGACTAAGGTGTAGAGTTTGTGAAGTTAGGGCTTGTAGAGTTAGAAGCTTGACTCTACATGAGATCTAATAACTTTTTGATAGGGCGAGACATATGGTCCCGTCTTGTCAACATTTTACATGAAAATGTTTTTGGTGGGTATTATAGCTTAGAATAAATTAATTCCAGACATAATTCAAATCTAAATTGAATGATTTTTGAGTATATGAGAATTCTTGAGTCGGTGTTGATCAATTTTTGAGATGGTCTTCTGGAAAACATTTCTCATTCCTCTTTCCAATCGTCGAGTTGTACACCAAATATTTGGCATACCTTTCTGTTGTGATATTGCCTAGCAGGGTGGACCTAGCGTTGATTGCTGACGATCCACGCATTGTGCTGCCCTGTCGCCCTTCAAGGGCAGATTAACAGCGTCCAAACATCCGCACGTAACAAATAAAAGCGGTTGACAGTTGTCTTTGATGTGTTATTGAACCTTGATATGAAGCAACGCTTAGAGCGGGCTGTTGCTGTAGTGTTGTACCGTGTGAATATGCCTGTACCCTGTTTGTGATGTTTAGGATCAGAGAAGGTCTGGGGCTCAACTAGACGTGCTGTGCTTGTTTGGGAGAATATTTAATCCGGGAATAGTATTAGCATAAAATTGTAGTTGCATATCCAGATAGTTATCACACAAAACAGAAATTAACTTCATGTTAATGGACAGAAACATCTAATTTCGGACTAAAAAAAGAGATAATTGGAAGATTTCCTAAGATTTAAAATGTGACGAAAAAGTCCTAAACTTTGCTTTGTTCAAAAAGCAAAGTTTGAAGCTTCATTTTTACATCCTGAATTCTGTCTGGTTATAAGTTGAATAATTTTTTCAATTCTTTTTACATTTCATGTACATGTAACGAGCAAAATCCGAAAAAAGGTAGAAATAACGTCGCTTAGGCGGAGTTTAATTATTTGATTCATTCGTACCATACTCATGAAAACGTAATCTCAGCTTATATCATCGTGGAGACTCTTAGACTTTTATAAAAATCTCGTGATGGAAGTTACGTTTTTTTTTGGATTTTTCATTTACAACTATTTTTAGAGCTCTACTTGGAGAATGTCAGTTCTAAAACCCTTTCCATTATTTATTTGGAACAGGCGCCCAGACAGCCCAAAATTTTTTTAATAATAATAAGTGTATTCTAACATCGTTGAGTGAATACTTGAGTTTATTATTACTAAGATAGGGCACTGAATAACTTGAAAGATTCTATTTAATTTTACCTCCCATTTACGTTTAATATCCATGGGTTAAACGATGCAATGAGAAAACTTTCAAGTGAATTCCTTTCAATATTAAATCTGTTTAAAAATATCAAACTACTTAAAAGTATAATAAAATAAAATATCCCTAAGATGTTTATGCATCGTAATAGAATTTTCCATGTGAAGAGTAGAACAACAAAAATCTGCAGTTTGCATACTGATCAGCAAACTACTCCGAGACACAACTTTTACAGTGTTTACTCGAGTTGCTTTCACATAAAATGATCCTCAAACTACAGTAAAATCTTTGGAATTATAATTCATATTAAAATTTGGAATGCTTAGATTGGCAAGTAAAACTTTTCGACAAATCCCCAAAAATAATATTTGACTCTTCAGAAAATTGAAAAGAGAATTCAGAAAGTGATAAATTCTTCTCGAATTTGAATGTTTTTGAATTATCTCTATTCGTGGGAACTTAGAGTAGAATCAGAAAGTTGTCTTCATGGGCGCACACAATCAAATTCTTGCAGAGGTAAAATTTACAAGAAATTGAGTACATATTCTCACTTATAATATAATATAAATATACAGTGTAACAATTTTACTATCAATCAAATATATCCCGGAATAAAAATGTCTCCATGTCTCAGGGTCCGCCTCTGGTTTTCTTTTTCTGGAGCTGTCGTTTCAGATATTTGGAACAATTTTTTCTGGAGGCATGTTGATTGAATATGGTAATATCTTTCCTGAATTCAGCGTTAACATAATCCTTGGTGGATTGAATTGACAGGTGTATAATGAAGCTCCCGCTGGACTAAATTGTGTCACCGATTGTTTGTTTGATCCGTTCATTTGTGAACGGTGATTTAGTACATTGTTATTTATGTTCTCTTTCTTTGTTGCAGGTAAGTGTTCTCGGTTTTGATGAACCATTCATGATTTATGATGTCTTCCGCCTGTGAGTATAAACATTCGATATTTCAACTTTTAATGCTTTATTGTCAACATCGAGATATGTACGTTCATTGAGTGATCAATACACATGCAATAATTGAATTCAACATATTTTGGACCAACCTTCAAGCTAGTTCCAGCAACAACTGTTCAAAGTTTCAGCTCAACCGGATGAACGATACGCGTATAAACAGTTATTCGATACCCACCTATTGTGTGGACATATTACTCTGTCATTGACTTGGATGATATTAGCTGCACAAAGCTATCCTTGGGTTCCACCTCAGGCTTCACTCTCGCCTTTGTCGAGAGCAGTCACCTTCATCCTGAACAATAACAACGATCGTTCGATCCTTGAAAGACTCACTATCGTTCCTAAAATACTGCAAGTAATTATGTATGTCAAATTCAAGTCCAGTTCATTATTCAAATACTTCAGTTTCTTGAATAGATAAAGTAGTCACAACTTTTCAACTTATGAATACCAAATGTGTACTGCAGCTCGTCGCTGAAAGAAAAAATAGTGGCAGGATTGAAGTAAAAACTAAAACAACAGAGCGACAGCTGAAACAAATACACGCAAAAAAATTGATGGAAAAATGATAAATATTGTTTTAAATATCTTGTGGTTGAAGTTACCACAATCCGATTGTTTTCACAAAGAAGTATCATCATTATTCGAAAGCAATCAAGATCGGCCTTGTTTTTTTCCCGAAGATCTCCGTGTCCCCGGAGCTCTATTTCCGCCCTAGAAATCCCCTTACCCTCTACATCCCGGTAGCGTGTGACCACAATTATCAACACAGGTAAAATAACTCAAATTACCTTATAAACATACGGTTCTGTAAGTGAGTAAATAACCTAAATTATAAGGTTACCTCAAAAACAAGTCTGAAATTTGGGACTGTATTATGAAAAAACTCCGCGCAGACTTCGAGAACATTACGAAAAAGACATTAATCTCGGAATAATCGTTAATATCAGGTACATAAACCAAAATTCAATTTTAGATTTGAATGAACAAATGGAAAATATTTTAGAAATAGAATTACAATTCAACATGCTGATGATAAGGAAAAATGTCATTCTGGACGCTATACAATTCAATAATTGACTGCAGCAACCGGAAATACCACGGCGCTGTGGTTCCGATATTTTTTAGTGTTTCATTTTGGGGTTAATCGATTCAATTGACCTTCTATCAGAAATGTAATAGTTAACTACAACATTCGAGTTTTAACACAATCGGATGAACGATACGCGAGCGAACAGTAAACTGATACGAATGGCGCGCCATCTATTGTACGTTAATAATACTACAATAATTGTACAAAGTTTCTACTCAATCGATACATTGATATTGCTTAATATATCAAAAATCCTAACGCAAGTGCCAGCAAAAACTGAGCCAAGCTGCAACTTAATCAAATAAACGATGCGCGAACGAATAATTCCGACTTGTGTGCTATTTACGTACGTTGATGTCAAAAGTCTCCACGCAAGTTTTAACTTGTTAACAGACTTTTTAAATCATACCATTATCTTCAAAGGCCGGAAGGCTATTCGGCCACGCCTATTCGTAAACTGTAAAAATGGAGGTGTCTCATTTATAATCATGCTAATTCAACCCATATAATGAGGTTAATTTCACGTGTGGATATATTCCACGATTCACAAGGTAATCTATATCCAGAAAAGGATGGAGTGAACATTAATCAGCCTGCTTTTCTGCTTATGTACGCACTGTACAAAAAAGACAAAAAAGGACGATAAACTAAGAGCCTTTACTAATGACAACATACGTAAACGCGGACGTAAAGTTCAACAGTATCATTGGGACACTGAGTTACTCAAGAAGAGCTAGGTGAAACCAAAATGCTATGCTTCTTATAATACGTTTGTGAAGATGCGAGCTTATTTTGAATTCATTTTATCTTCTATAAATAATCCGGCTAATATTCTCATAATTTACGTAATTCGTGAATATTTAATACACTATTTGAATTTTTGAACTGTTTACTTGAATGTGAAATTCGAGCTTCACAGGTGATTAGACCGCGTGTGAACTAATGTAGAATTGATCGCAGTTCAAATGCAATTTAAATTAATAATAGTAGTTCAGATTGTAATCTTTTTCCCATTTTGCTGTTCGACATAACGTACGTAAGTACCGGGTACCGAGAGAACTACTCATTTTCATATGGAAGAGAAATATTCATAATTTATCATTACATGTTAGCATGTTTTACGAGCCTTTACATCGGATACAGATCCGTATCGTAGATTATATTGGCTAACAACACCCTGTATGTACATTCCAAAATAATGGGAACAATTTTATGTTCATGCGTGCCAAAGCAAAATGTCTTGGAGAGGAGTCTCTACATGATTTTGATGAATCCTCGATAGTATTGATATTATATCTATTCATCTATCGAACTGCTATTGCTTGCTTATTGAATATATAATTTACTCTGAATTACGAGAATCCAATGATTGTTATGGTTTCGGTTGTATATCTTCGAGTGAGCAAGCGGAGACTGAGTAACAACTCTGCTCCAACTCTTCCACGGCCTTGCAGATCACTTCACGGAACATGTAGATATGGAGCGGAATTTTCACGCAGATGCCTGTGGACAGCGTGGCGTTAGGTGTTTTTCCTCTCTAATAGTTGTACCTTATACCAACTCCTGCTTCCTCAGGGTCGTGATTATATAAGTGTTCTCTATTCCAATCATGAATCCTCACTGAGTATATTTTACTCATATCGCTGCTTCCTTTTACAGACTTCTTGAACTTCAGACGGCTTGATTTAGGGACTCTCTGATCTACGTATCATTAAATGTATTATAAAACAGGATTATTACTATGCAGCAATATTTTTCTTTTAAAACTATGTGTATAAAGCTGTTGCTGAATTAACTTCGTACCCGTTTGGACTCTCTTTCCATTTTGTTATTTCCACTGTTTTTAGATCTTCTTTCACTTCTTCTATCCAAGCTGATCTTAGTCACCTTATTTTTCTTCTTGTTGCTGGTTTATATTCTAGGATTGACTTTTTTGTGTCTTGTTGCTCAGTTCTCTATATGTGTCTGAGCCATTCTATGCTTTGCTGTTCTGTTTTCCTCACTTTATATTCTTCTTCTGATACCTTCTCTATTTCGTGATTCATTTTAAGTCTATATCCGTTTCCTGATATTTTTTCTGGCCCTAGTATTGTTCTCACGGTTCTTCTTCTATTCGCAAATCTTCTTCGTCTCTTTTCGTCATTGTCATTGTTTGAGCAGCATGGAGTATTATTGGCTCTATTATTGACTTATATACTCTTATTTTTGTTGTTTTTCACGGGGTCTTATTTTTAAATAGTTTCTTATTTGCGTAGAAAGCTCTGCCTGCTGTTTGTATCTTCTCTTTCCCCTTCATTTGGTATTGTGACTCCTTTCAAGAGTATATTCTCCAATCTTCATTTCTTTATCCTATGTTGTTTTCTCGAATTTATTTTTTGCTCTTAGTGTTCTGTTTACTATGTTTTGTAGCACATATTCTAATGCTAAATTGAATAGAGTTTCTGATAGCGGTTCTCCTTGTCTAACTCCTTTATTCATCACAAAATCGTCTGTTTCTCCTTTCTGTGCTATGAGACTGATTTTAGTTGTTCTCATTGTCATTGCTATCAGTCTTCCTGGTATTTCCAGTTTTTTCAAAGCTCTCATCAGTTTTCATTTTCTGATAAAGTCAAAGGCTTGTTTTCAATTATTTGTTCTACTATATGTATAACGTCTTTTATTGATTTTCGTTTGATCAAACCGCATTGATATTGTCTGACGGTAGTTTTTGTTACATTTGCTGACCTTTTTCATATTATTGTATTCCTCTGTAACTCTCACATACTTTTTGATCTCCTTTCTTATGAATTGTGACAATCTATCTTATTTCCCACCCTTCTGGTATTTTTTGTTTTCTCCATATTCTGAGTAGAAGCTCCTATATATGTAGTTGTAGTGTTTTACCCCCATATCGTTTCTATATATCTTCTATTCCTCCTAAAGTAGGTTTTGCTACTATTTCAGTCTCAGTGTCTTCTTATATTCCGTCTTTTATGTTTTGCCTTCAATCTGTTAGCAATTCTTCAAAATGCTCGATCCATATTTGTTCATATTGTTGTTAATTTTCTGCTTTGTTTCCTGATTCATTTTTTATGTCACACATTTCGTGTTTATTGGACATATTCTGTTCGTTGATGTGTTCATAAAAATTTTGAGCGCATTTTTACAAGAAAACTACGCTATTATATGCACTTTGGCTGTCTGGCTGGCTGGCGTGACGCTGAGATCTCAGAAACTACAGCACTTACAGTCTTTGAACAGAATAATAAATGAAAGATGCTGATTTGTAGGTTTGCACAAACTGCTAGATTTTCTTATTCATACACCCAGTTTTGGGTGAAAATTGAAACAAAAATTGGAAAAATAATTACTCCTGAACCATGCGTAGTTGAGGAGGTATTTTTGAGTTTGTACATGCATGAATTATGTACCTATCAAATAGTCAACTTGAAACTGGTACTAAATGAAAGCTGCTGTTCCGTTGGTCGGTCTAACCTGCTTGATTTCAAACTTAGTAAATTGTGGAAGATGGTAATTTGCGAAATCTCTGAAGTAACAAACATTCATGAGCTATCAGAAATGCGCTTTCATCATCTAGATGATTCTGCAATTTTTTAATGATCTACTTCCCCCACTTTCATTTTCTAATGCAGTAGCAAAACATGAATCTATTCGAGAAAAGCTTCATATTCCCAATATTATTGATTTTCTTGAAATCCATATAGCCATAATCCTCTCTATCTATCATTTGGGCTATCCATCCCTCTATCATATCATCATTTTCATATTGTATATCAAACACAATAAAACAAGCAAACCCTTGCTCGACGAATACTGTTTGATACTATATAACCCAATTAATTGGTTTGGTGTGTATGACTATTTGTGAAAGTGTAGCCTCGACGCTTTTACTAGTTGGTTATAACTATAATATCGGTGTAAAGCTACTGTCACAAGAGTTAATTGGGTTGATAGGTTATGTTGCTAATTATGTGAAGTTGGCAGCAATGAATATGAGTATAAGTTTAAATTAACGTCAATTTGTGTGAGAACTGAAGAACTCACAACTTTTGATGCAGTTTTGATGAGCTAGTTCTGCTTCTATATTAAATAAATCTCAGGTGTGTGACACTATGAGTTTTTGAGTATAAATGAGATCTTGTGACCGAAAGTCAAGTCTTCTGAGTAGTCGTTCCAAAATGCGCTTCTAACAATTCTATATTAATCTAACTAAATCCTTCAGATTCCTTAATGTCAACAAGGATAATCTCGTTAAATTGGCTTTGTGAACTTCGTAAAAATAGTCTTTATTGCTCATGAGTGTAGGCAGGAATGTCCTTTATTACAAATATGAGCCCTCGTAGTAGGCGAAAGTACCGAGAATTAATTCAGAGATGGCGTTGAACATCTGATACATTCAGTGGGACAACTTTATAGACCGCAGTTTGAGGATATTCATCAACTATAGTTTGCATCTAAATCATGATCTTGTTACATTTGTGGGATATATAGATCGAAATAATACTTTTCCATACAGCCGCCTCATGAGCTGTTAAAAATGCGCTTTCATCATCAAGATGATTCTTCAATTCTCTTTGCTCTTATTTCTCCTCTCTACTTCTACATTTGCTATTTTATTTTCTATACATGTTCTATAGGCTCTCCCAAGGTTTTTGTGGCACTGATTTCTCAATCTTTCGTATCTGTTTTCGTCTTTTTTTTATGGTGATATCCATTTCAACCTTGCGGTAGCTTTTTCTCCCAATATTTCTATGTTTTCTGCATTAAACTAGCTCTTCTCATTTCTAGTGTTATTGTTGTGTTTCCCAAACCATTTTCATGCTGCATTTCACTCTCCATTCCTCATCTATCCTATTTGGTCTGGGCCGTTTTTTTCCAGATAATTTTCAATACTTTTTTTCTGTACTCCGCCCGTACATTTTCGTCATTCATATTTTCCATATCTTATTTAGCTCTAGTATTTCTACTGTTATTGTCAAATTTCAATGTACAAGTACTTCACAAAATACTTTTGAATGCTATTGATCATAACTATCTTTTACACCGACTACTCAGTGGATACTTTCGATAGAGGAAAATAATTTAAGTAGTCACGTTTCTAGTAGAATATTCTAGTCGTTCACAATAAAAGAAAATCGTGTGCACATGAGCAACTTTTCATTCTACAATATTTTCTTTCTATTGATAGAAATAATCGAAATTACCGGTGGAAGAAACTGATTCCTGTTGCTATAGGTTATTTATTTATAAGCACTATTTTTCTATAAAACGCAGTGAAGCACGAAATTGTTCACATAAAGTAAACAGTAAATTCAATATATTTGCATTATAATCCGTTTTGCAAATATTTAACTGCCATTTCATTCAATAACAAACTATAAACCATTTATAGATTTCTGCACATTTATACCCATGTTTCTAATTTAATTTCCGATATATTTCAGCCGTATAATTCAGCTTGAATATATCGTTATATGAACTGAGATATGTGACAGATATATCGGGAAAAGTTTTAATGTTATTTGAATATTTTTGAACATTCAACAGCATTAAAAGTTAGTCGTTAGTTAGAATATAAAAAATATGACGGTATTCAGTATCGAGTATGTTACTTGGATATTAAATTCAATTCGGGATGGTTCAAAATTTTTTAATGGAAAAATATGTATGAATTGTGTAGGAAACTGTTCAAAGTTACCAATAATTGAAATGAAAATCAAAACCTGATAAGTTTCACAAAAATACAAATTCAGGAGTCGGTTTTCACACTATTGTCCTGATAGGATAGCAACCGTAGACACGTGTTTCGTCCTCATAGACTGGGAGCTAGTGACAGGTAGGGTTCTCCGATTTTATACCGCTTGCCTTTTTGAGGGTTGATGATTTACCTCTTGATAAGAAAGATAAAAATGTTATTGAGCGATGCACGCTTTCCGGTCATAGTCCAAATTTCAATTAGAGGTCTGAAAAAAAAGTGTTTTTTTCCGTGATATCATATTGCATGCCTTTGTAATGTTGAATAATTGAAATTAATCTAAAGCTAAGTACTGAAAGGCAAGCGATTCGCAACAGCCCAAGTGGCTCAAAGGGTTGCGTGAACTTGTGAAAAAAAATATGAAAAATGCCGTGTTTCCAAATTGCATGCCAATGGAAAGAATTGAAGTTTTAGTCATAAAACCTTTGTAAAAAAAATTGGCAAGCATTCCTCGTTGGCGCAAGGGCTTGAAATTTGGGGGTAATCTTGCACAAATTTTGCACCAATTAGCCGTGATTTCAAACTACCTCTAATGGAGCAAAAGCTTGATTTTGAATTGAAATAATTATAAATTTAGAATGGCATGCATGTTGCTTAAGCCCTTAATATTTTAAATAATAATGAAAGTTGCATAAGAAACTAGCAAAATTTCTCTGACTTCATTCTGCCTGCCATTCTGTATCACATCAATAAATGCTGTTTCAAATTAATTTGGGAAATGGCAAGCATGTTTCTCAAGCCCTTCATATTTAAAATGATGATGGAAGTTGCATAAAAGACACGCTAAATTTCTCCGACTTTATTCTGCCTGCCATTTTATATAACATTAATAAATGCTGTTTCAAATTCATTTGGAGAATGGCATGCATGTAACTCTGTCCGATCATTGAAAAACTTTGGAAAAAGTGGCAATAAAAAGTAAGAATATTTCTGTTATTTCATTTTGTATTTCAGTAAGGGAATACTTATGCTTCAAGTTAAAATAAAAAAATTTAATGCATATGACATAAGACAAACATTAACAAATGAAAAAAAAGAAAACAAGAAAATATGCCCTAGAATCAACTTAGTTTGTGATTATAGACATGGCAGGAGGTAAATCTTTCATAATAGTGCAGATTATATATTCAAAGTAATACAATTAGCTTCATAAACAATACTTTTATACCAGTAAGTTTTCCGTTTGGCATCAATAAGTGAAGAATAGTATGAAAATGAATAGAGTTAAAGAGCATGATTTTTAAGTTAATAATTGTAGGAAGAGTTAAGTTTCAATTTATGATTTATATATTTTTGATAAAAAAGATATCTGAAAATGACTTCAAAATTCGAAATGATCATCGTAAATTAATAAAGAAAATCATAAATTGAAACTTAACTCTTCCTACAATTATTAAAGAGCATGATATTGTAAAAAGGGCCGACAATAAGGACGATAAAGATTAATCGGACGATGATGACAGCGACACTTATTCTCAAATAAGTGGTGAAACTACTGAAGAGGAACCTGAAATTGACAATAATTATGATGAAGAAATGGAAATTTGAGCAATTATTGCCAATTTCAGATTCCTTTCCATTCCTATTTATTCATATTATAAAACATCCTATTAGCTATCTGAGTATGATTTTTCTATAATAATAAAATTTTTCTTCTGGTAATAAGCTTTTTCATTTTTTCATAATGATAATAATATTTTTGTCTGATAATGAAGATATACCTACTCTTAAGTTCCAGATGAAGGCAATTTAACTTTCAAAAATATATTTTGTAGCAATATTCCATCCACATAACTTATTCACATTCCGGGGGAAAAGTAAGAACATAATAATTATTTTTTTCGTTGTTAATATGTGTGATTATTATTTTATTGATAGCAAGATTCAAAACCTTAATGTTTCACAAATTCAGAAGTTGGGATGTCAACTATACTTACGTGTTTCGTCCTTATAAGGACTCTTTGATATAGTATTATTCTAATGCCTTATTGGTTGCAATTTAATGTTGTACCTGCAGTTAGAGCTAATACTGATATTAATGGGAAAATTTGATGTTTCCAGTGATTTCAATTGAATATTTTTGGAATTGTTGCTATGAAAACATTATGGATAATTTAAATTGTAGCTCTTTGCAATACTTTGGAAGAGACTCATCTAGGCCATTATTGTTTGAAATAAGTCAAAAAATTTGAATAAATGAATTTGCAGAATAATTCCTGTAAATTTTACTGGATTAATTTATGGGCACTTTTTCTCGATCATTTTTCCAAAATTTATCAATGATGAGCCTGAGCAACATGCTTGCCATTCTTTGTGTCGTCTAAAAAAAATAATTTTGAACGAAATACACAATGGCTTGCAAAATAAAATGACGGCAATTTTACTTCTTTTTTTTGCAACTTCCTAAATGCATGCCTCCATTTTTGGACATCCTGGGGTGCATGCCAATTTCCTCAATAACAATTCATCGAACAAATTACCTATAGTTAAAATGGCATGCAATTTCAAATCACGGCTAATTGGTGCAAACTTTATGCAAGATTACCTCCAAATTTCAAGCCCTTGCGCCAACGAGGAATGCTTGCCAATTTTTTTACAAGGGTTTTATGACTAAAACTTTAATTCTTTCCATTGGCATGCAATTTGGAAACACGGCATTTTCCATATTTTTTCTCACAAGTTCACGCAACCCTTTGAGCCACTTGGGCTGTTGCGAATCGCTTGCCTTGCAGTACTTGGCTTTAGATTAATTTCAATTATTTAACATTACAAAGGCATGCAATATGATATCACGGAGGAAACCACTTTTTTTCAGACCTTTAATTGGAATTTGAACTATGACCGGAAAGCGTGCATCGCTCAATAACATTTTTATCTTTCTTATCAAGAGGTAAATTATCAACCCTCAAAAAGGCAAGCGGTATAAAATCGAAGAACCCCACCTGTCACTAGCTCCCAGTCTATCATTAGGACTCTTCAGTACGCTATAACAAGCCGCAGATAGTCGGACTTGTAGCAGCCGCAAGACCATTGAAAAGTGAGTTGATACGTGACATGCAGAGATATAAATCTACAGCAGTGCCATCTATCATAATACAGCCGAAGTGGCAGGTTTAAGAAATGCATGACATTGTAAAGTGACCTTCGAAGTTTGTTTGTGGAACAAAATTTTAAAAATTGTCAAAAATACGACCTTGAATGTATTTGATCATCACAAACATTTTCTGTAATTTGAGCTTTCTTCTACTGAAATGATGTAATCAAATAAACAAAAACTGGGGCTAATTTATTCAATTCGAAATCTCTTCCAAGGTTAATTTGTTAATGTCCTAGTAGGGACATTTGAATTTTCAGGTCGGTAGATATGTCACTGATAACCACACGCACACTGATATGACATCATATTCATATGAACGTACTGGCAAAAGACTAGGGTTCTTGCTGCTCCATCATGTGTGAGTAAAAATAAACACTTTCAAGATAAAATCTAAGGGCGGCTGGCAATGAGCACACGGAAAAAAATGAATTATACTAAATAAAGATTGATGTTCAATAAGCAGTGTTATGGTCACTAAGTATCACACTTTTAAGCAATGATACCTTTGTTTTGACAATCAATTCACAATAATCATTATTCAAATACTCAAATTTAAAGTTTATATGCAAAAAACTGGTATTATAAACATTAAAAATTACAATGTGCTTGTTGAAAAAATTGAATTGTAATAATTATTGAGTAAAAACTCAATCTTTATCGTTTAGGAAGTAAATATTCATAGTCTGAAAGCTAAAATATTCAAAGACAAATCATAAAATTTGTAAGTCAAACTGAACTTTTTAATATATTATATATAATGAAAATATACATGTACAGATCTCATATTTTATGTAGAATGAATATTAATTTATACTATTTCAATATTAAATAATGAATTCTCAAGTGTATTTAATATTAAAAGAATTATTAAATTTTATCAATGAGCTCCATGAAAATCTACTTAAGTGAAATAGTAAATTTTATATACAATACTAAATTCACTTTATACTTATTATAATCATCAGCTTGTAAAAAGTATATTTCGAACTCAACAATTTTATCATTTGCATTATAATTTTTCATGTTTGAAACCTGATTCTCTGACCCTTTCCTCGAATGCGCTTAGAGCCCATAGGATTTGTAGTCTATTATTAGCTACAAGCTTCTAAAGTTTACAGTGAAAGTGCCACCAAGTGAATTGCTAAGTGGTTATCTCTAAGAAAAATTAACAGAATAGGTAAGTGATGCATAGCAATAAAATATTAATTATTTACATTAATATCAATAAAGGTTCATTTGTATAAAGCATTGTTAAGGTTAATTACATTGTCAAATATTTGATCATGTGTTTCTAGCCCTACTTGCCGATTTTTTAATATAAATCATATTTTTATCCATAATTCCATAATAAATAAAACAACAAGTAGTTCGAACTCCTATCAACGAATTGAGAAATCATACTCCAAAAGTTAAACAAATTGAGATGTTGCTTATGTCCGATTAGTATGATGTAAGTATTGTAAGTTGACATTTGCACGAAATGAAGGAAGTTCATGATCTTATAACATGATTTATCTAAGAGAATTCGGTTAGATTGATAATATCCTGCAACAATAATGAAGTTTTCTATGAAAATGATCTGTAATTTGAGCTCAGGGAATTTTATAGAAACTTTTTTAGACTCTAAATTATTTATTTATTGCTTTATCTATAATTTCAACAGTGTGTCAATTTATTTTTCTAATGTGAGATATCCGTTTTGTGTGATACTAGATTTATGCCATAATAATTCTATTTCTAGACTACACATATCCCTGAAGAAGGCAATAATATCAACAATGTGAGCGAAACGTCGGTTTTTGTGTGAATAAAATTTTAAACTGTGACTGACTTCCAATCATCGTTTTCATTCATCACCCATCCAGTCGATCATCGCTTTGATATTATTTTATAGTAATAATTGTTTTTTATTTTAATTTTTTTATTTTACTTTTGTACTGAAAATGTAAGAGTATATTATTTTTTTAAATAAAAATTACCACTCTTGAAACAAAAGCTGTGAATATATTATTTATTTATTTCAGTTGACAAATTACTACTTACCGAACGAGTTATTGAGCCTTATTATAGCATATTTCATGTTTACAAAAATGCAAGGTAAGAAAAAAAATCGATCAATTTCTTCGAAATTCAATTATGAATAATTGGCTCTTGGATTTTAATTCTGTGTATTTTTTTTCATTCCAGTTTGACGTTTCGATCCTTAAACCGATAATCATCATCGAAAACAATAATACAAAAATAAACAAAGCAAAAATCTGGATAGTAAAAGATCTACAGAAGCCTTGACATGAAAACGTGGACTCAACATTTACAACAAAAAGAATCAATAATCTCCTGCAATTCATCCAAGTTTTAAGTAAAACCATGTGAGAGTACCTCAAACAAAGGGAAAAATAATTCAAGTCACAATGATATTTGTCAAGACTAATATTATAAATTCCTCTGCTTGAGGCTCTCTCGCGTTGTTTTTCTTCAAACCTTGAATGAATGTCGGAAGTTTATTGTTCTTTTTGTCCTAGATGTATAATCTACGTTTTCATCTGATCTGCTGTATATTTTTCATTATGTTGATACTTGCCGTGTTTCTTTTTTTCATAATTTACTGATGGTGATTCTTTGTTGAAAGATCGAAATGTCAAACTGAAATGAAAAAAAAAATACAATATTGCATTCAAGAACCAATTATTGATAAAAAAAATATTTATTGATATTTAAAAAAATGAAAATTCAAACTTCGATAAGTATATTGTACAAGTAAATAGTTTACTGAGAGAATTGCTAGTTTTTATTGTTTGAAATGACGAAATTTTAAATCAAGATAGGAATAATTACTATTATATATATTCAAAAAATAGTGTTGATACGTGAAATTCTATAAATGAGATTGGAGATTTTTAGTGTTTGAAACATTAAAATTTAAAGGTTGAGAGTTATTATTTACCATAGTCCCGGTTACATATTATATACTTCTATATGGAATTATATGTATAGGAATAGAAAATTTTATCATTTGGAACTTTAAAATTTGTATCTTGACTCTGTATTATTTTTCCTTAGAGATAATACATTTTAGTGGATCAAGGATATATTTTTCCACTTTTCACTTTGTAATAAGTGACAAATTTCGAGGCAGGTTCCGGGTTACTATTCAAAACATCAAAAACTAATAGAAATCTTACTAAATGTTGACATTTACTTTTTTCCGTGCAGCTCATTTGCATATCCTCTGTAATCTTCATTTATTATTTATTATGGAGGCAAACGTGGTTTTGAGTTCTGTTTATTTTGATCGTCTAGTTCCACATGTTTGTATCAAAATAATTCAGAAAGACTTGGCCTGAAAGTTGCTTCACTAGAGAACACTCGAGACATTGTGCCGTTTGATCAATAATCACCCATTTCCCATAATATTGCTAATATTCTACCCACAGTTATTTTCCCCAATGTTTTATTCTTTAGTATCTTGTTTCTTGCACGTCCTGTTGCAGCATCCCTCCAGCAATAGCTTACTATACCCCGCTACTCTGCGGTAAATCGGTTGAACGCCCTCACTTTCGTGTTCCTGCACCCTGTCTTCATACACGTGATGCTAGGCCTACTGAGACTATACCCTTGTCGCAGAATAGGTGCAGTGATGCCGTTGTATAACTCTTGGTTCACACAGTACAACAAAAAGTGATTGAGACAGCAAAATATCATTGCTGTATGAAACTAATACTGTGAAACTCGAGAATAGTTGGCTCATTTATTATCATCTAATCTGGAACAGTGGTATAGTTTGAATCTAGCGATGTAGACTGGAACTGGAGGCAACGAGTGAAAACTTTGAGCGTGGAGGCCCTATGGCGCTTGTCTGCTTGTCTGACACTGCAATCAATGCAGAGGTACCGTTCTGAGTGTTGTAAGAGAAATTTTGGAAAATATTTCATCCATCAGTTCTATTGTTATGGAGCAATACTATAACTGTAAATCTGATCAACTCGTCTTCAAAGTTTATTTTCCCCACTACGGTGAAACATTTGTGTTGGCGTTTTCAAATTCTTGTCAATAATACGTAAATCAAATTGTGATGGATTATTTACTAATGAATTAGGTAGAAGAACAGATGTACCTGTTAATTCAATTCAATTATAGACTGGTCGATTGTTCATCTGTTTAATTTGATTTAGATAAGATCTCGGGCCGTTTGTAATTATACTATAAATTATTAGTTAATTAGACTATAGATAAACTGCTTTTGGGGTAGGAACAAAATTCCTTCCATGCCTTTGCTCACAGGAAGATAATTTGGGCAATTATTTTCTGGAACGATTTGAATTTTCTAACAGGTGTGCGTTCGCTGAACAGATATTATAAGGCAATTTGGGCAAATGTGCTGCCATCATCGTTTATCTAATAGGCAACAGATTTTCTCATCATAATCAACACAAAACCACTCGTCTGTTAAATTTTAGTTATTTTATTCATGAATCTCAAAAATTAGTACGCAACTGTCAAAAACTGGGTCTCATAACAATATCAATGTTGAATTTCCAATAAGAAAGTATGAATATGATTACAATTTATTAGATAATAGGAAAAAACTTGGTCATTTCGGCACCAAAACGGCATTCCATCATGGGCTTATTCAAAAATTCATAAATTGCAGCATTCTTGGAATTTGTTCACGTTAAAATACAAAAGACATTACTTTAAAGATTGAAGTCAAAAAAAGAAAGAAGTTCGGAGCTGTGGAAGTCATGACGGTCAAATAAAACTTATTCCAATTGTGACGAATCCTTCCTTCAAAGTTCCGCCCCATTCACACATCCTAGTGCCTTCAGCTACCGTCTTTCATTTTGAGGTCAGTCTGTTGGAACACTACACATCCATTCACCGTAGCGTCATCAGCCATCAGCTAAAATGAATATTTCTTAATATTCCACAACATGTGGTTAAATATAGGTTATGATTGTGAATTTCCTGAAATACAACTCTGTAGAATATTCTATATTTTGTTTATTTCTGCTGCTGATTTTGTTGACCATGACTTTGACTTTGACTGAACAAATGAAGATTTGACGTTTGAAATTTTTGATGCTACTGACAAATGAATAAACTATCAACGTAAACAGATAATTTTAGTGTATTATTATATAAATGTCTCAAATGGATTATAACCGCTGTTAAGATGAATCAAAGCTGGAAGTCAAGTCAAAAATCTGTGTAAAAGAATTGGTACTTTTGATATGATTGCATCGTTTTCAAAATACCTCTTCTTCATCTTACTCTGAGAGCGCTAATTCGAAATGTATCTGAAAGACGCAAGTAAGATAATGTTCAATTGAACTTAGAGTATAAATAAAGCCTTGCAGCCTATTTAAGTCATTTTAAGTCCAGTCTTCTGTGTTTACCGTCCAAGTGAAGTTTAGTGCTGAGACCGTTGAGAACAACTGTACAACACGATCTGTGAGTTCGTTTGTTTTTTGAAGTCCGTAAAAGTTACCTTTTGCTGTTTTGAGCTTGAAATTATTTTACTTGTTGCTGTTTCAACTTAGAATCATTTTTCTTTGGAATAACGTAGCATCATTGCTAGAGGAGTCTCCGTTGATTTCACAGTGTTGATTTTGATTTAACATAGAGCCACCGCTAAATAAGTCCTCGTGATTACGCTGTGTTAGATTGATTAACGTAGCACTACCGCTGTTTAAGTCTTTGTTGACTTCACAGTGTTGGATTAACTTAACGTAGTGTCACCGCTGATGAAGTCTTCGTGATTGTTTTGACGTAGAATACCGTTGAGGAGGTCATTGTGGGCTTCACAGCGTTGAACAACTTCATAGAATCATCAGTTAGAAACCAATTTTCGCCGTCTTCGACCATATGTACAGCCGTCTTGTCACCGTCGGCCTCAAGCTATACCGTCACCTGCTCTAATTCCTACAAAATATATGTTGTATGTTCATCTCCTGCTGATCCTTTTGACAACCCTTATTCTTCCCCTCGGAGCTATCCAGCCGTCTGCCTTCAGAAACTGCGTCACCAACCGCATTGGCGCCGCCCGAGCATACCGTCTACAGTTTTGAAAGCGACGCTAAGGTAACAACCTTGCCAGAGCGAGGTAGCGTTACACAAGTTTACTGCTGAAATTTTGACTCTTGCCAAGTTATCAAAATCGTTAAGTTCTACATAATTGTAACACCAACATATACAAAAAGAATTTGATTATGTTACCAAATAGAGTTGCACAGAGCTTTATAAGTTGAATCTAGATGTTGAACGGATTCTCAGATATCAGAAAATGAGCTAGTAATTTTTTCACACTGAGGAAATCGAGAAATTTTCTCTATTGATACTTCCAAATCAAGCTTTGCAATTCATTTACATTGCTTTGACTTGATGTATCGTCTAAGGACAGATTTACATTTATTTGGGCAATACATCGTCTCAGCTTGTCGACAGATATGGCTGCAACATTGTCTGATTCCAAAATATTTTGCATATAAATTTCTGACTGAGGTCATAGATAAGAAAAGAAATCTTCATTGATATTGGTGTATATATTGTATGTCTCTCTTTCATTCACTACTCAACTGCAGTATCGACGAGCTTTAGGCGAGAATGTCGATCTATTCTGGTTCTTGTTCTTTGATGACTCAATTTTGTTTCTGAAATTATTTGATGCTTGATTATTCTAATTTGTAAATATCCGGTTAAGAATAAAAATCCTCATCCATTTGATATTCGGCTGAAAGAGAAACTGACCAAAATTCGATTGGAACTGGAACTAGTTGGTATTCAATCAACACTGAAACTAGCCGGTGTTTAGTTAGAGCTCACATTCCTTTTTGGAAATCAAATCCATCCTCTTAAAAACAGAATGTCATTACACATCGATGTACTGCAATTCCTAAGACAGTTATAGTAATTAAGTTATAAAGATTGTTAAAAGGACAATAATGCCTGAGGTCAACAGTGTACTCTCCGAGGGCCTTTGGCCCGAGGTGTGTACGTTGACCGCAGGCATTATCGTCCGTTCATTTCCCGTGGTGCCTTTAATGTTTAATGTCCGACTAATGTACTATTTCAATCGGAATTTTTAGCAATGTATGTCCTGTCATTGTGATTTCTGTCAGAAAAATTATTCTAGTTACTTGCTGTAAGTGGGGAACATGATATTCTTGATGTTATTTTCGAAAATTATGCCCTCAGGTATCATTTGTTCCGTAATAACTCTAAAATCAGTATTATTATGACAACAATAATAAACTAGTCGAACATTAAACATTGAAGGCACCACAAGAGTTGAACAGACTATAATGCCAGAGGCCCTCGGGAAGTACACTGTTGACCTCGGGCATTATTGTCCTTTCAACACCCTTAATGACTTAATTACTATAAAGATTGTCACTTTCTTATTAATTTTGAGCATATGTTCTTGAGGCAGTACAATTTTCATGTGTTTATGTTTGAGTCTTAAAATATAGGCCTTTTTATATTACCGGCATGGATAACATATCAAAAAGTAAGTCAGGAATAGTAGAATATCACAGCGCGAATTGCACCTTACAGCTTGAAAAGTGGGTAGCTAACAAGCACAAAATACAAAATTATTCATGCTTCACTCTTGATCATTATTTCAAAATTCAGCATTAATACTTGCAATATTATCAAAGAATTAAGATTGGGGGAGAGAAATAATTAATTTCGACATGAATGATTCATAAGTACATTAGTAAATTTGTCAACAAGCAGAAACATTTACCTCTAATTACATATTTATCACCAAACCAACCATTCAAATCCGCTGTTTCCTTACAGCCATCCAACATCGTTGATGTGCGCGACACCTGTCAAAATCATACAAAATTTACATCGTTCTGTAATCCCATCAAAGGGTATTAACTGCTTACATTTGGCGCTTACCAGCTATCAAAATGCGCAGTGAGGAAAAGCTTTGAGGGAATATTACCGGAGTAGGGGCAAAGAATTTTGTTGGGATGGAAGCGACGTTTTGTGTGGAGGATTTTATAACCGGATTGTAACCTAAGATAGTGTTTGGCAATTAAGAATCGATTTTGCGTGTCACAGTATGGAAAAAGAGCTGTGCTTCTGCTATTTTATTGCTGGATATTAGAATTTTCACTGAGGAAGCTGTTTGAAGCTGTTGATTTGTGTGTGAGTGAATTGTGCTAATTTTATTTGAAATATACCATGTCCTCATGAATTAATGTGTGATAATAACATGAATTATCACAGCTATATCACAATACACGAATTATTTATCATGACACAAAGTTCAGCAAACATAATAATTAGTGTTATTAATAAATCGCTCCATTAAACAATTTCATGGCAGACACTTGCGCATCAGTTCTAGCTAAATTGATAATTTATTGTGAACTAGTTCATATTTTATGCAGATTTAATAACAGTATCAGTCAACTTCAAATAGTTCTAAAATTACTTTCTCAACTGAATTTTCCTCTCTGGCGTTTGAGTAAATGTAAACCGACTTGAAATGAATAATAGATCAAAGCCGCACATGCATTAGACAGAGTTCTTCTAAATTTACGTGATTGTCTATCTGAAATAAACACGAGTTGGGCATTACGTTGCAAAATACCAACGTATTTTTGACATTCTTGATTGATCGTTTCTAATATAGTAGGGCGAATAGCACGCGATAATTACGACTTGTATACAAGATATAGTGGGGAAAGACTTTACTGTAGCTAAGTTCGTCCACGAAATATCGTCCGAGGTTGAAGCTAACCTGAGGAATAATGTAGAAATTTGAAAAAGGTCCAGTGTGTCGAAAATGAATGAGAAATCTTTTGTATAAAATCTCATTTTCAACCAATGAACATAGATAGGTAGCACTGGCAGCAAAATTCGTAATATAATCATAAAGATTGCTTCCATTAATAAATTAATCTGTTAGATTTGCTTCTAACAAAAGGGGATATATTGTTTGATTGGATTGGGTACTAAAATATGAGTGAATTATCTACTAATGTAATTTTGGGTAATTCCAAACATTATTACAAAATACTGATTCCATATTATTTTGTTTGATGGTATTGAATTTTATGACGCCCGCTTCGATTCCATATTGATTCATTAATTGTTTACAATTTAATAAATGTGGATTCAATGTGTTTTAAATGATCCGTTTTGAAACACAATAACAGGGTATTGAATTCGCGGGATTTAAATTGATATAAATTGTTGTGCCTAATCTACAATATGTATTTTATGAACATATATTCAATTAGGTATTAGGTATAAGAATAATGCTTTAGTTATTATTATTAAGGCATGAAAAACAAAAGTAAACAGTCAGTTATCTATCTTTCGTTCGAAGTTTAGTTTCCAAAGTCAAGCTCAGATTATTGATTATTTGAAGTATGGTTGCTAGTCAAATTTTAACTCCCATTTTAATGAGGGTTCAGGTGTGTATGAGTATTGAAAAAGTTTAGATTCAGTTTTTTTGCAAATAATGGTCTTTTCTGGATACAATATTCTTGCTTGTATTGAAAATTTGAAGGAAAGTGTATTACCTATAGCACCAGAAAGAAGCTGCTGAGAGAATAATCGGAGGACAGTTTAACTCCCAGATAATGGCATACGCGAATTTACATATCCTTATGTCAGGAGAGTTGTGTATAGATTCATGAAAACATGGAAATACTACCGATGAACTAGAATCAACAATTCATGGGAAAACTCATGACGTCATGATATAGTTTATTTATAGAGGCTTGAAAGTTTTATGAAGATACAAACTATATGATCCGCCAATTGATGCTGTTCGCAAGTGAAGATGATGATTATAAATTTTCCCGCTTTTTGTTAATCATGGTATATAGCAAAATTGTGTTTTATTGTTATTATTTGATGACACATATGTCAAACACTGACTTCGAGCTCAAGAAACTGACCTCTGGAAGACTTTTCCAGCTAAAATTGTCCGCTAGGTGGGACATGTGTCCAGAATCTCTAAAAAGACATCAAGAAGCTATCTCTACGAATTTGGATAGAACCTTAGTTTATCTTTGAATTCACCAGTTAATGATTTATTCGTTGATTGATGAAACTGAATTATCTTTACTTGCGAATCAGATAAATCAACGAATTGCACTTTATATTCAACATAATACACAACGTTTCGGTGACAGATCTGTTGCCATCATCAGGTGAACTGATACTACTGAATATTCCTTAGCCTACGAGTTTCATATCTGGTAAAATGAATATGATCAAGTGTGATGAGTGAGTCTTGCGTGTTTGGTGAATGGTCAAGTGTGACAAATACTCCTGACGTGATAGGTGAGTCAAGGGAAGAGAGTCGGGGCTTTGGACGTGGTTCAGTGAGTGGTTGTGATTCCTGGATTTCTATCTTGAAAGATAGTTCCTCAACTATGAACTGCTTCCAAATGGGTCCAATTTTGACGCTGGCTTGACTGAACACTGTTTCTCTGTTTTACATGATATAGGCAGCTTCTTCGAAACTTCTCTTGAGGTTGATTTTCCTTCAGCTATTACTCATTTCCCATATTTGCAATTAATGTTTCTCTGGATGGTAGCACAAGACCAAGACTCACTACACATAACAGCAAACCGCCTCATTAATATGGTCTGCCAAAAATCCATAAGAAGGGCACACTTCTCAGACCTATCAGCTCTAGGGGATCACCATGTTATAACCTGGTGAAATTTTTGTTATCAACTATAACACCGCTGGCTTGAGGCAGCAATACTCTCATAAAAGATTCTCAGACCCTTATCCAGATTATGGAGAGTGTCAGCTTCAATGTTCATGTCGGAGGGTCCATTAAAATCGTAGAAGAAAGATCAAAAAGGATGATGGCCTAGAGAACACTACAAATATATCTGTCCATGCAATCGTAGAGCTTCTGAAATGCTGTTTGAAAGCTACCTACTTCCAAGCTTCCCCAGACTTCTACCAACAGGGCAACGGAATAACAATGGGGTCACCACTTTCTCCATTTGTCGCCAATATATAATATGTGGAATTCTATGAAAAAATGGCCATGGAAACAGCACAGGTTAGACCAAAGAACACACATTCATCATCTGGAATCAAAGTGAACCAGATATCCAGGAATTTTTCGACCATATCAGTTCTTTCAGAACCAACATCAAGTTAACAATGGAAAAGCAAATCCAGAGATGTCTACCTCTTCTAGACGTAATGGTTGAAACCAACACACACAGGAAGATATCTAAACTTCCAATCTGATCACTCAGAAGCGACGAAGATTGGAGTGGCCAGAGCAAAGAGTCACTGCAATACAGAAAAAGACTACAAAATCAAGGTGAAGAAGATCTGCAGCACGCTGAGAACAAATTACTATCTGGACGATAGAATCAACAAGATACTGAAGAAGCATGGGATGGCATCTACATAAAAGAAGGACGAAAAGGAAGGCGTAGAACTATATATTCCATATGTTATTGGCGTTTCCTGAAGAATTAAATGAATATACAGCAAATACAATATCGAGATAAGATTTCGGATGAAAACAACACTGAAAAATGTAGTCGCAACAACTGCGCCACCACCAATAATCAAATCCAGGAAAGGAATCTACCAGATACATTTCGAATGTAGAAGATCAAATGTCGGAAAAAGCAAGAGACCTTTAAAAACCAGGATAAAAGAATACACAGTAAAAAAAAAATTTGAAATCAGGCATTGCAAATTACACATGAGAAAACAAATTCGTCAAGACCGGGCAAAAGTAAAACCTGAAAGAAAACACACGTTCAAGATAAAATTCAAAGAGGCTGTCTATACTGTGTATAACAGAGGAATAGTGATCAGCCTCATTTCACGAGATATGAAGCTCGTAAACTTAGAAATATTCAATAGTATCAGTTCATCTGATGATAGCAACAGATCTCAGTTACCGAATCGTTGTGTATTATGTTAACCGTGAACTTGTATTATTCGTGAATTTATTCGATCCACAAGAAAATTGAAGTCCAAGATTCAGTAGCACCAATTTATAACGAACCCTGATACCCTGTAATAGTAGATACCTAGTGAATTCAGTTGAAGTACATGGACAAAAAACTGCTAAATGATACATTGAGAACTGTTAGCCTAAAGTGTTTAGAAGAATTCCGAAGAAAGCGATGTACTCACATCATAATGGATCATTACATACAGCAACTGCAATACTTCAGTTCCAACTGAAAAAGAAATTCAAATGATTGAACACTCCTCATACTCACCTGCGATGACATCACGAGATGATGACTTGATGTTGACATGATGACTATAATCGATTTACTGAGGAAACTGGACATGTTCTCGATTTAATCTGTCATGAGAACTTGACAAAGATCAACCCATGCTATCCTTCCATAAAAATTGAAGATGTCAAGCACTGAAGGCGCAAGACGAAACGGGTGTATTTGTTGTTAGGCAGATCATTGAAGACTATTGTACCTGCGACTTAAAAACGAAAATTCACTTGGCCTACATCGGCAGAAATTATCTTTTTAGGAGCCCATCGCACACTTTGTCACCTCTATATTTGATTAGACCTGTGATAACCGATACGTATGGTAATTAAATGCCCTTTTGGTATCTGTGCGAAATGTTCCCTCAAAGACCATTATTAAACAAGAGGTAGAAAAGCCGGCTCACTAAGGGAATAGGAACCCAAAGACGTGCGCATGAGCGTAATTCGTACGCGTAATTCGTACGTGTTGCTTTAGTCAGTGGCATTCAAACAGAGTGCATTCCATCTAAATACGTAGAAGTGTGTGCCTCGCGGACAACAATCACCACTTTACTGCCTTCCAATCCTAGTTGGCTTAAAAAGCTCGGTTTAGGTTATGTTTCGGTTGTTTTTATTTTAAACAAAAAAAAACATACATTTTCTTTGTTTTAATACTAGTTTACACCGTTTTAGTGCCACTAGAAAATTTCTGTGCATGCTGATACCGCCATCTCTTTGTGACTTTTGGAACTTCCTTGGGTTCCTATTCCCTTAGAGTACCGAAAAGCCTCCACAAAATTCTCTACATGCATTTTATAACATCCTAGATCGAATTAGATTCGCGTGAACTCATCATTACATCTTATATTTGTTTTTCTTCTACGGAAGAGTCTATACATTTTGCTCATACTCTAATTAGTCGTTATTTGGGGAGTATATTCTAATTTATCCATGTCCATTAGATTCGTGGATTCAAACATTTTTGAGTGGGGTGTCACTTTCTCACTATTATATAGGGGCAAGATTATTCTTTCATCCAGCTAAACTTCCGAATTTGATTTATTTTTCGAAAAACCAAATGAAATGGGAAATGAGATAATGATAGAAGGATGAATCTTATTGTGATTCATTCACAATTCTTGAATGAATACTTCTGTAATTATCCTTCCTTATCGCTTCATCAATCATTTCCGTTTTAAAGGATGTCTGCACAGGTGTAATGGCGGATGCGTGGCTAATGACGTCCAGGAAACAAGGGAATGAGTTCTGCCTTTCGACTTGGCCAGGTACATGAAGTAGAACTAATAATGAACAAATTGCAACGCCAGATTGCTCTGTTGAACTAACTTAACGATAGATAATTCGACGATTCAGCGAGCACTTTGATCGCAGATAATTAATACCACAAGGAACAATACAACCTAATATGTCCTCTGTAAGAATGCAACTTATGTTTATAATTGAAATCAATAATTCATAACATTACAGAAATGCATTTTTTCAGCGCATTTTTTGTGAAAAGTTTCTCAGCAACTATACTATTTACAGACTTGAAACTGGTACTAAATAGAAGCTGCTGTTTCGTAGGTTTGCACAAATTGCTTTAATTCAAGCTCAGTGATTGTGGAAGATTCAATTATTCAATTACTTGTTTCAAGTGGAACAATGTCCATAGATATATATGACATTAGGGATATGGCAACTAAAGATTAATAAAGTGGATAAAAATTTAGTTACAACTTTAACCGTGCGTGTCACTACTATTATGTACAGTTGTCTAGACTGTCCGGGATTCATTCAATGACTTGTTTGACGCGAATTTGAAACTTATTAGAATGACTCATTATTATTGGATGAAATTTGGCTCACTTTTGGTGTTTTTTTTTTATATAGCTTTGATAAAGATCAAATTATCATTTTAAGGTACAGCACATGACCTCCTGTCAGTCAATAATTGAACAATGAAGATTAAAAGGTATTTTTGAGTTTGTACATGCATAAATTATGTACCTATCAAATAGTCAACTTCAAACTAGTACTAAATGGAAGCTCCTGTTTCGTAAGTTTGCCCAAACTGCTTAATATCAAGCTCAGTATTTGTGGGAGATGGTTCTTTGCGAAATCTCTGAAGTAACAAGCATTCATGAGCTTTCAAAAATGCGCTTTCATCATCTAGATGATTCTGCAATTTTTTAATGATCTACCTCCCCCACTTTCTTTTTCTAATGCAGTAGCAAAACATGAATCTATTCGAGAAAAGCTTCATATTCCCAATATTATTGATTTTCTTGATATCCAGATAGCCATAATCCTCTCTATCTATCATTTGGGCTATCCATCCCTCTATCATATCATCATTTTCATATTGTATATAAGCAAACCCTCGCTCGACGAATACTGTTTGATACTATATAACCCAATTTATTGGTTTAGAGTGTATGACTATTTGTGAAAGTGGAGCCTCGACGCTTCTACTAGTTGGTTACAACTATAATATCGGTGTAAAGCTACTGTCACAAGAGTTAATTGGGTTGATAGGTTATGTTGCTAATTATGTGAAGTTGGCAGCAATGAATATGAGTATAAGTTCTAATTGACGTTTATTTGTGTGGGAACTGATGAACTCACAACTTTCGATGCAGTTTTGATGAGCTAGTTCTGTTTCTATATTAAATAAATCTCAGGTGTGTGACACTATGAGTTTTTGAGTATAAATGAGATCTTGTGACCGAAAGTCAAGTCTTCTTAGTAGTCGTTCCAAAATGCGCTTCTAACAATTCTATATCAACCTAACTAAATCCTTCAGATTCCTTAATGTCAACAAGGATAATCTCGTTAAATTGGCTTTGTGAACCTCGTAAAAATAGTCTTTATTGCTCATGAGTGTAGGCAGGAATGTCCTTTATTACAAATATGAGCCCTCGTAGTAGGCGAAAGTACCGAGAATTAATTCAGAGATGGCGTTGAACATCTGATACATTCAGTGGGACAACTTTATAGATCGCAGTTTGAGGATATTCATCAACTACAGTTTGCATCTAAATCATGATCTTTTCACATTTGTAGGATATATAGATCGAAATAATACTTTTTCATGCAGCCGCATGTAAACTGGGTAAATGTAAGCAAATGCACGATTTCAGTGAAACACTATTCAAATTATCAGTATCTTGAACGTTCGTAGGATAATTGAAAACTAATCTACCATATTAAGGCCAATTAACAATGTGCGTAAAATAAGGAGTACGTAAAGACATAAACGTAAGAAATTATGTACGTTCACAATGGTCGTGACGTAAAATATCAAAATAAAGTGTTTCTTCATTTTACGTTGGTACAAATTAGGGTTATTGGTGTATTGTGTTGGTTTCTCCGACTGTCCTTCTCAAATATTCTGTTGATTTCGATTCTGTTTCGTGTTAATTGTTTTTTTTTTGTTCCATTTTTAACAGTTTGGAGTATAGTTTGTTTTGTTTTATTGTATGATGTCTGAAAAAGATCTTGCGATTGTTCCATTATTATTGAAACTGCGTTATAAAGATCGCCAACGAGAGGAATATTAAGACGAGGAAGAAATTGTTGCTTTTTTTATTGATAATTCTATGTCAATCATATTTAAAACACGTTTCGATCGAGAATGTTGTCAACTGTCAGATGAAAACATGTGTTTAAAGTTGACGCATACGCTATTAGTTGTTTCGTACGTAAACATAACATAAAGTTGAATTTATCTCAATTCTACGTTTTCATTATGTAGCTCTTATGTCAATACCTAAACGTAGGAAATACATAAGAGTATTGAGAACACGGGCATTGAAATACAGTAGTTCAACTTTACGTTTATGTTTACGGTTACGTACTCCTTACCTTTACGCACATTGTGAATTGGCACTAAAAGGCCAAACTGTTGATATCCTACTTCATGTCTGATTTTTCTTTGATAATTATTGACGGTCAGATTTGGTTGACCTTTGAAATCACATTCATCAATTTATATTAATATAACATGTATACATTGTGCATGTGTTCAACAAGCTTTATAAGAATTTCTATCAAAATAAAATGAACCATGTAACTGATATTCTCCAAGCTCAATCTTTTGCGCAGTAATACAAAAATTAGCGCTAGTTATTAATAGCAATCTAAGACTATTTATTCATTCATACTCTTGCTTTCTGAATGGATTGAAATTCAACTACCCGAAGCTATCATAACTTCTCTCTGATATTCCCGGAATCCCTTATCCAAGTCTAGTCTCTTGAGTATAGTGTATTCTGCGGTCGGTGCGTGACAAAAGGGACAACTTTATTGTGCAAGGCGCTGAGCTTCAAGAGAAGGGAGAAGTAGTGTGCATCTACCATTTCCTCTTATCTAACCGGTGATGATTAGATGCAGCTACTATATTTGAAGCAACTAAAATAAGGGCACTTTTGTCATGCTGATATTTAGAAGGTCTGTTTTATGTTCTACCCGAAAGTTATCTACCATTTTAATGGTGTCCAGTTTTAATGGCTTTGTGAGACCAGCTTTCATTGCTTTTAACGATTATATAATAATTATTACTTGGAATATGAGGATACCTTTACCTAGTAAACGATAATTCAAGATGGCGGCAAATCCCCTCACTACATAGAGGGTTGAAATTTATATGAATGTGCGTCAAATGATCTTCTGTTGAGATGCAGTCCATAAACACTGTCTTTTATAGTTATCAGAATTTAATTAGAATGATTTCCTAAAAACATGCCTAGAAAGGTTGAAAATTATTATAATTTTTTCACTAAATCTTGTTGGTTGTGATGTTTTATGACCAATACAGTAACAAAAGTGCTTAAATTAGTCACCAAGGACATCTTGAACTACGTTAACCAAAATATGTTACAAAAAGATTCACTATTTAGGGAATAACACATCATAACACGAACATATTACCTCGCCGTACCAAAATGCACTCAACATCTTGGCCAACGTTGCTTCGCCCTTTTTAGAATCGTTTAGCAGTCTAGGTTCATTTTCTGAGCGGAAGAAGTTACATTTGAATATATATTCGACTATCAATTTGTTGTGTGGTGTATCATGGCTAATTTAGGAAGAGAACAATAAGACTTCAGAAATTTCAAGTCAATAACAAATAAGGTGGTGATTTATCTAAATTCAAATGACCAAAAGTTATAACAAATATCACTTTAAAATCAAATAGTTACTTCGTGAACGTCATTCCGGAAACGCTTTTCAAATGAGCAAAAGTTATACCTTATATCACTTTATCATTGGAAAGTTATCTCGTTAACGTCATTCCAGGAACGTTTTTTAAAGGACCAAAGGTAATAATAGATATAACTTCACAATTGGATGGTCATCTCTTGAACGTCATTCCGGAAACGCCTTTCAAATGACCAACAGGTACAACAAATATCACCTCATAATTGAATAGTTTTCTCGTAAACGTAATTCCGGGAACGCTCTGCAGATGACCAGGAGCTATAACAAATACCACTTCATAATTGAATAATTATCTCGTAAATCTAATTCCGGGAACGCTTTTCAAATGACCAGAGGATATGACAAATATCATTTTTTAATTGAATAGTTATCTCGTGAACGTCATTCCGGGAGCGTTTTCCAAATTACCGGAACAAATAGCAAATATCACTTTATAATTAGATAGTAATCTCGTGAACATCATTCCGAAAACGCTTGGAATGACCAAAAGCTATAACAAAGATCACTTTATGATTGAATAGTCATCTCGTGAGCATCATTCCGGGAACGCTTTTTGAATGACCAGAAGCTATAACAAATATTACTTTATGATTGAATATTTATCTCGTTATCGTCATTCCGAAAACACTCTTTGGAAGATCAAAAGTTATAACAAATATCACAAATAGTTACCTCTTGAACGTAATTACGGAAACGTTCTATGGATGACCAAATGTATAGCAAATATCACTTTATGATTGAATAGTTATCTTATGAACGTCATTCCAGGAACGCTTTCCAAATAACCAGAAGTTATAGCAAATATCACTTCATAATTGAATAGTGATTTCGTAAACGTCATTTCGGGAACGCTCTGCAAATGACCAGAAGTTATAACAAATACCACTTCATAATTTAATAGTTATCGCGTGCACGACATTCTTGGAACGTTTTTCGAATGACCAAAAGGTATAACAAATATCACTCTATAATTGCATAGTTATCGAGTGAACGTCATTCTGGGAATGCTTTTGAAATGATCAAAAATTATAACAAACATTACTTCATAATTGAAAAGTCATTCTGGAAACGCTTTCAAAATGATTAGAAGTTATTAGAAGTAATATTTTATAATTAAATATTAAACTCGTAAACGTCATTTCGGGAGTGCTCTCGAAATGACCCATAGTTATATTATACATCACTTCTCAAATGACCAAAGGTAATAACAAATATCAATTTATAACTGCATAGTAATCTTGAAGGAAGCGCTCTAAGCCCACTACTATTTCTTTGTGTGATGGATAATGTTATTAAAATTTGCCACAAAAGAATGGATAAATTCATCATTGGGTACAGAAATCTCCAGCCAGTATCCACAGAAGCATGCGCGTTTGCAGACGACGTAATACTGTTCGCTAACTCAAAGGAAAATCTACAGAAAAACCTCAACGTGTGGGTGGAAGTACTTACATTTCCTCATTTCCTACAATCTAAACATAACAAGAACGAAATCAGATACAGTCGATTCTTCCTTCTCATCTAGCAGAAACTTCCGACGAATAACCTGAAATAGCGTTCAATTAATTATCAGATTGTAGATTTCATAATTAGGTTATGCCGGAGTCAAACCATTTAACAGTTACTATCTAAGCGCAGTGTACAGCTTGTTGAACAAAACATCTGAAACAACTGTGTTTTTAAAGCTTTGTGCATTTGGACATACATAATTTATAAATATGGATAATTAGCAAGTATCTTTGCAGATGAATCTAAAATGTTGCATTTATACCAGCTAATGTACGTTGGAATACAATATTAGCTAAAGTCTGTGAAATCTGAAGTGAATAAACAAAGTATTTCATATCGAGCTCGTTTAAATACTTGAATTATTGAAACAATGTCTTTGCTCTCTACTGTTTTAAATATATTCAGAATATAGTGTTCAGTATGTTGATAATCCTTTTATTCAAGATTTTTCTAATAGGAATGTGGTCAAGGGATTATAAAAACAGAAAACTATAAATTTGATAGGACGTTTTGGCGCCGAAACGGCTCGCCATCATCAGCTGGTAGATGTAGATATCTTCACCAGCTGCTCGAGGCAGCTTCGTACAACCAACTTCATTTGTAATAATAATGACGATCGTTCACCGCGTTGCATACGATACTTCTTGTAACTCCACATAGTTTTGTGAGAAACTCATTGTACCAAAGCTTAATTGATACTTTTAAAAATCTCAATGTTCTTGTATTCCAAATAATGTTTTATCATTTTATCCGTACTTCTGGGAATCCTCCTATCATCCAATTTTCTTCCACTTCACGTTTATCTCTTTCTTCGGCTTGTTTCGCTTTCCAACGAATTATGTAATTATATCTGAATAATACATAGCAACGTTGAATCGTTGAAAATCATGGGAAAGACGCTTACTTACCGTGTGCACAGGATACCACAGTTTATGTAATTTTTTTGTTAGGTCATAAATGTGGATTGTAAAGTGGAATATTATCAGTGGAGGGATTACAAATAATTATTCATTACCAGAACCGAAATCTTTCAACAATATTAATTATAGTTTCAAGAAGGAATACCTGTACTTTTTATCTTTTATGTATCATTAGCGCTTTGTTTCCGGTAACAAATATAATTTCCGCCACAAGACAAGTTTATTTCATCAGCTTTTACTATAAATTCTGGGTTGGATTCTTAAAATACCATTATTTCTTGTAATAGTTTTATCAGGAAATCTTCTTCGGGTGTTGTGTGTCTTAGCGGCAGGCAAGGCGGATCCAAGGAGGTGCAGATGTCTAAATTACCGACTGGGTTCACTAATCGTCCGACCACTTGTCACAGAAAGTGCTCCGCCTTGCTCGGAGCCCTGGGGAACACCTAACCAAGGTTCATTTCTTTCTAAACTTTTTTCTTTTCTTCACAAGTTGTTTTGTTCGACCAATGATTGAACTGAGCTCGATGTAACTGCTGGGGTGTTCGCAGACGTGTGAACAATATGAATTCTGTTTTTATTCACCAATAAAGAGAGAATAGCAAAAAACAATAGCTTTATTAATGGAGTACACTGATGATTCATGATTGAATCATATCAAGAGAATACAGGAGTGATAAAAACCAAATTCATTTAGATGATGATGTTCTATACCTTAATAAGAATCAATAATCAGCGAAACTCTTATATGTGGATCATATAGATCTTGGATAGTCACGCAGGCGTCCAGCACTTATGCACATAATGGTGCAGGAAGGACACGATTCCTTTGATGTATTAAACATGTCGAAAAAAATTTGCTTTGCCCAGTTGGTTGCTATGGAGACTGAAGGTCGAAACTCTTATGCTTCAATATTCTTGAATACTGATTCCCAAGACTCTATGGCTAACAATTCTGAATTTATACGCGAAATTTGAAAATATTCGAACTGAAGTGCATTTCCGCTACAGTCGATATTCATGAGAATAGTAGGCAATCATTCAGATGCTACAGCAGACTGAAATACTGAATTTCAAGTCTGTTACATAAAGTGCACCTACAGCACAGCCGATTGATACAAAAGTAGAAGACAATCATTAAGATGCCACAGTAATTTCAAATGCTGAATTTCAGTATCCTACGGCTGATCATTCCGAATTTATGCGGAAAATTCAAAAAAAAATTCAATTAAAGGGCACAAACGTTTGCAACGATAATGTCCTAAATACTGAATTTCAACATAAAGCGTTGGACGCGTCTTGGTATTTGCAATATCAAAACGGATATTTCCATTGAAATTTCAAATTTCGTCAGTTTGTACAAGTGAAATGAATATTTGTGCCGCATACGGAGCTCAAATAATAGAACAAAGCTGGAATTCATCATTAAATTTCTGGTAAAATCAACTTGCAATCTAGAGCATTCCCAAATTCACATTCACAGTACGGAGCCCTTAATCATCACCTTGTGTTATTCGTATTTTATGATATCAATTATATATTATCATATATTGAAAGTTTTGGTCATATATTTTGAGAGCCGCAGGAAAAATTATTAGGAACTCAATGGTTTGAACAAGTTAGCCCATCCCAACGTATTAAAATATTCATTATAAGTGGAGATTTACTGTGAGAATGTATTTTATTAGTGCTTATAGACAAAACTATATGATTTTTTTGTGAATCCAATGAGTTTTTATAATAAAATTGTGTTTTAGACTCACTAACATTTGTGGTTATTGTGTATAAATATCCAAAATTGAACTGTCCTCGTTTTTGCTGTTTATCTACAAGAAAGTACCAGAGGAGAGCATTAGGATCTCCTAAAATAAGGTTAGAAAAATTATACTTATCATTGTTATCTTATAAAATATGATTCATTAGGAAATAACGATACCATATTCAGTTTTATTCAAAAAATTAGGTCTGTTAGTATCAATATTTGATCTTCGATGTATAATGGCTATTGAGGTAACAACTGTTCAAAATCGGAATTCTTGACTCATCTATTCGATTTTGTAGATTGCCATGTATTACAGCTCTGAGTTGATACAAGCAAATTCAGATATAAACCAAAAATCATATCAGCTCGGTTTAGCATGGCTTTGTAAGTTGTAGATCAACAGTTTCGAATCTGACAAACTTTACGCAATATATCTATGATGCCTTTGACAATAGAGTACAGGTTATTACTACAGACTTCGAAAAATCTGACGTGGACATCAGGTGACTTGATTGTACATCATTGGATATACAGGGTGTAACACGGAAAATAAAACATAGGCGTCTAACATGGGAAATCAGTTTTTCTGTGCTCATTGCTCCCCAAATTATCTTAGACAAAAAATTTCAAATGGATATTGTAGAGCAAAATTTCTGTACCGAGTGATTAAGGAAAAAAATCATTTATGGTGGGATTCTTAGCATTATCTTAAATTTCTATAACGTTACAGATCTATAAGCTTATTGGAATCCATAAGTGAAGATCTTATAGATTCTATTGAAATGGTATTCTAAACAATTTTCTATAAGTTATGACGTCATGATACTACCGTTCACTGGAACTTACAGTTCAATGTTGTCAATAGGTTAGGAAATAATTTTTACTCTTGGATTTTCAGCGCATTTTTTGGAAAAAAGCGCTATTATATTCACTTTGGCTGTCTGGCTGGCTGTCTGGCTGGCTGGCGTGACGCTGAGCTCTTAGCAACTATACTATTTACAGACTTGAAACTGGTACTAAATAAGAGCTGCTGTTTCGTAGGTTTGCACAAATTGCTTTAATTCAAGCTCATAGTGAATGTGGAAGATTAAATTATCCAATTACTTGTTTCAAGTGAAACAATATCTACAGATATATATGATATCAGGGATATGGCAACTAAAATTTATCAAAGTAGATAAAAATTTAGTTACAACTTCCGCCGCGGGTGTCACTATTATTATGTACAGTTGTCCAATCTGTCCGGGATTCATTCAATGACTTGTTAGACGCGAATTTGAAGCTTATTAGAATGAATTATCAATATTGGATGAAAATTTGTTTACTTTTCATGTATTTTTTTTTATATAGCTTTAATTAAGATCAAATTATCATTTTAAAGTACAGCACTTGACCTCCTGCCAGTCAATAACTAAACAATGAAGACTTAAAGGTATTTTTGAGTTTGTACATGCATAAATTATGTACCTATCAAATAGTCAACTTGAAACTAGTACTAAATGGAAGCTGCTGTTCCGTAAGTTTGCCCAAACTGCTTGATTTCAAGCTCAGTAATTGTGAGAGATGGTAATTTGCGAAATCTCTGAAGTAACAAGCATTCATGAGCTGTCAAAAATGCGCTTTCATCATCTAGATTATTCTTCCATTTTTTACTTCTTTATTGCAATCATGCAACTCTTGTTTAGACAAGACTTCAATTTGTACAATGCAACGTTTCCAGATCTTTATACTTTGTAGCACTTTCTGGAGTCCCACAAGGTTTTGCGCTTGGTCCCTTGCTATTCATTTTGTTTGTCAATGGTTTTGTAATGTGGTGAAGCACGTGGAATGTATTATGTATGCCGACGATTTTAAAATGTTATAACGGTATAAATCAGTGGTCAGTATTGAATCACATACAGTTTAATATTGAAAAATGTTTCACTTACAGTAGAAAGAAAGAATCTGTATTATTTGAGTACAGAATGAATCATATACCTATCAAATGTGTTTTGTTGATGAAGGATCTTGGTTTGTCTCTTGATCCCAAATCGAATTCTAAACTACTTATTCATATGAGGTTATTCTCGAATTGGGCATTGCCTGTTGAAAAATAATGTTTAAATAATAATAATTATTATTAAGACTGGGAGCTAATGAAAGGCGGGGCTCGCTCATTTCATATCGCATGCCTTTTTTGAGGGTTAATATTTCACCTCTTGATAAAGACATCATTGTCCGATGCACGCTCGCCGGCTATAGTGTATATACCAATAATTATATATGTATATTTTTTCAAATTGTGTTTTTGTAACGTGAAATAGTTGAAAGTGATTTGAAGCCTGGGGCTGCAAGGCATGCAATACGCAACAGCTCAAAAGTTCAAATGATTACGTGAACTTGTAAAAAAATCTGACGTGGACATCACGTGACTTACTTGTGCATCATTGGATATATATAATCAAACACAACATCTTATCATTCCACGTCTAGTCGATTGGTATGGAGCCAGTAGATCATCATTCATATGCTACAACATTCCTAAATACTGATTTCCAGGATTCTACGGCTAACAGTTCTGAATTTATGCGTAAAATTCCAAGATTGTCAAGTATAGAGCACTTTCGACTCAGTCGATCTCAATGAGAATAGGATATGAACATCTAGACAATACTATCATCTTGAATATTGTATTCTAATATTCTACGTTCAATCGTTTCTGATTTATGTGGAAAATTAGGAAATGTTCCGAGTAAATTGCACTCCTGGCTTAGCCGATCACAATCTTAATGCAAGATGTACAACTAGATGCTACAAAAGTGCTTAATACGAAATCTCAATATTCTGCGACTGATTATTTTAAATTCATGAGACAAATTCGAAAAGTCTGTAATATGAAGTGCACTTTCGGCTTAGTCGATCAGGACGAAAATAGGAGATGATCATTTGGATGCTACAGCAATTTCAAATACTGAATTCCAGTATCCTACGGCTAATCACTCTAGATTTATGCGGAGAATTCAAAAAAAGTATCAGGTGAAGTGCACTTCCAGTACAGACGATTGCAACTATAATGCGAGGTGCACATCAAGATCCTAGATCCTATACCAGTCTTGCATACAAAATTTTAGCATCATACAAACAGATGAACGAATGAAAAGATCCATAGTTTTTTACATAAAAAAACTTCTCTAATTATTTGGTGAACAGAATGATAATAAGTAATTTATAAAGTATGTTAGTAGGTGAGCGTGATCTGATTAAATTCCTTCTATAATAGAATGATGTCAATATTTTCAACACGATAACCAATAAATTTCTGTTGAAAAGAATTCAGTCGGTATTTGATGACGTTAAAATAGGAAAATCGATGGAATATAGGATAGAAACTATCAACTATAGCTTGAGTTTACGATTCCAATTGACAGGTGTCAGAGGCAAGCAGTCATTGGTATAGAAACTGTCAATTATCAAATGGAAAAGATAGAAAGAAAGAAGCTAAAACTCGAAGACAGTGGAGAAGGAATTTTCTGACGTAAGAATGCAACCGCAGGATCAGCGAAGCGAGATATGCCCGTTGTTTGTTTATTTATTTGTTTATTTGTTCTTCAAATCAGAAAATAACTTTACTCTGTTTGCTCTTTGATAAACAAATAAGATTTGTTTTTTCTAGAGCTTATATTCAAACTTGTCGAAAAAGGATCAGGAAGATATTTTTTGCATTTATTTACTCAATTTTGATTGATTGAAGCTAGAAGCATAATTTTGATTTCTGGCTCGTCACATTATTAGTGTCCGTATATTCAAAACCTGTTGGAATTACTCATCCCTTGTAACCTACATCTCAATACATTCAGAAATATTATATTCTCTTCCTCCAGCATTTAAGAACACAATAGATAATTACTAACACTACAGAGTTTTATTCTGCCTACGTTTTATGTTATGTACATAATTAAATTTTTCTATTCTGTTCTACCTTTGTATTTCGAAAACGTTTATTGTTATATTTATCTCATTGTTATGCAAAATGTTACAGTATTTTTCAATTAACTCTTATTCTCTGCTACTTTTGGACTCAAATTTTTTATTGTTTAGACGAATTGAATAGAAACGGAAGTAACCAAATGAGATCCCTAATTTCCGTGAATAATTCGATATATCGTATTTGTTACAACATTTAAAAGAAATGGAAGTAGGAATTATTTGAATATTTTTTTTACTTTGCTCTAAAATACTACTTGTGAGTATTCATATATTTTTCCAATAATTACGTTATTCTCATGATGATGTTGTATAAGGGTATTTGCATCGCATCGTTGATTAGTTGTATTGAATAACATCTGGACCAATTTCCCCATCCTGTGTAACATAATTGTGAATATTAGTCCAAGCGCCGATTGCGCCAAACATTTTCTGTTAGAGCATTACCAGTATTTTTTATCCACGGCCGTGCGTCGAATACTTGCTTAATTGTGCTCTAAATTCGTGTGAGATTATCTGTAGGTGCCTTCAGGAAGAGGAGCATCTCACAGAGGAAGCTATCCGAAGATGAAGGAACCAGCCCTTGATTAATTTCGTACAACAAATATTTTTTTCCATTCTTAGGATTGAATTAGACGCTCGTTACTTGGTATGTATGACATATCTTGTATGTTCTTACAGAAAAGCAAATGTTATACAAAATAGCAATTTAACTAATGTTTATTTATTGTTTGGACAATTTCTCGGCCCAGAGTCTCGCTGTAGAGAATTACGTTTCTAGTAGGTATTCATATTATCTTGGAATTGCTCAAGTTTGTTTTGAAGCTTTAATTTTAATAGTAAAGATACATTTAAATTCTGTTGAAATACATATGCAATAAAATGGAATGTACATTTATGTATACATCTATATATTATGTAAATTGCACATTCTAGGCCAGAATAGCAATGAATAAATTTCACTTAACCTACGTATAAATACAATCACCATAATTCTAATAAATAAATATACATAAATTTAATGTTCTACATGATAGAACTGTTCAAGTTCTTTATTTTTGCTCTAATTCCTATTTTATCTTCTTCACTTACTTGTACTAAGTACAAGAGAGTATTGTGAAACCGACAAAATTCACCTATCGAGATTTTGATGGATATATCCGTTTTGAGCATCCCTGAATCCATTTTGACTATTTTTGGCTTGATGTCACTACGTATGTATGTGTGTATGTACGTAACTCGCAAATCTAAGAATTCGTCAAACGTATAATGCTGAAATTTTGTATAAACGACTGGTATAGGATCTAGGATCTTGATGTGCACCTCGCGTTATGGTTGCAATCGTCTGTACTGGAAGTGCACTTCACCTGATACTTTTTTTCAATTTTCCGCATAAATCTAGAATGATTAGCCGTAGAATACTAGAATAGAATTCAGTATTTGAAATTGCTGTAGCATCCAAATGATCATCTCCTATTTTCGTCCCAATTGACTAAGCCGGAAGTGCACTTCATATTACAAATTTTTCGAATTTTTCTCATAAATTTAAAATATTCAGTCGCAGAATATTAGGATTCCGTATTAGACATTGTTATAGCATCTAGTTGTACATTTTTTGTTATGATTGAGATCGGCTAAGCCGGGAGTGCAGTTTACTCAAAACATCTTTTAATTTTCCGCATAAATCCAAGTCGATTTAATGTAGAATATTAGATGACAGTATTCAAGATGATAGTACTGTCTAGATGCACATATCCTATCTTCATTGAGATCGACTGAGTCGAAAGTGCACTATACTTGACGATCTTGGAATTTTGCGCATAAATTCAGAACTGTTAGCCATAAAATCCTGGAAATCAGTATTTAAAAATGTTGTAGCACGAGAATGATGACCTACTGTTTCCATAGCAACCGACTAGCCGTGAAATGATAAGATGTTGTATTTGATTATATATATCCAATGATGTGCAAGTAAGTCACGTGATGTCCACGTCAGATTTCACTTTATTGAGTTCAATTGTCCATTAGCATCACAATTATGTAAGGCTGTAATGTTCCTATTCCATGTGGGAACCATAACTGCAGAGTAGGAAGAAAAATCAAATTCTGTTCATGAACTTCCGCAATTCAACATCTTTATCTATATATGTTTGAAAAAACACAAAAATACTTTCGTTTATGAGTCACTCATACGACTTTATATTAGTTCTCGCAACTATTCATTATTCAACTCTTAATCTCAGCGTGTGCTTCTTTGTTTCTATCTCTCCTGTTCCATTGAAACAACATTTGTTGGAGTTGGGAGTAATTTCAACTAAAGTTGGAGGTAATAGGTAGCGCCTGCTGTGAATATGCTAGATCTTTTGAGCTACAAGTAATAACTATCCTCAAACTATTATTATTTTCAAATAGATCATTAAAATATTACAACGAACTTAGTGCCTTATATATCGTGCCATGAATTGGAGCTCGTTGGTATGAATTTTTATAGTAATTAAGGTATCAAAGGTGTTAAGAGGACAATAACGCCTGAGGTCAACAGTGTACTTTCCAAAGGGCTCTGGCTCGAGGTGTGTACGTTGACCATAGGCATTATTGTTTGTTCAACTCCCGTGGTGCCTTCAATGTTTAATGTTAGACTTTTGTTGTATTCCAGTCAAAATTTTCAGCAATGTATGTCCTGTAATTGTGATTTCTGTCAGAGAAATTACTCTAGTTACTTGCTGTAACTGGGACACTTGTTTGTTATTTTTCAACGCCCTTTGATATTATTTGTACCGTAACTACCCTGATAACAATGTTATATGACAACAATAATAAACAAGTCAGAAATTCATTTTATTATAGGCTAATGTGAGGTTCAACCATGTTTTTTTGTTTTTTTTTTAGTATTTATTGTAACAAGGCAAAAAAGGAAGTATCTGCATTGTACGTCATTTGATATAGATCTTTAACGTCCTAGCTACATTTCATCAAGGGATGGATACTTTATAGCGATCCATTCCACTCAAAACTGCTATTCAGGGGCAATGTCTTTCCTTTCTTTTTTCTACGGCATGAAAGTCTGGAATTCTTGTGAATTATTGGTGTGCTATCATGTGTTTTAATCTAAATCAACCAGAACACTCGTATGTAGATGTCTTTGAAGTTTTTTACAGTTCACTGCACTTGTATAACATATATATAAATTAGCTCGACAGGCCTTGAAGGCCCTGGGCTTGGTAGACTACTTTCCTGCACTCTTCTCTGTTATTTGCTCTGGCTTTCCAATTCTTCTGCTCCATTGTGATAATATCCTTCTCTACTTCTTTTATCCACCTTCTTTTTGGTCTGCCTCTCTTTTTTTTCCCGTCTTGCATCCTTTCTTTGATCCGTTTTGGATTTCTTTCTTCTGGCATTCTTTCCATATGTCCCAACCATCTTATTCTCTGCATCCTGATTCTTGTTGAAATATTTGGTTGCATGTACACTTCTTCTACTTCTTGGTTTGTTCTTCTTCTCCAGAGACCTTCATCCTCCTTAATTTCTCCATAAATTTTCCTCAGCACCTCACGTTCCCATATTTGTAATTTCTGTTCATCTAGTTTAGTCAAAGTCCAAGTTTCGCTACTGTATAGCATTATTGGTCTTATAACCGTTTTATATATATGTACCTTGGCTTTTTGAGATACATCTTTGTTTATTAGTAATTTGTTCATCATTCCTACCGCTCTACTTCCTTTCATCAGTCTTTCTTTTATTTTCTCTTCAGTTTTTCTTTTAGATGTGATTTTCACTCCTAGGTATGTGAAGCTCTCCATTTTCTCAAATCTATATTCTTCCCCTTTATCTGTGTTTACTTTTAATTCTTTTTCAAGATCATTTTCACTGTTGCTCATCACCATGTACTTGTTTTTTTCGGTTCTTGTATTGAACGTTTCACTGTGTACTGCAACTCCTTTTTTGATTTTGTAATTATTGTGATATCATCAGCGAATGCGAGACATTGGTGTTTCTTGTCATATATTAAGCCTTTTGTGTTCAATCCGCTTCTACGCATAATCTTTTCGAGGATAAGGTCGAATAGTGTCGAAGATAAAGGGTCCTCTTGTCTTAGACTTACTGCGACCTCAAACGTGCTTGACTTCTTATTGTTCACTCTCACTCTATTTTTGGTATCCTTCAGTGTGGTTCTAATAACATTTATCAACTTCTTTGGGATCTCCAGCTCTCTTAGTGCTTTAAATAGCTCATTCCTATCTACCTAATCGTAGGCTTGTTTAAAGTCTATGAATAGCACATGCAAATCTAGACCCTTCTCATAATGTGTAGCTTGTATCTCTTTTAAAACGAAAATTTGATCGATGGTAGATCTATTCCTCCAAAATCCTGCCTGGTATTCCTCTACTATGTTTTCCATTTTTTCTCTCAGTTTGCCATTCATCCATGTCGCTAGTATTTTATGTACCACATCAAACAGGGCGATTCCTCGGTAATTCTCGCATGTGGTGCTGTCTCCTTTTTTGAGTATAGGGCAGAGGATCGCTTCTCTCCATGCTTCTGGTAGCTGCTTCTTTTCCCAGCATGCTGCTACTAACTCGAATATTTCTTTCTTCATATTTTCTCCTCCATGCTTAATCAACTCTTTTGGGATATCGTTATCGCCAGGGCTTTTATTGTTCTTCAGATTATTTATTATTTTCTTTATCTCATTCTCATCTGGGCCCGGTATATCTTTTTGTTTAGTTTCTTCCTCTTCATAATGTTCTATCCTCTGTACTTCCCCCTTATTATTGAGTAAGTCTTTGAAATAGTTTGCCCATATTTCCATTTTGGTTTTTTTTATCTCCTACCATATTTCCTTCTTTATCTCGGCAGAAAAACTATAACATATTCAGCAAATAGTTAAGCATTGCAACAACCGAGAAATCAACACATTGAGCAGATTATGGTGTATCATAGATAGAAAAAATATATTTTGTGTGGTTGTCGCTTATTACTTTACGACTCGGGTTGGTTTTGAGTGTATGCAAAAAGTAGGTACCCACAAACGCAGAAAGTCGAAAAGTCAACTTAATCGAATAAGCGTAGAAGATGAACTTTATCGGATAGGAGTCCAGGATGAATTGATTTCAAAGCATAAGAGGAAACAACATGCAGGACAAAAGAATTCGAATAGTTTGCACATGCTAGTATTCAGAAACTCTAAAACAATTAATTCAGAGAAGAATCTTGACAAGATTTTGTGGCCGAAAGCATGGCACAGTGGGCCATAACGTATTCACACTAAAGACAACTAGAATAGTCGGAATTTACAATAAAAAAATATATTACAGATATAATCTAAAATGTCATAGTGTCAAGTGTTTTGTGTATATACGAGAATTTGATAATAGACATTAATTTGTCTATGTGTGTGTGTGTGTGTGTGTGTGTGCGTGCGTATATGTATGTATGTATGTATGTATGTACATGGTATGAAGTATGTGGAAATGCTAGTCCCCACAATATGTTTGACAAAAAAATTTGACCTGTTTTTTCTTTTCCTGAAAAGTATGTGAAAGCAAGTGATTCTGATGTGTCGATACCTCAAATATTCTATTCACAAGAAATTCAAAGCCTTAAACTGTCAAAAACACTACAAAATTCTAGGAAATTTACTGACCAATTCCCTGCGTTGCTTGTGAATTACGTAAATTTTGAGCTACTCTATGAATGAATAGAATTTATAATTTTCTGATAAATTCATCCGCAGTGACATATGCAACGATTAATTTTATTTATATTTAGAATTTGCTGAACTCTCTTAATAAATTTTCTGAATTGAATAGCGGAATAATGCGCGTTCTGTAATAAATGATGTAATATTAGAGTTGAACATGACACGCTTAAAAATGAGCTTTATGCACGAGCGAATCTCGAATAAAAATAATATTCACACATTTTTTATCATTTTACATTCATAAATGTGTGCCAATTATCACTCGTATGGAACATGGAAAAATACAGATGTATTTTGAAGCCCTAATTGGAGGATATTGTACTGGATTTATTATTGTATGCAATTCATAAAGAGATAGACATTAATAAAAATTTGATTCTAGAAGCCTGTATGGATCTACTAATTACATTGTCGGTATATTGCAGCTCGTGGTTTTATTCTAACTGCGAAAAACTCATCAAGTGTTAAAAAGCTTTATTTTCTGGTGAGAACATTCACAAAAACTGAAACCTTAAAGTTTGTTTTCAGTAAGTCAATTCCAACTTCCATTTTGAATTAGAGCTAGAAAGAGACCAGCTCAAATAACTGCGGATGGTTTAACTTAATGAAGATCACTGTGCAATCTCAAAAGATTGGATTCAATCTGGAAATCGCCCCAGGCCTTAGCTGGCTGAAATATTGAGATTTAATATTTGCAGACTCTACCGTCTACGTAAATCTACACCGATTCGTTTTTTACTTTTCAGTTGGTCCGTCGAGAGCTCGCTCCCATCCCTCTGCGTTATATTTTGTAGCCAGAAACTGCGAGATAATATTTGCATTTGAATAAACCAGATTTCTGTGTAGTTCGGGTTGATGAGTCTCGGTAAATATAGGCACCGCATTTCATAACTGAAATTAATGTTCTGTTGGCAGTGATTTTATCACTTTGAGAAGTTATTCGGATTGCAAGATATGCGTCTATTTTCTGCCCTCTCGCCCATTCCATACTTTTACTATTGAAGCAGTTGAATCTGAATATTTCCGCGATAATTTTATATAAACTGGGAAAACATTAAAATGTTAATGTCCGACTAGTATATTATTGTTGTCATAATAACACTGAGAGTAGTTACTCTGACAGATATCTCAATGACAAGACATACATTGCTGAAAATTTAGTTTGAAATATAACAAAAGCCGGACATTGAACATTGAAGGCACCACGGGAGTTGAACGGACAATAATGCCTACGGTTAACGTACACACCTCGGGCCGGAGGCCCTTGGAAAGTACACTGTTGACCTCAGGCATTATTATCCTTTTAACACTCTTGATACCTTAATTACTATATCACCATGGTCTAGAGCCTTCCCATGATTAATTTATTCTAGCATTGTAAAATCGGCCCTCTAACCAATATTATTATTGTCATCTTCCGTCGTAATTCTAAATGCAAAGCAATTTAATTTTTTTAATACCGGAAAATCAATCGTGATTCCAATAATTGATGAGTTTTAAAAAAAAACTCCAATTGTATAGAATTCAATTCGAATAATGTAATATATGAACTAATGCGTCACCCACTCTAATTAATCATCAAACTTGTATACTTTGAATTTGTATATGTATAATAATTAATTATATTATATGAATGATTGAAAAAAGTTGTGCATGATACTATGTTAATTCATGAGCTCCAAGGACGTAATTTTACAAAATTTCAGTCAACAGATGATAATGTTTTCTTTTCGGTGAAACGCTACTTTGAAAACCTGAGTGACCACTACATGATTTATTTGTCACATCGACATTAGGCAAAAACGATTGCAACAAAAATTCGAGGTAATCATAAAGATGTTACAATTCATTAAAACGCTGTAGCAGTCTCAAATATCAAATGTTATCATTCTACGGTCAATAGTTTCAAATTTCTGCAAGAAATTCATAAAGATTATCGAATAAAGTCTACTTGGACTCATTAGATTGCTATGAGAATATAAAGCTATCATTTAGATTCACAATTGCTTTGAATACTAAATTTCATGGTCCTATAGCTGATTGTTATGGATTTATACGAAGAATTCAAATAATTGTTCTGTTAATTGCACTTCTGGTTCAGCCGATCGCAATCATAATGCGAGGTGTACAATTACATGTTATAGTAGCTCTTAATATGAAATTTCAATATTCTACGGTTGATTGTTCTGAATTCGTCTCAATATTTCAAATTTTCTGTATTGGTATATCAATACTCCGATAATTATTGATATTAGTTGATAATCATCTCCAATTGATCTGTTTAACATAGCGTTAGAATAAGTATTGAGGATTTGGACAAAGGAACACTCAGAACTAAAGGCGGATAAAAAATAGGGAAATATTGGAAGAAATGGTCGAAGTATCAGTAACAGAAGAAAACAGAAGTTTGAAAACCAATGAGAACAAAACAACAATAATAAGGATAGGAAAAAAACTAGGGAATAGAAATATAAAATTAGTGATATAAACGACTTTTGATTTCAAATTCTGTATATTTATTGGATACTCTGACGTTCCAATTCTTTGACTAAGTATCTGTTCCAGGAAACAATCATGCGAATAAAACAAGGCAGGTAACTAGATACTAGAAATATGCAGAATACTAGGTGTGATAACGTGGATATCACACCTAAACAAAAAGAATAAAATCCTCTGGCATTCACTCAAGGCTTGAGGAAAACCACGTGAAAACCAAACAGAGGAATATGTCATACTTGGTACAGCTCCGCAAACATCCCAAATCGCAGAATACACGACATTTCAACAAAACAGCGTAGCGCTACTCTTTGCTATTGGTTTGGCTCACAACTGCAGTATCAGATAGTCTCCAGTGTACTTTATAATCCAAAATATACGCAGAACTACACCAACTGAAATATGGTCATTATGAATGTGTGTTATTGATTACAGAAAGCCAAACATTTGATAATTCAAAACCATCAGTATGGTTGAAGTTATTTGGATGTTTAAGTATTCCAATTGCTTCTCTGACCAATCTATCATCAATCAATGAGCATCATCTTGCAACTATTCTTGTTTCTTCAAACTTGATGTCATGCAAAAACTCGATGGCATGATCAGCTACAGAAGATTTATTTGGATGCTTCAATCTTATGCATCTCCTATGTTCAGCAATGCGAGTGTTCATAGTTTGACCCGTCTGTCCAACATAGACTTTCCCACAGGTACAAAGGATCTTATGAATGCCCAAAGATTGTTGGGGAATCACGTTCTTTACAGGTCTTATGAACTGCTTGATTTTCATTACCGGAGCGAGGGAAACTTCGTAATTATATCTTTACAAGATTCTTCCGATCTTCTCTGAAATATTGCTCACATAAAGTGAAGAAACATAATTTTCACTCACGCTAGTTTCCTCAATAGTAGTATTGGTAGACTTGGATCAAAGAGCCTTTTCAATGGAGTGATAACTGAAGCCATTTTTCTGGAAAATCACTTCTAGATTATTAATTTCATCATCAAGTTCATCAGGATGACAAATATCATTAGTCCTTCATAATAAGCATTCAATTGTTCCATAGTTTTGTGAAGGATGGTAATCAATAACACACATATATAATGACTATGTTTTAGTTGGTGTAGTACTGTGTATACTCTGGATTATAAAGTAGATTGGAGATTATTAGACACTGCAGTTGTGAGCCAAAACAATAGCAAAGAGTAGCGCTACGCTGTCTTGTTGAAATGTTGTGTATTTTGTGATTTGAGATGTTTGCGGAGCTGTACCAAGTAGGACATATTCCTCTGTTCAAGGTTTCCACGTGGTTTTTCTCAAGCCTTGGGTGAATGCCAGAGGATTTGATCAATTTTGTTTAGGTGTGATATCCACGTTATCACACTATGCTACCCAATAAAGGAGACAGGGAAACCGTAATTCAAGAGAAGATATTAGCAGCGAACGAAGCCTTCCACCCAAATAAACAATTACTGGAGGATAAAAGCCTAACAAAAAAAAAAAAGAAAAGTATATAGAATTATAATCAGACCAATAATAACACTAGTTTACAAAATCCAACTATTTGTTTGTTGCTGTGAATTCTATGGCTGATAATGTTCAGTTATGACTTGTTTTTGTCAAAGATGACTTCAAAATTTTTCGTACAGCTCTAGTTCTTTTGTTTTCGATCTTTATCATTCCTGCGTATTTATTCGTTACATTTCACTGTGTTAAGATTGATATCTGGAGTTTTTGTGACATGAGTAGTTCAAGGAGACGTTGTTCAAACAATTCAAATCATTTTTGCTGCATATGCGGAGAATATGAACTCAAGGATTGTAGAAAAGTTCATCAGAGTTGGTTGAAAACACCTATTTTCTGTATTTTGGAATGCTCTTGGATAAAAATGACAAATCTTGGGCTCCTGATTGTGTTTGTAAATAGTGTGTTGAATATTCAATATTATGGAAAATTGGTAAAAGAAGTGCTTCCAAATCTGGAACACCAAAAATTTGGCGAGAACCTTGTAATTATCTCGATGACTGATATTTTGTAGTGTGAACATAAACGGCATAAACGCTAAAAATCGAGCTAAATGGCAATATACAAGTTATAAAATTATTCTACCACCATTGCATGTAAGGCTGCGCATCCTAAATCAGTTTATTAAATACCATATTTTAACTGCATGTCAACATGGTTTTTTAGAAAACAAGTCAACAATAAGTGCTGTGACATCGCTGTACAATAAAATTATATGTGATCTCGACAAAAATCTAAATGTCTTTTGTGTTTCTAGTGATCTCTCCAAAGCATTTGATTCTGTGTGTCATGAAATCATACTTCAAAAACTCGAACACTACGGTATTCGAGGCTTAGCGAACTCCTGGTTTAAATCCTATCTGACAAACAGAAGCCAAAGTGTGAAATTATTACATCAACCGACCAATTTACCTGTGTTTTCGGAAATCGGTAACGTTCAGTGCGGTGTGCCTCAAGGGTCTGCGTTGGGTCCATTGCTATTTTTAATCTACATCAATGACATGCCCCTAAGTGTTAAAAACTCGCACTGTACTCTATACGCGGATGATGCTTACTTTCTCATATCTAGTGAAAAAACTGCTTTCAACATCACTTTACTCAATAACATTGTAGACGATATCTTACAATGGTGTCACGAGAACAGCCTTCAGCTCAACTTGACTAAAACTAACTTCATCCAATTCTGTCTCAACACTAGCAGCCATCTAGATATTGACAGCCGCGATATGCATATTTCCCACACTGACACTCTCCCATGTCTTGGCATTCTTATTGACTGTAATACCAAGTGGCACAACCATATTAAAAAAACTATCATTAAATTGAATAAGTGCTGTTATTGTATTCGAATACTCACATCGCAACTAGATATCAATGTACTACTGATGATCTACTACGCATATTTCCATTCTGTAATATCGTACGGAATCAGCATCTGGGGTGTCTCCCCATTGATGTATGAAGTTTTTGTCATACAAAAAAGAATCATTAGAATTCTCACCAACTTAAATTCACGACAATCCTGTAGAGGCACCTTCCGTAAATTGAGAGTATTGACTGTTCCATCTCTGTACATCTATGAAATTGTTAAATATGTTAGAACCAATTTACCAAATTTTAGCTTCTGTGACTCCGATTATAACACTAGACAGTCAAACAAACAGTTGAATTTTCCAACGCATAGAACCTCAGCTTTCGAGAAAACCTGCGAATATATTGGAATTAAATTCTACAACGCACTTCCATCCGACTTGAAACTATTACCAATTAAATCCTTGCTGCGAACTCTTAAAGATATCTTGATTTCTAAAGAATATTATAATACAGAAGACTTTCTGAATGATTGTTCAAACAACAACTTTGCAATAAACTGCCTTTAGAGGTTATTTACTTCTCTTTAATCAGCTTTTAATTGTCAATAGTAAACAAACCTGAATATTCCGTTAATGCTAACCAATGATGCCAAGTCGAAACTTTTATCTTTTATTTATAAATCAATGCAACACTGTTTTTTATGAAATATATGTTTTAGATAGTCCTATTTATAATTTTAACAGATGTATTCTCTTGTTTTTATAATTTAAGTTTTTTAATTATTGTTCAGTGATATTTTTGCATCCATAATTCAAATTTCAGTATGTTTTTATGATGTGTTCCAGATTTATTTATTTTTTTATGAAATATAATTTTTAGATAGTTTTATTTATAATTTTAACAGATGTATTCTCTTGTTTTGTTAATTTAGGTTTTTTTATTATTGTTCCGTGATATATGTATATCTTCTTAAAATGTATGAATGTGTAATTGTCAAGCAGAGAAGTTTGAAAATCGACCCGTTGTCGAAACTTCTCTTAAAATATATTATTATTATTATTATTATTACTAGATAAAGACAGGGACTGCTTTTCTTACGTTTGCAAAAAAATTCCTCAGCTCACTGTTGGAAAGATTAGAGCAGGTATTTTTGATGGCCCCCAAATTAGACGACTTACGAAAGATACCTAATTCAAAAATTCTTTGACTGAGCTTATTGAACTTGGGTAAGACCTACTTTCACAATTAAAAAATATAAGGTGAAATATGGGCATAGAACTCCACTTTCTCTATAGACACCTGGACAGGATTCCGGAAAACTTAGAAGATATGAGCGAGGAGCAAGCAAAGCGTAAGCATTAGGATTTACACGTGATGGAAGAACGTTATCAAGGTTTCTGGATGATATCTGACTATTGCTGGTCTCTGATACGCTATTTTCCCAAGTCTACAATGAGAGAAGAGCTATAAAGCAAAGTTTTTCAGGACTCAATGATTAATTTTATTTTTTAATGAACTTTTCCCATGTAAATACATGTTTTTCTCTGTTTTAAACGTACATAGCTGAGACTAGAAAACTAGAGCTGATAAAAAAATTCTGCTTACATGTTTAGAATAGGGATAACGTATTTACTCAGCAACAGCTAAAATTTTTCCGGCAACAGATGTACTGTAAACTAGTGTAATGTATGCCACAGAAACAATGACAATGACAAAAAAAGATGAAGAAGATTCACGAATAGTAGAAAAAAAAATAGTAAGGACTAGTAAAAACGACAGAAAACAAATATAGAATACCAATGAACCATGAAATAGCACAAGAAATTCGAGGAGAAGATATAGTGAGGAAAATAAAACAATAGAGGATGAAATGACTAGGACACATATGTAGAAGAAGGGAAAAGACACTGTAAGGGCAATTCTACAATGAGAACCAGGTGGAAACAGATTGCCACAAGAAGTAGAAGCAGACTTGAGTGAAGCAGGAATAAGGAAATGGAAGGGAAAAACAGGAAATAGGATGACATGAGAAGAAATATGTCAGAAAATTTAGAACAAGGCTATAAGAACTAATCCTCCTCAAATAAAGGATCTAGAAGGTTCAACAGAAGCGTCGCAACCCCACCTAAGGAAGTCTAGGCCACTATATACTTATATCTTTAATTATAGATATCTCGAAAATTATCGATTGTATTTTCGTATCGAATATCGATATTTAAAACTGATCATCGCACAGCTCTACCAGCTAGGCTACATTTGCCTATGTTTACCTTATGCGCTCTGCAACGTCAAGTAATCCCTGGATAACGGGACTAGGCCTGTCCTGTGCGGGACATTGAGTCGTCTGGCAACGTTAATCACACATTCACATGTTCCTCTGCTTCTTTCAGTATATCGATAACTTTCAACTTCTTATTATCGGACTCGCTTAGTTTGTCACGCATTTGGTTCGATATCATCGTATTCTTTGATTCTTTGATGTTTTACATCTCCATTTTCCTGCTTCGTTAATATATCGTGTCTTATTAAGTGATACTTATTAGGCTATGTTAAATTCATCAATATCTCAGGACATAGGTAAAATTTGAGAAATGTATATTCAGAGTTCTATATGCATGCAAAATGTTTAGCCAATCAGTGTGATTATACAAAGACTTTGCGATAGCAACATAATCAGTTTTGAAGGCATGGCAAGCAAGCTACGTTCGTTGTACTTGCTGCACATGAATGAATAAGACACATGAAAGATAATTTGATCATCTTAGACTCTGATTCATGTTAGATTCATTCACGTAAGCAACTTACCTGAATACAAATTGCTGTAATATTTGTGGTTTACAAGTAATTCAACTGCATCTCTATAGACTAAACAAGTGGAGTTGCAAATTTCCGGTGGCAAAGAGTTACAAATTTGGAGTTTTTCATGATGATTCAACCTCAAAATTTCGGGGCTGCTCGTATTCAAATAATTTATAAGCCTATAGAATGTTATGCTTACAGCAACTGTCTTGTTGGATGCAATATGTTAATTATCAGCGGAAGGTCCTTCCATGTGGTCGGAAGCATAAAAATCATATTATTGTTCAAAATTATGACAAGATACCTAGCAATATATTTTGGTTATGAAAGTCGAGTGTCATCTAATAGTATATCAAATGTTATTATTAATCTTGAAAAGCAAGGCAGCTAAAAATCGATTACAAATACTGTCCAGTTGATAATCTATCATGGATTACAATCCTTGCCCCAATTCACGTCGATTCCGAATTCCATCTCTAGCAGAAATAATTTTCCAGGCCTGTGTATCATTCGGTCGTTCCACATAAATTAATGTCCTATGTAAATCGTTTCCATTCCGATAACGCAGCACACGATGGGGCAAATTATATTTCACAATGTTGATTTCTCTGACGAGATCTGGAAAGCACTGTATTCATTTGCTGAACGGAATCTTATTTTTGTTCAATTTGAACGCGATATTAACGATACGAGGAGTGCTGATATTGGTTTTCCATAATCTTGCTGATAGAGGAATTTCAGAAAAGGGAAAAGGAAATATCTGAATATGAAAAGCGATAACTGTATTTTCCTTGATGTGCGGATGCCCAAGACGTATTTAAAAATTGAAATAAATTGAATACCTAGATGAGTTGATACAGAAGGATGAGAAAGAACCAAATATGTGCAGGAATCGGCAACTAGACTGACATGCATTTATATGATACTGAATGTGAATGCAAGGAACAAAATCTTCATTCAAAGTTATTCTGATAGGAGCTACTGTTTTACTTGTACATCATTGGACTTATATAAATCATTCTCATGCAACAACATTCCTCAATACTGATTTCCAGGATTCTACGGCTAACAATTCTGAATTCATGCGCAAAATTCCAAGATCGTCAAGTATAGTGCACTTTCGACTCAGTCGATCTCAATGAAAATAGGATATGAGCATCTAGACAGTACTATCCTCTTGAATACTGTATCATAATATTCTACGTTCAATCGTTTTGGATTTATGCAAAAAATTGAAAAATGTTTCGAGTAAACTGCACTCCCGGCTCAGCCGATCACAGTCATAATGCAAGGTGTACAACTAAATGCTATAAAAGTGTTTGATACGAAATCTCAATATTCTGCGATTAATATTTTAAATTTATGAGAAAAATTTGAAAAGTCTGTAATATGAAGTGCACTTCTGGCTAAGTCGATTGGGACGAAAATAGGAGATGATCATTTGAATGCTACAGCAATTTCAAATACTGAATTCCAGTATCCTACGGCTAATCATTCTAGATTTATGCGAAGAATTCAAAAAAAGTATCAGGTGAAGTGCACCTCCAGTACAGACGATTGCAACCATAATGCGAGGTGCACATCAAGATCCTAGATCCTATACCAGTCTTTTACACAAAATTTCAGCATTATACGTTTGACAAATTCTGAGATTTACGAGTTACGCACATAAACACATACATACGTACATACGTACGGACATCAAGCCAGAAATAGTAAAAATGGATTCAGGAATGCTGAAGACGGAAGGTGAATTTTGTTGGTTTCACAATACTTTCTTGTGCTTAGTACAAGTGAAAATGCGAATAAAGCAGCACAAGTTAATTAGGAAAAATGAAATTGTTGATCAGGTACATCACAAGAGAAATAGCTTCTGTTGCACACAGTGCACTTATTTGTATTTCATTTTCAAATGAGTCTACCGTATCATCAGCATAGCGTAAAGAACTTCTTGAAATCTATCAGTTCTGTTTCTGTAAACCCGATATATTGCATCATGTGATTATGTCCTCATCACCTTTGTTTACTTTAACAACTGTTATCTTTATTCACAGAGAAAAGTTGCTTGAAAGAATCAAAAAACCTTTGATTTGAAGAGAAAATTTTTTAATTGATATAAATACCGGTAGTAAATATGTCTTGTCGTATCGATGGACCTAATAATGTAAGTGGTATAATAAATATCACATAATTATATGTTCAGGACAGACTGAAGTGCTCATAAACAATTTTTTGGTCAGTCAACTTTATTAGGTATTGTATGCAGAAACATAAATGCGTAGATACACAATTAAAGTTATATGCCTATTGTGAGCTGTTTCATCCTAATTTCTTCTGTTATTATTAACTTTAATTGTATGTCACTCCTTTTGATGCGTTTTTAGCGTGATTTCTCTCTATTGTGTCCATATGAATTCAGTTTGAATCAATTTTCGGGTGCCATAGATAATAGAAAATATGAACAAAATCTAAATTTGGCTCAAATATTCGTATTCCGGATTTTTATTTGTACTAAACCATCGTTTTGGGGATTAATTTCTTTTCAATTGCTTAAAATCAATAAATAAGAGTGCAGATTAAGCGAGGAGAATCCAAAGTTTCAGAACGCAACACCATTGGCTAAAGCGAAACGTGACGTCAAATACTATGCCAAAAAGTGCGCACTGCTTACATTTGTGTAGCATTGCAGGCTTTTGATTAGAAAACATAGTAATAACGTGTGTGTTGTAAATTCATTTCTTGTTTAAGTGTAGTTTTAGCATCCTAGTGAGATTATAAATCATTTAATACAGTGGTTTTGTAAAAGCACAATCGGATAATCTATCAAGAAAAGATCCATTCATGATATCGTCTTATTTTGTTTCAAATCCAAATTTTACAGTGAACACTGCAAAGTAATCAATGTATAATAACACATTATGCACGCTATTTCAATAAATACAATCCGGAATATTATGATGAGCAGTAAACATAACCTACAATTTTTGTTTGTTTTAAAACGAGCAAATGTTAAACAAAGCCGCATACATAAACTGCATTTTATTGCTAAAACTTATCACATATAATGTTATTCATGATCTGTCAAGTTCATTATGATACTTCATCTCTTTTGATAAACTAACATCATTTCTCACGTATTTTAAAACCTGTCTGGATTGAAAAAAAGACTTTATCAGGTACATCTCTGATAGTATTTTGCATTCAGGCACAATGCAATACTTATATTCTGACTTTTGACCTTTTTTAAGGCTAAAATAAGTTGATAACGAAAACACCTGTAGTAAACAATGGCGAAAATGGCGGCGCTTAAACAGCTCAAAATTATTCTCAATTTTGAATATTTCTTTTAACTTGATTACAGCACTTTTATATATAATTTATAATTTTTATTATGTCATAACGATGTAAACAGTGAATTAAAAATATAAAACGCGTGAAGGGAATAAATATATTTGGTATTATTATTTTAGAGCACAATAGTAATTCACGCATCAAATAAAATGTCGAGCTCTTCGAAAAGAGCCTTGCACAATCAATGAAGTTCTTGTTTGAATATAAAATGCTTGCATACACATGGATTCATAGACAAACTGAATTCAGTTTACTACACGGTAATAGGGCAAAGGCTATACTCTTGAAGTGAGTAATGCACAGTAAATTTCATATACGATCTGCATCATGCACACAAAACTTCTTCTTGTACATGATTGTACAATAAAAACACACAAGCAATTCGATGCAGGTGATTTTAATAGAGCTTGTAAAATCCTCACTTTGATAGTTACTCCGATATATCAGACTGGTTGATGTTAAAAAATGAGCTACGTTTTGTCAAATAACCAACTCTAGTCTCTTGAACTCATCAATAGCGTTACAGAAGAATCTCATCCAAATTTTCCTTTCATATTGTACCGGTGGTATATCCATGGGATGCAGGACATAAGATTTTGTGTGATTTCTTCTGAAGACCAGTTTTTCATGAAGATTTTCAGAGCTCCTGAAATGCTTGGTTCAATTCTTTCCAAAAAATGTTATTTGGACATCACGCTTCGATAATCAAAAAATAGATAATTACTATTATGACCACGTTCCGTGAAGTCACACCGTTCCGGAAATAATTTCTTGGAGTTTGTCACAGAACATGTAACTAAGATTGAGACAACTTTATGATTAATAACTAAAGAAGTAGTATTACTCTATTTTTTGTGGATAAATGTATCATGTTCCATGAATAGGATCGAATATACAAATGAAGTGAAAATATTCGTTCGCAGTAAGTACGTATCTTTCTCAATTCGCAGAATTGAGATATTAATTTGAAATTATATTAGAACAGAACTTGACAGGGATTATTTTTGTCTTTACTGCGATTTTACAACCTAAAATTGGAAATGGTAATAAAGTCTCTAATAAAGATGTTGTTTGGTTTCATGACCAGTCCTTAAAGCTTTGATTATGAGAAGAAAATGCTAGGTAATTTAGTCATAATGCTTGTAAGCTACCTAGTTATTCACGTCAAATAAAATTTTATATGAAAATTCTCTTATGATGTTATATATTGCATAGAATAATAATCGGAACTCAAGTTGATATTTGTAATGAATTTTTGACAAGTTTTCATCGATATCATCTGCATAATACTTCAAATATTAGCTAGAAGCGTCATACAGATAAATTTTATGTATGTATGCGTGTCGACTGCAACGATCAGCCTAGCATTCTCAAAGATATCTGTGATATTTGCAAATGCTTTTAACGCTGTTATGTACCTCTTATAACCCCTCACCCTTCTGTATAAACTCTAATTAGCCAGAACATATACTATATACAATTTTTATTGTTGGGATTGTATATTTGTCTATTCCTGATTATATTGTGCATTTGATTGTCAAAAGAGTCTTTTTTATGTTTATCCATTCCACTAAATTACCTTAAAATATTATTTGGGAGGCACTCTCATTTTTCCTTTCACCACAAACAAAAATCAATAGCAATTATATAATGGAAATAAATTGCTATGCCCATGTCACAATTTAATGTTGAAGGGGATGAAATTCAGGGCACCGATATTTTTCAGTACTTTTAACACGCTTAGCTTTCCAGCAACGACGTTAAATCAATGAGGATAACTCAGCTATCAGCCGACAGAAAAATAACCGTTCAATTCCGTCAATACTACCCCAACGCAACGCAGATATTGAGTTGCGTTCCGAGTAATGACATTAAAAGCATGGTACACAAGAGCACACTTAGACTAATAAAGCAACGCAGCAATCTTAAAATGAAATAATACATTTTCCACTCCAATCTTTGTTTACTACAATCGGGCTTTATTTGTTTTAGCTAGGAATGTTACTATATTACTAGATAGAATAGAAGATTCCGTGTCTTAGATGTATTCGACTCTCCTATTTCTGATAATACTTTTAAAACTAGTGATTCCAGATTCAATACATATAAAGATATCCTAAACATCTGTTGAAACGTTTTGAATCGCTTCCAGAATTTTATTTATTGTAGAACATCGATCAGACATTTATCTTATTAGTGACTTCCAAAAATGACGGTATGAGCCTTTTTTCCGAAACTTTAGTCAAGTGATCACAAACTTATTACCGCTGAACTCTGCTGCTTGATGAATATCGATGTTCCTGATAGTATAAGGTCCCAGACCCGCCAAACGTTACTTATTTTCTGAGAAACAAATTGTGTGGATCAGAGTAGTATTAGTCGGTACTGTGATCATACGTATATTTGCTAGCTCAAGCCAACGGCCAATTCATAGAATCGAGGTGTTAGGCAAATACTGAAACATTAATCATTTTTCTCAAAATCTAATTGCTGATTTCCATATATGTTTTAAGGAATATTGTTGAAAATTGATAATCAACACTGCCAGACACTTCCCATCGGTAGTAATTCCTTCTAGACGTTCTGAAGCTCGCAAAAATAACGTTATCTCACTTGAAGTCAAAGTCCTAATTTTTATATGATACTCAGAAAGCAATCTCAATACTTTTTGCAAACCGTCAGATCAAGGGAGAGTTGGATGCTCATAGATACTTCGTCTACTATCAAGTGTACTGATAGTGACCTCTTGCTTATACTCACAGCGTAATTTTAATTGTATCTGGAGGAAGTTTAGCTCTACGCTTGTTTACATAAAGCATTGAAATTGTTCCCTGAGTATCATATATCAAAATTAGAACTTAGACTATGAGCAAGATCACATTATTATTTTTCGAGCTTCAAAGAGACTAGCAGAAATTATTGATGGAATGTATCTAGCAGTGCTGATTATCAATTTTTAATAATATCCTCTAAAACATACATAGAAATCAACAGACAGACTTTAAGAACAGTGCGTAACGTCTTAACGTACCTCTAGCACCTCGTATCTATACACTAGCAAGTATGCGTGTGACCAAAGTACATACTGACACTACTCATCTCCACACATTTTTTTTCTCAGAAAATGAGTAATGTCTGGCGGACCTGGGATCTTGCTCTATACACTATGATACTGTGTGGGAAGTGCGCCTGGCTCTTGTCCACCAAATCATATTTGTGAGCTCTTAGAATCGCCTCTTCTCAGATGTTCAACATATTCAAAGACCCACTGCAAGTAGAACTTTCTGTCCAGGGAACTTTGTTTCCATATATTTGTCTACATTACTCAAATACTCGGTCGCAGGCACGGTCTTATACACAGGTCTTGTCACTTGTCAGTAGTGGGGATACCTCTTATTGAAGCAGTTTACTAGTTATCAAAACTGACACAAACGGCGTAACGATCGAGAAGATAATAGTGCTAGAGAAACAAAGAATGTGCATTAGAAAGAGAGGATACAGCGAGTCAAAACGTCATATTTCAAAAAATATGAATGAATTCGCGGAATTTGAACCAAAAAAGATTTTTGATTGGAATTTTGAACTTGGAATACATAAATGTCTTCCTAACTTTTCATTGAATTAATATTGTAAGTAAATTTATAGTTAATAACTACAAAATACAACATCTTACCACCTTTTCAGTGATTCTTTATTATTGGGGACTTTGAAAACTGAACGCTTCAGTCCAAGGTGCCTCGCCCTGTTTTACATCGTGGTACAAGGCAACAATCAGGCATATTTAATGATTGTACTCTTAATTATTTATCTATTTACAGGTGATTACTCAATATGAAGCATTATGAAGCACGGTATGGTTAGTTAGGTCAGATTTAATAGTATTTTCAATCGTATATTTTCTGTCTTACTTTAATACCCTGTTTAATAGACACTCTCCATCTACATCTTTCGCATACTTTTCTTGATCGTAGTATCTTTTTTGGAGTAAATGATAACTTAATACAGCTCCAATAAGAGTCAACAAGCAACAATAGTAATGGACGCTAGTGTCAAGAACTGTGTATAAGACCGTGGTCGCAGGTTTGATGAAATTTCCATCATATTCAACGTTCTCTAAAATTGGATGCGCCAAGTAATATTTATCAATATCAAGTACTTCATTGATACTAGAATATTGCTATTCCTGAAAATGTTTCTTCCAGGTATTCAATTGTAGTGGTAAGGTGGATCCATAATAGTTATCATTGTGTATAAGCTGTGAACTCTCCTTGTGAATCCTTTAGTTTTTTGAAATTTGTTGCTCCTTACATTTTGTCGTCTTAAGGATGTTCTCGTTTGTAAGCATCAAAAATTTTGCCGCATTTCAAACTTTTCCAATGAGAACATAACCACATCTTGAATTTGGCTGCACCTGGAACTTCGCTTGATCAAGAACATTTCGGCGCCTAGAACTGCATCTAGATCATGAACAGAACCTCGAGTTTCGCTGACTTAAGAAGAATGTAACGCCTTTGATAGGGCAGGATTTTGTATCTTCCAATTCCATAGAATATTGAAGTATTGCTACCTTAGTGCAGTTAAATTGTAGAGTGCTCCAAGGCAGTAGTTATGAGAGAAAATTCAAATACAGGTGGAAATATAGTGTGTTCAGTCGTGACCTACAAAACTGTACTCTTGTTTATAGATACTCACTAGATGTGATGTATAATTTTTTGCAAAATCTATTGATATACTTATGATTGTTTGCATCAATTCAAATAAATCCAAAATAGACATTCCAGTTTGCATAAATTCTTAAGAAGCTGGACTTTGGTATACGTCTTGAATAGGTAATTACAAAATCTTTGTCAAAAAATTATCGTCGATCCCGCTTGTGCGTTGTTTTTTATTTGAGGTTAAAGGATCATAAAATTCTCTACAAAAAAGGCTTACATCCTTTTCAACTTACGAAAAACCGTTTTCGAGTTATCATCATTTTAGACCGTAGGTATGCACACATTTTTGCACTACTTCTGAGGTAGAGTGCCTGGCGCTTGTTCTCAACGTGATACTCACAGTAGGAGTACTCCACGATATATTTCGATCAAGGGAATTCAATAGGGTATATTGATGAATCTATTTTATTTTTTCAATTCACTGTTTACATCGTTATAACATAGTAAAAAGTATAAATTATAAGTTTTAAAAAAATATTTGAAATTAAACGCCGCCATTTTCGCGCGCTCCATTGATGACGTCAAATACTATGTCCAGTGACATTTAGTATATTTATTTCAGTAGTAAAAAAGATCAAAAGTCAGTTTATAAGTATTATATTGAGCCTGAATGCAAAATACTATCAGAACTGTACCAGATAAAGTATTTTTTCCAATCCAGACAGGTTTTAGAATACGTAAGAAATAATGTAAGGTTATCAGAAGAGATAAAGTATCATAATACACTTGACAGATCATGAATAACATTATATGTGATAAGTTTTGGCAATAAAATACAGTGTATGTATGCGACTTCGTTTAACATTTGCTCGTTTCAAAATAAACAAAATTTATAGGTTATGTTCACTGCTCATCATATTTCGGATTGTATTTATTGAAATAGCGTACCTAATGTGTTATTATTGAATAATTACTTCGACAATTGGCACACGCTGGTGAACATAATAATCCAACTTTTCTACTCAATACAATTGTTCGTTCAGTCTCTATTGCGATTACAGAAAATTGTGTTCAGCAGTTTCTCTGAAGCAAGTGGAAGTAAAATCCGGATTGGCTCATAACTATTATTCAACAATTTTGAGCCCAAGCCTCAAAGATTCAGTTCATTGCTCAGCCAAACTTACACCTGGTAAAATACGCGAAACAAGTGTTGATAAGCAAAAGCAGATGTTGAAGGAAGACAAGATAATTGCACTCTTTTATTATTCCTTGTATTTTTCACGAAATTCAAGAATCTTTACTTGTCTATCGATTCAATTTTCTTCGAAATTTCATATAAAGCAAGGAAAAAGCAAATTCCGTGGGAGTTAATGTTTGTAAATCAAATCATATCTATCACACAATATATGACCTATCAATACCGTCTGAAAGATCATGAAATGATGACTACGTGCGATGATTAATATACTTTATTCGCCCATCAATTTATTATTAGTCATATTATCAGAATAATAATTTTCTTATTGAGACGAAACCTCAGCGCTTGTCAAATGAACGATTTTTTAATTGTGGCCGTAAAGAATCTCGTGGAGAGAAAGAATAAATTTTGCGAAAAATTGCATCATATATCTCAGGAACTATGCCGGCGCTTAATAGAAACGATAAAATACTCATCATTAGACGCTGCAATAACCACAAATAACCCGAAACGCCTATAAAAGTTTTTATAATAATCTCCAAGTTTCATTATCGTAGATTCGTAGCCATACATCAGAGCTGCGCCGCCATGACACGTTATTTTATAAGTTCAAGATGAAGTTTAAATTACAAATTTATATTATTGCCCGTTTCCTTCGTCATTAATTTTTAACACGTTTGCTGTGAGATACTTGACTGTTGATATTCCTTTCTTGAGCTAAACTCTTCAGGGGTCTCAGATTTTGACACTGACAGATATAAACGATGTCTGTTATTTGTTTTATATTGCATTCTTGCGTTATTTTTGGAAGATTACTCATTTTTATATTGGCATACCCTATTTAATTATTTTGGAACGTTCTTTTTTTTTGTTGTATGTCTTGCGATATAAGTCCGTTCATATGTTCGAATGGTATAATTTTTGTTCCGAAAGATTCATTGAAAACGTTGTACATTCTCTCGTATATATTATCTGTGCTGAAACATCCCGCAGTTTCCATTTGGGTTTTAAAAGAATCTATTTTTCGAATTAGAGTGACATTGCTAACACAGCTCTCTCGAAATTCTTTCAAAAAAATGTATGGAGTATATGCGTAACAGATAACGTAAACATATGAGTTCGAGTCGCTCGACAGGTAGCGAGAATCCAACAAGGCAAAAGCGTCTTTGTAAATAAAGGTTACCAACACAAGGACGTGTCTTTGAGAAGGAAGGTTTGTGTGATTATTGTGGTGGCAAGACTGACAAAATGTATCGATTTTCTGTTGAACATCAGTGTGCAAACACCGCAAATCCTAAGCAATCAGACAGACGCGAACACCAAAATAAACACGTACAGATTTTAAACGCCAACACATTTAGAAGAATGTTTGTGCAGCTACAAAGAAATCCGGAATAACACTCTGAGAAATCCGGTTGGCTTCCAACGGATTCTGAGGGATAATTAACAGATCTACTATCTACAAGTTACATATCCGTATTACGCTGGTTACTAAAATACTTTACCTACAGTCTTCGAGCTAGGTTTCTGGTCGTGTAGCATTAGAAACAGTTATCCATTGATCATAAGATGTTATAAATAACATCAAATTTCGAGTAATGTGATAAAATAATGCAAAATCATATTGAGTGCAATTTAAGCCACGCTGAAAAGGTGCAGAAAGCAATAAAATTGCACTAAAACTATATTGAAGTGCTCGAATTGCACTACAGATTCCTAGAATTCAATATTCCACTAAGCATGAAATTTCAAACGAAATAATACCGCTCCATACTGACCTATATTTAAATACGCAAATCCGTAAGAATACCAGATACAAGGAATAGTTAGAGGAACCCTGGATCGGGGATATTTACGGTAATAGTACCGCTATATTGCCTTGAGAATCCCATCCTGAAACGCATGTGCTCTCGTTGTAATTTGCATTGTTCTGGAAAACTTGGAAACCTGCTGCTAAAGGAAACATAACGTGGGATACGGGAAACTAACCATGTATTTTGTTGGCTAGCGCGGAAAGAATTCTTTGCTCGACGGAAAGTCAAACATATTTTATATTCGAATAAATTTCGGAATGGAGAGTGTGTTTGGTGTTTATATTTATTTTCTACTCGGATAAAGCCATCATTCATTCTTATTAGGCTTTATGCATGATAAAATATTATGAGACAATAAACGACTTCAATCCAGTCTACTACAAACTAATCAGAATAACTCAATTCCTTCAAGGTAGTGTACAAGTCCATTTAGTGCGAGTGTTCAAGACAAACAAGCTGTGAGTCCAATTGTTTTTTATAAGGCCGTGAAAGGGATTTGGCTTATTTTTGCAATTTTTTTGCTGTATTTTGAACTTCTGGTCATTCTGTTCTACTTTTTGTCGTCCGTTCCGCAAAGGCTAGATTAACTCAACGTATTGTCGCAGCTGACGAAATCTTTGTTGATTTCGCAGTGTTAGATTTATTTAACGTAGAAACACCGCTGCAGAGGTCCTTGTTGGCTTCACAGTGTTGAACAAGTTCAACGTAGAGCCACCGCTGACGAAGTCTAAGTTGATTCATTTAACGTAGAATCTCTGCTAGAGAGGTCATTTGTGACTTCACAGCATTGAAACTGTTCAACTTATTGTCACTACTTTGGGATAAGTTTGGTCTTACAAGCATAGAACAAGTCTTAGAGTTGATCTACTGTTTGAGAGATCGCTTCACGATTCTGCGAATGTCGATTGCCCATCCTTTTAGTGACACTTACCTTCTTAATATTATTCTTATGACAACCCTGACCTTTTCCTCCGAGCTACCCAGCCGTTTGTCTCTAGAAACTATGTCACCGACTGCATTGGTGCCCAAGTATATCGTCTGCAGTTCCGACATTGACGCCTGAGTCAGCAACCCCGCCCGCAGCGAGGTGTCGTTACAAAAATGTTGCTCTTGTGTCGATCACTTTTGAATAATATGTTAGCTCCAACTTTGCAAAATAATAATTCGCTTATGCAATCACGTCTTTGTTAAGACTGTATTTCTTCGTCATTACTTCAGCCTCTCTTTTAAATTGGAGAAGTAAAATGAGCTAGAAAAAATATTGAAGTAAGCTTCTAGATTCATAGGGTCTGAGTACCTCTCTATAACTATGGACAGAATAGTGGAGATTGAAGAATTGGTTATCAACCGAAAATCGACCACCAAGAAGTTTCTAGCATCCTCATTGACTATATACAAGAGAGAGAACTATTACAGATACTCTTCGAGACAAATGCCATAATTCTCTCGATTGAAGCAACGATCTTCACAGTTTTAAAGCTGATTTTCTACTACTAGTCTATTGTTTGAGATGATTACCCCTGTAGTGGCATATACATGTTCTGCTTGCAAAGATGGACAGTCGTAATCATTGTAACGACACCTAACTGTTGACGGGGTTGTTGACCCTGGCGTCGCTGTTGAAACTGCAGACGGTATACTCGGGCGCAAATGTGGTTGGTGACGCAGTTTCTTGAAACGGACGGCTGGATAGCTCAGAGGAGAGGGTCAGAGTTGTCTAAAGAATAATATTCAGGAGTGAGCATACACATATATTGCAGCGGAAGACTGACGATGATGATGCTGCGACTGCCCAAGACAATCGACATTCGCAGAATCATGAAGCAATTTCCCAAACGGTGAATTAACTGCTCGACTCGTTCTATGCTTGTTAAACCAAACTGATTTTCAAGTAGTGACTCTACGTTAAACTTTTTCAATGCTGTAAAGTCACCAAGACTTTTCTAGCAGTGATTCTACGTTGAATGTTTATGACACTGTGAAGCCAACAAGTACCTCTTCAGCGGAGATTCTACGTTAAATTATTCTGAAACTGCGAAATCAACAAAGACTTCTTCAGTGGTGGCTCTACGTTGAACTTGTTCAACGCTGTAAAGCCAAAAAATATCTCTCCAATTAATCTAAAACTGTGAAATCAACAAAGACTTCTCTAGCGGTGGCTCTAACACTATGAAGCCAACAAGGACCTCTCTTGCGGTAATTCTACGTTAAATCAATCTAACACTGCGAGATCAACAAAGACTCCGTCAGTGGCGACGCTACGTTAAGTTATTCCAGCAAAAAATTGAACAGAATGACTTTAATGAAGGAAAAAACTTTTCAGAACTCATTTTTAAATAAATATGTTTTATTGGGTATAAGTTCTGTAATTTATTAGAAACACAACGTTTCAACAGCAAAGTGCTGCCTTTTTCAAGTGAAAATAAATATAAATAAATGTAAATTTATATTTCTTTTCACTTGAAAAAGGCAGCACTTTGCTGTTGAAACGTTGTGTTTCTAATAAATTACAGAACTTATACCCAATAAAACATATTTATTTAAGAATGACTTTAAGTAAACTTTGCAAAACTATTCTGAGTTCAGTAATAGCAAAATAGTTCCAAGTTCAAAATACAGCAAAACAATGGCAAAAATAAACAAAGTTTCTTCAACAGACTTATCAGAAAAATCAATCAGACTTACAGCATGTTTGTCTTAAGCACTCGCACTAAACATACTTGGCACAAAGCTTCGAACGGACGTCGAGCCGAAAACACTGGAATACTTTCAAAGAGTGCACAGAGAACTGTTCTTAAAATGAAGTGACTTAAATCGGCTACAATGCCTTATTTATACTCAGAATCTGATAAAACGTCACCTCATTTGTGTCTTTTGGATTAATTTCAATTGTCGAAATGTCGAACGTCAATTATTTATCTATTTAGTCGAAGTCACGGTAAGCAAAATATACAAGGTATTTCACAAAACAACGGTCGGATTCATTTATGGTGAATACATGACATAAACACAGATCATACAGTTACAGAGTTGTATTTCAAGGATTTTTTATTCACAAAATATAACCTAAATTTAACCACATGTTGTGAATGGGTAAATGGTAAGAAATATCTATTTAGATTGATGACTGGTGACGCTATGGTAAGTGATTGTGTGATATTCAAACATAATTACGACAGTTAAAGGCTCTAGAATTTGTAATTGGGTCGAAGCTTTAAAAGAAAACACAAGGACTCGTCACATCATTATTAAAAATTTCTCTCAATTCTCTCAATTTCATCGGTGAAACATATATGAATGAGTCGTTTCCACTCAAACTTCTAGACAAACTTTAATACGCACCAATGATTTTCCAAACCAATGACATGTCCAAATCGACCATCGTAGAGATATTTGAATTCGAGTAACAATTTTGAATGTCAATTGGTTGAACGGAATGCCATCCGGTCAATCGGTTTGCCTTCAATTCAACATATACCTACTTGATCATTAGAATACGTATAAGTCGATCAAAACTCAATGTGGTCAATCGAAATGGACTTGATCAAATAATGTGCCATCCGGTAGGTTGCTACGCTCTTCGTTCAAAAAAAAAGAGCCCGGGAAAGAACCGTTTGAATCCGCGGCAGAACTCATTGGAGAAGGAAGTGAGTTAATGGAATTATAATAAATAATTTTTGAGCGCCAGTTGATCTTTTCTGGAAAATACAATCAGCCACTCAGTGTTCTAGGATCAATCTTACTTGAGAAAGGTCCTGTAAAGTCGTGGATAATTATTTGTTTGATTATTGACCAGTGGCCGGAGAACTCTATGCGCAGCAAAACACAATTGCAGGCAAGTATACTCAGTTGTCGTCCCGTAGGGGCGAAAGAATTATTAAAAAAAAGACATAACAAGATTGATAGGAGCTCTGTGAGATTATTCGATATACAATTCAACCCTCAAAAGGCAAGCGATGAATTGGCATATCATTGTTACGAATGTGAAATATTTCAAGTAATTAGTTCACAATATTCACTATTTGAATCACTATTTAGCCAATGATAATTAATTGTAACTGTGAACCTAGTTAGCATTAACCAACTCGATGTTCAATTGTCGGACATGATTGACAGCCTATGGTTACTAGATGTTCGGTGGTTGTCAGGCTACAACTGTTAGACATTTAAATGTCGCAATAAGAGGTTTGGATACAGCTCCTTTTATCTCTGTTTGGATAAAGATGAAGGGTGATAACTAGACCAAAGATCTAAATCAAGTTAGTTTGGCAAAGCCTCCCACGTCCTTTGCTAGTCAGTGTGGATTCAGTATAAATACCTGCAGTCTAGTCCGTACCTTTTTGAGAATTATAGAATTGATAGAAGTCATTCCAGTGAAGGAACCACAACGAGTTGACATTGATATTGAATTGATAATTATAGACAGTTTACCATGGAAACTGGTCATGTATCTATTTGGAATGTATAATGAACAGTTATCCTCCTATAAAAATTCAGATTGAAATGAGGATTGAATATAATATAATACTCGTTAAATGTACATTGATGCCAAAATTAAATATTAATTTTTGTTTTCTTTGTTCCAGGTGAGTTTCCGATTTCGGCTCAATCTATATTCTTTCTGAATCGTAGCACGTGAGTAACTGGTTGAAGGTAATATCATCCACCAAAAACTTTAAATATTCTATTATTTCAAAGAAACGTTCCTGAAAACTTTGACAAAAAATATATTAACCCGCTTTTGAGTTTGCTGCCGCACCATTCTCTGCATTTTTCGTTTAGTGTATTCTTTAAGTTTTAAATGAAAATGGGAAAGGGTTTTGAATAGTTTTTGATGAAGATGAGAATGTTTGAAGGCAAGGTGAAATGGCGTCGTCGGCGTCAGTTCAACCCTCAGGGTATCGTCGTCCTGGGCGCCAGAAAGCGACTTTACCTGTTTCTTATCAGTGTTATCTATCTAACGTGAGATTACCGTGTTTCTGTAAGCTGCACTCAAACACTCAAACTGTTGTAGAGATTGGAGCGAAAACTCAGAGGCGGACTCCGGAGAAATTGAGCAAGTAAAATACTTGTAAATAACTGAATAATATTTATATATAATATAATTATATTTTGAATAGCACCCAAAAAATTCAGAGCATTTCTGGATAGCTGTTCTCGAATCATTTGATTGATTCAGCTAATGCTTTTCTTATAAAATAATGGTTGAAACTAAATATAGATTTCCGTTGAATTCAGGAATGGTACGTCCCTGTATTATTCTTTACCTTGTATTCTTGCTACTCAGCATCTTGTGTTTCCTTATGCTTGGCTATTGTCCAATGCACTTGTCCAATATTAAAATTTGAATAAAGGTTCTTGTAATATCTGCTATTTTCTCCCTGATGAGAAATATATCTGAAGAGTTTTCTTACAGCTTCTCGTTTCCTTATTCTTGTTTTGAATGACTTCTCCGTTTCTTAGCATTATTTTAATTGAAATTTTGAGCCAGACAAATTAATATTCTTCATTACAAACATGAAAAATGTCGTTTAGCGGAATTAGCCGTCCTAAAAGTAACCAACGCGGATGGAAAATTATTCGCAGGATTAAAATGTCACTTCTAATTAGGTAAGGCGATATCCAAGACCTTAATTTTTCCTCCATGCTGTTTTGAGTGTTCTAAAACAGAACTCTAATACTTAACCTACATCTTCTTTGATTACAATTGTACTGCACTCGAAATTTGGAGGTATGATTGAATTATCACTGCTCTCACAAACTGACTATTGTAATTCGGAGTGAAATTATTTAATTTCATGCTGATAGCTTCAAATTTAGATCAGAAAACACGTACTCAAGTGTTTTTCTACATCATCTCTTTAGATTTGCTACCAAATGGTACAAAATTAAAGCTTGAACATGAGCATACCTTCCAGAACTTTCCATCTCTGCATTATCATTTTCCTTACTCCAGCAAACAATATTCCAAATATTGTCGCTCTTTGTCGTTCTTCGCAGCTATGTTTGGGCAATGACACGAAACTTCTGAACAACTTTAGTCTATTTCGCGCTTGACTTGCTATCATAAAATGACAAAAAGTGTTTTAAATTGCTAGGGATATTGAAGTGTTTACGTTGTATAACTTTATAACTATTCTTCGGATACGGTTATGTATTCGTCCGTTCATATTCAGATGCATTTTAGCTGCAACGAAGTTTTCTGAAACATATTAACATATAGATTGTGATACTGCAAGAAACTTGGATGTTAAAGTTTTTTAGTTCAATTTCTATCGCCTCTTAGAGAAATATAACATACTTGCTGAAAGTTTGAACCAAGTGGTGGGAACATAATGATCTCTAGATATTTTTCACAGAATGTCGATGTAATCTCATACTCCATCCAAATTTTTTCTATGGTATATACATTTCGATGTTCTGATTCACAACCAAAAATATTTTTCTCTAAATCCGCGAAATTATAGGAATGCTTTAACAAAAATACAATTCTAGTGCCAATGGTCCATACGAAATTCCTAATGGAGCTGATAAATGAGTACTTTGACCACGTGATTAGTGCTGAATATCAATTAATTCTATTCTGGCGTTTTGTAATAATACCCACACTGTCACTGATCATAAAATTTAGTAGTTGAACATTGGTGTGGTTTCTTTACAAAAGTAATGGAACATGCCTTCTTATGCCAATATTAAAAAAGGCCGATATGATTTTTATGTATGCACTTCAAATGCGGCGTCTTCATGAAGAAGACTATCCAAATCACGCATTGCCTTCATCCAAAAATTTTTTTAGAAGTTTCCAACAACTAAGGGATACTGGTTTATTACATAAACGTTCTGCTGAAAGTGAACGGCCGAGGACAGTAGTTTTACCCGGAATTTAAGTAAGAGTATCAGATATTGTTGAAGAAAATCATGAAACAAGTGTTAGAAGAGTATCCGCTGAAGTGAGTATCAGTGGTCCCCTTGTTTGGATAACTCTACATTCTCATCTTCTACATCCGTACCACTTTCAACCGAGACAAGCCCTTAATCTTCCCGATTATCAAGCCAGGATAAAAGTTTGTTTGTGGATTTCACACTAGAATGCCGATAATCCAGATTTCGTTCCGAATATTTTTTTTACAGATGAGGCCAGTTTCACTAAAGATGGCATATTCAATTTTTCTAATAATCATGTTTGGTCAGATGAAAATCCTTACGCCGTGGTCGAATCACACCATCAAAAGCGATTTAGCTTCAATATCTGACTCGGCATTACAGGAGACACTTCAATAGAATCAGTTGTTTTGCCCAATAGGTTGAATGGTGCCGTATATTACGATTTTCTACAAAATGAGTTACCAGTGTCTTCAGAAAATGTATTAATTGATCTTCTTCTTCTTTCTCTTCTTCCCTAATCTCTTTTGCTATTGAGCGTCGAGATTTTGCCAACGAGATTCTCATTCCACCCTGTCTATTGCTGTTTCTTTAGTTTCTTTCCAATTTGATCCTTCTTTTTCTAGCTTATCTTTGATGTCTTTCTGCCTGCCTTTGCTAGGTCTGTCTATGTTTTTGTTTTTCTGTTTTCTGGCTTTCGTATATGATTTTCGCTATTTTTCCTCCTTTCATTCAAGTGAGATGGACAAACTATCTCATTTGGGCTTGTGTTACGTAGTTGCTCAGGGGAATGACTTAAAGGTTATCTCTGGTGGTTTGGTTTCTTACTCTGTCTAATCTAGTTTTTTGTGCTGCTCTCCGCAGTTTTTTCATCTCAAATGTTTGTAGTTTGCTTGTGTTTCCTGACGTCAAGCACCAGGATTCTGAGCTGTATGTTATAATTGGGATGAATGCGGAACGGTATGCTGTCAGTTTTGTGATTTGGGATAGTCTTTTTTTATCTGAAAAGGGACGTTTCATTGCATAGAATAATTTGGTTCCAACTGTTATTCTTTTATCAATAGGGAATATGGATGAAATTCATATTTGGTTCAAATATTCTTATTCCGAATTTTTATTGGCCGGATATTTGTATGGAACCATCATTTTGGTGATTAATATCTTTTCATTTGCTTAAAATTAATAAGCAAAAGTGCAAATTTAGCGAAGGAAATTCAAAGTTCCAAAACGCAACACCATTGGTTGAGGTGAAATGTGACGTCAAATACTATGCCAACAGGAGCGCACTGCTTACATTTGTATTTCATTGCAAGCTTTTGATTAGAAAACATAGTAATAAAGTGTGTGTTGTGAATTTATTTATTGTTTAAGTGAAATTTCAGCATCCTAGTGAGATTATAAATCATTTGAGACGGTGGTTTTGTAAAAGCGCAATCGGATAATCTGTCAAGAATAGATCCATTCATGATGTCGTCTAATTTTTTTCAAATCCAAATTTTACGTTCGCTGAAGTAAAAAGAGTGATCACTGCAAAGTATTCATTCAATAACAACACATTATGTACGCTATTTGAATAAATACAATCGGAAATATGATGAGCAGTGAACATAGCCCATAATTCTTGTTTATTCTAGAACAAGCAAATTTCAAATGAATCTGCATAGAGACACAGAATTTTATTGCTAAAACTAATCACATATAATGTTATTCATGATCTGTCAAGTTCATTATGACACTTCATCTCTTTTGATAACCTTACATTATTTCTTACGTATTTCAAAATCTGTCTGGATTGGAAAAAAGACTTTATCAGGTACATTTCTGATAGTATTTTGCATTCAGGCTCAATGCAATACTCATAAACTGACTTTTGACCTTTTTTAATGCTGAAATAAGTTGAGAACGAAAACACCTGTAGTAAACAATGGACTGCAATGTCACTGGACATGGTTTTTGACATCATCCATAGAGCGCGCAAAAATGGCGGCGTTCAAACAGCTCCAAATTATTTTGAAATTTTGAATATTTTTTCAAACTTGATTACAGCAGTTTTGAACATATGTAATTTATATTTTTTACTATGTTATAACGATGTAAACAATGATTCAAGAATATAAGATAAATTCATCAATATACCCTATTTCTGCATCAAATCTACTATTGTCTTCTATGTATGCTCCCAAATATTCAAAAGAGTAAACCTGCTACAGTACCTTACCTCTGATTTTTATCTCGTGATTCCTCTTCTTCTTGGATTTGATCATTGTCTCAGTTTTGTCCATGTTGATGACCATATTTCTTCTTTTTGCTTCTTTATTTCATATATTGATATTATGCTGCAAATTCACTGCTGTATTAGCTAGTACTACGACATCGTCTGCAAAAGCAATATATGAAATTCTTGATTCTTGTACTGTTCTATACCCAAGGTCAAATTTCTTTGTCCATATTTGGCATGTCTTCAACACACCATCCATTACTATTACGAAGAGAAGAGCACTGAGAACGCAACCTTATCTGACGCCTATACTGTATTGAACTCCTCCGATGTATAGTTGCTGGTCCTAATGTAGTCCCTGTTAATTTTGTAAATACTCTGTATTGCCCTCATTAGATTGTTATTTACTTTATTCTCCCCTAATTCTTGCCAGATTAAGTATCTAGGGATACGATCAAATGCTTTTTCGAGATCAATGAAACAGATATGTGCTTCCTTTCCATATTCCAAAGTTTTTCTGAGATCTGCCTAAGGCTGAATATTCATTGTCCTCTTAATTATCATCCACACAAAATTGGTAAAGCTGAAAATAATATATGTCGTCTATGTCTAGAAGACAAAGAAACTTCAGAGCACGTGCTGTGTGAATGCGCAGCTGTAGTCTCTCTTAGGAAATCTCACTTTGGAAAGGCATTCGTGTCGGCCAACATTGTGAAAGATTCTAGTCCTGGAAGGATACAAAGGTTCTTTAAAAGCCCAAATATCACACAGGATTATATAACTAGAGTTACATCATAAAAGATCTTTAGGTCGCAGTGATACAGGCGGTTGGACGCACAAGCCCTCCACTAATAATAATAATAATAATAATAATAATAAGGCTGAATATGAGGTCTTGTGTACTTCTATTCTCTCAAAAAACCGTATTGCGTTTCATCTAGCATGTCTTCTATATGTATACTTAAGCCTTTTTTCTAGGATACGGGAGTATAGTTTACCAGGAACACTTAAAAGTGAAATCCCTCTATGGTTTATTTTTTATTTTAATTATCATATGGTCTTTTCGCTTATTTGGAATCTATTTTATGCTTCTCATGAAACCTATCTGGTTTGTTTCACTCTAAATGTTGCAGAGGGTATGTTTGGGGCGCCTGTATTTTCGTCGAAAGCTTCTGCCGTTTTCACGCTTCGTTTCGGTGTTGCTCCATCGATGTGAAGCAGTTTGTCGTTATTTGTAGCATGTAGTCTTCTATTAGGGGAATCTTCGTGTCATTTCTAATGGTTTCGTTGGAGACGTACCATTGGGCGCCGGTTATAATTCGCAGAATTTTGTTCTGGCAAACTTGGATTTTAGATTTTCGCCGTTTGGCTACTATTTCCCAGGCTGGAGCTGCATATCACTGCTTTGTATATGCGTAGTTTGTTGCGTAGCGATAGGACACTTTTTCTGCCCAGTACTGGTATCAATTGGCAGCATGTGGCCTTGGCCCTAGTGATTGCTTCGGATATGTGTTCCACGAAACGAAGTCTGCGGTCGAGAGTAACTTCCAGGTATTTGACTTTGTCCCGCCATGGGATTGGTCTGTCGAAAAGGCGGATGGCATCTGTTGGAACCATTCTTTTTCTTGAAACAGAATTGCGGTACTCTTTTCAGGACTCACGCTGGCTCTCCACTTCCTGCACCAATCTTCAATGTTGTTTGCGGCTTCTTGAAGCCTCTTGGTGATGATTGTTGGATGTTTGCTCTTGTATAGGAGAGCCGTATCGTCAGCGAATTGGGCGGTTATAATCTAGTTTTCGGTGTTCATCGGAATATTGCTGACGTATATATTGAATAGAAGTGGTGACAGTAGTGAACCCTGTGCGACGCCTGCAGTTATTTGACACTCTTGTGAAATGGCGCCCTGATGTCTAACTTGAAAACTGCGTCTTTTGAGATAAGACGCTATCGTTTTGATGATGTTCAGTGGAACCTCTGCTTGTAGCAGCTTCCATAGAAGCCCCTGGTGCCAGACTTTATCAAACGCCTTTTCGACGTAGAGGAATATTGCGCCTGTAGCCTTGTTTTCTCGGAATCCTTTGGTGGCGTAGTCTACGACTCTGATAAGTTGGTGGACAGTGAAGTGCCCGCTGCGAAAACCGTGCTGGGCGTCAGGTATTATGTTTTTCAACTTGTTTCTTCAGATGCTGTAGGATGACGTCCTCAGCGATTTTTGCTAGCAGGTTAAGCAGGCTGATGGAGTGGTGGTTTTGAGGAAATTTAGAAGAAGTTTTGTCCAATCCCTGGTTTAACACCACTTGATTTTTGAATGAGGATATCTTGAGAGTTTGGTCTATGCGATACCAGTACGCAATTTGGAAAAATTGCAACTGCGAATTGTGCGAAGCTGTGAAACAATTCAAAGAAAGCCGGGCATTTTTGAAAGAGCAAGGGCATCATTTTCAAGAAGATGCAGAGCTTATGTGGAGTTGGAAGGAGGGCCTTCTTAAAATTTGATATAAAATATTTCCAATCATTGATAAAAACGAATAAATTTTCATGAAAACTTGTACTTATTAGTTTATCGCCGTTCTAAAGAACAAAATGTGAGAATAAAATCTATCAATATCAATAACGTGGTTAAAATACTCATTTATTAGCTTCATTAAGAATTTCGTGTCGACCAGTGGCACTAGAAATGTACTCTTCTTGAAGCACCCATCATAATTTTGCAGAAATTATTTTAGATTGTGAATCAGCACATCTAAATGTATATGCCATCAAAAACTTTGACTCTTTTTTTAGCATTTTGCCTTGAATCCTTTGATATGATAACAAGAATCCTCAATAGGTAACCTGAAAATTACTCTTTCTAAATTAAATATCAATGTATCATTGGGATAACTGTTGCATTTATCTCACGTACCTTTAGTCTGTTATTTGCATTATGAATCGGCTGTTTATAGCATTCCAGTTTCTCGCTGCAATAAATAATAACTTGCTTATCTATTCCCCAACATTTCGTTTTGTTTTTGAACTGTTTTATCCTTCATTTGTTCTGTTTTTAGAGATGAATTCAGTCTCCTTTGGAACACTAAATTTTGTTGCATATTTCGAAAATACTCAAAGTTTGTGTGTGTGTTTTTTTTTTTATATAAAGATAGGACCCGCTGCTGAAGTTGTGTCTTGGGAAACTTGAGAGATTGTTTATTTTCAGATTAAAGAGAATTTAAATTGAGCCTGACGTTTCAATTTATAAATTTAGAACTCTTCTATTTATAGTTTTCTATTTCGGGTGCTGATATTTTTCTAAATTACGCGACAAATTATTTCTGGGAGGCAATATTCTTAGATATTCCAGTTGAGTGCTAGTTAATCGCACATACCAACAAAAAATGGAATATTCACGAAAGGGTTATAATCAACAATAAAAATTCACACGATGTGATAAATTTTTATTACAGATGCACATCATGAAATCTAATAGTGTTGATTCGAAACGCAGAATGTTCACATGTCATTTAATATTAATAAGCAACGGGACAGTCCAATGAATTTCGCATAGGTCAGTCAACAACAGCTCCTGATTAAATGATTACGAATTAGTAAATATTTGAATACTCGCAAATTGTAGTCGAAAATTTTGCTACATGAAGCTGCGAACGCTGCACGCAATTTTGAGCACTGGACTTGCATTTAAAATACCTAAAGCCTCATTCATTGTTGTCCACTGTTCAATATTGGTCATAATTAGCCGTGTGGAGTTCATTTCGCGGCACAAATATTCATTATCTCTGTTTGTGATTCATTTTAAATTTGTCAGCCTCTGTATGAATTAATGGAGTTGGATTGCAGAACGGATAAAATTCAACTTCACACTTATAATAATGTTTACTGTTTTCATATTATACCATTCAGGTAAAAACAATAATTGAGATGGAAGTACCAGCAAGAAAGTTAAAATTTTGTGTTTTTCATGTTCCTGTCTCTGTGGAATATTGCAGAAGCAATCCCATTTTCAGAATACTCTCTCCAGTAATAATTTTTTTTGATAAATCAAGTTACAGAAAAACGTCAGAGTTAAATGTATTTTTCAAGAAAAGTTGACACAAGTCAAGTGAAAATTTTGTTCCACCTCTCTTTGAATTTTAAAATAATAAATATTTGATGAATTAAATATCCCATATCACTGGATGTTCCTAAATCGAACCAAAATTTCAACTGCATTAACCTTGCTGCACCAGAAAGCGCAACACTCGTCACTAGATGTAATAACAAAAAGCCGCATTTCAATTGAATTCGTTTTGGCTCTGCTAGTAGCCTAGCATGGTTTTAGCAGAGCGGCCTTTAACTTTCATTTGAGCTATAAATTAGGCTGGTTCTTGTCTCGGTATTCAAGTTCCATGTAATTGAGAAAACACGCCTTCCACCTACCCGAATTCATGAGTACGTTTCGCAAATTATTAGGTTTACATTGCTGTATAAAGTTTCATTCTGACGAGCTACATTTTCACTTCTTTTCAGTGGTGGAAGGCCATATTATCGTGCCTCAAATAAATAAAATCACATTCTCTACAGAAAACTGATGAAACTCGCTACTCATTTAAATCGATCCTGTAACATAAAGTACGATAAGACTTTAAAGGTATATGCTTAAAATTAAATTAGTCTAATCTAAATTGTCCATCAACATAAAACACATTCATTTAAAATCTGACATTGCTTGATAAAATCGAATGAAATTAACCTCTCTTGTCTACACCGTGCTGTAGTTCATTTGATTGGAATATACGATGTCGGTTTCGCTACACGAAATCAGAACTGACTTTTAGTGCTGGCTCTGCTTGCTACAAAGTAGGAGGGGTATAATTCCGCTTATTTTTAATACACTACCCTAAGTCAAACACACAAACACTACTGATAAAATATGACGTAATAAAAACCAAATAAAATGGGTAATAATATTTCTGTATTCCGCTACAATTTTTATCACTTCCGTAATGGAAAGTTGACTTTGCAAGTTATCAGTCCAATCAGATTTTTTTGTTAATCAACTCCACAAAAACTTTATGATATTTGTCCTCCATTATTCATGCTTGGGGACAAATAATTTGGAATACAAACAATAATTTACATCAAAATCCATTGCTTGAGCGCAGGTTCTTCTGAATTCTATTATAAAGGTTCGTGGTGGACCCAACAAAAATATTCAAATCACAAACTTGCAACCAAACAGGGGCAAATCACTTGAGTACACTTGTCCAGCTTTCCATTATCGTGTTATCCTGGGCAGAAAACCACGAAGAAGGATTTAGTGATGAAGGACAGAAGTTGTACAACGAGTATCTCCACATTGACTATTGTAATGAATTGCGGCAATGTTTCATGGCAATTGAAGCCTCATTCTGCTTTACGCGCCCAACATTCATTGCCAGCGTTCGATAAAGCCCTGCTGCATTGCATAGTGATAAGTGAGGCTGTCTCCTGCTTTGGTTCCGCGCCGATTCCTACCCTTTTTATATTGAAAGGATTCAACTTTACGTTTTCTAATGTAAAAACTTCCACTCCAATCTGACGGAAGAAATAGATTAAGTTTGTGCGGTTTTGAATCGCGTGTATTGCGAACGTATCGTGTTGAGGAGGTCGTATTCCAAGATGCAACGTCAAAGCGGAGGGCTTCGTGGGTAGATGCCTTAAATTATATGATTATAATTTGGATGAAACTACCATGATCGTTAATCAACAACCACTTCATAAAACTAATATTAAATTATTGCTCAATTTGAAGATTTCAACATGGTTATCAACATGCAATCTCTTTCTATGTGACAACCCATATGTAAAGGACTCGAAATAATAGCTTTTGAGTTTGCAAAGCTCAGTAAGATCGAATTCCAGCTTTAGACAAGAAATCAGTATGATTTTCACTGGATCATAATATACTCCGTGATGTACTCTTCACAAGAACTAAAGGTAACCGTAGTTTGACGACTGGTAATCGCACCCAGTGTGGTTGAAATAAGTTTCTCGAAAGGCCTTCAAACACTACACTGATTCATCAATTCCTATTCTACTTTTATAATTTGAAAGATATTGGTTTGAAGTTTGGTAAATGCAGATTCGTTTGAAATGAGATTATTTCCTAGATGGTTCTTCTATTCAGAGAAGAAATGAGGGTATTGATCGACTTACACTACATCCTCCAGGCTTATTCATATACATTGTAGCATTGAATTATGCCATCAGCTTGAAAACTCAGTTCGCCCAACAATTGGAATCAATTCATGAATAAGGCGAAGCAAAGTGGTAGTTGAATGAAGTAGTCATGCTAGAAATTTTCGTCCCAAGAGCATGGGTCCTACTGGGGAAGCACAATCGTTTTCTTCTGCTGAAACCATTTACTCCATAGTAATAGGGTCTTCCACGATTTTTCAAAAATGTCGAGAATGAACCCTAAGCACATTAAAAAAAACTATTGGTACTAATTTTTTTGCCAACAGGAATCGCTGTGATCAGTAAACACGATTCGAAGGTCAACGATGATTGAAAAGGTCACGAAAAACCACCATGTTGTTGTGACGTCACTCCGCACTTCTGACGCTCAATAAAGTCAGCAAAGAAAACCTCAGCTCTAGGAAAAAACCGTCAAAATAGTATTGTATGGTTCCTGGGTGTGATAGCAGTAGTCATCGCGAATCACGTGAGTTGTTTATAGATATCTCAACAAAGGAGATACGGAAAAAGAGGTTACATCAAATCCGAGGCGTGATACCGCGTATCGTGTTTGATTTCTTACTTATCTTGCTGTGAGGACTTGAAGACCATTTCATTGTTAATATAAATTTTTAATTCTCTACTAACAAAAATCGATATGCATAACTAGCTGTCATCGGAATTAATATGATAATCTCAAAATAGCTTCAAGAGCTCTAGTCAGGGCTCCAGACTAAAACAAAATACTTCTCAAGTAGTTATCATGTTTTTAAAGTACCATGAGAATCCAAAAACGTTTAACTATATGAAACTCTTTAAGACAGTGACAGGTAACGAACTTGGCATCCATTAAGATATATTTCCATTCATTATTTTGTATGCATTTGAAATATTTGGTGAGTTTCCGGTAACATGACAATTGTAAATTTACTCAATCAAAATAGTATTCACCAAATTTCATCCAATGAATATTGAATTATTATTACAATGCCTTTGAGGTGACATAGTAAATGCTGTAACAAAATAATTTCATAGGTTAACACTGCATAATAACTAAGATGTTTAAATTGCTCAATATAGGTAACGTGCTGAAATTAATAAATCACTAAAACAGTATCAGTAATGAGGTGATGCTCTGAATGTGATTCAGTGAGTGGTTGTAGATCCTGAATTTTTATTTTGAAAGATGGTTCTTGAACTATGATTATTTTTCTGTTTCTCTGTTATACATGATGTAAGCAGCCTTTTGGAATTTCTTCTTGGAGGTGTGTTTCTCTTCAGCTATTTCTTTAGCCTGGTCCCATTGAATTTGGTAATGATGTTCCCAAGCGTGATCTGCAGTGCTTGATTTTGAAATTTCTTCTCTCTGTGTATGACGTCTATGCTCTTTAATCCTGGTCTCTAAAGATTTCTTGGTCTATCATATATCACATTCGCAATCAATCTGGTAGATTCGTCTCCTGGATTTGGTTGTTGGTTGTGGCGCAGTTGTTGAAGGTACATTTTCCAGTGCTGTTGTCGTCTGAAATCTTGTCTCTGTATTGTATTTGCTGCCCACCCATTTTATTTTCTCGGAAGCGCCTTTCATGTATAGAACGTATAATTTGTTGCCTTTTTTTCACTTTTTTGTGTGGATGCTATCCAATGCTTCTTTAGTATTTTCTTGATTCTATTTTCTGGGTAGTCATTTGTTCTCACCGTGTTGCAAATCTTCTCCACCTTGATTTTGTAGCCTTTCCACGTGTTGCAGCAACTCTTTGCTCTAAACAGTAGAGTCCCGACCACTCCAATCTTCGTCGCTTCTGATTGATTGAATTGTAAGTTATGATACCATCCTGTATGTGTTGGTTTTTGATATACCCATGTTGTGATACTATTTTCGGTTCTTCCATCCAACATTTCTCGAAAAGGTAGATGTTTCTGAATTTATTTCTCCATTGTGAATTTGATGCTGGCTCTGCAAGAATTATTGTGGTCGAGAAACGCCTGGAAATCTCGTTCACCTCGATTCCAGATGATAAATGTGTAATCCACATATCTCATTTATTTCTTTGGTCTAACCTGTGCTGCTTCCATAGCCCAACAACCAAAGCTCTGCTCTACTCCCCTTGACTTATTATATATTATGTTGGAAGTACGTGTCACACTTGACCATTTACCAAAAAGCAAAATTTACTCATCGCACTTGATCAAACTCATTTCACTAGATATAAAGCTCATAAACATCATTATTATAGATTTTTTAACCCAAAATACCTACTTTATGATTATCAGTGCTAAGAGTTTGATAAAGATATAATCTGGGAGCACGGAAGTGCCCCCGCCAAGATGAGCCAAGCGGAGCACAAGGCCACTACCTACCTTTTCTCGAAGAGCTTCGTTGCTATCTTGAACCCTAATAACATGGGTTTGGATCATACCAGATGAAAAAATTTTCGAGATATGATGTCAATAGTGGAATTATCAAGTTTGTGAAGTTTCGATTACATAGCTTTTATACTTTAGATTTCATTGGTATTTAAAAAACCACGATTTCGTCACTGACTCACTCACTGATGATCATCAAAATGTTTAGGGTACTTCTTGAAGTTCTAGAAAGCTGAAATTTGGTATGTGGGCTAGTATTAGTACAGAAATAGCATAAAAATTCTAGAACTTGAAACTTTCACCCCCAATCTCTTAGACCAAGGTATGGAGTTTGTATAAGATTTTTGCAAATTTTGATGCTAGAGGTCTGAAAATTAATATATGGACTTCTTGTTATAGATAATAGTGAAATAAACCCAAGAAAAATCAACATAATGAAAAAATATTGTTATAATCAACTTACAAAAAGATGTGAAACTCCACTAAGAACATTTTTATGTAAAATGTTGCCAAGACGAGACCATATGGCTAGCACTGTCAGGAAGTTTTAAAATCTCATGAAGAGCTGAGCTTCTAGCACTACATGCCCTAACTCTACAAGCCCTAACTTCGCAAACTCTACACCTTAGCCAAAATATGTAGCTTGGCCATTTCGTTACAGTCACATGGGCATAGGGCGAGAAATTCATTCACTGTTCATTACTTCTCTGTTATACAATAGCTCTTGTAGTAACAAAACAGCCAAGCCACATATTTTAACTAAGATATAGAGTTTGCGAAGTTAGGGCTTGTAGAGTTAGGGCGTGTAGTGCTGGAAGCTTGGCTCTACATGAGATCTGATATCTCTTTGACAGTGCGAGCCATATGGTCCCATCTTGGCAACATTTCACATAAAAATGTTTTGAGTGGGTCAGTATATCACTAAAAGTGTGGTATTCTTTAAGAAGAATCATACTCGATATTTCCATTAAGAGTACTTCGGACATAGTATCGTTCTACTTTGCCATCAAATTTATGTTGAGGAAGAAAAAGTATGAATATCGGAAGCTATTGATGACTCTTAGTGTGCCGTGTATTGAATGATTAATCAATAGTTTCCTAATCAAAAAAGCCTCAGTAGGCAGCTTCAGTGGAAATGACCGGGAGAATTGAAAGGATGATGTTGAAGAGAGGTTACTGAAAAGCCTTGACAATATCTATCATCAAAGTTTTGTGCAATGATTTTTCCATGGTGAAGACAGACATCTGTCTACGGAATCAATTCTAGCTGCTTGAAGAATTTGATTAAGATTTGAGCTCACCAGTATCACCAGACCAAATCTGTATTATAGGAGCACCTCAAATTACTTCCTTCGGCGGTATTAAAAACTGGCCCATGTAAGAAAACTCATCATGATATTTTTCTAAGATCAGGAGCTGTGCTCTTGATTGAACTCATTGATCAGGAGAAAAGTTATATGAGATAACAATTATCATTTTGAAGGAGTAATCACGGAACATAAGTGAGGGTTATTGACAATGAGGACAATGTTGTTGCATGATGATGCACCAGTCACAAGTTGCTTGGATGATTACTGCTATGAAGATGAAAGGTATTAGCCTGAATCAGCCTACCTGATCTGACTTCAAGCCAACCACTTACCTAGAAATCAAGATAGCACTACGAAAAATAACTTTTCAAGATTATTTCACAGAAGAGAAGAAAGGATACGAAATGTGCCCTGCACATGGGCTCAAGATATTAAGCTAGAAGTAAACATATCAGGAAACAATAGAGATCATATTTTGATCATATCACGTTTTGATTCAATGTTTTATGAGTCAATTAGGAAATTGATTTTTAATTATGCATAGTAATGGCGACATTATATCAAAAGCAATAAAAGTATCGTTATTTCATACTCTATTGTAATTTTGCTCGATTATAGAAACATTAAACTTTATATACGAGTATAATATGCGCAAAACTTCATTTCAACAATATGGCTGTTATTATAACATACATTAAACTAGCGATATTAAATTTAAAAGTCGTTATAGATAGATCAATACCAACAAAATTTTATGTATCCTGTCAATGAAAAATTCCATCAACATATCCGATGTACATATTGCAAAACTGGTGCATTCATAAAAACTACGTTTTCCGCTTTTTCCATGAAATTACTCTAGGAAAAACGGATACTGAAATGGTGCGCGCCGTATGCTCCCGCGAATATATTAAAATGTTGAGGAACAATACGGAGAGAAAGAGAAAACATAAAAATAAAAAAGAACGAGGGGGAGAGATGCTGATACCGGTTGTTCAATAAGAGGGACAAGGATAGAAATGAGAACAAACGTGCGCGCCGCATTCAAAAGGATTTATCCTGAAGTATTTATTTTACTTTCATAAATTCCCTGTTGGTGGAGGCATGCCATGGTCGTGGTCGTGTTGGAATTGTACACTTTATTCGCGAAGCTTGTGCGGTACATGTACAGCGTTCATCTATCGCTTCCAGTTTGGTCCTACCGAATTTGCCCTCTATATCTGAAAAAAAATTTTCGCAAACATTTCAGGAAATTGCTTTCAGGTTATTATGAATTTATTTGCCCTTGAGATGAAAAGGATTTCTTTATAAGAAGATTTATTAGTGATCCTCTGGACTCCCCGCAAAATGAAAGCCTGTAATAGTTGAAATTAATAAACTCGATCGAAGGACTAATTCTAAATGATATTATCGGAAATTGTTGAAGTAAGCATGGAAGAATCGAGCTAAGAGTAAATTTCTGTTTATTCTGATCCTCTTCTCTTTATCTTCTGTGGTATGCTGGTCCGCTGCAGTGAGACCACAACAGCTGACTCAAACAAACTTGCTATATTGTCTCGTAAACTTCATCCACGGAATTTTTAATGTGTAATAGTTTAGTCATGTTCATGTGAAATGCAAAATACTCTGCGAATGGCTATGCACTCAAATAAACTACCATTAACTCAAAGATAAACGCAAGCAACGATGCTGAAACTCAAATGATACCATCATTTGAAACATACCGACAAAAATATTGCTACCACAAAACGGACTGCACCGAGCTTATTTGACATTATATTCCAATTTATTTGTGGACTTAGAATTTTGAATGTGATTTAACAACGATAAATTTAACAAAGAAATACTCTGAAAAAATCAACTGTTGGGAAATCTCTTCTTCAAATAAAATTGCAGTATTCACATACAACGGGGATTCACATGCATATATAAAGCTCCAACTAATAGGGGGCAGGTTTACTATTAAACACCGAGTTTCTATGCATGTTAACGACAACAGCGCCACCAACTATTGCCAGCGGAAGGAGGAATATTTACAGCACAATTAGTATCAATGTTTGAGTTACCGAACTGCGTAAGTTCAGGACCTCGGGCTCGGATATGTATTTATTGCACTCACCTAATGCGGGCAGATGGCTCAGTTATTAAACTAAGAAGCTGCTGTGGGAATTATTAATCATTAATTATACCAAAGGTTTCAATGGGCGACTTGAGTAAATGGTCTTGCCTGTTCCCATTATCTTGCAAATATTATAGGACCAACTTCCCAGTTTCATGTCTTAATGCAACTCCGCATAATTATCTGAGATTTGTGCTTTATTTTTATATACACAAAACTGGGTCACATTACATCAAGAATAATCGATATTTATCAGAAAAAGAGGCATTAAGGAACTAATTACATAATATTACACAATTCATTGACTTGCTTTGTAAAGCTAATTTCAAAGCAAACTATTACCAACTTGAAAACTAATAAAAGTTGTTCTCCAGAAAAAATACAAAGGAAATTGGCAATTCTGGATATTTCTTCTCGAATAACACAAAATCAAAAATGTAATACTATATAAAGAGAATTTTTCATTCTACAGTTTGTTATTCAACCAAAGGAGTGTTTTAATTCAACAATGCGATGTTTACTCGTCCATACAGTTTATTAATGAACACATAGGTGAGCCACGTGAAAATTATAATAATGAAACAATCAAATATTGTCTTTACTTTTAATTAAAACTACTCTCGTACATTTCAGTAGCAAAAATACCATCTTCAGAGTACAATAAATCAGAGCATAAAGCAAATCTTATATCTACAAATATGATACGAAATATCTAAGTAGTATCCAATCAAATCATAGAACTTGAGGTGGGTGGAGCCAATAACTAAAATGTAAGATAAAGTGGAAACAATAGGCACAACCAAATCAAAGTTATGCATTAAAGATTATCTGAAGGAGACATACGTAATACGTAATGTTAAACCAAAAACAAATCAAGTCAAAATACAGAGTTTGAGATGGGCGGAGCTTACAACCACAGGGAGAACTAATCAATGCAGTTAAATGATGAGTTATTTTGAGGTTTAGTCAAGATAATCAAAAAATGGAAGAATCATCCAGATGATGAAAGCGCATTTTTGACAGCTCATGAATGCTTGTTACTTCAGAGATTTCGCAAATTACCATCTCTCACAATTACTGAGCTTGAAATCAAGCAGTTTGGGCAAACTTACGAAACAGCAGCTTCCATTTAGTACTAGTTTCAAGTTGACTATTTGATAGGTACATAATTTATGCATGTATAAACTCAAAAATACTTTTTAATCTTCATTGTTTAGTTATTAACTGACGAGAGGTCAAGTGCTGTACTTAAAAATGATAATTTGATTTTTATCAAAACTATATAAAAAAAATCACCAAAAGTGAACAAGTTTTCATCCAATAATAATAATTCATTCTGATAAGCTTCAAATTTGCGTCAAACAAGTCATTGAATGAATCCCGGACAGATTTGACAATTGTACATAATAAAAGTGACACCCGCGGCGAAAGTTGTAACTAAATTTTCATCTACTTTAATAAATTTTAGTTGTCATATCCCTAATGTCATATATACCTATGGGCATTGTTCCACTTGAAACAAGTAATTGAATAATTTAATCTTTCACAATCACTGAGCTTGAATTAAAGCAATTTGTACAACTCTACGAAACAGCAGCTTTTATTTAGTACCAGTTTCAAGTCTGTAAATAGTATAGTTGCTGAGAGCTCAGCGTCACGCCAGCCAGCCAGCCAGCCAGCCAACCAGCTAGAAAGCCAAAGTAAATATAATAGCGCTTTTTTCCAAAAAATGGAAGAATCATCTAGATGATGGAAGCGCATTTTTGACAGCTCATGAATGCTTGTTACTTCAGAGATTTCGCAAATAACCATCTCTCACAATTACTGAGCTTGAAATCAAGCAGTTTGGGCAAACTTACAAAACAGCAGCTTCCATTTAGTACTAGTTTTTAATTGACTATTCGATAGGTACATAATTTATGCATGTATAAACTCAAAAATACCTTCTAATCTTCATTGTTTATTTATTGACTGACGGGAGGTCAAGTGCTGTACTTAGAAATGATAATTTGATCTTAATCAAAGCTATATAGAAAAAATACACCAAAAGTGAACAAATTTTCATCCAATACTAATAATTCATTCTAATAAGCTTAAATTTGCGTCAAACAAGTCATTGAATGAATCCCGGACAGATTTGACAACTGTACATAATAAAAGTGACACCCGCGGCGAAAGTTGTAACTAAATTTTTATCTACTCTTATAAATTTCAGTTGCCATATCCCTAATGTCATATATATCTATGGGGATTGTTTCACTTGAAACAAGTAATTGAATAATCTAATCTTCCACAATCACTAAGCTTGAATTAAAGCAATTTGTGCAAACCTACGAAACAGCAGCTGTTATTTTGTACCAGTTTCAAGTCTGTAAATAGTATAGTTGCTGAGAACTCAGCGTCACGCCAGCCAGCCAGCAAGCCAGCCAACCAGCCAGACAGCCAATGTGAATATAATAGCGCTTTTCTCCAAAAAATGCGCTTAAAATGGAGCAGAAAGGTTGATCAACAACACTCACAAAGAACAAAACATCAGTCAACAACAGCACAGTGAACGTTAAATAATTGCAAAACTTTGTTGAACCAGGAATTGGAGAATGAACTCAAAGTTGGTAATGCTCATTCGGCTAGATTATATTGCTTACCAAAAATACATAAATATGGAAACAAATTCAGACCCATTGTCAATGATAAAAATACACCCACATATAAGATTAGTAAATGGTTAATGAATAAATTCACTAATTTTAATTTAGAAATGGACACAGTATGTCAAAATCTTTACGACTCAATAAATAAAATCAATGCTTTTATATCTTCCGACGTAGTGTCTAAATATCTCTCAATTTAATTGGTTTTACTTCATTATTACACTGTAGTTCTTAGCTCCGCCCACCTCAAACTCTGTATTTTGACTTAATTTTTTTTGGGCTTTGCATTACATATGTCTTCTGCAGATAATTTGTATTGCATAGCTTTGATTTGGTTTTGTCTGTTGTCTCCACTTTATCTCTCATTGTAGTTCTTGGCTCCACCCTCCTCAAACCCTATGATTTGATTGGATATGATTTCGGTATTTTGTATCATGTTTGTATTTATAGTAAGATTTGTTTTCTGCTCTGATTTATTGTACTCTGAAGATGGTAGCACTGCTACTGAAATGAACGTGAGTAATTTTAATGAAAAAGTGAAGAAAAAGTTTCATTCTTTTTAGTCTTCGAAAATATATTTATCACGTTCACATGTTGAGTGAGTTGATTTAGATAGGAATTTAATTTATTTTTGATAGCATGTGTGTACCTTGAGGATATAATTTAAAACTTTGTCTTATTGCAATAATTGATTTTAGAAAGTTTGTTTCAAGTAACGTTTGATGTTGAATATAACTTCTTGTATTTCCAGTTACAATGTTTAACATATATTCTTGCTCTTTGAGACTGTTACATCGCGTTTAATGGCAAACTCTGATCAAACGCAAAGTGCAAAGAGTGGAATAGACTATAAATAAATTGATGTTGCATTCCACAAATTTTCATTATACGAGGTGTTCCATGATTATCGAACTGTTTGATGCGATCTTACACTAAGAGAACCAAAGGGTAAGGATAACAACTCTAGTGATACAGCTAACAATTTTAATGATATCCTTAACAACTTGACCTTGCAATTCGAGTGGTGAAATCTTACCACTTATGTGGTAAGCCGTACTACTTGCAGGTGTGAAAAAAAAACAATAATTGTCAAAGTTATGGTTCTTCATCGAACTATATACGTTTGGACAAAGCAACGCAAGAAATCCTGCTATGTGCATCACTTATGGTATTTGACTCGTACATAGTGGCCATATTAAATGCGAACATTTACGGCACCCTCTTTTGTCTTACGTTATGAACTACACCTGTTAGTATTGGACTCTATCGAGCAAATTAGTTTATCCTCTTAACTTGAATGTTAATTGTACTTGATCTTTTAAAGAAACCTCATTTTATAGCGGACTTTCCTACCTGATTTTCCTACGATTATCACGTTATAATTACACACAGTTGGCTGGTTATCACACCCTAGATACCAAGCGATCATCGACCCAGTAGGGTGTCCAAGGTTTATGGTAAAATCGATATACCTTCGGATATATATCTGGCAAATGACCGTTCCTGCAGGAGCTGTGAGTCTGTCTCGTGGGAAATTCAGAGCAATGTGCGTTCGCTTCTTTTTCTTCCTTTCCGAACAGAACGGGTCCAAACCCTGGCCTTGCACTCTAGTATTTCCAGGGTAGGATTCTACTGGAATCGTAAAAAAATTCGGGGAAATATTGCTACTGGTATATTCAACTTCTGACAAGAGATTCAAAGCTACCCCGAAAGTATCTGCAATTCTTTAAAAGTTTTACATATTGTTGAAATAGTTTCAGACAATAGGTGTAGAATTTGATCAAATGTATGGAAATATCATGATAGGAATGAGTTTATTTTGCTGCTACAATTGTCACGTTCCCTAGTTACAGCAAGTAGGTGACCAAAGTAACTTCTCTGACAGAAATCACAATGACAGGACATACATTGCCAAGAATTTTGATTGAAATAGTACATTAGTCGGACATTAAATATTGGAGGCACCACGGGAGTTGGACGGAAGATAATGCCTACGGTAACATCCTTGATACCTTAATAACAATAACAAATATAATATTACAGAATCAAGAATAGCCTCCGTTTGCATTTGCTGCGATTAATTCATTGGCATTATTGTTTCAATTCCACTTCAAAAAAATATCGTATCAGATAAAGTGATTGTATGTTAAAGCATATTGTCGACAACAGTCCAATTATCGTGAGTAATTTCCGAGTTCGACATATATCACATCGTTTGAATGAATCAGTTCCAGTGTTGGTGTTCTATACACAAATTTTCTGCTGTGAATACTGTGTAAAAGTGAAAGAATCAATTTGATGATTCTTTCAGATTAGATTGCTTTGTTTTTCATCTGATGCGTCTCTGTTTTCTGTCCTGCCACCCGTCAGGATCGTCCTATATGCGAGTATTGTCACTCGTCATAAATTTCTCTCATTGACAGGCTCACTACGATTCCTCTTTTATACGTGCTTTATTTCATTTTGTTCCATGTTTCTTTGTACTATTCCATTTGGATAAATGATTAATATTGGGATTTTTATATAAATCTTCTTGTTGACACACAAGAAGGAAATATTGGAAAGGATCTCACTTTTTCTCAATCAGATTTTATTGAAAACTGGAATTTATTATGTTCTGAAAGTGAATAAATTTCATGTACCATACATCTCAAAATGTGTACTGGTTTTATCAATTTCATTAGAGTTATTTATAGTTGCTGAATACTTGAAATCGACTAACAACTGACTAAACAGTATTACAAGAACTAACTCACGTCTGCTGTATATCAAACTGAATTACCCCATGAAGGAAAATATTACCGGTACCGCAAAACGTAGATGCGTCTTTGAAAGAGCTAATGTGTTTTCGATTTTCCCATCAGGCGTAGTGCCAATTGTGTCTGTAAAATATAGACTCTCCGTTTGCGGTGTAATTTACTTTATGATAGCTTTTTCTTCCTGAATATGTTAAATTTGGGAAGCTTTTTACCAGCCTGGAAAAGTTTAAAGGGCAATAAGTGTTTATGTTATTTGACATCCGTGAAAAATTTACCGCGTGGCCTACTTTCCAGTTTTTAATTTGTTTTTGTGGCGGAGTCAAATTAAATACGATAATGAAATGAAGCTTCATATTTTCGTTCGAGAATTGGGGGCTACAAAAAATATATGAGTGGAAATATTTGAAAAGTTTCTCCAGAAACCTTGCACAAGTTAGACTTATAAAATAAAATTATCGAAGAAATAGCTGTTGCGGAATTGGTCCAAACAATTCTGAAAATGCACAACCATTAGCCTAAACATAGTCAAATACGCAATGATTGGATGCAATGAAGTAAATTGTCAGAGTGAATTAAAACTGCCAGATGTAGCAAACATTCGGAGCACTGGATTACCACAGCTCTAGACAACGAAAGCGGGCTATTCCGTCCAGATTTGACGAGGACGATCAACGAGCAAGGACTCTGTGAGATATCAGCAGTTGTCCATTCAACCGCGTTCATTTCGTACGATCAATATGACGCTCTAGCTTGGGAATGAGACATGTGAAGCAAACATTCGTTCGCTTGTGAGGTCATTGGTTAATGCTTTAGCCTCCAGGATGGTTAATACATGACGCCAATGGCTCCAGGTCAGGCCAAAGGTCTCACGATCTTCCGCGACAAATGATCTGTCATTGCAAGCGCTGCAATAGTTTACATGAACAGGAATCACTCTTTCAAACTAATCAAATTGGAGTTGCAGTTTTCGATAAAGCACTCCTAGTTTTCTAATTGTTATTAGATATACTTGAGTGAAACTCTTTTCTTTACTACTGTTCTAGAAAATGTACTGTTTCGCCTAACGTTTGAATAAGCTGTGTCTGTTATCAACAACTGATAAGACAATTTGTGTGTTCAGAGGGCAAAGTTATTATATTTTCAAAGAGCTGAAAAATGACCCAATCGATTATGAAACTCTTGAATAACATTTAATAGTTACCCTTCTATTGAATTGCATTGATTAGTTTTCCTTGTTGTCTTAATTTATGATTACACATTAGTTGTCAGCTCCGCCCACCTCAAAATCTGTTATTTGACTTGATTTCTTTTGGCTTTGCATAACGTATGTCTCCGTTAGATGATCATTTTTGCTCAACTTCAATTAGGTTCACCTATTGTTTTCACTTGATCTTACTTTGTAGTTCTTGGCTCCACCCACCTCAAGCCCTATGATTTGATTGGATATGATTTTGGTATTTTGTATCATGTTTGTAGATATGAGATTTGTTTTCTGCTCTGATTTATTGTACTCTGAAGATGGTAGCTTTGTTATTGAAACGTACATAAGTAATTTTAATAAAAAGTGGAGAAAAGGTTCATTGCTTTGTTAGCTTTATGCTTATGTTATATGATTTGACAACTGTCAGATTGAATAATTTTCAGACTGGTACGTATACGCATGTAAAACGGATTATCTAAAGAGCAGTCAAAGCGTGTTGAGTACGTAACAGAACTAAGAATGAATTCAACAGGAAGAGAAAAAGGAAATGCAATTGATATTCTAGCAGAATATGTATATTTTTCATGAGTAAATGATGTTTAATTTTATACTGCATCGGTTACATTTTAATCCTCTGGAATTGCAATTGCTGTTTTTATTTATCAACCATGAATTGTTACGGTGATTTCTCACAGCTCCCTTTTTTCTATAGACTCAGATCTGTGATTGAAAATAAAATTACAGATGGAGCGTCTTTGAAAGGGAAAGTAAAAGTTTGGGATACAGCGATAAAAGAATTCTGCAATATTTCTGGCTCCCAGGAGCTCAAAGCAGCTTGAACTCAAACAATAATAGTATTCAATTAAGTTTTTATCACGCGTGAATGTGTGCACTCTAAAAAAAATTTTCTTGTGATATGGTCAATAAATTAATGTCTCAAGCAGATTGTGTCTTTATTGAGGCATTACGAATAACAGTTTTCATTGAAGTTCAATATGATTCCTGGCTCTTCAACTCCAGCATGCAATTTCTGGTGCGATGGGCAGCTCGTCATCAATGATCATATTTTTGTATTAGGCAACATACGATAAGCAAGAATAGGTTTTGAGGCTTTTCTAATTCTAGTTAACTTCTTTCGGTGGTGTTTTCAGGCGCGTTATGCGAATTGTTATATGCTTCTTCTGCTACGGTTCGTAGATTTAGTCAAGATGTTTGAATGAAAAAATGACAAATAAATTCTCGTAGTTGGGAATGTTCACCATAACATCCATCCCCCAGATCAGCACATAAAACAGTCATTGAAAATACTGCTGTTATGACCAATGAAAATCTCCACTTCAGGCCCTCCAGCAAATTTTATTTTTATATGAATGGAATCTATTGCTACTATAACTTCAGGTACTCTTCGAATCCTACAGAAACCCAATTTCACAGCTTAAACTTCTTCTGGAGTAGGCATTTTTATATATCAAGGCTCTAGTTATATAACTTTACGCACTGCATGTTTTATAATATTACGAGCAGTGGAGAATCGTTTAATAATTGCTAAAAGAAATGGTGGCTTGAAATTGTATCGTAGGTAAAGTTTGATTTTTTTTGTGTGGTAAGTTTAATTCCAGCACGAATTAAATATCGCAGCAACAAAATACTGCATTTTTCAATACAAAATCTGGGTTTGAAATTCTCATTATCAAGAAGTTCTCTTAGAGATCTTATCTAGGAACTCTTCATACTTACTTCATCATCAGAAGTTGATAATAATCATATATAGCATACAAATTGTTTATATTAAATTTTTTATTGATATTTAATCAAATTTCGAGTACCAGACTAATATGTCATAACAAGAGTGACAAAATTTGTCAATTTGAAAAAGATAATCGAAGGAGATATCACGAATCACGATTAACTCCTAATTGAGGTTCTGTAATCTCATTTGATGTTCAATTTTGACTTTGATGTAATTTAATCGTGAATTAATCTAATTGCGATTGAATTATAGTTTTGTTCCTAATATTAGTAGAATGACGTCAAAAAATTGAATTTATTCTGGATTAATTATTCATGAATATAGTGGCTTGGACTCCCTAGGTGAGGTTGCGCCGCTTCTACTGAAGCTCTCTAGATCTTTTATTTGAGGCGGATCAGTCCTCATCTTCTTGTTCTAAATTTTCTGACATATCTCTCTCCATGTCTTCCTATCTTCTGTTTTCTCCTTCCATTTCTTCATTCCTGCATTACCCAGATCTGCTTCTACTTCTTGTAGCCATTTTGACCTAGGTCTGCCCCTTCTTCTGTTTCCGCCTGGTTCCCATTGTAGAATTGCTTTAATGGTGTCTTTTCTTTTTCTCCATATGTGTCCTAACTATGTCGTCCTCTGTTGCTTTATTTTCCTTACTATATCTTCTCCTTGCACTTTTTGTTCTATTTCATGTTTCATTAGTATTCTATAATCGTTTTCTGTCATTTTTATTAGTACTGAAATAGTTCTCACTATTTTTCTGCCTACTATTCGCAAATCTTTTTCTTTTTTTTTGGTCATTGTTTTCGTTCCTGCAGCGTACATTACTATCGGTCTGATTATTGGTCTATATACTTTTAATTTTGTTTTCTTTGTTAGGTTTCTATCCTTAAGTAACTTTTTATTAGCGTAAAAAGCTCTGTTCGCTGTTAATATCTTCTCTTGGATTTCTGTTTTTCTGTCTCCTTTATTCAATAGCATAATGCCTAGGTATTCAAATTTATTCATCTCCTCAAACTGTAGGTAACATATTTTCATATTTCTACTTCCTGATTTCTTTCTCATCCTTATTATTTTCGTTTTGTTCTCATTGATTTCTAGGCCCATTTTGTTTCCTTCTGTTACTATTTCTTCGATCATTTCTTTCATTATTTCCCTATTTCTTGTTGCCAATATTATATGGTCTGCATATGCTCTTATTTATCCGCCTTTAGTTCTGAGTGTTTCTTTGTTCAAATTCCTCATCACATATTCTAACGCTATGTTGAACAGAGTTGCCGATAGTGTATTAGCTTGTCTTACTCCTTTGTTTATTTCGAATTTCTGAGTTTCTCCTTTTTGTGTTTTATTTGAGGTTGTTGTTCCATTTAATGTCATCAAGATCAATCTTCTTAGTTTAGCTGTTATTACAAACTCTTCTAGGGCTGACATGAGTTTTTCTCTCTTAATCGAGTCTAACGCTTATTTAAAATCAATGAATAATAAATCTATGTTCATTTTTTATTCATGTGCTTTTTGTATTATCTGTTTAACTGTATGAATTGCGTCTGTTGTTGATCTGCCTTGCGTTAATCCGCAATGATGCTGTACTATTATGTTTTCTGTTTCTTTCTGGACTCTTTTTTGTATAAGTGTTGACATTATTTTATAAGTCGTGTTCAGTAGCGTTATACATCTATAATTTTCGCAGGTTTGTTGGTCTCTTTTCTTGTGAATATAAAATATATATACATATATATATATATATATATATATATATATATATATATATATATATATATATATATATATATATATATACTTATGTAGTTCATCTCCTTCATATTTTATATAAATTATTCAATCACGATTAAATATTTGAGTTGCTTTTTATAAACCGGCCCTTAGTCTAAGTGTGAGATCAGAAGACTTGGTAGACAATTCCATTTCCCCAACCTGTTTAATCAAGCGACTTGAAAATCTATGATTCAAGAAAGCTCTGATACTTTTGAAATTGTGCGCAGGGACGTCATCATTTTGAAACCATGTGTCTCAAATATTCAAAGCTCTAAGTGCAGATATTACTTCATTTTGCTCTAAATTTGTGAGCTATGGGCCGTAATGTTAGAAATTGGTTCTATAATGTGAGTTCTTAATATACCAGCCCAAAATATTAACTTTCTTGTGGCGTTGAGTCCCTGTACTAATATAAGTACAAATCTTCCCAATAAAACTACTCACAATGCTGCAAATTCACTTCACTATGTGAAAAAGTATGCCTCGTCCGTAAAAATTATGTTCTGCATTCAATAATGTGCTATCATTACATATTAACGTTATAATTAGTAAAATTCCAAAATTTGTGCGGTATGCCATTCCATTTAGTCCGTGAGACAGGGCATAAAATTTTCGTTGATTACCGCTCACTTGAAACTTCGTGAGTGATTTCATTGTAATAAGTCCGATAACTTTCACATTTGACGAAATTCTTGATTTAGGGGCGTTTTTCAGCGAGAGCTTATTGAACATGACAGTTTCTTGAAGTCTTGAAAATGTATTACCGTCATATCGATGTTTACACTAATCGAAAGATTTTTTGATTATAAAATGAGAAATAATATTGTCTGACATGAATATTGGGGGCTAGTGGTGAGTCCGACAAGCCGCACTTGTCAAAAGTACGTTGGTATGAAAACGTTTTACCGCTAGTCTGAGACTTTGAGGACGTGTTTAATCATTTTTCTCCCAAGATTTGGTCATTCTGTCCGACAAATTTTCGGGAGCGTTTTCTCAGTCCGATACTGAAAATGTGTCAGGATTATAACAGTTCCTTAATCAGTGACCATTCATCTCTATGCTTTCTATTTTCCATTCAAATAGTGTTTAGAACATTATTGTATACATGTCCGACAATTTAAGTGGGGCAATACTCCAGAACATCAAGAATATGTTGTATGAATGCGGCTGCGTTCATAGACATATACATATATTAAATGCACATCAAGTCAGTATGATGATTGATCATAAATGATAAAAAAAAAGGCTTCATCAACAATATATTAATATTATTTTGGAATCAAATGTCTGATATAAAGTCAGTATACTGTGATAATCACCTCAAATATCATTCAAATTCACCTTAAACTGTGATATCTATATGTTAATACGTCAAGAGCAAACTTCCGACCTCTTTTTAAGCATATTGCATGCACGGAGGAGTGTGAGATTTGGCATACTCAGAATTTATTTGGAGAAGATGCGCAGGAAGCGAAAATTATATACAGGTATTCTATTTTTATGTATATATTAATACGTGAAGAGAAAGCTTTGTATCCTTTTTCAAGCATATTGCACGCACGAAGAAATTTGATATTTGGCATACCTGAAGTTTATAAGATCGAGTGCAGAAAGCTGAAAATATATACAGGTGTTCCATTTTAATTTTACGACTTGAAGAGAAAACATTGTACCGCGCACACGAGGTGATGTGAAACTGAAGTCTGTGTGGAGAATGTAAGATATGGCATATTTGAAGTATATCTGGAGCAATATGCACCGAATGGGAGAATGACTGAAGAACAATTTCGAAGATTTCTCTTCCCTTCCCATAATCGGGGGAGAAAGTCAATTTGAAATCTTGAATGGGAACCACTAATCTTCATTTTAGATTCGTATGGAGCATCAAATATCAATTTAATTCTACTAGCAGCCCCCGGGGCTGGAGGATTGAAGTGAGTAACGCTCCAACTTAGCGACATAATAATATATTTCTCTTTCTATTTTATACTTCACTCTTTTTCAATCATTTTGTTGATGAATTATTCATTACTAGCTCATAAGCAATGTCCATCACTTATCTCTTGATATTAAATACGTCAAAAACTGAGTTGTACATCTGCGATAAGACCCAATATTTCTGTCGGACAATGTGTTCTTTGGACAGATAATATGTTTTCAAATCATGACTGTTTTGGTCCGACAAGCGGTCATTGATGGAGGAACTGTTATAATCCTGACATGTTCTCAGTGTCGGACTGAGAAAATGCCCCTGAGAATTTGTCGGACAAAATAATAAAATCTTGGAAAAAAAAATTGAACACGTCCTCAAAGTCTCAGACTAGCGGTAATCCGTCTGCATACCAACGTACTTGTGACAAGTGCGGCTTGTCCAACTCACCACTGGCCCCTTATATTCATGTCGGATAATATCATTCTTCATTTTATAATAGTGTAAACATCAATATGACGGTAATACATTTCCAATGCTCCATGGAATTGGCATGTTCAATTAGTTCTCGCTGAAAAACGCCCCCAAATCAAGAATTTCGTCAAATGTGAAAGCTGTCGGACTCATCACAATAAAGTCACTCACGAAGTTTCAAGTGAGCGGTAATCAACGAAAAATGTATGCCCTGTCTCACGGACTAATTCACTTCGATTTGATGTTGTTTCGTTCGTCCTAGTACAAATTACAGATAAAACTTGAATAATCAATTTTATATGGCTAGAAACTGGGTTACCTCGTGACTTGCAATGCCAATATCTGAAAGACAATGAGCAACATTTTTCCTTTTAGTACACAAATATTGTACCACATCCAGAACTACATAGACTGAAATTTTCATTGAGGTAGAACTTCAACAAAACAAATATAATACTCTTTTCATGACCAGAAATTGCTTCTGACTGGCAGATTGTGCGATCGTCTATTAAATAATTAAAATTTTATGTTGAATTCTTACCAAATCTCTACAAATTCACCAACTGACGTATATCTACCAAGATAACTACCCTCTAAACTATTTCTGAAATGAAAATTGAATTCAGGAAAGAAATGGCCCGATCGTGTGCAGAAAGATAGAGCTGCATATTGAGAATACATTAAGTTATCCTTTTAGTAATGCACTTTGACGATAAATCATTGAATAGACTCCTCGCTTCCTGGTTCCAGAAGTGTGGGTAGAGCTATTTGATGGAGGTCTTAATTTTAAAACTCTGAAAATTTTATCAGAGTTTCCAATATTTCTTTTTCGTTTTACCTTCCGACTTGAATAGCCGTTACATTATTGAAATATTTCAGGAAGTTAGTTGGTCTTACTTAATAGCGGAGTTTTCCAAAGTGTCAATAGTTCATAACTAAACTGCGGAAAGATTTCTTTTTGACATAATCACGGAGGAGGTCGGCTGAAATATTTTCTATGAGTTAATTACTTGTAAAATTCACCTGGAGGCTCATTGAAATATGATTGATATTGCCTCTTGAATACTTGTTAACATAAACCATCAAAATTTGTGGAAAAAGCATCCGGTTGTAATTTTTGCCCATCAAACTGACAACGGAGGCTCTGGGCCCAGGTGAACGCGTTGTGGAAGCGTGTACGCCATTTTGGGACAGGAAAATTTGCATACAAAATTGCATGTAGTACGAAGCTGCGTTGCAAAGCATTGTTCACTCTGCAGATAAGCGCATATTTATAAATGGTGCGCTATTAAGAATTCCAAAGAGTTTTTGATCGGTATCATATGAAGGCGCGTACCAATCACTATTAACATATTGAAACGATAACCATTATGTATTATATTCCTTGTACGTAATGTATTCTTCTCAGATTTTTTGGAATATATAAATAACATGTACTTCATACTTTGTATGCTAAGTATTCTGCAACATTAATTTTAGGTTACATAATTATAATTGTGTAATTTGTAACCGCGGGAAAATGCTGTCATGGTATGAATTATTTGCTACATGCTTGCAAATTGCGATTGTTTATTATTATATTGCCAAAATTTTTGAGCTTGAAGGTTACTCAACATAAATATGTACTTGATGTTTCTTCAATCGAGGTAAATAGTTCTTGGATGCCATTTCCGTACAAAATAGTAAAATTGTTCTCTGTAATAATTTAAGCCTTTTGGAAACTCTTCTTATAGTGCAGCTTCACTTTTTCCACTTTAAAAACGATAAGAAAGAAAGGGAGAAAAGAACAACGATAAAAACAGAAGTGCAATTAACTTGATGTACAACATTTGTAAGCTTAAATATGCTCGTTCATAAATATTAAATAATCACGGACAACCGCAGAAAATTAAATAATAAATTTGTCTCGTTGCCCATTAGCATGCGAAATGTGAATAAATTATTAAAAACTCAAGCCACGTAATTCGAAACTGTCGTAAGTATTAGACCATGGACTTCTTGAAAGATTCATGTAGAACTTCTTGAAAGTTCCGTTGGGAGTTTGATAGTTCACTTTCACCAATTATATAAAGTGATGCCACTAAATTTTGTGCAAAAATAGTTTTGCTGTCCGAATTCCCGAATGAACAATAATACAATATAGATTTTTAGTTTATTGCGACTTTATTGTTTCTATGCTACCATAATTTTTTTGTACTGTTCTTCAGCAATCACTTGATCAAGTGCCAAGAACATAATGTCCATCTTGATTATAGTAATTCTGCTGAAAACTGTGCAACAGTCAATTTATAAAATTTTGTTATCCAGCTGTTGTTGATTGTGGTTCATTATGAAGCATTACTTGGCAAATTATTCTCAAATGTACAAAAAACGGCAGTTTTCAATGAATTTGTTGCTAGTAAATTGTCTCATCAATTTGAAAGAATTCCAGAGAAATTATTTTTGTATGAGTAGAAATTCTGTTACTGAAGAATCTTCAATGGAAACGTTTTGATCAAATTTCGTCTCGTCAGCAAAAGATTCATTACTTGTCCACTTTCAGGAGGGTCACACAGGCCGGTTCCTTTGATATTCAAATCACATTGTAGAGGATTTGGGTTGGATCACGTATTTTAGGCATATGCAAACATTTACATCAAACGCTGGGCGCTGAAGACGTACATAATTCTCCTCTAAGATTACTCTGCTGCTTCTCTAATCTTCAGCACTAGATTTTTCTCAATAGCTTTGTCCCTTGAGGAGGATGTTGATGTTGACTGTCTTTTACGAGGTGAAGAAGGGAGGGAATGTTAAAATCCAGTAGAAAATAACCACTACTTACTGGTTTTTGTTGAAAAATCAGTATTCAACGACATTCACCCATCAATACTGTCATAAAACAGAGTTTTGTTATTTTATTCTTTGTTGCTGACATGTAAATGCATAAAATCATAATTTGAACTGTTACCTACTTGATATGGAAGCAAAATTACAAGTCGATATGAGCACCATAAATAGTATGATTTGTTCTTTGATCATATGTGTTTATCATAAATTTTAAGTGACTCTGTTTATGTCAAGTATTAAACTTTGGGATTCGACAAACCTAGTTTTAACTAATAAGTGAGTTTTCCACCAACTGCAGGTATGAATTAATTTGATGATACACACATCAACAAGAGAGTTAAATTTGCAGAATACTTGTTCCCATAAGACTCTCAATAATCTGTTCACACTAATTGAAAACTCCTTCTCTAAGTTCTTTTGCGCTTCTCATCGAAATTCACAAACCTACTATGAGACATTATGTATTACATATCATTGATTCATTACTCTGTGAATTTAGTGATTAATGTTATATTCTCCAAGTATATATATCTTGTCAATTCACCATTTGATTAAAACATTAGTAAAATATGAAGAGGAAATCGAGTCCTTGTAGTTATGATGTAAAATGGAGTAATCGGAGTCAGGAAAAAAAGTTGAGGAACAATTAAATGCCAACTAACGTTTCGGTTTATTTTAAACCATCTTCAAAGGGAAACACACAAGCATTCATGAATTACAAAAACAGACACTCAGCAAGTTTTGTCACATACAGGTTGCTGTATTGTAACCTTCTACTTTCCAGTGTATAATTTAAGTTTGTAACTTTCCATATGTTTCCGACTGTTTTTGTAACTCATAAATGCTACAACGTGTTTTCTTCTGAAGATGGTTTGAAATAAACCGAAACGTTAGTTGGCATCAAATTGTCTTTCAACTTTTTGTCCTAATTCCCACTACTCCATTTTACATTAGTAAAATATGTAAATATGTGCTTGATTATCCAGGGCATCTGTTTCTTGTAGATCTCCGCTTGGTATAATATATGTAATAAGATTCTGTTGATCTTCAAAAATTATGAATGCTTTGAAATGTATTTCTTCAATCACTTCAATTATTATTTCATCAAAATAAAGTAGCAGTCATGAAAATTACGTTAGACAAATTTAGAGTATAGAGTTCAGATCAGTTGCTGGGTTTAACGTCCCGCCATCAATCAAATCAGTGTTTACCTCATAGTCCGATGTATGATGTGCTCTCATAAATATATTAGAGAAAGAGACTTGAGTATACATTGCTCATTAGGGCTAAACAAATTCTTAGTTAATTTTTTCATCATTTACATTAACTCGTTTTGAAATCTAAGGAGATGAATAATGATGATCTACCACAAATATATTTGAAGTTTCAAAATGAAAAGATGTGTTTCAATAAGAGAAAGGTCTATGTATGGATTCTACTTAATTATATAGCTCCATAATTGATTTAGTGAGCTTTAGGACCTTTCGAAGTCTGTCAAATAGATTCATAATGAGAGTGCATTCAAAATCAACTCTCGAAAACTATCACTAAAATTGAAGACTGGACACAAAATGTAGGATTCCGTTTTTCACAGACAAAAACAAAGGTAATTTCACTAGAAGAAGAGAGAAATATCTACCAAACTATTCTTAATGGAGAGCAATATAGAATTTTCAATAGAAATCATAACACTAGGAGTCATTATCGACCACAAACTCACATGAAGGAAACACATAGTGCAACTAGGTAACAAGTGCTTAACAAATCTCAACATCCTGAAAATCCTATCACATCACAATTAGTAGTGCCGCAAGATCTCGTCTAAACGAGATTGTTACATTTCATTTTCATCACATTCATCTTCATCACCTGAAATCATTTAATGTCAATCATCCCTCCTAATTGTTTATTTGTTCCTTACCTGTTGACCCTAATTCATCGCCTTTCGATCAGCTGTGGCCTTCACCTGTCAGATTCGTTTTGTTCATGCACCATGTCCCTCTAGCGTGAACTATTGTTACCAGTATTATTGTGTCTCGTCTGCAACCCTCTTAGCGTCTCTGTGTTCTTGGTGGATGAGAATTGTAGTTTAAAATGCGTCTTCTTTTCTTATTAAACTAATAATTAGAAAAACCGTACTTAACTTGAAAACAGATTTAAATTTGTGAAGGTCTTTCTAACGGCTACTTTTAAATTAGTTAGTGAAGAGTTCATATCAAATAGTGTTCGGGAGTTTATTAAGAAATTTTAGTGCCAAATTGATTACCAGGCCGAAATTTTTCTCACTTTTTGTGGATTTAAACTCTCAACGTTTTTTTTTAACCTAGTTCAGCAAAGATTCTCCGGATTTATTTTGATAAATTTCTTCAAGCTAAAAGCCGATCAACACCTCAAGGTAAAAGAATTATTCAAGTTACAGTCATTAATTTTCTACGTTAAAACTTATTTGCTACATTAAAATCATTAAAATCACACTTTGAACATATCACAAATTAAAACTTAATTGAATTAAAATCATATTAATCAATCTCGCCATCAACGAAGCGCCTTTCAGGCTTTTTCTTCTGTACCCTTTTCGTTGGGTTTTTCGTCTACGTTGCATCATTCCCATTTGTTCCTGTACCATTTTCATCGTTCTCGTCATCTTGGAGCCATCGTTCAAATTCACCGACCATCTTCGTCCATCTCCGTGTCTGTGACGTCATCTTCGACATCTGTGTGCTTCTCGAGGAGCGACTTGCCGCCATCTTGCGATCTCGTCATCATCCCGATTTCCCGCTCCGGCGCAAAGCTAAGCACCATTCATTTTGTTTTATGCTCCAATTTGTTAAATATTTTATTTATTACGTTATTGATTCTGTTTATTGCTTGATAATACTACTACATTGGGTGAAACCTTCTGTGATACCAATCAAACGAATATTTAAGTTGCGTGCGTATTCAGTTATGCTCACGTTGTGTTATTGCCACACACGGGTGGCAGACGCATTCTACGCCGAACCGTGCGACAATATAGCTTTTAGAGAGCAGTTAGGTAGTCTAGTTTTATGTCACGAGCGTACTACGAGCACTGAGGGTACCTTCATCTGTCGCGTGGGTTACAGTACACGCTTAGTTCTTATTATACCGCTGTTTGGTCACCTGAACTCCAACCGCTGTCGTGAGCGCGATTCTCGCGGGGACTGTGCTTGCCATTCGCGCGGCCTACCTAATTCTTTGGCCTACGCTCACCAAAGTTTGATTGGCAATTCCGAGCCCACTATTATTGTAGCCATTGACAAGGTTGTGAATAAAATCACTCAACGCGAGATCACTCATTTTTCAATCAGCGCCTAGATTATTTCCTTCCCTCTTCCGCTTAGGTTCGGTGATCAATCATCGACTGACCCGAGGAGCTTCCAGATCGCCTGGCGCCCAACAAATACGAAATCCTCCATCACTCAAAGTAGACCGCACGCCGTCTCCACCGAGCTAGCTAGGGTCAACCCGGGTAGGGGTTGTAGGGAGGTAATAAGACCTCGCCTCGAAATTTCGAGATATTCGAGACAAGAGTATCTTTATTATCGTCTCGACTTCTCGAGACGAGACGAGAGTCATGCTATTCTCGTCTCGATTTTCTCGAGACCATGCGAGAATAAATCCGAGATCTTGGCAAATCTCAATTTTCTCGAGAATTTTCAAGTGGATTCCTACCTATATTATTTCAATGAAAACACTGAATATATTTATATACCTTCGGAAACAAATTTATTCAATTCATGAAGAACAAACTAAAAGAGAAATACGTGATTCTAGATTATTGAAATTGACTCACAAAGTATACAGGACACATAATTTTATTCTAATGAATTACTTGAGCACCAAGAATTTGAGCAAAGCAATGATTTAGCAAAATCATGGGTCAACCTATTGCGGTGTTTTCTAATAATTAGGCCGGTTTTGCGAAAAACTCTCTCGGCTGGAATGCCATTCAAAAATATCAATATTCTTTCACAACCATAGCTATCTTGGCATAATTATCTTGAGCTTTCGGATAAACTGCAAGAATCTATGAAATTATCAGCATCAGCATCCTCACACTTATCCTCCATAGATATATTCCCAATAGTATCGGGTTCATAGTACTGACTATAATAAAGGTCATGGAATTTTTTTTCGAAAGTTTCAATCATTTCTTTACCCCATTTGGCAAGTTGACTGTATAAATTTTGTGCCTGGCATCAAAAATAAAAATGGCACAGGATATCCAATTTGTCTTGCTATGTTGTTTCATAAGTTTCCACACGCCTGCACACGTACTAGTATCGATCATTCTAGTGCAGATCACCAACGTTGCTGACGAGTTCCAATATTCGAGACTCTCGATCGAGATCAAGACTCTCGGTTCGAGATCGAGATGAGAACGAGCGTAACTATTTCGAGACGGAAGTGACTTCAATATCGTCTCGAAAAATCGAGACAAGACGAAAATACATAATATCTCGTCTCATCTTGTCTCGCGGCATCACTAATCACAATTAGGGAGCAGACAGAAAAAATCGACATATAATTTACAAAGCCGTCATAACAAGCAAACTCGATTATGTAGCTATAGTATACACAACGGCAGAAAAAGTCAATTCCTTGGTACAATACACCATACAGCGTTAAGAATTATAACGGGAGAATTCCGGACAAACCCTGTAAAGAGTCTATACATCAAAGCTAACGAGGCATCTCTTCAAGACAGGAGAAAATGCCTTACATTGTCATATACAGGGTGTAACAGAAATAAGTACATTAGTTTCAACCAGTTATAGAACCCGTCAAGCATAACAATTTTTCTTAATAACTTTTTCTCGAATTCTCATCTTTTTTCAGCATTTTTTAGCCCCTATAATTTAACGAGTCGTTCAGGTGCATAATTATCGAATCCAGTAACAGTTACAACCCTGGTTACAACGAAACAATTGATTTCGACATATGTGAGCTATCAATTCTAGATGAATTCCTTCAAATAAATTTTGGAAATAATCGTCTAATTATTATTACTGTCACAAAAGTTAAAACCTGTGAAAATGTCAGGCTCTTCTATCTGCGATTTCGCAGGCAGTGTAGGATTAGTTCGGCGAATTTATTTGGAACGATTTCAGAAATGTCATTTTTCACTAAAAATTGAATTATTGTGGTTATGCTCATGTATTTAATGTCAAAATATTGTGCACTTATACATAATGATGAGAATACTATGAGTTATTAAGAACTTATCGTTTACCTGAAACGTAGAACACCAGATGAAATGAATAAAATACATTAATTTATAAATGAAGCAGCTGTGAATTAGTTTTTTCTCATATTATTACAAACTTCACAGTCAGGTCGTTTCAATGAAGTATGCCTCATGAATTGATCTGTTGAACAAATAGAATATTGTATCTCATATTTAAAAAAATATTTAAAATCAATTACCAAACTCAGTGTGATACATTTGTAGGTTAGGTTTTCTGTTTTTCAAGAATAAGCTCTTACAATTTTTGCGGGAATATTTTCAGTTGAATTATTCATTAAATTAATTATTTTACAATTGCATTCCATTTCATATTTCACCGTTCACTTTAAATAAATCGTTGAATGATTTTCTCTTTATGTTTGAGAGCCAACAGTAATGAAGTAAGCTGAGAGTAGCAGCTAATTTTTAAGTTGATCGTAGATGGCAGCACAATCTGACCCATATTCTAACTATGTTACAGGCTGTATTCAGACTATTCAAATCAGCTGATCCAAGTGTAATGAACTCGTGCTGACAATCTAATGTTCAAGAAATGTACCAACTATTTGAAAATATACGTGAAATTCCTAAATAGAGATAAAATTTCTCAACGATAACATATAAATACGACCAATATACCAAATTGTTGGTTTCAGAGATAAATTTGATCTTTATTGCAGTATATACAAAAATAGAATTATCGAGGTGAGTGAATATCAGTTTATTATTGAAATACTGTTATTCCTTCAGTTTCAAATTTTTTGATTGATAAGACTATGATAACATAAGTTCCAAAATAATCATTTAAATCAATAGCTGTCATTCTTCCAACAAATGAGAAACATTCAGTTATAACCATAGGCGCACTATAAAATTTTTGATCAAATTTTGATGAATTTTCACTCGATATCCAGGAGACTTACAGAAAAAAGTTATCAAGAAAAATTGTTAGGCTTGAGGAGATCTATTGCAGGTTAAAATTAATGTACTTATTTCTGTTACACTCTGTATATGTTGAATAGCAAGTCAACCACATCACCCCACATGAAAAAAATATATTAATAATCCCTTGAATCAAAACCAAATATACACTCCCTTCCAAGACCACATAAACTAAAAACCCTACCAACTATACTTCTCAATCAAACAGCTCAATTTCCTCCCTGGACTGTCGAAATGTCAGACAAAAACTTTGATCTACTCAAGTACGACAAACAAAACACAAATAGTAATATAATTAGAAATCATTTCAATACCATCAAAAAAGAAAACAAGCAGCGAGTTCATCTTCACCGACGCATCCAAGATAAACAAACAAGTGGGTAAAGCCACTATAATTAGAAACAAAACAATAAGTACCATCTATCTCTTACTTCAAGCCTTTCACGTAATAAATGCAATGGCATGTATTTCGTCAATCACTCCGGTTTATATTTCATCAAAATGAAGTCGCAAATTCATGAAAACTACGTTAGCCCGATTTAGAGCACACAGTTCAGATAAGTTGATGTGTTTAACATCCAGCAACCAATCAAATCAGTGGGTACTTTATAGTTCAATGTATGATGTGCTCTTATGAGAATATTAGAGGGAGGGACTTGACTATAAATCGTCCATTAGGACTAAGAAAAAATTCTTAGTTAATTTTTGGATTATTCATATTATTACCATATTTTTTTTAGCTCATTTTGGAATAATTTATTGTGTCCTAGCTGTTGTATCAGAGCTAACAATTTTCTATTTCCGTCATGTCTGAATTCAATTATTCCGTATAATACTTTGAATTGGCGCTTATGTCTGTGCAACTTCTGATGTATTCGTGGTCTCCATTTGTACCTTCACAGACGTGTTGTAATTATCGTAGACTAAATACAAGTATGAATTATTCACGAATGAATATATTATACCGGAATTACCTTATGGAGAGTTGCAACGGTATGTTTCAATGATTTTAGCTACGCCACCTACCTGGACTCAAACTACAGACTACAAATGGAGAAACTATTCTCACCGTAGCTTTATTACATGTTGAATTGAATTAGGTATGGCCATAATTCAAACAAACATCATACGTAAGAATACATTATAATCATACATAAAATGCTACAGTGAATCAAACTTGTTGTGAAGAAATATTCCTCTTTTTTGAGTTAAAAGTCAGATACACTTAGTTGGCAAAATGAAATACGGTGCGTAATCCTCGTTGTTTCAAGCCGTTGAGCATCAATATTCTGCACAGCTGTAGATTGAGAGCTTAGAAGCAACGTGGCTGTTATAAGCACGTACAAAACTTACTTTATACATCTACTGGATATAATTTCATTTTGTTGGAAATCAACGCACTGGAAAATTAAAATGGTTCAAAGATGCTGCCAAAGATCCGTCTTCCTTTCTCAGAGAGGTTACGTCTCTTGAGGATGGATTTCAAAATGTCGAAAGTACAGCATAAAATGACGTGGGAATCGGTCTTTACCCTCACAGGCGCCAAAGCTCACTTCGGGAGATTTATTCGTCGTCTGCGTGATTTTCTTTCTTCTACCAGAATAATTTTTTTCTTTTATTAGGTTTCCGACTTACCTTTGAAATAACAGATAAATTGCATTGAAAACATGAAATTCCGGAATGAAATCAAGGACTCCTGCAGATACATAACCTAAAAAATATTTCTTAAAATCACCTAGAAACTGAATAATACCACCAATATTTTTTTTTTAAATCTTACTGATGTATTCAAACAATTTGAGTCAAAATGCGATCAAGATGAATCTTGCCTCATTTTATTGGTCTTCAGTGACACATTCGGTCGTGTTTTTAGGTCTATTGTTTGTACAATACCCAGAAGGAAACAGTGGAAATATAGTGCAATAGTCTACAATGATCCATGAAAAGTTTATTCATCTCTACGGTCTCTCATCTAGGGACTCGTATTCTGTACTGCGGTTGCTGACGCATTGAAATATTTTATTTTAATTTTACTTCGCAATGATCAACTCAAAATTTGATGTTTATGATGGCATAATAAGTTTGTTATACTTTATAGCTTCTTGAAACTATTAGAAGACTTGTGATTAATCAAGCCTTGGTAGCTTAATTGAAATTAGATAAAGTTAACTTGGTAAATGTATGAAACAACGGTTAGCTCCACATCTAGAAGTGCATAGCAGTAATTTCTGCAATAAATATGTCACCTTGACACTTGACACCATGACATGAAGTCTTGTATTTCAAGACAAATTGTTGTTCACATGTTATAATGCTACACATAGGTAGCATACAAGATATTCCCCATGCCCCACAGCTTCTATAATCTGAGAATTACTGAGCACACGGTGAAGAATCACAAAGGACAAGTTGACATTCAGAGTATGCGAATAACGTAACGAATGCACGATGATATCAACTAAGATTACAAAATTCTTATGCTAATGTTTACTATGTGTGAATTGTCGAATTAAGAGTTTTTGAGTAATTGAATTAGATCAAACATATTTATTGTTGAACTAGATTCGTACGAGTGGACACTTATTCATATTTATTTTTCTCCTCGAAGTAAATTAAAGCCCATATTACTTAGTGATTCTACCTGTAAAAGAGTTTCTAAAATCGGTCCAGTAGCTTTTCAGTTCATTCATTACAAACAAAAATACAAGCGCCAGCAACAACTATTGAAAGTTTTAATTCAATCGGATGAACGATGCTCGAACGAGCAAATATCAATAGTGCGCCACCTATTTTATGTTACTGGTACTACGTCAAAACTTTCATACAAGTGCCAATAAGAACATCAGGAAGTTGCAACTCAATCGGATAAACGATGCGCGAACGAATAAATACGGCTTTTGCGTCACGCAATGTATAAAATAATAGAAAATTCATGAAAAAACCAACAATAACTATAGTTAGTCAGATAAACGATGCGCAAATAAACAAGTACAGCTCGAGCGCCACTTGATGAATGTTTATAACTCAATAATAAAAACATTCAATAAAGAGCCAAGAACAGCTATATTCGGTGTAAACCAAGGATGACATATACTCTAGAATCTAGATGAATCATTCAATATCTTTGTACATTATTTGTTTTAAAGCCGGCAGAACAGAAAGAGAGGTACAAGAATAGAAATATGTTTGATCTACTTCAAATATTTGTCACAAGATGTCACTATGACCATCTGTCAGTTGGAATTACTGGAAACGATAAATATTGAAGTTAAAAATATGCATCATCATTCATTTAGATAGTATGTATAACTATAACGTAGAAAATATCAAATTATAACTAATTCCACAATTTTTGGAGCATTATTTTTGTTGTTATCTATCATAATGGTCCGAACTTGTGCAGTGTATTGGTATAAATATGTGAAAGAAGGATCAATATCTTTGCATGTGTATGTATATAAATTCAAATAGTCCAATGAAGAGTTAGTATTAATTCAATATGCTCGTGGAAAACGTATCCAATAAAATGTTTACATAGCTGACATTCAATGAAACAATACTGGAGTAGATCAAACATATCTCTATCCTTGTACCTCTCTTTCTGTCCTGCCAACTTCAAAACAAGCGGTCACTTGCTTTGTCTAGAGTTTATGTTGTTCTTGGTGTGCGAACGACCAAATACGGCTCGTGTGCTACATAATATATGCTGATGATAAAATAATAAGAATTTTCAGGAAGGGGCCAACATCAACTATAGTAAAGAATAGCTCAATTGAATGAAAGAAGCGCGCACGAACTAATACGGCTTGTGCACCTTTTGAAATTTTGTCAATTGTACAATAATAAAAACCTTTGAGTTTTAACTCAATTGGATGAACGTTGAACGTACGCCACTTAGTGTAAATTGATGGTACATACAATAATGATAAAAACCCTCACAAAATGGGCCAATATCAAATGTATTAAGATTCAACCCAATTGGATGAACGATGCGCGAACAAACTAATACGGCCCGTGTGCTACCAAATGCAAGTTGATGATGAAGTAATAAAAGCCTTTAGGAAAGAGCCAACAACAACTATAGTAAGTTTGAATTGAATCGCATAAAAGATGCGTGAATAAAAGAATGCGGCTCGTCACAGTTGCACATCCCAGAGTCTTGTGCTACCGTAAAATATTAAAGAGTCCATCAAAATTATTTCATATCTTGCACACCCTATAAATTCTAGAATCCGTGATTCAGTTTGAACATATAGCACCGTTTACCTTAGTATTATCAGCTGCTAGTTGGAATCAATTTATTTTTAATATTTCACAAGATGTCTGTGGCGGAATGAGTTAGGTTTTCAAAATATCTGAAATTAGAATCAACTTTTATTTGTTTGATCCGTACTCATGTCGTGTGCTTACCGTTAATGAATTCTGAATGTAATCAACCGTTGTCCTGTGGATATGTTGTATATTGTATATTTTGTTTGATGTTCTTCATGACCTTTGACCATAAACAAATAAATATTTGACATTTGACAGTTAACCTACAAAGGACTAAATCGTAACTACTTTACCGACAGACAAAAAAAAATCAGGACAATTTGAGTTTCACGGAAATGTTTATAAGGATGTATTCATTAGGAGAAGAATATTAAATTTGTGGTTGTGAAGAAATTAATATTTGTAAAATTACTTTTTCTTTTTATCTGTATGTCCTCTTTACATTACTGATCGCACTAATAGGAAAACAATTTTAAGACAAGTTAAGTAAGGATTCATTAAAATTCAAGTATAAATAGGGCCTTGTGGCTGACTTAGGTCACTTCTTTAAAAGTCCAGTCCTCTAAGCGGCCGTACACTTCTAGTTCTGATGCCGAGTGTCATCTTCAGAGTATTTACCGTCCAAGTGGAGTTTTTGTGCTAAGTCTGTTAGCACAACTTGCTGATACAATCTGTGAGTTTGTTTGTTTTTTATAAGTCCCTGAAAGAAACTTAGATTTGTTTGTTCTTGCAGTTTTGAGCTTGGAATATTTTTGCTGTTGGGATATTTTTTGAATAATTTACCGTAAGGTCACCGCTGGGGAGCTCTCAATTGATTTCACAGTGTGAGATTGTTTTACCGTAGAATCACTGGAAAAGTCTTTGTTGATTTCGTAGTTTTTGTATAATTCAACGCAAAGATACTGCTAGCGAAGTCTTTGTTTATTTCACAGTGTTGGATTAACTCAACGTAGCGCCGCCGCTGACAAAGTCTTCGTGATTTCGCAACGTTAGATTGTTTTAACGTAGAATCACCGTTGAGGGGGTCATCATTGGCTTCACAGCGTTGAGCAAGTTAACGTAGAGTCACTACTTGGGAACTAGTTTGGTTTCACAAGCGTCGAAGATAAGTTGATCCACCGTTTCTTTTTATAATATTTGTCAAGATATGCCTCTGGAAATCATCCTTAATTATATTTTTTATCACATAATGGAAAAGTTTTATACAGCTGTTGATCCCCAAACCAAACAAAATCGAAGCAAACTTTAAAACATAACTATCACGAAGTAAATATAATCCATCACAAAGTGACAGTGGCAACATGAAGATATTCAAATAAAGAATTTATAACTCCATGAAAATAGTTACGTGACCTATATTTTCAGCATTCTATTAAATGCAAGAACTATACACTCTGTCTCATTCATTATTAACAAAAAACTAATTTCAAACTTCTGGATTAATCTGCCAATGGATTTTTAAGTATGATATCGAAGCATTTGAAGCTAAAATTCATTTTCCTGGACGAAATTAGGTCGTAAAATTGGAACATCACGTGATGAAGAATATCAATATTTCGGATCAAGAAGAGAATAGTAGGTGTAATCTAGATGATTAAATTCAGAAGCAGGAGTGTCTTTCTCGTGACAATGCTGAAAGTCATCCATCATGTGACAAGGAAGTGAAAACTAATAACTGATACAGTTTATCTTATATGCTTCCTGTATTTGATGTCTTCTTAGTTCAGATTTAATTCGAAACTGTTCTGTTCATTGTTAGAAGGATAATGAAATAGATATGAATAATCTTGGACTCAAATAAGAAATAGGCGTCGCAGATTAAGTTGCGAACGCGGCATCTTTTTGCCAGCGTCGCTGGTCGTCGACGCAAAGTTCCTAAGTCATTTGGCGTCTCCGTACTCCGCATTCTTGCCTAACTGCTGCATATTTCATGCTGTTACCTTTCTTATTGCATTCATGTTCACTGAACAAGCTCTTGCCTTTGTCGTTCTTTACATGTGTATGGGGGTGGAAGAACTGCTTCCTCTCCTCTGTTTTCTTCGTCATGATTTGTTTAATAAAATGCGACCCTTTAAAATATGATAGTTGTAAAGTTTTCTTCTGTCGACATAAATTGTTCGGATGCTGCTGTGTATTTCTTTCTGTTTGTTTGCTGCTCGTATTGGGAGATAGTTTCATTATTTTTATAGGACAGTGAGAGAACTATTCCCCACCTGAGATTCGATGATATCATCTTTTCTGAAACTAGTTCAGTTTTTCAATGCTTCTAACATGTTTCCGGATTAAATTGTATCTTCTTCAGAAACAAAACAAAATATTCCAGTTGCTAGAGTTCTCTGAATGATTACCAATTACTCAACACAAAACAATAAAGCAATTATAATATTCGCATTTTGAAATATCAAGAGAAAACGACCGAAGTTGTATTTCATTTACTTGATTCATCTAATTCAATCAGATTCAAGTGATTTTCGTTCAATTCTGTTTGTTTCATTTGTCGCAAACACTTGATCCTTCAAGTTGGGTAATTGCATTCAGTTCGGAGTAATCGTTGTTTTTGCTTCAACACTTTGATCATATCTGATAATGATAAGTTATCCAGTGGGCTGTTCTTTTGATTTAGCAGAAGTAGGGCATTAGTTCTATCACATCCATCGAGATAATTAGTTTTCAATATTTGAAATCAATTAGAATTCAAGTCTGATCAAAACATCGATCTTCATTCAACAAAAAAATGAAGAAGATTGCTTATTCTCTCAGATAGGTAATTTGGAAGTTGAAATATTCATTACTAGGAAATTTCTTATAAAGTGAATCAATTTCCCACTAGAACTGTTCCAGTTTCTATTGCCTTTATTCTTCAGAATACAGTTAGGTATTGAAGTAAAGTTTCTCTTAGAACGTCTAGCATGAATTTTGTAATTCACACAATACTACGGACGTGCGAGCTTCGTGAATTACTACACACCTATTTTTATCTTCTAAATCATTTGGAAGATCAGAACCTGTTACACAAAATTACGAATCCAGGTGTCTGTTACCTTGCCATTGTTTTGGATAGGGCAGCAACTTTAGACACGTATTTCGTCCTTATTAGTAGTCTTCAGTGCAGTACAGCAAGCCGTAGATAGTCGGACTTGAAGCCGCGAAACTGATGAAAAGTGAGTTGATACATGACATGCAGAGATATAAATTTCCTGCAGTGCCATCTACTATAATACAGCCGAAGTGGTAGGTTTAAAGAAATGCAGGACAGTGTAAAGTGACCTTTAAAGTTAGTCCGTGAATTTTTTCTTGACAATCAATCATTCAATTTGTTTGTACCATTTGTACTTTAGAATATTGAGACATGAAGTTATTAAATGATATTTGAGATACTAATTTAATTTTTTTTGTTTCAGGTAAGTCTTCAAACATTTCTCAAGATCACATCCTCTTTTGATGGTATTTTGGTGAGCTATGACTTAAACATTTCCAACTGTAGTGTAATCATCCATATAATTCAATTGTCATCTGTTATTGGACAGTTTTTATCAAAATAAGGCAAAAAACGATATTTTCATCACTTATTTGCTCAAGATTTCATGCAGAGCTTTGCTACAAATGAAATTGCGTATATTTATATTTTCTGTTGATTGAAGATGAAGGGTTCATTTTATAACACAGCAGTAGGGGGTGTCGATGAACCATATCTTCCAAACAGACATGAATTTTTTATAAGAAGAATGACTTGCTCATCATTCAGTACAATTTTATTTGGAGATTTTCGTTCCGTCAGAAATAAGTACTGTTGTAAGATGTATCGGTGGATTGGAGTCTCATTCAAGATACTTGGTACAATCTCCACTGAAAACTCTGATGCTATTTAAACATGTGCTATGCTACATAATATTGTAATACCGTGTGTTTATTTTAATGTGAAACGTAGGCACGTTCCGCTAGGCGATTGCAACGCTCATGTCGCTTCAATAATCATTTCACAAGACGATCGCGGTCTTTGCGATCATGAATAACGTCATTAATCGCGACCACGCCCGCCATTGGAAGGTGAGTCAAAGCGGTCCTTATGATGGAAAAGATGTCATTCCAATTTGTATTCTCGATTCTCAACTATGTCGATTGATCTAAAATTTCCTATTTTGTCATTCATTATTTATGACTTCATGAGAGATTGAATAATCCAACCATCCATTAAACTTATTTATATCCTTCTTGCTATGGGTTTGTTCAATGTTATTATTTATACACCTCTTGATTTTTAGCACAAATTGTCAATTTATATGACATTTGACAGTAGCACTTGAAGCACCAAACCCAGCAATCATATGCTAGTGGAACAGCAAAAACTGCGGTCAAATCGTTGCAGTACCCTATTGAAACATACTATAAGAGTCTTTTTTAAATTAAAACATAGGAGATGAATTTGGCATCTGTTTAGTACGGTGAATTATTGAAGAGGAAGTACAAAACGTTAGATAATGATACGCAGAACTCAATCCCAGTTTGAGGCAAGTGTCAAATTTCATTTTCTGACGGATCTACTCCAAGTTCCCGGACAGTTGCCAGAATAGTGGAAAAAAATCAGAGGAAATGGTTGACGGTGAAGAAAAAATATGAAATTATGACATTAATACATAATATTAGCACATTAATGATAAAAGTGATTGTGCTGGTGAGGGCCGAAATTCTGTACACAAGTTTTTGATGAGAGAGCTTCTCAAGTCATCACCTTTCCAGAAAAATTAGAATTTTTTTTGAATCAATGTTCTAAAAAATTCATAATAATTCGGATTCGCCGCCGAATATAATTTATTTCTACGAATAAGACAGCTTTTCATTCATATGGAGTACGTTCCACTAGGCGACCGCAACGATTTACTCACGACCACATTTTTGCCGATCTACTGACACATAATTGCTGTAGTTGATGCTTCAAGTGAAACGATGCGAGTGTTCGTAAAATGTTGAAAAAACTGACAACTTATATTTAGAATCAAAAAGTAATTCCATAATAAGATTATTATAATTAGTAGCGAAAAAGATATATGTATGAATCGAATAAATCCAATAAATCTAGGTGAATCGATTATTCTTATTATTGAGACGACATGAGCGTTGTGGTTGCCTAGTGGAAGGTACCCATGGTGGAGTGAATACGAGAAATTGTGGATATTGGAGTAGGTCTGACAACTCGAGAAAGTTAACCAGTGGGGTAGTATGATGTAACTTACAGAAAAAAACTGTTTTTTGTTGAAGATAATATTACGGCTCCTAATTTTTTAATCTATTCCAAAATAAAGTAATACCTGCGCTTTTATAATTGATTGGATCCTTGTTTAGCTGTGATTGGAGGATCTTTGACAATGTATTACAATTGATGTTCATTTATATGTTACATCCTTGAGTTCTCTAGGGTTAAAAGAGTTTTCTATAATCCTTGTGAATAATAATTCAGTTTAACAAATAAAATATATTTGTGACAAATTGGTAACGATGGATATGAAATATCACATTTTTGACGTTAGAATAGAATCATGATATGAAGGAACAATTACATGATGAATGTACATATATCGGTCAAAATAAAATTTGAATGTAGGAACGAATATTATGTTGTGCGTGAAGCACTGGCTTATGTAGGTTTACATTACAGTATCTGGTCTCTGGAGGACAGGGCACTTTAACTGGACGGAAGTTATGTGAAAACTATGAGACCTTTCGACTGTATTTGAACTATCAGAGGAATGGGGAATGGAAACTGAAATTCAACATTGTAACGAAATACTGAGTACTTTCCACTAGGCGATCACAACGCTCATTTCACCTAAATAATTGTTCCACAAGACGGTTGCGGTCTAACAACATCCGTGATCAAAAAGTGGGTCAAATGGGTCGTTGCGTTCATTTCTGCATAAATCACCAAATAGATTGAAAAGGTGTTTTGCCAATTCGTGCTCTCGAATTCAAATCATTCATTATTTATGGAAGATTGATTTACACAGGCTCATTGAACTCATTCAGATATCCTTTTTGCTACAAGTTAGTCTAAACTTACAATAGTCCTACTTTTCGATCTCAATCACAAATTAACACACTAGTACCGTTTCACTTGAAGCACCAACTATAGCAATCATATTTTAATGGAACGGCAAAAACTGCGCTCGTGAGCAAATCGTTGCAGTCGCCCAGTGCAACGTACTCATCACTTTCATTGAGAATCAAACTCATATTTCTTTGAAAGAATAAGCAAACCTTATTTATTATGTCTTGTGTTGTGAAGCTGGCATATGCTTCCATGATGCCTTACCTTGGTGGATTTTCCAATTTATCAATGTATTTTAATCACTATGTGGTTAAATAAATAATCGGATGAAGCATTCAAATTGAGTAATGATATAATGATTGGGCTAACTTTAAATCTAATTGTTACTGGATTCAATATGAATAACAATCTTTTTAATAATTATTTGATATTTTGGGGGTCTGGGATACCTCTCCCTCCCTAAATATGTTCTTTGTGTGACAAATCTAGGACAAATCCGTAAAATAAAGATTTCAATAAGTTTTTTTGGTTCAACTTATCTTGTTTTATAATAGCAATCATAAATATTGTTTGTTGATCATTTATTATGCAATTTACTTCGTACATGAAGAATAAAAGCCTCTGTTATTTACACATTTGATCAGACAACTTCTAGATTTGCTCGAGCCAATTTATTGTTCACATCGGTTACTTGATGACATATTTTTCTACATTACATTCGTTTACTTTTAGATTTGCTTTGATTAAATGTTCACGTCAGTTATTAAATGACATACTTGCATTTATTAAATTCATAAGCTATTTTTTTGTCAGGTGACCTTTTGTTGCCTTCTTCTTGCTGTAGATTTTATTAAAACTACTTATGTACATTTCAGTAGCAAAGTTACCATCTTTAGAGTACGGTGAATCAGAGCAGAAAACAAATCTGATACAAAATATCAAAAGAATATCCAATCAAATCATAGAGTTTAAGGTGGGTGGAGCCAAGAACCACAAAGTATGTGTTAATGAAAACAATAGGTAAAACCTGATATACAAATAGTTCTTACAAGTAAATTTGAATTGAAAAACTGGATTTCCAACAATTTAGAATAGATGATAGAAAGGAATCAGGTATTTATTCAATAACGTGCTCTGATTGTGATGAAATGAATGCAGGCCAAACGAAAACTTATATTGGGACTAGATTCAAGGAACATTTTCATCATATTAAATGCAAAAATATATTGAAATCCATTCTAGCTCACTACCACCATTAAAAAGGATACAAATCTGGAGGAAATAGTCTAGAGTTGCTGAAAAACTGTAATTATTATGTCAGCAGCTATATTAGTGAAGAAACAAAAAAAAAAAATATTCATTGAACCTCAATTTTCCTCCTTTAGATAACCTCTTATTGAATTGCATTGGTTAGTTCTCCCTGAGATTTAACTTCATCATTATACTGTAGCTCTAAGCTTCGCCCACCTCAAACTCTGTATTTTGACTTGATTTCCTCTTGGTTTTGCATTACGTATGTCTCCTTTAATCTTTATTTGATAACTAAGATTAGGTTTCACCTATTATCTCCACTCAAACTTACTTTGTAGTTCTTGGCTCCACCCACCCCAAGCCCTATGATTTGATTGGATATTCTTTTGGTATTTTGTATCATGTTTGTAGTTATAGTCCGTGAGACAGCGCATAAATTTTTTGTTGATTACCGCTCACTTGAAACTTTGTGAGTGGCTTCATTGTGATGAGTCCGACAACTGTTTCATTTAGCAAAATTCTAGATTTGGGGGCGTTTACCCGCGAGGGCTAATTAATTGAAAGAATATTACCGTAATACTGATCTTTACACTAATTGAAAGATTTTTTGATAATAAAATGAAGGAAAAATATTGTCCGACATGAATATTGAGGCTACCGGTGAGTCCGACTTGTCATAAGTACCAACATACTTATCATTAGTACCAACATACTCATGACAAGTGCGGCTTGTCGGATTCACCGGTAGCCTCAATATTTATGTCGGACAATATTTTTCCTTCATTTTATTATCAAAAAATCTTTCGATTTGTGTAAAGATCAGTATCACGGTAATATTCTTTCAATTAATCAGCCCTCGCGGGTAAACGCCCCCAAATCTAGAATTTTGCTGAATGAAAAAGTTGTCGGACTCATCACAATGAAGTCACTCACAAAGTTTCAAATGAGCGGTAATCAACAAAAAATTTAGGCGCTGTCTCACGGACTATTATAAGATTTGTTTTCTGCTCTGATTTATTGTACGCTGAAGATGATAGCTTTGCTACTGAAATGTACATAAGTCATATTCAAGTAGACCGAATTCCAAGATACGTTGTCCTGAAATTTCATGACTACTTTTACCTGTCGAACTAGAGGGATTAAACGAATTTGATGAAATGATTAGTTGGATTCTTGCAATGAATATTCCGAGTGTTGTTTGGAACAGTAGTAATTATGCATACAGTTTTGCTTTTGTTGAAGAAGTAGGGTATTTAACGCGAGTTAAGCCCTTGAATGTAGGTCAGAAGAGGCCTAAGAGTTGGCTAACACTACTTGCTTCCCATGGATAAGTAGGTAGTTTAGTCAGTCGCATTCATCCGCCTGTCAAGTTAAACAAAACTTCCAGAACATTAATCGCTTTAATCTTTAAAAAGCATTCGAATAACGCTTTGCTTCAACCGCTTGAAAAGTTCCTGAATTTATTAATTAGTTCGCACATGACTGCTCAATCCATTGACAGAATAAATAGTTATGTATGAGCACAAAATTACAATTTTCATTTGGAATTTGCAAGTTTTCCCAAAGTAGCCAAGTAGCTGTAAAATGTAATATCCTTTTGTTTCTCCCATAATCATTTTTAAATACGTAGCTTTAATTGGACAGCTGTGAATAATGACTAATTAAAAGGATATTGCCTCATCCTTCTTACGGCTTCCGTTAGGTGCGTCTTGAAAAATTCAGCGCAATACATTATACCGTTGGAGTATAAAACCCATTTCATTTTATTTCATAGATTCGCCACAAACAAGAAGAATAGTGTAGGTAATAGAAAAGCTCGCAATATTTGAGCTCCATCTGGTCACGTGATAAGGAAGCCACTCTTATGATCCGGAAACTGAAATGCCACCAGACGGGAAGCAATGACCATTTATGGAATACATTTATTGCGAAAATAATGGTGAATTTTTCATGGGATCAAAATGCCAGTGCGAGAGGTTCTTATACGGTTATTATCAGTATCAACGCAACCTGAAAGAATGGCCAACCACTCCAGTAATTCGACTGAAAGAGATTCTTAAACGTTTTCACTGCCCAAGCACTTTTTAAAAATTTATAAAGCAGAAACTTCAGAAGTGGCCAACTTGAAATTTTATACCGATTTTAAACGCAAAGGAAACTGAATCCAAAACCGAATATTAGATTAAGAACATTCTAAGCTTCGTATTTGAGAGGTGATACAGAAAATTGTTGCTGAAAGATGAATCAGAATAATAAATTAGACGATTAGATCAAACGGGATAAATATATGATATCCCTTTTTGTGGATTGATAGAACTAAACAACGGTGATGTTTGTTATTTTTCAAAAGGAAAAGATCATAAAAAAGGCCGTATTATAAAATTATCCGAAAGCAGCAATTGTTGAACACCAAAGAAATAATCTAGTTAGCAAAGTTGGAAGATTAAAAAAGAATAATTTTCAACAAGAAAAGTTTTTTCTCAAATATATCTTGAGAAGCAATTCTCAAGGCTAAAGATTATTTCTTAAACAAAACAATTATTCCCAAGACATTTTACTGAACCTTTTCAAGGATGGAAAAATTAGAGAAGTCCTTCAGGACGGTTGATTTGAACGAGTTTATTAAAGAAGCCATTTTTGAAACAACATTCAAAAGAACTCTTTTAAATCACGACCATGGAAAATTAAATTCTACATCAATTTTGCAGTACGTATAAAGTGCTTTGAAGCGAAATAATCAAACATAAGAAGCTTCTAGATCTAAATTTTTGCGTTGAAATATTTTCAAGTACTTCAATTTTCGTCTGGGACTCAGATAAAACTTAATACCAAATTTTCTTTTCATCCGCATTAAGTAAACGCTTGACTTCTTTCAACACATTAATAATATATATCCCTCCGAAAGTCTGGGCCATAAAAAAATTCTTCGGAATAAATTTCAACAATGGAACTTATTTATCGCGGAAAAAGTGATAGAAATGTATTCTATCTGTTTTCAGACAGAAAACGGCCAACCTTTTCGGAAAGATAGGTTGAGAGAATCTGTTTCTTTTGTATATGTTCAATAAATACTGTAGAAATAAAGTGGAGAGGAAAAACATCTTTGAATACTTCTCACTGTCCCAATATCAAATGATACTTTATTGCACTCTTACTGATCTCAAAAAGATCATCATTTTTGAATTGTTTATTTGTGTACCATTGATATATAAAATAATGGAACAGTTGTTAGTATTAAGATGGATAGGTTACGGTTTTTTCTTTTAATTCAGATGAAATGCAAATTTATTTGTCACTATTCCTGAAATCTTTTTTTTTAAACGTGAATCAATTACTGCTAGTATGTCTTTTCACTTCCCCGACCTATAATATAATAAAGAAATTTTTTGACAGTTCGAGATTTCAATGATTCTTCACGTTTTAGACCCTACTGAAGCAATGTCCATAGATATCTATGACATTAGGGATATGGCAACTAAAATTTATTGAAGTAGATAAAAATTTAGTTACAAGTTTAGCCGCGGGTGTCACTATAATTATGTACAATTGTCAAATCTGTCCGGAATTCATTCGATGACTTGTTTGACGCGAATTTGAAGCTTATTAGAATGAATTATTATTTTTGGATGAAAATTTGTTCACTTTTGGTGTATTTTTTTTCATATAGCTTTGATAAAGATCAAATTATCATTTCAAGGTACAGCACTTGACCTCCCGTCAGTTAATAATCAAACACTGAAGATCAAAAAGTAGTTTTAAGTTTGTACATGCATAAATTATGTACCTATCAAATAGTCAACTTGAAACTAGTACTAAATGGAAGCTGCTGTTTCGTAAGTTTGCCCAAACTGCTTGATTTCAAGCTCAGTAATTGTGAGAGATGGTGATTTGTGGAATCTCTGAAGTAACAAGCATTCATGAGCTGTCTAAAATGCACTTTCATCATTTAGATGATTCTTCAATTTTTTTTTCATCCAATGAAAAACGGACTATAACCAATTTAGTCAAATCGACTGGATTCTTTTGGAGGAAACCTGGGTTTTGGTCAGATATTTTGAGGAAGTTTGGCCATTTGCGTTATTCGGCGGAGCAGCCCACGTGTTGGGGATTAGTAAAAATTGTAAGTGGTCAACCACCCGGAATCCAGCCAATTAGATCCGAGGCCAAGATCTAGACGCCAGGCAGACGAATCAAGTAGAATCTTCAGCGACGTCGCCAGCTAAGTGGTGGTTTCAATTTGCTACTGAGACTTTTTTTGGTGCTATTTGCTCAGTTGTGACATCACCACAATTTTGTCCATTTTTTTTTGTATAATTTTCTGCTGCGGTAGGAATTTGTAGTCGCCTTTCCTTTTCCTGTTTTTTTTTGTTATGAACGCTACGTCCCATTGTGAGCCAGGTCGATCGATCTCGGGCCTGATCTTCATCATTTTTGTACTTTCGCCAAAGTAGGTTTATGACGTATTTGGTTCGTCAACAATTCAGTTAGGACTTGTTGAAGTTGTTATTATGCTCTTTGTCATTTTTGATATTTTATCTATTAAATTTTTGTTAATTAACTCCATTAAATATTCATTGCTCTGGGTATATTTGATAATCATCTATTTTTTCTATGAAAAGTACCTACCGCTTTAATTTCCAGGAAGTAATTCATTTATTGTTCTGTTTTTACAGCTGGTGTGTCAGTATCGCTGTTTGAGATATTGTTTTATTCTATGTTCTGCGACATCTCGATCGACGTCGACAGATCTAATTATCCTAAACTCCAATACTCTACCCGTCCATCCTACTATCTTTTTTCTACAGGTACTCTCGCAGTTGTGTGCCTGGGGATGGAAAAATCAACAATTGCATGGCGCCCTAATTTTTTCTATTTAATTTAAATTTGTTACATAACGTCCAGTTTATTTGTTTTGATATTATTGATATTTTTTCTTGAAGCCAACCTCACAACTACCTAGTCCGGCCCTGGGATTATTTTGATTACTTTTGTTTGTACTGAGCTAGGCCATTTTAAGGTAGAGATTGCGGAAAACTTAGAGTTATTTTGTTCCGTGATTAGTTTCCATTGTTACATAATCTTTAAATTATTTGGCACAACATTTACAAGAAATATTCTTCAAAATTATCAGAGGGGTTTATTTTTCATAATCAGAATCTTAATTATTAAAAATGAGAAAAATGGAATGATGAACAGATAGAAAGAACATTTTGAGGAACTATTAGAAGAAAAGGAAATAATAGCAGATGAGGAAATTAGTGGAAAAGAAAACGATCAACCAAGAGTCCTAGAGATAAGAAGGGCAAAAGAGAATATAATCGATAAATTGAAAGTAGCTCACCAAAAATTAAAAAATTTAAGGATCATCTAGATGATGAAAGCGCATTTTTAATAGCTCATGAATGCTTGTTACCTCAGAGATTTCGCAAATTATCATCTCTCACAATTACTGAGCTTGAAATCAAGTAGTTTGGGCAAACTCACGGAGCAGCAGCTTCCATTTAGTACTAGTTTCAAGTTGACTATTTGATAGATACATAATTCAAGCATGTACAAACTTGAAAATATCTCTTAATCTTCATTGTTTAGCTATTGACTGACGGGAGGTCAAGTGCTGTACCTTAAAATGATAATTTGATCTTTATCAAAGCGTTATAGAAAAAATACACCAAAAATGAACAAATTTCCATCCAATCATAATAATTTATTCTAATAAGCTCCAAATTCGCGTCAAATAAGTCATTGAATGAGTCCCAGACAGATTTGACAACTGTCCATAATAATAGTGACACCCACGGCTAAAATTGTAACTAAATTTTTATCTACTTGAATAAACTTTAGTTGCCATATCCCTAATGTCATATATATCTATGGGCATTGTTTCACTTGGAACAAGTAATGGAATAATTTAATCTTCCACAATCACTGAGCTTGAATTAAAGCAATTTGTGCAAACCTACGAAACAGCAGCTTTCATTTAGTACCAGTTTCAAGTCTGTAAATAGTATAGTTGCTGACAACTCAGCGTCACGTCAGCCAGCCAGCCAGTCAGACAGCCAAAGTGAATATAATAGCGCATGCAATAATCGCAGTAATTTTAAATAACAAAGAAGTACCAAGAACCACAGAAATAGTTGTATATGAAACCATATACAGATCAACCTCAATATACAGTAGTGAAACTTGGGCTCTAGGTCAAAGAAGTTGAAGTAAAATACAGGCGACTGAGATGAGATTTTTGAGAAGAATAGACAACATAAGAAGGAATCTACAGACTAAAAGTAAACAAACCACAATAGATAGAAGACAACAAGCATGATACGGACATCTAATAAGAATGACAGAAACTAGACAAACCAAACAGGTGTGGAATGCAAGCGGTACAAAGATAAAATGAAAAGACAGAGCAAGAAGAAATTGGGAAAGTTAAATAGGAGGAATATTAAAAAGAAATAGCATCAACACGTAAGAAGCAAACAGAAAACAATCGCAAGAACTAATTCAAAGAATGAATTGAAGAACAATCTTGACAGTGGACACCCAAAAAGGTACCAAAGATTCAAATAGATGATAATAATAATAATGAAATCTGTTATATTCTTCTGAACCAAAAAAATAATTAGAATCATGATGTGAAGTTCGAATTATTATCACTTATATTCTGACATCACATGCAAACGTTCGTCAATTGTTCTTTAGAATGATTAATTTGGTCCTATTGTGTTTGGGATCAAACTAAAGCTCTCTTGACGATAATTCTAGTAGAAGTGTCAAAGAGGATATTTAAACTATTGTTTTTTCCACAAATCACTCAAATGATGTCTAGTTTGGTATCAATTCCAAGCTCTCGGAGAGATGAGCTTAGTAGATATCAAAAATGAATAATTAAGTAGTGGAGTCTACGTTACCATCTTCAAATTACATTTGAAGCAATCAAATTTTGAAACTATTTGTTCCAATGAATTGAAGACCCCACAAATCTAGAAAACGACAGTTTCCACTTTGAAATTCACAATTAATTGATGCGACACTCTGAATTTCTGGAGCAGTGATTAAACTAGCCATGAAATTTATAATCGGGGAAGTACTGTGCTGGTCACAGCGGATTTTTCCAATTTACACCATCAAAGCATATATAATTTAGGAAGATTAAGTTGGTGGCTTCTCAAGCTTATGCAGTATGAAGCAATATGTCCAGTGCATGATTTACGCTGCAGGATCTTGAGACTTGCAGCAGAATTAAGAGCAGGAGTAGCACAAAGGGTTTTCGGAACTTCCTGCAAGACGTTACAACCAGTAGATTACAGCGAATATCTCAGGATATCGGAATAGTTTCGGCAGGATTATCCGACCCTGCAATCCTGGCCCAAAGTCAGGGGAGATCAAAGTATGGTCGACTACAACAGACTCGCACGGATTGAGGGATTATAAGAAGATTTGCCGCGAAAAATCGACAGCTGGAGAGAATAATAAAAGAGTAATCTTTTGCAATATCAATGCAGAAAATATTACAGACAATATCTACCAAAGATAATCCAGTTTTGATACAATAAACTATACGAGTACTTCACAAATGGAACTGTCTCTTTCAGAGATTTTATCTGTTAGTTTTTATTCATTTTAACATAATTTTTCTCACCCAGATCATTATAAATGAAGCAGGACATGTGAAGAATCAAATTATTAGATGGGTCAAGCTGAAATATAATATTATTGTAAAGTCAAAACTGTCACAAGAAATATTCCATTTGAGATGACCAAAAAGAAATCTAAACAATACCTGCTGCCAAGAAAACCTATTCTAACATTTGTACCTGATGTTCCGTTTCACAATATAATCCAATTCAATCGTCGTGATCTTTCCAAAAGCATTACGTTTGAATAATAAAATAAACAGTATAGAATCAAATAACAGATGAACATTTCGAAACAAACATCCTCACGTACAAAAGCCATTAATATTCCAACTTATAAAATATCCTCGAGATTCTTCTTCGATGCACCTGAGTTTCCAAATCCATCATCTTGATAAACTTAACTCATACTTTATGGAAGAATTCCATGTTGCACTTTGTCACATATTGTTGCGCAATGCGGATACGAAATGTAGAATGTTTGATGAAGGAAATTTCACAAATTCGAGTACGTATGTCTACGGTTGTTGCATATGTATGAGATAGAGTTGGAACGACCCTGTACAACTCAAAGTACAGATGGATTTATATCCGTACGAGGTTTATTTATTAAACAGCGAGCTGTATTAATTTGTTGTTTGAAAATACAGAATATCGGATCTGCTACGTGCAATGAGATATGTCTGGTGCTTGCTGACTGATGCTGGTAAACAAGATAGCTGTGAATGGAATTCATCTTACTACTATTTCGGATATTGACTTTGGATGCACATCAATTCATTTCTATTTCTAAACTCTCTAGTTATCAATCAAGAGTTGATTTTGGATAGGTAGTTGTGATACAACTCTCTTATATTCATAATAATCCAAATAGTAGAGCTGGTAATTATTACTTCCATCTCAAACACGGAGAAAAACTTCAGTTTGTGTTTTATCGAACCATATACCAATGCTCCACCTCCAAGCCATTGGATATCACTTACAACACTATATTATTTATTTATCACCTAATAATAACTCAAAGTCGCAGATATTTATATCCACTGATCACTTCACTGTTTGATATTCACAGCTCTGGCTTCACCATTACACTACACTCAAATCGTTTGCTTGCGTTTATATACAGGGTGTAACAGAAATAAGTACATTAATTTTAACCAGTGATAGAACCCGTCAAGCATGACAATTTTTCTTAATAACTTTTTCTCGAATTCTCATCTTTTTTTAGCATTTTTTAACCCCTATAATTTAACGAGTCGTTCAGGTGCATAATTATCGGATCCAGTGGCAGTTACAACCCTGGTTACAATGAAACAATTGATTTCGACATATGTGAGCTATCAATTCCAGATCAATTCCTTCAAATAAATTTTGGAAAAAATTGTCTAATTATTATTGTCACAAAAGTTTAAACCTGTGAAAATGTCAAGCTCTTCTATCTGCGATTTTGCAGGCAGTGTAGGATTAGTTCGGCGAATTTATTTGGAACGATTTCAGAAATGTAATTTTTCACTAAAAATTGAATTATTGTGATTATGCTCATGTATTTAATGTCAAAATATTGTGCACTAATATATAATGATGAGAATACTATGAGATATTGAGAACTTATCGTTTACCTGGAACGTAAAACACCAGATGAAATGAATAAAATACATTAATTTATAAATGAAGCAGCTGTGAGTTAGTTTTTCTCATATTATTGTAAACTTCACAGTAAGGTCGTTTCAATGAAGTATGCCTCGTAAATTGATCTGTTGAACAAATAGAATATTGTATCTTATATTTTAAAAAATATTTAAAATCAATTACCAAACTCAGTGTGATACATTTGTAGGTTAGGTTTTCTGTTTTTCAAGAATAAGCTCTTACAATTTTTGCGGGAATATTTTCAGTTGAATCATTCATTAAATTAATTACTTTAGAACTGCATTCCATTTCATATTCCACCGTTCACTTTAAATAAATCGTTGAATGATTTTCTCTTTATGTTTGAGAGCCAACAGTAATGAAGTAAGCTGAGAGCAGCACCTACTTTTTAAGTTGATCGTAGATGGCAGCACAATCTGACCCATATTCTAACTGTGTTACAGGCTGTATTCAGACTATTCAAATCAGCTGATCCAAGTGTAATGAACTCGTGCTGACAATCTAATGTTCAAGAAATGTACCAACTATTTGAAAATATACGTGAAGTTCCTAAATAAAAATAAAATTTCTCAACAATAACACATAAATACGACCAATATACCAAATTGTTGGTTTTAGAGATAAATTTGATCTTTCTTGCAACATATACAAAAAAAGAATTACCGAGATGAGCGAATATCAGTGTATTATTGAAATACTGTTATTCTTTCAGTTTCAAATGAATGATTGATAAGACTATGATGGTTTAAGGTTTCAAAATAATCATTTAAATCGACAGCTGTCATTCTTCCAACAAATGAGAAACATGCAGTTCTAACCATAGGCGCACTATGAAATTTTTGACCAAATTTTGATGAATTTTCACCCGATATCCAGGAGACTTACAGAAAAAAGTTATGAAGAAAAATTGTTAGGCTTGAAGAGATCTATTGCAGGTTAAAATTAATGTACTTATTTCTGTTACACCCTGTATAGAAAATCCATTTCTCGAATGTTCTACCACATTTCTGGAATATTGCTAGAAGCTTCCATCGGTGGGGTGATGTGGTGCGGTACGGCGCGAAACAACTAGGACGAAAGGCTCCGCCTATCAAGATTACTTTCACGAGCCTCCACACTCTCGCACGAAACAATATATTTTACTTAAAAAACATTATGTTCAATCTTCTGCACTCGAATCGAATGAAATGTAGTATTGAAGTATGGTAACACTTTTGACTTCATTTATATTAGTAGAGAGTTTAAATATGTGATTTTTCCAATAAATTAGTAATTTTGAAGCTCTCCCAACAAAAGCTGAAAATGATTCAGAAAACTTATTACTGAAATATTCATGTTTATAGTTAAAATAATGCTGTACTGATGATACGAGTGTAATCGGACTGAAGAGAGAACACTTGAAATAGATTTTCCTCAATTTTTAGATTGTTGAGCAGTTTGAATGCAGTTTTTTCGTGATTTTGAGATAACTACATATGATTATCATTGATTTGGTACAAATTTGTTGCATACTACAAAAAATCAGCCCTAAAAATGGCCTTTTAAATTTATCCATACGAAAACGTATAAGTATATAAGGAAATTTTTTTTGGATTTGATATACTGATTTAACATTATTGGGAATGCTTGTTGGTTGACAAGTAGTTTGATATCAACTTGATTATCCAAAATCTGGGTGTGTCACTTACTAACAGGTAAAAAACTTGAGTGATTTTAATTATTTTCAATTTGCAATAATGCTGCAGAATATATCACAATTTTAAAGCTCGTACTCCCTTAAATTATAATCGTAGAATAATCTGTCAAAGACTATCTTGAAATTGAAATTTTGACCCGCTTTTAGACAGCCTCACTCCTTTGACAATTTGACTTGGCTCTCAGTATTTTATTGAAAGTATAAGAGTAGACTTGTTGTTCATAAATGAACAGTGTTCTTAACAAAAAATTTCTTCCGGAAAATCGCACAACTTAATTAAAAAAAATTCTCCGGAACATTGAACTCAAGAGCCTGGTTGCTTGAATTATTAAAAAATGCCATACATAAAGCAATTTATCTCCATAGCAACGAATAAGGACGCTAATATTAGTACACAAACGCCAATATTTCGTAGCTTTATTAGAATTTCGTCATGTTTCTAGAATATATAGCAGAGGTTAACTAAGCGAATTTGCGCAAGACCAGATATTAAAAGGGTCCAGACCGGTGAAGAGGGGAAAAGCTGAAAATACTGTTTTAGGAATGCAGGGTTCCGGCTTCGCTTAATGAAACCCTTTGTGAAGGCCCGTATCTGGTTTCCCTTACGCCTGTGTCTTAACCTGATTCTGAAAGTAGACATTAGGGGATGTCCTAAGGAGGAGATATTCATTTGAATTGTTATTAATGAGTAGATTAAGAATATATCCTCAAGAAATTATCCATTTGTAAAAACATCTGAAAAAATATTTTTCCATGTGAATGGCTGTTCTTGAGATGCAATTTGAAGCCAGCAGTGCAGCAATCATGTCTCTCATATCCTCAATGTATTATGTATTCATATTCAAAATACAATCTGGGTTAATTATGAAACTTTCCTCCTAAAACTGCAAACTTTTCACATAGACACAACATCCACATTGATAATTCTTAATCACCCAATTACCCGTCGTTTTAGCGACACCTACCTCTTCCTAACACCCATCAAGACCCACTTTTGCATAATGGTATCTGCTAATTATCTCAAATGATTTTCCAAACTTCAGATTGTTATGCCATTGCTAGTGTATTAGCGCAATGTGGGCGGAGAGATACTTTGCATTTTTAGGAACTTAATACATAATCAAATAAGCTAATTTGGATTGGATATTTTCTGCTGCGATAGAAGAGATATAATAATTTCATGGAGAGTTTCAAGTTAGTCTTGTTGAATTGCTCTATTTATTAGAGTCTTGTTCTATTTCTAATTATGAGAGCTTAGTTACATACATTTTATTCAGATGAAAATATTTTCACGATTCTCATATCATTGTATCCGTTTTGCACTTGTATTTACCATACCTTCAAGAGAGGCTCTTCCTTCAAAGAATAATTTTGAACTTTCAATAATAAGACTCCTTGACCAATTTTTCCCAATTTTTTTTCTGCCGATTGTAATGAAACATAATAAAGCTGTTATAACATTCAAAAACCGATTTATCGGCTCAAAAACAAAATCAGCGTTAATAAATATGTACTTCGCTCTTAATCGTGGATTGAGTGAGGCGTCGTGAAACTAGGCTCAAGGCATACCTGGGGCGCCACGATATTGTCTTTTCGTCCGCAGGGCACACAACAATGAAAGTACCTTTAATATAAAAGGTATTGGGTCGGACGGGGGATAACGGGACAGTGTGACCACACGATGGCCTTTAGCATTGAGCAAGTTGTTAAGCTAGTAACTTACTTACCAAGTATTGCGCTTTCGAACAGAGCCACTGATGGCTTAAAGTCCTGAAAGAGAACAGGTGGGGTCAATTTTCCCACAAAATAATAAAACAATCTACTAAGGGCCAGTTTCACCAAAGCCAGTTAAATTTATCCAGAGGTTATTTTATACGTAAACTATTGTTGATACAATTGTAACTATAGTTACTAGCTCAAAATAACTTCTAGATAAATTTAACTGACTTTGGTGAAACCGGGCCAGATTCAATTAAAACGAATAATATTACTTGAAAAGCAACAACAGAATAATGAAAAACGCAAGCAACGCATCTTGGCGGACAGCGTGCAATCCCAAAAAAGAAGACAACAACCAGAAGAAACGATGCCTGTACGTCTAGCCCTACACTTGCCAAGGCTCACAACGTAAACGTAATAAGAGCTTAGCCCGATCGATCGCACTTCACAAGTTCGACGTTGCCAAGGAGCGTTTGATAGTAACGTGAAAAATAATATAAATAGAAAAATAATAATTGTGTTCTCAGCTACCCTAGGAGCACCACAAATAATCCCAGTAATAAATAGGCAACATAACAAAAGACTATACCCTTAGCTGTAACCACGGGGCCTTTGGAACTATGGCGTTGACGTCGACTCACTTTGTTGGAGGCGTCGGGCCAAAGCTGGTCCAAGAGGCGCCGTCAAGTTAAGAAGGTCCTGGGATGGTTATCAGGATCCAGAAAGTCAGTACTTGCGTCGCTGCGTGTCTAGCGGACGATTGATATCTCGCCTCGATGGTCTTAGCGGCTCTTGCAACATGAGATCGCGACCGTAAGTTTGAAAAAATCCCCAATATGGGCTGCTCAATCGCAGACTTGGTTCCACGACACTTCACACGAGCAAACGCTGATTCAATTTTTAATCCCGCAAAGCGGCTTGGAACACTCAAAATATGACATAAAATTCGGTGTGATCTTTAGTTCTCTCCTACTTTTCTGACTCGACTCAACTTAATTAATCTTATCTGCACAATTGGGTGAAAAAACCGTTCAACTTAACTCCCAGTAATAATATTTGTTTCAGCGATATTTCTCAAGTTTTGTATCCCAATTGGTCCGTGCGCTTATCCGCTTCGGCTCTTCGAAGTGTCTTTTCGCGTTGAGCTCGGAAGATGAGCTTATTCTTATCATGGCTTCCCGTTGAAGTCTTGAATTTCATACCGATAACAGTAAATAGAAGCATCAAGTTGAGACTGCCAGAAAAAGCAAAAATGTTCGTCACAACTTGTCTTCCGTAGCTTTTGGTAGAATTGTATACAGCCCCACCAACTCTTAAAGTGATTTCAAAATGGGATATTTGAGTACAGATCCACTTGTTTCTCTTTTATTGTTTTGTAAAATGATAATTCATTGTTAATATTCAGATATCTCATTGATAGAGCTCATCTGATCCAAATAACATTATATCAGAATAATAATTTGAGTATTACTCTAATCAACAAGCTAAGAAACGTGTTAATTCTTGCTACTGTGAATTGAAATACGTGCAATAGCTCGATAAACTCGTTATGACGTCTAGCAGTTTCAATAATTTCAAACCCGCACATGAATAACTGCAATAGTTATTAACAATTAAAAATTCGAAAAAAAAGATGTCTATTTCAAGCGCATTTTTTAGAAAAAATATTCACATATTGGCTGTCTGGCTGGCTGGCGTGACGCTGAGTTCTCAGCAACTATACTATAGACAGACTTGAAATTGGTACTAAATAGAAGCTGCTGTTTCGTAGGTTTGCACAAATTGCTTTAATTCAAGTTTAGTGATTCTGTAAGATTAAATTATTCAATTACTTGTTTCAAGTGAAACAATGCCCATAGATATATATGACATCAGGGATATGAAAACTGAAGTTCATTCGAGTAGATGAAAATTTAGTTACAACTTTAGCCGTGGGTGTCACTATTATTATGTACAGTTGACAAATCTGTCCGGGATTCATTCAATGACTTGTTTGACGCGAATTTGAAGCTTATTAGAATGAATTATTATTATTGGATGAAAATTTGTGTACTTTTGGTGTATTTTTTTTATATAGCTTCGATAAAGATCAAATTATTATTTTAAGGTACAGCACTTGACCTCCCGACAGTCAGCTACTAAACAATGAAGATGAAAAGGTATTTTTGAGTTTGTACATGCATAAATTATGTACCTATCAAATAGTCAACTTGAAACTAATACTAAATGGAAGCTGCTGTTTCGTAAGTTTGCCTAAACTGCTTGATTTCAAGCTCAGTAATTGTGAGAGATGGTAATTCGCGAAATCTCTGAAGTAACAAGCATTCATGTGCTGTCAAAAATGCGCTCTCATTATATAGATGATTCTTTAATGTTTTTGAGAATTACTCGAAAATTATTGGTGCCAGAATAATTTTATGAGCAGATTCTTGAAGAGGAAGAGATTTCAAAGCAACAATGTTGTCTTCCGGAACTTGACCTATATTGTTGATACTTTATATTTAATGTTGAAAAGAGGGCTCCGCGCGGTGAGTCAAGATCCAAGAGTTGATATTTTTTCTTCGAAATTTCTTCCTCTTCAAGAATTTGTTTGTATATTTTCTCTAGCACCAATAGTCTCCAAGTAATTTTGAAAAAGATTAGCAGTAGCAAGAACTGGCACGTTTCTCAGCTTGTTGACTAGATATAATAATATGAATACATCTGTGACTTACGGTTTGAAACTCGAAAACTAATTACCTTCTCTGTCCGACCTTTATTCGATCATTATTGGCGGGAAATGAAAGCTACGTCGTTTCGAATTTTGTGGAAAATGTGGCGTTATTATTAAATGAAGCTCGTAAATTGTTAATCAAGCATCAAACATTTGTCGTTCATTATCAATGGTCCATAAAATAAAGTTTTATCTAGGTCAAATGCCAAACCGCGATGATTGTTACATATTTCCCAACGAGAAATTTAATATTTGTTATCTGGCTGCTGGATCCAAACAATAAAATAAATTTATTTGAAATGTTATTAGCTTACGTTAGTTAAGATTTTTTGGAAGAAATAAGCTATTTTTGATTCTATTAATGATGTGCCAATGAGAAAATACTAAGATAAGATGCTCTGCAGGCGGTTTCCTGTTAGAATGAATGAATCCAGCTGGAATAGTGATGACAGTCGCGAATTCAAGTCCTATAAGAAACGTAATTTTCTCGCGAGCCTCTGATAAATCACGTGGCTCCTTGACAAATGTAAGGGACGCAAAGGATTAATGTTTCACATGGCGAAGTAGTTTGTTAAAATTTATACTAGGAGAATCCCTTAAGAATCCACAATCAGCCTTCGTTCCTTGTGGCCAATTAGATTAAAATATTTCCTTCATTAATCAACCTGCGCCTTGTGATCCTATAATCAAGGGCTGATATTAAATTAAAGCAAACTCCTGAAATTAGAAAGGCTGAATTAAAAGTTGCCCTTAATTATATCACTAATTCAATTTCATCACGGAATGTGGACTAATCATCGCTCCATCTTAGGAATGAAATTTCATTTCTTCGAAAATAATTACTTATAACAGATTATTTAAATGGATGCATGAGTTTCCTTCAAGAATTTTGTTATTCAGGATGTTATGGATGAATATCTTTTATCAGAACATGAGGAATATACTCTTTGTACAGCTATTAAGATAGTTCCGGATGTAGCGGTTTTAATATAACTTCGTGAGAAGTATTTACATCTCGGAGAAATACCTCATCTTTATCAAAAAGCCAAGTTTTGGTTTGTGGAAAGCAGAATATTTAAATTGCAAATCAGAATTCCTTAACATAGTTTTCAACTTTCAAGCGGAACCTTTTAAGATTTCTTATTATTCTCTGAGGATATCATCGTCAAGATTGTTTTGAACTTTTCTAAAGTACAACTTTCATGCATGCAAGAGTTTCAATAGTTACATTTACATTCTGATATTCTCATAAACTGCTTTCAGGAATCAATGTATTGTTCATTGGTTGCACTCAATTAAACAACTTTCAAGAGTTATTCATAGGATGTGATCAGAAGCGTAGTTTATTGTTTAGAAACAATTACAAATATTCCCCAGTGATTTGTATAGTGGAACATGTTAGGCCACATAAAAATAAGTTGGTTTCTTGTAAGTTAGCGGATATTGTTTTTTGTTGAAAGCAATTTCGAAAACATTTAAATTAATTTCAAGGTGAAAGATGATTAAATCCTCCGGGCATAAGATTGAAAACTTCAGTAATCCAAGTTGGCTGCTTGATTATTAGTTAATCTTCTACCACGTTATCCGACAGACCAGATAATTGTACTCTTCTTATCCACAGCTCCGTCCTTTTCTATAGACAAGAGGCTGTATAATCACTGAATACTCATTTACATAATACCCCTAATTGTCGACAATTGAAGGTTTTCTGAATACTTGTGTAATTTTTCCAAGCATCTCGATTTATATGCAAATTTGGCTTTTATTTGTTAAGTTGCTTGAAAAGGTCATTTTTTGGGTATTCATTCGAGTCGTCTTACTAATAATGACCGAATTATGAAAGGAGAACTTCAATTTGAAGAATTCAAATGTTCTACACAGGTTTATATAAATAAAAGTTATTTTAACGTTTCGACCCTCCATCCGGAAGCTTCATCAGGAATAATGATATAAAAATAAATAAGGATAGTTACTTGCCTTATTTACATATAAAATGTGTTTTCCCTTCAAAATCTTGTTCTTTTTCACTTCACCTCCTCAATACAGAATTTTCTATTGTATCACCTTAAATATCTGAAACTCATCCTGCACGTACTTTGTCCTCCACCTCGTCTTACGTCTCCTCGTCTTCAGTTCTTCATTCTCTGGTAGCTGGCACTTTTGTCATATTCCAACATATTCCGCACTTTGGTTGAAGACGAATCCGTCAGAATCTGGTCTCTAGAGAGGGGCTAGGCTTCAAGTTCTGACAAGTCCGGACTCAAGCAACGACATTCCCGTCTCTTATCGCTGTCCGGGGCCTCCGGGCAACGACCACTGGGATGTAAGAGCAGAAACCACGATGTATTGGCCTGCTGGCTTTTTACAACTTTGAAAATTCATAAATGGGGGAACAAATGTTTTCTTCACTATTAAGAGAAATCAATTCCAAAAAAGATGGATGAATCGCCTGACATAATTATATATATTGATATCATGTTCTTACAATAATCAAATTTTGATAATATTTTTCAAACGGATTTCCTCGAAAACTATATATGTGTGGCATTTCAACAGAGAACAAGATACTGCACATTGCTGTTGTATTCGCAGCTCTGTAAATTGAATTCTTGAAAGTATATGGAAAAAACTATGGTAAAAATTGTATCAACATTATTTTCGTTTTTGATTACCCTTCTGACTGAACAAATATTATTGTTATGCTTTTCATTCATTCAATGGATTTCGGAATTTAAATCTGTCGGTTATGTCAGGCTGATTTTTCACACACATAACTATTTTTCACCCCACTTGCCACGTTTTTACAATGCTGCCATGTGTATTGCAAGTCAAATGGTGCTGGCCCTTGATACAACAATTAGCCGGTACCAGATAGCTTAATTAAGGCCAAGTTAATTTAATTTCTTACTTGGGAAGACAACAAGAGTGAATACCGATCCTGAAAAGTCGTGTAAATTTTATAACCTAATTAAAATTGAAGCTCACGACCTCTGCCTCCAGAGGCTAGCACTTTACCAATGTGTTATTCTGCCGTCCTAAAGTAATGTTAATGGAAGTCACCATACACCAAACTTTTAAGATAATCCTAAACAAAAAATGGAAGAATCATCTAGATGATGGAAGCGCATTTTTGACAGCTCATGAATGCTTGTTACTTCAGAGATTTCACAAATTACCATCTCTCACAATTACTGAGCTTGAAATCAAGCAGTTTGGGCAAACTTACGAAACAGCAGCTTCCATTTAGTACTAGTTTCAAGTTGACTATTTGATAGGTACATAATTTATGCATGTACAAACTTAAAAATACCTTTCAATCTTCATTGTTTAGTTATTGACTGACGGGAGGTCAAGTGCTGTACCTTAAAATAATAATTTGATCTTTATCAAAGCGTTATAGAAAAAATACACCAAAAATGAACAAATTTCCATCCAATAATAATAATTTATTCTAATAAGCTCCAAATTCGCGTCAAACAAGTCATTGAATGAATCCCGGACGAATTTGATAACTGTACATAATAACAGTGACACCCGCGGCCAAGGTAGTAACTGAATTTTTATCTACTTTAATAAATTTTAGTTGCCATATCCCTAATGTCATATATATCTATGGGCATTGTTTCACTTGAAACAAGTAATTGAATAATTTAATCTTCCACAATCACTGAGCTTGAATTTAAGCAATTTGTGCAAACCTACGGAACAGCAGCTTTTATTTAGTACCAGTTTAAAGTTTGTAAATAGTATAGTTGCTCCAAAAAAATGCGCTAAAAATCAAGTGATACTAAAGTCGGAGATCTAGCAGTACATTGAACGAAATCTATATCTTCTTTTCATCTTCCAGGGAACCTGTGATTCAAGTGCTCTTAGGCACGAAGCGTAAAATAAGGTGCAATCATATATTCATCCTTTAATGAGCCAATACATTTTCTAAGAGCACTGGTACCTCATTTTGTAGAAAGTCGTGATATGCGGCACCATTCAACCCATTGGGCAAAACAACTGGTCCTATTAATGTGTCTCCTAAAATGCCAAATCAGATATTGAAGCATAATCGCTCTTGATGGTGTGATTCGACAACGGCGTGAGAATTTTCATCTAACCAAACATGATAATAATGAAAATTAAATATCCCATCTTGAGTAGAACCGGCCTCATCTGTAAAAATAATATACCGAAACAAAATCTGGATTATCGGCATTCTGGTGTAAGATCCACAGACAAAATTTCATTCTGGTTTGATGATCAGATAGATTGAGGGCTTGCACTCGTTGAAAGTGGTACGTATGTAGAAGCTAAGAATGTAGAGTTCTCCAAACAAGGGGACCACTGATCCACTTCAGCAAATATCCTTTTAACACTTGTTCCAGGATTTTCTTCAATAATATCTAGCACTCTTTCTTTATCTCTAAGCGTAAATACTGTCCTCGGCCGTCCACTACTGGCAGAACGTTCATATAGTGAACCAGTATCCCTCAGTCGTTGGAAAATTTTTGAAAAATCTCTGGATGAAGGCAATACGCGATTTAGATAGGCTTCTTCATGAAGACGCTGCGCTTGAAGTGCGTTTTCTCCAGCACGACCGTACATAGAAATCATACCAGCCATTTTAATATTGGAATAAGAAGTAATGTTTCATCACTTTTATAAAGTAATCACATGAATGTTCAACTATTCAAAACGCCAGAATAAAATTTGTTATTCAACATCAATTACGTGGTGAAAATACTCATTTAGTAGCTTCATCAAGAATTTCGTGTCGACCAGTGGCACTGGAAATGTACTCTTCTTAAAGCATCCTCATAATTTTTTTTCCTTTATAGTAGTGAATAGAATGCCAGACTTTATAAATCTAGGATCCTGTCCGGAGTCTCGAAAAATGGGCTATGTTCCGTCAATACAGTTGTGGTCAATTTCTCTGATACAAATTACGATTGAAATCAGTGCCAACCGATAGCGAAGGTCAAGTACATAAAGTAAAATCCAATGTGCCACTTCCTGATCTGTACGGAAAGGCGGCAGCCAACCCCTAAGAGTAATCAATTTCCGTATTTAACTTCTCTGATCGAACTTAACAGGCTAAGCACCATGGCGGACACCGATATTCGCTCAGCTTCCAGCCGTCTGGGCCACGGCGGACATCGGTGTCCGCTCAACCTTCTAATATCCGTCTATCTTATCTGGCCATGCGGACAAACTTACACGATTTTTAATGTAACATTGTGACCGCCGTGGCCATGTAGATTCGTACGTATGTTCTAGGTTTTTAGCGCATTTTTAGCGCATTTTTCCGAAAAAAGCGCTATTATATTCACTTTGGCTGTCTGGCTGGCTGGCTGGCTGTCTGGCTGGCTGGCGTGACGCTGAGATCTCAGCAACTATACTATTTACAGACTTGAAACTGGTACTAAATAAAAGCTGCTGTTCCGTAGGTTTGCACAAATTGCTTCAACTCAAGCTCAGTGATTGTGGAAGATTAAATTTTTCAATTACTTGTCTCAAGTAAAACAATGCCCATAGATAAATATGACATTAGGGATACGGCAACTAAAGTTTATTCTAGCAGATAAAAATTTAGTTACAAATTCAGCCGCGGGTGTCACTATTATTACGTACAGTTGTCAAATCTGTCCGGGATTCATTCAATGACTTGTTTGACGCGAATGTGAAGCTTATTAAAATGAATTATTATTATTGGATAAAAATTTGGTTACTTTTGGTGTATTTTTTCTATATAGCTTTGATAAAGATCAAATTATTATTTTAAGGTACAGAACTTGACCTCCCGTCAGTCAATAACTGAACAATGACGATTAAAAGGTATTTTTGAGTTTGTACATGCATAAATTATGTACTTATCAATTAGTCAACTTGAAACTAGTACTAAATGGAAGCTGCTGCTTCGTAAGTTTGCCCAAACTGCTTGATTTCAAGCTCAGTAATTGTGGGAGATGGTTATTTGCGAAATCTCTGAAGTAACAAGCATTCATGAGCTGTCAAAAATGCGCTTTCATCATCTAGATGATTTTTTAATTTTTTAAAGGACTCCTCATTTGGAAAATATACGTCACGAAACATTTTTCAGGAATATTTCATCGTTTATTCAGATATAATTCTGCTTTGAGTGTGTGAAAATAATATATCATAATCATTAGGTATAAAATTAAGCTCTCATAGTGATTCATCGCCTTCTGAAAATTATTGAGGAGATAGCTCAGAGTTGATAGTTGAATTTCGAAAACCTACCTCTTGAATACTGCTTCTGCTGTAGGACTAATTCCAAAATTTGTTTAGTACGGCTAGTTATCTCAGAAACGGTACTGAAATGTTGAAACTCGCAGGATTGTACTAGCGGACATAGCGACATGTGTCGAGACCGCTCAGTTGTCATATCGCTTAGGGGACATCGGTGTCCACCAGAAGTTCTCAGGACCGCAGCAGACATCGGTGTCCGCTGTCAATTTAAGGCCTTCCGAAACATCAGACTTTCTCGAAATCAGGTTCCTCCGTCACTGTATGGACTAAAATGGAAGAAATTAGTAAAAAAAAAAACACTTTGGGCGTAGATAAAAGTTTTTCCGAAACGCCTTGGCACTTAGCCTGTTAAGATTGTATTTTTTTTTCTCGGACAGAACAGGCAGTGATACTTTTGTCTATCGATTGCTCTATCAAGAAAGTTCATATAGGACAGGATCCTAAATTTATAAAGTCTGATACTCTGTTTAGCCCTCATTCCTATCAGGGAAGAATAAGTTAGAATAGCAAATAATTTCTGTATCTAGAGACTATTACAATGAACTGAAATTCTTACAGTGGCTCCCAGTATTTGGGAACAACTTTTCCATTCCAAATGGCAACATATTTTTTTGGATTCTGAATGACAACATGAATTTCAACCAAAATCAAATATGTATCACTTTTATTGATATATATTGATACAAATGATGCTATGGAAAACAAATTAGAGAATGGTTAGAACAGCATTTATATCGATTTAACAATAATAATCATTTCAACTCAAATATCTGAACAGTCTAGTACAAAAAGTAAACTTCGTAAATTACCAGGAGTTATCTTTTACAGGTATAGATGCTGGTTTACTGGCGAATTTCCATAAATCAAGAATTACTCCTGCATTTTTAGATTGAATGCGTGTTTCAAGAAGGTAGTTTTTTGATGTCAACATATGAATACAAACATATCTTCTGTTTGACATATTATTACAACTTGTACTAAGTACAAGAAAGTATTGTGGAACTCCCAAATTTCAGAACTCTTCAAACATATAATGCTAAAATTTTGTATGAAAGACTAGTATAGGGTCTAGGATCGTGATGTGCACCTCGCAATATGATTGCAATCGTCTGTACTGGAAGTGCACTTCACCTGATACTTATTTTGAATTCTCCGCATAAATTTAGAATAATTAGCCGTAGGATACTGAAATTTAGTATTTGAAATTGCTGTAGCATCCAAATGATCATCTCCTATTTTCGTTTCAATCGACTAAGCCGGAAGTGCACTTCATATTACAGACTTTTCAAATTTTTCTCATAAATTTAAAATAATCAGTCGCAGAATATTGAGATTTTGTATTAGGCACTTTTATAGCATCTAGTTGTACACCTTTCATTTTGATTGTGATCGGCTAAGCCGGAAGTGCAGTTCATTCGAAACATTTTTTAATTCTTCGCATCAATCCAAAACAATCGAACGTAAAATATTGGAATACAGTATTCAAGATGATAGTACTGTCTAGATGCTCATATCCTATTTTCATTGAGATCGACTGAGTCGAAAATGCACTATACTTGACGATCTTGGAATTTTGCGCATAAATACAGAACTGTTAGCCGTAGAGTCCTGGAAATCAGTATTAAGGAATGTTGTAGCATAAAAATGATGACATACTGTTTCCATAGCAACCGACTAGCCGTGGAATAATGAGATGTTGTGTTTGATTATATATATCCAATGATATACAAGTAAGTCACGTGATGTCCACGTCAGATTTTTTTCAATTTCAAGCTACGTCTTGGTATTGTTACTAACTCGTGCATAATAAACCGAACGACACTTTCAAACTCATGAGAGTATTATACTCAATCAAAAGTTGAGGCCAAGTGAGCGGTATATTAATTTTTGTAATGAATAAGGTAGATTATTGATAAAGTAATATTTTTCTGGTTGTAGAATAACACTGCATGTTTTTTAAACTCTATGTACACTGTACTATCCATATTTCGCAATTTGAATACTGTTTTGCCTGTGGATCATCAATATTATGGAAAATATGTGTTTGTATTTCTCAGCGCTGCAAGATGAGCAATAAAAATGTTATTGAATATTCTGTTGACAACAATCCGAAAAAGCTCAGCAAAAAATATTAATAGAGAAAACGGTAAAATACACGCTTTGGGGATTTTAATTAAGCACTAGATAAACTGGTGGACCACGATGGAACGGTACAGAATTAATTTTACAAACGTTAATTTGCATTTTGAATATTTATAAGCCTCGTGATATTAATTTCTATTGTAATTTGATCCGGAACGAGTGTGACTGACAATCAATACGAGCCCTATTCAATGTTTATTTCGCGATATTCGAATGCTAATATCGACCAATAATTGTAAAATTAATTCCAGCGTCAAATGGGATATAGGTACTCGGGAAAACAGGGAAGTCACTTCATCCTTGTTTATCAACTCTTTGCTAGGAAACTTCTAACCTTCTACTCCTGATGTTGAATTATTTGAATTCTATTAAATCAAATGAGAAAATTGCAGAAGCAACGAATTTTTTTAACTATGATTCAAGGAGTCTTCAACATATATTTTTGCGAACATTCTCCAGTTCCAGAAGCCTCTTGTATAAACTATTTGTTAGGGAAAGTAAAACCGGCAAAACAATTTGCACAGTTGATGTAGAAGTTGAAAGTGAGTAGCGAGTATCATTCAGAGAAGTTTTGAGTCCTTATAAACTGGTAGACAAAGTGTGCTATCGCGACAAAAGGCTAAACACAAAAGAAATAGAAAAACTGTCTGTTGATTGTTGTAGCGGAGGGTAAAGCAGCCATTCCATTTGAATAAAAGCAACGCGAGGACGAGCGAGCTACGGAGCCCGCATAAACATCCTCGTGTAAAATACAAAGCAGATTTAAGGACCTAAAACAAGTACACTGAAACAAATTGTACACAAATCCTAATAAAACAGACGATTCGAAATGTGTGCATTATTTCCAGAAGACATCAGTTTACACAACTATACGAGCAAACATGTCACAAACGGCGAAACGACTCCATTTACACGAGAATGCTCTTATAAAGGGTGGAAGACGTTATACAGCTTGCAGGTGGCGCCGAAATACCCCCTCTTCTTCGTATTCAGGTATAAATTGAGTTCATAATGTTCATAATTGGGTATAGTTCTAAGAAGAACCTTCTGTTTGAAATTTAACATCTTCTGAAACGTGCGCGCCAGTCTGGGACATTGCAATTAACACTGATGTAGGGGCACTATTGTATTGTACAAGTGTGCATGCGTCTTCTAGTCTATTTAGACTCTACTGAACAAAAATTTAATTCACTGTGAGGAACGTTACGTACTACTTTGAAGCGTTCCATCTACGATTCGTGAATTCTAAAGAGGTCAATTTATATATTGTTCGTTGTCTTAGTAAATTCTACATTACAAAATGAGAGAGTTGCTTTCATTATTAGAGTTCCATTACTTCAACCTCGTGCATCTTATTGTCTGTCACAGCCTGCAAAAAAAAAACATTTGTTCTGATTTTAGGAGACCAAAGTTAGACAAATCTGGTACGGTAGTCATTCATTCAGATTCCATAGAGCAAGTTTACTCGAAACAACGTTCTCACTTCTTTCAGGTGTTCATTCAAAATCATGTACTTGAACAACAACATGATTGAAGTTTTCAACTGGCAATATTTCTCTATCGATTGATTGTAGAATCTCCTAACTTGATGCAGGCCTATTATAGAATTGACAGGTATTTCAATATATTCCTAAAGTATTTCAGCTCATCATCTTGAAGACTGATCCCTCCAAAAATATTATTGAATTGAACAAATGCCCCAGATAATTTAACCTCAAACTGCAGGAACAAACTGTTATTAAATGTGGTTTGGCTTGCATTTCGTTTGTATTTTTTTTTATTATATGCTTGAATAATTTTGTTAAGCCTAGCACTTTGAGAACTCCTGTATTTTTTCCAATCCTCATCACCTCGCTCCAAGTCAAGAGAATATCAATTCGTCAACAGAACACATAACGCAAGTCAGATTTTCAATTAAATCCCCAAATCCAGCTGTCATTCAATCATATCACTGGCAAAGTCAGCTTTTTAATGGAAACCTGAAATCACTTGGGTATATTTCAGAATATATGACGATTTCTGTATCTGCTGGCATTCTATCATCCTGCGACAAATATGTCATAGCATTTTCGTTGATAATAAGATAATAAATGTATCGGTTTGAACTTATAAGATTGTGATACTTCTTCTATGCCGTATTTTAGGAATAACAATGTGATCAAAATAATACGTAACAGAGTAGATTCACAAGCTTTCCTACGTTACCGACAGATAGAAAGATATTTAGAACAATCTCAATTTCAAGGAAATATAATTATAAAGAGCTGTATTCAACAGGAAAGTAATAGATAATCTGTTATTGTATAGGCTACGTGCATGAAGTCTACTAGCTCCTCTAGCGGGCGATGGAGAACGATTGAACTTCATTTTATCATTGTTTCATACCTATAATTTTTTTAATGTACTAATATTATTTAATTCAGGTGTGTGCGTACAATATAACTTGCATAGCATAGAAGGTACGTTGAAATTATTTATTTTGAGTATTTTTTACTTCAATTATAACGTATCTATTATAGAGAAAACCTCTTAATTCGTCCAAATTGACAGGATAACCTCAAATTATGACGTCGGGTTTGTATTTATCAAACACTGTATCTCTTTTACCGAGGAAGCATTGAAGAAAAGCGTGAAATTAGTTTTGCTATATTAAACATGTTGAAGAATATGTTGCTCACAATATTAACAACAAAATTATTGCGAAGTGCATCCGACAAACTTCTATCACTGAAACATCTTACAAATTAGAGATAGAGGTAAATTCATGAATCCCAAATCGATGATGAATATTTCTAATTTCACAATTGAATTACAAACAAATTTGTTATATAGATTAATAATGAAAGACAGACAATACTCTATTTACCGCTTTGATTCATTTCACTCGTTTTTTTATGTTATAACTGGGTACATGAAATCTATGAAACTATATTTCATTTGAATCATCCTTAACACAACAGCCTAAAACAGAACAAATGTTTCCCCATGTTTTATATGCAATTATTTTCACTTTTAAACTACAATGCTCAATGACAGCTCATCGACGTATTCTGAGAAATGGAGTTCAATCGCTGCAATGGTGCTCACTATGAACGCTCGCATCGATATTTGCTCAAACTCCGCCCCCTTGCACATAGCCTATAGAAATTTGTATGTGTAAAATGATTTCTTCTTTCTGTCTGTATCTCCTCTATATATTACTGACAGCGCTCATATGAAATTAATTTTCAAAACATGTTTAGTAAGGAGTCATTAGAATATAAATATAAATAAGGTCTTCTGGCCGACCTAAGTCACTTCTTTGAAAGTCCAGTATTCTGAGCAGCCGTTCCAAAGTACGTTGCTAGTTCCGATACCGAGTGTCATCTACAGAGTGTTTACCGTCCAAGTGGAGTTTTTGTGCTAAGTCCGTTAGCATAACTGTCTGACACATTCTGTCAGTTTGTAAGTCCGTAAAAGAAACTTAGATTTGTTTGCTTTTGCTGTTTCAAACTTAGAGAACTCCTGCTGTTTTTGAATTTGAAATATTTTTGCGTAATTTACCGTAGAGTCGCTGCTGGGGAAGTCTTCATTGATTTCACAGTGTTAGATTACCAAAAAGCACCGCTGGAGTAGTCCTTGTTAATTCCACATTGTTTGAATAATTCAACGTAGATTAACCGCTGGCGAAGTCTTTGATGATTTCAAAGTGTTGGATTAACTCAGCGTAGCGTCGCCGCTGATTAAGTCTTCGTGATTTCGCAGCGTTTGATTGTAATAACATAGGGGGGGGTCATCATTGGCTTCACAGCGTTGAGCAAGTTAACGTAGAGTCACTACTTGGGAACCAGTCTGGTTTCACAAGCGTCGAATATAAGTAAATTCACCGTTTGAGAAATCGCTTCACGATTTGTTTGTTTTAAGGTTTCTTGTCATCGGCGACCACCTGGGTCCGTACTGCGACCGCTGTTGCCGAGTGCCAGACATTGAGGCTAAATCGCTTTTGATAAATGTGATTCGACAACGGCGTGAGTATTTTCATTTGACCAAACATGATTAGCTCCAAAATTGAATATTTCATCTTTAGTAAAACCGGCCTCATTTGTAAAAAAGAATATTCGGAACGAAATCTGAGTTATCGGCATTCTGATGTAATATCCACTGATAAAATTCCATTCTGACTTGATAATCAGGAAGATTAAAGGCTTGTACCCGTTGAAAGTGGTACGGATGTTGAAGTTGAAAATGTAGAGTTTCTCCAGACAAGAGGATCACTGATACTCACTTCAGCAGATATCCTAACACTTGTTCCGGAATTTTCTTCAATAATATCGAACATTCTTCCATCAATTTCTCCTACTGTCCTTGACCGTCCACTATCAACAGAACGTTTATGTAGTGAACCAGTATCCCTCAGTCGTTGGAAACTTTTCCAAAAATTTCTGGATGAAGATAATGCGCGATTTGGATAGGCTTCTTCATGGAGACGCCGCATTTGAAGTGCGTTTCCATTAGCACGACCATACATAAAAATCATATCAGCCATTCCAATATTGGAATGAGAAATCATGTTACATTACTTTCATAAAGAAACCTCACCAATGCTCAACAACTTCATTCTGTGATCGGTGACAGTGTACAAATCATTACAAAACGCCAGACGTTAAACGGCAAAGTTATGAAGTTCGCGCATACAAATTTGACAGTCTATAGTCTGGGTGGCAACAGTAACCCTTCCGAATCTTATTCAATTTTTTCTCATGACAGTAACACTTTTCAGAAAGATGGAGGATAACGGACCAATAGTTCAAAAAAGTTATGAATCAAGAATAAACTATTCTCTAGATGAGCTCTCAGCTCATAATTATGACGCTTGAACTAGCAATAACTCACATTAAATTCGTTTGGTAAGTTACTAGCTTGTGGAAATTTTCTCACATGTATCTAAATTATCGCCTAGAGATATTCTACAACATGCTTCTTCTTTATTTATTATGCAACAATGTTAGTAACTAGCTACTCTAGTGGTTAATTATTATTTCAGTGCTTTGTTGCACTTCCTAAGACTAAAAGTAGGATAACAAGATCAAATATAACCATAATATATAGCGAAAATTTGTTACTAGTGTTAAGTATTCCAGTTTAGTTGAATCAAAGAAGCTTTATTCATTAATGGAATAAAATACATACATATTGTCGCATGATAATACATTGAATAATACATAGATCATTAAGCTGTCCGAAGCTCAGGAAGTCTGTAGAAGAAAACAGAGATATAAGTAAAACATACTTAGTGAGAATCCTTGACTGAAATTGAGAATACCACTCCAAGAAAGTAGGAGTTGGTATAAGGTATAACTATAAAAGAGGAGAAACACCTCACGCCACGCTGCGAGACTTGCAATCTTCCATGGAGTGATCTGCGAGTCCATGGATGAAAGAGTTGAAGCAAAGTTAGAACTCAGTCTCCGCCTGCTCACTCGAAGATATGTAACCGAATCACTGGGCATCTCTAGTAGAACACTCAAGATGGCAGGAAGACACTTCGCTAGTAGCAGCTAAACGATCGTTTCCTCACCGTAGTGAGTTCTAGGAACGCTATATATCAAAGGATAAAAAGAAGACAACACATCAACTCAATAGTTCAACACTCAACATCATACTCAAACAATAATAGTAATACTTAACTAACATAATATTTGGGATAGTCAACTATAGATAACTCACCATGAATAATTGGTACTAAAACTGAAATTAAACACAACTATTCATTCTAAAAAGTAGTTTGATGATATTGGCGTGATATGAGAAATGCAATGGAAGTCCAATACATTATTATTCGTAGCATTGTAGTTCTCAATGCATTTTGATGTAAGAATGTGAAGCACAAATCAAGATGTCCCAAAGCATTTGCAAATATATTCCCAATTTTGTTATGCATAGTTCATCAACAATGCTCAATACATACTGGAATAAAGAAATGACCTATATTCACATGAGTACTGACATAAACCGAGATTCAACTTCCATTTTATAGATAGGCTTATTTCAGAAGGAACTAATTTGCTACCCTGGATATATAAGGTTTTTTAAAGCTTACTGTGCTTGAACATTACAATAAAAAGTTACTTTGGAAGAGAAAATGCGAGACATATTTTGAAGTGAGTGAATATTTCTGTATTGTCCATCGTGTTATTCAATAATTATTTTCATCGTTGTAATAAATTAAACAAATGTTGACTGTCATTCCAGTGAAACTCTGTAAGTAAATACCAATAAATTACAATTTGATGCCATCAGGAGCGGGCGCAAGTCTGTAAAGTTTGTAATGACTTATGATGGAACCAAGAGTTACTTCATAATTAAAATATTTCTGTTCGCAGTAAACTCATTAAGCTTGGGGTGAATGAATGCACGAGTGTCATTTCACTTTCGTTGTCGTCAACCAAACTGCAAACGCTTGATAAACTGGGATTTTTTACATTGGCAGAAGAGCACGACACTACTTTTAATTATCTTCTCTCATTAGTATCTCTATGATTAACGGTATATTTGATGGAGTATATTATACATTCTTTTGTATAGCATGGAGCCTGAGGTTGCGCACTGAATAGAGAGAAATATATAATATTATATTATATTATGTTAAGTGTGACATTGTACTGTATTGTCGAAATCTGCGATGATCCAGTTGGATGTTGTCATACTAACACGTCTGCCCTAACGCATCTGAATTCATCAGTTTGTGTATTTCTAGATGGCAGAGTAATCATTTGTTCTACAGTGAATTTTGCATATGTTTGTCATCATCAAAATAATAGTGCACAGGCTTTGGCGGTGTGATGAAAATAAATGCAGACGAAAAGGTTTTCAGCTTCGCCCTATTATTACCAACGCTAAATTGCTAGGGGAGTCTAATAAAAATGTCCTAAAACATTTCCAAGCACATTTTCAGTTTCACCTTTTACATACTCACCCTTAGCTCTCTAACTCTGCTACAAACACATTATGACGCGTAATAACATCTCCCCTCACTGAAAAATAATAAAAAAATGAATATGAGGCATGTTATGAAAATATCATCCAAACTGCTGGAAAAAAAAACGTTGGGAGAACCTGGCATCCTTGCTTTGAATAAATATTAAGTTCTGATTTCTTTATCTGTGGCTTTATAGCTTATTGGTCTAGGGCATTGAATTGGATTATCAATATTCATTTAAGAATACTGTGTGCTTTATACAATTTCCAAATGATCTTTTTCTTCTGTACTTCTTATTGTTTTTCTATGATAATAAGAATCTCAGTGTCTTTTGCATGGAAGCTCCTTTAATTTAATTTGACAGTAAACCTCTGTGCTCTATTTGAACAAGAGAATCCAGCAACATTTCTTGCTTGTATTGTAATTAACTCCACAATGCTGCAGGTACTTCTAATTCCTTGCTCATTCAACGTAATTTTCTAGCCAGCTGAATTTTCCGTTTAGATGCTAGAACTTCACGGTTTGGAGCACTCATCCACATATGAGATTTCTAGACAAATTTCAATAGGGGTAAAACGTCCTCATTGTACTCAACTCCACAAAGAACCATCAGTGGGAAGTTCCAAATGATGTCGCGAGATATAATAAGCAGAAGCAACTGCTATTCTCGTAGAAGACGCTATTCGACCGCTGGCAAAGAGAACTCACATCTTGTTTGTGTTTTGTCACAGACGCCGGAAATTATGTCGTAACTAACTTGATCTGTGTTTATAAAAAAGTCACTCAGTTCCCCTTACAAACAGATTACTATTTTTATATTGACAAATTGGACTATAACGAACCGCATCTTACTACATAAAGAATAATTGGAGAAAATGTTATGAATACGTTTCTATCGTTGTAACAAACCTTCGCAGTATGTCACTTTCTATATTACAACTATGTATTCTAAGTATACTCGCAAAAGCTGTTTACTCCGCAAAGTTCTCCTCGTCTTTTAGATTTCGTAGCTTAGAGTATTTATGTTAGTTCTCTTCTTCATGTTCCATTCGTTTTATTGCATAATATCATTGTAAATTGTACTTGGACTGTCGAGCGATGTAATTGCCGAGCCCACTTCATTAGCGACATTGCCAGTACTTCGTAGTAATCTTAACGACAAACTTGTAAGCTACAAATGCTTAAATCCAAATGGCTGAAGTGATATCAAGTCTGATTCATGATTCCATAACGCGAGCTGCAATTATACGATTGTGCCATATTGTTAATGTAATGTGGAACGAACATAATCTACATTAAGAATATTCATATGAACTTTGGCAGTCGTTAGCTAGGATTGCACAGTAATTCAATTCATTTAAAGTAGTTTTTCTGTCTACTGTTTGCCTATTACTTGGTGATATTGGAATGAGAAATAAGTTTCTTCATTTATGTGCGAATTGCTCAAAGTGAGAAAACTGCTTCCATTCGCTTCATAGTCCCACGACACACTTTTCAGTGTGACCCACGTCCTTCTCCTATCAGAAAGGACCTTCTGCAGACATCTTGGTACTGACTCCACCAGGCAAGTGCTTAGTTCGAGTTCATCATCGTGCAAACACATCTGAACATCATCATTCATTATGCGTCGCTTTGTTGTACAATGCATTCCATCCAAACGCATCGTCACAATATTCCACAAGCCCTCAATGGGATCCAAGTCCACAATGAAAGCCCTCAGCAATCCTAAACTATGACAAGAGGCCAAGTCACGTTAAAATGTCTCTTCGAAGACTCGCACGAATGAAACGATCCCACGGTGTTATACTTTGATTTATTTAGTCGAGTTCGTCATGCCTTGATCAGAAACTAAGCTTCTAGCACCATTTGTTGTGAAAACTCTTTTCAGCAGGTGTTTCACATCGAAATATTATGCAGCAGGATGTTTGCACATACGAACCCTCGACTGGATATCTCAACAACAATCTGTAGGATATTGTGACGAAGCGCCTAGATAAGACGAATTGTACGACAGAAGAACGCATGACAGACAATCTCACTAAAATGCATTTATACGATGATGAACTCAAGAACACATGCATCAACCCAGCGGAGGTGATACCAAAGCGTCTACAAGAGGTCATCTCCTTCAAGAGTGGACACACATGGGGCCAACAAGCACACAGTCCTCTGGAAATAGCACTTCTCACCTTGTCCCCATTAATTTGCACAGTATAGTACACAGCTACAAGTATTTCATCATTCAATATTCCCTTTATTTTTTGTTTTGTTGAATATATCATGCCTATTCATTATCCTTTCGATAATATAGATTGAAGAACAGTTACGTATGTTCTCTGTATTATTGGAATCTGTCACGAGAATATACGGAGAAATCTGAAAATGAATACTCCTTACGAAATTTTTGTGCTGGTAAAGTCAAACTAGATCCTCCCCACAGTGAGTGATAGCTCCATGCGTGTTTTAAACTCATTTGTTGGTTTGGTATTCCAATATACCTACTTGCTTTTTCTGTGGGATATTTATGGTTGTCGCATATTTGTCGCCACAAATCAGGATGACAAAGAAGTCAAAACAAAGTTTACTTGAGACTTGAAAGCTGTTCAGGCCCTGAGTTCTGCTTCTGCGATTTATTTTTGGAACGTGAAATCTTGAAGTGAAACATTAGGAGATGAAATAATTTATGTTCCTCAAAAACTTAGTTCATACAAGGGATCCAAACAAAAGCTTCATATTAAGATGTCATATTTGGTATCGCTGTTTGTGGACAGAGAGCCGATCGCACTTCATGTTCCCCGATCGGATTTACAGTCAAATTGTATATAAATCGGTCAATAGGGTTCCAAACTTAATAAATCTAGGATCCTGTCCTCAGTGTTAAAAAAATAGAAGAATCACCTAGATGATGAAAGCGCATTTTTGACAGCTCATGAATGCTTGTTACTTCAAAGATTTCGCAAATTACCATCTCTCACAATTACTGAGCTTGAAATCAAGCAGTTTGGGTAAACTTACGGAACAGCAGCTTCCATTTAGTACTAGTTTCAAGTTGACTATTTGATAGGTACATAATTTATGCATGTACAAACTTAAAAGTACCTTTTAATCTTCATTGTTTAGTTATTGACTGACGGGAGGTTAAGTGCTGTACCTTAAAATGAGAATTTGATGTTTATTAAAGCAATATAAAAAATACACTAAAAGTAAACAAATTTTCAACCAATAATAATAATTCATTCTAATAAGCTTCAAACTCGCGCCAAACAAGTCATTGAATGAATCTTGGTCAGATTTGACAACTGTACATAATAATAGTGACACTAGCGGCTAAAGTTGTAACTAAATTTTTATCTACTCAAATAAATTTCAGTTGCCATATCCCTAATGTCATGTATATCTATGGGCATTGTTTCACTTGAAACAAGTAATTGAATAATTTAATCTTTCACAATCACTGAGCTTGAATTTAAGCAATTTGTGCAAACCTACGAAACAGCAGCTTTCATTTAGTACCAGTTTCAAGTCTGTAAATGGTATAGTTGCTGACAGCCAAAGTGAATATGATAGCGCTTTTCTCCAAATAATGCGCTAAAAAGGTACCTCCAGTCCATTTTCGTCAGGATCAACTTCTCTGATAGAAATTAGAATTGGAACTACTATTATCAATCGATAACGGGGGTCAAATACTCCAGAAACAATCTAAGATGCCACCCCTGTCCTGTCCGGGAGAGTGACAGGCATCCCTAAGTGTGACCCAATTTCGTATTCAAGCTCCTTCATGATTGTTGATTTTCTTTCAGACAGGACAGGGGTAGCACCCTGATTTTATCTTGAAGTACTCGACCTCCGCTGTCCATTGATAGTATTTTCAAATTAACTCTGAAAAAATTGACTGTAAATGACCTCTTTTTCGACATTAAGGACAGGATCTTAGATTCATAAAGAGTTACATCCTATTGAATAATTCTCGATCGATTCTTTTACAATTTGGCTGTAAGTCTGATCTTGTATGATAAAGTGCGGTCTGCCACTGGACTATCTGAAATTCCAAATTTTCCAGAATGAAACCTAAATACTAATCATATTGTGAATTTCCTCTATGATATTGTATTGGATTTGAGTCTATAAATTAGTCATTTCGTCTTTACTGGTGCTCAGAATTATTGTGAAAGTATTTTACATCAAGAAACAGAAGCGAATATATTTGTTTTGTAAAAAATTGCTGGTATTTTCTAGCGCATTCTAGAAAAGCCTGGACGTTTGCGGGAAAAACAGACTCACGGTGTATATCAGTGGCTGATTCAACGAGGAGTATTTTCAATTTTGGCTAAGAAACCTCATAATATGGACTGCTAGTGATTGAAATAAATTGTGTTATTCAAAATAAATCAATATTGACATAAATAATAAGAGTTAAGTTATAGTGCAGTGTAATAATCTCTAGTTCAAATCAGAATTATTCATTAGAAATAGTGTTAGTTATCTAAATTATTATTTCAATAAATCATGAAAATGAATAATAGGGTTAGGTAGCTTTTGCTCCCTAAATTAAAATAAATAACGTTACAATATGGATGATATCGAGGAAGTCCATGGATTAACATTGAGAACAATCATTAAACATTTAAGCATTATGACATAAGATTAAGAACATTGATGCGAGGTTTGTAAAGACACGGAAATTGTTGTCTGAATGGTACAATGATTGTTCACACATAAGTTTTACTTATGTGATTGTCTCTATGGTCCTTTAGCTCCTTATTTTGACAGGCATTATGCACATAGAAGGGAACACAAGGCACAGGATGATATAGGGCTTCAAAAAGCTCTGATGCAGAGAATTTGAAACTCCATTCTTTGATAGCAAACTTGGTAATAATCAAAATGAAAAAACGACCACAAGTATGTATGCTCTAAAAAATGGAAGAATCATCCAGATGATGGAAGCGCATTTTTGACAGCTCATGAATGCTTGTTACTTCAGAGATTTCGCAAATTACCATCTCTTACAATTACTGAGCTTGAAATCAAGCAGTTTGGGCAAACTTATGAAACAGCAGCTTCCATTTAGTACTAGTTTCAAGTTGACCATTTAATAGGTACATAATTTATACATGTACAAACTCAAAAATACCTTTTAATCTTCATTGATTAGTTATTGACTGACAGGAGGTCAAGTGCTGTAGCTTAAAATGATAATTTGATCTTTAACAAAGCTATATAAAAAAAAAATACACCAAAAGTGAACAAATTTTCATCTAATAATAATAATTCATTCTAATAAGCTTCAAATTCGCGTCAAACAAGTCATTGAATGAATCCCGGACAGATTTGACAACTGTACATAATAATTGTGACACCCGCGGCGAAAGTTGTAACTAAATTTTTATCTACTTTAATAAATTTTAGTTGCCATATCCCTAATGTCATAGATATCTATGGACATTGTTTCACTTGAAACAAGTAATTGAATAATTCAATTTTCCACAACCACTGAGCTTGAATTAAAGCAATTTGTGCAAGCCTACGAAACAGCAGCTTTTATTTAGTACCAGTTTCAAGTCTGTAAATAGTATAGTTGCTGAGATCTCAGCGTCACGCCAGCCAGCCAGCCAGCCAGCCAGCCAGCCAGCCAGCCAGCCAGCCAGCCAGCCAGCCAAAGTGAATATAATAGCGCTTTTTTCGGAAAAATGCGCTAAAAATATGGAGTATTCAACAATTTTTCGGCATAATTCCATTTTGTAAAATGAGTATTGAATTTTACTTGACCACGGTTTTATATTGACACTAGCATCCATTACCATTGTTGTAACTGTATTTATTTAGTATTTGCTCTGGAAGAGGTGCAATGATCGAGGGGAGTATGCGAAAGTTAGAACATGAAAGAGTGTGTACTAAACAGCGTATTTAATAAAGACATAAGCTATTCGGTTGAGAACACTATTAAATCTAACCTAACTAACCTTATCGTGCTTCATAATGCTACATATTGAGCAATTAACTTTGAATCAATTAATAATTAAGAGTACAACTTATAAAATATGCCTGATTGTTGCCTTGTAGGGCGAAAAATCTTGGACTAAAGCGTTCAGTTTTCAGAGTCTCCAATTATAAAGAATCACTGAAAAGGTGAGAAAATGTTATATTTTGTATTAAATAACTATAAATTTACTCACAATAATAATTCGATAAAAATTTGGGAGAACATTTATGTATGCCAAGTTAAAATTTTCAATAAAAAGTTTTTTCAATTCAAATTCTGTATATTCATCTATACTTTTTGACGTTTGACGTTTAGACTTGCTGTTTCTTTCCTTTTTAATACACATTCTCTGTCTCTTCCGCACAATTATCTTCTCGATCGTTACGCCATAGGTGTTAGTTTTAATAACTAGTGAACTGCTTCAATGAGGGGTATGCTCCCTACTGACAATATCAAGACCTGTGTATAAGACCGTGGTCTTGACTCACAACATAAATTAGATGATTGATCAATCCTGAATTTCTCTTTATTATAATAGTTCTTTGTAGAGTTTGCGGTTATTTTATAATATCTGATAGAGTAGGATCCCAGGCCCACCAGACGTTACTTATTTTTTGAGAAACAAAATTTATAGAATAGATAAGTGTTAGTATATACTTTTATCGTATGCATACTTGCTAGCTTGAGCCGACGCGACGGCCAATTTACAGATACCAGATGCTAGAGGACCCTTAAAACATTACTCACTTCTCTTGAAGGCTGAGTCCTGATGTTTATGTATGTTTCAGAGAATATTGTCAATAATTGATTATAAACATTGCCAGATACTTCTCATTGGTAGTAATTCCTGCTAATTCAAAAAAAATAATGTAATCTCTCTTATAGTCTCAGTTTAAAATTTTATATATGATACTTGGGGAACAATTTCAATACTTTTGTGAACAGCCAGACCAATCATAGGGGCCAAACATCCTTCGGACACAATCAAAAATTTCGTAGATATTTCGCTTACTATTCACCGTAGAAATAATGATCTCGCGTTCATACTCACAGCGTCATTTTGATTATGGCTGGAAGATATTTGGCTCCTACGATTAGTCTGGCTGTTTACAAAAAGTATTGTAATTATTCCTTGAGTATTATGTATGAAAACTAGGATTTAGACTATAAGTGAGATAACGTCATTTTTTGCAAGCCTCAAAGCGTCTAGCGAAAAATTCTGCCAATGGAAAGTGTCTGACACAGTTTATGATCAATTTTCAACAATAATTTCTAAAATATACATAAAAATCAGCACTCAGACTTCAAGAAAAGTAAGTCATGTTTTACTGAACCTCTAGCACCAGGTTTTTGTAAATTGGCCGTCGGCTCAAGCTGGCAAGTATGCATACGATGGAAGTACATACTAACATTACTTTTTTCCACACATTTTGTCTCTTAGAAAATGAGTAACGTCTGTAAGGTCTGGGATCTTGGACTATAAGGAAGCAAAAGAGAGTCAGCTGCGTTGATTTAAGCATATAGAATTAATAAAGAATGAATGTAAACTCTTCGATCCGCGAATCAACCCTTTTTTCCTTCTTTTTTATCATTCGAAGTATGCACAATACAGTTCAACTTACTGTAAGATGGATGATATTTTAAGCGCCGTATATTAGGAATGATAGCAAAAAATTCATAAAAGCTCAAAAAGTGATCATTTTGATCATTCTGTCGATTGATGACATCCCAAAGAGTCATTAATCAACCTTTGGTGGATTTTATACGAACTGCGATGCTATCCGCCATTCCCTTACAACATTCATTTATTTCAGTTGCCTATCTAATCTTTCTTCCGTTTTTCACTCCACATGTCACTCGCTGCGCCTTCTTTGACAATAATTGTTGCTCTTTAAGTGTGAAAATAAATTATTCTGTTGACATTATCAGACCTTTATTCTTGGAATTTGTTATGCTATGATATATGATCAACATACAATTGGATATTATCAGAGATTGTCATGCATTCAGAGTGATAAATAATGAAATAATGACATGCCTGCAGTTTTCATAGAAATCTGTTGGTTGTTATTCAATGCACATACTTATTGTACATTTTTACTTTTTGTACTTTTTGATTCATTTTTGATTCACCACTGCAAAAGGAGAGTGTTGATAAGTACTTATTGGGATATTCTTACAATTCAGATCAAAATAGAAAGTTCAGTGTCCTTGTTAAGAACATATATTTGATTTCGCTTTCTTCCGAGCTTTGGTAGCGAATTTACAGTGACTGATTGCGAAGAAGACAGATGTAGCAGATGTTATCACTCTGTTTGACGTATAAAACATTACCTACTTTCAGGTCTTTGTCAGCGCAAAATTCTTCGCAGACATAAAACCTAATAAAGATTAATAGTTCGTCCGTTTTGAGCTCAGATGTAGTATGTAGATGTCAGGTCGTAGGTGGCTTTGTGTGGAATTGATTGTTTTGGGTCACGTGATAATGACACGCGTGACATTCTGACTTGGAGGTGTAGACCAAGCTTTATACTTTCATTCCATGAACTCGTATTGTTGTATTGCTGATTTCTAATTTATTTACTTGGCTTGATCTGGAGTCATGTAACAATAAATCATGAATCTATTCTTTAAAATTCAAACATAAGTTTTCCTGTGTTATGTTAATGTGTCGGTTCCATTTGTAGTACAAATGCTAATGATATATATATTTTTTCATGTTTCTGGCTCACTAATATTCAAACAACCGATACGTGGACGACTTTTTGTGCCTTGGGATTGGAGACGATGCTGAACTTAAAAGATTCCATACACAAATTGATAGTCTCTCCAAAATTAAATTTACAATAGAGTCAATTGTCAGTTTCTAAAATTGAGTTGCTATGTCATTAAAAATTTAAGTTTAGCCTAAAAAGTGTCAAGTCCTTGAAGTTTGATTGGTATATTCCTGTGAAGAAACTCACGTCACAGTCACATCAAATCCAGCGATGTTTTGTTTGGAAAATACGAATAATGAAATTTATAGGTTTCATGTTTCATGGTGTTGCATGCTTGTTCCAGGTGATATTTCATTTGATGAAATGATACCATAGAAAATACTTCGCAATAAACATTGTGTGTAAATTGACTGCAAGCGTGACAAAAATGTCCAATTTGCTGAGTATCAGAAAGCCAGTTAATCAGTCACACAAAAAATTACAACTCATTGGAATTGGAGCATTCTCTGGTGTGTGAATCCAATTCGGAGTAAAACCTGCCGCATTGATTTTCCCTGCTCGGTGTTAAGCTCGTTTCCCGCGAAACCTGTCAAACGGCTAATTACTAGTCTAATTAGCTCTACTGTGTTCACACTTTTTATGGTCGGATGCCTGTTCATTTATTCTTCATTTCTTCGTTGGCTTTTTATGTAAGAACACTCGTTAATTTTGTTTCATTCCAGCTATGAAAATTATTGCTTTTAGGTTTTTATTCCCTAGACTCCAATTTGCAGAAGATTAATTATAGCAGAATTCTATTAATCCATGTCAAACAGTTTCAGGAAGTTCAGAGAATTTTTTTCCGTCCGGCTATATTATCAGGAAGTGGCAAAAAATATTGTTACGGTAGTATGCCTCAAAATACTTACAGATGTTGTTGACAACATTTAATTCATTCTTGTTATACAGGGTGTTGGGAAAAGGGTAGAAAATTTTTCTGGCATATACACTGCGATGTGCTGATTGGAAATCAAAAAGATTTCATTCAAAATTCGCAAAATTATGGGGGTGCTTCAATAAGAGTACATTTCTAGCGCCGCTGGTTGACACGAAATTCTTGATGAAACTGATAAAAAAGTACTTTAACCACGTAACTGATGTTTTATAACAAATTGATCAATTTGATTTTTACTTTTTGTTTTTCAGAACAGCAATAAACAAATGAGTACAGATATTCATCAGGAATTATCTGTTTTTGTTAATGGATCAGGATATTTTATAGTAAATGCTCAAAATGCCATCCTTTCATCGCCACATGAGCTCTGTCTCTTTTTAAAAATTATGTCTTCACTCTCTCAAAACTGCCCGATTTTCTCCGAATTGTTCCACAGCTTTGCACAATTCGTTGTTGCAATTCTTCTAAATTACGTACTTTCAAGATAACCTCATACAAAAAAATTGAAGAATCATCTAAATGATGAAAGCGCCTTTTTGACAGCACATGAATGCTTGTTACTTCAGAGATTGCACAAATTACCATCTCCCACAATTACTGAGCTTGAAATCAAGCAGTTTTGGCAAACTTACGAAAAAGCAGTTTCCATTTAGTACTAACTTCAAGTTGACTATTCGATAGGTACATAATTCATGCGTGTACAAATCCAAAAATACCCTTTAATCTTCATTGTTTGGTTATTGACTGACGGGAGGTTAAGTGCTGTACCTTAAAATAATAATTTGATCTCTATCAAAGCTATATAGAAGAAATACACCAAAAGTAAACAAATTTTCATCCAATAATAATAATTCATTCTAATAAGCTTCAAATTCGCGTCAAACAAATCACTGAATGAATCCCGGACAGATTTGACAACTACATAATAATAGTGACACCTATGGCTAAAGTTGTAACTAAATTTTCATCTACTTTGATGAATTCTAGTTGCCATATCCCTATTGGCATTTATATCCATGGGCATTGTTTCACTTGAAACAAGTAATTGAATAATTTGATCTTCTACAATCACTGAACTTGAATTAAAGCAATTTTTGCAAACCTTCGAAACAGTAGCTTTTATTTAGTACCTTCTAGGGGACCTGTGGTTTAAGTGCTCTCTTACACGAAGCGTAAAATGAGGCGGAGCTCCATCTTCCATAAACCACATATTCATCCTTCGATTATTTGATACATTTTCTAAGAGCACTCATAGCTCATTTTGCAGAAAATCATGATATGCGGCACCATTTAACCCATTGGGCCAAACAACTGGTCCTATTAAAGTGTCTTCTAAAATGCCGAGCCAGATGTTGACGCTCAAGCGCTCTTGATGGTGTGATTTGACAACGGCGTGATGATTTTCATCTGACCGAACATGAATATTATGAAAATCAAATATCCCGTCTTCAGTAAAACCGGCCTCATCTGTAAGAAGAATATTCGAAACAAAATCCGAATTATCGTCATTCTGGTATCAAAACCACAGACCAAATTTCATTCTGGCTTGATAATCAGGAAGATTAAGGGCTTGTACCCGTTGGAAGTGGTACAGATGTGGAAGTTGAGAATGTAGAATTCTCCAAACAAGGGAAACACTGATACCTACCACAGCGGATATCTTTCTAACATTTGTTTCGGAATTTTCTTCAATAATATCTAACACTCTTTCTTTAACCTCGGGTGTCCACTATTGGCAGAACGTTTATGTAAGGAACCAGGTTCTCTCAGTCGTTGAGAACTTTTTGAAATATTTCTGGATGAAGACAATGTTCGATTTGGATGGGCTTCTTCATAAAGACATCGCGCTTGAATTGCGATTCCATTAACACGACCGTACATGAAAATCATATCAGTCATTCAAATATTAGAATGAAAAGGCATATTTTATCACTTTTATGAAGAATCCACACCAATGCCGTCACGTCATTCATTTTATCCTCATATTTATAAAAAACTATTATTCCTTACTTGTTGAAGTTTCTGTGATTGTTATAAGCACCTTTTTGTCCCATTGACTTAGCTTTGTTGTGATCATTTTGACAGCTATCTAATCTTATCAATTCCCCTACATTATGCTGCTGCCTAGTTGAGTCCATCACTACTTTTTTTTTGCGCCTTACGCAAATCTTTTGTCATTTTAGTTTGTTTGGCTGAAGAACCATCCGATTGGGGTCAAAATGTGATATTATTCTAGTTCACTAATCAATAAGTTACTTAGGTGAAAAACTGTACTTAACAGTTTGAGGGTCTTTCAAACGGACAGTTTCAAAAAGTGTCTTGAAGAGAATTTTAGTGCTCGCGAGTTCTAAATTAGTATTTTGGTGCCAACTTAATACCGGTCCAAAGTTTTAATCACTTTTTAAGGATTTGAATTCGCGACACAATTTTTCATGAACGCTGTTCATCGAAGCTATTTCGGGTGAAAGCTATTCTTTCGAGAACTATAAAACCGATCAACATCTAAAGGCTCTTCATCTTCCCGCTCGTGTATTTCCGGCTGTGACGTCACCGAGGTCTTCGCTGTAAATTATTATCCTTCGTGGCTGTAACCAATGATCTGCGCCATTTTGAGGATTGGCTGTTGGTAAATCCGCACATGCGTAAAAGCTAAGATCTCAATCTTTGTTATCATTTTTTTTTTAAGTTTATTATTTTTGTTACTTTTTTGTCTCAATAGCGTTCAAATAAAAACGTTTTTATTAGGTGTAGTCATGTTTGTCTTGTGTCGTCGCCATCGTCGGGTGTCACACATAACCAACCTGAATCTGAGCGATGCGATAGTTTTTAGACTTATCTACGTATTCACCCTGCTATTTACTTTTCTTTTAGCGCGTACCACGATTCCTAAGGATACCCCAAACGACACATAGGAATTTTGAGCACCATGCCACCTTGTTTTACTTTGACGGTGATAAAACTCATTCAGCCGTCTATTAATATTACATGTTATCATACCCATGACTCCTCTTTCCTCCCGTCTAGGTTTGGCGATCAACTGGTGGCCCAGTCTGCGTTTAGGTCGCCTGGTGCTCAACATAAGTGAAAAAAGAAGTCCTCCATCAATTTGTGGACCACACATTGTCTCCATAGAGCTAGCCAGAATCAATCCGGAAGGAATTGTAGGAAGATTACATGTTCAACTACTCAATTTTATGATCAGTGACAGTGTAGATATTATTACAAAATGATTAATTTGTTATTCAACATTAATTTTGTGGTTAAAAAATCATTTATAGGCTTCATTAGAAATTTCGTGTGGCACAAGAAATGTACTATTCTTGAAACACCCCCATAATTTTGCGAATTTTGAGGAAAAATTTTGTGATTGTGAATCAGCACATCAGAATGTATATGCCATAGGAAAGTTACGCTTTTTCCAGCACCCTGTATATTTCATAAACATGTCTACATTCTTAGAAGCATATATTCAGAGCTTGACTCTGGCAATGTCGACAGCTGGCTAGAACCACTTCCAAGTTGTGGAAGTGGTTCACTCGCTTCCAACTGAGAATTAGACATTATTTATTCGCGTCAAATTGATCACATTTTGTGCGTTCGTGAAGTAATTCAGGTAGATCTGTCGCGTTCGTAAATTCACTTGGAACAGCCCGAGCAGATACCTCAAAATTTTTAGTCCTGATCACTTGTACGGATTATCAAGACACAATTGATGATGATCCTATTACATACTTGTACTTAGTACAAGGAAGTGTTGAGAAACCAAAATAATTCACCTATCGAGATTTTGATGGATATATCCGTTTTGAGCATCTCGGAATCCATTTTGAATATTTTTGGCTTGATGTCGGTACGTATGTACGCATGTATGTGTGTATGTGCGTAACTCGCAAATCTCAGAATTCGTCAAACGTATAATGCTGAAATTTTGTTTGAAAGGCTGGTTTAGGATTTAGGATCTTGATGTGCATCTCGCATTATGGTTGCAATCGTCTGTACTGGAAGTGCACTTTACCTGATACTCTTTTTGAATTTTCCGCATGAATCTAGAATGATTAGCTGTAAGATACTAGGATTCAGTATTTGAAATTGCCGTAGCATCCAAATGATTACTCCTATTTTCGTCCCAATCGACTAAACCGGAAGTGCACTTCATATAACAGACTTTTCAAAGTTTTCTCATAAATTTCAAATAATCAGTCACAGAATATTAAGATTTCGTATTAAGCACTTTTATAGCATCTAGTTGTACACCTTGCATTATGATTGTGATCGGCTAAGCCGAGAGTGCAGTATACTCGAAACCTTTTTTAATATCTCGCATAAATCCAAAACGATTGAACGTAGAATATTAGAATACAGTATTCAAGATGATAGTACTGTCTAGATTCTCATATCCTATTTTCATTGAGATCGACTGAGTCAAAAGTGCACTATACTTGACGATCTTGGAATTTTGCGCATAAATTCAGAACTGTTAGCCGTAGAATCCTGGAAATCAGTATTTAGGAATGTTGTGATATAAGAATAATGATCTACTGTTTCCATAGCAATCGACTAATCGTGGAATGAAGAGTTGTTGTGTTTGATTATATATATCCAATGTTGTACAAGTAAGTCACGTGATGTCCACGTCAGATTTTTTTCCGTTACTCATGGAACTTTACCGGTTCATTAGCTGAAATTATTCATATGACATACTACCCCTTCCTTTTGGTCCATATTCATATAAGTTTTGAGGTCAATTCAAAATGTCTCGATCTGCTCGACAAGCTCATGAAAGCATTGAATACTTATCGATCCGATTATCCTGTGGTGTCATAGATGGGATCTGAATAAACGAAAGCTATGGCCAAGATATCTATCAGCGCACTTTTATTATGGTAGAAGTGAGTTGTGAATGCATATATGCCCCGATCAAAATCAAAGGTTGTGAACAGGACCATTATACCATAGAACCGCAGCTAGCTCAGATTCTTGAATATACTTGAAGTCGCACACTGAACCAACAGGAATTGATATTTTACAGATCACACATCAAAGTATAACAAACACATTATAAATTAGTCATATTATAGTTTGACAATTATTGGAGTAAATTCAATCAAATTTAAAAATCTGCAGTATTTTCATTTCAAAATATCAAAAGCTTGTGGAAATTCAATCATTATCAATAATAAATTTCCTATTTTTAGCTCGCAATTATGTTGAGCATGACAAATCAATTTTTTATAAATCAGCATCAATATATCATATTTGGTTATAAATTAGAGTTCCATATATCGGCAATGATTTGTCGCTCTGCAGAATGTTGTCGAAGGCAGATCACGTTTGAAATCAGGGTTTGAACACACGCACTCGCAAAATCCACGCATTCACAAATTCTGCGCATTCGCAAATTCGTCCAAATACAAACACAGAAGTGGAACAGTGTTTTAATGCACGTTCACGTAACTTTGGTAAATAAAATCTACTGGAATTATTTATGCGTGCTAGAACGGTGCCAATCCCTCATTATTATCAACAAAATATGACCAAAATTGCAATTCTAGGGTGAGAGGATTTATTGATTTTGAGGTTGTGGTACTCCAGGTATCAAGGGATATTATTTGCTGCAACATGATCAGATATTACTCAGTTGACAACGGGACCACATATTTTTTGTCCGGAAAGAGTGATTGGAATCTTCTTCTAGAATATTAGCTCAGAATTTGAGTTTACCAAAGATTTGAATCCTGTGATAATATAAGTATTTCAAGCTTCATTTACATCGATTTATTCCTCGCCAATAAACTTGAACGTATCACAAAATGTGATTTTATCATCCCAGATATGGAGTAAAAAAATGTGTGTAATTTTTGAATAAATGGAAGCTACAACAATAGTTCATTTTGTACGCTTTGCATTCAAATTTTCATGCTCTGTTGCAAACTGATTTGCAACGAAGTCAAATTTTCAATTAAAAATGTCAATTATTGATCACTGATTCATGAATCTTGGTTGTGTTGTGCAGTGCTATTAAAATGCAATTTCCTGTATTCAAATTAATGTTAATGAGAAATTCATGTAATTTATGTTTTCAGGGCTTTTTTTATTAGTATTTTATAGTTTTCAGAGCAACGCAATTCGAATTTGTAAAATTAACATCAATTTTTATCAGTAAGTCAATTATTCCTGACAGTTTCTACTATTATACAAGGTGTTTAAAAGTGCCACTAGTCGACAAGCAACTCTTTATGGAACTAATAAATGAGTATTTAAACTACGTAGTCAATGTTGAATTACAAATAAGCCAATTTTATTCTGGCGTTTTGTGATAATACCTACACTGTCATTGATCATAAAATTGAGTGGTTGAACATTGGTGTGGTTTCTTCATAAAAGTAATAGGACATGCTTTTTTATTCCAATATTGAAATGGCCGATATGATTTTCACGTATGGTTGTGCAAATAAAAACGCACTTCAAGCGCGGCGTCTTCATGAAGAAGCCTATCTAAATCGCGCATTGCCTTCATCTAGAAATTTTTCTAAAAGTTTCCAATGATTGAGGGATACTAGTTTACTACATAAACTATTTGCCGATAGTGTTGGAGAGCTTTACATTCTCAACTTCTACATCTGTACCACTTTCAACGGGTACAAGCCCTTATTCTTTCTGATTATCAAACAAGAATGGAATTTCGTCTGAGGATTTTACACCAGAATGCCGATAATCAAGATTTTGTTTTAAATATTCTTCTTACAGATGCGGCTGGTTTTACTAAAGATGGAATATTTGATTTTTATAATAATCATGTTTGTTCAGGTGAAAATTCTCACGCTTTTGTCGAATCATACCATCAAAAGCAATTCAGCCCTAATATCTGGCTCGACATGTTAAGAGACACTTTAATAGGACCAGTTGTTTTGCTCAATAGGCTAAATGGTGCCGCATATCGCAATTTTCTTCCAAATTAGTTGCCAGTGCCCTAATATATAAGTTGATCAAAGGATGAATATGTCTTTTTTTTTCTATCTGGCGCTACAGCCTACTGTCAGCTTTGACCTCCTCAACGATCTTCCTTTATTCCTCTCTACTCCCGGCTTCTACTCTCTATCCACTTATTTTGATTCTTCTTGAATCGCTTTCTACATTGTCCATCCATCTTAGCCGTAGCCCAATCCTTCTCCTTCGGCTAAAAAGTCTCCCTTCCCATATACGTTTTGGCATTCTTTGTTCTGGCATTCTTCCTAATTGTCCCAGCCATCTGAGTCTCTGAGCTTGGGCACACTTCAACTCAGCACATTTAATCTCCCGATGGGACATCAATCAAGGGTTGGTGTCATCCTTGTGACCAACTCGGCACATCTTGAACAGGTGTTAGCAACAAAACCCACCACTACTGACAGTTTTGTTTAATAGCTTCCTATTATCAATCTAACATTTCAATCCAAAATATCAAAAATGTCAATTCGCGAGATAACTGGCCAACGTGGTGAAACACTACTTATTGCAAAGCATCATAAATTCAGTGAATAAATCGAAAATTTTATCTCGTGAAGGGAAATGGCGGTATCTTAATCGAAAGCAAAGCATTTTTGTTCACCATCGGTGAATCCAGTTATCGAGTATTAACGACAAAGAGATACATGCACGATCACGCTGAAATTGCCGAAAATATCATATATTATAATTAAAAAGAAACTAAAAAATTGATTCTATTTGAAAACATTAGAATGGCCAGTTCTCCTTTTGTTCAGGTACCTGTGTCAATTCAATATCAAAAAATTATCTGCAAATGTGCCGAATTGGGTATCGCTGCAGGTACCTGAGACACTCGCATGTGCCGAGTTGGGGAGTCATTAGCAGAGACTACCTGTAAATGTGCCGAGTTGGGCATCTCCGCTGAGCTCTTCTAACTCATCATTCCGCCGAATTCTCCAGGTACCGTCTTCTTCCCTCACGGGTCCATAAATCCTTTTGAGAGTCCGTCCTCAAAAACATCTCGGCCCATTTTCATCCGCAATTGTCATTGTACAGGTTTCACAGCTAAAAGTTACCATAGGTCTTACTAATGTTCTATATATTTCAAGCTTAGTGCTTCTGTTCATCAACCTGCTCTTGAGCATTTCAAAATTCGCATAATATGCTTCAGTGCCCGCTTGTATTCTATCTCTAATATAATCTTTTGTTGTATTATCTACAGTGACCATGGGCCCTAGGTATTTGAATGAGATTACTTCTTCAAATTTTCAATTTTCAATGACGAGTTCTCGCGGTCTTCTCTTTTCTTCTGAGGTAGACGTACACAAATATTTCGTCTTTGATTCGTCTATAATTAGGCCTAGTGGCTGTGCATGCCTCAGCATTTTCTCGGCTAGTTCTTTCAGGTCTCGTAGTGATCTTGCTATAATAGCTACATCATCTGCGTAGGCGAATATTTGCTTAGCTTTATGAAATATTGCTCCTCCAGGATCAATCTTATTCATAACGTTATGGAGCGCTAAGTTAAAAAGAGTTGTAAACAGTGCATCTCCTTGTTTCACTCCAGCATTGAAGTCAAATATTTCACTCAGTTTATTTTAGATCTTTATTAGTGTCTTCTGTTGTTAAAGCGGCTAGTCTTATTAGCATTCTTGGGATGCCTAAATTTGTCATAATATAAAAGATTTGTTCTTGGTTTAAGCTAAAGACGAAAAGATAACTAAACAATACCAAACCAAAATTAATAATGAACTGAGCAAAAATATAGAGAACAAAAGAATAAACAAAGAATGGAACAGAATAGAGACGGCAATTGAAGACGCAGCTAATCGTGAGATAGGGGAAAAAAGGAGAGGTAAAATAAGGAGTGGTTCGACGAAGAGTGTCGACAAGCTTTACAACAAAAAGACGAAGCCAGAAGTAAAATGCTGAATAAGAACACGAGAAGCAACCAGCGAAACTACAAAAATTTCAAAAGACTGCCAAATAGGGTATGCAGAAGGAAGAAGCGAGATGCTATGCAAAAAAAAAATACAAAAAATAGAAGACTTGCATCAACAACCAAATGAAACAAGGAAATTTAACAAAATAGTGAAACAAGTAAGACAAGGGTAATGGTACAAAACTACTCAGAGGATGTAAAGATAGAAAGGAGAAATTAGTGGAAGGAGAAAAGAAGGTCCTAGCGACATAGTCCGAGCACTTCCAAGAACTGCTAAATAAGGAAGAACCCGAAAAAAGAAGAACTGTTATTCAATACCAAAGACAGGAAAATGAACCGCTGGGGATAGTTCCACCTACGTTCGAAGAAATTGAAAGAATGATAGGAAAGATGAAGAACAACAGAGCTCCGGGAGAAGATGAAATCAATGCCGAAGTGATTGAAAACGGCGGACCAATTCTGAAACATGAGCTACATCAACTCATTACAGAAATCTGGGACAAGGAAAGAATGCCTGTCAAATGGAAGGTGGGAATCATATGTCCCATTTTTAAGATAGGGGATAAACTCATATGCCAAAACTACAGAGGCATAATTCTATTAAATGTCGCGTACAAAATGCTTTTGGGTACATACGACAACTGATGGAAAAACACTACGAACATGACCTGGACCTACATCTTCTGTTTATTGATTTCAAACAGGATGAATATGTGGTCCATGCAAAATGGAGCTCCGCGTCATTTTACGCTTCGTGTTAGAGAGCACTTAAACCAAAGGTTCTCTGGAAGATGGATAGGAAGAGGAGGTTTCGTTCAATGGTCTCCAAGATTTTCGAATTTAACATCACTTGATTGTTTTGTTTGAGATTATCTTAAAAATTTGGTCTATGCAATTTAGAAGAATTGCAATAACGAATTGTGCAAACAGTTCAAAGAAAGCAAGGGCATTTTTGAAAGAGCAAAGGCATCATTTTTAAGAAGATGCAGAGCTTATATCGAGATAAAGGAGAGCATTTTGAACAACTACCAGAAAATATTTTCATTAAGTAAGAAAAACAAATAAATTTTGATGGACACCCATTTGTTTATCGCTGTATTGAAGATTTGTTGTCATTCAACATTAGATACGTGGTTAAAATACTCATTAATTAGCTTCATTGGAAATTTCGTGTCGACCAGCGGCACTAGAAATGTACTGTTGTTGAAGCACTCTCATAACTTGTTTCATACCCTGCATAAGTTTCATAAGATGCACTTCTGTAATACTTGTGTTGTAGTCAAGAAGAATAAATATCAAATTTGTTCGGATTTTGTATATGCTCCAAGTATTGTAACCTCAAAATTTCAACTACTTCAAACCGCACTTCAGAAGATTGAGTTTAGGAAGAACAATTTCATCTGATTCTGATAATCAATTGGTCTATATAACACAAAAAAATGTTGCTTGTAGAATAGCAGTTGTGGTATTATTGTAGGCTGAAGTCCATACAAATCTATAAAAACAAAAATCCAGGCTTCAGATTTCGAGAAACTCTCCAAATATTTCATTTATGCAAAGTAAACTGTGTATGGTATCAGGAAAAATACCATTTCAATAATCAAATGCTTCTCAGTGGTGAGAACTAAAAATGGTAATTATCCTCCGCCTTTCAACTGTCACTGCGAGCAGATTTACTGCTTTGCGGGTGAAAATATTCGTTTTGTATCCCATTTTTTATTGGGGTGATGTGAAAGCGTTATAAATATTAAAATACTGCACTGGGTGAAAAATACGTCAAAGATTTTCCAATATCGCATTTTTCAAACTTCCCAACTGTAACGTCATCTATCAATTTTGCAGCGAATCAGAACACCTTTTGACAAAGATCGATTTATAGTCTCCAAGGAGCTGAAGTGGGCTTCGATCGCGGATATTTATTTACCTGTTGTTTGCCACATTTATTATCCGAGCTCTATATGCAAAACTTCCAGGGATCATCTTGAACTGAAATTGGAAACATTTAAGCAAGAATATCGAAAAAATAGGAAATATAAAGTTTCTTGGAAAATATCTCTCCCTTCATGCGTCCATCGTTTTGATTGTACCACAAATGTACACAATTGCAACAATATAACCATGAAATAGAACAAAGAAAAAACAATAAAATCTTTTAGTATGTTTTATGGAAACAGTTTGCTAGATTAGATCCACCAGATAAAACATTTTGGTGTAATAAACACAATGATAAAACATTTGCTGTAGAAATGATTCCCAAACTTACACACAAATAAAAGCAATGATCATGCCAGTCACACACGAACTAACGATAAAAGAGAAGAATACAAATCCAAAGAGGAGAAAGCCCTGGAATATTTTTTATCTTATCGTTGGAATTCGCCCAAATGTGATTACAAAAGATTCAGTGAAATAACTTTATTAATTATCAATTCAAGTGAATGTTCATCATCATTAGGAGCCCAGTTAGAGTTCTACCTCGTATGAAATTTGAATATTCACAACAGTTGCTCTGACAAACTAAAACACTGAATAGTGTTAGAATACTCGCTGTAGCTATTAGCTAACTAGTTTACGGAAAGTACAAACACAAGCAAACATTGTGCAGTTTCCACAGTAAGGTTTGTAGGTTCTGGTTGTTGGTTGGGCATTCGAAGTGACAATTACATCAGGCTAAGATGAATACAAGCTGTTATACCGCGCGATAACGTTCTGTTGACAATAATCAGATAACTCCTTGTGTCCGGATTTGAACACAGTGGTCTGCGAGCTCTAATCCTATTAACACAATAAGACCGACCAACAAGGATTCCGTATCTTGCTGGAATAAGTAAATGCTGTGCATCCATTGTGGTATAAACAAAATATTTCAATTTATGTTTCTCATGCTGCTAAATAACATAACTTCATAGCAAAACTCAAATATTCCGGGTCATAAACTAACTTTGAAATCATTCTTCATAACAAAGATATTTTTCCATTAGTTGCCTTGCATTCAAACTTGAGTTCCTGAGAAACAATGGAATATTGCAACTCGGCGCGCTGCGATTATTATTAAAAGTTGAACCTCCGGTTGCAAATATGTTACAATTACGCAACCGAACTGGCGCCAACAAACTTAAGTCTTGAATTACAATCCACGCGCATTCTTCGTTTTCTATTTGTCTTAACTACTGCTCTGTTTGCATAGTAATCTTTCAAGAGTTTAATTATCTTTGAGAATTCAGCTTGTTTCACTTTTTTGTAAAGATAGCTCCTAAGCTGCAGAGGGCAGTGCAACTTCTTTACTTGTATTTGCTTTATTTGACTATATTTCATGTCTGTCTCCCAGAAGATTTTTAGAAGCAAGAACTATGCTTGAACTTATTCAATTATTATCGCCATCGAAACTAGAGATAGTCTTCTACAACTAATGTGAAATCTATTTTTCGTAAAATCAATAGTTTTGACGTACGAGTGCCGCAAACAATTAAACATCTACGTCAACCCGTGACATTTAATTTTGAATGAAATTTGTGAATTATAAAATCAATTTGAATCTAAAAACTATACTAACAATAGATATTTGACTATGCGTTGAAAAACCGGCTTATTATGGCCCATTCTCCGCAGTTATGAGGGAATGCATCGCCTTTGTATCGGGCGTCCTTCTCTCCTGTCACACCATCGTTTGCATTCATAGAGCCATGACTTCTGAAGAAGTAAATTGTTCTATTTGTGCTAATCCATTGCATAAAAGTGAAGTGACTGAAATGGAAAAGAATGGATTGGAGACTTTCCGTAAGTCAAGTATTAAAAGAAAGGTCAACAAGGATAAACTTCTGGAGGGACTGAGATCGATAGTGGCTTACGATGTATGTTGAAAACTGTATAATGATGAGAAGTTTATCGCTGCATCTTTGCGTAGAGGAAGCTTTGTTACGACTGCTCATTCACAATTGCGATTTATGCACCTAACTATAATTTGCGGCACTCGTACGCCAAAACTATCGATCTTACGGAAAAAAGTTTCCACAGAACTGTCTTCTAGTATTTTTTTTCATATTAAGTTTTTTTTTGTGAAATGAGTTGGGAAGGAGATATTGTCAGAAAACTGCATTTCCAAAATACGGAGTGGCATATTTGAAATTCGGGAAGAGCACATCAGAATCTATACAATTATCTATTTCCAAAACTTCCGGAGAGCTTTCCAGGTAAAACCATCAAATGATTGTACTAAATGGTTTGTGCAAATATTGAATTTCTCGACTATATTTGCTATATACAGTCGAATCATCAGGGCTTGCGGTTCCTGTTTTTCCATATTTACATACATTACCAATTATCACTATTCACTTGAAATCTGAATCCACTATAATATATTTGAAGCAAGCATTCCATTCCAACAAGAAACGGAAACTTGAGTCGTTCAAGCTTATTTACTTGGTATTTTCATAAAAAAAATTGGTAGTATCCATAAAGATATGTTCTAGAATTCATGTTAGTGAATCAGACTCCATGATTGCTCAAGTCATTCTTTCAATAGCTATATTCAACCAGACATCGCTTCTCAACCAAAACTTTCCGCCTAGATCAGATTTTTGATACTATTCATACAATGTCAACTTGCCCTCCGAATCTCCTCCATTTACGATAAATTAGCAATAATATCAGTTCATCCATAGATTGAGCGTTCACGTAGGCGTTTTCGCCAAATTCTCTTGAAAGTTTTCTCTTTGAATAACATTCCTCATGCTGAAATCAAAGCTATTGATTTAATTTCACTTCCGTTATATAGTTTTACCAACAATACATACTTTATACGCCAGTTTACTGCGCATTCAATTCCTTACAATTTTATATTTTCTTTTCGATTGAAATGCTAATAATTTTTTTTTTTGTTCCAGGTGAGTACTTCAATAGTTTGATGTTCTGGAAGATATAGTAAGTTTGTACCTTCTGTTTGATTTGCATAATGTGTCCTATCAATATTTCTAATAGATTTTGTTATCTTCGATTATTCCTAAGTTTTGTGATTCACAAGCTTTGCTTCACATGAGATCTGATAATTTTTTGACAGCGCAAGCCATCTTTTGTTTTCTTCGATTACTCCTAGATTTTGTGATTCACATAGCGTAAACAGTGCGTGGACCAAACGCTGATGCATCTTAACTCCACCATCATAAAAACGAATGGCTGTCAAATATCGTAACGAAATTCATGTCGATTTAACTATGCATAATATTTATCATCAATCCGTTTGTGAAGTCTGAATATCAACTTATACTTTAAATATGGTAGCTCAGAGCCTCAGAAAAAAATCTTTTATCCAATATTTTTGTGTGAAGCAAGAAGCCTTGTCATGTCACAATATTGCATGGATCACTATTTTCTACAGTTAATACAGAAATTTGACATTCACTCTCAAATATATCAACACAAAGTCGTTGTTTCCCGAGGAGTAGTAAACATCGCCGCTCGTTTTTAGACCATCATGCGACAAAGTATTTTATCGCTCATTAATATAAAATATCACCGTGATTGAATATTTGTCGAACTTGAATTATTTTTTACACCTCTAACAGAGCAATAATTGAATGAGGTCCATTTTACCAATGCAACGTTAATCGGAAAGAAACGATCTAATATTAATGATGAAGCAACAAAACATAACTTGGCGCACTAAATTTCCCATACTCGCAAACATGAAGCTATATTCACAACGTCTTTGGACTCCGCTTCAGAGATGGGCATGTAAAATATATCACGTATTATACTAGGTTTTTTACATGTAGAAAAATCCTTTTTTTGAATTGCATTATTTTCTACTTTTCTACGTGAAAACGTAAAATATGTGAATAACTGCAAATTGGAGCTAATTTTTCTTGTGATGTTTAAAATCTTATTAGATTTAGGTTCACATTGGCAATAATTTAATTCGCCTGGACAAAAAGTTGGGTTATGTTGTTTTTTTTTTTAACAATCGAGAGAAGAGGCTAAGCTGAGGACAAAGCTGTCAGTATGTGTGAAATTGATTCTCAATCATGTTGCTAAACTCATAGTCCTTAGCCGTCTTCCTAGACCTGACATATTAATCTTTGATAATATTTACAGTTCACAAACTTGTTTTTGAGGAATGGAGTAACCAAGCTATAAATTTAACGTTTGGAAATTGCATCTATCGGCAGAATGTAGGACTGAAATACTACATTTTCTACATTTCCTACATTATTTATATATTTTACATAGTTTACATATTTTTTACACTGTAAACGTAAAAAATATTTTTTACACGTGAATGACCATCTCTGCTCTGCTTAATTTGCATTCTAATTTCAAATCCTGCAAGGATAAAACTCGTTGCATTCACAACCATTTCTAACATTACTTGAAACTTAGTAGTACCAGTAGTGCCATCTATGAAAACCAGCAGAAAACAGTGCAAATTAGTAATGAGCAAAGCAAGAACAAGACCAAGACTCGGACAGTCTTGCTTGAATACGTTTGTCTTGGTCTATATCTTGGTCTTGCTCATGTAGTCTTGGTCTTGCTCATTTAGTCTTGGTCCTGGTCTTGCTCATTCTACTTGTCACTCATTTTTTTCACTTTCAAAGATCATCATAGTTATAAATCATAACTAATTTACAATCAATTATGAAGTAGCAAAATACTTTTTTATATTAAAATTTGAAGAATTTCATCAAGAAAAAAGATACTGTGATGCAGAGAGCCATTTTCCTCCACGAAAGACTCATGGTCACACTTTTTTGGCTACCGGAAGAACTTACGAAGATCTCAAGCTTTGAATTATTAATATATGATACATATTAAAACAGTTATATCAACTTCAATCTTGAATTAACATTTTTTTTTATATATATTCTACAATTGCTGCATTCAAGCCTCATTAAAAATGGATAAGTGTAATTCAATGGGTCACTTACTTGTATTGGTATCTTTTGGTGAGCCAGATATTGCAAACTACGGCTTACGCTGGATCTTAGAATTATGAGGCTGACTGTTCGATTTACAGACAAGTAAATACACCAAGAGTAAACAAATTTTCATCCAATAATAATAATTTATTCTAATAAGCTTCAAATTCGCGTCAAACAAGTCATTGAATGAATCTCGGACAGACTTGACAACTGTACACATAGTAGTGACATGTGCGGCTAAAGTTGTAACTGAATTTTCATCCACTTGAATAAGCTTTAGTTGCCATATCCCTAATGTCATATATATCTATGAGCACTGTTTCACCTGAAACCAGTAATTGAATAATTTAATCTTCCACAATCACTGAGCTTAAATTAAAGCAATTTGTGCAAGCCTACGAAACAGTAGCTTTTATTTAGTACCAGTTTCAAGTCTGTAAATAGTATAGTTGCTGAGAACTCAGCGTCACGCCAGCCAGCCAGCCAGCCAGACAGCCAAAGTGAATATAATAGCGCTTTTTTCCAAAAAATGTAAAGCAAACTGGCGATTTTGAATGAAAAAATATTTTCTCCCGGGAAAAGCATTTGTTGACATTGTGAAGTAAGAATTTTCAGTTAGTCTTGCATATTTGGTCTTGTTCTTGCATATTTGGTCTTGGTATTGGTCTTGTTCTTGTCCACCAAGTCTTGGTATTGCCAGTCTATGCATTTTCGCAAGACTAAGACCAATTTTCCTTATCACTAGTGCAAAAGTTGAATACTTCATCCTTTTTCTCTTCTGAAAAATATATTTTCGACTCCAACGTACAATTGTAAGTGGCTCATGAAAAGAAGTTGTTGATTGGGCTTCTATTTGATTGAATAAATACATCAGCGCCAGCGCCCCTAGCGTGAAAAATACGTCAGATGTTATGCGCATGTCAATGCGCTAGAACTGAAGTGAAAGCTTGCACGCTGCAAGTATTGCAATTCGAAACTAAAGTGTGATGAGTACAAGTTTTTGTTGTGAATGGTTACTACTAATCTTTGAATTTTAAGCTAACATGACATTGTACTATGCTTAAATTCGGTTGTGAATATTCCTTAACGCTGCAAATACTAGTACTCCGTTATAATTAATAATTTTTGAATTTTTTTAACACTGTCTTTCAGTACGAGAATCTGACATCTTGCAATATGCAGATATTCTCTTTTCATGTTCCTGGCCTCATTTACTTGCTTCAATTGACACCAACAACCGGTAGATTGCAATCAGTTATCATTGACCCTTCACAAACACCAAAATTTGACCTTCATTAATAGTTCGTTTAAGATTGAACTTCAAATATTCTTGCAATCATTCAACAAAAACAGTAAAATGCAGTATACTCAAAACTAATATTTGAAGTCTTTCAACTATAATTATTGATAGATGATAGTGAATTCAAAGCTTGCAAAATTTAGTTTGGATTTGAAACGAAATATACACTAAAAATTAAAACAAAATATGGTTTGTTTGTGTTCATTCGCTGAGGTGAAAATATTTAAATTCCAATTCCAGCAGTGAATTATTAGATGCGGTTTGTTCAAGCTGTGTTTATTTTTACGATTGTTTGAAATGTGACAATTCTAATTGGTGGAAATAACGGCCGCGGATGAAATGCACTTGGCATAAAACAGAATTGGATTCCAATTTATGTATAAACAAATAGCAACAGCAATAAACACTTCAGTGAAAAGCATTCTGAAAAATCAATTCACAATCCCAACAGCCGACAGTTACATAAAAAAATCCTACCGGGATGTCAAAGGCCACTTAATTGGCGTTAATTTAAACCGGATCACGTCAAATGCAGACAGGTGAAACTCTTCAGCGTCAAGAGGACATAGCCTCAACAATCCCAATCGTCAATCGCTCATCAACCTGAAATCACGCCCTCTCACGCACGTCAGCTGCAACAATGCGAATTACGACTATTAGATATTTGGACACTGGACACTATGTCACCAAACACTAGACAGTGTGACAGCCGGAATTACTGCATTGCTGATTTTAAAACGAAGTCTGTTTGTTGTTATCGGGGACGATGCGTGAATGAAGAATTCAACCATTTGTTTCAAAATTGAGTGCGTATCATTGACGTCATGCTTGGATTAGTGACACTACTTACTACTTTACGATACCGTTTTGAAATACTTGGTAATAAAAATATAATATAAATTTCACCTATCATAAAATTCACACCTGTTAGTTTCCACTGCAGTGTGAAAACAAATTTCGTGAAACAGAAATGGGTGTAGGGAGGTAATGCACAGCACGTGGACTGTAATTAATAATGGGGAATAACGCGCCGTATGCGATAATTATGATGATGGCGCATAGATTACCAAATATAGGTTGTAACCCTAGGTATGCGTGTACATAATACCACATAAAATATGTTGCAAATGCTTCAAACTGTACGCGCCATATCGATCAGTTTGGGGCGCATTTCAATACATATTTATAGCAGGAATTTGAGCTATGATACGGACGGTATGTTCAAAAGTAAATACTCCAGAAAATAGTACAGTGAATACTTTGGAACGTCCTTTTCATAGTAATTATTTGTGCCGTGTCTTGTATCATCACATATCATCCCTCATTTATAATTCTTTTCAGTCTAGATGTTTACCATTATTTTTGTCGTCACAAATCGTTCGAGAATGTTATTAAAATGAGTTTGAAATTATATAATTCTGAAAATGCTCTTGAATTCCTATTATATTCATGGAAAATTCTATTTCGTAGGAAGCAACAATATTTTTACTTGTTTGCAGATGTAGGTCAAACCCTCAAATGACCAACGTTAACCCAGAAGCAAGATATAAAGGAAAAATTCGTAGAACCTTTGCGTTCGCAATAAATTTGTACCTGTTCTTTTGAAATGCTCTATACGATTCATTATTTACAAATTTACCTACGGAAAGCATCGTAAGATGTCCTTTTTATTCCCTATCCACGAGTCTAAATTCTGGTGGTCAGAGAAATATTTATGAAATCAAATGTGTCCCTAAATGCTTACACAACATCAATTTTAACTGAGAATTCGTACAAGATCAATAAAGTCAGAATTATCATTGGATACATTTTCGAGTACGCAATTAAATCAAAATACAAAAAAATCTAATGAACTGTTCGATAGCTATGTGATGGATATTTGATATGTTAGAAAGAAGTCTTAGTGGCATCTCAACTTATTTGAATTGAGTTTACCAGATGTCCGGATTAATTTGATGTCATTAGATCACGGGACTGTTCTTTCTTGTTTGCAGCATGACAACCTTAGAGGAACTGAGGCCTCATGTACATAGGAATTGTTCCATTGCTGGATCGTCCTGATACTAATTTTTTACAGGCTGCCATTTATAGGGGGAAAATTGAAGAATCATCTAGATGATGGAAGCACATTTTTGACAGCTCATAAATGCTTGTTACTCAAGAGATTTCGCAAATTACCATCTCCCACAATTACTGAGCTTGAAATCAAGCAGTTTGGGCAAACTCACGAGACAGCAGCTTCCATTTAGTACTAGTTTCAAGTTGACTATTTGATGGGTACATAATTTATGCCTGTACAAATTGAAAAATACCCTTTAATCTTCATTGTTCAGTTATTGACTGACGGGAAATCAGGAGCTGTATTTCAAAATAATAATTTGATCTTTATCAAAGCTATATAAAAAAAATACACCAAAAGTAAACAAACTTCCATCCAATAATAATAATTCATTCTAATAAGCTTCAAATTTGCGTCAAACAAGTCATTGAATGAATCTCGGACAGATTTGACAACTGTACATAATGATAGTGACACCCACGGCTAAAGTTGTAGCTAAATTTTAATCTACTTGAATAAACTTTGGTTGCCATATCCCTAATGTCATTTATATCTATGAGCATTGTTTCACTTGAAACAAGTAATTGAATAATTTGATCTTCCGCAATCACTGAGCTTGAATTAAAGCAATTTGTGCAAACTTACGAAACAGCAACTCTTATTCAGTACCAGTTTATAGTCTGTAAATAGTATAGTAGCTGAGAACTCAGCGTCACGCCAGCCAGCCAGCCAGACAGCCAAAGTGAATATAAAAGCGCTTATTTCTAAAAAATGAAGAATCATCTAGATGATGAAAGTGCACTTTTGACAGTTCATGAATGCTTGTTACTTCAGATATTTCGCAAATTATCATCTCCCACAATTACTGAGCTTGAAATCAAGCAGTTTGGGCGAACTTACGAAACAGCAACTTCCATTTAGTACTAGTTTCAAGTTGACTATTTGATTGGTACAAAATTTATGCATGTACAAACTCAAAAATACCTTTTAATCTTCATTGTTTGGTTATTGACTGACAGGAGTTCAAGTGCTGTACCTTAAAATAATAATTTGATCTCTATCAAAGCTATATAAAAAAATAAACCAAAAGTGAACAAATTTTCATCCAATAATAATAACTGCTTCAAATTCGCGTCAAACAAGTCATTGAATGAATCCCGGACAGATTTGAAAACTGTACATAATAATAGTGACATTACGGCTAAAGTTGTAACTAAATTTGTATCTACTTGAATAACCTTTAGTTGCCATATCTCTATTGTCATAAATATCTATGAGCATTGTTTCACTTGAAACAAGTATTTGTATAATTTGATCTTCCACAACCACTGAGCTTGAATTAAAGCAATTTGTGCAAACCTACGAAACAGCGGCTTTCATTAAGTACTAGTTTCAAGTCTGTAAATAGTATAGTTGCTGAGAACTCAGCGTCACGCCAGCCAGCCAGCCAGTTAGACAGCCAAATGAATATAATAGCGCTTTTTTCCAAAAAATGCGCTAAAACCTAACAGCTGTAAGCTTGAGACATTTAGTCTCAAAAAACTCCGCTAGGTATTAACACATATTAGAAAATTGATTCCAATTATTAACAAAAAATAGCTCCTTGGATAACAGTCTGCTATTTTTAGCGCATTTTTCCGAAAAAAGCGCTATTATATTCACTTTGGCTGGCTGGCTGGCTGGCTGGCTGGCTGGCTGGCTGGCGTGACGCTGAGATCTCAGCAACTATACTATTTACAGACTTGAAACTGGTACTAAATAAAAGCTGCTGTTTCGTAGGCTTGCACAAATTGCTTTAATTCAAGCTCAGTGATTGTGGAAAATTGAATTATTCAATTACTTGTTTCAAGTGAAACAATGTCCATAGATATCTATGACATTAGGGATATGGCAACTAAAATTTATTAAAGTAGATAAAAATTTAGTTACAACTTTCGCCGCGGGTGTCACTATTATTATGTACAGTTGTCAAATCTGTCCGGGATTCATTCAATGACTTGTTTGACGCGAATTTGAAGCTTATTAGAATGAATTATTATTATTGGATGAAAATTTGTTCACTTTTGGTGTATTTTTTTTTGTATAGCTTTGATAAAGATCAAATTATCATTTTAAGCTACAGCACTTGACCTCCTGTCAATCAATAACTAAACAATGAAGATTAAAAGGTATTTTTGAGTTTGTACATGTATAAATTATGTACCTATTAAATAGTCAACTTGAAACTAGTACTAAATGGAAGCTGCTGTTTCATAAGTTTGCCCAAACTGCTTGATTTCAAGCTCAGTAATTGTAAGAGATGGTAATTTGCGATATCTCTGAAGTAACAAGCATTCATGAGCTGTCAAAAATGCGCTTTCATCATCTAGATGATTCTTCCATTTTTTCGAATATAAAGCAATTCTGCAAAAACGACTGATAGCTTATTGGCAGACATAAGTCCAAGATCAAAATATATTTAGGTAAACTTAAAAATTCATTGCGTTACTCGAACCAATTTTTTGCAATGAGCTTCTATGCATAACGTTTGAAAAAATGGTAGAATGTAAAAGTGGTTCAGAGAAAATATTTCTTGTTTCTAACTCAAATTCATTTTTCAATATGCTTTGATACCTAGCGGGAATTTTTGAGTACCATTATATCAAAGTCACAGCTATAAATGTTAGTCTGAAATAGATTGTTTTCTTCTTTCTGTCATAAGCGTCCAGTCTACTGCTTCTAAGTCATACAGGTGGTAAGCCCATAGTGCCCGTGTATAATTTGATTACTGGATCTTATAATATCTCTTTGGTAAATTATTCATATTAACCTGAAATTAAAACAGGGTCTTCGTCATTCAATAACTCGTCATGTGCAGTGAACAGTTCGCTAGCGCATCGAGCTACTAGCCCGATAAAACTGTTTCGAATCTTTTTCTCGATATGGACAAATTCTTCTCGAATATCCTCATATCCATTCATACCTGACTGAAATAAGAATCTTGGAAGCTCGATGTGTCCAAAACTCAAATTGCAAAAATCTATTTAATGTCCGAATAGTTTATTATTGTTGTCATATTAACACTGATTCCAGGATAATTATGAAACAAATAACAAACAAGAATATTACGTTCCCTAGTTACAGCAACTAAAAGAAATTACAATGACAGGACCCTCATTGTTAGAAATTTTAATTCAATTAGTCCATTAGTCGGACATAAAGTACTACGGGAGTTGAACGGACGGTAATGCTCAAGGTCAACGTATATACCTCGAGCCAGGGGCCCTCAAAAATTACACTGTTAATCTCAAGCATTATTGTCCTTTTAACACCCTTGATACCTTAATTAATATTACAAGCATTATAGCAAAAATTTAACCGCGTTGTCTGAATCTTTGCATCTCATACAAAATCCATTCAGCTCTGGATTATTGGGTATGAATTCTCCTAATACTGGACGTTCAGTATTGTAACTTTCAAAATAATCATATTTCGCGTCTTAACCACCGTTTTTTCTCGTGATTTTCACGATTTCTTCTCACAAAGATAGTTTTGAAAGTATGTTCAATAATTCAATTCGAATCGATTGCTTGCAGGGAGCAGCTATAGTAAACAAATGAAGATGGTCCAATAGCACTATACGATTCCTAGTAGCGCTGTCAAGACTCAAAAGAGATAGGAATCGTATACCTAGTCAGTAGTAGTGGTAGGGTAGTTGAAACAATCAGGTTGCGAGTATTAATTTATTTTACGCACAACTGATACAAAATTGTTTGTTTACAACTTAGTTACCATGGTGGTAACTTCTACTTTACGCCCGTCGGGCGGTAAAAAAATTTGCCGCCCATTGGGCTGTGAACTAGAGAATTGGCCACCAGTATTATTATTAAAATGAGAAAACTACCAACAGAATTTTGTTGACATATAAACAAAATCAATTGTTAAACACATGACATGTTTTTTGTTACCATACGCCATCTTATAATTTTGGAGTAATAAATATTTTTGCGTGTTCTCAAAAACTAATTACTTACGAGAAATTCACAAGTAAATTTTATCACAGTTGTGCGTAAAACGTTGTACGTGCCTCGGCCTGAAAGACAATTTACACCCTTGGACGAATTAAAACTTTGTCCGCGGGTGTAAACTTAATCTTTCAGCCCTCTATACGTAAATAACTATTGCAGAATCAGTGAACGGTTTTGGGTAACGGAACAGATACTGAAAATTGTACTATCAAACACTATAAGATATTCAGTTCCATATAACTGTCGATAGATGATATAAAATCATATCATAACTCTGATCTCAGATATTTTTGTACGGAAACTATCCCAATAGTTTGTTTTTTTGACATTGAATTCTGAATAAAAATTTCTTGGGGAACTCTATCTCTACATTCCTTCTTCAAGAACTAATTACTTAAATTACTTTTTGAATCAAAAGAAAAATATAATTTTAATCTCTATATTAGCGGTGTGAAAGCTCATGGAGAAAGTTAGATTCTAATTAAACTTGTAAAAGTTTTCATTCAAATAAAACAGCTTCTTTTTTCTTGAATGCTGCTTGTAATGCAAAACAGCTTTTTACTCATGAAATATGGACTAAAGAAATTGTAACCGTGCTCTATAAAAACAAAAAGACGTGATGTTTCTAATTCCTCCAAGCCATCAAATGGAAAAAAACGTGGTGAAAAACTAGGGAAGTCTTACGAGAAGAATATAGTTTTGTCTGTAGGAAAATATCACTGCATCTTCTGGAAAGAAATTTTCATCTGAATTTGGGAGAGTCAAGCATCTATTATGATTCTATTATTATTATCATTATGACACGTAAGTAAAAATGCTTCTATTGTTACCAATTTTAGTTATAGATGTGAGATGTGTACTGACTACTTGTTCACATTCTCAAAAATTCAATTCAAATGTATCATTTATCATCGCCTACTGCTGAAAATGGATAGAATGATGATTAACAGTGATAGAGTTGAGTTTTAAACGCGAGTAGTTTTATTTATGAGCTTGAAAATTTAATTGGCCGGACGAAATTACGTCGGATAACGCGGGATCTGCGATAAACTAACTCACCAGCGAAAAACTCGCTGTGTTGAGCTTATTGTTACTCATGAGCGTCCACGGAGGAGCAGGAAATATCTTCCCTATTTTGATTTCATCCATCTTTTTTGTAAATAACTTCCAGTCTGTTATTTCGAATGTAATAGTTTTTTCTTGCAGATTTGTATTCAAAGCCTTTCCAGTACGTCAAATCTTGTATTTAACGTTTGTTTTTGAGTTTTCTAGTCATCTGAAGCTTCGTGACTGATAGCCCAAATTCACTTAAGTTTAGAACTCATCGATATTGTTATTCGCCTTTCGCCAGTGTTAGCAGCTGTCCCCAACGTGCGGAGCTATTTCTGCTATCATGTAAATGTACAAAAATCCTTGAACTTAGGTACACACTAATTCTTCAGTAGTTTTTACTCATAAAAATTATTGTTTACAAGTTAGTCATCTTGTTTAACATTTGCGTGCGCCACTGTTTCAGCAATTTCAACTCCAGTATCGGTTTACCCATAAATCATTGGCGCCAAGTTTGCAGTGTTGGAAGAAACGCTAAATCTAATTTGGGTAATTAAACAAAGCAACGGAACCATAAATTTTCATTTGCATAGGTAAATTTATACACAGAGTAAAAACTGGGGGATAGTGTTTGTGTTCTTTTACTGTACGCCATATTTGGACAGCAAGGGGTAATGTAGCATGCAACTCAGCTTGAAATTACGGACACAACTTGTCATAATTATCAAATTTAGCAGACGCAGGGAACAAAATTTTTGCTAATCACATTAAATACAGAAGAGGAGCTGAGATATTCTGCAAATTGTTCGTATTGTACTTCTAATGAACGGATATATTTGTATTTTTATTGATTTTATTGTATGTAACAGAAATATTGAAATAACCAGATGTAAATGAATATTGAGTAAGAGGAGCTCCTCTTTAGGTAACATGTTGCAGAGTGATTTTTCTGCTTAGCTTGTCAGCGTAAAAGTTGACTAAAACTCATTTGGTAATCTGTGCGTCATTTCCATCCTCAAATCCAATCTGATTTTACGTAGAGGGAAAAGCAAATTTGCATACAAATAGCGATCTCTAAGATCGACCTGAAGACCTGGTCTTAGATTGCTCTATCGGTGTATACTCAGTGCTCTTCTTAGACTTGACGCTGCCACATTTTCATTGAAGGAGATGAGTTTTTTACAATTCAGATGTTTTATGGATTGATTAGCAATGAATCGAGTAGAGAGAACTAGTTTAAAGAGGAGATACGAGTATCTAAGAGTCCATTCATTTGCTGAACCCACAAAGTAGAAACACCCTCGGTTACGTGCAAAACATGGATTACTTGCAAATATATTTATACAATGTGAGGCAAGCTTGAAATAAATTTTATCAAGTCGAATGAATGGAAATCATAGGTTGCCTTGTCATGATTGAGAATAGTTCTCCGATTTCGATTATTTTGTCGATGACTTCCGTCAGAAATATTGTGGCATACCAATCAGCATTCTTGGTCCTTCGATTATCACATATCCAGTGGAATCAAAGAAACAAGCAAGCATGTTTTTCATTTGGTTTATTTTGAAATACTCAAACGGTGGATTGGTTGTGATGAATTTCGTTACCAGTAACGATGTTCTAGGGCAAATTTAAACGATCTTTTGAGCTTCTGATAAAGTATGATATACAACGTGTGAAGAGTTTTTGTACGGTCAAATGGTCATCTTGAATTTCATATACTGTTTTCATAACAATGTCCACCCAAGGGTCCTAGAGTCTCACAATTTCTTACATATCGATCTCTATCAATCTTTTTAGCGCATTTTTCAGAAAAAAGCGCTATTATATTCACTTTGGCTGGCTGGCTGGCTGGCTGGCTGGCTGGCTGGCTGGCTGGCTGGCTGGCTGGCTGGCGTGACGCTGAGATCTCAGCAACTATACTATTTACAGAGTTGAAACTGGTACTAAATAAAAGCTGCTATTTCGTAGGTTTGCACAAATTGCTTTAATTCAAGCTCAGTGATTGTAGAAGATCAAATTATTCAATTACTTGTGTCAAGTGAAACAATGTCCATAGGTATATATGACATTAGGGATATGGCAACTAGAATTTATTAAAGTAGATAAAAATTTGGTTGCAACTTTCGCCGCGGGTGTCACTATTATTATGTACAGTTGTCAAATCTGTCCGGGCTTCATTCAATGACTTGTTTGACGCGAATTTGAAGCTTATTAGAATGAATTATTATTATTGGATAAAAATTTGTTTACTTTTGGTGTATTTCTTTTATATAGCTTTGAAGAAGATCAAATTATCATTTTAAGGTACAGCACCCGATCTCCCGTCAGTCAATAACTAAACAATGAAGATTAAAAGATATTTTTGAGTTTGTACATGCATAAATTATGTACCTATCAAATAGTCAACTTGAAACTAGTACTTAATGGAAGCTGCTGGTTCGTAAGTTTGTCCAAACTCCTTGATTCCAAGCTCAGTAATTGTGAGAGATGGTAATTTGAGAAATCTCTAAAGTAACAAGCATTCATGAGCTGTTAAAAATGCGCTTTCATCATCCAGATGATTCTTCCATTTTTACGCATAATATCGACACTGATCGACATCGAAGGACGATCATCACGAAATACGACCCTGAGAGTGGTACGTTTGCAATGAAATTAGGTGAACCAATTGGAAACATTGCCCTTGAATGGCACTTCATTCTTCATCGTCTAGAGATAGAAGAAACCAATCAGTGCATTGTTAAGATATTAAATCACTTTTGAAGTAACACTGGACAAAACTTTGAGGTGATTATGGTGTATCATAAATGAAACAAAGATATTTTGTGTAGTTGTCGTTTATTAATTTATGACTTGGATTGGTTTGAGTGTATGCAGAAAGCAGGTTCCCTCAAACGCAACAAGTCAACTTATTCGGATAAGCGTATCGGATGGGAGTCGAAGATCAACTGATTTTGAAATATTAGAGAAAACAGCATGCAGGATTTGAAGGAAGTCCGAGACAAAAGAAATACACTACATCATCATCATCACTTGCTCTACAGCCCGGGGTGGGCCTTGGCTTCCTCAGCAATCTGCCTCCATTCTTTCCTTCACTCCCCCATCTCTTCACATTCATATTGATCAGGTCTCTTTGTACATCATCGGTCCACTTCAGTTTTGGCCTTCCTTCCTTTCTTCTATTGTAGAATCTACCTCTCAGTATTCCTAGTGGCATCCTTTCTTCATCCATTCTTAGTACATGTCTGATCCATTTGATAATATTTTGCTTTTCGATAAGTTCCTCGATCTCTTAGTTGTATCTTCTTTTCCACAGGTCGCCTTCTTTGACACATCCGATGATTTTTCTTATAATTCTTCTCATTAATGTCTAATATAATATCAACTTTGTTCTTCGTGATATGAGTACTTTTATTTGTGAAATATGCTTGGTTTCTTTATATTAATCTTTCTTTTATTGTTAAGCTTGTATTTCGATTATTATATATTCTCACCCTCAAGTATGTTAAGTTGATCACACCTTCGAAAATGTTTTTGCCTATCTCAAGTTTTTGGGTTGTTCTTCTGGCCACGGATGCTGGGATTTTCATATATTATTTGCTGCTTCCTTCATACAGAGTTCTTTTAGTTCATTCAGGTTTTCAGAGATTATTGATGTATCATCTGCATAGCCGCATACTCGAGTGGACATCATGAAGATTGTACCATGATCGTCGTTACAGCTTCTTGCAGCGCTAGATTAAATAGAGTTACTGACAGCTTAGCCTTTTGTTCAACTTCTATTGCCAGCTCGAAGCTCTCGTTTGATTCTGTTCCAAGCTCAAATTTCGCTTTTGTGCCATTCATAGTCATCTTTACTAATCGTATTATTCTGTGAGGTATTCCTTGTTTTTCTATTATCTCGTACAGTTTTTCTCTATACTGTCTAATGCTTTTTTCAAATCTACGAATAATAAGTGTAGATCGATGTCATACTCGTAATATTCTTCTATAATTTGTATTAATATAGAAGTTTGGTCTGTGGTGCTTCTTTAAGATCTAAAACCGCATTGATATTCAGCAAATATGTTAATGTCCGACTAGTTTATTATTGTTGTCATAATAATACTGATTTTAGGGTTATTACGTAACAAATAATATCCGAGGGCATAATAATAAACAAGTTTCCTAGTTACAGCAAGTAACTAGAGTAATTTCTCTGACAGAAATCACAATGACAGGACATACATTGCTGAAAATTTTGATTGAAATACAACAAAAGTCGGACATTAAACATTGAAGGCATCACGGGAGTTGAACAGGCAATAATGCCTACGGTCAACGTACAAACCTCGGGCCTGAGGCCCTCGGAAAGTACACTGTTGACCTCAGGCATTATTGTCCTTTTAACACCCTTGATACCTTAATTACTATTTCGGCATATGTCTTAATCCTGTCGTTGATGATGATGTTAAAATCTTGTATGTTAGGTTGAGGAGAGTAATTGCTCTGTAATTATTGCAGAATAATTTGTGTAGCTCTTCAATAACTCCGTTTCCGCTGTACTTGATTAGTTCTGCGACTACGTCTTCTCCAGAAGCTTAGTTATTCCTCAATCTTTGTATGCTTTGATCTATTCCAGTACGTGACGGCTCTTCTACCGGGATTTAGTCACCATTGTATTTAGGATTTATCCTGTGCCCCTCTTGTTCCACATTCAATGATTCCGTAAAGTATTCTACCCATCTTTGCAATACCTCATTTTCATCTCCTATTAGATACCCGTTCATATTCCTACACCCATGCAACCATTCATATAAAACTCCTTTGGATTGTGGCTTGTAGTAGCTCAGTTGTTCTGTTTTTTCACATTGAGCTTCATACATTTACTTTTACAGGTTCTACTCGCTTGTTTTCTTGGTTGCTCATACCTCTCTATTTTCCCTTGCTCTTCTTTGTTGCATTTTTTTTCTTGACTATATCTGTTCTACATTCAGAGTCAAACCAGGCCTCATCCTTTCTTTTCTGATTCTCGCCAATTGTTCCTTCTGCGGCATTTTTTATAGCCTTCTCTATGATTTACCATCTTATCTCAATTTCTTCTGCGGCTTCTCCGACTTCATTTCCCTCTTTCAGCTTGCAAAACCTTCCCCACATTCTTTATTTTCTCCAGGTCTCAGTACTTTCTTTTGACTTGTTTCGCTTTAGGAGCTGCAGTTTAATTCTATTTTGGTTAAATCCCTACAAGGTAGTGATCTGAGTCACAATTTGGGCCACTGTAACTTCTGAAATATACTACTGAAGAATCTAAATAATTTGAACATCTCAGTATTCAGAAGAACTAGAACAGTTCATTTCAAGAAGGATCTTGACAGGATTTTGTAGCCGGTAGCATGCACAGTGGGCCATAAAGTATTTACACAAAAGACAACTGGAACATTTGGAATTTACAATTCTCGAAAATAATATACTATAGACTTAAGTTAAATTGATATAGTGTCAAGTGTTTTGTGTATACAAGATGTAACTGAACTTTTGTAACAAAATTTGATGGTATGGAAATGAATATTGTATTTGGTAGTTTAGGGCTAACTGATATGATGATAGTATACGTAGAAGTGGGGCAAAATAGGAGAGCAGCGCAGCGTTTATTTGCAGAACGATATCCTGACAGACGGCAACCCAGTCATCGAATGTTTGAAAGACTACTACAGCGTTTTTGTGATACAGGAACACTTCGACCTAATCCTGGTAGAGGTGGAGGACGTCAAAGATACCGACAAAATTCTGAAAATGTTTTATCGGATATAATTGATGTAGATCCTACAGTTAGTACTCGCCAAATTTCACTCAACTTGGGACAGAAAGTTTCTTATATGACTGTGTGGAGAATTCTTTGAAATTTAAGGTAGCATCCGTTCCATTACCAAAGAGTTCGAAACCTGATGCAACGTGATCACCTCGAGCGAGTAAATTTCTGCCAATGGCTTCTTCACCATCATGCTCAAGACCAAAATTTAACATTAAATGTAACTTTTTTCAATGAGTTCTTGTTCACTCGAGATGGTATTTATAATTACTGGGCACGAGAAAACCCACATGTTATTAGAAGAAGTAATTTCCAGCATCGATTCTCTTTGAACGTTAAGGCTGGGATTGTGAATGGTTCTCTACTTGCTCCATACATTTTACCTGCGCGTATGAATGGTCACCATTACTTAAGGTTTTCACAAAACACTCTACTAGAATTGTTAGAGGACATGCATGGTTTCTCCATGACGGTGCACCTTCTTACTACAGCAGATTTGTGAAAGAGCATTTAGATACTGCATACGAAGGTCGTTGGATAGGGCATGGTGGTCCTGTACCATGGCCTCCGAGATCACCAGATCGTAATCCTCTTGATTTCTATTTCTGGAGTCATTTAGAGTCATTAGTTAATGATAACCAAGATGCGTCGCAAAGTATTGAAGAACTGCAATAGCGTATTGAAAATAGCGCAGAAATAATAAAAGAACACAATTACCTCCGTCAAGCTTGAACCGTTAATCTCATTTAACGTGCTGCATTGTGTGTTGCTGTGAACGGCGACAATTTTGAGCAATTATTGAGAATTTATAATCTCCTAATTCTTTTTCTTTTGATTCATGATCATTACGTTTAATACATTATACCATCAAATTTTGTTACGAATGCTCAGTTACACCCGGTATACAAAAACTAGCAGTCTAATATTTGGTCAAGTCCTCAGTACCCATATATACACTTTGGAAAACTCAAAGCCGAATCTTATGAGTATAAGAAGTAACAAATTGGTTTCAATGGAAAAGTAGCATGGAGAACTTCATCATTGACTGAAATTCACATTTGTACTTATATTTTTCCCAAGATTCTGCTGTGGATACTCAAAAATTCCAGGTTATTTCTTTCGGCATCTCGAATATGTATCTCGTCTGCTTTATGAGTTATGTGACAGGCAAACCTTAACAGGCACTAAGACCCAGAGAGACATCAAATTTTTTCTTCAAGTTATTATAGATCGACACAATGTGCGACATTTATAGCTCAGAATCGAGTATATCTCATTTTTAGATCAGGACTGGAATCACATATTCTCCGATATTTGTGAGCGTGAAGCTGTTACTTCAGTGTGAATGACATAGAATATGCGAGGATTATGGGCCATGATTTGAACAATTCATTTTGAAATCCTGTTGTAATTTAGTTTTTGAAACAATCGTTTGTTAGGCTTTTATGTCCTGAAAAAAAAACACTTCATGACATGGAAGTGGGACTCATCTAGTCGATCAATGAGTCACAGATGGCTCTGCATGTCTAGATTAATGTGGTGCTATCGAACAGCCTGATGGAACGATTTATAAGCAATCGCGAAGGTATTTATATCCACCCACCCGTTTCCTTTATGTCCGGAATTAGTATGTAACGAGTCTCATTTTGATATGAACTGATGTCTATATTCAGAAAGAATTTGATATCTTGTAAAAATAACGATTTGCTAATGAAATTCATCAATGTGTGTAAGTGTGTGAGTTTAACTAACTTTTCTCGGCGCAAATTTTATGCAGAGGGATTTATTCAAACAATAAGATGCTTTATTCTAAACAGTAAGCTTCCCATTCATTGTGCACTAGTTAGAAACTTTCGTTCTTCAACAATGTATCTAAATCTTGTACAATCCCTTTGTATCCATCTTCTCTTTGCCTTACGCTGATTCTATTCTCTTTGCATCACATTCGTATTCGGAACAGGATTTATCAAATACATCGTGATATATTGTTGAAGTCTTGAAGTCACAGAAATTATAAACGCACTCTACGATGGATTACGCATTGAATAAACTGTCTTATTGACGTAGTTGGTTTATCATAATAAGGTATGACTATATGCCCATAGCGAAAAGGCTTTCTATTCTATTCAATATCGATCGTTGATATTCTTGACAAATTTCTCTACTGCAGTATGCAACAAGAAGTGTTGGACAAATGAAGCTCATAAAAATATTATAACAGAATCCGCTTTCAAGTTCCACATCTCACAATAGAGTTTCCATAGTTGGCAGAAGGAGAAAAAGAGAATCATATTGAATAAATCGTTCTGGTATTATAGCCTTAAAACATTTAAACTTCCTGTGAAATATGGTCCAAAGAGTAGAGAAAAGACGCTGAAAATATACGTTTAGGAGATAAATCTAATATTCAAGCATAAAAAAGAAAATGTACAAAATATCTCAGCTGAAAATGCCAATGTAAAAAAACTTAAGGGGATTGCGATTGACTATAAAAATATTAAAATGGGAAAAAAGTTACAATGTCGGGAGAGAAGGAGCCCCTAGAGTTGCGCTTTGTCTGTGAGCAGCAAAACTTGTTGGGAAAGTTTACTTTGAACACGGTTTGAACTGATCTCAACAGAAAAGTTCAAGAAATTATTAAGAAAAGTCGACTCCCCGAAAAATATTCGACTTTGAGATGCCAATTTGTCTTCACAAAAAGCCTTTGAATTAAACATAGTGTGAAAAGTTATTAACTCAACTATTAACATATCAAAAGCTATAAGAGCTACAAATTTGGTTGAATTAAATAGTTATTGTGTAAGCTTTACCACCAGTTTTCGCCAACTTCAAATATAAAGAGTCGTTTACAAGGTACAAACTGTGAACTAGAAATACTCAATACTCATTTATTGTTCAAGTAAGGAAACTTTTCAGGATCACAGTACTGTTCCTCGTCTACTCACCAGGTGTCGAAGTTGCTTCGCCCAGATATCTTCTATGAATTTTCCTCACTTGTTCCGGTTCCTTGCTAGCTCTTGTTACATTTCATTTTCATCACATTCATCTTCATCACCTGAAATCATTTGATGTCAATCATCTCTCCTAATTGTTTATTTGTTCCTTACCTGTTGATCCTTATTCATCGCCTTTCGATCAGCTGTGGCCTTCACCTGTCAGATTCGTTTTGTTCATGCACCATGTCCCTCTAGCGTAAACTATTGTTACCAGTATTATTGTGTCTCGTCTGCAACCCTCTTAGCGTCTCTGTGTTCTTGGTGGATGAGAATTGGAGTTTGAAATGCGTCTTCTTTTCTTATTAGACTAATAATTAGAAAAACCATACTTTACTTGAAAACAGACTTAATTTTGTGAAGGTCTTTCTAAGGGCCACTTTTAAATTAGGTAGTGAAGAGTTCATATCAAATAGTGTTCGGGAGTTTATTAAGAAATTTCAGTGCCAAATTGCTTAACGGGCCGAAATTATTCTCACTTATTGTGGATTTGAACTCTCAACGTTTTTTTGAACTTAGTTCAGCGGAGATTCTCCGGATTTATTTTGATAAATTTCTTCAAGCTAAAGGCCGATCAACACCTCAAGGTAAAAGAATTATTCAAGCTACAGTCATTTATTTTCTACGTTAAAGCTTATTTGCTACATTAAAATCATTAAAATCACACTTTGAACATATCACAAATTAAAACTTAATTAAATTAAAATCATATTAATCAATCCCGTCATCGACGAAGCGCATTTCAGGCTCTAATTGGTATTCCTTTCAGGCTTTTTGTTTTGTACTGTCTTCGTTGGGTTTTTCGTCTACGTTACATCATTCCCATTTGTTCCGGTACCATTTTCATAGTTCTCGTCATCTTGGAGCCATCGTTCAAATTCACCGACCATTTTCGTCCATCTCCGTTGGGGAGGTAATACTCTTGTGCTCCTCTGGTTGTTAATTTGTTTTTGTTTCCCATGTTTTCTATGGCTTGCTGCAGTTTCTTTCCCCTGTTGTTCTTGCCTCTCATATTTCTTCCACTTTCTGCTTATTCTCGAGTAGAATTAGATGTCCATACAACCCCAATTGCTTCTGCTCTATTTTCTTCATTTCTGACTGTACTTCTAATCTCTCTCGAATCTTTACATTTCTAATTTTGTCTAGTTTTATTACCTCCTCTATAGCTCTAAGACATCTTATTTTCACCGCTGTGATTCTATTTTATTGTCTTTAATTTAGTACCCAGGATTCTGGACTGTACAGCAGCGTTGTTAGTATTATTGTTTTGTGGATGGTCAGCTTTTTTATTCTGTTCACTGCTTTGTGCTCTAATAGTGCCTTGCTTATTGAGTGGTAAGTTGCCTATATTTTGCTATTTATTTCATCTATGTACCCTTCTTTATTTTCGATTATACTTCCTAGATATCTAAAGCGTTGGACTTGTTGTATATTTTATTATCATTTTGTATTTCCAATTGTTGCAGAATTATTTCCTCTGATGGTCTTGATGAATAATTTGTAAAAGTTACTTCCACGATAGTGGTAGTCAAATAAAATATATTTCAATGAAGTATTCATGATATTTATCTGTGTTAAATTGCTCCTACCTTTTTTTCGGAAGGTTCGGCTAACAGAAAGCACTGCTGACAAAACCAAGTTGCGAAGAAGAAAAAAATTGGGCGCCAGGACTTGAAAGGAGTAGATGGAGGGTTCAAGTAGTCCAATTCATTAGAGATAGAATCAGGAAGTAGAAGCATGAATGATTAAGTGGAAATGTAAGTAGATTCAGATTTTAATTTGGCCAATAAAGTAAAGAAAAATTAAAGTGTTATCCAAAACCATGAACAGCTCAAAATTGATGAAGTATACAAATTAATCTACAAGTGTATGTGATTTTAACATAGGTAAAACGACAATATACTTTGTACTCGCTGAATATCGTCGGAAGCTACCTATAACTTCTCCTGGATTGAGCCAGAGGTGGTGCCACGGCCCTTGCGGTTGGAGTTGACCGAAAGAATACTTGGAATTGTCGTCGAAGTTTTTGGTCTTCGTCGGTTGGACGAACCAATAATTTGGCTACTGACAGCCTCCCTAGAAGCGATAGAGAATAAAGACGCCTTCGGTGGCTCCTATGGCTGGTATCCGGCCTCTGCTCTCAACCCAGCTAAGTTCCCCTGCTGATGTAATGGTTGAAGGACACAGTACTAATCTGAGACAACTTACGCCAGTAATTTGTTCGGAAATAAATTTGCAATGGTTTGGATATTGACACAAAATGACCAATTATTTACAACTGAATTTGGTACTGAACAAAAAAATTAGCAATATAAAAAATTACGCCAAAGCAAAAAGAGAAAGAAGCCACAACACAAATGAGGTGATCGCAAGCATACACGGTGAAGAAGCGCATAAAAAATATCAAAAAAAGGAAACCAAGGGTTCTGTAGAACTAATTAACTAGTACGAAAGGTAGACAAACCAAAAAATGGAAGAATCATCTAGATGATGAGAGCGCATTTTTGACAGCTCATGAATGCTTGTTACTTCAGAGATTTCGCAAATTACCATCTCTCACAATTACTGAGCTTGAAATCAAGCAGTTTGGGCAAACTTATGAAACAGCAGCTTCCATTTAGTACTAGTTTTAAGCTGACTATTTGATAGGTTCATAATTTATGCATGTACAAACTCAAAAATACCTTTTAATCTTCATTGTTTAGTCACTGACTGACGGGAGGTCAAGTGCTGTACCTTAAAATGATAATCTGATCTTTATCAAAGCTATATAAAAAGAAATACACCAAAAATAAACAAATTTTCATCCAATGATAATAATTCATTCTAATAAGTTTCAAATTCGCGTCAAACAAGTCATTGCATGAATCCCGGACAGGTTTGACAACTGTACATAATAAAAGTGACACATGCGGCTAAAATTGTAACTAAATTTTTATCTATTTTAATAAATTTTGGTTGCCATATCCCTAATGTCATATATATCTATGGGCATTGTTTCACTTGAAACAAGTAATTGATTAATTTAATCTTCCACAATCACTGAGCTTGAATTAAAGCAATTTTTGCAAACCTACGAAACAGCAGCTATTACTTAGTACCAGTTTCAAGTCTATAAATAGTATAGTTGCTGAGAACTCAGCGTCACGCCAGCCAGCCAGACAGCCAAAGTGAATATAAAAGCGCTTTTTTCCAAAGAATGCGCTAAAAACGTGAGTATTGAATCGACTCGAAAACTAGAACCTCACAAATGCAGCATCGGACTAGATGGAGAATAAAACAGAAAGGAAAGTACGTCACCTTAACTTGAGAGCTTGAGTAAAGAAAGAAAGCTCAAATAGCTCAAAAAAACTCGTGACGGTCTTCTTGCGATGGGCAGTACCCCGCCGAAGCCTTAAAGTGATATAAAAAGCAAAACTATGAATTTGAATTATGTTCAATATGTAACTCCAAATCTGAGCCACGAGGACATAAAAAAATTGAAGAATCATCTAGATGATAAAAGCGCATTTTTGACAGCTCATGAATATTTGTAACTTCAGAAATTCCGCAAATTACTATCTCCCACAATCACTGAGCTTGAAATCAAGCAGTTTGGGCAAACTTACGAAGCAGCAGCTTCCATTTAGTACTAGTTTCAAGTTGACTATTTGATAGGTACATAATTTATGCATGTACAACCTCAAAAATACCATTTAATCTTCATTGTTTAGTTATTGACTGATGGAAGGGTCAAGTGCTGTACCTTGAAATAATAATTTTATCTTTATCAAAGTTATATAAAAAAAATACACCAAAAGTAAACGAATTTTCATCCAATAATAATAATTCATTCTAATAAGCTTCAAATTCGCGTCAAACAAGTCATTGAATGAATCCCGGACAGATTTGACAACTGTATATAACAAAAGTGACACCTGCGGCGAAAGTTGTAACTAAATTTTTATTTACTTGAATAAACTTAAGCTGCCATATCCCTAATGTCATATATATCTATGGACATTGTTCCACTTGAAACAAGTAATTGAGTAATTCAATCTTCCGCAATCACTGAGCTTGAATTAAAGCAATTTGTGCAAACCTACGAAACAGCAGCTGTAATTTAGTACCAGTTTCAAGTCTATAAATAGTATAGTTGCTGAGAATTCAGCGTTACACCAGCCAGCCAGACAGCCAAAGTGAATATAAAAGCGCTTTTTTCCAAAAAATGCGCTAAAAACGTGAGTATTGAATCGACTAGAAAACTAGCATCGGACGAAGGGATAGAGAATAAAACAGAAAGGAAAGTACGTCACCTCAACTTGAGAGCTTGAGTAAAGAAAGAAAGCTCAAAGAGCTCAAAAAAACTCGTGACGGTCTTCTTGCGATGTACAGTACCCCGCCGGAGCCTTAAAGTGATATAAAAAGCAAAACTATGAATTTGGATTATGTTCAATAAGTAACCTCAAATCTGAGCCACGAGGACAGGGAAAATTTTGATTTACAATAATACTATCTACAGTAATAAATTAAGTATTAACAAAAGCAAACAAATAATCTAATTGATAGGAAATATTACTTACAATTGTAACTGTGAAACTAATACACTAACGTAAAATTGGAACTGGTTGAAGTATTATTGACAGGGCACTGACCACCGGGGAAGAGGCAGAAAACAGCCTTGCGGTCCTCTATATGCACTCGCAAGACCAGTGGCGGTCTCAACTGCTTACTTGAGAAAGCCAGAGACAGCTTGAGGAATTTTTAAACTCTACTATTTTTAAGCTAATAGTGATAGAAGATTTGGAAATCTTTGTTTTGTAGTACTCTGAGTAGTTCTTCGTTCTATATCTTCAAGTTCTCTTGCAGATTCTTCTCTGCATTTGCAAAGATTATCATGTCGTCTGCAAAAATGCACTCTGCTATTTTTATTTGTTGTAAATTCAAATATCCTATGGCAGTTCTTATTGTTCTTTTGTTTGCTTCAATGTGAATTTCATCTATGTATAGTATGAACAATAAAGGATTCAGAGTTCCTTCCTGTCTTAATTCACCACCTGCCTTGAATTCTTCTAATAATAAGTTAGCGGTTCTCACATAGTTTATGTTATCTTAATATATATTTTGGATTTCTTCTAGTAGCCTCTGTCTCATATTTCTTCTTTTCAATATTTCCAACAACAATTCTCTGTTAACTTTATCAAAAGCTTTTTCAAGGTTATAAAACATGCAAAGATTTCTTTGTTGTGCATTAGTGTTTATTCCGTTATCTGTCGATTTGTAAATACATGGTCTTGGGTGCTGTGGTCTTTTCTAAATTTGCTTCTAGTATCTCCAGTTTCGTCTTCTACCAACTTTTTTTGTTTACTTTCAATTATCGTTTTGTACACTTTTATTGCTCTGCATAGAAGTGAGATTCCTCGATAATTGCAACAGTTACGGCTGTCTCCTTTGTATATTGGCAGTATGATTGCTTTTCTCAAGTCTGTAGGTGTCTGCTCTCCATTCTAATTTTTGTTTGGTAATGTGTGCAGTATTTTTGTTCCTTCCTCTCCCATGTATTTCAGCTGATCTGGTTTTATGCCATCTTCAACTTTTCAATGGAATTGTAACTTCTTCGATGCTGATTTCTGTATTTGTGATTTCTTGATTTTGCTGTGGTACAGAGTCGTTGGTTAGTTCTGGCGGTTCTAGTAATTCTTCGCAATGCCCTCTCCATATTTTAAGTTTGTCTGTATCCTTTTTCAGTATTGTCCCATTCTTGTTTTCCAATCATTCAGTAGGTTCGCTAGTTTATCGGAGAATTTCTTGCTTTATTTGTAGTTATTATTTCTATATCTTCCGAAATTCTCCTATTCTTGTTTTCCAACATTTTATATTAGTTAAAATCCGTGAAATATACGGAGGAAACAAACATATTCCAATTTTTTTGAGGGAAAGGTAAAGTAAGAAACCATGTGAAATGATAATCAATGTAGGTATGTATCGTGCCAAGGAAAGGAAGTGAAACTTTTTTCTTATGAAATATTCGAGGTTAGGTCAGCAAATATGTGGACGGAAGCCTAAATTTACATAGGCGTGACAAAATGAATCTATTTGATCACGCATATCGCTTGAATAATGCTGCTTGTTGGTTTATGGTCACGATTCTCGTGACAATAACGGCCAAATGGAATTAAACCAATTAATCTTTCAATAATTATATTAATTTGAATCGTTTCGCCAACTTTATGTAGTTGTTTCTGTATGCCAGAAAAAGAGATATTAAATTTTGTTGACTCTTTTATCTCTCAACATATTTGAACCAAAAGAAATTTGATCCACGTATAGAAGAAACCTCTATTCTCAACTCTTTATTAAATTTCTCCTTCTTCCTACAATTGCTCGAATAAAAATAGCAACATTTATTTCGGTGAGAATCCCCAGGGTGAAATATCTCTGCGAAATGTCTCGTTCAATAAGTAATACATTTATCTCGAATCATAAGTTATTTAGATATTTCTTCAGGTGACTGGTGAAGTTATAAATTTCCCAGCAAAACCTATATTTGCTCGTGACGTGACCACGAGCGAGCGGGTGAAAATGAAATTCAGTTTTCCCCTATTTCCCAGCGTTTTCATCTGTTTCCACACAGAGTCGTTGTTTTACATATATTTGATATCTGTGAATGCGGGCTGGATCAGACAGTGTCACCATGTTGCAATAAGGCAGTGACTCGTTGCACAATTCAAAAACCGGGGTTGGTATCACAGTGCCGGCTTAGTTATATTTGAATTTTAGAATGAATGATTAGAATGGTATTCGAATGATACTTTGAGAAAAGGTTGGACCACTATAAATTCATCATTACAGTTTTGTAGGATTTTTTCTGGTTTCTCAGTAGTCTTCACTGTGCGAATGGAAAATTCTCGATTACAATCCTGCAGTGACGCAAAATGTGATGGAGGGACAGGAGCAGCTTGCATAAAATTGTTTTCGCGCCAAGTCAACCGTTCGATTGATTAAAATTCTTTAATTTCAAATGTCACTCATCCTGATTCTCATCATTTATCAACGTTATCGTGATATTGAAATATTTAATACACTCTTCTCCAAATGGCGTATCTCGTCCAATCATGGATTTGTTGAACCATATCTCATTCTTTAGTTGGGTATTAACAACAATTATCATCGCTTTAGGTTTTTATTGTATCAATGATAACCCAGATGGCAGATTAAGCCCTCTATTTGAATTTTCCACACAAATAAAATAGATAAGATATGAATAGACAATATGAAAATATTAAATAGCCAATGAGTACTTTTTCTATTCTGGAAACTTTGCAGCGCCATGTCTACGATCGATTCAACAGTAAAACAGAATTTGAAGGATTAATATCAAATTCAGAATTTCATAAGCAGCTTTGCGAAATGAAATCGAACAAACAAACAATAAAAATTCCAATAAATGCAGAGATTCAGCGACACTCGTTCTAAAAATATGATTTATCCAATTTTGATAGAAAACTGGCTGGCATCCAAGATAGATAATTCCATCGGAAGTGGAAATAGAAATAAAAATTAACGGCTTTCCGTAAAAGACGCTCATCGCTCGTCCAAATGGTGTCGTAAATTTAGGTGCAGTAATTTTCACGCCTTTATGAGCTGGAATGCAGCTCGAATGCATTTATTTAATTCATTTCACAATCAAGACATAATTGTATGAATGGATTGAGAAGTTTAATTGTCTCGAACTGTATGCAAAATATGTAGCATTGATTCTCTACGACGGAATGATTCCCATACCTTGAACGGTATGTGGTGCATATCTTATTATCCCCCTCTCAATTGACCTATAACCTATAAACCCTCGTCTTTGGCGGCATTGTGTTATTCACCACTCAATATCTCCTCGCACTCAAGCAGCAGACAACCGCTGCGTGATATTTACATATCTATACTTCCAATGTCCTCTCATAAATTACTTGGCAATTTTCTGCGGCCCACGGCTGATATCCAGCGCAGTTGACAAAAGCCCATCTTGGGAAGAAGCCATCTTTGTCTGCATCAAGCAAGAATGAATAGATGTGTCTTCCTCTGGATCAGTAATGTCTTCATCTGTAGTTAGTGGTCTAGACATGCCTGAGGGAACTTTCTTGAGGACAAAAGAAAAAAACCCTTAATATCATTCCAGGAAACCAGGTCCAAGGAAAATAGAGATTATCAAAATCTTGCAGCGATGGAACACAAAAGTCTTAGAAAAGTTCCATATTTGTTGAACTGGCTTAGACACCCCCAGTGGAGCTGTACCGCTGCTTTTTCAAGTAATATATCCTATATTTGAGGGAGATCAGTCCTCATAGCCTTGCTCAAAATTCTCTGACATATTTCTTTCCATGCCTTCCTACCTCCTGTTTTTCCCTTCTATTTCTTTATTCCTGCTTTATTCAGGTCTGCTTTCACTTCTTGTAGCCATTCATATCTGGGTCTGCCTTGTTTTCTTTTTCCGCCTTGTTCCCATTGTAGAATTGCCCTTACAGTGTCTTCTTCTATATTTCTACATATGTGCCCTTTCTTTTCAACCTCTGTTGTTTTGTTTTCCTTATTAAATCTTCTCCTTGCAGTTATTATTCTATTTCATGGTTCATTGGTATTTTATACTCTTTTATGTCGTTTTTGCCAGTCCTGGAATAGTTCTTACTATTTTTCTTCTTACTATACGCAAACCTTTCCCATCTTGTTTTGTCATTGTCGTGGTTTTTGCAGCGTACATCATTATCAGTCTGATTATTGTCTCATATACTCTTATTTCTGTAGTCTTCGTTAGATTTTTTGTTCTTCAGTAATTTTTTATTGGTGTGGAAGGCTTTGTTCGCTGCTAATATCTTCTCTTGGATTGCGATTTCCCTGTCTCCTCTATTGGATAGCATAATGCCTAGGTATCAAAATTTTTTCACCTCAAACAGCAGGTTGAATATTTGTCTATTTCAATCCCTGATTTTTTTTTTATCCTTATCAATTTTGTTTCATTCTCATTGATTTTCAAGCTCATTCCGTTCCCTTCTGCTACTGTTCCTTCGACCATTTCTTCCAATATTCTCCTATTATATGTTGCCAATACTATATCATCTGCGTATGCTATTATTTGTCCGCCTTTAGTTCTGAGTGTTTCTTTGTTCAAACTCCTCATCACTTATTCTAACGCTATGTTAAATACGGTTGCCGATAGCGTGTCTCCTTGTCTTACTTCTTTGTTTATTTCAAATACCTGGGTTTCTCCTTTTCATGTTCTAATTGTGGTTGTAGTTCCACTTAATGTCAAAAAACTGTCAAGTCAACAAAAATACAGGAGGTGACTGAATAAAATATTCACTCCTTGGATCGTAGAGCTCTGCCTGTGGTTTAGCATATAATTCAATGTCCACGGGCCTTCAGGAGATGAAAATAAAAGTCTGAATAGGGAAATAGTCAACTCCTTGTGGTTCTAGGTCAATCTGGCTCTACTCTTTTTGGTTTGGCACATAACTGAACCATTCACAGATCTTCAGGAGGTGGTGTTGAAGTAACTCTTGCAAGTAGATTCATAGATAAAAATAACTTAAAATTATGAAGGAATGACTGGTAACCACGATCGATTGAGTTCATAACCAGTATTCAAATTCAAATTATTAGGTGATTTTTATATTTCTATTGTTTCTCTTATTAGCCTCTTGAGCCAATTGTTCTCTTTAGCCAGAAGTTTTGTATTCTAAAAGTCAATGCCGTGTAATTCTTGAATGGCATTCTCAGCCATTGCAGACTTTTCTGGGTGGTTGAATCTTATATGATGAAAATGCTCTTCCAGTCTTATTTTCACAGTCCTCTTGGTTTGTCCAATATATACTTTGACACATTGGCAGGAAATCTTGTATATTCCTGGATACTGTAAAGGAAATCTGTCTTTAATATTACCAATAAGATTTCGAATTTTTAAATTGGAAGTGTAAGATGTTTTCATGTTATATTTATGTAAAATCTTCTAATTTTATCTGTTATATTAGCGACGTAAGGCAACGTAACAAATACTCTTTTATTATTTGGATCTTGAACAGGAGGAATAGAATTCTTCTATTTAAGTGCTTTCTTGATCTGTGTGTTATTATAACCGTTCTTCAAGAAAAAATCATCTGAAAATTTGATTTCATTAGACAGTTTACTTGGATGACATAAAAAAGAGGCTCTCTGATATAAAGTTCTAATAGTGCAAAATTTTTGAGCCGGATGGTGATTGGAGAACTCATGTGAATTTTGATTTGTATGAGTCGGTTTCCTATATACTGAATGGATGAGTTGACCATTATATTGTTTCTCCAGGTGAACGTCCAGAAAAGGAAGACAGTTATTTTCTTCAACCTCAGTACTGAATTTTATTTTTCTATGTTGCATGTTGATATGATTCAAAAATACATTCAATTCATCTCTACCATGAGGCCAAACAGCAGAAACATCATCAACAGAACGTAGTCAGACAGTGGGCTTCTTCAAAGCTGTGCTTTAAGCATTTTGTTCAAAATTCTCCATATTTATTGAAAAATTTGTTCTGAAAAGTTTTTTCCTTCATTAAATCTATTTACATTTCATATTCATCCTCTTTTTCTATTTTCTGTTTAACTATATGTATTGCGTCTGTTGTTAATCTGCCTTGCGTGAATCCGCACTGGTGCTGCCCTATTTTGTCTTCTGTTTCTTTCTTGACTTTTTTTTTGTATTAATGTTGACATTATTCCATAGGTCTTGTTCAGTATAACTTTCGCATGCTTGTTGATCTCCTTTTTTTGTGAATTATGAATATTTGTCCTCTTTCCCATTCCTTTGGCATTTTTTCTGTTCTTCATACCTTCATTATAAGTTTATGTATATATTCCTGGACTTATCTCGTCCATATTTTATTAGTTATGTGTTTATCTCATATTTGCCTTTAGTCTTCCCATTTCGTCTATTTCCTATTATTTTTTTGACTTCTTCCCTTGTTGGCTCATCTAATACTCCTTCGCGTCCGCAATTTCATCTTGTGTTGTGATCTCCACGTTTTATTGTGGTTCTTTTCCAAATATTGTACCCAGTTTTTCTTATATCGCTCATCGTTTCCTGTTTTGTTGCCCTTCGCCTCTTTTATACAGTGAACTTTGAGTTTGTGTGTTCTTTTCTGTTCATTCTTATTATAGAATGGTTCTGAGTGTCTTTTTAGCGCATTTTCACAGAGAAAATACGCTATTACAGCACTTACAGACTTGAAACAGGTACTAAATGAAATTCCGTTTTGTAGGTCTGCACAAACTTTAGATTTCTTTATTCATACACCCAGTTTTGAGTGAAGATTGAAACAAAAATTGAGAAATTAATCACTGCTGAACTATGCATAATTGAAATCTGAAAATTGCTGCACAGAATGAGCAGCATGTCAGTAATTGTATTTCATACCCTAAAATTCGAACCGATATGGGTTAGTACTCATTTTAGGGTGGAAACTATTCATTTCAATATCTTGCGAGTTACACAAGATATTGACATGCGGTTTCCGATGTTATTAGTATTAAAATGAGTTTAAATTTTGTTTTGACGATCAATTTAGGCCCGTACATGACCACCCGTTACTTATTTTCTTGAATCTATATCTTTGGAGGTAATTTTCAGGGTTTTTTTATACAGCTTTGATAAAGATCAAATTATTATTTTAAGGTACAGCACATGACCCCCCGTCAGTTAATAACTAAACAATGAAGATTAAAAGGTATTCTTGAGTATGTACGTGCACAAATTAGGTATCTATCAAATAGTCAACTTGAAACTGGTTCTAAATGAAAGCTGCTGTTTCGTGGGTTTGCCCAAACTGCTTGATTTCGAGCTCAGTGATTGTGGGAGAGGGTAATTTGCGAAATCTCTGAAATAACAAGCATTCATGAGCTGTCAAAAATACGCTTTCATCATCAAGATGATTCTTCAATTTTTTCTTGAATGTCTGTTATTTTATCGTCTATCCAATTTCTCTTGTCTTCTCTTAGAATTTTACTGCATTATTTTCTTATTTTTTCATAATCTTCTCTGTCGTCTCTATATTCGTATTCAGCCACTTCAGCCTTGCATCAGCTTGCTTATTTTTTCTATAAGATCCTGCTTGTATTTCTTGCTGTCCGAGTTTTTTCGGACTTAAAAACTGACTGGAACATAAATTTCAAATGATTTGATCAACAAACAGACTTCTTTTGAATCTGGAAGCATGGCAGTGCTCCCGCAAAGACGAGCCAAGCGGAGCGCAAAGGCACTACCTATCTTTTTTTAAAAAGCTTCGTCGCTAGTTGGAACCCTCATAACTTGAGTTTGGATTATAGCAGATAAACAAAATTTCTGGGATATGATGTCAATAGTGAAACTATTGTGTTTGTAAAGTTTCGATTACATTAACTAATATACTTTGGATTTCATTGATATCTAAAAAACCATGATTTCGTTTCGTCACTGACTCACTCACTGATGATCATCAAAATATTTAGGGTACTCCCTGAAGTCCTAGAAAGCTGAAATTTTGTATGTGAGCTAGAATTAGTACACAAGCAATAACAAAATTCTTAAAATTGAGACTTTAACCCCCCAGCCTCTCAAACTAAGGAACGGAAGTTTGTATAAGATTTTCGCAAATTTTGATGCTGGAGGTCCAAAATTTATATAGGGACTTCTTGTCATAGATAATAGTGAAATGAATTTAAAGAGCATAAACAAAATAAGAAAATATTGCTCTAATCAACTCGCAAAAAGAAGTGAAATCACATCAAAAATTTCGCAAACTCTACACCTTAGTCAAAATAGGTGGCTTGGCCATTTTGCTACAGTCACTTGGGCATAAGGCAAAAAATTCATTCACTGTTCATTACTTTTCTGTTATACAATAACTCTTGTAGTAACGAAAGGGCCAAGCCACATATTTTGACTGAGATGTAGAGTTTGCGAATTGGAGGCTCCTAGAATTAGGGCGTGTAGTACGAGAAGCTTGGCTCTACATGAGATCTGATAACTTTTTGATAGTGCGAACCATATAGTCTCGTCTTGGCAATATTTTACATGAAAATTCTTAAAGTGGGATTCGTATTTCGCGACCGTTTTTGAATGTATTATCCTCAAAATAACAAAATAAATAATATTTAACACCAGTTCCTGAGTTCAGACTCCTATATTCTCATTTATGCCAATATATCAAAGATTTTTAGGATAAAATAGAAATTATTGGAGAAGTTCTTCTGAATAAATCAATTCCCCTAAAAGTTCTGCAAACTCTGAGGTATTTTTTTCTGGTATTTCCGTCTTCTGCTTCTGCGTTGGTGGCTATTCTGTCTCATCCGCTCATTAGAGATGCACTATCTCCGGTTCATCTGCTTCATTAGAGTTTTATTTTATTGTTCGTATTAATTACACTTTGGTTCATTGAACATTTTTGTCTCGTCAAATTTCTATTCATTTCATTTTCTCTCTGAAAACTGATCGGCACCGCAAACCATCTCAGAGAAAAAATTTCTACTTCATTTGGCGAGGTCTCATCCTTTTTTTGCTTATTAATCGGACTCTGAATTCATTTTGATTTGGAATATGTATTTAATTTTTTGTAGTGATTATGAATTTTTAAATCCCACAGTTCGCAGAAGTTTTAATGAATGAAATTTCAGATTAACTTTTATTTGATTTTTTCTTTTATTAATTAAGACTGACTTCTGAATAATTGATTAACATTCTAATTGAAAATCTTTTGAGCTCTTTGAAATCAAATGCGGAACTTTTAACATCCCTATTCTATCATTATTTGAACACGTATCAGTTGAATTTTTGTGAATTCGTGTTTGTAGCAACTCGTAGCCTAATTCTCAGAAATTTTATCGTGTGAAATAGTCCTTTGTTTGTTCGTTGAGAAAAATACATCGTGTGGTATTTATCTCTACAGTTCAATGTTGCATCAAAATATTTGTCGTATTTCGTGCATAAACCAGTTTCTCTGATATTCTCAAATATTGTATTCAGTTATGTTGTGGTTTTAGAACGAAGAATATGTATTCTAGTGTGAAGTTTATATCTGTAGTACTGTGAAAATAATAATTCGCGAATTTGTTATTGTATTCTGCAATAAACTTTAGGATTTGTTCTGCTCATTGTAACATTTGGTATTGCAGTAGCCTAAGGCTCAACAGTTCATATAAAGGTAAATAAATCAAAAACAAATATCAAATATATAATTTGAGCCTATGCTTTTGTTCATATTATTGTCTCAAAGATCTAATAACAAAATAAGTTTCACTGAAGCATTTTATATTATTAATAAAGCAAAAAAGTGCATGATTCTTTTTGGGGTGCAATTTGAGGCCGGAATTCAACATATTATAAAGGTTTATGTCTGTCACATTCAAATTATTGGTGTTCACTGATGGCGATACAATTTGTTTTTCTTTTTTGAAAATTTTGACCTTTAAGAGATTATGTCTAATACGTAATAGGAGCAGTGGTTGGGGAAGGCACTATATTTGCAAGTCGGCGGTTTTCAATTAATCCTGAAACAAAGTAAACGCAGGATGGTATGCGGTTGTGTAGAGGACGACCGGGATCAAAATGGTGCGACCGATGTCCACCAAGAAGAGAAGCGATATTGTAATTAGATGCTTTGGCCATCGCTAGATCTTAATTAGTCAGACGAACCGTGAACTACAAGCCCTTGTCTCTCGATTTAATGAAACGGCTTCTAATTGGCTCAAATACACATGCAGGGTCTCACAAAGGATTCTCATATACTGCTTATTCCAATACTTTTAACATACGGACTACATACGCAGCATGAATATGTCGATAAAAAGTATAACATCTCACTTTTTATCACCCTAATGGAGCTTTATACTAAGAGTGTTCACAACAGAATACTGTTAGAATGCTATAATATCTTTTCTCCAACACTGTTTTGGAATTTGCATATTCCATAACCAAAAATTAAGTTGGAACGAATGACATTTCAGAAAATCGTTTTGAATGATTCCGTATGCCGTTTAGAATGATTCTGTGGGCCTTTAGAATCATTTCGACGAATCAGAAACAGTTAGTTTGACTACTACCATGGTTACTTCCTAACAATTCAAGCATTCATATCTGGATTTGACGTTTAACATTAAATAATTTTTTCAACTTCCTCTGAAATATTGGTGAGTCTCCAAAACCTTGTTAGAGAAAGTATAGTCTACAAAATGTTTGGAATGGCGTATTCCACACTCGCGAACCGTAATCCTCGCCTTCGACTCGGCTTACAAACTTTTCGCTCGTTTAGAATATAGGCCATTTCAATACTTATTGTAGAATATACTATTCGTGATTACAAAACATTCGAATTATTTTCTGAGAATCACCAGTTTAATACATCCATATGTTTTGAACTTGGATTGTCAACAATGAAACCTTATCAGTATCGCTTGGATAGTGTAATGTTTATTGCTTCAAAATTGCATATAATTGAAATAAAAGTCACTATTCCATAAATTAAAAATCAAATGAAAGATCTATTCTTCTGTATATCACTGACTTAATCAAAGTCGCAGATATTTATATTCAACTATTTATATCCACTGATCACTTCACTGTTTAATATTCACTGCTCTAGCTTCACCATTACACTCCGCACTCTTCCCTCTAATAGTTTGCTTGCGTTTATATATAGAAATATCCATTTCTCGAATGTTCTACTTCTGGAATATTGCTAGAGGCTTCCATCGGGGTGGGTGATGCGATGCTCTGCTCATGCAAGGTCATCTTCACGAGCCTCTTCATTCTCGCACGTTACAATACATATATTTGCTTGTGGTTCATGTTCTTCAATATTCTATAAAGCTTTTTACTCGAACTGGAACTTCATCAAATATCAATAAATCTTAGCATGCACTGTTCGCTACAAAGCTCTATTGGTCGAATCCGCCACTTTTGTACACCTAATTGGAATTGGAAAGGAAAAAATTTTTAATTCTGATTCACCTCGTTCTCGGAAAATTACATTGAATTATCTTTGATCCCGTCCGACATATATATGCTTAGACATAGTGCGAAATTGACAAATCAATTTTTTGCTATCCATGAGCTTCTGGAAATTGATATGAGCGTCCTAAATAGTCGGGTGGCGGACCCAAGAAGTATTCACAACAAGATATTGGTATCATTTAGCCGTAGTGCCTCGTTTTCAGCATGAATCTAAACAGAACCAGTTCCAATCAATCCAAAACTGATAATTTACTGTTTACTCCGCATACCCACATAATGCCCAAATTGTGAAGATGTCGAAATGTCATGCATGTCTTATTATGATGTCAAGCTACAGCAAAAAAAAGCTCCAACCAAATATCCTTCCGATTGTCGATCAATTCTTCATGCAAGGTGTTATTAGATACGTAGACCTTTGAAATTATACATCATTACATACATAAGAACTACACCTTTCCCCAAATAAATAGCCTAGCTCCAAATTTTCTGACATATTCCTTCCAATGTCTTCCCGTCTCCCGTTTTTGTTTCCATTTCTTCATTCCTGCTTTACTCAGATCTGCTTCTACTTCTTGTAGCCATCTAGACCTGGGTTTGCTCTTTGTCCTCTTTCCGCCTGGTTCCCATTGTAGAATTGCCCTGACAGTGTCTTCTTCTCTTCTTCTTCATATGATTCCTAACCATTCCATTTGCTGTTGTTTCATTTTCTTTGCTATATCTTTGCCTGGCAGTTCTTGTCCTATTTCATGGTTTATTTGTATTTAATATTCGTTTTCTGTCGTTTTTACTAGTCCTGAAATAGTTCTCACTATTATTCTTTCTACTATTCGCAAATCTTCTCTAACTTTTTCTGGCATTGTCATTGTTTCTGCAGCGTACATTATTATCGGTCTGATTATTGTCATGTTTACTTTTATTCTTGTTTTCTTCGTTAGGTTCTTATCCTTTAGTGATTTTTTATTTGCGTGGAAGACTCTGTCTGCTGCTAATATCTTCTCTTGAATTTCGGTTTCTCTGCCTTCTTTATTTGATAACATAATGCCTAGGTATGTAACTTTGGTTACATATTTCTGTATTTCTATTTCCTGTCTTTTTTCCTATCCTAATTGTTTTTGTTTTGTTCTAATTGATTTTCAAGCCTATTTTGTTCCATTCTATTTCTATGACTGCGACTATTTCTCTCAATATTCTCCTATTTTTTGTTGGCAATACTATATTGTCTGCGTATGTTATTATTTGTCCGCCTTTAGTTCTATGTGTTCCTTTGTTTGAATTTCTCATCACATATTCTAACGCCATATTGAACAGAATTGCCAATAATGTGCCTTATTGTCTTACTTCTTTGTTTGTCTCTAATTTCTGGGTTCCTCCTATTTGTGTTATAATTGTGGTTGTTGTTCCAGTTAACGTCATCAGGATTAATCTTCTCAGTTCAGCTGTTATATATAATTCTTTTAGGGCTGTTATTATCTTTCCTCTTCTGATCGAATCAAACGCTTGTTTAAAATCAATAAATAATAAATTCATGTTAATTTCATATGTATATATACTTTTTCTTTTATCCGTTCAACTGTATGTATTGCGCCTGTGGTTGATCTGCCTTGCGTGAATCTACACTGGTGCTGCGCTATTATGTTTTGTGTTTCTTCCTAGACTCTTTTTTGTATTGATGTTGACATTATTCCATATGTCATATTCAGTATAATTCTCGCATGCTTGTTGATCTCCTGTTTTGTGTATTGTGAATATTTGTCCCCTTTCTCATTTCTTTGGCATATTTTTTGTCCGCCATACCTTCATTATAAGTTTAGATAGGTATATATATATATATATATATATATATATATATATATATATATATATATATATATATATATATATATATATATATATATATATATATATATATATATATATATATATATATATATATATATATATATATATATATATATATATATATATATAGTTCTATGTTTATTCCATCTTTGCCTGGAGTCCTCCCATTTCGCCTACTTCTTATTATTTATTTGACTTCTCTTGTTAGTTCTTCTAACACTCCTTCGTCCACAATCAGAATCTTGTGTTGTAGTCTCCACGTTTGTTTGCGGTTCTGTTAGCAGGTTTTTAAGTCGTTTATATAGGTTTTCTTATATCGCTCATCGCTTTCTGTTTTATTGCCCTTTGCGTCTTTATACAGTAAACTTTTGGTTTGAATGTTTTTGTTTTGTTCATTTCACTTAATGCAATCATTTATTTTCCTCTTCCCTAGACATTTCTATTTAAACGGATCTCTTTTGTCTCATTCATATTTGTGATCCAATTCATATACACACTACTCAATATTTCACCTTCAATGTTACTCAAACTCTCCTCCAAGAACATTATTTTCATATGCCCAAACAAATGAATCCAGCATTCGATTTCTTCTCGTCCAAATATCTAAAAATGCAAGTAAAAATCTTATTTATACAGTAGTCACTCTTTATTCATGCATTTGAAGGTATGCCTAGCATTCTCTGCAATACATCAATGTTAGTATACTCAATCTTAAATCCTTGGTATACACATTTTCCGTGCAAACGTCTCTAATGCACTTAAAGTGTTACAAGTAACATCAACTGCTTCTTAATCTCCTTGTTAATTCTCCCATCGCTCAATATAGGTACTATTCAGATCTACAAACTAATCACTTGTTCTAGTTTAACGCCATCTACTAATACATTGTAATCAGTAACTGTTTTACTCTTCTCAAATAGCAAAACTTCAAAATCCGTCGATATTCAAAACATGAATTCTATGAATCATTCATTTCAATTTTTCTTCGCTTTTATCTCAATCATCATCATCTGCATACGCGAACTCATAAAATTCTGAGTTTGTGCAGAAATTGGCTCACCTTTCAAAGTAAGATCCCAGGCTCGGCAGACGTTACTTATTTTCTGAGAAATGCTAGTTTGGGCCAACGGTCAATTCATAGATATCAGGTGCTACAGTTATGTTAAAACATTACTCACTTTTCTTGAAGTCTGAGTGTTTTTATCTATATTCCAGTGAATATTGCTAGAAATTAGTTATCAACACTGCTAGACACTTCCCATTTGCAGTAATTTCTTCTGGACGCTTCAAAGTTTGCAAAATAATAACATAATCCTATTATGTCTGAGTCCTAATTTTTATAAATGATACTCAGGAAACAAATTCAATACTTTGTGTGAACAGCCAGACCTATTTTAGAGACCAAAAATCCTCCAGACACAATTGAAGGTCATCATCTGTACGCTTGAAAGGAAACGTAATATCTATGAGCATCCAACTCTCCTTTGGTCTAGCTGTTAACAAAAGGTATTGAAATTGTTCCCTGGGTATCATATATAAAAATTATAAAGTCAGACTATGAGTAGGAATAGATAATTTTTCTGCAAGCTTCAAGGCGTTTATCAGGAATTATTGCCGATAAGAAGTGTCTGGCTGTGTTTTCCAAAACATATATAAAAATCAGCGCTTAGACTCTAAGAAAAGTGAATAATACCTTAATGTCCAACTAGTTGATTATTGTTGTCTTAATAACATTGATTTCAGGGTAATTATTCGCAAATAATATCCGAGGGCATTATGTCTCAAAATAATGCCCTCGGACATCATTTTGAAAAGTAACACACAAGTTTCCTAGTTACAGCAAGTGAATAGAGTAATTTCTCTGACTGAAATCACAATGACAGGACATATATTGCTGAAAATTTTGATTGAAATACAACAAAAGTCGGATATTAAACATTGAGGGCACCACAGGAGTTGAACAGACAATAATGCCTACGGTCAACGTACACACCTCGGGCCAGAGGCCCTCGGAAAGTACACTGTTGATCTCAGCCATTATTGTCCTTCTAACATCCTTGAAACCTTTATTACTATAACGTACCTCTATTACCTGGTATCTGTTCATTGGTCATCGGTCCAAGATAGCAAGTATACATACGATCAAAGTACATACTAGCACTACAACATATGTAGCTAAAAATTGGGATAGTACATGAATGATAGCATTTTTTTTTTAAATCAAATGTAGTATTGAAATTAGAGCTGTCATGTATTCCGATTTGATTTTCATTCCTGCTTCTTCCATTTTGAATCTCCATGTGTGGTCTACAAGAATATTAATACACATGTTGGCACTAAATGGAAAGATAAATACATTTTTATGAGACTGTTTTACGTTGCTAGTAAACAACAAACTTCAGAATAAACAGGGAAAGTTTCATGTTACAAAGTTCAACTGAGCCACTAAAGCTGTAAATTTATAGCAACTACCGTCTTCCGTATATTGAACGGAGGTCCTAACCTAAAATAATTTATTTACTTTGTATAAGATTCATATGCCATTCAAGTTTTCCCTCGGACACCTAAATGCAACATGCGATGGAATCTTCACCATGACATGTTGAACACACTAATTAGTCGAATGATTTATCATGACATGATATAGAATATATAAATATTTGAAAGCAAAATTGAATGAGTTGATGTCTGACAAGAAATAAAAATCATTTCCAGATCCCATCAAAAGACAAAATCTCATATTGCCAAATCAGGCAAATGCGGTGGGTGTTTTGTGTTGTTTTCTACTGATATTAAAGAAGGATGACATTTGTACATCAATATGCGAAATGTCACATTGTAGTTGTTCATCATGAAGTATTTCGTGCACTAATTTCATTCTGACAACGTGCACATTGGCATAAGAAACAGCTTCACCTATTTTTGTATTCTAATATGATCTCGATTTTTTCTTGTTATTCTCCGATGTCTGTGAAAAAACTGTTGTATGCAACTCGTGCGCAAAATCTATTTGGTGCTTGACAATTAGAGTTTCCTGTCAAGTTTTTTTTGGAGTTCCTCCCTCTTGATGAATCATTATACCACATTTCTGTCAAGGAAATGTTTATCTCACTTCTTGTATACCACATCCAATATTTTTGGTGATTTAAATTCTACAAGTTGCATAATTGATCGATTGATTCAAGTATTACTGTAATTTCATGTCTAGTATTAGAGTTGTCGGACAGAAACTGTTCGGCAAAGATTTATTATTGTATAAGTAATCATTCAATAAAGATTTACATCCCAATTATAGCGTACAAGTGTACTGGATATGTTCCTCTCAAGAGTTGTTGTCGATGTTCATCGGTTTATGTTTGATAATAAAATTTAGATACAAATGCTTCAAGATAAGAAGAATGATGAGAATTAGCACATTTTTAGCAGGTTCAAAACATGCTCGACTGTTTTTTCTTTGATATTGCGTTAAAGGAAAGCTTCGCAAGTAAATTAATTCCGTTTCTGAAGAATTTGGTGAGAATTCTGTTGAGTATTCGATAAGGCGATTAGAGATTAGGCAATCAACTATGTTTGAAGTATACTCCCCCGTAATTTAAGAAGTTTCAGACGATATTGACACATGTTCGTAATCCGTAAGCGACTTACAAGTTGGGCTGTAAAGATGAGTTTAGGATTATCTTTTTTCTAGCTGGCAATGTCGCCACGACTTCGCAGATCCGTATTATCTCAGCTGACTTCTCCGAGCAAATACGTCCAGCCATCATGGCTAGTGCAATGCTTGCCAACCTTTTATCGATAATCGATATATACTAACGTCTTCCGTGATACATTTGTCAGTGACAGTAAAACTTTAGCACGACTTGACGAATTTCAAATTGGACGCTGTCTGTGGACTTCTGCTTCTTGCTTCTATTGTTGCTTTGAGATATAATCATTTGCTTTTACGATATTTGAATTCTATTGCTACATTTGGCACTTGCATCTCTCTGCAGTTTGCTATTTTCAACTTCTTGCGCTGCACGTTTTAATCCCTGAGGTATTTTTCTATCGCCAAAGAATATTACCCCGCAACTTTTGTTATTTTCCAAGGTCTGTTACAAACAGAATATGGAACAATGAACAGAGCATTCCAAATTAACTTCGATCAAACAATTATGTGAAACAATATATGAAGATGAAGTATGTAAACTCTAGACAAAAAGCAGTTCAAAGACTAATTTGAGTGTTGAAACGTTTAGAAAGTCTTATTCAAATACTTCTGTTTCTTTTTGTTATTTCCGAGTTTCTGGTTTAGTTTTTGTAGCGTAGCATCTGACATTTATTAGTCGATAAAATATAGACGTTTTTGTTTTGTTTCATCCAAAGTTTAGTCACGTAGGACAACATCATTGTTTGCTTCCCAATATTCTTCTTCTAGAAAATTCATATAGTTTTTTCCCAACCTTAAAAAAGCATTATTCATGGATACGGAACATTGTGATAAATCATAATCATAAAATGCGTCATATGGAGTTTATTCATCAAATTCTCTTGTAACGAATCATTTCTGCCAACAAGTAATCAACGTAGATTAATAAATAAATACACTTCCAGTAATAACAATCCTGTAATTTCATTAGAAATTCTAAATCAGTTATCACTCCTTGCATACGCAAATATTAACACTAATATCGTTTGCTTTTGCAGTAACAAAGTTCTTAAGCTCCAATTCATTAAGCCAGGCATACTGTTAACATGAGTTAAATAGTTTAGCTGAACTACGCTGACAAGTTTGTATTATTAACATTCAACTATAACACGTACCGTAGGTTATAAACGAACAATTTTGGAACTTCTATTACTCAGGAGTGGATAATAGTCTTGCTGTAATTCTGTGTTATAGTTTCATAATAGAGGCTAATGAAATAATAAAATTCAAATAGGGTTATTCTGGATTCAGTAAGCTGATTCGATATACCCACTTCAATCTCAAACTAAGAAAGAATATCTTTCTAAAAGGCTCTTATTACCAATAAATCACTTTTTTCCTGCATGATTCTTTGAAAATTAGACTTCTCGTATAGATTTGAACCATTCATTATTTGCACTCAGTTAAATCACCACTGCAATGTTGAGCTATGATTTGTACTACATATTGTTACGAATTTAAGTCTATAAATTAGTCATTTCGGCTTTACTAGTGCTTAGAATGATTGTGGAGATATTTTACATCAAGAAATAGAAGCGAGGATATTTGTTTTCTAGAAAATTGCTGGTACCTTCTAGCGTTTTCTAGAAAAGCCTGATCGTTAGCGGGAAAAAACGTAGTGGGGAGAGACCCACGGTATATATCAGTGGCTGACTCAACGAGAAGTATTATTGATTCTGGCTCGGAGACCTTATGATATGGACTGCTAGTGGTTGAAAGTAACTGTGTTATTTGAAATACATCAATACTGACCTAAATAATCAGAGTTAAGTTAGAGTGTAGTGTAATAATCTTTAGTTCAAATTAGAATAATCCATTGAAAAAAGTGTTAGTTATCTAATTTATCACTTCAATAAATCATAAAAATAGAAAGTAGTGTTTAGTAAGCTCCCTAAATTAAAATAAATAACGTTAAAATATGATCAGCTAATTTTCTGATATATTTTATCAGTGACAATCATATTTCAATCAAATATTTGTGGTTTGCTGAAACTTTTACTGCTACTCTTGGAAACCATGTTGAGTAACTCTTGAACTAGCAAACGATTATTATATCATTAAGTAACTTTATCTTTGAGCTACAAAACGAGATACTTCCCCTCTTTGTACTGTGAGTTTTACTGACACAATTAGCCTCAAAGCACACAGTGAGACAACTCTAATGTCATTTAGATATCAATCGTCGCCATGCTCCTCTTTAATGCATTTAGTCCTGCTGAAACACCTTTTTCAAAAAGTTGTAACAAAATTGAAAGGCTAACGGAACAAAATAAACTAATTTTAAATTTTCCCGCAAACTCTACTTTTGAAACAGCCTAGCTCAGTATTCTCAAGAATAAGTGATGAAAATCCCAGGGCCGGACTGGATAGTTGTGAGGTTAGCTCTCAAAAAAATATAAATTTTACCGAAACAAATATACTGGACGTTACGTAAATGAATTTTGAATTAAACGAAGCACACAACCGCGAAAGTACCTGTTAAAAAAGGGTTGTAGAATGGACGGGTAAAATATTGGATTTTAGGGCAATAAGATCTGCCGGCGTCGATCAAAATGCCGCAGAACATAAAATAAAACATCTCAAACAGCGATAATTACACACCAGCTGGAAGAAAACATTTGATAAAATCACTGTCTAAGAGTGAAATTGGTAAGTGCTTCAATCAAGAATAAATGATTATCAAATTTACCCAGAGCAGTGACTATTTGATAAGCCTTGAAACCAAAAATAAGGTGTCAAAGAAACAACAAGAAAAATAATGTAAACTGTAATCTGCGCAATTTTTGAATGAAATGTGAAACAAAATAGCGGTGATTTGTGTCTCTAACGCAGACTTCAGCAAATCTCAACAAAATCAATTTCAACAAAATGCTCATAAACCTACAAAAAAATACAGAGAAAATAGAAATCAGGTCCGAGATCGATCGACCTGGTTGACAGCAGGACGTAGCTTTTATTTAGGAAGGCGAAGATGAATACCTACCGCAGCAAGAGATTATACAAAAAAATGAACAAATTCGTGGCGAAGCCACGAAGTGCCTAATCACACAAATTAGCAGTAACAAAAGTCTTGACAACAATAAAAAGAACTAAACTAAGCCATTTAGCTGGAGACCCTGATTGACCTCTTTGCCGGGCGTCTGGATCTCGGCCTCGGATCTAATTGACTGGATTCCGATTGGTTAGGAAAACCAGGGTGGAAGTGAGGTACCTCCACAGTATGTGCCTTGGTTCGGAAGACGTTCTATCGCAGATGGTAAGCGATGCGAAAACTTAATAAGCTGGCAGAATTAGCCACGGAAAAACAGAACATCGCAGTATATATTAACAGGGCAGCAAATAAAACAAGGAGATGCCCTAGCACCACTACTATTTAGTATTGCACTTGAATGCGCAATAAGAGAATCCAAGATGGATACCAATGAAACAATCTTTTTCAAAGCGCATTTAGTCCTGGCCTATGCAGACGACATTGGCATAATAAACAAATACATAGAAGAGCTAATTAGAACCTACGAAGAAATTGAAGCATCAGCTACTAACTTTGGGCTCCGTTTTAATACAAACAAAACAAAATATATAAGAATGTCACGCAAGAAGAAGAAAATAAGCCTATAAGTACAGGTAACGACACTGCTGAAGCAGTCAACAAAGACATTTTTCTAGGCTCCTCCTTCAACTCTTCAAAAAACATTAGCCTGAAATAGAAAGACGTATAATACTAGGTAACAAGTGCTACTGCAGCCTCATGGATACATTGAAATCTAAAAACATCAGTAGAAACACGAAATTGACAATATACAAAACCATCATAAGACCCATAGTGACTTATGGGGCAGAAACATGGGTATTACCCCAAAATAACGAAAAAGCACTTATTAAGGAGAATATTCGGGGCAGTAAATGACAGGGGAGTTTGGGGATGAAGAATTAATTTCAAGTTAGAAGAGATGTTCAACGATGGTAACATCACCGGAGTCATTAAAAGGCAACGACTAAGATGACTGAGCCATCCCATACGCATGGATAACGAGAGAAACGCTGGCAAAATATACAAATCTAATCCAGCATCAAGGAGGTCCACAGGGAGACCAAGGCGTCGATGGAACGACGAAGTGATCAAAGACATAAGAAAAATCAACATCCCAAACTGGAAAAATTCAGCCCAAACGAGAAACGTATGGAGGAACAAAATTAAATAAGCGCATATCCTAATAGGATAGTCCAGCTAAGAAGAAGAAGAAGAAGCAATGCAAAAGGATAGCCATTCACAATTTCAACTAATCCTCAACACGTGGGCTGCTCCGCCGAGTAGAACAAATGGCCAAACTGCCCGAAAATATTCGACCAAAGCACAGGTTCTCCCTGAAACAAAACCAAAACGCAATGAAACTTTGAGAAAACCAACAAAATTATAGGGATAAAAAAAGAACGGAAAGAGTAATAAATTTAACATCTGTACTAAATGAGGACATAAGGTTGACTCTCCACTCAATCTAAGTCAAATCCAGTCGATTTGATTTATTTGAAAAAAGACCGTTTTTCATTGAAACCAAGAAGAAAAAAAACCTTGTGAACGTCCAAGTAGCTAAGATTTAAAAAAGAACTCTGTAACGTCACTGACTGCAGCGCGCCCATTGCAACAACACGCTTCTAATATAACCAAAAAAAACCAAGCTTGAAGCGAAGAGACGGAACTAAAGGTTTGAAAAATAAATGAAATTGATATATTGAAAACTAACAAATACCTTTGTCCATCTTTGGCAGGAGACAATAAAATTAAAGGATCATCTAGATCATGGAAGCGCATTTCTGACAGAATGCTTGTTACTTCAGAGATTTCGCAAATAACCATCTCCCACAATTACTGAGCTTAAAATCAAGCAGTTTGGGAAAAATTACAAAACAGCAGCTTCCTTTTAGTACTAGTTTCAAGTTGACTATATGATAGGTACATAATTTATGCTTGTACAAACTTAAAAATACATTTTAATCTTCATTGTTTAGTTATTGAATGACGAAAGGTGAAGTGCTGTACCTTAAAATAATAATTTGATCTTTATCAAAGCTATATGGAAAAAATACACCAAAAGTAGACCAATTTTCATCCAATAATAATAATTTATTCTAATAAGCTTCAAATTCGCGTCAAATAAGTTATTGAATGAATCCCGGACAGACTTGACAACTGTACATAATACTAGTGACACCCACGGCTAAAGTTGTAACTAAATTTTTATCTACTTGAATAAACTTTAGTTGCCATACCCCTAATGTCATATATATCTATGGGCATTGTTTCACTTGAAACAAATAATTGAATAATTCAATCTTCCACAATCACTGAGCTTGAATTAGAGCAATTTGTGCAAACTTACGAAACAGCAGCTTTTATTTAGTACCAGTTTCAAGTCTGTAAATAGTATAGTTGCTAAGAGCATAGCGCCAGCCAGCCAGCCAGACAGCCAAAGTGAATATAATAGCGCTTTTTTACAAAAAATGCGCTAAAAATGAGCGTTCAGAATGTCACAACCTACTCCCTTGCATGAAAATGGCAAGACTCTAGTAACATATCCAGAAACATTTGATATTCAGTATTCGCTTCCTAACTTTACATACACGGAATAAATGTTCTGGCCTAAGAACCTAACAGAAATACTCGTTGGACCATATTCAGGACGGCGATTCAAGTGCAAAATGTACATTGTGGTTTATCATTAAGTGCTAATTCCACAAGATCTTCAACCCTCGCGCTGTGCAGTTTCTGATTACGTTGAGCTTTGTACAGTATGCTGTAATCTCATCCAGTAGTTCTTCAGTTATTGCTCAATAGAGTCACAATTCGGTCAACACTTATTTCATTTCTCAACATAATCTCATTGTAGCTTGATACAGGTTTTCCCAGTTTTTCGATCCTTTCCGAATGATTGAACTCCGGTAATCCTTCGAAAGAGGCGTTTTTTCAGCGATGATCTAATCGTTGGAGCTAAGTCGCTTACCATCGGACCATTTTTTCAAGTTTGGAAATATATAAAAGACATAGAGGGCCAAATTCTTAGCGCAATTCATGAAATTTTTCCATTGCGATAGCTGACAGCAGATCTGTGAGTTGTTGCGTTGTCCTGATGGGAGAGCACTCTTTTCTTTATCAAATGCAGCCACTTTCGTTTTAAATGAGCATAGCTCTGCATAATACTCGCTGGTGATAGCTTTATCCTCTTCAAGATGAACAATGTGGGCGGTACCGTCTCTATGACTTTGTTAGCCGGTGAATCCACTTTGGTCTTTTTTGGCTTTGAATCACTAAGATAAATCCACTTTTTTGACTGTCCTTAGATCTCTGTTGTGCTGTGATGAATCCATGTTCCATTGACAATTACAAAACGACGCAAGAGTCTTCCCTATTGGCTTGAGCATAACCAATCACTCTTTTGAAGTTGTCACATGATCGGATTTGTTGACAGTAGGAAGCAAATGCGGCATTCATCTGGCAGATATTGAGAAAATACAAAATACTCATTCAGTTGAGATGCCCAATAAGGTACTCTTTCAATCACCGATCCAATATCACATCAAGGATTTTATCAAAGATTTTTGCCGTTTTAACCTCAATTGGACATCCAGAACATTCAGCGTCCTTTGTGTTTATACAACCACAACAAAAATTGGTAAACCACTTGTGAATCGTTTTAATCAATGATGAAGAGTTTCAATAATGTTTAACAAGCGATGTTGTGGTCTGCGTAATATTTGTCTCACGCAAGAAATAATGTTCAATCAGGACGCTAAATGTTTACAAACAAAAGTTGCTTGATTTCGATCGGTGTCAAAACAGAACTGATGGCCAGTAGCACTACTGTCACTTAACTTTAAGGGAGGAATGATAACCATAATAACAATTGTTCATACAATATTTATAAATAGCATAACAGTCAGAAAACTCTGATGCTTTCTAGTTGAAGATCGTACATAACAGATGTCACATGTGGTTTGCGATTGTGGCGCTATCTGTTTCATTTTTTAGGTATTTAGTACTCTACCCTCGTATATGGGATTGAATTTGATTATAGATGAATTTCACCGCAATGTCAGCGTGCACTTGCTAAATAGTCATCACTCATTCCCAAGAAAATATATATATTCCTACACTAATTGCACAATACACTTTGTTTTATCAAAAGTAAAATGTTAATCAGTATTAAGAAACCCTTCGATAAATGTCAAACAGTAGTATAAAACATGAAGATGATGAAAAGTTCTACCGAAGTAAATGATAGCAGCATCTGTTGGAAAGGAAGCAATTTATCTTGGCACTGTGAAGAAGCCAAGAGATTGTAAAAGGGTTGGAGAGGAAGATGGTGTGGTGTAGAAAGACACGTCTGGCAGAGTGGTGTACAAACCGCGTGTCGTGCAAACCGGCGTCTTAGCCGTGTTCAAATATCGACTCGATGGAAGTTATTCCGAATCAAGGAATATTCGACAACTGATTTGGAAGTTGAGTAATTTATTTGGAAGATGGATTTGAAATTCACGCTCTTGAAACTTGATGGAGATTGTAAATATTAATTACTTGAGAGAACTTTCTGGAAGATTTTTATTTATCTTTTATGAGCCTTAGAAGTCTTTTCACAACAGTATTCAATAATAATCTGAAAGAGTTTACAATAACATAAGTTTCTTGTTATGCCCCAGATTTTGATGAATTGGAGATTGAATCTGAAAAACATTCTTCTTATCTTATAGAGACAGAATTTTTGCCGGAGGCGGTTTACATATCGAGTTGCGAATCTAATAATTTTTTTCAGAAAGCAACTTGCCAAGAGTTCAAGTTAGTGAGTAATCCTACAAATTCTCATCTAGTTCCCACTAAATTTTGCTTGTAACATAAATGACTACCTCATTTCTGAAAGCCGAAATGCTCTTGGAGGAATCAACGCTCTATAATCCAGAATATTGCTTTTCAGAAATAGATTCTGTGAACGAAATGAGCAATATTTCAGTGAATCACCTATCAAAGCTTCACCTAGATCCTAGATTCTGCTCCGACGCACGTAGTCCTTGGCCCAACCTAGTACCGCACATGGGTGCTATCTCATTTATCAGCGGTATTTATCGGAAAGGCTATCGCCATATATCTCGCGTCGGATGGAATGTGTCGGGAGTTGCGACTCCAGCACACAAATCAACTTGACACTTACGGAGACACTCTGCTACTGCGGTACTTGTTGTGCAATCTGTGCTGATTCTATTGCAGTTGGATTGGGAGGTCTTCGAAATTAGAATTGATGATCATAGCAAAAAGGATGTTTCCCTTAATTGCATCTTGATAGAGTTGATCAGAAATTTTATCACATTCTATTCATTTATTTATTAAAAGCAATTCAGTATGACTCCATAGTCTCATATAGTAAGCCACATAATCCAGGATCAAAAAGATTCATTGAAACGAAAGATACATGAACTGAAAGCGTCTGTAAAACAAAAACAATATGTTGTCCGATACAGAAGTCTAGCTTACATTGGAAAAATAAATGAGTTCAACGTAAATCCTATGTCAGACAAACCTTCAGCTTGCACTTAGCGTACAGACGTGGACACCAGGTGACATTTGCTTTCCTCTAAATGTAAGAATTGAACTATGAAAGAAATATTCTTTGCTTTCGAGGTTTGCGTGGTGTGTCAACATAAGTCCCGATTGAAATAACTACAACTCCAGCCGTGACCTTCCCATAAAAATCCGGTCAGTTCAAAGAAAGGAAAAAACGCAAATGACATTGAATTTATTGTTCCGGAATCTGAATGATGCTCTTGTCAGTACACAGACAGCTTTCTTCGTCTCTTCGGCGTCGTCACCAGGGACCAGTTAGGTCTGGCACGGAAGTGATGTTTTTGCCGCCGGAAGTCGGGTCATACGTCAAGACAGTTTCCGCCATCCTCCTTTGTAGTTATCTAGATTCAACCGCGTTGTTTCTTAGCATTATCTTTACTTGGTGCGTTTGACGTTCGAGTCTGTTTTATATCGAAAGACTCGGCTGTTTCTTGCTGGCTCAGCACTCAAGGAGATTTACAAGGCTCTAGTTCGTTTAAAGCGATTTTAGAATCGTTTTTTAGATTCGTTTTAGTAGCGCTAATGTTTATAGGGAAATATTCTATTCTCAAGATAAAGATATATAAATGAGGTTTGCTTGAATTAAGAAAAGGATACGATGCACATTTCATTATAGGAGATGAAAAGCTAGTTTTCTCTTTTATGGTTGATGATCTCATTAAATTTTTATTGGTAAAGAAATAAACTGTCTTATTATCTGAATTTTATATGAAGAAGATCAAATACTGATATTTTTACAGCTTGATTTACAATTCTTTGTTTGTTATAGGTAAGTCCCTATTTGCTATTTCCACCAACCGGATAAAGTAAGTTGAACTTTAATCTAACAAATCCATGTGTCGAACGGAACTAATAGGTGACGCTAATGTTAGCTTCGCCGGAATGAAATCATCAACTCAATTTTGCACAAATTTTCAGTGGATTCTCCATATCTATTTTGGTATTCCCGCCCTTTTCACATTAAATGTTAATTTTGTCGTGCCTTCTAATTAAATTTTTCCAAGCTCTCCTCATTTAGAGTCCTGAAATTACAGTAATATTCTTGTATTAAGTTTATCGAAAAATGATCAAGTAAATAGGTCATACAAAATTCAGTCCCATTAATTAATTGGAGGAAAAAAGCTAATTTGAACTAAATTGCGTAAGCCTAAAAAATTTCCAGTTCAGTATCCCTAATTTATCCCTGTAAACTTTTTACCTTAGTTGACTTTCCAGCTCGCTTTCAGTGGTGTAGAAAAGGGTAAAGTTACAGGAACCAATTAGCATGTGCACATCAGCTCGACCACGTGGATTACAATAACCAACCTGTAATTGCTTAATTGCCCCAGAGCTGATCTGATCGCTTTAAAACACCACGGGTAGGGAGGATCAGAGCTCCGACTAGCTCAAGGTGCCTGATTTATATCCTGAACGATAATGAGTATATAATTTATAGAGGTACAATTGTGGAATATCACATTATTGCCTGAAAATTGTGGTGAGCACAAATTGATTTTGTAGGAACAGAATTCAATGTAGTATCAAACAATATCCATCAAGAATATGATCTATTGGGCGCACAGTCGATCGATGAACAATGTTTATAAAAACGAATATGTATTGTATAGAAAAATTTGAGAATGAGAGAAAATTGGAAATTTCCTAATTAATTGAGGAAGAGATTGATTCAATTCGGATCCATATGAGACCTGTTTTATTAATTATATGTCGACAGGCTCCAATGAAAATATATGCCACACCCGCAGAGATGAATAACCTTACCGGAGCAATTGCTTGACTAAAATTTTGAAATTCGACTACTTCATGAGGAATTAGACGTCAAACTCTCTCGACGTTCATAATTTAGCTCTTATTCTATCACAATATCACTGTTTCTACACCACACGTTATCTTTATTGAAGTAATCAATATGACTTTATTCAAAATTGGATCACATTGTGAACGCCTATATCGCTATTACTGCTCATGATTCTGAAAATATATGTCTTGTAGGATTCCCGAAGTTTCACAATGCGTAACATCGCTAATATCGGCTGTGCTAGTAGTATCAGTATGAAATCAAGAATGAAGGCAAAGGAATAGTGTTTCTGGTGATTCTTTAGTTACAACAATTGGAGAATCTGTTGCGTATTATAAATCCGCGTAAAAACTCGTTACTGATGTACAAATGTAAAATATGTGAGTTACATTTCAACGAGAATTGAAGTAAACTTTTCCTCTGATGTTCACAATCCTATTGAAATATATCATTTGGAACATATAGCATTATGAAAATCAACTTAGTCATCACAATTCTAGTTAATTTGCTTGGATGAAACGCTAAATTATAAATAGAATCTTTTTTTAATAACAGTCGGGACAGTGGTTGAATGAGGGACAGAGATCTAAGCAGATATGATATTTATCTGAATATGATTTTAAATTTGAACAGCTTATAGAATAATTGTTAGATGCAATATAAATTGGAACACTTCATACAATATATAGTAATTAAGGTATCAAGGGTGTTAAAAGGACAATAATGCCTGAGGTCAACAGTGTACTTTCTAAAGGCCTCTGGCCCGAGGTGTGTACGTTGACTGTAGGCATTATTGTCTGTTCAACTCCCGTGGTGCCTTCAATGTTTAATGTCCGACTTTTGTAGTATTTCAATCAAAATTTTCAGCGATGTATGTTCTGTCATTGTGATTTTTGTCAGAGAAATTACTCTAGTTACTTGCTGTAACTAGAAAACTTGATTGTTATTTTTCAAAATGATGCCCTCGGGTATTATTTGTTGAGTAATCACCCTGAAATCGGTGTTATTATCACAACAATAATAAACTAGTCGGACATTGAGTATATTTTAAATACTGGTCCTAATTTTCAGTAAGACAGTCAATTATATATAGATATTATGTCTTTTGTGAATGTCACCTTAACGGTAACTGATGGTAACTTAGGTAACGATTTTGTGAAATGAATTGTTCTAGTTGAAGTTCACGTGAATGCTTTTGAAAAGTTGAATCAAAGTATTAAGCTCAAAACGTTTAAAAGTGATATCAGTATTGTGGATAATCTTAAAATACCTCCAAATGTTTAAATACTGATTATTAGAACCGACAGACTCTCGCACTGAAATTGTGCAATAAATTCATGCGATAAAATTATCATTACACAATCTTCTATAATCAGCCTACTTTTTATATCAAAATTTATGTGAAAAACTGTCACTTATGTCCGATCGTGGATAACAGATATTCAAGGTACAAGATTGGTTGAAAATACTTGCGGAACGATCGTTTTCAGAAGCTCCATCTGTGTATAAAAGGCTTTTTGTACGTTCTTCTCGTATTATCTTATCTCCAATCGTCCTAATTTCCGAAAGACAGTCAAATGCCAATATTCTTCCTTTTGTGAATGTCACTTCGATGACCAATATTGGTAACCAAGAAAACGGTATTATACATATTTCCTATCCATGAAAAAAGAGACAGTTGGAATTGTAACAATTACAGAGGAATATCACTGTTATGTACTAAAGCTAAAATGTATAAATCTATAATAGAAACAAAGCTAAGACAAGAAGTGGATTCAATAATGATGAAATCACAAAGAGGGTCTAGATTTAGAAGAAGACATTGTACGCAAGATCACATATACACAATCAAGAAGCTAATAGAAAAAACTATAATCCAGGAGAGCAAATTATATATAACATTTGTTGGTCTGGAAAAAATTTTTGACAGAGTATCGCAAAAGCATATCTAGATGATATTGGGTGAAAGACTGGATAACGAAAAGCTAATAGAAGCAATAAAAAGAATGTACAGAAACACATTAGATTACGCAAAGATTGAGGCACCATCAGGTTTATTGCAATTCATGATATTCTTAGATAGTATTATCAAGAAAATACAGAATAAAACAATAGAAATGGATATTGACTACCATCGGCTGACAACAATAGGTGAATGTGCTTTCGTAGATGATCTAGCAATTCCAGCGAGAAAGACATGCGACACAATATAAATATATGGAATGATTAACTAAAGAAGCATTATATTATCATAAATGTAGACAAAACGGAAATAATGGTAGTAGCAAAAAAAGATGCAATCACTAACATAAAAATGAACGGAAAAGAAATAGAACAAGTAGATACATTCACATATCTTGGGGAACAATTAACATCAAAGGAAGCACACATCAAGAAATCAACAAAAGAATATTAGCATCCAATAGGAACTCACGTGCACTAAACTGAACAATATTGAATAACAGACAAGTAGTGTCAAAAAATACAGAAACGACAGTCTATGGAATAATATATAGACCATCTTAATATATGGAAGTAGAACGTGGACAATAAAGCAAAGGAACAAGCAGCGTAAATGAAATACTCAAGACGAGTAGAAGAAGTGACAAGGATAGATAGAATAAGAAATGATCAAATAAGAAAAAACCTAAAAATATAAAGCATACATAACATTATAGACAAGAAGCAACTTAATAAGAATACCGAAAAAGCAAAAAACAAAACAAGTATGGAACACAAAGAACATAAATAAAAAAAGAGAGGAGGATCTAGAAAAACATGAGAGAACAATGTAGAATACATTTTTAGGAGAAATAGTATCAGCTGTCAAGATGTAAAAACGAAAGCAGACAACAGAGCAGAATGGAGAGAACTGATTAGAAATCTGAACAAGGTTGTTGAGAAGGAAATCAAAGTATATGAGAATTCTCTCAAATTTTGACAGTATATTATGCGTTCAATGAAGAATATTCTGGTGAAGTTTGAACTGAATCTTGTTTCTAGTTATCGTGCTGAAAAATGTCAAATTTGCTGTCCAGTCACATGTTATTACATTGCGTTAAATGCACGCGACGTGTTTCACATTGATTTATACGTCATCATCTCGACTATCTGGAATGACAGCATTACAAAAAATCGTCAAACTATCTACGAAAGTCTTATAATCATGTGAACCAAGTTTCAAAAAAGTCTTGTTCATGGTTTTCGAGGAAATAGAATTATTATTTCAAAAAATTGTTCAAAAGCATTTAAAATTCAACGAATTATCATACGCTTGGCAACGTCGCTGCATGAGATGAAATGGAAAAAGTGTGTGCGATTGGAATAAACAAGATTTTTCATTATTTCCCCAACTGGACGGTACACTGATTCAATAACCTATTTATTCTTTTATCGATATTCTTTTTTTGATGTAGAATCATTATCAATGAGTGTGTTTGGTTATGAAACGCAGTACCATTACTAAACGACAAATGTCAAAAATACTTCCGAAAGTCTACAACGTTGCGTACTATACACATCATATTGTAGCTTTATTAAAATATGGAAAAAAAAATATTTTAATGATGGAAGCTCTTTGAAAGAATAGAATGAGGAACCAAATTATTCAAAATCATGTATTTTCAACCAAAAACAAACATCTCCATCAGTTTTAATAATTGAAATTTTGTTTATTTGAAGTTGGCAATGAATGCTGCATCCTATGTATTTAGCATAGAGCAGGGCTTCCACCACAACTTGATCCCATCCCTCTACTCAACAACCTTGAAGTGTTTGATTGCAAAATCCTACATTTACATTGGAAAATGAATGTCATTTCTCATTTGATCATAAATAAAATATTTTCACAACTCAAGCAACCAAAGTATGGGAATGTTCTCAAAACACAAAACATCCTTGTTATTCCCTCACATAAGTATATCTATATCGTGGACTTTTTTAAATTTTTTTCTCATTATACTTGAATTATGTGTACCTACCTGATTTTAAGTTGTTTATTTTGGAAAATTGTTCATACAGTGTATACGCAGTATTATTTTATATTTTGAAGGTTATTAATGATAATTACTCTGAATAATTCATGCAATTTTCACGTTGTAGAAGTGGAAAAGTCTTTTTTCACGTGTGAATGCCTTTCTCTTAACGGCGCTCAAACGAACAATATTTACGCGCGTTCAGGAGACTTTCAACAACATCAACACGGGATATCCAGAAGACCATCATATTGTCTTGCAACCGTACCTCGAAACCTGTGAATAAGACTATCAAATCACGATTAATATACTGAGTAATCAAAAATGATTGACTGTGCCGCCTTGTTCTTATGCTTCCTTTGATGCATACTTGAAATAGTGAAATGCAAGTGCCAGATGACAGTTCCCCTGAAAAGTACATTCTCACCTGACAGTTTGAAAAAATTATAACTTACTTTCAATAATCATTCAATAATACAGTTGTTCACTTATTTCTGTGATTTTTGAATCAGATTATAGATAAATTTGTGTCATAAAATTCAAAATCTGTTCAAAATATGCGAAATGCCCACATGAATATCACGTAAAACGCCATTGTGTCCTTAAAATGTCGGAAGCGCAGCTACCAAAATAAATAATATTTATACTAACTTCATACCTAATTTTCACAAGTCACGTGACGGTCAGTCATTTTTGATCACTTTGTATGATATTCTTATAAAACAGTAGATGAAATTTATAAGCAAATAAAATTATTCAGAATTCAAAAAATTTATATCACAAAAATTGTGTTATGAATGTCAAGCCGTGGAACATTCGAATACTAAAGGATCAAAATTATGCATAATTTTTGTGGAACAAAGAAATGCCCCAGAATTTCAATAGTTCAATACAAAATAGCTTACTGGACCAAAAATAACTTAATAAACAAAATAGCTCTCATTGGAAATAGCAGAAATAGTAAAAGCGTAATCCATATATGAAAATACATGAGTTGTGCTCTGAATTATTGCAGACGAACAAATCATGCATTCAACAAACGATATAAGCAACATACTCAATCATTAAAAATTTTACAAACCGATTCCAGTTACGCGAATCAATTTCAACAAACTAAACATAACTGAAAAGTAGAGATTCTGGAAAAAATAATGAACAAGCCAATCAAAAAAGCTTAAATCAATATCCAATCCGACATAATCTTCCAACCGACAGTTGCAGCTTTTTCATAATCCACTCACCTCATCGGTTTTTGTGGCACTTCAAGAACGTCATGAATTGTGTCAAAAACTGTGGTTGATACAATATTGTGTACGGTTTGTTTTATTGAACTCAACTGTCTGAAAAATTCATCAAAAGTGCGATATAGTATTCAAATATCATAATATTGACAATTGAAAAAAAAAAAACATAATGCTGAGCTTTGTGAACGTGAGTTGAACCTGGGTTATGTTCTAACGTATAAGCCCAATAACTTTATAAGATACAATAAAAATAAAATCATCATTAAATATTATTATTATTCAATATATATTCAAGCAAACTATGAGTCTCTTATTGACAGATATATAACAAAAAATTGAAGAATCATCTAAATGATGAAAGCGCATTTTTGACAGCTCATGAATGCTTATTACTTCAGAGATTTCGCAAATTACCATCTCTCACAATTACTGAGCTTGAACTCAAGCAGTTTGGGCTAACTTACGAAACAGCAGCGTCTATTTAGTCCAATAATAATAATTCATTCAAATAAGCCTCAAATTCGCGTCAAACAAGTCATTGAATAAATCCCGGACAGATTTGACAACTGTACATTATAATAGTGACATCTGCGGCGAAATTTGTAACTAAATTTTTATCTACTTTAATAAATTTCAGTTGTCATATCCCTAATGTCATATATATCCATGGGCATTGTTTCACTTGAAACAAGTAATTAAATAATTCGGTCTTCCACAATCACTGAGCTTGAATTAAAGCAATTTGTGCAAACCTACGGAATAGAGCTTTTATTTGGTACCAATTTCAAGTCTGTAAATAGCATAGTTGTTGAAAACTCAGCGTCACGCCAGCCAACCAGCCAGCCAGACAGCCAAAGTGAATATAATAGCGCTTTTCTCCAAAAAATGGAAGAATCATCTAGATGATGAAAGCGCATTTTTGACAGCTAATGAATGCTTGTTACTTCAGAGATTTCGTAAATTACCATCTCTTACAATTACTGAGCTTGAAATCAAGCAGTTTGGGCAAACTTACGAAACAGCAGCTTCCATTTAGTACTAGTTTCAAGTTGACTATTTAATAGGTACATAATTTATACATGTACAAACTCAAAAATTCCTTTTAATCTTCATTGTTTAGTTATTGACTGACAGGAGGTCAAGTGCTGTAGCTTAAAATGATAATTTGATCTTTATCAAAGCTATATAAAAAAAAATACACCAAAAGTGAACAAATTTTCATCCAATAATAATAATTCATTCTAATAAGCTTCAAATTCGCGTCAAACAAGTCATTGAATGAATCCCGGACAGATTTGACAACTGTACATAATAATAGTGACACCCGCGGCGAAAGTTGTAACTAAATTTTTATCTACTTTAATAAATTTTAGTTGCCATATCCCTAATGTCATAGATATCTATGGACATTGTTTCACTTGAAACAAGTAATTGAATAATTCAATTTTCCACAATCACTGAGCTTGAATTAAAGCAATTTGTGCAAGCCTACGAAACAGCAGCTTTCATTTAGTACCAGTTTCAAGTCTGTAAATAGTATAGTTACTGAGATCTCAGCGTCACGCCAGCCAGCCAGCCAGCCAGCCAGCCAGCCAGCCAAAGTGAATATAATAGCGCTTTTTTCGGAAAAATGCGCTAAAAATGCGCTAAAAGTCAGATTGATGCAGCATTGGTAGTACGATTTTATTGTAATTGAATCATAAAGTTCCAGTATTCCTTCTGTTCTGTTCACCATATATAATTCATAAATACTTTTTGCAAGTCTTTGAGAAAGCTATCGTGTAATAAGAAGACAATACAATAAAATTGACGTTAGCTAACTAGGGCATAAACTCACTATTTTATTGATCACGTTCTCCTCACTGAAAATACATCACCCGATTACCTCCGCTGGAAGCCACGGAGTTAAAAATTCAGAAGACAAAACTATTGCACACCGTGTTACGACAGAATTTGTGCTTCATATTTTGAAATTTACGATTGCCATAAAACGTTGACGTACAGCACACCGGATGTAAAATTTTATGCCATTTGGAACATTTAAAACCCCCTTCCTGCTGAAATGTACCATTAAGGTAAAAAAGTTCAGTTATCTATATGCAATGGAACATCAAAAAGGTTATTCCGTTCCATGGTGGAATATGACAGTTAAATTTTTTCCACCTGACCATTTTCCAAATTGAATTACATTGTAAAACTTTTGTTTGTCACTCAAATATGTTATCCAAAATGAATTGGTTTTTAAATGTTGAATGGCCAAAATAAATGTCAGAGAAGGCAATAGTTTCATTTTTCTGAAATAAAAATAATAATTCAGAGTAGCGTCATGACTCTTCTCTCTCTTTCATCAGTTACCAATTCAATTACATTACGACATTCCACAACGATTTTTTCACTTCTATTCCGACAAAGTATCTACTTTTGTCTGGAGAAGTAATTGATATTGATTTCTTGTTTGATGTGACCTAGTTTCACCTCACTGAATTTAGAAACAAGCAAATAAGTATTTGTAACAAAGTGCTGCCTTTAAATTGGGAAGCTGTATGTAAGTTAATTCTACAGTGAAAAACAGCTGTGCATCGGATACAAACAAATCAGTGTCGCTATTTTAAGCACTGTTTAGTGGAAGAACACGAGTAAGCCCGGATCGGATACAGAACAGCAAATAGTGCTATACATTCAAAATGCCGAGAGCGTTGATATCGGAAGAATTTCAAGTACCTGATTCTCATAACTGGAATTTTGATTAATATTTTGAATATCTAAGATATAAATTGAGCTTCATTATAGTTTTATTTCGTATCCTTACAATTCTCCACTCAATTTTTACTTACTTCTACTAAGTACAAGAGAGTATTGTGAAACCGACAAAATTCACCTAGCGAGATATTGATTGAAATATATTTCAAAAGATCATCGGATGATGGATAAAAATGAAGGATAAAGAATTATTGAATCATCTCTTCACATTGCAAACGTTTCGGTCTTTATTAAACCTTCATCAGTGCCTATAGGGCAATAAAAAGAACAATATAATATATACTATTAAACAACATGCAAATATTTTCACAATGAACAATAAAATAATTACCTTAGAGAAAAGTGGAACATAACCAAAAATTTTATAATATTGTGTAAAAACATCTTCACACTTCAACAATACAGAAGCAACTGAATTACAAACCGAAATGTCAACAAGAAATCACTTGTTAATGAAACATAGCAAAAAGACGTGCGCCAAAATTCAGCGGCAAATATAAAACCAAGAATAATAAGAATAACAAGTGCTATCTTCTACAAAATGACAAATCCAAGATATTTTGATACGTGTTACTTAAATATTCAGTGTCAGTTCTGAAATTGATCGAGTTATGATCTAGATAAATATATATCATCTCCAAAAAACCCCTTTTCTTATAATTACCTTCATGATCTAAAATTTTTAATTTTTTTTTGCAAATGGAACCAAACTTGCTCTTTCGCAGTGATTTTATGTTAAGGCGGTTCGATACTGTGCAGTCACCAGGTGACTCCTCCAGCAGTGCTTCTACGTTAAATCAATCAAATGCTTCGAAATCACGAAGACTCCTCCAGCGGTGCTTCTACGTTGAATAATCAAACGCTTCGAAATCATGAAGACTTCTTCAGTGGTGCTTCTACGTTAAATAATCAAACGCTTCGAAATCCCGAAGACCTCTTCAGCGGTGCTCCTACGGTAAATTATTCAAAAAATATTCTAAGTTCAAAAACAGCAAAAATATTCTAAGTTCAAAACAGCAAAAATATTCTAAGTTCCTTTTACGGACTTGGAAAAAGACAAAACAAACTCACTAATTGTGTCAGACAGTTGTGCTTACAAACTTAGCACAACAACTCCACGGTTAACACTCTGAAGATGACGCTCGGTATCGGAACTGATAGCGTACTTGGAACGGCTGCTCAGAAGACTTGACTCACAAATAAGTGACTTAAGTCGGCCAGAAAGCCTTATTTATACCCATATTTCAATGAAACCTTACTTAACATGTTTTTGAATTAAATCCATATTAGCGCTAACAATAATATAAAGAAGACATACAGAAAAAAAAAGAAGTAATTTTGCAAATACAAATTTCATTACAATAATAAATTTCATATTACTCTCCTGTCGGATACATCCTCTCCTGATTTTATTTTCTTAATATTAAAATTGTCCTAAATATTAAAATTGTCCCAACCGGTCGATAATATAGTTTATGTCGGTAAGTTGAAACTATCAAATGTCAGGTGTTTTTATTTGTGTCTTGTCAGAGGTCATGAACATAACATCAAAAAATATACAATATACAACATATTTACAGGACAACGGTGGATAACATTCAGACTTTATTATGCAGGGGCCACATTTATGTCTAATGCCGTTAAGTAAGGCGTTATGTGACAATTGACATATTGTCATTGACAATGTGTTCCCTATTGAATAACGCCTCAATTAATAACATTAGACGTAAATGTGGCCCCAGCATTACGGTAAGACACAAGGCATAAATACAGATCATACATCTCAGTTTCTTTTAATTTCAGGTAATTTTAAAACCTAACCTTATTCATCCACATGTGAAATATATTGAACGTATTTAAAACAGTTGGAGACCGATGCACTGACGGTAAGCGATGTTGTATGTTGAAGCAGAGTCACTGAATTTAAAGTTTACAAGGTGCGCAATTGTGATGGACTAAAAAGTTATTGACGGTAGCAGAAGGCTCTGGGATGTGCAACAGTGACAGATTTTAGGGCCTAATTCGTCACAATGCTTGTTAAAAATTGTGCGTGCACGTATTGCTAAAAAAATACACTGTGGCACAGATAGGAATCAGTTAGTTATAATGTCAATCATTTCAAAGCATATGCATCACGCCAAATAACAAAAACATAAACAAAAATTGGGAAAGGTTAACATAGACCTTGATTTTAAAGAATATTGTTGTATATGGTGCTAATCAATAATGCAGTCAATCAAAATAAAAGACTTACATTGAAAATGTTGTATACAGAACAGGACAAACAGAATAATCATGAAATTCTCAGGAGTAGATGATCTAAGAAGATTCTAAAGTATAAAGTATAGAGATGAAAAAAAATCTCATAAGGATCAGAGAAATACAAGTGAATACGATAATTCACTTGTTGAAAACAGTGATGCTGCATATTTTCTGTCATTTATATTCCAAATAAGATGTCAAAGTAACAAATTCTTGTTGCAAGAGCTCTGAAATACTGAATTCAATTGGCCATAACACTTTACGTCCTCCTTCCGTTGCTATGAATCATTCACTACGTTCGAATAACAAACATGTTATTGGAGCTACAAACAATACCATTATTTTATGTAAATAAAATGTCTAAGAAAGCGAAAAATTTAGCAGTTCATCTTTTACTTTGTCTAAAATTATAATTTAATACTCCTAGAGGAAAAATAGTGCATGCTATGCGACATATAGTTCGCATAGTTCTGTGTCTATAGCCTCTGTCACAAAATGATTGCTTTTTAATCTTGATGACATCATAGTAATTGAGGTATTAAGGGTGTTGAAAGGACAATAATGCCTGAGGTCAACAGTGTACTTCCCGAGGGCCTCTGGCCCGAGGTTTGTACGTTGACCGTAAGAATTATGTCCGTTAAACTCTCGTGGTGCCTTCAATGTTCAATATTTCAATGAAAAATTTCAGCAATGTATGTCGTGTCATTGTGATTTCTGTTATGGAAATTACTCTAATTACTTCCTGTAATAATGCCCTCGGGTATTATTTGTTACGTAATAATCCTGGAATCAGTATTTTGATAACAGCAATAATCGGACATCAAATATTATAATTGTACAATCATTAAGTAATATCTTCTTTCCAAGAATGTATGCACTTATTGACAACCAATAAGTGATGGTTGTAAACATTATCTCCGAAAGGCAATAAACCAGGATAAACTATTCACCTTTTGATGTTTGTTGCTTAACTCAAACAACCATTAAATCAGCAATCCGTTGTTGGTCGAAATTGCAAGACACGATGCATCTTCCCATCGCATATCGCTTCCTATTTGTAGGAATGGAAATGTTATGTCCGCCCTACTCAGCATTTGCTTGGAAGTTCAGCGTCGTTTGTTAATTAGTCTAGTTAACTTGGATTCAATGTAAGTGGCGCGGTTGGCCGAATGATTCGCTCAGTTTAATTCCGAAGTGACCGGTCAACTCTTTCGACCCTGTAAATTTGTTCTGTCGACCACCACACTTAACCCAGATTGCTGAAGTTACACCTAACAAGATCCTATTAGGCGCTCACTATTTCCGCCACTAAAGGTGACTAGCATCAATCTCAATAAGATTCAGCAAAGATGATAATTTTAATAAAGGAAACACAAATTACTCGTATAGTGGTTGTAGTATTATGAATGAGTTTTAAAATATCCCCCAGATGTCTCAAGTATTTTTTCAGGTGTGGAAAGCAGTATATTCATTAATTTTGCTGGGTGATGGAATGATTGTGAAAAACGCGTTTATAATTGGGAAAATAGAGCCTCCCCTGTTGTTTTTCGGACGATAAAAGCTGATAAGCTATCAGTATGCACTTCATATTCCAAATGGGCTATTCCAGCGCACATTAAAGTTTCATTTCGAAGCTATTGATCACTATTGAGCAATATTAATGATTGCATTTCGGAAATAATGAACTCTATTTGTAGTTAGGTACGTGTACTGCAAATAATCACAAATTAGCAATACCAATGAATATACTGGAATTCTAATACAATTACATTATTTCTAAATATAATTCTTCTTTGGTCCATTTGGACAATAATAATATATATCATTGGTCACCAATTATTGTGAGATCAATTTTATAGTTATGAATAAATAACCACAATTAGTAGAACTTAATTAATATGAATCTGTCAAGCACTATTTCAATAACTAGGGGAATTTTAGAGTATTGTAGGGACTGAAATTATCTTAGAAATATTGGAGATGACCAATTATCAATAGTATAAATCGTTTATACAAAATATGTAATATGAATGTACCGAATTCAATGTATTGTAATGTAATGTAATAAAAACAAATAGAATGTCACCTCAAGGAAAACTAATCAAGTGTTTTCTCTTTTAAGAAGCTTTGAAAAAGTTCTATGAAAAGTGGAAAAACCACACTAGCTATTTATCAAATTATTCCAAACAAGCGTGAGATTTATAAGTTAGTTTATTTATCATAAACGCTGTAAACTATAAAATAAAATGGCCTTTATGTAGAAGGTGTTTGAAGATGACAATCGAACGGACGGTCGCGTGCTTCAGTGGTTGTCACGAGTTTTGCCGGTCTTGCGTGTTTCCACGGTACTCTATAATCAATTTGGTGCGTAATTGACACTTGATATCGCCCCTAAAGTGGATAACACCAGAGATTTTGACCGAGATTAGCATGGACGATGACTTAAAACGATCTGTTCATTGACAGAATTGCTTCAAAATTAAACAGAGACTGAATTGCTTCTTATTATGCCTCCAAATATTTCTCAACCAATAAGTTTAGTTTAACAAATTGAATATTTTTTGAGACTTTTCCCAGTTGAAAGAGAACAACTCAAAATTAACTTTCTCTGCGTCTCTTGAATATTCCTGTACCATCCAATTAATTGTTAACTCCATAAGGCCTGGAAAGAGTATCGATAGTTAACCCGCATTTTCCAAAAGTATTTCGCTGTTCAAGCCCTTTAATTACTTTTTAATGAAATTCCATGAAGATAGATTGCTAAGCGCACAAATAAAATTAGAAAATTAATCAGGTGAATCAAAATGCGGAGCTATATTGAAACAGAATTGGACCACCATTTAGTTTTTACGTCCAAAGTTTGATGAGTTCCAATGCTAAACTGTGAGCAGTACCCTTTCTAACTTTCAGGCATACATATACGATATAGAATTATCCTTCCGATGCTTGCTATGAATTTTAATCCAAAATTAAACTAGAAACTCGGTTTCATACACGATGAAAAATCTCTTCATTACTTTTGAAGTAGCACATTGAAGTATACTTGAGGTTTGCTAGAAAAACTAGCAGCTACAAACTTTAATTCAAAGTTTCACTAATACAGGACACAATAAAAAATTTCTCAACAAAATATGTAAGAAAAATTTGGCTATCATTTACTATTTTCATCTCATTATCGAGACTCAGTGCTGTGAACTAAGTCTGAAACAGCTAGAACAAGTTCCAAACAAATAAAAGACAAAGAAAGGGTTCGTTCTGTCATCTGGGTAATCTGACAAGCGCAACTCTTTTGAAATCAACTGCTTTTACATCTTAATTCAGACGTAAAATTAAATAATTAGCGACGCCAGGCTGCTACCTGGCGACAGCTGGCTTTGCAGAATCGCCAGTTGCATGAAGCTGCATTGTGAATTACATTGGCGCACGTTCCAAACATGCAACGCAACGGGTTATTATAAGCTATATTGAATTCCTTATTACGTTTTTATAGTAATATTGAACGACACTCCTCATCGTGGAATTAATTGAGAAGACGCACCAAGTTTGCAGCGTTAATTCAAGGATGATCAAAATAGGGTATATTGATGAATCTATTTTATATTTTCAATTCACTGGTCACATCGTTATTACATTATTACAATTATGTTTGAAAGTGCTGTAATCAAGTTTGAAAAAATATTTAATATTGAGAATAATTTTGAGCTGTTCAAACACCGCCATTTTCGCGCGTTCTATGGTTGACGTCAAATATCATGTCCAGTGACATAACAGTACATTGTTAACTACAGGTGTTTCCGTTCTCAACTTATTTCAGCATTAAAAAAGGTCAAAAGTCAGTTGATAAGTATTGCATTGTGCCTGAGTGCAAAATACTATCAGAAATGTACCTGATAATGCCTTTTTCCCAATCCAGACAGGTTTTAAAATACGTAAGAAATGATGTAAGATTATTCGAAGAGATGAAGTATCATAATAAACTTGACAGATCATGGATAACATTATATGTGATTAGTTTTAGCAATGAAATTTAGTGTATGTATGCGGCTTCGTTTAACATTTGCTTGTTTTAAAATCAACAAAAATCATAGGTTATGTTTACTGCTCATCATATTTTGGATTGTATTTATTAAAATAGCGTACATAATGCGTTATTATTAGATAATCACCTTGCAGTGTTCACTCTTTACACTTCAGCGGCCGTAAAATTTGGATCTGGAAGAAAATGAGACGACATCATGAATGGATCTGTTCTTGACAGATTATCCGAATGTGCTCTTACAAAACCACTGTCTTAAATGATTTGTAATCTCAATAGGATGCTAAAATTACACTTCAAAAATTAATGAATTCACAACACACGTTATTACTATGTTTTCTAATCTAAAGCCTGCAATTCCACACAAATGGAAGCAGTGCGCACTTGTTGGCATAGTAGTTGACGTCACATTTCGCTTCAACCAATGATGCTGCATTTTAGAACTTTGAATTCTCTTTGCTAAATTTGCCCTTTTATTCACTAGTTTTGAGCAATTGAAAAGATAATTATTACGAAAATGATGGTTCAGTACAAATGTCCGGCCAATGAAAATTCGGAATAGAAATATTTGAACCAAATTCAAATTTCATCCATATTTCCTATTATCTCAGAATCAGATATTCTTTAAATAATTATACATGTACAGATGAAGAAGATGAATTAATATTAATCACCCATTTCACCCAATGAAGGTGTCAAAAGTAATATGCTAAGGAATCTGAATTGAATATATTAGAAAATATGCTCTAATATTCACAGTAGAATGCTAATTGTATATATATTTTTTTCATACCGTAGTTCTCATAGTTTTTCAGCAGATAATTCAGGTGATAATTAGTGTCATGAAACTTTCAACTAGACCACAAATATCCTTCCTACATATCAGTGACAATAATTTATTTTCACGGTGAAATCGTGGTATAATTCTAGACTTCTTGTATCAGTCCGAATAAAAATAAAAGGGCGTGAAGTATCTAATTTTGTGGAATAATAACAGCGCTATCGGCAGATGATATAGTGTAATGTTTAGTGCTTTCAAAGAGTTGTTCATTGTTGAAATAAAAATCACCATTCAATAAATGAACATGTACCACTAATACAAACACTGACAATTTTTTTCTTACTCACTGTTATTGAGCCTTAACTACAAAGCCACTAACATTTATTTGCAACAACTTATTCATTTATTACATTTAGCCCTTAGCAGATCATGCACTGAATAGTCACTCTATTTTACTATTCACTGTTCACACAGTCAGGTTGTTCGCCCTTATATATATGTAAACCAAACATTCAGAAATTCCTACATTATTCTCAAATGTCGCTGGACACGACTCAAATAGATAACAGGCTCCGCCTGGACAACAAAGATGGATTTGGGGCCTATATCATTTCTACGAATTATGACGCTTTTGCACGTTACAATAACTAAAAAAATCAAATGAAATATAATGGGATAAGTTGAAATACAAAGACTCTTAAGCTGGAATGTTGACCACATCACAAGGTAACACCTAGCGGAGATTTTTAAACGCAAATACTCTAAGCTCACAGCTGTAAGTATGTTCCCTATAAATGGCAGCCTGTAGAAAATTGCTTTCTTTTTCTGTGACGAGCGCCTGGACTTAGATGCAATATTAGTTTAGGTATGTTGAAAAAAACAAGAAATAAATAATATTAGCAGCAACTCAAGAAGACTTGAAATTGGATACCAAAACTTGGAAAAGTCAAGAAAGTATTGCATAAATAACTGAAAAATCATAAATATAGACAAGACAAAAATGGAAGTAACTGCGAAGAAAACATTGAAACATGTATAATATCAAATGGAAAGAGGATTGCAGTATATATAGCAACGTTAACATATGGTTGTAAAACATGTGTAAAACATGAATTAACAAAGTCAAAGATACAAGCAGCCGAGATCAATTCCCTAAAGCAAATAAAGATATCACAAGATTAGACAGAATTGGGAAATATGAGCTACTTAACAAAAAGAAAGAGTTCAGATGACAGGAAGAAAAATATACTTTCCATGAAATGGACATTCAACAAATATGAATCATATTCAGTATGGGATACAAGAATAACAAAAGAAAACGGAAAGCCGGACAATGTGGAAGAAATAAAATTGATTGACAAAAGGCAAACAGAAAAGCAAAAGCAGAATAGAATGAAAAAATGATAGGTAAAATGATTTGAAAGGACTAAATACAGCCTCAACACTCGACAGAATATCTTGAGATTTCCGAAGATATAATAATGCTGATACGCTCATTCATTTAGCATTGATAAGAAGAAATTACAAACACATTCAGCTGTAAGGCAATCATAACGTCGGCAATACATCCTTGAAACCAAGTGACGCTCTTTTGGCGGTCTCGTAAGCGTTATTTACGGTCGGTATGCTCGGGCGCTAATATCAGAGCAACTCGGTGGCGATTGTGCCGGATAGCTAAAGAAGGCAGATAAAAGTAAACGTATAGGGGAAACAGACAATTCTATTGAAAAACAAATATATAGGAAATTTGTACATACGACGGACACGGCTTTGACCCAGAACATAAAGTTGAATTTTTGATGCATCGGATTTTTTGTCGTCGCCGTTGGAGGCTGTCGTAGCTCCACTTGTAAGAAGATACGACGTGGTGAATGGATGCTATAGCCCTGCGGCAGAGGCTAAGGCTGAATGCAGGAGACTGTAGTTTTACGGCAGACGCTACAGTCGCAAAGAATGGCGACTCTGAAGCAGGATCCACAACAGACATTGTTTCTACGGCTCTGAAACAGTATCCACTCGACAACTGGGATTGAATGACCTTGTCAACAGGACGTTACTTACGGAGAATACTGTGACTTTGAAGCAGGAGCCTCAGCGGATGCGGGACGGTTCAGTCGGTACTACTAAAATACACTTGACTATTTATACCCAGATTCAGGTGAACTGTACTGAGCATCTAAACAGACACAAAAAGATTGCCAACATCCTTCATCAAGCAATACGTCAAATGCATTGCACTGATCAAGTCCAAGTACCTTATTATGAATTACAAGTTCCAATCTTGCAACAGAAATCACAATGACAGGACTCACATGGCTGAAAATTTTGATTGAAGTGGTACATCAGTCGGACAATAAACATTGAAGGCATCACGGGAGTTGAACGGACGATAATGCCTAGGGTCAACGTACACATCTCGGGCCGGAGGCCCTCGGAAAGTACACTGTTATTCTCAGGGACTATTGTCGTTTCAATACCCTTGATATCTTAATTATTATATTTTGGTTGAAGATAAAAACTGTTCACATCAATTATGATACTTTTGACAATCTGATCATGATGTTACTTTAGGATTTGCGGGTACAGACTAATAGATATTTAAGTGCGTTGATTGAGGTTTCGTTATGAATTTCACATGAACAAGATCCTGAATACTCGTATTATGTTTCCATAGCGCTCTTAGAGGCACGTGAAGATCAATAGCATCCCATAACTTCCGTGTATGAAGCCCTCAAAATATGAATGCTTATTATTCAAAATTTCCCTGATAATATTCTCATGAACGTCACTGGCGAGCAGTCAAGCTGTGCAGCCATGCAATACAGATCCAGTGAACATGGTCACATCTGCCTCAGCAAATTAAACAAAACACTGCACATTTACCGCACTCTCTTTGGTTTTTTCTGCTAGGAGGGAACAATTTGCAAACCGGTCGCTTGCAGGAAATTGTCCTTTTTCCTTTGCCGTATGCTCATTCTTTATGTTTGATCCATTCGCGCTCCAATGGATGCTGGACCACTTTTTTCTGATTGTATTAAGTTACCGCTACGGATGAGTTCATCAAGAAATTCCGCTAGAGAAACTATAAGAAGATTCTGGGATTATTGTCAAATTTATTGGATCTGCTGAATACTCAAAAAATCTTGTATTTGGTAAAGAACGACACAAGAAGATTGTGGAAAGTGAATTTTTATCGGAATATAAATTTTAAGCTCTTTAAGGCTTTGTAAATTGAACGAATTGCAAAATATTCCTGACGAAGCTGCTAAATTCTTTGGATTTTTGAATTATTTTATACTTGATAATGTGAAGATAACAACACAAAACTGTCAATTGTAGACAATATGGGCAATTGGTTCTCGAAATAAACTCATGTAATTTCTAGAGAGTTACAGTATAATGTTAGTTATCATACCACACATCTTTCTTCGTCAAGTAATGTAAACTGACATTTGATAACACACATAACTCCCATATCTCAGTTTTGGTGGATTTACCGCCCACAAATGCGCCCCCAAACTGCTTAACATAAACAACCCTCGCTTTTATTGTAACATATCGTGGCATCGCATAGCTCTCGGTCGTTTGTAGCTGTAATACGACACCTGAAGTATATTAATTTGTAACGTACCTCTAGGAGGTATAACTGACGTCATGACGTCATGCGACAGCCATTGCTTTGACTCACGGCATATTTCGTGATGTGTAAAGAGAAAACAAGACAAGTGGAGGAACTTTGCCTTTTCGTGTGGGAAAGTAAATATTTTCTTGAGTAATTGGATCAAATTTTGGTATACAATTGGAATTAAAAGTTTCCACATTTAGATGTGTAGATGTAGAGAGAGAAAAGCATGCATATTGACGTCACATCCATAGAAATAGTTAGAAACTGGCATTTCTGTTGGGCGTTCTAGTTTGTCACGCTGAAATTGAAAAAAATAATTATGTTAATCCGATGAATTCCTCAAAATTAATGAAGTCAGCCCTTAGCGGATTATTTCTTTATCACCCTACTTGTTCTTAGCGTTCTTTCACCAAAATATGACAAGAAAATTTGCCCGTTTCAGTTAACCGTTGTTTACGATGAAAGCAGCTCTTCGGAACGCCTTTATATCCGGATTCTGCAATAAAAATTCTAACTTGTTGCCAGCATTTTCTTGAGAAACTCAAAGTATTTTCATAAAGAGGTCTTTGCGGAACACGGTCCGGGAAATCTAGTAAGCCGCGACTCTGAAATGTAATTGTTTAGAGCTCATAACTCCAGATCATTATCATTTCCGGTCCGGGAAAAAATGAATTTTATTTTTCCCTTGCCAAACATTTTTCATCTCGTAATGATATAGATAAACGATTTACCCAAGTCCGTTTAGACTGTAAGCGTGACAACTCCTAATTTATTACAGAAAAAAACATCGTGGATATTTATGGATTCTTCTAGATTTTTTTCTTGGAATAAATATGATCGTAGTTATTGCCCTTTCAAGAATCTAGAACCTTTTTATCACAGTTTATGCCGTATTAAGAATTTCGTACTCAAAGTGTCCAGTTAATTTCGATCTGTTTGTCCACTTTTTTTTATGTGCTAGAATAGCTTTATGTGAGCAATAAGAATCATGATTTGAAAAAGATAATAATAGTGATTTGTGTATCAAGGCCGTAAAAGTCGAATCTGTTGTTTGCAGTCCGAAGCACTTTTGGTCGTGCTGCACATGTTTCTCAGGCGATTATTACGAGATTCAGATTGATACCAAACTAGAAACTATTTGAATAATTTGTGAAAGAAACAATTGACAATCGTTCAAATATCACCTATGACACTTCTATATACTAGAATTATCTCCGCGAAAGCTTCAACACGATAGATTCGAACTACTTAATTTGATAAAACAATTGACGAACGTTTCATGTGATGTCCAAATATGAGTCCAAACTACCGAATTATCCAAGGATCAATTTTAGTCATTCCATATTCAATGATAAATATTACTGTCTACAAAATAGACGTAAAAACTAAAAAGTTCCATCAATAGAGTTTTGGTACCACTGGTTGAAAAAGTTCATCTTTGAACTTGAATCTAGCTTTTTGATGAAAAACTTGAGTATAAAATTCCAGTCGCAAATTCGTACGCATTCTCAAGTTATTTTATCATATATGCCTGAAAGACAGACAGACAGACCGCCTTTTCTTGAAAATAATGTTTTTTTAGTACAATAGGATCTAAAACGTGAGGATTCATCAAGATTTTAAGCTGTCTAAAATCACGATTACAATTATTTAGGTGGGGTGTTTCATTTCTTCGGGTACATACGTTGTTTAGTATGTTGATTACGAATGTAAAAATTTTTTCAGATTTGAGAAATTAATGTTCTAAGTAAGGAAAAAAATCATTGCCTCTGCCACTGGATGGATGGTTATGTCAAACTTTGATAAAATACAATGTCTATTATTGAATAAGTGCTAATAATTGGATTGCGTCATCAATAAGGTAATGTGATTTTATTTTGTTCGTAGTGAACTGGCAGATTTGTTCCGTTGGTAAATGATACAATAGGTACTCGACTTAATAAAGAAAGTTGGTGATTTATTTTGAAAATGAGTGACGCGAACGGATTTGACAGTAATAAATTAGTGGATATAGTGCTAGCATAATATGGAGAGCTTGGCGATATCCTGGACATCGTAAGTTTCAAGCAATTTCTATAATAATAATCATATATCTGAATTTCATGTGATACACTTATTTCTACATATCAATATCTTTAAAACTACCACCAATTGTAAACTGGTTTCATTGGAAATAATTAAATTTTGTTCTTTCATTTCACTTGTATTTTGTAATTTAGGTTATCATTTACTTGTATTCTGATTTTTCAATAAGACAAGAAATCCAGTGCAGTACTGAAAGAACGTTGCAAGAATTCGATCCGTAATTTGACGAATTTTTTGAAAAATTCCCTTGGATTAGTAATCAACATATCGACCATTATATCCTTAACGTATGTACCCGAAGTTATTAAACATCCTCACTGATCTCTATATAACACTAGATTGAGTTTAGACCGTATTCTGGCATCTGAAAGCGGCCCCGGTTGAACGGTGGCCTTGACAGTAAAACTGAGGATTTGTGTTTCTATTCGGCGGCAAATTCAAAACACTTATAGAAGACACTCGATGAAATTCAAAGTATAATGCAAGTAAGATGAAGAAATTATTCTCAATATATATTAAAATACATATATTAATAATCAAAAAAAGTTTGAAATTGTTATAATAGTTGAAATATTTATTAATAGTTAAAAATATTTGTGAACTTTTTAGTGTCAGCGTTTTAACTATTTTTTAAACATTGTAGTTTAGTATTATTCAATCCGTTCAATAGTTTTATAAATTTTTGTTACCTAAAATTTTAAACTATGAATTTACCTATATGAATAAATGAAGTGCATTTCTGCGATAATATTGCCTATTCAAAACTAATAATTTTAAATATCTACTACACATGATTGGAGAATAATAATACATTTAATAATCAAGATTTTATTGTTCGTAAGTAAGCACAAATTTGCAGTCCAGCGATCTTAATGAATCGGCTTTATTTCCGCAGAACATGCATTTGAACACCATGATTAAAAAATTGCGTCCCAACACCATACTGAACTGTCACCAACATATGTCACCAATTGAACACAGAACCTCACTTTTGCCAAGATGGCGACGCTCAATTGGGGCCGCATTCCAGCGACCTAAACCCAATCCAGTGTTTATTAGAGATCAGTGAACATCCTGCAAGGAAGTAAAAAGCCATTCAGAAGTACTTTTGTATGTTATTATGTAAATACATTAGATATATCATGCGTCAATGCTGCTATCTCTTGAATTGTGTACTTTGGTCGATATGATCTCGGCCTGATACCTCTTCAAACGATTTTTATATTTTGCTACTCATTTATTCCATTATAATAAATATTATGCGTTTCCATAGGTAAATTCACATTATTTCTTGGAAAATTCTGCCACACACATTTTGCCGTAATAATCGGTGTCATTGTCATCGGTGTAACGATTGTATTTGTAACAACTCTAAATATAAAAGCAAAAAAAAAAAAATTATATTGTGGATGCGATGCGAATGCGAGTACAAATGAGAATGCAACATACCTATTGAGCTTTGACGTAGGGCAACGTCTCTTTCGGCAATATAGGAAGTAAAATAATGCAAAATCTACCATGCGTGTCACTTTTTGATAAATTATATCATCCAAATTAGTAACACTGGTCAACACAGAAAAATTTTCCAGAATTCTGTTGATTGTTTTTGGTTCAATTGAGGGTGCTGATTTCGAAACTAGCACTGGTTTTTTTTTAGCAGCTCTTGTTCTTGAATTACATACAGGCTATGAATTTTTACGGAAATGTATACTTTTACACACTTAAATTGATTTGAATCCATAGAATATTTTTTTTTATAGGACTTTCTGGAATAAAGAGCTAGCTCAAGGTCCCGACGAAGATTTGAGCAATAATATGCCATCATACAAGTGTCCCATCATCCTTGGTATCGTTCCTCCATAATTCGTATCTTGATGAAATATTTTATCCTGTTCCTTACTAAAATCTCCAAGAGTTTTAGGAAATCTATCCAAATAAGCATGTTAATGATGAACTTTAATGTTCTTGTTACATCCAAAATATCTCAGATTTGACAATATGTCCTGTACCAATTGTAAATAGTTTTTTCTACAGTTACTATGGAATGATACCCATTCCACACGCTGTAGCGTGCGAAATAGGGGTCATTGCGCACGCTCAGGGATTATCTTTTCATTCCTCTTCAAAATGAAGTTAATATGAGTGATTTTATTAACATTTATTCCATGAATTGGAATGAGATCAATGGAGCAAATTTCTTCCCAAAAAATGGTATATTTTGGTTATAGATATTAGCGCGGGAATCTTTGACTGTAGAAAAAATAATATCCGTCACTCGTGCGAATCGATCATACCATGCGAATGTAAATAATTCAGCCACGAGACGAAGTCGAATGCTTGGATTATAAAAACTAATTTTTACCAAAACAGGACATAAAAATCTACTTCTTGAATGTTAATGAATGTGGAGATTTCAAATATCTCAGGAACTAGAGCTGCCAAGAAAGATTTGGTATGATATATGGAATCACTACATCAAAATACATTGAAATTGACATCAATATCTTTGGAAAATTTCATAAAGTCGTGAATGGTTGACCAGTGAATCGCAGAATAATGAACCGCAAGTTTATAAAAAGCTTATTCATCTGATTTATCAAAAACTAAATTCGACTTTTGAATCCTAACCCTGGAGTTCTGTAGCATTCATTTGAATAATAACCATGGTATAATGAATTTAACGCTCATAGATGATGGACTATAAAGTGTCATTTATCATAATACTAGCTGAAATCTATTAATATTTTGGTATAAAGGTTGAATAATAATAATGTGGCTTAGCACTCCCTGTGGAGTTTTGCCGCTTGTAAATGGAGCTTTCCAGATACATTATTCTGGAGAGGATCACTCTCCATTCCTGATTCTAGATGTTATTCGCTATATTAATCCATGTATCTTCATTGTTTTCTACTTCCACTGTTTTCAGATCTTCATCTACCACTTTTATCCATGATAATCTTGGTCTCTTTTTCTTCTTCCTGCTATGTTCCATTCTAGGATTGACTTTATTGTGTCTTGTTTCCCAGCTATTCATACGTGTCTGAGTCATTTTATTCTCTGCTGTTCCAATTTTTTTTCTATACCGTGATTCATTCTTGATTTATATTCGTTTTCTGATACTTTTTCTGGCTCCAGTATTCTTCCCACGATTTTTCTTTTCATTATTCTGGACACTTTTTGGTATTTTTTCGTCATTGTCATTGTCTCGACGGCATAGAATACTATTGGCCTTATTATTGTCTCATATATTCTCATTTTTGCTATTTTCAACAAGGTATTATTTCTTAATAGTTTTTATTTACGTAGAAAAGTATGTTTGTTGTTACTTTCTCATTTTTTATTTCTGCTTCTCTATTCCATTTATTTGTTATTGTGATATCTAGATATTTGAATGTGTCTACCCTGGCAAAAGTATATTCTTTAATCTTCATTTTGTATCCTTTGTTGTTCCGCCGAAATTCAATATTTTTGTCTTATTGATATTTCTTGTGCAATTTCTTCCATCGTTCGTCTATTTTTCATTATGATCTCTATATCATTAGCGTATGCTATTATTTGTCCTGCTTTTGCTCTCAATGTTCTTTTTCTATGTGTTGTAGCACATATTCTAATGCTAAATTTAATAGAGTTGCTGGTAACGCATCTTCTTGTCTAACTTTTTTGCTCAACACCAAATCTTTTATTTCTCCTTTCATAATACTAATTTTCATTTTTCTCATTGTCATTGCTATCAGTTTTCTCAGTTCTCCTGATATTTCTGATTGTTTTAAAGCTGTCATCAGTTTTCCTCTTTTGATTGAGTCAAAAGTATGTTTGAAATCCACGAACAGTATCTCATGTATGGCGTCCGTTGTTGCTAACCTTCTTTGCATCATTGTAGACACAATTTTTATGACGTTTCATTTTTTCTCGATATTCGAAATATGAGCTCATATACATGTGTAGCGTTTCACCCCCATATTCTTTGAGTTCTATATTGATTGTGTCTTTTCCAGGGGCTCTCTTGTTGCCACTGTTTTTAAATACATCTTTCATTACTCTTAAAGTAGGTTCTACTATTGTATCTCTGTTGAATATTGCAAGAAAAAGCTGTCATAATTCTAGAGCCTATATCTTCTTGAATAATGATCGTAAAATAATAAACCAAACGCTAGCGGAAAGCTTACTGATTACTATTCATTTCAAATGCATTTCAACCTTCCCTTAAGTACGGTAGCATGATATACAAAAATGAGACGAAATTTTATAAGACTCTAGCAAAGTCTTCTAAAATAATAGCTCCAGTTTGAAAAACCAAAGGCTGATAGGAAGCTTGCTGTTTATACATAAAACAAGTTGTATTTTTTCATCATATGATTACGATGATATAGCAAATTAGAGCCTCACTATTTAGAAATTTGTATCTCTGGAAATAATAATTGTAGAATAATAAACCAAAGTCTGACGGAAAGTATATATAGTTCTGTTCATCATGAAACCAATTTTCATGCTTTATCCCACAATTTTTGACGTATTTCTATGTCTTTTGTTGCAGCACAGATATAACTGCATCCCTTTCCTCTTTTCGTTGAAAGTTTAACATCAATATCAATAATTATATGATTTCAGCAAATTTAATGTTCAAATCTAAAAAATTACAGCTGTTTGCTCCTCGACTGTTTTTAGAGTCCCAGGAGCTATCTTAGAAGTCATAGAATTCTTTTACACTAGTATACATTCTAAAAAACCACAGACAGCTTTGGAGAAACCATTGAAACTCATTAAGAACAGCGAAAGCTTGCGTCGGACAGGTGTATCAAATTAAACCTGCATAAATACTGCAATGTTTACGCTTCATTGGTCAAAACATCACAAAAAACATCTGCCTGCGCTAATTATGCGGGTGGCAGTTGTTTGATTTCGAATATTTTATTTATAATTTGTTCCTATAAACTATTTTCTGGATGAAATACCTCAAATTTGAACTGAATGGAGGTAAACTTCTCGTATTCATTGTTTGACAAACGATCCAATTCTCGGCTATTTTCACTCCTGTCACATTCGCTGAAACGTGGTTGCATTTTTCAAAAAGATGTTTCATTTTTTGTTCTGTACACTGACCACGTTTATCCCTGATCCTCTGGGTTCCAATTTCAAACTATTTTAGTACTGGAATGTCGCCATATTTATGAGTCTGCCGGGATTTACAACTGAACTTTGTTTGCGACTGTATTAATATTTTATGGATTATTTCTCAACTTTATTCTTGACTATAATTACGTCTCGTAGTTATAACGAAGTTAAATTTGTTCATAACTTAGATTAGAGTTAGTTATCTACACTAGATTACCAACTGATTTGGTTTGCATTATGAACTGTAATTTAGGAGATTCATGAGTTTTTCGTACATATCGTATCCTTCAATCATCAATTTATTATGTTCTCCATTCCGATGAGACACTCTTAAATGTTTTCGAGTTAACATCAACCAATTCCACATTACCCAGCGCTATAAACGCACTAAAAATCATTCTAGAACATCTTTCATTCACTGAAAACAAATTGGAAAAGTTTATCATATATCCCATAAAGCAAAGCGAGGCAAATGCGCTCAAATGCAGTTCTATAAATACCGAACGCATTTTTAGCAAGTCATGTGCTGCGGTTAGAGCCGAATTCGCTTTACAAAAATCCCAAGTTATTATACAACTCGCTATGTGGTTAAATGGCCCTTGAAATAGGTCCGTGGTCAAGGAACATATTAAACTTTCAGGAGGAGATACATTACTCGCGAAGGGATGACCCTTACCGCAAACGTAGCGAGAGTGGGATACGAAACCATTCCGCAAAATTTCAAATTTATTGTGTATACATTTCTGTATTATGTAGATGGTTTTATTCGATCCTTTAACTTCCAAACATGACAACAAATCATGTTTTGGGTTTAAACAGTACAGCTATAAATTTCAAAACTTCAGGGAATTCTAGTCTTGACAAAACTTCAGTTTTTGTAGCATATTTCGAGATTTTATACCATGAATATGGTATATATGGATAATGAAATATGGATACTGACTTGAAAAAAAATTGGGGTAGAAAATCCATGCATATATTGAAACTTTTTTATATAAATAAACAAAGAATGTTGTGTGTTCCCAATATGAAACAAATTTTTAATGCTCTGCATTTTAATATACAGGGGATATTGTCATCAACTATTTTATTACACAGACAAATTGAGTTTGTGTTCATTCATTTTGATATATTTTTGTATTACTGTAATATTATTGTCGTTTCAATTATTAAAACCTGCTTGTCATATTGATGAAACGATAAAATTTTAATCATTTGCGGTTCTAGATGGAATAATATATTTTATTTTATTGTCTTTTTCCTGTGAAAGTACTTTGCTATTTTACATATTGTAAATTTCAATCAACTAAATAAATAATGTTGGACCCGTACCACTATAAATATTATATTTTTGGGAAGAGAAAAATAAAATGAATTTTGAACGAAATACAAAAATTCAGTTGAAAACAGTCGAATGATTGAAAGTTGCTCAACAATTTTATAAATAATTGATTAATTGATGTCACTAGATAAACATTTTGGAGATTCTGATTACCTTCATGATTTGAGAGAATTCAAAAGAATACCAAAAGAACAAATAACAAAAAACTTTCAAGACTCACACACAGTCCTGCGAGTAGGTGAAAGTAGTAGCTTTCAACCTAACGAATTGTATAAAGTATCACAAACTTTGATCCTAAATTGTACCTTGGCCTATTTCCAAGGTGGCAATAGAAAATTAAAAGAGGTAATGTTTCCTTACTATTTGGTAGCAAAAACTTAATGTACTTCTGATGGACACTTAATTTAAGTATTGGAATATCCTACCTTAAAAGTGAAGACCCAGGCTTGCTATTAATAAGGGCACCGGAAATAATTTACCTGAAAAATAGGAAATGGGAGCCACTCTCAGGAAATGATCAAAGGAGAAAAAGATGCTCTTCTAGAAGACAATAGCGACAGCAAAAAAAGAGAAATAAAACATAGACGTCGAAATCAATTATGGACAAAATTATTAATTTAAAGCAAATAATTCCAAAAACCATAATTGAAAAAATTTGGTAGCCTACAAAAATGGTTAAAGCTATAATACAAAACAAAATCTCACTGCAACAGCCAGACGCTTAAAATTACGTTACAAAAACTAGCTAAATATCCTCTTCAGGCGGAACTCAGGACTAGTATTGGCAGAGAAGGTAGATGACGAATTGTTAGCCAAAAAAACAACGTCAGACAAGAATGTTTCCTGAATTAAGTAAAGTTGATCTTGCGTCCTTTAGGGCTTTGATAAATGCCCAACGGTCCTTGAAGGTGCTGAGGTTGGTCGTGCGCCTGGTAATCAACTTCAGGACGTATACTTATTATTATAAACTTCTTAAATCTCTTAATACCCTTTCGGGTGTCGAGATTGTTCTTGTTTTAATTATTTGCCTTGATTACTATTCTATCTTGTTGATTATCTCTTTCCATTTTTTTCTGTCCCTTGCTAACTTCTTTGCTTCTTGGCCGCTAATGTTGTTTTTTGTTAATATCTCTTCTATATTATTTTCCCATGTCTGTTTTGGTCTTCCCCTTTTCTTCTTGTTTTGTATCCTTGCATTCCACACTGCTTTTGTTTGTTTATCTTCGGGCATTCTTAATAGGTGACCATACCACGCCAACTGTTTCTTTTCTATGACATTATGAATGCTCTCTATTTGTACTCTTCTTCTTATATCTTCATTCTTTATTTTATCCATTATCGTGACTCCTTCCACTCTTCTTAAATATTTCATTTCCGCCGCCTGTATTTTGGTTCTTATTCTCTTATTCATCAACCATGATTCACTACCATATATTAATATAGGTCTATGCACTGTTTTGAATAGAGTCATTTTTGTCCTTTTCGTTATATGTTTATTTTTCAGTATTATTTTGTTGATTGCATGAAAATTCCTATTTGCTTGCTGAATTCTCGTATTTATTTCCTGCTCTAAGCTTCCTTTATTATTTATTGCTGCCCCTAAGTATTTAAATGTTTCCACTTGCTCTATTTCTTTCTCATTCAGTATTATGTTTATCCTTAAATTCTCCTTTGATATGACCATTACTTTCGTTTTTTCTACATTTATCTTCATATTATGTTTCCTTAGCTCTTCGTTCCATATTTCTAAATTACGTTTCATATCTTCTTCACTCTTTGCCATCACTGCTAAGTCATCTGCGAACGCGCATTCTGATAATGAGATCCTTTTCAACTTGTAATGTCCAACCTCTAACTTTTTTATTTTATACTTAATATTCTTCATTATTTGGTCTAAAAATATAATAAATAGCAATGAGCTTAAAGCTCCTCCTTGTCTTAATCCTTGGGATGTTTTGAACTCTTCTGATGTTGCGTTGCCAGTTCTTATGTAGTTGGATGTTGTTTCGTATATGCTTTTTATTGCTGTTAATAACTGTTCTCCAATTTTTCTTCCTCTCAATATATTCCACAACTTAGTCCTCGGTACTCGGTCAAACGCTTTTTCCAGGTCCATAAATGTGATATACAGTTTTTTGTCCGTTTTCATTATATTTTCTATCAAGTTCCTTATAGTGAATATGTGGTCTTGTGTCGAATGTCCCCTCCTAAACCCACTTTGCGATTTTTCCATTGTTGTTTCTATCGCAGCTCTAAGCTTGTTTTCGAGTATTGCTTCGTAAATTTTCGATGTTGTGCATAAAAGTGATATGCCCCTATAATTCTCACAATTTTTACTGTCTTCTTTTTTATGTATGAGAAATATTACTGCTTTCTCCCAGTCTGAAGGTATTTTCCCTGTTTTCCAGATCATGTTTAATATATGCAGCAATATTCTTTCAGGACGTATAAATGTTCTTCTTAATTTCGTAGACGTGTTAATGTTCTTCTTAACGTAAAGTTGGCCAGAAGCTAGTCTCAAATGGCCACGGGCTCCTAAAATCCCTAACAGTTCACACTGAGAACGAATAGCCCAACCAGTATCTAATTCAACTGGAACAAGAGGTTCCTATAAAAAAAATTGGAGAGCTCTCTTCGAACGTGAAGCGTCAAACTTGAATAAATGAATTCAGATTTGAATTGAAAAACGAATAAACTGTAAATTCAGTAAAAATGATCAGTAAAGTCGGTCATTTGCCTGATTTTAAATTGTGCACTGAAAATTTCCAAAGAAGAAGAGAAACTACGCTAAGCATTAAAGAGACGAGAAACAAAGACAATACAAAGACTAGCAGGACAAGAAAAAAAATTATTAGCGACAAGTCGAAAAATTTACAAACGTGGTTCGTTACAAAAAAAAATTGGATCAATCTTAACAAATTCGTATGATTTTCCAGCTTAATAACGGGAACTAAAGCCCACAACAAAATGTTTTAAGCTTTAGAAACCAAAAACTACACAAACAACGTAAGAAACTGAACTACGAGTTGTTGAATGACAAATCCGCAACGTGTTGGATCCAAAATATAGTTGAATAATGTATTATCAACCAATTTCACTAATCATTTATACATCAAACATACTCAGGTGAGGAAAGGTAAAAGAAAAAACAAAGTTAGCCACAAATCTCGTAGGTTTTTTACTTCGAATGTATATATAAAAAAATCGCGTATCACCGAATCGATATCCACCTGATCGCGTTTGGTAGTGAATAACATTTAAAACAGAAATACAAAAGGCGGTAAATTACAGACAAGGAATGTCTACTCTTGTAGACGGAATAGTATGATGAACTAGGGCAGAAAGCAACCAGAGCATGTGTACGAAACACTCTCAATTGTAATGATTGTCAAAACAAATCTGAATATAAAAAAACAAAAATAATTAAACGTATATTCCCGAGGAAGGACAACAAATTATAATAAGCTCCCAAAGAAGAAGAAAAAAGGCCAGCTCCTTCGACGCTTCTGTAAAATTTAGAAGAAAAAAAAAATATCTAGAACAAAGATATCAATTAAGTATAAAAGTTTCAAGGTTGTAAAAAGGTTCTGAACACAAAAAAACTAACAAAGAATTACCGATGTGAGAGATAAATTTGGAAATCAAAAGGTAAACCACGCGGGTCGCCTTCAAACAAAATCACTATCAAAAATTATACTAAATTTAGAATAACGTGGACAAAAAATAAATAAAATACTTAAAAAATCATAACACTGATCTTATTAAAATAAAACGACCACAAAATTTATGACAACTATGAAAATCACAAGACTGCTCTGAACAAATCTATCTGCAACAACCGCTCAGGAACCAGAGAGGGCGACGAAGACGCGCATGCTCCCCAAATTAGCGCCCTTCAATCAAGAGTCATTAGCAAGTTTCAATTTGAAAAATTAGTGCAAATTTGTTATACAGATGGCGACATAGAAATGGAATGAACAAAAAAATTGTACAAAAAAGACGTAAGACGAAATTTTTGTAACAAAATGTACCAGACTTCATTAAAAATGTGAAACAATTTCATTCAATCATATTTGTATTTCCGCAGATATTCTGATTAAACTGTACATCGCGTTACATCTAAGTATGTAGATCACAGTACTCCACACATTTTGATTATCTCAATCGAGTCCAAAGGTACAGCTACAAATTCTTAATGTTATTTATCAGGTAATGGCGCTTGTATTTTTCGAGATATTCGAATAATGATTCTTATTACATTAGAATGGATCTTGCTGAATCCGATATTTTTTACTGACTTCAATTATCTCAATTCGGTTAGAAGATACAGAGTCAAACAGTGTGTGCTTCTGATCAGGCTATTCTCTCCTCCGTTCGCTACTCAAGCAATACAGCGTGCGATCGTAGCAACCTTATAATGTTCATTACAACAGAAATTATCAGAATCGATTCATCTTGATATATTTTATTCTAGAAAATACAAATTTTAGCATATCAAGGTCCCATATCTCAAAAATAAAGCATTATTTATAATTTTAGAAATACTTTATCACATTTCGTTGGAATTTCAATAGAACAGATTTGCTCCATGAGATATTTAGGTCTTGAATAATGAAAACTTCCGAGTATAATTACTTTTGGACCCATACCACTATAAATATGCAAGAAAAATTTATAAATGACTCAATATATGATATCAGTCAGATTTTTTAACACAATGATTGATCCTACAATAAATAATATGAACTCGAGATTAATGTCATAAAATAAACATTATATGATTTGAGAGAGCTCAAAAATATACCAGAAGAACAAATAATAAAAAAATTTGAGATTAACACACAATCCTGCAAGTGGGTGAAAGAAGTGACTCTCCGTCTTACGAATTGTGTGGAGAATTATAAACTATGGTCCTAAATGTATCAGATTTCATTAGAGATGTGAAATGACTGTTTCAATACAAAATAGAAAATAACGAATTCAAATCTAGATATTCACATTGTCTATTATATTTTGATATTATTGACAATTTTCTATTCTCACTTTTAAAACAGAAATATCTTGTCAGTTCAGTTTATGAGTGATTTTAATCGATTTTATTGAGTGTGTAGGACAACATGTTCTTTACAAATTCTGATTATCTTGTTTCGTTCAGAAGATACAACAACATTGTGCTACAATAATAGTCGATTCTGGAAATATTATTGAGTATTGAATTTCAATCGAAGATATTCTCACTAAACTCTGCAATACGTTACATCCAAGTATGTAGATCAAAATACTTTCCGCACATTTTGATTATGTCAATCGAGTCGAAAAGTACAGCTACAAACCTTAAATTTTATTTGTCAATTGATGGTATGTGTATTTTTTGAGATATTTCAATATTAATTCTTATTACATCACAATTAATCGTGCGGAATATGATATTTTTAACAGATTAAAATTATCTCAATTTCGTTTAGGAGATACAGAGTCAAACAGTGTGTGCTTCTGATCCGGCTATTCTCTCCTCCGTCCGTTACTCAAGTAATACAGTGTGCGATCGTCGCATCCTTATGATGTTTATAACAACAAAAATTATCAGAATCGATTTATCTTGATATATTTTATCTTAGAATATACAAATTCCTGGATATTTAGGTCTCATATTTTGGAAATTAGGCAACATTTGTAATTTTAGAAATACTTAATCACATTTCGTTGAAATTTCAACAAGATATCTCCGTGATTCATTGAACATATCTGCTCCATGAGATATTACAATCCTGATTAATGAGAACTTCTGAGTATAATTACCAAAACGTATTTTCTGTTCATGGAAAAGTATTTGTTTCCGTAGGAATTCGAGGATTATTCTATTGCGAATGTAATATAACGTAGCTCTTATACTGGAATCCGTATATTTGCTCCATTTGTCGAGCACTTGTGCCAAACAGTGTATAAGGGTGGAAATAATGCTTACTCAATTCAAGTAGATTGCAGGCTTGATCTACTCTTTATTACATGATTGCATTTATATTATATAAGTTCTCTTAAAGAATGTTTTGCAGTTATAGTCTGTAGGTACTCTTTTGGACTTGATTGAATATTTGTATGAAAAATATCTTCATTCCTTCCAGATCCGTGTCTACATTTAACGAATATTGAATTCTTTGCTAGAAGGCAGATAAATGGAGACCATTTGGTTAGTAAAATAAGATCTCTTTATATCTTATGCTTCTATCATTGTTACAGTCAGCAGCTTCCATTTATGTGCAACATCTTATCATTTCAAATTCAATATTCGTTTCGCGACAGTCACAGAAACACTAATCGTAAAAGCTCAGCTCCAGGTATTTCAGCTACACTCCACCTGATTGAAAACAGAAAGTTTTATTCTGAATATTCAGTATTCAAAAGCGAATAGAAACAAATACTTGTACGCTGTTCCGGAATGAACATTCATTGAATGTCTATTATATTATAATGATCATTATTTAGTTTATGTTGTGGTTTTCGTGAAATAGATTTGAGGTTGAGTGATTCATGCAAAGTTTCTGTGGAAGGACTTTCAGAATATGTTACCCTCAAAATTTATATTAATTTGTTAGTAATTCATGCTGAAAAGCTCAAGATTGAAGATATTTCAAACTCCTCCTAAATTCAGCTTCAGTTTGCGTTTCTTCCGCGCACATAACAATAAAGAAGCCCTACACGATATGAAAAGAAAATTGCTTGATATCACCACCGTGCCTCCACCTAAAAATATTCAAACGGCGTGTAGGAATAAGTTGGATAACGACGATAAAATAAACGTTCGCAATGGTTGGCATTGTTATAAAACTACGCCTGCTTGGGATACATGTATGCAACGTAGGTTCTCGCGCGCCATTTGGTTTGCAGATGCGGCCTTTGGTCGCGGTTGCAGCGCACAAAAACTACGCGTTTCACGCACCAGTTATACATGCGTGTGCTGCTGGACGAATCTTCCGCCCAGCGGACTCATATTTTCACGGTTTGATTTTGAGCGTCAATTGTGGCCAGTTCGGTTTTAATTTGCAGATATTCTAATAGAGGTTGGGACTTTGAAGTTCAATATGAAAATTTGAAATCCATATTTTCATTGGAAATAACTACTTTTGGCACAGAATTGATATAACATAGATTGAATATCAGGATATGGATTTCAACTACGTGATTCAAAATTATACGAAGAATCTTGTAATTATTATGGTCAAGTATTGATTGAACTGGTGTATCGAGGGCTCTGTATCAATTACATATTAGATAGGTGTCGACAACTTGGCCGATTTATAATAATTCAATGTGAATGTAGGTGGTGATAAATATACATTGGAATAATTTGTGTCCTGATTTGTTCTTGAATACAAATAAAATGAATTCTTTGGTAAAATATCACAGCAGGTGGCAAATATTTTCCTGGATCTTCCTTTCTGCTTTGTTTTTACTGTTCTTGCTTTGTACACTCTTCTTGTTGTTCTTTCTTCTCCCATTCTTTATATAAGTCCCCACCATCTCAATTGTCCCTCCTCTATTGTGTTTTCTATCGGTTCTACATTCAGTGTCTCTTCATATTTCTTGTTTCTTATCCTGTCCAAGATTGTTCTCCCTTCTATTTTGCTCAGGAATCTCATTTCTGTGCTGTTTAATTTACTGTGTTGTCTTTCTGTTGTTGTCCAGGTTTCTGATCCGTATGTTAGAATAGGCACAGCTATTTCTTTGTATATTTGTGTTCTGATTTCCTTTGGTTTTTCTTTATTTTTTAGTATGATGCTCTTCAACTCGTTTAATAGTTTCCCTGTTGCTCCTGTTCTTTTCCTCATTTCTTCATCTAGTTTTCCACCATAGGTCAGTAGTGTTCCTTGATACTTGAACTCTTTGGCTTGTTCTAGAGCTTTTCCTTGTATCTTGATTGTGTGATTTTCTGCGTATGAACATCGACTTGGTTTCATCGCGATTCATCTTCATGTTTATTTCTTCTAGGAGCTTTTTAAATGATTCTACATTCTTGGTTTTGGTCAAAATTGTTTTGGGTATCTTGTGAAGACATATATTGTAATTCAGAGCCCTAGTATGTGGGGTACATTCAGAATAGATTGTTTTGAGTTATATCGTAAGGTGACATTCCGCGGAATGGTACTTTTCCAGCCTGAGCCGGAAAAATATTGATATGGAAACAAATTTATGTTGTAACAACATTCCATGACTTCGTTTTATATTTATCATTCGATTGGTAATAAGTTGAGTCTTAAACACACAAGACTTAATCTCTTTTGAACATATTAGAAATTTATTCGTCGAATCACGATTATTTCGCTGAATAATCAAGCATAAAGCATGAAAGTATGAATATCTGCAAGTCTCCTGTCGAGTTGAACATATATCAAATAGAGTAAAAAACTGTGCAATTTCAAGAGGCGTCTCATTTATCTTTTTGACTGTCATAAAAGTTGGGATAATTTTAGCCTCTCTGATCAAAATACTGGCTGCATTCCCTCGAAATAATTTTGCAAAATTGCAGTGATTAAATTCTGCTGGAGCGCTACAACGTTCATTTCACCGAAGAGAATTCAAATTCACTATATGTCGAGCATAAATTATATCTACACTTTTTTGTAGAAGCTCCTATCGACATATTGAAGCAAAGCTCTGGAATAGTCTGTTCAATAATTTTCATGGAAAAGTCGGCATAGCTTTGGAATATTTTCAACAAATGGGAATCTTAGGGAGTCTTTCATCAATACCTGAATTTATATAGATGGTATTTGCAAGAATAGTGTGAATTCAAGCATTTGGACATGACTTCAATTGATGACAAAAATTGATGTCAGAGTATTTCAGTACCTACTGTTACATCCTAAGCATTGAATTTTTTCTACGGTCTGTACGAACGAACTGTACGAGAACTCAGAACAGATATTTTCATTCGGTTCAACAAATACCGTAAAAAATATAGATTCTTGGAGAAACTAGATTTAGGTTACTGCCACCAGTTTAAACGATCATATCTCCAAGGATATGAAATCAAGGAATCAAGTATTATTTTAATAATCTATACATTTTTCAGAATTTTCTTCATTAAAAACGACTTTTGATTTTTAATTCTGTATATTTATTGGAAACTTTGAAGTTTCGTTCCTTTGACCAAGGATCTTCTTCAGAAAACAATAATACAAAAGAAAACAGGGCAAGCAACTAGATACTAAGAATATACAAAATACTAGATGTGATAACGTGGATATCACTCCTAGACAATAAGAACAAAATTCTCTGGCATTCACCCAAGGCTTGAGGAGAACCACGTGAAAATCCCAAACAGAGGAATATGTCCTACTTGGTACAGCTCCGCACACATCCCAAATCACAAAATACACGACATTTCAACAAGACAGCGTAGCGCTACTCTTTGCTATTGGTTTGGCCCACAACTGCAGTGTCAAATAGTCTTCAGTGTACATTATAATTCAAAAAATACACAGAACTATACCAGCTAAAACAAAGTCATTAAATATGTGTGTTATTGATTACAGAAAGCCAAACATTTGATTATCAAAACCATCAGTATGGTTCAAGTTATTTGGATGTTCAAGTATCTCAATTGCTTCTCTGACCAATCTACCATGATGAGCATCTTGCGACTATTCTTGTTTTTTCAAACTTGATGTCTTGCGAAAATTCGATGGCATAATCAGCTACAGGAGATTTATTTGGATGGTTCAATCTTATGCATCTCCTATGTTGAACAATGCGAGTGTTCACAGTTCGGACCGTCTGTCCAACGTAGACTTTCCCACAGGAACAAGATATCTTATATATGCCTGAAGATTGTAGGGGAATCACGTCCTTCACAAGTCTCATGAACTGCTTGATTTCTATCCCCGGAGCGGAGGACATTTTGAAATTATATCTTGACAAGATCCTTCTTATCTTCTCTAAAACATTGCTCACATAGGGTTAAGAAACCTATTTTTTACACACGCTAGTATCCTCAACAGTAGTATCGGTAGACTTGGGTCGAAGAGCCTCTCCAATGAAGTGATAAGTGAAGCCATTTTCCTGGAAAATCACTTCTAGATTTATTAATTTTAGTATCAAGTTCATCAGGATGAGCCCTTCGGAATAAGCATTTGATTGTTCCGTATTTTTGTGAAGGATGGTGATGTGAATCAGCATGAATATATTTATTTATGTGTGTAGGCTTTCTATAAACAGTAAGCAAAAGTCAACCATCATTGGTTCGTTTTGAATTCACATCAAGAAATGGTAAAGAGCCATTATTTTTGATTTCTGATGTGATATTGATATTTTCATGGATATTATTCAAATGATTCAAAAAGCTATTCAAACTATCACGACCATGGGGCCAAATGGCAAGAACATCATCTACGTAACGAAGCCATAAAGATGGTTCATGATTACTTGTTTCTAATGCCTTCTCTTGAAAAAATTTCATGTAACAATCCGCAATTGATGGAGAAATAGGGTGCCCCATTGCAACGCTTTCAATTTGTTCATAATAATCATTATTAAAAATGAAGAAACTGGACATCAAACAATGATGGAATAATTAAATAATATCTGGAGAGAATTCCTCTCCAAAAGTTCTAGGGTATCTTCTATTGGAATCTTCGTAAATAATGAAGAAACATCGAAGCTAACAAGGATGTCATTATCACACAACCGTATTTTATTGATCATTCCAACAAAATGTTTACAATTTTCAACATACAAGGGAGAATTATTGATGAATGGTCCCAGTAAACTGTCAAGGTATTCTGATAATAGATAAGTTGGCGAACTAATGCAATTGACTATTGGTCTAAGAGGGACATTTTGTTTATGAATCTTAGGTAAACCATAAAATCCAGGTACATGTGGGTCACTAGTTCATGGGACCTGTAAAGGACGTGATTCCCCTACAATCTTCGGGCATTTATAAGATCCCTTGTACCTGTGGGAAAGTCTACGTTGGACAGACGGGCCGATCTGTGAACACTCGCATTGCTGAACTTAGGAGATGCATAAAATCAAACCATCAAAATTAATCTTCTGTAGCTGATTATGCCATCGAGTTTTTGCATGACATCAAGTTTGAAGAAACAAGAATAGTTGCAAGAAGCTCATCGATTAATGGTAGATTGGTCAGAAAAGCAATTGAGATACTTAAACATCCAGATAACTTCAATCATACTGATGGTTTTGAATTATCAAATGTTTGGCTTTCTGTAATCAATAACACACATATATAATGACTTACTTTTAGTTGGTGTAGTTTTGTGTATATTTTGGATTATAAAGTACACTGAAGACTTTTTGACACTGCAGTTGTGAGCCAAACCAATAGCAAAGAGTAGAGCTACGCTGTCTTGTTGAAATGTCTTGTATTTTGTGATTTGGGATGTGTGCGGAGCTGTACCAAGTAGGACATATTCCTCTGTATGGGGTCTTCACGTGGTTTTCCTCAAGCCTTGGGTGAATGCCAGAGGATCCTATTCTGTTTGTTTAGGTGTGATATCCACGTTGTCACATCTTGTATTTCCAGTGTCTAGTTACTCGTCTTGTTTTATTTTGTATCATTGTTATCCGAAGAAGATCCTTGATCAATAGATCGAAACGTCAAAATTTCCAATAATTATACAGAATTTGAAATCAAAAGTCGTTTCTATTAAGTATTATTCTGTTCACTTATGTTAGATATATTAGTTTGTAATATGGTTTCTAATTTTGTGTATTTTGTTCCAGGTACGTACCAAAAATTGTATTCCAATAGTTTTCGACAGTTATCATATAAGGTAAGACTATCGTCTTCCATATTATATTCCATTGAGTGATTTGGCTACATTTCACTTGAATTTATTGTTTCTACCTTTCATCTGGTTTAGCTATATTTAAGTATTCAGTGCAGTTAATTAGAATTACCCCTTTTAAATACCAATAAATGTACTTCAATTTGTCAGTCTGATATTGGAATAGGAGAAAACTCTCTCCGAAGATTTAAATATTCTCGTTCGCGTCTGAGGTTTTCTGCACGTATCCCAACCATCTGAAGTTGCTTACGTGAGTCACATATATCGTTCCTATCTTCGCGAATGTCACTTCTTCGCTTATCTTTGGTTCTCCTCGGGGTTGTACGCACAACACACAAAGCAGCCCTCCAATTGCGTAGAAGAAGAGAACTTCTGAAGGTTATGTTGAAAACTTCTTTGATCCACTGCTGTTCTAAAATCCAAGACAGCTGAGCGGTCTATCTGATGAGAACTAGAGACTTTCGGTTCTACACGTGCTATTATGGTGTCCTATTATTTTTCCCTAAGGGGCAGTTCCATTTTATGACTAGAGGAAATAATAAAGGGATATTACTAAATATATAACGTTGGAGTACAACTGAATAAATACTGTGGGATAATCTTACATTCCATTCAGTGTTTCTTGACTGTAGAAAACTGTGACAAATCTTCATTACTGAAACCAAAAAATTTAAATGTATGTATGTATAATTATGAAAGAACTCGCAGAAACTATTTGCTGATGTATTATTTACTTCATGAATTGGTTCGTACCAATTATATTCGTTTGGTTCAACCACATGCATTTGTACAAGTCTGTAATTATAATATTCGTTCTTGCATTACAGTCTGAATTGTTCTATTTTTGTTTCTACTTTTTTCGTACAGAAATATTCTCTGTTTTGTACGCTATATAGTCCAGTTCGTCGAAACGGGACGAGAATGTTGATGTAAATTAATGACTAAAATTTGTGACAGCTTCTCAATAAAATCGATTCGATGATAATTTATTTATCGCGTGAATGTAATTAATATGGCAATCTATTCACATATAGTTAGTTTATATATTATGTGAATATATACGTATTGATTGTTAACGGATATAAATTATTTTAGGGGATAATAATTGCAAATATAGTTTTACTGGATTAGTTTTTGATGCAAGTTAAATTTTCATACAATATCAATTATTCAATCATAATAATAAATATTGAATAGGTTTAATCATACTATATATTCAATTTGAACAATAAACTAAAAAGATTCAATTCTTGACGTGACGTCTTCATCTACAAACTTGCCTGTACTTTCCAATAGGAAATCATATGTGGAAATTATCTTCAAAAGAATACAAATTTTGACGTTCCGTCATTTGAAATTTGATACTCACACATGATTCAGTCTGACTATATGTGAGTAGAAGCACTCTTTTATCAAATATTCTTGCGTGAACTCCACCTCTGGAGCTTTGCGATTTCGGCTAGACGGTTTCATGCACTGCACGTTGAAGAACGATCCTAACGGTTCTACGGTTCCTCTTGATATACACACTGCAGCCGCTGATTTCAAGGGAATTAAATTCTATTGTTTGAGATCCAAGCCGAAAGAACCCTTTCTGAATAATTAAAACTTCTAGCGAGGATAAAGTAAACGTGGTCCGTAAGATTTTCTTGCCCGCATCAAAGGAATAAGTTTTCACAATCGCATTTCTTATATAAAAAAGCTTTTCTAAGGTCAAAAGTCTGTTGAAACGAATTTTTTAGGCGGAAGTTACCGCAAAAAAATGTTATAAGTGGAGAATTTTTCTCTACCAAATGGCTTTTTTGAAAGCTTTTGTTTTACAAAGAAAGGGTAAATATTTATTAAGCTATTTGAGTTTCAAGCAAAAAAATTTCACGTCGGTCGATATCAGACACGGCTTTCAGTAATACAATATTCATGATTTTTTTATTGAGATAAATATATGTGAATTGTAAAGATGAAAGTATTTCAATGGAACTAATGCTAGCAAGTACAAATTTTCAACTGTCAGAAATACTCCTAGAGTTCAGAAAAAAGATATGTTCCATTTTGTTACCTAAAATTAGTAACAAATGCGTTCTTCATACAGGAAACGCTTGTTTTGCAGACAAATTATTTAGTAATTGGTAAGTATAACATTCGATTCAGTGTTCAGGAGAAGCTGAGATGTTCTATTTAATTGATGAAATGATGGAGACACCAAGCGAAGCGTCCGTGTTATATTTATATTCTCAAACTTTTGAAGTGTTAGTATCCTTACACAGGTTGTCGGAAAAAACGGGTACAAAATTTTTATAGCATATACATTTTGATGTGCTGATTCATAATCAAAAATAAGTTTTTCAAAATTCACAAAACTATGGGAGTGCTTTAAGAAAAGTACATTGCTTAATGGTGCCACTGGTCGACACGAAATTCTTAATGTTGAATAACAAAGTGATCAATTTCATTTTGACGTTTTGTTTTACAGAACAGCGATAAACAAATAGGTACAAGAATTCATCAAAAATTAGTTGTTTTCATTAATGAATAGGAATATTTTATAGTAAATGTTTAAAATGCCCTTCTTCCATCTCCACACAAGCTCTGCATCTTCTAAAAAATTATGTTCTTACTCTTTCAATAATGCGCGGCTTTCTTTAAATCGTTTCACAGGTTTGCACAATTTGTTGTTGCAATTCTTCTAGTACGGGTGCTGCATAGATCAAACTTTCAAGATAAACCCATACAAAAAAAATCAAGTAATATTAGATCCGGGGATCTAGGAGGCCATTGAACGCAACCTTCTCTTCCTATCCATCTTCCAGGAAACCTGAGGTTTAAGTGCTCTCTAACACAAGGCGTAGGATGAGGCAAAGCTCCATCTTGCATAAACCACATATTCATCCTCTAATTGATTAATACATTTTCTAAGAGCACTGGTAACTCATTTTGTAGAAAAACGTGATATGTGGCACCATTTAACCTATTAAACAAAACAACTGGTTCTATTAAAGTGTCTTCTAAAATGTCGAGCCAAATATTAAGGCTAAATCGCTCTTGATGGTTGATACGACAACGACTGACGTGAAGATTACCATATGATTAAACATGATTGTCATGAAAATTGAATACTCCATCTTTAGTAAAACCGGCCTCATCTGTAAAAAGAATATTCGAAACATAATTTGGAATATTGGCATTCTGGTGTAAGATCCACAGACAAAATTCCATTCTGGCTTGATAATCAGGAAGATTAAAGACTTGTACCCGTTGAAAGTGGTAGGGATGTAGAAGCCGAGAATGTAGAGTTCTTTAAACAAGGAAACCACTGATGCCCACTTCAGCGTATATCCTTCTAACACTTGTTCCGCGATTTTCTTCAATAATATCTAACACTCTTCCTTCGACCTTGCGTGTAACTTCTGTCCTCGACCGTCCACTATTGGCAGAACGTTTATGTAATGAACCAGTATCACTCAATCGTTGAACACTGTTTAAAAAATTTTTGAATGAAGGCAATGCGTGATTTGGCTAGGCTTCTTCATAAAGACGCTGGGCTTGAAGTGCGTTTCCATTAGCACGACCATACATAAAAATTATATCGGCCATTTCTATATTGAAATAAAAATGTATGTTTCATTACTCTTATGACAAAACTACACCATTGTTCAACTATTCAATTTTATGATCAGTGATAGTGTAGGTATAATTACAAAACGCCCAATAAAATCAATTAATTTGTTATTCAACATTGATTCTTCATCCTAAACGCGTTCCATTCCAAAGGATTATTGCGAGAGGCTTAAGCGTCAAAATCCATTTTTTAAGTGGATTACTTCTCTTTTGCTTCATAGATTCTCATGTTTTTCTGCGTTGGTTGTTATTTGTTCCCTTAGTTTCCGATTTTTGCATTTGGTTCTACATTCCCTATTATTCATTTGCTTTTATGTTTTTTTTTATTTCTTCCAGCCATCTCTTCCTAGGTCTTCCTCTGTTTCTTTGTCGTATCCAGGCAGTTATTTTTCTCGTTAATAATTCTGCGGGTGTTCTTCTCATTATGTAGCCGTACCATTCTAGTCTTATTGCTATTATATGTTCAGCTATATTCTCACCTTCCAGAATTTCCTCTATTTCTACAATTGTTTTCAATTTTCTTTCTCCATCTATTGTTACGTTGAGTTATTTATCTTTGTTTTCCAGTCCCTTTGTCCAATTGAGTTCAGGTCATTTTCGACTTCTTCTTTCCATCTTCTTTTCGATCGGCCTTTTTTCTTCTTACCCTTTTGCCTTCTATGCAATGCAGATTTGGATGTTCTTCCTTCTGGCATTCTTTTGACGTGGCCGATCCATCTTATTCTTCTCATTCTTATTTGTGTGACAACGCTTGGTTCATTGTATATTTCTTCTATTTCTTGGTTGGTTCTTGTTTTCATGAATATTCCTCTTCAATTCCTCCGTATATTCGTCTCAAAATTTTGCGCTCATATATCAGTAATGTTTGTCCATCCGCTTTAGTCAGTGTCTATGTTTCGCTTCCGTATAGTATAGTAGATCTTATGGTTGTCTTGTTGATTTGTTTCTTTGTGTTCTTCGATATATCTTTACTTGCTATTAATTTATTCATCATCCATATTGTTCTATTCGCTTTCGTTAATCTTTCTTTCATTTCTTCACTTGTTCCGCTTTCGGAAGTTATTCTCGATCCTAGATATGTGAAGTTATCCACTACCTCGAATTTGTAAACTTCACCATTTCTGTCCGTCACTTTGAATTCTCTCTCAATATTGTTTCTCTTCTGCGTCATTATCATGCATTTAGTCTTTCCCTTGTTCACTTTTAATCCTAGCCGTTATGCTTCATGTATTAATTTTTCCGTTGTTTTTTTGTAGTTCTTTCTTCGTTTTAGTAATGATCGTATTATCATCGCAAACGCGAGGCATTGGTGTCTTTTGTCGTAAATTCATCCATTTCGATTTAGATCACTTCTGCTCATAATCGTCTCTAGATCTAGATTAAATAAAGTCGCGAAAATGGAATCTTCCTGCCTTAATCCTGATTCGACTTGAAAAATATCTGTTTTTTGACTATTTATTCTCACTTTACTTTTTCTATTTTCAAGCGTAGCGCCTGTTACTCCTATTAGTTTTCTTGGTATTTCAAGTTCATCTAGAGCTATTGGTGATTAATTTCTATCTATGAAACCATATGCTTGTTTGAAATCTACAAAAAGCATGTGTAGATCAAGTCCCTTTTCGTAATGAGTGGCTTGTAGTTCTTTGAACATAAAAATTTGATCTGTTGCTGATCGATTCTGTCTGAACTCGGCCTGATATTCTCCCACTGAGTTTTCCATTTTTTCGTTATGTCTGAGGTTAGTCCAAGTTGCCAATATTCTGTATGTTGCTATCCCTTGGTAGTTCTCGCATCTTAAATCATCTCCTTTTTTGAAAATAAAGCAGAGTATTGCTTCCTTTCACATTTCAGGTGATTATTCTTCCTCCTAACATGCTTTTATGAGTGTGAATATGTCTTTCTTCAGCTTTTCTCCTCATTGTTTGATTAATTTAGCCTGGACTTTTGTTATTTTTCAAGTTTCTGATAACCATATCTATTTTTTGTTGTGTCGGTTCACTTACATAATCTTGCTCATCGTCTAACAGGGATATAGTATTCGTTGTTTTATTTGTTTTGTTGAGAAGTTCTTTCTTGTCTTGGCAGTATGGGATTTTTCCTGGTGCCACTCTTTTCGTTTTTGACATTTTTGTAGAAGTTCCTTATCTCCTTCTGATTGTAATTGTTTTCTATAGCTATCATTTGTTCTTTTAATTGTTGTCTTCGTTTGCTCCGCATATTCTTCTATAAGTTTTTCTCTATTTCTGGGAGTTTATTTTATCTTCCTCAGAAAGTGACTCTATATAGCTTATTTTTGCTTTTCTTCCTTATTCTAGGACTACTAAACACTCGTCATCGAACCAATTGTTCCTAGTACCTTTATGAGTGCGAGTATGGTTCTCTATAATTTTCTTTTGAATTTTTTTAGATCTTCTTCTTTTCCATACGCTTTGCTACTTTTTCTTTGTCGTTCTTCCCTATCGATGATAGTTGAATGGAGATACGGATTCAAATTTGTATGTATTTGTTGTTAAGTGTGTGCTTGTGTTTCCTTCTTTTGTTAAAGTCAAATATTTCGTTCTCTTTTTATTCATTATGAGTCCTGTCTTCCTTGCTTCGTCATCTATTTCCTATATAGATTTATTCAATAGTTTTTTTTGTGTTTGCTGCTATCATCACATCATCTGCATATGCTATTAGTTGCACTTGGTTTGTCATAATGTTCTTGTTTCTGAGTTCTGCGTGACTACTACTAAGTACAAGAAAGTATTGTGAAACAGACAAAATTCACATATCGAGATTTCCATGGAAATATCCGATTTGAGCAACAAGTAAGTCACGTGATGTCCACGTCAGATTTTTTTAACATCCTGTTTAGCTAGAATACCAATGCTATCTTGACTGCGTGTTATTGCGGGCAACACTGTTGTACCAAGTGTTGGGTATTACGGTGCTGATAGCCATTCCTAAGTCTCATTCAACATAAGATGAACATTGCTTATGGCTAAGCTACCAGAGAGATAGTATCATAGCTATCAGAGACTTGGCACCGTAGCTGCTACATATTTCTGTCGGCATTAGGTGCTGATTTGTCTATATCAGTCGCCTATACTGTGTTATTCAGGCAACAATATTACTTCATGAGTTAGCAAAGCACCGAATTCTTATTTGTCGTAAACATCGATGCTCACTATAGTACCGGTAGCCAGATATTCCCCTCAACCTCTCAAGAAGATCTATCAATTTTATGTTCGATCTAGTTCACATAAATTAAACTTGGAATGACACACATGTGGCTCAAACTGATTTCATCTAATTGCGTCCTGAGACTCAATTGCCTTCTTACTTCTGACAGCGGAGTCACAACCACATCAGATTCTCTATCATTACACCTTTATCTAGCTCGACGCATAGGCTCTATTTGATTTGAATCCTGTATATATCTGAATCACCTTATAAATTTCATTTACCCTGATAATGTAATACATTATCTTCAGAAGTGGGATATTTTGCCTAACCATTCGCTATAACAATATTTCGGTGAGATACAAAAAATATATTAAGTAAATATTGAAACGAGTTTCTCAGTCATTATTTGTCTTACATCCTAGAGCTTTCGAACTAAGATTCTGACGGAAACTTCAACTAACTTGCATCTTTAAAAAGAGTTGAGTGGAAAAAGTTTTAACCCAGAAATAAATAAGTCTGAAATCTTCCGGACGTTTGCATGGCCTTAGTACACATCCTTTTCGGTTTCGGGTTTTTTACAGAAGTTTGAGTTCGTAAAGTTGCCGCATAGAGAAAATGAGGTCATCACAGCTTCTAGAAGGATGGACACCTGTTTAGGTCTCCTGAGCCTAACCAATACAGACTTTCAAGTCCTTTTATTGAAACTATCGCTTTATTAAATATTAAAACTGAGTAAGGTAATAAAACTTTTCGAATGCATTAGCGAAATTGAATTTTTAATGTTACCGTTAGTTTTTACGAGACAAATTGCATATATCCTTCGGTTAAATTTTTTTGGACATAAAAGTTAAGTGTAGCCATGCATAAACTATATTTTATTGCTGCATTCTGTTATTGATCCGCTGTAGCAAAAAATGTTAAATTGTACCAATAATTATACATACCAGTCATCGAAAATTACGTTAACAGAATGTTCTTATCTGCAAATATATGACTGCGGTACCTTTCAGCTTTCAGCAGACTGCGGAGACATACCATATCAATATTATCTTGCACGTTCGCATTCAACCGGGAATTGCAGATGAGGGAAGATTCTGACTTGTATAGGAACTTGGAATAAAAATCACCCTTCCCCTTTTCAGACAATTTATTCGCTGTGTACAGGGGCGGTGTCGGGAAAATTATGTTCTATTGTGCCGACTCGTTAGTTATCTCCCTATAAGGAGTAAAACTTCAGTCTATCAAACATTTTTTGAATTGTAAGACGCTCTAGATTTAATTACAAGAATTAAAGCTGTTGATTAACTCACCCGACTGGATCGAAGAATTTAATTATGGAATATCCCTGTATTGGAATTGAATACCAGGGTTGGTTTGAAATTTGTAATCTTATGAAATCCAGAAATTGAATTATAAATTTTAGATGATTAAAATAGTATTTAGGTTGTTGAATATTCAGTTGAAAATTGTTGTGAGAGAGGCTGAATTAAACTAATCTTTGAAGAATTTTTTTTTGTAATACGAGATTCATTCTCCCGATAAAAATTTAATGGCGGATCAAATGGGATTCATAACCGCGAATCCATTCCCGATAAGAACTCTGAAGGGTTGGTTTTCGCTATTAGAAATGCGGAATAATTACATTCCATTATACAGATGAAATAAAAACCGAGCTATCGATGAACAGAGTCTACGTAACGCTTAATCATCTCCATGTAGAAATAATCCGATTGTAAGCTTTGCAAAAAAGACCTAGTTGCTTCCCTTCCGCACGCTGTAAAAATGTCAGCATTTGGAAAACAAATGACGGTTGGCTGTGTCGCTACGTGAGTCATTATAGAAATCATTTTTCTCGGTTGGTAATCCTACAAGAGCTGACGTCATATTTTGACAGTATACACTGGCTGTCTGCGATGACATTCAAATAAGTCTGAATTGTAGTAAAAAAAAAAGATTAATTTTGTTTCCACTCGAATAATCGAGGTGGGAATGTTTGTTTTTTGGATTAATTAGAAATATAAATATTATGTTTGTTTTACAATCATTTCCGCTAAATATAATCCAATGGTAGAAACATGAAATTTTTTACACAACAGCTGTTCAAATTCAAATTGAATATTTGTGTGAAATGATTACAACGGCTGTTTTTATTGCTGTTATAAACCCAAAAATTAGAGGTTGAGACTTGATTAGTTCTTATCGAGTACTCGGATAGTTGAAATAAAACTTTTTTGTCAGTGATAATAATTTAATTAATAAACAAAAAATGTTCGCACAAAAGCGTATATTGGTAAAGTCATATTAATCACGTTTTTGTCAAGTTTCTTGCCTCGTTCTATCCAATAACATTTGAAAAGTCTTTCGACATTTCCCATGCGCTCCATGACTCAGCTTCAACCTAATTTCAGAACAGCAACTCAAAGTGGAAACTTTGTTACAAAGTGAAGAGCGAATATCCGTTTTTATTACTTGCTGTGTAGAGTACATTTCACACCTATTACTTTGTTCTACTTTTATCTCTAAACAAAAAATTATTATTGTTATTGTCCTGTAAATTGTTTAATGCCTTCGAAAATCCCACTTTATTGGTCGGATACACCGTAAAAAAGGATCCTCAATCTGTTGTGGAAGATTTAGTAGTTTCGAATACCTTCGCATGAACACTCATTTGGAATAAAATAAAGATTTGAATAGTTTACTGGCTCTTGTAAACGGATCTTCTTTGTAGTAACAACAAATTTGATGTTTCCGATGATTAACGAAACTTTTTATGGCTTTCCAGTGCTCACGTTTTCGCTATAAATTTGATACTTTCAGTCATTCGATAATCTGAGCTGCACACGATAACAATGAAGATATTAACCTCTAATTGAAGTCCTTGAATTTCCAGTTTTCTAACAATAATATTGCATGAGATGCGAATGCTCGATCACTTGAGATGGAGTGGAATCAATACGTATCTACGGCATACCTTTATTAAATTAGGTACCGTGTATTATGATAGCAAGCTTGAATCAATACCATCGTGATTCTACAATAACGGAATCGGAAATCACTTCGCCGAGTATTTGAACAAGAATTTATAAGAGGAAATTGATGGAAAGCTTGAAAGCCACTAGAACTCCAGAAAATATTGAATGTTTTTCTGCATACACTTAATTCAATAAAATTCGCAGCTATAAGTTTGCGGTAAATTTCTTCATCTTTCGCTTGTAGAAAAATCCAACAGTAGATTGAGAATATTTTGAACAATTACCCTCAAGGTAACTTTAAGTTTTACAAATGATCCAACAAATATATCGCTAACAAGTCAAAAAAAATCTATTTGAACCATCAAAATTTCCAACTGGCTATCGACAATATTTCGCGTTTTGAATATTGGTTGACTTCTCCACAAAAATCAACGATACAATATTATTATGGATTCTGACTTTATCCAACTGAGATGCCCACTTTTTGTTTAACTCTTGTATCCCTGTTGCTATGGTTACAATTGCTTGAACAGTTATTCTCAAGGTTATTCTAGTTTGGCGTAACCAACCAGATCCTTATCTAGAGTTAGGCCTTTGGCACCGCGCATCAGGGGACATCAGGAATTGAGTAAATCCGTCAAGGTAAAAGGATTCATAAGAATAACTTCCCTAACAAAATCTGAATCTATAAGTCCATAATAAGACGAATGAAGTATTCTTACGTCCAGTGTGGACAACAGCGTACGAAGATGGTATAAAATCAACGAGGTGGTACCACTTGTGTGTACTGAGATATCTCCCAGTTACTAGTATCTCTTGGAAATTATCCACACAATTCATTCTAGTTTGTATATATATATATATATATATATATATATATATATATATATATATATATATATATATATATATATATATATATATATATATATATATATATATATATATATATATATATATATATATATATATATATATATATATATATATATATATATATATATATATATAAGGTAACAGAAGTTTCGTGGGCGTTTGCAGTCAATGGAAATTGGCCAAATAAAAGATCACTCTTTTAAAATATTCGTCAAGCTTTCGCCTGATTTTTAGGCTTCTTCAGGACACTAAAAAGTATTTTATTCATCGGATTAATTTACATAAAAAATAATAAGCATGAAAGCTAATTGTGAATAATACAATAACAACTTACATTTTTGTACGAGTTAAATAAATAAAATTCCATCAGTTTGACAGTCGAATGAATTTTCTTTTCAGATAGTTTACATTTAGTGTTCTAAACACACTGTATTTGTAGATTAACATTGGAGTAAATATTAGAAAAACCATATCAGGCTTTGTACACTTTTAATTTTGGAGAAAATTTTCTTGTAGTTAGTATTGTAGATTATTAGTACAAAGTTACACTTTTTTAATTAGAATGTACATTATAAATTCTTTGAAGATTTTAGTTTTTAATCTTAACGCAGTAAAATCATGACTAAAGTATTTTTATCACAGAAGCAAAATGGAGTAGTTTTTTGAACAAGTTTAAACAGAATTAAATTTTAAAAGATCTTTCATGCGGCCAATTTAAGAACTAGTTTGACGTTTGATGTTCATCAAACAAAAGCGCGCGAATTCAAAATGTGCAGAAATGAACAGTAAACTAAACCATGTCGTATATAAAGGTCAGCTATTATTTTGTGATTGCCAAATATTGACACCCGAATGCCTGTTGGATAACTTTAGAAGGTAAACATATATATTGCTCAAATTATCAATATCTGTTTTTTTATTGATAGAATTCTCATTGTTCTTAATAAATATCATTTCAAGAAATGATCGCTTAAATAAATTTCTTTCTACATCCAGTATTGTTACATTAGAATAATCAATTTGGTGTTTAGTTTGATTATGATGTATTGCCAAAGCTGTTGACATAGGTTTCAATTTATTATCGCTCTTGTGTGATGTTATTCTAGATTTGAGGTTACGTGAGGTTTGTCCTACGTAAACAGCTGGACATTCCTGACAAGGAATGTTGTAAATGATATTTGACTGGTAGTGTATTGGTGTTTCATCTTTAAGCTTTGTGAAAATTTGTCTTATGGTCACACAATTTTTTGTAGCAATTTTGATGTTATCATCTTTCAAGACTTTGAGTATTTTGGGTGTCAACGTTGGGATGAAAGGTATGGAAGCAAATTTTATACTTGGAGGATCTGACAGTAGATCTTGTCTTTGTGGATTCAATGAAGTAGTATCCACCCTTGGCACATTGAATAGCAAGCTGTTGATAAGTTTCACTGGATATGAATTCTTTATTAAAATATCTTTCAATCTAAGTAAGTTTTTTTGTTGGTAATTTGGGTGTGAAATACTGAGTACTCTGTTTTTCAGACCCAGCACTACATTTATTTTCATTTGTTTTGGTTGTTGGGACAAGTAATGCATATACCGTTGAGAAGCAATGGACTTTTGGTACCAATCCAGTGTGATGTTACCTGAATCATCCCTTATCATTAAGGTGTCCAAGAAAGGGAGGCTCTTTTGGTCCTCTAACTCGATGCTAAACTGGAGGTACTTATTGTTACCTTAACTAATTGCAGTCGCGAATAATCCTTATCTCACTATACAGGAATGGGTTTTTTCCAATTACTAAGATGCCAATACGGCTTACAATCAGTTCGAACCTTCAAAACATGGGCCACAACCAACATCAAAATGACATCAGCGACCAATCGAAGAATTTTCCTACTAAAATGTAGACAACATAGGGTTTTTCCAAAACACATCACGAATGACATCCACAACAATCCAGCAAGACTACAGACAGATGCGCTTGTTAACACATTTTCTATCCGTCGTCTGATATATTCATTTCTTACATGTTCTATTCTCGACAGCATGCGCTTCTTTTAAAATCCATCTCTACAGTCTCAAATAACTTCTCTTCACTCTTGCCAAAATTCTAGTTTATAAGTCTCTATCGTTCGCTTGAATAATGCAAATCAATCTGGTGATGAATGGGGGAAGATTGCTGTTGCTGTAGGTATCTTGAGAGAACGGGTATGTGATATTTTGCATCAATATTTATACATAAGAAAGTTATCCATCGCACTAGCTCCTCAATTTTTCGAAGTTAGCAAGTAACGACATCATTCAGGGTGTTCCAAGAACGGTTCAAACAGAATCTACCGAATTTTGAGCATTATTTTGTTACTGTAGATTAGTGTTTTTTAACCTGTGGGTTGCGGCCTCCAGGAGATCGCAAAGTCTTGCTTGAGGAGTCGCGGTCACATTCCGAGTAAAAGTAAAAAGCAAGAGCTGTAGATCCTACACTATAGTAAGAAGACTGTGCCAGTTGTTCTATTTTTGAGACATAAGCAAGCAAATCATTTTCTAATTGGAACCTTTTTTTTCTGTCCTTGATTTTTATTTTCACCGTTCAAGGGAACTTTAGTTTACCTAAGTAGGAAGTAGCGAATGGCACTGATGCTTTCAAAGCCTCCCCATCCTGCTCTGGATATCCTTCTTTCATTTTTTCATCCAGAAGACACCAATTTTCTTAAAATTGAATAGTAATTTACCATTAGCAACAAAATCTATGAAATTCTCATTCACCTCAATGGTCAGATCGGCCAGTTTGTCTGACGTATCCAAACAAGGATTTGGTATCCATCTACGCCCAGTATCAGATTTAGAGTTCAATTCTAGAAAGTAGTTTAATAGTTTATCTTCTAAATTATGCAGATTCTGTATCATGCAAGAAGTTTGAGGACTTACTACCAACAATTAGTCCATACAGTGCTGGGTTTACTAGCAGAATGAGTAGGCCTAGGACGGCAAATTGGAGTTCCAAATATTTTTTTAAGCGTCTTACAAAAATAGAAAATAATCTGTCAGGCAAAAAGAAGTCTGCAAGACATCTTCTTGTTGATTTTTTTCCTCTATTTTCTATGCAATTTCAGCCAAACTGTTGGATTGTAAAAATAATCTAGAAACTGTCAATTGTGGAGATAAAGTTGGCAAAAACTTGAGAAATGTATAAATCCGTCACTGAGTTCATTGCAATTTCTTTGACGATTTTATGAATGCAAGAGAAGGATTTATCCTTCATTTTTATAAAAGTTTTGTGAGAAGTCATATGACTTCATTCTTGACCGTAAGAATGTTCTCTTCTTGCTCTCGGAGAGTCTTGGTTAGAATATTTTAATGATTCATATCAGCGAATGATGCAGCAGATCTTGTGTATATATGTTTCCTTTGAGTAGCTTATATCATCATAAATGATTATAAATAGTCTAGTTCTCAAGGCTCCACCCCCAATTGAGCTCATGACAAATACATCATCTTTCAAGAAATCATTGATATTATTTTAATAAGATCCTAGGGAGTCGCCAGATTTTTCTCACTTGGAATAGGGTCGCATGTACAAAGAGGTTTAAAAACACTGCTGTAGACTATAGACGAAGCATGGATACACAACTATACATCTGCAATTTGAGAGTAATCCAAACAAAGAACTACTGGTGGATAGTTTGCATTTGCATCAAGATAGACAGAAACTGTCCCTTCACCCAGGAGGATTATTTCACGAGAAACAATCCTTGTCTATAATCTTGAAAAGGGCGGAACTATATCACAAGCCTTTTAATTAGACTGCTCAAGAACAGGTTTAGAAGATAAACATCCACAATGTCTTCCTTCCGTCACCAGAAAGCATTAGATCAATCCTCCAGAGTTAAAGCCGCAAAATTTATGAGATTGGGGCTCCAACTTGTTCCGCACTTGCCTTTTCATCCAAATTTGAGTACCTTGGACTATGACCTATTCACCAATATGGAAAATCGTTTCAATACCTCTAGGAACCAGGATGTTTGTGCCGAAACGAGTGCCTATTCTCCAAAAAAAGGTCAACTTACTGAATAAACTGTATACTAAGTATATAATTGTAAAAAAAGGCTACCCTGAGAAATAAAAGAGCCTCATCCCAAAAGATTGGGTACTACAGAGTTGGTGAAGTGATAGGACCAGTGCTAAATGAGTTGAATTACTGAGTTTATGAGTTGAGTTACTGGGTGTATGATTTGAGTTACTGGGTGTGTGAGCTGAATTACTGGGTTCATGATTTGTGCTACTTGGTGCATGTATAAGAGTGAAGTGTTTATTTTATGGCTTGAAGAGTGCGAGCATGATGTGCCTATGGTGTCTTTGGTACGGCTTGAGGCCGAGTATGTGTGATGCGATAGTTGTCGACGGCTCAGCGAGTGGCTTGAATGAAACAGACTCATGCTAAAAGATATGATATTTTTTATTTCCACGCAGACATATCAGCCCTGCCCTGGTACCAAATCGAGTCGACATTGACACGTTTCCATCTCGTCTTGAACCCCCTATCCTTGTCATCATTATCTGAATCCTAATTCTGCAGAAGGATAACCTGATCTAGTCTCTGTCATGTCCCTATAACAAATACTGATCAGAAACATGTTCAGCTTGCATGGTTTATTGACAATAGGTACCAAATCAATGCCAATGTCAATTCGTTGTAGTTCCACCACAGATCTTCTTTGTAGGTTGATTGTGGTATGTTCTAGGAAATTTCCACTTGTCACAAAACCACTTATAATTAATTATTGCTTATAATAGCCTCGAGATTGATGATAGACTTGTTTTTGGGAACGCCAATACGTCACGATCTGGGCTTGTAACCCGCAACGGTGTAAGTAGACAAGGCAAGGATTTCTTGCGTTGGATTACCACAGTTAGCTTGTAGATGATTATTTCAAGTTAGTTGTTAGTAAGTTCAAGTCGAACCTAGAAAATTTGATGTATTTTCCGTTGTAAGATTCTGAATATATTTGGCAGATCTACGTTAGTTCCATCACAATAAAATGTGGAGTATTTAATGCACTTCTAAATCCAATATGTTGAACACCTCCAGATAGCAAATTATGTATTTTCTTCATAACTACCTTTATTCAGACATCAAATGGATGAGTTGGACGGTTGAACGATTAAAATATCCTGTAACGTCATTCAAGACTCAAAGAACACACTTCAATGTTTAGTGGACTAGGACTAAGAAGCAAATTCACCTTATGCTTCACACAATAGCCAAAGGATTGAAGATTTTGCATAGTTAAATGAGCTTCATCAATATTTTGCGTGATTTTGTCGTGTCTGGAACCCTGGAAGTCTATTATTACTTATTTAATTGTTCTCAGATGATCATGAAAGAATGTTACGGAAGAAATTATTATATTAAGAGCTGCTTCAAATATTAGAGTTCAAAATTCATTTCATGGACAAGAATAAAACCACCCTATCTAAGTCCGTTAAGATATTCATATCCGGGAGGTCTAACGGGAATTCCCAATTGGCTAACCTGCATAAAATAATATTTCTTCAACTATCGGTGTCAGACAACTCGCTGTGTCGCCTACAAATTGGAAGAATTTATTACAGAGATAAATTAGCGCGAAAGAAAATTCTGACTAGGGATCGTTATCCTCAGCGGTGGAAGAGGGCCTAACACAATTTTGCTTTCCCTCGTAGTTTGTCATTTTGCAGATGCATTCCCTGTTGGAACACGCATTATTACGGCTCCTCTGTGGCCATTATACTGCCCGATGCCTCTTCTTTTGGTTAATTTACTTTGGCCATGGTTTCTTTCTGCTTTCACTGGGCACTGTTCGTGGTTGGACGTGATATCACGAGCTACGTTCACGCTAAATGAATTTGCGTGGACTGCGTGATGCTTTCAAGAATCACGTGTGGGGCTTTCAGGGGTGACTTGACTTCTTTTATTTCTAAATAGAGAAATTCAACTATTCCGTAGCAGCAATATTGAATTGTTTGAGCCAGTTTCCACGTTTCATCGATAGTTATTATATTTGTCTTCATATTTATAAGTATGTTTGGATGTTTTTATAGCGATTCATTAAAATTTCGTGTTAATGAGATCCACCGTGAAGGACAAGCATTCAAAACAAATAATTTGCATCTCCAACAACGACCCCTCTCCGTGAACCTTCCACGTACTACCTAAACAGATTGCAGAAGTAATTTTCTCCGTGGATGGCCACGAGAGTATTCTAAGCCTCCTCTAACCGTTATCCGGGTTACAAATGCGTAATTTGACCTTGACGCCTTCGGCCACTATCAGATTGATATTCATGATGGCTCCGGAACGCTATGCCAATCTAATGCTCGACGGAATGGATGTACAGAGGGAGAAACTTCCCCAATGGCGTGCGCAGGGGAACCAATACGAATTAGTTGGGTTTTAAGCGATAAAAGCTTCGGGAGATGTTATTTCAGATCAGGCGCGAACGTTTCTGGGATTACGAATAATGGAAATCTAATTTTCGGGAAAAAATGGTGTACTTTCACAGTTTTTTCAACAGATTCTCCTCGCATGATAATTTCGTCGATTATAACGTGGAAATAACCAAAATGTTTCAAGAAGGTTCTCCTGGAAAACTTGACTTCGAATAGACATAATAAGTGAAAACATGGAGTACACTTGTACATTGTACATTCAAAGTGTTTCATTAGGTAGAGTTATCATCGCCCGATTTCGTGAGTTTATTAGTTCAATAATCTAATTAGCTCTGGCAATTTAGTTCAATCGTTCAGATAGTGAAGACGTTAGTATTTCAGAGTTAGTGTAGTGATAGTACCAGTGCAAAGTAAGTTGAGTTACTGGGTGTGTGAGTTGACTTACTGGGTGTGTAATTTACGTAACTAATGCCCAGTTGCATCAACGTTTATCAACAAAACAGTTATTTAAATATTAACAATATCAAATCGTAATTTTGACAGCAATGCTAAGCAATTAATATGACAAATAAATTTGATTTGATGTTGTCCACTTTTAAAGAGCACTTTAGTTAATAAACGTTCATGCAACCAAGCATGAGTGTATCAGTTGAGCTACTGGGTGTGTGATTTGAGGTACTGGGTGTGTGATTTGAGTTACTGGGTGTGTGATTTGAGTTACTGGGTGTGTGAGTTGACGCAGCAAGCAGCTTTGAGCTGTATCAATTCTTGCCAGGTTACCAACGGCTGAGATAAAGTAGAAGAACTGTAGCAACTCTGATCTGATTGCCAGCGGGAGAAAAGTATGAATGTGTGTAAGAATGATGTGTTTATGGTACGGATTAGAACCGGGTTTGTATGATGCAACTATAATTGGCTGCCGATAGCTTGAGAAGCGGCCTTGGGCCCAACGAGGGAAAAGTATGTGTGGGGTATCAGAGAATGAAGTGTTTATGGTGCGGCTTGGAGCCAGGCATGTGTCCTGTGACTGTGGTTGGTTACCGACGGCTCAGCAAGCAGCTTCGGTCCGTAGCGAGCAGCTTTGGGCTGCAGTAAGCCTTGCTAGGCTACTAACGGCTAAAATTAAACAGTGGAACTGTAGCAATCCTGACTAGGTGGCCAACGGGGAAAAGTGTGTGTAGACGTATGATGTGTGTTGAAACTGTTGACACCAGTAATCTCTTACTGAGCCTTGAGCTCAGATATTTCAACACTTTTGGAGCTTCGAGCTAATCATCAGTTTCAAGAGGACTGAGGACGCCCGGACGCTACACCGCAGTTATGTTCAACTTTATGATTATTACAGAGGGTCAATGGAACATATGGGGTGGAAATCATTGAAATAATATATTTCCACCTACGGTTTTTCAACGTTTATAACAAAAGAAGAAGTGATTCGAGAACTGTACCCGTTGGAGTAGTGAAGAAAATGGTATGAAAAAACTGCAAATTCACGTAGAATTAAAAAAGATGTAGCTAGAAAAGATGGATGAGAAAGACAGCAACTCCACAGAAAAAGTTAAGAAGATGAAGTCTTCAGGTTCTTCTACTATCAGTGATTGAAATAATCATCACTTTTTTTGTGGCCAAGTCATCATGGGTGTTAGTGAGCTCGAAGCATTTATAGTAGCGGGTTAAATGACTGGTTTTGTCTCATTCTCACAACTATTAATTGAAAAAAGAATTGCGGTGTAGGATTTGAATATAAAAAAATATATAGCACAATGTTCTCATCGCTTTCCCAATGTGTTCATTGTACTATCAATAAAATAAGCTCACAAAATTTGTTACGCATCACAGCATCCCTTGCTTATTGTATTTGGTCCCTTCCAAGTTTGTAAATATTCAAATTTTATGACTACATCTAACAAGTCCAATTTTATTATATTTTCTACGCCACTGGGCAAAGTTCTCCTACAGATCCATAGTGGTTTACGATGAGGGAAATGCAGTAGGAAGCGTTCAATCAACAAGACAAGGAACGGGACCTCAGTAGCTATGCTACGCAACCTCTTAGGTATTATGAAATGACATCGCTACTAGCTTTACTGGAACATGCCGTCATTTCTATACTATGATGAGTATCTACATCTGACGTTTTAAATTGTGAATTTGTTAAATGATTGAATTTATACTGAGTATTGTGATGTTTATTGCTTCAAAGCTACTTATAATTCAAATAAAAATCACTATTTGATAATTCAAGATAAAATATAAGTTTTATTCTTCTGAATGTCAGTAACAACACCATATTATTCATTTATCACTTAATACTAGCTTGAACAAAGTCGCAGCTATTTTCATCCAACTATTTATATCCACTGATCACTTCATTGTTTGATATTCACTGCTCTAGCTCCACCATTACACTACTACTACTCAAGTCTTTTGCTTGCCCTTATAAATAGAAATATCCATTCCTCGAAAGTTCTACTAAATTTATAGAATATTGCTAGAGGCTTCCATCGGGAGAGGTGATGTGATGCTGCGTGGCGCGACGCAACGAGGACGAGAGGCTCCGCCCTGGCAAGGTCACCTCTCCGAGCCTTCACATTTTCGCACGTTACAGTATTAATTATTGCTGTATTGGATTTCTAGAATAGAAATAAATTATTCAGATCTTCCAGAATCTCCGGGATTCTGAAACTTATGACCTTATTAAAAGTATAAGTATTCATAAAATATCTCATTTTGATAGATAATTTAGTTATAAGAAAGATAATAAAAGTTTATGAGAATATCTTACTATACTTTTATCAGTTTTCCATCTGAAAATGACGTTGGATACATACCTTGGCGTTTTATTGCACAAGATGAATCATTTTCAGATTATTATGAGAATAATTGACTCTAGACCACAATAATATCATATTCTCAATAAAATTGGACATAATTAGCAGGGGGAACTGTAAGTCTCCTATTCAGTTTATCTTCACTATCAATGAGATCAACAGCATCTTCATGTGAGCATCTGTCACTGAATTTCTCATCAATATCAACAGCAGATCTGTTGATTCATTCCCTTTATATGTAGTCTAAATCGCTTCTCACAAATTTTGATTTATAACGTACCGGACAACACTTTCCACAGAGTATCATGAAGTAAGAAAAAAATCTGACGTGGACATCACATGACTTACTTGTATATCATTGGATATATATAATCAAACACAACATCTCATCATTCCACGGCTCGTTAGCTGCTATGGAAACAGTAGGTCGTCATTCTTATGCTACAACATTCATAAATACTGATTTCCAGGATTCTACGGCTAACAGTTCTGAAATTATGCGCAAAATTCCAAGATCGTCAAGTAAAGTGCACTTTTGACTCAGTCGATTTCAATGAGGATAAGATATGAGCATCTAGACAGTACTATCATCTTGAATACTGTATTTTAATATTCTATGTCCAATCGTTTTGGATTTATGCGGAAAATTAAAGAATGTTTCGAGTAAACTGCACTCCCGGCTTAGCCGATCTCAATCATAATGCAAGGTGTACAACTATATGCTATGAAAGTGCCTAATACGTAATCTCAATATTCTGCGACTGATTATTTCAAATTTATGAGAAAAAATCGAAAAGTCTGTAATATGAAGTGCACTTCCGGCTTAGTCGATTGCAATGAGAATAGCAGATGATCATTTGGATGCTACAGCAATTCATTCTAGATTTATGCGGAAAATTAAAAAAAAGTATCAGGTGAAGTGCACTTCCAGTACAGACGATTGCAACCATAATGTGAGGTGCACATCAAGATCCTAGATCCTATACCAGTCTTTTATACAAAATTTCAGCATTATACTTTTGACGAACTCTGAGATTTGCGAGTTACATACATACACACATACATACGTACATACGTACCGCCATCAAGCCAAAAATATTCAAAATGTATTCAGGGATGCTCAAAACGGATATCTCCATCAAAATCTCGATAGGTGAATTTTGTCGGTTTTACTATACTTCCTTGTATTTAGTACAAGTAAGTAAAAAAGATCGACCACTACATCCTTTTTCACTCTTCAAATGGGTGAATTACAATCATTCCCAATCTTAAGGGAGTAGTCTGTATTTATTGTGACGTGCGAAAACAGGGGAAACTCGTAAAGACAACGTAATATGGGGAGGAGCCTTTCATCCTCGCTTACGCCGCGCCGCGTCGTAGCACAACACCCCTCCCGATGGAAGCCTCTAATAATAGAACAGTGAATAGTGAACAGTAAAGTTAACAGTGTATATAAATAGTGAAATATAAATATCTGTGACCTTGTTTAAGTTAGAATTAAGTGATAAATATATAAATATAGTGTTATTAGTGACATCAAGATAATAAAACTTTTATTTCAATTTAGATTGATAAATAGTGACTTTTATCTAATCACAAACTAGATTTTGTCAAGCAATTAACATAACATTATCTTCGCAAATATAATTTGTCGTATGTTACATTGAATTCTCATACCACTGACTTTCCACAAGTTTTGCAGCAAAGTACTCTCAAAGTTTATTATAATTTCCACGGATTCACTACTCTGACTATTATTCCTGAGAAGTCTTTAGGTATAACTGAAATTTTTGAGAGTCTTTTGTCTCCTGTAATTGGAAACTGCGAGTCCTTCCTCACCACATTCTTATCTCAGATCTGTTAAATCCTCTAAAATCTTCGAAGCTTGAATATTCAACGATATTTCCACATCTTTTATATGAATTTCCTCTGGAATAAAGCACACCACGTTTAAGAACTATGTAGAGATATGTTGCTCAATGTTTCACCTCATCATTCTGATAAGAGATTGCAGAAATTAAGACTGCTGAGTAACCAGATATTTAGTTCTAATTTCTTTTAATCACATGGACATCAAGATCGTTTACAATCATTGATGATATGATATTATTACTTTTGTATTTTTCTTGAATACGTTGTTCATCTGCAAGAGCAAATAAGAAAATGTAGGGTAGGATTCTTGTTCACAACGAATTTGAAGTTTACATTTGTCTGGTGTAGAATTCGCGTCAGAAATGTACACTTGACCAGTTTCCTTGAAGGGGAATTCAAATTAAATTTGACCGTTCACAAACTGATTTCTCCGGATGGTTTATGTGTGTCCGGCAGCGCGTTAGATGTCCCTTCCATTTGACTTCCGGAGTCCAGTGTCTGCTTCTCGTTTCCCTCTGGAAAAACGCTAGCAGAGCTGGACTACTAGAGATTTTCCTTGAGAATACGAATTAGTTCCTAAACAGACTGAGGTCGACTTTATTCTACAAAATTGAAAATTTGCTCGAATACAACTGTCGATAGACGATTGTGCGTGTCAACAGAATGATTGAAACCTACCATAACACAATAAATGAAGAAAATTTCAAATCATTTCGTTGGATCTTAAACTAATGGAAAAGTAATATTTTACTCCAATTCTTATTGTTTCCTCCTCAGATCGTCTCTGTTCTAACATTCCCCAAAGACGTGTGGACGGCCGATGCGTCCGGCATAAATAAATTCCTCACAAAAGACGGATTATCCGACCCCACGAAGGACAAATTTGCAAGTAAAATCATTTCTAGCATTGAGTGCGTCCTGGGCTGATTTTTCCCGAATCTTAAAATACGGACTGCGAATATTGATAGGCGTGACTCCCCTCGAAATAATCGGGATTAATTAAAAACTGTAAAAGCTCGGAATTCTTTTAATCAACGAAGAAGCTCACGGAGAGAATTCAGAGACAGACATCGCTTTTGCTGCTTTCTTACGTAAAGAAAGCTGTTTAAAAGGAGCTTTGCATTCTCTTACGAATGTGTATTTTGGAGCTTACCTTCTGAAAGAGAGTTGTAATGTTATACCTCAAATGTTGGATTATATCACACACATTTTTTCTACAATATTCATCATTTAAGATTGTTATGGCTACTACACCTACATCGAGTAAAATGCATGATCGAATTATATATTCTACATTACTGTTTCCTATTCTGGATAGGGAATTATATACTAGGATTTCCCTGTGATGCATATTTTTACTACCACATGTTGCATTACAAAGAGGCAAATTTCCGTTCGATATCATTTCCATTAACATCTGCAAAATGGACGACATGCAGATTTGTATTTGTGCGATTTATTATTACAGCAATTTGTTTTATTTAACCACATGAATATTCAAAATTTATTGAATAATTTCCAATTTACATTTGAATATTCATACATTTCGCTTGAAACCATTCATGCCCTTCTTTTCTTCTAATCTTTCTATACTTTTAATCCCAATAACACAAAAATAGTATTGTTCGTGTCACACAAGAAACTTTTGAAATGAATAAAAATAATATCTGTATCAAGAATAGCAGTTTAGTTGAATCAAAGAAGCTTTATTCATGAAAGAAATAGAATACAAACATATTGTTACATAATTATGATTCTATTAAATATTACATTGAAGCCGTTCGAAGTTCAGGAAGTCTGTGAATAAAAACAGAGATATGAGTAAAACATACTCAGTGAGGATCCATGACTGAAATAAATAACACCAATTCAATCATTTTTGCAAGCGACCCTGAGAAAGCAGGAGCTGGTATGACTTACAACTATAAAAGAGGAGAGACACCTCATGTCACGCTGCTCGCAGGCATCTGAGTGAAAACTTTGCTCCACATCCAGGGAATGTGGCTCTGCGAGACTTGCAATTTTCCGTGGAGTGATCTGCGAGGCCGTATAATAAAGAGTTGAAGCCAAATTAAAACTCAGTCTCCGCCTGCTCACTTGAAGATATGCTACCGAAACGCTGGGCACCTTCTGGTAAAACACTAAAGATGGCAGGAGGATATCACCGCCGGTCACGGCCTGATTACCGGTGTTTCGCTGGGAGCAACTTAGCTGATCGTTCCCTCACCGTAGTAAGTTCTAGGAACGTTTTAAATCAAAGGATAAAATGAAGACAATACATCAACTCAATCGCTCAGCACTCAACATCATACTGGAACATTAATAGCAATATTTAACTGACTCAATATTGTGAAAAGTCGATCATGGATAACTCACCGTGAATACCACTTTAATATTCGGCACAAACACTGCAATAAAACACAACTATTCACTTTGAACGACTAGAGACTGAAAGAAAGAGTTTTTGAATAAGATTTCTGATATGCATCATTACCTGCAATCAAATTATTGTTATTTGAAACCTTAAAAAAAACTATAACATCCGGATCAAGATAAAAAAGGATTGGGAGCTCAACACGACATGAAATCATGCCAATGTCGATTCGATGTGGTACCACCACATTAATGGAATTCTGTAACTTCTCTGTTATGAATCAAGTACGTTATATTACAACGCTGCGAAAGCTAAATTGCACAGACACAAAGAAAAATGGACGCCAGGACTTGAAAGGACATGAAGAGTGTCCAAGAAGTCCAACTGAAAAAAATTGAAATTGAATTTAATATCTGACTAGTTTATTATTATTGCCATAATATAACTGATTCTACTTACGTAACAAATAATACTCGGCGGCATTACTACAGCAAGTAACTCGAGTAATTTCTCTGGCAGAAATCACAATAACAGGACATACATTGCTGAAAACTTTGATTCAAATAGTACATAAGTCGGACATTAAACATTGAGGGCACTCTGCGAGTTGAACGGACGATAATGCCTACGGTCAACGTACACACCTCGGGCCGGAGGCCCTTGGTAAGTACACTGTTAACCTCAGGCATCATTGTCAACTCAACATTCTTGATACCTCAATTACTATAATAAAGTGATAAATTAAATATTATAGAAGAAAATATATCAAAATTGGAATAGTAAATTTGATTACACAAAAAAACTTTAACAACTTACACTTGAGAGACTAGTTAAGGTGGTACAGTAGTTACTGCTCTGGTCCAACGCCACAATAAACTGGCTGTGGGCTTTTCTACTGGGCCAAGTATTACGACCCTTTTATACATAGGAGAATGGAGCAGTAAAACGGCAGAACTGTAAGTTGAGTCCTTGCAACTGTTCGGTCTTCGTCGATGGACGAACCAATGGACTACTTGACAACCATATGTAGCAAGGATAGTGTAAATAAACTTCAGCTGCTCTGGGAGCTGGGATCCATCTCCGTACTTGATCCAGACTTCATCCTTGAGCAAAGGAATCTTCGACAAAAAACAATTTCTACGAGTGGAGTTCAACTATCCAAAAAATATACCAATCCACAAGTCAAACTACTGAATTTGGTACCAAAAATCAAGTTCAACGATTTAATAATAATACGTGAATGGAACAAGGCAAAGAAATTTCAGTAGCTTTCATATCCACTACTTGCTGCAATTCAGATACTATCTCAAGATTTGGGACAACCGACGACAAAAACAGGGTCGTAATTGTATCAAACAGAATAACAAGAAATTTAGACATAGGAAAGAATGCAGCTGCGCCGCTTTTGTTGAAGCTCTCTACATCCTTTATTCGAAAAGGATCAGTTCTCATAGCCTTGTTCTAAATTTTCTCCCATTTCTTTATTCCTGCTTTAGTCAGGTCTGCTCCTTCTTTTTGAAGTCATTTAGACCTGAGTCTGCCTCTTCTTTTCTTTTCATCTGGTTCCCATTGTAGAATAGCTCTTACAATGTCCTTTCTTTTCTCTATATGTGTCTTAACCATTTCATTCCCTACTGTTTTATTCCATATTCTATATCTTCTCGTTGCAATTTTTGTCTTATTTCAATGTTCATTAGTATTCCACATTCGTTTCTCGTCCTGAAATAGTTTTCCCTATTTTTCTGTTTACTATTCACAAATCTCCTTCATCTTTTTTGTAATTGTTATTGTTTTTGCGGCGTACATTATTATCGATCTGATTATTGTTCTATATACTTCTATTTTTCTTTTGTTTGTTAGGTCTCTATCTTTAAGTAATTTTTCATTTGCGTGAAGAAAAAATTACATCCTTTGCGCTATCTTTTTGTGAGTTCAATGATTGTAAGGAACATTTTCGTAACTTGGCCAGCCTCGTCTTGAAATCTTTGATGTTTTGTAAACATAGGAATCAGGGAATTCAGTTAATAAATTTTTCTGTTCTCCACAAACTCGAAAGAGAAAAATTAGTTAATTGACTGAATTACAGTAAGCTCATATCAATTATTATTCCAATAGAATCTGGAAGTTGTAAAAGTATTATATTCAGCATAAAGAGGGTACAAATAATGGCAATAACTTAAAACATATATGAAGGCCTGAAGGCCGACCTTGAATGGAATAAAAGAAGTATAGCCAACCTGATAACAATGTATTGCAATGAATAATGGATAAAGATAGATGATAGATCCACCAGAGGCAGAAAAAATGCAAACATAAATAAATAATACGATAGCCCCACAACAGGGGGACCTTAAACAGCATTTATGAATGTAAAGCAGCGCAGGCATATGAAAGAGCGTAATTGGATAATAAAATACACCGTAAGTAGTAGAACAATGGCACTCATAGGGCACTAAAGACAACACGACGGAAGCCGATGTGTCACGAAGTGCTTCGTGGAGAATTGCAAACATGCTGGACTGGGACGAACGGTAATTGAATTTAATAGTGAATGAAGACGTCTTTTGTAGATTAGAAATATGATACCTGAGACTTGCACCTGTCGTGAAGACTTTATATATAACCTGTGTAAAAAATTATGCATTGCGGACTCGATTTCCCAAGTGGAATCAATTTTCAGAATATTCTGCAAGAATATATATCCAAATTCTGAATTCCATCTTCTCTAGAAGTTTAATCCAATTTGACCTGAAATTCCGTAAATATACTATCCAAGAATGTCTTCCAAAAGTGCGAGCGTAGCGAGCTAGTATATAACTATTCAAAGGTTGAGTCCTTGGTTGCATCCCTACTTACACCACACTAGGCTAAGATACTTCACTTTGTAAATAGATAGATATTCAATTTTCTTCGTACGCTACATGCAGGCTCATTGGTCCTTCGAGCAAGATTGGCTCTGATTCGTGAATTGGCTTGCAATCCTTACGTTTTGTCGCTTTATCATGAAGACCTTGTGCTACTAGCGACTTTGAATTAATATCCAACTTGTACTTGCACATGGATTGGCCATAGGCAGAGTTTGACTGTGTCATGAGAAGCACCAGAGTACCCTGCGTACGTTTCAGGTACATCTTAGAGTTTATTGTTATACCTATTTTTATGAAGAATTGAAACTTACATTTTTAATTTTGATGTGTGTATAGTATTAACAATTCTTTTTTGTTTCAGGTGAGTGTTACCTTGTATCAATCTGCTTAATACCTCATGATGTAAGTAGCTTTTGACTTCTACTTCATTGCCATCATAGCAACTATTGAATCACAAATTGTACCGCTATCTAGTTTTGATTGATTCAGTCGTCGATGTGACAATCCAAATTTCAATGAAAACGACTTTTGATTTTAAATGTTGTATATTTATTTGAAACTTTGACGTTTCGATCCTTTGACCAAAAATCTTCTTCAGAAAACAATGGTACAAAATAGAGCAAGGCAAGTAACTAGATACAAAAAATATACAGAATACTGGATGTGATAACGTAGATATCACACCTAAACAAAATGAATAGAATCCTCTGGCATTCACCCAAGGCTTGAGGAAAACCACGTGGAAACCCCAAACAGAGAAATATGTCCTACTTGGTACAGCTCCGCACACATACCGAGTCACAAAATACACGACATTTCAACAAGATAGCGTAGCGCTACTCTTTGCTATTGGTTTGGCTCACAACTGCAGTGTCAAATAGTCTTCAATGTATTTTATAATCCAAAATATACACAGAACTACACCAACCAAAACATAGTTATTATATATGTGTGTTATTGATTACAGAGAGCCAAACATTTGATAATTCAAAACCATCAGTATAGTTGAAGTTATTTGGATGTTTATGTACCTCAATTGCTTCTCTGACCAATCTATCATAAATAGATGAGCATCTTGCGACTATTCTTGTTTCTTCAAACTTGATGTTATGCAAAAACTCGATGGCATGATCAGCTACAGAAGATTTATTTGGATGGTTCAATCTTATGTATCTCCTATGTTCAGCAATGCGAGTGTTCACAGTTCGGCCCATCTGTCCAACGTAGACTCTCCCACAGGTACAAGGGATCTTATAAATGTCCGAAGATTGTAGGGGAATGACGTTACAGGTCTCATGAACTGCTTGGTTTTCATTACCGGAGCAAAGGAAACTTTGAAATTATATCTTGACAGGATCCTTCTGATCTTCTCTGAAACATTGCTCACATAAGGTGAAGAGACAAAATTTTTACTCACGCTAGTATCCTCAACAATAGTATTGATAGACTTGGGTCGAAGAGCCTTTTTAATGGAGCGATAACTGAAGCCATTTTTCTGGAAAATCATTTTTAGATCATTTATTTCATCATCAAGTTCATCAGGATGACATATACCATCAGCCCTTCGGAATAAGCATTTGATTGTTCCGTACTTTTGTGAAGGATGGTGATGTAAATCAGCATGAATATATTGATCCGTGTGTGTAGGCTTTCTACAAACAGTATGCAGAAGTCTTCCATCATTGGTTCGTTATAAATTCACATCAAGAAATTTTTGATGGAAATTTGATATTTTCATCGATATTATTCAAATGGTACAAGAAACAATCCAAACTATCACGCCAATTAGGCCAAATGGAAAAAACATCATTTGCGTAACGAAGCCATAAGTATGGTTTATGATTACTAGTTTTTAATGCCTTCTCTTCAAAAAATTTTATGTAATAATTCGCAATTGTTGGAGAAATAGCGTTATCCATTGCAACGTCATCAATTTGTTTATAATAATCATTATTAAAAATGAAGAAACTGGACGTGAAACAATGGTGGAATAACTTGATAACAAATAATGCTTTTCGACCCAAGTCTACCAGTATTACTGTTGAGGATACTAGCGTGAGTAAAAATCATGTTTTTTCACCTTATGTGAGCAATGTTCAAGAGAAGATCGGGAGGATCCTGTCAAGATATAATTTCAAAGTTTCCTTTGCTCTGGTGATGAAAATCAAGCAGTTCATGAGACCTATAAACGACGTGATTCCCCTACATTTAGGGAGAACCATGAGAGAGCACTCAATGTTAAAAATTCTGCGCATGAAAATAGTTGCGCCCCTTGCCTCTTGAGGTCTCTGATAGCTATGTTACCATGGTTTCTAGTCTAAATTAGTATTTTGAGGTTAGGTATATTGATAGAAAGGAATCACAAAACTTTTTCAACAAAAATACATGTATTATAAATGCTTATACATGTAAATCAATCTCACCGACAAAATAAATTTTCAAATATCAGGTTTTGCGATAAAATATGAAGTCACTCTATCCATGAAGTATGTTCCAATTATTGTAGTCAATAAATCCGCAGATGTAAAGCCCTGTAAGTATATTCAAAACGTTATGAATCAATGACTTTGAATAATCTATTTTTGTAGAATGCCTTCTCTAACTGTGGATCATACCTTAGAATAATATACTTTTCACAGTATTGCAATACATTGAATAGCTCACAAACTCAAAATTTAATAAAGTCATTTCATGCATTAATTTTGATTCAACTTTGTAGTTATTGAATAAATTAGTGATTTGAGCTAGAACGTCATAATAGGTCAATTACTTTAAAGTGTCTATTCTCAGGAAATGTTTTTTCAATTGTGGGTCATACTTTCTGTTGAAATTACTTTTCACAGTATTCCAAGTTCATTGTGAACAAGACTAGAGAAACATTGAATTCAAACGGTCAAAACAATTCGAAATTATTCTATTAAAGTAAGAAATTTTATAGCCATATTCTCAAAAGAACTCATACTAACCCACAATTTTGAATTAGTGAATTATCTTCTAATTTAGATCTTTCAAATACAATCTTAAATCACTTATGGTGATGAATGGGCAATAGATATGAACTAGAATGGGTTTTAATAACAAAACTGAAAAATCAATTGAGAAAATTAATGAAAGAAAATATCATTATTTCGAAGTATTTTTCAAGATAATCACTGAATTTTTTCAATTTGAGCTAAAGTGACGTTCTGCATTGTTTTCACTTTATCTGAACATAAATGCATCTTACGGTCTAAACTGAATCAATTTTACTGAATTTAAGATTTTTACCCCACAAATATTACTTTTCTTCTTGGTTCTACTTCCTTTACATTGACTGGAGAGTCTTTTAGCACTTTCGTGAAGCATGAACTTGTTGCGAGTATAAATTTATTGAATTTTCTTCAGCTGCCTGAGTTCCAAAGTAACAGCAAGACTGAAGAGTATTACTCTTTCCTGGTTCTATATGATATAGATAATATATTGGAGTATCTTCCGTTACAAATAATTTTCAGTTCTAGCACCGTTCAAATATTGGAGCTGGAAAATTCTTATCCATTCCAAATGCTTCTTATCTGTTCACTGTTCGAAATTCCAGATATTTGTGAGGTCCAAAAAATGATTTGGTCCAATAATATCTGTTATTGTGGTAGATCCAAATCATGTGTGTAATAATGCTTTTGCACTTATAGAAAACTGCAGCCCGCAGAATGGAACCAGTGGATGTACGCCTAGAATAATTAGGATTTATAATAAATGAACAGAAAAATATTAAGCAGACTCAAAATTTACTTGTTGTACTCACTTTTCAATAAGTTCTTGTAGCATTTAACTATTAAAATCAGCAGAAAATCTCGACTAAAAAATTATATTTGCATTGACAAACACTTTTTTATGTAAATCAACATTTGTTCAAATATTTTTCAACGGTAACTAAGATTCAAGATTCAAATGAAATTGAAAAATAGGTGCGCCCCTTCCCGCAAGATGGTAGCAGCTAAGCGCCAAATCCTCTCATTTGAGTGATCTCTCCCGGTACTCCCTGCCTACAATCTTCGGGCATTTATAAGATCCCTTATACCTTGGGAAAGTCTACGTTGGACAGACGGGCTGAACTGTGAACACTCGCATTGCTGAACATAGGAGATGCATATGATTAAACCATCCAAATAAATCTTCTGTAGCTGATCATGCCATCGAGTTTTCGCATGACATCAAGTTTCATGGTAAATTTTCATAGATGTAGTGTATGTCTGAGAGACTTATCTGGCAATATCATTTTGTCACATTTACGTAAATGTCTTGTGTATCACTTGCACAAATCCGATGAAGGATGTTCCATATCGTTTCGCATTTCCGTATACACAATACTCAGATTTACGTTTGAATACATCAAAATTCTTTCAATATATTTGAGCAGCAACCTGTTGAAAGTGCACTGCATGCGTGTGAAGAAGTAGAACTTTGTGTATATTGTTCTCGGAGTGCATGCATCGTTCGTATGCATACAACTTAGATCACATTCTTGTCAACTCTTTTCTCTTATGTAGCACGTTCTCCAGTTCATGTCTACAAGAAGAAAAAACTAGTTTTTTCTTCTTTTTGCTGTTGGGATGTCCTAGAAATGTAAGGAGTCTGTTGTTTGGATAGAAGTGAAATTCCTGATGCCTGAATGTGAAAAGAGTTAGGCTGTTTTAAGAATGGAAGAACTTTCATTTGGAACATCTTATCTTGTTTTTGTAAAATGTAGATGCGTAGTTATCCGATTTTACTACTTGAAATATTTTTGTGGGATTTAAAGGGTGATGCATGAGACAAGTCCAGATGCAGCTAGTAAACTCCCATACAATTATATCGGTACTTCTGAATGCTACTGTTGTACAACACAGATGCCTATCAAGTTTGTATTTGATGCGTGTAATTATGTAAAGCTATCTAACCATTTGCATTCCGTCGACATTGTGTAATTGGGACGCTGTAGTATTAGCTAGAGGCATCCAGTTTCGATTATATGAGTTCTGGTTCGACTATCTACTCCACGCACTAAACTACTATAATATACGGTGATAAATACGGATGTTATTACGTACCACACTTCCTCATCTATGTTTGATGCTAATGTTGACTTATCTGCTGATAGCTGCAAGCTATGGGCCAATTTCCGCACTTGCAAAAAGTTTGAAGTGGAACATTCTTAATTCAATAATAACACTGAATATATTTGCTTCGCCTGAACAACCCTCCCGAGTATTAAAGTTTCTATCTTTTTGACGTCACTGATCTATAAAAGACAAACAACTATTTGCATGTTTGGTTTTAATTATATGAATTCCTTCTCTAAAAGTCAAGTAATTGCCTTGTTACTTTTCCAGCAGGAAAAGCAACACAGAATCCTGCAACTTTGTAGTAGTAAAAGCAAGCAGGTACTCTATATAACGAATGCAACTTCTTGGATGCAGTTCTGCCCTATTAGTGTTATGGTAATGTGCTGGTTTATTTATAGTTGCAGCAACTAAATTACGCTGTATCTGTACATGCAAATAGGGCTTAGTGAAACACAGTTTCCTGAGATCATAACACTACTGAGTTAGCGTTGGAAACTGTACTATCCACTTATTCTGTTTTAAATGGTACGACTGTATTTTTTGTGCTGTTTCAAAATGCAAATCGAGGATAATCCTATTTATTAGGTCGATAATTGTTTCTTCATGCTTTTTTAGAACAGTAAATTTGTTTCACCATTTTGAAGGTGGTTTCCATTACACTATGAATGTATTCTAAACTTGAGGGTGATTCAGTTGAAATGTAAAAAAGTTTGTTCAACCAAAATAATTTCGGAATCTTTTTGAAATATCCTCATGACTCTCCTGGCTAAATTTCTGTTCGGAGCTCTGTACGTTCAGCTGGGATGATGAAATCAATTTTTTTGTTGAGTCTGCAGTTTTCATGTTGAACGTGTAGAAATTTTTCAACACGGTTTTATTTTTGCGCAGACCAAATAATAGATGTGTTTGTTATTCAATCATTGTTGCATTTCCGGGAAAATGGAAGATCTTGTGATTCTGAAAGGCAATTTATATTCATATGAAGTATAAATTCATGCATTACTCCACACGAGTATATTAAGATGAGATAATATTTGCATATTCCATAATCATCGCCTACATATACTCCTTTCTCTGTCCCGAACTATCACTGTAACATTCTGCAGACACTGCAATTATGGAGTTAAATAAAAGTATCTAATCTCAACTAGTATCTCAAATCTTTGATACATAAATTGAAATGGGTATGAGTTTTCAAGTTTTTATGTCCGGTTGCACCATCGTTACTTAACTTTAAGAAAGAAATAATACATAGCAACAATTGTCCATACAATGATTGCCATAGATATTAATATATACTCATGTCATTGTCGGATTCCACTTCAGTGTGTGGATACAAAGCACCCAAAAAAAAAAACAGCAACCAAATAAACACGTCTTCGCAATGTCGTAACAATATTTCTGCAAGGATTCAAAGTGTCATGCAATTCCTTTAAAATATTACCAACGTCTTAACGCCACCTGCGCTCTGTTCAATTAACATGGTGTAAACAAACAGTGGTAAACTAGGCTAAGTATACCTACTAGGCTGTTCTGCTTCTGACACCACCTGCCGGCGGCATCGTTCATTCTGTCACGTGTCATGTGACGTCACAAAAGCAACTAAACGGATTTTCTAATCCCACCAATGCCTTGTTGTTGGGTTATGTACTTTATACAGTGTTGCGAGATTTATGTGCCTCCTAGAGGGTAATATGTGTTGAAGGTGAGGGCTTACAATGTATCCTGACACGGAAGTTTGGGTTTCGAGAAGGATGGGTTCGGCAGGAGCATCTTTGTCTGTCGTTTTATATTCGATACTGATACTTTGAAGCACAATTTAGATTTTGTATGATATTATCAGCGCAAACTCAGATTGGGATATTCAGCTCTTGAATGTTTGACTATAAGAAGCAGGCAAGAGGTACAAAATTCAATATGTCATCCACTTATCGGCAACATTAAAAGTCAATGATTTTTGCCTAATATTCAGTAATTCAAATCTATCCTAAAATGATTACAAATAGAAAATAAACACTGGCTATAATATATGTAAATGATTTCGAAATGATTCTTCCGCATCATTAAATCCAACATATCCGAAAATTATTCTATCGGATAATATTCGAATTAATTACTAGAATTTGGAATAGTTATCTATATAATTTGATCGTTCAAAATTATAATTATATGAGAATGCGTTTCCAACTGTTACATCGTTAGAGTAAATGCTATCCAATAGCTGCGTTATACCACAAAACCAGACAATCAATTACATTTATTCTGTTGGAGATTATTCGAATTCATCTGAATGGCAAACATTCTCGCCATTACAAATCATGCCAATATTCTGAATTATGGATGATATATATTTTTTCTTGATGTATTTTATAAAAAACTAATATTCATCACATTCCGTTTCCATTAAATCAGCATCTATTCTCTCTTATAGCAAGTATCTGTGTCGCCCTATTGCTATTACCATTCATATTCGCCTTGAAGGCTTCCAGCAACCTCATGAAACTCAATTTACTACAATCTAGAGTGCGCTCTAGGCAGTACACTGCAGGCAGTACCCTCTTCGATGATTTCACTGTTCGCTTGTCTCTCTAAGCGACTACAGCGACATTAGCCGTGCAAATGGAGCCTAATGCTTTGGGGTGAAATTGCACTGGACATGCACCCCAAATCATTGATTCTTTCCACCCAAAAAGTTACTCGCACATATCAATTTGTCGAACAACTTATTTCACTCCAATTTCTAATGAGTTCTTTTGTTACCACATTCAATTTCATGCATCATCGAAAATACTTATAGTCCAAGATTTTAGACCTGCCGAATGTTACTTATTTTCCGATGAACAAAATGTGTAAAATAGAGTAGTGTTAGTATGTACTTTGCTTATACGCATACTTGCTAGCTTGGGCCGATGGCCAACTCAAAGATATCATGTATTAGTGGTATGTTAAAACTTCACTCACTTTACTTGAAGTCCAAGTGTTGACTTTCATATATGTTCTTGAAAATATTGTTAAAAATTGATAATCAACACTGCTAGACAACTTCTATCGCTGGTAATTCCTGCTTGAGACTTTGAAGCTTGCAAAAAAATAAGTCAGTCTCATTCACGAGGAGGAGAGGAAATCTTTTCCAATACATCACCATGCGTCCGGCATTGGTGGAAGTGTCGGATTTCTACCGACTAAAACTCCCCTCCCTATCAACGACCAGGCAATCCGGCACCACCCTCAGAGCATTTCTTCGGATTGATGGTCTGTAGCATTAGCATCAGGTGCCTATCTTATCTTTCTTCTTTCTCCTTCTGATTGATTACATCTACAATAAATCTGTTGATTTCATTCCAATCTTCCTCTTCGCCAATCATTCTTTGGACAATATGGCCTACCTTGCCTGCCAGAGTTCTCCTTTCTATTGCCCAGACAAAACACCGTGTGTTCTGCGTCATCCACCTCCCCACAGTACACGCAGTGTTTGTCCTCTCGCTTACCCATCCGGTACAGGTGGCTACTAAAGCAACCATGCCCACTGAGCACTTGGCTCAGTTGGTACTTCACTTCACCGTGTGCTCTGTTTCTCCACCCTTCTAGGTGGAGGATTAGCCTTTTGGTCCTTGCGCCAGTGCTACTACGGCTCCATCTCTCCAGGATGTCTCTTTTCCTTCTTTTCTTGGTCTTGGTGCCTGGCTCTCTCCTTGCCTTCGCCCTATTCTGCCAGTAGATCTATTGGCGGGGTGTCAGCCAGTACTAGAACTGCGTTTTCGGAGACAGTCCGATAGGCACTCGCCACTCTCAGCGCCGCTTTTTGCTGTACCGTAACGAGTACCTTTCTCGTATGCTCTGCCAGTAGAGCATGGCACCAGATTGGAGCCGCGTATAGCATAATGGAGTTGCTGACGCTGGACAGGATCCTTGTTCTGCCCTTTTTGAGGCCACCGATATTGGGCATGAGCCTTGCCAGGGCCACATTCACCTTATTAATGTGAGGTAAAAAGGTGCGTCCTGAGCACATCATGACTCCTAAATACATCACCTCTCTTTTGGTCTTGACTTAGGTGCCGAAGACATTTAGTCTAACCTCCTCACATCTCTTTGTTCCGTTCAACACAACTAGCTCAGTTTTCTCTGGGGCTATTTGTAGTCCGGCTCGGTTCATCCACTTGCCTATCTTTGTGACCGCCTCGGTGCCGATTTCGGTCAGATCAATAGCCTCCCTTGCCACTAGCACCAAGGCCAGGTCGTCTGCGTATGCCAACGCTGTCACCCCTTCCGGGAGCGTCACTTTCAGGATGTCGTCGTATACTTGTCACCTCGTTCCTCTCAATCCCTTCCTCTGTCCTTGTTACAATACTCCTGTTACTAAGATAACTGTGGATCATCGCCTGTGTTCATCTCTTCGGCAATCTTCATCACGAGCTCGATGGCATCTTCCGTGCTTCGGCCCTCCCTGAAGCTGAATTGCCGTTCAGAGTGCCTCCCAGTCTGAGCTAGCGCGTTGTACAATCTCCTCTGTAGAAGCACATCTATCAAGCAAAAAAGGCCTGTAGGAGGACGCCTCGCCAATCGGTTTGCCTGGCTTTTTCACCAGGACCAGTCTGCCCGTTTTCCAGCTGTCCGGGAATCTTCCTTCTCACAGCAGCTGGTTCATGACCCCAGGAATCACATCAAGATGTTCTCTGTCGGCTATCTTAACCACTTCAGGTGGTACTCCGTCAGGTCCAGGCGCTTTCCTCTCTTGCATCCTGCCTACGGCTTTTGCTACCTCCTCCAGGATGAACTGAGGGATTTCTGCAAGCGGGATCTCTTGGGCAATCCAGTTCACTCTCCCATAACGGGGGAAAAAGGGTCTCGACTAACATGTTCGTCTGTTGTAGGCCAAGGATAGCATAGAGCTCAGAAAACTATCTCAATACTTCTTGTAAACAATCAGACCAAGAGAGAACGGGATGCTTATAGGTACTTCGATTAATATTTCAACTGCGTCTAAAGGGTGTTTGGCCCCTACGATTGGTCTGGCTGCTCACAAAAAGTATTGAAATAGTTACCTAAGTATCACATATAAGAATTAGGAGTCAGACTATAAGTATGATTTTGTTATTTTTGCGAGATTTCAAACGTCTAGCAGAAACTACCATCGATGGAGAGTGTCCAGCAGTGTTAATAATCAATTTTGAACAATATTCTCTGAAACATACATGAAAATCTGCATTCAAACTTTAAGAAAAGTAAGTAATGTTTTAACGAACCCTAGCACCTGGTATTTGTGATTTGGCCTCTGGCTCAAACTAGCAAATACGCGTAGGATCAAAGTACATACTAATAATGCTCTATTTTACACATTTTGCTCCTCAGAAAATGAGTAGAATCTGGTGGGTCTAAGATCTTGCTTTATGAAACCCAGTATTGCAGAGTTCGGACTACAAGAATAGTAGATTTATTTTTCTAGTAATGATCGTAAGAACAATTCTTACCGTAGAGAAAAGCTTCAATTAGATTGAACTGAATCTGTAATAGTGAAACTTGATGTGCCCTCCTTGTCTATCATCATCTGACTATTCATCACCCTTTTAGATATACTCATACAATTATTCAAGTTGTATGCCATTCTCAAAGCATTACAATCAGTTACCGTTCCACCATTCTTATAGACCGAAATTCCACATAAAAACATAAAAATTCCAGCTTCTCAACTCCATATACTCCAATTGATCTTCATTTTCTTCCAAAATAATTACATCATCAGCACATGCTAGCTCAAATATACATACCATTGGATACTTTGAAGGCTTTTTGCAATTATACACCCATCTCTCAATTAAGATTCAACAAATCTGTTTACATCAACTCTAAACGAATCCTCCAATCAAAAATAAAGCCAAAAAAAGCATCAGTTCCTTTACGTAATACATTAAGCATCATTTTTATTGTATTAAACGAAATCATCCCAAGAAATATCTTAAATCAAAACTGCTATCAGATGATTATAACGAAACTTTTTTCGTTTGAAGGGCGAATAGTTCCTTTAAATCAAATCTTGCTGTACGAAACTACAATCAAATCTTTGAAAAAAAAATTCTGCTCGAGTAGGATGGCAAATCATAAACCTCACTAAGTTTTGAATTCAGTATGATACGTGTTTACTTTGGTATTTCAAAAGAAATTAATTACTTTGTTATAAGGGGTAAATCTACATATTGTCGAGAAGATTCAAAACATTTCATAACACGTATCTGTTCCGTTCCCAATTATCCCAATCCTTTACAATAACAATGCAAGTATCCCCAATTCCTCATCGAGTTGTTATCATGGTTAACCCTTTCATAACAAACATAAATAAATTAGGTTGCACCGCATGGGGCCCTATAACACGTATGAAGGGTTGATTATACTTATATATTTATAGAGCCCGGCTCTCGGCTTTCACGGCCAGAACTAACGCACTTGGGGTTATTTCATCACCGGGGAATCCCCGTGGACGTATACGCCATCTAGGGCCATTATCGCGGCCACGCCCATTTACAGGGACAAGCGAGAGCGTGGTGAGAGGACGCAGTCGAGCGTGAATCAAGCCTGTATACGATCATTATGTATTAGCATTCGTATTTCATCCGGTAATCCTGTAGTGTCATCACACCTTAGGGATAGGGCTAAAAATATCCCATAGGTATTTTTACAGGAATAATTGATCTAGGGTAGGACTCAGCAAAAAAATCTTCCAGCATGATTGATACATAACACTTCTAGGTGACTCGTTAGACGCTAGTAAACAGACTAAATGTAAAATTGCATACATAATTTGTCCTGGAAAAACATTTTGGACTGGGCTTGATTATAGTAGAAAACAATTTGCTCCAGGGATATTTGATGTTAATATCAATAATGATTAATGACTTTACAACCACGAGCATATTGCATTGTGCAATACTCATCGTTCATCGGTTCATCACTGAGTCATTTCCAATATAAATGCATATTAGTGCTCCGGTCGAAATGAAAGATTGCCCTCGTGATTGTTATTGAATTGTTCTGAATAGAGGGGCAGGAGGTGATTAATGCCAACGTCGAATGATAAGATCTGCGACTCTGCAAGAGGCGATGACAAAACGACTCTTTCTAGTTCGGGCGCAAAAACGAAAAGTCCCCTCCCTAGTGTAATGGACAGCACGCTATTACTGAAGTGTAGAAACTATTGAGCTAGAAAGTTAGCCTTTGTTGAACAATTGACATGATAGACATATCTCTGATAAACCGTTATTATTGTACTGAAATGTTCGGAAAGAAAAGCACAGTCTTTTTCTTCTTTGTTGTTCTTGTTTTCTGTCTTGAGTCTCAAGGATTTATTGTTGCGAGTAATCAACAAAAGTTCCCAAGTGAAATGTGTCTGGAGTTTTTATGACGGCCCTGAAATGCAATGGATAAATGAATTTTAAGAAACTACTTTTTTATTTCCAACTTTATTTTGTGCAAAATCCTCGCAATTTTCCACACCCAATTTATCAATTTTACAAGCGCTAAGAACACTTGAAAAAGAAAAAGTACTCACTGCTAATAAACCGCCATTACGGTAAAAGAAAATTGCCATTTCTCTGAAATAATGCTTAACTTACAGAGAAAGGCTCCAAAATTTTCATTGACACAGAATTTTGGAAGATGATTGTCTAATATTGAACTAACTGACGACGGAGTTATTATTTATTGTTGAATTTTCATGAGATTTGAGTTTTTGATAGTGTACAGCATGTGTGGATTCGACGCATATTTCTCGATATATTCCAGCAAAAAAAAATATCATTTCCAGTGGTTAATTAGAATTGAACATCCTGCATATAATTAGAGCTTTTTGCACTCCTTCTCCACATAAACTTCAAGTATGCCAAATCTCACACTCCTTCAAGCTCACGGTACAAAGTTTTCTCTCCATGTGAAATCGAAATAAGACACCCTGTATACAATTCTAGCTCCCAGCATTTCTTCTCCACATGAACTTCAAGTATGTCAAATCCCACATTCAGTCGACAAAGACTTCGCTAGCTGTGATTCTACGGTAAATTATTCAAAAAATATCCCAAGTTCAAAAACAGCAAAAAAATTCTAAGCTCAAAAGATTGTGTCAGAGAGTTGTGCTAACAGACTTAGCACAAGAACCCCACTTGGCTGGTAAACACACTGAAGATGACACTCGGTATCGGAGCTAGAAGCGTACTTTGGAACGGCTGCTCAGAAGACTGGACTTCCAAAGAAGTGACTTAAGTCGGCCAGAAGGCCTTATTTATACCGTAATTTGAATAAATCCTTACTTAATATATTAACAATTTAAATTCATATTGGCGCTTTCAGACATACAGATAAAAAAAGAAGAAGTAATTTTACAAATACAAATTTCTTCACAATAACAAATTTCCCATTACTTTCCTGTCGGATACATCCTTTCCTGATTATATTTCCTTAAAATTAAAATTGTCCCAAATATCCTCTTATCTGTCGGTAATGTAGTCAACTGTCAAATGTCAGATGTTCATCTGTGTCTGGTCAAAGGTCACAAAGAACTTCAAACAAAATATACAATATACAACATATTTACAGAACAACTGTTGATTACATTCAGATTTATTAACGGTAAGGCACAAGACTTAAATATAGATCAAGCAATATCGGTTGCATTTAATTTTAGGTGTTTTCAAAAAACTTTACCTTATTCCACCACATGTGGACTATTAAAACGGATTTATTCCAGCTGATGACTGATAAAATAATGGTAAGCGGTGTTGTATGTTCAAATAGAATTACAGAACTTGAAATTTATGGGGTGTGCAAGATGTAAACTAATTTTGATGAATTTTAAAATGTTTGACTGTAGCAGAAGGCTATGGGATGTGCAACTATGACGGAGTTTCGGGACATAATTCGTCACAGTGGTCAAAAATGATTGACAGTGCCGCCTTTTGATTTTTTCTTTGCTGCCTGCTTGAGACAGTGAGCTACAAGTGATAGATGTCAGTTCCTTCAAAAATACTATTCTAAGCTGATAATTTTGTATGATAATAATGAATTTTCAATAATCATTTACTCACTTGAATCAGACTATGGATGAATCAGTCATGAAATATGCAAAATATACGCCATTGTGCTCTTGAAATGTCGGTAACGTAGTTATCAAAATAAATAAATTTATACTAACTTCATTCCATGAAGATAGTTTTGATCATAATGCAAACTTCTGCAAGTCACGTGACGGTCAGTCATTATTGATCACATTCCTCCGTGCATGCAATGTGCTTGGAAAGGGATAGAAAATGAAAATTGCATGAGAAATCCGATCTTTATGAGGCTTGGGATTATGTTTTGAACACGACAAGCAATCTGAACTCCTAACTTCGACATCGACTTTGAAATGTTAACCACAATAATAAATCCTCTACTTTTATACTTAGAGACAGAAAAACTGACGGTTGGATTAGATGCGAATCAGCAAGCTCTAATAATTTCAAGAGGAATAGAAGATTGAATTTATTATTTGACATCTGTTTCACTTTAAAGGTGTCCATATAATGCATAAACTTTATATTCAGTTAACACTGTTGTACTCTGGTAGGAATGCTCCTAGCAATTCAGAATGTTTTCTCAGGTATTTTCCATTGTAAAAGACTACTGCATTCATTAAATAAATCTAACGGAACCATTCTAATTACATTACAATTCAACAGTAGTTCAAGAAAAACGTATGATACTATGGTAGGACATTAATTATTCTAGATGGTGTTAGAATACCCAATGAGATGTTTATTGGAGGCTCTGCTTCCCGCATTGACTAATAGATTTTAGGACTCAAGAAAATTCAGGGATTTAATTGAATAATTAATTGATTTATTTCTTCATCTTGACTTGAATACTGATGAAGGAATATCTTAGTTGCGGTTACCAATAAAATCCAATTTATCGCTCAGGTATTCCAGTCTTTGTTTATTTTAATGGAATTGGAGGAAATATCAAGAAGTGTGCTACCATTGAACAAACGCTAGAAATATATCCTGTAGTGAAAAACAAACTAAGTATACACGGTACTTATCATTAATGATCTTTCCAACCATGGTGCATATATTGTTCAATATATTACTACCAATTATATCTTTTTTGACGATTTCTATCAATTTACATAACACATATTTGATGCGAGAACTTTCTTTCTCCCTTTAATTTCACTGATTTCAGAGTACCTAATTACTTAACAAATAACAAACAAGTTTCCTAGTTACAGCAAGTAACTAGAGTAATTTTTCTGACAGAAATCATAGTGACAGGACATACATCGCTAAAATTTTGATTGAAATACAACAAAAGTCGGACATTAAACATTGAAGGCACCACGGGAGTTGAACGGACGATAATTCCTACGGTCAACGTACACACTTCGAGTCAGAGGCCCTCGGAAAGTACACTATTGATCTCAAGCATTATTGTCCTTCTACACACATAATACCTCAATTACTATATATAACTTTCGACATTATATATGAGGTATTCTGGTTTCATGAAAGGTTTTCCATTCTTCGCACATGAGATGAAGTTACATCGTCTCACACTTCAAGCGCCCTCGGTTTTTTCCACATGAGCCCAGACCAGCACTATTGAGTCACTCCTATTCTTTCAATCACATACTTTCCAATATCGCATTGATTATAGACAAATTGATTCTTTATGAAGTCTTTCTCGAACCACTTCCAAATTTAACTCCTGCAATAATCATATGCCGTTTATGTTCATGCAACCACGTCCGGCACATCAATGTATTCTAAGTATTCTATATTGGACATACGCACAACTATTCCTAACGAGCTCTAAACCTGATACACTTGTTACATTCCATTTTCATCACCTGAAATCATTTAATGTCAATCATCTCTCCTAATTGTTTATTTGTTCCTTACCTGTTGACCCTGATTCATCGCCTTTCGATCAGCTGTGGCCTTCACCTGTCAGTTTCGTTTTGTTCATGCACCATGTCCCTCTAGCGTATACTATTGTTACCAGTATTATTGTGTCTCGTCTGCAACCCTCTTAGCGTCTCTGTGTTCTTGGTGGATGAGAATTGGAATTTGAAATGCGTCTTCTTTTCTTATTAAACTAATAATTAGAAAAACTATACTTAACTTGAAAACAGAATTAAATTTGTGAAGGTCTTTCTAACGGCCACTTTTAAATTAGATAGTGAAGAGTTGATATCAAATAGTGTTCGGGAGTTTATTAAGAAATTTTAGTGCCAAATTGCTGACCAGGCCGAAATTTTACTCACTTTTTGTGGATTTAAACTCTCAACGTTTTTTTTGAACTCAGTTCAGCGGAGATTCTCCGGATTTATTTTGATGAATTTCTTCAAGCTAAGAGCCGATCAACAACCATCGACTGACCCGAGGAGCTTCCAGATCGCCTGGCGCCCAACAAATACAAAATCCTCCATCACTCAAAGTAGACCGCACGCCGTCTCCACCGAGCTAGCTAGGGTCAACCCGGATAGGGGTTGTAGGGAGGCAATCTCCTTGCCAATTCTCCAATCATGCGACATTACGTTATCCACATCAGCTCATCAACATGTTTCGGTTTCACGTCATTCACAAAAATATTGCACCACTCATCGTTTCACTCTCCTCAATAGTAAGAAGCAAAGCAAGAACAAGACCAAGACTCGGAATGTCTTGGTATTGGTCTTGCTTATTCAGTCTTGGTTTTGGTCTTACTCAAATATATTTGTCTTCGTCTTACTCATTTAGTCTTGGTCCTAGTCTTGTATAACTCATAGTATGCTCTAGGAGTGAGAATTTTCAGTTTAGTCTTTACTCCTCAAGTACCAAAGCTTCACATTCATCAATATTCAGAATAAGATTCTAGTTCTCTCTAAGCTCATATTCATTCCATCAATCATTTCATGTTCATTGTTGACTTACGTTTGAAATTACTCACTTATTATTATCTTGTAAATATCAAGTTGAAAAAAAGCATTTGAAGTGTTGTCTCTACAAAAATCTTAGTTACTGCTACATCCTCAGGACATGGATAAAAAATTCATGTGCAGTACGAGAATTCCAACCTTTTTGCTCTTCGGGGAAATGTTTTATCAGCTACGCGATGTTGTCCTGGGTATATCTCTAAAGTACATCTAAACTCCAGATCAAAATGTGAATTATATTGCCACAAATATGAAATATTTGTAGTAATTAGTTCACATAATTATTTATTTGGATTCGTTGTAACTGTAATCCTAATCAGTATTGACAAGGTCGATGATCAACTGTCGGACATGATTGACAGGCTATGGTCACTGGATGTTCGGTGGTTGCCAGGCAACAACTGTTAGCCAATTGAATGTTGACTTATTATCGGCTCAGGTATATACGACCGTGAGCTAGGAGAGGAATTCAGTACGATTCAGTACGAGTAACAGTGAGTGATACTGTGAGCATACAAGTATATAAAATAAATACTGGTACTGTAATCCGTGATAATAAATTATTCACATTGGAATTTGTGACAATATAATCAGTAGTTGTCAAGAGCTTTGGAAATGACCGATCATGAAGTCAAGAGATGTGAACCGAAGCGCAATAATATCTTAAATAATGGAATTGTGTTTTTAGTTACGATGTCAAATCCATGAACTGAATAATTTGGATCCAAAAAATCAATGATTACAATTCATCCGGTCATGACTGCGTTATGCATTTAACGCTTTGTAAATGAAATTCTCTTCGACATATCTGAGAAAAATTTACCGATCTAATCAGTCTTTATTTTGAACAATTATACAGTCCAAGAACGGTTTCGAATGCGATTGATTTGACAACCCCATCCTCTCATGCTAACCAACGGAACCCCCTTCAAGTTAAAGACATTTAGTTCCATTTGTTCCCATTTACCTCCCATTTCCTGTGATGTTCGTAGGGTCGACGAGGGCAACAAGAAACTAAGAACAAGCGAACACACGCGTCTCGACAAGTTCGCAACCTGGCGTTATCTGGTAATTACAGCGATGCCTGATGACGTCACGACGCTAGTGATGCCACCTTCTCTAAGGTAAAGGTTGATACTCTTGATGGCAGAACAGATGCACAATTAGCGAGAAGTGTGAAATTTGTGTTTGGGGAGAGAAGGATAGCGACAATGCTGAACAAGGATGAAAGGGCTGGTAAATGCTTTCACAAGATAATTTTTTCTACCCGGCAGGAAGTAAGGGTCTATTTTTGTGATAAAGGAATTGTAGCAGGTATTATGTATACACTCTCTAAGAAGAATAATGTGCACAAAAATTACAATATTAATTCGGTTTTATTTGATTTGAATACTAATGTTATTGTTTGTTGTACTTCTACCATTCTTTGAAGTTTGATCGCTCTGCAGCTTTCCAATGCACCTCAAGCAAATCATTCAGTTTTTAGCGCATTTTTTGGACTTAAAACTGGTACTAAATAAAAGCTGCTGTTTCGTAGATTTGCACAAATTGCTTTAATTCAAGCTCAGTGATTGCGGAAAATTGAATTATTCAATTACTTGTTTCAAGTGAAACAATGCCCATAGATATCTATGACTTTAGGGATATGGCAACTAAAATTTATTAAAGTAGATAAAAATTTAGTTACAACTTTTGCCGCGAGTGTCACTATTATTATGTACAGTTGTCAAAGAATTATTATTATTAGATGAAAATTTGTTTACTTATAGTGAATTTTTTTCATATAGCTTTGATAAAGATCAAATTATTATTTTAAGGTACAGAACTTGACCTCCCGTCAGTCAATAACTAAACAATGAAGATTAAAAGGTATTTTTGAGTTTGTACATGCATAAATTATGTACCTATCGAATAGTCAACTTGAAACTAGTACTAAATGGAAGCTGCTGTTTTGTAAGTTTGCCCAAACTGCTTGATTTCAAACTCAGTAACTGTGAGAGATAGTGATTTGCGAAATCTCCAAAGTAACAAGCATTCATGAGCTGTCAAAAATACGCTTTCATCATCTAGATGATTCTTCCATTTTTTGTTTTGATGCATACTATTTTTATCACCTGTCAATTATTCTGAATCAGAAATTTGACAAACAGTGCAGTAAATTGGGAGCGAAATAGAAGTAATCTCAAGAATCTTGAGATACTGATAGAAACTCAAATATTTCGCAATCCCTCGTTTACAAGAGCGGAATTCAAACACTTTGCAGTGAGTGAGGAATAAAAGTAACTAAGACTCCCGACCTGTATGTCTATTTGCAGTGAATGATCCGGCAGTTATACGCTGCGAACTAAGAGATAACATTCAAAATTATATGTGTTTGGTTGAAATTGCACGTTGTGTCAAATAGCCCGTCGGCTGCCTTCGAGGGTGTCAGCTGTTATCACCGCGTTGATAACCGTTATATTTAATGTACGAGAAAATTGAAAGTCTCCAACCGCATACCTACTGCAATTGAATTCTCCGGAGCTGTGATCCCAACTTTCAAGACAGAATCGAGAAGATTTCAAAAGATCTTGAGATAATTAAACTATTCCCCTGGAACAAATTGTTTTATTTCAGCAAAATGAAATGTTGATGTTATTTGTTAGAGAATAGTCATTTCAGCCTGAAACTATATATTTGCCCTATGGTACAAGCATAAAGACTCGATGAAAATTTAGGTATAGGTATTTTATAGATTGTCAGTTCAGTTTGTAAGACATTTTTGTTGACTCCATTAAATATGTTAGACAATGCTCTTTACAAATCTTAATATTGAGAATTTTATTTGATAAAAACGACTTTTGATTCCTTATTCTGAACATTTATTGGAAACTCTAACGTTTTGATCCTTTGACCAAGGATCTTCTGCAGAAAACAATGATACAAAATAAAACAAGGCAAGTAACTAGAATGCTGGATATGATAACGTGGATATAACACCTAAACAAGAAGAATATAATCCTCTGGCATTCACCCTAGGCTTGAGGAAAACCACGTGAAAACCCCAAACAGAGAAATATTTCCTACTTGGTTGCAGCTCCGCACACATCCCAGATCACAAAATACACGACATTTCAACAAGACAGCGTAGCGCTACTCTTCGCTATTGGTTTGGCTCACAACTGCAGGTCAAATAGTCTTCAGTGTACTTTATAATCCAAAATATACACAGAACTACACCAACTAGAACATAGTCATTATATATGTGTGTTATTGATTACAGAAAACCAAACATTTGATAATTCAAAACCATCAGTATGGTTGAAGTTATTTGAATGTTTAAGTATCTCAATTGCTTCTCTGACCAATCTACCATGAATCGATGAGCATGCTGCGACTATTCTTGTTTCTTCAAACTTGATGTCATGCAAAAACCCAATGGCATGATCAGCTACAGAAGATTTATTTGGGTGGTTTAATCTTATGCATCTCCTATGTTCAGCAATGCGAGTGTTCACAGTTTGGCCCGTCTGTCCAACGTAGACTTTCTCACAGGTACAAAGGATCTCATAAACGCCTGAAGATTGTCCTTCTCAGGTCTCATGAACTGCTCGATTTTCATTACCGGAGCGAAGGGAACTTTGAAATTATATCTTGAAAAGATCCTTCTGATCTTCTCTGAAACATTGCTCACATAAGGTAAAGAAACATAATTTTTACTCACGCTAGTATTCTCAACAGTAGTACTGGTAGACTTGGGTCGAAGAGCCTTTTTAACGGAGTGATAACTGAAGCCATCCTTCTGGAAAATCACTTCTAGATTATTAATTCTATTATCAAGTTCATCAGGATGGTATATATCATTAACCCTTCGAAATGAGCATTCAATTGATCCGTACTTTTGTGAAGAATGGTGATGGTCTTGATAGTTTGAATGGTTTTCTGAACTATTTGAATAATATCCATGAAAATATCAAATTCACACCAGGAATCGAAAATAATGGCTCTTTACCATTTCTTGATCTAAATTTAAATCGAACCAATGATGGTAGACTTCTGCATATTGTTTATAGGAAGCCTACACACACGAATCAATATATTTATGCTGATTCACATCACCATCCATTACAAAAGTACGGAACAATTAAATGCTTATTCCGAAGGGCTGATGTTATATGTCAACCTGATGAACTTGATATAGTAATTAAGGTATCAAGGGTGTTAAAAGGACAATAATGACTGAGGTCAAGAGTGTACTCTCCAAGGGCCTCCGGCCCGAGATGTGTACGTTGACCTCAGGCATTATTGTATGTTCAACTCCCGTGGTGCCTTCAATGTTTAATGTCCGACTGCTATTGTATTTCGATCAAATTTTTCAGCGATGTATGTTCTGTCATTGTGATTTCGGTCAAAGAAATTACTCTTGTTACTTGCTGTAACTAGGAAACTTGTTCGTTATTGTTCAAAATAATGCCTCGGCATTATTTTGGAACATATTGCCCTTGGGTATTATTTGTTAAGTAATAACCCTAAATCAGTGTTATTATGATGACAATAATAAACTAGTCGGACAATAATGAAATTTATGATCTAGAAATGATTTTTTAGACAAATGGCCTCAGTTATCACTCCATTGAAAAGGCTACCCTAGTCTACCAAAACTATTGTTGAGGATACAAGCGTGAGTAGAAGTTAGGTTTCTTCACCTTATGTTAGCAATGTTTCAGAGAAGATCGGAAGGATCTTGTCTAGATATAATTTCAAAGTTTCCTTCGCTCCGGTAATGAAAATCAAGCAGTTCCTGAGACTTGTAAAGGACGTGATTCTCCTAGACTCTTTGAGCATTTATAAGATCCCTTGTACCTGTGGTAAAGTCTACGTTGGACAGACGGGCCAAACTGTGAACACTCGCATTGCTGAACATAGGGGATGCATAAGATTAAACCATCCAAATAAATCTTCTGTAGCTGATCATGCCATCGAGTTTTTGCATGACATCAAGTTTGAAGAAACAAGTATAGTCGCAACATGCTCATCGATTCATGGTAGATTGGTCAGAGAAGCAATTGAGATACTTAAACATTCAAATAACTTCAACCATACTGATGGTTTTGAATTATCAAATATTTAGCTTTCTGTAATCAATAACACACATATATAATGACTATGTTTTAGTTGGTGTAGTTCTGTGTATGTTTTAGATTATAAAGTACACGGAAGACTATTTGACAATGCAGTTCTGAACCAAATCAATAGTAAAGAGTAGCGCTACGCTGTCTTGTCGAAATGTCGTGTATTTTGTGCTTCGGGATGTGTGCGGTGCTGTACCAAGTAGGACATATTCCTCCGTTTGGGGTTTTCCCGTAGTTTTCCTCAAGCCTTGGGTGAATGCCAGAGGATTTTATTCTTCTTGTTTAGATGTGATATCCACGTTATCACATCTAGTATTCTGTATATTTTTAGTATCTAGTTACTTTATAGATTCCTGAAGGAGATCCTTGGTCAAATAATCGAAACGTCAAAGTTCCCCAATAAATATACAGAAATTGAAATCAAAAGTCGTTTTTCTTACAAATTTTAATTATCATGTTTCGTTCAGAAGTTACAGCAACAAACATTGTGCTACTACAGTAGACGACTTCAGAAATATTATTGAGAATCGAATTTCAATCGATCGTAATTGTATTTCTGAAAATTTTTCGATTAAACTCACCATCGCGTTTCATGTAAGTATGTAGATCACAATACTTTGCACATATTTTGATTATCTGAATTGAGTCAAAAAGTACAGTTATAAACTTCAAATGTAATTTATCAGGTTATTGTATTTGTATTCTCTGATATACTTTAATACTCATTTTTATTACTTTAGAATGATTTGTCCAGAGTACGATATTCTTCACAGATTCCAATTATCTCAATTCGTTCAGGAGATACAGAGTCAAACAGTGTGTGCTTCTGATTCGGCTATTCTCTCCTCCGTCCGCTACTCATGTAATACACTGTGCGATCGTAGCATCCTCATATTGTTTATAACAACAAAATTCATCAGAATTGATTCTTCCAGATAAATTTTTGCTTGGAATATACAAATTTTAGGATATTCAGGTCTCGTATATCAGAAATCAAGCAATATTTGTGATTTTAGGTCGAATTTTTGTTTACAATCAATAGTTTTTCCTAATATAATCAGAAAAATTTTGTAATTGTGACTCTTTGACAGTTCAAGATTTTGAAAAATCTTTATGTTCTAGACCCTACTGAACTCGAAAAACAAATTTTTGAAAATAGTCGGTTTTACTGTGTGGAAGCATGATAAGTTGAGAACGTATACGAATTTTCGACTGAAATTACATATTTAAGTTTTTTATTAAAAAGTTAAGTTCAAGTTCGTAGCCCCAATAATTCAGTACAACATTCATCTGAAATATCCTTCGAAATTATCAGCAGTTCTTCCTCGGATATTATTCTAAAATAAAACCACAGCTATGATTATAGTATAATCACTATTACATCGCGTTAGATGAGTACATCCTGTAAGAATAAAGCTCTATATATTCGGGTTTGAATAATTATTCAACACGAGGCTCAAATAGACATTTATAATCTGAATTATTTAGGAATTGATAGCAGTGTTCAATTCGGCCGGTATACCAGTGAATGTTATTATAAATAATACTGCATGTTCCACACATATTGCTGTATGCTATATATTACTTTGCAACAATTATTCCAAACAGAACGAAATAATTGAATCAAACCAGAGAAATTCATAAATAGTTAATTTCCTTTATTACTAGTTAAATTTGAAATTGAATGAACATATCCGCATATAATTCTGTTCAAATTTAATCACACTGCAGTTGATTCAAAATCTGATCATTTTTATGAATAAGTTTTTCGTACAATGTGAATACATTGGCATTTTCTGTGGGCGCTTTGAGGTAAATTTTTCTGTATTTGCTACACAAAGAACGCAAAATGGGTCACAGGGGTTCACAGTAGGATTAAAAATGGCAAAAAAGATAAAAGTTATGAAAATCTGATTTGTATATTAATACCACAAAGAATCTTCTTCAAAAAGTTTGAAGTACGCGCTGTCGCATTTATACTCAAAATTCAAGAAAACATTTGGAAAATATTACAATAAAATTATTTGTTCACATTTGTAGTTCGGTAAATTATCGTTAAGTCAAAGTCAAAGTCACGGTAAACAAAATATACGGAGTATCATGTTGTGAATGGGGAGGTATCAAAAAAATATTTAAACGGACTGGGAAATGGGAAAAGTAGTTGTGAGTATTTATATAAAATGTTCTTGGGCTGCGCTAGCGCTAGGAGATTAAAGAATTGTAGGCCCAATTGTTTGTTCATCAGGCGTTTCTTATTTGTGCATCGGTCAATTTGTATGCAAAGTCAGATTTCGAGAATTAATGCGTCTATAGTGCGGCAAAAGCAATTATAAAGATAAGATAATAAACGAGTTTCTTAGGGAAATTTCGAGTTAACTCTTTATCTAGAAGAAATATTTATGGGAATTAATAAAGCGCAGTATTCCGTTTGTCGACGTCTGCAAACGGTACGACATTTCCAGATTAGGAGTGAAAATATGCGAGTCTGTCACAAAGACTCGCTTTCTTGATTTGTGACTGCTGAAATTGAGCAAAAAAACTTCAATTTATGCGGAGCTGGAAAATACAACCTGAAAATTGAAAATACAAGAACTGCGACATTGAAACAATAATTTGATCGAAAAGATCTTGTACTTGTCTTTTATCAAATGATTGATGTACAATTCATATTTTATTAGTGATATCAAATATCCTTTTGATTTAGCTCAGACTATCGATGTTTAATACTTTAAAGGATTTTAATGCTTGCAAATGAACTTTGATATTACCTCTTAATTCAATTATTATCCTTTTGTTCACCGAGTAGCACAAAACAGCATCCGAAATCACAAAGAGTGTTGAAAGAGGTGGTTGAATATCCTGCTTAAATAATTCTCTTCACGTCGTGAAAATCTGAATTTTCCAATCAATTTTAATGCGTGTGCTGATTAGTAGGATAATGAAATTACCTCGGGCACTCTGTTGATCTATCGATAATGAATGCGTGCCGAAATACAGCAACGATAAAAATTTGTAAAGCAGAAAATGTAAATTCAGCACTTAGTCAGCTCTCAGCGAGAGTTGTCATTCGCACTGGATTTGCCCAACGTAAATAGCAAGAATATTTCTGAATGTATATGAATATTAAAGCACGGATTATTGAAATACTGCGAATTGGCTGAAGCACAGAGTAGGAAATTTCGCTAATTCTGCTGTGGTGACGATTAATCTTGTTAGGGAAGTTTTGTGCTTCCAGTGAGTAGTGTTATTTTTCATGCATTTTATGCTTGCCGTACTAGGCGCGTTTTATTACCTTCCACCGGGGAAAAAAGTGTCGGCTGAAAAAGTGCACGTTGAAAAAGTGTCTGCTCGCTGTTTTAAATATGTTTCTATTTACCGTTCGTGTTATGTATAATTTATGCTACTGCCATACTTCTATTTCCCTTGCTGGCTGTTTTAATTTGCGTTTGTAATTTTCTATTTTTTTTTCGGTTTTACTGTGAGTGCTAATATTTTATTTTGAAGTGATCTAATGGAGCTGAAATATATGCGGTCGCTCTGACATTCCAATTTTACTCAAATAAAAAAGCCAACTGTTTCCGAATAGTTCTGCGATACCAAATTAATTAAAGGACTTTATTCCACTTTGAAATTGAAAATAATCTTGATTATGAAAAGCTCCATATTGTTGTGAGCTCCTGGAACACTTTTTTGAATCCAATTCTTACAATTATTGAAGCGCTACCTTCATTATTTTCCGAATTTTCATCTAATAGTACCATTTTTCCAACACTTGTCGCAGCTCAATCAATTCTGATAGCACTTGATAGCACTTTATCGAAGATTATTTACTTCTGTAGACCCAACAATAATATTGAAAATAATATTTATATATCACCAAAATTTAAATTGACCTGTCCCGTAGTTTACTTTACTCTCCAACCTCACAATTTACTGTCACCTCTCGATCCTTCTAAAGGCTGAGGGACGGATCTTTTTTATTTACCTCGAATATTTCAAACTTCTAATTGAAATAATGTGCTACAATACTTTTGTCAATTATATCCAGCCTTGAGACAAATAACATTTCGTCGAAGGTTCTGGAGTAAGATTACGCCGCAGACGATTTGGATGTAAAAATAGATTAATATTGTTCAATAAGGTTGAAAAGTTAGGTGAGAAAAGCGATAATTGAATAAGGCACTTAAGTTCATTCAGGCTCATAAATCTGATACTAAAGATTTACTTTCTTGAGATTTAGAAAATGTATATCAAAATAGACCTCTAATGCTTAGCGTTCAACAAAAATGATTGGAAGACAAGGAAATGGGAGAATCATCTAGATCAAAAGTGTGGTACGCGTACCCCCAGGGGTACGAGAAGAGTTTGATGGGGGTACGCGTTGCACCGGAGTTTGGTGAGGATCACGTCGGATTCGGCCATTTTCAAACTGCGCGTAACATGAACAGTTGACACGGCGTAAATATACTACACATTGTTACAGAGACAACTTTGCAAGTTGGCTTGAAAAATTATTTCTCTGATTTGAACAAAAATATTGAATGGATAAGATATCCGTTCAACACTAACACAACATCCATGCCAGAAGGTTTGTCGCATGCGGAAGAAGAGCAATTGTTGGAGCTAGCTTCTGACGGATTCTTGAGGAATAAACATGAGGAGTGTACATTAACATCATTCTGGTTACAAATGCAACATGTGTATCCAGTCTTAACACAAAAAGTCCTCAGATACATCTTGCCTTTTCCAACTTCATATTTATGCGAAGTTGCTTTTTCTGTATTTGCAGACATTAAATCAAGAAAAAGAAACAGAATATTGGACGTGGAACCGCATCTCCGATTGAAATTAACAACCAGGGAACCAAATTATGATGATCTGACATCTCAACGAAAATAATTTTATCCTTCCCATTGAAACAGATGAATGATCTTTATAATATAACTTTTGTTTATTTTGTGTATGTACCAAAAGATGAAATAAATATTTTTTTATTACTCATGCAGGATAAGTACTATTTTGCGCTCGTTTTTTCGGGCGGTAAATGGCTCTTTGGCTTTTTAGTGCGCCAAGTATAAATTGAGTGCGACAAGTAAACTTGTCGCACGCAAACCATTTATCGCTCGGAAAAATAAGCGCAAAATAGTACTTATTCCGCATTCGTAATAAAAAATAGTATCTGCAACTCCTGCAGTGTTGTCAATTGCCCAACTTCGCTCTCGTGGGCAATTGACAACTTATCGCACTTGTTGCACAATATACTATTATGAGGGGTACTCAGCGTTACGAAAATTATAGAAGAGGTACACGTATGTCAAAAGTTTGGGAAACACTGATCTAGATGATGAAAGCGCATTTTTGTCAGCTCATGAATGCTTGTTACTTCAGAGATTTCGCAAACTACCATCTCTCGCAATTACTGAGCTTGAAATCAAGCAGTTTGAGCAAACTTACGAAACAGCAGCTTTCATTTAGTACTAGCTTCAAGTTGACTATTTGATAGGTTCATAATTTATGCATGTACAAACTCAAAAATACCTTTTAATCTTCATTGTTCAGTTATTGACTGACGGGAGGTCAAGTGCTGTACCTTAAAATGATAATTTGATCTTTATCAAAGCTATATACAAAAATACACCAAAAGTAAACAAATTTTTATCCAATAATAATAATTCATTTTAATAAGCTTCAAATTCGCGTCAAACAAGTCATTGAATGAATCCCGGACAGATTTGACAACTGTACATAATAAAAGTGACACCTGCGGCTAAAGTTGTAATTGAATTTTTCATCTACTCTAATCAATTTTAGTTGGCATATCCTTAATGTCATATATATCTATGAGCATTGTTTCACTTGAAACAAGTAATTGAATAATTCAATCTTCCACAATCACTGAGCTTGAATTAAAGCAATTTGTGCAAACCTACGTAACAGCAGCTTTTATTTAATAACAGTTTCAAGTCTGTAAATAGTATAGTTGCTGAGAACTCAGCGTCACGCCAGCCAGCCAGCCAGCCAGCCAAAGTGAATATAATAGCGCTTTTTTCCAAAAAAATGCGCTAAAAAAAGATAATTGAAGTTGAATGCAAATTTTTCCAAAGGAAAATAATTTTTTTATGAGCAATTCTGCTGTTGTACTTTGATACAGGTGACTCCCTCTGCAGAAGGCAATCAACACAAGTTGCATGTCAATCAATTCTTGCTTTCTGACAAGTCGAAATTCATTAGTCTTGGGGCAAATTATTCCTTGAACAATCACTTCATGCAAGCCACGCATCTCAACCAAATTTTGCACTCTGGTAACTACCATAACGTTCATTCTTATAACAAAAAACTAAGTTAATGGTGTTTTGCAGCAACCACCATACTGTGATAGCTAAAATTAGAAGAATATCAAAATTGATTCAACGAATACGAGTAACTCTTAGTTTTCAATGTGATGCAAATTTCCACTCATTACTCTTTTGTACTGTCTGGATTATATAGTCCCTTACTATCCACACGATTATCATCTTGAGCTTCATATACTGCTTTGGTCATATTCTTCTTTCTTCTGCATGCTTATTTCTCCACAAAGGTTATATGGTTGATAATTTTCATTGGCATGCAATTAGAAAACAGCCAAAATAGAAAACAAACAAAGTGGTGGAGCCAAGAAATTAAAGGGGAAATCAAATGGAACAAACAAAAATGGAAAAAATACCTACACCTGTAATGAAACGTAAGAAAATTATAAAAAATACAGAGAGCATAGGAAAAGGATGAAATAATTAATACAAAATCCTGAACAACAAGAGTGACAGAACTTCGGAAAATGTATTAATAATAACATACAAAGAAAACAAGAAACTCTTCTATAAAGTAGCGAAGAATTTTAGAAAAGAAATAGAACAACCTATTGAACAATTAAAAGATAAAAATGGAACAATACTCAAAAAGAATACAGACCAACTAAAAAGATGGAGAGAACATTTTGAAGAATTACTAGAACTGGAAGAACTAACCATAAGCAACGCGTACAATAACGACGCTGTACCAGAGCAAAATCCAGAAATTACAAATACATAAATAAGCATTGTTGAAGGTCCAATTGCTATTGGAAAGTTGAAGATAAGGGAAGCAGCTGGATATGATGATATAAAACCAGAGCAGCTCAAATACATGGAAGAGGAAGGAATAAAAATGCTGCACACCTACAGATTGAAAAAAAACAATCATACTATTGTAGCGTTTATTGCTTAATCAAATAGTTTGTAATTGAATAAAAATCACTGTTTGATAATTTACATTGAGATGAAAGTTTTATTATTCGTAATATCACTAACAACACTATATTCATTTATTTATCACTTATTTCAAACTTAAAAAAAAGTCGCAAATATTTATATTTAACTATTTATGTACACTGTTCACTTCACTGCTCGATATTCACTGTTCCAGTTCACCATTACACACTACTGAAACACACGTCTTTTGCTTGCCCTTATATAGAGAAATATCGATTTCTCGAGAGTTCTACCCATATTCTGGAATAATGCTAGAGGCTTTCATCAGGAGGGGCGACACGATGCAGCGTGGAGCGACGCAAAGAGGACGAAATGCTCTGCCCATACAGTCATCCTCACGAGCCTCCTCACTCTCGCACGTTACACTATCAATATACAAAGAAAGTAGACAGCCACAACTGTAGCAATTATCAAAGAATCTCACTCCTAGCACAGCAATAAAAGTGTACAAAACAACACTTGAAAGTGAACTAAAAAAATTAGTAGAAGACAAGACTGGGGATACTAAAGCAGATTTAGAAAAAGCCACAACACCCAAGGCCATGTATTTACAATTCGACACATAACAGCAGAAACACTAAGATACAACAAAGAAATCCAAGCATGCTTTATAGAACTTGAAAAAGCTCTCGATAGAGTTAACAGAGAATTGTTGTGAGAAATATCAAAAAGGACTAAACTACTAGAAGGAATCCAAAATGAATATAAAGATAACAGAAGCTATGTACGAACCACTTACTTATTATCAGAAGAATTCAAAGTAGGTGGAGGATTAAGACAAGAAGGAACTCTGAGTCCTTTATTGTTCATACTATACATGGATGAAATTAGCATTGAAGCAAACAAAAGAACGGTTAAAACTGCCATAGGATATTCAAATTTGAATCAAATAAGAATAGCATAGGTTATTTTTGCAGACGACATGGTAATCTTTGCGAATACAGAGAAGAATCTGCAAGAGAACTTGAAGAAGAATTACTCAGAGCAAATATGAAAATATATGTCATCAAAACAAAGGTAATAATAATAGCCAAAGCAGAGAAACACTCAAAAGTACAATAAATAATGAAAATATACCAGTCCAAAGCTTAAGATATCCAAGAAGTATAATTGAAAATAAAAGAGGGTATGAAGATGAAACAAATAGCAGAATACAAGCAACAGTAGGAACTCACCATTTGATTAGCAAGGCACTATTAAAGCACAAAACAGTGAACAAAACGAGCTGACCATCTACAAAACAATAATACTACCAATGCTGCTGTACAGTTCGGAAATTAGGTACTAAATAAAAGACAACAAAGTGGAATCATAGCGGTAGGAATAAAATGTCTCAAAGCTATAAAGGAGGTAACAAGACTAGACAAAATTAGAAATGAAAAGATTAGGGAGAGATTGAAAGTACAGCCAGTAATGAAGGAAATGGAACAGAAACAATTGGGGTGGTATGGACATCTTATTCGACTCGAGGATAGAGGAAAAGTAAAAGAAATATGGAACGCAAGGACAACAGGGAAAAGAAATCTTTTTATCTTTCTTATGAAGAGGCATATTTTCAACCTTCAAAAAGGCATGCAGTATACAATCGGAGAACCCCTGTTATCATCACCCTATTTATTAGTGCGTTCTTCTCGATGGTCCTAGGTTCATGTTTAGTTCCTCAGGCGTGTGTCACGTGATTCGAAACTATTCATAGATACTTCCTTAAAGTGCAGACTAACTAAGTTAGCCTATCATTGAAATAGCAATAGAGGAACCACTGTTTTCGTGTTACCGACAATATTTTATTCTACTAGCAAATCGGTGGTAATATAATTACTCCAAAATTGTTAAAATTAGCAAACTAATATCATCAACTCATTACTTTTGTTTCTATATTTTTATTGTTTCATTTCTCAACTCTGTTGTTTGAACTGCAGACTGGTTTTTCCGCCTTGTCACTATTTGTCATGTTTTCACGGTGAAATGCCATTCCCTCCTACCCACTTTTTAACATCCTGCTGAAGATGCTTCTATTGTCCGGTCCCTTTCCGGACGAGAGCGTTAAGTGGATATCGTAACACTGTACTCCCCGGAATTTCTCTATTATATTCGCGAATGTTTTTAGACGCCTCGGACGGAAGAAAGGCAAGAGACACAGAACTGGATTAAGAGATATTTTTAGGAGAATTTGGTATTGATTTTCCATTGTTATATGCATGAATAGTAACAGGAGTTGCAATTGATAACCAAATTACTCAGACCATTCACTTGCAAAGAGTCTCTGAGATTATATGGACACTTAATGTAGGATGAAAGTTTGGTAGAAATATCATTTCACATCCAATGGATGAAATCGGTATTCATTCAAGGACAAGTGAATTTATTTATTCAATGGGTTAAGTAGAAAGCAAACAATCAACTATGGCCTGTAAACATATGCATATGGCGGCTAATTAGTGGATATCGTATAGGTACATGTTTTGAGAGATACAAATATATTCAAAATTTATTGTAGGTTCAATGTGGAATATTAGAATATATAATATGGATTTTACTTGTTAGAATACGTGAAAATAATTTGCTAAATGTATTTGAAAGGGCCAACTCCCTCAATGAACATCCCTAACGAACAAACATCCTCTCAAACATCTACAAGCATGTTTTCCCTGTTTAGGGAAACGCGAAGCTTATCTCCTGGGTATTAATACAAGGTTTACATTATGTATGTAAATTCACAGGACGTTCGAGAAAATATTCCTTGGAAAATAAACCGTCTGTCTCCAGAGTTATTCCACTGCCACAAATGTATTTGACAACGCGGTAACATGATTTCGAGAACAACCTTAGAGGCGGATTGCTCATATTTGATGCAAATTCCATAATTTTCTCACAAATTTCACAAATTCCTGCTTTATATTATAATCAAAATATTCAATGGAATATTTACAATCGTTATCAATGTTTGTGAAAGTTGTCATGAACTCATTCATCCATTTCAAAATTTGAATTAATTCATACATACAAACGCATTTGTTAAAATTACGCAGAGTGCAAAAAAAAATTAATGGATTGAAAGTGCTGTTCACACCAAAAATGCTTCATGATTTATGATCAAAAGTTTTGATGATATACAGAAGCACTAAATTAAAATGTCGAGAATATGATTACAAGGTTTTTAGAGGTACGGATCCGCAGGAAAGTGAGAAGATAATGAACTCTCGAACATGTTTTTTTGTTGATTCACGGCACAAACACTTCCTTTGTAAAAAGAGTTGAAAATCTTCACAAAGCATACTGTTTACTCAAAAGAATTTTGAGGTGGAATCCTTATTCTTGGAGATGAGAGTAAGATTTCTAATATTGAACAAGAAAATATAAATGGAATGAGATGTAGACTCAGAAGTCTTAACCTAAATTTGAAGAACAGAATATGAGCAGCACAAAATATATTGTGTGGAGCTTCTATACGAAATTTTCTCTAAATTTTTGGAAATTGGAATTGATTATTCAATTCTTTTATGATTTCGGATTACAGTCGAATTAACAATTTGTATATTTGTTGTGCCAGATATTCCAATGTTTATTTTATTTTGAAGTTATTATCATGTTTTATAGCCCAAAAATGCGGGCGCAATTGGGCTTTTATAACTCTAGGGCGTATGAAGTAACAGCTATTTAAACAATTCAAAATGGTCTTAATGTCAATGTCAAATAATTCTACTCGACAACATTACATTTTTTGAACGTTGTCACTCGGAAAACTGTTCGTATTTGGACTCCTGTGGAACTAACTTCCCCTATGCAGCCTTAAATTTATCCAAAATTTCTTCCATCCCCATTTGACAAGAAATTGAATAATTTGTTCGTGAACAAACAACATAGCAACTACAACAATCATCATGCATACATAGAAACCACAGCATATCTAAAATTCTTAACGCCAGCACAACGATAACGAATAGATTTCTAATGACTCCTGGGATTTCAAGGGCCAAAATAAAATATAACGTTGTATGTACCACAAGCATGATCAAAAAATTTGAACATTTCCTTGTGCTATAATCTTTTGATTATGCCCATAAAACATGAATAACTATTTTGCTATTGGACGACGTTGTTTTTTAGGTTTGAAATCGCGATAGCTCGAGAACGGTGCTTTGTATGAAAGAAAGTACTGGGACCTTTCTTGTATAAAATTTCACTATGTATAGACTTTTCCTCAACAATTTTCCGGTAGCTCTCACCATTTCAGAGATATACGTAAGAGACAAAAATTTGTGATTTTTCACCTTGAATTAAAAACAACGCACATGCGGGATTGATGGGGACTTTTGACGTAGCATTTGTAATGACGTATCCAAGTCCTGTACAAAAATCCAGCTTATTGGGCATTAATGGTACCTCAGCACTTTTATTCGTCTATTTTGTCTGGATTATAAGCAATTTTATCTTATTTGTTGTAATTAAGCTCTATTTTTGTGTTCTTTCATACTTTGAATCTGTTGTAGGTATTCTTACTTAATTTCATACTAATAAGGGTAGAAAATATTTTGAGTGCTCAAACAGCTGAGATTTTGTGAACTTGGGCGTTAACATTTCACTGACTGTGTCAGTTTATTGAGAATGAGTGTTTCTATGTCGAACGGCAATCAGACAACAATTAGATTGAACATTTCACATGATTTTGAAATTTTCAGACCGATATTGAAACTATTAATAAGACCATCATTCCAAAATCAAGGCCGATATCAATACTATCTGAGTCTCATCTTGGTCTTGATGTCTTTCATCATCAATTAAGAACATCACCATTTCAAATTTGTCGATAACAGGAAAAAGAAAGATATTTCCTATAATATATGTTTTTATACTTACCTGTACGAAGTTGAAATTCTTCTTTCATTGTTCAAAAGCAGGAAAAATTTTCGAGTAGCAACATTAGGACAATCCTTTTAAGGATGGAACAGATATATAAAAAAGCCGAATCAATTCAAAATGAGCTGTTTTGGAATCAAGAAATCATAATTGATAAGTAATATTAATGCTAAACAAACTAAATTTCAATACTTCTTTAGAATTCGAGTACACAGAGTGTAGATGACAGATCTAAAAATCGACTTGGTTTCAAATTTGTGATAAAAAAGGAACGAATTAATAAGCAGAGGAAGAAAAAATTAGGCAGGAAAGTGTGTCGATGGAATAAGCTCTGTTTCCAGAACTCTGAAAATAAAAACTAATGAAATACAATCTGCTTGTTTTTTTTTTTGTACTTTTGGCAGAAATAGTTGTAATGGAACAATAGAAAGGAATTACATGAATGCATTCAAAGAATAATACCCTACTCAGGCAGCCTGAAAAATCTGTATGATAATATTTCACAAAAGAGAAGTTTTTTATTCACAATCATTATAGTAATATGGCAATTCCAAACCTTTTGGAGGTTGGGAAGTATGTAATTTCCAACTGCAATGACTAGCTCACGAGTCGGAAGCGATACTTCCATCTCTTGGGTGGGAAATGTTCATGCAGGGTTGCCTAGCATCAGTCATAAATCTTTGTTGAAGTAGAATAATTCGTGCTGTCAAAAATACCGATTATATAATTTAATGATCCAAATAAAACAATTAATATTGGAAAGAAGCGGATTTATGTTGCAATTCTACGTAAATCTATGTCTTATAAACTCATAAATTTATAAATTATCAACAAAATCGCTATGAACTTACATCTGTAGCACTTTTGTTCGATTCGGGGCAAGTATATAGCTTCATTTCACTGTTATAACTTATTGATATCTGCACTTATCACAATTCCAATGGATACACGTATAAATAACTTGATTCATAAATCATAAATCCTACAAATGTCAAATTAAATTTTTCAAAACATTCTTGTTTTCATAGACTTCTACATCAATTTACTTTGTTGCAAAAAGGGCGGAATTGCATCAATTATTTCTCGGAGAATTAGAGATGATTGTGAATAAAATAGTATACATACTTCGGCGAGGATTTCATATCAGCCTCGAGCTATATCTGATCCTCGAAGCTTCGCCTCTTGGTCATATAATAAGCTCTCGGCTATAATGAAATACTTCTCACCTCAGATGTAATATACTAATTCTCCACAAAATGTCATTTCTTTCATTTGCGCTGTCATTTTATTAAGTCCTTGTAGCTTGAGTTCAGTTTTTGATCTTTGTATGCTAAGCAGATTCTTCATCATGGTCTTTTTCTCACAGCCTTTGTTTTTGTCTTGATTGTGTTGTTGAGCGCGATAAACATAATTGAAAAATTTGAGATGAATAAGATAATTCTCAATATGTCAATAATATCCTCTCAAGCTCTGCGTCAGCAAGTAAAACCAGAGGAAATGAGATGTTAAACGTTGGAAGTCGACATGTAACATGTGCGCTGTCCGCCTTTTTGGATTCAGTCTTCTTAGACTCAAATATTATGTAGTAGGAATGGCAAACATATCATTGATTACAATTTTGCTTCAATTACTTACATGTATAAAATACAAGAAAGTATTGTGAAACCGACAAAATTCACCTATCAAGATATTGATGGAAATATCCGTTTTGAGCATCCCTGGATCCATTTTGACTATTTTTGGCTTGATGTCGGTACGTATGTACGTATGTAGGTGCGTAACTCGCAAATCTCAAAATTCGTCGAACGTATAACGCTGAAATTTTGTATGAAAAACTTAGGATCTTGATGTGCACCTCGCATTATGGTTACAATCGTCTGTACTGGAAGTGCACTTTACCTGATACTTTTTTTGAATTCTCCGCATTAATCTTGAATGATTAGCCGTGGGATACTAGGATTCAGTATTTGAAATTGCTGTAGCATCCAAATGATTACGTCCAATTTTCGTACCAATCGACTAAACCGGAAGTGCACTTCATATTACAGACTTTTCGAATTTTTCTCATAAATTTAAAATAGCCAGTCGCAGAATACTGAGATTTCGTATTTAACACTTCTATAGCATCTAGTTGTACACCTTACATTATAATTATGATTGGCTAAGCCGGGAGTGCAGTTTACTAAAGACATTTTTTAATTTGCCGCATAAATCCAAAACGATTGAACGTAGAATATTAGAATACAGTATGCAAGATGATAGTATTGTCTAGATGCTTATATCTTATTTTCATTGAGATCGACTGAGTCGAAAGTGCACTATATTTGACGATCTTGGAGTTTTGCGCAAAAATTCAGAACTGTTAGCCGTAGAATCCTGGAGATCAGTATTTATGAATGTTGTAGTATGAGAATGACGACCTACTGTTTCCGCAGCAACTAACTAAGCGTGAAATGTTACGTGATGTCTACGTCAGATTTTTATCCACGGTGATGACGGTGAAATTTTGGTTCAATTTCTTGGACTACAAGATTTATAAAACCCAAAATAATACAATTTTCGAAAGAGAATTGTGTGTTTGGAAATCAAACCTTAGAAGTATATGCGTACAAGTTGAATTGCTAGTTGTGATTTATTCAGTAGCAAGCAATTGGTAATATTTGTTTAAAGTCGCTTTGAGGACGGCTTCTTTTTTTAAGAATGGCACGAGAAGAGTATCGTGTACCTGGCGGCTTTTTTATGGCGAAATTCCATTAGAGTTCGTTGGCAGTTATTTTGCATGCAGTGTTTGAAAGGTAAACTGTGGTTTAGCTTCAAGTCGATATCAGCGTGAAGTTGGCGACACTACCAACTTCAAGTGGAAACTCTTATTTCCCCTGACTTTTCCAAGTTTATTTGTCCATGTAGATTTCACACTCGGAGTCGAATTTGTTTGCAGAGGTCGCTGTCACAAACGCACTAAAGATTTTTACTGCAAGCGAGTTTGTGTTACATTTTGCTTCAAGTGTTTGTAGTGTTTCTAGGCTAGGATGTTTTATATTCCGGGAAAGGATATTTATCGGAGGTTGTATTGGAAATGCGCCAGGTGCTCAAACACAACTTTGATTTTATCCTCGACTTGTAATACCTACTCTCTTCTTTTATTTCATCGTCTTTGTGCTGTAAATCTTTCTCAGTGCATTAAGAGAAATGTTTTACAGAGTCAGATACACATATTTACAAAATAATCGCTTTCTGGAAAAATAGGAGACATCATTAGTGCTTTCCTGCACTCGTTGCTTCGCTCAATAAAGTATTTAGAGCCCGATCAATCTAATAAACAGTTTTATTTAACAACATAAAAACTGATTTACGATTCTAGAAACGCAGATTCCGATTAGATAATGACAAACACACGCATCATGAAATGGAATGTAATAAAATTGATTTGGTAGGCAGTAGTAAATTACAGTTTTATTGTGCCTATTATACTCTTAGTAGCTTTTATCAGGATTCACACTGACATAAAAAAAAGTTTATGCGAGTAAATAAAGAATAATGTATGTAAAGTAGCTAAAATGAGAAAACTCAGTATTGAGGAAGTTGTAATTCAGGTTTTATGGTGAATAGTCCTTAGCACGTAACAGAGAGAAGGAAGTGGTATTCTCTATATCTCCTTGACCTACTACAATACATTTTACATCTATTAAAAGGCTTTGTATTCTTTTTTTTCTATTACTCGATCCAAACTTCAACAGGAAAGGTTCTCAATTACAATAACTTTTTGTGTTCCACATGGTATTCTCACCTATGGCCTCAGCATCTCCACTTTTTAGGCTAACTATATTGATACTGTTAAGAAGGAATGATTCTCTTGAAATGCAAGGTTCTTCCGATCACAGGCAGCACGCTGTGGCTCTCAAAACTCGTGGACAAATTTCCCATGCGGCCCCGAAGGGACAAAAAGAATACGAGTAAGGCGATCTGAAGAACCCTCGGGATAGAATGAGGTGGGGAGCAAAACTGTAAAAAACTGTGCAAAAAGTCATGCACACGAAACATTAAACTTTCCTATGAGCAATGAACTGAGTCCCCTTTAAAATTACAAATATATCTCCTGGATATCAGAAGTAAGAGTTAAAATTCGTGCTCATTTGAAAGTCATTCTCAAGTCTTATGTGGAAGTGAAACAGCGAGATATCCTACAAATGTTCGTAAATACTTTTCTCTATAAGAGAATTTTTTATCTGTCTGAGGGGAGCATGAGCCCAATCTTCCATTTTATTTTGTTGATTGTGCGAACAAACGGTAGTTTCAGGAGATTAGGTGTAGACACCCATGTTGTCGAGGTGCAATTCGGTAATAAGTCATGTGTGTCAACGACTGAAACGAGTGAGCTAAACAATTCGTCGGAGGAAGTTCCTGCAGCTAGGGCGCGCTATTTGTTTGACAAGGCGAGGAGACTCCGTTCCCCGAAACTGGAACGTGATGGGAATTTGTTATAGCCAACATCTCCCATGTGAGAATAGGAATAAGGAGTGCTGGTAATAACAGCGCCAACGCGAATGAAAGAAAAGAAAGAGCGATTAATATCGGGGAAAGACAGCGCGGAGGTATACAAAGGGCTGTAAATGAAGCGGAAAGAAAGAAATGTTGCTGGAAGTAACGAAATAGCGAATATTGCGAACACACAAAAGAGGTTTTCAAGGATCTGATTTTTAAGAAGCACGCACTTAATTTCAGGGACAATAAACCTAATTTTTTTGAACAACCGATCAACTCCTCCACAATTATAATAATTCAAGGGAGGCATCACAAATCATCAAGCTCCCATAATTCCGAATTCATTATCGTAATCGTAGATAAAGGACCTCGCTATATCGTACACGATCGAATCCCTTGCGAGATTTAAGCATAGTGCAATGGCTTTATCTTATTACATGTAATGCGATTACTTAAACTTGGTTCAATTAATATTCGCGGTCTCATTACTAAAAGCCTGAAACCCAATTGCTGGAGTCCGTGTCTCTGAATGGAGTATGGAACAATTTGTCGTGTTCCTAAGCGCCAATTACTAGCAAACTGGTTGAACCAGAGTTTAACACTGAGAGTTCATACATATCGATATTAGAATGAGTATTTGGCAATTATGGTTATTAGGAGATCAGAAATATCAAATTGGGGTTCAATTAAGAGTAATTAAAAAATTATTGCTTGATTCTCATAGACCCTGGAACTGAATCTCAATTTTTGATGCGTTATTCAATTCTGTCCTAATTAACCTTAGAACTTTGCTTGGGTTGCATCTAAGTCTCAATAAAAATTACGTTGATAGGTACATAGCTCATTTGTTCGATGAAAGAGTTCTTATGTCCAAGATTTTTTTTGCTCATAAGCAATAAGAAACGTGTATGTATGGAATTGGAAGAAAACTCCAAACACCAATATCAGGTATATTGTGAAATGCATATGTAGACGTCTGCAACTTCATCCTAACTCTCTTCGTGATTCAAATTTGTCGTCTGCATTGTTTGCAGATGATAATTAATCTTTTTTTTCCACCAATTTTTCCCTACATCTGCTGCAAGCTGTTCTTGTTTGATACTCTAGCATTCCACACGCTTTTTGTTCGACTATCTTCTACCATTTTTATTAAATGTCCATACCATATCAGTTGTTTCTTTTCTCTAGTAGTTCGTTTACTTTCTGTTTGTAGAGTTGCTTTGATATGCTCATTTCTTATTCTATCCAGTCTTGTTACTCCTTCTTCTTCTCTTAAATATCTAATATCTGCTGCTTGTATCTTGCTATTTGTTTTTTGATTCATTGTCCATGTTTCGCTTCCATATGTTATTATTGGTTCAAGTAGTATCATTTTTGTTTTCTTTGATACTTGTCTGCTACTAAAAATGACTTTATTTGATGCGTGGTTACTTCTATCAACTGCTAGTATTCTGTTATTTATCTCGTTCTGTATACTACCTCTGCAGTTCAGTGTTGAGCCCAAATATGTGAATGCTCTTACTTGGACTATTTCTCTTCTATTTATTTTTATTTCTACTGTTGTGTCTTGTCTTGAAATTACCATGTTTTTTGTTTTTTCCACCTTTATATTCATGTTGTGTTTGCTTAATTCCTCTTTCCATATATTAATGTTGTGCTGTAAATCTTCTCCATTTTTAGCAAGTATTGCAAGACCATCTGCGAAGGCGCATTCTGAGTAGTCGTCCCAATTAGATTCGTAATACTATCCAAGAAGATGATGACAAGTAATGGGCTTAGTGCTCCTTGTTGGCTTAGGCCTTGCGTGGTTGTGAATTCCTCCGAGCACCCGTTTTCTGCTCTTATATAGTTTGATGTTGTTTTGTATACACTTTGTTTTGCCTTCAGTAGTTGTTTCTTCCAGTATTTTCCACATATTTTTCCGCGATACTCTATCGAAGGCTTTTTCAAAATCTATAAACGCTATGAATAGTTTCTTGTCTTGTTTCATTGTTTCTCCCATCAATTTTCTCAACGTGAATATGTGGTCTTGTGTAGAGTAATCTTTCCTGAATTTACTCTGGACTTTCTCCATTGATGCATCTGTTGTTTGTTCTAGTTTATTTCCTAATATTGCTTTATATAACTCAGTCACATTGCAAAGCAGTAATATACCTCTGTAATTATTATAGTCTCTACTGTTTCCTTTCTTATATACGGGGACGAACACTGCTTTTTCCTAGTCTTTTTGTATTGCTCGTATTTTCCAAATTTCTCTTTACATTTTTAGTAATATTTGCTTTTCTCCATCTCCAATATATTTCAGTTGTTCTGTTGCCTTAAACACAGCTTCAATTCCTTCTTCTGATATATTTTCTGGCTTTTCTCTTACTAATGTGCTTTCTTGTATATCTCCGTCTTCAGATTCTGGACTGCTGTTATAATTTTCTTCCAATAGTTCTTGAAAATGATCTTTCCATCTTTGCATTCTTTCGATGTCATCATTCATTATTTTTCCATTCTCATCTTGTAACTGTTTTGTGGTTTTTTAGTGTTTTGTCAAATGTCTTCTAATTTTCTTTAGAATTTTGCTCCAGAGTTCTCTCGAGCTCTTCCCATGTACTCTTTTTTGATCTTTTGATCAGTTACTCCGTTATTTTTGTTTGTATTTTGTAATCATCATAATCCTCTAACTTCTTTGTGTTTAGATAATTCTTCCATTTCAATTTCTTCTTTCTAACTTCTTCCTTGAACTGTTCATTCTACCAGTGTGATTGCTTGTTATTGTGTGTGCTTCTGGTTGTTCCGCTTGAGGTTCTTGTTGCTTCAACTAGTGTGTCCTTTTGTTGTTGTTGTTTGTCTTTGCTTTTTTTCATTCTTTTTTATTTGGCTTGTTCTATACATAGATACTGATCCTTTTCACTCATTTAGAAGAAGAATCAAATAACCTCTGGACCACGAAGGAGAATAATAGAGAAGCGGACACTCATCAGGAAAACATGGAGCCCAAAATGTAATGTGGCAGGTGTGAGAGAGATAGCGAGAGCAGGCCCAGCTTTGCGTACTTCATATGCAGGAATAAGATTATATTTTAATTATTTTCAATTAAATACAATTGCCAGATGGATTGGCTATGTTCATTACGTTGAATACTACATTATTTATTAAATGAAATGCAAAAATAATTCTATCCATTGAAACCTGCAATGAATTAGTACATCAATATGTTTTATAAACCTTTCTTTGGACATGAGTTCTCTGATCATGAATTATACTAGACACATAAATAATGTGCTGAATATTTTATATTACAATGGGCGTAATAAAATTAAAAGTAATATACACAAACAATTTCTCATTCACTAGAAAAAAAGTGAAAATGAGAAATGCTGCTCTGCAAACAATTTTTGTTTGTTGAATATTAGCAAAGAATTCAACAAAAATCTAATATACATCTACGATTTTACAGGAAGTAACAGTTTTTGAGATAATTTCTGGTGTAAAAATAACTTATTATATTAAACTGCGCAATAAAAGTTTTATTACTTGACTCTAATCTATCAGTAAGAATATCGATACTTTGAACATGTTGCTCATCTTTATCCGGGCGGTAAATGGCTCTTTGGCTCTTGCGTGCGCCAAAACAAGCGCAAAATAGTATTTACCCGCATTCGTAATAAAAAATGGTATCTGCAACTCATGCGGTGCTATCAGTTGCTCACTTGAGCTCTTATGGGCAATCGACAAATAATCGCACTTGTTGCACAATATACTATTTTAAATTTCAATTTTTCGGAAACAGCATAGGAGAAATGAAAAACTACTCTAATATACCACAGCGCTAGCAAGAACACTTGCTTCGCTCACTTTTGACAATTGATTTCACAACAACTTTTATATATTGATGAAAAGTGGAGAAATCAATGTTACAATTCTGTGTGAGTGAATTTATTTAATTGATAAGAAGTTTCCTCGAAATTGAATTTTTCACCAAAAGCTCAAGTTAGATAATTCAATAATTTGGAACATTGATACAACCTTTCAATTTCTAACATAGAATTGTCAGTAGATCTGCTATTATAATTTTAAAATAATTTCTACTCACTTTTACATCTCTAAACGACCATTCTTTCATAATATGCTCCTCTCTGAAATGTTTTTCACAAATGTAATCTGTAATGTCCAATGTTCTATCCTGTCGTGGTATATTCTTGCACTACTTATTCAATAAAATATCATTTTTTTGTATAGAAAAAAATATTTCTCGCTACATATTCTGTACCCGCTATTACAATTTGCCGCAAAACATTTTCTCCCTATTTTACAATATATTTCCACATGAAAATACAAAATAGAGCGAAACTCGTCGTTTACTTTCATACAAACATGGGCCCGACTCCACCTATCTCTCAGTTACCTTCTCTCTCCAACAATATTACATTTTTGGCTCCACTTTTGCCACACAGATAGGGAATTGCATAGGCGTGCTCTAGATATTTCAATTCAATATCATAAAGACTATTTGGAAATTTTAACATCATTGTTCAAACAAAAGCTGTATTTGAATACTTTTAAATGGTTGTACTGACAATTTCAAGAATCAGAAGGAGCACAACCATCAAGGATAACATTTAATACTTATATTCATAGTCACAAATGAACAGATTATTTTGGCCTATGTACAACGCCACTGTGATCAAATATGGAACTAAATTTTACTTTCAAAACAATCTCAAATGTCCGTGTTGAAAGTTTCAAGAAAAATAAGTCAATTAATAGGTGGAGCTTTCCGGATGAGAATGATTAAATATTAAAGTTGGGGCAAACAAGTTACTTGTTTCCAGAAAACTTTAGTTCATATCACATGCATGAATTGCGCAAATTTTCACAAACTAAAGTGAATTCTAGAAAATTTGCTTCCTTAGGGGCTACATACAATGTAATCTGTGCAAAAACTCTATATAAGAAAGATGAATTTGACGTGGTATTATTACTCCATGAGTTTGCTGCTTGCCCTGAACAATCTCTTGTTAACTCTGGCTTATGGAAGGCTTGTCTCAGCGTCGAAAGAACAAGCATAACAAGAAGAAGAATATTCGTAGGTAAATATGAGGTACAGGTGGAGGGGATGGCGAGATTTTGTGAGAAGGATAAACAAGCATAAATAAGGATTTGAGTCCCGGAGAAAGACAGGAATCTCGGCCTGTCTGACAGATATGATGAAGTATCATCCTTAGTACGGATATTTCCAGTTTGTTCTGCGAGAAGTTGTAAATGATTTGTTAATTAAATATTTACTAATTCTTTACACTTGGGTCTGCAGAAATAGTTTGTAATTTACTAGAAATTTTTTGTAATTACGTTCACTGTTAGAATTATGTTTCAACGCAGTTTTCTCTCATGTATTCTCTCTTTGACTGAGCCGAAAAGTAATAAAATCTTCTCTATTTTCTATACGGTGTCGCAATAGTTATTAAACTTTTGGCCTTTAATCTTCGCGAAGCAGGGCTTCAAATTAAAACTATATCTAAGCTTTAAATTTACGACTTCGCAGTATATTGCAATATGTGAAGCCAAAACATTTATTGCACATAAAAGTGTACGTTATAAACAAATACTATTGCGATGACACTTGGCCAAAGTTCGTAAAGTTGGTAATACTGTCGATGGATGAATCTAAACCTGTGAAATATAAAGCAGTTGAATGTCAAATCGAATAGTAGTAGTACAATCGCTTGTTCTGTAACTGTTATTGGTACAGTCGACAATACAAAATACTCTGCAAAGAAATTTCCTGTGAATAAAAAATGCTTGTTAGCTCACTACTCTCAAATATTTTTGGTTAGTGTATTGTATATTTGATCAATATGTCGGATGTATTTGTCCAGACGAAAAACATAAATAACTAAACAAATTATAGAGACCAACAAGAGTTAACAAAATTTCATATTCTGGCATATTCGATAAGCTTTTAATTTTGTTTTCATATAATTTTGGTTCTGTTTATCTTTGTCATTTTATTCATATCACTATTTATTTTTATTCTAACCGTGTGTTGCGAATATGATTGCGAAGAGGTGGCGGAAATTTTAATAATTCAAATGCACAAATATTCAGGCCGCTTTTTGTGTTTATATATGTAAAAGTTGTTCGTATTTATAGCTTTAGATATGTCGAAATTTTTCCAAGTGACATTTTTGTCCATGTGTATATAAAGTTCAGTGTAATTTTGCACAGATATCATGAATATATGAGAATAGTCCTATGTTTTTGAATCGATTACTTACAATAAAGTCTATTGCAAAATTTGTGGTTTATGAGAAACGGATTGAACATGACTGATGATCGTGCTAGTGACTTATCTACAAACTGAGATTTGACGACGTGTTCTAATTTTCGATATTGTCATTCCACTTCATTTACATTTCTCTCAGGATTGATGTTTTCAGTCTACAAACCTGCTTCTCCATTTGATCTATTTTTTTTTTTCTGTATTATCATGTTTGGGCTCAGAATCACTGTAACCAATTCTGAATAAAATAGTATCCATATTTTTCTACACATATAAAACAGTTTTGTTACTAATATCGCACAATTCAAACCGTCGGACCTAACAAACTGAAATTTTAAAAGTGCATCCTTATAACATGTATTCTAACCAAAAATCCGCTGTGGCCACGCAGTACCTCCCCGACCATTAATTTCATAGCCAGTTTCATCGCTGTTTCAGAGAATTAGAGTGTCGCATCAATTAATTGCATATTTCAAAATAAAAGCTGTCATTGTCAAAATGACAGCTGTCATTATTAAAGTAACAGATAGCATTCATTTTTAGTCATCACAAAACATAATTAAAAAAAGTTTTTTTCTAGATTTTCGGGGTCTTCAATTTATTAGAACATACAATTTCGACATTTGATCGCTGGAAGTATAATTTGAAGATGGTAACGTAGATTGCACTACTTCATTATTTATTTACGATATCTGCTGAGCTTATCTCCTCGAGAGCTTAAAACTGATACCAAACTGAACATCATTACAATGATTTGTGAGAAAAACAATTGACAATCGCTTAAATATACTCCTTGACACTTCTACTGAAATTATCTCTACAAGAACTTTGATTTGATACCAAACATAATAGAGCCAAATTACTTATTGAAGAAAAAAAAAACAATTGACGAACGTTTACATGTGATGTCAATATATGAGATTATAATTCCACATTATGATTCTCATTATTCCTCTGGTCCAGAAAGATATGAGAAATTTTATAATGATATAAACGGAATGAAACTGGGTGTTATTCGATTTTTGATTTTATTAAACTTCCGAAAATATATACAAAATATACAATTCAACTTAGATGAGACTCTAGAGATTGACCATTTGAAAATTATTGGCTCTTGATGCCTTGAGTGTGTTTTCATATCTGAGTGACTCTACTTCCCGGCAACCAGGGAATCATCAAAATTTCGAACTGTCTGGTAATCACAATTACAATACTCCTCCTATTATATAATTGGTCAAGGAAGTAGAGAAATATTCTCTGAGATTCCATTCCTGAAGGAGTTCATTGGTTCACTTCAATCAGTATATGTGCAGAAAATCGTATATATTGAACCGGTGATTCTAGAATATAACAACAAGAATATTCATAGTGAAAGGCCATCGTGGGTTCCGTCTGCGATTTGCGCCAGTGCTGCAGTAATTTTTTTTTATTGACTTCAAAAAGATAGCGCGAGTGGCATCGCGGTTTGTCTGAATGATACAGTCAATTCTGAAGACTTCCTTGGTTTGCCCGGATGCTGCTGTCAATTATCATATTTTGGTACTGGTACTAAATAAAAGTACTAAATAAAAGCTGCTGTTTCGTAGGTTTGCACAAATTGCTTTAATTCAAGCTCAGTGATTGTGGAAGATCAAAGATCAAGTGAAACAATGCCCATAGATATATATGACTTTAGGAATATGGCAACTAAAGTTTATTCAAGTAGATGAAAATTTAGTTACAGCTTCAGCCGTGAGTGTCACTATTATTATGTACAGTTGTCAAATCTGTCCGGGATTCATTCAATGACTTGTTTGACGCGAATATGAAGCTTATTAGAATGAATTATTATTATTGGATGAAAATTTGTTTACTTTTGGTCACGAAGGATAATAATAGAGGAGCGGACACTCAGTTGGAAAACATGAAGCCTAAAATGTAATGCGGCAGGGGTGAGAGAGATAGCGAAAGCGGGCCTAATTTTGCATGCTTCATATACAGAAATAAGATTAAATTTGAGTTTTTTTCAATAAAAAACGATCGTCAGGTGAGAAGAAAATTAGCATTTCTATTTATTAGAATCTGCAATAAAAAAGTGCATAATTATTAAACATGTTTTATGAACGTTTCTTTGAATAAGAGTTTTCTAATTATGAATAAGAGAGACATAAACAATTCCATGAATATTTTATATTACAATGGGCGTTATAAAATTGAGGAAATATACACAAACAATTTCTTATTTACCACAAGAAAAGAAGAGACAAAAAATGCTGTTCTGCAAAAGAATTTTGTTTGTTGAATATTAATAGAAAACTTAACAAAAATGTAATATACATCTACGATTTCACAAAAAGTGACAGTTTTTGACATAATTTCTGGTGCAAAGAAAGCTATTATAACAAAATCAAGCAATAAAACTATTGATTACAAAACATGAATAGAAATATTCATATTTTTTATTGATAAGAATATAAATAGAAATATTTATGTTCTTCATTGATATGAAATTTTCCTAACGTTAAATTTTCACTAAAAGTTTAGGTTAGATACGTATGCTCTTGCACCACTTATTTAATAAAATGTCATCTTTAGGTGCAGAAAAAAGAGAAAATTTCTCTTCACATGGTGGGTACCCAGTATCACAATTGGTCACAAAAGATTTTCTTTCCATTTTGCACTATATTTTCACATGAAAATACTAAATTAACCAAACCTAGCCATTTAACTCCATGCAAACATAGGCCCGCCTCGACCTATCTCTCATTTACTTTCTCTCTCTAACAATATTACATTTTTGGCTTCACTTTTGCAACACAGCTAAGATAGGGAATTGCATAGGCGTGCCTTTGGTGTATTTTTTTTCATATAGCTTTGAGAAAGATCAAATTATCATTTTAAGATACAGCACTTGACCTCCCGTCAGTCAATAACCAAACAATGAAGAATAAAAGGTATTTTTGAGTTTTTATATGCATAAATTATGTACCTATCAAATAGTCAACTTGAAACTAGTACTAAATGGAAGCTGCTGTTTCGTAAGTTTGCCCAAACTGCTTGGTCTCAATCTCAGTAATTGTGGGAGATGTTAATTTGCGAAATCTCTGAAGAAACAAGCATTTATGAGCTGTCAAAAATGCGCTTTCATCATCTAGATGATTCTTCAATTTTTTCCTTCGAAATAAGATTGCTTCTTCAAATTTATACACCTATGTAACCAATCGACAATTACGATTGCTCAACTATTATTCGATCAATTGAGCACACATTTTCCATCTAGTTCTAAAAAAAAGATTACACATAATACAAATTCAACCGTAACCTAATCCTACGAACTGAAAATATCGAAAAAGTATTTTTGGATTTTTTTCTGTATAAAAACGAATTTCTTTCGAAAACCACTTTGAATATAACTAGAATATATATAAAATCATGTGAATGATTGACTTCTGACATTTTCCTTATTCAATAAATTTCGTGAAATATTTTTCAGTTCTTACGATTTTTCATGTTTTCTTCATACTGATAAAGTTCATATTTTCAAGGTGCATTCATTCCTCAACTTCTTGTACAGGATGCTGCCTATTTAACAGATTATAGAATTAGATTTCATGACAGCCACATACTGTTATTATTCCAATAGTTTTTAATGTTCGAAATTATTGATTGAAATTTAATTCATTATCCGTTATCCAATCCAGCTGGAATTTTACACACAGTTTTGATTCTTATAACAATATGATGAAGTTTATCTCATATTATTCAATAGCTAACATGAAAGTGCTTTACGGATGGAATTGATGTCACTTCAAGCTCAACATGACGTACTTGCCAAGATAATCACTTTTTTGTACAACCCTCTTGGCATAGATACCAAATAATAGAGTATGATGTGTGTAAAATAAATTTTTCTAACATATGCACTGAAAGTACACTATTACCAAACTATTTTCAGCTTTGAATGTTCCGAGTTCCATAATATTTGAACTATCGTCTATTTTCATCTATTTCCTGTTGAAAAAAAAATGATGATTATTTTCTCACTGTTAAAAATGTATATTATGAGATATATATGTTGTAAGGGAAATGTGCAAAACAGAATGTTATATAAATCAAAGAAAAAAACAATGTAAGCTATTTATTATAGTATCAGTTCGCTGTGCATGATATCGCAATTACAAATTTTGATTGTTAAATCAATTGAATAGTGTTGATACATTCAAATTGATTTGAAAAGCTCAGTAATGGGGTAGTTTGATGCACTTGTTACAAAAAGTATCGTATGCAACACGAACTATCATTCTTGAAACAGCTGAAGTTGACTGCAGCTAACTTCACCTTAAATAATTTTGACAGTCGTTAAACTAGTGTCTTCTACGAAATGCCAAAAAATATTTGGATAACTGATATATCTTATTGTGTATCGTAACATTTCGAGCAGAAAAATACTACAATTTCCATAAGAAGTCTTTTTTTGTTAAAGTTAGTATGATTTGTTTCAGTCCCCTTTGTATAATTTCAATTCATTCGATACCTATGTATTTTTTCAAGCACAATTCGTAAACATTTTTGCTGTGAGTGTACGCGAAGCCATACGTTATCCATCCCTTGTGTCCTTTTCCATCGAAACGAACAGTTTCAGAATTGAGACTATCTATTTTATTTGCGTGGTGTTTTCATCGATTGCCAGTTTGTGCTTTTTTATTCTGACATACAATTTATCTTGTAATTTATACTAGACATAAAAATGACTCCTCATTTTGACACACAGTTTTATGTGATAATAGAGACGTCACGAGAATGCAAACAACGTTTGAATAGATTGTGTTTTATCCTTCAAAATAATGGGATTTTGGGACATTAATATATGATGTGCTAATGCTATGTTTACAGCGAGGAGAATATAATCTGTTATTTGTATGATCTAGTAACTGTTTAGATCAATCCGATTATCGCTTGATCAAAAAACAATTGAACAGATGATGATGATATATATTGAGGATGTTTGAGGGGCATCAATCATTAATACTGTTGATGTTTAAATCCTGAAGGAGTATAAGAACACATTGCTTACAAATCTGTACCATTTAGGATAAAGACAAAATCGGTAGCCGCAAATTGGGGAAAACGGTATAAATAATAGATTTTATCATTAATTCATATCCTAAGCGCTGTGCGTTAGCGCTGATGGCAGCTTCTCTCTGCGATTTCCGATTTGCGATAGTGCGTGTATATGTTTGGAATTCGGAAAGCGTTCGACGCATATATTCGCATTAACTGCGATATTGATAGCATCTATGGGACCTGATTTTTATTTAATGACTTCTTCGTGTATGATATTTTAGTATGTATTCAGCGGAATTGGGTTATATTCATTCAAATGTATCATACAAATTGTTCATGAAATATAAGTTTCTGCTTCATAATTGTGGTAGAAACAACTCCTTCAAGGTATTAATGAAGTCATGGCAAAGCGCAAGTTTCAAATTTTAATCTGGTAAATTTCCGAGATTGCGATGACATAACGAGACTGTTTTGTAGAGATAAAAGCAACATTATAATTTGCATTTGCAACTACGTATAAGTTCCACGATACAGTTAGTACTCCACTTGAAGTTTTTCCTCGAAGAATGTGGAACTATTTCAGTTAAACTGCAATATAAATCTGCCCAGTAATCCCAGGTATTCTTGGAACACCTGCTATAGAATTGCTTGAGAGTTTAACTAGTTTAACCCAAATTTTCCAGCAGACATAATCGCATAATCAAGATATATTTCTTTACAGCACATTGGGTCTACCCACCAAGTAGCGAAGTAGAAACAAGTCTGGGTTCTAAAAGGCTTTCATTGCAATTCTAAAAACCAAGAAAAGTTCCACAAATATTCAAAAATTTAATTTTGTACTACTGTTTTTCGTGACTTTATTATTCGTGAAGTTGTCTAGTTGTCAAACATAAATCTGTCATTTTGGCTGTCACTATACATGCATCTGGCATTTTCCCACAATAAAATATTAACATTGAACTGCAAATAAAAATATTTATTTTTATAGTAACCATTAATTGTCACTATAACCTAACCTAACCTAACCTAACATATAGAAACCAGTCATTGTAAAGTTTAACCAAAAACTCAGAACATGGAAAAAAAATTCTTTGGGAAATATAAAAATGACTATAGCAATTCACAAAAAGTAGCAACTACATGGTTTTTGGCGAACTAGGTACAGCTGTAACAGTAAAACGTCTAAGGACTGTTGGTTTCATGGCTGGTTCAAAATTGTATATGCTTCTAAACTTTTGTACTCAGAATCATCAAACTGAAAAGCGATTTGGAAGTATTTATTTTTATTTTACATACTTATAAAATAAAAACCTAGAATATAACTTTTACAAGACAAACATAAATAATAAATAACTCTACATAAAAATAATTATTAATCATTTTGTACAGTGCAGTGACTGTATATTTTGACAGTTACAGTAGCATTATCACTTGCAGAAATAGAAATTGCCGGATGTGATTGCTCGGAAAGGAGAATTTCATTGTGAGTTACTATTGTTTCATCCTGATTTGTTTCGGTTACATTTAGCATATTTTCTTTTACAGTAGTGTGAAACACCAGGGCTTCGGATGGTTCTTCTGAATGCACAGCAGCAAGAGTAAAAGGTTGTGATACTGTGCTACTTTAATCATCTTTTTTATTGACGCATCAACGTATCCTTCTGCTACAGTTGAGGATTTTCAGCCTCCATGTTTCTTAATTGTTAACAAATCACCTCTCTGATTCGCAAGATGTGAAATTGACGATCTTCAAAAACAGTGACTCGTATATAATTCTGGATTGTCCAACTTCAGATATTTTGCAATAGTTTTAGGTACTTCCCCGATTTTATTAATACCAATTGGAGATGTTGTGCATCTGCCTCTGCGATACGTAAGAAAAAATTGATTGTGTGTAACATGAGCTGGCCAAAGTTTGACGTAGTTCTTAATAAGAATTATCCATGAATTTTCTATCACGACAAACATCCGTGAAGTTTTCTTTTTGGTTTTAGGTACATTTACTGTTATTATGTCAGATTTAATTTCAATATCGGTCACATTCATACGTGTTAATTCGTCTCTTATACAGGCCCTACAGTATACCATAATTAATATAACCTGATGTAATACAGATATAAAGATAGATTTTTACATTAAAATTACAACAATGAACCAACCTTTATTGGCAAAAACGTATCATTATTAGCATCATTGATGAATTTCAGTATTCTGGATCTGTTTGGCTGATAGTTTTGAGAACATAGTTTTGAAATTGCAGTTATTTTGAAATATTTCGAAACGTCAATATCTCTGTAGAGTGAAAGACAAGTTAGGAGCATGGAATAACATGATCACATTGTAGATGCCTTTTTTGTTCCGCTCATTACAGTAAAATATGCTAGTATAATATCTTCCGTAATGGCTTCCACATTTTTAGCGCATTTTTAGCGCATTTTTTGGAAAAAAGCGCTATTATATTCAATTTGGCTGGCTGGCTGGCTGGCTGGCTGGCTTACTGGCTGGCGTGACGCTGAGTTCTCAGCAATTATACTATTTACAGAAACTGGTACTAAATAGAAGCTGCTATTTCGTAGGTTTCCACAAATTGCTTTAATTCAAGCTCAATGATCGTAGAAGATTAAATTATTCAATTACTTATTTCAAGTGAAACAATGCTCATAGATATATATGACATCAGGGATATGGCAACTGAAGTTTATTCCAGTAGATAAAAATTTAGTTACAACTTTAGCCGTGGATGTCACTATTATTATGTACAGTTGTCAAATCTGTCCGGGATTCATTCAATGACTTGTTTGACGCGAATTTGAAGCTTATTAGAATGAATTAATATTATTGGATGAAAATTTGTTTACTTTTTGTGTATTTTTTTTATATAGCTTTGATAAAGATCAAATTATCATTTTAAGATACAGCACTCGACCTCCCGTCAGTCAATAACTAAACAATGAAGATTAAAAGGTATTTTTGAGTTAGTACATGCATAAATTATGTACCTATCATATAGTCAACTTGAAACTAGTACTAAATGGAAGCTGCTGTTTCGTAAGTTTGCCCAAACTGCTTGATTTCAAGCTCAGTAATTGTGAGAGATGGTAATTTAAGAAATCTCTGAAGTGACAAGCATTCATGAGCTGTCAAAAATGCGCTTTTATCATCTAGATGATTCTTCCATTTTTTGGAAAAAAGCGCTTCTATATTCATTTTGGCTGTCTGGCTGGCTAGCTTGCGTGACGCTGAGTTCTCAGCAACTATACTATTTAAAGACTTGAGACTGGTATTAAATAGAAGCTGCTGTTTCGTAGGTTTGCACGAATTGCTTCAATTCAAGCTCAGTGATTGTGGAAGATTAAATTATTCAATTACTTGTTTCAAGGGAAACAATGCCCATAGATATATATATAACATTAGGGATATGGCAACTAAAGTTTATTCAAGTAGATAAGAATCTAGTTACAACTTTAGCCGTAGGTGTCACTATTATTATGTACAGTTGTCAAATCTGTCCGGGATTCATTGTTCGTTGTTTGACGCAAATTTGAAGCATATTAGAATAAATTATTATTATTATTATTGGATGAGAATTTGTTTACTTTTGGTGTATTTTTTTATGTAGCTTTGATAAAAATCAAATTATTATGTCAAGGTACAGCACTTGACCTCCCATCAGTCAATAACTGAACAATTAAGTTAAAAATGTATTTTTGGGCTTGTACACGCATAAATTATGTACCTATCGAAAAGTCAACTTGAAACTAGTACCAAATGGAAGCTGCTGTCTCGTAAGTTTGCCGAAACTGCTTTATTCCAAGCTCAGTAATTGTGGGAGATGGTAATCTCTGAAGTAAGAAGCATTCATGAGTTGTCAAAAATGCGCTTTCATCATCTAGATGATTCTTCAATTTTTTTTCAGTACACCAATCGCTAAAATTCTAGTATTCTCTCTTGTACTTCTAAGTAGATTTCTCAGGTAGTAATTCATTAATTGCGTTCGCAGCAATTTTTCTTAATTCCGGGGGTGTTGATGATAATTCTAAATCTATTTTCTGATGTAATAAACAATCTAGTAAACGTGAAAATCGATAAAATTTGAAATATTTATTGAATTTTTCAATATTACTAATCATGAATTATAATTTTCCAATAAGGAGATCAACAAACATGCAAACATTATAGAGGCATAACGCTACTGAACACGACATATAAAATAATGTCAACACTAATACAAAAAAGAGTCCAGAAAGAAACGAAAAACACAATAGAACAGTATCAGTGCGGATTCACGCAAGACAGATAAACAACAGACCCAATATATACAGTCAAACAGATAATAAAAAAAGCACATCGATTCGAAACAAGCGTTTGACTCGATCAAAAGAGAAAAACTTATGACAGCCCTAGAAGAATTTGGAATAACAGCTAAACTAAGATGATTGATCTTGATGACATTAAGTGGAACAACAACCATTATTAAAACACAAAAGGAGAAACTCAGGAATTTGGAATAAACAAAGGAGTAAGACAAGGAGATACACTATTCTAAGCGTTAGAATATGTGATGAGGAATTCAAACAGAGGAACACTCAGAACAAAAGGCGGACAAATAATAGCATATGCAGACGATATAGTATTGGCAATAAAAAATAGGAAAATATTGAAAGAAATGGTCGAAGCAATAGTAATAGAAAAGAACAAAATGGGAGAACAGAACAAAAATAATATGGATAAAAAAAAAATCAGGAAGTAGAAATATAAAAATAAGTAACCTACAGTTTGGGAGGTGAATAAATTCAAATACCCAGGCATTATGCTATCAAATAAAGGAGACATGAAAACAAAAATCCAAGAGAAGATATTGTAAGCTAACAGAGCCTTTAACACAAATAAAAAATCACTCAAGGATAAAAACCTAACAAAGGAAACAAAATTAAAAGTATATAGAACAATAATCAGACCGATAATAATGAACGCTGCAGAAACAATTACAATGACCAAAAAAGATGAAGAAGATTTGCGAATAATAAGAAGAAAAATAGGGAGAACTATTTCAGGACTAGTAAAAACGACAGAAAACGAATATAGAATACTAATGAGGCATGGAATAGAACTAGAACTGCAAGGAGAAAATGTAGTAAGAAAAATAAAACAACAAAGGACAAAATGGTTAGGACACATATGGAGAAAAAGAGAAGAAGACACCGTAAGAGCAATTCTACAATGGGAACCATGCGGAAACAGAAGAAGAGGCAGACCCAACTCGAAATGGCTACAAGAAGTGGAGGCAGATCTGAGTAAAGCAGGAATAAAGAAATGGAAGGAGAAAACAGGAGATAGGAAGACATGTATATATAATAATTATATCCAGATTCACAGGAAATGGATGAGAAAAGACAGGGGAAAAGTAAAAATCGTTCGATTTGAATAACAAAATGCTGAAGTAAACAAACTTTGTTTCATTTATTTTGTTTATTGAATCTGTCAGTGCAGCCAACTTTGAATAACACTTATCTCCCAATATTTTGATAAGTTTTGAATTAAAATAAAATTTATGCGAAATAGGAAAAATAGTATGGAAAACACATATTAAAATAACCAATTGTAACACTTGTTTTACAATATACTATGTCATTTTCGAAATCGAATCTGATTAATCATGTCATTTGGATTAACGAATGGTCTTGGGAATCTATACAATCCAGTCACACAAAATGGAGAGCTTTGAACTTGTGTGACATCAAACAATTTTTCTTCTCGGAAGAGTTCGCAATTTACTTGTCGATATATTTTCTACATTGTATGCAATGTAATAAAGCTATTCTTCAAGATATATGAAGTCTAGTCCCGAATACATATATTCAAATAATCCCATAGAATATATTTCACGATAGGAACACGCGTATAACGAAAATATAAATTTCTTTCGCACCACTTTTTCCGTGTATTATGAAGTGGAAACCAAATTTATTGTGCATGCAGAAAATTTAAATTATAACAGCGGCTGAATTTGCGTGCTTGAGGTACATTGCGAGATTCTGTTCGCACATATTCCCCTAATAAAGATATTCATCACACACTATATCATTTCTATATTCTTTCACATTCTAACGAATTTTTTTTTGTTGCAGGTAAGGATCTTGAAATTTCATAACCTTGTTCCATCATCAATTAATGTAAGTGGAAGTATTTAGATAAATTTAGATTTCAGTCCAATTGAAAATAAAATCATATTATTCACTCATCCTTCTAGAGAATGTTCGTACATGCTACTAGCAAGGAAATTGCAAAAAAGTGCAGTTGAATTAGTGATATTTCTCCGAGTACAAATTTTAGAATGTCTCAGGAAGGATGAAGTTAACGGTCCAATCCTCATACACTCATATAAAAGCAATGAAAATAGAATCTTCAACACGTTCCTCACGTACCTCACTGTGGTCACGTAGAAGTAGAATAAAACGAGCATTTCTATTGTTGTAGCTGTCCCGAATTCGTATTTCCACAAAATTGAAAACATACGTGAAATAATTGTGTACCATAATTTGTGACAATCATAAAATCACAAAAACCGAAAAGAATTCTTGAAATATAATGTTTATTAATTTGGAAATAGATTCCGTTCCGCAATCGGAATAATTATTTTAGGGATCTCACTGCAAGTAAATTTTCCTTCTGCGGCTTGAAACTTTTCAATTTGTTTTTAATGGTAATGAAAGAGTCTTATAATGGAACGTAATTATTCCAAATAACAAAAGTCTAAAAGCGTTAATAAATATCCAAATAGTTTCAAGTGAGTGATTTTCCCCTTTTCCGTTCAATCGTTCACCGCAAAGGAATTAATTCAGCTGTGGTCCGCTATTAGAGCCCCCTGCGTGACGTGAAGCGCAGATCGACGCCAGAAGAACCAATTCAATCATAGCCTTCGCCGCCACCACCGCTACCACTTCCGGTCGATCCCGAAGTATTCTTTGTCTTATTCGATTCCAAGTTAGCGAAGCTGGAGTTTGGCTTGCCTTGTGTTCAATGTTTGCTCTACGAGATACAAAAAGGCAAGTTGTGCTGGTTCATTACGAAGCGCCAACTTCTAATAGCTTGATGAAATTAAATTAGACGTAAATATCATAGAATGCACCCAAGAAGTGATGCTATTTTGCTGAGTATTTCGTTTTAGGAGATCATACACTTGATCAGGAGTTCAAATCAGAATCTGATGTTTGAGAAACAACACTCTTAGATGTTATATTCAAATTCAAGTGGAAGCCCTTCTAAAAACTATCAGAAATATTTATTTTTTCGTCTGCTGATTCAACAGTAAAGTTTGAACTCCCCAAGTCAGAGCGTTTCCTACGGCGTCTCTCCACATCTCTCAGACTGTTTCGTCACTAATAGCCACCACCCTCGACCGTGCTCACTCTATCCTCTCAGTTTAATTTGCTTCACTTCAGAACACATTCTTTGTAAATTAACAATCAAAATTCATCCAAACTTTCAAAGAATGTTGGATTTTGAAATTGGTTTACTCTTTAACTTGTACTGCTCTTCTTTCAGCACATGGTTTAATTTATCTAAAGCTTTTGCACGTTGATCAATTTTTCATCAAAGTCTCGAAAAACGTTTGTTATTTCTGATATTGCTGTTTAAAATGATGAATTTTAGAATATTCCTTGCTTATCCGCTACTGTATGAATTCGAGGGCGAATTAACAAATAGCCCAAATTACAGCAAGGACATTAATTTATTATTGCTGTCGTAATAACACTGATTCCAGAGTGATTACACAAGCAAACAAGAATATAACGTTCTCTAGTTACAGCAAGTAACTAGAGTAATATCTTCGACAAAAATCACAATGACAGGACCTACAATACTAAAAATGTTGATTGTAATAGTACATCAGTCAGACATTCAATATTGAAGGCACCACAGGAGTTGAACGGACGATAATGTCCATGGTCAACGTACACACCTCGGGCCAAAAGCTCTCGGAAAGTGCACTGTTGATCACAGGCATTACTGTCCTTTCAACACCCTTGATATCTTAATTACTATAAAATATTTTGATGGCAAAATTTATGTAACTCTTCTGTATGAACCAATAATAAACTCTTAATTAGTTTGTCCAACATTTTTGATTCACAATAGAAAGTCAAATCAAGGTTGAATGCTCCTGAAACCGCCGAGAAGAAGTATGTAAATCAAGCAGGCAGTATTTAAATCGGAGCAAAATTTTGGAAATCCATGGATGGTGATGAGTTGATTAAAAGTCTTGCTGATTTATAAGAACCCTGCACAAAACTCTATGATTTTGTAGCATAGTGAAATAGGCCCAAATTTTAGAAATTAATAGATGTTGGTGTGTTTAACAAAAGTTAAGAACTGGTTCTCAATTCATTGAAAAAAGAGTTCTACTGAGAATCAGTTGGTAGAACTCGAATCAGGCGCGAATTGGGTTTGGGCTTTCCGCAGGTTTAGAAAGACTAGTGGTCGAAATTTGACCGTGAATCATCATGTTGCAAAGTTTGAATGTTATTGATTGTAATCTTCCATCCTCAGGTGTTTCAAATGAAATCAACTAAAATTGGGATTGGTGGTTACCATTCGAGATTTTCAAATCTTTGCAGGGGAAAGAAATAATTACGTTTTCCTTCAGCCATTTCCCTACTCGATGCATATTTTTCGATATATTCCAGGAAAAAATAATATCACTTTCAGCGATAGCTTAGAATTAAACAGCTTGTAGCTTTCTGCACTCCTTCTCCACATAAACTTCAAGTATGTCAAATCTGACACTCCTTCATGCACACGATACCAAGTTTTCTCTCTATGTAAAATTCAAATGAGACATCCTGTAAATAATTCAAGCTCCCAGCCAAGGCCGTCTTCAACCTATTGGAGGCCCTGGGCACATTAGGATAATGGAACCCCTATGATCTCGATAGAGCACTATATTTTGTTGAAATAGACACATTTGACTACATCCTAGCCAACATTGAATATAGACTACTGAGAAATTGGACAAATTTCAGCTACAATCCCATCAGCCCTGATAGGCTTTTCACAAGCACTCCACTTATGAGCGGTTCAGCATTTTGCTCAAAACCACTAGCGAGAATAGCGATGAAAATAAGTATGTTTGATTTCTTCGCTCTTATCGCTTGTTGCAGCGCTTATTGTTGCGCTGTGGTGTTCTATTGATGTGTGTGTTTGTATTCGTCGCTTTTCTCTTCCCACTTATCGTTGCTTGTATCGCCGCTCCACAATGCGGTTGTTCTTCGATCGATTATGTTCAGTTTTACGTCGCTATTGAAATCCTGCGAGTAGTGAATATCGGTTATCGTTTGGTGATCTGGTAGGATCTAGGAGACCTCTATCGATTGCAAGGCCCTAGGCACATGCCTAGAGTGCCCAGTGGGAAAGATAGGCCTGCCCCCAACGATTCTTCTCTACATGAGCTTCTTGGCTGCCAAATCTCATATTACTTTGTGCGCGTTACAACGTTTTTTTCAAAAAATCAAAATGAGACATTCTATATAAAATTTCAGCATTCTGCACTCCTCCTCCAGAAGGTTTGCTATATCTCACACCACTTTGTGCACGCGGTACAAAGTTTTCTTTTCACGTAGAATTAAAATAGAACAGCCTATCAATATTATTAGCTTTCTGCTCTCCTTTTCCATATTAACTTCAAGTATATTAAATCTCACATTTCTTTATGCGCGCAGTACAAAGTTTCCTCTTCTCGTAGAACTAATATGTTACACCTATATTCAATTTTAGCTTTCTGTACTTCCTTCTCCACACAGACAGCAAGTATGCTCAGTCTCAGATTACTTCGTGTTCGTGTGTGCAGTACCTCCGGTAAAATTGAAATGGGACATTTGTATATGCTTTTACCTTTCTGCACTCCTTCTCCATATGAACTTTAAGTATGCCAAATCTCATATTCCATCATGTAAGAATAAGATAGCACAGCCTGTATATAATTTTGGCTTTCTGCACTTCCTTTGCCACACAGGCTTCAAGTTAGCTAAGTCTCACGTCGTGAAATCAAACTTTAAGTCTCTTTCAAGCTTTCGCTTCTCGTATTGATATATAGAATCAGATGGGACATTCTATATATAATTCTCGCTTTCTGCACATCTTTTCTATATAAACTTTAAGTATGCCAAATTTCACATTTCTCCGTGCATGCAATATGCTTGAAAAGGGGTCGAAAGTTTGCTCTTGACGTATTAATATGAAGATAGCGAAATGTTTTTCGCACCCGTTCTATACTTGTGAAAAATATTGTGGGTGTGAAACGATTGCAAAATGTTTTTGCAGGAGTGGCACGGCTGTGAAATGTTTTTTGCAGGTGGAGAATGGATACGGAATGTTTTCCGCAGATGCGGAATGTATTTCAATCATGATCCAATCGATTGTATGAACGACACGGCCTCCTCTATTTTGGTTTGATACTTGAATGCTACTAAACATATTGAAAATAAATATGTTCTAGGCTTTTTTGCAAGTACTCAGCGATGTATACATAGCGGACAACACTAAAATATATGTTCTTCACATTCAACATTATCCGTTTTGAGTTGAAGATTGCATATTAGCGCTTAATCGAAAACCATTAATTTTCCGGTTGTGTCTTCCATGGATACTTTTCAGTTTTCAAAATTTGAGCCTAATTTACCGAAGTCCAAAATCATGAGATTTTGTATAAAGCCCTTTGAACTATCTACTTATATACCGGCAAAAGTCACAATCAAAATTCAGCTGAAAGATTAAGTAACGAGAGAAAACATAACTGGAAAGTACTGCGTTACAGTTTTAAGGGATACGAAGATAGCCATTCAGTAAACACGTTTAGGAATGAAAAACGATTTTTTCACAACGAAAGTGTGCTCCCTCATCCATGTACGAAGATTTAGCAAAATAAAATCAAAATAAAGTCTGTCTGATTTGGTTTCCTTGAAACTGTTTTTACTGTCGAGAAATAAAATTCAAAGAAAATTGGTTGCTCTCCGTACAGAGAAGAATTTTTCCATACATGAATCCATATTCAATTTTAGGTGTAGATTTTGTCTAGTCCCATAATTTCTGCTGTACCAACACTGCAAAAAACTCCAATATGCTCCTAACCTCAAACTGCACTTAAGTTTCCACACTTGCCACTAGAGCGAGAAGAAAATCATGACGGTAATTAATGGATCCTTGTCTGCACGTAGGCAAGCTCACGTGGCGAGCATCGTCCACGTGCTGTACTTGCACGGACTTCCTAATTTCCACTTTTCGCACAAGAAAGTCGGAAATGTGCTTCGCTGAGTCGGATCTCAGGACTGACAGCCGAGAAAGTAACGAAACGTAGACAGATAGACGTGGAATGCACGATGTTTATACGTTATTATTGCGTGGAGCGAGAAAGTTTAATTTGGCTGTGAAGAAGATAGGCGTCCGACGCTTCCAAAGGAATAGTAATAATGTGATAAATGTTATATCAGCAGCTCGGATTGCCAATTTTTTATTCCAAATACGATGCATTATATGACATATAAGACAGCTTCTGATATCTTAAATATTCAATATGATATGCCCGTGGGTGAGGCCTATATCCCTTGAAATGCAAGTCAATAAGTTAAATTTACACTTGACCTGTTTTTTCTATTCCATCCCAATTTTTTCCATGATAAATTTTCTCTCTCCTTTCCGTTTAAAATAAATTGTGGAATCTCACATCTCTCGATTCAATTTAGATTCATCTAGTGGGAGGATTACTCGGGTTTGATTCGATATGCAATCAATTTTTTGCCCTCCACACGCTGTGAAGCTTCCTCTGCTAACACGTTATGAAAAATTGAGACTTTAATAGGAGGTTTAGTTTTTTAGCAAAGTTCCATTCTGTGTGCACATAAAGATTTATCTGATTGCAGTCCTGTGTATATTTGCTGAATGAATTGATGGCTTTAATCCAGTTATTAAATGCTCTTGCAAGAGATAAATCCATGTAGAAGAATTTTTATATGATATTTTTTCATGTTAGAATGAAAATCACTGCGCTTAGTACTTTATTTGCTTGTCTGATTGTCTGGCTGATATTAAACTCTTCTTCCTGCAATTATAGAAAGCGTACTTAATTGAAGACAACAGATATTTTACAACCCTTTTATACGTGAAATCAATCACTAAATTCAAACAGAAAAACCATGCATGAATTTCCAAAACATCCTTTCTCATTTATTATTCGTGTAAACATGACACCCAATAAATTTGTTGCTCCAATATTTGGTTCAAATCCAGTCATGCAATAAATGCAGAACAGAATCAACAAATTATATATTCGCATACACAGATAATAAAAAGAGACAATAAAATGCAAAAAACATTGCACCCTCCCAACAAAAATCTAATCATGAAAATCATAATTTCCCTAATGAATGTATTCATTTTTAATTTTTGTTTTGATGGAAATTTGATTGCGATTCGTGTTACATTTTTCACAATTTTGTGTATTAATTTATCTCAATCTGAATTCAGGTTAATGAGGACGCCTGCGTAATTAATTTTGCTTATCCTCTATGATTTTTAATAAAAGGCTCTCTCATTAATCTTTTACTGTGTAATATGTCATATTCAATTTGCAGCTATCCTTTCAAAGAGAAATAATAGTTCTCAGCACGATCAGAAATCTTGTAGTGTATCCCTCATATTACTGAGATAGAAAAGCCTCATACAAACTCTATTCTAGAATAATTCCACTGTATGATTTGTTATAAGATTCTCTGAATTGCATATTTGTTGATTTTGATGAGGTGACTATTTATTTGATCATTTTGTGTAGAAGTTTCGGAAAATTCCTATTTATAATGAATTTCCGACTAATCATGGGTATACTATAATTATTGTACATTTCTTTTATATTTCGAAAAAACTATAAACCTTCTTTGAAAATCACTAGCAGTGAAAATTGAAAACAGCAATAACCTTTTGAAGCACGCAAAATAATAATTACGATGACAAAATCAAAAGTAAACCAACAGATCGATTAGGCCAAAGCGTCAAATGAGTGCTACTCAATAAAATATGAAGGCGACGACCTCAAAAATAATTTCGTTTCGTTTTGATATATTTCTTGTTAGTTCCTACGATTACTAATTTATAGTTCAGTGGTTGAAAGCATCATACTACAATTTAATAACAACTCTCAGAAGCTTCAAGATCTGTGTTTAGCGTCTTGCTGGCGGCTAGTCTGCAAGCAAACAAAACCAATATTTAATCTACTAGTTAGTTACCACTAATGAAAACATTGTAACCCTCCATCCTTGAAGTTTCGGCTCCTGTGCGTCACAACGGGATAATTGCTCAAGGGTGAGGTATGAATATAATTGCTACCTGCACTAAAGGACACTTCTCTTATGAAGGAACCCAACAAAACTTCATAACCATACGTTTCACAAGTAATATATAGGAATAGAGCTTACAGAACTGTATCATCAATATTTGTTCCAAAAAATTAATACAGTACTTTTCAATAAGAATTTGATAAAACAATACAATCTGGAATCAAAATTACTGTCATCATTTAGAATAAGCTGTAGGTACCTGACTGCTTGCACCGAGTACTCGGATTTTGGCTCCGATTCCCAGTTCACTTCGACTCGATTCCAGAACTAAGAAGAGAAATTTAGATTTTAGACACAGTTATTTTCAGTATCCATTGAAGAATGATGTGTTCTATACCTAACCGACGTTCTGTTTCGAATTAGTAGATTCGAAACATACCGAAAAAGAGCAATTTTTTTTCTTTCACATATAATTTTTGGTTATCTACACTGGTTTTATATTATGGAGACGATAATTTTGGCATTCCGATTCATTCACTAAACATATGTACTATCACTTGTATTCAGTATGTGTGAAATATTTCAAAAACTTAGACAAAAATATATAGTATATAATTTAGTTATTTAATATTCATAGAATACCCCAGAAGAAAACGAAATAGAATTAACAGAATCTACTCTAGACGAAGTAAATGAAATAATAAAAAACATTAAAAACGGTAGCTCACCAGGAAAAGATGTAATGAACACAGAACTAATGAAATATGGAGGCAAAATAGTCATGCAGCAAATACATGAGCTTATACTAGAAATATGGAGAAAAGAAGAAATTCCGAAAAATAGGACAAATAATAGCTATACACAAAAAAGGAGACCAACAAGTATGTCAAAATTATAGAGGAATCACAATTTTGAACACAACTAAATAAATAATGTCGACATTAATACACAGAAGGATAACAGATGTGACAAGAGATATCATCGGGCAATATCAGTGTGGCTTTGTGAAAGGGAAGTCAACTACGGATGCCATACACACTATAAAACGAATAATTGAAAATACACTGGAATATGAACTAAAGACTGAAATACTATTTATTGATTTCAAACAGGCGTTCGACTCAATTGGAAGACGAAAATCAATGGCAGCTTTAGATACTTGCAAGAACCAGGAAAATTGAGGAGAATAATAGCTATGACCATGAGAGGAGCAAAATTAAGCATTAGGACTCAAAAAGGAGAAACAGAAGACATAATAATAGATAAAGGAGTAAGACAAGGCGATGCCCTATCAGCCTCGCTATTTTATTTAGCCTTAGAGCACGCGATAAGAAATATAACAAAGGGAACACTCAGAACAAGAGGAGGACAAATAACAGCATACGCAGATGACATAGCAATTGTACCAAAGAATAGAAAAGTGATGAAATAAATACTTGAGGAAATAATAAGTGGAGGAAAGAAAATAGGGCTACAAATAAACAAAAAAAAAGACCAAAATAATAATAATCGGGTACAAGGTAGAAGAAAACATGATTAAAATAGGAGAGTTCAAATACGAGCAAGCAGATAAATTCAATTATCTAGGAGTATTTTTAATGAGTAAAGGAGATAAAGAAATAGAAATGAAAGAGTAAATAACGGCAACAAATAAAGCTTTCCACGCAAATAGAAAACTTTTATGGAGTAAAATTATATCGAAAACTACAAAAATGAGAATATATAGAACCATAATAAGACAAATAATATTATACGCAGCGGAAACAATGTCAATGACAAAAAAGAACGAAGAACAGTTGAGAATAACTGAAAGGAAAATAATAAGAAGAATATTAGGACCCATAAAAATAAGAGATACAGAATATGGAATAAGAATGAACCACGGATTAAGAGCAGATGGCACACTACCATACTCAGCCTCTTCCAGTTCATTTTAATGTCATTCATCTGGTCAATAGACTAACAGAAAGGTAGGACCTCTTAGAAAAGGGACATATCTGATATTCGAGATAATTTGCAACCCTCTTTGATGTTCAGAATTTTATGTTCATTCATGATTCAAAGTCTGCAGTATCACCGATAGAATAAAAGTAAAAATAAGTAGACGTAGTTATATATGGCAACTGCAATGTACAAAATATAATTCCTCAAAACTCAAAATGCTCTGTTTGTTCTTGGACGAATCACCATAATAAAATAGAACGCTCAACTAAAAGCCCAGAAGGTATTTGTAACTCAAACGCAGTAAAGAAATGATATTTGTCAAGAAAGGTTTTCGGTATTAAGATTCGAACCGGTATTGAAATTTAAATCGGAATCGAGCTTGGACTCGATAACCGAGTACTCGATTAGTTTTGGAACCGTGGAACCGTTTCCATTTTATCCCGGTTTTTGACAGCTCTATTTCATTCGCATATCGTTCATCCAATTGGTTTAGATTTGTGTACAGTTGCTTGAAAGTTTCTGGTATAGTAATAATCACTTACAATAGGTGGGCACAAGTCGTATCGGATAACTTTTTGTTCGCGTATCGTTCATCCGATTGAATCAACACTTCAAACAGTTCTTGACATTTGCTTGAAAATTTTTGATTTAATACTATCTAAGTACGACTCGCACTACAGCATGAATATTTCGTTTAGTTAATAGCTCGATAAATGGTTCACAAAGTTCATGGCTCTTTTTTTCTTCATATTGTTCTACATTCGTTCATCAAAATACTTATTATTTGAAAGACAATGCAAAGACCAAACTCCTGAACCTAGAAAGTTAAAATCTCAACACTACATTCCTATAGTGACACAGAGAGCTATAAAGAAACAATATTCCGAAATTCAATTCTTAATGGGATGAATTGGATGACTTCAATACGTTTGTAAAAAAAATCGTATTCTGTGCGACTATTATTATATTTTCATGTTGGATCGATCATTCCTAGAATAAAACAATTTAAAATATTCATAGTCTCGGTTTTTTAATTGATTTCAAGAAGTTACCTCAGTTGAAATCCCTGGTTTTTTAAGGAGTAGTCAATTATCATACTTTCAAGTAGATAGAATTGATTGATTCTATAAACGAAATCTCCTCTTCATACCCCAGGATGCCGATAATCCAGATTTCATTTCGAATATCTTTTTTACAGATGAGGTCGGTTTTCTTAAAGAAAAATATTGAATTATTATAATAAACATGTTTGGTCAGATGAAAATCCTTACGCTGTTATCGAATCACACCATCAAGAGCGATTCAGCCTTAATATCTGGCCCGCCAATTAAGGAGACACTTTGATAGAGCCACTTGTTTTGCCCAATAGGTCGAATGGTGCCGCATATCACAATTTTCGACAAAATGAGTTACCAATGCTCTCAGAAAATGTATTATTCAATCAATGAATGAATGTGTTTCATGCAAGATGGAGCTCCACCTCATTTCACTCTTCGTGTTAGAGAGCACTTGAACCACAGGTTCCAAAATTCCATTCTGGCTGGATAATCAGGAAAAATTAGAGCTTTTACCCGTTGAAAGTGGTACAGATGTAGAAGCTGAGAATGTAGAGTTCTCCAAACAAGGGGACCACTGATACCCACTCCAGGATAGCCTTCTAACACTTGTTTCGGGATTTTCTTCAATAATATCTAACACTCTCTCTTCAACTTTGGGTGTAACTACTGTCCTCGGCCGTCCATTATTGGCAGAATGTTTATGTAGTGAACCAGTACTCCTTAGTCGTGGGACACTTTTTGAAAAATTTCTGGATGAAGAAAATGCACGATTTGAATAGGCTTCTGCATGAAGACTTTGCGCTTGAAGTAAGTTTCCATTAGTACGACCATACATAAAAATAATATCGGCCATTCCAATATTGGAACAAGAAAGCATGTCTAATTACTTTTATAAAAGTACCACACCAATGTTCAACTATTCAATTTTATGAGCAATGACAGTGTAGATATTATTACAAAACGCCAGAATAAAATTTATTATTTGTTATTCAACATTGATTATGTGGTTGAAATATTCATTTGTTAGGTTCAATAAAAATTTTGTGTCGACCAATGACACTAGAAATGTACTCTTCTTGATGCACCCTCATAATTTTCTTTTTGATTTCACGTTCTTATTTACTGATATCAATTTTTGATAGCTCTGCAAACTGATATTATCTAACATTCATTCGTCGAATTTTGATACAATAAATTATTAAAGAACCAGGCTGGCAGTTTTCCTGACGTAACAAATATCTATACATCGAAAGATATCTTTTCAAAGAAGAAAATTGCAATAAGTACCGATAATAGCCTTCCTTCTTGACACAAACAGAATATATAACAATATTCTTCAGTAATAAATAAGATATCAAGCAATTACCTTGCAAAATTTTCAAGCCACATCATAAACGAATGTAACAGGGCATAAAATTTAAATGGATGTGTATTATAGGATCGCACAAAAGAGCAACAGAGAACTAAAGACATTCAGACGTACAAGAGAATCTTTGAATCTACTTTCTACTTAAATACAGGATGTGGTCACATCAAAAGCTCTTTAAAACTTCTAAGCTCACTATTGCAGGAGTAATGGGGTAATTGTACATGAAATGGTAAAGAGCAGAATCGGAGCTCCCCACAATTGAAACAAGAACACGAAAGTAACTATTATTATTTTTAGCGCATTTTTAGCGCATTTTTCCGAAAAAAGCGCTATTATATTCACTTTGGCTGGCTGGCTGGCTGGCTGGCGTGACGCTGAGATCTCGGCAACTATACTATTTACAGACATGAAACTGGTACTAAATGAAAGCTGCTGTTTCGTAGGTTTGCACAAATTGCTTTAATTCAAGCTCAGTGATTGTGGAAGATTAAATTATTCAATTACTTGTTTCAAGTGAAACAATGCCCATAGATATATATGACATTAGGGATATGGCAACTGAAGTTTATTCAAGTAGATAAAAATTTAGTTACAACTTTAGCCGTGGGTGTCACTATTAATATGTACAGTTGTCAAATCTGTCCGGGATTCATTTAATGACTTGTTTGACGCGAATTTGAAGCTTATTAGAATGAATTATTATTATTGGTTGGAAATTTGTTTACTTTTGATGTATTTTTTTTTATATAGCTTTGATAAAGATCAAATTATCATTTTAAGGTACAGCACTTGACCGCCCGTCAGTCAATAACTAAACAATGAAGATTAAAAAGTTTTTTGAGTTTGTACATGCATAAATTATGTACCTATCAAATAATCATCTTGAAACTGATACTTAATGGAAGTTGCTGTTTCGTAAGTTTGCCCAAACTGCTTGATCTCAAGCTCAGTAATTGTGGGAGATGGAAATTTGCGAAATCTTAGAAGTAACAAGAATTTATGAGCTGTCAAAAATGCGCTTTCATCATCTAGATGATTCTTCAATTTTTTCATGATGTTTCTGCTACATATTGAAAGTTTCTTAACACTGTCTGATATCTTGAAAAAATCCCAAATCATTATTACTTTTTTCATTGCTGTTATCATAAATAATATTGAGAACATAATAAAACAACTATCATGGAGAAAACTGGAAGAGCAATAGTTGAAATATCTTCAATTCTAAATTCTGGATTGGGAAATAGTACTCTAACGTTAAAAGTCTGCCCATAATAAAGTGCTAATTCAACATTTACAACAAGAAACACTCTCCGTTGCCCTTTGTGTACGTCGAGTCTTATCAAAGCAACAGGCTGCTTTGACTCTCCTCCACCATTAATTGTGTCCACTATTCTCATGGAATTCCACGTCCTGTGGTTATTTTGCAAGGCGTCCACTGTACCCTAGAATTAATTATTGCCTGAGTAAAATTTGTAATGTATTTGTTCTAGTTAACCGCAATGCTGGACACATACACGCTTGGGTTGCTGACAAACGTTATTTAATTGAAACCGTCTGACGGAGACGCTTTCAGTGTCCCAGACATATTCAGGCACAACTGAAACTAGATAAATTTTAAACGTTGAACTTGGTAACTGATCACCTTAATTAACAATTAACGTAACTATGTCCTAGGGAACTTGTGATAAATGTACAAAACTTCACAATTTTTTTTTCTTCTTTCTTAAAGTCAATTTATGAGAAATGTGATTAGTCACTGAATAAAAGTAGACACTTGCTCATTATCGTATCGCATTCTACACTAGTACAAAAAATTACTATTTTTCTTATATTGTTAAATAGTTTGTTCAATCAAGAAGTACATATTGTACTGAGCTCGCTGCAATATTGTGTTTTCTGTATTATGAGCAATCCGATGCTTAGAACTCGAATGAAAAGTACTCTGAGTTCAGTTCAAAGTTTCTAACGGATATCTGCTTCCTCCGTTAGCAATTTGCGTTCGGAAATTCCACTTCCATTGCAAAAGCAGTCTGTCTGTTGCATTGTGCGGTCGTTTAAAATAAACCACTACGGTCTGCTAGCACCTTGTGTTGTGAAAATAACAGTCCAACAAAAGTGTTATGGTACCGACTTTAAACAATTGCGGCTACGCCAGATGTGCCGAAACTTTCCGACCTGTAGTTAGAACATTCGAGAAGTATGAACAATGTTTACTCAAACTATGAGCAAGTTTCGCAAAATGGTGACACATTTCAAAGATGAAATATCACTGCAATGTGCAGTCCTCAGCTACCTCGCATAGAAATTTCCAACAACTTTGAAACGTTCTAAATAGGAATGCATAAAAATAATGAACTTTTCGTACACCCGAGACTTGAAGTTCCCAAAAAAAACTGAAAGTTTTTGCTGCTCTCATTTACCTGAAATGAATGGATATAATGGATGAACTCTCCTGAAAAATTCACGCTTGGAATAAATGTATTAAAAAAGACACAAATCTCAACGTACACGTACATTTATAGTTCCTGAATTTAGAGGTAGAGTTATCATAGCAAAATTATTCAATAGAAGTATAGGATGAAACAGAGGACCAAAGAGGAATTGAATTAGCAGAGACTTTAGCAATAGAAATGCAGTTGGAATGAATCCTGGTGATGTACGATCCACTAACATTCGCTTTAATCAGCTGGGGAAGAAATAACCCTGGATGTAGCGTTGCAACAATAAAAAATTCATGAAATTAAGTTAGTGGTAGCAGCAGCAGACGGCTGCCGTCATTTCTCTGGCGAAGTGCCTCATCTGTCGAAGTCAAGAGCTCTTCTAATAGACCAACGTCGGTTCGTCAACGGCTCACTACACAAGTACTTGCTTTACTCCTTCTTATCTTTTGGAAGAAAATGCACACGAAGCAAGCAGCCAAAACAAAACAAAAAGTAGATAAACCAAATATGTTATCTAGTGTACGCTGCATGTAGAAGAACTTATACAGAGCACTGAATTTTTAGGTGTTTCTTCACGAGAACCATTAATTTCTCCTGGATTTTTTTGTATTTTCGCATTCTTAACCAAATATAGATGATTTTTTTCATATAGGAACAATTTTTAGATACTAAGATATAGATCTGCACTGGATTGTTCATAGGGCTATCATCTTATGGAGGAATATCAATTAATCTACCAAGTGCATTATACGTGTTTGCCACACCCGTATCGGTTAAAAACACTTCCGAATACAGGAGCAGTATAATACAAATAATGCTAAAGTCGTGTTAACTAAGGTCAAGAGAAGATAATTAAATATTTAGGTTATGGGTACCTGTGTTAGAAGTTTTAATTAGTCTCCTGTAATTATAATTAAAATGTAAAGTCTATGCATAACAAAAACTGAGACAGCGTTTTATGAAGGCACTTCTGCATGATATTAGATACCGAGATAACTAGCTCACCCTATGAAAATCTACTCGGGTGTGTTGTCTCCTCATTTTTTGTACCTCTTTCTTGTTAGTATAGCATACCTTCATTTCACAGGTCAGTTAATTTCATAGAAAAAATACTTGCATTACTGTTATTTATTTTTCAATTCAAGCTGATAATTAAAAGATCACTAATAAGAGAATTATTAGTGTTATCATATACATATTTCAATTTTTTATTAAATGAGCTTAATATGGCTTTTGAGTATCACTGAACGTAATCATGCCCAATACACATATTCTTCTTACTCCTGATGATGGTCCAGGGGAGTCGAAACTATAAAGTAGATACGGAAAACGAAACTTTTGACCTAACTCCAATATTTCAAGTATACCAGTTATATCGGCCCATGATGAAGAGAGCAAATTTAGTAGAATGTATTCTTCACAAATTATTATTTTAAGGTTCAAAGCTACAATAACCAAAATGGGGTGAATCCCCTTTTGGATATCTTATTCTGGAGAAAGATTCATGGCTATGACAAAGGAACAGTTTATTCACTTCGGTCATATTCTTGGTAAGATGTTAGGAAAGTCCAAAAAAGAACAGGAATTTCGAGGTAGTTTTTTCTTCCATAAAATTTGCCGCAATAATGCCAAACTTCTTTCTTGATTTTACTAACTTTGTCTCCACTGTAGAGTTTTCAATTCAGTGAATCCTACTTGGCTCACCGAAATGATATTTCGTTCCACCAGTAGAAGGAATATAGAGCAGCACATTACACGACGTGCTGTCTTGGGAGCTCATAAAATAGAACTGGTTGTTTACTGCAACGAATTCTTTTTTCAAAGCTTCGTCATAATTCCCGAGCCTACCGCTACCATCCAACATTTTGAAGTTCATCACATGTAGTTTTTACATCTTGCTTGCCCTACAAATTCTGTAGAACCGTAATACTGTTTAAACACTACACCACCACTAACCTTAACATCACCAGCCATCAGCTAGAATAAACGTTTTAATATTTCCCAACATGTGGTTGAGTGAGGTTATGTTTTGGAAATCTGAATACAACTCTGTACTGTATGATCTGTGTTTATGTTGTCATGTACTCACCGTTAATGTAATCAACCGTTGTTCGGTATAATATTTTGTATATTTTGTTTCTGATTTAGCTTATCGTAACAGATGACCAAACTACCGACGTAAACAAAGAATTTTGTGTAATATTATTTTAATGTAGAAAATAGTCATATCCAGTGAAAATTATATATTTCAAAAGATCATCGGATGATAGATAAAAATGAAGAATAAAGAATTATTGAATCATCTCTTCACGTTGCAAACGTTTCGGTTTTTATTAAACCTTCATCAGTGCCTATAGGACAATAAAAAGAACAATAGAATATACACTATTGAACAGCGTGCGAATATTCACACAATGAACAATAAAATAATCAAAAAATAATTACCTGAGAGAAAAGTAGAGTATAACCAAAAATTTAGAAGTGTGAAGATGTTTTTGCACAATCTTGTAAATTTTTGGTTATGTTCTACTTTTCTCTAAGGTGATTATTTTTTGAATATTTTATTGTTCATTGTGTAAATATTTGCATGCTGTTTAATAGTGTATATTTTATTGTCCTTTTTATTGCCCTATACGCACTGATGAAGGTTTAATGAAAACCGAAACGTTCGCAACGTGAAGAGATGGTTCAATAATTCTTCATCCTTCATTTTTATCCATCATCCGATGATCTTTTGAAATATATTATTTTAATGTTCTGTGAATGGAATGTAAGCGATATAAAGATGTATCTAAGCAGGGAAAGAAGTTAAAAAACTTTTTGTGAAGAAATTAGTATCTGTAGAATGACGTCTTCTTTTTTTAGTATCTCTTCTTTACAATACTCTAACAGCGCTGAATTAAAATTAATTAAGAAGGCAAGATTAGTGAGGTTTCATCAAAATTTCAGTATAAATAAGGCCTTGCGGCCGATTCAGGACACTTCTTTTGGAAGTTAGTTGTCCGAGCCATCTTCCAAAGTACTACAGTGTTTACCGTTCGACGTCCCTTCGAAGTTTTCGTGCTAAGTCCGTTACATAGCTTTGTTTCCCAAGTAACCTCGGTTAGCTACTGGAGCATTGATCCAAATATTCAAATCGGAGCTTTATAACTAAACGGAAGCAGTAAAACAACACCAGTCGACACCATCAACCATTTTCATCAAAAAAAAAATTTTCAGTCGTCATCCAGATTGAATATGTGGATCGCTTTTTATTTGTATCAGGCTACGGAGCTCTTGAAACCAATACAGTGATTCCAGCCAGAGCTGAATCTATATATGGGTTTTTGAGCTGCAGCTCAGAACCCTGTGAATATAAAGGGCCTCTAGTCTTCATTGAAGACAATGAACAATATTGAGAATCACAAAAATTAGTTCAATTCCATCATTCTACTTCTATCCTTGGTTGGGTGTCGAAGGTTAAATTTCTGTCCTCCTCTAACTCCTCTTCTTGATAAGTTTATGCCAGTCGTTCTTTCTTCTAGTCATATCTTCTACTTTTTCTTTAGTGATTTTCTTGTCCGTCAATGTTTCATCTATGTTTTTGTCCCATTTCTTCTTCGTTCTGCCTTTTCTTCTTCTCCCTGATAATTTTGTTTGCCATATCCTTCCAACTTGTTTGCCGCTGTTCATTCTTTTCAAGTGACTTAGTCATTCTGATTGTTTGTTCTCAATTATCTACTCAATTTCAGTAATCTGTAAACTTTTTAGCCCATTTTTCCGAAAAAAGCGCTATTATATCCACTTTGGCTGTCTGGCTGGCTGGCGTGACGCTGAGTTCTCAGCAACTATATTATTTACAGACTTGAAACTGGTACTAAATAAAAGCTACTGTTTCGTAGGATTGCACAAATTGCTTTAATTCAAGCTCAGTGATTGTGGAAGATCAAATTATTCAATTACTTGTTTCAAGTGAAACAATGCCCATGGATATATATGACATTAGGGATATGGCAACTAAAATTTATTAAAGTAGATAAAAATTTAGTTACAACTTCAGCCGGAGGTGTCACTATTATTATGTACAGTTGTCAAATCTGTCCGGGATTCATTCAATGACTTGTTTGACGCGAATTTGAAGCTTATTAGAATGAATTATTATTATTGAATGAAAATTTGTTTACTTTTGGTGTATTTTTTTATATAGCTTTGATAAAGATCAAATTATCATTGACCCCCCGTCAGTCAATAACTAAATAATGAAGATTAAAAGGTATTTTTGAGTTTGTACATGCATAAATTATGTACCTATCAAATAGTCAACTTGAAACTAGTACTAAATGGAAGTTGCTGTTCCGTAAGTTTGCCCAAACTGCTTGATTTCAAGCTCAGTAATTGTGAGAGATAGTAATTTGCGAAATTTCTGAAAGAGCAAGCATTCATGAACTGTCAAAAATGCGCTTTCATCATCTAGATGATTCTTCCATTTTTTTTAGCTATCTCATTTCCATTGCTTGGAGTTTACTTTTCTGTCTTTTATTCAGAATCCATGTTTTACATCCGTTTGTTGGCGTTTTTATTGTTTAGTATTGCCTTGTTTAGAGAGAAGAGTTGTTTCGCTGTTGTCTGTATTTGGCTGTTTATTTCTATTCCTATTCCTTCTTCTCTCTCTTTTATAGCTTCTAGATATTTGAAACTGTCAATTAGTTTGATTTCACTACCATAGATGCTTATATCACTTTTTCTTGTGCTATCCCCTAGCTCCATAATTGTTGTCTTGTCTATGTTTATTTTCAGACCTGCGTTATCTAATTTTTCTACTCATATATCTATGTTTCTTTGAATATCTTGCTTTGTTCTTACAAATATCGCCAAATCGTCCGCGAAAATGCATTCAGAAATAGTGATGGCTTCCAACTTGTTGTATCCTATTAGCACTTTCTTTATCTTGCTTTTTATTTTCTTCATAATTTCATCCATCATTAAGATGAACAGCATAGGGCTCAGTCCTTCTCCTTGTCTTAATCTTTTTGTGGTAATAAACACTTGTGATGTGTTGTTCATTGTCCTAATTTTATTTCATGCACATTTATATATGCCACTAATCGCTTTTTCCAATTTTTTTAAAACTTCCCAGACATATTCTCTCTTGACTTCATCGAATGCCTTTTCTAAGTCAACAAAACAGATGTACATTTGTTGCTGATGTTCTAACTCATCCTCCAAAAGGATTCTTATTGTAAATATATGGTCGTTTGTGCAGTGTCCTTTTCTGAATCCGCTGTGTGATGTTTCTAGCGTTTTCTATAGTTTTGCTCTTTGTCTACTTCTTATAATTGCTTCATAGATTTTTCTGCTACACAAAGTCTTGAGATTCCTCTATAGATTTCATCATATGATTGACTAATGATCATATAAACATTTCAGCCCGCCATCATCAGCTGAAGAAGAATGCACTCTTTTCCAAATTAAGTTGTTTGGGTTATTGTTTCACTACTAGTTTTCAACATTATGTGAGAAAAATTGCATTATTCTGCTGCTGATGATGGTAGGCTGATTCGGCGCTGAAACGTCTAATATAAGTTTTTTTTATAATCTTTTAGCCACTTTCCAATACATCAAACTACGAATAAAGGGTCACCAACATATTAAACTCATATTGAATGGATGAAATATATTGTCCTTAGGTTTGATCAATCAATAAGACCCACAAGTAGGTAATCTAAAAAACCACGTTTGGGGCGAATATTTCAGTAATAATATCATGTACTTAACATAGAAGCTAAACCTTATTACCTTACTGCAACTATCACGACATCACTAACTTTTAGTAACCAACTTCGGATGTGGAAATCTAGTTCCACCGAATCAAATAAGCACGGCTAGCTCCAGACGCATTTGCTGTCCAACTTAACGTAATATTTATCACGTGAATTTTAAAACCTTTCATTAAAAAGTGCATTTTATTTGGGAATGCAATTTAGCAAAGAAAAAGAAAAAAAAAATAGTTCCAACTGAACGGTTCAATTTGCCTGGATTTCAGCACAGCTTGGCTTTCATCGATTAAAATTAATCGCGTCGAAACCTCCACTGCTTTTTCAATGATTACGATGAAAAAGAAAAAAAACCCAGCGTGCGCGGCCGTGTGTTAAATGCGAGCTCGCTGGAGATCTATTGTTGATATTAGGCATTTTTCGGTCTGGGAGGACAATGGACCAGGAAAAGGAGAACGGAGAAAAGGATTGGAGGCTTTGAACTTTACTACTGTGTTAAGTAAGAGCTTACCGCTTAATCAACGACATCTAGATGAAATGGACCCTTTTCTAATGACCAGACCACATGCTGACAGACAGATTCATTTAATTTTGTCTTTCTTGCAGTTTCATATGCAACATTCACTTCATAGACTCGATTTCCTCAACATTTATGAAGTTGAAAATAAAAAAACACTTCGAATAAACAAATATTCATCTGTTGAACAAATACTTCATTCATGTAGACGATTTCCTGTATACCTTCACGTTTCTATCTACTCTTTATTAATAGTGAATCGTTTTGAAATGCATATTCAAATCTTCTGCTCTGTTCCATTTTTAACATTTAGCGCACGATCTCTTCTCTTCAGTGATATTCATTCCACATTCATATTCGAATCAGTACATTCCAACTTGGTGTTAATCACTTGATGAGAGTATGAAAAACTATTGTTGAAATGAATCAGATTGCACTATGAACTACGCTGGAATTAATTTCTCACTGTCTGTCGTCAGATATTCTCTGGCTGCTGTAAATCTTCTACTAGTGACGCTGTTATTAATCTGCTCACGTTTCTAGATTTATGTATTTTAAAATTTCGCGCTCAACTTTTTTGGACTATTTATGCTGTTATAAATCACTGCTCATTTGATGAAAGAGAATTAATTATCCATTTCAATAATAAATTATTCGTTTGTTAGTTGATACTGCTATTTATCTTTCAAAGGAAACTGGAATCTCTACCATGTTGCTGTAAAATATTACCTACAGAATATACAGGCGCATGTCACCCAAATACTCAAATCTACTAAACTCAAACTTAGCTATTTCTTTTAAGTTCCATAAATGAAAACATTTGTAGTCTCGATACAAATTTACGTGCAGCACGAATCGAATGAATGCTCCAAGTCTTTATTAGTTCTAGAACCATATCATCCATCGATGTATCGTCTTTGTTGCTCCAGTAAACCCCAACTACATATAAAATAAAATCTCCCTGCACTCTATACTTCCAGTTCGTGCTAGGAGTTCTCTTCCTACTACTTTTACCTCTTCTTATCCTTTTCACCGTCGTATCGGCTACACGGAGCCCTGATCCCGGTTTCCTCATTCGTGGAGTAACTTAGAAATCCAATTTGGTTTGTATGCTGGCCGAGTTAGCTTGTCTGTGAGTTTGGTTTCGTGAAAGCTTTCTGATGAGGTAGAAAATGATAGTGCGCAGGCTCGTTGCGTACCGGTCAGCAACGCGCTAGGAATAAAAGCTTCGGGATTTCTCTGAGTGGCAATTATCCACTATATGCCAGGAATGCATTGTGCGGGACTCCACGAAGACTGGATTCCTTTAAGCCAGATGTCTTCATACTTACTTTTTATATCTACACAAACCGGACGTCTTTTTTCAATTAGTAATAATTTTCAACTTTTTTCACTACAATATAAATTGAAAAAAGATTTTCATGGTACTTCATAGATAATATACGAGAAAGTATTTCTCTTCCTTTCGTGAAAAATTTGCATTCCATTGTAGTGGTAAATAAGTTTTGGATTAATGGAGTCAGATAGCAATACCTGCTAGATTTCTTGCAAACTATGAAGAAATGGTAATTAAAAGATAATTTTTGCGCAGTGCGCATCCGGTATAAATGAATAAACAAAGTTCTTGTGGAACTTCTACTAGATTTCGTTGTTCTTGTCTAGGAGCGCCTTTTGTATGCTAATGATCTCCACACACACTAATGCAGTTATCAGCTCGCTGAGTCGCCGAACGTCGACTTGCTATCTGTGTTTTGTGACGTCATAGTGCACAAAGTTTTTCATGCTCGTCTGTGGGGAAATCTCCTTACTGCAGGTTGGTAACACTGTGTTGTATGAAGCTGTTTGATCATAACTTTTCCTCACTTCATTGGCTATGCGATCATCGTGTTAGAGGTTCTTTACATTGCAGTTCAAACGGTTCTACTCAGTTTCACTTAGAACTTCAGAAGGAATATAAATTTCATCAACTCAAGTTTAACTTATAAATCAATTACACTTCTCAAATTTATATGATGCAAAGTGATTTATTAGCTCTTTGACGAACTGAAAGCTGGTTCGATCACAAGAAAAAATTTTCATGAACGAAAGTTCATCTCCTGCTGAATGGAGAGCTACAAGCCAGCTAATATTTGATACTATTTGATTGACATTCAATAAATAAATATATAAAGCCAAGAAATGTTATCAGTGCTACCTTGAAAATTCTCAAGAACTAATATTATCAGAGTTTCCATCCTACAGACCAAATTCACGTACAAAAACTTTTTGTGTCGCTCTTAGTGACGTTAATTTGATTATCACTGCAGCCCTAACTTTTGACCAAACTTGAGTGGAAGTCTGTAAATATCATTCGGAATATTTCAAGGCAAGACGTATGCGAATGCAGCCTTGTAGCAATTTTCAAATATACTGACAAGGCGATAACTATTTTCAAACTAATTATTCAAGACACTCTGCAAATAACATTGCTGTTTTTCAACTGTACAAGATGACATTTGAAACTGACAGACTTCTCCAGCGGTGACTGTACGTTAAACTTGTTTAACACTGTGGACCAACAAGGACTTCTCCAGCGGTGATTTTAATGTTCAACAATCTGGCACTGTGGAATCAACAAAGACTTATCCAGCAGTGACTCTACGTTGAATTAAATTAATTCAACGGCAAAAAAAAAAAAACAGAATGACTCTAAGTTAAACTTTGCAAAAATATTCCAGGTTCAAAAACAGCATGAATTAAAAATATAGCAAAACACTGGCAGAAATAAACTAAGTTCCTTTCACGGACTTATAACAAATGAAAGGAAAACAATCAAACTAACAATTTGTTTGCCTTAAACTATCGCACTAAACGGACTTGGAACAAAACTTCGAACGGACGTTAAACGGTAAAAACCGGAATACTCTGGCAGATGGTTTGGAAAACTAACTTTGAAAAGAAGTGACTTAAATCGGCTGCAAGGCCTTATGTATACTCAAAGTTTGATGGAACATTACTTAACTTGTGACTTTTGAATTCATTTGAATTCAGTGTTTTCAGAATAATGTGGAGACATGATCCTAAAGTCTATCTATCTTTTGAGGTGAAAGGCTTGTTGTTGTTACTTTTCTTGTTCATTCTGCTTCTTCTTCTTTTGGTATCCGCTTCCATACCTTCTTCCATTTTTCTCTCATTTAGCTCAAGTGGCCTGCTTCTTCCCATCTACATCCCCTCTTTTCTAGAGCTTTCTTCACTTTTTTTCCATATTTTTCTGGGTCTCCCTCTCTGCTTTGTTTTTGTTCTTTCTTCTCCAATTCTTTGTATATATCCTCACCATCTTAATTGCCTCTCCTTTGTTATGTTTTCTATTGATTTTACATTCAGTGTCTCTCTATATGCTTTGTTTCTCATCCTGTCCAAGATTGTTTTTCCTTCTATGTTCGTTAGGAATCTCATTTCTATGTTGTTTCAGTTACTGTGTTGTCTTTCTGTTGTTGTCTAGGTTTCTGATCCAGAGGTATGTCAAGATAGGCACAGCTACTTTTTTGTATACTTGTGTTTTGATTCCTTTAGGTATTTCATTATTTGGTAGTATTGTGCTCTACAACGCATCAAATAGTCTACCTGTGACTCCTGTACTTTCTCTTATTTCTTCATCTAGTTTTCTGAAATAGATCAGTATTGTTCCTAGGTACTTGAACTTCTTGACTTGTTCTATAGCTTCTCTTCCTATCTTGATTCTGTGATTCTCTTTGATTCTGCTTATGATCATCGACTTGGTTTTATTGCGGTTTATCTTATGTTCATTCTTCTAGGTGTCTTCTAAATGATTCTACATTCTTGTTTAATGTGTCTCTGTCTTTTCTTATTACTATCATGTCGCCTGCATAGCATACCTCTGTTACTTTTATGTTTTCCATTTCACACTATCCTATTACGTACTCTTCCTCTTCCTTTTTAGCTTGTTTTATTGCTTTGTCGAATACTAGTGTAGGGAGTAATGGTCTTCATGCAGCCTCGTTTCACGCCTTTTGTAGTTTTGAACATGTCTGATACTTCTTTCTTTGTTCTTATTTGTTTTTTTTTTTTGTAAAAGCTTTGTATACTTCTTATTCTACTAGATCTACCTCGCTTTCTCCTAAGCTTTTCCATATTTCTACCTTATCTGTTGTATCGAAGGCCTTTTCTAGGACTATGAAGCACAGGTGTTTCAATGTCTTCTTGCTCACTTGTCTCATTGTATTTATTGCGTCGTCAACTCCTCTATTAGGTTTGAAGCCATATTGGTTATCTTCCAGCAATTTCTCTAGTTTTTAGTTTCTTCTCTAATATTCTTGCAATCACTTTGGCTGTTGTACTTAGGAGTGTTATTCTTTTGTAATTTTGGCAATCCTTCATGTCATCTTTCTGTGTATATATGGGGCATTTTATACCTGTTTGCAAGTCTTCCGATGCAATTCCTGTGCTTACTACTCTATTGAATATCTCCTTTAATTTTTCTAGCGCTGTATCTGTTGCTGTTTTAAGCATTTCTGCCGTAATCTTATCATGTCCTGGGACTTTAACTATTTTAGTCTTCTTTAGTACTTCTTTTATATCATCTTATGTTATTCCCTCCTCTTGCTTAAGACTTTTCTTCTATGATATGAACTTTCTCTTTTCCTTCATATTTATCTTTTCCCTTATCTCTTCTGCTTCTAATAGCTCTTTGTAGTATTGTCTCCACGTTTCCATTATCTCTTCCTCTTTCGTCCTCAGTTCTCCAAACTTGTTCTTAATGTTATGTAACATTTGTGTCTTTCCCTTTCTGGCTTTCATCATCCCGAAGAATAGTTTTTGATTGTCCTTATACGCTGTTTCCATCAATTCCCCAAAATCTGTCCATGAGTTCTTTTTTCTTCTATTACCGTATTTTCTGCCTTTTTTCTTTCCTCTTTATCGCTTTTATAATCTTTTTCATTTATCGTATTTATATACCTTCTATCTTTCCAGATCCCACAAATATGGATGAGAAAATGCTCTTGCAGACAGCTATTTTTAGAATTAGAAACAGTCGTCAAGATTTTGCTGAGACTGTTTTCAACTCAATTTCTAATTAGATTGTCTACATTTCAAATTATTTCAATAACTGCAGGCTCCAAAGATTCATGCATGCGTAATTTTTGAGAACTATTGGGATATAGTCTTTGTCACCATAAACTAAGCAATTTTTGATATAAGAGAATTGATACATACCTTCACTAACGATACTTTCTGTCATTAGTAATCAGATTTTGATGGAAATAGTCTTTTATGGTTAAGTGAACAGACAAAATGATTCAATACGAACCTAAGACAGCATGTCGTAATATGTAAAGGGGTAAAGCGCGTCTCTTTGTTATGTGTTCGAAGTACAGAGGATTATGGGTAATGAAGCGACCGTCCGACGTCCAGCTTACGTAAATCTGCTCTTAATTTAGCATTCATGAGATCTAGCCAGCTCGGCGTCTATTCTCATTTTTGTCAAGAACGTTTGTTGAGTTATCTTCAGCTAGATCTTCATTGCTTTGAATTATTTAATGATAGAGAAGTGATTTTGGAATAATCGGGTTCGTATTTTGATGTATTTATGAAATATTGAGGGGTAGAACACTGTAAACTTCAATCCGCTAACAGCTCCAGCTCCGTATCAGATATTTGGAATAGTTTTACCAATCCTATTCTGTCTTCAATGTTCTCTGAATTCAATTGTGAGACATATCATTGTAATACTGAATTGGTTGACTTATTCCCAAATATTGTCAGATACGCCACTGCACAATACAATATCTCATCGATCTAATTTATATTCATTTCTGATTAATGCAGACAAGTAGAACAAACTTCATCCACTATTAGTAACCAATAAATTCAAACTTTCTTTTTCTTATTGGCTGTACCACACAATTAGAAAATGAATCATCCAGTGCAAGAAATATAGCTTGTAGCAAAGCAAGTGGCAGATGAAAAGAACTAGAACCCACATGGTGCTACACCGCAATAATTCCCTTCAAACAAAAATCGTCACTTAAGAACAAATGCTTTTAACAAATGATATAAATCATAACCGACCGCATTAAAGTTGCTTCGGGCAGCCGAGCAGTCCAGATCTATTGGCTTGCCATTTTTTGAGCTTCAGTCAATGGCGTCACTTGAAAGATTACTAACTTGAAATATAATAATTCAGAATTTGGAGCCTGTCAAGAAACATTCACATTTCTATTTCACTTCGAGAATAATTAAAGATGCGTCTTCAATTTTATCATCTTGGGAAATTGACGGAAATTGTAGATAAACTCTTCAAGATGAGCTTTTGGTGAGTTCACTTATTCTTTCAGTGATGTTCCTTCTTCGATGATTAATCAATAAATAGGATTCGTTTGGTACTCTGAGATTTCAACTATTATCCTCATCCTGCTATTCTGAGATGTGTCTTTTCCAATGATCAAGCAATGAATGTGTTTTTTGTGATATCTTCTCTCCGATTGTTGAACAATGTGTAAAGTTCTTCCTTGAATCAGAATTAGTTTGTCCTAGAACTTACTGATGAATGATTTCCAAATCCGCGTTTATTCCATCGAAAATTGATTCATTTTCTTGTCTTGTGATGTGTCTTCTCCAAATGTTGAACAAGCTCTTTTGTACACCCTAAAGACAGGATTTTTGATGTGAAACATTTCTAGGCGCGTTTTGGCAGTAAAATCAAACTGTATGCCGTGACGACAGACGGCAGGACGCTCTTTCATGCCGTCACACAAAAAGAGTAGTTTCACAACTGCCAGACTTCCCATGATGGCCAACAATGTGTATATATATATATATAGTGACTTAACACTCCTTGAGGAGTCGCGCCACTTCTAACGAAGCTTTCCAGATATTTTCCTGTTTTCTGTTTTTTTATTCCAATCTCTAAGTCTTCTTCTAGCTCTTTTATCCACGTTAATCTTGGTCTTCCTTTTCTTCTTTTGCTTCTAAGGCTCCACTGCATTATTGACTTGATTGTATCTTGCTCGCTGGCTCTTCATGCATGCCCTAGCCATTTTATCCTATGTTGTTTTATTCTTCTTACTATGTCTGCTCCATTTGGTTCTTGTTCAATCTCGTGGTTCATTCGTATTCTATATTCTGCATCTGCTATTCTTATGGGTCCTAATAATTTTATTATTATTTTGTTTTCAGTTATTCTCAACTGCTTTTCGTTCTTTTTTGTCATTGACATTGTTTCTGCTGCGTATGATGTTATTGGTCTTATTATGGTTCTATATATTTGTTGCTGGGTTGAGTTGTGGAGTTCAAAGTGTGAAGACGTGTGAATTTTTTCGATCCGATTTTGTCACCTAACCCAGAGCTAATCGATCAGATTTTTCCACCTCTAATAAAATAGGTATGAATAATCAAGCTCATCTAAAAGAAAGTGAGAACGAGTGGAACTCTGCCCCTATCTTAGGGATTAGTGTGGTAGAATAGGGAATTAATTGTATGAATAATAACAGAAAAAATACTTGCGAAGAACGTGCAATAAAATTTATAGGTATCGTCATATTATTCACCTGTGGTTTGGAAAAATTTTAGTGTGAGTATTGGTCCAAAGAACACATAATCTAACATCTGACGTGACCTACCTACGTCACGAAGTCCACGCGAATTGAGTGACAGGGTATCAAATATCAGCGGTTGCTGCTGACGTAGCGTAAGATGAGTAAGCAAGCAACAACTGTAAAGAGGGTCAAGCAACAACAGGCGATGCAGAAACAAGAAAATGAGTCGGACGGATCTTCAATAGATGGAAGTCGGAAAAGACGAAATACGAGTGAATTATTTGGAAGGTGCAAGAAAACACCGAGATCTCCCACTGAAGCCACCCAACAAACTGCAGGAACGGAAGATTTAAAAAATATGATGGTGGAAATGATGAGGGAAATTAAAGAAATGAGATCGAAACAAGCAAAACATTTTACAGTTATAGAGAAAGTAAATGAAGAAATTGAAGAGCTTAGGAAAGAGAATAGAGAACTAAAAGAAAGAATTGCGTTAGTTGAAGGGAAAGTAGGTAGAGGAGAAAAACAGCAGAAGAAAAATAATAATGTCATGAAAGGGAAAGACTTCAATACTAATAGACAAGAAATAGAAAAGTTCTGCAAGGAGTTAGTCAAAGTACAAGTGAAAATAGAGTCGGCTCAAGGAGGGAATGTAGGAGCAACAAGCAATTTCATGACAGTAGTAAAATTGAGCAGTTAGAAGGAAAAAGAACTGACTATGAAGAATGAAAACAAACTTAAAGGCAGCAAGATATACATAGATAATGACCTGACTAAAGAAGAAATAGCAATTCGAAAAATTCTTAGGAAAAGAGCTGGAAAAGAGAGAAAGGAAGGAAAAACAGCTAAAGTAGGCTATAAGAAAATATACATCGAAGGGCAATGCTCAATATGGAACAGCGAAAGCCGGGCAATGAGAAGAGCAAAAAACTGAGGCATGACAACAAAGAAATGGATGTCTCTTTGCTTATTTTTGTCCCTCTCATGGTCATAGCTATAACTCTTCTCAATTTTCCTGGTACTTGCAAGTCTTTTGAAACTGCCATCAATTTTCCTCTTTTAATTGAGTAGAACGCCTGTTTAAAATCAATAAATAGTATTTCAGTGTTTAGCTACAAATCTAGAGATATTTAATTGGCAATTAGGCTAGGAGTCGATCCCACAAATTTATAAATCATCAATTAACTATTTTTGCATATCACATAATCACCAATTTCTAGTAGGAGTACCTTATTCCCTGGTTCTTTTTCCTGAGTATATTTTTTTTAAGATTATCAATTTTAGGTTAGGTTAAACTAAGTTATATCAACTTAGAGCTGATGATTACCGGAAAGATTTGTATTTCTGCGGCAAAATAGCCCGGAGACAAAGCCGGATAAAAACGACTGGGAAATAATGACTCCCAGTCCTCCAAACACAATGTTTCTGCTGTCTGTTCCATTTTAATCTGCATAATACTACTGAATATAAAAACAATTTTTTTTCAAATCATTTCCAACTGTAATACTTTTGAATTATTGAAAATCTGACGTGGACATCACGTGACTTACTTGTACATCATTGGATCTATATAATCAAACACAACATCTCATTATTCCACGGCTAGTCGGTTGCTATGGAAACAAATAGGTCATCATTCTTGTGCTACAACATTCCTAACACTGATTTCCAGGATTATACGGCTATCAGTTCTGAATTTATGCGCAAAATTCCAAGATCGTCAAATATAGTGCACTTTCGATTCAGTCGATCTCTATGAAAATAGGATATGAGCATCTGGACAGTACTATCATCTTGAATATTGTATTTTAATATTCTACGTTCAATCGTTTTGGATTTATGCGGAAAATTAAAAAATGTTTCGAGTAAACTGCACTCCCGGCTCAGCCGATCACAATCATAATGCAAGGTGTACAACTAGATGCCATAAAAGAGCTTAATACAAAATCTCAATATTTTACGACTGATTATTTTTAATTTATGAGAAAAATTCGAAAAGTCTGTAATATGGAGTGCAATTCCGGCTTTGTCGATTGGGACGAAAATAAGAGATGATCATTTGGATGTTGGTAGGTTTGATCAGTATGTATATTTGGAGTTCAATAATGCTGAAATTGAAGTTTATATTTTCGCTCACTCGTTTCGTTCCAATATATGAAAGTTCAATAATTAATGCCTGCAATTTTTTGATTGAAATATTGTAAGTATTATTTGGGATCGATGAATCATCCTGTTGTATTCGACGGCACTGCTTGCCACCTACCTATCGTCAGTAACGAATTACCTTTTGCAGATACCACAAATCAAACAAATATCTTGGACGCGATCTCTACGCGCCAGGAGATGTGCCGACTTTACAGGCTGAGTAATGGCTGCGCCAAGCCGATGTGGAATAAATCTCACGACTGTAATATTATTGGTACAGAGATGTTTTCGTTTTTCTCCGCCGCTGATATGCTAGCATGATATTACCACCAACAAGCGAAAATACCTACATACCTTTGCAATACTATGAATTATCACTGCTGTTCTATGAGGTGAAGTTTTAATATCGTGTTTATGCTGTATGATTTCATTCACGATATTAAGCTACGGTTTTTTCTTATATTCTATTCCCAATATGCAGTTCGTTCTCCTAGTAGCAGCCTATACACGTCAGAGTACCTGAGTAACTGTTATTTGTTCCATTAACAAAGATCCAAGTAATAAATTAGCCATTGTCGTCTTGCACCCCACTACACGCAAAGGAAATTTAGTTATATTGGTGGTTAATAACTAGCAAGGTACTTGCTTCATACTGGGGTCAAATAATTGGTTTAATAATTAGTAAGGGTGTGAAATTTGGAATTTAGTCACATGGGTGCGTGTACTTGAGCTGATGGAGTTACGATGCTTTTGATCTTAGGGTCAATAACTGAGCCCTGCTCAGAATATTTATATTAAGTGACGATGGGCGTGGTCTATGAATGTGTCCATCCCCTGCCTATTCTACACAAGATCTTAACTTTCAGAAAGATTCCCTTTGTAACGATTCATTTGCTGCTAGGGTGGCAGACGACCAGTCACCACATCTCAAAATTGAAAAATATCAACGAATCTACCAATTGCACCAAAATATTGGCCATAACTCTTGTTTATCAGTATTTTCTCTTCATAACAGTTATTTTTTTGCAGGATGGCGAACGAGGCTATTTGGAAGGACTAGCATCTCGCTACGCCGACACCTTCAACACCCACTACTGCGACGTTCTTGAGCACTTAGAGGAGCTTCGCCGTCGTGAGTGGGACGAGATGTCACCTAGAATACGAGTCCTGGGTGCAGGAACTCCTGATTCACCTCCTACGCCTGCCTATAGTCCCACTTCCGCCAACCCTGCAGGTCAGGGTGGCTCAACCCTCACCTCGAGTCTCTCTCAGCCGATATATGTACCCGGGAAGTACTCGGTTAGTAGCTCGAGATCGGTAAATAAGAAAGCATTTTTTTATTGGTGTTGTGGACGTGATGATGATGTACATAATATACAAACAAGTACAAACAGTATCATATAACAACTATCACTTTTATGAGTCGAGTAACACAACATTGATAACTATATTCCTTGAAAGTTCCTCCATTTTGTTCTGTTGAAATAGAATATCAAGCATATTGATATTCTGAGACATTGTCTGGAATACCTGTCCGAAAGACTTCGGAGGAACTTTCTTGAGTAAAGCTCTAAATCATAACACTGCATGATAGCACGCTATAGTCATAGTTTATCAAGATGCCAGCAAAGGATCATCAACCTCAAAAATTTGTGATGGAACCACAACGATTTGACATTGACATTGACTTGGTCTTTTATTGTCAGTTTACCATGTAATTTGGTCATGTTTCCGATTAGTATTTATCATAGGGACATGACAGGGATTAGACCTATAAAAATAAGATCTAGATAATGATGACAAGGATTGGGAGCTCAAGACCAGATGGGAATGTCAATGTCAACTCAATGTGGTACCAGGGCATTGCATCAGATTTATAGTTCCATTTCAATTGTGGGTATAATCACGAGAAAAAAGCATATTTTAGATTTTTTTTTTGGAACTCGAAATATTTTAGATTGAGACAGGTGCAAAAAGTTTGTACAACTACAAGGGACTAGATCGTTCTCTTCAATCTCTAAAGAAACGGATTCTTGTATTCTGGGCCTGAAATTGCGTCATCCTGCTATTTTTAATTTTCGTTATCCAGAAAAACTTCATGCATGATGCCTTAAATCCAATGTTCAGTCTGAATAGGGATATTCCAGGAATAGTATTTGTACATTAGTATTCTTTTTTTTTTTGCAGCCATCAAGTTGTTTAAGTGATAAAGAAGAAGATGAAATCTATGGTTTCGGATACGGAGTATTCGGCAAGCAGATGATGCAGAGACAACAACAGAAACTTTTTATACAGGGTGCGGCTTCGTCCATGCCGACGAGTAATCAGCCGCTCATGATGCAGCAGCATCACAACTACCAAAGGTGAGAGAACAACTTATCAACTTGCTATTACCCGAACAGCAAAAAGCTATCCAACGTAGGCCTCTGTTCATCTCCAAATATATTCAGTCATTCAAATACTTCAGAAAAAGCCACCTTGTGAGGATTGCAAGAAATCTCTCATGGTGTGACTCTGAAAGTACTAGAGCTTACAACAAGATTTTGGCATATTTTTTGCTCAATTCATTAATTTGACGTTGCCGTTCCCTCATATTTTATCGTTCATAATCAAAACAGGTTTGAAGTTTTAGAATCATTAATAAAGCACTAGAATGCTGCAATTGGTCTTTTCATTGAAGTTTGATGAGCTGATGTATCGTCTTTTCTTATTTGTTGCTCGAGTAGCAAGGGGGCGGAGTTCGAACAAATAATGATGCGAGCGATCATGGTGAGCCCCATTGTAAGCATCGAACTTCATTTCCCAGAATACGTCATTGAGCATTGTAGTTTAAAAGTGAAAATAATTACATATAAAACATAGGAAAACGCTTGCTCTGTTTCAAGCTGTTGTGTTAAGGACGATTCAAGTAAAATATAGTTTCATAGATTTCATGTACGCAGTTATAACATAAAAAAACGAGTGAAGTGGATCAAACCAGTAAATAGAGTATTATCTGTCTTTCATTATTAATCTATATAACAAAGATGTTTGCAATTCAATTGTGAAATTAGGAAAATTCATCATCGATTTGGCATTCATGAATTTACCTCTATCTCTAATTTGTAAGATGTTTAAGTGATAGAAGCTTGTCGGATGCACTTCGCAATAATTTTGTTGTTAATATTGTCAGCGACATATTTTTCAACGTGTTCAATATGGCAAAACTAATTTCACGCTTTTCTTCAATGCTTCTTCGGTAGAAGGGATACAGTATTTGATACATACAAACCCGATACGCAAGATTATCGGCGTCATAATTTGAGGTTATCCTGTCAATTTGGACGAATTGAAACGTTTTCTCTAATAGCTACGTAATAAATTGGGAAAAAGATACTCGAAATAAATAATTTCAACGTACCTTTTATACTATGCAAGTTATATTATACGCACACAGCTGAATTAAATAATATTAGTACATTTAAAAAATTATTGGTATGAAATAATAATAAAATAGAAGTTCAATCGTTCTCCATTTCCCGCTAGAGGCGCTAGTATACTTTATGTACGCAGTCTATAATTTTAACGTTACGGACACGTGTTTATCAAATACTTATTGCTTCATCAAAATGATCAATAGAGTAAAATGGTGAATTCACCCAAATGAACTAATGGAACAGCAACTACAACAGTGCTGTAGCAACAGTAATGAAACAGTGACGTTATAGTAATTAAGGTATCAATGGTGTTGAAAGGAAAATAATGCCTGAGGTCAACAGTGTACTTCTTGAGGGCCTTTGGCCCAAGGTGTGTACGTTGACCGTAGGCATTATCGTCCGTCCAACTCCCGTGGTGCCTTCATTGTTCAATATCCGACTAATGTACAATTTCAACCAAAATTTTCAGCAACGTATGTCCTGTCATTGTGATTTCTGTCAGATGAATTACTCTACTTTCTTGCTGTAACTAGGAGACTAGTTTGTTATTTTTCAAAATAATGCCCTCGGATATTTTTATTACGTAATGATTCTGGAATCAATATTATTATGAGATCAATAATAAACTAGTCAGACATCAAAGTAATTGAGGTATCAATAATGCCTGAGATCAACAGTGTACTTTCCAGGGGCCTTCGGCTCGAGGTGTGTACGTTGACCGTAGACATTATCGTCCGTTCAACTCCCGTAGTACCTTCAATGTTCAATATCTGACTAATGTACAATTTCAACCTAAATTTTTAGCAATGTATGTCCTGTCGTTGTGACTTCTGTTAGAGAAATTTCTCCAGTTACTTACTGTAACTAGGGAACATGATATTCCTGTTTGTTAGTCGGACATTTAACTTGTATACATCTCACTCAAAAAAGTCTTACAATATAGGAAGAACCTGATAGAAAACATTTAAAAACTCTCTATAATCTCAGCTCAGAGTCAAAGTATTATAAGCAAAAACATTTTTTATCCGAAAAATTTTTCTTTATTCCATGCGCAAATAGTAAATATTCCTCTTTTTAACTTGCCTGAAAAATTTATAGTTTCCTACTTCACGGAAATTCTAGTAAAACTGATGAGAAAAGTGGTGCAGTATTTCAGCTAGTATTGCTTCAGGGAAATTCAATATTACTTGTTCAATGAAATGTTTATTGAATTTTCTGATATAGCATTCTCTACATTCGACTACATTTGAATCATTTTTAACCAGATTTGCTTCATACAGAACCCGGGTAACCAGAACGATGATAGCTACAATTGAATTTCAAAAGATGGCGTGATATAACGGTTTGAAGACAGTTTGACTGCTCGATTCAGATTGTATGCTATCAGCTCCACTCTCTTTAATCTGGTAAATGTATTCGTCCTGAATCTGGAGCAAATCTTGCGAATTGATAACAATATGAAGTCATAAATAATTGGGCCAAAATTTAGAAAACTATATGTTCTTTCTAGATCAGATGAACACTGACAATAGGGAATATGGATGAAATTTATATTTGGTCCAAATATTTTCATTCCAAATTTTTATTGGCCGAACATTTGTACTAATATCTTTCCAATTGCTTAAAATCAATAAATAAATGTGCAAATTTAGCGAGGGAAATTCAAATTTCTAAAACGCAGCACCATTGGTTAAAGCGAAATGTGACGTCAAATACTATGCCAGCAAGTGCGCATTGCTTACATTAGTATGGCATTGCAGGCTTTTGATTAGAAAACATAGTAATAACGTGTGTGCTGTAAATTCATTTATTGTTAAAGTGTGATTTTAGCATCCTAGTGAGATCATGAATCATTTAAGACAGTGGTTTTGTGAAAGCACAATCGGACAATCTGTCAAGAATTGATCCATTCATGATGTCGTCTTATTTTCTCTCAAATCCAAACTTTACATCCGCTGAAGTAAAAAGAGTGAACACTGCAAAGTAATTATTCAATAATAACACATTATGTACGCTATTTTGATAAATACAATCCGAAATATGATGAGTAGTGGACATAACCTATTATTTTTGTCTATTTTGAAACGAGCAAATGTTAAACGAAGTCGCATACATACACTGAATTTTATTGCTTAAACTAATCACATATAATGTTATTCATGATTTGTCAAGTTTATTATGACACTTTATCTCTTCTGATAGCCTTACATCATTTCTTACGTATTTTAAAACCTGTCTGGATTGGAAAAAATAATTTATCAGATACATTTCTGATAGTATTTTGCATTCAGGCACAATGCAATACTTATGAACTGACTTTTGACCTTTTTTAATACTGGAATAAGCTGAGAACGAGAACACCTGTAGTAAACAATGGACTGTAATGTCACTGGACATGTTATTTGACGTCATGCATAGAGCGCGCGAAAATAATGGCGTTTAAACAGCTCAATTTCAAATATTTTTTCAAACTTGATTACAGCACTTTCAAACATAATTCATATTTTTTATTATGTTATAACGATGTAAACAGTGAATTGGAAATATGAAATAAATTCATCAATATACCCTATTATGAAGTCGCTATCTTGTCCAATGGACGAACAATTGCCTACTTGGTCAAATTTTCTTACGTTGTAAATACGAACTACACATAAACTATACTACTTTTTGACTGATATTATCATTCTGCTGTTACTGGAGCGTCTAGTCACTTCCAAATTGATGTTGCAAATCTTTCTTCGAGCAGCATTAGCTAAAAAATCTAGTCGGTAAAAAAAATTAAAGAATCATTTTGATGGATCAAGGCGCATTTTTGGCAGATTATTCAGAAACAAGAAAGTACACCGAAAGCAAACCTATTTCCATATAGTATTCAGATATGCTGTTTATTGAAAAGATTCAAATGCGCATAGAACAAGTTGGGGAATATAATCCGAATAGACTGGACAACAACAGTACGTAATTGTGATAAAGCTATATCTAGATTTTTATTCACTTTAATAAATTCCACCTGCCATGTCTCTAATGTCATATATCTATGGACATTTTTAGGTTCAAATTCACATGAAACAAGTCATTGAATAGTTCTTGCACATTACTATCTCCCACAATCACTTAGATCAAAAGTCTGTAAGTGCTGTAGTTGCTGAGAGCTCAGCGACAATCCAGTCAGCTAGATAGTCAAAAAATGCGCCAAAAGTCATGAATGTCAGCCAATTAGTATAGCTCAAGCTTCTTAACAGTATTTATAGATAGTTTATTACAATTGCCTTTATTACTTCTGCAGAATTTGTTTCTTACTACAATTTCATGTACTATGTAGTAATTTGGTTCCCCTATTTTCAGTTGAAATGGGCATCAGAATAGTTTATTGTAAAATATTCCACACAATTTTGTACGAATCCAAGTACAGTAATTCACATTTACTTATATTCAACGAAACACAAAAACAAGTTTTTGCAATTGAATCAGACAAAAACGTCCAAGGCTTATACGTGGTTCAAATCCAGCTCCGAAAGCTTAGATTTTCATAGAGGGCTCGCCTCAGCGCCTGTGGAGCCATCTCGAATGCATACATGATTGGGCGAGAGCATTTGCTGACACAAGGTGGCATCGGTAGAGACTCTTTCAAACTATAAATTGCATTTGCCCGTCAAAGAAGTTCGAATTCCTACCAATGCAATTCTACTGCATACAGATAAGCACCCGTCTCTTGGGTATTGATTCAACGAGCTCTGCATTATTTATTGCGAGGAATATAATACATCGCAACTTTTTTGCCATTGATACTGCCCTCAATACGAATGAATAGGAATTTTATAAAAGATTTGATTAAGGTTTCAATTACGGACGAAATGAATTTCAAATGTAGAAAACTGTTTTCATATCAGTGAATTCTCAGAACACATGCAGAAAAAGAAAATACTGTATTATTATTCCTCCTTTTTTGGGAAAAGCGCTGGTAAACGCATTTAAATTGCCTGTCAGCACATCCGATAAAACTTCACTATATGAAATATTACACAATAACTCAAAGCAAAAATTTTGATCGAAAGAACATGAGATATTCCTCAAGATATTGTTTTATGTATTGCGTATGAAGACGTGACGAAAATATGTAACGCTTTATCTGTTAGTGAAGAAATATATTGAGTCCACATATCTCTGATGTTTCTTAATATATTCCATAAATATTACATGAAGTAACTACCACAGCGGTTTAAAAAATTGCCTCTATATTTTACTTTTATTCTTGTTTATTGTAAAGTTGTATATTGTTCTTACGGAAATATACTTTTTCTATTTTAAGACATAAATTATTTTTATTGTCTGGAGGGAAATATAAGTTTTAATAAGTTGAAGCACAAGAAATATTTCCATGAATAATATTATAGTGGATGTGATTAAGCAAAGTAGGTCAGAATAGGAATGGAAATTGTTGGATCGATGTCTCCTCTATTTCTATGATAGATCTGTTTCCAATCGACTTCGATGTTGAATGTTAATTATTCCTGTTTGATTTTACCATACAGCAAACATTAGATAACAAAAAATTCTGGTTAGTTTACAACTACAATCGGCGAAACAAGTACTTGGAAGTTGCTTCAAAATACCACTACTAAACAGAATAAATTTATTATCATTAAATTATTATTGTGTCCCCTGTTCTATTTACTAACAGTTCCTATATCTTTATCGTTCATTTAATCCCTTTTACAACACACGGAATTTACGATAGCAGCTTTAGATCAGCGATAATCTCAAACAAACCGTTTGAAGTAAGTAAATAAATTCGTACCAATTCTAACCTCAAATCAAAATACATTACTACACGGCTTCGTTTAATCCACTTGAATACCGAGGACGGACAAACAGTAAAACGGCTCCGGTATCGCTTTATTTCAGTGTCCACGTGTTGTATTCAGCCTCCGGAATGGTTATTTAGCACGAAATCCGGGAATAACATCGCGTAAGCTATGTCTGGAGTTAAGCTGTAACGCAGTTGCTATAAGCACGTTCTCAATCGATTTACCTGAACATTAAATTTTTTGGGTTTGTGATGAAATGTTTGAGTATATTCAGGCTGTCAACAAATTAATCATTTGGTTGTATAAGACGGTTGGAACTAATTTATAAAAGCTGAATATTCAAAGACCTTCCGCAATCAAAATTTCTTTTAGATTGAATGAATAGCTTTCATATTTCTATTTGGGCATCTTTGAAAACAAGAACCCTCACTGTTTCGGAAATAATATTCTCTGAGCTTTGACTTGAAATATTTTGATTTTCTTTGAAGTATTTTGCTGGAAATATTAGGTCACAATTAACTTCCTCTGTTATTTCAGTACTTCAAGGATTCCTTGCACGATATTAAATATTTCTCTTATATTCAATATCAGTAAAGATGTTACTTGGACTATCTGATGACAGATATTAGAGTTAAGAATATCGCATGAGAACAACATTAATTTTTATCAGACGTTAGACTTCATATAAGTTACAGTACACTTTTGCACTTGATAAATTGTCGCACAATGTAAAATTGCTAGTCAAAATCGCTGGCGGCTACTTTTTGCGCCACTATTTAATTTATATACCATTGTCCAATGTTCTCAAAAAATCTGAACCAATCAGGACCTCGTCAGACAATCACATTATGCAACAATAAACTATTACTTAAAAGTCTGACAACTGACAGAAAAACTTTCTGGAATGTTCGCAAATGCCAGCTTAGATTATAGCTACAACAATGTATCAATCCAAAAATAAAATAACTTGTTGTGTTGAACTATAATGTTTATTGATTTTGATATTTATTTGTTTCAGCTGCTTGAGTCCAAGATCAGCATATTTTTACGAGTTCCCCCCTACTGGTAAGTCAAAATATTCAACGAATTTATATCAATATCTTTTATTAATGTTGAAATTGGTGGTACCTGCAGTTTGTGCCAACTTCAGGTTTTGCATAAAATGACCTAAGCCAGGAATGTGTCAAGATTTGTTTCAAATATTATTTAGCGTTATAGAAACCAGTTTATTATAAGCCGTTCCAACTACGGTTTCAGAGAAAGTTCATTATGTACGAATTATATAATACTTTATGTGCGCTGGAGGATATATTTCCACAAATAAGTCTAAACTTGTCTTTTTCTAAAAGCTCAATGTGCAGCTAAACATCGACAAATAATTGTGGCTCTTTCAAGTATAATAATCATTCAAGAAAGGTGTTTTTCACTGGCTGTGAGGAAGCTCAGAAATTTATTAAGGTAAGTAATTTTTTTTGAAGCGCCGGGATTCGAACCCGAGACCTCATGCATCTGGACATGCGTGAAAACTGCTACACCACGTTGAGAAACTAAATAAGTATTCCAGCACTGTATAAGAACTTGGAAAAATATTTACTTACCTTAATAAATTTCTGAGCTTCCTTACAGCCAGTGAAAAACTCCTTTCCTAATTTATAATTTTAATTTGCTTCGATATCATTATTGTTCTTCATTGTAATAAATACAATATGTATCACATTGGAGTAATCAACTAATTGATTTCTAAAAAGTTCTTATACAGTGCTGAAATACCTACATGGTGTTTCAGCGTGGTGTAGTGGTTTTCACGCATGCCCGGAATGCATGAGGTTTTGAGTTCGAGTGCCGGCGGTTTATAAGACTCTTTCAAAAAAATCTACTTACCCCAATATAATAATAATAACTACATAGGACTGGGTCTTGAAATTTCATGGGTCGGGCTGAACTGGACCTTTGAATTCCTTGACTAAGTTGAGCCAGGCATTTAGATTCTAAGAGCTGGACTGGGCTGGGTCTTAAAATTCCAAGGGCTGTATTGGGCCGGGCCATAGAACTCTAGGGCCGGGCTGGAATGAGTCTTAATTTTTTACTTCAAGAATTGTACCGGGCCGGGGTAGTCTCAAGATGACAACGGGCTTGGAAGAACTGAGCTTGAGAATAATCGAGCTTAGAATGACGAAGCCTCAAAATTTTGGCAAACTTCCAGTACAATGAGTTTCCATGATGCAGTTCTACTTAATTGTTTTATTTACATAGCAAAGGCAAAATGTTGTTTGATATAGCTGCGTGCTTTCAAATTACAACTGAAGCATTCACCACTAAAGAGCTAAACCAACCGACGTGGACTGTTTGGTGAAATAAAAACGGGAATGAATGAGGAGTAATAAAAGGAATTTGAGTCACAATTCATAATTGGTTTCAATAGACTATTCAAACTTTCAACAACAAAAATTGATATTCAAAGGTTGCATTTATAGATTCAGTTTTAACTAAAAGTAGCCTCTAATGATCAGACTGATAACTGTAACGTGCGAAAGTGTCATAATTCGTTGAAATATAATAGTCTTGAGTTCGTTCCTGTTGTCTCTTTACGTCGCGTCAAGCGACATTCGAGAATAATATAGAAATTTCTGGATGTTTGGTTCCCGTATATATGAGGACGAACAAGCAAAAAAAACAGTGAATAGGGAAATAGTGTGCATATTCAGAGCGTGATAAATAAATAAGTTTTTGTAAATAAGTATTAGTGGTTTTGTAGTTGAGGTCTAATAATAGTGAGTAAGAAATAAATTGTATAGTGTTTGTTAAGTAATACTTTGACGAATGAAACTTTTATTCTTCTCTCATTTATTGAATAATTATTTTTATTCAAACAATAAACAATTCTTTAAGAGCAATAAACATTACAATACGATTATAGGCTATGTGCAAGGGGGCGGAGTTTGAACAAATATCGATGCGAGCGCTTATAGTGAGCACCATTGTGAGCATCTAACTCCATTTCCCAGAATACTTCATTGACCCTTGAAGTTTAAAAGTGAAAATTATTGCATATAAGACATAAGAAAACGCTTGTTCTGTTTTAGGCTGTTGTATTAAGGATGATTCAGGTGAAATATAGTTTCATAGATTTTATGTACCCAGTTATAACATAGAAAAACGAGTGGAGTGGATCAAAGTGGTAAATAGAGTATCATCTGTCTTTCATTATTAATTAATATAACAAAGATGTTTGTAATTCAATTGTGGAATCAGAAAAATTCATCATCGATTTGGGATTCATGAATTTACCTCTATCTCTAATTTGTAAGTTATTTCAGTTATAGAAGCTTGTCGGATGCACTTCGCAATAATTTTGTTGGTCATAATGTGAGCAACATATTCTTCAACATGTTTAATATGGCAAATCTAATTTCACGTTTTTCTCCAATGCTTCCTCGGTAAGAGGGATACAGTATTTGATACATACAAACCCGATCCGCAAGATCATCGGCGTCATGATTAGAGGTTATCCTGTCAATTTGGACGAATTAAGACGTTTTCTCTAATAGGTACTTTATAATTGAAGAAGACAATACTCAAAATAAATAATTTCAACGTACCTTTTATGCTATACAAGTTATATTATACGCACACAGCTGAATTAAATGATATTAGTACATTTCAAAAATTATAGGTATAAAACAATGATAAAATAGGAGTTCAATCATTCTCCATTGCCTGCTAGAAGCGCTAGTAGACTTCATGCACGTAGCCTATAGGACCATATACATTAGCATATTTTCAATTATCTAATACTATATAAAACTGTGAATTAAGTCTCACACAACTTGAAAGATGTGCTTCCTTTTAAAATTGATATTTGGTAATTGGAGCTTGCGAGGAATATTTCTTGTTTCCAAGAATAAAGAAGACACATAAACTAAGCAACTGATTTTGTCAAATAATTAGCATCCAATATGATGAACAATAAATGCTCTTGAGCAGTCATTCATAAAACAAGAGATTTAGTTCAATCTGTTATGTAGTATTTGTAATCTGTTTGAATAAATGTCATATCTTTTATAATAATCATTTACCTATGAATCAACACAACTCTAAAATAAGTATTGAAATCAGGAAGTGACAACAATCTATGAGCTAAACTTTTACCTCCGTTTAGTTTATCAATTTTCTCGTCGTTCTGATCTCCAAATTTCCCAGTAAACGTCTCTATAATATCTAAGCTATCAACAACACATTTCGTGATTGAAGATGTTGCTAAGTTTAAACGTTATTGAATTAAATCTTTCATCCCCAGGGATTCCAGATAGAATTAAGTAGATATTCGACGCTCCATTCAAATCTAGAATTAGGATTAGTAGTTTAAATTCAAGATTTCAAAGTGACTTTCTTCCCCTAATCCTGGGAAGGGGATAAAATCATTAAGTTTTTTCTTCAGCCATTTTTTCATTCGGTGCATATTTCTCAATTTATTCCAGGAAAAAATAATATAATTTCAGCGGTAAATAAGAATTGAACATTTCTTTCTGCACTCCTTCTCTACATAAACTTCAAGTTTGTCAAATCTCACATTCCTCCAGGGGCACGGTGCAAAGTTTTCTCTTCACGTAAAATTGGAATAGGACACCTTGTTTATAATTCTAGCTCTCGACACTTCTTCTCCACATGAATTTCAAGTACGCCAAATCTCACATTCCTTCGTACGCGTTACAAAGCTCTTCTGTTTATAATTTCAGCATTCTGCACTACTCCTCCAGATAGATTTCAAGTATGCTGTATCTCACATGCCTTCGTGCGTGCGGTACAAAGTTTTCCCCTCACGTAAAATCAAAATTGGACAACTTGCATATAATTTTAGCTTCCTACACTCCTTCACATAAGTTTCAATTTGCTTAAAAAGGAGTATAAAGCTTTCTCTTCACGTATTAATATATAGACTAAAATGGGACACTCTGTATATAATTTTTGCTTTCTACACATCTTCTTTATATAAACTTTGAGTATGCCAAATCTCACATTTTTCCCTGCATGCATTATGCTTAAAAAAGAGTCGGCAGTTTTCTCTTGACGTATTTATATACAGATTTTTTCATGGTATGCGTTTTTAGTCGGTATTATCAAACGCAACACCCGTAAATTTCAACTGCAATACACAGAGATGATAGTCTAGTTCAAAACAACGCAATTCCTATAAAGGTGGTTTCCGATAATTCTCTAGCAATGCAGTGTATCTCCCAGAGTAGTAATCGCTCCGAAAAATTATAGCTTGTTTCCATATTTGTACAATAAATATAGCTAAGTATGCCTTGTAGTGAGTAGTTGTGTTTTGTTGTCGCTCCGTATCATTTTACAGTGCCGTAATAAGAAATTTATTTACTTTTCAATTTAAAATGACGAGTACTAGAAATGCATCCTCCATTGTTGAACAAACAATCAGCTCTTTATTATCTAATAATAATTTTGTGGACAAATTACTTGACAAAGTTATTGAGCGCTTCAACTCTAAGCTTGAAGAACAAAAAGCTCATTATGAAAGCATAATTACAGACTTGACTGCCAACATCAAAATTCTTGAAGATCAGCTGGACTCCCAGGAACAATACTCTCGCAGGAACTGCATCCGAGTTTTTGGTATTCCCGAAGGAGAAAACGAGAATACTGAAGCAGCAGTTTGTGATTTGTTTAAGACTAAGTTATGTGTCAGTGTAACTCCAGATATGATCGATCGCTGTCATCGTACGGGTAATAAGAGAAAAATCACTTCTGATTCCCACACTAAGCCGCGTCCAATCATCATCAAATTTACTTCATATAAATACCGGTCACTAGTTCTCAAAAATCGTAGGAATCTACGGGGAACTCCTATCAACATCAAAGAAGATCTCACTAAAAACAGACTGGAACTTTTGACTCTAGCATCCAAGAAATTCGGTTTCAAGAACGTTTGGTCGCGTGATGGTGTCATTTTTGCCAACTTGGGTGGTATGATAAAAAAAGTAACTCATATAGATATAAATTAATACCTATTTGCTTCAATTTGATAATGCTATTCTGAGCGTCAACAACTTTTACAACTTTTATTTTGTATTTTCAACTTTCAAGCCTCTCATTTTCTTTTTTGTAATTCATTTTTGAACTGTATTTGTAATATAAAATCTAACTTTATCAAATCTAGTATTTTTTTAACAACATTTATTCATTTTACTAGTTTTTTCCAATATTTTAAATTAAATTTTCTGTTTAAGTCATATTTTGTCACTGAAATACACAAGGTCAATATATTGCTTAGATTTGTTCATTGATATATTGTTTTTTCTTGTCAATTTATTTTTTATTTTGTTCTGTTTTTTCTTACACTTGTATGTCTGGTTTTTGCATATACTACCAAAATGTAAGGGGATTGAATACCAAGTTTGATATTTTCTGTAATAACATTTCCAGTTTAAATTTAGATGTAGTCTGTATCACTGAAACGTGGCTTAATGATAGTGTACATACTTCAGAATTATTCTCGCCTCAATATGATGTCTACAGAAAGGATCGTGATACGCTTCGGAGTGGCAAAAAACGTGGGGGAGGCGTTCTATGTGCTATCAATAGTAAATATAAATCAACTTCTGTTGATATTACTCTGCATCCTTGTTCTCTTTCTGATCTTGTTTGTACTAAAGTATACTTAACTTCTAGCATCTTTGTCTATATATTTGTTATCTATTTACCCCCTCCTATCTCTCTCGATCAGCAAAATTATATTTTTGAAGCTCTAGACTCATTTTTAACTGTTGCTGATTCCAAATTTATCATAGTTGCTGATTTCAATATAACAAGGCTGATTGATAGCTACAAATATAATCAACTCGACACGTTTAGTTCTAATTTTGATAATTTTATTGCGTTCTTAGATGCAGCTCAGTATAATCATGTTGAAAATGATCACGCGAAATTATTAGATGTTGTGGTTAGTAACCTAGAATGCTCGGTATCTAGAGATATTGATGCATTAGTTCCTGAAGATTCCCATCATCCTGCACTTTCAATTTCATTGAAAATAAATTCAAATTCCAAATCTCAAATTTCTTCCTTCAACACCAACTCCAAATCGTATAATTTCCGCACCGCTGATTATAACTTACTGTACTATTCACTTTTACAATCCGACTGGAATACTCTGAGACAGTATGATGACGTCGACAATGCCTTCAGCAAATTTTATGATATTATTTACAATATTTTTGATAAATGTGTACCTGTTCAAAATAAACGTCCTCCCAAATATCCGCCATGGTTCAATCAAGATATAAAAAATAATATTAAACTTAAAAACAACTACCACAAATTATTGAAATCAGATAACAATGAACTCTACCTGTCTGAATTTAAACGTTCTTCGAGCTCTTGTGAAAAAGGATATTAAGACTGAACACCAAAAGTATATGAGTAACATTGAGAATTCAATTTCTTCCGATCCCAGTAAATTCTGGACATTTATTAATAACAAAAAAAGAACCTCACGGATTCCAAACAGTATGCATCTTCAAAACAATACATACAATACCACTTCAGAAATAGTAAGTGGTTTCGCTGAGTTTTTTTCTTCTGTTTATGTCAAATCAAATACTGCTACTTACTCCACTTCTTCTCACATCTCTAGTCATTTTTTGTATGATACTGTTTGTGTTTACAGTATCACTGATGATGATATTCTATGGGCGATACGACGTTTAAAGACTACTCGCACTCCTGGTCCTGATAATCTACCCTCTTATATAATAAAAGCATGTAGTCATATTTTTCTTGAGCCGTTGAATTATCTATTTAATCTTTCCTTGAATAACAAAATTTTTCCTTCTATCCTTAAATCTTCATTCATTTGCCCTATCTTCAAATCTGGGGACAAAGCTGATATCTCTAATTACCGACCAATCGCAATTCTCTCAAACATTTCAAAAATTTTTGAGTCTATACTTTATAAAAATATATATAGTTGCGTTCAGTCCCATATCTCAGATAAACAGCACGGATTTGTGAATGGCAAGTCTACAACAACAAATCTTTTGAATTTTACCGAGCACACACTTAATTCACTTCACGACAATGCTCAAGTTGATGTGATATATACCGATTTCAAAAAAGCTCTCGATACTATCGACCACAATATTCTTCTTAATAAACTTAATACTAATTTCAATTTTTCTTCTGATCTTCTTGCTCTTCTACACTCTTATTTAAATAACCGCAGTCTTTCTGTCCAAATTAATAACTTTAAATCAACCCCGTTTATTGCCATTTCTGGTGTGCCACAAGGATCAAATCTAGGACCACTCTTGTTTATATTATTCATTAATGACATTGTTGATGTGATTGAGAATTCTGATGTATTGCTCTATGCTGATGACTTGAAAATTTTCAAAACAATAAATTCCTTGGAAGACTGCTATTTGTTGCAAAAGGATATAGAAAGTTTACTAGCTTGGTCTCAAAACTCTAAACTGTTTTTTAATTTCAGCAAGTGTAAAATAATGAGTTACTTAGTCCGTAAATCTGTTTATACATACTCATATACTATGGATAACTCTAAGCTTGAACGCGTTTCCCAGTTTAAAGACCTTGGCGTAATTTTTGATGACAGACTATTATTTAACTTGCATATTGACTATATCACAAAATCATCATTCAGAGTTTTAGGATTTATTATTCGATCTACAAAGCAATTTCATAATTTGTCCACTGTAAAAAAGCTGTACTATTCATTTGTAAGGTCAAAATTGGAATACTGTCTCCAAATTTGGAACCCTATATATAATAAATATATTAAGAAACTCGAAGCCATCCAGAAACGCTTTCTTAGATACTGTTTTTTCAAGAAGTTCCATCAGTATCCCAGTTTCGATGTTGAATATAAAACTCTACTGTTTGAAATAGACATGCTTTCCCTATCTGATCGCAGAAAATTGCAAACTTGTTTGTTTCTTTTTAAATTGTTGAATTTTCATATCAATGATTGTACTATTCTTGGACATCTGCAACTCCATGTTCCCCGTATTGCTTCTAAAAATAAGTCAACATTTTATTGTAATAAAGTCAGAACGAATTACGAGAAAAAATCTCCTATATGGCAAATGTGCACCATTTTTAATGATGTTGCCTCCAAAATTGATATTTTTGGTGATTCCTTTGTTGTTGTTAAACGTGATTTGATAAAGTGTTTTATTTCTAATCAAGTAGAATAAGTCATGATTTAAACTGTTTGATAGTTTCAGTTGTGTGTATATATATTTATTTTTTTCTCTACAATCTGTAAGGCTTTCAATTGTATTCAATGTATTCAAATAATCATCCTGTAATTGGGACTACCTGTCCTGTTGGATCGATTTTTCAATAAATAAATAAATAAGACATAGGTACAATTTCGTACTAGTTTATAGCTTGCTCTATTTGTAATATTCTGTAGTGGAATATAAATTTCTTAGAACTATAATCTTTTTGTACAACTTCGTTGGTTTTAAACTCGGAACTGCATTGACGGAGTGAATGGTACAGTAGATACATGAGCTAGTCGTAAATCGACTGGAGATGATTACAGTACATTCAAAAATAACCATTTGATAAAAAGCTTGAATATGAAATTTCAGTCAAAAATTCGTACGTGCTTCTAGACAGACAGATCGACTTCCTCAAAGATTCTGTTTTTTGGATGCAGTAAGTGGTTGAATTTGGATGAATTGTTTGCGAGAAATACAAGGGTAAAAGCAGAAATCAAATGCGAATCTAGATAATAAAATTGGTTTGAAAGTGAGTAATTTGAATAGTATATCATCTTTCCATTTTACAATGTTACATCGATAATAAAACATCCATCAATTCGATATCAAAGAATAAAATATTGAGTTATATTTTTATCGTTGGTAACAGAACCGGACTTATCTCACGAACAGTGAGCATAAAATATGAAACATCTTTGTCTATACTATCCGCTTCATATCGCTTCTTTCTTCGCGCCTTTTCATACGTTTCTTCTTTTCTCACGTCTTTTCGCTGGCGTTTTCTGTCCTCGCGAAGCCTTGGTGCATATGTAGATGAGCCAAATCGAAGCACGCTGTTTCTTACGGAGTCAAGAGATCGACGCTTGGCCCTTTACGAGCTTAGCAGAGCTTTTAGACAGCTTTTATATGCCTCACGAGCGACTGTTGTTCTTTTACGACAACGAAAACTATATTGCTACTCTTTTACAAATGACTTTACTGTTTTACACAAATTTCCCACAGCACCAATGATTTTTATTTTAATATGCTGTATTTAATAGCTCTAAGTGGCTGTTCTAATATTATGTTCTACATTATTACCATACTGCTCCTATCTTTCAACATACTACATTATTTATTACATTTTGCACTTCAGTTAATTCAAATTCAACAAACAGAAAATAACAAACAACAAATCTAACAAAAATTAAAGTACAGTAATAGAACTGGCAATAGAATTACAAATGTTAATGACTGTATTCACATCGGCAACACTAAATTTTTGTTAAATAAAAATCTAGTACCAATTTTGTCGAGAATCGGATGCGACGGTTAAATCATGTTACAACAAGCTAGTTACAGCAAGTAACTAGAGTCATTTCTCTGACAGAAATCACAATGACAGGACATACATTGCTTAAAATTTTGATTGAAATAGTACAAAAGTCGGACATTGAACATTGAAGGCACCACGGGAGTTGAACAGACGATAATGCCTACGGTCAACGTACACACCTCGGGCAAGAGGCCCTTGGAAAGTACATTGTTGACCTCAAGCATTATTGTCCTTTTAACAACCTTGATAGCTTAAGTACTATTAATATTCAAACATCGAAAACTGGAAACCAGAAGCACATGACAGAAAAAAGTGGAAAGGTATATTCAAAAAAAGCATGGATCTATTCGGTTTGATGGTGATTTCTCTTGATTGTAAAGCAAATCTGTTTGGGATTTATTCTTGTTATCAATCATCCTCCTTCTTTATATTCCACCAAATCCCCCAACTTCATTTAACACAAACCAACGACGCCATTTCAAAAAATTTTGTTCGTGACCTATAATAATATATTTTACAGATAATACAAATACGTGTGTGACGCTTTTTGTATGACGCGTCGTGATTGGTCCCGCGACGGTGTTTACGGAGTGACAAAGCGTGTCGCGTTGGAGGAACGTGACACTGATGTACCGGAGCCCGGAGCGCTAGAGACCAACGGTTCCGGGGTTTCGAATACCACGCGCTCCGCTCCGGTAACGTGCTAGGCATGTGGCATTCGGAGAAGAGAATAAAGCAGAATTATGATTGAGGTTATGTGATTTGAAACTCGGAAAATTGAGCCAAAAAGAGAGGGAACAAATAATGTACCTTGTAACAGAGTTGAACTTCTGTGAGGTTGACTCACACCCAGAAGAATAACTATATTATATCAAAAAACTTTCAAAGAAATATATTCATTCGCTGCTAACATACAGAGCACAGACTGATAATGCATAAGATCAACAGTGTACTTTCCGAGGGTCTCTGGCCCGAGGTGTGTACGTTGACCGTAGGCATTATCGTCCGTCCAACTCCCGTGGTGCCTTTAATGTTCAATGTCCAACTAATGTACTATTTCAATCAAAATTTTCAGCAATGTTTGTCCTGTCATCGTGATTTCTGTCAGGGAAACTACTCTAATCACTTGCTGTAACTAGGAAACGTGATATTCGTACTTGTCATTTTCCAAAATGATGCCCTCGGGCATTTTGAATCAATTCCAATCAAAAGTTTCTGTATTATTTAATTCATTCCGATCTTCAGATATTGTATTCTTCAATATTGACAAATATCAACTTATTGAAGTTAAAAAGCTCATTAGAACTTCTAATTACATTTGAGACGTGGAAATGCACAACACAATTTGAAGTTTTCTAAAAATTACATTTTTTGCTCATTATTTCAAACCTAATTTGTCCATATCCTATACTTCATTCAACTTTTCAAATTACTGAAGAGTGTGCGTATAGAAAGTTTTCCTTGTATTATTCTCAATTTTATAGGATAATAATGTAACACAGAGTATGAAACTAGCATTTTGCTGACAGAAACTATAAAAGTTATCATTTTAATAACCCATGAAATAGCACTTAGGAACTTTTGCCACTCAAACAGCCGTAAACTATGTATTTTACATCACTTGGTGAGGTATCGTCTACACTACAAAACAAGAACAAAACTAGATCCATTGGCGCACAACGATTCTTTGAAAAGGGATTATATTTCAATTTCACTATAGATAGTTTAAGCTTGAAGGCAAATGCACAAAATATTATTATTTTCTGTAATAATTGAGCAGTACATAAAATTGATTAGCAAATTTAATGAGCAATGTAAGGAGATAGAAACTTTTATCATCAGATAACTGTTGACACTTATGACAGTATGTATATGTCTTGCTTCATGTTTGTTATTGTTGTGGCAAAAGTGCAGTTTAGAAAACGTGGATACGCTGTTGGTATCTCCATGAAGTACTGCCTCATTAGATTGTGAATTAGTGCGCTTTCTGGCCGCTGCAATGCTGGCGCCTCGGTCGGTCACCTCATTACGAACGCGAGATGGGATATACAGAAATGATAATGGAGAATGCGAACTGACATTAAAGGCACTAAATTTGAAATATGGGCTATGCTCTGGAGTAAACCACAGAATTTTCTATACATGTTTGATGTAGACTGTTATCGTTCAAGTTTTGCTCTTTTTTGGCTTATTATGTGTTAATATCTATGTAGATTATGTTAGTAACGTTCAAATTGAATCTTTAATATCAAATCTATATTATCGCATTTAATTGATCAGGAAATGATATCCACGATTAAAATTATATGGGCGATAGCTAAATGATCCTGATAGCATTCTCAAATGACGGACAGCAGTGCTGTAAGTTTGAGTATCTCATAATGCATGTTATGTGCAATATCCTTCCTCTGTTAGGGAATGTCAAGTTTTCTTGATTCATAACACTGGTCAACAATTTACGACTTTATAAAATTTCTCTAAAATATTGGTGTCAATTTCAATGTATTGGTGGTGACTCCATATATCATACTAAATCTTCCTTAGCAGCTCTAGTTTTTGAAATATTTAAATTCTTCACATTCATTAACATTCAGGAAGTAGATTTTTGTCTCCTGTTTTACCTAGCACGTCTTTTAATTTAATAGTGAATATCACAATGACTACGGAGAGGTGACCTTGTACGAACGATCCAGACAGTTTTTGTTTTATTTGTGGTGGATCCTTAATACAGTACCGTAAATATATTGCAAATAAAAAAAAAAGTTTCGACTCCAAGAATGCGGCCATCGAGAGAGTCACTAGTTATTGATAATCAAAATGTGATGAATCCCCATTTAGTGAATCGAGATCGAATTATATTACCACCGCTTCATAATAAACTCGACATTAGGAAACAATTTATTAAGGTCCACAACAAAGATAGTGAATGTTCTGCTTACCTATCAAATCTCCTGAGCTGAGTGCAGAAAAATTGAAAGTAGGTATTCTCGATGGTCCACAAATTAGACTGTTGATCAGAAATCCAAAATTTTGCTGAGCTCGAGAAGAGGACATGGAAATAATTCGTTTTCAAAATCCAAAAAGTCAGAAAACTATTTACAATTTGTACAAGACATGTTGTAAAATCTGAGAGATTTTGGGCGTTACAAGAACATTGAAGTTCATCATTTACATTCTCATTTGGATCGATTTCCTAAGACTCTTGGGGATTTTGGTGAGAAACACGATAAAAGATTTTATCAAGATACGAGTTATGGAAGAACGATACCAAGGATGATGGGACACTTATATGATGGCATATTATTGCTGGAATCTTTGTTGAAAGCTTCAGCGAGCTTCTTGTTCCAGAAAATCCTATAAAAGACAATATTGTATGGATTCAAATCAACTTAAGTGTGTAAAAGTATACATTTTCGTGAGAATTTATAGCCTGCATGTAGTTCAAAAACAAGAGCCGCTAGAAAAAAATTGGTGCTAGCCTCGAAATCGACAGAATTCTGGAAAAATTTTCTGTGTTGACCAGTGTAACATATAGGAAATATACTGAATTCTTCATCTTCCACAAAAAATGTGAAACATTCGAAACTCATCCAATAATATCATACTCTCACACATCAAGGCAAGTAATCATTCAGATTTTTGATGTGAAACAACGCCTTGGCAGTAAAATCGAAATGTATGCTGTTACGACAAACGGCACGACGCTCTTTCATGCTGTCACACAGAAAGAGTATTCTCTTATTGGTGATAATCTTTGAACCTTTTTTTTTTCGAAGAAAAATTGTAGATTTTATCGAATGTAAATGCATTTCGTAAACAAACCTACGAATTTCATTGAATGTGTTTTATTTACGTGAATAAAAAAAATTCAAAGACATTCGCACATCAAGATTCTGGTCCATCTGATAAAGAACAACGCCCAATCACAGAAATCACGTTAAATATACATCTGAAAAGCCTGTGGAGAGTGTTTGTGACAAAAATGTCGTAAAAAACGAAAATTTTGTAGCAGCCGAAGAGATTGAAGCTGCAAACACATTTCTTTTTTTCATAATGACTAGAAGATATTGTATCAGGTTAAAAGTATTTGCGTTAGATATAGAAATTTTTATGAATTGCAAAAACTATCAACGATAAAAAAGATACATTCAAGTGAAATTGAATCAACCCACACAATACCACCTTGGATCATGAAAATCGAAAAACTCAACCTATTCCTCACCAAGTATATCAAAAATGATACATCCAAAGAGCTCTACCAAAACCTCAAGAAGAACACAAAGATCACTGCAAAATCTTCTTTGATGGATCCCGCATCAACAATAATAGCGGTGCCGAGAACAAAACTACCGAAAATATTTATCAATTCCATCTACCTCAATAAGCATCTTTATTTATCACAAGACATAGCAAACATGAATACAAAACATCATTTCACACAAAAATTACAAGAAAATTTGCTAGAAGAAACCTTGATATATTGATCGAATTTGTATGGATACCATCCCACGTCAATATTAGAAAAAAGAAACCAAGTTGACGAAGCAGCAAGAAAAGCAACCACAAAGACCGAGACCTAAAACATATAAATACCAAAAAGATATAAGAGCCATAGCAAATCCAAAGATAAAAGAAGAATGGCGAATATATTGAAATGAAAAAACAAATAATGAACTTAGAAAGATAAAGGAAGACAATGGAAAAGAGAAGACCAGGTTGTGACCAATAGATTACGAATTGGACACACGGAATATACACATGAATACATAATTAAGAAAATTCAAACAATCCCCTGTGACATCTGCTCGAAGACCATTACCGTCAAACACATAATTGAAGAATGTCTCAAATACGTAGCACACAGCCAAAAACATAAAATCCCACATACAACGGAGGAAGAACAGTCTGTATACAAACAATAACAATATGAATAACATAGAAAAAACTACTCACACACCTAATTTATTGGATTAGTGACTGAAAAAAGTCGAAATCCAGAACACCTCTACTAAATAAAAACTAAAAATGAAATGGTTTTTGATTTTACTTTATTACAAATTTCAATATTCACTAAGACGTTTCACATTTGTCGGGCGTACCTCGACGACCAACAATTTCTTCTTTGTTTGAATCAAGCCGTTGAAATATCGCTTAATTCTAATTCCAGTGTAGTCTCCTATTTTATATGCCTAAGAGTACGCATATGTGTTCCTCCTTGATCTTTTTGGTCTTATGTAATAAACATAGGAGAAGTGACAATCTTTTCTACTACCTCCAGGGATTATCCTTGGGAGAACTTATTACTCTGTTCCAAAAAAGTGTAAGAGGAAGTACAGGTGATCTCACGGATCTTTTTTATTTACAAGATAAACGCAAATTTGGAGCTTCTTTGATAATGCAAGAACCAATTCAGAGCTTCATATCAATAAGTTTTAGTATTTCTTCTATTTTCATTTATTGGAGAGCATTCTGTACATTATTAATTCCTCATGTATTATTCTATCAAATTATCATTTATTATACCATAAGTAGTTAAAATATTATCGATTATATTTGTGGTGCTATCACGAATGTTTATTGTGCTTGCGTTTGAATACCACGAGTGTGCAGCACGAGTGATATTCACAGGCACAATAAACATGAGTGATTGCACCACAAAAATAGTCTATAATACTTCAACTACAAATGGTATATGGAGGACTTTTCCAGGAGTCAAACCATTTTCTCAAATTAGTTTTCTATGAATCTAGTAACAACTCACGTAATTATCAGAGGAACGAGTAAACAAACTTTTGTCAAACTGAAAAATTAGAATTTCTTGCATTTTCTTTGATTAGTAATAGAAAAATATATTGCGTTTTGATATGGAATCTAGTTCAGAAAGGTTTGGTGATAGATCAGAAGATAAAATTGATGAAGATATTCAGAAAAATATTCCATTAAATACGAAGAAAGCACAAATTGGAGGTATCCACATCTTTGAGTAAAATACTCACTCTGACTACTAGTGTAATACCCGATGGTATTTCTACACGTCCAAATACCCACTGATATGCACCGTTTCTATGGTGATTTAGCATTTTTAACCTTGTGATAAATACTATGAATGGAATAGTCAAAGTTATACAAGAGCCTAGAGAATACTCGAAAATACAGTTGAGAGAACGAGATTTGCTGCTGTAAAACCCGACGCCGCAGGTGGAGCTGTGCTTGTAGGTAGCACGTCGAGTCACATATTTCTCGAACCTTGAGTTGTCTATGAGATTGTACGATGAATTAATGTATAATTTTGTTTGTTAATATTCATGGATTCAATACAAAACAAAATTTATCAACGCAATGATATCTAATGTAATATAGGCTATGTCCAAAGGGGCGGAGTTTCAACAAATATCGATGCGAGTGCTGATAGTGAGCACCATTGTAAGCATTGAGCTTCATTTCTCAGAATACGTCAATGAGTATTCTAGTTTCAAAGTGGAAATAATTGCATATAAAACATAAAAAACCTGTGAGTATCTGCTGGTATGACTGGCTCATTTTCGGCCAGATTTTTGCGAGTTCTCAAATAACTGACCCATTGTACATCCTTTCCAGTAAATCAATTTGTTCTTACATGAAAATTTTGTCAATTCGATTACAAATTTCATGTTATATATGTAATACCTTCTCTTTTTCAAATTTTACCACATTTTTCTCACAAAGTTATCCATTCTACATCATTTCTGGATGCCTAAACTAGCGCAGCTAGCTTATATATTCTCCTGCAACCACATTTGCCCATTGGTACATTCTTAATACATCAGTTTGGAGTGCATTCGATCTCGTCTAGCTTAACTACAAATACATACTTTGAAAATAATAATAGAAACACAATTATGAGTACAACTTGAGGAAAATTCTGTAAAGTATGGAATAATCTTATAATTGTAATAGTTGAAGCACTAACTTATTACACTCAATATAAACTAGCAGCTATCTGCGGTTTCGCCTGCATATAGAGACACAATATTGTGATGTGCGAAAGTGTCACAGTTCGAAAAAATAAGCCTTGAATCCGGCCCTGCCTGGGCGGGGCCTCTCATCCTCTTGTATCGCGCCGCTTCGCCCCGCACGGTCTAAAATATTAGTGATGTGCTCTCGAATGACGAAGAACGTTTCCAAAAATGGACATCAGTGAGTGATCAGTGTAATAAATAAATAAGTTGTTGAAAATAGATATTGGTGGCTTTGTGATTGAGGAAAAAGATCTGTGAAAAAGGTAACGCACGGAAAAAACTCATGAGCTCGATATCCCTAATCAATAAATCATAGACAACAAAATTGGAAGCCGAAAAAAAATTATGATGAGTGTCGTTGGTAACAGTCAAGTTGGTTTTGATTTTTTGATCAATGATTACAACAATGGTAATGTCAATCTGCCGTTGCGACTCTTTCATATCAAAGTGTTACACAGATATGGAAATTTGATCTTATCTTAGAAACTGCAGCACCCCCATAGACAGACAAATATTTTGTCAATGTATCTCATTCAGATGAATAGTTTTTGTCGTTCAACTTTATCATTAAATTCATATGGTAGTATTTGTTGTTGCTTTATAATATCAGAGAAAAAACAATCCTTGAATTACTAAAAAGAGCTTTTGGATTTTCAAAATTTTCTGGATGTGAATGTTTTAGTTCATAACTTTACTCCAGCTACAGCTCTTTTATCTACAAAGGAAATGAGGAAATTTCTTATAGTATACAGTATTTTCCACTAAAATCCATTTGGAGTGCCAACATAAACTTGGCTCATTCAAATAAATTCCATCTATACTCGTAGTCTCAATGCAAAGTAAAATAACCTGAGAATGAAGTGGCAAAAATAGCGAACGAGTAGAATAATGTGCATAATTATTCAGAGAATGCACGACGTATGGCAGTTTCATTACCGTTAATTTGAATCACAGTCTCGTTCGCTAGTTCTCTGGTTCGCCGTCTGAGATGCCACTTGACCTCTTGGCGCTGAAGTCGCACCTGTCTGGTCTGCTAAGTACAAAGTGCACTAGTGCACTCTTCAGCTTTTTCAGCAGTCAGTATTTTTCAGGAATTCTTGATGAATATTCGCAAATGGCTTTTTTAATCACTGTTTTTACAGTTTGTTTGACAAATACAATGCCGACAACGGATCAAGCGGTCCTTCTATTGTTTCTTGTCGTAATTAGAATTTGTCTTTTATTTCTTATTGCGTTATTATCTAGGTTTTGGAGCCCTGCTCCAATTAGAGTCTTGCAAAGAGTTTTGAAATCAAAATGTCAAAACTTCTAAACGAAAAACTGTCTGGTTATTATTTGCAGTAGTTTTTATATTCCAAGAAAAGTGTCTCTATAATAAAAAAACTACATCATCCTTTGAAATATGAATGATTAACACAACATAAAATGATGATACTATAAGACAATTTGTTATGATACATTAAACCATGCTTCCGTGAGATAATATATCTTCTCTTTCGAGAATATGTTAAATTTATATTAATTTCGATTATAAAAGCGAAAGTGCAGAGTGTCTTGAAGTCTACATTATCTAGAAAATAAATGTCGCAATAATGTCAAAAAATCTATTAGGTGTAGAACAAGTCGATAAATCTTATAAAATATATTACTCGAATATGTATCACCCCTTTTAGGGCCATGAAAAATCACCTTTTTGTAATTTAGTACCGCATAAGTATTTCATTATTTTGGCTAAAATTCCGTCGACGATGTATAAGAAGGGGAGTCTACGCCAACTTGGTGTATGCATAATTCATATGAACCTCGTACGAACCCTTGAACGAACCAGACCAAAGCTAGGACTTTGTACATGCTCTGCAAATCTTATTTTTCTCTTTCCACACTTAAAACTTGCTTGCTGGCTGCTTTCTCCAAAATAATAACAAGTGTATGAAATAAAAAAAATCTCATTCTTATTCATTTTAGTAGCACACTTGTATGTTACTTCAAAAATACTCTGAGCTACAAAGAAGTGAAGTAGTTCCTTCTACATGACCAGTCAAGAAGTTTTCTTATTGAATTCTTGCTGGAGTGAGATTTCAGAAGAGATCTTCAAGATCTCATGGATCAAAACATGAAAATATGGAATCGTCTACAGATTATAAATAGTTATTCGCTCCTGCATTGAGATCTCGAGAACTATACAAGCTACCAACTTTTCTTCAAAATATGTTTTTTGGGTTCCCCTATTGTATAGCAAAAATGTGGTGATGAAACTTATCTTTAATAATATGTGCAATAATTTATGGAGGACTCAGGTTGAAATAAACGTTATTAAATCCTGCATTGCCTCGTCTTCATCTCTTGAACATCCAAATTTCTGAATCCATTACAGCACGTTTTGCCGAATAAAAGGAATATTGATAGCTAGATTATACGTGGTTGAAATTGAAAGGTAGTGTAGGAGTTGTGATCGAACTTTCTACTGCTTCCGCCATGTAAATTAGATCCTTTTAAAAGATGCTCCATCGTTTATAAGATGCGTTCTGACGTTCTTTGCATAAACTTCCTAATTCGATGGACAGCTCACTTGATCTATTCATAGAAGCATATGTTTTGAAAGAACAACATTATACTCCACAATTCGTTTTCCTTAATATTTTTATATATACAAGGTGTAGAAAAAAAGGAGATATTTTCCTATGGCATATACATTTTGATGTACTGATTCACAATCATTTAGAGTTTTTTCAAAATACGTAAAATTATGGGGGTGCTTCAAGAAGAGTACATTTCTAGTGCCACTGGTCGACACGAATTTCCTGAAGAAGCTAATAAATGAATATTTAAACCACATGATTAATGTTGAATGACAAATTAATTGATTTTATTTTGGCGTGTCATTCTTCAGAACAGCGATAATCAAAAGAGTATTCATCAAAATTTATTTGTTCTCATTCAGAATAAAAATAATTGAGAGTAAATTTTTGAAATGCCCTCCTTCCATCTCCACACAAACTCTGCCTTTTCTTGAAGATGATGTCCTTACTCTTTCAAAAATGCCCGGCATTCTTTAAATGGTTTCACAGCTTTGCTCAATTCGTTGTTGCAATTCTTTTAAATTGCGTTCTGGTGTTGCATAGACCAAATTATTAGGATAGCCCCTTCCAAAAATTTCAGGTAGTTTTCAATCCGGGGATCTAGGAGACCATTGAACGAAACCTCCTTCCTTTATATCTTTCATGAAACCTGTGGCTCAAGTGCTCTCTAGCACAGTGACGGCAAACCTATTTTTGACTGGCCCACGAGCTGATTCTCATAAACACATTTTTATATCATAAAAGAGAGAACAGACCATCAAAAATATTGATCGATCCATGGTATCCTCCACATATATAATTTTTTTTTAAAACTGTCATTAAAAGTTAAAATTTACACGGCAACTGAAAATATATGCGAAATGATTGTTTTGTTCACAGAACGCGGAATATTTCGCATCCAGGATGTAAAATATCTCGCATCTCACTGATTATTGGTATCATAGCAACACTAAAAGTCACATCGATTTATTCAAAACGTCAAAAATTTCTTTTTACATTTTTATCAATTTTAAGACATGATTTTCAGAACAGGGTTGTTTGATACTCGATCGCGAGATTCTTTCAAATTCTCAAGTGATTATTTTGCACGCCACGCTCACAAAAAAAAAATTATTTCCGAATGCAAAAGTGACATTTTGCAATCTTGAATCCAAATATTAATTTCATCAATATCACTTCCAATGTTGCTCTAATACCAGTACAGTTCATACAAATATTTCGCATCCTGGGTGCAAAATATTCCGCATCCGGAGTGCGAAGTATTTCGCGTCCTGTAAACAAAACAGTTATTCCGCATGTTTCTTGTTGCCTTGTAAATGTTTACTTTTAATGACAGTTTTCGAGAAATAACTATCTTCGCCAACTGTCAAAAAACATGATATTTTTGTATTGTTATGGATACGTAAAGTTCGTGATCTTTTCACTAGTAAAAAAATGAAACATATTTTTGCACACCTAATCTAATATAAATCAGTTTGGTGATGCTACAAGGTCAGAAACAAAAAAGAAATATGAATTTGTACGCAACACTACTTATTTTTGAATATAAAAATTAATTGTTGACAGTTCTTTATTTATCAAACAACAATTACGCAGGTGACTGCAAATTAATCATAGTTTGTACTTTTTCCCCACATTTTACTGAATAAATGATAATTATTATTGATCTATTATTTCTTAGCATTTGGTGAAAAAATATTGTTTGTATTTCGTGTGCGAAGAGATTGTATTTTGTTGCGCTTTCGAATGAATTTGTTACCTCGACCTCACGGTCTCGGTTAAAATTGACATTCTTACGCGCAACAAAAAAAAACAATCACTTCGCACACTCAACACAAAAATAACTAATTCTGATGTCGACTTTTATTTTTTGCTCTTCACTTACGGAAGTTGAAAAATAAAAGAAATGTTCATATTTTGGAAGATTTTTAAAAGTGAGGACCAAAGAAGAACTAGTTTTGAACTATGCTTCTCTCCCGTTTTCCAAGTGTCGCCACTGACTTAGTGACCCACGAGCTGGTACTAAAAAAAATGATGAACAAAATTTTTCCAACTTTGGGTGTGACTACTGTCCTTGACCGTTCACTATCAAAAGAACGTTTATGTAGCGCAACAGTATGCTTCAGAGTCGTTGGAAAATTTTTTGAAAAATTTCTGGATGAAGGCAATGCGCGATTTGAATAGGCTTCTTAATGAAGACGCCGCGCTTGGAATGCGTTTCCATTAGCACAACTATACATGAAAATCATATAAGTCATTCAACTACTGGAATAAGAAGGCATGTTTTATTACTTTCATAGAGAGACTATACCAATGTTCAACCACTCAATTTTCTAAAACGCCAGAATGAAATTGATGAATTTGTTATTCAACAATAATTACGTGAATTTATTTACTTCATTAACAATTTAGTGTCGACCAGTGGCACTAGAAATGTACTCTTCTTGAAGCATCTCCATAACTCTGCGAGATTGTTGATCAGCACATCGAAATGTATATGCCATAAAAAACACTCTGTATATTCACATTATACCTAAATATCAAGAGATTGACGTCTTCATATTCACATATTAACAATTAATCGACATAATTATTGTGCTTACGTGTCAGTTTAACTTGTAATTGGTGGGGTCTACCAGACCCCCGGGTTTTTATTTTTCTTGATAGTTTAAACAGTTTTTGATTTTGCGTCTTGAATGGTAGAGTGTGATGTTTTGATCAATTTTCATCTGTTATCATCATTATATTGACAGTGTTTGTTCGTATAGGGTCTGTGAGACCCCACCATACCAATAACGTAATTTTTATGTACTCAAAGATATCTTGTTCTAAACGTTTTAATGGCGAGTTCATGATGGAAGCGAATGCAAATCAATGATCCGCGGTTTGAAGAATGATTATAAAAGCACTGGCCAGATAACTCGTTGTTTTTCATATGAGAATAAGAATTGAAAATAAATATCTTCCTAGGATTCTAAAGCAGAACATTGTTTTCATTTTGAAAATAGATGTTGCTGAAACACAAGAAAGTGAATCAAATCAATTAGAAGAACAAGCTAGGTGTGCTAAGTGTTCACATGAGTAAGACCAGAAAATCAAAGTAGTGTTTATGCTGTTTGCCATCTTCCAGTATGTGGCAGTTGCACGCGAAGTATCTGCAAGGATTGCTTCTAAGCAGAAGAGCCCTTGTAATGTCACTTTATTCGATTCTCTGCTCAAATTTGAATGTAAATTTCATGTTAAGAATGTACAGAAACGTGTCGTGTTTAGATTGTGACAATTATCTGAACTCAAAGAATGTCAACCTGTCAGCTCTCCCTCTATCAGTATTTGTATGTTTCTCATAAAATTCTTCTTCATGTGAAAATATGTTCCATTTCAAATACACCATGACCATACGTATGACTATACCAGAATATCAATAAAGTACCTTTCTCCAACACTGTTTTAGAATTTGCGTATTCCATAACTAAAAATTAAGTTGGAACGAATGACATTCCAAAAAATCGTTTAGAATGCTTCCGTATGCCGTTCAGAATGATTCCGTAAGCCTTTTGAATCATTTCGACAAATCAGAAGCTGTTAGTTTGGCTACTACCATAGTTACTTCCTAACAATTCAAGTATTCATATCTGGATTTGACGTTTGACATTTAATAATTTTTTAAGTTTCCTCTGAAATATTGGTGAGTTTCCAAAACCTTGTTAGAGAAAGTATAGTCTACAACATGTTTGGAATGGCGTATTCCACATTCGCGAACCGTAATCCTCGCCTTCGGCTCGGTTTACAAACTTTTCGCTCGTTCAGAATATAGGCCATTCCAATACTTATTGTGGAATATACTATTAAAAAATCTATTAGTTATTGTGACGTCATACATTTCAAGGCATTAGGCCTGGAGTTTGACTGACCCCACCATACCAACGACGTTTCAGTAATTGTACCATGGCAGTTACGGGTTAATTTATTTCAACAATTCAGTGGGATACACAACACGAAAGTTATTTGAAGTGTATTTTTATTGCTTGGAAATTACTTATAATCAAAATGAAACTCACTATTCAATAATTTAAAATGAAATAAGAGTTTTATCCTTCTGAATATCATTAACAACACTATATTATTTATTTATCACCTAGTACTAACTTAAACAAAGTCGCAGATATTTATATTTAACTACTTATATCCACTGATCACTTCACTGTTTGATATTCACTGCTCTAGCTTCACCACTACACTATACTACACTAGTCTTGCCCATGCAAGGTCACCTTTATGAGCCTCCACACTCTCGCACGTTACAGAAGGATCAGACAATTGTTGATCAACTTACTTTATGTTGTATTTCGAACAAGACCAGTTTTATAGTTTTATAATATATATTCTTTAAAAGTTAAGTTGAAGTTGTGCGTTAGAGAAGTGAGCGTGATTTGAATTTGCTTAATATTATGTAAGTGGTTTATCTTTATGCATTCTATGGCTCGCTCTCAGCAACAAGCCTTACTCAAAGAGTAAACCAAATTGTGCAGGACAATGTAATGTTCAAAAACTTGAGATATATGTTTTTCAAATGTATGATCCAATACTAAGCTGAGTAAGTACTTGAAATTGACGAAAAAATTGTCAAATGTATTTCAAATTTATATTTGGGTGGGCAAAAATATTACGTTTACATTATGAACCAAATTTTATTGAAATACGTTTGATATCAACAAACTTTAGTGACTATAATTATGAATCTGATGGTAAATTTGAAAGAGAAAGGTTGGTTCCTTTCGTAAATTTTAGGTCATCCTATATATTATTCATCGCCCTCGATCTGTTCTTAAAATCCTCGAAGCTCGTTACATAAACATTATTCATAAGATTCTCCATTGCATTTGGTTTTATCGAAATGCTCTCCGTAAGCCGATATCTGCATACGCTGCAGCAAGTTGTCTGAACAATTGCTTATAGTTTGAAACTAATCCTATAAATTCATAAGATAATAGTTCGAAGTTGTCGTACAACCATTTAATACCTAGTTCTGCATTAAAGCATGTTGGAAAAACAAAAAGATAAACGCAATATCCAATTTATTTGTGTGGAACCTCTTTCAAATTGTCTTCTTGAACAAAACTTGAGGAATAAGACGTAATAACAATAACAAAATGTGAACGAAACGGTATTAATCCTAATTTCTTTTTTAGATGGTAGCTGCCAAGGTACGAACAAGAAGCGAACCACCTTCTCACGGTTTCTTCGAGGTCTCAAGACGTCACACCGGAAGGAGAAGCACGGAGCAAGTTCGCCGCGCCATGGGAGAGCCACACGGGGAGTTCCACAGAGGGTAAGTGCTCATTTACACTGACCAACATGACAACAGACTTCCTCTGTGCTGAGATCTTAGACTTTATACTTGATGCGCCAAGAGACTCTGAGGTCTTAGACCGGATGTATTGATTAGGAATTATTTAGAGGGTATCGTAAATGGAGGTTAACAAGGCTAAAGGGTAGAAGCTTCCTTGAAGGGATTCACACAGAATATTGTAAATGGAAAGATAATTCATAGCTGTTTTAAATGCCAATTTTCAAATTGCCTTGAGTCAAATGATACATTAAACTTCAATGTAATTTGAATACAGTGTTATTCATTATTAACTTTAATTATTTCCTCCCATTTTGAATAATATATTCTCACAAAATTGATTTACTGTGTAGTGCGTGGTACTACTGTATTTATATAAACTAAATAAACATTTCTAGAACCAAATATCATACTTCGTACAGATGTAAACATTGTTTTGGTTTGCTTTGATTTCAATAAATATTTTTGTCCTAAAATCACATGGTCAACAGATAATATCAGTCCCAAATATTCAATTTGCTTTGTTGTTTGTTAATGTGATTTATTAATTTGAACGATCTCAACTGAAACTGCCTTTGTATACCAAATTTCATGTTGATATCTTGAATTTTATGGACGTAGAAATGGGGAATCATAATATCAATCACGAAACAAGAAAATTATGGCACAATTTTACGTTATAGTCCTATATGTATGCTTGACTATCAATATCAACTATAATGAGGTATTTAGCAGATCAATATATCCCCTAATACAGATTAACTCAGCACACAAGCTCAAAACATGTGTTTAAGTAAATTTAGTTCCTGTTGCACAAAGGTATAGCTTCAAGTTATTTATTAGTCGCCTTTTAGTACATTCACAGTTGTTCAATTAAGCAAACTGGAACAAAGATCTACAAATTTGCATTTGAATGGAAAACAAGCTACTACAATCTACTTAATTGAACTTCCTTATGCAAACAAACAAACTTACAGAACTTAAATTTCAGGGAGGTACTTAATTCGCCCTTTTTAAAACAATGGTTGTTTCTCAGTCACGAAGTGGTTACAGGCTCCACTTTTTCTGCAGCAATAATAATGAAAGACTAATCGAATTCTTTTAAGGGATGTAAGTTATTCAATATCCGACTAGTTCATGACGAAATTATAGACTTCCTCTAATATCTTCGCTGCCCAAAAGATTGTTTTATCAATAACAATTTTTGTTGCTCGTCTAAAAACCTTCCTATCAGAGATGATTTGTTTTGCTGTCAGTCCCCAAATTAAATGAATATTTAATATTGACACAAAATGATCCGGGTTCTACAAAAATGTTCTCTTACATCCAGTAAAGGTTCAAGAGTTCTGCTGTCGTGACCCTGCACCTCTAGTAACGCCTCTAGTAGCATTACTTGTACAAGTCCCTAGCGTAATCAAGTTTTTGCATGTTACCACGTGGAAAGCCGATGTTCTACCCTACTTTTAGGGGTTCTAGATTCGACCGTACTGTTGATTCGCGCCCCATGAATTGTTGATGAATTGAAAGGAAGTAGATGGCACTACTCGTGACGGGTTTTTATTTCGAGGCTGCAGGAAATTGATACTGATTGATACGTGATGTTATTTTGAATTAGAAGGATCCGTGTATCGCCTGGTTTTATCAAATTCTCTCGAATTCATTCTTTCTTGACATCCTTGAGGAGCTTGATATTATTCATTCTGTAAAATTTGTTTTACTCTGCATCTACGAAACTTGTTCAGATGCATCTCTTGAAAATAATAACATTAAATAATTATTTTGCTGTTGTTTTGATATAATTTGAAGATATTTTTCGGAAATAATTCTGCAAAATCAATAATAGATCTGCACATTTAGAATCGAGAATTTTATTAATTTTATCAAAGCAGATATTTTTACTTAATGCTTTATGAACAATCAAATGTGACGTAGAGTCACCGCTGGAGAACAAACAGTGTTAAAATAATTAAACGCAGAATCACCTCTGAAGAGGTCCTCGTTGGCTTCACAGTGTCAGAAACATTTAACATAGAATCACTGCTAGAGACGTCAATTGGTGGCATCACAGCATTGAAATAGTTTAACGTAGAGTTACCACTTGGAAATCAGCTTGATTTCACAAGCATAGAACAAGTTTTAAAGTTGATCCACCGTTCGGAAAATCGCTTCACGACTCCGCGAATATCGATTGTCTTGGGCAGTCGCCGCATCGTCGTCGCCAACTCCTGCAATATATATGTATGCCCACTAGCAGTCCATATTGTAAGATCTATGAGCCAAAAATCAATAATACTCCTCGCTGAGTCAGTCACATATATATACCGTGGGTCTCTCCCTACTACGTTTTTTCTGCAAACGTCCAGGCGTTTCTAAAAAACGCTAGAAGGTACCAGCAATTTTCTAGAAAACAAACATATTCGCTTCTGTGAAATATGTAAAATGTTTCCACAATAATTACAAGCACCAGTAAAGCCGAAATGACTAATTTATAGACTTGAATTCGTTACACTGCCCTCTCCTTAGGACTGTTTCGTCCCGAAACGGTTCTTCACGAATCCCTGAAAAGTCATGTCGGAATCTGCATTGGTTACCTTTGGTGCATCGGGATGTTTCATAGAAGGAGCAGTTGATGGTCCGTCCATTATTCGTCTGCTGTTTAGGGTTGTAGCTACAGACGAATATTTCTATTCCGGTAGACTGGAAGAAGGTTTCCAACATATTCCTTACTACCCTCAAATCCAATTCATCTAGTCCACAACCCAACTTCGGTACTTCCAACTTCATCACGTCGTTGTCCAATAGTTGCTTCCGGAGGTCGAGCAGAGCATTCCACATAGTGCGGTATGTCGGTTTCTGGTGGGAGCATGACTCAGTCACCATATAGTACAATATCGTTTGTGCTCCGTGCGGGTGTCCGTTAAGTGTAGATTTTTCCCGACTGATGGATGTTGATCGGCCAGCTCTTCTAATCTCCCATAATTTTTCTTGACAACAGACGCTATTCCTTGGGACATCTTCAAGTCACTCGTCACACAGTGAGCCAGGAAATGGTTCAAAGGCACTGCGGACAGGTCTTGTTGCTCTTCTTTCGTCACGCCGTACTGCACTTTACGACCGTTGAAATAGTTGGCCATGAACTCTTCAAAGATTGGTAGTTGCTTCACAATTCGTCGAACCGTGGCTCCATGTCAGTCCTCATGGTTATTGCCGGCGAATAAGGCTAGCCGATTAAAGTGGACGACTCTCGACTTTCCGTTTGGAGTTTTCCGTATCTAGTAGATGATGTCGTTAATTCTCTTGATCAGTTCATATGGACCTTTCCAGTTCCGCTGAAGTTTTGGTGACAACCCTTGGCGCTCTTTGGGGTTATAAAACCACACCAAATCCTCGATGTCATAATTTTCCTTCATTCGGTCGCTGGCATTTTGGATGTTTGAACGAACTCGGCCATGAATGTCGTCCATTCTTCTTTAGAGGTTGGTAACGTAGTCTTCTTCTGCTAGATCTTCACCTGGTTTGCTACCAAATATCAGGTCGCATGGCAATCGCAACTCTCGTCCAAATAAGTTGTTCGCAGGTGTCTGCCCATTTGTTTCGTGTGCTGCTGAACGGTACGCTAACAGAAACAGATAACGGTGTTGGTCCCAGTCTCGCTGATGGTCGGAGACAACGTTTGCCAGATATCGATTGATTGTTTTGTTCATCCGTTCAACCATGCCGTCGGACTGCGGATGTAATGCAGTGGTCCTGGCTTTGTGGATTCCCAAGATTTTACAAATGTTTTGGAAGACGGCCGACTCGAAATTTCTTCCCTGGTCCGAATGAAGTTCTCGAGGAGCTCCAAATCGACAGATACATTCTTTCACCAAAACTTCGGCGACAGTGACAGCTTCCTGGTTGGGTAGACCCATTTACTGAAGTAGTCCATCACAACGATTATGTATTTATTCCCGTTGTTAGTTTCTGGAAACGGTCCGGCCACATCGACTGCAATGCGCTCGAAAGGTCTTCTCACATTGTACTGACGCATTGGAGCTCTTCATTTTTCAACAGATATTGTGAAGCTTTTCAAACATTGTTTGACTTCTTGTTTCTCTATCTTCAATGGTAATTTGTACAAACAAATCGATGGTGTCGTCATGGGCTCTCTTATTCCTCCTCCTATCGCTTATTTTCTCATAGGTTATTCTGAACAAAAAGCTCAAAGCACAGCCATTTAGCTACGCTATGTTGATGATGTCTTTGCTGTTTGGTCTCATGATAGAGATGAATTGAGTGTTTCTTTGAATCATCTGACAATAAATTCAATATTGAGGTTGGAAAAAGTAACTGTCTTCCTTTTCTGTACGTTTACCTGGAGAAACAAGATAATGGTAAACTCATTAACTCAGAAAGCTGGAACTTAAAAATTTAATTCGTGATAATATTGCATAAAAGAATGACTGAATCTATGTGAAGATAGAGGACAGAATTGATTATAAAATTTTTCAATGTAAAAAAAGGTAATTGGGTTCTAAAATTAACACGTTAAGTTTTCCTAGAGTAAAATTTCATTTAATCTTTTCCAAAGACCAGCACAATGAATGACTTGTTCTAGAAGAATAATTGTTAATTCTTCTGCGCCCTCCTGTTCCTTTCTACGGAGAATCTTATCATCAGAAAATTAAAATACTGAAAAATTAAGCAAGTATAATTCCAGAATTAATTATCTGAGATTTGCATGACATTATCTTAATTAGGCAGTTATTTCTTCTGTACCCATATTTTTAATTTATAAACCAATTTTCACTCTTACGTTTCTAATTTAGATTTCACGCTTTATTAGAACTTATTAATTACGGGCTGCACCTGCAAAACGGCCTGAATACGCAAGCATGCAATTACGTTCTCTGTAAATTATTTGTCACATTTACTTTAGCTACCTTCATTGCCCCAAAAGCTCTGAATTAATATCATTTAGTAGAATTACTGAAATATTATAAATACCAGAATTGCCCAAGACGTCTACAAGAGATTTGTTGGTGATATTTGACTTGAAATCACGTAGTTCTTAGGTGGAAACAAAATCTGAACTGCGAGGTTATAATAGAATCGCTTTTTGAAATTGGGAAGAGGTTGTCTTTATTGGAGATCGAGAGGAAGCTTATACGTTAAGACTCGAAGGATCTTATTCCGTCTACAAATCTTCCTTTCCTGATGAGTATGTTACACACAGATAATAGATTTTCGAAATTTGAATATCGTAACTAGAAAGCTATGTATCCCAACCTTGCCTGCCTCCTAGCCCTCTGTTCACCCTTTGTAGCCCATAACAGACGAGTGAACATTAATGCACGTGAAGATCCTTAGGGAATGTGATTCGTAACAGCATATCAACGTTGGGGTTCTATTCCTTTAAATTAGTGACATATTTTTGATGCAGTATTTGCTGTTTTCATTATGAAATATTTTTCACATAATATTGGATCGAAAATAAGGATGAACTAACTCGTTTCTATTATTTCAGTTTAGTTGATCAGCTTCTAATCTATTTGCTGGAAGTTGTTCGAAATAAAGCTTGATGCCACACGATTCAATAAATATTTTGAAAGAAAACTAATCAAGCTATGATAACATTCTTCTTTCGTTCCAAGCGCTTTGTATCTATTGGAAAGTTTCTCGGTAAGATTTACTCGCTGGAAGCAATTAACTTTCAACTCTTACCACGTTGTGTTCATTTATTTTCTTTCCTTGTATCATATTGTGGAACTTGTTACGAAAAGAGGGTGTTGCGGTCATCATCTTGAATAACATTTTACTATATATAAATTTAGAGACTATTGAATATACATACTTCAACTTGAGAAAATATATGAATTGTACGAGGGTTCTAACCCTGAATCACTCTTCAACTAGCAATCACTTAATATTGAGAAATAGTTCGAGATAATCAAATTTGAAGAATAAGAGGATATGAAACAAATGGGGACTTTATCTCTATCAATTTTGCGGTCACAATTTGAGGTACCTTTTTGAATACCAATCTTACACGTTTTCCTGCAACTTCATTCCTAAACAATTCATTAACGATGAATAATGGTTGATAAAGATTACTATGGATTTTCATCATTATTCTGATTGAAGGTGCAGGTTTGCCATGATATTTATCAAGGTTTTCATAAAGTAATGTCCGATTGATACTCTCGTACAGTACATATATCGACTCTTGACTATTCAAATTACTGGGCATCGAAATTGTTATTTAAATATCTAGACACTCAGTGACGAGGCAAGACCAAAATTTAATGAGAGCAAAGCTCATTTTGTGAGGCCCTCTGGTGACACAAGAAGCAATTTTACGGATTAAAAAACAGTTGGAACAAAGCTTTTTACTACTACATTTATTATAGTATAGATAATGCAAATTGAATTCTATTCTTGAACTAAAATTTTAAGAACAAAAATTACTTGCTTTTAACTTCACTAAACTTCTTAACGATTGTACCGTAATTCAACTTAGGTGCTATATCTGCTTCAATAGATAAAATAGCCAATACTGAAAGTCTTTCCTAACCCATTGTACTTCTCGAATAATTTTTTATCAATTTTAATTTCAAGAAGCTTCTCTCGGCGAAGACTGCACTTACCAGTATTGTCAACAAAATCAAATAGACAATGTAAATATTTGGATGAATTTCTTTCAAGCTATTTTCCATTATGTACTGAAAGTTCTTCCACATCTTTATTGACGTCTGGTACATTTAGGATCATAGTTTGTATTTCTTCATACAATTCGTAATATTGAAAGTCATTACTCACTCGCAGGACTGTGAAAGTCTTTTATTATTTGCTGTTTCCAAAATCACTAATATTGCTAAATTTATAAATTATTAGACGTAAATATCCTGAAATTTGTATATTCTAAGATGAAATATATCAAGAAGAATCTATTTTGATGATTTTTGTTGTAATAAACCTCATAAGGATGCTACGATCGCACGCTGTATTATTAGAGTAACGGACGGAGAAGAGAATAGCCGAATCAGAAGCACACACTGTTTGACTCTGTATCTTCTGAACGAATTGAGATAATTAAAATCTGTAAAGAATATTGTATTCTTCATGATTCAGTCTAATGCAACAAGAATTATTATTTAAATATTTTGAAAAATACAAGCACCATTACCTGATAAATAAGTTTTAGAATTTGTAGCTGTATTTTTAGACTCAATGAAATTTAATAATATTTCTAAAATCGACATCTTTATTGAAGTCAGCATATTTAGGATCATAGTTTCATTTTTCATACAATTTGTAAGGTCGGAAATCATCACTCTCACCTACTCGCTAGACTGTGTGAAATCTTGAAATTTTTATTATCCGCTCTTTAGGCATATTTTGAATAGGGTATATTGATGAATTTATCTCATATTTTCAATTTACTGTTTACATTGTTATAACATAGTGAAAAAATATAAATTATGTTTAAAAGTGCTGTAATCAAGTTTAAAAGAATATTTAAAATTGAGAATAATTTTGAACTGTTTAAACGCCGTCATTTTCGCGCGCTCTATTGATGACGTCAAATATCATGTCCAGTGACATTACAGTCCATAATTTACTACAGGTGTTTTCGTTCTCAACTTATTTCAGCATTAAATCAGCTCAAAAGTCAGTTTATAAGTATTGCATTGTGCATAAATGCAAAATACCATCAGAAATGTATCTGATAAAGTATTTTTTCCAATCCAGACAGGTTTTAAAATACGTAAGAAATGATGTAAGGTTATCAGAAGAGATGAAGTATCATAATAAATTTGACAGATTATGAATAACATCATATGTAATAAGTTTCAGCAATAAAATACAGTGTATGTATGCGGCTTCGTTTAACATTTACTCGTTTCAAAACAAACCAAAATTATAGTTTATGTTCACTGCTCATTATATTTTGGATTGTATTAATCAAAATAGCGTACATAATGTGTTATTATTGAATCATTACTCTGCAGTGTCCACTCTTTTTACTTCAGCGGACGTAAAATTTGAATTTAAAAGAAAATGAGACGACGTCATGAATGGATCTATTCTTGACAGATTATCCGATCATGCTTTTACAAAACCACTGTCTTAAATGATCTATGATACCACTAGAATGCTGAAATTACACTTAAACAATAAATGAATTTACAACACACACGTTATTACTATGTTTTCTAATTAAAAGCCTGCAATGCCATACAAATATAAGCAGTGCGCACTTGTTGGCATAGTATTTGATGTCACATTTGGCTTTAACCAAATGGTGTTACGTTTTAGAACTTTGAATTCCCCTCGCTAAATTTCCACTTTTATTTATTAATTTCAAGCAATTGGAAATATATGATTTACCAAAATGATGGTTTAGTACAAATGTCCGGCCAATAAAAATTTGGAATAAAAATATTTGAACCAAATTTAAATTTCATCCATCTTCGCTTTTCTCTCAAATCATATAGGAGACCAAAATTTTCAAAATGTTTATTCAATGACATAAATCTTTAATCCATATTGCTTATTATAGAATCAATCATTGTGTTAAGAAAATCTGGCTCATATCGGCTTGAGGCTTAGGGCGCAAGGTCCTTTGGACCGCGAGGCTGTAGGGGCGCATACGGATTGGACACGGATCATAGGTAGCTGTATCTGTACATACGAATTGGGCACGACGACCCACGATAATCCCCTCCAGAGCACAAGTATAAATTATAAATACCTACTATCTACCTGAAAATGAGAATAACAATAATAAATAAAATAAAGTTCATTCCTTTCGCTCAATATGCGCTCCACTTTCAGCACAATTCACTGACCTGATATTCTCAGCAGACGAATCAAATCAGAAGAAAATAATAACAGTGAAATTTTGTGGCCTTATATACTAATTACACAAAGTGAGAAGGCGTGGCTTACAACTATAATGGTTTGATTGTGATAGGCCGTGATTCAAAACTAAAATGGTTTATCTATATAGGGTGAGTGGAGGAGGATAAATGGAAGACATTCTTGAAAATTTAGTATCATGTTATCAAATATTTGTTAAATAGGGAACGAGATCCTTGGAGGGATTCGCGCCCAATTTACATTGCTGGATTAGAGTACCTGCCTGGACCATTGGCTACTGCAGCGAATTATAGAGGTCTCGTGCCCAATTTACTTGCACTGGGCCGTAGGCAGTAGCCTACGTCGCCCTTCTAACGCCATCTCTCAGACACTTCTTACTTTTGGCGAATTCTCAATGTAGTCCGCTTGTTTGTCTTCTAAAAATGTTTTTCAAATAGTCAGACGTTTATGATAGCTTAAGCACGAATAATTGTTAATCTAGAAATCAATCGATACTTGAGTTCGTTTCTTGATAACTATATGTTATTCAAAATATAAGTTTCTTGTAGTATTTTATATGTTACTCCATTAACTTTATAGTTAAACTGAGGCAATTTTTTGTCGACCAAATGGGTAAGTAAAACTGCGACCCTTAAATACACATTACATCTCCGCCTCTTTTCAATGGTGATAGGCTTTCTAGTGCTGTTACCGTATGCAAATGATCGCACATTTACACATTACGCACATTGCGAATAATTTATGGACAAGCGGTACGCACCCCTCAATTACTTAACTAGCAAAACTCTTACCGTAAGAAGATAAGCGCTAATAAGTTGCAGATTCACCTAGACTACATTTTGATCGTAAAACTGATTCAGCATTTCACGCATGCGCATCAATGATGACCTTGATAAACTCTCATTCATCCACATATATCTGAAAACTTAATAGATATCCTTTACTGAAGAACCACTCGATTTATTGAGCCCCAACTATGTATCCATAATCAAAATGAAGGTTTTACTGCGTTTTAGTAATCCTTCAACCACAAATCATGACAATCAATGCAGTACTTTTTCGACGACCAGATTATAGTTTGCTGATCGTGCTTATCATTCGAGAAAGTAGAAAACCCAAGGAAGGGGGCTCCTACCCTCTTATGTGATGTAAATTATGCCTGCGTATGTTTGATACGAAGGATTAGCTATTAGGTTCATCCTGAGCTGTTGCATGTGTGGCAACAGGGCTGAGCTTTCACAACTGTTGTCACTTGATAATATTTTGTACAAATGTCAGAAACATCTATTTTCTCGTTCTTCTTCATACTTATATTCATTTTTATTGACTCCTTGTTGTTGTGAATTAGTCTCTAGAGTCTAGAGTGATTATATTAGTAGAAAGAACACCTCTGTTCTGTAATTCCAACGTACCTTGTGGTCTCAGGGGTAGAAAATGTCATAACTCCTCGTTTTGTAGTTTAAAATTACACAATATTACCCTCAAATTATTATTATTGGACCTATTTATCTTCATTATGTAAATAGGAATTGGGTGCGTTATAATAGGGTAATTAAGCTCCACTTTTTAGTGGTGCTTTTAGGACAGTATCATAGTAACACAAGACAAGTGTATCCAAACTTTTTGGGAAACGTTCCCACTTTCGAAAAAGATTAATGTTCCAATGATACCAGCTTCGAACTCAATCAATTCTTTCAATCTCAATAATGTGTAAAATCATCAAATAATATATCTTTCACATATCTTGCTTTGTAATTTTTGCTGATACATGAAAATATGTCGCATTGTTTTCAGTTTGAATCAAATGTCGACTGTAGTTTCGTGCTGGCCATATTAATTCATTTAGTTTACCTTGCTTTCGGAGAACGAACTCAAGAAAATATAGAATTTTAATGACTAAAAACGTTGAGTGAGTTTTTTTACCTCATTTTGAAATGTACACGCTATTTCCAGACGTAAAAATATATTTTTTGCAATTTCTCCTCAGAGACCACCTTCCTGGTACAAAAAACTAGAAATTACATGCGAAAAAGTATTTTAAAAAGCTTTTAATCTTTAGAATTTCTGTACACGATCTTTTTTCACACTCCTTTAGTACATTAGTCTGAACGGTCGTAGGATCAATTACGAAGGTAGTGCAACTGCTGACGTCGCGGCGGAAGACAACTTGGCAGCCATCTTGCTTCCGTTGTCTAGCATCTGTCTGCAAGCCAGCTTGAGTGTCACATGACAATGAATTTGTCTCTATTGTTCTGTTCTGCTGACATGAGAGGTTTTTAGTTTTCACGAAGCACTTGAGATGTTATAATTTTCTTTGCTGGACCCTTTATGGTGGAATTTAATAACTCTAGTACTAATTGATGGCTCGTATTTTTGCGTGATATGTGAATTCATTAGAGCTGCTAATTGGGGTACCACTCAGAATCATTCGACACACAGATCATCAATTGATTGACATTATTGTAACATTTATAAACTAAACTAAAGAAAAAAACGTTTCTTGTTGATTAATGTGCCGAAGATTCCAGAATGGTGAGTTCTGCTTAAATTCTGCAGTTTGTAGAAATCCCTTCAAATTTAATATGTTCGTTCAGTTTCTATAGCACTTCGTGCCCCGTATTTTTTCATTCAGAATACTGGCTTGTCTTTTCTTTTAATATTTGCTGAATATTCCCAAGCGTAACATTTCCAAATGTCAATTGCCTCGTATGTAAAATATGAGAAATTCTCACATCAAAAGAGGATGAGCGGAAAGCACATCAAGTCGCAAGCAAAGGGCTTTAGACTGCAGCCATACCCGGATTTTAAAAAACATCGATCTTGCTTATCCGTGAACTTGCACTTGAAAATGACGACGAGCAATTGTCTGAGTGCAGTCTGAAGAGCTGCACTTATTAGCCCTTCTTTCACTATCCCTTTTAGTCAAAGGGTTGCCTTTCCTGCTGTGTCAGCATTTCGTTCACCATTGTTGCTTTTGGGCATATTTCGTACTTTAAAATGTATGAACTCGTTTGCGTTTTGTTTATTTTTCATTAAACGCTCGGGCTCGACGTAATTTCAAATTAGTTCCTCCTTTGCGGTCGCCTGCTTCTGGCATTATTTCTTATCTTTCTGCTACATTGCTCCGGTATTAAGATCCCTTGACATTTCAAGAAGCCGATTTCACACAGGATTATTTTTGCTTATAGCCCAAAATCTCATTGCCCTACTTTTATTCCAGTAAATTGCCCAACATTTTTCTTTAAAATCTCATTCTTGCTCTACCATGTATCCTTCTGCTATTTGTTCAAAGTATACAGGATGTCTCGTCGCAATGGAAATCATAGATTATTTCTCCATCAGTGATTTGCTCAACCAGTGAAATTTCGAGAAAAATTAAATTAAATTTTAAATGGAACGAGTATCGCGGAGTACGAGACTCACTTTAATATTCTTCATAATATTCTAATCTCGTAGTTCATTCATAGGTTTTTGAACAATTTAACATCTATAATTCAAATTTTTATTTATATTTGGAATATACTTGGTTAGGCTGAGCAATTTTATAAGTACTAAGCTATAATTCTGTGATGTTTATTGCTTGGAAATGACTTATAAGTAAAATAAAAGTCACTATTTAATAATTTAAAATGGAATAAAAGTGTATTCTTCTGGATAACACTAACAACACTATATTATTCAATTATCACTTGATACTAACTTGAACAAAGTCGTAGATATTCATATTTAACTGTTTATATCCACTGATGACTTCACTGTTTGATACTCACTGCTCTAGCTTCACCATTACACTACTCTACACAAGTCTTTTGCTTGCCCTTATATATATAGAAATATTCATTTCCCGAAAGTTCCACCACATTTCTGGAATATTGCTAGAGGCTTACATCGGGAGGGGTGATGTGATGCAGCGCGGCGCGACGCAATGAAGACGAAAGGCTCTGCCCTGACAAGGTCACCTTGACGAGCCTCCACACTCTTGCACGTTACAATACTAACAAATAATTGGAATCATTCATGTTTCCTACCTATACGTGGGTGTAATACACCTAGATTTTGGACACTTGAGTTGAGATCAAACTAGCCCTGAAGCAACAAGCATTTACAATTATATCAAATGAATATATCGGATCCAAGAGAAACTTCCTTATATAGGTACTCATACGTTATCGTACAGACAAATTTGAAACGTCATTTTTTGGGCTCATTTTTCGTATAATTGCAACAAATTTGAACTAAATCAATAATAATTATATGTAGTCAACTGAAAATCACGAAAAAACTGCATTCAAATAGCTCAACAATTTAAAAATTGAGAAAAATTTATTGTAAGTGTTCTCTTTTCGGTTCCATTACACTCGCATCATTAATACAGCATTATTCTAACTATAATCATGAATATTTTAGTGATAATATTTTTGGGTTATTCTCGACTTTTGGGCGTTATTAATGCTGCCATTTCTTTAGAAAATCTCCAAAATCACTAATTTGATTAAAAAATCACATATTTGAACTGTTCACTATTATAAATGAACTCAAAAGTGTTACCATACTCTAATACTACATTTCATTCGATTTTAGTGCAGAAAATTGTGCGTTATATTTTGTAAATAGAATATATGTACAAAGTCTATGGCTCAGAGATAGAGAATTGGTTTATAGTTTGACCAAATTAGAATCGCGTTCGGGTGAAGTTGAAGTTTTTTTTCATACAGATAACCATTTCATTATAATATTATTTATTAAAAGCATCATCACTTACATTTCAGATATTTCATGCTAGTTATGTGCTAAACATATCTTTTATTTGACTGACAACTCATCACTTCTCAACGGGCGCCTCAGGCGCCTTGCAAGCTTCTAGTAATTATATCAGTTTTCAAGTTAAATGAAACTGATCCCAATTCCCCATAATAATTAGGTCTAGTCGCAACGCAAGCAATGGAATATAGCTCTTATTGAATCGTCTTTAAGACAATTCTGACGCTTGATTGGATAATACCATAAGGACAAAAAATTTTTCCTTAATTGCCGCACGATTTTAGAATATGGAGGCCCGTATTCTCCGAGGAGGTCCGATGGGCCTTGCACCTCAAGCCGATGTGAGTCAGATTGTTTTAACACAATGATTGATTTTATAATAAGCAATATGGATTTGAGATTCATGTCATTAAATGGACATTTTGAAAATTCTGGTTTTCTATATGATTTGAGAAAATTCAGAAATATACCAAAAGAGCAAATAATAAAAAACTTTCAAGATTTACACACAGTCCTGTGAGTGGGTGAAAATAGTGACTCTTAACCTCACGAATTGTATGAAGAATTACGAACTATGATCCTAAATGCACCAGGCTTCATTAAAGATATGAAAGAATTGCTCCAATACCTAATAGAAAGTAACTTGAATAAAAATCCAAATATTCACATCATCTATCGAATTTTGTTATTGTTGATAATCTTTCATTCTCATTTTTAAAACAGAAATATCTTGTCAGTTCAATTTCTAAGACATTTTTATTGATTTCATCAAATGTGTTGGGCAACATGTTTCTTACAAATTTAAATTATCTTGTTTCGTTCAGAAGATACAGCAACGAACTTTGTGCTACTACAATAGTCGATTTTAGAAATATTATTGAGTATTGAATCTCAATTAATCATAATTGTATTTCTGAAGATATTCTGATGAAACTCTCCACCGATTTACATCTAAGTTGTAGATCACAATACTTTCCAGACATTTTGATTATCTCTATTGAGTCGAAAAATACAGCTACAAATTCTAAATGTTATTCATCAGCTGACGGTATTTATATTCTTTGAGATATTTCAATAATTATTACAATAGAATGAATCCTGCAGAATACGATATTTTTTGCAGACTTTAATTATCTCAATTTGTTCAGGAGAAACAGAGTCAAACAGTGAGTGTTTCCGAATCGGCTATTCTCTCCTCCGTCCGTTACTCAAGTAATACACCGTGCGATCGTAGCATTTTTATGATGTTTATAACAGCAAAAATTGTCAGAATCGATTCTTCTTAATATATTTTGTCTTAGAATATACAAATTTCAGCATATTTAGGTCTCATATTTTATTAATTAAGCAATATTTGTGATTTTAACGACTCATCACTTTTCAACGGGCGCTTCAGGCGCCTTGCAAGCTTCTAGTAATTATGAATTTACTGTTATGGAAATAGCATTATCAATCAAAACGAAGGATTGAAACATAAAATATTATTATATTATAATACGTAATATGAGACGTGAAAGCTGAAAATTCATTTGTAAATCGGATAAAGCAGAGATTTTGGTTTTGACCGTTCTGTTATAAGCAAACAACAACAGTTGAGAAAGTTTTGTGTATATGCCTCGTATACAGATGCTGACGGGTCAGATTGAACAATCAGAAGGGCCGGATCCAGCACGCGGACTGGCTTTTGCCCCTTCGTGCTTTTTAAGATATACTTCCGATGACACGCTGGTGAACGAGTGGTGGACGTAACTGATCTATAAGCGCCAAAGGTGGTGACGGACTGGTGAAATTTCTGGAGATCCACTATAAATTTTTGGAAGCTTCGGGAAACTCCGGCACTAGGTCGAGCGAATAATTATGACTATTCCATTCGTAGTATTTATAACAAGGTTAACAATGCTAAATCGCCATAGAAACGGTGCATATCAGTGGGTATTTGGACGTGTAGAAATACCATCGGGTATTACACTAGTGGTCAGAGTGAGTATTTTACTCAAAGATGTGGATACCTCCAATTTGTGCTTTCTTGGTATTCAATGGAATATTTTTCTGAATATCTTCATCAATTTTATCTTCTGATCTATCACCAAACCTTTCTGAACCAGATTCCATATCAAGACGCAATATATTTCTCTATTATTCGTCAAAGAAAATGCAAGAAATTCTAATTTTTCAGTTTGACAGAAGTTTGTTTACTCGTTCCTATGAAAGTACGTGAGTTGTTACTAGATTCATAGAAAACTAATTTGAAAAAGAGGTTTAACTCCTGGAATAGTCCTCCATATACCATTTGTAGTTAAAGTATTATAGACTATTTTTGTGGTGCAATCACTCATGTTTATTGTGCTTGTGAATACCTTATAACCTCCGTTCAATCCCTACCCGGGTTGAAACCTCAGCTAGCTCGTAGGAGACGGCGTGCGGTCTACGTCGAATCTGGAGGATTGTAATAATGTTTCTGTTGGGCGCCAGGCGACCTGGTAGCGTCCTTGGTTCAACCGATGGTTGATCGCCGAACCTAAACGGGAGGGGGAGGAAAAAGGCAAGCGCGCGAAAAAACTAGTCACTAGCTTTGCAGACAATTCGGCTTTTATTGGCAATACGAAACTCCAGAAACAAGTATGCCAATCAAACTGAGTATGATGATAACTGATGTTTATTACAGTCGCGGCGAATGGCAGGCGCAGTATTACGAGAATCGCGTACACAATAGCGGATAGAGCTCGTGCAAAAATCGAGGCGAATGACAGTCGTGCTCAACACACTCTACGGGACAGTTGGGGGTACCCTCACGGATCGTAGTGCGCACACAAAGGAATGAGTGATTGACTCGCTCTAGGAGCTACGGCGCCGCGCGGTTAACGCTTAGTGCGTTTGCCACACGTTAATGGCAACAACTCACCAAAACAGTAGAAAATTGATTAAAATAAATATCGGTTTGATTGGGTTTACAAGAATAAATGTTATAATTATTAACCAATAAAATCGTAACACAAATAAATCTTAGCTTTTGCGCCGACTCGATGTCCACTCGGAGATCGTGGAGGTAGATCTTCAAGATGGCGCAGATGCTCTGCCGCAAGACGGATGACGATGACGTCACAGGCGATGACGAACGGAAAGTCCCGAAGATACCAGCGGTGAATCCGAAACGACGCAAGTCGAATACGCAAAATGGAATACGGGAAACACAAAAAAAAGGAGACACAAAAGAGAAGCCTGAAAGAATAAGCCGAATTAAAGTCTGAAATGCGATACTGCGATGAACTAATTGATTTGAGCAATGTATTTTTAATTAAGTTTTAGTTTGATTTGAGCAATTAATTTTTAATTAAGTTTTAGTTTAGCAAATAAGAAAATGTAACTAATATGAATAAATGACTCTAGGAAATTGCAATAGCTTCTACCTTCTGATGTTGATCGGCTTGTAGGTTTTGATTTTTGAAGATCAAGTTCGAAACAAAATCCGGAATAATTTCCGCTGAACCGTGGTTCGGAACGCTGCGAATTCAAATCCACCAAGGGTGTTTTAAATTTCGGCCCGATAATAAACTTTGGCACAAAATTCACAAAATAATAATTCGCTAGCACTTTTCGATCAGACTTCCAAAATCGGAATGAATGGCCTTTAAAGTAACCTTCTCAAAGTTAAGTACAGTTTTCCTGTTAAGTATGGAAATTACTAATCGTTAGTTTAATAATAAAAATATCGGCATTTCAAACTCCAATCGGGAATTCCATCAGCTGGAAATACAGATCTGAAAAGAAAGTTGCATAAGAACGCGAAAAAAAGATTAGTTACAACTATTGCCGCCAGACAACAGCACCATACAGCAGAAAACGAAAGTCAACAGTTGACAGGATTATAATTGATAAACAATGAAAGTAGGTTAGTAGTATAACGAGGGTAAGAAACAAATAACATTTATAGTTAACAATTAAACATTTTAGGTCTGACGAAACAAAAGATGAGAGGTAGAGGAAATGAAATGTTACTACCTCTCGTGCTGCACACTCGTGGTATTCAAACGCAAGCACAATAAACATTCGTGATAGCACCACAAAAACTTCTACTACTCATGGTATAATAAATGATAATTGGTAGTCGAGATGATTAAATATCAGTTCATATATATAGCAGACAGTGTTACTGTGTAAATAATACATAATAGAGAATATGGATGAAATTTAAATTTGGTTAAAATATTTCTATTCCGAATTTTTATTGGCCGGACATTTGTACTAAATCATCATTTTGGTTATCAATATATTTTCAATTGCTTGAAATTAATAGATAAAAGTGCAAACTTAGCGAGGGAAATTCAAAGTTCTAAAACGCAACACCATTGGTTAAAGCGAAATGTGACGTCAAATACTATGCCAACAAGTGCGCACTGCTTACATTTGTATGGCATTGCAGGCTTTTGATTAGAAAACATAGTAATAACGTGTGTTGTGAATTCATTTATTGTTTAGGTGTAATTTTAGCATCCTAGTGAGATCATAAATCATTTAAGACAGTGGTTTTGTGAAAGCACAATCGGATAATATGTCAAGAATAGATCCATTCATTATATCGTCTTATTTGAAGTGAACATAACCTATGATTTTTGTTTATTTTAAAACGAGCAAATGTTGAACGAAGCCACATACATACACTGTATTTTATTGCTAAAACTTATCACATATAATGTTATTTATGATCTGTCAGATTTATCATGACACTTCATCGCTTCTGATAACCTTACATCATTTCTTACGTATTTTAGAACCTGTCTGGATTGGAAAAAAGACTTTATGAGGTACATTTCTGATAGTATTTTGCATTCAGGCACAATGCAATACTTATAAACTGACTTTTGACCTTTTTTAATGCTGAAATAAGTTGAGAACAAAAACACCTGTAGTAAACAGTGGACTGTAATGTCACTGGACATGTTATTTGACGTCATCCATAGAGCGCGCAAAAATGGCGGCGTTGAAACAGCTCAAAATTATTCTCAATTTTAAATATTTTTTTAAACTTGATTACAGCACTTTTGAACATAATTTATATTTTATCTAATTCCGTTTTGAAAAGTCAAATTTTACATCAATTTCTGACGTTATGAATCGTTCCATTTTTCATAACTATCCTACAACAGTTGCGTAAAGTAGTTACGTAATGACTTTACATAACTGGCCTTGTTTCAGAGCTAATCAATTATACTTATCTGCGTACAATTAAAAGAATGATTTATTATTTAAAATAAACAGCATTGACAGAGTCTTTAATATCAAAGGGTACTATAGCACTCAGGATATCACTGCTTGAGTACATTTTTAAAAATTATTTTGACGTTTTGTGAAAATTTGATATTTGTTTATTTCAGTGCACTCTTGTTTCTGTAGTAAAGATAGATGGTCATGAATCACAGTCATCTGAATTTTGTGATGCAACGTGAGAGATGTTCTCATTCAAAAATATAGATAAAATTATTCTGATGGAATTAGATAAAATTTTGTACAGAACACGTTATGAAAAGCCATATTGTTTGACTCACGTAATTTGCAAAACTCGCTACGCTTGTTTTGGCAAATATTACGTTTCGTCAAACAATATGGCACTTTTCATAACTAATTATGTAAATAACCATTTTACTATGTTATAGCGACGTAAACAGTGGATTGAAAATATAAAATAAATTCATTAATATACCCTTTTGTAGTGAAAGTGTCGATTTTATCGTCGAATCTAAGTGGAAGTATTTATTAAATTTGCCTTGTTTATTTTTGTATGAATGTTTTTTGATGAAGACTTCCGAATAGACTTATTATGATTCAATTTTGAAAAACATGTATAGATTATTGAAAGTAAATACAATACACGGCTGCAGATTTTTTTTTTCAACTCTCAAGCATCTTTAGAGCGTTGTTCTTTTCTTACGATAATCCTTGTTGTGGCCAAATGGAAAAAAAATTATTGATCACAAAACTCAGATTAACTATATTGCAATGTTGAATCCAGCAGTGATAGCCCAATTTTACATTTTAGAAAGTTCAACGATCAACTAATCTGCACACCCTCAAATGCATGCAAACTTATACATTATTTAACTTCTTGACGTTATATTTGGGGTGCTTTGAAACACTCTTATCACATATTGCCAGTACCACAATTCACCCTTGCGTAGAACTGCATTTCAAATTTAAATTCAAATTCGAAACATACTGTCTCATATATTATTGATCTAACAAATTTCCTCCGTCTTTTTTGAAGCAAACGTGGAAGTGGAGAGAGTAAAATAGTGATTTACATAAAAACAGTGTGAAGTTGAGCATTATGACATGAGGCCAAATATTTGGTGAGAAAATTAGACAAGATACTAAAATTGTGGGCTTGTTTTTCTACGGCCTTCAATCTCCATATTTTGATAATTATTAAGCACTCAGCTAGGGAAACCAGAGTGCAAGTTGATATATAGTCTCAACAAAGTATAGACTTTACATACGACCGTAGAAAACAGACTTGGATCAATTTGAATAGCATTTCGTGATGAAAATCGATTTGATACAAATTTTATTTGAGATATAGAATTTAAAACAGTTTCGGAAGAATTTACTAATAATATAAATACTATTATCAGAACGAGTGCCTACTTGTGGAGACACACGTAGCTGATATGAGACAATTCTAAAGTTAGTGTGCAACGATCCAGTATAAATTTTTCCTTCAAGATATTCGAATTACCAATTTGCGCCATCCTAGACACACAAAAACTTTCAGCAAGCAATCAATACATCGGAAGCAGGTAGAAGAGGGTTGCAAGTCTTGTAGAATAAATAACAGGATAAGCTGCGATCCTAGTTGGCGGCTACTCCCAGGTGTCCGCCAAGTCACGCGGGGCTGTGATGAACGGTCCAACCCCGCGCGATGTCGGATTATCAAGGGTTGTGGTAGGGCTTGAACCGTGAGGGTATTTTTGGTCAGAGATGACTCGCTCCATTCTCAGAAAAAAATGTGTGCGAAATTTATCGATAAGATATTAAATATTGTAACTTGAAATAAATAGGAACTCAAAAATTTGAATAGTTTGGACAATTTATAGTACGTTAAGACCAAATTCTGACCCGTATGAAAAATTGCAATATTCTATTCCTGATATGCATTTTCATAACCTTCGCATACAATCGGCTTTATTGCTTGAATATTGGCCCATTCATTTCTTGCAGTAATTAATTTTCTCTTCGATGGCGATTTCACGAATAATTTAGTATTAATCTAGATGATATTCCGAAGATTCATACTCATTATATATTCAGGAAAATAGATAAGTTCAGTAATACTGAAATTTATATAGCGTTGAAAGCATGGGTAAAGTAATCAACATGCGATGTAGTCATTACCGGTTTCCTATCGAATGTTACAAATAATTCATTTTATATTAGATGAATATTATTATTGATAAAGGAAAGTATTAAATGTACTTATTCGACATTGTCAATTGCATTAATGGCATCTGTAGAAAACGTAATTTTCTCTGAATAGAACGTATTGAATTAAATTTGTGTAATAAAGTAAGTACTAGTGTGTAATATAGGGTAATTTTCATAATTCTATTTTTGTATCGAAATGTGGGTCAGAATATCGGATTGAATACTTTTTCCAAAAGCATTAAATCAATTATATTCTGTTAAAGAAGAGTGTTACAAATTATATATTTATTCCTATTTATCTACTTTCAATATCTAATTTTCCCCAATTCGATAATATAACATGTATACAGGAATTTGAAAATCAAATATTGACAAGTATCACTTTTAACAGTTGCTTACCACACATGAAAAACACATAAAAATGTGGAAAACTCTTCAAATCATAAACTATTTTTGCAAAGAATAATGTCGTTGCTGCTTCAAAGAACGACAAATCAACAAACACACTTTCCCATCCACAATAGTGTTGAAAAAAAAACAATCCAAGAAATTATATTCTTCTGACGATCACAACATCAACATAAGAAACACAATTTTTGACTTCAAGACTTTATTGTTTCCTAGGAGGCGCGCGGGGGACAGGGAGGCACGTAGAAACTCCCTTTTTTCGATTTTTCGCCTATAACTCGGAAACTATGTATCCTAACGATAAGATTACTTCATACAAAATTAGAGCTGATAAAATTTGCTACAAGATATTGCCCACTAACTTCTTCGCTACCTTGCATAATTTCCGAAATATCTGCGCTTGAAATTCACAAATTTTGAAAATGAAAATTGCCTCACGTTTTTTGCCCAAGTCAACTAGCAAACTATTCAGCTCTTCATTCTACAAAAAAGTCATGCGAAATAAAGTCGTATAACATCAAATTTTCTTCAAGAATATTTAATATTCAACTTTTATCCTCAGTCGTTCAAAAGTTAGAGCAATTGAAACTTCATGTGAAAAGAGTAGCACTGCAGTGTTAGATGGCTATACGAGCCTATCATCAAGCATCAAGTTTGCTGAGCAGCAAAGGAGGTACCGCCTCATCAAGTCAGCCGATGTACATTTTAATCAGAAGACAGTCATAACTTTAAAGCAGAATACTACTGGGGATAACACCTCTACATCTTCACGTGAACAAAGGGGCGCTTAGTAGTACCTTAATGCTCAGCAGAACAAAATCATTTAAGCCCGGAGATCGTGTTGGACATCTAGAGATCCCAAAGGAGATACCAACCAATAGATTAGCCATGCCTATATGTGATCTCATGTTGACAAAGTATAGTTTTGAACACACGTACAGGGTCATTATAACAGACCGCAAGATATGGGCAATAGGAGGACCTAACTTCAAAAGAGGCTCCTTGTCCTGGTTCACGGATGCTTGAAAATTAGAAAGTGGTGAAACTGGAGTAGGAATATCCGGACCAAGAACTCAAATTTCTGAGTCTTTAGGTAATAGCGCCCTAATATTCCAAGCAGAAGTATATGCTGTAATTCTTTGCGCCAGAATAAACCTGGATAAAGGTTTCAAAGAAGCAACAATCAATATATTAGCAGACAGCCAGGCTGCTCTGAAAGCTATAGGTGCCCACACCTGTCAATCAAAGTTGGTCTGAAATTGCAGAAACACCCTGCAGCAACTGGCAATAAAAAACCATGTAATTCTTTGGTGGGTGCCAGGGCATGAATGGATATAATACAATGAAGACGCGGATGCGCTTGCTAAGAAGGGAGCTGGTTTACCATTTTGCGGACCTGAACCTTTTTGTGGTCTTCTAAAGAGTCACATAAAGAAAGAATTGAGAGTATGGGAGGATATTGCAAAAGCCTCATACTGGGACAATGTCAAAGGCAATAAACAGGCAAAACGCCTTCACCAATAAACTTGAAGGAGATACTTTCTCTCAGCAAAGGGGACCTAAGAACCTTGACAGGTCTTCCAACTGGTCATTGCCCTTTTAATTACCATTCATACAAAATTGGTCAAGCTGAGAATAATATATGTCGTCTATGTCTAGAAGACGAAGAAACTTCAGAGCAAGTGCTGTATGAATGCGCAGCTATAGTCTCTCATAGTAAATTTCACTTTGAAAAGGCATTCGTGTCGGCCAACATTGTGAGAGATTCTAGTCCAGGAAAGATACTAAGGTTCTTTAAAAGCTTCAATATCACACAGGATTAAATAACTAGGGCTACATTACAAAAGATTTTTAGATCGCAGTGATACAGGTGGTTGGATGCACAAGCCCTTCATTAATAATAGTATTAAGAATTAAGCAGGAAGACTTTCTGTCAAATATTCACAATAAAAGTTGGCTGGTTCACATGCTGTTGCTGTTATTGGTGAGGACGTCGACCTAATTGTCTTGTTGCTGGTCAAGACTTCTACTAGCCACGACATAATTCTTGCCTATTATACCACAAGTAGTTGGAGTATTATCTATTATTTTTGTGGTGCTATCACGAATGTTTATTGTGCTTGCGTTTGAATACCACGAGTGTGCAGCACAAGTGGTATTCACAAGCACAAAAAACATGAGTGATGGCACCACAAAAATAGTCTATAATACTTCAACTATAAATGGTATATGGAGGACTATTCCAGGAGTCAAACCATTTTTTTTAATTAGTTTTCTATGAATCTAGTAACAACTCACGTAATTTTCATAGGAACGAGTAAACAAACTTCTATCAAACTGAAAAATTAGAATTTCTTGCATTTTCTCTGACGAATAATAGAGAAATATATTGCGTCTAGATATGGAAACTAGTTCAGAAAGGTTTGGTGATAGATCAGAAGATAAAATTGATGGAGATATTCAGAAAAATATTCCATTAAATACGAAGAAAGCACAAACTGGAGGTATCCACATCTTTGAGTAAAATACTCACTTTGACCACTAGTGTAATACCCGATGGTATTTTTACACGTCCAAATACTCACTGATATGCACCGTTTCTATGGCAATTCAGCATTGTTAACCTTGTTATAAATACTACGAATGGAATAGTATCAATATTCCATTTTACACTCTTCTTCTTCTTCATCTGTTAAAAAAGGGGATACATCTTCGAGGATGACTGGTAGAGGATCAATGTCTTCTTTGTCATCCCCATTGTTCTAGAAGGGGTTCCTATTAAAACAGTTCTCCTGGAAGTTTTGGTAGGTAAGGGAACATTTGAGAGATGCTTTTTCGCATCCGCATTTCTTCACATTTCACAATTCTTTGTGTACCGAGTGAAGTTGTCTTAATCAACCGCTGTTGCTGTTATTGGTGAGAGTATCGACGTAATAGTCTTATTGATGATCAAGACAACTGGTGACCACGACATAATTTTTATCAAGTCTGCACGTGGAAAGATAAAAACATCATTGGCATCTACTCAGGAGCTTCAGACCCAGGGGCTGCGAGACATTTGATTTCTTCACGCCTTCACTGAGTGTGATACCCCCTTAGCAGCATTCCGAAAGAATAATGTACTCAGCAAAATGCATTTGAAGTCTCCAAGCTTCCAAGAAACTGCTGCAGTTTTCTCAGACTTCTCCTCAGCTAAGGATGATATGGAACTCCATTCAAAGAGAAATCTCTGAATGCTTACCACCACCAATCCTCAATCAAATCAGTTGTCAATATCAAACCGGGCATCTCATGCCCTCCACCAACTGAGGGAGTAACGAAACAACATCCTCTCAGAACATATCACCGAGCTCAGCTGTGGCTGAGACATGAGCTGCGTCCTCATATGTATAAGTAGGGCTAACTTCCAATAAATTTCAAGCCTCGGTGCACAGTGAGCAGCAGCAAATGAAATATTAAAGATGATTTTTTGTTGGTACACAAAGGATTATTCCTCCACCAAATGCGGATGCAAAAAGGCAGCTTTCAAGTGTTCTCCTATCTACCAAAACTGCCAGGGGAACTGTCTTAATAGGAACCCCTTCTTGGATAATTGGGATGAAGATGAAGATATAGATTCTCAACAGATGAAGAAAAAGAGTGTTGAATGAAATCATGATGGAAATCATGTTGTGGTCACTAGGTGTCTTGACCATCAACAAGACTATTAAGTTGACGTCCTCACCAATAACAGCAGCAGCGCTTGATTTGGACAATTCCACCGCCATGTCTTCAATAAGAATATCCGCATCGCTTTGTGCTTGAAGTGTTCTGACTCCATGTGCCTGTAGTTTGAACTTCAGCAAGTTTATCAGCTGATTTTCATAGTGGACATTTGACAGGAAGTCTTCCTGCTTCATAATAGGGAATACGGATGGGATTCAAATTTGGTTCAAATATTTTCATTCCGATTTTTTATTGGCCGGACATTTATACTGAACCATCATTCTGGTAAATAATATCTTTCCAATTGCTTAAAATTGATAAATAAAGGTGCAAATAGAGCGAGGGAAATTCAAAGTTTTAAAACGCAACACCATTGGTTAGAACGAAACGTGACGTCAAATACTATGTCAACAAATGCGCACTGCTTACATTTGTATGGCATTGCAAGCTTTTGATTGGAAAACATGGTGATAATGAGTGGGTTGTTAATTCATTTATTCTTTAAGTGTAATTTTAGCATCCTAATGAGATTATAAGTCATTAAAGACAGAGTGATTTTGTAAAAGCACAATCGGATAATCTGCCAAGAATAGATCCATCCATGATGTCGTCTTATTTTCTTTCAAACCCAAATTTTACGTCCGCTGAAGTAAAAATAGTGAACACTGCAAAATAATTATTCAATAATAACACATTATGTACGCTATTCTAATAAATACAATCCGAAATATAATGAGCAATAAACATAACCTATAATTTTTGTTTATTTTAAAACGAGCAAATGTCAAACGCAGCCGCATACATACACTGTATTTTATTGCTCAAACTAATCACATATAATGTCATTCATGATCTTTCAAATTTATTATAATACTTCATCTCTTCTGATAACCTTACATCATTTCTTACGTATTTTAAATCCTGTCTGGATTCGAAGAAAGACTTTATCAGGTACATTTCTGATAGTATTTTGCATTCAAGCACAATGCAATAATTATAAACTGACTTTTGAGCTTTTTTGATACTGAAATAAGTTGAGAACGAAATCACCTGTAGCAAACAATGGACTGTAATGTCACTGGACATAGTATTTGACATCATCAATAGAGCGCGCAAAAATGGCGGCGTTTCAACAACTCAAAATTATTCTCAATTTTGAATATTCTTTCAAACTTGATTACAGCACTTTTAAACATATATTCTTTACTATGTTACTATGAATTGAAAATATAAAATAAATTCATGGATATACCCTATTATGACTGTCTCCTGATTGAAATGTATATCGACTGACTTGCCGAGGTTATACCTCTTTTGCTGCTCAGCAAACTTAGTGCTTGATGATGGATTCGTATAGCTATCAAATACTACAGTGCCACTCTTTTCATATAAAGTATTAATTGCTCTGAGCCACGACTTCATTCCGCATGACTTTTTTTGTAGGATAAAGAACTGAAGAGTTTGCTAGTTAAATTATGCCAAAATTTGTGAATTTTGAGCGCAGATATCTCGGAAATTATGTAAGATAGCGAAAAGATTAATGGGAACAATCTTGTAGCAAATTTTATCAACTTCAATTTTGTATAATGATCCTATCGCTAGGATGCATAGTTGCTGAGATATAAACGATCACTCGAAAAAGAAACTTTCAACGTGTCTTCCTGTCCCTCGCTAGCCTTTCTTTCAGTATGTTCGCCTTCTACCTAGTCCAAACAAAGTTTCGAAGTCAAAAATTGTGCTCCTTGTGTTTTCCCTACACCTCTCTTTTGAGCATTCATTGACTGGACTAAATCGTTAGTGATAACGAAACTCATACTTCATTATTAGATTTTTCTCACAGAGGGAGAAAATGCATCATTCTTAACCCATTGTACGATTCTGAGAACCTGTATAATTCTAGAAACAACTATTGCAAACATTCATATGTTTCTATTCTTGTCCATCTTTGTATGATAAAGTAACAAATATTTTCATAATAAGTATAATACGTCACTTTCAGAAATATCGTGACAATGTATTCCTATCATGATCGGCTGTCAAAGATTCAGCAAAAGAAAAAGAAGTCGTTGAAATTGTTCCAAATTCAGCCAAGTCACGTATCGTTCCTCATTGTGTCTCAACCATCAGAAATCAATTACATTATGACCCTCTTTCACACTATCTAGAGTCCTCAGGGCCCACTTCGACAAATAAAACTAGAAAGATTGTTATTAATAAGAGCGATTAATCTCTCTCTTCGCTGGTCAGCGAAATGTTTAAGCTTATTATTAACGACAACACATTAGTTGCATTCTAAGCTTATTGCAGTAGGAGGATTTGCAAGGAATTGAAATAATGCAGCTCTGGAATTATGAGATTAGTTATTAAATTTTCAAAAGAAGAAAAATTAGTAATGTCGTCTTAGTAATCCCGAGGATTTTCCTCGAGTTTTATTTTTAATCCCGATTGTTGCTTTGTCTTCAACCTCTTGTGGCATTTCGGCTTTATCTCATCAACGAGACATTGGGCATTATTCTCTTTTTTCATTATGCTTTTAGGTTGCTTTTATTTCCTAGAAGCACTTTCAGGCTAATATGCTTCCAAATTATGAACGATGAAAATTGATCCATCATTCTTGGTTCGATTTTTCATTCATTTACTATCAAATAAGTATAATATTTGTAATTATCTGTTGATGAAATTCTGTTATAATTTCTGATAGGAAGAATACCCTTTGATTGGGTAGCAGCTATAGTTGCGTCATCCCAACTATGGGATGAAATATGTTTTGCGTAGAACGACTAATTACTCCTGGTGAAATTGGAACTTGCTAATTGGAGTAAGTTATTAACGTACAACGATCTCCAACACGTGTCATCTGTACGAGCCGAGTTCCACCCCTAATTACAATTTATAACAATGTTCACAAACAAAAATCACACCGTAAATCATCCGTAAGGTCTCCCAAATTCAGATGTCACTAAAAGGCTTTAATTCCTGAGCGCCATTTTGCTCATTATAACGCATACTTCTTTTTATTTCACAATGTGTGAGGTCTGTTCAAATTATTCCCGTTTATTTGTATAGTCGTAATATTTTCCCACTAGAAAAACGTGAAATCTGGGTTTTAAATCGTGTTAAACTACACAACAAAAGAAAAACGCTAAACCACGGCACTTTGATAATTTATACATGGCAGAATTTATAATACGCTCTGGAATAATCCGGTTAATTACGTGTAATGAGTCATCCGGTATCACCTTTCTGACCTACGCCAAGTCTATGGATTGTTCTAAATTTAATGGCTTCTAGCGTAATGAATTCGGTCCGGAGCAATTTGTGTCGCAGACCGACAATAAATTGACAAATAAATTCCCTAGAAGCTCGCCTATTAAATTCTGAATATCGATGAATATATATGTCATCATTTATTTCCATTTATTTCCAAAGGCGGCACAGTGACTCGAGCCATCTCAGGAACGTCATTCCGGGAACGCTCTCAAAATCACTTAAGTAATTGAAGTCAACTCGGAAGTGTCATTTCGGGAACGCTTTCAAAATGACCAATAGCTATAACAAATATCACTTTAGTAATTGAATAGTTATCTCGGGAACGTCATTCCGGGAACGCTCTTAAAATGACCAATAGTTGTAACAGATATCACTTTGGTAATTCAATTCATCTCGGGAACGCCATTCAGGGAACGCTCTCAAAATGACCAATAGTTATAACAGATATCACTTTGGTAATCGAAGTCATCATTTTCATTTTGCTCTACTAAATTCATTCTAGCTGACTTTAACGACAACAAATAGTTTTCTTTTATTAATAGGAGCATTTTTGAGATCAAAATATTATACTCATAATATAACTGCTCCAATTCATTTCATGAGATCTAATGAATTATAGCTGGAAGTATTACAGGATCACAAAATTATCTTAGTACATTCAATAGTGATACTCACAACAGCAAAATAATTGTTTTTGTGCTCAATATATGCATATAACAAAATCATAGTATCTGATTCTGTATGAATCTCAAGAACATGAAGTCTGTAATATCCTCACTTCTCCAAGTTATTATCACAGAGAAACTCAGCTCAGCAAAACGGAATAGCTCGTGATGACAGTAGAGAAAATGAGATGCATGTTCAAATAAGACATTGAGATTAGGTTAAGCACGTTGGTTCACCATCGTCGAATATATTAGCCTTCCCAATGAACGTAGTCTTAGCGAAAGCCACACTTCAACGTGAGAAATAGACAGCATGGATCATCGGGTTGGAAGACTGAAAAGTTGGCAACCAATCAGAGCTTGAACATTCATCTCACATTTTTGTGTCAGATTAACAAATTCCGGTGGATATTCTATATTTCATTCCATCTCAACTCACAAATTATGTTCGCTTTGACAACTGTGGGGCATCAGATATTTGTGTTGTAAGCAATTTATTCACTAGGTTTTTTTTTGCAGGTGGATACCCCAGATAGTGTACTCCAGAGTGGCTTAGAATTCGGTCCAGACATTGCTCAGCATACGGTGTTGCGATCTATGGTCGACCCGAGGGACTACGACAGATTGCGACACCTCCAGATGAATGGGGGTGCTTCGAATAGCTTTGAAGAAACCATCCACAGGGTGAGTACGAACCCTTTTGCCTTTTTGTCATTTATCTTTACATCCCTGCCGGCTTAAAGCCGGACTCATCCAACCTTTTTTTCGTTATGCGAATATAGACGGTTGCTTCCATCCCCATTCTTTATTTGATGATGAATAAAATATATTCACAATTTCGGATCAAATAATACTGGAGAATCGGTAATCCACTTAGCCATGGAAGAAACAATTGAGAACATGAAATTATTATTTTCACAAAAAATATAGGATATAATTTCTTTACTTGATCGTTCCATCTTTATTACAAGAAATTTAATGTTTGCCTTCAATGTATCACAATTTCAGCAGATAAATGAAAATTTAATTAACTTACATAATATATTATTGATGGATATTGCGATATAATTCATTTACTTCAAGTTATATTCAGCGGTGTAAGAATGGTTTAGTTACAATTCCGTTGGCGTGTTAAAGTTCTTGAACTCTTCTTGAGCTTCAAATTCACCAGCTACGTTTTGTAGTATAACAGAATAAATGAATTTTCGACCAAAAAGTGAATTTAAATAAGGATGCATACAATATGTATAGATACCACGGGATATATGTCACATTTGACCTCTAAAATCGCAACTAGTGCTGAAAATTATTATCATAAACATTAAGACAATTCTGAATAATACGAACTAACGGCTTGAGGAATGTTGGCTGACTTTCTGGCAAACTTCCACTGAAGTAAGCTTTATCTAGGTGATCGCATATGTTCAGATCATTATACACACTCATATGCAGCCTACTCTGCTTAGAGTTCGTAATCAAAGCTAGTATTTGGTAAGGTATATATGTTTATGACGCAGTCTATATATTACACATTATATCTATAGTTTATTCAGGTTTAGATTGGTCCAGACGTCGTCTCGAAGAGAGCACGATTTACACATACTGAATGCAGAATTAAAAAGACTTTAGCAATAAATAAAAGCGACTAATATGTTCATTCATAACGATAGATTCAAAAACTATTTCTTAGGCGATCATAACAAAAAAGGTGTTTCTATGTCTCCTTTTGCAGCCGTGAAATTTTACATTTTTGTACACATCTGTCAAATTTTAATTTTTTGGACTGATCAGTCAAACACTACTTTTTTGGGACTGATCTGTGAAAAACTACTTCCTTAACATTTTATACTTATTCATATGGGCTGCTTGATGAACTCTTTAAGATACAGTTTTCGCCGAAATACATATTATATTCCTCCGTCACCTTAATAGTTCGTGCAATTCAAGAAATTGATACGCATTTTTCCCAAATGTCACTTTGATTAGAAGACAATAAAATAAAACAATTTCAACGGCAGCTGAGATTTACAATTGCAATGTCTTAGAAATAACTATATGAAATTTTGTGGCTTTGGATTATTTCTTGATGATCGCCCAGAGAACCTAGTGTGCACCTCTCACCTGATTTGCAAACCGAAGCCCAAGATTCGGCCAGAAAAAATAACCTTTACGGCCTTGATACACAAATAACTATTTCAATGTAATAAAAACTACTTTTGATTTCAAATTCTGTATATTTATTGAAAAGTTTGACGTTTCGATCCTTTGACCAAGGATCTTCTTCAGAAAACAATGATACAAAATAAAACAAGGCAAGTAACTAGATACTAAAAATATACAGAATACTAGATGTGATAACGTGGATATCACACCTAAACAAAAAGAATAAAATTCTTCGACATCCACTCAAGGCTTGAGGAAAACTACGTGAAAACCCCAAACAGAGGAATATGTTCTACTTGGTACAGCTCCGCACACATCCCAAATCACAAAATACACGACATTTCAACAAGACAGCGTAGCTCTACTCTTTGCTATTGGTTTGGCTTACAACTGCAGTGTCAAATAGTCTTCAGTGTACTTTATAATCCAAAATGTACACAGAACTACACCAACTAAAACATAGTCATTATGAATGTGTGTTATTGATTACAGAAAGCCAAACATTTGATAATTCAAAACCATCAGTATGGTTGAAGTTATTTGGATGTTTAAATATCTCAATTGCTCCTCTAACCAATCTACCATGAATCGATGGGCATCTTGAGACTATTCTTGTTTCTTCAAACTTGATGCCATGCAAAAACACGATGGCATGATCAGCTACAGAAGATTTATTTGGATAATTCAATTTTATGCATCTCCTATGTTCAGCAATGCGAGTGTTCACAGTTCGGCCTGCCTGTCCAACGTAGACTTTCCCACAGGAAAAGGCTCTTCGACCCTAGTCCCCTAATATTATTGTTGAGGATACTAGCGTGAGTAAATATTATGTTCCTTCACCTTTTGTGAGCAATGTTTCAGAGAAGATCGGAAGGATGTTGTCAAGATATAATTTCAAAGTTTTCTTCGCTCCGGTAATGGAAATCAAGCAGTTCATGGGACCTGTAAAGGACGTGATTCCCCTACAATCTTCGGGCATTTATAGGATCCCTTGTACCCGTGGGAAAGTCTACGTTGGACAGACGGGCCGAACTGTGAACACTCGCATTGCTGAACATAGAAGATGCATAAGATTAAACCATCCAGATGAATCTTCTGTAGCTGATTATGCAATCGAGTTTTTGCATGACATCAAGTTTGAAGAAACAAGAATAGTCTCAAGATGCTCATCTATTCATGGTAGATTGGTCAGAGGAGCAATTGAGATACCTAAACATCTAAATAACTTTAACCATACTGATGGTTTTGAATTATCAAATGTTTGGCTTTCTTTTATCAATAATACACATATATAATGACTATGTTTTGGTTGGTGTAGCTCTGTGTATATTTTGGATTATAAAGTACACTGAAGACTATTTGACACTGCAGTTGTAAGCCAAACCAATAGCAAAGAGTAGCGCTACGCTGTCTTGTTGAAATGTCGTGTGTTTTGTAATTTGGAATGTGTGCGGAGCGGTTCCAAGTAGGACATATTCTTCTGTTTGAGGTTTTCACGTGATTTTTCTCAAGCCTTGGGTGAATGCCAGAGGATTTCATTCCTTTTATTTAGGTGTGATATCCACGTTATCACATCTGGTATTCTGTATATTCTTAGTATCTAGTTACTTGCCTTGTTTTATTTAGTATCAATGTTTTCTGAAGAAGATCCTTGGTCAAAGGATCGAAACATCAAAGTTCCCAATAAATATACAGAATTTGAAATCAAAAATCGTTTTTATTAAATAAAATTCTGAAAAATGTATAGGTTATTATAATGTAGTCTCCATTTAGGCTCGTATACCTCATCCAACGCTGCTTGAGTTTGTTGATCCCTTCTAAATAATAGATTGAGTCCTTCTCTTTAAAATAGACACTTGTTTCTGCAATCACATCCGCGTTCAGGTAAAAAAAAAACCACCTTCCATTTTTCTTCCATTGGGAAAACCAAATCTGGAAAAGTGGGATTCTAAACGAATTCAGAACCCTAATTCCATCAAACTTGCGACTATAACTCCAGAGAAGTGAGCTGGTGCGTTGTTGTAAAGGGAGAGTGCTTTTTCTTTGGGCCAATTGTGAACGTTTTTCTGGTAGTTCAGTTCTTCCCTCCCAAACAGTCGACAAGGATTGTCTTGTGAATCTCAAAATGCAATCACCGTAGTCCATCTAGCTGAAGATTCGGTCCTCGCCTTTTTAGCGCATTTTTTGTAAAAAAGCGCTATTATATTCACTTTGGCTGTCTGGCTGGCTGGCGTGACGCTGAGTTCTTAGCATTTATACTATTTACAGGCAATTCAAGCTCAGTGATTGTGGGAGATTAAATTATTCAATTATTTGTTTCAAGTGAAACAATGCCCATAGATATATTTGACATTAGGGATATGGCAACTAAAATATATTCAAGTAGATAAAAATTTAGTTACAACTTTAGCCCTCGGTGTCACTATTATAATGTACAGTTGTCAAATCTGTCCGGGATTTATTCAATGACTTGTTGGACGCGAATTTGAAGCTTATTAGAATGAATTATTATTATTGGATGAAAATTTGTTCACTTTTGGTGTTTTTTTTATATAGCTTTGATAAAGATCAAATTATTATTTTGAGGTACAGCACTTGACCTCCCGTCAGTCAATAACTAAACAATGAAGATTAAATGGTATTTTTGAGTTTGTACATGCATAAATTATGTTCCTATCAAATAGTCAACTTGAAACTAGTACTAAATGGAAGCTGCTGTTTCGTAAGTTTTCCCAAACTGCTTGATTTCAAGCTCAGTAATTGTGGGAGATGGTAATTTGCGAAATCTTTGAAGTAACAAGCATTCATGAGCTGTCAAGAATGCGCTTTCATCATCTAGATGATTCTTCAATTTTTTAGATACAGGCTCTTCGCCGGCAATTCATTGTTCAAACTGTTTTCCAGTCTCAGTTCCAATCGGAAGTCCGCATTTTGAACATTTTGCACATTTACCATAAAATATTTTCATTTATTAATAAAAATGAATAAATTTTGATGAAATCCTGCACTCATTTGTTTATCGCTGTTCTGAAGAACAAAACATCAAAATAAAATTAATTGAATGGTTATTCAACATTATTTACGCGAATAAAATAATCATTCATTCTCATGAAGAATTTCGTGTTGACCAGTGGCAAGCCTGTATATGCCATAAAAAAATCCCTTTTTCAACACCCTGTATATAACATTGAATACAACTCTAATACTTTAGTAATTCTAAATCGAAACAAGTCCATGTAGACGTTTCCAAGACATTTCTGCAAGTATTTCTTGAATAAAACATCGTCTAGAAGATATACTTGAAGAAAGTTGGATACAAGGAGTATAAAAACTCGTCCGATAACATATTTAATATCGACCGCGAATCAGTTTTGCGTATATCTCACAAAACTTGGGACAAGTGGTACCTACTGCGCTCATAAACTGTCCGATCGTAAAAATTCACCAATCGAATCGCAGCTCGTACGATGACCGCTGAAAGCTGAAGGCCGAAAGTTTTCAGTCGTAAAAGCCGTGCGCGCAACGGTTTGCGGTGACATTTTGATATAGATGTTATATGGATTAAGCCGTGAACGTAAAGGCTGGGATAAACTGCCCGCTAGCACGCAGTTCATTTTTCATGCGCTGCAGCCGATGCAGTTTGTAATTTCCTTTGTTAACACCACTTCCTTTTTATACACTCGACGTGATGGTGAACTAATGAAGAAGTAATTTCTTTATCTGCACTCATGAAAGAGATTGCGGGAGGAAGATAATTTCAGCTGGTAATTAAAATTATAATGGGATCTTATTTCCAGTTTGAATATAATTTTTCTTACACTGATGTCAAACTCATACAAGAGGCATAGTACATGCTTAAGAAGTAAAACTTTTTTGTCGACCGTGGTGGATAATGAAATTTCGACGTTAGTTTTATTTTCTTAATTAATTAATCAAATGTCATTTCATGTTTTAAATTCATCTTTGCCAAATCATTTTGTGAGTTTGTTTGAAGATTCCTAACACTCTTTTATATCAACTGAAGGCCAAAACAAAATGTCACGAAACAAAACCTACAAAATTGACATTAATTTTCCCTGTGCAGTTCGTTAACTAATTATTACTGCCAGAAACTTCTTGAACAATATACACTTCAGTTGAATTTATTTCACCATGAATGTAATCAATATAATTCAGCGTGAAACGTGCAAGCAGATTAGGTTACAAGCACGTAAATCTTCAACGTAAAGTGATATACAGACAGATCCGAAATCTAATTCGAATCTTGATTACGCTACCCCTTTTCCGCACATTCCAGTAGCAATAACAACAGCCGTATACTCGAGTTCCTGTTTAACATTATTACATGCAATACAATATTTCACTGTAACAAATAACGAAACGTAAATTCATCATCCGTTTTAACAGAGGAAAATACTGGATTCAAATTATAATGGGTGATATTAGTAGACATCAAGAGGTGGTTCGTCATCTCTGATCGTTACAAAAATGGTGTGCAAAATCAGTGCATGAGAATAAAGGAATAAATCTTCCTATTAGTAGTTGGTATCGTTACCACCGCCAACATCACATTTATTATTTTGCAATCATAAAATATTCCTAGTTACTGCTAGATTTGAGAGCTACAATATTTGTACTTTTCGCGCCTTTGAGTTCCTTTGATTAATCAGTGGAAAAAGATTTCATACAAAGCTCATCACAAAAACAAGAATGATAATGATAATAATGTTATTCATGGGCAAATTTGTCTTTGTTTCAGTTGAAAATCCAAGAAGCTTTAAAAAAGAAGGAAAAATTTCACCGCGAGCATGAAGAGGTATGTAATAAATTCTCATAATCTTTAGAAAGTAGAGTATTGTACTGTGTGAGATATACATATCATTTTCTCGTAATAAACTGCAAAATGGCAGTATATATACCTGCCCTTAATTGAGATATGTGACTCAAGTTGCCTCCCATCTAACAGCGAAGCTAAGGACTTTAATTATCCTTTAATGAAACGAAACTACTCTCGTAAACTACTAGATACATGGGCATAGATCGTAGGTTCTATGCTTAGCTGCCAAACATATTTTAGCTGCGATAGCTCATATAATCTAATGCATCCTCAACGATATTGTTAGAATTTGGAGCGAACCAAAATGTAAATAATTTTCATGTGACTGAAAGCTAAAAGACTAAAAGATTAAAAACAGAGTTGAGCCTCAATTATATTCTCTTAAAAAATATTAATCGATACGTACGTGATACGTTTTTATTGCAAATCTCTTTGTTATAATAATGTTCTCCAGGAATTATGTAAATTTGGATTTCCATAAAAAATTTCGAAATGACATTATCACAAAGCTTTTAATCTGTTATGAATATTTATTATCTTTTACGTCATCATATCGAATCACCGTTTTGGAACGGAGCAAATACTGGAACTGAGCGTCAGTCAAATTAAAGAAAGTGACTGCTTGCATCTTCGTTCAGACTATTCAAATTTTAGGTGACCGTATGATACCGTGAGTACGTTCCACTAGGCGACTGCAACACTCAAGTCACCTCAATAACCGTTCCACAAGACAATCATGGTTTTTGCGTTCAATATGAAGCTCACAGCGCCTGCGATCAAAAAGTTACGTTAATTACAAACTATGTAATGTGTTACTTATCGAAACTAAAATTTAAGGGACAACCATCGATATGTACTTAATAAGAATTGAAGAAATCTGAGAAGTTCTTTCGTGAGACATCAGTGCTAATTTTTCTTGAAAGGAAATCAGTCTGTCAGAAATCTAATCTAGTCTGAATTCCGAAAATAGTGACTAATTTCCAGGCTGCTGTCAGTCGTGAATCAAACGTAAGATCATTTCCTTTTGTCATTTGTCGGTAAAATTTCATTTTGTTTGCGTGCGAGGCAGAGTGACAGCAGGCCTTGTACAAGTTGCAACTTGAATATAAATCAGATAGTCGGTTGCCTTTTGCTGCATCCTACGCAATCTTTGATTTTCATTGCATCTAATGCAACTTCCTTCTACGTGGTTTGACTTAACATGCATGATTTCAACAGGGACGGGTCTTTTAAGCAGTCACTTACTGTTATTCATCATATAGAACTTTTACAATGAGAATAGAATACAATAGGACTCACAAAAACTGAGAAATCAAATACTTATTGATTCTCCCTTTTTTATGACTAAGGAAACGTTCATTGTGGGAATTTTCACTTGATTCAATTATTTAGAATAAATGCCTGTGCCTTTATTTCATCTTTCTGCTAAATTTATTTCTCTTCACTATTTTCTAGAAGCAACGTGATTCCTGTGGTCTCATCAAATTCCGCGTCGTTCGATTTAACTGCACCGTGGTGCACGAATTCATGTGTTCATTTATCTTCGTCGTTTTATCCTTGCTAGGAATTTATTCGCAAGAATAAATAGCTTGAAATATTGTCTATTCTGACACTACACATTGTTGGAATATAATAGATGGAGAATTTATTGGAGGAACTATATTACAAAGATTTCTCTTTGTGATTTGTCAAAATCCTCCTTACAATCTATCATATACAAATCTAGAATATAAAAATCGATTGATTTTATATTGGTTTTTTTCTGGATGCACAATAACAATCCATGAAAACAAATTTATTCTGTAAAATTCATTCACTTTATTTACCAGAGGATTACAGATTACATCTAATTCTATTCATTGTACTCTGATAGTATCTACTTAAATATAATGCAACCATAGTTTTGCAAATATTATGTTGAACATAGTTTTGTCATATACAGAGTGTAACAGAAATAAGTACATTAATTTTAACCTGCAGTAGATCTCTTCAAGCCTAACAATTTTTCTTGATAATTTTTTTCTGTAAGTCTCCTGGATATCGAGTGAAATTCATCAAAGTTTGGTCAAAAATTTCATAGTGCGCCTATGGTTAGAACTGAATGTTTCTCATGTTGGAAGAATGACAATTGTCGATTTAAATGATCATTTTGAAACTCTAAACCATCATAGTCTTATCAATCATTAATTTGAAACTGAAAGAATAACAGTATTTCAATAAAACACTGATATTCGCTCACCCCGCGTTGTATATGTTGCAAGAAAGATCAAATTTATCTCTGAAATCAACAATTTGGTATATTGGTCGTATTCATATGTTATTGTTGAGAAATTTCATTCCTATTTAGGAATTTCACTTATATTTTCAAATAGTTGGTACATTTCTTGAACATTAGATTGTCAGCACGAGTTCATTGCACTTTGATCAGCTGATTTGAATAGTCTGAATACAGCTTGTAACACAGTTAGAATATGGGTCAGATTGTGCTGCCATCTATGATCAACTTAAAAAGTAGTTGCTGCTGTCAGCTTACTTCATTACTGTTGGCTCTCAAACATAAAGAGAAAATCATTCAACGATTTATTTAAAGTGAACGGTGAAATATGAAATGGAATGCAATTCCACAATAATTAATTTAATGAATAACTCAACTGAAAATATTCCCGCAAAAATTGTAAGAGCTTATTCTTGAAAAACAGGAAACCTAACCTACAAATGTATCACACTGAGTTTGGTAATTGATTTTGAATATTTTTTGAAATATGAGATACAATATTGTATTTGTCCAACAGATCAATTTACGAGGCATACTTCATTGAAACGACCTGACTGTGAAGTTTGTAATAATATGAGAAAAAACTAATTCACAGCTGCTTCGTTTATAAATTATATGTATTTTATTCATTTCATCTCGTGTTTTACGTTCCAGGTAAACGATAAGTTCTCAATATCTCATAGTATTCTCATCATTATGTATAAGTGCACAATATTTTGGCATCAAATACATGAGCATAACCACAATAATTTAATTTTTGGCTGAATCTAGTCGTCCGGCAACCGGATGAAAATATTTTTTCAAATTGTCCCGGTAACCGGATAAATGATATATTTTTATTCATCCGGCTAGAAAAATGTATTATCAAGTGTCCAATTCTGCATCAATAAATACGGTATATCCTCGAAGTTACATTATATCTCTCCAAAACTCTTTTAAACCATGCTTTGATATTTTTATACTAGCTATATACTGAAGTATCCAAAGTGAATAAAATATAATTGGGAAGTATTTGAGCATCATAAAATGAATACTGATCCCAAGAGTAACTCATTTATTATAGAAATTCAAAATAGCCTTCAAGACAGAATTCATGAAAACAAATTCAAATGTCTTAAAATTATATTGGCTTCAATTACGTTATATATTAATATTCACATTTATCACACATCCATTATTCTTTTGTCAATCTTTTGAGTCTCGAACATTCCAAATGATACCAAACATAACAATAATCACAACCTATGCTTTCTTTCAATTTTGAGTATTTATAAATCAACTTTTGGAAGTTTTTTTTGAGAGTACTCTTTTACAACAGTTTTCCTCGCTTTCGTAGTGAAATATAGTTGTTGACATGAATTGAAGTTTTTATTGGACTGAATTAATGAATTACATGATTATTTGAATATAAACAGGAATATGACAGATCGATGTTTTTTGAAAAATTTAAAATCAGGTATAAATAAATTCATTCTATCAATTCACCTTTGCATGTATTCAAAGAAGTTCTAAAAAGATAAATTAAATTCTATCAAATATATGCAAATATACCAGAAACGACTTTAGAGAATTAATTTCATCACGAATTACTATCCCCACTGATATTTAATTGAATGACGGATAAAATATAGGCTATTGTTTTGCACGCAGAAAAAAAATAACCATACGAATAAGAATATCTTACTCCTCCGGTAGCCGGATCATTAGTCACTTCGTTAATTTTTAGTGAAAAATGACAGTTCTGAAATCGTTCCAAATAAATTCGCCGAACTAATCCTACACTGCCTGCGAAATCGCAGGTAGAAGAGCTTGACATTTTCACAGGTTTTAACTTTTGTGACGATAATAATTAGACGATTTTTTCCAAAATTTATTTGAAGGAATTGATCTGGAATTGATAGCTCACATATGTCGAAATCAATTGTTTCGTTTTAACCAGGATTGTAACTGCTACTGGATCCGATAATTATGCACCTGAACGGCTCGTTAAATTATAGGGGTTAAAAAATGCTGAAAAAAGATGAGAATTCGAGAAAAAGTTAGTAAGAAAAATTGTTATGCTTGACGGGTTCTATCACTGGTTAAAATTAATGTACTTATTTCTGTTACACCCTGTATATCTTAGTGATTGTACAATTCGTAAACGACTGTATTACTATTTTTTTTTTTAATTACTACTAACTAATGCTTTAGTACCTTAGTACATTGTCTTATTATATTATATTTCATTGTATATGTTTATTTGTTTCAAGTATTTTAAAATGTAAGCTGTGTTAAACTGGTTGTTTGCAAGGGCATATTTTAGTTCTGTTGGTACATGGTGCTGTTGTCTTTGTATGGTGTTTTTGATACAGTCAATTATAATATGTTGTACTGTGATGTCTTTGTTACAAGTGTTGCGTTTTTTGGAGTAAATAGTTGTGTATAAAACGTGTGTGTCCAATTCTAAGTCTGAATATAATTGATTGGTCTTTTTTATTGTCCGGGGCCTACCATTTTGATCTGTCTTCTTTTATTTGCCTCAATTTGGAGTTGGATTCGTCTCGCTATTTTGTTTGCCATATTTCTCTTAATTTTTGTTTTTAGTATAGTTCTACATCTTGGGCTGGTGTTGGTATGTTGTTGGACTCTTATCTTGTTGCTTCTTTTCTTGTTTGGTCAGCTTCTCTACTTTCTTCTATGCCCACACATGATGGTGTCCATATTATTGTTATTTCTTTGTTTCCATTGGAATGTTCTCTTGTATTATCTGTGTTTGCTTATTCTTACTGTAAAGTTTCGGCTCTGACCGTGTTTGCTGTTATTTCTTACGTCAAGGAAATCCAAAACGGTTTGAAGAATTATAGAAGAATCGAAGTAAAGTGTGCACCTTGCCAAAAGTTTTATGTAGAGGAAACATCATAACCATTACACAAACGTTTATATCAGCACAAATATAACAGCAAGTGTAAGAAAATTTACCATAGTGCACTAACTAAACATACTGTAGAGACAGGACATATATTTGATTTTGACAATGCTCGGATCTTAGACAAAGCTCAGAAAAAACAACACAGATTTCTGTATGAAACATTATATATTAATTTGAACAGTCAACGTAACGTTAACCGTCAGACAGACTTTAAAAATAACATGAAGTTCGCCTCTAACTTCTTGGGAAATTTTAAGAAACACAGTTTGTAACTTTCCATTTATCTATTCCACTGCTTAGTAGTGGTTTTTTTCCATGTTCGTCAGTCTTCTTCAAACAATGGCGTAATCAGGATATTTTTAGACCCTTTGGTCTTTTCAGATCATTTTTTTTTTTCAATTTAATTATATCACTACAATTTGTAGTTTGTTTGTAAACCATTTATTTAAATTCTGTTAACACCTGTTAGTAAGAAGTTAATAACTTCCACTTATGTATGACAAATTGTACTTGCAGCTGAAGATGGACAAATGAAGTCCGAAACGTCCTTTATTGTAAAAAAAATAAACATATAGTCACATCGGATCTCTGATGGCCTCCTATTTCATGAAATTTTAATTTTTGGATCCTTGAAACTTTTTGATTTACTGTAAATGCTTGTTAATTTTTGGATGGAACCGACTGAATCTGTGCAAAAGACAAATTTTATTATGTTTGTTGCCTTTTGGATGCCATAGTTCTCTGCTGTATTGTCTTTGGTAATTACAATGCTCTCAATTTCATTTTTTTTTTCTGGATCCATCCGTGTATATGAGATAGGCTTCTTTATGTTTCTCTTTGATGTTTTTGAAGCTAGTTTGGTAGTGTTCGTGAGGGGTTTTAGTTTTTGGGTATTTGGTAAGGTCGAGGTTAATGTTTGGTTCTTTGGGTGTCCCGGGAGGATATTTATCGTAGGATATTTGTTGTATTTCAGGTAGGAATTGTTGCGTTTCGTTCAATTTTTTGTTGAAGTGGGGTATTTCGTTTTACTTCAGTTTTACCTTCGAATATTTTATTAAACGCCCTGTTGCTGGGATTAGTTGATAGTTTGGTTTTATAATTTAAAGTGTGTTCTAGAGATGTTTCCCCTGCTTTCACTATTATACTGTCTGTAGGACTGGTTCTGGATTCTTCAATGGCTATTCTGAGAGCTGTATCATGTTTAGAGCCCAGAATCTCAATCCTAAATGATTTTGCAGAGGAGTATTACGCAAGCATAATCGATTTAAGATCTTATCAAAGCTTTGTATACATTTATAATCGTTATTCTGTAAGCTCCCCATTTCAGGTGCCCAATGGTTTTGATAATTCTTATTAAGTTCTTGCAGGCATTCTCTTTTCAATTTTTTTATATGTGGTACCTATGTAAGTTTTGTATTAAGTATTATACTTAGAAATTTTTTTGTGGTTACAAAGTTTATTTGTAGGTCGATGATTTTCAAGTTTTTGATTTTGAAATTCGGAATCCTGTAGATATTGACTGAAATTTGAGTATTGTTCTCGATGAAGTTGCTTATTTTGTTTATCGAAATTAGAAAGAAGGTTACATTAAGAATTCCGCCTTGCGGTACATCGTTCTTTCGTACATTTTCGTCCGAAATTGATACACTGGATTTGACTTGGAGTTATCTATCCTTTAGAAAATTTGATACGTATCGCATAATATGACCGGATAGACCGTATTCTTCTAAAGATTTTACAATATAATGCTTCCAGATAGTGTCGTATGCCTTTCGGATGTCGAGAAAAACCACAATTAGGTGTTTTTTGTAATTAAATGCGTTTTGCAAGACTCAGATATTAATGGAAGTGTAGTCTGAAAAGCTCTTCCGGACAATTTTTCTCTATTTTTGTACATAATCTTCCTGTAATTCAACATATTCAGTCCAGCAATACTCCAACATTTTAATACTACAAGAATAATAAGATGTGTCCAAATCTGCAAAATAAGCGTTTGTCTCAAATTCGACTTATCCATTCGAAATGAATCTTTACTCCTCTAACTAATTCTTCAAGTTGAGGAGAAGAAAAACATCACTGGGAGCTAAATTTGTTGAGCTCTTGAAATCGAGGTTCTCGAGTTTTGCCACAACGACGCGAAACTTGTGCGCAAGTACCAACATTATTTCAGTGAAATAGAACTGTAGGAACGTTGCTGGAAGATTAGGATTGAGTAAGTTGCGTTGATTTGAGTATAACCATTGGAAAAATAGTTTTTCGAAAAAATATATATACTTATAGATGAAGATAAAATGAATAATAGCGCGTCTGTACACTGAATGAGAGAGGGTTGCATTAAAATGGCTTGCATAAACTGTATTATGAATGTGAATAAACGAAAAAGATGTGTTGACGTAGAAGCTGGTAAAGCAAAACGATTTCATTTGTAACTCATTTATCACGAAAAAATTTGATCTTTATGTGAATATTTTATTACAATGATGATTAAGAAGCATGTCAAGAAATTTCCAAATTAAATTGAATAAAATAATTTGAAACATATTGTCGGTTCATTGGATGTTCAGTTGAACAGTTCTATTGAAGGTCTTTTGGAATATATCACTTCATATAACGCTCCGTGAAGTTGAGATTAAAGCTCATTTAAATGAACGCCTTCTTGCAGTCCTTAAGTTGAAGCTATTTCAATTTATTCTGCCAGACTCTCCGTTTAAAATATTTAATATTGAGATGAAATTATTCATATAATTCTTCTAGAAACGCAATTTTTCTATCTTCTTTGATCGTGAGAGACTGTTTATAGCAAAAAATTTATTCTAAGAGAATTCTTCTTAAACAACTTCAGATTAAGAAACTTAATATAGATCTGAACTCAAAATAATTTGTCATTTGAACAGCAGTTCATGTTGCAATTCTATAAATTGATTTTCATTCTTTAATGGGAGTTACAGTGTCAGGAGACGCACAAAAATAAAATCCGATCTGATTCTTTCTTGGACAATTAAGGTCGGTTTTCTTCTGGTTCTTTTTTGCCTCTTCCGTGTAAATAAATAAAAACGAATTAATCACTAGGGTGTGATTGTTAGTAGTATCTCTAGGGCATTTACCAACAACTGTCAGGTTTTGTTCTATCTATGTACCGTTTAAATACTTGAGCTTCACGAAACAATTTGTGTGACACCCACTGAGGGATTTGACCCATTTGATTAGAATCTACGACTAGCCACATTCGCAAACACCAAATTTACCGAAAATAGCGCTTCAAAAACAATTTCAAGTCAAAATTAACATTTAAATTGAATATATTCATTAGAGCAACTCCTAAGCAAAATATTTTATCATTAATAGTCACATAACTACAACTCAATTTACATAATAAATTCCATTTTTTACCTCACGAGAAGTTGTTTGTCAGCATGGATACCTATTAGATTTGCACAGCTATTTATTTGCAAAATGAGCTGTTTTTCGCAGCTAGGCGAATTAGTCTGACAGAGCATGACAAATAAGCCTAAAAACTTCACAGAAACACGAGTCATATATTATAATTACTCTCACAATATGGAGAGCATATTTTAATGTTTCTAATGCGGATATATTTCTGTGTCTAAACTTCTGTAGAATTAATTGAGGAAACTATTACTAGCTAAAAGTTTCTAGTTTAATTTAACTTTTAAACTTTTTACAGATATTGCGAGACATAAGGCAAGGACTTCTTCAACTAGGAAAGGAGGGAGTTAGAGGACCTTTGTCTGGAGGTAAGAAGATTTTATTTAAAGCTTGACAGAATGAGAAATGGAAAATTAAACTAAACTTGCTGGAAAACTAACAAAGAGAATCGCGAAAGATTCTTTACAATCTTTATAAGTAATGGTAGCAGCATTTGTTACTGTCCAATGAAAATAGTCGACACTAAAGCATCAGATTAAATTGTCCAATCGCAATTTTCTCCTCCGGGTATTTTAACGTTTTTAAGGAGATACGAATCATAATATTGAAATTGTAATTATCGATTTCTAGTTTTTCAGAACTCGCAAAATTATGGGGGTGCTTAATAACACACCGTCAAAGAAGTTTTACTTCAATTGGACATAAGGTTTACATGTGCTTCTTTTTATTCTAGATGACACCTACATGTACGACGAAGACGCTCGCGTCCTAGGTCCAGGCGGCCACGACCGAGCAGGTCATTGGTACGACGAACCCCCTTACGAAAGCGACCCGGAAGATTTTCTCATGGGTAGCAACAGCCCTGTCCCCACTGCTACAATTCAAAACGGGCGCGTTTGTTTCACCCTGAACTTGCGCGGTGAGCCCCGAGGCGAAGGAATAATTTCATTACGCAGCGCTGGCGACATCTCTTTACCAAGGGATGCAAACTCCACGCCGAGGGGAACTCCAAGAAGAGGATTGATTTTACCGCAGGCGGGATATCCACCGCAAATTATACCGCTGACGCACTCTAGGTGAGGGATGAAACACTAAAATTAGGGTGAAACTGCTATTGATTATGATATGGAACTTTATACATTATACAGAGGGTCTGTAAAAGGAGTACAAGAGTTAATTAAATCTACAATATTTTTCTTCCAGGTCATCTAGAGATCGGGAAAGTGGCGATTACGCCGGTTCAGACGTCCAGAGTGTGAGTTCAAGATTATCAACTCTTTCTGTGGAAACGAGTCGATCAGAACATCAAGAGGGTATGCAGCTGGTCTCTCCTCAATTTTTACCACACCCCGGTAGTAAATCTAAACAGTTTCGAAAAATTGGATACTTTAAAAACAGTGAAGATGGGTTATCGCCGAGTCAAAGTTCTGATTACGAAGATCAAGAAGAGTTGGAGAATTCTACACAGCAGATCGCCACCGTTCACGTAGTGAGTTCTTTCTATTTACTAGTATTTTTTCAAAGCTAGTCAAAAATCTCTGGTAAAACCAAAAGTGCACACCCCGCGTCTCCTATTTCAAATAATTAAATGTACTTCCTAGATATCTAAAGCTTTGGATTTGTTGTATATTTTCATTATCTATTTGTATTTTCAATTGTTTTTCTTCTTTAACTATTATCATTACCTTTGTTTTGTTGGCATTTATTTTCATATTTGCTCTGAGTAGTACTTCGTTCCATATCTTCAAGTTCTCTTGCGGATTTTTTCTATATTCGCAAGGATTACCATGTCGTCGGCAAAAATGCACTCTGCTATTTTTATTTGTTTTAAATTTCAATATCCTGATACAGTTCTTATTGTTCTTTTGTTTGCTTCAATATTAATTTCATCCATGTATAATATGAACAAAAAAGGACTTGAAGTTCCTCCTTGTCTCAGTCCTTCACCTGCTTTGAATTCTTCTGATAATAAGTTAGCGATTCGTAGTTTATGTTATCTTCATATATATTTTGTATGCCTTTTAGTAGCTTCTGTCTTATTTTTCTCCTTTTTAATATTTCCCACCCCACAACAGCTCTCTGTTAACTTTATCGAAAGCTTTTTCAAGGTCTATAAAGCATGTTAAGGTAGTTGTCGTGCTATAGCCATAGTATCAGAATATTCCAAATTTTTGTATCAACAATATTATTATACAATTATCATTTATTATACCATAAGTAGTTTAAGTATTATCGATTATTTTTGTGGTGCTATCACGAATGTTTATTGTGCTTGCGTTTGAATACCACGAGTGTGCAGCACGAGTGGTAATCACAAACACAATAAACGTGAGTGATTGCACCACAAAAATAGTCTATAATACTTTCACTACAAATGGTATATGGAGGACTATTCCAGGAGTCATACCATTTTTTCAAATTAGTTTTTTATGAATCTAGTGACAAGTCACGCAATTTTCATAAGAACGAGTAAACAAACTTCTGTCAAACTGAAAAATTAGAATTTCTTGTATTTTCTTTGGCGAATAATAGAGAAATAAATTGCGTTTTGATATGAAAACTAGTTCAAAAAAAGTTGGTGATAGATCAGAAGATGAAATTGATGATGATTTTCAAAAAAATATTCCATTTAATACGAAGAAAGCACAAATTGGAGGTATCCACATCTTTGAGTGAAATACTCACTTTGACCACTAGTGTAATACCCGGTGGTATTTCTACACGTCCAAATACTCACTGATATGCACCGTTTCTACGGCGATTTAGCATTGTTAACCTTATAAATACTACGAATGGAATAGTCCCTGAAATTTGAAGTCGATTGACCATCTCAAACTTGAGATAAACGCAATTCAAATTGAAAATTTATACATGGAGAGCAATGGAGAGTATACATTTTAGGCAGTAATTATATCAGTTTTAATTTTTCATGAAAACACGAATAGTCAGATTCTTTTAAAAAACTAGCTATGAATTGGTGAATATGTTCTGCGTATTTGGAAATAAAGAGAAAATTATTGACCATCTCATTCTTTAGATATGAGAACGCAAAGTTGAACATTTTTTATATAAAATACGTGCCGACACGTTGAACAGAAATGCTTGGCAACACTGTACGTCACTGTATACATCGCATTGTACTATTCGAACTACAAATTCAAAGGGAAAGAGATGGAAATAAATAGTTAATAATGGTTTCTATAGAACAATATTATTTATGATGGATAGAATATATTATATATTTGATGACACAAAAAATTATATCAATATAATCTTAATATTGAATATTAAATAGACAAAGCACATAAAAGTAAAAAAAAAGTATATCAAATTAAATATATGGATGTTAATAATAACAGATAAAAATAATATGGTATGAACTTACATATAAAATTGCACTCAATCATATTAATTCTGTAGCTTAAAAAAAGAAACAATTAGCGTGATAATACGTTCATTTTTGTGGTTGGTCATTTTTTAGCTCTGTTAGAATTTGGACAAGTCCTTGCTCTCTTTCCTCATCGTAATCTAAAACTTTTTGTTCTATAAATTTACCTTTATATCGCAATATTTCGGACATTTTCTATATTGAGATGACAGCTAAGCACAATGTTGCCAAGTTATTTTTCCGGCAAGTACCCGTGAATGTGTACTCTAATGTACTAGTATGAGATACACTCTCTGACAAAAAAATTCAGTCATCCACTGAATTTATTCTAAGTTTCTTTGTCTTTACTCGTCAGTATCATCATAAAAATCTATATACTGAACTATCTGTGTTATGAACAAGTTCTGACAAGAATTACAAGCACCTATATATTAGTTTGCAAGGCGCTTTTTGTAGATACGCTAGACTTCACTTTTTGACAATGATGTACTACGACAACAGCCTTAAGATTTCTTTGCTGTGTCTTAGTGTTTTTTCCGTTATCTGTCGAATTGTAAATACATGGTCTTGGGTGCTGTGACCTTTTCTAAATCCGCTTTGAGTATCCCTAATCTTTTCTTCTACTAACTTTATTAGTTTATTTTCAAGTAACGTTTTGTACACTTTCATAGCTGTGCATAGAAGTGAGATCCCTCGGTAATTGCAACATTTGCGGCTGTCTCCTTTCTTGTATATTGGCAGTATGATTGTTTTTCTCTAGTCTGTAGGTGTCTGCTCTCCATCCCAAATTTTGTTCCTTCCTCTTCGATTTATTCTAGCTGCTCTGGTTTTATCTCATCATATCCAGCTGCTTCACCTATCTTTAACTTTCCAATAACAATTATTACTTCTTCGATACTGATTTTTGTATTTGTAATTTCTGGATTTTGCTCTGGTACAGGTTCTAGTAATTCTTCAAAATGTTCTCTCCATCTTTTTAGTTTGTCTGTATTCTTTCCCAGTATTGTCTCATTTTTGTCTTTTATTTGTTTATTAGGTTGTTCTTCTACTTTTCTTAGATTCTTCGCTACTTTATAGAAGAGTTTCTTGTTTTCTCTGTAGTTATTATTTATACATTTCCCGAAATCCTCCTATTCTTGTTGTTTTGCATTTTGTATCAATTTTCATTGCTCTTTTATTCTTTATAATTCTCTTGCGTTTTATTACAGAGGCATATTCTCCATTTTTGTTCCTTTAATTTGATTTCTTCTTTTATTTCTTGACTCCACCATTTTGTTTGCTTTCTGTTTTGGCTGTTTTTGTAACTAACACAACTGTTTTTTCTGCTTCGCTCAATATATTTCCATATGGTTTCTACATCCCAGTTTCTATATTCTCCTAGTTTTATTATTTCTTCTTGTCCTAGTTTATTGTACTTTCTCTTGACTGTCTCCTCTTTGAGCTTGTAAATGTTTGTTACTTCTTTTTTGGATTTTGTATTACTTTCTGTCCTTGATACTTCTATTCCATTTATCTTTTTCGTATATCTTTTGTTAAATGCTTGTTCTCTGTTCCATTATTAAGTAATCGTTTCTACTCGCTACCTCTCTTAGTATGTTTGTGTGTCTCTCTGTGTATGAAAAACAAACAAAAATCAAGTTAATAAATAAGTTTTATTTGGAAAAGTTCTGTACATAAAAATGATTAGAAACACAACGTTTCAACAGCAAAGTGCTTCCTTTTCAAGTGTAAAAGTATAATAAATAAATAAACAAAAATTGTCAAGACACCAAAAATACAAAAGGTGACTAGATAAATTATTAACGCCTAGGATCGTAGAGCTCTGCCTGTGGTTTAGCATATAATTCAATGTCCACGGGTCTTCAGGAGATAAAAATAAATGTCTAAATAGGGAAATAGTCAACTCCTTGTGGTTCTAGGTCAGTTTGACTCTACTCTTTTTGGTTTGGAACATAACTTAACCATTCACAGATCTTCAGGAGGTGGTGTTGAATTAACTCTTGCAAGTAGATCCATTGATAAAAATAACTTGAAATTATGAACAAATAACTGGTAACCACGATCGATTGAGTTCATAACCAGAATTCAAATTCAAATTATTAGGTGATTCTTTTATTCTTATTGTTTCTCTTATTAGCCTCTTGAACCAATTGTTCTCTTTGGCCAGAAGCTTTGTATTCTTAAAGTCAACGCCATGTTATTCTTGAATAGCATGCTCAGCCACCGCAGACTTTTCTGGGTGGTTCAATCTTATATGACGAGAATGCTCTTTCAGTCTTGTTTTCACAATCCTCTTTTCCACATTGGCAAGGAATCCTGTATATTCCTGGATACTGTAGAGGAAATCTGTCTTTAACATTTACAATAAGATTTCGAATTTTCAAATTGGAAGTTTAAGATGTTTCTATGTCATATTTATGTAAAAGTCTTTCAATTTTATTAGTTATATTAGCTATGTAAGGCAACGTAACAAATATTTTCTTATTATTTGGATCTTGAACAGGAGGAATAGAATTCTTCTGTCCAAGTGCTTTCTTGATCTGTGTTTTATTATAACCCTTCTTCAAGATAACATCATCTAAATGTGCTATTTCATCAGACAGTTTACTTTGATGACATAAAGAAGAGGCTCTCTGATATAAAGTTTTAGTAAATATTGATTTGTATGAATCGGCTTCCTATATACTGAATGGATGAGTTTACCATTATCTTGTTTCTCCAAGTGAACGTCCAGAAAAGGAAGGCAGTTATTTTCTTCAACCTCAATACTGAATTTAATGTTTCTACGTTGCAAGTTCAGTTGTTCATAGGTTTTAAAAAATTTTTCTGATTTTTTAGTCAAGTGACGGGCGATCTGCAGGCGTAGCAGGCCTCGTCGGAAAAGTTCGAGGATTAAGACAAGACGTACAGCGAAAAATATCCAAATTGCGAAACGAATCTTCTGATCAACAACGACGATGTGATCAAGCATTTCCATGCTCTGCAAGCTCTGTAGAAAGCTTACCAAGTGGCTCAGGATCAAGTAACTTATTAATTAAGTACTTATTGCAATTTATTACCATTATTTCCTTTCATCAGGTACTCAAGCCCTTGTTCGAGCCGGTAGTAATCATAGTTCAATTTCTGCTGAAGAAAGAGAGCCAAGTCCAACGAACCAAATAATTGGAAGGGCCCAAGCTTTAGTTGATTATGTCCCAAGTCCATACGATAAAGAAGCTTTAAGATTTAAGGTAACTAACATAACATTAACCGTTGAATTTATATAATTCATAATTAATAATTTCAGAAAGGCGATATTATAGACATAATATCAATGAACGCTAGCGGTCTTTGGAAAGGTATCTGTCAAAACAGAATAGGAACATTCAAATTCATCAATGTAGAGCTATTAAATGAGAGATCAATAAAAGTCAGGCATGAACCAAAATGGCACCGGAATATCAAGGGTAAACCAGCTTCAGTAGAAGATCTACTTCAAAAGATCAACATGCAGGAGCATATATCTGTTTTTGTGCTGAACGGGTACGAAGATTTAGAATTGTTCAAAGAAATCGAACCGGCTGATCTTGACTACTTAGGAATTGTGAACTCAGAACATCGGGCCAAAATTCTCACTGCCGTGCAGCTTCTACATGACCTTGAATGTGAGTAAGCATTACAAAAGAATAAATTTCATGCAATCTCTCAGATTTTTAAATCTATGAGAGTGATTCAAATTTGAATTGAAATAAAACTGTCTAATAGCTTCCACATTCTTGTTAAAAAAATATTTCGTTGGAGAGGCTCTAGGGATCCCTTTTTCTCTACCTTTAGATTGGAATCACAATAAAAAAGATGAATTAAAAACGGCTCAAATCAAGAATGTTAATAAATTCAGACTCTAGTGTCTTTACAAGTCCCAGAATAAATAAAAACTTCTTTTAGAATTAAATTTTTTTATTTCTCCAGAGACTTGTTGTGGAAAAAGAAGTATTTTTCATAAAATTTAGTTAATGTATTATTTATAAGTAGGCAGGTCAAACTTGAATCGCCCTCATAATAAATTTTCATCTCTCGTAACTTTGCATAATTTTTTCTCTTTGATGCTTACAGCTGGCAGTGAGGGAGACATTGCAGGTTCAAGCAGCGAAGGGGACGATCAGAATAGAGGCCTAATGCTAACCGCAAGTGGTACATGTTCCCCATTTGGTAGGCGACAATTTCCAAGAGACTCTGGCTGTTACGATGCTTCAATGAAGAGCACTCGCCTTCAGCACCACGCTTCCCCACAAGAAGAATCAGATACCAGTGATCAAGTTGGCTTCGATAACCCCAATAATTTAGATTCCGTCGTACAACAATGCAGCAGCGAGATTCTTGCACGAGTGAAGCAAGCACAAAATAGTGTGAAGATGAAAGATGAATGTGTGGCTAGTTATCATCCCAACATTCCGTTGTCCAGTATTGCCAATAGTCCGAGCGTGGAGAAACTCCCCAGGGCGAAAGAATCCTATGTTGGGGCACATGGGCAAACCATGCTTTTTGATCCAATGAAGAGAAATGTTTTGAATCGTACTAGCAATAGGAAGACATCTGCAGCCCAAGCATCATCTTCTGCCGTAATTGAAGATTCTTGCGAAGCTGATCAAAAACTGACAGTTGTTAAATATGTAGTGGGGGGGAGTAGTGACATGGGCTTAGGCTGTGAAAGTGGAAACATTGCACGTGGGTGTCTCAGCGAGAAATCTAGTGATTCAGGCGTTAGCAGCAGTTCTTTGTCTTCTGCTAATGCGAGAGAAGCAAGAACGCAGTGTATACCGCGAGTTAATACGAACAGTCCTACTAGGGGATTTGTCAATTTTACTAACAATTGTTCCGGTCGTGTGTCGCCTACTTCGATCAATAAGAATAACAGTCTTGTTCTCCAAGGACCAGAAAATAATTTGTTTCAGTAGACAAATAATGCAATAGACTCTTAGCGAAATTTAACAGCAGTGATAAACTTTTAATTGAAACGTAATTTATGAATTATATTGTACAGTTTGTGGTTACTGATTTGTGTATATAAATATATTTTTCTTTCATATACATTGCTAGTCTACTTCCTTCAAATGTACATAATATGTTAGAATTTAATTTAATTTTGCAAAATATTTGTTTTTATTTCAAATTATAAAAAAGATGTAATAATTTAATTATTACGCATATCGAACATCTGTACATGTTACATGTATTAGAAGACTACGAACGTCGAAATAAATTAAAATATATGATATATGGATACAGTGTAACGTTTTGTTTTGTTTATGTTTTTTTTTTAAATAAAAGTTTCAAGTAATCACTACCCTTCCAAAAAATATATCTTCCATTTTATTCCCATTAGCCCTAATTCACAATAGGCGTAAGCATCAGAAATACATAACATAATTCTTATAAAAATCATACGCGTGTTCACAATGAGCATACCATAAAAATCATTTTCATTGCTTTTGGTTTTGTTTTTTATATGAAAGCTTTTAGTTCAGGACATTACTTTTGTTTCTGCACGTTTTCAATCAAATGTCTTTTTTGGAAGACGAAATTCATTTAGTATTGTTATTAAAACAACGATTATAAATATTTCTAACCACAACAACAAGTTTACTTTTATTCATTTGACACATCTACTGTCTGTGTCTGTAAAAATATATTGGACATGCGCATTAAGAAAATATATGCGTAAGAAATACGTAAAGTTGAGATGATTTCAACTCTCTTAGTGCCAATTCACAATGTGCTTAAACATAAGGAGTACGTAAAAACATAAACGTAAGAAATTATGTATGTGCACAGTGGTCGTAACGTAAAATATTAAAAAAAAGTGGTTTTTTTCATTTTACGTTGATACAAATTAAGGTTATTGTTGTATTGTGTTGGTTTCTCTGACTGTTATTTTCAAATATTCTGTTAATTTCGATTCTGTTTTGTGTTTATTGTTTTTCTTTGATTTCACTTTTAACAGTTTGGAGTTTAATTTGATTTGTTATATTGTATGATGTCTGAAAAAGACCTTGCGATTGTTTCATTATTATTGAAACTGCATTATAAAAGTCGCCAACGAGAGAAATATTAAGACAAGGAAGAAATTGTTGCTTCTAATTTATTAATAATTCTACGTCAATCATATTTAAAGTAAGATTCGATCCAGAGTGTGGTCGACTGTCAGATGAAAACATGTGTTTGAAGTTGACGCATGTGCTATTAGTTGTATCGTACGTAAGCTTAACATAAAGTTGAATTTATCTCAACTTTACGTTTTCATTACGTAGCTCTTATGTCAATACATAAACGTAAGAAATACGTAAGAGTATTGTGAACACGGGCATTGAAATACAGTAATTGAACTTTACGTTTATGTTTACGGTTACGTACTCCTTACGTTTACGGACATTGTGAATTGGCACTAAATCAGAAATACTTTTCAAAATTTGTTAATTTGAATTTTGTTACTTCTTAGAATCTTAGAAATAAATAAAAAAAAAACCGAACAATTTAAGAATTTTCTTCAAAATGTATTGAATTTTGACCTGATAAAAATAAAGAGGCACTTCACGATACCCAAACGAGTTTATAAAATACACTTTTTATTAAATTTTGCTGGATCATTTATTACATATATTGTGAGTTCATTGCAGTACAACTTTTTCTCCCCAACCCTTTAAGGGAAAAGAAATTCAGTCATTTTTCATGCAGTGCATATATTTCAGCAAAATTTGAGAAAGTTTCATGAAAATATGGGATAAATAATAGGTATGATGATTTCTAAAAGTCTATTGTGGCCCTCAAACAGTGGGCTTCATAATTGTACAAATTCCTAGAAGATTTGTTCATACTTATGGAAAAATATTGTTGCGTTGCAATTTGATGTAGGTACTTATAAATTATAGGAACATTTCGAGAGGCCTCCAAATTTCCCAGGCAAGCGCATAGAGAGAAAATTAAGCTTCAAACTACTGATATTGTTTGGTCAAAAGAAACGTGATTTTGATAACTGTATAATTTATCTAGCTCGTGGTCTTACTGACAATAATAAAAATAATTTAGATGATGCTAAACAAGCAAAACACTGACGCCACCTATTTTACTTTACGTCAATATTCTCAAAATGTTTGATGATGAATAAGACCTACCGTTTGAGTGACACAATGCACTTTTGGACGTCACGGAAAATTTTCAAATTGAAAAAAAAATATTTCTCAAGTACTACGAAGTTATTTTCACTAATACTTTTATTTATTCATGTCCTATCACAAAAAAGAATAAAAAAAAAAACAGTGGAACACCCCATTGGAATAGGACACCTGTATATAATTTCTTCTCCACATGAACTTTAAGTATGCCAAAACTAGCATTGCTTTATGCGCGCAGTAAAAAGTTTTCCAATCACGTAACAATAAAATGGGACAGCCTGTATATACTTTTAGCTTGCTGCACTCTTTTTCTATGTAAACTTCAAGTATACCAAATCTCGCATTTCTTCATGCGCGCAGTAAAAAGTCTTCTCACGTAAAATTTATATGGGACATCTGTATATACTTTCAGCTTTCTGCATTTCTTTTCCACATGAATTTCAAGTATGTCAAATCTCACATTCCTTTGTGGGTGCGATACAAAATTTTCTCCTCACGTAAAGTTGAAATGGGACACCTGTATATACTTTTAGCTTTCTGCACTCCTTCTTCATCTAAACTTCAAGTAGGTACGCCAAATCTCACCTTCCTTAATGCGTGCAGTACAAAATTTTCTTCTCACGTAAAATTGAAATGGAACACCCGGTATATAATTTTGTCTTTCTGCACTTTCTTTTCCACGCAGAAAGTGTGTCAAATCTCTAATTCTTTTGTGCGTGCGGTACTAAATTTTCTCTTCACGATAAATTAAAAATGGGACACCTATATATAATTTTAGCTTTATGCACTCCTTCTCCACGTGAACTTCAAGTATGCCAAATCTCACATTCCTTCATGCGCGCAGTATAAAGTTTTCTCTTCAAGTAAAATTAAAATGGGACTCTTGTATGTACTTTCACCTTTCTGCACTCCTTCTCCATATAAACTTCAAGTATATCAAATCTCTTATTCCTTCGTGCGCGCGGTATAAAATTTTTACTTCACGTTAATTTAAAATAGGACAGCCTGTATATACTTTTAGCTTTCTGCACTCCTAGTATGTCAAGTCTCACATTCCTTCCTAAGCGCGGTACACAGTTCTCTCTTCACGTAAAATTTAAATTGGACAGCCTGTATATAATTTTCGTTTTCTGCACATCTTTTCCATATAAACTTTCCATTCCTCCGTGTATGCAATATGCTTAAAAAGGATCGAAAGCTTTCTCTTTACGTATAAATATATAGATATCATTATTATTTTAATCACCTGTATGATAAAAAATTATCATGAATAAATAATATCACGATAATTCATACAACGGGAGGTCATGTGTTATTTATTATATTTGCTCCAATTATACGATTTTTTGTTGAATTCATCAATAAATACTTGTATCAACAAATATACACCCTGTATAATTTAAATATATGAAAATTAAATAATGTTGCTATATTTCAAATAACGGAGGGATATTGATTTCAAATCCATATTTTTTTTTTAATTTTCGATCAAATTAATCAATAAATATTCTTTAAGAGAAAAACACACTGTATAATTTGAATTTGTTGTGAATAAATAATATTTTCATGTTTAAAAACAACGGGAAGTCATGTATTGGCCTTTTTTCGTTTTAAAAGTACATCTGTATAGAAATTTATTGATTAAAACATTCTTGTTTAATTTGGATTTAATTGGTAGAGAAGTTTTAACTTGCTTGGCTGCAGGTGTTCAAGCCATTGTATATGCACTGTTGATTTAGAATTCGTGCTGTTCGGTTGTACGTCGTGTAATTCTAGAACAAATCGTTGATTTAAAGTTGTTTAAAAGTGTTCAAATGTTATATTTGGGGTTGTGAATTTTGCTTATTAACGTAGAGATCAAAATTTTGTATATTTAAATATGTAAATTGGGTGATTTTGTTCCGCATTGCGTGTACGTTAGGTGCATGTATTTGCGATGTTAGTCTTTGCTTTTATTATGTAATAAATAAATAAAATGTCTTGGTTTTTTTGCAAAGGCCTGTAATGAAAGGTCCAACGTGGGAATCGGTGCACACGTAGGTACCGCTACGAGAGGCACCCCCCCTGATGAACACCACCGCGTGGGGTTGCAATGAGTTCTAGGGCGAACGAGCGATCTAATTAGGGAGTAACGGCATACTCTCGATATGTACCTATCGGAAGTCGGGAAAATATGGTAGCTGGCGGGGGTCCTTGATTAAGTTCAAGAAACGACATTAGCTGAGACCGATACTTAAGGTTACCATATCGCGTAATTAGGCGGTATCGCGGGCCTCGGAATATGCATTGGCCACGTATTCAAACAACGTATTTTTTTGTTTGCAAACGACGAGCACACCGGTGCTTGGGTGTCTGAGCGCTCAGGCACTCATTGGGGTAGTAAAGTAGAGTCAATATTAGTAGCATAATATAACAGAACACTTTTAAATAATCTCGCGAAATCAAAAAGCAACAATCAATCGCATTAGCTAGCTCTCTGAATAAATATATCCGTCGAATAAGCGCGAAACACACACAAAACACGTTTGAATGTTGAACGAATGTTGAATGAATGTAATTAATTAAAAATTCCCTTTCAGCTTCTTCAATTCATCATTACCACCTCCAACGAATTAACAAAAGGACGTAAGTTGGCTAATAAACTTTGCTTTTCAGGTTCTAATCTATTTTTCTTTCAGCTATTTTGTATTGCTTTTTTGCAGATTTCTAATTAATTTGTAATTTTTCAGATCATTCGCTGAGGATGAGCCCAGCTGTTGAGGTGGATGGACATCGAGGGAATGGACAACGTGGGAGGAGCTGAGGATGAGCCCAGCTGCCAAAATCAACTCTCAATATTTTTTTTTGTTGAATATGATTCACCAAAATTTGTTTTAAGTTTCTGTTTCAGGTTGGCGGTCATCAATCGTCGTAACATCATTGCATCATCAGCTAGGTAATATAATATTACTCATTGTATAACTGTTTTTAACTACTGCTAAAATAATTTGTCTAATATTTCAATTCATAATTTTTATTTAGAGTTCAGCAGCGGAACCAGAGCCCAGCAGCAGATCCAGAGCCCAGCAGCAAAATCAAACCACAGCAGCAGAACCGGAGCCCAGCAGCCGTCCAAGAAGTCCTCCAGAAATTGCAGAAGATCAGTACATCAGTAGCAGCTGTTCCTGTCCTCAGATTCAACTTTAAAGAAGTCAACTGATTAATTTTGGCCCGCAGCTTGCAAAGTTCAAGTGAGCTCAATTTCTTTTTAAATTTTCCAACTTGTAATAATTATTTTGTTGTTACAGTTGCAGCACGCGAAGAAGCCACTTCTCTGGTCTAGGTTTCGCTGGGGTTTTCCTAGGCCCAAAGGGAGAATTCCCGGAGGAGAGTTCGTCTCTCTCCCCTGAGTCATTGCCTGGGGGCGAACAAGGCTTACAACAACGCAACAGCATCGCGAACAGGACTTCCAAGCTTCCAACAACACAGCAGCATCGAGTATTTAACAATTAATCTTCGAACCTTTGTAACCTTTCCTAATTCCCAAAATAAACACATTTCCCCAAAATTGACTGTTGTATTTATTTCTAAAACCTATTTTTATTGTTTCCAGGAGTATTTAGGAAAATAAATGTATTGTTAAATAGTTTACAAAATAAATTAAAATCATTAATAAATTGTATGTTTTATTTTTAAAGTAAATACAATCGGGAATTAAAATTCTATTGTTGAGATTTAAATATTATATTAAAATTAAATTTATATTTTTTGAAAAATCATCAGTCAATAAATGCTCCAAAAAAATATTTATGAAATAAAAAAAAATAAATAAATGGTTCTTGTTCTGTAACTTATTTTAAAATTAATAAATAAAACCTTTCTCACAAAATTCATTGTATTTTACTGATTTTGAAAGCTTGTATTTTTTTTTTGTCATAAGTAAATAATAAATTCTCATAAATAATATTTAATAATTAAAGTAAGTTCAAATTTGAATACAAGTTAATTTTTAAAAATTAAAAACCCTTTTTTCATCTGCCCAAATGGTGTTAGTCATTATAAAAATCATTTATTGTATGAATGATAAAATAAATCACCCAATGAAACATAAATTTTGTTCTATTTATTTTTAAAATAATCAATAAATATAGTACAGCAAAAAAAATATGCTAATCTGGTAGACAATTAAAAAATCAATAAAATAGTTCGTATATTGATATCTCTGGAATGAAGGCCCTAATCAAAAAAACTCATATTATTTCTTAAAATAATGTTGAATGTTTCATATACATTTTTGCGATTAGGGTTCTGGTTTCATACATAATTATTGTTAATTCATAAAATAATCAATAACTTTGGAATTATAAGCCTTATTGGGACGAATACAGTACAGCAGAATTAATTTATGCCTATTTGGTAAATAATTAATATCAAAATCAAAAGTTCCCCACAAAATTTTTGATACAATGAGTCGTTTAGCCAAAAATAAATATATTCAGTTTCAACTTATTACAAACGAGCTACGTGGTGCCACCTGTGTAGCGAAATATAAACTAATTTCTGGACTTGAATTATAAAAGTTTGGAGTAGTGATAACTCAAAAATGAGTAAGACAACCAAAAAAAAGTTTCAAGTAAACCCATATTATTTTCAAAAAATATATGGGGTACTTCATTTACTACTTTTCGATTAGTGCTGTCGTTACGTCAGAAATCACTTTTTTACAAATTATCGATTTCCAAGTGAACAAGAGCACAAATCAAAAAAAGATACATGAAGTACCCCAGCTAATTTTTAAAAATAGTATGACTTAACTTAAAACTTTTTTTTGGTTGTCGTACTTATTTTTGAGTTATTGATACCAGCACTTTAATAGGTTATGTACTAATTATTCGAAATTAGTACGAGAAGCGAAAAAAAGTTTCAAGTAAAGTCATATTATTTTTGGAAAAAAAGTGGGATACTTCAAATAAATTTTTTTGATTAAAGCCCTTGTTTAAGAGGAAATCATAGATTTATAAAAGTACTAATAACTTCAGTATTATAAATCACAGGAACAAACTTTTGAATTAGTAGCATTTAGTTTTGATCTATGATATAATTTATTTCAATATATTTCGGATTTAAGCCCTTGCAAGGACTGTAGTCAATAATTTCCACCCCTGCAAAGCTGGTAATGAAAACAAGAAATATTTTCTACTCAATCGATGCACAATTATATTTAAAAGATACCTTCTCATGCAAAAATTTTCGAAATAAGTTTCCATTTAGCCACAAAAAAATAAAACTATTTCAGGGCTTCTCAAAACGAAGTACATGCTGCCATCTCTTCGATTCTTGTGAACTAACAAGTAAGCAGGTCATACATTATAATTGCTCAACAGATAACCGTAGTTTCAAATGTCAAATTCCAATAAAAAGCTTATATATCCTAAATGAATGATTTTAGATCCATCAATTAATCTTAAATAGGAAGTTTATATCATGTTATTCATTTTAAAACCAAGTCCAGTCCTTTATTTTTCAAATCCACAAAGAATAAGGGTTAAAATAATGCAACGAGAATTTGATCATACTGCTCAACAGGTAGCCGCAAATTTTTAAATCAATTTCTAGTGAAGGGCTTATATTTGGAAAACTGTCAGCAAATTTGGATTAATTTTTGTTATATTCTGAATTTATGGATTAATATTTATATTAAAATATATTTGGTTGGCAAGTCAACAACAGTTATTTTATTGCATACCTCTTTAGCGGGAGCTGAGATTTAACCGGCAATCGACGCGTCGCTTGCCGGCATTGTGTTCACCTGAATAATTCTTGAGTCATTACTTAGATAATAGTTATAAACCAATATTTATACTTGTGAGAGTTCAATTAAGAGTATATTTTAATCAAAAATGATGTATAAAAGCTCGTACGTCAACAATCAACACGTCTTTGAATAGGCACTAGTTTGTTTAGCTAGTCAGAGAAGGCAGCATCTAGCACGTTTTTGAATTAAATTATTTAAACAGCAGAAAAAAACGACTATTTGGCATGTTTATTTATACCAGAGCCTTTTAAATATTTTATTTTGAATAAATTTGATATTTTTGAATAATAATCTTTACTCCTGAATTTAAAAAAAAATATAGACTTAATTTTAGTATAATATTTAAATCTCAACAATATAATTTTAATTTTTAATTGTGTTTGGTTTAAAAATAAAAATAAACAAGTTATTAATGAATTTAATTTATTTTGCAAACTATTTAATAATACATTTATTTTCCTAACTACTCCTGAAAACAATAAAAATAGGTTTTAGAAATAAATACAACCGTTAATTTTAGGGAAATGAGTTTATTTTGGGAATTAGGAAAGGGTACAAAGGTTCGAAGATTAATTGTTGAATACTCGATGCTGCTGTGTTGTTGGAAGTCTTGTTTGCGATACTGTTGCGTTGTTGTGAGCCTTGTTCGCCCCCAGGCAATGACTAAGGGGAAAGAGACGAACTCTTCTCCGGGAATTCTCCCTTTGGGCCTAGGAAAACCCCAGCGAAACCTAGACCAGAGAAGTGGCTTCTTCGCGTATTGCAACTGTAACAACAAAATAATTATTACAAGTCGGAAAATTTGAAAAGGAATTGAACTCACTTGAACTTTGCAAGCAGCGGGCCAAAATTATTCAGTTGACTTCTTTGAAGTTAAATCTGGAGACAGAAACAGATGCTACTGATTTACTGATCTGCAACTACTGGAGGACTTCTTGGACGGCTGCTGGGCTGTGGTTCTGCTGCTGTGGTTTGATTTTACTGCTAGGCTCCGATTTCGTTGCTGGGTTCTGATTTCGCTGCTGAGCTCTGATTTCGCTGCTGGGCTCTGGTTCTGCTACTGGGCTCTGATTCTGGTGCTGGGCTCTAGTTCCGCTGCTGGGCTCTGGTTCCGCTGCTGGGCTCTGGTTCTGCTGCTGGATGGCCTAAAAACATAAAAAATACAAATATATTAATAAATTGAAGATTAGTAAGTTTTTCATCATTATTTTAAATAAATCTTACGTGTTGATGTTGTGGCAATAACTTTGAGCTGAAAGGGAAAGTTTTGATTAGTTCGGCGGGGCGCTCCCACGGTGGTTGAATGTTAGCAGCTGGGCTTAAAGATGAAAACTGCTGGGCCACTTCCAACGACGGAAGACTGCTACTTGAAGCTTGAAGCTTGAAGCTTGAAGTTTTGATGTGAAGATGATGATGCTGAGCTGAAAGGGAATGTTCTGATTAGTTCGGCGGGGTGCTCCCTCGGTGGACTATTGCAAGCTGCTGGGCTTAAAGATGAAGCTGCTGGGCCACTTCCAACGACGGAAGACTGCTACTTGAAGCTTGAAGTCCTGCAATCATAAAATACACACAAAAATTAATTAAACTGTCAGAATGCCAAACTATTGAACAAGAATATTACCTTTCCAGCGATCTGTAAAACAATAAAAAACAAATAAAACAGATTAGAGACCTGTAAACAATATTTTATTAGTTAACTTACGCCACCTCTGATCTGAAAATAAATAGAAAAAAAAAAGATTAGAAACCTGAAACAAACAATTTTTTTTTAGTTAACTTACGTCCCGTTGATGATGATGATGATGATGATGTACTGAAAGGGAATTTTGATTAAGCATTCATTCAACATTCATCACACACCATTCAAACCCCCAATTCGCAATTCGCAGTTCACGAGCTAATTAAAAAAAAAGAACTAACACCGCCGCGTGTTTGTTCAGAGTTTACGTGGGTCCCTGCCGAACCCCGGTGTTTAACGCCTAAAACGCGACCTATACCTGCCACGTAGCGGCTACTCCTCAGTTTCCCCCTGGCTATAGATCTATCACATGATTGCATGCTTCAGGCACTTCCACACCCACCCTTCGGCCAGGAGTCACCAGGGGTACTACCTCTAGAGTGAAGGCCTACGGATGGCAGCGCACGAGTATAGGATTCCCGGCAAAAAACCCGGCGAGGGAAAGTAGCCAGGCATCTTCGGCTACCCCCCTAGTTTGCGCACCGACTTAGTCCATCGCGAATTTAACAAAGTGCCTACCCAAAACTAAAGCGCATTTTATTATTATTGCAAAATTAATTACGGATTTAATTGAATACGTTGGCTCCGCGGAGCTGCGCTTTCAACGCCGTACAAAATCACCGAACGTGAATTTAAATTTAAACTACAAACAAAATCTAAACGGACGAAGGATGCTAACCACCCTAACCCACGAATGAGTCGCGAACAGCCCCAGCTACAACCCTAAGCCTTAATTGAAACACAAAAGCAAGCGCCCGTGGACTAGTCAGCACAACGGCCGGGCTGATAGTCAACGAAGAAACGCATTCCAACCGGCATACCGATTTATAATGAATCTCCGACATACGTTTATTTGCCTATAGTGCGCAATGCATTAGAAAGAATACACAATATGAAGAAGTTTCGCGTAGCGTTCAAACAAATTATGATAAATTTGTTACCGCATGAATCAATTAATACTAATTTAATAGAATTAAGTTTGACAATGGAATATATTATTGAATAATGAATAAAACAGTATTTTGTACAATATTCGAACAATAAAAAATAAATATTATTCCAACAATTGAAATAAAATATAAATAAACAAATGTAAAAAATATAATTCGAATTTAGGAAATTCATATTGAATTGTCAATCTAATGAATATTTTTAAAATGAAGATAACCCAATAAATGGGGTAAAATCATTCAAAAAAATATTCAAGGGATGAAATATTACCTCGACTGTTTAAATAATCTATTTTTCGGAGACTGTTGACAAAAATCTGAATGTATTATTATATAAACTGATTGTATAAACCAAAACATCTATCATCCCTTGAAAATCTTAAAGTATGAGACAACATTTGCAATTTCTAGAACTATTTACTCAAAATAAATAATTTTTATTATTTAATTAGCCATTTAAATATTTAATCATGTTTAAAAAAATCAAGTTACATATGTCATCCCTTAATTCGACCCTCTAGAATCCGAATCTGCAATCCAAATTTGAATAGAAATTCTATTTCTTGCATAATTCGCATTTCAAATGGAGTTTTGAATCCAGTTTCAAAACATATTTATTAGTTTATTCAACCCTCTAATTGGAAGTTTTAAGGGATGAAAAGTATATTTTTGTATAGATTATACTTATACAAACAATTGCAAATCCACCATCTGTCAATTACATACATATATAAATGATTATTATTTAAAAGTATAATAATGATATGAAATGATTCCCAAATAATTTAAGTTTTTTTCCAGCGGCTCTCGCTCATAATAACTACCCTACTTATTTCAGATGAAAATATATAATTTAAGCAATAATACATTATTTCAGTCGTACAAATATGTATGTATATTCTATTCACAAACACTTTTTATATTTATACACTTAATCTACCCCTATTTGAGTTCTTTTTTTGTTTGTATCTGAATACCACATTAGTAATAATCTAATAAAATGTGTTTGTGAATACGATTAAAAATTAAGAATTTTATTATGAGAAATTTTTCATGTCTGTACTTTATAAAATAGACTGATTTTCACGAAATAAATGTTTTACGTCAAAAAATAGTTGTTTTATTTATAAATAACCACCCATTTCAGCAAGAACTATAATATGAACTATTAGAATGGATAAAAAACGTGCCTATACCACAATTGAAGACGTATAACACGTTGAGGGTTGAAAAATCAAGGTTTGAACTGATTTTATAATAAATCGTAATAAATGAGCTTCCTGTGAACGTTTATTTCATAGTTATACGATTCAAAAGATATCAGTTTTCAAATTTCTTGCTTCATTCAACCCCTTATATTGGTAGGGGTTAGGATATTAAAAAGCTTGACACATGACATTCAAATCAATGTTCAATTCTACAATTTTTATTTCAGGAAAAACAAGCTTTCAAAATTTTTGCGAACATCCAAATCTCTATACTATCAGGATTTATAGATAAGGAGTTAAAACTAATTTTAGAACAAATTTCAACGTTTGATACATTATTCTACGATTTTTATTTTAAGACATACAAACTTTTAGAATAAAAGCAAGCAATTAACTATTTAGAAACTTTCAGTCATTACTATATCAATCCGTTATATAATTAGGGCTGAATGATAAAGGGTTGAAATTAGTTTTAACATAAGCTTCCTATTAATGTGTAACACATTATTCTGCAATGATTATTCCAGGAGATAAGAGCTGACCACCTCCAGTATTATCAGAGTTTTTAGGGGTAAAAATGTGGATCGAATCAATTAACCCTAATAAGGGTGTACAGCTATGTTATTTAGCGGACAAATGAAAATTCATCCCGAATTTTCACACAGCTTTTCAGGGTGAAGGAATTTTCCAATTTTCTTCACAGATTCGTAATCAGCAGGTTCTATATAGCGTGAAAATATACTTTTCTTTTTGCAAAAGTGCCAATTAAGGGTAGATTTTTGAGGGTAAAAGTGTGAAAACTTCAAACTCAATTATCTCGGAAACCCTTGGAGATATCGCAAAATCCTTGCGAAAACAAGCTACCTACGGTAGCTAATGATGTGAAAATATGGTAAGTGAGCCCTTTCCAATGAGCCTAGTGCCTAGGCTCTACGACCCTATCGAATCAATTAAGAATTAATATTGTTGCTATAAAACAAGACGAAAAAATGACCACTTTACTATTAAAAATTTTAACTTGAATTTTCTCGAAAACTAACGCTCCAATTAGGATTCTGAGTGCATATTTGAACTCTACACACCCTAATAAGGGTGTACAGCTATGTTATTTAGCGGACAAATGAAAATTCATCCCGAATTTTCACACAGCTTTTCAGGGTGAAGGAATTTTCCAATTTTCTTCACAGATTCGTAATCAGCAGGTTCTATATAGCGTGAAAATATACTTTTCTTTTTGCAAAAGTGCCAATTAAGGGTAGATTTTTGAGGGTAAAAGTGTGAAAACTTCAAACTCAATTATCTCGGAAACCCTTGGAGATATCGCAAAATCCTTGCAAAAACAAGCTACCTACGGTAGCTAGTGATATGAAAATATGGTAAGTGAGCCCTTTCCAATGAGCCTAGTGCCTAGGCTCTACGACCCTATCGAATCAATTAAGGATTAATTTTGTTGCTATAAAACAAGACGAAAAAATGACCACTTTACTATTAAAAATTTTAACTTGAATTTTCTCGAAAACTAACGCTCCAATTAGGATTCTGAGTGCATATTTGAACTCTACACACCCTAATAAGGGTGTACAGCTATGTTATTTAGCGGACAAATGAAAATTCATCCCGAATTTTCACACAGCTTTTCAGGGTGAAGGAATTTTCCAATTTTCTTCACAGATTCGTAATCAGCAGGTTCTATATAGCGTGAAAATATACTTTTCTTTTTGCAAAAGTGCCAATTAAGGGTAGATTTTTGAGGGTAAAAGTGTGAAAACTTCAAACTCAATTATCTCGGAAACCCTTGGAGATATCGCAAAATCCTTGCAAAAACAAGCTACCTACGGTAGCTAATGATATGAAAATATGGTAAGTGAGCCCTTTCCAATGAGCCTAGTGCCTAGGCTCTACGACCCTATCGAATCAATTAAGGATTAATTTTGTTGCTATAAAACAAGACGAAAAAATGACCACTTTACTATTAAAAATTTTAATTTGAATTTTCTCGAAAACTAACGCTCCAATTAGGATTCTGAGTGCATATTTGAACTCTACACACCCTAATAAGGGTGTACAGCTATGTTATTTAGCGGACAAATGAAAATTCATCCCGAATTTTCACACAGCTTTTCAGGGTAAAGGAATTTTCCAATTTTCTTCACAGATTCGTAATCAGCAGGTTCTATATAGCGTGAAAATATACTTTTCTTTTTGCAAAAGTGCCAATTAAGGGTAGATTTTTGAGGGTAAATGTGTGAAAACTTCAAACTCAATTATCTCGGAAACCCTTGGAGATATCGCAAAATCCTTGCAAAAACAAGCTACCTAAGGTAGCTAATGATATGAAAATATGGTAAGTGAGCCCTTTCCAATGAGCCTAGTGCCTAGGCTCTACGACCCTATCGAATCAATTAAGGATTAATTTTGTTGCTATAAAACAAGACGAAAAAATGACCACTTTACTATTAAAAATTTTAACTTGAATTTTCTCGAAAACTAACGCTCCAATTAGGATTCTGAGTGCATATTTGAACTCTACACACCCTAATAAGGGTGTACAGCTATGTTATTTAGCGGACAAATGAAAATTCATCCCGAATTTTCACACAGCTTTTCAGGGTGAAGGAATTTTCCAATTTTCTTCACAGATTCGTAATCAGCAGGTTCTATATAGCGTGAAAATATACTTTTCTTTTTGCAAAAGTGCCAATTAAGGGTAGATTTTTGAGGGTAAAAGTGTGAAAACTTCAAACTCAATTATCTCGGAAACCCTTGGAGATATCGCAAAATCCTTGCAAAAACAAGCTACCTACGGTAGCTAATGATATGAAAATATGGTAAGTGAGCCCTTTCCAATGAGCCTAGTGCCTAGGCTCTACGACCCTATCGAATCAATTAAGGATTAATTTTGTTGCTATAAAACAAGACGAAAAAATGACCACTTTACTATTAAAAATTTTAACTTGAATTTTCTCGAAAACTAACGCTCCAATTAGGATTCTGAGTGCATATTTGAACTCTACACACCCTAATAAGGGTGTACAGCTATGTTATTTAGCGGACAAATGAAAATTCATCCCGAATTTTCACACAGCTTTTCAGGGTGAAGGAATTTTCCAATTTTCTTCACAGATTCGTAATCAGCAGGTTCTATATAGCGTGAAAATATACTTTTCTTTTTGCAAAAGTGCCAATTAAGGGTAGATTTTTGAGGGTAAAAGTGTGAAAACTTCAAACTCAATTATCTCGGAAACCCTTGGAGATATCGCAAAATCCTTGCGAAAACAAGCTACCTACGGTAGCTAATGATGTGAAAATATGGTAAGTGAGCCCTTTCCAATGAGCCTAGTGCCTAGGCTCTACGACCCTATCGAATCAATTAAGGATTAATTTTGTTGCTATAAAACAAGACGAAAAAATGACCACTTTACTATTAAAAATTTTAACTTGAATTTTCTCGAAAACTAACGCTCCAATTAGGATTCTGAGTGCATATTTGAACTCTACACACCCTAATAAGGGTGTACAGCTATGTTATTTAGCGGACAAATGAAAATTCATCCCGAATTTTCACACAGCTTTTCAGGGTGAAGGAATTTTCCAATTTTCTTCACAGATTCGTAATCAGCAGGTTCTATATAGCGTGAAAATATACTTTTCTTTTTGCAAAAGTGCCAATTAAGGGTAGATTTTTGAGGGTAAAAGTGTGAAAACTTCAAACTCAATTATCTCGGAAACCCTTGGAGATATCGCAAAATCCTTGCAAAAACAAGCTACCTACGGTAGCTAATGATATGAAAATATGGTAAGTGAGCCCTTTCCAATGAGCCTAGTGCCTAGGCTCTACGACCCTATCGAATCAATTGAGGATTAATTTTGTTGCTATAAAACAAGACGAAAAAATAACCACTTTACTATTAAAAATTTTAACTTGAATTTTCTCGAAAACTAACGCTCCAATTAGGATTCTGAGTGCATATTTGAACTCTACACACCCTAATAAGGGTGTACAGCTATGTTATTTAGCGGACAAATGAAAATTCATCCCGAATTTCCACACAGCTTTTCAGGGTGAAGGAATTTTCCAATTTTCTTCACAGATTCGTAATCAGCAGGTTCTATATAGCGTGAAAATATACTTTTCTTTTTGCAAAAGTGCCAATTAAGGGTAGATTTTTGAGGGTAAAAGTGTGAAAACTTCAAACTCAATTATCTCGGAAACCCTTGGAGATATCGCAAAATCCTTGCAAAAACAAGCTACCTACGGTAGCTAATGATGTGAAAATATGGTAAGTGAGCCCTTTCCAATGAGCCTAGTGCCTAGGCTCTACGACCCTATCGAATCAATTAAGGATTAATTTTGTTGCTATAAAACAAGACGAAAAAATGACCACTTTACTATTAAAAATTTTAACTTGAATTTTCTCGAGAACTAACGCTCCAATTAGGATTCTGAGTGCATATTTGAACTCTACACACCCTAATAAGGGTGTACAGCTATGTTATTTAGCGGACAAATGAAAATTCATCCCGAATTTTCACACAGCTTTTCAGGGTGAAGGAATTTTCCAATTTTCTTTACAGATTCGTAATCAGCAGGTTCTATATAGCGTGAAAATATACTTTTCTTTTTGCAAAAGTGCCAATTGAGGGTAGATTTTTGAGGGTAAAAGTGTGAAAACTTCAAACTCAATTATCTCGGAAACCCTTGGAGATATCGCAAAATCCTTGCAAAAACAAGCTACCTATGGTAGCTAATGATGTGAAAATATGGTAAGTGAGCCCTTTCCAATGAGCCTAGTGCCTAGGCTCTACGACCCTATCGAATCAATTAAGGATTAATTTTGTTGCTATAAAACAAGACGAAAAAATGACCACTTTACTATTAAAAATTTTAACTTGAATTTTCTCGAGAACTAACGCTCCAATTAGGATTCTGAGTGCATATTTGAACTCTACACACCCTAATAAGGGTGTACAGCTATGTTATTTAGCGGACAAATGAAAATTCATCCCGAATTTTCACACAGCTTTTCAGGGTGAAGGAATTTTCCAATTTTCTTTACAGATTCGTAATCAGCAGGTTCTATATAGCGTGAAAATATACTTTTCTTTTTGCAAAAGTGCCAATTAAGGGTAGATTTTTGAGGGTAAAAGTGTGAAAACTTCAAACTCAATTATCTCGGAAACCCTTGGAGATATCGCAAAATCCTTGCAAAAACAAGCTACCTACGGTAGCTAATGATATGAAAATATGGTAAGTGAGCCCTTTCCAATGAGCCTAGTGCCTAGGCTCTACGACCCTATCGAATCAATTAAGGATTAATTTTGTTGCTATAAAACAAGACGAAAAAATGACCACTTTACTATTAAAAATTTTAACTTGAATTTTCTCGAAAACTAACGCTCCAATTAGGATTCTGAGTGCATATTTGAACTCTACACACCCTAATAAGGGTGTACAGCTATGTTATTTAGCGGACAAATGAAAATTCATCCCGAATTTTCACACAGCTTTTCAGGGTGAAGGAATTTTCCAATTTTCTTCACAGATTCGTAATCAGCAGGTTCTATATAGCGTGAAAATATACTTTTCTTTTTGCAAAAGTGCCAATTAAGGGTAGATTTTTGAGGGTAAAAGTGTGAAAACTTCAAACTCAATTATCTTGGAAACCCTTGGAGATATCGCAAAATCCTTGCAAAAACAAGCTACCTACGGAAGCTAATGATATGAAAATATGGTAAGTGAGCCCTTTCCAATGAGCCTAGTGCCTAGGCTCTACGACCCTATCGAATCAATTAAGGATTAATTTTGTTGCCATAAAACAAAACGAAAAAATGACCACTTTACTATTAAAAATTTTAACTTGAATTTTTCGAAAACTAACGCTCCAATTAGGATTCTGAGTGCATATTTGAACTCTACACACCCTAATAAGGGTGTACAGCTATGTTATTTAGCGGACAAATGAAAATTCATCCCGAATTTTCACACAGCTTTTCAGGGTGAAGGAATTTTCCAATTTTCTTCACAGATTCGTAATCAGCAGGTTCTATATAGCGTGAAAATATACTTTTCTTTTTGCAAAAGTGCCAATTTAGGGTAGATTTTTGAGGGTAAAAGTGTGAAAACTTGAAACTCAATTATCTCGGAAACCCTTGGAGATATCGCAAAATCCTTGCAAAAACAAGCTACCTACGGTAGCTAATGATATGAAAATATGGTAAGTGAGCCCTTTCCAATGAGCCTAGTGCCTAGGCTCTACGACCCTATCGAATCAATTAAGGATTAATTTTGTTGCTATAAAACAAGACGAAAAAATGACCACTTTACTATTAAAAATTTTAACTTGAATTTTCTCGAAAACTAACGCTCCAATTAGGATTCTGAGTGCATATTTGAACTCTACACACCCTAATAAGGGTGTACAGCTATGTTATTTAGCGGACAAATGAAAATTCATCCCGAATTTTCACACAGCTTTTCAGGGTGAAGGAATTTTCCAATTTTCTTCACAGATTCGTAGTCAGCAGGTTCTATATAGCGTGAAAATATACTTTTTTTTTTTTGCAAAAGTGCCAATCAAGGGTAGATTTTTGAGGGTAAAAGTGTGAAAACTTCAAACTCAATTATCTCGGAAACCCTTGGAGATATCGCAAAATCCTTGCAAAAAATATGAAAATATGGTAAGTGAGCCCTTTCCAATGAGCCTAGTGCCTAGGCTCTACGACCCTATCGAATCAATTAAGGATTAATTTTGTTGCTATAAAACAAGACGAAAAAATGACCACTTTACTATTAAAAATTTTAACTTGAATTTTCTCGAAAACTAACGCTCCAATTAGGATTCTGAGTGCATATTTGAACTCTACACACCCTAATAAGGGTGTACAGCTATGTTATTTAGCGGACAAATGAAAATTCATCCCGAATTTTCACCCAGCTTTTCAGGGTGAAGGAATTTTCCAATTTTCTTCACAGATTCGTAATCAGCAGGTTCTATATAGCGTGAAAATATACTTTTCTTTTTGCAAAAGTGCCAATTAAGGGTAGATTTTTGAGGGTAAAAGTGTGAAAACTTCAAACTCAATTATCTCGGAAACCCTTGGAGATATCGCAAAATCCTTGCAAAAACAAGCTACCTACGGTAGCTAATGATATGAAAATATGGTAAGTGAGCCCTTTGCAATGAGCCTAGTGCCTAGGCTCTACGACCCTATCGAATCAATTAAGGATTAATTTTGTTGCTATAAAACAAGACGAAAAAATGACCACTTTACTATTAAAAATTTTAACTTGAATTTTCTCGAAAACTAACGCTCCAATTAGGATTCTGAGTGCATATTTGAACTCTACACACCCTAATAAGGGTGTACAGCTATGTTATTTAGCGGACAAATGAAAATTCATCCCGAATTTTCACCCAGCTTTTCAGGGTGAAGGAATTTTCCAATTTTCTTTACAGATTCGTAATCAGCAGGTTCTATATAGCGTGAAAATATACTTTTCTTTTTGCAAAAGTGCCAATTAAGGGTAGATTTTTGAGGGTAAAAGTGTGAAAACTTCAAACTCAATTATCTCGGAAACCCTTGGAGATATCGCAAAATCCTTGCAAAAACAAGCTACCTACGGTAGCTAATGATATGAAAATATGGTAAGTGAGCCCTTTCCAATGAGCCTAGTGCCTAGGCTCTACGACCCTATCGAATCAATTAAGGATTAATTTTGTTGCTATAAAACAAGACGAAAAAATGACCACTTTACTATTAAAAATTTTAACTTGAATTTTCTCGAAAACTAACGCTCCAATTAGGATTCTGAGTGCATATTTGAACTCTACACACCCTAATAAGGGTGTACAGCTATGTTATTTAGCGGACAAATGAAAATTCATCCCGAATTTTCACACAGCTTTTCAGGGTGAAGGAATTTTCCAATTTTCTTCACAGATTCGTAATCAGCAGGTTCTATATAGCGTGAAAATATACTTTTCTTTTTGCAAAAGTGCCAATTAAGGGTAGATTTTTGAGGATAAAAGTGTGAAAACTTCAAACTCAATTATCTCGGAAACCCTTGGAGATATCGCAAAATCCTTGCAAAAACAAGCTACCTATGGTAGCTAATGATATGAAAATATGGTAAGTGAGCCCTTTCCAATGAGCCTAGTGCCTAGGCTCTACGACCCTATCGAATCAATTAAGGATTAATTTTGTTGCTATAAAACAAGACGAAAAAATGACCACTTTACTATTAAAAATTTTAACTTGAATTTTCTCGAAAACTAACGCTCCAATTAGGATTCTGAGTGCATATTTGAACTCTACACACCCTAATAAGGGTGTACAGCTATGTTATTTAGCGGACAAATGAAAATTCATCCCGAATTTTCACCCAGCTTTTCAGGGTGAAGGAATTTTCCAATTTTCTTCACAGATTCGTAATCAGCAGGTTCTATATAGCGTGAAAATATACTTTTCTTTTTGCAAAAGTGCCAATTAAGGGTAGATTTTTGAGGGTAAAAGTGTGAAAACTTCAAACTCAATTATCTCGGAAACCCTTGGAGATATCGCAAGATCCTTGCAAAAACAAGCTACCTACGGTAGCTGATGATATGAAAATATGGTAAGTGAGCCCTTTCCAATGAGCCTAGTGCCTAGGCTCTACGACCCTATCGAATCAATTAAGGATTAATTTTGTTGCTATAAAACAAGACGAAAAAATGACCACTTTACTATTAAAAATTTTAACTTGAATTTTCTCGAAAACTAACGCTCCAATTAGGATTCTGAGTGCATATTTGAACTCTACACACCCTAATAAGGGTGTACAGCTATGTTATTTAGCGGACAAATGAAAATTCATCCCGAATTTTCACCCAGCTTTTCAGGGTGAAGGAATTTTCCAATTTTCTTCACAGATTCGTAATCAGCAGGTTCTATATAGCGTGAAAATATACTTTTCTTTTTGCAAAAGTGCCAATTAAGGGTAGATTTTTGAGGGTAAAAGTGTGAAAACTTCAAACTCAATTATCTCGGAAACCCTTGGAGATATCGCAAAATCCTTGCAAAAACAAGCTACCTACGGTAGCTAATGATATGAAAATATGGTAAGTGAGCCCTTTCCAATGAGCCTAGTGCCTAGGCTCTACGACCCTATCGAATCAATTAAGGATTAATTTTGTTGCTATAAAACAAGACGAAAAAATGACCACTTTACTATTAAAAATTTTAACTTGAATTTTCTCGAAAACTAACGCTCCAATTAGGATTCTGAGTGCATATTTGAACTCTACACACCCTAATAAGGGTGTACAGCTATGTTATTTAGCGGACAAATGAAAATTCATCCCGAATTTTCACCCAGCTTTTCAGGGTGAAGGAATTTTCCAATTTTCTTCACAGATTCGTAATCAGCAGGTTCTATATAGCGTGAAAATATACTTTTCTTTTTGCAAAAGTGCCAATTAAGGGTAGATTTTTGAGGGTAAAAGTGTGAAAACTTCAAACTCAATTATCTCGGAAACCCTTGGAGATATCGCAAAATCCTTGCAAAAACAAGCTACCTACGGTAGCTGATGATATGAAAATATGGTAAGTGAGCCCTTTCCAATGAGCCTAGTGCCTAGGCTCTACGACCCTATCGAATCAATTAAGGATTAATTTTGTTGCTATAAAACAAGACGAAAAAATGACCACTTTACTATTAAAAATTTTAACTTGAATTTTCTCGAAAACTAACGCTCCAATTAGGATTCTGAGTGCATATTTGAACTCTACACACCCTAATAAGGGTGTACAGCTATGTTATTTAGCGGACAAATGAAAATTCATCCCGAATTTTCACCCAGCTTTTCAGGGTGAAGGAATTTTCCAATTTTCTTCACAGATTCGTAATCAGCAGGTTCTATATAGCGTGAAAATATACTTTTCTTTTTGCAAAAGTGCCAATTAAGGGTAGATTTTTGAGGGTAAAAGTGTGAAAACTTCAAACTCAATTATCTCGGAAACCCTTGGAGATATCGCAAAATCCTTGCAAAAACAAGCTACCTAGGGTAGCTAATGATATGAAAATATGGTAAGTGAGCCCTTTCCAATGAGCCTAGTGCCTAGGCTCTACGACCCTATCGAATCAATTAAGGATTAATTTTGTTGCTATAAAACAAGACGAAAAAATGACCACTTTACTATTAAAAATTTTAACTTGAATTTTCTCGAAAACTAACGCTCCAATTAGGATTCTGAGTGCATATTTGAACTCTACACACCCTAATAAGGGTGTACAGCTATGTTATTTAGCGGACAAATGAAAATTCATCCCGAATTTTCACACAGCTTTTCAGGGTGAAGGAATTTTCCAATTTTCTTCACAGATTCGTAATCAGCAGGTTCTATATAGCGTGAAAATATACTTTTCTTTTTGCAAAAGTGCCAATTAAGGGTAGATTTTTGAGGGTAAAAGTGTGAAAACTTCAAACTCAATTATCTCGGAAACCCTTGGAGATATCGCAAAATCCTTGCAAAAACAAGCTACCTACGGTAGCTGATGATATGAAAATATGGTAAGTGAGCCCTTTCCAATGAGCCTAGTGCCTAGGCTCTACGACCCTATCGAATCAATTAAGGATTAATTTTGTTGCTATAAAACAAGACGAAAAAATGACCACTTTACTATTAAAAATTTTAACTTGAATTTTCTCGAAAACTAACGCTCCAATTAGGATTCTGAGTGCATATTTGAACTCTACACACCCTAATAAGGGTGTACAGCTATGTTATTTAGCGGACAAATGAAAATTCATCCCGAATTTTCACCCAGCTTTTCAGGGTGAAGGAATTTTCCAATTTTCTTCACAGATTCGTAATCAGCAGGTTCTATATAGCGTGAAAATATACTTTTCTTTTTGCAAAAGTGCCAATTAAGGATAGATTTTTGAGGGTAAAAGTGTGAAAACTTCAAACTCAATTATCTCGGAAACCCTTGGAGATATCGCAAAATCCTTGCAAAAACAAGCTACCTACGGTAGCTAATGATATGAAAATATGGTAAGTGAGCCCTTTCCAATGAGCCTAGTGCCTAGGCTCTACGACCCTATCGAATCAATTAAGGATTAATTTTGTTGCTATAAAACAAGACGAAAAAATGACCACTTTACTATTAAAAATTTTAACTTGAATTTTCTCGAAAACTAACGCTCCAATTAGGATTCTGAGTGCATATTTGAACTCTACACACCCTAATAAGGGTGTACAGCTATGTTATTTAGCGGACAAATGGAAATTCATCCCGAATTTTCACACAGCTTTTCAGGGTGAAGGAATTTTCCAATTTTCTTCACAGATTCGTAATCAGCAGGTTCTATATAGCGTGAAAATATACTTTTCTTTTTGCAAAAGTGCCAATTAAGGGTAGATTTTTGAGGATAAAAGTGTGAAAACTTCAAACTCAATTATCTCGGAAACCCTTGGAGATATCGCAAAATCCTTGCAAAAACAAGCTACCAACGGTAGCTAATGATATGAAAATATGGTAAGTGAGCCCTTTCCAATGAGCCTAGTGCCTAGGCTCTACGACCCTATCGAATCAATTAAGGATTAATTTTGTTGCTATAAAACAAGACGAAAAAATGACCACTTTACTATTAAAAATTTTAACTTGAATTTTCTCGAAAACTAACGCTCCAATTAGGATTCTGAGTGCATATTTGAACTCTACACACCCTAATAAGGGTGTACAGCTATGTTATTTAGCGGACAAATGAAAATTCATCCCGAATTTTCACCCAGCTTTTCAGGGTGAAGGAATTTTCCAATTTTCTTCACAGATTCGTAATCAGCAGGTTCTATATAGCGTGAAAATATACTTTTCTTTTTGCAAAAGTGCCAATTAAGGGTAGATTTTTGAGGGTAAAAGTGTGAAAACTTCAAACTCAATTATCTCGGAAACCCTTGGAGATATCGCAAAATCCTTGCAAAAACAAGCTACCTACGGTAGCTGATGATATGAAAATATGGTAAGTGAGCCCTTTCCAATGAGCCTAGTGCCTAGGCTCTACGACCCTATCGAATCAATTAAGGATTAATTTTGTTGCTATAAAACAAGACGAAAAAATGACCACTTTACTATTAAAAATTTCAACTTGAATTTTCTCGAAAACTAACGCTCCAATTAGGATTCTGAGTGCATATTTGAACTCTACACACCCTAATAAGGGTGTACAGCTATGTTATTTAGCGGACAAATGAAAATTCATCCCGAATTTTCACCCAGCTTTTCAGGGTGAAGGAATTTTCCAATTTTCTTCACAGATTCGTAATCAGCAGGTTCTATATAGCGTGAAAATATACTTTTCTTTTTGCAAAAGTGCCAATTAAGGGTAAGTTTTTGAGGGTAAAAGTGTGAAAACTTCAAACTCAATTATCTCGGAAACCCTTGGAGATATCGCAAAATCCTTGCAAAAACAAGCTACCTACGGTAGCTAATGATATGAAAATATGGTAAGTGAGCCCTTTCCAATGAGCCTAGTGCCTAGGCTCTACGACCCTATCGAATCAATTAAGGATTAATTTTGTTGCTATAAAACAAGACGAAAAAATGACCACTTTACTATTAAAAATTTTAACTTGAATTTTCTCGAAAACTAACGCTCCAATTAGGATTCTGAGTGCATATTTGAACTCTACACACCCTAATAAGGGTGTACAGCTATGTTATTTAGCGGACAAATGGAAATTCATCCCGAATTTTCACACAGCTTTTCAGGGTGAAGGAATTTTCCAATTTTCTTCACAGATTCGTAATCAGCAGGTTCTATATAGCGTGAAAATATACTTTTCTTTTTGCAAAAGTGCCAATTAAGGGTAGATTTTTGAGGGTAAAAGTGTGAAAACTTCAAACTCAATTATCTCGGAAACCCTTGGAGATATCGCAAAATCCTTGCAAAAACAAGCTACCTACGGTAGCTGATGATATGAAAATATGGTAAGTGAGCCCTTTCCAATGAGCCTAGTGCCTAGGCTCTACGACCCTATCGAATCAATTAAGGATTAATTTTGTTGCTATAAAACAAGACGAAAAAATGACCACTTTACTATTAAAAATTTTAACTTGAATTTTCTCGAAAACTAACGCTCCAATTAGGATTCTGAGTGCATATTTGAACTCTACACACCCTAATAAGGGTGTACAGCTATGTTATTTAGCGGACAAATGAAAATTCATCCCGAATTTTCACCCAGCTTTTCAGGGTGAAGGAATTTTCCAATTTTCTTCACAGATTCGTAATCAGCAGGTTCTATATAGCGTGAAAATATACTTTTCTTTTTGCAAAAGTGCCAATTAAGGGTAGATTTTTGAGGGTAAAAGTGTGAAAACTTCAAACTCAATTATCTCGGAAACCCTTGGAGATATCAATATTCCAAAATATATTATTTAACAACTTACAATATACTTAAGAGTAATTGTGATAGACAAATATATTACAATGACAAATTACATCCAGGAGTATAATATAACAGAAAAATGTATCTATAATATACTAACAGTTATACTCCAAGCATATTCAGTTTCATTTTCGTTCTAAATATATATTATTGTAAGTATTTCATTGGATTCAAAGGGATCCTTCCAGAAAAAGAAGAGCATTGAAAGAAATGATTTTTTGAATGATCTATTCCAAATTAATGGAATGTATTTAGAATACACTTATAAGGGAGTTCATGTTATGAAGTCCTTAGATGAGGAATCACAGCGACAGGTCTCCCAATTTGTCTTGATATTTCGCAATTGCTGCCAACCATGACTGATGAATTTTGATGTCCTTTAGGAGCTGCAAAAAAGATGAACTACTAATTTTTTCGATTAAATTAAAGTCATTAAATATGTATGTAATAAATGAATAAAATTAATTCATGAATTAAAGTAACCCAATAAATATTTATATCAATATTTAATCAAGTTTATTGACAGATGCTGCCCTCTAGCAAGGAGATTCTGAATCACCTCGATTTAAATACTGAATTTTATAATGATAATTATTCGATATCATGAAAAAAAATGTATTTGCTCGCATTACAGTTGGTTGCTATTGATACAAACGAAATTTTTGTCTAAAGTAGTTTATTTATAGAATTTATTCAAACAAAGTGGATATTATTAATAATTCCATCAGTTATACTGCAGAAATATATTTTCATTCAATAATCTAAAATAAACTGGAAGAATTATGAATTATCAGTGAATGTTTTTGATTCAATGAATTTTTATACATAAACCAATTGACCTATTTGTAAATAATAAAGTAGTTATTAGATTTCAAAGTTTGAAAATCTTTAATATTTAATTGTAATTTTAGTGAAAACATACCATCGGTTGTCTTCGGTCTTGTCCGCTGAGCTTAACGAGAGCTTCAGGTATATAAAAGCTGCTGGAAGTGATGGATATGTTAAAGTCTCACTGGTGTACCATTGCTAGCATCGCGTGAACCACCTTGATCCGCTCAGAATTTTCTTTCTTCAGTTTCTGAAAGAAGAAAGACTATTGTTCCAACATGGTAAGTAACTTATGTATTACTGCCAATAATTTCTAATTCATTAAATAACAATAACTTCAAAAATTCTTATTTTTGTAAAGTATAATAATTAATTTGAAATTGAAGTTTTTGGGGGGCAAATTCAAATAATTTTTCTTGTTTAATGTAAAAAAGTTACGATTTTAAATTTCGAAATAATGTTTTTTTTCATTATTATCCTCAAATAATATTAATTTAAAAAACACATCGCATTTTGCTTTTCATTTTGATGCAAAAGAAAATGATCCTTGTCACACATAAAATTTTGTGTATTACAATATTGGTTAAGTCCCTTTTATAAGATACAAACAGATTTCATTTTTCTATTGATATGCTGGAATTGTCAATATTTTTTCAAAGCAGTATTCTAATTCATGATCAAAAAGAAGTTATGATATATGCGGAATATTTTATAAAGTAATTAATTTAGTTTTGTGATTTATTTGGATTTTTAATAAACTGTAGAAAAGAAATTATTCACATTTGCTGGAAATGAATTAATTTAATATATACTTTAGTTCAATAATAAATTTTCTATGTTATTTTCCCACATATATTTATTAAATAAGATAATTATAGTTGACAGATCAAGGGATTTTTCGGTACAATAAAACAATCTCGAGGTCCTAAAATTGAGGAAACTCCTACGGAATAATTATTTTTCCTTTTTGAACATCTTAAATTGCTATCATTACCAAAATGGATATTTAACCACAGTTTGCCGCACCCTTCTTATTAAAAAATTAATACTGATTGGACAATTGAACTTTGAGGTTTGGCTTGTGAGGAGCAAATGTCCTATTGTTTGATATCAATTATCTTTAATCTATTTGACTTTTTATTTACGCATTAATCATATAGATCATTAGGTGGGTACTGATTCGTTGCAAATTTAAAACTGATCATACTTTAAAAAACTACAATTATAAACTGTAATTAAAAATAAATATAAATCTACCCATCAATTTCACGAACATATGTTCAACCAATTCATTATTTTATTTTGCCATTAAAGTTTTTATCTGAAGCTCTTTGGCACACATGTGAATTCACACAAAAATCAAGTTATGTGTGTTCATCACGAATATCGATGCAAATCGGAAACAAAATGATTTTTTTTATTAGAAGAAGAGTTTAGGAAATGTATCGCTCTGAAGGTAGCACGCAAGTCTACAACTCTGATGTGAGACTGACAATATTGGTTTAAATTTATTAAAGACAGTTAAAACCATTTGGAGCATGCAATGATATTTCAAATAAAAAATAGTTCATTTTCATGCTAGCAAATACTATTTAGTCCATAGAATTTTTTACTGCTTATAAATAAGTCATGTTAACGGAACCAAACGACGATTTATTATAATTTAATGATTTATTAATCGAATATTCTTTAAAAATCGACGAGTATACTGAAGTTTCAAAAACATGTAGTTGTGATCAATGAATGTCACGGAAGTATAAATTGTATTTCCGATTTCCATACAACGAATGAGGAATTCCATTGTATTTACTAATACCCATAACCTACAGCGTTCCCTTTTAAAGATAGAAATCGGAGTAGGCTTGTCTTTGACAGGTGAAGATATCTCCGAAGCCATATGTGATATCCGCAAAACATGACTCATTGTAGTTCATTTGTTTGCAATACATTTTAGACAGACAGAACAATGTACTTGCATGCAATCCACCCTTTACCATGATATCAGGGCTGGTTTAAGTCCATGTGGGTGTCATTATTGCGGATGGAGTGTAATTATTTCTATGCTAAGCGGAGCATGAAGAACGTAGGTCAATTTCAACTTGGATCTGATTTTTAATATTTCACTCGGTACTGTTATTTACATAAATTCAGAATAAACAAAACATAGAGACTCATGTAGTTTATTAACATTTTTATTGTTAGTAAGATTATGCTGAAGATATTATCTTTTTCTATTTTCATACATAAATCTTTTCTTAGAATAGCTGATACTGATAATAAAGTAGAATTTGAACCATAAAATGATTCTGAGCTCAAAATGTTACATATGTTACCAATGACGTCGAATTTAAGTCCTAAAATGACGTTGAGCTAAAAAATTAAATGAAAAACATTTGACTAAAGAATCATATATAAAGCATAAGTATGATTTCTCAAAACTCTAGAACATAACGTCAAATTATGACGTTAGTTCAACATTTTATGACGTCACAAAATGACGTCAATTTATGACCACAATTTTACTTGAAATGTGACGTCGATTCAACGTCTTATGACGTCGAAATAGGATCGTCAGTTTATGACTTCATTATGACCAAAATCTGACATCATATTTTGGTCGATGGTCGAACGAGCAATAGTTAAATGAAAAATTCACCACTACATTTTTCAATATAGAAAAATAAATACATTATATGATAACAAAGCTGTACATATTTATAGTTTTCTGCACAAAAATTCATTCATGTTTCTGTAATCCAGAAACATATTGTTTTCTGTATATCGTGTTATATATTTCAAGTTGTATTAGAGCCAACAAACTGACATATCTACAAAATCGATTATATATAACGTGTAATATGTCTTTATAAAGTCAGTGACCGACCGATTTAAATGCTGTTTGATTTCATGCAGATAACCCAGAGCCATCATCATTCAAAACAGATGGAAATGTGAATAATTAATGTATTAATTTTAATTCAAAACTGTTGCGCAGTTCTTAAAAAACAATTTTACATCAAATTTCAACAATATATGGAATTACATTAGATTAAATGGACCTGATAAGAATTTATTACTCCCAAATTTTGACTAAGAGGTCAACCAAAATCTAATTACTAATTATAATAAAATGTGGAACTTTGTTGAAAATCAGTATGGCAAAATTAATTTTTGACGGTCAAAAGATAAAACTGTGGTTTATGTTCTGAATCTTCAATTCTTTTTGAGGATCGATTACAAGCATACAAGATTTACATACAATATCGTAGGAGGTAACTGACCTATTGTCTACCCATATTCGAATTGTTTTTTATTTTGTAAGACGATGTAACTTGACCACGATTCTTGGTTGTTATTTTGTTGTTGTAATTGAAGTGTGACTAATAATGTCTGGAGGAGTCAACTGCTATTAAAAAATCTTTCAGTGTTTTAGAAATTTAATGCGAGGCATGTTAATATTAATTTAACTGGAATTTATAACAGTTTTATCTAAAATGTAAAATAAACAATTTTATTACTGCCAATTGCTTAGAAAATTGTAGATAAAAAATATGTAACACATTACTTGTTTCTTTTGCATAAAGAAATCAAGGCAAAGTGCATCTGTGGTCGATGACCTTCAAAGTGTTAAGAACAATTTCAAAAAGAACAAGACGGATTTCAAAATAGCCTCCTATCTACAATTCTCAACAGAACGACACTGTACTTACTATACAAGTGCATTATAAAAATAGAATAATTTTAGAGCTGCAGAACTATTCCGGAAACGTTGATGCAAAACGGAAATTGTTTTTTGATGTTATTTTAAAAGTAATTAGAAATAATGGCACTATCTATTTCACGATCGTTAATCGAGTTATGTTCTTAATGCCTGTAATTAAATTTAAAAAACATAAACAGCTTCAATAAAGATTCTTTTAACAGACAGTTGCACAAAAATTTGCTTTTTATATTAAATTTGTATCTAAATCACCAAGAAATTATATTAATCTGTCTTTGTATTTGAGGTAATTTTTTCAAATAAAATTTCTGCAGCATTTTATGCTCCAAAATTGTTTTGAAATTTTTCTTTTTAATTATTAGGAAAGTGAATTAGGTCTAATAAAGCATGGATTTTTCGAATTCAAACTAATTATTTATATGCAGAAAAAAACGAGCTATCAATTTTCTTTTGAAGTCTGATAATTAATAGCACTTTGCCGACATCTGGATTTTCATTTTCCTTTTCAAATTATTTCCATCAATAATCGGAAATCAAGTCATTTATAAGAAAATGGCTTTTCATAGACGATACAAAGTCGAAAGTCGTACCAGGCGCAAACATATTAAGGATATTGTTCAACTTGAGCTATATGCAGTTGAATAGAAAATCGAAGGGTTTCTCAAACTAATTGATAAAAATAAGATAGAAAGGAATTGTGTGTTTCGAGGTTATGGAATATCATTTATTCAACATCTATTTATAATAAGATTGTTACTATGATCGTTTGAAATAAATAATATCGAGTAATAATTACTCAGTGAGAGAATAGTATATCATGAAATTAGTTATCATATTCGATACTATAGTTTATTCTAGTTAAGAACAGTCCAAAGATAAACACTGAGCTAAGCTAAGTAAAGATTATAATGATAAAAAAAAAAACCTTTTCTTCACTTTTATTAAAATTACCTATGTACATTTCAGTAGCAAAGCTATCATCTTCAGAGTATAATAAATCAGAGCAGAAAACAAATCTTATATCTACAAACATGATACAAAATACCAAAAGAATATCCAATCAAATCATAGCGTTTGAGGTGGGTGGAGCCAAGAACTACAATGTAAGTTTAAGTGAAAACAATAGGCAAAACCTAATAAAGTTATTTATTTATTTAATTTAAACGGGAATGAATATATACTGAGGGATGAAAATATAATTATATAATCACAATTTATACAGTTACTTAAAAAAACTAATTCAATCTAAACCTTCTTATTAACCATACCTTCATTAATTTTTTGATCTATTTCTTATAGAAAATAAACTTGAATTATAAAAATCGAACCAATCATTATTTATATTACAAATCATCGAAAGTCTATGAATAGGAGAACGAGTATCACAATTAATGCTAGTATAGAAGAAATAATTATTGTTCCTAAGAATACGACTAGGTATAAAAAAAATAAATTTAGACAGCAGTTCTGGACAATTAACAGTGTTAGTAAACACTTTAAAAACAAAAATTAAATCATTCTTATCAAAGGATGATATTACTGTAGGAATGCGTAAAAAAAAAGATATGTTACGGTAATTGTGATCAGTGAAATGCATTGGCTTTCCTATTTGATACGACACATATCTGAAGAATAGGTGGTTCACTTTTTCAAGTTATTAAATGAGTTCCAGTGTAAAAGGCCTCCAAATAGTAGAGCAATATATCAAATTAGAAAAAATGAATGCGAAATAAAGCGATCTAAATGTGTTGATGTTTTTAAAGTTCTTAGTTATGCAATAAAGATTATCTAAAGGAGACACGCGTAATGCAAAACCAAAAAGAAAGCAAGTCAAAATACAGAGTTTAAGGTGGGCGGAGCTAAGAATTACAGTGTAGTAATACAGGAACATTTTCATCCTAGTAAATGCAAAAATATATTAAAATCCGCTCTACATCATGAAACAGGACACAAATTTGAAGAAAATAATTTGAAATTGCTGAAAAACTGTAACTGTTATAGTCAATTGAACATGTCAGAAGCTATATTTATAAAAAAACACAAAAATTATTTTTTGAGTTTCGTTCTGTCTCCTCTAGATAATCCTCTATTAAATTGCATTGAGTAGTTCTCCCTGTGGTTTTACTATATTATTAGACTGTAGTTGTTAGCTCCGCCCACCTCAAACTCTGTATTTTGACCTGATTTCTTTTTGGTTGTGCATTGCGTATGTTTCCTTTAGATAATCTTTATTACATAACTTTGATTAGGTTTTGCCTATTGTTTTCACTTAAACTTACATTGTAGTTCTTGGCCCCGCCCACCTCAAATCCCATGATTTGATTGGATATTCTTTTGGTATTTTGTATCACGTTTGTAGTTATAAGATTTGTTTTCTGCTCTGATCTATTGTACTCTGAAGATGGTAGCTTTGCTACTGAAATATGTGGTTCAAGGATCTTATGGAACTACGATTTAAGCCCTCTGATTGGTCGAAATGAGAACTAACTTGAAAATTGTACTTCACTGCTTCTCAATTGCATTAACTGTCAGTTGTTTACTAATATAAAAATATATAAAATATTTCGGCCAATCAGAAGGCTTAGGTCATAGACTTTGGACCGTTCCTAACTGAAATAGACTTCAGTACAATAAACTACTATTAAATTATGTTATAAACATTTCACTTCATTTTTTTTCTAATTTAATTGACAAAATAACTTTTGGGAAACGAAAGTTGGCAGCAACGTTTGAGTATCTCTCTAATCGACAAAATATGACAAATGATGTTGGTTCCTGGGATTAACAAAACAAAATTGATTAGTTTTTGGGTGACTGGCACCGGTATGTCTTGTCTTTTTCTGGCTCGAGATGTCGCCGCCGAAATTAGTGAGCACCCCCGAAATTCCTCCTTGAATGTTCGTGTTCACAAAACGGAAGAATTTATTAGCTGTTAACGATAAGTTAATTCCATAAGTTTTCAGCTGCTGTATTTAACAATAAATTTGAACAAGAAAAAATGAATAATAATTTGGCAATTTATTTTTAAACGTGAATTATGAAAATGACAAGATTGAATTGCCTAATTTGTCTAAAGTTCTTAAATTACCCAGTAATCATGACAATGCCATATAAGTATTCTAGAATCTCATACTGACAGATCAATTTAAACAGCAATTTGTGTTTTATTTGACTATTCCATTCAGTATGTTTTAGTAGAAGCAACAATTTGACCATATGGCACTCTAGTAATTTATTTTCAAGTATGGTGACGCATTTTGTGTCTTCTGTTTCTAAATTAAGCCCACAGAAGTAACATTTTAGTTGAGACGCCTGTTTAAGGGGTGAGCTTAAATAAATATACATTGTGACATCGAGCGTGTGCTGAACAAAAATAAATAGGTGCTCCAATATTTTTAACATACATTAATTTACAAGACCGGATAGACTCACTGTAATCATAATATCATTAGTTTTTTTGATGAACTTATTAAATTTATTTTTATATTTGAAAAGTAAACTTTTGTTACAATTTTTCAAGTAATTTTGAAGTAATTAAGAATTATAAACTCTGTTTTAATAACTGGTTCACTAGGAAGTAACAAATAGTACCTAATTAAAAAATTACCTAATTTAGGGTAATTACACTCAACCTTTTGTTTTATTTTACAAATTTGGATGCGAAACGCAACATAGCAAATAATAAATTTATTTCTGTAATGTGTTTTCTGAATGAAAATATTTTGTTAAATGATTAGAACTAATTTTCACGGTGTAATTATGCAAAAAGTGTTGATGAATCGTTAATTTCACGCTAAAATTTTTAAGTGTTCGAATCCTTAATGAGTTTGTGCAATAATTGTCGAATAATAGCCAAGAGTGGAGCAAGAAATCCTTATTGATCGTATTACATAAATAGGACAAAGTTTGAATGTCTTTGTGCAAAATTTGCACTTTCAAGCGGCAAGACTTGATAAACTATTTCCTTGATGTAAACAAATGTTAACAATAGGCTCTTTATTCTTTCCCAAGATATGCTATGGTAATTTTTCTAGTCCATTTCCATTTTTACGCTTCATTTAAACAACTAAGTATACGAGTCTTAGTTACTTGATTTATGATGAAAAAAATCATTTAATTTTCTAATGAAGGGTGTTGCTTAGATTTATGAAAGTATTAAAACACAATTGTTGATTTTATCAACAAATGATTATTAATGAAGCACATAAACGCCTGGGATTTGTTTTCAGGAACTCTTAACAATGCACTGATATTAAAAATGTTATTATTTCCATTTATAATAAATGCATTCGAAACTTTGAAGTTGAGAGATTCAATTTTCAATCGGTTAGTCACTGTAAAGAATGCCAGTTCAATATATTTATCACAAAATGAATTCATAGATAGCAAATTTCTGTTATAGAACATAAATTTTCATATACATCGTCATCCATCTCAGCAAATACATAACTTTCAACGTCCTTGTTGGTTTTGGGTGTTAATTTAATTACAAAAACTGTATTCACTTCAAGATGCTCTAGACTAAACAAATATTATAATGTCTCAATATCAGGTCACGTCTTTCTTTCTGATGACGTTTTTACTATGCATACAAATCATTTTAATTCTGTGTATATTTTTGTAACCACACACAACAGCCCCTCGACTCTTTGAGATAGTTAGTTAGATGAAAGTTCTCATATTGAAAGGATCTTAATTTACAATAAATATTAAAGAACTTATTTACACTCACTGCGTTTTAATTAATTTAAACCATACCTTCCTTTAGGTTATGGGCCCAGACACCGCGAGTGACCGCGAGTGAGTGTATTGTATTTTTGTGATTTGAAATAGTGAGAAAATACAGTGAAATTAACTATGGCTAGTGGCGTGTTGAGTGCATTAAAACGCAATATGAAACTATTTGATGGTGAAAATTATTTTATGTGGAAATTTAGACTATTAGAAATTATTGAGCAAGAAGGTGCTAGTAAAGTGCTAAATGAAGATCCGCCAACACCAATTACTGATGAGTGGATTAAATGGGAACGATTTGCCAGGGGAACATTAATTGAGTACCTAGATGATACAATAATTTCGCAAATACCGCCAGGTCGTGCGACAGCGCGACAAATTTTGGAAAAATTTGATGGTCTTTACGCCTGTAAAAAGGTATCAACCCAGCTATGTCTTCAAGATCGATTGTTCAATTGCAAGCTTAAACCAGGTACGTCACTTAAGAAGCACATGATCGAAATTGATGAAATGGTGCGTGATATGGTTGCCTGTGGCGGGGAAGTAAATGAGACGACTAAAGTATGGTATACTCTAAACTCATTGCCATCGAGTTATGCGCCAATTAAAGCTGCAATTAAAACAATGAGTGATGATAGACTCACATTAGCATTCGTAAAAGGAATGTTGCTGGAACATGAAGAATATTTAGAACGTGAAACTACTGATACAAGTATGAAAGCTCTTCATTTTCGCACCACAAATTCATATGAAAATAAAAAGAAGAATTGGAAGTTCACCAAAAGAAATAAGCAAATGTTTAAAAATAAACAGGTGCAAAAATGTTTCCATTGTGGACGCACAAATCATGTTAAACGTGATTGCTATTTCTACAAGCAAAGTTTAAAATCAAACGATAAACGTAATAAAAGAAGCAATCATGAAGCCAGTGCGTCAACAGCGGTGATTGATAAATCATTTGCTTTCATGATTTGTAATGAAAATCAGTGCGAAGACGTAAACAAAACATCAAGGCGTTTTGTTCTGGATTCCGGTGCAACAGAACACATTATTAAGGATTTCAGTCTTTTTACTGAATGCGAACAGCTGGAGGAGCCAATTCGAATAACTGTGGCAAAAATAGGGACAGTAATCGAGGCGACACATATCGGAAGGATACAAGTCACCACTTCACTTGGCTACAATGGCGAGCTGAAGAATGTCCTCTACAGCAAAAGTGTACCAACCAACCTCATCTCCGTAAGGCGCATCCAGGAGGCTGGAATGTCGGTGTTATTTACGGAAGCTGGAGATGTGGAGGTCATAAAAAGAGGTACAACAGTCATTAAAGGTAAGCGCATAAATAATCTGTATATTATAGAATTAATAATACAAAATGCGCATAAAACAGCACGGGCTGTAAGTCACGTGGCTGAGGCAAATATTATTGATAAAAATAAAATGTGGCATGAGCGATTGGGCCACATAAGTAGAGAAAAATTTACAAAAATTAAAGTAAATGAGTTAGCATTTGATAATATTTGTTTAAAGAATATTAATCCTATTGATTCGTTGTGCGAATCTTGTATTAGCGGAAAACAAGTACGTCTTCCTTTCGCCAGGATAAAAGATAAAGAGTATATAAAAAGGCCTTTATTTATTGTGCACTCAGATGTGTGTGGGCCGATTACACCATCTACGATAGATGGAAAGAATTATTTTGTGAATTTTATCGATGAATATACTCATTATACTGTAACGTATTTATTAACTAATAAATCGGAAGTATTCACTTATTTTAAAGATTATGTTGCAAAAAGTGAAGCTCAATTTGATACAAAATTGGTTACTTTATATAGTGATAACGAAAGCGAATATTTATCTGGCGAAATGAAAGAATACTGTAAACAAAAAGGGATAACATATCATCTCACGGTTCCGTACACTCCACAACAAAACGGAGTGGCAGAAAGAATGAATCGAACTTTGTTGGAGAAAGCGCGTGCTATGTTACATAGTGTGAGTCTAAATAAATGCTTCTGGGGTGAGGCAATCTTAACTGCAACTTATTTGGTAAACAGATCTCCAACAAAAGCGATAAAGTTCAAGAACACACCGTATGAGATGTGGCATGATAAAAAAAACCAAAATTAGGTCATTTAAAAATATTCGGATGCACGGCTTATGTGCATAATAAAACGAGAAAAAGTAAATTCGATAGTAAATCGTCTAAAGGGATTCTCGTGGGTTATGTGCCAAATGGATATAAAATTTTTGATTCAGATTCAGAAAAATTCATAGTTGCACGTGATGTAGTTTTTGATGAAATTACATATAAAACATCAAGACAAGAACTTGATGATATGGGTGAAATTGGTAGCAAAGTAAATACAGATAAAAATGTACAAACAGGTACAAATAATATTTCAGCAGGGGGTGCTGCTGATTATAAATCTGTAGAAAAGATCACACCTGGCCAAACGGACGATAAAAAGTGCAAGCAAACCCTTAGTGAAAAAGGTGTCACTGAAAATTGCACTCAAGGTCAAACATCCTCATTAAAGGATGTCCCTGAACCAACCAGTATGAGCTCAGATAGTGAGAGTGAAAGTCCGTGTACCTCTACTAAAAAGTTGAGGAAATTAAATAGCGTGCAGGATGTGAGAAGGAGCGATAGAATAAAGAATAAACCAATAATATCATATAAAGATTATGATTTCGATATAAATAGCTATTTGGTAGTTAATCAAATGTTTGAAAATGATATTCCCACATGTTATCAAGACGTTTTTAAAAATGCGTTTAAAACAAAATGGGAAAAAGCTATAAAAGATGAGTTAAAATCATTAGAACAAAATAAAACATGGACATTGATACAGAAACCATGTAATGTAAATATTGTCGACTGTAAATGGGTATTTACAATAAAAACAGCAAGTAATGGAAATTTGGAAAGATATAAAGCCCGTTTAGTAGCGCGCGGTTTTAGCCAAAGAAAAACATTAGATTATAATGAAACATTCGCGCCGGTTGCGCGAATTGGTACGTTCAGGTGCGTGCTTGCGTTAGCAAATCAATTTGAACTATTAACTCATCAAATGGATGTAAAAACGGCATTTCTCAATGGGAAATTAAAAGAAAATATTTATATGAGGGTGCCTGACGGTGTTGCAGTTCAAACAGATAATATTGTATGTAAACTAAATAAATCTTTATACGGTTTGAAGCAGTCAGCTCGATGCTGGTATGAGTGTTTTAATAACATAATGCTTGAAAAAGGATTTGTAAATTCGTCAGCCGATAATTGTTTGTATTTCTTAGACAAAGGTCATGTTCATAAAAACATTTATGTAATATTATATGTAGATGATTTAGTTATCGCTACTAAAGATATAAATACAATGAATGATTTTAAGAAGTTTTTAATGAAACAATTTGAAATGATAGATTTGAAAGAAATTAATTACTTTCTTGGAATAAAAATAAAAAGATCAGGATCTGAAATTTCACTCGATCAAACAACATACTTGAAATCAATATTAGTAAAATTTAAAATGAATGAATGCAACCCGGTCAGTACACCGTTGCCTATGAAATTAGACTATTCAGCATTAAATTCAGATGATAGTTATGATGCACCCTGTAGAAATTTGATTGGCTGTTTAATGTACGCAATGCTTTGTACGCGACCTGATTTATGTACTGCAATAAATCTACTAAGTAGATATCAAACTAAATGCAATAAAGAACTCTGGCTATGTTTAAAGCGAGTATTAAGATATGTAAAAGGAACGATTAACATGAAATTAATATATAAACGTAACATGAATTACAAAGAAAATTTGATAGGATATGTTGATGCGGATTGGGCTAGTAATGAATTAGATCGTCGAAGTACAACAGGTTGCTTATTCAAATTATTTGAAAATTGTACAGTAACATGGATTACACGACGACAAAATTCAGTTGCTGTGTCCTCAACAGAGGCTGAATACATGGCTGTATTTGAGGCAGTAAAAGAGGCCTTATGGATTAAATCATTATTAAATGGTATTAATGTCAATATGTCAGAACCAATAATATTGTATGAAGACAATCAAAGTTGTATAGCAATTGCAAATAATCCAGCTAATCATAAACGTTCAAAACATATTGACGTAAAATACCATTTTATACGTGATCAAGTAGAGAACAACACTGTCTGTTTGAAATATTTGCCTACAGGTCATCAGGAGGCTGACCTATTGACAAAATCTCTACCATCCCATCAGTTCAAGGATCTGAGGGAGAAGATGGGAGTACAAGAAAAATAGAAAAATAGATTCTATGGAAATTCTAGTTATAAGTTGTTTAACAAAATGTATATTGTTATTCATTTGAAATTGTTCATGGTCTGGTTGGGTTTTTGTGGGGGTTTTTCCTAATCCTTGCAACGAATGTTGGATCATTAGTTGTTACTCTCCCCGTAAACTGCTAAATATAAGTTCATACATTTTTTGAGGGGGTGTGTTGGTTTTGGGTGTTAATTTAATTACAAAAACTGTATTCACTTCAAGATGCTCTAGACTAAACAAATATTATAATGTCTCAATATCAGGTCACGTCTTTCTTTCTGATGACGTTTTTACTATGCATACAAATCATTTTAATTCTGTGTATATTTTTGTAACCACACACAACAGCCCCTCGACTCTTTGAGATAGTTAGTTAGATGAAAGTTCTCATATTGAAAGGATCTTAATTTACAATAAATATTAAAGAACTTATTTACACTCACTGCGTTTTAATTAATTTAAACCATACCTTCCTTTAGTCCTAAAGCAAAAACAAATCTAATGATCAAATGACATTATTTATATGATGTGTTAAAATTCTAATGACTATGTAAATGAGTTTGACATTTTCTCAATTCTATTATATCAAATTTTTGTTTTGTTATTACTATTTTGTGTTTTGTATCATATATTATTGTAACATCATTTATTTTAATCTAAGGAGCAGAAGTTACTAGACACTATTATTTATTTTTATGATTTATTAAAATAATAAATTAGATAACTAACACTATTTCTAATAAATAATTCTAATTCAAACTAAAGATTCTTACACTACACTATAACTGCACTTCAATTATTTATGTCAATATTGATTTATATAAAATAACACAATTTATTTCAACCACTAGCAGTCCATATTATAAAGTCTCTGAGCCAAAATCAATAATACACCCCATTGAGTCAGCGAATATATACCGTGGGTCTCTCCCCACTAGATTTTTCCCGCAAACGTCCTGGCGTTTCTAGACAGCGCTAGAAGGTAGCAGCAATTTTCTAGAAAACAAATATATTCGCTTCTATTTCTTGATGTGAAATATTTCCACAATAATTCTAAGCACTAGTAAAGCCGAAATGACTAATTTATAGACTCAAATCCGTTACATTATAAATTATTCTTGTGTTTTGTCCTATAAACGTATCAAGCTGTTGGACAAATAAGTAAATAAATCAAAATTAAAAAAATTATGTAAATCAATGTTAACAACTTGAACATTCCATTAAAACTTTATTTGAAATTGTGGATGATTTTTATGAAAAATCATTACAGCTTTGCAAGAATTTAGATAATTCTAATTCGGAATGCTATCCTACTCTATTTTGGACTCACTGTATATGTATGTATATAATATATTATATTAACTTTTATCTTCTTTTTCTTCATGGATGAAAAAGAAACTTGTGAATAAAATATTAGTTAATAGATAAAAACTTTTATTATTTTAATCATTCATCTGCATCACCTAAAGCTTTATATATTCAACCTCATTTTATTGGAAAAATAAATGCTTTCATAAAAACAAAGAGGTATAAAATGCTGTTGTGAACATATTTGAGAAAATACACGCCAAGAAATTTCTCAAATGAAAATAAAATCAAGAGATAAAAGGGGAAACCTATTTGTATTCAAATTACTAAAAGAAAAAATATGTAAAGACTTTATATAATTAATAGAAATTGCCAGTAATTTTCATCCGCAGCTAGCAAATCATTTTAAGATTTACTGAACCGTAACTAATAATTAGATACCATTCTTGGAAATTATTTTCTCCAACACTATTTTGGAATTTGCATATTCCATAACCAAAAATTATGTTGGAACGAATGACATTCCAAAAAATCGTTTAGAATGATTCCGTATGCCGTTTAGAATGATTCTGTATGCTGTTAGAATCATTTCGACGAATCAGAAGCTGTTAGTTAGGCTACTACCATGGTTACTTCCTAACAATTCAAGTATTCATATCTGGATTTACGTTTGACATTTAATAATTTTTTAAGTTTCCTCTGAAATATTGGTGAGTTTCCAAAACCTTGTTAGAGAAAGTATAGTCTACAACATGTTTGGAATGGCGTATTTCACACTCGCGAACCGTAATCCTCGCCTTTGGCTCGGATTACAAACTTTTCGCTCGTTCAGAATATCAGCCATTCCAATACTTATTGTAGAATATACTATTCTGAGGAAATAATTTGTAGTGATATGTAACGTTCCAAACTGACTCAAGTTCGTTAATCGCTCCTAATCTAAGGGAGATCGTAGGTGATGTGAGGCGTCGCAAAGTTAGATTCCGGGCATACCCGGAACGCCACAATGTTGTATTTTCGTCCGCAGAGCAGACAACAACGAAAGTACCAGTCAAATTTTATTTAAATTCATATTCTGTTTTTGTTTAACCATTTATTTATTTTTGCCTATATTAAAGTCAGTAATTCCGTTTAAAATCTTTGTTTTATTGTTCGAAAGAGTGGACCTGCCCGTTTTTTCAGACAGTTTCTCCGTTTGAGAGTGTGGCTTGTGGCGAGTACAGTGTCGCTTAAGTCGACCCGTCTGGTGGATGCTGAAGGCCATTACGCGGTCACCCATTCCTGTAACCCCTTCGTCCGACCAAACACCCCTTTATTGCACGTACTTTCGTTGTTGTGTGCCCTGCGGACAAAAAGACAACATCGTTGCGCTCCGGGTATGCCCGGAGTCTAACTTTGCGACGCCTCACGTCACCTACGATCTCGCTGAGATTAAGAGCGATTAACGAACTTAAGTCAGTTTGGAACATTACAGATATTTATTTTCAACATCCTGCGGCCGTTCAGCTCCTGAAAAATTAAATTTGTATCATTCATACTTTTCAAGCCTTGATGTGGACGATATTTTTAGCGCATTTTTTGTAAAAAAGCGCTATTATATTCACTTTGGCTGTCTGGCTGGCTGGCTGGCTGGCGTGACGCTGAGTTCTCAGCAATTATACTATCTACAGACTTGAAACTGATACTAAATAAAAGCTGCTGTTTCGTAGGTTTGCACAACTTGCGTTAATTTAAGCTCAGTGATTGTGGAAGATTAAATTATTCAATTACTTGTTTCAAGTGGAACAATGCCCATAGATATATATGACATTAGGGATATGGCAACTAAAGTTTATTCAAGTAGATAAAAATTTAGTTATAACTTTAGCCGTGGGTGTCACTATTATTATGTACAGTTGTCAAATCTGTCCGAGATTCATTCAATGACTTGTTTGACGCGAATTTGAAGCTTATTAGAATGAATTATTATTATTGGATGAAAATTTGTTCACTTTTGGTGTATTTCTTTTATATAGCTTTGATAAAGATCAAATTATTATTTTGAGGTACAGCACTTGACCTCCCGTCAGCCAATAACTAAACAATGAAGATTAGAAGGTATTTTTGAGTTTGTACATGCATAAATTATGTACTTATCAAATAGTCAACTTGAAACTAGTACTAAATGGAAGCTGCTGTTCTGTAAGTTTGCCCAAACTGCTTGATTTCAAGCTCAGTAATTGTGGGAGATGGTTATTTGCGAAATCTCTGAAGTAACAAGCATTCATGAGCTGTCAAAAATGCGCTTTCATCATCTAGTTCTAGACGATTCTTCAATTTTTTCTTGCTGCTGCGAAACGGGTACTGGAATCTTAGATTGATTTTTCCTTATTATTTCAAAGTCAAGATGTATTTTCTCATTTAGAGTTCACATGTGCTCTTATTTTTTTGCTAGTCTATTATCAACATTTAGTCCTTATTTAACGCTCATTTCTAATTACAGTAATTTCATTACGAGCTCTGAAAATTCAGTAATTATCTAATGAATTGGAAAAAAGTCACTACCCTCATTTATCATCATTTCATGATGTGATAATACATTTACACGCAAGGTACTATTAATTTTTCAAACAAATATTACACCATAATTGATTACGTAAGCTCTAAAAGAAGAGTACTAGTTACTTATTAAATTTAATTATATTTACTAGCAGTCCAGAAAGAAAAATCCTTAAATCTAAAAATTCATAATTAATTTAAATTGCTTACCTTTTCTTTATAGAGGGAATGTATCTCCGTCCATATTGGCCAAGCTGGCGTTCAAATCGGCAATGCATGCTGGGAACTCTACTGCTTGGAGCATGGTATTCAACCCGATGGACAAATGCCTTCAGATAAAACCATTGGAGGTGGTGATGACTCCTTCAACACCTTCTTCAGCGAGACAGGTGCTGGAAAACATGTTCCTAGGGCCGTCTTCGTCGATTTAGAACCAACTGTAGTAGGTGAGAAAAATAATTTTAATGTCCGACTAGTTTATTATTATTGTCATAATAACACGTAACAAATAATATCCGAGGGCATCATGTTTCGAAATAATGCCCTCGGGCATTATTTTGAAAAATAACTAACAAGTTTCCTAGTTACAGCAAGTAACTAGAGTAATTTCTCTGACAGAAATCACAATGACAGGACATACATTGCTAAAAATTTTGATTGAAATGCAACTAAAGTCGGATATTAAACATTGAATGCACCACGGGAGTTGAACAGACAATAATGCTTACGGTCAACGTACACAACTCGGGAAGTACACTGTTGACCTCAGGCATTATTGTCCTTTTAACACCCTTGATACCTTAATTACTATATTAGAAAAATAATAAGTACACTATTTCAAGTTGATATTTGTGGCAAAAATTGACTGTTACAAGAGGCAGGATGAATGGACAGAAATTTTGCTTGTTCCTTTCGAGACAGCGGAACCCAATTGCGTGTTATGTCCGTTTGAGATCCTAGCAGTAATTTTTAAAGTTGCCGAAATATTAAAGCATACATTTTCTAATAAGCTGAGCTAATAAGAATTCAGTACGCATGACAGTAATGCCGTAAAGTCCTTTTAAAGTGATGGAGGCTACTTAACATAATAACGCTCAAGTTTAAAAGACATATCTCAGAGTAATTTTACTTAAGCATTCATTTTATCTTGCTGTCTTATCGAACAACAAACGGAATGTTTCTAAATGTTTCCTACTCAAATACAGTTTTAGATAATCGCCTTTAATTTTCTGCTCTTACTGCTACTTAGAATTCATAAGACTTAACGGTAAACTAATTATAGCTAAAGTATAGTTAATAATAACGACAATTGTCAATGAAGGATATTGAATTCATAATTATCCTAAATGTTTTTTGAATTTGCAGATGAAGTTCGCACTGGAACTTATCGCCAACTCTTCCATCCGGAGCAGCTGATCACCGGTAAGGAAGACGCTGCCAACAATTATGCCAGAGGTCACTACACCATCGGCAAAGAAATTGTTGATGTTGTGCTTGATCGCCTCAGAAAACTAGCCGACCAGTGCACCGGCCTACAGGTGAAATAATTTTTAGAATAGAATGTAACTAATCAACCAGCAGACCGCGAAATCAAGACAAGCAAAAAAGATGAAGGGTACCGTTACAGGATTGATGGTTTAACATTTATATCCGTTCTTTGGAATTTGAATAATTGTTTATGCATACAATAAATGTTATCAATTTTGCAGGGATTTTTAGTATTCCACTCTTTCGGAGGCGGTACTGGATCGGGCTTTACTTCTTTGTTGATGGAAAGATTGAGCGTGGATTACGGTAAAAAATCCAAATTAGAGTTTTCGATTTATCCTGCACCTCAGGTAACTTTTAAAATATTTTATTGAAACCTATCTGAAATGACATTTGCGTTTAGGTTTCAACTGCTGTTGTGGAACCATACAATTCTATACTTACAACTCATACCACTTTGGAACATTCCGATTGTGCCTTTATGGTTGATAACGAAGCTATCTACGACATTTGCCGAAGGAATTTGGATATTGAAAGACCTACATACACCAATCTTAATCGTCTTATTGGACAAGTATTAATTTGATAAAAATACACGTATTTTGGGTAATTTTTTTTTATATTGTTTTGCAGATTGTGTCTTCGATCACTGCCTCTCTGCGCTTCGATGGAGCATTAAATGTCGACTTAACCGAATTTCAAACTAACTTGGTGCCCTATCCTAGAATTCATTTCCCTCTAGCAACTTATGCTCCAGTTATTTCAGCTGAAAAAGCTTACCACGAACAATTAACAGTTTCTGAAATTACAAATGCCTGTTTTGAGCCAGCAAATCAGATGGTCAAATGTGATCCCAGACATGGGAAATACATGGCCTGTTGCATGTTATACAGGTGAGAATCATTATCAAAATCTGAATTTAGTGAGTCACGTATTCTTTTTTTTTTGCAGAGGAGACGTCGTTCCAAAAGACGTAAATGCTGCGATTGCAACAATTAAAACTAAGAGGACAATTCAGTTTGTGGACTGGTGTCCAACAGGCTTTAAAGTGGGCATTAATTACCAGCCACCTACCGTAGTTCCTGGTGGAGATTTAGCAAAAGTACAAAGAGCTGTTTGCATGTTGAGCAACACTACCGCCATTGCTGAAGCTTGGGCCAGGTATTTAACTACTTTAAATAATCCACGTCAATTTATTTGAACTCCTTTTTGTATATAGTTGGGATTTACCAAATTGATTATTCATTTAAACCTTACCAAAATGTGAGAAATTCTATTGTTGTAGGTTGGACCACAAATTCGATTTGATGTACGCAAAAAGAGCTTTTGTCCATTGGTACGTAGGCGAAGGAATGGAAGAAGGAGAATTTTCCGAAGCCCGTGAAGATCTGGCAGCCCTTGAAAAAGATTACGAAGAAGTTGGAGTTGATTCAATTGAAGGTGAAGCCGATGAAGGCGAAGAATACTAAAAAAGACGAATGCATTTATATACTCATAATTATTACGAAAATTTACTCGATTTGTGTATTGTCTCTATCACTGTTATTTTATACCCGCTAACTGCAAAATTATTTAATATTTATCACCTGTAATTTAATATTTTATAAGAAACAATGCTTCTTTGTCAATCATGTATTTTCATTGATAATAAAGTATATGTAGAAGCAGCTTGTGAATTTTGAATTTAAATTTTGTATATTTATTTATTTTTTGAAGCCTTGATCCTTTCACCGAGAGTTTCCATCAGAAGAACAATAATACAATAAACAAGGCAAGTATCAGGATAATTACAAAATATATAGAAGACTACATGTGAAATCAAAAAAATTCGTGGAACATCTGTACTGATGTAAAATAATATGCAATATCCAATTTTATATGTTACATATGTTACACGTGACTGTGGATGCGATAAAATTCAATACAACTCAAGAATAAACAATAAAGTCTTCAAAAATAAATATTTGAAAGTAAATTTAAATACAAGCAGTTTTGTTATATTATTATTATTATTATCTTTTTAAATCTCTTATATCCTATTGGGTGTCGAGATTACACATGTATTAATTAGTGTTTTTTATTATTTCTTTCCACTTTTTTCTATTTAGTGCTTCTCTCCTTGCTTCGCGGCTACTTATATTGTTTCTACTAAGAATTTCTTCTATATTATTTTCCCAAGTCTTTTTGGGTCTGCCTCTTTCCCTTTTATTTGTTGTTTTTGCGTTCCACACTCTTTTGGCCTGTCTGTCTTCGGGCATCCTAATTAAGTGTCCGTACCATGCAAGTTGCTTTTTATCTATTGTGTTATGTACACTGTTTGTTTGTAGATTTTTCCTTATGTCCTCGTTTCTTTTCCTATCTAACCTTCTTACTCCTTCCACTTTCCTTAGAAACCTCATTTCTGCAGCTTGTAATTTGCTTTTGCTTCTTTGATCCGTTACTCAAGTCTCGCTACCATATAACAGAGTTGGTCTATAAATGGTTTTATAAATTGTCATTTTTGTCTTCTTGAATACTTGCCTATTATTTAGGATACAACTATTTATAGCATAGTAAGTTTTGTTTGCTGTTTGTATTCTTCTATTTATTTCATGTTCTAAATTTCCTTTGCTGTTGAAGATTGTTCCTAGATAAGTGAAATTGTGTACTTGTTCCAACTCTTTACCTCTTAAGGTTATTGTTGTTGTTTTATCTTCCTTTGCGACTATCATGATTTTTGTTTTCTCTATATTTATTTTCATGTTGTGTTTCTGGAGTTCCTCATCCCAAACCTTCAGGTTATATTGCATGTCCAATTCATTTTTCGCTAAAATAGCTACATCATCTGCAAATACACACTCTGATATAGCAATTCTATTTAAATTATGGTAGCCTATCTCGAATTTTTTTGCTTTGATTGCTATTTTCTTCAGGATATCGTCTAGAAATACAATGAACAGTAGTGGGCTCAAAGCTCCTCCTTGTCTTAGTCCTTGGGAGGTAGTGAACTCCTTTGACGTCTCGTTTCCAGTTCTTATGTAGTTAAATGTTTCCAGGTATAAACTTTGTATTGCTTGCAAAAGCTGATCACTTATTTGTCTCTCTTTCAAAATATCCCACAACAGTTTTCGAGGTACTCTATCAAAAGCTTTCTCCATGTCTATAAATGTTACATATAGGGTGCTGTCTTGTTTTATCGTCATTTCTAGAAGCCTTCGAAGTGTAAATATGTGGTCCTGTGTAGCATACCCTTTCCTGAATCCACTTTACGATTTTTCCAATGTTGGTTCTATTGCTTCCCTGAGTTTGTTTTCTAGTATGGATTCGTATATTTTTGCCGCTGTGCAGAGTAGTGATATTCCTCTGTAATTATTACAATTTCTACTGTCTCCTTTTTTATATACAGGGAATATAACTGCCTTTTTCCAGTCTTTTGGAATATTTCCTGATCTCCAGATTGAATTGAGCAACTCCAACAATTTTTTCTCACCTTCCTCTCCAATGTATTTTATTTGTTCAGCTTTTATTCCATCATGTCCAGGGGCTTTTCCATTTTTAAGATTCTTGATTACTGTTCTCATTTCAAATTCTGTTATAGCGTCATCCGATGTTATTTCTGCAGTATTTACTTTTTCCATATCTTCTTTTATTGTATCCGTATTAGTCATATTTTCCTCTAACAATTCTTCAAAATGATTTTTCCATCTTTCCATTATTTCCCTATTACCATTTATTATGTTCCCTTTCTTATCTTTTATTTGTTTTAATTGCACTTGATTTCCTTTCCTAAAGTTCTCAACTGTACTATAGAAAAGCTTCTGATTTTCCTTGAAATTCTCTTCTAATATTTTGCCAAATCCTTCCCAACTTTCCAACTTTGCCTTTTTTATTGTTTCTTTCACTTTTCTTCTCTGGCATTTATATTCTTCATAGTCTCTCACGTTCTTGGTGTTTAAATATAATTTCCACTTCTGTTTTTTCCTTTTCACTTCCTCTTTCACCTCTTCGTTCCACCAGTGCGTTTGTTTTTTATTTTGTGTTTTTCTAATTTTTCCACACGTAAGTTTTGTTATAATTATTTGCAATATCTGATCAAAATGGTACCCAAAATACAGTCACACAAGTCTTATTAATAGACTAATTAAGACAAATTTTGATTTACAGTGCTTCCAAAACAGTTTATAGCTCACATAAATAATGATAGCACAAACTGAGATGACGTAATTACTGGACAGTTCTAATCACTAATGTACTCTGTAACTAGCTGATTGATGGAATAAATTATAGTAATTAAGGTATCAAGGGTGTTAGAAGGACAATAATGCCTAAGGTCAACAGTGTACTTTCCGAGGACCTCTGGCCCCAGGTGTAAACGTTGAGCGTAGACATTATCATCCGTTCAACTCCCGTGATGCCTTCAGTGTTTAATGGCCGACTTTTGTACTATTTCAATAAAAAAATTAAGCAATTTATGTCCTGTCATTGTAATTTCTGACAGAGAAATTAATAATAATAATAATGCCTTCGGGTATTATTTGTTACGTAATAACCCTGGCATCAGTATTACTATAATAACAATAATGGACTAGTCGGACATTAAATTTATTATTGATGTTAGATGAAGTTTGTGAATAATATTCGTAACTAGGGTGTTTACCAAAAAATTAAATGAAAATTCCCTGACATTTTCAGGTTTTCCAGGTCATTTTTAATAAAATTCCAGACAGTTAAATTTCAAAAGTTTGATAGATATTTAAATATAAGCAATGAACTTGATATCTTCACGAACGAATTTATCTAATTAACAAATTATAAAAAATCATGGATTTGCACAGAATTACAACATAAATAATTCACTGTATTAACTGTGTCACTGTGGTTCATCCGACAGATGGCCCTAGTATCTTACAGGGTGAAAATTTCATGCATTTTTATTAATGTATAAATATCCTATAATTTATTTTTTCCAGACAAATATCGGGGATTCCCTGACGATTCCATGACATTTCCAATTTATCTAAATTCCCTGACATTTCCAGGTTTTCCAGGTTTAGTATACACTCTGGTAAGTGGTAACATATCTTTATGTTCAATTTGTAAGGCGTAATTGACACTTACCTGCATTTTTAAATCACTCAATAGTATTCAGACCACTGGATCAATTTCCATCACATCCGATATGCATCAACTAGATTCTTTTCCATTTCTCAAATACCAATCAAGATCAAAGAGCAAAATACATATTTTCTACAGTCACTATAGAATGATACCCATTGCACACGCTGTAGCGGGCGGAATAGGGGTCATTCCGCACGCTCAGAGGTTCCTAAGAAAGCCGCGTGGAGTCGCGAAAAAGCTGTTCAATTGCTGTCATAATTTTATTTCTTTTTAATTTTCTCATAATTTTTCTTCAAAATGGAGTTGTGATGTTTATTGCTTGGAAAAATAAAAGTCATCATTTAATAATTTAAAATGTAATAGAAGTTTCATTCTTCTGGATATCGCTAACAACACTATATTATTTATTTATCACTTAATATTAACTTAAAGAAAGCTGCAGATATTTAAATTTAACTATTTATGTACCCTGTTCACTTCACTGTTTGATATTCACTGCTCTAGATTCACCATTACATTACCCTCAAGTCGTTTGCTTGCCTTTATATATAGAAATATCCATTTTTCGAATGTTCTACCACATTTCTGGAATATTGCTAGATGTGATGCGGCGCGGCGCGATGCAAGGAGGACGAAAGGCTCCGCCCAAACAAGGTCACTTTTATGACTCTCCACACTCTCGCACGTTACAGAGTCAATATGAGTAATTTTATCAACGTTTGATGAATTGGAATAAGATCAATGAAACAAATTCTTTCCCAGAAAACGGCATATTTTGGTTATAGATATTCACGCAGACTCCTTTCACAGTAAAAAAAATAATATCCGTCATTCCATGCTCTTGTGAATTATTCACATTCGCATGGAATGATCTCCATTCCGCACTTGTATCGGAATATACTATTTATTACGACCGTGCGTAAAGTAAATACCACTATTTAAACGCATATCAGTTAAATTTCTGCGAATGTTTGTAGCACCTTTCACTGATTTATTCATTTGGATATTTATCAAATCTGAATATCATATCTTGTGCTTCTGACTCTCTTGCTGTTCAAAAGGGAAGTTGAGCGCCGTTGGAAAATTTTTTTATGCAATACGAGTGTAAACAAGCATTATAACATTATGCCAATAATTGCCTTGTCCTCATATCATAATGCTCAGCTTTGCACTCTTGTTGCATAGATTGTTAATTCTTTAAACTCCATTGGTTACACAGGCTCATTTTATTCCATTTAAATACTTTCTTTATTATAGTTAAATTAATGTAGAATCCATTTTTTATAATAATAATTTATAATTATTAGATATAGTGTTTTTTTTAGATTCAAATATTTGTTATAAATGTTTTATCTTTTGAAGAGTACTTAGAAACTGACTCTTATGTTGTAGAATGACAGCTCTCAACTTTTAAGTGCCCAAAAATTCAATAAGATCATACATTTTTTGATATGCAGAGTATAAACATTCAATTTGCATGATTACAGAAAGAAATTGAAGAATCATCTAGATGATGAAAGCGCATTTTTGACAGCTCATGAATGCTTGTTACTTCAGAGATTTCGCAAATAGCCATCTCCCACATTTACTGAGCTTGAAATCAAGCAGCTTGGGCAAACTTACGAAACAGCAGCTTCCATTTAGTACTAGTTTCCAGTAGACTATTTGATAGGTACATAATTTATGCATGTACAAACTCAAAAATACCTTTTAATCTTCATTGTTTAGTTATTGACTGACGGCAGGTCAAGTGCTGTACTTTAAAATGATAATTTGATCTTTATCAAAGTGATATAAAAAAAAATACACCAAAAGTAAACAAATTTTCATCCAATAATAATTCATTCTAATAAGTTTCAAATTCGCGTCAAACAAGTCATTGAATGAATCCCCGATAGATTTGACAACTGTACTTAATAATAGTGGCACCCGCGGCGAAAGTTCTAACTAAATTTTTATCTGCTTGAATAAACTTTAGTTGCTATATCCCTAATGTCATATGTATCTGTGGGTATTATTTCACTTGAAACAAGTAATTGAATAATTTAATCTTTCACAATCACTGAGCTTGAATTAAAGCAATTTGTGCAAACCTACGAAACAGCAGCTTTTATTTAGTACCAATTTCAAGTCTGTAAATAGTATAGTTGCTGAGAATTCAGCGTCACGCCAGCCAGCCAGCCAGACAGCCAAAGTGAATATAATAGCGCTTTTTTCCAGAAAATGCGCTAAAAACGCTAGCTTCACCCTTAATTTACGCTCTATATGTATGTAGTGGACCAAATAGTGGAATTACTTTTTCTATTTCTGCTGCCCTAAGACAAATTTTGATTTTGAACGTATGAAAATTTTACTCAGAATGCGTTTATAACTGCAATGAATGTAAACATGAACATAAAATAATTTAAATTGATGATTAGACAAGAATTAATTCAAAAGATAAATAAAATAAAAAGAAAGTAAATAATGACCATCAATAAAAAGAAAATTTTCCATGTCTTTTTGGCTCAACAAAACGCATAAAGTTGATTATATATTCAAATCCCAGAGTGCACTAACTTTTAACTGTTTCTGAAAAAGATTTGTAACAGGAAAGATATTGTGATAAATATATTTAGTATTAAGTATTGAAACATATTGCGATTATTTAGATAACATTGTTCATCCTTCCATCATTTCTTCTTCTTCTATGTAATCAGCAAGGACATCAACTTGAATGGCTTTAGTTTCCGTTGGTTTCTTGAAATATTGTACAGAAGTTGCACTCAATTGTCTCTCAATTTGAGCAACAAGATCAAATTCCTCATCATCTGAATAAAAAATAAAGAGATGAGTGGAATAACCAAAGTGTCCAAAATTGATTAGAATTCTAATATTGTACCTGCATCAGTTTGAACGTACCCCACTCTAGTTTTAGGAGGAAACAATTCCTCACAATCAGTTTCAGTTTGAGCATCGACCATTTCAACCTCCTGCGGAATATCTAATATGCTAGAAATTGATTTAAAAAAGAAATCATCATGATTTGAATAAGACTTAGGTATATCAGACAAAACAGATTCAGTGAACGACATATCAGATGTTGGTGTTGAAAGGATATCCATGTCTCCTAATAGCTCATCAAATTCTTTTTGGCTAACTCTTTGATCATCAGTTAGTGGGAATGTTGGGATACCTAGTTCAATACATCTTCTTAACACGTCTCGAGATATTTTTTTATTTATTTTCATGTGTTCCAAAAGTAGTTCGATTTCATTGGATGTTTCGCACAATAGGCAGTAGATGCTTATATACATACTGTAGTGATACATTCGAATTAGGTTTTCGTTGGGTGGATTTTCACCTAGATTGTCAGGAATTATTTCTACTTTATTGGATAATAGTTTAGTGAGAGATTCTTCTTTTGAAATAGATTCTTTGATAGTTTCTCGCTTCTTTTTGGTTTCTTTTTCTTTTTTATCGTCCTTATCTTTACCTTTTTTCTTTTTTTCTTCACCTTTTTTCGTTTTTTCTTCTTTACCTTTCCCTTTCTTCTTTACAAGCTCATCTTTTGGTTTATCCACATCAATACCATATTTTTCCTTTTGATATATTTTGTATCTCTCTTCAATATCATCAAAAGGTATAAATTTTAATGCCTCCATTGGAGGCTCCATGTTTTCGTAAACTTTGCATTCTTGAATTCTTTTGATAGCAGCAATCGATGTTATATCAGGAAAAAATAAACGACTACGGTTGTTGTCACATAAATGCTCTTGCATTAGTAGCATTTCTTCAGTAACAGCCGGATAGGTTTCAATAAAAGAAATTTTAAATTTATTTCTTAAATCATAGACTCTGTTTGTTATTTTGTCAACCATAGCGCATAGAAGTAAGTAAATATTTTGGTACTTCTCTCTGTCTTCATTTTCAATCATGTTTGTTTTGTGAATGTGCCTCATAAGTTCCTCAAAAGCAAATTTATAGTAATTTCTATTTTTATTACCTTTACATTTGTGAATTAAATTTTCTATGTCTTCAATTTTGTAATTCCAAACTTGCGGATCTGAATCTGTTTTTAAAGAATCATACATAGCTCTTAATTTTTTAACAGTTGTTTCATCATAATGATAAACCAACGGTAATGTACCGGGTGGTCCGAATTTGGCATTAATAGCTTCAAATAAGTCTTTTTCTGAGACTCTACTTGTTTCGTCTTTGTTTTCAGCGACTCGGTTAGCTGTTCGTTGCCATAATTTCGCAATAGCTTCTGCGATAATAGTATATTTCATTCCTTCTTCTATTCTGTTGGTAATGGCGATTTTGAATTCATTGAAGTTTGTTACATCTGCACAGGCACAGAGTATTAAAAAAAATTCTCCTTGAAAAATTTTACCTTCAAAAACATTTGGAATAGTTTTTAACTCCCAAATTTCTTTATACATGCCTGGTTTATTTGTCTTGAAGAATATTGTTAGCACATTCGTTTGATCGGGTAAAACTATATTCTCATTTTTCATGAAATTGAAGCCAAATATAGGTAATCTTTTAGGAATAATATCCTCCAAAATTTTTTTGGGTAAGCGCCGGTCCCAATAATATCTTACAGCAACACCGCCAATATTTTTCAACTCAATTTGATTGCAAGTCATATCATGATTACCAATTTCATAGTTTAAAAAGATGTAATGATTCTTTATTTCTTGTGAACCATCAACTATAAAAGTCGCACCTGCAATTTCAAGAGCTGTTGATCGTTGATCATCGCTTCTTTGTCCGAAAATACTAGTTTCTATTTCTTGGCTCCTTTCTTCTTCCGTTTGGAAATTTTCTACCTTGATTTCTGTTTCTTGACCAATTTGTAAATTTTTGTAAGAATTGCCGGTTACTATTAAGTTTTCAGTGCGTGGGCGGTAGGATTGCACACGGTGTAAATCTAGTTCTTTATGTCTTTTGCGGAGGTAATCATTGCTGAACCATTGAGAACATTTTCGGCTGAAACAATTAATTAATTAAAATCCTGCACTGTACTGATCCTACATTTTTACTTTTCACTTGTTAATACGTCTTTTTCACGTTGGATTAGCGTAGGTACTCCTACAGTTTCCACTTCAGGTACTTCATAATCTTGAGCTTTAGTCCTAATTGCGTGTAATGAAGGAAATTTCTTGGAAGCTGGCGGAAAATCCCAAAAACTGGGCTTTCCTCGATTGGATAAAACTTCTGGTATTTTTGCATACTCATGGAGCTGTTGTATTTCTTTTTTCATACGGGCGTCTTCAGCAGAATTCAGTAAAAGTTCGCTAGGTCTTCTTTTTTGAATTTTGAACATTTGTTGATGGAACTCTTTTCTCATTTGAATCCATTTCTTCCAATTATTCAATCGGTTATCATCTCCTTTTGCGTTTAAAGTTGTACAATCCATTTTTACTTGTAAATAAAAACAAATTGTTGATGTGTCACTTTTTGACGGATTAAATATTCGAAATTATTTATGATGGCTGCTGGAAATGAAAACGAGAACGAGTACGATGAAGAGGAAAAGGGTATTGAAATTATTACATTCATAATTTCGTAACTAAATTGAAAATATTTCAGAAATGGATTTTGAAGATAAAATCAAAACTATTACTGATTTGGCAGTTCTAATGACAGAACTTAGAAATCATGAAACAAATTTTGAATCTCCTGTTAATTTGAATATAGCAAATATGAGAGAAATTCAGTTATCTGAATTGGAATGGCATCATTATGATGTGCCTCCTAAAAAAATAAAATTGACTAATAGTGGACATACAGGTTAACAAATTATCTTTTGTATGTTATATGTTGTTACAAATCATACTTTTAGCAATATTAAGTGCCAAATGGTTTCAAGAGAGACCATTTTTGACGGGAGGCCCTTTAGTTGGAAATTATGTGTTCTCACAAATGCATTTTCATTGGGGGGCCAATGATATGGAAGGAAGCGAACACACTGTTGACGGCGTCCAGTAATATTCACAAAAATTACTTTGAATTTTTCTAAATCAATTTTTTTTTTTTAGATATCCTGTCGAAATGCACTCAGTACATTTTAAAAGTGCTTATTTAACTCAAGAAACAGCCCTTTATGAAAAAGATGGAGTAGTAGTACTAATATACTTTTTTAAAGTAATCTAAAATAATATCACAAAATATTTTCTGAAACATAATAATTTTAGCTACAAAGTCAAGACAATCCTGTACTGCAAACTCTACTTGATTATTTCCATGAAATTCAAAAGGCTTATACATCAATTAAATTGGACATTATGCCAATTTCAAACTTTCTTAGGACCTTTACAAATGATTATTTTATTTATTGGGGCAATATCACGACGTCTGCAAGATCTCATTTAATGCTATGGCTAATATGTAGGGAGCCAATAGGAATATCTGCAGAACAAGTAAACTTTTTATGATTATTGTAATAAGACATCTAGTTCGTGAGACAGGGCACACATTTTTCGTTGATTACCGCTCACTTGAAACTTCGTGAGTGACTTCATTGTGATGAGTCCAACAGCTTCCACATTTGACGAAATTCTTGATTTGGGGGCGTTTTTCAGCGAGATCTAATTGAACAGGTCAATTTCATGAAGTTTAAAAACTATATTACCGTCATATTGATGTATACACTAATCGAAAGATTTTTTGATTATAAAATGAAAAATAATATTGTCCGACATGAATATTGGGGGCCAGTGATGAGTCCGACAAGCCACACTTGTCAAAAGTACGTTGGTATGAAAACGGATTACCGCTAGTCTGAGACTTTGAGGATGTCTTCAATTATTTGTTTTCAAAGATTTGGTCATTTTGTCCGACAAATTTTCGGAGGCGTTTTCTCAGTCTGACACTGAAAACGTGTCAGGATTATAACATTTCCTCAATCAATGACCGCTCATCTCTATAATTCTTATCTTCCATTCAAATAGTGTCTAGAACATTACTGTATACATGTCCGACAATTTAAGTAGGGCAATACTTCAGAAAATCAAAAATATGTAGTACGAATGCGGCTGCGTTCATTGACAAATACATATATGAAATGCATATCAAGTCAGTATGATTATTGATTATAAATAACAAAAAAAAGGTTTGTCCACCAATATATTAATATTATTTTGGAGTCAAATGTGTGATATAGTCAGTATACCGTGATAATCAACTCAAATATCATTCAAATTTACCTTCAACTGTGATATCTATATATTAATACGTCAAGAGCAAACTTTCTACCTCTTTTTAAGCATATTGCATGCACGGAGGAGTGCAAGATTTGGCATACTCAAAATTTATATGGAGAAGATGTGCAGAAAGCGAAAATTATATACAGGTGTTCCATTTTAATCTATATATTAATAGGTGATGAGGAAGATATTTGGCATACCTGAAGTTTATATGATCGAGTGCAGAAAGCTGGAAATACATACAGGTGTCCAATTTTAATTTTACGACGTGGAGAGAGAACATTGTATCGCGCACACAAGGTGATGTGAAACTTGGCTTAGTTGAAGTCTGTGTGGAGAATGTGAGATATGGGTAGTACCTAATTTGCAAATCATAAAAAAAGGTTGCGGACTGACTATTAAAATTAATCCCACTGAGAAGAAACTTGGAATTTGTACTGCCTGAGTCGTCCTTAATAACATATTAGCCAGCAGTAATGAACATCATCTCCGTAGGACTACTTTACTCTTGGTGAATTTTGCGGACTATTGCGGACTGGCTATTCAATTTAGCCCCATCGAACAGAAATTTGAAATCTGTAATGGTCCTTGATAACATATTAGCCAGTAGTAGCAAACATCATCTCCATAGGGTTACTTTACTCTTGGTTAATTTCGCGGATTAGCTATTCGGTTTAGCCTCACAGAACGGAAACTTGTAATCTTTAATGCGTGAGTGATCCTTATTGATAACATATTAGTCAGCAGTAGCAAACATCATCTCCATAAGGTTACTCTACTCCTGCTGAATTTTGCGGACTGGCTATTCAATTTAGTCTTAGAGAACAGAAATTTGAAATCTGTAATGCCTGAATGGTCCTTGATAATATATGAGCCAGCAGTAAGAACCGTCATTCCCATAGGATTACTTTACTCTAGGTTAATTTCGCGGACTGGCTATTCAAATTAGCCTCACAGAACGGAAACTTGTAATCTTTAATGCGTGAGTGATAACATATTAGCCAGAAGTAGCAAACAACATCTCCATAAGGTTACTCTACTCCTTGTGAATTTTGCAGACTGCCTATTTCATTCAACCTCACAGAACGGAAACCTGTAATATGTTATGCATGAGTATTTAGGGTTACTTTACTCTTGGTGAATTTTGCGGACTGGCTATTTAATTTAACCTTACAGAACGGAAACTTGTTATACTCGGACAAGTTAAATGAGTCCCATCGGGTAAGTTCGGTAATCGTATGATTCAAGATCGGCTAAGATAGGAGACTGACGTCGTCAGTGGCGTACGCATTTTATTCTCAAATGTTTTTTCTTGAAAATTTGTACTCCGATAATGTTTGCTTTGCATACGAAATGTACATAGTGTCTTAAATCAACAAGTGAAAAGAAAGAAGCGTTTAATTCAGTTATATTCAATCTTCGCGTGGTTCAAACTTTATTGATTAGCCAAACAAAATTACTAAGTGCGCTCATGGAGGCGAATAAACAAAATATTTTCACGCAGACATACGTTTCTTACTGGTACAAGGCGTTAGGTAGAAATTAAAGAGGACATCAGCAATAGAGTATGTCTTAGCTTGGAAAGACAAACGCCATGCAACAATTGTTTCATTCATAACATTAGTAAGAGAGAGATAGATACAGTTAGGTCAGGCTATTTCTATCTCCAGAAGATAAATTCTCAAGCGACAGGTTAGGCTTGTCCGAGTATATCTGTAATGTCTGAGTAGTCCTTGATCACTTATTAGCCAGCCGTAACAAATATCATCTCCATAGGGACCCTTAACTCATGGTGAATTTTGCTAACTGACTATTCAATATATCCCCAACAAACGGAAACTTGGAATCTGGATTGTCTGAATAGTCCTTGATAACACATTAGCCAGCAGTAACAAATATCATCTCCATAGGGTCACATTGCTCTAAGTGAATTTTGCGGACTGACTATATTATTTAGCCTCACAGAACGGAAACTTATAATCTGTAATGCCTGAGTAGTCCCTGATCACACATTAGCCAGTCGTAATAAATATCATCTTCATAGAGTTACTTGACTCTTGGTGAATTTTGCGGACTGGCTATTCAATTTAGCCCCACAAAACGGAAACTTGTTATCTGTAATGTCTAAGAGGTCCTTGATAACACATTAACCAGCAATAACAAATATCATCTTCATAGGGTCACATTACTCCAAGTGAATTTTGCGGACTGGCTATAAAAATCAGAATGGAAACTTGTAATCTGTGATGCCTGAATGGTCCTTGTTAACATATCAGCCAGCAGTAATAAACATAATCCCTATAAGGGTACTTTACTCTTGGTGAATTTTTCGGACTGGCTATTCAATTTAGCCTCACAGAATAAAAACTTGGGGTCTATAATGTCTGAATGGTCCTTGATAACATATTAGCCAGCAGTAACAAATATCATCTCCACAGAGATACTTCACTCTTGGTGAATTTCGCGGACTATTGCGGGCTGGCTATTCAATTAGGCCCACAGAGCGGAAATTTGGAATCTGTAATGCCTTAGTGGTCCTCAATAACATATTATTCAGCAGTAATGAACAACATTTCCGTAAGATTACTTTACTCCTAGTGAATATTGCGGACTAGCTATTTAATTTGATTTCATCTTGACACAAGAAGCAGCTTTATTGCCAACGGGAATTTCTTCCCACGGATTGAAGAGGAAATATACTGACTGAATGGATCACAAGTCTGGACCTTGTTTTGAACACCAGGAATAGACCAACCTTCCGAAGAGTAGAGTCTGAATCATTTATTAATGTAACGCTGGCCACGCCAGGGGTAGTATCTTCGTAAAATGAATCGCCAGTCTGCAAAATTCACTAAGAGTAAAGTAAGCTTATGGGGATGATATTTGTTACTGCTGGCTAATGTGTTATCAATGACCACTCAGGCATTACAGATCACAAGTTTCTGTTTTGTGGGGTCAAATTGAATAACCAGTCCACAAAATTCATTAAGAGTATAGTAACCCTATGGAGATGATGTTTGTTATTGCTGGCTCATACGTTGTCAAGAATTATTCAAGCATTACAGATTTAAAGTTTCCGCTTTCTAAGACTGAATTAAATAGCCAGTCCGCAATAGTTCGCAAAATTCACCAAGAGTAAAGTAACCCTACAGAGATGATGTTTATAACTGCTAGCTAATATGTTATTAGGGACCATTAAGGCAGTAGAGATCCTAAGTTTCTGCTCTGTGGGGCTTATTTTAATACCCAGTCCGCAACCTTTTTTTATGGTCCGCAAATTAGACTTCCCCTGAGAATAGCATATTTGAAGTATGTTTGGAGAAATATGTACCGAATGGGAAAATGGCTGAAGAAAAATTTGAAAGATTTCTCTTCCCTTCTTATAATCGGGGGAGAAAGTCACTTGGAAATCTTGAATGGAAACCACTAATCCTAATTTTAGATTCGAATTCTACTAGGAATCCCTGGAGATGCAAGATTAAAGTGAATAACGTTCCAACTTAGCGACATAATAATATATTTCTTTTTCTATTTTCTACTTTACTTTTTTTCAATTATTTTGTTAATGAATTATTCATTACTAGCTTATAAACAACTTCCAGTACTTATCTCTTGATATTAAATACGTCAAGAACTGAGTTATATATGTGCGAGCGTTTTCTTGTCGGACTGACGATAAGAACCAATATTTCTGTCGGACAATATGTTTTTTGGACAGATGATATGTTTTCAAATTATGACTGTTTTGATCCGACAAGCGGTCATTGATGAAGGAACTGTTATAACCCTGACACATTTTCAGTGTCAGACTGAGAAAACGCCCCCAAAAATTTGTCGGACAAAATGACCAAATTGAATTGAACACGTCAAGTCTCAGATTAACGGTAATCCGTTTTTATACCAACGTACTTGTGACAAGTGCGCTGGCCCCCAATATTCATGTCGGACAATACTATTTTCATTTTATAATCAAAAAAATCTTTCTATCAGTGTATACATCAATATGACGGTAATACATTTTCAAAACTTCATGAAATTGACATGTTCAATTAGCTTTCGCTGAAAAACGCCCCCAAATCAAGAATTTCGTCTAATGTGAAAGCTGTCGGACTCATCACATTGAAGTCACTCACGAAGTTTCAAGTGAGCGGTAATCAACGAAAAATTAATGCCCTGTCTCACGGACTAATCCGTTAACTGCTAAAAATTCTGCGTAGCTACCTAAAACTAATTTTAAAAGTTTTATACTTCTTTGTGATCATCAAATTTTTTTGTGGAAAATTCTGGATGATAACATCTTCCAGTACAAAAGCGTTGACGGATGCCAATTAAATATATTTATAGTACATGAAATTGCATTAAATATTTAGTGAAAATAGAGACAAGTACAGGCCAATAATAACAATAAAAAAAAATTATATGATGGTTGGTATTCTCACCTTCCTTCAAAAGCTACTTTAAAAAAAAATTTGAATAAATAAAGATAGTGTCTTAGTGAAAACAATGAAATAAAGAAAAACAGTACATAGTACATCGAATTTCAGGTGCTTCTTCAAGAGGTGAGAATACGGACCATTGAATCTTCTTTAATAATGAATTCAATTGCTGAACTCTGAATCTTCAAATCTTGATTTATAGGTAGACGTATTTAGGTCTTTACATGAGGAAAATGAAGAGCCATTGCTTCGAAATTTTCGTTCAGTTGAAACTGTCAAGAAAACCACTTATCATGTGAATCCTTCTCCAGCTAAATATTCTACTCTATTACCAGTTCCAAGAGATAACCTGGCCGTAAGAATGAAACAAAAACGGCGTTCTACTTAAATACAATGTATGAATAAATATCAAAATTAAACACAATTATTTATTTACTTCATTCATACATATTATATACGTATAGTCATATATATAAATCAGGTAAGTGCTTTTTGAGTTAAACAAGACTGGCATTTATACAAATGTCTTATAAATACGATTGATTGTCCTCTTTTACATTATTTACAAAATGGTGATGATCACCATCAAAAGACGTTGACGCTTTTCATTATTACGTTGTCATCACTGCAGCACTGCGGTGAACTTTATACATTTCGATCTATTTACGCGAAAATATATTTACATCGTCAAATATAACCAACTAAACATTAATTCGTAGTGCATGTTTGAATCAATATTTAGTTGAGATTTGAAGTATAACAAAATACAATAATTATATACAATAATAGTGCAGCACAATTTTCAAACTATTGCAAATTAATTCACTTAAAGAATTGCATCATTGTCACCAAAACTATTATCGATACATTTTTAAATAAAGCTATTCTGTCAATGGCACTACTTACAATAAATCTTTATATTTAAAATAATTAAAAATAGATAAATTTTAATAACAAAGAATATCATGAACTTTGTCCATGAATGGTTAAAAGTACAGTGAAATTATACAATTTGATTAACTAATAAATTATTCAACAATCATTGGCTTTGCTAAAAGCCTCACACTAATCAATTTAATAAAAGTAGACATACAAAATACATATTTGAGATATATCCACTAGAAATCAATGACTGCGGAATCATATTGCACAGTTATTTATAGACCTAATAATAATAATAATATAAGTTAATTTTCAACAGTCGACATCGTTTTTCGCTTGTGTGTGAGATACGATGACCAAATATGTGGTGATAACTTGAAGGCTATATAAAGGCAGGGTCGGTGCTCCCTAGCTTTAGGAAACACTCAACAACTATACCAATGCACGCTTTACCACAATTTACTACCAACTAAATCACTTTTTGCCCAAAATATGAACCCGTTACCTAAAACCAATGAACCCAGGAAAGTGAAAATATATTAGTTGGAAGAAAATTGCGAATTATTCATAAATATTACATGAATTTTCGTCACGTATGAATGTGAAATTTTCCTATTTTGTATTTTATCGTACTCAAAAAGCAGCGCACAGAAATTAGGAATATCTCGAGTCCGGCGCTTTTTTTGTCGAAGTTTCGATCTGACAAAAACAGAAATACCAGTAGATGCCCGGTTTCACGAAAGCATAATCAAATATAATGCTAAGTATAGCTTGCGCAAGATATCTTGGCAGTCCTGAGTTGTAAACTCTTAGGGATTAGATAACTAAAATCGAGAAAAAATACAACATACAAATACATAAATAATAATAATGTTAAAAAGCAAAACCCGAGTAGTGTCACAAAATTACAAATACAAGAGTTCTGAATGAGACAGCAACTGTAGACACGTGAGTTACTAACCTATTCAGGACTCCTAATTTTAAATTTTGTTTGATTTTCAACAATTTATCAAATATCAAACTATGTTTCACGTACATTTTACAGTGTCCTGTTTTTCTTCAATAATAAATTGCACTGGATAAATCAGTAAATCATTGTTATATCGCATTACATTCTTTCCAAATGTCAATTACGCGGACTATAGCATCTTCGTTGAATTAGTAATATTTTATTCATTTGGTAGAGTGTACTTATTTCCACGCTATATATTTTTCAAAATAATCTATAATATAATTTGAATTTTTAAATAAAGATCATAAAAGTATGTATAGTATGATATAATTACATATAATTCATATTAAAATTGATGCTTTTGAAATTTGTGCCGAATATTACTCCTTATGTAGCTTGGAAATTACAATACTATTGAAACACAAATTTATATGTTTTTTTTTTCAAACGCTATAAAAAATATCAACAGGATAAAATTAAGAATAAATTAGTAACTTTGAATCTAAAGTATTAGTACATAATATAATTCTTATCTGAAATATCAATTTTAAAATCAAATAAATTTGCTTGATTCATAAAGACTTATTGGGGATTGTACAAACAATTATATTCTGAGAAAAATTCCGGCGTTGGTCGACTAGCGCGCAAAGCCGCTTAAAGCCGATAGGGTACAGTGCGAGTAGCGCGCGAGCTACCTGCGATATACCTGCACATGCGACCTTTTTTATGAGCTCAGAAAAAAACTTTAAAATGCACTTTGTTTTGCAGATATTTTTATTTTTTAATTTATCAAATAACAACAAAAAGAGGATTTTAGCATTTTTTGAATTTTTGTTCTAGCTTGAACCAAACTCATAGTATACATTGGTATACAATATAAGCATAGGTATTATATGGTACGGCGGATAAATTCTCTTGCAACATTTTTATTTTGTGTTTTTTGGAGGGTTTATTGAATAATTATAAACAAATGATTTGTTTGAAAAGAAGCCCATCGTCATAAGATGTTACGCAATCAATTACTATTTGATGAATTGAAAAATGAGATGATTTGCAGAACAAAGTGCATTTTTATTTTTTGTTTGAACGCATAAAAAAGGTCGCGAGTGCAGGTATACCGCAGGTAGCTCGCGCGCTAGACGCACACCGACTTTGCGCGCTAGTGGTACAAAAAAGGGATTATTTTTATAAGCTGCGCGCTACTGACACATGGCGTTGGTCGACTAGCACGCAAAGCCGCTTTAAGCCGCTAGGGTACAGTGCGAGTAGCGCGCGAGCTACCTGCGATATACCTGCACATGCGACCTTTTTTATGAGCTCAGAAAAAAACTTTAAAATGCACTTTGTTTTGCAGATATTTTTATTTTTTAATTTATCAAATAACAACAAAAAGAGGATTTTAGCATTTTTTGAATTTTTGTTCTAGCTTGAACCAAACTCATAGTATACATTGGTATACAATATTAGCACAGGTATATGGTACAGCGGATAGATTCTCTTGCAACATTTTTCTTTGTGTTTTTTGGAGGGTTGATTAAATAATTATAAACAGATGAATCCAGTAGTAAATAAGAAGAGTGTAAAAAAAATAAGGAAATAATTTCAGAATACCAACAAGAATATAGATCAGGTGCACGACATTTGTTTGATTACATATACAATGTCTCAAAAAATTACAAAAAACATTGGAGAAATTACAAAAAATATAAAAAATAACAATTTAAGAAAAAAAAAACAACATTTTTAATGTGGGTGAAGGCAGTCATTTCCCCGCAAAACACAGAGTGGAAATGTTGCCGAAAAATCTATGAACTAACAAAGAGAAAACATGAAAATTTTGCCCCTGACACATGCCCAAAATTCCATATCCTCTAATATTTTAAGCAGATTATTATATTCAGATTTAAAACTTGAATTTGACAGAAAGTACAATTGCAAAAAAACACATGTGTCAAAAATAGCAGTTTGTTAAGTATTTAAAGCGACCCAACAGTATGTGTTTGATTAACAAGTGATTTGACAAGTCAAATTCAAAAAAATCTTATTATTCAACAGTTGTCAAACGGTTCAACTATTTGTTAAAATTTAACAGCGTCGTGAAACCGGGCATAGTTTTCAAAATATATTTTGCTGAAAATTTGAATGATTAAACTATTTTGTATCTAATTTTAATGAAAGAGGCAGATAAAATGCTTCTCAACATTATTTACAAAATCAATGTCTATATAAAATTTCAGCTTTGTACCAAATCAAATCAATTTCCTTAAAAAATGACATATTCTTCTATCAACTGCCGCTAATGTCTAATATATAAAACAAACATTTGATTTGAACCGTGGTTTTGTTCTGTAATAGAAATATAATTGAATAATTCCAAACAAAATGATTTAAATGAATGTTTTTTTTAGCCGCACTGATTTAAATCAAGCCAAAAAATTATTTCTCATCCCAAAACTCTCTGTATCATTTTTAGATTCATTAACGCTAAGATACCAATTTTTCTTACTTATTTTAATAATAAATTGAAATAATTGCTTTTGAATTTTTGTGGGGACCAATTTGGAATATGCAGTTCTATTCATATTTCCAATAACATTGCCTCAAATATTTTATACTGATCTATTAAATTTACAATAATTCCTAGAAATAATAATGTAAAATAAGTAAACAAATCTAATTTAAAAAATGCATATGCCGTAATTTTTTAAACAAAATTTCAAAGAGAGCTTGTTTAATATTTTCTGTGAAGAAACTGCTTTTTCAAATACTCATGAACACAATAAAAATAGAATATTTTCACATTTCATTGATATAATAAAAAAAAGCAATCACCGCGCCGGACATCGCACTGGTATAAAAATATTTGGTTATCTACAATAAACCTACGCGACTTGATTAGTAAAATATTGGCAAAAACAGGCAACACATCCAAAACCTTTCACGCGAGATCATTCATTAGACTAGATTCTGCTCCAAATGTGAAAAAACTTCCGATTTTGATGTTAGTGAAATAAAAATGATATGTGACACCGTGTAGTCTAATTAATGATCAATGCTATTACATAGTTTCAAAAGCACTTCTGTACACGGTAACTAAGATATGAATTTCTATCTAACAACTAAATGCAATTTATGTACAAAATACATGAAGGGTGGGAACATTTTACATTATATAATACAGAGAATTGGTCCCTAACCCTATTTATAAGCCAGCGAACACTTTTCTCAATCACTTATCAACTAGAAGGAATGTTTAATGTACGTTTGCCTCAACGCTAACAAAAATTAGCGATAGATGGCACTCTCAAAAGCAGTCTACAACAGTTCTAACACATCGTTAATTTAAAATCAACATTTTAAACGTACAAATTTGAGAAAATAGACATTACTAATTCACAACAATTCACTTTGGTGCTACTTTTATAATACTTTTATCATCTACAAAGTTGAATGTGTGATCAGACTTTTATCGAAAATTGTGAAATAAAAATTATTAAAATTATTTCGGAAGTGACCCTTGAGGTAGAATATGTTTTTTTTATTTTAATTCATCCATTTTCGACAGTTTGGTGCTCCACACATGCATGAAATTTTGTGTTGATCGTCTTCTATATCGAATTTGTAGTCATAAGCCAACTAAAACAAATGACACACACATGTAACACATGAATATGAACTCAACAGCACGTTCTGAGTATTAAATATTTTTTCTACGACCGTGCGTAAAGTAGATACTTCACGCATTGCAAGCAATGCGTCAATTAGACGGTTTTCATGTCTCAGATTTACTACCATTTAAACGCGTAAATTTTAAATATCAATTCGCTTTGGGAACCCTTGCAGTGTAATAAAAGACAAAAAATGGAAGTTGGGGGCCATAAAAAAAATTTTTTCATGCAACATGAATAAAAACAAGCGTTACGACATATTAAAAAAAAAATTTTCGTAGTTTATAAATAGCAGAAATGTATTTAAGGTGCATTTGACTACAAGACTTACCTCTTCACCGCGGGCGATTCGACGTTTAGCAAAAATAATAATACGTAGATCTCGATCCACTTCTACGATTTCAGCCACACAGTTAGGATTACAAGAATGGTTGATATACCGCGCCAAGCCACCACTTAAAGTTGCGTCTACTACGCGTTCTTCGTCCAAGCGGAACATGTAAATTCCACGATTCTACACAAACATAATAAGTTATAAGAAACATGCCACACTAATGGCCGATTTCAGGATCTGTTAATCAAATAAAACGAGACCCAGTTTAATGATTGACTCCTCGTCACTTTCACCCAGATTAATTTAACTCCCAGTTATGAAATCGGGCATAAGAAAATACAAATTATAAATTTTACAATTAAATAGGTAAGATTACTTACTTTTGCTTCATATCTTTTCTCCCTGCTTTCTGCTAATTCTGTACGGATAATTTCCCCAATATATTCAATGACCATCGTATGTTTTTCCAAGTCTCTTGCCGCGTACAGCCCAAGTCCTTGAATTTTTGATCTACAAATTCCAAAATTATAAAAATACAAAGAAACCACACTTTTATTTTCAAATGAGTCTGCGAAATTTTAACTATGTTGGCAAAACGAGTCTCTAGCTAATATTGTCTCTTCCGGTACTTCCGAATCAATTTCCTAATTGTCTCCGATATGTTGCTTATTCACGCGAGGCAGTTTAACTCCGCTTCCCAAAGCCACAAGCTTACTTATAGCAGTGAATCAAATGTCCGTTTCTCTCTTCCAACATTCCCTGAAAGTCCTTAACCGCTCGGTAAAAGACATTAGCCTTTTTTTCATTCGTATAAAATATGGAAAAAAGGGACTAGTTTTTGAATTAATAGTTATTTATACAACCAGTGAATTGAACCACTGTTTATTTGCAAGAAGAAAGTTCAAAATCACGAGCGCGTTTAACGCGAGTGGTTTAATTCACGTGTTTGTATACATAATTTCATTCAATTTAGCGTAAATTTCTGGAACAAGATAGACCGCGGTACAGAACCCCTTTCTCCGGATTATTAACACTCATTCGAAACTTTGTGAGTGGCTTCGTTTTGATGAGTCCGACAACTTTTTTATCTGCGAAATCTTTGAAACTGCTGCATTTTCCATCGAACAGCCTAAGAAGAGGTCGATTTTATGATTTATTCTTGATCAATAACATCACTCTCTTCTATAGTTTAATCGTAAGATAATAATAACAAAAACACACACAATATTTTGTCCGACAAAAATATTGCGGCGTTGGGCGTAACCCCCATCTCCAACATGTCAAAATTACAAGTTTTGTTAGATTATTAACATTCTGTTGGAATTCTCAGTACTATCAAATAGACATTAGTGAAGTTGAGTGGTGATATTTTCAGATAAAATTTCTGCTGCATATTTTCAGTCCGAAGCTTTGAAAATGCCAATTTTATGAGTTTGGTTTGCTGATTAACACTCATTTATTTCAAATGTTTTTCCTTTGGAATGATGTACAGAAAACATTGCTATGATTGTCCGACAAAATATCTGCTGCATATTCATAAAAAATTCAAAAAACTTATTTCGCAAATTCTCACTAATGATATGTTGAAATCGATTTCTAAAGATAAGTACCGTGATATTCTCCAATGTAATACCATAGAAGGTAGAAAAAATAATCTTATTCTACCTAGCAATAGTCTCTATACCTACGCTTTCCATCTTTTTCATATTTGAGACATATCTGCAAGTGTCATCGAGATTGGTGATTCGGACCCTATGTGATCTCGTTATTAGTTCATAAATACACTTCACTTCATTAGAATATATATTTCAGATTTTATTACAGACTCAGATAATAAAGAGGATGAGGACTGAAGACAATGAATATGACTTTCGTGCAGATGGTGAAAATTCAGCAACGAATGAATCTGATACTGATTAAATTGAATATTTGCTTTAAAAATGATTTTCTTCCGAAGCATGTATTCTTTTATATAAATTATGAAAACTTGATTTCAAATTTGCCTATTATTCTTGGAAATTTTTGAGATATCAATATTTCAGAATCGAATGGAAAATATCATTTCAATAGGTTTTCTAATGTTGGAACAATTTTTTCTAAGCATGTTTTTATGTTTCTTGTTTCACATCTGCTTCCAATTTTCCGCTTTCGTTTGAAAATTTTCTCTATAATAATAATATTTTCAAATTGTATGTTCAGTTTTCTTCAACTTCTTTTTTACATGTTGCCCTATATTGTGGAGAAAATATGAGAACAAATCTTTGCGAATGAAAAATCGCTATGGGCCAAGTTATAGAAATAAAGACGTAAAAATTTAGGGAATATTATTTTTGATCTCACAAATTTGGTTGAAAGGTAGATTCAATATTGTGCGCACACAAACACAGAAAACGCTACTTCTCATCTTTTCATTTTCGGACTGGCAAAACGGCGCACTATTTTTGTCGGACAATATATTGTTTAATCAAGAAATATATTCATTTATTGGCGAGTCTTGCTAAGCGATACTCTACCTGGTAGCACTTTGTAGAACTACTGGAAGTGTGATAAATTGTATAATCATAGATGGGATTCGTGTTGTTTTCTTTGAATTGAAACAAATTTAAGCATCAAATTTCATGCTGCACTATTTGTCGACATAAATAATGTTCATAGTTCCGTGTATGGATACAAATCCATACAAAAAAAGGATAAAAATTCAAGTTTTCTCTCAAACAGAGAAAATAGATAAGTTAAAAGCTTGGAACATGCAATCAAAGAATGAAAAACCAGTCAGTAGGTTTATGAAAGTGTGTTCCCCTCATTTTGATGAGAATGACTACCTTTATAGAGGTTAGTTATTCCAGCATAATATAGAAATTGGGAGAGATAATACTTATATTTAAGAGTATAATCTGAGATAAATTTCTTAAAAACCTCATTAAAATATATTTTGGGTGATTAAATAAAATCATTCAAACGGATTCTAATGATAATAAAGTCAAGTAATTTATTTTAAAATATACTCAAATTCTTTGTAGTCATTCTGTAGACTCTTGGCTTTCGTTTATAATCAAGTGACAAATTAAGCACTTGATATAAAAAAAAAGAATAGCCGATTATTTCTGCATGCAACTAAATATGATTAATAAAGCACCTAGTAAATAATAAAAGTTTGCAACGGCCGCTTTTTCCAGTTTTGCAAGAACAAGTCATGATTGTAACTTTCAAGTTATTTATTTCATTTCTTTTTAGCATCTCCTTTATAATGTGCGGATATTTCGCTAGTGTCGATTTCTGACGGCAAAGTGCGTAAATATTAATTTCATCTATTATATTTTCATTCAAAACACCGCATAATAATATATGTTTGACATCTAAAACTTCTCTTTCGCATACACATCTAGAATTGCGATCTGCATTTAAATATATCAAATATTCCTTTCAATTTCAACTTTACTAGGGTATCCATTCTATAGAAAACAGAATATATTTGAAAGACTATCATTTACTAATCTAATAGTTCAAAAAACAACCAAAATACTTACTTCTCAACTTCGAAGATTATATAAATGAAATTTAAAATTCCCAATCATATAAAATTAGATCAACTTATAAAATTTCTATGCTTTATAATATATATACAACAAAAAAATTATAGAAATAAAAGTAGTATTCAAAAGTTATTGATAATTATATTAATATTACACTTTACGGCCAAACACACTGAATCACAGCTCCGTTAGTTCCTGATATTCTCACTTGGCGCTGCGAGCTAAATCAGACTCGCCAATATGTATGATTTTTGTCCGACAAGTGTTAATCAGCAAACCAAACTCATAGAATTGACATTTTCAGAGCTTCGGACTGAAAATATGCAGCAGAAATTTTATCGGACAATATCACCACTCAACTTCACTAATGTCTATTTGATAGTACTGAGAATGTTAATAATCTAACAAAACTTGTTGGAGATGCGGGCTACGCCGAACGTAACAATATTTTTGTCGGACAAAATATTTTGTGTGTTTTTGCTATTATTATCTTACGATTAAACTATAAAAGAGAGTGATGTTAGTGATCAAGAATAAATCATAAAATCGATGTCTTTTTAGGCTGTTCGATGGAAAATGCAGCAGTTTCAAAGATTTTCGCAGATAAAAAAGTTGTCGGACTCATCAAAACGAAGCCACTCACAAAAATTTAAAAGAGTGGTCATAATCTGGAGAAAGGGTTTCTGTACCGCGGTCTATGAAACTGAGGAACAAAATTCGACAAAATTAATTTGCAGTTGCAAGGGAGCTTCATTGATATCACAACGAGTGTTTGTTTTTCAAACATTCGGGAGTGTGACTGTCAGTGAACTATCAGTTTTGTGAATTTTGAATTGAAGCGTTATAATTGTGAAAAGTATTGTCTGAAATGATGGAAGAAAGTGATTAAAACAATGTTTTCGTACCCGATACCATTTTGAACGAAGCAGCCGCTGCAGTTGGGAAAATTATTCCTTAGAAATAGAAATCTTTTAATGAAAAGGAATTCCAACAGTGATTTAAATTTTTTTAAATCACTAGTGAATAAAGATTTACTTATGACTGTTGCTATGGATTTAATAATGTAGCTTTAAAACATCAAAATTGAATAAAAATAATAACTAAAAATACAGTCCATTAAAACTGGCTTTCTTTAACAATTTTGTAATTTTTCATTAATAAATGTTCTTTATTTCTGCAAAAACGGCAACCAACTTCATATACGTTCCGATTATCGATGTTTGTTTTGCCGAAATATTTTTTGAATTAATAAAGACGTAGTAATAATCATTCGCCACTGACGGAAATTTTCTACTAAATCGTCTCCGCTTTTTTTTTTTACATTTGAACGATAATTTCTGCAGCTAGCTATCCATTAACGAAACCAAGCAAGTAATCCAGCAGCGAAATAAGCGTCGTGTGACGCGGGCTTAAGAGTTGAATTTTATATATTTTCTTACCTTGCTAAATATACATTATTTCGCCACTCCTGCTTCATCTTCTTGTACTGTGAACTTTTAGAATGTACAAACTGCTTGCTGTAAGGACAAGCAGCTTCACCAGTGCCAGTGGCAGTTGGCACAAACACCGGTCGTGCTGAAGAGCCAGTCCGTTGCGTATGCTGTCTCTTCCACTGAAACTGATTTCGTAGCTTTGGTTCTGATCTCGCTGCTCCAGTAGGGTTGATTGCAAGCGGTAATTCCAAAAGAGGATTGCGACCATATTTGAAACGATAATCTGATAAAGTTTCTATTCCAGGTAAACTTTCCAGTACTCGCACAACCGCCGGTTCTGTTAAACCAAACAAATCTTCTCCGGTTACGTATTGTGGATACAACTGGACGCAGTGGTTTTCTTTGCGTAATTGTGCTAAAGGTTCTAATATTCGGTTCCAAACAGCGCGAGGAGAATTATCTCTGAGTTCTACATCGTCTTGAGATGTTTCTTGAACTAAAACTCTAAATTCCGGTCGACCAGAAACATCATGTATTGAACAAATGTATCGACAACGTTTGCTAATGCGGCGCATACTCCAATAGAATCTTATTATTTTGTAGCCAATAGGATAAATGTAATTTGCAGTGTGAAAATTTTGTAGTTGATGGGGAAGAAGCTGACCAACATTCAAGAAAATTAGACTTCCTACCCGAAGCAAGTTATTATGATCTGATTGGTGCATTACGGCTGCAACTTGACGATTTTCGTCTCTTTGAATGTAAACACGCCTTGATACAGATAAAGTTGTTAATTCGTTGTCTTTTTCGGTTTTAGGAACATGGATTGAACAATAAGTTGTTTTGTCTTTATAGAACATGCAACCATCTTTAACTGCACATCCTAGGTGATAAACATTTGAACAACGCACTTTAAAACAATGGATAGTTGCGCCGGTTTGTTGACAATGAATGCATGTAGCTACTAAACTTTGCTGAAGAGCATTTTCTAGATTCATAAGAGCGCCGTTAACTGTTTCATAAACTCCTTCTGACCACAGCGCACAGTTGAGGTGGACCCATTTATCTACATCGAAATTTAGCAATCTGGCTGGACCATCTGCCACCGCATCTCCAGTCATACGGCAAAACATACATTTCCGAGTGTCATCAGGAATTTTACTAGGCACTACAGTCACTCCTAATCTGTACATCATTTCCATTGCTTCTTTTTCCGATAGTCTTTTGTATTTATTTTTTGGTTGTAGGGCTCCTGGTATATAAAACTTGTAAGCTAATCCCTTCCAAACTTTATTTGGCGGTTGGGAGCTGGATATTTCATCTACAATATGTTTTCTAACTTTTTGTGCCGAAATGATTGAGTTAGGCACTTCAGGTTTTTGTCTGAATTCTGTTGAATCTTTTCTAATTTCATTGCAAGGAAAGTCATCCCTATATTCTTGTTTTATTGTATTGACAATTTCCTCTACATCCATTTTTTCGAAATCGCCAACCGGTTTTAAATTTTCTACATGCTTTTTTTTTAACATGGATTTATCGTGGCAAAGGTGGTCAATGATTGCAGCGGCCTAAAATAATATTTTCAATACAATAATATAATTATAAAAAATTAATTCGTACCTTATCTTGAGTCATTGTTGGCATCCTATTCATAACAGCAAATTGCAAATAACAAGTTGAACTGCAAAAATATAATTCATCTCCGTCGCCCAAAACGTCAGGTTCTTTATATATAAATGGAAGTTCGGAGACCTTTTTCCTGATTAAATTATTTAAAATAACTACATCACAATGCTTACAGAATTTCGCTGCGCCGTTTAGAATACTCTGAATATCAATAGGAGCTAAAATACACATAAAATTGAAGCATTTTCATGAATTTGGTTGCACACAACTAACCTCCTTCTTTTCCGTCTTTTCCTTTGGTTCTATATAACCCCAATTTATGGCTTGGTGGTGTACTGGTGCGCTCCACAATTTGGTAACTAGTTGGCGCGGGAATATGCAAAATATTAGCAAGATCTCGTAACACACCCATGATATCTTCAGCAGCTGCGGATGTTAGAGTTAAAGTCACTGTTACATTCCCTGAATCTTTCAGTGGTGCTGCTGACGGGTTGATGAATCGCGATTTGAAGCCAAATTCTCGAGATCCAAAGTTTTCTTTATCCTATAACACGAATTAATACTTTTTTCTTTATTGTATTCTATCAAGAATAGAAGCATAAATGGAAAGGAAATAGAATTAGTAGATGAATTTGAAAAAGCGAAATTAGATATATTAGCCATCACCGAATAAATAATAATATATAATAAATAAAAAACTGGAACAATCAATAACAAACTGGAAATGCGTAAACGAAAGATTACTAATAATTCAAGTAGAAGACAAAACAAATTTAAAGGCAAATATAATGATAGTGTGTGCAATAAATGAGGATGAAAATAAAGAAAAAAAAAGATGAGTTTTGGGACAAAATGCAAACCGAATACGAAACACTGAAAGAACCAATATATGTTATGGGAGATTTTAACGTAAGAGTGGGAAATAAAAATAAGGGTGTTGAAGAAATAATGGGAAGACATGGGAAGCCGACTATAAATAACAATGGAATCGATTTTTGCATCATAAATGGATTAATTATATTAAAAACATAAAGAAATTCACAAGTATACTGGGGAAGAAAAAAAGTCAATAATAGACTATTTCTTAACTTATACGCAACAAAGAAAAAAAGTGAAGGATGTAAGAGTGAAACGGGGTAGTGAAATTGGTAGCGACCATTACCTGGTGATAGCGGTAGTCATAGCGTTAGGAAACGAGGCAAAACATAATCAAGAGACTAATTCTAATAAAAAACAAACAGTAAAATTTAGAGTAGAAAAACTGAAAGATGGACAGATAAAAGCGGAATATCAAAATTGCATTAAAGAATTAATAAAAGATACACCCAAGCTAGATTTAAACAATATAGAAGAAAAAAAATTCACACAAGAGAAGACAAACACACTGGTGGAATGAAAAAATAAAAGAAGTAAAGAAAAAAAAAACAAAAATGGAAAAAATATATCAATACCAAAATCGAGGAGGATTATAAAAGACAAAGGAAGATAACGAAGACAGAGATAAGAAAATCAAAAGAGAGAATTTGGAAACAAAATTGAGGAAAACTTTAAGGAGAATCAAAAATTATTCTACAGAACAATTAAGAACTGCAAGAAAGAAAAACACATAACATTGAAACAGCTAATAAACCAGCAAGGAGTCATAATAAAAAAAGACAAAGAAATAATGGAAAGATGGAAAGAACATTTTGAAGAATTATTGGAAGAAATACACATTAACAATGTCAGTAGAGAAGAAGAAAGTACAGAACTGAAAAACACAGGAATAGTAGATCAAGAAAATATTGCAGAGCAAAAAATAAAGACAGAAGGTCAAGACAGAATAAGAGCAGAACAATTGAAATATATGGGAGAGGAAGGAGAACAAATATTATTAATAATACTGAATGAAATATGGAAATTAAGGCAAATACCAAAAGACTGGGAAATGGCACTGATATTCTCAATACACAAGAAAGGAGACAATAGAATATGCAGTAATTATCGAGGAATATCACTGCTATGTACAGCTGCACAAATTTATGAGGCAATATTAGAAAATAAATTAAGAAAGTTAATAGAGACAAAGATGGAGAAAGCACAAAGTGGTTTTAGAAAAGGATCATATTTTTACCATAAGAAAACTAACAGAAAAGACCATAAGAGAAGACAGTAAACTGTACATAGCATTTCTGGACCTGGAAAAAGCTTTTGACAGGGTGACGAGCGAAAAGATGTGGGAAATCTTAAAAATAAGACAGATTGATAAACAGCTAACGCAAGCAATAAAAAGTATCTATAAAAAGACATCCAACTATGTTAGAACAGGAAATGAAATTTGAAAGGAATTCATCACAACACAGGGACTAAGGCAAAGAGGAGCATTAAGCCCACTATTATTCATTATATACCTAGACAACATCTTCAAAAATATAAAAGACAAAACTAAAAAAATTGAAATAGAAAAGGATTATGATAGCGGAGTGCGCCTTTGCAGATGACCTTGCAATACTTGCAAAAAGTGAAAAAGACCTACAACACAACATTAACTTGTGGAATGAGGAATTAAAAAAGCACAATATGACCATAAACATAGACAAAACAAAAATAATGGTAATAGCGAAAGAAGAAATAGCAACGGAGGTAAAAATAAATCAGAGAGAAATCGAACAGGTAGAAACATTCATATATTTAGGACACACATTGAACAACAAAGGCAACTTGGAGCAAGAAATAAACAACAGAATTTTGGCAGCAAACAAAAGTTACTACGCAATGAACAAAATAATCCTAAGCAATAAACAAGTTAAGAAAAAGACCAAAATGACACTATTCAAAGTATTATACAGACCAATACTGTTATATGGGAGTGAAACATGGACGACGAACCAGAGAAGAAATAGTAGAATACAAGCTGCGGGAATGAGATACCTGAGAAAAGTAGAAGGGGTAACAAGACTAGATAGAATAAGAAACGAAGATATACGAAAAAGGTTACAAATAGAGAGTATACATACTACCATGGAGAAAAAACAACTTGCTTGGTACGGCCATCTTATAAGAATGCCAGATGATAGCCAAACAAAAATGATATGGAAGGCTAAGACGACAAAAAAGAAGAGCAGAGGAACACCACAGAAGACATGGGAAGCAAAAAGAATAGCATCAAACAGGAAAGAATGGAAATATATATATTCTATCCGACTAAGATTAGAGAAATAGGTCAAAGTTTTTGGAAGATAAGAATGTTAGATTTCTGGATCACTTTCTTACTATTGCAAAAATAAAGATAAAAGAGGAGACAAGACAGGAATACATTAAAACCGGGAACATACCGGAAGTGATTAAATTTAGAATTGATAAGCTCAAGGAGACGGAAACAAGAAGACTGTATCAAGATACTACGAAGAATTAATAAATAACACGCCAAAGCCAAATATGGAAAATGTAGAGTAGTTTTAAACACATAATATCAGAGGCAACAATGTATACTTGCGGAACAACCAAACTCACACGAAAAGGCAAGCAAACTCAATGGTGGAATGATGAGGTAAAAGAAGAAGTAAAAAAGAAAAAAAAGAAATGGAAGAAATACCTCAACACGAAGAATCCACAAGACTATAAGGATTATAAAACTCAAAGAAAAAAAGTAAAAGAAACTATAAAAAGTTCCAAGGCTAAAAATTGGGACGAATTTGGGAACAAGATGGAAGAAAACTTCAGAGAAAACCAAAAACTGTTCTATAGAACACTTAAAAATTGCAACAAGAAGAATCAAGTGATACGGCAACAATTACATGATAATCAAGGAAAAATAATAAAGAATGACAATGAAATAATGGAAAGATGGAAAGAGAACTTCGAAAAGTTATTGGAAGGAGACAAAGATACAGATGAAAACAAGGAGGAAGAGAATAATCAAGCCAAGAATAATAGAAACAATGAAGAAGCGGAGGATATAACACAGGAAGAAATTAAATTAGCACTTGGAAAACTAAAAAACGGAAAAGCTCCAGGTCATGACATGTTAAAATCTGAACTAAAGTATATGGGTGAATCAGGAGAGCAAATTTTCCAAGAAATGATTAACAGTATATGGAAAATGAAGAAAATACCCCAGGATTGGGAAAAGGCAGTGATATTCCCTGTACATAAAAAAGGAGACAATAGAAAGTGCAACAATTACAGAGGAATATCATTGTTATGCACAGCCGCCAAAATTTACGAGGGGATACTAGAGAATAGACTCAGGAAAGAAGTGGAAAATTCAATGGAGAGCCCACAAAGTGGTTTTAGGAAAGGGCGCTCAACTCAAGACCATATTTTCACTATTAAAAAACTAATTGAGAAAACTAAGAGACAAGATAGTTGACTCTTCATTACTTTTGTTGATTTGGAAAAGGCTTTCGACAGGGTTATAAGGAAACAATTGTGGGAAATATTAAAGAAGAATAACATCAGCGAACAACTTATAGAAGGAATCAAGAGCATCTATAGTAAAACATGCAATTACATAAGAACCGGAAGACAAGTTTCAGAAGAATTCAACACGTCACAAGGTCTAAGACAGGGAGGAGCCCTGAGCCCTTTATTATTCATCATTTATTTGGATGATATCTTGAAAAACATAAAGCACAAAACAAAAAAAAAAGGAGATAGGCTACTACAACCTAAAGAGAACAACAATATCTGAATGTGTTTTTGCAGATGATCTTGCGATTCTAGCAAAAAGCGAGAGCGATATGCAATTTAATCTAAACTTATGGAATGAGGAATTGAAGGAACATAGAATTACAATAAATGCAGAAAAAACAAAAACTATGGTGATTTCGAAGGAAGACATAACTACAAACATTACGTTAAACGGAAAAGAAATAGAACAAGTGAAAACGTTCTCGTACCTCGGAGCAACCCTGAATAATAAAGGAAGTATAGAACAGGAAATAAACAAGAGAATACAAGCGACGAACAAAAGCTACCATGCAATAAACAAAGTAATACTAAACAACAAACAAATTTCTAATAATACAAAAAGAATTCTATACAAAACACTCTATAGACCTACATTGATATATGGCAGTGAAACCTGGATAATGAATCAGAGAACTAAGAATAAAATACAAGCAACAGAAATAAGGTTTCTCAGAAGAATAGATAGAATAAGGAACGAAACGATAAGAAACAGTCTGCAAATTGAAAGTATACAAACAATCATTGAAAAAAAACAGCTTGCATGGTATGGTCATCAAGTTAGAATGCCGGAAGAAAGGCAAACTAAACAGGTATGGAACACAAGAATAATGAGGAAGAAGAAAAGGGGTAGACCTGGTAAGACATGGTAAAATAATATAGAAGAGATTTTAAATAAAAATAACATTAGAAAACAAGAAGCGAGTATAAAAGCAAGGAATAGAGCAGTCTGGAAAGAACTAATTAATAGTATTAAATAAAGTGATAATAAACTAATCGCGACACCCGAAAGGGTATAGGCCGATTTAAAAAGATAATAATAATAATAAGTTTTGAACTTACCATTTCTGCATAGTCCTTCAAGTACGGTCCGCTCGGTTTTAATCTAATAGGAATAGGGGCAATAATGGGAATAACTGGAGAAAATCGTCGTTTAACAATGTCTTCCATCTCTTCATCATCCTCCTCTTGAATGAGACGTAACCCAACAAACTGTACTGGCGAATCAGAAAAACAGCATTCCGGTGATGATGAACTGACAATAGAATCAGGCGTATCATTATCCCTACAGAAAAGTTCTAATCTTCTGTCGTCATCAGTATCAAATTTAATAGGTGGAAATTCCTGATCGTAAAATAGTCTTTGGGTGGAAACTGGTGGTTTTTCTGGTAAAGGATCATTATCGCCGTAAGGTTTGGTGCTGTAATAATCGGAAGAGTCTTGATGAAATGCGTAACCATAAAGACCAGATAATTCTCCCAGTCTGGTGTCGTAACCTTTTGTTCCGATTTTGACTAATTCCCCAGAGCCATATACAGGACACACAGAAAAATTTCGACCAAGAGTTGGTTCCATAACAGTCATAGGTGGTAACTGACGCAATTGTGCCATTAGATTCTCAATAAATGTATCGTAATCTTCTTCGACTTTCGAGCTTTTTCTTTGCCGTTTTTTTGGTTGTCCCGCTAGATCTTTACTCATAATTTGATTCAATCTTCGTTTTTGTTGATACTGCCTTCGTTTTAATTTTTTAAGTTCTAAAGCAGCTTGATCTTGCAGCATTTTATCAGTTCCAATATCCATAACATCTGAAGATTCTTCCTTAGCTTGAATTAAATCTTGTCTACCTTGATCCGAAATTTCTGAATGTTGAGAAGTTTCATCAATTATTTCTTTTTTTACTTCTGTAGCATTCATATGAGGTATGGGGCTTGGATATGGTACCGTTGTAGTGGCTTCTTTTTTGATTATTAATGGAGGTGTTTGAAGACTCGATTCTTGGCTCCCTCCGCCGAATGATCTTGGGGTAGGGGGAGACAGTAATTCATCTCGACTTGGTGTTCTGCTAGGAGGCAGACATTTTTTAACATCAATCTGCAATTGTTGTTGAGTAGGTAGCGGAACAGTAACCGTCGGCGATTTTTGTGGCGGACGAGATACGAAAGAAGTCTCTCTAGACATGATTATTTGTTTTGGCGTGGTTTTTATAGGTGTTGTAGTAGGTGGATCATTTTGCAATAAAGGCGGCAGAAGGCTAGTTGGAGTTGGAGGTACTGGTCGCGCTAATTGAGCTTCTAAAGATGGAACTATTGGAAGACTTGGGGCAGTATGAGTGACTGTACTAGTAGTTTGAGCTTGGGTCGTCGCACAACCAGTATTTTGAAGTAATTGTTTAAGTAAAACGTTTTGAGAATCTTCTGTTCTTGTAGTTTGTACAGAAGAATATTTACAACCACTAATAAGTTCTTGTTTTATATTTATTCCACTACTGCTTACTTGACTTTCATCTAAAGATTCTGACCTTACCGGTAAATCTTCCTTCTTGATGAACATAGGTGTGGGATCATCTATAGATTTTGAACGTTTCAGAGGCGCCTTTGTTAATTGAGTATGTAATAAATTTGTTGTTGAAACAATAGGTTTATTTGTTGCTATTAAATTGGGTATAGTTGAGCTTAAAATAACTGATTTAGTATTTTGCGTTGCTGAAACTAACAGCGGCTCTCTTGTAACTGATATATAGCTGGATCGTGGTGAAATACCTAACAAACTTGCGGCTGTTATTGTACTAGGAATACTTTGAGGTACAGTAGCTGCTGGGTGTGACTGTAACATTGCGTTTAGACTTGGGGTTGATTTCCTGATGGATGATATTGCCGTTGTATTTGAATTTAATGTTGTACATACAATTGAAGATAAAGATGAAAAAATTGTATTGACCGAAGAGCAACTAGCAGTTGGAGTTACTACTACAGTTGTTATTAGTGGTAATTTCGGATGATCAGGCATTAGCTGTATACCAGTATTGGTTGGTTTATTGTTTGAAGTTTGTAAAATATTATTAACAATAGAAACTGAAGCTGGAATAGATGCAAAAGGCGATTGAACTGAGGTAGTACTGAGAATTGGAGAAGAAGTGACCAATAGTAAGGTGCTATTTGGTTGATTCATAGCTGCGTTTACTGATTGAATAATTACTGGATTACTTTTTGCTGAAGTACTCAAAGCAATTGGTACAATTGTTGTTACTGTAGGTTGTGTTTTTTCAATTTTTGATGTCATAATGGAAGTACTTGACGTAGGGGTTGTTACATTTGTTATAATTTTCTCTTTTTCAGTAATACTTTTAACTACTGTTTCAACGTTTGAAGTTGTTGTAACAGTATTAGTATGTAAAGAAGATAGTAAAGTTCGTAATTGTTGCGAAGCGTTTGCCATGTGTGTTGTAATTTCTGCAGGCGAAAACGGAGATAATTGTGACATAACGTTAGATTTAGTTGCTGATGTAGTTGCGACAGTAATTGGTTGAGTTTCTACTGATTTGATCTCTTTTAATTCAACTTTAGGTTCTAATTTTTCAGTTTTAACAATTGGTGGTTCCTTTGGTTTTATTATAGTTTCAACTTTAGATTCCATGAGAGACATTGTTATAGATGAAATGCATTTTTCTTTTAATTTATCTTCAGGCGTTTGAAGTTTTTCTTCTAATGAATTTGGTCGGTCAGCCGTGATATTCTCAATCATATTCAAAACATCTTCAATGCTTTCAAATTCACTTGGTAGTGTTTTACCGTCACGTCTTCGTGTTTCTACCAATTCTTGCATTGCCATATTGTCCAACATTTGTTCTTGAGAAGGCGTTGGAGATGGTATTGATATAACAACTGATTTGGAAGCTAAATCATTGTTACTATCATCCAAATCGGTATGCGTTATAAAAGAAGCTGGTATGGTTTCAATTTGACCGTCTCTTTGAGCTACGCAGATATTACCAATGCTACATTTTTCTTGACTCTTGGAGCTTACATTTTGTATTATAATTTCTTTGGCTAATAAATTGGCATTATTAGCAAAATGAATATTTTGCTCAACAGGTTTGTCAATAGCACTTTTTGTAACAGGTATACATTCAATTTTTTGTTCTATTTCTACTTTCTTATTTTCTGATTTATGTTCTTCAATTTTGTCAAAAATTTCTTTTTGGTTTTCTTCCATGTCAGAGTTCGAAGGCTTGAAAGATTCGGTTGTAAATGTTTTTCGAATTGGTGAATACATGTCATCCTGACAAATGGATTCATCAGGAGAAGTACATTCATCTTCAAATATTTTATTAGGCAAACTTGCTATTTGCGTATTTAATAATAACGACGGAGTGGAATCTGATTTTTTTTCTTTGGTGACTTTTGCTACTAATGGCTCTGTATTAATTGTAGTTTCAGGTAATGAAGTATTTAATTTAACTATTTGGGTTGTGATAGGTTTAGATGTAGAAGAAATAATATTTTCCCCACTTTTTGAGTGAATAATTTGAACAGGTGACGATACCAGAGTCGCAGATACTTTGGTGATTTGAGATGTAGAGATTTCAGATTGGGTAGATAAAATTGGAGCAGTAACAACTGTAACAATATTATTTTCCTTTACATTTATAGTTGAAGTGCTATTAACACCGGAAGTATTAGAGCCTTGAGAATACAAAGGAGACGACACCGTTTGATGGTAACTCGGCGGCGATGTTTTAGGAGGAAAATTAAAAACATTAGAAGTATATTTGTGCATTTCTGCTAATTGTCGAGTAAATATTGCATCACTAATATGTATTTTTTCTTCACGTTTTTCTCCGTCAATAAGTTCTTCAAAATCTTCTTTAGTAGCAATATGTTCTTCGGGTGACTTTACAGTAGGATCAATAATTACAATTTCAGATTCATCAAACGATGCAATGAAATCATTTGTAGAAACAAACGGTTCTGGAGATGATGGATCGACGTTTAATTCTTCTTGATCGGGAGATTCAGGTGTATCAGTTATTAAATTTTGCGACCTTTCCGCTTTTAAACTTTGCACAATATTTAAGCGTAATCCTTCACTTGTAACTTTTCTAGTTTTTCCTCTCATAATAAGTTCTTCGTCGCTGCTGGTGGGACTTTGAATTGCCACAATTTCGACGTTTTTACCATCAATATTAATCATATCCTCATCATATTCATCATCTTCTTCGCCATCTTTGTCGTGAAATTCTTGCTCATCTAAATTTTCATTGCTGTCCATTGAAATATCAACAACCATATCTGTCGGGAATAATACATACTCTTCAGCGACTTCCGATTCTAATGGACTTGTTGCTTCACCAAGTTCATCTTGCGGGAAAGTTTCAATTACTGTTATGTCATCACTGTCTACTTGTTGGGCAACTGAGCTTAAAGATACTTCCGTCGTAACTAAAGTTTTATCGTTATCGTAATCATAATCAACAATTGTATCGCACTGAATATTTTGTTTTTCGTCTGGACTACTGTCAATAATCATGACTTCGTCTGAGTCTTGTTCAAGCATTTTCTTTTCACATATTTTTTGGTGGATAATTTTCTTTTCTGCAACTGATAATCCAGATGAAGAAGGTGGCGGTGTTACAGGTGGGGTAGAAGAACTATCATCAAATTCATTATAATCAGCGCAGACTAAAGAAGCTACTTTGGCAGAAAGCGGCGGAGCTACCGATACTTTCACAGGAGTTTTCTTTTTTAGAATAGAAACTTTATTTATATGTGATTCTTTTTTGACTTTTCCAGTAATTGGTTCGCTTGGACCAGGTTTTTCGCCGTCAAAATTTTGTGGTAATGTTGGTGGACGTTTCGGCCCCCGGCCAAAATTCCACATAGGTGAACCACCGCGCAAACCCAACTTAATATAACCAAATCGCCCAAAACTGGGACAAGTAGGCATAGGTGTTTGCGGATTATGTGGATTTCCGCCTCCAGATTCATTATTCTCATTGTATGGCGTTCTTGGATTTTCAACACTTTGTGGTCTATCGGGAATAGCAGGACTGCTGCTTGTACTTGGTGGCCTACGAATACCGCCCATTGGCGAAGGCATTTGCCCTATCATAGGACTTCTAGATAACGGAGAAGTTGGGGTCTGAATCGGATGCTGATTCATAGATTGTTGCAGCATTGGACTACTAGGCGGTTGATTCTGAATCATAGGACTTCGAGGCATAGGAGAACTTGGCGGTTGGTTGCCATAACCTAGAATAAGAGGACTTTTTGGCGGCATAGGGGATTGCGGTTGCATTGAATGATGTGGCGACATCATTTGTTGATTTGGAATCATGGGACTACGAGGTGGCATTGGACTAGGGGGTTGCTGCATAGGACTCCTACCACCTTGTTGATTTTGTTGATTTTGTTGCATTTGCGCAAGTTGTTGTTGTTTAATTAACTGTTGTTGTTGCAACATTTGTTGGTGGTGTATTTGTTGTTGAATGCTTTGTTGTGCTTGCTGATGCAACTGTTGTTGTTGCATTTGAGATGGTTGTTGCTGCATTTGTTGCTGCAATTGTTGTTGTTGTAATTGCTGTTGCTGCTGTTGCAATTGTTGTTGTTGCTGCTGCTGCAATTGTTGTTGTTGCTGCTGTAACTGCTGTTGTTGCATTTGCTGCTGTTGTAATTGCTGCTGCAGCATCTGCTGCCTTTGTTGTTGCTGCTGTTGTTGTAAAATCAACTGTCTCTGTTGAATCATGTGAATAGCTCGTTGTGTTTGCATGGCACTTGCTGTATCACCTTGTTGCCCATCTGAATTTTGTTGTTGCAATTGCTGTTGAAGTTGTTGATGCTGCTGTTGTAGTTGCTGTTGCTGTCTCTGTATCAACTGTTGATGTTGTTGAGGTGTTAAACTTATTTGTTGTGGCCCAGGTTGGGGGCTGCCTAATGGAGATGGTCCTCCTGATCGAATAACTTGTTGAAAACCTCCAGTTTGTAATTGTAATCTCGGTCGTTGAGACTGCATTTGTGATGGGTCATTAGACGGTGGTCTAACAAATCGGTTTTGTTGTACATTTTGAGTATACCCTAAAGGACTAGTGACTAATCTGCGATGTTGAGGAGAAGTCATTCTAGGTGTGGGAGGAGGAGGACAAACTTGTGATGGTGATTGTACAGGGCCTGGACTGTTAGCTTCTCCTTGCGAATGAGGTGTTCCTATTCTCGGTGACGGTTGCATACCGAGCGGACTCATACTACTATTGGCTTGACCTGGACTTTGAAGTACACTAGATACGGATGCCGGACCTGGAGAGGCAGAAATTAAGGCTGCAGGACTGTGAAGAGGAGAACTGTGTTGCGTGTTCATCGGTGAAGAGCTTGTTGGCGACATAAGTGGTGATTGGGGCGTGGTTGGTGGGTGAATCGGTGATGAAACAGGTGCTCCCATTGGGGATTGACTCTGTTGGCCCATTAGTGGCGATTGTTGACGTTGCTGCTTGGCTTGTTGCTTATTTCGGTATTCCTTCATATAGACCAACAGCGCAATACAGACATTACATACATGGTGACATTTTACTTATAAAATAAAACAAAACGGTTCACTACCAAAACCAAATAAAGATGAATTATTATTAATAACAATGTACAAATTGAGAAAACCGACCAAACTATGTTGACTTGACTGTATTTGTGAAATAATTTTAAAAAAATGTTCTGAATAAAATTTCCGACAAGATATAAAGATAGCTACCTGTATGAGCATTCCATGTTGCCGACTCTGCTTCCGGCTGGATTCTAGCTGCTTCTGCAACACCGCTTGCTCAGCTGATATCCGCTTAAGCTCTAGCGCATCAGGTTCTGCAAGCTGGTTACCAGACTTCTTCAACTGCCTTTGTTTACTATTTAATGACTATAAATATTCAAATAAAAAAATCGAATTAACACAAACGGAAAAAATCATAACAGCAGTTATTTCATGCCAATCATCAGTTTATCTCAGTAAAATTCTTTTAATAAACTAAAATTAAATAATAGTTGCTAAAAAGCGTTTTAACGAACCAAAACAACTGAATTAAATAACATAAAATAACTTACAAATCTGTCAATCATACCTTTCTGATTTTACGCAACTTTTGTACTTCAGTTTCGTAAAATTTCAACTGCTGTGTGAGAATTGCATTCTGATGATGCAACCATTGTTCATACTGTTGTTGAGTTTGTCGATCTTGTTCTGTAACAATGTGTTCAGGGGGCAAAGGAGGTGCAGGCAGTAAAGAAGCAGTAAACGCTGGAGTTCTTGGTGTTGTCGTTTCAGCCGGAGTTGTAATAGTCTGCTGTACAAGAGTTGGAGTAGGTCTAACAATTGTTTGTTGCCATTGTTGAGGATTTGGGGTCTGTGTTGCAACCCTATTCGGGAAAGATTGCCGCACAGTTGTTACTCCTGCCACACTCGACGCTGGCAGTAAACCTTGGGCTAAACAAAAAAGTACTGATAATACAATAATACAAGATTTATCAAATTTAATGTGATTTGGCTTGTTATTGAGTTGCTGTGTATTGTAATTTTTTTTAAGTGGGTGGTGAATAAAATTGTTTTTACCTGGCAAGCCCTGCGGTGGAGATTCCAACGAAACCGATCTGAAAACATCAGGTCGCAATTTCTCAAAGTCTTGATCAGTGAGCAGAGAACTGCTAGAGGTTGCATGCTGTTGTTCCTGAACAGTAGGCTGGGGCTGATTCTGCATTTGTTTTTCTTGTTCACGTTTTTCTTGTTCTAAAAGATCCTCCAACAGCAGAGGCTGTTCCTGTCGACAGGGCTGCTTTTATTAGTATAGAAAATTTTCATTCAATAGATTGCTACTTTTAACAATATAATGCAACACATAAACACTTATGGAAATGAAGTAATGTAAATTGTATCAAATCAAGCTCCCTAAACTACGTTATTAGTTTATTAATTTTGTTATATTCAATCATGCTGGCTAATATTACAGTAGGGGAAAAAATAGATTACTGGGGCTTCATATAATACAAACCCTCACTGTATAATACACATTTTAGGTGCATTTGCAAAATAAATCATTATAGTCCAAGATCCCAGGCCCGCCAAACGTTACAAAAATTGTTCTTAAATTTTGAGTATTGATTTTTACATAAATGTCTTAGAGGATATTTTAAAAAATTGATGATCAAAACTGCCAGACACTCCAAAACTTGCAAAAAATAACGTAATCTCACTTATAGTCTGAGTCCCAGTTTTTGTATATGATACTCAGGAAATAATTTCAATACTTTTTGTAGACAGTCAGACCAATCGTAGAGGACAAACATCCTCCAGACACAATCGATGGGTCATAGATATTTCGCTTACTATCAAGCGTACAAATAATGACCCCGCGTTCATAATCACAGCAACATTCTAATTTTGTCTGAAGAATATTTGGCTCCTCGATTGGTCTGGCTGTTTATAAAATGTATTAAAAAATTCCCTGAGTATCATATAAAAACTAGAACTCAGTCAATAAGCGGGATTACGCCATTTTTCCAAGCTTTAAAGCTTTTTAACAATATTCTCTAAAACATACATTAAAATCACGTCAATAAAGTTAGTACCCCCATTTCACGCAAAATAAAAAAAAAGTAGCCTATAACTTAGGACTAATTTGTACCCACGCGCCATAAAATTAATTTGAAAAGTGGGGGTGCCAACTTGAGCAAAGCTGGCACCCCCACATTGACCAAGCAAAAAAAAAGTCAGCTCACTAGAAAGAACTAGTTTAAGACTAATTTGTACCCCATAGAATTTTTAGCGCAGTTTTTGGAAAAAAGCGCTATTATATTCACTTTGGCTGTCTGGCTGGCTGGCTGGCGTGACGCTAAGTTTTCAGCAACTATACTATTTACAGACTTGAAACTGGTACTAAATAAAAGCTGCTGTTTCGTAGGTTTGCACAAATTGCTTTAATTCAAGCTCAGTGATTGTGGAAGATTCAATTATTCAATTACTTGTTTCAAGTGAAACAATACCCATAGATATATATGACATTAGGGATATGGCAACTGAAATTTATTAAAGTAGATAAAATTTTAGTTACAGCTTTAGCCGCGGGTGTCACTATTATTATGTACAGTTGTCAAATCTGTCCGGGATTCATTCAATGACTTGTTTGAAGCATATTAGAATGAATTATTATTATTGGATAAAGATCAAATTATCATTTTAAGGTACAGCACTTGACCTCCCGTGAATCAATAACTAAACAATGAAGATTAAAAGGTATTTTTGAGTTTGTACATGCATAAATTATGTACCTATCAAATAGTCAACTTGAAACTAGTACTAAATGGAAGCTGCTATTTCGTAAGTTTGCCCAAACTGCTTAATTTCAAGCTCAATAATTGTGAGAGATGGTAATTTGCGAAATCTCTATGAAATGACAAGCATTCATGAGCTGTCAAAAATGCGCTTTCATCATCTAGATGATTCTTCAATTTTTTATAACAAATTGATTTTTTTGCAATTGCGCTACGTGAAATTTGGAACAATATTTGAATAGTATATTGTGCAACAAGTGCGATAAATTGTCGATTGCCCAAGAAAGCGAAGTGGGTAAGTGGGCAATTGACAACACCGCACGAGTTGCAGATACTATTTTTCATTACGAATGCGGGATAAGTACTATTTTGCGCTTATTTTTCCGAGCGATAAATGGTTTGCGTGCGACAAGTTCACTTGTCACACTCAAATTATACTTGGCGCACTCAAAAGCCAAAGAGCCATTTACCGCCCGGAAAAACGTGCGCAAAATAGTACTTATCCTGCATGAGTAATGAAAAAATAATTTCAGGACGGAAAAAAGTTTGGAAAACACAATCTCAAAGTCAAGACTAATTAGTAATTACAAAATTGTTGGTATAAAAAATTATCTCTATTGAAAATCAATTATTTTGAAATTGCGCTGCGCGGAATTTAGAGCCATTATAACCAAATAATTTGAGAGTAGGGAAACTTGAAAAACTTGATTTGGAATTAAGGACTAATTTGTACTCACATAGATTTTGTTATAAACAAATTATTCTTGTTAAAAATCAAATATTCTCGAATTGCGCGAACCTAAGTTGAAAGCAATTTTGAGTAAACCATTTAAGAATGAAGAAGGGTTGAAAAAACTTGAATTAGAATTAAGAACTAATTTGTACCCACAAAGATTTTGTCATAAACAAATTATTTATGTTGAAAATCAATTATTTTTGAATTGCACTTCGCAAAGTTTAAAAGCAAATATAAGCAAACAATTTAAGAGTAGGGGAAACTCGAAAAACTTCATTTAGAATTAAGGACTAATTTGTACCCACAAAGATTTTGTTATAAACAAATTATTTTTGCTGGAAATCAATTATTTTCGAATTGCGCGGCGTAAAGTTGAAATCAATATTAGGCAAACTATTTGAAAAGAAAGGAGATTTAAGAAAACTCAAATTTAAATTTAGGACTAATTTGCACACACAAAGATTTTATCATAAACAAATTATTTATGTTGAAAATCAATTATTTCCGAATTGCGCTACGCAAAGTTGAAAGCAATTTAAAGCAAAGAATTTGAGAAGACTTGAGGAAACTCAAATTTGAATTAAGGACTAACTTGTACCCACAAAGATTTTGTCATAAACAAATTATTTATGTTGAAAATCAATTCTCAATGTCAATAATTGATTTCCAGCAAAAATAATTTGTTTATAACAAAATCTATGTGGGTACAAATTAGTCCTTAATTCTAAATGAAGTTTTACAAGTTTCTCCTACTCTTAAATTGTTTGCTTATAATTTGCTTTTAAATTTTGCGCAACGCAATTTGAAAATTATCGATTTTTAACATAAATAATTTGTTTATGACAGAATCTTTGTGGGTACAAATTAGTCCTTAATTCAAATTCAAGTTTTTTCAACTCTTCTTCATTCTTAAATGGTTTGCTTAAAATTGCTTTCAACTTTGGTTGGCGCAATTCGAGAATATTTGATTTTTAATATGTGGGTACAAATTAATCCTCAATTCCAAATCAAGTTTCTCAAGTTTCCCCTACTCTCAAATTATTTGGTTATAATGGCTTAAAATTGCGCTGAGATAATTTTTTTATACCAACAATTTTATAATTACTAATTAGTCTTGGCTTTGAGATTGTGTTTTCCAAACTTTTTTCCGTCCTGAAATAATTTTTCAAATATTGTTCCGAATTTCACGTAGCGCAATTACAAAAAAAATTAATTTGTTATAAAATTAATGTTTTTCAAAAAATCCTATTGGGCACAAATTAGTCCTAGATTATAGGCTACTTTTTTTTATTTTGCGCAAAGTGGGGGTGCTAACTTTTTTGACGTATAAAAATCAGCACTCAGATTTTAAGAAAAGTGGGTAATGTTTTAATGTACCTCTAGTACCTGCTATATTTAAATTGGCCGTCCGCCCAAGCTAGCACGTAAGCATACGATAAAAGTACATACTAAAACCACTCTTTTCCACACATTTTGTTTCTCAGAAAATAAGTAACGGCGGGCCTGGAATCTTGCTCTATTAGGATGATGGAAAAAATGGGCATAGCTACATTTTTTGTTTAAATACAGATCTGTCTGGCTTTTGTATCAGTCTCTAGTAGTCTAGCGCACATTTTGCTCCTTATCTCGACTGATACAACAAACACTTATATCCAGATTCTCAGACAAGTTTAAGCTAATCCACAAAATATTAAAGAATTATCTTCCAATCTGAAATCTCAAGTAATTTTTCGAAGTAAACTGTCAAAATTAAGACAAATTTAGTAAAAAAAAAAAAAAAACTGACTGAAATATCTAAAAATAGATTGACTTCAAAGTTATATTTATTACAATTTAATTACAAATTTCCTTTGTGATAAACTAGATTTGTGTATTGGCTAATCGCGTGCGTGGGGTACATTCTCACCTGTAGGAGCAGAGGCCTCCGCTGAATATGAGGAGGCACCGGTAAACCTTGAGGGGGCCCCAAAGGATGCATTAAACTCAGCGGGAGTCGAGGAGGCCCCAAATGATGTACCGCACCTATTCCACGTAGCCCCATCTACCACACCACATGCAACCAACACCACAACCCATACCAATCAATGTTAGAACAATATTCTCACACTTCACAATAACATTATTATAAGAGTACTTGAAAAAAAAAAATTATAACCATGCAAGAGTAGAATTTTAAATTTATTGCAAAACCGACGACAAAAATTTTAAACGCGGTAAGTTTTATTTTTTTCCAATAGCTTCTTCAATACAAATTATAAAATTTGATTTGACAGGAAGAACAGTTAGAAAGTACATATAGAAATTTCATTTCATTCAGTTAAGTGATTAAATTAGCAAAACACATGCAATTTTAAAATATATTTTTGAAAATTGTACACACCTGCTGCGCACTCGGTCCTGGGTACGGAGGAGGTGGTCCAGGATACGGGGGCGGCGGTGGTGGCGGAGGTAAACCCATTCTGGGTTGTCCCAGTAAAACAGATCCAGTTGGACCGACAGAAACCATGCGGGTAAGACCTCCAGGACCCATTCGCATTTGAATTCTTTGATTTTGTACTGAAATTAAATATAAAAGCTTAACCAAGAACTTGAACAAATGATTGTACTTACGTTGTAATTGAGTTTGAGCAACTCTTAGCGGATAATTTGGGGGATAAGAAACAGTAACAGTATTATTTTCTGTAACAATGCCTACGGCACCATCAGGTGTCACTAATCTTGTTCCAGGGGCCATTGGACGACCCATGGCTGCAGCTTGTTGAATCTAAAATTAATAAATGATGGAATAGTCTCTCAAAAATTTATTTTTTTATTACTTGTTGCTGCATGTGATGTTGAATTTGTTGTTGGTGTTGATGAGTATTAATCTGCAAATTGGTTGGTTGTTGCTGTTGCTGCGGCTGCGGAGCAGCAGGCTGTGTATCAGGAGCAGTTAAAGCTGAAGACTGAATACTCAATGTTGCAGATTCATTTGGAAGACTGATTGCTGGACTATTTGCCTGAGATGATCTAGCTAGCATAACTGATTGAGCTGTACTAGTATTGCCAGAACTTGTAATTGTGTTTAATGATTGCTGAGGAGCATGTTGTTGTTGCTGCTGTTTTACAGGTTGAAGAGGGGCAGCTGAAGACTTTGTTTGTACACTAAAAATAAATACAAGTTTAAGCGAACATCTACAAATACACTTTAAACTTTAAAAACTTACTTGTGTTTGGTTTCCTTCTTTTCATCTTTGTCTGGTTCCGATTCTTCCAAATCAAGGCTGTCTAGAATATTCGTCTTTTCCCCTCCTGCTAAAGCATCCAATTCGGGATCAGCATATTCAAGAATGTTAAAATCGGCTCCCATTTCGGCCAATAATTCATCATCATCATCCAGTCCCAAAATATCTTCAACCATGCCTCCATTTTCTTGTTCAAGTTTTTCCAACTCAGCAGTGACATTATCAGGAATTTCTTGAGTTTCTGTTGTAGTTGTTGTTAAATTAGTTGTTGTAGGTGCAACAGTTGATGAAACAGTTGGCGCAATAGAAGTAACTTGTTGTTGACTCACTTGCACATTAGTTACTCTTTGTTGCTCAATATTTTGAGAAACATTTTGCATTTGCTGCTGATCTTGCTTATTTTGGAAATTTAATTGTTGTTGCTGCTGTTGTTGCCTTTGAACTATTTGTTCGAAAGTCTCCGGAGGTCTGGATGTTACTTTAGGCCGATGTAAAAGATGAGATGTTGGAAATTGTGGTTGGTTCACTGCCGAAGGATTCACGGCTCGTTGCTGCAAAATAAGTCTCATTCGAGGATCTAATCCAATCATTCTAGGATCCTGGTTAGGTAATCTCAAACCAGCGACTCCTGGTTGTCGAACTAAAACTCCGCTACTTTGAGCGAGTGGAGTTCTCGGTCGGGCGATTCCTGGAGGCAGGGGAGGTCTGAAAGTAACATCGTTTGGACTCTGAGGAGAATTAGTGTTCGAATCAAATTGTTGCGCTGTTTCAGTTTGGTTGTTATCCGCAGGAGGCCAAACTCTTTGCTTTCCAGGTAACAACTGATCGTCCAGCTTTTGAAATTGTTGCCTTTGAAGCAAATCACGTAAATGACGATTAATTTCATTGTTTTCAATCGAATTTTGTTGACGAATTGCTTGCGGAAACCCAGGCTGAGGTGGCCTTGGAGTGATTGCAAATTGCGGCCGAGGTGTTGAAGGTGCTTGCGCATATGGGTCAGCTGGAAGTCGCGGCTGGAACACCGGTCGTGGAGTTGATGGCGATTGCTGACCAGTATTAAACTGTTGCGGTCGTGGAGTTTGAGGCGATTGTATATAAGGATCTGAGCCAGATTCTGATGGAGGTCTTTGAAAAGGCTCCGATTGAGCTGAAGGCGATACAGCTGACTGAAATTCATGAGGTGATTGTACATTTTGCGGTGAAAAAGGCGACGGAGGCTGAGCAGGGACGCGAATCATTGGTCGCTGAATTGGAAGCGATATCGGACGAACAGCAACATTTTCGGCGCGCGGAGCAGGCATACTAGGATGCTGGAATGTTGGAGATGGATTTAAAACAGGGCGAACAGTTTTTATTGGCGCGATAAATTGTCGCGGTGAAGGCGAAGCTACTGGACTTAATTCTTGAGATGTTGATACTTGAAGCTGGTTAGTTAGACCGTTATTGGGATCTTGAGGGAACGGTTGACCGTTGTCCGAAATTTGACGTTGAACTCTTTGAATTGCTAATTAAAACAGAAAGGAGTTTTATTTTTGTTCCAGTACAATTATTTTTAAAGAACAACCTTGCACTCTTTGGTCATGAATGACTTGTTGTTGATGTTGTGCTTGTTGCTGACGCAAGGCCTGCAATTGTTTCCACTGACGCTCTTGTTCTGCTTCCCGATGAGTTTTTTGTTGCTGGGAAATTTTTTCTTGATCCTATTTTATATTACACACAAATTATATAATAATCAAATATATAAGAAGAAAATCAAATGATGTTCTTTTAAATTATCGTATTGAGACAAAAATGTAATAATCATTTCATTTTCTTGTTCAGCTAGTAATACTACAATTAATGCGCATGCTTATAAATATTTTAGAAATTATTTCAATTATCTGATTTAATTTTGTCAGCCCAAAATATGTTTCAATTAATGATAAAATTTCTTAATTTGCAAGTTAAAACTGTTAGAAAACACAGAAACTAAGGGTCTACTATGTACACAAAGTAAAGTGCACGAATTAATCTACCAAGACCTAAGGAATATTAAAAACAGTAATACATGCTCCACAGACACACACAGCAAAAACAATTTAACTTTTTTGTTTTAGTAGTTACATGCTAAAAAATAAGTTAAATCTTCTCCACTGTATGAATTATATTAATCCCAACACCGTAAGCAGATTAATTTTTACGCTTTCCCAATTTGCAAAAATTATAGATTATTTCGGAATTTAGGATAAAGGAACGGAAAACATGGAATTTTGTGAAAAATCATAAAGATTTCATGCGAAATTTTTGATTTGAATCTACGCAATTGATTTACAATATCCAGCAGTAACGACAGTACTCAATGCAAAATAATATATAATTATAGAATTAAATAATATCACATCTTTCTAAATACACAAAAATAAATTACTCCAACTTGAAACAATAAATAACGCACTCAAATTCTTGCATGTGTTCGTTTCTAAGAGTTTTCTAATAACAAGAATATTGAGAAAGACAATGTTTTGCATTAATAAACAATTTTTCTGTAGTTCATTTCAGTTAAAAATGGTCCAAGGGTTCTTATGGCACTGCGATTCAAGCCTTCAAGCTGTCATTCATCAATTATCATGAATATATTTGTGCAGTTCGAAGATTCAAATTTGTATTTATTCAGGTAATACGTGAATATATTTTTTGACGCTTTCATTGCTTCAATTCATTTCCGGACAGCTTGTTTTATATCCTGCATTTACTGTGAGTGAATTGTGTTCGCATTTCGGTGAATCAGAAAGCTTAAATCGTAGTCCTATAAAAAACTTTGGACCGTTCTCAACTGAAATAAACTATAATATTGGTTCAATAGACCAATAATGACTGAATAAACAAAGCACGCAAATATGTAATCTACCTAGCCATGGATGTAACACAGGAAAATCACAATTTTGTGAGATTTTTTGATTATAAAATGGAAAAAATATTGTCCGACATAAGTACGTTGATATGAAAACTTATTACCGCTAGTTTGAGATTTTGAGGACGTATCAAATTATTTTTCTCCCAAATTTCCGACAAATTTTGCGGGGCATTTTCTCAGTCCGACACTAGAAACGTGTCAGGATTATAACAGTTCCTTTATCAATGACCGCTTGACGGACTAAAACAGTAATTATTTGAAAACATATTGTCCGACAGAAATATTGGTTATTATTGTCATTCCGACAAAAAAAAATATATAATTTATTTTTTGACGTATTCAATATCAAAATATAAGCAATGGACGTATTTTTTTTTCTAGTAATGAATAATTAATCAACAAAATAATTTTTATAAAAAGTAAAATAGAAATTAAAAAATTAATATATTGATTATTTTTTTAGATTTCATTCTTCATCAGAAGTAACGCTATTTTTTAAAACAAAATATAAATTGACAGATGTTAATCTACTATTTACTCGCATAAAATAGAACTCAAATTATCTAGCAAAATTTTGCAGACAGTGATTTTGATACCATTAGATTGATAAATTATACATACTGACTTGGTATGCAATTCATATGTCTATGAACGGAGCCGCATCATACCACATATTTTTGCTTTTTGTGAAGTATTGCCCCACTTACATTGTCGGACATGTATACAGTAACGTTCTAGATACTATTTGAATGGAAAATATAAAACATAGTGTTGAACGGTCATTGTTATAATCCTGGCACGTTTTCAGTATCGGACTGAAAAAACGCCCCGCGAAATTTGTCAGACAAAATGACCAAATAGTTCAAACACGTCCTCAAAATCTCAAATTAGCGGTAATAAGTTTTCATATCAACGTACTTATGACAAGTGCAGCTTGTCGAACTCACCGCTAGCCCCAATATTCATGTCGGACAATATTTTTTTAAATTTTATAATCAAAGAATCTTTAGATTAGTGTAAAGATCAATATGACGGTAATACTTTTTTAAAGGTTCATGAAATTGAAGTGTTTAGTTAGCCCCAAAATCAAGAATTTTGTCGGATTTAAAAGCTGTCGGACTCACAATGGAGCCACTCACAAAGTTTCAAGTGAGCGGTAATCAACGAAAAATTCAAGCCCTGTCTCACGGACTATTGACAACACAATTATTGGTGTCAAATAATCGATTGTCATTTAAAAGACTAAATTTTATTCACTCTAGAAATAAATTACTCTGCCCTTCGTAAAACCGGGCAGTAGTTTCATGAAAAGATCTTTTTGTGAAACTACTTCAAGTGTTTTTATTCATTATTTTATTACAATATTTCTTCAAGTTACTAAGATATAAGTTCTCAAGCATTGCTTCGAAGAAAATATATTGGAATTAATTTTGACGTAATCTTCAATATTATTTTTTCATTTCACAGCCGAAGATGGGGCAATATATTTCGCGAAAAGTTCTGAAAATGATAAAATATCAATCATTTTGGACAGCCAAGTTCATATTTAATTTATTCAAATTATAATTTTATGGGGTAACATTTAGAAGAATAATAGATAATTTTTTTCTTCTGAGCTAGGTAGATTTACATCTCTTTAAGGGAATTTAATTCAATTATTAAAAACAAAAAGAATTGCTAACGAACATGGGAGTACTCTACAAGTAATACTTGGTAAAGAATTTAAAATGAAAATTTTGGACACCAAGAAGCAACGGCGTGTTGCTGCTCACCGTGGACGTTTGTGAATGAGGTAAGTCGTAGGTATCCTGGCAGAGGGAGGGAAGAGTGCGCATAATCTCTGAAGGAGTGAGCACTCGAATCTGCTGATCAGCGGCAGCGGTCACAGGTAGGACGCGCGTCTGGTTTTGAGGAGCAGGACTTGTAGTTCGTTCAGGTTGATAGTGAGGGTTAACAGTGACATTAGGAGCAGGGCCGCTGTGGTTGTGCAAGCCCACAAATTGGCCGTGCACGGTGAACTGCTGCTGGGTGGGGGGCGACGGATGCGACTGCGGCCGTGCGACAGACACCGAGAGTACTGCGGCTACGGCGGCTGCCGCATTCGTCGGACTGGAGGTTGTGGTGACTATTGTGGTGGTTGTGAGGAGGGGTGCGGTAGCAATTGTTAGTTGTTGTGTCGGTAGCTTCGATTGCTGCTCAGTGCACACCTCTACTTGCGCTGGCGCACTGCCAGGCACTGTGGCCGGAACAAGCGGTTTCAGGTTGCTCGTCACAGCTACTGCCGTTGGAGATGTTACTGCTACGGTCGTTGCCACTCTCGCTGCTGCTGTTGGACTCGGCGTGTCCTTGTTCATCTGTTGCAGGGGGCAAGGAACATGATGCACACTCACACACAAACTCACACGACTAACAATGACGCTTTTCTCATTAATTTAGACTAAAGGATTACAATCAAGCAAAGCGTCAATTCTAGACACGTGTTGGGTGTATATAATCAGGTCTAAGGGTAGGGGGACCATTAGAACTAGCACATTTAACATGTATAATGCACGATGTTAGTTCACAACGTGAAATTACCACTTTTCATTTCATTTTTGTGCACCTCAAGGGGACGTTAGAACTTCCTAACAGTTACCATTTTTAATTTTAATCGCATCGTGTTCAAAATCAATTTATTTGAAATATTTTAATGAGTATGAGACTATAATATAGTTGTTTTTTTCTATGTGAGCGGCATCTGTCTCATACACACTTGTATTTCAAAATGTAATCTTTTCAGTAACAACATAACGCTCATCAGAAAAGAAAAAACTATATTTGGATCAAAATAGTAAAAGAAAAAGTGACTTACCTGTTGCGCTTTCTTCATTCTCAAAGCAGACCTGTTATCCCGAGCTTGCTGCAAGTACGGCGCTTTCTTCTCGGAGCTAAGTGCCCTCCATTTCTTTAAAATTTGCTTACATCTTTCGTTCCAGTTAGGATACTCCGTCTTCCATTCAGGGTGATTCATATTAGCATAAAGTACCGCTGAAATGGTCGCACTTGATCCTAAAGCTTCATCAACTTTCATTTTTTCAGAAGAACGTTGATTATACGAAGTCGTTGCTACAGAAGGTAACGAACTTTCAACATCAACGCTATCCGCTGTCGATACCCAAGGACTAGGAGGCTCAGAAAATGCTGGGCTAAATTGTGGACTACTGTCAAAAATATTTCTGGATAAATAACTTTGAATTTTAGAAGAAAATTAGTTCCATACTTGCTATATTCGGAGTGATACGGAGATTGAGACGGAAAACTCATTGGAGAATTTATATTTGCTTGTCCAACTCCTGGAAGATGAGCGGGCCTTACGGCACTTGGAATTGGATGAGAAACATTTGCTGACGGTTGCGAATTATTGGCAGAAAATATTCCTGGTGATGACAATGGAAATACACTTTCTTGTGACTCTTGAGATTCATCCGTTAATACACCCTATTAAAAAAAAAATTAATAATGAAAACTGCTGGGAAAATGTTTATAATTACTTTAAATATTTCTTCCACATCTTTGCTATTCATATTGGGAATAGCTTCCAGGTTGAAATGAGATCCCAAAATATCACTTAGTTCATCTTTTGGTCCAGTAGAGACACCAGTATTCGATAAATTGTTGGTTAAATCCCCATCATCCCCTAAATTGGAGTCAGCTAAACTTTCCAAAGTATTAGCGTTTTTAGCGGCCATTTCTTCAGCATCTTCATTCATAATTGTATTCACAAGATCGGTATCTATTAAATCTCCAGGTAAAGCTAGCACATCTTTTAGTGCTTCACTGTCACTGCAGTCATCTTCTTCTTTAGGTACTATTCCACCAGCAGTTGTACTGCTAACTTCATTTTTATGTTTGGTATCAGCTGATGATGTAACCATGTTTTCATCTTTTTCTTGCTTGGTTTTAACAGCTTCGATAGCTTTAAGCTCTTCGTTTGATAAGTGCACAATTTTATCTTCCGTGACTGGTTTGGAACTTGCATCTTCTTCGCTGCCACTTTCGCTATCTGGTTCTTTGTCTTTGACAGTATCCAAGAGGTCACGACCGAAAAACGCTTCTTGTAAATAAATTGGGTAGCTTTCTGCTAGTTTTCCTTTTGGTTTTCTTCTAACTGGTTTACGTTTTGGTTTGTCTAAATCTCCCGGAACGATGATTGTGCCTGGGTCAGGTTGTGATGAAGTTTGACCAGTCAATGTATCAACATCATCGTTGTCTTGCCCACCTCTAGTAGCACGCATTCGAGCTGTAAATCCGCCAATGCCTAGTTTTTGTAAATTTCGTTGCCGCTTGCGGCGAAGCAATGTGACTCCTGTGTCAGTTGTGTAAATAGTGAAACCTTCAGGAGGAGCACCATCAGTTTTTGGAGTCCAGATCATGCCTTCTTTATACACTTCTTGAGGTTCTTCTTTTACATCAACTAGCTCCATTTTTGCTGTTGGGTCTTCCAGAGTATTTTCTTTAAGTTACAACAAAAATTTATAATTAATAATTTACATAATTTATGAAATGACTTACCAACACTGCCAGCAACAACAGATTCTATAGTAGCGATGATTCCTGCTTCCTTATCCACAACTCCCGAAATCTTTTTCCGTTTTTTGCGCCCAGGTTGATGCTGATCCAAAGATAGTCCTTTTATGTGGTTTAAACCAGTTTCACTCAAATAAACACCGTCAACAAAATATTGCGCAGCCGACTGTAATTTAATTTCAGGGCTCTTGGTTGGAGTAGGAGGTTTTGGGGGTGAATTATGAGGAAGCAAATGCGGAGGAAGTAACTCTTTCGGACGACAAAGAATGCACATATATCCTTCTTCGGAACAACGCTCAGCTTCTGCTTCAGTTTTAATTGCGTCGCAAGATCCATGCAACCATCTAACACAACGAGTGCACTGAATGACCAAATCACCATCGATATAACTTTCCGCGCACACCGGACAAGCAGATAACGACGCACAAGGACCGCACTCAGAGTAACTATTCATCCAGGTGCTGCCCATACCGGGCTCATGCGAACCGCAGGTCTGGCACATGGCACACCACTTGCATTTCCAGTTGCCCGATGGTACATATTCCAACGGAGGATCCATACAATATATGTGAAAAGATATATCACAATCATCGCACAAAATCAATCGTGCTTCATCATTCTTTTGTCCACAACCTTCGCAGATTGTACAGTCAAGACAACGCCACCCTTTTTCTAAAATCACTTTCGTCACTCTGTTTATATTAACACAATACGGATGATAACATTGACCGCACTGAGCGCACGCAATGAGACAACCTTCTTGATCAGTTCCTAAAGCACCACACATCACACAAATATCTTGGGTTAATACAAATTTGTCTTTTGCAGAACATAACACTAAACGATTCTCTGTTCCAGGTTCTTCCTCGGTTTTGCTGTTAGCGTCAGCAACTGGCCGTTGGAGACCAACACCTGGTACGCCAAAAATTCCTCTCATTTTAGTTTTTGGACCGCGTTTTCTTCCAATATCTCCAAATCTGTAGCGTCTCTGCTGTCCAAATTTTCCAGGAAATCCTTTTCCGATTCCTTTCGGCCGACCGGGCAGTCCGGTTCCAAGCCCGAGTCGTTTTTTGGCTATTTTCGAGGCACAATATGGTTTTCCTTTACCTAAACCGATAGCTCGATACGAGTCATCCGTACCACTTTTGTCAGACATGGAATCAAAGTCATACAAATATGGATCATCTTGCATGTACAATGCTTCTTGAGAATTGGAGAAATTTGATTCTTCTTCCACACCTAATAATATAAATTAATCAAAAAACTATTTAAAATTTTAGGTTAAAAAACTTACTGTCTTTACGTTTGAATATCATTTGTCTACTGGCAATAGAAACAGACTTGCAAGCCGGACAAACATAGTCATAATCTGGATTTAATTCTTTCCGATGTTGATACGCGCTTAAATCAGCCTCTTGGTCGCAGGATCCATGCACGAACCTGAGAAATTTTAATTGCAATAATTGATCAAAAAATAACATTTGTTCAGTATCGATCACGTACCTTCGACACAAGGTGCACTGAACCATTTCTCGATACGCGTGTGCTCTGTACGCTTTGTGACACATTGGACAAGAAAATCCTTTATTTCGCTGCTGGTAGCAAGAGTCACACACGGTATAATGAGCGTGCCATCGCGATGATTGACCAGCGCCTGGTGTTCGCGATCCACAATCGCCGCAAATTCGACAGCACTGTATAAAAAGTAAGTTGCAATTTGATCTCCAAATAATTTAACATTGTTTATATAACACTTTCAATAAAACATCCCGTAAAGTTACTAAATATTATAATTCATCACTAAACATCCGGTGTTTACTTTTATTATGAATTCTCTAGTTTTAAATTACTGTTATGATTATCATACAATACCGGTATACAATAGATATAAATATTACATACTGGGAAAGAATTTGAATCATAATAAATTACAATAGATGGAAAAATACTCACCCTACACTTCCAGCCATATTTCGGGATAGAAGTCACAATAGGGCGCAAACAATGCGCATGATAGGCTTTATCGCATTGTTCACAGCTCATGAGTTTGGAATCGTCTCCAGGAGTTCGACAAATTTGACACAATTTGCATTCTTTACACTGCCAACCGGAACGCACACCTAGTCCAAACATTTTTAATTTACTAAATATTCTAATAGGAAGCGAGGAGTCACGTTTCTTCATATATCTTAATAATCTTCACACTTTTTCAGAATCAAATGAATAATAAATTGTTTTGAGTTATAAATATACAAACAATTTATAATTTATATATCTTTTTGTTTGACAGACAAATAAAATATAAAATTTAAAGGATTTAGTCACAATTAAAACAAGCCTTCCCTGTGGTGTACCCTCCACTAACATCCATAAATACATTGACAATTAATAGATTATTATATCAATCTACAGCCACACCCAGAAATTGGTCAAACAATTGATGTATTTTTAGTGTGATATATTGAGCACAATTTAGGTCGGAATTTATTAGCGTTCCTTAGGAATTCATTAAACTTATTTTATTATTCTTCATTGGATTAATTCGGGAAATGATTTTCGCCAAAAACGAAGATAAATCATTTCTGAAAACATTAAAGTTCATGGGAGGACCGTACGTGTTTTGATTCTTTGTTTTGATTAAAAATGCTATTTACATTACAGTAAAATCACAAATATTGCTTAAATTCTAAAATATGAGACCTAAACATGCTAAAATTTGTATATTTTAAGATAAAATATATCAAGAAAAATCGATTCTGATAAGTTTGTTGTTATAAACATAATAAAGATGCTACAATCGCACACTGTATTACTTGAGTAACAGACGGAAGAGAGAATAGTTGAATCAGAAGCACACATTGTTTGACTCTGTATCTCCTGAACGAATTGAGATAATTGAAGTCTGTAAAAAATATCGTATTCTACACGTTTCATTTTAATGTAATAAGAATTATTGTTGGAATATCTCAAAAAATATAAATATCATTAGCTAATGAATAACATTTAAAATTTTAAGCTGTATTTTTCGACTCAATAATCAAAATGTGTGGAAAGTATTGTGATCTTCATACTTAGATGTAACACGATGCAGAGTATCAAAAATATAAATATGATCGATTAAAATTCAATACTCAATAATATTTCTAAAATCGGCTTCTGTAGTAGCACAAAATTTGTTGCTGTATCTTCTGAACGAAACAAGATAATTTAAATTTGTAAGGAACATGTTATCTAACACATTTAATAAAATCATTAAAAATGTCTTATGCCTGTATTACACGACTCAATTTCTTCATCAATAAATTCAGGAAGTTTTATTTTGAATTTATTGGATCTTGTAATACGAGACACTTCGTGAATTTTTTCTTCATTTTTCTCCACATTTTGTCGTTGCCAACCTTTGAATTTGACATTGTCCTCCAACCTTTTTTGCGATTGGGTTTGTTTGATTCTAAAGAGATACTGTGAAAATTCTAATTTCATTGTACTTCTAATTCTACAGAAACTTGCAGGAAACACAATACAAAAATTAACGACAGTAAAATGACAGCTGATATTTAGGTTGGTATTATTGAATTCTTCACAATAAATTGATGGAAATCTTCATGTGTGTTATGTCTGTATTATACGATTCAATTTATTGATGAAGATATTCATGAAGTTGTCCTTGAACTTATTCGTGAATTTATTGTCAAGCAGAAAAATGTTGGTTCGTTTTTACACACATGAAGATTTCCATCAATTTATTGTGAAGAATTTAATAGTACCAACCTAAATATCAGTTTTCATTTTACTGTCGTTAATTTTTGTTTGGTATTTCTTGCAAGTTTCTGTAGAATCAGAAGTACAATGAAATTAGAAATTTCACAGTATCTTTTATGAAATTGTATACCATTTTATAATATGAAAACCACGACAAGCTCAAGAACAAACACACTTTTTAAACTTAACCGCAAAAAAGGTTGGAAATGTCAAATTCAAAGATTGGCAACGACAAAATGTGGAGAAAAAACCCTAGAATTCCCTAGAAAGTTGTCGAAAAATAGAACACGTTCCAATTCGTCAACAAATTCATGAATTTCTTCATGAAGAAAAAATTCACGAAGTGTCTCGTATTACACGATCCAATAAATTCAAAATAAAACTTCGTGAATTTATTGATGAAGAAATTGAATCGTGTAATACAGGCATAAAAAAGAACCAACATTTTTCTGCTTGACAATAAATTCACGAAGAAATTCAAGGACAATTTCATGAATATCTTCATGAATAAATTGAATCATGTAATACAGGCATTAGAAATTAAACTGACAAGATTTTCTGTTTTAAAAATGAGAATAAAAGATCATCAACAATAACAAAATTCGATAGACAATGTAAATATTTGGATTTTCATTCAAGTTTTTTTCTATTATGTATTGGAGCAATTCTTTCACATCATTAATGAAGTCTGGTGCATTTAGGATCATATTTCGTAATTATTCATACAATTCACTACTTTCAATCGCAGGACTGTGTGTAAATCTTGAAAGTTTTTATTATTTGCTCTTTTGGTATATTTTTGAATTTTCTCAAATCATATAGGGAACCAAAATTTTTAAAATGTTTATTTGATGAAATAAATTTCGAATCCATATTGCTTATTATAGAATTAATCATTGTGTTAAAAAAATCTGACTCATATCGGCTTGAGGCGCGAGAATACGGGCCTTCATATTCTAAAATTGTGGTAAAGTTTTCGGCCTTTTGGTATTATCCAATCAAGCGTCAGAATTGTCATAAAGAGGATTTAATAAAGGCTATATTCTTTTGCTTGCGTTGCGACTAGACCTAATTAATATAAGGAATTGGGATTAATTTAATTTAACTTGCACACTGTATATGATACAGTAAAATGGACTGTACGGGTACCATCTAGAATACAGCGGTCGTCATGCCAAAAGTAGTGGAAGAAGTTGTAATATGCTTAGCTCATTTTGTTTTTATTGTAAAACGAATTTGATAGTAGAGTAAAAATGATTTCTAGAGCTTTGACAAATATATCCACAATTATTTTTACTTCATATTCAAGGTCACAAAATAAGAATCTCCCATGCAACTGTTTGATATTTATATAGTAATTAAGGTATCAAGGGTGTTGAATGGACAATAATGCCTGAGGTCAACAGTGTACTTTCCGAGGACCTCTGACCCGAAGTGTGTACGTTGACCGTGTAGGCATTATTGTCTGTTCAACTCCCGTGGTGCCTTCAGCTCGTCTTTTGTTGTATTTCAATCAAAATTTTCAGCAATGTATGTCCTGTCATTGTGATTTCTGTCAGAAAAATGACGCTAGTTACTTGCTGTACTAGGAAACTTGTTTGTTATTTATCAAAATAATACCCGAGGGCATTGTTTGTTACGTAATTACCCTGAAATCAGTGTTATTATGACAACAATAATAAACTAGTCGGACATTAAAGAAATTTAGCTTAAAAAGTTACTAGGGTAGAACCGTAGTTACATAAATGGATCAAATATAGGTACTGTGCACAAAAAAATTAAATTTAGTAAACGAAACTTGATTGCCAAATACTTATATTGTGATCGAAATAATTTTGAAGATTTCTACGTCACACAATAAATTGTACAAGGGATCTATTGGAAAGTAGAATAAGGTCAAATAGATAAGAATATTTGAAATTTTATGTAGCTGATAGATCACGTAAGGAATATTTATAATCTGTGGTAAATTTCCATCAATCATACTGCTGGCAGTATATAATTTAAGTAAAATACTACTGCAATATTAAAGGACTTTCGAGTATTCAAAAAACATAATTCCGAGGTGTTCCGTCACTTATTTTGACAATGTACTGCAAAACTTTGAAATAACTCACTAAAAACTATCTTATTATTCACAATATTACATATTTATACGTGGAAGCTCAATTTATATTATTTATATATAGTATAAAATAACCGTAACTATATTATAATCAAATATTAATGGCCGATTCCAGGATCTCGAGTTAAATGGCAATTTCTGCAATTTTTGTGTCATCACTAGCCAATCAAATAATTTATTGGTCAACTCTCAGCCATTTTAAACCAGGTTAACGTAACTCCCGGTAATGAATTCGGGTATTAAAGATGGATATGATGTGATTCTTAAACTGTACAATTTGGTGATTATTAGCTTGATAAATTACTATCAGGAAATAAACAATTTTCGTTCTATTTTATTTAAAACATCAAGTGAAATTCAAGCGCTTTCAGAGTATTTACTGTATGTGTATAATCAATTTAATCAGTTTCGGAGCTTGTTTTGATAATATTTTACTATTGAAAATTGAATAATATTTCCATAAATTAATATAATAATTGATTTCCATATTTCTCTTTGTTTTGCTTCACAACTCCTCGGGAAACGAAAAAAATGTTTTCCGGAGCTATCTATTCTATTATTTATACACCTTTTTTTTGAATGATTTTTGTTCTTTATGACATAGAAATGACGTTTGACACGTTTGACGTGCTACCTCATAAATGTGAAATTTAACCAATATAGCGGAAACTTAAAATACGCAATAGGCGTATAACGTCATAGAAAATTACAGAATAGTTCCATAGATCTAATGAAACAATCGCCATAATATATACGGCCTGTGGCTCGTACTTAATTTGAATCAACTGTACATGCATCTCGTAGACTTAAATAATAACTTACCAGGCAACTGCGCCAGGCCAACGCAAGTTCCGTGGTGTAGCCCTCCGCAGGTAGAACAGAACATTAAATTTGCTACATCGCCCAAAGCATAACAAGTCATACACGTAACTTCATTGGAAGCTAAAAAAAAGTTCAATTATTATCAATTAAAAAGAAAACAATTCGAAACTCACAATCACAAAATAAGGGCACTTGTCCCAAATGTTGGCTACAAAACATGGAAGTTGTTTTCACGTCCTGGAAGGCACCAGCAGCTGTAGCACACGGAAAATGATAAAGCCTGGAACAATTCGCCACTCTGCAAATTAAACTCGCGCCAAAATGGCTGCAATTTGAACACTTGCGCGATAAACTTTGAGACACGACATTAGCTACGTTTTCCAGCGAACCCGATCCTAAAATAAACATAAGAATCAAATATGAAATATTAGTCATTTAAATATATTACCTGTTTTAAGAACACCCGAAGACCATATTGCACAATTGTTGTGGACATAAAAAGTTCCATCATTTTCAAAAACGTTGGAATTAAACGGCTGTTCTAAATGACCAATAATTGTAAGCTCATCAATGTAATCATTAGTCATTGAAGGATTGCGGCATTTGTTAAAACTCTTCTGTCTTCGACAAGTTACAGCCACAGGACCGGTTCTAGGACTTTTATCACCATTTTCTCGATCCGGTTCTGAAAAATTTTCATTTGACGGAGCTGGACTTGTCAGCTGATCATTTTCCATTGATGGTTTTCGTGGTGGAATGAAACCGTCAGGGCAAGATAATCTGAGCAATAAGCCCTGGCCCAGCTGACTGCGGTCACCCAAATTGCATAAGGCACATACTTTTCCAGGCCTACGAAAATAATATTTTCCTTGAAACGCACATTAAAATACATACATGTATGAATATTTAGTAAATAATGAATATAAAAGAATCATTTTTAATGATATCACATAATTTGAACCGAATTATAACCAACACAATTTACAAATTTGTGCTTACCACTGCTCTGGAAAATAAGGTGGCTCTTCAGAAATGGCAGACTTGTCTGGTAAAATCAACGCTCCAGTTTCAGGATCCAAGAATGCATCTTCACTTGGTGAAGGAGGAACAGAAGCCGCATCAGAGTCACCACGATCAAAACTGCGAACTCTTTTATTCATGCCGCGCATATAGCCTCCAGTTCTAACCTTCTTCAACTTAAGCCCAACCGGAGACTTGGTGGTCCGCGATAAAGGCTTCCCCTCTTTACGAGGCCGCCCAGGACCCCTCCGAATGCTGAGAGGCTTCCCAGTAAAAGGATACGAAGGTAAAACATCATCACTTACAGGAGGTGACGAAGCATTCGAAGTTGGTGTAGATCCAGGACCTGATGAAGGTTGCTGAAGAGGTGAAGATCCTGGATCATCCACCATTTCTTCTTCTTCTTCTTCGACCTCAGAACCATCTCCATCAGCATCGTCCAGGTCCATTTCTTCGTCGAGTTCTGCCCCTACGGCCTCTTCCTCCATAGCTGATGACTTTAACTAGATGTTTTAAACAGTAACGTGATATAATGAAACAAAATCGCATCGTGTATATTATAATCAAATAAAACACAATCAAAACTAATGAAAACAAAGTGTTAGTCATATAGAATATTAACACGCCTTAATACAGAAGTATAACAATGTTACACTCAGAGGTTAAATATAAGAAAAGAGTGGAAAATGTATGCAAATCATATTGGAAATCAAACAAAATAATTATACTAACAATTTAAACAGTCTAAATTGATGTTTTAGGGATTTTCCAAGCATTTTTGAAAAATAATCACACTCTTACGAGCGCCATAATGAACGTCAATAGCTATTGTAATGTTAAAAAGAGAAGAATAATAAAAATGTCGTCATGTATCTTACCTTTGGTTTCGAACACTCACAATATGTAATCCATTATTTAAATTATATAATATAAGGGCACCTAATCTTAATTATAATAAATTTGTACATTTTAGCGTTGTATACATGTCGTAACAACATAAAAAATGTCACTAACCAAATGAGAAAGAAGGGGGGAGAGACCGACAACAGAGATACCAATCACACAAAAAACAAAGCACTATCGCACGAAAAACAAATGAATAACTAGAAAAACAAAAGAATAAATCGAAGTAAAATAAGTATTATTATCAGTTCTCATTACGTTTTTATACTTGCTCAGTCAGTGGTAAAATATTTCGAGAATAATAAACTTATATAAAAAAGAATAATGGCCGCTTATGGTTGTGGTACGACTGCTTCCTTCAGAAGTTACCTCCGGTAAAATTATAACTGCGCACGCATATATTTCCCGCTTCTTGCTCTATTATTTGAAAATCAACTAAGTATGAAAACATAATAGCAAATAATAATTTATTCGTCAATATTGACTATAATTGGTACAAACTACTTCACAATGATACTACATCCTTCAGAAATATTTACTCAATCAATGAATATCTTTAATGCACCTAAAATCAACAGATGCGATCGACTTTTGTTTACAAATGCGACTTGGATTGGTCCAAACCATTTAAATGAGCAATTACATGTTTTAGTTTAAAATTATATTAGGTTTCATGCTGTTCTGTACTCAACTATACAAGCTATTAATTTAAAACTTTTGTTTCTCTAATTTATTTATACATTTGTTGTTGCCCTTACTAGAGATGTAATATACAAATAAAAATACTAAATATACGTTAAACAGGTTCATTCATGCATTATTTTAAATGAGCAATAAATACATCAAGTAATGACAAAATATTTACACGAAAACGTTGGTGCAACATTTGTTGAATTATACGTATTCGACAAAATCGTAGCAGTCCAAGATTCAGAAGGGTTCTATCTACCATTTCATTTATTATCTACATTATTAGGTAACGTTTTAAATCAAGAATCACTGAGTGAAGAGTCTGAGTATTCACTCAATTATTTTCAAATGAAAATCCATCTAATAAAGTGGAAAACAAATGTAATAAAATGTCACAAATATTTACGTGGGCTTTCCTATTGTAGGTACATACATTACTCGTTTATTTGATATACTTTTTTTTTTTCCAATTGTTACGTCATAACTGTACTGAAATAAAAATTTTACTTCCTAACTTGTTTAGTCTTAGGCCAATTTGCAGCAATCTCCGATAAATGTAAATAATAATAATTGGAATGAATAGGTTGGTCGTTATTTTTTATATTTAATGTACAGTATTTGTTAAATTAACTTACTTTTTATTATTTTTTTCAATAAATTAGTAATATCTTTTGGTAATTCTGGTATATATAATTTTATAATAATGAGTAGATATATTTGTCAACTATTTATTTTTATATTTCTGAATAGAATGTATGTAATATCTAATTTTCTCATAAAAAAAATTCAATCGTAGATTGCACTCAATCATCTATCATTCACTGCATTCTGCAAAATACAGGTGTGCAATATTTGCGACATTATTAAGATCTCGAAGACTAGGGTTACAAAGTTTCAATTTTTTGTACACATCTGTCAAATATTACTTTTCTTACAAAGCATTGAAAGCTGCACTTTGTTTTGCATTTTAATGCTACATTTTGATGCAAAGAAAAATGCACCGTACCATACACAAAAATTTTTGTATTTAACTTTTCCGTTTCAACTTGAAGTTGACGGAGAAATAAAATGTCTCGCCAAATATGTTGCTAAAGGCCTCGCCTGTTTGTCTAAGCACGCGCTAATACAAATTCAACCGTTAAAGGAACTTTTTTGTCCTGGATACATAATAATTATTCTATAAAACTGTAATTAAAATGTCATTTATTGAGCTAAGTTTCCATTGTACTAAATAATATCTCGATCAGAGTTCCGGAAACCTCCAACCCTCTCAATAATCACAGACAAACGCCGCGCTATTCAGTTTGACTTCAAATACGCTTTTCTTTTTGCAAGCTAATCTAAAATTATTGTTGCACACGGACTTCTGTGCCATTTAATTGTAAAAACATTTTCGCTAGCTAGAAAAATAATTCACTGAGATATTCGTCCAAATAGATATTTTTTGGTATCACAAACTGACGAATAACTGATTTTTTTGTATGCTTGATGGAAAACATTAAGTTTAATATGTAGAAATCAGTAAAGAAAAGTGCCAGTTCTCCAATTAGCAACAAAAAATGCACTATGACACGCAACCAGCCGACAGCTTTGACCTAATGAAGAAAAAATTACAGGTAAACATAAAATAGAAAACAAAAATTCTCTCAATTGTGCCGGAAACGAATGTAAAGTCGCTTCTTTAGCTGCATCCAGAACTTCACGAGAATCTTTAGCTTCTGACAAATTAATTTATTCGAACTGTCATTAAAAGTGAACATTTACAAGGCAACTAGAAACATGCGAAAATTTTTTTTTGTTTGCAGGACGCGAAATACTTCGCAGCCAGGATGCGAAATATTTAGATAAACTATATTGGTATAGCAACATTAAAAGTGACATTGATTGATTCGAAACGTCAACATTTTCTTTTTACATTTTTATTAATTTTGAGAAGTGGTTTTCGAAAAAACGTTGTTTGATACATGATTGGGAAATTCTTTTGCATTCTCGAATGCCAAAGTGATGTTTCGAAATCTAGAATCAAAAATAACTATTTAATATTATTTATTTGTTACTTTGCTTTTATTTAGCAGTTGTCAAATCCGTTACTACGTTTTTGGAAGAACACAACCTTGATTAATATTTCTATAGAAAATTATTTCTATTATTGGCATCTTCCACTCAAGTTTTTCCATCAAGTATACAAAAAAATCGCATGTTCAACACGTAAGAAAAGCGATATTACTTTGCTCGTATAAATTTAATTTTGAATTGGAACATTTGCACTCGCTAGTAAACTCTCACTTTTCTCTATTTGTCAAACAAACTACTATTTACACATACAATGCTGTGGTTTAGTTTCAGTGCGTAAAAAATTCGGAAACACTAGCTTTTCAAAAACATCCAAATAATTAAATAAATGTAAAATGAAGAAATTTAGGTTACAAAACGTTACTTGACAGATTATTTGAAGTGATTAATATAGAAAATGGACAAATATTTATTAATTTCGTTATTACTTTGACAGCTGTCATTGTAAAACTTTTGCCAACGTCCATTCTTCCAAATCAACGTATTCTATTAATGCCCGGTTTAGAAAGGACAGAGTATTTTACTTCCAGAGTAAATAAAATTTCCTCTGTTAAATGACAGTCGATTATTTGACGGCAATGATTTTGTTGTCATAAGAAAGCTCAAACTGATAGAATTTTTCAAATTAAATAAATTTACTTTAGGACTAAATTTACTTGGTCTTTTATAAAACCGGCCCTAAGAAATGTTTTTCATTGAAATATATGTAAATATTGTCGACCAAAAAATTTGATATAAATATCGTGCGCTAAATATTTTATTTATTAGCTGACACATTTGATTGTAGATTTACTATTCACCCCTTCTAAAAATCGTTTTAGGCATATTTGAATGTTGGAAAATTTTGGAGCTCCTGTTTAATTTCTAAACAAATCTTGGCGAACCCGTGACTTCAGTCATTTTTAGGACGACCTGAAGCTGGCACAATTTATTAAACACAGGCTTGAGTTAGGTGTCATTATTTTTTATGTTAGTATTTGACATTTTGTACAATTTGTTTTTTAAAGTGATTTGTGCTGTGTAAATTTGTGTTTGTAGAAAAAGAATTCTCTAAGCACACGTAATTTAAAGCATTCGCTTCGCTCGTGACTAAAAAATTTGTAACGAAAGAGATGTTTATAAAACATGTTAAATAATATACTATTTGTGAAATTCTGTTTACAAAATACAGAACTAAAATTCAATTTTTGAATAAGGGCCACTTTTAACATTAAAAATACAATATTTTTTTTTGCTTTTAACGACGCATAACATTCTTTTGTTTTAAATGTGATTTTGGTATTTAAATAATTTCAGTACAAAATGACGATACATACATACTGTGTTCATTAGATTTCTCCAATATATTTAGAAATAAAATTTCACAGAAATACGTATGTACGTAAAAAACTAAGTAAAAAAATCCTGTTTATTAATTCTACAGGATGTGCAACGAAACGCGGAACATAGGATTTTTGAAATGTGTGGATATTAGCTGTCCTGAATATGTTAGAGCAAAAGTATAAGAATGAAAAGTTGTTTAAAATCAATTTTTACTCATGAAAAGCCTTCATTTAATACAGTAGAATATCTGTAAGTCTTTTTATTATTGTTAATTGTTGTAATAACACAAAATTGAACTGTCAGAATGCTACTGACATTCTACTGTATCAAATGAAGACTTTTCATGAGTAAAAATTGATTTTAAATAACTTTTCATTCTTGTACCAATATCCACATATTTTAAAAATCCTATGTTCCGTGTTTCATTGCACATCCTTCTATTAAAGCTTTGAATTTTGATTTTATTAAATCAATGACGGAGGTCTCGCATAATGTAACTTTTGATCTAGTTAACCAATATTTAAGCTTTTATAGTTTTTGAGATCTTAATAATAATTTACACCCTGTAAATTAGCTCCATAATATCTTAATTATTTTTATGAAATGATATTCTTGCTGTTAATATTTGATATTTAACAATTGTTTTACAGAATAGCAGCGAACGTTCAATTTGATCGTTTGAATAACAAATTAAATTTACGACCCTACTTCTACCTGTAAGTAGTAAATGACGTAAACTTACATCTAATATCTACATACGCTTAGTTCAATATTCAGAATTATACATATTCGATATTGAGTAAAAACCACTTCAACTATGCTCTAACTTACTTAATCAGCCTCAACATATATTTTCTAATATCTATATAGATTTGTAGACATTTACAGTGTTTGCCAATCAAGACAGATTTATATTTTACGTAGAATTACGTATTTGATGTGGATTCAATTATGAAAAAGATTGTTATTGCAAATTATTGCACAGAAAAAAACCGCATCAAAAGACCTAAAAACGGAAGTTGTTGATTGGATATGAGCGAAGATTTGGCTTATTGTCGTGGTTAAGGACTTTTAATTTCAGAAAAAAACGTATTTCATACGTAAAAATGCATAGCAACTTCTTTCTTAATTGGCAACTTTAATTCGAAAATGTATGTTAATGAACGGGCCTTGGCAAACGGGACTCGAACAGAACGGAAGTGAATCAAATAAAACGGCACAAGCAGAATTACGAAAAGGGGTGTTAAAACTTGGCACACAGTGGGACGGACATTTGAGCCACATAAAAATCATTAAAATAAATGTGATAGAACAGGAAGGTTCATTTCATGCAATTTAAAAGGGTAACAGCTGCCATGAAACAACACACTATCATTTTGAAGAGATATTCGTTCTAGAACATAAATTCAAAACAAAATTAGTATTGTTTGATAGGCAACTTTTGAAGTGAAACTTCTCTAGTTAAGTTTGCACTTTTATAGTACAGTAAACGTACATCCAAAACCAAAATTGAACCTAGCACAAGTCAAATTGAAAATTGAATAATTAGATTGGCAGTATTTGAGTATTTTGCGAATCTATTACACGCACTGCATACGGAACCGAGCCCATTCTTTCTAAATGCATCTATATTTATATTGTGAGTCTCTAATGGCACCAGTCTTAACCAGCATTTAATTATACTTGGCTTCCACTTGTACCAACGTTCTTCTTATGTCTGGTATATTGTTTAACTCTCTTCTGAAGCTCTTGTTTCCGTGAAGTTTATGGGATGTTATGTTTATGAAGTTTATGGGATACAGTGCAACGAAACGAGTTGAAATTTTACATAATTTCGTAATGACTACTCGAAATTTTCTAATAAGCTTATTATATAAAGCTTGTAAGCTGTAAACTTCCCTTTACCGGAAGTAAATGTGCATGTGCATTGCGTTTTAGGCACTTTTCCGCTAGATGCGCTGATGTATCATGTTTAACATGTGATTCTCGAAGTTTGAGCAGATAAATTGGATAGTTAACAAATTAATTCATTAGATATGGAAAAGCGCCCGGTTGATATGATTTTTGTTTGATTTGTTGCTAATGGGGCATGAATAAGGCGAAATAGGTGTTTAAGTAGAGGTATCTTGCAGGTTCAATGATGGTTTATTTTGTATATTTCATAAATGGCACAAATTAGTTCCTTTAAACTCAAAAGTTTCACTTCAACTGCACGTGACACTCAATTTTTTCAATGTGTTCTATATATATGATGCAATGGATGCAAGTAAAAAAGTTAACATATTTTAGCTTAAATAAATAACAAATTTGATAATCTATAACGAATATCTCTCAAAATATAAATGGATCACAGTAATCATGGAAATCCATGGGGATACATTCGACATTTCGACATCCTTATTTCTAGACAAAAACAAGGTTTCCATATGATTTGTCATACAATATACGAATGATAATAAATAACTCTCAGGTCTACATATTCCCAAAACTAATAAAAATTAACACGACGATATTGTTTTTCGTCACATATTCACCAGGTATGGCAACCAAATATTCTAACAATCGATGACTTGAGAGGGGCTGTTAACTTTTAAAAGCTTTGTTAACACGCTAGATTGAGCATCTATGCCGGAGAATTGTTTTACAACGGTCATCCATTCTCTTCTTCGGGCAACACGATGGACACTGATTTTCTCGGGCCATTTTTCGGCGCAGCGCTTTGTTCTGATGAAGAGAATCCCATTGATGCGTCAGCAATGGGGACTAGAGTTGGGCTATCCACTCTGAAAAAAAAAATGCAATCCATTAGTTTTTCTTGTGTTATTATATTCATAAAAATAATCAGTACATAGCCAGTATCGAAAGAAATCGAATGAAATGTAGTATTGAAGTATGGTAACACTTTTGAATTCATTTATAATAGTAGAGAGTTCAAATATGTAATTTTTTGATTAGATTAGTGATTATAAAACTTTCCTAACGTAATGGCATCATTGATAAGGCCCAACAGTTGAGAATAACCCAAAAAATGGTCACTAAAATATTTATAATTATAGTTAGAATAATGTCGTACTAATAATGTGAATGTAATCGGGCCGAGGAGAGAACACTTGAAAAAAAATTGTCAATTTTTAAATTGTTGAGCAATTTATTTGTATGTACGACAACATAGTCCGTGAGACAGCGCATAATTTTTTTGTTGATTACCGCTCACTTGAAACTTTGTGAGTGGCTTAATTGTGATGAGTCCGACAACTTTTTCATTTGGCAAAATTCTAGATTTGGGGGCGTTTACCCGCGAGGGCTAATTAATTGAAAGAATATTACCGTAATACTGATCTTTACACTAATCGAAAGATTTTTTGATAATAAAATGAAAGAAAAATATTGTCCGACATGAATATTGAGGCTACCGGTGAGTCCGACTTGTCATAAGTACCAACATACTTACCATTAGTACCAACATACTTATGACAAGTGCGGCTTGTCGGATTCACTGGTAGCCTCAATATTCATGTCGGACAATATTTTTCCTTCATTTTATTATCAAAAAATCTTTCGATTAGTGTAAAGATCAGTATTACGGTAATATTTTTTCAATTAATTAGCCCTCGCGGGTAAACGCCCCCAAATCTAGAATTTTGCTAAATGAAAAAGTTGTCGGACTCATCACATTGAAGCCACTCACAAAGTTTCAAATGAGCGGTAATCAACAAAAAATTTAGGCGCTGTCTCATGGACTAACATATAAGTATATAAGAAAATTTCTGTTGGATTTGATATATTTATTTGATATTATTGGAAATGCTTGTTGGTTCACGGCCAGTTTGATCCCACTTCAAAAGGGTGTATTAATGAATTTATTTTATATTTTTAATTCACTGTTTACATCGTTATAACATAGTAAAAAATATAAATTATGTTTAAAAGTGCTGTAATCAAGTTTAAAAAAATATTTGAAATTGAGAATAATTTTGAGCTGTTTAAACGCGGCCATTTTCGCGCGTTCTATTGATGACGTCAAATACCATGTCCAGTGACATTACAGTCCACTGTTTACTACAGGTGCTTTCGTTCTCAACTTATTTCAGTATTAAAAAACGTCAGAAGTCAGTTTATAAGTATTGCATTGAGCCTGAATGCAAAATACTATCAGAAATGTACCTGATAAAGTATTTTTTCCAATCCAAACAGGTTTTAAAATACGTAAGGAATGATGTAAGGTTATCAGAAGAGATGAAGTATCGTAATAAATTTGACAGATCATAAATAACATTATATGTGATTAGTTTTGGCAATAAAATACAGTGTATGTATGCGGCTCCGTTTAACATTTGCTCGTTTTAGAATAAACAAAAATTATAGGTTATATTTACTGCTCATCATATTTCGGATTGTATTTATTCAAATAGTGTACATAATGTGTTATTATTGAATAATTACTTTACAGTGTTCACTCTTTTTACTTCAGCGGACGTAAAATTTGGATTTCAAAGAAAATAAGACGACATCATGAATGGATCTATTCTTGGCAGATTATCCGATTGTTCTTTTACAAAACCACTTTGTCTTAAATGATTTATAATTGTGTCCTTATACGTATAGACAAAATAATTTTCAGGAATAAAAAGTAGTATTGTACAAAATTGCTTGGAAAAATCATACTATGAAACAAATCGTAATGAAATTCAATAAGGAACTAATTTATTAATTACTCAATAGATAAAAAATTTAGGGGAGAATTAGGACTTGTAACGTGTCCTCATACTTACAGATAAAAAAAAAAGTTTTGTAAAAATTGAACTAATCAATGAATTATCATAAAAGTCAATAGGGTTTTATTCTGATAATTAATCAATCGATAGGAAAAAGAATCATCAAAATCGGCTGAGAATTACGGCCTGTAGCATGTCTCATACGTACAGAAAAAAGGATTTTTGGTATAAAAAAGATAGTTTTGTACTAAATTGTTTGAAAAAATTCCGTTACCGAACAAATCGTATTGAAAATCAATAGGGCTTTGATTCGATAGTTGGTCAAGGGGACAAAGAATCAGCAAAATTGGTCGAGAATTACGGCCTATAGCATGTCCCATACGTACAGACAAAAGGATAATTGGGATAAAAAAGATAGTTTTGTACGAAATTGTTTGGAGAAAATTGATTGCCCAATAAATTGTATCGAAATTCAATTGAGTACTACTCTAATACTTATTTAATGGATAGAAAAACGAAACATTTTAATTAGGGTAGCAATTTACAACACACACGTTATTATCATGTTTTATAATCAAAAGCCTGTAATGTCATACAAATGTAAGCAGTGCGCACTTGTTGGCATAGTATTTGACGTCACGTTTCGTTTTAACCAATGATGTTGCGTTTTAGAACTTTGAATTTTTCGCGCTTAATTTGCACTTTTATTTATTAATTTTAAGCAATTGAAAAGATAATAATTACCAAAATGATGGTTTAGTAGAAATGTCCGGCCAATAAAAATATTTGAACCAAATTTTAAATAAATTCAATGGAAGAAGCTGTAGGCTCTCGGTGAAACATTTTGACATCAGATTTAATGAACATTTAAACATAAAACTGACTCTAATGTAGCCAAATATTCAACAGATAATCATCATGTCTGTAGCTAAATTAACTTGGAAATTCTGCATTTTGAAAAGAAGGGTGAGAGGTTAACATATCTAGGAGCGTATGAGATCAAGAATGCGCTTCAAGATATTTTAATATCTTACCCCTCTAGTTGATAGCTCCGCCTCCGCAATGGTTTTGTCAATTTCTACCATTTAGGTGATAACTCCGCCCTCTCATGGGACTTGTATATTGTATGTACGTATAAATAGGCTATGTGCAAGGGGGCGGAGTTTGAACAAATATCGATGCAAGCGCTCATGGTGAGCACCATTGTAAACATCGAACTCCATTTCTCAAAATACATCATTGACCATTGTAGTTTAAAAGTGAAAATAATTGCATATAAAACGTAGGAAAATGCTTGTTCTGCTTCAGGCTGTTGTGTTAAGGATGATTCAAGTGAAATATAGTTTTATAGATTTCATGTACGCAGTTATAACATAGTAAAACGAGTGAAGTGGATCTAAGCGGTAAATAGAGTATTATCTGTCTTTCATTATTATTCTACATAGCAAAAATGTTTGTAATTCAATTGTGAAATTAGAAAAATTCATCATCGACTTGGGATTCATGAATTTACCTCTATCTCTGATTTGTAAGGCCTTCCAGTGATAGAAGCTTGACGGATTCACTTCGCAATAATTTTCTTGTTAATATTGTCAGTTACATATTCTTCAACATGTTTAATATGGCAAAACTAATTTTACGCTTTTCTTCAATGCTTCCTCGGTAAAAGGGATACAGTATTTGATACATACAAACCCAATCCGAAAGATCATCGGCGTCATAATTTGAGGTTATCCTGTCAATTTGGACGAATTGAGACGTTTTCTCTAATAGCTACGTTATAAATCAGAAAATAGATACTCAAAATGAATAATTTCAACGTACCTTCTATGCTATGCAAGTTATATTATACGCACACAGCTGAATTAAATAATATTAGTACATTTAAAAAATTATAGGTATGAAACAATGATAAAATGGGAGTTCAATCGTTCTCCATTGCCCGCTAGAGGCGCTAGTAGACTTCATGCACGTAGCCTATAGAACTGAAATTGCTTGTAAAATTTTGTATACTTCTGAAGATGACATAACAGCCGAAATTGCAATAAAGTATTGAACTTTTATAAAAAATTGTGAATCTTTAGCGAGTATTTTCCTTTGAATCCTATAACAATTTTAAAGCTCGTACCCCCTAAAATTATAATCGTAGAATAATGAACTAAACGCTTATAGGAAGCTTATACAATCCACTTTATATTGAAATAATTTTCAACCATTAACCGTTCAACCCTGTTTGTATGAAACGGCAAATAATGCAACAAAATAGGATGAATTTGTTACACTTTGAAAGTTTATATCTTTCAAAATAATAATTTGTCAATCCTTCGACCCGAAGGATTTTCTAAAATTGGAATTTAGGCCCGTTTTTAAAAGATAAAGTTTCCAATAAAATATGCAGAATTTATAACCAAAATTAATTTATTATTCATTTAAATTCTGAAAAAAAATGTATAGATTATTAAATGGGACTGATATTGATTGTAAACATAGCTTAGCATCGAAAGGAATGAATTGATTTAGTAAATATAATTAGATCTCATTCGAGACTGAATCTCTTGAAAAAGATTTAATTTGATTCAATTTGATGAAACTCACAGCGTAACTGATTTAAATTTGCGACAAGTGTTTGAAGCCTTAATTTAATTTCAAAGTTAACGATTTTTTTCCGTATACTCATTACAAAATAATGTCAGTACGTAAAATATCAGCTTTGAATTAACACGTTTCGAAATTAAAACTACCATTACGCAAATATCATTGGAGTAAAATAATTTTTTATCATGAATTTTATATTTTGTTGAAATTCTTTGAATGACAAAAAAAATTTAAGAATCATCTAGATGATGAAAGCACATTCTTGACAGCTCATGAATGCTTGTTACTTCAGAGATTTCGCAAATTACCATCTCTCACAATTACTGAGCTTGAAATCAAGCAGTTTGGGCAAACTTACGAAACAGCAGTTTCCATTTAGTACTAGTTTCAAGTCGACTATTTGATAGGTACATAATTTATGCATGTACAAACTTCAAAATACCTTTTAATCTTCATTGTTTAGTTATTGACTGACGGGAGGTCAAGTGCTGTACCTTAAAATGATAATTTGATCTTTATCAAAACTAGGTATATAAAAAAATACAAGTAAATAAATTTTCATCCAATAATAATAATTCATTCTAATAAGCTTCAAATTCGCGTCAAACAAGGCATTAAATAAATCCTGGGCAGATTTGACAACTGTACATAATAATAGTGACACCTGCGGCGAAAGTTGTAACTAAGTTTTTATCTACTTTAATAAATTTTAGTTGCCATATCCCTAAAGTCATATATATCTATGGGCATTGTTTCACTTGAAACAAGTAATTGAATAATTGAATCTTCCACAATCACTGAGCTTGAATTAAAGCAATTTGTGCAAACCTACGAAACAGCAGCGTTTATTTAGTACCAGTTTCAAGTCTGTAAATAGTATATTTGCTGAGAACTCAGCGTCACGCCAGCCAGACAACCAAAGTGAATATAATAGCGCTTTTTTCCAAAAAATGCGCTAAAAATATTTTGGGAATATTTTGTCGCAATAAATGATTATAATTATTTTTTTGATAATTATAGAAACATGTGCAAAATATATTTTTAAATTACAAAAGTAAATTGAGATTTGGCACTACAATCCAAATTTTTTTACATCATTAGAAAAGCAAACAAATACCAAATTTTTTATTTGACATTGTATCTTTGGCAAAGATTCTAAATTAAAATTAGTAATTAATACCGAAAAATAACTATGTTCTCTATACGGAGTTTGTTGTAGTTAGTCGAAAACGTTCTATTCCCTGTAACTTTTTAACAATATTAATATTCATCTCGTAATTTGCACTTTCATGACCTAGTAGAAGTTTGCTAATTTACTCCACATTTTAGCATCGTTTCCCTGCCAATTTGGCTGCAAAACTGCAAAGGTCAAATGTAATTCCCGTTACAAACTACATATCTCTTGATGTCTTGGTTCGAATGAAGCGGTAAATGAAGCAGTAATCTGTGACGTATGTGCTACCTTTGGCCGGTGGTGGGAGGCGGTGTGGGAGTCCTGGACAGCGGAAAACTGGCGACTTCTCTGCTTACTGCCAACGACCGAATCGAGCCAAATGTCTGGTCTGGGGATAACTGCGCTGCTATCGGTACTAGGCCTCTGCAATTAAAACACAAATTTAAAAAGCATTCTTCACAATATTATTTACTTGGTTGTTGGTAAATGATGCGTAAACTAGATCTTTTTGCATTAATAACATCAATAAACACGTGACAGTCGAGTTGTGTAAAGTCTAAATGTCAACTTGTACTTGGGGCCATAAAAGAAATCCTGTAATTTGTTAAATCTAAATGTGAATTTGTGCTGTCATCTCAATAATAGGGAATATGCATGAAATTTAAATTTGGTTCAAATATTTTTTTCCCGAATTTATATTGGCCGGACTTTTCTATCGAACCATCATTTTGGTATTTAATATATTTTTAATTGCTTAAAATTAATAAATAAAAATGTACACTAAGCGCGGGAAATTCAAAGTTCTAAAATGCAACACCATTGGTTAAAACGAATGTGACGTCAAATGATATGCCAACAAGTGCGCACTGCTTACATTTGTATGGCATTGCAGGCTTTTAATTAGAAAACATAGTAATAACGTGTGTGTTGTAAATTCATTTATTGTTTAAGTGTAATTTTAGCATTCTAGTGAGATTAAAAATCATTTAAGACAAAGTGGTTTTGTTAAAGCACAATCGGATAATCTGCCAAGAATAGATCCATTCATAATGTCGTCTTATTTTCTTTCAAATCCAAATTTTATGTCCGCTGAAGTGAAAAGAGTGAACACTGCAAAGTAATTATTCGATAATAACACATTATGTACGCTATTTTAATAAATACAATCCGAAATATGATGAGCAATAAACATAACCTATAATTTTTGTTTATTTTAAAACGAGCAAATGTTAAACGAAGCCGCATACATACACTGTATTTTATTGCTAAAACTAATCACATTTAATGTGATTCATGATCTGTCAAATTTATTATGGTACTTCATCTCTTCTGATAACCTTACATCATTTCTTACGTATTTTAAAACCTGTCTGGATTGGAAAAAAGACTTTACAAGGTACATTTCTGATAGTATTTTGCATTCAGGCACAACACAATTCTTATAAACTGACTTTTGAGCTTTTTTAATACTGAAATAAGTTGAGAACAAAAGCACCTGTAGTAAACAATGGACTGTAATGCCACTGGACATAGTATTTGACGTCATCAATAGAGCGCGCGAAAATAGCGGCGTTTAAACAGTTCAAAATTATTCTCAATTTTAAATATTTTTTTAAACTTGATTACAGCACTTTTAAACATGATTTATATTTTTTACTATGTTATAATTAAAAATATAAAATAAATTCATGAATATACCCTATTGTTAAAATGAGGTAGTTGAGGGCCGTAGGAAAAATCTTGTATGTAATACGATAAAAAAGAATCTCTTCTGTATTGAATGTTCTTTTTTTGTTTGAAATCTGCCACAAAAATAGACAAAAATATTGGAAATGATTAATTTTAGCCCTTTGGGATACAGCTACCAACTGAAATGTAAATTATTAGTTAAATATAGCTGCAATACGTCACTCATATCCACAGACAAAAATTAAAGTGTGGGTTTCACTATGACTAAAATATATTTGCTACAGGTGACAAGGCAAAACGTCATTGATGAAAATTCTGTCTGTGAAGCTCCCCACGCATTTATAAGTGATTTAAATATTGTTTTTTTAGTTGGCAATTTCAAGTTGAGAATTTTCCATCAACTCATTAATTTCTGTTGACTAGATTAGAAAATGTTATTTAGCAATTTATCGTCATTATAAAAAATATAGTTTTATATAACCTCTTTTTTTGATGACTCTGAACACATGAGAAGAAAAAATTATATGGTATTTAAATAATACATAATCAATAATATTTGCACGTGAACAGAAATAAAAACGATAGAAATATTTAATAAGGCAGTTATTGTTTTTAATATTATAACAGAAAAAGTATTATGTGTACAATAGGTTCATTGCCTTTTGTATTTCATGGACATCATTACAAAATCATTGATTTATATAACTGCTATTGTGTAACTTTGTAAATAATATTTATATACTATCTCAATTCATGATGTGAATCTCGGTAATTTCATACAGTTTTTTTCCTTTCACATATGTAAGCATAATGCAATTTATTCAAATTTAACGGAAATAGGTAATAATAAGTGCCAATTCACAATGTGCGTAAGCGTAAGAAGTACGTAACCGTTAACATAAACGTAAAGTTGAACTACTGTATTTCAATGCACGTGTTCACAATACTCTTACGTATTTCTTACGTTTATGTATTGACATAAGAGTTACGTAATGAAAACGTAAAGTTGAGATAAATTCAACGTTATGTTTACGTACGAAACAACTAATAGCGCATGCGTCAACTTTAAACACATGTTTCATCTGACAGTTGACAACACCCTGGATCGAAACGTGCTTTAAATATGATTGACATAGAATTATTAATAAAAAAAAAGCAACAATTTTTTGTCTTAATATTTCTCTCGTTGGCGACTTTTATAACGCAGTTTCAATAATAATGAAACAATCGCAATATCTTTTTCAGACATCATACAATAAAACAAAACAAACTAAACTTCAAACTGTTAAAAGTCAAACCAAAGAAAAACAGAATCAAAATCAAGAGAATATTTGAAAATGACAGTCAGAGAAACCAACACAATACATCAATAACCCTAATTTGTACCAACATAAAACGAAAAAAACACTTTATTTTGATATTTTACGTTACGACCACTGTGAACATACATAATTTCTTACGTTTATGTTTTTACGTACTCCTTATGTTTACGCACATTGTATTTGATTTTCCATTTCATTATTTGTTCATTTTATTTCAGACAACAAATCATGTATTTTTCTGACTGAAAGGAATGCAAAATTGATTCCATTGTTAATTGCAAATTTTACAATCTATGTAACTCACCGGAAGTGTTAATCTACCTTTACATTTAGTTGACAACTAGTGACCGTGACTGTTAACCGAATCTTTAGGCCATTGCCACTATAAATTTTATTTACTGGTAGTCGAGGAGTTTTTATCTTGTTTGTGGAGTAAATATTATTTCAACCGTAAAAAATTAAAAGTCTGTGAGTTAACCTTTAATTAGTATTTTTATAATTACTCCAAAGTTCGTTATTATTTTTATTTTGAGCAGATCACGTTAGTATATTAAAATATTTTTTAACAGATCAATCATTATCAGGAGAATACATGACCTAAATGCTTTCAATTCTAAAGCACATCACAATAGACGTTTTTATCAGAAATTTTCTATGAAAACGGTTAAACGATTACTATTCATATATTATAACAGTTTCTTACAAAAATTTTGATTGATAAGTGATTTCCAAAGTGATAATAGCGTAGTATATAGGAGTTACCCTACATAATCGGAAATTAGTAAAATACTTTCCTACCGGAAGTATTATAGTTATGTATAGCATGTTAGCGTAAAATATTTCAAAACTACAAAGGAAGTATTACGTGTGTATTTAATTTTATTTTAGTTTGTAGAAATTATTTTCTTATTAAAAATACTACATAATATTAAACGAAAACTCGTTATTTTCTGTAATAAAATGATTAACAAAACAATATTGCAATTGATATTGGAAATGTTCAAGTGAATAAATAATTTTGAATAAATTTTCCAAAAATAATGACTACGTAATATATTTTGAATATTAATGTATATAATTAAAGTGAAAAAAAATCATACTGAATATGTAAACAAAAGTAATTATTAAAACAAACCGTGTTTTACTTCAAGGTAAATTTTCAATTTACAAGACGGTAAAATAACAAATTCAAATACACTCATATAATAAGGAAGTATTTAAATTTTACAATAATGTTAACGGAGTACGTAACCGTAAACATAAACGTAAAGTTGAACTACTGTATTTCAATGCCCGTGTTCACAATACTCTTACGTATTTCTTACGCTTATGTATTGACATAAAAGCTACGTAATGAAAACGTAAAGTTGAGATAAATTCAACTTTATGTTATGTTCACGTACGAAACAACTAATAGCGCATGCGTCAACTTTAAAAACATGTTTTCATCTGACAGTTGACAACACCCTGGAACGAAACGTGCTTTAAATATGATTAACATAGAATTATTAATAAAAAAAAAACAATTATTTCTTCTTCGTCTTAATATTTCTCTCGTTGGCAACATTTATAACGCAGTTTCAATAATAATGAAACAATCGCAAAATCTTTTTCAGACATCATAAAATAAAACAAAACAAACTAAACTCCAAACTGTCAAAAGTGAAACCGAAGAAAAACAGTAAACACGAAACAGAATCGAAATCAACAGACTATTTGAAAATGACAGCCAGAGAAACCAACACAAACGTAAAATGGAAAAACATTTTATTTTGATATTTTACGTTACGATCACTGTGAACGTACATAATTTCTTACGTTTATGTTTTTACGTACTCCTTATGCTTACGCACATTGTGAATTATGGCTTGTTGTACATAGAATAGAACAAGTTGGCTCAATTGTATTTAGCATTCAACAATATTTGTAATTAATTCAAGGTTTGGCGCGTTCATTTACTAAAAGCTGTACGATGCGCATGTACAGATCATGCGCATAAAATAATTTGCTGGGTGCGTACATACAATTATGTATTTGAATTTATTACGTCACACTGTCGCAAATAAAATGAATATTGGCGTAAACAGAGCAAAATTACAATTTATAGGTATTTTGTCGTACAAATTTTGGGTTACAGGCGTTGTATGAAGAAAAATTGTAGTAATATAATAAGACAGGTTAAGATGTTTTAATAACTATTTGCTCCTTTTTATTATTTTGTTTTTCTTACCCAACAGATCCTGATGTAACTAGGAATGGTAAAGGTGTGGGGCACTGGCTGACAGGAGAACTCGCAGGCGAGGACCTCGTGCTGGAGACCTGGGAATGCGGACACTGTGGTGGACCTACTTGCACCGCACCTGTCCTGTGACCTCGACGCCAGCACCAGGACCAATTAGATTCTCCTACTCCTTTCTCTATAGCCGCTAAAAAAATAAAATAAGTTATATAATACATTATTGAATTAATGATGGTTTTATTTTAAGATTAATACTGTGACAAATATGAAATATTTGTAGTAATTAGGTCACATAATTATTTATTTGAATTCGCTGTAACTGTAATCCTAGTTAGTACTGACATGTTCAATTGTCGGACATGATTGACAGGCTATGGTCACTAGATGTTTGCTGGTTGCCAGGCAACAATTGTTAAACAATTGAATGTTGGCCCATTGTCGGCTTAGGTATATAAGAGCGTTAGCTAGGAGAGGGAGTCAATTAGTCATTCATTAGTGATTCAGTGCGAGTAATTGTGAGCGATTTTGTGAAAATACCATACGTGTTTATAAATTAAATATTTGTACTGCAACCTGTGATTATAAATTATTCACAATAAAATTTGTGACAATATATTTTTATTTATGTTTGTATTTGATCGTCGCGTTATTAAATTTTATATGAAAGTCGTTTTAAAATAGAATGACAAAGAGTAATACTGCCTTTTATATTATACATTATGCCAAATATTTCACGTGTAAATAGCAAACCAGAGCAAGATGCACGAATTATAAATCTAAATTTCTAAATGTAAATTCCTAAATTAAATCCATTATTAATCAGCCTTTGTTGTTAACATATCATACTTTCTTTTTGATTTATATGCTCATAAAAAATATATATAACATACATAAAACCTAAGTACTTAGGTATATTTGTATGTGGTACAAGAATAAGACCCACCGTTTGAGTGACATAATAAGCTTTTTACGAGGTTTTTTGAATTGAATTTCCACTAATATTTTAATTTTCTCTGGTCTTATCAGAAAATGGAATTATTGTTGTCATAATAATTTTGCTTTCAGGGTAATTACGTAACAAATAATACCCGAGAGTATTATATTCCAAAATAACAAACAAGAATATCACGTTACCTAGTTACAGCAAGTAACTAGAGTAATTTCTGTGACAGAAATCAGAATGACAGTACATACATTGCTAAAAATTTTGATTGTAATAATTCAAAAGTCGGACATTGAACATTGAAGGCACCACGGGAGTTGAAAGTACGATAATGCCTACGATCAACGTACACATCTTGGGCTGGAGTCTCTCGGAAAGTACACTGTTGACTCAGGCATTATTGTCCTTTTAACACCCTTGATACCTTAATTACTATTTCAGAATACTTTTCTTCTAAAAAAGTAATCATTGTGGAGCCAGATTGCTATTGAATTAAATAAGTGTTTTATTAAAATGATAAACTACGAATTGATGTTGAATTATTTTAAGGACGTCTTTAACTCATCATCAGGTACAAAAATTGTTTACATGATGAAAATGAACTTAAACAAGAAATGAAAACAATGGACTACAATACCTCATTTATTATTTGAATTAAATTAACTGGTTCTTCAAAATTAAACAAAAAAATTGGTTTGTGGTTTAATATTCCTATTGCATGCATATTCTTTTGGTGGTAGTATTAGTATTTGACAAACGAGACCCGTTTTTATAGATGTTTGGTCAGAAACATGCGTTATCCATTGAAACAAACGTCGAGGGACGGCGGTCAATATTGGTACTTGTATTTTAAACCCCTGATAGCAAAATGCTACCAAAGGCCGCTAGGGAATAAATTATTGTAGCAATTTTAATTTCGTAACAGATGAAGATATTTTTGATCGAATATAACCTTGAATAACAGTCTTTTGTTGAAAATAGTATAGTTCTTTTATCCAAAGCAGGAAATGATTCATTCATATATAAACGATTTGTGATTCCAAAACTGGAGTCCTTCTAGACATTGCAAAAGCTTTAGAATTGATGAATAAAGAACCAAGGAGATACCTCAAGGTAATTCAGCCAACACCTATTTTATATATCATTTTCCAAATGCTTTTGAAATGAGGTACACAATTGTGGAAATTGCATTTTAATTAATTGAATCATTATCAACAATCATTAACCCAACAATGATAAATCTGTATTTCACTTCTAATGTAGGGAACAGTTAAAAAACTAATATGACACATTTTTGCAAGGTGATTAAAAATGCTTGTGGTACAATAGGTTTGCATCACATCCAAAAACTAGACTCTAACCACAATGTTTTGTAAAAATAACATTGTTTGACCTTGCGCAGATGCAATGACACAAATAACGTAACCTTAATGAGGATATATTCAATCAGGGCTCATCAAATCATTGTGATTGCAATTATCACTTGTGGTGTATGCAAAAAAAATCGTTATTGAAAACTGCATGTTCAAAATAATTTGGAATTTGAAGCGATCAATTGGAAAATGGTTGGAGCAAATGTAATCGCGACAATAATTCAATTAACATTCTAAATTATTGTGCAAAATTAATACAAAACATATTTTCCGCTTCTTTTGTCATTCAGGTCTTCGAAATTACAAAAGCAAAATCGTAACTTATTTAAATAATACAATTTGCATACTTGAAACGATTCATGTATAATACAACTTTTTGTGATGAAATCAATATTCTGGTAACAGAGATGTTTTTCGACATTGATGGAAGACATATATATTTTACCGCTATAATGAGACTCAAAACGAATTTGTAATTTGATGTGTTCCACATAACGAAGCCATTATTTATAGAAAAACTTCCAAATAAATAATGATGATATTTAGCCTCTTTAGTGGGACATCTGGTGTTTTATTGTCAAATATACTGAAATTAGTTACTGAAATGTACAATTTTATTAGGCGGTGAAAAAATAGTTTTTCAATGATCTGTAATAAAATATAGATGGTCTTTTGAGTGGTCAATTGCGTTGGGCAAACAGCAACTCTATTGCTTATGCCAGTCGGTTAACCGGCGTGTTATAATGGAAGTCTACTTTGTAGGAGCACTGTTCGTTACACTAAATTATATAACAGTGTAAGAGAGACGGGATTATGAGTGTAAATGTAAATATAATTGCGTGAAGCGCTCGTTGAAAAGTGATGAGTCGTCAAAATCACAAATATTGCTCAATTTCTAAAATATAAGACCTAAATATACTAAAATTTGTATATTTTAAGATAAAATATATCAAGAAAAATCGATTTTGATAATTTTTGTTGTTATAAACATCATAAAGATGCTACGATCGCACGCTGTATTGAGTAACGGACGGAAGAGAGAATAGCCGAATCAGAAGCACACACTGTTTGACTCTGTATCTCCTGAACGTATTGAGATAATTGAAGTCTGTAAAAAATATCGTATTCTGCACGATTCATTCTAATGTAATAAGAATTATTATTGAAATATCTCAAAAAATACAAATGCCATTACCTGATGAATAACATTTAGAATTTGTAGCTGTATTTTTCGACTCAATAATCAAAATGTGTGATAAGTATTGTGATCTACATATTTGGATGTAACACGATGAAGAGTTCCATCAGAATATCTTCAGAAATACAAATATGATCGATTGAAATTTAATACTTCTTTAAAATCGACTTTTGTATAGTAGCACAAAATTTGCTGCTGTATCTTCTGAACGAAACAATATAATTAAAATTTGTAAGGGAACATATTGTCCAACACAGTTAATAAAATGAATAAAAATGTCTTAGAAATTGAACTGACAAGATATTTCTGTTTTAAAAATGAAAATAAAAGATTATCAACAATAACAAAATTCAATAGACAATGTAAATATTTGGATTTTCATTCAAGTTATTTACTATTATGTATTGAAGCAATTCTTTCACATCTTTAATGAAGTCTGCTGCATTTTGGATCATAGTTCGTAATTCTTCATACAATTCGTAAAGTTGGAAGTCGCTACTTTCACCCACTCGCTGGACTATGTGTAAATCTTGAAAGTTTTTTATTATTTGCTCTTTTGATATATTTTTGAATTTTCTTGAGTTATATAGGGAACCAAAATTTTTAAAATGTTTATTTAATAACATAAATCTCAAATTCATATTACTCTATAGAATCAATCGTGTTAAAAAAATCTGACTCATATCGGTTTAAGGCGCGAGGTCCCTCGGACCACCTCGGAGAATACGCGTCGCCATTCTAAAATCGTGCGGAAATTGAAGATGCAATTTTCGTCCTTATGGTATTATCCAATCAAACGTCAGAATTTTCATAAAGGCTATTAAGGGCTATATTCCTTTGCTTGCCTTGCGACTGGACTTGATGAATATAACGAATTGGGATGAATTTCATATAACTTACAAATTGTATAGGCTATGTGCAAGGGGGCGGAGTTTGAACAAATATCGATGCGAGCGCTCATAGTGAGCACTATTGTAACCATTGAACTCCATTTCTCAGAATACGTCAATGAGCTGTCATTGAGCATTGTAGTTTAAAAGTGAAAATAATTGCATATAAAACATGGGAAAACGTTTGTTCTGTTCCAGGCTGTTGTGTTAAGGATGATTCAAGTGAAATATAGTTTCATAGATTTCATGTACCCAGTTATAACATAAAAAAACGAGTGAAATGAATCAAAGCGGTAAATAGAGTATTGTCTGTCTTTCATTATTAATCTATATATAACAAATATGTTTGTAATTTAATTGTGAAATAAGAAATATTCATCATCGATCTGGGATTCATGAATTTACCTCTACCTCTAATTTTTAAGATGTTTCAGTGATAGAAGTTTGTCAGATGCACTTCGCAATAATTTTGTTGTTAATATTGTCAGCAACATATTCTTCAACATGTTTAATATATGGCAAAACTAATTTCACGCTTTTCTTCAATGCTTCTTCGGTAAAAGGGATACAGTGTTTGATAAATACAAACCCGATCTGCAAGATCATGGCGTCATAATTTGAGGTTATCCTGTCAATTTGGACGGATTAAGACGTTTTCTCTATAATAGGTACGTTATAATTGAACAAAAAAATACTCAGAATAAATAATTTCAACGTATCTTTTATGCTATGCAAGTTATATTATACGCACACAGCTGAATTAAATAATATTAGTACATTTAAAAAATTTTAGGTATGAAACAATGATAAAATGGAGTTCAATCGTTCTCCATTGCCCACTAGAGGCGCTAGTAGACTTCATGCACGTAGCCTATACGACAAGCTAAAATGAGCCGTCGAGAATCGGCGTCCATGGAAACAGCACTATAAGTACTGCCATGTAATGAAATTATTTACGCCATTTTGAAATAATATCGCAGGAAATTGAGGGAAAGTTGTACAATGCTACTAACAAACCATGAAGTACAGTATATTTGCTGTATTAGTTATGTAAGAATTGTTTTTGTTGCAGTAATGAAGGCTTCGTGACATGTGCTTTAAAAAGAGTTTAACCATGAATATTTATTTTATTGAAAATTAATTTTTTTGGTAATACCATAACTTTTTATTTGTCAAACGTGATATTTTGACTTACATTTTCATTTTTCCGAACGCCGAACGCTAATGAATGGATTTCAATTTGGAAGATCAATTCAAAGCGAAATGCATACAAATTCGAAACTATTTGATTATGGACATACTCGTTACTATTGTTCGTTGATGTAACAATATTGCGGTACGAGAATTTCATGAATGTTATTCCAATCATTACAAAATACAACAAAAATTTTACAGTTATTGGAAAAGTAGTTTGCAACTTATTTAATATTTGATTTAAATCAAATTTTATGCTTGACTGGTGGTCTGCAATTTAACAATTACTTTACACGACCGCAATGATTCTTTTTACTTGTACAAAGTAACAAGTATTGTGAAACCGACAAAATTCACCTATCGAGATTTTAATGGAAATATCCGTTTTGAGCATCCCTGAATCCATTTTAACTGTTTGACTTGATGTGCGTGCGTTCGTAACTCGCAAATCTCAAAACTGGTTGAACGTAATGTTTAAATTTTGTATTTAGGACTGAAATAGGGTTTAGCTGTGCACCTCGCATTATAGTTCCAATGGTCTGTACCGGAAGTGCACTTTACTTGAAACTTTTTTTGAATTTTTTGCATGATTAGTCATAGCATATTGAAATTTCGTATTAAGCACTTCTATAACATCTTATTGTACATCTTACATTATGATTACGATCGGCTAAGCCGGAAGTGCACTCTACTTAAGACTTTTTTTTAATTTTCCGCATAAATTCAGAATGTTCACCCATAGGATACTGGAATTTAGAATTTGGAATTGCTGTAGTATCTAAATGGTCATCTTCTATTTTTGTAACAATCGGCTGAGCCGGAAGTGCACTTTATATGACAGACTTTCTGAATTTTCCGCATAAATTTTGAACAATCAGTCGTAGAATATTTAAATTTTGTATTAGGCACTTTTATAATATCTAGTTGTACACCTTGCATTATGATTGCTATCGACTAAGCCGGAAGAGCACTTTATTCGATACATTTTTTGAATTTTCCGCATAAATCCAAAACGATTGAACGTAGATTGTTAGAATTCAGTATTTAGAACGATTATACCGTCTAGATGCTCATATCCTATTTTAATTGAGATCCACCGATCCGGAAGTGCACTTTAATTGACAGTCTTTTGGAATTTTTCGCATAAATTCGAAACGATCAGGTGTAGAATATTGAAATTTGGTATTTCAGTCTGCTGTAGCATCTGAATGACTGCCTACTATTTTCATAACAATAGGCTGAACCGGAAGTGCACTTCAGTAGGAATTTATTTTTTAATTTTGCGCATAAATTCAGATCTGTTGGTAGTCGTAGAATTTTGGAAATCAGTATTTAGGAATGTTGTAGTATAAGAATAATGGCCTACTGTTTCCATAACAACCGACTTGGCTGAAAGCGCATTTTACTTGACAGATTTTTAGAATAAATTCAAAACGATTAACTGTGGAACGATGAGATTTTGAGTTTAATTATATATATCCAATATACAAGTAAATCACGTGATGTTCACGTTAGATTTTTTTGGAATATCAACTGGGAGTATTTATTTAATCCAATTTGTTTCATGAAAGACAAGTTGTCAGATTCAGGAACAATCCAACTGCAAACAGATATCATTTGTTGCTTCCGCTTCAGTTGCATGATTCGCACAAAACCTATTTGACAACTGACAATTTCGTGCTGAGTCTTCAAACACGAAGCACCGAGAGACTCATTATTTCGGATGGAGCATTTATTTAGCGCTCCCGTGGATTCAATTAATTAAAAAACAAATATCACGTGTTTAATTGTAGCCCAAAAACCTATTTTACAGGAAATTGTTAGGATATGCGTGATTTTGATACAACAAAAATATGTTATATATACTTAATCCATTTGTATTGAATTTTGATATTGATATTCCTACTGAAAAGTCTAGACTTCAACAACAGTAAAGTTCTTGCTAGACTTATAATAATTTAATATAAAGATGATATTAGATTTACATATTTTTATTAGTGACAGTAAAGTTATTTCATTTCGAGTTCTTTGCAATATCGTGGCTTCAAAGCTCGCGCATTTCTCTTTTCTCGGACGGGAACTCATTTACAATAAGCATTATTTCCTAATATACAGGGTGTAACAGCGAAACGAGCTACCTCGAATAACTTCTATGTTATTGAAGATATAATAAAATTTATCAAAATAATAAATTGAGCTGCTAACAGAATTCAGTAAAAAGTTTTAATCCGATATTAATGATGGTGAAATTGGTACTAGACAGTGCCAGCCGAAGCATATTGCGAAAGTAGCGTGACAATTTGATGGCCGATTTCAAATCCTCCATTAACGGATAAAATCGGATGGGAAAAAAGTTTGTAAAATGATGGATAATGTAATATAATTCCAAACAAGTTGAAATTGGATTTTTCAATCAGCGAGGTGTTGCAATGCTATTTTCTTCCAGAGAAATCTGTTAAAGGAAATTCCGAAGTTCCATTTACATTCTTAATTAGTTTCAAACTTGTACTTTTAAAATTATTCCTTCATTTTTGTTTTGGCAACTGAAATTACCGTTGGCGGCAGCACTGTGTTCACAAAATGGCGGATCAAAAGTGGCTTACGGCAAGTTTGTAGTCTGTTTACAATGTTACATATTTCATTGAATGATTTGATTCAATTCCAATTGTGCGAGAAAGTATTGACTTTCTTCTTTTATAATATATAGTTTTTTCTTTCAAAATCATATTATTTATATACGGTATTTAGTTGTAACTGGAAGACTGCGTGAGGTTATAAAATTCATAGCTTCAAAGAAAATAATATTACGGGGAAGTATTTACGACATTTTTGTATTATACATTCCAGCTTTCAGCTTTTCTTGTACGAATTTTTCTAATCCACACAGCTCGTTTATCAACTAATTCGTAGTTGCAAACTTTATTTACTACAGACACTTTCTCCTTTTTTAGGTAAATTATGGAAACTCAAATCCACATTTCGATTAAATTTGGAATGACATCCATAAACACAACAATTTTTATCACCAAATCTTCGATTAAATTCCATATTTTGAAGAGTAGTCTTGAGAAAGACTAATTTTGAGGTTATATAATGTAACAATAAAGTCGAAAACCAAGTATTTTTCACTGAATTAACTTGAATAAGTCCATTAAGAGCTATTGTAGTATAAAATTTCATATAAACAATCTCAAGAAAGCCACTAAATATTGTTAACAAAACCAGTAACATAACATACGATTATGGAAATTAAGATTGAATCCACTTTACAATATAGTTCCGCTTATAACCGCTTGGTGGCTACGGGTTCATTTTTGTTACCAATATTGTGATTTAATAATTTTCTAATTAGATATCAGTAAAACAAATGCAAAAAAGTTGTAATTATTTTGATTGTCATTCAAATCCCATTTTGATACAATACTTATGAAGAAATAACCAAAAATCGACAATATTTGTAGGTTATGTTTCTCATTGTACTATATTCCATGTCTGCTGACTTCATCTAACTCGAATAGTTTCAGAATGTGAGTTTATTTGTTCCTAGGTCATTTGCCTTTCATCCAAACGATACAGCATTAACATGGTGTTCAGTTAACTACCTACTTGAATAGTTGTACCTCTGAATAGCTTATTGCTGTTACGATGACAAAGACCGTTATAGTTGCTTCAATCATGTCAAAAGAACAGAAAAGTCTTACAAGAATACGTAAACGTTATCTTGGATTATAAATTTGAAATAAAATTTTGTTTCTGGCACCCAGTCACTAAATTTTACGCGTAACTTTAATCAGACTATTCTTATAACCCGCAGTCAAAACATTAAATATTTTACCTCTCAATAACGTCGTTAGGAATAAAACCTTATAGCTTATAAAAGTATTTATTTATATATTTATCGGTAAACCTGTAAGTTATAATGATTTAGTATGTATTTAATAGCTTAATTATTATTATTATTATGATTTTTATTATTGACTAGTCATTTAGAAAACAGTAATAACAATGAGTAAACAAATTTTGTTTTGATTAAAAACCAACTAATAAGGTTTTTAATTTCGTGTTTAGTTTTTTAAAGTATTGACGTTGTAACAAAAAACTTTCAATCGCATAAAATGCTTTTGTTCCCTGGTAAAATGCCAATCGATGCTCTTTTGTTGCAATCAATGATAAATTTTAGATTGCAAAAATCTCATTGTTACAATATCTTAAGCTGACATAATTCGTCTCACGATTTTGGCTTTTACGAAGTCATACAGAGATCCTTTCTCTAGGCGTGTGCTTGTCAGTGAATTTAACGAGATTTCAATTCACTTGCTCGGTACAAAGATGTCACTAGCAGACGCTGCTATGACGTCACTTAACCTCAAATGTGCGTAATAGATTATAATAATAGAAAGCTACCTAATAATGTTTATTGTAATATTTTTAGCGCATTTTTTAGAAAAAAACGCTATTATATTCACTTTGGCTGTCTGGCTGGCTGGCGTGACGCTGAGTTCTCAGCAACTATACTATTTAGACTTGAAACTGGTACTAAATAAAAGCTACTGTTTCGTAGGTTTGCACAAATTGCTTTAATTCAAGCTCAGTGATTGTAGGAGATTAAATTATTCAATTACTTGTTTCAAATGAAACAATGCCCATAGATATATGACATTAGGGATATGACAACTAAAATTCATTAAAGTAGATAAAAATTTAGTTACAACTTTCGCCGCGGGTGTCACTATTATTATGTACAGTTGTCAAATCTGTCCGGGATTCATTCAATGACTTGTTTGACGCGAATTTGAAGCTTATTAGAATGAATTATTATTATTGGTTGAAAATTTGTTTACTTTTGGTGTATTTTTTTTTTATATAGCTTTGATAAAGATCAAATTATCATTTTAAGGTGCAGCACTTGACCTCCCGTCAGTCAATAACTTAACAATGAAGATTAAAAGGTATTTTTGAGTTTGTACATGCATAAATTATGTACCTATCAAATAGTCAACTTGAAACTAGTACTAAATGAAAGCTGCTGTTTCGTAAGTTTGCCCAAACTGCTTGATTTCAAGCTCAGTAATTGTGAGAGATGGTAATTTGCGAAATCTCTGAAGTATTAAACATTCAATGAGCTGTCAAAAATGCGCTTTCATCATCTAGATGATTCTTCCATTTTTTAATTGAAATTGCTTCCGCAAACTGCAGGTAATTATTAGAGTGTAAAAGATTTTAAACATTTTGTATCTGACGGAAGTAATTCAGCAGCAGTGTGATAAAAATATGATTGTAAAATAGTACAATATGGCCACTATAACTAAAATTTTGTTGACAGTTTTTATTTTGTACGATAATTGGTTGGTGACATTGATTTTAGTAGCCAAAGTGGTATTGTGATGTGAGCATAATATTCTGCACGATTTTATTCGTATTTTATCGACCGATTTGAATCAAATACAATTGTATTGGAAGATATAGATTTCGCTATACAAAAGAAATAATAGTTTTTTGTTATAAACTTGTGGATAATTGAATAATTTTCAGATGCAATAGGGAATATGGATGAAATTCAAATTTATACTAGCCGGACTTTTGTACTAAACCATAATTTTAATATTTAATATATTTTTCAATGCTTAAAATTAATAAACAAAAATGCAAATTAAGCGCGAGAAATTCAAAGTTCTAAAACGCAACACCATTGGTTGTAACGAAATGTGACGTCAGATACTATGCCAACAAGTGCGCACTGCTTACATTTGTATGGCATTGCAGGCTTTTGATTAGAAAACATAGTAATAACGTATGTGTTGTAAATTCATTTATTGTTTAAGCGTAATTCTAGCATTCTAGTGAGATTATAAATCATTTAAAACAAAGTGGTTTTGTAAAATCACAAGCGGATAATCTGCCAAAAATAGATTCATTCATGATGTCGTCTTATTTTCTTTCAAATCCAAATTTTACGTCCGCTGAAGTAAAAACAGTGAACACTGCAAAGTAATTATTCAATAATAAGACATTATGTACGCTATTTTAATAAATACAAGCCGAAATATAATGAGCAGTAAACATAACCTATAATTTTTGTTTATTTTAAAACGAGCGAATGTTAAACGAAGCCGCATACATACACTGTATTTTATTGCTAAAACTAATCACATATAATGTTATTCATGATCTGTCAAATTTATTATGATACTTCATCTCTTCTGATAACCTTACATCATTTCTTACGTATATTAAAACCTGTCTGAATTGGAAAAAAGACTTTACCAGGTACATTTCTGATAGTATTTTGCATTCAGGCACAATGCAATACTTATAAACTGACTTTTGAGCTTTTTTATATTGAAATAAGCTAAGAACGAAAACACCTGTAGTAAACAATGGACTGTAATGTCACTGGACATATTATTTGACGTCATCAATAGAGCGCGCGAAAATGGCGGCGTTTAAACAACTCAAAATTATTCTCAATTTTAAATATTTTTTTAAACTTGATTACAGACTTTTTTACTATGTTATAACGATGTTATCAGTGAATTAAAAATATAAAATAATGTATTAATGAATAAACCCTACTCACTTGCTCGGTACAAAGATGTCACTAGCAGACGCTGCTATGACGTCACTTAACCTCAAATATGCGTAATAGATTATAATAATAGGAAGCTATCTAATAATGTTTATTGTAATATTTTTTAATTGAAATTGCTTCCGCAAATTGTAAGTAATTATTAGAGTGTAAAAATTTTGTATCTGACGGAAATAATAATATGATTGTAAAATAATACAATATGGCCACTGTAACTGGAATTTTGTTCAAGTTTACTTTTATAGTTGACAGTTTTTATTTTGTACGATAGTTAGTTGGTAACATTGATTTTAAAAAAATGGCGGTTCTTTAGTAGTCAAAGTGAGATTATGAGCACAATATTCTACACAATTTCATTCGTATTTTATCGATTGATTTAAATCAAATGTAATTGTATTGGAAAATATAGATTTCACTTTACAAAAGAAGTAATAATTTGTTGTTATAAACTTGTGAATAATTGAATAATTTTCAGATGCAGTTGGCAGCTATACGAGATTATGTTATAAAGAATAATGGACAGAAATCACCGATTTCATACATTGTCAAAGGAAAATACAAAACGAATACACTGAAGAGGAGTTACGGTCATATCCGCTAGGTGGCTACGGGTTAATTTCAGTTACCTATATAATCATGCCAATTCTTTTAATAGAATATCATCAAATCGTTTAAAAAAATATAATAATCACGGCTTTTACCCGATACATGTGTGGCAAACACTTAAAGTACACTTGGTACATAACAATTCGAGAATTATTTTAATTCTGACATTATGTAATACAGTATCTTCGACTTGGCAGAATCTTCGCCTTTTTTACCGCTGATGCCGAAACTTCAGTCGGACATTAATAACAGATACTTACAAAATTATTTAGGTGTATTAATATTTATTAATTTGTTAACCGATTTACTGCAATTATTTAATTTTCATAGTTGGTAAATGGTGCATAGCAAATAACGCGAGAAAAATTCAAATATTTGTATAATTACGCATTACAATCAAAATAATTTCACAACTATGTAATAATTTCATTTATGAATATTTGTCCAAATTATAAAACCTTTCGCAAATATATCCAGTAATATATTTTTGTTCAAATATTGATAACTGGATGATTGAATATTTGATCAATATTTTTTATTACAAGAAAAATACATTTTGGATGGCTCCATTTGCAAGAAAAGTTTCCAATTATTTTATGTGGCTTATTGAAGTTGAATTGAGTAACTTGAAGAGTTTCTTTATTAGAATCGAAGATAATTCGACCAAAATTCCGAATTGCTGAATGTTTTACGCTATTCTGGATGCCACACAGGCAAACATAAAAGCAATCATTCAAGTTTACTTAATACTAATGAGTGAAAGTAAAAGAAATAAATGAATCCGCCTCTGTTGTCTAGGCGGAGCCTGTTATCTCAACGTCGCATCACGCGATATTCGAGATTAATGTAGAAATTTCTAGATGTTTGTTTTCTGTATATATTTATAAGGGCGAACAAACTAACTGAAAAACAGTGAATAGTGAAATGAAGTAATAAATAAATGAGTGTTTTTTTTCCTACCTAGTGTCCTGGTGCTGGTGATAGGCGATAGAGGATAAAAATCTCCATGCAGAGGACAGTGGAACCCGATTCGTTGTTCCCGACGCCGCGCCCTCCTTGTTAACAGGCAAAGGACGATTCCCATAACCAACATTATGAATCCCACAACAATGCACGCAGGACCCAATACACGTGAGTTTCCAGTGAATGCAATACGTGCAGCATACGTGTCTGGGGGTTCGTCTTCGCCAGGACCTCTGTATGAAGCCGCTAAAAAAGAAAGAAAAATAAATGCAGTGATTACCAAAATTTATTTATTCGTATAAGCGTTTTGGATTTGGTCAGATACTGTATATATTTTCTTGAAGAGGCTCATGTTTATATGAAATTATCTGAACTCACATCAACACATCTACATTCACACTTTTACTGGAGGGAAAAACATTTTTCAGTATTTTACTGATTCACATGAGAACAGCGTTTGTATATTTTCATATATTTCACTTTACCAAAAATATATATTCGCAGAAACGTACTTCAGAGAACACTTTATTAAAAATGAAAAGAAATAAATCTGACGATACGTGGAAATTTTTACCAAATAAAAAAATAAAAATAAAATTATTAACTAATGATAGAATATTTCAATCGTTCAATATCAGATAAAGTTTCGGTCTTCAAAGATCAAATAAAAGGAGGGGAATAAACAAATGGAATAAAAACAGCTCAAAGAGGACATGAAATTAAGTGAAATGGAGAACAATGGCTTAAACAAACAAAGGAATTTTTAAATTACCTTCGTTGTAACAAAAATACACAAAGTGTGCTCCAATTTCATTGTTAACTTCAACATTGGATGAATTCGGTCTTTTTTTAGATAAATTGGATGAATGTTTTGGCTTTCTCTCGGTAATTTTTAAGTGAGATACAATCGAAATCAAGAGGGTGATATTTTCAATTTATATTCTTAATGGATAAGTTTATGATTTGCCTAACATACGCGGGATTAATCCGTGAGACAGGGCATAAATTTTTCGTTGATTACCGCTCTCTTGAAACTTTGACTTCATTGCGATGAGTCCGACAGCTTTCACATTTGACGAAATTCTTGATTTGGGGGCGTTTTTCAGCGAGAGCTAATTGAACATGTCAATTTCATGAAGCCTTGGAAATGTATTACCGTCATATTGATGTTTACACTAATCGAAAGATTTTTTGATTATAAAATGAAAAATAATATTGTCCCACATGAATATTGGGGGCCAGTGGTGAGTCCGACAAACCGCACTTGTCAAAAGTACGTTAGTATGAAAACTGATTACCGCTAGTCTGAGACATTGAGGACGTGTTCAATTATTTTTTTTTCTAAAATTTGGTCATTTTGTCCGACAAATTTTCAGGGGCGTTTTCTCAGCCCGACACTGAAAACGTGTCAGGATTATAACAGTTCCTTCATCACACGGACTAGATGCAAAATTGATGAGGAAAATGATAATTTACCGTCTGCAAACAATACAAATGACCACTTTAGTTCATTAAAAAGTCTGGAAGAGGTTGCAGACGTTTACGATGTGCGCATGCCAACTTGAAATTATTTTTTTCTTCAATGTTCTATCTCCAAAGATATTTTTTATAATTTTTTACAATATTTCGTTAAGTGCTCACAGCCGACTCCTTTATTTTTATTTTTTAGATTTGTCTTCAACTTTCCGACAAATTAATTTTGAATTAATGCTTCTTTGGCGGTTGTTACTTTGTAATTTTCAGAGGAAAATTTAACTTGAAGTATCTAAATGGCTAAGCCGAAGAGGAACTCAAAGTTAATTTTGTGTAAAGTACCAAAGAGTTATTAATTGCTCTATTTTAAGGTAAACTGACAGCATTATAATCTACTTTCAATCAAAGTGCAATTAATAATTAATGATAAAAATAGGACGCTTATTCCGTTTAACTTTATCGGAAAAACTTATTAATTATAAATAAACTTAACGAGAAATCAATGAAAAGATTCTGTTTTGATTTGGAGATACTAAAGCATGGATAATAGGCGAAACCATTGTTTACTGTTTTGTTTTGATCTAAGAAATTAGTGAGGTAATTTAAATTTTATTCATCGCGTGCTTCTCAATCTTTTTTACTATAATATAAAAGACATAAAATGATTTCTAATTTAGAAAGTTTTATGTGTAATTTTTCATGTTTTATTCGCGATTTCTATAAAACCGGAAAAGACTAAATGGGAATTTGATATAACGTTATAACAAACATCTTATTGTACATCTTGCATTATGATTGCGATCGGCTAAGCCGGAAGTGCACTTTACTTAAGACTTTTTTTTTAATTTTCCGCATAAATTCAGAATGATCAGCCATAGGATACTGAAACTTAGCATTTGAAATTGCTGTAGCATCTCAAAGGTCACTTCTATTTTTATAACGATCGGCTGAGCCGGAAGTGCACTTTATATGACAGACTTTTTGAATTTTCCGCATAAATTCTAAAAAATCAGTCGTAGAATATTTAAATTTTGTATTAGACACTTTTATAATATCTAGTTGTACAGCTTGCATTATGATTGCTATCGACTAAGCCGGAAGAGCACTTTATTCGAAACATTTTTTGAATTTTCCGCATAAATCCAAAACGATTGAACATAGATTGTTAGAATTCAGTATTTAGGACGATTATACCGTTTAGATGCTTATATCCTATTTTTATTGAGATCCACCGAGCCGGAAGTGCACTTTACTTGACAGTCTTTTGGAATTTTTCGCATAAATTCGAAGCGATCAGGAGTAGAATATTGAAATTTGGTATTTCAGTCTGCTATAGCATCTGGATGATTGCCTACTATTTTCATAACAATAGATTGAACCGGATGTGCTCTTCAGTAGGAATTTATTTTTTAATTTTGCGCATAAATTCAGATCTGTTGGCAGTCGTAGAGTTTTGGAAATCAGTTAGGAATGTTGTAGTATAAGAATAATGGCCTACTGCTTCCATAGCAACCGACTTGGCTGAAAGCGCATTTTACATGACAGATTCTTAGAATCTTTGGGGTAAATCCAAAACGATTAACTGTGGAATAATGAGATTTTTATATATATATATATATATATATATATATATATATATATATATATATATATATATATATATATATATATATATATATATATATATATATATATATATCCAATGATGTACAAGTAAATCACGTGATATTCACGTCAGATTTTTTCTTGTACTCAATATAAATTCATTCTAAAGACTATTTAGGTTTCCTAATCAATTGTATTTCTGTGTATTACATACGATTTCAGAGAAAGTAAGAAAAGTTCGTCATATAAATTGAGTAATTGAAGTTTTTACAAGTCTGTAATTTTCTTGCAGAACAAATTGATTTGATAGTGATGAAATATTTGTATTCTGATACTCATCTTGACTTTTGCAAACAAGTACATAATAAGATAAAGTTTCATGACATCTAGAGACGACAGAAAACAATCGATAACATCTGACGTCAATATATGACATATCAATTGTTTTCGGAGTCCAGACGGAAAAATGTCATTATGCAAATATTTTAGCATTTCAAATGCCAAACATTTTTGGTTTATCTCAGGATATTTTAGGTTTTATATTTTTCCCAGGAGTATTTTTGTATTGAATTTATTACAGGAACATTCACAAATAAATATGAACCTAGAATATTTAAAAACCAGCGTGAAACTGAAAGATACGTCGAAATGAAAAAAGAAAGGGATTATGTTTTTGCAGTTTATGTTATGCATGGTTGTTTCATCGTTGCGTCTAGACTACTAGCTTTATTTTGACAGATGGGGTCCTTATACATTTGTTTAGGACGGCCTGAACTGTATATTTGACAAATAAAACAGTTTTTCGTTATAACTACACAACATTGATTTAAAATAGTAATTTAAGCAACAACTGTGTAAACTCTTATATTTTTTTATTCTCATCTTTTTTAGCATTTTTTATCCCCTATAATTTAACGACTCGTTCAGGTGCATAATTATCGGATCCAGTAGGAGTTACAATGGAACAATTGATTTTGATATATTTGAGTTATCAATTTTTTCAAATAAATTCTGGAAAAAAATCGATTATTAGTTATTGTCACAAAAGTTTAAACCTGTGAAAATGTCTAGCTTTTCTGTCTACGATTTCGCAGGCAGTTTAGGATTAGCTCTGCGAATTTATTTGAAACGATTTCCAAATTGTCATTTTTCACTAAAAATTGAATTATTGTGGTTATGCTAATGTATTTAATGTCAAAATATTGTGCACTTATACATTATGATGAAAATACTATGAGATATATAGAATTAATCGTTTATTTGAAACGTACAACAGTACAACAGCAGAAGAGATGAATGAAATACATTAATTTATAAATAAAGCACCTGCGTATTAGTTTTTTCTCATATTATTACAAACTTCACACTCTCGTTTTAATAAAGTATGCCCCGTGAATTGATCTGCTGAACAAATAAATGTATCTTATATTTCAGAGAATATTTAAAATCAATTACCAAATTCAATTTGATACATTTGTAGGTTATGTTTTCTGTTCTTCAAGGATAGAAGCTTCTACAATTTATGTAGTAATATCTTCCATTGAATTATTCATCAAATTAATTATTTTAGAATTGCATTCCATTTAATATTTGCCGTATTCTTTAAATAAATTGAATGATTTTCTTCTCATGTTTGAGAACCAACGATAATGAAGTGAGTTGAGAACAGAAACTACCTGAGCTGCTCATAGATGGCAGCACAGTCTGACACAGATTCTGACTGTATTCAGACTATTAAAATCAGCTGATTGAAGTGCATGAATTTATGCAAACAATTTAATGCTAAGGAAATGTACTATCTGACAATATACGTGAAATCCCTAAATAGAAATCAAATTTCTTAACAATTACATATAAATACGAGTAATAGACAAAATTGTTGATTTCAGAGACAAATTTAGTCTTCCTTTCAACATATGCAAAACAAAGCATTATCGAGATGAGCGAATATCAATGCAATGCCAAAATACTAATATTCTTTTAGTTTCAAATGAATAATTGACAAGACAACGACGGTTCAAAGTTGCAAAATACTCATTTCAATTGACAGTTGTCATTTTTCCAACAAATAAGAATAAACATTTAGTTTGAACCATACTATGAAATTTTTGACAAAACTTTGATGAATATTTTTTTATTCTCTCTCCTCAACAATGTCCGTTCAAATGTTCGATATTTGCTGAACTTGGGAAACTAAAACGTTTCCTAAATTCCAGACTTCACTACCCTTTTTCAAGCTCTCGACTGGCAATTGTCGATCCGTGCCAAGCTTTCTACATTTCGTATTTTTGACCTTCATTGGTTGACTCCGTGTCTCATAAAAATCTACAGGCGGAGAGATCCTATTTCAGCTTTCAGAGTCTCGTTGTGCAGGAGTGATAAATAATAGCGAAAAGTGAAGAAAGATAAATTAAGATCGTGAGTTCTGTTACCAGCTGAATTTTTCACGAAAGAACATTTAATTTAATTGACATGGAAATCAAGAAGGATTCTTGTAATATTAAGAGCTTCAACTATCACTTGATCATTATGAATGAGGTTACCTACAAATTTTTTGTTTGATTCATTCCTCATACAAACTTATTTTAATAAGTATGAATCGTGACATTTAATTACAATTCCACAATGAACTGAATTCTATCAAAAACTGACTGCGAGATTTTCTTTTCCATGCGAAACTTTAAATCATAAATTCAGAACAGTAAGTACCCTGTGTATTGATTTACCTTCCCCAGACCGAAATGTGAGAGTTCATATTCGTACTTTATTTACATTTACAAAATTTATGTACACATTTAAGTACTTTGGAAATATTTTTGGAAACACCATATATTATCCAATACCGCTTATGATTAGATTTATGTTCGTAAGCGAAAAACATTGGTGTTCTAACATCTGAATTGTAGAAGAAAATTATTTATATGAAAGTTAGGAACAACTTTCTCTAATTTGGTCTAACAGCTGCTGTAGGTGAAAATTTCTCAGCATAATTCAAATGCTTATCTTGACACATCTTTATAATCTCATATTGACATCAAAGATGACGCATTATTACTTTAGTGAGGTAATTAAATAGTAATTCTCTGTATTGTTATTAAAAAAATAATAATTTCGGCATTTTCAGCTACTAAAAGGCCAAAACGATTAAAAGAATCACAGATGCGAGCACATTTGGCGGAAAAATATTTAATAACTAAAAGAAAATATTTTACGTGAAAAATTACATAAACGTATAAAATTATCTTAATTGAAAGTTTTTATTGTAAAACGCAATAATGGCGATGTATATTATTCCTTAAGTAGGAAGAATCCTAAAGAAAAACTTGTTTTATTATAACAAAACAAAATTAGTTCAATTGCACGATTTCCTAATTAACTTCAAGAACAGGAGATTCGCGCAGTAAAATTTAAAAGTAGCGCACGTGTAATTATCTTAAAGATAATAAGAGCCTTCCTTATTATAAAATTAAAAACAAATTGTCTGACTACTAATCCTACATTTTAAAGAAAAAATAAATAATAATTAAAATTGTTCTGCAATAGTATCATTTAAAAAAAAATTATGACAGCTACAGTTTTAACAAGTTTTTGAATACTTCATTTATTAAGAGCATGTCTACGGTTGGTTGTTTTGGAAACTGTAAGTCATCATTTTTATGCTACAACATTCCTAAACACTGATTTTCAAGATTCTACGGCTAACAGTTCTGAATTTATGCGCAAAATTAGAAAAATATTTCAACTGAAGTGCACTTCCGATTGTTATGAAACTAGTAGGCAATCATGCAGATGCTACAGCAGACTGAAATACTAAATTTCAATATTCTACAGACGATCGTTTCGAATTTATGCGGAAAATGTCAAAAGACTGTCAAGTATTGGGACTAAGTGCCAATTCACAATGAGCGTAAACATAAGGAGTACGTAAAAACATAACCATAAGAAATTATGTATGTTCACAGTGGTCGTAACGTAAAATATTAAAATAAAGTGTTTTTTTCATTTTACGTTGGTACAAATTAGGGTTATTGATGTATTGTGTTGGTTTCTCTATCATTTTCAAATATTCTGTTGATTTCGATTGTCTGTTTCGTGTTTAATGTTTTCTTTGGTTTCACTTTTATTAGTTTGGAGTTTAGTTTGTTATTGTATGATGTCTGAAAAAGATCTTGCGATTGTTTCATTATTATTGAAACTGCGTTATAAAAGTCGCCAACAAGAGAAATATTAAGACGAAGAAGAAATTGTTGTTTTTTTATTAATAATTCTATGTCAATCATATTTAAAGTACGTTTCGATCCAGGGTGTTGTCAACTATCAGATGAAAACATATGTGTAAAGTTGACGCATGCGCTATTAGTTGTTTCGTACGTAAACATAACATAAAGTTGAATTAATCTCAACTTTACATTTTCATTACGTAGCTCTTATGTCAATACGTAAACGTAAGAAATACGTAAGAGCATTGTGAACACGGGCATTGAAATACAGTAGTTCAACTTCATGTTTAAATTTACGGTTACGTACTCTTTACGTTTACGTACATTGTGAATTGGCACTTCCATAATTGAATGCGCTACTCACGGCTTTGTAGTGTACTAAAAATAATGGCGTGCATTAGGTAGAAATGTCAAAGCGCAGAATGGGAGCAAAAATTGAAAAATATTCTGCTAATCTAAGAAAATCCTAAATTCCATATAAATGATAGCTAAAATATTTCAAGTGCTGTATTAATGACAAACTAGAAGATAATTCCAATTTCGCTTTTCTCGAATTACACGAAGAAAACTTGACTTCTGTGCTGTGCATCGTAAAAATTGTTTCTGAATAGATATAAAATTGGGATCTACGCAACTGAAAATGAAGTTAAACGATGATATGGTATCAAAAGAAGTTTGATCCAAGCAAAATGAACGTTTTTAAGATTGAATGTCAAAATGACAGTTCAAATTAGATTACTTTAAGAAATATTAGATAGAGTTTTATGTGGAATATTGAATTTTCAGCCTTCGTGAACGGTTAATAAGAGTATTTTTTTCTAATATTCTACTTGAGTAGCATTAGAAATTCAATCAAATCCCTAAAACTAATTTCGTACATTTTTTCAAGGTTAGTGCACAGTGAAAAATAATTTTGCATTTTATAATTTATTTACTATAAAAATCTTATTGATAAATTAAATGATGAATCAATTTCATGTTAAATTGACGTTTATTTATTTGTACTTCAATTTGGTCGCATCTGTAACTAATTTTACATATGACAGCTCAGTCGTTCGGTATATTATCACTAATTTCGCGTTTATCAACAGTTCAACTTAGACAATATTTTGCAAACTGGCCGTCGATTGAAGAAGCCTCAATATTTTATGCAACTGAGCTGACAACATTGTTTACATTTGGTGGAAACGTCAAAAATGATGCGTCGCATCTAAACGTGCAATGTTAATTTCTACCTACTGACGGCCATATTGGTTTTGTTAACAGCGCCGCCAACGGATCCTGTAAGTCCCAATAGTGCACTTCCGGCTTAGTCCAACCCAATGAAAATAGGATGTAAGCACCTACGTAGTATATACACAAAATTTTCTTTCAAAAAAATCACACAAGATTCCAACTGTCGCTGATTGTTTATAGCAGAACAGCTAAAACCAAAATCCCTGCTTTATATGATTTACAAATAAATTTTCAGCTTTCATGTCTCACATTAAGTATATATTCAATTTACAAAATATTATAAATTTTCTGCACTAAAATCGAATGAAATGTAGTATTGAAGTATGGTATAACACTTTTGGGTTTATTTATAATAGTAGAGAGTTCAAATATATATATTTTTCATTGAATTAGTAATTTTGAAGCTTTCTTAACTTAAAGACAGCATTAATAAGGCCCAAAAGTTGAAAATAACCCTAAAAATGATTACTGAAATATTTATGTTTATAGTCAGAATACTGCTGTACTAATGTTGCTAGAGTAATCGGACCGAAGAGAGAATACTTGAAATAAATTATCTTCAATTTTTAAACTATTGAGCAATTCAAATGCAGTTTTTTTGTGATTTTCAGATAACTACATATGATTATCATTGATTTAGTTCAAATTTGTTGCAATAATACGAAGAATCAGCCCAAAAAATGGCGTTTTAAATTTGTCTATACGACAACGTATAAGCATATAAGAAAATTTTTCTTGGATTTAATATACAGGGTGTAACAGAAATAAGTACATTAATTTTAACCTGCAATAGATCTCTTCAAGCCTAACAATTTTCCTTGATAACTTTTTTCTGTAAGTCTCCTGGATATCGAGTGAAAATTCATCAAAGTTTGGTCAAAAATTTCATAGTGCGCCTATGGTTAGAACTGAATGTTCCTCATTTGTTAGAGGAATGACAGCTGTCGATTTAAAAGATTATTTTGAAACTTTAAACCATCATAGTCTTATCAATCATTCATTTTAAACTGAAAGAATAACAGTATTTCAATAATACACTGATATTCGCTCACCTCTATAATTCTATTTTTGTATATGTTGCAAGAAAGATCAAATTTATCTCTGAAACCAACAATTTGGTATATTGGTCGTATTTATATGTTATTGTCGAGAAATTTTATTTCTATTTAGGAATTTCACGTATATTTTCAAATAGTTGGTATATTTCTTGAGCATTAGATTGTCAGCACGAGTTCATTGCACTTGGATCAGCTGATTTGAATAGTCTGAATACAGCCTGTAACACAGTTAGAATATGGGTCAGATTGTGCTGCCATCTACGATCAACTTAAAAAGTAGTCAGCTTACTTCATTACTGTTGGCTCTCAAACATAAAGAGAAAATCATTCAACGATTTATTTAAAGTGAACGGTGAAATATGAAATGTAATGCAATCCTAAAATAATTCATTTGATGAATAATTCAACTGAAAATATTCCCGTAAAAATTGTAAGAACTTATTCTTGAAAAACAGAAAACCTAACCTACAAATGTATCACACTGAGTTTGGTAATTGATTTTGAATACTTTTTAATATATGAGATTCAATATTCTATTTGTTCAACAGATCAATCCACTAGGCATACTTCATTGAAACGACCTGACTGTGAAGTTTGTAATAATATGAGAAAAAACTAACTCACAGCTGCTTCATTTATAAATTAATGTATTTTATTCATTTCATCTGGTGCTTTACGTTCCAGGTAAACGATAAGTTCTCAATATCTCATAGTATTTTCATCATTATGTATAAGTGCACAATATTATGACATTAAATACATGAGCGTAACCACAATAATTCAATTTTTAGTAAAAAATGACATTTCTGAAATCGTTCCAAATAAATTCGCCGACCTAATCTTACACTGCCTGCGAAATCACAGATAGAAGAGCTTGACATTTTCACAGGTTTTAACTTTTGTGACAATAATAATTAGATGATTTTTTCCAAAATTTATTTGAAGGAATTGATAGCTCACATATGACGAAATCAATTGTTTCGTTGTAATCAGGGTTGTAACTGCTACTGGATCCAATAATTAGGCATCTGAACGACTCGTTAAATTATAGGGGTTAAAAAATGCTAAAAAAAGATAAGAATTCAAGAAAAAGTTATTAAGAAAAATTGCTATGCTTGACGGGTTCTATCACTGGTTAAAATTAATGTACTTATTTCTGTTACACCCTGTATATATATATATTTGATATTATTGGAAATGCTTGTTGGTTGACGGCTAGTTGATCTCAAATTAACTATCCAAAATCTGGGTGTGTTACACCCACTAATAGGTAGAAAACATACAATACTTGCACTTTGTTTTTTTGATGTGGAAAATTTTTACTGATAAAATATCCAAAATAAAAGTCACCGTCTAGTTATAAATCGAGCCTGATACAAGGTGTGCAAGCACTATATTTTATTTAAAAAAAGCTGGCAACAATACAATTGCATTCAAAATACAATTGTGTTCCAAGATTTTATACATACATATACTCGTACTCATATGTATATGATCCAAATAGTTAATTTTGAAATGGATGTTAAAGCCACGTGCGGTGTACACAGCAGTGCAAATAATATCTCGATAGTGCAGTACTCAGAGAGGCAATATTACTAATGTATCAAAAGTTACACAAATGTTATTTTGCATGCTATTTCAAATTCAAAGATGTTAATGTAACAAATAATGCTCAGTTGTTCATGATATGGAATAAAACATACTTGACTAACGATTCTAATTTTTCCCGTTGATTTAAAAAAAAAAATATCGAATTTTATAACGACCAAAACATAAATGAAACAAGTAAGTGAAAGATTGGGATAAGCATCATTACGAGCTTTGTATTTGAGCTCCTTGCTAGAAATTATATGTATTTATCTCGAGAACATGATAATTATTAACCAAATATTACGATGATATAAAGATTCTGTTAAAATAAACATTTAAACCTGACAACTTGACCTTGTGTAGACATCAGGCTTTTTTTTAATTTTATTTTTGGCTTGACAAGGTTATTTTATCAACAAAATATTTAATTTGTAAATACACTTACATACTTGGAAAAACAAATATCGTCATAACAGATGATATTGTATTACTATTTCTTGTTACTAACGGTCAAAAAACATTTCATTTTAGGTTCAATATAAAGAGTTACCAGATTTTTTTTTCAAATATGTTTTGAATAAAGAATAATTAAAGATTAGATTAGATGATTCAATTTTAAACACTTGCATGACCTCCGATGCCTATGATCAGAGGTCAAGTAGAAGTCATGCTCGTGCACCCCCATTGATAATATTAATCGTAATAAATAAATAATGCAATTACATAATGGAATAAAATAATATCTACAAACTCTCATATAGATTACTGAGAATACGTTCAAATTATTTTTATGGGTAATAAACTTAATACATAGTCTATTAATTTGGAGTAAATATTTTCGAAATTGATATAGTACAAAGAGATATTATTTCGAAAGTAATTAGGTTGCAAAACTTTCATATTTTTAAATAAAAATTATTAATTATGGCAAGAAGCTCTCAACACTATGTCACCACATTACCGACGCCACTATGGTAATAATATTTTATTCGTACATAAAAATAATTGAAAATTATTTCTGCAACTTTTACTCTGAAATATGCAAGCTTTTTGGTGCACATTTATATAATAAATCAATTTTAAGCTAAATGATGCTATAAGGAAAAGCTGTTTCCTCTACTAATTTTATAAATTGCAAGCAATCAATATAAAAGAAAAATTGCAGTCTGATATTTTCCGCACAATATGTAAACCTCGATGTAAACACATCAATAAATTTGAATGAACAGGAAGAGATAAAAAATATAAACAGTATATTTGGGTCAAGCGAATTTCCCCTTTTTTGAATTAATCCCGGAAGATTAATAACACGAGAAAAAGGCAGGAAGAAAAATAGACTAAAGTAAGAATGGGACATAGGCAATTCCAAATATTTCAAGGGAAAGCAAATAAAATACCGATTGTTGAATTGAATTTATAAATTATTTGAATTAACGTAAGGAGTACGTAATCGTAAACATAAACATAAAGTTGAACTACTGTATTTCAATGCCCGTGTTCACAATGCTCTTACGTATTTCTTACGTTTACGTATTGACATAAGAGCTACGTAATGAAAACGTAAAGTTGAGATAAATTCAACTTTATGTTAAGTTTACGTACGAAACAACTAATAGCGCATGCGTCAACTTTAAACACATGTTTTCATCTGACAGTTGACAACACCCTGCATCGAAAGGTTCTTTAAATATGATTGACATAGAATTATTAATAAAAAAAACAACAATTTCTTCCTCGTCTTAATATTTCTCTTGTTGGCGACTTTTATAACGCAGTTTCAATAATAATGAAACAATCGCAAGATCTTCTTCAAACATACAATAAAACAAGACAAACTAAACTCCTAACTGTTAAAAGTGAAACCAAAGAAAAACAGTAAACATGAAACAGAATCGAAATCAACAGAATATTTGAAAATGACAGTCAAAGAAACCAACGCAATACACCAATAACCCTAATTTGTACCAACTATATTTTAATATTTTACGTTACGACCACTGTGAACATACATAATTTCTTACGTTTATGTTTTTATGTACTCCTTATGTTTACGCACATTGTGAATTGGCACTATCGGATGGGAGTCGAAGATGAACTGATTTTAAAATATTAAGAAAAACATGCAGGATTTGGAACAAGTCCGGAACAAAGAAAATAAATAGTTTGCACATGTTAGTATTTAGAAAGACTAAAGCAGTTAATTCTGAGGATTTGACAAGATTTTGTAGTCGGAAGCATGCACAGTGGGCCGTAAAGTATTCACACAAAAGGAAATTAGAGCATTTGGTATTTACAATACTTAAAATAATATATTACAGACTTAAGCTAAAATGTCATAGTGTCAAGTGTGTCTATACAACCCACTGTTATCACGAAGTGACTATGATGCTGAACAAAATAATTTATTGCCGAAAAAGCTTGAATTAATAAATAAAGTTTACAGATTTCTTGACCTTGCATATAAATTCAATATATCCACTTTAAAACGCTTTTCTGTCTAGTGTTTTATATTTAAGTATCAATAAAATAGAATATTTGAACTGTTGGTAGTATAGCAATAAAAATGTAATGCATCTTAAAATAACAGTTCTATCAATCAGTTTTAAAACAGGTTAGATTTTATGGGAGATAAAATATATCTGTACTTTGCAAATCAGGTTTGTAATGGCAGGATTATTTAAAAAAACAAATCATTTTTTCTATTCCTAAGAATGAACTGCAAGTACTTTTCTCTATAAGTATTGAACATATTGCATGCACGAAGGAATATGAGATTTGGCATACTTGAATTTCATATACAGAAGAAGTGCAGAAAGCGAAAATTATGTATAGGGTGTCCCATTTTAATCTGTATATTAATACGTGAAAAGAAATCTTTCAATCTCCTTTTTAAGCATATTGCATGCACAGAGGAATGTGAGATTTGGCAAAGTTTATATATGGAGAAGAAGTGCAGAAAGTGAAAATTATATACAGGTGTCCTATTTTTAATATATTTCAATACGTGGAAAGAAAACTTTGTACCTCTTTTTGGAGCATAACGCGAGCATAAAAGAATTTGCATATTCGAAGTTTGTATGAAGAAGCACAGAAAGCTAAATTATTTACAGGCTGTCCCATTTAAATTTAACGTGAAGAGAAAACTTTGTACCGCGCACAGGACGGAATGAGAGATTTTGCATACTTGAAGTTTATATAGCGAAGGAGTGCAGAAAGCTAAAATTATAAACACAGTGTTCCATTTTTATTTTGTATATTGAGAAGGAGTACAGAAAGCTGAAATTATATACAAGGTGCCCTATTTTAATTTTACCAGAAAAAAAAACTATGTACTGTGGTCACGAAGGAATGTAAGATTTAACATACTTGAAGTTTTTATTGAGAAGGAGTGCAGAAATCTAAAAGTATATACAGAGTGTTCCATTGGAATTTACCGCCGAAAACAAGGCGAAGGTAAGGGAAGTCCCTCTAAAATTTTTAATGGAAACGACTATTTTTTATTTAGATTCCGATAGAGCATCGAATACAAAGTTAATTTTACCTGAAACACCCAGCCCTCGGAGAAGCAGGGTTGAATTCGATAACGTTCAAATTCAACAATATAATGAATTACGGTCGAATTTCGACCACTGGGCGACCACTAGTATTCTTTAATTTAGATAGATAATAAAGAACAATAATTTATTTGGCACATTTATAAATAAAAGCATTTGGGTGGTCTTTGGATATGGTTTATCGATTGTATTCTCCACTAACTTGAGCTGAGATCACAGAGTAATCTGTGTATCGTTCTGATACAGAACCCGGAGCCGTTAGTCAGTCAAGCCAGTTGAATTCATTTAGGTATGTTGAAACTCCAAGCCCACGTCATTGCATTTCAATATTAGTTTGATTCAATCGCCAGAAACCTCACTGTTTATTTGATACGTACTGAAATTCGATTCACATTACACAATTGCACATTAAAGTAAATCATGTACATATTTAATCCAAATTGATTAAACCAGTAAAGTTAGAGAATATGTTTTTTTTTTTAGAGAATTCAAAGTCATTTCGAGCTTTGTATTCACATTGAGTGTTTGAGACAAAAATATCCTAGAGAGAAAATTTTGTAGCAGCCGTCAACCGAAGATATTAAAGATGCAAACATATTTCTTTCATTCATAGTGATTAAAAAAAAAATTGTGTCAGTTGAAAACGAACGGCGTTAGGAATAGAAGTTTTTATGGAGTGCAAAAACTATCAACGAGAAAAAAGATACATTGAAGTAAAAGGAAAGGAAATGATTTGTAATATAAATTCGCAGATGCATATGCACTCCATAATGGTTTTTGATTTTTATTTATTAGAAATTTGAATATTTACTAAGATGTTTAACATCTGCCGGGCGTCCCAAGACAGCCAACAATTCTTTTATTTGTAGTATGTGTATATATGTGAGACAAGAGTGTCTAATTCTTAGTCTTGTAAGTATTGCCATTTCTCTACTTCTTTGATTTTTCTTAGTTTGTTGTTCGTAATTTTTTTCCAATGCATTTTGCCACATTTAGAATTAAGTTCGTATGCTGGGGTAAGGATGTCATGATTTTCTTTATTCATGGCTATTTTTGTTGCACGATCTGTTTCTTCGTTTCCTCTTATACCTTTTTGAGACGGAATCCACAGGATTGGTGTATTTTTTTTTACGTATTACGATTTAATAACAAACAAAAATATCATGATCCCTAGTTACAGTAACTAGAGTAATTTTTCTGACAGAGATCACAATAACAGGACATATATTGCTAAAATTTTGATTGAAATAGTGCATTAGTCGGACATTAAACATTGAAGGCACCACGGGAGTTGAACGGACGATAATGCCTACGGTCAACATACACACCTCGGGCCAGAGGCCCTCGGAAAGTACACTGTTGACCTCAGGCATTATTGTCCTTTTAACACCCTTGATATCTCAATTACTATTTTGTTTGTTGTTTGCCAGAAAAATATCTCAGCTTTCAAATCAAAAGTCTTTACAGTAACTGCAGTTACTCCTTTCTAAACAATACACCTTGATGAAATTTCTTGTAACTCTATTTTCAAAATATGTGCAGGAATACCAAGAAATACTACACAAGTTTAATTTTCTGGAAAAAGCATATAATAACAGTAAATGTTTCTATAATTCAAGTTATTCATTCTTCAATTCTGACCTCTTTATAAAATCGTAGTTTCTTGAAACAAACATCCTCATTGAATTATTTTTCCCAGCCCACACTATACAATTATGTGCTGTTATGAACTCAGTTATAAAAACATTAAGAACTAATTTTAATTTGTTTAAGCCTTCTCGCAAAAATTGCTGAATTGAAATAATTATGACAATAGAGTCCATCACAAAACTGATCTAAGTTAGACTGTGTTATTGAGGCTCGGTTGAACAATCTAAGCTTATCTACAGTTTAGTTGAGCCAAACTTATGTATTTACTATGGTTACAATTACTGTAATAAATGTAACCATAAGAAATAAACTTATGTAGTTAAACTAAACTGTAGATAAGCTCGAATTGTACAGATGGGCCTTAGACATTATCTAATCCGGAATTTTAGTTAAATACAAAGGATATTCACTTTCCTATTAGCAAGAGATATTAAAGTATATTGACTTGACCTATTGTTATTAATGTCTTGTATTGTATCGAATATTTTACTAAAAGTTCTTTTGCATAAGTAAACAATGTAAGCAATATGGCTCCTACATGTGAGGAGTTCAGTACATGGTTTGCTTCGAAAGTTAGAGCCTCCTAAAAACTCTGTCATCAGATCAGCTTTAATCTGGCATGGAGCCAATCCATCATTCTGTAATTAGTTCTAAATTATTTCAATTGAAATCTTTTTTGTCTTACCGGTGAGGACGCATCCAACGAGAAGAAACAGGAATCCAAAGATTGGCAAAACGATTTGACAATTAGCGGCGACAACTACTCCTGCAACCATGAGACCGCCTTCGATCTTCTCCACCCGAAGCCTGGATATGGGGGCAGGACACTGCAGCTTGCTGCCTCCGCTGGTTACGGATGTGCCACCACCGCCGTGCGCCAGGTTTGCAGGCGCCGCCGCCGTTGCCTCTACAGGCACCTCATTCGGCCTAGAAAAAAATAAAAATTAATAAATGCCCTTAAAAAAAGTATTAAAACAATTTGAATGACCGAATATACTGTACTTTTATTGTAGATTATCACACAATAAAATTTGTCAACAAACTAATAAAATATCTTTACTATCTTCAGTTCAACTGCTATCAATAAAAGAATAAATCCATTTTCTATCATTTTATCTGTCATCTTGAGAAATAAGTGCGACTGTTTTCGGAAATATTTTAAATTTATAACATTCGTTTTTGCAGATAAAATCTCATTAAACTGAAAAATTGATTCACTTAGAAACAACAAACAATATAATCTTTTTATCATAAAAATCCATCATTTTGGTGATGTATATCATTTCAATTGCTTGAAATTAATAAATAAAAGTGCTAATTAAGCGAGGGAAATTCAAAGTTCTAAAACGCAACACCATTGGTTGAACGAAATGTGACGTCAAATACTATGCCAACAACTGCGCGCTGCTTACATTTGTATGGCATTGCAGGCTTTTGATTAGAAAACATAGTAATAATGTGTGTAAATTCATTTATTGTTCAAGTGTAATTCTAGCATCCTAGTGAGATTATAAATCATTTGAGACAAAGTGATTTTGTAAAAGTACAATAGGATAATCTGTCAAGAATAGATCCATTCATGATGTCGTCTTATTTTCTTTCAAATCCAAATTTTACGTCCGCTGAAGTAAAAAGAGTGAACACTGCAAAGTAATTATCCAATAATAACACATTATGTACGCTATCTTAATAAATACAATCCGAAATATGATGAGCAATAAACATAACCTATAATTTTTGTTTATTTTAAAACGAGCAAATGTTAGACGCGAGGGGGAAACCGCTACAAAAATTCTGTACACTAAAATGCCAAAAATGCCTTAAAATGTACAAAAATTCCGTGAAACTCCATAAAAGTATGTACAATGCCGTAAAATACAAGACAATGCCGTATAACAGAACAATACCATGAAATACAGACTAATATAGTAAAATACAGAGAAATATAATGAAATATCGTAGATATAAATAGTATATTGTGTGGCTAGGGACGAAACAAGACGATTTCAGCTGAGGGTGAGTGTTGCTTGCCCGAGCAAAGCGAGGGCCGGCATCACCCTCGGCTGAAATCGTGTTTTGTCCCGTGCCACACACTGTATTTTTCATAATACCTGCATTGAAATTTCACACATTACAAATTTGTCATAACAAGGTAAATATTTTTCATTTGATTCTGCAGGTAACAATTCGAGAGTAGCTGTTTGTGCTTTATCAATAAGATGTTGTGGTGTACTTGAAATTGTCGAATTAATACTTTTTCTCTTGAAACTAATCGCCTTTTTAATTCAATTTACAGTTACGAATACAACAACTGTCAAATTAACTGAGGTTATATGATTTTCATTTAAAGATTGACAATGAACAAATGCGACTTTGCCAGGGATAAAACGATGTAAAAAAGCAAATCCAGCGGGCAGAAACAAGCTTGTGTCTCCCCTAGGGAAGAAACAGGCTTGTTTCTGTCCGACTACACTCGCATTTGTCTGAAATTGTCTTGTTTCGACTGACAAAACAGGCGTTGAAATGCGTTGTTTCAATGCAGGTATTATGAAAAAATATTTTTACCACTACTTCAATATTCGACCTCATAATTGATTGATTGGAGATAGCAATGTGATCTTTTTTCACATTGGAAAATTTAAATATAATATTCAATCAAGTTAAATTTGTTCATTTGTATTAAAAATAAACAGGGCATAAATAGGTATAGGCCAGATATTGAAGTATTGGATTTTTGTGAAAAGAAAAAAAAAACGTAATCCGAGTACACCAATATGATGTCTGAGAATAAACTATCGAAAATGGCTCCAATAAAAATGGTCAGTTGTCTGATATCCAATCCACATGGTAATAAACTCGGATTGCAGTTGAAAAAATTTACATAAAAAAATCCAATTCACCTGTTCTAATAATTGGAATAAAACATAAACTCAAGCTAATAATTACAAAATTATACAAAAACAGTACAAAATATCGAAAAACGAACCACAAAAATTATTAAAAAAATATTTTTGAACCTATAGATCAGCCATATTTTTTTTATATATCAAAAGTTACTCATATGCTTGACGCACACATGTTACTATATCGACAACTATGTAACATTAGATTTTGCACATGCGCAGTTTGAGGAAAATATCTTCCTTGTCGATCAATGTTGTTCCAATGCCGGGAAAACTCCGGTAAAATGCAGTGCAAATACCGTTAAAATACCGCCGTAATTCCAAAAATCCCGATTAATGTCGTCCAAATACCGTAAATACTGTTCAATGCCGTTCAAATGCCGTACAATGCCATCAGTTTGTACACTAAAATGCCGTTGCGGTTTCCCCCTCGGTTAGACGAGACCGCATACATACACTGTATTTTATTGCTAAAACTGATCACATATAATGTTATTCATGATCTGTCAAGTTTATTATGATACTTCATCTCTTCTGATAACCTTACATCATTTCTTATGTATTTTAAAACCTGTCTGGATTGGAAAAAAGACTTTATCAGGCACATTTCTGATAGTATTTTGCATTCAGGCACAAGGCAATACTTATAAACTGACTTTTGAGCTTTTTTAATACTGAAATAAGTTGAGAACGAAAATACCTGTAGTAAACAATGGACTGTAATGTCACTGGACATAGTATTTGACGTCATCAATAGAGCGCGCGGAAATGGCGGCGTTTAAACAGCTCAAAATTATTCTAAATTTCAAATATTTTTTTAAATCTGATTACAGCACTTTTAAACATAACGAAGTAAACAGTGAATTAAAAATATAAAATAAATTCATGAATATACCCTATTGCAATTAAATTAATGTATTCTTTTATTTCAAGGCAAATGAGATTTCTCACGTTATATAACAATAACAAAGCTATTGAAGTATGTGTCAGTTTCCAGAAAAAAACTGTATAGCAAAATGTGTTATTTTTCAGATGTTTGGGACTAATCAAATAATTTGGAGAGAAAAAAATGTGAATGCTGCGCACAATTGTCAAGAGATGGCATTATTATCGACTTACTGGAGAAATGAAGTACCAATCAGAGTGTCGGCAGGCAAGCAGCGAACCAATCGGACACAATTTCCCCCTACTACGTAACAATTACATTTTGCGACAATGAGCTATCATTCGAATGTCTAACAACTGACAGAATATTTTCTAGAATGTTCTCAAAACCAACTTAGTTGAATATTACAATAAATAAGCAAATAGAAAGCAGCAAATATTTTATATTTGTGACTTCCTCACATAATTCTCCATCCTTTTGATTTTTATGATAACAAATGTAGGTTACAGTCATACTGAATCGTTCTAGAAGCTTCTGAGTTCTGAAGACAAACATAGCAATATTAATTATCAAGTGTCAGAAATTCTCGACTTTGGAATGCGGTTTGGCAAAGTTCAACTCCGTCTGGCATTGTTGTCTCATGCAATGCGGTATACACGAAGCATTTCGATTTTCCATCAATGCACACTATTTTACAAATAGTTATTCTCCCAGGAATCTGTTCAGTGGTTAGTTTTCGATAATTCATTATCATGAGTGCATAGAACTTCTATTTGTCTTTAAAATATTAAACAATGACACGAGAAACAATGCAAATTTATAAAACGACCTTTTATGCTAAGAAATGCATAATGCATTAGGATTATCAATCTTTATATAAATGTATCACATTTCACATTGCTTTAGAGAGCGTCTGCTTTTAATAGTGCATTATATTATAGAAGACAGATTATATTACGAGTTAGATTGTACCGACGATTCGATGGGGTAAAAAAAGGCCATGACCTTCTTATAGAAGTGATCGCAAAAAAGTCTACAACAATTTCGAATCTATCACAACGACCACATAATTACTGATGTTGCAATCTCCAACAAATAGTAAAGGGATTTATTCAACCTCAAATATCGCATAAGCTCAACAGGATAAATTCAGTTTGTGATAAAGTGACTCCAATGGGAATAGCGTGAATGAATCATATTGGACATGCAGACTTCATTTGTTATTCCCAGCGTTAAAGGACTTAAATTTGTTTTAATTAAATAATTGAATGATGAGTCATGGCGTGTTTGTTGATTTGTTGCTAAACTAGAAATTAAACCTTCTGCAAAAAAATCAATGGAGTTTTTTAAAGTGATAAACTTGTTTATAAATATTTTCCATAATTGTTTGCTGGAAGATGTCTTCAAAGTTTCACATTACATTTAAAAATATTGCAACGTTTATCAGATTTCAAAATAAAGACACGTCTTTCAAAATTGAAGGGCCGGATTCAACGGTGTTGGGTGAGAACCCGGGAGCAATGAAGAGAAGAAGGCCCCTTACTATCAAATAGAATCGATACACAAAATAATATTTCCCCAATTTTTATTATATTACCATCAACTACATCAAATTTCGCACGAGTCGTATCTGTTCGTTCGCGAATCTTTCATCCGATTGAGTTGCTATAGTTATTGTTGGCACTTTTCTTACTTACTTACTTACTTACTTAATCCTAAAGCCTATCTATCTTTTCAGGTGTAAGGCTGGTGGTTTTTATTTTTCTTGTTCATTCTTCTTCTATTGGTATCCGCTTCCAGATCTCCTTCCATTTTCCTCTCTTTTTGCTCAAGTGGCCTGCTTCCTCCCATTTACAGCCCCTCTTTTTCAGTGCCTTCTTCACTTCTTCTTTCCATGTTTTTCTGGGTCTTCCCCTCTGTTTTGTTTTTGCTGTTCTTGCTTTGTGCACTTTTTTTGTCGTTCTCTCCTCTTCCATTCTTTGTATATGGCCCACCATCTTAATTGTCCTTCTTCTATTATGTTTTCCATCGGTTTTACATTCAGTGTCTCTCTATATACCTTGTTTCTTAACTTGTCCAAAACTGTTTTCCCTTCTATTTTTCTCAGGAATCTCATCTCTGTACTGTTCAATTTACTATGTTGTCTTTCTGTTGTTGTCCAGGTTTCTGATCCGTAGGACAGGATAGGCACAGCTACTTTTTTGTATATTTGTGCTTTGGTATTTCTTTATTTGTTAGTATAGTATTCTTCAAAGCGTTAAAAAGTCTACCTGTGGCTCCTGTTCTTTCGTTTATTGCATCATCTAGTTTTCCGTCATAAGTCAGTATTGTTCCTAGGTATTTGAACTTCTTGACTTGTTCTAACGTTTCTCCTTTTAACTTAATTGTGTGTTTTTCCTCGTTTCTGCTTATGACCATCGATTTGTTTTTATTGCGGTTAATCTTCATGTTAATTTTTTCAAGATGTCTTCTGAATATTTCTAAGTTCTTGTTTAGTGTGTCTTCGTCTTTTCCTATTATTACCATGTCATCTGCACAACATGTCTCTAATATTTTTACGTTTTCCATTTTCCACTTACCTATTATGTATTCTTTCGCTTCCTTTCTTGCTTCTTTTATTGCTTTGTCAATCACTAGTGTAAAGAGTAACGGGCTTAATATGCAGCCTTGTCTTACTCCTTTTGTAGTTTCGAACATGTCTGATGTTTCTTCCTTTGTTCTTACATAATTTTTAGTCTTTTTGTATAAACGTTGTATACCCATTATTATGTTAGTATCTACTTCTCTTTCTCTTAGCGTGTTCCATATGTCTTCTCTATCCACTCTGTCGAACGCCTTCTCTAGATCTATGAAGCACAGATGCACCTTGTCCCCTTGTTTTACTGTTTTCTCACTCACTTACCTCATTATACTTATTGCGTCATTTACTCCTCTGTTTGGTCTGAAGCCATATTGATTATCTTCTAGGGATTTTTCTACTTCGGTCCTTAGTTTCTTCTCTAGGATTCTTGCAAACAATTTCGCCGCTATACTTAAGAGTGTTATTCCTCGGTAGTTTTGGCATTCTTTTATGTCACCTTTCTGTTCATACAGGGTGGGGCAGAAAAACCTATCCGATTTCAAATCCCTTTTTCTCAGAAGAGGGGGCAGGTAGAGTAGTGGGGTAAAAACCGTTAGAAAGCCGGTTTTATGCCATTTGTCAGTAGTCAACATGCCTTGGTCTGGTGAACATCGTGCTTTTGTTATTGAGCGGTTTATCGAATGCGACGGTTCGATAATTGCTACACAACGTGCTTTTCGAATTCATTTCGGACTCGGGCGTCATGATCCTGTTCCACATCACGCTACGATTAAAGTGTGGGTGTCAAATTTTAGACAGACGGGTTCAGCATTGAAAAAGAAGTCGCCTGGACGTCCCAGGACAGCAACAGGACCTGAAAACGTGGCAAACCGTAACGGTCAACAGCGAGCGCTATTGTTTAATGCTGGAAAATTTTCTTAGACCCAAAATGGAAGAAAATGGCGTGGAAAATGTGTGGTTTCAACAGGATGGTGCAACCGCCCACACATCGCGGCGATCAATGGACATTCTCAGGGAACTGTTTCCCGGTCGCCTCATTTCCCTGAGAGGTGATCTTGGCTGGCCGCCGCGCTCACCGGATCTCACTCCATGTGACTTCTTCCTTTGGGGTTACCTCAAATCAAAGGTTTACCAGCATCGACCAAGGATCCTTCTTGCTTTACGAAGGGAAATTGCTCGGGCAATTGAAGAAATTCCTGTGGAAATGACGGTGAAAGTCATGGAAAGCTACCGCGAGCGCCTAAATCAGTGTATCCGCTCCCAAGGACGACATTTGAGTGATGTGCTTTTCAAAACTTAAATTTAAAAATGGCATAAAATTTGCGATATGTTAATAAAAAAATTTTTTTGACAAGTTGACTGGTTTTAATTTTATATCGTTTTGAAATCGGATAGGTTTTTCTGCCCCACCCTGTATATGGGGCATATAATACCTATTCGCCAGTCTTCCGGTGCAATTCCTGAACTAATTACTTTATTGTAAATTTCCTTCAACCTTTCCAGCGCTATATCTGTTGCTTCTTTAAGCATTTCTGCCGTTATCTTATCATGTCCTGGGGCTTTACCTGCTTTGGCTTTCTTTAGTGCTTCTTTTATCTCATCTAGAGTTATTTCCTCATCTTGTTCAAGTTTTTTCTCATGTGGTGTGGATTCTCTCTTTTCCTGTGTACTTTTATTTTCTCTTATATCTTCTCCTTCTAATAGCTCTTTGAAGTACTGTCTCCATGTTTCCATTATCTCTTCCTCTTTTGTCATCAGTTTTCCAATCTTGTTTTTAATATTATGCAACATTTGTGTCTTTCTCTTTCTTGTTTTCTTTATCATCCCGAAGAATAGTTTTTGATTGTCCTCATATGCTGTTTTCATTAGTTCGCCAAATTCTGTCCATGAGTTCTTTTTTGCCTCCATTACGGCATTCTTTACCTTTTTTCTTTCAGCTTTATAGCTTTCATAATTCTTTTCGTTCCTCGTATTTATGTATCTTTTCCATTTCTCTTTCTTCCTCTTAATTGCCTCTTTTACTTCTCCATTCCACCAAAGCGTTTGTTTTATCTCTTTGTTCGTGATTTTTGTTGTTCCGCAGCACTCTTCTGCCGCTGTTATGATGTTTTGTTCAAAAGTTTTCCACATTTCTTCTATTTCCTCTTGTGCACATGTTCCTCTTAGACTCTGGTTTAACTTTTCTTGGTATTTCAGCTTAATGCCTGCATCTTTCAGTTTGTAATATCTTATTTTTTTGTTTGTTGCCTTTCTTTTCTTTTGCTCTGATTCTCTGTATTTTTTGTCTTTAAAGGTCATTGTGACTAGGTAATGGTCGCTTCCTATCTCTGCTCCTCTTCTCACTCTTATGTCTCTTATGTTCGCCCAGCTTTCTTTGCTAACTAGGAAATAGTCAATTATTGATTTTTCCTTTCTACTTGTCACTTCTCTTGTTATTTTATGTATTTCTTTGTGCGCAAAGTGTGTATTTCCTATTATTAGTTCGTTTTCTGTACAGAATTCGATTAATCTTTCTCCGTTTGTGTTCTTTTTGTTTTCTCCATATTTACCTAAGCACCATTCTATACCGTTGTTTTTGTTTCCTACTCTGCCATTTAGATCCCCCATTATTATAACGTTTTTATTGCTTTTATCTACCTGTACTTGTAGTTCGTTGAAGAAGGAGTCTTTTTCCTCCTTTTTTGCGTCCTCATAAGCTATTATTATCGTGTATTTTCCATTGTGCGTCTCTGCATTCATTTCTATTGTTAAAATTCTTTCATTTATATAGTTTTCTTTCTCTATCCATTTCATTAATTCCTCTTTTATTATAAATGCTACTCCTGCTTTAGCATTTTCCTCCATTTTTACTCCCGACCAAAACATCCAGTATCCATTGGTTAGCTTTTTGCATCCCTTTCCTTTCTTTTTCGTCTCTGTTATTCCTATGTAATTTATTTTCGCTCTTTTTAATTCTTCTGTTAATTCCACTTCTTTGTTACTTATGCTCTTTACATTCCAGGTTGCTATTACCCTTAAGCATTCTTTATTACGTGCTTTTTTACATTCTGTTCTTGTATCCTACGGTCAATGTACACATCTCGGGCCAGAGGCCCTCGGAAAGTACACTGTTGACCTCAGGCATTATTGTCCTTTTAACACCCTTGATACCTTAATTATTATAATCATCTGCACCCTGACATTAAGTAGTGCACAAGCCGTATTTGTTCATTCGCGCATCGTTCATCCAATTAAATTGAAACTTACTACACTTGTTGTTGGCTCTTTTGTCAAGGTTTTTATTACTGTACCATCAACAGACATTGGGTGGTACACGAGTCGTATTTGTCCGTTCGCGCGTCGTTCATCCGATTGAATTGAAACTTTGGATTGTTGTTGTTGGCGCTAGCAAGGTCTCGACTAACGTGAAATAGGTGGCGCACTTTCTGTAGTAGTTGTAACCGATATTATAAAGAGAAAAGCTAGATTTTTAGCGCATTTTTTGGAAAAAAGCGCTATTATATTCACTTTGGCTGTCTGGCTGGCTAGCTGGCGTGACGCTGAGTTCTCAGCAACTACACCATTCACAGACTTGAAACTGGTACTAAATAAAAGCTGCTGTTTCGTAGGCTTGCACAAATTGCTTTAATTCAAGCTCAGTGATTGTGGAAGATCAAATTATTCAATTACTTGTTTCACGTGAAACAATGCTCATAGATATATATGACATTAGAGATATGGCAACTAAAGTTTATTCAAGTAGATAAAAATTTAGTTAAAACTTTAGCCGTGGGTGTCACTATTATTATGTACAGTTGTCAAATCTGTTCGGGATTAATTCAATGATTTGTTTGACGCGAATTTAAAGCTTATTAGAATGAATTATTATTATTGGATGAAAATTTGTTTACTTTTGGTGTATTTTTTTATATAGCTTTGATAAAGATCAAATTATCATTTTGAGGAACAGCACTTGACCTCCCGTCAGTCAATAACTAAACAATGAAGAATAAAAGGTATTTTTGAGTTTGTACATGCATAAATTAGGTACCTATCAAATAGTCAACTTGAAACTAGTACTTAATGGAAGCTGCTGTTTCGTAAGTTTGCCCAAACTGCTTGATTTCAAGCTCAGGATTTGTGAGAGATGGTAATTTGCGAAATCTCTGAAGTAACAAGCATTCATGAGCTGTCAAAAATGCGCTTTCATCATCTAGATGATTCTTCAATTTTTTTATCTGTATTTTGTTTGTATTTTTGTTTGCATTTAATAAACTGAAAAACTACTGGACTCATTTTGAAATTTCTTTCACCAGTAGAATCTTATATTAACACTCAGTAACATGGGTTAATTTACTGCGAAAACTCAAATAATGTAACCCAAGATTTAAAAAAACGACCTATAAAATTCCTCACATTGCGTGCACAACTCATTTTATTAAATACTGATGAATCTATTTATATACAGATCGAGGCACTGAACAACAAATTTTGACAGCTGTCGTTATGTTTCAATTATCAAATGTGATATTATTTTTAATAATTGAATTGAATATTATAACGTGCGAAAGTGTCATAGTTCGTAAAAATAAAATAGGCCTTTAATCCATCTGTTGTTTGGGCGGAGTCTGTTATTTCTTTACGACATTCGAGAATAACGTAGAAATTTCTAGATGTTTGGTTTGCGTATATATAAGGGCGAACAACCTAGTGAAGAGTGAAATAAAATGAATATTCAGTGCGTGATTAGCTAAGTGCAGAGCGTGATAAATAAATAAGTTGTTGCAAATAAATATTGGTGGCTTTGTAGTTAAGGTTTAATAATAGTGCTTGGTAGCTGATAAAAATGTAAATACTAGTATCTACTATATTTTAGATTATTCCCTCGACCTTCCAAACTATCTAATGAGTTAAACTTCCAAGCAAATCTTATTCTATTTTTATCAAAACCACCTCAACTCTTGAACCGAATAATTACTTTCCTCACGCAAGATTCACGAAATTCTGATTATAACTGAGATTTGTAGATATGTCAATATTAAAACAACCAAAATCCCTTCTGTGATAGAACAATAACATATTGAAATCCAGGATTTTTGAATGTAAATAGAATTGCGCCAGAGCGATCTATATTTGCCTTTCATTTTACATATGAGGCCCAGAATAGCAAAGTTCAATTTTAAAAATATCGGATTGAATTCTATTAATAACTATTGGAATTATTCTAAAAATGGATTCCGATTGAATATTATTTCCGAATTGCTGAGTGCTGACGCAAACAGATTTCATTCAACCCTGATAGTATTTGAAGGAGTTTGATAAATCGAAATTTAGTCAGGAATATTAATACAATTTAATTTAATCAAATGTTAACGCAATGTTGATTTCGCTTTCAACTTTTGCTAATAGAAATTCAAATGGGATCCACTTTAGAATATTATTATTCCATTACAGTAGTTTAACTGTTGTTTCCACTCTTCATTGTAACTTAACATGTATGAGATGACCCCAATCTTCTTATTATCCCTAGCTGGCATTATTAAAGGACCCTTCATGGCCGATATTTCTTTCTAAAAATAGAATACATTATGTGCTACAATGAGATAAGTAATAATTTTCACTTCTCGGATCAATAATTTCAAACAATTTTCTGTCCCTAGCTACGTCGGAATTTAATTTGAAAGTAATTACCCTAAAAAACAATTATAATTACTCCCAAAAAAGTTTTCTTCATTAGTATTCTCGTGTCATTCGTCTGCTTTGTTCGGATTTACGACGCAATTCACTGACTAGTCTGCAAAATTTGACTACAGATGAAGTTAGTTTTCGCCAGATGTGTCTGTTCTCATCTAATGCAAATTGTAGTCGCTTTTTCAACATTCAAAGTTACATTGAAGGCGCAACATCTGAGTAAAATAGGTTCAATAACCCCAGCTACTGGTGACCAACTTGCATCTTGATATTTCTCAAAGATTCTTATTCATTTAATGCATTGAAGTTTTCACTTTTTGTTATCGCAATATCTGCTGTTCCAATTTGGCAAAATGACATGTATTTATTAATATAACTACGAAATATAAACACAAATTAATGTTTTGGATTTATATTAACCAGGAAATATTACGTCATCATTTATAGCTGAAATCATGAATCATGATTTTTAATTACTGATGCTATAACTAGTCAAAATAAATACATTTGTTGTTGATACATTATTTTCAATATATATCAATGGAGACTGAAAATTATAAACTACATAATTCGTCAACAAATCTACACTTTTCTTCCATGACCTTGAATTTTACGCTACGTCCATCATTTTTATTAGTCTACAAAGACTGACCAATAAAACGTTCAACTTTTTACTGTAAAATATTTGACCTTTAACTGCACATCTTTCATTTTATTTGTTTACAGCTTTGAGCTTCTGGTCTTTTCTTTACAAACAAAACTGTTTAGAAATTCTGAGTGGGAGACTTGTTCCGCTAGATAAAAAGTTTTTCGAGAGAAGTTGTGCTGGAAAATAATTAACAAAATATTTGATTATTATCTATAATGAATCACACCCAATAAAACTGAAATAAATTCTGATATTTAGTACACATTATCATTTATTTGGATTCGCTATTCAATTTATTGTAACTGTAATCCTAGTTAGTATTGACCAAGTCGATGTTCAATTGTCGGACGTGATTGACAGCCTATGGTTACTAGATGTTCGGTGGTTGCCAGGCATCAACTGTTAGACAATTGATTGAATGTTGGATTAGGTATATAAGAGCGATATTGTAATTTACACTGTAACCGGTAAAAAAATAAATTATTCACAATAAAATTTGTGACAATTTTAATATCACACCCTGTATAATAAGAAATTTGGTAAATTATTGACCTGCCATTTTGGTTGCATTATAGTAGATGGCATTGCTGCAGATTTTTATTTCTGCTTGCCATGATCATGAACTTCATTTCATTGTGCCGCTGGCTTACAAGTCCAATCATAAACGAGTTCCAATAAAGACAAAACACGTGTCTACAGTTTATAGTTGCCGTCATGTTTAGGACGATGTTGTAAGAACCGACTCTAAAATTTGTATTTTTGTGAAATACTCAGGAGTTTTTAATAGTTTATCATTTAAATGGAATATAGAGAACATGAATAACGAGGAAATACATTGAAAAATTGGGAAACAATCTAAAAAACGAAAAAGTAAAAAAAGAAGAAAATAGGGAAAGAAAACAGGAATGCGAAAAATAGGGAAACTTGATTTGATGAAGAAATTAAAAAATACATAAGTGCCAATTCACAATGTGCGTAACCGTAAACATAAACGTAAAGTTGAACTAATGTATTTCAATGCCCGTGTTTACAATATTCTTACGTATTTCTTACGTTTATGTCTTGACATAAGAGCTACGTAATGAAAACGTAAAGTTGAGATAAATTCAACTTTATGCTATATTTACGTACGAGACAACTAATAGCGCATGCGTCAACTTTAAACACATGTTTTCATCTGACAGTTGACAACACCCTGGATCGAAATATGCTTTGAATATGATTGTCACAATTCATAAAAAAACAACAATATCTTCCTCGTCTTAATATTTCTCTAGTTGGCGACTTTTATAACGCAGTTTCAATAATAATGAAACAATCGCAAGATTTTTTTCAGACATCATACAATAAAACAAAACAAACTAAACTCCAAACTGTGAAAGTGAAACCAAAGAAAAACAGTAAACACGAAACAGAATCGAAATCAACAGAATATTTGAAAATGACAGTCAGAGAAATCAACACAATACATCAATAATCCTAATTTGTACCAACGTAAAATGAAAAAAAACAAGTCTTACGTTTATGTTTTTACGTACTCCTTATGCTTACGCACGTTGTGAATTGGCACTAAAGGTAAATACGAAAAGTTAAGGAACAAATGTAATGAAAATATTAGAAAAAATAAAAGAATATGGATAGAGAAAAAAGTTATAGTCATTGAAGAAAAAAGATTGTATAGAAACACAAAGAAATTCTATGAAGAAATAAACGAAATAAAGCTAAAACATACGGAATAAAAGACAAAAAAAGAATTTCGTCAGAAAATGGTCAACAATATAAGAAAATGTAGAAGTGAGCGAAGTAAATGAAATAATAAAAAACATGCAAAACAATAGATCACCAGGATTAAATTAACATAAAACTAATAAAATATGGAGGTAAAATAGTCGTACAGCAAATGCATGAGCTTATACTAGAAATATGGAGAAGAGAAGAAATGCTTAAAGATTAAGAAATAGGACAAATAATAACTATAAACAAAAAAGGATACCAGTAAGTATGTCAAAATTATTCTCAACTATTCTTCGTTTTTTTTTTGTCATTTTTTTCGCGGAGTATAATGTTATTAATCTTACTATGGTTCTATATATTCTTATTTTTGTAGTTTTAGATATAATTTTACTTTGTAGAAGTTTTCTGTTTGCCTTATTTTTTCTTTTATTTCTATTTCTCTGTCTCCTTTGTTTGTTAACAAAACTTTTAGGTATTTAAATCTATCTAATTGCTCATATTTGAACTCTCCTATTTTAATTATATTTTCTTCTACCTTATTCCCAATTTATTTCTAGCCCTATTTTATTTCCTTCTTTTATTATTTCTTCCAGTATTTCTACAATCACTTTTCTATTCTCTACTACAATTGTAGAGGAATCACACTTCTAAACACAGTTAACAAAATAATGTCGACATTAATACACTAACAAATGTAACAAGAAGGACCATTAAATCCATGGCAACTTTAAAAGACTTGCAAGTACCAGGAAAATTGAGAAGATTAATAGGTATGACCATGAAAGGAGCAAAAATAAGCATAAATACTCGAAAAGGAGAAACAGAAGAAATAATAATAAATAAAGGAGTAAGACAAGGCGATGCCTTATCAGCCAACTTATTTAATTTAGCCTTAGAGCACGCAATGATGAATATAATAAAGGGAACACTCAGAACAAGAGCAGATGACATAACAATTATAGTAAAGAATAGAAAAGTGATGAAAGAAATACTGGAGGAAATAATAAAAAAAAGGAAGTTTTGTTAACGAACAAAGGAGACAGAGAAATAGAGATAAAAAAAAGGCAAACAGAAAACTTCTAGAAATTAAAATTATATCTAAAACTACAAAAATGAGAATATATAGAACCATAATAAAACCAACTGAAACAATGACAATGACAAAAAAGAACGAGGAACAGTTGAGAATAACTGAAAGGAAAATAATAAGAAAAACATTAGGACCAACAAAAATAACAGATACAGAATATAAAATAAGAATGAACCACAAAATTGAACAACAACTAAATGGAGAAGACATAGTGACAAAAATAAAACAACAAAGGATAAAATGGCTTGGTCATGTATGCAGAACTAGCAAGCAAGATACAATCGAGTCAATAATGCAGTGAAGCCTTAGAAGCAAAAGAAGAAAGCCAAGATCAACGTGAATAAAGAAGTAGAAGAAGACTTAAGATCAGCGAGAATTTGAGATTGGAAATACAAAACAGAAAACAGGCAAATATGGGGCAACATAGCCAAGAATATTTGAATTTGTAATGGAGAACAATTCCCTCAAAAAAAAGAATTTAGAATGCTTCGTTAAAAGCGGCGCAACTCTTCAATGAACGTTATACTATGGACAATTTTTGGGTCAAATCGTAGTTAAGAAAAAAAAAACCTTCATTAAATTGAGATATTTTAAAGACTCAATGTCAGCCAAAATGAAAATACGCGAAAAAATTCTGGCGATTTCAAGTGGGTGAAGTCGTAATTATTATGTACTAATATTTCAGGGACAGGTAGAAAATAAAAGTGAAAACAGTTAGAAATTGTGAATGATGTTCACGAGGTAAGTATTCAATTTTAAAGTGGTATTTGTACAACTTTTAGTCATTTGAAAAGCGTTCCCGGAATGACGTTCAGGAGATAAATATTCAGTTTTAAAGTGATATTTGTTATAATTTTAGGTCAATTCAGAAACGTTCCCGGAATGACGTTCACGAGGTAACTTGACATTTTAAAGTGATATTTAGTATAACTTTTGGTCATTTGAAGAGCGTTCCCGGAATGACGTTCACGAGGTAACTATTCATTTTTAAAGTGATATTTAAGATAAAACACAAAATAAAGTATCTTTCGCTTTCTTCTAATTCTCAGAATGAGGGAATCAGATTGCTTCTTTTTCTGCTTTACTCATTAAAAAAACTTTCTTTGCGTGATATTAATTTTAGATGGCAGTAACCTTGAAGTTTTTTCTAAAACCTGGAGCTTTCGTGAGAGCAAGCAATTAGGAAAATAAAAAGGATTATATTTTCATGAAAGATTTACATTTGAAAGGACTCCCGTTATTTAATACAGAAATATACAGTCTTGATATCTACAGTAGTGAAAGGCATCGCTCTTTTTCGTCTATCGACTGTCAAAATTCCAAGCAGAAATTACCGCATGGGCGTTATGTCTTCAGCTATTTATTCCAGATTACAATCTATTTTATTCTTTTTCTAAATTAAGTTTGCCATTCAACACCATTGCATGAGTGAATTTCAATTCTGATTTTGATTTTATTGCAGTTTTCGGGCCGCTATGAGCTGTGCTTGGTGTGACACTAGTTTTCGCAGCACACTAAGCAATCTGCGACACTTATTGCTTATTACAGATATACGATGTTCAAGAAAATGGTTGCTAAAAGGGTTTTAAGGCCGCGGTGTTCTAAACATGCTCGAAGAACTACACTGAGAAAACTAGACTGCGTCACTCTAGTGATTAGAAGTATAAGTGGTAAAGTTCAAGTGGTGAAAATCAAATGAATTTATCAACAAATATAATTCAATTAAGATGAAAATACATTTCTTAACCTCAAAATCCAAGAAAATGCTCAAACTTTCGTTTGGTGCTAGAAGTATATGAATAAATTTTTCGCTTTCTAAATAGTCTTGCAGCACAAATTTGGAATTGGAATCCATATTATTCACTTTAACAAAACTTTCTTGATATGGGAATGTAGTACGTCCTAATTGCTTGAGTTTTGCTTAGTGTTGTGTGAATTAGGCCCAATCATTTTAAACTGGTGAACTATATACTGATTTTTAGCGCATTTTTAGCGCATTTTTCCGAAAAAAGCGCTATTATATTCACTTTGGCTGGCTGGCTGGCTGGCTGGCGTGACGCTGAGATCTCAGCAACTATACTATTTACAGACTTGAAACTGGTACTAAATAAAAGCTGCTGTTTCGTAGGCTTGCACAAATTGCTTTAATTCAAGCTCAGTGATTGTGGAAGATTAAATTATTCAATTACTTGTTTCAAGTGAAACAATGCCCATAGATATATATGACATTAGGGATATGGCAACTAAAGTTTATTCAAGTAGATAAAAATTTAGTTACAACTTTCGCCGCGGGTGTCACTATTATTATGTACAGTTGTCAAATCTGTCTGGGATTCATTCAATGACTTGTTTGACGCGAATTTGAAGCTTATTAGACTGAATTATTATTATTGGATGAAAATTTGTTCACTTTTGGTGTATTTTTTTTTATATAGCTTTGATAAAGATCAAATTATCATTTTAAGCTACAGCACTTGACCTCCTGTCAGTCAATAACTAAACAATGAAGATTAAAAGGTATCTTTGAGTTTGTACATGTATAAATTATGAACCTATTAAATAGTCAACTTGAAACTAGTACTAAATGGAAGCTGCTGTCTCGTAAGTTTGCCCAAACTGCTTGATTTCAAGCTCAGTAATTGTAAGAGATGGTAATTTGCGAAATCTCTGAAGTAACAAGCATTCATGAGCTGTCAAAAATGCGCTTCCATCATCTAGATGATTCTTCCATTTTTTGTAAAGAAGCGCTATTATATTCACTTTGGCTGTCTGGCTGGCTGGCGTGACGCCGAGTTCTCAGCAACTATACTATTTACAGGCTTGAAACTGGTACTAAATAAAAGCTGCTGTTTCGTAAGTTTGCACAAATTGCTTCAATTCAAGCTCAGTGATTGTGGAAAATGAAATTATTCAATTACTTGTTTCAAGTGAAACAATGCCCATAGATATATATGACATTAGGGATATGCCAACTAAAGTTTATTCAAGTAGATAAAAATTTAGTTACAACTTTAGCCGTCTGTGTCACTATTATTATGTACAGTTGTCAAATCTGTCCAGGATTCATTCAATGACTTGTTTGACGCGAGTTTGAAGCTTATTAAAATAAATTATTATTATTGGATGAAAATTTGTTTACTTTTGGTGTATTTTTTTATATAGCTTTGATAAAGATCAAATTATTATTTTAAGGTACAGCACTTGACCTCCCGTCAGTCAATAACTAAACAATGAAGATTAAAAGGTATTTTTGAGTTTGTACATGCATAAATTATGTACCTATCGAATAGTCAACTTGAAACTAGTACTAAATGGAAGCTGTTGTTTCGTAACTTTGCCCAAACTGCTTGATTTCAAGCTCAGTGATTGGGAGAGATGGTAATTTGCGAAATCTCTGAAATAACAAGCATTCATGAGCTGTCAAAAATGCGTTTTCATCATCTAAATGATTCTTCAATTTTTTGTTATAGTTTATATTATTTTTAGCTAATATGTACTGCCATATGTGGCTACAAATCTTGAGTTTTTTATTTTAAATGCAATTGAGATTAAATGATTTATTTCTTGTTTTATGCTTTCCTTCATAAATCAACCAGTTTAATTGCTAGGAAAATGGCTGAATATTTTATTAATCACGTTAGTACTTATTGCGAAATTTTCCAGCCAATGAAATAGAATCTTTTGCACGTGTTTCTAGTCCTTGAATATCTGTAATTATATTCTTAGTCTTACAACTTTATTTATTTCCTTTTGTTCCATTTGTTTAATGTTTTGTCGGACAGTTGGCGGTGTATTTTATCAAGAAACAATGCAAGAAGAGGTAATTTCGACTTCTGGGTCATCCTCATTACATAAAAAAATATTTTTGGAAGAAAAGAGACGAGATAATTATATTGAACATTATAAAGCGATTACGGAAGATGATAGGATTCTTTTTTGATGCAAAAGAATTCGAAACTAGAACACTCAACATTAGTGGTTGATGAATATGCCAAAATATATCTCAAGAGCGATTTTTTAACCTCAAACATCCAAAAAGCATATTATTAGAAATAGGGTGTATTCATGAATTTATTTTATATTTTTAATTCACTGTTTACATCGTTATAACATAGTGAAAAATATAAATTATGTTTAAAAGTGCTGTAATCAAGTTTAAAAAAATATTTAAAATTGAGAATAATTTTGAGCTGTTTAAACGCCGCCATTTTCACACGCTCTATTGATGACGCCAAATAAAATGTTCAATGACATTACAGTCCATTGTTTACTACAGGTGTTTTCGTTCTCAGTTTATTTCAGTATTAAAAAAGCTCAAAAGTTAGTTTATAAGTATTGCATTGTGCTTGAATGGAAAATACTATCAGAAATATACCTGGTAAAGTCTTTTTTCCAATCCAGACAGGTTTTAAAATACGTAAGAAATGCTGCAAGGCTATCAGAAGAGATGAAGTATCATAACAAATTTGACAGATCATGAATAACATTATATGTGATTAGATTTAGCAATAAAATACAGTGTGTGTGTATGCGGCTTCGTTTATCATTTGCTCGTTTCAAATTAAACAAAAATTTTAGGTTATGTTAACTGCTCATCATATTTCGGATTGTATTTATTGAAATAGCGTACATAATGTGTTATTATTGAATAATTACTTTGCAGTGCTCACTCTTTTTACTTCACGGACGTAAGATTTGGATTTGGAAGAAAATAAGACGACATCATGAATAGATCTATTCTTGATTATCCGATTGTGCTTTTACAAAATCACTTTGTCTTAAATAATTTATAATCTTACTAGGATGCTAAAATTACACTTAAACAATAAATGAATTTACAACACACACGTTAAAACTATGTTTTCCAATCAAAAGCCTGCAATGCCATATTAATGTAAGCAGTGCGCATAGTATTTGACGTCACATTTCGTTTTAACCACTGATGTTGCGTTTTAGAACTTTGAATTTCCCGCACTCAATTTGCATTTTTATTTATCAATTTTAAGCAATTGAAAAGATAGTAAATACCAAAATGATGGTTTCGTACAAAAGTCCAGCCAATATGAATTCGGAAAAAAAATATTTGTACTAAATTTAAATTTTATGCATATTCCCTATTATTGCCTTGAACATATTCTCTGATAATTGTCTTCATTTTGAAATTATTCATGATTTTGTTCAATATTAATACTCTGGCAAAAAATAAAAATTCGATTTTCAAAATGCGTATAATTCTGTCTGGTTCATTAAATAATCATGCTATAAATCAAGTTATTAATAAAACGTGAATTGGCACAATTAGATTATCGTTCATTTTGATGTGAATGAACTTTATATAAAACATACAAACAATTGAAATTTATTCCTTCAAGTTGAAATACTGAAAATCACTCAATGATTCTCCTAATATTTATTTTCAACTTCAATATTCTATTAATTCCGTTTCATTTAAGTTACTTCAAATAATTTTATTTGTTTTGTAAACAATCATTTATTTATTTTTGTGATCCTTTTATGCTTAAAGAACGTTGTAAATTTTGACAAAACTACAAAGCTTAAGCCTAAATTTAGTAAGTTGTAAAATGTATAGTAAATTATAACAAAATGTTTGCATTAAATTTAATTTATAACAGTTTAGAATAGTAATTTATGGAACTAGTATGTAAACTTCGAAAACAAAAGTCCGGATGTCTTATTGCTTGTTTACACACGTGCCGCAGGCTGCACAATATCGACAATTAGTCAACAAAGCAAGGAAGCACATTTTTTAGCGCATTTTTTGGAAAAAAACGCAATTATATTCACTTTGGCTATCTGGCTGGCTGGCGTGACGCTGAGTTCTCAGCAACTATACTATCTACAGACTTGAAACTGGTACTAAATAAAAGCTGCTGTTTCGTAGGTTTGCACAAATTGCTTTAATTCACGCTCAGTGATTGTGGAAGATTAAATTATTCAATTACTTGTTTCAAGTGAAACAATGCCCATAGATATATATGACATTAGGGATATGGCAACTAAATTTTATTCAAGTAGATAAAAATTTAGTTACAACTTTAGCCGTGGATGTCACTATTATTATGTACAGTTCTCAAATCTGTCCGGGATTTATTCAATGACTTGTTTGACGCGAATTTGAAGCTTATTAGAAAGAATTATCATTATTGGATAAAATTTTTTTTTTCATATAGCTTTGATAAAGATCAAATTATCATTTTAAGGTACAGCACTTGACCTCCCGTCAGTCAATAACTAAACAATGAAGATTAAAAGCTATTTTTGAGTTTGTACATGCATAAATTATGTACCTATCAAATAGTCAACTTGAAACTAGTACTAGATGGAAGCTGCTGTTTCGTGAGTTTGCCCAAACTGTTTGATTTCAAGCTCAGTAATTGTGGGAGATGGTAATTTGCGAAATCTCTGAAGTAACAAGCATACATGAACTGTCAAAAATGCGCTTTCATCATCCAGATGATTCTCCAATTTTTTTTTTATTGAATTTTGGGATTTGACCTTGATTGTTAGTCTCTATGTTGACTTTTTGACACATTCCCAGCTTGGAAAGGTATAACAAGAAAGTCGTTGGTTTCTATAATAATAATAATATTATTTAAAAATAAAATAGAATGAAAATGAAAATTAAATCATTTGATGTAGAAGCATATTCAATTTAAAATAAAGTTTCAACATAGAAAAAATTTCTGGTATGCTATTATGACTGTAAAAAAAGCAATGACGTCAAAAATTTATGTTTCCGTGCGACACAGATAAAATTTTCAATTTCCTTGTTTTTTTGAACATCAGAGAAGTTTTTTCTACTCTTCAGAATTCTTAAAAATTTATAGATCTAAGACAGAGGACCTCCCAGAAAGAATCGAGAAATTATTAAAATGCTCGCTATTTATAATCGATGAATGAGATTCGTTACGTGTTCTCAAATTCGAGATCAAATGTGAGTAAAGTTTATTTTTAATGGGAATCTAGAAATTTTGCGTCATGTATTTTATAGATGATTTGTAAAAACTAAATATAGATTTGACCGTTTGAAATTTTTGATATTGTAACAGAGTTTTTGTTTCTTCCAAATCTAAAACCGATTTCTACACCACCATTTTACATAGAGTGGCTTAGTGAAATTCATCAGTAAAATCCAAGCTACAAGTTTTCGGATTTGTGTGCCACTGGAAATGAAGATATTGTAACGAATTTAAGTCTATAAATTAGTCATTAGAATTATGGTGGAAATATTTCACATCAAGAAATAGAAGCGAATATATTTGTTTCCTAGAAAATTGTTGGTACCTTCTAGCGCTTTCTAGAAACGCCTGGAAGTTTGCGGGAAAAACGTTGTGGAGAGAGACCCACGGTATATATTCGCTGATTCAACAAAGAGGATTATTGATTTTGGCTCAGAGACCTTATAATATGGACTGCTAGTAGTTTAAATAAATTGTGTTATTTAAAATAAATCAATATTGACATAAGTAATTAGAGTTAAGTTAAAGTGTAGTGATTAGTTTAAATTAGAATTATTTATTAGAAATAGTGTTAGTTATCTAATTCATTATTTTAATAAATCATAAAAATAAATAGTAGTGTTTAGTAACTTTTTCTCCCTTAATTAAAATAAATAACGTTACAATATTTTTAAAGAAATACAGATATTTCGCAGTAGATACGTTCATGTAATCTATGAATAAACACTTGGAAGTACAGCTATTCCACAGAAAATACAGATATTCCCAAGGGGAGTTTTTCTCAGGAGAGAGAAACATTCCGCAGCAGATAAAGGCATTCCACAGGAAATATAAGTATTCCAAAAGAATTACACAAAAAATACGTATTTATAATCCAAAGGCATTCGCTTAAAATTACAAGATATTTCTCAGGAAGAAGCAGTATTATATTGCAAATATAAAAGTTCCACAGGATATATAATAGGGCAAGATCTCAGGCCCGCCAGACGTTACTTATTTTCTGAGAAACAAAATGTGTGGAATAGAGTACTATTAGTATGTATTTTGATCATACGCATACTTGCTAGCTTGGGCCGACGGCCAATTTACAGATACCATGTGCTAGAGGAACGTTAAGACATTACTCACTTTTCTTCAAGTTTGAATGCTGACTTGTACATTTTACAGAATATAGTTAAAAATTGATAATCAATACTGCCAGACAGTTTCCATCGGCGGTAATTTTTGCTAGACGCTTTAAAACTCGCAGAAAAATGACAATCTCACGTATTGACTCATATATATGATACTCAGGTAACAATTTCAATATTTTTTGTGAACATCCTGACCAAAAGAGAGTTGAATGCTCATAGATACTTTGCTTCATATCAAGCGTACAAATAATAACCTCGCGCTCATACTCATAACGAAATTTTAATAATGTCTGGCTGATGTTTGGCCCCTACAATTGGTCTGGCTGCTATCAAAAAGTATTGAAATTGTACCCTGAGTACAGTATATAAAAATTAGGACTCAGGCTATAAGTAAGATTCAGCTATTTTTGCGAGCTTCAAAGCGTCTAGTAGAAATTACCTCCAATGGAAAGTGTCTAGCAGTGTTGATTCTCAATTTTTAACAATATTCTCTTGAACATACATAAAAATCAGCATTCAGACTTAAAAAAAAAGTGAGTAATTTTTTAACGTGTCTCTAGCATCTGGTATCTGCAAATTGGCCGTCATCTCAAGCTAGTAAGTAAGCGTACGATTAAAGTACATACTAATACTTCTCTATTCCACATATTTTGTTTCTCAGAAAATAAGTAACGTCTAATTGACTTAAAATAAAAACATTTCATTTACCTAATTCAATCTTTTTAACTATGTAAGCAATTATTGGTGCGCCACTGGGATATCTTTGACAGGCTGATTTATTACTCTCTCTCATTCTGAAATGGAGTACACAACAGATTGAAAAGTGAGCTTGCTTGAAATAAATTACAAATTTAGCAGATTTATCCGCGTTGAAAATATATGCTAAAATTAAATTAAATTTTTCTCGGGGTTGAAAGTCTTTTTCACTCTCTAACAATGGAAAAAAAATATTCTCCTACAGGTTTCAGATGAAAATATATATTGTTCATAATTTATGTTTGTTTTTATTACATATTACGTGCGTAAACCAATAGAAAATTTGCATTTCTGATAAACCGCAAGAAAACTTAAGCAGTTCATAATTAATTACTAGGTCGATAAGCTAACTAACGACTTACCAACGTAATTCAGTGCACACAGTTTTCTAAAGAATGGGAGCAACATTCAAAATCAAGGCATTAGAGTTACACGCATATTAGATTCGCATGATATTTACGTTTTAAAAATGAACATTTATCACAAAATATTTGATATATTATTATTTTTCTTGATATGCACACAGCATTAAACACACTCTTCCTTCGTTGGTAACCAGATCAGGATTATTGCTTGAGCCCAGCCGTTGGTAACCTGGCAAGGGTCACTACAGCCCAAAGCTGCTCGCTGCTCCATTGGACTACAGCCCGAAGCTGCTCGCTGAGCCGTCGGCATCCAACCACAGTCGCATCACACTTCAAGCCGCATCATAGACACTCCATTCTCGCGCCTTTAGCGCCACACAAACACTCAACTCACACACCTAGTAACTCAACTCACACACCTAGTAACTCAACTCCATCAACTCTGTAATACTCACGCCTTGACTATTTGGACGATAAAACTAAACTGACGGAATAACTTGAAACTCATCATCCAGTTATTAGAATTAATAGACTGATAGACTTATGAAATCGGGTGATGATAATTTTATCTCTTGTAACACACTAAAAAACAATTTCCATCGAATTGACAGAAATTGATTGATGTTTCAAACCTCTCTATTGTCTACTGGCAATTTAAATTAACGATTGCGGCGCAGCTATAGCTGCGATAAAATGACCGCCCTATGAAAGATTTGACAGGTGACAGTTAATTATGCTTTTGTGTCGGCTTCAAATTAATATTAAATATGAACTCAACTATTTGTTCAAATACTTTGTGCTCAATGAATCTACTCTCTATTCTTTTTTTATTACCGATTTCAGCCGCTAGAAAGTAATATTAAAAAATTGGTATTCTGATTTCGCAATGCATCATGGAAAAAGTGTCAAGTGGTGGTGCTGCCACCAATGTTTTGAATACTACGTGACCTATATTCCATGTAAATCAACTGTTATTCACAATTATATTACAAGAGATAGCTGAAAAGTTCAATACAATTATACAACATAATTAAATATTGATTGCCTTTATTACTACGGATAATGAGGTAGCGAAAATGTTGAATTGTCAAAAACAGGGTGTACTCAAGACACAATACGATTACAAATTATAATTAACTGAGTCTCTGGATACAGGAATCTCAAAGAAAGAGTCCTTCAAATTTCAATCAAATATAATTAATTATTAAACTCCATTATTAACAGAAATATCAATTATGATATGCAGAGGCTGTTGTTAAACCATTGCTAATTGAAATTGAGCCTCCAAGCTATGTTTCCATATTTAATCATTATTCTTGAACCTACCTAAAATTATTAGTAATAATTAAACTATCTGACTTATCGTACAATAAGTCACCTTTCCCTAACAGCTGGTTAGTTGTACACCTTGAAAATAATGACACGTCAGCTACTAACGGTAAGTAAAATTGTTGACATTGAAAAAACTATGAACGGAAATGTAACAAAGAAAGTTTTAAACTATTTAAAAGAAGTTCACGAACCTGCAGTGAGTAATAATAATCTAGTTGTACTGATAAGCTCAGAATGCAGTTTTGTTATTAATTTTGTTACTAAATACTAAAAAAATTCATTAAATTGCATTGATTAGTTCTCCCTGTGGTTTTACTTTATTATTACTCTGTAATTCTTAGCTCCACCCACTTCAAACTCTGTATTTTGAGTTGATTTCTTTTTGGTTTTGCATTACGTATGTCTCCGTTGGATAATCTTTATTGCATAACTTTGATTCGGTTTTGCTTATTGTTTTCACTTTATCTTAAGGTCGTATGACACGATGCATAATTTCTCTCAAAATTATGTACATTTTGGTGCTTCAAAATTATGATCAAAAAAATGTTCTATGGCATACATCAAAATACTTTCAAAAAAATGTTCAAAAAGTTATACAAAAAAAATGTAGGACTCGCTCTATATTCTTACAAATTTTCCTTCAAAATGTGCGCAATACGAATGCGCATTGGCATAAATAAAGATTCTCATTTGTTTGACATTTTATGCCCATATATGAATTGTTGTTGTTGTGAGAGTTATGATTATTCTAGAAATATCGTGCTCCGGAGATGAAATCATAATTTTAATTGAGGAATTTCATTTCATCCATTTTGATATTTTTATTCAATCTGTCAGTTGTCACGGGAAGTAGCTTGTGCGCAGATGCGCGAACACTCAAAATGTGCGCAGTATGAATGCGTACTAGCATAAATCTACATTCTAGTCTGTTTGACAGTTACCTTTTGTGTACATTGTTGGTTTGAGATATTATTTTTTTCAACAATCACTATTATCGACGATATCAATAATAATTTAAAATGCTCCACAAATATTCTATCATCTATCTTAATATTTTTGTTCAATCTGACAGTTGTCACGTGAAGTAACATGTGCGCAGATGCGTGAACAGATTAATGTACAAAATTTTGTAGTAGTGACATACAGGCCGTCAAAATAATGTTCAAAAAATTGTAAAAATTTTTGTTAGAAATTTTGTTCAAAATTATGAACATATGAGACTATTGAAAATATGCTTCGGACAAAATCGATGTTTGTCATCAACTCTTTAATCTGTTTGAAAGGAACAGAAGAGGCTTTTGAGGAGAAAGCAAAGATTGTTTGCGGAAGGAAGAACAAAGTATAACAGATGATAATATTGGCTAGAACAAACAAAGCTCTGAAGCAAAATGCTAATATGAAGAATACGATAGGATGATAATGACGGAGGACAAAGAGCAAGAAAATTAATTTGGCTTCAGGACAAAAAAATAATAGGTTTTGAAATATTACAACAAAAATATGATAATAGAATAGCAAGATAACTAAGAAATGAAATGATATGCAGAAAAATATGGCAATGATAAATAACGAGTAGAAAGAATTAAACTGATCACAGTTTCAAAGGAATTTTCTGCTGACGGAACGAATCATGGAAGAGATAGATAGTCGATAAAGGGTTTCGCAACTGGTGAAACGTAAGGAGAATTATCATCCCACACATTTGACTTTTTATTGTGAATATATTTGAAAAAGGAAGTAAAGTCTGCAAACTCTTTATTAGGTACATTCAAGATAACAAAGAATATTGGGCTATTTTTAAATATGGGTAAAAAAAATGGAAGAATCATCTAGATGATGCAAGCGCATTTTTGACAGCTCATGAATGCTTGTTACTTCAGAGATTTCGCAAATTACCATCTCTCACAATTACTGAGCTTGAAATCAAGCAGTTTGGGCAAACTTACGAAACAGCAGCTTCTATTTAGTACTAGTTTCAAGTTGACTATTTGATAGGTACATAATTTATGCATGTACAAACTCAAAAAATACCTTTTAATCTTCATTTTTCAGTTATTGGCTGACGGGCGGTCAAGTGCTGTACCTTAAAATGACAATTTGATCTTTATCAAAGCTATATAAAAAAAATACACCAAAAGTAAACAAATTTTCATCCAATAATAATAATTCATTCTAATAAGCTTCAAATTCGCGTCAAACAAGTCATTGAATGAATCCCGGACAGATTTGACAACTGTACATAATAATAGTGACACCCGCGGCGAAAGTTGTAACTAAATTTTTATCTACTTTAATAAATTTTAGTTGCCATATCCCTAATGTCATAGATATCTATGGACATTGTTTCACTTGAAACACGTAATTGAATAATTCAATTTTCCACAATCACTGAGCTTGAATTAAAGCAATTTGTGCAAGCCTACGAAACAGCAGCTTTTATTTAGTACCAGTTTCAAGTCTGTAAATAGTATAGTTGCTGAGATCTCAGCGTCACGCCAGCCAGCCAGCCAGCCAGCCAGCCAGCCAGCCAGCCAAAGTGAATATAATAGCGCTTTTTTCGGAAAAATGCGCTAAAAATGCGCTAAAAATGAAGTAGCAGGATGAAATAACAGCGAAAGGACGTTGAGAAAGATTATCCGGTATGACAAAGAAAGAGCAACAGAAATTGAATTGGACACAGTTTGAAGGGTGCATTTTTGCTGACGGAAAGAATTTGGGTAGAGCAAATTGAAACATAAAAAGAGGCGGAGATACTTTTTAAGATCGGACAAATAAAATAAATTTATAACCAAAAGGCTATTTAGGAGAAAGTCTCAATCATTTACTTAAATACTGTAATTCATTTTGCAAAATATAACTGGCACAATATATTTGGAAAGTGAAATTCATAACATTATTACGAATAGATTACAAAGGTCAATGGACAAATACGATAATATCTGTACTTTCTTTCACGCGATGGTATGAAAGTAATAATTGATATTTATTTTATTTTGTTTGTATCCTCAATTGGTTCTAATTGGAAACTGGAATATTCTAATAGTCTGGTTTCGAGAAAACTGTTATTACTTAATGCAACTAATTTCCACTGCACATAACTAGTTTTTGTCCTAGCAAAAATGCTGTTTAATTGAATATTGTAAAACATTAAGTTTTTCAGGTTCAAATGGCCATTAAATATTCTAATCATAACAAAGAACAATAAATATATGCAAATTACACTCGTAGCTTTTCTATTTATGTTGAGTTTCATTTTCAAGGTGCTTTCAAGATTTTATCATGAATAAATTATATGCGATAGTGTTATTACAAGACTTTATAATTAACGTAGGATGATTTTTTGATGGTTGCATGAGTACTGCATCATCTAAGAACGCAACAAATTGATGTAACTATCGTCTAATAGATTTCTGATTCATGTGTTTTTCTCGTTATAAGTCTTGATAATTTTTTATCCAACAACTAAGATGAAAAATTGAGACTGTCAGTGAACAATTGGAATTGAAATCACAGCAGTAATGTTTATATATACAGGATGATAGTACAATTAGTCACCTTTTATTATTATAATGATGCACTCACTTTAAATTATTGATCATTGTTGTTTCTGTGGAGAATTTCATTCAGGTTTCTTTCCCAGGTCTTCTTTGGTCTTCCTCTTTTTTTCTTTCTTGTGGTTCTTGCGTTCCAAACTTGTTCGTCTGATTTTCTTCCGGCATTCTGACTAAATACCATACCATGAAACTTGTTTCTTTTCTATGGTCTTATGTATGCTCTCTATTTCTAGATTATCTCTTATTCATTCGTTTCTTATTCTATTTATCATTGTTACTCCTTCAACTCTTCTTAAGTATCGCATTTCTGATGCTTGTACTTTACTTTTCAGTCTCTGCTCGAGCATCCACGACTCACTTCCGTATATTAAAGCTGGTCGGTATGCAGTTTTGAATAGTGTCATTTTTGTATTCTTGGATACTTGCTTATTTCCTAGTACCGCTTTGTTTCGTGCATAGTAGTTTCTGCTAGCTGCTTGTATTCTTTTATTGATTTCTGGTTCCATATTTCCTTCATCATTTATTGTTACTCCTAGATATGTACTTGTTCTATTTCGCATCCGTTTAGCTGTATATTAGTTATTATGTCCTCTTTCGATATAACCATTACTTTTGTCTTTTTGACATTTATGTCCATGTTGTGTTCTATACATTTAAATTATATTTCATATCTTCCTCATTCTTAGCCAGAATTGCTAGATCATCTGCAAGTGCACACTCTGCTATTTTAGTTACGGTCAACTGGTAATGTCCAATGTCCACTTTCTTCGTTTTATCTTTTATTTGCTTTAGTATATTATCTAAGAAAACAATAAATAGTAATGGACTTAATGCTCCTCCTTGTCTTGAGCCCTGCGTGGTGTTGAATTCTCCTGCTATTTCGTTACCAGTTCTAATGTAATTTGTCGTTTTTCTGTACACGCTTTTTATGGCGTTTAGTACTTCTATGTTTATTTGTCTTTCTCCCAATATTTTCTACATTTGTTTCCGTAGTACTCGATCAAAAGCTTTTTCTAGATCGACAAATGTAATATATAGATTGCTTTCTTGAATCAGAGTTTTTTCTATAAGCCTCCTAATTGTGTATATGTGGTCTTGTGTGCAATGTCCTTTCCTGAATCCGCTTTGTGACCTTTGCATTTTTGATTCCACCTCTTGTCTTAGTTTCTTTTTTTTGGCTGTCGTGCATATTAGTGATATCCCTCTGTAATTGTTACAATTTCTATTGTCTCCTTTTTTATGAATAGGGAAAATCACTGCCTTGTCCCAATCTTTAAGGATTTTTTCTATTGTCCAGATTCTATTGAGCATCACTAATAGTATTTGTTCTCCTGCTGGCCCCATGTATTTAAGTTGTTCTGGTCTTATTCCATCCGTTTCTTAGCCTATTTAATGCTAGTTTCATCTCTTCCTCTGTTATATTCTCTGTTCTTCTGTGCTTGTTAATGTTCCCGCATTGCTGGATCTCCTCTTCTTCATTGTCGTTATTAGAGTGTTTTTCTTCCAGCAATTCCTCGAAGTGTTCTTTCCATCTTCCTGTTATTTCCTCGTTTTGTTTCAAAATATTCCCTTGTTTGTCGTATAGCCGTCTTAATGCTCTTTGGTTTCCCTTTTTGCTGTTTTTCAATGTGTTATAGAATAATTTTATTTTCTCTAAAATTATCTTCCAACTTATCTCCAAACTGTTCCCAAGATTTTGCCTTGGAAATTTTGATAACTTCTTTCGTTTTTTTATTTTGTTTCTCGTATACTTCCTTATCTTCCAGTTTTTTGGTATTTAGGAATATTTCCATTTTTAACTTCTTCTCTAATTTCTTCATTCCACCAGTGTGTTTGCTTGTTGTAGCCTGTTTTCCTGATTACTCCGCACGCTCTTTTTGCTGCCTCTTCTAATATATATATTTGATTGTACTCCACATTTCTTCTACGTTATTCAAATTTGGTCTTGGTGTGCTGTTTATAAATTCTCTTATGTCTTCTTCGTATTTTTCTCTTGTTTCCTTTTCCTTTAACTTATCTACTCTTATTTTCATTGTATTTTTCTCCTTTATACTTGTCTTCTGTTTTTGTGTTGCCTTATTCATTTCTCTTATTTTTGCTATCGTTAAATAATGGTCGCTTCTGATTTCATTCCCTCTTTTCACTCTTACGTCATTAACATTCTTTCTTTGTGTGCTGTTGGTTAAAAAATAGTCTTTCGTTCCTGCTTCGCATTTCTCTGGTATATTTGTGGATTCCTTTGTGCTTGAAGATCGTGTTCAATATAACCAATCCGTTTATGATGCAGAAATCTATCAGTCTGTTGCCGTTATTATTTTTTACTGACTCATCATAAGTTCCCATTATTTCTTCTAAACCTTTATTCTTGTTCTTAAAGTCATTAAAGTCCCCCATTACGTATATAGATTCTATTACAATTTAGTCACCCGAAAGGGTACAAATAGATTTAAAAATATTAATAATAATAATAATGATGCCCTCAATGAAACGCAAACGTCATACTAACACAAATTGAGTATTTTGTATATAAATTATTTTTGTCAAAATCTAGAAACCTTCGTGCACTAGAAACTCTTTCAGATTATTCTACACTATTCTGGAAGTCGCACAGGCTGGTATATAAGAGCATGTGGTTTACGCTTGAATTAGATTAGTTGAATCTAAAATAAAATTAACATAGTGTAACGTGCGAAAGTGTCATAATTCGTAAAAATAGAATCCATCCCTGTTGTTTGGGCGGAGTCTGTTATCTCTTTAGCGACATTCGAGAATAACGTAGAAATTTCTGGATGTTTGGTTTCTGTATATATATAAGGACGAACAACCTGAATGAGGGACAGTGAATAGTAAAATGGAGTGAATTTTTAGAGCGTGATAAATAAATAAGTTACTTAAAATAAATATTGGTGACTTTGTAGTGGAGGTTTAATAATAGTTAACGATTATAAGGCACTTGGCTATCTGTCAGTTCATCAATTGATTTGAGCAGATCAAAGATTTGAATATGAATATGTGAATATATTTGTTGCTTTATGTCTTGAATTCATTTCGAGCAAGCTTGTTTTGAGTCCTGCATTTAATGTGAGTGAATCGTGTTCACATTTCGCCTATCGATTTAAATCATAGTTTGTGTTGTGTAAATTACTAAATTAAATATTGGTGATCCCTGATTCGGGGGGAATCTATGACAAGTTCCCGTGAATACAACGGGAACTCAGTTATTATTCATTATGATTCAGCAATATCATTCAATCAAATATATTAGTAGCCACAATATTTGTTGTGATTGACATAAATACAATCATAACTCCATTAAAAAACATGCCCAAAACAGTTCACACTACAAGGCTTTTAAGTGCTCAAAACAGAAATTTGTACAAAGAAAGAAGCTCGATATTTCTTCTTTTGAAATCTTTTCTTGATTGTTGATTCTTTTATATTTTACTCGCAATCCATAAATTGTAGCATCGTAAGACTTTTCTCAAGCTAGAGTAAGTTTACACAGTAAATATTTCAAGAAATTCCTAAGGAACAGACAATATTTAAACAAAATGACCCAAACAAATGGATATTTTTCGTAACTGTAATATCAAATCCTCTTATCAGCTAGATTTATCAAAAAATTTAATCTACTGTTTCGAAATCAGTCAATTTTTGGTTGAGTACTTAAGCTCAGTATTAAATCACTTACGAAAACAAAGAGCAAGCAGGAATGGATTAAGATAAGTTTATATAAATGACCTGTGAATTTTACGTACGAATGAACTGATCTAGTCGTAAATTAAGGATTAGTTTGACTCTTACGAGCTACAAACCACATACGGTACAAAAGAAGTCATTATGGTGAGACTTTGTTGTCTGTCTGTATATATTTATGATATGGATAGATAAGATATCCAATTTCAGATACTTAGGACTACCCATTAGCAAAAACAAGAATTGCAATTTTCTGATAGAATTTCTTTTTCAAGGCTCTTCACCACCAAATTCGAAAGTTTTATTAAATTGATTTAGTTGCCTCTTATAAGTACAAGTATTGTGAAACCGACCAAATTTACATTTTGAGATTTTGATGGAAATATCCGTTTTAAGCATCCCTGAATCCATTTTGACTATTTGCTTGATGTCGGTACGTATGTATGTGTGCAAATCTCAAAATCCGTCCAACGTATGATGCTTAAATTTTGTATTTAAGATTGGTATAGGGTCTAGTTGTGCACCTCGCATTATGGTTGCAATTGTCTGTACCGGAAGTGCACTTTACTTAAAACTTTTTTTGAATTTTTCGCATAAATCCAAAACGATTGAACATAGAATGTTGGAATTCAGTTTTTAAGACGATTGTACCATCTAAATGTTCATATCCCATTTTCATTGAGATCGACTGGGCCGAAAGCGCACTTTACTTGACAGATTTTTGGAATTTTTTGGATGAATCCAAAACGATTAGCCGTGGAATAATAATAATAATAATAATAAAACAACAGATTTTCCGAACATAAGGTGCACAGAAAGGTTCAGAAAAGTGCTGAATTTGTGTGAACTTATATAAAAAAGAAGTAAAGATGCAAACCACACGTACATTTTGACGTACCATGCTTGCTTCATTCCAGATGGTTTGAGACTATGGGTAGTGACCTTACTATTCCGATTTTTCGGAGCAAACGTCATAACTACAGTCCCTAACACTTCACACACATGCACAGAAAAACACTTTTTCACACACAACTTCCTAATGACAGTCGTTAACTATTGTCGCCGAATAGTTGTGACTATTTCGGTACTAGTTGGCGCCGATAGCAGCTGTTTGGCCATCCCCCATGACGCGACAGGATAATAATAAAACAGTAGAGAACCAAATGCAATGCACTTGTGTTTTAGGAGTAATAATTTAAGCAGGCCGCGTGAGAGGCGACGAAACAGTTGCGCTCTCAACACGACAGCCAGGAAAAGACTGCGGTAGGACTGCGCCGTCGATGTGCTTGCTGTTCTTGTTGCTCTGCCAGCGGATCTCGTTCGCCAAACGGTAACGGTGGCAACCGGTTCGTCCGGTCGCGGCAATGGTTTCGCTTTTGGACATTGCCCGAAACGTACCTCAACAAACCATACTAATTTTTTTTTCTACAAAAAACAGGATACATTTTGGCCTTATCAATACTATCAGCAATTATTGTAATATAATATTTAAAATAATAAAAGTTTTTTTGGCTCTACGTAGTAGGATTAAAAATTTATTAACTTATAACATATACATTGTGACTGTCTGTATTGGGATAGGTCGAATTATTTAAGTAGTGTCTGTGTCCATCTACTGCGAACGACCGACTAGCTCAACGTGTTCACCCGGCTTTATGTTAGCCACCTTTCTAAACTATCTTTTTCCAACAACATTGATATTATATTATCATCCTTGTTGCGATAATCCGACCTGTTCGTACAGGTAGCTTACCTGCCCACTTAATTTAGGTTTCTCAGTCAAATATGGTGTTGATAAAAGGAAATAAATGATTCGAATATTAATGAACAAGTAAAAATTCTCTTATTCTGACTCACAATAGAATAATTATTATGTGTCACTAAGCAGAATTTTTTGCAAACTTGCTGAAAAGTGAAGTATGTGATCAAAGATTATGAAGTGTTGAAGATTTCAACATAAAAAAAATATATATTTTTTGCTCATTAAGAACATGAAAAAAATATTGTCTAAATTCTCTTTTCATAACAACAAAAAAAGAACAGATATAAATATGGTAATATGTACACGAGATGTTGACTTCTGATCAAACTGCCCAAGTGCCAAATCCTGTTTGTCAAAAATTTCATAGTGCGCCTATGGTTCGAACTGAATGTTTCTCATTTGTTGGAAGAATGGCAATTGTCAATTGAAATGAGTATTTTGCAACTTTGAACCATCGTAGTCCTGTCAATAATTCATTTCAAACTATATGAATATTTGTATTTTGGCAATACATTGATATTCGCTCACCTCGATAGTTATACTCTTGCAATTGGCAACTGAAATTACCGTTGGTGGCAGCACTGTGTTTACAAAATGGCGGATCAAAAGTGGCTTACGGCCAGTTTGCAGTCTGTTCACAATGTAAATACTTTGATATTCATCAAAGAAATATTCGTATTCCATTAAATGATTTAATTCAATTCCAATTGTGCGGGAAAGCATTGACTTTCTTCTTTTATAATATATAGTTTTTTCTTTCAAAATCATCTTATTTATATACGGTTTTCAGTTGTAACTGGAAGACTGCGTGAGGTTATAAAATTCATAGCTTCAAAGAAAATAATATTACGGGGAAGTATTTACGACATTTTTGTATTGTACATTTCAGCTTTCAGCTTTTCTTGTATAATTTTTTCTAATCCACACAGCTCGTTTATCAACTAATTCGTAGTTGCCAACTTTATTTACTACAGAAAATTATGGAAATTCATATCCATATTTCGTTTAAATTTGGAATGTCATCCATAAACACAACAATTTATATCACCAATTCTTCGATTAAATTCCATATTTTGAAGAGTATAGTCTTGAGAAAGACTAATTTTGAGGTTATACAATGTAACAATAAAGACAAAAGCCAACCATTTTTCACTGAATTAACTTGAACAAATCCATTAAGAACTATTGTAGTATAAAATTTCATATAAACAATCTCAAAAAGCCACTGAATATTGCTAACAAAACTAGTAACATAACATACGATTATATGGAAATTAGGATTGAATCCACTTTACAATATAGTTCCGCTTATAACCGCTTGGTGGCAACGAGTTAATTTTAGTTACCAATAAAAATCAACAATTTGTCGTCATTGTTGAGAAATTTGATTTCTATTTAAGGATTCTATGTATATTTTCAGATAATAAATTTCTTGAACATTAGATGGTCTGCACAATTTCATCTCACTTCAATCAGCTGATTTGAATAGTCTGAATGCAGCCAGAATTTATGCTTGACTGTGCTGCCATCTATTAGCAGGTTGAAAAGTAGTTGCTACTCTCAACTTACTTCATTATAGTTAGTTCTCAAACATAAAGAAAAAATCATTCAACGGTTTATTTAAAGAAAACGGTGGAATATTAAATGGAATGCAATTCTAAAATAAGTAATTTAATGAATAATTCAATTGAAAATATTACTACATAAATTCTCGAAGCTTCTATTCTTGAAGAACCGAAAGCATAACTTATAAATGTATCAAACTGAATTTGGTAATTGATTTTAAATATTTTCTGAAATATAAGATACAATATTCCATTTTTTCAGCAGATCAATTTATGTGGCATACTCTATTAAAACGACCTGAGTGTGAAGTTTGTAATAATATGAGAAAAAACTAATACACGAGTGCTTCATTTATAAATTAATGTATTTTATTCATCTCATCTACTGTTTTACGTTCCAGATAAACGATAAGTTGTAAATATCTCATAATATTTTCATCATAATGTATAAGTGCACAATATCTTGACATTAAATACATGCAGGACCACAATAATTCAATTTTTAGTGAAAGATGACAATACGGAAATCGTTCCAAATAAATTAGCTGAACTAAACCTAAACTGCCCGCGAAATCGTAGACAAGAAAAGCTAGACATTTTCACAGGTTTAAACTTTTGTGACAATAATTAATAATCGATTTTTTTCTAGAATTTATTTGAAGGAATTGATAACTCACGTCAAAATCAATTGTTACATTGTAACTGTTCCTGAATCCAATAATTATGCACCTGAACGACTCGACTTGACGAGTTCTATCATTGGTTTAAATTAATGTACTTATTTCTGTTGCACCCTGTATTACGTAGCCTCTTGTCTTATGCCTGTATTACAAGATACAATTTATTGGTCAATGATTTTCAAAAGTTGACCTTCAATTTATTGTTGTGTGTAATATGTCCAAAATTTCCATAATTTTTTCTTTACCAATAATTGACCAAGTTATTTTTGAAATAGAATTGACTCTATTTTTCACCAATATTCTGAGGTATTCTAGGGAGATTTTGTCGTTGCCAACATTACTCATATTAGTTATTTCGCATCAAATGATAATCTTAGTATTGACAAAGTATTAATATAATTTTATATACAGTTGCCTTCAGTATATTAATTTTTTGTCATCTCTACTATCTCACTTTCTCTCTAACCACACTTTTTGAAGTTACGTCAAAAATTATAAGTTGGTAGTTCTGATTTTTCTTGATGAAAACTTGTATCGTGTAATATGGTACAAAATATTTTTGAGCTCGATAATAAATGGTTGAAAACTTGACAGAAAACTTTTTCAATTTATTGGTCAATAAATTATATCGTGTAATACAGGCATTAGAGGGCTGTTAACAAGAATATTGTCTAGCAGCGTTACGTCATCAGATTCTTAATTGTTGTGATCCCATTATGATCCTACTCTGTTGATATTTTATTTGCGAATTAGTGCGAATCACACAGTAGAACAAAAAAAGCAGATAGGATGATTGTTCAATTACATTTACCGTATTATAACAGTTATCCATTCTTTTTTCTCCGATTTCGTTTGTGTGAGATATGTCTAAATATCAAAAGTAATAATGCCAATGCTATAAATTCTTCATCAGACTCATCACAAATATGTTTCAGAGTGTCAACGCCATATAGTGTGTACGAATTCCAGGAAAAATACTGCAACAATGGACGATGGGTATTTGAACGACTCGAATTCGTCATTTAGGCAATTTGCAGTTTTCCGCTCCCAATGGACGAGAAGCTTTAGCGTAGAAAATTCGCTATTTACTACAAGCATAACAATTGTAGTATGTATTATTAAACATTTATATATACATATTTTTTTTTTCGTTTTGTAACTTATTTATCAGTTACAAAAATAAGTAGGCTGAATACAAAATTATTATTATTCATGATAATTTTAATTATTTGACGTTTGGCATTGGATATACAGGTTTGTTGCATGGTAATTCTACAATAAGTGAGTGTAACTAGAAAAAAAAGTCCTCCAGACATTCAAAATTCTGGACGAATGAAGTATAAGCAAAAAAGCTTGTACACTACAGAATAAAATCTAAACTTCTGAAATAAGATATACAAACTCGCTGAGAGAATCTTAGTATGTGGTATGTAATATAAGAAATTCAGTTATTCTTAAGGAAGCACAAAAAGTAAGTAAAAAGGTTGAGAATTTAATTTTCGTAAAACGTTATTGTCGAGGAATTTTTCTGTGAAGAATTAACCAGAAAAGAAATTCTCGCAATTTTTTTGTCATCCGGTGATGACGGCTCAGAGTCTGAAGGAAAAAGTATTGTCTATATCTATTTCCGCTGGCTTGACGTGACTTCCGCTCTGAACATTGGAGATATTACTTCAGGATCGAAACCTAATTAAACACAGGATATTCTACGATTTAATTTAATTACTGAACGCATTGTTTTCAGCATTTATATTGACTGGACTGAATATTCTTTGATTAAAGTTTGGTGGAAATTGTTCGCAATGAAAAAAATAGAATTCACTTGTAATGCAAATTAATTTTAGGAATATTTACACGCAAATGTTGGACAAATAATTACCTTCATTTTGAATTTAAATAGCGTCAAAAATTTCGTGATGCAATCCAATTTAAAAGAAAATTCACTTCAATATGCTTCACAAGTCAACAATGACATATGTTTTACACAACTTCCTTTATTTTTTCATAAGATTTCCATACAATACTTTGCATATAGAATAAGATTCAGAATGTAGGCTTAGAATCAGATATAAAGGCGTGCAATGAATAACAAATAATGTTCTAAGAAACACCTCGACACAATGGGCAGGCCGTCAATAGCAAGTAAATTTTCATTTCTCTTTGGATGAGTTCTTGCGTATGAGCAAGAAGACAATTATATGACATTAGCCAAACGACAGCAATTAGACGGAGTCAGAAATGAGTTTCTTTGGGGAAAATTGGTCTCATCCGGAGCTGAAAACAATTATTTAACACACATATTTGTCCGGAGGGAGCTAATAGCGAAGTTGGATGAACTTGGAAACAGGAATAAAAGTTAATTAAAAAGTGAAATTAATTAAAAGAATTACGTCACAGTTCTGATTTTGAAATCAAAATTATAATAGTATGTTATTATACGAGTTTTGTAAGTCGACTTTTGATTGCATGAATAAAAAAAAGTGCAACAATATATAACATGAAACGAGATTTTGCGCACGAGTTGCATACAACATTTTTTCTACAGATTAAAAAATAAATATTAAAATCATATTTTTTTACGTCTGTAGAGAAAATAAATAATTTGATTTTGAAAAATTGAATTTTCTCAATATTTCGCATAAAAAATTTATTCCATAGATAATAAAGGATCTATGAATATTTCTATAATATTATTTGAATAAATACCTATTAAAAAATACTTGCAATAAATTAGTTATTGCATAGTATTTGTAACTTGATATACACTCGTTGTTTCTAATGAAAGAACAAGTGAAAACTACGTGCTTGTTAATCTGGTGTCACACGTGATCCCAAAACTGACATCGCTGGAAATGTGATCCTAAAATAGAGCATCTGCCGCCTGTGTTGTCAGCAGAAGTTATGAATTTCTGTTTAGTATATTTTGAGGCTGACAACTTTTGTTTCTGGTTACTAGGAAACGCTGGACAACACAAAAAAAAAGCAACAAATGTTCATGAATTACTGTCTGAAATGTTTTACAAATAACAACAAACATAAATAAATTAGAGTAACTAATTATATTTTGCCGAGAGTGGACTTTAGGTGAGCTGCGGAAATTTGGAAAGTTCATTAATGAAATTATTTTTGACAAGAGCTCAATTCACAATGAGAAGATTGAATTCTAAACTGCGCAGATCGTTCACGCATGGTATCTACACAAAAAAAAATTGATTTCGCGTTAAGTTTTCTGATATAGTACCATTAACGTAGAATGGTTGGCACACGAGCCGTATGTATTCATTCGCGCATTGTTCATCCGATTGAGATAAAACTTTCTGCAGTTGTTTATGGCTCTTGGATAAAGATTTCTGGCATAATACCATCAACGTACAATAAGTGGGATACGAGTTTTATTTATCCGTTCGCGTATCGTTCATCCAAATGGTGACGCGCGAGCTGTATCGAGTAACTGTTTGTTCGCTCACCGTTCATCCGATTGATTTGCAACTTTGAACAGTTGCTGTTGGCGCTTTAAATATATCTCTTAATATCTCTATCTGGTTTGGAAAATTCAAACTCATTCACCCAAATACTTATTATTTGCTTTGAAATTTTGAAGCTACATTCTCAAAATGACACTGAGAACCACTAAAAAGAATTTTTGAAGTTCCATTCCTAAGAGGATACATTGGGACACCCCAATACGTTTGTATTCTCTGTGACTATCATTATATTTTTATGAGAAAAGCTCCTATGCTCTCATGTTTCACCGTTACGTAGTACAAAGATACTTTTCTATTTTAATTTCGGGCCAAATCGATCACTTTTACTTCCGCCTGAACATCGAGTAATAGTCTATCATAGGATTTTCGAGAAGGTTCCGGAATCTTAGCCAATTAGAAGTATTGCCATAGAGAAGCAGTCAATCTACTGCGCAACATTGAGCAGTCATATTTCTAACAACTGATGAGCAAGTTATGCAGAAATTGAAAGATGAAAAACCCATACCAACCATAATCTCATGCGGTACACAAAACTTCAACTTGATTATCATACAAACATGTGACGAAGCTAATTTCTGCCGTTCGTCCCTGAAAAGTGCAAATTTATATTTCTGTAAAACATTTCTGGTGCTCGCGCTGTGATCATAACCTACAAACCGACTACAAACTATACTGGGTTAAAACAATAAGTGGAAGAAGATAAACTAACTTATGTGATATATTTTACTGAGTGTCAAACTGTTAATTAAATATTAGAATAACTATTAATTCTATAATTAAGTGTTCTAAATGAACTATAGTTGTAATTATTGAACATCTCACTTACAAAAAAGCGCCACTGCGCAGAAGCTTCGATAACAAAGATGGCGCTATTACTTGTAATTTATACTTTTGAATAAGAGATGGCGCTCGTAACATTTGTTAATGCTATAGTCGTGAAATCTCGGTAGATTCAATTGGTATGCTTGAATTTTAAATTTTATTCAAGAATTGCAGTAATACGTCTGAGTCTGTGGTGTCAGATGATGTAAGCACCTCTTGGTGGTTTCATTTCGGGGAAAATATTTTTACCTTTCAGCAGCGGATTCCTCAAGATTTGAAGTTCCAATATTTTGTTTCTTTTTCAAAAAAAAAATATTTTTCATATAAATATCTATCATCTTTTGGACTTTTGGAAAAATTCAACTATAGATTAAGGAGTGCCGCGAGATAAAGAAGTTTGAAAAGCGCTGGTCTGAGGTAACCTGGGATACAAGAACAATGCTCCGTGTGGTACTATGTACTATGTACTTTGACACATTTGTTTTTTAAATAATTTATCAACAGAAACTAGTTTTTGTTTATTGACTATTTTAAAATTCAATGTTGGACATGAAATAAACTGCACAAAAATGTTGAACTTAAAAATTATAACACTATTTTTAGAAGTTTTCATGGGTAAGGTCATAATCTCCGTCATAGTCCTTCAAAAAAAGTAATTAATCAAACAAATAGGAAATGTGTTTGAACAACGCATGTAAAGCAAAAAGGGCAATACTCTTTCGAAAATATATTTCTAACAATTCTCGCATGTGCTCCAAGTTTCCACCTTTGTGAAAAACTTGATAGTTCATTCACCGGTTTCCCTAACTGTTCCACCTGAAGTTCCTTTACACTTTAATGAATTCTGATTTAAAACCCACGGTGTAAAACGAGCGTTTGTTCATTTGAATGCGATTGCGAGAAGGTGGGTTTTAATACATATGGAGGGAACGCCAATGTAGGTGTGCCAAACCAGACGGAGAGGTCGATAAACGAAGGTGCAAAGTGCAGTTCAAAACAGTACATTATACTATGTATCTGAAAATGTAAGTATGTTTACGGGATACCAAAGCAAAATAACGTTATATACGCGCTGTTTAGACATAATCTCTTTCTTCAACCCAATTCAAACTGTCCCTTTTTATCCCGGAAGTTCTAAGCACCCCACAGGGGAAAAATCTCATTAAACGAGTTTCTACAATTTCCTCAAGCCCTTAGTATTTTTCGCATGGGAAATTAGGCCTTAATTCTGAGATTATCCTTATCGAAATCGCTTCCCAAGGGGAACATCTTATCTGGTACTTGAGATACTGATTCAGTTACTGAAAACAAGTTTTGAACAACAAAAGCAGTTACATTTTAATTATTTATTATTAAAACAGATGATGCAAGTCTCGAAAGTATATACGAGTACATTTTAACAAGATTATCTCGTTTCATCCCCATGAAATTATTATGACATGAGGTAGAATATTTGAAACAAATCCTATATTATTTATTCAAGTACCATTGATTTCTCGTTATTTTAAAATAATGAGGTTTATAACAAAGAAATCATTTGAAACATCTATACATGGATAATGTATCAGAAAAATTAATTATTTCTGAACAAAAGGTCACATGGTGATAATTGGCGTAAGCCCCAAGCTGTATTCCATTTTTAATTATGTATCATCGATGCGTATACAATTCCAACTACAATACTTCAAGGCAGAATAGACAAAGTTTTAAAAAAGATTAATTCTAATATTTCGCTACATCACATTCTGAATGGTTTGTTTATTTATTAAAAAAATAATGGATTATGGACCTGAATGTTTCTCATTTGTTGGAAGAATGACATCTGTCGATTAAAATAAGTATTTCGCAACTTTGAGCCATCGTAGTCTTGTCAATCATTCATTTGAAACTGAAAGAATATTTATATTTTGGCAATACATTGATATTCGCTCACCTCGATAATTCTATTTTTGCATATGTTGAAAGAAAGACTAGATTTGTCTTTAAAATCAACAATTTGGTCTATTAGTCGTATTTATATGTCATTTTTAAGAAATTTGATTTCTATTCAAGGATTTCACGTATATTTTCAGATAGTTCATTTCTCAAACATTAACAGCTTTATTCATAGTTGAAATAATTGGGTTTAAACTTGGTTTACTTATTCATAAATGCGATTTAGAAGTAAACCCTAGTTTAAATATGTTTTAAACATAACCTTTCTGTCAAAAATCAAGAACCCTTGAATACAACAAAGTATTCGACAAAGATCACTTCAGTACACAAATTTAGTTATAAGTTTGGTTGATCACGACAATAGAATAATCATATTCCTCTGTTCTCAATTAAATCAGCAAATAATTGCTATAGATTAAACTAAGTCAAATAAGCCAACCATATTTTTCACTGATTATAATAATCAGTAGTACATTATAAAGTATATACCATCAAATTCCGTCACATGATCTTCTGTTTCTCAACTAAGACAATCATCGTAATCATTGTTATATTAAAGAAGATTAGGATCTGTTTTCACACTTAAAATTATATGAATGATTGTCAAATATGTGTGGGTTTTCATCTCCGACTCTATAACCTATTTCTTTTTTTTTTCGGATGATTTTGTTCTATTATTCAATCTAAGGTCAGGTTTTCGTTCTGTTATAAACAATATCTTCATCAATATTCCGTTTATCAATCTTCAGAAGCTGGATATTTGCAGCGACTGTGTCTAAAATTCTTGCCATGCTCTATCTTCTCTTTTGTATTTATGAATTTTCGTTCGTCTATCTTATTTTGTTGTACTGGATCAATCAGCTGATTTGAATAGTCTGAATATAGCCACAATCTGTGCCACACTGTGCTGCCATCTATGAGCAGCTTAAAAAGAAGTTGCTTTTCAACTTACTTCATTATCGTTGGTTCTCAAACATAAAGAGAAAATCATTCAACGATTTATTTGAAGAAAACGGAGGAATATCAAATAGAAGGCAATTTTAAAGTAATTAATTTCATGAATAATTCAATTGAAAATATTGCTACATAAATTCCTGGAGCTTCTATTCTTGAAGAACAAAAAACATAACCTATAAATGTATCAAACTGAATTTGATATTTGATTTCAAATATTTTCTGAATTATAAGATACAATATTTTATTTATTCAGCAGATCAATTCACGGGGCATACTTTATTAGAACGACCTGAGTGTGAAGTTTGTAATAATATGAGATAAAACTAATACACAGATGCGTCATTTATAAATTAATGTATTTCATTCATCTCATCTGCTGTTTTACGTTTCAGATAAACGATAAGTTCTAAATATCTCATAGTATTCACATCATAATGTATAAGTGCACAATAATTTGACATTAATACATTAGCATAACCACAATAATTCAATTTTTAGTAAAAAAATGACAATTCGGAAATCGTTCCAAATAAATTTGCTGAACTAATACTAAACTGCCTGCGAAATCTTTGACAGGAAAGCTAGACATTTTCACAGGTTTAAGCTTTTGTGACAATATTTTATAATCGATTTTTTTCCAGAATTTATGTCAAAATCAATTGTTTCATTGTAACTGCTACTGGACTTGATAATTATGTACCTAAACAACTCGTTAAATTATAGGGGATAAAAAATGCTAAAAAATATGAGAATTCAGGAAAAAGTTATTAAGAAAAATTGTTATGCTCAACGAGTTCTATCACTTGTTAATAAGAAGGAACATATATGACCGCAGTGAATATATTTGTATATAGATACTACATATTTTATTTTTGGTGAGAGGAATTTGCAAAAAAATTTTCCTAAATCAATGAAACTTGTTAATTAAAATTAAATAAACCGAATGGAGTATATAATAAAATCAAACACATGAATCGAATCAAATCATAAATTGCATTCATTATTCAGCATATTCTCTGCGTGTTATTGGATTCGCTGAACATAATTGAGTCATTCAGCAAACTAAAATGAATTGAATGCAATTTTCACGAGGTACTCATATTTTTAATCCAATTATTTTGAATTAATGATATATTTATAATATAACTAATGTCAAACAATAGGGAATATGCATGAAATTTGAATTTGGTTCAAATATTTTTTTTCCGAATTTATATTGGCCGGACTTTCGTACTAAACCATCATTTTGGTATTAAATATCTTTTTAATTGCTTAAAATCAATAAATAAAAATGCAAATTAAGCGCGGGAAATTCAAAGTTCCAAAATGCAACACCATTAGTTAAAACAAAATGTGACGTCAAATACTATGCCAACAAGTGCGCACTGCTTACATTTGTATGGCATTGCAGGCTTTTGATTAGAAAACATAGTAATAATGTATGTGTTGTAAATTCATTTATTGTTTAAGTGTAATTTTAGCATCCTAGTGAGATTATAAATCATTCAAGACGAAGTGGTTTTATAAAAGCACAATCGGATAATCTGTCAAGAATAGATCCATTCATGATGTCTTATTTTCTCTCAAATCCAAATTTTACGTCCGTAAAAAGAGTTAGCACTGCAAAGTAATTATTCAATAATAATACATTATGTACGCTATTTTGATAAATACAATCCGAAATATGATGAGCAGTAAACATAACCTATAATTTTTGTTTATTTCAAAACGAGCAAATGTTAAACGAAGTCGCATACATACACTGTATCTTATTGCTAAAACTAATCACATATATATTCATGATCTGTCAAATTTATTATGATAAATAATTTAATATATATATAATAATAATAAAAATAAAAAATAAATTCATGAATATACTCAATTATAATCAGCAATAAACAAACAATTATTGACAAATAGAATTTTGTCTTTTCAATTCAACTAACCTTATGTAAAACTTTTATGTTTCTAGTAATTTTGTAACGGACTTCCTTAATTGAAAGTCTGGAATATTCAACTCACACACCCAGTAACTCAATTCACGCACCTAGTAACTCAACTCGCACACCTAGCACTAGTACTATCACTTCAACTCTGTAATACCCACGTTTTAACTATTTGGGCGATAAAACTAAACTAACGAAATAACTTGAAACTCATCGTCCAATTACGAGCGATCACATAACAAATTGTATTAATAAACTGATAGACTCATGAAATCCAGATTCCAATATAATAATGAACGCAAAGAATTGAAAAATGGCAAGCAAATTTTTATGACTTCCAAAAAATATTTAATTTCGTTTCCTTTGAAGGGTAATTTAGGGAGAGATATTAATCTAAATGTAAAATTAGAATTCTTGCGGCATATTACCTTTCCAAATCTGCTCGCAAATTCATTTGAAAATGAGATTACAGATTAGTCACCGTTGGTGACTTATTGTGACCAAAACAATATTTCAACAAAGTAAAATAAATTGGATTTCATGTAATGTATTTATTATATATTTTGATTTATAGTTGCGTTTTTAATTATTGCATTAAAAACAAAGTAATAATAAATTTATAACCCGCGATATAATTTTCTGCTAAATTCTGTAGTTGCTACGATAGTCATTTAACATTCACAGAGAATTTGCATTTAACGATTATTCTGCGTATGCTCAAAAACGATAGGAATGCTAACACGCACACCATAACTGTGTTGGGTTGTGTTTCACAGCAGGAACAGGAAAAATAAGGGTTGAAGTTGATAATAATGAAAACTTACGAAACAAAAGTCGATCACATAACAAATTAAAAACTAAAATCACTACACTACATTTTCGATTCAATTATAATTAAATTCGACATATCGAATGGAAACATTTTCCCATAAATAAAACGAAACATAGTTCGTTCATATCGACAACGGCCCTAATCAAAGAATCCCTCTCAAATAAGCGCGGTTTAATAATCGCGATACATTTTGAAATATTCTTCATTTTGACGGAAGGAGGGATTTGTAGGGCCGCTGAACGTCGTTCAAACACACTGAACGAAAGGAAGTTACTTGCGAAAAGGTATTAAATAGATCATGTGACTAATTTTCAGCCAATATGTTATGCAAGAATGTTAAATGTCAAAATGAGACTGACCTATCATCATTATTTTTATTCGGTTATATTGGGAACCGAGTCACAAGAAATTATATTTGGGACGAATCTAATATATTTAGGTCATTATTTTTCAGTTCCCAATTGCGAGATTTGTTGAATTTTTAGCGCATTTTTTGGAAAAAAGCGCTATTATATTCACTTTGGCTGGCTGGCTGTCTGGCTGGCTGGCGTGACGCTGAGTTCTCAGCAACTATACTATTTACAGACTTGAAACTGGTACTAAATAAAAGCTGCTGATTCGTAGGTTTGCACAAATTGCTTTAATTCAAGCTCAGTGATTGTGAAAGATTAAATTATTCAATTACTTGTTTCAAATGGAACAATGTCCATAGATATATATGACATTAGGGATATGGCAACTAAAATTTATTAAAGTAGATAAAAATTTAGTCACAACTTTAGCCGCCGGTGTCACAATTATTATGTATAGTTGTCAAATCTGTCCGGGATTCATTCAATGACTTGTTTGACGCGAATTTGATGCTTATTAGAATGAATTATTATTATTGAATGAAAATTTGTTTACTTTAGATGTATTTTTTTTATATAGCTTTGATAAATATCAAATTATCATTTTAAGGTACAGCACTTGACCTCCCGTCAGTCAATAACTGAACAATGAAGATTAAAAGGTATTTTTGAGTATGTACATGCATAAATTATGTACCTATCAAATAGTCAACTTGAAACTAGTACTAAATGGAAGCTGCTGTTTCGTAAGTTTGCCCAAACTGCTTGATTTCAAGCTCAGTAATTGTGGGAGATGTAAATTTGCGAAATCTCTGAAGTAACAAGCATTTATGAGCTGCCAAAAATGCGCTTTCATCATCTAGATGATTCTTCCATTTTTTATACTATTGTACTCAGTACACTGAAATAATGGGATCTTAAAAATCGAAGTCATCCCTGTCTCCCTGTGAAATGTCACCTCTGAGTTTCCAGCCCTGTAGCTGAATCGAGGTTTGAGAAGGGATGCTGAGAACGACAGATCGATACTCTACAGAGAACAAGCGTAGTGGGTGGATATCTCCCTAGCACACTAACCCACTGCCCAGCGCCATTTCAACCCCCGAGGTTTTGTTATACATGGTTTCATCCCCCGTGGTTTTAACCTCATTAAATTATTTTTTACGACTTGAATCACATGTTAATACCGAAAATTTAATGAAGTAATAACTATAAATTGGAGGAATATTACTGAAATATTCCAGTACTTTTAAAATTCTTACCTATGCGTTACCATATTTCAATGTAGCTGCAAGACAGGATAAATTATTCATGAATAACTGCGAAGTAAATTTTCAAGAGGATATCCTTATGTTTACCGAGAGCCCTTCATCTCTTATTAATCTCTAGCTATGTAGGGTCCCTATCTTTGTTCAGACTACGAATCACAGAATCATGGTTATTTAATCTCATAATTTATAGCAGATTTAGTAATGAAATTCGCGTAAGATAAAATGAGTAATTTCTCATCTTGTGAATTATATCAACAATGTGGGATTCTCTTTCATCCATTAAGTAAAGATTTTGAAATACTTGATTTCCCTAATTATTCCACAACAAAAAATCTGACGTGAACATCACGTGACTTACTTGTACATCATTTGATATATACACAAATTTATTCAATAAAGTTTTCTGTCACTCCAGATTATAATTAATATAATTTTAATAATATTTTGACATGTAAAATGTCATACAAAATCAAAAAATTGACAATAGATTATCATTGCCTACCTTATCATTTCAATTAAACTGATTGTTTTATATGGAAAATTTTGAATGTCTGTTATACATATGAACTGCACTTCCGGCTCAGCCGATTGATACAAAAATAGTAGATAACTATTTTGATGCTACAACAAGTTCAAACACTAAATTTCAATATGCTATGGATGATCATTCTAGATTTGTTTGAAGTTTGAAGAAAAGTGCACTTCTGGCTTGGCCGATTCATACAAAAATAGCAGATAACCACTCTGATATTAGATTAAATTCAAATACTGAATTTCAACATCCTACGGTTGATCATTCCGGATTTATTGGAGAAATTCGAGAAAAGTTTCAAGTAAAGTGCACTTCCGGTACAGACGATTGGAACCATAACGCGAGGTGCACAACTAGACTCTATACCAGTCTTGAATACAAAATTTCAACATTATACGTTCAACCAGTTTTGATATTTGCGAGTTACGAACGAACGCACGTACACGCGTACCGACATCAAGCCAAGAATAGTCAAAATGGATTCAGGGATGCTCAAAACGGATATTTCCATCAAAATCTTGATATGTGAATTTTGTCGGTTTCGCAATACTTTCTTGTACTCAGTACAAGTAAGTAAAAACGGCGTCAAGAAGCCCCCTAGTGTCATTATAAACAATATTGACTGAAAAAGTGGTAATAAAGTAATAAACAAAATCTGTTAAATTGCACCAAAGGATTAATTCCCAGTAAACGCAGAGCATGTAGTCTAATCAACAAGTTGAAAAACGTGTTAATTCTTGCTATTGCGAGCTCGTTATGACGTCTAAAAAATTTGCAAAAATCTTAAACCCACACATAAAAATTGCAGAAGTTATAAACAATTGAAGATTCCAAAAAAAGAGATCTACTTTTTTGGAAATTACTCCAAGTCTAAAACTATTAGTGCTAGAGAAATTTTACAAACAGATTTTTGAAGAAGAAGACTACCGGAACTTGTGTGACAACAAACAAATTTCATTAGAAAAATTCCTAGTCCTTTTTTTGCCTTTTTTAATTATTTTATTGCTTAAAGTACTCATAATTAATAGATAATAACAATTGAAAATACTGAATGCTGATAACTTCATTTAATATTTATCGAAATGAGCTATAGACTCTGGGATCCAAGTCTTGATTATCTTGGGCTTGGCTATACTGTACTGAAGAGTCCTAATAATTATGTTTACAGCTGCATCCCCGATCTAAAATTATGGTGGCTTCAGCCCCGACTTTCAGGTTTGAAATTTCTATGGAAAACAATTCTTTTTTAAAATTTTTTGAATGTTCCATAGCACAGCACTTCACTTATTTCACAGTTTTTTGTGTGAAATTATTATTCATGTGATTTCTTCTTCATTTAATATAGTTACCAAAAGGTCTACCCGAAGCGAAATAATTTTAAGACCTTTTGTTTAACAGTTATAGAACTGAAAATGTAAATGAGAGTTTGCTCAACAATAGCTTCATTTAATAACAATTGCACAAAAAAAAATTCTGATAGTATTTTCTTCTTTCAAGTTTCTAGATGAGACAGTAATTTTTTCAAACTTTTAGAATAATATTTAATACATGTAAAATTAGTTTTAGTGATTGACCGTCGATTTCAAGCGGTTTCAAGGCACCGCGTAGAGCCCTATTTTCAAAATCAAATAAAAAGTATTGACAATAGAGGTCAAGTTCCAGTGGTCAACATTTTTTTTTGAGAATTTCCTCCTCTTCAAGAATTTGTTCGCAAAATTCCTCTAGAACCAATAGTTTTAGAGTAATTTTGAAAATAAGTAGACCCCTTTTTTTGGAATCTTCAATTGTTTATAACTTTTGCAATTGTTTACGTGCAGGTTTAAAATTTTTGCACATTTTTTTGAGACGTCTTAACGAATTCAACGAGCTATCGCACGTATTTTAATTCGCAATAGCAAAAATCGACACGTTTCTCAACTTGTTGACTAGACTAATGTACTGCAAATTATCTAACAAACCAATTAAATTTTTACTCACTTTTTCTTTTAAATTAAATAGAGTATCTATTATCATGTTGTATTCTTCTCATACTAATATATTATTTATTTTCAATTATTAATAAGTTTAAACATTAACCTCAATGTTTTGTTTTAGTTATGTTCTTATGTTTGTAATAATTTCTTCCAAATAAATATATTCGAATTTTCATATACCAAAATTATTTCAAGGTATGTGCAAACATACCTTGCTCGCTCTTCCTAACTATAGCAAAAATTTCTAGGACACGCAGGTAAGTACAATGATTTGTTATAATATGTTCTTTTATTAAACGAAATCTGAATGTTATTGAAATTTAATACAACCTTTTCTTGAATCCTTCGTATTGACCACAGAAGTACCAGAATGACAGTCAAGTGTAGGGGCTTTCGTTTGGCACAAATAGACATATTTATAACCGGATTAAGAGCTTTTTACTGGTGCAGATTGCATACGACCTGAAAATGAGCGTGCATTTGCTGATAGGCATGTGCGCATGTGTAGGAAAATCTTGTAAACGGAGCGATATATACTTTAACCATCGAATGAAAGTTGACTCCTAAATTATTTTATAGATGTGGTTTTGTTTCAAAACATTAAGCTATGACTAGAATTGTGGAAAAACTGACCTTTACAAGTATATATACTAATATATTTCTGGGAGTTCCTAATCCAATATTTGAGTGGGTACTTGCAAAAATTCTCGGGGCCTGACCGTTATAAAGTTTAGTTTCCTTTGAAATTCGAATAATAGCTAAATAATCTGAAAGAAAACCACATCTATAAAATAATTTAAGAGTCAACTTTCATTCGATGGTTAAACTATGAAATATTATAGTGTGTTTCAAGATATTTGCAGACTTACCTGCTTCGACTTACGCAGCGGGTGGCTTCTTGATTGAGCTTGAGGGATGAAAAAACAGGTTGTCACAAAATATTTAAAATTTGGTACATGTAATATTTTACATCTCTAATAATTTTAGAAAATAAGGGGCAAATGAGAACCTTTTTTATTGGTTAGTTCTCCTTAGGGAGTGAAAATAAGTTGATTGAAAAAGTTTATCTGAGATGCATTCAAAAATTTTCCTAGTCTTGGATACTATTGCCCAGTACGATTATTGCATTTTACAAGAACTGCTGTAAAGTACAGTAATCTCCAAATTAAGCATATTATCTAAATTCCAGCATTTTAATTCAATCCTCCCCTTATTCATAGAAATATTACTACCCTGCTGATTTGCAGTTTATCCCTCATTACGAAGGCAGGTACTTGGCAAATAGATATCTTGAAACACACTATACTGACACAATGTTGGCACATCATTGTCACATTTCAACACTAATTTTCTTTTTTCAAATAAAAATGTTTCTGAATATGTAATTTTTTTTTTTAAATCTATGACAGTTTCACTCGAAGCAAGAAATAAAATTTCTGTTTCTACATTTCAGAATCACATATGTGGATATGTGTAGATAATAACAGAGATATCAGGGCGTGTGCGAGTGACGATGAATTGATCGCGGGCTGCGAATGGCAGCCCTTGGTGAACATGAGAAAAGGGAATTAATTACGAGCTGTCTGGTCTGTTGTGAGTGTTGCTATTATGGGAATTGGGGTGGGTACAATATGGAAAATAAATTATTTATGAATATTTTAGCATAATTTCCGCTGTTTCAAACATTTGCCAGGTGGAAGATATGTTATTATATAATTTTTTTCAAGTTTTTTTATAAGAAAATCAAATTGATTCAATCAAAAAATATACTGACCATTTAGTTTCAAGGATAAAGAATCTATTTTCATTCTGAAATATGTAGTGCATTTCGAATAAGCGGATGCAAAAATGAAGTTAATCATAGGTAATACTGTTAGCTTAATATTGTTACGGGTATTACAAGATTATTGTTCACATTTAGGTCTGTAAATAGCACACAAGGTCAGCTATAGATGAAATAAAAATTTATATTTTAAAAATTTTCACGCGATTTATTCTTCAATAAATTTGAAGAAAAGGTCAATAAAGATAAAAGAACATGTCTTCAATTTGAAAAGCTGTAAAAATTTGCGTCAAGAATAAGGAAATCTCTGTTTAGTATCTTTTTATGACTGATAGGAGATAAAGTCTTCACTGGAATCTTGTCAAGATAAAAATTCGTTTCCAAGATAAATCTATAAATATATAAAAAGCAGTATATATTTCCTAGTGGAAAAGAAAGCATCTTCTGTACTGCAGACATCCCTGGAAAGTTGTTAAATTTTTATACGATTCACAAATGAAAAATTCAAGAAATTTTGAAGAAAAAAGTTCAAATATTCGTATGATTCTAACTTATTCATAACTAAGCGTGCTCCACAATTCCGACCATAAATAAATTTACAACATCCTTATTATTGCAAACTGTGCTTTTCTGCACGTGTTTGCAATTGTATGCATCAAATTGTGCAAGTATTTCACGTCACAAGACTTTAATTACATTAGGGTTAATTTTAACTGAGCAACCGACCAATGGTGGTTGTTTCTAGGGCTATAAGGGGTCATTGACCGCACCATAGCATGTAAATTGTATATAGACATTAGTGGAAAGTATATTACCGGGCAAAATCAATAAATATTTTTTTACAAAACAAATAATATTGGTATTTCTTTCTGAAGAAAATAGTTTCACCTCTTCATAAAGCTTCATTTAATGGCGAAATTCCAGACAAACAAGGATTTATGAAACGTGAGGAAAGTATTTTACAAGCAAAGAGCGATGTTTCTAAATTTGTGTCATTCATTCCAGAATAAATCGTGAGAAATATCCCACAACTGTGTTTCTAACTACGACACTATTTCTGCTAGCCTTGATTACTTCTATTTACGTTCTGTTGCAATCGCAATCCAAGTAATTTTTTCTTAACACCTACTATTATCTTTTGCTATTCATGATACGGTCTAGTTTCAAGCAATTAGAAGTTTTTAGGTGCAATGTTACACTCTAATTTTTATCTTTACGATGGAAATTAAAGTTTAAAGACTTGTTAAATGTCACAGTTTTACGGTCTAAAATAATGATAATTATTTTTTTGTACAACCGGGCGCAAAATTCTTAACTTCATTTCAAAAAAATTCATCGAAACCGCTTTTTTCTAGTAATGCAATAACGACGATATTCCATCTTAATTGCGCTAATTGCATTCATTAATTTAAATTAAGCACAGGGCTCAAACATTTAAAGACTCTTAAGAGTCATTGTCCTTCGGCATAAATCAACTCAAATCAATAATTTTAAATTTAGTTCCACTGGATTCACAATTTTAATCATAAACTATAAAAACTGTACAAAAAATTTATGAGTAATTATGTTAAAATATCTGACTCACATTAGGTGCTGCAGCTGATCTGACTGTCCCGTGTTGGCGGCTGTGAAAAAACTCGAGAAAGAAATATCAGCGGGTAGGTTCCCTTCAACAACGGACGGCACTGCGGTCCATCGCTGCGCTCGGTCACATTATTTCCTCCGCCATTCTGCAACCAGTGCATCAAAGCTATTATGCATAAGAGTCCGACAGTTTATTGTTATCATTTAATTAATGACTGTGTAACTACAAATGGAATATTTTCATTGTGACTGAATAGCCTGAATACAAACAATGGACAATATTACGACTATTAAGCCTAAAATAAATTTTTATAGTTTATTTCACATACATTTTTGGAGTTTATGTATTTTTATGTAAACCTTTTTTGTTGGAAAACTTTTTACAATACAGATATATCTACTATGAATCAAATAAACAATACAGAGAGCATTTTTGGGGCCCTGTCCCGTTATTTCAACAAATTGAATATTCCACCTTACATAAAACTGGCCTCATCAGTAAAAATGGAAGAATCATCTAGATGATGAAAGCGCATTTTTGACAGCTCATGAATGCTTGTTACTTCAGAGATTTCGCAAATTACCATCTCTCACAATTACTGAGCTTGAAATCAAGCAGTTTGGGCAAACTTACGAAACAGCAACTTCCATTTAGTACTAGTTTCACGTTGACTATTTGATAGGTACATAATTTATGCATGTACAAACTCAAAAATACCTTTTAATCTTCATTGTTTAGTTATTGACTGACGGGAGGTCAAGTGATATACCTTAAAATGATAATTTAATCTTTATCAAAGCTATTTAAAAAAAAAATACACCAAAAGTAAACAAATTTTCATCCAATAATAATAATTCATTCTAATAAGCTTCAAACTCGCGTCAAACAAGTCATTGAATGAGTCCCGGACAGATTTGACAACTGTACATAATAATAGTGACACCCGCGGCTAAAGTTGTAACTAAATTTTCATCTACTTTAATAAATTTTAGTTGCTATATCCCTAATGTCATATATATCTATGGGCATTGTTTCACGTGAAACAAGTAATTGAATAATTTGATCTTCCACAATCACTGAGCTTGAATTAGAGCAATTTGTGCAAACATACGAAACAGTAGCTTCCATTTAGTACCAGTTTCAAATCTGTAAATAGTATAGTTGCTGAGAACTCAGCGTCACGCCAGCCAACCAGAAGCCAAAGTGAATATAATTGCGCTTTTTCCTAAAAAATGCGCTAAAAAGAATATTCGAAACGAAATTTGGATTATTGGCATTCTGGTGTCAAATCCATAGACAAAATTCCATTCTGGGTTGATAATCAGGAAGATTAAGTGCTTGTACCCATTGAAAGCGGTACGAATATAGAAGTTGACAATGTAGAGTTCTCCAAACAAGGGTACCTCTGATACCCACTTCAGCAAATATCCTTCTAACACTTGTTTCCGAATTTTCTTCAACTTCGGGTGTAACTACTGTCCTCGACCGTACACAATCGGCTGTACGTATGCTCGAATGTAGTGCACCAGAGCCTCTCCGACGTGGGACACTTTTTGAAAAATTTCTGGATGAAGGCAATGCGCGATTTGGATAGGTTTCTTCATAAACACTGTGCTTGAAGTGCGTTTCCATTAGCACGACCATACATAAAATTCATATCGGCCATTTTAATATTGGTATAAAAAGGGATGTTTTATTACTTTAATAAAGAAAGCACACCAATGTTCCACCACTCAATTTTATGATCAGTGACTGCGTAGGAATTATCACAAAACGACAGAATAAAATTAATTAATTTGTTATTCAAAATTAATTACGTGGTTAAAATACTTATTGAGAACTTCGTGTCGACCAGTGCAAAAGAAATGTACTCTTCTTGAAGCACCCCCATAATTTTGCTAATTTTGTAAAATACTTTTTGATTGTAAATCAGCACATCGAAATGTATATGCCATGAAAAAATCTTTTTTTTTAACACCCTGTATATAAGGTGGCTCAGCATTCGTTGTGGAGTTTCACCGCTCCTAAACGGAGCTTCTTAGATTCATTTTTTTGAGGAAGTCATTCTCCATTTCTGGTTTTAAAAATACTATTAACTATTTCTTCCTATCTCTTGTTTTCTCTTTCTATTTTGTTGTTCTCGCAGTATTTAGATTTTCTTCTACTTCCTTTATCCACATGATCCTTTTTTTCTTCTATCTGCTGGGTTTTATTCTAGGATTGACTTCATTGTGTCTTGTTCTCCAGCTTTCCATACGTGTCCGAGCAATTTTATTCTTTGTTGTTGTATTTTCTTGACGTTATCTTCACCTTCTAATTCTTTTTCTATTTCGTGATTTATTCTTGGTCTATATTTGTTTTCTGATATTTTTCCGGCCCTAGTATTGTTCTTACAATTTTCTTTTCCATTATTCTCAAATCTCCTTTTTTCTTTTTTTTTGTTTTTGTCATTATTTTGGCAGCATATTGGTCTTATTATTGTTTTATATATTCTCATTTTTATTATTTTTGACAAAGTTTTCTTTCCAATAGTTTTTTGTTTGCGTAGAAAGCTCTGTTTGTTGTTGCTATTATATTATATTATTATTAATCTTTTTAAATCTATTTATACCCTTTCGGGTGTTTAGATTGTAATTATTTTCACTTTAAGTTATTGATCAGTTCTTTCCACTCTTGTCTATTTTGTGTTATTTTCTTTGCTTCTTGCCAGCTGATGTTGTTTCTGTGGAGAATTTCATTTATGTTTTTTTCCCAGGTCTTCTTTGGTCTTTCTCTTTTTTTCTTTCTTGTGGTTCTTACTTTCCAAACTTGCTTCGTCTGATTTTCCTCTGGCATTATGACTAAATGACCATACCATGAAACTTGTTTCTTTTGTATGGTCTTATGTATGCTCTCAATCTCTAAATTATCTCTTATTCGTTCGTTTCTTATTCTGTCTATCCTTGTAACACCTTCAACTCTTCTTAAGTATCGCATTTCTGATGCTTGTACTTTACTTTTCAGTTTCTGCTCGAGTATCCACGACTCACTTCCGTATATTGAAGCTGGTCGGTATACAGTTTTGTATAGTGCCATTTTTGTATTCTTGGATACTTGCTTATTTCCTAGTACCGCTTTGTTGAGTGCATAGTAGTTTCTGCTAGCTGCTTGTATTCTTTTGTTGATTTCTGGTTCGATATTTCCTTTATTATTTATTGTTGCTCCTAGATATGTACAGTCTTCTACTTGTTCTATTTCGCATCCGTTTAGCTGTATATTTGTGATTATGTCCTCTTTCGATATCACCATTACTTTTGTCAATTCCTCGTTCCATACATTTAAATTATATTTCATATCTTCCTCATTCTTAGCCAGGACTGCTAGATCGTCTGCAAATGCACACTCTGCTATTTTAGTTACGATCAACTGGTAATGTCCAATGTCTACTTTCTTCGTTTTATCTTTTTTTTTGCTTCATTATATTATCTAAGAACACAATAAATAATAATGGGCTTAATGCTCCTCCTTGTCTCAAACCCTGCGTGGTGTTGAATTCTTTTGATATTTTGTTACCCGTTTTTATGTAATTTGTTGTTTTTCTGTACACGCTTTTTATGGCGTTTGGTAGTTCTATGTTTATTTGTCTTTCTCCTAATATTTTCCACATTTGTTTCCGTGTTACTCGGTCAAAAGCTTTTTCTAGATCGACAAACGTAATATAGAGCTTGCTTTCTTGTATCAGAGTTTTTTCTATAAGCCTCCTAATTGTGTATATGTGGTCTTGTGTGCAATGTCCTTTCCTGAATCCGCTTTGTGACCTTTCCATTTTTGATTCCACCTCTTGTCTTAGTTTCTTTTCTAGTATGGCTTCATATACTTTGGCTGTCGTGCATATTAGTGATATCCTTCTGTAATTGTTATAATTTCTATTGTCTCCTTTTTTATGAATGGGGAAAATCACTGCCTTTTCCCAATCTTTAGGGATTTTTCCTATTGTCCAGATTCTATTCAGCATCACCAATAGTATTTGTTCTCCTGCTGGCCCCATGTATTTAAGTTGTTCTGGTCTTATTCCATCCGTTGCTTAGCCTATTTAATGCTAGTTTCATCTCTTCTTTTGTTATATTCTCTGTTCTTCTGTGCTTGTTAATGTTCCCGCCTTGCTGGATCTCCTCTTCTTCATTGTCGTTGTTAGAATGTTTTTCTTCCAGCAATTCCTCAAAGTGTTTTGTCCATCTTCCTATTATTTCCTCGTTTTGTTTCAAAATATTCCCTTGTTTGTCGTATAGCTGTCGTAATGCTCTTTGGTTTCCCTTTTTGCTGTTTTTCAATGTGTTATAGAATAATTTTCTCTAAAATTATCTTCCAACTTATTTCCAAACTGTCCTCAAGATTTTGCCTTAGAAATTTTGATAGCTTCTTTCGTTATTTTCTTTTGTTTCTCGTATTCTTTCTTATCTCCCAGTTTTTTTGTATTGAGGAGTATTTCTGCTTCTTCTTTTTAATTTCTTCTCTAACTTCTTCATTCCACCAGTGTGTTTGCTTGTTGTAGCCTGTTTTCCTGATCACTCCGCACGCTCTTTTTGCTGCCTCTTCTAATATATATTTAAATGTACTCCACATTTCTTCTACGTTATTCAAATTTGGTCTCGATGTGCTGTTTATAAGTTCACTTCCGTCTTCTTCGTACTTCTTTCTTGTTTTCTTTTCGTTTAACTTATCTACTCTTATTTTCATTTTATTTTTCTCCTTTATACTTGTCTTCTGTTTTTGTGTTGCCTTATTCATTACTCTTATTTTTGCTATCGTTAGATAATGGTCGCTTCCAATTTAATTCCCTCTTCTCACTCTTACGTCATTAACATTCTTTCTTTGTGTGCTGTTGGTTATAAAATAGTCTTCCGTTCCTGCTTCTCACTTCTCTGGTATATTTGTGGATTTCTTTGTGCTCGAAGATCGTGTTCAATATTACCAATCCATTTATGATGCAGAAATCTATCAGTCTGTTGCCGTTATTGTTTCTTACTGGCTCACCATGAGTTCCCATTATTTCTTCCAAACTTTTATTGTTGTTACCCACTCTTGCATTAAAGTCCCCCATTACGTATACAGGTTTTACTAATTTTTCAAGTTCTAACTGTAGCGTGTCCCAAAAATCATCTTTAGTTGTTTTGTCCTCGTCTTCATTTGGTCCATATATTATTATAACGTTATAATATTTGTTTTTTTGCTAAAGAGCGGTACCCTCTTTATTTATTTTTTCATATGCTTTCTTGTCATCGCATCCACCCAGTACAATAAGAATCAAAGTTCATGTTCGATAGTTGGGACTCTTAATTAAACTACTTAGGACGGTGGATTCTTAGCGGGGATGGTTCGGTACGAGCAGTGAAAGTGAACGGTTGAAAAAGAGAGTTTTTCTCCATCTTCACGTGCGATAAATCAAAGTTTTGCGCCACGCTGGTCGTAAATCATATTATTTAGATTGAGACTAGAGCGTAAAAGTTGTGAAGTGTCGTTATTCGAGTATCAGCTCAATCCTTTAAATAATCTCAATAATTAAGGATCTATTTCCATTCGTGTGAAACCTTCCCTTTGGTGGGAACACAGAGAGTCCCTATAGTATTATTAGCGGAGTTTTCGTAAGACTTTTATCGCCGTGAATCGTCAACTTTTGGCCCACCTTTGACCGTTGGATCACTGCCGCCCAATTTACCGCCGAGGTAGAGCTACCGACCAACTGGACTGGATACCATCTCCACAGCCCATTCGGTTGAGTATCATAATAACCTTTGGTCCTAGCATCAGGAATATTAAATGTCCATTCCATAATTTTATCTATCGCTTAATTATTAATTAAATCGAAGCTTTTGCCATCAGGCACAATTTTTTTGTTTGAGTAATTCTTAATTTAGTTACTCATGGTTCTAATTTTTTCTTTTCGAGTGATTATTCTTTTTTGACTGCTTAAATTATAGGGTATTAATTACGGATTTGTGCATTTTGCAATTTGTTAAGTCAAACATTGAATACAAGAAGGTAAATTGGTAAAACTTGCACTTCAGGGCTTATTATTTATTTATCAGCCCCTAGATTCCCGTGTTCTTTTATCTTTTCAGCTTTTGGTGTTTGTTATTTTTTTCAGCATAGAGTACGCGAATGAAAATACCTGGCGCCCTTATAATACAAGTAAATATTCATATATAATACCACAAGAGCTTCGAAATTATCGGATATTTCTCGATAGGTTCGTTGCAAATAAATGAACGTGTCAAGTTTTCCAGGTTAAAAAATCACGAGCGCGTAGCGCAAGTGATTTTTCTGGAAAACTTGACAAGTTGATTTGTTTGCAGGGAACCTTGAGAGAAATATCAGATTAATTCCGGAGTTCGAGTGGTATTCGGGAGATTATTTTTCCCATCCAAATTCATCAATAGATTCCAGAGACTCGACTCCGAATCTGCTCATTTTTACATTCAATCTGTCTGTCAGTTTGACAGATGCTGAATCAACGCGGCTGAATGTTGTTTGTTTCGTATATATAACCAACAGACAAAATTTTCAAAAAATTTCCACTTGAAAACCGTGTAGGTTGTACCACGTGACGTCGAATGGTGCAATTCTATTGGTCGAAATTTGGATGGTAAAAATAATCATATATAATATCATAAGTGGTTAAATTTTACCGGAAAAATTTTTAGATTGTTACGAGAGCTTGTTGCTTAGCAATTTATTGAGTGATATTGACAGAAAAATCACGAGCTGTCAAGCGAGTGATTTTTGATCAATATCACGAAATAAATTGGTAGCAAGCTCTCGTAACAATCTAAAAATTTTGCCAGGTTAAATTTAATCACGAATGGTATTCGGAAGATTATTTTTCCCATCCAAATTCATCAATATATTTCAGAGACTCGACTCTGAATCTGCTCATTTTCACATTCAATCTGTCTGTCAGTTCGACAGATGCTGAATCAACGCGGCTGAATATTCTTTGTTTTGTATATATAACCAACAGACAAAATTTCCAAAAAATTTCCACTTGAAAACCGTGTTGGTTGTACCACGTGACGTCGAATGGTGCAATTCTATTGGTCGAAATTTGGATGGTAAAAATAATCTAAATTATAATAAAAATATCCATCCCCTCTCTGCGAGTTAGTCGATGCTTTGCTTGGAGGCCAAATTTGAGATAGGTGATTATTTTGTTCCGCTTTGTCATTAATTCAATTCCTGGATACTATTAAGTTTTGGTTGAAAAGATTGTGACAATATATCTAGTAATAAAGTGTGATTTTGTAAGTTTAGTACTATAAATATTTATTTTTAATATGAGGATCAGTTTATTTATAGATCTTACAATTTTTATATGAACTTTATTCATTTTCCAAGCACTTTCCAAGAATTTTCTTATTGAACGCCGTGTATTAAAAGTATTTCAACATTAATTCACAAGAAGCAACTTCTCAGATGCGTAAATTGATGGGAACAATATTTTCTTTAATTTTTACGCTGGAATTGCAATTTTTCATTCAAATATTTGCAGTGAAACAGCATCCGAAGAAAACAAAGCAGAAAATAAAATTGAATACGTCAACTGAATCATGAATGGTTGAAAATTATCCACGGATGACTAAATTCAATCAAATCAGACAAAAAATCAATGATTTCAGATAGAAAATTGAGGAACTTTTTTCTGAGAGATATGTAACAGAGTTCTGTATGAATAATCGTCATCAGAATCTCAAAATGTTCTCATCTTTTAGGTTGATATTCTTATCTATAATAATATAGGAAGTCAGATTTATATTGATCAGAATAAAATATGATAATTTACACCTGGAATCAGTGAAGTAGAGTAAAATTCTTTTTGGTTAACAATGTGTGGAATGTCTTCTAGTTTTTATTAAAATTAAGACACATAAAATACAGCATACAAAAATAGACTAGGGACTAAGGCATAAATTCGTGATTTGATTTCTAGACTTGATATCAACTGGACCGGATTTAATCTATTGGATTAAAATGTTATGGTATACTTCATGAAAAAAAATCTGACTTGAACATCACGTGACTTACTTGTACATCATTTGATATATACACAAATTTATTCAATAAAGTTTTCTGTCACTTCAGATTATAATTAATATAATTTTAATAATATTTTGACATGTACAATCAAAAATTGACAACAGATTATCATTGTCTACCTTATCATTTCAATTAAACTGATTGTTTTTACGGCAAATTCTGAATGTCTGTTATACGTATAAACTGCACTTCCGGCTCAGCCGATTGATACAAAGATAGTAGATAACTATTTTGATGCTACAATAAGTTCAAACACTAAATTTCAATATGCTATGGCTGATCATTCTAGTTTCAAGTAAAGTTCACTTCCGGTACAGACGATTGGAACCATAATGCGAGGTGCACAACTAGACCCTATACCAGTCTTAAATACAAGATTTCAACATTATACGTTCAACTAGTTTTGAGATTTGCGAGTTACGCACGAACGAACCTACGTACCGACATCAAGCCAAAACTAGTCAAAATGGATTCAGGAATGCTCAAAACGGATATTTCCATCAAAATCTTGATAGGTGAATTTTGTCGGTTTCACAATACTTTCTTGTACTTAGTCCAAGTAAGTAAAAAAGTGGAGACCTTTAAGTGAAGAAACTGGAGTTTTATATGTAGATGAAGCAACTGAATCACAGAATACAAAAATATTTCGATACATCTCTGTTCTTCTACCTGTTTTATATTGGGATAATCCTGTACTAATGATGTGGTAAGTTAACTCAATATATTTTTGCGAGAGGTATATAAATTTCTTATTACATTGGCCATCTGTCCTAACACCTAAAACCAGGTAAAAATAAAAATGATCAACTGAACCAAAGGATTAATTCCCAGTAAACGCAGAACATTTACCGTAAGAGCTTTCCTTTTACTTGAATTCTAATCTAAACCTCGATGTTTCATTTTAGTTTTGTTTTTTGTTGAGCTATATATCAGTTGAAAGTGAGGGATTACGATGGATAATTATGATTATTAGTTTGCTGCACGAGACGAATTTTGTATAAATATAACTATGAATGTGGATGAAGCAAAACACATTTTGATGAGAATTTGTAATTAAAGATAAGAGAGGGGGACATATTCTGTCAATTTCTTGAACAATAAAAAAAAATTGTTTTGAATGTACAAAAATATTTTCTTTTAAATGAGGAATTATTTTTTGTCCATATTCGTCAAATATTCAAATAAAATGGAAAAAATTTTATGCATAACAAATTTATGTAATACAATTTTGATCAGTAGTTATTGATTATATCTTACAAATTTGTTTTTCAGCCCTTGTATCCAATAAAAATATTTAGACAAAACGCAATTATGTCGTAGATACAAACAAAGGTAACCAATATACATTTCTATCAAAACTATTTGTCTTAACTATTGCATAATTCTGTAAAATCTGAAAAAAAATCTGCTGTGCTGTGAATAAAATATTGAATTGAAACTGCTGAAAATCTGCCTTAGTAACCTTGATAAAATATTAATTTCACCCTTCGGCTCTTACGAAATGATGAAACCTACTAACCTGAGCGGCAATACTCTCCAAACCCTAATTGAAGCATTTTTTCGGTGGATTTAAGCACTGAACGATGGAACACTCAACTAAAGTTCCTAACACTGCACTAAAATGATGTTTTAATTGATAAGTTTGAATAAAAATACGAGTTTTTGATGTAAACACTGATCGTAGCAGGTAGAGATCCGTAGGCTGATCTCCACCGCTACATTTGACATGAAAGCTGGTACGTCTATATGAGACTCTGGTACGGTTTAGAAATGCATATAAAATATAGAAAATTACATTTCTATTTTTAGAAATAAAGCAATGAGAGAGGAGCATAAAAAACTGTGAGTGAGAAATCATTATTGTCCAGGATGAAGTTGGCTGCACTCGGTGCAGGCGAGGGCAATTTATTTTATGCAAGTTGGACATATTTCCGATTGGTATTTTTAAGTTATTAATGTGATACCAGGGCTGGGCTGATTAGAATAGGCACTGTATTTGTTTGTCACCATTTATCTCCAAAGCAATTGAATAATTTATGGTGCAGTCTTCTGTTAACTATTAATGACACTTCAGGGCAGGCTTTTGGATATATTTTATACCAATGGGGCATTAATTTAGATAAAAAATCTGACTATCAATTACATTAAGACACTTTTAATGATGGTAACAAAATAATGAATATGTATCAGATCTGGGAGTATAATTGGATGAAATAATAAAACGTGTTTGAAGTGTCATATAAACGTAGTACAGTGTCTTATGAACGCTTACTACATCTACCGGATGAAATGATCAATTCCGATGGGGTAAAATAGGAACTACCCTCTACTGACGCTTCTAGAAATAAACTAAATCCAATTCTATATTTAGCAATTTATATTTGAACTAATTTCTACATTTAATAATAGAAATTCGATAATTTTCAGCACACGTTGTATTTCAAATTGTTTTAGACGAAATTTTCATATAGTTTAATAATATAATCAATAGTATAGCATCGATTCATAATTTAAAGGGATGAGAGTATGTCAGCATTGGGGAGAAAAAGAAATAATTAATTTTCAATTACCTTAATTCAAAAACTAAATTTTTTGTTATATAAATAATGACATACAAAAATAAAGAATAAGAAAATTCATAAAATAGGTACACTTTAAAATAAAAATACAGGACCTTCACTTGCATTTAATTACATGAAAGTTCCTTGGGTGCTAGGCCAACTGAATTAAATATATTTATATACATTGTAAAAATAAAGTGATGAAAAATACTGAATTAGTAGGTCAAAATTTTGCAAAAAATTTTCACTTGTATTAATTTACTCACAACTCACCTTGTTTTTTTAAATAAAATATTATTAAAATTATTTTACAAATATTTTTATTATAACTTTACATCGAAAAATATTTTGAAACATTTATAACAAAATTAATTAGTTAATTTTCTTGTTTTCTTCTGTGATTTCTTCATTCACTGCTCCGCTTTCTTCTTCCAATTCGTCTTTGTTATGTAAATACGAAGGGAACCAAAAACATGCTTGCAATAATCGTAGTAAAACCCAGGCCATGAAAGCCAGAAACAAATAAGAGCAAGATGAAAAAATCATCTGCCAAACATTAACAGAAACTTTTTGTGTACGCATTTTTGAATGACAATATTTCTCTTTGTACTTATGAAGCTTTTCACATTATGACTGAATTTCCGGCCGCGTAGTTACGCTTAGCAACGAACAGACAACAAAAATAATTGATTTGTTTTACTAATTTGAAATAATAAAAAAATCAATGAGAGCTTGAGCAATAAAATAAGTTTATTTATTCTTTTCCTCTGTTTCATTTGAATCATTCTCTGATGATATTTGGTCATCCTCATTTTTGTTTGAACTTTTCTCTATTTCTCTTTGAATTGTCTCCAGCATTTCTTGAGTATTTCTCAAATTATTCCGCATGGCGTTTCTACCTCGGATGAATTGTGTGAAGAACCAGCATGAAAAACTTATCACAAATACAACCCACAAGTGCGAAAAATTCATTTGAGAGTACCACGAAGGCTCTGGCACATTCATATTAAATTCCATCTTAGAACTGATTACTCGATGAAATCTGATAATATACTACATGTAGATTGGTTTCCAATTCTGGGACTTTGGAAGCATATGGCAATTCCTCTAATAAAAAATTTATTGTCACAACTTGAAGTACTTTTAATCAATATGCGATCTCCATGAACTAAACCGGCTGAAATCGATGGAAGATGAATATTTCATTTGGTATTAATAAGTAATTAACATTCACCAAGTCTTTCTATAGTGCCAAAAGAATTATTAAACGAAGAGTTAATTAAAATTGGATATCTTGTATATACTTTTAGCTTTCTACATTCCTTCTCCATAAATTTCAAGTACGCCAAATCTCACCTTCCTTTATGTGCGCAGTACAAAGTTTTCTCTTCACGTAAAATTAAAATAGAACACTCTGTATATAATTTTGTCTTTCTGTTCTTCCTTTTCCACTCAGAATTCAAGTATGTCAAATCTCTCATTCTTTCGTGCGTGCGGTAAAAAATTTTCTCTTCACGTTAAATTAAAATGTGACACCTATTTATAATTCCAGCTTTATTAACTTCAAGTATGCCAAATCTCACATTCCTTCATGCGTGCAGTATAAAGTTTTCTCTTCAAGTAAAATTAAAATGGGACTCCTGTATATACTTTTACCTTTCTGCACTCCTTTTCCATATAAACTTTCAGTATGCCAAATCTCACATTCCTTCCTAAGCGCGATATAAAATTTTCTCTTCACGTAAAATTTAAATTGGACACCTGTACATAATTTTCGCTTTCTGCACATCTTCTGCATTTTAACTTCCTATTCCTCCGTGCATGCAATATGCTTAAAAAGTCAAAAATTTTCTCTTTACGTATAAATATATAAATATCATTATTATTTTAATCACCCTGTATAATAAAAAATTATTTTTAATAAATAATATTACGATATTTCAGACTACAGGTCATGTGTTATTTATTATATTTGCTCCAATTATACGATTTTTTGTTGAATTCATCAATAAATATTTGTATGAAAACAGCCTGTATAATTTAAATTTATAATAAATAAATAATGTGGCTATATTTCCAATAACAATTATACGATTATTTGTTGAATTAATCAATAAATATTTGTATCAACAAATGAACACCCTATATAATTAAAATTTATGAAAATTAAATAATGCTGCTATATTTCAAATAAAGGACGGTGAATAATTCCAAATTCATATTTTTATTAATTTTCGATCAAATTTATTAATAAATATTATTTTAAAAAAAAACACACTGTATAATTTAGATTTATTGTGAATAAATAATATTTTCATGTTTAAAACAACGGGAAGTCATGTATTGGCCTTTTTTCGTTTTAAAAGTACATCTGTATAGAAATTTATTGATTAAAACATTCTTGTTTAATTTGGATTTAATTCGTAGCGAAGTTTCAACTTGCTTGGCTGCAGGTGTTCAAGCCAGCGTTCAATGCTTTGTATATGCACTGTTGATTCATAATTCGTGCTGTTCGGTTGTACGTCGTGTAACTCTAGAACAAATCGTTGATTTAAAGTTGTTTAAAAGTGTTCAAATGTTATATTTGGGGTTGTGAATTTTGCTTATTAACGAAGAGATCAAAATTTTGTATATTTAAATATGTAAATTGGGTGATTTTGTTCCGCATTGCGTGTACGTTAGGTGCATGTATTTGCGATGTTAGTCTTTGCTTTTATTATGTAATAAATAAATAAAATGTCTTGGTTTTTTTGCAAAGGCCTGTAATAAAAGGTCCAACGTGGGAATCGGTGCACACGTAGGTACCGCTACGAGAGGCACCCCCCCTGATGAACACCACCGCGTGGGGTTGCAATGAGTTCTAGGGCGAACGAGCGATCTAATTAGGGAGTAACGGCATACTCTCGATATGTACCTATCGGAAGTCGGGAAAATATGGTAGCTGGCGGGGGTCCTTGATTAAGTTCAAGAAACGACATTAGCTGAGACCGATACTTAAGGTTACCATATCGCGTAATTAGGCGGTATCGCGGGCCTCGGAATATGCATTGGCCACGTATTCAAACAACGTATTTTTTTGTTTGCAAACGACGAGCACACCGGTGCTTGGGTGTCTGAGCGCTCAGGCACTCATTGGGGTAGTAAAGTAGAGTCAATATCAGTAGCATAATATAACAGAACACTTTTAAATAATCTCGCGAAATTAAAAAGCAACAGTCAATCGCATTAGTCAGCTCTCCGAATAAATATATCCGTCGAATACGCGCGAAACACACACACAAAACACTTTTGAATGTTGAACGAATGTTGAATGAATGTAATTAATTAAAAATTCCCTTTCAGCTTCTTCAATTCATCAGTACCACCTCCAACGAATTAACAAAAGGACGTAAGTTGGCTAATAAACTTTGCTTTTCAGGTTCTAATCTATTTTTCTTTCAGCTATTTTGTATTGCTTTACCGCAGATTTCTAATTAATTTGTATTTTTTCAGATCATTTGCTGAGGATGAGCCCAGCTGTTGAGGTGGATGGACATCGAGGGAATGGACATCGTGGGAGGAGCTGAGGATGAGCCCAGCTGCCAAAATCAACTCTCAATATTTTTTTTTGTTGAATATGATTCACCAAAATTTGTTTTAAGTTTCTGTTTCAGATTGGCGGTCATCAATCGTCAAAACATCATTGCATCATCAGTTAGGTAATATAATACTACTCATTGTACAACTGCTTTCAACTACTGCTAAAATATTTTGTCTAATATTTGAGTTCATAATTTTAATTTAGAGCCCAGCAGTGAAATCAGAGCCCAGCAGCAAAATCAAACCCAGCAGCCTTCCAAGAAATTCTGCAGGAGTTGCAGAAGATCAGTACATCAGTAGCAGCTGTTCCTGTCCTCAGATTCAACTTTGAAGAAGTCAACTGATTAATTTTGGCCCGCAGCTTGCAAAGTTCAAGTGAGTTCAATTTCTTTTTAAATTTTCCGACTTGTAATGATTATTTTGTTGTTACAGTTGCAGCTCGCGAAGAAGCCACTTCTCTGGTCTAGGTTTCGCTGGGGTTTTCCTAGGCCCAAAGGGAGAATTCCCGGAGAATAGTTCGTCTCTTTCCCCTTAGTCATTGCCTGGGGGCGAACAAGGCTTACAACAACGCAACAGCAACGCAAACAAGACTTCCAACAACACAGCATCATCGAGTAATCAACAATTAATCTTCGAACCTTTGTACCCTTTCCTAATTTCCAAAATAAACTCATTCCCCCAAAATTTACTGTTGTATTTATTTCTAAAACCTATTTTTATTGTTTTCAGGAGTAGTTAGGGAAATAAATGTATTATTAAATAGTTTGCAAAATAAATTAAATTCATTAATAACTTGTATGTTTTATTTTTGAAGTAAATAGAATTGAAAATTAAAATTGTATTGTTTGAATTTGAAAATTCATCTGTCAATAAATGCTACCAAAAAAAACATTTATAAATAAATGCATTTTTACTATTCTAATTATTCAAAAATATAAAATTTATTCAAAATTAACTGTTGTATTTATTTTTAAAACCTATTTTTATTGTTTTCAAAAGTTGTTAGGCTTAAAAATACTCCTTGTTCTGTAACTTATTTTAAAATTACCGAATAAAATACTTTTCTCACAAAATTAATTATATTTTATTTATTTTAGAAACCTGTACTTTTTTTCAGTCGTAGATAAATAATAAAGTCTCATAATTAATATTTAATTCTTAATTTTGTAAGTTTAATTGGCGGGCAACCCGCAATACAAGTTTTTTAGGAATTAAAAACCCTTTTTTCATTTGCTCAAAGGGTGCTAGTCATCATAAAAATCATTTATTGTATGAATAATATAATAAATCCTTCAATAAAATATGAATTTTGTTCTATTTATTTTCAAAATAATTAACAAATGTAGTACAGCAAAAAAATTATGCTGATCTGGTAGACAATTAAAAATAAAATTAAAAGTACCCCTCAAAATTTCTGATAAAATTACCCGTTTAGCTAAAAAAATATATTTAGTGTACATTTATTCCAAACGAGCCAAGTAGTGCCACCTATGCAGCAAAATGTCAACTAATAGCTGGACTTTGCCAGATATTTATTTAAAAAGTTTGTATATTGATATCTCTGAAATGAAGGCCCCAATCAAAAAAAATTGTCAATCAAACACATATTATTTTTCAAAATAATGTTAGGTATTTCATATACATTTTGGCGATTAGGGCTCTGGTTTTATAGATAATCGTTAATTCATGAAATAATCAATAACTTTAAAATTATGAGCCTTATTGGCAAAAAAATTATCACACAATATTTGATTTAGAAAATAAGTAAGGCTTTATTTGAAACATTTTTTCATTAAGGCCATAGTTGAGCCAAAAAAAATGATAACGCAAATGCCTATTTATTTTGAGACAAATGCAGTACAGCGGAATTAATTAATGCCTATCTGGTAGACAATTAAAATCAAAATTAAAAGTTCCCCATAAAATTTTTGATACAATGAGCCGTTTAGCCAAAAATAAATATATTCAGTTTCCACTTACTACAAACGAGCTACGTGGTGCTACCTGTGTAGCGAAACGTAAACTGATTGCTGGACTTGAATTATTGAAGTTTAGAGTAGTTATAACTCAAAAATAAGTACGACAACCAAAAAAAAGTTTCAAGTAAACTCATATTATTTTTGAAAAATATATGGGGTACTTCATTTACTACTTTTTGTTTAGTGCAGTCGTTACGTCAGAAATCACTTTTTCACAAATTATCGATTTCCAAGTGAACAAGGGCACTAATCGAAAAAAGATATATGAAGTACCCCAATTAATTTTCGAAAATAGTATGACTCAACTTGAACTTTTTTTTTGGTTGTCGTACTCATTTTCGAGTTATTGATACCAGCACTTTAATAGGTTATGTACCAATTACTCGAAAATGAGTACGGAAAGCGAAAAAAAGTTCCAAGTAAAGCCATATTATTTTTGGAAAATAAATGGGGTACTTCAAATAAAATTTTTTGATTAAAGCCCTTATTTAAGAGGAAATCATGAATTAGTAAAAGTACTAATAACTTCAGTATTATAAGTCACAGAAAAAAACTTTTGAATTAGTAGCATTTATTTTTGATCAATGATATTATTTATTCAAATATCTTGCGGATTTAAGCCCTTGTGAGGGCTGTAATCAATAATTTTTACCCCTGCAAAACTGGTACTGAAAACAAAAATTATTCTATGCTCAATCGATGCACAATTATAATTAAATGATACTTTCTGATTAAAAAATTTTCGAAATAAGTTACCGTTTAGCCACAAAAAAAATAAAATTATTTTAGGGATTCTCAAAACGAGATACATGCTGCCATCTCTTTCATTCTTGTGAACTAACAAGCAATCAGGTCATACATTATAGCTGCTCAACAAATAACCTTAGTTTCAAATGTCAATTTCTAATATAGATGGCTTATATTTCCTATATTAATGATTTTAGATTCATTAATTAACCTTTAATAGGCAGTTTATCTTATGTTATTCATTTTAAAACCAAGTCCAGTACTTTATCTTACAAATCCACAAAGAATAAGGGGTAAAATAATACAACAAGAATTTGGTCATATTTTTTATCTGCTCAACAGATAACCGCAAATTAATAAATCAATTTCTAGTGTTGAGCATAGGGTGCAAAGGGTGCATGGCACCCCGGCGCCATGTCCTTGAAGGCGGCAGTTGGGCCCCGAACATAATTCTCTAAAAATAAGACCAATTTCTTCAACAAAATATTTTATTAGAGCTAATCCACCATTCTATTTTGGGTGGGATTAAAATTGTGGGATTAAAATTAGGATTTTGGATTGGGATTCAGTTTCTGGATTCTGGATTTTGGATTAGGATTGAGATGGGGATTGTGGATTTTGGATTGAGATTGGGTTTGAGGATTTTGGATTGGGATTGGATTTCTAGATTATGGATTTTGGATTGGGATTGTGGACTTTTGAATGGGATTGGGATTGAGAATTTTCGATTGGGATTGGGGTTGTGGATTTTGAATTGAGATTGGGGTTCTGGATCTTGGATTTCGGATTGGGATTGGGATTGTGGATTTTCGATTGGGATTGGGGTTATAGAATTTGGGATTGGGATTGGGTTTCTGGATTTTGAATTTTGTATTGGGATTGGGATTGGGATTGTGGATTTTTGATTGGGATTGGGGCTATGGATTCTGAATTGGGATTAGGATTGTGGATTGTGGATTTTGGATTGGGATTGAAATTGTGGGTTGTTAATTGGGATTGGTATTAAAATTGTATATTTTGGATTGGGATTGTGATTGTAGATTTTTAATTGGGATTGGGATTAGAATTGTGGATTGTGGGTTGTGATTGAAATTGTGTATTGGGATTCAAATTGTGGATTAGGACTAAAATTGTGAATTGTGGTTTGAGATTGAAATTATTGATTGTGGATATTTATATATCTTTGAACCCCGGCGGTCAGTAGGCTAGAGTCACCTCTGTTGAAGAGCTAATATTTGGAAAACTGTTAGCAAATTTGGATTAATTTCTTCATATTCTGAATTTATGGATTAAAATTTATATTTAAATATATTTGGTTGGCAAATCAACAAAAGTTATTTTATTGCATACCTCTTTAGCGGGAGCATCAGATTTAACCGGCAATCGACACGTCGCTTGCCAGCATTGTGTTCACCTGAATAATTCATGAGTAACTACTTAAATAATAATTATAAACCAATATTTATACTTGTGAGAATTTAATAAATAGTATATTTTAATCAAAAATGATGTATAAAAGCTCCTACGTCAACAATCAACACATCTTTGGATAGGCACTAGTTTGATTAGCTAGTCAGAGATGGCAGCATCTAGCACGTTTTTGAATTACATTTTTTAAATAGCAAAAAATAGGGACTATTTGGCATGTTTATTTATACCAGAGCTTTTTGAATATCTTATTTTGAATAAATTTGATATTTTTGACTCAATAAAATAGTAGGAATAAATTTATTTTATAAATGCTTTTTTGGTAGCATTTATTGACAGATGAATTTTCATATAATATAGCATTTAGTTGTACACCTCGCATAATGATTGCAATCGTCTGTACCGGAAGTGCAGTTTACTCGAAACATTTTTTGAGTTTTCCGCATAAATCCAAAACGATTAAACGCAGAATGTTAGAATTCAGTATTGAGGAAGAGAGTACCGTCTAAATGCTCATATCCTATTTTCATTGAGATCGACTGAGCCGGAAGTTCATTTTACTGAACAATCTTTTGGAATTTTTTGCATAAATTCGAAACAATCGGCTGTAGAGTATTGAAATTTAGTATTTTAGTTTGCTGTAGCATCTCATAACAATCGACTGGACCGAAAGTGCATTTCAGTTGATTTTTTTTTTAATTTTCCGCATAAATTTGGAGTTGTTAGTCGTAAAAATTTGGGAATCAGCTGTCAGATTTTTTAATAAGTTTATCAAATTGTTCATAAATATAAGAAGGTAGATAAACAATAATCATGAAGAATTTTATTTTCGCCATAAATTTTCCACCACAAGCAACATACTATAAACGATTTGAACCTCAAATAAAATACAACAAACATCTCAGATAAAAATTTTACGTCGCTTTAGTGCTGTGAAAAGATCTACCGTTCTTAAACGCGAGCTGTTTAGGAAGCTTTCAGCTGTAATGTATAGTCCATTTTACGACAACCAATTCATATCAAGAACGGTGCAAAAGAACATTTATAACAGCGACAATAGAGCAAAATAGCGAATAGGTGTAAAAGTGGTTAGAGAAAGAGCCATCCGAAGAACACTGAAGCTGCGCATGATCGCCTTCAGCCAATCAGGAAGCAGATGAAACTGATGGGCTGAAACCTCGGATGCTGAGGATAATAGTGGAATTGTTTGAAGATAATTACTTGCATTTTCCTTTACTAATAGCTCTCGACGGAACAGATTAAGAATGTAAATTAATTCTTTATTTCAATTAAAATATTTGAAGTATACAAGGTGTTTCTGAATATACAGCAACACTGAAAATATTTCTCTGTTTGAAGAAGTATATTTCTAATTCATTATAAGAGAACGAATTTTTGTGATGAATTTGGCCACAGCATCACCCTCTTAACTTGCCACCCTTGCGCCACAGATGAGAACATACACACGTCGAAAACACCTGTTTCAGGTGCTCTATCCCTTAAATTGAAAACACATAAATCACCCGGTACACAAGCCGCCGCGACGCCGCCGTGAATCGCCAATCACAGCTAGATTAAAGAGCAATCTAACAGCCAGACCAAGACACGTCATCCACGAATTAGCGGCAAAATGCTCAACGCCCAACACCTGCGAAATTACACGAAAAGGAAACCAAGTCCAAATGCTTACCTAACTAGATTCAATACGAGAATTAAAATAATCACCTGAAGAGTATTTGTTGTAGATTACGTGCAGATTAATACAAATGATTTTGGGAAGATGTCATTAATTTTAGCGACTATTATTTTATTTACTATTTTTTGTTGAATTCAAATGCAAAGAAACAATGAATACAAATTTAATTTTCTCAAGAAAGCATCACAGCATGAATCTGGTAAACAAAGTCCTCTTTATTTGTGTATTAAAAATGAGAAGCATCCATTGGTAGCGGTGAGTTTGGAGCGTTTTACTTGGTACACAATGTAAAATGATATCGACCACTTAACAATACATTTATCCCACCCCATTTGCTGAATCCTGTTAACCAGGAGCATTAAATAACTAACACAATGAGCCTTAATGCGGCTATATCTCGATGTTATGAAAAACTCAGCGGCTTGAGTAGTGTGGGAGAATTATAATAGGTACGTGTGGCGAGAAACAGTGACCAACAAACCCCCGTTAAAAGTAAGAATTACACAGTCGTTTACACTTGAATTATTAACAATCCAGCAATTTTTTAAAGCTTAGAATGCCAATTAAAATCAGTTAAAATAATAGCTGGACAGCAAAGTGTTAACTGTTATGCTAATATGAGTAATCATAAATTATCAATTTTGTAAATGTTTTTATGGAACTTAGAGTAATTTCAGCCGTTAAAACATGGAAAAAATTTGAATAGTAAATATCTGAAGTGCTAATTTGAAGAGGCGGACAAGTAGGCAGGTCTTAAAAATATCGAGAAGTCTCCTCCTTCAGTTTTGAGTTTGTACAATTTTACTATGAATAACTCAAAATACTCTGATCATTCCCAAAATATTAAAATCAGTCAGTAAAAATTGACGCAATCATTTTCGGTGGACATTTCGCCTGATACATATTTATAATTATATTCACAAGCTCGTTTATTTTCTCCGTTTGGAAACTCTCTCACACGGTAACAATAATATTAATATATTGGCCAATGCCCACAGGACTTCGTTTGGGTGGATCACCATAATCAGTATAAATAATCATAAAAAATGGAATAATCATCTAGATGATGAAAGCGCATTTTTGACAGCTCATGAATGCTTGTTACTACAGAGATTTCGCAAATTACCATCTCTCACAATTACTGAGCTTGAAATCAAGCTTACGAAACAGCAGCTTCCATTTAGTACTAGTTTCAAGATGACTATTTGATAGGTACATAATTTATGCATGTACAAACTCAAAAATACCTTTTAATCTTCATTGCTTAGTTATTGACTGACGGGAGGTCAAGTGCTGTACCTTAAAATGATAATTTGATCTTTATCAAAGCTATTTAAAAAGAGTACACCAAAAGTAAACAAATTTTCATCCAATAATAATAATAATTCATTCTGATAAGCTTCAAATTCGCGTCAAACAAGTCATTGAATGAATCCCGGACAGATTTGACAACTGTACATAATAATAGTGACATCCGCGGCTAAAGTTGTAACTAAATTTTTATCTACTGTAATAAATTCTAGTTGCCATATCCCTAATGTCATATATATCTATGGGCATTGTTTCACTTGGAACAAGTAATTGAATAATTTAATCTTCCACAATCACTGAGCTTGAATTAAAGCAATTTGGGCAGACCTACGAAACAGCAGCTTTTATTTAGTACCAGTTTCAAGTCTGTGAATAGTATAGTTGCTGAGAACTCAGCCAGCCAGCCAGCCAAAGTGAATATAATAGCGCTTTTTTCTAAAAAATGCGCTAAAAATGAGTGAATTACCAGCAATTATTTCTGAAAATTATAATAATTGAAGAAAGTAATTGGATTTTGTAACAGAGCTGCACATTATCAGGTCGCTCGCGCAAATGATACGTAATTTCGATTACTTCACGGTGAGGCACCTTATGCGCATACATTTTATTATTTCCACAGTTACGCTGACACTGCAGGTCTATACCTGAACCCTTTAAGATATCGCAGTGAAACATACATGAAAATTTAAGTTAAGATTCCTGTTTTAATCATTGAAATCTGTTGAGCCACTTTTGAGCCTATTATATACATAATAATAATAATAATAATAATAGCATTCATTGACGTTTATGTCAAAGGCGAGGTTCAGCCAAGAATGTTCTCTCACCTAACCCGTACATAATTCAAATGATGCAAAAACATCAATAACAATTAATAGAAGTGAGACATGGATTTCAAATTTCAAGATGCAATAATAACAAGACCTAAATAAAAATAACAAATATCTAAAACGTATTTCTAACCGTGTTCTTGAAAGCAACAACTGGCAGAGACTTCAATGGAATATTATTGTATAAAGTGGGCAACAGATATGAAAAAGAACATTTATATTCAGCCTTATAAAAAGTAGGAACAATATATAAGTCAGTTATCCGTAAATTGTAATTATATTGTTTAACTATTAATTTATCCAACAAGTATGCTGGAGTACCAGTTAACCTTATTTTATGCACTAAACAGAGATACAACATTCTCACACGATCATCTAGGTTTTATGTTAGCTTTGTACCAGTACATAGATATATGCTTATACTTACACACACCATAAACAAACCGAAGACAAAAATTTTGAATGAGCTTAATTCTGTTTTTATCAGTTTGGATTAGATTAGATATGTAAGCATATGCGCAATAATCAAAAATAGGTAGAATAAGGATGTTGATTAATCTTAATTTTACATCTGTACTAAAATCATGTCTAAACTGATACAAATGCCGCAGTCTCAATCTAACTGCTGTAATTTAAAAAAATGATAATTCAGAAATATTATTATCTTGCAAGATAATTTTAATGCATTGAATTTTCATGATTGAATTGAGATTATGTACATAATGGTAATTCACCAATAGAGATTATCTAGCAGATTGATATGGGACCGTTGCATTTAAATGTGAATTGAAATTATGTACATAATGGAAATTCAAAATTATTATTATCTTGCAAGATAAATTTTATACACCGAATTTTCATGTTCGAATTTAAATTATGTGGGTACATAATAGAAATTCAGAATAATTATCATCTTGCCAGATAAATTTGATGCATTGCATTTTCATTATTGAATTGAAATTATGTACATAATGATAATTCAGAACTATCATTAACTTGCAGCATAATTTTATCACAATTTTCATGACTGTATTAAAATTTATAAGCATTGAATTTTCATGACTGTATTAAAATTTGTAAGCATTGAATTTTCATGTCCAAATTAAAATTATGTACATAATGGAAATTCAGCATTATTATCATTTTTCAAAATAATTTCAATTCGTTGAATTTCTATGATTGATTTAGAATTATGTGCATAATGGAAATTCAGAATTATTATTATCTTACAAGATAAACTTGATGCATCGAATTTTCATGTTTAAATTTCAATTATGTACATAATACAAATTCAGAATTATCATCATTTTGCAAGATAATCTTGATGCATTGAATTTTCATGATTGAATTAATATTATGTAAATAACGGCAATTCAGAATTATTATTATCTTGCAAGATAATATTATTTAATGCAGTAAATTTTCATATTCGAACTAAAAGTATGTACATAATGGAAATTCAGAATCATTATTATCTTGCAACATAATTTGATTGCATTGAATTTTCATGATTGTAATGCAGAATTATCGTTATCTTGCAAGATAATTTTATTACATTGAATATCTATGAGTGAATTAAAATTATGTACATCTGAAGTTTAGAATTATTATCATCATGATTAAATTTAAATTATGTACATAATTGTACTTTAGAACTATCATTATATTGCAACATAATTTTATCACATTGAATTTTCATGACTGTATTAAAATTATGTACATCGAAAATTCAAATTTAATTAATTTGACATTTGTAGGATTTATGATTTATGAATCAAGTTATTTATACGTGTATCCATTGAAATTGTAATAAGTGCAGATATCAATAAGTTATAACAGTGAAATGGAGCTATACACTTGCCCCGAATCGAACCAAAGTGCTACGTATGTGAGTTCATAGCGATTTTGTTCATAATTTACAAATTAATTAATTTATAAGACATAGATTTACACAGAATTACAATATAAATCAACTTCTTTTCGATATTAATTGTTTTATTTGGATCATTAGATTATATGATCGGTATTTCTGACAGCACGGATTATTTTAATCCAATAAAGATTTATGACTGATGCTAGGCAACCCTGCATAAACATTTCCCACCCAAGAGATGGAAGTATCGCTTCCGACCCGTGAGCTAGTCATTGCAGTTGGAAATTACATACTTCCCAACCTCCAAAAGGTTAGGAATTGACATATTACTATAATGATTGTGAATAAAATCATGTACATAATGGAAATTCAGCATTATTATCATCTTTCAAAATAATTTTCATTCATCGAAGTTTTAAGATTGATTTAAAATTATGTGCATAATGAAAATTCAAAATTATTATTATCTTACAAGATAAATTTGATGCATCGAGTTTTCATGTTCGAATTTAAATTATGTACATAATAGAAATTCAGAATTATTATTATCTTGCAAGATAATCTTGATGCATTGAATTTTCATGATCAAATTGAAATTATGTACAGAGTGATCGGCACGCCTTGTTCTGATTTTTTCTTTGTCGCCTGCTTGAGATAGTGAGCTTCAAGTGACAGATGACAGTTCCTCTGAAAACATTATTTTAACTTAATAATTTGATAGAATAATAATAAATTCTCAATAATCAGTCAATAATACAGCTATTTACTTACTTTTTTGTTTATTGAATCAGATTATGGATGAATCCGTCATAAAATATGCAAAATATACGCCATTGTGTTCTTGAAATGTCGGTAACGTAGTTTTCAAAATAAATGAATTAATACTAACTTTATTCTATGAAGATAGTTTTGACCATAATGCAAACTTTTGCCTGTCACCTGTCAGACAATCATTATTGATCACTTGTATATAGCGGTAATTCAGAATTATCATCTTGCAACATAATTTTATTACATTGTATTTCCATGATTGAATTAAAATTATGTACATAATGGAAATTCAGGATTATTATCATCTTGCAAGATGATTTTAATGCGTTAAATTTTCATGTTCGAATTAAAATTATGTACATAATGGAAATACAGAATTATTATCATCTTGCAAGATAATCTTGATGCATTGAATTTTTATGATTAAATTGAAATTATGTACATAATGGTAACTCAAGATTATCATTATCTTGGAACATAATTTTATGATATTGAATTTCTATGATTGAATTGAAATTATGTACATAATGGTAATTCAAAATATAATAATACATTAAAATTATCTTGCAAGATAATAATAATAATTTTGAATTTCCATTATGTACTTAATTTTATTTCAGTCATAGTGATGGTAGAATTCGACCTTAGCCATCATAATTACAATACATTATGTTTTTTCTGATAAAATGTCACAAAATGTGAAATTCAAATAACTTTCGAATACATAGTCACAAATTGAATTTGATCTATCAATTATCAATTTATATACAGATTACACCACAAAGCTACTGGACTGAAGTGGCAGAATTCAACTTTTATATTTGGATTTTGAACAAAATTATTCGCTTCTACTTTTACCATGCACCCTTATTGTTTCTGGCTGAACTTCAGCTTAGAAGTACTTATAGAGTCTTCCATTAGATTTTCTAGAAAATTCTATGACTTTAGCCAATCAGATGTATTGCCAAGCAAAAGCGGACCAATCGGATACAACATTTAAATTATGCATAAGAATAAACTGTTATTCATATTGCAAACCACTGATAGAAAATGTAGAAAGGTGGTAAATATATTTTCCAACAAATTATTCTGGTAATTTCATAATCTAATTAAAAAAGTTCTCAGAAATGTTTCATAATAAATTCTATTATAGCATCAAGAAATGTGCTTTAATACATCATTTTTATATTAAAACAAGGAAAATGCTATTGTTTGAGAGTCGCAGATAGGAAGTGTATAGGTGTGAAGATGGATTTTAGGGCAGTTGAAAACACGCGAAATACCAATCTGTAGCGGCGGCTGCAAAGATGAGATGGACTGTTAGGTAGAGGGGAGCTAAGGGGAAACAGTGCTCCTCTTGGGGAGGAGCATCGCGATCCGAGGTGTCAGTAAGACCTGCACCCGATGGACCGAAAACTACAAACACATCTTCAAGTGGTTACTTACTTCCTGGATAAACATAAGTGATTTGTGATTTGTGTGATGCAAACATCCTTAAGGAAACTTAAAATATTCATTTAAAATTATAATTTCTGATTAAGGGGTATGTACACTGACAACAGATGACAACATATTAATCAAAGATAGTAGATCGATTTGTAAGAGTAATAAATCTGTACAGAGCTTCTCTATCATTTGAAGCAAAGGATTTTGAATTCCTTTGAAATGTCAGATAAAGACATCTTTCAAAGATAGTAAGATTTGCTTCATGGAGGCAGTCCACGCTCTGGACTCCTCCGACTGCGATTCGGAGGAGGACGAATGCGTGGATGTATTATGTGAATCCCCGACGGATCCTGAAAGAGAGCGAGGAAGTCCCGGTTCGGTAATCGGGCATAATCAATCAAGACTAGAAGAAGATAATCATCACAATAATTTTTCGATTAACAGGATATTAGGGTTGGAAAATGATAGAAAAGAAGAGGAAAAATGTGATTCAACTGAAGGAAAGTGTCTTAGACCGACGCCCATAACCGCGTTACCCAGAACAAGTAAGTTTGTCTCATTACAAATAAAATAAGTCGCCTTTCAATCAATCAAATATTTTCTAGTGTCCCTTTATCCGAATCTGCTGGAAATGTCCCTTTCCCGAGGTGACACCACCTCTGCAGATTCTGGGCTGATGGAACTTTTGGCGGGCAGTGTTTCAGCGAGCTCCGGACCTGGAGCCCAATATTCAGCCCTATCATACGCTGCACCCTTGGTAGCAGCCGCCGGACACACTTCTCTGCTATACAACGGCTGGTTTGAAGGAGCCGACTGCGGAAAGGGAGCCCAACAAATATTCGGATTGCAAGGTAACTACTAAAAATTCATAAAAAACATTACACATACATCCTTTTTAAAGTTACTCAACTCAAGCGAGAGAACTTGGGGTATATGTTTATTTTACAATTACAACAGTTTGTTTAAAAAATCGAACGAGGCATTTTCTATTTTTTCACACTCAAACTCTTCCGAGAAGTCAATAATTAAAATGACAGATAGGAAGAATTTATGAGTTTGTACAGCAGTTAAACATCGGCACTATTAAACAAATTGATTCTACCTACTTGAAGACTAAAAATATAAGCCCTCAAAACATGTTTCAATAATTGTCTAATTTAATAAGATCAATAAAAATTAATGTAATCCATACATCCTTATAATGAATATAAAATTTTACTGAATAGTAATTAACTGGAAGATTTAAGGACCGTCGAAGAAAAGATCATATTGCAAAAAAAGCTGTACAAAATCTTAAACTCCTTTCTTGTAAAAAACTGCTGATAACTTGTGAAAAATAGGGCATACCCCAAGTCGGCACATTTAATCTCCCGATGGGACATCAATCAAGGGTTGGTGGTAATTCTTATGACCAACTCGGCACATCTTAAACAAGTGTTTGCAGAAGAGCCCACCCCTATTATCAGTTTAACACCTGAGAAAAATTTAAATTGGAATGTTTTGCTTAGCAGCTATCTATTATCAATCTAACAATTCAATCAACCACATCAAAGGTATCAATTTGCGAGATAACTAGTCAACGTGGTAAAATACTACTGATTCAATAAATCAAATCGAAATTTTTTATCTGGTGAAGTCAATTGGCGGTGTGCTATTCGGAAGTGTAAACCATTTTTCCATACCATGAACGAGTCCAGTAATCGAGTAATAACGACAAAAAGGTTAATCCTCGATCACGTTGAAATTATTGTTTTTATTGTATGATGCAACCTACTTAGTCTATGATTTTGTATTATTTTCAAATGAAGTATAAAATTGATTTTATTTCATTTAAAAATATTAGAATACCCAGTCCTCGTTTTCTTCAGGTACCTAGGTCATTTTATTATCATCAGAGACTACCTGCACATTTGCCGAGTCGGGTATCGCTGCAGGTACCTGAGATACTCGTATGTGCCGAGTTGGGAATCGCCGGAAAAATAAGTCATGATATTCTAAATGCATTGAATTAATATGATTGAATTTTCATTATGTACATAATGAAAATTCAGAATTATTATCATCTTGCAAGATAATTTTGATTCATTGCATTCTTATGATTGAATTTAAATTATGTACCTAATAGAGATTATCCAGCAAAATGGATTTTTATGTACGAATTAAAATTATGTACATAATGGAAATTTGAAACTATTTTTATCTTGAAATTCATTGAATTTTTATGTTCGAATATCACTTTGCTAATTGAATAGTCATGTCGGGAACATCATTCCGGAAACGCTTTAAAAAGGACCAATAGTTATAACAAATATCACTTTAAAATTGAATATTCGTCTCGTGAACGTCATTCTGAGAACGCTCCTTAAATGACCAAATGTTATAACAAATCACTTTAAAATTGAATAGTTATCTTATGAACGTCCGATTGGAAACGCTCTTCAAATGACCAAAATTATAACAAATATCACTTCAAAATACGCTTTTCAAATGACCAATAATTATAACAAATTTTACTTAAAAATTGAATATATATCTCGTGAACGTCTTTCCGGGAAAGCTCTTCAAATGACTAGAAGTTATAACGAATAGCACTTTAAAATTGAATAGTTATCTCGCGAACGTCACTCCGGGAACGCTCTTCAAATGACCAAAAGTTATAACAAATATAACTTTATCATTGAATAGTTATTTCATGAACGTCATTCCGCGAACGCTTTTCAAATGACCAAAAGTTATAACAAATATCACCTGAAAATTGGATATTCATCTCGTGAACGTCATTCCGGGAATGCGCTTCAAATAATCAATTGTTATAACAGATATAACTTTGGTAATTGTATATTCATCTCGGGAACGTCATTCCGAAAATGCTTTTCAAATAACCAATTGTTATAACGAATTGCGACACCCTAAAATTAGATAGTTATCTCGTGAATGTCATTCCAGGAACGCTCTTCAAATGACCAAAAGTTATAACAAATACCACTTTATATTTAAATAGTTCTCTCGTAAACGTCATTCCGCAAACACTTTTCAAATGACCAAAAGTTATAACAAGTAGCACTTCAAAATTGAATAGTTATCACGTGAACGTCATTCCAGGAACGCTCTCCAAATGACCAAAATTTATAACAAATATTACTTTGTAATTGAATAATTATCTTGTGAACGTCATTCCGGAAACGCTCTTCAAATGACCAAAAGTTATAGCAAATCACTTTGAAATTGAATAGTTGTCTTGTAAACGTCATTCCGGGAACGCTCTTCAAGGGACCAAAAGTTATAACAAATATCATTTTATAATTGAATAGTTATCTCGTGAACGTTATTCCGAGGATGCTATTCAAATGACCAAAAGTTATAACAAATATCACTTTAAAATTAAATATTAATCTCGTGAATGTCTTTCCGGGAACGCTCTTCAAATGACAAAAAGTTATAACAAATATCACTTTATGACTGAATAGTTATCTGGTGAACGTTATTCCGGGAATGCTCTTTGAACCACCAAAAGTTATAACAAATACCACTTTATAATTGGATATTTATCTCGTGAACGTCATTCCGGGAACGCTCTTCAAATGACCAAAAGCTATAACAAATATCACTTTATAATTGAATAGTTATTTCGTGAACGTCATTCCGCGAACGCTTTCCAAATGACCAAAATTGGATATTTATCTTGTGAACGTCATTCTGGGAACGCTTTTGAAGTGAACAATTGTTTAACAAATAGCACTTTAAAATTACTTATAGATCTCGTGAACGTTATTCTGGGGACGCTTTTCAAATGACCAAAAATTATAACAAATATCACTTTAAAATTGAATATTTATCTCGTGAACGTCTTCCCGGGAACGCTCTTCAAATGACGAAGAGTTATAACAAATAGCACTTTAAAATTGAATAGTTATCTCGTGAACGTCATTCCTGGAACGCTCTTCAAGCGACCAAAAGTTATAACAAATATTACTTTATAATTGAATAGTTATCTCGTGGACATCATTCCGGGTACGCTTTAAATGACCAAAAGTTATAACAAATATCACATTAAAATTGAATATTCATCTCGTGAACGTCATTCCGAGAACGCTCTTCAAATGATCAACTTATAACAAATATCACTTCAAAATTGAATAGTTATCTTGTGAATGTCATTCCGGAAACGCTCTTCAAATGATCAAAAGTTATAACAAATAACACTTTGAAATTGAATAGTAATCTCGTGAACGTCATGCCAGAAACACTCTTCAAACCACCAAAAGGAATAACAAAGAGCACTTTAAAATTGAATATTCATCTCATGAACGTCATTCCGGGAGCGCTCTTCAAATGACTAAATGATATAACAAATCACTTTAAAATTGAATTGTTATCTTGTGAACGTCGTATTGGGAACGCTCCTCAAATGGCCAAAAGTTGTAATAAATATCACCTAAAAATTGGATATTTATCTTTGAACGTCATTCTGGGAACGTTCCTCAAATAACTAATATGATAGATGTCACTTTGCTAATTGAATATTCATCTCGGAAACGTCATTCTGGAAACGCTTTTGAAATGACCAATTGTTGTAACAAATAGCACTTTATAATTGAATAGTTGTCTCGTGAACGTCATTCCGGGAACGCTCTTCAAATGACCAAAAGTTAAAACAAATATCACCTCAAAATTGAATAGTTATCTCGTTAACGTCATTCTGGTAACGCTCTTCACATAAGTAAAAGTTATAACAAATATCACTTTATAATTGAATAGTTATCTCGTAAACGTCATTCCGGTAACGCGTTTACAATAACCAAAAATTATAGCACTTTAAAGTTGAATAGTTATCTCGTGAACGTTATTCCGGGAACGCTCTTCAAATGACTAAAAGTTTCAACAAATATTACTTTGGTAATTGAATAGTCATCTCGGGAACGTCATTCCGGGAACGCTTTCCGAATGACCAATAGTTAGAACAAATATCAGTTTGGTAATTGATTAGTCATCCCGTGAACGTCATTTAGGGAACGCGTTTAGAATTACCAATAGTTAAAACAAATATCAATTTGGTAATTGAATATTCATATCGGGGACATCATTTCGGAAACGCTTTGAACCCTTAGACCACTGCGTTCCTTGGATCAACGGTAATTACGGCGTGGGGTCCTCCATCAGCTGAAAAAGTTATTATACGTATGATAACATTTGAGTAAGTGTTTATAATGGTAAAATATATCGAAAATGAACACTTACTACTGATATAAGAGGAGGTAACAACAGAATTCCTATATAAATGAAAGAAAAGTCAATTTTCGATGTGATCGGTGCTAATCGCTGTGGAGACAACATTTTCTTCTCGATATTCCTTGCAAACAAAGAACTGACATTGTGACCATCGCACATTTGCTTTTCATAAGATGCTCGTGTCAAACAAAATATCTAAAACAGACAAAAAACAAAAACATCAATTCCTTTTCCTCATTTTCACTTGCTACTCGCGATTTTTTTGCTCAAAATAGTATGCAGATATTGAAAGCAAAAACAACAGATACATCATGTTGCGTATAATTGTGGAAAGCACAAATATACGGAAGAAAAAATTCATTAAAAAATACCTCAAAATGAACAATAATTATTACAGATATCACTTTGGTAATTGAATAGTCATCTTGGGAACGTCATTTCGGGAACGCTCCCGCTATTGATAAATAGTTCCTTTCGATAGAAGTTTTTTTTCTAAATGCAACCATGTATTCGTTTTAAACTCTTACATAATGAACATATTGAGAAAATTACGATCCAAATTTGAACAAATTTGATTTTCACAGTTATTTTTCAGTAGACTATGAACAATTGAGCTTCATAGATACATTAAATTATTTGTTAATAACTTTATAAATAGTGTTGTAGCTGATTCCCATCTCTTTCTAAACATAATTCAAGTCTTTTCGAAACTGATTTAAAAGTAGCATTATTAATTTTTTTCGGTGTTAATAATTTAACAAGCCTAAAAGGACTCTGTGTTTGACTTTTCCAGTATGGAAACTTAAGAATTAAAACAAGGTTATTCTAGTAAATTTTTGAAAGTTTCCAAAGTCGTAAAAATGATGTCGAAAATATTCTAATGTCTCTAATTGAATTTGCAGATGAATACTAATAACAAAATTTGTCACATAGATAAATTAAAGTATACAAATCTTAAACATCTTATTCTTATGCATAACACTTTTAAACCAAAGCAAATATTGATTATCACATGTGTATCGTCTGTGGTAATGTCAATTAATGAAAAGACTGCGAACCTGCCAATCAGAGAATGGTAAATATAGGCGGCAAATTAATATTGACAGCTCAAAAATTGTTTATCAAACGTTTCTTCATAGGTTGTTAGCACTTTTTTGGACGCTGTGTAAATATAGTTATTTTCCGGGACACAAAGTTTTTTTTTGCGACGCCAACATATTTTTGATTTTATTTATTAATTAACGTCATTTTCTGTAGTAGTCAACCTAAAAAATTATAATAAGATATTTAAAATTATTACTGAAAAATCTATAAATACAGAATGGATTAGGTGAGCTGTGTATATTTCTGTTTAATGAAAAATTGGTTACGGTTCTGTAAAATATTCAAATTTAAAACAAATAAATGACAAACCTTAGCTTCTTTGTTAGACTCGTTTGTAGAAATACTGTACAGAAGAGATGACAGGTCCGTGTCAACGACAAAGTAAACGACAGATCTTCCAGTGTCAAACGATTGCTCAAACACAGTTAAAGTTTGCCTTTTTTCTACAATTAACACATCACCGCACATTCAGGGAAAACAAACATTTTAAATACACTAAACTAACTTATTTTACTACAGTTATTATGTGTACACCCCGTAGATATGTGACAAAAATGTCGTCTGTACACAACATGACAGAAAATGTCCCTAAAATAATATGAAATTAATATGATTCATGAATTTTCTTAAATATTGTAGCTCCAAAATCGTCCAGTCGTCGTTCCCGGAAACCAGGCCTGGACCGCAAACCCCGGCAGGCATACAGCGCCAAACAACTGGAGCGACTGGAATCAGAATTTAAAATCGACAAGTACCTAAGTGTCAGCAAACGAATGGAACTCAGCAAGGCCTTAAACCTCACAGAAGTTCAGATCAAAACCTGGTTTCAGAACAGACGCACCAAGTGGAAAAAACAACTTACTACTCGATTAAAGATGGCGCAACGACAAGGACTTTTTGCTCCACATTACTTCGCCCCCGCAACAGGCGGGTATTCTGCCGCGCTATTTGGGGGGTATTATCCTGTAGGGTGCTACCCACCTCCTACGATAGAGGATGTTACTGAGGCAAGAAGAGCTATGGAAACTAGTCCCGATTAAAATATTTTCTTACTAAATAAGCTCCATTTTATCAAAAACTTAATAAAAACACAAAATTCTTTGTTTTGAGAATATTCAAACAAGGAGTGGAAAATTTCATATACATAAATTTGCGTCCAATTTTTAGTAGTTATTAGCGTCAATTCACAATGTGCGTAAGCATAAGGAGTACGTAAAAACATAAACGTAAGAAATTATGTACGTTCACAGTGGTCGTAACGTAAAATATCAAAATAAGTGTTTTTTTCATTTTACGTTGGTACGAATTAAGGTTATTGATGTATTGTGTTGGTTTCTCTGACTGTCATTCTCAAATATTCTGTTGATTTCGATTCTGTTTTTCTTTGGTTTCACTTTTAACAGTTTGGAGTTTAGTTTGTTTTATTTTATTTTATGATGTCTGAAAAAGATCTTGCGATTGTTTCATTATTATTGAAACTGCGTTATAAAAGTCGCCAACGAGAGAAATATTAGAACGAAGAAGAAATTGTTGTTTTTTTTTATTAATAATTCTGTCAATCATATTTAAAGCACGTTTCGATCCAGGGTGTTGTCAACTGTCAGATGAAAACATGTGTTTAAAGTTGACGCATGCGCTATTAGTTGTTTCGTACGTAAACATAACATAAAGTTGAATTTATCTTAACTTTACGTTTTTATTACGTAACTCTTATGTCAATACATAAACGTAAGAAATACGTAAGAGTATTGTGAACACGGGCATTGAAATACAGTAGTTCAACTTTAAGTTTATGTTTACGGTTACGAACTCCTTACGCTTACGCACATTGTGAATTGGCACTTAGTGTATTCACAAATATGTTTACACTAAAACGGTTATGAACTATTTATATTTTAACATCAACAAGTTAATTGTCTGCACACTTGTCTACATGGATTTAAAATTATATAATAAGAGAGATTCCGGCTAGTTGGTTTTACTTTTGTGCAAGATTACTCCAAATTTCCTAACTTTTTGCAAATTTTTTCGGAACGGTTTTATGGCTTAAACTTCCATTCCTTTTATTGGCATATATTTTGAAAACAAGTTCACGCGAATTGCATGCCTTTCAGTACTATTTCATGTTACAAATGCATGCAAAATGTAGTCACGAAAAAGCTTTATTTTTTAAGAAAATGTGATTGGAATTTGCAAATTTTCAACCCTCAAAAATACATACGGTACAAGATCAGAGAACGTCAACTGTCACCATCTCTCGATCTAAAAGCTGGTTTATGATGGATTTAATTCACAAATCATGAATATGGTGGAGGAGCAATTATATGATTAAAGTAATAAATCAACCCGCAAATAAAATAATTTTGGCGATGTAAAATGGTTACTCAAAAATCTTTCTACTGCTAATAGCTTTGAATTTATCCAAAAAATCTAAAAGTTTGTAAAGTAATGTGTGCTTTCAGCCCAATTGCTTGCTATGGAAACAGTAGGTCATCATTCTTATGCTATAACATTCCTAAATACTGATTTCCAAGATTCTACGGCTAACAGTTCTGAATTTATACGCGGAATTAAAAACAAAATCAACTGAAGTGCACTTTCGGTACAGTTGATTGTTATGAAGATAGTAGGCAATCATTCAGATGCTACAGCAGACTGAAATACTAAATTTCAATACTCTATTTATGCAAGGAATTCTAAATGACCGTCAAGTAAAGTGCACTTCCGGCTCAGCTATGAAAATAGGATACGAGCATTTAAATGGTACAATCGTCCTAAATACTGAATTCCAACATTCTATGTTCAACCGTTTTGAATTTATACAGAAAATTCAAAAAATGTTTTGAGTAAAGTGCACTTCCGGCTTAGCCGATCGCAATCATAATGCAAGGTGTACAGCTAGAAGTGCTTAATACGAAATTTCAATATTCTACGACTGATTGTTTTGAATTTATGCGGAAAATTCGAAAAGTCTGTTATATAAAGTGCACTTCCGGCTCAGCCGATTGGTACAAAAATAGAAGACTAGAAGAAGATTTGCACGTTACAGCAATGTCAAATTCTGAATTTCAGTATCCTACGGCTAATCATTCTAAATTTATGCGGAAAATTCAAGTTTCAAGTAAAGTGCACTTCCGGTATGGACGGTTGCAACCATAATGCGAGCTGCACATCAAAACCTTAAACCAGACTTAAATACAAAATTTCAGCATTCCATCAAGCCAAAAATAGTCAAAATGGATTCAGGGATGCTCAAAACGGATATATTCATCAAAATCTCGATATGTGAATTTTACCTTGTACAAATAAGTAAAAATGAACAAAACAGAATCTAAAACTATAAATCTAAATTTCTAAATGTAAATTCCTAAATTAAATTCATCATAAATCAGCCTTAAAGGCTATAAAACTGTTCTAAATTATTGTAGACAATTGTAATCTCTGTAACTTGTGAGTGGAGATCTTTCTTCTAAGTAAATTGGAGCATATTTATTGCCTTAAAATACTAGTTGAACTAACGTTTTCGAAACAGTCAAAACCTGGGATAGTAGACTACCCAAGTAACATAAATGACCAGGATACAACGTTGTATCGACGTCACAGATTGACGGTCCTCAAGACGTCTCAGCGAGTAGCTTACTGACGTCATTTTGTAACGTCAAATAGACCATTATGCTGACGTAGAATTAAAATTTTCTAATGACGTCAAACGCGACGTTTTTAAACAATGTTATATGACGTTAATTTGTATGTCACATAACGTTGAAAAATAATGTCAAATCATGACTTCAATACAACTTGAATATAACATTAAAATATAACATTCAAATTACGTGAATAATGTACTTTTATAAAAACGTCGATTCTACATACATTTGAGGTAACACAATGACGTTGATTTTCAGTTATGGTTACTTGAGAAGTACCCACACTGACTAAAATAATATGACTAAAGAATCATATAAAGAATAAATATGATTTCCTAAAACGCTGAAACATCCAATTATAACGTTAGTTCAACATTATATGACGTTATTTCTTGACGTCAATTTATAACCAAAATTTGACTTGACATGTGACGTCAGTTCAACGTCATATGACGTCTAAATATGACGTTTACATTTTAACTTCAATATGATCAAAATGCGACGTCACATTTTGGTCGACGGTCAATTATTGTTACTTGGGTAGGCCATTGCGATTAATGTATTCCATATTAAAATCTTGCCTACTCACACAAAAAGATAGAAATATTGCATAGTACTCAGAGCTTATTGCTTCTCTGAAACGCGGTCTAAGTGCCAATTCACAATGTACGTAAACGTAAAGAGTACGTAACCGTAAACATAAACATAAAGTTGAACTACTGTATTTCAATGCCCGTGTTCACAATACTCTTACGTATTTCCTACGTTTATGTATTGACATAAAAGCTACGTAATGATAACGTAAAGTTGAGATAAATTCAACTTTATGTTATGTTTACGTACGAAACAACTAATAGCGCATGCGCCAACTTTAAACACAGGTTTTCATCTGACAATTGACAGCACCCTGGATCGAAACATGCTTTAAATATGATTGACATAGAATTATTAATAAAAAAAACAATCATTTTTTCCTCGTCTTAATATTTCTCTTGTTGGCGACTTTTATAACGCAGTTTCAATAATAATGAAACAATCGCAAGATCTTTTTCAGACACCATACAATAAAACAAAACAAACTCCAAACTATTAAAAACCAAATAAAAACAGTAAATACGAAACAGACAATCGAAATCAACAGAATATTTGAAAATGACAGTCAGAGAAACCAACACAATACATCAATAACCCTAATTTGTACCAACGTAAATGAAAAAAACACTTAATTTTTATATTTTACGTTACGACAACTGTAAACATACATAATTTCTTACGTTTATGTTTTTACGTACTCCTTATGTTTGCGCTCATTGTGAATTGGCACTAACAGATCAAGATTTTAAGGATTTAAATTTGTACGCATATTTATATGAATTTTTCCACTTGAAGTACAACTTGTCAACATATTTTAAAATATATGTTTGTGGATATTGAAGTGTCATACAGATGAAGTTGTTTCAAAACTTTCAAATCTTGAGTCTATTTATTTAATTCAATGATAAGCTGGTCCAAAAAAAAAGAAGAAATTCGAAACGATAATAGTTTCCCCTGCCTTTGAAGATTTAATCAGATTTTTTTCTTTTGCAAACTCAGCTTGTAATTCTAGTATTTCATTACGTCTAAATATTTGGTCTCCAAATTTCAGAATTAATATTTACGTTCTTCACAGTAAACAGTGCAATATTTTACCTCCTTCGAATAATTATTATTATCAATAGTACTTAATTGTAAATATTAAAATATATATATAGAAAGCGAAGTATTCTTGAAAAAATTTATTTATCATAAGTAGTTTTGATTGATAATTATTGAATTATTATTCAAAAATAAGCCAAAAAATTCAGTTGTACTATTTGAATTAGAAATAACAGACATAAAAAACATGAAATATTGTAAATACTTATATTATTTGTATCATTCACTGTAAAATAAGAAACAAATAAATAAAAATAAATTATGACAAAATAAACTTAGGTAACTATTAATAAATAGTGGCACGATTCAGTACTGCAGCTATGAAATCAAATCTATAATACTAGTACAGGGTTTAGCAACTGATATTCTATAGAAAGAATAATAAAGAAGCAAAAGCTTGTATGAAGCAATCGAGACTGTTTTGTAACACAAATAAAAATTACTGGAATTGACAAAAAATCTGAAAATCGTTTATATCTAGCCATGGAAACTAAGGAAAGCAATTTCAATTTATAGTAAATTAAAATAACTAAAATTGCTATCTAAATTGGAAATACAGCTTTTTGTATATCGTTTTTCATTATTTTTCAATCATTTCATTAGAAAGTAGTTGCCAAACCATGGTCAAACAAAAAAAAAACTCCGATAATCAAATTAAATAAATATGTTTTACGAAAATCATAAAAATCTAATGAACAAACAGTTGCCTACATATTTCTTAACATAAGAAAGTACGCAACTGCAATTTTCAATTGGTAATTACGTTGTAATTTTTTCAATTACTCATGGAAACACATCCGAGACTATCCTCATTTGATTGTACAGAGTGATCAATAATGATTGTCTGACAGGTGACAGGCAAAAGTTCGCATTATGATCAAAACTATCTCCATGGAATAAAGTTAGTATAAATTTATTTATTTTGAAAACTACGTTACCGACATCTCAAGAACACAATGGCGTATATTTTGCATATTTTAGGACGGATTCATCCATAATCTGATTCAATAAACAAAAAAAGTAAGTAAATAGCTGTATTATTGACTGATTATTGAGAATTTATTATTATTCTACCAAATTATTAGGTTAGAATAGTGTTTTCAGAGGAACTGTCATCTGTCACTTGAATGTCACTATCTCAAGCAGGCGGCAAAGAAAAAATCAGAACAAAGCGGCACGGACAATCATTTTTGATCACTCTGTATAAGAATAAATTGTGAGTTGGCCTAAAAATCTTTGAGAATCAATCTGTAAAATTTGATGCAACTTTCAAACACATTTTCAATATTATGAAATGAAAGTTGTCTCAATAAAATACATATTTAGAAAATACATCACAATATCCTTAATAATAGAAAATACCTAATATTTTAATCCAATTCTTTCGCGCCTGTACTTGGTAAAAGAATACAGAGGGCTCCACTAGCTGAAATATACACAAATCAATCCAAATATTATAAAATAATTAATATCAATCTTACCAAACAACATTGCTGCAAATAGGGCAATTGGAACAACACAGTGCAGATCTATCAAAAATCCAAAAATTAGATTGCCGAATAAGGCCCCTCCTCGGCCAAAAGTCAAGGCGAGAGCTGCTGCCATCACTCTGAAAATAACCAATGTCAAATGAGATATACTTCCAAATTAGTTGTTAATTATTTCTTTTAGCTTGTACAAGAGTTGTAATAATATAAACCTTAGATTTGTAGGAAATAGATCGACCATCACACAATAAACGACACTAATTGCAAGACTAGTCAAAGCTTCAAAAATGCAAGATAAAACTAAATTCATGGTTGAGGATTGGACGTAGTATAAACCAATTGTTACTCCTCCTGCTAACACCAAACTGGATACTGAAAAAAATACAAAATAATACCATTTAATATATATTTATATAATAACTTACTTAAAAAGAATTTGGCTCCCAATTTGTGAACACACAGTGGCAACCAAAAACTTGTAGGTATACAAGCCACTCCAATAATTAAAGTGTGTAAAAATACAGAATCATCTATTGGTTCTCCGCAATATATATCTTTTTCGGCAATAGTCGAGTTTAAGACATTTGTTAATACAACTGAAGATACTTCGCAAATTGAAGCACCTTCACCGGGATGCAAATTTTCAAATTCCTCAAAACGATAAAAAAGTTCCGGAAACCAAACCATGAGGGTATAATAACTAAAAACAATCATAAAAATTATCTGTAAATAAAAAAACATTGTAAAAATTACCTTGTAGTAAGCCCGAATTGTATAAGACATGTAATAATAGTGTTACCAAGATGAGGAGGCTTGACTAAAGCTTTAGTCTGCTCCCAAATTTCGCTTAACAAAATTTTCAGTTCTTTCGGTTTGTGTAAACTCAAACTACGAACACTTTTTGTAGACTGCTGTGATATAACGCTCATCGTTCTGACTTTCTCTCGTAAGCTCAAAATCTGCAAAATTATTTTTACGATTATTTACTACAAATAAATTCAAGGAAAATACTTACCGGATATGAAATTGAATTTTTTCCAGTATTTTTAGCATACATTTCCCTCAAGACATCGAGGGCTACGTCTGGTTCTCCACATTCTAATAAAAATTTTGGACTTTCAGGGAATGTTAGCAGCCATAAACCAAGTAAAAAGCTTGGGATTGAACAAATTGCTACAAAGAGATTCCAGCTGCTGAAATGGAAGTCGCCGTATTCGTACCGGAAGTCCATTGGGATTATAATCCACGCAATACCTATAATAAATCAAAAGTATTGTCACTTCGTTCAACCTATTTCCAAAACACGTAAGGATCCGAAAACATCTAAAAATACAATTCCATTTTTCCAAAGAATTTATTGCTCAAGGATCATTAATTTATTATATTTTCAATCTGTGACAAACTAATAGAGATAAAAGGATATTAAAATGCAGCTGGTACCGCGAATTCTCCGTTGGGACAAGTTTAAATTTTATTATTCCCGACAAGAGTTTATAACACTTTCAGAATGGAACTGATTGATCGGAAAAATCAATATTAAACAACCAAAATCAAAGTAGATATTTGAATCGCATGTTTCCACGGCTAATAGTTTTGGATTTATCCAAAAAGTTCTAAAAATCTGTCCAGCAAAGTACACTTTCGGCCCAATCGTTATGTAATCAGTATGATGATTTCCAAGATTCTACGGATAACTGTTTGGAATTTATGCGCAAAATTAAAAAATAAATTTCAACTGAAGTGCATTTCCGGTTCAGTTGATTGTTATGAGAATAGTAGGCAATCATTCAGATGCTACAGCAGACTAAAATACCAAATTTCAATACTTTACAGCCGATCGTTTCGAATTTCCAAAAGATTGTCAAGTTAAGTGCACTTCTGGCTCAGCCGATCTCAACTATAATAGGTTATGAGCATCTAGACGGTACTCAAGGTTTATACATACAAAGGTTGCCTCAATCCCATAAGCTCTGTGTATTCGGTGATGGGAGTAGTAGTAGGGATAAATGACGTCAGCGCTAGACCCAGAGAGATAGGCTTCTACTGTCTAACAAGTAGAATGATATATATATTTTTTTCTAGCACTTTTGTTTGAATTAATAACCACATTTAATTAGAGGCTTTGGTTCCCAGAATTTAGGGGGCGCCAAATTTTGAAGAATGAATGAAAATTAAAATTAAAGACGCAAGCTATATACTCTACCTATTTTGATTTAACACGAATTACGAGAAAACTTAATTATCCCTCTAGTAGACATGATTTATTTTGGCTTCAATCCAAGTTCTACGAAGAAATATTTATCGTAACCGATATCCTTCTCAGAATTTCATTATTACTTCCAAGATCCTAACAGTTGGTTTCACTTTTATGTTCTATGCTATGCAATGTTCGGGCATGTGCCAGTAGCGCGCAGCTTATAAAAATAATCCTTTTTCTGTACCACTAGCGCGCAAAGTCGGTGTGCGTCTAGCGCGCGAGCTATCTGCGTTATACCTGCACTCGCGACCTTTTTTATGCGCTTAAACAAAAAATAAAAATGCAGCTTGTTCTGCAAATCATTTCATTTTTCAATGCATCAAATAATAGAGGAAAAGAGGATTTCAGCCTTTTTTGAATTTTTCTTGTAACTCGATCCAAACTCATAATATACATAGCTATATGGTACGGCCGCATAGGTATGATATGTTATGCAATCGACGAATTATTGAAACTTATATACTCAATTTATGATCAAAGTTTTCATGTTTTCTCTTTGTTAGTTTACAGATTTTTCTGCAACATTTCCACTCTGTGTTTTTGCGGGGAAATGACCGCCTTCGCCCACAATCAAAATGTTGGTTTTTTTCTTAAATTGTTATTTTTTATGATATTTTTTGTAATTTCTCTAATGTTTTTTGTAATTATTTGAGACATTGTATATGTAATCAAACAACCTGATCTATATTCTTGTTGATATTCTGAAATCATTTCCTTATTTTTTTACACTCTTCTTATTTACTACTGGATTCATTTGTTTATAATTATTTAATCAACCCTCCAAAAAACACAAAGAAAAATGTTGCAAGAGAATCTATCCGCTGTACCATATACCTGTGCTAATATTGTATACCAATGTATACTATGAGTTTGGTTCAAGCTAGAACAAAAATTTTAAAAAGGCTAAGATCCTCTTTTTTGTTGTAATTTGATAAATTAAAAAATAAAAATATTAGCAAAACAAAGTGCATATTTAATTTTTTTTCTGAGCTCCTAAAAAAAGTCGCATGTGCAGGTATACCGCAGGTAGCTCGCGCGCTACTCGCACTGTATCCTAGCGGCTTAAAGCGGCTTTGCGCGCTAGTCGACCAACGCCCAATGTTCATCTAAGGGAGCTCATCTAAAACAAGACGGGCGCCTAAATCTAGCTAAATCTGCCTCTGTACTTAATCATATTTAATCCAAGATAAATAAAACTTTTCTAGATTGAGAATTCATTCTAATTTCTGATAGTAATTATAATCAAAGATGCCAGGAACGCGATGTACTGTTGCAACGTGTGATAATAGTTTGACCAAGACAAAAAAATCATCGCAGCAAATATCATACCACAGTTTTCCGACAAACGAGTGCATCAGAAAACAATGGGTGCAACGATGTAAGAGAGATAGGAAATGGAATGCAAATGCATGTCATATTTGTTCCGAACATTTTTCGGAAGAAGATTACACCCGCGATTTAAAGGCAGAACTATTGAATGTATGTATTTTTCAAATATTTCTGTTTTTTACCTGTATACAAGTAAAACAGTTTAGAATGAAATTTACTCGTATATCATTCGAATAGTTTCTGTTTTCAGTGCGTTTCGTATTATTTGTAGTGTAAAATAAATATCTATTTACAAGATATCTGCGATCGGTTTCGCCGCTTCCTTATAAATTTGTCTGGCTACTGATATCTATGATTACGAGTGCTTCAACAATCGTAGCCATAGTTTTTAACTGTCAGATAAAATTATCAGCAAGCGATGAAAAAAGCCCTCAATCTTTGAAATCAACACATAATATCTGGTTCAAGTCATAATAATTCAAACAATATGAATAATCCAGATAATTTTAGGTGCATATTTCAATTTTTAATATCACTATTGCAAACTAATATCACAAACTCTGAGTTCGTAGTTATTTTTAGTAAAATATGTGAATTTCAATTATTCTTATTATATTTATTTTATTTGTATGTACATTATTAATAATAGAACAATTTATATTTCTTAGAATAAAACCATTCTTCATTTTGCAAAATATACTCTTCTTTCTCTACACAAAATGACAGACATAGAAATTTTGCAAAAATAAAAGATAAATGACTAAAAAACTCTGTTTTATCCTATCCAGATAATGTTCTTCTAAGAGCGGAGGGTCTAGCGCTTACGTCATAAAGTAGCGCATGCGCATCTTGAATTCGTTGAATGAGGCAACCTTCTATATTTATAAACCTTGATCTAGACGGTACTATCGTCTTGAATACTGAATTCTAACAATCTACGTTCAATCGTTTTGGATTTATGCGGAAAATTCAAAAAATGTTACGAGTAAAGTGCACTTCCGGTACAGACGATCGCAATCATGATGCAAGGTGTACAACTGGATGTTATAGAAGTGCTTAATACGAAATTTCAATATTCTACGATTGATTGTTTTGAATTTATGCGGAAAATTCGAAAAGTCTGTTATATAAAGTGCACTTCCGGCTTAGCCGATTGGTATAAAAATAGAAGATGACTATTTGGGCGCTACCGGAATCTCAAATACTGAATTTGAGTACCCTACGGCTGATCATTCTGGCTTTATGCGGAAAATTCAATAAAAGTTTCAAGTAAAGTGCACTTCCGGTGCAGACGATTGCAACCATAATGCGAGATACACATCAAAACCTTATACCAGTCTTAAATACAAAATTTCAGCATTATATGTTTGACGGGTTTTGAGTTATGAACGCAAATATATGTACCGACATCAAGCCGAAAATAGTCAAAATGGATTCAGAAGGGATATATCCATCAAAATCTCGACATGTGAATTTTGTACTTTGTACAAATAAGTAAAAAATCAAATGCGAAATAAATTGGTATATGAGAAATTGGGAATGAATTAGATTTTGTTCATACTTAAACTACTTACAGTAAGAATTACAGTAGGTATAAATTCTGAATAACGGATGAGCTACGTGAAGATTCAACAATTAACACCAATAAAAACCTTTTCTTCACTAAATAAATTTATTGACTTATGTACATTTCGGAAGCAAAGCTTTCATCATCAGAGTACAATATTCCAATCTCTAATCTCTAATCTAATCTATTATGTGTGTTCCGGTATAGGGACTCCCGTGGGCCCCTCTTCAGAGTGTGGTATGAGTGTAAGCTAAGTTAATGTTTGTGTCATGTGTCCAAGGTAGATCATCTTACAGTCCGAAGACTGCGCGACGATGTCCTTGTAGCTCGGCTTTCGTGAGAGACTGGCACTTGTTGTGCAACTGTAGTACAGCTACTCATCCAGAGGTGCCACTGCTATCGCTGACGCGACAGACTGACACTCACGTCTGCCGGAAGTTACTTCCGAAGAAGTGTGTTGAGAGTTTGGGTGTACCTAAGGGGTAGGAAACGGAAGAACTCCGAGAAAACCCCCGCGCACGGCACTAAACACATGGAGCCACCAGGGATTGAACCCGGGACCTTAGTGGTGTCAGGCAACAGTGTTACCACTGAGCCAGGCCGTGGCCCACAATATTCCAATTACAAACAAGTTCTTATATATATAAACGTATGGCAAAAGTACAGAAAAACCAACCAATCACCAATCGGTATTTGAGTAGGTGGAGTTAAAAATTACACATTTTAAAAAGTAATACAAATAGAAGTTTAAGAAATGAAAAATACATCCAAATTACATCAAATACATTTAAATAATGGATTTTCTAACGGAGATAGATCAATGATTAGTAAATTATTTTTGTGCTTTTCCATATTAATTGCTTCTGACATATTTAATTCATAAAAATTATTGCAGCTTTTTATAAGTTTTAGGTTATTTTCTGTAAATTTATGTCCTATCTCATGTTGATGTGCAGCAGATAAAAAAACAACAATTTCTAAATTATTGAATAAACATAAATATAAAAGATTAAAAGTAGATGCAACCAAGCTTACAAACTTAGAAGATAAACATAGATTTGCTGGAATTACATTTAATGAAAGCACGAATAACAAGTTACGAAATTCATTTAAAATACATGGAATACATTTGGTTTTCTCAAATAAATCCAATCTTAAAACCACGTTAGCTAACCATTTTGACAAAATAGACGATAAAATGAAATCTGAAATTTATTCAATAGCGTGCTCAAATTGTGAAAAAATATATATAGGCATGACGAAGAGAAACATTGGTACAAGATTTAAAGAACATATGTAAAATGTAAAAATGTTTTTAAGTCTGCATTAGCTGCACATCAACAAGAGACAGGACATAAATTTACAGAAAATAACCTAAAACTTATAAAAAGCTGCAATAATTTTTATGAATTAAATATGTCAGAAGCAATTAATATGAAAAAGCAAAAAAATAATTTACTAATCATTGATCTATCTCCGTTAGAAAATCCATTATTAAAATGTATTTGATGTAATTTGGATGTATTATTGTATTATTGTGATTTCTAAAATTTGTATTACTTTTTAAAATGTGTAGTTTTTAACTCCGCCCACTCAAATACCGATTGGTGATTGGTTGGTTTTTCTGTACTTTTGCCATACGTTTATATATATAAGAACTTGTTTGTAATTGGAATATTGTACTCTGATGATGGAAGCTTTGCTTCCGAAATGTACATAAGTCAATAAATTTATTTAGTGATGAAAAAGTTTTTATTGGTGTTAAGGTATAAATTCTAATGAAATAAAATAAAATAGATACCTGGTAAAGCTATGATTCCAACTACCCAAAAAAGTTCCATCCAACATAAAATTGTTTCTCTGTATTTGCTTGGTTGAAATTCTCCCAAGTATGGGAAACATATTCCCATAGCTCCTGCAACTCTACAATTTATTCCAATTAATCTCAATTCTGTTATTCAAATGTTTTTTGCATACCCAAATCCGTTCAAAAATCGAAGCAACATGAATATGGAGAAATATGGAGTTATACTAGAAGTCAGTCCACAAACTCCATCGAGGATAAGTGCTCCAATTAGGACCACTCGTCTGCCTTTTGTATCAGCCAGGCAGCCCCAAAAATAGGAGCCCACCAACATTCCTGAAATAATAATTATCGAATATTGTGTTCATCTGAATCTTCCAAGGTTTTTAAAAGATCAAGAAAAATCCTTCTTAATTATAACTTTAGTAAAATCAACCTAGTTTCCATAACGGAAATAGATCTTAAAAATACAATGAAAGGTTGCATTTGAGGGTCATCCAAGCAACCTGCGACAATGTGCGACATTGAAATGCCAGCATAATGCAGGTGCTTGACTCGTGGAAGTGAAATGATCTGACTCTGACCTAACATGGGAGCAGCCGTGAGCCACCCTTTATCTCTTGAGGTCATTCGGAAGTCGCACGTTGCAGACGGAAGAACGAAGGACAAGATGGTGATGCCCATAGCAGTGTTCAAGTAAATGCAACCGCATACTGTCAGCAAGAGGAAGTGGAATTTTCCGAAACCTAGAAACATACATTAACATTTTGAGTTCATCGTGTATACAAATAGACAGTTTTTGCAGATTTAACAATTTCGTGTGACTCTAAAATCTATTGAAATTACTGGACGCGATTCCAGATGATTACTCTCCAAAGTGCCAATTCACAATGTGCGGAAACGTAATGAGTACGTAACTGTAAACATAAACGTGAAGTTGAACTACTGTATTTTAATGCCCGTGTTCACAATACTCTTACGTATTTCTTACGTTTATGTATTGACATAAGAGCTACGTAATTAAAACATAAAGTTGAGATAAATTCAACTTTATGTTATGTTTACGTACGAAACAACTAATAGCGCATGCGTCAACTTTAAACACATGTTTTCATCTAACAGTTGACAACATCCTCAATCAAAACGAGCTTAAATATGATTGACATAGAATTATTAATAAAAAAAACAACAATTTCTTCCTCGTCTTAATATTTGTCTCCTTGGCGACTTTTATAACGCAGTTTCAATAATAATGAAGCAATCGCAAGATCTTTTTCAGACATCATACAATAAAACAAAAACAAACTAAACTCCAAACTGTTAAAAGTGAAACGAAAGAAAAACAGTAAACACGAAACAGAATATCTGAAAATGACAGTCAGAGAAACCAACACAATGCATCAATAATCCTAATTTGTACCTGAAAATGAAAAAAACACTTTATTTTAATATTTTACGTTAGGACCACTGTGAACGTATATAATTTCTTACGTTTATGTTTTTACGTATTCCTTATGCTTACGCACATTGTGAATTGATTATACATTTTGTTTGATAAAAGGCAGCACTGCCAATAACTGTTAAAACTATTTTTAATTAATGTAATTTCAAATATTGGGTTTAAAAATATCAATCAGTCGATTACTCGAGGAAAACCGATTATTATCATTTCCCAGTTCTAATATTAACCGACTCAACTAAAAAAATATTGAATAGTTGTTGAATATACCGTCAATATATCTTATAAACTTCAGAATAAATTAATTAAGACATACCTGTAGCAGTGAGTGCCTTCTCGAACTCCTCACCGTGCCCCGCAATAAAATCCAAACCTATATATAAAAAAAACACTAAATAACTCCCAACAAAAAAAAAGTATGAAATCACTAACCCATATTTGATTCATTTACTTAAACAGTTTCTCTGTTAAAATGAGCAATTTTAACGGATGCTCGGTTTATATATGTATTTATCATAACAAGCACTTGTTTACTAATGACTAAAGAGGTGTTCATGAGCCCGGTAAAGAACCCAGAGCCACCCGATAGCCTTCGAAAAATCAACGAGAATGAGTTATCAAATCATAACAGGCACACGGGTCAACCTCGGTGTGTAAGTGATATTTTAAGTGTGATTGAAATCTTAATTATTGATTTTAGCGCCATCTTATCATGCATTTCAAATCTGCTGAATCGAATTTTATTAGAAATTTATATCATTGAATATTTGGAGGCACCTAATAGGAAACAAAAAGGTAATTTCTCTGGTTTCATATTGTTTAAGAAACAATCATCAAAATTAATGAAAGTATTAAAATCTGCAGTTTTTGCTGCAGCGCATCTTTTATCGTAATGAGTTTATACACTCTTGGGATCCAAGTCTTGACATCTTGGGCTTGGCTATACTGTACTGAGGAGTCCTAATAAGGACGAAACATATGTCTACAGTTGCATCCCCGATCTAAGATGATGGTGGCTTCAGCCCCGACTCTTAGATTCGAATTTTCTATGGAAAACAATTCTTTTTTAGAATTATTCATTTTTTGAATGTTCCATAGCACAGCACTTCACATATTTCACAGTTTTTGTGTGAAATTTTTATTTATGTGATTTCTTCTTTATTAAAAAAATCTACAAAAACAGAAACTACTACCCGTGTTACAACTCTCCTAATACCAAATAAGTTGTAATAACTATGCGTTTAGACCATTTAGTGAATAAAAAATATTATTATATTGGCATTCAAGGCACTGCGCTTGTCTTTTGATTCGCTATTGGCAAAAACAATTATTTCCTGCATCTTTTTCGTCTTCATCCTCTTCATCATAAATTTTACTTTTCTGATTAGTCTTCTTCTTTATTTCTTTAGGCTTCTCCTTTTACTCATTTAAATCACACTTTTTCACATTCTTTATCTTTCTACTGGCTTCTATGGCAACAATTTCATACTTGGTAGGTGTGTCAGTAAGCACAACAGATTTGATGTTGCGTCTATTCGGTTTTTTTTTCTTTACGGAGCTTTTGGCAACGGCCTATGTGATTCTGGCGAGATCACATTAGAAGTACGGGCTGTAGACGTAGGAGCAACGGGCTCTTTAGCGTTGTAGCTCAGAGTACTGCTGGAAAATGTCGTAGTCCATGAGACAGGGCATAAATTTTTCGTTGATTACCGCTCTCTTGAAATTTCGTGAGTGACTTCATTGTGATGAGTCCGGCAGCTTTCACATTTGACGAAATTCTTGATTTGGGGGCGTTTTTCAGCGAGAGCTAATTGAACATGTCAATTTCATGAAGCTTTGGAAATGTATTACCGTCATATTGATGTTTACACTAATCGAAAGATTCTTGGATTATAAAATGAAAAATTATATGGTCCGACATGAATATTGAGGGCCAGTGGTGAGTCCGACAAGCTGCACTTGTCAAAAATACGTTGGTATGAAAGCGGATTACCGCTAGTCTGAGACTTTGAGGACGTGTTCAGTTATTTTTTTTCTAAGATTTGGTCATTTTGTCTGACAGATTTTCGGGGGCGTTTCCTCAGTCCGACACTGGAAACGTGTAAGGATTATAACAGTTCCTTCATCAATGACCGCTCATCTCTATGTTTTTTATTTTCCATTCAAATAGTGTCTAGGACATTACTGTATACATGTCCGACAATTTAAGTGGGACAATACTTCAGAAAATCAAAAATATATTGTATGAATGCGGCTGCGTTCATAGGCATATACATATATGAAATGCATATCAAGTCAGTATGATTATTGATTATAAATTATAAAAAAAAGGCTTGTCCACCAATATATTGATATTATTTTGGAATCAAATGTGTGATATAAAGTCAGTATACTGTGATAATCACCTCAAATATCATTCAAATTTACCTTTAACTGTGATATCTATATATTAATACGTCAAGAGCAAACTTTCGACCTCTTTTTAAGCATATTGCATGCACGGAGGAGTGTGAGATTTGGCATACTCAGAATTTATATGGAGAAGATGTGCAGAAAGCGAAAATTATATACAGGTGTTCCATTCTAATCTATATATTAATACGTGAAGAGAAAGCTTTGTATCCCTTTTCAAACATATTGCACGCTCGAAAAAATTTGATATTTGGCATACTTGAAGTTTATATGATCGAGTGCAGAAAGCTGAAAATACATACAGGTGTCCTTTTTTAATTTCACGACGTGAAGAGAAAACATTGTACCGCGCACACGAGGTGATGTGAAACTTGACTTAGTTGAAGTCTGTGTGGAGAATGTGAGATATGGCATATTTGAAGTATATGTGAAGAAATATGCACCAAATGGAAGAATGGCTGAAGAAAAATTTCAAAGATTTCTCATCCCTTTCTGTAGTCGGGGGAGAAAATCTCTTTGAAATCTTGAATGGGAACCACTAATCCTAATTTTAGATTCGAATGGAGCATCGAATACCAATTTAATTCTACTTGGAGCCCCCGGAGATGGAAGATTAAAGTGAGTAACGTTCCAACTTAGCGACATAATAATATATTTCTTTTTCTATTTTCTACTTTACTTTTTTTCAATTATTTTGTTAATGAATTATTCATTACTAGCTTATAAACAACGTCCATTATTTATCTCTTGATATTAAATACGTCAAAAACTGAGTTATATATGTGCGAGCGTTTTTTTGTCGGACTGACGATAGGAACCAATATTTCTGTCGGACAATATGTTTTTTGGACAGATAATAAGTTTTCAAATTATGACTGTTTTGGTCCGACAAGCGGTCATTGATGAAGGAACTGTTATAATCCTGATACGTTTCCAGAGTCGGACTGAGAAAACGCCCCCGAAAATTTGTTGGACAAAATGACCAAATCTTAGAAAAAAATAATTGAACACGTTCTCAAAGTCTCAGACTAGCGGTAATTTGTTTCCATACTAACGTACTTTTGACAAGTGCGGCTTGTCGGACTCACCACTGGCCTCTAATTTTCATGTCGGACAATATTATTTTTCATTTTATAATCCAAAAATCTTTCGATTAGTGTAAACATCAATATGACGGTAATACATTTTCAAGACTTCATGAAATTGACATGTTCAATTAGCTATCGCTGATAAACGCCCCCAAATCAAGAATTTCGTCAAATGTGAAAGTTGTCCGACTTATCACACTGAAGTCACTGACGAAATTTCAAGAGAGCGGTAATCAACGAAAAATGTATGCCCTGTCTCACGGACTATCATGTTCTGATCTGAAGACATATTTGACGTGGGGTTTTTTGCTTCTATATTAAATTTTCTGACAGCAATGTCATCGTTTCCTACAATACCGATAGTTGGATTTGTAGTAAGAGTTCTTTCTTCTGGGCTTTCCTCAATTTCTGGATTGGGCCAAATACAATCAGTGACTTGACTAGGCATGAAATAGTGACTTCTTCAAAGGCCAGTTCATAAGTTTCGGCACTAGCCATGTCCCTATAAGTCTTTCGTTTATATTTATTTGGCATTCTAATGCAAAGAAATAACAATTCAGCTTGTAACATCACACCACAAGACAGGGAAAGAAGCTTGTCAACAAAATAAACAAAAATAGGATTTGTGATAAGCTGACACAACTCGCCTAGTTGCAAAAAATTGTGAACCGGTCAGAATAATAATTTGTAATTTCGGAACAAGATGCCAACACAAAAAACAATATCACGCTATGAAACTTGAAGAACTAAAGCATTTCATCACTGAATAAACTCTTCCACCTCATACGCATTCATATTATTATGTTTTATATCATAGATTAACCATGTCAATTTGACAGACAAGCAATAAATACTGTAACGAAATTCATAATGTCATTTTGACTACGGAGCCCTAAAAAACATTCAATTAGACTCATTAATTGATAAAACTACTCAAATATTGATTATCAATGAATAATAAATAAATAAAATTACGAAGCAGTCGAGATAAAATTATTGTTATTATTTATCAGACCACTTTTATGATAAATTTAATTAGGAATGCAGGCAAAATTTGAATACAATCAGGTAAATACTAAGAAAAAATAGAATCCAGTTATTTCTGGTAATTTCATCATGGAATAAATCCTATTTTAATTATTGACAGACGATTGGAACAAACAAATTATTTTAATTGGTTGAACATTTTCAATTTATTCAGTATATATTTCGTTATTAATATTATTTATTCGTGAATTTGCTCTCAGTGAACATTGCTTGAAAAGTTTCATCGGGAAATTGTTTATTTCTGTCAACAAGTGCTGACTTCTGGATCAATGACTTTAATAATAAAACTGCGATCTCTTAAGGCAAACAGGTGGAGGAGCCCCCCGCTTGCCCTGCAAGTAGAACGGCAATGGACCCAGCAAGGTCGTGTTCTTGTCTTCGTGGACTCAGAGAAAGTGGTCTTGAACATTTCGCATATAAACAAATTACTATTCTTATCAGATCGATACGATCGTGGGCATTGCATAACGAATCAATCAGAAGCTCTAGAATATTACATCAATTTTTTTCTTTTTTAGGATGACTTTTGAATGATGAATATCCAGTATATTTTTAGATGGAACTGGAAAATATCTACTCCAATGATACCAATAGTGTAACATCCGCTCGTAATTGATGAGTAATTGTCCAATTATAAATATAAGCTGTTGATTATCTTTCAAGATTGAGGAATCAAATTGAATATATTTTAAATTATTATAAGATACATCGGATATTATCTTTGCAAACATGAATCAAAAATAGAATTGCTATTAACTTATGAAGTCATCTTTTGCAATGATTGTCATAAGTTATCTAAAATCAAACTGTGCGGGCCACTTTAAATAAATACTACCTTTCCAGATATAATAACTTATTATACACAGAATGCGGGTCAATTATTTGATATTCAATCTAACGGAAAATAAACAGATTATTTTTAAACGATTCTAATGCAATGACATTTCAAATTATCGATTTAACTCCATATTTATTCGATAAATATAAGAAGAATATCCAATTATCACTTTAAAAAATAATTACAATGTGTGTAAAAGTGAGGAGTACGTAACCGTAAACATAAAGTAAAGTTGAACTACTGTATTTCAATAGCCGTGTTCACAATACTCTAACGTATTTCTTACGTTTCTGTATTGACATAAGAGCTACGTAATGAAAACGTAAAGTTGAGATAAATTCAACTTTATTAAGTTTACGTACGAAACAACTAATAGCGCATGCGTCAACTTTAAACACATGTTTTCATCTGACAGTTGACAACACCCTGGATCGAAACGTGCTTTAAATATGATTGACATAGAATTATTAATAAAAAAAACAACAATTTATTCCTAGTCTTAATATTTCTCTCGGTGGCGACTTTTATAACGCAGTTTCAATAATAATAAAACAATCGCAATATCCTTTTCAGACATCATACAATAAAACAAAACAAACTAAACTCCAAACTGTTAAAAGTGAAACCAAAGAAGAACAGTAAATACGAAACAGAATTGAAATCAACAGAATATTTGAAAATGACAGTCAGAGAAACCAACACAATACATCAATAACCCTAATTTGTACCAACGTAAAATAAAAGAAACATTTTATTTTGATATTTTACGTTACGACCACTGTGAATGTACATAATTTCTTACGTACTTCTTATGCTTACGCACTTAATGTCGAATTTTTTTCTAGGAAAACCCTTTGCGTGCTGCGACTGAAACAACAAAAATATTATTACAAGTTTGAAAATTCAAAAAGAATTTAAACTTGAATTTGCAAGCGGCGCGGCGGGCCCAAATTAATCAGCTGACTTCTTTGAGGTTATGTTTTGGTCGTGTCTACTGATGCGCTAATTTACTGTAGCTACTGGAGGGTTTCTTAAACGTCTGCTGGACCCTGGATTTGATGACAAAATATAAATAAATGAATAAATTGAAAATTAGTAAAGATTTCATCGTTATTTTGAATAAATCTTACGTGTTGATTGTAGTAACAATAATTTTGAGCTGAAAGGGAAGGTTTTGATTAGTTCGGTGGGACCCACCCGCGACAGTTGATTGTTAGCTGCTGGGCTTTAAAGTTTATAGCCGGTGGGCCACTTCCAACGACGGCAGATAGCTGCATGAAGTCCAATAATCATAAAATACACACAAAATTTAAATATCAGGAAATTAGTAGTAATTTAATAAAAATGAAACAAAATTTTTACCTCAGCTACGACCTGTGAGGAGACAAAAAAAAGACTTACGTCCTGAAGATAATTTTGATGAGCTAAAAGAAAAAGGCTCAATCATTCAACATTCATTCATCATTCAAACGTTTTTCTGCTTTCTTCTTTCTTGATATTGTCGAGCTAGCTACGTAAAGTTGGTTGCCTTTTGTCTAAATAACGAACGTTACTTCAAAGATTAAGAAGCATATTTCGTCGGCCTATTGATTATGCACCCAAAGAGTTTTTTTGCGTATTCCCTTCTTAGCAGATTAACGAGGTGCGTCTAGCCGGGCAGCCGGATGGTCGCTTATCCATCATTCATTGACAGATATTAAGTTTTTAATATCTCCAGTAGATTTACAGGAAATTCAAACTAGTATTTGACCGGTTTTTAAACATTATCTTAAATTGGTGTATGTAAATATACTTTCCCATTCGAAACAGTCTACAAAATCAAGTATGTCAAATGAAATTTAGTCCTAATTCACAATGGGCGTAAGCATAAGAAGTATATAAGAAATACATAACTCATCTTTACGTATTTCTTACGCATATATTTTCTTAATGCGCATGTCCAATATAGTTTTACAGACACAGACAGTAAATGTGTCAAATGAATGAAAATAAACTTGTTTTTGTGGTTAGGAATATTTATAATCTTTGTTTTAATAACAATACTAAACGAATTTCGTCTTCCAAAAGAGTCATTTAATTGCAAACATGTGCAGAAACAAAAGTAATGCCCTAAACTAAGAGCTTTAATATAAAAAAAAAACCAAAAGCAATGAAAAATATTTTCAAATGTAAAATTTGAAGAAAAGGAAAAAGCTGTTTTGATAAAATAATCGAATCAAAACAAAAATAAAGCAAAGCGTTGTTTAGGACAAGTGATTTAAATTGTGACAGATGCTAAAAACTAAAAGTACCTATATTTTATAACCAACTCAGGCCGCAATATCCCTATAAAAAAAATTTTATGCTTTGTTTATGCTATGCTCATTGTGAACACGCATAAGATTTTCATAAGAATTATATTATATACTTCTTATGCTACGCCCATTGTGAATTATGGCTTACACCTCATTCAAGATTCGTATAATTATTGACACCTCATGAAACCAGATATCAATTAAAGGCTCATAAAACTAATTGACCACTAAAATGTTAATCATCGCTAATTGATAATTAAAAGAGCGATAAATTAATAAATTAATGCAAATAAATCATATAAAATTAAAGCCTAAACCAGTTCTGGACAACTTTTTCCTCATACCATTTTAGTAAATGGAACTTGAATGGATATTATTCAAATTTGACCTTTCTTTAGATTCTATCGTGTAACTGAATTAGATTATTTGATTCATGAAGTTTTAAATTAACATACATTATTTTTATTATAATGTTGACAATGAAAACACTAAAGAACTCATTAAAGTTTATTTGGATTGATTTTTGTGTTATAACCTCGTACCAAATGATAAATTTTGACATCTCTAGGAATAACTTGCAGAAGGCAACTTCAACAAGAATTAATATTACAAACCAAATCTAAGAATCGGTTTTTGAATACATCCCTCCACATCTCCTAAGTGTCCTATCCATCATACTAGGTCATTGTCGTATTTTCTATGAGTATTAATAGCTCGACATTATTGCTCACCTTGCAAAAGTTCGACCCGTGGCAAGAATTGCAATTTGATATCTGTTTTCTTAATTCACGTCAACAAGGGTCTTATATTCTGGTTACAACCGCTGCAGGAGCCTTAACCAATGTAATAACTGGATGTTTGCAAGGCCAAAAAAGGAATTAAGCAATTTATTGCGTGATTATTAAGGCTTTGCAATAATTGCAACAGATTAGTGAGCACTTATTTATAATATAGTATTTATTCATCAGACTACATTTTGACTTACGATAATTAAAGAATTATTAGAATTATTCGAGTATCATTCACTAACAAATAATTCTAAAAATGGACGTATATTTATTTTCGCTTAAAAGAATTCCCACAAGTGATTGTATCCTATTAGTACTTGTGCTGACCTAGAGATTTTTCATTACTTCGTTACTTTACACATCAGGTGTTGTTTAACAGGGTGTTCACAAATGCCAACATAAATATGCATAAACTTAAAATTCAGCATACCAATTGTTGAACTAAAATCCTTCTGCTTCTGCAATAAAGTTGATCAGAATTTAGTGTGATCCAAATCGCCTGCAAAAAATCAATAAACTTCGAAGACAATCTCAATGAGAACGAAGAGCGATAAAATAACAAATTTATTCTGATTTTACTTTATTGTCTCCTACGTAAACACATTTTACAGCGAAATTACTCGACAGAATTGAGCTGAATTGAGAGCAATGTGTACTTTAGAAGAAATCAATCCGAATTAATCAAGCTGTATTTAAGCCGTGGAGAAATGCTGACAGCTTAATCGGATTACAGTGCGCTGTCAACTTAAAGAAAAAGCTCAAGTTGACTCGCTGGATTTAATAGGCTTATTGTTTTCACTGAAGGATAATGAACAATTTAATTATAAACAACCAATTTCAGAAATAATTAATTAAGAAATATTTGTACATATTTGTAGCTCCAATATTTTAATTCCATTCCAGTTCTATTAATTGTTACAATAATCATTTTGTATAACAAATTATATTCCAAATTAATTTCAAAGTACGTCCCAGATGATGCTAATTTCGCTAAAAGCTTTCTTGAATTATTTTCCATCAAAATAAGTTTGCCACAGAGCTGAAAAATTACTATGAAATGAAAAAAAACTAGATAAATAATTTTCAATTATATTTGCGATATCTTATAAATCTAGAAAAATATCGAAGTTCAATGTTGCAGACAAAACTGTTGCGCACGATACTGTTCCTCCCTTCCCTAAAAAGCTCTTTATACTTCCGTAAAGCTGAAAGCTTTCAGTAACCAAACAACTTCCACAGAAACAACACCTCTTTCATCAAATAAAAGAAAGTTCAAAATAGTTTCGCAATAATCTACAAGATGGACAAACTACACAGTTACCAACAGCAGATGGGCCGAGGACACGTTTTGAAACAAAATTTGAAGGACTATTACGAAAAATGGAAGGAGGAACACCCTCAAGGATTTTTGGGAAGTGTACAGCAAGTTTTTAAACGAAATGTTCATGGGGAAAACCAGGGAAGTACCCAAGAGGACGAATATTTACATGTCTTCAGGTAAAAGTCATGTTTCTAAAAATTTGTCAAATAAAGTGCGCTTTCGGCCCCGTCGATTGCTATGGAAACAGTAGGTCATCATTCTTATGCTACAACATTCCTAAATACTGATTTTTAATATTCTACGGCTAACAGTTCTGAATTTATGCGCAAAATTAAAAATAAAATTCAACTGAAGTGCACTTCCGGTTTGGTTGATTGTTATGAGAATGCTACAGCAGACTGAAATTTCAATTCTCTACGGCTGATCGTTTCGAATTTTCGTACGCGTTCTCAAGTTATCGTCCACACAGATGAATCGACAGACAGACCGACTTTTCCTTCAAACTATGTCTTTTGGGTTCAGTGGGGTCTAAGACCAGAATTTATTAATTTTGAACAATAGATGAGAAGTTAAAAGATAAAAATATATTCTTCTTGAACAATTCAAGCGTAACGGGTGACTCGGTATTCCTAACACAATGCACTAAATGCAGAAGCTAGACTATTTGCTGATAGAGCAGTACATCTCAAATAACCAATAAACTCAAGTAAAATTTTATAGTTGACCTCAAGATGAGATGGGTAGCAGGTTATATAACGGTGTAAGCTCTCTCATCCAAAACCCGTCATAAAACGTTTCTTAAATTTGAATTTAAATGATTTGTTTAATGCAGTTTAACGCCCTAGTTCCGACTCTGATAGTTTCATATATTTTTGTAGCTTCAGTACTGAAAAAAATCGAATGTCAAGGCCGATAAAAATTAAAGAATATGTTCCAGGAAGAAGACTCGTAAAGAATTAGTGAGAATATCAGCCGCAGTAATGGGAATAGAATTTTCTTACGCAGCAGAAACAGCGTTTGTGTCTCCAACATTATTAAAAATAGGAGTGGACCACAAACGAATGACGCTAGTTTGGGCCCTTTCACCACTAATAGGATTCTTTTTAACCCCTATTTTAGGATCTTTAAGCGACAGATGTACTTTACCAATGGGCCGTAGAAGACCTTTTATTATATTCATGAGTTTAGGAGTTATAATAGGTGAATTTTATTTGAAAAAAAATATACATTTTTTAATGCATTATTTTCAGGTTTAGTTCTAGTTCCAAATGGAGAATATTTAGGCTATGTTTTTGGAGATCCAAAGCCGCCGGATTACACAAAAGAAAATTTTTTAAATATAACTTTAAACGAAAGTTCGTCACATGATGAAATGGACTTTTTTCGGAATAACCAGCACCCTTGGGGCATATTTTTAACAGTATTGGGAACAGTTTTATTAGATTTTAACGCAGACGGCTGTCAAAGTCCTGCAAGAGCGTATTTGCTGGATATTACAGTACAAGGTACATAAAAATTCATTATAATGCTTCTCAATAATATATTTACTTATTATAGAGGATCATGCAAAGGGATTAAGTACTTTCACAATTATGGCTGGACTTGGGGGATTTTTTGGTTACGCTTTGGGGGCCATTGACTGGGACAGCACTGCTATTGGTAATTCAATCTTAAAATTGGCAACTGAAAATATCGTTGGCGGCAGCACCGTGTTTACAAAATGGCGGATCAAAAGTGGCTTACGGCAAGTTTGTAGTCTGTTTACAATGTAAATACGTTGGTATTTAGCAAAGAATTAATCATATTTCATTAAATGATTCAATTCAATTCCAATTGTGCGGGAAAGTATTGACTTTCTTCTTTTATAATATATAGTTTTTTCTTTCAAAATCATCTTATTTATATACGGTTTTTAGTTGTAACTGGAAGACTGCGTGAGGTTACAAAATTCATAGCTTCAAAGAAAATAATATTATGGGGAAGTATTTACAACATTTTTGTATTGTAAATTCCAGCTTTCAGCTTTTCTTGTACGAATTTTTCTAATCCACATAGCTCGTTTATCAACTAATTCGTAGTTGCCAACTTTATTTACTACAGATTTTTTCCCCGCCTTTTTAGGAAAATTATGGAAACTCAAATCCACATTTCGATTAAATTTGAAATGACATCCGTAAACACAACAATTTTTATCACCAATTCTTCGTTTAAATTCTGTATTTTGAAGAGTATAGTCCTGAGAAAGACTTATTTTGAGGTTATATAATGTAACAAGAAAGTCGAAAGCCAAGTATTTTTCACTGAATGAACTTGAACAAATCCATTAAGAACTATTGTAATATAAAATTTTATATAAACAATCTCAAAAAAGCCACTAAATATTGCTAACAAAACCAATAACATAACATACGATTATATGGAAATTAAGATGTAATCCACTTTACAATATAGTTCCGCTTATAACCGCTTGGTGGCTACGGGTTAATTTCAGTTACCAATACTCTACAAATACACGCAAAATTAACTAATTAATAATTTTTCCAGGGGAAATGCTTGGAGGCCACGTTCGAGCAGTTTTCACTCTAATAACCGTAATTTTTATAGCTTGTGTTATTTACACATTAACAAGTTTTAGAGAAATTCCGCTTTTGCTATTGAATGAAGCAACGTTTATCAAAATGCAAGACATACAAGGAAACCAAAGTGCAGAAGATAATGTAAACCAAGAAGTAAATGTTTCTTTAACTGAAACGAATGAATGTTTGGGAGGAGTCACGCAGAATTACGGATCTACAAATGTAAAATATTATTTTCTTAAGTTGTATTTTGAAATAAAGTGTATGAATTTTTCTAGATTCATTCCGACAATGCAAGCTATGTTAGTTCGGACACAGAGGGCTGTGACAGCGAAAAGATAAATACAAGTAATGATAAATCTGAAGTGAATGAAGACACAACTGAACCGTCTTTCTCAATGTACCTGAAAAGTATAATCTACATGCCAAATTCTTTGCGGATATTATGCTTAACAAATCTGTTTTGTTGGATGGCTCATGTGTGTTATTCTTTATATTTCACTGATTTTGTTGGCGAAGCTGTCTTTAAAGGAAATCCAACGGTAATTATATACCACAAAAAATATATTTTTTGAGCTAATTATTTACTTTTCAGGCACCGCCCGGATCAAATTCTCGAGAACTTTATGAAGCAGGAGTAAGATTTGGTTGCTGGGGAATGTCGTTATATTCTTTATCCTGTGCTTGCTACTCGTTGATAATAGAAAACCTAATTGCAAGATACAGGTAATATTGTGTAATTAAATTTAATAATCATAGACATAAAAATTATTTCAGGGCTCGAAGAGTATACATTGTTGGCTTGTTAATCTACAGCTCAGGAATGTTACTGATGGCAATATGTAGACATAAATGGGGAGTGATAGTTTTCAGTTGGACCGCTGGAGTCATGTACTCCACGTTATTCACTATGCCTTTCATTCTAATTTCACAATACCACGAAAAAGGGCAGGTAAAATACATGAGATGTTAATAGGAAATTTTAAAATAACGTATACTTATCTTAGTTCGATAAAAATCAAGACGGAAATATTTCAAAACCGCACATTCGAGGGCTAGGTACTGATGTAGCTCTAGTCCAAAGCATGGTAAGATCCATATAAAATTGTTCTTTAATGACACTCAAGTATTTATTTAAAGGATTTTTTATTAATAACGATTAATTTTTTTCAAATATCGCAAAATTATGAGGATGTTGAATAACAAATTAATTTTATTCTGGCGTTTTGTAATAATACCCACACTGTCATTGACCATAAAATTGATTAATTGAACATTGGTGTGGTTTCTTTATAAAAGTAAGAAAACATGCCTTTTTATTCCAATATTGAAATGGCCGATATGATTTTTATGTGAGGTCGTGCTAATGGAAACGCACTTCAACCGCGGCGTCTTTATGAAGAAGCCTATCCAAATCGCGCTTGCCTTCATCCAGAAATTTTTCAAAAAGTTTCCAGCGACTGAGGCGTACTGCTTCACTATGTAAACGTTCTGCCGATAGTGGACGGAGTTGAAGAAAGAGTGTTAGATATTATTGAAGAAAATTCCGAAACAAGTGTTAGAAGAATATCCGCTGAAGTGGGTATCAGTGGTTCTCTTGTTTGAAGAACTCTACATTCGTACCACTTTCAACGGATACAAACCCTCAATCTTCCTGATTATCAAGCTAGAATGAGATTTTGTTTGTGGATTTTACACCAGAATGCCGATTTGTTTGGAAGAGTAATAACTGGTGAAGAAGACATAATGAACAGATGGAAGGAGTATTTCGAAGAGTTGTTAGAACAAAATTTAGGGGAAGAATTGAACAATTCAGTAAACCAAACAAATCCTAGGCTGGGAAGACAAGAAGGAATGGACATAACAGAAGAAGAACTCATAACAGCATTAAGCAAAACAAAGAGCGGAACTGCACCGGGATATGACAACATAACAACAGACATGCTAAAGTATATGGAAGTCACAGGACAAGAATGCCTTCTAAAAGTATTTAATGCTGCGAAAAATCAAATCAAATCTTCAAAAAAGGAGAAAGTAGTGCCTCACCAACTTTTCGAGTATTTGGAATTCTCCCAAGATTTCATAGAGCTTATTCTTTTCAACAGTATCATATGCTTGTCTAAAATCAATAAACAGTAGATGAAGAGGTAAGTCGTGTTTGTAGGTGTTCACCATAATTTGTTTCAAGGTGTAAATCTGGTCTATGGTTGATCTGTCACTCCTGAAACCGGCCTGGTATTCTCCTAACAGATTTTCAACCACTTCTTTCATTCTATTTCTTATACATATTGCCAATATTTTGTATGCAGTGTCAAGTAGAGCAATTCCTCTATAATTGTCACAATTTAATCAGTCTCCTTTTTTATGAATGTATGTAATCTAGTTCCACCCATTGTGTAAATTTCCCCATAAATACCATTTTCACCTCGACTTTTTTTGTTCTTTAGGCTTTTTAAAATTGTTAGAATTTCTTCATCTTGAGGTGGTTCAACATGCACATTATCTATCATAATCTCATCAAGCTTTGTTTCTATATCATTTTCAGTTTTTGTGTTTAACAATTCATTGAAATATTCCATCCATCTATTCAACTTTTGCTTTTCTGTTGTCCTTCTTTATTTCTACAATACACTGCTTTTGCTGGTAACCTACTTTTTGCTTTTTAACGTCATGATAGACATAGAATTATTAATAAAAAAAAGCAACAATTTCTTCTTCGTCTAAATATTTCTCTCGTTGGCGACTTTTAAAACGCAGTTTCAATAATAATGAAACAATCGCAAGATCTTTTTCAGACATCATACAATAAAATAAAACAAACTAAACTCCAAACTGTTAAAAGTGAAATCAAAGAAAAATAGTAAACACGAAACAGAATCGAAATCAACAGAATATTTGAAAATGATAGTCAGAGAAACCAACACAATACATCAATAAACCTAATTTGTACCAACGTAAAATTAAAAAAAAAACTTTATTTTGATATTTTACGTTACGACCACTGTGAACATACATAATTTCTTACGTTTATGTTTTTACGTACGCCATTGTGAATTGGCACTAGAATTGCGACAATTTTAGAAGGATACTGGAAAACAGAATAAGAGATCATGTAGACCCCACATCTGAAGAAACACAGAACGGGTTCAGAGCAGAGAGGAGTGTGCAAGACCACATATTTATTCACGCTGAGACAACTAGCTGAAAAAGCAAGATTAATGGGTAAGGAAATACATCTTTGCTTTATAGACCTGAAAAAAGCGTTCGATAGAGTGGAAGGAGACAAAGTATGGAAAGCCTTAGCTAAAAGAGGGATCGATAAACAGACAATAGAGAATGTAAAAGCATTTTACAAATATAATAAAAATTATGTAAGAGTCAGGAACAATGAATCTCAGAAATTTGCTACTGAGACTGGACTAAAACAAGATTGTATATTAAGTCCACTCTATATCTGGACGAAATAATTAAAAATATCAAAGACAAACTAAAAACGTACACAGTAGGATACAGAAAAATGAAGAGAATTACAGTGTCACAACTATGCTATGCAGACGACATGTTTTGCAATATAATATAAATATAATGAACGAGAAACTAGAAAGTGGTGAAACTGGAGTAGGAATATCCGGACCAAGAACTCAAATTTCTGAGTCTTTAGGTAATAGCGCCACAATACTCCAAGCAGAAGTATATGCTATAAATCTTTGCGCCAGAATAAACCTAGAGAAAGGTTTCAAAGGAGCAACAATTAATATATTATCAGACAGCCAGACCGCTCTGAAAGCTATAGGTGCCCACACCTGTCAATCAAAGCTGGTCTGCAATTGGCAATAAAAAACCATGTTATTCTTTGGTGGGTGCCAGGGCATGAAGGGGTACAAGGCAATGAAAACGGGGTTGAGCTTGCTAAAAAGGGAGCTGGTTTACCATTTTGCGGACCTGAACCTTCTTGTGGTCTTCTAAAGAGCCACATAAAGAAAGAATTGAGAGTATGGGAGGATATTGCAAAAGCCTCATACTGGGACAACGTCAAAGGCAATAAACAGGCAAAACGCTTTCTGCCGCCTTCACCAACAAACCTGAAGGAGATACTTTCTCTCAGCAAAGAGGACCTAAGAATCTTGACGGTCTTCTAACTGGTCATTGTTCTCTTAATTACCATCTACACAAAATTGGTAAAGCTAAAAATAATATATGTCGTCTATGTCTAGAAGACGAAGAAACTTCAGAGCACGTGCTGTGTGGATGCGCAGCTGTAGTCTCTCATAGGAAATCTCACTTTGGAAAGGCATTCGTGTCGGCCAACATTGTGAAAGATTCTAGTCCTGGAAGGATACTAAGGTTCTTTAAGAGCCTCAATATCACACAGGATTAAATAACTAGGGTTACATTACAAAAGATCTTTAGGTCGCAGTGATACAGGCGGTTGGACGCACAAGCCCTTCACTAATAATAATAATATCAAAAAAGTTCACTCTATATCTGGACGAAATAATTAAAAATATCAAAGACAAACTAAAAACGTACAAAGTAGGATACAGTGTCACAACTATGCTACGCAGACGACATGATTGTTTTAGCAGAGAATGAAAAAGATTTACAATATAATATAAATATAATGAACGAGGAGCTTAAAAAAATGGAATATGATAATCAATCATAAACAGTAAAGGAGATACTCATGAATTAACCATCGAAGGAGAAAAAATAAAACAAGTAGCAGCATTCAAATATCTAGGGGCGATCATAGAAGAAAAAGCTGGAATAGAGCATATATAACAGAGAGAGTAAACAAAGAAGGTAGGCTGTTCAATGCACTGAAAGACAAATTCTTGTCAAGAAAAGAGGTGCCAAAAGAAACAAAAGTAGAGGTTGCGAATCATTGACAACAAGCAAAACGAGGCAATTTTCTATGCAATTTTGTTCACTTAATTTGCAGCAAGTTTTTTTGCGCACTGGGCCACTTTGAACTGCACTTGATGTAACACTTATTTTCGCATCACACGATGCAAGCTGCGCCACTCATTCTGACTCTAGAACGTAGACTTGGTAGACTTATTACAAATATGGATGTTGCCGAAAATAATCGTCGGTGGAGAGCAGGAGCATTTGCTGCAGTTATAGCTTGCGAATTAATTAGAATTATGAGACAGAGAAAAAAGAAAAAACTTTGGTCAAGACAGTGAGTTTTGAAAAGGAATCACGGCCGCTGATTTCTCAACATATTGTTTGACGAGCTAGAGTACGTAATCATAACCTAATGTCCACTAGCCATATTTTTTACTTATTTGTATCTCAAAACTCCACAAAACACAATGCACTATGCACTAATGAGGCACAGGGTGCTGATGCGATATACAACTCAGTGATGTAGTCACATGATTTCACCGCCTGCTCTGATTGGCTGTGGATAGCAGCCAGCGGCGCAGCAAGTGTGAAAAATAGCACCGAATCTATCTTGTAAAACAAGTCTCGTGGTAAGTCTAGTACCCTGCAGCGGACCAAATTTCTAGTATTGGAGCAAGCGTGGCAGTCAGCGCGGCTCCAAGTGAACAAAATTGCTTGAAAAATTGCATCGTGTGCGGCGAGCTCAAGATAAGAAACATAGAGATGAGATTTATAATAAAAATAGAAGGAAAAACAAAACTCGACCGAATTAAAAACGAGAAGTATATAGAAACGCTTAACACAAGACCAATAAAGGACATCATATAAAAAGGGCAGCTCAGATGGAAAGTTCATGTGCATAGAATAAAGGAAAGCAGAATGGCAAAACGAATACACGAAGCAAAACCAAGAGGGCAGGCCGATAAAAAAGTGAACGTGTTAAATAACAGAGGGATCAAATTGGGTGAAGCGTAAGGACTCATACAAGACAGAAAAGCGTGAAAAGATATATGGAGAAGAAAACCAGAAGAAAGCAAGAAATACACCGAAAGGTAGAAAGACAAAGGATTAAGTAAGTTTAAGTTAGAAAGCAATTAAACCACAGGTTCTCTGAAAGATGGATAGGAAAAAGAGATTTCGTTCAATGGTCTCCTATAGATCCCCGGATTTAACACACTTGATTTTTTTTGTATTGGATTATCTTAAAAGTTTGGTCCATGCAACACCAGTACGCAATTTAGAGGAAACAATTCAAAGAAAGCCGGGCAGTTTTGAAAGAGTAGAAGCATCATTTTCGAGAAGATGTAGAGCTTGTGTGGAAATGGAAGGAGGGCATTTTGAACAATTACTATAAAATATTTTTATTCATTAATAGAAACAAATTTTGATGAATACCTGTACCCATTTGTTTATCGCTGCTCTGAAGAACAAAACGTCAAAATAAAATTTGTTATCCAACATTAATTACGTGGTTAAAATACTCATTTATTAGCACGTCGAAATGTGCCATGAATTTTTTCCCCTGTTTTCACACCCTGTATATTGAAATTTGTTCTTTGCAGGTATTTCTCGCACAGTTTATTCTATCTATTTGCATGGGGACAATTGTCAGTCTGGCTCGTAGTACAACAGCGGTTGTTGCTGTAGCCAGCACTTTAAGCTTTTTTGGCGCAATTTCTGCGAGTCGAGTTATGTATCTTGACGAATAAAAGTAAAATATAAATTTATAATAATTGTGCAGTGAGTACTAAAACGCATTAATTCTCATGCAAATATGAGAATTTTGGAATACTTTTCAGACGACTGCAAGAATGAAATGAAAGAAGGAATTTAAATATTCACAATTAGAACCTCGTTGTGAATTTGTTCAAATAATTTGGAGAATTGGTACTAAATAATGATTGACAATAAATCAATTTGAGTGATGGTTGTCTAAAAAGTATATTAAATGTACTGTTTTTTTGTTGATATGTAAATAAATGTTGAATGTAATAAATGAAGCATGAAATCAAATGTATATATTTTATTAGTTCAATCACAAAATGGACGGAATGGTGCTCACAAAAATCTAAAACAATATTAAGTTCTCAAATTATTGAGGGACTTATCCAAAATATCTTTCTTGATTTTTGGATAATCAGGGTGAGTTTTTAAAACTTGATTGCAGACATCAATTGCATCAGCAAATTTTTTGCATTTCATGTGACAAAATGCAAGCTTGTATCCTACAGCAGGATTAGTCTTTCCGCCATATTTGTAAGCGTAGTCATAATGATTAGCGGCTTCTTTATAATGTTGCTCTTTTTCAGCGATAAACCCACAAAATTCGTACGCCTTTACGCAAGTTCTATTATGTTGCAAAACTCTTCTTAATAAATCCATAGCCAAATCATATTTCGTTGACTGAATATATAAATCTGCCAATAATAACCAACATCTTTCTAAATATTCGGCATCCTCAAAAGTCCATAAACTTTTAGCAACCCGTTTTAGTTGATTTCTAGCGCGCTGAGATTGTTTCAATAAAATATAAGCAGAAGCAACTCCTAGAATTGGACCGATGTGGTCTTTAAAAGCTTCTTGTGAAGCTAGATTTGTAAAATCTTCCAGTGCTTCCTCTACATTTGGTTTTTGTTTTGTTGCTAGTAAAAGAAAATTGCCTAGAAGACGATGGCGCAGAGCTTCGTCGTCTATTCCACCTGGACGAGGTTTCAGTTCTTTCAGCAACCTTTCAGCTGAAATTAGTACAAAAAAATTAATATGCATAATGCGGAAAGAGATATAAACTGTACCTGTTTGAAGAGCCATGCTTCTAGAATCACGATATTCGAGGTCTTCTATACTATCAAAAGCATCACCGCTGACCATATCATCTTCTGGGTTCAGACAAATTTCTATCATATTATAAATAGCTTGTTGTCCCCATTCTGAATCTTGTCTTGCGTTATTAAAATGTCTAAGAGCTGTATTAGGATTTCCAGAGTACCATTCGTACAATCCAAGACAAAAAGTTAAACCGGGCTCCTTGGGTTTTTCGCAGGCATCTTCCGCTTGGCGCAAATATGGCTGAACTTCTGACAGTCCACCAGTGCGCCTCATAACCTCAATCAGACGAGCTAAAGCTGTCCAATATGTTGGTTGCTTATTCAAAATTTGTTTGAAATGGAAAGATGCTGTATCGAAATCAACCTACAAAAAAAATTGCCGTATGATTAATAATTTTTAGAATATTTGAATTTTACTTTGCGAAACGCCAAGTCCGCCATCATTACTGAAGCAGCTTCGTTTTCCGGATCGGCCTTTAGAAGCATGGAACATGTTTGTTGGCATAATTCCAAATAATTCATCTAAACAAAATTAAATCAGCAAATTGGTGAAAATTATTTTATTAATTTACCTGTAAATATAATCGGGCTAAAGCAACAAGAATCTCGGAATTAGAAGGGCTTAAATTCAAAGCTTCTTTGTAAAATACTGCAGCTTTTTCATTGTCCCGCATTGATATTGACAGTTCTGCCATTCGTGTGCAAATATCAACCGAAGTCCGAATTTGTTCGGCAGAATTTCCTAAAAAAATCTTATTTTTATTGAATTATTTATTGGTGTTATTCTCACCTGGCTGTTCCAAAGGAATGCGTTTTTCTAGCCTGTTCTGGCACTCACGAGCTTCCTTCAATGATATCAAAGCTCCTTTTATATTACCTGACTTTTCTTGAATTTTTGCCAATAGTATAAGACTTTTTGTTCTAGACTGAAGGGTCAAAAAATCGTCGTCAGTATTTTTACGATTACTGTCCAGTTCTTCTTGGATAACCATTTCAGCTTTATCAAACTGTTTTAGTTTCATATACAAATTGGTCAAATCCATTTTTAAATCTGAATTTTCGGTTAGTTGGATTGCATCTTTATAATAGTTCACTGCTCTGTTGTATTGATGTGTTTTGACCAAGGCCATGCCCATTTTGCTGGCCAAAATTGGATCTTTAGGGTTGCAATTCAAGGCACGCTCATAAGCGTCGATCGCACGCTCTGGTTCTACGGAATTAAAATCAAGTTGTTATTATTATTATTATAATCATTTTAAATCTCTCAACACCCTTACGGGTGTCGAGATTATGCTATAATTTTTGTATTTTAGTTTTATACTATATTATTTACAAATTTTCTCCATTCTTTCCTGTTCATTGCTGTTCTTTTTGCTTCTTGTTTGTTAATATTATTTCTGTGCAGTATTTCTTCTATGTTGTTGTCCAACGTTTTTCTTGGCCTTCCTCTTCTCTTTTTCCTTATTATTTCGGCTTTCCATACTTGTTTTGTTTGTCTGTCTTCTGCCATTCTTGTTAAGTGTCCATACCATGCTAATTGTTTTTTATCTATTGTGTTGTGGACAGATTCTATTTGTAGCTTATTTCTTATTTGTTCATTTCTTATTCTTCTCAAAAATCTCATTTCGGTCGCTTGTATTTTGCTTTTATTTCTTTTGATCATTATCCACGATTCACATCCGTATATTAATGTTGATTTATTGTTTAATATTACTTTATTTATTGCATAGTAGAACTTATTTGCTGCAAGTATTCTTCTATTAATTTCTTGTTCTATACTTCCTTTATTATTCAATGATGCTCCTAAGTATGTAAAGTTACTAACTTGCTCAATTTCTCTGTCGTTTAAAAGTAATTTGACTGTGGTATCTTCTCTCGCTATTAACATGGTTTTAGTTTTGTCTGCATTTATTGACATGTTGTGTTATCGTAGCTCCTCGTTCTATACATTTAAGTTATATTGCATATCTGTTTCATTTTTAGCTAGTATTGCTAGATCGTCAGCAAATGCACATTCAGCTATCGTTGTAATAGCTAGATTGTGGTATCCAATTTCCACTTTCTTCGTTTTAATCTTTACATCCTTTAGGATATTGTCCAAGTATATTATGAACAGGATAGGGCTTAAAGCTCCTCCTTGTCTTAGCCCTTGTGGTAAATTCTTCCAATACTTCATTTTCTAGTTGTTGATGGCTTTTATCAGTTGTTCGCTTATATTTCTTTCTTTTAAAATTTTCCACACCTTTTCACGCGATACTCTGTCAAATGCTTTTCCCATATCTATAAATGTTATATAGAGCTTGTTGTCCTGGCTTATCGCCTTATCTATAAGTTTTCTAATTGTAAATATGTGGTCCTAAGTGGAATGTCCTTTCATGAATCAACTTTGGGCTTTCTCCATCGTTGACTCTATTGCCTGTCTAAGTTTGTTCTCCAATATTGCCTCATACACTTTAGCTGTAGTACAAAACAACGATATTCCTCTGTAATTATCACAATTCCTGGTATCACCTTTTTTGTGTATGGGGAATATCACTGCCTTTTCCCAGTCCTTAGGTATTCTTTCTATAGACCATATCCTATTTAACATCTGCAAAAGAATTTGTTCGCCATCCTCTCTCATGTATTTCACTTGTTCCGATTTGATTTTGTCGTGACCAGGTGCTTTTCCATTTCTTACTTTTTTAAGTACCGTTTTCAATTCATCTTCAGTTATAGTTTCGTTTTCCCTATCTATTTGAGCTCTGTCCGGTGATTGGTATCAATAGTTTCATTTTCTTTAAGTAAAGCCTCAAAATGCTCTTTCCATCTTCCCATTATATATTTGTTTTCATTTATTACGTTACCATGTTTATCTTTTAGTTGTTTCAACGACATTTCTTTTCCTCTTCTACAACTTTTGAGGGTTCTAAAGAATAGTTTTTGATTTTCTTGAAAGTTGGTTTCTAATATATTCCCAAATTCTTCCCAGGTTTTCTTCTTTGAGTTTTTTATTATTTCTTTCGTTCTATTTCTTTTATAGTCCACATCCTTCTTGGTATTAAGATATTTCTTCCATTTCTGTTTCTTTCTTTTTACTTCTTGTTTAGCTTCCTCATTCCACCAATGAGTTTGTTTTCTATTTCTTATGGTCCTGGTTCTTCCATACACGCATACAGTTGTTTCCATGATTATTCCTTTAAAAATTGTCCACATTTCTTTTATATTGTTTATGTCTGGTGTTGGTGTTTCATTTATTAGTTCACTTACTTTTTCTTCGTATTTTATTCTTGTTTGAATATCTTTTAATTCGTCTACTTTCGGTTTTGGTGTTTCTATTGCTTTTATGATTACATCATGCTTTTGTTTGCTCTCCTCCTTAACTCTAATTTTTGCTATAGTTAGAAAGTGATCACTGCCAATTTCCCTTCCTCTTTTAACTCTTACATCCATCACATTTTTCTTCAATTTGTTGTTGGCTAAAAAGTAATCTATTAAAGATTTTTCGTTTCTACTTTTAACTTCTCGAGTTTACTTATGAATGTCTTTATGTGTGAAGAGAGTGTTTAGAATTTTTAGTTCATTCATGATGCAAAAATTGTTTCTAGTTGGTTCTCCATATATTCCCATTACTTCTATTAATCCTTCGTTTGTATTACCTACTCTTGCATTAAAGTCACCTGTTATATATATATATCGGTTCTTCTAGCTTTTCAAATTCCAACTGCAGTAGATCCCAAAATTCATCTTTAATTGTTTTACTCTCGTCCTCACTTGGTCCATATATTATCATTATATTTGCTGTAATGTGTTCAACATCTTTGAGTTTTATTATCAGTATCCTTTCGTTTATATATATCCATTCATTTATTGATTTCTCCAATTTATTATGTATTATACAGCTCTATCATTATTTTCAACTCCCCTATATATTAATATGTGGTTATTTTTTAGCTTTGTCATTCCTTGTCCTTTTCTTTTTGTTTCCGTTATGGCCAGTACTTGCAATTTAGCTTTTTCAAACTCCTCTATTAATTCTTCCTCCTTTCCCTTTAAACTTTTAATGTTCCAAGTACCAAGTAGAATTGTCCTTTTCGCATGCCTGTTCGTTTCCGTTTTATCTATCACTGGTAGTTGTTTTCCTAATCGTTTTTTGAATTGCTTTGTATTCCATTTTTTTGGGCTACAATACCATTTTCATGCTCATTCCAGTCATAAACTTCTTCGTCTATTATCAATTTTTGGTATCCTATCTTCACCATTTTTCCTTTTGTCCTTTCTTCTTTTGCAATACTCCGGATTTCTCTTTGGATTCTCCGTTCTTCTCAGGTCAGATCATTATCGACGAAGATTTTTGAGTTTTTTAGTTTACTTTTGTTTGCCATAATCATTTGTTTTTCTATCCAGTTAGATATCTCAGCCTTTATTCAGTGTCCTCAAATTATTGAGATCTACTTTCACATTCAGATTTTCTTTAATCCATTTTCCAATTTCTTCTTCTGTATTTAGTGTTAATTTCAGACCTTTTATTACAATATTATTTCTTTTCTTTTGCCTTTCATCTCGTTCTGCTTTTCTTTCCAGGTTTTCAATCCTATCAATTAGGAGTTTCTATTCTTTTTTCTTTTTTATTTCTATTTTTAGTTTGTTGATCTCTTTTTTTACTTCATTTGTATTTTCGTCCATCTTGGTCATCATACTTCTCATCATCTCCTTCAACTCATCCATTTCTTTATTATTTACAGTATCCAAATCCGTTATATTATTATCTTTTGGCTTATTTTTTAATTCTTCTCTCTTCCTCTGTTCAGGGGAGCGAAGAACTTTTTTGCATTTGCCGAATATACTATTATAATTTTGTTCAATTATTCCCTGTTCATCCTCCCTTTGTCTTTTGTTCATGCTCTGCCAATACCTCCTAAATGTCTAGTTTCGATTTCCAAATTTTCTTTTACACCACACTTTTAAATTTAAGTTAACTTATTAGATCTCAAACTTTAGATAGTAAATACTTAACTCGTTTTTAAACTTATATTTTAATTACAACTCCACTGCTTAAATTTTATATTTTAAGTATTAGATCTTATATTTCAAAAACACTGAGTTTTAACTATTATTGAAGTACACCACTGGCGCTAAACAATTATTTGCATGAACTGGCCAGCAGACCACCGCACAAGGTGACCACTTCGAATTTGACTTATGATATTGTTTTATCTACTATTATCTAAACACACTTCTCTTTATGTACACACCACTATACATCTTTTAAGTCCAGTTTTATAATACTTTGCTTTTAGTTAAAGCGGTAAGTCCCGTTTAAATCGAGGTTTTTTACCGGCCGCACTAAAAACACGCTATGTCAGTGATACCATCTCATTAAAATCAAGTTACAAATTAAAAATTTTCAAATACAGTCCGACAAATATCTCGTGGCGTGTGACGTCCGAAAATTCTACATCAATATTTATAATTACCTTGAATAGACATACAAGCATCTCCATACAAAAGATAGCTCTCCGGTCCTGGACAATGCTCCACAACTTCTCTAAAACATTGCATGAAAACAGACCTGTCTCTTCTAAATTTTAAATATACTTCTGCTAATTTAGTATGAGCTTCTATATAATAAGGCTCTTCAGGTTTAATTTTATTCAACATTTCAATAGCTGTCTTAATATCTTTCTTTTGTATACATTGCTCTGCATTGATTATTATAATTCTGGCTTCTTCTGGACACCCTTTGAACTCTTCCATTGCAGTTTGAAGCATTTTGGATGCTTCGTGTGTTTGTCCACTCTGAGAATAAGCATTAACTAATTCCATATATAAAGATGCACGATCAGCAAGAGTCAATTCGCAAAATTGTTTATTGTTTTTATCACTTAAATCAAGTAAATTTAAGGCATTTGTTAAGCTTTTGATAGATTCATCAATGTTTCCTTCATTTTTATAAACAAGTCCTAATATCAGATGGTACAAAGGATTTTCTCTAACATTAAAATTGTTGCTTAGGCCCATTTCTAGACTTTGAGATGCTCGCTGGTACAGCCCTTGGTGAATATAAATTTGAGCCATTAACAAATGAGCATCAGCTGAAGTAGTATCAACATTTTTCAGAATATGATTCAAGGTGTTCATTGCTGATGCAGAATCTCCAATTAAAAACTGGACTTTGGCTAGTAAATACAGCCCCGCCTTTAAACCAGGACAAGCTTTTGTGATTATTTTTAAAATATTAAGACTCTTTTTTACAACAGAATTTGGTTGAATTAGGACCAATTTGTTTTTTCCTATTGCATCCGGCTGCCGGGGGGAAAATTGCAAGTATTCTTTAGTGACATCCAACAGAAAATCTGGGTCTAGTAATCTTAAATAAGTATCACTGTACGGATAAAAATCCAAAGGTTTCATATGAATATCAATTGCTTCATTCAAAAATTTGACTGCTTTATCTGGCGTAGAATAGTGAATTTTAGCTTGCATAAAAAGCAAAATAGAGGTCAAGTCTGGTCCCTGCATTTCTAAAATAAACTCCATTTGGTGATGAATTTGTTCTGTAACCCCATTTTCAGTTAATTCACATAAAGTCATCCCAATTAATGCTTGTATGGAAGTATCACTAGACTTGGCCGCCGTTTTATAATATCTGATGGCATCTTTTAGTTTCCCTTGTAACAAACTTTGGTACCCAAGTTCACTTAAATATTCAGAATTACTTGGATCCAAATGGACTGCTTCTTCAGCATATTTAAATGTTTCAGATAATACGGCTTGATTCTTTCCACAAATTCGACTGAATAGCTGCGCATTGTCATAGAATAAAAACGAATTCTTCGGTTCTGTTTTTTGTAAAACTTTATAAAATGAAGCCAGACATTCCGCAGCTTCAACATAATTCCCATCCCGACAGAGAAGTAACAGAATATTCATTTTAAGGGCATTTATGTTGACACCCTCAGTGTTAGTTATTCGGTTCATTGTTTCTATAGTTTGTTCCCAGTCTTGTTGGGCGAATAGTATAATCATTTTTTCTACTAATGGTTCGGTTAAATTTGGATGCCGCACGATTGCTTTATTGGCAGTACTTAAAGCAAGTTCCAATTTTTTTCCTAATTCATAAAATTTCATTTCTCCAAAAGCAGCATCAACATAACGCTTGTTTTTATTTAAAGCAGACGAAAAATGGTGGATCAAATCATTTGGTACACTCATTTTAGTTTTTCCGATGTATAATTCCACCCAGCCTTTCAAAACAGTTCCATCAACATGTTCTGAATCTAATTTTAGACATTTATCCACAAAATCTTTAGCTTTATCATACTTTCCACAACTAAATAAAAATAAAGCTGCATAGTAAAAATCATTTGCGCCACTGTTACGTCTCACATCTTTCAAATCATTGTCTAATTTAATGAGGATATCTTTTTCAGGCGAAGAAAGCTTTTTATGAGCAAATATTTGCGCTAAAACTGAAGATAATGCCAAATCCTCTTCAGATTTTAAAGTTTCAAATTCTCTAATTGCATCTTGAGTGCGACCGTACATCAACATAGATATTGCATTCATTAATTTAAATATTGCATTGTTGGGGAATTGTGTGAGCCCATCCAAAGATATTGACTGCAAGGAGTGATAATACTTTTGTCGTAAACAAAAAAATAATTTTGATTTAAGTTCTACTTCCTCCATCTTTATTACAAATTATAGCAAAAGATCAATCGACAATTAAATGTTTGTACAAATTCTGGTTCTTTTCATAGAATTTGATTAAAAATGTGCAAGTTATTTTCATTCTCCATTCTTTTTCATTGATGTAATCAAATGTATTCTAGAAAAGAAAACAAAAGTTATTCAACAATAATTTTCCATAAAATTAGTATTTTGCTGAATATCAAAACTAAATCATTACTTAAAGGAAGCTTAATTGGGCCCAATAAAATTATATTTTATAACCTTTGCTAAAATATGACCTATTCCTTTTCCTCTTAGAGATTCCGGTACAAAGCTGTCTGTTAAATCAAGAATATCGCCTTCCTTCTCATATTCTACAACAGCTTCGTTTTCGGCATCTACTTTTAAACGAAATTTTTGGGCTGCTTCGTCGTGTATAAAATCAGAAATTATTTTGGCTTTTGAACGAGTATTCATTTGTAAAATCAATAATTTACGGATTGAATGCATACCACTACCTACATTATAAAAGAAACTGAATACAAATGTTTACTTTATAATAAATAAAAGTAAAAATAATACTTAACCTTAAATATTCATTGATTGTTGTGACATATTCCACAACTGCTACTCCAAACATCCACTTTTCCGGTATTCAATATTCTGTATACAACAATGGATGTTACCTCAAAACACCCAAAAGATAGTGAATTATCAAGAGATGACTTTGACGGCGGACCTGTGAGTCTAGATAGCATAGACAGCCGATTATTTCTAGGTAAATAATGAATGAAGATGTCCACAAAATCTATAAATAATAAATTGGTTTCATAAAGGAAACGTTACCGCAGCTGTTGATGTAGATACATTACAAATTTGTGGGATAACTCATATTTTAACTTTGGATACATGTCCTTTACCGCGACGAATAATAGAAATGCCAAATCTTACTGTTAAGTTTATACATTTGGTGGATCAACCAAAAGAAGATATTTTGAGCCATTTACAAGAAACCGAAAGTTTTATTTCTGAAGCTATGGAACTTGGAATTATTTTAGTGCATTGGTAATTTTATTTGAATACTGTATTATGATAACTTCTAACTGAAATTTTTAGTTATTATGGAATGTCCAGAAGTGCAGCAATTGTTATAGCACACATCATGAAAAAATATAAATTAAAGTACGAAGAAGCTCTAGAAAGGTATAAATGCCTTACAAATAACACAAAATATTAATTATCAATAAAATAGGGTAAAAAATAAGCGTAAAATCGTATTTCCGAATGAGGGTTTTGCTTACCAGCTGAAGTTGTATGAAGAAATGGATTACTCTATTGATAAATCAAACAAAAAATATAGAGAATTTCGATTGTCTATAGCAGCAGATAAGGTAAGAAAAACAAAAATACTGCCACAATGTTACATGGACTTGATAAAAACAGATCCTGGATTGATGCAAGTAAAACCAGATCCAAAAGTTTATAGATGTAAAAAATGCAGGTATTTCTATTTATATATATTTATTTATTCATATTCTTATTCTGAATATTAAGGCGTGTAGTTGCGTCTGAATCAAATATTATTGCTCATACTGAAAAAAATAAACTTTACTGGAACGGTAAAAATCGACCCAATTCGAGTCAACAATCAAACGAAAGCGAAAAAACGATTTGCGAACAAACTTATTTTGTAGAACCAATGGCTTGGATGAAAAGTGTTACACAAACGGTGCAAGGAAAGTTGCACTGCCCTAAATGCAGCTCAAAATTAGGATCCTTCAGTTGGATAATGGGTAAGGAGATAATCATCTTTCAGCAAAGTATTAAAAAATATTTCTGTTTATAGGTTGTCAATGTCCATGTGGAACTAAAGTGTCCCCCGCTTTTTATTTGATTCCGTCAAAAGTAGAATGGTCTAATGCAGTACAAAATATACAAATTACCGTATAAAATGTGCCAAATATTTCCCTGCCTGTGACGAACAATAATTTATATGATTTTGCTACATGCAAATATATTCTGTGCTTGAATAAATGAATGTTTATATTGAAATATTTAATAATGCATTACAAAAATAGTCGTTTTTAAAAATGTGACCAATGTTGTTGAATGGAATTGTTGCTATATTCGTGCTCATTGTTTATATGTCAAAATTATAAATAAATCTTACATCCTGATTCACAATTTAAAGTAAACCCTGTCTTTTGAGATCTTCGTATGTTTTTCTATTTACTACATTTCCTTGAGAATCTTCATACTCTTCTTCTGTTTCTGGTTGCCACCTTTCACCTTGTTTCTGCACTTTCAGCTTCTCCCAAACTAAAAAAAAAACATCTTCACTACCATAATGTCATGTAATTATTTGTAAACAGTTCTTAAATTAGGCTATGAACAAACAAAAGTATGCTGAGGTATCTCAAATAAGACGTAAACGTGAGAAGTACGTAACCGTAAACATAAACGTAAAGTTGAACTACTGTATTTCAATGCCCGTGTTCATAACACTCTTACGTATATGTATTGACATAAGAGCTACGTAATGAAAACATAAAGTTGAATGTTTACGTACGGAACAACTAATAGCGCATGCGTTAACTTTAAACACATGTTTTCATCTGACAGTTGACAACACCCTGGATCGAAACGTGCTTTAAATATAATTGACATAGAATTATTATTAAAAAAAAACAACAATTTCTTCCTCGTCTTAATATTTCTCTCGTTGGCCTCTTTTATAACGCAGTTTCAATAATAATGAAACAATCGCAAGGTCTTTCCCAGACATCATACAATAAAACAAAACAAACTAAACTCCAAACTAATAAAAGTGAAACCAAAGAAAAACAATAAACACGAATCAGAATCGAAATTAACAGAATATTTGAAGACAGTCAGAGAAACAAACATAATACATCAATAACTCTAATTTGTACCAACGTAAAATAAAAAAACACTTTGTTTTGTTATTTTACGTTACGCCCACTGTGAACGTACATAATTTCTTACGTACTCCTTATGCTTACGCACATTGTGAATTGTCACTACTTACGGGCTAGTGCATCTTCAATTTGAGTGACGTTAGCGAAATGGGCCGTATTAGGTATTCCCAGACAGCGCATTCCATGCGCATGTCTCCATTCTGCAAAATGGCGCTGAAAAGCTTTGGGACCTTTGTAAATATAATTTCCGCAAATTTCACAATTGTAGCTGATGTTCAAGCCGTGAAGTTTATATAACCAATATGGAATAGGCTGCAAAAAATAAATTAATATATTCGTGCTTGATTGAGGGCAACAAAAAACACAAAATAAATATTAGTACAGCAATAAACTAAAGACAAACATGACAAGAAATCAAATTCATTGCCTCATCTTATTATTATTATATTGTAAGGAATTTAAGTCTATAAATTAGTTATTTCGGCTTTACTGGTGCTTAGAATTATTGTTGAAATATTTTACGTCAAAAAATAGAAGCGAATATATTTGTTTTCTAGAAAATTGCTGGTATCTTCTAGCGTTTTCTAAAAACGCCTGGACGTTTGCGAGAAAAACGTAGTGGGTAAAGACCCGCGGTATATATATATATATATATATATATATATATATATATATATATGTGACTGACTCAGCGAGAAGCATTATTGATTTGGCTCAGAGACCTTAAAATATGGATTGCTAGTGGTTGAAATAAATTGTGTTATTTAAAATAAATCAATATTGACATAAATAATTAAAGTTAAGTTATAGTGTAGTAAAATAATAGTTTAAATTAGAATTAGTTATTAAAAATAGTGTTAGTTATGTAAGTTATTATTTTAATAAATCATAAAAATAAATAGTAGTGTTTAGTAACTTTTTCTCCCTAAATTAAAATAAATAACGTTACAATATCTATTTAAATGTTTAGTACCCTTCCGGGTGTCGAGATTGTTCTTTAATTTATGCTTTAAATTAGTTCTTTCCATTGTTTTCTGTTCAATGCGTTTTTCTTTGCTTCGTTTGTGTTTATTTCTTCTATATAACTTTCCCAATTTTCCTTCTTTCTTTGTACCTCTTGCATTCCACACCTGTTTGGTTTGTCTATTTTCTGTCATTTTTATTAGTTGTCTTCTATTAATTTCAGTCTGTAGGTTCCTTCTTATTTCTTCGTTTCTTATCTTTTCATTTCAGTCGCCTGTATTCTATTTCTACTTCTTTGATCCAAAACTCAAGTTTCACTTGTGTATATTAAGGTTGACCTGTACATGGTTTTATATACAGCCATTTTTGTGGTTTTGGATACTTCTTTGTTATTCAAAATTAATGTGTTCATAGCATGATAGTTTCTTTTATTTATTTCAGGTTCCATACTTCCTTTATTATTTATTGTCTCTCCTAGGTATGTGCACATGTCTATTTGCTTTATTTATTTTCCATTTAGTGTTAGGTTGATTGTTATACTTTCTTTGGTTATTACCATGTTCTTTGTTTTATCTATGTTAATATTCATGTTATATTTGTGCATATCTTCTTTACTTTTGGAGAAAATTGCCAGGTCATCTGCAAATGCACATTCTGTCAATGTAGTTCTTTCTAATCCATAATGTCCTATTTCAGTTGTCTTTTTTTGTTTTTCGCATTCTTCAGGATATTGTCTATCGGACTCACAGTTTTTCCTTGTCTTAATCATTGGATGGTCGTGAATTCGTCTGTAACTTCGTTCTCTGTTCTTATGTAGTTTGTTGTTTTTCTATAAATGTTTTTAATTGCTTGTAAAAGTTGTTTATCCTCAGTTTTTTAAAGCAGACAACAATATAATGTAACCGATTTGATGAATGACTCAAGGATAGAAAGAGAATACGGACTTTTTGAGAATTCTTCAAGAATACGTGAAGGTAAGTTTGTATCAAAGATATTTTAAACATTCTTCACTTAAATAAATAAACAATGAACAAAAAATACTCTAAAACAAAAAGTCCCATGACAAATAATTATTATCAAATATTGAAAACTACATAGGGATTTCAAGCATTCTTTACACAAATAAATAAGCAATGAACAAAAAAATACTTTAACAAAAAATATATTGACAAATAATTTGACTCTGAAGTAGAAGTTGCAGATACAAATTTGCTACAAAACCTTATTCCCCAAAGTTACTCAAGTATTGTCGCAGTGATGGGACGGAATAAGTATAATATGATGGTGAGGGAACACTAGCACTTAACTGTTGTTGACCAAAATAATAATTAGAATGCACTAAATATGTAGGTGAGGGTGACGAAAGGGAATGTGTTGAGAACGAAGGTACGAAGGAGTAGACGCCGTGAGAGGTTAGTACTTCCCCATGTCCGCATCGAAAAGGATATTTCCAATTAAATGTTCAACGATACATCTTGTACGCATACTATATTTTCGGTGTTTCGAAGCAATGTGCTCACCATAGATAGAACTTTCGTCGCGTAAACTACGTGCTTGAACAGTATTTTTCAGTATATTGTAAGCCTCTTCTGTTCTTGGATTCAGGGTTTGTGATAATTCTTGAGTTTCAGTGTTAGAATCAATTTCATGTTTATTTATTGTCGATTCTTCGAAGCTCTCAGTATTATCTGCTAATAACACCTTGAAAAAAGGAAACTGAAATTACATCATTTGAAGGCTGCAATATTCTATTTTTCAGTAAATTCAAACTCAATCAATTGGCATTAAAATACAAGTAGTAGAACAAATTCGTGGTTTCAATTCTAATTTTATTTATTTTGGCACGTTTCTGGTATCGGACTGAGAAAACTCCCCCAAAAATTTGTCGGGCAAAATGACCAAATTTTAGAAAAAAATAATTTAACACGTCCTCAAACTCTCATACCAAAGTACTGATGACAGTGCGTCTTGTCGGACTCACCGCTAGCCCCAATATTCATGTCGGACAATATTTGTTTCCATTTTATAATCAAAAAAATTAAAGAACCATCTAGATGATGAAAGCGCATTTTTGACAGCTCATTAATGCTTGTTACTTCAAAGATTTTGCAAATTATCATCTCCCACAATTACTGAGCTTGAAATCAAGCAGTTTGGGCAAACTTACGAAATAGCAGCTTCCATTTAGTACTAGTTTCAAGTTGACTATTTGATAGGTACATAATTCATGCATGTACAAACTCAAAAATACCTTTTAATATTCATTGTTTAGTTATTGACTGACGGGAGGTCAAGTGCTGTACCTTAAAATAATAATTTGATCTTTATCAAAGCTATATAAAAAAAATACACCAAAAGTAAGCAAATTTTCAACCAATAATAATAATTCATTCTAATAAGCTTCAAATTCGCGTCAAACAAATCATTGAATGAATCCCGGACAGATTTGACAACTGTACATAATAATAGTGACACCCAGGGCTAAAGTTGTAACTAAATTTTTATCTACTTGAATAAACTTTAGTTGCCATATCCCTAATGTCATTTATATCCATGGGCATTGTTTCACTTGAAACAAGTAATTGAATAATTTAATCTTCCACAATCACTGAGCTTGAATTAAAGCAATTTGTGCAAACCTACGAAACAGCAGCTTTTATTTAGTGCGCTAAAAATCTTTCGATTAGTGTAAAGATCAATATGACGGTAATACTTTTTCAAAGCTGTCGGACTCATCACAATGAAGCCACTCACAAAGTTTCAAGTGAGCGGTAATCAACGAAAAATTTAAACCCTGTCTTACGGACTATACAGTTTTTTGTTTTCCTTGAAGCTTTCTTCTATTGATTTACCAAAATCTTCCCAGCTTTTCTTCTTGGATTTTTTAATTATCTCTTTCACTTTTATACTTTGCTGGTTATAATATTCATAGTTTCCACTTCTTCTTTTACTTCCTCATTCCACCAATGTGTTTGCTTTTTGTTTTTTCTTTTTCTGGTCTTTCCACATGCTTGTTTTGTTGTCTCCATTATTATGTGTTTAAATTTACTCCACATAACTTCTACATTGTTACAATCCGGCTTCGGCATAATTATAATAATTTCTTTAATGTTCTCTTGATATTTTCGTCTTATTTTTGTGTCTTTCAGTAGATTTATTTTATATTTGTCTTTTATTTTCTGTTATTTTGAGTGTTGCTACCGTAAGAAAATAATCACTCCTTATTTTGAATCCTCTCCTGACTCTTACATCGTTCACTTTCCTAATTAGCGTCTTTTAGATCAGAAGAACAGAACATATTTTGTAATATTATTTGAAGTTTGACATTTTTGCACCTTATCAATAAAAGTAGCTTTCTAAGTTAGTACTTACTTTTCCATCCCACCCAAGAGGCAAATTTTTTGGATTGTACGGAACGTCATCATTATCTTCTTCCGGCGATTCATCACCACTATCTTCGGCTTCGCTGTCGTCTCTTTCTCCCTCAGTACGGGCCTGTTTCCTTTGAACATTTTCTTTTGAAGCTGTTCTTTGAGCTGATACAAGTTCAGCTAATCTGAAATAAATATTTGTGCTAAATATTTCATTTAAAATACAATTAAATATTATTTACCTGTAGACTTGAACTTCCAAACTAGCTAAATCTTTTTGTCTCATTTGTTCTTTCTCTTTACTTGCCTTTCCAGGTTTGCTTTTTGCTAGTAGAGATGGATCCAAGGATTTTAAACCTTTGGTGGAGAAAAGACGTTGAGCTCTTTCCTCCAAAGTGCTACAATAAATAAATTATTACGACGATTACTACTTTGTTTAAATGGATAAAAAAATTACCCTCCACACTTTAATCCCAAAGCCATGAGGGCTGATTTCAGTCGATCAAGACCTAAAGATGCAAGCTCTTCCCAACTAGAAAAAGCAGATAATTCCAAGTGAGCGCCGATGTTTGTAAGAGCTGAACCGGCCTCTTTCTGGAAAGAATAATATGATTGAATTAAATGATAATTCAATCAAGAGACGATTTTCAAACTTACCGGCCAACCTGGAAATGTCCCATTTTCCCACTGTGCTTCCATGGCATCTATAGCTAGTTGCAATTCGGTATCCAAATCCATTAAAGGTCGAACACGCGCTACAAAGCATCGAAGATATTCAACCAATTCGAGTAAATATCTACGATATTCTCCGGTCTTGCGCTCTTTTGGAATATCAAAAAGTTGATCGAAAGTTCCCAAATATGTAATATAATCAACTTTCTACAAAACATACAAAATTACACAACTATTGAGAATCATAAAGATTGAATTTGTACCTCGATTCCTTTCAAATTGATGTATTTCTCATAACATTCATGTAAATCCAAATATTTCCCATATCCTTCTTCATCAGAGAATTCAACCATATCTGCAAAATAACGTGATATTATACATGAAAATTATGTACTTAATGAAAGCTTACTGGCAAGTTCTTCTGTGGGGTTTTCACGTGCTTTAGCGATTTCATCAAACTCTACAGACATTGGAACACTAATCTGAAAACATATTTATGTTTTAGCCAACCAATTAATGCTTGTTATTCATACCTCATTTGGATGCCGGCGATAGAAATCTTTGATTTGACGTAGACGTGAATAGAACTCCATGAATTCATTGGGGCCTGTTAATGACGCCACTTCAGCCTTTCGTAAACCATCTCGGTCTTCGTACAAATCTACTAATCTTTCAGTACTTACTAAATACTGATCTAATAGCAATTTCAATCTGTGATCAGAATTGATAGTTTCTCGATACTAAAAAGAATCAAATATTATTAAAGTTTTATAGAATTATATGAATACATACACTTATTTTTTTATGCAGCATTTCTTTAACCATAGCATCACTCAATCTCTCTCGTTCTTCATGATAACGTCTTTGCTGTTCAAGAATTGTTTCCATTTCGAAATGAAGACGTTGATTATGAATTACCAAACTTTTAGGTTGGAAACAAACCAGCTGAGCGTTTACAGCGGTGGTGCTGCTAGTGGTTAAACCCAAAGTTCCCTAGGTGTCACTGATAACGAACGCATACAATAACTTTTTTTACAAATAGCAATTCAAAACAATCAGCCGAAGAATATCGAAATTTCATATTAAGCACTTCTTTATCATTTAATTGTACACTTCGTATTATGATTGCAATCGGCTCAACCGGAAGAGCAGTTTACTAAACTAAAATCGATTTTGCTTGCAATCGATTTTGCCTAATGTCAGTGCCAACTGTCAATTATTCAGTCAAACGGTATATCTCTAAAGTTTAAAGGCCTCAATCAAGTACGAAAAATTGCAGAAAACATAAATTGCATGCATCAAGTTAAATCAAACACAATTTTTTTATTAATACTTATTTTTTAATATTATAATAAAATTTCCATCCAATTGTAATATTATCTTTTTCTATTTCTTGCTTTAACCATTTTTCGAGGGGTTTAAAATATTTCAGCAAAGATGAAGCGCATATTTCCCTTTTCCCTGTCATTTTGAACATAATTTCATGCCAAGGAACCGATCGGCCCAAAGATAACGCTTCTCTGAAAAAAATACAATCAATTGACTTTATAATAATAATTTTCTAAAAAATCATTACTTTAGTACTTCTCCTGCCTTTTGACTTTTGTAAATATCACATTTATGTAATGGGATGTTTTTTAAATCTGCTTTTGAGCACAGAGCCTCGTGAAATTGGAACTGAATAACAAAACTCACAAAATATCTAAAAAAAAATATGTTTGTTAAGTATTATGCAGTCACTTATGTTATAAATTGTAAAATACCTGATATATGGTACACCCGCCGCAATATGATATTTTCCACCAGCATCAAAATTATCTTTAGTTCTTGGTTTCGGAGGAATAAGTCCTTGAAATGTTCGCCTATAAATAACATTATTACTCAAAATATTCAACAATAAAATGCATCATTTATTCAAGAAATTATTAATACAATTCCTAACACATTACAAATGCTGCATAATTTTCGTGATTTCGTCAAAAGATGGGCTGAACTTTTGAATGTATGCTCTTGTAATGTCAAGCAAAAAAAATCTTACAAACAACTTTAATTTTCAGTTGTTAATAGTAGTACCTTAAATTCCACCAATGTGTGTTATATTCTTCTGGTGCAACTTTTCCTCTGAATACATCCCACCTCCATTTTTCAACGACTAAAGAATACGGAATGAAAGCAACTTTCTGCAAAGCCATCATGAATAAAAAATTTATATCATCTTCATAACACATTTCATGATTTCCTTCTTGCAATCCCAAAGACTTTATATGACTTGGAGTAGATACAGACAACGCTATAGTGTCTCCTATTGCTTCATGAAACCCTTGACAAAAATAAAGAGGTGGAATCTGCTGGAACTCTAGATACTTATTTGTAAACTATTTGATATTATCGATTGGAATTAAATTAACTCGCGTTCTGTTCAATATTGAGACTTAAAATTTTGATATAATGTTTGAAAACTAAAAAAAGGCCCTTCCGAAAAAACGGCCATAAAAAAGTTGTTAGCCAACATAGACCAATTTTACAGATTGCATTTCCTTTATGAAGAGTTACTCTACAAAGTTTTCATGGCGTTTTTTGAGCCAGTGTGAGTATAAAAAAAAATTCGATAGCAAAAACCGCATTTTACCAATACAAGGCATATTTTCCGTATTTTTCTGTAAAAAACAATGTGTTACCTGTATTTAATTAACAATTGTAAGTGCCAATTAACAATGTACGTAAACGTAAGGAGTTCGTAACCGTAAACATAAAGTTGATCTACTGTATTTCAATGCCCGTGTTCACAATACTCTTACGTATTTCTTATGTTTACGTATTGGCATAAGAACTACGCAATGAAAACGTAAAGTTGAGATAAATTCAACTTTATGTTATGTTTACGTACGAAACAACTAATAGCGCATGCGTCAATTTTTAACACATGTTTTCATCTGACAGTTGACAGCACCCTGGATCGAAACGTGCTTTAAATATGATTCACATAGAATTATTAATAAAAAAAAACGATTCCTCGTCTTAATATTTCTTTATATCCTTTCGGGCGTCGCGATTATAGTAATTTTAATTCAGATTATTTATTAGTTCTTTCTATTCTGTTATTTGCTTTCCTTTTCGCATTTTGACAGCTCTCTAGTGTTTTACGTATGCTTTCTACTTGTAGGTTTTTTCTAATTTGTTCGGTTCTTATTCTGTCTATTCTTGTCACTCTTTTTACTCGTCTGAAGTATCTCATTTCCGCTGCTTGGATTTTATTTTTGTTTCTTTGATTTATTGTCCATGTCTTTTGTTGATTTCTTGTTCTATGCTACATTTGTTGTTAATTGTTAACCTTAGATATGTGAATGTTTCTACTTGTTCTATTTCCTTTCCGTTTATTTTTGTTATGTAATCGCCATTGTTTTTGTTTTTCTACATAACATACATAATTTTTTACGTTTATGCTTTTCTGTACTCCTTATGTTTACGCAGATTGTGAATTGGCACTAAGTCAAATAGGCGTGAATGAAGCAAAAAATGTTCTTCTCTAACAAAAAATGATGTAAAAATATGAACTAGATTAAAATTTGGAATGTTATGATGAATTACGAAAAAGAAGTATTACTGCCACGCGTCATTTACTTGTAGAAGTGCTCGCTTAGGTAAGGAGCAGAGAGAAAAAAGAATGGCAGCTTAGATCATAAATAATATCTAGATGGAAGGAGTCGTATATCACACAACACATTTTTGCGAACGGTTATGCCAGAAAGAGAGGAAAACACAGTTTACGTTAGAGGGACAAGGAAATAAAATATAAAGAAAGAATAATGAAGTGAAACGAACTGCGCATGTCTATCGAATTTTATTTGCTATCTATAAAATTAATGCTAAGAAGATTTACTTTGCAACTAGAAAACGGCGAATGAATATAAATATTTTTTACAGAAATAAGAACTCATTACATCATATGTTTGTCATTTTGCGGGCTTGAAAAACCGAAATTTGATTATTGTCACGCTTGCGCAGTTTATTTCTCCAGCATTCTTACAATATATCTTCCATCTCTTTCCGTCGTGGCCGTTCGCAGCTTCTTCCATCTAGATATTATTTATGATCCAAAAATGGTAGCCAGCAACAATAATAGAGGCCGCTTGGGTGGAGGCGAGAGAGAGAAGAGAGCTGGAGAGCAACAGCAGCAATCAAGGCTGTTTGGTTCGAAAATCTGTCGGTTTCCGTCATTTCAATGCACATACGGAAAATCATAACATTGCGATAGAAGCTTCTCTTCAAAAACCGCACTTCTGCGTTCTGATTGGTTGATATCGTTATCGCAGAAGTGCGATTTTTCTCATACTTACACTTGCTCAAAAGGAACGCCATTTGAGTACATTGTAGAGTAACTCTTGACAAAGGAAAAGCTTCTTGAAAAATTAGTCTACGTTGGCTAACAACCTTTTTATAGCCGTTTTTCGGAAGGGCCTTCTTTTGGCTTCCTCAGCATTTCTCGAAAAGTTCACAGTCGATCTTCTTGAAATTTGATGCGTATGTATAAGTTTTGTTAACAAATACAATGCAATCAACCCAAAAGCTATTGAACTGATCAAGGTTTAAGAGAACTCATTTTTTAAAACGCAATTTTTGACCTTTTTTTTGACACCTTCCTGACAATGTAGCCGCGTATAAATGAGATATGTTATTCATCACGCTATGAGCTAACAAATAAATTTTTTTTCTTAAATATGTTAATTCTATCCAACTTTAAGGTTAATGCATGTTTCTGATGCACTTCGTCGGCGAGACTCGCTGGAATTCTCAGTGGTTTGCTCGCGCTAAATCCGTGGACGAAGGGTCCGTTTTTATAGATACCTCAAGCTCTTGATCAAAAACGTGCGATATCTATGGAAATTGGTACTTCAATCACAGGCGCTTTTCTGGCAAACAATTGGTTTTTAGGCTCAGATTTATACGGATGTAAAATATTTTGAAATAGGCAGAAAATGTTTTGTGCCTAATTGCAATAGTGGGTACAAAACATGGAAAGAGAAATATTCTCTCGTCGCGAAGTTTGTTACATTTTTTTGACTAACCTGGATTAGCACCTTCTCTAAATACAACTGGTAAATTTTTATACAACATATAATATTCAACGTGGCCCATTTCATGGTGTATAACAATAAAATCTTCAGACGTTATGTGAGTACACATTTTGATCCTACAGGAAATTAAAAATGAAATTAAAGATGAAATAAAGTACAAGAATGGCAACAAGATTTTGAAAATTTGTCGAAAATTCAAGTATTGGTGACCAAACTAACAGTAATTCTAAACGATAATTTTATGTATTTTTATAATTTTTTTTACCTAAAGTCTTTTTTGTTATAAAAATCCCAAGCAGATGCGTGGCACACCATAGAAACATTAGGATTAGATTCCAAAATAGAATTATTCCAAAATTCTGACGTCATTGGTGGCAGACTTAAAGACTTGAAAAAATTTTCTGCTTCTTGAAACATTTTCACAGAATTATATCCCTGAATTTTTTTAATATATTAAAATAATCCTTAAAAATTATTATTTATTTTACTTTCGATTGTAGTCTAGACGTTATATCTGGAAATTTATTTTCTGGAAAAGGAATTGTAAGATTGTAGATGTTTATCCAGGTTTGACCAAAAATATTCCCTACAAAAAACACATTTATTGCATAAATTATTTATTCTGGATATTATTCAATACCTAATAAATGAGCAGGAATGTATTCTCCATTTACGATTTGAGGTCCATAAAATTTTCTCAATTTATGCCTGACATAAGCGTGCAAAAGTTGATACAGTGGACTAATTTGTTGCCATATATCACAAATTGTATCTTCAAAATTTTCTTGTTCATAAACAGACATCCACATATCTGCCACATTGTCGAAACCTAAAGACAAAAAGATGTAACAGCGAAACGAGTTACTTCGAATATTGTATCTTTAATAACAGAGAAGGTATTCAAGGTAACAAAATTTTATATACCATTTAAAGTGGCAGCTTTGGTCATTAGTTCGATATATCTTGGATAAAAATGTTTCAGCTTATTTCCAGTTTTTTCTCTCCAAGCTTCCCAAATATACTCTAATTCCTGAGGCACTCGGCAATGAGCTACTCGATTAGTAATATCTAAAAAGAATTATTAATTGAAAATAATCATTTTACATCACTTGCTGTTTATTTAACCTGGTTCCAAATGCAGCATACGCGATTTTACTGAATAATCTTGTATAACTGCCTTGCTGAAAATTGATTCCATACTTCTCAATATAGTTTGTAACTGAAAATATTTTAATAAAAACAAATAATAAGCCATAATTCGCAATGGGCGTAAGCATTAGAAATACATAAGAAATGCATAAGACAAAGTTGAATATGTGCGATTCTTATGGCCGTGTTCACAATGCTCTTACGTATTTCTTATGCTCACGTAGTGCATAACAGCTGCATAAGAACTTTACGTATTTCTTACACATTTTCTTAATGCGCATGTCCAATATATTTTTACCGACAGACAGTAGATGTGTCAAATGAATGAAACTAAACTTGTTTTTGTGGTTAGGAATATTTATAATCTTTGTATTATTAACAATACTAAACGAATTTCGTCTTCCAAAAAAGACATTTAATTGCAAATATGTGCAGAAACAAAAGTAATGCCCTAAACTAAGAGTTTTCATATAAAAATCAAAACCAAAAGCAATGAAAATAATTATCATGCTACGCACATTGTGAACACGCGTATGATTTTCAAAAGAATTATGTTAAGTACTTCTTATGCTTACGTCAAACATTAAAAATACCTCTGCATATTCTTCCATTGGTAGAGCAGATTCATGTAATTTAGTCAAAAATGAAATTTGTCTTTGCATTGTGCTATTCAAGCAACTACAGTTGACTGCTTTATCAAATTTTTTAATTCCTGCACTGATTTCTTTCATTGCTTCCGAAAATTTTATATCAGATTGCAGCTGAAAGTAATTTTTGTTTAAGTGGAATTTTAAATTGTTGTTTACTTACAGACGTATATTTATTGGCTTCAGTTAAATTCGATTCGTAGTTCCATTGTGCTAATATATTATCGTGGTACAAAATTTCTAATCTTGCGTCGATGGAATGTAGAAATGCAGTCTAAAAAGTAGATTTTAACATTTACAAATTGTTTTGAATACATTTTCTTACACAATTTTCTTCTGGAGTCAATATACCTGCCATACTTTTCATTTTAAATTTTGTGTCATCATAAGCTGTAAAAAAACAATTAACTACATTACAGGACTATAATTTTGATGTACCTTCTTCAGCTGTATGTTTAGCTTTCTCATACGTATTTACTGCCACATTTTGAACAGTATCCGCGCATTTTTCATAAGTATTTTTGGTAGTATTTTTTATTTGTTGAAAAACATTATTAAAATTAAATCTTTTATGTTTTTTGTGATTCTTCAAAAGTCTTTTTCTTCGTGATTTAAAATTATTTCTATTTCTTCTGGTTCTATATATTTTTATTTTTCGATCTTTAGCGAAATGAGGACATTTACAGCATTTACAAATACAATGTCCAAGATTGTCACCTCTGGGATATTTGTTCCTTCTACTATTATCTAAAGCCTCCAATAAAGATGGTTTTACAATAAACCAATTATTTCTATGCTTGTTATAGTCTTTACAAATAGACAAATAATGGAAAGTATCACATAACTTCGATATGTTAGATTTTGTTGGTTCTTCAGAATATTTTAAAATATAATTGTAGTTATTTAGAGCGACTGAAAGCTGCAAAATGACGTAAATGTAAGCTTTAATGATCATAATCAATTAATCAATCAAAATATCATTTGACATTTTCATTCATTCATTTTTAATTGGATAGCCAACTTAAATCCTACCAATATTATATTTTAACATGTACTAGAACTCGTCAAAAATAACAATTTTTCTTAATAACTTTTTTTTGTAAATCCTCTGGGATATCAAGTGAAAATTCATCAAAATTTGTCAAAATTTTCATAGTGCGCCTATGGTTCCAACAGAATGTTTCTCATTTGTTGGACGACTGACAGCTGTCGATTGAAATCAGTATTTTGCAGCTTTGAACCATCGTAGTCTTGGCAATCATTCATTTGAAACTGAAAGAATATTTGTATTTTGGCGACACAATTCGATAATTCTATTTTTGCATGTTGAAAGAAAGACTAAATTTGTCTCTGAAATCACTGAAGCCATTGTTAGGAAATTTGATTTCTATTTAGAGATTTCACGTATATTATCAGATAATACATTTCTTAAACATTAGATTGTCTGCACAAGCTTATTGTATTTGAATCAGCTGATTTGAATAATCTGAATACAGTCATAATCTGTGCCAGACTGTGCTGCCATCTATGCGCAGCTCAAAAAGTAGTTCCTGCTCTCAACTTACTTCATTATAGTTAGTTCTCAAACATAAAACGATTTATTTAAAGAAAACGGTGGGATATTAAATGAAATGCAATTCTAAAATAATTAATTTAATGAATAAATTCAATTGAAAATATTGCTACATCAATTCTTGAAGCTTCTATTCTTGAAGAACAGAAAACTTGACCTACAAATGTATTGAAGTGAATTTGGTAATTGATTTTAAATATTTTCTGACGTATAAGATACAATATTTTATTTGTTTAACAGATCAATTCACGGGGCATACTTTATTGAAACAACCTGAGTGTGAAGTTTGTAATAATATGAGGAAAAACTAATACATCGGTGCTTCATTAATAAATTAATGTATTTTATTCATCTCATCTGCTGTTTTACGTTTCAGCTCTAAATATCTCATAGTATTTTCATCGTAAAGTATAAGTGCACAATATTTTGACATTAAATACAGTAACATAACCACAATAATTAAATTTTTAGTGAAAAATGACAATTCGGAAATCGTTCCAAATAAATTCGCTGAGCTAATTCTAAACTGCCTGCGAAATCGTAGACAAAAAAATTAGACATTTTCACAGGTTTAAACTTTTATGACAATAATTAATAATCGATTTTTTTCCAGAATTTATTTGAAGGAATTGATAACTCACATATGTCAAAATCAATTGTTCCATTGTAATTGCTATTGGATCCGATTTATTATATATATAAATATATGTATTTTAAATGCTATTTCGCTTTAATGTACAAAGAAATAAGGTAACAATACCCACAATGCCCAATTATTTGATTTGGATGATAATCTGCTACAATAACCGGAAACACTCCCTATTGGTTATTGAAGTTCTGGCCACGCCCCCTTGTTGAAAACTCCTCCCTTAGTATCCGTATATCTTATTTCAATCGAGCCGGTCATTGTAATATCATAAGGTCAGTTTTAATTTATCTTCCCTTCCATCATCATCAATAAAATGTCTTCGGAAAAGGTTTTAACTTTCAATGAAGACAATATAAGCAGTGATTTAAAATCATCGAACATTGTGAAACCATCATCTCCAAGACAGTTTTTTGCGAGGTTGTACGGACATTTAGAAGAAGGAAAAACTAAGGATGAAAGTATTAAAGATAGTGAAGTTTGTCGGCCTCAGCCTCTGGTATCATCAGGGTTAGGGTTTCCAGTTTTTGGAGGTACTTTTGGGACGTTTCCGTTTGGGTTTCCATCAAGAGATGATACGAGCTTGAGATTAGCGTTAGCTGCCTCACCTGATGCACATCTTGCAGGATTTTCAGCGTTCTGTAAGTTTTGATGATTATCCAAAACTTTCTTTTATCTGTTGTACATAATTTCAATTCAATCAAAAAAATACTTATAACAAAATAATCCGTAAATTTTGGAGCCATTCATATCTACGAATTATCATTTATTATACCATAAGTAGTTGAGGTATTATCGATTATTTTTGTGGTGTTATCACGAATGTTTATTGTGCTTGCGTTTGAGTACCACGAGTGTACAACACGAGTGGTATTCACAAGCACAATAAACATGAGTGATTGCACCACAAAAACAGTCTATAATACTTTAACTACAAATGGTATATGGAGGACTATTTAAGGAGTCAAACCATTTTTTTAAATTAGTTTTCTATGAATCTAGTAATAAGTCACGTAATTTTCATAGGAACGAGTAAACAAACTTCTGACAAACTGAAAAATTAGAATTTCTTGCATTTTCTTTGACGAATAATAGAGAAATATATTGCGTCTTGATATGGAATCTAGTTCAGAAAGGTTTGGTGATAGATCAGAAGATAAAATTGATGAAGATATTCAGAAAAATATTCCATTAAATACGAAGAAAGCACAAATTGGAGGTATCCACATTTTTGAGTGAAATACTCACTTTGACCACTAGTGTAATACCCGATGCTATTTCTACACGTCCAAATACCCACTGATATGCACCGTTTCTATGGTGATTTAGCATTATTAACCTTGTTATAAATACTACGAATGGAATAGTCAACAATATCCAATATTGAACAATGCATCAAATATCATTTGTGGTTTTGTGCTCAAATTCTGTTAAGTGGAGCGTGTCATTTGATCATTATTAGCCAAATAAACAAATCCGTAGACAACAGCGCATCGCAGAAGGCGTCACCGGAACCAAAACACGTGACGGCGTTACACTCCCCCTCCTACTTTAAAAAGTCACACGTCAGTAGGGAGGGAGTAATTCTCTGAGCGCGCCGCGTTTGAAATTGCTCAACCGTATATGGTAATCACATCATAATAATATTTTACATTTTAGAATCGATGGAGTTCATTGTTGACGATTGTTAGCGAAGCGAAATACAGCGCGGATTTACACAAAGTATACATGAATGAAATAAATATGAGTTAAGCTGCAAAAATAACACAAATAATAATTCTATTATCATAAAACATTATCTTGTTTTATTTTCATTTGTATTTTTATAATTATATTTATAGCAAAAAACTGGAGTAACAAAATAAGTTTGATTGTTAAATCAAAATAATAATAATATTTTCAATTGTAACTGAAGATTATATTGAGCTCAATCCTGCAAAGTAGGGACGAAATACAGAACAATAAATTTGAGAAGGCGTCGGTAGAATAGTAAGCTTGTTGATACTCTGATGACAATTGACAATAGCAATGAGATTATCGTTCGTCAGTGCTTAAACGGTGAGTTTCCGAGTCGTTCATACGACGACAAAACCGAAGCTGTGATATGTTTCCTTTGTGTGGATTTCAATGCCGGAGTCCACTGAGCTGAACATTTAGTGATGGATGAATTTTATTTATAAATTTTCTTGATTTTGAAAAAAAATCAACAATAAAATAGAGGAAATATTATAATCGTGATTTTTTGATGAATCTTCACCTTTTAGACCCTACTAAACCCAAAAAATATAATTTTTAAAAATCTGACGTGAACATCACTTGATATATATATATATATATATATATATATATATATATATATATATATATATATATATATATATATATATATATATATATATATATATATATATATATATATATATATATATATATAATCAAACACAAAATCTCATCGTCCCACAGTTAATCGTTTTGGATTTTCCCAAAAGATTCCAAGAATCTGTCAAATAAAATGCGCTTTCAGCCAAGTCGGTTGCTATGAAAACAGTAGGCCATTATTCTTATACTACAACATGCCTAAATACTGATTCCCAAAATTCTACGACTACCAACAGATCTGAATTTATGCGCAAAATTAAAAAATGAATTCCTACTGAAGTGCACTTCCGGTTCAGTCTATTGTTATGAAAATAGTAGGCAATCATTCAGATGCTACAGCAGACTGAAATATCAAATTTCAATATTCTACACCTGATCGTTTCGAATTTATGCGAAAAATTCCAAAAGATTGTCAAGTAAATTGCACTTCCGGCTCATGGGATCTCAATAAAAATAGGATATGAGCATCTAGACGGTATAATCATCCTAAATACTGAATTCTAACAATCTACGTTCAATCATTTTGGATTTATGCGGAAAATTCAAAAAATGTTTCAAATAAAGTGCTCTTCCGGCTTAGTCGATAGCAATCATAATACAAGGTGTACAACTAGATATTATAAAAGTGCCTAATACAAAATTTAAATATTCTTCGATTGATTACTTAGAATTTATGCGAAAAAATCAAAAAGTCTGTCATATAAAGTGCACTTCCGGCTCAGCCGATTGTTATAAAAATAGAAGATGACCATTTAGATGCTACAGCAATTTCAAATGTTAAATTCCAGTATCCTATGGCTGATCATTCTGAATTTATGCGGAAAATTCAAAAAAAGTTTCAAGTAAAGTGCACTTCCGGTACAGGTGATTGCAACCATAATGCGAGGTGCAAATCAACACCTTATACCAGTCTTAAATATGAAATTTCAGCATAATACATTCAACCAGCTTTAAGATTTGCGAGTTACGCACGTACGAACATACGTACCGACATCAAACCAAAAATAGTCAAAATGGATGCAGGGATGCTTAAAACGGATATTCCCATCAAAATGTCGATAGATGAATTTTGTCGGTTTCACAATACTCCCTTTTTAGTACAAGTAAGTAAAAATAGGAGATATTATGTGTTTCAATGAAAATGAAAACATTGAAATTCTACAAAAATATTAAATATTGTATTAAATGAGTACACAAGTGTCGGGTCGCGCGTAACTCAAAAATAAAGTGGTTACTTGTGACAAATTGCCGCCTGCGTGCGACGCATTTGTTTCATACCCGTCAGGAACGGGCCTGAGTATCAAATAGGATATTTAAACGATTGTCAATTGTTTCTTTCACAAATCATTTAGATGATGTCTACTTTGGTATCAATTTTAAGGTCTCGGGAAGGTAAGCTTAGTACATATCAGAAATAAATAATCAAGTAGTGGAGTCCACATTACTATCTTCAAATTACACTATCGGCGATCAAATTCCGAAACTATATGTTCCAATAAATTAAAGACCCAGAAAATCTAGGAAAGGACTCTCCATTTCTAAGATATCGCGATGCAAAGAAATATATTTTTATCGATACAAAGTTTTGCAAGGATGTTTACTTCTCAATTAGCATTTTGGAACTTCCAATCAAATGGTGCAGAGTGCAAAATTAGATGGCAATAATTTTTATTTGCCCATAGTCTTAATTACGTAAAGTATCCAACTATTTTATGTATTCAATACAATCCTATCCACCCCTAATAAAAAACCAACTAAAGCAAGCGTACTGAAATAATTAGTTTTGACACTAACATGAGAAGAATTCAAAAATTGTTACAGCCTCAAATTTCGTAAATGATTTAGCAAAGGTGAGACACCGGAAGCAGATGACGCAAGATTATTCACGGTAGGGTGAACTGCGATCATACGATGATATATCTGTAATATGCATCATCGATGGCTTCACTTAGGGAGCCTAGATCTGGAGCTGTGTCATCCCAGACCATAGGGAACCACATGTGAAATCAACACGTGTAATTTTTAATTATATTTGATGCATATGTGCATTGAAATCGAGTGCCAGAAATTTATTGCTGTGGGAAACAATACTTATGTGGACCAGTTTCTTATATTAAGATTCGATGTTATTTAAAAAACAATAAAACGAACTACCTCGAATAACTTCTATGTTATTGAAGATACAATAAAATATTATGGGACAATATTATGCAGGACCAAGTGGGGACCCAATTATAAGAAACAAGTGGCTCTCAAATTATTTTTATTAAATTGTTTTTGCTGATCTTCCCCCTTTTCTTCCTTTCGCTGTTCTGGTATTCCATATTATTTTCGTTTGTCTATTGTCGGGCATTCTTTTTAAGTGCCCATACCATGATAACTATTTTTTCTCTATTGTCTTCTGTATACTTTCTATTTGTATATTATTTCTTATGTGGTCGTTCCTTATCTTATCTATCCCTTTCACTACCTCTATTCTTCTGGAGAACCTCATCTCGGTTGCTTGTATTTAGTTTTTTAGTTTTTGGATCAGTACCCACGTTTCGCTGCGCCGTATATTAATGTTGGCCTATAAATTATTTTATATAAAGTTGTTTTCGTCTTTCTTCTCACTTGTTTATTGTTTATAATTTTATTCAAAGCAAAGTAACTTCTGTTAGCTGCTTTTGTTCATTTCATACTCTAAGTTCCCCTTATCGTTTAGTGCTGCTCCTAGGTAAGTAAACGTATGTACTTGCACTATATTTCTTTCATTCAGCGTTAGTGCCAATTCACAATGTGCGTAAACGTAAGGAGTACGTAATCGTAAACATAAACGTAAAGTTGAACTACTGTATTTCAATGCCCGTGTTCACAATGCTCTTACGTATTTCTTACGTTTACGTATTGACATAAGAGCTACGTAATGAAAACGTAAAGTTGAGATAAATTCAACTTTATGTCATGTTTATGTACGAAACAACTAATAGCGCATGCGTCAACTTTAAACACATGTTTTCATCTGACAGTTGACAGCACCCCTGGATCGAAACGTGCTTTAAATATGATTGACATAGAATTATTAATAGAAAAAAAAACAATTTCTTTCTCGTCTTGATATTCCTCTCGTTGGTGACTTTTATAACGCAGTTTCAATAATAATGAAACAATCGCAAGATCTTTATCAGACATCATACAAGAAAACAAATAAACTAAACTCCAAACTGTTTAAAGTGAAACCAAAGAAAAACAGTAAACACGAAACAGAATGAAAATCAACAGAATATTTGAAAATGACAGTCAGAGAAACCAACACAATACATCAATAACCCTAATTTGTACCAACGTAAAATGAAAAAAATACTTTATTTCAATATTTTACATTACGACCACTGTGAACATACATAATTTCTTACGTTTATGTTTTTACGTACTCCTTATGTTTACGCACATTGTGAATTGGCACTTATGTTTGTTTCCACTTCTTTTTTCGCTATGTGCATGACTTTATTTTATCTGTATTTTTCGTCATATTTTGTTTCCTTAATTTTGTTCGCTTTTTGCTAGAATTGCCAAGTCTTCTGCAAACGCACATTCTTGTATTTTTATTTGCTCCAATTCATAATATCCAACTTCCACCGTTTTTGTTTTGTTCTTTATGTTTTCCATCATTTTGTTCAGGAACAAGATGAATAGTAAAGGACTCAAAGCCCCTCCTTGTCTCAGTCCTTGTGGTAAATTCATCGGATGTTCCACTGTTTTTTCTTATTATAAATACTTTCTATTGCTCGTATTAATTCTTCGTCTACCTGTCTTTCTCTCAGTATCTTCCATATAATTCTTCTAGGCACTCTATCGAACGCCTTTTCTAAATCAATAAATGCAATGTTTAGTTTTTTGTTTTGTTTTAGGGTTTTTTCTGTGAGTTTTCTTATTGAGAATATATGATTTTGCGTGGAGTGTCCTTTCCTGAATCCGCTTTGAGTTTCTTCCAGTGTTTCTTCTGTACATTTTCTAAGTTTGCTCTCTAGGATAGCTTCATATACTTTTGCTGCTGAGCATAATAGTTTCTACAGTCTCTATCGTCTTCTTTTTTGTATATAAGAAATATCACTGCTTTTCCCCAGTCTTTTAGTATTGTTCCTTTTTTCAATATTTTATTCAGCATCGTTAGTAGCATTTCTTCACCTTCTTCCCCTATATATTTTAGCTGTTCTTCTCTTATGTAGTCATGTCCAAGTGCTTTCTATTTCTTAATTTTTTTAAAACTGTTATCATTTCTTTTTTTGTGATTTCCTTTGTTCTTCTATTTATTTCTGTTCTTTCTTTTTTAGTCCCTTTCGATAGAATTTTCTAAATTCAACCATGTATTCGTTTCATACCCTTACATAATGAAAATATTCAGAAAAATGTGATTGATTGATTGAAAAAAATATTTTCTTTCATAATTGGGTACCCCCCTTAGTTCTACATAAAATTGTCCTATAATATTTTATTGTATCTTTAATGACATAGAAGTTTTTGTTATATATTCATAAAATGTAATATTATTAGCAGATTTTGAAATATGTACAGCTTCTTGATAGCGCATATGTTGTTCTGATTTACCGGAAGTTCAAAGAAACCTGGTCATTACGTCCGGATTGACAGTGACACCCTGTTAATTTTGTACTCATACTTTTGAAGCAATGCCATCTGGCTGATGTGTGCTCAATTGACCGTCACATCCCTGATTCGACAATTCTCTGTCGTTCTAAATAGATGAACCAAACTACCCTTTCAAGTAATTAGCTAATAAGTGTGGGAAAATCATGCATGAGTAAGTACCAAAAGAATAATAAAATTCATTTTATTTTATTTTCTACTGTTAAATTCAATAATTTTAAATGAATTTTCAAATGGATTCTAATGAAAATAATAATTAGTGCCAATTCACAATGTGCGTAAACATAAGGAGTATGTAACCGTAAACATAAACGTAAAGTTGAACTACTGTATTTCAATGTCTGTGTTCACAATACTCTTACGTATTTCTTACGTTTATGTATTGACATAAGAGCTACGTAATGAAAACGTAAAGTTGAGATAAATTCAACTTTATGTTATGTTTATGTACGAAACAACTAATAGCGCATGCGTCAACTTTAAACATATGTTTTCATCTGACAGTTGACAACACCCTGGATCGAAACGTGCTTTAAATATGATTGACATAGAATGATTAATAAAAAAACCAACAATTCCTTCTTCGTCTTAATATTTCTCTCGTTGGCGACTTTCATAACGCAGTTTCAATAATAATGAAACAATCGCAAGATCTTTTCAGACATCTTACAATAAAACAAAACAAACTAAACTCCAAACTGTTAAAAGTGAAATTAAAGAAAAACAGTAAACACGAAACAGAATATTTGAAAATGACAGTCAGATAAACCAACACAATACATCAATACCCTAATTTGTACCAACGTAAAATGAAAAAAAAACACTTTATTTTAATATTTTACGTTACGACCACTATGAACATACATAATTTCTCACGTACTCTTTATGCTTACACACATTGTGAATTGGAACTAACAGTTCTGAATTTATACGCGAAATTTAAAAAAAATTCAACTGAAGTGCACTTCCGGTACAGTCGCTTGCTATGAGAATAGTAGGCAATCATTCAGATGCTACAGCAGACTGAAATACTGATTTTCAATACTTTAGACTGTCAAATAAAAGCACTTCCGGCTCAGCCGATCTCAATGAATAAGGGATATGAGCTTTCATCTTCCATATAATTTGAGAATTTAAATATAAGTTGAGAATATTATTTCTAAACTACAATTAAAACAATTTTCCTTTTTTTACAGTGGCAAGACGAAGAAGGAAAGAGGGCCGGCCAAGGCGTCAAAGAACAACATTTAGTAGCGAACAAACGATGAGATTAGAAGTAGAGTACCACCGTAGTGAATATATTTCAAGGGGAAGACGTTTTGAGCTTGCTGAAGCTCTACATCTTACAGAAACTCAAATCAAAATCTGGTTCCAGAACCGCCGCGCTAAAGACAAACGTATAGAAAAAGCCCAAATCGATCAACATTACCGGTACGTCAATTTAAATTAATTTAGTATTGCTCTACATTCGCTGTCCTAATAAAAACCAACAATACAAGTAGATAATAATTTAAATTACATAATACCAGTGAAATAAACAAGCAAAATTTAATTCTTTTTATTGAAACCAATTTATTATGTTTCAAAGATATTGATATGTACAAATAAGTGTATCACATAAATTCGGATAAATGATAATTATTATAAAAATTGTTCAAAACATACCATGTCCAGAATACAGCCTTTGAGGAAAATACATTTTGTCCCGTCTTCATATGCTAGCACTATGTCCACTAATTAATTATTCGCGTCACCCATTTTTAAAACAAATCACCAACTTTTTTACTATTTTAAGCTGATATCATTCACCAGAAATACAAATCTATTTGCTGACCTACCTGTGCCTGCTACGAGCAGAATAAAACTACATTAATTTACTCATAATGCAATTCAATTATTAGCAGTTATTTAATCATTGATATTGTATTATATTTGGTTTTACATCCAGTGGTAGTAGCAACAAAAATTCCTCACAGGGAACATAAAAATTAATTTTTCGAATTTAAAAAAAAAAAAAAAACGTTTAGATTCGTAATCAGCATATCAAAAAATAACTTGCATATATACAAAGATAAATCAATATTTCAGAGACAGTACTTTATCCAGAAGGTTTACAAGAAAAATTTATTAAGAAATGTTGTTATACTTGACATAATTATAGCGCACTAATCACAATGTGCGTAAGCATAAGGAGTACGTAAAAACATAAACAGTGGTCGTAACGTAAAATATTAAAATAAAGTGTTTTTTTTTTCATTTTACGTTGGTACAAATTAGGGTTATTGATGTATTGTGTTGGTTTCTCTGACTGTCATTTTCAAATATTCTGTTGATTTCGATTTTACTGGTTTTTCTTTGGTTTCACTTTCAACAGTTTGGAGTTTAGTTTATTTTGTTTTATTGTATGATGTCTGAAAAAAATCTTGCGATTGTTTCAATATTATTGAAATTGCGTTATAAAAGCTGCCAACGAGAGAAATATCAAGAAGAGGAAGAAATTGTTGTTTTTTTTTATTAATAATTCTGTCAATCATATTTAAGCACGTTTCGATCCACGATGTTGTCAACTGTCAGATGAAAACATGTGTTTAAAGTTGACGCATGCGCTATTAGTTGTTTCGTAAGTAAACATAACATAAAGTTGAATTTATTTCAACTTAACGTTTTCATTACGTAACTCTTATGTCAATACATAAGAAATACGTAAGAGTATTGTGAACACGGGCATTGAAATACAGTAGTTCAACTTTACGTTTATGTTTACTGTTACGCACATTGTGAATTGGTACTTACTAAAAATGCGGTTAAAATTAATTTTGGGAATGAAAGTAATTACATTACTCATATCAGATCTCATGTTAAAAAGACATTTAGAGGGAAATAACAGTTAAATAGATTCCAAATTAGTAATTAGCAGATGCTTACTTATTTAATTGTTTTATCAGGTATATACACCAAAATTTTGTTATCTGGTAATCATATTGCTGACAGTTGACATTTACGACTAATTTAGTAATAAAATTCATTAATTTACCTGTATTGGGAATGATTTCCATAAAAACGTTTAAATTCTAATCAATAATTTATATATTATTTCTTAGGAATCTAGCAGTAGCCGGAGGAATAGTAACCAACTACACCAACAGATTTTGTGGGATCTGTCTTTACAAGGATCCTTCAGAGGGCCCTTGCATACATACAACAGGGCTTTCCTTAATGAATACAACAAATTCGTTTTTACTGCCCAGACCTCAAACTAGTGAAAGTCATAGCAGTGATACTTCTGATCCTTCTTATACATAATTAATTATTCTAATGTAGAAATGTATATAAATAGTCTAGATAAATATTTATTTATTCATTATATTTAAAAAACTTTCATTCAATATTATTGTAATGCATTTTGGTACTTTTTGTTGCATTCATTTCCAATTTAAATTGTGTTTATTAAGTGTGTAACTACCGAAATGTATATCAAGTGTTTAATAAATAATTTTTGAAACTTAACCAAGTATTTTGTGCCTTAAATATATATTTATATTATTATTCTGGAAAAAAATCGACTATTAATTATTGTCACAAAAGTTTAAGCCTGTAAAAATGTCTAGCTTTTCTGTCTTCGATTTCCCAGGCAGTTTAAGGATTAGATCAGCGAATCTATTTGGAACGATTTCCGAATTGTCATTTTTCACTAAAAATTGAATTATCGTTGTTATGCTAATGTATTTAATATCAAAATATTGTGCACTTATACATTATGATGAGATTACTATGAATTATTTAGAGCTTATTGTTTATCTGAAACATAAAACAGCAGATGAGATGAATGAAATGCATTAATTTATAAATGAAGCACCTGTGTATTAGTTTTTTCTTATATTATTACAAACTTCATACTCAGGTTGTTTTAATAAAGTATGCCCCGTGAATTGATCTGCTGAACAAATAAAATATTGTATCTTATACGTCAGAAAATATTTAAATCAATTACCAAATTCAGTTTGATACATTTGTAGGTTATGTTTTCTAGAATTTATGTAGCAATATTTTCAATTGAATTATTCATTTAATTAATTATTTTAGAATTGCATTTCATTTAATATTCCACCGTTTTTTTTACATAAAGCGTTAAATGATTTTCTCTTTATGTTTGAAAACCAACCATAGTGAAGTAAGTTGACAACAGGGACTACTTTTTAAGCTGCTCATAGATGGCAGCAGTCTGGCACAGATTCTAACTATATTCAGACTATTCAAATCAGCTGATTCAAGTGCAATAAACTTGTGCAGACAATCTAATGTTTAAGAAATGTACATGAAATCCGTAAATAGCAATCAAATTTCTTAACAATGACATATAAATACAACTAATAAACCAAATTGTTGATTTCAGAGACAAATTTAGCCTTTCTTTTAACATATGCAAAAGCAGAATTATCGATGTATTGCCAAAATATAAATATTCTTCCAGTTTCAAATGAATGATTGACAAGACTACGATGGTTCAAAGTTTCAAAATACTCATTTCAATCATTTTTCCAACAAATAAGAAACATTCAGTTCGAACCATAGACATACTGAAATTTTTGACAAAACTTTGAAAAGAGTTATTGATAAAAATATAATTTTATTGATAATGTTATCTATTCACCCAAAAACAATAACCGTAAAAGTTGAAACAATAAAAATTATTCTTTTTGTATCTTAAATATTTTTTCTCTCTTTAATCACTTTCTGCAGGAATAAAAATTAAAAACAATTACAGAACAAACTTTTATATTAATTGGTTTAATCATTGTGTTCATCTTTATAGTCGTTTTGAAGAGATAATCTTCCGATTCAAACATGAGTTCATTTTCGAGGGAACCACACAGCTGGACATAATCTGAAAGCATCTCTTGTGTTTACAACGATCATTAGGACAGATTGCCTTTCCATTCATATCCACTCCAGTTTTTCTCATTCGTGACTAAACGATTGTTTATCACGATATATTTGTGTAATAGCTGCATGTTTCAAGCACTCTTTAAAATGGATCTTGAGTAACACAAGTTTTTGTTTTATTAATTTTCTGTATTATCTCAAAAAATTACGCATGAAAAGAACAACTTTTGTTATTAATATAAATACTTGTAAATCAATCTAGAATTCTGTTCAATCCAATCGTTAAGAACCTGATGAAAATTTGCGGGGAGAGCCAAATAGCCCCAACAAAAATGAAATCACTCAAGCGGTATTAGAATTACTTGTAAGTGAAGTTTGAAAGAAAATACACTTCAATGAACAGGTTTAATCTCTTGCCTATTCGTAATACAGAATTTATTGAAACATAACAATTAGAATATTCAGCAGAAGCAGAAAAGATTTTTCAAGGATGAGATAGAAATAAAAGTAACACATTTAGTTCTCGAAAATCTTTATTTCAAAACTTATCATGCAATAATAAATATTTTATATAATTTTTTCTACCTGAAATATATTTAAACCTGAAATTCATGCTACTTTAGTACAAATATAGAAGCTGTTTCACGGACTAAATTATGTTAGAATTTCAATAATGAATTTAGCAACATGCAAAAATTATAGTGAAAAATTAGAATACAGTGGAATCTTCATTATCTTACTGTCGTTATCCAAGATAATAGAAGTTCCCCTATATATGCAATATTAATCCACTTCCACATTAACCCCTAAGAATTCAGAAAGAAAGAAGATTCCTATAATCGTCAAAATTGACTACACATTTTAAAAAAGTTTACTCTAGAAAAATTAGAATAAAAATAGTGTTCGAGAATTGAAGCTTAATAATTTTACAAGTTTGAGTTTACTGCCACCAAAGAATGTAGTCACACAAAAGTCTAAATATATAGTCTAATTTTTGCAGAAAAGAAACCATGCACTCGTTTTTACTCACCTTTTTGGCAAGCCTCAATTCAGCTCAGGCCAGGTTGATAGGATCATAAAAATAAACAAACATAATATAATATTAGAATCATGTTCAAATGGCCTGCCTTAAGCTCAGTAATCAATAGCGACTTCCTGAAGATCTAAACAAAAATCCGGACAAAATTAAAATAGCTACGAAGATGCCAATTTTTTAGAAAAATGATTTAAAAAGATGTTTGTTGATCAAAATATGAATGCATTAAATAAAAATTTGCTGAAGACAATCGTTTAAATATTCTCTTTGACACTTCCACAAGAGCTTTAATTTGTTACCAAACACGATACAGCCAAATTACTTATTTTAAAAAAACGATTGACGAACGTTTGCTTGTGATGTCAAAATATGAGTGATAATAATTCTAATTCCACATTATGATTCTTATTATTTCTTTGGTTGAGGAAAATGTAACGAATTTTATAATAATTTAAATTTTGATAAAACAAATGAACCGCTGATAATTTTGAATAATGTTTCTTGTCAATGTTGTGCCAAATCATTCAAAGATTAATTTTAGTTATTTCATATTTTATGATAAGTACTACCGTTCATAAAATAAACGCAAAAAACTAAAAAGTTCCATCAATAAAGTTTGGGTAACATTGGTTGAAAACAGCTCATCTACGAAATTGAACCTAGATTTTTGATGAAAAACTTAAATATAAAATTTCAGTCGAAAATTCGTTGTTTCAACCAATTTTTTGCAAGAAAATTTCATTCAACATTCGTTCCATATTCCCAAAGCAACGTATCTGACATATTTCTATTCTTCCATACATATTCTTTTCATTATTACATAGAACAGTTTACGCCGCATTTAATATTTCATATTGCTTCTGTAGTCATTTTTTGCCTATTTTCCCAGCATTCAACATTATACTTTCTAAATATACAAACTTCTTCACTTAGTGCCAATTCACAGTGTGCGTAAACGTAAGGAGTACGTAACTGTAAACATAAACGTAAAGTTGAACTACTGTATTTCAATGCTCGTGTTCACAATACTCTTACGTTTATGTATTGACATAAGAGTTACGTAGTGAAGTTGTGATAAATTCAACTTTATGTTACGTTTACGTACGAAACAACTAATAGCGCATGCGTCAACTTTAAACATATGTTTTCATCTGACAATTGACAACACTCTGGATCGAAACGTGCTTCAAATATGATTGACATAGAATTATTAATAAAAAAACCAACAGTTTCTTCCTCATCTTAATATTTCTCTCGTTGGCGATTCTTATAACACAGTTTCAATAATAATGAAACAATCGCAAGATCTTTTTCAGTCATCATACAATAAAAAAAAACAAACTAAACTCCAAACTGTTAGAAATGAAATCAAAGAAAAACAGTAAACACGAAACAGAATCGAAATCAACAGAATATTTTTTGAAAATTACAGTCAAAGAAACCAACGAACGTAAGATGAAAAGGCCGATTTATTTTGATATTTTACATTACGACCACTGTGAACATACATAATTTTTTACGTTTATGTTTTTACGTACTTTTTATGCTTACGCACATGATGAATTGGCACTTACATATATGGTCCAAAGGGTTGAGAAATGAATATATTCCATTATTTGCAAAGGACTATTAAAAGAATTGTGTTTCGTTTGATCTAGTTACATATTTAAAAAAATGATATATACATGTTTTTCAGAATCTGACTTAATTCAGTACCTTTCTACTAGTGGAGAGGCACAAATAAAGCAGCCGTCGATGCACGTCCTGCTTCTCGAAATTGTAGAATGGAACTTTATTATATTCCATTCAAGAAATATATCGACTTAACACAGGATTGCCAGATGGTATCCAAAAGGAGGACATGTCCTTCTTTTCCATATTTTGTCCTCCAGTCCTCCCTAACCTACTATAAGTCCTCCTTTTGATACAAGGTTGATGTAAGTAGCGTCAAAAGAATATTTCTAAAGCACGGCTCCAAAAGTATATTTAAATCGAAAAAAACAACAATTTCTTGCCATTAAGCGTTAGCTGCTTCAAAGTTTTAAAGAGGCCGATTTTTCAATGTTTAGAAGGCTTATGAAGATTATTTGATAGAATGGATTGAGTCAATGGAAAGTTTATAATGTTATGAATGGAAGATGCTATATTCCATGATCAGTTTTGTAAACTTATTTCATTACTTAAGACGAGATCAGAATATTAGGATTTGAAGTTCACGAGCAGTGAAAAATTTACTTGAAAAATGGTTAATACTTGAATGTTTCTCAAGAACTACGAGTTCAATTTCTTCATCAGGCAACCCCAACAACAACACCTCCAAATAGGTTTTATAGAATTTAATCCAAAAAATCTATTTATTATATATTTTAATTTTGCAGAGATGTTTGTTTGCGCTACGTGCATCAAATTCTAAAATTTGACAATTTTCGACCATATTTTTCCTGCGAAAAATGATGTTTAATGAAAGAATACTTGAAAATTGATTAGAAAACGAAAAAAGTTTGTAAAATTTATATGAAGAATACACCCGATAATAGAAAAAACGTTTCTGAAATAGCTCAAAGAAAATCAATACTTTTTTTTGTATACTTGATGGAAATCAATGAAGAAAAGTGCCAGTTTTCCAATTAGCAACAAAAAATAACAAACAAAAAGTGCATTATTACACGCGCTTAAATGACAGCTTTGACCCGATTAAGAAAAAATTACAAGTTAAACATATAAGAAAACAAAATTTCTCTCGGTTTCGCCGGAAATAAATGTAAAGTCGCTTCTTTAGCTGCATCCAGAATTACGCGAGAATCTTTAGCTTCTAACTTTTCAGACAAATAAATTTTTAATATTGTTTATTTGTTAATATGCTTTTGCTTGGCAGTTGTAAAAACCGTTACTACGTTTTTGCAAGAACACAATCTTGATTAGTATTTCTGTAGAAAATGATTTCTATTCTTGGCATCTTCCACTCAAGTTTTTCCATCTAGTATATAAAAAAAAGCATGTCCAACACGTAAGAAAAGCGGTATTACTTTGCTCGTGTAAATTTAATATACTCGTTCGTGAATTGAAACATTTACACTCGCTAGTAAACACTTCTCGGAAGATATTATTATAAACGTGAAAGAAAACGCGTATTCTTAACGTAGCACCAGTTTCACACTACAAATAGTGTACAATAAACACAAAATTTACTACCTATAGTGTTGCCACGATTCCCACGCTATTATAAACATTTTGAGAAATCGTTTATACATTTTGATATTATTATTTAATTGATTGTTTATATTTTAGTATTTCACTTTCCTAGAAGACAGCCCTTCTTAAATAATTTCCAATTTGGACGGAAATCTGTCCTGAGATTCGAATGATTTAAAATAAGAAATTACATGCAATACATATTTATTTAAAACATTCCGTTAAATAATGATAGTATGTCTAAAATTGAGCATTTAAATTTAAAAAAATTTGCTATTCATATTTCAATCAACAAGTGGTGCCTGTTTTCTAAATGAACTTTGAAGTTTTGTATTAAATATTAATAATAATTTAGTACGCATAAATGAATAACCTGCAGTGTAAGATAATGCTAAATAATAAAAATAGCTACCTAACTGTCGTACAAATGTTAGTCACCTCATCTTGAACGTAAAACTGTAAATGAATAAAAATGAAACGCAATAACCTAACAATACGAAATCGTCGTAAATATCTAGCTTTATTAAAAATCTACAATCATGTAACATACTTGTGATGGCATTATAAAGAGAAACCTGACATTAGTTTAAATTGTATGCTGTGTTAAATGAAACTATCTGCATTTGTATGATGAATGATAAAAAAGTCACATTATGCCTTGATTAAAGAACTTCAACTGTATTTTCATTCAAAGCTTAATTTGACTCGATTTTTCAATCACTCTGCTGAGTCCTACGTACCCAGTATAGCTCCTTGTAGTTTTTAATGAAGTATTTTTAGGTTACATCGATTACACAAAACACCTACACAATGTGATAATAGTCTGAGATACTGGGGACGGTGCCGATAGAATAAGAGGCCTAAAAACCTGGCCCTATCCACATCATCCTCACATCTACCTTACGTTACAAAACAGTTGGTGATTATCCTAACACTAACTAAACAGTGACGTATCAAAAAGTCTAAAAGTTGATGAGACGCCACAGTTGGGCCATAAATTATACATCCACTAACTACACATTATGTAAAAATAACCTGCTATTACTAGTTAGAATTAAATCGAAGGGCCATCGTTTCATTTATTTCAATTATGAAAACAAAAGTCAAAAACAATGCATACACACTCCAGTAAAAGGAAAAACATTCAACAATTGCAATTACAGGGCTTTTAAACGTTCTGTTTTTACTGAGGTGTGCACAAACATTTTAAACTTTTATAATGTTGAAATGGGCCCTAAAAATTCAAATTATTTTCGGACATGTCACTAATAAATAAACTAAACCTAAGTCAAATTATTTCTTGGTGTCCTAATTGTCGCTCAGAATAAAAACTTGTTTTGTACAATGCAATGAATATTTCAATTCAATTTTTCATAAACCTATAGAGCCTGTACCAACCAACGCGCCTGCCTGTCATTCAGTTCTTATCTAGAGCTCTAGAGCAGAATGGGTAGAACCTACAGGTTTAAAAGCAAAACTGTTAGTTCACAATCGGACGAATAACGCTAGCTCAGTTGGAATGCGATCAGGACTTGAAAATTGCACGAACCCGACTTGACAATATTTATTTTTCAAGTCCTGTCCATTTGTGAAATGGATTCGTGGTAACTTACATGGCTTAGTAGCGACGACCCATATTATTTTGGTTACCGTAACCGCCGCCTCCCCCACCGCCGCCACTGCTGCCGTATCCACCACTTCCGCCGCTTGAATTTCCTTTAAAAACAAAATATTTAATCAATGATTTACTCTGAAGAAAAAGAATTCATTACCATAAGGCGCTGATCGACTATTTCCATGGAAATTACTTCTCATGGCGCCTCCGCTGTAGTTCTGCTGGTATCCGCCTCCGAAGCCACCACCATCATTACCACTCCAGCTTCCACCACCGCCGCCGCCACCGCCACTACTATTGTTATATCCTTGGCTATTTCCGCTCCAACTGCTTCCTCCCTGACAGTTACTATCCCATGGATTGCCGCCGTTGTTGCCCCATCCTCCGCCACCACCGCCTCCGCCGTTATTATATCCTCCGCTTTGATTCATGGAGCCGTTGTTTCCCCAATCACCTCCGCCGCCTCCACTGCCGCGATTTCCACCCCAACTTCCTTGACTACTGTTTCGATTGCCTCCGCGGCCACCACCTCCACCACCACCGCCGCCTCCTCCACCACCACCACCTCCTCCACTACCTCGCATTCCTCCCGTATGTCTTTCTATTTCGGATTTGCTAAGAGCTTTCTTTACATCAATATGTTTTCCTTTGAGCTGATGGTTTCTTTGTACTGAAATAATACATAAGTTTACAAAACCAAAACACGCCAATTTAGTTTACTTACAGCAAACTTTATCGACAGGATCGTAATCATCATATTCAACAAAACCGAAACCTCTCTTCTTTCCGGTTGATTTATCGGTGGCAACAGTGCAAGATAAAATTGAGCCATAAGATTTAAAATAGTCCCTCAAATCCTCCTCTTCAACATCTTCTTTCAACCCTCCTACAAATAACTTTTTAACTGTTGCTCCAGCATCTGGTCGGCCGATTTCTTGACGAGGCACAGCACGTTTAGGTTCAACAACCCTACAAAAAAAATCAAGGTCAAACAATTATCAAAATACGCCTGTTTATTTCCGAACCTTCCATCAACGCGATGAGGGCGAGCATTTTGGGCATCATCGACCATATGAGCTCTGGAATATGTAATAAAACCAAACCCTCTTGACCGTTTGGTTTTTGGATCTTTCATGACGACAACATCTACGATCTCGCCCCATTGTTCAAAATGCTTTTTTAACGAATCATCTGTTGTCCGGTAGTCGAGACCCCCGATGAATAATTTTCTTACATGCTCGGGCTCGACCTTATGATCCTGTACGTTAGAGCAAATGAATCTTAGGAGGAAATGACTTATAGAATAATTCAAAGAGCATTTTAATGGCTACCGGCTTTGGTTTATGACATGGCGTCTATGCAAGCTTCTACTGACGCTAACATAAAAACAAGCATATCACCTTAAAAATGATGTTTTTTTTTCAAAATTTGTGATTATTAATAAGTAATTTGATACTTTGTCATAACAGGTAGCATTAATAATCTATTTGAAATAATAAACAATACAAACAAATAAAAGTATATTACAGTACTCACATCATGATCTGATCCTGGTTCACGCTTCATATTTGAAAACTTTCTATATTTTCCTTTCTGATCTATACTAGAAACCGTAACACAACACGCCACTCGCCAACCAACAAACGAAATATGCCGGAAATTATTCGATACACAAACGGAAACGTAGCATGTGACACCACCGGGGCTTTACAGAACTACATACAAAAGGCGGAAAATTCAAACATAATAAACTTTTTTTAAATATATTTATTTATTAAAAACAGTTATTACTTTTATAAAATTAAGAATTTTCAGTCTCCTTGAATCTAAAACAAAAAAAAAAGCATTTAAGAAACAAAAATGTTATAATTTCTCATATATTTACCTGCATTTAGTACAAGTATAAAATACGGTCTGCCCTTCATCAGCTGATCGCAGTTGTAAAGTAGCATAAGACATTTTTTCGTTACCACATTTGGGACAACGTCTATCAACAACTGGACCCTCATCTTCATTATCTTTTTTTTTATCCTGTGTATTTTTAGCATAAGATTCCCTTGAATTGAAATGTATTGTGTATTTCACTTCCATATTCCCAAAAACTTCTGGTGTAAATTCTCTGGAGCATGTGTAACACGTGACATTTCCTTTTTCTCGTAATAATGGTAAAATTGCTCCACAATCTGGACAAAATCCAGGTACACTTTGAAAATTATCCATTTTTTTATTTTTGAGCACTTCAAACAGTTGACAGTCGTCAATTTATGGTTAGTTTCAGGTTTTCTCACCTGAAAACGCTGAAAACTGGGTAATAAATAATCCAACCTCAAAATTTTACCAAATTGGAATATAAACAAATGGAAATATGAATTCAAATATTTGTCCTCAGTGTAAGAAGGAAATAAATGAATCAAAAACTAGATTAATTCAAGATACTTGTGGGCACAAAAAGTGCCGTCTATGTTTATTGGAGGAGGATTCTGGCTGCAAAATATGTTCAGACTTTAAAGTACCAAATTGTAATATTAGTGTAATAAAATATGACAAAAAGCAAAATGAGGTTTCCAACGATAACGAAACATATAAAAATATTTCCCACATAATAATTCTCACAAAATCGCCGTTACTATACAAATGTACAATTTGCTTAAAAACATTTAGAACTACCACAAGTGTAAAATATCATTCGTATTGCGCTGGAAACGAAAAGCCCTTAAAATGTGATATTTGTGAGAAAAGTTTCATTAGTCGTTCCCATTTGGAAACTCATAAACTAAAACATTCCGGTATAAGGCCTTTTAGTTGTAATCATTGCCAGAAATCCTTCTTGCAAAAAAGCAAACTTAATAGACATATGAAATTGCATACAGGTAATAACTATTTTATTTTAATTATTATAATTTATAGATATTTTTAGGTGATCGTCCTTTTGTTTGCACGGAATGCGGAAAAAGTTTCACGAACAAGGATGGTTTGAAAGGGCACACTCGAACTCACAATGGTGACAAACCGTTTTCTTGTAAACACTGTGGAAGTCGATTCAATAATAAATCAAATTTATCTAAACATGTTGCTACTCATTCAAGTAAATATTATTTTTAAATAAGAACATATTGATACATTGTTTTGATTTCAGGAGACAGGCCATACATGTGCGAAGAATGTGGTAAGAAATTTGGGAACAAATGGACGTTGGCTTCTCACAGAAAATGTCATAATATTGAAAAACCTCACGCGTGTCAAAAATGCTCCAAAACTTTTTCAAATATTAAGGACCTTCGGAGACACACCCTCATTCATTTGGGTATATATCTATATTTATTACATCTGCAATTTCTTTTCCTTATTCTTGTTTTCCTTTTCTGAATAAGCATGTTGCTTGTAGCGTATGAATTTTCAAAGACATCCTGCAAATCATGAGCTTAAAGTTCGTAATGCATTTTTCAACTAGCTTCTGGTGGTTTTTAACTCTGATACTGCTTTGGAACAGTACCAAAATCTTTTTGAGCATTAGTAAACAATTTTTAGATTCTTCTTTACCAAGAATTGTTTCAATTTGTGGACCAACAAAAATTCCTGCTTGAACTTTGCTCCTGAGAGCTTTGGTTAGAGATTTTTGAAAAATTTGAAAGTTCTTGCTCACAAATTATATTATCGTACCTAACTTGATGTGAAAAGGCGGTATTGAAAGACTTTTAGGTTCGGAAATTGGTTCTCATTCAATATTTTGTTTTTCCTCCTAGAATTCCTTCCTTTCCGGCTATGATCTACGAATTTCCAATGAACTGCCACTCATATTCTCGATATTTTGAAACATGACGAATAAAAAAATCATTAAATGGACCCAGGCACAAAAATAATTTTTATTTTTGTGGAGTTGTGTTATCATTACCTTTATTTTCATATTTGCTCTGATAAGTTCTTCGTTACATATCTTCAAATTCTCTTGCAGATTTTTCTCTGTATTCGCAAAGATTAACATGTCGTCTACAAAAATACACTCTGCCTTTTTATTTGTTGTAAATTTGAATATCCTATGCAAGTTTTTATTGTTGTTTTGTTTGCTTCAATATTAATTTCATCCATGTATAGTATGAACAATAAAGGACTTAAAGTTCCTCATTATCTTAACCCTCCACCTGCTTTGAATTCTTCTGATAATAAGTTAGCGGTTCTTACATAGTTTATCTTTATATATATTTTGGATTTCTTCTAGTAGCTTCGGTTCTATATTTCTCATTTTTAATATTTCCCGCAACAGTTCTCTGTTAACTCTATCGAAAGCTTTTTCAAGGTCTATAAAACATGCAAAGATTTCTTTGTTGTCTCTTAGTGCTTTTTTCGTTATCTGTCGAATTGTAATACATGGTCTTGGGTGTTGGGCCTTTTCTAAATCCGCTTTGAGTATCCCCAATCTTGTATTTTACTAACTTTCTTAATTTGCTTTCAAGTATCATTTACTGCTGTGCATAGGAGTGAGATAGTTGCAACAGTTGCGGCTGCCTCCTTTTTTGTATATTGGCAGTATTATTGTTTTTCTCCAGTCCGTAGGTGTCTGCTCTCCATCCCAAATTTTGTTTACTAAAATGTGCAGAATTTTTGTTCCTTCCTCTCCCATGTATTTTAACTTTCCAAAAGCAATTGTAATTTCGTCGACGCTGATTTCTGTATTTGTAATTTTTGGTACAGGGTCATTATTGTACTCGTTGCTTATGGTTAGTTCTTGCAGTTCTAATAATTCTTCAAAATGTTCTGTCCATTTTTTTAGTTTGGCTGTATCCTTTCTTAGTATTGTCCCATTTTTGTTTTTTCATTGTTTAGTGTGCAATTAGTCATTATCAAAGAAAAATTACGGAACCCAGGTTTAATGAATGGATTTGAATGATTTTTGCTTTTTACTTATTTGTATTGTGAAACCAACAAAATTCACATATCGAGATTTTGATGGATATATCCGTTTTGAGCATCCCTGAATCCATTTTGACTATTTTGGACTTGATGTCGGTACGTATATATGTACGCAAATCTCAAAACCCGTCGAACGCATAATGTTGAAATTTTGTATTTAAGACTGGTATAGGGTCTAGTTGTGCACCTCGCATTATGGTTCCAATCGTCTGTACCAGAAGTGCACTTTACTTGAAACTTTTTTCGAATTTTTCTAATAAATCCAGAATGATCAACCGTAGGATGTTGAAATTCAGTATTTGAACTTGATGTTGTATCAGATTGGTTATCTGCTATTTTTGTATGAATCGGCCAAGCCAGAAGTGCACTTTACTTGAAACTGTTTTTGAATTTTTTGCATAAATATAGAATGATCCGCCATAGCATATTGAAATTTCGTATAAAGAACTTCTATAACATCTTATTGTACATCTTGCATTATGATTGCTATCAGCTAAACCGGAAGTGCACTTTACTTGAAACTTTTTTTAAATTTTCCGCATAAATTCAGAATGATCAGCCACAGGATACTGGAATTTAGCATTTGGAATTGCTGTAGCATCTAAATGGTCATCTTCTATTTTTGTAACAATCGGCAGAGTCGGAAGTGCACTTTATATGACAGATTTTTTAAATTTTCCGCATAAATTCTAAACAATCAGTCGTAGAATATTTAAATTTTGTATTAGGCACTTTTATTATATCTAGTTGTACACCTTGCATTATGATTGCTATTGACTAAGCCGGAAGAACACTTTATTCGAAACATTTTTTGAATTTTCCGCATAAATCCAAAACGATTGAACGTAGATTGTTAGAATTCAGTATTTAGGACGATTATACCGTCTAGATGCTCATATCATATTTTTATTGAGATCCACTGAGCCGGAAGTGCACTTTACTTGGCAGTCTTTTGGAATTTTTCGCATAAATTCGAAACGATCAGGTGTAGAATATTGAAATTTGGTATTTCAGTCTGCTGTAGCGTCTAAATGATTGCCTACTATTTTCATAACAATAGACTGAACCGGAAGTGCACTTCAGTGGGAATTTATTTTTTAATTTTGCGCATAAATTCAGATCTGTTGGTAGTCGTAGAATTTTGGAAATCAGTATTTAGGAATGTTGTAGCATAAGAATAATGGCCTACTGTTTCCTTAGCAACCGACTTGGCTGAAAGCGCATTTTACTTGACAGATTCTTAGAACCTTTTGGGTAAATCCAAAACGATTAACTGTAGAACGATGAGACTTTGTGTTTGATTATATATATCCAATGATTATATATATTATTTAAACATTTTCCGAAATCCTCCCATTCTTGTTGTTTAGCATTTTTGTTTCTTCAATTTGATTTCTTCTTTAATCTCTTGGCTCCACCACTTTGTTTATTTTCTGTTTTGGCTGTTTTTTACATCCCAGTGTCTATATTCTCCTTGTTTTATTATTTCTTCTTGTACTAGTTCATTGTACTTTTCCTTGACTGTTTCCTCCTTGAGCTTGTGAATTTTTGTTACTTCTTTTTTGGTTTTTGTATTACTTGCTGTCCTTGTTACTTCAATTTCATTTATCTTCTTCATTTTGGCTTCTAGGAGGAAGTGATCCTCTTTTTACCTGTACATCTTCCATTAAATGTTCCATTATTAAGTAATCAATTATAGATTTCTCGTATTTCAGATATAAAGCCATACGGATGTAAGATTTGCAAAATGAAATTTTGTAGAAAGGACAACTTGGAGCGTCATTTAAAAAATACGCATTCAATAAAAGATTTACAGGAGCTTAAAGCTGCATCAATCAAGACATCGATTAATAAAGAAATCCTAGAATCAATGAAAACTAAAAGAAATGATAAATCAGAGAATGTGCTAACTACGCAACTAAAAGAAAATCCAAACGCAATCCATGTGATAAAAGTCAACGAATCACAAACAGTTCCAAATACTCGAAACGCAGTTCCTGTTATAAACGGACCATTTAAATTGGCTTTCAAACCAGAAACTTTCAAAAATAATTACAACATTCTAAATAAGAATTATAGTGCTGAACCTCCGCCACGAATTCAGAAAAAGAAGCACGATATGGTTGAGTCGCTGAATATTTGTCAAAAAATATTCAACCCAACGAGTGAATTACCCACAAAATTTGACAATCCAGTGGATGTATTAAAAAGCACAATGACAACACCAAAAAATGTTATTATGAGTGTCGGAAAAGTGAATGAAAAAGATTCACTTGAAATTTGTAAGAAGATATTTGCGCCAAATGATACGCCGCCTTTACATTATGAAACTTCTTTTGAACATAAAAAGCATGCTGATATAAAAAACATAAAATTCAAATTGCCATCTACGTACACTAGTAATGCAATGAAAGTTAATTCAAATTCACAAATAGAAGTCAAAAATTATATTGAGCTACAGCCAGTAAAATTAGAACTTTTAAATAATTGCAAAAGTGTGATTGTTAATCCAGTTTCTACTGACGTACCTCCAAAAGAGTCTTTCAGCGATTTGCATTGGAGAAGGCGGACCTCACAAAATTTACAGCCCAAAATAAATAGTACCTTATAAATTATAAATTATAAAAATGTGTAAAAATATTGTTGAAATAAATATTTTTTTAAAAACTGCGGTTGCGCACTGAAACACTGAATTCCGAATTTTACTAGGTTAAAAAGCATTGATTGGCAGATTTCCTTTAAAAATGTCATCAAATGTAATAGTACAATGCGGCGACTTTTTAGAATTTCAGGTAATATTATTTCGCAACAAATTATTCATTAAATGCCATATTTTCATACAAAAATCAAAAACCGACTAAAATTAGCCTCACTTTCAACTTTCAAGACATGAATGACCGAATTTTAAAAAATATTCACTTTCAGGAAGCGTTAAAGAATATGCGAACAATTAATGATAAAATAATATATGCCTTAAATACGTCTATACCTACAGATTCATTTAAATCTCAAGTAGATGCTAGTAATACTTGCAAAACTTTATACAAAGATTTAGAAACTGGGTATACTGAAAGAGAAAACGCAATAAAAAGATGTATAACACTGTCAAAGGATAAAATATCAAATTTAAAACAACAGAGAGAACAAAACAATGATGATTTTCCTTTATTGAAACAACTGCGGGCTGAACAAACGAAGGTATACAGTTTTTTGTGTTATTAAAGGTACTAAATATTTTATTTTGCAGTTTCGATTATTGCAAGTAGAGCTTAGTGTTGAAGAAATAGTCAAGGAAAGAACTACAAAAGTTTTTCGTGAACGTTGTAGGGCCTTTTTTCATCCAAATTCGGAAATATGACCCGAAGTTACTGAAAGTACAAGATCTATACTGGGGGTTGCAATGTGTCCCAGTATACTGTAGTCAGTTTTAAATAATTTTCCAAGTATATTTACATTTTAAATAAAGTCAGGAATTGTTACATTTGTAAAATAAAAATTTCAAAAAAAATGATATGGTTTTCTTGTCTATTAATAAAAATATGATTTATTATACATTCAAAAATTTATAACATACACTATTTAAATAGGTGCGAAAACGCTGAATTATTATTTATTTTTTAGCTTCTTCCTCTTTTACGCGTCTGTGCCACTCAATGTTAGCCTTTTGTACACTTTCTCCCCTTTCAGCAGCCTTTTTCCCACTTATAACCATTCCTAAACATGCAACTGCTGTTAAAAGCATCATAATATTCGCCAAACGGATGCGGATTCGGTTTCGGGCCCTTTCTACAGTTTCACGCCTATTAAAAAAAAAAACAAATAAAAATTTGCAAACGAATTATTACAAATAAACTTACGATAAATACGCAGGAACTTCTTCTACAGTCTTAAACTTTTTAGTCCATACCAAAAACCGTTTTTCCAAATTGTTTACACGATGAGTTTTCCCACTTAATTTTCCAGCTTGTGTTTCTCCTTCGGCTGCAACTGCAGCCGGGGTTTTTTCAAAACGCGCAGCATTTCTTGAAAATGTTCGAACTGATATAAAACAGCGATTAAACGAATTTCGTAAAAGTGACATCTTAAAACTATAAATAAACAAATTGTCAGCTCATTTTTTTATCACTACGGAAATATTAATTGTAAATTGAAAAAAGTTTACAAAGTTTAGGCATTCCTGGTCTATTTGCTGCTTAAAAATTCTAAAACTTGATTACATAATTCAATTTTTTACCTTTTTATAAATTTTCTAACCTTATTTCTTGGATCTGCCTGACAGGGACGACCTTTAAACGTTTTTGATTTCCTTTTTAGTACGCTTTAAAAGTCACGTTATCAAAACATAAACTTGTAATTATGCCAATTATTCTATTCTGAACTTATGCAACGGGATAAGGAGTAAAAATTGCAATAATTTAAAAATAAAATTTTATATTTCAAAATGACTACATCTGGTGAACAATTATTAATTACTAATAATCAAAATAAAATGAAGAAATTAAAATAGGTTTCTGCAAATAGGACATGTGGATTTGTTACTTGTACTAAACCACTTGTACTGAAAATGAAGATAAAGAGTATTAATTCATTCGCTGATAAAATTTAAAAACTTACGAGACAAGGCGCATGGAATTTTTTCTTGCAAGTTTGGCAGCTCAGTTTTGGTAACTGATATGTAGCGTTATGCAAAACCGAAAAGCAAATATAGCATTCCTCTATTCCATCGAACTTTTTATCTAAATTGCTTTTCCAGAGCGATAAGCCGTCCCAAATTCTACCATTCTAAAATAATAAATGTATTAAATTATAGATGAAGCTTCTTGAAACTTTTTTTATCAAATTTTAGTTATATCTAGGGACTTTAGAGTTCGTAGTTGCTGCCTTGTATGAATCACTTCATTCTTATTATGGTTCAAGCAATTGTCAGTGCCAATTCACAATGTGCGTAAACGTAAGGAGTACGTAACCGTAAACATAAACGTAAAGTTGAACTATTGTATTTCAATGCCTGTGTTTATAATATTTTTACGTTTATGTGTTGACATAAGAGCTACGTAATGAAAACGTAAAGTTGAGATAAATTCAACTTTATGATATGTTTACGTACGAAACAACTAATAGCGCATGCGTCAACTTTAAACACATGTTTTCATCTGACAGTTGACAACACCCTGGATCGAAACGTGCTTTGAATATGATTGACATAGAATTACTAATAAAAAAATAACAATATCTTCCTCGTATTATTATTTCTTTCGTTGGCGACTTTTATACTACAGTTTCAATAATAACGAAACAATCGCAATATGTTTTTCAGACATTATACAATAAAACAAAACAAACTGAACTCCAAACTGTTAAAAGTGAAACCAAAGAAAAACAGTAAGCACGAAACAGAATCGAAATCAACGAATATTTGAAAATGACAATCAGAGAAATCAACACAATACATCAATAACCCTAATTTGTACCAACGTAAAATGAAAAAACACTTTATTTTGATATTTTACGTTACGACCACTGTGAACGTACATAATTTCTTACGTTTATGTTTTTACGTACTGCTTATTGTCGAAAGTATTGCCAACACAAATATATTAGCTGTTACTGTCATGCTGTAAAATATTCTGAGAACATTTGATTGTGTAAAAATATGATCGTGTAAAGTGGGCATCTCTGAAATTGCTTCCATGTTTTTTTTGTATACCTGGTGTGTCAAAAAAACGGTTAGCTGCATAACCCAGCTCCGCCATTGAGCTGTTCCACCAATTTGTTTACTGCACTCCACATGAACGGGGCCCAACGGGTGATTGACAGGCAATGTTATTACCAACTCCATGCGTGCTTCATCTACTATGTATGAAGCTACTACTTCACGGGCTGATGGATGAACCGAAACCTAAATTAATCATTATCATTATCATTGCTTAAATTGAAGTAAATATCTTACGCGCATGTTTTCGCCAGCACTTTTCCTCCTCTCTGTAACATCCTTCAACTCGTGGGCACACAAAACAGGGCTCACATGAATTGCAGTAACCTGATCAGCTGTATGAGCTACCCGGGGCTCCGCTTCAGCCCACCATTGACGAACTAGTGCCGGAAGATGTGTTAACGCCCGAGTATAAATCCAACAGACTGCATGTTCAATAAGTTCACTGTTTGGTGAATCTAAATATACCAAAAATTATTTCATTCAATTATTTAACGAGTGATAAATTACCGGAAAGTTCAAAAGATGGTTCTGTTGTGAATAATTCAACTATACTGCTTTTCTTTGATTCAGAACAATGAAGAACTTCCACAGGCATCAATCTGAATATATTGTTCAGTAATTTTTTTAAATAATCACCGGACCTACAAGAAAATACTTCTTAAAAATCAGAAAAAAGCGCAAATTGTCAACAAACCTTAACCAATCGGAGTATTGATATCGAAGGTCATTTGAAGCTTGCTGACAGTAAGACAAGAAAATATCCCAAACTAATATATACGCAAATGTGAAAGAATATGAATCAGTAAATGGTTCGACTCGGCAGCTTTCTTCGCCCAACCTAAAAACGATTAATAATTTAATTATCTTTGTGAATATAAATAAACCCCGTAATTAATAAATTTTATTCTGGCGTTTTGTAATAATACCTAAACTAACACTGATTATAAAATTGAGTAGTTGAACATTGGGTGGTTTCTTTATAAAAGTAATAAAACATGCCGTTCTATTCCAATATTGTAAGCTGTAAAACAATTCAAAGAAAGCCGGACATTTTTAAAAGAGTGAGGGCTTTATTTTTAAGATGCAGAGCTTGTGTGGAGATGAAAGGAGGGCATTTTGAGAATTTCGTGTCAACTAGTGGTACTAGAAATGTACTCTTCTTGAAGCACCTTCATAATTTTGCGAATTTTGAAATATCCAATGTTTTATGTTTTCTCATTTTCAATTATTTGATAAAATTGAGACAAAAAATAAGAATATTCTCACTTGAAATCAATAAGCATGGCAAGCACAACTTCTTGCACAGAGCTCAAAACGTGTCCAAGCTGCGAGCTCAAAATTCCGTATGTTCTAAATTCATCTTCTTTGGCTGTCTTTTCATCAAGAGCAATAAGAGCTGGAATGGCCTTTTTCAATCCCTGATATCCCCACAATTGTAATACCGAAATATTAGCTTTCAATAAATTCCCACAAGTTTGAACAAAGGTCTGCCATTTCGGCAATCGCATATTTCCAACTTGAATCAAATATTTTTCTTCAAAATGCACTACAGCACTACCAATTGATTCCAGGACTGGTAAAAGTGTGGTGGGAGTGTTGGATAACTCCAGTTCTTTGGATGCTATGGCAACCCAAGTATTTATTATTGATACATGAACATCGTGAGAAAAAATATCGCAGTATTCCCGGACGAGATTTGAGCATGATTGGTTTAATTGCGACGTCAACTCTTCATTTCTTATGAATTTACAGAATGATATAAATAATTCACAAACTGCTGAAATAAATTCTGCAACATGTATTTTTCTGTAACAGTTTTTGCTTCGATCAATACTGTTGGCCCAAGAAGTTAAAGATATCAAAATGAAGTCCCAATGTTGAGAAGAATAATATGATGGGTTATGATCTATTATTGACTTCAATAATCTTATTATTTCTGTCACAGTTTGAATTTCATTCCATTTGCAGTTCGTTACATCCCTAAAAAATCAATTTTATGAAGTAATTCATCAATATTTATAATAAATACCTGTTGTACAACAATGTTGACACATTTTTCTCCCTAAGATACATAGCAGTGTTCAGTGCCTCGGCTATCTGCACATCAATATCTTCACTATGTAATAAAATTCTTGTTAAAATAAACTTTTCAGTAGAAGTCTTGATTTCTTTGAAATCATCAAAAGTAAGATGCTTTGAAAATATTTGCGCTAAATGTAAACTGTTGAAATTATATTTAAGTAACTTTGTATAAATGTTTTTCTTTTTGTCTACATTAATCAAGTCGTTGTAAATAATATAAATAGTGTCAAAATTACTTGATTCTATCAACAGTATTATATCGTCTAATATATCTTTTGAAACAGTGTTATTCAGGAAATTAGAATATTCTATTTTCATAACAGTACATATCTCTGATAATTCTTTATAAAGCCTTGACTGAAAAAAAAATTGTTACTTTAGGAGTAAATTTATTTGTTTTTTTACTCACCGTTTTATAGTTATTCAAAAATATTTTTGTGATTGCATAAGAATGTAAAGCAGAAACTATTATTCTATTAATATCTTCAGTACTATCTTCGAAAACATCCTCTTTAATATCAAAGTCCTCTTCTTCAAGAACGTCTTCACTTTTACTAAATAAAGCATTGAAAACTTTCATAATAAATTGATTCCACTTTAAATATTTTAAAATTTTTGAATCTTCTGCAACATCTTCTAAGAAGCTATCATCAACAGGACATTTGTCAATCCATGTTAAATCGCCTTTAATAATTCTAGCATAGTTACAAATATCAGTTAAATATTGATAAGTCGTTCTTAGCGGTGCTGGTAAATTTAAAAACGAATTGATAATTATTGCTTTGTCATCATTTTGTAAAACACATTTTATTAAATCAACTGTGACGGAAGACAGCCTTTCCATAATGGAATTATTGTTGTTATTCATAAATTCGTTTTGTAAAACCTTTGTGAATTTCCATAATATATTTTCTAGTTCAGTTTTCAAGTCTGCTAAGATAAATATTGTTAAAACATCTTGCCAAGCAGTGCCAACTTCCCATAAAGTGTCAGTGGAGACTGTTTCAGGATCGTAGTTAGTATTGCAGCTTAACGAAAATAAAGCAAGGACTAGTTGGTCTCCGTAAGTTAATAGAGTTTGTTCTGTATATAAAATTGAGGCCAACTGAGCTGCAAAACTGGCACAGACGTCGATAGTAAATTGATATTCTGCTGGGGACAACAAACAGTTGCAGAAAATTAGCATTATCTCCTGACACGCTTCTTTACTAATAAACAATTCTGAAATTAAAAACAAAATTAGTATAAATAAGAATTTTAAGGCCTAGGCTACTTGTAGCCCACAAATAGAAATAAACGGGTAATGAAATGCCGAACCTTTGCAGACAATTTTTTTTAAGCACTGATAAAAAACAAGATGCAAGAGCAACACAATTATATTATACTGTTCAATGAGAATTTTTATTTTTGCTTTTTCGCTCGTGTGCTCTTCTGGTTGTTATTTTCTTTTTGGTTAATATTTCTTGTATTACATCGTCCCATATTTACTGTAGTTTGCCGCGGTTTCTTTTCCCTGTTGTTCTTGCTTTCCATATTTCTTTTATTCTCGAGTCGAATTAGATGTCCATATCACCCAATTGTTTCTGCTCTATTTTCTTCATTACTGACTGTACTGTTGAGAAACTCAACTTTATTTACTACCGTTCTAAAACCAAAACAACAACATCACATATTCATTACTTTTCATGTATTGTTTTCCTCTAAAGCCTTTTTTTCTTCTGCAACGGCTTTCTTCCATTTATTTCCTTCAGGTTATAGCCTCTTTGTATGTCAACATTACATAATCTTCAAACTTTGCGGGCAATTTTACCATTTTTGTAAGTTTTTTCATGTTTCTCATACTCAAATGTCCCACTTTACGATGCCACTTCACTGCATTTTCTTTTACTGAAACCATAGCTTCTTCATTACGTTGAATCACTGAGTACAGTTTTAACACATTCAAGAATCACTTCTTCTTTCTTGACAGTTACTATTTTTCCTGAAAAATTACTGTTCCGCCATTTTCAGTCACAGCCCTTTCTGACAGTAAATTCGTCGTTAGTTCTGGCAAACACAGCACAATTTACTCCTGTAATCATTCCGACGCCTTTTGCTTGCATTTTATGTCCTCTACTCGCCACAGCTACAACTGCTGATCTTGGCTCCAGATATTTCAACAAATTCTTGTCATTCACCATAAGTCTACATTCCACAGCTTGGTTCAAAAATGTGATGTCTCTTTTCTTCCATGTTCCCTTTCTCCTTGAAGAAACAGTTTTTAGTCTAAGTGCCAATTCACAATGTGCGTAAACGTAAGGAGTACGTAACCGTGAAAATAAACGTAAAGTTGAACTACTGTATTTCAATGCCCATGTTCACAATACTCTTACGTATTTCTTAAGTATTGACATAAGAGCTACGTAATGAAAACGTAAAGTTGAGGTAAATTCAACTTTATGTTATGTTCACGTACGGAACAACTAATAGCGCATGCGTCAACTTCAAACACATGTTTTCATCTGACAGTTGACAACATCCTGGATCGAAGCGTGCTTTAAATATGATTGACATAGAATTATTAATAAAAAAAAACAATTTCTTCCTCGTATTAATATTTCTCTCGTTGGCGACTTTTATAACGCAGTTTCAATAATAATGAAACAATCGCAAGATCTTTATCCGACATCATACATTAAAACAAAACAAACTAAACTCCAAACTAATAAAAGTGAAACCAAAGAAAAACATTAAACACGAAACAGAATTGAAATCAGAATATTTGAAAATGACAGTCAGAGAAACCAACACAATACATCAAAAACCCTAATTTGTACCAACGTAAAATGAAAAAAAACACTTTATTTTGATATTTTACGTTACGACCACTGTGAACATACATAATTTCTTACGTTTATGTTTTTACGTACTCCTTATGCTTACGCGCATTGTGAATTGGCACTTATAATTTGTCTTTTTGCAAATTCTGCACGCTTTTGACGATTCGTATTTTCACTTTTGTCGCGGTGTCTAGCAAGATTCTTTCTTCTTTAATTCAGCACTCTTAAAAGCTACACTGGTTCATCATCACTAGATTTCAGGCGACTTTCCTCCGCGATGAGTCGCGCTGTAAGATTTGCCAAGGTTCTCTCACTTGAAAAATGCCCAAATTTAGATGGTAATACAACAGTAATTTTTGTCAGAAGCGTGGTATAATCAACTAGTTGCTTTAGCGCATTCAATTCTGCAACTCACTTATATTTAGTGTAACATCTTTTGTGTAATCAAAAGCCAAATTGAAAAGTTGACACTTTTGTTGATCTGAGTCTCTTTCGTAAATGTTCGTCAATGTTTCAAACATCTCTTTACTGGAAGTGCATTCCATAATATGTAGCATGATAATTTTATCAATTGTAGTCTGTGCTTTTGCGTCCTTTGCTCTTCATAGTTAAGCATCTTTATCTTCTTTATTTTTATCACTATCCAAGGTTCCATCATCCACAACATCCATTAAATCCGCACCACGAAAGAATACGCAGATTTGAAATTGCCACATGGGCCATTTTTTCCGTTTTTTTTTACCACGCCTTATTTTTTTTTTTTTATACGCGCACGTATTTTTATGGATAATGTTTCTTCGTTCCATATCTTCAAGTTATTTTGCAGATTTTTCTCTGTATTCGCCTGCAAAAATGCACTCTACTATTTTTATTTGTTTTAAATTTGAATATCCTATGACAGTTTTTATTGTTCTTTTGCTTGCTTCAATATTAATTTCATTCATGTATAGTATGAACAATAAAGGATTTAAAGTTCCTCCTTGTCTTAATCCTCCACCTGCTTTGAATTCTTCTGATAATAGTTAGTGGTTCGTACATAGTTTATGTTATCTTTATATATATTTTGGATTCCCTCTAGTAGCTTCTGTCCTATATTTCTCCTTTTTAATATTTCCCACAACAGTCTCTGTTAACTCTATCGAAAGCTTTTTCAAGGTTTATAAAGCATGATAAGATTTCTTTGTTGTGTCTTAATGTTTTTTTCGTTATCTGTCAGATGGCAAATACATGGTCTTGGGTGCTGTGGCCTTTTCTAAATCCGCTTTGAATATCCCCAATCTCAGGAATACAGGAAATTAAATGTGATATTAATTCAAAACAGGAACTAGATATTGCCTCAGTTAAACTTCATAACCTCTAATACACTCAGCTTACGAAAGTAGCTGTCCTTTAAAACCTAAAGCTGACACGAGGGAAGTACCCTGGTGGAACGAAAAGCTTGAGCTACAAAAACGGAGAGTCAAAGGGCTATTTAATAAAGTCAAAAACTCCGGAAGTAACGAAGAAACCTTAGAGTTACTCTTAAGTACTCATTTCCCACAGTCAACTCAGATAAACGAGGAAATTCCTTCAACGGACTTGGTAAAGGGTACCAACAGCAAAAGATTGAGAAGTCTAGCTGGTAAAATCTCCATGCCAAGTCGAGTTGAATGGGCTATAAAGTCCTTTAAATCTTATAAGTCACCAGGCGGTAATGGTATTTTCCCAGCCCTGTTACAGAAGGGATTACAGGATATACTACCATACCTCTGTGAGCTATATCAAACAAGATTTGTATTCGGATATATTCCGAAGTTGTAAAGAGACACTAATGTAGTCTTTATACCTAAAAGAGGAGGACGGAGTGTCCAGCCTAAGTCATGTAGGCCCATAAGCCTCTTCCTCATTCATCCTAAAAGGAATGGAAAATGTAATAGACCAGTACCTGAGAAATGAAGTGCTTACAAAATCTCCGCTTCATGCAAATCAGTTTGCATACTAAAAAGAAAAATCAATTAAAAAGGCCTAGCTCTGGGGATCTTTATTAATATTGAAGGGGCCTATGATAACACCTCCTATAAATCAATTGAACGAGCTGCTAGAGCAAAAGGCATTGACAAAGCCATAGTAAGGTGGATGAGTGCCATGTTGGAAAGTCGTATGATAAAGGCTACCCACAATAACTTCTCATCTGGTCCATTGTCATTGGTGATCTACTCATAAAGCTCACTGAAGCTGGGTATACTGTCCAAGGGTATGCAGATGACCTGGCAATACTAGTTAAAGGTAATGACGACTCGGTGATATCGAGCCTTACACAAGAGGTGCTTCATCAGATCTATCGTTGAACGCAAGAACATGGCCTCAATGTAAATCCAACCAAAACGACTATAGTTTCCTTCACTCGGAGAGGAAAGTTGACTCTTAAAACTCCCTCTTTGAATGGAACCACAATCGAATTCTCAAAAGAAGTTAAATATGAGTCATACTAGATCAAAAGCTCACATAAAACTCACACCTGAATAACGTATATAAAAAGAGCCTGGGCTTACATAACAATCGTCAGACCCATAATCACTTATGTTTCATTAGTATAATGGCCAAAAGTAAAGCAGGTAACAGCACAGGCCTTATTGCAGAAAGTGCAACGGATAGCCTGCCTCTGTATAACAGGGGTAATGAAAACGTGCCCTACTGCTGCCACGGAGACACTAATAATAGGACTTACACCTCTCTATATTCACGTAAAAAAGGAGGCGCTCTCACACTCAGCAGGTCAAAATCCTTTATATCCGGAGATCTCGTAGGTCACCTGAAGATCTTGAAGGAAATACAGACGAAAAACTTAGTGTCATCAACATGTGGCCATATGGTGACAAAATACAGTTTTGAGCACTCTTACCGTACGTTATGGGCAACAGAAGGACCAGAATTCAAAAAAGGCTCCTTGTCCTGGTTTACTGATGATTCAAAACTGGATAGTGGCGAGACTGGAGTGGGAGAATTCGGACTGAGAGGCCGAATACGTGAACCCTTAAGAGTTAGCACCACAATATTTCTGACTGAAATATATGCCATCAATCTCTGCGCCAGAATAAACTTCAGGCAGCTCTGAAAGCAATAATCGAAGCTGGTCTGGAATTGCAGACACCCTGCAGCAACTGGTAGGACAAAACCAATTAACTCTTTGGTGGGTGCCAGGGCAGATGAACTCGCCAGAAAGGGAGCCAAACTACCGTTTATCGATCAAGATCCTTCATGTGGACTCTTAAAAAGCAACATGAAGGAAGTAATAAAAGTGTGGAAGGCAAAAACCACGGTCTCATACTGGGAAAACACTAAAGGTAATAATCAAGCTAAGAGGCTTCTGCAAACCTCACCTACAAACCTAAAGAAGATACTCTCTCTCAGCAAAGGAAACTTAATGGTCATTGTTCTCTTAATTATCATTTAAACAAAATTGGCAAATCTGACCACAACATCTGATATCTTTATATATATAGAGGCCAGCGAGGTGAAAGATTATATATATTATATAGTCCTGGAAATATAAAAGTCTGGAACCAAATAGGGCTATGTTACAAAAGATCTTCGTAGGTCGCTTCTGATGCTTAAGCCCTTTGCTGTATAATAATAATAATACCCAATCTTGTCTTCTACTAACTTTCTTAGTTTACTTTCAAATATCGTTTCGTACACTTTTATTTCCATCTTTTTAGTTTGTCTGTACCCTTTCTCAGTATTGTCTCATTCTTGTCTTTTAATTGTTTGTTCTTTTTTTTTGATCTTTGTATTTTTCATAATTTTCTTTTATTTCTTGTTTGTTTTCTGCTTTGGCTGTTTTTTGCTGCTTCGTTCAATATATATGAGTTTTCCATATGGTTTCTACATCCTAGTTTCTATATTTTCCTTGTTTTATTATTTCTTCTTGTACTAGTTCATTGTACTTTTCCTTGACTGTTTCCTCCTTGAGTTTGTAAATTTTTATTACTTCTTTTTTGGTTTTTGTTACTTTCGGTCCTTGTTACTTCTATTTCATTTATTTTCTTCATTTTGGCTTCCAGGAGGAAGTGGTCCTCTTTTACTTGTATATGTTCTATTAAATGCTTGTTCTTATGTTCCATTATTAAGTAATGTATTTGTGTATTCACTAGAGTGGTGGTTGTTTTGACGATCGCCGTATCGACTTCACAAGTATATCTAATAATATTAAGAAAAAAATTACCTCCATCAATATGCTGGCTGAAAGCTTGTTTCAACAGCAAAGATTTTTCAGTAGATATTTCTTCATTCAACATACTAGATGCTATATTGACTAACAATTTAGTTATAGGCGGCGTAGACAGCCATTTTTGAATAATACTGTCATTGCAAAGAGGGTGTGAAAGTGCTTTAGCTACGCACCAGCAGAAAGTATCCTCGTTTTTCAACTAAAAACACAACTAATTAAAATATTTTGCAAACATTAGAAGCCTAATAATTTACCTTTGCTAATAAATCTAAAACTGAAGATTTTTCTTCGTCTGTTAAATATTTATAAATTGAAAATACCATATCCACCACAGTTTCCGAGCAAGTCGACTTTATTTTTAAGAATTTCAAGAAAACGTTTTTGACTAAATCAACAAGATTATCTGCTTTGTCTCCTGGTTCATACTGAATATTTAAATATTTGAATAATTCTTCATTTTCGAAATTTTGCAACAAAGTACACAGAGGAGGTATAATTTCGCTTCTTTTATTTTCAAATTCGAATTTTAGATAAAATAAACAAGTTTTTTCTACTAATGAATTAGTTTCATTGATTATAGGATTTGCAGATTCAATTTCGCTGGAAGTTTCAAGAATTGAATCTCCGCTTTCAGGTTTTTGTTCCGGGGAAATAAACTGAACTTTGTGTTTTTTTTGTTTTGAAATACCAGCTCGTTTCAAACACAAAAATAAATCTATATGCTTATTAATTATTGATAATAATTTTTCTTTGTTATATTTTTCGTCTTTAAAACTCAAACTGGATTTAATAATTTGTTCCAAATTATTCCAAAAACTTGTGATTAAATAATTATAATTTAAATATTCTGGGTTGTTTCTATTTTGCCCCCAGTATTGTAAAAGACAAGAAATTTCAGAATAAAGAATTTTTGTTAAAATAGTATCATCTGTAAAAGACCAATCAATTGTTGTAACCAAATGTGACGCTAATAGCGACTGACAAAAATCTAAATCAGAAATATTTTTCATTACAATATAACGAAAACACTCAATAAAAGAAGTTGCTATAGCACCAAGTTCCGATTTGCTTTGAATAACTGTACGTTTTTTCATTCTAAAAATGTTTTAATTAAGTAACGTAAAGACTAGTGACAAATAAAAATACTTACCCAATACGAATATTTTCAAAAAAATTACCGTACAACTGGTTTTTATCCAAAGTGGGTGGAAAATGTGAAATTAGAAGCAATAAATTCGGATAGACAATAATTGCACTTCCTTGACCAGCTTCTTTTAAAACTTTCCAGAGTTTTGGAAGAACAAGTTTTTCTATGCTTACGTATTTCCACCATTCCTTGAAATAATATTTTAAATCAAGCAAAAATTTTTGTAACAATTTACCTCAATATTAGAAATAATATAAAGTGCAGCATCCCACGTAGCCCCCAAAACGCTTGGTTCCGATTCATCAAGATTACAAAAAACGGCGGAAGTTACATGCTGCATTTCATTCTCTAAAAGGAAAGGAGCTTTTTGGAACAGTGCAACTATGCAACCAAACCAGGCTGCTCTTATTAGCGGAACTTTAGTTTTACAAAGTTTCCAAAATTTTGAATTTTCCACGATGCGTTTGTTGACTTCTTCAGCTGATTTTAATTGTTCCGTGTTTAGTTTATTTAAATATAAAGTGTAGCCCTGAAGACTTGATATTATAAGTCTTTCGTATTTTGCCTCTGCATCTTCCGGAGTTGTAGTTCTAAATAAAAATGAATCATTAGAAATATTGTGCAGCAATAAAAATTACATACTTCGGATTGCTTAAAGTTTGTGGAGTTTGTACTGTTACATTATCACAGATATATAAAAGAATTTCATCTTGACAAAATACAATTGCTTCCGGAACTTTATTAGAAGGAAATGCGCTCTGAAAAAAATTAAATTCAATTCTGAGCCGGAAAAATTATACAGAGTGTAACGTGATAAATGTGACAAACAATTAAATCAAAAATATGTAGAAACAATTCGTTCTAAAGTTATTAATTTTTAATACAATATAGATTTGCGCCATGCGATAGAAAGAGAACACAATATAAATAAGTTAAAGTTGCCTGTAATCCAATTCACAATGTGCGTAAACATAAAGAGTACCTAACCGTAAACATAAACATAAAGTTGAACTACTGTATTTCAATGCCCGTCTTCACAATACTCTCAATAGTTTATGTATTGACATAAGAGCTACGTAATGAAAACGTAAAGTTGAGATAAATTCAACTTTATGTTATGTTTACGTACGAAACAACTAACAGCGCACGCGTCAATCTTAAACACTTTCATCTGACAGTTGACAACACCCTGGATCGAAACGAAATCAACAGAATATTTGAAAATGACAGTCAGAGAGTCCAACACAATACATAAATAAACCTAATTCGTACCAACGTAAAATGAAAAAAACACTTTATTTTGATATTTTACGTTACGACCACTGTGAACGTACATAATTTCTTACGTTTATGTTTTTACGTACTCGTTATGCTTACGCACATTGTGAATTGGCACTGTGTCACAAATTTTTTTCATATTTACGGCGTTATACTCTGTGAATGTATGTAAAAAAAACCTGGAAAGACAATGTAGCAGCAGTAGCAGCCGGAGCATAAGTATCATACTGAGATGTGAACCAAGGACCTGCTAATTGTTTTAAATACGGTGCCAAATCCCGTCGTACTTTTAAAACTACTGCACGATGAGCGACGTGAGTTGCTTCTCTTACTCTGTGTTCTGTATCTACAGCTAAAGATGCATACAGACGAGGCCAAACAGACAATACTGCTTTTATTACTTCAGGTTGACTCGAATTTACTAGCTCAGTAAATTCTTGTAAAGCCTTCCAAAAAAATCCAATTATTTAATAATAAAACAAAATTTTCATGTTTACTACTTTAAGTTTTGTTGTTGAATCCTTCTTGCTCATTTTCTTCAAAATCAATTGGAAATTTGGATCCATGTTGTAGTCTATTTCATCATTTGAAGTTGAACTAAAAGGTAAAGTAGCATCTTTGATTGTTGAAAATCCAACAAAAGGATTGATGGAGGCCCCTAATTTTTCTGCAGTTCGTCCACTGCTAGAAGGCTACAAAAATATTCGATTAATTTAGTGTGGTTATGTACAAAAATACGTACCCTTGCATTATTTTTAGTCCGTTGGGCTTGTTTGTGTTTACCTCCCATTTCATCGAATTAAACAGATACTTTTAATCTTTGATGAAATATGAAACATGAAAATAAGAAAGGACTTGTCAATTTTGACGTTTGCAAGTTCACTTTTAAAAATTAAATATCCCTACAAATTCTGTAAACATAAGGTAAATATACTGAAATTTTGAATTTGTGGTACTGATTTTTTGTTGCAGGTTTTTGTAAAATGGTCGAAAAATAAATGGAGCTATGGCTGTAATGCACCGAGCATTATTTACTTGGTTTATATTTCTAGTTTTTCTTGTACTCCTATGCCTGAGATTGGAATCTAGAACTCATTGGAATTGGTTCATTATATTTCTGCCCATGTGGGTTTACGACTCGATTTTATTAATATATGTAGTATTCCATTTAATATCTCATTGTAAACATGGGGTTGAACATATTCGAAGCTCTTTACATAAAAATATTATGTACGTTTGTGCCATCATCCTGAAAATGGCAGCACAAATTGTTATTTGCCTGAAACTAGAATATCCTTCCTTAAATATATCAATTTATCACATGCTTATACCGATATGGTTACTTTTACCAGTAATTGTTACTGATGTATTTGTAATGCTATTTAAGTATAGTAATTATTAATTGTATTTATTTTTATATTAATTTGTAAATAAAGTTTCATAAATGTATGTACATTTTATAGAAGCTAGTTTGACAGTAGGAGTATTCTAAAATGACAACTTTGAAAGGATGGCGATATGCAGCTTTTATTGGTGGTATTGTTGGTGTTATAGGAGGAACTTTATATCCAATTGTTATACAGCCTATGATTAATCCAGAATATTATAGTAAGTTAACCTAAAATTATTACGCAAATAAATGCAATCCTTTATGAACAAAATCGCAATGAATTTGTCACCCTTATAAACAAATTGACATTAATGAAGGAAAATTGACATTAATTCTTTATTAGTAAATGGGTGAAATCTACAATTTATATTTATTGTAGAAAATATCCAGAAACAAACTAGGCAGGGTATCAAGCAGGATGAAATTCAGCCTGGAAGTATGTATTCAATATTTTACATACATATAAATTATAAATAAAATATTGTTATTTCAGATATGAAAGTGTGGTCTGATCCATTCGACAGGAAAAAATAATATTTAAAATATATTACAAGTAATTTACATCTGTATATGTTAATTATTAATTAAAACAAATAAAATTAATCAATGATTGTTAAAAATATCACGTATATCTTACTATTAGGTACTATTATTCACATAACTAGGAAGAAACGATTCCTCACTACAAACATTTGTTTGTAAAAGTTTAGGGTAATTTTCCCGCTGTACATATTAAAAATATTTACTCATCGTCATCACATACATCTAAAAATACATCAAAAGCTTCTCTGTTGCAGTTTCCGTCTGCGTTAAATACATATTTATGAAAAGTTCCGTCCAAACATATTGCTGAAAAATCAATTAAGTATTTAATTCAATAAAAGTATTCCGCAAATGAATACAGATTCAGCAATAGAGATAAGAAAAACGACTGAAACTGACGGATACTCGGCACTAGTTTCTATGGCAGAATCTCCATTCAGAGCAGAATATTTTTCTGGACACTCTGGCCCGTATTCAGAACTTGACTTTTATAATTGATTTCTGAATACGGACCTCTTCGTATAATTTTTATGTTACCTATAACAGATTTGTTTGATCCAAAAGCACAAATGCAGGCGCATTCCGGCGGAACAGTAAAAGTAGCTAATGCCCATTGAGAATCACCATAATTACCCAAAATTCCCATTTTAGAGAACCTTAAATCAAATATTTTAACTATTTTCATTTAAAAATTAATAAATTAAACTTACGATGAACGCCTATTTAAATGCGTATCTTTTAACGCAAAAGTATGAATAGTGCCCTTATCACTGGAACAACATAAAAATTCTGAATCTCGACTGAAATTTATACTGCAAAATAAATTAAATTATAACATGAAATAAACAGGTTTCAAAAAGGTACCAATAAAGGGTGGCAGTGTCTGATCCTCTCCGTAATTCTACTAAAAGTGTTTTTTTAATGGTGTCCCAGACACGTATTAAGGTCCCTTTGTTTGAAGCTGTTGCGGCTAAAGTTCCTTGTTGATTTAAAGCTAAACATGCCAATTCGCCCTGATGGGCATTTATTGAGACAGGGGCACTAGAAATCCCCAATTCTGTGTTTGATAAATCCTATAAAGAAGATAATTATTTGAAATTATTTGCTCAACTGTTTTTCTTACCACAAGCTGTATGCTGCCTAATTTGTGCCCAGGAAAAATCAAGAGTTGTCTTTCAGCAGATGCTAAAGGACTCAATTCGCACAATCCTCTCGGATTTTCCCTGGTTTCTAAAGAAAATAACCTATGGGTAGGAGTAGGAAAAGAGAAAACGTGTATTTGTCTCATGAGAGCAACTACCAGCCTAAAAAAATATAAACAAATACATACTAATATTATATTAATAATGTATGTACTTACTTATCCTTTCTAAGTCGTACAGCTCTAACAGATGAAGCAAATGTCAATTCTAGTATAAATTTTTTTGCTGCATCATCGTATATTAAAAGTGTATTATCTGCAAACTTTGGCCGAGACCCCCCAGAAATAATTGCAAGCAAATTAGTTCTTTGCAACATTTCACATTGGACAACACTTCCTACTAATTCTACATCTGCAAAAATTAAATTCAATAACATATTTGTTTTAAAACCAATATTTTACCATAATGAGCTTTTTCCACTAATGGATCTACATTGTAAATTCTTAAACCACTTTCCATACAGCAAGCAAAACATCCTGAAAGACGAATTAATTAATAAACATAATTTTTATTTAAAGATAAATAGTACCTTGATCTTGATTGAATTTCAAACTTATTACTCCCCGTTCACTTGACATGTTTTCTGGTAGCTTCATTTATAAAAATTATGTACAAAATTTCAAAAAATTAGATACTGTTGGAACAGTTTCATTGCAATAATTATGCGTCATTAGTCATATAACCTCGTGTTGACAATATCTGCAAAACACTCACACATCGAATGGACAACAACTTTTGTTGAAAACAAAGAACAGCTGATGGTAACCTTCCAAGACAAACCGAGAGATGGCAGCAGGAACCATATTTTTGAATTTTAAAGAAATACCGAATGCTTCAACTTTGAAGTAAATGCAGTAACTATTGAACGATTGAAATAGGACACCTGTATAATATAATTTCTTCTCCTCATGAACTTTAAGTATGCCAAAACTCACATTGCTTTATACGCGCAGTACAAAATTTTCCATTCCCTTAACAATAAGATGGGATATCCTGTATATACATTTAGCTTGCTACACTCTTTTTCTATATAAACTTCAAGTATACCAAATTTTGTATTCCTTCATGCGCGCAGTAAAAAGTTTTCTGTTCACGTAAAATTAATATGGGACACCTGTATATACTTTCAGCTTTCTGCATTTATTGTCCACATGAACCTCAAGTATGTCAAACCTCACATTCCTTCGTGCGTGTGGTACACGTAAAGTTAAAATGGAACACCTGTATATACTTCTAGCTTTCTGCACTCCTTCTTTATATAAACTTCAGGTACGCTAAATCTCATCTTCCTTTATGCGCGCAGTACAAAGTTTTCTTCTAACGTAAAATTAAAATAGGACACCTGTATATAATTTTGTCTTTCTGCACTTTCTTCTCCACTCAGAATTCAAGTATGTCAAATCTCTCATTCTTTTGTGCGTGCTGTACAAAATTTTCTCTTCACGTTAAATTAAAATGGGACACCTATATATAATTTCAGCTTTATGCACTCCTCCACATGAACTTCGAGTATGCCGAATCTCACATTCCTTCATGAGCGCAGTATAAAGCTTTCTCTTCAAGTAAAATTAAGTATATACAGATATACTTTTACCTTTTTGCACTCCTTCTCCATATAAACTTTCAGTATGCCAAACCTCACATTCCTCCGTGCGCAGGGTACAAAATTTTGTCTTCACGTTGAATTAAAATAGGACAGCCTGTATCAGGGTGGGGCAGAAAAACCTATCCGATTTCAAATCCCTTTTTCTCAGAAGAGGGGGCAGGTAGAGTAGTGGGGTAAAAACCGTTAGAAAGCCGGCTTTATGCTATTTGTCAGTAGTCAACATGCCTTGGTCTGGTGAACATCGTGCTTTTGTTATTGAGCGGTTTATCGAATGCGACGGTTCGATAATTGCTACACAACGTGCTTTTCGAATTCATTTCGGACTCGGGCGTCATGATCCTGTTCCACATCACGCTACGATTAAAGTGTGGGTGTCAAATTTTAGACAGACGGGTTCAGCATTGAAAAAGAAGTCGCCTGGACGTCCCAGGACAGCAACAGGACCTGAAAACGTGGCCAATGTGAGAGCCGCGATTGAACGTTCCCCGCGTCGTTCGGCGCGAAAACATTCGCTCGCTTTGGCGATTTCCAACCGCAGTATTCGGCGCATTTTGCACCGGGACCTCAAAATGCATCCCTACAAAATGGTTGTTGCACAGGAATTAAGTGAAAGGGATTTTGAAACCCGTACGAACCTCATTTCCCTGAGAGGTGATCTTGGCTGGCCGCCGCGCTCACCGGATCTCACTCCATGTGACTTCTTCCTTTGGGGTTACCTCAAATCAAAGGTTTACCAGCATCGACCAAGGACCCTTCTTGCTTTACGAAGGGAAATTGCTCGGGCAATTGAAGAAATTCCTATGGAAATGACGGTGAAAGTCATGGAAAGCTACCGCGAGCGCCTAAATCAGTGTATCCGCTCCCAAGGACGACATTTGAGTGATGTGCTTTTCAAAACTTAAATTTAAAAATGGCATAAAATTTGCGATATGTTAATAAAAAATTTTTTTTGACAAGTTGACTGGTTTTAATTTTATATCGTTTTGAAATCGGATAGGTTTTTCTGCCCCACCCAACAGGAATTCAGATTTTTTCATGATTAGCAAAACTACATGGAGCACAACTATCCTATAGTCTGTACTTTTAGCTTCCTGCACTCCTTCTCCATATAAATTCCAAGTATGTCAAATCTCAAATTTCTTCCTAAGCGCGATACAAAGTTTTCTCTTCACGTAAAACTAAAATTGGACACACTGTATATAATTTTTGCTTTCTGTACATCTTCTCCGTATAAATTTTTCATTCCTTCGTGCATACAATATGTTTAAAAAGTGGTCGAAAGTTTTATCTGTACGTATAAATATATAGATATCATTATTATTTTAATCATCCTGTATAATAAAAAATTATTATGCATAAATCATAAATAATACTACGATATTTCAGACAACGGCAGGTCAAGTGTTATTTATTGTATTTGCTCCAATTATACGATTTTTTGTTGAATTCATCAATAAATTCTTGTATCAAAACACCCTGTATAATCCAAATTTATAATAAATAAATAATGTTGCCATATTTCAAATAACAATTATACGATTTTTTGTTGAATTAATCAATAAGTAATTGTATCAACAAATGAACACCCTGTATAATTTAAATTTATAGAAATTAAATAATGTTGCTATATTTCAAATGACGGAAGGTTATTGATTTCAAATTCATATTTTTTTTTAATTTTCGATCAAATTTATCAATAAATATTCTTTAAAAATAAAAACACACTGTATAATTTAAATTTATTGTGAATAAATAATATTTTCATGTTTAAAACAACGGGAAGTCATGTATTGGCCTTTTTTCGTTTTAAAAGTACATTTGTATAGAAATTTATTGATTAAAACATTCTTGTTTAATTTGGATTTAATTCGTAGAGAAGTTTTAACTTGCTTGGCTGCAGGTGTTCAAGCCACTGTACAATGCTTTATATATGCACTGTTGATTCAGAATTCGTGCTTTTCGGTTGTAAATCGTGTAACTCTAAAACAAATCGTTGATTTAAAGTTGTTTAAAAGTGTTCAAATGTTATATTTGGGGTTGTGAATTTTGCTTATTAACGTAGAGATCAAAATTTTGTGTATTTTAATATGTAAATTGGGGTGATTTTGTTCCGCATTGCGTGTCCGTTAGGGGCACGTATTTGCGATGTTAGTCTTTGCTTTTATTATGTAATAAATAAATAAAATGTCTTGGATTTTTTTGCAAAGGCCTGTAATGAAAGGTCCAACGTGGGAATCGGTGCACACGTAGGTACCGCTACGAGAGGCACCCCCCCTGATGAACACCACCGCGTGGGGTTGCAATGAGTTCTAGGGCGAACGAGCGATCTAATTAGGGAGTAATGGCATACTCTCGATATGTACCTATCGGAAGTCGGGAAAATATGGTAGCTGGCGGGGGTCCTTGATTAAGTTCAAGAAACGACATTAGCTGAGACCGATACTTAAGGTTACCATATCGCGTAATTAGGCGGTATCGCGGGCCTCGGAATATGCATTGGCCACGTATTCAAACAACGTATTTTTTCTATTTGCAAACGACGAGCACACCGGTGCTTGGGTGTCTGAGCGCTCAGGCACTCATTGGGGTAGTAAAGTAGAGTCAATATCAGTAGCATAATATAACAGAACACTTTTAAATCATCTCGCGAAATTAAAAAGCAACAATCAATCGCGGTAGCTAACTCTCCGAATAAATATATCCGTCGAATACGCGCGAAACACACACACACAAAACACGTTTGAATGTTGAACGAATGTTGAATGAATGTAATTAATTAAAAATTCCCTTTCAGCTTCTTCAATTCATCAGTACCACCTCCAACGAATTAACAAAAGGACGTAAGTTGACTAATAAACTTTGCTTTTCAGGTTCTAATCTATTTTTCTTTCAGCTATTTTGTATTGCTTTTCCGCAGATTTCTAATTAATTTGTATTTTTTCAGATCATTTGCTGAGGATGAGCCCAGCTGTTGAGGTGGATGGACATCGAGGGAATGGACATCGTGAGAGGAGCTGAGGATGAGCCCAGCTGCCAAAATCAACTCTCAATATTTTTTCTTGTTGAATATGATTCACCAAAATTTGTTTTAAGTTTCTGTTTCAGGTTGGCGGTCATCAATCGTCAAAACATCATTGCATCATCAGTTAGGTAATATAATATTACTCATTATATAACTGTTTTCAACTACTGCTAAAATAATTTGTCTAATATTTCAATTCATAATTTTAATTTAGAGTTCAGCAGCGGAGCCAAAGTCCAGCAGCAGAAATAGAACCCAGCAGCAGAACCAGAGCCCAGCTGTAGAACCGGAGCCCAGCAGCCGTACAAGAAGTCTTCCAGTAGCTGCAGGAAATCCCATTCAGCTCACAATCATTGCCACAACATCTACACGTAAGATTTGTTCAATATAAAAAACTTATTAATCTTCAATTTAATAATTTATTTGTATTTTTTATGTTTTTAGGTCATCCAGCAGCGAATCAGAGCCCAGCAGCGGAATCAGAGCAGAGCCCAGCAGCAAAGTCAGAGCCCAGCAGCAAAATCAAACCACAGCAGCAGAACCAGAGCCCGGCAGCCGTCCAAGAAGTCCTTCAGTAGTTGCAGAAGATCAGTATATCAGTAGCAGCTGTTCCTGTCCCCAGATTCAACTTCAAAGAAGTTAACTGACTAATTTTGGCCCGCTGCTTGCAAAGTTCAAGTGAGTTCAATTTATTTTTAAATTTTCCGACTTGTAATAATTATTTTGTTGTTACAGTTGCAGAACGCGAAGAAGCCACTTCTCTGGTCTAGGTTTCGCTGGGGTTTTCCTAGGCCCAAAGGGAGAATTCCCGGAGAAGAGTTCGTCTCTTTCCCCTTAGTCATTGCCTGGGGGCGAATAAGGCTTACAACAACGCAACAGCATCGCGGACAAGACTTCCAACAAGACAACAGCATCGAGTAATCAACAATTAATCTTCGAACCTTTGTACCCTTTCCTAATTTCCAAAATAAACTCATTTCCCCAAAATTTACTGTTTTATTTATTTCTAAAACCTATTTTTATTGTTTTCAGGAGTAGTTAGGGAAATAAATGTGTTGTTAAATAGTTTGCAAAATAAATTAAATCCATTAATAACTTGTATGTTTCATTTTTAAAGTGAATAAAATTGAAAATTAAAATTGTATTGTTGAGATTTAAATATTATATTAAAATTAAATTCTTATTTTTTATAAATTCATCTCAATAAATGCTACCAAAAAACATTCATAAAATAAATTTATTTGTACTATTTTAAGTATACAAAAATATCAAATTTATTCAAAATTTATACAACATTCATTTCCAAAACCAATTTTTATGGTTTTCAGAAGTAGTTAGGCTTAAAAATACTCCTTGTTCTGTAACTTATTTCAAAATTACCGAATAAAAAACCTTTCCCACAAAATTAATTGTATTTTATTTATTTTAGAAACCTGTACTTTTTTTTCAGTCATAAATAAATAATAAAGTCTCATAATCAATATTTGATTATTAATTTTGTAAGTTTAATTGGCGGGCAACCCGCAATGCAAGTTTTTTAAGAATTGAAAACTCTTTTTATTTTCTCAAAGGGTGCTAGTCATTATAAAAATCATTTATTGTATGAATAATATAATAAATCCTTCAATAAAATATGGATTTTGTTCTATTTATTTCTAAAATAATTAATAAATGTAGTACAGCAGAAAAAATATGCTGATCTGGTAGACAATTAAAAATAAAATTGAAACTACCGTTTAAAATTTTTGATAAAATTACTCGTTTAGTTAAAAAAATATATTTAGTGTACATTTATTCCAAACGAGCTAAGTAGTGCCACCTATGCAGCAAAATGTCAACTAATCGCTGGACTTAGCCAAATATTTATTTAAAAAGTTCGTATATTGATATCTCTGAGATGATAGTCCGTGAGACAGCGCATACATTTTTCGTTGATTACCGCTCACTTGAAACTTCGTGAGTGACTTCATTGTGATGAGTCCGACAGCTTTCACATTTGACGAAATTCTTGATTTGGGGGCGTTTTTCGGCGAGAGCTAAATGAACATGTCAATTTCATGAAGTCTTGAAAATGTATTACCGTCATATTGATGTATATAATAATCAAAAGATATTTTGATCATAAAATGAAAAATAATATTGTCCGACATGAATATTGGGGGCCAGTGGTGAGTCCGACAATCCGCACTTGTCAAAAGTACGTTGGTATGAAAACGGATTACCGCTAGTCTGAGACTTTGAGGACGTGTTCAGTTATTTTTTTTCTAAGATTTGGTCATTTTGTCCTACAAATTTTCGGGGGCGTTTTCTCAGTCCGACACTGAAAACGTGTCAGGATTATAACAGTTTCTTTATCAATGACCGCTCATCCCTATGTTTTTCATTTTCCATTCAAATAGTGTCTAGAACATTACTGTATACATGTCCGATAATTTAAGTGGGGCAATACTCCAGAAAAAGCAAAAATATATGGTATGAATGCGGCGTATCAAGTCAGTATGATTAATGATTATGAATAATTAAAAATGGCTTGTGCACCAATATGTTAATATTATTTTGGAATCAAATGTGTGATATGAAGTCAGTATACTGAGATAATCACCTCAAATATCATTCAAATTTACCTTCAACTGTGATATCTATATATTAGTACGTCAAGAGCAGACTTTCGACCTCTGTTTGAGCATATTGCATGCACGGAGGAGTGTGAGATTTGGCATACTCAAAATTTATATGGAGAAGATGTGCAGAAAGCTTATATACAGGTGTCCCATTTTAATCTATATATTAATACGTGAAGAGGAAGCTTTGCATCCCTTTTCAAGCATATTGCACGCACGAAAAAATTTGATATTTGGCATACTTGAAGTTTATATGATCGAGTGCAGAAAGCTGAAAGTATATACAGGTGTCCCATTTTAATTTTACGACGTGAAGAGAAAACTTTGTACCGCGCACATGAGGTGATGTGAATCTTGGCTTAGTTGAAGTCAGTGTGAAGAATGTGAGATATGGCATATTTGAAGTATATCTGGAGAAATATGCACCGGATGGAAATATATATATATATATATATATATATATATATATATATATATATATATATATATATATATATATATATATATATATATATATATATATATATATATATATATAATTATAGTAAAACCGCCTGACTTCCTAATCAATAGGCTTGACCAGGCTCAGCATAGGGTTTGCCACCGTTCTGGAAAGGCCTGTATTAAGTAGTTTCTCCTTGAAATGTAAGATGCAATACCTTCAAATAACTGTTTTTAATCAGTTTAAACGGAATGAAAGCTCAAATATATAGACCTTATATGCTAATAAATATATAAAAAAACTTTCGAATTTAATTTTTAAAAATACACATAGTTTTAATAGAATATTCCGATACGTCCCTGTTTTTCTACCTATTTTATATTAGGATAATCCTGTACTAATGATGTGGTGAGTGCCCGGCCGTGGTTCGTTTCACTATCTTTTTGCGAGAGGTGTATATATGGGCATATCGGAGTTGCTTCACCAGACCTCAGGTAGCTATAATCTCATAGCTGAGTTGCTACACCACCAATAACCGCAGGGATTGAAACAATACTGGGAACTTGAAGGGTATGTCCAGGGTACCTTTTCCAATTCAATTTACCAGCTTGATAAACAAGATCTTGATAATTCTGTATGAACTAGTGAGTTATCAAGACCTTGTTAAGTCTATCAAGTCGATAAGTTGAATTAAAAAAGGTACCCAGGTCATAAGTGATAACGCATTATTTAAATATCATTCTGTACAGGGATATTTTATTTACAATGTACTTTGGTTACGAATCATTAGATACGAGTTTGTTGTTCTGTACATAGAACCATCAGCACAAGTCCATATTTCAGGAGAAAACCGAGCTTCTTCACTAATATAACTTAATCACAAAATTGTATTATTCTGGAATCATTCAAAGGAATATTGTCAAATATTTCCGATTCAAAGAAATCACCTACTTTCTTTGGGCTTAAAAACTGGATACCAAAAAATTGTTTTAAATATTGGCTGCCAAAATAATTACGTTCTTTGTACATTTGACTTGAACCTAATGCTTGAATTTACCGGAGGCAAGCTTGTCCTGAATGAAATCTGCGTCCAATGATTTTAACATTCGGCCACAAATTGCGATCAGCATTATGAATTGCATTTTCAAAATCAATAACTATTTGCTGTGGATCAAATAACGATAATGATGACAGCGACAGTGGAAAAGAGACTTATAGTGAGCCTTCAGAATATTCTCCCGATGATTCTGATGAAGAATAAAATCTAAATAAATGAAAATCAATATATTTCTTTTTCTATTTTCTACTTTACTTTTTTTAAATTAATTTGTCAATGATTTACTCATTACTAGCTTCTAACCAACGTCCATTACTTATCTCTTGATATTGAATACGTCAAAAACTGAGTTATATATGTGCGAGCGTTTTCTTGTCGGACTGACAATAAGAACCAATATTTCTGTCGAACAATATGTTTTTTGGACAGATAATATGTTTTCGAATCATGACTGTTTTGGTCCGATAAGCGGTCATTGATGAAGGAACTGTTATAATCCTTACACGTTTTCAGTGTCGGACTAAGAGAACGCCCCCGAAAATTTGTCGGACAAAATGACCAAATCTTAGAAAAAAAATAACTGAACACGTCCTCAAAGTCTCAGACTAGCGGTAATCCGTTTTCATACCAACGTACTTTTGACAAGTGCGGCTTGTCGGACTCACCACTGGCCCCCAATATTCATGTCGGACAATATTATTTTTCATTTTATAATCAAAATATCTTTTGATTAGTGTATACATCAATATGACGGTAATACATTTTCAAGACTGCATGAAATTGACATGTTCATTTAGCTCTCGCCGAAAAACGCCCCCAAATCAAGAATTTCGTCAAATGTAAAAGCTGTCGGACTCATCACAATGAAGTCACTCACGAAGTTTCGAGTGAGCGGTAATCAACGAAAAATTTATGCGCTGTCTCACGGACTATGAAGGCCCCAATCAAAAAAAATTATCAATCAAACTTATATTATTTTTCAAAATAATGTTAGGTGTTTCATATACATTTTTGCGATTAGGACTCTGGTTTTATAGATAATCGTTAATTCATGAAATAATCAATAACTTCGAAATTATGAGCCTTATTGGCAAAAAAATATCACACAATATTTGATCTAGAAAATAAGTAAGACTTTATTTGAAACATTTTTTTATTAAGGCCATAGTTGGGCCAAAAAAAATGATAACGCAAATGCTTATTTATTTTGGGACAAATGCAGTACAGTAGAATTAATTAATGCCTATCTGGTAGACAATTAAAATAAAAATTAAAAGTTCTCCACAAAATTTTTGATACAATGAGCCGTTTAGCCAAAAATAAATATATTTATTTTCCACTTACTACAAACGAGCCATGTAGTGCCATCTGTGTAGCGAAACGTAAACTGATTGCTGGACTTGAATTATAAAATTTTAGAGTAGTTATAACTCAAAAAAGAGTACGACAACCAAAAAAAAAATTTAAGTAAACTCATATTATTTTTAAAAAATAGATGGGGTACTTCATTTACTACTTTTTGATTAGTGCTATCGTTACGTCAGAAATCATCTTTTTACAAATTATCAATTTCCAAGTGAACAAAGGCAATCAAAAAAAGATACATGAAATACCCCAACTAATTTTCAAAAATAGTATGACTCAACTTGAAACTTTTTTTTGGTTGTCGTACTTATTTTCGACTTATTGATACCAGCACTTTAATAGGCTATGTACCAATTACTCGAAAATGAGTACGAGAAGCGAAAAAAAGTTTCAAGTAAAGTCATATTATTTTTGGAAAATAAATGGGGCACATCAAATAAATTTTTTTGATTAGAGCCCTTATTTAAAAGGAAATCATAAATTTATAAAAGTACTAATAACTTCAGTATTATAACTCCTAGAAAAAAACTTATGAATTAGCAGCATTTATTTTTGATCAATGATATAATTTATTTAAATATCTTTTGGATTTGAGCCCTTGTGAGGGCTGTAATCAATAATTTCTACCCTGCAAAACTGGTACTTAAAACAAAAATAATTTCATGCTCAATCGATGAACAATTATAATTAAGTGATACTTTTTCATAAAAAAATTTTCGAAATAAGTTGCCATTTAGCCACAAAAAAATAAAATTATTTCAGGGTTTCTCAAAACGAGGTACATACTGCCATCTCTTCAATTCTCGTGAACTAACAAGTAAGCAGGTCATACATTATAACCGCTCAACAAGTAACCGTAGTTTCAAACGTCAAATTCCAATAGAAAGCTTATATTTCCTAAATATAAATGATTTTAGATCTATGATTTAACTTTTAATAGGAAATTTATATTATGTTATTCATTTTGAAACCAGGTCCAGTCCTTTATCTTCCAAATCCACAAAGAATAAGGGGTAAAATAATGCAACGAGAACTTGGTCATACTTTTTATCTGCTCAACAGGTAACCACAAATTTAAAAGTCAATATCTAGTGAAGGGCTTATTTTTGGAGAACTATTGGCAAATTTGAATTAGTTAATCTATTTTGATTTCATGGATCGAAATTTATATTAAAACATATTTGGTAGGCAAGTCTACAACAGTTATTTTATTGCATACCTTTTTAGCGGGAGCTGAGATTTAACCGGCAATCGACGCGTCGCTTGCCGGCATTGTGTTGACCTGTATAATTCTTGAGTCACTACTCAAATAATAATCATAAACTAACTACTTGTAAGAATTCAATAAAGAGTATGTTTTAATCAAAAATGATGTATAAAAGCTCGTACGTCAACAATCAACACATCTTTGGATAGACACTAGTTTGTTTAGCTAGTCAGAGATGGCAGCACCTAGCACGTTTTTGAATTAAATTTTTTTTAAAGTAAAAAATTGCGACTATTTGGCATGTTTATTTATACCAGAGCCTTTTAAATACTTTAGTTTGAATAAATTTGATATTTTTGAATAATTAACTTTACTCCTGAATTTTAAAAAAAATATAAACTTGATTGTAATATATTCAAATCTCAACTATACAATTTCAATTTTCAATTGTGTTTGGTTTAAAAATAAAGACAATACAAGTTATTAATATATTTAATTTATTCTGCAAACTATTTAATAATACATTTATTTTCTTAACTACTCCTGAAAACAACAAAAATAGGTTTTAGAAATAAATACAACAGTAAATTTTGGGGAAATGAGTTTATTTTGTAAATTAGGAAAGGGTACAAAGGTTCGAAGATTAATTGTTGAATACTCGATGCTGCTGTGTTGTTGGAAGTCTTGTTCGCGATGCTGTTGCGTTGTTGTAAGCCTTATTCGCCCCCAGGCAATGACTAAGGGGAAAGAGACGAACTCTTCTCCGGGAATTCTCCCTTTGGGCCTAGGAAAACCCCAGCGAAACCTAGACCAGAGAAGTGGCTTCTTCGCGTTCTGCAACTGTAACAACAAAATAATTATTACAAGTCGGAAAATTTAAAAATAAATTGAACTCACTTGAACTTTGCAAGCAGCGGGCCGAAATTAATCAGTTGACTTCTTTAAAGTTGAATTTGGGGACAGGAACAGCTGCTACTGATTTACTGATCTTCTGCAGCTACTGGAGGACTTCTTGGACGGCTGCTGGGCTCTGGTTCTGCTGCTATGGTTTGATTTCGCTGCTGGGCTCCGATTTCACTGCTGGGCTCTGATTTCGCTGCTGGGCTCTGGTTCCACTGCTGGATGGCCTAAAAACATAAAAAAATACAAATATATTAATAAATTAAAGATTAGTAAGTTTTTCATCATTATTTTAAATAAATCTTACGTGTTGATGTTGTGGCAATAACTTTGAGCTGAAAGGGAAAGTTTTGATTAGTTCGGCGGGGCGCTCCCACGGCGGTTGATTGTTAGCAGCTTGGCTTAAAGATGAAATCTGCTGGGCCACTTCCAACGACGGAAGACTGCTACTTGAAGCTTGAAGCTTGAAGCTTGAAGTTTTGATGTGAAGATGATGATGCTGAGCTGAAAGGGAATGTTTTGATTAGTTCGGCGGGGTGCTCCCTCGGTGGACTATTGCAAGCTGCTGGGCTTAAAGATGAAGCTGCTGGGCCACTTCCAACGACGGAAGACTGCTACTTGAAGCTTGAAGTCCTGCAATCATAAAAAACACACAAAAATTAATTAAACTGTCAGAATGCCGAACTATTAAACAAAAATATTACCTTTCCAGCGATCTGTAAAACAATAAAAAACAAATAAACAGATTAGAGACCTGTTAACAATATTTTATTAGTTAACTTACGCCACCTCTGATCTGAAATTTAATAGAGAAAAAAATAGATTAGAAACCTGAAACAAACAATTTTCTTTTAGTCAACTTACGTCCTGTTGATGACGATGATGATGATGTACTGAAAGGGAATTTTGATTAAGCATTCATTCAACATTCATCACACATCATTCAAACCCCCAATTCGCAATTCGCAGTTCACGAGCTAATACAAAAAAAGAACAAACACCGCCGCGTGTTTGTTCAGAATTTACGTGGGTCCCTGCCGAACCCCGGTGTTTAACGCCTAAAACGCGACCTATACCTGCCACGTAGCGGCTACTCCTCAGTTTCCCCCTGGCTATAGATCTATCACATGATTGCATGCTTCAGGCACTTCCACACCCACCCTTCGGCCAGGAGTCACCAGGGGTACTACCTCTAGAGTGAAGGCCTACGGATGGCAGCGCACGAGTATAGGATTCCCGGCAAAAAACCCGGCGAGGGAAAGTAGCCAGGCATCTTCGGCTACCCCCCCTAGTTTGCGCACCGACTTAGTCCATCGCGAATTTAACAAAGTGCCTACCCAAAACTAAAGCGCATATTATTATTATTGCAAAATTAATTACGGATTTAATTAAATACGTTGGCTCCGCGGAGCTGCGCTTTCAACGCCGTACAAAATCACCGAACGTGAATTTAAATTTAAACTACAAGCAAAATCTAAACGGACGAAGGATGCTAACCACCCTAACCCACGAATGGGTCACGAACAACCCCAGCTACAACCCTAAGCCTTAATTGAAACACAAAAGCAAGCGCCCGTGGACTAGTCAGCACAACGGCCGGGCTGATAGTCAACGAAGAAACGCATTCCCACCGACATAACGATTTATAATAAATCTACGACCTACGTTCATTTGCCTATAGTGCGCAATGCATTAGAAAGAATACACAATATAAAGAAGTATCGCGTAGCGTTCAAACAAATTATGATAAATTTGTTACCGCATGGATCAATTATTACTAATTTAATAGAATTAAGTTTGGCAATGAAATATATTATCGAATAATGAATAAAACAGTATTTTGTACAATATTTGAACAATCTAAATAAACATTATTTCAACAATTGAAATAAAATATGAATAAACAATTATAAAAAAATTTTATTTAGGAAATTCATATTAAATTGTCAATCTAATGAATATTTTTAAAATGAAGATAGCCCAATAAATGAGGTAAAATCAATCAAAAAAATATTTAAGGGATGAAACATTACCTCGAATGTTTAAATAAATTATTTTTCGGAGACTGTTGACAAATATCTGAATGTATTATTATATAAACTGATTGTACAAACCAAAACATTTATCATCCCTTAAAAATCTAACTGAAGTATGAGACAATATTTGCAATTTCTAGAACAATTTACTCAAAATAAATCATTTTTTATTATTTAATTAGCCATTTAAATATTTAATGATGTTTTAAAAAATTAAGTTACACATGTCAACCCTTAATTCGACCCTCTAGAATCCGAATCTGCAATCCAAATTTGAATAGGAGTTCTATTTCTTGCATAATTCGCATTTTAAATGGAGTTTTTAATCCAGCTTTAAAACAGTTGAACTGGTTGTATAATAAAAATCAAAAGGAGTAAAACTAAAAACGAAACAATTAACACAGTTCTATTTATTGAAAATTATCATTTTTATAACAGAGGCAGCAACAAAATATTTTTAATTTCAGTGCAGGTAATAAAGTATTTCAAAGATAAAAACTGCGTATGTGTTCTATACAATTTTTTTAGACTATTTAAACAACATATTACGGTATTTGGGGCAAATCCGGAAATATACCAAAGAAAAGAGCTAATTTGGCGGCTGTAAAAGCTTCCGGCTGTCGCACAGCTTCCCTATCTGAATCTGGCATCATCTAAAATAAATTTAATTAGGGACGTATTCTCTTTACTATTATTATTTATTACCTTGTCTGCCACATGTTTATGAATTAATCCATCTCCGCCAACATAAAAAGTAGAAAATCCGTCATACCAACTGCAAAATATTGAATATTATGTGATTTACTGATATTTTACATTATACTTACGCTTCTTGTGATTCAAACATATCCCTAATCTTCCATAGTTTATATTTCCAAAACATAAACATAACTTTCAGTCCTGAAATGCCTCTTATTCTCCACCGGACTTTAACAGTGCCATCTTCTGGATGTTGTGTTATTTTTAAGACTTCGAATTTGACGTAAGCGTATTTAAGGTGACCAATAGTCCTAAGTATAGCTACTTGTTTTACATAATTATACAAGCCACTAGAACATATTTGAATTACAAAATAATTCATGGAAAGTTGAGTTTGTTCAAAAATACTTACGTAGTCTTTATGCCCCTAATATTATTTTCAAAAATCAAATCAGGGTGGTAAACAGAATAATCCAAGGGTTGGATAAATAGTTTCGGTAATGTGTCAGACAAAACATTGTAAACTTTGAAAAGATGTTCCGCATTCGGTTTATTATCATCAGATTTTGAAGGATTCGTTGGTTTTTCAATATCGGCAAATAATAAATTACTATTCAAACTGAAAAATATATTCAATCATTATTTAGAAAATTAATTACTGCAGAAATATACCTCAAAAAATTTTCTTTCAATTTATTAATACTTAATATTCTATTTGAATCAGTTGCAACAGAATTCAAATCATAATTTAATAAATAATAATTAATTTTATCACTTATATTGCAATTCGCTGCTTCATTTCCAAGCAGACTTTGAAATGATTCGATATTATTATATACAATCGTAGCCTCCTTATATTTTTTAAATGCATGAGTCTCATTTACTAAATAATTGGTTTCTTTTAGTCCGACTACCAAAAAAGGATTATTTGTTGTACACAAACTACCATATATTAGCTGCAAAAAATATCATTAGAAAATTATATTTACATAATTTGATTTTACTACATACATCGTCAAGATTTTGAGGTTTGGTTAGAACTACAGGACTTATTTTAAAATTGACGCCATTGATGCGCCCAGAAACAAAGCCACTAAAATGTGCAAATTTATTTGAGAAAGTTTTGAAACAACACGCCATTTGTCACTTATATATAATAGGAAAAATAATTTTTTTCACATTATTTTGTATGCCTCTCGCACTGACATTTGATAAGAACATGAAGTTGGTACCAAATCAGTTAATGAAGTGGTGCCAACCATACAATTAAATGTCCACAATCAAAATTAATTTTTAATTTGAAATTTCTTACATACAAACTGTCCTGAGAAATGAATTTTTAATTATATTGCTATGAATAATGAACACAATTATATGGAGGCCGATGACCCACTATTTAAGGGATATCGTTTCAGCTAAAAATTCAATAAAATGTTTATTTACATTATTTTGTATAATCATTTTGATGATAAAAAAATACAAAAATAATTAGTTGATTGATAGTATTTTGTATTATAAAACTTGAACATACTCAGTATTGATTTTTTCCTAGAGGAATCTACTTGTACAAAATTCCAATTGTCAAAAGTTTTCGCAAAAAATGTAGTAGTGCTATAATAATTACTTCAATATGTCTATTGTTATTGTTAACAACTACAAATAACATGGAGATTTTTAATTTAATATTTTTAACATGTGTCTCTGTTTTATTTGGTATGATTCTAATGATATATATACAATATGTTATTTTAATAAAATATTTTAAACAAAGTCATGTGCATAAAGAACAAAAGAAAGTATTATCTGAAGCCTATTGCTTGCCAGAGGTAAGAAATCCTTTGTTTTGATGTTCACTTGTTTTTATTTAGGTTAACTTGTAAAAGATAAACAAATCGAAATTTATTATTTATAGGCACTAAAGAGACATTTGGATTCTGAAGATTATAACAATGAAGACTCAAAACATTGCAGTATTCCAATTAGTCTCATGTTACAATTTTTATTTCATGAGCTACGGCATTCGGATAACATAAAACGATGGCTGTACAAAAAACTATCTTTAGAATTTGATGAGCTTCTCACAAAAACAACTACAGGGAAATTTTTTGAAGCAGTTAATGTAAGTTTATAAAACACTAATCAACTTTTGAATCAACAGTTATTATTTACAGATTCGTGATATGAATCTAGGATCTCAGTTTCCTGATATAAAAAATCTGACTGTTGAAAATGTTATTCTTGATAAGACTCATGGCCATATCGATATTTTGAATTTGTGTGTCCAATTAGATTACTCTGGAAAATTCTTACTATCAGTTGATGCTAAAATGAAGTTCGGTAAAACTGCGTACTTATCAATTACTGGTAATAACTGAATTACAAAAATAATATTTTCAATTTTTGAGATACATATTTTAGTGAAACGTATAAGTGGACTTGCAAGACTACAGTTCACACGATTGCCATATACTCATTGGTCTTTTAGCTTTTACAGTGACCCTCTTATTGAACTTGAGGTTGAATCTCAATTTCAGGGAAGACAGTTGCAATCTAATATTACTAGTTTAATAATAAACCAAATCAAAAAAGCTATCAAAAGAAAACACACTCTACCGAACTACAAAATCAGGTATATAATACAAAACATAGTAAGAACCTAGTAAAATGTATCATAGCTGTTTAGGCCAGAACCGAAATTACATATAAAACAAAGCAATGTGAACAATAAGTTCGTATTTGGCAACTCAAACGACAGCACTTATTTGGAAGTGCTGTTCAATCGAAAAATTCACTAGTGGAAATCAAGTCGAATTCACTAAATTGAACGAGACAGAATAAAATTTAGAACTCAAAACAAAAAAAAAATTTGGCTTCAACTGTGGAAATTGGATGGTGAAGAACTTAATTCCTTTAGAACGAAATAAACCTACCTCGAAATTCGTAGCCGATTTATTTCTTTAACATATATCCAAACAAGGCACTCGCCCCATTTTGGATATTCTATCTTGATAGTTACTAAGTGCCAATTCACAATGTGCGTAAACGTAAGGAGCACATAATAATAATGTATTTCAATGCCCGTGTTCACAATACTCTTTCGTATTTCTTACGTTTATGTATTGACATAAGAGCTACGTAATGAAAACGTAAAGTGGAGATAAATTCAACTTTATGTTATGTTTACGTACGAAACAACTAATAGCGCATGCGTCAACTTTAAACACTTATTTTCATCTGACAGTTGACAACACTCTGAATCGAAACATGCTTTAAATATGATTGACATAGAATTATTAATAAAAAAACAACAATTTCTTCCTCGTTTTAATATTTCTCCCGTTGGCATCTTTTATAACGCAGTTTCAATAATAATGAAACAATCGCAAGATCTTTTTCAGACATCATACAATAAAACAAAACAAACTAAACCCCAAACTGTTAAAAGTGAAACCAAAAAAAAACAGTATACACGAAACAGAATCGAAATCAACAGAATATTTGAAAATGACAGGCAGAGAAATCAACACAATACATTAATAACCCTAATTTGTACCAACGTAAAATGAAAAAAACAGTTTATTTTGTTATTTTACGTTACGACCACTGTAAACGTACATAATTTCTTATGTTTATGTTTTCACGTACTGCTTATGCTTACGCACATTGTGAAATGGCACTAAGAGTAAAGGGGAAGCGAAATTAGAACTTAGTAACAGCAAAAATTAAAAGGAAGAAAAGAAAATGAAACAGAGCAAAAGACAACAAAAAAGTTTGATAAAATGGAGCATTCAAGGTTAGAGAGATTAAAAGACATAAAGGAAAAATGTTAAAGATCTAATAAAAGATACACCAAAACTAGGCATGAATAATGTAGAAGCAATGTGGAAAACCTTCAAATATATAATAAAAGAAGCAACAAAGCAAGCTTGCGGAATATGCAGAAACATTGGTGACGGTCAGTGTCTATGAACAAACAGTTGGCAACATTGATATTTATATTCATTTTGGTATTGTCGCGCCATCTGTCACAAAATATGTGAACTATTATTGTTTGAGGCAGAAGCCATGTTTCTTCACATTTATCTTTGTGTGTTCACGTGTAACATTCATTCATGTATGTTAAAATAAAATAAAGCAAGGAATCATCACAATATTTACCGGGTGGAACAAAAGGAGAAAGCCAGGAATTCGTAATAAACAAAGGAGTAAGACAACATAGCGTTAGAATATGTGATGAGGAATTTAAACAGAGGAACAATGGCTACAAGAAGTAGTAGCAGACCTGATTAAAGCAGGAATAAAGAAATGGAAGGAAAAAACAGGATAAGAAGACATGGAAAGAAATATGTCAGAAAATTTAGGACAAGGCTATGAGGACTGATCACCCTCAGATAAATAATGTAGTGAGCTTAAGCAGAAGGGGCGCAACCCCATCTGGAGTGTCTAAGAAGCATATAAAATACAGAGAAAAATATGAAAGAAATAATTTAAAAAGATTAGACAATTCAAAGATAAACGAGGAAATATATTGAAAGAAAATTAAAAAGTTATGGAGAGATGGAAAGAACACTTTGCAGAATTACTGGAAGGAGAACAAACGAAGAATGAAAATGAAGAAAAGGAATGCCAACACAAAAAAAGCGATAAAGAGAAAAATGAGATAGAAGACATCAGAAAAGGAAATGAACACAGTACTTAGAAAACTAAGACATGATACGGCCAGAACAACTTGAATATATGGGTGCAGAAGGAGATCAAATATTGCTTGAGATGCTAAATAGAATTTGGAAAATTGGGAAAAGGCGGTGATATTCCCAATCCATAAAAAGTGAGACAGTAGGAATTGTAAGAATTACAGAGGGATGTTACTGCTATGTACTACAACAAAAATATATGAAGGTACGACAAGAGGTGAACTCAGTAATGGAGAGAGCACAAAGCGGATTCAGAATACGCAAGATTACGTATACACAATCAGAAAGCTAATAGAAAAAACCATGAATCAGGATAGCAAACTACATATAACATTTGTTGATCTGGAAAAAGCGCTCGATAGAGTACCGCGAGAAGATATTAAACAACAAAAAACTGATATGAGCTATAAAAAGTGTGCACAGAAAGACATTAAATTATACCAGAATTGGAAACGAAATATCAGAACGTGAAAATTAAGGCAAGGAAATGCATTTATAATATTCTCAGTGCCAATTCACAATGTGCGTGAGCATAAGGAGTACGTAAAAACATATACATAAGAAATTATGTATGTTCACTGTGGTCGTAACGTAAAATATCAAAATTAAGTGTTTTTTTTTTCAGTTTACGTTTGTACAAATTAGGGTTATTGATGTATTTTGTTGGTTTCTTTGACTGTCATTTTCAAATATTCTGTTGATTTCGTGTTTACTATTTTTGTTTGGTTTCATTTTCAACAGTTTGTAGTTTAGTTTGATTTGTTTTATTGTATGATGTGTGAAAAAGATCTTGCGATTGTTTCATTATTATTGAAACTGCGTTATAAAAGTCGCCAACGAGAGAAATATTAAGATGAGGAAGACTTTGTTGTTATTTCTATTAATAATTCTATGTCAATCATATTTAAAACACGTTTCGACCCAGGGTGTTGTCAACTGTCAGATGAAAACATGTGTTTAAAGTTGACGCATGCGCTATTAGTTGTTTCGTACGTAAACATAACAAAGTTGAATTTATCTCAACTTTACGTTTTCATTACGTAGCTCTTATGTCAATACATAAACGTAAGAATATTGTGAACACAGGCATTGAAATACAGTAGTTCAACTTTACGTTTACGCACATTGTGAATTGGCACTTAGATAATATAATATAGAAAATAGAAGACAAAAAAAGAAAAGTGGAAATTAGCTACTACCAAATGGCAATGACTAAATGTAGAAAAACAAAAACAATGGTGATAACATAACAAAAATAAATGGAAAGGAAATAGAATTAGTAGAAACATTCATATACTTAAGGATAAAAATTAACAATGAATGTAGCATAGATCAAGAAATCAATAAAAGACGTGGACAATAAATCAAAGGAACAAAAATAAAATCCAAGCAGCGGAAATGAGATACTTAAGACGAGTAGAAGGAGTGACAAGAATAGACAATAAAAAACGAACAAATTAGAAAAAACCTACAAGTAGAATTAAAATTAATATAATCGCGACGCCCGGAAGGGTATAAAGCCTATTTAAAATGATACATTTTACTAGACTCAAGTCTTGCTCAATAGCAAACAAGCATAGATTATGTCTAATATCCTTTTCTTTATAGATATAAACCATTTTTCAATAAAACCGATCCTAGTCAACTAGATAACGATGAATGCGAAATTATACCGAATGGTTCATTAGATATAACTTGTATTGAAGTAACTAGAATAGCAGTAACACCAGAAATAGCCAATTCAGTTTACTGCACTTTTACAATAGACACAAATCCTTGGGTACGCTTATCGCAGTCTCAAAATTCAGTTCATATCGTAATGGACCTAACAATAATGAAAAACCGTTCTCAGCAACTCGGTGTTGTGTTCAAACAAGAACCCCTTGACAGTAAAGGTTCCATATCTTGTTCAGTTACTGTTGAAACAGTAATACAACAAAGCCCAGCAGCCGATGCAGGGCTCTGCCCTGGGGACACTCTTCTAGCGGTGGATTCCAAACCGGTAGCAAATATGACGCAAGTAGCTAAAATAATTAAATCTATTACTGCTGCTTCGTTTTGTGTTCGAATTAAAAGAGTATCAAAAAGCTACGTTTTCACCTCAAAAAAGACTGAAAATAAATTACTTCCAAAGTCAGAGAGTGTCGATGATTTGGACGAATTTCAAGATTTTGAAAAGAAAATAGATAATGTGGGAGATACACCGAAAAAACCTAAAAGTATTGCTAATTTAGAGTCCAAGTTCAAAAACAGCAAATTATTGTCGAGCAGCAATGAAAATGTGTCAAAAATAGCTCAAACTATTGGAAATTTTAGCTTAAGAAAGCGGAAAACGTCAGTGGAAAGAGTCGGCAATGATGGTGTGAAAACTGGACAAAGTTCTTCAACACCAAACACGCCTCAACATTCGAAACATTCTTCAAGTATTTTTTCTAAAAATAAACCTCTGGATAAAACCATAACAGAAGACGTTGTTTCTTTAATTTCCACAGTTTTTCCGAAAACAGAAACTGTATCTGACGTAGAACAAGAAGATTTGACAGAATGTTATGAAACTCCAGTATTAGATTTAGAACCCATGATGATTTTTAATGATGGACATTGCTTTTCTCTGCATGATACAGACAAATATTTGAATATCAATGTTTGGGGTCGCAATAAATTAAATGAAGACTTGTTATTAGGATACGCAAATATTCCATTGGTGCATATTTTAAACGAATGCTGCAATTCTATGCTAGGGCATTATGTTAATAGTTATTCATTTTTACCACCAGATAATGTTGTTCCCAACAATCAGACTCATCCTTTATTATCGCATTCAGGATTTGAACATTGTTTCTGTTTTGGTGATATTCTCCTGTCTTTTGTTTGGTTAAATGATGAAAATAATGGTGTAAAACGCAAATTATCGACGACTACTGAAACAATTATTAGGGATGAGTCTTTGAAATCGCAGTATTCGAAACATGATTTTATTCGGACGCAGTTTCATCGGACTACTCATTGTGATTTCTGCTCCAAAAAGGTAAAAAAAAAAATTATGGATTAATTTTTGTAAAAAATTATGTCGTAGATCTGGCTGAAAGACGCGGTTCAATGCCGAAACTGCGCTCTCTGTTGCCACAAAAAATGTGTACTCAAGTGTCAAACTAGTACTTCTTGTAATACTCTGGAAGCTGTTAAAAGTGATAGCCAAGAGTTCAACCAACCCGAAATAACAACAACAGAAGTCGATGATCATGGTGAATTAGATAACGAATTGTCTAAACAGTATTCAAATGACAGCTCAAGTTTTAATAGCAACGGTATGAAGAGAGTCAATTCTTTTAACAGTTTAACAATACCAGGTATTGTTTCTGCTAAACCCTGAAATTAATTATTTATGAATATCATTTCTAGGTTCATCTTCATACTCAAATTCGCAGTCTCGTAGTTTACCGCCTTCTCCACAGCACACTCCGGGAAGAAAACAGTCTATTGTCAATTCAAACCCATTTGGATTGTGTCCCGCATTATTAGAATCGTGTTACATCAAGCCTACAGAGATTTCAACACTGGATTGTATAACACAAATAATAGATCAGCTACTTCAATGCAACCAAAATGATAATTTAATGGATTTGGCCAAAGAAACGGGTATACAATTTTATTCTACTATTCCTCATGAGCAGCGGACTGACAAAATCAACATTTTGGTAAGATTTTTTTTTTAATAATTTAGTAAGCTAAAATAATTTGTTGTAACATAGATGGCAGAACTGAAAAAGACTTTAGATACAATGACCTTGGAACACATGGAGCTATCAAAACAAATGAGCACAGAAGAAAATCCTACAGAAAAAGCCAAATTAGCTTTTCTAGTGGGCCAAGCGGATGCTAAAGTGCACGCACTGTCAGTACTTATGTTACATTATTGTTCAGGTCTGCAACAAGTTCAAGAGAAAATCGTCTAAAAGTCAATTAATTAAATTAAATTTAATGTCTATAAGGGTGCTTCACTGAAATGAGAGATTTCCATTTTGATGAAACACCTGTATGTATATTGTATAGTTAAAAGCAACATAGGTTTAGTATAGAATGTGATGACGCTTTTGTACAAGAAAAGATTTTAAAAATGTGATTAGTTTTGATATATGATGTTTACATTTTATTTATACAATCATTGGCCTAAGGAGATTTATATTTATTTATTTTATTTATGCAGATCAATCAAAATAGTTTATTTACTCTAAATAGTTATGTTGTTCACACATGAATGATAATATATTTGTATAAAATTGAGAAATATTTATTTATTTAATTTATAGAAATATCAAATGAATCTCGATCACTATCCAAATAGTTGTTCAATAGACCAATGTAACAATAAACATTGTACATAATATAAATGTGATATATTATTTTTATTTTAAAAAGCTTTTTCAATTAGAAATATGTTTGAATCTAACAATTAAAACACAAAAGTAGTTCCTTATAAAGTGAGCTGCACAATATTATTATGAATAAATTATTTTTTTTTATTTATTATTGTGAAATAGGACACTATAGCCAAACACGTGTATTTGTAATAGATTGTACAACGAGCACCAGTCTGTGAATAAATACTTATAAAAACTAAGCTTCATTTAATATTCTCAGCCATTGTTATAAGAATTGCAGTACTGTACAGTAAAAAAGCTAAAGCAAGTGATAGGCTGACGTCGGATGCCTTCGGGCGAAGTCGGAGCCAATCATTATTATATCAGAATATTATTATTATGTCTGAATTTTAATATCCAATCGAAATTCGGCCTGTTTTCCGGCATTTAAAGCTAAAGCAAATATTCGGTCGATGTCGGGTGCCTTCAGTTTAAGTCGGAGCCAATCATTATTATTATTATGTCTAAATTTTAATATTCACTCCAAATTCGGTCTGTTCTCTGACATTTGAAGCGAAAGCAAGTGATTGATTGACGTCGGATGCCTTCGAGGGAAGTCGGAGCTAATCTTTATTATAGCAGAATATTATTATTATGTCTAAATTTTATTATCCAGTTGAAATTCGGTCTGTTTTCCGGCATTCAAAACTGAAGCAAGTGGTCGGCCGACGTCGAGTACCTTCGGGTGACGTCGGAGCCAATCATTATTATTATTATGTACTGAATTTTAATATTCATGCAAAATTTGGTTTGATTTCTGGTATTTAAAGCTAAAACAAGTGATCGGATGCCTTCGGATGGAGTCGGAATCAATCATTATTACAGCAGAATATTATTATTATGTCTAAATGTTAATAGCCAGTCGAAATTTGGTCTGCTTTTCGGCATTCAAAGCTGAAGCAAATGATCGGCCGACATCGGGTGCCTTCGAGTGACGTTGGAGCCAATCGTTATTATTATTATGTCTAAATTTTAATGTTCACTCAAAATTTGGTCTGTTTCCTGGCATTCAAAACAAAAGCAAGTGATCGGCTAACGTCAGGTGCCTTCGAATGAAGTCGGAGCCAATCATTATTATAGCAGAATATTATTATTATGTCTAAATTTTAATATCCAGTTGAAATTCGGTCTATTTTCCGGTATTTAAAGCTAAAGCAAGTGATCGGCCGACTTTGGGTGCCTTCGGGCGAAGTCAGAGCAATCATTATTACAGCAGAATATTATTATTATGTCTAAATTTTAATATAATTTCTAAATTCGGTCTGTTTTCCAGCATTCAAAGCAAAAGCAAGTGATCAGTTGACGCCGGGTGCCTTCGGGTGACGTCGAAGCCAATCATTATTTTTATTATGTCTAAATTTCAATATTCATTTGAAATTTGGTCTGTTTTCCGACATTCAAAGCTGAAGCAAGTAATCGGCCGACTTCAAGTGACGTCGGAGCCAACCATTATTATTATTATGTCTAAATTTCAATGTTCACTCGAAATTTGATCTGTTTTCCGGCATTCAAAGCAAAAGCAAGTGATCGGTTGACGCCCGGTGCCTTCGGGTGACGTCGGAGCCAATCATTATTATTATTATGTCTAAATTTTAATATTCACTTGAAATTTGGTCCGTTTTCCGTCATTTAAAGCTAAAGCATGTGGTCGACCAACGTTGGATGCCTTCGGGTGAATTTGGAGCCAATTATTATTATAGCAGAATATTATTAATATGTCCAACCAGCCTACTTTGGGTGACGTCGAAGCCAATCATTATTATTATTATGTCTAAATTTCAATATTCACTCGAAAGTTGGCCTGTTTTCCGGCATTCAAAGCAAAAGCAAGTGATCGGCTGACGCCGAGTGCCATCGGGTGACGTCGGAGCCAATTATTATTATTATTATGTCTAAATTTTAATATTCACTTGAAATTTGGTCTGTTTTTCAGCATTTAAAGCTGAAGCGCATGTGGTCGACCGACGTCGGGTGCCTTCGGGCTCAGTTGGAGCCAATTATTATTATAGCGGAATATTATTATTATGTCTAAAGTTTAATATTCAGTCAAAATTCGATCTGTTTTCCGGCATTCAAAGCAAAAGCAAATGATCGGCCGACGTCAGATGTCTTCGGGTGACGTCGGAGCCAATCATTATTATTATTATGTCTAAATTTCAATATTCACTCGAAATTTGGTTTGTTTTCTGGTATTCAAAGCTAAAGCAAGTGATCGGCTAACGTCGGGTGTCTTCGAATGAAGTCGGAGCCAATCATTATTATAGCAGAATATTATTATTATGTCCAAATTATAATATCCAAAAGAAATTCGGTCTGTTTTCCGGCCTTCAAAGCTGAAACAAGTGATCGGCCGACGTCGAAGCCAATTATTATTATTATTATGTCTAAAATTTAATATTCACTCGAAATTCGGTATGTTTCCTTATATTTACAGCTAAAGCAAGTGATCGGCCCACGTCAGAGGCCTAAATTTTAATACGCAATCGAAATTCGGTATGTTTTCTGGCATTTGAAGCTGATTCAAGTGATCGGCTGACGTCGGGTGTCTTCGGGTGATGTCGAGGCCAATTATTATTGGAGCAGAATATTATTATTGTGTCTTAATTTCAATATCCAATCTAAATTCGGTCTGTTCTCTGACATTAAGTGCTGAAAAAGTGATCGGCTGACGTCGGGTGCATTCAGGTGAAGTCGGGGCCTATCATTATTATAGCAGAATATTATTATTATGTCTAAAGTTTATTATCCAGTCGAAATCTGATCTGTTTTCCGGTATTCAAAGCTAGAGCAAGTGATCGGCCAACGTCGAATGCCTTTGGGTGAGGTCGGGATCAATCATTATTATTATTATGTCTAAATTTTAATATTCATTCGAAATTTGGCTTGTTTCCCGGTATTTGAAGCTGAGAAAAGTAATCGGCCGACGTCGGGTATCTTTGGGTAAAGTCGGAGATATATATTTTTATAGCAGAACATTATTATTACGTCCAAAGTTTAATATCCAATCGAAATTCGGTTTGTTTTTTGGCATTTGAAGCTAAAGCAAGTGATCGGTTGACGTCAGGTACCTTCGGATGAAATCAGAGCCAATCATTATTATTATTATGTCTAAATTTTAATATCGACTCAAAATTTGGTCTGTCTACCGATAATTAATGCTAAAGCAAGTAATCGGATGATGTCGAATGCCTTCGGGTGAAATCGGAGCCAATCATTATAATGGTCGAATATTATTATTGTAGCGTATTGCTTGTAGAATTTTGTAACTCCACGATTGATTATTCTAATAAATGGACTGTATCTTGCACTTGAATTATTTCTCGTCCTTTTTTTAATTGATAGAAAAATAACAACTCTATTCTTTTTTTTCAATAATAAAATTATCAACATTTTTCAATTTTCAAAAATTGTAACTTGAAGTTATTAAAAAAAAATTATATTGACATGCCGCAACATTTATTATGTCTAAATTTTAATATTCAATCGAAATTAGGTTTGTTTTTTTCATTTGAAACTAAAGCAAGTGATCGGCTGACATCAGGTACCTTCGGGTAAATCGGAGCCAATCATTATTATTATTATGTCTAAATTTTAATATGCAATCGAAATTTGATCTGTTTGCATTTAAAGCTAAGGCAAGTGATCGGCCGACGTCGGGTGTCTTCGGGTTGAGTCGGAGCCAATGATTATTATAGAGGAATATCATTATTATGTTTAAATTTCGATATTCAATCGAAATTTGGTCTGTTTTCCGGTATTTACTCGACGGCGACGCATATGTAACAATGTCACTACTATTCAGAGCATGGGATTCCCCGCACAATTCCACCTTGGGCGCGAAATTCAAACTTTTTTGTTGAATTTATAGGCTATTTTATTTTGAATTTTAATACGAAACATTGCCGTTATTGGCTGTTGTAAATTAGTTCGCAACTTTTACCTATGATGGCGCAGGAGGTACTTGCAGGTCATCTGCGCTAAGAACTGCGCCAGAGGAACCCACTCAAACAGTATTGTTGTGAGTTGTGTTGTGTGTATTGTGAAGGTGGCTTAATTTTTAGTGATGTTTTCATTGTGATTTTTTAATAAATGGTTTTAAATTTAATGTAACTATGTTTACTCGGACATTTTTTATAACAACCCCTTTTATATTCATAATTTGTAAGTATAATTTTTTTTTTTGTTTTAGGTATATTTTTAATATAATTTGTATAACTTAATTATTATTTCCAAAAAATTGTTAAATAAAAAATTTGTTTACAGTAAGACTAACGTATGAATTATTCTAAACATTGAGAAAACAACAATTATAAATCTAACGGTTTAATAGAAATATTATAAAATAAAATTCATTTATCATTTCACAGAAGAAGTATAGAACAATAAATATTGAGTAATATTGTTTGCTTAAAATTAATGAATATCTGACAATTTTTTCACCAGTTTGTTTGCATGTTCTCAGATACCTGTTTATGAATCACTGCTTAGGTGTCCGTGTGGTCATATTCTTTGTCACACGTTAGTAAAAATGTGATTTCTGTTCTTGCTTCAGATGAAATGATAATGAAACACATGATCCTGTTATTAAAATAAATAAAAGGTAAAACAAGGTTATATTGCTAACCAAAATACAGGTGTGTCACCATTTTTAACAGGTGTTGAGTATAGAGGGAGAGAAACGATCAAACTTATTTAAAAATAATAGATCATATTTTGTGGTCAACAAACTTGAACGCTTCCTATTTCATTATTTACTGAAAAATTAGATGAATTTTTATCAATAAATAATAATAATAATTGCTTTATTGTCAATGATAATTTTTAATTATCAATTCCAAATTTATATTTGTCTCTTAAGGTTATAATATTGTATGTTAATCGTTAATTTAGAAAAACTCTAGAAAACAATTCTACTACTTACAGCATAAATCCCGTATTTTCCGCCTAATGTATTTCTTAGAAACGGTGACGAATAATTTTACCTGTCAGACTATTCTCTAAGCTCAAAATCTACCTTTAGAAATAAGCCTCCTTATGTTGAAAACGATTTGTAACCTCGACATGAAGGCATAAATTAGATACAAAACCTTGAGTTCACACTACTGTAGAAGTTGGGGTTTCTTGATGGAGTTATAAAGTTTATTAAAATAATACTTTATACACAATTCTTAAATATTTCCCAGAGAATGTGTAATATTTATTTCATCTTTATAAAAAAAAAAAATTATTTAGTAAAAGGATCTAAAGGTAGAATTTACATAACTGTATTTAAAAAATCTGACGTGAACATTACGTGACTTACTTGTACATCATTGGGTATATATATATATATATATATATATATATATATATATATATATATATATATATATATATATATATATATATATATATATATATATATATATATATATATATATATATAATACGATGTAATTTTGTGTTTGATCGTATATATCATTGGACATGTATAATCAAACACAAAATCTCATCGTTCCACAGTTAATCGTTTTGGATTTACTCAAGAAATTCTATAAATCTGTCAAGTAAAATGCGCTTTCAGCCAAGTCGGTTACTATGGAAACAGTAGGCCATTATTCTTATACTACAACATTCCTAAATACTGATTTCCAAAATTCTACGACTACCAACAGATCTGATTTTATGCGCAAAATTAAAAAATAAATTCCTACTGAAGTGCACTTCCGGTTCAGTCTATTGTTATGAAAACAATAGGCAATCATTCAGATGCTACAGCAGACTGAAATACCAAATTTCAATATTCTACACCTGATCGTTTCGAATTTATGCGAAAAATTCCAAAAGACTGTCAAGTAAAGTGCACTTCCGGCTTGGTGAATCTCAATAAAAATAGGATATGCGCATCTAGACGGTATAATCGTCCTAAATACTGAATTCTAACAAACTACGTTTAATCGTTTTGGATTTATGCGGAAAATTCAAAAAATGTTTCGAATAGAGTGCTCTTCCGGTTTAGTCGATAGCAATCATAATGCAAGGTGTACAACTAGATATTATAAAAGTGCCTAATACAAAATTTAAATATTCTACGACTGATTGTTTAGAATTTATGCGGAAAATTCAAAAAATCTGTCATATAAAGTGCACTTCCGGCTCAGCCGATTGTTACAAAAATAGAAGATGACCATTTAGATGCTACAGCAATTTCAAATGCTAAATTCCTGTATCCTACGGCTGATCATTCTGGATTTATGCGGAAAATTAAAAAAAAGTCTCAAGAACTTAAAATTGATACCAAACTAGACATCATTTAAATGATTTGTGAAACAAACAATTAATTAATCGTTTTAATATCCTCTTTGACACTACTAGAATTATTTTCACAAGAGCTTTAATTTGATTGACCAAACACGATAGAGCCAAATTACTTATTGTTAAAAAACAATTGACGAACGTTTGCATGTCTGTTTGATGCCAAAATTTGAGTGATAATAATTTTAGCTCCATATTATGATTCTCATTATTCCTTTGGTTCAGAAAAACGACGAATTTTATAATAATTTAAATTTTGATAGTAACAAATGAACCGCCGATAATTTTGAAAAATGTTTCTAGTAAATGTTGTGCTAAATCATTCAAAGATTAATTTTAGTCATTTCATATTCTATGATAAATACTACCGTTTTTATAACTTGAATATAAAATTTCAGTCGAAAATTCGTACACGTTCTCAAGTTATAGCGCTTTCAGACAGACCTACTTTTTTTTCAATTATGTTTTTTGGGTTCAGTAGGGTCTGAAACGTCAAAAATTTCGAAATGTCAAAAAATCACGATTACAATACATCCCCTATTATATTATAGGTCGGGGAAGTAAAAGTTGCCATCTTCAGGCATCTGAAACAGAGGATTTGTTTTTAGTGGCTAAGAAAAATATTTCCGTACTAGATTTTTAATATCACAGATATTGAAATTGAATGAAACACATACCTACAGTTGTATTTTCTAGGTCATCACTAAACTAATACAATTAAGTATGAAAATTTATGCATACCATATTTGCCAATAACGATAGTGCTATGATAATATGAATCTTTCCATAATTATATTTAAATTAATTATACGCAGTAATAATTATTAGCACTATTGGATTTTCAATAACTTAAGTTACGTAATTATGTGAAAAATACTGTTGAGGTCAAATTTTTTTCAACAATTCATTGAATTACGTGACTGAACATATTTTTGACAAATAATTGACAGCTGTAATAACGATGGCACGGCAATAAACTATATTGAATTGCTACAAATAAATAATTTGTGAATAAATTACAGAAATTATCTTTATTTTGTTATTAGAATTATAGCACGCCATGTACATACATACATACATAATAATGAGTTTCATTATTGTCAACTAGTTGTCTCCGCGAAATTGTTAAATAAAAATAATTACTCAGTCATTGAGGTTAATCCTAAAATTATTTTATTTCTCCAACTACAAAAAAGTTTACTCATTAACGAATTAAATCAAATTTATTACTTTTAATATTGTTCCTTCAGAAATGTAACTTTGATATTTTAAAGTATCAACGACCTTATAATAACTGTATTAGCTACAATTTTTTTTATCTACGCCACTGAGTCATCGAAATTATGCCGCTAAAACGGAGACAGCCTCTTGAGAATGACCTAACTGTTGAGGGCATTACTAGTGTCACAAATCACTGTCTTGGGTCTTGGGATAAGCCAAAGAATCATTTTACAAGTGGAAAATTTCAAGAGCTCAATTTTAGAGACAAAAAATAGAATTTAGTTGGAAAAAATACGTTACACAAACCGGAAAAGTTCTTTTTGAATTTATCGTTGGCAGAAATCTTAATTGTACTATGCAAAATTATAATTGCACATAATTACGTCAAATATTTTACGAGTCATTAGGAAAGTAGAACATTTTTAAGTACACAATTTTTTCGTAACAGAAAACTTAAAGAATTTATTATTACTTTCCTACAAATTGATTTGATATCAAAAAATCCGCTGTGGCCACACAGTACTTCCCCGACTATAAATTTCATGGCCAGTTTCATCACTGTCTCATCTACTAAGCTTATCTCCCCGAGAGCTTAAAATTGATACTAAACTAGACATCATTTGTTGAAGAAACAATAGGGAATTTTTATTGGCCGGACATTTGTACTAAATCATCATTTTGGTAATTAATATCTTTTCAATTGTTTAAAATTAATAAATAAAAATGCAAATTAAGCGAGGGAAATTCAAAGTTCCAAAACGCAACACATTGGTTAAAACGAAACGTGACGTCAAATACTATGCCAACATGTGCGCACTGCTTACATTTGTATGGCATTGCAGGCTTTTGATTTAAAAATATAGTAATAACGTGTGTGCTGTAAATTCATTTATTGTTTTAGTGTAATTTTAGCATCCTAGTGAGATTATAAATCATTTAAGACAAAGTGGTTTGTAAAAGCACAGTCGGATAATCTGTCAAGAATAGATCCATTCATGATGTCGTCTTATTTTCTTTCAAATCCAAATTTTACGTTCGCTGAAGTAAAAAGAGTGAACACTGCTAAGTAATTATTCAATAATAACACATTATGTACGCTATTTTAATAAATACAACCCGAAATATGATGAGCAGTAAATATAACCTATAATTTTTGTTTATTTTAAAACGAACAAATGTTAAACGAAGCCACATACATACACTGTATTTTATTGCTAAAACTAATCACATATAATATTATTAATGATCTGTCAAGTTTATTATGATACTTCATCCCTTCTGATAACCTTACATCATTTCTTACGTATTTTAAAACCTGCCTGGATTGGAAAAAAGACTTTATCAGGTACATTTCTGATAGTATTTTGCATTCAGGCACAATGCAATATTTATAAACTGACTTTTGAGCTTTTTTAATACTGAAATAAGTTTAGAACAAAAATACCTGTAGTAAACAATGGACTGTAATGTCACTTGACATGTTATTTGACGTCAGCAATAGAGCGCGCGAAAATGGCGGCGTTTAAACAGCTCAAAATTATTCTCAATTTTAAATACTTTTTTAAACTTGATTACAGCACTTTTGAACATAATTTATATTTTTTACTATGTTATAACGATCTAAATCTCTAAGTATATGCTTCTATAATTTCTTTAGCATAATGTATTTATACTATTCCATTGTCGGCGCATTTCTCGGAATCTTTGGGACAACGCATTCCAGAACAGATTTCATTTATGGGCGTGTTTAGGCACAGTTCATATTACACCTATATGCTTACTCATTTGTATACAATCTGTATATGTTTATATTACGGATTGTTCAACTGAGATAATGCCACAAAATTTATACAGCTTGGTTGAAAATATTGACGACAGTTGAAAAGTAGAGCGTGCATGCAACTTTTTATGGCATCACAATTTATGGTTTGAAGTAATCCTTGGATTTGATGAGTCGACGATTTGTATTACGACATAACAGGATAAATTGCCTACAACGTGACATACTTGAAATATTCAACATAACAACAGTTTTTTACAACAAACTTCTAAAAAACAACCTACATCGATGAATAATGACGCTCAATTAATTACAAATGTTTGTTCGTGTTAATTAGAACATGAGTACACATAAAGCACAATTTTTAACTTTCTATGAATAGCAAGCAAAATTTGTTTACTGGAATTTCTCTTTATCATTTATAAAAAATCAGATGAAAAACGAAATTAGTAAAAAAAAACTACTGGTCAATTTGTTAACTAAGATTATTGTCAAATGAAAACGAAATTTTTCTCACGGTGTTGTAATTAGCTTGCTGCTAGGAAGCACTTTTACTTAAACATATATCTTACATTAATTATGATTATATATTAATATGTCATTGTGAATGAGAACAAATGTGTTCGCCAGTTTTAATCATGAAATAAACAATAATTGTTTGAGAACAAACGTGACTTACTTGTACATCATTGGATACCCAAGAGATTCTAAGAACCTGTCAAGTAAAATGCGCTTTTAGCCAAGTCGGTTGCTTTGGAAACAGTAGGCCATTATTCTTATACTACAACATTCCTAAATACTAATTTCCAAAATTCTACGACTACCAACTGATCTGAATTTATGCGCAAAATTAAAAAATAAATCCCTACTGAAGTGCACTTCCGGTTCAGTCTATTGTTATGAAAATAGTAGGCAATCATTCAGATGCTACAGAAGACTGAAATACCAAATTTCAATATTCTACACCTGATCGTTTCGAATTTATGCGAAAAATTCCAAAAGACTGTCAAGTAAAGTGCACTTCCGACTCGGTGGATCTCAATAAAAATTGGATATGAGCATCTAGACGGTATAATCGTCCTAAATACTGAATTCTAACAATCTACGTTCAATCGTTTTGGATTTATGCGGAAAATTCAAAGAATGTTTCGAGTAAAACAAGCCGAAAATAGTCATAATGGATTCAGGGATGCTCAAAACGAATATTTCCATCTGAATCTTGAAATGTGAATTTTGTCGGTTTCACTTTGTGCTTTGTACAAGTACAAATTTTTTAATTTTATTTTGAGCAAATTTCTATTGTTGCCTCCATTGCCAAACAAGATGTGAGATAAAAATAATAAGATCGTTGTGAACCGGAAGTAGTTCTATGAATCAAGTAGCAGAAAATGTACCTGTCGGCCGATGAAACAGGATGCAGTCTTACCAACAAAGAATAAAGAACACATACGTAAGAACATTAAAGAACATGAATGGAATATATATGGCTGTATTTATTTCTCTGTTATGTTTTTATGTGTTTTTGATTTGAAGTTATATAGTTGATGTCATACTTGCATATACATAAACCACAAACTAGACAAATGTAGTCTTATGCCTTCAGCGTTATTAATTATTATTATTGTTAGTGAAAAACGTAGAATAATGAACATCAATCTTCAAAGCAGCAAACATAGAAAGTAAATTTAAGAATAAAACTCAAAATTAAATTTGAAAAATCGTTCGTTTGTAACTAATTGAATTTTCTAAAATTTTCTAAAATCTGAATTGTTCATTTTGTTGTTACATATTTATAAATAAATAAATATTACTTCCCCACGCCCCTGTGTGTATTTTATTATTGACTAGCGCTCCAGCTATTTTGCAATATACATTGTTTATAGCATGTCGAGTTATATAATATGTGTATTTTAAGAAAATTTTATAACTTTAAAATCATTTAAGCCAAGTCCTCGTCAAGCCAATTATTATTTTAAATATTCTGAGACTGAGTAAAAACAGTGGCGTAATAAGAATCTCTTAATTCTCCTTTTAAAAACAAAATTAGACCAAATCTTTACTGCTGTTGGTAAACAATTATATAAATTAACATTCAGAGAGTTCTTTTTGGATTTTGTCAGCCTGAATCTTTGTGCCCGAATTGAGCCTGCATTCTGTGTATTATAATTATGAAAATTACTTTTATGTTTATAAATATAAGAGCATATGTGACAAACTACCCCATAAGATAATTCCATAATTCAAACGAGAATGGAAAAGACCGTAGTGAGTTGTTAATAAAGCTTCTAAGCTCATAATATCATAAAGTTTACGAAGTAGGAATATTACACTTGCAAGTTTCTTCGACAAAAAATAAGTGTGATCGTCTATTTTGACATACTCACCATTCGCCAAACTGTTGTTTGATGATATTACCATTTTTTAAGTAATTATAACTCGTCATAAGTAATCAACAATATTAAATTTTGTGCGTAAGCATAAGGAGTACGTAAAAATATAAACGTAAGAAATTATGTACGTTCACAGTGGTCGTAACGTAAAATATCAAAATAAAGTGTTTTTTTCATTTTACGTTGGTACAAATTAAGGTTATTGATGTATTGTGTTGGTTTCTCTGACTGTCATTTTCAAATATTCTGTTGATTTCGATTGTCTGTTTCGTATTTACTGTTTTTCTTTGGTTTTTAATAGTTTAGAGTTTAGTTTGTTTTGTTTTATTGTATGATGTCTGAAAAAGATTTTGCGATTGTTTCGTTATTATTGAAACTGCGTTGTAAAAGTCGCCAACGAGAGAAATATTAAGACGAGTAGGAAATTGTTGTTTTATTTATTAATAATTCTATGTCAATCATATTTAAAGCAAGTTTCAATCCAGGGTGTTGTCAACTGTCAGATGAAAATATGTGTTTAAAGTTGACGCATGCGCTATTAGTTGTTTTGTACGTAAACATAACATAAAGTTGAATTTATCTCAACTTTACGTTTTTATTACCTCTTATGTCAATACATAAACGTAATAAATACGTAAGAGTATTGTGAACACGGGCATTGAAATATAGTATTTCAACTTTACGTTTATGTTTACGGTTACGTACTCTTACGTTTACGCACTTTGTGAATTGGCTGACAATAATTGCTTAAACTATAATTCAAAACATCAATCCATTTTTGACTGCTATATCAAAAAGAAATTGGAGTTAATTAATTTGTTTTCAGTCTAGACTAAATTTGTTGATATTGTATTTATATCAGTTATAATTTTGGTCGTCAAAAAACAATTAATTGATACAAGTATCAAAGTAATCAATACTTATTTTGTACCTTCAATAACATATTAAAATTCTTTATCATGTACAATTAATTTTAAATAACTTTTCAAATTCATAACCTTGGAGCAAATTTTTTTCCTAGAATAATTTTAAATTTATCAATTTGATGTGATACAAACATAAAACAAAACACCTTCTAGAATTGTATACAAATAACGGGTAAATCAATAAAAAACTGATTGAATAGCTACAGGCTACAATAAAAATTTACAGTATATTGAATACTGACATTGTAATACATCCTTGCTATTTATTCATTTATTTTACTTGAAAAAACAATTGGAAAAGTTTTATTCTACAAATTTCTGTACACATGCTCAGAATAAATAAAAATTTAGCTGTTTTAATTGTTTTTTACTTACTTGTACAAAGCAACAAACTTTTTTTGAATTTTTGCATAAATATAGAATGATTCGCCATAGCATATTGAAATTTCGTATAAAGAACTTCTATAACATCTTATTGTACATCTTGCATTATGATTGCGATCGACTAAACCGGAAGAGCACTTTATTCGAAACATTTTTTGAATTTTCCGCATAAATCCAAAACGATTGAACGTAGATTGTTAGAATTCAGTATTTAGGATGATTATACCGTCTAGATGCTCATATCCTATTTTTATTGAGATCCACCGAGCCGGAAGTGCACTTTACTTGACAGTCTTTTGGAATTTTTCGAATAAATTCGAAACGATCAGGTGTAGAGTAAATTTGGTATTTTAGTCTGCTGTAGCATCTGAATGATTGCCTACTATTTTCATAACAATAGACTGAACCGGAAGTGCCCTTCAGTAGGAATTTATTTTTTAATTTTGCGCATAAATTCAGATCAGTTGGTAGTCGTAGAATTTTGGAAATCAGTATTTAGGAATGTTGTAGTATAAGAATAATGGCCTACTGTTTCCATAGCAACCGACTTGGCTAAAAGCGCATTTTACTTGACAGATTCTTAGAAACTTTTGGGTAAATCCAAAACGATTAACTGTAGAACTATGAGATTTTATGTTTGATTGTATATTCAATGATGTACAAGTAAGTCACGTGATGTTTACGTTAGATTTTTTTTTTAATGTGTTAATGGTCTGATTTAGCACAAAATTTTTCACATATCATAAACCACGGAATGTTTGCATAAGATTCGATCATTTTCCGCGTTATGAACAGATAGTACTAGAGAATATTTTGTTCACGGTGCATTTCCGAAACTTTCTCATGAAGTTTCGTAAAATAATAGCCTCGAACTAAAATTTAATGCGTCACCCAAAACATGAATTTAAATCCAGTCAATCATTCTATAAAAGATATTTTTTTACCATTTAATTGAAATTAGGTTACCAGTCATGAATTTTAATAGCATCATTGAATGTTAGAATAGCTTATAGCACATATAAGTTTCACCAGCAATAATTATTATAAAAAAATAGTAATAAAATAATTTAAAATGCATTTCTATCTCAGGTCAAAATTAATAAACAAAACGTCGTATTCAAGGTTTAAATTACTTCGATTTTAATTATTTTACAGTTAACAAACAGTAATAATTACTAAATAACTATGTTTTGATATCATCGTATCGCGGATTGAGTTTTTTTATTTCTTGTAATATTTTTTTTCAAACTGTCTAATAATGTTTTTTTTTTCAGTATTAAGTCAAATATTAACGACAAGATGTTCTTATAATCCACACAGCAATTCATTTTTGGGTCCTTCAGATCATAGAGAAGCCTATTTCAACGGATCAGCCTATATTCGATTATGGAACACTATTTCTCTGCAAAAACATACAGGGCTTAGTTTTAGAACGTGCAATGGTTAGTATATATAATTATCTATGCATAATTTACAATGTGCGTAAGCATAAGGAATACGTAAAAACGTAAACGTAAGAAATTATGTACGTTCACAGTGGTCGTAATGTATAATATCAAAATAAAGTGGTTTTTTCATTTTACGTAGGTACAAATTAGGATTATTGATGTATCATCAAATATTCTGTTGATTTCGATTCTGTTTCGTGTTTACTGTTTTCTTTGGTTTCACTTTTAGCAGTTTGGAGTTTAGTTTGTTTTGTTTTATTGTATGATGTCTGAAAAAGATCTTGCGATTGTTTCGTTATTATTGAAACTGCGTTATAAAAGTTGCCAACTTAAGAAATATTAAAACGAGGAAGAAATTGTTGTCTTTTTTATTAATAATTCTCTGTCAATCATATTTAAAGCAAGTTTTGATCCAGGGTGTTGTCAACTGTCAGATGAAAACATGTGTTTAAAGTTGACGCATGCGCTATTAGTTGTTTCGTACGTAAACATAACAAAGTTGAATTTATCTCAACTTTACGTTTTCATTACATAAACATAAACGTAAGAAATACGTAAAAGTATTGTGAACACGAGCATTGAAATACAGTTTATGTTTACGGTCACGTACTCCTTACGTTTACGCACATTGTATCAAATATTTTGAAATTCAAGTTTAAATTGTTTTTCATCATAATTTTATAATTTTCAGGGGGAGAACTTTTTTCGCAAATAGTTAAAAAAACAGAAAACATTATAAGAATATCTGTAGCAGCTAATGGCTTAGAATTTGAAGCAGGGCAGGCCTCAGCCAGATACAAAGCCAAAATTGCGGCCCACTTACTGGACAACAGATGGCATACAGTCAATTTACAATACCAGTTGGGCAATTTAACGTTATCCGTTGACGAACAGACAGAGGTATATTGTCTAACAATTTTTAAATGATTTTATTGACATTTTATAATTTATTTTTCAGCTTATAGCCAATAAAACTTTTAACACGGAACTATTAACAAACACTGAATTATCTAGTGAAGGTGCTGTACTAATAGTGGGGCAGCAATTTTCTGGATGTATATTAGAGGGACCATCAATAGTTTTCAATATTAAAAATAATAATACTTATAATACTTATTTTGGTCCCTGTCCGCTATCAAAAAACGATTGTAAGTAATTAATGAATTGTGTTGCTTCGCTGAACACTTTCCTGAAAGTTACTCAATCTGCGTTGCAATTTTGTACGCTTTTTTGCTACCTTTTCTCAATTGCATATTTTGGCAGGTACTGTTCGTCCTGTTCAAACTGATTATTGTTTGAATGATCCATGTTTACAACAAGGAGAATGTATTTCCAGAGCAGATAGATATGAATGCAAATGTGCTCCAAGGTACTCAGGAAAAAATTGTGAAATTGATAATGGGCCGGTCTGCAACAAAAACCCTCCTCAGTGTAAGAATGGAGCAACCTGTACTGAAGATAAGCAAGGAGATTTTCAGTGTCACTGTTTATCCGGATTTACAGGTAACTGACCAATCAATTGCAAAAACAGTTGTTATAAAACATATTTTAGGAAAATACTGCGAAACGGAAATCCACCACCTTTGTGAGCCATTTTCTTGCGTCAACAATGGATCGTGCCACGTAATCCCCGGAACAAGTGAAGCAATTTGCGATTGTCCCCCCGGATTCACGGGCCCCAAATGCGAAACTGATGTCAACGAATGCAATCCCAACCCTTGTGAAAATGGCGGCAGGTGCATTGATGGGGTGAATAACTTTACTTGCAATTGTGCCTACACAGGCTACGAAGGCCGCAGATGTGAAATAAATATCAACGAATGCCTCACAAACCCTTGTCAAAATGGAGGCATTTGCTTCGATAATTACGGGTACTATACTTGTCAATGTCAAGATGGATTTGGAGGGGAAAATTGTGATCAGAATTTGAATGAGTGTGTGTCCATGCCCTGTCAAAATAGAGGGCTGTGTTTGGATAAAGTCGGAGGATATGAATGTGATTGTCCTAATGGATTTTCAGGGGAGAATTGTGAGCTGGCGGTTTGTAATGGAGTGCAATGTGCCCCTAATTCGGAGTGTGACACCAAAACCGGAAATAGGTGTGTCTGTAAGCTAGGATATCAAGGTATGAATTTTAGCACAAAGAAAGTAGCTTGAGCTACTTATTTTTTGGTAGAAAAAAGTTGTAATTTTAATAGTACACAGTAATGATCTTTTTGTCAAATTCAAGCTATTATTATTTCAGGAGAGTATCCGAACTGCAATTTAGAAGGTGGTGCATGTATACACCATCCTTGTTTAAATGGTGGGACCTGCAATAATTATTTAGACACATTCAATTGTACCTGCCTACCTGGATATTCTGGTAAATATTTATTTTCAACTGATTATACTTGCTTTGCATTATAAGCTTTAATAATTTTCCATTTTCTCTTGGTTTCTTTGCACGTTTCTCCTTATTTTCTATTTGTGGAACTGGAACGGCTTTAATTAGGCAATATTTGTGATATTTTCAACAATCCCTGCTATCCAAATCCGTGTCAAAATGAGGCTTCTTGCATTGAAAATCAGTTTTCATATAAATGTATTTGTCCTGAAGAGTACACTGGGAAAAATTGTAATCGGTTTGTTCAGTGCAATGATGAACCGTGTCAGCATGCTGTTAACTGTCAAGATTTTGTGAGTACTTTCTGTTTACGCTTTCAGTGTTTGTTTCTGTCACATTTTGATGTAAAGCTACGTCTTTTTCCGAACTCACAGCGCAAAAGCTAATAACTACTACTAAAAGCAAACAGCGTGACAACGCAGTATAAATACCCGCTCTGTTATAGTTGAATATTCTCAGACGTAGATCTACGTCAAAAGCTTGTTCTTTGTGCTGAGATGGCTTTTATTTTCAAATAAAGTGAATAGGGAATATGGATGAAATTTAAATTTGGTTCAAATACTTTTATTGGCCGAACATTTGTACTAAACCATCATTTTGGTAACTAATATATTTTCAATTGCTTAATTAAGCGAGGGAAATTCAAAGTTCTAAAACGCAACACCATTGGTTAAAGCGAAACGTGACGTCAAATACTATGCCAACAGGTGCGCACTGCTTACATTTGTATGGCATTGCAAGCTTTTGATTAGAAAACATAGTAATAACGTGTGTGTTGTAAATTCATTTATTGTTTGAGTGTAATTTTAGCATCCTAGTGAGATTATAAATGATTTAAAACAGTGGTTCTGTAAAAGCACAATCGGATAATCTGTCAAGAATAGATCCATTCATGATGTCGTCTTATTTTCTTTCAAATCCAAATTTTACGTCCGCTGAAGTAAAAAGAGTGAACACTGCAAAGTAATTATTCAATAATAGCACATTATGTACGCTATTTGAATAAATACAATTCGAAATATGATAAGCAGTAAACATAACCTATAATTTTTGTTTCTAAAACGAGCAAATGTCAAACCGCATACATGTACTGTATTTTATTGCTAAAACTAATCACATATAATGTTATACATGATCTGTCAAGTTTATTATGACACTTCATCTCTTCTGATAACCTTACATCATTTCTTACGTATTTTAAAACCTGCCTGGATTGGAAAAAAGACTTAATCAGGTACATTTCTGATAGTATTTTGCATTCAGGCACAATGCAATACTTATAAACTGACTTTTGATCTTTTTTAATACTGAAATAAGCTGAGAACGAAAACACCTGTAGTAAACAATGGACTGGAATGTCACTGGACATGGTATCTGACGTCATCAATAGAGCGCGCGAAAATAGCGGCTTTTAAACAGCTCAAAATTATTCTCAATTTTAAATATTTTTTACTATGTTATAACGATATAAACAGTGAATTAAAAATATAAAATAAATTCATTAATATACCCTATTGTGATATTCTTACTAACACAATAATTTTTTCCTGCACTCAACTAACACTTGGTACTTGGATGGCACAGATGGGCGGATTTTTTTGCACTTGTGCTGCCGGATGGACTGGTGACACGTGTGACATAAGCACCAATCATTGCATCTCATTTCCCTGTCAATTTGGTGCCACGTGTATCAATACACGTGACCGCTATTATTGTAGATGCTCACCCGGTTATACAGGTATTTTTAAAATCGCTTAAATTATTCAAGAATAGTTCGCCAACTTTAATAAAATTCATGAATTGATCGACAACAGTTCGCAAACTATTTGGCAATTATTCAACAACAGTTCACAAAGTACTTAACAAATAGATTGACCCAATTTTCACCTTCATATCTGCTGAAAACTTGTGGACATTCAATTATAAGTTAAACCACAAGCAGGGCTCTTCGATCGTAGGGCTTTTTCAATTATTTATATACAGAAATTTATGTTTATCGTTGTGCCAATTCACAATGTGCGCAAGCATAAGGAGTACGTAAAAACATAAACGTAAGAAATTATGTACGTTCACAGTGGTCGTAACGTAAAATATCAAAATAAATTTGATTTCGATTCTGTTTCGTGTTTACTGTTTTTCTTTGGTTTCACTTTTAACAGTTTGGAGTTTAGTTTGCTTTGTTTTATTGTATGATGCCTGAAAAAGATCTTGCGATTGTTTCATTATTATTGAAACTGCGTTATAAAAGTCGTCAACGAAAGAAATATTAAGACGAGGAATAAATTGTTGTTTTTTTAATCATAATTTTACGTCAATCATATTTAAAGCACGTTTCGATCCAAGGTATTGTCAACTGTCACATGAAAACGTGTTTAAAATTGACGCATGCGCTATTAGTTGTTTCGTACGTAAACATAACATAAAGTTGAATTCATCTCAACTTAACGTTTTCATTACGTAGCTCTTATGTCAATAAACGTAAGAAATACGTAAGAGTATTGTGAACACAGGCATTGGAATACAGTAGTTCAACTTTACGTACATTGTGAATTGTCACTTATAGTTCAATATGAACACAAAATGAAACGTTTAAAATATAAGCAAACTCTGTTATGACCAACGTTATTTTTCTTATTATATAATAATAGAATATTTTTGAATTACAGGCAAAAATTGTCAGCAAAATATAAATGAATGCATGTCAATGCCATGTCAAAATGGTGGACTGTGCATTGATGAAGTGAATGGATTTAAATGCAATTGTACCAAAGACTTTATGGGAACATTATGTGACAAGCAATACGACATTTGCGAATTTTTAAAACCTTGTAAAAACAATGGAACTTGCCTTACTATTAACAGACGAGATTTCACATGCAATTGTTTAAATGGTAAAATTTTTTAAACATAATTTTTCTTTATTTTATTCACGGTATGTTATTATTTAGGATTTACTGGAAAATCATGTGAACAAGACATTGATGATTGTCAATACAATACTTGTCCAGAAGGACGAATTTGTAGGGACTTGATAAATGATTTTATATGTGAATGTCCTGAAGGATATACTGGAGAAAATTGTGTAGCAGATCCTTGTTTACCAGATTTATGCAAAAATGGAGGCGTTTGTCATGCTAGTCCGGAAGGAGTTGCTTACTGCGTGTGTGCAAAAGGATATACAGGTAATAAAATATCATGGAAACGATTGGCATTATTGTAATCAAGGTATCAAGGGTGTTAAAAGGACAATAATGCCTGAAGTCAACAGTGTAGTATCCAAGAGCCTCCGGCTCGAGGTGTGTACGTCGACCGTAGGCATTATCATCCGTTCAACTCCCGTGGTGCCTTCAATGTTTAATGTCCGACTAATGTATTATTTCAATCAAAATTTTTAGCAATGTATGTTTGATTTCAGGGAATTTTTGCGAACATGATATTGATGAATGTCAAGGTCCAATCCCAGCGTGCAAAAATGGAATTTGTGTCAACAAACCTGGAGGGTTTGAATGTTATTGTAAACCTGGATTTACCGGAGAAACGTGTGACCTGGATTTCAATGAGTGTCTGTCGCAGCCTTGTAGACATAATGCTACTTGTATTAATAAAATTAATAATTATGAATGTGTCTGCACTCCTGGATACACAGGTGAATAAATATTCCAAATTACGTCAAATTTTAATTGAATAAATTTTGAAATTTAGGAAAAGACTGCGATGAAGATATTAATGAATGTGAGAGCTCTCCATGTTATGGAAATTCCAGATGTCTTGACTCAATAGCTTCATTTACTTGTATTTGTGAGCCAGGATATACGGGACATCTATGCAATATTAATATTGACGATTGTGAGGTAAATAGATTCTTAATTCAGCTTCTTTTGAATGTTGCTATTAAATTTTTGATTTTCAGTCTTCTCCGTGTTCAAACGGAGGTCATTGCATGGATGGCCTCAATAACTATACCTGCGACTGTTCTGACACCGGATATACAGGTGCTCATTGTGAAATCAACATTGATGACTGTATAAACAGTCCTTGTAAAAATGGAGCAAGTTGTATTGACAGAGTCAAGGATTATTCTTGCGACTGTTTCCCAGGTTATACTGGAAAAAACTGTGAAATTGATATTGATGAATGTGATAGTTCACCCTGTCAAAATATGGGAACTTGTTTACAACGATCAAACACTTCTTTGTATGAGGCACCAGCTGGTTACAACTTACCTGCAATTTTTTCACAGAATTTTTCGTTTGATATCGCTAGTGGGTTAGTACAATTTCTCAATAAATAAGTCTGGTTATATTTACTACTATAATATTTCAGGTATGAATGTATTTGCATCGATGGAGTCACAGGCCGTGACTGTGAAATTGACATCAATGAATGCGACAGCTTCCCTTGTCAAAAGGGCAGTACTTGTAGGAACCTCATCGGAACTTTCAAGTGCGAATGTGAAGAAGGCACCGAGGGACAATTTTGCGAAATAGAAATCAATGAATGTGAAAGATATTCCCCGTGCGTACACGGAAATTGTATCGATATGAAAGCAAACTATTTCTGCGATTGCCAACAAAATTACGGCGGCAAAAACTGTTCCGTAGAGTTAAAAGGCTGTGAAGAGAACCCTTGTAATAATAATGGAACTTGTAAACCATACGTTGAAAATGAAAGGGACCATAAATTTAACTGCACTTGTCCGAACGGTTTTCATGGGGAAAAATGCGAAAAAGTTACCACAATGTCCTTATCGGAATCGTCATACATTGTTGTAAATACGAGCAGAGATGAAGGATATGATATTCAGTTTAGATTCAAAACTACTTTAGGGGATGGAATGTTAGCAATTGGAAAAGGATTAACTTATTATTTTCTAGAACTTGTTAATGGAAGATTGAATTTGCATTCTAGTTTACTTAATAAATGGGAAGGTGTTTTTATCGGCTCTGGACTCAATGACAGTCAATGGCAAAAAGTAAGTTGATAAATTGTAATTGTATTTTGATTTAATTTATTTGATTTTAGGTCTTTGTTGCAATAAATACATCTCATTTAGTATTAGCAGCCAATGAAGAACAAACAATATACCCCATAAATTTAAATGAAGGATCAAACACAACACACACCAGTTTTCCAACAACTTATTTAGGTAAATCGGTGCCTGAATTGAGTAGTGGGGTTGCACACGCCCGCTCACCTTTTATTGGGTGCACAGAAGACATAATTATCAATGGCGAATGGGTAATTAATTATATTACAATATACAATATAATATTAATTTATATTATATTGTAGGTTTTGCCCCAAAATACAACTTGGATGACAATTGTAGATGTTGACGTAGGGTGTTCCAGAACTGAACAATGCAACCCGAATCCCTGCTATTCTGGAGGAAGGTGTACCGATAAATGGAAGGACTACAGTTGCACCTGCGAGAGACCTTTTTTGGGGCACCAGTGCCAACACAGTAAATTCAATTTTCTCCTATTATTTGCTTATTAAATAATATAATATTTATTTTAGATTACACGGCAGCAACTTTCGGTTATGAAAACATAACAAATTCTTTAGTAACAGTATACGCTTATGATAACTGCCGAAGAGCAGTCCGATCGATTGTGGATATTTCAATGTTTATTCGGACAAGACAAAATGCCGGCCAAATATTTTACTTAGGCTCATCTTTAAGCGGAACTGTATCAAATGACGACAATCACATTTCCGCTAAATTAGAATCTGGAGAATTATTAGTCAGTATTCTTTTTAATGGTACTCCTGAATCGTACACTGTTAGCGGTGTCAAACTTGACAATGGTTTCGACCATCTAATACAGGTAATGTGCTGAAGGCATGCATGCACAATTCTAATTTACATTTTCGTTTAATTTATAAGATGACCAACTTTATCTTTTAAGAAATACACTGCGCATGTGCAGTGAAGAGTGTTCAAAGCTGCAGTTGTCAGACATCGCATCTTTTAAAATTTCATCGTATTGTTATTTTCACAAATTTTATTGCAAATAATTTATTAACACAAGTTACAGTACCAGTATTTAATTTATAAACTCGTATGTTCACAATATCGCGCACAGTTACTCGTACTGAATCACTGAATGAAACACTGAGGCCTGGTTGCATGAACGTGCATCTACTAAAGAGTTCTTTCAAATCGAATATATTCGTCAAATCAGTTGCTTAGCATTGCTGTCAAAAATTCGATTTGATATTGTTCATTTTTGAAGAACTCTATAGTTAATGAACGTTCATGCAACCGGGCATAACTGAATCAATTCCTCTCCTAGCTAACGCTCTTGTATACCTAAGCCGACAATGGGCCAACATTCAATTGTTTAACAATTGTTGCCTGGCAACCACCAAACATCTAGTGACCATAACCTGTCAATCATGTCCGACAATTGAACATCGACCTTGTCAGTACTAACTAGGATTACAGTTACAGCGAATTCAAATAAATAATTATGTGACCTAATTACTACAAATATTTCATATTTGTGACACTGCTTCCTCCTCATGATTTGTCGTCCTTGGTACGGCCACAACCTGTTTCCATGAACGACTTTTGGTTTGCCGCTTCTGCCCCTCCGTATCCGGAATACAACGTCGTTCAAACACTCTATGACCTCGTCCAGTCCCTCCCAGTGTCTCTGCTATTTGGGACACTTTCCTCTTCTTCTTCTGGGGTTGTAGAACCACACCAACTTCGCCTTGCATCGATAGTACGGATTCATCTTGCTTGATTTCTTTGATTCTAGCCAGATTTCTAAAATCACTGAAAAGATTCTGTTCTTCAAGTGAAATCATCTCATCGGAGCTGAGGTTTTCTGGATCATTATCATCAGTCACTTCCGTTCTTATTTGTCGACAATAGAGAGGTATTTCTTCTTCCTTGTCAACCCGCAAGACGTCACCCTTCAAATCCAGGACACAACCAAAGTCTCGCAGGAACTCGACACCCAGAATGCAGTCATCCATGATTGCAGCAATGAATGCTTGGTGCTTTTTCTTCAAATTGCCAATTGTAAATTCAAGCTTCTCTACACTGAGTATTGGTATTCTTTCCCCATTTACTGTCTTTAGTAAAATCCGCTGGGTCTGGGCACGTTTGCTTGGAATTTGTCTTATTTTTGCAAAGACTTTTGGATGCACAACGGTGACAGTTGCTCCAGTATCAAGCACCATTTTATATGGTACACTCTCCACGAATCCTTTCACGGTTGGATTGGTTCGAATTCTCCGCACTTGGAGATCAATAAGCTTGGAACTCTTGATGGGGGATCCCGCCAGCTTCTGCTTTACTGGTCTGGTAAATTTGATTTTTGCTGACGATGTGTTCGTACCATAATCAACGGTGTGCCTCGTACGACAGTTCGCTCGAAGATGTCCTTCCTGACCATACTGCCAGCATTTCATTCTTCATAATCTGGGTAATTCCGGCCGTCCAGATGATGTATCCATGCCATAATTAACAGTATGCTTGGTACGGCAATCTATTTGAATATGGCCCTCCTTGCCAACGCCAGCATCTAATTCTTCTTCTCAGTCCAGGTGAGGTCGGTACAAATCGAGAAGAAGATCGTTCTCGCTCGCGACTCCCTGTATAAGTCGTAGTCCTTTTCATCTCGGACTCTTCCTCATCTCACTCTTTTTGCCAATCTTGACGCCTTCGTGGCCGTCTCAATTTCCAGGGCCTTCGTTAGCGCTTCTCTCACTCGCCCAATCTCGTCGTCGCTGATGCCGTCCATAAATTGTCTGACTGCTACATATTCCTGTGTTGAGCCAGGACAATTTGTAAAAGCTTTCCTGGCCAGTCTCTGCACAGCATACGCAAACGCAGTCAAATCCTCCTTATGCAGTTGTGTGCGGTTTCGTAGTTGTCCATGAAGTAATTCTTTCATGTGCTCCTCCCCGAAGCGTAGTCTCAATTCAGATGTCAGTTTCTCATAATCTAGGCGTTTTTGTTCGGACAGTCTTGAGAATACTGCTAATGCTGAGTTTCGAAGCATTCCAGCCAAAACAATAGCTCTCTGCTCCATATTCCAGCCATTATTCTTTGAAATGAGCTCAAATTGAGCAAAATACTCATCCCAAGATGTCTTGCCATCAAACGGCGTCGGTTTCAGAGTGAAATTGGATGTAAATCCTCTTGGTGTAGATGCTGGAACATTTTCTATCCGACTGCGCCATCACTATTAAGACTGAGACACTGCATTTTCTCGGTGACAATAGAGTCCAATTTCGTTTCCAACTCACGTTCAACTTGCAAGACTGGATGTTCAACTTGCTTAAATTGATCACCGAATTGCATAACTTGACGCTTTACTCCCATGAGATCCTCATCTATCTCCTGAATCTTACTCGTTATACTTTCGTTCTGCTCCGAAATCATCTTCTTCAACTCGGTAGCCATTTCTTCTGTTGACTCTTTCACTATTTTTATCTCTTTAGCTACTGCGCCTTTCACTGTTTTTAGTTCGGTGGAAATACCTTCTGTAGATTCAGCAATCCTCTTCTCCAAGGTCTTCAAACCTCCTGTAGAGTCAGACATTTTCTTCTTCATAGATGCCGCCGACGCTTTATGCTCAGCTGCCGAAGTCTTCATGAATTCCATCATCATTTTCAGCTGATCTTGCATCTCACTGGTATCCATGCTTCTTGTCTTGGGTCCCAATACAAATTTGAACACTTCACAACACTGCAACCTAATTCACTCTTCGTCGTCCGGACCCAAAATTATTTCCACTTGATTTCTCAGGATCCCACTTCTGACACTAATTTGTCACAAATTTCAATATGAATAATTTATTAAAACAGGTTACAGTGTAAATCTTCACTTTACAAACTCGTATGTTCGCAATATTGCGCACAGTTACTCGTACTGAATCACTGAATGAAACACTGGCTGAATCAATTCCTCTCCTAGCTAACGCTCTTATATACCTAAGCCGACAATGGGGCAACACTCAATTGTTTAACAATTGTTGTCTGGTAATCACCAAACATCTAGTGACCATAGCCTGTCAATCATGTCCGACAATTGAACATCGACATTGTCAGTACTAACTAGGATTACAGTTACAACGAATTCAAATAAATAATTATGTGACCTAATTACTACAGATATTTCATATTTGTGATATTATTGTCTAAAATTAACAGATACAAAGGAATATGAACTTTGACGTTTCAGAAATACAGAAATATTCTAGATGACAAAATATCGATATGCACATGCGTTCATTTCTCATTTAATTTATATTCGTGCGTCTGCATGCCACATTTAAAAATAGCTAAATGAGAATTAAATGAAGATGAAAATTTAATGTTAACGTAAATGAAAATGGCTGCATGAATCCGTCTTAAATTTTACAATGTACAACAAACATTACTTAAATCAAAGCAAATATATTTATATCGCCAAGAAACAATTTCATACTAATTACTCAAATATTTTGTAGGTGATTCGAAACGTAACTTTAGTACAAGTTAAATTAAATGGAACGGAATATTTCCGTAAGACTATCGGTGGTATAGGCCAACTAGATGCGCAAGTTTTGTATCTAGGAGGAATCCCTGAATCAAAAAGACCTGTGAGGCAAACTGATATAGCTGGTTTAAGAATGGATACAACTACTTCTACTACAGGGCCTTCGGCGTTTACATCGCCCAGCGTAAACTTCAAAGGAATCATTCAAGATGTGCAAGTACGTGAAAATAAATTTAGCTGTATTAAAACTATCATGATTTTGAATATTGCAGATAAGCAATGGAACGCGTAAAATGGTGGTCGAATTTTTCCCGCTACAAGTCAACGACATAGAAATACCTATACCATTTGGAAAAGTGTCATTTGATAATACAACTTTGTTGAATGGCATAATATCTGACGATTTATGTCGAAATAATCCTTGTGAACACAACGGTACTTGTTCTGTTACTTGGAATGATTTTAAGTAAGTCTTGTTTATATTTTTTTATCAATCAAATAATGTACTAAATTTTAGATGTAAATGCACTCGAGGTTTCAAGGGAAAAACATGCTCCGAGCAGGAATTTTGTGAAATGAAAGGATGTCCGGAAAAATCAGAATGCAAAAATTTGGAAGATGGTTATGAATGTATAGCAAATTCTACTTTTACTGAAAAAACCAGGCCCCTAGCTTATACTTTCCTAACAACTATTGAGGATTCTCGCCCTATTTTTGACACCATAGAAATCAATTACAGAACAAAAATTGGAGGAACAATTATGTTCGTCCATTACGAACAAGATTACTTTTTTATATTTGTGAACAAAGATGAAGTTACAGTCCAGTGGAACTTGTTAGGAAGACCGGAATCTCATAGATTTCATAAAGACAATCAAGACGGAGATTGGAATACTCTATATTTTACAGTCCGAGATATTATGTTTTATGGAGGATTTAAAGAAATAGTTTTAGATGATATTGACATCTCAAATATTATTGTCAATGATTTTAATGTGACAGCCTTCAGCGAATTATTTATTAGAGGAACTATTTATTTAGGAGGTAGCGACAAAAAATCGTATGAATTTTTAAGCCTCCATAATCAATATCAAAAATATAATGCCGCAAGTTATATTACAAATAACAGTGTGACGGAATCTAACACAATAGATTTACCTATTAACACCTTGGCAACAGAATTACCCCTAACAGAAAATATTCGAGATAAATTCAAAGGTTGTTTAGGGGAAATCAGAATAGGAGACCTCCTCCTATCTTACTTCACAACAGAAGCAATTTATTCTAATAATTATACAGCTAAAGAATTCTTTTCTTTAAGTCAAAATAGCACACATTCTGTAGGCTGTCAAGTCTGTTTTGACGACGATTGTTTAAATGCAGGACATTGTTTGGATGCAGAAAACAGTTACAGTTGCAATTGTGCTCCTGGATATGCAGCAGAAGACTGTTCTGTGAATATCGATGAATGTTTGGAAAATAAGTGTCAAAATAATAGTACTTGTGTTGATGGAATTGCTAATTTCACTTGCGTTTGTCAAAATGGCTACGAAGGATGGTTGTAAGTAAAAGCAAGGTTAATAAATAAATAATATTGATACTATTTATAATTTTTTAGATGTGATAGCGAAATAGATGAATGCCAAAGTAATCCTTGTAGAAACGGAGGAACTTGTAGAGATCTTTTGGCAAATTATGAATGCTATTGCACCGATGATTTTGTCGGGCAACAGTGTGAGGCAAGAAGATTGATAACATGCGAAAATCACCCTTGTCGGAATGGATCAACATGCATTGATGGACCAAGTAAAAAATGTTAATAACAAGTTCTCCCCTAATTTAATCATTTCAATTTTCAGATAAAGAAACTCAAAATAATTTTACGTGTTCTTGTACGGAAGGAATGGTAGGAGCATTATGCGATACTCCTTTCTGTTTTGTTGAGCAATGCAAGCATGGTTTCTGCAATATTTCCGGAATCAAACCGTTTTGCCAATGTGACAGAGGCTACGCTGGCAAATTATGCGAAGAAGACATTGATGACTGCATTTTAGCGACTGGAGATAGTCCGTGCCAAAATGGTGGACTATGTATTGATGAAGTTGATAAATATAGCTGCAATTGCACCAATACAGGTAAAATTGCTTGCAATTTATTTGATTTTTTGTTAATTATTGCATTTTAAGGATATAAGGGACTTCTCTGCGAAATAGATGTGGATGAATGTGAAGATGAATACGATTACATTTGCGGAAATAAAGAAAACGAATGTGAAAACACACCAGGAAGCTTCATTTGTCACTGTCCACAATATTTTTGCGGTATTCATTGCGCCTTACCAGATCCATGCCGGATAGAACCTTGTGGAGAACGTGGTACCTGTATTACAACATGTAAAACTGAATCAACCTTTTTATGTAATTGTTCTACTGGATATTATGGCTCATACTGCAACGAAACCGTGGTAAATATATTCAATAATTAATAGTTATATTTTATTTTATTGTAATACTTCCAGGTGTCAAAAGGAATATCGGACGACTCAGTAAACATCGCCCTGATAGTAATTCCAATAGTTGCAATTTTACTTCTCGGAGGAGCAGCAGGCTTGGCAGTCCTAATCGCAATGGCTCGAAGTAAAAGAGCAACTAGAGGAACATACAGCCCAAGTGCTCAAGAATTTTGCAATCCTCGAGTAGAACTAGATCACGTATTGAAACCACCGCCTGAAGAGAGACTCATATAGTTTTTACGTTACCAAAAGACTGCAATTTTATTTATTAACATTCCACGCAGTTATGACAGCTAGATTTTGATTTGTATATATTATTTTATGTTTACAAAATATTTTTATATCTTTTTATTTAAAGTATCTGCAAAAATTAGTACAAAAGTGATTATCTGTCATCATTTTTCTCAAAATTGTATTCAGATTTTGCATTTTAGAATGAGATATTGTTAATATTTGTTGTTAGACGTAAATTGTGAAAAAAATTCCGTCCGATTGTGTATATTGTATTAGAATAATCCGTCCACGGCTTTGTAATATTTTAACTTTTTTACATTTCTTTTATATTTATGAATATATTAACAATATTTCAAAGATAATTATGACAATAAAATAAACTCAAAAGTATGCATTCTTCATTTTGAACTTAATTTAGACTTACCACTTTAAAGCATCCCTTAAATCTTTTGTTTTTCAATTGAATTCCTCTGCACTATATTTAAACATCAAGAAAGCAAGCCACAAAAACACTTAAAAACTCTCTGAACTACTAATTGATATCTTGAACCAACTTAAACATGTCTGACAAGCGATGCACTCTGTTTATTGTACAAATAAAATTTATATAGTAGTCGAAATTCAACCGTGAATCATTATATTGCTAAGTTTGGACGTTATTGAATTCAATCTTCCACCCCCGGGGGTTCCAGGTAAAATTAACTTTCACATTTTTTTTATCTTTGTTTGCGTTATTCTATCTTCAAATTATTGTTCTACAATTACCAAAATAGTGTGTTTTTCTTTCATTTTGTTTCGGGTTTATATCATAATTTTTGACTTTGGGTCTGTTTGTACTCCAGTTGGTCTCCTACTTGTGCATAAATATTGTGGGCCAAAAGAAACCAAGTTGGTACAAAATTAGTTGTTTGTTATTATTCGCAGCGAGTTAACGAGTTTTATGGTAAGCAATTCTCAATATTAGAATATAAGCCATAATTCACAATGGGCGTAGCATAAGAAGTACATAACATAAATCTTATGCGTGTTCACATTGAGCATAGCATAAGTAAATCATAAAAATTATTTTATAGGGATATTGCGACCCGAGTTGGTTATAAAATATAGGTACTTTTAGTTTTTAGTATCTGTCACAATTTAAATCACTTGTTCTCAACAACGCTTTGCTTTATTTTTGTTTTGATTCGATTATTTTATCAAAACAGATTTTTTAAAGACTCCTTTTGTTCAAATTTTATATTTGAAAATATCTTTCATTGCTTTTGGTTTTGTTTTTTATATTAAAGCATTTAGTTTAGGGCATTACTTTTGTTTCTGCACATGTTTGCAATTAAATGTCTTTTTTGGAAGACGAAATTCGTTTAGTATTAAAACAAAGATTATAAATATTCCTGACCACAAAATCAAGTTTATTTTAATTCATTTGACACATTTACTGTCTGTGTCTGTAAAAATATATTGGACATGCGCATTAAAAAAATATATGCGTAAGAAATACCTAAAGTTCTTATGCAGCTGTTATGCACAACGTAAGCATAAGAAATACGTAAGACCATTGTGAACACGGCCATAAGAATCGCACATGTTCAACTTTATGTCTTATGTATTTCTTTCGTACTTCTTATGCTTACGCCCATTGTGAATTAGGACTAAAAAACAATTTCTAAGTATGTTTGTATTCATAAAAGATAAAGCTATGGCTATGGGAGGCACAACATAATACGCAGACTTTCCATTTGAACATCGAGAAAACATGGTGCTTGTAATGCCAGAACTATTTACGAAAGAAACGGAAATCCTGGTCATCTTTGTGACAGGAAAATGCAATAATAATGTGTGCAAATTGCATTTGAGACCACTGTTCATTTGTACTAAATGTCAGTAACTAGATTTCATAATATTAGAACAATTGGAGAGTACTTAAAAATTCCAGTTGTTCATACAATCAACTTTTTGTACGAATTTAATTGTCAATTCAGAAGATATAACTGAAAAAGCAATGGGGTACGCGTGTACCCCCCTTCCATCCCCGGAGGTTCCAGATAAAATTAACTTAGTATTCGATTTTCCATCCGAGTCTAAAATTAAGAATAGTGGTTCCCATTCAAGATTTTAAAGTGACTTTCTTCCCCCAATCCTCGGAAGGGGATTTTTTCTCAGCCATTTTCCCATTCGGTGCATATTTCTCGATATATTTCTGCACTCCATTTTCACATAAACTTCCCATTCTTTTATGCGCGCAGTACAAAGTTTTCTCTTCACGTATTGCCAACTGAAATTACCGTTGGCGGCAGCACTGTGTTTACAAAGTGGCTTACGGCAAGTTTGTAATCTGTTTACAATGTAAATACGTTGATATTTACCAAAGAAATATCCATATTTCATTAAATGATTTAATTCAATTCCAATTGTGCGGGAAAGTATTGACTTTCTTCTTTTATAATATATAGTTTTTTCTTTCAAAATCATCTTATTTATATACGGTTTTTAGTTGTAACTGGAAGACTGCGTGAGGTTATAAAATTCATAGCTTCAAAGAAAATAATATTACGGGGAAGTATTTACAATATTTTTGTATTGTAAATTTCAGCTTTTCTTGTACGATTTTTTCTAATCCACACAGCTCGTTTATTAACTAATCCGTAGTTGCCAACTTTATTTATTACAGATACTTTCCCCCTTCTTAGGAAAATTATGGAAACTCAAATCCACATTTCGATTAAATTTGGAATGACATCCATAAACACAACAATTTTTATCACCAATTCTTCGTTTAAATTCCATATTTTGAAGAGTATAGTCTTGAGAAAAACTAATTTTGAGGTTATATAATGTAACAATAAAGTCGAAAGCAAAGTATTTTTCACTGAATCAACTTGAACAAATCCATTAAGAACTATTGTAGTATAAAATTTCATATAAACAATCGCAAAAAAGCTACTAAATATTGCTAACAAAACCAGTAACATAACATGGAAATTAAGATTGAATAAGTCATAAATCACAATGGGCGTAAGCATAAGAAATACATAAGAAATACATAAGAAATGCATAAGAAATAAAGTTGAACATGTGCGACTCTTATGGCCGTGTTCACAATGCTATATATTTTTTCAGGCACATGCAATAAATGTGTCAAATGAATGAAAATGAACTTGTTTTTGTGGTTAGGAATTTTTGTAATTTTTGTTGTAATAACAATACTAAATGAATTTCGTCTTCTAAAAAAGACATTTAATTGCAAACACGTGCAGAAACAAAAGTAATGCCCTAAACTAAAAGCTTTAAGGCGATTCTCTTGCAATCCTATACCATCTAAGGTTTTGCAAGTGTAAAGGGGGAGAAGAAAAGTAGGTGTGTTAGGGCGTTCCCTAGTAAGTAGTAAGCATTCGATATACGTCATTGCAGTGAGCAATGCTAACTATCTAATACGTATGTCGCAGCTTTCAAGAGTTTCGTACCCCACAATTGGTCATTTTATGACGGAAAGGGACGTTCTCAAAGGCATAAATCTTTTGAATGATAAAATGTCAATTATTTCTAGTGTTACACAAGGATCAGGAAATAATCTTGATCTTGTCTTGAAATTGAAAGACAAGAAGTATTTTCTATTTCCCAAGACAAGACAAGATAGTATTATTAAGACTCAAGATCTCTTATCAAGAAATCTTGATATATTGACAATTAATTTTTTAAATCCGCAATTATTAATCTATTATGAAAATATCAAAATCTGCTGTGGCCATCGCAGTTTCTCCCCGACCATAAATTTCATCACTGTTGTATCCTACCTATGTAATAATTATAAAACACAGACAAAAAAAAAATATAATTCGATACCTACAAAGAAACTACAAACATTCATATTTGACAATATCTATGGATTATGAGTACTTTTCTTTACAGTATTAGCCAGAAAGTTCACAACAGATAGGGGTTGTATGTACAGAGATATTAGAATTCTGAATTTTTTGAAAAAATATGTACTATCAAGAATTCTTGAAACAAGACAAGAAATGCGTTGCCAAGAAATGAGCAAGACAAAAAATTTGTATTTTCTTGTCTTGAAAATCAAGACAAGAAATCTTGTCTTGATGAAACACTAAATGTGAGATGCAGTATAACTTGTGCAATTTGTATCTGTATTTATATTATGTATTTACTCTCACCAGCACTTGTCAAAAGGGCAAACCCACCTCACAATGTAAAGCACATTGATCATCTCTTCTTCTGAGAACAGCAAATCTCTAATCCTCTTTTTCTAACTAGAATTCTATAACTATAAACTATAATACTTTTCAGAAAAACAGTGCTGAATTAACAGATTTGTATAATCCCCAAGAAAACTTCCTGAAACTTCAAAAATCTTAATCCTCAATCCCTTTTGTCTTACTATCATTGCTATAACTGTAAACAAGAATAATCTTTGAAAACAATGCTTTATTAACTAATTTGTATAAGTCTTAACAAAACTATAAGTTGCAAAGCTTTATGAGATTTCAAAAAGCTAAATAGTACCATATTCATATCTCAATTCAAATATTTCTCCCTTGAATAAATAAAAATTCTGATAGCACAATGCTATGACTGAATTTCTTGTTCAATATTGAATTTTTAGTTTTGAACTGCTTGCAGGTAGTGTCATAAACCCAAAGGCGGAGTTCTATTTATTGTCGCTACTCGCTGTGGACAAATTTTAACAAAATATTCGAATTTTCACTAAAACTATTATGTAATTTACTCAAAATCTACACTACAAATTTTTTTCGAAAAACCAGTGTTTGATGTTCACTAATTATGTACACGGGCTCAGAAGTAGAAATTTGAAATTGAATCTCAGTATCGCGTAAAACTGGATTTGAAATACAGCAATTTGTTGTAACTTTTACAACAATTATTTAACAAATGGGTGATAGTATCAAAAAAGTAAGGTGAGATTTGTGTGTAAATACTCAATTTCTTTCAAAATGTTTTTGAATTAGGTTTCTAAGTGTAATAGGGAAGTAAATAACATAATGAAATGAGAGTTTTTATCAAGCCATGCTACACCAAGACACTCGCCTTAACGTAAGTTTTTATAGTCGGTTTTATGATGGTTAACTTAGTATTTGACTTTCCATCCGAATCTACAATTAAGAATAGTGATTCCCATTCAATATTTTAAAGTGACTTTCTTCCCCCAATCCTCGGAAGGAGAAAGAAATTATAAAGTTTTTTTTTTCAGCCATTTCCCCACTCGTATATTCCAGCAAAAAATAATATTGTTTTCAGCAGTAAATTTGAATTGTATACCTTTATATAATTTGAAGCTTTCTGCACTTCTTTTTCACATAAACTTCAAGTATGTCAAATATCACATTCCTTTATGCGCGCAGTACAAAGTTTTCTCCTCATGTAAAATTAAAATAGGATGTCCTGTATATAATTTTGGTTCTCTGCACATTCTACTCCACACAGACTTCAAGTACCTTGTGTACGCGGTACAAAGTTTTCTCTTCACGTCGTAAAATTACAATAGGACAGTTTTTATATAATTTCAGCTGCACTCCTTCATATAAACTTCAAGTATGTCAAAACTCACCTTGTTTCGTGCGCTTAATATGCTTACAAAACTAAGTCATAATTCACAATGGGCGTAAGCATAAGACATAAAGTTGACAATGTTCTTACGTACTTTTTATGCTTACGTAGTGCATAACTGTATAACAGCTGAATAAGGAAGTTGAAATCATCTCAACTTTACGTATTTCTTATGCATATATTTTCTTAATGCGCATGTCCAATATATTTTTTCAGACACACAATAAATGTGTCAAATGATTGAAAATAAACTTGTTTTTGTGGTTAAGAATATTTATAATCTTTGTTTTAATAACAATACTAAACGAATTTCGTCTTCCAAAAAAGATATTTAATTACAAACACGTACAGAAACAAAAGTAATGCCCTAAACTAAGAGCTTTAATATAAAAACAAAACCAAAAGCAATGAAAAATATTTTCAAATATAGAATTTGAAAAAAAGGAATCTTTAAACAGAATGTTTTAATAAAATAATAGTATCATAACAAAAATAAAGCAAAGCATTGTTTAGGACAAGTGATTTAAATTGCGACAGATACTAAAAACTAGAAGTATCTATATTTTATTATCAGCTCAGGCCGCAATATCCCTATAAAATAATTTTTATGCTTTGCTCATGCTATGCTCATTGTGAACACGCGTAAGATTTTCATAAGAATTATGTTATGTACTTCTTAGTGCTAATTCACAATGTGCGTAAACGTAAGGAATACGTAACCGTAAACATAAATGTAGAGTTGAACTACTGTATTTCAATGCCCGTGATCACAATACTCTTACGTATTTCTTGCGTTTATGTATTGACATAAGATCTACGTAATGAAAACGTAAAGTTGAGATAAATTCAACTTTATGTTATGTTTACGTACGAAACAACTAATAGCGCATGCGTCAACTTTAAACACATGTTTTCAACTGACAGTTGACAACATTCTGGATCGAAACATGCTTTAAATATGACTGACATAGAATTATTCATAAAAAAAACAACAATTTCTTCCTCGTCTTAATATTTCTCTTGCTGGCGACTTTTATAACGCAGTTTCAATAATAATGAATCAATCGCAAGATCTTTTTCAGACATCATACAATAAAACAAAACAAACTAAACTCCAAACTGCTGAAAGTGAAACCAAAGAAAACAGTAAACACGAAAACGAATCGAAATCAACAGAATATTTGAAAATGACAGTCAGAGAAACCAACACAATACATCAATAACGCTAATTTGTACCAACGTAAAATAAAAAAAAAACCGCTTTATTTTGTTATTTTACGTTACGACCACTGTAAACATACATAATTTCTTACGTTTATGTTTTTACGTACTCCTTATGCTTACGCACATTGTTAATTGGTACTTATCCTCACGTCCATTGTGAATTAAGGCTTACTCTTAACGTATTAAAATACAGGTGTGCAACAAAATGCGGAACATAGGAGTTTAGCATGGGATTTTTTAAATGTGCGGATATTGGCTCTCCTGTATATTTTAGAGCAAAAGTACAAGAATAGAAAGTTGTTGAAAATTAGTTTTTATCTATGAAAATATTTTATTTATGCCCGATTTTATTTATTTTGAATTTATTTATGTCAAAAAATCGACTGTCATTTAACAGAGTAAATTTTATTTACTCTGGAAGTAAATTACTCTGCCCTTTATAAAACCGGGCATTAATGCAATAGAATATGACATTTTCGTCCAAAATCAGATTGCCATGAGAATAAAAAACGAATGGAACAAGTTTTCATTCTGACATTTCATTCAGTGTTATTATTGCTGATTTTAATTATATTCTATAGATATTCTACTGCATTGAATGAAGCCATTTCATGAATTAAAACTTTTCATTCTTGTACTTTTGCTCTAAAATATACAGGAGAGCCAATATCCGCACATTTTGCGAATCTTATGTTAAACTTCTATGTTCCGCGTTTCGTTGCACACTCTGTATAGAATAAAATCGGATATCCTGTATATAATTTCCTCTTTCTGCACATCTTCTCCACATAAATTTTAAGTCTCACATTCCTCCGTGCATGCGATATGCTTAAAATGGGTTCGAAAGTTTTCTCTTGACGTATTAATATATAGATTTAAATGGGACAGCCTTCTCCATATCAGATTGAAGTATGTCAAATCTCACATTCCTCCGTGCATGCAATATGCTTAAAAAGGGGTCGAAATTGACGTATTAATATATAGATTCCTAAATTAATTTTATTTGTTTTAAAATTGAACTAGATTTGCTATTTACTATTAAGGTATCTTTGATAATCGATAATCCGTGCAATATTTTATTGTTCAAACTATTTTAATGGTTTCTGACTGTGTACGAAAGAAATTCAAAACAAATATAAGTAAAATATTCTCCATCTATAGCTTTTGCTCTCATTTTCCAGTAATAGTTATCAAGAGGAAAGAAAAAATTTAAATTTGGATCATAAGATGCATTTTTGGACGTAAATATTCCCTAAAAATATAATACATTTTTATATATTGAATTGAATTGAATAAATATTTATACCTTTTTAATGGGACAACGTAAAGGAGGCTCAAAAGTATCAACTAAAGCGGACCAAATAGCTCCTTTCACTTCCAGAAATTTACAAGTGTCTAATGCATTAAGTTTATAAAATTTTTGGCAAGAATCCAGCGCTTCTCTTGATGAACATCTTTGAACGTCTATTGATATCTGCAATCAAGTAAAAATTTTTCACTTCTGACTCTTCGAGCGATGATGGGAGCAAATTATTTTTTACTTTTAGCTTGACGATATCACGAGTCGTTTCCCCCTTCGTAGAAATTATCCTACAAGCTCCAGTATTCAAATTCTCGAAAACAACTTCTCTCCAATATAATGTTTTGTTAGGAGAGCCCCCGCACATTTCCATTCTATCAATTCTAATTCCTTTTCTGTCCTAAAACAAAATATTCAAAGATTGCACTACACAATGGAAATTTTACCTTCTGCAATTCAAAAGTTAAAACCAATTTAATAAGAATAATAAAGTGTATATAAAACCATGAAATTCTCATGAAGAGCATCTTGAAAAAAAAAAAAATATTATGGTGGCCCAATATTTATAGATTATTTTTTTAGATAATACCCGATTAGTCAGGAACTAAATTTGTTTTGAAAATGTTGATATTTGGATCTTATCAATGATTTGATACTGATAATCTAATAACCGGATACGAAAATCTAAAAAAATAATTACTGTATTATATGGAATTCAAAACATAGTTTTATCAATTTTTATCTGAGTTTTAAATTTTTATCCAGCTCCCTAGCTGAAAGAATTAAATTTGAAAATATACCAATCCTGAAAACGACTTTTTTATTCAACATAATATCAAGTGTTCCATTGTAAGATAAAAAAACTGTAGAAAAATTCCAAAAAAATCACTTCGAAAATAATGGAAGTGCATCAGCAATGAATGAGCTGCAGTACGTGACAGAGGAAGAAGATCAAAGTCAAATTTCAACACAACAATGATTTGTTGTGAATAAATTCATGGTATCAGTAGTACAGGGTCATGGTTCAAGAGGTCAGAGGTCGCCAGCATCCCGGAGCTTAACTTACCGTTCTGTCTTGAACGGTTTTGTTTGATACCGAGTCAGTAGTGGTCGTGGTCTTTGAGTGATAACTGTGAGCTAGCCGATATGAGAAGTAAGTGAAAGATTTTCATATTTAAAAAAATAAAATAAAGATAATTTTTTGTTAGAACAATAAGCTTTATTTTTTTTATATGAATAATGACCGGTTGCACCAACAAAGCTTCAATTTGGATTTCTGTCAATATTTCTTTCTTTTTAAAAATAGTAAATTAATTTAATAAAAATGGCCATCAGTTATTGAACAAATGATTGATTGAAAATGATCAATGAATTACATACAGTTATCATAAAGAGAGTACAATACAAAAATATTATCAAGTGCAAGTGTGACTCACAAGTTAAAGTACATAAGAAATTTTATGAATATTTTAATATAAAATTATCATTAATTTCTTGAATGCTTTATTATCGCTCAATTTTTGTTGTAATTATTTCCAATCATTGAAGAATACGCCAATTTTTACTTCCTCGACCTATAATATAATAGGGGAAGTATTGTAATCGTGATTTTATAAACGGTAGTATTTATCATTAGGAATAGGACAAGGCCTCTAGAAATCCAGTTTTCTGTATCATAATTAGTTTATTTTGGACGTTTCGGGTCCAATTGACCCATCATCAGCAGTATAACAACAGGTAGAACTTACGTAAGTAAATTCAGAATTACAATAATAAAGTCATGTAATTCTGAATTTACTTACGTAAGTTCCACCTGTTGTTATACTGCTGATGATGGGTCATTTGGACCCGAAACGTCCAAAATAAACTAATTATGATACAGAAAAACTGGATTTCTAAAGGCCTTGTCCTATTCCTAATAATCTTATACGGATCCTTCGCTTTACTTTTGGTAGTATTTATAATAAAATATGAAATAACTAAAACTAATCCTTGAATGATTTGGCACAACATTCACAGGAAACATTATTATAAAATTCATATATTTTTCAGAACCAAAGAAATAATGAGAATATGGAATGACATGCAAACGTTCGTCAATTGTTTTTTTAAAATAAGTAATTTGGCTGTATCGTATTTGATATTAAATTAAAGCTCTTGTGGAAATAGTTCTAGTGGAAGAGTCAAATGATTATTTATTATTTCTTTCACAAATCATCTAAATTATGTCTGGTTTGGTATCAATTTTAAGCTCTCGGGGAGATAAGCTTAGTGAATATTAAAAATAAATAATTAGTGGAATCCAAGCTAATATCTTCAAGTTACATTTCCGGCGATCAAATGTCGAAATTGTATGTTTCAACGAATGAAATATCCCGAAAATCTAGAAAAGGACTCTTCATTTTCAAAAATACTCATTTTATCTAAGGACTAAAAAAACCGCCATCTGTCACTTCGACAATGACAGTTTTCACTGTGAAATATGCAATTAATTGATACGTCACTCTAAATTTCTGAAATAGCAATGAAACTGGCCATGAAATTTATAGTCCGGGAAGTACTGTGTGACCACAACGGATTCTTTCATTCATAAAGATATCTGAGGCCTATAACACGAATGTATAAGTTATGATTTACAGATTTTTCATCTTATAAATTTTGTGAAATCTTGGGTTACAGTTTTTCAGTTTTTTCAATACTGCATCAGCACACTTAATACAATTATTATATTGTGACCTTTAAACCTTTGAAGATAAAATGGGACAAAAAAATATCAATATTAATTTTTTTCTTCGAAACAATACATTTCTAAGATATCGTTACATTTTTCTCCTGACGGACGGCAAGAATTATTCCGGATTTTTTCATTTGCAAACTTTATTAATAAAAATAATTGACAGTTGACACTGACATTGACATTAGGCAAAATCGATTACAATCAAAATTCGAAATAGTAATTAAGGTATCAAGGGTGTTAAAAGGACAATAATGCCTGAGGTCAACAGTAGACATTATTGTCTGTTCAACTTCCGTGGTGCCTTCAATGTTTAATGTTCGACTTTTGTTGTATTAAAATCAAATTTTTTAGCAACGTATGTCCTGTCATTCTGATTTCTGTCAGAGAAATTACTCTAATTACTTGCTGTAACTAGGGAACGTGATATTCTTGTTTGCTATTATTATGTAATTACCCTGGAATCAGTATTATTATGACAATAATAATAAACTAGTTGGATATTATAGTAATTAAGGTATCAAGGGTGTTAAAAGGACAATAATGCCTGAGATCAACAGTGTACTTTCCTAGGGCCTCTGGCCCGACGTGTGTACGTTGACCGTAGGCATTATTGTCTGTTCAACTCCCGTGGTGCCTTCAATGTTTAATGTCCGACTTTTGTTGTATTTCAATCAAAATTTTTAGTAATGTATGTCCTGTCATTGTGATTTCTGTCAGAAAAATTACTCTAGTTATTTGCTGCAACTAGGAAACTTGTTTTTTATTTTTCAAAATAATGCCCAAGGGCATTATTTTAGAACATAATGCCCTCATGTATTATATGTTACGTAATTACCCTGAAATCAGTGTTATTATGACAACAATAATAAACTAGTTGGACATTAAAGTGTTTAATAAACTGCACTTCCAGTTCAGCCGATCGCAATCATGATGCGAGGTGTACAACTAGATGGTATAGAAGTGCTTATTACAATTTTGTACATTTTAACTTTGTTTGAAAATTAGAGGACATCTTGTTTTAGTCCTGTATTACTTGTGAACATAAACGATAAATTAGTTCTAATTCTTACACAGTTTTTGTTTATGTTGTACAAAGCTTTAACATTATTTATTATTTCTTCTCTAATATTCCAGGAGGCAAGACATTTCTACAATGTGTCAAACGTTTTTTACATTTCATTATTTTTCTGTTTTGCTATATCAACTATTTGTTTGTGAGTGAATATTTGGTCCTATGCTTCTCTGTCTGGCCTGAATCCACTCTGTATTTTCTCAATAGTGTTTACTATCTGATCTCGTATTCTTTTTTCAATATTTAGCCCAGTTGTCAGAGACAAATTCAAACCAAAATCTCTTATAAAATGTGATATCGCTGAAACTAGGTTTGTAGGTACTTTTTTGGGTGTAGAAAACGATAATAAAATCTTTGCTGCTCTCAAGAGCATGCTAAGTTCATAATCTCGAAAACAAAATCGAAAATTTTGATATCGAAAAAAATAATAAAGTTTGATAAAAACAATATCAATATTCTTTGTGAATGAGTGCCCAGGGTTTTTTTGGGATGCTGATTAATAATTTGATATAAGATTTTCAAAATTGAGAATGGCAGATACAATATGACGGCAATTTAGAAAGTACCAAAAATTTTCAATCTCTAAAATTCAATTTATATATTTTGAAAGTGTGAACAGGTGATATCAGCATGGTTTTTCTGCTGACTAAGATCATTATATATTAATGGAGTGAAAATCAAAATGGTGTATTCAATATGGAGGTTTTTAAAATGAGTGAGAATTTGTCAATAAATGAACAAAAGAATCAGATGTATTTCAAAAAATAATTGAAAAATTGATAGGAATTCTGTTTCAAACTTGTACTTACAATCTTCTTATTCTTTGGCAATACAAACATCTTCAACATCCCTGTTTTGCTCTAGCACTGAAATTCCAGGTGAATTTCTATAAACATCACCTGTTAAACAAGAACCACATATTGCAGAGCTCAGTAAGTTTTTTTATTTACAATTACAAGCTCTTCCACAAACCTTTTTTCGCAATAATTGTAAAAAATCAAATCCAAAAGAGATTTCGAAGTTGGCAGCTTTGTCATTTTGACAGGATTGGATATCATTGAGTTAGAATCGTCCATTTTCTAATCAATGTTTGCTTTTAACCTGAATGCGTGATCAAAAAATAATTAATATATTCTTGAAGCTCAGGATTTCAACTTTAATTTTTTTTTTTTCAATAATTTTTGAAGCTCAAGTTCAACTTGCAGGAATAAGAATAAGAAAATAACATGCATTTTCTTATATATTTCTTATATTGAAGATTACTCAAACATATCAAGTTGTATCGATTTCTGAATTATCACACATTATGAAGTGTATTTTCAACTTCATTTAAAGAAGCAGATGTAATAACTTTTGATTCATATAAATTAATAAAAACCGTTTTGATAATGAAAATGTTGTCGAATGAATGCTACGAAAGAAAATGATTATTTTAAAACATGAGTTTTATTAAACAAAGACAATGTTCATCATTTTAATTATTTTTACAATAAAAGTGAAAGAATAGTGATGATAAATGTAAAAGGATTTACTTTTTTTTATGCCTCTATTAATATATATCTTCAATTTCATAAAAGTCAGTGAGAAATTTAGAAATTTCAACTTCCGGTCGAGTTTTCTATGGGAGAAAAAAAAAATATTGAAAACTAATGTTTTCCTCAGAAAGCTTAGAGTCTGCACTTTAAGATGCTTTTTGGTTTTTTTGTTTTGCATATATTTTAGATAAAGAAACTGTAGTTTTTCCTCGAACGCCTCGCTTGAATATTTGTATTCAGCGGCTTGGCACGCGTGGAGTTTTCGAGTTCGCTTTCGTATTTTTAATAATTTATATTGATGCAGATTTTTTTTTTCATATAACTTATAATATAATTTTGAGTAAAATTTTCTGCTCTTTCGGGTGGTTCTATTAGTTTTTGATTTTTCTATTTTACTTTTCGAGATATAGGGCAAAAACAAAATTTTCGATCTCTGACAACTGGACTAATTCTAGCAAATAACTTTCCTCTATGATTATTGCAGTCTTTGTTGTCTTTCATATTAAATATTGGGGTAATGATTTCTGTCTGCCAATCTTTGGGTATGCCTTCTTTTTTTGTTATTCCTTACTACCCATATTTTTTAGTCTGCTGTTATATTGTCTTGTCCAGGTGCTTTTCCCGCTTTCAATTTTTTCTTCTGTGATTCTGTCCTCCTCCAAGTTTATGTACTCTGTTTCATCTGCCTTTTCTATTGTTGTTTTTTCTGCCTTTATCTAACAGACCTTTAAAATATTCTCTCCATTTATTCATCATGTCTTCTTCGTTAGGTAGCACTTTTTTGTTCTTGTTTTTTATGTTCATAACAGTTCACAATCTGTACTGGTTATTTTTCGGTAATATTTGATGAATATTAGTTGAATTTATGTCACCTCTAAAATTGATTCAATGTCAATAAATTGATATATCTGCAATTTCAAATAATGAAATATTCAAGTTTATTTTTGAACGTGATACATTTTTGTTTACAAAGAAAAACAGACTAGTAGATAACTTAAAATATTTTTATAATATGTTTAACTTTTTGCTGAATTGATTTGTAAGCTCGATTATAAGACAAAAAATTGCAACTCCAAGCAATTTATTCCAATTTTATTTACTTTATTGTCGAATGATATTCAAAATTTTTTTATTCTGTCTGTTTTCTTCCAATAACTAATACGAAATAAATGTTGATTCAATGAGTCAGAGTCTGTATTTATCTTAAATTTTTCCGAAATATAATCAAATAGTTCAGAATTTGTTTCTTGATAATGAATATTTAAGTTCGTGCACTTTGGATGTCTCGTTGAATGTGGACGATTATTTAGTCATTAAAACTGATTTTTCTGATGTCTCAAACTCTCAAATGACTAATGTAGTATGATTAATTATGACATTCTTAATTAGTTTATTAAAAATAAAATAATGAACATGTCGCTTTTTTAATTTACACATTTTACTTTTTAGTGCGGCGAACGAATCAACACAAACGAGATTACCAATTAGAGTGTGTAACTCGAATTGTGAATATACCAATTGTTGAGACAGGGTGGAGCTATGCAGAAAAGATGTACACACGGATTAAAGTAATTATTTTGGAGAAAAATAACCTAATGGAAGTATTAATTTATTAAAATGTTTACAGAACTCAAATTCTTTGATGTATTGGACACTAGGCAAAGCCGAAATGTCTTTTAACACAGCTTTGGAATTGACTCTTCCTTCAACAGTTGCAGTTCTTGGAGGTCCCATCAACGCAGTAGACAAAATGCTGTGTAAAAGTTTAGATGCTGTTGAACAGAGAGTTCCTAATATTTATTTACCACCTCATTTGGTAAAATTTACAATTTTTTATTGAATCAAATATTTTATTTTATTATTTTGGTAGATGTACTTTCAGACAAAAGAATATGTGAGCACAACTTTTGTTAAACCGGTCCTAAAACGGGCTGATTCAGTCAAACAAATGGGGAATTCGGTTTTGGAGAGCAAGTACACTGCTTTTGCTGCCCATAAGCTAGACGATGCTTTAAATGTCGCTGATATGTACGTGGATAAATATTTTCCGGATGCTGCAGATCAAGCTTATGATGGTAAAATTTTCTTTGAGAGTATATGTGAAGGAAATTAAATGGTAATGATTTAGAGGCAGAAAGAAATCGAGCCAAAACGGCAGATGAGTCTGCTTTACCAGCAGTACAGACGATTCATCACGTGGACAGATTTTCTCGAAAACTTCAACGACGATTAACAAAAAGAACTTTGGCTGAGGCTAAAGCCCTAAAGGAGAGGAGCCAGGAGTCGATTCACGTTCTTCTTTATGTTGCGGAATTGGTATTTTTTTTTTGTAGCACTCAAATCCACATTTAATTGTCAATTTTCAGATTGCAACAGACCCGAAGCAAGCTCTAGCGAAAGCCCGCGAAATGTGGGACACTCTCAGCGAGAACGAACCTGAAAATCAAGCCCGGCCCCAAAATCTCGAACAGTTGATTGTAATGCTGACAAGAGAGTCAGCTCGCAGAGTTGTCCATTTTGTAAATTTCACCCGTTCGGCAGTTGGGAAACTTCCGGTTACTGTTTCCAAGGGTGTGCAGCTCACTACTCGCCAATGCAGAGCTATTTTGGACCATCTCGTGAAGGTATATGGCGACACTTTGTTTATGACTTATGATGAAAATTATTTCAGTGATGAACTTATTTACGATGACTTTTATAATTACGTTCAGAGAAATGAACAAAGTCTTGTGGTTGGCACAGTTTTGAATGCTTCTAAGATTCATTTGATACTTATGGGCTATTTTAATATTTACAATAATAATTAATACGTAGTTTTTCTTACAAAACTGTTATTACGGAAGCAGCAGTGAACCATTAAAATTTAATACGTTTTCTAAAAAACTTAATACTTTTGCACATTTTTCCTCATATAATTCAACTATCATTTCTTTCATATCGCCTTTTCTCTTGTCTAGATGACACTCCTTCTTCTTTTTTTTTTGTTTTGCTGCTTCTAATCATTTTAAATTTATTTGAAGACTAATAGAGCGTCGATTCATATGAAGTGTATTATTTTTTGTGGCTTCTAAGCTTTCTTACATTATCTACTTAATTTAGATTTTTTGTGAAATTATTTATAAATTGTTTTGTTAAAATAAACAACGTTGAAGTGAAATTTTGAGCATTGCTGTTTGAATTGGGTTCTAAAATTGGTGTAGAATATTCACTTGGAGGAACTGACAAATGCTGCGACCGACAGCGCTAAGGAACGATCCAGGAAATTAAGCACGGTTTTCCATGAACTCAACACTTTTGCCAACCTAGTTTTGGTGAGTAGAAATTCTATCAAATATTCAGCACGTCCAGAAGATTTCAATCGACTTCAAAATAAATTAAGATTAACCTATAAGTTGAAGCACATGAGTTACAAAAAAGTGTAAGAGCAAGTGCTGGCTATCCCACAGAATTTTCTTACTGTACAAGATAATTTAGAACCAACCTAATTTAATGTAATTATCTTGGGCGGTATAAATAAATCTTTGGGATATTTCGTAGCATTATTGTTTCATTTTCTAAGCTCTATCTTCAAAGAATATTCCATAATGCCTGTATTACACGATACAATTTATTGGTCAATTATTTTCAAAAGTTGACCTTCAATTTATTGTTGTGTGTAGTATGTCTAAAATTTCCACAATATTCTGGGGTATTCTAGGGAGATTTTTATCTGATTTGTCGTTGCCAACATAACTCATATTAGTTATTTCGCGTCAAATGAAACACGCGTTTCATACTTGATTTAACATGACAAACATTGCAAACATAATCTTAGCGTTGACAAAGTATTAATATAATTTCATATACAGTTGCCTTCAGTATATTAATTTTTTGTCATCTCTACTATCACACTTTCTCTCTAACCACACTTTTTGAAATTACGTCAAAAATTATAAGTTGGTAGTTCTGATTTTTATGGACGAAAACTTGTATCGTGTAATATGGTACAAAATATTTCTGAGCTCGACAATAAATTGTTGAAAATTTGGTCAATTTATTGGTCAATAAATCGTATCGTGTAATACAGGCATAAGACATGCATCATATCAATCACATCGTCTACTTAAATGAGGATGGCAAGAACCCCATTCAACCAGCAAATCAAACAATGCCAAACCTCTCTTCTCAAATAAAATTATTTCGCTGCATCCAAATTTCTTGTTCTATTAGTAAAAGTTCAGCCGGAAACTTCTCCACACGTAATTGACCAAAAACCATTCAATCGTCATTCACCTATTTCATCATTTTCATCATTCATTAATTAAAAATTCTGTCCCGTGTCCTCGTCTCATCTTTCCCAAACAGCAAAACTTCAAATTAATCTATAATTAGAATAATTTTCTAACATATTTTTAAGGAGGAAAAACGAACTTCTACAAGAACGAAAATAATAACCATTCGGTTATATTTGTATGTGGCCCTAAAAATTTGACCAACATTTATTTAAAGGTGCGAACAATCGCTCTTGCTTTCTTTAAATAAAAATGCTTATTACATTGTGCCCTAATTTCAATTAACTTAAATTAATTATTTCCTATTTTTGTTTACAGGAAAGGCTAGCATTGTCCATAGCAGGTCACTCCAACCCAAAAAATTTGATGATTACCCCAACTCCAAAACAGCACCATCACCACCGTCACCATAAAATTCAGGAACAGCCTGCTAAACCCTTACCAGTGGTTCAAAACCAATCTAATAACCACCATGGCAACCACCAAGAGACCACTGATGCTTCACCGAATAAAAATCAATTTCGGATCAATCATCGGAATGCTAATAATGTGCTAAATAACGGAGCGCAGTCTTAAACAGTTATAGAATATTCGAATTAAAAATAGGTACCAATGAAGACATTGAGAATTTTTTGATCTATATTTATTTTTTGAATATATTACCAAATTTAGATTCAACGAAATAAAACAAAATCTATAATCTTTTCTCATTCGCGTATTTTATAAATACTTTTAACATATTTTTTTATATATATATTGTAAAGTAGCAATAGATTTATGTATCTTATTTTAAATGTATTAATTTTGGGAAATATGGTATTAATATTAATTCATATTATTATATAATCAATTTTTACTTTTGGTCTTATTTATTTTTTAAATGTTACTACAGTTTCTATCTTTTATAACTAGTTTGACATCGATTCTTGCCTAATGCCATTAATTAAGGCGTTATTTAATGAAAAGCACATTGTTATTCAGTGACGTTAGTGGCCTGCCTGCATGAGTGAATACATATTTAAATACAAAATTTACAAGCCCCAATATATCACTGAGCACTTTTAATTTAACTTTTATTCAACGTAGTTCACGAGAACAAAGCAATACAAATTATACGGAAACACTAACAATAACCAATGAATAAATTTTATTTATTAAAATTTAAGATGAAACATCTTATGGAATCTGCCGGTGCAAGTCAATATGGCACGAGACCCTTATAATCCTCTGCAGTAGCCAACAGTCGAAGCAGGTACTCTAATGCAGCATGTAAATTGGGCGCTAATCCTTCAAAGGGTCTCGTTCCCAATTTACTAAATATTTCATAACATGACAGTAAAGGTTTGTTCCAACAAGTACAGGAACTGTCCGACGCATGCGCATTTACAAAAAAGCGTTCCAACAAATTTCAATCGTGGATTTCTACTATTGTCAAGTGTTTCAACAACGTGCGACTCATCCGCAAACCAGTTTGCGGACTAATGTTTGTACTATTCGTCAAATAAGATAATCTTAAATAAATATGAATGGTTTAAGTGCTGAGAATAATGAAGTTCAGATTCTAGCGATGATGAATTTGCAATGAATGAATTTTAATATTCATCATGACATTGACATTAAAAACATTGATCTTTTGAAGGAAATTAATATAATTCAAGTCCCGGACATCAAATACAGTAGAATTATAATTTTATCCCTCTCTGAACCACCTTAATCCAGCCTTGTCGAAAAAATTATACTGCGGTTGTTATTTTTTCTTACATTGTCTACCTAACTCTTGAATTTTATGCCTTTACCAACAGAAGCATAAAACCACATATAGTTTAACCATCGAATGAAAGTTTTATAGATGTGGTTTCCTTTCAGAACATTTAGCTATTATTCGAATCTCAAAGAAAACTAGACTTTATGACGGGATGGCTAGCAAAAATTAGCATTCAGGCCCCGAGAATTTTTGCAAGCACTTATTCAAATACTGGATTAGGAACTCCCATAAATACATTAGTTTAACTTCCTTGAAATAGATGGATGACTGATATTTACAGGATAGTGGAGAACAAGACAGGGGTGCACTGAACGTATTCTTTATAATTTATTTTGCTTCCAACAAAATATGTTTTATATATCTTGTAGAAATGGTTCAAAAGAAGATTCACTCCTATTGGAATCATTAGAGACCCACGATTGCCACATTTTAAAAGTTGTCCTCTAAGTTATCTATCTGCCTGATACTTTGGTAATAAGACAAATGAATCGTAATACATCCCTGAAACCCTGTTGCTGAGACCATTTTCAATGTCTCCAGTAATCCAGTGATATTAAGAACATTCATGTTGATATATTTCTGGGGATTCCTAGTACAGTATTTCAGTGGGCACTTGTAAAGGTCAGTTTTGTTTACAATTGGAGTAATAACTAAATTTTTTGAAAGAAAACCACATCTATAAAATAATTTGGGAGTCAACTTTCATTCGATGGTTAAGCTATAGAACTTTCATATAAACCCCTCCTTGATTCGACCCTGTTGCGAAATCCTTTCTTAGCTGATGTCCACTCTCTACATACTGCAGTTTTTGAGACCTCGTGTTGAATCAGTGAGTGGTATTTCGATTTTATAGATATAGATTTACAAAATATTATGCACAATTTTCTGCACTCGAATCGAATGAAATATGGCATTGAAGTATGGTAACACTTTTAAGTTTATTTATAATAGTAAAGAGTTCAAATATGTAATTTTTTCATTGAATTAGTAATTTTGAGCCTTTTCAACATAATGGCAGCATTCATAAGGCCCTAAAGTTGAAAATAACCTAAAAAAATGATTACTGAAATATTTATGTTTATAGTTAAAATAATGCTGTACTAATAATGCGAGTGTAATCGGACCGAGGAAAGAACACTTAAAATGAATTTTCCTCAATTTTTAAACTATTGAGTAATTCAAATGCAGTTTTTTCGTATAACTACATATAATTATCATTGATTTAGTTCAAATTTGTTGCAATAATACGAGAAATAAGCCCAAAAACTGGCGTTTTAAATTTATTTATACGACAACATATAAGTATATGAAGAAATTTCTCTTGGATTTGATATATTTATTTGATATTATTGGAAATACTTGTTGGTTGACTAGCCGTCAACAAATATTTTGGATAATTGAGATCAAACTAGCCGTTTGATCTCAATCATCCAAAATATTAAACTGCTAATAGGAAGAAAACATGAATGATTTTAACTATTTTAAATTTGCAATAATGCTACAGAATACATCACAATTTTAAGGCTCGTAACTCCTAAAATTATAATCGTAGAGTAATTCACTTTATATTGAAATAATTTTCAACCTTCAACCATTCAACCCTGTCTGTATGAAAGGCAAATAATGCAACATAATTGGATGAATCTGTTACACTTTAAAAGCTTATATCTTCCAAAATAATAATCGTAGAATAATCTGTCAATCCTCCGGCCTGAAGGATTTCCTGACCCTCTCTTAAAAGTATCTGCCCATCCTTGATCTATCCCATATATAATAAAAAATTACTCCTAATTAATTTTTTGTGTTGACTTATCAAAAAATGATAAGATTCGAAGACTTTTCTCTAGTTAATCTACAGTTTTTATTATAAACTGATAGAAGAATTATCTATTATCTTTTTGCATGAATCGATAATCACTATGACAGTTATTTATTTTTTATCAGTGAAATGATAATTTCAGTATCTTTTCCATCGACAGTATAGCAAAAATAGTCAATCTAACTACAGTTCATAAAATTGCGTTTCAAAATATTGATTAATTCTTGAATAAATAAGATATTTGAAATTGTTAAAAGTTAAAACACAAATGAAAAAAGGCTCGGTAAGTAATTGAAAATATTATTCAATGGATGTACTATGATAAAATATGAAAAATAAAAGATAATTTTGCATTGAGAAAAGTCTGACTCGTTCTAATTTAGAAGTTTCAAGCTCTCGAAAGAACCTTAAACAATTTCATAGCTTATAGAGAAACTATTCTTCAAATCGGAGAGCATATTATAATTAAATTATAAAACTGAGCAATGAACAATAATTCCAAATGTTTTTTCTCAATATTTTAAACGGTAGATTTTATTTTATCTTTGAGATAATTCTATTAATGTATGTACTTATAAATCAAAAGAATATATTAAACAAACAATAAAATAGTTTTTCAGAGAAGCTATTTATTAACTGGCAGCCTATAAAAAATCCCTTTTTTTCTGTTACAAGCTCCCGGTTTAATAATAGTATGAAAAATAAAACATTCCAGAAGCGATTGTTGTAATCAACTGAATTATACAGTTACCTCTATTACAATTATATTTTGAACTCCAAAATTACGTTCTGTTGCATTCTAAATCAATCGATAGTTGTTATCCTGTACTCTCCAAAAATATTTTGTTATATGAGTACTTATAAGTGCTATGTACATATGTGTAACAGTGTAACAAAACATTTTATGAAGATATTTATTAATTTTCATAATAACTCATTTGAATATACTTTTTATGTAGTGATAAAAGTTATATCATTGTTATTATAATTTATTTATTATATGCTGAATGTTTTATTTCAGAGACAATGGACATGAAAATATTATTAATTCTTTTCGTAAAAATTGGATTGATATCAGCAGCAGGTAATTTCTAATCTTAATTATTTCAAACTTAGTGCCAATTCACACTGTGCGTGAGCATAAGGAGTACGTAAAAACATAAACGTGAAAAAATCAAAATAAAGTGCTTTTTTCATTTTACGTTGGTACAAATTAGGGTTATTGATGTATTGTGTTGGTTTCTCTGACTGTCATTTTCAAATATTCTGCTGACTTCGTGTTTACTGTTTTTCTTTGGTTTCACTTGTTTCACTTTTAACAGTTTGGAGTTTAGTTTGTTTTGTTTTATTGTATGATGTCTGAAAAAGATTTTGCGATTGTTTCATTATTATTGAAACTGCTTTATAAAAGTCGCCAACGAGAGAAATATTAAGACGAGGAAGAAATTGTTGTTTTTTTTATCAATAGTCCTACGTCAATCATATTTAAAGCACGTTTCGATCCAGGGTGTTGTCAACTGTCACATGAAAGTGTTTAAAGTTGACGCATGCGCTATTAGTTGTTTCGTACGTAACATAAAGTTGAATTCATCTCAATGTCAATACATGAACGTAAGAAATACGTAAGAGTATTATGAACAGGGGCAACTTTACGTTTATATTTACGGTTACGTACTCCTTACGTTTACGCACATTGTGAATTGACACTAAGTAATCCTTATTTTTGAAATTATTGAATAAATAAATACAAGAAATATTTATGTACACCTGATTGTTATATTAGAGTGGGGATCTCCCGTATTTTCTCGACCAGACGACTTCCCTTGTGGATCAGTGGAAAATTGTCCATACTGGAAATTCAATCCAAATGACTCAGCTCGAACAGTTTACATACAATTTGATGAAGAAAAGGATGAACCAATAATAATTGCTCATATAAACTGTAAAAATTGCTCGCTAAAAGGTATTAGTGTCCAGTTCTTTATAACAATAAATATAATTTCCAAATTTTTTTTTTTAGATTTAGCTATTGGTAAATTCACATATGGTAGTAAATCTCTTCTTGGTCCGGAATTAAAAGAAATTGAAGGAAAATATTCATTAATTGTTAACAATAAATTAGATTATGAAAGTATAGAACAACGAGAATTCAGATTCGATATTGTGTTAGAAGGTGCCCTAGAATACAGAGTGAAAATTAATCTGCAGGACATTGACGATAATCCACCTAGAATAATTGTGCATGATACGCCTTGTATAATACCTGTGAGTTTTTCAATATTTTTGATATATGAACAAAATTTAATCAACGCAAATTTTAAATTTATTTCAGGAAAATTACCCTGGAAAAACCAATTGCACTTATTCTATATATGATCCTGACACCATAAATAAAGTGAATAAGATTAAATTTATTGTACCTGATGATGTTAAAAGATATTTCAGTATGGAATTGAATCCGATAAATGATACAAATGCTGAATCAATTCTACTTGTGAATGAGGGAAAAGATAATCAATTGGATTTTGAAACAATGCCGGTTTATTATTTTGAGATTACGGCAGTGGTAAGTTTTCTTATTGGCTTTTTTGATTTAAACTAATTGTTTATTTTTTATATTTTCAGGACGGTGGTGGCAATGAAGGAAACGCCCAAATAATGATCAAAGTAAAAGATGTTAATGATCAACCTCCGGTTTGGGTTGATGTTTTTGCAATGAAATCGTTTGAGGAAAATACTAAACAAGTATGTTTCAGAGTTTCCCAAAAAAAATCCTGTTGTCATACTTCATGTTATAAATAAATTTATCATGTTTTATTATTTATTTTTAGGCTTTCACAGTCTACGCCAAAGATGGAGATGTAGAAGTGAACGATAAAATAGATTATACAATAAATTGTGACATCTGTAAGTCCCTAAGTGCTAATTCACAATGTGCGTGAGCATAAGGAGTACGTAAAAACATAAACGTAACAAATTATGTACGTTTACAGTGGTCGTAACGTAAAATATCAAAATAAAGTGTTTTTTCATTTTACGTTGGTACAAATTAGGGTTATTGATGTATTGTTGGTTTCTCTGACTGTCATTTTCAAATATTCTGTTCATTTCGATTCTGTTTCGTGTTTACTGTTTTTCTTTGGTTCACTTTTAACAGTTTGGAGTTTAGTTTGATTTGTTTTATTGTATGATGTCTGAAAAAGTTCTTGCGATTGTTTCATTATTATTGAAACTGCGATATAAAAGTCGTCTACGAGAGAAATATTAAGACGAGAAAGAAATTGTTGTTTTTTTTTATTAATAATTCTATGTCAATCATATTTAAAGCACGTTTCGATCCAGGGTGTTGTCAACTGTCAGATGAAAACATGTGTTTGAAGTTGACGCATGCGCTATTAGTTGTTTCGTACGTAAACATAACATAAAGTTGAGTTTATCTCAACTTTACGTTTTCATTACGTAGCTCTTATGTCAATACATAAACGTAAGAAATACGTAAGAGTATTGTGAACACGGCATTGAAATACAATAATTCAACTTTACTTTTATGTTTACGGTTACGTACTCCTTACGTTTACGCACATTGTGAATTGAACAGATTTTCCCTACGGCCCTCAACTTCCATATTTTGTCAATTATTAAGCAAACATCAAGAAAATACAGAGCATGAATTAACACTAATTCATAGAAAAACTAAATTTTATTGTCATGCGTTGTGCGAACAAGTAAATTTTGAAGCGGTCGTAGGAAAAGTCATACTGAAAACATTTATCTACAAATTCCACTGTATTCCAGGTAATGACTTAATTAAAATTGTACCCAATGAAGATGGAATAAAAGCAAATATTTTGGTTGATGCAATAAATCGTGAAGCCCCAGAAGTAGAAAAACATGGGAATACATTAAAATGCACACTTGTAGCAAGTGATCCATTGTATGATGAACCGTCAGAAATCAATTTTATCATACAGGATGTTAATGATAATGCACCAATTATCACTTTGAACGAAAAGTTAACATTTCCAATTGAACTCAGAGAGGAAGAATTCATTACTTTGGAAGAACTGTTTTCAGTTGATGACAAAGATGAAGTACTTGCATTTAAAGAATTTTTGTTAGATCTTTCGTAAAAATTTTATTGTATATTTTCAAGGGAAATAATGCTCAATTTGATGTCATATTGGAAAACGAAGAAGGAGCGAAAATTAACTATACCAAGCCGTTCCAAGTTATTCCAAATAATGGTTACAGAAATTGGAAATTTTCTGTATCTGTCATTGAACCAGAATTATTGGATTATGATCGAACTCCACACTGGCGCGAATTTTCGCTAAAAGTAAACAAAAATCTTTTTCATCTTGCAATTTGAAAACAAGAATTTGAAATTATAGATTCATTCTCAAGACAAAGGGACAAATCCAGAGTCAATGCATGATGAAAAAGTTATAAACATAAAACTGAAAAATCTAAATGATGAAATACCAGAATTTGATACAAGCACCAATTATGAATTGAAAATTCGAGAAGATATTAACGCATCTGCATATATTTTGAACGTTTTAGCTACTGATGCCGATGAAGGCGATAAAGTTATGTGAGTATCTCATTTTTCTTTATTTTTGTTCTTAACCATCATTTTGGTATTTAATATCTTTTTAATTGCTTAGAATTAATAAATAAAAATGCGAATTAAGCGCGGGAAATCCAAAGTTCAATACACAACACCATTGGTTGAAACGAAATGTGACGTCAAATGCTATGCCTAAAAGTGCGCACTGCTTACATTTGTATGGAATTGCAGGCTTTTGATTAGAAAACATAGTAATAACGTGTGTGCTGTAAATTCATTTATTGTTTAAGTGTAATTCTAGCATCCTAGTGAGATTATAAATCATTTAAGACAAAGTGATTTTGTAAAATCACAAGCGGATAATCTGCCAAGAATAGATTCATTCATGATGTCGTCTTATTTTCTTTCAAATTCAAATTTTACGTCCGCTGAAGTAAAAAGAGTGAACACTGCAAAGTAATTATTCAATAATAACACATTATGTACGCTATTTTAATAAATACAATCCGAAATATGATGAGCAGTAAACATAACCTATAATTTTTGTTTATTTTAAAACGAGCAAATGTTAAACGAAGCCGCATACATACATTGTATTTTATTGCTAAAACTAATCACATATAATGTTATTCATGATCTGTCAAGTTTATCATGACACTTCATCTCTTTTGATAACCTTACATCATTTCTTACGTATTTTAAAATCTGTCTGGATTGGAAAAAAGACTTTATCAGGTACATTTCTGATAGTATTTTGCATTCAGGCACAATGCAATACTTATAAATTGACTTTTGAGCTTTTTTAATACTGAAATAAGCTGAGAACGAAAACACCTGTAGTAAACAATGGACTGTAATGTCACTGGACATGGTATTTGACGTCATCAATAGAGCGCGCGAAAATGGCGGCGTTTAAACAGCTCAAAATTATTCTCAATTTAAAATATTTTTTTAAACTTGTTATAACGATGTAATCAGTGAATTAAAAATATAAAATAAATTCATGAATATACCCTATTATTAATTTTCATTTTCAGCTATAACTTATCCTCAGGACAAAGTGATTTTGATTTAATACGGCAAGATAATGATTCAGTAACCATATATACAGCTGGAAATGGTGTTTTTGATTACGAAAAGAATAAATTAGTTTATATTCAGGTATATAAGTACTAGGCAATAACAGATATTTTTTTAATTTTAATTTATAGATTGTAGCTCAAGACACATTGGTCATTGATGGTGAGTCGAATTTACACACAGTAACTCAACAAATAAAAGTTGAAGTCATAGATGTAAATGACGAAAAGCCTCGTCTCACACTGGTTCGTTGAAAAAAATATTAAACTTTCTATAGCTTTACGGTGGATATTTTTAGCCTTCTAAAACTCCAAAAATTCAGGAACATAGTGACATAGGAACAGAAGTAACTTCTGAGATTAAAGCAGCAGATGTTGATACAGAAGCTGAATTGGAGTTTTTCATTATTTGGACGGAATGTCGAGCATCGAAATTGGGAGTTCCAGTAGAGAATCTCTCTTTATATGAAAAGTAAATTTACTTACTTACTTAATCCTAAAACCTGTCTATCATTTTCTCTCATTTTGCTTAAGTGGCTTCCCATTTACATCTTCTCTTCTCCATAGCTTTCTTCATTTCTTCTTTCCATATTTTCCTGGGTCTTCCTCTTTGCTTTGTTTTTGCCGTTTTTGCTTCGTACAATTTTCTTGTTGTTCTTTCTTCTCCCATTCTTTGTATGTCTCCCCACCGTCTTAATTATGTTTTCTATCGGTTTTACATTCAGTGTCTCTCTATATTCCTTGTTTATTATCCTGTTCAAGATGGTTTTCCCTTCTTTTTTCTTCAGGAATTTCATTTCTGTGCTGTTTAATTTACTGCGTTGTCTTTCTGCTGTTGTCCAGGTTTCTGATCCGTATGTCAGAATAGGCACAGCTATTTTTTTGTATACTTGTGTTCTGATTTCCTTTGGTATTTCTTTATTTGTTAGTATTTAATAGTCAACTTGTGGTTCCTATTCTTTCCCTTATTTCTTCATCTAGCTTTCCGTCATAGGTCAGTATTGTTTCTAGATACTTGAACTTTTTGACTTGTTCTATAGCTTCTCCTTCTATTTTGATTGTGTGATTTTCCCCGTTTCTGCTTATGATCATCGACTTGATTTTATTGCGGTTTATCTTCATGTTTATTTTTTTTAGATGTCTTCTAAATATTTCTACATTCTTCTTTAGTGTGTCTTCGTCTTTTCATATTAGTATCATATCGTCTGCATAACATATCTCTGTTACCTTTACGTTTTCCATTTTTGACTTACCTATTACGTATTCTTTCGCTTCCTTTTTTGTTTCTTTTATTGCTTTGTCGATCACTAGTGTAAAGAGTTACAGGCTTTTGTAGTTTCATTCTTTGTTCTTATGTAGTTTTTCTTTCCTATCCCTGTCTCCTTGTTTTATTGATTTCTCGCTCACTTGTCTCATTATACTTATTGAATTGTTAACTCCTCTGTTAGGTTTGAAGCCATTTCTCTACTTGAATTCTTAGTTTCTTCTCTAAAATTCTTGCAAACACTTTGGCTGCTGTACTTATTAGTGTTATTCCTCGGTAATTTTGGCAATCCTTCCTGTCACCTTTCTGTTTATGTAAGGGGGAATATTGTACCTATTTGCCAGTTTCCGGTGCAATTCCTGTACTTACTACTTTATTATATATCTTTTTCAGTCTTTCTAGCGCTGTATCTGTTGCTGTTTTAAACATTTCGGCTGTAATCTTATCATGTCCAGGAGCTTTACCTACTTTGGTTTTTTTTTAGTGCTGTCTTGAGCTCATCTAATGTTATTTTCTCCTTTTGCTTAAGCCTTTTCTTCTTCTAATAGCTCTTTGAAGTATTGTCTCCACGTTTCCATTATCTCTTCCTCTTTTGTCCTCAGTTCTCCAAACTTTTTTTTAATGTTATACGCTGTTTTCATCAATTCTCCAAATTCTGTCCATGAGTTCTTTTTTGTCTCTATTACCGTATTTGTCTTTTTTCTTTCCTCTTTATAGCTTTCATAATCTTTTTCAGTTCTCGTATTTATATATCTTTTTCATTTTTCTTTTTTTTTTTTAATTGCTTCTTTTACTATTGGTAACTAAAATTAATTCGTAGCCACCAAGCGGTTATAAGCGGAACTATATTGTAAAGTGGATTCAATCTTAATTTCCATATAATCGTATGTTATGTTACTGGTTTTGTTAACAATATTTAGCGGCTTTTTTGAGATTATTTATATGAATTTTTATACTGCAATAGTTCTCAATGGATTTGTTTAAGGTCATTCAGTGAAAAATACTTGGCTTTCGACTTTATTGTTAAACTATATAACCTCAAAATTAGTCTTTCTCAAGACTATACTCTTCAAAATATGGAATTTATTCGAAGAATTGGTGATAAAAATTGTTGAGTTTGTGGATGACATTCCAAATTTATTCGAAATATGATTTCAGTTTCCATAATTTTCCTAAAAAAGGGAAAAGGGTCTGTAGTAAATAAAGTTAGCAACTACGAATTAGTTGATAAACGAGTTGTGTGGATTAGAAAAACTCGTACAAGAAAAGCTGAAAGCTGGAATGTACAATACAAAAATGTCGTAAATACTTTCCCGTAATATTATTTCCTTTGAAGCTATGAATTTTATAACCTCACACAGTCTTCCAGTTACATCTAAAAACCGTATATAAATAAAATGATTTTGAAAGAAAAAACTATATATTATAAAAGAAGAAAGTCAATACTTTCCCGCACAATTGGAATTGAATTAAATCATTTAATGAAATACGAATATTTCTTTGGTGAATATCAACGTATTTACATTGTAAACAGATTACAAACTTCCATAAGCCACTTTTGATCCGCCATTTTGTAAACACAGTGCTGCCGCCAACGGTAATTTCAGTTGCCAATTTCATTCCATCAATGTGTTTGTTTTATCTCTTTGTTCGTGATTTTTGTTGTTGAAAGTTTTCCATATTTCTTCTATTTCTTCATGTATGCATGTTCCTCTTAGATTCTGGTTTAACTTTTTTTTGTATGTAGCTTTACGTCTGTGTCTTTCAGTCTGTAACATCTTATTTTATTGTTTATTGCCTTTCTCTTCTTTTGCTCTGGTTCTCTATATTTCTTGTCTTAACGTCTCTTTTATTCGCCCAACTTTCTTTGCTCACTAGAAAATAATCGATTACTGATTTTTCCTTTCTGCTTGCCACTTCTCTTGTTATCTTGTATATTTCCTATTGTTAGTTCATTTTCTATACAGAATTCTATTAATCTTTCTCCGTTTATGTTCTTTTTGTCTTCTCCGTATTTACCTAGACACCATTCTATACCATTGTTTTTGTTTTCTACTCTGCCATTTGGATTCCTCATTGTTATAACGTTTTTCTTGCTTTTATCCACCTGTACTTGAAGTTTGTTGAAGATGGCGTCTTTTCCCTCCTTTTTTGTGTCTTTTCCATTATGCGTCTCTGAGGCCTTCATCTCTGTTGTTAGTATTCTTTCGATTATAAAGTTTTCTTTATCTATCCATTTCATCATTTCTTGTTTTATTATAAATACTACTCCTGCTTTAGAATTCAGTCAAAGGCGTCTCAAGCGGGGGTGCAAGGGATGCACGGCACCCCAGCGCCATGTCCTTGAAGGCGGCAGTTGGGCCCCGAACTTAATTCTTTAAAAATAAGACCAATTTCTTCAACAAAATATTTTATTAGAGCTAATTTACAATCAACAATCCATAATCCACCATTCTATTTTGGATTGGGATTAAAATTGTGAATTGGAGTTGGGTTTCTGGATTTTGGATTGGGATTGGGATTGGGATTGTGAATTTTTGATTGGGATCGTGAATTTTTGTTTAAAGTTGGGGTTGTGGATTTTGGATTGGGATTAAGATTGTGGATTGTGCATTTTAAATTTTGGATTGGGCTTGAAATTGTGGGTTGTGAATTGGGATTATGATTAAAATTGTGTATTTTGGATTGGGATTGTGATTGTGGATTTTTAATTGGAGTTGGGATTAAAATTGTAAATTATGGGTTGGGATTGAAATTGTGTATTGGGATTCAAATTGTGGATTAGGACTAAAATTGTGAATTGTGGTTTGAGATTGAAATTATTGATTGTGAATTGTGGATTGAGATTAACATTTTGGATTGTGGATTACGGATTGTGGATTGCAGATTGAAATTGATATTGCGGATTCTAATTGAAGATTGTGGATTTTGAATTGGGATTAAATTTGTGGATTGTGGATTGGGATTAAAATTGTGGATTGAGATTCAAATTGTGGATTGTGGATTAGGATTGAAATTTTGAATTGGGACTCAAATTGTGGATTGTGGATTGGGATATTTGGAAATGAGGGATATCTTTTTGCATCATTTTCCTTCCTTTTTCGTCTCTGTTAAACCTATGTAATCTATCTTCGCTGTTTTTAGTTCTTCTGTTATCTCTTCTTCTTTGTTTTTCATGGTTGCTATTACAGTAAAGTAAATTTCAATTTGATTTTTTTTGTATTTTATTTGTTTCCAGTGTATTTTCTATTCAAGCCAAATATCCCGATGAAAATAAGGGAAGCGCAGATGGAGTATTAAAAGTTAATAATAATAAAAATTTAGATTATGAAGTATTTGATACTATCCTTTTACACGTACAAGTTAAAGATCAAAAACAGGAGATGGGGGACGGCATTGATGCAGGTGATTATTTTTTAACTTTCGATCTGTTTCTCTTTCATGAATAATGATTATATTTTAGGAATGATGACAATACTGTTACTTGATATCAATGATAATGCACCAGAATTTAATATGGAAACAATCAATTCAAATAAAACAGTTACGGAACACTCCAAAAGTAATCTGAAAATTGCTACAATTACTGCAACTGATGTTGATGGCATTGGGAATAATAATATCACATATTATCTTGAGTAAGTGAAAAATATGTCTTATTAAATTAGTATAAATTGTTTGTCAATGCAGGCCAGTTGGTGACACAAAACCAGATTTAGTAAAAATACTGCCTAAATCTGGGGAATTGTTAGTGGACAAAAATGAATTAATTGACGCAGATGAGCCTGACTGCACCGAGTATCTTTATTATAAAATTATAGCAGGAGATTCTGTATTCAATACTACTGAACAAGTAAGTATTATCATAAGATTTTACTTTATGCTATTAAGTATTTTTCAAATTACAGATTGCAATTTATATTGAAGATATTAACGATATGAAGCCATATCTAAAGACAGCATTAAAAGATAACGTTACTATAAAAGAACGTGAATCAACTGACAAAAAAGAATGTATTCAATATATTGATGGACACGATAAAGATAGAGACTGTAAGTTTTTGTTCCTTCAATTCAAATTCAATATTAATATTTTTGACAGATCCTCACAATCATGTTTCTTATTATCTCAACAATGAATTGTCATCACTTTCTCAAAAGTATGAAGTTGATATTGAAACTGGAGAAGTATGCGCTATTGGAAAAATTGAATGGAAAATTGGACAAGAAATTGATAAAATATACGTTGCTTTGGAAGACAATATTGGTGGCAGATCACCAAACATAGAGAAATTTAATTTTACCGTATTAATAGAAGATATAGATAATCATGACCCAATATTACCAGAAGATATAACTATAAAAAATCCCCCGATTCGGGAAGATATAGAAATCGTAAGTTGAAAAAATGATATGTTGTGAATTTTTTTTTATAGTATGCTCGTCTTTATTTAAAATTATTTCTATTTTACAGGGCACAATAGTAGCAGAAATTATCGCTACCGATGAAGACAAGCCATGCACAGAAAATACAGAAATTGATTATGCAGTTCAAGATGAACCAAATTCAAAACAAACTTTTTTTAAAATAGAAAAAATAGCAGGACCGGAACCCAAATGTGATCAAATTGGTGTGCTAAAGACAAACGTACCTTTACAAGACCATTATGGTAAAATAACAGTCACTATCCGAGTAAGTACTAAAGAATTTTATTTAGATAATATAAGTTGATTAATATATAAAAATATTCCAGGCGAAAAATCCCAGAAAGACAAAATACGATGAAAAATCCTATGATATAATTGTACAGCCGTACAATTTCCGACCACCAAAAATTATATATCCTTCAGATGCAGATTCTACCTTAATTTTATTGGAGGTAATTTAGAGAATAATTTATTAAACCATCTTTTACTTACATATCATATTCATGGAAATAGTTATCTATGTATCTAGTGCGCGAAATTATACTTGAGAATGAAAGTTTTTGTCGAGGCGGTAGCCGAGACACAAATCATTCGAAAGCTCCAAAGAAATTTTGTGCACGAGTTGCATACAAAACTTTTTCTACAGTCGCCAAAAAACTATTAGGTAAATAAATATTGAAATCATATTGAAATTAAAAAAACTAGTAGAATTCGTTTTCTTGACAACGTGCACAAATTACTTTGTGCACGTTGTCAAGATAAAATCAGTGCACGAAATACTTTGTGCCCGTTGTCATGATAAACAACTCCAATGTGACATTCCGCATACTAATATTGATGAACAAATGTCATAATTTTTTGACGTCTGTGGAAAAAATTAATTTATAAAACTGTAGATATTTGAATATTATCGATTTAAATCTTTGGTACCCTTTTGGATGTCGAGATTGTTTCTTAATTTATATTTCGAATTAATTATTTCCATTGTTCTCTGTTCAATACTTTTTTTGCATTCTTTTCAATATTTCTTCTACAGAACTTTCCCAATTCTTTCTTGGTCTGCCTCTTTTTTTTCTTTGTGCTTCTTGCGTCCCACACTTGTTTGGTTTGTCTATTTTTTGGCTTCTTATTAGATTTCCGTACTATGTTAGCTGTCTTCTTTCTATTGCAATTTGTATGCTTTCATGTATTTCTTCATTTCTTATATATTGTTGATGTTTTCTTTCACTCTTTCTATAATTTTGATTCTTGATTGTTCGTTTTCTTCTTCAATAACTTCCTCATCTATATACGCCAAGCGAAATCTTTCGGCCCCCTTTTTAAGCATATTGCTTGTACGAAGGAATGTGAAATTTAGCATACTTAAAGTTTATATGGAGAAGATATGCAGAAAGCGAAAACTATATACAGGTGTCCCATTTTAATCTATATATTAATATGTGAAGAGCAAGCTTTGTACTCATTTTTAGGCATATTGTGCGCACGAAATAATGTGAGATTTAGCATACTCAATATTCATATTGTAACGTTATTTATTTGAATTCAGGGAGCAAAAGTTACTAAACACTACTATTTATTTTTATGATTTATTAAAATAATAAATTAGGTAACTACCTAACACTATTTCTAATAAATAATTCTAATTTAAATAAAGATTATAACACTACACTATAAGTTAACTTCAATTATTTATGTCAATGTTGATTTATTTTAAATAACACAATTTATTTCAACCACTAGCAGTCCATATTATAAGGTCTCTGAGCCAAAATCAATAATAATCCTCGTTGAGTCAGCCACTGATATATACCCCATTACGTTTTTTCCGCAAACGTCCAGGCTTTTCTAGAAAGCGCAAGAAGGTACCAGCAATTTTTTAGAAAAGAAATATATTCGCTTCAATTTCTTGATGTAAAATATTCCCACGATAATTCTGAGCACCAGTAAAGCCGAAATGACTAATTTATATTCATATTTAATATCAAATTCGTTATAATATGTAATAACATTATATGAAATAAATCATATTCCATATTGAATTACTTTAAAAGCTGTAAAATGTCCAGAAATATTTAAAACAATATTATTTTAATTTATTTGAGAAAATATCATGATAAGTAGTGATTTCTAGGCCACTGAATTCATCAACTTCATGTTGATTTTGACATCTTGGTTTTTGTTTGCTTGATGTCGTGTTTGATAATTTTATTTCTATTCACATTTTTATATTTATAACCTTTCTTTCTATGACAAAAGTAAATAACAGTAGTGAAATCAACAACGATTCCATTAAATAAAATAGCGCTACAAATATCCATCTTTTTCTATTTATGCTTACGACAAAAGTTTGGCAGCGCTAAACTTTTATGATTGCAACTTAAGACTTACAACTTATGACTATGATTACGACAAGAGCAGGAAACGCTCTAATGTTTTCGCGTATGTCAAGGTTACGACTTAAGTGCCAATTCACAATGTGCGTAAACATAAACGTAAGAAATTATGTATGTTCACAGTGGTCGTAACGTAAAATATTAAAATAAAGTGTTTTTTTTCATTTTACATTGGTACAAATTAAGGTTATTGATGTATTGTGTTGGTTTCTCTGTCATTTTCAAATATTCTGTTGATTTCGATTCTGTTTCGTGTTTAATGTTTCTCTTTAGTTTCACTTTTATTTGTTTGGAGTTTAGTTTGTTTTGTTTTATTGTATGATGTCTGAAAAAGATCTTGCGATTGTCTCATTATTATTGAAACTGCGTTATAAAAGTCGCCAACGAGAGAAATATTAAGACGAGGAAGAATTGTTGTTTTTTTTTATTAATAATTCTATGCCAATCATATTTAAAGCACGTTTCGATCCAGGGTGTTGTCAACTATCAGATGAAAACATGTGTTTAAAGTTGACGCATGCGCTATTAGTTGTTTCGTACGTAAACATAACATAAAGTTGAATTTATCTCAACTTTACGTTTTCATTACGTAGCTCTTATGTCAATACGTAAACGTAAGAAATACGTAAGAGCATTGTGAACACGGGCATTGAAATACAGTAGTTCAACTTTATGTTTATGTTTACGGTTACGTACTCCTTACGTTTACGCACATTGTGAATTGGCATTAAGACTTATGACTATGATTATGATAGAGGAATATGGCTTTCAGTTTATATGGAGAAGATGTGCAGAAAGCGAAAATTATATACAGGGTGTCCCATTTTAATCTATATATTAATACATGAAGAACAATATTTGTACTAATTTAGGCATATTTCGCGCACGAAAGAATGTGAGATTTGGCACACTTAAAATTCATATGAAGGAATGCAGAAAGCTGAAGGCCCATTCGAATTTTACAACGAGAAAAGAATACTTTGTACCGCGCACACGAAGTAAATGAGTCTTGGCATATTTAAAGTCTGTGTGGAGAAAGAAGTGCAGAAAGCCAAAATTATGTACAGATGTCCCATTTTAATTTTACGAGAAGAGAAAACTTTGTACTGCGCGCATAAAAAAATGTGAGATTTGACATACTTGAAGTTTATATGGAGAAGAAGTGCTGGGAGCTAACATTATATACAGGGTGTCCTAATTCCAATTTTACGTGAAGAGAAAATTTTGTATCGTGCGCATAACGGAATGTGAAATTTGACATACTTGAAGTTTATGTGAAGAAGGAGTGCAGGAAGCTATAATTATATACAGGGTTTTCAATTCGATATTATTTTTTGCTGGAATATATAAAAAAATATGCACCGAATAGGAAAACCTTGAATGAGAACCACTAATCCTAATTTTAGATTCGGATGAAACGTCGAATACCAAGTTTTTTTTACCTGGAACACTTGAGGATAGAAGATTAAACTCAATAACGTTCAAACTTTGCAACATAATGATTCACGGTCGAATTTCGACCACTGGGCAATCACTAGTCTCTTATTATTTTGTTATCCTCTAATAGTTCCTCAAAATGTTCTTTCCGTCTGTTCATTATTTCGTTTTCTCTTGCTTCAATTGTACTTGATCTTCCTTTCTGGCATTTTTTAGTATTTTGTAATACAATTTTTGGTTTTCCTTGAGCTTTCTTCCACCTCTTTCATTTTTTTACTTTGCTGCTTATAATTTTTTCTTTTTCACTTCTTAATTTAGTTCTTCATTCCCCCAATATGTTCGCTTTTTGTTTTTTCCATTTCTGATCTTTCCACATGTTTCTTTTATATACTTCACATAATATTCCACATTGTTACATGCCGGCTTCAGCGTAATTCTGTTCTCCTGATATTTTTTTCTTATTTTTTTTTGTCGATCTATTCTAAATTTTATTATTTCAGTGTCAATTGTAGTTATTTCAATGTTGCTTCATTTTGCGGGTATATTTGTCAATATTGTAACGAATTTAAGTCTATAAATTAGTCATTTCGGCTTTACTGGTGCTTAGAATGATTGTGGAAATGTTTTACATCAAGGAATAGAAGCGAATATATTTGTTTTCTAGAAAATTTCTGGTACCTTCTAGCGCTTTCTAGAAACGCCTGGACGTTTGCGGGTAAAAACGTAGTGGGAAGAGACCCACGGTATATATTCGCTGACTCAACAATGGGTATTATTGATTTTGGCTCAGAGACCTTATAATATGGACTGCTAATGGTTGAAATAAATTGTGTTGCTTAAAATAATAACGTTATAATATCTTTGTGTTCAAAGAAAGCAATTTGAACTAGTCTATACAAACAGACATTACAATGAATAAAAATGATTTTAGGATCAACCAGTAGGAGAACATTTGATTGGCATAGATGAAAATAAATTGAAAGATTTTGAGGCGTCAGATGACCAAAACGGCAAATTCAAAATGCAGTTTGAAATTTCCGATCCTTGGGATACAACTTTTGCGTTGAAACAACTTGAAGATAATTTGGCCAGATTAATTTTAACTAAAAAACCAACGGCAAAACAATATGAAGTAAGATGTTATCTTGCAGAGCACAGTATTTTAATTGCACGATTAAAAAAAAAATATTTTTAGTTGAAATTTAAAGCATTTCATGATGGCGACGGAAGTGCTAGTAACGTTGTAGAACAAACCATAATAGTAAAATTTGTCGATAAAGACCAGTTGCCATCGTTTAAGAAAGATGAGCAAGTAAAATTTGAAGAAGAAACGATGACTCCTAGATGTCAGCCTATAACAAAAGCCGATGATCCAAAATGTTTTAATGACGAGGATTGTACTTTTGTAACGTATTATCACATTATGAATAATGAAGGTACCCAATTTAAGAAAAATTTTGCCTTGCGTTTCACTATTTTTATTTTTTTTCCACAGAAAAAGTTAACTTTGACTTTGATATAAGTGACAAAAACAAACCAGAAATTTGTCTTTTGAGAAAATTAGACCGAGAAGTCCAAGCTTATCATTATTTAACTATTGTAGCAACCAATTTTAAAGTGCCGCCTGTTCAAATACCAAATGAATATAATCCATTGAATTTGACAGTCATAGTAAGTACTAGCTTTGACTAGTTCATATTTTATTCTTAATGATTTTGTAATAAACAGGTTACTGATATAAACGATAATCCGCCAGTATTTGATTCCAAATTATTCAAAGGTGGTTTAGCAGACAGCGACAAAATAGACAGTATTATAGTTACATTAAAGGTATACAGAATTTTAAATAAAAATATTTCTGAATTGATAATCATTTATAAAAATGTTTTAGGCAACTGATCCAGATGAAGTTGACGAAGGAAAATTACGGTACCGCATAAATGAAAATACAATAACTGTCTCAGATTCCAGTTTAGACGATATAAAAAATAAAGCTTTCAAACTGGAAAATGATGAGATAAGAAATCTGTTTCAGCCGTCCCAACAAATGCAGGGGTTTTTCTCTTTCAAAGTGCAAGTCTTTGATACATTAGGTATTTATTCTTTAGCGCATTTTTTAGAAAAAAGCGCTATTATATTCACTTTGGCTGGCTGGCTGGCTGGCGTGACGCTGAGTTCTCAGCAACTATACTATTTACAGGCTTGAAACTGGTACTAAATAAAAGCTACTGTTTCGTAGGTTTGCACAAATTGCTTTAATTCAAGCTCAGTGATTGTGGAAGAATAAATTATTCAATTATTTATTTCAAGTGAAACAATGCCCATAGATATCTATGACATTAGGGATATGGCAACTAAAATTTATTCAAGTAGATAAAAATTTAGTTACAACTTTAGCCGCGGGTGTCACTATTATTATGTCAAATCTGTCCGGGATTCATTCAATGACCTGTTTGACGCGAATTTGAAGCTTATTAGAATGAATTATTATTATTGGATGAAAATTTGTTTACTTTTGGTGTATTTTTTTTATATAGCTTTGATAAAGATCAAATTATCACTTTAAGGTACAGCACTTGATCTCCCGTCAGTTAATAACTAAACAATGAAGATTAAAAGGTATTTTTGAGTTTGTACATGCATAAATTATGTACCTATCAAATAGTCAACTTGAAACTAGTACTAAATGGAAGCTGCTGTTTCGTAGGTTTGTCCAAACTGCTTGATTTCAAGCTCAGTAATTGTGAGAGATGGTAATTTGCGAAATCTTCGAAGTAACAAGCATTCATGAGCTGTCAAAAATGCTCTTTCAACATCTAGATGATTCTTCCATTTTTTTGAAATTATGATAAAAATAAAAACTACTTTATTGTAGATTTCAATGATACCGCGGAAGTGAAAATCCATATTGTCTCAGATGCAAATCGCGTTACTTTTAGATTTGAAGAAGATATCGATGAAGTCAAAGCGAAAACCGATCAGGTTAGTATTAACATAATTTAAAAAACAATCCCCTAAATAATATTATTTTCAGATTGAAGAAGTATTTACCAAAGAATTTGATTATTTTTGCACAATAGATGATTTTGCAAAAAAAGTAAATGAAACATCCAAATCTATTAAAGCAAGTGGATTTATTACAGAAGTCAAAACTCATTTTGTTGATAGTAAAGACGATCCTATAGAGAAAGAGAAAATAACTGTGTAAGTATTATTTGCATTACGAGAAGATATGAAATTTAATCGAATTTTTTATAGAAAGTTAGATGACTTAGCAACAATAGGCAGATTGAAAATCCGTTTGGGAGATGTTGGTGTGACTCTTATTTATGTAGATGCCTTAAATGATGCAATGGACGAAGCAGAAGATATGAATTATTTATTGAAAATTCTTTTGATTGTTGTCTCTGTTGTGTTAGGAACACTCTGCCTAATCCTTATAGTTGCTTTTATTTTACGAACTCGCAGGTAATTAATATTATTAAACAATAATTTTTGAGCTACCAAAATTCATCTTTTGCTGTACATTGACAACACTGACTCTCACAGCAGCAATGTTGGCTTGATTTCTTGCATTTTGTCGTAAAATCACAAGTGCCAATTCACAATGTGCGTAAACATAAGGAGTACGTAAAAACATAAACGTACGTTGGTACAAATTAGGGTTATTGATGTATTGTGTTAGTTTCTCTGACTGTCATTTTAAAATATTCTGTTGATTTCGATTGTTTCGTGTTTACTGTTGGTTTCACTTTTAACAGTTTGGAGTTGAGTTTATTTTGTTTTATTATATGATGTCTGAAAAAGATCTTGGGATTGTTTCATTATTATTGAAACTGCGTTATAAAAGTCGCCAACGGGAGAAAAATGAAGACGAGGAAGAAATTGTTGTTTGTTTTTTATTAATAATTCTATGTCAATCATATTTAAAGCATGTTTAGATCCCGGGTGTTGTCAACTGTCAGATGAAAACATGTGTTTAAAGTTGACGCATGCGCTATTAGTTGGTTCGTACGTAAACATAACATAAAGTTGAATTTATCTCAACTTTATGTTTTCATTACGTAGCTCTTATGTCAATACATAAAAGTAAGAATATTGTGAACACGGGCATTAAAATACAGTAGTTCAACTCAATGTTTATGTTTACGGTTACGTACTCCTTACGTTTATGCACATTGTGAATTGGCACTTACAAAGTTCTCACGGTTCGACGAATTTTATTCAATATATTGTATTATAACTGAATCTAGCCTGCAAAAACGTATGGAAGCAATGACGACTAATGTATTTGGCTCTACCAAATCAGATCTAAACAGAATTGGAACCAGTGCTCCCGGAACGAACAGACATGCTATAGAAGCAAATCCTGTTTGGAATGAGGATTTAAATAGTGTTAACCAGTTTGATACTATGAGGTTTATATAATTTTTTACCCTTACATAAGAAAAAATAATAATCGTATTTTTTAGCCAAGCTAGTGGAGGTTCAGACCTAATTGGTATAGAAAACAGACCTGAATTTGCATATGATATTCGTGATGTAAGATACAAAATATTTTTCTAATTGTATTTTTATGAATTCCTATTAATTTCAACAGGATTTAGAGACGTCTATACCTTATGGGAGATTTGAACATGGAATTAATCCAACAGTGCGTCAAAGAATATCCGAAAATAATGATAATAATATAAACGGTCAAAAATTTTCTAGTGATGATGATGACGATGATATAGAAAGTCTTCCAGGTTTAAATAATAACAGTACGATGTTCTGAGATGTTTTATTAATATACAAAAAATTTAATTGTCAGTATTATAAAATATATTCATAAAATATTTGTGATGTAACTAATAAAATCCTGTTTTCTTTATGTATATTCCTACTGCTCTAATTAATTGGTTTAAAACTACCGAATTTTTTTCCTGTTGTAATTTGTGAAATCTCTGAGCTAATGCCTACTTTATACGGTTATAAATATACATGTAAATTTACAAAATCTTCTCGTTTAATGATATTTGACCGTGTAAAGTGACAGAAATTAACAGAATGGCATTGTTCAATACGAAGTTGTAAAACTTGAATTTATCTTCATATTCTAATTGCATGGACCTTAATCTATACAAAAATATACTTTTCATCCCTTAAAACTTCCAATTAGAGGGTTGAATAAATTAATAAATATGTTTTGAAACTAGATTAAAAACTCCTATTAAAATGAGAATTGTGCAAAAAGTGGAACTCCTATTCAAATTTGGATTGCAGATTCGGATTCTAGAGGGTCGAATTAAGGGTTGACATGTGTAACTTGATTTTTTCAAACATTAAATATTTAAATAACTAATTAAATAATAAAAAATTATTTATTTTAAATAGTTCTAGAAATTGCAAATATTGTCTCATACTTTAGTTAAGATTTTTAAGGGATGATAAATGTTTTGGTTTATACAATCAGTTTATATAATAATACATCCAGATTTTTGTCAACAGTCTCCGAAAAATAAATTATTTAAACATTCGAGATAATGTTTCATCCCCTAAATATTTTTTTGATTGATTTTACGTCCCACTTATTGGGCTATCTTTATTTTAAAAATATTCATTCGATTGACAATTCAATATGAATTTCCTAAATACAAATTATATTTTTTACAATTGTTTATTTATATTTTATTTCAATTGTTGCAATAATATTTATTTTTGATTGTTCAAATATTGTACAAAATACTGTTTTATTCATTATTCGATAATATATTTCATTGCCAAACTTAATTCTATTAAATTAGTAATAATTGATCCATGCGGTAACAAATTTATCATAATTTGTTTGAACGCTACGCGATACTTCTTTATATTGTGTATTCTTTCTAATGCATTGCGCACTATAGGCAAATGAACGTAGGTCGTAGATTTATTATAAATCGTTATGTCGGTGGGAATGCGTTTCTTCGTTGACTATCAGCCCGGCCGTTGTGCTGACTAGTCCACGGGCGCTTGCTTTTGTGTTTCAATTAAGGCTTAGGGTTGTAGCTGGGGTTGTTCGTGACCCATTCGTGGGTTAGGGTGGTTAGCATCCTTCGTTCGTTTAGCTTTTGCTTGTAGTTTAAATTTAAATTCACGTTCGGTGATTTTGTACGACGTTGAAAGCGCAGCTCCGCGGAGCCAACGTATTTAATTAAATCCGTAGTTAATTTTGCAATAATAATAAAATGCGCTTTAGTTTTGGGTAGGCACTTTGTTAAATTCGCGATGGACTAAGTCGGTGCGCAAACTAGGGGGGTAGCCGAAGATGCCTGGCTACTTTCCCTCGCCGGGTTTTTTGCCGGGAATCCTATACTCGTGCGCTGCCATCCGTAGGCCTTCACTCTAGAGGTAGTACCCCTGGTGACTCCTGGCCGAAGGGTGGGTGTGGAAGTGCCTGAAGCATGCAATCATGTGATAGATCTATAGCCAGGGGGAAACTGAGGAGTAGCCGCTACGTGGCAGGTATAGGTCGCGTTTTAGGCGTTAAACACCGGGGTTCGGCAGGGACCCACGTAAATTCTGAACAAACACGCGGCGGTGTTTGTTCTTTTTTTGTATTAGCTCGTGAACTGCGAATTGCGAATTGGGGGTTTGAATGATGTGTGATGAATGTTGAATGAATGCTTAATCAAAATTCCCTTTCAGTACATCATCATCATCATCATCATCAACGGGACGTAAGTTAACTAAAAAAAAATTGTTTGTTTCAGGTTTCTAATCTATTTTTTTCTCTATTAAATTTCAGATCAGAGGTGGCGTAAGTTAACTAATAAAATATTGTTTACAGGTCTCTAATCTGTTTATTTGTTTTTTATTGTTTTACAGATCGCTGGAAAGGTAATATTTTTGTTTAATAGTTCGGCATTCTGACAGTTTAATTAATTTTTGTGTGTTTTTTATGATTGCAGGACTTCAAGCTTCAAGTAGCAGTCTTCCGTCGTTGGAAGTGGCCCAGCAGCTTCATCTTTAAGCCCAGCAGCTTGCAATAGTCCACCGAGGGAGCACCCCGCCGAACTAATCAAAACATTCCCTTTCAGCTCAGCATCATCATCTTCACATCAAAACTTCAAGCTTCAAGCTTCAAGCTTCAAGTAGCAGTCTTCCGTCGTTGGAAGTGGCCCAGCAGTTTTCATCTTTAAGCCCAGCTGCTAACAATCAACCACCGTGGGAGCGCCCCTCCGAACTAATCAAAACTTTCCCTTTCAGCTCAAAGTTATTGCCACAACATCAACACGTAAGATTTATTCAAAATAATGATGAAAAACTTACTAATCTTCAATTTATTAATATATTTGTATTTTTTATGTTTTTAGGCCATCCAACAGCGGAACCAGAGCCCAGCAGCAGAATCAGAGCCCAGCAGCAGAACCAGAGCCCAGCAGCAAAATTAGAGCAGAGCCCAGCAGTGAAATCAGAGCAGAGCCCAGCAGTGAAATCAGAGCCCAGCAGCAAAATCAAACCACAGCAGCAGAATCACAGCCCAGCAGCCGTCCAAGAAGTCCTCCAGTAGCTGCAGAAGATCAGTAAATCAGTAGCAGCTGTTCCTGTCCCCAAATTCAACTTTAAAGAAGTCAACTGATTAATTTCGGCCCGCTGCTTGCAAAGTTCAAGTGAGTTCAATTTATTTTTTAATTTTCCGACTTGTAATAATTATTTTGTTGTTACAGTTGCAGTACGCGAAGAAGCCACTTCTCTGGTCTAGGTTTCGCTGGGGTTTTCCTAGGCCCAAAGGGAGAATTCCCGGAGAAGAGTTCGTCTCTTTCCCCTTAGTCATTGCCTGGGGGCGAATAAGGCTTACAACAACGCAACAGCATCGCGAACAAGACTTCCAACAACACAGCAGCATCGAGTATTCAACAATTAATCTTCGAACCTTTGTACCCTTTCCTAATTTCCAAAATAAACTCATTTCCCCAAAATTTACTGTTGTATTTATTTCTAAAACCTATTTTTATTGTTTTCAGGAGTAGTTAAGAAAATAAATGTATTATTGAATAGTTTGCAGAATAAATTAAATACATTAATATCTTGTTTGTTTTTATTTTTAAACCAAACACAATTGAAAATTAAAATTGTATTGTTGAGATTTGAATATATTAAAATCAAGTTTATATTTTTTTGAAAATTCAGGAGTAAAGTTAATTTTTCAAAAATATCAAATTTATTCAAACTAAAGTATTTAAAATGCTCTGGTATAAATAAACATGCCAAATAGTCGCTATTTTTTGCTTTTTAAAAAATTTAATTCAAAAACGTGCTAGATGCTGCCATCTCTGACTAACTAAGCTAACTAGTGCCTATCCAAAGATGTGTTGATTATTGACGTACGAGCTTTTATACATCATTTTTATTAAAATATACTCTTTATTAAATTCTTACAAGTATGAATATGAGTTTATAATTATTATTTAAATAATGACTCAAGAATTATTCAGGTGAACACAATGCCGGCAAGCGACGCGTCGATCGCCGGTTAAATCTCAGCTCCCGCTAAAAAGGTATGCAATAAAATAACTGTTGTTAATTTGCCAACCAAATATATTTTAATATAAATCTTAATCCATAAATTCAGAATATCAGAAAATTATCCTAAATTTGCCAACACTTTTCCAAATATAAGCCCTTCACTAGAAATTGATGTATGAATTTGCGGCTATCTGTTGAGCACATAAAAAGTATGACCAAATTCTCATTGCATTATTTTACCCCTTATTCGTTGTGGATTTGGAAGATAAAGGACTGAACTTGGTTTTAAAATAAATAACATAATATAAACTTCCCATTAAAAGTTAATTAATAAACCTAAAATCATTTATATTCAGGAATATAAGCTTTCTATTGGAATTTGACGTTTGAAACTATGGTTACCTGTTGAGCAGTTATAATGTATGACCTGCTTCCTTGTTAGTTCACGAGAATCGAAGAGATGGCAGCATGTACTCCATTTTGAGAAAGTCTAAGATAATTTTATTTTTTTTGTGGCTAAATGGTAACTTATTTTGAAAATTTTTTCATAAGAAAGTATCACTTAATTATAATTGTGCATCGATTAAGCATAAAATAATTTTTGTTTTTAGTACCAGTTTTGCAGGGGTGGAAATTATTGATTACAGCTCTCACAAGGGCTTAAATCCAAAATATATTCAAATAAATTATATCATTGATCAAAAATAAATGCTACTAATTCAAAAGTTTTTTTCTATGAGTTATAATACTGAAGTTATTAGTACTTTTATAAATTTATGATTTCCTCTTAAATAAGGGCTCTAATCAAAAAAATTTATTTGAAGTACCCCATTTATTTTCTAAAAATAATATAACTTTACTTGAAACTTTTTTCAGCTTCTCGTACTCATTTTCGAGTAATTGGTACATAACCTATTAAAGTGCTGATATCAATAACTCGAAATTAAGTACGACAACCAAAAAAAAGTTTCAAGTTGAGTCCTACTATTTTTGAAAATTAGTTGGGGTACATCATATATCTTTTTTTGATTAGTGCCTTTGTTCACTTGGAAATCGATAGTTTGTGAAATGGTGATTTCTGACGTAACGGCAGCACTAATCAAAAAGTAGTAAATGAAGTACCCCATCTATTTTTTAAAAATAATATGAGTTTACTTAAGACTTTTTTTTGGTTGTCGTACTCATTTTTGAGCTATCACTACTCTAAACTTTTATAATTCAAGTCCAGCAATCAGTTTACGTTTCGCTACACAGATGGCACTACATAGCTCGTTTGTAGTAAGTGGAAACTAAATATATTTATTTTTGGCTAAACGGCTCATTGTATCAAAAATTTTGTGGAGAAGTTTTAATTTTGATTTTAATTGTCTACCAGATAGGCATTAATTAATTCTGCTGTACTGCATATGTTTCAAAATAAATAGGCATTTGCGTTATCATCTTTTTTGGCCCAATTATGGCCTTAATAGAAAAATGTTTTAAATAAAGTCTTACTTATTTTCTAAATCAAATATTGTGTGATAATTTTTTTGCCAATAAGGCTCATAATTTCGAAGTTATTGATTATTTCATGAATTAACGATTATCTATAAAACCAGAGCCCTAATCGCAAAAATGTATATGAAACACCTAACATTATTTTGAAAAATAATATGAGTTTGATTGATAATTTTTTTTGATTGGGGCCTTCATCTCGGAGATATCAATATACGAACTTTTTAAATAAATATTTGGCTGTCCAGCGATTAGTTGACATTTTGCTGCATAGGTGGCGCTACTTAGCTCGTTTGGAATAAATGTACACTAAATATATTTTTTTAACTAAACGAGTAATTTTATCAAAAATTTTAAACGGTAGTTTCAATTTTATTTTTAATTGTCTACCAGATCAGCATATTTTTTCTGCTGTACTACATTTATTAATTATTTTAGAAATAAATAGAACAAAATCCATATTTTATTGAAGGATTTATTATATTATTCATACAATAAATGATTTTTATAATGACTAGCACCCTTTGAGCAAATAAAAAGAGTTTTCAATTCTTAAAAAACTTGCATTGCGGGTTGCCCGCCAATTAAACTTACAAAATTAATAATCAAATATTGATTATGAGACTTTATTATTTATTTATGACTGAAAAAAAAGTACAGGTTTCTAAAATAAATAAAATACAATTAATTTTGTGGGAAAGGTTTTTTATTCGGTAATTTTGAAATAAGTTACAGAACAAGGAGTATTTTTAAGCCTAACTACTTCTGATAACCATAAAAATTGGTTTTGGAAATGAATACAACAGTAAATTTTGAATAAATTTGATATTTTTGTATACTTAAAATAGTACAAATAAATTTATTTTATGAATGTTTTTTGGTAGCATTTATTGAGATGAATTTTTAAAAAATAAGAATTTAATTTTAATATAATATTTAAATCTCAACAATACAATTTTAATTTTCAATTTTATTCACTTTAAAAATGAAACATACAAGTTATTAATGGATTTAATTTATTTTGCAAACTATTTAACAACACATTTATTTCCCTAACTACTCCTGAAAACAATAAAAATAGGTTTTAGAAATAAATAAAACAGTAAATTTTGGGGAAATGAGTTTATTTTGGAAATTAGGAAAGGGTACAAAGGTTCGAAGATTAATTGTTGATTACTCGATGCTGTTGTCTTGTTGGAAGTCTTGTCCGCGATGCTGTTGCGTTGTTGTAAGCCTTGCTCGCCCCCAGGCAATGACTAAGGGGAAAGAGACGAACTCTTCTCCGGGAATTCTCCCTTTGGGCCTAGGAAAACCCCAGCGAAACCTAGACCAGAGAAGTGGCTTCTTCGCGTGCTGTCACTGTAACAACAAATTAATTATTACAAGTCGGAAAATTTGAAAAGAAATTGAACTCACTTGAACTTTGCAAGCAGCGGGCCAAAATTAATCAGTTGACTTTGAAGTTGAATCTGGGGACAGGAACAGCTGCTACTGATATACTGATCTTCTGCAACTACTGAAGGACTTCTTGGACGGCTGCCGGGCTCTGGTTCTGCTGCTGTGGTTTGATTTTGCTGCTGGGCTCTGACTTCGTTGCTGGGTTCTGATTTCGCTGCTGGGCTCTGAATCGCTGCTGGATGACCTTAAAACATAAAAAATACAAATAAATTATTAAATTGAAGATTAATAAGTTTTTTATATTGAACAAATCTTACGTGTAGATGTTGTGGCAATGATTGTGAGCTGAATGGGATTTCCTGCAGCTACTGGAAGACTTCTTGTACGGCTGCTGGGCTCCGGTTCTACAGCTGGGCTCTGGTTCTGCTGCTGGGTTCTATTTCTGCTGCTGGACTTTGGCTCCGCTGCTGAACTCTAAATTAAAATTATGAATTGAAATATTAGACAAATTATTTTAGCAGTAGTTGAAAACAGTTATATAATGAGTAATATTATATTACCTAACTGATGATGCAATGATGTTTTGACGATTGATGACCGCCAACCTGAAACAGAAACTTAAAACAAATTTTGGTGAATCATATTCAACAAAAAAAAATATTGAGAGTTGATTTTGGCAGCTGGGCTCATCCTCAGCTCCTCCCACGTTGTCCATTCCCTCGATGTCCTTCCACCTCATCAGCTGGGCTCATCCTCAGCAAATGATCTGAAAAAATACAAATTAATTAGAAATCTGCGAAAAAGCAATACAAAACAGCTGAAAGAAAAATTGATTAGAACCTGAAAAGCAAAGTTTATTAGTCAACTTACGTCCTGGTTTTAATTCGTTGGAGGTGGTAATGATGAAAGAAGAAGCTGAAAGGGAATTTTTTATTATTTACATTCATTCAACATTCGTTCAACATTCAAACGTGTTTTGTGTGTGTGTTTCGCGCGTATTCGACGGATATATTTATTCTAAGAGCTAGCTAACGCGATTGATTGTTGCTTTTTAATTTCGCGAGATTATTTAAAAGTGTTCTGTTATATTATGCTACTGATATTGACTCTACTTTACTACCCCAATGAGTGCCTGAGCGCTCAGACACCCAAGCACCGGTGTGCTCGTCGTTTGCAAACAAAAAAATACGTTGTTTGAATACGTGGCCAATGCATATTCCGAGGCCCGCGATACCGCCTAATTACGCGATATGGTAACCTTAAGTATCGGTCTCAGCTAATGTCGTTTCTTGAACTTAATCAAGGACCCCCGCCAGCTACCATATTTTCCCGACTTCCGATAGGTACATATCGAGAGTATGCCGTTACTCCCTAATTAGATCGCTCGTTCGCCCTAGAACTCATTGCAACCCCACGCGGTGGTGTTCATCAGGGGGGGTGCCTCTCGTAGCGGTACCTACGTGTGCACCGATTCCCACGTTGGACCTTTCATTACAGGCCTTTGCAAAAAAACCAAGACATTTTATTTATTTATTACATAATAAAAGCAAAGACTAACATCGCAAATACATGCACCTAACGTACATGCAATGCGGAACAAATTCACCCCAATTTACATATTTAAATATACAAAATTTTGATCTCTACGTTAATAAGCAAAATTCACAACCCCAAATATAACATTTGAACACTTTTAAACAACTTTAAATCAACGATTTGTTCTAGAGTTACACGACGTACAACCGAATAGCACGAATTCTGAATCAACAGTGCATATATAAAGCATTGTACAGTGGCTTGAACACCTGCAGCCAAGCAAGTTAAAACTTCTCTACGAATTAAATCCAAATTAAACAAGAATGTTTTAATCAATAAATTTCTATACAGATGTACTTTTAAAACGAAAAAAGGCCAATACATGACTTCCCGTTGTTTTAAACATGAAAATATTATTTATTCACAATAAACTCAAATTATACAGTGTGTTTTTTTTTTAAATAATATTTATTAATAAATTTGATCGAAAATTAGATAAAAATATGAATTTGAAATCAATACCCTTCCGTTATTTGAAATATAGCAACATTATTTAATTTTTATAAATTTAAATTATACAGGGTGTTCATTTGTTGATACAATTACTTATTGATTAATTCAACAAAAAATCGTATAATTGTTGTTTGAAATATAGCAACATTATTTATTTACTATAAATTTAAATTATACAGGATGTTTTAATACAAGTATTTATTGATGAATTCAACAAAAAATCGTATAATTGGAGCAAATGAAATAAATAACACATGACCTCCTGTTGTCTGAAATATCGTAATATTATTTATGCATAATAATTTTTTATTATACAGGGTGATTAAAGTATTAATGATATCTATATATTTATACGTACAGATCCCTTTTTCAACATATTGCATGCACGGACGAATGGAAAGTTTATACGGAGAAGATGTGCAGAAAGCGAGAATTATATACAGGGTGTTCTATTTTAATTTCACGTAAAAAGAAAACTTTGTACTGCACGCAAAAAGGAAGATGAGATTTGGTGTACTTGAAGTTTATATGAAGAAGGAGTGCAGAAAGCTAACAATATATACAGGTGTCCCATTTTAATTTTACATGACGAGAAAATTTTGTACCGCGCACGAAGGAATGTGAGATTTGGCATACTGAAAGTTTATATGAAGAAGGAGTGCAAAAAGGTAAAAGTATATACAGGAGTCTCATTTTGATTTTACTTAAAGAGAAAACTTTATACTGCACGCATGAAGGAATGTGAAATTTGGCATACTTGAAGTTAATAAAGCTGGAATTATATATTGGTGTCCCATTTTAATTTGACGTGAAGGGAAAATTTTGTACTGCACGCACGAAAGAATGAGAGATTTGACATACTTGAATTCTGAGTGGAAAAGGAAGAACAGAAAGACAAAATTATATACAGGCTGTCCTATTTAAATTTTACGTGAGGAGAAAACTTTGTACTACGCTCATAAAGTAAAATGAGATTTGGCATATTTGAACTTTATATGGAGAAGGAGTGCAGAAAGCTAGCAGTATATACAGTTGTCCCATTTTAATTTTACGTGAGGAGAAAATTTTGTACCGCACACATGAAGGAATGTGAGGTTTGACATAATTGAAATTCATGTGGAATAGGAATGCAGAATGCTGAGAGTATATACAAGGTGTCCCATTTTAATTTAACAAGAAGAGAAAATTTTGTACTGCACGCACGAAAGAATGTGAGATTTGACATACTTGAATTCTGAGTGAAAAAGGAAGTGCAGAAAAACAAAATTATATATCGGGTGTACCATTTCAATTTCACATTTGTACTTTGTACTGCGCGCAAAAAGGAAGGTGAGATTTGGTGTACTTGAAGTTTATATGAAGAAGGGATGCAGAAAGCTAAAAGTATATACAGGCGTCCCATTTTAATTTTACGTGAAGAGAAAATTTTATATCGCACTCATGAAGGAATGTGATAATTGACATACTTGAAATTTATGTGGAAAAGAAATGCAGAAAGCTGAAAGTATATATAGGTGTCCCATATTAATTATACGTAAAGAGAAAACTTTTTACTGCGCGCATGAAGGAATGTGAGATTTGATATACTTGAAGTTTACATAGAAAAAGAGTGCAGCAAGCTAAAAGTATATACAGAGTGTCCTATTTTATTGTTAAGAGAATGGAAAACTTTGTATGTGAGTTTTGGCATACTTAAAGTTCATGTGGAGAAGAAATTATATACAGGTGTCCTATTTCAATGGGGTATTTCACTGTTTTTTTTATTCTTTCAAACGGTAGGTTTTATTCATAATCAAACATTTTAAGAATATTGACGTAAAGTAATTAAATAAGTGACGTTAGTGTCTTGCTTATTTAGTATCATCTAAATTATTTTTATTATTGTCAATAAGACCACTGTTTTGAATTAGTGAATTCGAAATGAATCGAAAAAAGGCATTTTTTTTTCACATATAATTAATTTTTTGTTACGTTTACTGGTTTCATGTTATGAAGAGAATAATTTTGGCCTTTTGAATCATTCACTGAACATATGAACTATCACTTATATTCAGTATTCAGTATGAGTGAAATATTTCAATATCTTAGACAAAAATATTTGCGTACTGTAGTTATTTACTATTCATACAATAAATTTTATAATCGATGACAAAGTGTTAGGGATATTATTACAATAATAGTTGAGTGTATTGACAAACTCAGGTAGTTTAGAATCAAAGATGCCGCTCGGTAATAGTTTTGGGTAGGATTAATTTTATGGCCGGTCAAGAGTGTTACATTGTTGCAGATGGTTTACTTCCATTTTCAACCTATTTCAAGTCATTTTAATATCATTACTTTGTTCAATAAACTAATAGAAAGATAGGAACTTTTGGAAAATGGGAATATTTGATATGCGGGATAATTTGCAGTCCTCTTTGATGTTCAGAATTTTACATTTATTAATGTTTCAAAGTCTGCAATGTCACCAATAGAATAAAAGTAAAAAAAATCTGACGTGAACATCACGTGACTTACTTGTACATCATTGGATATATATATATATATATATATATATATAAAACGATGTGATTTTGTGTTTGATTATATATATCATTGGATATATATAATCAAACACAAAATCTCATCGTTCGACAGTTAATCGTTTTGGATTTACCCAAGAGATACTGAAAATCTGTCAAGTAAAATGCGCTTTCAGCCAAGTCGGTTGCTATGGAAACAGTAGGCCATTATTCTTATACTACAACATTCTTAAATACTGATTTCCAAAATTCTACGACTACCAACTGATCTGAATTTATGCGCAAAATTAAAAAATAAATTCCTACTGAAGTGCACTTCCGGTTCAGTCTATTGTTATGAAAATAGTAGGCAATCATTCAGGTGCTACAGCAGACTGGACTACCAAATTTCAATATTCTACACCTGATCGTTTCGAATTTATGCGAAAAATTCCAAAAGACTGTCAAGTAAAGTGCACTTCCAGCTCGGTGGATCTCAATAAAAATAGGATATGAGCATCTAAACAGTATAATCGTCCTAAATACTGAATTCTAACAATCTACGTTCAACTGTTTTGGATTTATGCGGTAAATTCAAAAAATGTTTCGATTAAAGTGCTCTTCCGGCTTAGTCGATAGCAATCATAATGCAAGGTGTACAACTAGATATTATAAAAGTGCCTAATACAAAATTTAAATATTCTACGATTGATTGTTTAGAATTTATGCGGAAAATTCAGAAAGTCTGTCATATAAAGTGCACTTCCGGCTCAGCCGATTGTTACAAAAATAGAAGATGACCATTGTGATGCTACAGCAATTTCAAATGCTGAATTCCAGTATCCTACGGCTAATCATTCTGAATTGATGCGATAAATTAAAAAAAAGTTTCAAGTAAAGTGAACTTTCGGTCTAGCCGATCGCAATCATAATGCAAGATGTACAATAAGATGTTATAGAAGTTCTTTATACGCAATTTTAATATGCTATGGTGAATCATTTTATATTTATGCAAAAAATTCAAAAAAAGTTTCAAGTAAAGTGCACTTCCGGTACAGACGATTGGAACCATAATGCGAGGTGCACAACTAGACCCTATATCAGTCTTAAATACAAAATTTTAACAATATACGTTCAACCAGTTATGAGATTTGCAAATTACGAATGAACGCACTTACGTACCAACATCAAGCTGAAAATAGTCAAAATGGATTCAGGGATGCTCAAAACGAATATTTTCATTAAAATCTTGATAGGTGAATTTTGTCGGTTTCGCAATACTTTCTTGTTTGTACAAGTAAATAAAAAGACTTACCTCAAGTAAAATCCAATTTAGTTACAGACCAGCAAGTCACAAATCTTAAATCACTGAAGTCACAAAGTATAAATAATATTTCGTTCCAACTCATTCAAAATCAAGACAACAAAAAAACCCTTTTCAAATATTAATGAAAAAGATTAAATTCAAATTCATAGAACAATTAAAATTTCAGAATGAAACAGCTACTTATCCACTTCAAAGGCACCCCTTTTGTCAAATCTACTGTTAAGTTCTTGGAAGAGAAAATTAAATTCAAAGGAGGATATCAATTGCCACAGAAATATTTCGTGTTAGAATTTGGACGGAAGTCAAAATAAATTTTGTTTGAATAGTGTACAAGAGTTATTAATTTTCTAAATTATTTTATTAGTTCTAATACAATATTTTGTTGATGTAATTGGTATTCATTAAAAAATAATTATTTCCGGAGTCCAGCTGCCGCCCTACAACATTCAAATTAACAAATTTTGAAGAGTATTTTTGATAAGTTCCAATTCACAATGTACGTAAACGTAAGGAGTACCTAACCGTAAACATAAACGTAAAGTTGAACTACTGTATTTCAATGTCCGTGTTCACAATACTCTTACGTATTTCTTACGTTTATGTATTGACATAAGAGCTACGTAATGAAAACGTAAAGTTAAGATAAATTCAACTTTATGTTATGTTTACGTACGGAACAACTAATAGCGCATGTGTCAACTTTGAACTCATGTTTTCATCTGACAGTTCGCAACACCCTTTAAATATGATTGACATAAAATTATTAATAAAATAAACGCAACAATTCATTCCCCGTCTTAATATTTCTCTCGTTGCCGACTTTTATAACGCGGATTCAATAATAATGAAACAATCGTAAGATCTTTTTCAGACATCATACAATAAAACAAAATAAACTAAACTCCAAACTGTCAAAAGTGAAACCAAAGAAAAACAGAGTTAATACGAAACAGACAATCTAAATCAACAGAATATTTGAAAATGACAGTAAGAGAAACCAACGTAATATGAAAAAAATACTTTATTTTGATATTTTACGTTACGTCCACTGTGAACATACATAATTTCTTACGTTTATGTTTCTACGTACTCCTTATGCTTACGCATATTGTGAATTAATAACGTAGCTATTACTTTGCAAAAATGACGAGTGGGGGAAGTTTTATTGATATTTTGTTACGAAAATACTCGATTATAAAGAAAATCTACACATATTGTGATATTATTATTGGAAAAATTAAGTACAATCATGTCCTATAAGTTTAACATGGTGGCGTGCTTGGTCATCCATGTCCTTGTTCGCTAGTGACTGATTTGCTCGTAAGCCGATATCAGAGAACCATTGCCTTGTTCATCAGAAACGTTATTCACTTATTTAAATAACAATTTTAGTCTAGTTTTGTTTACTCCGTGATAAATCTCTTAAAAAAAGTGTATTTAGTTTAAAAATTAAAATATATTGTGATATTCTACACCCAAAAGTTCAATTATTATTGGAAACATCAATTAGACGCAATTTACGTTGAAATAAGAGTGATATTCGCTTGTACAAATTCCATTTTATATCCCATAAGAATAACATGGTGGCGTGCTTGTTCACCCATGTCCTTTTTCGCAGGTGACGGATTTGCACGTGTGCCGATATACGTGAACCACCGCCTGCTACATCTGATGCGCAGTTCAACTATTTCAACAGCCATTTTGGTTTAGTTTCGTTTAGTCCTTGAATGTGAAACGTAGTCCTCCGTATGAAAATTTGGTGGAAGCCGCAATTAAGCGTTAATTTATGGAATTTGGAAGTGAAAGTGAAAGGAAATACGGAAAATACATGGATGATGTTACTGGGTGAGTTATATTCATGTTTACATTTGAAATATTTTGCATACGAACATTTGTGCCTTTCATGTAGTATACGTAATACGTATGTTGAATTGTGTTTGTATATTTAAAATACTATTTAATATAATTCTACAAAATTTGGTGCCTATTTTGACTAATATATTTACAAATCAGTAATACATTGGCTTCAACTTTCTCATTTTGAATGCAACACTTTATATTTTATTTTTATAAAACAATAAAATTTGAATTATTATAATATGAAAACAGCATTTTATTAAGGAGACTCCAGGCTATTATTATGGTGCATAATTATTTGTTTATTTATATAAATGTGACGGGTATGCTGCGCCAAATCTACAGTTGAAAAAATAGTCGTCTAGTTTTTTTGCAATAACTTTTAAACTATTAGACATAGTAGAAATCGGTAAAAATATGCTTAAAGAGGAGAACATTTCCATTAATAAATTCCAACTCCCTAATTTGTATTCATATTGTTTATAATTTTAATTTAATATTGAAAATAGGGCTTCGTGCAACTGTTATAACATGAGCTGTTGAGGCAGCACATAAAATAATTTTTTTTTAGTATTAAATACGAATTTAAAAATTTGAAAAAATTATTGGGTGATCTTAAAGGTTGAAAGAATGAAATTTTGTTATAACAAAAATTTTAAATTAATTTTTAAGAAAGTGAGGTTGATTAACAAATTTTTTTTGAACCTCCGTTTTCATTGAAGCAGCAAAAAATGTTTAAATAAAGCCTTTTTCACATGTACACTCAAAAAAATTACATTATACAATTGTTGAAAAGTAGTTTATTTTGTTTATAATAAATTTTTAAAGTTGGTTAACTTTGAAATTAAATTAAAATTATAAACAATATAGATGAAGATTAGGAAGTGGAACTTTTTTATAGGAAATTTTCTCCTCTTTAAGAATCTTTTTTTTGATTTTCACCATCTTTGATAGTTTTCGAGTTATTGCAAAAAAAAAACTAGTCAATTTTTTAGTTTTTTTTTAGTCAATTAAAATTAAATTAAAATTATGAATATTGATAGTAGAGTTCCAAAGGGTAGGACTTTTTCTTAGGGGATTTCCGGTTCTTTAAGATTCTATTTTCCGATTTCCAACATCTGCAATATTTTTTGAGATATTTGTGAGAAACTAAATCCCTCTTTTTTTAATAATAATAATTTAAGTGGAATGTTGCCAGTATTTGTTGAAAATAAGCTGACAATTCACGAGAGTGATCCTAGCAGGCAATTCTAGCAGACAGCTCTCAGCTGACGTGTTTGACCAAGGCCAAACGCATGAGAAGTTTTCAATAGATCTAAAGTATAATTTGTTAATTATTTAATAAATATGTTTACAATCATATGTATAAATACAATAAACCATAGTTACATACATTACAATACAAATTTGAATTTTATTTGCTGAAATAAACTGATTAAAAATAATTAGATCCATTGAAACCTACGGGAAATAAAGACGGCCGAAAACTCTGACAAAACAGGTATTATAAAGTGAATCGAATTATCTCAAATAATTGATGACATATTGCAATGAAATTTTATATACATTTAGAAAAACCCTTAGTACAACTATTTATAACAAAAATATATCCCTTGCCCTCAAAAAACAGGTCGAAATGAACAATTGTTATAATCAATTCTCATTTTTACCATATAATTGAATATGTTTCTCAATATTTTTGTGGAAACATTATTTAGTACATGCTTATGCAACTTTTAACAACAATATTAAAAACCATCTCCCTGACGTTTTTGTGCAAATGAGAATTCAATTCTAGCAGGCATTCCTACATTTATCAACAAATGCAGATAGCAACTATAAATATTAAGATATCTCAATGAAATTTCATATACACTTAGAAAAACCCTTAGTTCAACTATTTATAACAGAAATATATTCCTTGCCCCTAATAAACAGGTCGAAATGATCAATTGTTATAAACAATTCCCATTTTCACCATATAATTGAATGTTTCTCAATATTTTTGAGGAAACATTATTTAGTACATGCTTATGCAACTTTTAACAACAATATTAAAAACCATCTCCCTGACGTTTTTGTGTAAATGAGAATTCAATCCTAGCAGGCATTCCTACATTTATCAACAAATGTAGATAGCAACTATAAATATTAAGATATTTTAATGAAATTTTATATACACTTGGAAAAACCCTTAGTTCAACTATTTATAACAGAAATATATTCCTTGCCCCTAATAAACAGGTCGAAATGAACAATTGTTATAAACAATTCCCATTTTCACCATATAATTAAATATGTTTCTCAATATTTTCGCGGAAACATTATTTAGTACATGCATATGCAACTTTTAACAACAATATCAAAAACCATCTCCCTGAAGTTTTGAACAAAATTCTCAAAGAATGAATTATAAGTGCTGTGATATTTAACTTTACTCACATAAATTTCTTTGAAGTAAATAATTATAAATGTCGTATAAAATATTCAGTACAATTGAAAATAAATATTGTCTATACAGTATTACGAAAAATAAAATTTATTTGTTAAAAATGCAATTAGAAATAAAAGATGTATGTTTCATATTCAAAATATTTTATTTATTCTGTTAGGATGGTAGCGTAAATGGAATATTTCAACCGGCCAATCAAAAGAACGCAATGTTAAAAGGCGCATGCGCACATTGACACTTGAATGTCAGAATTATCATACTGTCAACTTAGCAGAATTAAAATATTTCTTGTAATAATGTTCGGATATGTAGTCAAATTCTTGTACTTAAATATTTTTTATTATTTTAACCTGAAGTTAACCTTGGGATTGTAAGATGATGGTATGGGAACATCAAAAATATTTTGAATATTTTTAGAAATATTTCTTTCTAAAATTATCATTATTATCATATATATGAAATGTAACTAACAAACGTTATTATTTTTATAACCCACATTCGTTGACGTATTTCTTATTTAATTCAGGTATAGTTTCAAAATAGGATGTAGCGTGAAACGGCGCATGCGTATTTCAATGTCACAATTATTTATTGTAATAATAATTAAAAATTATTAATAATCAATATTGTATTAGAAATGTGATTCAAAATAAAATATTTCTTTGAATTTTAAACAATTATATATGTTCCGTTAGAATGGAACCGTATAGTTAGGTTTAAATGTTTTCAATTGGCCGATTAAAAGCACGCAATGTTGAAAGGCGCATGCGTACATTCTATTTGCAAGACAACTACAATAATTTGTATTAATATTCAATCATTGAAATACATTTCAATAGCTACAATTTGATTATTGTTGTGATGATACTTTATTATCAATCTTACTTTAGAATTGTTGATAAATATAAATTGATTAGGTGAATATCAGATCGTCCAAATCCATTATTTCATATGTAGAATATAGTTTGTTGATCTAGCAATGAATTCCATAAATTATATTAAAAAAATATTGATGTAGCGCGTCAAATCTGTCCTAACTCCTCTAGTTTGATAATCTGCCGCTACATAGAGAATTGCTTATGTTTATTTGCCATAGCTGCATTTTAATGATTGTCTTCTGTTTCTTGAAAATCGAAACTATTCAACTTTCGAACGATACGCAAAAATCAAATATCATTAATATTGTATTAGAAATCTTAACTTGAAATAAAATGTAAAATTCTGAAAAGTGTATAGATTATTGAAATAAAATGTTTCTTTAAGTTTTAAACAATTATATTATATTTATGATCTGTGATTTATTTATAAATTTATGAGAGTAAAATTAAATATCACAGGACTTATAGTTCATTACTTGAGAAATTTTTTCAAAACTGTAGGGGGTAGAGTTTTTTATATTGTTGTTAACAGTTGCATATGCATGTGCTAAATAATGTTTCCACAAAAATATTGAGTGAGAAACATATTTAATTATATAGTGAAAATTGAATTTGTTTAAAACAATTGTTCATTTCGACGTGTTTTTCAGAAGTGAGGGATATATTTCTATGATAAATAATTATATTAGGGGTTTTTCTAGGTGTATATAAAATTTCATTGAGATATCTTAATATTTATAGTTGCTATCTGCATTTGTTGATAAATGTAGGAATGCCTGCTAGAATTGAATTCTCATTTACACAAAAAAGTCAGGGAGATGGTTTTTAATATTGTTGTTAAAAGTTGCATATGCATGTACTTAATAATGTTTCCGCAAAAATATTGAGAAACATATTTAATTATATGGTGAAAATGGGAATTGTTTATAACAATTGTTCATTTCGACCTGTTTTTTAGGGGCAAGGGATATATTTTTGTTATAAATAGTTGTACTGAGGGTTTTTCTAAATGTATATAAAATTTCATTGCAATATGTCATCAATTATTTGAGATAATTCGATTTACTTTATAATACCTGTTTTGTCAGAGTTTTCGGCCGTCTTTATTTCCCGTAGGTTTCAATGGATCTAATTATTTTTAATCAGTTTATTTCAGCAAATAAAATTCAAATTTGTATTGTAATGTATGTAACTATGGTTTATTGTATTTATACATATGATTGTAAACATATTTATTAAATAATTAACAAATTATACTTTAGATCTATTGAAAACTTCTCATGCGTTTGGCCTTGGTCAAACACGTCAGCTGAGAGCTGTCTGCTAGAATTGCCTGCTAGGATCACTCTCGTGACAATTCGTGTTTAAGATCGAAATGATATAAATTAATCTCTCATAAATAATAAACAATGATAATAATTCAAATTTCTCGGTGATTTCTGTAAAAATTAACGCAATGACCGCTTCAACCCACCTTTCGTCTTGTGGAACGATCATTGAGGCGGCATGAGCGTTGCGTTTTTTGGGTGTCTGAATTTTATTTCATCTTTTACAGAAGAGCCGATTATGAACGAGGTTGAACATATGGGCAGTAACTGTACCGAAAATCTAATTGAAAAAAAATGGAATATCACCCATAGAGGCAAGTGCAGATTCATGTCAGGAAAAAGGTATTTATTATCGTAGAAAAATATTCAATAATTCGTGTATTTGATAAAAATAGAGTATAATTTGAATTTATTTTTGAATCCATTAAAAAATAATTTGTTTATATAATTCAGAATTGAATTGAATTCAGGGGCTTCAGAGCCTGTGATATATTTTTGAAACAAAAATCAACGTTAAATTAATCATAACGTTGCAAAAGATTCTTTTGGGTAACATGCCGGTTTCAATTTAATTTTTTTTTGATTCATAAACTTCATGATTATTTAAAATAATATTTTATGCCGGGCTGAAACTTTCAAGCGGGTGGAATTGTTTAGTGATTAAGAATACCCCTCTCCCATTTTTTTTACAGGTCATCAACTACTTCAAAAAATTGTGTATGAATAAATAAAATTTTTGAGTACAGTTGTCTTAATTTTTTCAATGTGCATTTTATAGTTTGAATTTAAGAAGTTGTTAAATTATGACAGGTACACATTTTCAATAAACATTGTCCCTTAAAGCACTCATTAAGCAGCACAAGCCTTGTCTCCCATGGAAACATCACCAATGGAAAAATTAATCGCCGAATCGGACCCGATGGATCGCATTTCTGCAATCAAATAGTTTATGCAATAAGTGTATAAACTTCTTCGTGCACTCAAAATAAAAACTGAAATGAGAAATAAAACTTTTATTTTACACATTTTGAAAAATACACAGTCTTCCACGGTACATTTCATTACTGAATGGAACAATATACTTGAGGAGCAATTAATTTACACAATTGGTATTAATTTTTTAATCCAGGACTCTTGGTATTCATATTCGAATTTCGCTTTGCAAATTTCTCTTCCGAAAGAGGAAACTAGTATCGAAATAAATATACGTTGGTTAAAAGTTTAATATGTGGCAGTCATGATTCATCTGGCGGATAAGAAGATTTCAATTCATCGCTCTACTTCATCGTCCTCAAGAATAAATTAGTATTGAAATTATTATAGGTTGGTTCAATGTTCAATGGATTTGGGTTCTGCCTCATATTAAATTCACGCTTCAAAATATGAGGCAGTCGTGGTTCATCTGGCGGATATTCGGAATTTAATTCAACGTTTTACTTCCTCGTCTTCAAGAATAAATCAGTATCAAAATTAATATTCGTTGGTTAAAAGTTAAATTGATTTGGGTTCTGGTACATATTGAAAGATAGTTCTTGGTCGGACCTCTTATGGCAACGTTCACTGAACTTCTTACAATATGTGTCAGTCATGATTCATCTGGCGGATAAGAAGATTTTAATTCATCGCTCTACTTCATCGTCCTCAAGAATAAATTAGTATTGAAATTATTATAGGTTGGTTCAATGTTCAATGGATTTGGGTTCTGCCTCATATTAAATTCACGCTTCAAAATATGAGGCAGTCGTGGTTCATCTGGCGGATATTCGGAATTTAATTCAACGTTTTACTTCCTCGTCTTCAAGAATAAATCAGTATCAAAATTAATATTCGTTGGTTAAAAGTTAAATTGATTTGGGTTCTGGTACATATTGAAAGATAGTTCTTGGTCGGACCTCTTATGGCAACGTTCACTGAACTTCTTACAATATGTGTCAGTCATGATTCATCTGGCGGATAAGAAGATTTCAATTCATCGCTCTACTTCATCATCCTCAAGAATAAATTAGTATTGAAATTATTATATGTTGCTTCAATGTTCAATGGATTTGGGTTCTGCCTCATATTAAATTCACGCTTCAAAATATGAGGCAGTCGTGGTTCATCTGGCGGATATTCGGAATTTAATTCAACGTTTTACTTCCTCGTCTTCAAGAATAAATCAGTATCAAAATTAATATTCGTTGGTTAAAAGTTAAATTGATTTGGGTTCTGGTACATATTGAAAGATAGTTCTTGGTCGGACCTCTTATGGCAACGTTCACTGAACTTCTTACAATATGTGTCAGTCATGATTCATCTGGCGGATAAGAAGATTTCAATTCATCGCTCTACTTCATCATCCTCAAGAATAAATTAGTATTGAAATTATTATATGTTGCTTCAATGTTCAATGGATTTGGGTTCTGCCTCATATTAAATTCACGCTTCAAAATATGAGGCAGTCGTGGTTCATCTGGCGGATATTCGGAATTTAATTCAACGTTTTACTTCCTCGTCTTCAAGAATAAATCAGTATCAAAATTAATATTCGTTGGTTAAAAGTTAAATTGATTTGGGTTCTGGTACATATTGAAAGATAGTTCTTGGTCGGACCTCTTATGGCAACGTTCACTGAACTTTTTACAATATGTGTCAGTCATGATTCATCTGGCGGATAAGAAGATTTCAATTCATCGCTCTACTTCATCATCCTCAAGAATAAATTAGTATTGAAATTATTATATGTTGCTTCAATGTTCAATGGATTTGGGTTCTGCCTCATATTAAATTAACGCTTCAAAATATAAGGCAGTCGTGGTTCATCTGGCGGATATTCGGAATTTAATTCAACGTTTTACTTCCTCGTCTTCAAGAATAAATCAGTATCAAAATTAATATTCGTTGGTTAAAAGTTAAATTGATTTGGGTTCTGGTACATATTGAAAGATAGTTCTTGGTCGGACCTCTTATGGCAACGTTCACTGAACTTCTTACAATATGTGTCAGTCATGATTCATCTGGCGGATAAGAAGATTTCAATTCATCGCTCTACTTCATCATCCTCAAGAATAAATTAGTATTGAAATTATTATATGTTGCTTCAATGTTCAATGGATTTGGGTTCTGCCTCATATTAAATTAACGCTTCAAAATATAAGGCAGTCGTGGTTCATCTGGCGGATATTCGGAATTTAATTCAACGTTTTACTTCCTCGTCTTCAAGAATAAATCAGTATCAAAATTAATATTCGTTGGTTAAAAGTTAAATTGATTTGGGTTCTGGTACATATTGAAAGATAGTTCTTGGTCGGACCTCTTATGGCAACGTTCACTGAACTTCTTACAATATGTGTCAGTCATGATTCATCTGGCGGATAAGAAGATTTCAATTCATCGCTCTACTTCATCATCCTCAAGAATAAATTAGTATTGAAATTATTATATGTTGCTTCAATGTTCAATGGATTTGGGTTCTGCCTCATATTAAATTAACGCTTCAAAATATAAGGCAGTCGTGGTTCATCTGGCGGATATTCGGAATTTAATTCAACGTTTTACTTCCTCGTCTTCAAGAATAAATCAGTATCAAAATTAATATTCGTTGGTTAAAAGTTAAATTGATTTGGGTTCTGGTACATATTGAAAGATAGTTCTTGGTCGGACCTCTTATGGCAACGTTCACTGAACTTCTTACAATATGTGTCAGTCATGATTCATCTGGCGGATAAGAAGATTTCAATTCATCGCTCTACTTCATCATCCTCAAGAATAAATTAGTATTGAAATTATTATATGTTGCTTCAATGTTCAATGGATTTGGGTTCTGCCTCATATTAAATTAACGCTTCAAAATATAAGGCAGTCGTGGTTCATCTGGCGGATATTCGGAATTTAATTCAACGTTTTACTTCCTCGTCTTCAAGAATAAATCAGTATCAAAATTAATATTCGTTGGTTAAAAGTTAAATTGATTTGGGTTCTGGTACATATTGAAAGATAGTTCTTGGTCGGACCTCTTATGGCAACGTTCACTGAACTTCTTACAATATGTGTCAGTCATGATTCATCTGGCGGATAAGAAGATTTCAATTCATCGCTCTACTTCATCATCCTCAAGAATAAATTAGTATTGAAATTATTATATGTTGCTTCAATGTTCAATGGATTTGGGTTCTGCCTCATATTAAATTAACGCTTCAAAATATAAGGCAGTCGTGGTTCATCTGGCGGATATTCGGAATTTAATTCAACGTTTTACTTCCTCGTCTTCAAGAATAAATCAGTATCAAAATTAATATTCGTTGGTTAAAAGTTAAATTGATTTGGGTTCTGGTACATATTGAAAGATAGTTCTTGGTCGGACCTCTTATGGCAACGTTCACTGAACTTCTTACAATATGTGTCAGTCATGATTCATCTGGCGGATAAGAAGATTTCAATTCATCGCTCTACTTCATCATCCTCAAGAATAAATTAGTATTGAAATTATTATATGTTGCTTCAATGTTCAATGGATTTGGGTTCTGCCTCATATTAAATTAACGCTTCAAAATATAAGGCAGTCGTGGTTCATCTGGCGGATATTCGGAATTTAATTCAACGTTTTACTTCCTCGTCTTCAAGAATAAATCAGTATCAAAATTAATATTCGTTGGTTAAAAGTTAAATTGATTTGGGTTCTGGTACATATTGAAAGATAGTTCTTGGTCGGACCTCTTATGGCAACGTTCACTGAACTTCTTACAATATGTGTCAGTCATGATTCATCTGGCGGATAAGAAGATTTCAATTCATCGCTCTACTTCATCATCCTCAAGAATAAATTAGTATTGAAATTATTATATGTTGCTTCAATGTTCAATGGATTTGGGTTCTGCCTCATATTAAATTCACGCTTCAAAATATGAGGCAGTCGTGGTTCATCTGGCGGATATTCGGAATTTAATTCAACGTTTTACTTCCTCGTCTTCAAGAATAAATCAGTATCAAAATTAATATTCGTTGGTTAAAAGTTAAATTGATTTGGGTTCTGGTACATATTGAAAGATAGTTCTTGGTCGGACCTCTTATGGCAACGTTCACTGAACTTCTTACAATATGTGTCAGTCATGATTCATCTGGCGGATAAGAAGATTTCAATTCATCGCTCTACTTCATCATCCTCAAGAATAAATTAGTATTGAAATTATTATATGTTGCTTCAATGTTCAATGGATTTGGGTTCTGCCTCATATTAAATTCACGCTTCAAAATATGAGGCAGTCGTGGTTCATCTGGCGGATATTCGGAATTTAATTCAACGTTTTACTTCCTCGTCTTCAAGAATAAATCAGTATCAAAATTAATATTCGTTGGTTAAAAGTTAAATTGATTTGGGTTCTGGTACATATTGAAAGATAGTTCTTGGTCGGACCTCTTATGGCAACGTTCACTGAACTTCTTACAATATGTGTCAGTCATGATTCATCTGGCGGATAAGAAGATTTCAATTCATCGCTCTACTTCATCATCCTCAAGAATAAATTAGTATTGAAATTATTATATGTTGCTTCAATGTTCAATGGATTTGGGTTCTGCCTCATATTAAATTAACGCTTCAAAATATAAGGCAGTCGTGGTTCATCTGGCGGATATTCGGAATTTAATTCAACGTTTTACTTCCTCGTCTTCAAGAATAAATCAGTATCAAAATTAATATTCGTTGGTTAAAAGTTAAATTGATTTGGGTTCTGGTACATATTGAAAGATAGTTCTTGGTCGGACCTCTTATGGCAACGTTCACTGAACTTCTTACAATATGTGTCAGTCATGATTCATCTGGCGGATAAGAAGATTTCAATTCATCGCTCTACTTCATCATCCTCAAGAATAAATTAGTATTGAAATTATTATATGTTGCTTCAATGTTCAATGGATTTGGGTTCTGCCTCATATTAAATTAACGCTTCAAAATATAAGGCAGTCGTGGTTCATCTGGCGGATATTCGGAATTTAATTCAACGTTTTACTTCCTCGTCTTCAAGAATAAATCAGTATCAAAATTAATATTCGTTGGTTAAAAGTTAAATTGATTTGGGTTCTGGTACATATTGAAAGATAGTTCTTGGTCGGACCTCTTATGGCAACGTTCACTGAACTTCTTACAATATGTGTCAGTCATGATTCATCTGGCGGATAAGAAGATTTCAATTCATCGCTCTACTTCATCATCCTCAAGAATAAATTAGTATTGAAATTATTATATGTTGCTTCAATGTTCAATGGATTTGGGTTCTGCCTCATATTAAATTAACGCTTCAAAATATAAGGCAGTCGTGGTTCATCTGGCGGATATTCGGAATTTAATTCAACGTTTTACTTCCTCGTCTTCAAGAATAAATCAGTATCAAAATTAATATTCGTTGGTTAAAAGTTAAATTGATTTGGGTTCTGGTACATATTGAAAGATAGTTCTTGGTCGGACCTCTTATGGCAACGTTCACTGAACTTCTTACAATATGTGTCAGTCATGATTCATCTGGCGGATAAGAAGATTTCAATTCATCGCTCTACTTCATCATCCTCAAGAATAAATTAGTATTGAAATTATTATATGTTGCTTCAATGTTCAATGGATTTGGGTTCTGCCTCATATTAAATTCACGCTTCAAAATATGAGGCAGTCGTGGTTCATCTGGCGGATATTCGGAATTTAATTCAACGTTTTACTTCCTCGTCTTCAAGAATAAATCAGTATCAAAATTAATATTCGTTGGTTAAAAGTTAAATTGATTTGGGTTCTGGTACATATTGAAAGATAGTTCTTGGTCGGACCTCTTATGGCAACGTTCACTGAACTTCTTACAATATGTGTCAGTCATGATTCATCTGGCGGATAAGAAGATTTCAATTCATCGCTCTACTTCATCATCCTCAAGAATAAATTAGTATTGAAATTATTATATGTTGCTTCAATGTTCAATGGATTTGGGTTCTGCCTCATATTAAATTCACGCTTCAAAATATGAGGCAGTCGTGGTTCATCTGGCGGATATTCGGAATTTAATTCAACGTTTTACTTCCTCGTCTTCAAGAATAAATCAGTATCAAAATTAATATTCGTTGGTTAAAAGTTAAATTGATTTGGGTTCTGGTACATATTGAAAGATAGTTCTTGGTCGGACCTCTTATGGCAACGTTCACTGAACTTCTTACAATATGTGTCAGTCATGATTCATCTGGCGGATAAGAAGATTTCAATTCATCGCTCTACTTCATCATCCTCAAGAATAAATTAGTATTGAAATTATTATATGTTGCTTCAATGTTCAATGGATTTGGGTTCTGCCTCATATTAAATTAACGCTTCAAAATATAAGGCAGTCGTGGTTCATCTGGCGGATATTCGGAATTTAATTCAACGTTTTACTTCCTCGTCTTCAAGAATAAATCAGTATCAAAATTAATATTCGTTGGTTAAAAGTTAAATTGATTTGGGTTCTGGTACATATTGAAAGATAGTTCTTGGTCGGACCTCTTATGGCAACGTTCACTGAACTTCTTACAATATGTGTCAGTCATGATTCATCTGGCGGATAAGAAGATTTCAATTCATCGCTCTACTTCATCATCCTCAAGAATAAATTAGTATTGAAATTATTATATGTTGCTTCAATGTTCAATGGATTTGGGTTCTGCCTCATATTAAATTAACGCTTCAAAATATAAGGCAGTCGTGGTTCATCTGGCGGATATTCGGAATTTAATTCAACGTTTTACTTCCTCGTCTTCAAGAATAAATCAGTATCAAAATTAATATTCGTTGGTTAAAAGTTAAATTGATTTGGGTTCTGGTACATATTGAAAGATAGTTCTTGGTCGGACCTCTTATGGCAACGTTCACTGAACTTCTTACAATATGTGTCAGTCATGATTCATCTGGCGGATAAGAAGATTTCAATTCATCGCTCTACTTCATCATCCTCAAGAATAAATTAGTATTGAAATTATTATATGTTGCTTCAATGTTCAATGGATTTGGGTTCTGCCTCATATTAAATTAACGCTTCAAAATATAAGGCAGTCGTGGTTCATCTGGCGGATATTCGGAATTTAATTCAACGTTTTACTTCCTCGTCTTCAAGAATAAATCAGTATCAAAATTAATATTCGTTGGTTAAAAGTTAAATTGATTTGGGTTCTGGTACATATTGAAAGATAGTTCTTGGTCGGACCTCTTATGGCAACGTTCACTGAACTTCTTACAATATGTGTCAGTCATGATTCATCTGGCGGATAAGAAGATTTCAATTCATCGCTCTACTTCATCATCCTCAAGAATAAATTAGTATTGAAATTATTATATGTTGCTTCAATGTTCAATGGATTTGGGTTCTGCCTCATATTAAATTAACGCTTCAAAATATAAGGCAGTCGTGGTTCATCTGGCGGATATTCGGAATTTAATTCAACGTTTTACTTCCTCGTCTTCAAGAATAAATCAGTATCAAAATTAATATTCGTTGGTTAAAAGTTAAATTGATTTGGGTTCTGGTACATATTGAAAGATAGTTCTTGGTCGGACCTCTTATGGCAACGTTCACTGAACTTCTTACAATATGTGTCAGTCATGATTCATCTGGCGGATAAGAAGATTTCAATTCATCGCTCTACTTCATCATCCTCAAGAATAAATTAGTATTGAAATTATTATATGTTGCTTCAATGTTCAATGGATTTGGGTTCTGCCTCATATTAAATTAACGCTTCAAAATATAAGGCAGTCGTGGTTCATCTGGCGGATATTCGGAATTTAATTCAACGTTTTACTTCCTCGTCTTCAAGAATAAATCAGTATCAAAATTAATATTCGTTGGTTAAAAGTTAAATTGATTTGGGTTCTGGTACATATTGAAAGATAGTTCTTGGTCGGACCTCTTATGGCAACGTTCACTGAACTTCTTACAATATGTGTCAGTCATGATTCATCTGGCGGATAAGAAGATTTCAATTCATCGCTCTACTTCATCATCCTCAAGAATAAATTAGTATTGAAATTATTATATGTTGCTTCAATGTTCAATGGATTTGGGTTCTGCCTCATATTAAATTCACGCTTCAAAATATGAGGCAGTCGTGGTTCATCTGGCGGATATTCGGAATTTAATTCAACGTTTTACTTCCTCGTCTTCAAGAATAAATCAGTATCAAAATTAATATTCGTTGGTTAAAAGTTAAATTGATTTGGGTTCTGGTACATATTGAAAGATAGTTCTTGGTCGGACCTCTTATGGCAACGTTCACTGAACTTCTTACAATATGTGTCAGTCATGATTCATCTGGCGGATAAGAAGATTTCAATTCATCGCTCTACTTCATCATCCTCAAGAATAAATTAGTATTGAAATTATTATATGTTGCTTCAATGTTCAATGGATTTGGGTTCTGCCTCATATTAAATTCACGCTTCAAAATATGAGGCAGTCGTGGTTCATCTGGCGGATATTCGGAATTTAATTCAACGTTTTACTTCCTCGTCTTCAAGAATAAATCAGTATCAAAATTAATATTCGTTGGTTAAAAGTTAAATTGATTTGGGTTCTGGTACATATTGAAAGATAGTTCTTGGTCGGACCTCTTATGGCAACGTTCACTGAACTTTTTACAATATGTGTCAGTCATGATTCATCTGGCGGATAAGAAGATTTCAATTCATCGCTCTACTTCATCATCCTCAAGAATAAATTAGTATTGAAATTATTATATGTTGCTTCAATGTTCAATGGATTTGGGTTCTGCCTCATATTAAATTAACGCTTCAAAATATAAGGCAGTCGTGGTTCATCTGGCGGATATTCGGAATTTAATTCAACGTTTTACTTCCTCGTCTTCAAGAATAAATCAGTATCAAAATTAATATTCGTTGGTTAAAAGTTAAATTGATTTGGGTTCTGGTACATATTGAAAGATAGTTCTTGGTCGGACCTCTTATGGCAACGTTCACTGAACTTCTTACAATATGTGTCAGTCATGATTCATCTGGCGGATAAGAAGATTTCAATTCATCGCTCTACTTCATCATCCTCAAGAATAAATTAGTATTGAAATTATTATATGTTGCTTCAATGTTCAATGGATTTGGGTTCTGCCTCATATTAAATTAACGCTTCAAAATATAAGGCAGTCGTGGTTCATCTGGCGGATATTCGGAATTTAATTCAACGTTTTACTTCCTCGTCTTCAAGAATAAATCAGTATCAAAATTAATATTCGTTGGTTAAAAGTTAAATTGATTTGGGTTCTGGTACATATTGAAAGATAGTTCTTGGTCGGACCTCTTATGGCAACGTTCACTGAACTTCTTACAATATGTGTCAGTCATGATTCATCTGGCGGATAAGAAGATTTCAATTCATCGCTCTACTTCATCATCCTCAAGAATAAATTAGTATTGAAATTATTATATGTTGCTTCAATGTTCAATGGATTTGGGTTCTGCCTCATATTAAATTCACGCTTCAAAATATGAGGCAGTCGTGGTTCATCTGGCGGATATTCGGAATTTAATTCAACGTTTTACTTCCTCGTCTTCAAGAATAAATCAGTATCAAAATTAATATTCGTTGGTTAAAAGTTAAATTGATTTGGGTTCTGGTACATATTGAAAGATAGTTCTTGGTCGGACCTCTTATGGCAACGTTCACTGAACTTCTTACAATATGTGTCAGTCATGATTCATCTGGCGGATAAGAAGATTTCAATTCATCGCTCTACTTCATCATCCTCAAGAATAAATTAGTATTGAAATTATTATATGTTGCTTCAATGTTCAATGGATTTGGGTTCTGCCTCATATTAAATTCACGCTTCAAAATATGAGGCAGTCGTGGTTCATCTGGCGGATATTCGGAATTTAATTCAACGTTTTACTTCCTCGTCTTCAAGAATAAATCAGTATCAAAATTAATATTCGTTGGTTAAAAGTTAAATTGATTTGGGTTCTGGTACATATTGAAAGATAGTTCTTGGTCGGACCTCTTATGGCAACGTTCACTGAACTTTTTACAATATGTGTCAGTCATGATTCATCTGGCGGATAAGAAGATTTCAATTCATCGCTCTACTTCATCATCCTCAAGAATAAATTAGTATTGAAATTATTATATGTTGCTTCAATGTTCAATGGATTTGGGTTCTGCCTCATATTAAATTAACGCTTCAAAATATAAGGCAGTCGTGGTTCATCTGGCGGATATTCGGAATTTAATTCAACGTTTTACTTCCTCGTCTTCAAGAATAAATCAGTATCAAAATTAATATTCGTTGGTTAAAAGTTAAATTGATTTGGGTTCTGGTACATATTGAAAGATAGTTCTTGGTCGGACCTCTTATGGCAACGTTCACTGAACTTCTTACAATATGTGTCAGTCATGATTCATCTGGCGGATAAGAAGATTTCAATTCATCGCTCTACTTCATCATCCTCAAGAATAAATTAGTATTGAAATTATTATATGTTGCTTCAATGTTCAATGGATTTGGGTTCTGCCTCATATTAAATTAACGCTTCAAAATATAAGGCAGTCGTGGTTCATCTGGCGGATATTCGGAATTTAATTCAACGTTTTACTTCCTCGTCTTCAAGAATAAATCAGTATCAAAATTAATATTCGTTGGTTAAAAGTTAAATTGATTTGGGTTCTGGTACATATTGAAAGATAGTTCTTGGTCGGACCTCTTATGGCAACGTTCACTGAACTTCTTACAATATGTGTCAGTCATGATTCATCTGGCGGATAAGAAGATTTCAATTCATCGCTCTACTTCATCATCCTCAAGAATAAATTAGTATTGAAATTATTATATGTTGCTTCAATGTTCAATGGATTTGGGTTCTGCCTCATATTAAATTCACGCTTCAAAATATGAGGCAGTCGTGGTTCATCTGGCGGATATTCGGAATTTAATTCAACGTTTTACTTCCTCGTCTTCAAGAATAAATCAGTATCAAAATTAATATTCGTTGGTTAAAAGTTAAATTGATTTGGGTTCTGGTACATATTGAAAGATAGTTCTTGGTCGGACCTCTTATGGCAACGTTCACTGAACTTTTTACAATATGTGTCAGTCATGATTCATCTGGCGGATAAGAAGATTTCAATTCATCGCTCTACTTCATCATCCTCAAGAATAAATTAGTATTGAAATTATTATATGTTGCTTCAATGTTCAATGGATTTGGGTTCTGCCTCATATTAAATTAACGCTTCAAAATATAAGGCAGTCGTGGTTCATCTGGCGGATATTCGGAATTTAATTCAACGTTTTACTTCCTCGTCTTCAAGAATAAATCAGTATCAAAATTAATATTCGTTGGTTAAAAGTTAAATTGATTTGGGTTCTGGTACATATTGAAAGATAGTTCTTGGTCGGACCTCTTATGGCAACGTTCACTGAACTTCTTACAATATGTGTCAGTCATGATTCATCTGGCGGATAAGAAGATTTCAATTCATCGCTCTACTTCATCATCCTCAAGAATAAATTAGTATTGAAATTATTATATGTTGCTTCAATGTTCAATGGATTTGGGTTCTGCCTCATATTAAATTAACGCTTCAAAATATAAGGCAGTCGTGGTTCATCTGGCGGATATTCGGAATTTAATTCAACGTTTTACTTCCTCGTCTTCAAGAATAAATCAGTATCAAAATTAATATTCGTTGGTTAAAAGTTAAATTGATTTGGGTTCTGGTACATATTGAAAGATAGTTCTTGGTCGGACCTCTTATGGCAACGTTCACTGAACTTCTTACAATATGTGTCAGTCATGATTCATCTGGCGGATAAGAAGATTTCAATTCATCGCTCTACTTCATCATCCTCAAGAATAAATTAGTATTGAAATTATTATATGTTGCTTCAATGTTCAATGGATTTGGGTTCTGCCTCATATTAAATTAACGCTTCAAAATATAAGGCAGTCGTGGTTCATCTGGCGGATATTCGGAATTTAATTCAACGTTTTACTTCCTCGTCTTCAAGAATAAATCAGTATCAAAATTAATATTCGTTGGTTAAAAGTTAAATTGATTTGGGTTCTGGTACATATTGAAAGATAGTTCTTGGTCGGACCTCTTATGGCAACGTTCACTGAACTTCTTACAATATGTGTCAGTCATGATTCATCTGGCGGATAAGAAGATTTCAATTCATCGCTCTACTTCATCATCCTCAAGAATAAATTAGTATTGAAATTATTATATGTTGCTTCAATGTTCAATGGATTTGGGTTCTGCCTCATATTAAATTCACGCTTCAAAATATGAGGCAGTCGTGGTTCATCTGGCGGATATTCGGAATTTAATTCAACGTTTTACTTCCTCGTCTTCAAGAATAAATCAGTATCAAAATTAATATTCGTTGGTTAAAAGTTAAATTGATTTGGGTTCTGGTACATATTGAAAGATAGTTCTTGGTCGGACCTCTTATGGCAACGTTCACTGAACTTTTTACAATATGTGTCAGTCATGATTCATCTGGCGGATAAGAAGATTTCAATTCATCGCTCTACTTCATCATCCTCAAGAATAAATTAGTATTGAAATTATTATATGTTGCTTCAATGTTCAATGGATTTGGGTTCTGCCTCATATTAAATTAACGCTTCAAAATATAAGGCAGTCGTGGTTCATCTGGCGGATATTCGGAATTTAATTCAACGTTTTACTTCCTCGTCTTCAAGAATAAATCAGTATCAAAATTAATATTCGTTGGTTAAAAGTTAAATTGATTTGGGTTCTGGTACATATTGAAAGATAGTTCTTGGTCGGACCTCTTATGGCAACGTTCACTGAACTTCTTACAATATGTGTCAGTCATGATTCATCTGGCGGATAAGAAGATTTCAATTCATCGCTCTACTTCATCATCCTCAAGAATAAATTAGTATTGAAATTATTATATGTTGCTTCAATGTTCAATGGATTTGGGTTCTGCCTCATATTAAATTAACGCTTCAAAATATAAGGCAGTCGTGGTTCATCTGGCGGATATTCGGAATTTAATTCAACGTTTTACTTCCTCGTCTTCAAGAATAAATCAGTATCAAAATTAATATTCGTTGGTTAAAAGTTAAATTGATTTGGGTTCTGGTACATATTGAAAGATAGTTCTTGGTCGGACCTCTTATGGCAACGTTCACTGAACTTCTTACAATATGTGTCAGTCATGATTCATCTGGCGGATAAGAAGATTTCAATTCATCGCTCTACTTCATCATCCTCAAGAATAAATTAGTATTGAAATTATTATATGTTGCTTCAATGTTCAATGGATTTGGGTTCTGCCTCATATTAAATTAACGCTTCAAAATATAAGGCAGTCGTGGTTCATCTGGCGGATATTCGGAATTTAATTCAACGTTTTACTTCCTCGTCTTCAAGAATAAATCAGTATCAAAATTAATATTCGTTGGTTAAAAGTTAAATTGATTTGGGTTCTGGTACATATTGAAAGATAGTTCTTGGTCGGACCTCTTATGGCAACGTTCACTGAACTTCTTACAATATGTGTCAGTCATGATTCATCTGGCGGATAAGAAGATTTCAATTCATCGCTCTACTTCATCATCCTCAAGAATAAATTAGTATTGAAATTATTATATGTTGCTTCAATGTTCAATGGATTTGGGTTCTGCCTCATATTAAATTAACGCTTCAAAATATAAGGCAGTCGTGGTTCATCTGGCGGATATTCGGAATTTAATTCAACGTTTTACTTCCTCGTCTTCAAGAATAAATCAGTATCAAAATTAATATTCGTTGGTTAAAAGTTAAATTGATTTGGGTTCTGGTACATATTGAAAGATAGTTCTTGGTCGGACCTCTTATGGCAACGTTCACTGAACTTCTTACAATATGTGTCAGTCATGATTCATCTGGCGGATAAGAAGATTTCAATTCATCGCTCTACTTCATCATCCTCAAGAATAAATTAGTATTGAAATTATTATATGTTGCTTCAATGTTCAATGGATTTGGGTTCTGCCTCATATTAAATTAACGCTTCAAAATATAAGGCAGTCGTGGTTCATCTGGCGGATATTCGGAATTTAATTCAACGTTTTACTTCCTCGTCTTCAAGAATAAATCAGTATCAAAATTAATATTCGTTGGTTAAAAGTTAAATTGATTTGGGTTCTGGTACATATTGAAAGATAGTTCTTGGTCGGACCTCTTATGGCAACGTTCACTGAACTTCTTACAATATGTGTCAGTCATGATTCATCTGGCGGATAAGAAGATTTCAATTCATCGCTCTACTTCATCATCCTCAAGAATAAATTAGTATTGAAATTATTATATGTTGCTTCAATGTTCAATGGATTTGGGTTCTGCCTCATATTAAATTAACGCTTCAAAATATAAGGCAGTCGTGGTTCATCTGGCGGATATTCGGAATTTAATTCAACGTTTTACTTCCTCGTCTTCAAGAATAAATCAGTATCAAAATTAATATTCGTTGGTTAAAAGTTAAATTGATTTGGGTTCTGGTACATATTGAAAGATAGTTCTTGGTCGGACCTCTTATGGCAACGTTCACTGAACTTCTTACAATATGTGTCAGTCATGATTCATCTGGCGGATAAGAAGATTTCAATTCATCGCTCTACTTCATCATCCTCAAGAATAAATTAGTATTGAAATTATTATATGTTGCTTCAATGTTCAATGGATTTGGGTTCTGCCTCATATTAAATTAACGCTTCAAAATATAAGGCAGTCGTGGTTCATCTGGCGGATATTCGGAATTTAATTCAACGTTTTACTTCCTCGTCTTCAAGAATAAATCAGTATCAAAATTAATATTCGTTGGTTAAAAGTTAAATTGATTTGGGTTCTGGTACATATTGAAAGATAGTTCTTGGTCGGACCTCTTATGGCAACGTTCACTGAACTTCTTACAATATGTGTCAGTCATGATTCATCTGGCGGATAAGAAGATTTCAATTCATCGCTCTACTTCATCATCCTCAAGAATAAATTAGTATTGAAATTATTATATGTTGCTTCAATGTTCAATGGATTTGGGTTCTGCCTCATATTAAATTCACGCTTCAAAATATGAGGCAGTCGTGGTTCATCTGGCGGATATTCGGAATTTAATTCAACGTTTTACTTCCTCGTCTTCAAGAATAAATCAGTATCAAAATTAATATTCGTTGGTTAAAAGTTAAATTGATTTGGGTTCTGGTACATATTGAAAGATAGTTCTTGGTCGGACCTCTTATGGCAACGTTCACTGAACTTCTTACAATATGTGTCAGTCATGATTCATCTGGCGGATAAGAAGATTTCAATTCATCGCTCTACTTCATCATCCTCAAGAATAAATTAGTATTGAAATTATTATATGTTGCTTCAATGTTCAATGGATTTGGGTTCTGCCTCATATTAAATTAACGCTTCAAAATATAAGGCAGTCGTGGTTCATCTGGCGGATATTCGGAATTTAATTCAACGTTTTACTTCCTCGTCTTCAAGAATAAATCAGTATCAAAATTAATATTCGTTGGTTAAAAGTTAAATTGATTTGGGTTCTGGTACATATTGAAAGATAGTTCTTGGTCGGACCTCTTATGGCAACGTTCACTGAACTTCTTACAATATGTGTCAGTCATGATTCATCTGGCGGATAAGAAGATTTCAATTCATCGCTCTACTTCATCATCCTCAAGAATAAATTAGTATTGAAATTATTATATGTTGCTTCAATGTTCAATGGATTTGGGTTCTGCCTCATATTAAATTAACGCTTCAAAATATAAGGCAGTCGTGGTTCATCTGGCGGATATTCGGAATTTAATTCAACGTTTTACTTCCTCGTCTTCAAGAATAAATCAGTATCAAAATTAATATTCGTTGGTTAAAAGTTAAATTGATTTGGGTTCTGGTACATATTGAAAGATAGTTCTTGGTCGGACCTCTTATGGCAACGTTCACTGAACTTCTTACAATATGTGTCAGTCATGATTCATCTGGCGGATAAGAAGATTTCAATTCATCGCTCTACTTCATCATCCTCAAGAATAAATTAGTATTGAAATTATTATATGTTGCTTCAATGTTCAATGGATTTGGGTTCTGCCTCATATTAAATTCACGCTTCAAAATATGAGGCAGTCGTGGTTCATCTGGCGGATATTCGGAATTTAATTCAACGTTTTACTTCCTCGTCTTCAAGAATAAATCAGTATCAAAATTAATATTCGTTGGTTAAAAGTTAAATTGATTTGGGTTCTGGTACATATTGAAAGATAGTTCTTGGTCGGACCTCTTATGGCAACGTTCACTGAACTTCTTACAATATGTGTCAGTCATGATTCATCTGGCGGATAAGAAGATTTCAATTCATCGCTCTACTTCATCATCCTCAAGAATAAATTAGTATTGAAATTATTATATGTTGCTTCAATGTTCAATGGATTTGGGTTCTGCCTCATATTAAATTAACGCTTCAAAATATAAGGCAGTCGTGGTTCATCTGGCGGATATTCGGAATTTAATTCAACGTTTTACTTCCTCGTCTTCAAGAATAAATCAGTATCAAAATTAATATTCGTTGGTTAAAAGTTAAATTGATTTGGGTTCTGGTACATATTGAAAGATAGTTCTTGGTCGGACCTCTTATGGCAACGTTCACTGAACTTCTTACAATATGTGTCAGTCATGATTCATCTGGCGGATAAGAAGATTTCAATTCATCGCTCTACTTCATCATCCTCAAGAATAAATTAGTATTGAAATTATTATATGTTGCTTCAATGTTCAATGGATTTGGGTTCTGCCTCATATTAAATTAACGCTTCAAAATATAAGGCAGTCGTGGTTCATCTGGCGGATATTCGGAATTTAATTCAACGTTTTACTTCCTCGTCTTCAAGAATAAATCAGTATCAAAATTAATATTCGTTGGTTAAAAGTTAAATTGATTTGGGTTCTGGTACATATTGAAAGATAGTTCTTGGTCGGACCTCTTATGGCAACGTTCACTGAACTTCTTACAATATGTGGCAGTCATGATTCATCTGGCGGATAAGAAGATTTTAATTCATCGCTCTACTTCATCGTCCTCAAGAATAAATTAGTATTGAAATTATTATAGGTTGGTTCAATGTTCAATGGATTTGGGTTCTGCCTCATATTAAATTCACGCTTCAAAATATGAGGCAGTCGTGGTTCATCTGGCGGATATTCGGAATTTAATTCAACGTTTTACTTCCTCGTCTTCAAGAATAAATCAGTATCAAAATTAATATTCGTTGGTTAAAAGTTAAATTGATTTGGGTTCTGGTACATATTGAAAGATAGTTCTTGGTCGGACCTCTTATGGCAACGTTCACTGAACTTCTTACAATATGTGTCAGTCATGATTCATCTGGCGGATAAGAAGATTTCAATTCATCGCTCTACTTCATCATCCTCAAGAATAAATTAGTATTGAAATTATTATATGTTGCTTCAATGTTCAATGGATTTGGGTTCTGCCTCATATTAAATTAACGCTTCAAAATATAAGGCAGTCGTGGTTCATCTGGCGGATATTCGGAATTTAATTCAACGTTTTACTTCCTCGTCTTCAAGAATAAATCAGTATCAAAATTAATATTCGTTGGTTAAAAGTTAAATTGATTTGGATTCTGGTACATATTGAAAGATAGTTCTTGGTCGGACCTCTTATGGCAACGTTCACTGAACTTCTTACAATATGTGTCAGTCATGATTCATCTGGCGGATAAGAAGATTTCAATTCATCGCTCTACTTCATCATCCTCAAGAATAAATTAGTATTGAAATTATTATATGTTGCTTCAATGTTCAATGGATTTGGGTTCTGCCTCATATTAAATTAACGCTTCAAAATATAAGGCAGTCGTGGTTCATCTGGCGGATATTCGGAATTTAATTCAACGTTTTACTTCCTCGTCTTCAAGAATAAATCAGTATCAAAATTAATATTCGTTGGTTAAAAGTTAAATTGATTTGGGTTCTGGTACATATTGAAAGATAGTTCTTGGTCGGACCTCTTATGGCAACGTTCACTGAACTTCTTACAATATGTGTCAGTCATGATTCATCTGGCGGATAAGAAGATTTCAATTCATCGCTCTACTTCATCATCCTCAAGAATAAATTAGTATTGAAATTATTATATGTTGCTTCAATGTTCAATGGATTTGGGTTCTGCCTCATATTAAATTAACGCTTCAAAATATAAGGCAGTCGTGGTTCATCTGGCGGATATTCGGAATTTAATTCAACGTTTTACTTCCTCGTCTTCAAGAATAAATCAGTATCAAAATTAATATTCGTTGGTTAAAAGTTAAATTGATTTGGGTTCTGGTACATATTGAAAGATAGTTCTTGGTCGGACCTCTTATGGCAACGTTCACTGAACTTCTTACAATATGTGTCAGTCATGATTCATCTGGCGGATAAGAAGATTTCAATTCATCGCTCTACTTCATCATCCTCAAGAATAAATTAGTATTGAAATTATTATATGTTGCTTCAATGTTCAATGGATTTGGGTTCTGCCTCATATTAAATTAACGCTTCAAAATATAAGGCAGTCGTGGTTCATCTGGCGGATATTCGGAATTTAATTCAACGTTTTACTTCCTCGTCTTCAAGAATAAATCAGTATCAAAATTAATATTCGTTGGTTAAAAGTTAAATTGATTTGGGTTCTGGTACATATTGAAAGATAGTTCTTGGTCGGACCTCTTATGGCAACGTTCACTGAACTTCTTACAATATGTGTCAGTCATGATTCATCTGGCGGATAAGAAGATTTCAATTCATCGCTCTACTTCATCATCCTCAAGAATAAATTAGTATTGAAATTATTATATGTTGCTTCAATGTTCAATGGATTTGGGTTCTGCCTCATATTAAATTAACGCTTCAAAATATAAGGCAGTCGTGGTTCATCTGGCGGATATTCGGAATTTAATTCAACGTTTTACTTCCTCGTCTTCAAGAATAAATCAGTATCAAAATTAATATTCGTTGGTTAAAAGTTAAATTGATTTGGGTTCTGGTACATATTGAAAGATAGTTCTTGGTCGGACCTCTTATGGCAACGTTCACTGAACTTCTTACAATATGTGTCAGTCATGATTCATCTGGCGGATAAGAAGATTTCAATTCATCGCTCTACTTCATCATCCTCAAGAATAAATTAGTATTGAAATTATTATATGTTGCTTCAATGTTCAATGGATTTGGGTTCTGCCTCATATTAAATTAACGCTTCAAAATATAAGGCAGTCGTGGTTCATCTGGCGGATATTCGGAATTTAATTCAACGTTTTACTTCCTCGTCTTCAAGAATAAATCAGTATCAAAATTAATATTCGTTGGTTAAAAGTTAAATTGATTTGGGTTCTGGTACATATTGAAAGATAGTTCTTGGTCGGACCTCTTATGGCAACGTTCACTGAACTTCTTACAATATGTGTCAGTCATGATTCATCTGGCGGATAAGAAGATTTCAATTCATCGCTCTACTTCATCATCCTCAAGAATAAATTAGTATTGAAATTATTATATGTTGCTTCAATGTTCAATGGATTTGGGTTCTGTCTCATATTAAATTAACGCTTCAAAATATAAGGCAGTCGTGGTTCATCTGGCGGATATTCGGAATTTAATTCAACGTTTTACTTCCTCGTCTTCAAGAATAAATCAGTATCAAAATTAATATTCGTTGGTTAAAAGTTAAATTGATTTGGGTTCTGGTACATATTGAAAGATAGTTCTTGGTCGGACCTCTTATGGCAACGTTCACTGAACTTCTTACAATATGTGGCAGTCATGATTCATCTGGCGGATAAGAAGATTTTAATTCATCGCTCTACTTCATCGTCCTCAAGAATAAATTAGTATTGAAATTATTATAGGTTGGTTCAATGTTCAATGGATTTGGGTTCTGCCTCATATTAAATTCACGCTTCAAAATATGAGGCAGTCGTGGTTCATCTGGCGGATATTCGGAATTTAATTCAACGTTTTACTTCCTCGTCTTCAAGAATAAATCAGTATCAAAATTAATATTCGTTGGTTAAAAGTTAAATTGATTTGGGTTCTGGTACATATTGAAAGATAGTTCTTGGTCGGACCTCTTATGGCAACGTTCACTGAACTTCTTACAATATGTGTCAGTCATGATTCATCTGGCGGATAAGAAGATTTCAATTCATCGCTCTACTTCATCATCCTCAAGAATAAATTAGTATTGAAATTATTATATGTTGCTTCAATGTTCAATGGATTTGGGTTCTGCCTCATATTAAATTCACGCTTCAAAATATGAGGCAGTCGTGGTTCATCTGGCGGATATTCGGAATTTAATTCAACGTTTTACTTCCTCGTCTTCAAGAATAAATCAGTATCAAAATTAATATTCGTTGGTTAAAAGTTAAATTGATTTGGGTTCTGGTACATATTGAAAGATAGTTCTTGGTCGGACCTCTTATGGCAACGTTCACTGAACTTCTTACAATATGTGTCAGTCATGATTCATCTGGCGGATAAGAAGATTTCAATTCATCGCTCTACTTCATCATCCTCAAGAATAAATTAGTATTGAAATTATTATATGTTGCTTCAATGTTCAATGGATTTGGGTTCTGCCTCATATTAAATTAACGCTTCAAAATATAAGGCAGTCGTGGTTCATCTGGCGGATATTCGGAATTTAATTCAACGTTTTACTTCCTCGTCTTCAAGAATAAATCAGTATCAAAATTAATATTCGTTGGTTAAAAGTTAAATTGATTTGGGTTCTGGTACATATTGAAAGATAGTTCTTGGTCGGACCTCTTATGGCAACGTTCACTGAACTTCTTACAATATGTGGCAGTCATGATTCATCTGGCGGATAAGAAGATTTTAATTCATCGCTCTACTTCATCGTCCTCAAGAATAAATTAGTATTGAAATTATTATAGGTTGGTTCAATGTTCAATGGATTTGGGTTCTGCCTCATATTAAATTCACGCTTCAAAATATGAGGCAGTCGTGGTTCATCTGGCGGATATTCGGAATTTAATTCAACGTTTTACTTCCTCGTCTTCAAGAATAAATCAGTATCAAAATTAATATTCGTTGGTTAAAAGTTAAATTGATTTGGGTTCTGGTACATATTGAAAGATAGTTCTTGGTCGGACCTCTTATGGCAACGTTCACTGAACTTCTTACAATATGTGTCAGTCATGATTCATCTGGCGGATAAGAAGATTTCAATTCATCGCTCTACTTCATCATCCTCAAGAATAAATTAGTATTGAAATTATTATATGTTGCTTCAATGTTCAATGGATTTGGGTTCTGCCTCATATTAAATTCACGCTTCAAAATATGAGGCAGTCGTGGTTCATCTGGCGGATATTCGGAATTTAATTCAACGTTTTACTTCCTCGTCTTCAAGAATAAATCAGTATCAAAATTAATATTCGTTGGTTAAAAGTTAAATTGATTTGGGTTCTGGTACATATTGAAAGATAGTTCTTGGTCGGACCTCTTATGGCAACGTTCACTGAACTTCTTACAATATGTGTCAGTCATGATTCATCTGGCGGATAAGAAGATTTCAATTCATCGCTCTACTTCATCATCCTCAAGAATAAATTAGTATTGAAATTATTATATGTTGCTTCAATGTTCAATGGATTTGGGTTCTGCCTCATATTAAATTAACGCTTCAAAATATAAGGCAGTCGTGGTTCATCTGGCGGATATTCGGAATTTAATTCAACGTTTTACTTCCTCGTCTTCAAGAATAAATCAGTATCAAAATTAATATTCGTTGGTTAAAAGTTAAATTGATTTGGGTTCTGGTACATATTGAAAGATAGTTCTTGGTCGGACCTCTTATGGCAACGTTCACTGAACTTCTTACAATATGTGTCAGTCATGATTCATCTGGCGGATAAGAAGATTTCAATTCATCGCTCTACTTCATCATCCTCAAGAATAAATTAGTATTGAAATTATTATATGTTGCTTCAATGTTCAATGGATTTGGGTTCTGCCTCATATTAAATTAACGCTTCAAAATATAAGGCAGTCGTGGTTCATCTGGCGGATATTCGGAATTTAATTCAACGTTTTACTTCCTCGTCTTCAAGAATAAATCAGTATCAAAATTAATATTCGTTGGTTAAAAGTTAAATTGATTTGGGTTCTGGTACATATTGAAAGATAGTTCTTGGTCGGACCTCTTATGGCAACGTTCACTGAACTTCTTACAATATGTGGCAGTCATGATTCATCTGGCGGATAAGAAGATTTTAATTCATCGCTCTACTTCATCGTCCTCAAGAATAAATTAGTATTGAAATTATTATAGGTTGGTTCAATGTTCAATGGATTTGGGTTCTGCCTCATATTAAATTCACGCTTCAAAATATGAGGCAGTCGTGGTTCATCTGGCGGATATTCGGAATTTAATTCAACGTTTTACTTCCTCGTCTTCAAGAATAAATCAGTATCAAAATTAATATTCGTTGGTTAAAAGTTAAATTGATTTGGGTTCTGGTACATATTGAAAGATAGTTCTTGGTCGGACCTCTTATGGCAACGTTCACTGAACTTCTTACAATATGTGTCAGTCATGATTCATCTGGCGGATAAGAAGATTTCAATTCATCGCTCTACTTCATCATCCTCAAGAATAAATTAGTATTGAAATTATTATATGTTGCTTCAATGTTCAATGGATTTGGGTTCTGCCTCATATTAAATTCACGCTTCAAAATATGAGGCAGTCGTGGTTCATCTGGCGGATATTCGGAATTTAATTCAACGTTTTACTTCCTCGTCTTCAAGAATAAATCAGTATCAAAATTAATATTCGTTGGTTAAAAGTTAAATTGATTTGGGTTCTGGTACATATTGAAAGATAGTTCTTGGTCGGACCTCTTATGGCAACGTTCACTGAACTTCTTACAATATGTGTCAGTCATGATTCATCTGGCGGATAAGAAGATTTCAATTCATCGCTCTACTTCATCATCCTCAAGAATAAATTAGTATTGAAATTATTATATGTTGCTTCAATGTTCAATGGATTTGGGTTCTGCCTCATATTAAATTCACGCTTCAAAATATGAGGCAGTCGTGGTTCATCTGGCGGATATTCGGAATTTAATTCAACGTTTTACTTCCTCGTCTTCAAGAATAAATCAGTATCAAAATTAATATTCGTTGGTTAAAAGTTAAATTGATTTGGGTTCTGGTACATATTGAAAGATAGTTCTTGGTCGGACCTCTTATGGCAACGTTCACTGAACTTCTTACAATATGTGTCAGTCATGATTCATCTGGCGGATAAGAAGATTTCAATTCATCGCTCTACTTCATCATCCTCAAGAATAAATTAGTATTGAAATTATTATATGTTGCTTCAATGTTCAATGGATTTGGGTTCTGCCTCATATTAAATTAACGCTTCAAAATATAAGGCAGTCGTGGTTCATCTGGCGGATATTCGGAATTTAATTCAACGTTTTACTTCCTCGTCTTCAAGAATAAATCAGTATCAAAATTAATATTCGTTGGTTAAAAGTTAAATTGATTTGGGTTCTGGTACATATTGAAAGATAGTTCTTGGTCGGACCTCTTATGGCAACGTTCACTGAACTTCTTACAATATGTGTCAGTCATGATTCATCTGGCGGATAAGAAGATTTCAATTCATCGCTCTACTTCATCATCCTCAAGAATAAATTAGTATTGAAATTATTATATGTTGCTTCAATGTTCAATGGATTTGGGTTCTGCCTCATATTAAATTCACGCTTCAAAATATGAGGCAGTCGTGGTTCATCTGGCGGATATTCGGAATTTAATTCAACGTTTTACTTCCTCGTCTTCAAGAATAAATCAGTATCAAAATTAATATTCGTTGGTTAAAAGTTAAATTGATTTGGGTTCTGGTACATATTGAAAGATAGTTCTTGGTCGGACCTCTTATGGCAACGTTCACTGAACTTCTTACAATATGTGTCAGTCATGATTCATCTGGCGGATAAGAAGATTTCAATTCATCGCTCTACTTCATCATCCTCAAGAATAAATTAGTATTGAAATTATTATATGTTGCTTCAATGTTCAATGGATTTGGGTTCTGCCTCATATTAAATTAACGCTTCAAAATATAAGGCAGTCGTGGTTCATCTGGCGGATATTCGGAATTTAATTCAACGTTTTACTTCCTCGTCTTCAAGAATAAATCAGTATCAAAATTAATATTCGTTGGTTAAAAGTTAAATTGATTTGGGTTCTGGTACATATTGAAAGATAGTTCTTGGTCGGACCTCTTATGGCAACGTTCACTGAACTTCTTACAATATGTGGCAGTCATGATTCATCTGGCGGATAAGAAGATTTTAATTCATCGCTCTACTTCATCGTCCTCAAGAATAAATTAGTATTGAAATTATTATAGGTTGGTTCAATGTTCAATGGATTTGGGTTCTGCCTCATATTAAATTCACGCTTCAAAATATGAGGCAGTCGTGGTTCATCTGGCGGATATTCGGAATTTAATTCAACGTTTTACTTCCTCGTCTTCAAGAATAAATCAGTATCAAAATTAATATTCGTTGGTTAAAAGTTAAATTGATTTGGGTTCTGGTACATATTGAAAGATAGTTCTTGGTCGGACCTCTTATGGCAACGTTCACTGAACTTCTTACAATATGTGTCAGTCATGATTCATCTGGCGGATAAGAAGATTTCAATTCATCGCTCTACTTCATCATCCTCAAGAATAAATTAGTATTGAAATTATTATATGTTGCTTCAATGTTCAATGGATTTGGGTTCTGCCTCATATTAAATTAACGCTTCAAAATATAAGGCAGTCGTGGTTCATCTGGCGGATATTCGGAATTTAATTCAACGTTTTACTTCCTCGTCTTCAAGAATAAATCAGTATCAAAATTAATATTCGTTGGTTAAAAGTTAAATTGATTTGGGTTCTGGTACATATTGAAAGATAGTTCTTGGTCGGACCTCTTATGGCAACGTTCACTGAACTTCTTACAATATGTGGCAGTCATGATTCATCTGGCGGATAAGAAGATTTTAATTCATCGCTCTACTTCATCGTCCTCAAGAATAAATTAGTATTGAAATTATTATAGGTTGGTTCAATGTTCAATGGATTTGGGTTCTGCCTCATATTAAATTCACGCTTCAAAATATGAGGCAGTCGTGGTTCATCTGGCGGATATTCGGAATTTAATTCAACGTTTTACTTCCTCGTCTTCAAGAATAAATCAGTATCAAAATTAATATTCGTTGGTTAAAAGTTAAATTGATTTGGGTTCTGGTACATATTGAAAGATAGTTCTTGGTCGGACCTCTTATGGCAACGTTCACTGAACTTCTTACAATATGTGTCAGTCATGATTCATCTGGCGGATAAGAAGATTTCAATTCATCGCTCTACTTCATCATCCTCAAGAATAAATTAGTATTGAAATTATTATATGTTGCTTCAATGTTCAATGGATTTGGGTTCTGCCTCATATTAAATTCACGCTTCAAAATATGAGGCAGTCGTGGTTCATCTGGCGGATATTCGGAATTTAATTCAACGTTTTACTTCCTCGTCTTCAAGAATAAATCAGTATCAAAATTAATATTCGTTGGTTAAAAGTTAAATTGATTTGGGTTCTGGTACATATTGAAAGATAGTTCTTGGTCGGACCTCTTATGGCAACGTTCACTGAACTTCTTACAATATGTGTCAGTCATGATTCATCTGGCGGATAAGAAGATTTCAATTCATCGCTCTACTTCATCATCCTCAAGAATAAATTAGTATTGAAATTATTATATGTTGCTTCAATGTTCAATGGATTTGGGTTCTGCCTCATATTAAATTCACGCTTCAAAATATGAGGCAGTCGTGGTTCATCTGGCGGATATTCGGAATTTAATTCAACGTTTTACTTCCTCGTCTTCAAGAATAAATCAGTATCAAAATTAATATTCGTTGGTTAAAAGTTAAATTGATTTGGGTTCTGGTACATATTGAAAGATAGTTCTTGGTCGGACCTCTTATGGCAACGTTCACTGAACTTCTTACAATATGTGTCAGTCATGATTCATCTGGCGGATAAGAAGATTTCAATTCATCGCTCTACTTCATCATCCTCAAGAATAAATTAGTATTGAAATTATTATATGTTGCTTCAATGTTCAATGGATTTGGGTTCTGCCTCATATTAAATTAACGCTTCAAAATATAAGGCAGTCGTGGTTCATCTGGCGGATATTCGGAATTTAATTCAACGTTTTACTTCCTCGTCTTCAAGAATAAATCAGTATCAAAATTAATATTCGTTGGTTAAAAGTTAAATTGATTTGGGTTCTGGTACATATTGAAAGATAGTTCTTGGTCGGACCTCTTATGGCAACGTTCACTGAACTTCTTACAATATGTGTCAGTCATGATTCATCTGGCGGATAAGAAGATTTCAATTCATCGCTCTACTTCATCATCCTCAAGAATAAATTAGTATTGAAATTATTATATGTTGCTTCAATGTTCAATGGATTTGGGTTCTGCCTCATATTAAATTCACGCTTCAAAATATGAGGCAGTCGTGGTTCATCTGGCGGATATTCGGAATTTAATTCAACGTTTTACTTCCTCGTCTTCAAGAATAAATCAGTATCAAAATTAATATTCGTTGGTTAAAAGTTAAATTGATTTGGGTTCTGGTACATATTGAAAGATAGTTCTTGGTCGGACCTCTTATGGCAACGTTCACTGAACTTCTTACAATATGTGTCAGTCATGATTCATCTGGCGGATAAGAAGATTTCAATTCATCGCTCTACTTCATCATCCTCAAGAATAAATTAGTATTGAAATTATTATATGTTGCTTCAATGTTCAATGGATTTGGGTTCTGCCTCATATTAAATTAACGCTTCAAAATATAAGGCAGTCGTGGTTCATCTGGCGGATATTCGGAATTTAATTCAACGTTTTACTTCCTCGTCTTCAAGAATAAATCAGTATCAAAATTAATATTCGTTGGTTAAAAGTTAAATTGATTTGGGTTCTGGTACATATTGAAAGATAGTTCTTGGTCGGACCTCTTATGGCAACGTTCACTGAACTTCTTACAATATGTGGCAGTCATGATTCATCTGGCGGATAAGAAGATTTTAATTCATCGCTCTACTTCATCGTCCTCAAGAATAAATTAGTATTGAAATTATTATAGGTTGGTTCAATGTTCAATGGATTTGGGTTCTGCCTCATATTAAATTCACGCTTCAAAATATGAGGCAGTCGTGGTTCATCTGGCGGATATTCGGAATTTAATTCAACGTTTTACTTCCTCGTCTTCAAGAATAAATCAGTATCAAAATTAATATTCGTTGGTTAAAAGTTAAATTGATTTGGGTTCTGGTACATATTGAAAGATAGTTCTTGGTCGGACCTCTTATGGCAACGTTCACTGAACTTCTTACAATATGTGTCAGTCATGATTCATCTGGCGGATAAGAAGATTTCAATTCATCGCTCTACTTCATCATCCTCAAGAATAAATTAGTATTGAAATTATTATATGTTGCTTCAATGTTCAATGGATTTGGGTTCTGCCTCATATTAAATTAACGCTTCAAAATATAAGGCAGTCGTGGTTCATCTGGCGGATATTCGGAATTTAATTCAACGTTTTACTTCCTCGTCTTCAAGAATAAATCAGTATCAAAATTAATATTCGTTGGTTAAAAGTTAAATTGATTTGGGTTCTGGTTCATATTGAAAGATAGTTCTTGGTCGGACCTCTTATGGCAACGTTCACTGAACTTCTTACAATATGTGTCAGTCATGATTCATCTGGCGGATAAGAAGACTTCAATTCATCGCTCTACTTCATCATCCTCAAGAATAAATTAGTATTGAAATTATTATATGTTGCTTCAATGTTCAATGGATTTGGGTTCTGCCTCATATTAAATTAACGCTTCAAAATATAAGGCAGTCGTGGTTCATCTGGCGGATATTCGGAATTTAATTCAACGTTTTACTTCCTCGTCTTCAAGAATAAATCAGTATCAAAATTAATATTCGTTGGTTAAAAGTTAAATTGATTTGGGTTCTGGTACATATTGAAAGATAGTTCTTGGTCGGACCTCTTATGGCAACGTTCACTGAACTTCTTACAATATGTGTCAGTCATGATTCATCTGGCGGATAAGAAGACTTCAATTCATCGCTCTACTTCATCATCCTCAAGAATAAATTAGTATTGAAATTATTATATGTTGCTTCAATGTTCAATGGATTTGGGTTCTGCCTCATATTAAATTAACGCTTCAAAATATAAGGCAGTCGTGGTTCATCTGGCGGATATTCGGAATTTAATTCAACGTTTTACTTCCTCGTCTTCAAGAATAAATCAGTATCAAAATTAATATTCGTTGGTTAAAAGTTAAATTGATTTGGGTTCTGGTACATATTGAAAGATAGTTCTTGGTCGGACCTCTTATGGCAACGTTCACTGAACTTCTTACAATATGTGTCAGTCATGATTCATCTGGCGGATAAGAAGACTTCAATTCATCGCTCTACTTCATCATCCTCAAGAATAAATTAGTATTGAAATTATTATATGTTGCTTCAATGTTCAATGGATTTGGGTTCTGCCTCATATTAAATTAACGCTTCAAAATATAAGGCAGTCGTGGTTCATCTGGCGGATATTCGGAATTTAATTCAACGTTTTACTTCCTCGTCTTCAAGAATAAATCAGTATCAAAATTAATATTCGTTGGTTAAAAGTTAAATTGATTTGGGTTCTGGTACATATTGAAAGATAGTTCTTGGTCGGACCTCTTATGGCAACGTTCACTGAACTTCTTACAATATGTGTCAGTCATGATTCATCTGGCGGATAAGAAGACTTCAATTCATCGCTCTACTTCATCATCCTCAAGAATAAATTAGTATTGAAATTATTATATGTTGCTTCAATGTTCAATGGATTTGGGTTCTGCCTCATATTAAATTAACGCTTCAAAATATAAGGCAGTCGTGGTTCATCTGGCGGATATTCGGAATTTAATTCAACGTTTTACTTCCTCGTCTTCAAGAATAAATCAGTATCAAAATTAATATTCGTTGGTTAAAAGTTAAATTGATTTGGGTTCTGGTACATATTGAAAGATAGTTCTTGGTCGGACCTCTTATGGCAACGTTCACTGAACTTCTTACAATATGTGTCAGTCATGATTCATCTGGCGGATAAGAAGATTTCAATTCATCGCTCTACTTTATCATCCTCAAGAATAAATTAGTATTGAAATTATTATATGTTGCTTCAATGTTCAATGGATTTGGGTTCTGCCTCATATTAAATTAACGCTTCAAAATATAAGGCAGTCGTGGTTCATCTGGCGGATATTCGGAATTTAATTCAACGTTTTACTTCCTCGTCTTCAAGAATAAATCAGTATCAAAATTAATATTCGTTGGTTAAAAGTTAAATTGATTTGGGTTCTGGTACATATTGAAAGATAGTTCTTGGTCGGACCTCTTATGGCAACGTTCACTGAACTTCTTACAATATGTGTCAGTCATGATTCATCTGGCGGATAAGAAGACTTCAATTCATCGCTCTACTTCATCATCCTCAAGAATAAATTAGTATTGAAATTATTATATGTTGCTTCAATGTTCAATGGATTTGGGTTCTGCCTCATATTAAATTAACGCTTCAAAATATAAGGCAGTCGTGGTTCATCTGGCGGATATTCGGAATTTAATTCAACGTTTTACTTCCTCGTCTTCAAGAATAAATCAGTATCAAAATTAATATTCGTTGGTTAAAAGTTAAATTGATTTGGGTTCTGGTACATATTGAAAGATAGTTCTTGGTCGGACCTCTTATGGCAACGTTCACTGAACTTCTTACAATATGTGGCAGTCATGATTCATCTGGCGGATAAGAAGATTTTAATTCATCGCTCTACTTCATCGTCCTCAAGAATAAATTAGTATTGAAATTATTATAGGTTGGTTCAATGTTCAATGGATTTGGGTTCTGCCTCATATTAAATTCACGCTTCAAAATATGAGGCAGTCGTGGTTCATCTGGCGGATATTCGGTATTTTATTCAACGTTTTACTTCCTCGTCTTCAAGAATAAATCAGTATCAAAATTAATATTCGTTGGTTAAAAGTTAAATTGATTTGGGTTCTGGTACATATTGAAAGATAGTTCTTGGTCGGACCTCTTATGGCAACGTTCACTGAACTTCTTACAATATGTGTCAGTCATGATTCATCTGGCGGATAAGAAGATTTCAATTCATCGCTCTACTTCATCATCCTCAAGAATAAATTAGTATTGAAATTATTATATGTTGCTTCAATGTTCAATGGATTTGGGTTCTGCCTCATATTAAATTAACGCTTCAAAATATAAGGCAGTCGTGGTTCATCTGGCGGATATTCGGAATTTAATTCAACGTTTTACTTCCTCGTCTTCAAGAATAAATCAGTATCAAAATTAATATTCGTTGGTTAAAAGTTAAATTGATTTGGGTTCTGGTACATATTGAAAGATAGTTCTTGGTCGGACCTCTTATGGCAACGTTCACTGAACTTCTTACAATATGTGGCAGTCATGATTCATCTGGCGGATAAGAAGATTTTAATTCATCGCTCTACTTCATCGTCCTCAAGAATAAATTAGTATTGAAATTATTATAGGTTGGTTCAATGTTCAATGGATTTGGGTTCTGCCTCATATTAAATTCACGCTTCAAAATATGAGGCAGTCGTGGTTCATCTGGCGGATATTCGGAATTTAATTCAACGTTTTACTTCCTCGTCTTCAAGAATAAATCAGTATCAAAATTAATATTCGTTGGTTAAAAGTTAAATTGATTTGGGTTCTGGTACATATTGAAAGATAGTTCTTGGTCGGACCTCTTATGGCAACGTTCACTGAACTTCTTACAATATGTGTCAGTCATGATTCATCTGGCGGATAAGAAGATTTCAATTCATCGCTCTACTTCATCATCCTCAAGAATAAATTAGTATTGAAATTATTATATGTTGCTTCAATGTTCAATGGATTTGGGTTCTGCCTCATATTAAATTCACGCTTCAAAATATGAGGCAGTCGTGGTTCATCTGGCGGATATTCGGAATTTAATTCAACGTTTTACTTCCTCGTCTTCAAGAATAAATCAGTATCAAAATTAATATTCGTTGGTTAAAAGTTAAATTGATTTGGGTTCTGGTACATATTGAAAGATAGTTCTTGGTCGGACCTCTTATGGCAACGTTCACTGAACTTCTTACAATATGTGTCAGTCATGATTCATCTGGCGGATAAGAAGATTTCAATTCATCGCTCTACTTCATCATCCTCAAGAATAAATTAGTATTGAAATTATTATATGTTGCTTCAATGTTCAATGGATTTGGGTTCTGCCTCATATTAAATTCACGCTTCAAAATATGAGGCAGTCGTGGTTCATCTGGCGGATATTCGGAATTTAATTCAACGTTTTACTTCCTCGTCTTCAAGAATAAATCAGTATCAAAATTAATATTCGTTGGTTAAAAGTTAAATTGATTTGGGTTCTGGTACATATTGAAAGATAGTTCTTGGTCGGACCTCTTATGGCAACGTTCACTGAACTTCTTACAATATGTGTCAGTCATGATTCATCTGGCGGATAAGAAGATTTCAATTCATCGCTCTACTTCATCATCCTCAAGAATAAATTAGTATTGAAATTATTATATGTTGCTTCAATGTTCAATGGATTTGGGTTCTGCCTCATATTAAATTAACGCTTCAAAATATAAGGCAGTCGTGGTTCATCTGGCGGATATTCGGAATTTAATTCAACGTTTTACTTCCTCGTCTTCAAGAATAAATCAGTATCAAAATTAATATTCGTTGGTTAAAAGTTAAATTGATTTGGGTTCTGGTACATATTGAAAGATAGTTCTTGGTCGGACCTCTTATGGCAACGTTCACTGAACTTCTTACAATATGTGTCAGTCATGATTCATCTGGCGGATAAGAAGATTTCAATTCATCGCTCTACTTCATCATCCTCAAGAATAAATTAGTATTGAAATTATTATATGTTGCTTCAATGTTCAATGGATTTGGGTTCTGCCTCATATTAAATTAACGCTTCAAAATATAAGGCAGTCGTGGTTCATCTGGCGGATATTCGGAATTTAATTCAACGTTTTACTTCCTCGTCTTCAAGAATAAATCAGTATCAAAATTAATATTCGTTGGTTAAAAGTTAAATTGATTTGGGTTCTGGTACATATTGAAAGATAGTTCTTGGTCGGACCTCTTATGGCAACGTTCACTGAACTTCTTACAATATGTGTCAGTCATGATTCATCTGGCGGATAAGAAGATTTCAATTCATCGCTCTACTTCATCATCCTCAAGAATAAATTAGTATTGAAATTATTATATGTTGCTTCAATGTTCAATGGATTTGGGTTCTGCCTCATATTAAATTAACGCTTCAAAATATAAGGCAGTCGTGGTTCATCTGGCGGATATTCGGAATTTAATTCAACGTTTTACTTCCTCGTCTTCAAGAATAAATCAGTATCAAAATTAATATTCGTTGGTTAAAAGTTAAATTGATTTGGGTTCTGGTACATATTGAAAGATAGTTCTTGGTCGGACCTCTTATGGCAACGTTCACTGAACTTCTTACAATATGTGGCAGTCATGATTCATCTGGCGGATAAGAAGATTTTAATTCATCGCTCTACTTCATCGTCCTCAAGAATAAATTAGTATTGAAATTATTATAGGTTGGTTCAATGTTCAATGGATTTGGGTTCTGCCTCATATTAAATTCACGCTTCAAAATATGAGGCAGTCGTGGTTCATCTGGCGGATATTCGGAATTTAATTCAACGTTTTACTTCCTCGTCTTCAAGAATAAATCAGTATCAAAATTAATATTCGTTGGTTAAAAGTTAAATTGATTTGGGTTCTGGTACATATTGAAAGATAGTTCTTGGTCGGACCTCTTATGGCAACGTTCACTGAACTTCTTACAATATGTGTCAGTCATGATTCATCTGGCGGATAAGAAGATTTCAATTCATCGCTCTACTTCATCATCCTCAAGAATAAATTAGTATTGAAATTATTATATGTTGCTTCAATGTTCAATGGATTTGGGTTCTGCCTCATATTAAATTCACGCTTCAAAATATGAGGCAGTCGTGGTTCATCTGGCGGATATTCGGAATTTAATTCAACGTTTTACTTCCTCGTCTTCAAGAATAAATCAGTATCAAAATTAATATTCGTTGGTTAAAAGTTAAATTGATTTGGGTTCTGGTACATATTGAAAGATAGTTCTTGGTCGGACCTCTTATGGCAACGTTCACTGAACTTCTTACAATATGTGTCAGTCATGATTCATCTGGCGGATAAGAAGATTTCAATTCATCGCTCTACTTCATCATCCTCAAGAATAAATTAGTATTGAAATTATTATATGTTGCTTCAATGTTCAATGGATTTGGGTTCTGCCTCATATTAAATTCACGCTTCAAAATATGAGGCAGTCGTGGTTCATCTGGCGGATATTCGGAATTTAATTCAACGTTTTACTTCCTCGTCTTCAAGAATAAATCAGTATCAAAATTAATATTCGTTGGTTAAAAGTTAAATTGATTTGGGTTCTGGTACATATTGAAAGATAGTTCTTGGTCGGACCTCTTATGGCAACGTTCACTGAACTTCTTACAATATGTGTCAGTCATGATTCATCTGGCGGATAAGAAGATTTCAATTCATCGCTCTACTTCATCATCCTCAAGAATAAATTAGTATTGAAATTATTATATGTTGCTTCAATGTTCAATGGATTTGGGTTCTGCCTCATATTAAATTAACGCTTCAAAATATAAGGCAGTCGTGGTTCATCTGGCGGATATTCGGAATTTAATTCAACGTTTTACTTCCTCGTCTTCAAGAATAAATCAGTATCAAAATTAATATTCGTTGGTTAAAAGTTAAATTGATTTGGGTTCTGGTACATATTGAAAGATAGTTCTTGGTCGGACCTCTTATGGCAACGTTCACTGAACTTCTTACAATATGTGTCAGTCATGATTCATCTGGCGGATAAGAAGATTTCAATTCATCGCTCTACTTCATCATCCTCAAGAATAAATTAGTATTGAAATTATTATATGTTGCTTCAATGTTCAATGGATTTGGGTTCTGCCTCATATTAAATTCACGCTTCAAAATATGAGGCAGTCGTGGTTCATCTGGCGGATATTCGGAATTTAATTCAACGTTTTACTTCCTCGTCTTCAAGAATAAATCAGTATCAAAATTAATATTCGTTGGTTAAAAGTTAAATTGATTTGGGTTCTGGTACATATTGAAAGATAGTTCTTGGTCGGACCTCTTATGGCAACGTTCACTGAACTTCTTACAATATGTGTCAGTCATGATTCATCTGGCGGATAAGAAGATTTCAATTCATCGCTCTACTTCATCATCCTCAAGAATAAATTAGTATTGAAATTATTATATGTTGCTTCAATGTTCAATGGATTTGGGTTCTGCCTCATATTAAATTAACGCTTCAAAATATAAGGCAGTCGTGGTTCATCTGGCGGATATTCGGAATTTAATTCAACGTTTTACTTCCTCGTCTTCAAGAATAAATCAGTATCAAAATTAATATTCGTTGGTTAAAAGTTAAATTGATTTGGGTTCTGGTACATATTGAAAGATAGTTCTTGGTCGGACCTCTTATGGCAACGTTCACTGAACTTCTTACAATATGTGGCAGTCATGATTCATCTGGCGGATAAGAAGATTTTAATTCATCGCTCTACTTCATCGTCCTCAAGAATAAATTAGTATTGAAATTATTATAGGTTGGTTCAATGTTCAATGGATTTGGGTTCTGCCTCATATTAAATTCACGCTTCAAAATATGAGGCAGTCGTGGTTCATCTGGCGGATATTCGGAATTTAATTCAACGTTTTACTTCCTCGTCTTCAAGAATAAATCAGTATCAAAATTAATATTCGTTGGTTAAAAGTTAAATTGATTTGGGTTCTGGTACATATTGAAAGATAGTTCTTGGTCGGACCTCTTATGGCAACGTTCACTGAACTTCTTACAATATGTGTCAGTCATGATTCATCTGGCGGATAAGAAGATTTCAATTCATCGCTCTACTTCATCATCCTCAAGAATAAATTAGTATTGAAATTATTATATGTTGCTTCAATGTTCAATGGATTTGGGTTCTGCCTCATATTAAATTAACGCTTCAAAATATAAGGCAGTCGTGGTTCATCTGGCGGATATTCGGAATTTAATTCAACGTTTTACTTCCTCGTCTTCAAGAATAAATCAGTATCAAAATTAATATTCGTTGGTTAAAAGTTAAATTGATTTGGGTTCTGGTTCATATTGAAAGATAGTTCTTGGTCGGACCTCTTATGGCAACGTTCACTGAACTTCTTACAATATGTGTCAGTCATGATTCATCTGGCGGATAAGAAGACTTCAATTCATCGCTCTACTTCATCATCCTCAAGAATAAATTAGTATTGAAATTATTATATGTTGCTTCAATGTTCAATGGATTTGGGTTCTGCCTCATATTAAATTAACGCTTCAAAATATAAGGCAGTCGTGGTTCATCTGGCGGATATTCGGAATTTAATTCAACGTTTTACTTCCTCGTCTTCAAGAATAAATCAGTATCAAAATTAATATTCGTTGGTTAAAAGTTAAATTGATTTGGGTTCTGGTACATATTGAAAGATAGTTCTTGGTCGGACCTCTTATGGCAACGTTCACTGAACTTCTTACAATATGTGTCAGTCATGATTCATCTGGCGGATAAGAAGACTTCAATTCATCGCTCTACTTCATCATCCTCAAGAATAAATTAGTATTGAAATTATTATATGTTGCTTCAATGTTCAATGGATTTGGGTTCTGCCTCATATTAAATTAACGCTTCAAAATATAAGGCAGTCGTGGTTCATCTGGCGGATATTCGGAATTTAATTCAACGTTTTACTTCCTCGTCTTCAAGAATAAATCAGTATCAAAATTAATATTCGTTGGTTAAAAGTTAAATTGATTTGGGTTCTGGTACATATTGAAAGATAGTTCTTGGTCGGACCTCTTATGGCAACGTTCACTGAACTTCTTACAATATGTGTCAGTCATGATTCATCTGGCGGATAAGAAGACTTCAATTCATCGCTCTACTTCATCATCCTCAAGAATAAATTAGTATTGAAATTATTATATGTTGCTTCAATGTTCAATGGATTTGGGTTCTGCCTCATATTAAATTAACGCTTCAAAATATAAGGCAGTCGTGGTTCATCTGGCGGATATTCGGAATTTAATTCAACGTTTTACTTCCTCGTCTTCAAGAATAAATCAGTATCAAAATTAATATTCGTTGGTTAAAAGTTAAATTGATTTGGGTTCTGGTACATATTGAAAGATAGTTCTTGGTCGGACCTCTTATGGCAACGTTCACTGAACTTCTTACAATATGTGTCAGTCATGATTCATCTGGCGGATAAGAAGACTTCAATTCATCGCTCTACTTCATCATCCTCAAGAATAAATTAGTATTGAAATTATTATATGTTGCTTCAATGTTCAATGGATTTGGGTTCTGCCTCATATTAAATTAACGCTTCAAAATATAAGGCAGTCGTGGTTCATCTGGCGGATATTCGGAATTTAATTCAACGTTTTACTTCCTCGTCTTCAAGAATAAATCAGTATCAAAATTAATATTCGTTGGTTAAAAGTTAAATTGATTTGGGTTCTGGTACATATTGAAAGATAGTTCTTGGTCGGACCTCTTATGGCAACGTTCACTGAACTTCTTACAATATGTGTCAGTCATGATTCATCTGGCGGATAAGAAGATTTCAATTCATCGCTCTACTTTATCATCCTCAAGAATAAATTAGTATTGAAATTATTATATGTTGCTTCAATGTTCAATGGATTTGGGTTCTGCCTCATATTAAATTAACGCTTCAAAATATAAGGCAGTCGTGGTTCATCTGGCGGATATTCGGAATTTAATTCAACGTTTTACTTCCTCGTCTTCAAGAATAAATCAGTATCAAAATTAATATTCGTTGGTTAAAAGTTAAATTGATTTGGGTTCTGGTACATATTGAAAGATAGTTCTTGGTCGGACCTCTTATGGCAACGTTCACTGAACTTCTTACAATATGTGTCAGTCATGATTCATCTGGCGGATAAGAAGACTTCAATTCATCGCTCTACTTCATCATCCTCAAGAATAAATTAGTATTGAAATTATTATATGTTGCTTCAATGTTCAATGGATTTGGGTTCTGCCTCATATTAAATTAACGCTTCAAAATATAAGGCAGTCGTGGTTCATCTGGCGGATATTCGGAATTTAATTCAACGTTTTACTTCCTCGTCTTCAAGAATAAATCAGTATCAAAATTAATATTCGTTGGTTAAAAGTTAAATTGATTTGGGTTCTGGTACATATTGAAAGATAGTTCTTGGTCGGACCTCTTATGGCAACGTTCACTGAACTTCTTACAATATGTGGCAGTCATGATTCATCTGGCGGATAAGAAGATTTTAATTCATCGCTCTACTTCATCGTCCTCAAGAATAAATTAGTATTGAAATTATTATAGGTTGGTTCAATGTTCAATGGATTTGGGTTCTGCCTCATATTAAATTCACGCTTCAAAATATGAGGCAGTCGTGGTTCATCTGGCGGATATTCGGTATTTTATTCAACGTTTTACTTCCTCGTCTTCAAGAATAAATCAGTATCAAAATTAATATTCGTTGGTTAAAAGTTAAATTGATTTGGGTTCTGGTACATATTGAAAGATAGTTCTTGGTCGGACCTCTTATGGCAACGTTCACTGAACTTCTTACAATATGTGGCAGTCATGATTCATCTGGCGGATAAGAAGATTTTAATTCATCGCTCTACTTCATCGTCCTCAAGAATAAATTAGTATTGAAATTATTATAGGTTGGTTCAATGTTCAATGGATTTGGGTTCTGCCTCATATTAAATTCACGCTTCAAAATATGAGGCAGTCGTGGTTCATCTGGCGGATATTCGGTATTTTATTCAACGTTTTACTTCCTCGTCTTCAAGAATAAATCAGTATCAAAATTAATATTCGTTGGTTAAAAGTTAAATTGATTTGGGTTCTGGTACATATTGAAAGATAGTTCTTGGTCGGACCTCTTATGGCAACGTTCACTGAACTTCTTACAATATGTGGCAGTCATGATTCATCTGGCGGATAAGAAGATTTTAATTCATCGCTCTACTTCATCGTCCTCAAGAATAAATTAGTATTGAAATTATTATAGGTTGGTTCAATGTTCAATGGATTTGGGTTCTGCCTCATATTAAATTCACGCTTCAAAATATGAGGCAGTCGTGGTTCATCTGGCGGATATTCGGTATTTTATTCAACGTTTTACTTCCTCGTCTTCAAGAATAAATCAGTATCAAAATTAATATTCGTTGGTTAAAAGTTAAATTGATTTGGGTTCTGGTACATATTGAAAGATAGTTCTTGGTCGGACCTCTTATGGCAACGTTCACTGAACTTCTTACAATATGTGTCAGTCATGATTCATCTGGCGGATAAGAAGATTTCAATTCATCGCTCTACTTCATCATCCTCAAGAATAAATTAGTATTGAAATTATTATATGTTGCTTCAATGTTCAATGGATTTGGGTTCTGCCTCATATTAAATTAACGCTTCAAAATATAAGGCAGTCGTGGTTCATCTGGCGGATATTCGGAATTTAATTCAACGTTTTACTTCCTCGTCTTCAAGAATAAATCAGTATCAAAATTAATATTCGTTGGTTAAAAGTTAAATTGATTTGGGTTCTGGTACATATTGAAAGATAGTTCTTGGTCGGACCTCTTATGGCAACGTTCACTGAACTTCTTACAATATGTGTCAGTCATGATTCATCTGGCGGATAAGAAGACTTCAATTCATCGCTCTACTTCATCATCCTCAAGAATAAATTAGTATTGAAATTATTATATGTTGCTTCAATGTTCAATGGATTTGGGTTCTGCCTCATATTAAATTAACGCTTCAAAATATAAGGCAGTCGTGGTTCATCTGGCGGATATTCGGAATTTAATTCAACGTTTTACTTCCTCGTCTTCAAGAATAAATCAGTATCAAAATTAATATTCGTTGGTTAAAAGTTAAATTGATTTGGGTTCTGGTACATATTGAAAGATAGTTCTTGGTCGGACCTCTTATGGCAACGTTCACTGAACTTCTTACAATATGTGTCAGTCATGATTCATCTGGCGGATAAGAAGATTTTAATTCATCGCTCTACTTCATCGTCCTCAAGAATAAATTAGTATTGAAATTATTATATGTTGCTTCAATGTTCAATGGATTTGGGTTCTGCCTCATATTAAATTAACGCTTCAAAATATAAGGCAGTCGTGGTTCATCTGGCGGATATTCGGAATTTAATTCAACGTTTTACTTCCTCGTCTTCAAGAATAAATCAGTATCAAAATTAATATTCGTTGGTTAAAAGTTAAATTGATTTGGGTTCTGGTACATATTGAAAGATAGTTCTTGGTCGGACCTCTTATGGCAACGTTCACTGAACTTCTTACAATATGTGTCAGTCATGATTCATCTGGCGGATAAGAAGACTTCAATTCATCGCTCTACTTCATCATCCTCAAGAATAAATTAGTATTGAAATTATTATATGTTGCTTCAATGTTCAATGGATTTGGGTTCTGCCTCATATTAAATTAACGCTTCAAAATATAAGGCAGTCGTGGTTCATCTGGCGGATATTCGGAATTTAATTCAACGTTTTACTTCCTCGTCTTCAAGAATAAATCAGTATCAAAATTAATATTCGTTGGTTAAAAGTTAAATTGATTTGGGTTCTGGTACATATTGAAAGATAGTTCTTGGTCGGACCTCTTATGGCAACGTTCACTGAACTTCTTACAATATGTGTCAGTCATGATTCATCTGGCGGATAAGAAGATTTTAATTCATCGCTCTACTTCATCGTCCTCAAGAATAAATTAGTATTGAAATTATTATATGTTGCTTCAATGTTCAATGGATTTGGGTTCTGCCTCATATTAAATTAACGCTTCAAAATATAAGGCAGTCGTGGTTCATCTGGCGGATATTCGGAATTTAATTCAACGTTTTACTTCCTCGTCTTCAAGAATAAATCAGTATCAAAATTAATATTCGTTGGTTAAAAGTTAAATTGATTTGGGTTCTGGTACATATTGAAAGATAGTTCTTGGTCGGACCTCTTATGGCAACGTTCACTGAACTTCTTACAATATGTGTCAGTCATGATTCATCTGGCGGATAAGAAGACTTCAATTCATCGCTCTACTTCATCATCCTCAAGAATAAATTAGTATTGAAATTATTATATGTTGCTTCAATGTTCAATGGATTTGGGTTCTGCCTCATATTAAATTAACGCTTCAAAATATAAGGCAGTCGTGGTTCATCTGGCGGATATTCGGAATTTAATTCAACGTTTTACTTCCTCGTCTTCAAGAATAAATCAGTATCAAAATTAATATTCGTTGGTTAAAAGTTAAATTGATTTGGGTTCTGGTACATATTGAAAGATAGTTCTTGGTCGGACCTCTTATGGCAACGTTCACTGAACTTCTTACAATATGTGTCAGTCATGATTCATCTGGCGGATAAGAAGATTTTAATTCATCGCTCTACTTCATCGTCCTCAAGAATAAATTAGTATTGAAATTATTATATGTTGCTTCAATGTTCAATGGATTTGGGTTCTGCCTCATATTAAATTAACGCTTCAAAATATAAGGCAGTCGTGGTTCATCTGGCGGATATTCGGAATTTAATTCAACGTTTTACTTCCTCGTCTTCAAGAATAAATCAGTATCAAAATTAATATTCGTTGGTTAAAAGTTAAATTGATTTGGGTTCTGGTACATATTGAAAGATAGTTCTTGGTCGGACCTCTTATGGCAACGTTCACTGAACTTCTTACAATATGTGTCAGTCATGATTCATCTGGCGGATAAGAAGATTTTAATTCATCGCTCTACTTCATCGTCCTCAAGAATAAATTAGTATTGAAATTATTATATGTTGCTTCAATGTTCAATGGATTTGGGTTCTGCCTCATATTAAATTAACGCTTCAAAATATAAGGCAGTCGTGGTTCATCTGGCGGATATTCGGAATTTAATTCAACGTTTTACTTCCTCGTCTTCAAGAATAAATCAGTATCAAAATTAATATTCGTTGGTTAAAAGTTAAATTGATTTGGGTTCTGGTACATATTGAAAGATAGTTCTTGGTCGGACCTCTTATGGCAACGTTCACTGAGCTTCTTACAATATGTGTCAGTCATGATTCATCTGGCGGATAAGAAGACTTCAATTCATCGCTCTACTTCATCATCCTCAAGAATAAATTAGTATTGAAATTATTATATGTTGCTTCAATGTTCAATGGATTTGGGTTCTGCCTCATATTAAATTAACGCTTCAAAATATAAGGCAGTCGTGGTTCATCTGGCGGATATTCGGAATTTAATTCAACGTTTTACTTCCTCGTCTTCAAGAATAAATCAGTATCAAAATTAATATTCGTTGGTTAAAAGTTAAATTGATTTGGGTTCTGGTACATATTGAAAGATAGTTCTTGGTCGGACCTCTTATGGCAACGTTCACTGAACTTCTTACAATATGTGGCAGTCATGATTCATCTGGCGGATAAGAAGATTTTAATTCATCGCTCTACTTCATCGTCCTCAGGAATAAATTAGTATTGAAATTATTATAGGTTGGTTCAATGTTCAATGGATTTGGGTTCTGCCTCATATTAAATTCACGCTTCAAAATATGAGGCAGTCGTGGTTCATCTGGCGGATATTCGGAATTTAATTCAACGTTTTACTTCCTCGTCTTCAAGAATAAATCAGTATCAAAATTAATATTCGTTGGTTAAAAGTTAAATTGATTTGGGTTCTGGTACATATTGAAAGATAGTTCTTGGTCGGACCTCTTATGGCAACGTTCACTGAACTTCTTACAATATGTGGCAGTCATGATTCATCTGGCGGATAAGAAGATTTTAATTCATCGCTCTACTTCATCGTCCTCAGGAATAAATTAGTATTGAAATTATTATAGGTTGGTTCAATGTTCAATGGATTTGGGTTCTGCCTCATATTAAATTCACGCTTCAAAATATGAGGCAGTCGTGGTTCATCTGGCGGATATTCGGAATTTAATTCAACGTTTTACTTCCTCGTCTTCAAGAATAAATCAGTATCAAAATTAATATTCGTTGGTTAAAAGTTAAATTGATTTGGGTTCTGGTACATATTGAAAGATAGTTCTTGGTCGGACCTCTTATGGCAACGTTCACTGAACTTCTTACAATATGTGTCAGTCATGATTCATCTGGCGGATAAGAAGATTTTAATTCATCGCTCTACTTCATCGTCCTCAAGAATAAATTAGTATTGAAATTATTATATGTTGCTTCAATGTTCAATGGATTTGGGTTCTGCCTCATATTAAATTCACGCTTCAAAATATGAGGCAGTCGTGGTTCATCTGGCGGATATTCGGAATTTAATTCAACGTTTTAGTTCCTCGTCTTCAAGAATAAATCAGTATCAAAATTAATATTCGTTGGTTAAAAGTTAAAATGATTTGGGTTCTGGTACATATTGAAAGATAGTTCTTGGTCGGACCTCTTATGGCAACGTTCACTGAACTTCTTACAATATGTGTCAGTCATGATTCATCTGGCGGATAAGAAGATTTCAATTCATCGCTCTACTTCATCATCCTCAAGAATAAATTAGTATTGAAATTATTATATGTTGCTTCAATGTTCAATGGATTTGGGTTTTGCCTCATATTAAATTAACGCTTCAAAATATAAGGCAGTCGTGGTTCATCTGGCGGATATTCGGAATTTAATTCAACGTTTTACTTCCTCGTCTTCAAGAATAAATCAGTATCAAAATTAATATTCGTTGGTTAAAAGTTAAATTGATTTGGGTTCTGGTACATATTGAAAGATAGTTCTTGGTCGGACCTCTTATGGCAACGTTCACTAAACTTCTTACAATATGTGTCAGTCATGATTCATCTGGCGGATAAGAAGATTTCAATTCATCGCTCTACTTCATCATCCTCAAGAATAAATTAGTATTGAAATTATTATATGTTGCTTCAATGTTCAATGGATTTGGGTTCTGCCTCATATTAAATTAACGCTTCAAAATATAAGGCAGTCGTGGTTCATCTGGCGGATATTCGGAATTTAATTCAACGTTTTACTTCCTCGTCTTCAAGAATAAATCAGTATCAAAATTAATATTCGTTGGTTAAAAGTTAAATTGATTTGGGTTCTGGTACATATTGAAAGATAGTTCTTGGTCGGACCTCTTATGGCAACGTTCACTGAACTTCTTACAATATGTGTCAGTCATGATTCATCTGGCGGATAAGAAGATTTTAATTCATCGCTCTACTTCATCGTCCTCAAGAATAAATTAGTATTGAAATTATTATATGTTGCTTCAATGTTCAATGGATTTGGGTTCTGCCTCATATTAAATTAACGCTTCAAAATATAAGGCAGTCGTGGTTCATCTGGCGGATATTCGGAATTTAATTCAACGTTTTACTTCCTCGTCTTCAAGAATAAATCAGTATCAAAATTAATATTCGTTGGTTAAAAGTTAAATTGATTTGGGTTCTGGTACATATTGAAAGATAGTTCTTGGTCGGACCTCTTATGGCAACGTTCACTGAACTTCTTACAATATGTGTCAGTCATGATTCATCTGGCGGATAAGAAGACTTCAATTCATCGCTCTACTTCATCATCCTCAAGAATAAATTAGTATTGAAATTATTATATGTTGCTTCAATGTTCAATGGATTTGGGTTCTGCCTCATATTAAATTAACGCTTCAAAATATAAGGCAGTCGTGGTTCATCTGGCGGATATTCGGAATTTAATTCAACGTTTTACTTCCTCGTCTTCAAGAATAAATCAGTATCAAAATTAATATTCGTTGGTTAAAAGTTAAATTGATTTGGGTTCTGGTACATATTGAAAGATAGTTCTTGGTCGGACCTCTTATGGCAACGTTCACTGAACTTCTTACAATATGTGGCAGTCATGATTCATCTGGCGGATAAGAAGATTTTAATTCATCGCTCTACTTCATCGTCCTCAGGAATAAATTAGTATTGAAATTATTATAGGTTGGTTCAATGTTCAATGGATTTGGGTTCTGCCTCATATTAAATTCACGCTTCAAAATATGAGGCAGTCGTGGTTCATCTGGCGGATATTCGGAATTTAATTCAACGTTTTACTTCCTCGTCTTCAAGAATAAATCAGTATCAAAATTAATATTCGTTGGTTAAAAGTTAAATTGATTTGGGTTCTGGTACATATTGAAAGATAGTTCTTGGTCGGACCTCTTATGGCAACGTTCACTGAACTTCTTACAATATGTGGCAGTCATGATTCATCTGGCGGATAAGAAGATTTTAATTCATCGCTCTACTTCATCGTCCTCAGGAATAAATTAGTATTGAAATTATTATAGGTTGGTTCAATGTTCAATGGATTTGGGTTCTGCCTCATATTAAATTCACGCTTCAAAATATGAGGCAGTCGTGGTTCATCTGGCGGATATTCGGAATTTAATTCAACGTTTTACTTCCTCGTCTTCAAGAATAAATCAGTATCAAAATTAATATTCGTTGGTTAAAAGTTAAATTGATTTGGGTTCTGGTACATATTGAAAGATAGTTCTTGGTCGGACCTCTTATGGCAACGTTCACTGAACTTCTTACAATATGTGGCAGTCATGATTCATCTGGCGGATAAGAAGATTTTAATTCATCGCTCTACTTCATCGTCCTCAGGAATAAATTAGTATTGAAATTATTATAGGTTGGTTCAATGTTCAATGGATTTGGGTTCTGCCTCATATTAAATTCACGCTTCAAAATATGAGGCAGTCGTGGTTCATCTGGCGGATATTCGGAATTTAATTCAACGTTTTACTTCCTCGTCTTCAAGAATAAATCAGTATCAAAATTAATATTCGTTGGTTAAAAGTTAAAATGATTTGGGTTCTGGTACATATTGAAAGATAGTTCTTGGTCGGACCTCTTATGGCAACGTTCACTGAACTTCTTACAATATGTGTCAGTCATGATTCATCTGGCGGATAAGAAGATTTCAATTCATCGCTCTACTTCATCATCCTCAAGAATAAATTAGTATTGAAATTATTATATGTTGCTTCAATGTTCAATGGATTTGGGTTTTGCCTCATATTAAATTAACGCTTCAAAATATAAGGCAGTCGTGGTTCATCTGGCGGATATTCGGAATTTAATTCAACGTTTTACTTCCTCGTCTTCAAGAATAAATCAGTATCAAAATTAATATTCGTTGGTTAAAAGTTAAATTGATTTGGGTTCTGGTACATATTGAAAGATAGTTCTTGGTCGGACCTCTTATGGCAACGTTCACTAAACTTCTTACAATATGTGTCAGTCATGATTCATCTGGCGGATAAGAAGATTTCAATTCATCGCTCTACTTCATCATCCTCAAGAATAAATTAGTATTGAAATTATTATATGTTGCTTCAATGTTCAATGGATTTGGGTTCTGCCTCATATTAAATTAACGCTTCAAAATATAAGGCAGTCGTGGTTCATCTGGCGGATATTCGGAATTTAATTCAACGTTTTACTTCCTCGTCTTCAAGAATAAATCAGTATCAAAATTAATATTCGTTGGTTAAAAGTTAAATTGATTTGGGTTCTGGTACATATTGAAAGATAGTTCTTGGTCGGACCTCTTATGGCAACGTTCACTGAACTTCTTACAATATGTGGCAGTCATGATTCATCTGGCGGATAAGAAGATTTTAATTCATCGCTCTACTTCATCGTCCTCAAGAATAAATTAGTATTGAAATTATTATAGGTTGGTTCAATGTTCAATGGATTTGGGTTCTGCCTCATATTAAATTCACGCTTCAAAATATGAGGCAGTCGTGGTTCATCTGGCGGATATTCGGAATTTAATTCAACGTTTTACTTCCTCGTCTTCAAGAATAAATCAGTATCAAAATTAATATTCGTTGGTTAAAAGTTAAATTGATTTGGGTTCTGGTACATATTGAAAGATAGTTCTTGGTCGGACCTCTTATGGCAACGTTCACTGAACTTCTTACAATATGTGGCAGTCATGATTCATCTGGCGGATAAGAAGATTTTAATTCATCGCTCTACTTCATCGTCCTCAAGAATAAATTAGTATTGAAATTATTATATGTTGCTTCAATGTTCAATGGATTTGGGTTCTGCCTCATATTAAATTCACGCTTCAAAATATGAGGCAGTCGTGGTTCATCTGGCGGATATTCGGAATTTAATTCAACGTTTTAGTTCCTCGTCTTCAAGAATAAATCAGTATCAAAATTAATATTCGTTGGTTAAAAGTTAAATTGATTTGGGTTCTGGTACATATTGAAAGATAGTTCTTGGTCGGACCTCTTATGGCAACGTTCACTGAACTTCTTACAATATGTGTCAGTCATGATTCATCTGGCGGATAAGAAGATTTCAATTCATCGCTCTACTTCATCATCCTCAAGAATAAATTAGTATTGAAATTATTATATGTTGCTTCAATGTTCAATGGATTTGGGTTTTGCCTCATATTAAATTAACGCTTCAAAATATAAGGCAGTCGTGGTTCATCTGGCGGATATTCGGAATTTAATTCAACGTTTTACTTCCTCGTCTTCAAGAATAAATCAGTATCAAAATTAATATTCGTTGGTTAAAAGTTAAATTGATTTGGGTTCTGGTACATATTGAAAGATAGTTCTTGGTCGGACCTCTTATGGCAACGTTCACTAAACTTCTTACAATATGTGTCAGTCATGATTCATCTGGCGGATAAGAAGATTTCAATTCATCGCTCTACTTCATCATCCTCAAGAATAAATTAGTATTGAAATTATTATATGTTGCTTCAATGTTCAATGGATTTGGGTTCTGCCTCATATTAAATTAACGCTTCAAAATATAAGGCAGTCGTGGTTCATCTGGCGGATATTCGGAATTTAATTCAACGTTTTACTTCCTCGTCTTCAAGAATAAATCAGTATCAAAATTAATATTCGTTGGTTAAAAGTTAAATTGATTTGGGTTCTGGTACATATTGAAAGATAGTTCTTGGTCGGACCTCTTATGGCAACGTTCACTGAACTTCTTACAATATGTGGCAGTCATGATTCATCTGGCGGATAAGAAGATTTTAATTCATCGCTCTACTTCATCGTCCTCAAGAATAAATTAGTATTGAAATTATTATAGGTTGGTTCAATGTTCAATGGATTTGGGTTCTGCCTCATATTAAATTCACGCTTCAAAATATGAGGCAGTCGTGGTTCATCTGGCGGATATTCGGAATTTAATTCAACGTTTTACTTCCTCGTCTTCAAGAATAAATCAGTATCAAAATTAATATTCGTTGGTTAAAAGTTAAATTGATTTGGGTTCTGGTACATATTGAAAGATAGTTCTTGGTCGGACCTCTTATGGCAACGTTCACTGAACTTCTTACAATATGTGTCAGTCATGATTCATCTGGCGGATAAGAAGATTTCAATTCATCGCTCTACTTCATCATCCTCAAGAATAAATTAGTATTGAAATTATTATATGTTGCTTCAATGTTCAATGGATTTGGGTTCTGCCTCATATTAAATTAACGCTTCAAAATATAAGGCAGTCGTGGTTCATCTGGCGGATATTCGGAATTTAATTCAACGTTTTACTTCCTCGTCTTCAAGAATAAATCAGTATCAAAATTAATATTCGTTGGTTAAAAGTTAAATTGATTTGGGTTCTGGTACATATTGAAAGATAGTTCTTGGTCGGACCTCTTATGGCAACGTTCACTGAACTTCTTACAATATGTGTCAGTCATGATTCATCTGGCGGATAAGAAGATTTTAATTCATCGCTCTACTTCATCGTCCTCAAGAATAAATTAGTATTGAAATTATTATAGGTTGGTTCAATGTTCAATGGTTTTGGGTTCTGCCTCATATTAAATTCACGCTTCAAAATATGAGGCAGTCGTGGTTCATCTGGCGGATATTCGGAATTTAATTCAACGTTTTACTTCCTCGTCTTCAAGAATAAATCAGTATCAAAATTAATATTCGTTGGTTAAAAGTTAAATTGATTTGGGTTCTGGTACATATTGAAAGATAGTTCTTGGTCGGACCTCTTATGGCAACGTTCACTGAACTTCTTACAATATGTGTCAGTCATGATTCATCTGGCGGATAAGAAGATTTCAATTCATCGCTCTACTTCATCATCCTCAAGAATAAATTAGTATTGAAATTATTATATGTTGCTTCAATGTTCAATGGATTTGGGTTTTGCCTCATATTAAATTAACGCTTCAAAATATAAGGCAGTCGTGGTTCATCTGGCGGATATTCGGAGTTTAATTCAACGTTTTACTTCCTCGTCTTCAAGAATAAATCAGTATCAAAATTAATATTCGTTGGTTAAAAGTTAAATTGATTTGGGTTCTGGTACATATTGAAAGATAGTTCTTGGTCGGACCTCTTATGGCAACGTTCACTGAACTTCTTACAATATGTGTCAGTCATGATTCATCTGGCGGATAAGAAGATTTCAATTCATCGCTCTACTTCATCGTCCTCAAGAATAAATTAGTATTGAAATTATTATAGGTTGGTTCAATGTTCAATGGATTTGGGTTCTGCCTCATATTAAATTCACGCTTCAAAATATGAGGCAGTCGTGGTTCATCTGGCGGATATTCGGAATTTAATTCAACGTTTTAGTTCCTCGTCTTCAAGAATAAATCAGTATCAAAATTAATATTCGTTGGTTAAAAGTTAAATTGATTTGGGTTCTGGTACATATTGAAAGATAGTTCTTGGTCGGACCTCTTATGGCAACGTTCACTGAACTTCTTACAATATGTGTCAGTCATGATTCATCTGGCGGATAAGAAGATTTCAATTCATCGCTCTACTTCATCATCCTCAAGAATAAATTAGTATTGAAATTATTATATGTTGCTTCAATGTTCAATGGATTTGGGTTCTGCCTCATATTAAATTAACGCTTCAAAATATAAGGCAGTCGTGGTTCATCTGGCGGATATTCGGAATTTAATTCAACGTTTTACTTCCTCGTCTTCAAGAATAAATCAGTATCAAAATTAATATTCGTTGGTTAAAAGTTAAATTGATTTGGGTTCTGGTACATATTGAAAGATAGTTCTTGGTCGGACCTCTTATGGCAACGTTCACTGAACTTCTTACAATATGTGTCAGTCATGATTCATCTGGCGGATAAGAAGATTTCAATTCATCGCTCTACTTCATCATCCTCAAGAATAAATTAGTATTGAAATTATTATATGTTGCTTCAATGTTCAATGGATTTGGGTTCTGCCTCATATTAAATTAACGCTTCAAAATATAAGGCAGTCGTGGTTCATCTGGCGGATATTCGGAATTTAATTCAACGTTTTACTTCCTCGTCTTCAAGAATAAATCAGTATCAAAATTAATATTCGTTGGTTAAAAGTTAAATTGATTTGGGTTCTGGTACATATTGAAAGATAGTTCTTGGTCGGACCTCTTATGGCAACGTTCACTGAACTTCTTACAATATGTGTCAGTCATGATTCATCTGGCGGATAAGAAGATTTCAATTCATCGCTCTACTTCATCATCCTCAAGAATAAATTAGTATTGAAATTATTATATGTTGCTTCAATGTTCAATGGATTTGGGTTCTGCCTCATATTAAATTAACGCTTCAAAATATAAGGCAGTCGTGGTTCATCTGGCGGATATTCGGAATTTAATTCAACGTTTTACTTCCTCGTCTTCAAGAATAAATCAGTATCAAAATTAATATTCGTTGGTTAAAAGTTAAATTGATTTGGGTTCTGGTACATATTGAAAGATAGTTCTTGGTCGGACCTCTTATGGCAACGTTCACTGAACTTCTTACAATATGTGTCAGTCATGATTCATCTGGCGGATAAGAAGATTTCAATTCATCGCTCTACTTCATCATCCTCAAGAATAAATTAGTATTGAAATTATTATATGTTGCTTCAATGTTCAATGGATTTGGGTTCTGCCTCATATTAAATTAACGCTTCAAAATATAAGGCAGTCGTGGTTCATCTGGCGGATATTCGGAATTTAATTCAACGTTTTACTTCCTCGTCTTCAAGAATAAATCAGTATCAAAATTAATATTCGTTGGTTAAAAGTTAAATTGATTTGGGTTCTGGTACATATTGAAAGATAGTTCTTGGTCGGACCTCTTATGGCAACGTTCACTGAACTTCTTACAATATGTGTCAGTCATGATTCATCTGGCGGATAAGAAGATTTTAATTCATCGCTCTACTTCATCGTCCTCAAGAATAAATTAGTATTGAAATTATTATAGGTTGGTTCAATGTTCAATGGATTTGGGTTCTGCCTCATATTAAATTCACGCTTCAAAATATGAGGCAGTCGTGGTTCATCTGGCGGATATTCGGAATTTAATTCAACGTTTTACTTCCTCGTCTTCAAGAATAAATCAGTATCAAAATTAATATTCGTTGGTTAAAAGTTAAATTGATTTGGGTTCTGGTACATATTGAAAGATAGTTCTTGGTCGGACCTCTTATGGCAACGTTCACTGAACTTCTTACAATATGTGTCAGTCATGATTCATCTGGCGGATAAGAAGATTTCAATTCATCGCTCTACTTCATCGTCCTCAAGAATAAATTAGTATTGAAATTATTATAGGTTGGCTCAATGTTCAATGAATTTGGGTTCTGCCTCATATTAAATTCACGCTTCAAAATATGAGGCAGTCGTGGTTCATCTGGCGGATATTCGGAATTTAATTCAACGTTTCACTTCCTCGTCCTCAAGAATAAATCAGTATCAAAATTAATATTCGTTGGTTAAAAGTTAAATTGATTTGGGTTCTGGTACATATTGAAAGATAGTTCTTGGTCGGACCTCTTATGGCAACGTTCACTGAACTTCTTACAATATGTGTCAGTCATGATTCATCTGGCGGATAAGAAGATTTCAATTCATCGCTCTACTTCATCATCCTCAAGAATAAATTAGTATTGAAATTATTATAGGTTGGCTCAATGTTCAATGGATTTGGGTTCTGCCTCATATTAAATTAACGCTTCAAAATATAAGGCAGTCGTGGTTCATCTGGCGGATATTCGGAATTTAATTCAACGTTTTACTTCCTCGTCTTCAAGAATAAATCAGTATCAAAATTAATATTCGTTGGTTAAAAGTTAAATTGATTTGGGTTCTGGTACATATTGAAAGATAGTTCTTGGTCGGACCTCTTATGGCAACGTTCACTGAACTTCTTACAATATGTGTCAGTCATGATTCATCTGGCGGATAAGAAGATTTCAATTCATCGCTCTACTTCATCATCCTCAAGAATAAATTAGTATTGAAATTATTATATGTTGCTTCAATGTTCAATGGATTTGGGTTTTGCCTCATATTAAATTAACGCTTCAAAATATAAGGCAGTCGTGGTTCATCTGGCGGATATTCGGAATTTAATTCAACGTTTTACTTCCTCGTCTTCAAGAATAAATCAGTATCAAAATTAATATTCGTTGGTTAAAAGTTAAATTGATTTGGGTTCTGGTACATATTGAAAGATAGTTCTTGGTCGGACCTCTTATGGCAACGTTCACTGAACTTCTTACAATATGTGTCAGTCATGATTCATCTGGCGGATAAGAAGATTTTAATTCATCGCTCTACTTCATCGTCCTCAAGAATAAATTAGTATTGAAATTATTATAGGTTGGTTCAATGTTCAATGAATTTGGGTTCTGCCTCATATTAAATTCACGCTTCAAAATATGAGGCAGTCGTGGTTCATCTGGCGGATATTCGGAATTTAATTCAACGTTTTATTTCCTCGTCTTCAAGAATAAATCAGTATCAAAATTAATATTCGTTGGTTAAAAGTTAAATTGATTTGGGTTCTGGTACATATTGAAAGATAGTTCTTGGTCGGACCTCTTATGGCAACGTTCACTGAACTTCTTACAATATGTGTCAGTCATGATTCATCTGGCGGATAAGAAGATTTCAATTCATCGCTCTACTTCATCATCCTCAAGAATAAATTAGTATTGAAATTATTATATGTTGCTTCAATGTTCAATGGATTTGGGTTTTGCCTCATATTAAATTAACGCTTCAAAATATAAGGCAGTCGTGGTTCATCTGGCGGATATTCGGAATTTAATTCAACGTTTTACTTCCTCGTCTTCAAGAATAAATCAGTATCAAAATTAATATTCGTTGGTTAAAAGTTAAATTGATTTGGGTTCTGGTACATATTGAAAGATAGTTCTTGGTCGGACCTCTTATGGCAACGTTCACTGAACTTCTTACAATATGTGTCAGTCATGATTCATCTGGCGGATAAGAAGATTTCAATTCATCGCTCTACTTCATCATCCTCAAGAATAAATTAGTATTGAAATTATTATATGTTGCTTCAATGTTCAATGGATTTGGGTTTTGCCTCATATTAAATTAACGCTTCAAAATATAAGGCAGTCGTGGTTCATCTGGCGGATATTCGGAATTTAATTCAACGTTTTACTTCCTCGTCTTCAAGAATAAATCAGTATCAAAATTAATATTCGTTGGTTAAAAGTTAAATTGATTTGGGTTCTGGTACATATTGAAAGATAGTTCTTGGTCGGACCTCTTATGGCAACGTTCACTGAACTTCTTACAATATGTGTCAGTCATGATTCATCTGGCGGATAAGAAGATTTCAATTCATCGCTCTACTTCATCATCCTCAAGAATAAATTAGTATTGAAATTATTATATGTTGCTTCAATGTTCAATGGATTTGGGTTCTGCCTCATATTAAATTAACGCTTCAAAATATAAGGCAGTCGTGGTTCATCTGGCGGATATTCGGAATTTAATTCAACGTTTTACTTCCTCGTCTTCAAGAATAAATCAGTATCAAAATTAATATTCGTTGGTTAAAAGTTAAATTGATTTGGGTTCTGGTACATATTGAAAGATAGTTCTTGGTCGGACCTCTTATGGCAACGTTCACTGAACTTCTTACAATATGTGTCAGTCATGATTCATCTGGCGGATAAGAAGATTTTAATTCATCGCTCTACTTCATCGTCCTCAAGAATAAATTAGTATTGAAATTATTATAGGTTGGTTCAATGTTCAATGGATTTGGGTTCTGCCTCATATTAAATTCACGCTTCAAAATATGAGGCAGTCGTGGTTCATCTGGCGGATATTCGGAATTTAATTCAACGTTTTACTTCCTCGTCTTCAAGAATAAATCAGTATCAAAATTAATATTCGTTGGTTAAAAGTTAAATTGATTTGGGTTCTGGTACATATTGAAAGATAGTTCTTGGTCGGACCTCTTATGGCAACGTTCACTGAACTTCTTACAATATGTGTCAGTCATGATTCATCTGGCGGATAAGAAGATTTTAATTCATCGCTCTACTTCATCGTCCTCAAGAATAAATTAGTATTGAAATTATTATAGGTTGGTTCAATGTTCAATGGATTTGGGTTCTGCCTCATATTAAATTCACGCTTCAAAATATGAGGCAGTCGTGGTTCATCTGGCGGATATTCGGAATTTAATTCAACGTTTTACTTCCTCGTCTTCAAGAATAAATCAGTATCAAAATTAATATTCGTTGGTTAAAAGTTAAATTGATTTGGGTTCTGGTACATATTGAAAGATAGTTCTTGGTCGGACCTCTTATGGCAACGTTCACTGAACTTCTTACAATATGTGTCAGTCATGATTCATCTGGCGGATAAGAAGATTTCAATTCATCGCTCTACTTCATCATCCTCAAGAATAAATTAGTATTGAAATTATTATATGTTGCTTCAATGTTCAATGGATTTGGGTTTTGCCTCATATTAAATTAACGCTTCAAAATATAAGGCAGTCGTGGTTCATCTGGCGGATATTCGGAATTTAATTCAACGTTTTACTTCCTCGTCTTCAAGAATAAATCAGTATCAAAATTAATATTCGTTGGTTAAAAGTTAAATTGATTTGGGTTCTGGTACATATTGAAAGATAGTTCTTGGTCGGACCTCTTATGGCAACGTTCACTGAACTTCTTACAATATGTGTCAGTCATGATTCATCTGGCGGATAAGAAGATTTCAATTCATCGCTCTACTTCATCATCCTCAAGAATAAATTAGTATTGAAATTATTATATGTTGCTTCAATGTTCAATGGATTTGGGTTCTGCCTCATATTAAATTAACGCTTCAAAATATAAGGCAGTCGTGGTTCATCTGGCGGATATTCGGAATTTAATTCAACGTTTTACTTCCTCGTCTTCAAGAATAAATCAGTATCAAAATTAATATTCGTTGGTTAAAAGTTAAATTGATTTGGGTTCTGGTACATATTGAAAGATAGTTCTTGGTCGGACCTCTTATGGCAACGTTCACTGAACTTCTTACAATATGTGTCAGTCATGATTCATCTGGCGGATAAGAAGATTTTAATTCATCGCTCTACTTCATCGTCCTCAAGAATAAATTAGTATTGAAATTATTATAGGTTGGTTCAATGTTCAATGGATTTGGGTTCTGCCTCATATTAAATTCACGCTTCAAAATATGAGGCAGTCGTGGTTCATCTGGCGGATATTCGGAATTTAATTCAACGTTTTACTTCCTCGTCTTCAAGAATAAATCAGTATCAAAATTAATATTCGTTGGTTAAAAGTTAAATTGATTTGGGTTCTGGTACATATTGAAAGATAGTTCTTGGTCGGACCTCTTATGGCAACGTTCACTGAACTTCTTACAATATGTGTCAGTCATGATTCATCTGGCGGATAAGAAGATTTCAATTCATCGCTCTACTTCATCATCCTCAAGAATAAATTAGTATTGAAATTATTATATGTTGCTTCAATGTTCAATGGATTTGGGTTCTGCCTCATATTAAATTAACGCTTCAAAATATAAGGCAGTCGTGGTTCATCTGGCGGATATTCGGAATTTAATTCAACGTTTTACTTCCTCGTCTTCAAGAATAAATCAGTATCAAAATTAATATTCGTTGGTTAAAAGTTAAATTGATTTGGGTTCTGGTACATATTGAAAGATAGTTCTTGGTCGGACCTCTTATGGCAACGTTCACTGAACTTCTTACAATATGTGTCAGTCATGATTCATCTGGCGGATAAGAAGATTTCAATTCATCGCTCTACTTCATCATCCTCAAGAATAAATTAGTATTGAAATTATTATATGTTGCTTCAATGTTCAATGGATTTAGGTTCTGCCTCATATTAAATTAACGCTTCAAAATATAAGGCAGTCGTGGTTCATCTGGCGGATATTCGGAATTTAATTCAACGTTTTACTTCCTCGTCTTCAAGAATAAATCAGTATCAAAATTAATATTCGTTGGTTAAAAGTTAAATTGATTTGGGTTCTGGTACATATTGAAAGATAGTTCTTGGTCGGACCTCTTATGGCAACGTTCACTGAACTTCTTACAATATGTGTCAGTCATGATTCATCTGGCGGATAAGAAGATTTTAATTCATCGCTCTACTTCATCGTCCTCAAGAATAAATTAGTATTGAAATTATTATAGGTTGGTTCAATGTTCAATGGATTTGGGTTCTGCCTCATATTAAATTCACGCTTCAAAATATGAGGCAGTCGTGGTTCATCTGGCGGATATTCGGAATTTAATTCAACGTTTTACTTCCTCGTCTTCAAGAATAAATCAGTATCAAAATTAATATTCGTTGGTTAAAAGTTAAATTGATTTGGGTTCTGGTACATATTGAAAGATAGTTCTTGGTCGGACCTCTTATGGCAACGTTCACTGAACTTCTTACAATATGTGTCAGTCATGATTCATCTGGCGGATAAGAAGATTTCAATTCATCGCTCTACTTCATCATCCTCAAGAATAAATCAGTATTGAAATTATTATATGTTGCTTCAATGTTCAATGGATTTGGGTTCTGCCTCATATTAAATTAACGCTTCAAAATATAAGGCAGTCGTGGTTCATCTGGCGGATATTCGGAATTTAATTCAACGTTTTACTTCCTCGTCTTCAAGAATAAATCAGTATCAAAATTAATATTCGTTGGTTAAAAGTTAAATTGATTTGGGTTCTGGTACATATTGAAAGATAGTTCTTGGTCGGACCTCTTATGGCAACGTTCACTGAACTTCTTACAATATGTGTCAGTCATGATTCATCTGGCGGATAAGAAGATTTCAATTCATCGCTCTACTTCATCATCCTCAAGAATAAATTAGTATTGAAATTATTATATGTTGCTTCAATGTTCAATGGATTTGGGTTCTGCCTCATATTAAATTAACGCTTCAAAATATAAGGCAGTCGTGGTTCATCTGGCGGATATTCGGAATTTAATTCAACGTTTTACTTCCTCGTCTTCAAGAATAAATCAGTATCAAAATTAATATTCGTTGGTTAAAAGTTAAATTGATTTGGGTTCTGGTACATATTGAAAGATAGTTCTTGGTCGGACCTCTTATGGCAACGTTCACTGAACTTCTTACAATATGTGTCAGTCATGATTCATCTGGCGGATAAGAAGATTTCAATTCATCGCTCTACTTCATCATCCTCAAGAATAAATTAGTATTGAAATTATTATATGTTGCTTCAATGTTCAATGGATTTGGGTTCTGCCTCATATTAAATTAACGCTTCAAAATATAAGGCAGTCGTGGTTCATCTGGCGGATATTCGGAATTTAATTCAACGTTTTACTTCCTCGTCTTCAAGAATAAATCAGTATCAAAATTAATATTCGTTGGTTAAAAGTTAAATTGATTTGGGTTCTGGTACATATTGAAAGATAGTTCTTGGTCGGACCTCTTATGGCAACGTTCACTGAACTTCTTACAATATGTGTCAGTCATGATTCATCTGGCGGATAAGAAGATTTTAATTCATCGCTCTACTTCATCGTCCTCAAGAATAAATTAGTATTGAAATTATTATAGGTTGGTTCAATGTTCAATGGATTTGGGTTCTGCCTCATATTAAATTCACGCTTCAAAATATGAGGCAGTCGTGGTTCATCTGGCGGATATTCGGAATTTAATTCAACGTTTTACTTCCTCGTCTTCAAGAATAAATCAGTATCAAAATTAATATTCGTTGGTTAAAAGTTAAATTGATTTGGGTTCTGGTACATATTGAAAGATAGTTCTTGGTCGGACCTCTTATGGCAACGTTCACTGAACTTCTTACAATATGTGTCAGTCATGATTCATCTGGCGGATAAGAAGATTTCAATTCATCGCTCTACTTCATCATCCTCAAGAATAAATTAGTATTGATATTATATGTTGCTTCAATGTTCAATGGATTTGGGTTCTGCCTCATATTAAATTAACGCTTCAAAATATAAGGCAGTCGTGGTTCATCTGGCGGATATTCGGAATTTAATTCAACGTTTTACTTCCTCGTCTTCAAGAATAAATCAGTATCAAAATTAATATTCGTTGGTTAAAAGTTAAATTGATTTGGGTTCTGGTACATATTGAAAGATAGTTCTTGGTCGGACCTCTTATGGCAACGTTCACTGAACTTCTTACAATATGTGTCAGTCATGATTCATCTGGCGGATAAGAAGATTTCAATTCATCGCTCTACTTCATCGTCCTCAAGAATAAATTAGTAGCGAAATTATTATATGTTGGTTCAATGTTCAATGGATTTGGGTTCTGCCTCATATTAAATTCACGCTTCAAAATATGAGGCAGTCGTGGTTCATCTGGCGGATATTCGGAATTCAATTCAACGTTTTACTTCCTCGTCTTCAAGAATAAATCAGTATCAAAATTAATATTCGTTGGTTAAAAGTTAAATTGATTTGGGTTCTGGTACATATTGAAAGATAGTTCTTGGTCGGACCTCTTATGGCAACGTTCACTGAACTTCTTACAATATGTGTCAGTCATGATTCATCTGGCGGATAAGAAGATTTTAATTCATCGCTCTACTTCATCGTCCTCAAGAATAAATTAGTATTGAAATTATTATAGGTTGGTTCAATGTTCAATGGATTTGGGTTCTGCCTCATATTAAATTCACGCTTCAAAATATGAGGCAGTCGTGGTTCATCTGGCGGATATTCGGAATTTAATTCAACGTTTTACTTCCTCGTCTTCAAGAATAAATCAGTATCAAAATTAATATTCGTTGGTTAAAAGTTAAATTGATTTGGATTCTGGTACATATTGAAAGATAGTTCTTGGTCGGACCTCTTATGGCAACGTTCACTGAACTTCTTACAATATGTGTCAGTCATGATTCATCTGGCGGATAAGAAGATTTTAATTCATCGCTCTACTTCATCGTCCTCAAGAATAAATTAGTATTGAAATTATTATAGGTTGGTTCAATGTTCAATGGATTTGGGTTCTGCCTCATATTAAATTCACGCTTCAAAATATGAGGCAGTCGTGGTTCATCTGGCGGATATTCGGAATTTAATTCAACGTTTTACTTCCTCGTCTTCAAGAATAAATCAGTATCAAAATTAATATTCGTTGGTTAAAAGTTAAATTGATTTGGGTTCTGGTACATATTGAAAGATAGTTCTTGGTCGGACCTCTTATGGCAACGTTCACTGAACTTCTTACAATATGTGTCAGTCATGATTCATCTGGCGGATAAGAAGATTTCAATTCATCGCTCTACTTCATCATCCTCAAGAATAAATTAGTATTGATATTATATGTTGCTTCAATGTTCAATGGATTTGGGTTCTGCCTCATATTAAATTAACGCTTCAAAATATAAGGCAGTCGTGGTTCATCTGGCGGATATTCGGAATTTAATTCAACGTTTTACTTCCTCGTCTTCAAGAATAAATCAGTATCAAAATTAATATTCGTTGGTTAAAAGTTAAATTGATTTGGGTTCTGGTACATATTGAAAGATAGTTCTTGGTCGGACCTCTTATGGCAACGTTCACTGAACTTCTTACAATATGTGTCAGTCATGATTCATCTGGCGGATAAGAAGATTTTAATTCATCGCTCTACTTCATCGTCCTCAAGAATAAATTAGTATTGAAATTATTATAGGTTGGTTCAATGTTCAATGGATTTGGGTTCTGCCTCATATTAAATTCACGCTTCAAAATATGAGGCAGTCGTGGTTCATCTGGCGGATATTAGGAATTTAATTCAACGTTTTACTTCCTCGTCTTCAAGAATAAATCAGTATCAAAATTAATATTCGTTGGTTAAAAGTTAAATTGATTTGGGTTCTGGTACATATTGAAAGATAGTTCTTGGTCGGACCTCTTATGGCAACGTTCACTGAACTTCTTACAATATGTGTCAGTCATGATTCATCTGGCGGATAAGAAGATTTCAATTCATCGCTCTACTTCATCATCCTCAAGAATAAATTAGTATTGAAATTATTATATGTTGCTTCAATGTTCAATGGATTTGGGTTCTGCCTCATATTAAATTAACGCTTCAAAATATAAGGCAGTCGTGGTTCATCTGGCGGATATTCGGAATTTAATTCAACGTTTTACTTCCTCGTCTTCAAGAATAAATCAGTATCAAAATTAATATTCGTTGGTTAAAAGTTGAATTGATTTGGGTTCTGGTACATATTGAAAGATAGTTCTTGGTCGGACCTCTTATGGCAACGTTCACTGAACTTCTTACAATATGTGTCAGTCATGATTCATCTGGCGGATAAGAAGATTTTAATTCATCGCTCTACTTCATCGTCCTCAAGAATAAATTAGTATTGAAATTATTATAGGTTGGTTCAATGTTCAATGGATTTGGGTTCTGCCTCATATTAAATTCACGCTTCAAAATATGAGGCAGTCGTGGTTCATCTGGCGGATATTCGGTATTTTATTCAACGTTTTACTTCCTCGTCTTCAAGAATAAATCAGTATCAAAATTAATATTCGTTGGTTAAAAGTTAAATTGATTTGGGTTCTGGTACATATTGAAAGATAGTTCTTGGTCGGACCTCTTATGGCAACGTTCACTGAACTTCTTACAATATGTGTCAGTCATGATTCATCTGGCGGATAAGAAGATTTTAATTCATCGCTCTACTTCATCGTCCTCAAGAATAAATTAGTAGCGAAATTATTATATGTTGGTTCAATGTTCAATGGATTTGGGTTCTGCCTCATATTAAATTCACGCTTCAAAATATGAGGCAGTCGTGGTTCATCTGGCGGATATTCGGAATTTAATTCAACGTTTTACTTCCTCGTCTTCAAGAATAAATCAGTATCAAAATTAATATTCGTTGGTTAAAAGTTAAATTGATTTGGGTTCTGGTACATATTGAAAGATAGTTCTTGGTCGGACCTCTTATGGCAACGTTCACTGAACTTCTTACAATATGTGTCAGTCATGATTCATCTGGCGGATAAGAAGATTTTAATTCATCGCTCTACTTCATCGTCCTCAAGAATAAATTAGTATTGAAATTATTATAGGTTGGTTCAATGTTCAATGGATTTGGGTTCTGCCTCATATTAAATTCACGCTTCAAAATATGAGGCAGTCGTGGTTCATCTGGCGGATATTCGGTATTTTATTCAACGTTTTACTTCCTCGTCTTCAAGAATAAATCAGTATCAAAATTAATATTCGTTGGTTAAAAGTTAAATTGATTTGGGTTCTGGTACATATTGAAAGATAGTTCTTGGTCGGACCTCTTATGGCAACGTTCACTGAACTTCTTACAATATGTGTCAGTCATGATTCATCTGGCGGATAAGAAGATTTTAATTCATCGCTCTACTTCATCGTCCTCAAGAATAAATTAGTAGCGAAATTATTATATGTTGGTTCAATGTTCAATGGATTTGGGTTCTGCCTCATATTAAATTCACGCTTCAAAATATGAGGCAGTCGTGGTTCATCTGGCGGATATTCGGAATTTAATTCAACGTTTTACTTCCTCGTCTTCAAGAATAAATCAGTATCAAAATTAATATTCGTTGGTTAAAAGTTAAATTGATTTGGGTTCTGGTACATATTGAAAGATAGTTCTTGGTCGGACCTCTTATGGCAACGTTCACTGAACTTCTTACAATATGTGTCAGTCATGATTCATCTGGCGGATAAGAAGATTTTAATTCATCGCTCTACTTCATCGTCCTCAAGAATAAATTAGTATTGAAATTATTATAGGTTGGTTCAATGTTCAATGGATTAGGGTTCTGCCTCATATTAAATTAACGCTTCAAAATATAAGGCAGTCGTGGTTCATCTGGCGGATATTCGGAATTTAATTCAACGTTTTACTTCCTCGTCTTCAAGAATAAATCAGTATCAAAATTAATATTCGTTGGTTAAAAGTTAAATTGATTTGGGTTCTGGTACATATTGAAAGATAGTTCTTGGTCGGACCTCTTATGGCAACGTTCACTGAACTTCTTACAATATGTGTCAGTCATGATTCATCTGGCGGATAGAAAGATTATAATTCATCGCTCTACTTCATCGTCCTCAAGAATAAATTAGTATTGAAATTATTATAGGTTGGTTCAATGTTCAATGGATTTGGGTTCTGCCTCATATTAAATTCACGCTTCAAAATATGAGGCAGTCGTGGTTCATCTGGCGGATATTCGGAATTTAATTCAACGTTTTACTTCCTCGTCTTCAAGAATAAATCAGTATCAAAATTAATATTCGTTGGTTAAAAGTTAAATTGATTTGGGTTCTGGTACATATTGAAAGATAGTTCTTGGTCGGACCTCTTATGGCAACGTTCACTGAACTTCTTACAATATGTGTCAGTCATGATTCATCTGGCGGATAAGAAGATTTCAATTCATCGCTCTACTTCATCATCCTCAAGAATAAATTAGTATTGAAATTATTATATGTTGCTTCAATGTTCAATGGATTTGGGTTCTGCCTCATATTAAATTAACGCTTCAAAATATAAGGCAGTCGTGGTTCATCTGGCGGATATTCGGAATTTAATTCAACGTTTTACTTCCTCGTCTTCAAGAATAAATCAGTATCAAAATTAATATTCGTTGGTTAAAAGTTAAATTGATTTGGGTTCTGGTACATATTGAAAGATAGTTCTTGGTCGGACCTCTTATGACAACGTTCACTGAACTTCTTACAATATGTGTCAGTCATGATTCATCTGGCGGATAAGAAGATTTTAATTCATCGCTCTACTTCATCGTCCTCAAGAATAAATTAGTATTGAAATTATTATAGGTTGGTTCAATGTTCAATGGATTTGGGTTCTGCCTCATATTAAATTCACGCTTCAAAATATGAGGCAGTCGTGGTTCATCTGGCGGATATTCGGAATTTAATTCAACGTTTTACTTCCTCGTCTTCAAGAATAAATCAGTATCAAAATTAATATTCGTTGGTTAAAAGTTAAATTGATTTGGGTTCTGGTACATATTGAAAGATAGTTCTTGGTCGGACCTCTTATGGCAACGTTCACTGAACTTCTTACAATATGTGTCAGTCATGATTCATCTGGCGGATAAGAAGATTTTAATTCATCGCTCTACTTCATCGTCCTCAAGAATAAATTAGTATTGAAATTATTATAGGTTGGTTCAATGTTCAATGGATTTGGGTTCTGCCTCATATTAAATTCACGCTTCAAAATATGAGGCAGTCGTGGTTCATCTGGCGGATATTCGGAATTTAATTCAACGTTTTACTTCCTCGTCTTCAAGAATAAATCAGTATCAAAATTAATATTCGTTGGTTAAAAGTTAAATTGATTTGGGTTCTGGTACATATTGAAAGATAGTTCTTGGTCGGACCTCTTATGGCAACGTTCACTGAACTTCTTACAATATGTGTCAGTCATGATTCATCTGGCGGATAAGAAGATTTCAATTCATCGCTCTACTTCATCATCCTCAAGAATAAATTAGTATTGAAATTATTATATGTTGCTTCAATGTTCAATGGATTTGGGTTCTGCCTCATATTAAATTAACGCTTCAAAATATAAGGCAGTCGTGGTTCATCTGGCGGATATTCGGAATTTAATTCAACGTTTTACTTCCTCGTCTTCAAGAATAAATCAGTATCAAAATTAATATTCGTTGGTTAAAAGTTAAATTGATTTGGGTTCTGGTACATATTGAAAGATAGTTCTTGGTCGGACCTCTTATGGCAACGTTCACTGAACTTCTTACAATATGTGTCAGTCATGATTCATCTGGCGGATAAGAAGATTTTACTTCATCGCTCTACTTCATCGTCCTCAAGAATAAATTAGTATTGAAATTATTATAGGTTGGTTCAATGTTCAATGGATTTGGGTTCTGCCTCATATTAAATTCACGCTTCAAAATATGAGGCAGTCGTGGTTCATCTGGCGGATATTCGGTATTTTATTCAACGTTTTACTTCCTCGTCTTCAAGAATAAATCAGTATCAAAATTAATATTCGTTGGTTAAAAGTTGAATTGATTTGGGTTCTGGTACATATTGAAAGATAGTTCTTGGTCGGACCTCTTATGGCAACGTTCACTGAACTTCTTACAATATGTGTCAGTCATGATTCATCTGGCGGATAAGAAGATTTTAATTCATCGCTCTACTTCATCGTCCTCAAGAATAAATTAGTATTGAAATTATTATAGGTTGGTTCAATGTTCAATGGATTAGGGTTCTGCCTCATATTAAATTAACGCTCCAAAATATAAGGCAGTCGTGGTTCATCTGGCGGATATTCGGAATTTAATTCAACGTTTTACTTCCTCGTCTTCAAGAATAAATCAGTATCAAAATTAATATTCGTTGGTTAAAAGTTAAATTGATTTGGGTTCTGGTACATATTGAAAGATAGTTCTTGGTCGGACCTCTTATGGCAACGTTCACTGAACTTCTTACAATATGTGTCAGTCATGATTCATCTGGCGGATAAGAAGATTTTAATTCATCGCTCTACTTCATCGTCCTCAAGAATAAATTAGTATTGAAATTATTATAGGTTGGTTCAATGTTCAATGGATTTGGGTTCTGCCTCATATTAAATTCACGCTTCAAAATATGAGGCAGTCGTGGTTCATCTGGCGGATATTCGGAATTTAATTCAACGTTTTACTTCCTCGTCTTCAAGAATAAATCAGTATCAAAATCAATATTCGTTGGTTAAAAGTTAAATTGATTTGGGTTCTGGTACATATTGAAAGATAGTTCTTGGTCGGACCTCTTATGGCAACGTTCACTGAACTTCTTACAATATGTGTCAGTCATGATTCATCTGGCGGATAAGAAGATTTTAATTCATCGCTCTATTTCATCGTCCTCAAGAATAAATTAGTATTGAAATTATTATAGGTTGGTTCAATGTTCAATGGATTTGGGTTCTGCCTCATATTAAATTCACGCTTCAAAATATGAGGCAGTCGTGGTTCATCTGGCGGATATTCGGAATTTAATTCAACGTTTTACTTCCTCGTCTTCAAGAATAAATCAGTATCAAAATTAATATTCGTTGGTTAAAAGTTAAATTGATTTGGGTTCTGGTACATATTGAAAGATAGTTCTTGGTCGGACCTCTTATGGCAACGTTCACTGAACTTCTTACAATATGTGTCAGTCATGATTCATCTGGCGGATAAGAAGATTTCAATTCATCGCTCTACTTCATCATCCTCAAGAATAAATTAGTATTGAAATTATTATATGTTGCTTCAATGTTCAATGGATTTGGGTTCTGCCTCATATTAAATTAACGCTTCAAAATATAAGGCAGTCGTGGTTCATCTGGCGGATATTCGGAATTTAATTCAACGTTTTACTTCCTCGTCTTCAAGAATAAATCAGTATCAAAATTAATATTCGTTGGTTAAAAGTTAAATTGATTTGGGTTCTGGTACATATTGAAAGATAGTTCTTGGTCGGACCTCTTATGGCAACGTTCACTGAACTTCTTACAATATGTGTCAGTCATGATTCATCTGGCGGATAAGAAGATTTCAATTCATCGCTCTACTTCATCATCCTCAAGAATAAATTAGTATTGAAATTATTATATGTTGCTTCAATGTTCAATGAATTTGGGTTCTGCCTCATATTAAATTAACGCTTCAAAATATAAGGCAGTCGTGGTTCATCTGGCGGATATTCGGAATTTAATTCAACGTTTTACTTCCTCGTCTTCAAGAATAAATCAGTATCAAAATTAATATTCGTTGGTTAAAAGTTAAATTGATTTGGGTTCTGGTACATATTGAAAGATAGTTCTTGGTCGGACCTCTTATGGCAACGTTCACTGAACTTCTTACAATATGTGGCAGTCATGATTCATCTGGCGGATAAGAAGATTTTAATTCATCGCTCTACTTCATCGTCCTCAAGAATAAATTAGTATTGAAATTATTATAGGTTGGCTCAATGTTCAATGGATTTGGGTTCTGCCTCATATTAAATTCACGCTTCAAAATATGAGGCAGTCGTGGTTCATCTGGCGGATATTCGGAATTTAATTCAACGTTTTACTTCCTCGTCTTCAAGAATAAATCAGTATCAAAATTAATATTCGTTGGTTAAAAGTTAAATTGATTTGGGTTCTGGTACATATTGAAAGATAGTTCTTGGTCGGACCTCTTATGGCAACGTTCACTGAACTTCTTACAATATGTGTCAGTCATGATTCATCTGGCGGATAAGAAGATTTCAATTCATCGCTCTACTTCATCATCCTCAAGAATAAATTAGTATTGAAATTATTATATGTTGCTTCAATGTTCAATGGATTTGGGTTCTGCCTCATATTAAATTAACGCTTCAAAATATAAGGCAGTCGTGGTTCATCTGGCGGATATTCGGAATTTAATTCAACGTTTTACTTCCTCGTCTTCAAGAATAAATCAGTATCAAAATTAATATTCGTTGGTTAAAAGTTAAATTGATTTGGGTTCTGGTACATATTGAAAGATAGTTCTTGGTCGGACCTCTTATGGCAACGTTCACTGAACTTCTTACAATATGTGTCAGTCATGATTCATCTGGCGGATAAGAAGATTTTAATTCATCGCTCTACTTCATCGTCCTCAAGAATAAATTAGTATTGAAATTATTATAGGTTGGTTCAATGTTCAATGGATTTGGGTTCTGCCTCATATTAAATTCACGCTTCAAAATATGAGGCAGTCGTGGTTCATCTGGCGGATATTCGGAATTTAATTCAACGTTTTACTTCCTCGTCTTCAAGAATAAATCAGTATCAAAATTAATATTCGTTGGTTAAAAGTTAAATTGATTTGGGTTCTGGTACATATTGAAAGATAGTTCTTGGTCGGACCTCTTATGGCAACGTTCACTGAACTTCTTACAATATGTGTCAGTCATGATTCATCTGGCGGATAAGAAGATTTTAATTCATCGCTCTACTTCATCGTCCTCAAGAATAAATTAGTATTGAAATTATTATAGGTTGGTTCAATGTTCAATGGATTTGGGTTCTGCCTCATATTAAATTCACGCTTCAAAATATGAGGCAGTCGTGGTTCATCTGGCGGATATTCGGAATTTAATTCAACGTTTTACTTCCTCGTCTTCAAGAATAAATCAGTATCAAAATTAATATTCGTTGGTTAAAAGTTAAATTGATTTGGGTTCTGGTACATATTGAAAGATAGTTCTTGGTCGGACCTCTTATGGCAACGTTCACTGAACTTCTTACAATATGTGTCAGTCATGATTCATCTGGCGGATAAGAAGATTTCAATTCATCGCTCTACTTCATCATCCTCAAGAATAAATTAGTATTGAAATTATTATATGTTGCTTCAATGTTCAATGGATTTGGGTTCTGCCTCATATTAAATTAACGCTTCAAAATATAAGGCAGTCGTGGTTCATCTGGCGGATATTCGGAATTTAATTCAACGTTTTACTTCCTCGTCTTCAAGAATAAATCAGTATCAAAATTAATATTCGTTGGTTAAAAGTTAAATTGATTTGGGTTCTGGTACATATTGAAAGATAGTTCTTGGTCGGACCTCTTATGGCAACGTTCACTGAACTTCTTACAATATGTGGCAGTCATGATTCATCTGGCGGATAAGAAGATTTTAATTCATCGCTCTACTTCATCGTCCTCAAGAATAAATTAGTATTGAAATTATTATAGGTTGGCTCAATGTTCAATGGATTTGGGTTCTGCCTCATATTAAATTCACGCTTCAAAATATGAGGCAGTCGTGGTTCATCTGGCGGATATTCGGAATTTAATTCAACGTTTTACTTCCTCGTCTTCAAGAATAAATCAGTATCAAAATTAATATTCGTTGGTTAAAAGTTAAATTGATTTGGGTTCTGGTACATATTGAAAGATAGTTCTTGGTCGGACCTCTTATGGCAACGTTCACTGAACTTCTTACAATATGTGTCAGTCATGATTCATCTGGCGGATAAGAAGATTTCAATTCATCGCTCTACTTCATCATCCTCAAGAATAAATTAGTATTGAAATTATTATATGTTGCTTCAATGTTCAATGGATTTGGGTTCTGCCTCATATTAAATTAACGCTTCAAAATATAAGGCAGTCGTGGTTCATCTGGCGGATATTCGGAATTTAATTCAACGTTTTACTTCCTCGTCTTCAAGAATAAATCAGTATCAAAATTAATATTCGTTGGTTAAAAGTTAAATTGATTTGGGTTCTGGTACATATTGAAAGATAGTTCTTGGTCGGACCTCTTATGGCAACGTTCACTGAACTTCTTACAATATGTGTCAGTCATGATTCATCTGGCGGATAAGAAGATTTTAATTCATCGCTCTACTTCATCGTCCTCAAGAATAAATTAGTATTGAAATTATTATAGGTTGGTTCAATGTTCAATGGATTTGGGTTCTGCCTCATATTAAATTCACGCTTCAAAATATGAGGCAGTCGTGGTTCATCTGGCGGATATTCGGAATTTAATTCAACGTTTTACTTCCTCGTCTTCAAGAATAAATCAGTATCAAAATTAATATTCGTTGGTTAAAAGTTAAATTGATTTGGGTTCTGGTACATATTGAAAGATAGTTCTTGGTCGGACCTCTTATGGCAACGTTCACTGAACTTCTTACAATATGTGTCAGTCATGATTCATCTGGCGGATAAGAAGATTTTAATTCATCGCTCTACTTCATCGTCCTCAAGAATAAATTAGTATTGAAATTATTATAGGTTGGTTCAATGTTCAATGGATTTGGGTTCTGCCTCATATTAAATTCACGCTTCAAAATATGAGGCAGTCGTGGTTCATCTGGCGGATATTCGGAATTTAATTCAACGTTTTACTTCCTCGTCTTCAAGAATAAATCAGTATCAAAATTAATATTCGTTGGTTAAAAGTTAAATTGATTTGGGTTCTGGTACATATTGAAAGATAGTTCTTGGTCGGACCTCTTATGGCAACGTTCACTGAACTTCTTACAATATGTGTCAGTCATGATTCATCTGGCGGATAAGAAGATTTCAATTCATCGCTCTACTTCATCATCCTCAAGAATAAATTAGTATTGAAATTATTATATGTTGCTTCAATGTTCAATGAATTTGGGTTCTGCCTCATATTAAATTAACGCTTCAAAATATAAGGCAGTCGTGGTTCATCTGGCGGATATTCGGAATTTAATTCAACGTTTTACTTCCTCGTCTTCAAGAATAAATCAGTATCAAAATTAATATTCGTTGGTTAAAAGTTAAATTGATTTGGGTTCTGGTACATATTGAAAGATAGTTCTTGGTCGGACCTCTTATGGCAACGTTCACTGAACTTCTTACAATATGTGTCAGTCATGATTCATCTGGCGGATAAGAAGATTTTAATTCATCGCTCTACTTCATCGTCCTCAAGAATAAATTAGTATTGAAATTATTATAGGTTGGTTCAATGTTCAATGGATTTGGGTTCTGCCTCATATTAAATTCACGCTTCAAAATATGAGGCAGTCGTGGTTCATCTGGCGGATATTCGGAATTTAATTCAACGTTTTACTTCCTCGTCTTCAAGAATAAATCAGTATCAAAATTAATATTCGTTGGTTAAAAGTTAAATTGATTTGGGTTCTGGTACATATTGAAAGATAGTTCTTGGTCGGACCTCTTATGGCAACGTTCACTGAACTTCTTACAATATGTGTCAGTCATGATTCATCTGGCGGATAAGAAGATTTCAATTCATCGCTCTACTTCATCATCCTCAAGAATAAATTAGTATTGAAATTATTATATGTTGCTTCAATGTTCAATGAATTTGGGTTCTGCCTCATATTAAATTAACGCTTCAAAATATAAGGCAGTCGTGGTTCATCTGGCGGATATTCGGAATTTAATTCAACGTTTTACTTCCTCGTCTTCAAGAATAAATCAGTATCAAAATTAATATTCGTTGGTTAAAAGTTAAATTGATTTGGGTTCTGGTACATATTGAAAGATAGTTCTTGGTCGGACCTCTTATGGCAACGTTCACTGAACTTCTTACAATATGTGTCAGTCATGATTCATCTGGCGGATAAGAAGATTTTAATTCATCGCTCTACTTCATCGTCCTCAAGAATAAATTAGTATTGAAATTATTATAGGTTGGTTCAATGTTCAATGGATTTGGGTTCTGCCTCATATTAAATTCACGCTTCAAAATATGAGGCAGTCGTGGTTCATCTGGCGGATATTCGGAATTTAATTCAACGTTTTACTTCCTCGTCTTCAAGAATAAATCAGTATCAAAATCAATATTCGTTGGTTAAAAGTTAAATTGATTTGGGTTCTGGTACATATTGAAAGATAGTTCTTGGTCGGACCTCTTATGGCAACGTTCACTGAACTTCTTACAATATGTGTCAGTCATGATTCATCTGGCGGATAAGAAGATTTTAATTCATCGCTCTATTTCATCGTCCTCAAGAATAAATTAGTATTGAAATTATTATAGGTTGGTTCAATGTTCAATGGATTTGGGTTCTGCCTCATATTAAATTCACGCTTCAAAATATGAGGCAGTCGTGGTTCATCTGGCGGATATTCGGAATTTAATTCAACGTTTTACTTCCTCGTCTTCAAGAATAAATCAGTATCAAAATTAATATTCGTTGGTTAAAAGTTAAATTGATTTGGGTTCTGGTACATATTGAAAGATAGTTCTTGGTCGGACCTCTTATGGCAACGTTCACTGAACTTCTTACAATATGTGTCAGTCATGATTCATCTGGCGGATAAGAAGATTTCAATTCATCGCTCTACTTCATCATCCTCAAGAATAAATTAGTATTGAAATTATTATATGTTGCTTCAATGTTCAATGGATTTGGGTTCTGCCTCATATTAAATTAACGCTTCAAAATATAAGGCAGTCGTGGTTCATCTGGCGGATATTCGGAATTTAATTCAACGTTTTACTTCCTCGTCTTCAAGAATAAATCAGTATCAAAATTAATATTCGTTGGTTAAAAGTTAAATTGATTTGGGTTCTGGTACATATTGAAAGATAGTTCTTGGTCGGACCTCTTATGGCAACGTTCACTGAACTTCTTACAATATGTGGCAGTCATGATTCATCTGGCGGATAAGAAGATTTCAATTCATCGCTCTACTTCATCATCCTCAAGAATAAATTAGTATTGAAATTATTATATGTTGCTTCAATGTTCAATGGATTTGGGTTCTGCCTCATATTAAATTAACGCTTCAAAATATAAGGCAGTCGTGGTTCATCTGGCGGATATTCGGAATTTAATTCAACGTTTTACTTCCTCGTCTTCAAGAATAAATCAGTATCAAAATTAATATTCGTTGGTTAAAAGTTAAATTGATTTGGGTTCTGGTACATATTGAAAGATAGTTCTTGGTCGGACCTCTTATGGCAACGTTCACTGAACTTCTTACAATATGTGTCAGTCATGATTCATCTGGCGGATAAGAAGATTTCAATTCATCGCTCTACTTCATCATCCTCAAGAATAAATTAGTATTGAAATTATTATATGTTGCTTCAATGTTCAATGGATTTGGGTTCTGCCTCATATTAAATTAACGCTTCAAAATATAAGGCAGTCGTGGTTCATCTGGCGGATATTCGGAATTTAATTCAACGTTTTACTTCCTCGTCTTCAAGAATAAATCAGTATCAAAATTAATATTCGTTGGTTAAAAGTTAAATTGATTTGGGTTCTGGTACATATTGAAAGATAGTTCTTGGTCGGACCTCTTATGGCAACGTTCACTGAACTTCTTACAATATGTGGCAGTCATGATTCATCTGGCGGATAAGAAGATTTCAATTCATCGCTCTACTTCATCATCCTCAAGAATAAATTAGTATTGAAATTATTATATGTTGCTTCAATGTTCAATGGATTTGGGTTCTGCCTCATATTAAATTAACGCTTCAAAATATAAGGCAGTCGTGGTTCATCTGGCGGATATTCGGAATTTAATTCAACGTTTTACTTCCTCGTCTTCAAGAATAAATCAGTATCAAAATTAATATTCGTTGGTTAAAAGTTAAATTGATTTGGGTTCTGGTACATATTGAAAGATAGTTCTTGGTCGGACCTCTTATGGCAACGTTCACTGAACTTCTTACAATATGTGTCAGTCATGATTCATCTGGCGGATAAGAAGATTTCAATTCATCGCTCTACTTCATCATCCTCAAGAATAAATTAGTATTGAAATTATTATATGTTGCTTCAATGTTCAATGGATTTGGGTTCTGCCTCATATTAAATTAACGCTTCAAAATATAAGGCAGTCGTGGTTCATCTGGCGGATATTCGGAATTTAATTCAACGTTTTACTTCCTCGTCTTCAAGAATAAATCAGTATCAAAATTAATATTCGTTGGTTAAAAGTTAAATTGATTTGGGTTCTGGTACATATTGAAAGATAGTTCTTGGTCGGACCTCTTATGGCAACGTTCACTGAACTTCTTACAATATGTGTCAGTCATGATTCATCTGGCGGATAAGAAGATTTCAATTCATCGCTCTACTTCATCATCCTCAAGAATAAATTAGTATTGAAATTATTATATGTTGCTTCAATGTTCAATGGATTTGGGTTTTGCCTCATATTAAATTAACGCTTCAAAATATAAGGCAGTCGTGGTTCATCTGGCGGATATTCGGAATTTAATTCAACGTTTTACTTCCTCGTCTTCAAGAATAAATCAGTATCAAAATTAATATTCGTTGGTTAAAAGTTAAATTGATTTGGGTTCTGGTACATATTGAAAGATAGTTCTTGGTCGGACCTCTTATGGCAACGTTCACTGAACTTCTTACAATATGTGTCAGTCATGATTCATCTGGCGGATAAGAAGATTTCAATTCATCGCTCTACTTCATCATCCTCAAGAATAAATTAGTATTGAAATTATTATATGTTGCTTCAATGTTCAATGGATTTGGGTTCTGCCTCATATTAAATTAACGCTTCAAAATATAAGGCAGTCGTGGTTCATCTGGCGGATATTCGGAATTTAATTCAACGTTTTACTTCCTCGTCTTCAAGAATAAATCAGTATCAAAATTAATATTCGTTGGTTAAAAGTTAAATTGATTTGGGTTCTGGTACATATTGAAAGATAGTTCTTGGTCGGACCTCTTATGGCAACGTTCACTGAACTTCTGACAATATGTGTCAGTCATGATTCATCTGGCGGATAAGAAGATTTTAATTCATCGCTCTACTTCATCGTCCTCAAGAATAAATTAGTATTGAAATTATTATAGGTTGGTTCAATGTTCAATGGATTTGGGTTCTGCCTCATATTAAATTCACGCTTCAAAATATGAGGCAGTCGTGGTTCATCTGGCGGATATTCGGAATTTAATTCAACGTTTTACTTCCTCGTCTTCAAGAATAAATCAGTATCAAAATTAATATTCGTTGGTTAAAAGTTAAATTGATTTGGGTTCTGGTACATATTGAAAGATAGTTCTTGGTCGGACCTCTTATGGCAACGTTCACTGAACTTCTTGCAATATGTGTCAGTCATGATTCATCTGGCGGATAAGAAGATTTCAATTCATCGCTCTACTTCATCATCCTCAAGAATAAATTAGTATTGAAATTATTATATGTTGCTTCAATGTTCAATGGATTTGGGTTCTGCCTCATATTAAATTAACGCTTCAAAATATAAGGCAGTCGTGGTTCATCTGGCGGATATTCGGAATTTAATTCAACGTTTTACTTCCTCGTCTTCAAGAATAAATCAGTATCAAAATTAATATTCGTTGGTTAAAAGTTAAATTGATTTGGGTTCTGGTACATATTGAAAGATAGTTCTTGGTCGGACCTCTTATGGCAACGTTCACTGAACTTCTTACAATATGTGTCAGTCATGATTCATCTGGCGGATAAGAAGATTTCAATTCATCGCTCTACTTCATCATCCTCAAGAATAAATTAGTATTGAAATTATTATATGTTGCTTCAATGTTCAATGGATTTGGGTTCTGCCTCATATTAAATTAACGCTTCAAAATATAAGGCAGTCGTGGTTCATCTGGCGGATATTCGGAATTTAATTCAACGTTTTACTTCCTCGTCTTCAAGAATAAATCAGTATCAAAATTAATATTCGTTGGTTAAAAGTTAAATTGATTTGGGTTCTGGTACATATTGAAAGATAGTTCTTGGTCGGACCTCTTATGGCAACGTTCACTGAACTTCTTACAATATGTGTCAGTCATGATTCATCTGGCGGATAAGAAGATTTTAATTCATCGCTCTACTTCATCGTCCTCAAGAATAAATTAGTATTGAAATTATTATAGGTTGGTTCAATGTTCAATGGATTTGGGTTCTGCCTCATATTAAATTCACGCTTCAAAATATGAGGCAGTCGTGGTTCATCTGGCGGATATTCGGAATTTAATTCAACGTTTTACTTCCTCGTCTTCAAGAATAAATCAGTATCAAAATTAATATTCGTTGGTTAAAAGTTAAATTGATTTGGGTTCTGGTACATATTGAAAGATAGTTCTTGGTCGGACCTCTTATGGCAACGTTCACTGAACTTCTTGCAATATGTGTCAGTCATGATTCATCTGGCGGATAAGAAGATTTCAATTCATCGCTCTACTTCATCATCCTCAAGAATAAATTAGTATTGAAATTATTATATGTTGCTTCAATGTTCAATGGATTTGGGTTCTGCCTCATATTAAATTAACGCTTCAAAATATAAGGCAGTCGTGGTTCATCTGGCGGATATTCGGAATTTAATTCAACGTTTTACTTCCTCGTCTTCAAGAATAAATCAGTATCAAAATTAATATTCGTTGGTTAAAAGTTAAATTGATTTGGGTTCTGGTACATATTGAAAGATAGTTCTTGGTCGGACCTCTTATGGCAACGTTCACTGAACTTCTTACAATATGTGTCAGTCATGATTCATCTGGCGGATAAGAAGATTTCAATTCATCGCTCTACTTCATCATCCTCAAGAATAAATTAGTATTGAAATTATTATATGTTGCTTCAATGTTCAATGGATTTGGGTTCTGCCTCATATTAAATTAACGCTTCAAAATATAAGGCAGTCGTGGTTCATCTGGCGGATATTCGGAATTTAATTCAACGTTTTACTTCCTCGTCTTCAAGAATAAATCAGTATCAAAATTAATATTCGTTGGTTAAAAGTTAAATTGATTTGGGTTCTGGTACATATTGAAAGATAGTTCTTGGTCGGACCTCTTATGGCAACGTTCACTGAACTTCTTACAATATGTGTCAGTCATGATTCATCTGGCGGATAAGAATATTTTAATTCATCGCTCTACTTCATCGTCCTCAAGAATAAATTAGTATTGAAATTATTATAGGTTGGTTCAATGTTCAATGGATTTGGGTTCTGCCTCATATTAAATTCACGCTTCAAAATATGAGGCAGTCGTGGTTCATCTGGCGGATATTCGGAATTTAATTCAACGTTTTACTTCCTCGTCTTCAAGAATAAATCAGTATCAAAATTAATATTCGTTGGTTAAAAGTTAAATTGATTTGGGTTCTGGTACATATTGAAAGATAGTTCTTGGTCGGACCTCTTATGGCAACGTTCACTGAACTTCTTACAATATGTGTCAGTCATGATTCATCTGGCGGATAAGAAGATTTCAATTCATCGCTCTACTTCATCATCCTCAAGAATAAATTAGTATTGAAATTATTATATGTTGCTTCAATGTTCAATGGATTTGGGTTCTGCCTCATATTAAATTAACGCTTCAAAATATAAGGCAGTCGTGGTTCATCTGGCGGATATTCGGAATTTAATTCAACGTTTTACTTCCTCGTCTTCAAGAATAAATCAGTATCAAAATTAATATTCGTTGGTTAAAAGTTAAATTGATTTGGGTTCTGGTACATATTGAAAGATAGTTCTTGGTCGGACCTCTTATGGCAACGTTCACTGAACTTCTTACAATATGTGTCAGTCATGATTCATCTGGCGGATAAGAAGATTTCAATTCATCGCTCTACTTCATCATCCTCAAGAATAAATTAGTATTGAAATTATTATATGTTGCTTCAATGTTCAATGGATTTGGGTTCTGCCTCATATTAAATTAACGCTTCAAAATATAAGGCAGTCGTGGTTCATCTGGCGGATATTCGGAATTTAATTCAACGTTTTACTTCCTCGTCTTCAAGAATAAATCAGTATCAAAATTAATATTCGTTGGTTAAAAGTTAAATTGATTTGGGTTCTGGTACATATTGAAAGATAGTTCTTGGTCGGACCTCTTATGGCAACGTTCACTGAACTTCTTACAATATGTGTCAGTCATGATTCATCTGGCGGATAAGAAGATTTCAATTCATCGCTCTACTTCATCGTCCTCAAGAATAAATTAGTAGCGAAATTATTATATGTTGGTTCAATGTTCAATGGATTTGGGTTCTGCCTCATATTAAATTCACGCTTCAAAATATGAGGCAGTCGTGGTTCATCTGGCGGATATTCGGAATTCAATTCAACGTTTTACTTCCTCGTCTTCAAGAATAAATCAGTATCAAAATTAATATTCGTTGGTTAAAAGTTAAATTGATTTGGGTTCTGGTACATATTGAAAGATAGTTCTTGGTCGGACCTCTTATGGCAACGTTCACTGAACTTCTTACAATATGTGTCAGTCATGATTCATCTGGCGGATAAGAAGATTTTAATTCATCGCTCTACTTCATCGTCCTCAAGAATAAATTAGTATTGAAATTATTATAGGTTGGTTCAATGTTCAATGGATTTGGGTTCTGCCTCATATTAAATTCACGCTTCAAAATATGAGGCAGTCGTGGTTCATCTGGCGGATATTCGGAATTTAATTCAACGTTTTACTTCCTCGTCTTCAAGAATAAATCAGTATCAAAATTAATATTCGTTGGTTAAAAGTTAAATTGATTTGGGTTCTGGTACATATTGAAAGATAGTTCTTGGTCGGACCTCTTATGGCAACGTTCACTGAACTTCTTACAATATGTGTCAGTCATGATTCATCTGGCGGATAAGAAGATTTTAATTCATCGCTCTACTTCATCGTCCTCAAGAATAAATTAGTATTGAAATTATTATAGGTTGGTTCAATGTTCAATGGATTTGGGTTCTGCCTCATATTAAATTCACGCTTCAAAATATGAGGCAGTCGTGGTTCATCTGGCGGATATTCGGTATTTTATTCAACGTTTTACTTCCTCGTCTTCAAGAATAAATCAGTATCAAAATTAATATTCGTTGGTTAAAAGTTAAATTGATTTGGGTTCTGGTACATATTGAAAGATAGTTCTTGGTCGGACCTCTTATGGCAACGTTCACTGAACTTCTTACAATATGTGTCAGTCATGATTCATCTGGCGGATAAGAAGATTTTAATTCATCGCTCTACTTCATCGTCCTCAAGAATAAATTAGTATTGAAATTATTATAGGTTGGTTCAATGTTCAATGGATTTGGGTTCTGCCTCATATTAAATTCACGCTTCAAAATATGAGGCAGTCGTGGTTCATCTGGCGGATATTCGGAATTTAATTCAACGTTTTACTTCCTCGTCTTCAAGAATAAATCAGTATCAAAATTAATATTCGTTGGTTAAAAGTTAAATTGATTTGGGTTCTGGTACATATTGAAAGATAGTTCTTGGTCGGACCTCTTATGGCAACGTTCACTGAACTTCTTACAATATGTGTCAGTCATGATTCAACTGGCGGATAAGAAGATTTCAATTCATCCCTCTACTTCATCATCCTCAAGAATAAATTAGTATTGAAATTATTATATGTTGCTTCAATGTTCAATGGATTTGGGTTCTGCCTCATATTAAATTAACGCTTCAAAATATAAGGCAGTCGTGGTTCATCTGGCGGATATTCGGAATTTAATTCAACGTTTTACTTCCTCGTCTTCAAGAATAAATCAGTATCAAAATTAATATTCGTTGGTTAAAAGTTAAATTGATTTGGGTTCTGGTACATATTGAAAGATAGTTCTTGGTCGGACCTCTTATGGCAACGTTCACTGAACTTCTTACAATATGTGTCAGTCATGATTCATCTGGCGGATAAGAAGATTTCAATTCATCCCTCTACTTCATCATCCTCAAGAATAAATTAGTATTGAAATTATTATATGTTGCTTCAATGTTCAATGGATTTGGGTTCTGCCTCATATTAAATTAACGCTTCAAAATATAAGGCAGTCGTGGTTCATCTGGCGGATATTCGGAATTTAATTCAACGTTTTACTTCCTCGTCTTCAAGAATAAATCAGTATCAAAATTAATATTCGTTGGTTAAAAGTTAAATTGATTTGGGTTCTGGTACATATTGAAAGATAGTTCTTGGTCGGACCTCTTATGGCAACGTTCACTGAACTTCTTACAATATGTGTCAGTCATGATTCATCTGGCGGATAAGAAGATTTTAATTCATCGCTCTACTTCATCGTCCTCAAGAATAAATTAGTATTGAAATTATTATAGGTTGGTTCAATGTTCAATGGATTTGGGTTCTGCCTCATATTAAATTCACGCTTCAAAATATGAGGCAGCCGTGGTTCATCTGGCGGATATTCGGAATTCAATTCAACGTTTTACTTCCTCGTCTTCAAGAATAAATCAGTATCAAAATTAATATTCGTTGGTTAAAAGTTAAATTGATTTGGGTTCTGGTACATATTGAAAGATAGTTCTTGGTCGGACCTCTTATGGCAACGTTCACTGAACTTCTTACAATATGTGTCAGTCATGATTCATCTGGCGGATAAGAAGATTTTAATTCATCGCTCTACTTCATCGTCCTCAAGAATAAATTAGTATTGAAATTATTATAGGTTGGTTCAATGTTCAATGGATTTGGGTTCTGCCTCATATTAAATTCACGCTTCAAAATATGAGGCAGCCGTGGTTCATCTGGCGGATATTCGGAATTCAATTCAACGTTTTACTTCCTCGTCTTCAAGAATAAATCAGTATCAAAATTAATATTCGTTGGTTAAAAGTTAAATTGATTTGGGTTCTGGTACATATTGAAAGATAGTTCTTGGTCGGACCTCTTATGGCAACGTTCACTGAACTTCTTACAATATGTGTCAGTCATGATTCATCTGGCGGATAAGAAGATTTTAATTCATCGCTCTACTTCATCGTCCTCAAGAATAAATTGGTATTGAAATTATTATAGGTTGGTTCAATGTTCAATGGATTTGGGTTCTGCCTCATATTAAATTCACGCTTCAAAATATGAGGCAGTCGTGGTTCATCTGGCGGATATTCGGAATTTAATTCAACGTTTTACTTCCTCGTCTTCAAGAATAAATCAGTATCAAAATTAATATTCGTTGGTTAAAAGTTAAATTGATTTGGGTTCTGGTACATATTGAAAGATAGTTCTTGGTCGGACCTCTTATGGCAACGTTCACTGAACTTCTTACAATATGTGTCAGTCATGATTCATCTGGCGGATAAGAAGATTTTAATTCATCGCTCTACTTCATCGTCCTCAAGAATAAATTAGTATTGAAATTATTATAGGTTGGTTCAATGTTCAATGGATTTGGGTTCTGCCTCATATTAAATTCACGCTTCAAAATATGAGGCAGTCGTGGTTCATCTGGCGGATATTCGGAATTTAATTCAACGTTTTACTTCCTCGTCTTCAAGAATAAATCAGTATCAAAATTAATATTCGTTGGTTAAAAGTTAAATTGATTTGGGTTCTGGTACATATTGAAAGATAGTTCTTGGTCGGACCTCTTATGGCAACGTTCACTGAACTTCTTACAATATGTGTCAGTCATGATTCATCTGGCGGATGAGAAGATTTCAATTCATCGCTCTACTTCATCGTCCTCAAGAATAAATTAGTAGCGAAATTATTATATGTTGGTTCAATGTTCAATGGATTTGGGTTCTGCCTCATATTAAATTCACGCTTCAAAATATGAGGCAGTCGTGGTTCATCTGGCGGATATTCGGAATTTAATTCAACGTTTTACTTCCTCGTCTTCAAGAATAAATCAGTATCAAAATTAATATTCGTTGGTTAAAAGTTAAATTGATTTGGGTTCTGGTACATATTGAAAGATAGTTCTTGGTCGAACCTCTTATGGCAACGTTCACTGAACTTCTTACAATATGTGTCAGTCATGATTCATCTGGCGGATAAGAAGATTTTAATTCATCGCTCTACTTCATCGTCCTCAAGAATAAATTAGTATTGAAATTATTATAGGTTGGTTCAATGTTCAATGGATTTGGGTTCTGCCTCATATTAAATTCACGCTTCAAAATATGAGGCAGTCGTGGTTCATCTGGCGGATATTCGGAATTTAATTCAACGTTTTACTTCCTCGTCTTCAAGAATAAATCAGTATCAAAATTAATATTCGTTGGTTAAAAGTTAAATTGATTTGGGTTCTGGTACATATTGAAAGATAGTTCTTGGTCGAACCTCTTATGGCAACGTTCACTGAACTTCTTACAATATGTGTCAGTCATGATTCATCTGGCGGATAAGAAGATTTTAATTCATCGCTCTACTTCATCGTCCTCAAGAATAAATTAGTATTGAAATTATTATATGTTGGTTCAATGTTCAATGGATTTGGGTTCTGCCTCATATTAAATTCACGCTTCAAAATATGAGGCAGTCGTGGTTCATCTGGCGGATATTCGGAATTTAATTCAACGTTTTACTTCCTCGTCTTCAAGAATAAATCAGTATCAAAATTAATATTCGTTGGTTAAAAGTTAAATTGATTTGGGTTCTGGTACATATTGAAAGATAGTTCTTGGTCGAACCTCTTATGGCAACGTTCACTGAACTTCTTACAATATGTGTCAGTCATGATTCATCTGGCGGATAAGAAGATTTCAATTCATCGCTCTACTTCATCGTCCTCAAGAATAAATTAGTATTGAAATTATTATAGGTTGGTTCAATGTTCAATGGATTTGGGTTCTGCCTCATATTAAATTCACGCTTCAAAATATGAGGCAGTCGTGGTTCATCTGGCGGATATTCGGAATTTAATTCAACGTTTTACTTCCTCGTCTTCAAGAATAAATCAGTATCAAAATTAATATTCGTTGGTTAAAAGTTAAATTGATTTGGGTTCTGGTACATATTGAAAGATAGTTCTTGGTCGGACCTCTTATGGCAACGTTCACTGAACTTCTTACAATATGTGTCAGTCATGATTCATCTGGCGGATAAGAAGATTTTAATTCATCGCTCTACTTCATCGTCCTCAAGAATAAATTAGTATTGAAATTATTATAGGTTGGTTCAATGTTCAATGGATTTGGGTTCTGCCTCATATTAAATTCACGCTTCAAAATATGAGGCAGTCGTGGTTCATCTGGCGGATATTCGGAATTTAATTCAACGTTTTACTTCCTCGTCTTCAAGAATAAATCAGTATCAAAACTAATATTCGTTGGTTAAAAGTTAAATTGATTTGGGTTCTGGTACATATTGAAAGATAGTTCTTGGTCGGACCTCTTATGGCAACGTTCACTGAACTTCTTACAATATGTGTCAGTCATGATTCATCTGGCGGATAAGAAGATTTTAATTCATCGCTCTACTTCATCGTCCTCAAGAATAAATTAGTATTGAAATTATTATAGGTTGGTTCAATGTTCAATGGATTTGGGTTCTGCCTCATATTAAATTCACGCTTCAAAATATGAGGCAGTCGTGGTTCATCTGGCGGATATTCGGAATTTAATTCAACGTTTTACTTCCTCGTCTTCAAGAATAAATCAGTATCAAAATTAATATTCGTTGGTTAAAAGTTAAATTGATTTGGGTTCTGGTACATATTGAAAGATAGTTCTTGGTCGGACCTCTTATGGCAACGTTCACTGAACTTCTTGCAATATGTGTCAGTCATGATTCATCTGGCGGATAAGAAGATTTCAATTCATCGCTCTACTTCATCATCCTCAAGAATAAATTAGTATTGAAATTATTATATGTTGCTTCAATGTTCAATGGATTTGGGTTCTGCCTCATATTAAATTAACGCTTCAAAATATAAGGCAGTCGTGGTTCATCTGGCGGATATTCGGAATTTAATTCAACGTTTTACTTCCTCGTCTTCAAGAATAAATCAGTATCAAAATTAATATTCGTTGGTTAAAAGTTAAATTGATTTGGGTTCTGGTACATATTGAAAGATAGTTCTTGGTCGGACCTCTTATGGCAACGTTCACTGAACTTCTTACAATATGTGTCAGTCATGATTCATCTGGCGGATAAGAAGATTTCAATTCATCGCTCTACTTCATCATCCTCAAGAATAAATTAGTATTGAAATTATTATATGTTGCTTCAATGTTCAATGGATTTGGGTTCTGCCTCATATTAAATTAACGCTTCAAAATATAAGGCAGTCGTGGTTCATCTGGCGGATATTCGGAATTTAATTCAACGTTTTACTTCCTCGTCTTCAAGAATAAATCAGTATCAAAATTAATATTCGTTGGTTAAAAGTTAAATTGATTTGGGTTCTGGTACATATTGAAAGATAGTTCTTGGTCGGACCTCTTATGGCAACGTTCACTGAACTTCTTACAATATGTGTCAGTCATGATTCATCTGGCGGATAAGAAGATTTTAATTCATCGCTCTACTTCATCGTCCTCAAGAATAAATTAGTATTGAAATTATTATAGGTTGGTTCAATGTTCAATGGATTTGGGTTCTGCCTCATATTAAATTCACGCTTCAAAATATGAGGCAGTCGTGGTTCATCTGGCGGATATTCGGAATTTAATTCAACGTTTTACTTCCTCGTCTTCAAGAATAAATCAGTATCAAAATTAATATTCGTTGGTTAAAAGTTAAATTGATTTGGGTTCTGGTACATATTGAAAGATAGTTCTTGGTCGGACCTCTTATGGCAACGTTCACTGAACTTCTTGCAATATGTGTCAGTCATGATTCATCTGGCGGATAAGAAGATTTCAATTCATCGCTCTACTTCATCATCCTCAAGAATAAATTAGTATTGAAATTATTATATGTTGCTTCAATGTTCAATGGATTTGGGTTCTGCCTCATATTAAATTAACGCTTCAAAATATAAGGCAGTCGTGGTTCATCTGGCGGATATTCGGAATTTAATTCAACGTTTTACTTCCTCGTCTTCAAGAATAAATCAGTATCAAAATTAATATTCGTTGGTTAAAAGTTAAATTGATTTGGGTTCTGGTACATATTGAAAGATAGTTCTTGGTCGGACCTCTTATGGCAACGTTCACTGAACTTCTTACAATATGTGTCAGTCATGATTCATCTGGCGGATAAGAAGATTTCAATTCATCGCTCTACTTCATCATCCTCAAGAATAAATTAGTATTGAAATTATTATATGTTGCTTCAATGTTCAATGGATTTGGGTTCTGCCTCATATTAAATTAACGCTTCAAAATATAAGGCAGTCGTGGTTCATCTGGCGGATATTCGGAATTTAATTCAACGTTTTACTTCCTCGTCTTCAAGAATAAATCAGTATCAAAATTAATATTCGTTGGTTAAAAGTTAAATTGATTTGGGTTCTGGTACATATTGAAAGATAGTTCTTGGTCGGACCTCTTATGGCAACGTTCACTGAACTTCTTACAATATGTGTCAGTCATGATTCATCTGGCGGATAAGAATATTTTAATTCATCGCTCTACTTCATCGTCCTCAAGAATAAATTAGTATTGAAATTATTATAGGTTGGTTCAATGTTCAATGGATTTGGGTTCTGCCTCATATTAAATTCACGCTTCAAAATATGAGGCAGTCGTGGTTCATCTGGCGGATATTCGGAATTTAATTCAACGTTTTACTTCCTCGTCTTCAAGAATAAATCAGTATCAAAATTAATATTCGTTGGTTAAAAGTTAAATTGATTTGGGTTCTGGTACATATTGAAAGATAGTTCTTGGTCGGACCTCTTATGGCAACGTTCACTGAACTTCTTACAATATGTGTCAGTCATGATTCATCTGGCGGATAAGAAGATTTCAATTCATCGCTCTACTTCATCATCCTCAAGAATAAATTAGTATTGAAATTATTATATGTTGCTTCAATGTTCAATGGATTTGGGTTCTGCCTCATATTAAATTAACGCTTCAAAATATAAGGCAGTCGTGGTTCATCTGGCGGATATTCGGAATTTAATTCAACGTTTTACTTCCTCGTCTTCAAGAATAAATCAGTATCAAAATTAATATTCGTTGGTTAAAAGTTAAATTGATTTGGGTTCTGGTACATATTGAAAGATAGTTCTTGGTCGGACCTCTTATGGCAACGTTCACTGAACTTCTTACAAAATGTGTCAGTCATGATTCATCTGGCGGATAAGAAGATTTCAATTCATCGCTCTACTTCATCATCCTCAAGAATAAATTAGTATTGAAATTATTATATGTTGCTTCAATGTTCAATGGATTTGGGTTCTGCCTCATATTAAATTAACGCTTCAAAATATAAGGCAGTCGTGGTTCATCTGGCGGATATTCGGAATTTAATTCAACGTTTTACTTCCTCGTCTTCAAGAATAAATCAGTATCAAAATTAATATTCGTTGGTTAAAAGTTAAATTGATTTGGGTTCTGGTACATATTGAAAGATAGTTCTTGGTCGGACCTCTTATGGCAACGTTCACTGAACTTCTTACAATATGTGTCAGTCATGATTCATCTGGCGGATAAGAAGATTTCAATTCATCGCTCTACTTCATCGTCCTCAAGAATAAATTAGTAGCGAAATTATTATATGTTGGTTCAATGTTCAATGGATTTGGGTTCTGCCTCATATTAAATTCACGCTTCAAAATATGAGGCAGTCGTGGTTCATCTGGCGGATATTCGGAATTCAATTCAACGTTTTACTTCCTCGTCTTCAAGAATAAATCAGTATCAAAATTAATATTCGTTGGTTAAAAGTTAAATTGATTTGGGTTCTGGTACATATTGAAAGATAGTTCTTGGTCGGACCTCTTATGGCAACGTTCACTGAACTTCTTACAATATGTGTCAGTCATGATTCATCTGGCGGATAAGAAGATTTTAATTCATCGCTCTACTTCATCGTCCTCAAGAATAAATTAGTATTGAAATTATTATAGGTTGGTTCAATGTTCAATGGATTTGGGTTCTGCCTCATATTAAATTCACGCTTCAAAATATGAGGCAGTCGTGGTTCATCTGGCGGATATTCGGAATTTAATTCAACGTTTTACTTCCTCGTCTTCAAGAATAAATCAGTATCAAAATTAATATTCGTTGGTTAAAAGTTAAATTGATTTGGGTTCTGGTACATATTGAAAGATAGTTCTTGGTCGGACCTCTTATGGCAACGTTCACTGAACTTCTTACAATATGTGTCAGTCATGATTCATCTGGCGGATAAGAAGATTTTAATTCATCGCTCTACTTCATCGTCCTCAAGAATAAATTAGTATTGAAATTATTATAGGTTGGTTCAATGTTCAATGGATTTGGGTTCTGCCTCATATTAAATTCACGCTTCAAAATATGAGGCAGTCGTGGTTCATCTGGCGGATATTCGGTATTTTATTCAACGTTTTACTTCCTCGTCTTCAAGAATAAATCAGTATCAAAATTAATATTCGTTGGTTAAAAGTTAAATTGATTTGGGTTCTGGTACATATTGAAAGATAGTTCTTGGTCGGACCTCTTATGGCAACGTTCACTGAACTTCTTACAATATGTGTCAGTCATGATTCATCTGGCGGATAAGAAGATTTTAATTCATCGCTCTACTTCATCGTCCTCAAGAATAAATTAGTATTGAAATTATTATAGGTTGGTTCAATGTTCAATGGATTTGGGTTCTGCCTCATATTAAATTCACGCTTCAAAATATGAGGCAGTCGTGGTTCATCTGGCGGATATTCGGAATTTAATTCAACGTTTTACTTCCTCGTCTTCAAGAATAAATCAGTATCAAAATTAATATTCGTTGGTTAAAAGTTAAATTGATTTGGGTTCTGGTACATATTGAAAGATAGTTCTTGGTCGGACCTCTTATGGCAACGTTCACTGAACTTCTTACAATATGTGTCAGTCATGATTCAACTGGCGGATAAGAAGATTTCAATTCATCCCTCTACTTCATCATCCTCAAGAATAAATTAGTATTGAAATTATTATATGTTGCTTCAATGTTCAATGGATTTGGGTTCTGCCTCATATTAAATTAACGCTTCAAAATATAAGGCAGTCGTGGTTCATCTGGCGGATATTCGGAATTTAATTCAACGTTTTACTTCCTCGTCTTCAAGAATAAATCAGTATCAAAATTAATATTCGTTGGTTAAAAGTTAAATTGATTTGGGTTCTGGTACATATTGAAAGATAGTTCTTGGTCGGACCTCTTATGGCAACGTTCACTGAACTTCTTACAATATGTGTCAGTCATGATTCATCTGGCGGATAAGAAGATTTCAATTCATCCCTCTACTTCATCATCCTCAAGAATAAATTAGTATTGAAATTATTATATGTTGCTTCAATGTTCAATGGATTTGGGTTCTGCCTCATATTAAATTAACGCTTCAAAATATAAGGCAGTCGTGGTTCATCTGGCGGATATTCGGAATTTAATTCAACGTTTTACTTCCTCGTCTTCAAGAATAAATCAGTATCAAAATTAATATTCGTTGGTTAAAAGTTAAATTGATTTGGGTTCTGGTACATATTGAAAGATAGTTCTTGGTCGGACCTCTTATGGCAACGTTCACTGAACTTCTTACAATATGTGTCAGTCATGATTCATCTGGCGGATAAGAAGATTTTAATTCATCGCTCTACTTCATCGTCCTCAAGAATAAATTAGTATTGAAATTATTATAGGTTGGTTCAATGTTCAATGGATTTGGGTTCTGCCTCATATTAAATTCACGCTTCAAAATATGAGGCAGCCGTGGTTCATCTGGCGGATATTCGGAATTCAATTCAACGTTTTACTTCCTCGTCTTCAAGAATAAATCAGTATCAAAATTAATATTCGTTGGTTAAAAGTTAAATTGATTTGGGTTCTGGTACATATTGAAAGATAGTTCTTGGTCGGACCTCTTATGGCAACGTTCACTGAACTTCTTACAATATGTGTCAGTCATGATTCATCTGGCGGATAAGAAGATTTTAATTCATCGCTCTACTTCATCGTCCTCAAGAATAAATTAGTATTGAAATTATTATAGGTTGGTTCAATGTTCAATGGATTTGGGTTCTGCCTCATATTAAATTCACGCTTCAAAATATGAGGCAGCCGTGGTTCATCTGGCGGATATTCGGAATTCAATTCAACGTTTTACTTCCTCGTCTTCAAGAATAAATCAGTATCAAAATTAATATTCGTTGGTTAAAAGTTAAATTGATTTGGGTTCTGGTACATATTGAAAGATAGTTCTTGGTCGGACCTCTTATGGCAACGTTCACTGAACTTCTTACAATATGTGTCAGTCATGATTCATCTGGCGGATAAGAAGATTTTAATTCATCGCTCTACTTCATCGTCCTCAAGAATAAATTGGTATTGAAATTATTATAGGTTGGTTCAATGTTCAATGGATTTGGGTTCTGCCTCATATTAAATTCACGCTTCAAAATATGAGGCAGTCGTGGTTAATCTGGCGGATATTCGGAATTTAATTCAACGTTTTACTTCCTCGTCTTCAAGAATAAATCAGTATCAAAATTAATATTCGTTGGTTAAAAGTTAAATTGATTTGGGTTCTGGTACATATTGAAAGATAGTTCTTGGTCGGACCTCTTATGGCAACGTTCACTGAACTTCTTACAATATGTGTCAGTCATGATTCATCTGGCGGATAAGAAGATTTTAATTCATCGCTCTACTTCATCGTCCTCAAGAATAAATTAGTATTGAAATTATTATAGGTTGGTTCAATGTTCAATGGATTTGGGTTCTGCCTCATATTAAATTCACGCTTCAAAATATGAGGCAGTCGTGGTTCATCTGGCGGATATTCGGAATTTAATTCAACGTTTAACTTCCTCGTCTTCAAGAATAAATCAGTATCAAAATTAATATTCGTTGGTTAAAAGTTAAATTGATTTGGGTTCTGGTACATATTGAAAGATAGTTCTTGGTCGGACCTCTTATGGCAACGTTCACTGAACTTCTTACAATATGTGTCAGTCATGATTCATCTGGCGGATGAGAAGATTTCAATTCATCGCTCTACTTCATCGTCCTCAAGAATAAATTAGTAGCGAAATTATTATATGTTGGTTCAATGTTCAATGGATTTGGGTTCTGCCTCATATTAAATTCACGCTTCAAAATATGAGGCAGTCGTGGTTCATCTGGCGGATATTCGGAATTTAATTCAACGTTTTACTTCCTCGTCTTCAAGAATAAATCAGTATCAAAATTAATATTCGTTGGTTAAAAGTTAAATTGATTTGGGTTCTGGTACATATTGAAAGATAGTTCTTGGTCGGACCTCTTATGGCAACGTTCACTGAACTTCTTACAATATGTGTCAGTCATGATTCATCTGGCGGATAAGAAGATTTTAATTCATCGCTCTACTTCATCGTCCTCAAGAATAAATTAGTATTGAAATTATTATAGGTTGGTTCAATGTTCAATGGATTTGGGTTCTGCCTCATATTAAATTCACGCTTCAAAATATGAGGCAGTCGTGGTTCATCTGGCGGATATTCGGAATTTAATTCAACGTTTTACTTCCTCGTCTTCAAGAATAAATCAGTATCAAAATTAATATTCGTTGGTTAAAAGTTAAATTGATTTGGGTTCTGGTACATATTGAAAGATAGTTCTTGGTCGGACCTCTTATGGCAACGTTCACTGAACTTCTTACAATATGTGTCAGTCATGATTCATCTGGCGGATAAGAAGATTTTAATTCATCGCTCTACTTCATCGTCCTCAAGAATAAATTAGTATTGAAATTATTATAGGTTGGTTCAATGTTCAATGGATTTGGGTTCTGCCTCATATTAAATTCACGCTTCAAAATATGAGGCAGTCGTGGTTCATCTGGCGGATATTCGGAATTTAATTCAACGTTTTACTTCCTCGTCTTCAAGAATAAATCAGTATCAAAACTAATATTCGTTGGTTAAAAGTTAAATTGATTTGGGTTCTGGTACATATTGAAAGATAGTTCTTGGTCGGACCTCTTATGGCAACGTTCACTGAACTTCTTACAATATGTGTCAGTCATGATTCATCTGGCGGATAAGAAGATTTTAATTCATCGCTCTACTTCATCGTCCTCAAGAATAAATTAGTATTGAAATTATTATAGGTTGGTTCAATGTTCAATGGATTTGGGTTCTGCCTCATATTAAATTCACGCTTCAAAATATGAGGCAGTCGTGGTTCATCTGGCGGATATTCGGAATTTAATTCAACGTTTTACTTCCTCGTCTTCAAGAATAAATCAGTATCAAAATTAATATTCGTTGGTTAAAAGTTAAATTGATTTGGGTTCTGGTACATATTGAAAGATAGTTCTTGGTCGGACCTCTTATGGCAACGTTCACTGAACTTCTTACAATATGTGTCAGTCATGATTCATCTGGCGGATAAGAAGATTTTAATTCATCGCTCTACTTCATCGTCCTCAAGAATAAATTAGTATTGAAATTATTATAGGTTGGTTCAATGTTCAATGGATTTGGGTTCTGCCTCATATTAAATTCACGCTTCAAAATATGAGGCAGTCGTGGTTCATCTGGCGGATATTCGGAATTTAATTCAACGTTTTACTTCCTCGTCTTCAAGAATAAATCAGTATCAAAATTAATATTCGTTGGTTAAAAGTTAAATTGATTTGGGTTCTGGTACATATTGAAAGATAGTTCTTGGTCGGACCTCTTATGGCAACGTTCACTGAACTTCTTACAATATGTGTCAGTCATGATTCATCTGGCGGATAAGAAGATTTCAATTCATCGCTCTACTTCATCGTCCTCAAGAATAAATTAGTAGCGAAATTATTATATGTTGGTTCAATGTTCAATGGATTTGGGTTCTGCCTCATATTAAATTCACGCTTCAAAATATGAGGCAGTCGTGGTTCATCTGGCGGATATTCGGAATTTAATTCAACGTTTTACTTCCTCGTCTTCAAGAATAAATCAGTATCAAAATTAATATTCGTTGGTTAAAAGTTAAATTGATTTGGGTTCTGGTACATATTGAAAGATAGTTCTTGGTCGGACCTCTTATGGCAACGTTCACTGAACTTCTTACAATATGTGTCAGTCATGATTCATCTGGCGGATAAGAAGATTTTAATTCATCGCTCTACTTCATCGTCCTCAAGAATAAATTAGTATTGAAATTATTATAGGTTGGTTCAATGTTCAATGGATTTGGGTTCTGCCTCATATTAAATTCACGCTTCAAAATATGAGGCAGTCGTGGTTCATCTGGCGGATATTCGGAATTTAATTCAACGTTTTACTTCCTCGTCTTCAAGAATAAATCAGTATCAAAATTAATATTCGTTGGTTAAAAGTTAAATTGATTTGGGTTCTGGTACTTATTGAAAGATAGTTCTTGGTCGGACCTCTTATGGCAACGTTCACTGAACTTCTTACAATATGTGTCAGTCATGATTCATCTGGCGGATAAGAAGATTTCAATTCATCGCTCTACTTCATCGTCCTCAAGAATAAATTAGTAGCGAAATTATTATATGTTGGTTCAATGTTCAATGGATTTGGGTTCTGCCTCATATTAAATTCACGCTTCAAAATATGAGGCAGTCGTGGTTCATCTGGCGGATATTCGGAATTTAATTCAACGTTTTACTTCCTCGTCTTCAAGAATAAATCAGTATCAAAATTAATATTCGTTGGTTAAAAGTTAAATTGATTTGGGTTCTGGTACATATTGAAAGATAGTTCTTGGTCGGACCTCTTATGGCAACGTTCACTGAACTTCTTACAATATGTGTCAGTCATGATTCATCTGGCGGATAAGAAGATTTTAATTCATCGCTCTACTTCATCGTCCTCAAGAATAAATTAGTATTGAAATTATTATAGGTTGGTTCAATGTTCAATGGATTTGGGTTCTGCCTCATATTAAATTCACGCTTCAAAATATGAGGCAGTCGTGGTTCATCTGGCGGATATTCGGAATTTAATTCAACGTTTTACTTCCTCGTCTTCAAGAATAAATCAGTATCAAAATTAATATTCGTTGGTTAAAAGTTAAATTGATTTGGGTTCTGGTACATATTGAAAGATAGTTCTTGGTCGGACCTCTTATGGCAACGTTCACTGAACTTCTTACAATATGTGTCAGTCATGATTCATCTGGCGGATAAGAAGATTTTAATTCATCGCTCTACTTCATCGTCCTCAAGAATAAATTAGTATTGAAATTATTATAGGTTGGTTCAATGTTCAATGGATTTGGGTTCTGCCTCATATTAAATTCACGCTTCAAAATATGAGGCAGTCGTGGTTCATCTGGCGGATATTCGGAATTTAATTCAACGTTTTACTTCCTCGTCTTCAAGAATAAATCAGTATCAAAATTAATATTCGTTGGTTAAAAGTTAAATTGATTTGGGTTCTGGTACTTATTGAAAGATAGTTCTTGGTCGGACCTCTTATGGCAACGTTCACTGAACTTCTTACAATATGTGTCAGTCATGATTCATCTGGCGGATAAGAAGATTTCAATTCATCGCTCTACTTCATCGTCCTCAAGAATAAATTAGTAGCGAAATTATTATATGTTGGTTCAATGTTCAATGGATTTGGGTTCTGCCTCATATTAAATTCACGCTTCAAAATATGAGGCAGTCGTGGTTCATCTGGCGGATATTCGGAATTTAATTCAACGTTTTACTTCCTCGTCTTCAAGAATAAATCAGTATCAAAATTAATATTCGTTGGTTAAAAGTTAAATTGATTTGGGTTCTGGTACATATTGAAAGATAGTTCTTGGTCGGACCTCTTATGGCAACGTTCACTGAACTTCTTACAATATGTGTCAGTCATGATTCATCTGGCGGATAAGAAGATTTTAATTCATCGCTCTACTTCATCGTCCTCAAGAATAAATTAGTATTGAAATTATTATAGGTTGGTTCAATGTTCAATGGATTTGGGTTCTGCCTCATATTAAATTCACGCTTCAAAATATGAGGCAGTCGTGGTTCATCTGGCGGATATTCGGAATTTAATTCAACGTTTAACTTCCTCGTCTTCAAGAATAAATCAGTATCAAAATTAATATTCGTTGGTTAAAAGTTAAATTGATTTGGGTTCTGGTACATATTGAAAGATAGTTCTTGGTCGGACCTCTTATGGCAACGTTCACTGAACTTCTTACAATATGTGTCAGTCATGATTCATCTGGCGGATGAGAAGATTTCAATTCATCGCTCTACTTCATCGTCCTCAAGAATAAATTAGTAGCGAAATTATTATATGTTGGTTCAATGTTCAATGGATTTGGGTTCTGCCTCATATTAAATTCACGCTTCAAAATATGAGGCAGTCGTGGTTCATCTGGCGGATATTCGGAATTTAATTCAACGTTTTACTTCCTCGTCTTCAAGAATAAATCAGTATCAAAATTAATATTCGTTGGTTAAAAGTTAAATTGATTTGGGTTCTGGTACATATTGAAAGATAGTTCTTGGTCGGACCTCTTATGGCAACGTTCACTGAACTTCTTACAATATGTGTCAGTCATGATTCATCTGGCGGATAAGAAGATTTTAATTCATCGCTCTACTTCATCGTCCTCAAGAATAAATTAGTATTGAAATTATTATAGGTTGGTTCAATGTTCAATGGATTTGGGTTCTGCCTCATATTAAATTCACGCTTCAAAATATGAGGCAGTCGTGGTTCATCTGGCGGATATTCGGAATTTAATTCAACGTTTTACTTCCTCGTCTTCAAGAATAAATCAGTATCAAAATTAATATTCGTTGGTTAAAAGTTAAATTGATTTGGGTTCTGGTACATATTGAAAGATAGTTCTTGGTCGGACCTCTTATGGCAACGTTCACTGAACTTCTTACAATATGTGTCAGTCATGATTCATCTGGCGGATAAGAAGATTTTAATTCATCGCTCTACTTCATCGTCCTCAAGAATAAATTAGTATTGAAATTATTATAGGTTGGTTCAATGTTCAATGGATTTGGGTTCTGCCTCATATTAAATTCACGCTTCAAAATATGAGGCAGTCGTGGTTCATCTGGCGGATATTCGGAATTTAATTCAACGTTTTACTTCCTCGTCTTCAAGAATAAATCAGTATCAAAACTAATATTCGTTGGTTAAAAGTTAAATTGATTTGGGTTCTGGTACATATTGAAAGATAGTTCTTGGTCGGACCTCTTATGGCAACGTTCACTGAACTTCTTACAATATGTGTCAGTCATGATTCATCTGGCGGATAAGAAGATTTTAATTCATCGCTCTACTTCATCGTCCTCAAGAATAAATTAGTATTGAAATTATTATAGGTTGGTTCAATGTTCAATGGATTTGGGTTCTGCCTCATATTAAATTCACGCTTCAAAATATGAGGCAGTCGTGGTTCATCTGGCGGATATTCGGAATTTAATTCAACGTTTTACTTCCTCGTCTTCAAGAATAAATCAGTATCAAAATTAATATTCGTTGGTTAAAAGTTAAATTGATTTGGGTTCTGGTACATATTGAAAGATAGTTCTTGGTCGGACCTCTTATGGCAACGTTCACTGAACTTCTTACAATATGTGTCAGTCATGATTCATCTGGCGGATAAGAAGATTTTAATTCATCGCTCTACTTCATCGTCCTCAAGAATAAATTAGTATTGAAATTATTATAGGTTGGTTCAATGTTCAATGGATTTGGGTTCTGCCTCATATTAAATTCACGCTTCAAAATATGAGGCAGTCGTGGTTCATCTGGCGGATATTCGGAATTTAATTCAACGTTTTACTTCCTCGTCTTCAAGAATAAATCAGTATCAAAATTAATATTCGTTGGTTAAAAGTTAAATTGATTTGGGTTCTGGTACATATTGAAAGATAGTTCTTGGTCGGACCTCTTATGGCAACGTTCACTGAACTTCTTACAATATGTGTCAGTCATGATTCATCTGGCGGATAAGAAGATTTCAATTCATCGCTCTACTTCATCGTCCTCAAGAATAAATTAGTAGCGAAATTATTATATGTTGGTTCAATGTTCAATGGATTTGGGTTCTGCCTCATATTAAATTCACGCTTCAAAATATGAGGCAGTCGTGGTTCATCTGGCGGATATTCGGAATTTAATTCAACGTTTTACTTCCTCGTCTTCAAGAATAAATCAGTATCAAAATTAATATTCGTTGGTTAAAAGTTAAATTGATTTGGGTTCTGGTACATATTGAAAGATAGTTCTTGGTCGGACCTCTTATGGCAACGTTCACTGAACTTCTTACAATATGTGTCAGTCATGATTCATCTGGCGGATAAGAAGATTTTAATTCATCGCTCTACTTCATCGTCCTCAAGAATAAATTAGTATTGAAATTATTATAGGTTGGTTCAATGTTCAATGGATTTGGGTTCTGCCTCATATTAAATTCACGCTTCAAAATATGAGGCAGTCGTGGTTCATCTGGCGGATATTCGGAATTTAATTCAACGTTTTACTTCCTCGTCTTCAAGAATAAATCAGTATCAAAATTAATATTCGTTGGTTAAAAGTTAAATTGATTTGGGTTCTGGTACATATTGAAAGATAGTTCTTGGTCGGACCTCTTATGGCAACGTTCACTGAACTTCTTACAATATGTGTCAGTCATGATTCATCTGGCGGATAAGAAGATTTTAATTCATCGCTCTACTTCATCGTCCTCAAGAATAAATTAGTATTGAAATTATTATAGGTTGGTTCAATGTTCAATGGATTTGGGTTCTGCCTCATATTAAATTCACGCTTCAAAATATGAGGCAGTCGTGGTTCATCTGGCGGATATTCGGAATTTAATTCAACGTTTTACTTCCTCGTCTTCAAGAATAAATCAGTATCAAAATTAATATTCGTTGGTTAAAAGTTAAATTGATTTGGGTTCTGGTACATATTGAAAGATAGTTCTTGGTCGGACCTCTTATGGCAACGTTCACTGAACTTCTTACAATATGTGTCAGTCATGATTCATCTGGCGGATAAGAAGATTTTAATTCATCGCTCTACTTCATCGTCCTCAAGAATAAATTAGTATTGAAATTATTATAGGTTGGTTCAATGTTCAATGGATTTGGGTTCTGCCTCATATTAAATTCACGCTTCAAAATATGAGGCAGTCGTGGTTCATCTGGCGGATATTCGGAATTTAATTCAACGTTTTACTTCCTCGTCTTCAAGAATAAATCAGTATCAAAATTAATATTCGTTGGTTAAAAGTTAAATTGATTTGGGTTCTGGTACATATTGAAAGATAGTTCTTGGTCGGACCTCTTATGGCAACGTTCACTGAACTTCTTACAATATGTGTCAGTCATGATTCATCTGGCGGATAAGAAGATTTCAATTCATCGCTCTACTTCATCGTCCTCAAGAATAAATTAGTAGCGAAATTATTATATGTTGGTTCAATGTTCAATGGATTTGGGTTCTGCCTCATATTAAATTCACGCTTCAAAATATGAGGCAGTCGTGGTTCATCTGGCGGATATTCGGAATTTAATTCAACGTTTTACTTCCTCGTCTTCAAGAATAAATCAGTATCAAAATTAATATTCGTTGGTTAAAAGTTAAATTGATTTGGGTTCTGGTACATATTGAAAGATAGTTCTTGGTCGGACCTCTTATGGCAACGTTCACTGAACTTCTTACAATATGTGTCAGTCATGATTCATCTGGCGGATAAGAAGATTTTAATTCATCGCTCTACTTCATCGTCCTCAAGAATAAATTAGTATTGAAATTATTATAGGTTGGTTCAATGTTCAATGGATTTGGGTTCTGCCTCATATTAAATTCACGCTTCAAAATATGAGGCAGTCGTGGTTCATCTGGCGGATATTCGGAATTTAATTCAACGTTTTACTTCCTCGTCTTCAAGAATAAATCAGTATCAAAATTAATATTCGTTGGTTAAAAGTTAAATTGATTTGGGTTCTGGTACATATTGAAAGATAGTTCTTGGTCGGACCTCTTATGGCAACGTTCACTGAACTTCTTACAATATGTGTCAGTCATGATTCATCTGGCGGATAAGAAGATTTTAATTCATCGCTCTACTTCATCGTCCTCAAGAATAAATTAGTATTGAAATTATTATAGGTTGGTTCAATGTTCAATGGATTTGGGTTCTGCCTCATATTAAATTCACGCTTCAAAATATGAGGCAGTCGTGGTTCATCTGGCGGATATTCGGAATTTAATTCAACGTTTTACTTCCTCGTCTTCAAGAATAAATCAGTATCAAAATTAATATTCGTTGGTTAAAAGTTAAATTGATTTGGGTTCTGGTACATATTGAAAGATAGTTCTTGGTCGGACCTCTTATGGCAACGTTCACTGAACTTCTTACAATATGTGTCAGTCATGATTCATCTGGCGGATAAGAAGATTTTAATTCATCGCTCTACTTCATCGTCCTCAAGAATAAATTAGTATTGAAATTATTATAGGTTGGTTCAATGTTCAATGGATTTGGGTTCTGCCTCATATTAAATTCACGCTTCAAAATATGAGGCAGTCGTGGTTCATCTGGCGGATATTCGGAATTTAATTCAACGTTTTACTTCCTCGTCTTCAAGAATAAATCAGTATCAAAATTAATATTCGTTGGTTAAAAGTTAAATTGATTTGGGTTCTGGTACATATTGAAAGATAGTTCTTGGTCGGACCTCTTATGGCAACGTTCACTGAACTTCTTACAATATGTGTCAGTCATGATTCATCTGGCGGATAAGAAGATTTTAATTCATCGCTCTACTTCATCGTCCTCAAGAATAAATTAGTATTGAAATTATTATAGGTTGGTTCAATGTTCAATGGATTTGGGTTCTGCCTCATATTAAATTCACGCTTCAAAATATGAGGCAGTCGTGGTTCATCTGGCGGATATTCGGAATTTAATTCAACGTTTTACTTCCTCGTCTTCAAGAATAAATCAGTATCAAAACTAATATTCGTTGGTTAAAAGTTAAATTGATTTGGGTTCTGGTACATATTGAAAGATAGTTCTTGGTCGGACCTCTTATGGCAACGTTCACTGAACTTCTTACAATATGTGTCAGTCATGATTCATCTGGCGGATAAGAAGATTTTAATTCATCGCTCTACTTCATCGTCCTCAAGAATAAATTAGTATTGAAATTATTATAGGTTGGTTCAATGTTCAATGGATTTGGGTTCTGCCTCATATTAAATTCACGCTTCAAAATATGAGGCAGTCGTGGTTCATCTGGCGGATATTCGGAATTTAATTCAACGTTTTACTTCCTCGTCTTCAAGAATAAATCAGTATCAAAAATTATATTCGTTGGTTAAAAGTTAAATTGATTTGGGTTCTGGTACATATTGAAAGATAGTTCTTGGTCGGACCTCTTATGGCAACGTTCACTGAACTTCTTACAATATGTGTCAGTCATGATTCATCTGGCGGATAAGAAGATTTTAATTCATCGCTCTACTTCATCGTCCTCAAGAATAAATTAGTATTGAAATTATTATAGGTTGGTTCAATGTTCAATGGATTTGGGTTCTGCCTCATATTAAATTCACGCTTCAAAATATGAGGCAGTCGTGGTTCATCTGGCGGATATTCGGAATTTAATTCAACGTTTTACTTCCTCGTCTTCAAGAATAAATCAGTATCAAAATTAATATTCGTTGGTTAAAAGTTAAATTGATTTGGGTTCTGGTACATATTGAAAGATAGTTCTTGGTCGGACCTCTTATGGCAACGTTCACTGAACTTCTTACAATATGTGTCAGTCATGATTCATCTGGCGGATAAGAAGATTTTAATTCATCGCTCTACTTCATCGTCCTCAAGAATAAATTAGTATTGAAATTATTATAGGTTGGTTCAATGTTCAATGGATTTGGGTTCTGCCTCATATTAAATTCACGCTTCAAAATATGAGGCAGTCGTGGTTCATCTGGCGGATATTCGGAATTTAATTCAACGTTTTACTTCCTCGTCTTCAAGAATAAATCAGTATCAAAACTAATATTCGTTGGTTAAAAGTTAAATTGATTTGGGTTCTGGTACATATTGAAAGATAGTTCTTGGTCGGACCTCTTATGGCAACGTTCACTGAACTTCTTACAATATGTGTCAGTCATGATTCATCTGGCGGATAAGAAGATTTTAATTCATCGCTCTACTTCATCGTCCTCAAGAATAAATTAGTATTGAAATTATTATAGGTTGGTTCAATGTTCAATGGATTTGGGTTCTGCCTCATATTAAATTCACGCTTCAAAATATGAGGCAGTCGTGGTTCATCTGGCGGATATTCGGAATTTAATTCAACGTTTTACTTCCTCGTCTTCAAGAATAAATCAGTATCAAAATTAATATTCGTTGGTTAAAAGTTAAATTGATTTGGGTTCTGGTACATATTGAAAGATAGTTCTTGGTCGGACCTCTTATGGCAACGTTCACTGAACTTCTTACAATATGTGTCAGTCATGATTCATCTGGCGGATAAGAAGATTTTAATTCATCGCTCTACTTCATCGTCCTCAAGAATAAATTAGTATTGAAATTATTATAGGTTGGTTCAATGTTCAATGGATTTGGGTTCTGCCTCATATTAAATTCACGCTTCAAAATATGAGGCAGTCGTGGTTCATCTGGCGGATATTCGGAATTTAATTCAACGTTTTACTTCCTCGTCTTCAAGAATAAATCAGTATCAAAATTAATATTCGTTGGTTAAAAGTTAAATTGATTTGGGTTCTGGTACATATTGAAAGATAGTTCTTGGTCGGACCTCTTATGGCAACGTTCACTGAACTTCTTACAATATGTGTCAGTCATGATTCATCTGGCGGATAAGAAGATTTCAATTCATCGCTCTACTTCATCGTCCTCAAGAATAAATTAGTAGCGAAATTATTATATGTTGGTTCAATGTTCAATGGATTTGGGTTCTGCCTCATATTAAATTCACGCTTCAAAATATGAGGCAGTCGTGGTTCATCTGGCGGATATTCGGAATTTAATTCAACGTTTTACTTCCTCGTCTTCAAGAATAAATCAGTATCAAAATTAATATTCGTTGGTTAAAAGTTAAATTGATTTGGGTTCTGGTACATATTGAAAGATAGTTCTTGGTCGGACCTCTTATGGCAACGTTCACTGAACTTCTTACAATATGTGTCAGTCATGATTCATCTGGCGGATAAGAAGATTTTAATTCATCGCTCTACTTCATCGTCCTCAAGAATAAATTAGTATTGAAATTATTATAGGTTGGTTCAATGTTCAATGGATTTGGGTTCTGCCTCATATTAAATTCACGCTTCAAAATATGAGGCAGTCGTGGTTCATCTGGCGGATATTCGGAATTTAATTCAACGTTTTACTTCCTCGTCTTCAAGAATAAATCAGTATCAAAATTAATATTCGTTGGTTAAAAGTTAAATTGATTTGGGTTCTGGTACTTATTGAAAGATAGTTCTTGGTCGGACCTCTTATGGCAACGTTCACTGAACTTCTTACAATATGTGTCAGTCATGATTCATCTGGCGGATAAGAAGATTTCAATTCATCGCTCTACTTCATCGTCCTCAAGAATAAATTAGTAGCGAAATTATTATATGTTGGTTCAATGTTCAATGGATTTGGGTTCTGCCTCATATTAAATTCACGCTTCAAAATATGAGGCAGTCGTGGTTCATCTGGCGGATATTCGGAATTTAATTCAACGTTTTACTTCCTCGTCTTCAAGAATAAATCAGTATCAAAATTAATATTCGTTGGTTAAAAGTTAAATTGATTTGGGTTCTGGTACATATTGAAAGATAGTTCTTGGTCGGACCTCTTATGGCAACGTTCACTGAACTTCTTACAATATGTGTCAGTCATGATTCATCTGGCGGATAAGAAGATTTTAATTCATCGCTCTACTTCATCGTCCTCAAGAATAAATTAGTATTGAAATTATTATAGGTTGGTTCAATGTTCAATGGATTTGGGTTCTGCCTCATATTAAATTCACGCTTCAAAATATGAGGCAGTCGTGGTTCATCTGGCGGATATTCGGAATTTAATTCAACGTTTTACTTCCTCGTCTTCAAGAATAAATCAGTATCAAAATTAATATTCGTTGGTTAAAAGTTAAATTGATTTGGGTTCTGGTACATATTGAAAGATAGTTCTTGGTCGGACCTCTTATGGCAACGTTCACTGAACTTCTTACAATATGTGTCAGTCATGATTCATCTGGCGGATAAGAAGATTTTAATTCATCGCTCTACTTCATCGTCCTCAAGAATAAATTAGTATTGAAATTATTATAGGTTGGTTCAATGTTCAATGGATTTGGGTTCTGCCTCATATTAAATTCACGCTTCAAAATATGAGGCAGTCGTGGTTCATCTGGCGGATATTCGGAATTTAATTCAACGTTTTACTTCCTCGTCTTCAAGAATAAATCAGTATCAAAATTAATATTCGTTGGTTAAAAGTTAAATTGATTTGGGTTCTGGTACTTATTGAAAGATAGTTCTTGGTCGGACCTCTTATGGCAACGTTCACTGAACTTCTTACAATATGTGTCAGTCATGATTCATCTGGCGGATAAGAAGATTTCAATTCATCGCTCTACTTCATCGTCCTCAAGAATAAATTAGTAGCGAAATTATTATATGTTGGTTCAATGTTCAATGGATTTGGGTTCTGCCTCATATTAAATTCACGCTTCAAAATATGAGGCAGTCGTGGTTCATCTGGCGGATATTCGGAATTTAATTCAACGTTTTACTTCCTCGTCTTCAAGAATAAATCAGTATCAAAATTAATATTCGTTGGTTAAAAGTTAAATTGATTTGGGTTCTGGTACATATTGAAAGATAGTTCTTGGTCGGACCTCTTATGGCAACGTTCACTGAACTTCTTACAATATGTGTCAGTCATGATTCATCTGGCGGATAAGAAGATTTTAATTCATCGCTCTACTTCATCGTCCTCAAGAATAAATTAGTATTGAAATTATTATAGGTTGGTTCAATGTTCAATGGATTTGGGTTCTGCCTCATATTAAATTCACGCTTCAAAATATGAGGCAGTCGTGGTTCATCTGGCGGATATTCGGAATTTAATTCAACGTTTTACTTCCTCGTCTTCAAGAATAAATCAGTATCAAAATTAATATTCGTTGGTTAAAAGTTAAATTGATTTGGGTTCTGGTACATATTGAAAGATAGTTCTTGGTCGGACCTCTTATGGCAACGTTCACTGAACTTCTTACAATATGTGTCAGTCATGATTCATCTGGCGGATAAGAAGATTTTAATTCATCGCTCTACTTCATCGTCCTCAAGAATAAATTAGTATTGAAATTATTATAGGTTGGTTCAATGTTCAATGGATTTGGGTTCTGCCTCATATTAAATTCACGCTTCAAAATATGAGGCAGTCGTGGTTCATCTGGCGGATATTCGGAATTTAATTCAACGTTTTACTTCCTCGTCTTCAAGAATAAATCAGTATCAAAATTAATATTCGTTGGTTAAAAGTTGAATTGATTTGGGTTCTGGTACATATTGAAAGATAGTTCTTGGTCGGACCTCTTATGGCAACGTTCACTGAACTTCTTACAATATGTGTCAGTCATGATTCATCTGGCGGATAAGAAGATTTTAATTCATCGCTCTACTTCATCGTCCTCAAGAATAAATTAGTATTGAAATTATTATAGGTTGGTTCAATGTTCAATGGATTTGGGTTCTGCCTCATATTAAATTCACGCTTCAAAATATGAGGCAGTCGTGGTTCATCTGGCGGATATTCGGAACTCAATTCAACGTTTTACTTCCTCGTCTTCAAGAATAAATCAGTATCAAAATTAATATTCGTTGGTTAAAAGTTAAATTGATTTGGGTTCTGGTACATATTGAAAGATAGTTCCTGGTCGGACCTCTTATGGCAACGTTCACTGAACTTCTTACAATATGTGTCAGTCATGATTCATCTGGCGGATAAGAAGATTTCAATTCATCGCTCTACTTCATCGTCCTCAAGAATAAATTAGTATTGAAATTATTATAGGTTGGTTCAATGTTCAATGGATTTGGGTTCTGCCTCATATTAAATTCACGCTTCAAAATATGAGGCAGTCGTGGTTCATCTGGCGGATATTCGGAATTTAATTCAACGTTTAACTTCCTCGTCTTCAAGAATAAATCAGTATCAAAATTAATATTCGTTGGTTAAAAGTTAAATTGATTTGGGTTCTGGTACATATTGAAAGATAGTTCTTGGTCGGACCTCTTATGGCAACGTTCACTGAACTTCTTACAATATGTGTCAGTCATGATTCATCTGGCGGATAAGAAGATTTCAATTCATCGCTCTACTTCATCGTCCTCAAGAATAAATTAGTATTGAAATTATTATAGGTTGGTTCAATGTTCAATGGATTTGGGTTCTGCCTCATATTAAATTCACGCTTCAAAATATGAGGCAGTCGTGGTTCATCTGGCGGATATTCGGAATTTAATTCAACGTTTTACTTCCTCGTCTTCAAGAATAAATCAGTATCAAAATTAATATTCGTTGGTTAAAAGTTAAATTGATTTGGGTTCTGGTACATATTGAAAGATAGTTCTTGGTCGGACCTCTTATGGCAACGTTCACTGAACTTCTTACAATATGTGTCAGTCATGATTCATCTGGCGGATAAGAAGATTTCAATTCATCGCTCTACTTCATCGTCCTCAAGAATAAATTAGTATTGAAATTATTATAGGTTGGTTCAATGTTCAATGGATTTGGGTTCTGCCTCATATTAAATTCACGCTTCAAAATATGAGGCAGTCGTGGTTCATCTGGCGGATATTCGGAATTTAATTCAACGTTTTACTTCCTCGTCTTCAAGAATAAATCAGTATCAAAATTAATATTCGTTGGTTAAAAGTTAAATTGATTTGGGTTCTGGTACATATTGAAAGATAGTTCTTGGTCGGACCTCTTATGGCAACGTTCACTGAACTTCTTACAATATGTGTCAGTCATGATTCATCTGGCGGATAAGAAGATTTTAATTCATCGCTCTACTTCATCGTCCTCAAGAATAAATTAGTATTGAAATTATTATAGGTTGGTTCAATGTTCAATGGATTTGGGTTCTGCCTCATATTAAATTCACGCTTCAAAATATGAGGCAGTCGTGGTTCATCTGGCGGATATTCGGAATTTAATTCAACGTTTTACTTCCTCGTCTTCAAGAATAAATCAGTATCAAAATTAATATTCGTTGGTTAAAAGTTAAATTGATTTGGGTTCTGGTACTTATTGAAAGATAGTTCTTGGTCGGACCTCTTATGGCAACGTTCACTGAACTTCTTACAATATGTGTCAGTCATGATTCATCTGGCGGATAAGAAGATTTCAATTCATCGCTCTACTTCATCGTCCTCAAGAATAAATTAGTAGCGAAATTATTATATGTTGGTTCAATGTTCAATGGATTTGGGTTCTGCCTCATATTAAATTCACGCTTCAAAATATGAGGCAGTCGTGGTTCATCTGGCGGATATTCGGAATTTAATTCAACGTTTTACTTCCTCGTCTTCAAGAATAAATCAGTATCAAAATTAATATTCGTTGGTTAAAAGTTAAATTGATTTGGGTTCTGGTACATATTGAAAGATAGTTCTTGGTCGGACCTCTTATGGCAACGTTCACTGAACTTCTTACAATATGTGTCAGTCATGATTCATCTGGCGGATAAGAAGATTTTAATTCATCGCTCTACTTCATCGTCCTCAAGAATAAATTAGTATTGAAATTATTATAGGTTGGTTCAATGTTCAATGGATTTGGGTTCTGCCTCATATTAAATTCACGCTTCAAAATATGAGGCAGTCGTGGTTCATCTGGCGGATATTCGGAATTTAATTCAACGTTTTACTTCCTCGTCTTCAAGAATAAATCAGTATCAAAATTAATATTCGTTGGTTAAAAGTTAAATTGATTTGGGTTCTGGTACATATTGAAAGATAGTTCTTGGTCGGACCTCTTATGGCAACGTTCACTGAACTTCTTACAATATGTGTCAGTCATGATTCATCTGGCGGATAAGAAGATTTTAATTCATCGCTCTACTTCATCGTCCTCAAGAATAAATTAGTATTGAAATTATTATAGGTTGGTTCAATGTTCAATGGATTTGGGTTCTGCCTCATATTAAATTCACGCTTCAAAATATGAGGCAGTCGTGGTTCATCTGGCGGATATTCGGAATTTAATTCAACGTTTTACTTCCTCGTCTTCAAGAATAAATCAGTATCAAAATTAATATTCGTTGGTTAAAAGTTAAATTGATTTGGGTTCTGGTACTTATTGAAAGATAGTTCTTGGTCGGACCTCTTATGGCAACGTTCACTGAACTTCTTACAATATGTGTCAGTCATGATTCATCTGGCGGATAAGAAGATTTCAATTCATCGCTCTACTTCATCGTCCTCAAGAATAAATTAGTAGCGAAATTATTATATGTTGGTTCAATGTTCAATGGATTTGGGTTCTGCCTCATATTAAATTCACGCTTCAAAATATGAGGCAGTCGTGGTTCATCTGGCGGATATTCGGAATTTAATTCAACGTTTTATTTCCTCGTCTTCAAGAATAAATCAGTATCAAAATTAATATTCGTTGGTTAAAAGTTAAATTGATTTGGGTTCTGGTACATATTGAAAGATAGTTCTTGGTCGGACCTCTTATGGCAACGTTCACTGAACTTCTTACAATATGTGTCAGTCATGATTCATCTGGCGGATAAGAAGATTTCAATTCATCGCTCTACTTCATCGTCCTCAAGAATAAATTAGTAGCGAAATTATTATATGTTGGTTCAATGTTCAATGGATTTGGGTTCTGCCTCATATTAAATTCACGCTTCAAAATATGAGGCAGTCGTGGTTCATCTGGCGGATATTCGGAATTTAATTCAACGTTTTACTTCCTCGTCTTCAAGAATAAATCAGTATCAAAATTAATATTCGTTGGTTAAAAGTTAAATTGATTTGGGTTCTGGTACATATTGAAAGATAGTTCTTGGTCGGACCTCTTATGGCAACGTTCACTGAACTTCTTACAATATGTGTCAGTCATGATTCATCTGGCGGATAAGAAGATTTTAATTCATCGCTCTACTTCATCGTCCTCAAGAATAAATTAGTATTGAAATTATTATAGGTTGGTTCAATGTTCAATGGATTTGGGTTCTGCCTCATATTAAATTCACGCTTCAAAATATGAGGCAGCCGTGGTTCATCTGGCGGATATTCGGAATTCAATTCAACGTTTTACTTCCTCGTCTTCAAGAATAAATCAGTATCAAAATTAATATTCGTTGGTTAAAAGTTAAATTGATTTGGGTTCTGGTACATATTGAAAGATAGTTCTTGGTCGGACCTCTTATGGCAACGTTCACTGAACTTCTTACAATATGTGTCAGTCATGATTCATCTGGCGGATAAGAAGATTTTAATTCATCGCTCTACTTCATCGTCCTCAAGAATAAATTAGTATTGAAATTATTATAGGTTGGTTCAATGTTCAATGGATTTGGGTTCTGCCTCATATTAAATTCACGCTTCAAAATATGAGGCAGTCGTGGTTCATCTGGCGGATATTCGGAATTCAATTCAACGTTTTACTTCCTCGTCTTCAAGAATAAATCAGTATCAAAATTAATATTCGTTGGTTAAAAGTTAAAATGATTTGGGTTCTGGTACATATTGAAAGATAGTTCTTGGTCGGACCTCTTATGGCAACGTTCACTGAACTTCTTACAATATGTGTCAGTCATGATTCATCTGGCGGATAAGAAGATTTTAATTCATCGCTCTACTTCATCGTCCTCAAGAATAAATTAGTATTGAAATTATTATAGGTTGGTTCAATGTTCAATGGATTTGGGTTCTGCCTCATATTAAATTCACGCTTCAAAATATGAGGCAGTCGTGGTTCATCTGGCGGATATTCGGAACTCAATTCAACGTTTTACTTCCTCGTCTTCAAGAATAAATCAGTATCAAAATTAATATTCGTTGGTTAAAAGTTAAATTGATTTGGGTTCTGGTACATATTGAAAGATAGTTCTTGGTCGGACCTCTTATGGCAACGTTCACTGAACTTCTTACAATATGTGTCAGTCATGATTCATCTGGCGGATAAGAAGATTTCAATTCATCGCTCTACTTCATCGTCCTCAAGAATAAATTAGTATTGAAATTATTATAGGTTGGTTCAATGTTCAATGGATTTGGGTTCTGCCTCATATTAAATTCACGCTTCAAAATATGAGGCAGTCGTGGTTCATCTGGCGGATATTCGGAATTTAATTCAACGTTTAACTTCCTCGTCTTCAAGAATAAATCAGTATCAAAATTAATATTCGTTGGTTAAAAGTTAAATTGATTTGGGTTCTGGTACATATTGAAAGATAGTTCTTGGTCGGACCTCTTATGGCAACGTTCACTGAACTTCTTACAATATGTGTCAGTCATGATTCATCTGGCGGATAAGAAGATTTCAATTCATCGCTCTACTTCATCGTCCTCAAGAATAAATTAGTATTGAAATTATTATAGGTTGGTTCAATGTTCAATGGATTTGGGTTCTGCCTCATATTAAATTCACGCTTCAAAATATGAGGCAGTCGTGGTTCATCTGGCGGATATTCGGAATTTAATTCAACGTTTTACTTCCTCGTCTTCAAGAATAAATCAGTATCAAAATTAATATTCGTTGGTTAAAAGTTAAATTGATTTGGGTTCTGGTACATATTGAAAGATAGTTCTTGGTCGGACCTCTTATGGCAACGTTCACTGAACTTCTTACAATATGTGTCAGTCATGATTCATCTGGCGGATAAGAAGATTTCAATTCATCGCTCTACTTCATCGTCCTCAAGAATAAATTAGTATTGAAATTATTATAGGTTGGTTCAATGTTCAATGGATTTGGGTTCTGCCTCATATTAAATTCACGCTTCAAAATATGAGGCAGTCGTGGTTCATCTGGCGGATATTCGGAATTTAATTCAACGTTTTACTTCCTCGTCTTCAAGAATAAATCAGTATCAAAATTAATATTCGTTGGTTAAAAGTTAAATTGATTTGGGTTCTGGTACATATTGAAAGATAGTTCTTGGTCGGACCTCTTATGGCAACGTTCACTGAACTTCTTACAATATGTGTCAGTCATGATTCATCTGGCGGATAAGAAGATTTCAATTCATCGCTCTACTTCATCGTCCTCAAGAATAAATTAGTATTGAAATTATTATAGGTTGGTTCAATGTTCAATGGATTTGGGTTCTGCCTCATATTAAATTCACGCTTCAAAATATGAGGCAGTCGTGGTTCATCTGGCGGATATTCGGAATTTAATTCAACGTTTAACTTCCTCGTCTTCAAGAATAAATCAGTATCAAAATTAATATTCGTTGGTTAAAAGTTAAATTGATTTGGGTTCTGGTACATATTGAAAGATAGTTCTTGGTCGGACCTCTTATGGCAACGTTCACTGAACTTCTTACAATATGTGTCAGTCATGATTCATCTGGCGGATAAGAAGATTTCAATTCATCGCTCTACTTCATCGTCCTCAAGAATAAATTAGTATTGAAATTATTATAGGTTGGTTCAATGTTCAATGGATTTGGGTTCTGCCTCATATTAAATTCACGCTTCAAAATATGAGGCAGTCGTGGTTCATCTGGCGGATATTCGGAATTTAATTCAACGTTTAACTTCCTCGTCTTCAAGAATAAATCAGTATCAAAATTAATATTCGTTGGTTAAAAGTTAAATTGATTTGGGTTCTGGTACATATTGAAAGATAGTTCTTGGTCGGACCTCTTATGGCAACGTTCACTGAACTTCTTACAATATGTGTCAGTCATGATTCATCTGGCGGATAAGAAGATTTCAATTCATCGCTCTACTTCATCGTCCTCAAGAATAAATTAGTATTGAAATTATTAAAGGTTGGTTCAATGTTCAATGGATTTGGGTTCTGCCTCATATTAAATTCACGCTTCAAAATATGAGGCAGTCGTGGTTCATCTGGCGGATATTCGGAATTTAATTCAACGTTTAACTTCCTCGTCTTCAAGAATAAATCAGTATCAAAATTAATATTCGTTGGTTAAAAGTTAAATTGATTTGGGTTCTGGTACATATTGAAAGATAGTTCTTGGTCGGACCTCTTATGGCAACGTTCACTGAACTTCTTACAATATGTGTCAGTCATGATTCATCTGGCGGATAAGAAGATTTCAATTCATCGCTCTACTTCATCGTCCTCAAGAATAAATTAGTATTGAAATTATTATAGGTTGGTTCAATGTTCAATGGATTTGGGTTCTGCCTCATATTAAATTCACGCTTCAAAATATGAGGCAGTCGTGGTTCATCTGGCGGATATTCGGAATTTAATTCAACGTTTAACTTCCTCGTCTTCAAGAATAAATCAGTATCAAAATTAATATTCGTTGGTTAAAAGTTAAATTGATTTGGGTTCTGGTACATATTGAAAGATAGTTCTTGGTCGGACCTCTTATGGCAACGTTCACTGAACTTCTTACAATATGTGTCAGTCATGATTCATCTGGCGGATAAGAAGATTTCAATTCATCGCTCTACTTCATCGTCCTCAAGAATAAATTAGTATTGAAATTATTATAGGTTGGTTCAATGTTCAATGGATTTGGGTTCTGCCTCATATTAAATTCACGCTTCAAAATATGAGGCAGTCGTGGTTCATCTGGCGGATATTCGGAATTTAATTCAACGTTTAACTTCCTCGTCTTCAAGAATAAATCAGTATCAAAATTAATATTCGTTGGTTAAAAGTTAAATTGATTTGGGTTCTGGTACATATTGAAAGATAGTTCTTGGTCGGACCTCTTATGGCAACGTTCACTGAACTTCTTACAATATGTGTCAGTCATGATTCATCTGGCGGATAAGAAGATTTCAATTCATCGCTCTACTTCATCGTCCTCAAGAATAAATTAGTATTGAAATTATTAAAGGTTGGTTCAATGTTCAATGGATTTGGGTTCTGCCTCATATTAAATTCACGCTTCAAAATATGAGGCAGTCGTGGTTCATCTGGCGGATATTCGGAATTTAATTCAACGTTTAACTTCCTCGTCTTCAAGAATAAATCAGTATCAAAATTAATATTCGTTGGTTAAAAGTTAAATTGATTTGGGTTCTGGTACATATTGAAAGATAGTTCTTGGTCGGACCTCTTATGGCAACGTTCACTGAACTTCTTACAATATGTGTCAGTCATGATTCATCTGGCGGATAAGAAGATTTCAATTCATCGCTCTACTTCATCGTCCTCAAGAATAAATTAGTATTGAAATTATTATAGGTTGGTTCAATGTTCAATGGATTTGGGTTCTGCCTCATATTAAATTCACGCTTCAAAATATGAGGCAGTCGTGGTTCATCTGGCGGATATTCGGAATTTAATTCAACGTTTAACTTCCTCGTCTTCAAGAATAAATCAGTATCAAAATTAATATTCGTTGGTTAAAAGTTAAATTGATTTGGGTTCTGGTACATATTGAAAGATAGTTCTTGGTCGGACCTCTTATGGCAACGTTCACTGAACTTCTTACAATATGTGTCAGTCATGATTCATCTGGCGGATAAGAAGATTTCAATTCATCGCTCTACTTCATCGTCCTCAAGAATAAATTAGTATTGAAATTATTAAAGGTTGGTTCAATGTTCAATGGATTTGGGTTCTGCCTCATATTAAATTCACGCTTCAAAATATGAGGCAGTCGTGGTTCATCTGGCGGATATTCGGAATTTAATTCAACGTTTAACTTCCTCGTCTTCAAGAATAAATCAGTATCAAAATTAATATTCGTTGGTTAAAAGTTAAATTGATTTGGGTTCTGGTACATATTGAAAGATAGTTCTTGGTCGGACCTCTTATGGCAACGTTCACTGAACTTCTTACAATATGTGTCAGTCATGATTCATCTGGCGGATAAGAAGATTTCAATTCATCGCTCTACTTCATCGTCCTCAAGAATAAATTAGTATTGAAATTATTATAGGTTGGTTCAATGTTCAATGGATTTGGGTTCTGCCTCATATTAAATTCACGCTTCAAAATATGAGGCAGTCGTGGTTCATCTGGCGGATATTCGGAATTTAATTCAACGTTTAACTTCCTCGTCTTCAAGAATAAATCAGTATCAAAATTAATATTCGTTGGTTAAAAGTTAAATTGATTTGGGTTCTGGTACATATTGAAAGATAGTTCTTGGTCGGACCTCTTATGGCAACGTTCACTGAACTTCTTACAATATGTGTCAGTCATGATTCATCTGGCGGATAAGAAGATTTCAATTCATCGCTCTACTTCATCGTCCTCAAGAATAAATTAGTATTGAAATTATTATAGGTTGGTTCAATGTTCAATGGATTTGGGTTCTGCCTCATATTAAATTCACGCTTCAAAATATGAGGCAGTCGTGGTTCATCTGGCGGATATTCGGAATTTAATTCAACGTTTAACTTCCTCGTCTTCAAGAATAAATCAGTATCAAAATTAATATTCGTTGGTTAAAAGTTAAATTGATTTGGGTTCTGGTACATATTGAAAGATAGTTCTTGGTCGGACCTCTTATGGCAACGTTCACTGAACTTCTTACAATATGTGTCAGTCATGATTCATCTGGCGGATAAGAAGATTTCAATTCATCGCTCTACTTCATCGTCCTCAAGAATAAATTAGTATTGAAATTATTATAGGTTGGTTCAATGTTCAATGGATTTGGGTTCTGCCTCATATTAAATTCACGCTTCAAAATATGAGGCAGTCGTGGTTCATCTGGCGGATATTCGGAATTTAATTCAACGTTTAACTTCCTCGTCTTCAAGAATAAATCAGTATCAAAATTAATATTCGTTGGTTAAAAGTTAAATTGATTTGGGTTCTGGTACATATTGAAAGATAGTTCTTGGTCGGACCTCTTATGGCAACGTTCACTGAACTTCTTACAATATGTGTCAGTCATGATTCATCTGGCGGATAAGAAGATTTCAATTCATCGCTCTACTTCATCGTCCTCAAGAATAAATTAGTATTGAAATTATTATAGGTTGGTTCAATGTTCAATGGATTTGGGTTCTGCCTCATATTAAATTCACGCTTCAAAATATGAGGCAGTCGTGGTTCATCTGGCGGATATTCGGAATTTAATTCAACGTTTAACTTCCTCGTCTTCAAGAATAAATCAGTATCAAAATTAATATTCGTTGGTTAAAAGTTAAATTGATTTGGGTTCTGGTACATATTGAAAGATAGTTCTTGGTCGGACCTCTTATGGCAACGTTCACTGAACTTCTTACAATATGTGTCAGTCATGATTCATCTGGCGGATAAGAAGATTTCAATTCATCGCTCTACTTCATCGTCCTCAAGAATAAATTAGTATTGAAATTATTAAAGGTTGGTTCAATGTTCAATGGATTTGGGTTCTGCCTCATATTAAATTCACGCTTCAAAATATGAGGCAGTCGTGGTTCATCTGGCGGATATTCGGAATTTAATTCAACGTTTAACTTCCTCGTCTTCAAGAATAAATCAGTATCAAAATTAATATTCGTTGGTTAAAAGTTAAATTGATTTGGGTTCTGGTACATATTGAAAGATAGTTCTTGGTCGGACCTCTTATGGCAACGTTCACTGAACTTCTTACAATATGTGTCAGTCATGATTCATCTGGCGGATAAGAAGATTTCAATTCATCGCTCTACTTCATCGTCCTCAAGAATAAATTAGTATTGAAATTATTATAGGTTGGTTCAATGTTCAATGGATTTGGGTTCTGCCTCATATTAAATTCACGCTTCAAAATATGAGGCAGTCGTGGTTCATCTGGCGGATATTCGGAATTTAATTCAACGTTTAACTTCCTCGTCTTCAAGAATAAATCAGTATCAAAATTAATATTCGTTGGTTAAAAGTTAAATTGATTTGGGTTCTGGTACATATTGAAAGATAGTTCTTGGTCGGACCTCTTATGGCAACGTTCACTGAACTTCTTACAATATGTGTCAGTCATGATTCATCTGGCGGATAAGAAGATTTCAATTCATCGCTCTACTTCATCGTCCTCAAGAATAAATTAGTATTGAAATTATTATAGGTTGGTTCAATGTTCAATGGATTTGGGTTCTGCCTCATATTAAATTCACGCTTCAAAATATGAGGCAGTCGTGGTTCATCTGGCGGATATTCGGAATTTAATTCAACGTTTAACTTCCTCGTCTTCAAGAATAAATCAGTATCAAAATTAATATTCGTTGGTTAAAAGTTAAATTGATTTGGGTTCTGGTACATATTGAAAGATAGTTCTTGGTCGGACCTCTTATGGCAACGTTCACTGAACTTCTTACAATATGTGTCAGTCATGATTCATCTGGCGGATAAGAAGATTTCAATTCATCGCTCTACTTCATCGTCCTCAAGAATAAATTAGTATTGAAATTATTATAGGTTGGTTCAATGTTCAATGGATTTGGGTTCTGCCTCATATTAAATTCACGCTTCAAAATATGAGGCAGTCGTGGTTCATCTGGCGGATATTCGGAATTTAATTCAACGTTTAACTTCCTCGTCTTCAAGAATAAATCAGTATCAAAATTAATATTCGTTGGTTAAAAGTTAAATTGATTTGGGTTCTGGTACATATTGAAAGATAGTTCTTGGTCGGACCTCTTATGGCAACGTTCACTGAACTTCTTACAATATGTGTCAGTCATGATTCATCTGGCGGATAAGAAGATTTCAATTCATCGCTCTACTTCATCGTCCTCAAGAATAAATTAGTATTGAAATTATTATAGGTTGGTTCAATGTTCAATGGATTTGGGTTCTGCCTCATATTAAATTCACGCTTCAAAATATGAGGCAGTCGTGGTTCATCTGGCGGATATTCGGAATTTAATTCAACGTTTAACTTCCTCGTCTTCAAGAATAAATCAGTATCAAAATTAATATTCGTTGGTTAAAAGTTAAATTGATTTGGGTTCTGGTACATATTGAAAGATAGTTCTTGGTCGGACCTCTTATGGCAACGTTCACTGAACTTCTTACAATATGTGTCAGTCATGATTCATCTGGCGGATAAGAAGATTTCAATTCATCGCTCTACTTCATCGTCCTCAAGAATAAATTAGTATTGAAATTATTATAGGTTGGTTCAATGTTCAATGGATTTGGGTTCTGCCTCATATTAAATTCACGCTTCAAAATATGAGGCAGTCGTGGTTCATCTGGCGGATATTCGGAATTTAATTCAACGTTTAACTTCCTCGTCTTCAAGAATAAATCAGTATCAAAATTAATATTCGTTGGTTAAAAGTTAAATTGATTTGGGTTCTGGTACATATTGAAAGATAGTTCTTGGTCGGACCTCTTATGGCAACGTTCACTGAACTTCTTACAATATGTGTCAGTCATGATTCATCTGGCGGATAAGAAGATTTCAATTCATCGCTCTACTTCATCGTCCTCAAGAATAAATTAGTATTGAAATTATTATAGGTTGGTTCAATGTTCAATGGATTTGGGTTCTGCCTCATATTAAATTCACGCTTCAAAATATGAGGCAGTCGTGGTTCATCTGGCGGATATTCGGAATTTAATTCAACGTTTAACTTCCTCGTCTTCAAGAATAAATCAGTATCAAAATTAATATTCGTTGGTTAAAAGTTAAATTGATTTGGGTTCTGGTACATATTGAAAGATAGTTCTTGGTCGGACCTCTTATGGCAACGTTCACTGAACTTCTTACAATATGTGTCAGTCATGATTCATCTGGCGGATAAGAAGATTTCAATTCATCGCTCTACTTCATCGTCCTCAAGAATAAATTAGTATTGAAATTATTATAGGTTGGTTCAATGTTCAATGGATTTGGGTTCTGCCTCATATTAAATTCACGCTTCAAAATATGAGGCAGTCGTGGTTCATCTGGCGGATATTCGGAATTTAATTCAACGTTTAACTTCCTCGTCTTCAAGAATAAATCAGTATCAAAATTAATATTCGTTGGTTAAAAGTTAAATTGATTTGGGTTCTGGTACATATTGAAAGATAGTTCTTGGTCGGACCTCTTATGGCAACGTTCACTGAACTTCTTACAATATGTGTCAGTCATGATTCATCTGGCGGATAAGAAGATTTCAATTCATCGCTCTACTTCATCGTCCTCAAGAATAAATTAGTATTGAAATTATTATAGGTTGGTTCAATGTTCAATGGATTTGGGTTCTGCCTCATATTAAATTAACGCTTCAAAATATAAGGCAGTCGTGGTTCATCTGGCGGATATTCGGAATTTAATTCAACGTTTTACTTCCTCGTCTTCAAGAATAAATCAGTATCAAAATTAATATTCGTTGGTTAAAAGTTAAATTGATTTGGGTTCTGGTACATATTGAAAGATAGTTCTTGGTCGGACCTCTTATGGCAACGTTCACTGAGCTTCTTACAATATGTGTCAGTCATGATTCATCTGGCGGATAAGAAGACTTCAATTCATCGCTCTACTTCATCATCCTCAAGAATAAATTAGTATTGAAATTATTATATGTTGCTTCAATGTTCAATGGATTTGGGTTCTGCCTCATATTAAATTAACGCTTCAAAATATAAGGCAGTCGTGGTTCATCTGGCGGATATTCGGAATTTAATTCAACGTTTTACTTCCTCGTCTTCAAGAATAAATCAGTATCAAAATTAATATTCGTTGGTTAAAAGTTAAATTGATTTGGGTTCTGGTACATATTGAAAGATAGTTCTTGGTCGGACCTCTTATGGCAACGTTCACTGAACTTCTTACAATATGTGGCAGTCATGATTCATCTGGCGGATAAGAAGATTTTAATTCATCGCTCTACTTCATCGTCCTCAGGAATAAATTAGTATTGAAATTATTATAGGTTGGTTCAATGTTCAATGGATTTGGGTTCTGCCTCATATTAAATTCACGCTTCAAAATATGAGGCAGTCGTGGTTCATCTGGCGGATATTCGGAATTTAATTCAACGTTTTACTTCCTCGTCTTCAAGAATAAATCAGTATCAAAATTAATATTCGTTGGTTAAAAGTTAAATTGATTTGGGTTCTGGTACATATTGAAAGATAGTTCTTGGTCGGACCTCTTATGGCAACGTTCACTGAACTTCTTACAATATGTGGCAGTCATGATTCATCTGGCGGATAAGAAGATTTTAATTCATCGCTCTACTTCATCGTCCTCAGGAATAAATTAGTATTGAAATTATTATAGGTTGGTTCAATGTTCAATGGATTTGGGTTCTGCCTCATATTAAATTCACGCTTCAAAATATGAGGCAGTCGTGGTTCATCTGGCGGATATTCGGAATTTAATTCAACGTTTTACTTCCTCGTCTTCAAGAATAAATCAGTATCAAAATTAATATTCGTTGGTTAAAAGTTAAATTGATTTGGGTTCTGGTACATATTGAAAGATAGTTCTTGGTCGGACCTCTTATGGCAACGTTCACTGAACTTCTTACAATATGTGTCAGTCATGATTCATCTGGCGGATAAGAAGATTTTAATTCATCGCTCTACTTCATCGTCCTCAAGAATAAATTAGTATTGAAATTATTATATGTTGCTTCAATGTTCAATGGATTTGGGTTCTGCCTCATATTAAATTCACGCTTCAAAATATGAGGCAGTCGTGGTTCATCTGGCGGATATTCGGAATTTAATTCAACGTTTTAGTTCCTCGTCTTCAAGAATAAATCAGTATCAAAATTAATATTCGTTGGTTAAAAGTTAAAATGATTTGGGTTCTGGTACATATTGAAAGATAGTTCTTGGTCGGACCTCTTATGGCAACGTTCACTGAACTTCTTACAATATGTGTCAGTCATGATTCATCTGGCGGATAAGAAGATTTCAATTCATCGCTCTACTTCATCATCCTCAAGAATAAATTAGTATTGAAATTATTATATGTTGCTTCAATGTTCAATGGATTTGGGTTTTGCCTCATATTAAATTAACGCTTCAAAATATAAGGCAGTCGTGGTTCATCTGGCGGATATTCGGAATTTAATTCAACGTTTTACTTCCTCGTCTTCAAGAATAAATCAGTATCAAAATTAATATTCGTTGGTTAAAAGTTAAATTGATTTGGGTTCTGGTACATATTGAAAGATAGTTCTTGGTCGGACCTCTTATGGCAACGTTCACTAAACTTCTTACAATATGTGTCAGTCATGATTCATCTGGCGGATAAGAAGATTTCAATTCATCGCTCTACTTCATCATCCTCAAGAATAAATTAGTATTGAAATTATTATATGTTGCTTCAATGTTCAATGGATTTGGGTTCTGCCTCATATTAAATTAACGCTTCAAAATATAAGGCAGTCGTGGTTCATCTGGCGGATATTCGGAATTTAATTCAACGTTTTACTTCCTCGTCTTCAAGAATAAATCAGTATCAAAATTAATATTCGTTGGTTAAAAGTTAAATTGATTTGGGTTCTGGTACATATTGAAAGATAGTTCTTGGTCGGACCTCTTATGGCAACGTTCACTGAACTTCTTACAATATGTGTCAGTCATGATTCATCTGGCGGATAAGAAGATTTTAATTCATCGCTCTACTTCATCGTCCTCAAGAATAAATTAGTATTGAAATTATTATATGTTGCTTCAATGTTCAATGGATTTGGGTTCTGCCTCATATTAAATTAACGCTTCAAAATATAAGGCAGTCGTGGTTCATCTGGCGGATATTCGGAATTTAATTCAACGTTTTACTTCCTCGTCTTCAAGAATAAATCAGTATCAAAATTAATATTCGTTGGTTAAAAGTTAAATTGATTTGGGTTCTGGTACATATTGAAAGATAGTTCTTGGTCGGACCTCTTATGGCAACGTTCACTGAACTTCTTACAATATGTGTCAGTCATGATTCATCTGGCGGATAAGAAGACTTCAATTCATCGCTCTACTTCATCATCCTCAAGAATAAATTAGTATTGAAATTATTATATGTTGCTTCAATGTTCAATGGATTTGGGTTCTGCCTCATATTAAATTAACGCTTCAAAATATAAGGCAGTCGTGGTTCATCTGGCGGATATTCGGAATTTAATTCAACGTTTTACTTCCTCGTCTTCAAGAATAAATCAGTATCAAAATTAATATTCGTTGGTTAAAAGTTAAATTGATTTGGGTTCTGGTACATATTGAAAGATAGTTCTTGGTCGGACCTCTTATGGCAACGTTCACTGAACTTCTTACAATATGTGGCAGTCATGATTCATCTGGCGGATAAGAAGATTTTAATTCATCGCTCTACTTCATCGTCCTCAGGAATAAATTAGTATTGAAATTATTATAGGTTGGTTCAATGTTCAATGGATTTGGGTTCTGCCTCATATTAAATTCACGCTTCAAAATATGAGGCAGTCGTGGTTCATCTGGCGGATATTCGGAATTTAATTCAACGTTTTACTTCCTCGTCTTCAAGAATAAATCAGTATCAAAATTAATATTCGTTGGTTAAAAGTTAAATTGATTTGGGTTCTGGTACATATTGAAAGATAGTTCTTGGTCGGACCTCTTATGGCAACGTTCACTGAACTTCTTACAATATGTGGCAGTCATGATTCATCTGGCGGATAAGAAGATTTTAATTCATCGCTCTACTTCATCGTCCTCAGGAATAAATTAGTATTGAAATTATTATAGGTTGGTTCAATGTTCAATGGATTTGGGTTCTGCCTCATATTAAATTCACGCTTCAAAATATGAGGCAGTCGTGGTTCATCTGGCGGATATTCGGAATTTAATTCAACGTTTTACTTCCTCGTCTTCAAGAATAAATCAGTATCAAAATTAATATTCGTTGGTTAAAAGTTAAATTGATTTGGGTTCTGGTACATATTGAAAGATAGTTCTTGGTCGGACCTCTTATGGCAACGTTCACTGAACTTCTTACAATATGTGGCAGTCATGATTCATCTGGCGGATAAGAAGATTTTAATTCATCGCTCTACTTCATCGTCCTCAGGAATAAATTAGTATTGAAATTATTATAGGTTGGTTCAATGTTCAATGGATTTGGGTTCTGCCTCATATTAAATTCACGCTTCAAAATATGAGGCAGTCGTGGTTCATCTGGCGGATATTCGGAATTTAATTCAACGTTTTACTTCCTCGTCTTCAAGAATAAATCAGTATCAAAATTAATATTCGTTGGTTAAAAGTTAAAATGATTTGGGTTCTGGTACATATTGAAAGATAGTTCTTGGTCGGACCTCTTATGGCAACGTTCACTGAACTTCTTACAATATGTGTCAGTCATGATTCATCTGGCGGATAAGAAGATTTCAATTCATCGCTCTACTTCATCATCCTCAAGAATAAATTAGTATTGAAATTATTATATGTTGCTTCAATGTTCAATGGATTTGGGTTTTGCCTCATATTAAATTAACGCTTCAAAATATAAGGCAGTCGTGGTTCATCTGGCGGATATTCGGAATTTAATTCAACGTTTTACTTCCTCGTCTTCAAGAATAAATCAGTATCAAAATTAATATTCGTTGGTTAAAAGTTAAATTGATTTGGGTTCTGGTACATATTGAAAGATAGTTCTTGGTCGGACCTCTTATGGCAACGTTCACTAAACTTCTTACAATATGTGTCAGTCATGATTCATCTGGCGGATAAGAAGATTTCAATTCATCGCTCTACTTCATCATCCTCAAGAATAAATTAGTATTGAAATTATTATATGTTGCTTCAATGTTCAATGGATTTGGGTTCTGCCTCATATTAAATTAACGCTTCAAAATATAAGGCAGTCGTGGTTCATCTGGCGGATATTCGGAATTTAATTCAACGTTTTACTTCCTCGTCTTCAAGAATAAATCAGTATCAAAATTAATATTCGTTGGTTAAAAGTTAAATTGATTTGGGTTCTGGTACATATTGAAAGATAGTTCTTGGTCGGACCTCTTATGGCAACGTTCACTGAACTTCTTACAATATGTGGCAGTCATGATTCATCTGGCGGATAAGAAGATTTTAATTCATCGCTCTACTTCATCGTCCTCAAGAATAAATTAGTATTGAAATTATTATAGGTTGGTTCAATGTTCAATGGATTTGGGTTCTGCCTCATATTAAATTCACGCTTCAAAATATGAGGCAGTCGTGGTTCATCTGGCGGATATTCGGAATTTAATTCAACGTTTTACTTCCTCGTCTTCAAGAATAAATCAGTATCAAAATTAATATTCGTTGGTTAAAAGTTAAATTGATTTGGGTTCTGGTACATATTGAAAGATAGTTCTTGGTCGGACCTCTTATGGCAACGTTCACTGAACTTCTTACAATATGTGGCAGTCATGATTCATCTGGCGGATAAGAAGATTTTAATTCATCGCTCTACTTCATCGTCCTCAAGAATAAATTAGTATTGAAATTATTATATGTTGCTTCAATGTTCAATGGATTTGGGTTCTGCCTCATATTAAATTCACGCTTCAAAATATGAGGCAGTCGTGGTTCATCTGGCGGATATTCGGAATTTAATTCAACGTTTTAGTTCCTCGTCTTCAAGAATAAATCAGTATCAAAATTAATATTCGTTGGTTAAAAGTTAAATTGATTTGGGTTCTGGTACATATTGAAAGATAGTTCTTGGTCGGACCTCTTATGGCAACGTTCACTGAACTTCTTACAATATGTGTCAGTCATGATTCATCTGGCGGATAAGAAGATTTCAATTCATCGCTCTACTTCATCATCCTCAAGAATAAATTAGTATTGAAATTATTATATGTTGCTTCAATGTTCAATGGATTTGGGTTTTGCCTCATATTAAATTAACGCTTCAAAATATAAGGCAGTCGTGGTTCATCTGGCGGATATTCGGAATTTAATTCAACGTTTTACTTCCTCGTCTTCAAGAATAAATCAGTATCAAAATTAATATTCGTTGGTTAAAAGTTAAATTGATTTGGGTTCTGGTACATATTGAAAGATAGTTCTTGGTCGGACCTCTTATGGCAACGTTCACTAAACTTCTTACAATATGTGTCAGTCATGATTCATCTGGCGGATAAGAAGATTTCAATTCATCGCTCTACTTCATCATCCTCAAGAATAAATTAGTATTGAAATTATTATATGTTGCTTCAATGTTCAATGGATTTGGGTTCTGCCTCATATTAAATTAACGCTTCAAAATATAAGGCAGTCGTGGTTCATCTGGCGGATATTCGGAATTTAATTCAACGTTTTACTTCCTCGTCTTCAAGAATAAATCAGTATCAAAATTAATATTCGTTGGTTAAAAGTTAAATTGATTTGGGTTCTGGTACATATTGAAAGATAGTTCTTGGTCGGACCTCTTATGGCAACGTTCACTGAACTTCTTACAATATGTGGCAGTCATGATTCATCTGGCGGATAAGAAGATTTTAATTCATCGCTCTACTTCATCGTCCTCAAGAATAAATTAGTATTGAAATTATTATAGGTTGGTTCAATGTTCAATGGATTTGGGTTCTGCCTCATATTAAATTCACGCTTCAAAATATGAGGCAGTCGTGGTTCATCTGGCGGATATTCGGAATTTAATTCAACGTTTTACTTCCTCGTCTTCAAGAATAAATCAGTATCAAAATTAATATTCGTTGGTTAAAAGTTAAATTGATTTGGGTTCTGGTACATATTGAAAGATAGTTCTTGGTCGGACCTCTTATGGCAACGTTCACTGAACTTCTTACAATATGTGTCAGTCATGATTCATCTGGCGGATAAGAAGATTTCAATTCATCGCTCTACTTCATCATCCTCAAGAATAAATTAGTATTGAAATTATTATATGTTGCTTCAATGTTCAATGGATTTGGGTTCTGCCTCATATTAAATTAACGCTTCAAAATATAAGGCAGTCGTGGTTCATCTGGCGGATATTCGGAATTTAATTCAACGTTTTACTTCCTCGTCTTCAAGAATAAATCAGTATCAAAATTAATATTCGTTGGTTAAAAGTTAAATTGATTTGGGTTCTGGTACATATTGAAAGATAGTTCTTGGTCGGACCTCTTATGGCAACGTTCACTGAACTTCTTACAATATGTGTCAGTCATGATTCATCTGGCGGATAAGAAGATTTTAATTCATCGCTCTACTTCATCGTCCTCAAGAATAAATTAGTATTGAAATTATTATAGGTTGGTTCAATGTTCAATGGTTTTGGGTTCTGCCTCATATTAAATTCACGCTTCAAAATATGAGGCAGTCGTGGTTCATCTGGCGGATATTCGGAATTTAATTCAACGTTTTACTTCCTCGTCTTCAAGAATAAATCAGTATCAAAATTAATATTCGTTGGTTAAAAGTTAAATTGATTTGGGTTCTGGTACATATTGAAAGATAGTTCTTGGTCGGACCTCTTATGGCAACGTTCACTGAACTTCTTACAATATGTGTCAGTCATGATTCATCTGGCGGATAAGAAGATTTCAATTCATCGCTCTACTTCATCATCCTCAAGAATAAATTAGTATTGAAATTATTATATGTTGCTTCAATGTTCAATGGATTTGGGTTTTGCCTCATATTAAATTAACGCTTCAAAATATAAGGCAGTCGTGGTTCATCTGGCGGATATTCGGAGTTTAATTCAACGTTTTACTTCCTCGTCTTCAAGAATAAATCAGTATCAAAATTAATATTCGTTGGTTAAAAGTTAAATTGATTTGGGTTCTGGTACATATTGAAAGATAGTTCTTGGTCGGACCTCTTATGGCAACGTTCACTGAACTTCTTACAATATGTGTCAGTCATGATTCATCTGGCGGATAAGAAGATTTCAATTCATCGCTCTACTTCATCGTCCTCAAGAATAAATTAGTATTGAAATTATTATAGGTTGGTTCAATGTTCAATGGATTTGGGTTCTGCCTCATATTAAATTCACGCTTCAAAATATGAGGCAGTCGTGGTTCATCTGGCGGATATTCGGAATTTAATTCAACGTTTTAGTTCCTCGTCTTCAAGAATAAATCAGTATCAAAATTAATATTCGTTGGTTAAAAGTTAAATTGATTTGGGTTCTGGTACATATTGAAAGATAGTTCTTGGTCGGACCTCTTATGGCAACGTTCACTGAACTTCTTACAATATGTGTCAGTCATGATTCATCTGGCGGATAAGAAGATTTCAATTCATCGCTCTACTTCATCATCCTCAAGAATAAATTAGTATTGAAATTATTATATGTTGCTTCAATGTTCAATGGATTTGGGTTCTGCCTCATATTAAATTAACGCTTCAAAATATAAGGCAGTCGTGGTTCATCTGGCGGATATTCGGAATTTAATTCAACGTTTTACTTCCTCGTCTTCAAGAATAAATCAGTATCAAAATTAATATTCGTTGGTTAAAAGTTAAATTGATTTGGGTTCTGGTACATATTGAAAGATAGTTCTTGGTCGGACCTCTTATGGCAACGTTCACTGAACTTCTTACAATATGTGTCAGTCATGATTCATCTGGCGGATAAGAAGATTTCAATTCATCGCTCTACTTCATCATCCTCAAGAATAAATTAGTATTGAAATTATTATATGTTGCTTCAATGTTCAATGGATTTGGGTTCTGCCTCATATTAAATTAACGCTTCAAAATATAAGGCAGTCGTGGTTCATCTGGCGGATATTCGGAATTTAATTCAACGTTTTACTTCCTCGTCTTCAAGAATAAATCAGTATCAAAATTAATATTCGTTGGTTAAAAGTTAAATTGATTTGGGTTCTGGTACATATTGAAAGATAGTTCTTGGTCGGACCTCTTATGGCAACGTTCACTGAACTTCTTACAATATGTGTCAGTCATGATTCATCTGGCGGATAAGAAGATTTCAATTCATCGCTCTACTTCATCATCCTCAAGAATAAATTAGTATTGAAATTATTATATGTTGCTTCAATGTTCAATGGATTTGGGTTCTGCCTCATATTAAATTAACGCTTCAAAATATAAGGCAGTCGTGGTTCATCTGGCGGATATTCGGAATTTAATTCAACGTTTTACTTCCTCGTCTTCAAGAATAAATCAGTATCAAAATTAATATTCGTTGGTTAAAAGTTAAATTGATTTGGGTTCTGGTACATATTGAAAGATAGTTCTTGGTCGGACCTCTTATGGCAACGTTCACTGAACTTCTTACAATATGTGTCAGTCATGATTCATCTGGCGGATAAGAAGATTTCAATTCATCGCTCTACTTCATCATCCTCAAGAATAAATTAGTATTGAAATTATTATATGTTGCTTCAATGTTCAATGGATTTGGGTTCTGCCTCATATTAAATTAACGCTTCAAAATATAAGGCAGTCGTGGTTCATCTGGCGGATATTCGGAATTTAATTCAACGTTTTACTTCCTCGTCTTCAAGAATAAATCAGTATCAAAATTAATATTCGTTGGTTAAAAGTTAAATTGATTTGGGTTCTGGTACATATTGAAAGATAGTTCTTGGTCGGACCTCTTATGGCAACGTTCACTGAACTTCTTACAATATGTGTCAGTCATGATTCATCTGGCGGATAAGAAGATTTTAATTCATCGCTCTACTTCATCGTCCTCAAGAATAAATTAGTATTGAAATTATTATAGGTTGGTTCAATGTTCAATGGATTTGGGTTCTGCCTCATATTAAATTCACGCTTCAAAATATGAGGCAGTCGTGGTTCATCTGGCGGATATTCGGAATTTAATTCAACGTTTTACTTCCTCGTCTTCAAGAATAAATCAGTATCAAAATTAATATTCGTTGGTTAAAAGTTAAATTGATTTGGGTTCTGGTACATATTGAAAGATAGTTCTTGGTCGGACCTCTTATGGCAACGTTCACTGAACTTCTTACAATATGTGTCAGTCATGATTCATCTGGCGGATAAGAAGATTTCAATTCATCGCTCTACTTCATCGTCCTCAAGAATAAATTAGTATTGAAATTATTATAGGTTGGCTCAATGTTCAATGAATTTGGGTTCTGCCTCATATTAAATTCACGCTTCAAAATATGAGGCAGTCGTGGTTCATCTGGCGGATATTCGGAATTTAATTCAACGTTTCACTTCCTCGTCCTCAAGAATAAATCAGTATCAAAATTAATATTCGTTGGTTAAAAGTTAAATTGATTTGGGTTCTGGTACATATTGAAAGATAGTTCTTGGTCGGACCTCTTATGGCAACGTTCACTGAACTTCTTACAATATGTGTCAGTCATGATTCATCTGGCGGATAAGAAGATTTCAATTCATCGCTCTACTTCATCATCCTCAAGAATAAATTAGTATTGAAATTATTATAGGTTGGCTCAATGTTCAATGGATTTGGGTTCTGCCTCATATTAAATTAACGCTTCAAAATATAAGGCAGTCGTGGTTCATCTGGCGGATATTCGGAATTTAATTCAACGTTTTACTTCCTCGTCTTCAAGAATAAATCAGTATCAAAATTAATATTCGTTGGTTAAAAGTTAAATTGATTTGGGTTCTGGTACATATTGAAAGATAGTTCTTGGTCGGACCTCTTATGGCAACGTTCACTGAACTTCTTACAATATGTGTCAGTCATGATTCATCTGGCGGATAAGAAGATTTCAATTCATCGCTCTACTTCATCATCCTCAAGAATAAATTAGTATTGAAATTATTATATGTTGCTTCAATGTTCAATGGATTTGGGTTTTGCCTCATATTAAATTAACGCTTCAAAATATAAGGCAGTCGTGGTTCATCTGGCGGATATTCGGAATTTAATTCAACGTTTTACTTCCTCGTCTTCAAGAATAAATCAGTATCAAAATTAATATTCGTTGGTTAAAAGTTAAATTGATTTGGGTTCTGGTACATATTGAAAGATAGTTCTTGGTCGGACCTCTTATGGCAACGTTCACTGAACTTCTTACAATATGTGTCAGTCATGATTCATCTGGCGGATAAGAAGATTTTAATTCATCGCTCTACTTCATCGTCCTCAAGAATAAATTAGTATTGAAATTATTATAGGTTGGTTCAATGTTCAATGAATTTGGGTTCTGCCTCATATTAAATTCACGCTTCAAAATATGAGGCAGTCGTGGTTCATCTGGCGGATATTCGGAATTTAATTCAACGTTTTATTTCCTCGTCTTCAAGAATAAATCAGTATCAAAATTAATATTCGTTGGTTAAAAGTTAAATTGATTTGGGTTCTGGTACATATTGAAAGATAGTTCTTGGTCGGACCTCTTATGGCAACGTTCACTGAACTTCTTACAATATGTGTCAGTCATGATTCATCTGGCGGATAAGAAGATTTCAATTCATCGCTCTACTTCATCATCCTCAAGAATAAATTAGTATTGAAATTATTATATGTTGCTTCAATGTTCAATGGATTTGGGTTTTGCCTCATATTAAATTAACGCTTCAAAATATAAGGCAGTCGTGGTTCATCTGGCGGATATTCGGAATTTAATTCAACGTTTTACTTCCTCGTCTTCAAGAATAAATCAGTATCAAAATTAATATTCGTTGGTTAAAAGTTAAATTGATTTGGGTTCTGGTACATATTGAAAGATAGTTCTTGGTCGGACCTCTTATGGCAACGTTCACTGAACTTCTTACAATATGTGTCAGTCATGATTCATCTGGCGGATAAGAAGATTTCAATTCATCGCTCTACTTCATCATCCTCAAGAATAAATTAGTATTGAAATTATTATATGTTGCTTCAATGTTCAATGGATTTGGGTTTTGCCTCATATTAAATTAACGCTTCAAAATATAAGGCAGTCGTGGTTCATCTGGCGGATATTCGGAATTTAATTCAACGTTTTACTTCCTCGTCTTCAAGAATAAATCAGTATCAAAATTAATATTCGTTGGTTAAAAGTTAAATTGATTTGGGTTCTGGTACATATTGAAAGATAGTTCTTGGTCGGACCTCTTATGGCAACGTTCACTGAACTTCTTACAATATGTGTCAGTCATGATTCATCTGGCGGATAAGAAGATTTCAATTCATCGCTCTACTTCATCATCCTCAAGAATAAATTAGTATTGAAATTATTATATGTTGCTTCAATGTTCAATGGATTTGGGTTCTGCCTCATATTAAATTAACGCTTCAAAATATAAGGCAGTCGTGGTTCATCTGGCGGATATTCGGAATTTAATTCAACGTTTTACTTCCTCGTCTTCAAGAATAAATCAGTATCAAAATTAATATTCGTTGGTTAAAAGTTAAATTGATTTGGGTTCTGGTACATATTGAAAGATAGTTCTTGGTCGGACCTCTTATGGCAACGTTCACTGAACTTCTTACAATATGTGTCAGTCATGATTCATCTGGCGGATAAGAAGATTTTAATTCATCGCTCTACTTCATCGTCCTCAAGAATAAATTAGTATTGAAATTATTATAGGTTGGTTCAATGTTCAATGGATTTGGGTTCTGCCTCATATTAAATTCACGCTTCAAAATATGAGGCAGTCGTGGTTCATCTGGCGGATATTCGGAATTTAATTCAACGTTTTACTTCCTCGTCTTCAAGAATAAATCAGTATCAAAATTAATATTCGTTGGTTAAAAGTTAAATTGATTTGGGTTCTGGTACATATTGAAAGATAGTTCTTGGTCGGACCTCTTATGGCAACGTTCACTGAACTTCTTACAATATGTGTCAGTCATGATTCATCTGGCGGATAAGAAGATTTTAATTCATCGCTCTACTTCATCGTCCTCAAGAATAAATTAGTATTGAAATTATTATAGGTTGGTTCAATGTTCAATGGATTTGGGTTCTGCCTCATATTAAATTCACGCTTCAAAATATGAGGCAGTCGTGGTTCATCTGGCGGATATTCGGAATTTAATTCAACGTTTTACTTCCTCGTCTTCAAGAATAAATCAGTATCAAAATTAATATTCGTTGGTTAAAAGTTAAATTGATTTGGGTTCTGGTACATATTGAAAGATAGTTCTTGGTCGGACCTCTTATGGCAACGTTCACTGAACTTCTTACAATATGTGTCAGTCATGATTCATCTGGCGGATAAGAAGATTTCAATTCATCGCTCTACTTCATCATCCTCAAGAATAAATTAGTATTGAAATTATTATATGTTGCTTCAATGTTCAATGGATTTGGGTTTTGCCTCATATTAAATTAACGCTTCAAAATATAAGGCAGTCGTGGTTCATCTGGCGGATATTCGGAATTTAATTCAACGTTTTACTTCCTCGTCTTCAAGAATAAATCAGTATCAAAATTAATATTCGTTGGTTAAAAGTTAAATTGATTTGGGTTCTGGTACATATTGAAAGATAGTTCTTGGTCGGACCTCTTATGGCAACGTTCACTGAACTTCTTACAATATGTGTCAGTCATGATTCATCTGGCGGATAAGAAGATTTCAATTCATCGCTCTACTTCATCATCCTCAAGAATAAATTAGTATTGAAATTATTATATGTTGCTTCAATGTTCAATGGATTTGGGTTCTGCCTCATATTAAATTAACGCTTCAAAATATAAGGCAGTCGTGGTTCATCTGGCGGATATTCGGAATTTAATTCAACGTTTTACTTCCTCGTCTTCAAGAATAAATCAGTATCAAAATTAATATTCGTTGGTTAAAAGTTAAATTGATTTGGGTTCTGGTACATATTGAAAGATAGTTCTTGGTCGGACCTCTTATGGCAACGTTCACTGAACTTCTTACAATATGTGTCAGTCATGATTCATCTGGCGGATAAGAAGATTTTAATTCATCGCTCTACTTCATCGTCCTCAAGAATAAATTAGTATTGAAATTATTATAGGTTGGTTCAATGTTCAATGGATTTGGGTTCTGCCTCATATTAAATTCACGCTTCAAAATATGAGGCAGTCGTGGTTCATCTGGCGGATATTCGGAATTTAATTCAACGTTTTACTTCCTCGTCTTCAAGAATAAATCAGTATCAAAATTAATATTCGTTGGTTAAAAGTTAAATTGATTTGGGTTCTGGTACATATTGAAAGATAGTTCTTGGTCGGACCTCTTATGGCAACGTTCACTGAACTTCTTACAATATGTGTCAGTCATGATTCATCTGGCGGATAAGAAGATTTTAATTCATCGCTCTACTTCATCATCCTCAAGAATAAATTAGTATTGAAATTATTATATGTTGCTTCAATGTTCAATGGATTTGGGTTCTGCCTCATATTAAATTAACGCTTCAAAATATAAGGCAGTCGTGGTTCATCTGGCGGATATTCGGAATTTAATTCAACGTTTTACTTCCTCGTCTTCAAGAATAAATCAGTATCAAAATTAATATTCGTTGGTTAAAAGTTAAATTGATTTGGGTTCTGGTACATATTGAAAGATAGTTCTTGGTCGGACCTCTTATGGCAACGTTCACTGAACTTCTTACAATATGTGTCAGTCATGATTCATCTGGCGGATAAGAAGATTTCAATTCATCGCTCTACTTCATCGTCCTCAAGAATAAATTAGTATTGAAATTATTATAGGTTGGTTCAATGTTCAATGGATTTGGGTTCTGCCTCATATTAAATTCACGCTTCAAAATATGAGGCAGTCGTGGTTCATCTGGCGGATATTCGGAATTTAATTCAACGTTTTACTTCCTCGTCTTCAAGAATAAATCAGTATCAAAATTAATATTCGTTGGTTAAAAGTTAAATTGATTTGGGTTCTGGTACATATTGAAAGATAGTTCTTGGTCGGACCTCTTATGGCAACGTTCACTGAACTTCTTACAATATGTGTCAGTCATGATTCATCTGGCGGATAAGAAGATTTTAATTCATCGCTCTACTTCATCGTCCTCAAGAATAAATTAGTATTGAAATTATTATAGGTTGGTTCAATGTTCAATGGATTTGGGTTCTGCCTCATATTAAATTCACGCTTCAAAATATGAGGCAGTCGTGGTTCATCTGGCGGATATTCGGAATTTAATTCAACGTTTTACTTCCTCGTCTTCAAGAATAAATCAGTATCAAAATTAATATTCGTTGGTTAAAAGTTAAATTGATTTGGGTTCTGGTACATATTGAAAGATAGTTCTTGGTCGGACCTCTTATGGCAACGTTCACTGAACTTCTTACAATATGTGTCAGTCATGATTCATCTGGCGGATAAGAAGATTTCAATTCATCGCTCTACTTCATCATCCTCAAGAATAAATTAGTATTGAAATTATTATATGTTGCTTCAATGTTCAATGGATTTGGGTTCTGCCTCATATTAAATTAACGCTTCAAAATATAAGGCAGTCGTGGTTCATCTGGCGGATATTCGGAATTTAATTCAACGTTTTACTTCCTCGTCTTCAAGAATAAATCAGTATCAAAATTAATATTCGTTGGTTAAAAGTTAAATTGATTTGGGTTCTGGTACATATTGAAAGATAGTTCTTGGTCGGACCTCTTATGGCAACGTTCACTGAACTTCTTACAATATGTGTCAGTCATGATTCATCTGGCGGATAAGAAGATTTCAATTCATCGCTCTACTTCATCATCCTCAAGAATAAATTAGTATTGAAATTATTATATGTTGCTTCAATGTTCAATGGATTTAGGTTCTGCCTCATATTAAATTAACGCTTCAAAATATAAGGCAGTCGTGGTTCATCTGGCGGATATTCGGAATTTAATTCAACGTTTTACTTCCTCGTCTTCAAGAATAAATCAGTATCAAAATTAATATTCGTTGGTTAAAAGTTAAATTGATTTGGGTTCTGGTACATATTGAAAGATAGTTCTTGGTCGGACCTCTTATGGCAACGTTCACTGAACTTCTTACAATATGTGTCAGTCATGATTCATCTGGCGGATAAGAAGATTTTAATTCATCGCTCTACTTCATCGTCCTCAAGAATAAATTAGTATTGAAATTATTATAGGTTGGTTCAATGTTCAATGGATTTGGGTTCTGCCTCATATTAAATTCACGCTTCAAAATATGAGGCAGTCGTGGTTCATCTGGCGGATATTCGGAATTTAATTCAACGTTTTACTTCCTCGTCTTCAAGAATAAATCAGTATCAAAATTAATATTCGTTGGTTAAAAGTTAAATTGATTTGGGTTCTGGTACATATTGAAAGATAGTTCTTGGTCGGACCTCTTATGGCAACGTTCACTGAACTTCTTACAATATGTGTCAGTCATGATTCATCTGGCGGATAAGAAGATTTCAATTCATCGCTCTACTTCATCATCCTCAAGAATAAATCAGTATTGAAATTATTATATGTTGCTTCAATGTTCAATGGATTTGGGTTCTGCCTCATATTAAATTAACGCTTCAAAATATAAGGCAGTCGTGGTTCATCTGGCGGATATTCGGAATTTAATTCAACGTTTTACTTCCTCGTCTTCAAGAATAAATCAGTATCAAAATTAATATTCGTTGGTTAAAAGTTAAATTGATTTGGGTTCTGGTACATATTGAAAGATAGTTCTTGGTCGGACCTCTTATGGCAACGTTCACTGAACTTCTTACAATATGTGTCAGTCATGATTCATCTGGCGGATAAGAAGATTTCAATTCATCGCTCTACTTCATCATCCTCAAGAATAAATTAGTATTGAAATTATTATATGTTGCTTCAATGTTCAATGGATTTGGGTTCTGCCTCATATTAAATTAACGCTTCAAAATATAAGGCAGTCGTGGTTCATCTGGCGGATATTCGGAATTTAATTCAACGTTTTACTTCCTCGTCTTCAAGAATAAATCAGTATCAAAATTAATATTCGTTGGTTAAAAGTTAAATTGATTTGGGTTCTGGTACATATTGAAAGATAGTTCTTGGTCGGACCTCTTATGGCAACGTTCACTGAACTTCTTACAATATGTGTCAGTCATGATTCATCTGGCGGATAAGAAGATTTCAATTCATCGCTCTACTTCATCATCCTCAAGAATAAATTAGTATTGAAATTATTATATGTTGCTTCAATGTTCAATGGATTTGGGTTCTGCCTCATATTAAATTAACGCTTCAAAATATAAGGCAGTCGTGGTTCATCTGGCGGATATTCGGAATTTAATTCAACGTTTTACTTCCTCGTCTTCAAGAATAAATCAGTATCAAAATTAATATTCGTTGGTTAAAAGTTAAATTGATTTGGGTTCTGGTACATATTGAAAGATAGTTCTTGGTCGGACCTCTTATGGCAACGTTCACTGAACTTCTTACAATATGTGTCAGTCATGATTCATCTGGCGGATAAGAAGATTTTAATTCATCGCTCTACTTCATCGTCCTCAAGAATAAATTAGTATTGAAATTATTATAGGTTGGTTCAATGTTCAATGGATTTGGGTTCTGCCTCATATTAAATTCACGCTTCAAAATATGAGGCAGTCGTGGTTCATCTGGCGGATATTCGGAATTTAATTCAACGTTTTACTTCCTCGTCTTCAAGAATAAATCAGTATCAAAATTAATATTCGTTGGTTAAAAGTTAAATTGATTTGGGTTCTGGTACATATTGAAAGATAGTTCTTGGTCGGACCTCTTATGGCAACGTTCACTGAACTTCTTACAATATGTGTCAGTCATGATTCATCTGGCGGATAAGAAGATTTCAATTCATCGCTCTACTTCATCATCCTCAAGAATAAATTAGTATTGATATTATATGTTGCTTCAATGTTCAATGGATTTGGGTTCTGCCTCATATTAAATTAACGCTTCAAAATATAAGGCAGTCGTGGTTCATCTGGCGGATATTCGGAATTTAATTCAACGTTTTACTTCCTCGTCTTCAAGAATAAATCAGTATCAAAATTAATATTCGTTGGTTAAAAGTTAAATTGATTTGGGTTCTGGTACATATTGAAAGATAGTTCTTGGTCGGACCTCTTATGGCAACGTTCACTGAACTTCTTACAATATGTGTCAGTCATGATTCATCTGGCGGATAAGAAGATTTCAATTCATCGCTCTACTTCATCGTCCTCAAGAATAAATTAGTAGCGAAATTATTATATGTTGGTTCAATGTTCAATGGATTTGGGTTCTGCCTCATATTAAATTCACGCTTCAAAATATGAGGCAGTCGTGGTTCATCTGGCGGATATTCGGAATTCAATTCAACGTTTTACTTCCTCGTCTTCAAGAATAAATCAGTATCAAAATTAATATTCGTTGGTTAAAAGTTAAATTGATTTGGGTTCTGGTACATATTGAAAGATAGTTCTTGGTCGGACCTCTTATGGCAACGTTCACTGAACTTCTTACAATATGTGTCAGTCATGATTCATCTGGCGGATAAGAAGATTTTAATTCATCGCTCTACTTCATCGTCCTCAAGAATAAATTAGTATTGAAATTATTATAGGTTGGTTCAATGTTCAATGGATTTGGGTTCTGCCTCATATTAAATTCACGCTTCAAAATATGAGGCAGTCGTGGTTCATCTGGCGGATATTCGGAATTTAATTCAACGTTTTACTTCCTCGTCTTCAAGAATAAATCAGTATCAAAATTAATATTCGTTGGTTAAAAGTTAAATTGATTTGGATTCTGGTACATATTGAAAGATAGTTCTTGGTCGGACCTCTTATGGCAACGTTCACTGAACTTCTTACAATATGTGTCAGTCATGATTCATCTGGCGGATAAGAAGATTTTAATTCATCGCTCTACTTCATCGTCCTCAAGAATAAATTAGTATTGAAATTATTATAGGTTGGTTCAATGTTCAATGGATTTGGGTTCTGCCTCATATTAAATTCACGCTTCAAAATATGAGGCAGTCGTGGTTCATCTGGCGGATATTCGGAATTTAATTCAACGTTTTACTTCCTCGTCTTCAAGAATAAATCAGTATCAAAATTAATATTCGTTGGTTAAAAGTTAAATTGATTTGGGTTCTGGTACATATTGAAAGATAGTTCTTGGTCGGACCTCTTATGGCAACGTTCACTGAACTTCTTACAATATGTGTCAGTCATGATTCATCTGGCGGATAAGAAGATTTCAATTCATCGCTCTACTTCATCATCCTCAAGAATAAATTAGTATTGATATTATATGTTGCTTCAATGTTCAATGGATTTGGGTTCTGCCTCATATTAAATTAACGCTTCAAAATATAAGGCAGTCGTGGTTCATCTGGCGGATATTCGGAATTTAATTCAACGTTTTACTTCCTCGTCTTCAAGAATAAATCAGTATCAAAATTAATATTCGTTGGTTAAAAGTTAAATTGATTTGGGTTCTGGTACATATTGAAAGATAGTTCTTGGTCGGACCTCTTATGGCAACGTTCACTGAACTTCTTACAATATGTGTCAGTCATGATTCATCTGGCGGATAAGAAGATTTTAATTCATCGCTCTACTTCATCGTCCTCAAGAATAAATTAGTATTGAAATTATTATAGGTTGGTTCAATGTTCAATGGATTTGGGTTCTGCCTCATATTAAATTCACGCTTCAAAATATGAGGCAGTCGTGGTTCATCTGGCGGATATTAGGAATTTAATTCAACGTTTTACTTCCTCGTCTTCAAGAATAAATCAGTATCAAAATTAATATTCGTTGGTTAAAAGTTAAATTGATTTGGGTTCTGGTACATATTGAAAGATAGTTCTTGGTCGGACCTCTTATGGCAACGTTCACTGAACTTCTTACAATATGTGTCAGTCATGATTCATCTGGCGGATAAGAAGATTTCAATTCATCGCTCTACTTCATCATCCTCAAGAATAAATTAGTATTGAAATTATTATATGTTGCTTCAATGTTCAATGGATTTGGGTTCTGCCTCATATTAAATTAACGCTTCAAAATATAAGGCAGTCGTGGTTCATCTGGCGGATATTCGGAATTTAATTCAACGTTTTACTTCCTCGTCTTCAAGAATAAATCAGTATCAAAATTAATATTCGTTGGTTAAAAGTTGAATTGATTTGGGTTCTGGTACATATTGAAAGATAGTTCTTGGTCGGACCTCTTATGGCAACGTTCACTGAACTTCTTACAATATGTGTCAGTCATGATTCATCTGGCGGATAAGAAGATTTTAATTCATCGCTCTACTTCATCGTCCTCAAGAATAAATTAGTATTGAAATTATTATAGGTTGGTTCAATGTTCAATGGATTTGGGTTCTGCCTCATATTAAATTCACGCTTCAAAATATGAGGCAGTCGTGGTTCATCTGGCGGATATTCGGTATTTTATTCAACGTTTTACTTCCTCGTCTTCAAGAATAAATCAGTATCAAAATTAATATTCGTTGGTTAAAAGTTAAATTGATTTGGGTTCTGGTACATATTGAAAGATAGTTCTTGGTCGGACCTCTTATGGCAACGTTCACTGAACTTCTTACAATATGTGTCAGTCATGATTCATCTGGCGGATAAGAAGATTTCAATTCATCGCTCTACTTCATCGTCCTCAAGAATAAATTAGTAGCGAAATTATTATATGTTGGTTCAATGTTCAATGGATTTGGGTTCTGCCTCATATTAAATTCACGCTTCAAAATATGAGGCAGTCGTGGTTCATCTGGCGGATATTCGGAATTTAATTCAACGTTTTACTTCCTCGTCTTCAAGAATAAATCAGTATCAAAATTAATATTCGTTGGTTAAAAGTTAAATTGATTTGGGTTCTGGTACATATTGAAAGATAGTTCTTGGTCGGACCTCTTATGGCAACGTTCACTGAACTTCTTACAATATGTGTCAGTCATGATTCATCTGGCGGATAAGAAGATTTTAATTCATCGCTCTACTTCATCGTCCTCAAGAATAAATTAGTATTGAAATTATTATAGGTTGGTTCAATGTTCAATGGATTAGGGTTCTGCCTCATATTAAATTAACGCTTCAAAATATAAGGCAGTCGTGGTTCATCTGGCGGATATTCGGAATTTAATTCAACGTTTTACTTCCTCGTCTTCAAGAATAAATCAGTATCAAAATTAATATTCGTTGGTTAAAAGTTAAATTGATTTGGGTTCTGGTACATATTGAAAGATAGTTCTTGGTCGGACCTCTTATGGCAACGTTCACTGAACTTCTTACAATATGTGTCAGTCATGATTCATCTGGCGGATAGAAAGATTATAATTCATCGCTCTACTTCATCGTCCTCAAGAATAAATTAGTATTGAAATTATTATAGGTTGGTTCAATGTTCAATGGATTTGGGTTCTGCCTCATATTAAATTCACGCTTCAAAATATGAGGCAGTCGTGGTTCATCTGGCGGATATTCGGAATTTAATTCAACGTTTTACTTCCTCGTCTTCAAGAATAAATCAGTATCAAAATTAATATTCGTTGGTTAAAAGTTAAATTGATTTGGGTTCTGGTACATATTGAAAGATAGTTCTTGGTCGGACCTCTTATGGCAACGTTCACTGAACTTCTTACAATATGTGTCAGTCATGATTCATCTGGCGGATAAGAAGATTTCAATTCATCGCTCTACTTCATCATCCTCAAGAATAAATTAGTATTGAAATTATTATATGTTGCTTCAATGTTCAATGGATTTGGGTTCTGCCTCATATTAAATTAACGCTTCAAAATATAAGGCAGTCGTGGTTCATCTGGCGGATATTCGGAATTTAATTCAACGTTTTACTTCCTCGTCTTCAAGAATAAATCAGTATCAAAATTAATATTCGTTGGTTAAAAGTTAAATTGATTTGGGTTCTGGTACATATTGAAAGATAGTTCTTGGTCGGACCTCTTATGACAACGTTCACTGAACTTCTTACAATATGTGTCAGTCATGATTCATCTGGCGGATAAGAAGATTTTAATTCATCGCTCTACTTCATCGTCCTCAAGAATAAATTAGTATTGAAATTATTATAGGTTGGTTCAATGTTCAATGGATTTGGGTTCTGCCTCATATTAAATTCACGCTTCAAAATATGAGGCAGTCGTGGTTCATCTGGCGGATATTCGGAATTTAATTCAACGTTTTACTTCCTCGTCTTCAAGAATAAATCAGTATCAAAATTAATATTCGTTGGTTAAAAGTTAAATTGATTTGGGTTCTGGTACATATTGAAAGATAGTTCTTGGTCGGACCTCTTATGGCAACGTTCACTGAACTTCTTACAATATGTGTCAGTCATGATTCATCTGGCGGATAAGAAGATTTTAATTCATCGCTCTACTTCATCGTCCTCAAGAATAAATTAGTATTGAAATTATTATAGGTTGGTTCAATGTTCAATGGATTTGGGTTCTGCCTCATATTAAATTCACGCTTCAAAATATGAGGCAGTCGTGGTTCATCTGGCGGATATTCGGAATTTAATTCAACGTTTTACTTCCTCGTCTTCAAGAATAAATCAGTATCAAAATTAATATTCGTTGGTTAAAAGTTAAATTGATTTGGGTTCTGGTACATATTGAAAGATAGTTCTTGGTCGGACCTCTTATGGCAACGTTCACTGAACTTCTTACAATATGTGTCAGTCATGATTCATCTGGCGGATAAGAAGATTTCAATTCATCGCTCTACTTCATCATCCTCAAGAATAAATTAGTATTGAAATTATTATATGTTGCTTCAATGTTCAATGGATTTGGGTTCTGCCTCATATTAAATTAACGCTTCAAAATATAAGGCAGTCGTGGTTCATCTGGCGGATATTCGGAATTTAATTCAACGTTTTACTTCCTCGTCTTCAAGAATAAATCAGTATCAAAATTAATATTCGTTGGTTAAAAGTTAAATTGATTTGGGTTCTGGTACATATTGAAAGATAGTTCTTGGTCGGACCTCTTATGGCAACGTTCACTGAACTTCTTACAATATGTGTCAGTCATGATTCATCTGGCGGATAAGAAGATTTTACTTCATCGCTCTACTTCATCGTCCTCAAGAATAAATTAGTATTGAAATTATTATAGGTTGGTTCAATGTTCAATGGATTTGGGTTCTGCCTCATATTAAATTCACGCTTCAAAATATGAGGCAGTCGTGGTTCATCTGGCGGATATTCGGTATTTTATTCAACGTTTTACTTCCTCGTCTTCAAGAATAAATCAGTATCAAAATTAATATTCGTTGGTTAAAAGTTGAATTGATTTGGGTTCTGGTACATATTGAAAGATAGTTCTTGGTCGGACCTCTTATGGCAACGTTCACTGAACTTCTTACAATATGTGTCAGTCATGATTCATCTGGCGGATAAGAAGATTTTAATTCATCGCTCTACTTCATCGTCCTCAAGAATAAATTAGTATTGAAATTATTATAGGTTGGTTCAATGTTCAATGGATTAGGGTTCTGCCTCATATTAAATTAACGCTCCAAAATATAAGGCAGTCGTGGTTCATCTGGCGGATATTCGGAATTTAATTCAACGTTTTACTTCCTCGTCTTCAAGAATAAATCAGTATCAAAATTAATATTCGTTGGTTAAAAGTTAAATTGATTTGGGTTCTGGTACATATTGAAAGATAGTTCTTGGTCGGACCTCTTATGGCAACGTTCACTGAACTTCTTACAATATGTGTCAGTCATGATTCATCTGGCGGATAAGAAGATTTTAATTCATCGCTCTACTTCATCGTCCTCAAGAATAAATTAGTATTGAAATTATTATAGGTTGGTTCAATGTTCAATGGATTTGGGTTCTGCCTCATATTAAATTCACGCTTCAAAATATGAGGCAGTCGTGGTTCATCTGGCGGATATTCGGAATTTAATTCAACGTTTTACTTCCTCGTCTTCAAGAATAAATCAGTATCAAAATCAATATTCGTTGGTTAAAAGTTAAATTGATTTGGGTTCTGGTACATATTGAAAGATAGTTCTTGGTCGGACCTCTTATGGCAACGTTCACTGAACTTCTTACAATATGTGTCAGTCATGATTCATCTGGCGGATAAGAAGATTTTAATTCATCGCTCTATTTCATCGTCCTCAAGAATAAATTAGTATTGAAATTATTATAGGTTGGTTCAATGTTCAATGGATTTGGGTTCTGCCTCATATTAAATTCACGCTTCAAAATATGAGGCAGTCGTGGTTCATCTGGCGGATATTCGGAATTTAATTCAACGTTTTACTTCCTCGTCTTCAAGAATAAATCAGTATCAAAATTAATATTCGTTGGTTAAAAGTTAAATTGATTTGGGTTCTGGTACATATTGAAAGATAGTTCTTGGTCGGACCTCTTATGGCAACGTTCACTGAACTTCTTACAATATGTGTCAGTCATGATTCATCTGGCGGATAAGAAGATTTCAATTCATCGCTCTACTTCATCATCCTCAAGAATAAATTAGTATTGAAATTATTATATGTTGCTTCAATGTTCAATGGATTTGGGTTCTGCCTCATATTAAATTAACGCTTCAAAATATAAGGCAGTCGTGGTTCATCTGGCGGATATTCGGAATTTAATTCAACGTTTTACTTCCTCGTCTTCAAGAATAAATCAGTATCAAAATTAATATTCGTTGGTTAAAAGTTAAATTGATTTGGGTTCTGGTACATATTGAAAGATAGTTCTTGGTCGGACCTCTTATGGCAACGTTCACTGAACTTCTTACAATATGTGTCAGTCATGATTCATCTGGCGGATAAGAAGATTTCAATTCATCGCTCTACTTCATCATCCTCAAGAATAAATTAGTATTGAAATTATTATATGTTGCTTCAATGTTCAATGAATTTGGGTTCTGCCTCATATTAAATTAACGCTTCAAAATATAAGGCAGTCGTGGTTCATCTGGCGGATATTCGGAATTTAATTCAACGTTTTACTTCCTCGTCTTCAAGAATAAATCAGTATCAAAATTAATATTCGTTGGTTAAAAGTTAAATTGATTTGGGTTCTGGTACATATTGAAAGATAGTTCTTGGTCGGACCTCTTATGGCAACGTTCACTGAACTTCTTACAATATGTGGCAGTCATGATTCATCTGGCGGATAAGAAGATTTTAATTCATCGCTCTACTTCATCGTCCTCAAGAATAAATTAGTATTGAAATTATTATAGGTTGGCTCAATGTTCAATGGATTTGGGTTCTGCCTCATATTAAATTCACGCTTCAAAATATGAGGCAGTCGTGGTTCATCTGGCGGATATTCGGAATTTAATTCAACGTTTTACTTCCTCGTCTTCAAGAATAAATCAGTATCAAAATTAATATTCGTTGGTTAAAAGTTAAATTGATTTGGGTTCTGGTACATATTGAAAGATAGTTCTTGGTCGGACCTCTTATGGCAACGTTCACTGAACTTCTTACAATATGTGTCAGTCATGATTCATCTGGCGGATAAGAAGATTTCAATTCATCGCTCTACTTCATCATCCTCAAGAATAAATTAGTATTGAAATTATTATATGTTGCTTCAATGTTCAATGGATTTGGGTTCTGCCTCATATTAAATTAACGCTTCAAAATATAAGGCAGTCGTGGTTCATCTGGCGGATATTCGGAATTTAATTCAACGTTTTACTTCCTCGTCTTCAAGAATAAATCAGTATCAAAATTAATATTCGTTGGTTAAAAGTTAAATTGATTTGGGTTCTGGTACATATTGAAAGATAGTTCTTGGTCGGACCTCTTATGGCAACGTTCACTGAACTTCTTACAATATGTGTCAGTCATGATTCATCTGGCGGATAAGAAGATTTTAATTCATCGCTCTACTTCATCGTCCTCAAGAATAAATTAGTATTGAAATTATTATAGGTTGGTTCAATGTTCAATGGATTTGGGTTCTGCCTCATATTAAATTCACGCTTCAAAATATGAGGCAGTCGTGGTTCATCTGGCGGATATTCGGAATTTAATTCAACGTTTTACTTCCTCGTCTTCAAGAATAAATCAGTATCAAAATTAATATTCGTTGGTTAAAAGTTAAATTGATTTGGGTTCTGGTACATATTGAAAGATAGTTCTTGGTCGGACCTCTTATGGCAACGTTCACTGAACTTCTTACAATATGTGTCAGTCATGATTCATCTGGCGGATAAGAAGATTTTAATTCATCGCTCTACTTCATCGTCCTCAAGAATAAATTAGTATTGAAATTATTATAGGTTGGTTCAATGTTCAATGGATTTGGGTTCTGCCTCATATTAAATTCACGCTTCAAAATATGAGGCAGTCGTGGTTCATCTGGCGGATATTCGGAATTTAATTCAACGTTTTACTTCCTCGTCTTCAAGAATAAATCAGTATCAAAATTAATATTCGTTGGTTAAAAGTTAAATTGATTTGGGTTCTGGTACATATTGAAAGATAGTTCTTGGTCGGACCTCTTATGGCAACGTTCACTGAACTTCTTACAATATGTGTCAGTCATGATTCATCTGGCGGATAAGAAGATTTCAATTCATCGCTCTACTTCATCATCCTCAAGAATAAATTAGTATTGAAATTATTATATGTTGCTTCAATGTTCAATGGATTTGGGTTCTGCCTCATATTAAATTAACGCTTCAAAATATAAGGCAGTCGTGGTTCATCTGGCGGATATTCGGAATTTAATTCAACGTTTTACTTCCTCGTCTTCAAGAATAAATCAGTATCAAAATTAATATTCGTTGGTTAAAAGTTAAATTGATTTGGGTTCTGGTACATATTGAAAGATAGTTCTTGGTCGGACCTCTTATGGCAACGTTCACTGAACTTCTTACAATATGTGGCAGTCATGATTCATCTGGCGGATAAGAAGATTTTAATTCATCGCTCTACTTCATCGTCCTCAAGAATAAATTAGTATTGAAATTATTATAGGTTGGCTCAATGTTCAATGGATTTGGGTTCTGCCTCATATTAAATTCACGCTTCAAAATATGAGGCAGTCGTGGTTCATCTGGCGGATATTCGGAATTTAATTCAACGTTTTACTTCCTCGTCTTCAAGAATAAATCAGTATCAAAATTAATATTCGTTGGTTAAAAGTTAAATTGATTTGGGTTCTGGTACATATTGAAAGATAGTTCTTGGTCGGACCTCTTATGGCAACGTTCACTGAACTTCTTACAATATGTGTCAGTCATGATTCATCTGGCGGATAAGAAGATTTCAATTCATCGCTCTACTTCATCATCCTCAAGAATAAATTAGTATTGAAATTATTATATGTTGCTTCAATGTTCAATGGATTTGGGTTCTGCCTCATATTAAATTAACGCTTCAAAATATAAGGCAGTCGTGGTTCATCTGGCGGATATTCGGAATTTAATTCAACGTTTTACTTCCTCGTCTTCAAGAATAAATCAGTATCAAAATTAATATTCGTTGGTTAAAAGTTAAATTGATTTGGGTTCTGGTACATATTGAAAGATAGTTCTTGGTCGGACCTCTTATGGCAACGTTCACTGAACTTCTTACAATATGTGTCAGTCATGATTCATCTGGCGGATAAGAAGATTTTAATTCATCGCTCTACTTCATCGTCCTCAAGAATAAATTAGTATTGAAATTATTATAGGTTGGTTCAATGTTCAATGGATTTGGGTTCTGCCTCATATTAAATTCACGCTTCAAAATATGAGGCAGTCGTGGTTCATCTGGCGGATATTCGGAATTTAATTCAACGTTTTACTTCCTCGTCTTCAAGAATAAATCAGTATCAAAATTAATATTCGTTGGTTAAAAGTTAAATTGATTTGGGTTCTGGTACATATTGAAAGATAGTTCTTGGTCGGACCTCTTATGGCAACGTTCACTGAACTTCTTACAATATGTGTCAGTCATGATTCATCTGGCGGATAAGAAGATTTTAATTCATCGCTCTACTTCATCGTCCTCAAGAATAAATTAGTATTGAAATTATTATAGGTTGGTTCAATGTTCAATGGATTTGGGTTCTGCCTCATATTAAATTCACGCTTCAAAATATGAGGCAGTCGTGGTTCATCTGGCGGATATTCGGAATTTAATTCAACGTTTTACTTCCTCGTCTTCAAGAATAAATCAGTATCAAAATTAATATTCGTTGGTTAAAAGTTAAATTGATTTGGGTTCTGGTACATATTGAAAGATAGTTCTTGGTCGGACCTCTTATGGCAACGTTCACTGAACTTCTTACAATATGTGTCAGTCATGATTCATCTGGCGGATAAGAAGATTTCAATTCATCGCTCTACTTCATCATCCTCAAGAATAAATTAGTATTGAAATTATTATATGTTGCTTCAATGTTCAATGAATTTGGGTTCTGCCTCATATTAAATTAACGCTTCAAAATATAAGGCAGTCGTGGTTCATCTGGCGGATATTCGGAATTTAATTCAACGTTTTACTTCCTCGTCTTCAAGAATAAATCAGTATCAAAATTAATATTCGTTGGTTAAAAGTTAAATTGATTTGGGTTCTGGTACATATTGAAAGATAGTTCTTGGTCGGACCTCTTATGGCAACGTTCACTGAACTTCTTACAATATGTGTCAGTCATGATTCATCTGGCGGATAAGAAGATTTTAATTCATCGCTCTACTTCATCGTCCTCAAGAATAAATTAGTATTGAAATTATTATAGGTTGGTTCAATGTTCAATGGATTTGGGTTCTGCCTCATATTAAATTCACGCTTCAAAATATGAGGCAGTCGTGGTTCATCTGGCGGATATTCGGAATTTAATTCAACGTTTTACTTCCTCGTCTTCAAGAATAAATCAGTATCAAAATCAATATTCGTTGGTTAAAAGTTAAATTGATTTGGGTTCTGGTACATATTGAAAGATAGTTCTTGGTCGGACCTCTTATGGCAACGTTCACTGAACTTCTTACAATATGTGTCAGTCATGATTCATCTGGCGGATAAGAAGATTTTAATTCATCGCTCTATTTCATCGTCCTCAAGAATAAATTAGTATTGAAATTATTATAGGTTGGTTCAATGTTCAATGGATTTGGGTTCTGCCTCATATTAAATTCACGCTTCAAAATATGAGGCAGTCGTGGTTCATCTGGCGGATATTCGGAATTTAATTCAACGTTTTACTTCCTCGTCTTCAAGAATAAATCAGTATCAAAATTAATATTCGTTGGTTAAAAGTTAAATTGATTTGGGTTCTGGTACATATTGAAAGATAGTTCTTGGTCGGACCTCTTATGGCAACGTTCACTGAACTTCTTACAATATGTGTCAGTCATGATTCATCTGGCGGATAAGAAGATTTCAATTCATCGCTCTACTTCATCATCCTCAAGAATAAATTAGTATTGAAATTATTATATGTTGCTTCAATGTTCAATGGATTTGGGTTCTGCCTCATATTAAATTAACGCTTCAAAATATAAGGCAGTCGTGGTTCATCTGGCGGATATTCGGAATTTAATTCAACGTTTTACTTCCTCGTCTTCAAGAATAAATCAGTATCAAAATTAATATTCGTTGGTTAAAAGTTAAATTGATTTGGGTTCTGGTACATATTGAAAGATAGTTCTTGGTCGGACCTCTTATGGCAACGTTCACTGAACTTCTTACAATATGTGGCAGTCATGATTCATCTGGCGGATAAGAAGATTTCAATTCATCGCTCTACTTCATCATCCTCAAGAATAAATTAGTATTGAAATTATTATATGTTGCTTCAATGTTCAATGGATTTGGGTTCTGCCTCATATTAAATTAACGCTTCAAAATATAAGGCAGTCGTGGTTCATCTGGCGGATATTCGGAATTTAATTCAACGTTTTACTTCCTCGTCTTCAAGAATAAATCAGTATCAAAATTAATATTCGTTGGTTAAAAGTTAAATTGATTTGGGTTCTGGTACATATTGAAAGATAGTTCTTGGTCGGACCTCTTATGGCAACGTTCACTGAACTTCTTACAATATGTGTCAGTCATGATTCATCTGGCGGATAAGAAGATTTCAATTCATCGCTCTACTTCATCATCCTCAAGAATAAATTAGTATTGAAATTATTATATGTTGCTTCAATGTTCAATGGATTTGGGTTCTGCCTCATATTAAATTAACGCTTCAAAATATAAGGCAGTCGTGGTTCATCTGGCGGATATTCGGAATTTAATTCAACGTTTTACTTCCTCGTCTTCAAGAATAAATCAGTATCAAAATTAATATTCGTTGGTTAAAAGTTAAATTGATTTGGGTTCTGGTACATATTGAAAGATAGTTCTTGGTCGGACCTCTTATGGCAACGTTCACTGAACTTCTTACAATATGTGGCAGTCATGATTCATCTGGCGGATAAGAAGATTTCAATTCATCGCTCTACTTCATCATCCTCAAGAATAAATTAGTATTGAAATTATTATATGTTGCTTCAATGTTCAATGGATTTGGGTTCTGCCTCATATTAAATTAACGCTTCAAAATATAAGGCAGTCGTGGTTCATCTGGCGGATATTCGGAATTTAATTCAACGTTTTACTTCCTCGTCTTCAAGAATAAATCAGTATCAAAATTAATATTCGTTGGTTAAAAGTTAAATTGATTTGGGTTCTGGTACATATTGAAAGATAGTTCTTGGTCGGACCTCTTATGGCAACGTTCACTGAACTTCTTACAATATGTGTCAGTCATGATTCATCTGGCGGATAAGAAGATTTCAATTCATCGCTCTACTTCATCATCCTCAAGAATAAATTAGTATTGAAATTATTATATGTTGCTTCAATGTTCAATGGATTTGGGTTCTGCCTCATATTAAATTAACGCTTCAAAATATAAGGCAGTCGTGGTTCATCTGGCGGATATTCGGAATTTAATTCAACGTTTTACTTCCTCGTCTTCAAGAATAAATCAGTATCAAAATTAATATTCGTTGGTTAAAAGTTAAATTGATTTGGGTTCTGGTACATATTGAAAGATAGTTCTTGGTCGGACCTCTTATGGCAACGTTCACTGAACTTCTTACAATATGTGTCAGTCATGATTCATCTGGCGGATAAGAAGATTTCAATTCATCGCTCTACTTCATCATCCTCAAGAATAAATTAGTATTGAAATTATTATATGTTGCTTCAATGTTCAATGGATTTGGGTTTTGCCTCATATTAAATTAACGCTTCAAAATATAAGGCAGTCGTGGTTCATCTGGCGGATATTCGGAATTTAATTCAACGTTTTACTTCCTCGTCTTCAAGAATAAATCAGTATCAAAATTAATATTCGTTGGTTAAAAGTTAAATTGATTTGGGTTCTGGTACATATTGAAAGATAGTTCTTGGTCGGACCTCTTATGGCAACGTTCACTGAACTTCTTACAATATGTGTCAGTCATGATTCATCTGGCGGATAAGAAGATTTCAATTCATCGCTCTACTTCATCATCCTCAAGAATAAATTAGTATTGAAATTATTATATGTTGCTTCAATGTTCAATGGATTTGGGTTCTGCCTCATATTAAATTAACGCTTCAAAATATAAGGCAGTCGTGGTTCATCTGGCGGATATTCGGAATTTAATTCAACGTTTTACTTCCTCGTCTTCAAGAATAAATCAGTATCAAAATTAATATTCGTTGGTTAAAAGTTAAATTGATTTGGGTTCTGGTACATATTGAAAGATAGTTCTTGGTCGGACCTCTTATGGCAACGTTCACTGAACTTCTGACAATATGTGTCAGTCATGATTCATCTGGCGGATAAGAAGATTTTAATTCATCGCTCTACTTCATCGTCCTCAAGAATAAATTAGTATTGAAATTATTATAGGTTGGTTCAATGTTCAATGGATTTGGGTTCTGCCTCATATTAAATTCACGCTTCAAAATATGAGGCAGTCGTGGTTCATCTGGCGGATATTCGGAATTTAATTCAACGTTTTACTTCCTCGTCTTCAAGAATAAATCAGTATCAAAATTAATATTCGTTGGTTAAAAGTTAAATTGATTTGGGTTCTGGTACATATTGAAAGATAGTTCTTGGTCGGACCTCTTATGGCAACGTTCACTGAACTTCTTGCAATATGTGTCAGTCATGATTCATCTGGCGGATAAGAAGATTTCAATTCATCGCTCTACTTCATCATCCTCAAGAATAAATTAGTATTGAAATTATTATATGTTGCTTCAATGTTCAATGGATTTGGGTTCTGCCTCATATTAAATTAACGCTTCAAAATATAAGGCAGTCGTGGTTCATCTGGCGGATATTCGGAATTTAATTCAACGTTTTACTTCCTCGTCTTCAAGAATAAATCAGTATCAAAATTAATATTCGTTGGTTAAAAGTTAAATTGATTTGGGTTCTGGTACATATTGAAAGATAGTTCTTGGTCGGACCTCTTATGGCAACGTTCACTGAACTTCTTACAATATGTGTCAGTCATGATTCATCTGGCGGATAAGAAGATTTCAATTCATCGCTCTACTTCATCATCCTCAAGAATAAATTAGTATTGAAATTATTATATGTTGCTTCAATGTTCAATGGATTTGGGTTCTGCCTCATATTAAATTAACGCTTCAAAATATAAGGCAGTCGTGGTTCATCTGGCGGATATTCGGAATTTAATTCAACGTTTTACTTCCTCGTCTTCAAGAATAAATCAGTATCAAAATTAATATTCGTTGGTTAAAAGTTAAATTGATTTGGGTTCTGGTACATATTGAAAGATAGTTCTTGGTCGGACCTCTTATGGCAACGTTCACTGAACTTCTTACAATATGTGTCAGTCATGATTCATCTGGCGGATAAGAAGATTTTAATTCATCGCTCTACTTCATCGTCCTCAAGAATAAATTAGTATTGAAATTATTATAGGTTGGTTCAATGTTCAATGGATTTGGGTTCTGCCTCATATTAAATTCACGCTTCAAAATATGAGGCAGTCGTGGTTCATCTGGCGGATATTCGGAATTTAATTCAACGTTTTACTTCCTCGTCTTCAAGAATAAATCAGTATCAAAATTAATATTCGTTGGTTAAAAGTTAAATTGATTTGGGTTCTGGTACATATTGAAAGATAGTTCTTGGTCGGACCTCTTATGGCAACGTTCACTGAACTTCTTGCAATATGTGTCAGTCATGATTCATCTGGCGGATAAGAAGATTTCAATTCATCGCTCTACTTCATCATCCTCAAGAATAAATTAGTATTGAAATTATTATATGTTGCTTCAATGTTCAATGGATTTGGGTTCTGCCTCATATTAAATTAACGCTTCAAAATATAAGGCAGTCGTGGTTCATCTGGCGGATATTCGGAATTTAATTCAACGTTTTACTTCCTCGTCTTCAAGAATAAATCAGTATCAAAATTAATATTCGTTGGTTAAAAGTTAAATTGATTTGGGTTCTGGTACATATTGAAAGATAGTTCTTGGTCGGACCTCTTATGGCAACGTTCACTGAACTTCTTACAATATGTGTCAGTCATGATTCATCTGGCGGATAAGAAGATTTCAATTCATCGCTCTACTTCATCATCCTCAAGAATAAATTAGTATTGAAATTATTATATGTTGCTTCAATGTTCAATGGATTTGGGTTCTGCCTCATATTAAATTAACGCTTCAAAATATAAGGCAGTCGTGGTTCATCTGGCGGATATTCGGAATTTAATTCAACGTTTTACTTCCTCGTCTTCAAGAATAAATCAGTATCAAAATTAATATTCGTTGGTTAAAAGTTAAATTGATTTGGGTTCTGGTACATATTGAAAGATAGTTCTTGGTCGGACCTCTTATGGCAACGTTCACTGAACTTCTTACAATATGTGTCAGTCATGATTCATCTGGCGGATAAGAATATTTTAATTCATCGCTCTACTTCATCGTCCTCAAGAATAAATTAGTATTGAAATTATTATAGGTTGGTTCAATGTTCAATGGATTTGGGTTCTGCCTCATATTAAATTCACGCTTCAAAATATGAGGCAGTCGTGGTTCATCTGGCGGATATTCGGAATTTAATTCAACGTTTTACTTCCTCGTCTTCAAGAATAAATCAGTATCAAAATTAATATTCGTTGGTTAAAAGTTAAATTGATTTGGGTTCTGGTACATATTGAAAGATAGTTCTTGGTCGGACCTCTTATGGCAACGTTCACTGAACTTCTTACAATATGTGTCAGTCATGATTCATCTGGCGGATAAGAAGATTTCAATTCATCGCTCTACTTCATCATCCTCAAGAATAAATTAGTATTGAAATTATTATATGTTGCTTCAATGTTCAATGGATTTGGGTTCTGCCTCATATTAAATTAACGCTTCAAAATATAAGGCAGTCGTGGTTCATCTGGCGGATATTCGGAATTTAATTCAACGTTTTACTTCCTCGTCTTCAAGAATAAATCAGTATCAAAATTAATATTCGTTGGTTAAAAGTTAAATTGATTTGGGTTCTGGTACATATTGAAAGATAGTTCTTGGTCGGACCTCTTATGGCAACGTTCACTGAACTTCTTACAATATGTGTCAGTCATGATTCATCTGGCGGATAAGAAGATTTCAATTCATCGCTCTACTTCATCATCCTCAAGAATAAATTAGTATTGAAATTATTATATGTTGCTTCAATGTTCAATGGATTTGGGTTCTGCCTCATATTAAATTAACGCTTCAAAATATAAGGCAGTCGTGGTTCATCTGGCGGATATTCGGAATTTAATTCAACGTTTTACTTCCTCGTCTTCAAGAATAAATCAGTATCAAAATTAATATTCGTTGGTTAAAAGTTAAATTGATTTGGGTTCTGGTACATATTGAAAGATAGTTCTTGGTCGGACCTCTTATGGCAACGTTCACTGAACTTCTTACAATATGTGTCAGTCATGATTCATCTGGCGGATAAGAAGATTTCAATTCATCGCTCTACTTCATCGTCCTCAAGAATAAATTAGTAGCGAAATTATTATATGTTGGTTCAATGTTCAATGGATTTGGGTTCTGCCTCATATTAAATTCACGCTTCAAAATATGAGGCAGTCGTGGTTCATCTGGCGGATATTCGGAATTCAATTCAACGTTTTACTTCCTCGTCTTCAAGAATAAATCAGTATCAAAATTAATATTCGTTGGTTAAAAGTTAAATTGATTTGGGTTCTGGTACATATTGAAAGATAGTTCTTGGTCGGACCTCTTATGGCAACGTTCACTGAACTTCTTACAATATGTGTCAGTCATGATTCATCTGGCGGATAAGAAGATTTTAATTCATCGCTCTACTTCATCGTCCTCAAGAATAAATTAGTATTGAAATTATTATAGGTTGGTTCAATGTTCAATGGATTTGGGTTCTGCCTCATATTAAATTCACGCTTCAAAATATGAGGCAGTCGTGGTTCATCTGGCGGATATTCGGAATTTAATTCAACGTTTTACTTCCTCGTCTTCAAGAATAAATCAGTATCAAAATTAATATTCGTTGGTTAAAAGTTAAATTGATTTGGGTTCTGGTACATATTGAAAGATAGTTCTTGGTCGGACCTCTTATGGCAACGTTCACTGAACTTCTTACAATATGTGTCAGTCATGATTCATCTGGCGGATAAGAAGATTTTAATTCATCGCTCTACTTCATCGTCCTCAAGAATAAATTAGTATTGAAATTATTATAGGTTGGTTCAATGTTCAATGGATTTGGGTTCTGCCTCATATTAAATTCACGCTTCAAAATATGAGGCAGTCGTGGTTCATCTGGCGGATATTCGGTATTTTATTCAACGTTTTACTTCCTCGTCTTCAAGAATAAATCAGTATCAAAATTAATATTCGTTGGTTAAAAGTTAAATTGATTTGGGTTCTGGTACATATTGAAAGATAGTTCTTGGTCGGACCTCTTATGGCAACGTTCACTGAACTTCTTACAATATGTGTCAGTCATGATTCATCTGGCGGATAAGAAGATTTTAATTCATCGCTCTACTTCATCGTCCTCAAGAATAAATTAGTATTGAAATTATTATAGGTTGGTTCAATGTTCAATGGATTTGGGTTCTGCCTCATATTAAATTCACGCTTCAAAATATGAGGCAGTCGTGGTTCATCTGGCGGATATTCGGAATTTAATTCAACGTTTTACTTCCTCGTCTTCAAGAATAAATCAGTATCAAAATTAATATTCGTTGGTTAAAAGTTAAATTGATTTGGGTTCTGGTACATATTGAAAGATAGTTCTTGGTCGGACCTCTTATGGCAACGTTCACTGAACTTCTTACAATATGTGTCAGTCATGATTCAACTGGCGGATAAGAAGATTTCAATTCATCCCTCTACTTCATCATCCTCAAGAATAAATTAGTATTGAAATTATTATATGTTGCTTCAATGTTCAATGGATTTGGGTTCTGCCTCATATTAAATTAACGCTTCAAAATATAAGGCAGTCGTGGTTCATCTGGCGGATATTCGGAATTTAATTCAACGTTTTACTTCCTCGTCTTCAAGAATAAATCAGTATCAAAATTAATATTCGTTGGTTAAAAGTTAAATTGATTTGGGTTCTGGTACATATTGAAAGATAGTTCTTGGTCGGACCTCTTATGGCAACGTTCACTGAACTTCTTACAATATGTGTCAGTCATGATTCATCTGGCGGATAAGAAGATTTCAATTCATCCCTCTACTTCATCATCCTCAAGAATAAATTAGTATTGAAATTATTATATGTTGCTTCAATGTTCAATGGATTTGGGTTCTGCCTCATATTAAATTAACGCTTCAAAATATAAGGCAGTCGTGGTTCATCTGGCGGATATTCGGAATTTAATTCAACGTTTTACTTCCTCGTCTTCAAGAATAAATCAGTATCAAAATTAATATTCGTTGGTTAAAAGTTAAATTGATTTGGGTTCTGGTACATATTGAAAGATAGTTCTTGGTCGGACCTCTTATGGCAACGTTCACTGAACTTCTTACAATATGTGTCAGTCATGATTCATCTGGCGGATAAGAAGATTTTAATTCATCGCTCTACTTCATCGTCCTCAAGAATAAATTAGTATTGAAATTATTATAGGTTGGTTCAATGTTCAATGGATTTGGGTTCTGCCTCATATTAAATTCACGCTTCAAAATATGAGGCAGCCGTGGTTCATCTGGCGGATATTCGGAATTCAATTCAACGTTTTACTTCCTCGTCTTCAAGAATAAATCAGTATCAAAATTAATATTCGTTGGTTAAAAGTTAAATTGATTTGGGTTCTGGTACATATTGAAAGATAGTTCTTGGTCGGACCTCTTATGGCAACGTTCACTGAACTTCTTACAATATGTGTCAGTCATGATTCATCTGGCGGATAAGAAGATTTTAATTCATCGCTCTACTTCATCGTCCTCAAGAATAAATTAGTATTGAAATTATTATAGGTTGGTTCAATGTTCAATGGATTTGGGTTCTGCCTCATATTAAATTCACGCTTCAAAATATGAGGCAGCCGTGGTTCATCTGGCGGATATTCGGAATTCAATTCAACGTTTTACTTCCTCGTCTTCAAGAATAAATCAGTATCAAAATTAATATTCGTTGGTTAAAAGTTAAATTGATTTGGGTTCTGGTACATATTGAAAGATAGTTCTTGGTCGGACCTCTTATGGCAACGTTCACTGAACTTCTTACAATATGTGTCAGTCATGATTCATCTGGCGGATAAGAAGATTTTAATTCATCGCTCTACTTCATCGTCCTCAAGAATAAATTGGTATTGAAATTATTATAGGTTGGTTCAATGTTCAATGGATTTGGGTTCTGCCTCATATTAAATTCACGCTTCAAAATATGAGGCAGTCGTGGTTCATCTGGCGGATATTCGGAATTTAATTCAACGTTTTACTTCCTCGTCTTCAAGAATAAATCAGTATCAAAATTAATATTCGTTGGTTAAAAGTTAAATTGATTTGGGTTCTGGTACATATTGAAAGATAGTTCTTGGTCGGACCTCTTATGGCAACGTTCACTGAACTTCTTACAATATGTGTCAGTCATGATTCATCTGGCGGATAAGAAGATTTTAATTCATCGCTCTACTTCATCGTCCTCAAGAATAAATTAGTATTGAAATTATTATAGGTTGGTTCAATGTTCAATGGATTTGGGTTCTGCCTCATATTAAATTCACGCTTCAAAATATGAGGCAGTCGTGGTTCATCTGGCGGATATTCGGAATTTAATTCAACGTTTTACTTCCTCGTCTTCAAGAATAAATCAGTATCAAAATTAATATTCGTTGGTTAAAAGTTAAATTGATTTGGGTTCTGGTACATATTGAAAGATAGTTCTTGGTCGGACCTCTTATGGCAACGTTCACTGAACTTCTTACAATATGTGTCAGTCATGATTCATCTGGCGGATGAGAAGATTTCAATTCATCGCTCTACTTCATCGTCCTCAAGAATAAATTAGTAGCGAAATTATTATATGTTGGTTCAATGTTCAATGGATTTGGGTTCTGCCTCATATTAAATTCACGCTTCAAAATATGAGGCAGTCGTGGTTCATCTGGCGGATATTCGGAATTTAATTCAACGTTTTACTTCCTCGTCTTCAAGAATAAATCAGTATCAAAATTAATATTCGTTGGTTAAAAGTTAAATTGATTTGGGTTCTGGTACATATTGAAAGATAGTTCTTGGTCGAACCTCTTATGGCAACGTTCACTGAACTTCTTACAATATGTGTCAGTCATGATTCATCTGGCGGATAAGAAGATTTTAATTCATCGCTCTACTTCATCGTCCTCAAGAATAAATTAGTATTGAAATTATTATAGGTTGGTTCAATGTTCAATGGATTTGGGTTCTGCCTCATATTAAATTCACGCTTCAAAATATGAGGCAGTCGTGGTTCATCTGGCGGATATTCGGAATTTAATTCAACGTTTTACTTCCTCGTCTTCAAGAATAAATCAGTATCAAAATTAATATTCGTTGGTTAAAAGTTAAATTGATTTGGGTTCTGGTACATATTGAAAGATAGTTCTTGGTCGGACCTCTTATGGCAACGTTCACTGAACTTCTTACAATATGTGTCAGTCATGATTCATCTGGCGGATAAGAAGATTTTAATTCATCGCTCTACTTCATCGTCCTCAAGAATAAATTAGTATTGAAATTATTATAGGTTGGTTCAATGTTCAATGGATTTGGGTTCTGCCTCATATTAAATTCACGCTTCAAAATATGAGGCAGTCGTGGTTCATCTGGCGGATATTCGGAATTTAATTCAACGTTTTACTTCCTCGTCTTCAAGAATAAATCAGTATCAAAACTAATATTCGTTGGTTAAAAGTTAAATTGATTTGGGTTCTGGTACATATTGAAAGATAGTTCTTGGTCGGACCTCTTATGGCAACGTTCACTGAACTTCTTACAATATGTGTCAGTCATGATTCATCTGGCGGATAAGAAGATTTTAATTCATCGCTCTACTTCATCGTCCTCAAGAATAAATTAGTATTGAAATTATTATAGGTTGGTTCAATGTTCAATGGATTTGGGTTCTGCCTCATATTAAATTCACGCTTCAAAATATGAGGCAGTCGTGGTTCATCTGGCGGATATTCGGAATTTAATTCAACGTTTTACTTCCTCGTCTTCAAGAATAAATCAGTATCAAAATTAATATTCGTTGGTTAAAAGTTAAATTGATTTGGGTTCTGGTACATATTGAAAGATAGTTCTTGGTCGGACCTCTTATGGCAACGTTCACTGAACTTCTTGCAATATGTGTCAGTCATGATTCATCTGGCGGATAAGAAGATTTCAATTCATCGCTCTACTTCATCATCCTCAAGAATAAATTAGTATTGAAATTATTATATGTTGCTTCAATGTTCAATGGATTTGGGTTCTGCCTCATATTAAATTAACGCTTCAAAATATAAGGCAGTCGTGGTTCATCTGGCGGATATTCGGAATTTAATTCAACGTTTTACTTCCTCGTCTTCAAGAATAAATCAGTATCAAAATTAATATTCGTTGGTTAAAAGTTAAATTGATTTGGGTTCTGGTACATATTGAAAGATAGTTCTTGGTCGGACCTCTTATGGCAACGTTCACTGAACTTCTTACAATATGTGTCAGTCATGATTCATCTGGCGGATAAGAAGATTTCAATTCATCGCTCTACTTCATCATCCTCAAGAATAAATTAGTATTGAAATTATTATATGTTGCTTCAATGTTCAATGGATTTGGGTTCTGCCTCATATTAAATTAACGCTTCAAAATATAAGGCAGTCGTGGTTCATCTGGCGGATATTCGGAATTTAATTCAACGTTTTACTTCCTCGTCTTCAAGAATAAATCAGTATCAAAATTAATATTCGTTGGTTAAAAGTTAAATTGATTTGGGTTCTGGTACATATTGAAAGATAGTTCTTGGTCGGACCTCTTATGGCAACGTTCACTGAACTTCTTACAATATGTGTCAGTCATGATTCATCTGGCGGATAAGAAGATTTTAATTCATCGCTCTACTTCATCGTCCTCAAGAATAAATTAGTATTGAAATTATTATAGGTTGGTTCAATGTTCAATGGATTTGGGTTCTGCCTCATATTAAATTCACGCTTCAAAATATGAGGCAGTCGTGGTTCATCTGGCGGATATTCGGAATTTAATTCAACGTTTTACTTCCTCGTCTTCAAGAATAAATCAGTATCAAAATTAATATTCGTTGGTTAAAAGTTAAATTGATTTGGGTTCTGGTACATATTGAAAGATAGTTCTTGGTCGGACCTCTTATGGCAACGTTCACTGAACTTCTTGCAATATGTGTCAGTCATGATTCATCTGGCGGATAAGAAGATTTCAATTCATCGCTCTACTTCATCATCCTCAAGAATAAATTAGTATTGAAATTATTATATGTTGCTTCAATGTTCAATGGATTTGGGTTCTGCCTCATATTAAATTAACGCTTCAAAATATAAGGCAGTCGTGGTTCATCTGGCGGATATTCGGAATTTAATTCAACGTTTTACTTCCTCGTCTTCAAGAATAAATCAGTATCAAAATTAATATTCGTTGGTTAAAAGTTAAATTGATTTGGGTTCTGGTACATATTGAAAGATAGTTCTTGGTCGGACCTCTTATGGCAACGTTCACTGAACTTCTTACAATATGTGTCAGTCATGATTCATCTGGCGGATAAGAAGATTTCAATTCATCGCTCTACTTCATCATCCTCAAGAATAAATTAGTATTGAAATTATTATATGTTGCTTCAATGTTCAATGGATTTGGGTTCTGCCTCATATTAAATTAACGCTTCAAAATATAAGGCAGTCGTGGTTCATCTGGCGGATATTCGGAATTTAATTCAACGTTTTACTTCCTCGTCTTCAAGAATAAATCAGTATCAAAATTAATATTCGTTGGTTAAAAGTTAAATTGATTTGGGTTCTGGTACATATTGAAAGATAGTTCTTGGTCGGACCTCTTATGGCAACGTTCACTGAACTTCTTACAATATGTGTCAGTCATGATTCATCTGGCGGATAAGAATATTTTAATTCATCGCTCTACTTCATCGTCCTCAAGAATAAATTAGTATTGAAATTATTATAGGTTGGTTCAATGTTCAATGGATTTGGGTTCTGCCTCATATTAAATTCACGCTTCAAAATATGAGGCAGTCGTGGTTCATCTGGCGGATATTCGGAATTTAATTCAACGTTTTACTTCCTCGTCTTCAAGAATAAATCAGTATCAAAATTAATATTCGTTGGTTAAAAGTTAAATTGATTTGGGTTCTGGTACATATTGAAAGATAGTTCTTGGTCGGACCTCTTATGGCAACGTTCACTGAACTTCTTACAATATGTGTCAGTCATGATTCATCTGGCGGATAAGAAGATTTCAATTCATCGCTCTACTTCATCATCCTCAAGAATAAATTAGTATTGAAATTATTATATGTTGCTTCAATGTTCAATGGATTTGGGTTCTGCCTCATATTAAATTAACGCTTCAAAATATAAGGCAGTCGTGGTTCATCTGGCGGATATTCGGAATTTAATTCAACGTTTTACTTCCTCGTCTTCAAGAATAAATCAGTATCAAAATTAATATTCGTTGGTTAAAAGTTAAATTGATTTGGGTTCTGGTACATATTGAAAGATAGTTCTTGGTCGGACCTCTTATGGCAACGTTCACTGAACTTCTTACAAAATGTGTCAGTCATGATTCATCTGGCGGATAAGAAGATTTCAATTCATCGCTCTACTTCATCATCCTCAAGAATAAATTAGTATTGAAATTATTATATGTTGCTTCAATGTTCAATGGATTTGGGTTCTGCCTCATATTAAATTAACGCTTCAAAATATAAGGCAGTCGTGGTTCATCTGGCGGATATTCGGAATTTAATTCAACGTTTTACTTCCTCGTCTTCAAGAATAAATCAGTATCAAAATTAATATTCGTTGGTTAAAAGTTAAATTGATTTGGGTTCTGGTACATATTGAAAGATAGTTCTTGGTCGGACCTCTTATGGCAACGTTCACTGAACTTCTTACAATATGTGTCAGTCATGATTCATCTGGCGGATAAGAAGATTTCAATTCATCGCTCTACTTCATCGTCCTCAAGAATAAATTAGTAGCGAAATTATTATATGTTGGTTCAATGTTCAATGGATTTGGGTTCTGCCTCATATTAAATTCACGCTTCAAAATATGAGGCAGTCGTGGTTCATCTGGCGGATATTCGGAATTCAATTCAACGTTTTACTTCCTCGTCTTCAAGAATAAATCAGTATCAAAATTAATATTCGTTGGTTAAAAGTTAAATTGATTTGGGTTCTGGTACATATTGAAAGATAGTTCTTGGTCGGACCTCTTATGGCAACGTTCACTGAACTTCTTACAATATGTGTCAGTCATGATTCATCTGGCGGATAAGAAGATTTTAATTCATCGCTCTACTTCATCGTCCTCAAGAATAAATTAGTATTGAAATTATTATAGGTTGGTTCAATGTTCAATGGATTTGGGTTCTGCCTCATATTAAATTCACGCTTCAAAATATGAGGCAGTCGTGGTTCATCTGGCGGATATTCGGAATTTAATTCAACGTTTTACTTCCTCGTCTTCAAGAATAAATCAGTATCAAAATTAATATTCGTTGGTTAAAAGTTAAATTGATTTGGGTTCTGGTACATATTGAAAGATAGTTCTTGGTCGGACCTCTTATGGCAACGTTCACTGAACTTCTTACAATATGTGTCAGTCATGATTCATCTGGCGGATAAGAAGATTTTAATTCATCGCTCTACTTCATCGTCCTCAAGAATAAATTAGTATTGAAATTATTATAGGTTGGTTCAATGTTCAATGGATTTGGGTTCTGCCTCATATTAAATTCACGCTTCAAAATATGAGGCAGTCGTGGTTCATCTGGCGGATATTCGGTATTTTATTCAACGTTTTACTTCCTCGTCTTCAAGAATAAATCAGTATCAAAATTAATATTCGTTGGTTAAAAGTTAAATTGATTTGGGTTCTGGTACATATTGAAAGATAGTTCTTGGTCGGACCTCTTATGGCAACGTTCACTGAACTTCTTACAATATGTGTCAGTCATGATTCATCTGGCGGATAAGAAGATTTTAATTCATCGCTCTACTTCATCGTCCTCAAGAATAAATTAGTATTGAAATTATTATAGGTTGGTTCAATGTTCAATGGATTTGGGTTCTGCCTCATATTAAATTCACGCTTCAAAATATGAGGCAGTCGTGGTTCATCTGGCGGATATTCGGAATTTAATTCAACGTTTTACTTCCTCGTCTTCAAGAATAAATCAGTATCAAAATTAATATTCGTTGGTTAAAAGTTAAATTGATTTGGGTTCTGGTACATATTGAAAGATAGTTCTTGGTCGGACCTCTTATGGCAACGTTCACTGAACTTCTTACAATATGTGTCAGTCATGATTCAACTGGCGGATAAGAAGATTTCAATTCATCCCTCTACTTCATCATCCTCAAGAATAAATTAGTATTGAAATTATTATATGTTGCTTCAATGTTCAATGGATTTGGGTTCTGCCTCATATTAAATTAACGCTTCAAAATATAAGGCAGTCGTGGTTCATCTGGCGGATATTCGGAATTTAATTCAACGTTTTACTTCCTCGTCTTCAAGAATAAATCAGTATCAAAATTAATATTCGTTGGTTAAAAGTTAAATTGATTTGGGTTCTGGTACATATTGAAAGATAGTTCTTGGTCGGACCTCTTATGGCAACGTTCACTGAACTTCTTACAATATGTGTCAGTCATGATTCATCTGGCGGATAAGAAGATTTCAATTCATCCCTCTACTTCATCATCCTCAAGAATAAATTAGTATTGAAATTATTATATGTTGCTTCAATGTTCAATGGATTTGGGTTCTGCCTCATATTAAATTAACGCTTCAAAATATAAGGCAGTCGTGGTTCATCTGGCGGATATTCGGAATTTAATTCAACGTTTTACTTCCTCGTCTTCAAGAATAAATCAGTATCAAAATTAATATTCGTTGGTTAAAAGTTAAATTGATTTGGGTTCTGGTACATATTGAAAGATAGTTCTTGGTCGGACCTCTTATGGCAACGTTCACTGAACTTCTTACAATATGTGTCAGTCATGATTCATCTGGCGGATAAGAAGATTTTAATTCATCGCTCTACTTCATCGTCCTCAAGAATAAATTAGTATTGAAATTATTATAGGTTGGTTCAATGTTCAATGGATTTGGGTTCTGCCTCATATTAAATTCACGCTTCAAAATATGAGGCAGCCGTGGTTCATCTGGCGGATATTCGGAATTCAATTCAACGTTTTACTTCCTCGTCTTCAAGAATAAATCAGTATCAAAATTAATATTCGTTGGTTAAAAGTTAAATTGATTTGGGTTCTGGTACATATTGAAAGATAGTTCTTGGTCGGACCTCTTATGGCAACGTTCACTGAACTTCTTACAATATGTGTCAGTCATGATTCATCTGGCGGATAAGAAGATTTTAATTCATCGCTCTACTTCATCGTCCTCAAGAATAAATTAGTATTGAAATTATTATAGGTTGGTTCAATGTTCAATGGATTTGGGTTCTGCCTCATATTAAATTCACGCTTCAAAATATGAGGCAGCCGTGGTTCATCTGGCGGATATTCGGAATTCAATTCAACGTTTTACTTCCTCGTCTTCAAGAATAAATCAGTATCAAAATTAATATTCGTTGGTTAAAAGTTAAATTGATTTGGGTTCTGGTACATATTGAAAGATAGTTCTTGGTCGGACCTCTTATGGCAACGTTCACTGAACTTCTTACAATATGTGTCAGTCATGATTCATCTGGCGGATAAGAAGATTTTAATTCATCGCTCTACTTCATCGTCCTCAAGAATAAATTGGTATTGAAATTATTATAGGTTGGTTCAATGTTCAATGGATTTGGGTTCTGCCTCATATTAAATTCACGCTTCAAAATATGAGGCAGTCGTGGTTAATCTGGCGGATATTCGGAATTTAATTCAACGTTTTACTTCCTCGTCTTCAAGAATAAATCAGTATCAAAATTAATATTCGTTGGTTAAAAGTTAAATTGATTTGGGTTCTGGTACATATTGAAAGATAGTTCTTGGTCGGACCTCTTATGGCAACGTTCACTGAACTTCTTACAATATGTGTCAGTCATGATTCATCTGGCGGATAAGAAGATTTTAATTCATCGCTCTACTTCATCGTCCTCAAGAATAAATTAGTATTGAAATTATTATAGGTTGGTTCAATGTTCAATGGATTTGGGTTCTGCCTCATATTAAATTCACGCTTCAAAATATGAGGCAGTCGTGGTTCATCTGGCGGATATTCGGAATTTAATTCAACGTTTTACTTCCTCGTCTTCAAGAATAAATCAGTATCAAAATTAATATTCGTTGGTTAAAAGTTAAATTGATTTGGGTTCTGGTACATATTGAAAGATAGTTCTTGGTCGGACCTCTTATGGCAACGTTCACTGAACTTCTTACAATATGTGTCAGTCATGATTCATCTGGCGGATAAGAAGATTTTAATTCATCGCTCTACTTCATCGTCCTCAAGAATAAATTAGTATTGAAATTATTATAGGTTGGTTCAATGTTCAATGGATTTGGGTTCTGCCTCATATTAAATTCACGCTTCAAAATATGAGGCAGTCGTGGTTCATCTGGCGGATATTCGGAATTTAATTCAACGTTTAACTTCCTCGTCTTCAAGAATAAATCAGTATCAAAATTAATATTCGTTGGTTAAAAGTTAAATTGATTTGGGTTCTGGTACATATTGAAAGATAGTTCTTGGTCGGACCTCTTATGGCAACGTTCACTGAACTTCTTACAATATGTGTCAGTCATGATTCATCTGGCGGATGAGAAGATTTCAATTCATCGCTCTACTTCATCGTCCTCAAGAATAAATTAGTAGCGAAATTATTATATGTTGGTTCAATGTTCAATGGATTTGGGTTCTGCCTCATATTAAATTCACGCTTCAAAATATGAGGCAGTCGTGGTTCATCTGGCGGATATTCGGAATTTAATTCAACGTTTTACTTCCTCGTCTTCAAGAATAAATCAGTATCAAAATTAATATTCGTTGGTTAAAAGTTAAATTGATTTGGGTTCTGGTACATATTGAAAGATAGTTCTTGGTCGGACCTCTTATGGCAACGTTCACTGAACTTCTTACAATATGTGTCAGTCATGATTCATCTGGCGGATAAGAAGATTTTAATTCATCGCTCTACTTCATCGTCCTCAAGAATAAATTAGTATTGAAATTATTATAGGTTGGTTCAATGTTCAATGGATTTGGGTTCTGCCTCATATTAAATTCACGCTTCAAAATATGAGGCAGTCGTGGTTCATCTGGCGGATATTCGGAATTTAATTCAACGTTTTACTTCCTCGTCTTCAAGAATAAATCAGTATCAAAATTAATATTCGTTGGTTAAAAGTTAAATTGATTTGGGTTCTGGTACATATTGAAAGATAGTTCTTGGTCGGACCTCTTATGGCAACGTTCACTGAACTTCTTACAATATGTGTCAGTCATGATTCATCTGGCGGATAAGAAGATTTTAATTCATCGCTCTACTTCATCGTCCTCAAGAATAAATTAGTATTGAAATTATTATAGGTTGGTTCAATGTTCAATGGATTTGGGTTCTGCCTCATATTAAATTCACGCTTCAAAATATGAGGCAGTCGTGGTTCATCTGGCGGATATTCGGAATTTAATTCAACGTTTTACTTCCTCGTCTTCAAGAATAAATCAGTATCAAAACTAATATTCGTTGGTTAAAAGTTAAATTGATTTGGGTTCTGGTACATATTGAAAGATAGTTCTTGGTCGGACCTCTTATGGCAACGTTCACTGAACTTCTTACAATATGTGTCAGTCATGATTCATCTGGCGGATAAGAAGATTTTAATTCATCGCTCTACTTCATCGTCCTCAAGAATAAATTAGTATTGAAATTATTATAGGTTGGTTCAATGTTCAATGGATTTGGGTTCTGCCTCATATTAAATTCACGCTTCAAAATATGAGGCAGTCGTGGTTCATCTGGCGGATATTCGGAATTTAATTCAACGTTTTACTTCCTCGTCTTCAAGAATAAATCAGTATCAAAATTAATATTCGTTGGTTAAAAGTTAAATTGATTTGGGTTCTGGTACATATTGAAAGATAGTTCTTGGTCGGACCTCTTATGGCAACGTTCACTGAACTTCTTACAATATGTGTCAGTCATGATTCATCTGGCGGATAAGAAGATTTTAATTCATCGCTCTACTTCATCGTCCTCAAGAATAAATTAGTATTGAAATTATTATAGGTTGGTTCAATGTTCAATGGATTTGGGTTCTGCCTCATATTAAATTCACGCTTCAAAATATGAGGCAGTCGTGGTTCATCTGGCGGATATTCGGAATTTAATTCAACGTTTTACTTCCTCGTCTTCAAGAATAAATCAGTATCAAAATTAATATTCGTTGGTTAAAAGTTAAATTGATTTGGGTTCTGGTACATATTGAAAGATAGTTCTTGGTCGGACCTCTTATGGCAACGTTCACTGAACTTCTTACAATATGTGTCAGTCATGATTCATCTGGCGGATAAGAAGATTTCAATTCATCGCTCTACTTCATCGTCCTCAAGAATAAATTAGTAGCGAAATTATTATATGTTGGTTCAATGTTCAATGGATTTGGGTTCTGCCTCATATTAAATTCACGCTTCAAAATATGAGGCAGTCGTGGTTCATCTGGCGGATATTCGGAATTTAATTCAACGTTTTACTTCCTCGTCTTCAAGAATAAATCAGTATCAAAATTAATATTCGTTGGTTAAAAGTTAAATTGATTTGGGTTCTGGTACATATTGAAAGATAGTTCTTGGTCGGACCTCTTATGGCAACGTTCACTGAACTTCTTACAATATGTGTCAGTCATGATTCATCTGGCGGATAAGAAGATTTTAATTCATCGCTCTACTTCATCGTCCTCAAGAATAAATTAGTATTGAAATTATTATAGGTTGGTTCAATGTTCAATGGATTTGGGTTCTGCCTCATATTAAATTCACGCTTCAAAATATGAGGCAGTCGTGGTTCATCTGGCGGATATTCGGAATTTAATTCAACGTTTTACTTCCTCGTCTTCAAGAATAAATCAGTATCAAAATTAATATTCGTTGGTTAAAAGTTAAATTGATTTGGGTTCTGGTACTTATTGAAAGATAGTTCTTGGTCGGACCTCTTATGGCAACGTTCACTGAACTTCTTACAATATGTGTCAGTCATGATTCATCTGGCGGATAAGAAGATTTCAATTCATCGCTCTACTTCATCGTCCTCAAGAATAAATTAGTAGCGAAATTATTATATGTTGGTTCAATGTTCAATGGATTTGGGTTCTGCCTCATATTAAATTCACGCTTCAAAATATGAGGCAGTCGTGGTTCATCTGGCGGATATTCGGAATTTAATTCAACGTTTTACTTCCTCGTCTTCAAGAATAAATCAGTATCAAAATTAATATTCGTTGGTTAAAAGTTAAATTGATTTGGGTTCTGGTACATATTGAAAGATAGTTCTTGGTCGGACCTCTTATGGCAACGTTCACTGAACTTCTTACAATATGTGTCAGTCATGATTCATCTGGCGGATAAGAAGATTTTAATTCATCGCTCTACTTCATCGTCCTCAAGAATAAATTAGTATTGAAATTATTATAGGTTGGTTCAATGTTCAATGGATTTGGGTTCTGCCTCATATTAAATTCACGCTTCAAAATATGAGGCAGTCGTGGTTCATCTGGCGGATATTCGGAATTTAATTCAACGTTTTACTTCCTCGTCTTCAAGAATAAATCAGTATCAAAATTAATATTCGTTGGTTAAAAGTTAAATTGATTTGGGTTCTGGTACATATTGAAAGATAGTTCTTGGTCGGACCTCTTATGGCAACGTTCACTGAACTTCTTACAATATGTGTCAGTCATGATTCATCTGGCGGATAAGAAGATTTTAATTCATCGCTCTACTTCATCGTCCTCAAGAATAAATTAGTATTGAAATTATTATAGGTTGGTTCAATGTTCAATGGATTTGGGTTCTGCCTCATATTAAATTCACGCTTCAAAATATGAGGCAGTCGTGGTTCATCTGGCGGATATTCGGAATTTAATTCAACGTTTTACTTCCTCGTCTTCAAGAATAAATCAGTATCAAAATTAATATTCGTTGGTTAAAAGTTAAATTGATTTGGGTTCTGGTACTTATTGAAAGATAGTTCTTGGTCGGACCTCTTATGGCAACGTTCACTGAACTTCTTACAATATGTGTCAGTCATGATTCATCTGGCGGATAAGAAGATTTCAATTCATCGCTCTACTTCATCGTCCTCAAGAATAAATTAGTAGCGAAATTATTATATGTTGGTTCAATGTTCAATGGATTTGGGTTCTGCCTCATATTAAATTCACGCTTCAAAATATGAGGCAGTCGTGGTTCATCTGGCGGATATTCGGAATTTAATTCAACGTTTTACTTCCTCGTCTTCAAGAATAAATCAGTATCAAAATTAATATTCGTTGGTTAAAAGTTAAATTGATTTGGGTTCTGGTACATATTGAAAGATAGTTCTTGGTCGGACCTCTTATGGCAACGTTCACTGAACTTCTTACAATATGTGTCAGTCATGATTCATCTGGCGGATAAGAAGATTTTAATTCATCGCTCTACTTCATCGTCCTCAAGAATAAATTAGTATTGAAATTATTATAGGTTGGTTCAATGTTCAATGGATTTGGGTTCTGCCTCATATTAAATTCACGCTTCAAAATATGAGGCAGTCGTGGTTCATCTGGCGGATATTCGGAATTTAATTCAACGTTTAACTTCCTCGTCTTCAAGAATAAATCAGTATCAAAATTAATATTCGTTGGTTAAAAGTTAAATTGATTTGGGTTCTGGTACATATTGAAAGATAGTTCTTGGTCGGACCTCTTATGGCAACGTTCACTGAACTTCTTACAATATGTGTCAGTCATGATTCATCTGGCGGATGAGAAGATTTCAATTCATCGCTCTACTTCATCGTCCTCAAGAATAAATTAGTAGCGAAATTATTATATGTTGGTTCAATGTTCAATGGATTTGGGTTCTGCCTCATATTAAATTCACGCTTCAAAATATGAGGCAGTCGTGGTTCATCTGGCGGATATTCGGAATTTAATTCAACGTTTTACTTCCTCGTCTTCAAGAATAAATCAGTATCAAAATTAATATTCGTTGGTTAAAAGTTAAATTGATTTGGGTTCTGGTACATATTGAAAGATAGTTCTTGGTCGGACCTCTTATGGCAACGTTCACTGAACTTCTTACAATATGTGTCAGTCATGATTCATCTGGCGGATAAGAAGATTTTAATTCATCGCTCTACTTCATCGTCCTCAAGAATAAATTAGTATTGAAATTATTATAGGTTGGTTCAATGTTCAATGGATTTGGGTTCTGCCTCATATTAAATTCACGCTTCAAAATATGAGGCAGTCGTGGTTCATCTGGCGGATATTCGGAATTTAATTCAACGTTTTACTTCCTCGTCTTCAAGAATAAATCAGTATCAAAATTAATATTCGTTGGTTAAAAGTTAAATTGATTTGGGTTCTGGTACATATTGAAAGATAGTTCTTGGTCGGACCTCTTATGGCAACGTTCACTGAACTTCTTACAATATGTGTCAGTCATGATTCATCTGGCGGATAAGAAGATTTTAATTCATCGCTCTACTTCATCGTCCTCAAGAATAAATTAGTATTGAAATTATTATAGGTTGGTTCAATGTTCAATGGATTTGGGTTCTGCCTCATATTAAATTCACGCTTCAAAATATGAGGCAGTCGTGGTTCATCTGGCGGATATTCGGAATTTAATTCAACGTTTTACTTCCTCGTCTTCAAGAATAAATCAGTATCAAAACTAATATTCGTTGGTTAAAAGTTAAATTGATTTGGGTTCTGGTACATATTGAAAGATAGTTCTTGGTCGGACCTCTTATGGCAACGTTCACTGAACTTCTTACAATATGTGTCAGTCATGATTCATCTGGCGGATAAGAAGATTTTAATTCATCGCTCTACTTCATCGTCCTCAAGAATAAATTAGTATTGAAATTATTATAGGTTGGTTCAATGTTCAATGGATTTGGGTTCTGCCTCATATTAAATTCACGCTTCAAAATATGAGGCAGTCGTGGTTCATCTGGCGGATATTCGGAATTTAATTCAACGTTTTACTTCCTCGTCTTCAAGAATAAATCAGTATCAAAATTAATATTCGTTGGTTAAAAGTTAAATTGATTTGGGTTCTGGTACATATTGAAAGATAGTTCTTGGTCGGACCTCTTATGGCAACGTTCACTGAACTTCTTACAATATGTGTCAGTCATGATTCATCTGGCGGATAAGAAGATTTTAATTCATCGCTCTACTTCATCGTCCTCAAGAATAAATTAGTATTGAAATTATTATAGGTTGGTTCAATGTTCAATGGATTTGGGTTCTGCCTCATATTAAATTCACGCTTCAAAATATGAGGCAGTCGTGGTTCATCTGGCGGATATTCGGAATTTAATTCAACGTTTTACTTCCTCGTCTTCAAGAATAAATCAGTATCAAAATTAATATTCGTTGGTTAAAAGTTAAATTGATTTGGGTTCTGGTACATATTGAAAGATAGTTCTTGGTCGGACCTCTTATGGCAACGTTCACTGAACTTCTTACAATATGTGTCAGTCATGATTCATCTGGCGGATAAGAAGATTTCAATTCATCGCTCTACTTCATCGTCCTCAAGAATAAATTAGTAGCGAAATTATTATATGTTGGTTCAATGTTCAATGGATTTGGGTTCTGCCTCATATTAAATTCACGCTTCAAAATATGAGGCAGTCGTGGTTCATCTGGCGGATATTCGGAATTTAATTCAACGTTTTACTTCCTCGTCTTCAAGAATAAATCAGTATCAAAATTAATATTCGTTGGTTAAAAGTTAAATTGATTTGGGTTCTGGTACATATTGAAAGATAGTTCTTGGTCGGACCTCTTATGGCAACGTTCACTGAACTTCTTACAATATGTGTCAGTCATGATTCATCTGGCGGATAAGAAGATTTTAATTCATCGCTCTACTTCATCGTCCTCAAGAATAAATTAGTATTGAAATTATTATAGGTTGGTTCAATGTTCAATGGATTTGGGTTCTGCCTCATATTAAATTCACGCTTCAAAATATGAGGCAGTCGTGGTTCATCTGGCGGATATTCGGAATTTAATTCAACGTTTTACTTCCTCGTCTTCAAGAATAAATCAGTATCAAAATTAATATTCGTTGGTTAAAAGTTAAATTGATTTGGGTTCTGGTACATATTGAAAGATAGTTCTTGGTCGGACCTCTTATGGCAACGTTCACTGAACTTCTTACAATATGTGTCAGTCATGATTCATCTGGCGGATAAGAAGATTTTAATTCATCGCTCTACTTCATCGTCCTCAAGAATAAATTAGTATTGAAATTATTATAGGTTGGTTCAATGTTCAATGGATTTGGGTTCTGCCTCATATTAAATTCACGCTTCAAAATATGAGGCAGTCGTGGTTCATCTGGCGGATATTCGGAATTTAATTCAACGTTTTACTTCCTCGTCTTCAAGAATAAATCAGTATCAAAATTAATATTCGTTGGTTAAAAGTTAAATTGATTTGGGTTCTGGTACATATTGAAAGATAGTTCTTGGTCGGACCTCTTATGGCAACGTTCACTGAACTTCTTACAATATGTGTCAGTCATGATTCATCTGGCGGATAAGAAGATTTTAATTCATCGCTCTACTTCATCGTCCTCAAGAATAAATTAGTATTGAAATTATTATAGGTTGGTTCAATGTTCAATGGATTTGGGTTCTGCCTCATATTAAATTCACGCTTCAAAATATGAGGCAGTCGTGGTTCATCTGGCGGATATTCGGAATTTAATTCAACGTTTTACTTCCTCGTCTTCAAGAATAAATCAGTATCAAAATTAATATTCGTTGGTTAAAAGTTAAATTGATTTGGGTTCTGGTACATATTGAAAGATAGTTCTTGGTCGGACCTCTTATGGCAACGTTCACTGAACTTCTTACAATATGTGTCAGTCATGATTCATCTGGCGGATAAGAAGATTTCAATTCATCGCTCTACTTCATCGTCCTCAAGAATAAATTAGTAGCGAAATTATTATATGTTGGTTCAATGTTCAATGGATTTGGGTTCTGCCTCATATTAAATTCACGCTTCAAAATATGAGGCAGTCGTGGTTCATCTGGCGGATATTCGGAATTTAATTCAACGTTTTACTTCCTCGTCTTCAAGAATAAATCAGTATCAAAATTAATATTCGTTGGTTAAAAGTTAAATTGATTTGGGTTCTGGTACATATTGAAAGATAGTTCTTGGTCGGACCTCTTATGGCAACGTTCACTGAACTTCTTACAATATGTGTCAGTCATGATTCATCTGGCGGATAAGAAGATTTTAATTCATCGCTCTACTTCATCGTCCTCAAGAATAAATTAGTATTGAAATTATTATAGGTTGGTTCAATGTTCAATGGATTTGGGTTCTGCCTCATATTAAATTCACGCTTCAAAATATGAGGCAGTCGTGGTTCATCTGGCGGATATTCGGAATTTAATTCAACGTTTTACTTCCTCGTCTTCAAGAATAAATCAGTATCAAAACTAATATTCGTTGGTTAAAAGTTAAATTGATTTGGGTTCTGGTACATATTGAAAGATAGTTCTTGGTCGGACCTCTTATGGCAACGTTCACTGAACTTCTTACAATATGTGTCAGTCATGATTCATCTGGCGGATAAGAAGATTTTAATTCATCGCTCTACTTCATCGTCCTCAAGAATAAATTAGTATTGAAATTATTATAGGTTGGTTCAATGTTCAATGGATTTGGGTTCTGCCTCATATTAAATTCACGCTTCAAAATATGAGGCAGTCGTGGTTCATCTGGCGGATATTCGGAATTTAATTCAACGTTTTACTTCCTCGTCTTCAAGAATAAATCAGTATCAAAAATTATATTCGTTGGTTAAAAGTTAAATTGATTTGGGTTCTGGTACATATTGAAAGATAGTTCTTGGTCGGACCTCTTATGGCAACGTTCACTGAACTTCTTACAATATGTGTCAGTCATGATTCATCTGGCGGATAAGAAGATTTTAATTCATCGCTCTACTTCATCGTCCTCAAGAATAAATTAGTATTGAAATTATTATAGGTTGGTTCAATGTTCAATGGATTTGGGTTCTGCCTCATATTAAATTCACGCTTCAAAATATGAGGCAGTCGTGGTTCATCTGGCGGATATTCGGAATTTAATTCAACGTTTTACTTCCTCGTCTTCAAGAATAAATCAGTATCAAAATTAATATTCGTTGGTTAAAAGTTAAATTGATTTGGGTTCTGGTACATATTGAAAGATAGTTCTTGGTCGGACCTCTTATGGCAACGTTCACTGAACTTCTTACAATATGTGTCAGTCATGATTCATCTGGCGGATAAGAAGATTTTAATTCATCGCTCTACTTCATCGTCCTCAAGAATAAATTAGTATTGAAATTATTATAGGTTGGTTCAATGTTCAATGGATTTGGGTTCTGCCTCATATTAAATTCACGCTTCAAAATATGAGGCAGTCGTGGTTCATCTGGCGGATATTCGGAATTTAATTCAACGTTTTACTTCCTCGTCTTCAAGAATAAATCAGTATCAAAACTAATATTCGTTGGTTAAAAGTTAAATTGATTTGGGTTCTGGTACATATTGAAAGATAGTTCTTGGTCGGACCTCTTATGGCAACGTTCACTGAACTTCTTACAATATGTGTCAGTCATGATTCATCTGGCGGATAAGAAGATTTTAATTCATCGCTCTACTTCATCGTCCTCAAGAATAAATTAGTATTGAAATTATTATAGGTTGGTTCAATGTTCAATGGATTTGGGTTCTGCCTCATATTAAATTCACGCTTCAAAATATGAGGCAGTCGTGGTTCATCTGGCGGATATTCGGAATTTAATTCAACGTTTTACTTCCTCGTCTTCAAGAATAAATCAGTATCAAAATTAATATTCGTTGGTTAAAAGTTAAATTGATTTGGGTTCTGGTACATATTGAAAGATAGTTCTTGGTCGGACCTCTTATGGCAACGTTCACTGAACTTCTTACAATATGTGTCAGTCATGATTCATCTGGCGGATAAGAAGATTTTAATTCATCGCTCTACTTCATCGTCCTCAAGAATAAATTAGTATTGAAATTATTATAGGTTGGTTCAATGTTCAATGGATTTGGGTTCTGCCTCATATTAAATTCACGCTTCAAAATATGAGGCAGTCGTGGTTCATCTGGCGGATATTCGGAATTTAATTCAACGTTTTACTTCCTCGTCTTCAAGAATAAATCAGTATCAAAATTAATATTCGTTGGTTAAAAGTTAAATTGATTTGGGTTCTGGTACATATTGAAAGATAGTTCTTGGTCGGACCTCTTATGGCAACGTTCACTGAACTTCTTACAATATGTGTCAGTCATGATTCATCTGGCGGATAAGAAGATTTCAATTCATCGCTCTACTTCATCGTCCTCAAGAATAAATTAGTAGCGAAATTATTATATGTTGGTTCAATGTTCAATGGATTTGGGTTCTGCCTCATATTAAATTCACGCTTCAAAATATGAGGCAGTCGTGGTTCATCTGGCGGATATTCGGAATTTAATTCAACGTTTTACTTCCTCGTCTTCAAGAATAAATCAGTATCAAAATTAATATTCGTTGGTTAAAAGTTAAATTGATTTGGGTTCTGGTACATATTGAAAGATAGTTCTTGGTCGGACCTCTTATGGCAACGTTCACTGAACTTCTTACAATATGTGTCAGTCATGATTCATCTGGCGGATAAGAAGATTTTAATTCATCGCTCTACTTCATCGTCCTCAAGAATAAATTAGTATTGAAATTATTATAGGTTGGTTCAATGTTCAATGGATTTGGGTTCTGCCTCATATTAAATTCACGCTTCAAAATATGAGGCAGTCGTGGTTCATCTGGCGGATATTCGGAATTTAATTCAACGTTTTACTTCCTCGTCTTCAAGAATAAATCAGTATCAAAATTAATATTCGTTGGTTAAAAGTTAAATTGATTTGGGTTCTGGTACTTATTGAAAGATAGTTCTTGGTCGGACCTCTTATGGCAACGTTCACTGAACTTCTTACAATATGTGTCAGTCATGATTCATCTGGCGGATAAGAAGATTTCAATTCATCGCTCTACTTCATCGTCCTCAAGAATAAATTAGTAGCGAAATTATTATATGTTGGTTCAATGTTCAATGGATTTGGGTTCTGCCTCATATTAAATTCACGCTTCAAAATATGAGGCAGTCGTGGTTCATCTGGCGGATATTCGGAATTTAATTCAACGTTTTACTTCCTCGTCTTCAAGAATAAATCAGTATCAAAATTAATATTCGTTGGTTAAAAGTTAAATTGATTTGGGTTCTGGTACATATTGAAAGATAGTTCTTGGTCGGACCTCTTATGGCAACGTTCACTGAACTTCTTACAATATGTGTCAGTCATGATTCATCTGGCGGATAAGAAGATTTTAATTCATCGCTCTACTTCATCGTCCTCAAGAATAAATTAGTATTGAAATTATTATAGGTTGGTTCAATGTTCAATGGATTTGGGTTCTGCCTCATATTAAATTCACGCTTCAAAATATGAGGCAGTCGTGGTTCATCTGGCGGATATTCGGAATTTAATTCAACGTTTTACTTCCTCGTCTTCAAGAATAAATCAGTATCAAAATTAATATTCGTTGGTTAAAAGTTAAATTGATTTGGGTTCTGGTACATATTGAAAGATAGTTCTTGGTCGGACCTCTTATGGCAACGTTCACTGAACTTCTTACAATATGTGTCAGTCATGATTCATCTGGCGGATAAGAAGATTTTAATTCATCGCTCTACTTCATCGTCCTCAAGAATAAATTAGTATTGAAATTATTATAGGTTGGTTCAATGTTCAATGGATTTGGGTTCTGCCTCATATTAAATTCACGCTTCAAAATATGAGGCAGTCGTGGTTCATCTGGCGGATATTCGGAATTTAATTCAACGTTTTACTTCCTCGTCTTCAAGAATAAATCAGTATCAAAATTAATATTCGTTGGTTAAAAGTTAAATTGATTTGGGTTCTGGTACTTATTGAAAGATAGTTCTTGGTCGGACCTCTTATGGCAACGTTCACTGAACTTCTTACAATATGTGTCAGTCATGATTCATCTGGCGGATAAGAAGATTTCAATTCATCGCTCTACTTCATCGTCCTCAAGAATAAATTAGTAGCGAAATTATTATATGTTGGTTCAATGTTCAATGGATTTGGGTTCTGCCTCATATTAAATTCACGCTTCAAAATATGAGGCAGTCGTGGTTCATCTGGCGGATATTCGGAATTTAATTCAACGTTTTACTTCCTCGTCTTCAAGAATAAATCAGTATCAAAATTAATATTCGTTGGTTAAAAGTTAAATTGATTTGGGTTCTGGTACATATTGAAAGATAGTTCTTGGTCGGACCTCTTATGGCAACGTTCACTGAACTTCTTACAATATGTGTCAGTCATGATTCATCTGGCGGATAAGAAGATTTTAATTCATCGCTCTACTTCATCGTCCTCAAGAATAAATTAGTATTGAAATTATTATAGGTTGGTTCAATGTTCAATGGATTTGGGTTCTGCCTCATATTAAATTCACGCTTCAAAATATGAGGCAGTCGTGGTTCATCTGGCGGATATTCGGAATTTAATTCAACGTTTTACTTCCTCGTCTTCAAGAATAAATCAGTATCAAAATTAATATTCGTTGGTTAAAAGTTAAATTGATTTGGGTTCTGGTACATATTGAAAGATAGTTCTTGGTCGGACCTCTTATGGCAACGTTCACTGAACTTCTTACAATATGTGTCAGTCATGATTCATCTGGCGGATAAGAAGATTTTAATTCATCGCTCTACTTCATCGTCCTCAAGAATAAATTAGTATTGAAATTATTATAGGTTGGTTCAATGTTCAATGGATTTGGGTTCTGCCTCATATTAAATTCACGCTTCAAAATATGAGGCAGTCGTGGTTCATCTGGCGGATATTCGGAATTTAATTCAACGTTTTACTTCCTCGTCTTCAAGAATAAATCAGTATCAAAATTAATATTCGTTGGTTAAAAGTTGAATTGATTTGGGTTCTGGTACATATTGAAAGATAGTTCTTGGTCGGACCTCTTATGGCAACGTTCACTGAACTTCTTACAATATGTGTCAGTCATGATTCATCTGGCGGATAAGAAGATTTTAATTCATCGCTCTACTTCATCGTCCTCAAGAATAAATTAGTATTGAAATTATTATAGGTTGGTTCAATGTTCAATGGATTTGGGTTCTGCCTCATATTAAATTCACGCTTCAAAATATGAGGCAGTCGTGGTTCATCTGGCGGATATTCGGAACTCAATTCAACGTTTTACTTCCTCGTCTTCAAGAATAAATCAGTATCAAAATTAATATTCGTTGGTTAAAAGTTAAATTGATTTGGGTTCTGGTACATATTGAAAGATAGTTCCTGGTCGGACCTCTTATGGCAACGTTCACTGAACTTCTTACAATATGTGTCAGTCATGATTCATCTGGCGGATAAGAAGATTTCAATTCATCGCTCTACTTCATCGTCCTCAAGAATAAATTAGTATTGAAATTATTATAGGTTGGTTCAATGTTCAATGGATTTGGGTTCTGCCTCATATTAAATTCACGCTTCAAAATATGAGGCAGTCGTGGTTCATCTGGCGGATATTCGGAATTTAATTCAACGTTTAACTTCCTCGTCTTCAAGAATAAATCAGTATCAAAATTAATATTCGTTGGTTAAAAGTTAAATTGATTTGGGTTCTGGTACATATTGAAAGATAGTTCTTGGTCGGACCTCTTATGGCAACGTTCACTGAACTTCTTACAATATGTGTCAGTCATGATTCATCTGGCGGATAAGAAGATTTCAATTCATCGCTCTACTTCATCGTCCTCAAGAATAAATTAGTATTGAAATTATTATAGGTTGGTTCAATGTTCAATGGATTTGGGTTCTGCCTCATATTAAATTCACGCTTCAAAATATGAGGCAGTCGTGGTTCATCTGGCGGATATTCGGAATTTAATTCAACGTTTTACTTCCTCGTCTTCAAGAATAAATCAGTATCAAAATTAATATTCGTTGGTTAAAAGTTAAATTGATTTGGGTTCTGGTACATATTGAAAGATAGTTCTTGGTCGGACCTCTTATGGCAACGTTCACTGAACTTCTTACAATATGTGTCAGTCATGATTCATCTGGCGGATAAGAAGATTTCAATTCATCGCTCTACTTCATCGTCCTCAAGAATAAATTAGTATTGAAATTATTATAGGTTGGTTCAATGTTCAATGGATTTGGGTTCTGCCTCATATTAAATTCACGCTTCAAAATATGAGGCAGTCGTGGTTCATCTGGCGGATATTCGGAATTTAATTCAACGTTTTACTTCCTCGTCTTCAAGAATAAATCAGTATCAAAATTAATATTCGTTGGTTAAAAGTTAAATTGATTTGGGTTCTGGTACATATTGAAAGATAGTTCTTGGTCGGACCTCTTATGGCAACGTTCACTGAACTTCTTACAATATGTGTCAGTCATGATTCATCTGGCGGATAAGAAGATTTTAATTCATCGCTCTACTTCATCGTCCTCAAGAATAAATTAGTATTGAAATTATTATAGGTTGGTTCAATGTTCAATGGATTTGGGTTCTGCCTCATATTAAATTCACGCTTCAAAATATGAGGCAGTCGTGGTTCATCTGGCGGATATTCGGAATTTAATTCAACGTTTTACTTCCTCGTCTTCAAGAATAAATCAGTATCAAAATTAATATTCGTTGGTTAAAAGTTAAATTGATTTGGGTTCTGGTACTTATTGAAAGATAGTTCTTGGTCGGACCTCTTATGGCAACGTTCACTGAACTTCTTACAATATGTGTCAGTCATGATTCATCTGGCGGATAAGAAGATTTCAATTCATCGCTCTACTTCATCGTCCTCAAGAATAAATTAGTAGCGAAATTATTATATGTTGGTTCAATGTTCAATGGATTTGGGTTCTGCCTCATATTAAATTCACGCTTCAAAATATGAGGCAGTCGTGGTTCATCTGGCGGATATTCGGAATTTAATTCAACGTTTTACTTCCTCGTCTTCAAGAATAAATCAGTATCAAAATTAATATTCGTTGGTTAAAAGTTAAATTGATTTGGGTTCTGGTACATATTGAAAGATAGTTCTTGGTCGGACCTCTTATGGCAACGTTCACTGAACTTCTTACAATATGTGTCAGTCATGATTCATCTGGCGGATAAGAAGATTTTAATTCATCGCTCTACTTCATCGTCCTCAAGAATAAATTAGTATTGAAATTATTATAGGTTGGTTCAATGTTCAATGGATTTGGGTTCTGCCTCATATTAAATTCACGCTTCAAAATATGAGGCAGTCGTGGTTCATCTGGCGGATATTCGGAATTTAATTCAACGTTTTACTTCCTCGTCTTCAAGAATAAATCAGTATCAAAATTAATATTCGTTGGTTAAAAGTTAAATTGATTTGGGTTCTGGTACATATTGAAAGATAGTTCTTGGTCGGACCTCTTATGGCAACGTTCACTGAACTTCTTACAATATGTGTCAGTCATGATTCATCTGGCGGATAAGAAGATTTTAATTCATCGCTCTACTTCATCGTCCTCAAGAATAAATTAGTATTGAAATTATTATAGGTTGGTTCAATGTTCAATGGATTTGGGTTCTGCCTCATATTAAATTCACGCTTCAAAATATGAGGCAGTCGTGGTTCATCTGGCGGATATTCGGAATTTAATTCAACGTTTTACTTCCTCGTCTTCAAGAATAAATCAGTATCAAAATTAATATTCGTTGGTTAAAAGTTAAATTGATTTGGGTTCTGGTACTTATTGAAAGATAGTTCTTGGTCGGACCTCTTATGGCAACGTTCACTGAACTTCTTACAATATGTGTCAGTCATGATTCATCTGGCGGATAAGAAGATTTCAATTCATCGCTCTACTTCATCGTCCTCAAGAATAAATTAGTAGCGAAATTATTATATGTTGGTTCAATGTTCAATGGATTTGGGTTCTGCCTCATATTAAATTCACGCTTCAAAATATGAGGCAGTCGTGGTTCATCTGGCGGATATTCGGAATTTAATTCAACGTTTTATTTCCTCGTCTTCAAGAATAAATCAGTATCAAAATTAATATTCGTTGGTTAAAAGTTAAATTGATTTGGGTTCTGGTACATATTGAAAGATAGTTCTTGGTCGGACCTCTTATGGCAACGTTCACTGAACTTCTTACAATATGTGTCAGTCATGATTCATCTGGCGGATAAGAAGATTTCAATTCATCGCTCTACTTCATCGTCCTCAAGAATAAATTAGTAGCGAAATTATTATATGTTGGTTCAATGTTCAATGGATTTGGGTTCTGCCTCATATTAAATTCACGCTTCAAAATATGAGGCAGTCGTGGTTCATCTGGCGGATATTCGGAATTTAATTCAACGTTTTACTTCCTCGTCTTCAAGAATAAATCAGTATCAAAATTAATATTCGTTGGTTAAAAGTTAAATTGATTTGGGTTCTGGTACATATTGAAAGATAGTTCTTGGTCGGACCTCTTATGGCAACGTTCACTGAACTTCTTACAATATGTGTCAGTCATGATTCATCTGGCGGATAAGAAGATTTTAATTCATCGCTCTACTTCATCGTCCTCAAGAATAAATTAGTATTGAAATTATTATAGGTTGGTTCAATGTTCAATGGATTTGGGTTCTGCCTCATATTAAATTCACGCTTCAAAATATGAGGCAGCCGTGGTTCATCTGGCGGATATTCGGAATTCAATTCAACGTTTTACTTCCTCGTCTTCAAGAATAAATCAGTATCAAAATTAATATTCGTTGGTTAAAAGTTAAATTGATTTGGGTTCTGGTACATATTGAAAGATAGTTCTTGGTCGGACCTCTTATGGCAACGTTCACTGAACTTCTTACAATATGTGTCAGTCATGATTCATCTGGCGGATAAGAAGATTTTAATTCATCGCTCTACTTCATCGTCCTCAAGAATAAATTAGTATTGAAATTATTATAGGTTGGTTCAATGTTCAATGGATTTGGGTTCTGCCTCATATTAAATTCACGCTTCAAAATATGAGGCAGTCGTGGTTCATCTGGCGGATATTCGGAATTCAATTCAACGTTTTACTTCCTCGTCTTCAAGAATAAATCAGTATCAAAATTAATATTCGTTGGTTAAAAGTTAAAATGATTTGGGTTCTGGTACATATTGAAAGATAGTTCTTGGTCGGACCTCTTATGGCAACGTTCACTGAACTTCTTACAATATGTGTCAGTCATGATTCATCTGGCGGATAAGAAGATTTTAATTCATCGCTCTACTTCATCGTCCTCAAGAATAAATTAGTATTGAAATTATTATAGGTTGGTTCAATGTTCAATGGATTTGGGTTCTGCCTCATATTAAATTCACGCTTCAAAATATGAGGCAGTCGTGGTTCATCTGGCGGATATTCGGAACTCAATTCAACGTTTTACTTCCTCGTCTTCAAGAATAAATCAGTATCAAAATTAATATTCGTTGGTTAAAAGTTAAATTGATTTGGGTTCTGGTACATATTGAAAGATAGTTCTTGGTCGGACCTCTTATGGCAACGTTCACTGAACTTCTTACAATATGTGTCAGTCATGATTCATCTGGCGGATAAGAAGATTTCAATTCATCGCTCTACTTCATCGTCCTCAAGAATAAATTAGTATTGAAATTATTATAGGTTGGTTCAATGTTCAATGGATTTGGGTTCTGCCTCATATTAAATTCACGCTTCAAAATATGAGGCAGTCGTGGTTCATCTGGCGGATATTCGGAATTTAATTCAACGTTTAACTTCCTCGTCTTCAAGAATAAATCAGTATCAAAATTAATATTCGTTGGTTAAAAGTTAAATTGATTTGGGTTCTGGTACATATTGAAAGATAGTTCTTGGTCGGACCTCTTATGGCAACGTTCACTGAACTTCTTACAATATGTGTCAGTCATGATTCATCTGGCGGATAAGAAGATTTCAATTCATCGCTCTACTTCATCGTCCTCAAGAATAAATTAGTATTGAAATTATTATAGGTTGGTTCAATGTTCAATGGATTTGGGTTCTGCCTCATATTAAATTCACGCTTCAAAATATGAGGCAGTCGTGGTTCATCTGGCGGATATTCGGAATTTAATTCAACGTTTTACTTCCTCGTCTTCAAGAATAAATCAGTATCAAAATTAATATTCGTTGGTTAAAAGTTAAATTGATTTGGGTTCTGGTACATATTGAAAGATAGTTCTTGGTCGGACCTCTTATGGCAACGTTCACTGAACTTCTTACAATATGTGTCAGTCATGATTCATCTGGCGGATAAGAAGATTTCAATTCATCGCTCTACTTCATCGTCCTCAAGAATAAATTAGTATTGAAATTATTATAGGTTGGTTCAATGTTCAATGGATTTGGGTTCTGCCTCATATTAAATTCACGCTTCAAAATATGAGGCAGTCGTGGTTCATCTGGCGGATATTCGGAATTTAATTCAACGTTTTACTTCCTCGTCTTCAAGAATAAATCAGTATCAAAATTAATATTCGTTGGTTAAAAGTTAAATTGATTTGGGTTCTGGTACATATTGAAAGATAGTTCTTGGTCGGACCTCTTATGGCAACGTTCACTGAACTTCTTACAATATGTGTCAGTCATGATTCATCTGGCGGATAAGAAGATTTCAATTCATCGCTCTACTTCATCGTCCTCAAGAATAAATTAGTATTGAAATTATTATAGGTTGGTTCAATGTTCAATGGATTTGGGTTCTGCCTCATATTAAATTCACGCTTCAAAATATGAGGCAGTCGTGGTTCATCTGGCGGATATTCGGAATTTAATTCAACGTTTAACTTCCTCGTCTTCAAGAATAAATCAGTATCAAAATTAATATTCGTTGGTTAAAAGTTAAATTGATTTGGGTTCTGGTACATATTGAAAGATAGTTCTTGGTCGGACCTCTTATGGCAACGTTCACTGAACTTCTTACAATATGTGTCAGTCATGATTCATCTGGCGGATAAGAAGATTTCAATTCATCGCTCTACTTCATCGTCCTCAAGAATAAATTAGTATTGAAATTATTATAGGTTGGTTCAATGTTCAATGGATTTGGGTTCTGCCTCATATTAAATTCACGCTTCAAAATATGAGGCAGTCGTGGTTCATCTGGCGGATATTCGGAATTTAATTCAACGTTTAACTTCCTCGTCTTCAAGAATAAATCAGTATCAAAATTAATATTCGTTGGTTAAAAGTTAAATTGATTTGGGTTCTGGTACATATTGAAAGATAGTTCTTGGTCGGACCTCTTATGGCAACGTTCACTGAACTTCTTACAATATGTGTCAGTCATGATTCATCTGGCGGATAAGAAGATTTCAATTCATCGCTCTACTTCATCGTCCTCAAGAATAAATTAGTATTGAAATTATTAAAGGTTGGTTCAATGTTCAATGGATTTGGGTTCTGCCTCATATTAAATTCACGCTTCAAAATATGAGGCAGTCGTGGTTCATCTGGCGGATATTCGGAATTTAATTCAACGTTTAACTTCCTCGTCTTCAAGAATAAATCAGTATCAAAATTAATATTCGTTGGTTAAAAGTTAAATTGATTTGGGTTCTGGTACATATTGAAAGATAGTTCTTGGTCGGACCTCTTATGGCAACGTTCACTGAACTTCTTACAATATGTGTCAGTCATGATTCATCTGGCGGATAAGAAGATTTCAATTCATCGCTCTACTTCATCGTCCTCAAGAATAAATTAGTATTGAAATTATTATAGGTTGGTTCAATGTTCAATGGATTTGGGTTCTGCCTCATATTAAATTCACGCTTCAAAATATGAGGCAGTCGTGGTTCATCTGGCGGATATTCGGAATTTAATTCAACGTTTAACTTCCTCGTCTTCAAGAATAAATCAGTATCAAAATTAATATTCGTTGGTTAAAAGTTAAATTGATTTGGGTTCTGGTACATATTGAAAGATAGTTCTTGGTCGGACCTCTTATGGCAACGTTCACTGAACTTCTTACAATATGTGTCAGTCATGATTCATCTGGCGGATAAGAAGATTTCAATTCATCGCTCTACTTCATCGTCCTCAAGAATAAATTAGTATTGAAATTATTATAGGTTGGTTCAATGTTCAATGGATTTGGGTTCTGCCTCATATTAAATTCACGCTTCAAAATATGAGGCAGTCGTGGTTCATCTGGCGGATATTCGGAATTTAATTCAACGTTTAACTTCCTCGTCTTCAAGAATAAATCAGTATCAAAATTAATATTCGTTGGTTAAAAGTTAAATTGATTTGGGTTCTGGTACATATTGAAAGATAGTTCTTGGTCGGACCTCTTATGGCAACGTTCACTGAACTTCTTACAATATGTGTCAGTCATGATTCATCTGGCGGATAAGAAGATTTCAATTCATCGCTCTACTTCATCGTCCTCAAGAATAAATTAGTATTGAAATTATTAAAGGTTGGTTCAATGTTCAATGGATTTGGGTTCTGCCTCATATTAAATTCACGCTTCAAAATATGAGGCAGTCGTGGTTCATCTGGCGGATATTCGGAATTTAATTCAACGTTTAACTTCCTCGTCTTCAAGAATAAATCAGTATCAAAATTAATATTCGTTGGTTAAAAGTTAAATTGATTTGGGTTCTGGTACATATTGAAAGATAGTTCTTGGTCGGACCTCTTATGGCAACGTTCACTGAACTTCTTACAATATGTGTCAGTCATGATTCATCTGGCGGATAAGAAGATTTCAATTCATCGCTCTACTTCATCGTCCTCAAGAATAAATTAGTATTGAAATTATTATAGGTTGGTTCAATGTTCAATGGATTTGGGTTCTGCCTCATATTAAATTCACGCTTCAAAATATGAGGCAGTCGTGGTTCATCTGGCGGATATTCGGAATTTAATTCAACGTTTAACTTCCTCGTCTTCAAGAATAAATCAGTATCAAAATTAATATTCGTTGGTTAAAAGTTAAATTGATTTGGGTTCTGGTACATATTGAAAGATAGTTCTTGGTCGGACCTCTTATGGCAACGTTCACTGAACTTCTTACAATATGTGTCAGTCATGATTCATCTGGCGGATAAGAAGATTTCAATTCATCGCTCTACTTCATCGTCCTCAAGAATAAATTAGTATTGAAATTATTAAAGGTTGGTTCAATGTTCAATGGATTTGGGTTCTGCCTCATATTAAATTCACGCTTCAAAATATGAGGCAGTCGTGGTTCATCTGGCGGATATTCGGAATTTAATTCAACGTTTAACTTCCTCGTCTTCAAGAATAAATCAGTATCAAAATTAATATTCGTTGGTTAAAAGTTAAATTGATTTGGGTTCTGGTACATATTGAAAGATAGTTCTTGGTCGGACCTCTTATGGCAACGTTCACTGAACTTCTTACAATATGTGTCAGTCATGATTCATCTGGCGGATAAGAAGATTTCAATTCATCGCTCTACTTCATCGTCCTCAAGAATAAATTAGTATTGAAATTATTATAGGTTGGTTCAATGTTCAATGGATTTGGGTTCTGCCTCATATTAAATTCACGCTTCAAAATATGAGGCAGTCGTGGTTCATCTGGCGGATATTCGGAATTTAATTCAACGTTTAACTTCCTCGTCTTCAAGAATAAATCAGTATCAAAATTAATATTCGTTGGTTAAAAGTTAAATTGATTTGGGTTCTGGTACATATTGAAAGATAGTTCTTGGTCGGACCTCTTATGGCAACGTTCACTGAACTTCTTACAATATGTGTCAGTCATGATTCATCTGGCGGATAAGAAGATTTCAATTCATCGCTCTACTTCATCGTCCTCAAGAATAAATTAGTATTGAAATTATTATAGGTTGGTTCAATGTTCAATGGATTTGGGTTCTGCCTCATATTAAATTCACGCTTCAAAATATGAGGCAGTCGTGGTTCATCTGGCGGATATTCGGAATTTAATTCAACGTTTAACTTCCTCGTCTTCAAGAATAAATCAGTATCAAAATTAATATTCGTTGGTTAAAAGTTAAATTGATTTGGGTTCTGGTACATATTGAAAGATAGTTCTTGGTCGGACCTCTTATGGCAACGTTCACTGAACTTCTTACAATATGTGTCAGTCATGATTCATCTGGCGGATAAGAAGATTTCAATTCATCGCTCTACTTCATCGTCCTCAAGAATAAATTAGTATTGAAATTATTATAGGTTGGTTCAATGTTCAATGGATTTGGGTTCTGCCTCATATTAAATTCACGCTTCAAAATATGAGGCAGTCGTGGTTCATCTGGCGGATATTCGGAATTTAATTCAACGTTTAACTTCCTCGTCTTCAAGAATAAATCAGTATCAAAATTAATATTCGTTGGTTAAAAGTTAAATTGATTTGGGTTCTGGTACATATTGAAAGATAGTTCTTGGTCGGACCTCTTATGGCAACGTTCACTGAACTTCTTACAATATGTGTCAGTCATGATTCATCTGGCGGATAAGAAGATTTCAATTCATCGCTCTACTTCATCGTCCTCAAGAATAAATTAGTATTGAAATTATTATAGGTTGGTTCAATGTTCAATGGATTTGGGTTCTGCCTCATATTAAATTCACGCTTCAAAATATGAGGCAGTCGTGGTTCATCTGGCGGATATTCGGAATTTAATTCAACGTTTAACTTCCTCGTCTTCAAGAATAAATCAGTATCAAAATTAATATTCGTTGGTTAAAAGTTAAATTGATTTGGGTTCTGGTACATATTGAAAGATAGTTCTTGGTCGGACCTCTTATGGCAACGTTCACTGAACTTCTTACAATATGTGTCAGTCATGATTCATCTGGCGGATAAGAAGATTTCAATTCATCGCTCTACTTCATCGTCCTCAAGAATAAATTAGTATTGAAATTATTAAAGGTTGGTTCAATGTTCAATGGATTTGGGTTCTGCCTCATATTAAATTCACGCTTCAAAATATGAGGCAGTCGTGGTTCATCTGGCGGATATTCGGAATTTAATTCAACGTTTAACTTCCTCGTCTTCAAGAATAAATCAGTATCAAAATTAATATTCGTTGGTTAAAAGTTAAATTGATTTGGGTTCTGGTACATATTGAAAGATAGTTCTTGGTCGGACCTCTTATGGCAACGTTCACTGAACTTCTTACAATATGTGTCAGTCATGATTCATCTGGCGGATAAGAAGATTTCAATTCATCGCTCTACTTCATCGTCCTCAAGAATAAATTAGTATTGAAATTATTATAGGTTGGTTCAATGTTCAATGGATTTGGGTTCTGCCTCATATTAAATTCACGCTTCAAAATATGAGGCAGTCGTGGTTCATCTGGCGGATATTCGGAATTTAATTCAACGTTTAACTTCCTCGTCTTCAAGAATAAATCAGTATCAAAATTAATATTCGTTGGTTAAAAGTTAAATTGATTTGGGTTCTGGTACATATTGAAAGATAGTTCTTGGTCGGACCTCTTATGGCAACGTTCACTGAACTTCTTACAATATGTGTCAGTCATGATTCATCTGGCGGATAAGAAGATTTCAATTCATCGCTCTACTTCATCGTCCTCAAGAATAAATTAGTATTGAAATTATTATAGGTTGGTTCAATGTTCAATGGATTTGGGTTCTGCCTCATATTAAATTCACGCTTCAAAATATGAGGCAGTCGTGGTTCATCTGGCGGATATTCGGAATTTAATTCAACGTTTAACTTCCTCGTCTTCAAGAATAAATCAGTATCAAAATTAATATTCGTTGGTTAAAAGTTAAATTGATTTGGGTTCTGGTACATATTGAAAGATAGTTCTTGGTCGGACCTCTTATGGCAACGTTCACTGAACTTCTTACAATATGTGTCAGTCATGATTCATCTGGCGGATAAGAAGATTTCAATTCATCGCTCTACTTCATCGTCCTCAAGAATAAATTAGTATTGAAATTATTATAGGTTGGTTCAATGTTCAATGGATTTGGGTTCTGCCTCATATTAAATTCACGCTTCAAAATATGAGGCAGTCGTGGTTCATCTGGCGGATATTCGGAATTTAATTCAACGTTTAACTTCCTCGTCTTCAAGAATAAATCAGTATCAAAATTAATATTCGTTGGTTAAAAGTTAAATTGATTTGGGTTCTGGTACATATTGAAAGATAGTTCTTGGTCGGACCTCTTATGGCAACGTTCACTGAACTTCTTACAATATGTGTCAGTCATGATTCATCTGGCGGATAAGAAGATTTCAATTCATCGCTCTACTTCATCGTCCTCAAGAATAAATTAGTATTGAAATTATTATAGGTTGGTTCAATGTTCAATGGATTTGGGTTCTGCCTCATATTAAATTCACGCTTCAAAATATGAGGCAGTCGTGGTTCATCTGGCGGATATTCGGAATTTAATTCAACGTTTAACTTCCTCGTCTTCAAGAATAAATCAGTATCAAAATTAATATTCGTTGGTTAAAAGTTAAATTGATTTGGGTTCTGGTACATATTGAAAGATAGTTCTTGGTCGGACCTCTTATGGCAACGTTCACTGAACTTCTTACAATATGTGTCAGTCATGATTCATCTGGCGGATAAGAAGATTTCAATTCATCGCTCTACTTCATCGTCCTCAAGAATAAATTAGTATTGAAATTATTATAGGTTGGTTCAATGTTCAATGGATTTGGGTTCTGCCTCATATTAAATTCACGCTTCAAAATATGAGGCAGTCGTGGTTCATCTGGCGGATATTCGGAATTTAATTCAACGTTTAACTTCCTCGTCTTCAAGAATAAATCAGTATCAAAATTAATATTCGTTGGTTAAAAGTTAAATTGATTTGGGTTCTGGTACATATTGAAAGATAGTTCTTGGTCGGACCTCTTATGGCAACGTTCACTGAACTTCTTACAATATGTGTCAGTCATGATTCATCTGGCGGATAAGAAGATTTCAATTCATCGCTCTACTTCATCGTCCTCAAGAATAAATTAGTATTGAAATTATTATAGGTTGGTTCAATGTTCAATGGATTTGGGTTCTGCCTCATATTAAATTCACGCTTCAAAATATGAGGCAGTCGTGGTTCATCTGGCGGATATTCGGAATTTAATTCAACGTTTAACTTCCTCGTCTTCAAGAATAAATCAGTATCAAAATTAATATTCGTTGGTTAAAAGTTAAATTGATTTGGGTTCTGGTACATATTGAAAGATAGTTCTTGGTCGGACCTCTTATGGCAACGTTCACTGAACTTCTTACAATATGTGTCAGTCATGATTCATCTGGCGGATAAGAAGATTTCAATTCATCGCTCTACTTCATCGTCCTCAAGAATAAATTAGTATTGAAATTATTATAGGTTGGTTCAATGTTCAATGGATTTGGGTTCTGCCTCATATTAAATTCACGCTTCAAAATATGAGGCAGTCGTGGTTCATCTGGCGGATATTCGGAATTTAATTCAACGTTTAACTTCCTCGTCTTCAAGAATAAATCAGTATCAAAATTAATATTCGTTGGTTAAAAGTTAAATTGATTTGGGTTCTGGTACATATTGAAAGATAGTTCTTGGTCGGACCTCTTATGGCAACGTTCACTGAACTTCTTACAATATGTGTCAGTCATGATTCATCTGGCGGATAAGAAGATTTCAATTCATCGCTCTACTTCATCGTCCTCAAGAATAAATTAGTATTGAAATTATTATAGGTTGGTTCAATGTTCAATGGATTTGGGTTCTGCCTCATATTAAATTCACGCTTCAAAATATGAGGCAGTCGTGGTTCATCTGGCGGATATTCGGAATTTAATTCAACGTTTAACTTCCTCGTCTTCAAGAATAAATCAGTATCAAAATTAATATTCGTTGGTTAAAAGTTAAATTGATTTGGGTTCTGGTACATATTGAAAGATAGTTCTTGGTCGGACCTCTTATGGCAACGTTCACTGAACTTCTTACAATATGTGTCAGTCATGATTCATCTGGCGGATAAGAAGATTTCAATTCATCGCTCTACTTCATCGTCCTCAAGAATAAATTAGTATTGAAATTATTATAGGTTGGTTCAATGTTCAATGGATTTGGGTTCTGCCTCATATTAAATTAACGCTTCAAAATATGAGGCAGTCGTGGTTCATCTGGCGGATATTCGGAATTTAATTCAACGTTTTACTTCCTCGTCTTCAAGAATAAATCAGTATCAAAATTAATATTCGTTGGTTAAAAGTTAAATTGATTTGGGTTCTGGTACATATTGAAAGATAGTTCTTGGTCGGACCTCTTATGGCAACGTTCACTGAACTTCTTACAATATGTGTCAGTCATGATTCATCTGGCGGATAAGAAGATTTCAATTCATCGCTCTACTTCATCGTCCTCAAGAATAAATTAGTATTGAAATTATTATAGGTTGGTTCAATGTTCAATGGATTTGGGTTCTGCCTCATATTAAATTAACGCTTCAAAATATGAGGCAGTCGTGGTTCATCTGGCGGATATTCGGAATTTAATTCAACGTTTTACTTCCTCGTCTTCAAGAATAAATCAGTATCAAAATTAATATTCGTTGGTTAAAAGTTAAATTGATTTGGGTTCTGGTACATATTGAAAGATAGTTCTTGGTCGGACCTCTTATGGCAACGTTCACTGAACTTCTTACAATATGTGTCAGTCATGATTCATCTGGCGGATAAGAAGATTTCAATTCATCGCTCTACTTCATCGTCCTCAAGAATAAATTAGTATTGAAATTATTATAGGTTGGTTCAATGTTCAATGGATTTGGGTTCTGCCTCATATTAAATTAACGCTTCAAAATATGAGGCAGTCGTGGTTCATCTGGCGGATATTCGGAATTTAATTCAACGTTTTACTTCCTCGTCTTCAAGAATAAATCAGTATCAAAATTAATATTCGTTGGTTAAAAGTTAAATTGATTTGGGTTCTGGTACATATTGAAAGATAGTTCTTGGTCGGACCTCTTATGGCAACGTTCACTGAACTTCTTACAATATGTGTCAGTCATGATTCATCTGGCGGATAAGAAGATTTCAATTCATCGCTCTACTTCATCGTCCTCAAGAATAAATTAGTATTGAAATTATTATAGGTTGGTTCAATGTTCAATGGATTTGGGTTCTGCCTCATATTGAATTAACGCTTCAAAATATGAGGCAGTCGTGGTTCATCTGGCGGATATTCGGAATTTAATTCAACGTTTTACTTCCTCGTCTTCAAGAATAAATCAGTATCAAAATTAATATTCGTTGGTTAAAAGTTAAATTGATTTGGGTTCTGGTACATATTGAAAGATAGTTCTTGGTCGGACCTCTTATGGCAACGTTCACTGAACTTCTTACAATATGTGTCAGTCATGATTCATCTGGCGGATAAGAAGATTTCAATTCATCGCTCTACTTCATCGTCCTCAAGAATAAATTAGTAGCGAAATTATTATATGTTGGTTCAATGTTCAATGGATTTGGGTTCTGCCTCATATTAAATTAACGCTTCAAAATATGAGGCAGTCGTGGTTCATCTGGCGGATATTCGGAATTTAATTCAACGTTTTACTTCCTCGTCTTCAAGAATAAATCAGTATCAAAATTAATATTCGTTGGTTAAAAGTTAAATTGATTTGGGTTCTGGTACATATTGAAAGATAGTTCTTGGTCGGACCTCTTATGGCAACGTTCACTGAACTTCTTACAATATGTGTCAGTCATGATTCATCTGGCGGATAAGAAGATTTCAATTCATCGCTCTACTTCATCGTCCTCAAGAATAAATTAGTATTGAAATTATTATAGGTTGGTTCAATGTTCAATGGATTTGGGTTCTGCCTCATATTAAATTAACGCTTCAAAATATGAGGCAGTCGTGGTTCATCTGGCGGATATTAGGAATTTAATTCAACGTTTTACTTCCTCGTCTTCAAGAATAAATCAGTATCAAAATTAATATTCGTTGGTTAAAAGTTAAATTGATTTGGGTTCTGGTACATATTGAAAGATAGTTCTTGGTCGGACCTCTTATGGCAACGTTCACTGAACTTCTTACAATATGTGTCAGTCATGATTCATCTGGCGGATAAGAAGATTTCAATTCATCGCTCTACTTCATCGTCCTCAAGAATAAATTAGTAGCGAAATTATTATATGTTGGTTCAATGTTCAATGGATTTGGGTTCTGCCTCATATTAAATTCACGCTTCAAAATATGAGGCAGTCGTGGTTCATCTGGCGGATATTCGGAATTTAATTCAACGTTTTACTTCCTCGTCTTCAAGAATAAATCAGTATCAAAATTAATATTCGTTGGTTAAAAGTTAAATTGATTTGGGTTCTGGTACATATTGAAAGATAGTTCTTGGTCGGACCTCTTATGGCAACGTTCACTGAACTTCTTACAATATGTGTCAGTCATGATTCATCTGGCGGATAAGAAGATTTCAATTCATCGCTCTACTTCATCGTCCTCAAGAATAAATTAGTAGCGAAATTATTATATGTTGGTTCAATGTTCAATGGATTTGGGTTCTGCCTCATATTAAATTCACGCTTCAAAATATGAGGCAGTCGTGGTTCATCTGGCGGATATTCGGAATTTAATTCAACGTTTAACTTCCTCGTCTTCAAGAATAAATCAGTATCAAAATTAATATTCGTTGGTTAAAAGTTAAATTGATTTGGGTTCTGGTACATATTGAAAGATAGTTCTTGGTCGGACCTCTTATGGCAACGTTCACTGAACTTCTTACAATATGTGTCAGTCATGATTCATCTGGCGGATAAGAAGATTTCAATTCATCGCTCTACTTCATCGTCCTCAAGAATAAATTAGTATTGAAATTATTAAAGGTTGGTTCAATGTTCAATGGATTTGGGTTCTGCCTCATATTAAATTCACGCTTCAAAATATGAGGCAGTCGTGGTTCATCTGGCGGATATTCGGAATTTAATTCAACGTTTAACTTCCTCGTCTTCAAGAATAAATCAGTATCAAAATTAATATTCGTTGGTTAAAAGTTAAATTGATTTGGGTTCTGGCACATATTGAAAGATAGTTCTTGGTCGGACCTCTTATGGCAACGTTCACTGAACTTCTTACAATATGTGTCAGTCATGATTCATCTGGCGGATAAGAAGATTTCAATTCATCGCTCTACTTCATCGTCCTCAAGAATAAATTAGTATTGAAATTATTATAGGTTGGTTCAATGTTCAATGGATTTGGGTTCTGCCTCATATTAAATTCACGCTTCAAAATATGTGGCAGTCGTGGTTCATCTGGCGGATATTCGGAATTTAATTCAACGTTTTACTTCCTCGTCTTCAAGAATAAATCAGTATCAAAATTAATATTCGTTGGTTAAAAGTTAAATTGATTTGGGTTCTGGTACATATTGAAAGATAGTTCTTGGTCGGACCTCTTATGGCAACGTTCACTGAACTTCTTACAATATGTGTCAGTCATGATTCATCTGGCGGATAAGAAGATTTCAATTCATCGCTCTACTTCATCGTCCTCAAGAATAAATTAGTAGCGAAATTATTATATGTTGGTTCAATGTTCAATGGATTTGGGTTCTGCCTCATATTAAATTCACGCTTCAAAATATGAGGCAGTCGTGGTTCATCTGGCGGATATTCGGAATTTAATTCAACGTTTTACTTCCTCGTCTTCAAGAATAAATCAGTATCAAAATTAATATTCGTTGGTTAAAAGTTAAATTGATTTGGGTTCTGGTACATATTGAAAGATAGTTCTTGGTCGGACCTCTTATGGCAACGTTCACTGAACTTCTTACAATATGTGTCAGTCATGATTCATCTGGCGGATAAGAAGATTTCAATTCATCGCTCTACTTCATCGTCCTCAAGAATAAATTAGTATTGAAATTATTATAGGTTGGTTCAATGTTCAATGGATTTGGGTTCTGCCTCATATTAAATTCACGCTTCAAAATATGTGGCAGTCGTGGTTCATCTGGCGGATATTCGGAATTTAATTCAACGTTTTACTTCCTCGTCTTCAAGAATAAATCAGTATCAAAATTAATATTCGTTGGTTAAAAAATAAATTGATTTGGGTTCTGGTACATATTGAAAGATAGTTCTTGGTCGGACCTCTTATGGCAACGTTCACTGAACTTCTTACAATATGTGTCAGTCATGATTCATCTGGCGGATAAGAAGATTTCAATTCATCGCTCTACTTCATCGTCCTCAAGAATAAATTAGTATTGAAATTATTATAGGTTGGTTCAATGTTCAATGGATTTGGGTTCTGCCTCATATTAAATTCACGCTTCAAAATATGTGGCAGTCGTGGTTCATCTGGCGGATATTCGGAATTTAATTCAACGTTTTACTTCCTCGTCTTCAAGAATAAATCAGTATCAAAATTAATATTCGTTGGTTAAAAGTTAAATTGATTTGGGTTCTGGTACATATTGAGAGATAGTTCTTGGTCGGACCTCTTATGGCAACGTTCACTGAACTTCTTACAATATGTGTCAGTCATGATTCATCTGGCGGATAAGAAGATTTCAATTCATCGCTCTACTTCATCGTCCTCAAGAATAAATTAGTATTGAAATTATTATAGGTTGGTTCAATGTTCAATGGATTTGGGTTCTGCCTCATATTAAATTCACGCTTCAAAATATGTGGCAGTCGTGGTTCATCTGGCGGATATTCGGAATTTAATTCAACGTTTTACTTCCTCGTCTTCAAGAATAAATCAGTATCAAAATTAATATTCGTTGGTTAAAAAATAAATTGATTTGGGTTCTGGTACATATTGAAAGATAGTTCTTGGTCGGACCTCTTATGGCAACGTTCACTGAACTTCTTACAATATGTGTCAGTCATGATTCATCTGGCGGATAAGAAGATTTCAATTCATCGCTCTACTTCATCGTCCTCAAGAATAAATTAGTATTGAAATTATTATAGGTTGGTTCAATGTTCAATGGATTTGGGTTCTGCCTCATATTAAATTCACGCTTCAAAATATGTGGCAGTCGTGGTTCATCTGGCGGATATTCGGAATTTAATTCAACGTTTTACTTCCTCGTCTTCAAGAATAAATCAGTATCAAAATTAATATTCGTTGGTTAAAAGTTAAATTGATTTGGGTTCTGGTACATATTGAGAGATAGTTCTTGGTCGGACCTCTTATGGCAACGTTCACTGAACTTCTTACAATATGTGTCAGTCATGATTCATCTGGCGGATAAGAAGATTTCAATTCATCGCTCTACTTCATCGTCCTCAAGAATAAATTAGTATTGAAATTATTATAGGTTGGTTCAATGTTCAATGGATTTGGGTTCTGCCTCATATTAAATTCACGCTTCAAAATATGTGGCAGTCGTGGTTCATCTGGCGGATATTCGGAATTTAATTCAACGTTTTACTTCCTCGTCTTCAAGAATAAATCAGTATCAAAATTAATATTCGTTGGTTAAAAGTTAAATTGATTTGGGTTCTGGTACATATTGAAAGATAGTTCTTGGTCGGACCTCTTATGGCAACGTTCACTGAACTTCTTACAATATGTGTCAGTCATGATTCATCTGGCGGATAAGAAGATTTCAATTCATCGCTCTACTTCATCGTCCTCAAGAATAAATTAGTATTGAAATTATTATAGGTTGGTTCAATGTTCAATGGATTTGGGTTCTGCCTCATATTAAATTCACGCTTCAAAATATGTGGCAGTCGTGGTTCATCTGGCGGATATTCGGAATTTAATTCAACGTTTTACTTCCTCGTCTTCAAGAATAAATCAGTATCAAAATTAATATTCGTTGGTTAAAAGTTAAATTGATTTGGGTTCTGGTACATATTGAAAGATAGTTCTTGGTCGGACCTCTTATGGCAACGTTCACTGAACTTCTTACAATATGTGTCAGTCATGATTCATCTGGCGGATAAGAAGATTTCAATTCATCGCTCTACTTCATCGTCCTCAAGAATAAATTAGTATTGAAATTATTATAGGTTGGTTCAATGTTCAATGGATTTGGGTTCTGCCTCATATTAAATTCACGCTTCAAAATATGTGGCAGTCGTGGTTCATCTGGCGGATATTCGGAATTTAATTCAACGTTTTACTTCCTCGTCTTCAAGAATAAATCAGTATCAAAATTAATATTCGTTGGTTAAAAGTTAAATTGATTTGGGTTCTGGTACATATTGAAAGATAGTTCTTGGTCGGACCTCTTATGGCAACGTTCACTGAACTTCTTACAATATGTGTCAGTCATGATTCATCTGGCGGATAAGAAGATTTCAATTCATCGCTCTACTTCATCGTCCTCAAGAATAAATTAGTATTGAAATTATTATAGGTTGGTTCAATGTTCAATGGATTTGGGTTCTGCCTCATATTAAATTCACGCTTCAAAATATGTGGCAGTCGTGGTTCATCTGGCGGATATTCGGAATTTAATTCAACGTTTTACTTCCTCGTCTTCAAGAATAAATCAGTATCAAAATTAATATTCGTTGGTTAAAAGTTAAATTGATTTGGGTTCTGGTACATATTGAAAGATAGTTCTTGGTCGGACCTCTTATGGCAACGTTCACTGAACTTCTTACAATATGTGTCAGTCATGATTCATCTGGCGGATAAGAAGATTTCAATTCATCGCTCTACTTCATCGTCCTCAAGAATAAATTAGTATTGAAATTATTATAGGTTGGTTCAATGTTCAATGGATTTGGGTTCTGCCTCATATTAAATTCACGCTTCAAAATATGTGGCAGTCGTGGTTCATCTGGCGGATATTCGGAATTTAATTCAACGTTTTACTTCCTCGTCTTCAAGAATAAATCAGTATCAAAATTAATATTCGTTGGTTAAAAGTTAAATTGATTTGGGTTCTGGTACATATTGAAAGATAGTTCTTGGTCGGACCTCTTATGGCAACGTTCACTGAACTTCTTACAATATGTGTCAGTCATGATTCATCTGGCGGATAAGAAGATTTCAATTCATCGCTCTACTTCATCGTCCTCAAGAATAAATTAGTAGCGAAATTATTATATGTTGGTTCAATGTTCAATGGATTTGGGTTCTGCCTCATATTAAATTAACGCTTCAAAATATGAGGCAGTCGTGGTTCATCTGGCGGATATTCGGAATTTAATTCAACGTTTTACTTCCTCGTCTTCAAGAATAAATCAGTATCAAAATTAATATTCGTTGGTTAAAAGTTAAATTGATTTGGGTTCTGGTACATATTGAAAGATAGTTCTTGGTCGGACCTCTTATGGCAACGTTCACTGAACTTCTTACAATATGTGTCAGTCATGATTCATCTGGCGGATAAGAAGATTTCAATTCATCGCTCTACTTCATCGTCCTCAAGAATAAATTAGTAGCGAAATTATTATATGTTGGTTCAATGTTCAATGGATTTGGGTTCTGCCTCATATTAAATTCACGCTTCAAAATATGAGGCAGTCGTGGTTCATCTGGCGGATATTCGGAATTTAATTCAACGTTTTACTTCCTCGTCTTCAAGAATAAATCAGTATCAAAATTAATATTCGTTGGTTAAAAGTTAAATTGATTTGGGTTCTGGTACATATTGAAAGATAGTTCTTGGTCGGACCTCTTATGGCAACGTTCACTGAACTTCTTACAATATGTGTCAGTCATGATTCATCTGGCGGATAAGAAGATTTCAATTCATCGCTCTACTTCATCGTCCTCAAGAATAAATTAGTAGCGAAATTATTATATGTTGGTTCAATGTTCAATGGATTTGGGTTCTGCCTCATATTAAATTAACGCTTCAAAATATGAGGCAGTCGTGGTTCATCTGGCGGATATTCGGAATTTAATTCAACGTTTTACTTCCTCGTCTTCAAGAATAAATCAGTATCAGAATTAATATTCGTTGGTTAAAAGTAAAATTGATTTGGGTTCTGGTACATATTGAAAGATAGTTCTTGGTCGGACCTCTTATGGCAACGTTCACTGAACTTCTTACAATATGTGTCAGTCATGATTCATCTGGCGGATAAGAAGATTTCAATTCATCGCTCTACTTCATCGTCCTCAAGAATAAATTAGTATTGAAATTATTATAGGTTGGTTCAATGTTCAATGGATTTGGGTTCTGCCTCATATTAAATTCACGCTTCAAAATATGTGGCAGTCGTGGTTCATCTGGCGGATATTCGGAATTTAATTCAACGTTTTACTTCCTCGTCTTCAAGAATAAATCAGTATCAAAATTAATATTCGTTGGTTAAAAGTTAAATTGATTTGGGTTCTGGTACATATTGAAAGATAGTTCTTGGTCGGACCTCTTATGGCAACGTTCACTGAACTTCTTACAATATGTGTCAGTCATGATTCATCTGGCGGATAAGAAGATTTCAATTCATCGCTCTACTTCATCGTCCTCAAGAATAAATTAGTATTGAAATTATTATAGGTTGGTTCAATGTTCAATGGATTTGGGTTCTGCCTCATATTAAATTCACGCTTCAAAATATGTGGCAGTCGTGGTTCATCTGGCGGATATTCGGAATTTAATTCAACGTTTTACTTCCTCGTCTTCAAGAATAAATCAGTATCAAAATTAATATTCGTTGGTTAAAAGTTAAATTGATTTGGGTTCTGGTACATATTGAAAGATAGTTCTTGGTCGGACCTCTTATGGCAACGTTCACTGAACTTCTTACAATATGTGTCAGTCATGATTCATCTGGCGGATAAGAAGATTTCAATTCATCGCTCTACTTCATCGTCCTCAAGAATAAATTAGTATTGAAATTATTATAGGTTGGTTCAATGTTCAATGGATTTGGGTTCTGCCTCATATTAAATTCACGCTTCAAAATATGAGGCAGTCGTGGTTCATCTGGCGGATATTCGGAATTTAATTCAACGTTTTACTTCCTCGTCTTCAAGAATAAATCAGTATCAAAATTAATATTCGTTGGTTAAAAGTTAAATTGATTTGGGTTCTGGTACATATTGAAAGATAGTTCTTGGTCGGACCTCTTATGGCAACGTTCACTGAACTTCTTACAATATGTGTCAGTCATGATTCATCTGGCGGATAAGAAGATTTCAATTCATCGCTCTACTTCATCGTCCTCAAGAATAAATCAGTAGCGAAATTATTATATGTTGGTTCAATGTTCAATGGATTTGGGTTCTGCCTCATATTAAATTCACGCTTCAAAATATGAGGCAGTCGTGGTTCATCTGGCGGATATTCGGAATTTAATTCAACGTTTTACTTCCTCGTCTTCAAGAATAAATCAGTATCAAAATTAATATTCGTTGGTTAAAAGTTAAATTGATTTGGGTTCTGGTACATATTGAAAGATAGTTCTTGGTCGGACCTCTTATGGCAACGTTCACTGAACTTCTTACAATATGTGTCAGTCATGATTCATCTGGCGGATAAGAAGATTTCAATTCATCGCTCTACTTCATCGTCCTCAAGAATAAATTAGTATTGAAATTATTATAGGTTGGTTCAATGTTCAATGGATTTGGGTTCTGCCTCATATTAAATTCACGCTTCAAAATATGTGGCAGTCGTGGTTCATCTGGCGGATATTCGGAATTTAATTCAACGTTTTACTTCCTCGTCTTCAAGAATAAATCAGTATCAAAATTAATATTCGTTGGTTAAAAGTTAAATTGATTTGGGTTCTGGTACATATTGAAAGATAGTTCTTGGTCGGACCTCTTATGGCAACGTTCACTGAACTTCTTACAATATGTGTCAGTCATGATTCATCTGGCGGATAAGAAGATTTCAATTCATCGCTCTACTTCATCGTCCTCAAGAATAAATCAGTAGCGAAATTATTATATGTTGGTTCAATGTTCAATGGATTTGGGTTCTGCCTCATATTAAATTCACGCTTCAAAATATGAGGCAGTCGTGGTTCATCTGGCGGATATTCGGAATTTAATTCAACGTTTTACTTCCTCGTCTTCAAGAATAAATCAGTATCAAAATTAATATTCGTTGGTTAAAAGTTAAATTGATTTGGGTTCTGGTACATATTGAAAGATAGTTCTTGGTCGGACCTCTTATGGCAACGTTCACTGAACTTCTTACAATATGTGTCAGTCATGATTCATCTGGCGGATAAGAAGATTTCAATTCATCGCTCTACTTCATCGTCCTCAAGAATAAATCAGTAGCGAAATTATTATATGTTGGTTCAATGTTCAATGGATTTGGGTTCTGCCTCATATTAAATTCACGCTTCAAAATATGAGGCAGTCGTGGTTCATCTGGCGGATATTCGGAATTTAATTCAACGTTTTACTTCCTCGTCTTCAAGAATAAATCAGTATCAAAATTAATATTCGTTGGTTAAAAGTTAAATTGATTTGGGTTCTGGTACATATTGAAAGATAGTTCTTGGTCGGACCTCTTATGGCAACGTTCACTGAACTTCTTACAATATGTGTCAGTCATGATTCATCTGGCGGATAAGAAGATTTCAATTCATCGCTCTACTTCATCGTCCTCAAGAATAAATTAGTATTGAAATTATTATAGGTTGGTTCAATGTTCAATGGATTTGGGTTCTGCCTCATATTAAATTCACGCTTCAAAATATGAGGCAGTCGTGGTTCATCTGGCGGATATTCGGAATTTAATTCAACGTTTTACTTCCTCGTCTTCAAGAATAAATCAGTATCAAAATTAATATTCGTTGGTTAAAAGTTAAATTGATTTGGGTTCTGGTACATATTGAAAGATAGTTCTTGGTCGGACCTCTTATGGCAACGTTCACTGAACTTCTTACAATATGTGTCAGTCATGATTCATCTGGCGGATAAGAAGATTTCAATTCATCGCTCTACTTCATCGTCCTCAAGAATAAATCAGTAGCGAAATTATTATATGTTGGTTCAATGTTCAATGGATTTGGGTTCTGCCTCATATTAAATTCACGCTTCAAAATATGAGGCAGTCGTGGTTCATCTGGCGGATATTCGGAATTTAATTCAACGTTTTACTTCCTCGTCTTCAAGAATAAATCAGTATCAAAATTAATATTCGTTGGTTAAAAGTTAAATTGATTTGGGTTCTGGTACATATTGAAAGATAGTTCTTGGTCGGACCTCTTATGGCAACGTTCACTGAACTTCTTACAATATGTGTCAGTCATGATTCATCTGGCGGATAAGAAGATTTCAATTCATCGCTCTACTTCATCGTCCTCAAGAATAAATTAGTATTGAAATTATTATAGGTTGGTTCAATGTTCAATGGATTTGGGTTCTGCCTCATATTAAATTCACGCTTCAAAATATGTGGCAGTCGTGGTTCATCTGGCGGATATTCGGAATTTAATTCAACGTTTTACTTCCTCGTCTTCAAGAATAAATCAGTATCAAAATTAATATTCGTTGGTTAAAAGTTAAATTGATTTGGGTTCTGGTACATATTGAAAGATAGTTCTTGGTCGGACCTCTTATGGCAACGTTCACTGAACTTCTTACAATATGTGTCAGTCATGATTCATCTGGCGGATAAGAAGATTTCAATTCATCGCTCTACTTCATCGTCCTCAAGAATAAATCAGTAGCGAAATTATTATATGTTGGTTCAATGTTCAATGGATTTGGGTTCTGCCTCATATTAAATTCACGCTTCAAAATATGAGGCAGTCGTGGTTCATCTGGCGGATATTCGGAATTTAATTCAACGTTTTACTTCCTCGTCTTCAAGAATAAATCAGTATCAAAATTAATATTCGTTGGTTAAAAGTTAAATTGATTTGGGTTCTGGTACATATTGAAAGATAGTTCTTGGTCGGACCTCTTATGGCAACGTTCACTGAACTTCTTACAATATGTGTCAGTCATGATTCATCTGGCGGATAAGAAGATTTCAATTCATCGCTCTACTTCATCGTCCTCAAGAATAAATCAGTAGCGAAATTATTATATGTTGGTTCAATGTTCAATGGATTTGGGTTCTGCCTCATATTAAATTCACGCTTCAAAATATGAGGCAGTCGTGGTTCATCTGGCGGATATTCGGAATTTAATTCAACGTTTTACTTCCTCGTCTTCAAGAATAAATCAGTATCAAAATTAATATTCGTTGGTTAAAAGTTAAATTGATTTGGGTTCTGGTACATATTGAAAGATAGTTCTTGGTCGGACCTCTTATGGCAACGTTCACTGAACTTCTTACAATATGTGTCAGTCATGATTCATCTGGCGGATAAGAAGATTTCAATTCATCGCTCTACTTCATCGTCCTCAAGAATAAATTAGTATTGAAATTATTATAGGTTGGTTCAATGTTCAATGGATTTGGGTTCTGCCTCATATTAAATTCACGCTTCAAAATATGTGGCAGTCGTGGTTCATCTGGCGGATATTCGGAATTTAATTCAACGTTTTACTTCCTCGTCTTCAAGAATAAATCAGTATCAAAATTAATATTCGTTGGTTAAAAGTTAAATTGATTTGGGTTCTGGTACATATTGAAAGATAGTTCTTGGTCGGACCTCTTATGGCAACGTTCACTGAACTTCTTACAATATGTGTCAGTCATGATTCATCTGGCGGATAAGAAGATTTCAATTCATCGCTCTACTTCATCGTCCTCAAGAATAAATTAGTATTGAAATTATTATAGGTTGGTTCAATGTTCAATGGATTTGGGTTCTGCCTCATATTAAATTCACGCTTCAAAATATGAGGCAGTCGTGGTTCATCTGGCGGATATTCGGAATTTAATTCAACGTTTTACTTCCTCGTCTTCAAGAATAAATCAGTATCAAAATTAATATTCGTTGGTTAAAAGTTAAATTGATTTGGGTTCTGGTACATATTGAAAGATAGTTCTTGGTCGGACCTCTTATGGCAACGTTCACTGAACTTCTTACAATATGTGTCAGTCATGATTCATCTGGCGGATAAGAAGATTTCAATTCATCGCTCTACTTCATCGTCCTCAAGAATAAATTAGTATTGAAATTATTATAGGTTGGTTCAATGTTCAATGGATTTGGGTTCTGCCTCATATTAAATTCACGCTTCAAAATATGTGGCAGTCGTGGTTCATCTGGCGGATATTCGGAATTTAATTCAACGTTTTACTTCCTCGTCTTCAAGAATAAATCAGTATCAAAATTAATATTCGTTGGTTAAAAGTTAAATTGATTTGGGTTCTGGTACATATTGAAAGATAGTTCTTGGTCGGACCTCTTATGGCAACGTTCACTGAACTTCTTACAATATGTGTCAGTCATGATTCATCTGGCGGATAAGAAGATTTCAATTCATCGCTCTACTTCATCGTCCTCAAGAATAAATTAGTATTGAAATTATTATAGGTTGGTTCAATGTTCAATGGATTTGGGTTCTGCCTCATATTAAATTCACGCTTCAAAATATGAGGCAGTCGTGGTTCATCTGGCGGATATTCGGAATTTAATTCAACGTTTTACTTCCTCGTCTTCAAGAATAAATCAGTATCAAAATTAATATTCGTTGGTTAAAAGTTAAATTGATTTGGGTTCTGGTACATATTGAAAGATAGTTCTTGGTCGGACCTCTTATGGCAACGTTCACTGAACTTCTTACAATATGTGTCAGTCATGATTCATCTGGCGGATAAGAAGATTTCAATTCATCGCTCTACTTCATCGTCCTCAAGAATAAATTAGTAGCGAAATTATTATATGTTGGTTCAATGTTCAATGGATTTGGGTTCTGCCTCATATTAAATTCACGCTTCAAAATATGAGGCAGTCGTGGTTCATCTGGCGGATATTCGGAATTTAATTCAACGTTTTACTTCCTCGTCTTCAAGAATAAATCAGTATCAAAATTAATATTCGTTGGTTAAAAGTTAAATTGATTTGGGTTCTGGTACATATTGAAAGATAGTTCTTGGTCGGACCTCTTATGGCAACGTTCACTGAACTTCTTACAATATGTGTCAGTCATGATTCATCTGGCGGATAAGAAGATTTCAATTCATCGCTCTACTTCATCGTCCTCAAGAATAAATTAGTATTGAAATTATTATAGGTTGGTTCAATGTTCAATGGATTTGGGTTCTGCCTCATATTAAATTCACGCTTCAAAATATGAGGCAGTCGTGGTTCATCTGGCGGATATTCGGAATTTAATTCAACGTTTAACTTCCTCGTCTTCAAGAATAAATCAGTATCAAAATTAATATTCGTTGGTTAAAAGTTAAATTGATTTGGGTTCTGGTACATATTGAAAGATAGTTCTTGGTCGGACCTCTTATGGCAACGTTCACTGAACTTCTTACAATATGTGTCAGTCATGATTCATCTGGCGGATAAGAAGATTTCAATTCATCGCTCTACTTCATCGTCCTCAAGAATAAATTAGTATTGAAATTATTATAGGTTGGTTCAATGTTCAATGGATTTGGGTTCTGCCTCATATTAAATTCACGCTTCAAAATATGAGGCAGTCGTGGTTCATCTGGCGGATATTCGGAATTTAATTCAACGTTTAACTTCCTCGTCTTCAAGAATAAATCAGTATCAAAATTAATATTCGTTGGTTAAAAGTTAAATTGATTTGGGTTCTGGTACATATTGAAAGATAGTTCTTGGTCGGACCTCTTATGGCAACGTTCACTGAACTTCTTACAATATGTGTCAGTCATGATTCATCTGGCGGATAAGAAGATTTCAATTCATCGCTCTACTTCATCGTCCTCAAGAATAAATTAGTATTGAAATTATTATAGGTTGGTTCAATGTTCAATGGATTTGGGTTCTGCCTCATATTAAATTCACGCTTCAAAATATGAGGCAGTCGTGGTTCATCTGGCGGATATTCGGAATTTAATTCAACGTTTAACTTCCTCGTCTTCAAGAATAAATCAGTATCAAAATTAATATTCGTTGGTTAAAAGTTAAATTGATTTGGGTTCTGGTACATATCGAAAGATAGTTCTTGGTCGGACCTCTTATGGCAACGTTCACTGAACTTCTTACAATATGTGTCAGTCATGATTCATCTGGCGGATAAGAAGATTTCAATTCATCGCTCTACTTCATCGTCCTCAAGAATAAATTAGTATTGAAATTATTATAGGTTGGTTCAATGTTCAATGGATTTGGGTTCTGCCTCATATTAAATTCACGCTTCAAAATATGAGGCAGTCGTGGTTCATCTGGCGGATATTCGGAATTTAATTCAACGTTTTACTTCCTCGTCTTCAAGAATAAATCAGTATCAAAATTAATATTCGTTGGTTAAAAGTTAAATTGATTTGGGTTCTGGTACATATTGAAAGATAGTTCTTGGTCGGACCTCTTATGGCAACGTTCACTGAACTTCTTACAATATGTGTCAGTCATGATTCATCTGGCGGATAAGAAGATTTCAATTCATCGCTCTACTTCATCGTCCTCAAGAATAAATTAGTATTGAAATTATTATAGGTTGGTTCAATGTTCAATGGATTTGGGTTCTGCCTCATATTAAATTCACGCTTCAAAATATGAGGCAGTCGTGGTTCATCTGGCGGATATTCGGAATTTAATTCAACGTTTAACTTCCTCGTCTTCAAGAATAAATCAGTATCAAAATTAATATTCGTTGGTTAGTTGTTAAATTGATTTGGGTTCTGGTACATATTGAAAGATAGTTCTTGGTCGGACCTCTTATGGCAACGTTCACTGAACTTCTTACAATATGTGTCAGTCATGATTCATCTGGCGGATAAGAAGATTTCAATTCATCGCTCTACTTCATCGTCCTCAAGAATAAATTAGTATTGAAATTATTATAGGTTGGTTCAATGTTCAATGGATTTGGGTTCTGCCTCATATTAAATTCACGCTTCAAAATATGAGGCAGTCGTGGTTCATCTGGCGGATATTCGGAATTTAATTCAACGTTTTACTTCCTCGTCTTCAAGAATAAATCAGTATCAAAATTAATATTCGTTGGTTAAAAGTTAAATTGATTTGGGTTCTGGTACATATTGAAAGATAGTTCTTGGTCGGACCTCTTATGGCAACGTTCACTGAACTTCTTACAATATGTGTCAGTCATGATTCATCTGGCGGATAAGAAGATTTCAATTCATCGCTCTACTTCATCGTCCTCAAGAATAAATTAGTATTGAAATTATTATAGGTTGGTTCAATGTTCAATGGATTTGGGTTCTGCCTCATATTAAATTCACGCTTCAAAATATGAGGCAGTCGTGGTTCATCTGGCGGATATTCGGAATTTAATTCAACGTTTTACTTCCTCGTCTTCAAGAATAAATCAGTATCAAAATTAATATTCGTTGGTTAAAAGTTAAATTGATTTGGGTTCTGGTACATATTGAAAGATAGTTCTTGGTCGGACCTCTTATGGCAACGTTCACTGAACTTCTTACAATATGTGTCAGTCATGATTCATCTGGCGGATAAGAAGATTTCAATTCATCGCTCTACTTCATCGTCCTCAAGAATAAATTAGTATTGAAATTATTATAGGTTGGTTCAATGTTCAATGGATTTGGGTTCTGCCTCATATTAAATTCACGCTTCAAAATATGAGGCAGTCGTGGTTCATCTGGCGGATATTCGGAATTTAATTCAACGTTTTACTTCCTCGTCTTCAAGAATAAATCAGTATCAAAATTAATATTCGTTGGTTAAAAGTTAAATTGATTTGGGTTCTGGTACATATTGAAAGATAGTTCTTGGTCGGACCTCTTATGGCAACGTTCACTGAACTTCTTACAATATGTGTCAGTCATGATTCATCTGGCGGATAAGAAGATTTCAATTCATCGCTCTACTTCATCGTCCTCAAGAATAAATTAGTATTGAAATTATTATAGGTTGGTTCAATGTTCAATGGATTTGGGTTCTGCCTCATATTAAATTCACGCTTCAAAATATGAGGCAGTCGTGGTTCATCTGGCGGATATTCGGAATTTAATTCAACGTTTAACTTCCTCGTCTTCAAGAATAAATCAGTATCAAAATTAATATTCGTTGGTTAAAAGTTAAATTGATTTGGGTTCTGGTACATATTGAAAGATAGTTCTTGGTCGGACCTCTTATGGCAACGTTCACTGAACTTCTTACAATATGTGTCAGTCATGATTCATCTGGCGGATAAGAAGATTTCAATTCATCGCTCTACTTCATCGTCCTCAAGAATAAATTAGTATTGAAATTATTATAGGTTGGTTCAATGTTCAATGGATTTGGGTTCTGCCTCATATTAAATTCACGCTTCAAAATATGAGGCAGTCGTGGTTCATCTGGCGGATATTCGGAATTTAATTCAACGTTTAACTTCCTCGTCTTCAAGAATAAATCAGTATCAAAATTAATATTCGTTGGTTAAAAGTTAAATTGATTTGGGTTCTGGTACATATTGAAAGATAGTTCTTGGTCGGACCTCTTATGGCAACGTTCACTGAACTTCTTACAATATGTGTCAGTCATGATTCATCTGGCGGATAAGAAGATTTCAATTCATCGCTCTACTTCATCGTCCTCAAGAATAAATTAGTATTGAAATTATTATAGGTTGGTTCAATGTCCAATGGATTTGGGTTCTGCCTCATATTAAATTCACGCTTCAAAATATGAGGCAGTCGTGGTTCATCTGGCGGATATTCGGAATTTAATTCAACGTTTAACTTCCTCGTCTTCAAGAATAAATCAGTATCAAAATTAATATTCGTTGGTTAAAAGTTAAATTGATTTGGGTTCTGGTACATATTGAAAGATAGTTCTTGGTCGGACCTCTTATGGCAACGTTCACTGAACTTCTTACAATATGTGTCAGTCATGATTCATCTGGCGGATAAGAAGATTTCAATTCATCGCTCTACTTCATCGTCCTCAAGAATAAATTAGTATTGAAATTATTATAGGTTGGTTCAATGTTCAATGGATTTGGGTTCTGCCTCATATTAAATTCACGCTTCAAAATATGAGGCAGTCGTGGTTCATCTGGCGGATATTCGGAATTTAATTCAACGTTTAACTTCCTCGTCTTCAAGAATAAATCAGTATCAAAATTAATATTCGTTGGTTAAAAGTTAAATTGATTTGGGTTCTGGTACATATTGAAAGATAGTTCTTGGTCGGACCTCTTATGGCAACGTTCACTGAACTTCTTACAATATGTGTCAGTCATGATTCATCTGGCGGATAAGAAGATTTCAATTCATCGCTCTACTTCATCGTCCTCAAGAATAAATTAGTATTGAAATTATTATAGGTTGGTTCAATGTTCAATGGATTTGGGTTCTGCCTCATATTAAATTCACGCTTCAAAATATGAGGCAGTCGTGGTTCATCTGGCGGATATTCGGAATTTAATTCAACGTTTAACTTCCTCGTCTTCAAGAATAAATCAGTATCAAAATTAATATTCGTTGGTTAAAAGTTAAATTGATTTGGGTTCTGGTACATATTGAAAGATAGTTCTTGGTCGGACCTCTTATGGCAACGTTCACTGAACTTCTTACAATATGTGTCAGTCATGATTCATCTGGCGGATAAGAAGATTTCAATTCATCGCTCTACTTCATCGTCATCAAGAATAAATTAGTATTGAAATTATTATAGGTTGGTTCAATGTTCAATGGATTTGGGTTCTGCCTCATATTAAATTCACGCTTCAAAATATGAGGCAGTCGTGTTTCATCTGGCGGATATTCGGAATTTAATTCAACGTTTTACTTCCTCGTCTTCAAGAATAAATCAGTATCAAAATTAATATTCGTTGGTTAAAAGTTAAATTGATTTGGGTTCTGGTACATATTGAAAGATAGTTCTTGGTCGGACCTCTTATGGCAACGTTCACTGAACTTCTTACAATATGTGTCAGTCATGATTCATCTGGCGGATAAGAAGATTTCAATTCATCGCTCTACTTCATCGTCATCAAGAATAAATTAGTATTGAAATTATTATAGGTTGGTTCAATGTTCAATGGATTTGGGTTCTGCCTCATATTAAATTCACGCTTCAAAATATGAGGCAGTCGTGGTTCATCTGGCGGATATTCGGAATTTAATTCAACGTTTAACTTCCTCGTCTTCAAGAATAAATCAGTATCAAAATTAATATTCGTTGGTTAAAAGTTAAATTGATTTGGGTTCTGGTACATATTGAAAGATAGTTCTTGGTCGGACCTCTTATGGCAACGTTCACTGAACTTCTTACAATATGTGTCAGTCATGATTCATCTGGCGGATAAGAAGATTTCAATTCATCGCTCTACTTCATCGTCATCAAGAATAAATTAGTATTGAAATTATTATAGGTTGGTTCAATGTTCAATGGATTTGGGTTCTGCCTCATATTAAATTCACGCTTCAAAATATGAGGCAGTCGTGTTTCATCTGGCGGATATTCGGAATTTAATTCAACGTTTTACTTCCTCGTCTTCAAGAATAAATCAGTATCAAAATTAATATTCGTTGGTTAAAAGTTAAATTGATTTGGGTTCTGGTACATATTGAAAGATAGTTCTTGGTCGGACCTCTTATGGCAACGTTCACTGAACTTCTTACAATATGTGTCAGTCATGATTCATCTGGCGGATAAGAAGATTTCAATTCATCGCTCTACTTCATCGTCATCAAGAATAAATTAGTATTGAAATTATTATAGGTTGGTTCAATGTTCAATGGATTTGGGTTCTGCCTCATATTAAATTCACGCTTCAAAATATGAGGCAGTCGTGTTTCATCTGGCGGATATTCGGAATTTAATTCAACGTTTTACTTCCTCGTCTTCAAGAATAAATCAGTATCAAAATTAATATTCGTTGGTTAAAAGTTAAATTGATTTGGGTTCTGGTACATATTGAAAGATAGTTCTTGGTCGGACCTCTTATGGCAACGTTCACTGAACTTCTTACAATATGTGTCAGTCATGATTCATCTGGCGGATAAGAAGATTTCAATTCATCGCTCTACTTCATCGTCATCAAGAATAAATTAGTATTGAAATTATTATAGGTTGGTTCAATGTTCAATGGATTTGGGTTCTGCCTCATATTAAATTCACGCTTCAAAATATGAGGCAGTCGTGTTTCATCTGGCGGATATTCGGAATTTAATTCAACGTTTTACTTCCTCGTCTTCAAGAATAAATCAGTATCAAAATTAATATTCGTTGGTTAAAAGTTAAATTGATTTGGGTTCTGGTACATATTGAAAGATAGTTCTTGGTCGGACCTCTTATGGCAACGTTCACTGAACTTCTTACAATATGTGTCAGTCATGATTCATCTGGCGGATAAGAAGATTTCAATTCATCGCTCTACTTCATCGTCATCAAGAATAAATTAGTATTGAAATTATTATAGGTTGGTTCAATGTTCAATGGATTTGGGTTCTGCCTCATATTAAATTCACGCTTCAAAATATGAGGCAGTCGTGGTTCATCTGGCGGATATTCGGAATTTAATTCAACGTTTTACTTCCTCGTCTTCAAGAATAAATCAGTATCAAAATTAATATTCGTTGGTTAAAAGTTAAATTGATTTGGGTTCTGGTACATATTGAAAGATAGTTCTTGGTCGGACCTCTTATGGCAACGTTCACTGAACTTCTTACAATATGTGTCAGTCATGATTCATCTGGCGGATAAGAAGATTTCAATTCATCGCTCTACTTCATCGTCATCAAGAATAAATTAGTATTGAAATTATTATAGGTTGGTTCAATGTTCAATGGATTTGGGTTCTGCCTCATATTAAATTCACGCTTCAAAATATGAGGCAGTCGTGTTTCATCTGGCGGATATTCGGAATTTAATTCAACGTTTTACTTCCTCGTCTTCAAGAATAAATCAGTATCAAAATTAATATTCGTTGGTTAAAAGTTAAATTGATTTGGGTTCTGGTACATATTGAAAGATAGTTCTTGGTCGGACCTCTTATGGCAACGTTCACTGAACTTCTTACAATATGTGTCAGTCATGATTCATCTGGCGGATAAGAAGATTTCAATTCATCGCTCTACTTCATCGTCATCAAGAATAAATTAGTATTGAAATTATTATAGGTTGGTTCAATGTTCAATGGATTTGGGTTCTGCCTCATATTAAATTCACGCTTCAAAATATGAGGCAGTCGTGTTTCATCTGGCGGATATTCGGAATTTAATTCAACGTTTTACTTCCTCGTCTTCAAGAATAAATCAGTATCAAAATTAATATTCGTTGGTTAAAAGTTAAATTGATTTGGGTTCTGGTACATATTGAAAGATAGTTCTTGGTCGGACCTCTTATGGCAACGTTCACTGAACTTCTTACAATATGTGTCAGTCATGATTCATCTGGCGGATAAGAAGATTTCAATTCATCGCTCTACTTCATCGTCATCAAGAATAAATTAGTATTGAAATTATTATAGGTTGGTTCAATGTTCAATGGATTTGGGTTCTGCCTCATATTAAATTCACGCTTCAAAATATGAGGCAGTCGTGTTTCATCTGGCGGATATTCGGAATTTAATTCAACGTTTTACTTCCTCGTCTTCAAGAATAAATCAGTATCAAAATTAATATTCGTTGGTTAAAAGTTAAATTGATTTGGGTTCTGGTACATATTGAAAGATAGTTCTTGGTCGGACCTCTTATGGCAACGTTCACTGAACTTCTTACAATATGTGTCAGTCATGATTCATCTGGCGGATAAGAAGATTTCAATTCATCGCTCTACTTCATCGTCATCAAGAATAAATTAGTATTGAAATTATTATAGGTTGGTTCAATGTTCAATGGATTTGGGTTCTGCCTCATATTAAATTCACGCTTCAAAATATGAGGCAGTCGTGTTTCATCTGGCGGATATTCGGAATTTAATTCAACGTTTTACTTCCTCGTCTTCAAGAATAAATCAGTATCAAAATTAATATTCGTTGGTTAAAAGTTAAATTGATTTGGGTTCTGGTACATATTGAAAGATAGTTCTTGGTCGGACCTCTTATGGCAACGTTCACTGAACTTCTTACAATATGTGTCAGTCATGATTCATCTGGCGGATAAGAAGATTTCAATTCATCGCTCTACTTCATCGTCATCAAGAATAAATTAGTATTGAAATTATTATAGGTTGGTTCAATGTTCAATGGATTTGGGTTCTGCCTCATATTAAATTCACGCTTCAAAATATGAGGCAGTCGTGGTTCATCTGGCGGATATTCGGAATTTAATTCAACGTTTTACTTCCTCGTCTTCAAGAATAAATCAGTATCAAAATTAATATTCGTTGGTTAAAAGTTGAATTGATTTGGGTTCTGGTACATATTGAAAGATAGTTCTTGGTCGGACCTCTTATGGCAACGTTCACTGAACTTCTTACAATATGTGTCAGTCATGATTCATCTGGCGGATAAGAAGATTTCAATTCATCGCTCTACTTCATCGTCATCAAGAATAAATTAGTATTGAAATTATTATAGGTTGGTTCAATGTTCAATGGATTTGGGTTCTGCCTCATATTAAATTCACGCTTCAAAATATGAGGCAGTCGTGGTTCATCTGGCGGATATTCGGAATTTAATTCAACGTTTTACTTCCTCGTCTTCAAGAATAAATCAGTATCAAAATTAATATTCGTTGGTTAAAAGTTAAATTGATTTGGGTTCTGGTACATATTGAAAGATAGTTCTTGGTCGGACCTCTTATGGCAACGTTCACTGAACTTCTTACAATATGTGTCAGTCATGATTCATCTGGCGGATAAGAAGATTTCAATTCATCGCTCTACTTCATCGTCATCAAGAATAAATTAGTATTGAAATTATTATAGGTTGGTTCAATGTTCAATGGATTTGGGTTCTGCCTCATATTAAATTAACGCTTCAAAATATGAGGCAGTCGTGGTTCATCTGGCGGATATTCGGAATTTAATTCAACGTTTTACTTCCTCGTCTTCAAGAATAAATCAGTATCAAAATTAATATTCGTTGGTTAAAAGTTAAATTGATTTGGGTTCTGGTACATATTGAAAGATAGTTCTTGGTCGGACCTCTTATGGCAACGTTCACTGAACTTCTTACAATATGTGGCAGTCATGATTCATCTGGCGGATAAGAAGATTTCAATTCATCGCTCTACTTCATCGTCCTCAAGAATAAATTAGTATTGAAATTATTATATGTTGGTTCAATGTTCAATGGATTTGGGTTCTGCCTCATATTAAATTAACGCTTCAAAATATGAGGCAGTCGTGGTTCATCTGGCGGATATTCGGAATTTAATTCAACGTTTTACTTCCTCGTCTTCAAGAATAAATCAGTATCAAAATTAATATTCGTTGGTTAAAAGTTAAATTGATTTGGGTTCTGGTACATATTGAAAGATAGTTCTTGGTCGGACCTCTTATGGCAACGTTCACTGAACTTCTTACAATATGTGGCAGTCATGATTCATCTGGCGGATAAGAAGATTTCAATTCATCGCTCTACTTCATCGTCCTCAAGAATAAATTAGTATTGAAATTATTATAGGTTGGTTCAATGTTCAATGGATTTGGGTTCTGCCTCATATTAAATTAACGCTTCAAAATATGAGGCAGTCGTGGTTCATCTGGCGGATATTCGGAATTTAATTCAACGTTTTACTTCCTCGTCTTCAAGAATAAATCAGTATCAAAATTAATATTCGTTGGTTAAAAGTTAAATTGATTTGGGTTCTGGTACATATTGAAAGATAGTTCTTGGTCGGACCTCTTATGGCAACGTTCACTGAACTTCTTACAATATGTGGCAGTCATGATTCATCTGGCGGATAAGAAGATTTCAATTCATCGCTCTACTTCATCGTCCTCAAGAATAAATTAGTATTGAAATTATTATATGTTGGTTCAATGTTCAATGGATTTGGGTTCTGCCTCATATTAAATTAACGCTTCAAAATATGAGGCAGTCGTGGTTCATCTGGCGGATATTCGGAATTTAATTCAACGTTTTACTTCCTCGTCTTCAAGAATAAATCAGTATCAAAATTAATATTCGTTGGTTAAAAGTTAAATTGATTTGGGTTCTGGTACATATTGAAAGATAGTTCTTGGTCGGACCTCTTATGGCAACGTTCACTGAACTTCTTACAATATGTGGCAGTCATGATTCATCTGGCGGATAAGAAGATTTCAATTCATCGCTCTACTTCATCGTCCTCAAGAATAAATTAGTATTGAAATTATTATATGTTGGTTCAATGTTCAATGGATTTGGGTTCTGCCTCATATTAAATTAACGCTTCAAAATATGAGGCAGTCGTGGTTCATCTGGCGGATATTCGGAATTTAATTCAACGTTTTACTTCCTCGTCTTCAAGAATAAATCAGTATCAAAATTAATATTCGTTGGTTAAAAGTTAAATTGATTTGGGTTCTGGTACATATTGAAAGATAGTTCTTGGTCGGACCTCTTATGGCAACGTTCACTGAACTTCTTACAATATGTGTCAGTCATGATTCATCTGGCGGATAAGAAGATTTCAATTCATCGCTCTACTTCATCGTCCTCAAGAATAAATTAGTATTGAAATTATTATAGGTTGGTTCAATGTTCAATGGATTTGGGTTCTGCCTCATATTAAATTCACGCTTCAAAATATGAGGCAGTCGTGGTTCATCTGGCGGATATTCGGAATTTAATTCAACGTTTTACTTCCTCGTCTTCAAGAATAAATCAGTATCAAAATTAATATTCGTTGGTTAAAAGTTAAATTGATTTGGGTTCTGGTACATATTGAAAGATAGTTCTTGGTCGGACCTCTTATGGCAACGTTCACTGAACTTCTTACAATATGTGTCAGTCATGATTCATCTGGCGGATAAGAAGATTTCAATTCATCGCTCTACTTCATCGTCCTCAAGAATAAATTAGTATTGAAATTATTATAGGTTGGTTCAATGTTCAATGGATTTGGGTTCTGCCTCATATTAAATTCACCCTTCAAAATATGAGGCAGTCGTGGTTCATCTGGCGGATATTCGGAATTTAATTCAACGTTTTACTTCCTCGTCTTCAAGAATAAATCAGTATCAAAATTAATATTCGTTGGTTAAAAGTTAAATTGATTTGGGTTCTGGTACATATTGAAAGATAGTTCTTGGTCGGACCTCTTATGGCAACGTTCACTGAACTTCTTACAATATGTGTCAGTCATGATTCATCTGGCGGATAAGAAGATTTCAATTCATCGCTCTACTTCATCGTCCTCAAGAATAAATTAGTATTGAAATTATTATAGGTTGGTTCAATGTTCAATGGATTTGGGTTCTGCCTCATATTAAATTCACCCTTCAAAATATGAGGCAGTCGTGGTTCATCTGGCGGATATTCGGAATTTAATTCAACGTTTTACTTCCTCGTCTTCAAGAATAAATCAGTATCAAAATTAATATTCGTTGGTTAAAAGTTAAATTGATTTGGGTTCTGGTACATATTGAAAGATAGTTCTTGGTCGGACCTCTTATGGCAACGTTCACTGAACTTCTTACAATATGTGTCAGTCATGATTCATCTGGCGGATAAGAAGATTTCAATTCATCGCTCTACTTCATCGTCCTCAAGAATAAATTAGTATTGAAATTATTATAGGTTGGTTCAATGTTCAATGGATTTGGGTTCTGCCTCATATTAAATTAACGCTTCAAAATATGAGGCAGTCGTGGTTCATCTGGCGGATATTCGGAATTTAATTCAACGTTTTACTTCCTCGTCTTCAAGAATAAATCAGTATCAAAATTAATATTCGTTGGTTAAAAGTTAAATTGATTTGGGTTCTGGTACATATTGAAAGATAGTTCTTGGTCGGACCTCTTATGGCAACGTTCACTGAACTTCTTACAATATGTGTCAGTCATGATTCATCTGGCGGATAAGAAGATTTCAATTCATCGCTCTACTTCATCGTCCTCAAGAATAAATTAGTATTGAAATTATTATAGGTTGGTTCAATGTTCAATGGATTTGGGTTCTGCCTCATATTAAATTAACGCTTCAAAATATGAGGCAGTCGTGGTTCATCTGGCGGATATTCGGAATTTAATTCAACGTTTTACTTCCTCGTCTTCAAGAATAAATCAGTATCAAAATTAATATTCGTTGGTTAAAAGTTAAATTGATTTGGGTTCTGGTACATATTGAAAGATAGTTCTTGGTCGGACCTCTTATGGCAACGTTCACTGAACTTCTTACAATATGTGTCAGTCATGATTCATCTGGCGGATAAGAAGATTTCAATTCATCGCTCTACTTCATCGTCCTCAAGAATAAATTAGTATTGAAATTATTATAGGTTGGTTCAATGTTCAATGGATTTGGGTTCTGCCTCATATTAAATTAACGCTTCAAAATATGAGGCAGTCGTGGTTCATCTGGCGGATATTCGGAATTTAATTCAACGTTTTACTTCCTCGTCTTCAAGAATAAATCAGTATCAAAATTAATATTCGTTGGTTAAAAGTTAAATTGATTTGGGTTCTGGTACATATTGAAAGATAGTTCTTGGTCGGACCTCTTATGGCAACGTTCACTGAACTTCTTACAATATGTGGCAGTCATGATTCATCTGGCGGATAAGAAGATTTCAATTCATCGCTCTACTTCATCGTCCTCAAGAATAAATTAGTATTGAAATTATTATATGTTGGTTCAATGTTCAATGGATTTGGGTTCTGCCTCATATTAAATTAACGCTTCAAAATATGAGGCAGTCGTGGTTCATCTGGCGGATATTCGGAATTTAATTCAACGTTTTACTTCCTCGTCTTCAAGAATAAATCAGTATCAAAATTAATATTCGTTGGTTAAAAGTTAAATTGATTTGGGTTCTGGTACATATTGAAAGATAGTTCTTGGTCGGACCTCTTATGGCAACGTTCACTGAACTTCTTACAATATGTGGCAGTCATGATTCATCTGGCGGATAGGAAGATTTCAATTCATCGCTCTACTTCATCGTCCTCAAGAATAAATTAGTATTGAAATTATTATATGTTGGTTCAATGTTCAATGGATTTGGGTTCTGCCTCATATTAAATTAACGCTTCAAAATATGAGGCAGTCGTGGTTCATCTGGCGGATATTCGGTATTTAATTCAACGTTTTACTTCCTCGTCTTCAAGAATAAATCAGTATCAAAATTAATATTCGTTGGTTAAAAGTTAAATTGATTTGGGTTCTGGTACATATTGAAAGATAGTTCTTGGTCGGACCTCTTATGGCAACGTTCACTGAACTTCTTACAATATGTGGCAGTCATGATTCATCTGGCGGATAAGAAGATTTCAATTCATCGCTCTACTTCATCGTCCTCAAGAATAAATTAGTATTGAAATTATTATATGTTGGTTCAATGTTCAATGGATTTGGGTTCTGCCTCATATTAAATTCACGCTTCAAAATATGAGGCAGTCGTGGTTCATCTGGCGGATATTCGGAATTTAATTCAACGTTTTACTTCCTCGTCTTCAAGAATAAATCAGTATCAAAATTAATATTCGTTGGTTAAAAGTTAAATTGATTTGGGTTCTGGTACATATTGAAAGATAGTTCTTGGTCGGACCTCTTATGGCAACGTTCACTGAACTTCTTACAATATGTGGCAGTCATGATTCATCTGGCGGATAAGAAGATTTCAATTCATCGCTCTACTTCATCGTCCTCAAGAATAAATTAGTATTGAAATTATTATATGTTCGTTCAATGTTCAATGGATTTGGGTTCTGCCTCATATTAAATTCACGCTTCAAAATATGAGGCAGTCGTGGTTCATCTGGCGGATATTCGGAATTTAATTCAACGTTTTACTTCCTCGTCTTCAAGAATAAATCAGTATCAAAATTAATATTCGTTGGTTAAAAGTTAAATTGATTTGGGTTCTGGTACATATTGAAAGATAGTTCTTGGTCGGACCTCTTATGGCAACGTTCACTGAACTTCTTACAATATGTGGCAGTCATGATTCATCTGGCGGATAAGAAGATTTCAATTCATCGCTCTACTTCATCGTCCTCAAGAATAAATTAGTATTGAAATTATTATAGGTTGGTTCAATGTTCAATGGATTTGGGTTCTGCCTCATATTAAATTAACGCTTCAAAATATGAGGCAGTCGTGGTTCATCTGGCGGATATTCGGAATTTAATTCAACGTTTTACTTCCTCGTCTTCAAGAATAAATCAGTATCAAAATTAATATTCGTTGGTTAAAAGTTAAATTGACTTGGGTTCTGGTACATATTGAAAGATAGTTCTTGGTCGGACCTCTTATGGCAACGTTCACTGAACTTCTTACAATATGTGGCAGTCATGATTCATCTGGCGGATAAGAAGATTTCAATTCATCGCTCTACTTCATCGTCCTCAAGAATAAATTAGTATTGAAATTATTATAGGTTGGTTCAATGTTCAATGGATTTGGGTTCTGCCTCATATTAAATTAACGCTTCAAAATATGAGGCAGTCGTGGTTCATCTGGCGGATATTCGGAATTTAATTCAACGTTTTACTTCCTCGTCTTCAAGAATAAATCAGTATCAAAATTAATATTCGTTGGTTAAAAGTTAAATTGATTTGGGTTCTGGTACATATTGAAAGATAGTTCTTGGTCGGACCTCTTATGGCAACGTTCACTGAACTTCTTACAATATGTGGCAGTCATGATTCATCTGGCGGATAAGAAGATTTCAATTCATCGCTCTACTTCATCGTCCTCAAGAATAAATTAGTATTGAAATTATTATAGGTTGGTTCAATGTTCAATGGATTTGGGTTCTGCCTCATATTAAATTCACGCTTCAAAATATGAGGCAGTCGTGGTTCATCTGGCGGATATTCGGAATTTAATTCAACGTTTTACTTCCTCGTCTTCAAGAATAAATCAGTATCAAAATTAATATTCGTTGGTTAAAAGTTAAATTGATTTGGGTTCTGGTACATATTGAAAGATAGTTCTTGGTCGGACCTCTTATGGCAACGTTCACTGAACTTCTTACAATATGTGGCAGTCATGATTCATCTGGCGGATAAGAAGATTTCAATTCATCGCTCTACTTCATCGTCCTCAAGAATAAATTAGTATTGAAATTATTATAGGTTGGTTCAATGTTCAATGGATTTGGGTTCTGCCTCATATTAAATTAACGCTTCAAAATATGAGGCAGTCGTGGTTCATCTGGCGGATATTCGGAATTTAATTCAACGTTTTACTTCCTCGTCTTCAAGAATAAATCAGTATCAAAATTAATATTCGTTGGTTAAAAGTTAAATTGACTTGGGTTCTGGTACATATTGAAAGATAGTTCTTGGTCGGACCTCTTATGGCAACGTTCACTGAACTTCTTACAATATGTGGCAGTCATGATTCATCTGGCGGATAAGAAGATTTCAATTCATCGCTCTACTTCATCGTCCTCAAGAATAAATTAGTATTGAAATTATTATATGTTGGTTCAATGTTCAATGGATTTGGGTTCTGCCTCATATTAAATTCACGCTTCAAAATATGAGGCAGTCGTGGTTCATCTGGCGGATATTCGGAATTTAATTCAACGTTTTACTTCCTCGTCTTCAAGAATAAATCAGTATCAAAATTAATATTCGTTGGTTAAAAGTTAAATTGATTTGGGTTCTGGTACATATTGAAAGATAGTTCTTGGTCGGACCTCTTATGGCAACGTTCACTGAACTTCTTACAATATGTGGCAGTCATGATTCATCTGGCGGATAAGAAGATTTCAATTCATCGCTCTACTTCATCGTCCTCAAGAATAAATTAGTATTGAAATTATTATAGGTTGGTTCAATGTTCAATGGATTTGGGTTCTGCCTCATATTAAATTAACGCTTCAAAATATGAGGCAGTCGTGGTTCATCTGGCGGATATTCGGAATTTAATTCAACGTTTTACTTCCTCGTCTTCAAGAATAAATCAGTATCAAAATTAATATTCGTTGGTTAAAAGTTAAATTGACTTGGGTTCTGGTACATATTGAAAGATAGTTCTTGGTCGGACCTCTTATGGCAACGTTCACTGAACTTCTTACAATATGTGGCAGTCATGATTCATCTGGCGGATAAGAAGATTTCAATTCATCGCTCTACTTCATCGTCCTCAAGAATAAATTAGTATTGAAATTATTATATGTTGGTTCAATGTTCAATGGATTTGAGTTCTGCCTCATATTAAATTAACGCTTCAAAATATGAGGCAGTCGTGGTTCATCTGGCGGATATTCGGAATTTAATTCAACGTTTTACTTCCTCGTCTTCAAGAATAAATCAGTATCAAAATCATATTCGTTGGTTAAAAGTTGAATTGATTTGGGTTCTGGTACATATTGAAAGATAGTTCTTGGTCGGACCTCTTATGGCAACGTTCACTGAACTTCTTACAATATGTGGCAGTCATGATTCATCTGGCGGATAAGAAGATTTCAATTCATCGCTCTACTTCATCGTCCTCAAGAATAAATTAGTATTGAAATTATTATATGTTGGTTCAATGTTCAATGGATTTGGGTTCTGCCTCATATTAAATTAACGCTTCAAAATATGAGGCAGTCGTGGTTCATCTGGCGGATATTCGGAATTTAATTCAACGTTTTACTTCCTCGTCTTCAAGAATAAATCAGTATCAAAATTAATATTCGTTGGTTAAAAGTTAAATTGATTTGGGTTCTGGTACATATTGAAAGATAGTTCTTGGTCAGACCTCTTATGGCAACGTTCACTGAACTTCTTACAATATGTGGCAGTCATGATTCATCTGGCGGATAAGAAGATTTCAATTCATCGCTCTACTTCATCGTCCTCAAGAATAAATTAGTATTGAAATTATTATATGTTGGTTCAATGTTCAATGGATTTGGGTTCTGCCTCATATTAAATTAACGCTTCAAAATATGAGGCAGTCGTGGTTCATCTGGCGGATATTCGGAATTTAATTCAACGTTTTACTTCCTCGTCTTCAAGAATAAATCAGTATCAAAATTAATATTCGTTGGTTAAAAGTTAAATTGATTTGGGTTCTGGTACATATTGAAAGATAGTTCTTGGTCGGACCTCTTATGGCAACGTTCACTGAACTTCTTACAATATGTGGCAGTCATGATTCATCTGGCGGATAAGAAGATTTCAATTCATCGCTCTACTTCATCGTCCTCAAGAATAAATTAGTATTGAAATTATTATATGTTGGTTCAATGTTCAATGGATTTGGGTTCTGCCTCATATTAAATTAACGCTTCAAAATATGAGGCAGTCGTGGTTCATCTGGCGGATATTCGGAATTTAATTCAACGTTTTACTTCCTCGTCTTCAAGAATAAATCAGTATCAAAATTAATATTCGTTGGTTAAAAGTTAAATTGATTTGGGTTCTGGTACATATTGAAAGATAGTTCTTGGTCGGACCTCTTATGGCAACGTTCACTGAACTTCTTACAATATGTGGCAGTCATGATTCATCTGGCGGATAAGAAGATTTCAATTCATCGCTCTACTTCATCGTCCTCAAGAATAAATTAGTATTGAAATTATTATAGGTTGGTTCAATGTTCAATGGATTTGGGTTCTGCCTCATATTAAATTCACGCTTCAAAATATGAGGCAGTCGTGGTTCATCTGGCGGATACTCGGAATTTAATTCAACGTTTTACTTCCTCGTCTTCAAGAATAAATCAGTATCAAAATTAATATTCGTTGGTTAAAAGTTAAATTGATTTGGGTTCTGGTACATATTGAAAGATAGTTCTTGGTTGGACCTCTTATGGCAACGTTCACTGAACTTCTTACAATATGTGGCAGTCATGATTCATCTGGCGGATAAGAAGATTTCAATTCATCGCTCTACTTCATCGTCCTCAAGAATAAATTAGTATTGAAATTATTATATGTTGGTTCAATGTTCAATGGATTTGGGTTCTGCCTCATATTAAATTCACGCTTCAAAATATGAGGCAGTCGTGGTTCATCTGGCGGATATTCGGAATTTAATTCAACGTTTCACTTCCTCGTCTTCAAGAATAAATCAGTATCAAAATTAATATTCGTTGGTTAAAAGTTAAATTGATTTGGGTTCTGGTACATATTGAAAGATAGTTCTTGGTCGGACCTCTTATGGCAACGTTCACTGAACTTCTTACAATATGTGGCAGTCATGATTCATCTGGCGGATAAGAAGATTTCAATTCATCGCTCCACTTCATCGTCCTCAAGAATGAATTAGTATTGAAATTATTATAGGTTGGTTCAATGTTCAATGGATTTGGGTTCTGCCTCATATTAAATTAACGCTTCAAAATATGAGGCAGTCGTGGTTCATCTGGCGGATATTCGGAATTTAATTCAACGTTTCACTTCCTCGTCTTCAAGAATAAATCAGTATCAAAATTAATATTCGTTGGTTAAAAGTTAAATTGATTTGGGTTCTGGTACATATTGAAAGATAGTTCTTGGTCGGACCTCTTATGGCAACGTTCACTGAACTTCTTACAATATGTGGCAGTCATGATTCATCTGGCGGATAAGAAGATTTCAATTCATCGCTCCACTTCATCGTCCTCAAGAATAAATTAGTATTGAAATTATTATAGGTTGGTTCAATGTTCAATGGATTTGGGTTCTGCCTCATATTGAATTAACGCTTCAAAATATGAGGCAGTCGTGGTTCATCTGGCGGATATTCGGAATTTAATTCAACGTTTTACTTCCTCGTCTTCAAGAATAAATCAGTATCAAAATTAATATTCGTTGGTTAAAAGTTAAATTGATTTGGGTTCTGGTACATATTGAAAGATAGTTCTTGGTCGGACCTCTTATGGCAACGTTCACTGAACTTCTTACAATATGTGGCAGTCATGATTCATCTGGCGGATAAGAAGATTTCAATTCATCGCTCTACTTCATCGTCCTCAAGAATGAATTAGTATTGAAATTATTATATGTTGGTTCAATGTTCAATGGATTTGGGTTCTGCCTCATATTAAATTAACGCTTCAAAATATGAGGCAGTCGTGGTTCATCTGGCGGATATTCGGAATTTAATTCAACGTTTTACTTCCTCGTCTTCAAGAATAAATCAGTATCAAAATTAATATTCGTTGGTTAAAAGTTAAATTGATTTGGGTTCTGGTACATATTGAAAGATAGTTCTTGGTCGGACCTCTTATGGCAACGTTCACTGAACTTCTTACAATATGTGGCAGTCATGATTCATCTGGCGGATAAGAAGATTTCAATTCATCGCTCCACTTCATCGTCCTCAAGAATAAATTAGTATTGAAATTATTATAGGTTGGTTCAATGTTCAATGGATTTGGGTTCTGCCTCATATTAAATTAACGCTTCAAAATATGAGGCAGTCGTGGTTCATCTGGCGGATATTCGGAATTTAATTCAACGTTTTACTTCCTCGTCTTCAAGAATAAATCAGTATCAAAATTAATATTCGTTGGTTAAAAGTTAAATTGATTTGGGTTCTGGTACATATTGAAAGATAGTTCTTGGTCGGACCTCTTATGGCAACGTTCACTGAACTTCTTACAATATGTGGCAGTCATGATTCATCTGGCGGATAAGAAGATTTCAATTCATCGCTCTACTTCATCGTCCTCAAAAATAAATTAGTATTGAAATTATTATAGGTTGGTTCAATGTTCAATGGATTTGGGTTCTGCCTCATATTAAATTCACGCTTCAAAATATGAGGCAGTCGTGGTTCATCTGGCGGATATTCGGAATTTAATTCAACGTTTTACTTCCTCGTCTTCAAGAATAAATCAGTATCAAAATTAATATTCGTTGGTTAAAAGTTAAATTGATTTGGGTTCTGGTACATATTGAAAGATAGTTCTTGGTCGGACCTCTTATGGCAACGTTCACTGAACTTCTTACAATATGTGGCAGTCATGATTCATCTGGCGGATAAGAAGATTTCAATTCATCGCTCTACTTCATCGTCCTCAAGAATAAATTAGTATTGAAATTATTATAGGTTGGTTCAATGTTCAATGGATTTGGGTTCTGCCTCATATTAAATTCACGCTTCAAAATATGAGGCAGTCGTGGTTCATCTGGCGGATATTCGGTATTTTATTCAACGTTTTACTTCCTCGTCTTCAAGAATAAATCAGTATCAAAATTAATATTCGTTGGTTAAAAGTTAAATTGATTTGGGTTCTGGTACATATTGAAAGATAGTTCTTGGTCGGACCTCTTATGGCAACGTTCACTGAACTTCTTACAATATGTGGCAGTCATGATTCATCTGGCGGATAAGAAGATTTCAATTCATCGCTCTACTTCATCGTCCTCAAGAATAAATTAGTATTGAAATTATTATAGGTTGGTTCAATGTTCAATGGATTTGGGTTCTGCCTCATATTAAATTCACGCTTCAAAATATGAGGCAGTCGTGGTTCATCTGGCGGATACTCGGAATTTAATTCAACGTTTTACTTCCTCGTCTTCAAGAATAAATCAGTATCAAAATTAATATTCGTTGGTTAAAAGTTAAATTGATTTGGGTTCTGGTACATATTGAAAGATAGTTCTTGGTCGGACCTCTTATGGCAACGTTCACTGAACTTCTTACAATATGTGGCAGTCATGATTCATCTGGCGGATAAGAAGATTTCAATTCATCGCTCTACTTCATCGTCCTCAAGAATGAATTAGTATTGAAATTATTATAGGTTGGTTCAATGTTCAATGGATTTGGGTTCTGCCTCATATTAAATTAACGCTTCAAAATATGAGGCAGTCGTGGTTCATCTGGCGGATATTCGGAATTTAATTCAACGTTTTACTTCCTCGTCTTCAAGAATAAATCAGTATCAAAATTAATATTCGTTGGTTAAAAGTTAAATTGATTTGGGTTCTGGTACATATTGAAAGATAGTTCTTGGTCGGACCTCTTATGGCAACGTTCACTGAACTTCTTACAATATGTGGCAGTCATGATTCATCTGGCGGATAAGAAGATTTCAATTCATCGCTCTACTTCATCGTCCTCAAGAATAAATTAGTATTGAAATTATTATAGGTTGGTTCAATGTTCAATGGATTTGGGTTCTGCCTCATATTAAATTCACGCTTCAAAATATGAGGCAGTCGTGGTTCATCTGGCGGATATTCGGAATTTAATTCAACGTTTTACTTCCTCGTCTTCAAGAATAAATCAGTATCAAAATTAATATTCGTTGGTTAAAAGTTAAATTGATTTGGGTTCTGGTACATATTGAAAGATAGTTCTTGGTCGGACCTCTTATGGCAACGTTCACTGAACTTCTTACAATATGTGGCAGTCATGATTCATCTGGCGGATAAGAAGATTTCAATTCATCGCTCTACTTCATCGTCCTCAAGAATAAATTAGTATTGAAATTATTATAGGTTGGTTCAATGTTCAATGGATTTGGGTTCTGCCTCATATTAAATTCACGCTTCAAAATATGAGGCAGTCGTGGTTCATCTGGCGGATATTCGGAATTTAATTCAACGTTTTACTTCCTCGTCTTCAAGAATAAATCAGTATCAAAATTAATATTCGTTGGTTAAAAGTTAAATTGATTTGGGTTCTGGTACATATTGAAAGATAGTTCTTGGTCGGACCTCTTATGGCAACGTTCACTGAACTTCTTACAATATGTGGCAGTCATGATTCATCTGGCGGATAAGAAGATTTCAATTCATCGCTCTACTTCATCGTCCTCAAGAATAAATTAGTATTGAAATTATTATAGGTTGGTTCAATGTTCAATGGATTTGGGTTCTGCCTCATATTAAATTCACGCTTCAAAATATGAGGCAGTCGTGGTTCATCTGGCGGATATTCGGAATTTAATTCAACGTTTTACTTCCTCGTCTTCAAGAATAAATCAGTATCAAAATTAATATTCGTTGGTTAAAAGTTAAATTGATTTGGGTTCTGGTACATATTGAAAGATAGTTCTTGGTCGGACCTCTTATGGCAACGTTCACTGAACTTCTTACAATATGTGGCAGTCATGATTCATCTGGCGGATAAGAAGATTTCAATTCATCGCTCTACTTCATCGTCCTCAAGAATAAATTAGTATTGAAATTATTATAGGTTGGTTCAATGTTCAATGGATTTGGGTTCTGCCTCATATTAAATTCACGCTTCAAAATATGAGGCAGTCGTGGTTCATCTGGCGGATATTCGGAATTTAATTCAACGTTTTACTTCCTCGTCTTCAAGAATAAATCAGTATCAAAATTAATATTCGTTGGTTAAAAGTTAAATTGATTTGGGTTCTGGTACATATTGAAAGATAGTTCTTGGTCGGACCTCTTATGGCAACGTTCACTGAACTTCTTACAATATGTGGCAGTCATGATTCATCTGGCGGATAAGAAGATTTCAATTCATCGCTCTACTTCATCGTCCTCAAGAATAAATTAGTATTGAAATTATTATAGGTTGGTTCAATGTTCAATGGATTTGGGTTCTGCCTCATATTAAATTCACGCTTCAAAATATGAGGCAGTCGTGGTTCATCTGGCGGATATTCGGAATTTAATTCAACGTTTTACTTCCTCGTCTTCAAGAATAAATCAGTATCAAAATTAATATTCGTTGGTTAAAAGTTAAATTGATTTGGGTTCTGGTACATATTGAAAGATAGTTCTTGGTCGGACCTCTTATGGCAACGTTCACTGAACTTCTTACAATATGTGGCAGTCATGATTCATCTGGCGGATAAGAAGATTTCAATTCATCGCTCTACTTCATCGTCCTCAAGAATAAATTAGTATTGAAATTATTATAGGTTGGTTCAATGTTCAATGGATTTGGGTTCTGCCTCATATTAAATTCACGCTTCAAAATATGAGGCAGTCGTGGTTCATCTGGCGGATATTCGGAATTTAATTCAACGTTTTACTTCCTCGTCTTCAAGAATAAATCAGTATCAAAATTAATATTCGTTGGTTAAAAGTTAAATTGATTTGGGTTCTGGTACATATTGAAAGATAGTTCTTGGTCGGACCTCTTATGGCAACGTTCACTGAACTTCTTACAATATGTGGCAGTCATGATTCATCTGGCGGATAAGAAGATTTCAATTCATCGCTCTACTTCATCGTCCTCAAGAATAAATTAGTATTGAAATTATTATAGGTTGGTTCAATGTTCAATGGATTTGGGTTCTGCCTCATATTAAATTAACGCTTCAAAATATGAGGCAGTCGTGGTTCATCTGGCGGATATTCGGAATTTAATTCAACGTTTTACTTCCTCGTCTTCAAGAATAAATCAGTATCAAAATTAATATTCGTTGGTTAAAAGTTAAATTGATTTGGGTTCTGGTACATATTGAAAGATAGTTCTTGGTCGGACCTCTTATGGCAACGTTCACTGAACTTCTTACAATATGTGGCAGTCATGATTCATCTGGCGGATAAGAAGATTTCAATTCATCGCTCTACTTCATCGTCCTCAAGAATAAATTAGTATTGAAATTATTATAGGTTGGTTCAATGTTCAATGGATTTGGGTTCTGCCTCATATTAAATTCACGCTTCAAAATATGAGGCAGTCGTGGTTCATCTGGCGGATATTCGGAATTTAATTCAACGTTTTACTTCCTCGTCTTCAAGAATAAATCAGTATCAAAATTAATATTCGTTGGTTAAAAGTTAAATTGATTTGGGTTCTGGTACATATTGAAAGATAGTTCTTGGTCGGACCTCTTATGGCAACGTTCACTGAACTTCTTACAATATGTGGCAGTCATGATTCATCTGGCGGATAAGAAGATTTCAATTCATCGCTCTACTTCATCGTCCTCAAGAATAAATTAGTATTGAAATTATTATAGGTTGGTTCAATGTTCAATGGATTTGGGTTCTGCCTCATATTAAATTCACGCTTCAAAATATGAGGCAGTCGTGGTTCATCTGGCGGATACTCGGAATTTAATTCAACGTTTTACTTCCTCGTCTTCAAGAATAAATCAGTATCAAAATTAATATTCGTTGGTTAAAAGTTAAATTGATTTAGGTTCTGGTACATATTGAAAGATAGTTCTTGGTCGGACCTCTTATGGCAACGTTCACTGAACTTCTTACAATATGTGGCAGTCATGATTCATCTGGCGGATAAGAAGATTTCAATTCATCGCTCTACTTCATCGTCCTCAAGAATAAATTAGTATTGAAATTATTATATGTTGGTTCAATGTTCAATGGATTTGGGTTCTGCCTCATATTAAATTCACGCTTCAAAATATGAGGCAGTCGTGGTTCATCTGGCGGATATTCGGAATTTAATTCAACGTTTTACTTCCTCGTCTTCAAGAATAAATCAGTATCAAAATTAATATTCGTTGGTTAAAAGTTAAATTGATTTGGGTTCTGGTACATATTGAAAGATAGTTCTTGGTCGGACCTCTTATGGCAACGTTCACTGAACTTCTTACAATATGTGGCAGTCATGATTCATCTGGCGGATAAGAAGATTTCAATTCATCGCTCTACTTCATCGTCCTCAAGAATAAATTAGTATTGAAATTATTATAGGTTGGTTCAATGTTCAATGGATTTGGGTTCTGCCTCATATTAAATTCACGCTTCAAAATATGAGGCAGTCGTGGTTCATCTGGCGGATACTCGGAATTTAATTCAACGTTTTACTTCCTCGTCTTCAAGAATAAATCAGTATCAAAATTAATATTCGTTGGTTAAAAGTTAAATTGATTTGGGTTCTGGTACATATTGAAAGATAGTTCTTGGTCGGACCTCTTATGGCAACGTTCACTGAACTTCTTACAATATGTGGCAGTCATGATTCATCTGGCGGATAAGAAGATTTCAATTCATCGCTCTACTTCATCGTCCTCAAGAATAAATTAGTATTGAAATTATTATAGGTTGGTTCAATGTTCAATGGATTTGGGTTCTGCCTCATATTAAATTCACGCTTCAAAATATGAGGCAGTCGTGGTTCATCTGGCGGATATTCGGAATTTAATTCAACGTTTTACTTCCTCGTCTTCAAGAATAAATCAGTATCAAAATTAATATTCGTTGGTTAAAAGTTAAATTGATTTGGGTTCTGGTACATATTGAAAGATAGTTCTTGGTCGGACCTCTTATGGCAACGTTCACTGAACTTCTTACAATATGTGGCAGTCATGATTCATCTGGCGGATAAGAAGATTTCAATTCATCGCTCTACTTCATCGTCCTCAAGAATAAATTAGTATTGAAATTATTATAGGTTGGTTCAATGTTCAATGGATTTGGGTTCTGCCTCATATTAAATTCACGCTTCAAAATATGAGGCAGTCGTGGTTCATCTGGCGGATATTCGGAATTTAATTCAACGTTTTACTTCCTCGTCTTCAAGAATAAATCAGTATCAAAATTAATATTCGTTGGTTAAAAGTTAAATTGATTTGGGTTCTGGTACATATTGAAAGATAGTTCTTGGTCGGACCTCTTATGGCAACGTTCACTGAACTTCTTACAATATGTGGCAGTCATGATTCATCTGGCGGATAAGAAGATTTCAATTCATCGCTCTACTTCATCGTCCTCAAGAATAAATTAGTATTGAAATTATTATAGGTTGGTTCAATGTTCAATGGATTTGGGTTCTGCCTCATATTAAATTCACGCTTCAAAATATGAGGCAGTCGTGGTTCATCTGGCGGATATTCGGAATTTAATTCAACGTTTTACTTCCTCGTCTTCAAGAATAAATCAGTATCAAAATTAATATTCGTTGGTTAAAAGTTAAATTGATTTGGGTTCTGGTACATATTGAAAGATAGTTCTTGGTCGGACCTCTTATGGCAACGTTCACTGAACTTCTTACAATATGTGGCAGTCATGATTCATCTGGCGGATAAGAAGATTTCAATTCATCGCTCTACTTCATCGTCCTCAAGAATAAATTAGTATTGAAATTATTATAGGTTGGTTCAATGTTCAATGGATTTGGGTTCTGCCTCATATTAAATTCACGCTTCAAAATATGAGGCAGTCGTGGTTCATCTGGCGGATATTCGGAATTTAATTCAACGTTTTACTTCCTCGTCTTCAAGAATAAATCAGTATCAAAATTAATATTCGTTGGTTAAAAGTTAAATTGATTTGGGTTCTGGTACATATTGAAAGATAGTTCTTGGTCGGACCTCTTATGGCAACGTTCACTGAACTTCTTACAATATGTGGCAGTCATGATTCATCTGGCGGATAAGAAGATTTCAATTCATCGCTCTACTTCATCGTCCTCAAGAATAAATTAGTATTGAAATTATTATAGGTTGGTTCAATGTTCAATGGATTTGGGTTCTGCCTCATATTAAATTCACGCTTCAAAATATGAGGCAGTCGTGGTTCATCTGGCGGATATTCGGAATTTAATTCAACGTTTTACTTCCTCGTCTTCAAGAATAAATCAGTATCAAAATTAATATTCGTTGGTTAAAAGTTAAATTGATTTGGGTTCTGGTACATATTGAAAGATAGTTCTTGGTCGGACCTCTTATGGCAACGTTCACTGAACTTCTTACAATATGTGGCAGTCATGATTCATCTGGCGGATAAGAAGATTTCAATTCATCGCTCTACTTCATCGTCCTCAAGAATAAATTAGTATTGAAATTATTATAGGTTGGTTCAATGTTCAATGGATTTGGGTTCTGCCTCATATTAAATTCACGCTTCAAAATATGAGGCAGTCGTGGTTCATCTGGCGGATATTCGGAATTTAATTCAACGTTTTACTTCCTCGTCTTCAAGAATAAATCAGTATCAAAATTAATATTCGTTGGTTAAAAGTTAAATTGATTTGGGTTCTGGTACATATTGAAAGATAGTTCTTGGTCGGACCTCTTATGGCAACGTTCACTGAACTTCTTACAATATGTGGCAGTCATGATTCATCTGGCGGATAAGAAGATTTCAATTCATCGCTCTACTTCATCGTCCTCAAGAATAAATTAGTATTGAAATTATTATAGGTTGGTTCAATGTTCAATGGATTTGGGTTCTGCCTCATATTAAATTCACGCTTCAAAATATGAGGCAGTCGTGGTTCATCTGGCGGATATTCGGAATTTAATTCAACGTTTTACTTCCTCGTCTTCAAGAATAAATCAGTATCAAAATTAATATTCGTTGGTTAAAAGTTAAATTGATTTGGGTTCTGGTACATATTGAAAGATAGTTCTTGGTCGGACCTCTTATGGCAACGTTCACTGAACTTCTTACAATATGTGGCAGTCATGATTCATCTGGCGGATAAGAAGATTTCAATTCATCGCTCTACTTCATCGTCCTCAAGAATAAATTAGTATTGAAATTATTATAGGTTGGTTCAATGTTCAATGGATTTGGGTTCTGCCTCATATTAAATTCACGCTTCAAAATATGAGGCAGTCGTGGTTCATCTGGCGGATATTCGGAATTTAATTCAACGTTTTACTTCCTCGTCTTCAAGAATAAATCAGTATCAAAATTAATATTCGTTGGTTAAAAGTTAAATTGATTTGGGTTCTGGTACATATTGAAAGATAGTTCTTGGTCGGACCTCTTATGGCAACGTTCACTGAACTTCTTACAATATGTGGCAGTCATGATTCATCTGGCGGATAAGAAGATTTCAATTCATCGCTCTACTTCATCGTCCTCAAGAATAAATTAGTATTGAAATTATTATAGGTTGGTTCAATGTTCAATGGATTTGGGTTCTGCCTCATATTAAATTAACGCTTCAAAATATGAGGCAGTCGTGGTTCATCTGGCGGATATTCGGAATTTAATTCAACGTTTTACTTCCTCGTCTTCAAGAATAAATCAGTATCAAAATTAATATTCGTTGGTTAAAAGTTAAATTGATTTGGGTTCTGGTACATATTGAAAGATAGTTCTTGGTCGGACCTCTTATGGCAACGTTCACTGAACTTCTTACAATATGTGGCAGTCATGATTCATCTGGCGGATAAGAAGATTTCAATTCATCGCTCTACTTCATCGTCCTCAAGAATAAATTAGTATTGAAATTATTATAGGTTGGTTCAATGTTCAATGGATTTGGGTTCTGCCTCATATTAAATTCACGCTTCAAAATATGAGGCAGTCGTGGTTCATCTGGCGGATATTCGGAATTTAATTCAACGTTTTACTTCCTCGTCTTCAAGAATAAATCAGTATCAAAATTAATATTCGTTGGTTAAAAGTTAAATTGATTTGGGTTCTGGTACATATTGAAAGATAGTTCTTGGTCGGACCTCTTATGGCAACGTTCACTGAACTTCTTACAATATGTGGCAGTCATGATTCATCTGGCGGATAAGAAGATTTCAATTCATCGCTCTACTTCATCGTCCTCAAGAATAAATTAGTATTGAAATTATTATAGGTTGGTTCAATGTTCAATGGATTTGGGTTCTGCCTCATATTAAATTCACGCTTCAAAATATGAGGCAGTCGTGGTTCATCTGGCGGATACTCGGAATTTAATTCAACGTTTTACTTCCTCGTCTTCAAGAATAAATCAGTATCAAAATTAATATTCGTTGGTTAAAAGTTAAATTGATTTAGGTTCTGGTACATATTGAAAGATAGTTCTTGGTCGGACCTCTTATGGCAACGTTCACTGAACTTCTTACAATATGTGGCAGTCATGATTCATCTGGCGGATAAGAAGATTTCAATTCATCGCTCTACTTCATCGTCCTCAAGAATAAATTAGTATTGAAATTATTATATGTTGGTTCAATGTTCAATGGATTTGGGTTCTGCCTCATATTAAATTCACGCTTCAAAATATGAGGCAGTCGTGGTTCATCTGGCGGATATTCGGAATTTAATTCAACGTTTTACTTCCTCGTCTTCAAGAATAAATCAGTATCAAAATTAATATTCGTTGGTTAAAAGTTAAATTGATTTGGGTTCTGGTACATATTGAAAGATAGTTCTTGGTCGGACCTCTTATGGCAACGTTCACTGAACTTCTTACAATATGTGGCAGTCATGATTCATCTGGCGGATAAGAAGATTTCAATTCATCGCTCTACTTCATCGTCCTCAAGAATAAATTAGTATTGAAATTATTATAGGTTGGTTCAATGTTCAATGGATTTGGGTTCTGCCTCATATTAAATTCACGCTTCAAAATATGAGGCAGTCGTGGTTCATCTGGCGGATACTCGGAATTTAATTCAACGTTTTACTTCCTCGTCTTCAAGAATAAATCAGTATCAAAATTAATATTCGTTGGTTAAAAGTTAAATTGATTTGGGTTCTGGTACATATTGAAAGATAGTTCTTGGTCGGACCTCTTATGGCAACGTTCACTGAACTTCTTACAATATGTGGCAGTCATGATTCATCTGGCGGATAAGAAGATTTCAATTCATCGCTCTACTTCATCGTCCTCAAGAATAAATTAGTATTGAAATTATTATAGGTTGGTTCAATGTTCAATGGATTTGGGTTCTGCCTCATATTAAATTCACGCTTCAAAATATGAGGCAGTCGTGGTTCATCTGGCGGATATTCGGAATTTAATTCAACGTTTTACTTCCTCGTCTTCAAGAATAAATCAGTATCAAAATTAATATTCGTTGGTTAAAAGTTAAATTGATTTGGGTTCTGGTACATATTGAAAGATAGTTCTTGGTCGGACCTCTTATGGCAACGTTCACTGAACTTCTTACAATATGTGGCAGTCATGATTCATCTGGCGGATAAGAAGATTTCAATTCATCGCTCTACTTCATCGTCCTCAAGAATAAATTAGTATTGAAATTATTATAGGTTGGTTCAATGTTCAATGGATTTGGGTTCTGCCTCATATTAAATTCACGCTTCAAAATATGAGGCAGTCGTGGTTCATCTGGCGGATACTCGGAATTTAATTCAACGTTTTACTTCCTCGTCTTCAAGAATAAATCAGTATCAAAATTAATATTCGTTGGTTAAAAGTTAAATTGATTTGGGTTCTGGTACATATTGAAAGATAGTTCTTGGTCGGACCTCTTATGGCAACGTTCACTGAACTTCTTACAATATGTGGCAGTCATGATTCATCTGGCGGATAAGAAGATTTCAATTCATCGCTCTACTTCATCGTCCTCAAGAATAAATTAGTATTGAAATTATTATAGGTTGGTTCAATGTTCAATGGATTTGGGTTCTGCCTCATATTAAATTCACGCTTCAAAATATGAGGCAGTCGTGGTTCATCTGGCGGATATTCGGAATTTAATTCAACGTTTTACTTCCTCGTCTTCAAGAATAAATCAGTATCAAAATTAATATTCGTTGGTTAAAAGTTAAATTGATTTGGGTTCTGGTACATATTGAAAGATAGTTCTTGGTCGGACCTCTTATGGCAACGTTCACTGAACTTCTTACAATATGTGGCAGTCATGATTCATCTGGCGGATAAGAAGATTTCAATTCATCGCTCTACTTCATCGTCCTCAAGAATAAATTAGTATTGAAATTATTATAGGTTGGTTCAATGTTCAATGGATTTGGGTTCTGCCTCATATTAAATTCACGCTTCAAAATATGAGGCAGTCGTGGTTCATCTGGCGGATACTCGGAATTTAATTCAACGTTTTACTTCCTCGTCTTCAAGAATAAATCAGTATCAAAATTAATATTCGTTGGTTAAAAGTTAAATTGATTTGGGTTCTGGTACATATTGAAAGATAGTTCTTGGTCGGACCTCTTATGGCAACGTTCACTGAACTTCTTACAATATGTGGCAGTCATGATTCATCTGGCGGATAAGAAGATTTCAATTCATCGCTCTACTTCATCGTCCTCAAGAATAAATTAGTATTGAAATTATTATAGGTTGGTTCAATGTTCAATGGATTTGGGTTCTGCCTCATATTAAATTCACGCTTCAAAATATGAGGCAGTCGTGGTTCATCTGGCGGATACTCGGAATTTAATTCAACGTTTTACTTCCTCGTCTTCAAGAATAAATCAGTATCAAAATTAATATTCGTTGGTTAAAAGTTAAATTGATTTGGGTTCTGGTACATATTGAAAGATAGTTCTTGGTCGGACCTCTTATGGCAACGTTCACTGAACTTCTTACAATATGTGGCAGTCATGATTCATCTGGCGGATAAGAAGATTTCAATTCATCGCTCTACTTCATCGTCCTCAAGAATAAATTAGTATTGAAATTATTATAGGTTGGTTCAATGTTCAATGGATTTGGGTTCTGCCTCATATTAAATTCACGCTTCAAAATATGAGGCAGTCGTGGTTCATCTGGCGGATATTCGGAATTTAATTCAACGTTTTACTTCCTCGTCTTCAAGAATAAATCAGTATCAAAATTAATATTCGTTGGTTAAAAGTTAAATTGATTTGGGTTCTGGTACATATTGAAAGATAGTTCTTGGTCGGACCTCTTATGGCAACGTTCACTGAACTTCTTACAATATGTGGCAGTCATGATTCATCTGGCGGATAAGAAGATTTCAATTCATCGCTCTACTTCATCGTCCTCAAGAATAAATTAGTATTGAAATTATTATAGGTTGGTTCAATGTTCAATGGATTTGGGTTCTGCCTCATATTAAATTCACGCTTCAAAATATGAGGCAGTCGTGGTTCATCTGGCGGATATTCGGAATTTAATTCAACGTTTTACTTCCTCGTCTTCAAGAATAAATCAGTATCAAAATTAATATTCGTTGGTTAAAAGTTAAATTGATTTGGGTTCTGGTACATATTGAAAGATAGTTCTTGGTCGGACCTCTTATGGCAACGTTCACTGAACTTCTTACAATATGTGGCAGTCATGATTCATCTGGCGGATAAGAAGATTTCAATTCATCGCTCTACTTCATCGTCCTCAAGAATAAATTAGTATTGAAATTATTATAGGTTGGTTCAATGTTCAATGGATTTGGGTTCTGCCTCATATTAAATTCACGCTTCAAAATATGAGGCAGTCGTGGTTCATCTGGCGGATACTCGGAATTTAATTCAACGTTTTACTTCCTCGTCTTCAAGAATAAATCAGTATCAAAATTAATATTCGTTGGTTAAAAGTTAAATTGATTTGGGTTCTGGTACATATTGAAAGATAGTTCTTGGTCGGACCTCTTATGGCAACGTTCACTGAACTTCTTACAATATGTGGCAGTCATGATTCATCTGGCGGATAAGAAGATTTCAATTCATCGCTCTACTTCATCGTCCTCAAGAATAAATTAGTATTGAAATTATTATAGGTTGGTTCAATGTTCAATGGATTTGGGTTCTGCCTCATATTAAATTCACGCTTCAAAATATGAGGCAGTCGTGGTTCATCTGGCGGATACTCGGAATTTAATTCAACGTTTTACTTCCTCGTCTTCAAGAATAAATCAGTATCAAAATTAATATTCGTTGGTTAAAAGTTAAATTGATTTGGGTTCTGGTACATATTGAAAGATAGTTCTTGGTCGGACCTCTTATGGCAACGTTCACTGAACTTCTTACAATATGTGGCAGTCATGATTCATCTGGCGGATAAGAAGATTTCAATTCATCGCTCTACTTCATCGTCCTCAAGAATAAATTAGTATTGAAATTATTATAGGTTGGTTCAATGTTCAATGGATTTGGGTTCTGCCTCATATTAAATTCACGCTTCAAAATATGAGGCAGTCGTGGTTCATCTGGCGGATACTCGGAATTTAATTCAACGTTTTACTTCCTCGTCTTCAAGAATAAATCAGTATCAAAATTAATATTCGTTGGTTAAAAGTTAAATTGATTTGGGTTCTGGTACATATTGAAAGATAGTTCTTGGTCGGACCTCTTATGGCAACGTTCACTGAACTTCTTACAATATGTGGCAGTCATGATTCATCTGGCGGATAAGAAGATTTCAATTCATCGCTCTACTTCATCGTCCTCAAGAATAAATTAGTATTGAAATTATTATAGGTTGGTTCAATGTTCAATGGATTTGGGTTCTGCCTCATATTAAATTCACGCTTCAAAATATGAGGCAGTCGTGGTTCATCTGGCGGATATTCGGAATTTAATTCAACGTTTTACTTCCTCGTCTTCAAGAATAAATCAGTATCAAAATTAATATTCGTTGGTTAAAAGTTAAATTGATTTGGGTTCTGGTACATATTGAAAGATAGTTCTTGGTCGGACCTCTTATGGCAACGTTCACTGAACTTCTTACAATATGTGGCAGTCATGATTCATCTGGCGGATAAGAAGATTTCAATTCATCGCTCTACTTCATCGTCCTCAAGAATAAATTAGTATTGAAATTATTATAGGTTGGTTCAATGTTCAATGGATTTGGGTTCTGCCTCATATTAAATTCACGCTTCAAAATATGAGGCAGTCGTGGTTCATCTGGCGGATACTCGGAATTTAATTCAACGTTTTACTTCCTCGTCTTCAAGAATAAATCAGTATCAAAATTAATATTCGTTGGTTAAAAGTTAAATTGATTTGGGTTCTGGTACATATTGAAAGATAGTTCTTGGTCGGACCTCTTATGGCAACGTTCACTGAACTTCTTACAATATGTGGCAGTCATGATTCATCTGGCGGATAAGAAGATTTCAATTCATCGCTCTACTTCATCGTCCTCAAGAATAAATTAGTATTGAAATTATTATAGGTTGGTTCAATGTTCAATGGATTTGGGTTCTGCCTCATATTAAATTCACGCTTCAAAATATGAGGCAGTCGTGGTTCTTCTGGCGGATATTCGGAATTTAATTCAACGTTTTACTTCCTCGTCTTCAAGAATAAATCAGTATCAAAATTAATATTCGTTGGTTAAAAGTTAAATTGATTTGGGTTCTGGTACATATTGAAAGATAGTTCTTGGTCGGACCTCTTATGGCAACGTTCACTGAACTTCTTACAATATGTGTCAGTCATGATTCATCTGGCGGATAAGAAGATTTCAATTCATCGCTCTACTTCATCGTCCTCAAGAATAAATTAGTATTGAAATTATTATAGGTTGGTTCAATGTTCAATGGATTTGGGTTCTGCCTCATATTAAATTCACGCTTCAAAATATGTGGCAGTCGTGGTTCATCTGGCGGATATTCGGAATTTAATTCAACGTTTTACTTCCTCGTCTTCAAGAATAAATCAAAATCAAAATTAATATTCGTTGGTTAAAAGTTAAATTGATTTGGGTTCTGGTACATATTGAAAGATAGTTCTTGGTCGGACCTCTTATGGCAACGTTCACTGAACTTCTTACAATATGTGTCAGTCATGATTCATCTGGCGGATAAGAAGATTTCAATTCATCGCTCTACTTCATCGTCCTCAAGAATAAATTAGTATTGAAATTATTATAGGTTGGTTCAATGTTCAATGGATTTGGGTTCTGCCTCATATTAAATTCACGCTTCAAAATATGAGGCAGTCGTGGTTCTTCTGGCGGATATTCGGAATTTAATTCAACGTTTTACTTCCTCGTCTTCAAGAATAAATCAGTATCAAAATTAATATTCGTTGGTTAAAAGTTAAATTGATTTGAGTTCTGGTACATATTGAAAGATAGTTCTTGGTCGGACCTCTTATGGCAACGTTCACTGAACTTCTTACAATATGTGTCAGTCATGATTCATCTGGCGGATAAGAAGATTTCAATTCATCGCTCTACTTCATCGTCCTCAAGAATAAATTAGTATTGAAATTATTATAGGTTGGTTCAATGTTCAATGGATTTGGGTTCTGCCTCATATTGAATTCACGCTTCAAAATATGAGGCAGTCGTGGTTCTTCTGGCGGATATTCGGAATTTAATTCAACGTTTTACTTCCTCGTCTTCAAGAATAAATCAGTATCAAAATTAATATTCGTTGGTTAAAAGTTAAATTGATTTGGGTTCTGGTACATATTGAAAGATAGTTCTTGGTCGGACCTCTTATGGCAACGTTCACTGAACTTCTTACAATATGTGTCAGTCATGATTCATCTGGCGGATAAGAAGATTTCAATTCATCGCTCTACTTCATCGTCCTCAAGAATAAATTAGTATTGAAATTATTATAGGTTGGTTCAATGTTCAATGGATTTGGGTTCTGCCTCATATTAAATTCACGCTTCAAAATATGAGGCAGTCGTGGTTCTTCTGGCGGATATTCGGAATTTAATTCAACGTTTTACTTCCTCGTCTTCAAGAATAAATCAGTATCAAAATTAATATTCGTTGGTTAAAAGTTAAATTGATTTGGGTTCTGGTACATATTGAAAGATAGTTCTTGGTCGGACCTCTTATGGCAACGTTCACTGAACTTCTTACAATATGTGTCAGTCATGATTCATCTGGCGGATAAGAAGATTTCAATTCATCGCTCTACTTCATCGTCCTCAAGAATAAATTAGTATTGAAATTATTATAGGTTGGTTCAATGTTCAATGGATTTGGGTTCTGCCTCATATTAAATTCACGCTTCAAAATATGTGGCAGTCGTGGTTCATCTGGCGGATATTCGGAATTTAATTCAACGTTTTACTTCCTCGTCTTCAAGAATAAATCAAAATCAAAATTAATATTCGTTGGTTAAAAGTTAAATTGATTTGGGTTCTGGTACATATTGAAAGATAGTTCTTGGTCGGACCTCTTATGGCAACGTTCACTGAACTTCTTACAATATGTGTCAGTCATGATTCATCTGGCGGATAAGAAGATTTCAATTCATCGCTCTACTTCATCGTCCTCAAGAATAAATTAGTATTGAAATTATTATAGGTTGGTTCAATGTTCAATGGATTTGGGTTCTGCCTCATATTAAATTCACGCTTCAAAATATGAGGCAGTCGTGGTTCTTCTGGCGGATATTCGGAATTTAATTCAACGTTTTACTTCCTCGTCTTCAAGAATAAATCAGTATCAAAATTAATATTCGTTGGTTAAAAGTTAAATTGATTTGGGTTCTGGTACATATTGAAAGATAGTTCTTGGTCGGACCTCTTATGGCAACGTTCACTGAACTTCTTACAATATGTGGCAGTCATGATTCATCTGGCGGATAAGAAGATTTCAATTCATCGCTCTACTTCATCGTCCTCAAGAATAAATTAGTATTGAAATTATTATAGGTTGGTTCAATGTTCAATGGATTTGGGTTCTGCCTCATATTAAATTCACGCTTCAAAATATGAGGCAGTCGTGGTTCTTCTGGCGGATATTCGGAATTTAATTCAACGTTTTACTTCCTCGTCTTCAAGAATAAATCAGTATCAAAATTAATATTCGTTGGTTAAAAGTTAAATTGATTTGGGTTCTGGTACATATTGAAAGATAGTTCTTGGTCGGACCTCTTATGGCAACGTTCACTGAACTTCTTACAATATGTGGCAGTCATGATTCATCTGGCGGATAAGAAGATTTCAATTCATCGCTCTACTTCATCGTCCTCAAGAATAAATTAGTATTGAAATTATTATAGGTTGGTTCAATGTTCAATGGATTTGGGTTCTGCCTCATATTAAATTCACGCTTCAAAATATGAGGCAGTCGTGGTTCTTCTGGCGGATATTCGGAATTTAATTCAACGTTTTACTTCCTCGTCTTCAAGAATAAATCAGTATCAAAATTAATATTCGTTGGTTAAAAGTTAAATTGATTTGGGTTCTGGTACATATTGAAAGATAGTTCTTGGTCGGACCTCTTATGGCAACGTTCACTGAACTTCTTACAATATGTGTCAGTCATGATTCATCTGGCGGATAAGAAGATTTCAATTCATCGCTCTACTTCATCGTCCTCAAGAATAAATTAGTATTGAAATTATTATAGGTTGGTTCAATGTTCAATGGATTTGGGTTCTGCCTCATATTAAATTCACGCTTCAAAATATGTGGCAGTCGTGGTTCATCTGGCGGATATTCGGAATTTAATTCAACGTTTTACTTCCTCGTCTTCAAGAATAAATCAAAATCAAAATTAATATTCGTTGGTTAAAAGTTAAATTGATTTGGGTTCTGGTACATATTGAAAGATAGTTCTTGGTCGGACCTCTTATGGCAACGTTCACTGAACTTCTTACAATATGTGTCAGTCATGATTCATCTGGCGGATAAGAAGATTTCAATTCATCGCTCTACTTCATCGTCCTCAAGAATAAATTAGTATTGAAATTATTATAGGTTGGTTCAATGTTCAATGGATTTGGGTTCTGCCTCATATTAAATTCACGCTTCAAAATATGAGGCAGTCGTGGTTCTTCTGGCGGATATTCGGAATTTAATTCAACGTTTTACTTCCTCGTCTTCAAGAATAAATCAGTATCAAAATTAATATTCGTTGGTTAAAAGTTAAATTGATTTGAGTTCTGGTACATATTGAAAGATAGTTCTTGGTCGGACCTCTTATGGCAACGTTCACTGAACTTCTTACAATATGTGTCAGTCATGATTCATCTGGCGGATAAGAAGATTTCAATTCATCGCTCTACTTCATCGTCCTCAAGAATAAATTAGTATTGAAATTATTATAGGTTGGTTCAATGTTCAATGGATTTGGGTTCTGCCTCATATTAAATTCACGCTTCAAAATATGAGGCAGTCGTGGTTCTTCTGGCGGATATTCGGAATTTAATTCAACGTTTTACTTCCTCGTCTTCAAGAATAAATCAGTATCAAAATTAATATTCGTTGGTTAAAAGTTAAATTGATTTGAGTTCTGGTACATATTGAAAGATAGTTCTTGGTCGGACCTCTTATGGCAACGTTCACTGAACTTCTTACAATATGTGTCAGTCATGATTCATCTGGCGGATAAGAAGATTTCAATTCATCGCTCTACTTCATCGTCCTCAAGAATAAATTAGTATTGAAATTATTATAGGTTGGTTCAATGTTCAATGGATTTGGGTTCTGCCTCATATTAAATTCACGCTTCAAAATATGAGGCAGTCGTGGTTCTTCTGGCGGATATTCGGAATTTAATTCAACGTTTTACTTCCTCGTCTTCAAGAATAAATCAGTATCAAAATTAATATTCGTTGGTTAAAAGTTAAATTGATTTGAGTTCTGGTACATATTGAAAGATAGTTCTTGGTCGGACCTCTTATGGCAACGTTCACTGAACTTCTTACAATATGTGTCAGTCATGATTCATCTGGCGGATAAGAAGATTTCAATTCATCGCTCTACTTCATCGTCCTCAAGAATAAATTAGTATTGAAATTATTATAGGTTGGTTCAATGTTCAATGGATTTGGGTTCTGCCTCATATTAAATTCACGCTTCAAAATATGAGGCAGTCGTGGTTCTTCTGGCGGATATTCGGAATTTAATTCAACGTTTTACTTCCTCGTCTTCAAGAATAAATCAGTATCAAAATTAATATTCGTTGGTTAAAAGTTAAATTGATTTGGGTTCTGGTACATATTGAAAGATAGTTCTTGGTCGGACCTCTTATGGCAACGTTCACTGAACTTCTTACAATATGTGTCAGTCATGATTCATCTGGCGGATAAGAAGATTTCAATTCATCGCTCTACTTCATCGTCCTCAAGAATAAATTAGTATTGAAATTATTATAGGTTGGTTCAATGTTCAATGGATTTGGGTTCTGCCTCATATTAAATTCACGCTTCAAAATATGAGGCAGTCGTGGTTCTTCTGGCGGATATTCGGAATTTAATTCAACGTTTTACTTCCTCGTCTTCAAGAATAAATCAGTATCAAAATTAATATTCGTTGGTTAAAAGTTAAATTGATTTGAGTTCTGGTACATATTGAAAGATAGTTCTTGGTCGGACCTCTTATGGCAACGTTCACTGAACTTCTTACAATATGTGTCAGTCATGATTCATCTGGCGGATAAGAAGATTTCAATTCATCGCTCTACTTCATCGTCCTCAAGAATAAATTAGTATTGAAATTATTATAGGTTGGTTCAATGTTCAATGGATTTGGGTTCTGCCTCATATTGAATTCACGCTTCAAAATATGAGGCAGTCGTGGTTCTTCTGGCGGATATTCGGAATTTAATTCAACGTTTTACTTCCTCGTCTTCAAGAATAAATCAGTATCAAAATTAATATTCGTTGGTTAAAAGTTAAATTGATTTGGGTTCTGGTACATATTGAAAGATAGTTCTTGGTCGGACCTCTTATGGCAACGTTCACTGAACTTCTTACAATATGTGTCAGTCATGATTCATCTGGCGGATAAGAAGATTTCAATTCATCGCTCTACTTCATCGTCCTCAAGAATAAATTAGTATTGAAATTATTATAGGTTGGTTCAATGTTCAATGGATTTGGGTTCTGCCTCATATTAAATTCACGCTTCAAAATATGAGGCAGTCGTGGTTCTTCTGGCGGATATTCGGAATTTAATTCAACGTTTTACTTCCTCGTCTTCAAGAATAAATCAGTATCAAAATTAATATTCGTTGGTTAAAAGTTAAATTGATTTGAGTTCTGGTACATATTGAAAGATAGTTCTTGGTCGGACCTCTTATGGCAACGTTCACTGAACTTCTTACAATATGTGTCAGTCATGATTCATCTGGCGGATAAGAAGATTTCAATTCATCGCTCTACTTCATCGTCCTCAAGAATAAATTAGTATTGAAATTATTATAGGTTGGTTCAATGTTCAATGGATTTGGGTTCTGCCTCATATTGAATTCACGCTTCAAAATATGAGGCAGTCGTGGTTCTTCTGGCGGATATTCGGAATTTAATTCAACGTTTTACTTCCTCGTCTTCAAGAATAAATCAGTATCAAAATTAATATTCGTTGGTTAAAAGTTAAATTGATTTGGGTTCTGGTACATATTGAAAGATAGTTCTTGGTCGGACCTCTTATGGCAACGTTCACTGAACTTCTTACAATATGTGTCAGTCATGATTCATCTGGCGGATAAGAAGATTTCAATTCATCGCTCTACTTCATCGTCCTCAAGAATAAATTAGTATTGAAATTATTATAGGTTGGTTCAATGTTCAATGGATTTGGGTTCTGCCTCATATTAAATTCACGCTTCAAAATATGAGGCAGTCGTGGTTCTTCTGGCGGATATTCGGAATTTAATTCAACGTTTTACTTCCTCGTCTTCAAGAATAAATCAGTATCAAAATTAATATTCGTTGGTTAAAAGTTAAATTGATTTGGGTTCTGGTACATATTGAAAGATAGTTCTTGGTCGGACCTCTTATGGCAACGTTCACTGAACTTCTTACAATATGTGTCAGTCATGATTCATCTGGCGGATAAGAAGATTTCAATTCATCGCTCTACTTCATCGTCCTCAAGAATAAATTAGTATTGAAATTATTATAGGTTGGTTCAATGTTCAATGGATTTGGGTTCTGCCTCATATTAAATTCACGCTTCAAAATATGAGGCAGTCGTGGTTCTTCTGGCGGATATTCGGAATTTAATTCAACGTTTTACTTCCTCGTCTTCAAGAATAAATCAGTATCAAAATTAATATTCGTTGGTTGAAAGTTAAATTGATTTGGGTTCTGGTACATATTGAAAGATAGTTCTTGGTCGGACCTCTTATGGCAACGTTCACTGAACTTCTTACAATATGTGTCAGTCATGATTCATCTGGCGGATAAGAAGATTTCAATTCATCGCTCTACTTCATCGTCCTCAAGAATAAATTAGTATTGAAATTATTATAGGTTGGTTCAATGTTCAATGGATTTGGGTTCTGCCTCATATTAAATTCACGCTTCAAAATATGAGGCAGTCGTGGTTCTTCTGGCGGATATTCGGAATTTAATTCAACGTTTTACTTCCTCGTCTTCAAGAATAAATCAGTATCAAAATTAATATTCGTTGGTTAAAAGTTAAATTGATTTGGGTTCTGGTACATATTGAAAGATAGTTCTTGGTCGGACCTCTTATGGCAACGTTCACTGAACTTCTTACAATATGTGTCAGTCATGATTCATCTGGCGGATAAGAAGATTTCAATTCATCGCTCTACTTCATCGTCCTCAAGAATAAATTAGTATTGAAATTATTATAGGTTGGTTCAATGTTCAATGGATTTGGGTTCTGCCTCATATTAAATTCACGCTTCAAAATATGTGGCAGTCGTGGTTCATCTGGCGGATATTCGGAATTTAATTCAACGTTTTACTTCCTCGTCTTCAAGAATAAATCAAAATCAAAATTAATATTCGTTGGTTAAAAGTTAAATTGATTTGGGTTCTGGTACATATTGAAAGATAGTTCTTGGTCGGACCTCTTATGGCAACGTTCACTGAACTTCTTACAATATGTGTCAGTCATGATTCATCTGGCGGATAAGAAGATTTCAATTCATCGCTCTACTTCATCGTCCTCAAGAATAAATTAGTATTGAAATTATTATAGGTTGGTTCAATGTTCAATGGATTTGGGTTCTGCCTCATATTAAATTCACGCTTCAAAATATGAGGCAGTCGTGGTTCTTCTGGCGGATATTCGGAATTTAATTCAACGTTTTACTTCCTCGTCTTCAAGAATAAATCAGTATCAAAATTAATATTCGTTGGTTAAAAGTTAAATTGATTTGAGTTCTGGTACATATTGACAGATAGTTCTTGGTCGGACCTCTTATGGCAACGTTCACTGAACTTCTTACAATATGTGTCAGTCATGATTCATCTGGCGGATAAGAAGATTTCAATTCATCGCTCTACTTCATCGTCCTCAAGAATAAATTAGTATTGAAATTATTATAGGTTGGTTCAATGTTCAATGGATTTGGGTTCTGCCTCATATTAAATTCACGCTTCAAAATATGAGGCAGTCGTGGTTCTTCTGGCGGATATTCGGAATTTAATTCAACGTTTTACTTCCTCGTCTTCAAGAATAAATCAGTATCAAAATTAATATTCGTTGGTTAAAAGTTAAATTGATTTGGGTTCTGGTACATATTGAAAGATAGTTCTTGGTCGGACCTCTTATGGCAACGTTCACTGAACTTCTTACAATATGTGTCAGTCATGATTCATCTGGCGGATAAGAAGATTTCAATTCATCGCTCTACTTCATCGTCCTCAAGAATAAATTAGTATTGAAATTATTATAGGTTGGTTCAATGTTCAATGGATTTGGGTTCTGCCTCATATTAAATTCACGCTTCAAAATATGTGGCAGTCGTGGTTCATCTGGCGGATATTCGGAATTTAATTCAACGTTTTACTTCCTCGTCTTCAAGAATAAATCAAAATCAAAATTAATATTCGTTGGTTAAAAGTTAAATTGATTTGGGTTCTGGTACATATTGAAAGATAGTTCTTGGTCGGACCTCTTATGGCAACGTTCACTGAACTTCTTACAATATGTGTCAGTCATGATTCATCTGGCGGATAAGAAGATTTCAATTCATCGCTCTACTTCATCGTCCTCAAGAATAAATTAGTATTGAAATTATTATAGGTTGGTTCAATGTTCAATGGATTTGGGTTCTGCCTCATATTAAATTCACGCTTCAAAATATGAGGCAGTCGTGGTTCATCTGGCGGATATTCGGAATTTAATTCAACGTTTTACTTCCTCGTCTTCAAGAATAAATCAGTATCAAAATTAATATTCGTTGGTTGAAAGTTAAATTGATTTGGGTTCTGGTACATATTGAAAGATAGTTCTTGGTCGGACCTCTTATGGCAACGTTCACTGAACTTCTTACAATATGTGTCAGTCATGATTCATCTGGCGGATAAGAAGATTTCAATTCATCGCTCTACTTCATCGTCCTCAAGAATAAATTAGTATTGAAATTATTATAGGTTGGTTCAATGTTCAATGGATTTGGGTTCTGCCTCATATTAAATTCACGCTTCAAAATATGAGGCAGTCGTGGTTCATCTGGCGGATATTCGGAATTTAATTCAACGTTTTACTTCCTCGTCTTCAAGAATAAATCAGTATCAAAATTAATATTCGTTGGTTAAAAGTTAAATTGATTTGGGTTCTGGTACATATTGAAAGATAGTTCTTGGTCGGACCTCTTATGGCAACGTTCACTGAACTTCTTACAATATGTGTCAGTCATGATTCATCTGGCGGATAAGAAGATTTCAATTCATCGCTCTACTTCATCGTCCTCAAGAATAAATTAGTATTGAAATTATTATAGGTTGGTTCAATGTTCAATGGATTTGGGTTCTGCCTCATATTAAATTCACGCTTCAAAATATGAGGCAGTCGTGGTTCATCTGGCGGATATTCGGAATTTAATTCAACGTTTTACTTCCTCGTCTTCAAGAATAAATCAGTATCAAAATTAATATTCGTTGGTTAAAAGTTAAATTGATTTGGGTTCTGGTACATATTGAAAGATAGTTCTTGGTCGGACCTCTTATGGCAACGTTCACTGAACTTCTTACAATATGTGTCAGTCATGATTCATCTGGCGGATAAGAAGATTTCAATTCATCGCTCTACTTCATCGTCCTCAAGAATAAATTAGTATTGAAATTATTATAGGTTGGTTCAATGTTCAATGGATTTGGGTTCTGCCTCATATTAAATTCACGCTTCAAAATATGAGGCAGTCGTGGTTCTTCTGGCGGATATTCGGAATTTAATTCAACGTTTTACTTCCTCGTCTTCAAGAATAAATCAGTATCAAAATTAATATTCGTTGGTTAAAAGTTAAATTGATTTGGGTTCTGGTACATATTGAAAGATAGTTCTTGGTCGGACCTCTTATGGCAACGTTCACTGAACTTCTTACAATATGTGTCAGTCATGATTCATCTGGCGGATAAGAAGATTTCAATTCATCGCTCTACTTCATCGTCCTCAAGAATAAATTAGTATTGAAATTATTATAGGTTGGTTCAATGTTCAATGGATTTGGGTTCTGCCTCATATTAAATTCACGCTTCAAAATATGTGGCAGTCGTGGTTCATCTGGCGGATATTCGGAATTTAATTCAACGTTTTACTTCCTCGTCTTCAAGAATGAATCAAAATCAAAATTAATATTCGTTGGTTAAAAGTTAAATTGATTTGGGTTCTGGTACATATTGAAAGATAGTTCTTGGTCGGACCTCTTATGGCAACGTTCACTGAACTTCTTACAATATGTGTCAGTCATGATTCATCTGGCGGATAAGAAGATTTCAATTCATCGCTCTACTTCATCGTCCTCAAGAATAAATTAGTATTGAAATTATTATAGGTTGGTTCAATGTTCAATGGATTTGGGTTCTGCCTCATATTAAATTCACGCTTCAAAATATGAGGCAGTCGTGGTTCTTCTGGCGGATATTCGGAATTTAATTCAACGTTTTACTTCCTCGTCTTCAAGAATAAATCAGTATCAAAATTAATATTCGTTGGTTGAAAGTTAAATTGATTTGGGTTCTGGTACATATTGAAAGATAGTTCTTGGTCGGACCTCTTATGGCAACGTTCACTGAACTTCTTACAATATGTGTCAGTCATGATTCATCTGGCGGATAAGAAGATTTCAATTCATCGCTCTACTTCATCGTCCTCAAGAATAAATTAGTATTGAAATTATTATAGGTTGGTTCAATGTTCAATGGATTTGGGTTCTGCCTCATATTAAATTCACGCTTCAAAATATGAGGCAGTCGTGGTTCTTCTGGCGGATATTCGGAATTTAATTCAACGTTTTACTTCCTCGTCTTCAAGAATAAATCAGTATCAAAATTAATATTCGTTGGTTCAATGTTCAATGGATTTGGGTTCTGCCTCATATTAAATTCACGCTTCAAAATATGTGGCAGTCGTGGTTCATCTGGCGGATATTCGGAATTTAATTCAACGTTTTACTTCCTCGTCTTCAAGAATAAATCAAAATCAAAATTAATATTCGTTGGTTAAAAGTTAAATTGATTTGGGTTCTGGTACATATTGAAAGATAGTTCTTGGTCGGACCTCTTATGGCAACGTTCACTGAACTTCTTACAATATGTGTCAGTCATGATTCATCTGGCGGATAAGAAGATTTCAATTCATCGCTCTACTTCATCGTCCTCAAGAATAAATTAGTATTGAAATTATTATAGGTTGGTTCAATGTTCAATGGATTTGGGTTCTGCCTCATATTAAATTCACGCTTCAAAATATGAGGCAGTCGTGGTTCATCTGGCGGATATTCGGAATTTAATTCAACGTTTTACTTCCTCGTCTTCAAGAATAAATCAGTATCAAAATTAATATTCGTTGGTTGAAAGTTAAATTGATTTGGGTTCTGGTACATATTGAAAGATAGTTCTTGGTCGGACCTCTTATGGCAACGTTCACTGAACTTCTTACAATATGTGTCAGTCATGATTCATCTGGCGGATAAGAAGATTTCAATTCATCGCTCTACTTCATCGTCCTCAAGAATAAATTAGTATTGAAATTATTATAGGTTGGTTCAATGTTCAATGGATTTGGGTTCTGCCTCATATTAAATTCACGCTTCAAAATATGAGGCAGTCGTGGTTCATCTGGCGGATATTCGGAATTTAATTCAACGTTTTACTTCCTCGTCTTCAAGAATAAATCAGTATCAAAATTAATATTCGTTGGTTAAAAGTTAAATTGATTTGGGTTCTGGTACATATTGAAAGATAGTTCTTGGTCGGACCTCTTATGGCAACGTTCACTGAACTTCTTACAATATGTGTCAGTCATGATTCATCTGGCGGATAAGAAGATTTCAATTCATCGCTCTACTTCATCCTCCTCAAGAATAAATTAGTAGCGAAATTATCATATGTTGGTTCAATGTTCAATGGATTTGGGTTCTGCCTCATATTAAATTCACGCTTCAAAATATGAGGCAGTCGTGGTTCATCTGGCGGATATTCGGAATTTAATTCAACGTTTTACTTCCTCGTCTTCAAGAATAAATCAGTATCAAAATTAATATTCGTTGATTGAAAGTTAAATTGATTTGGGTTCTGGTACATATTGAAAGATAGTTCTTGGTCGGACCTCTTATGGCAACGTTCACTGAACTTCTTACAATATGTGTCAGTCATGATTCATCTGGCGGATAAGAAGATTTCAATTCATCGCTCTACTTCATCGTCCTCAAGAATAAATTAGTATTGAAATTATTATAGGTTGGTTCAATGTTCAATGGATTTGGGTTCTGCCTCATATTAAATTCACGCTTCAAAATATGAGGCAGTCGTGGTTCTTCTGGCGGATATTCGGAATTTAATTCAACGTTTTACTTCCTCGTCTTCAAGAATAAATCAGTATCAAAATTAATATTCGTTGGTTAAAAGTTAAATTGATTTGGGTTCTGGTACATATTGAAAGATAGTTCTTGGTCGGACCTCTTATGGCAACGTTCACTGAACTTCTTACAATATGTGTCAGTCATGATTCATCTGGCGGATAAGAAGATTTCAATTCATCGCTCTACTTCATCCTCCTCAAGAATAAATTAGTAGCGAAATTATCATATGTTGGTTCAATGTTCAATGGATTTGGGTTCTGCCTCATATTAAATTCACGCTTCAAAATATGAGGCAGTCGTGGTTCATCTGGCGGATATTCGGAATTTAATTCAACGTTTTACTTCCTCGTCTTCAAGAATAAATCAGTATCAAAATTAATATTCGTTGGTTGAAAGTTAAATTGATTTGGGTTCTGGTACATATTGAAAGATAGTTCTTGGTCGGACCTCTTATGGCAACGTTCACTGAACTTCTTACAATATGTGTCAGTCATGATTCATCTGGCGGATAAGAAGATTTCAATTCATCGCTCTACTTCATCGTCCTCAAGAATAAATTAGTATTGAAATTATTATAGGTTGGTTCAATGTTCAATGGATTTGGGTTCTGCCTCATATTAAATTCACGCTTCAAAATATGAGGCAGTCGTGGTTCTTCTGGCGGATATTCGGAATTTAATTCAACGTTTTACTTCCTCGTCTTCAAGAATAAATCAGTATCAAAATTAATATTCGTTGGTTGAAAGTTAAATTGATTTGGGTTCTGGTACATATTGAAAGATAGTTCTTGGTCGGACCTCTTATGGCAACGTTCACTGAACTTCTTACAATATGTGTCAGTCATGATTCATCTGGCGGATAAGAAGATTTCAATTCATCGCTCTACTTCATCGTCCTCAAGAATAAATTAGTATTGAAATTATTATAGGTTGGTTCAATGTTCAATGGATTTGGGTTCTGCCTCATATTAAATTCACGCTTCAAAATATGAGGCAGTCGTGGTTCTTCTGGCGGATATTCGGAATTTAATTCAACGTTTTACTTCCTCGTCTTCAAGAATAAATCAGTATCAAAATTAATATTCGTTGGTTAAAAGTTAAATTGATTTGGGTTCTGGTACATATTGAAAGATAGTTCTTGGTCGGACCTCTTATGGCAACGTTCACTGAACTTCTTACAATATGTGTCAGTCATGATTCATCTGGCGGATAAGAAGATTTCAATTCATCGCTCTACTTCATCGTCCTCAAGAATAAATTAGTATTGAAATTATTATAGGTTGGTTCAATGTTCAATGGATTTGGGTTCTGCCTCATATTAAATTCACGCTTCAAAATATGAGGCAGTCGTGGTTCTTCTGGCGGATATTCGGAATTTAATTCAACGTTTTACTTCCTCGTCTTCAAGAATAAATCAGTATCAAAATTAATATTCGTTGGTTAAAAGTTAAATTGATTTGGGTTCTGGTACATATTGAAAGATAGTTCTTGGTCGGACCTCTTATGGCAACGTTCACTGAACTTCTTACAATATGTGTCAGTCATGATTCATCTGGCGGATAAGAAGATTTCAATTCATCGCTCTACTTCATCGTCCTCAAGAATAAATTAGTATTGAAATTATTATAGGTTGGTTCAATGTTCAATGGATTTGGGTTCTGCCTCATATTAAATTCACGCTTCAAAATATGAGGCAGTCGTGGTTCTTCTGGCGGATATTCGGAATTTAATTCAACGTTTTACTTCCTCGTCTTCAAGAATAAATCAGTATCAAAATTAATATTCGTTGGTTAAAAGTTAAATTGATTTGGGTTCTGGTACATATTGAAAGATAGTTCTTGGTCGGACCTCTTATGGCAACGTTCACTGAACTTCTTACAATATGTGTCAGTCATGATTCATCTGGCGGATAAGAAGATTTCAATTCATCGCTCTACTTCATCGTCCTCAAGAATAAATTAGTATTGAAATTATTATAGGTTGGTTCAATGTTCAATGGATTTGGGTTCTGCCTCATATTAAATTCACGCTTCAAAATATGAGGCAGTCGTGGTTCTTCTGGCGGATATTCGGAATTTAATTCAACGTTTTACTTCCTCGTCTTCAAGAATAAATCAGTATCAAAATTAATATTCGTTGGTTAAAAGTTAAATTGATTTGGGTTCTGGTACATATTGAAAGATAGTTCTTGGTCGGACCTCTTATGGCAACGTTCACTGAACTTCTTACAATATGTGTCAGTCATGATTCATCTGGCGGATAAGAAGATTTCAATTCATCGCTCTACTTCATCGTCCTCAAGAATAAATTAGTATTGAAATTATTATAGGTTGGTTCAATGTTCAATGGATTTGGGTTCTGCCTCATATTAAATTCACGCTTCAAAATATGAGGCAGTCGTGGTTCTTCTGGCGGATATTCGGAATTTAATTCAACGTTTTACTTCCTCGTCTTCAAGAATAAATCAGTATCAAAATTAATATTCGTTGGTTAAAAGTTAAATTGATTTGGGTTCTGGTACATATTGAAAGATAGTTCTTGGTCGGACCTCTTATGGCAACGTTCACTGAACTTCTTACAATATGTGTCAGTCATGATTCATCTGGCGGATAAGAAGATTTCAATTCATCGCTCTACTTCATCGTCCTCAAGAATAAATTAGTATTGAAATTATTATAGGTTGGTTCAATGTTCAATGGATTTGGGTTCTGCCTCATATTAAATTCACGCTTCAAAATATGTGGCAGTCGTGGTTCATCTGGCGGATATTCGGAATTTAATTCAACGTTTTACTTCCTCGTCTTCAAGAATAAATCAAAATCAAAATTAATATTCGTTGGTTAAAAGTTAAATTGATTTGGGTTCTGGTACATATTGAAAGATAGTTCTTGGTCGGACCTCTTATGGCAACGTTCACTGAACTTCTTACAATATGTGTCAGTCATGATTCATCTGGCGGATAAGAAGATTTCAATTCATCGCTCTACTTCATCGTCCTCAAGAATAAATTAGTATTGAAATTATTATAGGTTGGTTCAATGTTCAATGGATTTGGGTTCTGCCTCATATTAAATTCACGCTTCAAAATATGAGGCAGTCGTGGTTCTTCTGGCGGATATTCGGAATTTAATTCAACGTTTTACTTCCTCGTCTTCAAGAATAAATCAGTATCAAAATTAATATTCGTTGGTTAAAAGTTAAATTGATTTGGGTTCTGGTACATATTGAAAGATAGTTCTTGGTCGGACCTCTTATGGCAACGTTCACTGAACTTCTTACAATATGTGTCAGTCATGATTCATCTGGCGGATAAGAAGATTTCAATTCATCGCTCTACTTCATCGTCCTCAAGAATAAATTAGTATTGAAATTATTATAGGTTGGTTCAATGTTCAATGGATTTGGGTTCTGCCTCATATTAAATTCACGCTTCAAAATATGAGGCAGTCGTGGTTCTTCTGGCGGATATTCGGAATTTAATTCAACGTTTTACTTCCTCGTCTTCAAGAATAAATCAGTATCAAAATTAATATTCGTTGGTTGAAAGTTAAATTGATTTGGGTTCTGGTACATATTGAAAGATAGTTCTTGGTCGGACCTCTTATGGCAACGTTCACTGAACTTCTTACAATATGTGTCAGTCATGATTCATCTGGCGGATAAGAAGATTTCAATTCATCGCTCTACTTCATCGTCCTCAAGAATAAATTAGTATTGAAATTATTATAGGTTGGTTCAATGTTCAATGGATTTGGGTTCTGCCTCATATTAAATTCACGCTTCAAAATATGAGGCAGTCGTGGTTCTTCTGGCGGATATTCGGAATTTAATTCAACGTTTTACTTCCTCGTCTTCAAGAATAAATCAGTATCAAAATTAATATTCGTTGGTTAAAAGTTAAATTGATTTGGGTTCTGGTACATATTGAAAGATAGTTCTTGGTCGGACCTCTTATGGCAACGTTCACTGAACTTCTTACAATATGTGTCAGTCATGATTCATCTGGCGGATAAGAAGATTTCAATTCATCGCTCTACTTCATCGTCCTCAAGAATAAATTAGTATTGAAATTATTATAGGTTGGTTCAATGTTCAATGGATTTGGGTTCTGCCTCATATTAAATTCACGCTTCAAAATATGAGGCAGTCGTGGTTCTTCTGGCGGATATTCGGAATTTAATTCAACGTTTTACTTCCTCGTCTTCAAGAATAAATCAGTATCAAAATTAATATTCGTTGGTTAAAAGTTAAATTGATTTGGGTTCTGGTACATATTGAAAGATAGTTCTTGGTCGGACCTCTTATGGCAACGTTCACTGAACTTCTTACAATATGTGTCAGTCATGATTCATCTGGCGGATAAGAAGATTTCAATTCATCGCTCTACTTCATCGTCCTCAAGAATAAATTAGTATTGAAATTATTATAGGTTGGTTCAATGTTCAATGGATTTGGGTTCTGCCTCATATTGAATTCACGCTTCAAAATATGAGGCAGTCGTGGTTCTTCTGGCGGATATTCGGAATTTAATTCAACGTTTTACTTCCTCGTCTTCAAGAATAAATCAGTATCAAAATTAATATTCGTTGGTTAAAAGTTAAATTGATTTGGGTTCTGGTACATATTGAAAGATAGTTCTTGGTCGGACCTCTTATGGCAACGTTCACTGAACTTCTTACAATATGTGTCAGTCATGATTCATCTGGCGGATAAGAAGATTTCAATTCATCGCTCTACTTCATCGTCCTCAAGAATAAATTAGTATTGAAATTATTATAGGTTGGTTCAATGTTCAATGGATTTGGGTTCTGCCTCATATTAAATTCACGCTTCAAAATATGTGGCAGTCGTGGTTCATCTGGCGGATATTCGGAATTTAATTCAACGTTTTACTTCCTCGTCTTCAAGAATAAATCAAAATCAAAATTAATATTCGTTGGTTAAAAGTTAAATTGATTTGGGTTCTGGTACATATTGAAAGATAGTTCTTGGTCGGACCTCTTATGGCAACGTTCACTGAACTTCTTACAATATGTGTCAGTCATGATTCATCTGGCGGATAAGAAGATTTCAATTCATCGCTCTACTTCATCGTCCTCAAGAATAAATTAGTATTGAAATTATTATAGGTTGGTTCAATGTTCAATGGATTTGGGTTCTGCCTCATATTAAATTCACGCTTCAAAATATGAGGCAGTCGTGGTTCATCTGGCGGATATTCGGAATTTAATTCAACGTTTTACTTCCTCGTCTTCAAGAATAAATCAGTATCAAAATTAATATTCGTTGGTTGAAAGTTAAATTGATTTGGGTTCTGGTACATATTGAAAGATAGTTCTTGGTCGGACCTCTTATGGCAACGTTCACTGAACTTCTTACAATATGTGTCAGTCATGATTCATCTGGCGGATAAGAAGATTTCAATTCATCGCTCTACTTCATCGTCCTCAAGAATAAATTAGTATTGAAATTATTATAGGTTGGTTCAATGTTCAATGGATTTGGGTTCTGCCTCATATTAAATTCACGCTTCAAAATATGAGGCAGTCGTGGTTCATCTGGCGGATATTCGGAATTTAATTCAACGTTTTACTTCCTCGTCTTCAAGAATAAATCAGTATCAAAATTAATATTCGTTGGTTAAAAGTTAAATTGATTTGGGTTCTGGTACATATTGAAAGATAGTTCTTGGTCGGACCTCTTATGGCAACGTTCACTGAACTTCTTACAATATGTGTCAGTCATGATTCATCTGGCGGATAAGAAGATTTCAATTCATCGCTCTACTTCATCGTCCTCAAGAATAAATTAGTATTGAAATTATTATAGGTTGGTTCAATGTTCAATGGATTTGGGTTCTGCCTCATATTAAATTCACGCTTCAAAATATGTGTCAGTCATGATTCATCTGGCGGATAAGAAGATTTCAATTCATCGCTCTACTTCATCGTCCTCAAGAATAAATTAGTATTGAAATTATTATAGGTTGGTTCAATGTTCAATGGATTTGGGTTCTGCCTCATATTAAATTCACGCTTCAAAATATGTGTCAGTCATGATTCATCTGGCGGATAAGAAGATTTCAATTCATCGCTCTACTTCATCGTCCTCAAGAATAAATTAGTATTGAAATTATTATAGGTTGGTTCAATGTTCAATGGATTTGGGTTCTGCCTCATATTAAATTCACGCTTCAAAATATGAGGCAGTCGTGGTTCATCTGGCGGATATTCGGAATTTAATTCAACGTTTTACTTCCTCGTCTTCAAGAATAAATCAGTATCAAAATTAATATTCGTTGGTTAAAAGTTAAATTGATTTGGGTTCTGGTACATATTGAAAGATAGTTCTTGGTCGGACCTCTTATGGCAACGTTCACTGAACTTCTTACAATATGTGTCAGTCATGATTCATCTGGCGGATAAGAAGATTTCAATTCATCGCTCTACTTCATCGTCCTCAAGAATAAATTAGTATTGAAATTATTATAGGTTGGTTCAATGTTCAATGGATTTGGGTTCTGCCTCATATTAAATTCACGCTTCAAAATATGTGTCAGTCATGATTCATCTGGCGGATAAGAAGATTTCAATTCATCGCTCTACTTCATCGTCCTCAAGAATAAATTAGTATTGAAATTATTATAGGTTGGTTCAATGTTCAATGGATTTGGGTTCTGCCTCATATTAAATTCACGCTTCAAAATATGTGTCAGTCATGATTCATCTGGCGGATAAGAAGATTTCAATTCATCGCTCTACTTCATCGTCCTCAAGAATAAATTAGTATTGAAATTATTATAGGTTGGTTCAATGTTCAATGGATTTGGGTTCTGCCTCATATTAAATTCACGCTTCAAAATATGTGGCAGTCGTGGTTCATCTGGCGGATATTCGGAATTTAATTCAACGTTTTACTTCCTCGTCTTCAAGAATAAATCAGTATCAAAATTAATATTCGTTGGTTAAAAGTTAAATTGATTTGGGTTCTGGTACATATTGAAAGATAGTTCTTGGTCGGACCTCTTATGGCAACGTTCACTGAACTTCTTACAATATGTGTCAGTCATGATTCATCTGGCGGATAAGAAGATTTCAATTCATCGCTCTACTTCATCGTCTTCAAGAATAAATTAGTATTGAAATTATTATAGGTTGGTTCAATGTTCAATGGATTTGGGTTCTGCCTCATATTAAATTCACGCTTCAAAATATGTGTCAGTCATGATTCATCTGGCGGATAAGAAGATTTCAATTCATCGCTCTACTTCATCGTCCTCAAGAATAAATTAGTATTGAAATTATTATAGGTTGGTTCAATGTTCAATGGATTTGGGTTCTGCCTCATATTAAATTCACGCTTCAAAATATGTGTCAGTCATGATTCATCTGGCGGATAAGAAGATTTCAATTCATCGCTCTACTTCATCGTCCTCAAGAATAAATTAGTATTGAAATTATTATAGGTTGGTTCAATGTTCAATGGATTTGGGTTCTGCCTCATATTAAATTCACGCTTCAAAATATGAGGCAGTCGTGGTTCATCTGGCGGATATTCGGAATTTAATTCAACGTTTTACTTCCTCGTCTTCAAGAATAAATCAGTATCAAAATTAATATTCGTTGGTTAAAAGTTAAATTGATTTGGGTTCTGGTACATATTGAAAGATAGTTCTTGGTCGGACCTCTTATGGCAACGTTCACTGAACTTCTTACAATATGTGTCAGTCATGATTCATCTGGCGGATAAGAAGATTTCAATTCATCGCTCTACTTCATCGTCCTCAAGAATAAATTAGTATTGAAATTATTATAGGTTGGTTCAATGTTCAATGGATTTGGGTTCTGCCTCATATTAAATTCACGCTTCAAAATATGTGTCAGTCATGATTCATCTGGCGGATAAGAAGATTTCAATTCATCGCTCTACTTCATCGTCCTCAAGAATAAATTAGTATTGAAATTATTATAGGTTGGTTCAATGTTCAATGGATTTGGGTTCTGCCTCATATTAAATTCACGCTTCAAAATATGTGTCAGTCATGATTCATCTGGCGGATAAGAAGATTTCAATTCATCGCTCTACTTCATCGTCCTCAAGAATAAATTAGTATTGAAATTATTATAGGTTGGTTCAATGTTCAATGGATTTGGGTTCTGCCTCATATTAAATTCACGCTTCAAAATATGTGGCAGTCGTGGTTCATCTGGCGGATATTCGGAATTTAATTCAACGTTTTACTTCCTCGTCTTCAAGAATAAATCAGTATCAAAATTAATATTCGTTGGTTAAAAGTTAAATTGATTTGGGTTCTGGTACATATTGAAAGATAGTTCTTGGTCGGACCTCTTATGGCAACGTTCACTGAACTTCTTACAATATGTGTCAGTCATGATTCATCTGGCGGATAAGAAGATTTCAATTCATCGCTCTACTTCATCGTCCTCAAGAATAAATTAGTATTGAAATTATTATAGGTTGGTTCAATGTTCAATGGATTTGGGTTCTGCCTCATATTAAATTCACGCTTCAAAATATGAGGCAGTCGTGGTTCATCTGGCGGATATTCGGAATTTAATTCAACGTTTTACTTCCTCGTCTTCAAGAATAAATCAGTATCAAAATTAATATTCGTTGGTTGAAAGTTAAATTGATTTGGGTTCTGGTACATATTGAAAGATAGTTCTTGGTCGGACCTCTTATGGCAACGTTCACTGAACTTCTTACAATATGTGTCAGTCATGATTCATCTGGCGGATAAGAAGATTTCAATTCATCGCTCTACTTCATCGTCCTCAAGAATAAATTAGTATTGAAATTATTATAGGTTGGTTCAATGTTCAATGGATTTGGGTTCTGCCTCATATTAAATTCACGCTTCAAAATATGAGGCAGTCGTGGTTCATCTGGCGGATATTCGGAATTTAATTCAACGTTTTACTTCCTCGTCTTCAAGAATAAATCAGTATCAAAATTAATATTCGTTGGTTAAAAGTTAAATTGATTTGGGTTCTGGTACATATTGAAAGATAGTTCTTGGTCGGACCTCTTATGGCAACGTTCACTGAACTTCTTACAATATGTGTCAGTCATGATTCAGCTGGCGGATAAGAAGATTTCAATTCATCGCTCTACTTCATCGTCCTCAAGAATGAATTAGTATTGAAATTATTATAGGTTGGTTCAATGTTCAATGGATTTGGGTTCTGCCTCATATTAAATTCACGCTTCAAAATATGAGGCAGTCGTGGTTCTTCTGGCGGATATTCGGAATTTAATTCAACGTTTTACTTCCTCGTCTTCAAGAATAAATCAGTATCAAAATTAATATTCGTTGGTTAAAAGTTAAATTGATTTGGGTTCTGGTACATATTGAAAGATAGTTCTTGGTCGGACCTCTTATGGCAACGTTCACTGAACTTCTTACAATATGTGTCAGTCATGATTCATCTGGCGGATAAGAAGATTTCAATTCATCGCTCTACTTCATCGTCCTCAAGAATAAATTAGTATTGAAATTATTATAGGTTGGTTCAATGTTCAATGGATTTGGGTTCTGCCTCATATTAAATTCACGCTTCAAAATATGAGGCAGTCGTGGTTCTTCTGGCGGATATTCGGAATTTAATTCAACGTTTTACTTCCTCGTCTTCAAGAATAAATCAGTATCAAAATTAATATTCGTTGGTTGAAAGTTAAATTGATTTGGGTTCTGGTACATATTGAAAGATAGTTCTTGGTCGGACCTCTTATGGCAACGTTCACTGAACTTCTTACAATATGTGTCAGTCATGATTCATCTGGCGGATAAGAAGATTTCAATTCATCGCTCTACTTCATCGTCCTCAAGAATAAATTAGTATTGAAATTATTATAGGTTGGTTCAATGTTCAATGGATTTGGGTTCTGCCTCATATTAAATTCACGCTTCAAAATATGAGGCAGTCGTGGTTCTTCTGGCGGATATTCGGAATTTAATTCAACGTTTTACTTCCTCGTCTTCAAGAATAAATCAGTATCAAAATTAATATTCGTTGGTTAAAAGTTAAATTGATTTGGGTTCTGGTACATATTGAAAGATAGTTCTTGGTCGGACCTCTTATGGCAACGTTCACTGAACTTCTTACAATATGTGTCAGTCATGATTCATCTGACGGATAAGAAGATTTCAATTCATTGCTCTACTTCATCGTCCTCAAGAATAAATTAGTATTGAAATTATTATAGGTTGGTTCAATGTTCAATGGATTTGGGTTCTGCCTCATATTAAATTCACGCTTCAAAATATGTGGCAGTCGTGGTTCATCTGGCGAATATTCGGAATTTAATTCAACGTTTTACTTCCTCGTCTTCAAGAATAAATCAGTATCAAAATTAATATTCGTTGGTTAAAAGTTAAATTGATTTGGGTTCTGGTACATATTGAAAGATAGTTCTTGGTCGGACCTCTTATGGCAACGTTCACTGAACTTCTTACAATATGTGTCAGTCATGATTCATCTGGCGGATAAGAAGATTTCAATTCATCGCTCTACTTCATCGTCCTCAAGAATAAATTAGTATTGAAATTATTATAGGTTGGTTCAATGTTCAATGGATTTGGGTTCTGCCTCATATTAAATTCACGCTTCAAAATATGAGGCAGTCGTGGTTCTTCTGGCGGATATTCGGAATTTAATTCAACGTTTTACTTCCTCGTCTTCAAGAATAAATCAGTATCAAAATTAATATTCGTTGGTTAAAAGTTAAATTGATTTGGGTTCTGGTACATATTGAAAGATAGTTCTTGGTCGGACCTCTTATGGCAACGTTCACTGAACTTCTTACAATATGTGTCAGTCATGATTCATCTGGCGGATAAGAAGATTTCAATTCATCGCTCTACTTCATCGTCCTCAAGAATAAATTAGTATTGAAATTATTATAGGTTGGTTCAATGTTCAATGGATTTGGGTTCTGCCTCATATTAAATTCACGCTTCAAAATATGTGTCAGTCATGATTCATCTGGCGGATAAGAAGATTTCAATTCATCGCTCTACTTCATCGTCCTCAAGAATAAATTAGTATTGAAATTATTATAGGTTGGTTCAATGTTCAATGGATTTGGGTTCTGCCTCATATTAAATTCACGCTTCAAAATATGTGGCAGTCGTGGTTCATCTGGCGGATATTCGGAATTTAATTCAACGTTTTACTTCCTCGTCTTCAAGAATAAATCAAAATCAAAATTAATATTCGTTGGTTAAAAGTTAAATTGATTTGGGTTCTGGTACATATTGAAAGATAGTTCTTGGTCGGACCTCTTATGGCAACGTTCACTGAACTTCTTACAATATGTGTCAGTCATGATTCATCTGGCGGATAAGAAGATTTCAATTCATCGCTCTACTTCATCGTCCTCAAGAATAAATTAGTATTGAAATTATTATAGGTTGGTTCAATGTTCAATGGATTTGGGTTCTGCCTCATATTAAATTCACGCTTCAAAATATGAGGCAGTCGTGGTTCATCTGGCGGATATTCGGAATTTAATTCAACGTTTTACTTCCTCGTCTTCAAGAATAAATCAGTATCAAAATTAATATTCGTTGGTTAAAAGTTAAATTGATTTGGGTTCTGGTACATATTGAAAGATAGTTCTTGGTCGGACCTCTTATGGCAACGTTCACTGAACTTCTTACAATATGTGTCAGTCATGATTCATCTGGCGGATAAGAAGATTTCAATTCATCGCTCTACTTCATCGTCCTCAAGAATAAATTAGTATTGAAATTATTATAGGTTGGTTCAATGTTCAATGGATTTGGGTTCTGCCTCATATTAAATTCACGCTTCAAAATATGTGTCAGTCATGATTCATCTGGCGGATAAGAAGATTTCAATTCATCGCTCTACTTCATCGTCCTCAAGAATAAATTAGTATTGAAATTATTATAGGTTGGTTCAATGTTCAATGGATTTGGGTTCTGCCTCATATTAAATTCACGCTTCAAAATATGAGGCAGTCGTGGTTCATCTGGCGGATATTCGGAATTTAATTCAACGTTTTACTTCCTCGTCTTCAAGAATAAATCAGTATCAAAATTAATATTCGTTGGTTAAAAGTTAAATTGATTTGGGTTCTGGTACATATTGAAAGATAGTTCTTGGTCGGACCTCTTATGGCAACGTTCACTGAACTTCTTACAATATGTGTCAGTCATGATTCATCTGGCGGATAAGAAGATTTCAATTCATCGCTCTACTTCATCCTCCTCAAGAATAAATTAGTAGCGAAATTATTATATGTTGGTTCAATGTTCAATGGATTTAGGTTCTGCCTCATATTAAATTCACGCTTCAAAATATGAGGCAGTCGTGGTTCATCTGGCGGATATTCGGAATTTAATTCAACGTTTTACTTCCTCGTCTTCAAGAATAAATCAAAATCAAAATTAATATTCGTTGGTTAAAAGTTAAATTGATTTGGGTTCTGGTACATATTGAAAGATAGTTCTTGGTCGGACCTCTTATGGCAACGTTCACTGAACTTCTTACAATATGTGTCAGTCATGATTCATCTGGCGGATAAGAAGATTTCAATTCATCGCTCTACTTCATCGTCCTCAAGAATAAATTAGTATTGAAATTATTATAGGTTGGTTCAATGTTCAATGGATTTGGGTTCTGCCTCATATTAAATTCACGCTTCAAAATATGAGGCAGTCGTGGTTCATCTGGCGGATATTCGGAATTTAATTCAACGTTTTACTTCCTCGTCTTCAAGAATAAATCAGTATCAAAATTAATATTCGTTGGTTAAAAGTTAAATTGATTTGGGTTCTGGTACATATTGAAAGATAGTTCTTGGTCGGACCTCTTATGGCAACGTTCACTGAACTTCTTACAATATGTGTCAGTCATGATTCATCTGGCGGATAAGAAGATTTCAATTCATCGCTCTACTTCATCGTCCTCAAGAATAAATTAGTATTGAAATTATTATAGGTTGGTTCAATGTTCAATGGATTTGGGTTCTGCCTCATATTAAATTCACGCTTCAAAATATGTGGCAGTCGGGGTTCATCTGGCGGATATTCGGAATTTAATTCAACGTTTTACTTCCTCGTCTTCAAGAATAAATCAGTATCAAAATTAATATTCGTTGGTTAAAAGTTAAATTGATTTGGGTTCTGGTACATATTGAAAGATAGTTCTTGGTCGGACCTCTTATGGCAACGTTCACTGAACTTCTTACAATATGTGTCAGTCATGATTCATCTGGCGGATAAGAAGATTTCAATTCATCGCTCTACTTCATCGTCCTCAAGAATAAATTAGTATTGAAATTATTATAGGTTGGTTCAATGTTCAATGGATTTGGGTTCTGCCTCATATTAAATTCACGCTTCAAAATATGTGGCAGTCGGGGTTCATCTGGCGGATATTCGGAATTTAATTCAACGTTTTACTTCCTCGTCTTCAAGAATAAATCAGTATCAAAATTAATATTCGTTGGTTAAAAGTTAAATTGATTTGGGTTCTGGTACATATTGAAAGATAGTTCTTGGTCGGACCTCTTATGGCAACGTTCACTGAACTTCTTACAATATGTGTCAGTCATGATTCATCTGGCGGATAAGAAGATTTCAATTCATCGCTCTACTTCATCGTCCTCAAGAATAAATTAGTATTGAAATTATTATAGGTTGGTTCAATGTTCAATGGATTTGGGTTCTGCCTCATATCAAATTCACGCTTCAAAATATGAGGCATTCGTGGTTCATCTGGCGGATATTCGGAATTTAATTCAACGTTTTACTTCCTCGTCTTCAAGAATAAATCAGTATCAAAATTAATATTCGTTGGTTAAAAGTTAAATTGATTTGGGTTCTGGTACATATTGAAAGATAGTTCTTGGTCGGACCTCTTATGGCAACGTTCACTGAACTTCTTACAATATGTGTCAGTCATGATTCATCTGGCGGATAAGAAGATTTCAATTCATCGCTCTACTTCATCGTCCTCAAGAATAAATTAGTATTGAAATTTTTATAGGTTGGTTCAATGTTCAATGGATTTGGGTTCTGCCTCATATTAAATTCACGCTTCAAAATATGTGGCAGTCGGGGTTCATCTGGCGGATATTCGGAATTTAATTCAACGTTTTACTTCCTCGTCTTCAAGAATAAATCAGTATCAAAATTAATATTCGTTGGTTAAAAGTTAAATTGATTTGGGTTCTGGTACATATTGAAAGATAGTTCTTGGTCGGACCTCTTATGGCAACGTTCACTGAACTTCTTACAATATGTGTCAGTCATGATTCATCTGGCGGATAAGAAGATTTCAATTCATCGCTCTACTTCATCGTCCTCAAGAATAAATTAGTATTGAAATTATTATAGGTTGGTTCAATGTTCAATGGATTTGGGTTCTGCCTCATATTAAATTCACGCTTCAAAATATGAGGCAGTCGTGGTTCATCTGGCGGATATTCGGAATTTAATTCAACGTTTTACTTCCTCGTCTTCAAGAATAAATCAGTATCAAAATTAATATTCGTTGGTTAAAAGTTAAATTGATTTGGGTTCTGGTACATATTGAAAGATAGTTCTTGGTCGGACCTCTTATGGCAACGTTCACTGAACTTCTTACAATATGTGTCAGTCATGATTCATCTGGCGGATAAGAAGATTTCAATTCATCGCTCTACTTCATCGTCCTCAAGAATAAATTAGTATTGAAATTATTATAGGTTGGTTCAATGTTCAATGGATTTGGGTTCTGCCTCATATTAAATTCACGCTTCAAAATATGAGGCAGTCGTGGTTCATCTGGCGGATATTCGGAATTTAATTCAACGTTTTACTTCCTCGTCTTCAAGAATAAATCAGTATCAAAATTAATATTCGTTGGTTAAAAGTTAAATTGATTTGGGTTCTGGTACATATTGAAAGATAGTTCTTGGTCGGACCTCTTATGGCAACGTTCACTGAACTTCTTACAATATGTGTCAGTCATGATTCATCTGGCGGATAAGAAGATTTCAATTCATCGCTCTACTTCATCGTCCTCAAGAATAAATTAGTATTGAAATTATTATAGGTTGGTTCAATGTTCAATGGATTTGGGTTCTGCCTCATATTAAATTCACGCTTCAAAATATGAGGCAGTCGTGGTTCATCTGGCGGATATTCGGAATTTAATTCAACGTTTTACTTCCTCGTCTTCAAGAATAAATCAGTATCAAAATTAATATTCGTTGGTTAAAAGTTAAATTGATTTGGGTTCTGGTACATATTGAAAGATAGTTCTTGGTCGGACCTCTTATGGCAACGTTCACTGAACTTCTTACAATATGTGTCAGTCATGATTCATCTGGCGGATAAGAAGATTTCAATTCATCGCTCTACTTCATCGTCCTCAAGAATAAATTAGTATTGAAATTATTATAGGTTGGTTCAATGTTCAATGGATTTGGGTTCTGCCTCATATTAAATTCACGCTTCAAAATATGAGGCAGTCGTGGTTCATCTGGCGGATATTCGGAATTTAATTCAACGTTTTACTTCCTCGTCTTCAAGAATAAATCAGTATCAAAATTAATATTCGTTGGTTAAAAGTTAAATTGATTTGGGTTCTGGTACATATTGAAAGATAGTTCTTGGTCGGACCTCTTATGGCAACGTTCACTGAACTTCTTACAATATGTGTCAGTCATGATTCATCTGGCGGATAAGAAGATTTCAATTCATCGCTCTACTTCATCGTCCTCAAGAATAAATTAGTATTGAAATTATTATAGGTTGGTTCAATGTTCAATGGATTTGGGTTCTGCCTCATATTAAATTCACGCTTCAAAATATGAGGCAGTCGTGGTTCATCTGGCGGATATTCGGAATTTAATTCAACGTTTTACTTCCTCGTCTTCAAGAATAAATCAGTATCAAAATTAATATTCGTTGGTTAAAAGTTAAATTGATTTTGGTTCTGGTACATATTGAAAGATAGTTCTTGGTCGGACCTCTTATGGCAACGTTCACTGAACTTCTTACAATATGTGTCAGTCATGATTCATCTGGCGGATAAGAAGATTTCAATTCATCGCTCTACTTCATCCTCCTCAAGAATAAATTAGTAGCGAAATTATTATATGTTGGTTCAATGTTCAATGGATTTGGGTTCTGCCTCATATTAAATTCACGCTTCAAAATATGAGGCAGTCGTGGTTCATCTGGCGGATATTCGGAATTTAATTCAACGTTTTACTTCCTCGTCTTCAAGAATAAATCAGTATCAAAATTAATATTCGTTGGTTAAAAGTTAAATTGATTTGGGTTCTGGTACATATTGAAAGATAGTTCTTGGTCGGACCTCTTATGGCAACGTTCACTGAACTTCTTACAATATGTGTCAGTCATGATTCATCTGGCGGATAAGAAGATTTCAATTCATCGCTCTACTTCATCGTCCTCAAGAATAAATTAGTAGCGAAATTATTATATGTTGGTTCAATGTTCAATGGATTTGGGTTCTGCTTCATATTAAATTAACGCTTCAAAATATGAGGCAGTCGTGGTTCATCTGGCGGATAAGAAGATTTCAATTTATCGCTCTACTTCATCGTCCTCAAGAATAAATCAGTATTGAAATTATTATATGCTGGTTCAAAGTTTAATGGATTTGGGCTCTGCCTCTTATTGAATTAACTTCTCACAATATGAGGCAGTCGTGGTTCATCTGTCAGATTTTATGCACTATTCAACCCTTCTCACTGGTAGGATTTTCAGTTCTAAGGGTTGTAACTGGTTCCATAATAAATTGAATCACATACGCTCATTATTAGTGTCAGAAAGGCAATAGTTGGTTTCTGTTTCTTTGGTATTCCTCATATATGCGAGTAATTTTATCTCAGATTGTTTGTTAAGGCACATGCGTATTAATAATTCTAGCATTGTTGTACCGTTCAAAAGTTGAGTTGAAGTCAACATCCCATATTGCAATGTATCGAGATGCGAGTAGTTTTAGATCAGAGTGTTGGTTGAGGCCTATGTGTATCCATAAATAGATCCTAAGAACATTAAAATTTCTTTGAACTTTGAAGACAAAAAATTAATTATTTCCCAAGCCAGCGGCCCATAATGTTTGAAATTATATCTCCTAAAATGGATCAAAAGGTTCTAATGGGACTACGACTAATGTCTTCTGATTGGCCAAAATGCAAACTTACTCCACATTAGCACAAAAATTATATTTGACCATCAGTCAGCTGCATCATTTGTCTTGCATCAATTATCATAAATAGAGTATAAATCTAAATTTAGTTATCAATTTCAGAGGAAAAAATATTCGAAACATTTTGCGTAAAATTAAAAAAAATATCCAAAATAAGTATGAATACCATTTGTAAGGGAGAAAGATATACTAATGTTGTTTGTCTCTTTCTAGCACCCTTGTTTAGCACCCTCGGTGTAACTCCGAGGGTAGCTACTGCTCTCTGAATCAATAGGGTGCAACCTATGGCGAAGCAGTTAGTTTAACTCCGCCTAGAAGCCACCTTACAAACAACAAAGATCAATCAATCTTTTATGAAAAATGCCGATAACTTAGGCTCGTATCCTCACATTCTTTAGTATTTATTTTGAAAGAAGCACTCCAGCTTCGTGTTGCAGCTAAAAAAATATAGATTGTAACAAGTCACGCTGGGCTGCATTTGCAAACTTTCGCACTGTATTATTTCAAATTCAGTACAGCTAAAATAATCGCTGTGATTTTAGTTCCGGAAAGCATTTGATTGCCCAGTAATGGCAAAAAATCCTGAGATCGTCCATAGTTTTTTATTCTTCATTGTTTGTTCAAAAAATATCCCCAGAACATTTAATCAACAATTATAAAAAAACTATAGGCACATTTTGTGTAGTTTTATTGAATAATGTACCCCTAAAATTAGATATAAACGCATTTTTATATCTCTTTGAATAAAAAAATATTTATATGCTTGTTGGCGCTTGCGCAGAAACAGCTCACTTAGATGTATAGTTGTGTGAAATTTCTTGCGGGAGGTAGACGTGTTTCGTTGCGCTCCGCGCTGAATCAACAATTTTGCGGAGCATTCTAATTATTGTTCATATGTGAATTTGAAAAGTTGATTGCGGGATCCATTTTCAATATTAACAGTTATTCATGAATATTTTATCAGTACTTGAAACTCGTATGTTTGCTACAATATGCTGGCAGTGGTGATCCAAGTGGCCGATGTTGCATAACCTCTGGAATGTTCCTAAATGAAGAAGGTGATATGAATTGCAGAACAAGGAGCAGGATTCACTAAATACTGAAGGATCCAGAATTCAACGACCCAGTGACATCTCCAGGATTACAAAGTAGGTCTTTCTTTCAAAATTAATATCCTAAATTTATGAAATTTGAAAATGAGGTTTTTAAACAATTATTACCGTATATATTCCTGAATTTATCTGAATTCTAAGTAAAGTAGTTTCAAAAAAGATATTATTACTAAATTATACTAGAAATATAAGCAAATATTTGAAGGAATGACGTAAGATGGCCAATTATTTTTGGTTACGCAGTTGATATCCTGGTTGTTTCTTGTTATCACAGCAGCTGCCTGAATAAAAATCAATAAAAAATCAGTGTACTTGGGCCACAATAATAAATAATAATTTGTTGTACAGTAAATTTCAAGGGTTATTTTAAAATCGTGGTCGAATTTAACTGAAGTAAGTCATTCAAATGAATTGTATTTCTTTTTATTATCAACAAAATTGAATAATCCAAATACTTTTGAATTAATTTTGCCTATTTCCAATTTTGAGGGTGGAAATTACTGTAAGGGTTGTTTTTACCACCTTGGTCCAATTTAACTACAGGTAAATCAACCAATTCTTCATTTGTTGTGTTTTGAATATTTTTTATTTGTTTTTGCTCCTATGACTTATTTTTTTTTTAAATTGTTTCGAGAATAAAATCAATTAAGTATAATTGCAGTATTTTTGGAATTGTATAGAAAACCAATTGGTTATTTTGTTTTTTATTCAAATATTTCTTTTAAAACAAAAGAATAAATTTGTATTCAAATATTCAACTACTCGTAATTATTATTACATAAAAATATTAATCAGAAATTGAGTATCAATTATATAAAGGCATATGCAAGAAATATTGAGAGTATAATAAAAAGGAATAAATTTTGTATCTTTTTAACGTTCGATCCTATTACCAAGAGTCTTTATCATTATTTTTTATTTTTTATTTTATCATTTATTTTCAAGTTCCAAAAAAATCTGTTTTTATATATTCAATTGCTATTAATACGTAAATATATTTTTACAGTGACTCATATGCTCAAACCATCTAAAAGTCGTTACATAATAAATTCATAAACACACTAAAAAATTTTTAGAGTTATGTAACAATAAAATAACAATTTTTCTTTGAATAAAGGCGGGAGATAAATTAATTATCAATTTAGGGAGCACGTTGGGCTCTATTATGTGCTCCGTTCCTTATTTAAATATTTAAATTACAAAAAATTATTAAGGCATTTACTCCTTCAACTATTTTTACTTGTACTAAGTACAAGGAAGTATTGTGAAACCGACAAAATTCACTTATCGAGATTTTGATGGAAATATTCGCTTTGAGCATTTTTGAATCCATTTTGACTATTTTTGGTTCGATATCGGTACGTATGTGCGTTCGTAACTCACAAATCTCAAAACTGGTTGAACGTATAATGTTGAAATTTTGTATTTAAGTCTGGTATAGGGTCTAGTTGTGCACCTCGCATTATGATTCCAATCGTCTGTACCGGAAGTGCACTTCACTTGAAAATTTTTTCGAATTTTTCCAATAAATCCAGAATGATCAACCGTATGATGTTGAAATTCAGTATTTGAACTTGATGTTGTATCAGAATGGTTATCTGCTATTTTTGTATGAATCGGTCAAGCCGGAAGTGCACTTTACTTGAAACTTTTTTTTATTTTTTTGCATAAATGTGGAATGATCAGCCATAGCATATTAAAATTTTGTGTTTGAATTTGTAGCATCAAAATAGTTATCTACTATTTTTGTATCAATCGGCTGGGCCAGAAGTGTAGTTTATATGTATAACAGACATTCAGAATTTGTCGTATAAAACAATCAGTTTAATTGAAATGATAAAGTAGTCAATGATAATCTGTTGTCAATTTTTTGATTTTGTTTGACATTTGTCATGTCAAAATATTATTAAAATTATATTAATTATAATCTGAAGTGACAGAAAACTTTATTGAATTTTGTGTATATATCAAATGATGTACAAATAGCCAGTCCATTTTTGAAGTGCAATCTTCCACGATTCCAGCTGAATGGCAATCTGACAGGTGGCATAATATTGTTTTTAAATACATTATATTATATTAATTTTTTCTTTCACAATAATAATTGTCAAGACTCATATTATTGATTTCTCAGTTTGAGGTTGTTTCACGTGATTTTTCCAGAGGTATTTTGTCTTTTTTGCACATCAATTAATATTATTAAGTGTTATTGGTTGTCATGGATTCCCAAATTATTACGGAGGCCAGATTGTTCTAGCTATCAGCGACTCAAACATCAACTCTAATACGTTATTCTATATTATAAGATTCCGGAACCCAATTTTATGAAATGGCGGACTAGATTTGAAATTTGTGTACGTTATAGTCAAGGACGAGTAATGAGGACTTGGAAGAAAGTTGTTTTCGGCTTCTGCAATGATTTGGGGATCCATGTAAACGTCATAAAAAAAATCTGACGTGAACATCACATGATTTACTTGTACTTTAATTATAATAATAATATGATATTAATAATATTTTGATATGTACAATGTCAAACAAGATTATCATTGCTTACCTTATCATTTCAATTAAACTGATTGTTCTATACGGCAAATTCTGAATGTCTGTTATACGTACAAACTGCACTTCCGTCTTAGCCGATTGATATACAAAAATATTAGATAACTATTTTGATGCTACAACAAGTTCAAACACTAAATTTCAATATGCTATGACTAAACATTCTAGATTTATACAAAAATAGCAGATAACCATTCTGATACAACTTCAAGTTCAAATACTGAATTTCAACATCCTACGGTTGATCATTCTGGATTTATTAGAAAAATTCGAAAAAAGTTCTAAGTAATGTGCACTTCCGGTACAGACGATTGGAAATATAATGCGAGGTGCACAACTAGACCCTATACCAGTCTTAAACACAAAATTTCAACATTATATGTTCTACCAATTTTGAGATTTGCGAGTTACGCACGAACATACGTAGTGACATCAAGCCGAAAATAGTCAGAATGGATTCAGGGATGTTCAAAACGGATATTTCTATCAAAATCTCGATAGGTGAATTTTGTCGGTTTCACAATACTTTATTGTCTTAGTACAATTAATAAATACGTAATCATTCAAAAGTATTTAAAATTTATTATTATCAAATGTATTTTGTCAGGCGGCTAAATTGTGGAAGATTGCATTTTAAATATTCAAAGAATATATTTTCTTCCCTTGAACGAACTTCATTGTTTACTTGGGCCAACTTTAGTGTTTAATTTGGTCAACTTTATTATTTAGTTGGGCCAACAAATAATGTTGGCCTAATTGGGAAGGGGCTCACATTTGTTACTAACGAAATTGATAAGGTAGCATACCCTAATTAAAATTTCTATCAAAAAAACCCAAAAAAAAATTACCTGAACCATCAACTGATTATAATAAGATTAATTGGAATAAATTCAAATGCAATTTTTATTGTAATTATTAAAAAAGAAAAAGACAAGCCTTGATATTAGCAGGGCTGACAAAAATTATGGTTCAATTGAAACTAGTGATCGCCCAGTGGTTTAAATTCTACCGTGAATCATTATGTTGCAAAGTTTGAACGTAATTGAGTTCAATCCCTCCGAATATAAAATTAAGAATAGTGGTTCCCATTCAAGATTTCAAAGTGTCTTTCTCCCCCCCAATCCTCGGCAGTGTAAAGAAATCAATACGTTTTTCTTCAGCCATTTTCCTATTCGGTGCATATTTTCCAATAGATTTCAGCAAAAAATAATATCGTTTTTAGCGATAGCTTAGAATTGAACACCCCTGTATACAATTGAAGTTTTCTTCATTCCGCACATAAAATTCAAGTATGTCAAATCTTACATTTCTTCATGCGCACGATACAAAGATTTCTTGCCATGTAAAATTGGAAATAGGACACTCTGTATATAGTTTTAGCTTCCAGCACTTCTTCTCCACATGAACTTCAAGCCAAATCTCACATTCCTTCGTGCGCGTTACAGAGTTTTTTTAAAACCAAAATGGGACATCCCTGTATATAATATTAGCATACTGCACTTCTTCTCTAGAAAGTATGCCATATCGCACATTTTTAGCGCATTTTTTGAAAAAAAGCGCTATTATATTCACTTTGGCTATCTGGCTGGCCGGCTGGCTGGCTGGCAGGCTGGCGTGACGCTGAGTTCTCAGTAACTATACTATTCACAGACTTGAAACTGGTACTAAATAAAAGCTGTTGTTTCGAAGGTTTGCACAAATTGCTTTAATTCAAGCTCAGTGATTGTGGAAGATTAAATTATTCAATTACTTGTTTCAAGTGGAACAATGCCCATAGATATATATGACATTAGGGATATGGCAACTAAAGTTTATTCAAGTAGATAGAAAATTTAGTTACAACTTTAGACGCGGGTGTCACTATTATTATGTACAGTTGCCAAATCTGTCCGGGACTCATTCAATGACTTGTTTGACGCGAATTTGAAGCTTATTAGAATGAATTATTATTATTGGATGAAAATTTGTTTACTTTCCGTGTATTTTTTTTATAAAGCTTTGATAAAGATCAAATTATCATTTTAAGGTACAGCACTTGACCTCCCGTCAGTCAATAACTAAACAATGAAGATTAAAAGGTATTTTTGAGTTTGTACATGCATAAATTATGTACCTATCAAATAGTCAACTTGAAACTAGTACTAAATGGAAGCTGCTGTTTCGTAAGTTTGCCCAAACTGCTTGATTTCAAGCTCAGTAATTGTGAGAGATAGTAATTCGCGAAATCTCTGAAGTGACAAGCATTTATGAACTGTCAAAAATGCGCTTTCATCATCTAGATGATTCTCCCATTTTTTTGTGCATGCGGTACAAAGTTTTCTCTTCACGTAGAATTAGAATAGGACACCTGTATATACTTTTAGGTTTCTGCACTCCTTTTCCATATAAACTTCAAGTATACCAAATCTCACATTCTTTCGTGCGCGCAATATGCTTAAAAAGGGGTACAAAGCTTGCTCTACACGTATTAATATATAGATTAAAATGGGACAGCCTGTATATAATTTTCGCTTTCTGCACATCTTTTCCATATCAACTTTAAGTATGCTAAATCTCACATTTCCTCGTGCAAGCAATATGCTTAAAAATATACAAGAAACCATGCTTTCCAATTTATTTATTTCCACTGTTTGTTTGTCCCAAAAGCCAAATATTGGTACAATTTATTTTTAATACGAAAAAATATTAGTTCAAACAAAAAATCGAACCAAACAGACATTTTTTTTTTATCACATCACTGTAACGAGCTTACTATAAAATAATTACTAAAAGGGACGAATTGGGTGGTGACGAATTGAGAATTTTTATACTGTGAAAATATTGTTGCCGCTTCAAACAAGTTTGGTTTGTGCAAGACTAATTGAGTTCTTCTTTGTTTCAGGCGTCGTGGAAGTCCGTGATGATATTTAAATGCAATTTTTGTTCCACTTCCATATTTGCAGTTCACTTACAAAGTCAGATTTTGAAGCCGGAATGAAATAAAATGGTAATTGAAATTTTTTATAGTAATAATTAGTTTTATCAATTAATTTATATACCGTATGTCTTCGTATTGAGTTTATAAAACATTTAAGACTATAAAAATGCTCCCATTAATTCGAATGAAAATATTTCCAAGGAATGTTTTAAAATACTTCTTAAAACAAATATTATGAAATATATGTTGAGAATGTGATACAAAAAATTAAATACACACATTTTACAGCCATCAGTTGTAAAATATTACTTATTTATTAATAAGCACTAAAAATAATATTAATGATGTTTCTAATTTTTTGTAGGTTGGAGTGAACAAACCAAAATTGTGCCAAAAATCGAATTCAAAGCAAACGAAGTGGCTATCAAGAAAGGCATGGATTACTGACTTATTGGACAATCCTGGGTTCAAAATTGGAGTTGGAAAAGGCTTGAAAGAATGGTGCAGATTTGGAGTTCCTAAGGCGACAAATAAGGTTATAACTTATAATTTTTTTCAGCTTAAATGACTTTCAAATTCGAATTTTTCTATCATAATTTTAAAATAATAAAAATAAAAGCAAATTGAGACAGCGCAAGTAATTTAAAATTAGAAGGAAGCTAGTTTTAGCTCGAGCGTTACCAGCTTCAGAGCGTGCTTAAAACAAATTTGAATTAAAATATAAAGTTTAAAATATCCAAAAGTGATTTTAGTGCTGTAAATTAGTCTCAAAATGAAATTATTATTGCATGTTTTTTTTTTCTTATTGAAAATACGATCGTAAATGAATGTCATTTTAATTACTGAAAAATTGTGGAACAAAAATGTTTTACAATTTAAATTTATTATTAATTGAAAATAATTTTTAAAATATTTGAGGGCAAAGATCAAGTATTAATTGTTTATTTGGGTCCTGATTTATGAAGAAAGAAGGACAAAGGATACTAATTTTCCGAAAATATTTATTTGAATAATTTATTTTTATTTTTAAAGAATCAGTAATTTTTAATTTATTAGAGTTTTTAATCAAGTCCAAGTTTACATTAATTTTATTTCGAAATAAATGCGAGAATGCAGAAAGAAGGAAGCCGTAAGGAAGACCAAAATCTAGAAGAATAACTTTTAAAATTTAATGCATGATTAATCAATTTTTTCGAGTTTTTAATTAATTATTAATTATTAAAATAATTCAAATTGACTTTTAATTTTATTTGGAGTAAATGCAGTAAAACGGAACTGAATTTGACAGAAAGAAGCAGAACTTAAAAGGAAGACTAACCTAGAGAAAAAAAATTTAAGTCATTTTATTGCATGTTCAATTAATTTTTAGAGTTTGATTCTATTTTCAGGAAAATTTGTCGGAAATGTAATGTCATTAATTTGATTTTTTATTCTTTTTGTAAATAAATGTAATTACTATTGTTTAAAATTTAATTAGAAACTGAGCAAAACAAAATAAATTGACATATTAGGGTAGTCCGGACTTAAGGGTAGTTATAAGTATTGCGGCTGAAAGTTTAATTTTAGATTGCGCCAATTTTTAAGTATTTGTTATTAAGGATAATTTTAGGTGCGTTATTTTTAAGCTAGTTTTAATTAAAAGCGATATAATTTAAGTTACGGTAATTTTAAGTTGAAATAAGGTTAGGTTTAGATTTAACAATAATTTGAGGACATAATTTTAAGCTCGCGTTAGTTTTAAGTTTTGATTAGGAGCGGTTATTTTAAATTAGGGGTAGAATAAGTGCGGTAATTTCAAAATAAAGTAAGGTTAGGTCCGGGAAAGGTTTAATAATAAATTAAAAGGATAGTTTTAAGCTCGCGTTTATTTTAAGCTAGTTTTAATTGCGGTATTTTAAAATAAGAGTAGAATAAGTGGCGGTAATTTTAAGATAAAATAAGGTCAGGTCCGGGGTAGATTTAATAATAAATTAAGAAAATAATTTAAGGCTTGCGTTAATTTTAAGTAATTTTAAGTTCGCGTTAATTTTAAGCTAGTTTTAACTAAGAGCGGAATTTTAAAATTAGGGTTAGTATAATAAGCGGTAATTTTAATATAAAATAAGGTCAGGTTCCGGATAGATTTAATAATAATTAAGGAAGTAATTTTAAGTTCGCGTAATTTTAAGCTTTAATTAAGAGCGGTATTTTTAAATTAGGGCTAGTTTAGGCAGATAAAATGAGATGAAGCAGGGGGTAGATTTAATAATAAATTAAGAAAATAATTTAAGGCTTGCGTTCATTTTAAGTAATTTTAAGTTCGCGTTAATTTTAAGCTAATTTTAACTAAGAGCGGAATTTTAAAATTAGGGTTAGTATAATAGGCGGTAATTTTAATATAAAATAAGGTCAGGTTCCGGATAGATTTGATAATAATTAAGGAAGTAATTTTAAGTTCGCGTATTTTCAAGCTTTGATTAAGAGCGGTATTTTTAAATTAGGGCTAGAATAGGCAGATAAAATGAGATTAAGCTGGGGGTAGATTTAATAATAAATTAGAGAAATAATTTTTAACTCGCGTTAATTCTAAGCTAGTTTAAGATATTGAAAGTTGAGCTCGCGGTAAATTTTGACTGTGTTAATACATTTTTATTTCAGAAAATAACCGATGAAAAACCTAAGAAGAAAAAATCTAATTAATATTCTTATTTTAAATTGTAATTTCTTTCAGCAATATTGACTCAAGAAATTTGAATGGGTATTTTATTGGAAGAAACAAGATCATTCAATGTACAATTAAATTCCAGATGATTGCCAATTACTACCAAAAGATGAAACTAGGAATAAATATCGAATTTAGTGAGTTTTCAGCATTTAATAACAATTTTTCCACAGGTTGCATAAATAATAATTCATAAAGTTGAGCATGACATGACAAATATTATATTGCAAGTTTAAATTGATATTTTTTCTACGGCCTTTAATAGTAGCAACATCAAAATTATTACTTGAAGATTGGAATGGAAGATGAAATTCTGGAATTCTTAGAAAGAGATGAAAATATTGCAAACAAAATTATTTGATAAGTCTTATTTGTAGGTAAAAATAATTACAGAAGCCCTCAATGTAAGTACAAGCTAATAGTGATGCCGATACAGCTTTTCGAAATTAATTTATATTGCGATATTTTGTAATCAAAGAAATCTTTATTTCAGCTTACTTCTATTAGATCAAACAACGTAAGGTGGTCCCAGTTCAATTTTAGGCCGTCACAAAACAAAATTCCCAACTTCTTTCTAATTAATCTTCATTTTAACTTTGTCCAATTAGTTCAAACAGCGTATTTGAAGCCAACACAAAAAATATCTGCAATTTCTTTGTAATCAATTTTAAAATAGCTTCGTTCAATCAAATTAGACAACATGAAGAAGTCTCAAATCAATTTCGGACCATCTAAATGAAAAATCGGCAAATCCTTTCTAAACATTTCTAAAAGATCTTCCATTTTAGCTTTATTCAATTATCTGTAACTTCTTGATAATCAATTCAAAAAGGCCTTCATTTCAATTTCGTCCAGTTAAATCGAACAGCGTAATCAGTTTGAAAAGGCCCTGTATTTTAACTTCATTCAATATATCAAACAGTGTACGGTCTTCTTTTTTAATCAATTTTAAGACGGCTTTCATTTTAGCTTCACCCAATTAGATCGAACAACGTGAAGTAATCCTGGTTCAATTCCAGGCCATTATAGAAAAAAGAAACGTGCCATTTCATTTCACTTTCATTTTAGTTTTGTCCAATTGAATCATTAAATCAGATAACATGAACAAATCCCAAACCAATTTAAGGCCTTCTTAAAAAAAAGTTTGCAATTTCTTTAAAAGTGCCTTTATTTTCATTTCGTCCAATTAGATCAAATAACTTTAAGAAAATCTGCGACTTCTCTGTCATCAATTTTAATTTCATCAAATTAGATCAAACAACATGAAGTGATTTCAGACAAATTTCAAGCCAACACAAAAAAAATCTGCGACTTCTTTTGAATCAATTTCAAAAAGGCCTCCATTTTTGCTTCGCCTAATAAGATTTAATAACTTGGAGTAGCCTCAGATCAATTTCAGGCCATCACAAAAAAAAAAACCTGTGATTTTTTCGTCATTTTTTGCTTTGTCCAATTAAATCAAACAACTTAGACCAACAAAAAATAATTCTGCTACTTTTGTGTAGTCAATTTTGATTTTTACTTCCTTCATTTGGATCAATTTTGCTTCGCCCCATTAGATCAAATGATTCACAATGATCTCAGACCAGTTTCAGACCAACACAAAAAAACTACTTCTTTAAGATCCATTTTAAAAGGAACTTCATTTTAACTTTATCCAATAGTAGCCTTGAACCAATTTCAGACCTAGAATAAAAAAATCTGCGACTTCTTTATAATCAATTCTAAAAGGGCCTTCATTTTTGTTTCGCCCAATTATTATATTGAACAACGTATCAAGTAAACAAAAAATATCTTCCATTGCTTTGTAATCAATTTCTAAAGGTCCTCCATTTTTGCTTCGTCCAATAAATTGAAATCAAGTACTTGATTTTTGTAGTCCATTTTAAAATAGCCTTTATTTTAGTTTCATTTAAATAGGTCCAACAATGTGAGTTGGTTTTGGCTCAATTCTAGGCCATCCCAATTTCTTTTCAATAAATTTTGAGCTTCGTCCAATTAAGCCAAGCAACTTCAAGTGGTCTCAGACCAATTTTAGAGCAACAAAGAAAAAATCTACGACTTCTTCCAATCATTTTCAAAAGGGCCTCTATTTTGGCCTCGTCCGGTTAATTCGAACAACCAGGCAATTACAAGAACAGAATCTGCGATTTTTTGATAATCAAATTATACTGGAAAAAAAATTAATTGACGTAAAATATTCTTGGTGCAAATCCAAATCACTACAAGTAAATATTAAATGATGCCAATCCTGAGGTAGTTCAAGAAAAAGCTCCTTTCAAGATTTCAAAAACCATCACACAAATTAGGAAGAAAGAAAATATTATTCAATAATAATTTCCAAGGGAGTGCCAATTATGTAAGTCCAAGCCATGAAAACAATGCCCATATATATTTTCAACATTAATTTATGTTTCAGGTTGGTACAATTCGTTCCCAGACTTACAAACTCCCAAGTTTTTGGAGATTCAAGATTTCTATTCAGATTTCCAAAGATAAATTGGAACTTGATGAGGCAATAATCTACTCCATGTGAAAATTGCAGTTGAAACTTATCAATCGAAGGATGAAGCAGCAATTTCGCTCCAAAACTGAAGCTACAAATAAAATCAGCTCAAGTTATCAAATTGAAGATATAAATATGAATTACGCAAGCTTATAAATTCTCAAGTTTTTGGAGATTCAAGATTCTTATCCAGATTTCCAGTCACAAATTGGAACTTGATGAGGCAATAATCTGCTTCATGTGAAGATTGCAGTCAAAATTTATCAATCGAAGGATGAAGCAGCAATTTCGTTTCAAAACTAAAGCTACAAATAAAAAATTCAGCTATAGTTACCAAATTGAATATAAGATAGTGCCCAAATAATTATCATCAACTCATTAGATACTGTGTTCATTCAATCCAGCATTGCACTCAAATACAGCAGCCAATTATTATCAGGCAAAGCAAGCAGCACAATTTTAGTAGTCAGAGATGAATTCACATTTTGGCAGCCAAAATCAGAAGAAGTTTTATTCAGCCAGTCAAAAATAACTATTACTTTCTTCCGAAGATTTATCAGATCAAAGACAGCAGCAAACGATTATCTAATCGAAAATGGAAGCTACGAGTTACCGATCAAAGAAAATTGAGACAGTATACCTCAGCAAATTAGTCAGCATACTAAAAGCAGCAGATTACCAGAACCAAATAAAAATTAAAAAGCATTCAAATGAAGATACCAGATTTTAGTTACTAATCGGGAATAGCAGCAAGAAATTACCATCCAAAAAAAGCAGTTACAAGTAACCAATTATCAATTGGAAGAAGCAGCTACAAATATTCCAACCAAAAGAGATGGCAGTTTTATTTCTCGAATTCAATCGAAAATTGGAGCTAGTAATCATTTTATGATCCTGAGGAACATAAATTTGTACTTTTTTTCGAAGATTGAAAGGACCCTTTAACTTTCGTCCCTAGGACAATTAAGTCAACAACATAATTACCCCTGATACAATTGTATTACCAAATCTGTTTGCCCATTTGATTGTAAATCGAAGCCCTCTCTGCCCTTGATAAAAAATTCAAGTAATGTTACAGCCCTTGTGCCAAATTCCGTTTATTAAATTTATTATATTTTCCAAATTTTGTTTCCAAAAATATATCCTTGGGCTGTGGCATTATTTTGAATGAGCCAATTTTTTTTAAATTGTGCTCAATAAAAGTCCTGATATTATCAAATAATCAAATGTCGAGTTTTTGCAAAGATGTTTAAATTTAAATGTTCATTTGGTTGCTTGATAGGTCCACCCTCTGAAAGCCCCTAAGAGACAGTTAAAACTAATATCAAATGTCTAAAATTAATTTTTCTTAAAGATTATTATTACTCATAAAAATCAAAGAGTATTAGTAAGTTGATGACTACTACATTTGTAGTGGAAATTACTTATTAGTACTTGAATTTTACTTTTAAATTTAGTTTTTTTTTTGTTCTTATTACACTTAACGGTGTGTTTTTATATTTGATATTATTTTAACTGCTAGTTTATAAGTATTTCAAAGTGTGAAAAGTATTCTTTTTGCACTAAATTCCAATAATTTGCTACCTATTTCCGCACTTTATGTACGCTGCTTCATCCACAAATTTGGCTGCAAAATAAGACCTCATCAAGTCGAAGAAATGCTCCAATAGCTGCTGCTTCATTTTATTATTCAAACATAATTATGTGCGAAAGAATACACACTTTGTATTATATTTAAGTTGTGTGCAAACTCAGTTTACTTTGCAAACTTTTTATTAATTTTCTTTTTCCAAATTTATACAAATTTTTTTATTAAATTTTTTCCAAATTTAGCTTTCATAAAAGACTGAGTTTGTACTTCCATAAACAAAACTACAAAAAATGTAGTTAACAAATGAATAATTTAAATAATGTTATAGCCATCGAGCTAAGTTTCGTGTTTTGTAGCATATTTGTGTAATTTATTTCGATTTGTTTATCCTTTGGCTGTGGCATTATTTAAAACGGGCCAATTTCATTAAAAATTGTGCCGTATGCATGAATCTTATCTGTCCAATTATATTTCCATTAATTTTTTTTTTCAAAATTATGCCTGGTGTGGCGCTTGAAATCAAAAGTTAAGATTTATGCATTTTTAGTTTTAGCAAATGATTAAATGCAGATTCAGTTCCAAAATATTGATATAGCTTTGTCAGTGCTGTGAATATTAATATTTTGAGGAAATGTAATCCGATAATGTGCATTTAGTTCTTTGACTGAGCCCCCTGCCCTCCCTGTCAAACATTTACCCAAGTGGACTTGAAAAACTAACAACCAACGTAACTAGAAGTAATTCCAATCATTATCAGCAATTTTAATACCAGAAGCAAGAAGATAGTCTTAATATTTTTCTGTGCAAAATTCAAGCTCCCTTGGTTCCACCAACTCGTCTACTACAACGGTATCAACCCTAAATGATAACCCCCAGTCCCTTATTTATAAGAAAATAGGAATACAATTTTAAATGATTAATTGTGCTTCGCCCCCGTACTTTTTCGGCAGTATTCAGTCGTATTTTTTGAAGAGTTTATTCGGACAATAGGAACGACAAATTTATGTCCACAAGCATTAAAAAGAAGATTTGAAGCACAACAAATGTCAAGAACTGCAGGATCTCCAGCAAGTTTGCTTCGATTTCTACATCAATCAATATTTCGGAAGTTATCCAACAATTCAAAGAATCAATGGCCAAATTAACAGGTGAATAAAAACTTTTAAATAATTTTATACTTATTTTAAACATTTTTTTTTAATTTACAGAAATTATCAAATCAATTTGAAGATATATTGGCCAATTCTTTGATTGTCTTTTTGACCTGAAAAAAATTCTTTATGTGGATAGTTCTGGCTTTTTACTTGCGTTAGGCCCTTGCAAACCATAACTGTATCATCAATAGAAGTTAGTTTCAAGATTAAGAAAAAATTCATTGCAACATCAAGAATTTAAAAACGCCTGTACAAATTTCAAAATTAGGACTTCACAGGTAATAAGAAAAATTACAAAATATATCAATAATATCACATTAATTATATATTTTTATTACAGGCAAAATTCATTTCCGGATTGTTCCAGTGTTCCTGAAACCAGCAGATCTCTCCTGGTCAAGCTGCAGAGTTCCAGTGTTCCTGAACTAGATGAGTTCCTGTTCGAGTTGCTGAGTTCTAGCGGACTGCACTGTACATACAGCAAACCGGTAAATATTTTTCTATTTTTTTTTCCCATTGAAGCCTTGCTTACAACACAAAATTAGTAGTTAGTGCTAAATGTTCCAAAGGTATAATCCCATGTTAGCTATGGAGTATAAAAGGGGAGTTATCTCAGGGTTAGAAAATGTGAATGGGTTTTAGGTGCAATTAAGGTAAATTGTCCGTTTCGTGAAAAGCATCCTGTAGTTACTATTCAATCATCGAATTATCAATTAAAAAAATATTGCTAGCCGTTATACAACTATTGATATACGTAAACAAATCTGTATTTTGTTTTTTATACCACTGACTGATGAAATTTCATTGCACTGATGAATCGCTAGTAATTCAGAATGGGATCTTCCACTGTTTTTTCAATTTATTTTTTTTTCTAAAAGTTGGATTCAAAACAATAACTGCAAAGTTTTTCGAACTCTGTAGTTTCTCAGATATAATTTTTTGAAAATTTTCTCATATTTCAAATTTTGAGATGATGTTTCAACTGCCAGTTACCTAACAGCCAATCAGAGTTGCCTACATTTGAACACGTTATGCGCGCGCTTTGTGCGCACAGTCGAAAGATCCCATTGAGTGAAATGCTATTCTTCACTCCTACAAAAAAAGAGCAGAATTTTTGACGCATGCGCAGAAGATAAACCACTTGTTCAAATCACATTTCTTATATCAAACAAACAATCCATCTAACTATAACTACTAATTTTGTATTGCGCATATGAGGTTCTATTTCATTAAGGCTTTATTCCACATAAATTCACAGGAATTGAAGTAACTAATTTTGTTTCTCTTTTGTTACAGAGGTGCTGTAGAGTACGTGTGCAAGGTTAGTGCTAGATTTAGGCTTGTGTCTTCTGATGTATTGCTCAGTAAATAATATTTTAAATAATATTAATTATTGGGAAGTACTTGGTAAATATCGTGATTATAAATATTAAACTATTTGAGTATGAATGCAGTAAAAATAATAATGCAATCATGATATTTATGACACAAGCGGGGCGCGCGTTCACTTTTAGTCATCCTAACTTTTTTATCCGTTCGATCAAATATGTGGGGTCCAAGGGGACTCCGCCCACGCGGGACATCTTGTGAGGTTCTGAAGGACCAGAATTTCACCGACGAGGGAAATTATGTAAGGTTCTTATTACCTTACACCAGCGTTGGATTATTACACAACATCATAATAAAAAACACTTTTATCACAAAATACCTAACACATTCGCGGTTAAATGAATTTTTTGTTCGAGGTTTGCAAATTATTTCTTTTTAAAAATACTTAATTAATACACAATTAATTTTGGGGTCTGCATTTGGTTAAATATTAAACTCAATTAGTAATTTCAAGTCGCGGAACGTTTCAATTGGGGGTGGGATGAGGGATTTGTATTTTCATCTGTGTATGTATTCTTTTTCAGGCTTTTTTTTCACAGATTGTGTCTGCTGGAATTTAAAGAGACTGTAGCGTAGTACGGCCCTGGTATTACGCATTGCACTATGGTCATTTCCAGTAGTTCACGATGCTCTCTGCATCCTCAGATTGCATGCCTTTCTGAATTATTAGGTAAGACTTTGGATCGAATTGGTGCCTCACACTGGTTTCATCTCATGGTCTTGATTCAGAAAGATAATTAAGAAAGCCCTCCCGCTAATCTTTTTTAGGTTTCAGGTTTTTTTCTTGTATAGGTTTCAGGTTGCGATCCATTAAAATGTGTTAGGCAGGTTAGCTCATATGTTAGGGAGGCACTCTATAGCTCGAGGTTTAGGGCTGTAGGGTGGCTCTGTTTCAGCGTGTCCTGGATCGCGGACGCGCTGGAACAGGGTCCCTGCCGCGGTGGTGGAGGACCTTGACGAGGTGGCAGGGCTTAGCCATCATCCTTCTGACAATGGTGACCAACACTCCACACCAGAAATGAGATATGTTTGTTAATATTGAATAATTTATGAATGTTCAGGTATAGAAATGAACTATTCTCATTCCTGCTTAGTTTAAGTTCAGGTTAAATAAATGCGCAGGGGAATGCATAGTTGCATGTGTATGCATTTTGGTGAGTGACGCCACCACGCCCCCGATGTCAAAGAAGAACGAAGAGGAAGAGGACAAGATGAAAACTGAAGAGGACACAACGAAAACTGAAGAGGACACAACGAAAACCGAAAAGGATACGACGGAAACCGAAGAGGAATAAGAAAAAAAAAAACAGAAGACGAAGATTAAGGCCTGGCTGTACAATCTGAGCTTATTCATCTACAGTTTAGTTTAACTGAGTTCATTCACCATAGCTACAATTGTTAAAATAATTGTAATCATAGCAGATGAACTTAGTTTGACTGAACTGTGGATAAGCTCAGATTGTACAACCAGGCCTAATAGTTTTTAAGTTAGGTTAAGGGATTAGATTAAGTGCGGTTAGATAAGCAACGGGTAGACTTAAGTTCGGCCTTAAATTTAAGTTTAGCTCCGGTTTCGGGTAGGAATTTCGGTCGCGATCGTTCAAATTTAAGATTAGATTTTTAAGTTTCGCGTTAGTTAATAAGTGGCGCCTTAGTTTAAGTTTGCGGCTATTTAGGGTGATACGTATGAAATTACTTGTACTAATACATTTTTATTTATAGCAAAAAAATCAATTGGAAATAATAACAAATTTACTTTTCAGCAAAATTCCCTCGAAAAAATAAACAGATTAAGGGTTTTTAACATAAAGGCAGTTGGAAGATACCCAATATATTTATGTTGATCTAGAAACTCTTGAGGAAAGATACGAATATCATAATTTATTTTTACTTTACAGCAATAATAACCACCAATTTTTATTTGTAAGAAGATGAAATTTCAGGAAAATGTTTAGAATGGGACGATAATTAATTTCAACTTTAATGGATAAAAATTAGTAAGTAATTTACTCCCAGGTTCATAAATATATATATGGAAAAAATCGGGTAGAACGAAAGTACAAATCAAGCTCAATTTCTCAAGAGGTAATGTTAAATATTTAATACCTATCTAACGAAAAAAGTTTTGTTCCAGGTCTCAAAATTGAAATTAAATTTTCATGAAAACCACCTCACATAATGACAAAAACTCATATACCTATCTACGGATTGATTAATTTCCAATATTTATAGTTCAATACCTGCAGAAAATCCGCGACTTCTTATTAATTAAATTGAGATTTACTTTTCTTTTAGTTTCGTCCAATTCAATCAATCATAAAAAAGACCCTGCGATTTATTTCCAATCAAGGCTTCATTTTAGCTTCATCCAATTAGATCAAATGGTGGTCCTGATTCAATTCCAGATTCTTTTAGAAATATTCTCAAAAGGGCCTCCATTTTAGTTTCGCCCGCAATCAATTAAACAACATTTAGAAATTTCAAACCAATCTCAGACTAACTTAAAAAAACATATTTTTTAATCAATTTTTATAGGATCTTCATTTTAGCTTAATCCAGTTTGATTAAGAAACGAGGTCATCTTAAGAAAAACCTGCGACTTTGCAATCAAATTTAGAAAGACCTTCGTTTCAGCGTCGTCCAATTAAATTAATAAACGTGGAAGCCAACATAAAAAAGAACTCTTGATTCATTTGTAATCAGTTTAAAAAGAGCCTTTATTCCAATTTCGTCCAATTAGATCGAAAAATTCCAGGCCATCATGAAAAAAAGCCTTCGACTTCTATGCAATCAATTTCAAAAATTCCTACCTTCAATTTAACTTCATCCAATTAAATCAAATAACTTATAGTGCCATCAAGTCAACCCGAAATTAGAAACTTCTTTGATAATGAATTTCGAAAGGGCTTCCATTTTTTTCTTCGCCCATAATTAGATTGAACAACGTCTCAGACCAATTTCAGGTCATCATAAAAAAATACTGCAACTTCAGTAGATACTCAATTTTGAAAGGCCCTCCATTTTTGCTTCATCCAAAATTAGATCAAACAACAATTTCAGATCAGCATAAAAAAGCACACGATTTCTTTGTAATCAGTTTGGAAAAGGCCTTCATTTTAGCTTCATCGGATTAAATCAGACCAACTTAAGGTCAACAAGTAAAGAAAAACCTCAACTTGTTTATCAATTTTGTAAGAGTCTTTATTCCAATTTTGTCCAATTAAATCGAACAAAGAAAAGAAGATCATTTAGAGAACAAACAAAAAATCGCGACTTCCTTGTAGTCAATTTAAAGGCCTTTTAACTTCGTCCAATTATATTGAACAGAATAAAATGGTCTTAGTCTTACACCAACTTCAGGCCAATACAAACAAAATTGCAACTTATTTGAAATTAGCTTCAAAAAGATCTTCATTTTAGCTTTATTCAATCAAATATTAAACAACGTGAAGTGGTCTTGGACCAATTTTAGGCCAATATATAGAAAAATGTAATGAATTTCTAAAAGGCTTCCATTTTAGTTTCGTCCAATCAAATTCAACAACGTAAAGTGGCTTCAGATCAATTAACAATTCAGAAAAATTTTAATAGAGCCCTTAATTTAGCTTCGTCCAAGTACCTACTTCTTAATCAATTTTGAAAAGCTCTCAATTTTTGCTTCATCCAGTTAGGTCAAACAACTTCCAGACCAATAATAAACAAAACCTTTTACTTCTTTGAAATCAATTTTAAATGGACCTTTATTTTAGTTTCGTTCAATTAGCTCGAAAAAAGTAGAGTGGTCCTGATTCAATTCCAGGTTATTACAAAAAAAAACCTGCAATTCCTTAAGAATCAATTTTAAATAGGCCTTTACATCTAATTAGATCACGTAAAATTCCGATCAAATTTCAGACCATCATAAAAAATATTGAACGACATCTTTGTAATGAATTTGAAAAAGGCCTTCTGCAGTTCAACTTCGTCCAATTAGATTAACCAACGTAAGGTAGTCCTTGATCAATTTCAGGCCATCATAAAGAAAAAAACTCGCGATTTCTTCGTAATCAATTTTAAAAGAATCCTTTATTTTTGCCTTGTCCAGTTGATCGAAAAACGTATACACAACTTCTTACTAATCAATTTTAAATGGGCCTTCATTTAATCTTCACCCCCTAAATCAAACAACGTGAGATAGTTCTGATTCAACTCCAGACTCCAGACCATCACAAAAAAAGCCCACGACTTCTAATCAATTGTCAATTCTCAAAAGACCTTCATTTTAGCTTCGTCCAATTACAAAAAATTACATGAAATAGTCTCAAAACAATTCCAGGCCATCATATAAAAAAGCCAACGACTTCTTTGTAATCAAATTTTAAAGGGCCTTAAATTCAGCTTCATCTTGTTAATCAAACAACGTATGGTGGTCCTGGTTCAATTCTAGGCCATCGCAGAAAGAAACTTGTGGCTTCTTTGTAATCAAGCTTCGTCCAATCAGATCAAAAAACGTAGACTTCTTTCAAATCAATTTGGTAATTGACCAATAGACCAATAATTCCAGGCCAACATAAAGAAAAAACATTCAACTTCTTTGTAATCAAATTCAGAAGGGCTTGTATTGACTAAATTTCAGGCCAATAAAAAAGAAAACATGCGACTTCTTTGTGATCAATTTGCAAAAAACCTTCATTCCAGCTTTGCCCAATTAAATTAAACAACGTAAATAAAATACCAATTTTTGATAAATTTCAGTTCAAAGCAGCCTTAGACCAATTTCAGGTTTACTAAAAAAAAAAAAGCCCACGACTTCTTGATTTTATAAAAACCTTCATTTTAATATAATCAAACAACGTGAAGTAAACTGAGATAAATTTGAGACCAACACAAAAAAAAAATCTGCGAATTCTTTTCAATCAATTCTAACGGCGCCTACATCTTTGCTTCGCCCGATTAAATCAAATAACTCAAAGTGGTCTAAGAACAAATTTCAGCCCATTATAAAAAGAAACCCGCGACTTTGAAATCTATTTTAAAAAGACTTTCATTTTATCTTCATTCAATTAGATTAAACAACATAAAATGGTCTTGGTTCAATTCCAAGCCAACAAAAGAAAACGTTACTGCTTTGAAATTAATTTTAGAAGGTTCTTCAGTTTTACTTTACTACCAAGCAACTTAAGTGGTCTCAGACCAATTGCAGACAATACAAGAAGAAATCTGCGACTTTTTTATAATCAATTTCAAAAGGGTCTTTATTTTGATCTCGTCTAATTACATCAAACAACGTAAGGTGGTCCTGTTTAAAATCCAGACAATTACAAGAAGAAAATGTGCAACTTTTCAATAATCAAATTATGTTACAAGAAAATGGGATGCGTTTTAGTTTCGCTAAATGGAATTGATCGACGTAAAGTATTCCTAGTTCAAACCTAGGTCACTACAAATGAATATGAAATATTATTATTGGATGGATCAATTTTTCGTCTGCGCCGTAGCTCTAGGAGTATAGAGGCAGATCAAAATTCCCAGTAGTGATGCCAATGCTGAGGTAGTGCAAGAAAAAGCTTCTTTCAAGATTTCAAAAATTATCACTCCAAATTAGGAAGAGAGAAGATATTACTTAACATCAAAAATAATAATAACTTCCAAGGAAATGCCAATAATTTAAATCCAAGTCACAAAAATAATGCCAATATAATTTTTCAACATTCAGGCTGGTACAATTCGTTCCGAGGCTTACAAATTCTCAAGTTTTTTGAGATTGAAGATTCTTATTCAGATTTCGGGTCACAAATTGGAACTTGATGAGGCAATAATCTGCTCCATGTGAAGATTGCAATTCAAATTTATCAGCCGAAGGATGAAGCCACAATTTCGTTCCAAAACTGAAGCTACAAATAAAAAATCAGCTACAGTTACCAAATTAAATATAAGATAGTGCCCAAGCACTTTTCGTCAACTCGTTAAATGCTGTGTTGACTCAATCCAGCATTGTACTCAAATATAGCAGACAATTATTGTCAGGCAGAGCAAGCAGCACAATTTTAATAGTTCGAAGATGGATGTACATTTTGGCAGCCAAAATCAGAAGAAGTTTTATTCAGCCAGTCAAAGATAACTATTACTTTTTCCCAAAGATTTATCGAATCAAAGACAGCAGCAAATGATTATCTAATCTAAAATGGAAGCTATTAGTTACCGATCAAAGAAAATTGAGACAGAGTATACCTCAGCAATTTGGTCAGCATAATAAAAGCAGCAGATTACCAGAACAAAATAAAAGTTTGAAAGCATTCAGTGAAGATAGCAGATTTTAATTACTAATTGGGAATAGCAGCAAGTAGTTACCACCCACAAAAAGAAGTTACAAGTAGCCAATTATCAATTGGAAGGAGCAGCTACAAATACTCCAACCAAAAGAGATGGCAGATTCATTTCTTCACTCGAAATCAATCCAAAATTGGAGCTAGTAACCAATTTATAATCCTGAGGAACATAAATTTGTACTTTTTTTCGAAAATTGAAAGGCCCCTTGAACTTTCGTCCATAGAAGACGATTAACTCAACAACAAAGTTACCCCTGATACAATTGTATTACCAAATCTCTTTACCCATTTGATTGTAAATCAAAGCCCTCTCTGCCCTTAATGAAAAATTCAAATAATGTTACAGCCCTTGTGCCAAATTCCGTTTATTAAATTTATTATATCTTCCAAATTTTGTTTCCAAAAATTTATCCTTGGGCTGTGGCATTATTTTGAATGAGCCAATTTTTTTAAATTGTGCTCAATAAAGGTCCCAATTTTGTCAAATGATCAAATGTCGAGTTTTTGCGAAGATGTTTAAATTTAAATGTTCATTTGGTTGTTTGATAGGTCCACCCTTTGAAAGCCCCTAAGAGACAGTTAAAACTAATATCAAATGTCTAAAATAAATTTTTCTTAAATATTTTTATTACTCATAAATAACAAAGAGTATTAGTAAGTTGATGGCCACTACATTTGTAGTGGAAATTACTTATTAGTACTTGAATTTTACTTTCAAATTTAGTATTTTTTTTTTGTTCTTATTACACTTAACGGTGTGTTTTTATATTTGATATTATTTTAACTGCTAGTTTATAAGTATTTCAAAGTGTGAAAAGTATTCTTTTTGCACTAAATTCCAATAATTTGCTACTTATTTCCGCACTTTATGTACGCTGCTTCATCCACAAATTTGGCTGCAAAATAAGACCTCATCAAGTCGAAGAAATGCTCCAATAGCTGCTGCTTCATTTTATTATTCAAACATAATTATGTGCAAAAGAATACACACTTTGTATTATTTTTAAGTATTGTGCAAACCCAGTTTACTTTGCAAACTTTTTATTAATTTTCTTTTTCCAAATTTATACAAATTTTTTTATTAAATTTTTTCCAAATTTAGCTTTCATAAAAGACTGAGTTTGTACTTCCATAAACAAAACTACAAAAAATGTAGTTAACAAATGAATAATTTAAATAATGTTATAGCCATCGAGCTTAGTTTCGTGTTTTGTAGCATATTTGTGTAATTTAATTCGATTTGTTTATCCTTTGGCTGTGGCATTATTTAAAACGGGCCAATTTCATTTAAAATTGTGCCGTATGCATGAATCTTATCTGTCCAATTATATTTCCATTCTATTTTTTTTCTTCAAAGTTATGCCTGATGTGGCGCTTGAAATCAAAAGTTAAGATTTATGCATTTTTAGTTTTAGCAAATGATTAAATGCAGATTCAGTTCCAAAATATTGATATAGCTTTGTCAGTGCTGTGAATATTAATATTTTGAGGAAATGTAATCCGATAATGTGCATTTAGTTATTTGGTTGAGCCCCCTGCCCTCCCTGTCAAATATTTACCCAAGTGGACTTGAAAAACTGACAACAAACGCAACTAATAGTAATTTCTATTATTATCAGCAACTTTGATACCAGAAGCAAGAAGATAGTCTTAATATTTTTCTGTGCAAAATTCAAGCTCCCTTGGTTCCACCAACTCGTCTACTACAACGGTACCAACCCTAAAAGCTAGCCCCCTTATTTATAAGAAAATAGGAATACAGTTTTAAATAATTGGTTGTGCTTCGCCTCCGTACTTTTTCGGCAGTATTTAGTCGTATTTTTTGAAGAGTTTCTTCGGACAATAGGAACGACAAATTTATGTCCACAAGCATTAAACAGAAGATTTGAAGCACAGCAAATGTCAAGAACTGCAGGATCTCCAGCAAGTTTTCTTCGATTTCTACATCAATTAATATTACGGAAGTTATCCTACAATTCAAAGAATCAATGGCCAAATTAACAGGTGAATAAAAATTTTTAAATATTTTTACATTTATTTCAAACATTTTTTTGTTTAATTTACAGGAATTATCTAATTAATTTGAAGATATATTGGTCAATTCTTTGATTGTCTTTTTGACCTGGAGGAAATTCTTTCTGTGGAGACTTCTGGCTTTTTACTTCCGTTAGGCCTTTGCAAACCATAACTGTATCATCGGTAGAAGTTAATTTCAAGAATAAAAAAAATTCATTGCAACATCAAGAATTGAAAAACGTCAGTACAAATTTCAAAATTAGGACTTCACAGGTAATACAAAAAATTATAAAATATCTCCATAATATCATATTAATTATATATATTTTTTTTTACAGGCAAAATTTTGTTTCCGAATTGTTCCAGTGTTCCTGAAACCAGCAGATCTCCTGGTTGAGCTGCAGAGTTCCAGTGTTCCTGAACTAGATGAGTTCCTGTTCGAGTTGCTGAGTTCTAGCGGACTGCACTGTACATACAGCAAACCGGTAAATATTTTCCTTTTTTTTTTTTCGTTGAATCCCATGTTAGTTATAGAGTATAAAAGGGGAGTTATCTTAGGATTTGAAAATGTGTATTGATTTTGGGTGCAATTAGGGTAAATTGTCCGTTTCTTGAAAAGCATCCTGTAATTACTATTCAATCATCGAATTATCAATGAAAAAAATATTGTTAGCAGTTATACAACTATTGATATACGTAAACAAATCTGCATTTCTTTTTTATACCACTGACTGATGAAATTTCATTGCACTGATGAATTTTTTTTTTCTGAAAGTTGGAATAAAAATAATAACTGCAAAGTTTTTCGAACCCACCAAAACTCTGTAGTTTCTCAAAAATATTTTTTTTCAAATTTCATCATATTTCCAATTTTGTGATGATGTTTCAACTGCCACTTACCTAACAGCCAATCAGAGTTGCCTACATTTGAACACGCTATGCGCGCGCTTTGTGCGCACAATCGAAAGATCCCATTGGGTGAAATGCTATTCTTCACTCCTACAAAAAAAGAGCAGAATTTTTGACGCATGCGCAGAAGATAAACCACTTGTTCAAATCACATTTCTTATATCAAACAAACAATCCCCTAACTATAACTACTAATTTTGTATTGCGCATATGAGGTTTTATTTCATTAAGGCTTTATTCCACATAAATTCACTTGAATTGAAGTAACTAATTCTGTTTTTCTTTTGTTACAGAGGTGCTGTAGAGTACGTAGTGCAAGGTTAGTGCTAGATTTAGGCTTGTGTCTTTTTATGTATTGCTCAGTAAATAATATTTTAATAAATATTAATTATTGGGAAGTACTTGATAAATATCGTGATTATAAATATTAAACTATTTGAGTATGAATGCAGTAAAAATAATAATGCAATCATGATATTTATGACACAAGCGGGGCGCGCGTTCACTTTTAGTCATCCTAACTTTTTTATCCGTTCGATCAAATATGTGGGGTCCAAGGGGACTCCGCCCACGCGGGACATCTTGTGAGGTTCTGAAGGACCAGAATTTCACCGACGAGGGAAATTATGTAAGGTTCTTATTACCTTACACCAGCGTTGGATTATTACACAACATCATAATAAAAAACACTTTTATCACAAAATACCTAACACATTCGCGGTTAAATGAATTTTTTGTTCGAGGTTTGCAAATTATTTCTTTTTAAAAATACTTAATTAATACACAATTAATTTTGGGGTTTGCATTTGGTTAAATATTAAACTCAATTAGTAATTTCAAGTCGCGGGACGTTTCAATTGGGGGTGGGATGAGGGATTTGTATTTTCATTTGTGTATGTATTCTTTTTCAGGCTTTTTTTTCACAGATTGTGTCTGCTGGAATTTAAAGAGACTGTAGCGTAGTACGGCCCTGGTATTACGCATTGCACTATGGTCATTTCCAGTAGTTCACGATGCTCTCTGCATCCTCAGATTGCATGCCTTTCTGAATTATTAGGTAAGACTTTGGATCGAATTGGTGCCTCACACTGGTTTCATCTCATGGTCTTGATTCAGAAAGATAATTAAGAAAGCCCTCCCGCTAATCTTTTTTAGGTTTCAGGTTTTTTTCTTGTATAGGTTTCAGGTTGCGATCCATTAAAATGTGTTAGGCAGGGTTAGCTCATGAGTTAGGGAGGCACTCTATAGCTCGAGGTTTAGGGCTGTAGGGTGGCTCTGTTTCAGCGTGTCCTGGATCGCGGACGCGCTGGAACAGGGTCCCTGCCGCGGTGGTGGAGGACCTTGACGAGGTGGCAGGGCTTAGCCATCATCCTTCTGACGATGGTGACCAACACTCCACACCAGAAATGAGATACGTTTGTTAATATTAAATAATTTATGAATGTTTAGGTATAGAAATAAAATATTCTCATTCCTGCTTAGTTTAAGGTTAGGTTAAATAAATGCGCAGGGGAATGCATAGTTGCATGTGTATGCATTTTGGTGAGTGACGCCACCACGCCCCCGATGTCAAAGAAGAACGAAGAGGAAGAGGACAAGACTAGAACCGAAGAGGACAAGACGAGAACCGAAGAGGACACAACGAAAACCGAAGAGGACACGACGAAAATCGAAGAGGAATAAGAAAAAAGAAAACATAAGACGAAGATTAAGGCCTGGTTGTACAATCTGAGCTTATTTATCTACAGTTCAGTTTAACTGAGTTCATTCACCATGACTACAATTGTTACAATAATTGTAATCATAGCAGATAAACTTAGTTTAACTGAACTGTGGATAAGCTCAGATTGTACAACCAGTCCTAATAGTTTTTAAGTTAGGTTAAGGGGTTAGATTAAGTGCGGTTAGATAAGCAACGGGTAGACTTAAGTTCGGACTTAAATTTAAGTTTAGCTCCGGTTTCGGGTAGGAATTTCGGTCGCGATCGTTTAAATTTAAGATTAGATTTAATAAGCGGTATTTTTAAGTTTCGCGTTAGTTAATAAGTGGCGCCTCAGTTTGAGTTTGCGGCTATTTAGAGTGATACGTATGAAATTACTTGTACTAATACATTTTTATTTACAGCAAAATCAATTGGAAACAATTGGAAATAATTACAAATTTACTTTTCAGCAGAATTCCCTCGGAAAATTAAACAGATTAAGGGTTTTTAACATAAAGGCAGTTGGAAGATACCCAATATTTCTATGTTGATCTAGAAACCCTTGAGGAAAGATACGAATATCATAATTTGTTTTTACTTTACAGCAATAATAACCACCAATTTTTATTTGTAAGAAGATGAAATTTCAGGAAAATGTTTAGAATGGGACGATAATTAATTTCAACTTTAATGGATAAAAATTAGTAAGTAATTTACTCCAAGGTTCATAAATATATAAATGGAAAAATTGGGTACAACGAAAGTACAAATCAAGCTCAATTTCTCAAGAGGTAATGTTAGATATTCAATACCTTTCTAACGAAAAAAGTTTTCTTCCAGGTCTCAAAATTGAAATTGAATTTCCATGAAAACCACCTCACATAATGACAAAAACTCATATACCTATCTACGGATTAATTAATTTCCAATATTTATAGTTCAATACCGGCAGAAAATCCGCGACTTCTTATTAATTAAATTGAGATTTACTTTTCTTTTAGTTTCGTCCAATTCAATCAATCATAAAAAAAAACCTGCGATTTATTTCCAATCAAGGCTTCATTTTAGCTTCATCCAATTAGATCAAACGGTGGTCCTGATTCAATTCCAGTTTCTTTTAGAAATATTCTCAAAAGGACCTCCATTTTAGTTTCGCCCGCAATTACTTAAACAACATTTAGAAATTTCAAACCAATCTCAGACTAACTTAAAAAAACATATTTTTGTAATCAATTTTTATAGGATCTTCATTTTAGCTTCATCCAGTTTGATTAAGAAACGAGGTCATCTTAAGAAAAACCTGCGACTTTGCAATCAAATTTAGAAAGACCTTCGTTTCAGCTTCGTCCAATTAAATTAATAAACGTGGAAGCCAACATAAAAAAGAACTCTTGATTCATTTGTAATCAGTTTAAAAAGAGCCTTTATTCCAATTTCGTCCAATTAGATCGAAAAATTCCAGGTCATCATGAAAAAAAGCCTTCGACTTATATGCAATCAATTTCAAAAATTCCTACCTTTAATTTAACTTCATCCAATTAAATCAAATAACTTATAGTGCCATCAAGTCAACCCGAAATTAGAAACTTCTTTGATAATGAATTTCGAAAGGGCTTCCATTTTTTTCTTCGCCCATAATTAGATTGAACAACGTCTCAGACCAATTTCAGGTCATCATAAAAAAATCCTGCAATCTCAGTAGATACTCAATTTTGAAAGGCCCTCCATTTTTGCTTCATCCAAAATTAGATCAAACAACAATTTCAGATCAGCATAAAAAAGCACACGATTTCTTTGTAATCAGTTTGGAAAAGGCCTTCATTTTAGCTTCATCGGATTAAATCAGACCAACTTAAGGTCAACTAGTAAAGAAAAACTTCAACTTGTTTATCAATTTTGTAAGAGTCTTTATTCCAATTTTGTCCAATTAAATCGAACAAAGAAAAGAAGATCATTTAGAGAACAAACAAAAAATCACGACTTCCTTGTAGTCAATTCAAAGGCCTTTTAACTTCGTCCAATTATATTTAACAGAATAAAATGGTCTTAGTCTTACACCAACTTCAGGCCAATACAAACAAAATTGCAACTTATTTGAAATTAGCTTCAAAAAGATCTTCATTTTAGCTTTATTCAATCAAATATTAAACAACGTGAAGTGGTCTTAGACCAATTTTAGGCCAATATATAGAAAAATGTAATGAATTTCTAAAAGGCTTCCATTTTAGTTTCGTCCAATCAAATTCAACAACGTAAAGTGGCTTCAGATCAATTAACAATTCAGAAAAATTTCAATAGAGCCCTTAATTTAGCTTCGTCCAAGTACCTACTTCTTAATCAATTTTGAAAAGCTCTCAATTTTTGCTTCATCCAGTTAGGTCAAACAACTTCCAGACCAATAATAAACAAAACCTTTTACTCAATCAATTTTAAATGGCCCTTTATTTTAGTTTCGTTCAATTAGCTCGAAAAAAGTAAAGTGGTCCTGATTCAATTCCAGGTTATTACAAAAAACAACCTGCAATTCCTTAAGAATCAATTTTAAATAGGCCTTTTCATCTAATTAGATCACGTAAAATACCGATCAAATTTCAGACCATCATAAAAAATATTGAACGACATCTTTGTAATGAATTTGAAAAAGGCCTTCTGCAGTTCAACTTCGTCCAATTAGATTAACCAACGTAAGGTAGTCCTTGATCAATTTCAGGCCATCATAAAGAAAAAAAACTCGCGATTTCTTCGTAATCAATTTTAAAAGAATCCTCTATTTTTGCCTTGTCCAGTTGATCGAAAAACGTATACACAACTTCTTACTGATCAATTTTAAATGGGCCTTCATTTAATCTTCACCTCCTAAATCAAATAACGTGAGATAGTTCTGATTCAACTCCAGACTCCAGACCATCACAAAAAAAGCCCACGACTTCTAATCAATTGTCAATTCTAAAAAGATCTTCATTTTAGCTTCGTCCAATTACAAAGAATTACATGAAATAATATCAAAACAATTCCAGGCCATCATAAAAAAAGCTAACGAATTCTTTGTAATCAATTTTAAGAGGGCCTCTGAATTCAGCTTCATCTAGTTAATCCAACAACGTATGGTGATCCTGGTTCAATTCCAGGCCATCACAGAAGGAAGCTTGTGACTTCTTTGTAATCAATTTGGAAAAGGCCTTTATTGAAGCTTCGTCCACTCGAATCAAAAAACGTTGACTTCTTTCAAATCAATTTGGAAATTGACCAATAGACCAATTCCAGGCCAACATGAAATGATAAACATTAAATTTCTTTGTGATCAAATTCAGAAGGACCTTTAAACTTCATCCAGATCAAAAAAAGTAGACTAAATTTGAGCAAATTTCAGGCCAATAAAAAAAAACATCCGACTTCTTTATGATCAATTTGCAAAAGGCCTTCATTCTAGCTTCGCCCAATTAAATCAAACAATATAAGCAAAAAACTAGATTTCTTTTTGATGAATGTCAGCTCAAAGTAGTCTCAGACCAATTTCAGGTCAACTAAAAAAAAAGCCTGCGACTTCTCAATTTCTAAAGAATCCTTCATTTCAAACAACGTGAAGTAATCTCAAATGAATTTTAGAATAATAAAAAAAAGAAAAAAATACTGCGACTTCTTTTTAATAAATTTTAAAGAGGCCTACGCATCTTTGCTTCACTCGATTAGATCAAATAACTCAAAGTGGTCTCCGACAAATTTCAGCCCAACACAAAAAAAAACCTGCGACTTTGAAACCTATTTTAAAAAGACCTTCATTTTATCTTCATTCAATTAGAATGAACAACATAAGATGGTCTTGGTTCAATTCCAGGCCAACAAAAAAAACGCGACTGCTTTGAAATTAATTTTTGGAGGCTCTTGATTTTTGCTTCACTATCAAACAACTTACAGTGGTCTCAGACTAATTGTAGGCCAATACAATAAGAAATCTGCGACTTCTCTGTAATCAACTTTAAAAGGGTCTTTATATTTTGGCCTCGTCTATTTAGATCAAACAAAACGTAGAGTGGTCCTGGCTAAATGCCAGATAAATACAAGAAGAGAATGTATGACTTTTTAATAATCAAATTATGTTGGAAGAAAATGGGCTGCGTTTTAGTTCCGCTAAATGGAATTGATCGACGTGAAGTATTTCCAGTTCAAACCCAAATCACTACAAGTGAATATGGAATATTATTATTGGATGAATCAATTTTTCGTCTGCGCTTAGTCCTAGGAGTAAAGACAAACCCAAATTTCCAGTAATAATACCAATGCTGAGTTTATGCAAGAAAAAGCTCCTTCCAAGATTTCAAAAATCATTACTCCAGATTAGGAAGAAAGAAAATATCATTCAACACCAAAAATTCGTTCCCAGGCTCAAAAACTCCCAAGTTTTTGGGGATTCAAAGATTTCTATTCAGATTTTTAAAGACAAATTGGAACTTGATGAGGCAATAATCTACTTCACGTGAAGATTACAGCCAAAATTTATCAGTCAGAGGATAGAAGCAGCAATTTTGTTCCAAAAAAAAATCAGCTTCAGTTACCAAATTAAATATTGAACTATAAATTACGCATTTAAGACAGTGTCCAAGAAATTCTCATCAATTCCTTAAATGCTGTGTTGTCTCAAACTGGCATTGTACTCAAATATAGCAGTCAATTATCATCAAGCAGAGCAAGCAGCATAATTTTAATAATCAGAGATGGATTTACATATTGGCAGCCAGATCAGAAGAAGTCTTATTCAGTCAGTCAAAGATAACTTATTATTTTTTTTTCCTGAAGATTGTAGATATTTACAATCTTTATTCGATTAAAAAGGCGCTCATCAGAAACAGCAAACAATTATCCAACTAAAAATGGAAGCTTTAAGTACAACCAATCCAAGAAAATCAAGACAGTATACCCAAACAATTAAATTGGCAATAAAAAGCAGCAGATTACCAGAGCAAAGATAGAAGTTTAATTACTCAATTATTGAAGACAGCAGATTTTAATTACTCATCGGAAATAGCAGCAAGTAATTACCCACCCACAAAAAAGCAGTTACAAGTAACCACTTATCAATTGGAAGAAGCAGCTACAAATATTTCAACTAAAAGAGATGGCAGTTTTATTTCTTCACTCGAAATCAATCGAAAATTGGAGCTAGTAATCATTTTATAATCCTGAGGAACATAAATTTGTACTTTTTTTCGAAAATTAAAAGGACCTTTGAACTATCGTCCCTAGAAGACAATGGAGTCAACAACAAAATTATCCCTGATACAATTGTATTACCAAATCTCTTTACCCATTTGATTGTAAATCGTAGCCCTCTCTGCCCTTAATAAAAAATTCAAATAATGTTACAGCCCATGTGCCAAATTCTGTTTATTAAATTTATTATATTTTCCAAATTTTGTTTCCAAAAATTTATCCTTGGGCTGTGGCATTATTTTGAATGAGCCAGTTTTTTTAAACTGTGCTCAATAAAGGTCTCAATATTATCAAATAATCAAATGTCGAGTTTTTGCGAGGATGTTTAAATTTAAATGTTCATTTGGTTGTTTGATAGGTCCACCCTTTGAAAGCCCCTAAGAGACAGTTAAAACTAATATCAAATGTCTAAAATAAATTTTTCTTAAAGATTTTTATTACTCATAAATAACAAAGAGTATTAGTAAGTTGATGGCCACTACATTTGTAGTGGAAATTACTTATTAGTACTTGAATTCTACTTTCAAATTTAGAATTTTTTTTTTGTTCTTATTACACTTAACGGTGTGTTTTTATATTTGATATTATTTTAACTGCTAGTTTATAAGTATTTTAAAGTGTGAAAAGTATTCTTTTTGCACTAAATTCCAATAATTTGCTACTTATTTCCGCACTTTATGTACGCTGCTTCATTCACAAATTTGGCTGCAAAATAAGACCTCATCAAGTCGAAGAAATGCTCCAATAGCTGCTGCTTCATTTTATTATTCAAACATAATTATGTGCAAAAGAATACACACTTTGTATTATTTTTAAGTATTGTGCAAACCCAGTTTACTTTGCAAACTTTTTATTAATTTTCTTTTTCCAAATTTATACAAATTTTTTTATTAAATTTTTTCCAAATTTAGCTTTCATAAAAGACTGAGTTTGTACTTCCATAAGCAAAACTACAAAAAATGTAGTTAACAAATGAATAATTTAAATAATGTTATAGCCATCGAGCTTAGTTTCGTGTTTTGTAGCATATTTGTGTAATTTAATTCGATTTGTTTATCCTTTGGCTGTGGCATTATTTAAAACGGGCCAATTTCATTAAAAATTGTGCCGTATGCATGAATCTTATCTGTCCAATTATATTTCCATTAATTTTTTTTTTCAAAATTATGCCTGATGTGGCGCTTGAAATCAAAAGTTAAGATTTATGCATTTTTAGTTTTAGCAAATGATTAAATGCAGATTCAGTTCCAAAATATTGATATAGCTTTGTCAGTGCTGTGAGTATTAATATTTTGAGGAAATGTGATCCGATAATGTGCATTTAGTTCTTTGACTGAGCCCTCTGCCCTCCCTGTCAAACATTTACCCAAGTGGACTTGAAAAACTAACAACCAACGTAACTAAAAGTAATTCCAATCATTATCAGCAATTTTAATACCAGAAGCAAGAAGATAGTCTTAATATTTTTCTGTGCAAAATTCAAGCTCCCTTGGTTCCACCAACTCGTCTACTACAACGGTATCTACCCTAAAAGTTAGCTCCCAGACCCTTATTTATAAGAAAATAGGAATACAATTTTAAATGATTAATTGTGCTTCGCCCCCGTACTTTTTCGGCAGTATTTAGTCGTATCTTTTGAAGAGTTTCTTCGGACAATAGGAACGACAAATTTATGTCCACAAGCATTAAAAAGAAGATTTGAAGCACAACAAATGTCAAGAACTGCAGGATCTCCAGCAAGTTTGCTTCGATTTCTACATCAATTAATATTACGGAAGTTATCCAACAATTCAATGAATCAATGGCCAAATTAACAGGTGAATAAAAACTTTTTAAATATTTTTACATTTATTTTAAACATTTTTTTTTTAATTTACAGAAATTATCAAATCATTTTCAAAATATATTGGCCAATTCTTTGATTGTCTTTTTGACCTGAAGAAATTCTTTCTGTGGATACTTCTGGCTTTTTACTTCTGTTAGGCCCTTGCAAACCATAACTGTATCATCAGTCGAAGTTAGTTTCAAGATTGGAAAAAACTCTTTGCAACATCAAGAATTTAAAAACGCCTGTACAAATTTCAAAATTAGGACTTCACAGGTAATAAAATCATTCACAAAATATTTGCATAATATCATATTAATTATATATATATTTTTTTTACAGGCATTCATTTCCGGATTCTCCCAGTGTTCCTGAAACCGGCAGATCTCCTGGTTAAGCTGCAGAGTTCCAGTGTTCCTGAACCAGATGAGTTCCTGTTCGAGTTGCTGAGTTCTAGCGGACTGCACTGTACATACAGCAAACCGGTAAATATTTTTCTATTTTTTTTTTCCATTGAAGCCTTGCTTACAACACAAAATTAGTAGTTAGTGCTAAATGTTCCAAAGGTATAATCCCATGTTAGCTATGGAGTATAAAAGGGGAGTTATCTCAGGGTTAGAAAATGTGAATGGGTTTTAGATGCAATTAAGGTAAATTGTCCGTTTCGTGAAAAGCATCCTGTAATTACTATTCAATCATCGAATTATCAATTATAAAAAGTATTGCTAGCCGTTATACAACTATTGATATACATAAACAAATCTGTATTTTGTTTTTTATACCACTGACTGATGAAATTTCATTGCACTGATGAATCGCTAGTAATCCAAAATGGAATCTTCCACTGTTTTTTTAATCTATTTTTTTTTTCTGAAAGTTGGATTCAAAATAATAACTTGAAAGTTTCTCGAACTTACCAAAACTCTGTAGTTTCTCAAATATAATTTTTTGAAAATTTCATGTTGATGTTTCAACTGCCAGTTACCTAACAGCCAATCAGAGTTGCCTACATTTGAACACATTATGCGCGCGCTTTGTGCGCACAGTCGAAAGATCCCATTGAGTGAAATGCTCTTCACTCCTACAAAAAAAAGACAGAATTTTTGACGCATGCGCAGAACATAAACCACTTGTTAAAATCACATTTCTAACGTCAAATAAACAAGTCCCCAACTATAACTACTTTTGTATTGTGCATATGCGATTTTATTTTATTAAGGCTTTATTTCACATAAATTCACTTGAATTGAAGTGAAGAAAACGATGTACGGGAATTCAATCACAAGTTTATTATTTCTATCCTACTCTTGCGAGTAGGATAGAAATAATAAACTTGTGACTGAATTTCCGTACATCGTTTTCTTCATTTCACGTAACAGTCAGCATCATCTAATACTTCCATTGAATTGAAGTAACTAATTTTATTTTTCTTTTGTTTCAGAGGTGCTGTAGAGTACGTGTGCAAGGTTAGTGCTAGATTTAGGCTTGTGTCTTTTGATGTATTGCTCAGTAAATAATATTTTAATTAATATTAATTATTGGGAAGTACTTGATAAATATCGTGATTATAATTAATAAACTTTTTGAGTATGAATGCAGTCAAATAATAGTGCAATCATGATATTTATGACACAAGCGGGGGCGCGCGTTCACTTTTAGTCATCCTAACTTTTTTATCCGTTCGATCAAATATGTGGGGTCCAAGGGGACTCCGCCAACGTGGGACGTCTTGTGAGGTTCTGAAGGACCAGAACTTTACCGACGAGGGAAATTATGTAAGGTTCTTATTACCTTACACCAGCGTTGGATTATTACACAACATCATAATAAAAAAACACTTTGATCACAAAATACTTAACATATTCGCGGTAAAATAATTTTTTTGTTAGAGGTTTGCAATCTATTTTTTGTTTGAAAAAATAAATTAATACACAGTTAATTTTGGGGTTTGAATTTGGTTAAATATTGAATTCAATTAGTAATTTCATACCGCGGAACGCTTTGATTGGGGGTGGGATGTGGGATTTGTATTTCCATTTGTGTATGTATTCTTTTTCAGGCTTTTTTTTCACAGATTGTGTCTGCTGGAATTTAAAGAGGCCGTAGCGTAGTACGGCCCTGGTATTACGCATTGCACTATGGTCATTTCCAGTAGTTCACGATGCTCTCTGCATCCTCAGATTGCATGCCTTTCTGAATTATTAGGTAAGACTTTGGATCGAATTGGTGCCTCACACTGGTTTCATCTCATGGTCTTGATTCAGAAAGATAATTAAGAAAGCCCTCCCGCTAATCTTTTTTAGGTTTCAGGTTTTTTTCTTGTATAGGTTTCAGGTTGCGATCCATTAAAATGTGTTAGGCAGGTTAGCTTATATGTTAGGGAGGCACTCTATAGCTCGAGGTTTAGGGCTGTAGGGTGGCTCTGTTTCAGCGTGTCCTGGATCGCGGACGCGCTGGAACAGGGTCCCTGCCGCGGTGGTGGAGGACCTTGACGAGGTGGCAGGGCTTAGCCATCATCCTTCTGACGATGGTGACCAACACTCCACACCAGAAATGAGATATGTTGGTTAATATTTAATAATTTATGAATGTTAAGCTTGGTTTCCAGCTCTTAACATAAACACTAACTTAATTTTTTTATTTAACAAAGTATTTGGTCCGTTTCCAGCTCTTAACAGAAGCGTTGTTTTAAACGAAATGGTATGTTCACATTTAATATGAAATATTTCGTTAAGATATTTTATATTAATTTGAAATGTCATAAATTGTAAAAGAATGATTTAGAAAGACAATAACATTCGAAAATATTTTTTTTAGATTGTATAATTTACAGTTAAATATAGGATACTACTTGATTAATTTAGGTGAACGCGCCAAAAAACGCGTATTTGTCATATACAATTTTACAATCTCTGCTCACATTCCATCAATATTTTATAAGAAGTTATATCAATTGGATATATTTACAACAGTGCTAATCCACAAAATCATCAGCTGATGTTTAATGAAAAGAGAAAAATATATATATTCCATCTCTCTCCCACACAACAACGCTTAAGTTTGTGTCGAAAGTTTGAAGTCTGCAAACTTTTCGTTTGCGTCGAGAAACAAAGTTTAAGTTAACGACTAAAACAGTAGGTTGGAACGCTACAGTGTATTCCCATAAACCAAACTTTTCAAGGTCACGTCTAAAAACAAAGTTAGCGTTTACGTTAAGAGGAGGAAACCAGGCTTTAAGGTAAAGGAATAAACTATTCTCATTTCTGCTTAGTTTAAGGTTAGGTTTAATAAATGCGCAGGGGAATGCATAGTTGCATGTGTATGCATTTTGGTGAGTGACGCCACCACGCTCCTGACGTCAAAGAAGAACGAAGAGAAAGAGGACAAGATACTCAGAGATGGATTTATATTTTGGCAGCTAAAAACAGGACAAGAAGTTTTATTCAGTTAGTCAAAGATAGCAATTACTTTTTTCTGAAGTTTGTAAAAATCTACAAGCTGTATTCAATCACAAAGACGCTCATCAGGAGGCAATTGAGATATGCATACCATAACTATCATCCGTAAAAGTTAGTTGCAAGAAAAATTAAAAAAAAAGACAAAATTAATTTTCGGATTGTTTCAGTGTTTCTGAAACCAGATGAGTTCCTGTTCGAGTTGCAGAGTTGTAGCGGACTGCATTGTTCATACAACAAACCGGTAAATATTTCCATTTTTCTTTGTAAAGCCTCATTCACAATATAAAATTGATGGTTGGTGCTAAATGTTTGACAGATACAAGCCTATAGCTATATGGAGTATATAAAAGAAGATTTATCTTGAGGTTAGAAAATGTGGGTTGATTTTGGGTGCAAATAGAGATGACGCTTTCAAGCGTAAATTGCCAGTTTCGTGAAAAACATCCTGTAATTACTGTTTAAATTATCGAATTATTAATGGAAAACATAATTTGAATCAATAAATGAAAATTAAATCAAAATTTCTTTATACTTGTACAGTATAAAAAATATTGTATAACAATTTATTTAACATTATATATTTGGGTCAATCAGCACCACGTCGGATATTCTATATACTACTTATTTGCCTACAAAATATGACCACATTTTAAACGTATCATCCATTAGAAATGACCCTCCTTCTATACACTCCATAGTGTAAGCGTTCACATGTTCACAATAAACAAATTAGCCCAAAGTTGCTCTGGGCTAATCGTAGTTAGTGCAAGAGTTTGCATCTTCCTAACTTTTCAGTTGGTAGTTATTGGCTGGACCAATCAGAAGAGAACAAAAAAGGAATAGATATACTTTCTTTTCATTTATTTGATATTTGATTTTTGAATTAATAAAATATATATTATCCACTATGTTGATCATTTGGAGAAACTAGATAAAATTGAAATTAATTCATTATTTTCTCGTCCTGACTCTTGATACTTGAAATATTAACAATTTTTCTGTAAAGTCCTAAATTGAAACAAAGTACACTTTATCAACAAATGAAACTGTAATTATAATATGTTAATTTACAGCATTGTGAACGCTGTTTTTGAAACTCAAAGTGTAAATACTAGTCCCTATAACTCAAACTAAATAATTACTAATTTCGTATTGTGCATAAGACTTTATTTCATATGTGCGTTCCTATTCTGTTGTTTATAACAAGTTATTTGTATCATTTGAAGTCCAAATTGTATCAAAATTTATTATTTTATAAACCGTTTGAGTCGATATCACAATGCCAATGTAAACGTAGCATGATTTCCAATTAATTATTCTCTGAAAACATTTGTTAATAGTAGGATCATTTCGGAATAATTATGATAAAAATATTTAGCATTATGAAGGAATATAATCCTCATATATTATCTTTTTAATGGTGAATGTTATAAGATATTTTATTTATATTGCATATTTGGACTCTTGAGGGTTGAATTCAAGTGATTAATTGTCTTAAATAACGGATGAATATTATTTTTATATTTGTTACAGATTCATCTAGCAATTCAAATCACCAGACTCTTCAAGAATCTTCTGCAGTTGTTGAGTGGGTCATGACGATCGTCTCCAACCGGCAGTCCAAAAACCATCTCAATATTGTATATTTTTTGTAATAATTGGATAAGTACTTTATTATTTAAGATAGAAGAAATTGTGGGTAACACAAATGTTTTAGGGTGAGGGTTTAATCAATTTATGTTGAAAAAATAATTTTTAAACTAATGATTCTTAAGCTACGGCACTAAATATGTTTTTGTTGAATGCACCATACATATTTGTAGCACTTTTCAATATGAAAAAAACCTCTGTGAAACCAATATACGTAGCATCTAATGGTATAGGTTTCATAACCGTAGGACGTCATTTAGAAAAAATCCATTTATTATTTATTGAGTTGAGTCTGTAGATCACAAATTTGTAATTTTTATGTTGATACACCCACAAATACCTGAGAAAATCAAATTCAAAAGTTGGATGGTCGCACCCTTAAAAGTCGCATCGATTTTGCTTCCATTTTAGATCATTTTGACTTGAAAATACGATTTCTCGTAAATGCTTTTTTGACATTTTTATAATCTACAGGGTTGAATTGATTTAATTATATATAATTTAATGTATCAAGTTATAAAAAAAAAATTCTCCAACACTGTTTTGGAATTTGCATATTCCATAACCAAAAATTATGTTGGAACGAATGACATTCCAACAAATCGTTTGGAATGATTCCGTATGCCGTTTAGAATGATTCTGTAAGGTCCAGTATTTCAGTCCATGGTTTACCTTAAACGTAACTTAATTTCCATAGTACTGATTGTTAGAACAATTGTTACTAAGGTAATTAAGCTTCGTTTAAGATAAACCGAGGACTGAAATACCGGCCCTGAGTCTTTAAAATCATTTCGACGAATCAGAAGCTGTTAGTTTGGCTACTACTATAGTTACTTCCTAACAATTCAAGTATTCATATCTGGATTTGACGTTTGATATTTGATAATTTTTTAAGTCTCCTCTAAAATACTGGTGAGTTTCCAAAACCTTGTTAGAGAAAGTATAGTCTACAATATGTTTGGAATGGCGTATTCCACACTCGCGAACCGTAATCCTCGCCTTCGGCTCGGTTTACAAACTTTTCGTTCGTTCAGAATATAGGCCATTCCAAAACTTATTGTAGAATATACTATTTTTTGTTAATTCTCACTCATTTTATCGACTGTATTTATTAGGTTGATTCTGTAGATCACAAATACAATGCAAAATACAAAATACAAAATATTCCACAATATATACAATGTAAACAATATATTCATTATAAACAATGTAATCAATATATACTATATATATACAATTTATACTATATATACTATATATACAATGTAAACAATATAAACAATATATACAATATATACAATATATGCAATATATACTATGTATACAAAATATAATTTAGTTGATTTTTTAATAATTTTGTTGTATGTGTTGATCAAGTTGAGCCTATTGATTACAAATCTATAATTTCCAATGAATATTTGTAATCTACAGGATTGACTTGAGGGATAAATATAGATCTTGATTTATTTATGTATCTCTTTATCCGTTAGATTATTAAATACAATTAACATCATCATGAATTTGTAAACTATATTAAATTATGAATAAAGTTATTCAAAATGTCATACCATGTTTTCATTGTATGAATATCATCCCTTACCTTTTGTTTACAGGTGAAAATAATGGTGGTAAGTATGAGTGCTATAAAAACTTGAATAAATAGTTCTAAAAATGACCACTAGGGGGCGCTACTGTAGACTGAAAAATGTGCGATACTAAGCAAAAATTCATTGAAATCTGTCAAATCTGTATCCGGATAACATGAATTGTAGGAGCAAAATCAGCCAATTAATTTTTTCCCGCCAAAAATTATTTGGCTGATTTTACTCCTACAATTCATGCTCCCCGGATACAGATTTGACAGATTTTAAGAAATTTTTGCTCAGTATCGCATCATTTTCAGGTTAGTTCTGAAAATGACCACCAGGGGGCGCTGCTGTAGGCTGAAAAAATGTGCGATGCTAAGCAAAAATTCATTGAAATCTGTCAAATTTGTATCCGGGGAACATGAATCGCAGGAGCAAATTCAGCCAATTATTTTTTTCCCGCCAAAAGTTAATTGGCTGATTTTGCTCCTACAATTCATGTTTCCCGGATACAGATTTGACAGATTTTAAGAAATTTTTGCTTAGTATCGCATCATTTTCAGCTTAGTTATAAAAATGACCACTAGGGGGCGCTGCTGTAGGCTGAAAAAATGTGCGATGCTAAGCAAAAATTCATTGAAATCTGTCAAATTTGTATCCGGGTAACATGAATCGCAGGAGCAAATTCAGCCAATTAATTTTTTCCCGCCAAAAATTAATTGGCTGATTTTACTCCTTCAATTCATGTTCCCCGGATACAAATTTGACAGATTTTAAGAAATTTTTGCTTAGTATCGCATCATTTTCAGGTTAGTTCTAAAAATGACCACCAGAGGGCGCTGCTGTAGGCTGAAAAAATGTGCGATGCTAAGCAAAAATTCATTGAAATCTGTCAAAGTTGTATCCGGGGAACATGAATCGCAGGAGCAAATTCAGCCAATTAATTTTTTCCCGCCAAAAGTTAATTGGCTGATTTTGCTCCTTCAATTCATGTTCCCCGGATACCGATTTGACAGATTTTAAGAAATTTTTGCTTAGTATCGCATCATTTTCAGGTTAGTTCTAAAAATGACCACCAGAGGGCGCTGCTGTAGGCTGAAAAAATCTGCGATGCTAAGCTAAAATTCATTAAAATCTGTCAAATTTGTATCCGGGGAACATGAATTATAGGAGCAAAATCGGCCAATTAATTTTCTCCCGCCAAAAATTAATTGGCTGATTTTGCTCCTACAATTCATGTTCCCCGGATACAGATTTGACAGATTTTAAGAAATTCTTGCTTAGTATCGCTTTATTTTCAGGTTAGTTCTAAAAATGACCACCAGAGGGCGCTGCTGTAGGCTGAGAAAATGTGCGATGCTAAGCCGAAAATCGTCGAAATCTGTCAAATTTGTATCCGGGGAACATGAATCGCAGGAGTAAATTCAGCCAATTAATTTTTTCCCGCCAAAAATTAATTGGCTGATTTTGCTCCTACAATTCATGTTCCCCGGATACAAATTTGACAGATTTCAATGAATTTTGGCTTAGCATCGCGCTTTTTCAAGCTAGTTTCGAGACCACCACCAGGTGGCGCCACACTCGAATGAAAAATATGCATTAATTAGTACCAATTAATTTTTGGCGGGAAAAATTCAATTGGTAGGAATTGCTCCTACGGTTCATGTTCTCCGGATACAAATTTGACAGATTTTGATTGATTTTTACTGAACATCGCATCAATTCTGGTCGACAAGAGCGCCTCCTAGTGGCCATTCTTAGAACTAATCTGTAAGTAGAATTAGGTAATAAATTTGAATAAAACAACAGATATTCTTAACAAGGAGATTTATTCTCATGATAAAAATACAGGGTGTTGACAAAAATATTCTGATACAATTTACAATGGACAAATAAAATAATATATAATGATATATATATATATATATATATATATATATATATATATATATATATATATATATATATATATATATATATATATATATATATATATATATATATATATATATATATATATATATATATATATAAATCCTCCTATCAATTTGACGTCCTTACAAAGATGTTCATTTTGGCGTCTACTGAAAGGAACGCGTATAGTTGAGATCTGATCGAAGTATATTACATAATTTCTTATGGGCTCTTCAGATTTCACACAGACATTTCATTTCATGCAATATTCACAGAGTTCCCATTTCCTATACAATATGACCTCCTTTCATCATAACATCAATGTGGCGTCAATAATATACGTTACATATTGCGTTTATAGTGGCGTCCTCTCCGTATATATACTTTCACTTCATATTTGAGATGGCGTCCCCCTTGTTGCCAGATTTAGTTTTTACAGTTCTATGAGCACCTCTCATGCGTAAAACGTGCTATCGATGACACAAGTGAAGCGATATATTCAAAGGTTTGCGTAGAATTACACTATTCAAGTATTGAAATGGGTTGATACTCAAGACATCTCCATAAAGTAGTAATATGTCATTGATTGATAGAGAACTCATGGTAAATTGAAAGATTTTGCGAAAATATATGGATTTTTGATTGAAAATTGCTATTTTCGAGTTCTGAAGTGAAATGTATTTGCCATGTCCGTGAACTGTTGGTGGATATGAATGGAAGTATGTAAAAGATAATTTATCAGAAAGAACTTACGGATGTCATATAAATTGTGATAATAATTGCTCTATTGAAATGTGACAAAATTTTGGTCTAAACTTGCATCTTGCTGTAGATTTTTCTATAATTGTGTGATGAGGGTCAGTGTGAGTATAAATCTTGATTCTGGGAGCTGGAAACCTCCCCTCATTAGGACACCATATTGGAAAAAGTAGTACAGAGTATTTTTGCAATATCTTAATAGCCGTAGGTCACACAAAAAAAAACTCATAGCTTTTTGGAAGAGTATTGAATTCTTCACAATCTTAGTTCAGATTCTTTTCACCGTAAAATTATTATGTCTACATCCTCCTTTAATCAACACAAATGGTGGATCAAGACTCATTGATGCTCATAGGTCGTAATTCAATGGAATCCATGAGCTGGTGAATCAAATGCTTGTGAAATCCTCAAAGTTAAGGCCTCCTTAAGCCAAGGTCCGTGAACCCGTGCCTATTGGGCTTTATGTATAATCTGGCTCTGGTAAGGGATACTTCCTACTCGCCTTATCAAATACCCTATACTACTTGGTACTTGTCTTAGAGTCTTTCCCTTGGATTCAGCTCTAGCGGATAAAAGATTTGTCTAGAATTATTATCATATCACCGACTTTCCTCTCAACATTCCAAATATTCAAACTAGTGTTGCTACTCCAATTCAAGTATGCGTTATCAGTTCAATCAATAATTGTCAAATTAAATTATTGAAATGCTGGGAAATCTTCTCCACAGAAACATTTGGGTGGGATTGAGATTCGGATAGCAACAGTAATAGAGTATAAGGCAACTGAATGAGATTTTATTTGTGTATTGAGTTATTATTTGTTGCTTTTACAAGATGCCTCATCTGTTCTTATATCTGATATCTGTTAGTAGAATTCATAGCTTCGATTCTCCATGATATTCTGGTTCGGGACAAGAGTAATATGCTGCGGTCTTGAATTTTCATATGTAGGCCATTTTATATGCACAGTGTTGGTGGAATAATTATTTCATCCTCTATTTTCGAATACAAGTATGTACGGAGAAGTTAATATAATATGGGCAGATTATCTGTGCTATACCCATGAGGTGAAAAAGAACTATGGTTCAACTAATCAAAAATAGCACTTCAATAATAAATACCAATCTATCGAGTAGTTTTCATACATATCCTCATGAATACCTGAGAGATAACTTATTTCACCATTATGAATCGGTCCTGTTAGATGGAAGATACAAAATAGAAATTATATGGAAGATACAATAAAGGAATTATATGGAAGAAACAAAATAGGAATTAGTGTATCAAGGCCGTGGAGGTGATCTTTTTTGGTCGAATTTGTGGTTCACGGCCGAAGCGCCATCTGAGACCAGAAAGTAATATCAGAATTTACGTTTTTTCAGGCGATCATCATGAAAGAATTTAAGATCATCAAATTTTATTCATTCATTTCTGAAACATTGCAAATGTCAATCCTAGTTGCCACTGAAATTGTTTTATTTTATTGTCTAAAAATGCGTATCTAATTCTGCAATTGCAAGATTTATAGAGATTGACGGAAGAATATGATATATATTTCAGCAAAAATTGTTTCTTAAGACTTCATCAAGCTGCCCATAGAGGTAGGTGTGGAGTCTTAATCGAAAAGTTTTCATAGATCAGTCCCAAGAAAGTAATATTGAACAGATCAGTCCCAAAATAGTTATTTAAGTATTAAGGTCAGTAAGTACGGTTTGCCGATTGAGAATTATTGTTTGGAGGCCGAGCCTTGGCGATGTTTCCAAATATTAAGCGAAATCGGTACTGTACTTATTGACCCTGATGCTTACAAAAATTTTTGCACGATTGGAAGACCTACCCCAAATATGAATCCTAATATTCTCTTTCAAATTGAGTTACCACTCATTGCTCACTCGCTGTCAGCTGTCAAGTTTGACATTTTATTGTGAATATTCAATCATAAATAACGATAAACTAATTTATATTCCTTGTGGAAGTCCACAATTTTTCACTTACCGCTTTTGCTCATGGGCGGTACCATAGTAACCACAGTTTGCCAGTAAAATCAACATACCACCTTAAATAGAGATCCGGTAAACATATAGAAACGCCCAATCGTGCAAAAAGTGAATTTAGATAGATGTGTACAAGTAAGTAAAACTCCATGGTCACAAAAAGGGCCATAGGAATACCTTTTTCGTTATAATTGCCTAAAAAATTGATTTATAGCACATAGCACATAAACATCTGAAGCAGAACTGTAACTGATGATTTATACAACAATTATGTGGGCATAAAATTAATCTACGACCAAAAGTGTCCAAATATTTGATCATTCCTATTCTTCAAAGTTGCTGGGAGCATGTCGTATATTAGTATTCATTCTTCATATCTTATATATCAATTTGAAGGCAAAAAGTTCAACCAATGAGAATGGAACTTGTTGAACTATGTACAACTACATCCTCTGATTAGTTTTTCCACAATGCAAATTGGTGAACGTATAGTTTTGAAAGTCGGGAGTCTTTCGATATCGTATATTCCTGAGAATTTCCTTTGCTGTTTGTGTTGCAATATGGTGCACAAATACAGATAGTATGAAATAATGAAAATTCAATAAGTATCAGGGTAATCCAACTGAATCTCTTTCAACTCACTTGTACAAAGTACAAATAAGTAGTATTGTTGAACCGCCAAAATCACATCTCGAGATTTTGATGGAAACTCTTGTTATGAGCATCCCCAAATTCATTTTGACTATTTTCGGCTTGATGTCGGTACGAACGTATGAATGTGTGTATCTATATAGCTAAATTTTGTATTTGAGACTGGTCTAAAGTCCAATTTTGCAGCCCCTATCATGGCTGCAATCGTCTGTACCGGAAATGCACTGTACTTGGAACCTTTTTTTGAATTTTCCTGTGGCATCTTAATGGTTATTTTCTATTTCAATACTAATTGGCTGTGCTGGAAGTACACAGTCTATTCGAGTTTTTTGCATTAATCCAAAACAATCAGTCGTGGAGTATTGAAATTTCGTATCAAACACTTCTATAAAACCTAATTGTACACCTTGCATTATGACTCCAGTCGGATCAACCAGGAATGCAGTACACTAAGAACGTTTTCTAATTTTTCATATAAATCCAGAACAATCAGCTGTAGAATCTTGAAACTTTGTATTCAAAGAAATTGTAGCATTCGAATGATAACTTAATATTTTCATAACAATCTATTGAGCCGAAAGTAAGCTTTATTTGACAATCTCTCTGAATTTTTCGCATAAATTCGAGACTTCGGTCGTAGAATGATGAAATTTGGTATTTGAGACTACTAAAGCGTTAAATGGCCAGTTGCACCGCTGCCACTTGAACTTTAGGTGCCACCTAACTCAACAATATCGTATCAAAATTTGAAAATTGAATGTGACATGAACATTGCTGTCCTTATTTCGATTCCACATTTTTTGTATAAGTGAAGCTTAAAATTTGAGTTAGAGTGGTACAACTGACCATTAATGAATTGTAGCATCTAAATGATTAAATTATCATCTCAAATTTTGGTTGGAGTCGATTTTGCCTAGTGTCAATATCAGTGTCAACTGTTAATTATTGAGTCAAAAGATGTACAAGTAAGACATGTGGTGTTCACATCAGATTGTTTTCAAATTTTCGAGCGAAACGGTGTTGAATTTTTTATCAAAGATACATTATCGAATGCAAAATTGTTCAAAATGCTTCCAGTCTAGTGTTGCCTCCTCATAATATTATCATTGTCTATTCTTCTCCTTTCCCTTCCGAACGGAGCAGGGGGTAGCATCTTGGTTTTTTCCCAAGGTATTTGACCTCCACTATCGATTGGTACTAGTTTCAATCATAAGATCTATCAGGGAAGTTGACCCTAACAAAAATGAGCAATAGTAGCTTTTTTCCGACACTTGAAGCAGGATTATAGATTTATAAAGTCTGTCACTTCATTGACCACAATATTCTCGATTGATTCATATTATACAATTCAACCGTAAGTTCAATCAGGGAACATAAGGTGCGGCCAGCTTCTCGACTTCAAGAAATGTCCTCACACAGTTGCGAGAACAGAGTCAATGCTAATCTATTCACAAACTGAATAAGAGAAGCGATGGTATGATAATTTGCACAAATTGAAATATGAGATAGAATGGATGAATGTTATATAGAATCAGTTTGAGCGTATCATTTCCGAGATACAGTTATTGTTGGATGAATTCAATATATAGCCCTTCGCAAAAACCTGGCACTCAAATAGTTAAAGTTCTCATTTGGAAAAAAATTCAACTTGTACCTTGAACCAAATTGTGGCTTATCAGAGTAACTCAAATTATCTTCTAGTGAACTATGTTATTGACAGATTCAAGAAAAATAAAGCAACATCTTCGTTTCTTACACAAAATTGTTCCGGTTTTATGTTGCCAGTGAATTTTAAATTGAGCAAAAAAAAAAACTGAAATCATGTTTTCTCCCAGACCTAACTTATATGTATGTTGTATACCTACTCTTCAAATTTTTCAACTATAATGGATGTGATATCCTGTAATAGATTATATTAATAGGAACAAATATTAGTTTTCGTTACCTTGTATATTACAAGCTTATGTCATACTTATAATGTATCACAGGAAATATGTAATAATGATAATTCATCCATCCATTCTAACTTTTTTTCGATCACACTGAGAGTGCAACTTTGAGACCATCAGTGACCTCAAAAACATGAATAATTTGAGATTCATCAATTTAGTCTTAGTAAAAGCAATGATGAGCTTGCAACAAAAATGTTTCACTTGCTCTGTATAAACGATATAATTTGTTTTCCTACAACAACTATAAGACCACATCACGGATGAAATAGCGAGTTCTCACATCCTATAGTTATCCTATAGTTGGGGAGCCGACCGCACCTTATGTTCTCCAATCGAACTTACGGTCAAATTTTATATGAATCAATCAAAAATATAGTGGTCAATTGGGTGCCAGACTCTTTGAATCTGGAATCTTGTCCTAAGCGTCAGAAAAAAGATACTTCCAGTCAATTTTCGTAAGAGTCAACTTCTCTGATAGAACTTATGATTAAAACTGGTACTTACTACTAGCGGAGGTCGGATACTCCAAGAAAAAGCCAAGGTACCACACTCTGTCCTGTCGTTTTGAACTTCCTCCATGATTGCTGTGTTTTTTTTCTCTGTTTTGGATAGAACGGAGGTAGTATCCTGGTTTTGTCCTAAGGTTCTTGACCTCTGCAATCGATTGATACTAGTTTCAAGTTAACCACGAACTTATTGACCGGTTATGGCCTTTTTTTTGATACTTAGGACTAGATCCTGGATTTAAAGGTGAAATCCTAATGACTACTATATCTTCGATCAATTCATATACAATTCGGCCCTAAATCTGATTAGGAACGATAAGGTGCGGTCGGCTCTTGAACTTTTAGAAGAAGGTACATGAATTTGTTCACTTACTCCTCATACTTGAGGCAGTACTTGACTGTCTTTTCTTAATATTCAAAATTAACTGCTCAAATTTGAAGTTGATATAGTATTACTCCCAAGCAAGAATAATTTCTGACATCAAGTAACTGTACTATAATACTTCAGTCTCCAATGAAATATTGGTAGAAATATTATGTTATGACATACATAAGAAATGTGATTTCAAATTCAAGCCATACTCCCAACAAATTCCATGTCAAAAGCGCCAGCATCTGTTTCATTATCGATCGATGTTCTTCGACAGTGTTGTCAAGTTTCTGGACGCCAGTATGACGGCGGAATATATGAAGTGGGAATATACACGTATATTTTTGACGCCACGTAAAATTGGAGCGGAATTTTTCGGAACTAAAAATATACGAAAATTTTCATTTCCCTATCATTCTGGCGTCAAAATGAAATTTTGAATTCAGCCTCTAGAGGTCAGGAGCAAGCCAGGAAAAAATTTTAAAGCAATTCTAAAGTGGCGTCCGATATACGGACTCCAATTTACAACGGACGCCAGATTAAATGCAAACGCGCAATATAAGGACGCCAAAATGATATGAGGATTTATATATATATATATATATATATATATATATATATATATATATATATATATATATATATATATATATATATATAATATTCAATATATACAATATATACAATATTTACAATATATACAATATTTACAATATATACAATATTAACAATATGAACAATACAAATGATACAAACTATATATACAATATGTGCAAGATATATAATATAGAGTGACAAATTTAATACAACAATTATTACAAACAATTTTAGAAACATTCAAAGGGATGGAATGCTTCCCTTGAAGTAAAAATAATTAATATTCCTAAAAAGATATATTTTTATGATGAAAAAAATACAGGATGTACATAGTGTTTCCGAAATGACGTTCACAAGGTAACTATCTGATTATTGAGTGATACCTGTTATAAATACCACTAGATTTTCATAGGAAGTGAAATCGTATTTTCAAGTCAAAATGATCTAGAATGGAAGCAAAATCGATGCGATCTTTAAGGGTGCGACCATCAAATATTTGAATTTGATTTTCTCTGGTATTTGTGGGCGTATCAACATAAAAATTACAGATTTGTGATCTACAGACTCTACTTAATAAATACAGTAGATAAAATGTGTGAAAAGTAACAAAAAAAAATTTTCGATTTTTTTAGTATCGTAAAATTGCATATGAAAAAATGGATTTTCTTTAATTGACGTCCTACGGTTATGAAACCTATACCATTAGATACTACGTATATGGTTTTACAGGGGTAATATCAGGGGACGAAGAATTTTCTTATTTTTGCGAAATTCCTTCAAATACTCGAGATATCGAGGTTTGAAGTTTTTACTTTTGGAATTTACCAAAAAAAGTGACAATGCTCTATTTTTAACCCTAAATCATCCTCTACAAATTTAATATGTTTCTATATCTATGCAAATTCACGCGTAGAATCCAAATCTGCAAACAGAATTCAAATATCTCAACACGTTTCCGAAATATTTCAAAATAATGGTTTTGAACGTCCAAAATCAAAGTTTGGCAAATTTCTATATTTTCTACCCCTCAAAACATATCTCAATTCATAATTGGAGAAATTAAATTGTATATAATTATATCAATTCAACTCTGTAGATTATAAAAATGTCAAAAAACTTGAAATCTATTCACGCATTTACGAGAAATCGTATTTTCAAGTCAAAATGATCTAAAATGGAAGCAAAATCGATGCGATCTTTAAGGGTGCGACCATCAAATATTTGAATTTGATTTTCTCTGGTATTTGTGGGCGTATCAACATAAAAATTACAGATTTGTGATCTACAGACTCTACTTAATAAATACAGTAGATAAAATGTGTGAAAAGTAACAAAAAAAAATTTTCGATTTTTTTAGTATCGTAAAATTGCATATGAAAAAATGGATTTTCTTTAATTGACGTCCTACGGTTATGAAACCTATACCATTAGATACTACGTATATGGTTTTACAGGGGTAATATCAGGGGACGAAGAATTTTCTTATTTTTGCGAAATTCCTTCAAATACTCGAGATATCGAGGTTTGAAGTTTTTACTTTTGGAATTTACCAAAAAAAGTGACAATGCTCTATTTTTAACCCTAAATCATCCTCTACAAATTTAATATGTTTCTATATCTATGCAAATTCACGCGTAGAATCTAAATCTGCAAACAGAATTCAAATATCTCAACACGTTTCCGAAATATTTCAAAATAATGGTTTTGAACGTCCAAAATCAAAGTTTGGCAAATTTCTATATTTTCTACCCCTCAAAACAGATCTCAATTCATAATTGGAGAAATTAAATTGTATATAATTATATCAATTCAACTCTGTAGATTATAAAAATGTCAAAAAACTTGAAATCTATTCACGCATTTACGAGAAATCGTATTTTCAAGTCAAAATGATCTAAAATGGAAGCAAAATCGATGCGATCTTTAAGGGTGCGACCATCAAATATTTGAATTTGATTTTCTCTGGTATTTGTGGGCGTATCAACATAAAAATTACAGATTTGTGATCTACAGACTCTACTTAATAAATACAGTAGATAAAATGTGTGAAAAGTAACAAAAAAAAATTTTCGATTTTTTTAGTATCGTAAAATTGCATATGAAAAAATGGATTTTCTTTAATTGACGTCCTACGGTTATGAAACCTATACCATTAGATACTACGTATATGGTTTTACAGGGGTAATATCAGGGGACGAAGAATTTTCTTATTTTTGCGAAATTCCTTCAAATACTCGAGATATCGAGGTTTGAAGTTTTTACTTTTGGAATTTACCAAAAAAAGTGACAATGCTCTATTTTTAACCCTAAATCATCCTCTACAAATTTAATATGTTTCTATATCTATGCAAATTCACGCGTAGAATCCAAATCTGCAAACAGAATTCAAATATCTCAACACGTTTCCGAAATATTTCAAAATAATGGTTTTGAACGTCCAAAATCAAAGTTTGGCAAATTTCTATATTTTCTACCCCTCAAAACAGATCTCAATTCATAATTGGAGAAATTAAATTGTATATAATTATATCAATTCAACTCTGTAGATTATAAAAATGTCAAAAAACTTGAAATCTATTCACGCATTTACGAGAAATCGTATTTTCAAGTCAAAATGATCTAAAATGGAAGCAAAATCGATGCGATCTTTAAGGGTGCGACCATCAAATATTTGAATTTGATTTTCTCTGGTATTTGTGGGCGTATCAACATAAAAATTACAGATTTGTGATCTACAGACTCTACTTAATAAATACAGTAGATAAAATGTGTGAAAAGTAACAAAAAAAAATTTTCGATTTTTTTAGTATCGTAAAATTGCATATGAAAAAATGGATTTTCTTTAATTGACGTCCTACGGTTATGAAACCTATACCATTAGATACTACGTATATGGTTTTACAGGGGTAATATCAGGGGACGAAGAATTTTCTTATTTTTGCGAAATTCCTTCAAATACTCGAGATATCGAGGTTTGAAGTTTTTACTTTTGGAATTTACCAAAAAAAGTGACAATGCTCTATTTTTAACCCTAAATCATCCTCTACAAATTTAATATGTTTCTATATCTATGCAAATTCACGCGTAGAATCCAAATCTGCAAACAGAATTCAAATATCTCAACACGTTTCCGAAATATTTCAAAATAATGGTTTTGAACGTCCAAAATCAAAGTTTGGCAAATTTCTATATTTTCTACCCCTCAAAACAGATCTCAATTCATAATTGGAGAAATTAAATTGTATATAATTATATCAATTCAACTCTGTAGATTATAAAAATGTCAAAAAACTTGAAATCTATTCACGCATTTACGAGAAATCGTATTTTCAAGTCAAAATGATCTAAAATGGAAGCAAAATCGATGCGATCTTTAAGGGTGCGACCATCAAATATTTGAATTTGATTTTCTCTGGTATTTGTGGGCGTATCAACATAAAAATTACAGATTTGTGATCTACAGACTCTACTTAATAAATACAGTAGATAAAATGTGTGAAAAGTAACAAAAAAAAATTTTCGATTTTTTTTAGTATCGTAAAATTGCATATGAAAAAATGGATTTTCTTTAATTGACGTCCTACGGTTATGAAACCTATACCATTAGATACTACGTATATGGTTTTACAGGGGTAATATCAGGGGACGAAGAATTTTCTTATTTTTGCGAAATTCCTTCAAATACTCGAGATATCGAGGTTTGAAGTTTTTACTTTTGGAATTTACCAAAAAAAGTGACAATGCTCTATTTTTAACCCTAAATCATCCTCTACAAATTTAATATGTTTCTATATCTATGCAAATTCACGCGTAGAATCCAAATCTGCAAACAGAATTCAAATATCTCAACACGTTTCCGAAATATTTCAAAATAATGGTTTTGAACGTCCAAAATCAAAGTTTGGCAAATTTCTATATTTTCTACCCCTCAAAACAGATCTCAATTCATAATTGGAGAAATTAAATTGTATATAATTATATCAATTCAACTCTGTAGATTATAAAAATGTCAAAAAACTTGAAATCTATTCACGCATTTACGAGAAATCGTATTTTCAAGTCAAAATGATCTAAAATGGAAGCAAAATCGATGCGATCTTTAAGGGTGCGACCATCAAATATTTGAATTTGATTTTCTCTGGTATTTGTGGGCGTATCAACATAAAAATTACAGATTTGTGATCTACAGACTCTACTTAATAAATACAGTAGATAAAATGTGTGAAAAGTAGCAAAAAAAAATTTTCGATTTTTTTAGTATCGTAAAATTGCATATGAAAAAATGGATTTTCTTTAATTGACGTCCTACGGTTATGAAACCTATACCATTAGATACTACGTATATGGTTTTACAGGGGTAATATCAGGGGACGAAGAATTTTCTTATTTTTGCGAAATTCCTTCAAATACTCGAGATATCGAGGTTTGAAGTTTTTACTTTTGGAATTTACCAAAAAAAGTGACAATGCTCTATTTTTAACCCTAAATCATCCTCTACAAATTTAATATGTTTCTATATCTATGCAAATTCACGCGTAGAATCCAAATCTGCAAACAGAATTCAAATATCTCAACACGTTTCCGAAATATTTCAAAATAATGGTTTTGAACGTCCAAAATCAAAGTTTGGCAAATTTCTATATTTTCTACCCCTCAAAACAGATCTCAATTCATAATTGGAGAAATTAAATTGTATATAATTATATCAATTCAACTCTGTAGATTATAAAAATGTCAAAAAACTTGAAATCTATTCACGCATTTACGAGAAATCGTATTTTCAAGTCAAAATGATCTAAAATGGAAGCAAAATCGATGCGATCTTTAAGGGTGCGACCATCAAATATTTGAATTTGATTTTCTCTGGTATTTGTGGGCGTATCAACATAAAAATTACAGATTTGTGATCTACAGACTCTACTTAATAAATACAGTAGATAAAATGTGTGAAAAGTAACAAAAAAAAATTTTCGATTTTTTTAGTATCGTAAAATTGCATATGAAAAAATGGATTTTCTTTAATTGACGTCCTACGGTTATGAAACCTATACCATTAGATACTACGTATATGGTTTTACAGGGGTAATATCAGGGGACGAAGAATTTTCTTATTTTTGCGAAATTCCTTCAAATACTCGAGATATCGAGGTTTGAAGTTTTTACTTTTGGAATTTACCAAAAAAAGTGACAATGCTCTATTTTTAACCCTAAATCATCCTCTACAAATTTAATATGTTTCTATATCTATGCAAATTCACGCGTAGAATCCAAATCTGCAAACAGAATTCAAATATCTCAACACGTTTCCGAAATATTTCAAAATAATGGTTTTGAACGTCCAAAATCAAAGTTTGGCAAATTTCTATATTTTCTACCCCTCAAAACAGATCTCAATTCATAATTGGAGAAATTAAATTGTATATAATTATATCAATTCAACTCTGTAGATTATAAAAATGTCAAAAAACTTGAAATCTATTCACGCATTTACGAGAAATCGTATTTTCAAGTCAAAATGATCTAAAATGGAAGCAAAATCGATGCGATCTTTAAGGGTGCGACCATCAAATATTTGAATTTGATTTTCTCTGGTATTTGTGGGCGTATCAACATAAAAATTACAGATTTGTGATCTACAGACTCTACTTAATAAATACAGTAGATAAAATGTGTGAAAAGTAACAAAAAAAAATTTTCGATTTTTTTAGTATCGTAAAATTGCATATGAAAAAATGGATTTTCTTTAATTGACGTCCTACGGTTATGAAACCTATACCATTAGATACTACGTATATGGTTTTACAGGGGTAATATCAGGGGACGAAGAATTTTCTTATTTTTGCGAAATTCCTTCAAATACTCGAGATATCGAGGTTTGAAGTTTTTACTTTTGGAATTTACCAAAAAAAGTGACAATGCTCTATTTTTAACCCTAAATCATCCTCTACAAATTTAATATGTTTCTATATCTATGCAAATTCACGCGTAGAATCCAAATCTGCAAACAGAATTCAAATATCTCAACACGTTTCCGAAATATTTCAAAATAATGGTTTTGAACGTCCAAAATCAAAGTTTGGCAAATTTCTATATTTTCTACCCCTCAAAACAGATCTCAATTCATAATTGGAGAAATTAAATTGTATATAATTATATCAATTCAACTCTGTAGATTATAAAAATGTCAAAAAACTTGAAATCTATTCACGCATTTACGAGAAATCGTATTTTCAAGTCAAAATGATCTAAAATGGAAGCAAAATCGATGCGATCTTTAAGGGTGCGACCATCAAATATTTGAATTTGATTTTCTCTGGTATTTGTGGGCGTATCAACATAAAAATTACAGATTTGTGATCTACAGACTCTACTTAATAAATACAGTAGATAAAATGTGTGAAAAGTAACAAAAAAAAATTTTCGATTTTTTTAGTATCGTAAAATTGCATATGAAAAAATGGATTTTCTTTAATTGACGTCCTACGGTTATGAAACCTATACCATTAGATACTACGTATATGGTTTTACAGGAGTAATATCAGGGGACGAAGAATTTTCTTATTTTTGCGAAATTCCTTCAAATACTCGAGATATCGAGGTTTGAAGTTTTTACTTTTGGAATTTACCAAAAAAAGTGACAATGCTCTATTTTTAACCCTAAATCATCCTCTACAAATTTAATATGTTTCTATATCTATGCAAATTCACGCGTAGAATCCAAATCTGCAAACAGAATTCAAATATCTCAACACGTTTCCGAAATATTTCAAAATAATGGTTTTGAACGTCCAAAATCAAAGTTTGGCAAATTTCTATATTTTCTACCCCTCAAAACAGATCTCAATTCATAATTGGAGAAATTAAATTGTATATAATTATATCAATTCAACTCTGTAGATTATAAAAATGTCAAAAAACTTGAAATCTATTCACGCATTTACGAGAAATCGTATTTTCAAGTCAAAATGATCTAAAATGGAAGCAAAATCGATGCGATCTTTAAGGGTGCGACCATCAAATATTTGAATTTGATTTTCTCTGGTATTTGTGGGCGTATCAACATAAAAATTACAGATTTGTGATCTACAGACTCTACTTAATAAATACAGTAGATAAAATGTGTGAAAAGTAACAAAAAAAAATTTTCGATTTTTTTAGTATCGTAAAATTGCATATGAAAAAATGGATTTTCTTTAATTGACGTCCTACGGTTATGAAACCTATACCATTAGATACTACGTATATGGTTTTACAGGGGTAATATCAGGGGACGAAGAATTTTCTTATTTTTGCGAAATTCCTTCAAATACTCGAGATATCGAGGTTTGAAGTTTTTACTTTTGGAATTTACCAAAAAAAGTGACAATGCTCTATTTTTAACCCTAAATCATCCTCTACAAATTTAATATGTTTCTATATCTATGCAAATTCACGCGTAGAATCCAAATCTGCAAACAGAATTCAAATATCTCAACACGTTTCCGAAATATTTCAAAATAATGGTTTTGAACGTCCAAAATCAAAGTTTGGCAAATTTCTATATTTTCTACCCCTCAAAACAGATCTCAATTCATAATTGGAGAAATTAAATTGTATATAATTATATCAATTCAACTCTGTAGATTATAAAAATGTCAAAAAACTTGAAATCTATTCACGCATTTACGAGAAATCGTATTTTCAAGTCAAAATGATCTAAAATGGAAGCAAAATCGATGCGATCTTTAAGGGTGCGACCATCAAATATTTGAATTTGATTTTCTCTGGTATTTGTGGGCGTATCAACATAAAAATTACAGATTTGTGATCTACAGACTCTACTTAATAAATACAGTAGATAAAATGTGTGAAAAGTAACAAAAAAAAATTTTCGATTTTTTTTAGTATCGTAAAATTGCATATGAAAAAATGGATTTTCTTTAATTGACGTCCTACGGTTATGAAACCTATACCATTAGATACTACGTATATGGTTTTACAGGGGTAATATCAGGGGACGAAGAATTTTCTTATTTTTGCGAAATTCCTTCAAATACTCGAGATATCGAGGTTTGAAGTTTTTACTTTTGGAATTTACCAAAAAAAGTGACAATGCTCTATTTTTAACCCTAAATCATCCTCTACAAATTTAATATGTTTCTATATCTATGCAAATTCACGCGTAGAATCCAAATCTGCAAACAGAATTCAAATATCTCAACACGTTTCCGAAATATTTCAAAATAATGGTTTTGAACGTCCAAAATCAAAGTTTGGCAAATTTCTATATTTTCTACCCCTCAAAACAGATCTCAATTCATAATTGGAGAAATTAAATTGTATATAATTATATCAATTCAACTCTGTAGATTATAAAAATGTCAAAAAACTTGAAATCTATTCACGCATTTACGAGAAATCGTATTTTCAAGTCAAAATGATCTAAAATGGAAGCAAAATCGATGCGATCTTTAAGGGTGCGACCATCAAATATTTGAATTTGATTTTCTCTGGTATTTGTGGGCGTATCAACATAAAAATTACAGATTTGTGATCTACAGACTCTACTTAATAAATACAGTAGATAAAATGTGTGAAAAGTAGCAAAAAAAAATTTTCGATTTTTTTAGTATCGTAAAATTGCATATGAAAAAATGGATTTTCTTTAATTGACGTCCTACGGTTATGAAACCTATACCATTAGATACTACGTATATGGTTTTACAGGGGTAATATCAGGGGACGAAGAATTTTCTTATTTTTGCGAAATTCCTTCAAATACTCGAGATATCGAGGTTTGAAGTTTTTACTTTTGGAATTTACCAAAAAAAGTGACAATGCTCTATTTTTAACCCTAAATCATCCTCTACAAATTTAATATGTTTCTATATCTATGCAAATTCACGCGTAGAATCCAAATCTGCAAACAGAATTCAAATATCTCAACACGTTTCCGAAATATTTCAAAATAATGGTTTTGAACGTCCAAAATCAAAGTTTGGCAAATTTCTATATTTTCTACCCCTCAAAACAGATCTCAATTCATAATTGGAGAAATTAAATTGTATATAATTATATCAATTCAACTCTGTAGATTATAAAAATGTCAAAAAACTTGAAATCTATTCACGCATTTACGAGAAATCGTATTTTCAAGTCAAAATGATCTAAAATGGAAGCAAAATCGATGCGATCTTTAAGGGTGCGACCATCAAATATTTGAATTTGATTTTCTCTGGTATTTGTGGGCGTATCAACATAAAAATTACAGATTTGTGATCTACAGACTCTACTTAATAAATACAGTAGATAAAATGTGTGAAAAGTAACAAAAAAAAATTTTCGATTTTTTTAGTATCGTAAAATTGCATATGAAAAAATGGATTTTCTTTAATTGACGTCCTACGGTTATGAAACCTATACCATTAGATACTACGTATATGGTTTTACAGGGGTAATATCAGGGGACGAAGAATTTTCTTATTTTTGCGAAATTCCTTCAAATACTCGAGATATCGAGGTTTGAAGTTTTTACTTTTGGAATTTACCAAAAAAAGTGACAATGCTCTATTTTTAACCCTAAATCATCCTCTACAAATTTAATATGTTTCTATATCTATGCAAATTCACGCGTAGAATCCAAATCTGCAAACAGAATTCAAATATCTCAACACGTTTCCGAAATATTTCAAAATAATGGTTTTGAACGTCCAAAATCAAAGTTTGGCAAATTTCTATATTTTCTACCCCTCAAAACAGATCTCAATTCATAATTGGAGAAATTAAATTGTATATAATTATATCAATTCAACTCTGTAGATTATAAAAATGTCAAAAAACTTGAAATCTATTCACGCATTTACGAGAAATCGTATTTTCAAGTCAAAATGATCTAAAATGGAAGCAAAATCGATGCGATCTTTAAGGGTGCGACCATCAAATATTTGAATTTGATTTTCTCTGGTATTTGTGGGCGTATCAACATAAAAATTACAGATTTGTGATCTACAGACTCTACTTAATAAATACAGTAGATAAAATGTGTGAAAAGTAACAAAAAAAAATTTTCGATTTTTTTAGTATCGTAAAATTGCATATGAAAAAATGGATTTTCTTTAATTGACGTCCTACGGTTATGAAACCTATACCATTAGATACTACGTATATGGTTTTACAGGGGTAATATCAGGGGACGAAGAATTTTCTTATTTTTGCGAAATTCCTTCAAATACTCGAGATATCGAGGTTTGAAGTTTTTACTTTTGGAATTTACCAAAAAAAGTGACAATGCTCTATTTTTAACCCTAAATCATCCTCTACAAATTTAATATGTTTCTATATCTATGCAAATTCACGCGTAGAATCCAAATCTGCAAACAGAATTCAAATATCTCAACACGTTTCCGAAATATTTCAAAATAATGGTTTTGAACGTCCAAAATCAAAGTTTGGCAAATTTCTATATTTTCTACCCCTCAAAACAGATCTCAATTCATAATTGGAGAAATTAAATTGTATATAATTATATCAATTCAACTCTGTAGATTATAAAAATGTCAAAAAACTTGAAATCTATTCACGCATTTACGAGAAATCGTATTTTCAAGTCAAAATGATCTAAAATGGAAGCAAAATCGATGCGATCTTTAAGGGTGCGACCATCAAATATTTGAATTTGATTTTCTCTGGTATTTGTGGGCGTATCAACATAAAAATTACAGATTTGTGATCTACAGACTCTACTTAATAAATACAGTAGATAAAATGTGTGAAAAGTAACAAAAAAAAATTTTCGATTTTTTTAGTATCGTAAAATTGCATATGAAAAAATGGATTTTCTTTAATTGACGTCCTACGGTTATGAAACCTATACCATTAGATACTACGTATATGGTTTTACAGGGGTAATATCAGGGGACGAAGAATTTTCTTATTTTTGCGAAATTCCTTCAAATACTCGAGATATCGAGGTTTGAAGTTTTTACTTTTGGAATTTACCAAAAAAAGTGACAATGCTCTATTTTTAACCCTAAATCATCCTCTACAAATTTAATATGTTTCTATATCTATGCAAATTCACGCGTAGAATCCAAATCTGCAAACAGAATTCAAATATCTCAACACGTTTCCGAAATATTTCAAAATAATGGTTTTGAACGTCCAAAATCAAAGTTTGGCAAATTTCTATATTTTCTACCCCTCAAAACAGATCTCAATTCATAATTGGAGAAATTAAATTGTATATAATTATATCAATTCAACTCTGTAGATTATAAAAATGTCAAAAAACTTGAAATCTATTCACGCATTTACGAGAAATCGTATTTTCAAGTCAAAATGATCTAAAATGGAAGCAAAATCGATGCGATCTTTAAGGGTGCGACCATCAAATATTTGAATTTGATTTTCTCTGGTATTTGTGGGCGTATCAACATAAAAATTACAGATTTGTGATCTACAGACTCTACTTAATAAATACAGTAGATAAAATGTGTGAAAAGTAACAAAAAAAAATTTTCGATTTTTTTAGTATCGTAAAATTGCATATGAAAAAATGGATTTTCTTTAATTGACGTCCTACGGTTATGAAACCTATACCATTAGATACTACGTATATGGTTTTACAGGAGTAATATCAGGGGACGAAGAATTTTCTTATTTTTGCGAAATTCCTTCAAATACTCGAGATATCGAGGTTTGAAGTTTTTACTTTTGGAATTTACCAAAAAAAGTGACAATGCTCTATTTTTAACCCTAAATCATCCTCTACAAATTTAATATGTTTCTATATCTATGCAAATTCACGCGTAGAATCCAAATCTGCAAACAGAATTCAAATATCTCAACACGTTTCCGAAATATTTCAAAATAATGGTTTTGAACGTCCAAAATCAAAGTTTGGCAAATTTCTATATTTTCTACCCCTCAAAACAGATCTCAATTCATAATTGGAGAAATTAAATTGTATATAATTATATCAATTCAACTCTGTAGATTATAAAAATGTCAAAAAACTTGAAATCTATTCACGCATTTACGAGAAATCGTATTTTCAAGTCAAAATGATCTAAAATGGAAGCAAAATCGATGCGATCTTTAAGGGTGCGACCATCAAATATTTGAATTTGATTTTCTCTGGTATTTGTGGGCGTATCAACATAAAAATTACAGATTTGTGATCTACAGACTCTACTTAATAAATACAGTAGATAAAATGTGTGAAAAGTAACAAAAAAAAATTTTCGATTTTTTTAGTATCGTAAAATTGCATATGAAAAAATGGATTTTCTTTAATTGACGTCCTACGGTTATGAAACCTATACCATTAGATACTACGTATATGGTTTTACAGGGGTAATATCAGGGGACGAAGAATTTTCTTATTTTTGCGAAATTCCTTCAAATACTCGAGATATCGAGGTTTGAAGTTTTTACTTTTGGAATTTACCAAAAAAAGTGACAATGCTCTATTTTTAACCCTAAATCATCCTCTACAAATTTAATATGTTTCTATATCTATGCAAATTCACGCGTAGAATCCAAATCTGCAAACAGAATTCAAATATCTCAACACGTTTCCGAAATATTTCAAAATAATGGTTTTGAACGTCCAAAATCAAAGTTTGGCAAATTTCTATATTTTCTACCCCTCAAAACAGATCTCAATTCATAATTGGAGAAATTAAATTGTATATAATTATATCAATTCAACTCTGTAGATTATAAAAATGTCAAAAAACTTGAAATCTATTCACGCATTTACGAGAAATCGTATTTTCAAGTCAAAATGATCTAAAATGGAAGCAAAATCGATGCGATCTTTAAGGGTGCGACCATCAAATATTTGAATTTGATTTTCTCTGGTATTTGTGGGCGTATCAACATAAAAATTACAGATTTGTGATCTACAGACTCTACTTAATAAATACAGTAGATAAAATGTGTGAAAAGTAACAAAAAAAAATTTTCGATTTTTTTAGTATCGTAAAATTGCATATGAAAAAATGGATTTTCTTTAATTGACGTCCTACGGTTATGAAACCTATACCATTAGATACTACGTATATGGTTTTACAGGGGTAATATCAGGGGACGAAGAATTTTCTTATTTTTGCGAAATTCCTTCAAATACTCGAGATATCGAGGTTTGAAGTTTTTACTTTTGGAATTTACCAAAAAAAGTGACAATGCTCTATTTTTAACCCTAAATCATCCTCTACAAATTTAATATGTTTCTATATCTATGCAAATTCACGCGTAGAATCCAAATCTGCAAACAGAATTCAAATATCTCAACACGTTTCCGAAATATTTCAAAATAATGGTTTTGAACGTCCAAAATCAAAGTTTGGCAAATTTCTATATTTTCTACCCCTCAAAACAGATCTCAATTCATAATTGGAGAAATTAAATTGTATATAATTATATCAATTCAACTCTGTAGATTATAAAAATGTCAAAAAACTTGAAATCTATTCACGCATTTACGAGAAATCGTATTTTCAAGTCAAAATGATCTAAAATGGAAGCAAAATCGATGCGATCTTTAAGGGTGCGACCATCAAATATTTGAATTTGATTTTCTCTGGTATTTGTGGGCGTATCAACATAAAAATTACAGATTTGTGATCTACAGACTCTACTTAATAAATACAGTAGATAAAATGTGTGAAAAGTAACAAAAAAAAATTTTCGATTTTTTTAGTATCGTAAAATTGCATATGAAAAAATGGATTTTCTTTAATTGACGTCCTACGGTTATGAAACCTATACCATTAGATACTACGTATATGGTTTTACAGGAGTAATATCAGGGGACGAAGAATTTTCTTATTTTTGCGAAATTCCTTCAAATACTCGAGATATCGAGGTTTGAAGTTTTTACTTTTGGAATTTACCAAAAAAAGTGACAATGCTCTATTTTTAACCCTAAATCATCCTCTACAAATTTAATATGTTTCTATATCTATGCAAATTCACGCGTAGAATCCAAATCTGCAAACAGAATTCAAATATCTCAACACGTTTCCGAAATATTTCAAAATAATGGTTTTGAACGTCCAAAATCAAAGTTTGGCAAATTTCTATATTTTCTACCCCTCAAAACAGATCTCAATTCATAATTGGAGAAATTAAATTGTATATAATTATATCAATTCAACTCTGTAGATTATAAAAATGTCAAAAAACTTGAAATCTATTCACGCATTTACGAGAAATCGTATTTTCAAGTCAAAATGATCTAAAATGGAAGCAAAATCGATGCGATCTTTAAGGGTGCGACCATCAAATATTTGAATTTGATTTTCTCTGGTATTTGTGGGCGTATCAACATAAAAATTACAGATTTGTGATCTACAGACTCTACTTAATAAATACAGTAGATAAAATGTGTGAAAAGTAACAAAAAAAAATTTTCGATTTTTTTAGTATCGTAAAATTGCATATGAAAAAATGGATTTTCTTTAATTGACGTCCTACGGTTATGAAACCTATACCATTAGATACTACGTATATGGTTTTACAGGGGTAATATCAGGGGACGAAGAATTTTCTTATTTTTGCGAAATTCCTTCAAATACTCGAGATATCGAGGTTTGAAGTTTTTACTTTTGGAATTTACCAAAAAAAGTGACAATGCTCTATTTTTAACCCTAAATCATCCTCTACAAATTTAATATGTTTCTATATCTATGCAAATTCACGCGTAGAATCCAAATCTGCAAACAGAATTCAAATATCTCAACACGTTTCCGAAATATTTCAAAATAATGGTTTTGAACGTCCAAAATCAAAGTTTGGCAAATTTCTATATTTTCTACCCCTCAAAACAGATCTCAATTCATAATTGGAGAAATTAAATTGTATATAATTATATCAATTCAACTCTGTAGATTATAAAAATGTCAAAAAACTTGAAATCTATTCACGCATTTACGAGAAATCGTATTTTCAAGTCAAAATGATCTAAAATGGAAGCAAAATCGATGCGATCTTTAAGGGTGCGACCATCAAATATTTGAATTTGATTTTCTCTGGTATTTGTGGGCGTATCAACATAAAAATTACAGATTTGTGATCTACAGACTCTACTTAATAAATACAGTAGATAAAATGTGTGAAAAATAACAAAAAAAAATTTTCGATTTTTTTAGTATCGTAAAATTGCATATGAAAAAATGGATTTTCTTTAATTGACGTCCTACGGTTATGAAACCTATACCATTAGATACTACGTATATGGTTTTACAGGGGTAATATCAGGGGACGAAGAATTTTCTTATTTTTGCGAAATTCCTTCAAATACTCGAGATATCGAGGTTTGAAGTTTTTACTTTTGGAATTTACCAAAAAAAGTGACAATGCTCTATTTTTAACCCTAAATCATCCTCTACAAATTTAATATGTTTCTATATCTATGCAAATTCACGCGTAGAATCCAAATCTGCAAACAGAATTCAAATATCTCAACACGTTTCCGAAATATTTCAAAATAATGGTTTTGAACGTCCAAAATCAAAGTTTGGCAAATTTCTATATTTTCTACCCCTCAAAACAGATCTCAATTCATAATTGGAGAAATTAAATTGTATATAATTATATCAATTCAACTCTGTAGATTATAAAAATGTCAAAAAACTTGAAATCTATTCACGCATTTACGAGAAATCGTATTTTCAAGTCAAAATGATCTAAAATGGAAGCAAAATCGATGCGATCTTTAAGGGTGCGACCATCAAATATTTGAATTTGATTTTCTCTGGTATTTGTGGGCGTATCAACATAAAAATTACAGATTTGTGATCTACAGACTCTACTTAATAAATACAGTAGATAAAATGTGTGAAAAGTAACAAAAAAAAATTTTCGATTTTTTTAGTATCGTAAAATTGCATATGAAAAAATGGATTTTCTTTAATTGACGTCCTACGGTTATGAAACCTATACCATTAGATACTACGTATATGTTTTACAGGGGTAATATCAGGGGACGAAGAATTTTCTTATTTTTGCGAAATTCCTTCAAATACTCGAGATATCGAGGTTTGAAGTTTTTACTTTTGGAATTTACCAAAAAAAGTGACAATGCTCTATTTTTAACCCTAAATCATCCTCTACAAATTTAATATGTTTCTATATCTATGCAAATTCACGCGTAGAATCCAAATCTGCAAACAGAATTCAAATATCTCAACACGTTTCCGAAATATTTCAAAATAATGGTTTTGAACGTCCAAAATCAAAGTTTGGCAAATTTCTATATTTTCTACCCCTCAAAACAGATCTCAATTCATAATTGGAGAAATTAAATTGTATATAATTATATCAATTCAACTCTGTAGATTATAAAAATGTCAAAAAACTTGAAATCTATTCACGCATTTACGAGAAATCGTATTTTCAAGTCAAAATGATCTAAAATGGAAGCAAAATCGATGCGATCTTTAAGGGTGCGACCATCAAATATTTGAATTTGATTTTCTCTGGTATTTGTGGGCGTATCAACATAAAAATTACAGATTTGTGATCTACAGACTCTACTTAATAAATACAGTAGATAAAATGTGTGAAAAGTAACAAAAAAAAATTTTCGATTTTTTTAGTATCGTAAAATTGCATATGAAAAAATGGATTTTCTTTAATTGACGTCCTACGGTTATGAAACCTATACCATTAGATACTACGTATATGGTTTTACAGGAGTAATATCAGGGGACGAAGAATTTTCTTATTTTTGCGAAATTCCTTCAAATACTCGAGATATCGAGGTTTGAAGTTTTTACTTTTGGAATTTACCAAAAAAAGTGACAATGCTCTATTTTTAACCCTAAATCATCCTCTACAAATTTAATATGTTTCTATATCTATGCAAATTCACGCGTAGAATCCAAATCTGCAAACAGAATTCAAATATCTCAACACGTTTCCGAAATATTTCAAAATAATGGTTTTGAACGTCCAAAATCAAAGTTTGGCAAATTTCTATATTTTCTACCCCTCAAAACAGATCTCAATTCATAATTGGAGAAATTAAATTGTATATAATTATATCAATTCAACTCTGTAGATTATAAAAATGTCAAAAAACTTGAAATCTATTCACGCATTTACGAGAAATCGTATTTTCAAGTCAAAATGATCTAAAATGGAAGCAAAATCGATGCGATCTTTAAGGGTGCGACCATCAAATATTTGAATTTGATTTTCTCTGGTATTTGTGGGCGTATCAACATAAAAATTACAGATTTGTGATCTACAGACTCTACTTAATAAATACAGTAGATAAAATGTGTGAAAAGTAACAAAAAAAAATTTTCGATTTTTTTAGTATCGTAAAATTGCATATGAAAAAATGGATTTTCTTTAATTGACGTCCTACGGTTATGAAACCTATACCATTAGATACTACGTATATGGTTTTACAGGAGTAATATCAGGGGACGAAGAATTTTCTTATTTTTGCGAAATTCCTTCAAATACTCGAGATATCGAGGTTTGAAGTTTTTACTTTTGGAATTTACCAAAAAAAGTGACAATGCTCTATTTTTAACCCTAAATCATCCTCTACAAATTTAATATGTTTCTATATCTATGCAAATTCACGCGTAGAATCCAAATCTGCAAACAGAATTCAAATATCTCAACACGTTTCCGAAATATTTCAAAATAATGGTTTTGAACGTCCAAAATCAAAGTTTGGCAAATTTCTATATTTTCTACCCCTCAAAACAGATCTCAATTCATAATTGGAGAAATTAAATTGTATATAATTATATCAATTCAACTCTGTAGATTATAAAAATGTCAAAAAACTTGAAATCTATTCACGCATTTACGAGAAATCGTATTTTCAAGTCAAAATGATCTAAAATGGAAGCAAAATCGATGCGATCTTTAAGGGTGCGACCATCAAATATTTGAATTTGATTTTCTCTGGTATTTGTGGGCGTATCAACATAAAAATTACAGATTTGTGATCTACAGACTCTACTTAATAAATACAGTAGATAAAATGTGTGAAAAGTAACAAAAAAAAATTTTCGATTTTTTTAGTATCGTAAAATTGCATATGAAAAAATGGATTTTCTTTAATTGACGTCCTACGGTTATGAAACCTATACCATTAGATACTACGTATATGGTTTTACAGGGGTAATATCAGGGGACGAAGAATTTTCTTATTTTTGCGAAATTCCTTCAAATACTCGAGATATCGAGGTTTGAAGTTTTTACTTTTGGAATTTACCAAAAAAAGTGACAATGCTCTATTTTTAACCCTAAATCATCCTCTACAAATTTAATATGTTTCTATATCTATGCAAATTCACGCGTAGAATCCAAATCTGCAAACAGAATTCAAATATCTCAACACGTTTCCGAAATATTTCAAAATAATGGTTTTGAACGTCCAAAATCAAAGTTTGGCAAATTTCTATATTTTCTACCCCTCAAAACAGATCTCAATTCATAATTGGAGAAATTAAATTGTATATAATTATATCAATTCAACTCTGTAGATTATAAAAATGTCAAAAAACTTGAAATCTATTCACGCATTTACGAGAAATCGTATTTTCAAGTCAAAATGATCTAAAATGGAAGCAAAATCGATGCGATCTTTAAGGGTGCGACCATCAAATATTTGAATTTGATTTTCTCTGGTATTTGTGGGCGTATCAACATAAAAATTACAGATTTGTGATCTACAGACTCTACTTAATAAATACAGTAGATAAAATGTGTGAAAAGTAACAAAAAAAAATTTTCGATTTTTTTAGTATCGTAAAATTGCATATGAAAAAATGGATTTTCTTTAATTGACGTCCTACGGTTATGAAACCTATACCATTAGATACTACGTATATGGTTTTACAGGAGTAATATCAGGGGACGAAGAATTTTCTTATTTTTGCGAAATTCCTTCAAATACTCGAGATATCGAGGTTTGAAGTTTTTACTTTTGGAATTTACCAAAAAAAGTGACAATGCTCTATTTTTAACCCTAAATCATCCTCTACAAATTTAATATGTTTCTATATCTATGCAAATTCACGCGTAGAATCCAAATCTGCAAACAGAATTCAAATATCTCAACACGTTTCCGAAATATTTCAAAATAATGGTTTTGAACGTCCAAAATCAAAGTTTGGCAAATTTCTATATTTTCTACCCCTCAAAACAGATCTCAATTCATAATTGGAGAAATTAAATTGTATATAATTATATCAATTCAACTCTGTAGATTATAAAAATGTCAAAAAACTTGAAATCTATTCACGCATTTACGAGAAATCGTATTTTCAAGTCAAAATGATCTAAAATGGAAGCAAAATCGATGCGATCTTTAAGGGTGCGACCATCAAATATTTGAATTTGATTTTCTCTGGTATTTGTGGGCGTATCAACATAAAAATTACAGATTTGTGATCTACAGACTCTACTTAATAAATACAGTAGATAAAATGTGTGAAAAGTAACAAAAAAAAATTTTCGATTTTTTTAGTATCGTAAAATTGCATATGAAAAAATGGATTTTCTTTAATTGACGTCCTACGGTTATGAAACCTATACCATTAGATACTACGTATATGGTTTTACAGGAGTAATATCAGGGGACGAAGAATTTTCTTATTTTTGCGAAATTCCTTCAAATACTCGAGATATCGAGGTTTGAAGTTTTTACTTTTGGAATTTACCAAAAAAAGTGACAATGCTCTATTTTTAACCCTAAATCATCCTCTACAAATTTAATATGTTTCTATATCTATGCAAATTCACGCGTAGAATCCAAATCTGCAAACAGAATTCAAATATCTCAACACGTTTCCGAAATATTTCAAAATAATGGTTTTGAACGTCCAAAATCAAAGTTTGGCAAATTTCTATATTTTCTACCCCTCAAAACAGATCTCAATTCATAATTGGAGAAATTAAATTGTATATAATTATATCAATTCAACTCTGTAGATTATAAAAATGTCAAAAAACTTGAAATCTATTCACGCATTTACGAGAAATCGTATTTTCAAGTCAAAATGATCTAAAATGGAAGCAAAATCGATGCGATCTTTAAGGGTGCGACCATCAAATATTTGAATTTGATTTTCTCTGGTATTTGTGGGCGTATCAACATAAAAATTACAGATTTGTGATCTACAGACTCTACTTAATAAATACAGTAGATAAAATGTGTGAAAAGTAACAAAAAAAAATTTTCGATTTTTTTAGTATCGTAAAATTGCATATGAAAAAATGGATTTTCTTTAATTGACGTCCTACGGTTATGAAACCTATACCATTAGATACTACGTATATGGTTTTACAGGAGTAATATCAGGGGACGAAGAATTTTCTTATTTTTGCGAAATTCCTTCAAATACTCGAGATATCGAGGTTTGAAGTTTTTACTTTTGGAATTTACCAAAAAAAGTGACAATGCTCTATTTTTAACCCTAAATCATCCTCTACAAATTTAATATGTTTCTATATCTATGCAAATTCACGCGTAGAATCCAAATCTGCAAACAGAATTCAAATATCTCAACACGTTTCCGAAATATTTCAAAATAATGGTTTTGAACGTCCAAAATCAAAGTTTGGCAAATTTCTATATTTTCTACCCCTCAAAACAGATCTCAATTCATAATTGGAGAAATTAAATTGTATATAATTATATCAATTCAACTCTGTAGATTATAAAAATGTCAAAAAACTTGAAATCTATTCACGCATTTACGAGAAATCGTATTTTCAAGTCAAAATGATCTAAAATGGAAGCAAAATCGATGCGATCTTTAAGGGTGCGACCATCAAATATTTGAATTTGATTTTCTCTGGTATTTGTGGGCGTATCAACATAAAAATTACAGATTTGTGATCTACAGACTCTACTTAATAAATACAGTAGATAAAATGTGTGAAAAGTAACAAAAAAAAATTTTCGATTTTTTTAGTATCGTAAAATTGCATATGAAAAAATGGATTTTCTTTAATTGACGTCCTACGGTTATGAAACCTATACCATTAGATACTACGTATATGGTTTTACAGGGGTAATATCAGGGGACGAAGAATTTTCTTATTTTTGCGAAATTCCTTCAAATACTCGAGATATCGAGGTTTGAAGTTTTTACTTTTGGAATTTACCAAAAAAAGTGACAATGCTCTATTTTTAACCCTAAATCATCCTCTACAAATTTAATATGTTTCTATATCTATGCAAATTCACGCGTAGAATCCAAATCTGCAAACAGAATTCAAATATCTCAACACGTTTCCGAAATATTTCAAAATAATGGTTTTGAACGTCCAAAATCAAAGTTTGGCAAATTTCTATATTTTCTACCCCTCAAAACAGATCTCAATTCATAATTGGAGAAATTAAATTGTATATAATTATATCAATTCAACTCTGTAGATTATAAAAATGTCAAAAAACTTGAAATCTATTCACGCATTTACGAGAAATCGTATTTTCAAGTCAAAATGATCTAAAATGGAAGCAAAATCGATGCGATCTTTAAGGGTGCGACCATCAAATATTTGAATTTGATTTTCTCTGGTATTTGTGGGCGTATCAACATAAAAATTACAGATTTGTGATCTACAGACTCTACTTAATAAATACAGTAGATAAAATGTGTGAAAAGTAACAAAAAAAAATTTTCGATTTTTTTAGTATCGTAAAATTGCATATGAAAAAATGGATTTTCTTTAATTGACGTCCTACGGTTATGAAACCTATACCATTAGATACTACGTATATGGTTTTACAGGGGTAATATCAGGGGACGAAGAATTTTCTTATTTTTGCGAAATTCCTTCAAATACTCGAGATATCGAGGTTTGAAGTTTTTACTTTTGGAATTTACCAAAAAAAGTGACAATGCTCTATTTTTAACCCTAAATCATCCTCTACAAATTTAATATGTTTCTATATCTATGCAAATTCACGCGTAGAATCCAAATCTGCAAACAGAATTCAAATATCTCAACACGTTTCCGAAATATTTCAAAATAATGGTTTTGAACGTCCAAAATCAAAGTTTGGCAAATTTCTATATTTTCTACCCCTCAAAACAGATCTCAATTCATAATTGGAGAAATTAAATTGTATATAATTATATCAATTCAACTCTGTAGATTATAAAAATGTCAAAAAACTTGAAATCTATTCACGCATTTACGAGAAATCGTATTTTCAAGTCAAAATGATCTAAAATGGAAGCAAAATCGATGCGATCTTTAAGGGTGCGACCATCAAATATTTGAATTTGATTTTCTCTGGTATTTGTGGGCGTATCAACATAAAAATTACAGATTTGTGATCTACAGACTCTACTTAATAAATACAGTAGATAAAATGTGTGAAAAGTAACAAAAAAAAATTTTCGATTTTTTTAGTATCGTAAAATTGCATATGAAAAAATGGATTTTCTTTAATTGACGTCCTACGGTTATGAAACCTATACCATTAGATACTACGTATATGGTTTTACAGGAGTAATATCAGGGGACGAAGAATTTTCTTATTTTTGCGAAATTCCTTCAAATACTCGAGATATCGAGGTTTGAAGTTTTTACTTTTGGAATTTACCAAAAAAAGTGACAATGCTCTATTTTTAACCCTAAATCATCCTCTACAAATTTAATATGTTTCTATATCTATGCAAATTCACGCGTAGAATCCAAATCTGCAAACAGAATTCAAATATCTCAACACGTTTCCGAAATATTTCAAAATAATGGTTTTGAACGTCCAAAATCAAAGTTTGGCAAATTTCTATATTTTCTACCCCTCAAAACAGATCTCAATTCATAATTGGAGAAATTAAATTGTATATAATTATATCAATTCAACTCTGTAGATTATAAAAATGTCAAAAAACTTGAAATCTATTCACGCATTTACGAGAAATCGTATTTTCAAGTCAAAATGATCTAAAATGGAAGCAAAATCGATGCGATCTTTAAGGGTGCGACCATCAAATATTTGAATTTGATTTTCTCTGGTATTTGTGGGCGTATCAACATAAAAATTACAGATTTGTGATCTACAGACTCTACTTAATAAATACAGTAGATAAAATGTGTGAAAAGTAACAAAAAAAAATTTTCGATTTTTTTAGTATCGTAAAATTGCATATGAAAAAATGGATTTTCTTTAATTGACGTCCTACGGTTATGAAACCTATACCATTAGATACTACGTATATGGTTTTACAGGGGTAATATCAGGGGACGAAGAATTTTCTTATTTTTGCGAAATTCCTTCAAATACTCGAGATATCGAGGTTTGAAGTTTTTACTTTTGGAATTTACCAAAAAAAGTGACAATGCTCTATTTTTAACCCTAAATCATCCTCTACAAATTTAATATGTTTCTATATCTATGCAAATTCACGCGTAGAATCCAAATCTGCAAACAGAATTCAAATATCTCAACACGTTTCCGAAATATTTCAAAATAATGGTTTTGAACGTCCAAAATCAAAGTTTGGCAAATTTCTATATTTTCTACCCCTCAAAACAGATCTCAATTCATAATTGGAGAAATTAAATTGTATATAATTATATCAATTCAACTCTGTAGATTATAAAAATGTCAAAAAACTTGAAATCTATTCACGCATTTACGAGAAATCGTATTTTCAAGTCAAAATGATCTAAAATGGAAGCAAAATCGATGCGATCTTTAAGGGTGCGACCATCAAATATTTGAATTTGATTTTCTCTGGTATTTGTGGGCGTATCAACATAAAAATTACAGATTTGTGATCTACAGACTCTACTTAATAAATACAGTAGATAAAATGTGTGAAAAGTAACAAAAAAAAATTTTCGATTTTTTTAGTATCGTAAAATTGCATATGAAAAAATGGATTTTCTTTAATTGACGTCCTACGGTTATGAAACCTATACCATTAGATACTACGTATATGGTTTTACAGGAGTAATATCAGGGGACGAAGAATTTTCTTATTTTTGCGAAATTCCTTCAAATACTCGAGATATCGAGGTTTGAAGTTTTTACTTTTGGAATTTACCAAAAAAAGTGACAATGCTCTATTTTTAACCCTAAATCATCCTCTACAAATTTAATATGTTTCTATATCTATGCAAATTCACGCGTAGAATCCAAATCTGCAAACAGAATTCAAATATCTCAACACGTTTCCGAAATATTTCAAAATAATGGTTTTGAACGTCCAAAATCAAAGTTTGGCAAATTTCTATATTTTCTACCCCTCAAAACAGATCTCAATTCATAATTGGAGAAATTAAATTGTATATAATTATATCAATTCAACTCTGTAGATTATAAAAATGTCAAAAAACTTGAAATCTATTCACGCATTTACGAGAAATCGTATTTTCAAGTCAAAATGATCTAAAATGGAAGCAAAATCGATGCGATCTTTAAGGGTGCGACCATCAAATATTTGAATTTGATTTTCTCTGGTATTTGTGGGCGTATCAACATAAAAATTACAGATTTGTGATCTACAGACTCTACTTAATAAATACAGTAGATAAAATGTGTGAAAAGTAACAAAAAAAAATTTTCGATTTTTTTAGTATCGTAAAATTGCATATGAAAAAATGGATTTTCTTTAATTGACGTCCTACGGTTATGAAACCTATACCATTAGATACTACGTATATGGTTTTACAGGGGTAATATCAGGGGACGAAGAATTTTCTTATTTTTGCGAAATTCCTTCAAATACTCGAGATATCGAGGTTTGAAGTTTTTACTTTTGGAATTTACCAAAAAAAGTGACAATGCTCTATTTTTAACCCTAAATCATCCTCTACAAATTTAATATGTTTCTATATCTATGCAAATTCACGCGTAGAATCCAAATCTGCAAACAGAATTCAAATATCTCAACACGTTTCCGAAATATTTCAAAATAATGGTTTTGAACGTCCAAAATCAAAGTTTGGCAAATTTCTATATTTTCTACCCCTCAAAACAGATCTCAATTCATAATTGGAGAAATTAAATTGTATATAATTATATCAATTCAACTCTGTAGATTATAAAAATGTCAAAAAACTTGAAATCTATTCACGCATTTACGAGAAATCGTATTTTCAAGTCAAAATGATCTAAAATGGAAGCAAAATCGATGCGATCTTTAAGGGTGCGACCATCAAATATTTGAATTTGATTTTCTCTGGTATTTGTGGGCGTATCAACATAAAAATTACAGATTTGTGATCTACAGACTCTACTTAATAAATACAGTAGATAAAATGTGTGAAAAGTAACAAAAAAAAATTTTCGATTTTTTTAGTATCGTAAAATTGCATATGAAAAAATGGATTTTCTTTAATTGACGTCCTACGGTTATGAAACCTATACCATTAGATACTACGTATATGGTTTTACAGGAGTAATATCAGGGGACGAAGAATTTTCTTATTTTTGCGAAATTCCTTCAAATACTCGAGATATCGAGGTTTGAAGTTTTTACTTTTGGAATTTACCAAAAAAAGTGACAATGCTCTATTTTTAACCCTAAATCATCCTCTACAAATTTAATATGTTTCTATATCTATGCAAATTCACGCGTAGAATCCAAATCTGCAAACAGAATTCAAATATCTCAACACGTTTCCGAAATATTTCAAAATAATGGTTTTGAACGTCCAAAATCAAAGTTTGGCAAATTTCTATATTTTCTACCCCTCAAAACAGATCTCAATTCATAATTGGAGAAATTAAATTGTATATAATTATATCAATTCAACTCTGTAGATTATAAAAATGTCAAAAAACTTGAAATCTATTCACGCATTTACGAGAAATCGTATTTTCAAGTCAAAATGATCTAAAATGGAAGCAAAATCGATGCGATCTTTAAGGGTGCGACCATCAAATATTTGAATTTGATTTTCTCTGGTATTTGTGGGCGTATCAACATAAAAATTACAGATTTGTGATCTACAGACTCTACTTAATAAATACAGTAGATAAAATGTGTGAAAAGTAACAAAAAAAAATTTTCGATTTTTTTAGTATCGTAAAATTGCATATGAAAAAATGGATTTTCTTTAATTGACGTCCTACGGTTATGAAACCTATACCATTAGATACTACGTATATGGTTTTACAGGGGTAATATCAGGGGACGAAGAATTTTCTTATTTTTGCGAAATTCCTTCAAATACTCGAGATATCGAGGTTTGAAGTTTTTACTTTTGGAATTTACCAAAAAAAGTGACAATGCTCTATTTTTAACCCTAAATCATCCTCTACAAATTTAATATGTTTCTATATCTATGCAAATTCACGCGTAGAATCCAAATCTGCAAACAGAATTCAAATATCTCAACACGTTTCCGAAATATTTCAAAATAATGGTTTTGAACGTCCAAAATCAAAGTTTGGCAAATTTCTATATTTTCTACCCCTCAAGACAGATCTCAATTCATAATTGGAGAAATTAAATTGTATATAATTATATCAATTCAACTCTGTAGATTATAAAAATGTCAAAAAACTTGAAATCTATTCACGCATTTACGAGAAATCGTATTTTCAAGTCAAAATGATCTAAAATGGAAGCAAAATCGATGCGATCTTTAAGGGTGCGACCATCAAATATTTGAATTTGATTTTCTCTGGTATTTGTGGGCGTATCAACATAAAAATTACAGATTTGTGATCTACAGACTCTACTTAATAAATACAGTAGATAAAATGTGTGAAAAGTAACAAAAAAAAATTTTCGATTTTTTTAGTATCGTAAAATTGCATATGAAAAAATGGATTTTCTTTAATTGACGTCCTACGGTTATGAAACCTATACCATTAGATACTACGTATATGGTTTTACAGGAGTAATATCAGGGGACGAAGAATTTTCTTATTTTTGCGAAATTCCTTCAAATACTCGAGATATCGAGGTTTGAAGTTTTTACTTTTGGAATTTACCAAAAAAAGTGACAATGCTCTATTTTTAACCCTAAATCATCCTCTACAAATTTAATATGTTTCTATATCTATGCAAATTCACGCGTAGAATCCAAATCTGCAAACAGAATTCAAATATCTCAACACGTTTCCGAAATATTTCAAAATAATGGTTTTGAACGTCCAAAATCAAAGTTTGGCAAATTTCTATATTTTCTACCCCTCAAAACAGATCTCAATTCATAATTGGAGAAATTAAATTGTATATAATTATATCAATTCAACTCTGTAGATTATAAAAATGTCAAAAAACTTGAAATCTATTCACGCATTTACGAGAAATCGTATTTTCAAGTCAAAATGATCTAAAATGGAAGCAAAATCGATGCGATCTTTAAGGGTGCGACCATCAAATATTTGAATTTGATTTTCTCTGGTATTTGTGGGCGTATCAACATAAAAATTACAGATTTGTGATCTACAGACTCTACTTAATAAATACAGTAGATAAAATGTGTGAAAAGTAACAAAAAAAAATTTTCGATTTTTTTAGTATCGTAAAATTGCATATGAAAAAATGGATTTTCTTTAATTGACGTCCTACGGTTATGAAACCTATACCATTAGATACTACGTATATGGTTTTACAGGGGTAATATCAGGGGACGAAGAATTTTCTTATTTTTGCGAAATTCCTTCAAATACTCGAGATATCGAGGTTTGAAGTTTTTACTTTTGGAATTTACCAAAAAAAGTGACAATGCTCTATTTTTAACCCTAAATCATCCTCTACAAATTTAATATGTTTCTATATCTATGCAAATTCACGCGTAGAATCCAAATCTGCAAACAGAATTCAAATATCTCAACACGTTTCCGAAATATTTCAAAATAATGGTTTTGAACGTCCAAAATCAAAGTTTGGCAAATTTCTATATTTTCTACCCCTCAAAACAGATCTCAATTCATAATTGGAGAAATTAAATTGTATATAATTATATCAATTCAACTCTGTAGATTATAAAAATGTCAAAAAACTTGAAATCTATTCACGCATTTACGAGAAATCGTATTTTCAAGTCAAAATGATCTAAAATGGAAGCAAAATCGATGCGATCTTTAAGGGTGCGACCATCAAATATTTGAATTTGATTTTCTCTGGTATTTGTGGGCGTATCAACATAAAAATTACAGATTTGTGATCTACAGACTCTACTTAATAAATACAGTAGATAAAATGTGTGAAAAGTAACAAAAAAAAATTTTCGATTTTTTTAGTATCGTAAAATTGCATATGAAAAAATGGATTTTCTTTAATTGACGTCCTACGGTTATGAAACCTATACCATTAGATACTACGTATATGGTTTTACAGGGGTAATATCAGGGGACGAAGAATTTTCTTATTTTTGCGAAATTCCTTCAAATACTCGAGATATCGAGGTTTGAAGTTTTTACTTTTGGAATTTACCAAAAAAAGTGACAATGCTCTATTTTTAACCCTAAATCATCCTCTACAAATTTAATATGTTTCTATATCTATGCAAATTCACGCGTAGAATCCAAATCTGCAAACAGAATTCAAATATCTCAACACGTTTCCGAAATATTTCAAAATAATGGTTTTGAACGTCCAAAATCAAAGTTTGGCAAATTTCTATATTTTCTACCCCTCAAAACAGATCTCAATTCATAATTGGAGAAATTAAATTGTATATAATTATATCAATTCAACTCTGTAGATTATAAAAATGTCAAAAAACTTGAAATCTATTCACGCATTTACGAGAAATCGTATTTTCAAGTCAAAATGATCTAAAATGGAAGCAAAATCGATGCGATCTTTAAGGGTGCGACCATCAAATATTTGAATTTGATTTTCTCTGGTATTTGTGGGCGTATCAACATAAAAATTACAGATTTGTTATCTACAGACTCTACTTAATGAATAAAGTAGATAAAATGAGTGAAAATGAACAAAAAGAATTTTTCTGTATTACAAAATATTATATATATGAAATGCAATACTATCACTACTATTCAATTACATTTTTGTGCCAAATATATCTGCAATTATTACATATGTAGTCGCTTTCAATTATAATATTTCCATTTATTTTGTTTACTGTTTGACGTGTTTGACTTCACAATTCTGAGCACGCGAAACAACGATAAAGCAGATTCTAAATGTACACATGCTCATTCACTGATTAGTATAAAACAGATAAACGATGCTTTCGCATGATTAATTTTCTTCAGGTTCGCGTCAAAGTTAAAGAGCCATATATCTATTTTGCCTCCACTCATGTGGTTACATGAGAGTTCCACTTTTTGATTAATATTTGCTTATCTGTTTTCAGGTATCTATGGATTATGTCTGCCACCTATTGGACAATAGCCTAAGTCACTTTTTTTGATTTATAGAGTTTCCTGGATGAAAAAGAATGTTTTTCAAAAACATAATTAATGGATGTATAACAAATTAGTACAAATTTCAAGCCAATAAATCTGTAATATTAATAGAAATCGGATGTAGATGTTCAATTGCTACGATTGCTTGCTGCAACTTTATCCCATAAAAATTATTTTAATAGTAAAATTAAAATATAAAACTATAATCAAATGATTTAGCTAGTCGTAAAAAAGTCTATACTAAGAAAACAAGCCAGATAATTCGATAAATTGATTGATTTATCCTTTCAGAGAATGTTTAAATATTTGTGAATATTTCCGGTTTGATGTTTGAATATTTCAATTTGAATTAAATTTGGCAACAGCGCGAACAGATCAAAAAAGTGAAGACAACGCATAAACCGTTGTTTAGCTCAGCTGTTAACGTATTACAAACTATAAAAGTGTTTTTATATGCAATTCATATAAATTAATAACGTAAGTAAATTTTGTACTGTTCTGAGTTCCCGAGAGGGAAAACTGGTCTTATTTTCAAACAGACCTTAAAATCTTTATGCTTCTTAAAAGTTGCTATTCGGATAGAATAAATTCAAATTATTTATTTATTTCCATAAATAACAACAAATTTCAAATAGAAATTGTAATTAGAAAGTGCTAGCGCAGATAGTCTTTTGTTTGGTTTCTAGGTTATATTTATCAATTGTTTATTCAAAAAACAATTGAATGATTATTATGGATATATTAATTTTTTTTATTTATTAGTAGCAAATTTTACTAATTCCCAAATGTGATTTAGATGGCAAGAAAAATAACAAAAACAGACAGGACCTTATTTTCAACAAAAGAAAAAGATATTTTCTTTAAATTTGTGAAAGAAAATATTAATATAATAGAACATAAATCGAATGATGCCAAATCAATTAAAGCACGACAAGACAAATGGGCAGAACTGTCTCAGAAGTTGAGTATTTTGGGATATAATCGAAGTGCCCTGCAATTGAGACAACTTTGGTTTAGAACTAAAGGCGCTGCAAAGAAAAATATCGTTAATTATAATAAAAAAATTAAAGAAGAGGAAGGTGAGCCTGTCACTTCGGAAGAACCGAGCGAAACAGATTGGTTGGTTAGCAGTTTGTGTCCGTATGATTTTATTGACGAAAGGAGTATATGTGACTCGGACTCTAGAGTTGAGCAATATATTTTGGACACGGAAACTAGGTATGTTATACATTTATTTATTTAAAATTGTAATAAAATAAATGAATATTTTTGGAATTTTCTGTACATTTATTAATATTTCCAGCGCAAGGAACGAACGTGAAACGGATTTCCCTGATAAGAAACAGAAAATTGAAGACGCAAATTGGGAATTATTAAAACTGAAGCAACAAAATGAAAAATTAGACATCGAAATAAAAAAGTCTATATTAGAAAAATTGGAGTTGGAAAAGGAAATATTAAGGAAACAAATATACCATTTTGTAGAATAAATTTATAGTTTTCATTATTACCTCATTTCCATTTAAACATCGACAGTTCCATCTTGTAAATTTCAAATAAGGCTCCTAGAATAAAGAATAATTCAATATATCCGTCATTTATTAAACGGACAAGATTTTTGATTATTCAACAGACACGAAAATTCAGAAAGCGAATTGTCAAAGCAAAAAAATTTGTGACGGTTTTTATTAAGCAATAAATAATAATTGATATGTAAACAAGTAAATTGAATGAATTGTTTACACATCAATAAAAAAGGGGATGATATTTTGTTTAGTAAAATTCCTTTTATTAACGCAAATAAGTTAAGGTCACATTGCCTTATAAATAACAATCAGTAACAGATTCTGGTCTTGCTACATAGACATATATAAGATGGTTATTCTGTGTATGTACACTTTTAAGTCTTTACTTACAATTATTGGCAGAGAAAATATTTTCAAATTCAATATACATACACTAAGAAACACATTAAGTTAAGTGACTACGTAACATCTGGCTTGTTTTCTAAGTCCTGCTTTTCCGATGAAAAAGGTGCACAACAAAGGTAAGTAATCACTCTCCAAGCTGCTCCAATTTATGTAATTTTTACATCGTATCCATATATAGTAGTAGGTAGGTATGATTTATTCTTTATTCATTATTATTACTTATACAAGATTAGGTCACATAAGGTTACGTTCAATAAAGGTTTCAACAGTTTCGCCAATTTCAAATATACATACTTACGAAAGCTGCACGCTAAATTAGTCAAACTGACGAAACTGTACTTTTTTCTCCTCTCAACACTAATATCATAGGTAAAAACGCAAGCAGCTGTTTGTGTGAGGCACCTCTCTGTAGCATTAACTGAGATCTCGCTAACAGAATTACGTAATCGATTCTAAATAATAATAACGGTAAGTAATAATGGCTCTTGCGTCATACATCAGTGGGAAACTACTTCACGGGTGTGAATTACTATATATATATATTCTCGTATGTAGTCAGTTAGTGATTGTGAGACCGCTCTGGCACTGTCCATGCCATGTGCGGCGACTGTGAGCGTCACAGTTGCTCTTTTGCCGGTACCCAAATGTTGGGGCCGGATTGTTCTCTGATCACTTCTTTCACCTTCCTGTAGATATCTTCGGGCGTATCTCCCTGAATTATAGCTATAAACAATGACATTATTTAGGAAATTCATCAATAGTTATTGTTATTAAAGGATTCTGCCTATTAAAATCTAGTTTTCTGACCTGTTAATTTAAATCACATAAAAATTCGTAAACAAGTAACTCATGTAGAAATTATTTGAATTTTTTAATACTTTTTCCGACGTACTCTGATTATGATTTCGAGATCGATCGACAAGAATTTAGATAAAGTTAGTAATTATGGACGAAAAATACTTCACAGCCCAAAAAACCATCGAAATGATGAACAAAATTGAATCTCAAAGTTAGTATAATCTAATTCCGTTTAGAAATGCATAAGATACAAAGCTGAACATGTGCGATTCTTAGTGCCAATTCACAATGTACGTAAACGTGAGGAGTACGTAACCGTAAACATAAATGTAAATTTGAACTACTGTATTTCTATGCCCGTGTACACAATATTCTTACGTTTATGTATTGACATAAGAGCTACGTAATGAAAACGTGAAACTGAGATAAATTTAACTTTGTTATGTTCACATACGAAACAACTAATAGCGCATGCGTCAACTTTAAACATATGTTTTCATCTGACAGTTGATAACACCCTAGACCGAAACATGCTTTAAATATGATTGACACAGTGGCGTGCAGTCCATATGTGCAGGATGTGCACTGCACACCCTATGAAAATATTAGAAACTACGTAAATAAAATTAATATAATGGTTTATTGAATACTTCATTTTGTTTCGCAAATTTTCATTATATAATCAAAGAAAGAGCGTATTTTATCTATTTATGCAACCAGAAATACGGGCGCGCCTCGCGGGCCACTCTGCTATATATTTGAAACGAATGTCGACGCTTGAGGTGCAGATTTCTTGCCTGCACAGCGAGCGAGGTCTGTTTAGCATAGTCAGTATTAGGAAAGTGAAGGAATAGAGTTTGACAGAGAAAAAGCATACCGAAATTAGCGATCCCCTATCGCTCGTTCTCTCTAGCTGGATGCAGGCAGACTTCCTGCACCTGGAGCTGAATATTCAACGTTTAGCTGTGTTCTTTTTCAAACGCCTTTTATAAGTTTGTTGTAAAACAGTTGAAATATTGTTATTTGTTATTTAAGACAACAATATTAGGTCAACACTTATTTTATACGTTTCTTAAATTATTTATTTTTGTGAAATTATCATTTGTAGAATGACAACTGAAAATAGATCTATAATTTGTGATCTGGAAAATTCTTTTTCACGTCGTGATGTCCGAACGAAAAATGAAATTATGAAAACAAGACCAACGCCAGACATAAAACTCACTCAAAATATCAAATTTAAAGGCCAGCAGTCCGTGCGACATTTCCAAATTAAAATATATGAAAAATATTAGATTTGAAAAAAATGAGTCTTTAAAAGGCTGTTTTGATAAAATAATCGAATCAAAACAAAAATAAAGCATTACGTGGGTTAGGACAAGTGATTTAAATTGTGACAGATACTTAAAACTAAAAGTAAAGTTTTTTCAACATAACTTCATGCCAGGGGCGTGGTCTTTGTATGCTGCGCAGTCGACTAATTTCGGTTCTCTCCTTAGGAACGGGACGCTAAGCTCATGAACGTAGTTAAATATTTGTTGCATGTCATTTACTCTGTTGATTTACTTGTGTTCGCGTGATATATCTTCAAAGTATGATGTCACTAGTTTCTTATAATTGATTAATCAAATTTAGAATCAAGATATGACTTCCAATAAAATAACTAATACTTTATTAATTGACAATTAGACTGAAGTAAACAAAATTTTGTCCAATAGATTAATGTGAGATCGCTTTCTAATATTTTTTAGCGCATTTTTTGGAAAAAAACGCTATTATATTCACTTTGGCTGTCTGGTTGGCTGCCTGGCTGGCGCGACGCTAAGTTCTTAGCAACTATACTATTTACAGACTTGAAAGTGGTACTAAATAAAAGCTGCTGTTTCGTAGGTTTGCACAAATTGCTTTAATTCAAGCTCAGTGATTGTGAAAGATTCAATTATTCAATCACTTGTTTCAAGTGAAACAATGCCCATAGATATATGACATTAGGGACATGGCAACTAAAGTTTATTCAAGTGGATAAAAATTTAGTTACAACTTTCGCCGTCGGTGTCACTACAATTATGTACAGTAGTCAAATCTGTCTGGGATTCATTCAATGACTTGTTTGACGTGAATTTGAAGCTTATTAGAATGAATTACTATTATTGGATGAAAATTTGTTTACTTTTGGTGTATTTTTTTTTTTTATATAGCTTTGATAAAGATCAAATTATCATTTTAAGGTACAGCACTTGATCTCCTGTCAGTCAATAACTAAACAATGAGGATTAAAAGGTATTTTTGAGTTTGTACATGCATAAATTATGTACCTATCAAATAGTCAATTTGAAACTAGTAATAAATGGAAGCTGCTGTTTCGTAAGTTTGCTCCAACTGCTTGATTTCAAGCTCAGTAATTGTGGGAGATGGTTATTTGTGAAATCTCTGAAGTAACAAGGATTCATGAGCTGTCAAAAATGCGCTTTCATCATCTAGATAATTCTTAAATTTTTTTATCTAGCTTTTAAGTATGTCCTACTTTATAAATGCAAATTAATTCCGCCACTGTATGTCTTATTGCACGTGTAAAAAGTTCTTGCGCATCGAAGGCCACGCCCCTGGCATGAAGTTACGTTGAAAGAACTACATATTTTATTACCAACTCAGGCCGTAATATCTCTATAAAATAATTTTTAAGCTACGCTCATTGTGAACAGGTGTAAAACTTTCATAAGAATTATGTTATGTACTTCTTATGCTTACGCAGTGGCGGCGACAAGCTGTCTTTACAGTGGCTCGAGCCAGTAAAGTTAATGTAAAAAATATGTTCAATGATTTTGAATTTATAAGTAGAACAAGAGTATTTCTTCAATTTTGTGTGGCCATACCATGAATAAACCATACAATTTTATATTTAAATCTGGGTTGTCACGTGAAGTGTCACAAATAATTGTGTCCAGCATTCGTCTCCTTCATAAACTACTGCAGAATTTTTATTTTAATATATCGTAAATATTCTATCAAGGAAAATCTCAGATCCTTCGTCATTCCGCAAAACATAATAAATGTATTATAAAAGTGAACATTCTAATTTCTATTGATGTACAACTTTTGAATACAGCAAATTTTTCGTAAATTACTTCATTTCCACTTGTACACAATGCAATAACCTCGCGCAATATCTCTTCTCGAGCTTCAAATTTTACTCACAGTGGCGCTGATAGCAGGACTTTAAATCCCTATAATGTAATTTAACTTCTTTTCTACCTTACAGTTTCGGCTGCACCTCATCCTCAAAAGCGAAAGGAATTATTGTTTATAAAATTGATTTTTTTAATATGAAATAGCGGAAAAAGAGGAATTTTTTCTGGTCAATTGCCACAATCGACATATGTGGAAGAAGTTGGCTAAATGCGTGTTGACGCATATTACATATTATTATATTAAAACGAACATACCTATTCGAATTTTTGAGTTATAGCTGATTTTCATTTAGGAATAATTTTTTGCCGTTATTATTACATTTGTAGCAGGCAACGTTAAAACTGCTATTTGAAATAACCGCGCCGCGCATACTCCAATGTTTGACAAGTTCCGTTTTCTTGTATTACTTGTCCAAGAGTACATAACAAGTGCATATTTTAAATGAGCAATAGTTATAACAAATATTTGAAAATAAATAGTTATCTCGTGGACGTCATTTCGGGAACGCTTTTCAAATGATCAAAAGTAATAACAAATATTAGTTTAAAATGTAATAGTTATCTCGTTAATGTCATTTCGGAAACGCTTTTCAATTGAACAAAAGGTATAACAATTATCACTTTAAAATTAAATAATTATCTCGTGAACGTCACTCCGGGAACGCTTTTCAAATGACCAATAGTTATAACAGTTATCACTTTGGTAATTGAATAGTCATCTCGGGAACGCTCTTCTATATATTTATGTACAAAAATGTTTAGATTTCGCGAGCAAAAAGGGAGGGATTAATCACTTAATTTACGTAGCGTAAACCTAATCCTCTGAAAAAAGGTAACTCCGATGTAATGATATTTGACCTCGAACTGAAAATTTTTCTCCAACATAGTACAAAGGCTGAGCCCCTGTGATCCACAAAATCTAGCGCCGCCACTGTGCTTACGCCCATTGTGAATTAAGGCTGAGGTACAGCGTTTTAAAGGTGTGCCGAATTTCAGACAAAAAATCAAATAATTGAATTACGTTGAATATGATTGGCCAGCAGCAAAACCGGATGTGCGACTGGTTTGAAAATATTTTGGAAAACCTATAGATACCAAATTTTGCAGAATTATATTAAATAATATTTAATTCGGAAAAAAACGAATGGATGTTTGTGGATACCTGTGAAGTATTCTCCAAATTCTTGCTCCATTTTAAGAGCGCGTTCATAAGTTTTCTTCCCTTGTTCCTCCGTCATTCTTTTATTCATCTCCCTAAAACAAATAATTCCTTTACTTAACGTGTTAAACTTGTAGCAAATTACTTACATTATAGATTCTACTGATTTGGGCTTAATAAATATTGCGACTGGATATAATTGTGCTACTTGTAGTCTCTTAATAGCGTTCCCACTCACGTCTAGGATACAATGTTTACCCTGAAAATTGACAAAAACTAATAAAAATCTATACATTTTTTCAGAAATGAAATAATAAATTGTTTTAACTATAAATAGGGAATATGCATGAAATTTTAATTTTTATTTTGAATCATTTTGGTAATTAATATATGTTCAATTGCTTAAAATTAATAAATAAAAATGCAAATTAAGCTAGGGAAATTCAAAGTTCTAAAACGCAACACCATTGGTTGAACGAAAAGTGACGTCAAATACTATGTCAACAAGTGCGCACTGCTTACATTTGTATGGAATTGCAGGCTTTTGATTACAAAACATAGCAATAACGTGTGTGTTGTAAATTCATTTATTGTTTAAGTGTAATTTTAGCATCCTAGTGAGACTATAAATCATTTAAGACAGTGGTTTTGTAAAAGCACAATCGGATAATCTGTCAAGAATAGATCCATTCATGATGTCGTCTTATTCTCTTTCAAATCCAAATTTTACGTCCGCTGATGTAAAAAGAGTGAACACTTCAAAGTAATTATTCAATAATAACACATTATGTACGCTATTTTAATAAATGTAATCCGAAATATGATGAGCAGTAAACATAACCTATAATTTTTGTTTATTTTAAAACGAGCAAATGTTAAACGAAACCGCATACATACACTGTATTTTATTGCTAAAACTAATCACATATAATATTATTCATGATTTGTCAAGTTTATTATGATACTAAATCTCTTCTGATAACCTTACATCATTTCTTACGTATTTTAAAACCAGTCTGGATTGGAAAAAAGACTTTATTAGGTACATTTCTGAAAGTATTTTGCATTCAGGCACAATGCAATACTTATAAACTAACTTTTGAACTTTTTTAATACTGGAATAAGTTGAGAACGAAAACACCTGTAGTGAACAATGGACTGTAATATCATTGGACATAGTATTTGACGTCATCAATAGAGCGCGCGAAAATGGCGGCGTTTAAACAGCTCAAAATTATTCTCAATATAACGATGAACAGAACAAACCTTTTCGGCAACTTCTCTAACTGAAGCAACCGAGGTGCCATACAAATTATCATTGTATTGTCCAGCTTCAATAAATAAATGATTTTGTATATCTTTTTCCATTTGTTCCCGAGAAGCAACAAAATGATAATCCCGTCCATCTACTTCATATTCTCGTTTACTTCTTGTTGTATCTACAAATAACTTATAAATTAATGAATAACAATAATTTTCGTTTAACTAACGTGGAACACAGCTTCCGTATTTATCAGGATATTCAGAAATCAAGTCGTCATTAATTCTGTCCTTTAAAGGACCAAGTATAATAACTGGTCGTGTGTAATTTATGTGCATCTGTTGTACTGCTTCATACGATAATACACTTTCTTCATTTCCAACTGAAAATATAATTATAAATGTACAAATATGTCAAAAGATATTATTATATTTATTATATATTCATCTAATAAAATATTTAAATAAATTTAGAATTTCTGTTCTAGTTTCCTCTACTGATCTAATAGAGCAAGCCCAATTATGTCTAATCACACAAATAACGGATGTTTCAAAGAGAAATGGTGAATAAATTAAATAAATAGAAGAGCAAATAAATATAAACAAAATTAAATTGTCGTTTTACTACCAATGAAAGCAAAAAATAGTAACAGAAGTTGTAGCACTTTTATATTTGTTTTTGAAAGTGGGTACCACGAAAGGTAACAAATATAAAACAGCTGTTATTCACAAATGCGATTGATGGATGATCATTTAAATTTATTCATTTGTTTCATGCAATTTCGGGGTGTATGCAACGATCATTTGGAAAAACAGTGCCATCAGAGGTAATCCTTACACTTACTCATGAATATATGCAACATGATTCATTCGTGATTATTTTTGAGGGAAATAATGACCTTAACATGCATTTGGTTTGTTGAGTAAGTGTAATCAAAATGGCATTGTGCAGAATGATAAAATATAATGGCAACGAGCGCCATGCAAACAACATCCAGTCGTGGTACACTTACTATCATCATAATTATCATTATTCTCCAGATATATTAAAGTGATCTCTTCCATGTAAGGTAGCTCAACCCGATACAATATTTCACCTGTGCTTTCACAGACAGAAAGAAGCCAAACAAAAATACAAAATAAAACCCTGCTGCGTGATTTGCATACTAATTATTGTTAAATGTACTTTACCTTCTGCGTTTGCGTCCTCCTGCGTGTAGCACAGCATGAACGCTAAAAAAAAACATTTTTATTTAATATTTGTTTATTCAATTATAAATATGTGTGGCAATTATATTAAAGCTAAATAAAATGTGTTAGTGGGATAAAACAATTACTTACACATAGGGTTTAACTCAGGATCAGAATTGGGGGTAGCAACGGGTGATGCTGAACAGTGTAAAAATAAATAATAATAAAAACCATATCAAAGTAAAACCACACTACATGTTAGTATATAACTTCATTTGCTAATTACTAAATAAATCATTCAATACTCACGTTCCTGATCAGAGCCATCTTCAGATTTATCGTCTTTACTTTTCATAAATGGAAACTTTCTGCTAAATGAGAAGTTCTTTTTTTTTCTGTCTAATGTGGATTGCTGAAAAAAAAATTAACATTATTATACTCAGCCCCATACTCAGTACAAAATTAATGGCTAGTATTTTGACTAACCGTAGGATACTGGAACGCAATATTTGAAATTTATCTTGTATTTTTGTACCAATCGGCTGAGCCGAAAGTGCACTTTATATAACAGACTTTTCGAATTTTCCGCATAAATTCAAAACAATCAGTCGTAGAATATAGAAATTTCGTATGCAGCACTTCTATAATATCTAGTTGTACACTTTGCATTATGATTGCAATCGTCTGTACCGGAAGTACATTTTATTCAAAACATTTTTTGAATATTACGCATAAATGCGAAACGGTGGAACGAATTCAGTATTTAAGACGATTGTACCATCTAGTTGCTCATATACTATTTTCATTTAAATCGACTGAGCCGGAAGTGCACTTTACTTGACAGTCTTTTAGAATTTTCCACATAAATTTGAAACGATAGGACGTAAAGTATTGAAATTTAGTATTTCAGTCTGCTGTAGCATCTGAATAATTGCCTACTATTTTCATAACAATTGACTGAACCGGAAGTGCACTGCAGGTAATATTTTTTTTTAATTTTGCGCATAAAATTAGATTTGTTACTCATAATTCACAATGGGTGTAAGCGTAAGCATACATATTTCTTATGCTTACGTAGTGCATAAAAAAGTTGAAATCATCTCAACTTTACGTATTTCTTACGCATATATTTTCTTAATGCGCATGTCAAATACATTTTTACAGACACAGACAGTAGAGGTGTCAAATGAATGAAAATAAATTTGTTTTTGTGGTTGGGAATATTTATAATCTTTGTTTTAATAACAATACTAAACGAATTTCGTCTTCCAAAAAAGACATTTGATTGCAAACATGCGCAGAAACAAAAGTAATGCCCCAAAACCACGCTTATGCAATTCCCTATTGGCAACTGAAATTACCGTTGGTGGCAGCACTGTTTACAAAATGGCGGATCAAAAGTGGCTTAGGACAAGTTTGTAGTCTGTTTACAATGTAAATACGTTGATATTCACCAAAGCAATATACGCATTTTATTAAATGATTTGATTCAATTCCAATTGTGCGGGAAAGTATTGATTTTCTTCTTTCATAATATATAGTTTTTTCTTTCTGAATCATTTTATTTAAATACGGTTTTTAGTTGTAACTGGAAGACTGCGTGAGGTTATAAAATTCATAGCTTCAAAGAAAATAATATTACGGGGAAGTATTTACGATATTTTTGTATTGTAAATTCCACCTTTCAGCTTTCTTGTACGACTTTTTTTAATCCACACAGCTCGTTTATCAACTAATTCGTAGTTGCCAACTTTATTTACTACAGACACTTTTCTCCTTTTTAGGGAAATTATGGAAACTCAAATCCATATTTCGATTAAATTTGGAATGACATCCATAAACATAACAATTTTTATCACCAATTCTTCGATTAAATTCCATATTTTGAAGAGTATAGTCTTGAGAAAGACTAATTTTGAGGTTATATAATGTAACAATAAAGTCGAAAGCCAAGTATTTTTCACTGAATTAACTTGAATAAGTCCATTAAGAACTATTATAGTATAAAATTTCATAGAAACAATCTCAAAAAAAGTCACTAAGTATTGCTAACAAAACCAGTAACATAATGTGACGTGCGCGAGTGGGGGAAGCTCGTAAAGACGACGTAGTATGGGGAGGAGCTTCTTGTCCTCGCTTACGCCGCGCCGCGTCGCAGCACATCACCCCTCCCAAAAATGTAATATTGTTAGAGATAGGTAAAGGCGGGCCCATGTTTGTATGGAGGTAAATGGCGAGTTTCGCTCTATTTAGTATTTTCATGTGGAAATATATTGTAAAACAGGAAGAAAATGCTTTGTGCAATTAGACAATAGAGGGTACAAAACATCGAAAGAGATAGCGCGACAGAATAGAACATTGGAAATCACAGATTACGTTTATGAAAAACATTCCAGAGAGGAGGATATTATAAAAGAATGGTCATCTGGAGATGTAAAAGTGGGTAGAAATTAGTTTGAAATAAAAATAGCAGATCTACTGACAATTCTTTGTTAGAAATTGAAAGGTTATATCAATGTTTCAAATTATTAAACGTATCTAACCTAAACTTTTAGTGAAAAATTCAATAATTTTATAAATTCATAAGACTTATTGCAATATTAATTTCTTCACTTTTCATCAATATATAAAAGTTATTGAGAATACAATTGTCAAAAGTGAGCGTAGCTAATGTTCTTGTTAGCCCTGTAGAATATTACACTAGTTTTTTTTATTTTTCCTGTGCTGCTTCCGAAAAATTGAAATTTGAAATAGTATATTGTGCAACAAGTGCGATAAGTTGTCGATTGCCCACAACACCGCACGAGTTGCAGAAACTATTTTTTATTACAAATGCGGGTGAGTACTATTTTGCGCTTGTTTTTCCCGGGCGGTAAGTTTTACTTGGCGCACGCAAAAGCCCGAAGAAATGTGTGCAAAATAGTACTTATCCTGCAAGAGTAAAAAAACTATGTTTAAAGTAATTGATCAAAAAATGTTTGTAGAGCAGCATTTTTTATTTCTATCTTTCTTCTAGTGAATAAGAAATTGTTTGTGTATATTTTTTCAATTTTATTACGCCCATTATAATATAAAATATCTATCAAATTATTCATGTGCCTATTATAATTCATAATCAGAAAACTCGTGTCCAAAGAAACGTTTACAAAACATGTTTCATCATAATGTACTTATTCATTGCAGGTTTTAATGAATAGAAATGCAAATTTTCTTTTACTTTTGCCTTTCATTTAATAAATAATGTAGTACCTAACGTAATGAAAATAAGAAATCTATTTGGCAATTGTGTTTTATTGTAAATAATTAAAATATAATCAAATTTCTGCATATGAAGCACGCAAAGCTGGGCCCACTCTTGCTATCTCTCTCACATCTGCCGCATTACATTTTGAGCTTCATGTTTTCCAACTGAATGCCCTAAACTAAGAGCTTTAATATAAGAAACAAAATCAAAAGCAATGAAAAATATAAAATCTGAAAAAAAGGAGTCTTTGAGAAGGCTGTTTTAATAGAATAATCGAATCAAAACAAAAATAAAGCAAAGCGTGGGTTAGGATAAGTTTAAATTATGACAGATACTTAAAACTAAAAGTATCTATATTTTATTACCAACTCAGGCCGCAATATCTCTATAAAATAATTTTTATGCTATGCCACGGCGGACTCTATTTACCACGCGGGAGTGTGACCCCCACTACCACAGCATTCGCATGACGTCAGTAGGCTGGTTTATACACTGTTTCATGCGATGTAATAGTATTAAAATTGTATTTTAGAACTATAATGTTCATGCAGAATGATTATTGACCTTCTAACAACAGTAATAACGGTAATTCTTTTGTCTCTAAATATAGTTTTAGAGTAAAACGCTGTAATGCGGTAAATGTAACCCAAAAAAACAGTTTACTATCAATGCTTTCATTAACATATATTTCATCAAGTTGCAAAACCATTTGTCCTCTTCTTTGTAAGTCTATTTGCAATTACTCTTAAGAAATGATTATTTCCTATCTTAGAATTTGGAGATATATGAAAAGAAGCTGTAAGTTGTTGTAGATATTTAGGATATGGTAGTGTTGAAATATTATTTGATCTAAGTACATCATAACATTTTTTTGATTGCATATTAATCATGTAAGACCACATAATCATTTCTGAAGTGTAGCGCTTTTGATTTGAGAAAAGAAGACTTATTTGTTCACTTAAGAACAATAATTGCCCAATTCTCTCTTCATCGCCTTCGTTTTCAAGTTAGTTTTTAAGAAGTTAGACATCATTATCTAAATTCTGAATAATAGAATAAGTATTGACAAAATCTGTTCCATTTAACATACATTCTAAAATATCTCTTAATTTGGATAATGTATCAAGTTCAATTGTAGATAATGGAGTGGTATTATGCTATAGTTCACTCAGACTTACCAGTTTATTTTTGAAGATATACTTTGGGCTCAGATTTTTATCTATTTCGATATAAAAGAAACGACTTATTGCTTTGAAATTCATTTTGAGAATAATAATACCATCATCATTTACTTTTACAAAAATATCTCCATTTGTAGTTTTGACAAATTCATTAGTTTTTTTAATTCTCTTTGTTTGATTTCAAAATTTCGTTCCTCTGGGGTTTTTCTTTTGGTATTTGATTTTATATTAAATAATGAGGGAGACCAGGAAAGATAGTTTGAGACAGATTAGGTTTCAAACGCGGTTTATCATAATAAAAAGTCCTAATTTCTCCTTGATAATTATTATATGTATAGCTAGTTGCAATGCAATCTTCAGAAAAATGTTTAATGCAAATCCCTGACGTTGCGGCAAGTGTCCAGCTTTTACGCGTAATGCATTTTATCCATTTATCAAATAAATCTGTTTCATTCAAAAAATTAAATGTAGTTACATTTTCTTCTCTATTATCATAATTGCTTTTGCAAGCTGGGACACAACATTTGCGAGGCATGTTCAAATTGAATATGTATTTATTTAGGTAGGTATTCAAAATATTAAAAGAAAATCTACTTCGAATCACGAAGTCATCAAGACTACTACTATCGCCGGCTCGCTTACAAAGCCTACTGACGTCACGCCTCCCTCCAGCACGCTCCCGCCTGGTAAATAGAGTCCGCCGTGGCTATGCTCATTCATAAGAATTATGTTATGTACTTCTTATGCTTACGCAAATTGTGAATTAAGGCTTAGCCGTAGAATCTTGGAAATTAGTATTTAGGAACGTTGTGGCATAAGAATTATTGCCTACTATTCTCGTAACAATTGACTGAACCGGAAGCGCACTTTACTTGACAGATTTTTAGAGTAATTTGGATAAATCCGAAACTATTAGCCGCTGAACGATAAGATTTTGTTTGATCATTGCACAAAAAATATATCCAATGATGTACAAATAAGTCAGAATTTTTTATTTACTTCTCGCACTTTGAATTGATTTAAGCGTTTCATCGCTTATTCGATTATTTATTGTTCTAATACTTTCAATTTGGCAGGAAAACTACGTAATTCGGGAACATTTCTAAAGGGCTGTGATCGGAATAGAGAATATGGATAAGTTTAAATTTGGTTCAAATATTTTCACTCCAAATTTTTATTTGTACTAAACCATCATTTTTGTAATTAATATCTTTTCAATTGCTTAAAATTGATAAATAAAAGTGCAAATTTAGAGAGGAAAATTCAAAGTTTTAAAACGCAACACCATTGGTTAAACGAAATGTGACGTCAAATACTATGCCAACAAATGCGCACTGCTTACATTTGTATGGCATTGCATGCTTTTGATTAGAAAACATAGTAATAACGTGTGTGTTGTAAATTCATTTATTGTTTAATTGTAATTTTAGCATCCCAGTGAGATTGTAAATCATTTAAGACAGTGGTTTAGTAAAAGCACAATCGGATAATCTGTCAAGAATAGATCCATTCATGATGTCGTCTTATTTTCTCTCAAATCCAAATTTTACGTCCGCTGAAGTAAAAAGAGTGGACGCTGCAGAGTAATTATTCAATCATAACACATTATGTACGCTACTTTGATAAATACAATCCGAAATATGATGAGCAGTGAACATAACCTATAATTTTTGTTTATTTTAAAACCAGCAAATGTTAAATGGAGCCGCATACATACACTGAATTTTATTGCTAAAACTAATCACATGTAATGTTATTCATGATCTATCAAGTTTATTATGACACTTCATCTCTTCTGATAACCTTACATCATTTCTTACGTATTTTAAAACCAGTCTGGATTGGAAAAAAGACTTTATCAGGTACATTTCTAATAGTATTTTGCATTCAGGCACAATGCAATACTTATAAACTGACTTTTGAGCTTTTATAATGCTGAAATAAGTTGAGAACGAAAATACATGTAGTAAACAATAAACTGTAATGTCACTGGACACGGTATTTGACGTCATCCATAGAGCGCGCGAAAATGGCGGCGTTTAAACAGCTCAAAATTATTCTCAATTTCAAATATTTTTTAAACTTGATTACAGCACTTTTAAACATAATTTATATTTCTTATTATGTTATAACGATGTAAACATTGAATTAAAAACATAAAATAGATTCATCAACATACCCTATTCCTTTTTTATAATTGCCACACGGTTTCGACCGATAAAACCACACTAAGCATCTATTTTAAAAGCGGAATATTGTTTTTCAACATTCAATCTATTTACTAGAATTGAGTGTTCGTTTCATAAGAATCATCAGAAATGGCAAAATTAAGAAATGCTTTTTGTCACTCAGAACATTACTTGTATTAATGAATTGTGTATGATTTGCTTACTAACTTTTTCTAGAATATTAGGCATATGTCCCTGGAACTTGACGGATCGGTCTCTGGCCCGTTGTTTTCGTTCCCATCGGCGCTTGGAGGGAACAATTCCCATACCTTGTTCGTCTCCTGATGAGAGTACTCGTCGCGCTTGCCACCATTCATCATCGCTGGCATTTGTTACGTGTAAAATGTCACCGTACTGAAATGCCAAACCTCTACTCGGTAGGCCGTCATCCTTTAATGGGTCATAGTCAAACAGAGCTCTGAAACAACATTTAATATTCAGATGAATGTAAGCGAATGCGGCAATACATTTACCTAACATAAAGAGATCTTTTTTGGGAGGTTCTGAGCAAAGTGCCTGTCATGTTCTGCTGTGACATTTGTTGCTTCAAGTCATGGATTTTCGCTTCAAATCTATTGTATTCTTCGGGTCTGTATTGTGCAACTATTGTCACAGTTTGCCCCGTGCCCTAAAAAATATTTAATTATTAATATTATGAATGAGTTAAAGTTGGGCAATACTGACAGCTGTTACCTTGAGCGCCTGGGCGGCCTCCTCATGGGTAGCATTCCTCAAATTAATGCCATTGACGCTGAGAATTTGATCTCCTCTGCGTAATTCACCGCTCAGATCTGCAGGCCCTCCAGCGAGGATAAATGACACGAATATTCCTTCGCCATCTTCGCCGCCCACGATATTGAAGCCTAATCCGGAATTGCCTTTGTGGAGGACTATAGTACGGACTTCCCTGTAATTATTAAACTACCCATTAGATAACATAATTTTATTAATTTAATATTATTACTAATTATAGATAAATCAGCGATCAAAGTGATTAAAAATCATTGCTCATGGGAATCTTCGACTCAACCACGCATTTTGCTCAATTTTATTTTTGTCATCATGAATATTACAACCAGTGAACATGCCTCAACTAGCTATCATTTCACAACATCGAAACCATACCTGTCATTGCAAGACATCTTAAACTTACAAGATAAAAGAGATTCTTATATTAAAATAAGCGATACACTACCACTAATTTCGCAACCACCATGATTCACGAATGTTGTTTACAAAACATAAATAAACACCATGTTACAGGGTTGGAAACCCTGACCTGGCCAACAACAACCCATGCGAAAGGCGTAATTGATGTTGCCACAAGAAGCGTCTTCGATGGAAAGCGCTGAATATGCGCATACTCCATTCAGAGCGCGACGCGCGTCTCTTTTAATCAATAGGCACAGAGAAAATGAGTTTGATAGCTTAGCCACCAAATTTTAATAGAAAAAATTGAAGAATCATCTAGTTGATGAAAGAGCATTTTTGACAGCTTATAAATGCTTGTCACTTCAGAGATTTCGCAAGTTACCATCTCTCACAATTACTGAGCTTGAAATCAAGCAGTTTGGACAAATTTACAAAACAGCAGCTTCCATTTAGTACTAGTTTCAAGTTGACTATTTGATAGGTACATAATTTATGCATGTACAAACTCAAAAATACCATTCAATCTTCATTGTTTAGTTATTGACTGACGGGAGATCAAGTGCTGTACCTTAAAGTGATAATTTGATCTTTATCAAGGCTATATAAAAAAAATACACCAAAAGTAAACAAATTTTCATCCAATAATAATAATTCAGTCAATAAGCTTCAAATTCGCGTCAAACAAGTCATTGAATGAGTCCCGGACAGATTTGACAACTGTACATAATAATAGTGACACACGCGGCTAAATTTTTATCTACTTTAATACATTTTAGTTGCCATATCTCTAATATCATACATATCTATGGGCATTGTTTCACTTGAAACAAGTAATTGATTAATTTAATCTTCCACAATCACTGAGCTTGAATTAAAGCAATTTGTGCAAACCTACGAAATAGCAGCTTTTATTTAGTACCAGTTTCAAGTCTGTAGATAGTATAGTTGCTGAGAACTCAGCGTCACGCCAGCCAGCCAGCCAGACAGCCAAAGTGAATATAATAGCGCTTTTTTCCAAAAAAATACGCTACAAAGCGCTGTTATATTCACTTTGGCTGTCTGGCTGGCGTGACGCTGAGTTCTCAGCACTGATCTCTAATAAACACTGGATTGGGTTTAGGCCGCTAGAATGCGGTCCCAATTGAGCGTCGCCATCTTGTCAAAAACTGAGGTTCTGTGTCAATTGGTGACAGTTCAGTATGGTGTTGGGACGCAATTTTATACTGAATAAATTTTGTTTATCTATTTAAATGTAGATATATTAATATATAATATTGTTATTGTTTTATTTTATTAGAAAAACTCAACTGAAAAAGTTTGAAGATATAACTTATTCCTATTTTCTGTGAAGTATTACTTTTTACAGGTTTCATGGAGACCTAGAAGGATACATCAATTATTATGTTAAAGTTATCAAACGATTTGATTTCCAATTTTAGATTAAATTGAAAATATCATGAAAAATAAAATCATATTGTTGGGCAATGTTACAAAGTTATGATAACAAATTTGAGTAATATATCAAATTTAATATAAAATATCTTGCTCACAAAATTAATCGCTGGACTGCAAATTTGTGCTTACTTACGAACAATAGAATCTTGATTATTAAATGTATTATTATTCTCCTATCATGTGTAGTAGATATTTAAAATTATTAGTTTTGAGTAGGCAATATTATCGCGGAAATGCACTTCATTTATTCATATAAGTAAATTCATAGTTTTAAATTTTAGGTAACAAAAATTTATGAAACTATTGAACGGATTGAATAATACTAAACTACAATGTTTAAAATATAGTTAAAACACTGACACTAAAAAGTTCACAAATATTTTTAACTATTAATAAATATTTCAACTATTATAACAATTTTAACTTTTGTTGATTATTAATGTATGTATTTTAATATATATTGAGAATAATATATTCATCTTACTTGCATTATACTTTGAATTTCATCGAGTGGCTTCTATAAGTGTTTTGAATTTGCCGCCGAATAGTGACACAAAACCTCAGTTTTACTGTCAAGGCCGCCGTTCAACCAGGGCCGCTTTAAGATGCCAGAATACGGTCTAAACCCAATCCAGTGTTATATAGAGATCAGTGGTTTTCACAAATTGCTTTAATTCAAGCTCAGTGATTGTAGAAGATTAGATTATTCCATTATTTATTTCAAGTGAAACAATGCCCATAGATATATATGACATTAGGGATATGGCAACCAAAATTTATTAAAGTAGATAAAAATTTAGTTACAACTTTCGCCGCGGGTGTCACTATTATTATGTACAGTTGTCAAATCTGTCCGGGATTCATTCAATGACTTGTTTGACGCGAATTTGAAGCTTATTAGAATGAATTATATTATTATTTGATGAAAATTTGTTTACTTTTAATATATTTTTTTTTATATAGCTTTGATGAAGATCAAATTATCATTTTAAGGTACAGCACTTGATCTCCCGTCAGTCAATAACTAACCAATGAAGATTAAAAGGTATTTTTGAGTTTGTACATGCATAAATCATGTACCTATCAAATAGTCAACTTAAAACTAGTACTAAATGGAAGCTGCTGTTTCGTAAGTTTGCCCAAACTGCTTGATTTCAAGCTCAGTAATTGTGAAAGATGGTAATTTGCGGAATCTCTGCAGTAACAAGCATTCATGATCTGTCAAAAATGCGCTTTCATCATCTAGATGATTCTTCAATTTTTCATTTTAAAATGATGTTAATATTAAAATGTAGCTAAAACAGTAGTACTAATAGGATAATCATCCAGATTACGGTCAGTTAGCTACGTAAAAAGATTATTGCATTAGAAGCCCTCCTGAATACATACATGAAAAATATTTTTCATCCAATTAAAAACTTACAAAAATTTATGTGAATTCTATGTTAATTTTTGTCACATAGGAAAACCCAAAGTTTATGAGGCTTCTAGAATTCAGATATTTGGTATCCTAAATATTTATGTTAATTTTGTTTGTATTAATTTTATACTCAAACAAGTTTTTTGATGGTTCCGGTTAAAATAACGTCAAAAAAATCACTGATTTAGATTTTTAAATGTCGCTAAATGCTTAGCGTTTGATTCTAATTCTAAGCTCCCAAACTTCCAAATAATATATTCTGGGTCAAACATCTGTAAACCAGAATATTGAATTGATTAGTTTTATTTTAATCCAAAATTAGATAGCAATGAAAATGAAGCAAATACAAATTAACTGTCAATGTGATAATTGAAGCAATTTATTATTTAAACGTTTGTTGACGTGAATTGCAATCTATAATACAGAAAGAATAAATTGTATCAATTATTACAAACTAATGGGTCGATTCTGTTCACACTTTTACGATCTGTAACGCTAATCGTAAACCCTACAGTATGCATCGGATAAAATCGCAATTCTGATTACCTCAGTAGCTTACAGATTTTTCATAAACTCTTACGGTTCTCGTAAGTTTTTACAGTTGAATAGAGAGTAGCCATAACTGCTATAGATTTTGACAGTTCAAAATGAAGTAAGGTGAAGTGTTTATGTTTATAGGTCTTTTATTAGAAGAAGATGATAAAAGGTGGATGACAGCGATTGGGATGTTATTTCTTGGAATATGTATCTGACACTATTTGACAGATTGATTTAATAAAACAGTTTCTAGAGATTATACGCGATTACTACGAAGAAACCTCAGGGGCATTACAAACCCGTTCGACGTCTCAGAAAATAATTTCAAAAAAATGTTAGGCTGAACAAAATTACAGTTTATGAATTAATTCGAACACTTGAACCATCCTTACAACAATTTCAAAAAGATCAAATTTCTGTACATCTAAAGGTAGGCACCTAGTTGTCAAACAATACTTTTTATTAAAAATTTTACCGATATCGAATTTATTGATTTTAAGTTCTACCTCTGATTAAAAAAAAATCATTTGTACCTCCACTATTTTCTTGAATTATCAATGTTTTGACAATAACAATAAGTAATGATGCTTGAAGAAAAAATCTAGTAATAATTTCTCACGTCATAATATTTATTACTAGGTATTCAACTTCCTCACAATCACACGTATTATACAGATGAAAAAATACTTTTTTTCAATATGAGATTTGACGTTTGAACTTTGAAGTATTGAAACAATTGTTTAATGAATAGAATGAAGTTAGCTCAAGATATGTTTACGAGATAATCTTGATATTTGGAATCTGTTACAACGTTTCCTATAAATGTATGAACAGAATCGCCATATTTGTAAATTTGTAAATTGTTCTCTTACGAACGATCTGTAGCTTATGAATTTACAATTTTACAAATTTATAGGACTGTGAACAGAATCGATCCATTAATTTAACTGTCACAAATGACAATTTTTTTGTATTCGTTTTATTTTAAATCAAAATAAAATCAATTTAATATCTCGAACCTTTTTGGAAGCATGATTTAATTCTGAACTAATGATTATTAGAGTATTTTCGTTCTAAAATGCACAAATATTTGATATTTAGGCATGAGAAAGCAGCTATTCTAGTAATATTTATAAGTGCCAATTCACAACATAAAGTTGAACTACTGTATTTCAATGCCCGTGTTCACAATGCTTTTACGTATTTCTTACGTTTACGTATTGACATAAGAGCTACGTAATGAAAACGTGAAGTTGAGATAAATTGAACTTTATGTTATGTCTACGTACGAAACAACTAATAGCGCATGCGTCAACTTTAAACACATGTTTTCATCTGACAGTTGACAACACCCTGGATCGACACATGCTTTAAATATGATTGACATAGAATTATTAATAAAAAAATCAACAATTTCTTCCTCGTTTTAATATTTCTCTCGTTGGCGACTTTTATAACGCAGTTTCAATAATAATGAAACAATCGCCAGATCTTTATCAGACATCATACAATAAAACAAAACAAACTAAACTCCAAATTGTTAAAAGTGAAACATAAGTGAAACCAAAGAAAAACAGAAACAGAATCGAAATCAACAGAATATTTGAAAATGACAGTCAGAGAAACCAACACAATACATCAATAACCCTAATTTGTACCAACGTAAAATGAAAAAGACACTTTATTTTAATATTTTACGTTACGACCATTGTGAACATACATAATTTCTTACGTTTATGTTTTTGCGTACTCCTTATGTTTACGTACATTGTGAATTGGCACTAAAGCTTCAAACATCTTTTTTATAACGGGATTCACAAGAAATAAATCTCGTCGACTATTTAGAAAAAAGTGTATTGGGTCTATTTTATGCATCGTTGAAAATTGGACCAAAAAGTAATTTTTCATTGATACTATGCACAAGTTTATTTCTTTGGAGTTGTGGTGGCAAAATTTTGGCTTCAATTCGTTCCACATTTCACTAGTGTTCAAATTTGGCTCTTGAAATTACTAATTTATTCCCAATACAAAAAATGGATGTCAACTTTCATCCTAAAACTAACTTACATGTAAACATAAAGTAATTTATATTTTTTAATGCAGTAATATTACTGTTAGTATACCTTTTATTTTTCTCTTTCTTCCGAAATCTTTTGCTTAAAGTAGAAAATGTTCTAGCCGTAAAAGTTTGCTGCTTATTCTTCGTCATTGCAATAATTGTTTTGTCCTTTTATTTCCTAGAACTGCTTCCAATGCCTTGCAATGACATTGATTATGAATAGAATATTCCATTTGATGAATTATATCAGTAGTTCACACACAATCACAAACACTTCACCAAAGCGTAACCAACGAAATACAACTTTCACATTTAATTTAGTTCGCTAAAATTTAAGTTTCCTGCTGCAAATTGGAATCTTGAGGTAACTTTTCAATTGAAGCCTAACAAACAACCAAGTTGTGATTAGATTGTTAGTAAAGTGACTAGAAATATTTTATTCGTGTGTCAACAGCTGAATGAATCACCACAAGTCCATGCGGTAAATTATAATTGAATAAGAATTTTTGATTATATAATATTGAAAAAAGTAATTACGAGGACACAGCATGGTCATATTTAATAAACACCTTGATATTAATAATAAATTACCATAATTTTGATAAAATATACATCAAATATTCGTTAAAATAGCCACAAATACATTTAACCCCTAATTCCTATGTATCTAATTGCAACAATTGTCAAACTTTTATATTTAAAATGTGTTGTTTACTGTTCCTTATATACAATGAAAATAAGGATCAAAATTGCATTTCAAAAAGTCATTGAGTATACCCTCCATAGACTGGACAATTGTAGGTGATAATTGGAGCCAAATACGGATGTGGCGACATCTGTGAGTGCTTGTTCAAAGTATTAACTATTGTTATTTACGAATAATAAATCCGAGTCTGCAAATTAGATAATCTATGGATTATAATGACAGTTAATTTAAAAAATCTAATTTTAAACCGAATTAGATCTGCTGATTGGGCGTAATACAAAATAAACTTTATTATTTGTCAGTTTGTGCATTAATTCAGTTTATTTATGTGTTAAATGTTAAATTATTTTTAGGTGGGTGTTTGTATCAAATATATTTGCCCAAATAATCACTTCAGTTCTAGTAAATGGTGGTTAACGATCGAATAACGTGTAATATAAATATTTGGCCAACAGTTTACTGACCTGCAATTTATTTACAGAACGTGGAAACGTGCCCAAATTAAAATACAAAGTTGTAACCTTGTAATATGTTTCGATTTCAATGTCTACATTTTGCACAAGGCTAAGATTTGCGCTTCGCGTGCATTCACTGCACGTGGCTTTATAATTCAAGTTTCAATTTCCTTGTTGCAAATATTATACAATTCTAGTTGTATATTCAATAATTTCAAACAAATATTTGAAATCTAATTTAATAAGGTTTGATCGAGGCCAACGGCATTGGCCGAGATAACGAGAATTCCACGGCCAAAGAAATGGTTTTGATCATCAGTTTTGTAAAGTGGTACAAGACGCTTATGGGAGAAACATCTAAACTAAAGAGCTCTGTTGGCAGCCGAAGACTATTAGCGTTAGGTGTTCCGGAAAGATCAAATAAGTGCCGACTGCTGGAGCACGATCTTGGTTTAATGATTCAATTACTTTGATACTATAGACGAATAAGCTCAACTGTCACAAGCCTTTTAAGATGATTTTTCTTTTTGAATCGGAATTTGACAACAATTATTACATAAAAAAAACATTCAAGTAGTAATAAATATTGGACTTAGTAATGAACGAAAATTCATAAAGCAGAAAAATGTTTTAGGTGAATAACAAAACCTGAATTGAAAAGAAAAGTAAAGGCAACAGCTGCTACTAATGGTTGAGCAATGAAAACATTATAAAAGCACAAATATGGGTGTGCTCACGCATTGAAAAAAAGAACAGTATTAATTAATGTTTAGCAAATAAAAAAAAATTAGGATTTAAATGAGTAAAGTCTTGGAGATGAAATTTGAAAACAAAGCAATCAGAACTTGGTTCAAACGAGATATGAAGTTTTTTTGAGTGAAAACATATTTCACATAAATCTATTAGCTCCATGATAAACTCTGGTAGATAAAAGCAGATGTGATTGCGAAAAAAAATGCGGGTCGGACAGCTAACGTAAATACTTTTCCATAAAGAATCTGTGGATGTATTTACGTTACGGCTAAAAAAAATTGTAACTCCTTTATTGAGAAATAAAGCCTGCCACTTCTACAACAGAACTCACACAAATTTGCATTTAATCACAGAGCACAACACTTTCGCGAACGCATAAACCACAACTAAATTTCGCTGTATTCGACTCCAAGTGCAGAGTAGTGTGACCCTGACTAAGTTGTCGTCACCATAGCGGGTTTCATATTTCAAACAACCAGATGCTATTGGCTGAAAATAGGAAGTAGTCCAGTCGTATCGACCGTTCACTTTCTACGATTACCATCCGTAATTATATGTGACGCAAGAGTTTATTTCGTTTGCCGGGGGTGACTTTCGGAAGGGCTGTGCACCCCTCGAAACAACATAACGGATTTTTCACTGCATTCAAACAACTTCAAAAAATATTTTACTCAAAACAGCGCAAACTTCTGGTGTTAATTTAAAAGTCAATACTTTTTGTGAAAGTATGCAAACGGTTTTCCTGCTTCTGACTACTTGTCAATCAGCATTTACAGCCAGAGAGGCAAGAGGAAATGATTACTAGGTGCAGTTAGCGCTCACACATCGCTATTTAACGGAAGATGTTCCACTTAACTACTTGCATTTGTTTAACAAATGAAGGAACCTCAATACAATATTTGAATAAAATTACAGCAAAGTAAAGTAAAACAGCGGAAAGATAAAAATGAAAGTCGGTCAAATTAATATGTTGATGAAAAATCTTTGCGTATTAAATTTCATTAAACATACATTAATATATTGTTTATAGCTAACTCAAATATCTATTAAAATTCACAACTTTCACAAATTAAACAAAAAATATTCGTACCTCATAGATGTCCTCAATCTCAAACTCAATTACTGACGGAGACACAGTAAAACACCCTTACACGGTACATTCACCAAGCAATGAAGAGTCACAGTCAAGGTTTGAATCAGACATACTTGACTTCCTGTCTTACCAGAGATGTATTTCATCAAAATCTGATATTAATAAACGATTTTTAATCGTATTTACAACATCTACAATAAATACAACCAGAATATAATTTAATAACAACGTGTAAGGGTTTTTTGATTATTAATCCCTCACGGTGTAGGTTCTAATTAATTAGACAAATTGCCTGAAGACAGCACTGGAAAATTCTGATCACGTAAAATAATGCACGTGAAAATATGTAATGAGTGATGGGTGTTCCCTTAAAAAAAACTTGGATAAAACGTTGCCTTTTATGCGTTAATCAAGTCTTCATTTAAATTTAAACACAATTGAAGAACGTTGAAATAAATATTTTTCAATTTAATTATGCCAATTTCCTTCTACTATACTTTTCATATTTCAACAAAAAATTCCTTTGAATGTGCTGCACGCGTAAGCTGAATTTTAAAATAGTTTCCTCTGTGAAATTTGTATTCCCGGAATGCTTCCGGAACTATTTCTTTAAGTGAAGACTTTTCTACGTTTCCTTTTTGTACGTATTCCGGCATATCATTCTACAAATCTACGGAAAATGGGAATTAGATTATACGCAAAAATTTTTTAAAAAATCATGCAAGTTTTATTTTGAATACTTTTTTGTATTGCCAATTAAACGCATATTGCAAAGCGTTGAACGGTACAATAAAGTCATGTTTTCCCTTGTAGCGTTTTCGTGGACTTATTCACTACCAGTGGCGGCGGTAAATTTTGTGGATTACAGGGGCTCAGCCTTTGTACTATGTTGAAGAAAATTTTTTGGTTACTTGGTCATTCAAAGAGCGTTCCCGGAATGATGTTCACAAGACAACTATTCAATTATAAAGTGATACCTGTTTTAACTTAGTCATTTGAAGAGCGTTCCCGGAATGACGTTCACGAGATAACTATTTAATTATGAAATTATATCTGTTCTAACGTATGATCATTTAAAGAGCGTTCCCGGAATGACGATTAATTATGAAATGATATCTGTTCTAAATTATGGTTATTTAAAGAGCGTTCCCGAAATGACGTTCACGAGAAAATTATTCAATTATAAAATGATATCTATTCTGAATAATGGTCAGTTGAAGAACGTTCCCGGAATGACGTTCATGAGATAATTTTTCAGTTATAAAATGATATCTGTTCTAACTTACGGTCATTTGAAGATCGTTCCCATAATGACGTTCACCAAATAACTATTTAATTATAAAATGATATCTGTTCTGAATTATGGTCATTTAAAAAGCGTTCCCAGGATGACGTTCGCAAGATAACTATTTAATTGTAAAGTGGTATCTGTTCTAACTTATGGTCATTTAAAGAGTGTACCCGGAATGACGTTCACGAGATAACTATTCAATTATAAAGTGATATCTGTTCTAACTTATGGTCTCCCAAGGAGCGTTCCCAGAATGATGTTCACAAGAAAACAATTCAATTATAAAATGATATCTGTTCTAACTTCTCAGAATGACGTTCACGAGATAACTATTCAATGAGAAAGTGGTACCTGAACCAACTTATGGTCATTTGAAGAGCGTTCCTGGAATGAAGCTCACGAAATAACTTTTCAATTATAAAGTGATATCTATTCTTACTTATGGTCATTTGAAGAGCGTTCCCGAAATGACGTTCACGAGATAACTATTTAATTATAAAGTAACATCTGTTCTAAATTATGGTCATTGAAAGAGCGTTCCCACAATGACGTTCACGAGATAACTATTCAATTTAGTCATTTTGAACAGCGTTCTCGGAATGACGTTCATGATATAACTATTCAATTATAAAGTGATACATGTTTAACTTTATAGTCATTTAAAAAGCGTTTTCGGAATGACATTCACGAGATTACTATTTAATTACAAAATGATATCTGCTCTAGCTTATGGTCATTTGAAGAGCGTTCCCAGAATGACGTTCATGGGAAGACTATTTAATTATAAAATGATATCTGTTTTGAATTATGGTCATTTAAAGAGCGCTTCCAGAATGACGTTCACAAGATAACTATTCAATAATAAAGTGATATCAGTTTTAACTTAATCATTTGAAGAGTGTTCCCGGAATGACGTTCACGAAATAACTATTTGCTTATAAAATGATATTTGTTCTGAATTATGGTCATTTAAAGAGCGTTCCCGGAATGACGTTCACAAGATAACTAATTAATTATGAAATTATATCTGTTCTGAATTATGGTTAGTTGAAGAGCGTTCCCGGAATGACGTTCACGAGACAACTATTCAATTATAAAGTGATACTTGTTTCAACTTATAGTCATTTAAAGAGCTTTCCCGACATGATGTTCACAAGATGACTTTTCAATTATAAAATGATATTTATTTTGAATTATGGTCATTCAAAGAACGTTCTCGGAATGACGTTCACGAGATAACTATTTAATTATAAAGTGATATCTGTTTTAACTTATAGTCATTTAAAGAGCGTTCTCGGAATGATGTTCACTAGATAACTATTCAATTATAAAACGATATCTGTTCTAACTTATTGTCATTTATGTTTTAATGCAGATTGAAGGACCCAAATATTGATTACGAAAAAAATTTTTTAGGTATTGAAGTCCACTTAATTTTATTCATGTTACTATTCAATTTTTGGACGTTTCGGATGTGCACCCATCCATCTTCAGCGTTCTTATGAAATATTATAATCTTGTAACCTTGTTTACAGCATAGTTGTGAAGATAAATTTCCAATAATTATTGATAACAATAGAAAAATAACAATTAACTCAAAAATCACAGAAAATGTGTGAATGTAACTTTGAGGCTACCACCAACCACTATCACCAGCCACCTTGGTTGCACATCCGAAACGTCCAAAAATTGAATAGTAACATGAATAAATTTTTTTTCCTATTGTCATTTAAAGAGTGTTTTAACGTGGCCTGCGAAAAATGTAATAATAACGGCAAAAAATAAAATTCCAAAATGAGAATTAGCTATAACTCAAAAATTCTAATAGGTATATTCATTTTAATCCTGGACATGTAAATTTCAATTGTAGTTGCATAAGTGTCACACTGGGGTCGCAGAAACCCCAAAAAAAAAATGCCTAGTTTCTCTAAGAATTGGATGTTGTTTTGGCTGAATTTCATAATATGTAATTTATTCGGGATAATAACGAAAGGAGTAGAGCATTGAGTTCTTTGAGAGCATAGTTTATTGAGAAAAATAGGACAATGCATGAAAAGTACATATTTCTCAATTTTTTTTGTTATATGCATCAAATATAGGATCTTTCATGAATTTCACGTTCAAATTCATCATTTATCAATGCAGAGGGGTCTTTGAACTCTGAATTTGTCATTTCCTGCTGAAATGTCAAAATGGAGAGAATAATAAAGAACTTTTAGTTTCTCTGAGAATTGGATTTTTGTTTTGATTATTTTGATGATATTAAATCTTTTCAGTATGATAATAAAAAAAGTAAGTAAGCATTGAGTTTTTTTAAGAGCACAGATCATTGAAAAAATGGTCAATGCATAAAAAGTACATATTTTCCGAATCTTTCTTGTTCAATACATAAAATATATAAGATTTTTCATGAATTTCACGTTCAAGTTCATCATTTATCAATGCAGAAGGATCTTTGAATTCCGAAATAGTCATCTCCTGCTGGAATGTCAAAATGGAGAATAATAAAGAGCTTTTAGCTATGCTAATAAATCTAACGCAAACAGTCACACTGGGGTCTCAGAGACCCAAACGCGAAAAAATTCATAAATTATTACCCACTTACTTCAGCTATCATCAAAATACATATAGCACATACTGAAGACATTGCTAAACTAAATTTACGAGGTGGTCACATCGTACTATATCGACATTATGCTTGTGCAAAAGATAAAAATTGGAGCATGGGGTTTCTGTGCACTTCTAGGGTTAATTTAATAATGTAATGTATATGAGATGCAATTTTTGATATTTCATCCATAATTTCTGAACATTTTACAGTGGCTCGGGACAATTTCACAATGGCTGAAGCCACAGTGAAAAAATCTTGTCGCCGCCAGTGTTCACTACGTCATTCAATTTGTTTTAAGATGTATTAGTGCCAATTCACAATGTGCGTAAACGTAAGGAGTACGTAACCGTAAACATAAACGTAAAGTTGAACTACTGTATTCCAATGCCCGTGTTCACAATACACTTACGTATTTCTTACGTTTATGTATTGACATAAGAGCTACGTAATGAAAACGTAAAGTTGAGATAAATTCAACTTTATGTTATGTTTACGTACGAAACAACTAATAGCGCATGCGTAAACTTTAAACACATGTTTTCATCTGACAGTTGACAACACCCTAAATCGAAACGTGCTTTAAATATGATTGACATAGAATTATTCTTTAAAAAAAACAACAATTTCTTCCTCGTCTTAATATTTCTCTCGTTGGCGACTTTTATAACGCAGTTTCAATAATAATGAAACAATCGTAAGATCTTTTTCAGACATCATACAATAAAACAAAACATACTAAACTCTAAACTGTTAGAAGTGAAACCAAAGAAAAACAGTGAACACGAAACAGAATCGAAATCAACAGAATATTTGAAAATACATCAATAAACCTAATTTGTACCAACGTACAATGAAAAAAACACTTCATCTTAATATTTTACGTTACGACCACTGTGAACATACATAATTTCTTACGTTTTTATGTTTTTACGTACTTCTCATTGTGAATTGGCACTTACACACAAAAATAATTATTAAAACAGTCTAAATAAAAATAAAAATATAGCTGATGGTAAAGGTTAAATAAAGTTAGGTTGAATTTCTTCATGATTGAAGAAAACAAATATTTATTCTTGTTTCGTGCATGCAAATTTTTTGTTTTGCATTTCACGGTGATTGGCGAATAAAAATTTAAAATTCCAATGCACTTTTGAACGAGCGCTCTATAATTCAGAGTATATTTTGTGTTAGATTGTGCTGAAATTTTAATTCTATGTAAATCCTGTATACATTATTCATAGAAAATAACATTTATGTATTATAAACATTCGTTTTACTATAAAATTAAAGAAAGGTTGGAATTTTGGCGGTACCCAACCACCGTTTGACTTAAAAAGGATTTTTTGGCACATTTTTAATGCTTAATTAATTAGGTTAAGTGGATACGTTATCCTGAAACCCTATTTACATTCAGTACGGGTCACCGATTATTCCAGAATGATTTTAATTAACTTAATTGGAACTCAATTTTCACTTGGTTTAATAATTTCCTATTTCTCAACAACATTTCCTGATGTCGAAAAAAATTGGAAAGGTGGCTGTGACAGTCGGATCTTTACAATTAAATTTGAATTAAGATGTTGATAATGCGAAATAAATTGTTTATTAGCTCTAGGGTAAAAATACTATTTTCTAAATATGTACTGACCTCGTAATGTCCTCTTGACTGACGGCTCTCGGCGTGGAGGAAAGATGCAACGCTTGACTCGAAGCATGAAGAGATTCGCCATGGCTGAACGAGAGGTCTACTCTGTCAAGGGCTGAAGCATACAGAAAAAGACTGTTACGGAAATAGTAATCCATCGGAGACACTTTAAAAAATTCAATTCCGGATCTGATACACGATTCATGATCGGCGGAGGCTGATAAAGAACTGAACAAAAAGTTTTACATTGTGCGAACTTGTTTGAGGCTGTTCAGGATTGTTTTTATAATTTATTACTACAAAAAATATGAATATAATACTCACGAATAGGTGAATGCGACTTTTCCGAATTGGAAGTATGGAAGGCACTCTCAGGTTTGGCGACAATGAGCACAACGCGCTCTTGCGTCGCCTTGAGCGTCGCGACTGCATCTTCATGGGTCACGTTCTCTAGGTTTATGTCGCCCCTCTATAACAAACAAATGACAATCGTGTAAATGGACAGTTTCAAACGCTTGAATTCACAGCCCTGATGGTCATGAAAAAATCTATCCGCTTTCAGTATCTTACTTCGTAAGCTCCAAGCTCACTCGTGACTCGATTCAATTTAAAATTCAATTCTCATGCTGGCTTGCGCACAACACTTGACTTATCTCCGCCGGCACCGCTTCTGTTGCAAAATTCCTTCACTCGATTTTATTTCAAATTCTCGTATTCCATTAAAAAATGGAAGAATCATCTAGATGATGAAAACGCATTTTTGACAGCTCATAAATGCTTGTCACTTCAGAGATTTCGCAAATTACTATCTCTCACAATTACTGAGCTTGAAATCAAGCAGTTAGGGCAAACTTACGAAACAGCAGCTTCCATTTAGTACTACTTTCAAGTTGACTATTTGATAGGTACATAATTTATGCACGTCCAAACTCAAAAATACCTTTTAATCTTCATTGTTTAGTTATTGACTGACCATCTTCCACAATCACTAAGCTAGAATTAAAGCAATTTGTGAAAACCTACGGAATAGCAGCTTTTATTTGGTATCAGTTTCAAGTCTGTAAATAGTATAGTTGCTGAGAACTCAGCGTCACGCCAGCCAGCCAGCCAGCCAGCCAAAGTGAATATAATAGCACTTTTTTCCAAAAAATGCGCTAAAAAAGCGCTATTATATTCACTTTGGCTGGCTGGCTGGTTGGCGTGACGCTGAGTTCTAAGCAACTATACTATTTACAGACTTGAAACTGGTACTAAATAAAAGCTGCTATTTCGTAGGTTTGCACAAATTGTTCTAATTCAAGCTCAGTAATTGTGGAAGATTATATTATTCAATTACTTGTTTCAAGTGAAACGTTGCCCATAGATATATATGACATTAGGGATATGGCAACTGAAATTCATTGAAGTAGATACAAATTTAGTTACAACTTTCGCCGCGGGTGTCACTATTATTATGTACAGTTGTCAAATCTGTCCGGGATTCATTCAATGACTTGTTTGACGCGAATTTGAAGCTTATTAGAATGAATTATTTTTATTGGATGAAAATTTGTTTACTTTTGGTGTATTTTTTTTTATATAGCTTTGATAAAGATCAAATTATCATTTTAAGGTACAGCACTTGACCTCCTGTCAGTCAATAACTAAACAATGAAGATTGAAAGGTATCTTTTAGTTTGTACATGCATAAATTATGTACCTATCAAATAGTCAACTTGAAACTAGTACTAAATGGAAGCTGCTGTTTCGTAAGTTTGCCCAAACTGCTTGATTACAAGCTCAGTAATTGTGAGAGATGGTAATTTGTGAAATCTCTAAAGTAACAAGCATTCATGAGCTGTCAAGAATGCGCTTTCATCATCTAAAAAGCATTCAATTGTGAATCAGCATATAAATTAATATGTTGTATTTTCACCGAGAAATAATAACAAAAATGTTTCTCTTCCCGCTAGTTCACTTTTTATTTTTTTTCTTGGAGAATTCTTTTTCATAAGGACCTAATAATCCTGGTGATTATTTTCGCTCCGCTGTATTCCACTTTCTGTCGCCCTCTAAATTTTGTCTCTGTTGCTCTTACAGCCGCAATGAATGAGTAAAACGGAGACAGTGAAATAAATGTCTCAGAGGCTTTCAGCCATTTGAAATTCTAGTTGTTAGGAAAAAGTTATGTCCTGGCAAAATATAGCCGGCCATGAAACTTGCATGAAGACTTTGCACTACCTTTCATATCTGTTGGAAACTTGATTTATAATTCATTAAAGTTTTGGAGGATGTTAGAATAAAATAGGCTACCTACGATGATCCTAAATGTGGAAGTTCAAATAATTATTTATCTATATTCGCTATAACTGTAATCCTAGTTAGTATTCGATGTTCAATTGTCGGACGTGATTGACAGTTTATGGTTACTAGATGTTCGTTGGTTGCTTATGGTCATTCAAAGAGCGTTCCCGGAATGATGTTCACAAGACAACTATTCAATTATAAAGTGATACCTGTTTTAACTTAGTCATTTAAAGAGCGTTCCCGGAATGACGTTCACGAGATAACTATTCAATTATAAAGTGATATCTGTTTTAACAAACGGTCATTTTAGGAGCGTTCCTGGAATAACGTTCACGAGATAACTATTCAATTACAACGTGATATTTGTTCTGAATTATGGTCATTTAAAGAGCGTTCACGGAATGACGTTCACGAGATAACTATTCTATTAAGTGATACCTGTTCTAACTTATGGTCATTTAGAGGGCGTTCCCGGAATGACGTTTACCAGATAACTATTTAATTATAAAGTGATATCTGTTTGAACTTATAGTCATTCAAAAAGTGTTCCTGGAATGACGTTTACGAGATAACTATTCAATTATAAAGTGATACCTGTTCTAACTTATGGTCATTTAAAGAACGTTCCCGAAATAACGTTTAATTATAAAAAAGTATTTGTTCTGAATTATGGTCATTTAAAAAGCATTCCCGGAATGACGTTCACTACATGACTATTCAATTATAAAGTGATATCTGCTCCAACTTATAGTCATTTGAAGAGCGTTCCCTGAATGACTTTCAAGAAATAACTATTCAATTAGAGAGTGATACCTGTTCTAACTTATGGTCATTTAAAGAACGTTCCTGGAATGACGTTTAATTATAAAATTATATCTATTCTGGATTATGATCATTTAAAGAGCGTTCCCGGAATGACATTCACGAGATGACTATTCAATTATAAAATGATATCTGTTCTAACTTACGGTCATTTGTAGATCGTTCACGAGATAACTATTCAATTATGAAGTGATATCTGTTATGAATTATGATTAATCAAAGAGCGTTCCCGAAATGACGTTCACAAGATAACTATTCAATTATAAAGTGATATCTATTTTCACTTATAATCATTAAAAGAGCGTTTCCGGAATGACGTTCACGAAATAACTATTCAATTATAAAATTATATTTGTTTTTTCTTACAGTCATTTAAAAAACGTATGATTAACAGTCTATGGTTACTAGATGTTCGGTGGTTGCCAGGCATCAACTGTTAGACAACTGAATGTTGGCCCATTGTTGGATTAGGTATATAACAGCGTGATTTAGGATACGAATTACGAATAGAACACAATAAAATTTGTGACAATATTATTCTATGGCCATTTTGAATACAGTTGGAAGGATCCAATAAACTGGATCAGCGTTAGTCAAAGTGTGTAAGCCCAAAAAGAGAGGATGTTGAAATATAGACAATCTTTAAAATCACTTTGCCATCATCCTTGCAGATAAAGGATGTGGATATAAGGATTTTAAAAGTAGGTCTTGTAGGAATTGATTCTTTTCCTCTTGGAAATGAATTGACTATTGTTTTTACATGATAAATATTCTTTAATCATCTTAAATCACGCGATGCTTGTTTTCAAGGCGGAAGTTATTATTATGTCTGAAATGAGTTTTAAATTCAAGGCAAGTGAAATAATTATTGATATTTGTATACATACCGGCCCATCGCGTACGGCAACCAGTTTGTCACCAACGAGCAGCCGGCCATCAACTTGCGCGGCACCGCCGTCCATAATTTTCGTGACGTAGATGCCGTTATCACCGGGGATATGCTGGTTGCCGATGCCACCAGCAATACTAAAGCCAAGCCCCTTGTTTCCTTTTATAAGTTCGATTTCCATGAGCCTCATACTGCCGGGGGCACGCCGTCGTCTCACGCACTGCAACCACACACACATTCATGTTATATTATTTGAAACTTTTTCAAGTAGGACACGTTTTTCTAGAATTCTAGATCTAGAAATAGTAATTAAGGTATCAAGGGTGTTAAAAGGACAATAATGCCTGAGGTCAACAGTATACTTTCCGAGAGCTTCTGGCCCGAGGTGTGTACGTTGACCGTAGGAATTATTGTCTGTTCAACTCCCGTGGTGCCTTCAATGTTTAATGTCCGACTTTTGTTGTATTTCAATCAAAATTTTTAGCAATGTATGTACTGTCATTGTGATTTCTGTCAGAGAAATTACTCTAGTTACTTGCTGTAACTAATAATAAACTAGTCGGACATTAATTCAATAACTATACAGGAGTCACTTATTAGTAAAATGATTCGTGTTCTTGTTGAATGTTTTTGGAATAACGGTGAATGAGTGGCGAAGTATTTCGTTGGGTAATTAGGAACAAAATGTTTTTAAATATATAATTATTCAAGAATTTGGAGCACAACCAACAACAGTTACTTTTGTTACCAAGTATTACACACCAATTTGACGGTATTCCCCGCCTTTTTCAAGGCATCAACAGCAGTGGCGTGTGGCACATCGACTACTGGCACTTCATTAACGCTAAGTATACTATCGTTAACTTGAAGTCGTCCGTCAGCCGAAGCAGCGCCTCCAGGGATCAACTTGGTGATGTAGATGGCGCTATCGTCCCCCACGTGAGGGTTGTCCGTTCCACCAGCAATACTGAAACCAAGACCAGCTCCACCGCGTTCCAGGATAATCTCTTCGTACTCCCATTCATCATCTCCGTTCACCTGGAACATAAAATGAAAAAAAAAAAAACTCAAAAAATGATTTCTAGTGACTTTAATTTATTATATCCTTGCATTAAATCGAAGAATGTACTTAAATTGAATTGTATGCATTTTTCAGTGACCTCCAAACAAGTACATTGTATAAATAATGTTCTGTGAATAGTATCATAATAAATGTGCTATAAAAAACACTATAATTACTAAATTATTATTTATAAAATTCGTTTACATTATTATTTATTTAAATTCATTATTTAGCCAATAATTTATTGTAACAGTAATCCTACAATGTTCAATTGTGGACGTGATTGAAAACCTATCGTTACTAGATGTTCGGTGGTTGCCAGGCATCAACTGTTAAACAATTGAATGTTGGTTCATTATTGGATTAGGTATATAAGAGATATTTTGTTTAGAAAATAAATATTATCACTGTAATCTGTTTTAACCAATTAATCACAATAAAATTTGTGACAATAGTGTAACAAACACTTCCAAGTTGGCGCAATTTTTGAATTTTCTAGTTTTACTGACTATTTTTCCAACAAATTATTGGTTCTAGGTCTTATTGGTCTTCTTTTTATGAAAGAGTGTTCAATTGAGATATTGAAACAATGAATCACGAAAAAAAATTGAAATGCCAAAATAGAGAAATGAATTCAACAATCAGAATTCATGGCAAAGGTTCAAAATATTAGCAGTAAACTTGACTATAGTTTTATTTGGACGTTTCGGCACCGAAACGGCCCTCCATAAACAGCTTATGTGGAAGTTGGAATATTATCTATCACATTGTTGGTTGAATTTTAAGTTATTTTATAGAAATAACATCAAAATTTAAACGTTAAAACCAGGTAAAAAACATCAAACAATGAGTACGTTCCACTAGGGGTACATTCCACTAGACGATCGCAAAGCTCATGTCGCCTCAACAATCGTTCCACAAGACGATCTTGACGTTAACGATAAATACATCATAGATGACGTCATTGATCTCGACTACTTCAAGCTCACAACACCTCGCGATTGGAAGGTGGGTCGTTCATTTTTGCAGAAATCGCCAAGAAATTTAAATTAAATTTGTACTTTCGATTCCAAGTTATGTCAATTGATTCAAGATTTTCCATTTGTCAATATGACAGATAATTTCATGGTCTCTCATTATCATTATTTATTATTTAAGAGCGAGTAATTTACAGAGGCATATTGGATTCATCCCATTCGTATATCCTTTTTGCTACAGGTTAGTTTATAGATATTAATGATACAAGTTTGGTATAGCCGTTGTAATGAAACGTGTGTGATGTTAAATCACGAGGCGTCTAGCCGAGTGTTTTTATCACTCAAGTTTCATTACACTAGCTGTATCAAACGTGTATCATTCAATATTTTATCTACGACGGCCTTAATTAATGCTGAACTAGATTTTTTCATTTGATGTTTGACATTCGAAAAACATTTAGTGTAAAATTTATAGCTTGATCAAGTAGCATTTTATTCATTGTTATGGCAACTATTTGTTTGTTTGACAGCTGTCAAAGTTGTGAAGAAAATAATAGTATATTATTATACGAGCATATAATGAGGGCTATTATTCACGAAGGTTAAGTTTATGTCACGAGCGTAGCGAGTGGCATAATTAACCTGAGTGAATCATAGCTTATTATATGTGAGTAGAATACTATACTTTGTCCACGACTACTATTGACTTTAATTCCATAAGGTTTTTTTTAAACAAGTTTTTGAATGTTTCTAATTTCTTACCTTCATTGCAAGATATTTTTCATCACAGGCTTGAATAAGAAATTAATAAATTTTTTCGGAAGGAAATGTATTAGCTTTTTTCGGACGAAAGCCCTGAGATCTCCGTTTTGAAAGTGACCGCAGTTTTGCCTAGTCTTATATCGACTCCTTGATTTATATTAAGCGTACTCCTAAGCATAGAGCAAAGTGTCCATAATATGGATGATTCATATTTTGCAGCTAATTCCGTAAAATATGCCAGTAAAACTGACCCTGAAAATAAATTGGTTTTCTTGGTCGCCCTTCAATCCTTAAAGGTATTGTACACAAGAATGTAAAGATTTCGGGATTTCTCAGGCAACAAATTCAGGGAGGTGACTTTTGCAGCTTCTGTTATCTCCGGTGTAGTACAAGTAGACAATATCTCTTTCTCACTATCAATTTAAATTTTTTACGTATTCTGGATCGAAATTATGACGTTTTCAAATTGACAACAATTTATGCTTCGCTTGTCATGTCATATCAATGGCTTACTTGATATAGTTTATTTAATGTCAACTTTTTTCTTCAAGAGCATTAAAAAATAGATTAAAGTAATATTTAAACAATATTTTTGTGGTTTGTATAAAGTTAGCTAATCAAAGTGCATGGTTATTGCCTAGACGTACTGAAAAATGCTTGCCAGATTCATAATATATACCGCGTGCCCTAGGAATTCTATACCCGTGAATAATGATTATTCACTGCTATTATTCACTATGTGAAAAATGACTATCGTTTTGCTTCAGAAAACTCATTTATAAGGTATATATTATGAGGTAGTCGTGGACAAACATATTTAATTGTGAAAATTTTGTCGTAAATGTTTATAAAACATGAATTTATGTGTGTGTATTAATAGTTATTTATAATAAAAGAATCTTAAAATTTGATACAATTTCTATTTTTATTATTATGAAATTCATAATGGCACGCAAATTAGTGGGCGAATCACCTATTAGCGCACCGTCGTAGATAAATTATTATAGTTTTAATGCAGATTGAAGGACCCAAATATGGATTGAGAAAAAAATTTTTTAGGTATTGAAGTCCACTTAATTTTATTCATGTTATTATTCAATTTTTGGACGTTTCGGATGTGCACCCATCCATCTTCAGCGTTCTTACAACTATGCTGTAAACAAGGTTATAAGATTGTAATATTTCATAAGAACGCTGAAGATAGATGGGTGCACATCTGAAACGTCCAAAAATTGAATAGTAACATGAATAAAATTAAGTGGACTTCAATACCTAAAAAATTTTTTTCATAAATTATTATAATGTTTGACTAGAGTTCATTATTGTTGTTATAATATTACTGATTCTAGAGTTATTACCACGGTCTTATACACAGGTCTTGACACTCGTCAGTTTTGGGGGTACCCCTTATTGAAGCAGTTTACTAGTTATTAAAACTAACACATACGGCGTAATGATCGAGAAGATTATTGTGAGAAAGAAACAGAGAATGTGCATTAGAAAGAGAAGAAACAGCAAGTCTAAACGTCAAACGTCAAAAAATATAAATAAATATACAGACTTTAAACAAAAAAAACTTTTTAATTTGAAATTTCAAGTTGGAATACATAAAAGTGCCCCTAAATTTTCATTGAATTATTATTGTAAGTAAATTTATGGTTATTAACTACAAAATATAAAATGTTCCCACCTTTTCAGTGATTCTTTATTATTGGAGACTTTGAGAATTGAACGCTTTAGTCTTTAGTCCAAGGTGTTTTGCCTTGTTTTACATTGTGGTACAAGACAACAATCAGGCATATTGATTGAGTTGTACTCCCAATTATTTATTGATTCGCAGTTAATTACTCAATATGAAGTATTGGAACAACAAACAATTTTCCTAGTAACAGCAAGTAACTAGAGTAATTTCTCTGACAGAAATCACAATGAAAGAGCAGACATGCCAAAAATTTTGATTGAAATAGTACAAAAGTCGGACATTTAACATTGAAGGTACCACGGGAGTTGTACGGATGATAATGCCTACGGTCAACGTACACACCTCGGGCCGGAGGCCCTAGGAAAGTACACTGTTGACCTCAGGCATTATTGTGGTTTTAACACCCTTTATAACCTTAATTACTATAATTTCCACATGAGCTGATTATGGAGGACCATTTTGACGTCAAAACGTCCAAATAAAACTAAATTCAAGCTTACTAATTCATTGTTTTAATATTTCATTTGAACACTGTTATATATAAAAGAAATTAATAATTTGTTGAAAACAATAGTCAGTAAAACTTGGAAGTACAAAAATTTATGGACTTAATTTGGCCAGGTACTTTAAGTCGAAGATACAGTAAGTGCCAATTCACAATGTGCGTAAACGTAAGGAGTACGTAACCGTAAACATAAACATAAAGTTGAACTACTGTATTTCAATGCCCGTGTTCACAATACTCTTACGTATTTCTTACGTTTATGTATTGACATAAGAGCTACGTAATGAAAACGTAAAGTTGAGATAAATTCAATTTCATGTTATGTTTACGTATGAAACAACTAATAGCGCATGCGTCAACTTCAAACACATGTTTTCATCTGACAGTTGACAACACCCTGAATCGAAACATGCTTTAAATATGATTGACATAGAATTATTAATACAAAAAACAATAATTTTTTTCTCGTCTTAATATTTCTCATGTTGGCGCCTTTTATAACGCAGTTTCAATAATAATGAAACAATCAATAAGATCTTTTTCAGACATCATACAATAAAAAAAAAAACTAAGCTCCAAACTGTTAAAAGTGAAACCAAAGAAAAACAGTAAACACGAAACACGAAACAATTTTGATATTTTACGTTACGACCACTGCGAACGTACATAATTTCTTACGTTTATGTTTTTACGTACTCCTTATGTTTACGCACATTGTGAATTGGCACTAAGGGACAGTAAATAATAATAAATAGAAAATAGTCAGAAATGAATAAGAAGCGGTTGAAATGAATAGCAATAGCAAAAAAGTTTATGGCTGTTCAAGCTAATCACTAATCTACTAATTCTTTTGTTTTCAAGTGGTGGTGCTTCGCACCCAACTAGCGAGCGGGCTTTGCCCGCTACTTGTTAATAAATCAGTAGCAAAATTTACAATGAAAAAAATGTTTCACTACTATTTAAACGATTTTCAATGAAATAGCGGATATTTTGCTTAGTTTAGCTAATTGAATAATTATTATTATTAAAAAAACTGGGCTGTTTCTTCAAACAGCCTATGAGTAATAGTAACAAAAATAGCAAGACGTGGTTTACCGCCGATTCTGATTTTGTGTATGATGCCACGTTTGTTATAAATAGATTTACAAGACAAAGATGAGAAATTCGAATTGTAATAATTTCCTGATTTGTACGCTTGTAAAAAAGTATGACGATTAAAATGTAAATTTTGAAATTTGATTAAAGCACTAATCTAGTTAAAATTGATAAATTTCAGTCACGTTTCGATTGGGCTCGCCTGTTAATTACAGTTGTTTTATTGGTACTGAGACAATGAATTATCGGGAATAATTTCATGGCTTTATTTTGTTATTAGTTATTAGTTACCCCTAATTCAAATGAATTCTTGGAGTTTTTTCGCCTGATTCCACACCCCATCACAAATCTTATAAAAATACACAAAAACTTTTAATGTTTAAATGGCCCTAGGGGCCTTGATTCCTTATAATCAATGACAGTTCAGTATTCGCGAAAGGCGGTCAGGTTGGTTTAGAACTCGCGCGAAAATCTAACTGAATGTGAAATGCATGCGAGTATACTCATCTCGCTCAGATACAGTTAGAGATGAAAGTGTCTCTCAAACTTTTTTGGGAAGCATAAATTAATGATACAAGTTTGATACAGCCGTTGTAATGAAACGTGTGTGATTTTAAATCACGAGGCGATTAGCCGAGTGTTTTTATCACTCAAGTTGCATTACACTAGCTGTATCAAACGTGTATCATTCAATATTTTATCTACAACGGCCTTAATTGCTGCTGAATTAGATTTTTTCATTTGATGTTTGACATTCGAAAAACATTTAGTGTAAAATTCATAGCTTGATCAAGTAACATTTTATTCATTGTTATGGCAACTATTTGTTTGTTTGCTGTCAAAGTTATAAGGAAAATAAACATATCTAATTGTAAAAATCTTGTCGTAAATGTTTATAAAACATAAATTCATGTGTGTGTATTAATAGTTATTTATAATTTAAAAAACTTAAAATTTGATTATAACTTTGATGCGTTTACAATCCCTAATACATAGCTGTTAAGTTTGTAATGTTTCGGAGGATATTTGTTGAGAAAACTATTTAATTTGCATTGCAGGAATACCTCAGTGTAATAAAACACTCATTGTGTTTCTAGTTAAAGAGAAAATGCAATTCGCAACGAAAATTGTGCAGTGCAAGGAAGTAACTTACGTGTTTGGTATCTGTGGAGCCCAATAGGGGTGTGTGAGCCTGAAACAAATAGAAATACATATTAGAGAGGTGACAGGTGCTGTAAAGATTGCATTATTACTTTAAGAGTGCAAGTGCGTGCCGGGAGTTTAGAAGACTTGAAGGGAAGAAGGATTTCCGTTAAATAATATTTTTTTTTTTTTTAGTTAGAATGGTTCTAATAAAATAAAAATGAACATTAGTTGAAGCAGCAGAAGAAAAGCGCTCGCGAGGATAATTAGACCAAGTAATTAACTTCTCTTGAAGTTGTAACGATGTTGAAAAATGATGCCACTTTGACAATGCTAATTAAAGCTTTCATTTCGTGCTTCCTTATTATTATCATCCTAAGGTAAATCAAGCAGACAAGGCCTTTGTATTTCACAACATAAAACAAAAAATGGTGGCAGTTGAGGCCAAATATCGCATACAGCACCAGGTGTGTATAATGCACAATTTAGAACTCGTTATAATCATTAATCACAAGGAAACATAACCGTAAGCTGGAACGCTGCTATTTTTACCTCCCGGTACTGACAGGCTGCAAGATATTGCATTCATAAAAAATAACTACACTGATTTGAATTCTTACACGTCCATATTATAGAAAAAGATTCAACCAACAGTAGATTTATTTGTTACACCGAATAAAGCACCTTAAGCTTTTAGAATATCAGAAACGAAAATTTAATTCCAAATTGTTTCGCTTTGCAAATAAGTCCATTAATTTCAATGAAAGTTGTATCCTACGAACATTATTCTCTGTTATTTGGTGTAATTAGATTACCATATAATATTCGCCAGTATTATTCAGAATGCATCAACACCACAAACTCCATTTTAAATGGTACCAATGGTTCTAAAGGGTTGCAACAAATTCCCGATAAGCTAGAGACTTGTAATCAAATTTCAGCTACTTCTAGGTAACTAATGCGTCCAAACTTTCAAACAAGTTCAGTAGCCAATGACAATATAATATTCAATCATTTATAAAACGTTTCAACTTCTGTGAATATGAATATAATAGCATGAAGACAAGTGTACTTAATGACGTATAGTGGATAGGCTGCGTGCTTTGTTAGCTTATGGTGACAGTGGAATAAACGACTTGGACTTTCTTAATAACTTTTTTCCGAATTCTCATCTTTTTTTAGCATTTTTAATCCCCTATAATTCACTGTTCGGGTACATTTGGATATATATAATCAAACATAAAATCTCATCGTTCCACAGTTAATCGTTTTGGATTTACCCAAGAGATTCTAAGAATCTGTCAAGTAAAACGCGCTTGCAGCCAAGTCGGTTGCTATGGAAACAGTAGGCCATTATTCTTATACTACAACATTCCTAAATATTGATTTCCAAAATTCAACGACTACCAACAGATCTGATTTTATGCGCAAAATTAAAAAATAAATTCCTACTGAAGTGCACTTACGGTTCAGTCTATTATTATGAAAATAGTAGGCAATCATTCAGATGCTACAGCAGACTGAAATACCAAAATTTCAATATTCTACACCTGATTGTTTCGAATTTATGCGAAAAATTCCATAAGACTGTCAAGTAAAGTGCACTTCCGGCTCGGTGGATCTCAATAAAAATAGGATATGAGCATCCAGACGGTATAATCATCCTAAATACTGAATTCTAACAATCTACGTTCAATCGTTTTGGATTGATGCGGAAAATTCAAAAAATGTTTCGAATAAAGTGCTCTTCCGGCTTAGTCGATAGCAATCATAATGCAAGGTGTACAACTAGATATTATAAAAGTGCCTAATACAAAATTTAAATATTCTACGACTGATTGTTTAGAATTTATGCGGAAAATTCAAAAAGTCTGTCATATAAAGTGCACTTCCGGCTCAGCCGATTGTTACAACAATAGAAGATGACTATTTAGATGCTACAGCAATTCCAAATGCTGAATTCCAGTATCCTATGGCTGATCATTCTGGATTTATGCGGAAAATTGAAAAAAAGTTTCAAGGAAAGTGCACTTCCGGTTTAGCCGATTGCAATCATAATGCGAGATGTACAATAAAATGTTATAGAAGTTCTTTATACTTGTTACTTTGTACAAGTAAGTAAAAAGTATGCCCCGTTAATTGATCTATTGAACAAATTAAATATTATAGTTTATATTTCAGAAAATATTTAAAATCAATTACCAAATTCAGTTTGATACATTTGTAGGTTATATTTTCTGTTCTTCAAGAATTCATGTGGCAATATTTTCAATTGAATTATTATACTTTAGAATTGCATTTCATTTAATATTTCACGTTTTCTTCAAATAAATCGTTGAATAATTGTCTTTTTATGTTTGAGAACCAACGATAATGAAGTAAGTTGAGAACAGCAACAATTTTTTAAGTTGCTCATAGATGGCAGTACAGACTGGCACAGATTCTGACTGTATTCAGACCATTTAAATCAGCTGATTCAATTGCAATGAGCTTGTGCAGACAATCTAATGTTTAAGAAATCCCTAAAAAGACATCAAATTCCTAAACAATGTTATATAAATACGACTAATAGACCCAATTGTTGATTTCAGCGACAAAGGGAGTAGCGAGATGAGAATGGTGTAGCGGCATCCAAGCAGTTTTGAGTTGCAACTGTTAAAACCTTGTTAGAAATGTTAAAAAAATCATCTAGATGATGAAAGCGCATTTTTGACAGCTCATGGATGCTTGTTACTTCAGAGATTTCGCAAATTACCATCTCCCACAATTACTGAGCTTGAAATCAAGCTTACGAAACAGCAGCTTCCATTTAGTACTAGTTTCAAGTTGACTATTTGATAGGTACATAATTTATGCATGTACAAACTCAAAAATACCTTTTAATCTTCATTGTTTAGTTATTGACTGACGGGAGGTCAAGTGCTGTACCTTAAAATAATAATTTGATCTTTATCAAAGCTATATAAAAAAATACACCAAAAGTAAACAAATTTTCATCCAATAAAAATAATTCATTCTAATAAGCTTTAAATTCGCGTCAAACAAGTCATTGAATGAATCCCGGACAGATTTGACAACTGTACATAATAATAGTGACACCCTCGGCTAAAGTTGTAACTAAATTTTTATCTACTTGAATAAACTTTAATTGCCATATCCCTAATGTCATATATATATATATATATATATATATATATACATCACGCTATCTATCGTGCGTCCTTTCATAATCAAAGCATCGGGCGTCCACCAGATCTACTGCGTATATTGAAATTTTTGTTCGTGTATATACGGTTTTTCGTGACGTAGAATTCAGCTATCACTTTTATACACTAGCTCATTCCAATCACAACTTTCATTTTAATATCTGTTCAGCTCCCTTTTACAAAGAAGTTATCCAACGTCCTCCTATATACTGCAAGTTTCATTTCATGCACTAATTGCATCACATGCGACGTCCGACAGTGTTGCCTGTTTCTAGTCTTGGATATCATGTATCATGACCGCCAATTCAGTTGAAGATAGACAGAAGCGGTACGAACTGAATGTGCAGGTTATTGATAAATAAGAGAATCAAGTTATGCTATCAGGAAGTTTTTTGATATATAAGCTGACTAAATTCATATGAATTTGAAAATAGTTTTCTACTACTTTCAAAATGATAGAAACTACTTAAATTCAAATAATACTTTTCGTATCTTTCATGCTTGGCTCAAAAAATAATAGAATTCACGTCTACAATGAGTAAAATTCAACTAATCAATAACAACCCAAAATTGCATAGCAATGAATGATTGAAAATCACTTATATTTTTTTTTTTTTTTTGTAAAAAGTAAAATAAGATTCAATATTCTTCTTCTTTCTAGACTGTGTGTTTTTTGGCAATTACTCCGTAGAATCAGTGCTTCAATTAAACTAAAATACATCTATATCATATGACTCTTATGCCCAGTTTCACCACCGTCACTTAACTTTAAGTAGAGTTTAATATCTATGGCATATCTATGACATCACGTGACTTACTTGTATATCATTGGATATATATATATATATATATAATCAGACACAAAATCTCATCGTACCACGGCTAATCGTTTTGGATTTATACAAAAGAATTAAAAAATCTATCAAGTAAAATGCGCTTTTAGCATAGTCGGTTGCTATGGAAACAATAGATCAACATCCTTATGCTACAATATTAATAAATACTGATTTCCAAGATTCTACGGCTAACAGTTCTAAATTTATGCGCAAAATTGAAAAATAAATTTCCACTGAAGTGCACTTCCGGTTCAGTCTATTGTTATAAAAATAGTGGGCGATCATTCAGGTGCTACGTCAGGCTGAAATACCAAATTTCAATACTCTATACTCCACAGCCTATCAGACTCTCAAGTAAAGTGCACTTCCGGCACAGTCGATCTCAATGAAAATAGGATATGAGTACTTAAACGGTACTATCGTCTTAAATACTGAATTTTAACATTTTATGTTCAATTGTTTCATATTTATGCGGAAAATTAAAAAAAAAATGGAGTAAAGTGAATTTCCGGTACAGATTATTGCAATCATGATGCGAGGTGCATAACTAAATGTTAAAGAAGTGCTTAATACAAAATTTCAGTATTCTACAATTAATTGTTTATGAGGAAAATTCGAAAATTCTGTTATATAAAGTGCACTTCCGACTAAGCTAGAAGATTTCAATTCCGATCGTACAGCAATTTCAATTATTGAATTTCAGTATCCTACGGCTTATCATTCCGGATTTATGCGGAAAATTCCAAGAAAAGTTTCAAGTAAAGGGCACTTCCGGTACAGATGATTGCAACCATCATGCGCAAGACCCTATACCAATCTTGAATACGGAATTTCGGCAGGGTTTTGAGATTTGCGAGTTACGCACATACATTCGTACCGACATCAAGCCAAAAATAGTCAAAATTAAGTCAGAAATTCTCAAAACGGATATATCCATCAGAATCTGGATATATGAATTTTGTCGGTTTCACAATACTTCCTTGTACTTCCTTGTACTTTGTACAGTATAGCAAAAATTATGTTGGGACAGATGACATTTTAGGTATTCATTTCTAGCTTTGCGTTTGACTTTTTATAATTTTGAAAGTATCTTCTGAGATATTGCTGAGTTCCAAAAATCTTGTTAGAGAAAGTATAGTCCACAAAGAATTTGGAATAGCATATTCCACACTCGCGAACCGTAGTCATCGCCTTCGTCTCACATTACAAACTTGTTGCAGAATATATTATTATTATATACAAAGTATTTATATAAATATTACCAATATATTCCAACGAAAAGTATAATATATTTATGTTTCTGTCTTGTTCATGGAATAGGGTAATTTTTACTACTCAGTTTGTAATTGATTTATTCTTTCAAACATTTCATTTCAGATATTATTTCGAAGATGATCCACTTATAGTACTTTCCATTTCCCCGATCTATATATTCAATATGGAAAGTATTGTAATTGTGTTTTTTTGACAGTTCGAGATTTTGATAAATCTTCACGGTTTGGACCCTTACTGAACCAAAAAAACATAATTTAAAGAATAGTCGGTCGATCTGTCTGAAAACACAATAACTTTAGAATGCGTAAGAATTTCTGACTGAAATTTTATATTCAATCTTTTTAATAAAAAGCCAGGTTTGAGTTCGTAAATGAGCTTATTTCAACCAGTGGTATCAAGACTTTATTGATGCGTTTATTTTATGGACAGTGGTATCTATCATGAAATGTGGAAACAAATCGAATTGATCCCTGAATAATTTGGCATAGCACTTACCCAAAACATTCTTCAAAATTAATAGTGGCTCATTTGTTAATATTAAAATTTGCTCCATTATAAAATTCGTTATATTTTTCTGAAGCAAAGAAATAATTAGAATCAAAATGTGAAATTAGATATATTTTCATATATATTTGGACATCCCATACAAACGTTCGTCAATTGTTGTTCGAAAATAAGTCATTTGGTTTTATCGTGTCTGGTATCGAATTGTAGCTCCTGCGGAAATAATCCCAGTAACAGTGTCAAAAATAATATTCAAACGATTGTCAATTATTTTCCAAAAGTTATTTAAATGATGTCTAGTTTAGTATCGGTTTTGAGCCTCTAGTCAGAAATTCTAACGCATTCTAAAGTTATCGTGTTTTCAGACAGACCGACAGACAGATCAACCGACTATTCTTTAAATTAAGTTTTCTTGGTTCAGTAGGGTCCAAAACGTGAGGATTCATCAAAATCTCGAACTGTCAAAAGAAACACGATCACAACACTTTCCATATTATATATAGGCCGGAGAAATAAAAAGTAAACTATATGTGGATCATCTTCGAAATTATATCTGAAATAAAATGTATGAAGGAATAAATCAAATACAAACTGAGCAATAAAAATTACCATATGTCCAGTTCCATGAACAAGACAAAAAGATAAGCCTGAAAGAAATCCAAAGTAAATCAATTTCTCGATTTTTGATTGTTTTTTTTACATTTCAACCAGATAATACCAATTTTGGAGTCAACTAAAGCAACTGGACATGGAACATGGCTAGAGTAAAATGAAATAGTTATTTCATGTTTCATGTAACCGTCATCTGTCACTTTGACGACAGCTGTCACTTTGACAACGACAGCTGTCACTTTGAAATATCCATTTGATTGATACAATACTCTGAATTCATGATACAGCTCAGAAACTAACCATCTAATTTATGGTCGAGGAAGTACTGTGTGGCCACAACAGATTTTTTATGAATTTAGATTCTATAGTTTTACAAAATAAAAATCTTGACAAACGTGATCTATTCATCTAAAACCATTAATATTTGAAGTCTCTTCTCTCTAAATATGATTTTTTACTATCAATATTATATTTATTCACTTGATCATATTTTCAAAATTCCAATGTACATGATTCTATAATACACATTTCAAATATTTACTTTTTCAAAAGTGACTCACACAACTACGAAAACAAATACGCTGAAAACAAATTATGTATTTATAATAATAAGCATAATATATTGATTTTGGGTTCAAGAAAATTATGTTTTGTTCTATCTTGAAACTTAATTCATTCGTTTATCATTTACACCTAAATTAAATTCATAAATTTGATTACTTATAATGTTTCAATTATAGGAGTTTCGCTTCACAAAATTATAATCTGGTATTGCAAGTTAAAAACATCGTTGCCACTTCTTCGGAGTTCGGGTTGTTGAAGCAATGAAAGTTGAATATACAGTTCTAATATACACTTAATTTTAATAGCGAACCTAGCGGAATTATGTCGAACTAAGCTCTCTGGATAACTTTCATAATGAAGTCTTCGAACGTCCATCTAAATTTTTTATTTTGAACTCTTACTCTTAGACTGTCACTTTTCTTCATATAGGCACACGTAGAAATGTTTTTATGCTAACTTATCTAACATTTTGTCTGAAAACCATAGAGTTTCGATGATTGTATTAAGAGTTATTAGAGTTTTAAGGGTTTGTCATCCGACGTCCATATACGGGACGCACAATAACACCCGGACGTTCGGTGTAATGTAAAACGCCAATACATGGACGCAGGATTGATAGCGGGATATATATATATATATATATATATATATATATATATATATATATATATATATATATATATATATATATATATATATATATATATATATATATATATATATATATATATATATATATATATATATATATATATATATATATATATATATATATATATATATATATATATATATATTGAATAATTTAATCTTCCACAATCACTGAGCTTGAATTAAAGCAACTTGTGCAAATCTACGAAACAGCAGCTTTCATTTAGTACCAGTTTTAAGTCTGTAAATAGTATAGTTGCTGAGAACTCAGCATCACACCAGCCAGCCAGCCAAAGTGAATATAATAGCGCTTTTTTTTCCAAAAAATGCGCTAAAAAGGATTTTGCAACAGGGCCGGAATAAGGAAAGTTTATTTGAAAGCTCCATGTTTTGGTTGGTAGAGTATGAAATTAAGAAGTTAGGTAGACAATAAAGAAAGAATAATTTTTTCGACAGAGTTGGATTAAGGTGGCACAGAGAGGACTATATTTTATTTTAGGTGTCAACGGAATATTAGAAAATACGAATTACACTGAATTTTTGCAGATAAGTAGTTTGTGGGGAACAAAGGTCATTTGATTAAGGATTTTGCGACAGGGCCGGATTAAAGAAGTATGAAGGGGATTGCAAGTTCGTAAGAAAGTTCTATTTCTTTGCTGTTATGTATATATATATATATATATATATATATATATATATATATATATATATATATATATATATATATATATATATATATATATATAAAAGCATTTTCAATGGTAATCAGAGAGTGTAATTGAAATTACGTTTCTGTTAGAGACAAATATGAAAATGTCGCAATTAGAACTTAAATTCGCACAATCCAATTCAAATTAAAGTTTGCAACTTCGCTAATTGATACAAACGCATACACCATTTGACATCCAGTATTTCGTAATGCGATTTGCGGTATATCCATCAAATCCGGTACAGCGATTGCTTCAGGCGTCTGGGTACCATGTAAGAATACAAAATAGTAGTATGTAAATTAATAAACAAATCTTACAGGATAATCTCATTGCAAATGCTGTCTGTATCCGTTTGATTAAATCCAGCAATTGTTACATTAGCAATGGCCTGTTGCCAAGCAACCAGGCACAACAAATAGGCGTTGGTGAATAACTGGAGAATTAATCGCATCAAACAGCGGCGCAATTCCAATTACAGATAGATAGTTGGGCGTTAAAGGCGGCAGGTGATAAATACAGTGTGCACTCCGACCTCCGGCATCCGTGTCTCTAACTAATGGTCATCGTTTGTTCCGGTGGTGGGCCTTGGAAACCCTTACAGGATTAATGTCATTCATATTTATTTAGGAAATTTATTACACATAAAGAAGTATTTTATTGATTGAGACTGCTCGGAAGTCACCGGAAATCTCTTTAGACAGATCCAGCTACTGTTTCGGTACTTGAACAGTGAACGGTAAATGAATTGAAACCGCATTGTTTGTTATTGTCACAGCACTCTGTCGCTGCATTTCTAGCGGTTTATTTTATCACAGTGGGGCGAACAAATTACCAAATTTCCTGTGTTTGTTCCTGCTGTATATTTTTCTAAACCACTGTGAGCGCCACCAGTGGCGTGCTGTCCATATGTGCAGAGTGTGCACTGCACACCCTATGAAAATATTAGAAATTACGTAAATAAAATTAATTTAATGGTTCCTTGAATACTTCATTTTATTTCACAAATTTTCATTATAAAATCAGAGAAAGAGCGTATTTTATCTATTTATGCAAACAGAAATACGGGCGCGCCTCGCGGGCCACTCTGCTATATATTTGAAACGAATGTCGACGCTTGAGGTGCAGATTTCTCACCTGCACGGCGAGCGAGGTCTGTTTAGCATAGTCAGTATTAGAAAAGTGAAGGAATAGAGTCTGACAGAGAAAAAGCATACCGAAATTAGCGATCTCCTATCGCTCGTTCTCTCTCGCTGGGTGCAGGCAGACTTTCTGCACCTGGAGCTGAATATTCAACGTTTAGCTGAGTTCTTTTTGAAACGCCTTTCATTAGTTTGTTTTGAAATAGTTGAAATATTGTTATTCGTTATTTAAGACAACAATATTAGGTAAACACTTATTTTATACGTTTCTTAAATTATTTATTTTTGTGAAATTATCATTTGTAGAATGACAACTGAAAATAGATCTATAATTTGTGATCTACTGGAAAATCCTTTTTCACGTCGTGATGTCGGACCAAAAAATGAGATTATGAAAAAAAGACCAACGCCAGACATAAAATTCACTCAAAATATAAAAATTAAAGGCCAGCAGTCCGTGCGACATTTTCAAATAAAAATATAAGAAAAATTTAAATGGATTGCTGGTTGTTGCGAGTAAAATAAGCTGTATTGTTGGCCATGTATACATCCCCTTTCTCACCACCGACTGTGCACAGCTATCACATAAAAAATAATTATATACATGAGTATATAATGGGTCAAAGTGACATTGGGACATTCAATTAATTATCATTTTAATTACTTAAATTAATTATCCTACTGACCCTACTAACCTACACATTAAGCCACATATGTGTTACATACAGGCCTAATTATACACAATTCGTCCATTCATTTTACATCTCCATTGGAGAACAAGCATTAATTGCGGTTACTAGATGTTCGGTGGTTGCCAGGCATCACCTGCTAGACAATTGAATATTGGCCTATTGTTGGATTAGGTATATAAGAGCGTGAGCCAGGAGTGAATTATTCACAATAAAGTTTGAGACACTATATATTTTATTTGAGTAATTGATGAAGGGTATTTTTATTTGCCAGCAGTGAAGACGGAAATTTTGTTAAGAAAATGAGTTGTGCTGAATTTGTTCTCAAATATTTGTTTGCTATTTTGTTTGGAGTTCTTATATCCCAGAAGGCTGAACGCCACAAAAATCGACAAAAATAGTTGGAAAGTTTTGTACCTTTTTGCCTGTTTTCGAAAGTATTGTTGAGGAAAGCAGCTCCACAAGGAATAGATTTAATTTCTCAATCTGAATGCCAAAAACTGGGATGACCAACAAGAGACTAACATGTTTTACGAATTTTGTCAATGACTGAACAATTTAACTAGTTTCTTTAATTGGCATAAAATACAAGAGCAAGGGAGGAGGAACACTAAACAGCTACAGCCAGCATCGCTTCCAGGTTGTTTTATTAAAATGTATGCGACGGTTCGTTCGACGATTTCCCGCGGGACGCGCTATTTCCAACCAACACCAGGAGACGGACTCGCCCAAGGGAACGCTGATTGGATTGTGACTCGTTACTGTCATTTTTGAATCAATATCCGAAACATGATGCCATAAATTCCATCATAAATCTATATATTAATAAGTGAAAATAAAACTTTGTATCCTTTTTGACGCATATTGCGCGCACGAAGGAATGTGAAATTTGGTATACTTGAAGTTTATATGGAGTAGTGCAGACAGGGAAGGTAAATCGATGCAAATAAATAAAAACTGGACATCACTCGGCGAAGATAAATTATATCGTAGATTGGAGAATGCAATTTCACATGTGAGTGCATCCAGCGATTTAACTACTAAATCAATTACATATAAGAAGCGCAACTACACTTGATATACCCATGATAATCAATCAAATTAAAATCAACCACCAGTATTAAACGATAATAAATACCAATCTTCAAGTCTATTTTATAAAACAAATTCAGAAAATAAGCAATGAAATATAGGTAGTATTAAAGATGAACAGATAGTCGATATGGCTCGCCCATTTCTTCAGCTTTCCAGGACTTTCTACGGTCTCTCGAGCATCGTAACAAAATTCCCTCATTTATTATTAAATTGATAATATCGTTCGGGGTACGCTGACTTCTGCTGCTCTCTTCACTGCCGTTGGTTTTTCACCCACCAGGAATTCAGAGACGTGGCACCATTTCAGCCACTCTGTTGAGCATTAGTTTGAATTGTGCAAAAAGCGGACTGAAGACAAGATTAATAAACATTCTATATTAAATTTCTTCAGATACTTCCTCTTCCTCAATGTGAAAAAAATGGATGTGATTGCATTTTGCATAGATTAATTCTTTTATCTGGAAGGAATCAATTTTAAAGGCCTTGAATATATTTGACCAGCTGGCGGGACCGAAATCATTGACTTCAATAATTAAATAGGTTAAGTATGTTACTGATTCGAAGATGCTGAGTTTGACTAGAGAATCTTATTTCAATACTTAAATAAAATAATATTTATCTAGAATTGTGCTTGGAGTTGACCATAAATAAATGCCTTTGTGATTAAAGTATGGTTTTTATTGTGCTTAAAAATACAGCATCCGGAATTTAATGGAAACGTTTTTAATATGAAGAGACTGCAGAAAATCTTAAGATCTTCTAGAAATAATTAAAATATATCAGGTTTCTTTTTATTCCCTTCACGCTTTCCAGTGACTTTAGGAGTCTATAGATGATTCTACGAGTCTCTAGGAGCATTAGAAGTCTCTGAGCGACTGTGAAAGTTTCAAGAAGTGCCTAGGGGACTATAGAAGTTCTAAAGTGACTGGAGGAGTCTGTAGTAAATTGCAGGAAACTGTAAGTCTCTCGGAAACTGTAGGAGTCTTTAGGAGACTCTAGAGGACTATAGGAGTCTCTAGAAGTATCTAAGTGACTATAGAAATCTTTGGGAGGCTGTAGGAGTTTGTAGGAGACTATAAGAGTCTCTAGCAGACTGTAGAGGTCCCTAGGAGCATTAGAATTCACTTGAACCGTCTTTAGGAGGTTGTAGAAGTATCTAGGAATAAGAGTCTTCAGGAGACTATAAAACTACGGGAGTCACTAGATCCTCTAGAAAATTGTTAAAATCTCCAGAAGATTGTAAGAGTTTCTAGGAGCATTAAAATTATAGGAGTTTCTAGAAGTGTCTAGGAGACTGTAAAATTCTTAAAGTGGCTAGGGGAGTCTGTAGTAAATTGTAGGAAACTGTTCAAGTCTTTCGGAAACTGTAGAAGTCTTTAAGAGGCTGTAGGAGTCTCTAGAAAACTATAGGAGTCTCCAGAAATACCTAAGAGACTAAAGAAGTCTTCAGGAAGCTAAAGAAGTTTGTAGGAGATTATAGGAGTTTCTAGAAGTACCTAAGGGACTATAGAAGTCTTTAGGAAACTAAGGGAGTTTGTAGGAGATTGTAGACGTTTCTAGAAGTATCTAAGAGACTATAGAAGTCTTTAGGAAGCTAAGGAAATTTGTGGGAGTTTCTAGATTCTAGAAGTACCTAACAGAATATAGAAATCTTTAGGAAGCTAACGGAATTTGTAGGACTTTCTAGAAATACCTAAGAGACTATAGAAGTCTTTAGGAAACTAAGGGAGTTTGTAGGAGATTGTAGAAATTTCTAGAAGTACCTAAGAGACTATAGAGGTCTTTAGGAAAATAAGGGAGTTTGTAGAAGATTATAGAAGTTTCTAAAAGTACCTGAGAGACTACAGAAGTCTTTAAGAAGCTAAGAGAGTTTGTAGGAGAATGTAGGAGTTTTTAGAAGAACCTAAGAGATTATAGAAGTCTTTAGGAAGCTGAAGGAGTTTGTAGGACACTGCAGAACTCTCTAGAAGCCTGTAGAGATCCCTAGGAGCATTAAAAATCTCTAAAAGTGTCTAGAAGACTGTAGGAGTTTTTAGGAGGCTAAATAAATTTCTAGATTTTAGGAGTCTCTAGAACTAAGAGTCTTTAGGAGCCTACAACATTGCCGGAGTCACCAAGATCCTCTAAAAAATTGTTAGAATCTCCAGAAGATTGTAGGAGCACTAGAAGTCTCTGAGAGACTGTAAAGTGTTTCTAGAAGTGTCTAGGAGACTGTAAAAGTCTTAAGGTGGCTAGGGGAATCTGTAGTAAATTGCAAGAAATTCTAAGAGTCTCTAGGAAACTGTAGGAGTCTTTGAAAATCTGTGGGAGTCTTTAGGAGCATTAGAAGTCTCTAAGGGACTATACGAGTCTCTAGAAGCACCTAAAAGACTATAGAAGTCTTTAAGAAGCTAAGGGAGTTTTTAGGAGACTATAGGAGTTTCTAGCACACTGTAGAGGTCCCTAGGTGCATTAGAAGTCACTAGAACTGTCTTTAGGAGGTTGTAGGAATCTCTAGAAGCCTATAAAACAGCAGGAGTCACTGAGATCCTCTAGAAAATTGTTAAAATCTCTAGAAGACTGCAGGAGTTTCTAGGCGCATTGGAAATCTCTGAGAGACTGTAAGAGTTTCTAGAAGTGTCTAGGAGACTGCAAAAGTCTTGAGGTGGTTAGGAGAATCTGCAGTGAATTGTAAAACTGTTAAAGTCTCTTGGAAACTTTAGGAGTTTCTAGGAGCATTAGGAGTCTCTAGGAAACTATAGGAGTCTCAAAAAGTACCTAAGAGACTATAGAAGACTTTAGGAAGCTAAGGGAATTTATAGGAGTTTCTAGAAGTACCTAAGAGACTATAGAAGTCTTTAGGAAGCTAAGGGAGTTCGTAGGAGATTGTAAAAAATTCTAGAAGTACCTAAAAGACTATAGAAGTCTTTAGGAAGCTAAGGGAATTTGTAGGAGATTGTAAGAGTTTCTAGAAGTACTTAAGAGACTACAGAAGTCTTCAGGAAGCTGAGGGAATTTTTAGGGGATTTTAGAGGTACCTAGAAGCATTAGAAATCTCTATAAGTGTCTAGAAGACTATAGGAGTCTTCAGGAAGCTATAGTAATTTCTAGGAGATTTTAAGAATCACTAGGAGTAAGAGTCTTTAGGAACCCGTAAAACTACTGGAGTCACTAAGATCCTTTAGAAAATTGTTAAAATCCTTGGAAGACTGCAGGGATTTCTAAGAGCATTAAAAGTCTCTGGGAGATTGTGAAAGTCTCTAGAAGTGTCTAGGAGACTGTAAAAGTCTCTAGAAGTGTCTAGAAGACTGTAAAAGTCTTTAGAAGTTTCTAGGAGACTGTTAAAGTCTTAAGGTGGCTATAGAAGCCTGTAATGAATTGCAGGAGACTGTAAGAATTTCTCGAAAGCTGTAGGAGTTTTTAAAAGGCTGTAGGTGTCTCTAGAGAACTATAGGAATCGCTAGAAATATCTAAGAAACTATGGAAGTCTGCAAGAAACTGTGGAAGTTTCTAGGAGATTACCTCTAGAATTATCTAAGATAATGTAGAAGTCTTTAGTAGGCTGAAAGAGTCTTTAGGAGATTTAAGGAACCTCTAGGAGCCAGAGTACTTAGGAGCCTGTAAAACTGCAGAAGTCACGAAGATTGTTAAAATGCCGAAAGACTGTAGGAGGTTCTAGGATATTATAAGTCTCTAGGAGATTGTAGGAATCTTTAGGAAACTGTGGGAGTCTCCAAAAGATTTAAGGAGTGTATATAGGAGACTTGTAAAGTTTTTAGAAGCCTGTAAAACTTCAGGAGTCACTAAGATCCTCTAGAAGATTTTTAAATTCTCTAGAAGACTGTAGGAGTCTCTAGAAGGTTGTAGGAGTCTTTAGAAGACTGTAGGAGTCTCTAGAAACCTATAAAAGTTTCCAGAAAATTAAGAAATCTACCAAGATCCTCCACAAGACTTTTTTAATGGCTCTAGAAGTTTTTAAGGAGTTTAGGAGTCTTTGGGAGATTGCAAAAGTCTTTATAAGACTATAAGGGTCTAAAAGTATCTAGAAGACTATAGAGGAATGTCTGGAAAACTGTAGAAGTCTTTAGAAGACTCTAAAAATGTTGGAGTCTCTAGCAGAATATTATAGTTTATTTTAGGAGATTGTTGGGGACTCTAGGAATTTGTAGGTGCCTTTAAAAGATTAAGATTTACATTTTCCAGTGACTCTAGAAATTTCTAGGTGTCTTTGGAGACTATGGGAGTTTCTAGGAGGTTATATAATTATCATGGACTGCAAAATAAAAATGGGGAAGCAATCGCTTCGTCACACCACTTGTGTAAAGCTAATGTTGATAATAACAGTAATTCCTCTCTAGACAAGCAGCAAATCTAACATGTCTGCATTGTTTATTGAAACATTATTGTGTCAACTGTGGCTGTGATGATACAGAGTTAACTGAAAGCGTTAGTACGCCCTATTCGCTTTAAGAAAGTATTGTTATAGTATAGTTAACTCAATTAAACATAAATGATGACTTACATGAGCGTGCTTATCGTGTCAACTTCCTAATTTACACAGTTCGATATTTATTCAAAAATAATTGCTAAATCGTGATTGAAAACAAAAAATTAAATTTACTGTCAAAACGCACACGTTTAGATATTTGAATGAAATAAATTATTGAGTAACCAAATTGTCCAAATTGAACGTATTGTCTTTCAAAGTATTCTGATGGAATAGGTTCGTGTAAAAAATGTCATATTTGACACATGTCATAGTTTAATGATTAGAAGATGGATACAAGACGTCAACTTTTCCCCCAGCCTAATACTTATCGTTCTGCTTTCAAAAAACCGTATTCCTTGGATCGTCTGGAACCCATAGAAGAAAACAAATTGCTTCGTAAAGTTGGTTCTGCTAAATCTAATCGTCCTTTTATTAAAAAAGATAATATTGTTAAAATTGAAAGACCAGCTACAGCTGGAACCCCACGATACAAAGAGCAAATTGATTGGAATAATTTGGGGGATAGAAAAACTATTTTAAATACCGTGCAAGAATTGGTGGATTGGTTGAAAGAATGGAGGGACCGAAATGAAAATCAGAATAATGAACTGGAAGCTAATCAAGCACCTGTCAGTGAATCACAAAAACAACGCAAATCTCGCCCAACTACTGCTTCTTCCAGACGTAATATCAATCATGTAACTATATTAAATCATCCGGCGCAGATTAGATGTGGTAAGCAAGATTTGAAAGCAAATAATGCCAACAAGGATTCAACTGATGAAAAAGATTATAAAGAGATGGTGACAATGGTCTCGCTTTATTGTCCTCCGGAAAAAGATAAATCCAAGCAGAAAAACAAAAGAAAAATTGCAAGTACGTGCGATGTAATTAAAAAAGGCGAAGAAACTTTGGGGACAGCAAGGAAAATCACAAACAGCCGCATTCCAAGACGAAAAATATAAATTTTGTTGTTATTATTGAATTCGTTTTTAAATATATCTAAATATACTAATCTATTTTCCTTGTGAGAATCATTCGATTAGCGAAATTTCCTTTATTATAATGTGAGTGATGTATTATTGGGATTTCAGTCAAATTTAATATTATTTCTTTTCTGCTTTACAATTTCGGCTGTACCTCAGCCATACTCAAAAGCGAAATGAATTATTGTTTAAAAAAATTGAAGTTATACATATGTTAAAATTGATATTAATATTAATAAGCGGAAAAAAGAGAAATTTTCTCTTGTCCTTTGCCACACCCGACATCTATGGAAGGCGTTGGCTAACTGCAATTTCCGAGAAATTCTTACAGTTTCCTGCAATTTATTACAGACTTCTCTAGTCATCTCAAGACTTTCACAGACTCCTAGACACTTCAAGAAACTTTTACAATCTCCCAGAAACTTTTAATACTCTTAAAAACCCGTGCAGTATTCTAGAGATTTTAAAAATTTTCTAGAGGATCTTAGTGACTCCGGCAGTTTTACAGGCTCCTAAAGACTCTTACTCCTGAAATCTAGAAATTCTTATAGTCTCCTAAAGACTCCTGCAGTCTTCCAGAAACTTCTAGAGATTTCTAATGCTCCTAGGAACCTCTACCATTTCCTTAAAATTGTCTCAGTTTCCTAAAGACTTCTATAGTCTCTTAGATACTTCTAGAAACTCCTACAATCTCCTACAAATTCCCTTAGCTTCCTAAAGACTTCTATAGTCTCTTAGGTACTTCTACAATCTCCTACAATCTTCTAGAAACTCCTACAATCTCCTACAAACTCCCTATTTTCCTAAAGGCTTCTATAGTCTCTTAGGTACTTCCAGAAACTCCTACAATCTCCTACAAACTCCCTTATTTCCTTAAAGACTTCTATAGTCTCTTTGTTACTTCTAGAAACTCCTTCAATCTCTTACAAACTCCCCTAGCTTCCTAAAGACTTCTCTAGTCTATTAGGTACTTCTAGAAACTCCTACACTTTCCTAAAAACTCCCTGAGCTTCCTTAAGACTTCTATAGTCTCTTAAGTACTTCTAGAAACTCCTACAATCTCCTACAAACTCCCTCAGCTTTCTGAAGACTTCTATAGTCTCTCAGGTACTTCAAGAAACTTGTAAAATCTCCTACAAACTCCCTTAGCCTCCCAAAGACTTTTATAGTCTTTAAGGTACTTCTAGAAACTCCTACAATCTCCTACAAACTTCCCTTAGCTTCCTGATGACTTTTATAGTCTCTTAGGTACTTCTAGAAACTCCTACAATCTCCTACAAACTACCTTATTTTCCTGAAGACTTCTATAGTCTCTTAGATACTTCTAGGAACTCCTACAATTTCCTACAAGCTCCCTTATTTTCCTGAAGACTTCTATAGTCTCTTAGGTACTCCTAGGAACTCCTACGATCTCCTACAAACTCTCTTAGCTTCCCAAAGACTTTTATAGTCTCTTAGGTACTTCTAGAAACTCCTAAAATCTCCTACAAACTCCTTCAGCTTCCTAAAGACTTCTATAGTCTCTTAGGTACTTCTAGAAACTCCTAAAATCCTCTACAAACCTCCCTTAGCTTCCTGATGACTTCTATAGTCTCTTAGGTACTTCTAGAAACTCCTACAATCTCCTAAAAATTCCCTTATTTTCCTAAAGACTTCTATAGTCTCTTAGGTACATCTAGAAACTCCTACAATTTCCTACAAACTCCCTTATTTTCCCAAAGACTTCTATAATCGCTTAGGTACTTCTAGAAACTCCTACTATCTTCTACAAACTCCTTTAGCTTCCTGAAGACTGCTATCGTCTCTTGAGTACTTTTAGAGACTCCTATAGTTTCCTAGAGACTACTATAATTTCCTAGAGACTCCTAATGCTCCTTAAGACTCCTAAAGTTTCAGAAAGACTTGAACAGTTTCCTACAATTCACTATACACTCTCCTAACCGCCTCAAGACTTTTGTAGTCCCCTAGATACTTCTAGAAACTCTTACAGTCTCCCAGAGACTTTTAATGCGCCTAGAAACTCCTGCAGTCTTCTAGAGATTTAAACAATTTTTCAGAGGACCTTAGTGACTCCTGCAATTTTATAGGCTCCTAGAGACTCCTACAACCTCCTAAAGATAGTTCTAGTGACTTCTAATGCTCCTAGAGACCTCTACAGTCTACTAGAGACTCCTATAGTCTCCTTAAAACTCCCTTAGCTTTTTAAAGACTTGTATAGTCTTTTAAGTACTTCTAGAGACTTCTATAGTTCCGTAGAGACTTATAATGCTCCTAAAGACTTCTTCAGCTTGTTCAAGGCTCCTACAGTTTCCGAGAGACTCTTGGAATTCACTACAAATTCGCCTAGCCATCTTAAGACTTTTATAGTCTCCTAGACACTTCTAAAGACGCTTTACAGTCTCTCAGAGACTTCTAGTGCTCTAGAGACTCCTACAGTCTTCTAGGGATTTTAAAAATTTTCTAGAGGATCTTGGTGACTCCAGCAGTGTTATAGGCTCCCAAAAAACTTTTACTCCCAGAGATTCCTGAAATCTCTTAAAGACTCCTCCAGCCTCCTAAAGACTTCTACATTCTCATAGATACTTCTAGAGACTTCCAATGACCTCTATCAGAGACTCCTAAAGTTTCCTACAAACTCCCTAGCCACCTTAAGACTTTTACAGTCTCCTAGACACTTCTAAAGACTCTTGCAGCTTCCCAGAGACTTCTACATTCTTCTAGAGATTTTAATAATTTTCTAGAAAATCTTAGTATCAGTTTTACAGGCTCCTGAAGACTTTTACTTCTAGGGATTCCCAAAATCTAGAAATTCCTATAGCCTCCTAAAGACATCACTCACATTATTTACAAATCCAGTCAGCGTCAACCATTTTATTCCTTTATTATGTACATTAATATCATCCGGGATGTATTTCCAATGCAATGCAATTAGAACGTAGTACAAAGTTTAATTTTGTATTTTACATTCTGTGTTTGATACACGTATTGATTGTTATTTTCGTTTTATTATCGTGTCAGTATTTTATGATGTCGCACGTTTGCAATAAAATTTGTCCTTGTTCTGGAAAATTAAAAAAGTACGAGTAATATTCATTTTTGTTTCAGATTTTTTCCACATTTTTTTTTACAAGTTTATTCGTCCGATTTAACTTTTTCGAATTGTGGCGAATTACAGGCCTTCCAGTACTATTTTACTTTACAAAGGCATGCAACATGTCACGGAAAAACCCATTTTTTTTTAAATATATAATTTGTACGATAACCGGAAATACATCAGTCAATAACTTTTTCATCTTTTTAATCAAGGGGTAAATTTTCAACCTTCAGAAAGGCATGCGGTATAAAATCGCGAATTCCGCACAAATTAAAACAGTTATTCAACTGGACTAACTGTAGAGAGGAATTTGGTGCTAATATAATTAATTAAGTATTGTTTGGCTTTTAATTTATGAACTGTGAGTTATTTATTGTTAGTAGCCTTGTATTTATTGGCTCCTAATTGACTAGTTGGCAAGTAGAAAGTGCGGAAAAGTTAGAGAGAGCTCTCCAAACATGTATTAGGTTTCCAACAAAAAACAGCCGTTACCGAAGGACATATTGATTCAGTCATAATATGGTGCTTAATGATCGAAGGATTACCATCCAATTTATAGCAGAGACATGTGGCTTTTTAGACAAAAAAGTTCATCCGGCGAATGCCTGCACATTTGGCACTTCGTGCCCCTCTTTTGTTCCTTCCTATTAAGCACATTTGGGAACAAAACAGTTGACATTCTTAACTGGATCTAATAAACACGCACTTCCATCTTAAATTCTGTACATAATTACGTGACTCCAGTCAACTTGAATTTAGTTTCCGAATATTGTATCAAGAGCATGTTGTAATCTTGTAAATAATTTCGTCAATATTTGTTTTTGTTCAAAATAATCTGAAAACAAATATTTAATAATCCTTACCAAACATAATTAAAGTCAGAATCCTCTGAAACTTATTTCATAACTAGCGTATAATTCCTAGGGTCCGGATATCCGTTGTTTAGCCTCTATGGATCAATAGTTTACCCTGAGTTGACCCTTGTTTGCTTGCTCCAAGCCATAAAATGAGATGACAGCGTACTCATTGGAATGCTTAGTAAGTTTAGGGGTGAATTTGAGGGTGAACACCCTTACTAAATTAATTTAACTGCAAAAATACGATATCTAGTGCATTTCTGTTAATCCGTAGTTCAACTAGTCGAATTAAGATGTTTGTAGCTTTCCGTCCATAATGTCTGTTTTGTCTGTTTGTGTTCCGTAAATCCCGGATGACTAATTGCAAATATATCCTGTTGGACGTTTTAAAACGGGGTAAATATACACGGTGGATGCTAATACAAACTTGAAAGCGCAGCTCGTTTGTTATAAACGTCAGAGAATATTTGATAGTGGTGGTGCTTTTGATATAAGCTTGTTGCGGTGTACTCAATTACATCACATACCTATTTTTTTTTTAAATTCACTCCACTGCTGCATTAAATTATTATTTTTTTTATTATAAAGAACTTCTATAACATTTTATTGTACACCTCGCATTATGATTGCAATCGGCTAAACCGGAAGTGCACTTTACTTGAAACGTTTTTTAATTTTCCGCATAAATTCAGAATGATCAGCCGTAGGATACTGGAATTTAGCATTTGAAATTGCTGTAACATCTCAATGGTCATCTTCTATTTTTGTAACAATCGGCTTAGCCGGAAGTGCACTTTATATGACAGACTTTTTGAATTTTCCGCATAAATTCTAAACAATCAGTCGTAGAATATTTAAATTTTGTATTAGGCACTTTTATAATATCTAGTTGTACACCTTGCATTATGATTGCTATCGACTAAGCCGGAAGAGCACTTTATTCGAAACATTTTTTGAATTTTCCGCATAAATCCAAAACGATTGAACGTAGATTGTTAGAATTCAGTATTTAGAACGATTATACCGCCCAGATGCTCATATCCTAATTTTATTGAGATCCACTGAGCCGGAAGTGCACTTTACTTGACAGTCTTTTGGAATTTTTCGCATAAATTCGAAACGATCAGGTGTAGAATATTGAAATTTGGTATTTCAGTCTGCTGTAGCATAGCATCTGAATGATAGCCTACTATTTTCATAACAATAGACTGAACCGGAAGTGCACTTCAGTAGGAATTTATTTTTTAATTTAGCGCATAAATTCAGATCTGTTGGTAGTCGTAGAACTTTGGAAATCAGTATTTAGGAATGTTGTAGTATAAGAATAATGGCCTACTGTTTCCATAGCAACCGACTTGGCTGAAAGCGCATTTTACTTGACAGATACTTAGAATCTCTTGGGTAAATCCAAAATGATTAACATATCCAATGAAATATACGATCAAACACAAAATCAAATCGTATTATATATATATATATATATATATATATATATATATATATATATATATATATATATATATATATATATATATATATATATATTAGTTAGTTAGTTAGTTTTTAGAAGCTTATAAAACTGCACTAAGATCCTCTAGAAAATTGTCAAAATTTATAAAAGACAGCAGGGGTTTCTAACACAGTCTCTGTGAGACTGTAAGTCTCTAGAAGTGTTCAGGAGACTGTAAAAGTTTTAAGGTGACTAGAAGAGTCTGTAATAAATTGCAGGAAACTGTAGCAGTCTATAAGAGGAAGCTAAGGGAGGTTTGTAGAGGATTTTAGGAGTTTCTAGAAGTACCTAAGAGACTATAGAAGTCTTTAGGACGCTAAAGGAGTTTGTAGGAGATTTTAGGAGTTTCTAGAAGTACCTAAGAGACTATAAAAGTCTTTGGGAAGCTAAGAGAGTTTGTAGGAGATCGTAGAAGTTCCTAGAAGTACCTAAGAGACCATAGAAGTCATCAGGAAAATAAGGAAGTTTGTAGGAAATTGTAGGAGTTCCTAGAAGTACCTAAGAGACTATAGAAGTCTTAAGGCAAATAAGGGAGTTTTTAGGAGATTGTAGGAGTTTTTAGAAGTATCTAAGAGACTATAAAAGTCATCAGGAAGCTAAGGGAGATTTTTAGGAGATTGTAGGAGTTTCTAGAAGTACCTAAGAGACTATAAAAATCTTTGGGAGGCTAAGGGAGTTTGTAGGAGATTTTAGAAGTTTCTTGAAGTACCTGAGAGACTACAGAAGTCTTCAGATAGCTAAGGGAGTTTGTAGGAGATTGTAGAAGTTTCTAGAAGTACTTAAGAGACTATAGAAGTCTTAAGGAAGCTCAGGGAGTTTTTAGGAAAGTGTAGGAGTTTCTAGAAGTACCTAATAGATTAGAGACGTGTTTAGGGAGCTAGGGGAGTTTGTAGGAGATTGAAGGAGTTTCTAGAAGTAACAAAGAGACTATAGAAGCCTTTAGGAAAATAAGGGAGTTTGTAGAAGATTGTAGGAGTTTGTAGAAGTACCTAAGAGACTATAGAAGTCTTTAGGAAGCTAAGAGAATTTGTAGGGGATTGTAGCAGTTTCTAGAAGTATCTAAGAGACTATAGAAGTCTTTAGGAAACTGAGACAATTTTAAGGAAATTGTAGAGGTTCCTAGGAGCATTAGAAATCTCTAGAAGTTTCTGGAAGACTGTAGGAGTCTTTAGGACACTATAAGAATCTCTAGATTTTAGGATTAAGAGTCTTTAGGAGCCTGTAAAACTGCCGGAATCACTAAGATCCTCTAGAAAATTTTTAAAATCTCTAGAATACTGCACGGGTTTTTAAGAGCATTAAAAGTTTCTGGGAGATTGTAAAAGTCTCTAGAAGTGTCTAGGAGTCTGTGAAAGTCTTGAGATGACTAGAGAAGTCTGTAATAAATTGCAGGAAACTGTAGAAGTCTTTAAGAGGCTTTAGAAGTATCTAAGAAACTGTGGAATTTTTTAGGAAGCTGTGGAAGTTTCTAGGAAAATGTAAAAGTCTTTAGTAGGCTGAATGAGTCTCTAGGAGATTTTAGGAATCTCTAGAAATAAGAGTTCTAGGAACCTGTAAAACTGCAGGAGTCACGAAGATTGTTAAAATGCAAGAAGACTGTGGAAGTCTCTAGAAAACTGTAAGTCTCTAGGATATTGGAGGAGTCTTTAGCAGAATGTAGGGGTCTCCAAAAGATTCAAGGAGTCTCTAGGAGACTTGTTAAAGTTTGAATGTCCGACTAGTTCATTATTGTTGTCATAATAACACTGATTTCAGGATAATTACGTAACAAATAATACTCGAGGGCATTATTTTGAAAAATAACAAACAAGTTTCCTAGTTACTGCAAGTAATTAGAGTAATTTTTCTGACAGAAATTATGACAGGACATACATTGCTAAAAATTTTGATTGAAATACAACAAAAGTCGAACATTAAACACGGGAGTTGAACAGACAATAATGCCTACGGTCAACGTACACACCTCGGGCCAGAGGCCCTCGGAAAGTACACTGTTGACCTCAGGCATTATTGTCCTTTAACACCCTTGCTACCTTAATTACTATAAGAGGCTGTAAGATGCTCTAGAAGTATCTAAGGAACTGTGGCATTCTTTAGGAAGTTCCTAGGACATTAGAAGTCTCTAGGAATATGTAGAAGTCTTTACTAGGCTAAAAGAGTCTCTAGGAGATTTTAGGAGTCTCTAGGAATAAGAGTTCTAGGAGCCTGTAAAACTGCAGGAGTTACGAAGATTGTTGAAATATTAGAATTCTCTAGAAAATAGTAAGTCTCTAAGATATTGTAGAAGTCTTTAGCAGAATGTAGGAGTCTCCAAAAGATTCAAGGAGTCTCTAGTTTTTAGAAGCCTGTAAAACTGCAGCAGGAGTCACTAAGATCCCCCAGAAGATTTTTAAAATCTCTAGAAGACTGTAGGAATCTCTAGGCAATTATAAGAGTCTGTAGAAGGTTGTGGGAATCTATAAATGTTTCCAGGAAATTAAGGGAGTTACTAAGATTCTCCAGAAGATTTTTTTATTGGTTTTAGAAACGGTCTAAAAGTATCTAGAAGACTATAGGATGTGAAATGCTTAATGTTTACCAGCTAGTACAGTCATTTCTTCTCAACGGACACTCATACAAAGCAGTAGCGGGGTAAATTCGCCACAGTGGATATTCGACGGTGTGAACTTTCGATGCAGCGGATTGTTCCGATTCCAGAGGAATCGCAGAGGAATGATCTGATACGTTGTAACTTGCCCAATAATCAATGATGATTATTCCTTACGAATATCAAATAGTATATTCTGCAACAAGTTTGGAATGAAGCTTATTCAGCATGAGTGAAAAAGTTTGCAGCAAGAGCCGTGCATGTTTCGGACTATACTTTCTTTATGACCATAAATTCGGCAATTTACAGAGAAACAACAAAAACTCCTGAATAATTCAAGTTGATTTGACATTTTTACTAAACGTTATAATTAATAAATAAATGCAGCTCCATGAAGTACCAAATATAAAATTTAATAAGTCAACAATGACATAACCTCAATATTATTTGAAATCTGTATTACCGACATGTCACTGTGACAGATGCTTATTTTTATTAAAAAATTAAATTTTCGGCTTTCTAATTATAGTTTCCAATATTTCAAAATCAGTTTAAGAATAAATATTAATTAATAAGATAGCCTTTTTTTGTATTTTATTTGTACCATAAATGTGTAAGAGGTGTCGCTAGTTGTGCGCATTCCATCACTAGTGTTGGAATTAATATTTTATCACAGTATTGTAACGAATTTAAGTCTATAAATTAGTCATTTCGGCTTTACTGGTGCTTAGAATTATTGTGGAAATATTTTACATCAAGAAATAGAAGCGAATATATTTGTTTTCTAGAAAATTGCTGGTACCTTCTAGCGCTTTCTAGAAACGCCTGGATGTTTGCAGGAAAAACGTAGTAGAGAGAGACCCACGGTATATATTCGCTGACTCAACGAAGAGAATTACTGATTTTGGCTCAGAGACCTTATAATATGGACTGCTAGTGGTTGAAATAAATTGTGTTATTTGAAACAAATCAATATTGACATAAATAATTAAAATTAGGTTATAGTGTAGGGGAATAATCTAATTGTTTTAGTTCAAAAACGATCAAACTGGGCGACCACTATTCACTTATAAATCGTTGTAATCGATATAATTTGCACGATTCGAATTCAACCTCTCAACAAGATAAAAAACATGTAATAAGATAGCCTCTTGAATGTTAACTTCTCAAGTTGTTATTAAAGTAGGCTAATAAGTATGAATCGTTTAAGGGTGGAAGTTACAGCGGATGTAATTCCTGACCTCCAGCGGCAAGATTACGACAAGCTTTACTCAAGATTAAAAAAGTTTTACCGATAGCAAAGTACTTACTGCATGTTGCGAAAAGATTTTATCAAATCCTTGGACCAGAAAAGTTAAAACGAAATATTTAATGCACCAGACAAATTAGGCTTAATTACTTTACTTGTACTTCCCAAAGCACCACACGAAAAATATATCATTAGAATGATGTTTTCAACCAATTCAAACGAACCACTTCGGTTGAAAAATTTACTGAATTTTTTATGCCTGAAATATTGATGGCACAACTGAGGGAAATAACTTTCGCGAGAACTGATGATGATTTGGATATTTTTATGTATTTGAAGCGGAAAGTTTGGAGGGTAGATCGTTATTGCTTTTTTAGTTCAGTTGGATGAATCAGTTATTAGTTTGGTTGCAAAATTGCAAACTTTTAATTGGATGTGTATTTTTGTAGTGATTTCAATAAATTATAGTCCAATTCATACGGGAAATGAGAGGCAAACTGGCTCCCTCAGACCATTGAAACCCTAAAAGGAGACTACGTTAAAAAACAACGACATTTTTAATATTATCTCATTATCTGCTTTGTTTATGTCACAACTGGAGTGACATGAGCTTTAAGTAAGAAGGAGACACGTGCAGAAACACCGGCGCCAATATAATCTGTGCACGAGACACAGGTCCCAGTGTGCTTTGAACCATAGACGGGAATAATGTGCTTATGACGTCACAGGAACGAATGTCATGACAACAATTTGAACTTTGCGACATAGCAGAGATCGCGTGCATCCTTAGCATTAATTTGAACATGTCTTTGTTATGCACAACTCACTTGGATGACATACACTTATTTATCTTATTATTTACAAGGACATGTACATTTTAGTTTGAAATAGTACTGCTGAAAAATAAAATTAACACATATTACATAAAAATAATTTTTAGGTTAGGATCAACAAAACGTCAAATATTTACCTTCGAACTTTCGGTATCCAAATTGAATAGGGAAGAAACTTTCTTTATAAATCCATCTTTTTCCTGTTTTTTCTTACGCCGGGTAGTCATTTTGAGTCATTAAAAAAAAGTACCACTTCTACATACACTCACAAATCACTTTATGCTCGAGTTAATCACTATTTTCCGTTATGGTAGGAATTTCTAAAATATCTAAACTTGACTGTCAATGCGGGAGTAAAGGTAAACACAGGTCAAATGCCTATACACTGTTACAAGAAATGAGAGCACGCTAGCAAATCCCAAAAGGCATCTTACTGCATATTAAACAAAAAGTCGAATAACTACAAAATGAAAACAAATAACTCAAATTAGTAATTGTGTAACTAAAAATAGCATTGAAGTACGATTCACACCACACACAACATTCAGGGTGTAAACTAAGTAATAAAAAATCTTGTAAACAATATTAAACGTCAATAATGCATAACAGGCACGCCCATTTTTAAATGACTATAATATACAAAAAATTTACCGTAAATTAATTTATTGTCACTGCTCCCCAAATTAGTGCACCAGTAAAACACCCCCAAATTCAGATATTCAAAAAAATTCCTCTACGAGAATTCTATTGTGTAAACATGACTGCAACAACTTTCTAACCGCCTTTTCGTGAAAACTTATAAAATACTATAAGCAAATATCTCCCGGGCACGGATTAAAAACACTATTATCACAAATGTACAAAGCACTCATTTTTAATCACTTCACAGCATTATTTTTGATAAAACAACAACATGGCTTCTCTAAACATTCCAAAGCCATTTGCCACTTGTGGCTTTTAGCATGGCGTGCAACGTCATCATACCGGTGTCGACGATACACGAACGGAAACGACTACACACGACTAATTATTGTTATTTGAAGCCGCGCAAAAATTTATTTTTTAAATGTTAAAATGTTTATTTCATTTCTATTAAAACACAGAAATTTAATTAAAATTTTAATTACATCAAGGGAAAGTTTGCGAAAGTTTTAATTTAATTTAAATACGCTAAATATTTTATTTGTATTTTTTTGGTTTGAATTTAATCATGAGAAAATATTAATTACTGAACCACCAACGTCAAAGAGTTGCAAACTGTTTTTATCAAAATCAATTTTAAAGTAAAATACTGCCCAACATATAGAAATGGTGTGAAAAATTGCTTGTCAGGTAATCTCGTATTGTTACAAATGTAAAAAATGTTTTTTCCGCCAGATTCTACATTTTACAGACAGTTCTATTTTGTGAACGAATGAAAAATGAACACCTCAACAAGTATAATTGATTATCCCAACTTTCAACATGCTTAAAATACGAAAAAAAGTATTAAATCAATAAATTTAAATGAAAAATATTTTACTTGATTCGGTATTATTATTGAAAGACTAATTTCAGATCAAACAACATGTGCTGTATATAAAATTATGTAATTAAATTGCAATTATAGTTATTATTAATAAAATTAGTTTTTGAATTCTCAATTCGTGCCAGATGCTGCCATCTCTTAGCAAATAGTTGAACTAATTCGACATATTTTTTTAGATTTTCTTGTGAGTGATAGACTTGAAACTGGTACTAAATTTAAGCTGCTGTCTTGTAGGTTCGTGCAAACTGCTTGATTTCAAGCTCAGTGATTGTGGAAGATAATAATTTGCAAAGTATATTCAAAGATGTTTCATGCGAATTTGAACCTAAAAGTACCCATAGATACATATGCAGTAAAGATGGGACAACTGAGATTTATTGAACTGAATAAAAATTTAGTTACAATTTTAGCCACGCCTGTCAATACAATTATGTACAATTGTTGTCCAGTCTGTCCGGGATATATTCAATGATGCGAATTTGAGTTTTAAAGTGCCCATAGATATATATGACAGTAGGGATATGGCAACTGGGATTTGTCAAACTAAATAAAAATTTAGTTACAATTTCAGTCGCCCCTGTCAAAACAGTTCTGTGGTTTAATCTGTATATTCAATGATCTGTTTGATGCGAGTTTGATCCTAATTATAATAAACGGTACATCTTAATTTAAAATAATAAAAATTAGCTCACTTTCAGTGTATTTTCTTGTTTCTAAGTCGAGTAGTCAGCTTAATAATATGTATGTACGTATTCACGTGTGTATGTACCTAACTTGCGAATCTCAAAACCCGTACAATGTATAATGTTGAAATTTGTATTTAAGACTGGTGTAAGATCTAGTTGTGCACCTCGCATTATGCTTTCGTCTGTACCGGAAATGCATTTTACTTGAAACTTTTTTTTTCGTATAAATTCTAAATAATCAACTGTAGGGCGTTGAAATTCAGTATTTTAAATTGCTGTAGCGTCTTAATGATAACCTTATATTTTTTTTGTACCAATCGGCTGAACCGGAAGTGCACTTTAAATGAGAGCCTTTTCGAATTTTTTCTATAAATTCAAAACAAATAGCCGTAGAGTATTAAAATTTCGCATCAGGCATATTTGTAACATTTATTTGTACATCTCGCATTTTGATTGCGATTGGCTGAACAGGAAGTGCACTTTATATAACAGTCTTCTCAAATTTTTCGAATAAATTCAAAACATTCAGCTGTAGAATATTGTAATTCAGTAATCAGCATATCTGAAACATCTAGTCTTAGATCTTGCATTATGATTGCGATCGGCTGAACCGAATGTGCACTTTATCCGAATAAATTCAAAACAATCAGTCGTAGAATATTGAAATTTTATATAAGGCACTTCTAACTCATCTTGTTATAAACGTCGCATTATTATTGCGATCAACTGAACCAGAAGCGCATTTTATATAACAGTATTTTCGAATTTTCCGCGTAAATTCAAAACAATCATCCATAGAATATTGAAATTTCATCTTGGGCATTTCCATAACATCTAGTTATACGCCTCGCATTATGATTGTGATCGGCTGAATCGGAAGTACACTTCATATAATAATTCTTTTGAATCTTTCGCATAAATTCAAAACAATCAGCCGCAGTACATACGAATTTAGTAATCAGCATTTCTATAACATCTACTTGTAAACTTGCATTATGACTGCGATCGCCTGAACTGAAAGCGCACTTCATATACTAGTACTTCTTCAACATCTTATTATACATATCGAATTATTATTGTGATCGACTGAACCGGAAGTGCACTTTATATGACAGTTTTTTCGAATATTTTACGTAAACTCAAAACAATTAGTCGTAGAATATTGGAATTTAATATAAGGCATTTCAATAACATCTAGTTGTACACCTCGCATTATGATTGTGATCGGCTAAATCGGAAGTGCACTTCATATAATTGTCCTTTTGAATTTTTCGCATAAATTCAAAACAATCAGTCGTAGAATATTGAAATCTAGTGACCAGCATTTCTCTAACATCTTGTTGTACATCTCGCATTATAATTGCGATCGGCTGAACTGGGAGTGCACTTTATATAACATTCTTTTCGAAATTCTTGCATGAAATCAGAAAAATCAGCCATAGAATACTGAAATTTTGTATCAATCATTTTCTACGTAAATTCGAAGCAATAAATCATACAATACTGGAATTCCGTATTAGGCAATTCTATAACATCTTATTGTACACCTTGTATTATGATTGCAATCGACTGAACCAGAAAAGCACATTATATGGCAGATTTTCCGAATTTTTTACGAAAATTATAGACAATAAGTCGTAGAATATTGGAGCTCCATATTAGGCACTTCTATAACATTTACTTATACACCTTGTATTATGATTTTGATCGGCTGAATTGGAAGTGCACATTATACGATAGGCTTTTTGAATTATTCACGTAGATTCTAAACAATCAGGCGAAGAATATTGAAATTAGGTAGTAAGCATTTATTTAACATCTAGTTGTAAACCTTGCATTATGACTGCGATCGGCTGAACCGGGAGTGTACTTTATATAGCAGTCTTTATGAACTCTGCATGTATTGAGAACAATTAGCAGTAGAATATTGTAATTTCGTATCAAGCATTTATATGCTTGAATTCCGTATTAGACAATTCTATAACATCTTATTGTACACCTCGTATTATGATTGCAATCGACTGAACCAAATGTGCACTTTATTTAAGAGTCTCTTTGAGTTTTTTGCATAAATTCAGAAAAATCAGGCGTAGAACATTGAAATTTCGTTTCAAGCACTTATATAGTATCTTGATGTACATCCAGCTTTATAGTTGCGATCGGCTGAACCGAAAGTGCACTTTATATAACAGCCTGTTTGAATTTTTTGCATAAATTCAAAACAATCAGCCGTACAATACTGGAATTCCGTATTAGGTATTCCTATAACATCTTATCATCTTACATTATGATTACGATCGGCTGAACCAGGAGTGCACTTTATATAACAGTCTTTTCAAATTTTTCGCATAAAATAGAAACAACCAGCCATACAAAATTGAAATTTTGTATTGGGCATTTCTATAACATTTAGCTGTACATCTCGCACTATGATTGCGATCGGCTGAACTGGAAGTCTAAAACGGTCAGCTGTAGAATCATGAAATTTAGTATTTAAAGGAATGAATTTTATTGATAGTCGCTGTTATTGATTATTTGTTTTATGACGAACAAGAAACATTATTTATTTTACCTTCAGAGTTATTATATTCAAGTTGGAATTTAATTTTATAAGTTCTTCCGGTAAACAGATTGAGAAATGCAGAATCAAAGGGAAATTTATAAACATGAGTCTTTGTTCATGAATTATTAGAACGAATGGAAGTTGAAATATTAAAGCTAGAAACGTGCAAACAACAGAACCAAATAGATAAAATTTATTTCGGTCTGATAAATAGTGAATTTAAATGATTTAAGCTGCACGTATGAGTTTCTAATTAGTCTTGGAATATAATCAATATAATGTGCCAAGCACAGAGGTATTTCGTATGTGTAACAATAGTCCGATGGTATCATGCTTCCTAAATTATGAGCTTCTATTCACTACAGTACCTGTTGTCCAAAAGCACTGATTTAGAGCTTTCAGACCTGCCTAATTCACTAAGTTTCACTATAAATTCTGCTATAAGTTTGTCATCAATTCTGGTATCAATTTATAGGCCTGCCTTGTCCTCATATTAAATAGTGATTTATAAAAGTTTGAATTATGAATGTATTTTATGACATGCTATAAATTCGATGTCCTGTCACAGGATTTAAATTTACATGCAGTTATATTTTAAATTATAACAAAGAAGGGACGTGGTTTATCCATTTTTCTATGGAAAAGAATTTATCACAAAGTTTGTTATTTAAAAATGTTATAAGATGAAAGAGGAACAATCAAAGGACGAAATTAGATGACAAGGAAGCAGGTACATTTTTTGAGGATTTAACGAACCGTACTGTGATTATTATTCTTTTATAAGCGAAGCAGATAAATTCGTGACCCGATTACACGATTAGGGCCCAAAATATATTAATTTGCAAACTATTTAAGATTGAGTAATAAAGCGATAAAAATTCATAGCACAAACTCATGTGGCTCTCATCCATCTTCGTTACAACATAACTCAAATTCCAACTTTTATTTTCATTCCGTCTTTTCCAGGAGGGAGGAAGAAAGTATTTGAATTACTTTTTGAAGATTTGTTCAAGCGAATGCTGAGACATTTATAAAAAAAAACATACCTGATCGCTGTCGTGGCCCTGCCAACTGTCGTTACCCTGCAACAAATAAACTTTGTTAATAATTTGTGCAAATTCCAGTACGCCATTAATTACACCCATCTCCTTTGGAGCATTCGCCGTCACTTTACGCCCTTGTAATTAATGCACATCCCATTTTTAATCAACTTTTTAATTTTCGCTCACGTCTTAAAGGAATCCGCAAATTGTTTCAAATGATTTTTGGATTGTCTTTCGGCGAGATGCGCGTGCTTTGAATTAAAAAATAATTAGGAATTTACTTCCATTTTAAACTGAAAATCAACTAAATGAAGTGCGTGAGCTTGCTGACATTGTTTTCATTTGCGTTTATATGAAAAAAGCTTGCCATTTCTAGCATGAAAAGTCTGTTATGAAATTTGCTCGCCTTGTAATAGTATTTGTTGTTTGTTTTATAAATTTCGCCGTGGAATGCGTGCAGACGCCACTCAGCGAGCTGAAGATATATGTGAGTGTTTTATCACATTTAAGTGACAGTTTAAAATGGACTACCTTCCGCTTCTGAAATATTTTTAGCTGTAATGCATTTTTGGCGCATTTTTTCGAGAAAAGCGCTATTATATTCACTTTGGCTGGCTGGCTGGCGTGACGCTGAGTTCTCAGCAACTATACTATTTACAGACTTGAAACTGGTACTAAATAAAAGCTGCTGTTTCGTAGGTTTGCACAAATTGCTTTAATTCAAGCTCAGTGATTGTGGAAGATCAAATTATTCAATTACTTGTTTCAAGTGAAATAATGCCCATAGATATATGACATTAGGGATATGGCAACTAAAATTTATTAAAGTAGATAAAAATTTAGTTACAACTTTAGCCGCGGGTGTCACTATTATTATGTACAGTTGTCAAATCTGTCGGATTCATTCAATGACTTGTTTGACGCGAATTTGAAGCTTATTAGAATGAATTATTATTATTGGATGAAAATTTGTTTACTTTTAGTGTATTTTTTTTATATAGCTTTGATAAAAATCAAATTATCATTTTGAGGTACAGCACTTGACCTCCCGTCAATCAATAACTAAACAATGAAGATTAAAAAGTATTTTTGAGTTTGTACATGCATAAATTATGTACCTATCAAATAGTCAACTTGAAACTAGTACTAAATGGAAGCTGCTGCTTCGTAAGTTTGCCCAAACTGCTTCATTTCAAGCTCAGTAATTGTGAGAGACGGTAATTTGCGAAATCTCTGAAGTAACAAGCATTCATGAGCTGTAAAAATGCGCTTTCATCATCTAGATGATTTTTCCATTCTTTGTTAAATAAATTCATACACTCAATAATTTTTATGATTAGACATAACATAAATAACATAAAAAAATTGGAGGCTCGAGATTGAATGCTGTACATTAAACTTCTTGAAACTAATCTTCTTAAATAAATGGTTGCTGAATTATTAATAAATAACTTTAAGTTTAGCGCGAAGAAAAAGCTTTGTCTGCGCTTAAAAGACGTTTGGAATGTTGCCAATGAGCTATGCACTTTTATGTTCAGCTTTTAGTCAATGCTTCGGACACAAAGCATTTACTTACTTTCCGACTGCATTTTTCTTATTAAAAAATTAAAGTAGCGTGACTAAACCAAATGTCATAGTACGCATTGCGTCTTAATTTTCAGCAGTTCCTCAGGGCCGGAAGGCTGAAAAGTTTGAAGGTACCAGTGTGCGGGAGTTACGATCAAATATAAGCAGAAAGTTGGGATTTAAAAGCTACTAAATCACCAAGCCAGTTTATTTTTCGTTTTCTTGTCTGCTTTATGAGACACGAAAGCTCAAGCTTGAAACTAATATTCTTTCTGGCAATGCAAATGTATATATAAATTGCGAACAGATGTTGCATGTGTATGGAATGCCACTGAATTATTGAAGTTCTTTCGCGTAGCTTGCCAATTTTCATTATACCAAACAGATTATTCAAAAAACTATTAGAGATAAAACATTCATGTATGAAAACCGATATTTCATGAGCAATTAATTAAATTTTCAATTTAAAACGTGACAACTAGATCCAAATAAAAATAATTTACAATGGAATGATTAAACAATTGGAAAATTACAGATTTTAAACTTATCTGTTATTCATATTCAATAAATTTCAACACGTACTAATAAATCAATACAATTGCATTATTTCAAATTAAATTTTGACAAAGGCAGTATACAGGATTGAAGATGGAACTAACACCTATGGCACGCCGTTCTGCTATTTAATAGCAACAATTTATTCGAGTTGAACTTAAACTGAACATTTTCTTAATGTACATAATGGAAATTCAGAATTATTATTATCTTGCAAGATAATTTTGATGCATTGAATTTGTACATAATGGTAATCCAGTAGCAAAATGATATGGAACCGTTAAATTTTTATTCAATGCATTAAAATTATCTTGCAACATGATGATAATTCTAAATTAACATTATGTACATAATTTTAATTCAATCATAAAAATTCAATGCATTGAAATTATCTTGCGAGATAATGATGATTCTAAAATACCATTATGTATATAAAAATTCTGAATTACCATTATGTACATAATTTCAATTCAATCATAAAAATTCAATGCATCAAAATTACTTTGCAAGATAATAATAATTCTGAATTTCCATTATGTACATAATTCTAATTCAATATAGAAATTCAATGCATCAAAATTATCTTGCAAGATAATAGAAATTTTAAGTACTATTATGTACATAATAATTCTGGATTACCATTATTTACATATATTTAATTCAATCATAAAAATTCAATGCATCAAAATTATCGTGCAAGATAATAATAATTCTAAATTACGTGTTCTTCCATCAAAATAATAATTATAAATAACTATTATGTACACAATTTTAATTCAATCATGAAGATTATGTGCATTGAAATTATCTTGCAAGATAATCATGATTCTAAAATACTATTATGTACATAATAATAATTTTGAGGTACCATTATATACATAATAATTCTAAAGTACCATTATGTACACATATTGATTCTAGTCATGAAAATTCAATACATTAAAATTATTTTGCAGGATCATAACAATTCTGAATTCCCATAATGTATATAATCATAAAGATTCAATGCTTTGGAAGTTACCTGCAATATAATGATAATAATAATAATATTCATTTATTGACCACTGTCAAAGGCAGGATTCCGCCCCAGGCTGTTCTTCCAACCAAGTAAAAATTTTTAAGTACTATTATGTACATAATAATTCTGAGGTATCATCATGTACATAAATTTATTTCAACAATAAAAACTCAATGCATTAAAATTATCTTGCATGATAATAATGATTCCGAATTACCATCATGTACATGATGTTAATTCAATCATAGAAATTATCTAGCAAGATAATAATAATTCTGAAGTGCCATTATGTACATAATAACTCCAAATTACTATTATGTACATAATTTTAATTCAATGCATCGAAATTATCTTGCAAGATGGTAATGATTTTGAAATACTATTATATACATAATATTTCCAAAAAACCATTATGTACATATCCAATTCAATCATAAAAATTCAATGTACAAAACTATCTTGCAGGATATTAATGATACTAAATTATTATTATGTATATAATGTAAATTCTATCTTGCAAGATGATAATGATTCTTGATTGCCATTATGTACATAATAATTCTGAAATACCATCATGTACATAATTTCAATTAAGTTTTGAAAACTCAATCCATTGGAATTATCTTGTGAGATGGTGGTAATTTTGAAGTACTATTATGTACAAAATGATTCCACAGTATCATTATGAACATACATCTAATTCAATCATAAAAATTCAATGCACTGAAATTATCTTACAAGATGATAATGATTCTGAATTATTATTATATGCATAATATTAATTCAATCATGAAAATGCAATGCATTAGAATTCACTTGCAAGATAATATTAATAATAATGATTCTGAATTTCCATTATGTACATAATAATTCTGAATTTCCGTTATATTCATAATTTCAATTCAGTGCATCGAAATTAACTTGCAAGATAATTATAATTTTGCAGTACTATCATATACATAATAATTTTGGATCACCATTATGTACATATATTTATTTCAATCACAAAAATTCAATGCATGAAAATTATCTTGAAAGATAATAATGATCCAAATAACTACTATGTACATAATTTGAATTCAATCATAAAAATTCGATGCATTAAAATTATCTTGCAAGATAATAATAATTCTGAATTTCCATTATGTACATAATTGAAATTCAATATAGAAATTCGATACAACCAAATTATCTCGCGAGATAATAACTCTGCAGTACTATTATCAACTTAATAATTATGAATTAGCATTATGTACATATATTTTCTTCCAATCATGAAAATCCAATGTGCTAAAATAGTTTCATAATATAATAATAATTTTTAATTATCATATTTACATAATTTTGATTCAATCATAGAGATTTGATACAATAGAATCACCTTGCAAGAGATCATTCATGATAATAGTTTTGAATTTCCATTATGTACATAACAATTCTCAATTATTATTATGTACATAATTTTTATTTGATATAGAAATTCAATGCATCCAGATTATCTTGCAAGATAGTAAGTTTGCAGTAAAATTATCTACATGATAACTCTGAATTACCATTATGTACATAATTTTAATTCAATAAAGATATTCAATGCATCAAAATCATCTTGCAAGATAATAATGATTTTAAAGTAGGTACTATTATATACATAATAATTTTGAATTACCATTATGTACATATATCAATCATAAAAATTATATGCATGAAAATTATCTTGCAAGATGATAATGATTCTGAATAATCACTATGTATATAATTTCAATTCAATCATAAAGACTCAATGCAACAAAATTATCTTGCAAGATGATAATAATTCTGAATTTCCATTATGTACCTAATTTCAATTCAATATAGAGATACAATGCATCGAAATTATCTTACGAGATGATAATTTTGCAGTACTATTATGTACATAATAATTCTGAATTACCATTATGTACATATATTTAATTCAATCATGCAAAACCAATCTATTCGGATAATTTTACAACATAATAATAATTCTGAATAACCATTATGTACATAATGTTTATTCAATCATGAAAATTCAATGCATTAAAATTATCTTGCAGAATAATAATTTTGCAGTACTATCATGTACATGATAATTCTGAATTACCATTATGTACATAATTTCAATTCAATCATAAAAATTCAATGCATTGAAATAAGCTTGCGAGATGATAATTTTGAAGTACTATTATGTACATAATAATTCTGAATTAGCATTACGCACATAGTTCTAATTCAATATAGAAATTTGATAAATCGAAATTATCTTGGAAGATAATTATAATTCTGAATTTCTATTGTGTACATAATAATTCTGAAGTACCATCAAGTACATAATTTTAATACAATTATGAAAATTCAATGCATTGGAATTATCTTGCAAGATGATAATAATTCTGAATTATCATTATGTGCATAATTTTAATCCAAGCATAAAAATTCAATGAATTAAAATTATCATGTAAGATTATCATTATGTACACAATTTTAATTCGAATATATGAGCCTAACGCTGTAGTACCTCACTATGAAATCAGTTTCAGCCCTCAACGAAACTCCAAAGTGAAACTTCAATTTACTTTGTCAGGCTTTGAAGCCCACGAAAACTAGCAAGAGATAATAATGATTATAAGGAGGAAACATACTATGGGTGCATTTTACTCCTGCTTCTTTTGTAGAAGCTACGTCACAGCTTCTTTCCGAAATTGTGTAAGTTCTTTATATACTTTTTCATATTTCAGCTTCCACAGTCAAACATTGACATAGGAATTTTTATTATTAACATTTTCTTGTTTGAAATATGAAAATATTTGTCATGAAGAGATAAATTTGAATTAATATTTTAGTATTAAATAATGGTGCATTAACAATGCTGATAAATACAGCGTGAATACTCGACTGGAAATTCATGAATTTTTTACCAATAATTCATGTTTAAATTGAGCAGTAGCCACAGTGTCAAAGCACTTTGCGTTGCGAAGGGTAGCTATTGTTCCGTTTGACAAATGCAGGCGGATTCGGAATCCACAATTTTTATATTTTTTTGCCACTACCGCGAATTATTCACATTTTGCAATATTCACACAAAAAACCGCAATTCACCAACTCTTTTGAAATTAAAAACGAATTAAAGCATTTTTACACCATAATTTGATTCAATCAAATTGTTCAAATACCGAAAAGAAGCAGACAATATTTTTCGAAAAATATATTGGGAGAACTGTGTATGGTTTCTTGAAATTAGGAAAGCTCCAATAAAAATCGTAAAAAAAGACAGTTATTGCTAAATAATATTCAGTAAAGCTCTAAGTGTCACAAAATTACCAAATAGAAAAGCACTTTTCGTAAATTTGGAAATATAAGACAATTTTCGTCAGAGGATGATACTAATGAGGCAATACATCATTATTTTGGAAGTATTGTGAAAAAGGGGTGGTTGAGGGCTGTTTGTATTAGATGCTTACCAAAATTGGCCATCGGACCATCAGATAAACCTTAGCTCTCCCAAAAAACCTAAATTTCCGAAGTCGTTGTAATTTTTTATCGTTGAAACCCATGATTAATCACTAAGCTCCATCCGCACACTTAAATTACTAGATATGTATTTTAATTTATTTATAAAACTGTAAAAAATCACGTTCCAGTCTGACGCAGTCTCCTTTCAGAGATAATTGAAATCATGGAAGAACTTTATTCATTTTTGTTTTCTTGCACAAATTTCACACTTGAGAGTTATAAATTCGCACAAAACTTTTCAATTATATTTTGCTGCAGATGAAAATAATTCAAAAACTTGGGGAAAGAAGGAAGAACTGCACTAAAGAAGTTAAAAGGATATTAATAAGTACATGTAACATGCCGAAGCGCCTGCCGCAGGCTCCGGACCAACCACGGGCCACACGCGGACTAAACTCCGGGCTCCGGTTGATTCCGGTGATGCTGAAAACAAGCAGCGCGCGCTTCTCCACAGTTGCCCAATTTATTCATGCTTTCATCAACATTAATGAATATTGTTTCTCACAAATTACAAATCAAAAGATTGATTGACTGATCAAAAATTGCAAAAAAAATCGTTGAAGTTACATACAAAAAAAATTTTAAAGTCAATTCTGTCCTGAGAATGACGCACCCAATTTAATTTCCAAGGCAAAAACTCAATTGCCAGAAGTTTTGTTTAACTTCGGAAGTAAATAACTGAAGACAATTGTGGAACTTTTCCAGTCCATTAAAATGCACGAATTTAAATAAATGGCACAAGTTAGTCACGTCAGACCATTCATAACACCCAAATATTAAATTTTATTTCATTTCGATATATTTTCCAATTCAAAATTCTCGTCTTTTATACTTCGTTAGGTGTTTTCAGCGAGTTAAGTGGCGTATTTTTCACGTCCAAAAGAAATATAGTGTCCGTGAAATACCCCCACGCATGCATCATCAAACGCACACAAAAAATATGCGTTTTTTCAATGTTTTTTCAACTAAGTAAACAAACAATCGAGCAGCTGGTGCTGAAAGATTGCCTCTTATCTTCAAGGAACAAATTCTGCACATTCATTTTTCTTATACGACATTTTGTACAGGGGTTGTTTGTCTTTCTGCCAATAATATTTATAAGAGAATGGTTCAAATATGGCAGTAAAGCACGTTAACTGATAAACTTGCGCTTTGTGCATTTTGGTCACGTATGGCTAAGTGAATATGCAAAATGTTCTGGCTGTTAATAACTTCTGTACGGGAGAGAGAGATAGTCACGTGATGACACAGCCTCACGTACCAAATGCAGATACTGATAAGGACTGAAGCTGTTATCTCCAATATTGTTTCCGTTTATTCAAATTTCTAACGACCTAGCGATAAGGATTCAATCGACAGGATTTTTGTTCAGAATTTGGCATTCTGTTTGCGTCCTAACTTATTCAAGATTAAATTGTAAAGCGATACTACAACCCCCAACATTTATTTATTCCCGCATTGCACCTTCAACCGTAATTTAAACGAATTCGAATCTTTTATTCACTAAAATCTCATTACAAAAGTTTCAACGAGTCAGAAAATGGACCTTGTAGACTCGATAAATTAAAATTAGGCTCAATTCCATTTCATTTTTGATTTATCTCTTAATGGTTAAAGGTAACATCAACAGCGACAGCCACATCTCAAAACAATGCATTTCATGTTTTGTTTTGACTTGAAGAGCGAAATTCCTGCTGAGCATTAGAGTACGATGCCTTTGTAGCGCGTTAATTACAACACAGAATTCTGGATGGTGGATGGTAATTATTGCTTTGTGTTTGTACTTGAAAAGTTCATTCTGCATTTCAAAATGCTGCCAAGAAAATGTATACTTTCATAATTAATAAGTGGGGACCAACAATTTGCAAAAAAAAACGTTCTAAACATTATCTAAGGTCTCTTGGATGAGAGACGACCACATCCTCGTTTGGGTCCAATCTGCTTCATGTCAATTCACGACCACGACCATGACCACGACCACGACCACGACCACGACCACGTCCACGACCACAATCTCAAATAATTTCTGCTCTAATTTCATATAAATTACTAGATCTCGAATGCTTTTTTTGATTTTGTAAGAGCTCAGTAAACTGTGAATTTGCTGACTCTTACAATAGCCTAGTCAACAAGCTAAAAAACGTGTTAAATCTTGCTACTGCGAATTAAAATACGTGCGATAGCTCGTTGGACTCGTTATGACGTCTAGAAAAATGTACTAAAATTTCAAGCCCGCACATAAACAATTGCAAAAGCTATAAACAATTGAAGATTCCAAAGAAAAGGGGTTTACTTTTTTGAGAATTACGTAGAAACTATTGGTGCCAGAGGAGTTTCTCAAACAGATTCTTGAAGAGGAGGGAATTTCCATGAACAAAACTTGACCTTTATTGATAATACTTTTTATTTGATGTTGAAAACAGCGGTCCGCGCGGTGCCGTTACGCTGCCTTGAAACCGACCGCTAATAACAAAAGCTATTCTTACATGTATTAAATATTGATTTACAGAATTAGAAAAATTATATTGTCATCTGGACACTTTTCTTTGAAGTTTTCAAATAACACACTCAAATTTTTAAATAAATATTTATAACATAACTGCATCGCGCTCAACGCGTGGAGCCCTATTTTAAACATCAAATGATAGATAGTGTGACGTGCGAGAGTGGGGAAAGCTCGTAAAGACGACTTAGTATGGGAGGGGCCTTTCGTTCTCGTTACGCCGCACCGCGTCGCAGCACATCACCCCTCCCAATGGCAGCCTCTAGTATTATTCTAGAAATGGAAAGAGTCGAGAAATAGAAAATTCGAGAAATCGATATTTCTCTATATAAGGCCAAGAAAAAGACGTATGGAATACAATAGTAATAAGAGTAGTACTGGTGAAATAAATATCGAACAGTGAAGTGAACAGTGTATATAAATAGTGAAATATGAATATCTGCGAGTTTGTTTGAGTTAGAATTAAGTGACAAATAAATAAATATAGTGTTATTAGTGACATCAGAAGAATGGAACTTTTATTTCAATTTAAATGATCAAATAGTGACTTTTATTTAATCACAAACTAGATTTCTTCAAGCAATAAAAATTGCAATATTAATGATACAAGTTTGATATAGCCGTTGTGATGAAATGTGTGTGATGTTAAATCACGAGGCGATTAGCCGAGTGTTTTTATCACTCAAGTTTCATAACACTAGCTGTATCAAACGTGTATCATTCAATATTTTATCTACGGCGGCCTTAATTGCTACTGAATTAGATTTTTTCATTTGATGTTTGACATTCGAAAAACATTTATCGTAAAATTCATAGCTTGATCAAGCAGCATTTCATTCATTGTTATGGCAACTATTTGTTTGTTTGACAGCTGTCAAAGTTATAAGGAAAATAAACATATCTAATTGTAAAAAAAAAATGTTCATAAAACATGAATTTATATGTGTTATCAATAGTTATTTATAATAAAAGAAACTTAAAATTTGATAGAATTTTTTTTTTATTATTTCGTAATCGTAATTTTCCTGCCTTATATTATATTTCTGCACTTTTTTCTGCTTGTGATTTGAGAACGTAAAACTCTGCAAATCGAAAATCACATTTCATTTTGCGTTTCGTTGAAGTTCGGAACTAAATCTGAAATGGAAAAACTCCTTTTATCTCAAAAATATTGGGGAATATATGAATCTAAATACGTATTTTGAAAGCTATTTCTCCACAAAAACAAACAAAGTTGGTCCATTTTAAAATCATGTAAATATGATCGCTCAAGTCAAGTCACTTGAAAATCAGTAACAATGTTTATGGCAAGACTGAAGGATGGGGTGCTTAATCTATATATCAATATTAATAATTGCTGTACTAATTTCATATGGAGATCCTAGGCTTTGCAGCTCGATATCTAAACCGCCTCTGACAAGAATAGTTCTTTGAAAATCAGTACCAATGATTATGGTATGAATGAAGCAAGGTGTGCCTGATCACTGTTCCAAATTTCTTATAACTGCTTGATAAAAATACTATTTAACACAGGAAGTCCTCCTCATGCTGTCCTAATAAAATTTAATACTGTCTCACAAGAGATGTAATAGTGTAAGAGTCAGCAAATTCACAGTTTACTGAGCTCTTACAAACCGGACATTTGAACCAAATCATCATTTTGGTAATTAATATCTGTTCAATTGCTTAAAATTAATAAATGAAAGTGCAAATTAAGCGAGGGAAATTCAAAGTTCTAAAACGCAACACCATTGGTTAAAACGAAACGTGACGTCAAATACCATGTCAACAAGTGCGCACTGCTTACAGTTGTATGGCATTGCAGGCTCTTGATTAGAAAACATAGTAATAATGTGTGTGTTGTAAATTCATTTATTGTTTAAGTGTAATTTTAGTATCCTAGTGAGATTATAAATCATTTAAGACAGTGGTTCTGCAAAAGCACAATCGGATAATCTGTCAAGAATAGATCCATTCATGATGTCGTCTTATTTTCTTTCAAATCCAAATTTCACGTCCGCTGAAGTAAAAAGAGTGAACACTGCAAAGTAATTATCCAATAATAACACATTATGTACGCTATTTTAATAAACACAATCCGAAATATGATGAGCAGTAAACATAACCTATAATTTTTGTTTATTTTAAAACAAGCAAATTCAAAACGAAGCCGCATACATACACTGTATTTTATTGCTAAAACTAATCACATATATTGTTATTCATGATCTGTCAAGTTTATTATGATACTTCATCTCTTCTGATATTCTTACATTATTTCTTACGTATTTTAAAACCTGTCTGGATTGAGAAGAAGACTTTATCAGGTACATTTCTGATAGTATTTTGTATTCAGGCACAATGCAAAACTTATAAACTGACTTTTGACTTTTTTTGACGCTGAAATAAGTTGAGAACGAAAACACCTGTAGTAAACAATGGACTGTAATATCATTGGACATAGTATTTGACGTCATCAGAGCGCGCGAAAATGGCGGCGCTTGAACAGCTCAAAATTATTCTCAATTTTAAATATTTTTTTAAACTTGATTACAGTACTTTTAAGCATAATTTATATTTTTTACTATATTATAACGATGTAAACAGTGAATTGAAAATATAGAATAAATTCATGAATAAACCCTACTGATGTCAATAATGAATATTGTTATATTGGCATTTATTTTAGAACTCATATATAGAGGGTAAATATTGATTGATAGTTAGTTGATGGCGGTTAGTTATTACGTTTCATTTTAAGTCAGTGAGTAAGTAGTCGGGTATTAATCGTTGTTGTAATATATTTATAAACATTTTATTATTAATTCAATATATATTTATACTTGTTGAAAGTGATATTCAATTCCAAGTTCTTACTGTCAGCCATTCTACGTTTCAGAGTTTTAACACAGTGCAATCTATCAAATATAAATTTATTGTGAGTGATCCCACCGCTGCCACCAATTGTAAGGGTTTCACTTACAAGTAATTCTCATTTGGAAATTTCCTGATTTTGTAAGAGCTCAGTAAATTGTGAATTTGCTGACTCTTACAATCTAGTCAACAAGTTAAAAAAATGCTAATTGTTGCTACTGCGAATTGAAATACGTGCGATAGCTCGTTGGACTCGTTATGACGTCTAGAAGAATGTGCTGAAATTTCGAACCCACACATAAACAATTGCCAAAGCTATAAACAATTGAAGATTCCAAAGAAAAGGGGTTTACTTTTTTGAAAATTACTCGAAAATTATTGGTGCCAGAAGAGTTTTTCAAACAGATTCTTAAAGAAAAAGAAATTTAAAAGAAAAAGTTTTGATTCCTGGAACTTGACCTTCATTGATAATAATTTTCATTTGATGTTGAAAACAGCGTTCCGCGCGGTGCCGTTACGCTGCCTTGAAACCGACCGCTAATTACAAAAGCTATTTTTACATGTATTAAATATTGATTTAGAGAATTGAAAAAATTACTTTGTCAACTAGACACTTTTCTTTGAAGTTTTTAAATAACACAGTAATTTTTTCGAATTTTTAAATCAATATTTAAAACTTAACTGCACCGCGCTCAACGCGTGGAGCCCTATTTTCAACATCAAATAAAAAGAATTAACAATGGAGGTCAAGTTCTGGGAGTCGACAATTTTTCTTGAAAATATCTTCCTCTTTAGGAAACTGTTTGTGAAATTTCTCTAGCACTATTAGTTTTCAAGTAATTTCCAAAAAAGTAGACCCCTTTTTTTGGTATCTTCGATTGTCTATAATTTTTTGTTCATATGCGGGTTTGAAGTTTTTGCGAATTTTTCTAGACGTTGCAACAAGTTTAACGAGCTTTCGTACGTATTTGAATTCACAGTAGCAAGAATTGGCACGTTTTTTAACTTGTTGAGCGTTTGGACTGCTACGCGGGCTGAAGCCCTAGTCTTCGCAGCTCGATATGTGAACTGCCACTGACAAGAATACTTTTTTGATAAGATCAATTTTGATTATTAATCGGGAAGCGACAGATATATGAACCGGAAGCTGAGTCTAGTTGAACAGACAATAAGAAGACAGTATTCCATGCAAATAATCAATTTAATTGAATTTAGGAATGAAGATATTTGTATTCAGAAACTTGTTTGAGAGTGTACAATATTTCGTCCAGCCTTTATCCTTTCCCGGGGCGACAAACTCAAACTCAAGGATTTGTAATAAAGAAACCATTAGGAAGGAGAGTGAGGAATAAAGAGCTCAGACCCTTTAGATTGAAACTAATGTAACGTACTTGTCCAAGAAGTGGCGGAAGTGTTTTGCTTTCAAAATATGATTGGTATGGAAATAAACAGCCCCCGTTTAATATATATTTTTTTTCATTAGCGAGTGAATCGGTGCCAATTTCCGTTAAAAAACGAAGCTTTATCTCCCTTCATCCTACTACAAACTTTATATCTGCGTGATTTATGATCTCATTAAGGGAGTTATGTTTTTGTTGACTAAATATGGTCCATAATCATATACCAACAAATTTGGTACAATCAATAAGTGAATAACTTACGTTATTTATTTTAAAAGTTACAAGTAGGGGTAAGGGTTTTGGGTTCAGGAGTAACTATTATATTTGGGTGTTGTATTCTGGTCACGTGTTCGCTTATACCGCAACGACTTTGTTGTGTTTCCTTCTTTAACTCCGTAGTTTCCATAAAAGTGGCTAACCGCGGCTGTGGAACACTTGTGTTTGTCTTCAAACATGGATTTACTGCCCAATTCCTTATAGTTTATTTTCTTTTTGTTGGTTGTTGGCACAAAATGGTCAAGCAGAAGAAATGGGGCATGCTAAGTTTGGGCGGAAATTTATTGGATTATTTATTTGAATTCGCTATAACTGTAATCCTAGTTAGTATTGTTCAATTGTCGGTTATTAGATGTTCGGTGGTTGCCAGGCATCAACTGTTAGACAATTGAATGTTGACCCATTGTTGGATTAGGTATATAAGAGCAAGATAAATTTTTGTATTCTGAAGGGTCGTATGAGTACATGTATCGATAATTCATGAAATTGACGATCGCCATCGCAGTTTTTATTTTTTATCGTGAAGATTGATGGTTTCGCGAAGTTGAAATGTGTATCCGTCGACAAGACAGGCCATTTTTTTCTTGTTCCACAAAGCACAAATCGTACTTGAAACGTTTTATCAGAATTGTGGGACGACTATTGAATTTAACACGTAAGAATAATTTGAAGAATGATTAATTTGTGGTTTCAAGAACACATTACTTTAAGCAACGGGAACAGACTTCGGAAGGAATACAAAGCACCTTTAGTCATAACCCAAGGGAGCTCTTCAGATGTCAGTATTGGCTTCTGCACATTCCCATTCCTTTCTGTCCTTTACGTTCCACTTTTGCCTCTTTCCATCTGTTTCCTTTTGGAGAGTAGAACGTCTTTCTTGTGTTTGTGGTGCAGTAGTGTCGTTCGTACTGTAATTGAATCCTTTATCCTTATATGTTGTTAGCTAAGACGACCTGAGCAAAAGAGCATCGTAAAGGATGATATCATTGAAACGATAAGCGAGTTTACGTTTTATCTTTTGTTTCATACAGAATAATCGTCAGAATTGCTTAGTTTTTTCGAAATAATGACCTAAATTAGCATCATTTGGTTTGTACGTATGTACGTATGAGGACATGTTAAATGCTGCAAACCTTAACCGATTTTAATAGTTATTTTTTTCATTGATTGGTTGAGCATGAAAGTATAATTGTACTGAATTTCATTATGATTTGTTCACTAGTGCAAATTTAATAAATACCTAATTTATTATTCACAGATGCAGGACAAGCATTTTTTATTAAAATGTTAAAGTTACAGCCCTGTTTGCCAACGTTGTATTGTTTCTACACGCTTCGCTGTGTGATATATGACGAGCTTACCTACGGAAAGCACCCTCAGCTGAGAATTATAACTTTTTCCGGCAAAATCTGCCTTTTGTTGAACCCAGACAGGAGAAGATTACGGTTTTATTTTAGCCAACGAGTAAACCGTCCATTTTAATAGAAAATAGAACTAGCTTACAAATTCAAACATTGATTCTTGTTTATTTTTTTATATTGTTAAAGTTTTAATAATAAATTGCAATTTCAAAAGGCATTGAAAGGTGGAATAAATTGCGCGGAAAAATCAAAATCCATTTGCAGGAAAAATGTGTTACATGCAATAATAGAAGGAGTAATGTACAAATTTACGGTTGCACCTGCAAGTGATGTGTTTTTTGCAATGTCCGTTTCCTTCTTACGTGCGCATGACGCCACCAAAAGCGCACAAGATATTATGCAATGATTTATAAGCCAGGACAATGGCTGACATTTGCATAAACGGATGGGCTTTAAACTGCGCTTTCAGATCATTTTTCTCGTTGTGGGAATGACACACAAGAAAAATCCGAAGTATTAATTAAATTACTTACACATTAAAGAGAAGCAAACTAATAATAAATAGAGTGTTCCTTGAAGTATTATTGATCTTACCTTTATGGAATTCTGATTGGAATTACATTCAGAGATCGAAAAAGTATCGACCAAAGAATCAAATCTGACAAGTTTCTTGGGCGGCGGTTTTCTTCTTGGACACAAAGAACACATGTCCGCGTTGCTGTTAGTAGGGGGCATCGCGGCGTTGCCCCCGCCCTTGACGCCGCCAATAGACTATTAAAGTCAAGTCACATGCAATATTACCAAAATAATATGAAACGCAACACGGTTAACGCAGGGTGAATGGCTCTTGATTGATTTAATAAAAGGGGATTGAAGACGACGTTTACATTTTCAAGATGGCTTACCAAAAATATATCGCAGCTCGATATGTAAAACGTCTCTGACAAGATTACTCCTCTGGAACAAAAGTTTATGAAGCTATAAGATATGAGCTACAATTTCTGTTTACTTGCTTAAGGTGTTTGCTACGAAAAACTGCCATCTGTTGGTCAAACGCTTGAAACAACTGGAAAAGAATGCAGAGCTACACTGTAGAGTGTGAGAAAGACGCTATGAAGAATGTTGGAATTAGACAGAGATAGAGAATGCAGAGGCAGAGCTTTTTTTGTCCTGAACTAAATTTGATATCTATAACTTTTCTTGAAATTTTGATCAAATGATTGTAAATATTTAATTTATAATCTGTTGATCATTTTTATAGCGACAATATCTAAAATAGTGCCAGATTTGTTATGTTGTCCCATAAGACACCATACACAGAGTGTAACAGATCACTTGGGCTCTAATTTCCTTCTATTATTCTTTCTAGGTCGTCCAGAATTTCATATTGAAGGCAGAAAACCAATCATATTTATTTCAATGATTGATTGAACTTGGTTAGCTCTTTATCTCCAATAAGAGATAATGAGCGACTAAAAGCGGATAATAGAGGGAGACTAGAACCTGGGTGGTCTGTTACGCCCTGTATGAGTAAAAAAAAGTATTTTTAACATTAGAGCAAGCGTTGCGCCGTAAAAATAATTTACACAGCATGCAATAAAGTAAAAAAGTGTTTAAAAGTGGAACCACCCAAGTGTGACAACAATAGGAGCTACTAAGGGCCTAATCTATGAACCATCACTGTTATAAATTTCTTATAACTGCTTGATAAAGATACTATTTACCACAGACAGCCCTCCCCATGCTATCCTAGTAATATTTTGCTTTTAGTGCTACCTCACTAGTCGACAGGATAAAAAACGTGTCAATTCTGGCTACTGCGGAATAAAATACGTGCATAACTCGTTATGACGTCTAGAAAAATGTGCAAAAATTTGAAGTCCGCACATAAACAATTGAAGATTCCAAAGAAAAGGGGTCTACTTTTCTGGAAATTGCTCAAAAACTATTGATGTTAGAGGAATTTTTCGAACAGATTCTTAAAGAAAAGGAGATTTCCAAGAAAAAATGTGGACTCCCAGAGCTTGAATTCATTTGTTAATACTTTTTATTTGATGTTAAAAATAGGGTTCCGCGCATAATTTATACCTTTGGCAATTGTTTATGTGCGGGTTTCAATTCATAACGCACGTATTTTAATTTGCAGTAGCAAAAATCAACACGTTTTTAAGCTTGTTGACTAGACTATAAATAAATTGATAGCGTAATGCCGGAGGAAATAACCATTTGCATCCACCTTAAGATGGTGGGGATTTACAAACAGCCTGCTCCTCTATTTTCAACAAAAATAAATGGATAACTGAATTAGAATGTGGTCGTACCTCCCTTGCAAACAAAATCTGCAACTACAGGTGGGAACATTGATCGGTAACAAGTGAAGTATGTGAAATAGCTGAGGTCAATGGTTTACGTCCTACCCCTACAAGTTTGAACGTTATTTAATTCAATCATCCATCCCCGGGGGTTTCAAGTAGAATTAATTAAGTATTCGACGCTCTATCCCATTCTGGAATGAAAATAGTAGTTCCATTTAACATTTTTACATGACTTCCTTGTACTGACGTCCCTTTTCCACCCCGGGAAAGTGCGAATTAGATGTCAGACATTTTTCCATTGGTGTATATGTTTCAAGATATTTCAGCGGTAAATTAAAATAGGACGCCCTGTCTGCACTCCTTCTCCATATAAACTATAAGTACGACAAATCTCACAATCCTTCATGCGTGCAATATGCTTAAAAAGAAGTACAAAGAATTTTTTTCACGTATTAATTTATAGATACAACATGCTAAACAACAAGAATGGAAGGATTTCAGAGTATGTATATAACTACAAAGAAAACAAGAATCTCTTATATTAAGTAGTAAAGAATTTGAGAAAAGAAAAAGGACAACCTACAAACAATTTAAAGACAAAAATGGGACAATACTGAGGAAGGATACAAACAAATTAAAAAGATGGAAAGAACATTTCGAAGAATTACAATAACGACCCTGTATCAAAGCAAAATATAGAAATCAGCATCGAAGAAGTACAATTGCTATTGGAAAGTTAAAGATAGGGCAAGCAGCTGGATGATAAAACCAGAGAAATAAAATACATAGGGGAGGAAGGAACAAAAATGCTGCACACATTAGTAAACAAAATTTGGGATGGAGAGCAGACACATACAGACTGGAGAAAAACAATCATACTGCCAATAAACAAAAAAGAGACAGCCACAACTGTTGCAATTATCGAGGGATCTCACTCCTCACTCCTATGCACAGCAGTAAAAGTGTACGAAACGATACTTGAAAGAAAACTAAGAAAGTAAGTAGAAGACAAGATTGGGGATACTCAAAACTGATTTAGAAAAAGCTACAGCACCCAAGACTATTATTTACAATTCGACAGATAACGGAAAAAACACTAAGACACAACAAAGAAGTCTTAGCATGTTTTATAGATCTTGAAAAAGCTTTCGACAGAGTTAAGAGATAATTGTTGTGGAAAGTATTAGAAAGGAGAAATATAGGACAGAAGCTACAAGAAGGAGTCCAAAATATATATAAAAATAACATGAACTATGTACGAACCGCTAACTTATTATCAGAAGAATTCAAAGCAGATGGAGGATTAAGACAAGGAGGAACTTTATTGTTCATACTATACATGGGTGAAATTAATATTGAATCAAACAAAACAACAAAAAAAACTTGCATAGGATATTCAAATTTAAAACAGATAAAAATAGCAGAGTACATTTTTGCAGACGACATGGTAATCTTTGCGAATACAGAGAGAAATCTGCAAGAAAGCTTGAATATAGGGAACGAAGAACTACCCAGAGCAAATATGAAAATAAATGGCAATAAAACAAAGGTAATGATAATAGCCAATGAAGAAAAATAATTTAAAATACAAATAGATAAAAATATATTAGTCCAAAGCTTTAGATATTTAGGAAGTATGATCGAAAATAAAGGAGGGAGGAGACGAAATGAATAGCAGAGCTTATTCTTCGATTAGCAAGGTACTATTAAAGCACAAAACAGTGAGCAAAAGAACGAAGCTGACCATCTACAAAACAATAATCCTACCAATGCTGCTGCACAGTGTAAGAGTCAGCAAATTCACAGTTTGCTGAACTCTTACGAAATTGAGTGAATTTGCTGACTCTTACAACAGTTTAGAAACATGAGTACCAAATAAAAGACATCGAAGTAAAATCACAGCGGTGGAAATGAAATGTAGAGCTATAGAGGAGGTAACAAAATTAGACAAAATTAAAAATGAAAAGATTAGAGAGAGATTGGAAATACAATCAGTAATGAAGAAGATAGAGGAGAAACAATTGAGATGGTATGGACATCTAAATCGACTCGAAGATACAAGAAAAATAAAAGGAGTATTGTAAACAAGAACAATAGGGAAAAGAAACCGCGGCAGGCCACGGAAAGCATGAAACGATGTAATACCAGAAATAATAACCAAAAAGAAAATAACCAGAAGAGCACACGAGCTAGCAAGGAACCGGAACGAGTGGAGAAAATTCATAGAACACATTTGAGCGAAGCAACCTCGATACTTAGTAGGTAGAAGAGAAATAGATTACCCATGCAATGAATAATCGCTCATAAAAATTGAATCACTATAAAAATGAATAAGGTTATAACTAAATGATTGACAAATCGATATTTGGGAAGAAAAGTTCAATCGGCTGAGTATTAGGATCTATAACGTGTCCTCATACGTACAGATTAAAGGACGAAGACACATGTCTAATCTTAAAAGTTAATTTCAAAAGGGATCCAACTATGCTGTGTGTCAATTTGTTATTGGGGTTGATACATAGATCAACCATTTCATGCCAGAAATGAAATAAATATAAAAATTATTGGTGGATCTGTATTAAAGAAGACAGAGTCATTTTTATCTGCCGGGAAGGTCCTGCCCAATTTATTTTGAAATGTGGGAGGATTTTCTTCATTGATTACTTCAAAATGGTTAACAAATTATTGGTGAACACTAGATGAGCCACTTGAGTAGGAAAATTTGTTCAAAAAAAAGCATGAATTACGAAATAACAACAGGATAATGCATCTGATCATAATGATGCATCATGCATTAAATAATTGTTCACAAAAATTTGAATAGCCAACAAATCGTCTTGAAAATTGATAGGGTATTACTCAATACTTCACCAATTGATTTTTGCAAAAATGAGCTGGACTTATTGACGATTAGGATCTATAACGTACCTTCATACGTACAGATCAGAGGGCGGGGGCGCAATTTACTTCTCAAAGATGATTTCAAAAAAGGTTTTTTGCGCCAATTCATCACTGAGATCAAAAATAAGGAACCAGGAACAAAATAGCAACCAGAAAAATTGGTGGATATCGATGAATCTGCACTAGAAAAGGTGAGGCCAATATTATCTGCCGGGAGGGTCCTTACCAGTTTGTTTTGGTATGAAAAAGGATTATTTTTATCATTTATGAAGGGATATTACAAACTTCCATCATTTATACACAAGCCCAAATGAAAATTTGGTTGCACGATGTTTCAAATCAAATAAAAATGGAAGAATCATCTAGATGATGAAAGCGCATTTTTGACAGCTCATGAATGTTTGTTACTTCAGAGATTTCGCAACTTACCATCTCTCACAGTTACTGAGCTTGAAATCAAGCAGTTTAGGCAAACTTACGAAACAGCAGCTTCCATTTAGTGCTAGTTCCAAGTTGACTATTTGATAGGTACATAATTTATGCATGTACAAACTCAAAAATACCTTTTAATCTTCATTGCTTGGTTATTGACTGACGGGAGGTCAAATGCTGTACCTAAAAATGATAATTTGATGTTTATCAGAACTATATAGAAAAAATACACCAAAAGTAAACAAATTTTCATCCAATAGTAATAATTCATTCTAATAAGCTTCAAATTCGCGTCAAACAAGTCATTGAATGAATCCAGGACAGATTTGACAACTGTACATAATAATAGTGACACCCACGGCTAAAGTTGTAACTAAATTTTCATCTACTTGAATAAACTTTAGTTGCCATATCCCTAATGTCATATATATCTTTGGGCATTGTTTCACTTGAAACAAGTAATTGAATAATTTAATCTTCCACGATCACTGAGCTTGAATTAAAGCAATTTGTGCAAACCCACGAAACAGCAGCTTTTATTTAGTATCAGTTTCAAGTCTGTAAATAGTATAGCTGCTGAGAACTCAGCTTCACGCCAGCCAGCCAGCCAAAGTGAAAATAACCGTAAATGACTTTTTCCAGAATTCTTTTTGATGTTCAAAGAAGACTATTTGAATAAATAATTACATTTTTTACATTTTTAGCGCATTTTTTGTGAAAAAGCGCTATTATATTCACTTTGGCTGTCTGGCTGACGCTGAGTTCTCAGCAACTATACTATTTACAGACTTGAAACTGGTACAAAATAAGAGCTGCTGTTTCGTAGGTTTGCACAAATTGCTTTAATTCAAGCTCAGTGATTAGGGAAGATGGAATCATTCAATTACTTGTTTCAAGTGAAACAATGCCCATAGATATATATGACATTAGGGATATGGCAACTAAAGTTTATTCAAGTAGATAAAAATTAAGTTACACCTTTAGCCGTCGGTGTCACTATTATTATGTACAGTTGTCAAATCTGTCCGGGATTCATTCAATGACTTGTTTGACGCGAATTTGAAGCTTATTAGAATGAATTATTATTATTGGATGAAAATTTGTTTACTTTTGGTGTATTTTTTTTTTATATAGCTTTGATGAAGATCAAATTATTATTTTAAGGTACAGCGCTTGATCTTCCGTCAGTCAATAACTAAACAATGAAGATTAAAAGGTATTTTTGAGTTTGTACATGCATAAATTATGTACCTATCAAATAGTCAACTTGAAACTAGTACTAAATGAAAGCTGCTGTTCTGTAAGTTTGCCCAAATTGCTTGATTTCCAGCTCAGTAATTGTGGGAGATGATAATTTGCGAAATCTCTGAAGTAACAAGCATTCATGAGCTGTCAAAAATGCGCTTTCATCATTTAGATGATTCTTCAATATTCAAATTGAAATATACTGTATTTCATTATTAGGACGTCGCATATTCATCAAGAAGCAAGTCGGAAATAGTTCCGGGGACGCCCGACAGATGTCAGCGAAAGCCAAAACAAAGGCAGTAACTCAGTAAATATCGATTGTGCCTACCCTGGACTGCACAATAGTGTGACATATGAAACATAGATCATAAAAAATATTAATAAAATAGAAAATGGAGAAATCCAAATGCAAACATTCGTATATATATATATATATATATGTAACCGGTTGCTAGTATTAAGGACGATAATGCAACAAGCAGAATTTATTTTATTGACAAACAAAACTTATGTTAATACTTGGCAAGAATCCAATCAACTAGTTGCTACAATGAACAATCGATGATTGAAAATTCCACACCCGCAGGGATAGAGTTCCAAGAATATTGAATTCCATATTTTTTGTTAAGTTTACAACCGGGTCACGATTATATAGCAACGTAGTCATAAATTATTAATCGGTTGAACCTACATTTCACGGTTATCACATCCGCCGAATCAGCGCCTATAAACCTAAATGTGTTTTTTTTTTTTTATAAAATTATTACTCCCTCACCACCTTCATAAATGAAATAAGTAAATATTTACAAGAGCCATTCACCAAAATGAAAATAATACAAATCGACTTACATTTCCTAATGTAAATCCTGAAATATGATTTTACAGAAATGGATATTCTGTAATATAAAATGAAATATTGTCGCACCAAAATAATTTTATTTTAAATAGTTTAATTACTGGACAAATTACACTGAAAACAGCTGAGATCATATACCGAGCACCATGACCACGGCTGACAGGACTGCAGTTGTCAGGTCGCGCACAGTAGTTCAAATCGCAGTTGCTAGGTGGCTGCAGGAGCTCATTCCTGCCCCTTAGCCCGCCACAACAGGAACAATGGATATTCGATATTAAATTCGAATACGAAATGCAATATGATGCGCGTTGAATTTTTAACATGACATTCTGTAGAAAAAAATTACGACACAAAGCAGAAACTTGTACGCTTCGGACGAGACTGAAATTTAAATTCAATTTTTGTAAATACTGTTGAAAATAACAATCTTGCTTTGTAGAAAATAAAAGTGACTAGAGGTGTCCTCTGCTGAAAATTTCAGCACTAAAGAATAATCAATAAAACCTTCCTGAAAACCTCTCTCCGACGTCTCTACCAAAGATGGCAGCACATGTTTCCGGAGCTCTAAAAGCTCTTATAGATATTGGAAAATGGACTAACCTGCACTCCAATAAAAGTAGTGGTGGCTGCATCATTGACAGGCACATGTCGGGGTGTGAGTACACGTTCTGTAGAAACACTCCGGTCAACGGAGTCGCGACGCACTACGCCGTCCGGAGCTGGAAGAGAAGTTACAGGCACCGGTGACTCGTTTAACGGTTGTGTGGGTGGAGGGGAGGGCGCTACAGGAATGCTTTCTTCTTCTACGATGTATCGAGATTTCTGCAAAAAAAAATTCCAATTAAAATCCTGCATTTCCATTATTCTTTTTTCCTATAATTTTGTTCAAATTTGGTGAATAGGTTCTCTACGGACCTTTTCTTTCATAAATGAAGCCAAATCAATTTTCAAAAAATATTTGAGGGATGAAACATCCCCACAAATTATAAAGGACATATATTTTGGGAACTATTGGGTAATTTAAATTTATCTCTTCATATTATGATTGTTTGGACCTCAATCTGAACGAAAATATACTTTTCATCCCTCAGGACTTCCAGTTGGAGGGTTAAATGAATTAATAAATATGTCATAAAATTAGTTGAAAAACGTCATTTAAAATGCGAATTATGCAAGAACTAAAGCACCTATTCAAATTTAGATCACAGATTCGGATTCTGGGGGGTCAAGTTAAGATGATAACATGAGTAACACAATTTTTTGAATTTTTATTATTCATTTCGAAAACGTGGGCTTAACCCTTGATGTTTTTTTTTGAGCAGAAAAGGGCTTTACTTTCTGATTTTGTTCAAATTTCGTATATAGCCTCTATAATAATCTATTTTTTGATAAATGGAGTCGAATCGCTCTTAGAAAAATATTTAGGGGATGAAAAATCCCCACAAATAGTTAAAGGACATAAATTTTGAGAACAATTGAGAAATTTAGATTTATTTTTGCATATTATGATTGTATGGACCTTAATCTATACGAAAATGTACTTTTCATCCCTTGAGATTTCCAATTAGAAAGTTAACTAAATTAATAAGTATATCATAAAATTAATTCAAAACCGCTTTTTAAAATGCGAATTATGCAAGAACTAAAGCACCTATTTGAATTTAGATTACAGATTCGGATTCTAGAGGGTCGAATTAGGGGATGACATGTGTAACACATTTTTTTGAATTTTTATTTTTATTTCAAAAACGTGGACTTAACCCTTTATGTTTTTTAAAGCGAAAAAGGGCTTTACTCTGTGATTTTGTTTAAATTTGGTATGTAGCCTCTATAATGATCTATTTTTTAATAAATGAGGTTAAATCACTTTCAAAAAAATTTTTAGGGGATGAAACATCTCCATAAATAATCAAAGGACATATATATTAAGGACTATTGGAAAATTTGAATTTATCTCTTCATATTATGATTATACGGACCGTAGTCTATGAGAAAATATGCTTTTCATCCCTTAAGACTTACATATAGAGGGTTAAATAAACAAATAAATGTGTCATGAAATGGATTGAAAAACGCCGATTAAAATGCGGATTATGCAAGAACTAGAGCATCTATTTGAATTTAGATTACAGATTCGGATTCTGAGGTGTCAAATTATAGGGATGACATGTGTAACACAATTTTTTTAATTTTTATTTTTTAATTCAAAAATGTGGGCTTAACCCTTGGTGTCTTTTCGAGTGGGAAAAAAGGCTTTGTATTCTGATTTTGTTCAAATTTGATATATAGCCTCTATAATAGTCTATTTTTTGATAAATGGAGTCAAATCGCTTTCAAAAAGATATTTAGGGGATGAAACATCCCCACAAATAATTAAAGGACATATATTTCAGGAACTATTAGGGAATATGGATTTCTTTTTGCATATTATGATTGTATAGACCTTAATCTACACGAAAATATGCTTTTCATCCCTTAACCCTCTGTTAGTGTTGTGGGGTATGTCATACCTCACACTAATTTCTGACTGAACCAGGGCCGCAATTGAAAATTAGTTAATGACAAACTCTGAGTATTTTTTGAAAATATTATGAGTTTACTTGAAAGATTTTAGCGGTTAACGGTCTTAATTTCGAGTAAACGGCGTTAGAAACTTATGTTCAAAAAACGATAAATTACTAGAAAATTTTCACGTAATCGACAGAAATTGAAATTGTAGTGTCGAATTCTTCATTTATTTCTCGATAAAAGTAGTCAATTCGCGGAAAATCGAGAAATAATTTTGTATCGTCTCAAAACGTGCTAGATGCTGCCATCTACTAGCCCCTTGTGGAACTATACTCCAAATTTTAATAAAATTGCAGTGAATCGAAAAAATCTTTCAAGTAAACTCATAATATTTTCAAAAAATACTCAGAGTTTGTCATAAACTAATTTTTAATTACGGCCCTGGTTCAGTCAGAAATTAGTATTATTGCAGTATTTCAACGATTTGTGTCAGAATGAGGGCTCTAATCAAAAAAATTTATATAAAGTACCCCAACTATTTTCAAAAAATATTATAGGTTTACTTGAAAGAATATTCAGATTTACGACCCCAATTTTGAGATTTCGATACAATTATATGAAAAAATTACTTGCTTTGTCAACTCAAAATTAAGGCTGTCAATCGAAAAAATCTTCCAAGTAAGGGCATATTATTTTCAAAAAATAATTCAACTCTGTCATTTACAATTTTTTGATTACGGTTCTGGTTCAGTCAGAAATCCGTTTTATTGGCATAATTCGCCGATTTCTGGCAAAACTAGGGCTCCAATCAAAAAATGTTATATGAAAGACCCTAATTATTTTCGAAAAAAAACATGAGTTTAATTGAAAGTTTTTTTCGATTTACTGCAATTTTAATAAAATTTGACGTATAGTTCCACAAGAGGCTAGTAGATGGCAGCATCTAGCACGTTTTGAGACGATACAAAACTATTCCTCGATTTTCCACGAATTGACTACTTTTATCGAGAAATAAATGAAAAATTCGACTACAATTTCAATTTCTGTCGATTACGTGAAAATTTTTTAGTAATTTATCGTTTTTTGAACAAAAGTTTCTGACGCCGTTTACTCGAAATCAAGACCGTTAACCGAAAAAATCTTTCAAATAAACTCATAATATTTTCAAAAAATACTCAGAGTTTGTCATTAACTAATTTTTAATTACGGCCCTGGTTCAGTCAGAAATTATTGTTATTGCCATATATAAACGATTTGTGTTAGAATGAGGGCTCTAATCGAAAAAATTTATATAAAGTAACCCAACTATTTTCCAAAAATAATATAGGTTTACTTGGAGGAAAATTTAGATTTACGACCCCAATTATGAGATTTCGATACAATTATATGCAAAAATTACTTGCTTTGTCAACTCGAAATTAAGGCGATCAATCGAAAAAATCTTTCAAGTAAGGTCATATTATTTTCAAAAACTAATTCAACTTTGTCATTTACAATTTTTTGATTACGGTTCTGGTTCAGTCAGAAATCCGTATTATTGGCATAATTCACCGGTTTCTGTCAAAATTAGGGCGCCAATCAAAAAATGTTATATGAAAGACCCCAATTATTTTCGAAAAAAAACATGAGTTTAATTGAAAGCTTTTTTCGTTTTACTGCAATTTTATTAAAATTTGGTGTATTGTTCCACAAGAGGCTAGTAGATGGCAGCATCTAGCACGTTTTGAGACGATACAAAATTATTCCTCGATTTTCCGCGAATTGACTACTTTTATCGAGAAATAAATGAAGAATTCGACACTACAATTTCAATTTCTGTCTATTACGTGAAAATTTTTTAGTAATTTATCGTTTTTTGAACAAAAGTTTTTGACGCCGTTCACTCGAAATTAAGACCGTTAACCGAAAAAATCTTTCAAGTGAACTCATAATATTTTCAAAAAATACTTGGAGTTTGTCATTAACGAATTTTTAATTACGGCCCTGGTTCAGTCAAAAATTAGTGTTATTGCCCTATATTAACGATTTGTGTCAGAATGAGGGCTCCAATCGAAAAAATTTATATAAAGTACCCCAACTATTTTCAAAAAATAATATAGGTTTACTTGAAAGAAAATTTAGATTTACGATCCCAATTTTGAGATTTCGATACAATTATATGAAAAAATTACTTGCTTTGTCAACTCGAAATGCACTCATAAATATGCTATAGAATTAGTTCAAAAACGCCGATTAAAATACGAACTATGCAAAAACTAGAGCATCTATTCAAATTTAGATTACAGATTCGAATTCTAGAGGATCCAATTAAGGGGATGACATGTGCAACACAATCTTTTGAATTTTTATTATTTATTTCAAAAACGTAGGACAACCCTCTATGTTTTCTCGAGGAGAAAAGAGATTTTCTCTCTGATTTTGTTCAAATTTGGTATATAGTCTCTCCAATGATCTATTCTTTAATAAATGAAGTCAAATACCTGCTAAAAAAATAATTAAGGGATGAAACGTCCCCACCAATAATTAAAGGACATATATTTTGAGAACTATTGGGAAATTTGAATTTATCTGTTCATATTATGATTGAATGGGTCTTAGTCTATACGAAAATATGCTTTTCATCCCTTAAAATTGCCAATTAAAGGGTTAAATAAACTAATAAATATGTCATAAAATTAGTTCAAAACCGCCATTTAAAATGCGAATGGTGCAAGAACTAGAGCACCTATTTAAATTTAAATTACAGGTTTGGATTCTAGAGGTTTAAATTATAGGGATGACATGTGCAACACAATTTTGTTAATTCTCATTAATTATTTTGAAAACGAAGGCACAACCCTTGGTAATTTTTCAAACGGAAAAGGGCTTTTCTCTCTGATTTTGTTCCAATTCAGTGAATAGCCTCTATAATAATCCATTCTTTGACAAATACAGTGAAATAACTCCTAAAAAAATATTTAGGGGATGAAACATCACCACAAATAATTAAAGGACATATATTCTAAGAACTATTGGAAAATTTGAATTTATTTCTACATATCATGATTTTATGGACCTTTATCTATATGAAAATATTCTCTTCATCCCTTGAGACTTCCAATTAGAGGGTTAAATACACTAATAAATATTTCATAAAATTAGTTCAAAAACAAAGAACTAGAGCATCTATGCAAATTTAGATCACAGATTCGGACTCTGGGGGGTCGAATAAGAGGATGACATGTGTAACACATTTTTTTGAATTTTTATTATTTATCTCAAAAACGTGGGTATAACCCTTGATGTTTTTTCAAGCGAAAAAGGGTTTTAATTTCTGATTTTGTTCAAATTTTGTATATAGTCTCTATAATGATCTATTTTATGATAAATGAAGTCAAATCACTTTTAAAAAAATATTTAGGGGATGGAACATCCCCATAAATACTTAAGAGACATATATTTCGAGTACTGTTGGAAAATTTGAGTTTATCTTTCCATATAATGATTGTATGGACCTTAATTTATACGAAAATATGCTTCTCATCCCTTAGAACTTCTAATTAGAGGGTTAAATAAATTAATAAATATGATATGGAATTTGCCTAAAAATGACATTTAAAATGCGAATTATGCAAGAACTAGAGCATCTTTTTGAATTTGGATTACAGATTCGGATTCTAGAGGGTTGAATCAAGGGGATGACATGTGTAACACATTTTTTTGAATTTTTATTATTTATTTCAAAAACGTGGGCTTAACCCTTGATGTTTTTTTGAGCGGAAAAGGGCTTTTTTCTCTGATTTCGTTCAAATTTTGTATATAGCCTCAACAATAATCTATTTTTCAATAAAAAGAGTCAAATCACTTTTAAAAAAATATTTAGAGGATGAAACATCTCCTCAAATTATTAAAGGATATATATTTTGAGAACTACTGGGAAATTTGAGTTTATCTGTTCATATTTCGATTGTTTGGACCCCAGTCTATACGAAAATATACTTATCATTCCTTGAGACTTCCAATTAGAGGGTTAAATAGATTAATAAATATGTCATGAAATGGGTTCAAAACCGCCATTTAAAATGCGAATTATGCAAAAACTAGGGTACCTATTCAAATTTAGGTTACAGATTCGGATTCTAGAGATTTGAATTAAGAGGATGACATGTGTAGCACAATTTTTTAAATTTTTATGATCTATTTTAAAAACGTGGGCACAACCCTTTAAGTTTTTTCGAGCGGAAAAGGGCTCTTTTTTCTGATTCTGTCCAAATTTGGTATATAGCCTCTATAATGATCTATTCTACGATAAATAGAGTCAAATCACTTTTAAAGAAATATTTAGGGGATGAAACATCCCCTCAAATTATTAAAGGACATATAATCCAAGAACTATTGGGAAATTTTAATTTATCTGTTTATATTATGATTGTATGAGTCCTAATCTATACGAAAATATACTTTTCATCTCCTGAGACTCTCAATTAGAGGGTTGAATACACTAATGAATATATCATAAAATTAATTCAAAAACGTCATTTAAAATGCGAATTATGCAAGAACTGGAGATCCCATTCAAATTATGATTACAGATTCCGATTCTAGAAGGTCGAATTGAGGGGATGACATGTGTAACACATTTTTTTGAGTTTTTATTATATATTTCAAAAACGTGGGTATAAATCTTTGATGTTTTTTCAAGCGGAAAAGAGCTTTTCTTTCTGATATTGTTCAAATTTGGTATATAGCCTCTATAATGATCTATTCAAGGAAAATGGAGTGAAATTTTTTTTTTTTAAATATTTAGGGGATGAAACATCCCCTCAAATAATTAAAGGACATATATTTCAAATACTATTAGGAGATTTGAGTTTATATCTTCATATTATGATTGTATGGACCTTGATCTTAACACAAATATGTTTTTCATCCCTTAAAACTTCCAATTAGAGGGTGAAATGAATTAATAAATATGTCATTAAATTAGTTCAAAAACGCCATTCAAAATGCGAATTATGCAAGAAATAGAGCACTAATTCAAATTTAGATTACATATTCGGATTCTAGGAGGTCAAATTGAGGGGATGACATGTGCAACACATTTTTTCGGATTTTACTTTTTATTTCAATAACGTGAGCATAACCCTTGATGCTTTTTTAAACGAAAAAGGGTTTTACTGTCTGATTTTGTTCAAATTTGATATATAGTCTCTAAGATGATCTATTAATTGATAAATGGGGTCAAATCACTTTTAAAAAAATATTTAGGGGATGAAACATCCCCATAAATGCTTAAGGGACATATATTTCAAGTACTGTTGGAAAATTTGAGTTTATGTCTTCATATAATGATTGTATGGACCTTAATCTATATAAAAATATACTTTTCAGCCCTTAAGACTTCCAATTGGAGGGTTAAATAAACTAATAAATGTGTCATGGAATGGACCAAAAGACGCCGATTAAAATGCGAATTATGTAAGAACTACAACACCTATTCAAATTTAGATTACAGATTCAAAATCTAGAGGGTCAAATTAAGGGAATGACATGTGTAACACAATTTTCTGAATTTTTATTATTCATATCAAAATCGTGGACTTAACCCTTGGTGTTTTTTTGAGCGAAAAAGGGCTTCACTCTCTGATTTTATTCAAATTTGGTATATAGCCTCTATAATGATCTATTTTAGGATAAATAGAGTCAAATCACTTTTAGAATGATATTTAGGGGATGAAACATCCCCGCAAATTATTAAAGGACATATACTTTAAGGACTATTGAAAAATTTGAATTTTTCTCTTCATATTATGTTTGTATGGGCCTTGTTCTACATGAAAATGTGCTTTTCATCCCTTAAGACTTGCAATTAGAGGGTTAAAAAAATTAATAGATATATCATAAAAGTGACTTGAAGTATGCAAGAACTAGGGCCCCTTTTTTGATTTAAATTGCAAAATTAAGGGAATGACAAGCGTAACACAATATTTTCAATTTTTATTATTTATTTGAAAAACGTGAGTAAAGTTCTGCCATCTTTCGGCCGATAGTCGAACTAAAGTGTACTACTCGAGAGCAGTTTTCTTTATTATAGAAAAAACTCCCATCTCGTGATTACTAGCAAACTATAAAGATATATGATAACCAATAAACCTTTTTAAAAATTAAAATGAGCAATACCTGCTTACGATCATTCCAGCAAAATCCACAGAGCTTTCGGGAATCACTTCCTTTTGTAATATTTGTTGGCGATTCATGTCTGTTGCGTCTGCGTTTGCGTTCTTTGCTGGGTGCAGTGTACATATAGTTTGAGAACCGTCGGCGGGAATGACGTACTATTGATACCCAGTCAATCATTTTGCATAATTTAATTGTATACACAAACAACGTTTTCAAATCACTATCACTCTGACATTTTTAATAATTTATGTGCCTTCACTTTTTTGGAAGAACAGCGAGGAATTCTGGCGTCGCGTGGTGTCGCCGGCGGCCGAGAAACTGCCACAAAGTGAATGCGACGCTCAAAGGTGCTTTCCCGTTGCAGGAGAGCAAGTTTCAGTCTTGCAGCTAAATTAAAACATGCGGACGTGCACTCTGAGTGATTTCTGTGCTGTCTAATAATTGGATTATGTTTCAAATTTGTTATTTCTAAGAGGGATCTAAAATTGCTTAATTGAAAGGATAATTTAATTTAGGCTTTGGTGAATAACACAGGCCCTTTTTTTACTTTTTAAAAGGACGATTATTTTAATAAAATTGATTTTTGTACTTTGTGACAATTTTAAAAAGCGATCGAAAACTTTTAGGTAGCGTTAGAAGAAGAATTGAAACTGTGGCGTAGGGGAGCGGACTTAAGCTCCCTTTTGTGAATGAATAACATAACTCTGTGTATGCATTCCGATAAACAATTCTATTTTTGTCTAAATACATCTTTGAAAACAAATCATTCAACTACAGGCTTGGAATAACAGGATGTTCATTTATAAAACGTGATTTTCAGTTGCCTCTGCTTCTTGTGAGCTTCAAAGGAATTCTATTTAAGGTGAAATACAACAGCATCGATCGGCAAGACAATGAGAAACTGGAAACAGGAGAGAATGGAATTGAGGATACAGTATACTGCTATAGTTTCGGGTTGAAATATTGTCACTGCCTGGAATAATTGGTCCATGTCTTTGTTGGATGTTTATTTCTTTCCAACATTGCAAGTGTAGAATTTGCTTCAGCAAATCGAATTAAGTGTAAAAGCCCACTTAAACATAATAATAGCACATGCATCAAAAATTTGGCATACTTCAATACATAATTATTCCCTCTTTTGCGAACTATTTTAAGTCAATGATCTAATTACGTCTGAAATATTGTTTTTCGATCTGGTTTAAAAATAGTGATGAGTGCGCCTGTTTAACGCAACTTTACAAGAAATAAACGAAAGTTTACTGTTTGGTTTTAATTTCCACACATGTGTTTCATGTTTAGTTCCAGGTAAATTGGTTGCTGCAAAATTTATAATCAAAGGTAAACAACGTGATTCATTGAATGTAAAAAAACTGCCTCCTATTCTATCAATATTTGATAATGAGCTTTTTCTGCAAAATTCCGTTATAATTAAGAGTCTTTGGAGTTTTCAGAAATGTCTAGAAAACTGTGGAAGTCTTAAGGTGGCTAGGGGAGTCTGTAGTAGAAGTCATTAGGATAACTAGAAGTCTCTAGGGGACTATAGGAGACTGTAGAAGTCTTTAGAAGGCTGTAGCAGTTTGTAAGAGATTGTAGAAATCTCTAGAAGACTATAGAGTTTTCTAGAATCGTTAGAAGTGTCTAGGAGACTGAAGGAGTCTTTAGGACGCTGTGGGAATCTCTAGAAGATTTTGAAGTCTATAGGAGACTGTATGAGTCTTTAGGAGCCTGAAAAACTGCAGAAGTCACTAAGATCCTCTGGAAGATTGTAGAAATCTATAGAAAAATCTCTAGGAGATTGTAAGAGCCTCTAAGGGACTATAGAAGTCTCAAGAAGTATCTAAAAGACTGTAGAAGCCTTAAGGAGGCTGTGGAAGTTTTAAGGAGACTGTATGAGTCTTCAGGAGCTTGTAAAACTGCCTAAGCTACCAAAATCCTCTAGAAGATTGCCAAAATCTTTAGAAGAATCTCTAGGCAATCGTAAGAGTCTCTAGGAGACTATATGAGTTTCTATATAACTATAGGAGTCTCCAAAAGTATCTAAGACACTGTAAAAGTCTTTAGACGGCTGCGGGAATTTGTAAGAGAGTGTAGAAAAATGTAGAAGTCTCTAGAAGACTGTGGATCCTTAGGAATCACTAGAACTATCTAGAAGACTGTAGAAGTCTTTGAAAGGCTGTAGTAGTCTCCAGAAGTCTGTAGGAGTTTTTAGGAGCCTGAAGAACTGCAGGAGTCACTAAGATCCTCTAGAAGATTATCAAAAACTCGTGAAGAATCTCAAGGGAATTGTTGGAGTCTCTAGGGGACTATAGGAGTCTATAGAAGTATCTAAGAGACTGTAGAAGTCTTTAGGAGGTTGTGAGAGTTTGTAGGAGGCTGTAGCAGACTGCAGAAGTCTGTAGAAGACTGTAGAAGTCTTTAGAAAACTGTAGAATTCTCTAGGATCATTAGAAGTCTCTAGAAATGTCTGGGAGACTGTAGGAGTCTTTAAGAAGCTGTAGCAGTCTTTAAGAAGCTGTAGGAGTCTCTAGAAGACTTTTGGAATCTCTAGGAGACTGTATGAATCTTAAGGAGTCTATAAAACTGCAGAAGTCACTACGATCCTCTAGAAGATTGACAAAATCTCTAGAAAAATCTCTCGGAAATTGTAAGAGTCCCTAGGGGACTATAGAAGTCTCTAGAAGTATCTAAGAGAGTGTAGAAGTCTTTAGGAGGCTGTGGGAGTTTGTAGGAGTCTTTAGGAGATTTTGGGAGTCTCTAGAAGACTGTATATATCTTTAGGAGCCTATAAAACTGCAGAAGTCACTAAGATCCTCTAGAAAATTGTCAAAATCTCTAGAAAAATCTCTCGGAAATTTTAAGAGTCTCTAGGGGACTATAGAAGTCTCTAAAAGTATCTAAGAGAGTGTAGAAGTCTTTAGGAGGCAGTGAGAGATTGTAGGAGTCTTTAGAAGATTTTGGGAGTCTCTTTAGGAGCCTATAAAACTGCAGAAGTCACTAAGATCCTCTAAAAGATTGTCAAAATCTCTAGAAGAATCTCTCGAAAATTGTAAGAGTCTTTAGGGGACTATAGAAGTCTCTAAAAGTATTTAAGAGAGTGTAGAAGTCTTTAGGAGGCTGTAAGAGTTTGTAGGAGTCTTTAGGAGATTTTGGAAGTCTCTAGAAGACTGTATGAATCTTTAGGAGTCTATAAAATTGCAGGAGTCACTATAAGATTCTTTAGAGTCTAATAGATTGTCAAAATCTCTAGAAAAGTCTCTAGGGAATTTTAAGAGTCTCCAGGGGACTATAGGAGCCACTAGAAATATCTAAGAGATCGTAAAAATCTTTAGGAGGTTGTGGAAGTTTGTAGGAGACTGTAGAATACTATGGAAGTGTTTAGACAACTGTAGAGCTCTCTAGGATCATGAGAAATCTCTAGGACTGTCTAGGAAACAGTAAAAGTCTTTAAAAGAGCCTGTAGAAGTCTCTAGGAGATTTAAGAAGTCTCTAGGAGACTGTATGAGTCTTTAGGAGCCTGTACAACTGCAGGACTCATTAGGATCTCTAGAAAGCTTCTAGAAAAATCTCTGAAAAAGTATACGAGTCTCTAGGAGACGATAGGAGTCTCTAGAAGTATCTGGGAGACTATAAAAGTCTTTAGGAGGCTTGGAAGTCCTTAGGAGATTTTTGGAGTATCTAAGAGGCTTTATGAATCTTTAGGAGTATGTCAAACTGCAGGAGTCACTAAGATCCTCTAGAAGATTGTCGAAATCTTTAGAAAGAGAATTGTCTAGAGGACTATAGAAATCTCTAGAATTATCTAGGAGACTACAGATGACTGTAGAGGTCTCTAGAAAACACAAGAGTTCTCTAGGATCATTAGAAGTCTCTAGAAGTGTCTAGGAGACAGTAGAAATCTTTAAGGGGTTGTTGGAGTCTCTAAGAGATTTTGGGAGTCTCTAGGAGACTGTATGATTCTTTAGGAGCCTGAAAAACTACAGAAGTTACTAGAATCTTCTAGAAGATTGTCCAAATCTCTAGAAAAATTGAAAGAGTCTCTAGGGGACTATAAGAGTCCCTAGAAGTATCTAGGAGACTGTATGAGTCTTTAAGAGCCTGTGAAATTGAAGGAGTCACTGAGGTCCTTTGGAAGATTGTCAAAATATCTAGGGAAATTTCTAAGGAATTGAAAGAGTCTCTAGGGGACTATAGAAGTACTTGGAAGACTGCAGAAGTTTTTAGAAGGCTATAGAAGTTTCTAAAAAATTATGGGAGTCTCTAGGAGACTGTGTGAGTCTTTAGAAGCCTGTAAAACTGCAGGAGTTACTAAGATCCTCTTGAAGGTTGTCAATACTCTAGAAAAATCTTTCGGGAATTTTAAGTGTTTCTAGGAGACTATAGAAATTTCTAAAAGTGTCTAGGAGACTGTAGAAGTCTTTAAGAGGCTCTAGGAGTCTCTAGAAGATTTTGGAAGTCACCAAGACCTTCTAGAAGATCAACAAGATCTCTACAAGAATCTCTAGGGAATTGTAAGAGTCTCTAGCGGATTATGGAAGCCTCTAGAAGTCTTTAGGAGGCTGTTGGAGTTTGTAGGAGACTGTGGAACACTGTAGAGGCCTCTAGAAGACTATAGATATTTTAAAGATCAATAGAAGTCTCTGGGAGTATCTAGGAGACTGTAGAAGTCTATAAAATTATAGGAGTCACTGAAATTTTCTCGAAGATTGTCGAAACTAGAAAAATCTATAGGAAATTTTAAGAGTCTCTAGGGGACTATAGGAATCTCTAAGTATCTAGAAGACTGCAGAAGTCTTCAGAAAGCTGTGGGAGTTTCTAGGAGACTATAGGAGACTGTAGAAGTCTCTAGAAGACTGTAGAGTTCTTTTAGGCCTCTAAGAAATGCCTAAGAGACTGTATAAATCTTTAGGACATTGTAGGAGTCTCTAGGAGATTCCGAGAGTATCTAGGAGACTGTATGAGTCTTTAGGAGCCTGTAAAACTACAGGAGTCACTAAGGTCCTCTAGAAGATTGTTAAAATCTTTAGAAGAATTTCCAGGAAATTGTAAGAGTCTCTAGGATATTGAAGGATATTTTGGAAGACTGTAGGAGTCTCTAGGAGATTAAGGTAGTCATTAAGATTCTCTACAAGATTGTTGAAATCTCCAGCAGACTGCAAAAATTGCTAGGAGTCTGTAGAAGTCACTAAGATCTTTCAGGACTTATTGAATGGCTTCAGGAGTTTCTAGGAAACTTACGGATCGCTTTCAGGATAAGGCTGACCCACTTCCCGACGCGAACAAAAGACTACCTTTATCAAAACTTCCTGTGTTCGACACATCTTTGTTTCAAAATGTATGATTACGCTAAAAACACATGTGTAGTACGTAATTTTCTCAAAGCAGAGTGACAAAGGGGACGCCAGGATGGGAGGTCAACTGAAGAGAAATAAGTTGGAAATCTATCTAATCAAGCTATGATGCATGAATGCATTTTTCTTCAAACATTTGACGACAATTATTACTTGCAAATTCCGAGGACAGCCGTTATAACCTTTTTTGGTGCACTCTTCACTGAATTTAATTTATTCTTTGGTTTTGGATGTGTAGTGGTGTATTTATATTTAGTTTTCAGTAACATAATGGTCTCAAAAGTCCCACAGATTGCCACTGAACAACTGTAAATCATTTTTGGTCCAATTAGAGGGCTCACCTCTCAAACAACTTTCTCATGTTTAAATGTTGAGCCAAATTATTCAGTCAAGGTACTACGACATGAATTTTATCAATGAGTTATTGGGGTAATGGTCTCAAAAGGGCGTCCGAACCACTCATAAACCATTTCAAATGAAGGTGCAAATTAATCATGTTTTTTGTTTTTTTTTTTGTTTCATTTATTGCTGAACTCTGGTTAATAAATATTATTTTCAGAGGATGGCCTCCTTTTGCACCAATTTGACCCCCTTTTCCACTCGAATTATGATATATTATTTACCAAAGTTTATAATTGGAAAAGTTGTTCAATAAAATATTATTTACTGCAAACAAGATTTCATAAAAAAGTCCAATAAATAGATAGAACTAATTTGAAGTTTATAGCTTCTTTGTATTGATGTACTTTTCAAGTTTTAATGAATATAGTAATGTTTGCCATCTGTGAGTCAGGGTGGCAACTCAGTTTTCAATTGGATCAATACAGCTTCGTTATTTCGTCGCCAGATAGCAGAGAATATTTCACGTTTGTGCTGCCTCCTACAAAACTGGATTACGACTACATTTTTAGTGAAATTCGAATTTAAATTTCCATATAAATTTGGTGGAGGTTTAAATGTTCAAATATTTAAACTTTTAAAGTGCTTATAGACCAAAAATATAACAAAACATATTCGAACGTTAAGCTCTTTATGAGAAGTTATAAACTTGTATAATACCTATTCAATGTAAAATAAATAATTACTCGGGAGGAAAGTTTGGAAAAGCTCACTTTCATGTACAGAATGAGTTATTATTCGTAATACAAATTAAGCTCTCAACAATTTTTTTCACGAAACTGAGTTACAGCTATCTTTACAATAGCAAATCTTGATGAACAAATAAACAAATGGAGTGTGAATTCATGGTAAGTAGCAGCTAATTACTAATGCAGTTGTGGTCAAGTAAATAGGGTTTATAGTTCCAGAACGTACAATACACACCATTATTGTGCATTAATATCAGTTTATTTGGGTACTAAACCAAGTTTGCTTGAACTTTAATGCACTTGCATGACTTTATATGTGGTTGTAGGTACCTCATTTCTCTCTAATTTCATGTATAAAATATATATTACGATGAGGTTATTAAAACTTTATATGCGTGGTTACGAAGTCTCCATATGTGCCACTGTCAAAGAAAAGTATTTGCAGCTTCTTTTTAGACTGAATTTTGTCCAAAATCGTGCTAACTGTGCAGTTATTGTCAGTACATAACTGAGTTTGCACCTCGACAATGCAATAAAAACAAGAAACGCCACATCAGCAAAACGGCTACATAATCATAATGAAACGTAGCTCCAAGACACAATTTCAACAATTTCAGACATTGATTTTCACTTCTGGAATAAATTAAACTTGATCAGCATTGGTAATGCGAAAAAATCGCAGTAATCCGTTGTCACTGTGCGCCGCGTCCTTTTTACATCCTTGTTATTTTTCGTTCTGTTTGTTATAAATTACGATTGGGTAGACCTTTTAGAACGGAGTGGAGAAGAAACGATTGCCAAGAAATATACTCTGCGGGAAATTAGATCTGGATAAATCGTGTGAAGAAATTTATTGCCAAGGAACTATTGCTTTATCATGATGAATTCAGATTGAATACTTTGGTGCACAAAATAAACGTCATAGAATGTAATGAGGTACTGGTAAAGACGTCAAAAGACAGTGCAGTCAAATTACTCTGTCAGGACCACAAAAACCTTGAAAGAGCGGATAAAAGAAGCATTCAACTAATGATGTGTTGCAGACGTTTTACTTCAGTCCATCTTCCTTCTCAAAGACAAAATTATTTCTTAAAAAAAACATCGCAGCAAGTTTTGACGTCTGTTGAATAATTTGTCAATCAATTTATGAAAAATTCAGAACAAAGCATCTTCGAGCATAATTAATTGAAAAAATAATTGCAGAAGATATGTATATTGGAAGAAATTGTGGTGACTAACTCCAAACACAAAAGAAAGATTGAATTTGGAATGAATACTTTCGTTGATAGCCTCATAAATTATTCTGGAAGATAACTTGGGAAATAGGAAGCTGAAAATGTGAATCAATTTTGGATGATTTAATGGTGGGAACAGTCGTATATCAAGTGATCACTGGAAAATCTTTTCTCATTACTGGAAACATTTCTCAAATTTTAATCAAACGCTGAAAGCTTCTCCGCCATTTAAATAGATAGGCATGTTCAAATTTTCAATGAATGTACATAATAGTGTGACGTGCGAGAGTGGGGGAAAGCTCGTAAAGACGACGTAGTATTGGGAGGGGCCTTTCGTCCGTGCTTACGCCGCACCGCGTCGCAGCACATCACCCCTCCCAATGGAAGCCTCTAGTGATTTCTAGAAATGGAAAAAGTCGAGAAATAGAAACATTCCAAAAATCAATATTTCTCTATATAAGGCCAAGCAAAAAACGTGAGGAGAATAGTAATAAGAGTAGTACTGGTGAAATAAATATCGAACAGTGAACAGTGTATATAAATAGTGAAATATAAATATCTGTGACCTTATTTAAGTTAGAATTAAGTGACAAATAGATAAATATAGTGTTATTAGTGACATAAGAAGAATTAGATTATTAAATAGTGACTTTTATTTAATCACAAGCTAGTTTTCGTCGAGCAATAAACATTACAATATCTTATTAGACACAATGGATTAAATATCAATGATATACGGTCTTATAATACCATTCTAAAAGCATCAGAATCGTCTGAAGTCATGTCTGGATTAGTCCTAAATTACATTCAGGAACTTTTCGAAGGAATATGCGCACTTGGGCAATCAAATAGTGAAGAAAACCAAGTAGCTAACTGTCTAACTGAACAAAGAACAGATACCACTTATTGGACCAAGATTTTTGATAAGAAGAATCGAATAATGCTATGTTGGTGAGTTATAGAACGTTAGGTTGATGATGGACTCATAACAGTAATTGTAAGGTTGTGGAGGATATGGAACCACTAAGGCCTCGTAGGAGTCAACACCCTAAAAGTATCAGTGTCTTCTGAAGTAAGATTTACAGACTACTCTTTCCTAGAGAAGCTAGCTTAATTTGATATACGAGCAACTAGATTATGAAGGAAGATAGGCAATTGATAAACTAGTTGAAGAAGAGACAGATTTATCATCAATTGGGCCAAAATTTTAGATGGCAAGTGTGGGAAATTGTTACTACAATAACACAAGATCTATTGAACACAATCACTAAGTCAGAAGTAAGCTCTTTTTGTATTGAAGTCTTCTGAAGTTAGATGTAGATTACTTCAAGTCTACATATCAAGAATACACATTCCTAATGACAGCACTTAGGACGAGACTCCGATAGGGCATCCTTTGAAGGTCGAACACATTTATTAAAGTTTTGTTGCCCTTTGCGTGATTTATATAATAAGGGATTCTTTTCTGTTAAAACTTACAAACTTTCGCTCTGTCTAGGAGACTGTAGAAGTCTCTAGGAGACTGTAGGAGTCTCTAGGAGATATTGGAAGACTCTAGGAGATTGTATGAGTCTCCAGAAGCCTGTAAAATTGCAGGAGTCACTAAGATCTTATCATCAAAATCTCTAGAAGAATCTCTAGGGAATTGTAAGAGTCTTTAGGGGATTATAGGAGCCTCTAGAAATCTTTAGGAGGCTGTTGGCGTTTTTAGGAGACTGTAAAGACTGTACAAATATCTGGAAGACTATAGAATTCTGGAAGAATTAGAGGTCTCCAGAAGAATCTAGCAGACTGTAGAAGTCTTTAGGAGCCTGTAGAACTGCCGGAGTTTCTAAGGCCCTTTAGAAGATTATCAAAATATCTATAAGAATCTCTAGGTAATTGTAAGAGTCTCTAGGAGACTATACAAGTCTCTAGAAATATCTAGGTGACTGCAGAAGTCTTTAGGAGGCTGTGGGACTTTGTAGGAGACTTGTAAAAGACTGTAAAGTTCTCTAGGATCATCAGAAATCTCTAGAAGTATAAAGGAGACTGTAGAAGTCTTTAGGATATTGTAGAAGTCTCTAGGAGATTCTGGGAGACTCTAGGAGACTGTATGAGTCTTTAAATTGCAGAAGTCACTGAGATCTTGTAGAACACTATCCTCTAGAGGTCTTTAGGAGGCTGTGTGCGTTTTCAGGAGATTGTAGAGACTGTATTGATCTCTAGAAAACTTTAGAATTCTCTGGGATCATTAGAAGTATCTAGAAGAATCTAGGAGACTGTAGCTGTCGTTAGGAGCCCGTAGGACTGCCGGAGTCTCTAAGGTCCTCTAGAAGATTATCAAAATATCTAGAAGTATCTAAGTGACTGCAGAAGTCTTCAGAAGGCTGCGGGATTCTGTAGGGGGCTTGTAAAAGACTGTAAAGTTCTCTAAAATCATTAGAAGTCTCTAGAAATGTCAAGGAGATTGTAGAAGTCTCAAGAAGATTGTAGGAGTCTTTATGAGATTTTGGGAGACTCTAGGAGACTGTATGAGAAGAATCTCTAGGGAATCGTAAGAGTCTCTAGGGGATTATAGGAGCCTCTAGAAGTCTTTAGGAGGCTATTGGCGTTTGTAGGAGACTGTAGAGACTGTAAAGGTCTCTGGAAGACTATACAATTCTCTAGGATCATTAGAAGTCTCTAGCAGAATTTAGGAGACTGTAGAAGTCTCCAGGATATTGTAGGAATCTCTAGAAGATTTTGGGAGACTCTAGGAGACTGTATGAGTCTTTGGGAGCTTGTAAAATTGCAAGAGTCATTAAGATCTTCTAGAAAATTATCAAAATCTCCAAACGAGTCTCAAGGGAATTGTAGGAGTCTCTAAGGTATTATAGGAGCCTCTAGAAGTCTTTAGGAGGCTGTGGGCGTTTGTAGGACACTGTAGAGACTGTAGAGATCTCTGGAAGACTATAGAATTCTCTGAGATCATTAGAAGTCTCTGGAAGAGTCTAGGAGACTGTAAAAGTCTTTAGAAGCCTGTAGAACTGCCGGAGTTTCTAAGGCCCTCTAGAAGATTATCAAAATGTCTATAAGAATCTCTAAGAAATTGTTAGAGTCTCAAGGGGACTATATGAGTCTCTTGAAGTGTCTAAGTGACTGCTGAATTTTTGAGGAGGCTGTGGGATTCTGTAGGAGACTTGCAAAAGACTGTAAAGTTCTCTAAGATGATTAGAAGTCTCTAGAAGTGTCAAGGAGATTGTAGAAGTCTTTAGGATAATGCAGGAGTCTCTAGAAGATTCTGGGAGACTGTATGAGTTTTTAGGAGCCTGTAAAATTGCAGGAGTCACTAAGATCGTCTAGAAGATTATCAAAATCTCTAGAAGAGTCTAGGGAACTGTAGGAATCTTTAGGGGACTATAGAAGTCTCCAGAAATATATAAGAGACTGTAGACGTCTGTGGGAGCTTATAGGAGGCTGTAAAAGACTGTAGAAGTCTCTAGAAGACTGTAGATTTCTCTTGGATCATTAAAAATCTCTAGAGCTATCTAGGAGACTGTAAAAGTCTTTAAGAGGTTGTAGAAGTTCCTGGGAAATTGTGGTAGGCTCTGGAAGACCGTATGAGTCTCTAGGAGTCTGTAAACTTCAGGAATCTCTAAAAGAACCTTAAGGGAATTTTACGAGCCTCTATGGGACTATGAAAGTATTTAGAAGTATCTAAGATATTGTAGAAGTCTTTAGGAGGTTGTGGGAGTTTGTTAGAGACTGTAAAGTTCTCTAGTATCATTAGAAGTCTTTAAAAGTGTCTAAAAGACAACTATTAGTCGTTAAAAGGCTTTTTATTTTGATCTCTACTCACTAGAACAGTTTTTGGCTCTTGCAAAGAAGCAAAGTGATACCAACTTGTATAATATGATTTCATCATCGTTTCATACTTATTTTAGTCTTCAGAAAGTCGGAAGACACTTCCAACCCGTTCGCATAATTTCCTTTGACTTCAGCTTAGAAAACTATCTTAAACTCAATTTAGAATAACGTTTCAAGTTCTATTAAACATTGACTTTAAAGTGCAATTAGACTTTACAAGTTAAATCTTTTTTCTGATGTTCGTTAAGCTTTTTATTCTGATTACCACCGGGAACTGAACTTGGAATCTCCAAATGATTAAGACAAGAATTACGACCATTTTAGGGTTGTAACTAATCGTATTAATTCAGAACTTTTTCTATGAATAGTCGATGCTCATTAAGTCTGTTCGTTTCTTTTATTTGTCGTGCCTTCTGCTTATCTGGAGTTGATGAAGACTTGCAGCAAGTCTGAAGGATTGAGAAAATCTGCAGAAGTTGAAGCTATTTTCAGTAGAGGACATCATAGAATAGACCCTTATCCAGCAAATAAAGAACATAAAGGCACTATATTCTGAAAATATTTGCATTAAATTAAATAATAAACATGTGAGCTTGAAACACAATACATTAATAAATGAACCAAATAATTGAACTGCATTTAATTAACGAATAATTATTATAATGACTGTAAATGATATCCACTGTATATTGGATTGGATTGAAGGACCATCAATTCACTAATATTGCTTATGGGCTCACAAGAATCTTGTTTTATGAATTCCTGGTAGCTCCCAAATTGAACGCAGAGAATTCACGCCACAAAATCTGCGGTCAAACTGTACCCAAAACCCTCGGGCTTAGACTTCATTATTTATAAATCGTTCAATCGTGCCTTAGATTGAACGAGCCTCAAAAGGTCTTTAGATCTTCAACGTCTCGTTCCTAGCAATCAGCAACGTTGCTGAATCCTTGGATTTGTTGAATTTATAAGCACTGTTATTTTGTTTTGCTCAATATGCCCAGAATTACAATTGTTACTCATGAATAAGGAATAAGAAGCTCACAGAAAGTAATATTGCTGAATATCGAAAGATATATCGGGTGGTGAATAGAGCACAACTCTCGGAGCTGATATTTGACCTGAGGGATTTATGATTCAGCGTTCGGATAAGTTGTTTGGCAAAACGACAAGCTAAATTTCTCACACTATAAATCATTTTTGTGGTTCATCTTGCTCCCAATTCCCCTGGCACCATAATAGGCTTAGATGTGTCTTCATTTTATCAATAGGTGTACTGCTCGATGCAGGAAATTGAGCAATTTAAATATTGAAATGAAGAACATTAGAAGTGTTGTTGAAGAATGAGATTCCTGATAATTATCTTTTATTTTTTCTTTTCGTATTGATTACAGCCGATCGAGCACGACACGAAAGCTGCTAGGGGAATGAGAGACTGTTCGCTCCTTCCTTCTTATAGCCCATCTAGTCCCGATTAAAGCACATTTACAGACGAATATCTCATGGCTTTACTATCCTCACGCAAGCAGGTTTAATTAAAACTCTAAAATAAAAACGATGATCATTATGAACATGCAAGGTGATTTCTGAGGCCCTTGCATATTGAGGAAGTTTTTTAGAGGAATCATAAAATATGATTTGATATTTGAGTATTTGTATGAGGTGTATTCGAGAGCTGCAGTTATTACTTTTTATTGCCAGTGATGTAAACTCAGATGGAAAGATTAAAAAAGGAATTAAAGAAGAGCATAATTAAAATTTCCGTTTGCAGCGTCGTAAATGGAAAATTTTGTACGTTTTCAGGTGAAATATGATAAACTTGACATCTTGACAAATAAATTTCCATTCCACTTTACGTCGGTCATCCTCGACAACCAATAAAACTCCGGAAAAAAATAAAAAAGCGTTGCGTTTTTAATATCACTAAATTTTTATTAGGGATTTAATTGTGGTGGAAATTTTTCCAATATTTGGGTATCTATTCATAATGGATGTATACACTAGTCTGAATAAAAGTATTAAGTTTAATACCACTAGTAATACTACATAAATTCATTACTAATCCCTTTTTCCTTAATCCTTTCGCTACTGTCTAACAGATAATGCCGTTGTTTACCATTATTTATTGTTTACTTTTACTGTGCCGTGAAAAAATCACCAACAGTGCTTTTAAGAAAATTGCAAAAAGTCGTGTCATGCTTGTGACCTAAAAATAAAATAAAGTGATTTTCTGCCAGTCTTAATTGGCTACAACGAAACTCAAGTAATTAAAAGAACGTCAAAGGAAATATATCATCCGAATTTGTTCATATTTTCTGCTGTTATTAATGAAATTCTTTATTTAATAAAGGGATGAAGTTATGATGCTTCAAAAATCTTGCAATTGAAAATATTAACTATTGCAAATACTAAAAAAGAAATCAAAATTGTCTGAATTTACCCCTTTCGCCTCAAAGCGCTTGGAAGTTTTTGCTGCAAACTTTCTTTTTGTGGCGTCAGGCACGACCAGCCCTAATATATGACGATCAAAAGCTGGCATCCACAATTCTTTTGTTACACAACTTCACAAAAAAACTATTTTGGGCGTATCGTTTATTGATTCCCTTGAACTTAACGTTAAACTAAACTACTCAAAAATAAAAACTATTATTTTTTTACATATGTATAAATAAGCTTTGAATCGTCTGGTAGAAATTACCGCCGATGGGAATTGTCTGCCGGTGCTGATTAATAATTTTTAACAATATTCTCTAAGACATACATAAAAATCAGCACTCCTAATATTAAAAACAAATTTGGAGAATTGAGGACAAAAGATATAAAATAAAAAAGAAAAGGCTTGAGCAAGGCGAGGAAGTAACATTAGGTGATATAAAAGAAGTACTAAAGAAGACCAAAGTAAAGTCCCAAAACATGATAAGATAACGGTAGAAATGCTTAAACCAGCAACAGAGCGCAAGAAAGGTTGAAGAAAATATTCAATAAAGTAGTAAGTGGGTTGCGGAACCAAATAAACTAATTTCAAATTTGTCACAAACTCTAACATAAAAACGGTCTAGCTCAGTACAAACAAGAGTAATCAAAATGATCCCAGGGTCGGACTGGATAGTTGTGAGGTTAGTTTTAAGACAAAAATATGAATTTTACCAAAACTTACACACCAACTGTGAAAAAAAGCACTAAATGAAATCGCCCTCTGAAATTTAAAGTGGTAGGTACTTTTTTACCAAATGAATAAATCAAAACTCACCCGAAGAAGTGAATATTTAATTAGGTTAATTCAAAAAATATATATAAAACAAAATGGAAATAAGGTGAACTCAAAAAAGCAAAATTAACATAGTAACAAAAGTAGAAGAGGTAAAACAGAATGACAGTGACGCGCGTCCCTGATGCAGACTTCAACAAGTCTCAACAAAATAATGTGAAAAAAAACCGCTCATAAACCTACTCCAGAAAAAAGTACAAAATAATGAGAATCAGGCCCGAGATCGATCGATCTGGTTTACAGAAGGTTGTAGTGCTTATAATGTAGTAAAGTGAAGATACAATAAAAATTAGCGAAATCGTGATGAAGACTGGCAAATGAGTATGATATGCCCTATATATGAACAGAAAGGTGGCACAAAGGATTGCCAAAATTACCGAAGAAAAGCAATCCCAAGTACAGCAGCCAAAGTGTTTTGAAGAATATTAGAGAAGAAAATAAGGATCCAAGTAGAAAAATGGCTCCAAACCTAACAGAAGAGTTTAACGATGCAATGAGTATAATGAGACACGTGAGCGAGAAAACAATAAAACAAAGGGACAAGATACACTTATGCTTCATAGACCTAGAAAAGGCTTTCGACAGAATAGATAGGAAAGACATATGGAAGACGCTAAGAGAAAGAGACCAAAAACTACAAAAGATTAAAGAATGAAATATTAGACATGTACTGAAAGGGCGTGAGGCAAGGCTACATATTGAGCCCGTTATTCTTGACACTAGTGATCAACAAAGCAATGAAAAAAAACAAAAAAGGAAGTGAAAAAATATTTCATAGAAAAGTGGAAAATGGAAAACGTGAAAGTAGCAAATATGTTACGCAGACGACATGATAGTAATAGGAAAAGACGAAGATACACTGAACAAGAATGTAGAATTATTGAAAAGACATTGTTGAATTCTAAAACACACTTTGGGTTAATTTGGGTTTTTTTTGGTCAACTTCATTACCTACTTTTGGTTAAAGATATTTAGTTTTCAAGTCTATATGAATGAGGTATTTATTTTTCAAGTCTTTAGTTTCGTTTCTCTTCTTTAACCTTAGATTTTTTTTGTGTATTCAAAACGTGTTTATTGTTTACTTTCGTCGACTAGTTTTAGTTCAAGATTTTTGTTTGAAACTGTCCTCGTATAGGACGGACGATATATTTCTTCACTTTATTTCACCACTACAATTTTGTAGGTTCTTCCCAAAGTATTTTTGTTGCCTGTGCAAGCCGAAGTGTGGGGACTCTTTTGGGGTAAAACCTTTGCTTCGGCCGAATATTTTGAGGCAGTTTGGCAATTGGTTTTATTTGGCGGAGCAGCCCACATGTTGGAGATTAGTGAAAATTGTAAGTGGAATCCAGCCAGGCAGACGGATCAGTTGAGATTGCCAGCGACGTCACCAGCTAAGTGGTTTAGTTTTTCATTCATTTATAATGAGACTTCTATTAGTGCTAATTTTAGTAATTAGGGATCTCGTGGCTTCACCACGTATTTAGTTTTTTGTATAATTTTGCGGTGGGTATTCGTTGTCGCCTTCTTTTTTTATGCTTCTACTACGGTATAAACGCTACGTCCTGCTGTAAACCAGGTCGATCGATCTCGGGCCTGATTTCTATTTTATTTGTACCTCTTTTTTGGAGTGGGTTTATGAGCGTTTGGTTCATATTAATTTAGTTGAGGCTTGCTGAAGTCTGCGTTAGGAGGGCGAATCGCTGCTATTCTGATTTACTTTTTTTTTCTAGTTATTTATTGTTGCCATTTTATAAATTTGCTGAATAACGTCATTTTACCTTGTCTTTTTGTTATATATTTACTGGTTCTTTTGTAGTTGGGTGCCTGGGGACGAAGAAATCAACAATTGCGTGGCACTCTAGTTTTTTGTTTGACTTGAAATTTATTTACGTAACGTCCAGCATATTTGTTGTTGTAAGATTTATATTTTTTTGAAGCTAACCTCACCACTACCCCATCTGGCCCTGGGATTTTTTATTAATTACTTTTGAGAACAAGACTTTGTGGAAAATTTAAAATTAGTCTATTTAGCTCCGCAAACCTCGGTTTTGATTGTTACAAATTGGCACCCAACGTGAAACCAATTTATTTTTGAATGTGTAGGCTCGCTACCCTAATTTCGATTGTTATAACACCTAGAGAAAATAAACATAAAAATGAACCTCAATAAAACCCAGTCGATGGTTATAAGCAGGAACGAGAAATAAAAGGAGAAGCTCTAAAACAAGTCAGGAAGTTCAAGTAACTAGGAATATTACTGACCTATGATGGAAAACTAGATGAAGAAATAAGAGAAAGAGAAGAAGCCACAGGTAGACTATTTAATTAAAAAGTAAAGAAATAGCAAAGGAAATAAAAACACAAATATACAAAAAAGTAGCTGTGCCTATCCTGACGTATTGAGAAACCTCGACAACAACCGAAAGACAACGCGGTGAATAAGCAGCACAGAAATGAGATTTCTGAGAGAAATAAAAGGGAAAACAGTCTCGGACAGGATAAGTAAAACCGATAGAAAATTTTATAGAGATGAATGGGACGTTTACAAATAATGGGAGAAGGAAGAACAACAAGAAAAGTGTACGAAACAAAAACAACAAAAACAAAGCACAGAGGAAGATCCAGGAAAATATGAAAAAAAGAAAAAACTGGAAAAGATGGGTTGTGAATGGGGAGCAAAATAAGAGACAATGGAAAGAGGTATGGCTGCGGATACCAAAAGAAAAATGAACAAAAAAACTACATAAGAAAAAGAAACGAAGCCACAGACGAATTCACCACTAAAGGATAAGGTCAAGGGAGAATCTTTAAGTCCGATATTGTTCATTATATACCTAGGCAATATCATGGAAAATACAAAAACCAAACAAAAACTACTAGAAGAGGACATTATAAATTAGAAGAATTACGTTGACAGAAGGGGCATTTGCTGATAACTCGGCTATTTCCGCAAGCACAACTTGAATGTATAAAACAAAAAACTGCAAGATAAAACAAAGACAATGGTTATAACCGGAGAAAATATGACAACAAGACTAACACTAAATGGAAAAGAAATAAAGCAAGTGAACATGTTCACATAGCTAGGAGCAACAATAAATAATAAAAGGGATGTGGAGCACGAAATAGAGAAGAAAATCAAGACGGCGGATAGAAACTATCATGCTATTAACAAAGTGATTTTAAATAGCAAAAAAGTACAAATCAGAGACCTGGATAGCAACAGAAAGACAACGCAATAAATTGAACAGCACAGAAATGAGATTCCTGAAAAAAATAGAAGACAGAACAGTCTTGGACCGAATAAGTAACACCGATAGAAAATATAATAGGGAAGGGATAATTGAAATGGTGTGGACAAATACAAAGAATGAAAGAAGAAAGAACAACAAGAAAAATGTACGAAGCAAAAACAGCAAAAACAACAAAAACAAAGCAGAGAAGAAGACTCAGGAAAATATGGAAAAAAGAAGTGAAGAAAGCACTGGAAAGAAGGGGATGTAAATGGGAAGCGAAATGAGTGAAAAATTGAAGGAGGTATGGAAGCGTGTACCAAAAAAGAAGAGGCAGAATTAACAAGAAAATTTGCTTATGACTGATAACTTATTAATTATAGTACAGGGATTTTCAGGAGGACCATTTCCTGTTTAATAATAAAGCAAAGCAAATGTTAACTATGATATAAATAATTAAATTCCACCCGTAATGCAATTTTTGCTCCATTATAATTTACCTGGAAATCACATCAATTAAAACTGATTGAAATGCAAAATTTTATCAGAGGATTGGAGTACAGTATATTTTAGATAATTTAATTAAAAATGTGCTGCGTTCCAAATCCGATTAAAAATATATATCAAAATTAAAAATTGGTACGATATTGCTTTATATTCACATCAGGGAAGGACTCAAGAGATGTTAGATCATAGAGTATTGTGAAGTTAAATAATTTAGTACTGAATAATGTGCAAAGACCTCCACCCATTTGTGAGTTAATTTGATTTTGAGTGACCGTTAAAGAGAATGGTGGAAGATAATTTTAGGGGTAAATGGCACATAAATCTTTGATTATAGTTCCCTTAAGCGATGTTTTGTTTCAGAGCTCATTTACTCAATGAAAACAACAAAAGAAATTGTGATTCAGCTTTTGCGGGTAGAAAAACAAATGTGAATAATGTTGGAAATGGTTGATACTTTTTCTGCGAACGCTTTGTGCTTTAATGTGAAGGATTTCTAGACAAAATAACTTCTAACTCCTTCATTGCCCATCAATTGTATTGTCCCTTTTTATCTAGAATAAAATGGCATTTCTATCGTTAAGTGGCCACAGAAAATGCTTGCTGGAAAACGTAAATTGCCGTGCTACGTGCTCGAACTTTTATATAGAAATTGCGAGTGGAAAGTAGCCCACTTCGACTAAAATCTCCTTGTTGTAATAAAAAAATAATTCAACAACATTGGAAACGATGTCGTAAAAGTGTAATTTGATGTGATTCATTTCTGGAAGAAGAATTTTATGTTTCAAACGTGCTACTGCATGAATATTTATTGATGGATGAACACTTTAATCCTAGAATTAGATAAGCAGTAAACAATATGCAAATTTAATTAAAACGAGTACGGTTGAAGAAAATCATTATAGGCTTTAATCTTTGTGAGCCTCCCTCACAACAATTCAAGCGCAGCTTCCAGCAGGCGGAGCTTCTTGAAATATGAAGAGTTCAAAGTTCGTTCGCAGTGTCTGCTAAGCTAAGTGTGGAGCAAAGGAATGATGGAGCAAAGCATTTGGCATCTGCACGACTTCTCACGGTCATTAGCGCGGTAAGGAAGAAGCTGAAAAAGCCATTAGACAACCACACCAATAAGGTCATTGCGGATCATTACTGAACTCTATTCTTGAACTGATGCCTGAAGAATTGACGATTCTTACCACCCCTTTCAATCATTACCAGCGAATCGATAAAACGAGAAACAGATATGTAGATGACAGATCCAATAATGTTTATTTTATAAAGAGTTGCTGGAAAATGTGAATGTTTGGACAGTTTATTGTTACGAACTGTTTGTGAACAATTGTATTTGTGAAACTACCAATTAAAACTCTTGGGATTGATTGTGATTTGTACCCATATGCAAATGCAGCATGACAGATTTACGTTATTAGTGAAATGTGATGTTGTGATTACAGTAATATCAATTCAGAGTTATCCAGTTGGTTTGGACTGTATTGACATTACAAATTGAATTTGTGCCAGCCTCTTTGTTAACAATACTATAATGAAACCAATTCAAATCGTCAACATAAGGAAACTTCTCCATGTAGTTGAAGCAAATTCTGATGGAGTTTCATGTCCTCTGAATGCACGACATTAAGTGTAATATTTCAGTCGTAGTTGTTCGATGTATCACCAAGAGTTGCAAAGTTGTAATTCCTTCAGTTACAAATTGTGCATAACATAAACTACCTTCGTCTTCATAGCTGATATATCACAGGCTCTTGCTTTTATTGTCTGTGTACTTGTAATTTAACTATCAAGTGGTGACTGATGGAACCAACAGAAGATTAGTTATTCAATTTGTGGAATGACTTGAGCAAAGATTCACGTACTCATTCAAGAAGAATATGGTTCAGAACATGACAGATATCTCTTAGGTCATGATAGGTCGATAAACTGCTCAGATTTACCACTTATTGGGCCAAAAACTTTGATAGAAATAGTCGAAGAAGAATACAGAATATTTTCAAGTCAATGGTACAAGATCTAATGAACAAAATAATAATAATGAGTTAACAGAACGTTAGGTTGAACTCATAACAAGAATTGTAAGGTTGTGGATAGCATGAAATCTTCAAAACCTCGTAGGAGCCAACACCCTAAAAGTATCAGTGTCTTCTGAATTACTTTGCAGACGTGATCGTTATCAGAATCGTCTAAAGTGATGTCTGGATTAGTCCTAAATCACTTTCAGAAACTCTTCGAAGGAATATGCGCACCTGGGCACTCAAAGAGTGTAGGAAACCGAGTAGCTAACCACCTAACTAAAAAAAGAACAGATTTACCACTTATTGGGCCAAAATTTCCGATGAGAAAAGTCGAATAATACCATGTTGATGAATTACAGAACGTTAGGTTGATGATAGACTCATAACAGGAATTGTAAGGTTGTGGAGGACATGTAACCACTAAGGCCTCGTAGGAGTCAACACTCTAAAAGTATCAGTGTCTTTTGAAGTAGGATTTACAGACTAATCTTTCCCAGAGAAGCTAACTAAAATTGATAAAGATATACGAGCAACTAGATTATGAAAGAAGATCGGCAATTGATAACCTTGTTGAAGAAGAGACAGAATTATTATCAATTGGGCCCAAATTTTAGATGGCACGTGTGGGAAATTGTTACTACAATAACACAAAATTTATTGGACATATTCACTAAAACAGAAGTGAGGTCTTTTTGTATGAACCATCCAAGGAAAGAAATAATGGCCTGCTCCTGGTGAGAAGAACGTCAGGTTGATGGTAGGACTCATAATAAGACACGACGAGGTTGTGGGGTAGAGAATAAAATCCCTTAACACTTGATACATCACTGCTAAGCATTTTTTGCTGGCAGACGTAGTCTGCTACAAACTAAACCTCTTAAAAAGCATTTGGAATCTTTTGACATGAAAACTGAACTAGTTATGAATTGTATCCACAGATATTCCGTCCAAAAGGAATAAACTTAAGCTGGTAGGGGTTTCTGGGTACTTGTGCTCAGCTGCACAGTCTTTGGTTCATCCTTTCAACAACCTATTTGGGCCAAAGCTTTCGATAAAAAGAATCAAAAAGAGGAATAGGATATTCTTACATCAATTGTGCTTGATTAGAAATGGACCACCTGACGAAAGAACTCGTGATGAGATATTGATGGTAGGACTCATAACGAGACACTGTGAAATTGTGGAGAAGACAGTAAATCCTTGGATACGTAATATATCAAAAATAGTCTACTAGGAGCCAATATGTCCCAAAAAGTATCGAAATCTTCTTTCACGTTTCTAAAGGCCGCACCGTAGCTAGGTTTCTTGGAGCCCAGGACGAGAATCCGATATTGCACCCTTTGAAGGTCGAACACATTTATTAAAATACTTATCATCTGATCGGTTACGCCCCTCCGAAGTTTGTGCCCTTGGTACATGCCTACGTACCCTTGTCAGGTCCTAGCTACGGTGCTGCCTGGAGGAAAGCTCTTTCAAGAAAAGGACAAATAGTCTAAATGAACAGGTCGAGCGTTAGGTTGGTGATAGGGCTCATGATTTAACACTGAGCTTTACAATGTTTTGAGGTACAATTTGGACTATCTAAGCTGCATTCACAAACTTCTTGTTTCCAGAGAAAGACTCTTTTTGAATGAACCATCCAAGAAAAAGACTTATGAAAAATTAGCAGAACGTCAAATATATTGCAGGTGCAATGAATAAACAGTTCCACAAAGGAGTTGAATCGAAAACCACAATGTAGAGTTTGTAAAGAAGAGAACCAGACCATGGATACATGATGTTAGATCTATATCCTGAAGCCCCACGTTCCTATAGAAAAGCTCTTCCATCAAAGAACAAACGGCCTGCTCCTTATAAATATGTAAGACGTTGAATTGATAACAGGGCTCTTAATTTGACACTGAGGTAGTGATGATACTCTGTGAAACATTCATTTCTAGCAGTCGTAGTCTTCTAGAGACCAAGCCACTCTAATAGTCTTATAATTTTTTAGGGTAAGATTTGGACTATCCAAGACTGCATTCACAGACTCCTTATTTCCGGAGAAAAGTTGTTCCTGGATGAACCATCCAAAAGAAGGACTCCTGACAAGGATGCAGAGCTTCAGATTTATAAGTAGGTAAAACGTTGGTTTGATAACAGGGCTAATGAATTGACACTAAGGTAGTGAAGAACAGAATGAGACCCTACGAAACGTTTGCTAGTAGACGTTGTCTTCTAGGAGCCTTATAGTCTTTTATAGTCAGATTTGGACTATCCAAGTTGCATTCACAGACTCCTTGTTTCCATAGACAGACTCTTCTTGGACGTACCATCCAAGAAAAGGACTCCTAATAAGTAAGCAGAACGTTAGATTTATTTCGGGAATACAATGAATGAACAACTTCACAAAGGTGAATCGAAATCCACAATGTAGAGGACTCCACGTTCCAACAGAAAATCTCTTTTATGAAAGGACGAGAAACTTGCTTTTTATAAGTAGGTATAACATTGGATTGATAACAGGGCTCATAATTTGACACTGTGGTAGTGGAGAAGAGGAATGATTGGGGCACTTCTTGTTGAATCATCCAAACAACGAACACATAGTCTGCTTCAAATGAGTTAACAGAACGTTAGGTGGATGATAGGCTCATACGGCTCTCTGAGTGAAAGAGGCCTAAGACTCCACGTTCCTACAGAAGAGCTTATTCATGAAAGGACAGCCTGCGCCTCATAAGTAAGTGAAACGTTGAATTTGTGGTTGTGGAGAAGAGAACTAGACCATGGATATATGATGTTAGATCTATATCCTAAGACCCCACGTTCCTACAGAAAAGCTTTTTCATCAAAGAACAAACAGACTGCTCCTCATGAATAGGTAAAACGTTGGATTGATAACAAGGCTCATAATTTGACACTGAGGTAGTGATGATACTCTGCGAAACATTCATTGCTAGCAGTCGTAGTCTTCTAGAGGTCAAGCCATTCTAATAGTCTTATAATCTCTTAGAGTAAGATTTGGACTATCCAAGACTGCATTCATAGACTCCTTGTTTCCGGAGAAAGGCTGTTCCTGGATGAACCATCCAAGAGAAGGACTTTCAACAAGAAGGCAGTGCTTCAGATTTATAAGAGAAAGCAACCTGCTTTTTATGAGTAGGTAAAACATTGGATTGATAACAAGGCTGATGAATTGACACTAAGGTAGTGAAGAACAGGGTGAAACCCTACGAAACATTTTTTGCTAGCAGACTTTGTCTTCTAGGTGCCTTATAATCTTTTATAGTAAGATTTGAATCATTCAAGTTGCATTCACAGACTCCTTGCTTTCAAAGACAGACTTCACTTGGATGTACCATCCAAGAAAAGGACTCCTAATAAGTAAGCAGAACGTTAGGTTCAATTCGGGAATGCAATGAATGCAGAACTTCACAAAGGAATTGAATCAAAATCCACAATGTAGAGGACTCCACGTTCCTACAGAAAGTCTCTTCCATAAAAGGATGAACAGCTTGCTCTTTATAAGTTGATAGAACATTGGATTGATAACAGGGCTCATAATTTGACACTGTTGTAGTGAGGAAGAGAAATGATTGGGTCAGAAATACGCAAGGCACTTCCTGTTGAATCATCCAAACAACGAACACATAGCCTGCTTCCAATGAGTTAACAGAACGTTAGGTTGATGATAGACTCATAACAGAAATTTTAAGAATGTGGATAAAACCACTGAAGCCTCCATTCTGAGGGTATTACAGTCTTCTGGAGTAAGATACTGCATTTATAGAATTTTTGTCCTTAGAGGATAAACTAAAATTGATAAAGACATTTAGGCATTCAGAGACGAAGTCAGGTAACTGATTTCCTAGCTGAATAAGAAGAAAGATATGTCATCTATTGAGCCAGAGTTCGAAAAGCAAAAGTAAAACATTGTTACACAATCACCAAGTCAGGAACAAGTAAAGTCTTTTATGTATAAACCATCTAGAACCACGGTTCCTGATGAGTTAACAGAACGTTAGGTTGATGACAGACTCATAACAGAAATTGAAAGATGGAAGGCCATAGCATAGACCATTAGAAAGTAAAAGATAAAAAACGGTACAAAACAAGACCATAAGATCTAGAAGGTAAATGGTAGAACAATGTTACTGGAGGTACCAAGAATTTGGATATCCTCAAATGGGAAAGAGCAGTAATGGATAACAATTTGTTGGATCCTTGGATGATTGCTCAGTCGTCGACAAACTGAGTCCCTGAAAGTTTTTATTTAATTCACATGGTTTCCTGGGATTTTATTACTGTAGGATGTAGCAACAAAAGGAACCTTCCGACAAGTTATCCAAGTGAGACATGTTTATGTTTTGGATGCATTTTAATGATGAACCATACACGTGATTTGGAATCGGGAACCGAAACAGAGGTTCTTAGATTCGTACATTACAATGTGCATGTATCAGAGAATATTGGAATGAGATTTCTGTAGAACACAGCAAGACATGAAGTCGATCAAGTATTGCTTCATCCTCCACGTATATAAAACTTCTTGAAAGGACAAGACTCACAGATTATAGAGCGAGTATAATTTGGATGCTTGATCCTGTAGCATTTTGATGATGAACCATACACACGATTTGGAATCGGAACTCGAAACAGACATCCTTAGATTCGTACATCATAGTTGAACAAAGAATGTTAGGATGAGATTTCTGTAGAATAATGGTTTATAACATTTTATGGATAAGGTGTAATGACATTCATGATGAGGTAGGACGTTCTTGTAGCATGCTACAATTTCTAACAAGATTTTTTTTTCGAATAATGAAGCTATCCACCATCTTCTATAAGGATGTACGATCTGTTGGAGTCCATTACAAGCACAATGAGGTCGATTAGCTTTGCCGAAAAACGTCTTAAGATTTATGGGGTCTGTCCAACCACCGCTGTTCACAATTGGACTCCCAACGGGAGTACAGGGTACACGGTGTCAAACATTCTCAACAGATAATCAATTCGCTGGCAGATATGTTCGCGAGATACCATCGAACGATATATTTCCCCCATTCGCCTACTGAAATGTCGCACACAGGTGTGCTGAACAAGTTGTTCGAGATGTAATTTACGACAAAGTGGATTTAAATATACAAGCTTTTCGGTGTAAATATTTCTGTCATAATATTTAAGTCTGTTATTGATTTAACGAATGTACGAGATGAAGTAATTGAATTGAAAAACAATTCTAACTTCCCAACTTTCTTCCAAATGTCTGCAAAGGGAGCTGAACAACTGAAAATTGTTGACGAACGCGTTAGTGAATTTGCAGATAAAACAATTCAACTTAATACTCTTTGAACTTTGCACGAAAATTCAGAACACTCGACAAGCGAACGTAGAAATGTTCGAAGCCCCAAACTTTAGCAATTTTATTTTCTTATTGGAACAGTTCAAGAGCCATCAATTTTCATTCCAGAACACAAATATTTGGTATAATCAAATGAAAATTGCAATATTTATACTTGAATTCTTCCAGCTTGTTCTTGTAAACTACGTAAATAAATCAGCCTTGACTAACGGAAATGTGTTTTTTACTTAGCAAAATGCAGATTTTGTTGTTAATTCTGATACGCAAATTTTGAATTTATGTCCTAGTTTTTACTAATTTAGTTGGAGAAACGTAGTATTCCCAAAAAAGCAATAAGCCAACGTCCTCCAAACTAGCCAAATTTATATCACTTTATATAAACGACATTTATTATAGTATCTTTATGCAAATGTGTAACATTTATTATTTCTATGTTATTAAATATCTACAACCTTTTTTGTGGGGTTTTACGTAATGTTATCTTGAATTTTATACCCACAGATCCTTTAAAGAGCAGACCAATATCCTCAGTACATGGCTACGCCCAAATTTATAACTTGTTCTAAAGGTTAGCAACTTTGAGCGATCTATATTGTAGTTTTTAATGATCACCCAATAAAAACTAGAAGAAATATGCCTTGTAATACGAAAATTGGCGCAGTCGGTCATAACAATTTCTTCTCACAAGTGGCTCTAGAATTTGATAATTACAACATTCTTACAAATATTTTCGTCATTGAATTGTGACAATATGCCGTAACCAAAACTCATCGACAATTCTACATTTGTTCGTTTTATGCAACGTAGACTCCCATACATAGCAATGAAGTTTTCATGGCACTTGTGTTCCTCATCAACATAGCGGAGTACTTGGAAATTTGTCGTGAATTTTTTTTTTGTGGGTGATTTATGAAAAATCAAATATGGTGAACATTAGCAAACGATTCTTAATATATTTTACTTGAGCGCAATCCAAAATGATGATTTTTAATTTGTATGTTTGGTATATATATATATGTAAATGTTATATAATTCTGTTACTCTCAATCAAATCAAATTTGACGAATAAGTCAATGAGCAGAATGTATAAATATATTATAGATTCCAATCGATTAAAACGTAAGACTTGTTTAATTTTAACGGTTGTTTTTCAACTGTTAAACTTACCGCAGGGAAGGTCGTTCACGACACCGGTTTTGATAAATCATTTCAAAACAAAAAGTGTTTCCATTGCTCAGCGAAATGAGTTTTAAATGCTCTTCATTTAACTTACATTAGGAATAATGAGGTAGCTACGTGTAAATTTGTAATACAATAGTAATTTGTAGTAAATGGTCAATGAATTATGAAAATCTCGGCGTTGCATTGAATCGAGTGGAAGCTTTATTTGTACATGTTGGCACTGATTGACTTCAGCTGAAATAAAGTTTCCTTTCGAAAAGCTTTTTCGTTGATTGCTGCTGAAGAAAGTTGCAGAAGCTGCTACGTTCATTTTACTTTCCTGTTTAAGGTAACAATTAGTCTGTCATACATTTATTTATTTAATCCATTTGAAATATAGAACCGGTTTCTGCAATATTACATTTGAATAAGCACATTATCAACAATTCTCCAAATGAGAGGCTTGGAAATAAGCCGAAAGCAATTTAATTAAAACTAATCAGAACATTGCATAGGTTTATTGACATTCAATTTCCATTAATTGATGGCTTAAATTATTATTCCATTAAATGTAGAATAGAGTAGAATATTTGGTAAGGCACGTTACAAGCTTCATTCGTATTCTAATCGTTTTTGGGTGACAACGGCACCTCTCCTACACCATAGTGTTAACGATGCTCCGTTTTTACTTTCTTTTACAAGTATTACCAATGCTAATGGAATATCTATAATGTTGAACTGAATTGAAAGTAAAATTTATTCTATGATTGTTTTTCTTAGTATTACTGATGACATTAGCCGTAGCATAATCATTAATGTTTTTTGTCGTACAGTTCACACATAATTCAAATTTGGAACAGATATAAATAGTACGGAATTATCCTTGAAATTAATTGAATATTTGTTTACTATGTGAATATTGATGTCTCAAATAAAATGTTTATTGAAATATCTTTTTTATATTTTCAAAATTCATGCACGTGACACCTCAATTACCAAATTTTAATTTTAATTTGGGTCAAACGTATCCTTTGAAGTATAAAAACAATACAAAGCTCACATTTTTCAGCCCTTGCCATTTCATAGGGGTCCACTTCTACCATTGAACTTCAACGTTGCATTTTCACCACCTTTTTATTGCTATAATATTTATAGTTCAGTCCAGTCAGTAATGAATGATACTGTTTTTTTTTGCAGTAATATCTTCGTTTTGGGATGTACAAAGAGTGTGCAGCAATCATATTGTCAAATCATGGTGCTTCAGAAGATATCGAAGGCTAAAGACTTGGACGTTTCGGCTGTCACAGCAACCACCTTCAGCGAATGGATAATATTTTTTTTTTCTAAGCAAAACGTTGATATCGTTTCCTTTTAATACATTTTAAAAATAGCGAAATGCACAGTTTTCAAACCAAATTGATGAAACGAAAATTTGTAGTCACATGGTCATGAAAAAGTTAAACAGTGAAACGAACTATCATCTCGGGTGACTGGTCAAGAATGCTTGCATTTCGCTATTTTTAAAATGTATTAAAAGGAAACGATATCAATGTTTTCCCTAGGAATCTATTTATCAAAAACAAATATTATCCATTCGCTGAAGATGGTTGCTGTGACAACCGAAACGTCCAAATAAATTGTGTCTCAATAACTATGATTTATTCCAATTCTTTGAACCAACCAATTTCTAATAATGATTGCCATAAGGATATTATTTTACATTATTGTCTTATACGCGATATATCGTTAAGGGTCATAGATACGCAAATAAATCATGGGGTCTTTTTTGTAGAGAAAAGTACGTACTTAATTTGCACTCCCTACTTCAAATGCTCTACAACCATTAGAAAATTAGATATTCGTAAAAAACTGGTACAAATTATTTGGTTGATAAGTACTCAACAATTTATTTTTCGTCCTCTTTGATCTCGTGAATGAATTGAGGTATAATACATTGACTTTGTTAAAGTGGGCGAAGCCCGCATATTAGTTGCAAGTTGGAAATAAATATCACTGTTTATGACTGTACTAGCGGTTCAATAAACACTGAGCATGGCATGCCAAGTATGATCAGAGCGGGCGAAGCCCGCCTATAAACTGGGTGCAAAGCATCACCGGTTATGATTTGACAATTGCACTATTGACTTTGAAGTTGGTTAGTCTAATATTCGCTATTTCAAATGGTGGTAAATACGTTGCTGTCAGAAAAACCTAGTAGAGCAGAAAATAATTTGAGAACAATCTATATTCAATTAGCAGATGTGATTAATTGCAGAATTAGTAAATTGAATGTTCAATCATTATGTAAATGGTCATTGATGTGGTCAGTCAGATATGAGCTTGAAGCAGGGGCTTTGGAATCACAAAAACGGAGCATGCAAAAATCATACAGAAATAATGTCAACATTAATACTAAAAAAAGTTCAGAAAGAAACAGAAAATATAATAGGGCGGCATCAGTGCAAATTCACGCAAGGCAGATCAACAACAGACGCAATACATACAATCAAACAAATAATAGAAAGAGCGGATGGAGATAAGATTTTTTGATTTAGACAGAAGGAATAATAATGGCTCTCGGCCAATTGACTACTGTTCATTAAATGATTTGATAGTAGCAAATACATTTTTTCAACACAAATTGATTCACACATACACGAGACACGGATCAGAGGGCGGATCGTTGATAGACTACATACCAGCAGAAAGAGGAAACAGAAAATTGATAAAAGATGTCAGAGCTAGAAGAGGGCCAGAAATATATAGTAATCATTTTTTGGTAGTAGCGAGAATAAAGAAAGAATACAACGAGCAAGGAAATGTAAGAGAAAATGTATGTAAGAGAGAAACGTCGTATGGAACAAGAAGAACCTACAAACTAAAATCGCAGGAAACAGCAACAATGTACGGAAAACAGGTAACAAAACAAGTAAAAGAACTCACAATGGATAGTGAAACTGATATTGAACAGAATTAGTTAACGCTCAAAATAAATCTAACAAACGTGGCCAGAGAAGTTTGCAGAACTTTCGAAGTAAAAAGTAATAGGAAACAAACACCATGATGAAACCAAGAAATTGAAGAAGAAATAAAATGCAAGAAGAGAACTCAAGAAAACTACAACATGTATAAAAAGCAGCGCTAAAAAGTTGAAAATCTAATAAAAATAGAGAAGGAGAAAAGCTGGATCACATTCGAAAATCAAATGGAAGATAATAGCTAGGCAAATCAAAAACTATTTCACAAAGTAATGAGAACTTCAAGAAAGAGAAAAACAACGGACAATTTTCCAATGAAAGACAAGACGGGATCCCTGATAACAGAAGAAGACCTAGTAATGGAACGATGGAAAGAGTACTCCGCAGAATTATTAGATACAACAGGCGAAGAGAGAAACGTAGAACTGCAAACAAGAGGTGAATTGACTGCAACATCTACAGAAGAAATAAGTATTGAAGAGTAAAAGAAGCCATTCAAATGCAAAAATGTGGAAAATCGCCTGGTCATGACAGAATAACTACAAAAATGCTAAAATGCATGGGTGATATGTTGCTATTAAAGATATAAAATCAAGTATGGAAGAAAGGTACAATACCAAAAGACTGGGAAATAGCAATTATCTTACCGATATATAAAAAAAGGAGATATCTGTGATTGTAACAATTTTAGAGGAATTTCACTATCAAGTACAGCACTAAAATTATATGAAAAAGTTCTGTAAGAAAGACTGAGAGTAATAATAGAACCAACCCTAGAAGAAGCTCAAAGCGGATTCAGGAAAGGAAGAAGTGTACAACATCATGTTTTTACAATAAAATAAACAGCCCAGAAAACCTTATTGACTAAAAGTAAGGCATGCATGTCCTTCATAGATCTGGAAAAAGCATTCGACAGAGTGCAAAGAGAAATGAAATATTTGAGAAGGGTCAAAGAAGTAACGGGAATGGACAGAATGAGAAATCAAGGTATAAGATCAGATTTATTGAGTAAAGACAACTGAGCTGGTGGGGACACCTGGTCAGGATGGAGGAAAATAAACCTGTAAAGAGGATTTGGACATAAAGGAATATACCGAAGAGAAGCCGGGGAAAACCGAGAGAGAACTGGGATAACATCATAGAGAAACTCCTGGAGAAGAAAGGAATCACACTAAGCGAAGCCAAGCTGACTGCAAAAAACAGGAAACAGTAGCAAAGTTTGTGCACGAATAAAGAATAAAGACTAAAATCCCTACACTTAACGGTAAAAGGACATTGGACTATATATAATTGAAAGAGCATATGAATATATAAAATTAACATAGATTTATTATTTATTGATTTTGAATAAGCGTTTGATTCGATCAAAAGAGAAAAACTGATAACAGCTCTAAAAGAGTTTGAAATAACAACTAGACTGAGAAGATTAATCCCGATGACGTTAAGTGGAACAACAACCACATTCAAAACACAAAAAGGAGAAACCCAGCAATTCGAAATAAACAAAGGAGTAAAACAAGGAGACACATTATCGGCAACTCTGTTCAACATAGCGTTAGAATACGTGATGAGGAATTTAAACAAAGGAACAATCAGAACTGAAGGCGGACAAATAATAGCATACGTAGACAATATAGTATTGGCAATAAAAAATAGGAGAATATTAAAAGAAATGGTCGAAGAAATAGTAACAGGAGGCAACAAAATGGGCGTAAAAATCAATGAGAAAAAAACAAAAATAATGAGGATAGGAAAAAAATCAGCGAATATAAAAATATGTGGCCTACAGTTTGAGGAGGTGAATAAATTTGAATACTGTGGCATGATGCTATCCAATAAAGGACACAGGGAAATCAAAATTTATGAGAATTAAAAATTACTTAAGGATAAGAGCTTAATTTTTTTTTCTCATTTCATACCCCTGTCGCCATCTGTATAACAAAGTTGCACTCACTTTGTAAATTAGTACTTGCTAATGATTTGATTCTTGATTAAGGGGCGCTAATTTGGGGAGTATACGCGTTTGGTTTACCCTCTTTTGTTGCTGAGCATGGTCGCATTTTGTGGTTATTTTATTTTATTAAAATCAGTGTTATGGTTTTGTAAATATTTTGTTTATTATTGGTTCACGTTATTCCAATCTAAGTATAATTTTTGCTAGTGATTTCGTTTGAAGGCGACCCGCGTGGATAACCTTTTAATTTCCAAATTTATCTCTTTCATCCTTAATTCTTTGTTACGAGATTTGTGGCTATCTTCGTTCCTCCCTTTGCCTTTCCTCACCTAAGTATGTTTGATGTATGAATGATTAGTGAAAGTGGTTGATTATACATAATTTAACTATATTTTGGATCCAACGCGTTGCGGATTTGTAATTCAACAACTCGTAGTTCGGTTTCTTATGTTGTTTGTGTAGTTTTTGGTTTCCAAAGCTTGAAATATTTTGTTGTGGGCTTCAGTTCCCGTTTTTGAGCTGGCAAATCCTACGAGTTTGTGAAAATTGATCTAATTTTCTTAAGTAACGAACAACGTTAGTAAATTTATCGACTGGTCGCTAATAATACTTTTTCTTGTCTTGCTAGACTTAGTATTTTCTTTGTTTTTCTTCTCTTCAATGCTCAGCGTAGTTTTTCTTTATTTTGTAAATTTTTAGTGCACAATTCAAAATTAGGCACTGATTATTTCATTCAATTTTTATTGAATTTATAGTCTATTCGTTTTTCAATTTGAATCCAAATTTATTTATTCAAGTTTAACGCTTCACGTTTGAAGAGAGCTCTCCAATTTTTTTTATAGGAACCTACTGTTTCACTTGAATTGGATATTGGTTGGGTTATTTATTTTCAGTGTAAACTGCTAGGGATCTTAGAAACCCGTGGCCACTTGACACTAGTTTCTGCCCAACTTGACGTTAAGAGGAACATTAACACGTCAACGAAATTAAGAAGAACATTAATACGTTCCGAAGTTGATTACCAGGCGCTCGGCCAACCTCAACACCTTCAAGGACCATTGGATATTCATCAAAGCCCTATAAGACGCAAGATCAACTTTACTTAATTCAGGGAACGTTCTTGTCTGACGTTGTGTTTGTGGCTAACAATTCGTCATCTACCTTCTCTGCCGATACTAGTCTTGAGTTCCGCCTGAAGAGGATATTTAGCTAGTTTTTGTAACGTAATTTTGAACGTCTGTGACGTGCTCTCCAGTTCTCTTTTGGCTGTTGCAGTGAGATTTTTCTTGTATTATAGCTTTAACCATTTTCGTAGGTTACCAAATTTTTTTCAATTTTAATTTTTTGAATTATTTGCTTTAAATTAATAATAATTTTGTTTACATCTGATTTCGACGTCTATGCTTCATTTTTTTTTTTGCTGTCACTATTGTCTTCCAGAATAGCACCTTTTTCTCCTTTGATCATTTCCTGGGAGTGGCGCCCATTTCTTATTTTTCAGGTAAAATATTTCCGGTGCCCTTATTAATAGCTAGCCTGGGTCTTCATTTTCAAGGTAAGATATTCCAATACTTTAATTCAGTGTCTATCAGAAGTACATTAAGTTTTTGCTACTAAATAGTGAAGAAACATTACCTTTTTTAATTTCCTACTGAAAACCTAACAAAGATGACAAAAATAAAAGTATATAAAACAATAATCAGACCGATAATAATGTAGACTGCAGATATAATGACAAATACTAAAAAAGATGAAGAAGATTCGCGAATAGTACAAAAAAATTGTGAGAACTATTTTAGGACTAATAAAAACGACAGAAAACGAATATACAATACTAATGAACCACAAAATAGAACAAAAACTGCAAGGAGAAGATAAAGTAAGGGAAATAAAATAACAGAAGTAGAAGCAGACCTGAGTAAAGCAGGAATTCTAAATTAAAAGAATTATTGCTAATATTTTTTTATGATTGTTCACGCCGATGCGTTTGTTGGAAAAAATTGATTGGAGCATTCAGTTAATCTACTTTAAATCAGTGCAAATATGAGTTCTGCCGTAATACAATTGCAATCAGGACCAAATAGCAGTGAATCATTGGATTTAGACGAATTTGTGCATTGTTTAATAATCAACAACCGGACTCAATTGAATACCAAATTTTTGAGCTTTTCATTGAGATTATAAAGCTATATTTAATATAAAATGTAATGATTCAAGGTGACGAATGGATTTGTTCATGGTAATGGACTTGAATGTATGGTTCAAGGTATGCGAAATGAAACGAGACAAAAAGAAATGTGAAATTTACATTTCCAAATTGGGCAACTGATTAATGCAAGTGTTTCTAATTTAGGTACAGCCAAATTATTTGAATGGTTTTCTACTTTTCCTAATTATATATTCACCTCGTACATCGACAATTGGAGACTGTACAATAATCACCATTTGCAACAGCAGTTACACTGTTTGATCCCACACGAAGGATGAGTAAAAATTACAACACGTACTTTTTTATTCAAATCGGGTATAAATATAAGTTATCTTGACGTGCTGATCGTAAACAGCGGAGATATGTTGACGATTTAAACGCTGAAAAATGCCGAGATTTACAGCATGGGATGTAACTGACAATATGCAGGTACTTGTTTGTAGAGGGTGAAATATATGTGTAAACTTCGGTGCTTGTTTGCATCTTGGGTGTTGTCAAGTTGTTACTAGGTGCAGCTCAAACGTTTGCTATAAATTACGCTTATGATGTTAGAACAGGTTTTCAATTCACCTTCTTGAAGGATTTTTTTGGGAGCTATGTGATATCTGCAATACGGCAAAACTATCTGCGCAATATCAATATTCCTAACTTGCTTTTTATTGAGTGATTTGCAGCAAAAGTTTAACATCAAATTTAAGATACAACATGGGGTATTTTTACTGGATATTTGCAAACGTATAACTGATCGTAAAATGTGCCATTTTACTAAAAGCCAGTAAATAACAACAATATAAGCGTGACGTGTATTACCCATTAATGTAACAGAGTTTACTGCTCCCATTTATCTTTATATTCTTCATCTTTTTTTTTATGCCTTCGAATTAGAACTAAAATTGAAGACTAGACTAACTGTGCTGTGAAGAGTAGTGACATGTTACGTTCGCAATGTACAGGTACTCACGCACGACGTCGAATGATGAGTTGGTATGCCACGCACGTCGCCCAATGCCGCAGAGAAGGGCTAAGAGAAACTCTTGCTGTGATATATATAAACAGGATGACAAGCACCAACTATCATTCGATTCAACTAACATCCAAACAAGCAACAATGGCCTACAAGGTAAGCCGAGGAAACACAGTGCAGTGCGCCAATATAATTGTTTGTTTTTAGATCCTCATGTTGGCAGCGTTGACGGCGGTCGCTCACGCCGGTGTAGTAGCCCCTGCAGTTCCAGTAGTGGCGGCAAAATTGGCAGACACCGAGTACGATCCCAACCCTCAGTACACGTACGCATACGACGTTCAAGACTCCTTGACAGGTGATTCCAAAAACCAGTTCGAAACTCGTAATGGAGACATCGTTCAGGGTCGGTATAGTCTCATTGAGGCTGATGGAACTCGACGCATTGTGGACTACACCGCCGATCCAGTCAACGGTTTTAATGCAGTCGTGCAACGCGAGCCTGCCGTGGTGAAAGCCGCTGTGGTTGCACCAGCGGCACCCGTTGTTGCTAAAGTTGCTCCTGTTGCAAAATTTGTGGCTGCTCCTGCACCTGTAACTAGATTTGTTGCAGCTCCGGCGCCTGTAGCTAGATTCATTGCTGCTCCGGCACCATTAATTGCTCCTTATGCTAAAGTAGCAGCCCCATTAGTTGCCCCAGCACCTATTGCCAAAATTGCAGCTCCACTTTCCTACCCAGCACATTTTGCTAGATATGTATCACCTTTAGGATATCCTGCAGCTTACCCCACATTTGTTTAAAACCAATATTTACATTGTACCTATGTTATTATAATAAAAACTGTTATTTCAATGATACGTTTTTAGTTATTGTTAGTGGAAGTCATTTTTGTACTTCTTTTCATTAAATTGCAGCAATTCAGTGCTGATATACCTGAACATGCGATGTGAAATTCTTTTAAAAGTTTTTGTACTTCAATGAAACTTTTAATGATATAAAGGAGATTGAATTTTTTATGCAGGATTCGAGAACTTGAGAAACTTATGTTGGAAAAGTATTTTTTGCACCTACTTAGAACTGCCGGGGATATATTCGTCAATACATGAGAAAACTGGTAAAGCCCATTTCAATTCAATCGAAAAAAGATGAGGAAATAGCAACGGGAAATGACTGTTGATTTGGAGAAGAGTAACTGTTCATAACGTAATCAAGTAATGATTTATCGTACAATATATACATATATAGTGGCTTGGACACTAAAGCACTCTAGATCCTTTATTTGAGGAGGATCAGTCCTCACCGCCTTGTTCTAAATTTTCTGACATATTTCCCTCCATGTCTTCCTATCTCCCGTTTTCTCCATCCGTTTCTTTATTCTTGCTTTACTCAGATCTGCTTCTATTTCTTGTAGCCATTTCGACCTGAGTCTGCCTCTTTTTCTGTTTCCGTCTGGTTCCCAATGTAGAATTGCCCTTACGGTGTCTTCTTCTCTTTTTCTCGATATATGTCTTAACCATTTGATCCTCTGTTGTTTAATTTTCCTTACTACATCTTCTCCTTGCAGTTCTTGTTCTATTTGATAGTTCATCAGTATTCGATATTCGTTTTTTGTCGTTTTTACTAGTCCTGAAATAGTTCTCACTATTTTTCTTTTTGCTATTCGCAAATCTTCTTCATCTTTTTTTGTTATTGTCGTTGTTTCCGCAGCGTTTACTATCATTGGCCTGATTATTGATCTATATACTTTATATAAAAAGCTCTGTTCGTTGTTAATATCTTCTCTTAGATTTCTGTTTTCCTGTCTCCTTTATTTGATAGCATAATGCCTAGGAATTTGAATTTATTCACCTCCTCAAACTGTAGGTTACATATTTCCATTTTCCTACTTCCTGATTTTTTTCCTATCCTCATTATTTTCGTTTTGTTCTCATTGACTTTAAAGCGAATTTTGTTCCCTTCTGTTACTATTTCTTCGACAATTTCCCTCAATATTTTCCTATTTTTTGTTGCCAATACTATATCGTCTGCATGTGCTATTATTTGTCTGCATTTAGTTCTGAGTTTTCCTTTGTTCAAATTTCTCATCACACATTCTAACACTATGTTGAACAGAGTTGCAGGTAGTGTATCTCCTTGTCTTACTCCTTTGTTCATTTCGAATTTCTGAGTTTCTCCTTTTTGTGTTTTAATTGTGGCTGTTGTTCCGCTTAACGACATCAAGATCAATCTTTTTAGTTTAGCTGTTATTCCAAATTCTTCTAGGGCTGTCATCAGTTTTTCTCTTTTGATCGAGCTAAATGCTTGTTTAAAATAAATAAATAATAAATCTATGTTCATTTTATATCCATGTGCTTTTTTTATTATCTGTTGTTGATCTGCCTTGTGTGATGCTGTCCTAGTATGTTTTCTGTGATTTTTTCTTTCGTTGGTTTTTCTAATACTGCTTCGTCCGCAATTTCATCCTGTGTTGTAATATCCACGTTTTGTTGCGGTTCTGTTAGCAGGTTTGTAAAGTATTCTACTCATGTTTTTTTGTATCGCTCATTGTTTTCTGTTTTGTTGCCCTTTGCGTCTTTTATACAGTAGACTTTCAGTTTGTATGTTCTTTTTTGCTTATTAATCTTTTTATAGAATTGTTTTGAGTTTATATTCACACTCTCTTCTTTAATGTCTGTTATTTTATCGTCTATCCAATCTCTCTTGTTTTTTCTTAGATTTTTACAACATTTCTTCCTTATTTTTCCATAATCTTCCCTGTCTTCTATCCTATTTGTATTCATCCACTTCAGTCGTGCATTCTTCTTTTCTAATATTATTTCTTGGCACTCTTTGTTGAACAATGTGTTTTTATTCTCTTGTTTTTCTTCTCCTATCCATTTTTTTGCAGCTTGGTTTATACAGTTTTGTATCTTATGCCACTTCTTCTCTACATCGTCTTCTTCTTCATATTTTTCTTTGATGTGTTTTTCTATTTCTTCCTCGTACTTCTTCCTTGTGTCTCCATTGCTTAGTTTTTCTATGTTCCATTCAGTTTTCTTGCTTCTGTCCTTCTGATTTCTTCTTACTTTTTGTTCAAGACTTGCTATTACCATAAAGTGGTCTGAATCTGCGCATGCTTCCCTGCATGATCTTACATCTGTTATATCTGATTGTTTTCTTACTGTGATTAATACGTGATCTATTTGTGTCTAAATTACTTGGTCTGGCGATATATAAGTTATTTTATGTATTTCTGGATGTTTATGTTTGGTACTACTTATAATCATGTTGTTTCTTGCCGCTATTTCACAAAGTCTTTGACCGTTGTCATTTGTGTTTTCATGTGTTATATATTTTCCTGATGATCTTCTTTCCATATTTGAGCGGTGAAATCTCCTAATAGTAATAGGGTATCTTCTTTTGGTACTTTTTCTAAATCTTCTTCTAATTCTTCAGAATGGTACAATAATGTATCAAATATTACTTATCCTCATTCAAGTCAGATGTTTTACCAAAAACCAAAAGACGGGTTAACTGAAGTGTTTTTAGTTTGTCGACAATATTAATAGCTCCACAACACCACAAAATAATGAACAAGTAGAGAACACAATTGATTAAAAGAAACTCATCAAAATTTTAAATTTGCTACTGAAAGTAGATAAGATTATTCCATCGAAAACTAAGGTCTGGTTAATCCTCAATTACCTAGGTAACAATTGTTGGAACAATTATTACTAAAGTAATTGGGCTACACTAGCATAAACCTCTGTGTAACCGAGCCTGAGGGTTGATATTTTAGTCCTCGATTCATTTTAAGAGAAGCCATAATCTGGTGATAGGTGATAGCAGAGCAAACACCCATTATTGGATAATGAAAAAAACGACATCGCTCCGGTTCACATCTTTGCTTTCCAATATAAAAAGATGGCTGGCAGAAAATAAACTGTAGACGAACAAAGATGTTGAAGAAACAAATTACTATCGAACCCTTGTATCCAAAAGGTATCAACAAACTGTAGCAACATTGGAGGACACCACAGACATGACTTTCCATGTTAAATAGTATTAGGAATAAGGTGACAATTGTTTCAATGATCATTATTGCAACGTGCAAGAGTGTAGAGGTTCATAAAAGTGAAGTAGGCTTGGACTTTAATCTTCCCTGCATCGCGCTGCACCGCATCGTATCACCCCTCCCGATATAAACCTTTTGGTGTCTTGTTTGTTTATTCTTGCGAGGCGTTCTTTTTCCTGTCTGGAGTTATCTTTGGGCCGCCTTCAAAGGTTCCTTGCATCGACTTTTTGATTGACTTAGTTCTTCATAGTTCCAACACCGGAGTTGTCTGAAATTTTTAAGATCTTTTACTGCTTCCTGGACCAACCGCTGAACCTGGGCTTCCAAGCTTTCCGTGGCATCGGAGTCGCAGCTCTGCTTCTCAATGCCTGCTTTGCCGCTTTGTATTCCAGTGCATGTGCCAATGCTTCCACCAACTTCTTTGGCCGCGCCAGACGAAGGACTTGTTGCGTTTCATGATCTCTGATGCTGTCCATAAATATCCTCACAGCCCAGCTTTCCAAGAAATCATCCGGGCCAGTCGGATATACAAGTCGAAGTGAGCGTGTTACATCAGCTTCGAACACCTGTAGACTCTCGCTGGGACGGTACTTGACCAATTTTTCATAATTGTTGCCTTTTTCCGGTAGAATAGCCTGTCAAATATTCACCACATCTCCTCGGGGAGCACCTGTAGGCGCTGAAACTTTCTCAGTATCATTCCAGCCAATAGCCTTAGCAGCGGCTTCGAATTGTTTATGGTAATTAGTCCATGATGTTTGACCATCAAAAATTGGAGGTTTGACACGCATAGATAATTCAATTATCTCAGCTTTCGAAGCTTTCTCCGGAGATGAGACATCCTGGCAGGGTCAAAGATCTTCTCGATCCTAGATCTCAAGAGTGGAAATTGGCAAGTAGCGATAGACGACCGAGAAAACCTGCATATACCATCGGCAGTAGATTGTGGCAATTTACGGTCATGCCATTTGGCCTATGTAATGCTCTTGCTACTTTCGAGCGACTTATGGAGACCGTACTCAAAGGACTTTCATGGAAAACTTGCTTGGTATATCTGAACGATATAATTATGATGGAAAAATCATTTTAAGACCATTTGAAAAACCTGGAACAGGTATTTCAACATTTGAAGAAAGCTGGCTTAAAACTTAGTCCAAAGAAATGCCACTTATTTTAAAAACGGGTGAACTATTTGGGACATATGGTCTCCGAAGAAGGCGTAGTAGTTGATACAGAGAAGATTAGGACAATTCAAGAATGGCCGGTACCTGCGGATAAACATCAGCTGCGTAGTTTTCTCGGGCTTTGTACCTATTATTTGTGGATTCGCCAATATTGCAAAACCACTGACCAGACTGACGGAAAATAATCTCAAATACAGCTGGGATGAAGATTGCCAGGTTGCCTTCGGCAACTTAAGCAACTCCTAGTTAAGCACCGATCCTGAGTTACCCGAAGACGAAAGGCCTTTTTATTCTGGACACAGATGTCAGCGACGTCGGTAATGGGGGAGTCCTGTCCCAATTGCAAGAGGGTCAAGAAAGCGTCATCGGATACTTCAGTAAGGTTTTGTCGAAGCCAGAAAGAAACTACTGTGATACACGACAGGAGTTGCTAGAGGCTTCCATGGGAGGCGCGGTCAAGTACAAGCCTACTCTATTTTTAAGAACCTCCACACTCTCGTACGTTACATTATTAGAGAAATTAAGCTATGCTGGGGATAAGCTATTGAGTGTGTATCGTATGATTGAAGGTAGATAGGATTATTTCATCGAAGACTAAGGTCTAGTTAATCTTAAGCCTGACAATTATTACTAAGGTAGTTGAACTATGTACACTAGGATAGACCAAAGGCTGTGCAACCGAACCTGAGGGTCGGTATTCTAGTCCTCGGTTCAACTTAAGGGCCTAATTACCTCATTACCTCACAATCTGATGATGGGTGATAACAGAACATACTTCCATGATTGGATAAGAGAAAAAACAGACATCGCACCCGTTCACAACTTTGCTTCCCAATATAAAAAAAAGGTTGGCAGAAAATTAACTGTAGACGAACAAAAATGTTGAGGTAACGAATTCCTATCGAACTCTTGTATCCGAAAGGTATCAACAAACTGGAGCAACATCAGAGAACACCACAGACAAGACGTTCTATGTTGAATAGTATAAGGAATTGGGCAACAATTGTTTCAATGATTATTATTATAGAAATTAAGTTATGTTGAGGATTACCCATGAACTACAATATTGGGTAAAGGTCGTTATTTCGGTCCTCGGTTCATCTATAGCGAAGCTCAAGATTTTTTGGAGAATTGGTATCTTATCGAATGGTAATCAAGACGTTGTCAACGTTCCATCCTTCAACTAAAAATAGTGTGACAGTTCCTTAATTAGATGCACCTTTTCAGGTATATCCATAATGTTGATTATTTCGTCGATTTTTAATTCTTCCACATTTTAGGGTACATCAACATTGAAAATATATTTACCCTTCTTCAGCATGCTTGAATCTAGCAATCCACAACTGAATTATTGTTCATACGGGGCTACAAACTGTTCAATTCATATTTGTATTACAGAAGGTTTCTTTCATATACTAGTTTCTGCTGATACCAAAGAGCTTGAATTTCAAATTCTGTGAGCCAGAAAACTATCATTAGTATAATGTTTTTGACACAAACCTGAGCAGCAATAAAGTTATCAGATGTGGTTTGAATATTATTGCTTCACACTTTGGCACAAATATTGGCATTTCTATCAAGATGCGCATGTTAATCAATGGATTTATTAGTTTTCGTTTCATCTGCTATTGGGTCAAAGTCAAGAAGTGTTAGTCGCGACATATTACACACAAACGCACATCGATGTACATATTAATGTCCTTGTTTTCAACACAGAGCACGTACCTTGCTTACCAATACACGAATGAAAGAGTAGGGTGGATTTTAATACAATAAAGCAATATTTGTTATGCAATTATTTTATATATAAACTGAATGATTACTTGATAGAACCATCATTCGATTTTGTCGAATACAGCAACTGATACATAACTACAATGGTCAGCAAGGTAAGAAATTAGTAGTGCAATCAAAGAAACAGCTACCAGATATAATTGTTTTAGTTCATCGTCTTCTTCGCCCTGGTGGCAGCAGTTCGGTCTGCAGTGGTCGCCCCAGTCGCAGCTAGACTCGAAGACATCGAGTACGACCCCAATCCTCAGTACACCTACGCTTACGATGTTCAAGACTCTTTGACTGGCGACTCCAAGAACCAATTTGAAACCCGCAATGGAGATATCGTCACAGGTCGCTATAGTCTCATCGAGCCTGATGGCAGTCGCCGCATTGTCGATTATACCGCCGATCCTGTCAATGGATTCAATGCCGTGGTACAACGTCAACCTGCTGTATTTGCTGCCGTACCTTCAAAAGTTGTAGCCAAAGTTGCTCCTGCTCGAGTGGTTGCACCAGTTGGACGTGCCAAAGTGGTCGCACCAGCGAAAGTAGTTGCTTCTGCGAAGAATGATGTGGAATCTGTTGCTCCTGTTCCTAAAGTTGTTGCTGCTTCTGCTCCTCTTGTTTCTTCCGCTCCTCTTGCCAAAGTTGTAGCTCCTGCTAAATTAGTATCCTATCCTGCTCCTGTAGCTTATAATGCACCTTTTTCAGTCCCAGTAGCTAAATTTGTCACTCCTTTCGGATATTCTGCTGCTTATACCAATTTCTTTTAACGAATTGTCAACTTTTTTTGTTTAATATTAATTTTCAATAAAATACAAGCAATGTTATTTATGTCTTCTAATTCCATAATTTTCCATTGACAAACTTGAAAAACATGTAGCAAATTGAGGAAATAAGGGCATTAAAATAGTTAATTAATCTTGTGCACGTAGTCTACAGATCCTACTATTATATCATGGTGAACCTTTAAAATTTAATCATGTTTTTGTTGTAAATACAACCAGGAATATGAAGCGGGACGCATATGTTCAATTTCTTGCTAGACTGTCGGGAAATTTAATAATAAGAGACGAGAATTCGATACAGTTTCAAGTGAAGGGTGTTCATGTTTTCGAATACTGTTTTGTGTACTACAAAATTTCATTCATAACCAGCTGCCAGTTTATATAGAGTGTTATTTCTAATTTACAGACGTGCAAATATTGTTTCGTAAGCTCAATATTTTGATTCTGTCTTGTGCCTTAAAATTTGTTATTGTTTTAAATTGTTTCTGCTAATTTGCAACAAATATCCGCCTAGAAGCCTCGATTGTACCGAATAAATGTATTTAAGTCTGCATTGATTCTAAGAATACAAAGCTTCTGGCTAAAGAGAACAATTGGTTCAAGAGACTAATAAAAGAAGCAATAGGAATAAAAAAACACCTAATAATTTGGATTTGAATACTGGTTATGAATTCAATCGGTCGTACTTATCAGTCATTTGTTCTGTCAAGAGAGGGAGTGAAATTGAAAGCGATCATTATCTAGTAGTAGCGAAAATGGAAATAAAATAGAATAAAAAGAAACAACAACAACGAAAGGACATAAGGGAGAAATATTGAAAGAAGATAAATTGAAAAACGAACACATAAGACAAAAATATCAAAATGATATAAAAGAACCAATCAAATACACCTCAAAACCAAATATGAATAACGTAGAGGAAATGTGGAGCGCTTTTAAGTACATAGTAGTTGAAGCAACAAAAAGCTTCTGCGAAGCAACCAGAAGCACACACAATAAAAAGCAATCACACTAGTGGAATGAACAGGTTAAGAAAGGAGTTGAAAAGAGAAAAGAAAAATGGAAGAAATATCTAAACACAAAGAAGTTAGAGGATTATGAAGATTACAAAATACAAACGAAGATAACAAAAGAAGTAATCAAGAAATTAAAAAAGAGTACATGGGAAGAACTTGGAAAAACTCTGGAGGAGAATTTCAAAGAAAATTGGAAGATATTTTACAAAACACTGAAAAGCCACAGAGAAGGAGAACAAACAACATTAAAACAGTTACAAAATAAGAATGGAAAGATAATAAATAATGATATCGGAAGAACGCAAGAGCTAGAAAATATATAAGAAGAAGAAACGGAAGCTGTGTTGAAGAAAATAAGTAACGGTGAAGCATCGGGACACTATAAAATCAAAACAGAACAACTGGAATATTTTGGAGACGAAGGATAACAAATATTACTTGAAATGTTGAACCAAAATTGGAAAATAGGAAAAATACCAAATGACTGGGAAAATCCATGATCTTCCCCATTTATAAGAAAGGAAACAGTAGAGGCTGTGATAATTACAGAAGTATATCATTGCTTTGCACTGCGGCTAAGTTATACGAAGCAATATTAGAAAATAAACTACGACGAACAACAGATGCATCAATGGAGAAATTCCAGAGTGGACTCGGGAAAGGTTATTCTACACAAGACCCCATATTCACATTGAGAAAATTAATAGAAGAAACAATGGAACATGACAAAAACTTTTCATAGCATTTATAGATCTCGAAAAAGCCTTTGATAGAGTACCGCGGCAAAAGATGTGGAAAATACTGAAAGCAATACAAAGTGTATACAAAACAACATCCAACTATATAAGCGCAGGAAACGAGTGCTCGAAGGAATTTATAACCACGCAAGGGCTAAGACAACGAAGAGCACTAAGTCCACTACTTTTCATAATTTTTCTGGATAGTATTATGAGGAAGGTAAAGAATGGAACAAAGAAAGTATGCACATAGGACATTACAATCTAATAAGGATGACTATCTTGGAATGCGCAAGAATACTTGCTAAGAATGAAGAAGATGAGGTAGTATAGAGAACGAGATAAATAACAGAATACTAGCAGCGATTAGAAGTTACCACGCACTAAATAAAATTATTTATGTATCTAATGCGTGAAATTATTCTTTGGTGCTTGAGAATGAAAGTTTTTTGTCGAGGCGGAAGCCGAGACACAAATTATTCGAAAGCTCCAAAGAAACTTCGTGCACGTGTAGCATACAACATTTTTTCTACAGACGTAAAAAACTAAAAAAATATAATCAAATCATAATAAAATACAGAAATTAGTAGAATTCTTTTCCTTGACAACATGCACAAAATACTTTGTGCACGTTGTCATGATAAAATCAGTGCACGAAATACTTCGTGCCCGTTGTCATGATGAACAACTCCAATGCGACATTTCGTATACTAATATTGATGTACAAATGTCATGATTTATTGACGTTTGTAGAAAAAGGTCATTTTGTGTAGCAGGCAAGTATCAAAGAAAACAAAAATGATACTATATAAATCAATTTATAGACCAACATTAATATACTGAAGTCAATGAACCAGAAAACAAAAAACAAGATACAAGCAGCAGGAAAGAGATATTCAAGAAAAATAGAAGGAGTTACAAGACTGGATAGAATAAGAAATGAGCATATCAGAGCAACTGTGCAAACAGAAAGCACACAAACTACCATAAAAAAGAAACAATTAGCATGGTATGGACATTTAATAGGAATCGTAAAAGATACTCAAACAAAAAGGGTGTGGAATGTCGGAGTACCAAACAAGAACAGAGAAGGAAGATCTCAAAAAACATGGGAAAAGAAATGTAGATGAAATACTAAACAAAAACAACATCACTTATCAATAAATAAATTGAAATAACATGGAAGAATTGTATACTATCTTGACACCCGAAAGGGTGTTAAGAAATATAAAAAAATTAAATATACTGTTCATAATTTCAATTTATTTTTATCTATGAATCTACTTGCAAGAGTTACTTCAACACCACCTCCTGAAGATCTGTGAATGTTTCAGTTATGTGTCAAATCAAAAAGAGTAGAGCCAGATTGACCAAGAACCACAGGGAGTTGACAGTTTCCCTATTCAGACCTTCATTCTTCATTTCCTGAAGACTTGTGGACATTGTATTATAAGCTAAACTACAGGCAGAGCTCTACGATCCTAGCAGTTAATATTTTATAGTTATCTAGTCACCTTTTGTATTTCTGTTGTCTTGACATTTTTTTTTAATTTATTTATTATACATTTATACATTTCCTGAAACAAAACATAATCAAGAGATTAATTCTAACAAAGAACAAATAGTAAAATTTAGAGTAAAGAAACTAAAAGATAGACAGGTAAAAGGAAAATATCAAAATTGCATTAACGAATTAATAAAACATACACCCAAGCCGGATTTAAACAATATAGAAGGAATGTGGAGTACATTCAAACACATACTAACAGAAGCAACAAAAAAATCACACGAAATAGTCAAAAATTTACACAAGAGAATGAAAAAATGATGGAAAAAGTCAAGAAAATAACAACAAAAATGGGAAAAATATATCAATACCAAAAGAAAGAGATTATGAAGATTATATAAGACAGAGGAAGATGACAAAAGAGAGAGCCTGGGAAACACATAACATTGAAACATCTAGTAGACCAGCAAGGAGTCATAATAAAAGAAGACAAGGAGATAATGGAAAGATGGAAAGAACATTTTGAAAAATTATTGGAAGAAATACACACTAACAATGTCGATGGAGAAGAAGAAAGTACAGAACTGAAAAACACAGGAATAGTAAATCAAGAAAATATTTTGAGGAAGAAATGAAGAGAAATATATGGGAGAGAAAGGAGAATAGATATTATTGATTATGCTGAATAAAGTATAGAAATTAGGACAAATACCAAAAGACTGAAAAATGGCAGTGATATTACCAATACCGAAGCTAACAGAAAAGACCTTAAGAGAAGACAGTAAACTGTACATAGCATTTCTGGATCTGGTAAAAGCTTTCGACAAGGTGCTGAGGGAAGAGATGTAGGAAATATTGAAAATAAGACAGATTGACGAACAGCTAACGCAAGCAATGAAAATTATCTATAACAAGACATCCAACTATGTTGGAATAGGAAATGAAATTTCAAAGGAATTCATCACTACACAGGGACTAAGGCAAGCATTAAGCCCATTATTATTCATTATATACTTGAACAACATCCTAAAAAATATAAAAGATAAAACTGGAAAAATAGAAGTAGGACACCATTACTTAAAAAGAATTATGATAGCGGAGTGCGCCTTTGCAAAAAGTGAAAAAGAATTACAACACAAAACTAACTTGTGAAATGAGGAATTAAAAAAGCACAATAGTACCATAAACATAGACAAAACAAAAATAATGGTAATAGCGAAACAAAAAATAGCAACGGAGGTGAAAATAAATCAAAGAGAAATCAAACTGGTAGAAATATTTAGAACACACATTGAACAACAAAGGTAGCTCAGAGCAAGAAATGAACAACAAAATTTTGACAGCAAACAAAAGTTACTACTCAATGAACAAAATAATCCTAAACAATAAATAGACGACAACCAAACAAAAATAGTATGGAAGGCAAAGACGACAAAAAAGAGGTGTAGAGGAAGACCACAGAAAGCATGAGAAAATAATATACGGAGATACTAAAAAAGAACAATATCAGCTGTCATGAAGCAAAAAGAATAGCACCAAACAGGAAATAATAGAAAGATTTCATAAATACCATAGAATGACAAAGGATAGGGAAACTAATCTCGACACCCAAAAGGGTGAAATGAGATCAAAATAGATTATATATTATACATTTCTGATCATTTTATACAGAACTTTACTCAAATAAAACATATTTATTGAAGCTCAGTTATTTGAAGTTTATTGTTGCTCGTATATCTTGTGAAATTTTGTTCCGGGCGACGGAATACACCTTTCAACTATCGAACATTTCCAGGTATGGAACTATAATTACATTTACTGGTATTTTCTAGCACAAAATGTAATCATCAGTTGTAAAAACCTAGTCATTAATGAATTGAAATGTGATACATCTGTTTACCGATAATTCTCCATGTATTTCCCAAATTTAACATAAAGATAATAATAATATTTGAGGTTTGGAATTCTTTATGGTTTTTTATTTGTTAAATTTACCTCAATAAATAATTAATATTTTATTTTGGTACAAGACAAACCAAAAAACATTCCGTTAATTATATTTGGAATTAGTTTTTAATTTCTTATTGTGTCTGGCTTCATAGACGACAAATACATTTGCTTTCTAGATATAGTAAATTGAATTTTGAACAACAATAATTTGGGGTCATTAAGGAAAATGAATTGATTTGAATTTGAACGACACACGAAAAAAGCAATGTTTTCAATTTAATACTAAATCATTGATGGATTATTGATGTATTGAATTTTGCGATGATTTGCTGATAATTTGATTCGAATTTGAAATTAAATATGAGTTGAAATTATTTTTAATCAGGATATTATAATATTATGATTGAAGTTGAACAAGTCTTTCACAGTATTTACAATGAAAGATTAAAGATGAATATTTGTGCAATAAAGCTTAGATTTCAATGGCGATCTCAAGTTTTCATTGTGTCGAAAAATTGATATAAAAGTATTGTTTCAAACTGAGTTCAAGGGCACACTATTTTCACACTTCATAATTTGTAATCATGTGAAATAGCTCAGAAGAAAAATTTCATTTTGCAATTAGAAAAATAATATTCATCAGGAATTACTTTACATTGGTATCAATGTTCCAACTGTAGTTATTTTTTAATGAATATGTGATAAGTACTCTATTGTTATTATTATTAATAGAAAAATTAGTTACGCCATGAAATCTATTTTCAATTCCAATCAAATATGCCGGGTCATCAAGTAAAATTAGTGTCTGGCGACTGCAATTCAACCTTGATCCTCCGACAAAAGTGTCCGGTCTGCGATGTCCATCCACAGGCTATTATCGTATTTGTACTATCTTCATGCGTGTACGCAAACTTTATTCGTGGGTGACCTTTGTCTGGGCGTGTACAGAAGATAGTCGAAGACGGGGTATAAATTCACCTACAAATGTTCTAGCTGCATCATTCGATCAGTACAGGTCTATTGAATAATACACAATGGTTTCTAAGGTAAATACATTCAATCTGAATAATTAATAGTGGTGAGTTATATATTTTTGTTTGATTTCAGTTTGTTTGTTTCGTTGCTTGCTTGGCTGTGGCTCGTGCCAGCGTCTTGCACCAACCTCTGGCATACGCCGCTGCCCCAGTAGCCGTTGCTAAAACTGTTGTGGATACCGACTACGACCACAGCCCCCAGTACAGTTATTCTTACGGAGTGCACGATGCCACCACCGGAGACATCAAGGGGCAAGTTGAAACCCGCACTGGAGATTTCGTAAGCGGCCAATATAGTTTGGTGGAACCTGATGGCAGCAAACGTACTGTTGATTATACCGCTGATCCTGTTAATGGATTCAACGCTGTTGTCAGCAAGACTCCTCTAGCTCATGCTGTTGTAGCCGCTGCCCCAGCTGTTGCCGCCGCTCCTGCTGTAATTGCCGCTAAAAGTATTGCCGTTCCTGCTCCTTATGCTTATTCAGCATACAGCACTCACGTTGCTACTGGTCCTGCTGTTGTGGCCAATACCTACGCTGCTCCTTTGGCTTACAGAGCACCAATTGCTCCTCTTGCTTATGGTTACCATTATGCTCATCCTGTGGGTTACCCCGCATTCAGAACCTTCTATTAAATATGTCAACCATTGTGAATTTTTATAATTATTATTTTTTATTAAACAGAACTGATATTTAATCGACAAAATTTTTCATTTATTCCTTTAATCCATCCTAATAGACTACGTGCATAAAGTCTACTAGCGCCTCTAGCGGGCAAGGGAGAACGATTGAACTCCCATTTTAACATTGTTTCATACCCAAAATTTTTCAAATGTACTAATATTATTTAACTCAGCTGTGTGCGTATAATACGTACGTTGAAATCACTCATTTTAAGTATTTTTTTCATTAATTATGACGGACCTATTAGGAAAAACGTCTTAATTCGTCCAAATTGACAGGATAACCTCAAATTATCATGCCGATGATCTTGCGGATCGGGTTTGTATGTATCAAATATTGTATCTTTTTTACCGAGGAAGCATTGAAGAAAAGCGTGAAATTAGTTTTGCCATATTAAACATGTTAAAGAATATGTTGCTGACAATATTAACAACAAAATTATTGCGAAGTGCATCTGACAAACTTCTATCACTAAAACATCTTACAAATTAGAGATAGAGGTAAATTCATGAATCCCAAATCGATGACGAGTTTTTCCAATTTCACAATTGAATTACAAATATCTTTGTTATATAGATTAATAATGAAAGACAGACAATACTCTATTTACCGCTTTGATTCACTCCACTCGTTTTTTTATGTTATAACTGCGTACATGAAATCTATGAAACTATATTTCACTTTAATCATCCTTAACACAACAGCCTGAAACAGAATGAGCGTTTTCCTATGTTTTATATGCAATTATTTCCACTTTTAAACTACAATGCTCAATGACAGCTCAATGACGTATTCTGAGAAATGGAGCTCAATGCTGACAATGATGCTCACCATGAGCGCTTGCATCGATATTGGTCAAACTCCGCCCCCTTGCACATAGTCTATATATCAACAATTAAAAAAAAAGATTGTGAAAGCATAAAAATCTCTAGATCAAAGAATTAGTTGAAGTTATGTCCAATGACTCCATGAATAGATAATATTGAGCAAATTCAAAACTTACCAAAAAGAAGAAGTTGAAATATTATATGAGATTCACTTACCTGAAACAAAAGAGAAATTGGGTTAGTAAATTCAGAATGAGACATCAAAATATGTTTTTAAATTAGTGAAAGTATAAAGAATGCTTTTCGCACGACAAATAATGGAAATTTTATCTAAGGGCAGCTTTCCCGGCGTGATTTGGCACGCATTGGCACCCTCATAACATTGGTCTGCATTACAATCAAGACCTCAAATTGTCAGGATAGAATAAAATAACTTGTCTTATCTGATGTACGAAGTTTCATTTGTATTGTTTGACTACTCCAGAATCCATTAATATGTGAAGTTTACTGATCTCGTTATTCACTTCCGTTCCTCAACTCAACAAGGTAAGGAAGTGGTTGATATATTTTCGAAAGCATAATAGAAAATTGTTCTTAAACACAATTTTTGTGAACAAAGAAAAGATTCTAACAGCGAAGTTCAATTACTAGAAGAGTTGTCTTTCATTGCCAAGCCCGCTCTTTAGTTGGGTGCGAAGCACCGTCGGTTCAAAATGGAAAAAACTACTGGTCGCCCAGTGGTCGAAATTTGACCGTGAATCATTATGTTGCTAAGTTTGAATGTTATTGAGTTTAATCTTCCATCCCCAGGGGTTCCAGGTAAAATTAAATTGGTATTTGACGCTCAATCCGAATCTAAAATTAGGATTAGTGATTCCCATTCATGATTTGAAAGTGATTTTCTTCCCCCAACTATCGAAAGAAAAAAAAAATCATTAGAGTGAAACAAGTAATTGAACAGGCCAAGACAAAAGCGTGGGAAGATTCTGGAAACACATTAGAAGAAAACTTTAAGGAAAATCAAAAATTATTTTATAGAACACTAAAAAAATGTGGAACAGAAGAACAGATATGATTAAAACAAATAAAAGATATACAGGAAAAACAAATAATGCAAAGATGGAAAGATAATTTCAAGGAACTACTAAAGGAAGATCAGAGTACAAATATCAGAGTACACCAAAAATGGACCATTAGAACTACAAACAATGCAGAAGATATTACCTTAGAGGAATTGAAATCAGTACTTAATAAATTTGTAAATGGTAAAGCGCCAGGATATGACATGATGGAAGCAGAACAATTGAAGTACATAGGGGGAGAAGAAGAACAAATATTAATAAATATGCTGGATAAAATATGGAGAGCAAAAGTAATTCCGAATGATTGGGAAAAAGCAGTAATATTTCCCATTCATAAAAAGGGAGATACTAGAAATTGCAACAATTATAGAGGTATATACACAACAAACACAGAAGAGATGGAGGAGTTGAAAGAAATGATGCAAAAAATGATGAGTAAAATGGATGAGAATACGAAAGATTTGAAACAAGAAATAAAAGAGATTAAGATGGAGATGGAGAAGAAAGAAAACAGTTGGAGAAAGGAGAAGAATATTTTAACAGAAAGAATAGAGAACTTGGAGAGAAAACTTGAAAATGAAGAAAGAACAAGGAAAAAGAATAATATAATAATAAAGGGATTGAAGCTGAGGGCAAACACAGCAGACGAAATGGCAAACTGGTTGGAACAAAAGCTAGAAATTAAAGTAGATGTAAAGAATATGGAAACTATGAACAAAGGAAAGGGGAATGAATTTATAAGAGCAGAATTACCAAATTGGGAGCAAAAGCATAGAGTGATGACAAAGAAAAACGGTCTGAGAAATACAAAAATATATATAGACAACGATCTTACTTGGGAAGAAAGGAAAATTCAAAGAGAATTAAGAAGCATTGCAAGAGAAGGAAGAAATGAAGGAAAAAATGTTAAAATAGGATATCAAAAAATAACGATTGATGGAAAAGTATACAAATGGAATAAACAGGAGAATGGAGTTATTCTACAAGAAATAGTGGAACGAAATAACTACTCAAAAAACTGATAACACACAAAATAAGAAATACGGATAAAACGGAGACGAATCGGCAAACGGAAAATGTGATTCTGATAGGAACATGGAATATAAAAAGTATAAATGGAAAGGAAAATGAATTAATTGAAGAATTTGAAAAGGCTAACTTAAAAATATTAGCGATAACTGAAACAAAGAAAAAGGGGAAAGGAATTGTGAAATTAGCTAATAACCATATATTAATTCATAGTGGGGTGGAGAATAACGAAAGGGCAAGAGCAGGAGTAGGTTGCATAATACACGAAACATGGAAACAGACAATAAGAGAATTTAAATGTATAAACGAAAGAATATTAATAGTCAAAATAGAAGATAACAATAAATTGACAGGAAATATTATAATAGTTTATGGGCCATGCGAAGATGAAAATAAGGCAGGAAAGGACGAATTCTGGGAAACTCTGCAATACGAATATGATAAATTAGAAGAACCTGTGTTTATAACTGGAGATTTCAATGCGAGAGTAGGGAATAATAACGAAGGAATCGAGGAAATAATGGGGAAGCACGGAGAATATGTGAAGAATTACAACGGAAACAGACTTACGGATTTCTGCATTATCAATGAGTTAAAAATACTGAATACTTTCTTTCAGCACAAAGATATTCACAAATATACTCGCGAAGTGAAAAGTAGGAACGAAAAATCAGTGTTAGATTACTTCCTGGTACAAAAGACGCAAATGAGAAAAGTGAACGATGTGAGAGTCAAGAGAGGTTTCGAAATAGGGAGTGACCACTTCCTTACGATAGCAACACTAAAAATAACGGAAAATAGAAGTCAAGAAATGATAAAAAAGACCAAAAGTGACACCGAAATAATAAAATATAGAATAGATCGATTGAAAGACACAAAAATAAGAGAAAAGTATCAGGAAAGCATAAAGGAAATGATTAGAGTTACGCCTGAGCCGGATTGTAACAATGTGGAAGAAATGTGGAAGAAATTTAAACACATAATAATGGAAGCAACAGAAAAAGCATGTGCAAAGACAAGAAATAGAAATCATAGGAAGCAAACACACTGGTGGAATGAGGAGGTAAGAGAAGAAGTGAAAAAGAAAAAACAAGAGTGGAAAAAATTCTTAAGCACCAAGAAATCAGTAGATTACGAACACTATAAGCAGCAAAGTAAAAAAGTGAAAGAGGTAATCAAAAAAGCCAAGATGAAAAGCTGGGAAGAATTTGGCGAATCGATAGAAGAGAGCTTCAAGGAAAATAAAAAGTTATATTACAAGGTACTAAAAAATGCCAAAAAGGAAAATCAAGTACAACTTAAACAAATGAAAGACAAACAAGGGAAGATTATAAGAGAGAAAAGCGAAATAATGAACAGGTGGAGAGAACATTTCCAGGAACTATTAGAGGATAACAAAATAAGGAGCGACGAGGAATTGATTAAAGAAGAAAAAGAACATGCAGAAATCAAGACATTAGAAATTGCAAAAGGAAACATAACAATGAAGGAACTGAAATTAGCACTACATAAATTAAAAAATGGAAAAGCACCAGGACATGATATGATAAAAGCCGAACAGATAAAATATATGGGTGAAGAGGGAGAACAAGTATTACTATTTATACTCAACAATATATGGAAAGCTGGTAAAATACCCAACGACTGGGAAAAAGCTGTAATATTTCCTATATTCAAAAAAGGGGACAGTAGCAACTGCAACAACTATAGGGGCATATCATTACTATGTACAACGGCGAAAGTATATGAAGCCATACTACACAATAAATTAAGAAAATTGACAGAAGCAATACTTGAGAAAACACAGAGCGGTTTTAGGAGCGGACACTCAGTGCAAGACCATATATTTACGATCAGAAAAATGACAGAAATAACGATGAGGCAGGATAGCAAAGTATATGCAACATTCGTAGATATTGAGAAAGCTTTTGACAGAATACAGAGGGAGAAGATGTGGAGAATCTTAGAAGAGAGGAAAACAGATAAAGAACTATTACAAGCAATTGAAAGCATTTACAGAAGAACAACAAATTACATACGAACAGGAAACGAAGTATCAGAAGAATTCACAACCAACCAAGGACTACGACAAGGGGGAGCTCTGAGTCCGATATTATTTATCATATATCTAGACAATATCATGAAGAGAACAAAGAACAAAACAAAGGCAATTGAAATAGGACATTACAAACTTAAAAGAATTACTTTGACAGAATGTGCATTCGCAGATGATCTTGCAATTTTCGCTAAAAGTGAAGAAGATATGCAGCATAACTTGAATGTGTGGGATGAAGAACTGCATAAAAATGGAATGAAGATCAATATAGAAAAAACAAAGATCATGGTAATATCCAAAGAAAATATAGCAACTAGTGTATCACTTAATGGAAAGACGATAGAACAAGTAGAAACGTTCACATATCTAGGAGCTGCAATAAATAGTAAGGGAAATATGGAGCCCGAAATTAATAAGAGAATCCAGGCGGCGAATAAGAATTACTATGCTATGAACAAAGTAATCCTAAATAACAAGCATATTTCAAAAACCACAAAAATGGCTGTATATAAAACAATATACCGACCAACACTAATCTACGGAAGTGAGACTTGGGTCCTTGATCAAAGAAGTCAAAGTAAAATACAGGCGACTGAGATGAGGTTTTTGAGAAGGATAGAAGAAGTTCGAAGAATTGACAAAGTAAGAAACGAAGAAATAAGACGGAATCTACAGACCGAAAGTATACAAAATACAATAGATAAAAGACAGCTTGCATGGTATGGCCACATAATAAGAATGCCAGAAAACAGACAAGTTAAACAAGTGTGGAATGCAAGATACCCAAAGAAAAAAGGAAGAGGCAGACCAAGAAAGAATTGGGAAAGTTCGATACAAGAAATATTGAAAAAAAATTGCATCAATAATAACGAAGCAAAGAAAAAGGCTTTGGACAGGAAGCAATGGAAAGAAATAATTCAAAAATTAAATTAAATTAAAGAACTAATAATCTCGACACCCGAAAGGGTAACAGAGATTTAAATAGATAATAATAATAATAATATCACTTCTCTGCACAGCAGCAAAAATGTATGAAGCAATACTGGAAATTAAACTAAGACAAGAAATAGAATCAAAATTGGAGTCAACACAAAATGGCTTCAGGAAGGGCAATTCAACGCAAGATCACATTTTTACTATTAAAACACTTATAGAAAAAACACTGCAACTCTTCAATACATTTATCGATTGAGAAAAAGCATTTGATAAGATACCAAGTAATCAGTTGTGGGACATGCTTAGAGATAGAGAAATAAATGAGAACCTAATAAATGCAATCAAAAGTATATACAAGAATACCACGAATTATGTAAGAACCGGTAGCGAGATCTCAGAAAAATTTACCACTACACAGGGACTGAGACAAGAAAGAGCATTGAGCCCTTTATTATTCATAATATTTTTGGATACTATTCAAAGAGGGGTTAAGAATCAAATAAAAAAAATAGAAATTGGATATCATAGCCTAGTAGTCACATCTATATCTGAGTGTGCATTTGCAGACGATCTGGCAATAATAGCTAATAATGAGAACAACATGAAGCATCATTTAAATGTCTGGGACAGTAAACTCAAAAAGCACAATATGAAAATAAATGTAGAAGAACAATCATCATCGTACGGACGCTTAATAAAAATGTCAGATACAACACAAACAAAAAAGGTATGGAGTACAAGAATCATCAAGAAACGTACAATATTATATATATATATAATGGCTCAATACTCCTTGAGGAGTCGTGCCGCTTCTAACGAAGCTTTCTACATCCTTTTTTCCCAGAGGGGATCGCTCTCCATTACAACTTTAAATATTTTTGGCTATGTTGCTCCATAATTTCCTGTTTTCTGTTTTTTTGTTTCCGATCTCTAATTCTCGCTAATCTTAAGTCTTCTTCTACTTTTTTTATCCACGTTGATCTTGGTCTTCCCTTTCTTTTTCTGCTTCTAGGGCTCCACTGCATTATTGAATCAATTGTATCTTACTTGCTGGCTCTCCAAACATGCCCAGGCCATTTTTTCCTTTGTTGTTTTATTCTTTCCACTATATCTTCTCAAATTAGTTCTTGTTCAATCTCGTGGTTCATTCTTATTCTATATTCTGTATGTGCTGTTTTTATGGGTTCTAATATTCTTCTAATTCTTTTCCTTTCAGTTATTCTCAACTGTTCTTTGTTCTTTTTTGTCATTGACATTGTTTCCGCTGCGTATAATGTTATTGGTCTTATTATGGTTCTATATATTCTCATTTTTGTAGTTTTCGATATAATTTTACTTTCTAGAAGATTTCTGTTTGCGTCTATTTCTATTTCTCTATCTCCATTGTTCGTTAGCAATACTCCTAGATATTTGAATTTATCTTCTTGCTCGTATTTAAACTCTCCTATTCTAATTATATTCTCTTCTACCTTGTTTCCAATTATCATTATTGTGGTCTTATCTTTGTTTATTTTCGGCCCTATTTTCTTTCCTTCACTTATTATCTCTTTCAGTATTTCTTTCATCACTTTTCTATTCTTTGCTTCAATTGCTATGTCATCTGCGTAAGCTATTATTTGTCCTCCTGTTGTTCTGAGTGTTCCCTTTGTTATATTTCTCATTGCGTGCTCTAAGGCTGAATTGAATAACGTGGCTTACTCCTTTATCTATTATTATGTCTTCTGTTTCTCCTTTTTGAGTCCTGATGCTTAGTTTTGTTCCTCTAATGGTCAAAGCTATTAATCCGCTCAATATCCCTGATACTTGCAATTCTTTTAAAGCTGCCATAAATTTTCCTCTTTCAATTGAGTCGAACGCCTGTTTGAAATCAATAAATAGTATTTCAGTGTTTAGTTCATATTCCAGTGTTTTTTCAATTATTTGTTTTATAGTGTGTATGACATCCGTAGTTGACTTTCCTTTCACAAAGCAACACTGATATTGCCCGGTGATCCCTCTTGTCACATTTGTTATTCTTTTCTGTATTAATGTCGATATTATTTTGTAAGCTGTGTTTAAAAGTGTGATTCCTCTATAATTTTGACATACTTGTTGGTCTCCTTTTTTGTGTATAGTTATTATTGGTCCTATCCCCCAATCTTTTGGCATTTCTTCTTTTCTCCATATTTCTAGTATAAGCTGATGTATTTGCTGCATGACTATTTTGTCTCCATATTTTATTAGTTCTATGTTCATTTCATCTTTTCCTGGTGATCTACCGTTTTTCATGTTTTTTATTATTTGATTTACTTCGTCTCGAGTAGGTTCTGTCAATTCTATCTCGTTTTCTTCAGAATCAACTATTGATTTTTGTTCTGGTTTAGTTAATAGATCTTTGAAGTATTCCATCCACACTTTCCTTGTATTGTTGGTCATTTTCTGATGATATTTCATTTTTGTCTCTTATTCCGTATGTTCTAGCTTTATATGTTTTATTTTGTTCGTTTATTTCTTTATAAAAAACTCTCACGGTTTCATTATTGAAATATCCGTAGGCAATCCTTCTTTTAAAGTAAATTAGAGTCCATGTTGTTTGATAACAGGCATAAGATTCTACTGGTGAAAGAATTCTTAGAATCGATCTATTAGTTTTTGAGGTTATACATTACAATATCACAAACAAATCTACGAGTTTCCTCTCTTTGTGAATCATTCGAGAATGCAAAAGAATTTTGCAATCATGTAACAAACAACGTTTTTTCGAAAACCATGTCTCAAAATTAATAAAAATCTAGGAAGAAAATTTTGACATTTTGAATCAATCAATGTCACTTTTGATGTTGCTATGATACCAATACAGTTTATCTAAATATTTCGCCTCTTTGCAGCGAAGTATTTCGCGTCCTGTAAACAAAACAATTATTTCGCATCTTTTTAGTTGTCTTGTAAATGTTCAGTTTTCGAAAGATATGTCCTACAACTAATTTAATTCTTTCATACCAAGACATGGAATACATTTGAAACTCTTGTATTCAAAAGTTGTTTTCAATGACTAAAAAAAGAACAAATAACAATTTAAAAAGGAAATGTTGTTAATTACCTCAAATCAAGCACAAAATTTCAAGTGAATAAATTCTTTATAAAATCCAGTTTTTCAAGAAGACAAAGCGACAAGACGTGCAGTCCACGCGCAACCCGGTAGTGATCTATAATTTGGCATTGACCAAAACTTCTGTTATCCGGAGGCGAGCAGCCACACCTTTCGGATCTGCGTCCGCGTCGGACGACCTACCAAGGTCGTCGGGAATCAAAAAGAAGCCTAATTTACAATAGGTTCTATAAGAAATGACGTGGTGACCAAGCCCTGTCCATTTTCGTATATAAGGTGGATGAACGGTAGTGAATTATCATAGTTCTGGTAGCTAACGAATTGTGAACAATCAACAATGGCTTTGAAGGTATGTAGTCGATAATTTCAAAGTGTTAGTAATTGTTTGTATGTGAGAATTCTAGTTCAGTTGATTCATTTACTTTTTGCATTAAATCGATTCTTGTTGAACAAAGTGTTTTTGTAGAGTAAGTAGAATTAGAGTTTTTTGTGATGTTGGAATCTCTAATCAAGTGAATAAACAAACATTTCATGTACCTGAAGGTTGATAAGATTAGCATAAATTAAAATACAGCGTTTGCTGTTGTAATCTGATTAGGTTGTAGGTGGTAAACATTCGAATTTATTTTTCTAGTTTGTCTGTCTCGTCGCCTGTTTGGCCGTGGCCCGTGCCAGTGTATTGCACCAACCCCTGGCATACGCCGCTGCTCCCGTAGCAGTCGCCAACACTGTAGTGGATACCGAATATGATGCTAACCCTCAGTACACTTACTCCTACGGTGTGCACGATTCTGTAACCGGAGACATCAAAGGACAAGTTGAAAGCCGCAACGGAGACCTCGTCACTGGACAATACAGCTTGGTGGATTCTGATGGTACTAAACGTACTGTCGACTACAGCGCTGATTCCGTCAATGGATTTAATGCTGTTGTCAGCAAAACCCCCCTCGCTACTCATACTGTGGTCGCTGCCGCTCCTGCTGTTGAAACTGCTCCTGCTGTAGTTGCTGCCAGAACTGTTGCAGCTCCCGCTGTAACTTATGCTGCCAATGCACCATTCGTGTCTGCCTACTCTGCACCATCTGTAGTAGCCAGGACTGTAGCTACTCATGCACCAGTAGCATACAACTCTTACAGCACTCATGTTGCTTCTGCTCCCGCTGTCTATGCCAGGACTGTAGCTGCACCAGTAGCTTATAATTCTTACCCTGCTGTCTATGCCAACACTCCTGTGGATTATGCCGCTCAAGTTGCTGGACCTGCTGGTGTTGTCTCCACCTACAACACCCCCGGTGTTGTTTCCAGCTACAATACTCACAATGTTGTTACTGGATACAGCTCTCCTGTTGCCACTTATAACACTGGTGTGGTCGCCCGAACCGTAGCAGGACCCGCTTATGGTTATGCTGCCCCTTACGCCTACAATACTCCCGTCGTCAACGCCTGGTAAACTCTTAAGTCCTTATTCGAAACATATTTATTGTAGTAATATGTAAATAAGAAAATAATAATAAAGCAATTCTGAAAATTAGCAAACATGTTTTGATTTTTCTGTTCGACGTATCTTAAAATGCGTAGAAGAATTTATAATTTTTTTTTCAATTCACAATGTAGTTTTTTCAAAACTTCGTTCAACGATGTTCTAGATTGTCAATTCCTTACCGATCAAATAATGCTATGTACAAAGTGAGAGTCACCTACCAGTTTGGATGGAATTTGTGTCAACCATTTTTTCATATTGAGGAAGAAATTCCGAGATCTCTACTTGATGAGAAATTTATAATAACGATTAAAAATTGTGGTGACATATCCAAATCGTACTATCATTCCAGGAGAGAGATTCTGGATGGGCACCACTTATGACTATACCAGAATGCTTAGAAGAATTTATAAAACTCTTTAAATTCACAATGTAGTCTTTCTGAAGGCAAAACACACTTCGTTCAGCAATGTTCTAGTCTGTCAATTTCTTACCAGACAAATAATGCTATGTACAAGAAGGGAATAAAGGACAATTGTGGAATTTCATCAGGAAATGACCAACAATACAAGAAAGTGTGGACGGAATACTTCAAAGATCTATAAACTGAACCAGAACAAGCATTGATAGTTGATATCCCAGAAGAAAACGGAATAGAATTAACACAACCTACTCCAGACGAAGTAAATGAATTAATAAAAAACATGAAAAACGGTAGATCACCAGGAAAAGATGAAATGAACATAGAACTAATAAAATATGGAGGCAAAATGGTCATGCAACAAATACATGAGCTTATACTAGAAATATGGAGAAAAGAAGAAATGCCGAAAGATTGGGAAATAGGACAAATAATAACTATACACAAAAAAGGAGACCAACAAGTATTCAAAATTATGAAGGAATCACACTTTTACACACAGCTTACAAAATAATGTCGACATTAATACAGAGAAGGATAACAAATGTGACAAGAGAGACCATCGGGCAAAATCAGTGTGGCTTTGTGGAAGAGAAGTCAACTACGGATGCCATACGCACTATTAAAAAAAAACTGAAATACTATTTATTGATTTTAAACAGGCGTTCAACTCAATTAAAAGAGGAAAATTATTGGCAGCTCTAAAAGACATGCAAGTACGAGGAAAATTGAGAAGATTAATAGCTATGACCATGAGAGGAACATAAATAAGCATCAGGACTCAAAAAGGAGAAACAGAAGACATAATAATAAATAAAGGAGTAAGTCAAGGCGATGCCCTATCAGCCACGTTATTCAATTTAGCCTAAGAGCACGAAATGAGAAATATAACAAAGGAAACACTCAGAATAAGAGGAGGACAAATAATAGCATACGCAGATGACAAAACAATTATAGCAAAGAATAGAAAAGTGATGAAAGAAATACTGGAGGAAATAATTAGTGAAAGAAAGAAAATAGGGCTGGAAATAAGCGAAGAAAAGTCCAAAATAATGATAATTGGAAACAAGGTAGAAGAAAATATAATTAAAATAGGAGATGAATCTAGATACCTAGGAGTATTGTTAACGAACAAAGGAGATACAGAAATCGAAATGAAAGTAAAAATAACGGCAACAAATAAAGCTTCCCACGCAAACAGAAAACTTCTAGAAAGTAAAATTATATCGAAAACCACAAAAATGAGAATATATAGAACCATAATAAAACCAATAAAACTATACGCACCGGAAACAATGTCAATGACAAAAAACAACGAGGAACAGTTGAAAATAACTGAAAGGAAAATAATAAGAAGAATATTAGGACCCATAAAAATAACAAATACAGAATATAGAATAAGAATGAACCACGAGATTGAACCAGAACCAAATGGAGAAGACATAGTAAAAATAATAAAACAACAAAGGATAAAATGGCTTGGGCAGGTATGGAGAGCCAGCGAGCAAGATACAATCAAGTCAATAATGCAGTGGAGCCTTAGAAGCAAAAGAAGAAAGGCAAGACCAAGATTAACGTGGATAAAAGAAGTAGAAGAAGACTTAATTAAGCGGGAATTAGAGATTGAAAACAAAAAACAGAAAACAGGAGAATATGGAGCAGCATAGCCAAGAGTATTTAAAGTTGTAGTCTTTCTGAAGGCAAAACACACTTCGTCCAGCAATGTTCCAGTTTGTTTGTTCCTTACGATCAAATAATGCTATATGCAAGGTGGAAGTCACCTACCAGTTTAGATGAGATTACTGTCAACCATTCCTTCATGTTAAGGGAGAAATAGTATCCCGAGATCTCTTCTTGATGAGAATGAGAAACACAGAAGAAATTGCAGAATGTTTCGTCAACTTCTTTGAAGAAGTGTACCGAACTGAGCGCACTGATCATCTGTCGATTATCATCGAGTTTTTCAGCATCGAAACAGCACAAATCCTGAGTAGCTTAAACGTCAACTCTTCTGCTGGTCCTATATTGTTCTAATATTGAACAAAATATTTGAAAAGTCTCTGGCAACTGGTGAACTACCTTCTGATTGGAAAAAAGCTTTTGTCACTCCCATTTTCAAGAAAGGAGATAAGCAACTACCAAATAATCACAGGCTTATAAGTCTAACCAGAAACCAGTACGGTATGTAAGGTCATGGAACGAGTGAAAAATGATATTATCCCACAACAACAACATGGTTTTGTCCCGAAAAAGTTCCACTGTCACCAATTTGATTAGCCCGTTTGATGTATAGACTAAAGCCATAGATAATGGGCAACCAATGTTTGGGCAAACGCGGACGAATTTTTCAATGGATTCGACAGTATCTTTCGAGCAGAACGTTCCAAGTGAGCATCGGGAATACATTATCAACAGCTAAGCCGGTTACAAGTGGAGTTCCGCAAGGCCATACCCTTTTTATTCATACACCTACGATCTTGGTCAAGAAATATCGTCGAGCTGAAGTTGCTATGTAGACGACACCTGGTTACTTCCTCCAAATTCCAACAAATGCACTGTTCTTCGTCTGGTGAAAATAATCTTGAAATTAATTATTAAATTGGAGGCCACACCCTGGACTAAACGATACAACAAAAGGATCTTAGAGTCATTATCAGTCAGGACTTTAGATGGGAAACCTAAGTTGTCTCAGTCACCAAACGAGTAAACAGAATGATGTACTTGCGCAGAAGGGCATTTTCTACCTTAGACCCCTCGGCAGTCAACTTATATTAGACCGGTATTGGAGTATGCAAATGAAGTATGGTCCCCATATTATCAAAAGGACATAAAACACCTCGAGGGAGTACAAATGTACGCAACAAGAAGTATCGTCATTTCGAATATGAAGAAAGTTGTCGTAGGACTTCTCTCTTGACGCTAGAACAAAGAAGGCACAAAGGAGATTTGATCGAAAATTATGAAGGGGTCCAATAATCTTCCACAAGTCAGCACTCTTTTCATAAAAGCTTCGGACCAGATGAAGCTAAGAAAGAAGAGAACGAAATCCAAACATCGATTCCATTTCATCTCGAAACGAGTAGTAAACGCATGGAATGCATTTCCGGCAGACTGTATTCAGAAAGATATGTTTGAATCATATTCACATTGTATCCAATTTTTAGCGCATTTTTCGGAAAAAAGCACTATTATATTCACTTTGGCTGTCTGTCTGGCTGGCTGGCTGGCGTGACGCTGAGCTCTCAGCAACTATACTATTTACAGACTTGAAACTGGTACTAAATAAAAGCTGCTGTTTCGTAGGTTTGCACAAATTGCTTTAATTCAAGCTCAGTGATTGTGGAAGATTAAATTATTCAATTACTTGTTTCAAGTGAAACAATGCCCATAGATATATATGACATTAGGGATATGGCAACTAAAATTTATTAAGGTAGATAAAAATTTTGTTACAACTTTAGCCGCGAGTGTCACTATTATTATGTACAGTTGTCAAATCTGTCCGGGATTCATTCAATGACTTGTTTGACGCGAATTTGAAGCTTATTAGAATGAATTATTATTATTGGATGAAAATTTGTTTGCTTTTGGTGTATTTTTTTTATATAGCTTTGATAAAGATCAAATTATCATTTTAAGGTACAGCACTTGACCTCCCGTCAGTCAATAACCAAACAATGGAGATTAAAAGGTATTTTTGAGTTTGTACATGCATAAATTATGTACCTATCAAATAGTCAACTTGAAACTAGTACTAAATGGAAGCTGCTGTTTCGTAAGTTTGCCCAAGCTGCTTGATTTCAAGCTCAGTAATTGTGAGAGATGGTAATTTGCGATATCTCTGAAGTAACAAGTATTCATGAGCTGTCAAAAATGCGCTTTTATCATCTAGATGATTCTTTGATTTTTTGTCAGAATAAGAATTTCCTTTGTAATAGAAATTGATATATTCACACTGTTCCTTTGTTAGATTTGTATACAATAGTTTGTTGGTGCTACTATTATTAAATAAATGAATAAATAAAATTGTGATGACATATCCAAGCCATACTACCATTCTAGGAGCGAGATAGCGGACAGGTATTACGCAAAACTATACCACAGTGCTTTCAAGAAGATATAAAACTCTTTTAGTTCACAATGTAGTCTTTCTGAGGGCTGAACACACTTCGTCCAGCAATGTTCTAGTTTGTCAATTCCTTACCGATCTAATAATGCTATGTACAAGGTGGGAATCATCTACCAGTTTGAATAAAATTTCTGCAAATCATTTTTCCATATTGGGGAAGAAATAGTAGACCGAAATCTCTATTTGATGGGTAATTCATAATAACGGTTGAAAATTGTGTTGATATATCCAAACCATACTACTGTTTGAGGAGCGAGATAGCGGATAGGCATCACGCGAAACTATATCAAAGTGCTTACAAAAAGATATAAAACTCTTTTAGTTCACAATGATGTTCTAGTTTGTCAATTCCTCTCCGATCAAATAATGCTATTACTTCTACAAGTCCTCATTCGGAACATATTTATTGTAGTAATATGTAAATAAGAAAATATTAATAAAGCAATTCTAAAAGTTTTGTTTTTCCTGTCCGACTTATCCCAAGAAATTCGGGTGCCTGTGAATCTAGATGAATGATGGCGACAGAAGGAAAGTTTCAAACGAGATATTTTATTGAAACTTTTAAATTGAGTCGAAGTTTCCTATAATGCAGAATGTTTTCAATTCGCCAGAAATCCTACACATCACAAATTTCGGGGAAAACGAATCAAACAACTTGCAAAGCATTGAAGTATAACTGGTTATCAGGTATTATGTGTTTGCAACCTGCTCAATAAAGCTGCTGAGTTGGTGACGCTAAAAAGGTCGTCAATATAATTGTAGACAAATTGGTAATGAGTAAGAAGGAGCCAACATTCTTGAAGACAGCATAAATAAATAACCCCAACAAATGAACGTAATGAATAATTTATTCGGAAAGTTCTTGTTTGTAATATACAAACTTTTAATATGGAATCTCTTCAGAGTTTGTATAAATAAAATGAAGTTTTCTTTCAAATATTTAATCAACTCTGAATTTCATACCAAACAGTATTAATAAAACTGCAGGGCAGATACTATTTCAGAATTTATTATGCAATTTTTTGTCTAGTTTTTATTGAATGGAACAATACTACTCGTATATCACAGTCATAAATACGTCACCGTGAAAGAAATGGTTCCACTTTTACTTTTCGATGAAACCAGTTTTGCAGAGACGACCACGCCTGATCCATGACATTGACACCGTTACGAGATCAAGGAGAAAAATTACACGCCCGAATTATTCGCTTGTATAATATTAAGATCAAGTTTTATTGATCTGAAAATAACAGCCCAATTATTCAGATAGTTCAAGTTAATCCACAATTTTGAGTTTGTTAACTCAATAAACTTATTAAGTAGACAAGTTTTATGTTTGCCAATTCATTTAGCATCAAAATTCTCGCTTCAATTATTGAACTGCACCTAAAGGAGTTTAATATATGTACAAGTGATTACAGAATGTTCGGTTTGACTTGGTAGTAGAGTTAATAATAATTATGGAGTGAAACTGCTATAGCACGTAACTGGAAGTTCGCAAGTCCAAGTAGCTACTCCATTCCCATTTAGATATCGATATTGAACTAAGGTGTTCACTAAATTGAGCAAGCAGACTCTCTCGTATGTTAATTATACACGTGAATCATATTATCTTTGTTCTACGTTAAAATCATCATCCTCAAGTACTTGATTTTTCTTCAACGTTGTCCTTTCATCAAGCCATGAATGTAGCCACCTTAAGAGCAACAATAAAATACGTAAAATGTCATACAATCCGGCTTTAAATTAAAAGCTTTTGGCAGGTTGCTTGTTTTGACCTTGGACGACTTTAAATACACAGTTAGGGAAAGTGGAATACTTCAATTAATGTTTCATGAATATGTCATCAACATATCGTGAATTGTGTATTAACAATACCACATTACATAAACAACATCGTGAAATGGACTTCATTTAATAGAAGAGCATTAGAAATATATGTGAGAAAATAATTCCCATTGTATTTTTGTTATGCATTTTAGGGTGTGCTCTTCCACGATTGTACATTAGAATATTTGATTCCAAATTGAAAGTAAGTTATGTGCTCTACTATTCTTAAACAATTTAGACGACTTTATTGTTCTGCCTCCTTAGAAAAAAATTACTATAATAAGTAATTTTGCAAATGCTAGTTGACTTTCATTTTATAAAGTGAGGATGATGATACAGTAACTTGATCAAGACAGAATCAAAAAAAATTGTCTAACATCTTGTATCAGGCAGTTTTCGTGAGAAAAAAATGTGTTCTTGATGATAAAAATATAATATCAAGGCAAAATTGAACCACAAACAGCCTATGTCCTTCACCAAGAAGCCCTAAAGGCCGTAAGCAAAACAAAGACAGATGAGAAAACCGAATTGAGATCGCTGGGTGACCTGACATTTCGATCCGGCCGAACTGGATCGGCTGCGACGAATACACGTAATAATACTATTCAATTTCACTAACAATTTGGGCGGCTCGAGTATATAAACCGCACTGAATATTCGACAATTCATCAGTTCTTCACTTGGTTCATTTTGAAACATACGAACAGTGCAGTCAGAAAATGGCATTCAAGTTTGTTTTATTTGCGGCTTTCGTGGCTGTTGCTCATGCTGGAAATTTGGCTCCTGCACCCCTTGCGGCACCCATCGTGCACGCCGCTCCGTTTGCGAGGTAAGTACCAAATCATACATTTTATATTTAAATTAGAATAATTATTTTTTGTTGTTAGAGTGGCCGCCCCCTTGTACGCTCAAGGTCCAGTCCTAGCCCATGCTGCGCCCATTGCTAAAGCCGTAGCAGTTGATGCCGATTACGACCCCAACCCCCAATACAGCTACGCTTACGACATCCAAGATGCTTTGACTGGCGACAGCAAGAGCCACCAGGAAAGCCGCAACGGAGATGTCGTCCAAGGTAGATACAGTCTGGTGGAGTCTGATGGTACCCGCCGTATTGTTGAATACACCGCTGATCCCGTCAATGGATTCAACGCTGTTGTCCACCGTGAACCCCTCGTCAAAGCTGTAGCTGCCGCACCAATCGCTAAAATCGCCGCCCCTGTAGCTTATGCTGCTCCAATTGCTCGTCCTTTGGCTTATGCTGCTCCAATTGCTCGTCCTTTGGCATACGCTGCCCCGATTGCCCGTCCACTTGCGTATGCTGCTCCAGTTGCCCGTCCACTTGCGTATGCTGCTCCAGCTGCACCTTTGGCTTATGCTTCTCCCATCGCCAAGACATACTTCCACTAAGTTGTATTTATTTATTGATAACTAATCTGAATTTCGACTGGACTTACGTGTATATATTATTAAGTTTCCAATAAATTATGATCTGAATTTATTGTATTTTGTTCTCATAGCAACCCTTATCTCAAATAATCACATTTTACAATTGAAAATAGTGATAATGTCAACAAAATTCAGGCTTAACTTATCTTGGAATCAACGTAAATATTGGGGCTATTCAATGGAAATAAAAAAAATTGAAGAATCGTCTAGAATGATGAAAGCCCATTTTTGACAGCTCATGAATGCTTGTTACTTTAGAGATTTCGCAAATTACCATCGCCCACAATTACTGAGCTTGGAATGAAGCAGTTTGGGCAAACTTACGAAACAGCAGCTCCCATTTAGTACTAGTTTCAAGTTGACTATTTGATAGGTACATAATTTATGCATGTACAAACTCAAAAATACCTTTTAATCTTCATTGTTTGGTTATTGACCGACGGGAGGTCAAATGTTGTATCTTGAAATGATAATTTGATCTTTATCAATGCTATATAAAAAAATACACCAAAAGTAAACAATTTTTCATCCAATAATAATAAATCATTCTAATAAGCTTCAAATTCGCGTCAAACAAATCATTGAATGAATCCCGGACAGATTTGACAACTGTACATAATAATAGTGACACTCGCGGCTAAAGTTGTAACTAAATTTTTATCTACTATAATAAATTTTAGTTGCCATATCCCTTATGTCATATATATCTATGGGCATTGTTTCACTTGAAACAAGTAATTGAATAATTTAATCTTTCACAATCAGTGAGCTTGAATAAAAGCAATTTGTGCAAACCTACGAAACAGCAGCTTTTATTTAGTACCAGTTTTAAGTCTGTGAATAGTATAATTGCTGGAAACTCAGCGTCACGCCAGCCAGCCAGCCAGCCAGCTAGACAGCCAAAGTGAATATAATAGCGCTTTTTTTCGAAAAATGCGCTCATAACGCTTTTTTCCAAAAAATGCGATAAAAAATAGTATTCCGAGACTTCTACTGGACGAGAAATTCATAATAACGATCGACAATTGAGATGACATCTCTAAATCAAACTATAATTCAGGAGAGAGATACTGGATGAGTATTACGTGAAACAATGCCTGAGTGCTTAGAAGAAATTATAAAGTTTTTTCAATGCACAATGTAGTCTTTCTGAAGGTTGAACAAACTTCGTCCAATGATGTTCTAGTTTGTCAATTCCTCACCGATTGGATAGGATAGAAAATACCTACGGGTTTGGATGAACTCTTTGTCAACCAATTCTTCATATTGCAAATTGCAAATTGGGATAACATATCCATAACATACTATCATTCCAGGAAAAGAATTCTGGGTGGGCCCTATCTATTACTATACCAGAGTGCTTAAACAAACTTCGTCCGAAGATGCTTCAGTTTGTCAAGGTGGAAATCACCTAACAGTTTGGCTAGATTTTCTGTCAACCATTTTTTTATATTGAGGAAGAAATAGTAGTCCGAAACCTCTACCTAATAATAAATTTATAATAACGACTCAAAATTGTGATGACATATCCAAACCATACTACAATTTCAGGAGGTCAACAGAAGATAAGCATTACGCGCAACTAGATCAGAGTTCTTAGAACAAGTTATAAAATTCTTTCAATTTACAATGTAGTCTTTCTGAAGGTTGAACACACTTCGTCCAGCGATGCTTTGGTTTGTCAATTTTTCGCCGATCAAATAATGCTATGTACAATATATCCACTGGTTTGGGTGAACTTCTTGTCAACCATTTCTTCATACTGAGGGAGGAATGATAGTCCGAGACCTCTACTTAATGAAAAGTTCATAATGACGATTGAAATTTGAGATAACAACCATTTCAGGAGCAGGACAGTGTATAGGCACCACGCATAACTATACCAGAGTTCTTAGAACAAGTTATAAAATTCTTTTAATTTATATAATGTATTATATCTGGAGGTTGAACCCATTTCGTCCAGCGATACTTCAGTTTGTCAATTCTTCGCCGATCAAATAATGCTATGTACAAGGTGGAAATCACCCACCAATTTGAGTAGACTTTTTGTCAACCATTACTTCATACTGAGGAAGAAATAATAGTCCGAGACCTCTACTTGATAAGAAGTTTATAATAATAATTGATAATAGTGATGACATATCCAAGCCATACTACCATTTCAGGAGCGGGGTAGTGAATAGATACTCACATAACTATACCAGAGTGCTTGGAGGAAGTTATAAAATTCTTTCAATTACCAATGTAGTCTTTCTGAGGGCTGAACAAACTTAGTCCAATGATGCTATAGTTTGTTTATTCCTAACAAATCAAATTATACTATGTGCAAGGTTGAAATCACCTTCCAGCTCAGATCAACTTTCTGTCAACCATTTTTTTATATTAAGGGGAGAAAAGTAGTCCAAAACCTCTACTGGATAAGAAATTTATGATAGCTATTGCAAATTGGGATGACATATCCAAATCATACTACCATTCAGGAGAGAAATTCTGGATAGGCATTACGTAAAACTATACCAGAAGGCTTGAAAGAAATTATGAAACTCTTTCAATTCACAATGTAGACTTTCTGAAGGTTGAATACACTTCGTCCAGCAATGTTATAGTGTGTCAATTCCTTACCAATCAAATAATGCTATGTACAAGGTGAAAACCATCTATCAGTTTAAATGAAATTTCTGTCTACCATTTCTTCATATTGGGGAAGAAATGGTAGTCGGAGATCTCTACTTGATGATAAATTTAACAAAACGAATGAAAATTATGACGGCAAGTCTAAACCATACAATTATTTCAGAAGCGGGACAGTGAATTGGCACTACGCATAATTATACCAGAGTGCTTAGAAGAAGCTTTAAAATACTTTCGACTGACAATGTGATCTTCTTGAGGATTAACCCTCCGTTGCTCGCGCGGCGTCTGTGAGACGCCAGTGAGTATTATACAACATAATTTCTACAAGCGGAAGATGAGGACGGTCAGCTCCTACGTACCTTTCTAACACAAGCCGATGTTAGATCACGCCACTCCACTTTAGTCTATCACAAGCAGGTCATAAGATAGGTGCTAATGGTGTCTCATAGACTCCCCGCGAGTACTTGTGTAACAATACGATAGTCTGCTATTTTGTAATAGTTATGTACTTTAGCCATCAAATTGCGTATAATATTCAATACCGATATGCGATATCAATCGACATGAATCCAAAACTAATTTTTAATCTGGATAATGATGAAAATTCTGATAATTTCATTGGATTTAGTATTGCAGTTTTATGACGAGGAGCTCTCAGAGTCAAATGATACCAGGGAAGATAAATACAATCATATTGAGGAACAACTTGAATCAAGCATTTAAGAACATGATGAGTCAAGTGATGATGTAGAAAATGGAGATGATAATGAAGAAACCAGGAATATAGTTCTAGGGAGAAGCCATGATACTGAATGGAAAATGGAAAATCCTCTTCTCATCGTGAGGACTTGCTCAAAAATATGGCTACTCATTTGCCTGGTGTGAAATTTATCGCTGAAGAGGAAAAATCAGCTTTTGCTTCGTGGAGCATGCAAATTCCATATGTAATAGCTGTATTTCAATGAATGAGTAATTCAGTGCGTTATGTCAGTGTTCTTAGTTTTCTTATGAATATAATTTTTCCTCCATATTTTATTATGTTTGATTCAATGAACATCTACAGAAAGAATCAAACTTCACATATTACCCGAAATAAACATAAGAATCCAGATACAAATAAAGAACCTGGGCATTTTTATTTGGTGTCTGTCAGACACCGCGCGAGCATTGCTGTTATGATAAGTAGCGCGCGCATTAGAGGATTAAACATACTTCGTCTAATGATGCTCTAGTTTGTCAATTCAACAGGAATTGAAGAACAAATAGTAGTCCGAAAAGCGGGATAGTGGAAAAGCACTATGCATAACTATACCAGAGTGCTTGGAAGAAGTTATAAAATTCTTCCAATTCACAATGTAGTCTTTCTGAGGGCTCAACAAACTTCGTCCAATGATGTTCAAGTTTGTCAATTCCTTACCGATTAAATAATGCTGTATCAGTTTGGATCAACTTTTTGTCAACCAGTTCCTCATAATGAGGAGAAAATAGTAGTCCAAAACCTCTACTTAATGAGAAATTTATAATAACGATTAAAAACTGAGATGACACATCCAAATTATTTTACCATTCAAGAGAGAGATACTGGATGGGCATTACGTAAAACAATACTAGAGTGCTTAGAAGAAATTATAAAGCTCTTTCAATTCACAATGTAGTCTTTCTGAGGGCTAAACAAACTTCTTCCAATGATGCTTCAGTTTTTCAATTCCTTATCGATTAAATAATGCTATGTACAAGGTGGGAATTACCTACCAGTTTAGATGAAATTTCTATCAACCATTCTTTCATATTGAGAAAGAAATAGTTGTCCGAGACCTCTACTTGATTATAAATTCATAATACCCCACGATAGAAAATTGGGATGACATATCCAAATCGTACTACCATACAGGAGAGAGATACTGGATGGGCATCACGTAAAACAATACCAGAGTGCTTAGAAGAAATCATAAAGATCTTTCAATTTTCAATGAAGTCTTTCTGAGGGCTGAACAATCTTCTTCCAATAATGCCTCAGTTTTTTAATTCCCCATCGATTGAATAATGCTATGTACATAGTGGGAATCATCTACCAGTTTGGATGAAATCTCTGTCAACCATCCTTTCATATTGAGGAGGAAACAGTAGCCTGACACCACTACTTGATGAAATATTTATACTAACGATTGAAAATTGTGATTACATATCCAAACCATACTACTATTTCAGGAGCAAGATAGTGGATAACTATACCAGAGTGCTCAGAAGAGGTTGAAAACTCTTTCAATTCACAATGTATTCTTTCTGAGGGCTGAACCAACTTTGTCCAATATTGCTCTAGTTTGTCAATTTCTCACCGATCAAATAATGCGATGTACGAGGTGGAAGTCACTTACCAGTTTTGATCAACTTTATGTGAACCATTTCTTCACATTGAGAAAGGAATAATAGTCCAAGACTTCTACTGGATGAGAAATTTATGATAATGTTTGTAAATTGAGATGACATATCCAAATCATACTGCCATTCAGGAGAAAGATTCTGGATGGACATTATGTGAAACTATACAAGAGTGCTTGGAAGAAATCATAAAGCTCTTTATCCACTGGTTCGGGTGTACTTTCTATCAACCATTTTTTCATATTGAGGAAGAAGTGATGGTTAAAGACCTTTATTTGATGATAAATTCATAATAACGATTGAAAATTGTAATGACATATCCAAATCATACTACTACTTCAGGAGCGAGATAGTGGATAGGCACTACGCATAACTATCCCAAAGTGCTAAGAAGAAGATATAAACTTCTTTCAATTCACAATATAGTCTTTCTGAAGGCTGAATACACTTCACTTAATGATGCCCTAGTTTGTTAATTCCTCACCGATCAAATGCTATGTACAAGGTTGAAATCAGCCACTGGTTCGGATAAACCCTTTGTCAACCATTTCTCTATATTAAGGAAGAAATAGTAGTTTAAGACCTCTACTCGATGTTTATGATAACGATTGAAAATTGTGATGACATATCCAAACCATACTACCATTTTAGGAAAGGGATTCTGGGTGGGCCCTACTTACAGCTATACCAGAGTGCTCAGAAGAAGTTATAAAACTCTTTCAATTCATGATGAAGTCTTTCTGGAGGTTAAACAATGTACAAGGTGGAAACCACCAATCAGTTTGGATGAAATTTCTGTCTACTATTTCTTGATATTGAGGCAAGAATAGTAAGCCAAGATTACTACTTGATGAAATATTAATAATAACGAATGAAAATTGTGAAGACATATTAAAATCATACTACCATTTCCGGAGAGAGATACTGGATGGGCATTACATATAACCATACCAGAGTTATTAGAAGAAGTTATGGAATTCTTTCAATTCACAATGTAGTCTCTCTGAGAGTTGAATAAACTTCGTCCAATGATGTTCTATTATGTCAATTTCCTACTGATCAAATAATGCTATGTACAGAATAGAAACCACCTATCAGTTTGGATAAAATTTTTGTCTACCATATCCTTATATCAAGGAAGAAATAGTAGTCCGAGACCAAACCATACTACCATTTCAGGAGCGGGATAGTGGATAAGCACCACGCGTAACTATACCAGAGTTCTTAGAACTTCTTCAAGCGATGCTTTAGTTTGTCAATTTATTGCGGATCAAATAATGCTATGTACAAGGTGGAAATCACCCACCGGTTTGGGTAAACTTCCTGTTAGCCATTTTCTAATATTGAGGGATAAACAAAAGTATTGGAAGCAAAATGAATAAGGAGGGATCAAGGTGGTACGCTGTTATGGTGATAGAAATTTGATTTTTGATCTTTTTTGTATGGTTGATAAGGGTTGATAAGTCATTGATTGGTTTCTGGTGTAGTAGTCGATACGATAAGCTTCAATAGTAACCGAAATGAGAGCATATTGCAAATGATAAATATTCCGCTCTATGATTCATCCAATATTCAAAGCAGTCGCTTCCAGCATAGTTTTATGAACGCTATTGAGTCATACGTTTGAATGACAGGAACTATACGAAATAGCTATGAAGAGAAATTTCTCTCCTCGTTTCAATTAACTGTTCAATCGTGCGAAGAATTTCGTGCAGTTGCGAACATGTTATGCAATATGTGATCTTGAAATGGTCGACACATTTCACTTCCATTGGAGAAATTTTAGTTGGTCAATTGAGATATGAAGTGCACTTGAAATTCACAAACGGGTTTGTTTTTGATGCAATCATTACATCATTGTGGATTAAACGAATTTCAATTATTGATTTGAACTTTGTCAATTCATATTGAAACAAAACTTAAAAGTCGCCATAAATCAGTTCCATAAAGTTTGGAAGTTTGTTTTTCGGCGAATAACTCTGCTCCCTGCTATCAATTGTAAATATATGAAGGATGGTATTGTGTTGTAAATAGGGTTCAGACATTTATACGAAAAATCGACCAGCACAAGTTGTTTACAACGATTGTTATTAGAGTTGTTTGTGGCCCCATTGTGTCATCAATTGAGTGCACTAAATATTATCTTTATGTCTTTGCAATTGTCCTTTGGAATTTATTTATACTTGAAGTGCTTCTAGTTTTCCAACGTAAGGTATCATTTAATTTCATCATTCAAAGATTGGGGGCAGTTTGTTGGATCAGCTGGACATTTCAACACTTTTATGATTCAAATGACAGTATCACAATATTAATTACTAGTGTAAAATATGATTTATTTCATATTGGTGTCTAAGGTTGGACCCAGTTGAACATTGCAGATTTTTATCTAGATTAATGTGTTTCTGTGACATAAAATACGATCACAGATACTTGACGCAATATTTTCTACAATGGGCAACACCCATCAAATCTTTCTATATCTGAATGAATTTATTTTATAATATAATCATTTGAATTTTGGATAATATTGATTTAAATTATCATACGAATAGAACAATTTGTAATACAAATAGGTGCTCATTATTGGCAATACGTTATGAATTTTTCATTAGACTCGCAATATGGCAGACAATATTGAATTCCATACTATTGTTAGCTTCCGCAATATGTTACTGAAATTAATTTCAAACGCACTACTCTCTTTATTGATTAAATTTTGTTATTGCTCTTATTAAATCTGAATTGTATGATATTGAAATTACTTAATTTAGCTGCTCAAAAATTGCTCCAGTTTTTTTATATTGTTATACACGTCACAGCATGTGTGTGAAAGTAAATACGTGCTGGTGTTGTTGCGACACCAGGACTGGATCCGCCTGCGCTGCCTCTATGGCATCAAGCACCCCTCAAATTCCCACCGAGGGCCCCAACCCAATCATTGACCACTAGTATATAAAGTGCAGGGTACCCCAAAGAAAGTATCATTCGATCAGCAACTCTTCATTAAGAAGTTCAACGAAATGGCTTTCAAGGTGTGTTGAAATTATTTTAATTTGGTGTTGTGGGTGTTATTTTCTTTGCTTCAAACATTAAATATATTGATTGTTTGATTGAATTCAATATTTATCCACCATAATCTCAATGACGACTATATTTTGAATCATTTGTTTATCATCCTTTCGCAGAGTTTTTGGTTTAGTGTAATCGGTTTGACATGTATTTGTGTAAACATTGATTATGTTTCAAATAGCTATAAGCTCATTTCGGTATCAAACATTGATATTTTGTGAACAAATATATTCATGGACATCAAAACAGCTATGAATATATTTTTGTCGTTTATGTTGGTTCAAAATTAGCGGGTATGTTTACGCCGAATAAACATAAATTTACTGTTCCAAATAACGTTTGATGTTGTTGATTCAAAGTGGAATTAATGTAATTATTTTAATATGCAGATCCTCGCTTTCGCCGCCTTTATTGCCATGGCTCATGCAGGAGCCATCGGCTACGCTGCAGCCCCTGCACCTTTAGCTTACGCAGCTGCCCCTGCATATTATGCTCAGCCTGCTCCATTAGGCATCGCTAAAGTAGCTGCCCCTATTGCTGTCGCAAAGACTGTCGTTCAAGAGGAATACGACCCTCATCCACAATACAGTTACGCATATGACGTTCAGGTACAATAAAATGCCAATTTCCTTTAAATATAACAATATTAAAAAATATTTTTCTGTACAGGATGCTCTTACTGGCGACAGCAAATCCCAACACGAGACCCGCGACGGAGATGTTGTCCAAGGCAGCTACAGCCTCATCGATTCCGATGGAACAAAACGTACTGTTGAATACACCGCTGACCCCGTCAATGGATTCAATGCTGTTGTACACAGAGAGCCCCTTGTTAAAGCCGTAGCTGCTGCCCCTGTTGTAGCTCATGCTGCCCCCGTTGCATACGCTGCACCCATCGCTAAATATCTACACTAAATTGCCTCACCCCTTTCCATTATTATTTATTGTTGCTCAATCATTTGTATATACTATTTAGTTAATTAAATAATGTTTTTGAATTGCAATCATGAATTTTATTGATGCACCGGCACCTTTAAATGCGTCGCACAGTATTACGTATTCTTGAATGTAAATTCCAATAAAAACAGAAAACACAATTGCAACCCATTATCGATCAGATCTCCATGACAACACAAAATGACGTAATATTCTTCAAAGCACCTAAATTCTAAATGTTTGTACCAAAGGTAAAATGGGTCAACATATGTGTGTAATGGAAATTATTCAATTGCATAACAGCAAGTAGATACACACCTTGTTAGTTCATTTGATATTCCTTTGTCAATCTTCGATAAGTGTGACAAACCTACAGAATTAGTTTCACTTGCATATCATTTTTGGTAGTCTGGACGAAAAACATTGATAAGAGCAGTTGACCATGAAACATATACTGAAATGTCAAAGTATGTTTGTATGAGTAACTGCCTATAAAAAAATTTGATGGATTTCATCAATGTTTTCTCATAAAACTCCAACGAGATATTTTATGACAGTTGATGCGTGAATTAGGAAATTATGTTCATAAACTTTTTCATATACAGAATGGTCAAGTTTGTGAACAACCTTCGCAAAACTTCTTTGTTGCTAGAATCATTTTGTAATTAGATCTCATGGCAGTGGAGCCGCTAACGTTGCTTGATCTGATCAGGGGAATACCTGATGAAATATTACGTGCCCTGATAACCGATTTGCACGATGTGATTTAATTCAAGCAGAGATTAGCACCAAGTGAACCGTTGTTGCTCAATGCGATTAGAGGTAATGAGCCGGAGGTGAAACTGATTATTGATTCTTCAACAGAAATGTGTCTTGATGGTAAGTTATGATTTAGTGGAGAAAATAATGGATTGAGGGTACCCTCTTTCTGTCATAAGCGCCGTTGGGTTAGAAGGCACGTGAGGTTTGGTCGCAGATATCTTTTGAAAGAAATGCTCAGTGATTTGATTTCCGTCTGCGACTTTGTTATCTGTTAATAGGTCCCTCTCTCTCCAATAGCACTACAGCCCAAATCGGACCTTGGATTCCACTAATGATTGCCTCTATCTGTCTCTATCTAGTGCTGTTCAATATTCTTTTGGCATTCCTGTTGCCATCCATCCTAACTAAGTGCCCTGCCCATCTTAATTTTTGTATTTTTACAAATTCTGATACTGAGGGGTCCTCGTATTGCTCATAGAGTTCGTAGTTGTATCTGCTTCGCCATAGGCCTTGTTCGTTTACTGGCCCTAAAATGTGTCTTAGGTATCTTTCGTTCGGAAAAATTGACTCTATCGTTTTTTTGTCATGACCCAAGTTTCGCTTCCGTAGCAGAGGATTGGTCGTAGTATCGTTTCATATATTCTGATCTTTGTTTTCCGATGTGTGTCTTTTAATTTAAAGGTTGGTAACAGGGCAGAATAAGCCTTGTTAGCTGCGATTATTCTTCTTCGTATTTTTGTTTTATCGGTATTCACTTCAAGTCCTACATCTTTGGCTCTTTGTTTCAACTCTACGAATGTGTTTATCATATCTGTTTTTCTTATTGCCATGATGTTGATGTCGTCTGCGTAAGCGGCTATTTGTGTTGCTTTGTTGGATGTTTGTGCAATTTTCTGACAACGTGTTCTAGAGCTAGATTAAACAAAGTTGGGGCCAGCCCATCTAATTTTTTCAATCCTCTTGTGATTGTTATCAGGTTGGTTAGTTGGTTTTGTATTTTTTACTTGTTTTTTTTTCCGTTAGCTTCACAAGTTTTTCTGGGACTTCAAATTGTCTCATGATTGGGTATAGCTTTTCTCTATTGATGGTGTCGTACGCTTGCCTGAAGTCTATAAATATTGGGTGAATGTCAATGTTGTGCTCCCACCCTTTGCTCAATGTCTGTTTTACAACAAACAGTTGGTCTATCGTAGATTATCCCGGTCTAAAACCGGTTTGATATTCGTGTATGATTTTTATTATTAGTCCAAGAGCCCGCTCGGAAATGCTACCTTGAATCGTTAGATGATTCTCACGTATTCTAAATGATTCATCGTGAAAACATCACCCTCAAAAGTCTACGGTGTCGTTTTGGATTCTGCCAGAAGCAATTATTATTAATTATTCATTATGAGAGTTTCACGCCCAAACAACCTTTTTATGTTAGACATTCGAAAACTACACTAAAACATATATTTTTATGTGTAGAACAAGAAAAACTCACGGTGCCGAGTCTCACTTTGCCACAACCCCTGGCACCGTGGCTTCAAAGTGGTTGAAAATATCGATAAAGTACCTCTTTCTATTAGATGAAAAAGTCCTACACAAAAATTGTGGCTAGAGACCTGACGAGTTCAAAAAACCAACGGTGCCAACTCTCATGTTGCCAGAAGCCCTCGGCACCGTGAATCAAATCGACGCTCGCGCGGCATATTTTTAGTCTAATTTTATGTTGCAATTATGTGTAAATCCATAAATCTTACAGATCTACTATTGTAGACAGGTTCGTTGCTATTTTATCCATTATTTACAGATTTATGAAACTGCTGCCCGATTTCATGACCGGGAGTTAGATTAACCTGGGTTTAAGTGACGGAGAGTTAACCAATGGGTGAAGTTTCGATTTAATATGATTAGTCAGTGATGACACAAATAATGAAGAAATTGATACTGTTACTGAGGAAATAAGCTCTTTGAACCGGATTATTTCAACTCGCGATCGTGAAATCGGCCATCAAAGACTTATAGATTTACATAGAGTTACAACATAAATTTATTTTTGGTGCAGCAGTACTTTGAGAGGGAGAGTGTAAATTGTAAGAGTAGAACACTATACAAAACATCAGCGTTACTTCAAGGCACCTCCGGTCAGTAGTCAGTGTAGTCCCAAAAAAAGAAGTACCGGAACGCCCCAATGTAGCGGGGACGGATGGGGGATTGCGAGTTGACTTTTTTATATTTGGCTTTTTCGGCGAGGAGATCCAACACCACATCGGTGAATAAGTACATGCGGGGGCGACTCGCGATCTTTTCAATCTTTTTTTCTCAAAATTCTGAGTAAGTGTAATAAGAGAAGAAACGTTGACAGGGTATTGGCCACCTGTAAGAAATTCTCCCCTTTTTCCTGTCATGAGCGTCGTTGGATGGGAAGACACTTGAGGCTTGGAAAAATATACGGGATACCTCGAATAAGGGTAGGGTGACCTATTCCTTCACCCCGCAGGTATCTTTTGTAAGAAATGCTTAGTGGTTTGATCCCAGCCTGCGGCTTTGTCATCTGTTAACAAGTCATGGGAATTTAAATGAATTTCTGTATGCTAGGAGTTAAGCAAAGAAGAGTGAGTTTGCTTGCAGGAATAGTGTGTTGTATGATGACCTTCGGAACTAAGATGCATTAGAGATCATCAAAACGGTAGAGAGAGGATTCGATGATCGTGGACTGTTAGAAAGTAAAGCGACAGCGATATTCGAAAGAAAAGCTTTGAACGTTAGGACGCAGTTAAGGACTTGGGCGTTTGGGGGTGCAAACAACATTGGAGTAATTTGAGCGGAGGGATTAATGTTTACGTTAGTATGTATCCTTCGGATTGTTCATAGAGTGGAAACCAGGAGCTATCAGAGGATCTACTTTGCCCTCTTCAAGGCACTGAATGGTGAGGTTTGACGACACTTATACCTGGGTGGCAAAAAGCAACTTGTTGCGAAAATCCCACCAAGAAGTTTTCAATTTGGTTCCTCGTGGGGCTGACCAGATCCAGAAGGCTTTTTCTAGGTCGGTTATCACCTAAGGCAGGCGCGCCGTTCTGTAGTTGCGCAAGAAAGGAAGGCTTTGTTTTCAACAGGCTAGGTTGCTATGTCACCTAGGAGGGTACTGATCTGTATAGCTAGTAGGGTATGGATAGTATCTCGTCCCTATAAGTCGGACTAGCTAGGGCTTATGTTCCTGAAAAAAAAAACGTTGACAACGTACTGGAAACCTGTAAAAAAATTTTCTCTTTGAGCGTCGTTAGATAAGAAGGCATGTGAGATTTTGCTAAGCATACGGTACACCTTGGATAAAGGTAAGGTGACCTATTCCTTCACCCCGCAGGTATCTTTGGCAAGAGATGCTCAGTGGTTTGATCCCAGTCTGCGACTTAGTTATATGTTAACAGGTCATGAGAGTCTGAATGCATTTCTGCATGCCATGACCCTAACAGAGAAGAGTAAGTGTGTTTGCTGGAATAATGTGTTGTGTGATGACCTCCGGAACTAAGATGCATAAGAGATCGTCAAAATAGCAGCAAGAGGATTAGAAAGTGAAGAGAGATATCAGGAGGTGGAGGAGTTCACAAACGCAGTAAATGAAAGGCGAAAAAAGACCTTGAGGCAGTTCGAAAAGCTTTGAACGTTGGTACACAGTGAAAGACTTGGGAGTTTGTCAGGCGAAACGAAGGTGCAAACAACATTGGAGTAATTTGAACGGAGGAAAGAATGTTTGCGTTAGTAAGTATTCTTTGGATTGTTCATGAATGATTGGGGTGGCAAAAAACAACTTGTTGCGAAAATCTCACCTAGGGGTTTTCAATCTGGTACTTCGTGGGACCGACCAGATCCAGAAGGCTTTCTCTTAAATATTATCTTCGGAAGGCACACTGTTCTGCAGGATTATTTACCAGCTTGGGTACTAACCTGCATAGCTAGTAAGGTCCCTATCAGTGGAATTAACCACGGATTGCACTCCTGAAAAAGAAACGTTGACAGCTTACTGGAAGCCAGTCAGACAGATTGCACGGTGTGATTCAATTCAAGCAAAGATTTGCACCAACTGAACTGTTGTTGCTCAATGCAATTAGAGATAATGAGCCAGAGAAAAACTGATTATTGATTCTTCAACAGAAATGTGTCGTGATGGTAAATTATGATTTAGTAAGACAAGAGTGTGTACGAAGATGCCGCAGCTAGCGGTTGAGAGACAAGTAAAGCTCTCTCCCAACTTGAAAAGGATGATAAGTAGGCAGAACGTTAGATTATTAATAGGGCCCATTAGGAAACAAAAGGACTGAATTAGGAACCACTATGCAAAGGTTGTGATTTGTCACTGCTAAGAGCAAAGAACTGTAGTAGATCAGATGAGTAAATACAGAGGTACAATAGACTAGAGCAAGGATTTTAAAGGATAATGAATCTATGGAGATTTTATGCAAATTCTGATGTTGGTTACTCAAAAAGCCTGCAAGCGAGCGAACAGCATCGCCCCAACAGCGAATTGTAACCTAAATATGCTTATTGATTTTAAATGTCTGTGGGCTGTTCAGCTGTTTTGCGGATTTGCTCTAACTTTTTGAAATGTTGTTTGTTATCGCCAAGAGCATTTGAAACTAAAAGATGGAGGGGAAATGGTTCATTGCAGTATGATGTAGGCAATCATTAATTTGGTAGCACTTTTCGTAGTCAGTGATTGGAGCAATCAAACACCAAATTACAGGGCGATAAAGACGAGATCTCTACTTTTGTACCTCAAATCCGAAGTTATTGCCTTGTGATTAATGCCAGAACATGCTAATTTATTTTTCTGCACTTCTAGCTCCGTTATTATTCTCTTGTCTGTTATTAAGAAATATGTGAGGGTGTGTATGGAAGTTGAATGATATTTCTCACCACCTCGTGTTTTGTTTTTCTTTTCCTGCCTGTGAAAACATTAATTTGTAGTAATCGTTTTTTGTTTTTTATTCTAACAGTTACTACCTGATGGTAGCAAATTGATAAATGAAGATATATTGCTTAGAAAAAGAACGAAACGAAATTGGATAACCCAGAGAGAAGTGCTGATTCTAGTTCTCTTTGTGACCCTATACGCGAAGAATGCCAGTGTTTCAACACATAAAATTTGGCTTAAATGGTCAAAGTTACGCAGTTTTCTCAAACTTCGTATAAAAAGCCGTTTACACGGCATCGGTGAGAATAATATTTTAGATTCGAGTTTTTATCGTTCCTCTAGGAACAAATTATGATGATGCACCAAAATTAATAAAATTAGGAGATTATTCTCCATGATACAGATTGCGAAATTTGTGCAAAATTATGCAGCAAGTTTATAAGTAAAGTACTTAAATTGCAATTTCCGGCTCGGAACAAGTCAACCATGTAAAACAATTGAAAAAAGTAAATAGAATTGTTATTCATTTTTCCCAAGCATGAAAAAGGCTTTCGAGAAGTTTTTCCATTTCTTTTCTAGCTGTTCAGTTTTAAAGCTTCTCGTCTTGTTGGGAACTCTTAGAAATGACTTTTTTTAGGTTGTTTTTCTTATTTATAAAACTTTTGGTTTTATTTACTGCGGTTGCACTTCAATATCGAAATGGAGGTGCTGTAACGTGACTTTTATTGAGCTTATTCATGTTTTCTATTTCATACAGCTGTTAATGGTATTGGTATTATTTTCCAGTTTGTCACTAAAATAATAAACCAAAAATGTCCTCGGCAGTAAGTACAATGTTTATAATTGTAGTTATTGAGGTTGTATGCTCGACTACTATCTGGAATAGAGCTCAAGAGCTTACAGTCAAGTTATTTCACCACAATCCTCTATTTAACTTCACCAAATTAATTCTAATCCTGTAATTAGATCTTTTATTCACAAGAACCACTTTGAAGTCATGATCTCTCCAAAATAATCTCGAAGTATATAAAATTGAATTCTGTAAGAATTAGTCTCAGCAGCACAAAAGTATAATTAAAACTGTTTAATTAAAACTGTTCGACTTTAAATACCAGAGGACTACAGCTTGTGTGATTGTTAAATGATTAAAAATTCATGAGGATATTGAGGGTTGGTTATTTTGAAACAGTAATCTAAGAGAAGCACCGACCCAACTTTTTATAAAAATCTGATCGAAATTAGGTAATTGGATCTTATATGGGATTACGGGGGGTGAAGTAATCTTGAAGCAGAATCCAATCAAACTGAAGTTATTTATGATTTTAAATTCAATATTCGAAGTCTGGAATGGAAAGAATATTATGTTCCAAATTGGGATTATTTCATTTTACTTTTGTTTAATAACCGATTGTATATTTTGATTCATTATCTGTTTTTGAAACAGATGAAACATTTTTATTTGTATACATGGCAAAAATAATGTTTCTATGATAAAAAAACTTTATATTGGATACATGGTGATTGAAAATATAAATTGAAGCTTTCATTAGATGAACCTTATGCTGTACCTTGATCCAGTCCTAGTTTTAAGCTGTCTAAGTCGAAGTTATTGATGCCTTCATTTACTATAGACCAGGCAATCGTACCAAAAAAGGAAGCAATTATTTACAGACTGTTATAACTAGCAATAAAAAATAGTTTCCTTGAACAATCTCTTACAGTCTGCCATTATTTTGAACGTAAGGCAAAATTGCATAATCGACTGAAAACTTATTGGCAGACGATCAACATGAGTCCAACTGTAAGCATATTCAAGTGAACTTGTAAATTCATTGCGTGACTCAGAATACTTCTAATAATGAAAGAATGGCACACTTTGAAAAGTTGTACAAGAAGCTATTAATGTTGCGTATTGAAATCAATTTTTCAATATGTATTAACACTCAGCGGAGATTTTTGGATGCAAATATCTTAGGCTTACAGCTGAAGCTTTTCTTTGAATGACTACCTGTGAAAAATATAATCTTAGTACTTGGGCGTCCGCTAGGTTTTCTTTTTTAATGAAAAACGGTTTATTTTCAATTAAGTCAAACCGATCGGATTTGACTCAATTTAAGACAGTCATCCTTTTTAAGACGTTACATTTATTGCTTCTCGTTTTTTTTTTACCCCTACAATTTTTTGGGTTTTTCCAAAGTTTTATTGCGTGCGCAATCTCAAGTTTGGGGATTCTTTTAGGGCAAACCTGTGCTACGGCCAAATATTTTGAGTCAGTTTGGCCGTTTGTGTTGGGGATTGGTAAAAAATTGTGAGTGATCGTTCCGTTTTTTTTCAATCGCTACCATCCGCGATTCAACGTCGTCCGAACCGAGGCACAGTACTGTGGAAGTACCTAACTTTCACCTAGGATTTCCTGACCACCTGGAATTCAGTCCAATTAGACCTGAAGGCCAAGATCCAAATACCAGGCAGACGAATCAACTAAAGTCTCCAGGTACGTCCCCAGCTAAGTGGTTCAGCTCTATTCATCTATTTGCTACTCCTTTCTTTTTCCAAGCTGTTTACTACGTTATAAACGCTACGTCCTGCTGTGAACCAGGTCGATCGATCTTGGGCCTGATTTTCATCATTTTGGAACAATGGAAGTACCTAGCTTCCACCCCCCCGGATTTCATGACTACCTGAAATTTTGTATGTTTGTGCTAATTTATGTAATCAGGCACATCGTGGCTTCATCACGTATTCAGTTTTCTTATTGTGTAATTTTGCGCTGAGCATTCATTGTCGCCTTTATTTTTTTAAGCTACTTACTACGATATAAACGCTACGTGCTGCTGAGAACCAGGTCAATTGATCTCGGGCCTGATTTTCATCATTTTGCATCTTTTTCCGTGAAGTAGATTTATAAGTGCTTCACATTATTTTATTGAGACTTGTTGAAGTCTGCGCCAGGGATGCGAGTCGCCGCTACTTTGCTCTACCTTTTATTTGATATTTTACTTTTTTGTTTTCAAAATTAAATAAATATTCTCCCTGCTGTCATTTTTATATATGAACATTTTCTTTAACGTTTATTGAACATTTACTCCTCTGGGGTTTCTGATTATCATTTATTTGATTTTCAAAGAGCGTTTTTATCTAGTGTTTTTTTCTTCAGCTGGTGAGTAAATATCGCTGTTTGAGAAATTGTTTCATTTTATGTTCTGCGGCATCTTGATCAACGCCGACAGAACTAATTTGTTCATCTTACGTCTTTTTTGTACAATTTTTCTCTCATTCCATACCTATGTCGCCTTCTCTATAACAAATTTGCACAAATTTCATAAATTAGTACTTGCTAATGACTCTTGATTGCAGGGCGCTAATTTGGGGAGCATGCGCGTCTTCTTTGCTTTTTCGTTCCTGAGCTGTGGTTGCAGATGGATTTGTTTTGAGCAGTCTTGTATTTTTTCTAATTGTTCTAAATTTTGTGGTTATATTTACAGTTTATTTGTTTATCAATTTGAATCCAAATTCTTTTATTCAAGCTTGACACTTCATGTTTAAAGAGAGCTCTCCAATTTTCTTATGGGAGCCTCCTGTTTCAGTTGAATTGGATACTGGTTGAGTTATTTGTTTTTAGTGTAAATTGCTAGAGATCTTAAGAACCCATGGCCACTTGAGACTAGTTTCTGGCCAACTTTACGTTAAGAAGAACATTAACACGTCCACGAAATAAAGAAGAACATTAATACGTCTGGAAGTTGATAACAAGGCGCACGGCCAACCTTAACACCTTCAAGGACCGTTGGGTATTTATCAAAGCCCTATAAGACGCAAAATCAACTTTACTTAACTCAGGAAACGTTCTTGTCTGACGTTGTTTTTGTGGCTAACATTTTGTCATCTACTTTCTCTGCCGATACTAGTCTTGAGTTCCGCCTGAAGAGGATATTTAGCTAGTTTTTGTTGTGTAGTTTTGAACGTCTGTGACGTGCTCTCCAGTTCCTTTTTGGCTGTGGAAGTGAGATTTTATTTGTCTTATAGCTTTAACTATTTTCGTTATTTTTATTATAATTTCTGGAATTATTTGCTTTAAATTAATAATAGTTTTGTTTATAGTTTATTTCGACGTCTATGCTTCTTTTCTTTTTTGCTGTCGCTATTGTCTCCCAGAATAGTACCTTTTTCTCCTTCAATCATTTCTTGGGAGTGGCGCCCATTTCTTATTTTTTAGGTAAAATATTTCCGGTGCCCTTATTAATATCTAGCCTGGGTTTTCACTTTTGAGGCGGGATATTCCAATGCTCAAATTTAGTGTCAATCAGCAGTACATTAAGTTCTTGCTACCAAATAGTAAAAAAACATTACCTTTTTTTATTCCCTGCTGCCACCTTGGAAATAGGAAAAGGTACAACTCAGCCAAGATTTTTTGATGCAAATATCTCAGGCTTGCAGCTGTAGCTTTCCTATAAATGACAGCCTGTTGAAAATTGTTTTCTTTCACCTATCATGCGCATCGTTGGATGAGAACGCATGTGAGGTTTGGCAAAATATATGTGACGTTACGGTTTTGTCTCAATCTTAGTATTTGGGCGTCCGCTAGGTTTTTTTTTAATGAGAAACGGTTTATTTCCAATTAAGTCAAACCGACCGGATTTGACTTAATTTAAGACAGTCAGCCTCAAGTCCTGGTGTAGGACAGACGTTACATTTATAGCTTTTCGTTTTTTTTTACCACTACAATTTTGTGGGCCCTCCCAAAGTTTTATTGCGTGTGTAATCCCAAGTTTGAAGATTCTTTCAGTTTGGCCATTTGCATTATTCGGCGAAGTAATTAGTAAAAAAATTGTGAGTGGTCGTTCCGTTCCTTTTCTATCGCTACTTCCATCCCGAATTCATTTGCTACTTGAAATTTTGTATGTATGTACTAATTTATGTAATTAGACACCTCGTGGCTTCATCACGCATTCAGTTTTCTTATTTTGTAATTTTGCGGTGAGTATTTTCCTTTTTCAAGCTACTTACTACGATATAAACGCCACGTCCTGCTGTGAACCAGATCGATCGATCTCGGGCCCAAATTCCAATATTCTACCCGTCCATCCTACCTATTTTTTTTTTACAGGTACTTTTGCAGCTGTGTGCCTGGGGACAGAGAAATGACCAATTGCGTGGCGCCCTAGTTTTTCTGTTCAATTTAAATTCGTTAGATAACGTCCGGTATATTTGTTTTGGTAAAGCTTGTATTTTTCTCTTAAAGCTAGCCTCACAGCTACCCAGTCCGGCCCCAGGATTATTTTTATTAGTTTTGATTTGAAGTTAGAGTTTGTGGAAAACTTGAAATTAGTTTATTTAGTTCCGCAGCCCAGTTTTAATTGTTACAGCTTGTTGCAAAACTCCCACTAGCGGGTTTCCAATCTGGTACTCCGTGGAACCGACCAGACCCGGGGGGCTTTCTCCCGATTGGTAATTTCTGCAAGTGCGCGAAGACAGAGAGCTCTGATTTCAATAGGCAAGTGCAGTCTAGGGGTGCTTTGTCAACCCAGCTCGAGTACTGGCCTGCATAGTCGGTAGAGTATAGATAGTCCACCCTACCAGTGGACCTATACAGGGTTTGAGCCCCAGAAAAATAAAAATAGTTGATGGCTGAGAGCCTGTTAGACAGCTTACTGCCTGTGATAAGTTTGATTGACTTAACCAATCTCTGCCTAAGTATAGGTGCCACCTGTAGTGCCGAACGGCGGAACGGGTATCCTTCAAATAACATTTGTCAACTCCAAAAGTATCCATTTACAATAGAGCTTTGTTTTCAGTATGATTCATCACGATGGTAGCTTCAAAGTCACGAATACTGAATTTCAAATTGTATCATAAGAAATGTTCGTCTATTTTTAAGGAACAATTGGCCCTGTTTGCTAGCATTTCCTCGTACTCCAGATCCCGAACAAAAAGTAATTAAATACAGTCGGAAAATTGAGGTGGGCAGGAAACATCTGTCGGATAGTCTTAACACAATGCTCATTCAGTGTCGACATCCAGGGGTGAGAGACAGCAGAGGAGCTTAGAACCGACGAGTAAATGAAAATTGATGTTGGCAGACTTGATGAAGGTGAAAAACAATCATTTCCTTCGCCTACGGCACGCTCATACAAATTTACACCAGGCTTTAAACTCTGACGTATCTAAATTCAGCCACAAAATGTAAATAAGTATAAAAGGGTGACATTTTCCCAGAATCTATATTTTTATTGCAATTTGCATTCTTTACTAAAATAATATTTGTTTTTGAGAATCTAATAGATTATTCTGTCAAAATTTGAGTTTGTTGTTTGATGCAGCACTTTTTCTAGTACAGAAGATTGTCACAAAATGACACACATCGCCAGGCGTAGCCCGGGAAATTGGATACCGGATCCTGAAACTTGGCTCCGGAATGAACAAAGAACTGCACGAAACGAGAATTCGAAATGCGAGACGTGGGAACGTGGTTGTCAAATAGACTCGTAGCTTTACTGTTTCATTCTTTAAATTTTTAAGGCTAACGAAGTTAATTTTTTTCAATGAATTTCATATTTCGATTTTTGGTATTATTACGCTGCTAACAATTATATTCAAATTCTGTCGTTCTTGTTCGTGAAAGATGTCTGTTAAGGTGGAGACGACACCGAATTAATTATCTCGAGCAATTACCCGGTTCGAATTGGCCAATTTCGTGTTATTAGGGTTTTCTTCACTCCAAATCAAATTTGGTTTGGTAAGTAATCAAGACAGACTTCTAAAGTAGAATTGGAATATTATTTAACTTTGTTCTTTGTTTCAATATAGAAGTCGTGAGTCTTTTGAAGTCTGATGCTGGGTACTTCAATCAATTTGCATTATTTATCGAATACTTGATAGTAGATTATCCTGATAATAAAACTTATTTTTAGCACTTCCATAATATGCAGAACATAAATCTTCAGGCTGGAAGAAATATTGGGTGGGATGCACTGCAGCTACCGTTTTCTGATTTCCTTTTGTAAGTTCTCGGGAGTAAAACTATAAATTCTGTCGGAATGAAATATAACGCACAGATATCTTTATTCATATTTATTGACACACGAACTCCTAATATATCAAGAACTCCGGATACTTATACAATGCAGTGAACTGAAATCCAAGAATAATGTGTTTTACTGCATTATTATTCTTCTTATTCCACATTGTTTTTGTTCATCTTTATTCACAGTTGAACAGATCAGGAACTGCTTTTTCAAGTCCTGAAGTGTGGTTAGTCAGGTGAAGTACCCACAAAGACATCACAATGGAATGTTCGAGTCGTGTCTATTGTGTCCATGATTACAAACTAGCCTGTGCCTGTCAGCGGGTGGCTGTGATGGCACGCGACAACAACCCTTTTCAGCACAAATAGCAAATAGAATGCGTGTACCCTCAACGGTGGTGTCAGTAAAACAATGGGGAGGTTAGGTTCACAGACGAGACAAATGCACAACGACATCACGACAAAGGCTTGTCGTCGTGGCCTTGTTTTAGCCCAGAACCGCCGTGGAGGACCTACTAGTATTTATGAGAGAAAGAACATGCCGAAATGTCCCACTACGTCGGATTTATGGGCAGGGTTATGTTAATGCAAAAAATGTGTATGCAAAAAAACCTTTTAAATTTTGTTAGTATTTCAGTTTTCTAGAAAAGCAATGTTGGAAATTATAGAACAAAGACAGCTTCATTAAAAGTTTTACTTTTTGTTGAAAGTTCTTGGCAGGTGAGACATGAAGTTTTCCAAGAAAATGAAAACGCTTGACTGAAATTTCATACGCTATAATTGCTTGGCATCATAATTATTGAGGATTGTAGTTTCTCTGTTGGAAAAGGACGAACGTTTGAGATACTTGATTGATACTTCAATATCAAAAGAGGATACAAAGATAAGTTGATTCGCTCCGGATTCTATACTAGAAATCACGTACTTGGAGGGTTGGATTCAAATCCTTTCTGCATTTCAAGGATGGGTCAGTATTTCTTTGTCGATCAAAAGGGTGGAAGGGTTTCCTTATCCTAGACAAAGATCGACGACATGCATTCAAATCTTGGATAAGATTTCGCCAATGTTTCCAGATGACTTGAACATATTGCAAGCTCAGATTCATATGAATATTACAGTTTTGAAAGCACATTCAGCAACAAAACCCATCGCATTGGCTGATAAAGCGCCTTGTAGTTACCCCACGATTGTTGTTAATTATTTTGTATAACTTTTTCTGCGGTAGGCCTTTCTTTCTCTATGCTTTTACTACGCTATAAGCGCTACGTCTGATTGTAAACCAGGTCGATCGATCTCGGGCCTGATTTTCATTAGATAAAGATCGACGACATGCATTCAAATCTTGGATAAGATTTCGCGAATATTTCCAGATAACTTGAACATATTGCAAGCTTAGATTCATATGAATATTACAGTTTTGAAAGCACATTCAGCAACAAATCCCATCGCACTTTTAGTGTTAACTAGTAAACTTGCAGAATTCAGATCCAACGGGAATTGTATTCCATGGGACGGTCTTTATTTATGTATGGAAGCAAATGGCGACAGGGACACCAAAGTGCACTACGGATACTGTCTACTAAATGCAGCCCTAGTCCTGTTTTACACCGTTCCGCTGTGAGTAAATCGACGTACTCTTTCGTATACTGTATATGGGAGTATTCCTGTGTGTGGTGCGTTCCGAATCTAACTTATTGATTCTATTTTTGTTGACTTTTGGGGAGCACTCAGTGGGACGTTGTTCTGAAATTTATTGGTTGCAAAGGGATGGAAAAGGAAACGCAATTCTATCGACATACGAATATTTCAAACTTTCAAACCCTCCAAAAACTATTTTGAATTTATAATTATATTGAGATAGAGGCAGTCAAATTCTCAACAAGATAGACTATGACATGTATGTGAGGCATTTCCTGAAAGAATGCCTTTAAGACGACAAAAGCCATGATGCTTTATTAAAGTTTGTTTATAGTTAGACAAATGAAATATTTGAAAAGACTTACATCGTTGTTGCCGTATGTGGGGGCGATGGGTCCGTCGCTGGCTTCCCACTTATTGGCGATTCTAATAGTCTCTGCTGTTTTCTGTTGCACTGATTTTGTTTCATCAAGTAACGTCAGTTCATAAAACTCTTGTATATCTGAAACAAGAAACAATAATTACAAAATGCAGTAGCAATTAATTTCGCGGGCTCTTTACGTTTTGCTTCGCTAGGAGAAATTTATGATGGAAGGCCTATTTCTTATTTAGAATTTGAACGTGGTCGTCAACTCGAAAGAGCAACTATGTGCTTTATGTTTCGTAAAATTTGCAAGAGACAGGCAAGATGAGACACATATTTTATATATGCTACGAATGGAGGTTGCTACATTTTGAATGAAATGAAATTCGCTTGGAATTTTGAAAGCTCGCTAAACTTGAATGGAGATAAGGAGGTTCTTTTTGTTGTGTAGTATTGTAGTTACGTGCCAATTTGGCTCTTGTTCTTTTTTTTGTTGGTTTAAATTCTAAAATATAGTTTGGGTTAATTTAGTTTCGCTTTTTTTCTTTAGGCTCAGTTTTTTTTTTGGTAATATTCAAAACGTGTTTATTGTTTACTTTTGTCAATTGATTTTAGCTCAAGATTTTTGTTTTAAATTATCGCTGTTGCAATGCGCGCGCTGCAGTCAGTGACGTTACGATTTTTGCGAGTGTTGGTTACCTTGGGCGTCCGCTAGGTTTTTTTTTCTTGAGCCAATTAGAAACGGTTTATCACCAATTTAATTTACTGCTACAATTTTGTAGTTCACTCTGAGGTTTTGCGTGGGCAAACAAAGGTTCAAAGATTTTTCCTTGGAGTAAACTGTGCTTCGGCCGAATATTTCAAGGCAGTTTGCCCCTTTGTCTTATTCGGTGGAGCAACCCAAGTGTTATCTGCGATCAAACGTCGTCCAAATCCAAAGCACACACCATGTGGAAGTACCTGACTCCCACCCTAGATTTCCTGACCACCTGAGTCCTGTTCAGACATGGACTCACAGAAGACTCACTTCAGAATTTGAGTTTTAAGAAGAAGAGAAAAAATTTGAGTCGCTTATCAAATAGAGGCGCCGCTATTTTGAGTCTTGCAAAGTGGGCGTTGTCGTTTCCTCATCTCATTGATAACTTTATGGTAATCTATGTCTTGGCTTTTATTGTTTTTGCATCATTTAATTCTTTTTATCGTATTTGAAATGTGCAAAAGGCAGAAAAGTATAGCAAATACATTTCTTTCTTTAATTATTGCTGATTTGGAAACGAGTTTAAGAACACAAAGAAAAAACTTGGTTAAGAAATAAAGGATATGTAGAGAAAGTCTTTATTTACTAGAAAAGGATTAAGAACAGAATATTTACAGTCTTTTAAGAATTTTTTGAGAATTTTATTAGTAGTATTCAAACTCTAATCATTAAGGAACAGTTTTTCATCCTATTATAAATAGAATAATCCTTTCAGTAATTTAATATGAACTCTTTCTGAATAATCGAGTCCAATTTAATTTATTTTTGGTGCTGTTTGTATAAGGCATTTCGTGGCTTCACTACGATTGTTTTTCATATTTTTGTACGACTTTTTTTGCGTTAGGCCTTCTTTTCTCTATGCTTTTACTACGTAATAAAGGCTACGTCTGGTTGTGAGCCAGATCGATCGATCACAAACCTGATTCTCATTATTTTTGTACTTTGGCCGGAGTAGGTTTATGACGTATTTTTTTTGTTGACAATTTAGTTAATACTTGTTGGAGTCAGCGTTAAGGATGCAAATCATTGCCATTTGGTTCTTATTTTTATTAGTTACTCTACTCAAGTCAACTAGCCTTGAATCCTCGTTCAGGACAAACGTTAAATCTATTGCTTTTCTTACCACTACAATTTTGTAGTTTATTCTCAGGTTTTGCGTGTGCAAGCTAAGGTTCGAGGATTTTTCCTTGGTATAAACTATGCTTTTGCCGAATATTTTGAGGCAGTTTGGCCATTTGTTTCATCCGACGTTGCAACCCATGTATTGGGGATTAGTTTAAATTGTCAGGGGCATCAAACGTCGTCCAAGACCAAAGCACACACTGTGGAAGTGCTTGACTTCCACCCTGGATTTCCTGACCACATAGAATCCAGCCAAATTAGATCTGAGGGCCAAGATCCAGACCCCAGGCAGATGAACCAAGTAGGATATTCGGTGACGTCACCAGCTAAGTGGTCCGATTTCCATTCATTCTGCTACTTAGACTATTGAGGCACTTCGTGGCTTCACCACGCTTGTTGTTCATCCTTTTGTATAACTTTTTTTGCGGTAAGCCTTATTTTCTCTATACTTTCACTACGTGATAAACGCTACGTCTGATTGTGAACCAGGTCGATCGACCTCGAGCCTGATTTTCAACATTTCTATACTTTTGCTGGAGTAGGTCTATAACGTATTTGTTTCGTTGACAATTTAGTTAAGACTTGTTAAAGTCAGCGTTAGGGAGTCGTATAGCCGCCATTTTGTTCACTTTTTTATTGGTTACTCCACTTTAGTCAGTTCATTACCAATTAAGTAAGTGATTATTGAGTAAGTGTTCAGACTAAAATCCTCGTTTAGTTTTGTTTCTTTTCCTTCAGCTCAGTTTTTTCTTGTTTACATCCAAAATATATTTATTTTTACTTCTGTCAATTCATTTTGGTTCTTGAACCTAATTTTTACTTCTGTCAATTTATTTTGGTTCAAGATTTTTGTTCTTAATTGTCGCTGTTGCAATGCGCGCGCTGCAGTTAGCGACGTTACGGTTTTTCCTAAATGTCAGTCACCTTGGGCGTCCGCTAGGCCTTTTTTACTTGAGCTGATTAAAAACAATTTATTATCAATTCAATTAATTCCTCTTTTTACCACTACAATTTTGTAGTTTATTCTGAGCTTTGTAAGTGCAAGCCCAGGTTTAGAGACTTTTCCTTGGAATTAACTGTCCTTTGCCCAAATATTTTGAGGCAGTTTGACCATTTGTTTTATTTAGTGTTAGGGATTAGTTTGAATTGTGAGTGGCTATCCTTTCACATTGCCTACCATCTGCGATCAAACGTCGTCCAAAAACAAAGCACACACTGTGGAAGTACTCGACTTCCACCCTGGATTTCCTGACCACCTAGAGTCCAGATGAATTAGATCTTAGGGCCAAGATTCAGACGCCAGGCAGACGAGCCACATAGAATCTCCAGCTAAGTGGTCCAATTTTCATTCATTTTGCTACTCAGATTGTTTTTGGGCTATTTGCCTGATAAGGCAACTCGTGGCTCCACTGCGATTGTTGTTCACTTTTTTGTATAACTTTTTCTGCGGTAGGCATTCGTGGTCGCCTTCTTTTCTCTATGTTTTTTTTTACTACGTTATTAACGCTACGCCTGATTGTGAACCAGGTCGATCGATCTCGGGCCTGATTTTCATTATTTGTGTTCTTTGGCCGGAGTAGGTTTATGACGTATTTGTTCCGTTAACAATTTAGTTAAGACATGTTGAAGTCAGCGCTAGGGATGCGAATCGCCGTCATTTTGTTTACTTTTTCATTAGTTACTCTACTCTAGGCAGCTCGATATATGAACAACCACCTCTTCATGTCCCCTTCTTGTTGCATTATCTACAAGAGGCTAACTGACATTTCCAATTACTTGGTCTGCCAGTCATACTTTTTATCCAATAATGTACCCTTCATATTAAAAACAAATCAGGTGTGACATAAGAGCTCGTGAATCTGCATAAATTGTTGAGTTAAATATTGAAAGCAGCAAACGCCCTCTTCAAACAATCGAATTACATTCGTAGAGAGTGCATCTGCAGATTGAGTTGTCACTAGTTTATAATCTACTCATAGCGATGGAGCCGTCGCTGTCGGAAACGGCAACGTGGCAGAAAATTAAACATACCGACTGCTGAGATTGCATATAAAGTGTATAGAGGGGGGAGTGCAACGTGAAATGCAATAGAGTTTGGAACCCATACTTGTACATTGGTGTTATCAATTGAAGTGATTTTGAAATGAACGCATACTGTGCACTGTACGTTAGCACGCTACAAATTGCATTCTAGTTGTCAAATTTTCCTGAAATGGAAGCTGTAAATTTGCGGTCTATGCGTATTGGTTTTTGGTTGAAGCGTTATTGTTGACGGTGTGGATCGTAAATATTTTCGTGTTAGATTCCATGTTTTGAAGTGCATATTTTCATACGCTGCAGATGATGATAACGCACACATTTTCGATTATTGGGCTGTTACCGATACTGTTTATATCCAAACACATATTGCTGATGCGGCAATAACTGCAAGCAATGATGTGATACATGATATCAACAGAATGAATCGATTCCAAATATTAACTTATCTCGCAATATACCATCGTGTAAATAACGCATTTTTTTTTTCATGAAGATATTTCTTTTTCTAGTTGCAAGAGCAAATATATAATCCAAAGTATATGAGTATAAATATGAATGTCACTTTAGTTACTTGGGTCTCGGTTCTCCAGAGACACTTTTCATCAAAATATATATTCCAATTTTGCAAAAACTCACATGAGACACACAGCAGGATAAAATATTAACATCCAACTATATATTCTGATTTACATTTTACAATATGTATTATAATATGGCTGCACTATAATTCTTTTCACATAACAATACACACATATATCTTTTTAAAATATGAACTATAAAAAACTATATTTTTGTCTTCAATAGATTCTATCTTTAGTTAATTTCCAGCTACAAGTTATGATGAACATATAGGTTATCTGGGAGCCTTCAATAGATACGTGCACTCTCCCTATTTGTCTATGTTGTGAGTACAAGACATTATTTTATTTACTTTAAAACACATGCACTTGCATCCGAGAACATATAAGCTTCGAATAAGGTACAAACTAAACAGACAATATTAGGAGAGTGCACAGTTTGAAAGCCCCAAGGTGTGATATATTTGTCTGCTTACCAGCAGCTCGAGGTAATGGAGACTACTCAGTCAGAGGGGATAACTTATTGCCATCTATTTTTTATATGCATTTCTTCTTTATTTTAGCAGAATTTCTACTGGTTTCCAGTAATGATGGTCAAAAGGGACAATATTCATATATGATTCAATGATATAGAAAACATATGCTAATATATAAATGCTTGAGAATTTCTTGGACAACTACTGGCTTATGTTTATAATAAATAATTTTGATATACTGTTACGTGCCAATTTTCTTCGTTGGGTTAAATTCTAAAATATAATTTGGGTTTTTTTTTAGTCAACTTCATTTACTTACTTTTTTTGCTACGTAATAAACGCTACGTTCCGTTGTGAACCAGGGCGATCGATCTCGGGCCTGATTTTCATAATTTTGTACTTTTGCCAGAGTAGGTTTATAGAAATATTGGTTTCGATTATCATTCAGTTGAGACTTGTTGAAGTCAGCGCTAGAGACGCGAATCGCCGCCATTTTGTTTTACCTGTTTTGAATTATTTCACTATTGCTGTACTATTTTGCAAATTTGAGTTATTTCACTCTTCCTGTCATTTATTATATCTATTATCTGTTATTATTATCATATCCCTTTGACAGTTAGTCCAAACTTTTTGTGTGTGACACATCTTTGTCCCAAAATGTATGATCACGCTGAAAACACATGTGATACCGAGAGGTCAAAAGAGAAGAACTAATGACAACCTAGAAGAATTTGGAATAACAGCTAAACTGAGAAGATTGGATCGGATGACATTAAGTGGAACAACAACCACAATTAGAGCACAAAAAGGAGAAACCTAAAAGTTTGGAATAAAGAAAGGAGTAAGACAAAAAAAAACATCATCGGCAACCCTGTTCAACATAGCGTTAGGATATGTGATAAGGAATTTAAGAAAAGGAAAATTCAGAACCAAAAGACGGACAAATAGCATACGCAGAGGATATAGTATTAACAACAAAAGTAGGAAATATTGGAAGAAATGGTCGGAGGAATTTTAACAGAAGGAAACAAAATAGACTTGAAAATTAATGAGAACAAAACAACAATAATATAAAAATATGTTACCCACTGTTCGAGGAGATGAATGAATTCAAATACCTAGGCATTATGCTCTCCAATTAAGGAGACAGGGAAAGTGAAATTCATGAAAATATATTAGCACGCAGATAAAAAATTACTAAAGGATAATAACCTAACAAAGAAGAGAAAAATAAAAGCATGGAAACAATAATCATACCGATATAAGTGTACCCTGCAGGAGCAACGACAATAACAAAGAAAAATGGAGATGACTTGCAAATAGTAGAAAGAAAAATTGTGATAACTATTTCAGGACTAATAAAAATGACAGAAAACGAATATAGAATACAAATAAACTATGAATTGCAAGGGGAAAATATAGTAAAAAGAATAAAACAACAGAGGATAGAATTATTAAGACACATATGAAGAAAAAGAAAAGAAGACACCGTAAGGGCAATTCAACAATGGGAACCAGGCAGAAAGAGAAAAAGAGGCAGACCCAGGTCTAAATGTCTACAAGAAGTAGAAGCAGTCCTGAGTAAAATAAGAAAGAAGGAATGGAAAGAAAAAACAAAGATAAGAAGACATGGAAAAAAATATGTCCGAAAATTTAATTTAGTTTCAACTCATATTTCAAGTCTTTAGTATCGTTTCTTTTCTCCAAGCTTAGTTTTCACCACATATTCAGTTTTCTTTACTGATTAATTTTGCGGTGGGCATTCGTTGTCACCTTCCTTTTTTTCATTCTTCTACTACGTTATAAACGCTTCATCCTGCTGTGAACCAGGTCGATCGATCTCGGGCCTGATTCAATTTTCTTTGTACTTTTTTCTAGGGAGTAGGTTTATGGGCGTTTTGCTCAGACGTTAATTTTGTTGAGACCTGCTGAAGTCTGCATTAGGGACGCGAATCGTCGCCATTCTGTTCTATTCTATATAAATCCTACCGTTCCTGTAATTTTTTTTTAATATATTTTAAAATAGCTTTATTGAATATCTTCCACTTTCGTAAATCTGTTTATCATTTATTTTGTCGAAGAAAAGTACCAACCACGTTAAATTTCAGAAAGTGATTTTATTCAGTGTTTTCTTTCAGATGGTGTGTAAGTATCCCTGTTTGAGATATTGTTTTATTTTATGTTCTGCGCATTCTCGATCGACGCTAACAGATCTAATCATCCTAAACTCCAATTTTCACAGGTACTTTCGCAGTTGTGTGCCTGAGGACGAAAATTTCGAAAATTGAGTGGCGCCCCAGTTTTTTGCTTTACTTGAATTCATTTTACGTAACGTCCAGTGTATTTGTTCAAGTGGAGTTTCTATTTTTTGAAAGCTAATTCCACAACTACCCAGTCCGGCCCTGGGATCATTTTCATTATTTTTGATTAAACTGAGCTAAGCCGTTTTAAAGGGCGGGTTTACGGAAAATTTAAAATCAGTTTATTTATTTTCGCGACTCAAATAAAGGATCTGGAGAGCTTTAAACAGAAGTGTTTAAGCCACTATATATATATGAAGCAGAGAGACAAAGAGGACTTCAAAACTGGAGGTCAACTGGAAAGACAGGAGTCAGTTCCTCGGGCGTCCACTACGCTAGGAGTCTATCGGCAAGACGCCGCGAAATCATAGCTTGTTATATTATATTGATTTTGTATCACTTATCCATATAATCATTGAATAGCACAGATTCAAAAGTTACATTTTGTATTACTGTTACTTTTTGATAAGGTGAGCTTCAACCAGCATTATGAATCATAGAAATATATGTGGAGTATGGCTATAAGGATTTTATGCTGGCCCATAAGCAGGAGGATGCCATAAAGGTTATAATTCATTATATATACAAGAGATATTTGAGAATTGGGAATGTTTATGTAATCAAGAAAAGACGAACAAAGGAATTATCAAAGCAATGTGCAGAAGAATGTGTTTGACAGGAAACCTAGTCTGCACGTGACAGCTTTAGGATTATCATGTTAATAACATCGGTATCTTCCATTTAGATATTTTATGCTAAAGACATCTTTTTCTTCGTCTATTATATCTAATAGTTTTATTTCAAATCCAATGATTTACATGTAAAGATATAAATTAATCCTGACAACCTCCTTTCTAATAATCAAAGTACATAAGAGAAGCAACAAGATAAATTACTTGCAATCATTCCACTATAAATTAGATTCAACGAACAAGCATGTTTAACAAACGTTAACACCCACTCTAATGATCATTCACAAAACTACAGCTGTGCAACAAGAACCAAAAATTTGTAAATACAAGATACTTGAAGTGGAGTTTATAAGTTCTATTCAAACACAACTGCAAGTCAGTAAATGGGCAAAGAGGATTAGCATTATGTTCGTTGTAGTGAAGAGAAGTAGCTTTGTTAGTGCAAAAGCTCAAATCTGAAGGAGAAATAATCGATCTCTCTTGGAATTTAATATTGTGCCAGTGGACAGCCAGAGCATTTAACTGGAAGAATTTGGGGGACTGCATTGTACCAGCACCTTTATTATATGTTCACTGAATTACTGAAGTACAATATCGATGCTTACAAATATTTTGAATTATTGCCAATTGGATGAGCATCAAATATATTGAACTACGAGCGACGATGGATTGGAAATTATTCATCTCCAATAAATAAGAATAACAATAAATTCGGTTGGTCGTCTGATTGTACATAGAATAAAATTTCAATTAGGGAAGCACTAAATAACCAACTTAGTGTTCAATTTCAACGTGCAGTAATTATTAATAATTTAGGAGTGAAATTTACATTAGTGGTCTTGTTTCGTCTCTGCTACCAAATTCAATTTGCTATCTGACTGTAAACACTTGGGCTATTAGACGGAAGAACGTTCCAGCTACTGTTATTCTGAATGCTTTTGTTCAGTATACAATCACACTAATGTTGTAAATGAATAACGCTGTGACAAGAAAATGGAAATAGAGAACGGGGTGCAGATGCTTGGCGCAACTTATCCGTTTCTAGAGGAAAGAGATGAACGCGTTCAAGCACTGCTTTGGTGATTACTGGAATTTGGGAAATTCTGGAAATGAATCTCAAATATTTGGAATTACACATTTCGAGAGGATCAAATGTGTTAAAGGATAGAATACGTACAAATTCCAGGAGAATCAAATGCCTACAAATGTGTTATAGACATAAAGAATAATTTCAATTTGATCAAATAAGAAACAACATTCCGAAATGAACTAATTAATATAGTTTCTGGCTGTTCAAGAACAGTGCCCATTTTATCTTTCTCAGCAAAATCATCAACGAAACGTGTTTAATAGTGATTACTTTTTTAATTAAAAGTTTCCGAAAACACACGTCATTCTTGTTGAGATAACGAACTTCGGAAATTCCGTCTTCACTTCGACGTCTCGCCAAGTCGTGTGGAAAAGAAGTAAAAAAACTACGAAAGAACTTAGACAGTGCTAACGATTTATCTTGACAAGGCAAATTTCATTAGAATACGCATTTGTCAATAACGTTGAACCAATTAGTAAATGAGAATTTTATCTAAAATTTGTTCTCATTATCCTCACTCCATATCAAACATATATATAGATGGACGTTGTCAGAGTACAAATGATTTGTTAGCAGTTCTCAGTCGGAATTGGATTCAGCAAATCAGGCTTGACGTTTCGTTGAATTCTGACCTTCCAAACATAATGGTCATCCCAGAAATAAAGAGATGCCATTAACAGCTGCTCCCATGGCATTATACGCTGAGTTAGGTGCCTTTAGGAATTATTCAGTTTCTCTAATTTCCACACATCTCACGAACTGAAGACTGATGCTCCAATTATATTTTGCTAGACCAACTGGAAAGCTAATTTACTTTTAGTTAATTCACCTGAGCAAACTTTCTACAGGAGAAACTAATTGTTCGGTGTGTAAAAAAAGAATTAATGAATACCAAAGCAATATGCTATAAATGTGAATTCACTCCAACAATACCTTCTGACAATTTTCTTTTCAATAACAAGATACAAATTCAGTTTCAATCATGTTTGATTGCAGAGTCCTTGGATAGTAAATTCACACAATCCTGCACACATCAATGAACATGGAGGCGCCCAAAGTAATTGCAAACCAGGGATCCAAAATCGATTTCCACACTATTTATTTTAGGATGTTGGTGTGAATCAATGCATGGTTGTCGAACAAAACAAATTACTTGTTGCTTTTGTTGTTGGGATTAGAATTTACTGGGACGGTAATCGTGAATCAAGGCGTCGAGGACCAAATTCAATTTACACTTACGTTCTGCTTATTGAACATACTCTTAAGTATGATGAAACTTGAAAAGAGTAACTAATTAACAATGTTTGCTTTTAGTAACTGGAGTAATTTCTCTAACAGAAACCACAATGACAGGACATATATTGCTTAAAATTCTGATTCAAATACAACAAAAGTCGGACATTAAACACTGAAGGCACCACAAGAGTTGAACAGACAATAATGCCTACGGTCAACGTACACACCTCGGGCCAGAGGCCCTCGGAAAGTACATTGTTGACCTTACCAATTACTATATTGTGATATTAAAATGAGCAACATGATTCAAGTACCAGAGCTGTAAATAATCAAATCTAAAGACCCTGTGCCTTACAGTTTCCTTGTAGTAGAACCGCCAATGAAGTTACAACTCATCAGTGACAAAGACAAGTAAGGACGTGTGCCCTTGAGGTAATGGGGTGGTAGTAGGCATCACCACACATTAATTTATGTCAGAATTTCACGGCACGACTGTTCCAATTATTCTACCGGAGGTCATGGAAACAAGATGCTACATTGCTTCAGCATGTAATACATGTTACTTTATGATTGAATTGAGGAAGTTCATTCATGTGTTTTGGATTTGATAATTGCTATTGAAAGTTTGGTTTAAAAGAATTGGGCTAATATTTCATAGACCCCACCAAAGGAACAAGATTGTGATTTCTATGAATTCAATTTGAATTCTTTCAGCTCATTGCTTTTACATTGGTGATATTAGTTTTTGTGATGTGTATAAACATCAGCATATTTCAGTAAATAAAGTTTTAATGATTACAAAATAAAATAACAAAACTCATTTGCCCCACAAAGTTTATTCAAATGTTGGTTCCAAATGTTTCTATTTTGTTCAGTTTTTCTCCTAATATTTATAAATATGGTGTTATGGTCTTGAATTGAACTAACGACGCAACCTCCATCATCATATCAACATCCCTCAAAAAAAAATTGCCGAGTTCAATGTATTTTTTCAGCCCCACACAGTTTGTCTGTCAAAGATGATTATAGTGTTCCAACATATGTGAAGACTTCAGTAATCACACAACTGGAAAGGAATATCTAATTGGAATCAATTTTTCATCACAAAAAGGAAACTTGTTTTGCTTGTTTTGAAAAATTGGAGTAAAAGCTCAATGATTTATTAATCTAAAGACTGTGAGTGTTTCCGACAGGGTCAGGGCTGGTGTTGGTGCAATAAAGAATTCTACATTTCTTGAAAATTAATTATTATTTCTGCCTCTGTGTATTACAGAGCACAAACTTCCAACTATAAATTGAAAACAAAATTTAACTGTTTTTCAATAGCATAACAGGTGCTGTTGATAAAGGCTTGGATTGAATACCCCTTACTAAACAGGTAAACTGTTTATCAATGGATGAATTTATAGTTGACTGTCGTGAACAAGTCCACAATGATTAACAGACCCCTTTTATTGATTTCGAAACTTGGGTTAATATATCATATACAAGGTGTATCACGGAAAGTGGAACATAGGCGGTAAACATGAGAAATCAGTTTTTCTGTGCGCATTGCTCCCCAAATTATCTTGAACAAGAATCTTAAAATGGATATTGTAGAGCAGTTTCTGTACCGACTTAATAAGAAATATAATAATGAACTACAGCAAACTCAAAATATTCTTAAATTCTCAAATTATGATAGATGCTCAAACAATCCTCCGTTTTGTGCTGAGCAATAACCCAATCTATTGTAAAAACTTTGCCAGACGTTAATTAATTGCCTATTATTTATTTTTTGACATTCTTGTGTTATAGCATATTCAAGTTCTTCTATACTCTGGTATTTTCTTTTATAAACATTAGTTTTCAAATAACCCCAAAGAACAAAATCGCACGGATTTAAATCAGGCGACCGTGCTGGCCAGTTAATTGGTCCTCTTCGTCCCATCCAGCTTCCAGGGAATGTTTGATTTAGATATTCCACAATTTCTGTTGTACTATGTGCAGGGCAGCCATCATGTAGGAACCACACATTTTCTTTATTTGTTTCGGCAATTTCTGGTCCAACTATATTCATTAATAAATTCAAATACGACTCCGAATTTATTCGTGCAATAAAGAACGGGCCTATTATTTGATGTCCTAAAATTCTTGCCCATACATTTACAGTTTGTCGATATTGTGTCCAGGACTGTATAACGTCATGTGGATTATTCTTGGACCAATACCGGTAATTATGACCATTGGGTTCGCCATTCATGGTAAATGTGCATTCATCTGAGAATAAAATATTCCTTAAGAAGTCTCTATCATAATTTGACTCCTCTATCATTATTTCACAGAATGATGCACGCACTTCAAAATCTCGTTCCAAAAGATGTTGATGATTTTGAAATTTGAAAGTAATGTATTTATGTTTCTTAAGAATTCTATGAACTGTCGTAAGATAAATATTGAGTTCCCTGGAAGTTTCTCTTACACTCATTGTATGTTCTAGTTCTATCAAAGCAAGAACATTTTCTTCATTTATATTATAGTTCTCGATATTTTGTTCCTCTTTCTTGAAATTAAGTGTGCCTGTCTTCTCAAATTTGGCAATGAATCGTTGAATGGTAGACATCCCCGGAATATCATGATTCCGCCAAAGAGTACTAATATAATCACGAATTTTCCGTAAACTATTGCCAGAATAATACCATTAAATTATTCGTAGCTTTTCTTCATTTATATAGTTATTCATTTCTGAGAATAACTTCAATATCGATCTATTATTACAATATTACAATTTGTTAAAATAAATAATAATAATTCAACGTATAAAGCATTATGCTTTTGTTCGTCTCTTATTTCTGATTCCATGGCTTATACAATTAGCTGTAATTCTGTGAATTTTTAAATTCTATTTCTGCTGTTATAAGACTGCCAAAAAATTTTTTTTCATTGATTCGGATTCAGAAACTTCTGTATCCATTTGAAACTTTTTGTTTGAAATAATTAGGAGAGTAATGCAAACTGATTTCCCATGTTAAACGTTTATGTTTCACTTTCCGTGATACACCCTGTATGTAAACGTGAACATTAACCACTTTGGTTGCAATCAACTCGTTTATAAATGAACTAAAATTTCTTCCTGTGCTCGACACATTTGTTTCAAAATGTTTGATCACGTAAAAACCATATGCAAAACACGTGATTTTCTCCAAGCTAGAGCCAAGGGACAAAGGGGACTCCAGGATGGGAAATCAACGGAAGAAGAAGAAATCAGCTCCTCAGGAGCTTCGCTACGAATTTATGGACGCGACCCCGTGAAATCATAGCTTGTTCTGTTCATCTCCATCCCAAATTATATTCATTCTGTATTACTTATCCATTACTACTTTCCTTGGATCAGTGTGTTTTGGGTTTCAATATTTTGAATGAATCAACACATCTATTTTGGAAAACGAATTTGATGGCTGCTTTAATGTTGGTGTCTGTCCGCTAGCGGAGAAGCAGTGAATTCTTAATCATTGAATCCATTGCATTGAACTCAAGAAAAAAGAAGAAATTGAGTATAAAATTGAAAAAATTGAATTGGTGCAGAGCTTAGCTTTTTTGAAAAAACCATCGAAATTTTGGACTTGGATTGTCGGTAAATTGGTATCAAGCAAGAAATCAAGTTGAAATTTTGGATTATAAAAGGTAATAAAGTATTTTCCTTGCCATAACCAAATTTCTTTCTCTATCATCGTAAAAATATTGAATATACAGTCCACTTTTAAGATGTGGCTTATGTAATAGAACACAATAACCACAAAAACATAAAGATAATAATAAAGACCTGCTTGATATTTGTAGACACATCCCTAATGTAATTTGATGTGCGAGTAATGTGATGGTCAAAACCCATCAATAAATGTCTCCCCAATGGTACACAATATTCCGAAACGTTCATGAATAACTGATAAAAATCTGTTTCCAAGTTTCATCAACAATTTGGATTGTGTGGTTTAGTCGCTTCGATTAAGTTCTAAAGGTTCTTGTTGGCCTGTTTAACTATCGAGCTTCACACATAGTATCATAATACAAACGATAGGATCAAGTTGTACGCACGATGAAGTTGGGTGTTCGGAACTAGTTCCCGGGTCAAACGGATATTCACAAATACAATAGAATATAATCGCTTTTATAAAAGTTATCGTGTTATCTACATGAATTGTTATATCTTTTAAATTAATTACTGAATCCTCCTTATCTGACACTGTCCTTTATAGCGCATTTTTTGGAAAAAAGCGCTATCATATTAACTTTGGCTGTCTGGCTGGCTGGCTGACGTGACGCTGAGTTCTCAGCAACTATACTATTTACAGACTTGAAACTGGTACTAAATGAAAGCTGCTGTTTCGTAGGTTTGCACAAATTGCTTTAATTCAAGCTCAGTGATTGTGGAAGATTAAATCATTCAATTACTTGTTTCAAGTGAAACAATGCCCATAGATATCTATGACATTAGGGATATGGCAACTAAAGATTATCAAAGTAGATAAAAATTTAGTTACAACTATAGCCGCGCGTGTCAATATTATTATGTACAGTTGTCAAATCTGTCCAGGATTCATTAAATGACTTTTTTGACGCGAATTTGAAGCTTATTAGAATGAATTATTATTATTGGATGAAGATTTGTTTACTTTTGATGTATTTTTTTTTTATATAGCTTTGATACAGATCAAATTATCATTTTAAGGTACAGCACTTGACCTCCCGTCCGTCAATAACTAAACAATGAAGAATAAAAGATATTTTTGAGTATGTACATGCATAAATTATGTACCTATCAAATAGTAAACTTGAAACTAGTACTAAATGGAAGCTGCTGTTTCGTAAGTTTGCCCAAACTGCTTCATTTGAAGCTCAGTATTTGTGATAGATGGTAATTTGCGAAATCTCTGAAGTAACAAGCATTCATGAGCTGTCAAAAATGCGCTTTCATCATCAAGATCATTCTTCCATTTTTTATTATTTCATGAGTAATGCTGCCGATGCTTCAAAGACCTACAGTCAAGCTCTGCAAATCATTACTTACAAGAGGATATTAAGTGGAGCTCCAAAACTAATAACAAATTTTGCCCGAAGTAATTCTTATGTGAGGAATCCCAACTACAGAGCACATAATCTAATTGAAGTTTATTAGGCCTACAGCTTACTAATTGCACTAATCATTCCAGACTCAGAGGCAGGAGATGGATACGCTAGCTCAGCGAATAACAAGTCGATCCGGGTCAACTCCAAAACCCTTATCCTGAAGTCGACGACTCCGGTAGTCGTCCGGACGCTATATACGACTTACTAATCCGGTTAGTTGCGTCGTATGCTCTTCGTATCTAAATCTTGAAATTGCGGTCGGACTCTACTTAAGCCGCTTACTACTGAGCAATATTTTAATGACAACTACAATTATCTACGATTCTTTCAAATCTCAATTTAGTTTTGACGAGCAAAATTTAATTTCTTCTGGTCCTTAATGATAGGATGCCGAGTGTTTGAAATTACCCACTCACATTGCTTCAAAAAGCAACGCAGAAGTTGCGGATGAATTTGCAAGCGACACCTGTGAGATAATCGCGGTAATATCCTACCGACTGCGCCGTTAAATGTCACTCAATACCCAACCTGATGGTAAATCATTACCATCAAGCAAATTTTACAATATGCAAATGAGTTTTCAGATTGTGGCATGCATTGTGTGTACCGGACATGAAATAGTAATGGAAATTATATTTTGTAAAGTGGAGAGCATAAGCTATCAGGCAATATTGGCAATCAGTTCGTTAGTTTGCAACTACATAAAAATAAATTGCTTAGTAAGTTTCATGGAAGGTTCAGGCTATGAATACTAAGAGCTTGCTGAGTCCCTTGCTGAAAATTGAGAATTGAACCTTTCTCTACAAAATACCTTCCACATCTTTATGACATACAGGGTGTATCACGGAAAGTGAAACATAGGCGTATAACATGGGAAATCAGTTTTTCCCTGCGCATTGCATTTCTAGTTATTTCAGACAGAAAGTTCCAAATGAATATAGTAGAACAGAAATTACTGCATCCGAATCAATGAAAAAAAAAATTTTTGGCAGCCCTATAACAGCAGAAATTGAATTTGAAAATTCACAGAATTACAGCTAATCGTATAAGCCATGGAATCAGAAATAAGAGACGAACAAAAGCATAATGCTTAATACGGCTAGCGAAACGAGAATATGATTTGAATTTATCATAATATTCTCCTGCCATCTATACGCGGTCCTATGGAACTATTAGAGATTTATGATCAAGTGATTTCATTTTTGAATTTTTGAATTGTCTGGCTTGAATTTGTTTCAAAGTGAGCTGCAAAGAGTCCTAAGTGTCAATTATGGTGGTAAGTGATTTTGAATGTCATATGAATAAATAAGATGTTGATATACAATTTGTTCATTTTTAGTACCGTTGCCTTGCTTGTTTAGGAGAAAATGTCAGTTTATTCTTACATTGTATTCCTCAATCAAAATTGGTCTGGAATTTGAATCACTCTTTTGTAGCAGAATACCGTTGAAATCAAGACAAACTTGAAAAACAGGAATAAAATGTCACATTGATGATCCTTCATAAGAAAAAACAGATAGATATGTATATATACATGGACATCAAAAAAATTACTCAAATTTTGAAGTATGGATTTCATCGAGAAACGCCAAGAGCAGTTCCCGCCGCAGAATATCTCAATTCATGAAAATTCATAAACGAAGCAGCATCTATTCAGGGTACCAGAAAAATCGCATAAAAAATGAAACCTCATTTATATCTGAAAATGTGAAGAGATCATTTCAAGACAAAATTCTAACTTCCATGAGAATACACTTTTGATAATGCAGGAACTTGAAGAGAAACATACGAATAATAAATCCGTATTCACCAAATGAATACCATAGGAAAACTCCATAACTCAAGAATTATGGATTTTATCGAAAAAACACCTGCACCAGTTTGCGACGCAGAATGTCATGTTTTACAAGAACTGCATCGTGATACAATATCGCGATTTCATTTTCTCTATATATAAAACACAAGATTAAAAAAGAATCATCAACGGACAGACAGGCGGACATAATTTTTGTGATTTTGTAAGATGAACTATATCTATATATAGTTTTTTAAATAATATAGTTGAACTATTTCCAGATGCAAGACTATTTGCTATTGTATATAAATGTTGAAATATGAAAATATTATCATTACTCCAAATTCCGTGATTGTATTAAAATTATTTTTACTTGTATTTATTCAGTTTGTGATTTGTGATTCTAGTTATCATGATTCAATTCATATTTCTCATATTTGAATCACGGAAACTTGAATCATAAATGAACATCATAAGAAAAATTTTGTGTAAAATTTAACAGTAGCTACCTAGATTCGTATTCGCGCGCTTTTACAGTAGTTCAATAGGACCGCGGATAGATGGCGCTAACAGTAATATGCTAAGTTTGGAATAAAGTGGGCGTTTCGTTTCTTCTTTAGTAGTTTTGTTCTGTGGTATTTAATCGACCTTCCATTAGAACTAAGCAATATTTAATAAAAATTTCATTACTTATATCTATTATTTATCCAATATTTCCATATTTTCATGAAAGTTTATAAAATTTTGATAGTAGTGGAGTACCCACGCCATTCGCGCAGTAAAAGAAGATGAATAAATAATAATAAATGAATGTATAATATTTCCAGACATTACATTCAAGACGTGATATTTTAAAATGTTTCAGAATGTATGGAATATTTTTGTTAAATCTTGACCTGTAGAAGATGCACAAAGCTCTGCCGATTTTAGTGAAGGTTTTACAGCTGCGTTATAAAGATGTGAATCACCATGTCGTATTTATCATGGCCACATGGTATCAGATATTTCTTTGTTTGTGTGAGTATTGGTTCTGAAAAATGTAAGTATCCTATATTATTCTCATTTTAGCTATTGATTAAACAAAAAATTAAGATTTCTAAACTGAACATCAATATTATTAATTCCTTCTTTTGAATCAATACTCATTAATTTCAGTTAGTGTTTGTATGAAACCCTGTAAATATACAGAATACAGTTTTCAGGTATCCAATGGCTCAAATTAAAGAGGAAAATGTGGACAAATTATTAAAAATAGTGATGACAGGAGTTCTTGCAAATGAATTAGCCACTGGATATAGTTGGCAGGACTATAAAGAGAACAAAAAATTCAAATTGACTACTGCAATTATTGGTAAAGCATTGTTATATCATAATTAATATCATCTGTTCCAAATGATTTCTCATTTAGGAACCTGCCAAGACAGTGGCGTGCGGTGACTCTCTATGATAGGTGTGCACAGTCGGTGGTGAGGAAGGGAATATATACATGCCCAACAATACAGCTTATTTTTCTCGAACCAGCAATCCATCTAAATTTTTCATATATTTTGATTTGGAAATGTCGCACGGACTGCTGGCCTCTAATTTTGATATTTTGAGTGAGTTTCATGTCTGGCGTTGATCTTGTTTTCATAATTTCATTTTTCGTTTCGACATCACGACATGAACAAGGATTTTTCAGTAGATCACAAATTATAAATCTATTTTCAGTTGTCATTCTACAAATGATAATTTCACAAAAGTAAATAATTCAAGAAACGTATGAAATAAGTGTTTACCTAATATTGTTGTCTTAAATGACGAATAACAATATTTCAACTATTTTAGAACTAATTTATAAAAGGCGTTTGAAAAAGAACTCAGCTAAGCGTTGAATATTCAGTTTCAGGTGCAGAAAGTCTGCCTGCACCCAGCGAGAGAGAACGAGCGATAGGAGATCGCTAATTTCGGTATGCTTTTTCTCTGTCAGACTGTATTTCTTCACTTTCCCAATACTGACTATGCCAAACAGACCTCGCTCGCGGTGCAGCGAGAAATTCTGCACCTCAAGCGTGAACATTCGTTTCAAATATATAGCAGAATGGCTCGCGAGGCGCGCCCGTATTTCTGTTTGCATAAATAGATAAAATACGCTCTTTCTCTGATTTTATAATGGAAATTTGTGAAACAAAATGAAGTATTCAATAAACCATTTTATTAATTTTATTTACGTAATTTCTATTTCTAATATTTTCATAGGGTGTGCAGTGCACACCTTGCACTGGGCCAAGTAGAGCCATACCGCCAGGAATGTCACAGAGAAACAAATTGAAATAAAAATTGCCAAACGGCTGAGCAAGGCTCCTGAACATAAAGATTAGGAATTAATAGATTATTTAATGTATATCTACATTTGTATCTTGTTGTTATCGCAAATATGGATTTATTCTTTTCATATTATATATATTTCTTTAACTCTGGAAGTTAAGTGTAAAACGCAATGTATTTTCACATTTCTTGCCACAGATATGATTTTAATTCCCAAAAAAATATTGCTTCAATATGATCGAAAACCAGCCCAGAATATTCCAGTAATATAATTTCAATCATCCCTATAATATTCTTAGCATAATTGAACATTTACTTTATAGAGATTTATAGATTATTCCAGGAATATAACATCATATATTCATAGCATATTTCAGGATGCTTCCTGGGATATTCATAGGATATGCAATATCGGGACATGGGAATTTTCGGAGAAAATATTCTCTGCTTATTCTTGGAATATTTCTTTACTATCTGGGAAGGGTGTTAAAAGGACAATAATGAGTGAGGTCAACAGTTCACTTTCTGAGGGCCTCCGGCCCAAGGTGTGTACGTTGACCGTTGGCATTATCGTCCGTACAACTACCGTGGTGCCTTCAATGTTTAATGTCCGACTAATGTACTATTTGAATCAAAATTATTATTTGTCACTCAATAGCCATGAAATCGGTATTATTCTAACAATAATATTGAACTAGTTGGCTATTGAAGTCTTTTATGAGCATGATGATAAGCTCATGTACAAAAACTGCAAGCTCTTTTACCCCTTATGCTTTTCAAGTGAGAAAACCAATTTTCTCAGCAGTTGTAAATGCAGAGGGAGAACAATGAAGCTTTTAGCAAGAATATGGTTCAAATGTACTTGAATCTCGTTATTAGAAGTAGTTGATAATCAGAAGAATGCTAGTATGTAAATGAAATTGCTCTTATACCGTGTTGTCGCGTTTGAAACAATAAGCAACTTCAATTCACGGTAATGAAACGTTCAACTGTTCAACTATGCTAGAGGAAAGTAATAAGAGAGAATGATTGTTATATGAAACAACAAAAAACACTTTGAGTTGAATTATCATTAATCAGTATGTAATTCCAGCTTCCAGAATGATAAAAGTCTATTGAGAATTTCCAATGAAATTTGCGCTGCTGTCGTTGTTTTCTAATTACGCGAAAGAAAGAAGGTAAACTTTTTCACTTCCTCCTAATCACATTGTATCAAGCGGGGCCCAGTTTTCAGGAGTCATTATCTGCAAGCAAACATTCGCTGAGTTCGGCGAGGAAGCGAGGACGTACAAGAAGTACGATGTAGGGCAGGATGGGACTAGAGGAAAAAGAGGCAAGGCGTTTCCGGTATTCATCGATATTTTTATCGGGTAGTAAGACCGTTCCAATCACATTTCCAGAGTTGGAATCATGACGATGCAGTCTGAGTGTGGAGCCGTATTTAATGTTGATTTTATGACACAGTGTGATTGCAAGAGTTTTATTGGGAAGTCTTAATTCCAATGCAACATTTTGAACAATCCTGAACAGTATGATACCTTATTGATTTTAATGTCCGACTAGTTTATTATTGTTGTCATAATAACATTGTTTTCAGGGTAGTTACGTAACAAATGATACTCGAGGGCATTATGTTCCAAAATAATGATTGAAATACAACAGAAGTCGGACATTGAACATTGAAGGCACCACGGGAATTGAACAGACAATAATGCCTACGGTCAACGTACACACCTCGGGCCAGTGGCCCTCGGAAAGTACACTGTTGACCTCAGGCATTACTGTCCTTCCAACACCCTTGATACCTTAATTACTATAAGACTTAGACCTTAAACGTTGTTTTATATAACACTGCAATAGCAATATAAATTTATCCTTTGTGGTGTTGAAAGAGTAAGTCTCCATTACCAAGACTCACATGTAATTCACCAAATATTCCAAAATAATATAGGGATAGTAATATCAACTGTTAGTGAATTTACATATGTTTGTAGGTTAACATGGAACATAATTCACCAACATGGGCCATTTTCGTTGTGATTGTGATATATGCACAAACAAACATTAGTTCATCAGCCAATGTCCTAAATACCAAAAACTCTTCGTGCAATACATTATTACAAATTGGAGAACAACATTGGGCAAACAGTTTGATGGAACATTTTCATATTTCAATATTAATAGCCCGTTTTTGCTAGTGGTGTGATATAAAAGCCATCGCTGTAACCGTGGGACGTTTATTCATCCAGAAACAAATAATTCGAACAAGGACACTGGACTTGTCATTAAATTTCCCAACAGGAGCAATAAAAACATCCTCTTCACTAGCCTGTTTCCCTTCGTCTCCTTTGTCGAGTATATTGTTTGTGAAATTTACATCCATCGTCCTTCCCATTTGTTTTTCATACCCCGTATCTCTTTTCAACCCGCACATGAACATCACACGTTATTGTTTATTCGCAATAAATTGAAACAGAGAGTCGTAATCGTGGTCCTTGTTGCTGCTGTGGGACCTACATACGTAGATACATGACGGTCGTTGCAAATAACAAACAATAAAAAAGCGGGGCCGTTAAAAAGTTATCCATATCTTCAGACTTTTATACTTGAACTCTGAAATTTTGGAGATACAGTTTGCTAAATGGAAAATTCTTTTCAAAGATCAGTTCCGCTTATTTACCTTGAATGAAATGGACTTCAAGCTACTTCTCTAACAGAGTGAGAAAATTTGAATTGTATGATTAAAATATATAATTGAAGACAGTTGTAGAACTTTAATAAAATACCTCAGTCTTAATATCCCTAGTTGCAAAGTTAAAATCTGTGAGGCAGCAGCTTTATTCATCGTAATTAAAAACTTGAGAAGTTCTGCCAACTCCCAGTGAGTTTCTCGTAACTTAGTCACTTTGTATATTTCAAATTTTTTGAAGCTACGTTCACACAGCGTTGAAGACTGACAACTTCTGATAAATCACATTACGCTGTTTCTGCTTTGATACCTACAGTATATTCTTGGCGTGGGACGACAGCAGGGTTGTCTCATCTGCTTTAATAGCTCTAGGGGAGTGTAAACTTGATGAGAAAATAGCCGGATTCTTGTAAACGTAAGACGTGACGAGGGCTCGGACAATGTGTACCTGAGCAATTATATAGGACGACATATAAAATACAAACCAAATTATATTTGGAAGGAACATTGTTATCAGGTAGTCGAATAAGATTTGACATGAATCTTTAACCCGTTGCCTTATATCCCCCCAGAGCTTTTTTCAATGGAAGGCAAAACTGTAATAGTAATTGAGGCATCAAGAATGTTAAAAGGACAATAATGCCTGAGGTCAACAGTGTACTTTCCAAGGGCCTCCGGCCCGAGGTGTGTACGTTGACCGTAAGTATTATCATCCGTTCAACTCCCGTGGTGCCTTCAATGTTTAATGTCCGACTTTTGTACTATTTCAATTAAATTTTTTAGCAATTTATATCCTGTAATTGTGATTTTGGTCAAAGAAATTATTCTAGTTACTTGCAGTAACTAGGGAACATGATATTTGTTACGTAATAACCCTGAAATCAGTGTTATTATGACAACAATAATAAACAAGTCGAACATCAATGTTTTTTTTCACACATTCGATAAGAGAATATCGGTAGAATAGTCCTTGAGGTGAGCTTTGTTCCAGAGATTTGAACAAAGATTGTTGCGAGTAAAGTGCTCTGCGACCTCGGTGGTTACTTATGTCAACGTCAATTTTTCCACGTCTCCATCAGCAGATGTTAATGTTGATATTGACTTTTGCTTCCTTATGAAAAGAATGACGAAAGGAACAATAATATACCTTCTATTATTACTATTATCAGTAGTAATCGCTCCATCTGGTTTCTTCATATTAGTTTTGAAGCTTGTTATAGATGATAGCCTCACAGTACTTTGCTCCATTTATCAGATTATTCAGATATGACACCATTTTTATTATTATTGAAGTAGTGAGGTGGGGTTCAAATCCCTTGAGACAATCCGACCTTGCGACCTATTTTGTCGTTCTTCTGCTAATGGTTCCTCCGGTAAATTCAAACTGTTGAAGAATTTGATAATTTGAGAGGTTGTATTATCTTTTTAAAGATAGAGGTAGGTACAAGTGATTATTGGGCTCATTTCCGCTTAAAAGATGGTTGGATATATGCCTAGGGCCTCTAATTTAGAATTACTCGGCCCGTATATACCAATTCCAACTGCTCCGTTGATGTTTGATGCATCTGTGTGGTAAACAGAAGCTCCCTTTTTAATAAATGAATTTTCCTCTGTCCATTCTTGACGACTTGGTATAATTGATTTTGAAGTTGAATCTTCTGATTGTTAGGTAGTCTTGTGACGAATTATGTCCCAACACTCTGTCACAGTTGCACATCCCGAAGTTTTCTGCTACCACCAAATATTTTAAAGTCCATCAAAATTAATTCACATCTTGCACACTCTATAAATGTTTCAATCCGTAATTCTGCTCAAATATACATTACCGTTTACCTCAGTATTATCAGCTACCAGTTCGAATGAATTCATTCTCAATACCTCATATTCATGTGGTGGAATAAGGTTAGTTGTTTGATCCGTATCTATGTCTTGTGTTCACCATTAATGAATCCTGACTGTAATCAACCGTTGTTCTGTAAATATGTTGTATATTGTATATTTTGTTTGATGTTCTTCGTGACCTTCGACCATACACAAATAAACATCTGACATTTCACTGTTGACCAAAAGAGAAAAGAATGTAGGATAATTTTAATTTCAAGGGAATGTTTACGAAGATGTATTGAGTAGGGAAAGAATATGAAGTTTATTGTTGTAAAGAAGTTTGTATATGTAAAATTACTTCTTCTTTTTATCTGTACGTCTTCTTTACATTACCGACAGCACTAATATAAAATTAATTTTTAAAACAAGTCAAGTAAGGATTAATCAAAATTTAAGTATGAATTAGGCCTTGCGGCCGATGTAAGTCACTTCTTAGAGAGTCTAGTCTTCTGAGCAGCCGTTTCAAAATAAATTCCTAGTTCCGATGCCAAGTGTCATCTTCAGAGTGTTTACCGTGCAAGTCCGTTAGTACAACTGTCTGACCCAATCTGTGAGTTTGTTTGTTTTTTATAAGTCCGTAAAAAGAACTTAGATTTGTATCCTTTTGCTGTTTTTAAACTTTGAGTATTTTTGCATGATCTACCGTAGAGTCGTCGCTGTAGAAGTCTTCATTGATTTCACAGTGTTAGATTGTTTAACCGTAGAATTTCCGCTGGAAAGTCCTTGTTGATTTCGCAGTGTTTGAATAATTTAATGTAGAGTCACTGCTGGCAAAGTCTTTGTTGATTTCACGGGGTCGAATTAACTTAATATAACGTCGCCGCTGACGAAGTCTTCGTGGTTTCGCAGTGTTAGACTGTTTTAATATAGGATCACCGTTGAAGGAGTCATCATTGGCTTCACAGCGTTGAGCAAGTTAACATAGAGTCACTACTTGGGGAACCAGTTTGGTTTCACAAGCGTCGAAGATAAGTTAATCCATCGTTTGTTCGCTTTAAAGCTTCTCGTCGTCTACGACCGCCTGGGTCCGTACTGCGACCGCTGGTATCGAGTGCCACCGTCGTCGTATTTGTGTGTAGATAAATCTCATTGTGATACCTACCTCCTGATGATTATTTTGACAACCCTAACCCTTCCCTTCTGAGCTATCCAGCCGTCTGTCTTGGAAACTGCGTCACCGACCGCATTGGCGCCCGAGCACATCGTCAGCAGTTTTGACCGCGACGCCAAAGGTAACAACCCCGCCATCAGCGAGGCATATCGTTACAGTCTTTGAGAGTCTTCGTGATACGTGTATCCTCCAACTCTGTGAGTACTCAAATATGTCCTGTTAGATTCCCAGACTTGTATTGGTTGTTCCCTCTTAGTCTGAGGACGCAGGTTATTGCAAATTTTTTTATGTATAGGTATAGAGGTGTTGAGTCCAGTAAGACTTCTATTGCTGCTGTTGCGCAGGAGCGAAGTGCTCCTGTAGGCAAGCTAGTCTTTGCAGTTTGTTTAGTTTGTGCTGTGCTGTCACTTCATTAAATTTTGGCCACCAGACCAGTAGGTGACAATAGGTCTGACGATTGTATAATAACACCACAGAATCATTTTTGGCTCCTCATGTTTTAGGTCCACATAATTTTGGTGGCCTTGTTGATAGTTCTACTTAAGAGTTCAGTCCATGCCAGCTTACTATCAGCGTGATATTTTGTTGTTTTTCTGAACTGAAGATTGGTGTTATCCAGGGTAGGAGCTGTTAAGTTAAGCTTCTTTCTTCTTGTGAATGAAATAACTACAGTTTTGTTTGGATTGACCCGGAGGTTTACCTCCTCGCACCAATTCTATATTGAGACCCTTTTACATAAGACCTGAGATTATTATTATTATTGACATGAGGTTGTGTCTCATAGTTCCCTGTACTGCGGCCTTTTGGCCTATTGTACCCTCTGTGTTTTACTCCTCCGATAAAAGTCCCGTCTGTCTAACGAAGTCCAGGATTTTCTTCAGATTTAATTCTTTTAAGTTCTTCGAGGGCAGTTTCTCCGCTCCTAGAAGACTATGTCTGCTGGCAATGAACGCCTCGCAGTGACATATTACGTGTTCAGGAGTTTCCTCCTCTTCTCCACAACCTCTGCATATTGTTTCTTGTTTCAATTCCAAAGTATGTAGGTGTTTATTCATTGCACAGTGTCCCGTTATTAGTCTTGTTATTTGCTTGACATTATTCCTACTCATGGTGAGTAGACTGTCTGTCCTTTTCTTGGATGGTTCATCCAGGAAGAGCCTTGCTTGTCTCTGCCCTGGTGATTGTATCTAGTAGATTTTATGCCATTGCTGGAGCATCGTTTTCATTTCCTGTTTGACTCTTTCCGTAGAAATTCCGCACGCAGGTTCTGGCCCGATGAAGGGCAGATTTGTCCCTTTCTTGGCTAGGCGGTCGGCTACCTGGTTTCCTTCAATCTCTGAATGCCCTGGTACCCATATTAACTTTAATTTATTCCTTGCTCCAAGAGTATCGAGTCTTTGAATACAATCTAGGACAAGTCCAGATCGTATTTCTAAAGACCCTAATGCTTTTAAAATGGTTTGGCTATCTGTAACTATTGAAATTTTCCTATTGTTATAGTTCCTCTCCAATAGTAGCTGTACACTGATCGCGATCGCGTACAGTTCGGCTTGAAATACTGTCGCATTTGTCCGACTAGTTGTGTCTTAGTCCTTTTGCTCCATGTATTCCTGCTCTGGTTCCATTGATAGTCTTAGAGCTGTCTGTGTAGATGACGATGTCATTTTTGTCTACCGGTTTGTTTATTTGCTCCCAATCATCCCTTGTAGGAATTTCTATCCTGTAGGTTTTAATAATGGTATGCCTAATACTAATTCGATCTGGCACCATCCGTAGAATGGGATGCTTGTCCATTTCCGCAAAAATTTTGGAGTATCCTTCCCTGCATTTTTCTTCCTTTGAGTGAACTTTTGTTCTAAACTACTCAAAATAATTGAAGGGTCAAGTTTTTAAGCAATGGTATACATTTCAGATGAGATTCAAACTTTATTAATAGATTGAATATTGAAACACAGAACCTTCATCCGTTTACACTCTACATAATTGACAGTCATAATAATAATCAAACAGATACCCAAGATTGTCGAGCAATACGTTTAAAACTAGCAGACAGAAGGAAACTTGACCCTTTAATTATTTTGAGTAGTTTATATGCGCTGCCAAATGCTCATGCTTTTACAGCTAAGTGTAATGGAGGTAGACTAAACAGGGTTTCCATCGCCGCCGTTGGTGTTGTTGACATAGCTCCTGTAATTCCTAGGCAAGCCAGTCTTTGGACCCTGCTCATCGTATTCTAACAATTCTTCGTCAATGTTCTTTGCCACCAGGCAATGCTGGCGTATTCTATAACTGGTTTAACCATCACAGAGTAAATCCAATGGGTCATTGCTGTTGATAGACCCCAGTTTTTTCCAAACATTCGCCTACAGGCCCATAAGGCTCTTATGGCTTTATTTGCTACTTTCTCCACGTGTGGTTTCAATGTTAGCCTTTTATCCAGAGTTACTCCCAGATATTTGACTTCATCTCTGAACAGGATTTCTTTGTTGTACAGATATAACTGTTTTAGTCCGGTTGGATTCCGTTTTCTTGTGAATGGTATGACTGTGGTCTTTGTAGGATTAACTGACAATTCTTTCTTGTCACACCATTTTTCAACAAAATTTAAGGCTCCCTGCATCATAACCGATACGGTTTCCTGAAATTTACCTGTTACTAGTATAGTCATATCGTCCGCGTAGCCGATGGTTGTGTAACCTGCCTCGTTCAGTCCTTGTAGAAGTTCGTCCACCACTAGGCACCACAGGAGTGGAGAAAGAACTCCTCCCTGTAGACATACCCGTGAGGCCTGCACCCCCTGAGATAGTGCTTTCAAACTATAATTACTTTATCGTCAGCATAGCCTTGTACTTCTGGGTCAGCGCTGCTTAGTTTTGTAAGGAGTTCGTCAACAACTAATGACCACACAAGACCTTGGGGGCATCCTCTAGCAGCTGTCACAGTGATTGCTTCTCCTCCATTGTTTGCAGTGATTAGTCTGCTTCGCAGCATTGCGTTGATCCATTTCCTGATTTGGATCTCCAGCCCTTTATTGACCGTTATCTTATCTAAAGCTTCAAATTAGGTGTTGTTGAACACTACCCCTATATCTAAGAAGGCGCAAAGGACTATCTGTTCTTCTGCCAATGTTTCCTCCAGTTTTGAAACTAGATGATGAAGGCTGGTAGGCAAATTGCTGTTCGTGTAACCGTAAGGTTTTTACTCTGCCTCTCATGGGCTGGTCTAGTATTTTCTCCAATATTTTTAGAAGGAATGAGGAGAGGCTTATAGAGCGGTAAGACTTTGCGAGAGAGCTAAGTCTCTTCCTAGTCTTTGATATGGAGACTACCCTTGTGTTCCTCCATAATGTTAGAATTCAACTCAGAGTGAAACTAGCTCTGAAGATTTTGGTTGTCCGGACTCTGCTGAAGTAAGGCCGGAAATACGCCAACCGCCTTCTTGAGATTTGTCTGATTTGAAGGAGTTTACAGCCCACTTTACTTTGTTTGGTATAAATATTTTATCTGAGAATGCCCAGACTCGTTTGTTGGGTCTACTTAAAAACCCTGATCAGTCGTCTTGTTCTGTCTGATGTGTAACCATCTTACATTCTGGAAAATGAGTTTGTAAAAGTTATTCTATTGTTTCTTTGTTGTTTTTGATGAACGTTCCATCTGCCTTCAACAGAAGCCTTGACCGTTTGAGTGGTCTATTGATAGAATCTTTTGTATTCGCGCAGCTTCGTTGCTGTATTTTGTGAGGGTTTTTAGCGCATTTTGCCGAAAAAAGCGCTATTATATTCACTTTGGCTGTCTGGCTGGCTGGCTGGCTGGCGTGACGCTGAGATCTCAGCAACTATACTATTTATAGACTTGAAACTGGTACTAAATAAAAGCTGCTGTTTCGTAGGCTTGCACAAATTGCTTTAATTCAAGATCAGTGACTGTGGAAAATTGAATTATTCAATTACTTGTTTCAAGTGAAACAATGTCCATAGATATCTATGACATTAGGGATATGGCAACTAAAATTTATTAAAGTAGATAAAAATTTAGTGACAACTTTCGCCGCGGGTGTCACTATTATTATGTACAGTTGTCAAATCTGTCCGGGATTCATTCAATGACTTGTTTGACGCGAATTTGAAGCTTATTAGAATGAATTATTATTATTGGATGAAAATTTGTTTTCTTTTGGTGTATTTTTTTTTTATATAGCTTTGATAAAGATCAAATTATCATTTTAAGGTACAGCACTTGACCTCCCGTCAGTCAATAACTAAACAATGAAGATTAAAAGGTATTTTTGAGTTTGTACATGCATAAATTATGTACCTATTAAATAGTCAACTTGAAACTAGTACTAAATGGAAGCTGCTGTTTCGTAAGTTTGCCCAAACTGCTTGATTTCAAGCTCAGTAATTGTAAGAGATGGTAATTTGCGAAATGTCTGAAGTAACAAGCATTCATGAGCTGTCAAAAATGCGCTTCCATCATCTAGATGATTCTTCCATTCTTTATATTCGTCCCAGTTGTCAGACTTTTTGGTTTTTTTGAAAAGTTCCTGTCAAGAGTTTTTGTAGCTCCTTGTTCCATCAAGGTACATTTAGTGAATTTTTGCTTTTTTAAATTGGGCAGCTAAGTTCATATGATTTAATGATATGGCTATGTAATTGATTGGACAAAAGCTCAACATTTTTGACTGTATCTGGTACTGTTCAAATCCCCTATCTCAGTGTTAAGGAACTTTTTGTATAGCGCCCAGTTAGTTGATCGTGGTGCCCTAAACTCGATAGATTCATTGCGCACAGCCTCCAGGTCGAATTTGATGTGTTTATGATCAGAAGTTTATATATAGGTGTCAAGATTCCCTAATAACATTTTCCATTGCATTGCCAAAAATGACATAATCATACATCAGTTGGGGTTTGATTATAGATAGTGCTGAACTTCATGTCTGCAATCAGGCTTTGTTTGAACGAATATTGTATTATAAATGATCTGTAAAAGAGGTTGAACAAGCATTCCTGTAGGATAAATGATTGGAGATCAAGTAAGATACCGACAAAAATGTTTTTTAGTAGATTGCTCGTATTTCTATGCACATCCAGGTTTTGTTACAATGCCCTGAATGCATTATTCAAAGTAACGTAGTACTTCTGAGTTGTGGCTCATAGAAAACAAGATTTGTACCAAAGATAAACTGGATTTACATCATCCTTGGGCTTGGCAAAAACTCACTGAATTTCTTGTTTCTGTGTGCTTATTTCAGGCTATATGGGCGTTTGTTATTTGAATATTTCATGGTTTCAGCGGTTGGATAAAGTACAGCTCAATAAAGGAAATTCGTGAAACGATTGTGAACTAGACTTCATTTTGAAATAAATGACGACATGGTGGCATTGAGCTTTAAACTTCGTTACAAATGCTTTTGTGCCTTTGTTTTCTTACAACTTTGCAACACAGAAGGAATTATATTAAGTTGGATTGGAAGTTAAAGGCTTGTGCCCAGAATTGGATTGACTAATATCTCTAATTCTTAATTAAATCTGCAAATTACCTGATAACTGATATTCAGTGAGGTATAAAAGTTGAATTTTCTTGCAAGGTATTCATGAGATCTTAAGTGTGCGGGAAAATAACTCATTATGATCATCAAGAATGTAAATAATGTACTACAAGATACCGAGAATGTTAAAAGTTCGAAACTCTCAGCCACTTGACGATTAATGTACTTTTAAGCCAAATTAACTTTCAAAAGGAGAAATTTGCAGATAAAAAGGGAACATCATCAACCATCCTTACATTTTACACCAATTTATTTTAAAGTTGTGTTTTAATTACTAAACTTGTAATCAGTGGAATAATTTCTGAGCGGGGTTAATTATTTTTAGGAGATAAACAAAATCGATACCAACAATCAAGGAAGCACGCTCTGCTTACGGTGGCTTTCATTCGGCTTTTAGTTTTACAAAGATTTTACATACTTCATACACACATTAATTTACCGCGAAAATGCTCTACGCAAAATAAATTCAACTCATCTGGAAACTGAATAATTGAACACAAACATGGTTAGTTATTTTGGCGTAAATTACGATTACGGTTTTCCCGAGTCAATAATGCAAATGATACAAAATTGCACGTGGGTTTAATCTGCGCTGCATTCACTCTTTTTTACTAAAGCATGTTAGTCCCATCATTCAATCTAGTGCTAACGGAAATTGCACTGAAACACATCTGATAAATATTCAAGTCTAGTTAGATGAGATCCTAAATTATTGATATGTTAATCTATTACAAGAAAAGAAATATGCTTACCCTTATGGAATATTGGAGAATTTGCAAGCACCTGAAAGTTTCAATCGAACAAGGATAGGTTTTGGAAGGAATCGTAAAATGCAACATAGAGCTGTGTTATTGCGGCTAGCAAAGAATGAAAGCACAGCTTGGTGGACAATAAAACCAAGATCTCTTTTCATTTTACTTGGGTATTCGGTTTTGCTTACGGAAAGAACTATCTGTCATAAAAATGACAATGCACACTTTATAATCTTAAATTTAAATTAGTAGCAAATTCGAATAATATATGAAATGATTTATGGAGTTCGTAATTAATATCAAATACGTCATGTGCAATAAAGCAAATAATTTCTGACCTGTCAAAACTAATTACTAGCATAAAATCATTCCAGTTATTGTTTTTCCCTATATTCTCTCATGTTTTGCTGTCACAACAAAATTATTATTTGAAAAGCTCAGAAGGCTTGCTATAATTTTACATGTACAATTGTGGTGTTTAAAAGTTCTTACCGTCTTTGGGTGTCATGAAGCCATGCACCTCGCAAAATGTGGTGGGCGCGGAAAGTGAGTGTCCCGGTTCAGGGACTGGTGCAGGACCTGGGGCATCAATAGTGAAGAACGTTGCCTGAGAGGCCCGATCCTCTAAGTGCGCTCGTTGTTGCTGCTCTCGACGGCACTTGGCGCAGCGACGCATTTCGGATCGCACGCGTAATAGCCATACCATTCCAAATAGTGCCATCTCTAGGCCCATACGTTGCCGCGGGCTCATGGCGATGGCGACCACATCGCCCTTCTGGTCGCCGGCGGCCGGCCCAAGCATCACTCACCACCTACCTACCATTCATCACCACACAGCTCACACCCGGATGTACACCGCTGAAAATATCCCACATTATCTTTCCACCCCAATTTTTATCATCATACCCATCAAGACAGCATATGGTTTACTTAAAACATATTCAAATAATAGGGAATTCCTTTAGCGACGCAACTAGGAGCTTAACGACATTCACGTAAGTTAACTGGAATTATCTCAACAGATAGATGATGGGTGGCCTTTTTACATGCGCTTTACCATTTTGAAGTGGCTACGCACTTGACAATGTTGAAGTGAATATGTAACTCTTGACGTGTACTTTGCTATATGAAGTCAGGCGATGCATCAAAGAGACGAAACTTTCCTGCAAAAGTGTCTTTCCAGAGATTCAACTAGCTTTGTGAATGATGTTCCATGTGCTGTCGTTTACACAAAGCTAAATTGTTTGCAGGCCGAGAAAACTTCAAAGAAGCATAATCTAACGCAAAATGGCATATTATTCACTCAACTTGAATATCAAGATTACTCAACTCTTTTTACAAATAAATATACAAGTCGAAAAAAAAGCAAAAGGAAAATGAACGTGCTATTATAGCAAAATTTTGGATTAGCAAGCAAAACAAAGTGACTATAATGTAGAGGGACGTAAAAATAGTCGGTAATGCGCGCACGTGCTGTTATCGACACGAACTAAAAAGTAAACAGAATGAAAAACATGCCCGAATCAACGGGCCATCATTCTTCTATTTGTCAAATTAATTACAAAGGACAGATTCCACTTTGTTGCTCTGAATCAACGTGCTTTTAATGTTGACGGTATTTGATATTCAGTTGTATTCAAATTCAGAAGAGTGGATAATTGAAATTTTAGAAATTCAAAACGTGCCACAAACACAGAAATGCAATTTCCTAATAATTGCGTTACTCTACTACAATGATTTTAATCGGGAGACACATTAACGTATGTGTAATTAAATTCCGTAATATAAGCACCTACTACATAGTTTTCCTAGACACCTAACAACCCTTAGAATGACAGCGATGTTGGAACGTTAACATTTGCTGTAAATTGAATATAATGCTGAAATTACAGTAAGACGATAATATGATTAACGAAATTCCCGGTGATTATTCACACATGTTCAAAGAGGAAAGTAAATAATTGAGAGCAATATTATCGACCATATTCCACAACAAATAGTGTATGTGTATATCAACTTGGCAATCGGGCTTTGCAACCCTGTCATAGTACATAACCGTAAGGTAATAACTGGTTACTGCACCTGAATTTCAAACAGGATTTCCAACACGTACGTGACTACTAAGTTGGAAGCAACGATTATTATTCATAAAGTTAGTGTTCTGGGTTAGAATTTCATTAGTAATCCACAGTTTTGTACCTCCTAATCAATATTTTCCCATAGATACACTATAACACCACTAAATAGTGAATATATTTATGTGGTTAATTCAAGCCACGTATTTCACCCAATCAGTCACCTTCAGTGAATATACAAAGGAAAATGAATACGAACTATTCATATCCTCCGATGGAAACTGCGAGACTGTAAGCCTGCGAATTGCATCTATAAACTTGGAAATTGTGTTGGCAGAGTATGAACTACAAAGAATTCGCTTCCCCACAACTTTCAAGGAAAAGAAAACAGAATAAATGGCGGCCACTACGTGATATATATCGTTAATATCTCACAGACCCGACATAACAGAAAAGGGACTAAAATGAATAATATGCAACAAAAATTCATGTGTTTGCTACACAAAATCTTCATGCGCAAATCAAATGAATTCAACCATTTTTTCACTCACTGCAAACTTCTATTTTTACTACTACAACCATATTTACAAAAAAACAATACTTTCAAAGACTTTCATACCATACACATATGGATCAAAAAACGAATGTAATTTAAGAAAAAAGCAGCACCAAATTATGCAGCTGAGATATATGCTAATCAACAAGCAATGAAACAGCAAAAATTGACATAGAAAAGCTCGTCATCTGAACAAACTCCTTATCCTATATTCAAAACCTTTAGAATCTATATCCTACCAACAAATCAACCAATTGCATCATACAAAAAATTTCAATCCAAAACCTTTAACCTTTCATGGGTGCCCTGGCACAGTAGCATTACTGCCAATAAAGAAGTTGATAAGCTTGCAGAAAAATATAATAGACTTACGTTTATCAACTAACGACTTCAGAAACGGAACCAAAACATGGCAAGAAACTGACAATAACTACCTGGGACAACATATGGAGAATACTATAGAGAAATTTGGAAAAACTGCTAACACAGACTGAAAATTGAGGAGGAGGAAATTGTCCTGTGCATAAGGAAGAACTCCATTAAGTTGCAGTTATATATGGAGAATAAAATAGAATAACACTCTATGTTAATAAAACAGAAAAAAGTAATCGTCAAGTGCGCGCCTACTGGTCAGGGAACGGTCAGAGCGCAAAGGCGGAAATGAGAAAAAAGAGTAAAGAAGAGGATTTCCCAGCCCTGAAATTCCCTAGACAAAAGAAGCATAAAACAAGCGCGGTAATCATACCTAAGCAAAAGAGCAAATTTTCCGCTGAAGTCCTCAAGAAAATGAGGGACATAAAACCGGACCTAGACAGGGAAAGTATTAAAGTAGGGCAGGTTAGGAAAATTCTATCAAGAGATACGATGCCAACATCCCCAAAAGGATGCAATAAGGTGGCGGAATTTAAAGAGATAAAGAGATAGACGGGACTGGATGAAGCATTTATAAAAGTACAGAGCCTTAGATCAGCTAGGAGGGTAAACACGCAGAGCACAACAGTAAGCATTCCAAGGAAAGATGCAAACAAGTTGGCATCCATGCCATATATCCTTATAGGATATAGTAAATGTAGCGTGAAGGAAAGTGTTCCTATACCCGTATGTCATAAGTGCCACCTGTAATTCAAATGCAAGATAGAAAAGGCCCATGTAGACTATGCGGTGAAAGGCACCTCGGTGCTTCAAGTGCACCGAAAACTATGAACATATGACGACGACGATGAAATAGCATGGTATTGGGAGTTAGTGGCCAAGACGAGAGGCGGAAGGCCTCAATAGATCCTCGAAATGATGATTAACAAACTCCAAACTAACGTGAGCCAAAAAAAGGACGCCCATAACGCCACATAATGGCAGGCGTACAGGTAAACCAAACAGGAAGGTAATCACAAACCAGACGGAATAGATTTATTATACTGTAGGCGGTCAGGACGCTGCGATTTAAATATTGAACAGCGACTAAAAGCTTTGCTTGGGCCGAGTTAGTTGTTACAGCAGCTCAAACTGTACTCTTATAGTAATCAATGTATCAAGGGTGTTAAAAGGACAATAATACCTAAGGTCAACAGTATACTTTCCAAGGGCCTCTGGCCCGAGGTGTGTACGTTGACCGTAGGCATTATTGTCTGTTCAACTCCCGTGGTGCCTTCAATGTTCAATGTCCGATTTTTGTACTATTTCAATCAAAATTTTTAGCAATGTATGTCCTGCCATTGTGATTTCTGTCACAGAAATTACTCTAGTTACTTGCTGTAATTGGGTATTATTTGTTACGTAATTACCCTGGAATCAGTATTATTATGACAACAATAATAAACTAGTTGGACAGTGAAGACCTTGCTTTGCTCATTGATTTAGGAGCAATTCTGAGATCAACTTAGTGGGAGGTTTTGCTCGCTGGAGACTTTAATGCAAAATACAGCATCTGGGGGTCACCAGTTACAGATAGAAGGGAAGCTGGTCCTATAGGTGATGCTGTGCTACGATCTCTCCATTAATGATAAAATAATATAACCTTCATTCTAAAAAAAAAAAATGGTCGCTTCTGCGTGTGAATAACCTGCTGGGAGAACTGACAGGATGCAGGATACATGTCAAGGAGGAAAGCTTCTCGAAATTAAAGAAATAGGGGGGACCGAAATGAGCCGGAAGGTAAGTACCCTAAATAATAATAGAGCAAAGAGAATAATAGCAGAATTGCCAGAACTAAAAACAGCTGAAGAGCTGCGAAAGAAATTGTTGAATATATGCGACGATACTATGAAACGTCAGGCAATAAACAATGAAAGGAAGAACAGAGAAGTCTACTGATGATCGGAAGAAACAGCCTAGGTAGTTGGAGAAAATATCAGAAGGTTATAAAAAAATTAATGACAGAGGATGTTACGACCTTGCGTTGGGACGAGAACAGGCAAGCCAGAAAAGCCCTGAGTCTGGGAATAAGCAAAGCTAAGAAAGCCTAGTTGGCTGACCTTATTGACACGGTAGGCTCCTACCCCTAGGGAAGGCCACACCAGTTGTATGTAAAGAGGACAGGGCTACAGGTGTGCCCTACACCAGACGAGAAAACTGTTGAGGCCAGTGAAGGAGAAGTTAATTACTTTCCTGAATCTAGTGTGTTTTAGATTCAAATATTTTGAATGAATCAAGACATCAATTTTGAAAAATATAAAAATAGACAATGTCAACGTGACTATGGGAAGTTACTTGTAAAACAAGGAATGTGAACAAGTATGTTGTCGATATATTAATTGAATGGAGTATAATAAAGTTTCAATACTCTGGGCGAAGAAGCAAGGCGTAATATGAAGGCTGCTTCAATTTCGGTGTCTTCGCTAGCAGAGAGGCAGTGGATTCTTTATCGTTGAGTCCACTGCATTGAGCTCAAGAAAGAAGAGTAAATTTGGTATAAAATTGGGAAGATTAAATTGGTGAAGAATTTAACCTTTTTGGAAAAACTATCAAAATTTTGGATTTGGATTGTTGGTAAATTGGTATCAAGCAAGAGATCAAGTCCAAATTCTAGATAAAAATGGTTATAAACTATTTTCCTCACTATAACCAAGTTTCTTTCTCTATCGTATCGTGAAAGTATTCAATATACAGTCCATTTTGAAATTTGGCTTATGTAATAAAAGCTACACTAGCAACTGTTGACAAAGTCGTAGAAAAACTTTGCCGAAATAACCCAGCGCATGACTGGGTGTTCACTTAAGTAGAGGAAATCCCAAAAGTCATAGAGAATGAAGACAATATCAATATTTGGAGAGCCCCAGGAAACTGACAAAATTGAGAATTGGCTACATATTCAAAAGAAAAGTTCCAATAACATGCAACATCAAGAACCAAGAAGAAAACACAATCAACCCCCACACTCAAAGAATGCCCTACAACAACAACGAACATAGACAGCTTGAGGAATCACCTGAAATCTATACAATTGTAACAAATTAAATGCTCCTTGTAAATAATAAGCCCAAGCATCAATAGTCCTGCTACTGAGGTACTCGGAAAATTATCAAAAAATTGAAGGAAAGCAACAAACAATAGATTCTTTTAACACTTTTTTACAGTCAAGGCAAGTTTACAAAATTGTAGCGAGTTGCGCAATGAATCTACAAGTTTACCTGAATATGCTTTAGTTTTGAACTTATGAAGACAATCTGCCAATAAGCTCTTAATATTTTGCGAGCTTACCTCACGTTTGGAAAAATGGCAGACTGTACGTAATTATTCGAAAATCTTTTTTTGTTGATTTAAATGAATTTTTCATTATCCATCAACGTCTAGTGAAGATTGGCTGTGAGAAATTGTTCCCTTTTTCTGACACGAGTGGCCGGTCTAAGTCCGGATTCAAGGAGTATTGGGATTTCGATTGATAAAATCAATACGTGCAGAGAAAACTGTGTACTTCTTTTCAAGCATATTGCGCGCACAAAAAAATGTGAGATTTAGTATTCTCAAAGTTTATATGAAAAAGGAGTGCAGATAAGGTGTCCCATTATAATTACTCTTGGAAACGATATTATTTTTCGCTGGAGTATCTCGAAAAATATACATCGAACAGAAGAATTAACAAGGGGAATGAGGAAGTCACGATTCTAGTCAAATTTTGATTACTGGGCGACCACTAGTAATATCGAATTAACATATCACAGCACTCTAAATATATTACAACTATTATTCTTCTCGTTTCAAATCAAAAGTCTTCTAGCCGAAACATCTTGAAAAATCTATCTTGAAGCAGGGAAAATGGATGGATATGTATTCTATCACATCTGTCAAAGTAGCTCGAGCGTACTATTTGTTTTTATGTCAACGTATTCTTTCATTTTGTAGTTACATTGAAAAATGTATAGTTTGATTAAAACTGACATCCTCGTACTTTGTGAAAGCAGATTTATGAAACACATATATACAGTGGAATATAATGGATGCAGCAAAGTTTATTATGATTGACTTTTATTGTCAGTCCAATTATATCCTTGATGGAACTGATACACTCTTCATATATATTTTAATACTAAACATGTAAAATTGAATGGAACAAATGTATCAAAATTACATGTTAACAACAAAACAATTTTGTAATTAGGATTATGGTATAAAAGTTCAGAAACTGAAGTAATGAATTACAGAAAACGCATTCTATATGCTTTGAAGCGAATAAAAAGATCCAACGATGAATAAAATTAGAATATTCACCATTCGTAATGTACAAAAAGATAGATCGCTGATAAATATGTCAATAAATCCGTTTTAATTCATTACACATAATATTATCTGCGTTAGTAGCAAAAGTTTGCACGTAATTTTATCGTAAAGCACCACGTTACAACATTATTAAAATAAATTGAAAAAGTTCATAATGTTCATTGGAATAGCGTTTATAAATTCATGAAGTTTCATCTAATCTGCACATCGATACAAAATGAGACAAGCATTAATAAAAAATGAATTAATTTTAATATAAAAAAAGGGCTTTCGAAGTCATGTTGATAATAATGGGAGATTTATTTGCCCTATTGATCAGATAGATTGATATTTAATGCATGAAATAAAATTTGCGGTTGAAACCGTGAGGGAGTATGGCCTATAATACACAAGACACACTAGTAATTTATTCGATTTTAAAAAGTACAAAAGAATTATGACCCATGAAATTTCAAATGAATCCTTTGTCAAGGTATTCTAGTATAAATGGAAATCTCTTTTCAATACAAACTATCCCGATCTTTCAGTATAAATCACAGTTACAGAGTCCTCACGTACAACAAATTGCTCAACTTCCTCGACTTTGTGCTTGGCTACACAATACTTCCAGCGACCTAAGCGCAACCTACATTTTACACAGAAACTCTTTATCTTTTCAGTTGATGCCACAACGACGTCCATCTGCTATGTATTGTCCAGTACACTTAGATCGTGAGCTTTAACCATTATTAGTCCGGACGTCATCAACAAAGATCTTTTTGTGTCTAGATTACGGAGCACGATCTCGATTTTTTATATTAGGTATACCAATTTCCATTTACCGGCAGCATTACCATAATCACTCTTGTCCGTTAACTTTGCTCTTTGTGGCAGATCATAATCACGACCACGAAGCATGACTCCCTTGCAGCTAGGTCCATACAGTAACATCATCACATCCGGCGAATCTTGTTCCGTGTTCCGGTCCCTGAAGACGGAAAACGACACATATCACAACCACGACTTGAATCCGGAGTGAGTATTTTGATCAACTATTTTAAAATGTCTAAACACTTCAAGTACTTGATTATCAAGAGGAAATTAGGTTTAGCTATCAAGAGAGCAGCTCCAAGTTGAGATAAAATTCTAATTAAAATAAATTTAATGAAACGCTTATTTGTTTTAATGCTATTTATCACAGTAACGACTATTGAATTAAAAAGTTAGAGCACCTCGCAGTGCAGTGCAATTTTCTGCCAATTAAGTTGCGAGATAAATAGATGCAGTTTAACTACGTCAATCTAATTCTCATTTTGTTATGTGCTGATGAAGAATTTATTATCGTCCTTTCAAAGATTTAGTATGAATTTGAGGATTGTTTGATTTGTGGTGATTACAAGCCACACATATATGCATCAACTAGTAAGGAGTAATACGCATCTGTGTGTCCATGACCGCATAGACTATCCACTCGATCAACTAGATTACAGTAATTAACAATAATTAATAGACAGTATCAAGAGATATTAGCAATCACCAATCAAGTAGAACACAGTGCTCACAGAGGATTTGCAAGATAAATTGAGGCAATAATGCAAATAATGACATCTTCGACAAACAAAATTTGTTTTTTGTTTGTTACTCAAACATTATTACAGAAGAAGCATCTCTAAAAATATTGCCAAATACTTTGACGGCAGTAACTGAGTAATTCCGACAGTGCAAATTAAAATCCGACACGTTCTCTCGCAGTTTGCTTACATCTTTTAGGGGAGTTTGAGCTTAACGTAATGAAACTGGGAGCAAAAGTTATGTTCCTGACATAATTAAGTTAATATTATGGAATAAATTAGAAATACGTATCATCTGCAAGTTTAATTACAAATGCTGAAAATCACAACTGGTAGATTATCTTAAATGTAAACAACTTCTTGGCGAATGTCGACGCGAACTCAATACTCATTTGAAATTGCGAGTCTGAATATTGAGGTTCATATTGCTTCACATCTTAGGGGGATGTTTATTTTCGTTTGGAAATGTAAATAACTGGAAATGGATTCATATGTTCCTCATTCCATGAGAAAAATTGGCATTGAAGCAATTTAGGGGTTTCTTTGAAGATACTGACTGATGAAAAACATTTCCTATAAAAAAGGAGAATAACACCTATTGACACCACAATAATCCAATAAAAGAGACAATGAAATATGCTTAGCCTGACGTTGTTTCTATATATTAATCAATTTATTGCTACATTTACATGCGTCTAATTTCTTGAGCAGACAATAGTTTACAGACCACTTGAATTAATTATCAGAAGAAAAATTATAAATTAAATTGCACGGATTACTGATTCACATGAGCATACACAATGTTTTCTTGTACTTATGATAATGAGTACAAGCCATGTGTACGGCTCTGAGTGTATTGTATAATTGATCTTGTCATAAGTGTACCATGTGTAAGTCTATTAGCACAACTCAGTTGAGACGATGCTGCACAAAAGAGTGCTGTTCCAAGTTATTTTCAATGGAGACATGAAACAATTAAACTATTATGACGAGAATCTATCACTTATTGATAAAACATGAGAAATTAGCATGGACGTAACCTTCATGAAACTTATTATGTCATAAATCGAGACCCAACTATTTGACAAAATATTTGTGGGGTCGCATTTGTAATGCACAAACTTTTGTTTTGGGGCACAATCATCCTACTTTTCCATGCCCTTCCAGTATAATTCAGTTGTAACAGCATTTCTGAACGCTGCATCGTCATTACTCAGTTTCATTATACCAAAATACAATCATGTTTATACATTTACAGATGATAGGCTCATGATGACAGTTTCAATGACGTACACATGGCTCGCCTTTCTGAATATTGAGATTCATATTGCTCCACATCTTTTTGATTCTTGTTCAGAAATGTAAATAACTGCAAATGAATTCATATATTTCACATTCCATAAAAAAAATTAGTATTGAAGCAATTGATGAGTTTCTTTGAAGATATTGATTGATAACGACTATTTTAATCACACCTATTGACACTTCTTCAACAATCCCATAGGAGAGGAAATAAAATATGCTCAACCTCACGTTGTTTTTATATATGATCCCGTATATCTTTTTTTGACACGTTCACGCACAATTTGTGTGGGAACCAATCAAAACTTGGCTTCGAGTTTCACAGCACTTTGGTATTCTGTTTTATTTTGGATTCTGATCTTATAAAACTTTACATTGATCAATTTATTGCTACATTTACATGTGCCTTACAGAACCAGAGTAATAGAACAATATTGTTGCTTTGAATATGAAATTTCTTGTGCATAAAAAAGTTGTAAATACACAACGTTTTCTTGTTCTTATGATAATGAGTACAAGCCATGTGTACAGCTCCAAGTGTATAATTGATCTTGTCGTCATAAGTGTACCATGTCTATTAGCACAGCTCAGTAAGACGATGCTGCGCATAAGAATGCTGTTCCAAGTTATTCATAATAAGGACATGAAATAATTGAACGATTATGTCAAGAATCTATCACTTATTGAAAAAAACATGGGCAATCAACATGAATGTGACCTTCATGAAACATATTATGTCATATATCGAAGCCCAACCATTTGACAAAATACTTGTGGGGTCACAACCATGATGCACAAACTATTGTTCCTGGCACAATCATCCAATTCAAATAGAGTAGCATTCTCTTGCGCAGCATCGTCTCAGTCTTATTACATCAAATATCCATGAAACATATTTTATCAAAACCCAACCATTCAACAAAATTTTTGTGGAGTCACGACTGTGATGCACATACTTTTTCTTTTTGATTCAATCATTCAGCCATCCCATATCTCAATTATATTTCACTCGAAACAGCCTTCTTGTGTGCAGCATTGTCTCTAATCAGTTTCATTGCATCAAAATACGATCATATTCATAGATACACATAGACCGCGGTATAGAACCCCTTTCTCCGAATTATTAATACCCTTTTAAAACTTTGTGAGTGACTTTATTTTGATGAGTCCGACAATTTTTTTATCTGCGAAAATCCTTGAAACTGCTGCATTCTCCATCGAACAGCCTAAAAAGACGTCGATTTTATGATTTATTCTTGATCAATGACATCACGTTCTTCTATGGTTTAATTGTGAGATAATAATAGCAAAAACACACATAATATTTTGTCTGACAAAAATATTGCAGCGTTCGGTCGTAGCCCCCATCTTCAACATGTCAAAATTACAAGTTTTATTGAATTATTAACATTCTGTTGGAATCCTCAGTACTATCAAACAAACATTAGTGAAGTTGAGTGGTGATATTGTCCGACAAAATTTTTGCTGCATATTTCCAGTCCGAAGCTTTGAAAATGTCAATTCTATGAGCTTGGTTTGCTGATTAACACTTGTCGGACAAAAGTCATACTCATAGGTGAGTATATTTCTTGATCAAACAATATATTGTCCGACAAGAATAGTGCGCCGTTTGGCCAGTCTGAAAATAAAAAGATAAGAAGTAGCGTTTTCTGTGTTTGTATGCGCACAATATTGAATCTACTTTCCAACCAAATTTTGTACATCTATTTGTAAGTTGAAAAAAAAATAAAGGATTTGAAGAAATATGTATATTGATATAAAATTGAACATACATTTTGAAGATATCATTATTATAGAGAAAGTGGAAAATTAGATGCAGATTTGAAACAAGAAACATAAAAACATGCTTAGAAAAATTGTTACAACATTAGAAAACTTATCAAAATGATATTTTTCATACGATTCTAAAATATTGATATCTCAAAAATTTTCAAGAATACTGGGAAAATTTGAAGTTCAGTTCTTATAATTTATATAAAGAATACATGCTTCGGAAGAAAATATTTTTTTTAAGCCAATATTCAATTTAATCAGTATCAGATTCGTCCGTTGATGAATTTTCACCATCTGCACGAAAGTCATATTCATTGTTTCAGTAGTGCTACTGTCATCCTCAATCTCATTATTATCTGAGTCTGTAATAGAATCTAAAATATATATTCAAATGAAGTGAAGTATATTTATGAACTGATAACAAGATCACATAGGGTCCGAATCACCAATTTCGATGACACTTGCAGATATGTTTCAAATATGGAAAAGATGGAAAACGTAAGTATAGAGACTATTGCCAGGTAGAAGAAGATTATTCTTTCTATCTTCTATGTAGAATATCACGGTATTTATCTCTAGAAATCGATTTCAACATATCATTAGTAAGAATTTGCGAAATGAGTTTTTTGAATTTTTTATGAATACGCAGCAGATATATTGTCGGACGATCATAACAATGTTTTCTGTACATCATTCCAAAGGCAGAAACATTTGAAATAAATGAGTGTTAATCAGCAAACCAAACTCATAGAATTAACATTTTCAGAGCTTCGGACTGGAAATATGCAGCAGAAATTTTATCGGACAATATCACCACTCAACTTCACTAATGTTTATTTGATAATACTGAGAATTCCAACAGAATGTTATTAATCCAACAAAACTTGTAATTTCGACATGTTGGAGATGGAAGTTACGCCGAACGCCGCAATATTTTTGTCGGACAAAATATTGTGTGTGTTTGCGCTATTATTATCTTACGATTAAACTATAAAAGAGAGTGATGTTATTGATCAAGAATAAATCATAGAATCGACGTCTTTTTAGGCTGTTCGATGGAGAATGCAGCAGTTTCAAAGATTTACGCAGATAAAAAAGTTGTCGGACTCATCAAAATGAAGCCACTCACAAAGTTTCAAAAGAGTGTTAATAATCCAGAGAGAGGGGTTCTGTATCGCGGTCCAACACAAATAATATTCAAACGAGGCGTTCGAGGAGAACCTAAAGTTTTTTTGTCTAAGATATATGCAAAACAAAAAAATAAGAAACATCTTGAAGTGGAGACTATAAGCTTCCTGAGGAAGACAATAGTTCTCGATAATTTCCGTCTCTTATCATAGAAAATTTGACCGAAAGTCAAAATTCCTAAAATTCTTACTAACTTTCATACAATTGGAGATATATACTATTAGAGGCATGAAAAAAATGAATCCTGGTCCATTTATCATCACCATACTTTCACTTTCAACGCAAAAATAATGAAAATGATGAACATTGTCTCTGTTTGATAAAACTAATGTTTTAAAATAATCATTTTCTACCGTAGCATTCATTCGACACCATTTTCATTTTTAAAACGATTTTTATTCATTTATATAAATCAGAAATTATTGCTTGCTTTTTTAGATGAAGTTGAAAATACACTTTATAAAGTGTAATAATTTAGAAATTGATACAACTTGATATATTCGAGTAATTTTTAATGAAAGAAATATATGAGAAAATGCATGTCCTTATTGAAGATACAAAATAAAGATGAAATCTTGGGCTTTGAGAGTATATTATGTACTTTTTGATCACGCATTCAGGTTATGGGCAAACATTGATTGGAAAATGGACGATTCTCACTGAAAAATATTCAGTCCTATCAGAATAACAAAACTGCCAGCTTCGAAACCTCTTTTGGATTTGATTTTCTGTTATTATTATAAAGAAAGATGTGGGAGAGCTTGTAATTGTGAATCAATAAATTTATTAAGCTCTGCAATATGTGGTTCTTGTTTAATAGGTGATGCTTAAAAAGAAGATCACCTAAAATTTCAGTGTTAGAGCAAGACAACGATGTTGAAGATGTTTGTATTGTCAAAGAATAAGACAATAAGTACAAATTTGAAAAAAAACTTTCATCACTTTTTCTATTTTTTTTTAAATACATCTTATTCTTTTGTTCATTTATTGGCAAATTTTGTACGGGCTCATCATATTTTGGAGCTATTCCATAAAATAAAAATCATTAGTAACCATTGATAGTACTTTGAGAATTCAAGAAGCGCTATTATTAAGAAAAGGTAGCATTTCAAATATAAATTGAAATGCAGAATCCTGCGAATGGAAAACAAATCGTATTAAAAGAACTCTGCTGGTGCTACACTTTCAGTTTGTTTTCTACGTGATTCGGATGATTAAAAGGATTTTACAAGTATCTGAAAAAGTGGAGATAAGTCTATCTTTTCAATAGTAACAGATCAATACTTTGATTTACAGGTATACAAATGAGTAATAATATGAATTTTTGTTCTATATACGAGATTAATGTTTCGAAACGTGATAAAAGCAGGGGAAATATATATTTTTCCAATAAGAATCCCGGTGGGGATTCTATTAACGCCTTGTCAGAAGCAATTACCTTGAACAGCTCAAAGATTGATGAAAATTAATGTGATCTGTACGTTAACTAAAGTTTTTTGGAAGGAACAAAACCATCAGTGAGAATAAGAAAAGAGCCACGTTTCTTTTTGTGTACTTTTTATCAGCTCTGTTATTATTTGGTTCAATGAACACATCTTTTGTTATTAATATCTTTGCTCAGAAAATTCTAACAAATGGAAAATAACGACAGTTAAATTCAATTCTTTGCAAATAATTGTATGGATACTTGCTCACGCCTTGAACAAAAGTTCGTTTTCGTCTTTGATCCTTGTTTTCTGGCATTTATCTTTAGCCCCTCTTCCTTTTCTTGCTGCAAGCGCGACAAACATTTGCTATAAGTTCTGTGTTGTACACAGTTCGAAAAACAACCGGAGTATTCGCCAACTTGGGTTTTATTGTTCCCTCTTGTTTCTAATCACTCTTATTTAAGACCCTGTGAAGTTGTAGGAAATAATGTAGATCTGTTTGTGCTCTGTCTTTGAACTTGTTCAACAACTAACGCCATTATTGGTTCCTCTATTTCAATACCAATACTTTTTGTATTTCTATATTCTGTTAGAGCAAACTTCCATGAATACAAAAAAAAATAGGGGAAGCAAAACTTTTTCTTTCTTCTTATCTTAGTCCATTATCTATTGTCCACAGTTCTATATAAACACGAGGCTGTATTTAGCACCCGGAAATTTCATCCGTTCATCTTAACAATGTCTTTGAGAAGGACTGAGCTTTTGTCAGCTGCTAATGACATAATACCTACTTGGAGATATATTTAAAGATAACCTAGCTCTATTATCCAAGACCTTGAGAGATCCTATATCAGTAATGTGATGTTTTTCCAGGTAAAGTTACATGAAGCAACAAAAGTTTTTCCAATATTTAATATGAAATAATAATACCAAGATTCTAGAGGCAATATTCCACCTGGTTCCAATTTATACATTTACATATCATTTGCGAGGGTCATTATAATAAATGAATTAAGAGTCCTACCTTATTTCACCGGTCAATACTACATGTACGGAACCCTGAATCACTCCACAAATCTTTAATAGTCAAATACCACTGATATTCAAGCTTTTAGGTTGAACTACACATAAATATCGCAGCTTACACTTTACATGTCCAGCAACTCCCATCTTGGTACAACAGCTAACAAGAATGAACGAAAAATTACATAATCAAATTTAATAGAATATTGATTCTAAACTTTTCATATATACGGGATGTATTCCAAATACGATTCAGAAAAATTGTACGGAATTAAATATATATTTTCCAACATGCCCATTTGGATAAAAATGTTTTCAAACTAGTAGCATCCCCAGTTTTTTATTTTAAATTAAATACTTTATTTTCCGTTTTACAATTTGATTTAGCGGTAAATTCTATATATGGAACAATGGAAATATTTGCTGCTGACCAATAATACTCGACGTGATCCAATTTTTTTTTTTCGCTGTTAATTGTGCACCTTATCTCAGAAAGAAGTCCGAATTAACATATTATAAAATAGCATTTCATAAGGATTTGTAGCTATAACACAATATATATATATATATATAAATTTGGAAATTTATTGGGTATTTCCGGTTCAGTTTTTCGGGCAATGGAATAAGTAGACTCTTTGAAGTTGTCTAGCTTTCGGTATATTTTTCATACCTTCATCAGGACACTACAAAATTAATGATAATGTAAAATACAAGAGAAATTCTAACATTTTACACTTACATCTTGTGAGGCTTCAAAAATCAGCCAGAATAATAATAATTATTATAATTCCAATCACCAACATGAATACAGTTAATACAAAAATAATTCAAAAGAAGAACCAGATTAAAAACTATGATAGAAATATAGTAAACAATTGTGAAGAAGTAATATACCTATATATATATATATATATATATATGATCAGTCAAAATATGATATAAATTAAACAATTTTTTGAAGAAAAATTTTCACACAAAATATTGTTTTCCAAAATTTTAAAATAAAAATTTTTTTTTCAGAATTTTTATTTCATAATTTTTAATCTGGCTCTTCGTCTTTTGAATTATTCTTGTATTAATTGTATTTATGTTGGTGATTGAAGTTATAATTATTATTATCAATCTGGCTGATTTTTGAAGCCTCACGAAATGTAAGTAAATAATGTTAGAATCGTTCTTGTATCTTACATTATCATTTTTATTGTAGTGTCCTGATGAAGGTATAAAAAATATACCGAGAGCTAGCTAGACAACTTCAAAGAGTCTACTTATTCCATTACCCGAAAAACTGAACCGGAAATACCCAATAAATTTCCCAATTCTACTCAATTGCGGTTACGATTACTTATATATATATATATATATATATATATATATATATATATATATATATATATATATATATATATATATATATATATATATATATATATATATATATCGATTGAGCTGAAATTTGGTAGGTGCATAGTATGTGGGGAGTAGACGTCAGCTGAGAAAGGATTTCACAACAGGGTTTATTTAAGGAGGAGTTTATATGGAAGTTATATGCTTCTACTGGTAGAGGCAATTAAATCCAAGAGTAAGGTAGACAATGTGAAAAAAATAAGTACCGCTGTATTATTTCTACGACAGGGCTGGAAAAAGACTATCTCTAAGAGTTCTACTGTTTTTGATATCCAGGACATAGATTGTATCAAAAGTTCAATGTTTTTAATGTGAATGTCATGACAAATATTACGATATGATTACTACAACAGAAATGGGTCAAGATTGTCAATAAAATATTGAAAAATACGAATTATGCTCAAATTTTTCAGATAAGTAGTTTGTGGGGAGCAAAGGTTATTGGAGAAAGGATTTTTCGACAGGGCCAAATGGAGGAGGTGTGAAACGGAATTAAAAGCTTGTATAGGAGTTCTATGTCACTGCTGCTGGAGAAATGGAATTTGATATTCAGGTGAACAATTCAAAAACAATATCCACCGTACTATTAATTTTTAGACAGAGATGGAATAAGGTGAGTCAAACCGGAGTCAAACAATCTGTGGAGGATTATTTTCTTTCTGATGTCAAGGGCTCAAATTGAATTGAAACATGCGAATTATCCTGGAACTTTGTAGGTAAATAGTTTATGGTGGGTGATAGAAAGACTTTCACGACAGGGATGAATCAAGTAGCCCAAACATGATTTCAAATTCACAAGCAAAACAAGCAAAAAATTCAGGGTTAATTTCCATCACAGCAACATAAATTTTTTGAATTTTTCGAGATTTTTTGCTATTTACCAAGATTTTCATAGTAATTAGGATATTAAGATTGTGAGAAAGACAATAATGACTGGGGTGAACAGTGTTCATTCCGAAGACCTTTGGCCCGAGGTGTGTACGTTGACCTTAGGCATTATTGTCTGTCCAACTCTCGTGGTGCTTTCAATGCTTAATGTCCGACTTTTGTTGTATTTTAATCAAAGTTTTTAGCAATGTATGTCCTGTCATAATGACTTATGTCAGAGAAATTACTCTAGTTTCCTGTTACTAGGAAACTTGATCATTATTTTTCAAAGGCATAAACCCCTCGGGTATTATTTGTTACGTAATTACCCTGAAATCAGTTTTATTATGACAGCAATAATAAACTAGTCGGACATTAAAGATATATAAGCCAAATAGGCTCAAGATTCAACAGATCAAACTACCTGAAAATCGTGATTGATCTATCAATCTAGCTCTATACAATTTATTTTATCACAATAACTGCAATTTTTTGCTATTTTCTGCAATTTTCAGGGGTTTTTTCGCAATTTACTTAGACTTTGAAAGGCTTATGGTTGAAAAAACTTCAGATTAGAATACATAAAAGTCATACTAGCTCTATGGTTCCATGAGTTTTTAACCTATCAAAACTGCTGATTTTTGCCGATTTTATGGTTTTTTGCAATTTATTTAAGATTTTGAGGACAAACGGGCAAAACTGATTTCAGATTCGGATTCAGCGCGTCGAAAAAAAAAGATAGGTAGGTCTGGCCAAGAGTACGGACCACTTTTTTTTGTGGGCCGGTGTAATTTGCAAAATGTCAAATGTCAAACACGCATTTTTTGAGATTAGGTCTGCCTTTATTCGTCCAGGTTAGTTTCCGAAACATCTATTATGATTGAGTTTGAACTTTCTATAGTTTTTGTTGGCGCTTGCAAAAAAATTTTTGACGTAGTAGCATCAATGTACAATAAGTGGCGCATGGATCGTGATTGTTTGTTCGCGCATCGTTCATACGAATAGGTTGAAACTTTGTTCAGTTGCTGCCGGCACTTAAGTCAAGATTTTTGATGTAGTATTATCAATGTCAAATTGAGTTGAAACATTTTACAGTGCTTATTGACCCTTGTGTTAGATTTTCTGATACGCACAAGTCGTATCAAGTAAGTGTTCGTTCGGGTATCGTTCATACGAATGGGTAGAGATTTTGAATATTCATGGTTGGCACTTCTGTGAAAGCTCACGACATAGTACCATTAAAGTATGCTTTGCACTGCAGTGTGGGTATTTCATACAATTAATATATTGTTATGTGGCTTAGACAATTCACAGTGAAAAATTCACGTCTTTATGCAGTCTAAATCCATTTAACTGACAGACCACACTCATACTGAGCCTCTGCACCGGAAGAGCTGAAATTTTGACACTGCATTCCTATAATAATATGGATAGCCACTAATTAAGAATTCTTCAAAATTTCATCTAATAAGTTTGTGTGGGAAATTATAATTTTTCGCGAGTATTATTGTGTTTGTATAGTTCTGAATTGGATCGATTTAGCTGAGAAAAGAGCAACAAAAAAATTCTATAGCCTATCTGTGGTTCAGTTTGGTGCTACAGTCAATGAATAATTTTATTCTTTTGATTACAAGGTTTGACTGGATGCTGTAATCAAGCATTCTTCTATTGGCTTGGTTTACCTGGATGTTGCAGTCGATTATAGTATTCTCAAGAGAATGTCAATGGGATTGATCAACCTTGAATTTGAAAAAAAAAGTATCCAGAGCACAATATATATATATATATATATATATATATATATATATATATATATATATATATATATATATATATATATATATATATATATATATATATATATATATATATATATATATATATATATACATATATATACATATATCTATGTTTCAGATTCATGTATTGTAATATATTTCAGCAGCTAGACGAAATTTCCATGTTCGTTGAATATTTTTAATATCCTCGCAAGCGACTGTTTGTCATTGTCAGAATACTGTCGTCCTCTACAAGTAACAAAAGATAAAATGAACTTTTAGAGCTAGAATTATCAATATTACATTCATCTCGACTGTGAAGTGCACCATGCGCGGAGCAAGACAAAATGCTAAGCGCCTCTTTGTGACGAATGCATTATAACTATTTCTGATTCACGTATGCAAAAATATAATAATGTACATGGACGTCATCATGCATGCAGATATTACAGTTGATGGAATATTGCAGCCAGACCCCTCGCCTATATTCCAATGAATAAAATTTCAATATAAATCTATTTTAATATATTTTTACTTTATATTAAAATACGATTGATTCTTGTAATTAAAATATATTTGTTCAATCCTATTATTGAAACATGTTATTTTTTTCTTGGATGCCAATCTTGAAACTGTTTGTTTTGTCAACTACAGTGATTCCTATGACAACGGGTGGGCGAAAGTAGTGAGTGTAATTACTTTCGTCCACTCACTCTTTCATAACGAAATAAAGAATAAACTACAATACATTTTATTACATGTATTTATTGATATGAAAATGAACTTCATAATTATTAAAAATTGAGTTACTTAAACAAGATATACCAGCAACTGAAAACTGATGAGACTTTGTAGTTATCGTAGTAACTTTTGTAATATCAACTTGAGTGCTATTTCTATTACTTTTTTTCTCTTCTTTGTTAATTATTTTCCTCGCACAATTTCATTATTATCTTGTTCCACTTTAGTGTCACAATTTATATTTGTAAAAATATCAGGACAAAACAATTTTAATATTTTTGACAGTTGCGGATGTTTATATTTACATGATCCATAACAACGCATCCGCCGCCTATGCTACTTTAAACTTTATACATGATCTTTGTTTAAGAAGTGTAATAGATTTTAATGTTTTAATGAATGTTTCAATAATAGGATTGAACAAAACGCTATACAGCACTCGTGAAGAAACGAATTCGCTCACTTGTGTGCCTTTGCACACTCGGCTAGCGCCTCGTGTACAAAACTGCCATCCGCGTGAGCAAAACTCATAGTTTCTTCACTTGTATTGTAATATACTATTACTGTATGGGATTTACTATGACATTGAAAGGAGTATGTGGCTTCAAAACATTCATCATTGAAGTTTTATAATGGTTTGATTGTTTTTATGCAACAATTGGGGTATAATGATAGTTAAGAATGAAGTAATTTGGATTGTAGTGAAGTACCAATCATGAAAGTTATGCATGTGCCTTTGGTCAACATTTGTCGACAAATTTATGTGGCAGTTTCAAAATTGTCGATTGGGGGCTTTTCACTGGCGTTTCAATAAATGTTTGTCTGTTTTCCGGTACCTACAATATGGATGAACTTGTCACAAACTCCGCTCACAAACAGCTGAATCGAAAGAAGTGAATTATGACATTGGATTTTTGACTCTACATTTTGCTCATGCTGAGCCAGCCCGTCGAACTTGTCACATTCGCTTGATATATTACTCTATATTCACGTCACTTTCTAATTTTCTTTTCATTTCTTTCTATTCCACACCGTTTGATTCTATTTGCTCCTTTTTATTGATTCCAGTTTCAATATTTCCTGATGATTTATGTACTGTAAGATTTGGGAATAATTCAAATCCGTTGCAGAACGATACCAGGTGCACAAATCAAACAAATCAATTATACCAGAAACTGGAACAAAATTCTCATACGGCACATATTTCTTCTTAAATGAATTGATAGATTGTACTATAAAGAAAGTATCCACAAAGGGCCATTTTTTTTCCCTCAATCAATAAAACAATACAAAAGCATTCAAATTGTAGTAAAAAGGCAATCACGTCCTTGTTATTCCTTTTGTACGTGCTCCAGCTTTTAAAAAACCTATTTGCTTCAAGTCACATTTAACTGGTGGGTTCAGAGGGGTCAGAGTAGGCCCTGACACAGCGTGAACAAAATGTGAAATATCTTCCTCATAAAATATTCCAATATGGATTGAATGTGCACAGCAGCGCACTTTACAAGAGCACACAATGACGACACGTACAAATATCTTAGCGGGAGGATATCTGGATATCTACTCGATCCACCAATAGCGAATAAACGTTGTAGAGTATGTGTGTGGGTGTGCCAATGTGTGCGCACGTGGATGCGAGAAGCTGGATAGCATTAAACATGAATATAAATTCATCGCACGCATTCGACAGAAAAATAGGAATAAAAATGATATGGAGATACTCCCGGAAGTATTATTTAACCTGCCTGCGAAAATTGAGTTCGATCACCCTTTTCATGAACCTCACTTACCTGCAATCAAAATTTTTACCATCCAAGAGTTATTCAAGGGGGGTGCTGTTAATATAATACAGATGAAAAAAGAACAATGGGGCAAAATCTAATTCTGTTTTTAGAAGCAATTCGCAAATACTTGTTTTTTCAGCCTGTTTCTCTTGACGAATTCAATTACAACGAGTAAAATTTTATCAAGGACGTTATACAAAGCTAAAGGTAACATCCAAAAAAATATTATCCTAAAATGTGATTATAAGGGGTAGGCAATCTAATTCAAGTCGAAACAATTCGGAAGGATGGTTTTGCACACAACTTCAGTTACAATGATGGCTTTATTATAAAAAAACTTGAACCATAGAAAATATTGCAAAAGTAGCTTCCTGCATGCACGGAAGTCCCAAATGATTGAATTGGATGAAAATTTGCTTCACTGCTGAAGAGTTTTTGTCACTGATTAGATTGTGATTGTGTTACAATTGGAGCTCCACTCGAATAACAAATACGTTACGAATCCTAATTTCAACACTCAAACTCTCACACAAAAGGGAAATGATGAAAATTTCAGCAGACAAACATATTTGTTGACTCATTTGAATTTAATCAAAACTTAATCATGAAAGAACTTCAGAGACGACCTTCCAAAACTTTATTGATATCAAACTTGAAGGAGCCCGTGTGCAATATGATTCGGAACTACTTCAAAAGATACGTATAATGTAGTTCCAAGAAAGTCATGAGTTACTCATCTACTCGATGAATTTCACTATTGAAAATTAAACTTCTGTGAACGTTGTGTGGGAAAATGGGTTTCTGTATTGATTTTAGGTACGGGAACCATAAATTATGATTCAAGTCTCAAAAAACTCTCTTGTTTTATTCGGAAACAGGGGAAGAAAACTCGCTAGCAATATCGTTAACTCGACAATATTTATGTTCCAATATTTCGTTAATTTTCGATGTAAATATCCGCTTACTGGATGATTTATAATTCTCATTCCTCGTACTTCATTATCACTTAATTATAAGAATTCTCTCCAGAGGTTTAATCAATATCCTCCAGCATTACTATGCAAGAAGTTCTTCTTACTTCGACTTCTATTTCGAAGAGAATTAATGTAATAAACTGCAGTTGCAATAAATTGGATGAATGTATCAAACTCACTCGTGCACAGTTCGAAGTGTTGAAAATTTGAATATTCATAAAGGTTATAATCAGAAGTGCTAATAAGTAGAGAGAATCATTTCGTATTCAAATGTGGAAAACATAGAAAACAACTATTTTGTAATGTTTGCTTTGATATAGAGGAACATTTACTTCAAGAGCTTGGTTATCCTTATATTATAGGTAATCAGGACTTGAATAATTTTTTGCATCACTGAATTTGATCGATCAATTTTTGAATAAATTATATTTATTGAGGGGTAAAAAAGTCATTCATGTTTATTGTATAATAAAAAAAAACAATATGCAAAATGAATTGAGCTGAATGGAACGTACTGTCCCAATTTGAAGCCAGAATACATACTTTTTAATATAAACTAATCACAAAATGAATAAATATCAATGAAAACCGCTGGTATCAGCAAAAACTTCCACTATATATTGGTTCATTTAATCCATTTGATTATAGGTACGGTTATTTCAAGGGGAATTCATGTTATTTCTAATAAATTGTGATAGCTTAAGGTGTTGTAGTCCTACCGACTGCGCCACTTTATGAATATTGATTCTTAATAAATTGAATTGCATGCTGATTTATTAGGAGCCTCAGAATTTGAGCTCGCAGAATGACACCATATAAGTCATTGATTGATCTAAGCTTTCATGAATGCACCACGAGATACCATTTGGATTTATTCTGTCATACTCAAAATTAATATTTTGTTGAAGGTACATTGCATTATTCATCATGAACTTGAACGAATTAAGGTTGTGGAAAACTGGGGTAACAGATCAAATACAATACATGAAAGCAATGCGAATGAAAATAAATTAATAATCGTGTCAAAAGTTAGTCCAAAGTTTCTTAAGAACATAACGAATGAAAACTTCTTGTGTGGTCCTATTTATAGCTGAATATTAGCAACAAACCATAGAGCACTTCCCAGCCCTATCAGCCTGTAATATATCTGTGTTCTCCTTTTTGTTTGCGAGATGGGTACCTACTCATGTGTGTACCGAGTCGCGTTGTTTTTAAGACGTTGCTATAAATTTCAGACTTATCGCTGGCCGGCACCCAATTCATGTTATTGTTCCCACTATGTCTAGCATTGCATCAGTTCTCGTACTACAAAGTTCGCATTTTGTAAACATGCCCTTAAGGGCGAAAGAAGAGGGCAAGAAATATGCCGCATTGAATTTCAAACAAGATGAGATACTCCAGGAAATATCAGATGGCGCAGTCGGTAGCCTCTTTCCTTGACAATTATCTGCATGATTTAATCACTGCATATCAAAATATCAATATGTAACAAAATAAAGAATATTAACAAGTACTAAATCCCATTTTCAAGTGAGATTCTTCCTATTTCATGTTTTTTAGTATGCCAACTCATGTATACCAAAACTAGAGGCAAGAGAAACACGAGAATGAAAATATTTGACAACAAAAGAACATTCCATAATGCAGAAGGCTTCAGCTGTCTGAAAGTTAAATTAATTCTCAGAAACAGCGACATACTAATTTTATGCTTCACGTGAAACATTTTTTCGCTTCACAAAAATGATATAATTCATTCCGCAGACATTTGGAATATCGTAAAATATGCTGGTATTCTCAATAAAATATCGAAAAACAGCAAGAAAGAGAATTATACTTTTCGCTTTGAAGTACAATCCCAACCATAAAAGAGGAGATAAAATATGCTCAGCCCCACGTTGTTTTTATATATGATCCCGTATATCTTTTTTTTGACACGTTTACGCACAATTTGTGTGGGAACCAATCAAGACTTGGCTTCGAGTTTCACAGCACTTCGGTATTCTGTTTCATTTTGGATTCTGAGCTCATGAAACTTCACATTAATCAATTTATTGCTACATTTACATGCGCCTTACAAAACCAGAGTGATAAAACATTATTGTTGCCTTGAATATGAAATTTCTTGTGCGGAGCAACAGTTTTCACACCACTTGAAATAATTATCAAAGAAAAAGTATATGAAATTTATAAATTATATTATTGTATAAATGATCTTGTCGTTATAAGTGTACCATGTGTTAGTCTATAAGCACATCTCAGTAGAGACGATGCTGCGCACAAGAGTGCTAGTCCAAGTTATTTAAAATGAAGACATGTAAAAATTGAATGATTGTGTCGAGAATCTATCATCCATCAATGAAACATGAGAAATTAATACGAAAATAATCTTCATGGAACAAATTATGTGGATAATCGGAGCCTAACCATTTAACAAAATATTTGAGGGGTCACAGCCGTAATGCACAAACTTTTGTTTTGGGGCACAATCATTCAAATATCCCATGCCCCCACAATACAATTTATTTGGGACAGCATTCTTGTACGCAGCATCGTCTGAGTTTTTTCAAATTAGAATACGATAATGTTTATAGAATTCAATGACGTACATCCATGAAAATATTGCGTACATTCATGTAAAACATCAAAAACCTGTAAATAAATTTAAAATTAGTCTGGAAAGGCTCAAGCCTTAATTCTGTAACCAATCTCATGGTAGAAATCCAAGGAGATAAATTACCAACCTATCTTTCATTCTTCTTGCAGTTTTTACATGAAACGAGACAATGATTGTAGGATGAATTTGAATGTAGTAGGGAATCATTCATGTGAATGACAAGAATGTTGCATGTCAGTATGAGAAGATTGATTGCTTCAAAGTTAAATGGCAAGGAAATGGAGTTCAATGCATATCATGTGATCAGAATCTCTTCTGTTCTACTCTTCCAGCCCCTACAACGACTGATTGCTTTTGAAACTCATTATTTGACATATAAACAAGTTCATCATCATCAATATTTTTGAATTTAATTGGTCATCCTTAGATTGAATGATTTAATTACTCTAATAATGTCAATAAAACCTACGTCAATTTAATTCAATAGCACAATTTCGTTGATTTTCAATTCTCAAATGCTACAAACAAACAACTGTATCTTGTTGGAAACGATGGAAGCTAGTACCAGTAAATTGCAAGCGAAACGCTTCTCTTTTCGTATCATGGATCGCATTGGCGACGATAAGCAAACAGCGGCGTTGGTATTTGAGATCTTCTAATCCAACGAAGACGGTGCTGTAATTTACTGCACACTTATTGCACCCCTCTGTTTGCTGAACAAAATATAACTCGAAGTCCTCACTTACCATTAATGCACGCTTTGTTTGTTACCTTCATCAAATTCTTTTCTATACAGGGTGTATTTCAAATGGATATTGTGAAGCAAAGTTCCTGCACTGACTTAATAAGAAAAAAAATCATTTAGGCTACTTCATGATAGCAGAAATAAAATATGATTATTCGCGGGATTGCATTTATTGGTATTAGCTATGAAATTATAAATAAGAGACGAACAAAAGCATAACGTTTAATACGTCAGTGTCAGAATGATGATTGTCAAAATAGATATCTTCCGTAGGTAGTGAATATGAATTTTCTAAATGAAAATCTGATAATATTGGTGGTGAATAATGGATGGTTCAATTTGATTTATTGTTTAAGATTGATGAAATCAAATAAAGCAACACTAACAATTGAATAATACAAAAACTTAAATCTAATATGAACTACAACAAACTCAAAATATTCTTGAATTCTCAAATTGTAATAGATGTTCAAACAATCCTCCGTTTTGTGCTAAACAATAACCCAATCTATTGTAGAAACTTTGCCGAATGTTTTTTAATTGCCTATTATTTATTTTTTGACATTCTTGTGTTATAGCATATTCAAGTTCTTCTATACTCTGGTATCTTCTTTTATAGACATTAGTTTTCGAATGACCCCAAAAAAAAAAATCGCACAGATTTAAATCAGGCGACCGTGCTGGCCAGTTAATTAGTCCTCTTCGTCCTATCTAGCTTCCAGGAAATGTTTGATTTAGATATTCCACAATTTCTGTTGTACTATGTGCAGGGCAGCCATCATGTTGAAATCACACATTTTCTTTATTTGTTTCAGCAATTTCTGGTCCAACTATATTCATTAACAAATTCAAATACGACTCCGAATTTATTCTTGTAATAAAGAACAAACCTATTATTTGATGTCCTAAAACTCCTGCCTATACATTTACAGTTCGTCGATATTGTGTCCGGGACTATATAACGTTATGTGGATTATTCTTGGACCAATACCGGTAATTATGACCATTGGGCTCGCCATTCATGGTAAATATGCATTCATCTGAGAATAAAATATTTCTTAAGAAGTCTCTATCATAATTTGACTTCTCCATCATTATTTCACAGAAGGATGCACGCACTTCAAAATCTCGTTCCAAAAATTGTTGATGATTATGAAATTTCGAAGGAATGAATTCATGTTTCTTAAGAATTCTATGAACCGTCATAAAATGAATATTCAGTTCCCTGGAAATTTCTCTTACACTTATTGTATGTTCTAGTTCTATGAAAGCAAGAACATTTTTCTCATTTTCATTGTAGTTCTCAATATTTTGTTCCTCTTTTTTGAAATTAAGTGTTCCTGTCTTCTCAAACTTGGCAATGAATCGTTGAATGGTAGACATCCCCGGAATATCATGATTTCGCCAAAGAGTACTAATATAATCACGAATTTGCCGTAAACTATTGCCAGAATAATACCATTTAATTATTTTCAGCTTTTCTTCATTTGAATAGTCATTCATTTTTGGGAATGACTTTTATATCGATCTTTCATTACAATATTACAATTTGTCAAAATGAATAATAATAATTTGACGTATAAAGCATTATGCTTCTGTTCGTCTCTTATTTCTGATTCCATGGCTTATACGATTAGCTGTAATTCTGTGAATTTCCAAATTCTATTTCTGCTGTTATGAGGCCGACAAAATTTTTTTTTTTATTGATTCAGATGCAGAAATTTCTGTTTTACTATATCCATTTGGAACTTTTTGTCTGAAATAATTAGGAGAGCAATAAACCCAATATTTCATTGACTTCATTCCTTTCTGTTGGGGCTTATTCTGTATATAATGTTTGTTTTTCCAATATTTATTCGAATACTAAAATTCCTCAAAAAAAAAAACAAATATAAAATGGAGTTATATATGGAGTAAACAAGCTCTCATTCAAGGCTTCAATGAAAAATATTTATTCTTTCAGCCGGAAATAAAAGGATTCAATTTTAGCTCAACTACGCTTGTTTGCTTGAAGCCTTTATTAACAAAAACTGAATTCGATGATATATGGAATTTACAAAAAGCACGCGATATAAAGTGAGGATGGAAATTGTGATGAGATACTTAAGAATAGCTCTTTTCTGTTCCATTGTTACTGAACAAGAAAATAAAAGAGACTGTACATATTTTGCCTTAGCTGCTGACTATCAAACTTTAAATTTTTAATATTTATCCTGTTTTTCATTAAATCTTCATGCAAAAACAAAGAGAAATTTTCCAGCAAAAGCATTATTGTAGAGTACATCGCACATTTACTTCTGTAAGTTTCGCATTTTGGACGCTGATATGTCGATCGATCGTGTCAGGTTCAAGCTCCACTATGTGCTTGGACACGTGTTACTCGCACGACAAGGTAATAACCATAAGCGTTGGCAACCCCTACAGTGCTTAACCGCAACCCAATGTGTGTGCCCTGTGGATGTGTATATGCCATCTATGCATGCGCCTACAATATCATTTTGGAGCAGAACCGCAATCATTGAGGTCAGAGTATTTGGAAACTGTTTCCAATGATGATTTCGATTACCTTCGAGTAGGATGTTTTTCCAATGCCAATGACAGGTTTGACGATATTATTGATATGAAACATTATTTCAATGTGGAAATGATTATTCCTCAACTATCTTTTTGTAAAGTGGCATTTCAAGAATTTCTGGGCTACTTTTTGGCAATATTTTCTTGTTCTCATGATAATAGTAACAAGCCATGTGTACAGCCCTTAGTGTACTGTAAAATGGATCTTGTTGTCATAAGTGTACCATGTATAAGTGTATTAGCACAACTTAGTAGAAACGATGCTGCGCACAATTATGCTATTCCAATTTATTCAAAACAAAGACATGGAGCAATTGAACGATTGTGTCAAAATATATCATTTATTAATAAAAAATGAGTAATTGACACGGAATAATCTTAATGAAAAATATTATGCTACACATCGAGACCTAACCATTTGACAAAATATTTGTTAAGTCAAAACAGTGATGCACAAACTTTTGTTTCTTGCACAATTGTCTAACCATCACATGATCTTATTATAATTCAGTTGGAACAGTATTTTTGTACACAGCATCGTCTCAGTTTCATTACATCAAAATACGATCATATTCGTAGATATAAAAATGATGACAAATTCAATAACGTTTACATGGCTTTCACCAATGTAAATATTCTCAAAACTCGATGATTCCTGATAAGTATGTCAAACTAACTTCGTGTTAGGTATTGTTTTATCATTCTATTTAGTCCTTGTTATTAATAATGCAAAGTCAAATTTACCTCTGGTTGTAATATACCAACTGATAATGACAAAATTATGTACGATATTGGGCATGACGATATGATCTTGTACAAGGGTTTGCTGATAACTTTGAAGACTCAACTTGTGAACATTCGGGGGACATCACTAAGACTAATCTTTCTGACTGATATTCAATACTTTGCTCCAGTTTAAATGTACGATTTCCAAGCCCCCTTCATGTTGAAGTTCTTGGGGAGCTTCCAAGGTTTCTATAAATATACCGTCTACACAGCGTATTCCTTTTTTCATTAAATTTGAACAATAAACGAACGTGCCGTCAAAGCGTCTGGCGGAGGAAAGCATCGTAAGCGTTAGTTGATTGTAGTTCCTGCTGCTGCTCCTCGCATCTGACGTAATCTTATTTTCTGCGCGATTTTATCGATAACATCACACACATTCAGCACACCCTTCACCCCGACCCCTCAATTCAGAGAAAGCATAATGATTCCACGACGAGGCCAATAACAAGCACCTAACAATCTTCCTACTTTTTCTATGAATAAAGGAGAAGAAGAAGAACAAGACTGAGAGTCCAATTTTTTATGTTCCTGTGGTAGATTAATGATAATACTCACTTTGAAAGAACGCCTGGACCGAGGATATCTTATCTACAAGTCTGCAGACTGAATTCCCTCAAGAATATTTCAAGAATTTTTTATATATGCCCAAATACACATATATTACAAAAAGAAAAATGTGACATATTCTGTTATCACGAAATACTTGTCAGAACACAAAATTCAACGTTTTATGACTAGAAATGTAATTGCATGGTCAAATAAATAACCGTAACAACTCTCATCATCATTACTTCAAATCCAGACATTGAGTAGTAATCGTTTAAAAGTTTACAGCCTCTCACACAACAAGTAAAACACCACAGCTTGTGAAACGGCACACTCAACAAAAACAACTAGAACGGCAGAAAAAGGAACAGCAATAGAACCAACAGAAGCTCTTTTATATAGAAGAGTTCACGATAGACCATCATCCTCTTAGCGGTATGAGGCTGGGTGCAATTTCTATTCAGCACATTTGCGCAAATACCCAAGTGCTGGACGACGGAGAAGCGATAGTGTATCGTATTTACAATTGGACAAAAGTAATGTGATATAAAGAGATCTACGAAAATATAAATACCATCTGATTTATGTCAGAAATTGTGTACAGCAACTATGTAATTCTCTAATAGTACAAGCATAACCAGACATCCGAGTCTCCAAGATTCCAGTCGATCAAAGTGTGGGGCGACAGCGGTGCCACCCACTGACCTGTGAATAGTTAAATCGAGCTGCAAATTTCCCTGCATTGTGAAGTGGTTAACAGAGGAGCTACGCTAGATGAACGCGGTGAATGCAAACCGGCTGTTATCGAAATCTTGGTTAACGACGAGAAATGATGCGATGGAACTGTGGTTGCTAGTTTGCTGGTTAAGCCCAACGACTTGGAATGATTGATTGGAGCAGTTTTGATTAATGATTCAAAATTAATTTCGAATACATCTTCGCATTTTTAAATTGATATCAATATTTTGAAATGTACGTACGAATATTGGCTTTCAATTGATAAACTCTAGCAGGTAGCTCAGGAATTAAGCCCTTGTTAATTATGAAAGAAAGTAAATAATAGTCATTATAATAAGCTAGCACAATGCCCTTCCTTTCAAAAGAAATATCTCTTGAAATACTTTGAGATTGATAAAAGCTTTGCCAGAGAAGATTACTTCAACCTTATACTTCTCGAAGAATAAGAATAAAATGATCCCAATTCACGAACTCTTTGTTTTGTGGTAGTATTGATTCACTGCAACAACTGATTGCATTCAAAGACATTGCTGTAATCAATTTACTTTTGTTTTGTATGATTGAACTCTCGAAAATATTGGAAGGAAAATTTGGCAAACTCCATTTGAGCCGTGTAGAAGGATTTGCCTTTCCTTAAATGCAAAACCCACTGGGCTGATTTCAAACTCACGTAATTTTATGGGAAGTGAGGACACTCTGCTTACTCGTAAAATTAAGTGAACCGGAAGAACTCGGGTAGGATAAAAAGAAGTTAAGGTATGCGGGTCGCTATAGGTAACCCGGTAACGGTAATAAACTCATTAAACGTAGTGCCTTTGTTCAGTTTGCTTGTCACGCACTAACATTCAGATTAGACAAACACTTTTTTCCTTTGAGTCTAACAAAATCAAGAGGTGAAATGATATTGTTTGTGATGGAGTTTCGAGCAGAACAAAACATTTGTTTCATTCCACTGAGGGGTTGAGTCCACGCATGCAGTTGAAAAACTGACTGCATGAAAAATTGTAGCTAGTGTCAACGCAGATATTGCGCAATGCGCTAAAATTTAACTTTAAAACGCTTTAATCCATCATAGGTCAGAAATGATGTTGAAAGATTGAATAAGCAGAGTCCTGTAATTCAGGTATCCTCTCCCATTGACATCTGCTAACTTTATGAATAAAACATCAAACTTATGTTTCAAGATCAAAGTTTTATCATCATCAATATTTCATATATGATATTAGATTCCGAAAACATGTACTTGTGTTTTTTGGATCCTCCACAGAATATTGAATGAACAAATTTAAAGCTAGAACTAAAACAAGATACGATTCTTCCGGTGAGGAACTCTCAAGGGAGGTCGTACATTTTGGTCCAGCTTTGTTCTTGAAGGAGCAAAAAATAAAAAGGTAGCAAACAAGAATCCTTTGCTTACGTATTTATGAACTTCACACTCCTAGTGATATTTATAGTACAGTAAAATACCAATTTGGTAACAAAATTATCTGCGTCATGAATATAGATTCGTATCAGGTAAGTTATTTTGTCATTAGAACTAGATCATTCATTTTAATAAAAGCGTGAAAATACAGCGTTTAGTAATCAAGTAGTTTTGTTTTATTTATCTTGAAGTATTCTCAATTAAGTAGAATACGGAATAATTGATTTGACAATTAGTCACTTCTTCATCCTCCTAATAAAAGGAAAAAGATTGAATGAACTGCAAACTGAATATTAATTCGATGAATAATCGATAAAACATTTTCACAATTCGTTGATGCGCACAAATCTATTCATCCACTGGAGCTAAATATTTGTTATGATAGTAGTTCTGCCTGAAACTTTCCGTTCGTAAGCAGTTAACATTATTTGCGATCTGTTTTAAATGCAAAAGACTTTATTAATTACATTTTAATTACATACCATTAATGAAAATTCACCTCCAAGTTTTAATTTACTTTCAATTACAAAAAGGATGGATAAGCCTTCATCCAGAGTTCCCCTGACAAGATTAACTCTTTCTTTGAGGTCAGCCAAATGGTTTTGTGGTGTTGCCTTAAAATAGAAGGCAATTATATCAAAACGAATCTTACGTATGCTGTTGGTGGCCGGGCATCATTTATTTTACACATTTAATAATGTCATTCCGACAACTGCGAACGCTTTTGTATTAAATACTCCCTGGAAATTTACTCCCAAGCATCTCATTAAGTGCAGAAAAAGATATTACTCTTCATTTATCATTGAAGGAATGTTTAAAGTTAGAATATTTGACATGAAACATCTTTGTGGGAATTGGCAATTCAAAACCGTTTGTGGAAGTACCACAAGAAGAATAAGAAAAGTTTGGTACAATAATTATTTGATAGTACCTTGAACATATATATGAACAAATAAATTTCAATTTGAAGTTATAATTTGCATGTGAACATACGGTCATATTACAACTGCCTGACGAGAAACTGGAAAATTTTACACTAATAAATATGACTGAAGATTTGAGAATTGATATTTTGATATTGATCATACTAAATTGGGGTGCTACATTCCCTATCTCTTGATGTACTCTCTCAATTTCTTCAAAATAATAAATTTCCTATCACTCACACAACTTCAGCAGTCTTATTCCTCAACAAAGTAATTATAATGCACCTTTAATTGATGATAATATTTCAGAAAGATTGTAAGACAGAATCCCTTGAAGTTTATTCTAAGGTATGGGATCATAACCACTTCACTGGAGTCGACAGTGGAGCAGAACATCAATTTTGTAGTTTGAATTATGAAAATCACATACTATTGCAGATCTATTTCATAACCTTAGTAACAACGACACGCTTCTCATTATTAATAACATTGCCGAAAGACTGCCTAATGAAGCTTCTCGGGGATAATTCAAAAGTTTGTTATCATAGCCATTTCACAAGTGTGTTCTGTGCTCTCCAATCAAAGTAGCTATGATGCGCTTCTTATTATCAATTACATTGGCGAAATTTATCTGAAAGTTTGAAATCATGATGATTCGACTGGCGTCAATCGTATAGCAGCACTTAAATTATGGAAGTCACATTTAACTCCGGTTGTATTTCATGACCTAAGTAGCTACGATGCACATTTCATTATCAATTACATCAGCGGAAGGCTGTCTGTAATGATTTCTTGAAGTTGATTCAAAAGTTTCTGACCATTATAATTCCACTCAAGCCTACAGTGGAGTGGTATATCATTCTCGTGATTCAAATTTTGAAAAATTATTCCTGATAACATTGCCGAAAATCTGCCCGATTGAGATCCTCGAGAGTAATTCAAAAGTTTGTTATCATAGCCACTTTACTGGTTTGTTTTGTGCTCTCCAATCAAAGTAACTATGATGCGCTTCTTATTATCATACATTGGCGAGATTCTTCTGAAAGTTTGAAATCATAATGATTTGACTGGCATCAATCGTATAGCAGCATTTAAATTATGGAAATCACATGTAACTCCACTTGTATTTCATGACCTAAGTAGCTACGATGCACATTTCATTATCAATTACATCGGCGGAAGGCTGTCTGTAATGATGTCTCGAAGTTGAATCAAAAGTTTCTGACCATAATAATTCCACTCGAGCCTACAGTGGAGTGGTATATCATTCTCGTAATTCAAATTTTCAAAAATTATTCTTAATAACATTTCCGAGCAACTGCCTGATTGAGATCCTCGAGAGTAATTCAATAGTATGTTATCATAGCCACTTTACTGGCGTGTTTTGTGCTCTCCAATCAAAGTAACTATGATGCGCTTCTTATCATCAATTACATTGGCAAGATTCTTCTGAAAGTTTGGAATCATAATGATTTGACTGGCATCAATCGTATAGCAGCATTTAAATTATGGAAATCACATTCAACTATGGTTGTATTTCATGACCTAAGTAGCTACGATGCACATTTCATTATCAATTACATCGGCGGAAGGCTGTCTGTGATGATTTCTCGGAGTTGATTCAAAAGTTTCTGACCATAATAATTCCACTCGAGCCTACAGTGGAGTGGTATATCATTCTCGTAATTCAAATTTTCAAAAATTATTCTTAATAACATTTCCGAGCAACTGCCTGATTGAGATCCTCGAGAGTAATTCAATAGTATGTTATCATAGCCACTTTACTGGCGTGTTTTGTGCTCTCCAATCAAAGTAACTATGATGCGCTTCTTATCATCAATTACATTGGCAAGATTCTTCTGAAAGTTTGGAATCATAATGATTTGACTGGCATCAATCGTATAGCAGCATTTAAATTATGGAAATCACATTCAACTATGGTTGTATTTCATGACCTAAGTAGCTACGATGCACATTTCATTATCAATTACATCGGCGGAAGGCTGTCTGTGATGATTTCTCGGAGTTGATTCAAAAGTTTCTGACCATAATAATTCCACTCGAGCCTACAGTGGAGTGGTATATCATTCTCGTAATTCAAATTTTCAAAAATTATTCTTAATAACATTTCCGAGCAACTGCCTGATTGAGATCCTCGAGAGTAATTCAATAGTATGTTATCATAGCCACTTCACTGGTGTGTTTTGTGCTCTCCAATCAAAGTAACTATGATGCGCTTCTTATTATCAATTACATTGGCGAGATTCTTCTGGAAGTTTGGAATCATAATGATTTGACTAGCATCAATAGCGGCATTTAAATTATGGAAATCACATTAAACTGCGGTTGTATTTTATAACCTAAGTAGCTACGATGCACATTTCATTATCAATTACATCGGCGGAAGGCTGTCTGTAATGATTTCTCGAAGTTGATTCAAAAGTTTCTGACCATAATAATTGCATTCAAGCCTACAGTGGAGTTGTATATCATTCTCGTAACTCGAATTTTGGAAAATTATTCTCAATAACATTGCCGAAAATCTGCCTGATTGAGATCCTCGAGAGTAATTCAAAAGTTTGTTGTCATAGCCACTTCACTGGTGTGTTTTATGCTCTCCAATCAAAGTAACTATGATGCGCTTCTTATTATGAATCACATCGGCAAGATACATCTAGAAGTTAGGGATCATAAGCATTTGACTGGCATCTATCGTGAAGCAGCATTTGAATTATGGAAATCATATATAACTCTGGTCGTATTTCATAGCCTAAATAGCTACGATGCACATTTCATCATCAATTACATTGGCGAAAGGCTGTCTGTAGAGATTTCTCGAGGATGATTCTTAGGTTTCTGATCATGATAATTCCACTCGAGCCTACAGTGCAGAGGTATATCATTCTCGTGATTCGAATTTTGAAAAATTATTTCTAAAATATCAAGCAAGACATAGCAAAAATTTTGTGAAGATGAAAACTTAAGACATATGAAAATTGACTTAATGAAAAAGGATTAGCAGTATGATATAATGATTGAGTTTATAAGTCTATTTTACCACAGTAACAACATCATACTGGTCATGACTTCTTTCAGTGTCACCTTTATTCATCAAAGTTTCTATTTTATAACCAATTCAATAATCTCTACAGATTCTATATAATAGAATCAATGGTGAAGTTGAACGTCTTGGAGTGGAATATCGACCTGCTATTAAATTAAATTGAAATTGAAAGACAGAGAGCTCCAGAAATTATGCTCTACAAATGGATCCTACATTTGCGACAGCTTCAGATTAAATATATGCGGTTTAAATGTCTTCGGGGTTTTAAATGCTTTGCTATAATTTATATGAAGTAGGTACATTAGAAGAAAGATATTCTTCGCATGAATGGAATTGCGAGTCGTTAATCAAAAGGGAAAATGCTGCTCGCTTGTAATAAACCCAAGTGCGTAAGTTTGTAAGGCTGGGGGAGTAGTAAAACTAATTTGTGAAACTCACATGCAAATGTATTACTGATGTTTGTCACTATTTAGCTACGTAACTAATGCGGAAGTTATGTTACTGAACAATAATAATGAATAAGTATATCATTTATTGATTTTAGCATGGATATTAACGTCAGATATGGAAGCAACATAACTTTATCGACTAGACTATAAATCATATTTTAATTACGTTGTCATATCAGTGTTATCACATTTTTCCAATTCATCTTATGAGTGACTTGAATTCAATTTCGTGGTGCTGTTAAAAATGATTGGTAGCATTACAAATTAAAGAGCTTCGTAACGACAGAACGTTATCAGCAGGAGAAAAGGTTAGTAGCCTGAGCTTGCATAACCCCTTAATCATTTATATCCATTCTTGGAGAAAATGCCCATATTATAATGGTCAAAACAATTCTGATGTCAAACAGTTGTAGTGTACGCACAATATGGAACAGAAAGGAGGTTTGTGCTCAAGCGAAAATGAAAACCATTTCAAACATAAAATTTGAATATAAATACAAAAATTATCATCTTTTTCCAACTGCCCCTTTTTTGCTTACTCTGCATCAACATAATTTTATTTTTAAAGCCTCTATCAATGTGCCAGCTATCCTACAACCCCCAGCATAATAAGTGGAATATCGATTTATCTCAAAGTTAAACCATTACGAATTCCATGAGAGTAGGGTAAGGAAAAAAGAATGTACTAGTACTAGAATGAACCTGGGAAGTGAATGCCACGTATGCTGTTTAAGTGGTGTATTTGAAAATTAACGGTGCTGGCAAACAGCATACGTTAAAGTTAGTACAACAGTTCTAAAACTTTTACTGGTACGTGCTCGAACTACATAGCAAGCTGTCATAATCAGAGATTCTGTTCTACGCTGTTGGCAGCACTGAAACTCACCAACTTCCAGATTGGTCGGAGCGTATTATCCCATCTGTTATGGTGAACAAACTTTCTTAGTCCCGTACCTTGCATCCGGACGTTTTATTGTAATCAACACTCAAATCGACATGAAGATCGGTGAGTCACAGCAAAATCATGAGGTCACAATGATAAAAGAATAAATACGAGGGGATTCACATAGAGAACAAGATGTAATGAAAGTAATTCATCTAGAAGGAAGAACGCAGCGAACTGTAATGGAATGGTGAATTATTCAAAAATTACTCCCATGAAACATAGATAAAGGACTAGATGTAATTAACAACTCTCTGAGTGAGCTTTGCTCTAATTCAAGGATAGTCGTAGATGATTCTACAAAATTAATTTCCAGCACTGTTATTCCATAAATAACCCAAATTAAAAAAAAAAATACCATTGTAATCATAATTCTACTTTTGAATTTGACAATCGAACTTTCTAATTCGAATAACTCCACCTTCAAATAAAGATTGTTTGAATATCAATTAGCATATCCATTTCATCAGAATTTAAATGAAGATGAATAAACATGGACAGAACAAAAGGTGTAACTTCCGTTTAAGTACGAAGATGGTAATGGCGGAAAAAATAATGGAAAAACTTGCATGACATAAAAATTAAATTTAAATAGGAGAAAAGTATAAACCGTGCCAACAAAATAATGTTTGTGTATGGAATATTCTTCACCGGTGCTTTTCAAACGATTTAACTTGCGACCTCGTTAATTTCTTTAAGCTTTGAGATTCTGAGCTTTTGTAAAACGGTTGGACTTGGACACTAATATCCATAAGTATAATATCTCTTTAAATTCAAAATATGAACTCTGGGGATTATATTCAACTGGCCTGTGGCTTCAATTTAGCAATTAATTATGCTGCGGAGGTCTCAAGCTCTTGAGTGGAGTTTATTCATGTTTTTTTTTTTACTTGAATAATTCCAAAAGAACACTTCATTATTCAACCATTAGCAAATAGATGTCAGTCACTTTCATTCATCTTCAGTAGAGTTTGATAATTTTTATTCAAGATTCAACAGTTTAATCCCGATTATATTAATTGAGGTGAACACATACACCAGCCGAGCGTGACGGTAAATTTTCAGGCTTGTGACCTCTCTATAACCCCTTCTGAGTCGACCCTGGCTAGCTCTGTGAAGGTGCGGTCCACATATTGATAAAGGGCTTCCTTTTTCATTTGAATTGGGCGCCAGGCGCCTAAGTGCATTCTGGGCAGCCAAACCCAGACGGGAAGGAAGAGGAATCGTGGACATAATAGTATTCAATAATGACAGTCGGCCCGGTATTAATCGGGCACAAAATTCTCTCCAAGACACTCTTTTAAATGACCGTTTACAAGACCTCCAAACAGTTAAATACAGATTTTTACTCAAGTGATTAATTAGTGACTTAAGGAATATCGCATCTCGACCTCATTTGGATAATTCTCCAGCCAAACATACACAAATGACGGAAGGGTTGCCTGAGGCGCAAAAAATAAATGGTGATGAAGAAATCCATCAGGCGGCAGTACGCCAAGACAGCTGTCAGAATAAACATAACACGGACGAGATCAATAGGACAAAACGGGGCTAATTGAAATCACAGTGACTTTAATAATAATAATAATAATAATAATAATAATGTTTATTCACTTGATGCATAATACATATGTGGACGTCAGACAAAATAATTCAAAGATTTTTTTTTTTATTCCACAAATACTCATCTAATGTATAAAAACAATGTTGTATCAAAAATTGCTTAGGTTTTGTTTTAAAAACAGGTAAAGTTTTGCATAGCTTGATATTGTCAGGTAATTTATTAAAAATATCCACACCCATGAAGTCAGGAGAATTTTTAGTACATGCGTATTTTGCAAAAGGTTTGTAGAGCTTGCACTTATTTCGTGTATCTCTGTTGTGAATGTCCCTATTCATTTTAAATTTATCTCTATTTTGGAATATATACACACTTAGTTCAAATATATCAAGACCAACCAGCGTCATGATATTAAAATCTTGAAAAAGAGTTTTGCAGGATTGTTGACTGGAAACGCCATCTAATAATTCTTTTTTGAGAAATAAAAACTTTAGAGGCATGAGAGGAGCTTCCCCAAAAACGGATACCATACCGAAGTTTAGCTTCGATGGTTGCGTGGTAGAACATAAGTATGTGATCTAAATTCAATAAACTTTTTAAATATCTTACTTGGAAGCAGAGTTTACTCATGCTTGCTGCTAATTGTTCGCAGTGATTTTTACCGTTAAGATTCTTATCTAACATAAAACCAAGAATTTTAGAACTATCTACACTTTGAATTAACTGATTATCAAAGTTTATCTCTAAATTTCTGGTGTTTTTATTATGGAAGCGTATATATGTAGTTTTACTATAATTTAAAATTAATGAATTTGTTATGCACCAATTCTTAATTTTTAGTATACTATCAGTACAAAGCTTGGATAAAATATCATTTTCCTTGCTAGATATAAGAAGGGAAACATCATCTGCAAACATAGTAGTGAAACCGTAACTTTTCATGATTTCAAAAAGATCATTTGTGTATAAAATAAACAGAAAGGGTGCTAGAACTGTTCCTTGTGGAGTTCCAATTTCTAAAGTTAGTTTATCAGATTTTATGTTTTTACCCGATTCATCAACCAAATTCACATATTGTTGTCTATTAGTTAAGAACGATTTTATCCATTTCAAGGGTGTTACTCTAATGCCCATTGATTCTAATTTAGTTATGAGAATACTGTGATTTACGCAATCAAAGGCTTTACTCAAATCGCAAAAGAAGCCAACAGGTTGCTCATTTAGTTCAAGATGAGAAAGAATTTTATTAACTATATTTTGTATTGCATCATAAGTTGACCTATTCCGACGGAAACCAAATTGATTTTCATTGATAATTTTATTTTGCTCTAGAAAATTCTGTAGTCTTTCTAAAAAACAATATTCAAAAATTTTTGAAAATATTGAAGTTACTGAAATTGGTCTGTAATTATCAGCAATGAGCTTATCATTTCTTTTGTGTAAAGGAATTATTTTAGACAACTTCAATTTATCAGGAAAACAACCAGATTGAAAGGAAAGGTTAACCAAGTAATTTAAAGGTTTTATCATAGACTCAAGCCAACTTTTAATCAAAAAGCTCGGAATTTCATCAGGGCCAGACGATTTTTTGTTTCTTAATCTAAGTTTTAACAAATTCAACAATTCGGTCTCACAAAAGGGAAACAAGAACATATTGTTCATATTATCGCTAAAATTACAGCCTCTATCCTCTAGTGTCGGTAGTCATGGTATTTTCATTAATATTGTCTACAAGGTTTAGTGGTGCCTCTTTGAAGAAATTATTAAAAATATTAGCGATTCAAACTTATCATTCACTAGTGTGTCTTCTACTTTTAATTTGATATCACAATTTTTGTTTTGTTTCATAGAATCATTAATAACGTCCCAAGCTTTTTTTGTTATGTTATCACTAGAAAATATTTTTTTGTTGTAATATTGCTTTTTAGTGTCACTTATCAAATTAATATGCTGTCTTTTTTTTATCTTTGTATATGTTTAATAGTAGAGGATATTCTTTTGTCATAATAAACAATGACCTTAACTCAGAACTCGATTTTTTAATCCGTTTATTGATCCATTCACATCCAGATCTACTGCGTGAATATTTTATAATCGGAAAATTTGATTCAAAATAATACAAAAATGTTTTATGAAACCAATTAAAAGCATCATCTAGATTTGGATATGTATACATCTCATTCCAATCTTCATTATTAATATCATTAGCAAAAGTTTCCATGTTTTGACAGCTAAAACTTCGACCTGATCTCATGGGTAAGGGATTTCCTTTAGCGCGAGATATACCACTACAAAATAGCACAGTTTTGTGATCTGATATCACGTTCTCTGCAACACAGCTATGTGAATCAATTACATTAGTATATATATGATCCAGTAAAGAAGAATTTTGAGTTGGCTCAGTTACAATGTTCTTTAAATTGAAGGTATTAAGCAAATAGCATAAAGCATTGTAGTCGGTAATGTCCCTTGATATATCAATATTGAAATCACCTGTTGAAATTATTTTATAACCAGGTTTAAAAATAGAGTCCATAACTTTACTCAGACAATTTGCAAAGATTTCGAAAGTTGCTGCACATGGAGACCTATAACAGTTTAAAATTATTACTGTTGTGGAGGCATCTGGTGACCAACGTAAAGCACAGATTTCAAATGATTTGTCGAGGCAGTAATGAGTCAAATCAATCGAACAGACCTCAAGATATTCACGACTCCAGATACCTACACCACCTCCTTTAAAAGATGTCCTGCAATAGTTTGCTGCAAGTTTAAAATTATTGAATGAAAAATTATGAATAACAGAGCTTTTTGCCCAAGTCTCAGTCAAACAAATGAATTTAACCTTATTCTGTTTCGAGATATATTCACTTTCGATTAAGCTGATTTTTGCTGGCGTTAAGGCCTGACAATTAAGAAGAATTAAGTCATATTTCACTTTGTCGTCGATTACTTCAATTTTCTTTTCTTTTCTTTTTACAGGTAACCAATAACAGTTTTTTATGAATATGAGGATGTAATGAATGACTTGAAAGTAGAACGAAACAGCCTGCCATTTATTGGGCAGTATTATCTGCCAATAGGCTTTTAGTTGATTTTGCCAACTTGGATTACGTTCGAGAAAATGGCAGACAGTAGAATGTCTAATTTCTGTATACAACTCACTCAAAATGTTGAATTGGAGGATACGTGGCAATTCGCGCCAACTAAAATAATCTTTCTATATGCTTTCTACGATGCTAACGACCGAAAGAATTAAGTGAATATTGTCACAAACCGCAAGTTACAAATAAAACCTTACCCAACTTCGCATCTATTGTGGTATTATTAAACCACAGATGATTGGACCCAGTCAGATGACTTTATTCTCCCAACCACATTTTATTCCTGTCCCAAGAAGAGAGTTTACAAATATTGGAATTCGGCGTTTAAGTGTTCAACTTCATTTGAAACGGCTATTATAAAAAAACTTGTCCCTATTAGCAATATTTTGATTTGCAAGCTAGCTGTGGTACAGATGTTGTATATAAAGGGAGCCCGTTCCAAAACGGCCTGTTCCGAAATATTATTACTGATTGGATTGAGTGTTGGAGTAATTGGTAAACAAGCTTTCAACACAGGAATATAAAAATCAGCCTATGAGGAAATCATCCCAATGACGCGTCGTATTAGAAGCGGAAAGCCGAATTAAAAAATGATGAATCAATAAAAGGCTCGGGTTAAAGAAAGAAGTGCTCGGTACCTGAAACTATTCATCCGAAAGCGTCACCAGGTGGAGTGAAAAAGAGGCAGAAGACTAGACTAAACACAGTCACATATTTTTGCTCTACATGGCGTTTTTCCATGCGCAATTCTGTGAGTGTAACAACAGAAAAAGACTTTCTCGCTCCATCCACAACCAAAACAAGTATTGATAATGAGGGATGCATTAATTACAAGCCTCTATCATCAATAACCAAGGATGATCCTATTGAATATGTAATTCCAGCGAAAAGTATATAGATTTGTCTCAAACTATGTTATATCTGGATGCAAAAATTATAAAATCTGACGGCACACAGCTACCGATACGGATAATAGTCCAGTCAAGTTAGTCCTAAAAATACGGGTGCGCTTGCATAAATTCTCAAGAAGCTGAAAATTGGCATGAATGTTAGGGATACCATTATGATGAAGTTGTGGAAAGTCCCCATCGATCCCATGTGTGCAAAATATTCTATGCGAGGTCAAAGTTCGTAGAAGTGGGTTTCTCAAATTGTTCAACGAAATTGTCAGTTTTATGATCGAAATAGCTTAGAGAAAAATTATGAATCTTCCAATTCTCTACAAAAATAGTCCTCTCACTTTTTTTCTTACGATTTGCCATTACTGAGAAAAAGCCATTCTAAAGTTATTTTTCCAATAATATGCATGACTACGCTGCCTATGTTCATTATAGACGTATAATATAAATAAAACTATTGGTCTGCGTGACTAGTACTTATACATTGATATTGAATGATAATTCTAAAAATATGAAATGAAAAGAGACCTAGTCCCTCATTTTATGTGGCCATGTAGCCTTAAGCAACATCTGTCTTCTGTTTAATTGTCAACGTGGCAGTGTTCGTCTATTACTTACTTTAAATTACTTGCATAGATGAGTTGCATTATGTAGCTTTTGCAAGACATACTCGTAATAAAAAAAGTGTTTAATTAGCTCCTCTTCCTCCAACCTTGGATTCTGCTCATCAACATTTTTATCGAGTATATTACTAGGTTCAATTGTGGCTTGATAATGAACTGGACCCAGAATAATGAGGTTGGAAGCTAATTAATGATGTATTGGAACCAATCGACGCTCTACTCCCCCCTGCACCAGAATAGCTCCTCATTACTTTTTTTTCTAGATGCAAAATGGGGTGTAATTCAAAATGCGGCAGCAAAAAAATAGGCTAACTTTGATCACCAGCATGCACCAGCTGTGAAGGCCAGTCGTGTTCAAATGCTGAATCTCCAACAGAAGATGATCCTTACATCAACGACGGAGTAACTGATGTATCGCTGTTTGAACAGTTTATGTCAACTCAGGAATATGAAGAAAAAGAAGAAGCAGTTGAATAACAAAACTTAATATTATATTGAACTTCAATATAAAGACCGTGGAATAGGACTATCAGAGAAACCACGACGAAAATTACGCACCAAGTACACTACTTCATAGGTGGCGTGGAAGCGTGTGCATATTATAGAGAATATAACTTTAGAATGGCTTTTTCTCAGAAATGGCGAATCTTGGCGTAAAAAGTGTAAGGACCATTTTTGTAGAGAAATGGAAGATCTATAATTTCGGTCTGAGCTATTTCTATCATGAAACTGACAAATGTCTATTTTGACTGGACTATAATGTATGCCCTATAAATAACTGGCTGTACTCACTATTCAGTCAAATGAATATATGCTTAAGTCAAAAACCAATATCTCCGCTCGATGATACTTACGCTCATCACGCTTATCTAGAAGCATTACTGAATTACGGAGATGACGCGAAGAAAATCTTCCCGCCTCGTCCTTTCTGTCACTTCTAATGTCCCTGTACTGTAAATTGGGCCAACGTTGGTTTTTTTCTCGGTACACGATCATAAAGCTCTAGAGACACCCCCTACCTAAACGACGGATCAGACGGAATCCTTATGAAAAAATGCCGGTGTCGTTGCAATATTTACATGTTATGTGTGGATATAGTTCTTCAGTGATGTCATGAGGACTCCGATTCCTCGAGATGACGCTTAGTCAGCAACCGTAGTCGTGTAATCAAGTGGTTATCCGGGTTTCGGCTTGACAGATGTGGGAGGAAATTAAGGATACAGCAAACGCCAGAAATGTACTGCAAGGAATCAAAATAATAACATGATGAGGCAGTACATGTGGATTTATTCAATTAAGATGTTTGAAGTAACAATTTTTGGTTGCTTATTGAAGTCAATTTTTCAATATGCATCAGCACCTAATGCGGATTTTTGAAAGCAAATATCTTTCTCATGAAGAATAGCCTGTAGACCATAGAGCGCAGGAATGATATACTCGGGGGATATGTACAAATGTAAATTCGAATTGTTAAGGGGTAACAGGGGACCATTAGAAAATTTTTGGTGATTTCTAAGAAGGTCTGAAATATTATGTTCATATTCCTTAATATTGAATGCCCTCGTCATGACATTTTGATCCACATTTTTCAACACTCTATTGACAGATGACTAGTCGAGAAGCTGTATGAACTCTATTTGAATGATTGAAGATATTCAAGAGATGAATAATCATTGAAATGGAAAATAGTCGTTAGAATCACATGAGAAATTAAAAGCTTACAAAAAAAATAAAAAGTATAAGAAAATTGTATCACTGCTTTCCTCGTACGAAAATTAACTTAGTTTTATAATATGTAATATTTTCCTATCTCAACTAATTCGAATGTACAAACATAAAGTAAATATGACTTCAGTGGTGGTTAACTAGTTATTTTACAACAAAAATAGTAGCTAGTAATTACAGTGTTCAGTGAAAAGTTCAAGCAACTGAGTCATGCGTTTGAGACGAGAAAATTACTTGTTGTAATTCATACAGTTTTTTTGTGTGTGAAACTTTAACCTGCTTGTACCTTAGTAACACTCATCCAAATATTCGTGTTCGACTTTCTCCAAGTAAATGAGGGTATGGATTCAAGCTTTCATATTGATTATTTTGTAGCAATGTTGCCTCATGCGGTTTCCATAAGACAGCTTTGAGTGACAGCACCTTATATCGTTTTAATCCAAGTTATTGCTTCAATAATTCGCAGACGGTGATATCGAGGCGATGGAATATAAAATATATAAACTTTGAAGAGCGCGAAATGTACCAATACACTTGAAGTGGATTTTCTTGATGATGTGTTCTGTTGGAAACTTGAATCGAACGAAAAGTGGAGGTTATGACCTAAGCAATAAGTGCGGGTAGTCTAAACGAGTTTGCCCTAAATTTCGCCTGGGAAAAGTTTTGTTGTCTTATTCAACAACAATTCGCCTCACATAGGTTCATTTCTTCAACTGCCTTCAATGGATAGTAACTTTTTCCACATCATTCAACATATTCTTGTCACAAAAATTATCTTTTATAAAAGTGGTTGATAATACTGCTTCTATTCTCAGTTGTATGCTGTTAAAAAGTAAAAACTTTCGCATGTCTGTTCTATCTGCTGTAAGTGCTTTCAAGAGCAACGTAAACGGAACAATATGGCTACCAAAGTATGGATTTCAAGTGCACACCTGCAGCACTAGAAGCTGTCCACTATTTTCCAAAGTGTCAGTGTCACGCTAAGTCTGTCGAAGATGACGAAGTGGTGTACCCAACAATTTTAGTTTTATTTCAGGAAAGTGCTTTCAAGGCTTTTTCAGCGATAGAAAACGCTTTTCTTCCCAAATATGCTTTCTGTGTTGTAACTTGTAGTCAAAAAAGAAGGATACATAGAACGTGTCAACATATTAAAGCGAAAAGCAATTAACTATTATACAGATGTTGAATGTACATTTCCGTGAAATGTAAAATTGAATATCCAAGCTTCAGCATAAGCTTTTTGAGCTTATGTAGCAAATTGGTCGAACATTACTGCAAAGCACTCCAAGTTATGTTTATTACAAAGGTGTTTCGACGATTTCCAGAAAGTTTGCAGAAAAATTGTGCTTCAAGTATTTTAATTGGAATTAGTAAAACTGTTGGAAAAAACAAGGACATATTTCGTTAGCTGGGTAGTTTCGGAGTGTAGGAGAATATAAATCAAAAAGTTTTGCAAAGATGTGATAGTGAAGCTTTTTCTTAAGTTAAAAATAAGAACGAAAGATGATACTGCTTTCAAGAAAACTACAAAACTTGCTAGTTGCCTAATGGTTATCGTAATTCTAAGTATGATTTACACTTCCCGTATATCCGGACTCTAGATTTTGATGAAAAGATATGTGAACCGTGCACGCTTCAAAAACATATTACATATATTTTACAGTCAATAATACTTCCTTTTCAGTATAAAATATTAATGATCCGTTCGTGTGGCCATAAAACAAACAATTCGCAATATTATGCAAGCACGATTATTTTTGTCGAATATTCCACAAACAAGCTACAGAATAACAAAAAATTTGCATGACTGAATACTAATGCTAACAGGATTCTGTGATATATAGCCAAACTGAACGTAAAAAATAATAAGCAACATTGGGATTTGGTGGACGATACATAGAATGGTTGATTCAAAAATAACGCAACTATATACCTTTGGAGCCGTCCTTTGAAATTCAATTTTCTTGGTGAAATATTTGTTCAACTTTAGTATACGTTAGAATACTATTTTCTTAAGTCTTGTAAGTAGATTTCCTCTGCTAGTAGAATTGATCGAAGATGGATTCTCTCCACTTTCTCATAGAAACAAACGCTTATCTGAAGCACCTTTATTTGAAATATATATCATATATAGAAGTACTTCTTGTTTGTGTTAAGTATTCTGGATATGATATATTCAACATTCGAAGGAATTGAGCTTCAAGTGTATTTGAACAAGAACTGCCCATTAGGTCCTACTAGAAACTACTCCTGTGAGTGCTATTTTAAATCGTTCAATTTTCAAAGGACCATAACCACATTTCACAGAAACACTTGAATCGTTTTTCCCCGCGAAGGCATTGAAAGAGCAAGTAGAAAATAATTTACGTCGCACTAAAGACAAATCCGAGGTAATAGAAGGGAGTCACATACTTTACAAACGATGACCTAGTAAATCCTTAACGTGGTGGCTACTCGCAGCCACATAAATAAACAATTCTACCAGCTCACTCCGCCATTACAGTAACTTATTACAATTTAAGCTTGTAAAGTCAAAATCTTAGAGCAAAATCATTTCATCGAGTCGAGGTCTTAATTACAGGGAGAGGAATGGAGCACCACATATCCTTGCCCTAGATAAGATTCGAACATAGTCTTGGGGTGGTGATTAATACTGTAACATAAAATAAATAATGTTCAGTTGTCTAGTCCGAATTATTTATTATCAAATAAATTATCCCCCATTATCTTTTCTCAAGATGAATGGGATTCTCCACAATAGCAGGGTTGATGTATCTCATATACTCTTCCACCTCCACAAAAAATCTTGTTTTGCCAGATACAAGAATTAAAAAGGGATGAATTGCAGAACAATAGAGTTCTGGAACCGTTAGGCAGTTAGGAGCATCCCAAATGAGTGGTAGTTTTTTCACAGGATCTCGTGGTGTGAGCGGGTCTAAACCGCGAAACGGGATTCCTTTAATCCTCGTAAAGTACGCCGTTATCTGAAGCGGCCGTGCGCGTAATCCAACCCCAGCAACTAACGTTGGGATTCACCAAACCTGAACAGTGTGCTGGAAAAGCTTCTACGTTCAGCACACTAGAGTTTAAAGTTAAATATCGCCGGAGAGAAAGTGCCGCAGGAGAACAACGCATTGCGTGACTTAACTGGAGTATGGATAGCTGGAGGAGACACAGGGTTGTATTAGGGCTATCAAAGATGAGCTTATAATCAGTCGAGTTCTCCAGAAAGTGGAACATCACACGTATTTGTATTGAAATTGTGACTTCAAAGTCATAAAATGTTGAATTCAACCTCATCAAAGTTGCACATAACCCGAATTTATTTCTTTTGTTCCATATTCAAAGCAGAAACAAGCCCGACGCTGTTGTTCATCTTTATTTAATGTATCAAACAACTCAGTGTATAGTAATGTTTATATAGACGACCGAACTCGCCAAGTACAAAGGGATATGATGGCGTTGAATTCAAAAGCTGAAGCTGTCTTGAATTCTGCTTGCACGTTGTGGCAAGATATGTCTGTTTCGTATTCAGGGCGTGAAATAACGTCCAGTCAGATTACAAGCTTCACTTGAAAATAATTCCATTAGAGAAAAGATTTCTTTTCTTTATAAGAAAACAAAGAAAATTTGTAATTTTCAGAAACAAATTTCAAAGGATGACCTCTTATTTTTGATTCTGATGTTAATAAGAATATCAAACAGTATTTAATTTGATGGCAGACCTTCCGTAAATGGCGGAATTGGAGCAAGAACGACGTACTATTAGATTTAGAGCATATTACGTTGGTAGTTCGACGCCCGTTGATCCTTTTGGGTGTTGGTTATCGTTCCTGTTTATGATAATCTGCAAAGCTGTTGGATATCGGATATGTTTTGGGCTCATGCTTCACTGCAGACGCATTACATGAACGAGACCCAGTCGTTATTCAATACAGATTTGTATAGACTGGGATTAGACAATATTCTAGAAATTTTCTCACAAGTATTTTTGAGAGCCTGTAATTCTTCAAATAAAGCAATATCTTGTTCCTTGGAATCCGTTATAACCAAAGTATCTGTTACAGCCTACACCTAATAGTTGCCACCACAGTTTATAGATGTTGTATACAAGGAGAGCCCGTTTCAAAATGGGCACGGAATCGCAAACTTTTCCAGCGGTTTGTTACGAAATATTCAGCCACCGGATTGAGTGTTGGAGCAGTTGGTTGACATGTTCTCAGCACCGGAATGCAGAAATTAGCTTGTGTAGTAAAGGCTGGAGGCTGAAAAGTGAATCAAACAATAAATGGCTTGGGTTGAGAAAAGAAACACTCGGTACCTTAAACTATCCAATTGAAAGCATCACCTGGTGGAGTGAAAAAGAGGCAGAAGACAAGACAAGACACAGTCACACATTCTTGCTTTTGATGGCGTTTCTGCATGCGCAATCCTGTGAGTGTGTATCAACCCACAACCGAAACAAGTATTGAGATTGGGCAATGGATTAATCACAAACATCTATAATCAATAACTGAGATAGTTACCCAGAATCAACAACGGAAAGTTGCACAGTTATTGGCACTGGAGTTCCGTTTGCAATTCCAACAGAATGCCCGAGGGCCACAATGCGTTTGATAGAATGTACACAATTATGCGCAGTCTTGCATCATAAGAAAATGCCAACTTCAATCTCTTCTAAATCAAGCCCGATCCCATATTTTTTCATGTATATGTAATTGAAATCTTATTAGGGGGCATTACCTGCAAATCTAATCACCTGTATTGAGTCAACATTCCCTACCAAATGTCGCCTATTGCGTCATGAAGCATCACAGGGAATAGAGGGTATTAGGGTATTATTTGGATGATTGGCACAGATTGGATACGTAGCGTGTATATTGTTGAACATGTACTATATATCACTCAAACGCTAAGCTCATCAAATATCTACCTTGATATAAACATACGCAGTTGAATTACGTGGTATGATATTCATGACATTGCCCCAAAAACTCATAGTGCAGAATGTGCGTATCTACGGAATGATTTGGAGTGGGTGTAACGTTCCTACAACCCCTTTCGGGTTGACCCTGAGTAGCTCTGTAAAGACGGCGCGCGGTCCACAATTTTATGGAGAAAAGAATCACTACCCTCTTTGTCCCTTTTATCATTTTTAATGCCCTTGTACTGTCACCTGGGCCATCGTTGGATTTTTTTTCGGAACACGACCATATAGCTCTGGTGACACCCCCTTCTAAACGACGGAGCAGACGGAATCTTAGTGACTATATGCCAGATGCGGGAGTCACTGAACAAACACTATTCATATGTTACATATATATTAGCTCGACAGGCCTTGAAGGCCCTAGGCTTGTTGCACAACATCTTTCCACTGCTTTCTGTCTTTTGCCCTAGTTTTCCATTTTTTAATTCCTAATTTTTCCAGATCCTTTTCGACTTCGTCCAGCCATCTCTTTTTCGGTCTGCCTCTCTTCTTCTTCCTATCTTGTTTCCGATTGATAGTTCTCCTTGGTAGTCTTTCTTCCGCTAACCTTTCAACGTGTCCCAGCCATCTTATCCTTTGCATTTTTATTCGTGTTGTAATATTTGATTCTTCATAAATCTCTTCTATTTCTTTGTTTGTCCTCCTTCTCCACAGGTTCTCTTCTTTCACACCTCCATATATTCGCCTTTCGTTCCCATATATCTGGGGTTTACTTCTTGTTTCGTTAAAACCCAAGTTTCACATCCATATGTTACGATTGGCTTCAAAACTATATTGTATATTTGTCTTTTCAGGTTCACTGATAGTTCTTTCTTTGTCTCCTCGTTCATTTCATGTTCTTCAGTAATTTTTACACCTAAATATGTAAAAGTTCGAACTCGTTCGATTCTAAGCTCTTTTCCTCGTTCGGTGTTTACCACTATTTCTTTTTTATAGTTGGGCATTTTTCCCATTCTCATATATTTGGATTCTTCTGTACTTATATTCAGCCCCATCTGTGCAGCTTCCTCAATCAGCCTTTTCGTGATTCGTTTCAGTTCTCCTTCCGTCCTGGTTATCAGAGTCACGTCGTCAGCAAAAGCCATACATTGGTGCCTCCTGTCGTATATTAGTCCTTGTCTGTTTATTCCGCTTCTTCTTATAACAACCTCTGAGACCAGGTTGAATAGAGTAGATGATAGTGGATCTCCTTGTCTAAGTCTTGTTCTTACACTGAATAATTAAGATTTGTTCCCGTTGACCTTTACTTTGCTTTTTGTGCCTTCTAAGGTAGCTCTTGCCATTCGTATCAGTTTCCTAGAAATTTGAAGCTCATCCATAGCTTCAAATAATTCTTCCTTGCCCACTCTGCCATATGCCTGCTCAAAATCAATAAACAACATATGCATATCTAGGCCTTTCTCATGGTGTTCTGCTTGAAGTTCTTTCAGGACAAAAATCTGATCTATTGATGACCTGTTTCTTCCAAACCCTGCCTGATATTCTCCAACTGTAGCCTCCATTTTATCTCTCATTTTATTATTCATCCACGTCGCCATTATTTTGTATACTACATCTAGTAGAGCTATTCCTCTGTAATTTTCGCATTTGGTTTTTTGGCCTTTTTTGTAGATCGGACAGAGTACTGCTTCTTTCCAGGTTTCTGGTACACATTCTTCTCTCCAGATGGCTACTATTAGTTTGTATATTCCCTGCATAATTTCTCCTCCTCCGTATTTAATTAATTCGATGACAATTTCATTATCCCCCGGGCTTTTATTATTCTTCATGTTCATTACTATAGCTTCTATGTCTTCTTGCTTTGGTTCTGTTACTTGTTCCGTTTCTGTATTGCGGTCTTCATAAGTTTCTATATCTAAGGTTAGTTCATTAGTGTTCAATAGATCTTCAAAGTATTCTGCCCATCTAGTTGTTCTTGCTTCATCCTCTCCTATGAGATTCCCTTCCTTGTCTCGGCAAAAAATACTTTTGATGCGAAATCTCTCTTTTCTTCCTTAATCTTCTGATAGAAATTTCTTAATTTTTTTCTATTGTATGTTTCTTGCAGCTGTTGAACTTGTCCTTTCAACATGGCTCTCTTTTTTGTCCTACATATTTTCTTATATTTTCTTCTCTGTTCTTGATATACAATTTCATCATTTTGAGTTCTCCTTGTGTTAAACATTATCCTAGCTTCCCTCCCTTCTTCTAAAGTTTGTCTACAATCTTTGTCAAACCAGTTGTTTCTTGTTCTATTTGTTTCCTTCAATCCCAATATTTCTTCTGCTGCTAACTTCATGTTGTTTTGTAGAATTCCCCATCTCTCTTCTATTGATTTCCCTTGCTCTAATACATATGTACTTGTCTGTATTAAGTCTTCTAGTTTTGCTGTGTACTTATTCGCTACTTCTTCTACTTTTAGGCTCTCCATGTTGAATTCTTTTTGAAGACTTTTGGACTTTTTGACATTTTATATGTGGATATTGATCTACAGTATTGTCATGAAGATTCCGACTATGTGGGAGGAGATAAAAAATATAACAAACGTAAGAAATATACTGCAAGAAGTCAAAATATTGACATGATGGGGCATTTACAAGTGGATTTATTCAATCAAGATGTTCGAAGAAGCATTCTTTGGTTGCTTATTAGAATTGATTTTTCAATCTGCATTAACACCTAATCAGGATTTTTTAGTTGGGCGCCAGGGGACGTAAATGCAGACTGGGCAACCGGTTGATCGCCAAACCTAGACGGGAGAGAAGAGGATTCGTGAGCGTAATAGTATTTAATAATTACAATCGGCCCGGTATTAATCTGGCACAAAAATTCTCTCCAAGATTCTCTTTTAGAATGACCGTCCACAAGACCTTCAAACAGTTAGGTGCGTTAGGTACAGATGCCCACTTGGGTGAGTGATTAATTAATTGAGTAATTCTTCAGCCAAACATACACAAATGACGGAAGGGTTGTCTCAGGCGCAGAAAAATAAATAGTGATGAAGGAATCCACCAGGCGGCTGCACGATATGGAACAATTAATACGACAAGACAGCTATCAAAATAGACATAACACAGACGAGGTAAATAGGACAAAACAGGGCAAATCACAATCACAGTGACTTTACAGGTAACAAATAACAGTTTTTTTTTTTAATATGAGGATGAAATGAGTGACGTAAAAGTGAAACGTAACAGGTTGTCATTTATAGGGCAATATTATCTGCTAAAAAACTTTTAGTCAAGTTTGCAAACTCGTGCTCCGTTCAAGAAAATGGCAGACACTAGAATGCCTGACCTCTGTATACAACTCACTTACAATATTGAATTGGAGGACACGTGGCAGGTCGCGCCAACTAAAATAATCTTTCTATGTGCTTTCTACAATACTAACGACTGAAAGAATTAAGTGAATATTGTCACAAACCGCAAGTTACAAATAAAACCTGACGCAACTTCACATCTATTGTGGTATTATTGAACCACAAATGATTGGATTCAGTCAGATGACTTTATTATCCCAACCACATTTTATTCCTGTCCTGAGAAGAGTTTACAAATATTGAAATTTGGTGCTTCAAGTGTTCAACTTCATTTTGAACGGCTATTATAAGAAAACTTGTCGCTATCAGCAATATTTCAATTTGCAAGCTAGATGTGGTACATATGTTGTATATAAAGGGACCCCGTTCCAAAACGGTCTGTTCCGAAATATCAAGCTACTGATTGGATTGAGTGTTAGAGCAGTTGGTAGACAAGCTCTCAACACAGGAATACAAAAATCAGCCTATAAGGGAATCATTTCAACGGCGCGTCGTATTAGAACCGGAAAGCCGAATTAAAAATGGATGAATCAATAAAAGGCTCGAGTTGAAAAAAGAAACACTCGGTACATGAAACTATTCATTCGAAAGCGTTACCTTGTGGAGTGAAAAGTAGGCAGAAGACTAGACTAGACACAGTCACATATTTTAGCTTTGAATGGCGTTTTTACATGCGCAATCTTGTGAGTGTGCAAAACAGAAAAATACTTTCTCGCTCCAGCCACAACCGAAACAAGTATTAATATTGAGAGATAGATTGATGACAAACCTCCATCATCAATAATTGAGAATGATCCTATTGATTCATAGTTCCAGCGAAGAGTACATAAATTTGTCTCAAACTATGTTATACCTGAATGTCAAAATTATAAAATCTGACGGCTTATCAAGCTTATCTAGAAGCATTACTGAATCACGAAAGTAATGCGAAAAGAACCCATCTCGTCCTTCCTATCATTTTTAAGGTGAAACATCACTCGGAAGAACTATTTTAGCGCGAAATTTGAATTGATGAATCTTGTAGCAATATGTTTGATAAATACTTTTTTATAATAAATTGACAAAGTTTTTAGTGGCGTGTATATTAAAAATTAGATAATTTGTCAAAGTTTCATTATGTCTGCAATAAATCCGTATAAAATTGGTGCTAACGTATAAAATAAGCATGCAAATCCTATATCTCAGAGACTTTGATAACAACTTATCTGGAAAAAATATACATACTAGGCGCTATACTTGCAGTTATCATATAAAAAATTTCATTAAAATTGAACTTGATAATTTCGAGAAAAAAAATAATTAGTGCTGAGAAGATTAATTTCTCAGAGATTATCATGTTTTTTGGGACAAAATTTGGTAAACTTATAGATGACATTATTCTGCAGAGTGCTGTGCAAAAATTGTTGATTTTTATTAATTAATATTCCGTTTATAACCCTTTCTGTGCACTTCTAAAAGTATCATATTTATATTGAAAATTGGAGGAAAAACAGAGTCTTGCATCCAGGAATTATATATATTTGAATAATTTTTTTTTTTTGACATCGGCCACTGGATTCTGGACTCAAAATTCTCGATATTTTGGGTACTTCTCTGATGTCCATCTACACTTTTACATTCCCTGCAAGGTTAATCAAGACAAAAGTAATTATTTCCCATGGCTAAATATTTCTTGGAGATAATATATTTTTTTGAGAGTCGTGAGATTCCAAGTTTTCAAGAAATTAATTTTTTTTGTTCAAATCATAGATTTTGTTATGAAGAAACGTCAAATGAACAATAACAAATATATTTATTATATCTAAAAATTATGAGCAGTTTTTCACAATATTTTCCAGAGTTTCAGCGGCTGTATATTCCAAAATAATAATTTAGGAAAATATTCTTCAATTTCTTTTCTACTTCTTTTATTAGTGTGAATATGACCTTTTACTAGTTGATTTGTTCTGTGGCGCTATCTAGTATCCTAATTTTGTATTACATGACAAGTGTCAAAGATTAATTCTATCATGTATTTATTCATTAGAGAATAAATAGCCTATGGCTGATTTTAGTATCAAAAATCATTTTGAATATCTGCTTCTGGCTGTGAGTGTAGTTTTACCGATTTTGTCACACTAAGAAAAATGGTTTGGATTCCAGGATATTTGACAAATCTGACTTATGTTACAGTAAGTTCATTGGATAAATACATTAAATATTAATCTTCAAATCTGATTTTGTAAAACTGATCTCTTTTAGATTTCTAAATACTACTATAGCTGGAAGTGTACAGATGAGAATTTCAAGTTATCAATATCATATTTCTCAAGAAAGCGACAAAATATTTTATCTATGTCCATCAATTATTATTGGGATCTGTCATTCTACAAATAATAATACTTGATCCGAATCTGCATTGCTCTAAGGCCTGAGATATTCACCTTCAAATAAATTACAAGTATTAATTTCTCAGTGAATACATCAAGGGTAAATACTTTAAAGAAAACATAGACTAACAGCTTCAAATTTTGGTCCAGACTGTAAGCGAAAGCTGCCTGCCGGACCCCTAGTAGAAAACATACCATATGTTCGAAATCTATCTACTAGTGCTCCGGAATGGGGTAAGAGCCATGAGCAAGTAGCAATACACAACTATGAAAATGTAATAGGTGTTACAGTTGCACATTTTGGGCTGAAGGTAGCATCGAGCAATTCTTCTTTGAAGAGACAACTGATCATCAGGCAAAAATATTCAATGGTGCTCGCTAAGGCGACTTGATAATCAGGAGTCTGTATGTGCCAACAAAGTCGTGAAGATCATTTGCTCTATATAATATTCCATACATGATCCTTGTACTGTATACTTTACGGTTCAATAAAAAATTCATAATTTTCAATTCAAAACCAGTTTTCTATCCAAATTAGATAACCCTCCACTGCACCTTATCCTTTATGATTCAATAAAAAACTCATAATTTTTTATTTAAAACATGTTACTATTAAAATTAGTTCTTGCGTGAATTTTGGGACATTTTTATATCATAATTTCATATTCTCATTATGAATAATTTCATTAAAGTTATGTCTTTGAAAAATGATTTTGTATGCGAGCATTAATTTCCGTAAATTTCTCTAAAAAATGTTTTTCTTCTGAAATGTCAAATTTGAATTCTTGTGTATCCGCCGGCATCACTTACCTTCCAAAAGCCTCACTTACTCCAAAACAAGATTAGACTAGACAAAGATAGCTAGTATTTCCAGGTGATGTTCCACCTTAATGTACTTGTACCGTAAGTTGGGCCAACGTTGGATTTTCATTCGGTACACGACCATATAGCTCTAAGGACACCCCCTTCCTAAACGACGGACTTGTGACTATATGCCAGTTGTGGGAATCACTGAACAAAACTATTCATATGTTATACGTGGATGTTGTTCTACAGTGATGTCATGAAGATTCCGATTTCTCCAGATGACGCTTAGTCGGCAACCGTACTCGTGTAATTAAGCGACCATCCGGGTCTCGGCTTGACAGATGTGGGAGGTAATTCAAGATATAACAAACGTCAGGAATATACTGCAAGAAGTCAAAATATTAACATGATGGGGCATTTACAAGTAGTGTGCCAGGCGATCTGAATGCAGACTGGGTAACCAGTTGATCGCCAAACCTAGACGGGAGGAGAGAGGAATCGTGGCCGTAATAGTATTTAATAATGACATTCGGCCCGGTATTAATTTGGCACAAAAGTTCTAATTTATGATTCGCGTTCAAGACACTTTTTTAAAATGACCGTTTACAAGACTACTGAACAGTTAAGTTTAGATTTTCACTTAAGTAAGTGACTTCAATTGGGTAATTTTTCATCCAAACATACACAAATGACGGAAGGGTTTTCTAAGGCGCGAAAAAATTAATAGTGATGAAGGAATCCATCAGGCGGCAGTACGATATAGAATAATCAATACGACAAGACAACTGTCAAAATAAACATAACACGGACGAGGTCAATAGGACAAAAAGGCGCTAATTACAATATGTATGCACGCTTGAGTTCTAAATCAATTTGGAACAGAACGATGTTCAACTATAATAATATATTCGGAATTTGGAGAGGTAAATTGGTTTTAGTATAAATTGATTTCGAATGAACTAAGACCTTTGTTCTTACGGCAGTTTAACACAACCAAACATTAAAGTACTCGGAATAGAGTTTCATCGTTTTAGTACAATGCATTTATGCTTTATTATGTATATGATGCTCGAAATGCTCGAGTGTATTCTGCATTTGAGAATAAAGAACTAATAAATGCAAAATGTTATCGGATTATATGAAGCAACAAGAGTTATCAAAGGATCCAGTTGGAGATGCGGTTTCACCAGAATAATGTTGTAACGTTCATTTAACAAAGTTATCCCTTGGAAAACACAAGCCTCCAAACTCTTGAGTTGCGACAAAAAAAAATATGTTTCATACATTCTCACGATGAGAATACCTGTTCTAGTGAAGTATCTCCAGTGTTAATGTCGCAGGTTTCATACAAAAAAATTGCATTTAGTTCTGGATAATGTTCCATGATGATGATAGCACGGACATATTACCCTACTTATTTTTCTATGTTCGCTGCACAGAACACAAACCCAGTCCAGTGAAGCAGCACAGGCTATATATCGTACACTCAAGGTCTGGTAAATGGCGGCGCTACGTAGATTTATGAATCTGATATTTAACCAAACATTTTCCCACTAATTCACTATTTTTGTTTGTTTATCTGCGCTGCATTATTGCGCCATGTTGGAAATGAAATGCTGCGAATGAAACTTTAAGAATTATTGCGGATGGAATTGGTATTTATGGCTCCATTGTTTTTGCGATAATGCACTGGGAATGGAACTGTTCTTATTGCTGAAATTATGAATTTATATAAGAGAAATAGAAGTTTGATCGATGCAGCGTATAGATGTCCTCAGCGAGGCGCGACGTCATACATCATCCCAGCCTGAGTCTCCCTGACACATTTCGATTGATCTGTGCTCATGACATCCAAACATCTACATCTTATGTTTCAACTCAATGCTAATGGTCTGTGAATGATGAACAAGATTCAATTTCTTCAGGAACATCCCAAAACAGGTATATTGATATGACCTCTACATATCCTGTAGTAGAAGGTATAAAACTTTAATAACCTACTTTAAATTCCATCCCGCGAGCCACTAAAAATTTTGAACACCATTTTGTTTGCGATCTCGATCATATTACCTTGGTATCAGAACATTTGGAATCGCATTTTAGTGCCGTGAACATCTTGTACAATCGTTTGCAGCTTTAGCGTTTGATATATTCTGTTAATGACCCGCTTCTTCAGCTCTTTCGAATTTGAAGTCTTCATGAAATGATGGTTGACAAAATTATAGCAGCTATCATCTACAAAATACATCATTATCTCAAGAGGATTCCAGTAAGCTCCAAGAAATGAGTTTTTGGATCTCATCGCAACCATCGCATTATTGACCTCCGCAAGCAGAGCTTAGAGCACCTTAGTGTCTCTTCAAGTTATAAGTTAAGCTGGGAAAGATTAATGAGCCATAACCCCAGAGCGATGACCACGACGACGACCTTTAACGGGCTATTTAACACCTTACTGCTATCAAAGCAGCAGATAATGGAGGATATAAGATGTTTGGGTAATGAGCATTATATATTTAATAATAGTCCTGATGTTTACTTGATGAGAACTGCAGTTTCCAGTTATGAATTAATAACAACATTATTGAATAATTGAACCAAGTGCTCGTCACAGAACAAAGAAACATTTTTTACAGGCTGCCACTTATAGCTGAATTGGTGCAGAGAGCTTGAATGCCTGAAACATCGAACACAAAAACATTTGTTGCAGACAATATTAATGAGGAAAAGACATCCAAAAAAGATTTTAAAGGTACAGCTTCAAAAAAGAATTAAGAGTTGCCAGGCATAAAGTTTGACGAATTTTGAAAACAAAGATTGAAATAGTAACTAAAGTATGATGACATTAATCTCTTGTGTAGGTAGTCTGAGCAATGAATGAATCTGGATGGAAAAGTCGATAGCCAAAAATTGACAGGAGAACTTTGTTTGGACTAGCTAGGAGATAAACATACAGAAAGTCTCCTCTTTTTGGAGGTGAACCCTAGGAGGCAGGACACAAAGAAGGTCTCGTTGTTTGGTCTTTTCTTTACGTATCAAAAATGATGCGTCAGATGAAATTTTGCTATCATGCATTATAGAAGCTTATGAAATTCTCTACAACTTTGAATGTATACACTTTTAACCTTTTTCCCATCGTTGTTTAGATATGAGCTCCATTAGAAACAAATAATATGTGAATATTGTCGGTTACTTTGTACAAGTGAGTAAAAACGTAGATACATTTCTGAAAATCGACCGCACTTCGGAGTTCGTATCTAGACAATAATTAGGTATAGGTAAAAATTGTATAGAACCAATGTTGTAGATAATCTTGTCAGGTTTCATAATGTAGCATAACAAAATTACCTCTGACGCATCGTTTTCAAGATGTAAGCAAAAAACCAAAAAACCGGACATTCTTTGCTCCCTTCCTCCTAAGGTTTACCTTCGAGGAATGGGGAGTTTCAGTCTGTTCATCTCCTGACTAGTCCAAATACAGTTCCAGAGTCAAACTTTCTGCTTTCGATCTTTCCATCCACATTCATTCATTGCCTGGACTAAGGCCCTGCTACACTCTTGGAAGCTATTTGGAATGCCCAAATAAAAATTACAAGTCTCAGCTATTCGGGCCACTAATCCCAAGGGTGGGGATGGTCAATGATCATCTGGCACACTTCAATCAAGAAAGAATAACTCTTTCAATAAACTAGTCCCTTGACTTCCGCCCGAGGACCCCACTATACTCTTAAATGCTATTTGAAACTCCCATGTCAAGATTACAAATAAAAGTTATTTGGGCCACTAATCCCAAGGATGCGGATGGCCGATGGTCAACAAGCACACTTATATCGAGAAGGAGTGACTTCTTCAAAAAAACTATTCCCCTCACTTCCGCCCAAGAGCCCCACTACACTCTTGAAAGTTTTTTGAAGCTTTCATGACAAGATTATAACTTTTAGTTATTTGGGCCACTAGTCCCAATGGTCAACAAGCACACTATCATCGAAAAGAAGTAACTCCTTCAAGAAACAACCGCCCAAAGACCCTGCGTCACTCTTGGAAGCTATTTGAAACTCCCATGTCAAAATTACCAATTCTACTTACTCAGGTCACTGATCCGAAGGGTGGAGATTGTCAATGGTCAACAAGCACACATCGATCGAGTGGGAGTAACGCTTTCAAGAAACTAACCCTATCACTTCCGCCCAAGGGGATTTGCTTCACTCTTGGAAGCAATTTGAGATTTCCATGTCAATAAAAATTTTGGTTATCTTAGCCACTAATTCCAAGAGTGGAAAGTCAACGATTAACTAGCACACTGCCATCGAGAAGAAGTAGCTCCTTCGAGAAACTTATCCCCTTACTTTTACTCGAGGGCTCTGCTTCACTCTTGGAGGCAATTTCAAATTCCCATGCTATTATAAATATCAATTATTTGAGCCATTAATTTTAAAAGTCGGGATATTCAAGATCAACAAGCACACTTTCATCAAGAAGAAATGACTTCTTCGAGAGACTAGCCTCCTTACCTCCGGCCGGGGGTCCTATTATTCTTTTGGGAGCTATTTGAAGCTCCCATGTCAACACAAATTTCAGTTTTTTGGGCCACTAATTGCAAAGGTGGGGTTCAATGGTAAACAAGCACACTCCCATTGAGAAGGAGTAATTCCTTCAAGAAATTAGCCTCGTCACTTTCGTCCGAGGGCCCTACTTCACTCTTGGAAGCTATTTGAAACTACCATGTCAAAATTACAAATTTTAGTTGTTTGGGGCACTAATTCCAAGGTTGGGGATGAGTCAATGGTCAAAACTCTCAACGAGAAGAGGTAACTTCTTCAAGAAACGAACCCACACTTCCGCCCGAGGCTTTTGCTTCACTCTTGGAGGCTAATTGAAATTTCCATGTCAAAATTACAAATTTTAGTTATCGGGCCACCAATCCCAACGGTGGGTTGGTCAATGGTGAACAACCGCATTTTCATCGAGAAGAAGTAGCTCCTTCAAGAAACTGACCCCTTCACTATCGCCCAAGGGCTCTGCTTCACTCTTGAGAGCTATTTGAAATTCCCAAGTCAATACATATTTCATTTGTTTGGGCCACTAATTCCATGGGATGGGTCAATGGTCAACGCTCTCCTCGAAAAGCAGTAACTCCTACAAGAAACTAATCCACAATTCCGCCCGAAGGTTCTGCTTCACTCTGGGAGGATATTTGAAATTTCCATGTCAAAATTACAAATTTTAGTTATTGGACCACTAATCCCAAGGGTAGAGATGGTCAATAGTAAACAAGCGCACTTCTATCGAGAAGAAGTAGCTCCTTCAAGCAACTAACTCCTACACTCTCGCCCAAGAGCCCCGCTTCACTCTTGGAAGCTAGTTGAAATTTCCAAGTTAATACAAATTTTAGTTATCTTACCCAATGATCCCAAGGGTGGAGGGTGAATGATCAACAAGCACATTCCTATCAAGGAGGAGTACCTCCTTCAAGAAACTAACCCATCACTTCCGCCCGAGGGTTCTGTTTCACTCTTTTGAAATTCCTATGTCAAAATTACAAATTTAATTTATTTGGGCAACTAATCCCGAGGGTAGGAATAGTCAATTATCAACAAGCACATTCCTATCGAAAAGGAGTAACTTCTTCAAGAAACTAGTCCCCTTACTGCCGTCCATGGGCCCTATTTCACTCTTGGAAGCTATTTGAAATTCCTATGTCGACACAAATTTCAGTTATTTGAGTCACTAATTCCAAGGGTGGGGATGGCCAATAGTCAACAAGCATACTTCCATCAAGAAGGAGTAACGCCTTCAAGAAACTAACCCGCCCAAGGGCTTTGCCTCACTCTTGGAAGCTATTTGAAATTTTCAAATTGATACAAATTTTAGTTTTCTCAGCCACTAATCCCAAGGGTGGGAGATCAATGATCAACAAGCACACTCTCATCGGAAAGGAGTAACTCCTTCAAGAAGCTGACCCTGTCACTTCCGCCTGAGGGCCCTGCTTCATGCTTCGAAGCTATTTGAAATTCCTACGTCAAAATTATAAATTTTAGTTATTTGGGCCACTTCTTGCATGGCTGGGGGGGAGGGTCAATGATCAACAAGCATACTTTAATTGATAAGGAGTAGCTCCCTCAAGAAACTAACCTCTTCACTTCCGCCCGAGACCTTTACTTCACTCTTGGAAGTTATTTAAAATTCCCATGTCAAAATTACAAATTTTAGTTATTTGAGCCACTAATTTCAAGAATGGGGATGGCCTATGGTCAACAAGCACACTTCCATCGAGAAGGAGAATCTTCTTCAAGAAACTAGCCTTCTTACTTTCGCCTAAGGCCTCTGCTTATTTTTGGAAGCTGTTTGAAACCCCCTTGTCAAAATTAAAAATTTGAGTTATTTGGGTCACCAATCTCAAGGGTGAGGATTGTCGGGATCAAAAAGTACACTTCCATCGAGGAGGAGTAGCCCCTTCAAGAAACTAGCATCTTGTACCTCCGTCCGAGGGCCCTACTACACCCTTGGAAGCTATTTAAAACTACCATGTCAATACAAATTGTATTTATCTTAGTCACTAATCCTAAGGATGAAGGGTCGATGATCAACAAGCACAATACTATCGAGAAGGAGTGAATCCTTCAATGAACCAACCCATCACTTCCGTCCGAGGGTTCTGCTCCACTCTTGGAAGCTATTTGAAATCCCCATGTCCAAATTACAAATTTTAGTTATTTGGGCCACTAATCCCAAGGATACGGATGGTCGATGGTCAACAAGCATTCTTCCATCTAGAAGGAGTGACTTCTTCAAGAAACTAGCCTTTTTACTTCCATCTGAGGGCCCTACTACACTCTTGGAAGTTATTTGAAATTCTCATGTCAATACAAATTTTAGTTATTTGCGCCACTTATTCCAAGAATGAGAGGTCAATGATCGACAAACACACTCCCATCGAGAAGGAGTGAATCCTTCAATGAACCAACCCATCACTTCCGCCCGAGGGTTCTGCTCCACTCTTGGAAGCTATTTGAAATTCCCATGTCAAAATTACAAATTCCAGTTATTTGGGCTACCAACCCCAAGGATGGGGATGGTCAAAGATCAGCAAGCACATTTCTATCGAAAAGGAATAACTCCTTCAAGAAACTACCCCCTTACAAGAAGAAGGTCAGGCGCAGGTCTTGAAGACGCGTTTCGAGAATTGCAGCAGTTAATTGTGATCAGTTAATGATGGAGTAGTTGCAATTTCAATAGACTGATCTGCCAATGGAGAAAAAAATTATCCAGTCGAAATATGCATAATTGTAAATATTGATATCTAGAATTTTCAATGTGTATTTGCTCATGTTTATTCAAAAACTTTAATTAAAAGCATTATTAATTTTCAATCTGATTTGAATACAAATCCAGTCACCTGAAAACTCACATAATTTTTATTTTCAAATGAAATCATCCATAACACCATCAATTTTCACTGTTCAATCGGAAACGTATGCGTACAGATTCTATAAGAACATGTATGAATTTAATTCAAATTAGTGTAGGCACTTTAGCAAGTTCGATAGTTTGGAACAAGTAGTTAAGACCTAATGATTTTCATGTTGTAAGTTTACGAAAGTTTGTACTTGATAAACATACTCTCCATGTAGTTGACCATTAAAGTTTGTAGTTAAAGCGGTCTTGATAACAACTGCCCGAGAGCAGCGGCTTTCAACAATTTCAATAAACTAATTACAAGGCATAATGCCTTCTTATGTAATTTCGCGCTACCCACTAACCTCAAAATCGAATTTATTCGAAATTGTCGACAATTAGAATTTACGTGTCATGTGAGTAATCTCTGTATGCTATTGACACATGTCACCTATCAAACGGACGGCTAATATTGACTTAGAACTAGTAGCCCAAAACCAGAATCCAATAAACTGATGTAATTCCAATGTGATTGCTTATTTCCTTCAGTGAACCAAGAACCAATCAATGGCAGGATATTATTGACAGTGTTTGGGAATGCATAGCGTCCTGTTTACCTCACAAACCGCTGGCGGCACACCGACAGGATGTAACCCAATGTGGTGCTAATCAAATTGTCATACAATTATCAATTCATGGAATAAATTCATTTCCTAATCATTATTTTAGTGATAAAATGCAGCAATTGGGGGAGCTGCATGAAACTTTGATGTCTTCAACATTTCTTAGTTGAATTAAAGTATATTGTGACCTGGTAAAACTCGTGACCAAAATTAAAGGTCAACAAAATGCACCAACAAACGACGTCAGACGAGGACTGTATTTCCAGCTTTGCATATAGACATAAAAGAAAACAGTTAATAGTTTTTATTGTTTTTCGAAGTGTTTTCCACGAACGTTAATGCATTTTTGCATTTGAACTAACTTTGGAAGCAGTTATTTTACGCGTTTGCTGGTACTGACAATATTGCATTTATGAAGGCGTCGACTGAAACAGTCCGGTTCTGGTTTTTGCAAATGTAAAATAGTTGGGACCAAATTCGGATGAAGACTAGTAGTTGAATGGAAGGATCTAATATCTCTATATGATCAAAGTGCTTGATAGTGCCTCAAGGTACTTATTTAGGTAATAAACTAAATTTCCGCCCTGAACGAGAAACCATTTTGCCACTTATGTTTTATGGTTATTCTCCAAAGGCCTCTGAATAAAGTTTTAGTGCTATAACGAACACAATAAACAAGCTTAAAGAGCGATGAGGCCTTCTTATCTTGATGAATATGTACAACATTTCCAATCATAGTCTTATCGTTGGGGTTTATTAACTTCAGGCACTTATATTCCCTATTATATTTTATTGGATTCTGAACGTATTTAATTCATCAGTCTTTTCAAGGTTCAGAAGAATGTGAAATAATGAAGAAATGAAACATTTTGAACAAACATTATCAGTGTATGATTAATGTCATATTGGTGATTCATCAAACTCGTTGGGATTGGGGACAAATATTACTGACATTTCTCGTATTAAATGATATCGGATTTGACTACAACACTAATCTATTTGTGTGATAAATTCATCAATGTGACACCTCATTTAGTTATTCAATTATGTATAAATTGTAAAGCATCAAAACTCTTATCCGCAATAACCTACATCTTTGAAAACAAAACAATCAAACTTGATCCTGGTAAAAGATAAATAGCTTTCCATAAATTGTATCCTGCAGCGTGACTGGTGTTGGGAATTCAAAACGGATAGTGTCTTTCTCATACACAACATGCGTCGCCATTGAGGTACCCACACATGCGTACAAGGTTGATTTCCAATCTCCTGATATCTTGCAGCATCCCTAAACTGTTCAAGGATTATCACCGATCGGTGGACCTATTCCGCTTTATTTAGATAAATGATCTGTTGCGAGGAATTTTAACGGAAAGGTAAAACTGCACTGAATTCCAGAATACATTTTTCATTTGGACAGTGTCGTTTCTGATTCGTGGAGCTTTCCAATGAGAATAAAAACCTTCGTGCTCTTTAAATGGAAATTTTTGAATAGTATCGATTAAAACCAATCCGTGCGACGTAAAAGTTGATTTCCATATTGATTTGTTGGGCTTTGGGACATCAAATATTGGATATAGGATACGACAAAATATAATTTAATCAAATTGGATAACCGCAAAAAAACGTGGAGATTACAACACAAGATGAAATTGCGAATGAAGTGGTATTAGAAAAACCAACAACAAAAAAAGTTGAACAAATAAGAAGAATATATACATAAATTTATGATAAAGGTATGGAGAACAAGAAAAAATGCCAAAAGAGTGAGAAAGAGGACAAATATTCACAATTCACATAAAAGGAGATCAACAAGCATGCGCAAATCATACCGAACATGACTTATAGAATAATATCAACATGAATACAAAAACGAATCCAGAAAGAAACAGAAAACATAAAAAGGCAACATCAGTGCGGATTCTTGCAAGACAAATCAACAACAGACGCGAAACATATAGTTGAACAGATAATAGAAAAAACACATTATTATATCCATAACCTTTTTGTTTGTAAAAATGCTTTCAACACCGTAAATAAAAAGGAATTACATAAACAACTTCTACTACTAGGTATCCCTAAGAAAATAACACGCCTGATACAAATGACATTAGACGACTCAAAGGCAGTAATACGAATAGACAATAAATTGACAGAAGAGATCAAGACAACCCGAGGAGTCCGACAAGAAGACGCGCTTTCAGTCATGCTATTTAACCTGATTCTGGAATCAGTAATGAGAAAAACATCCGCAACAGGAATAATAACAACCAAATCCAAACAAACACTCGGATGATAACGTAGTATTCACAAGAAGTCAACAAGAACTCAAAGACGTGCTCCGAGATATATAAACCGAAGCAAGAAAAGTCGGACTTATAGTAAACCAAGACAAAAAAACTATTCAAAAAATGCTCGTAACCTGCACCAAACTTCTGAAATACAGATTAATAACAATAATTATAAGAAAGTAACATCATTCACATAACAAGGTTCCCAGATAAATAGCCTAAACAACATGGAAGAAGATATCCAAACACAAATAGCTGTCGGAAACCGAGCATACCAAGCAAAAAAAAAATTACTATCTTCAAGATTACTAACGCAGAGAACGAAACAAAAAATATACCAAACGCTGATAGGACCCGTATTTACCTACGGTAGTGGGAATTGGGCTCTAACGCTCAAGTCTATAGAATCATCAAGAATAGCTGCAAGAAGAATCATAAGGAAAATTTTCGGACCTACAAATAATTAAGATGGAACGAGGAGAATTAAGAGAAATGAAGAACTCGATATCCTTATGAACGGTGAGGACACAATACGATTTATAAAGGCACAAAGGCTGAAAAAGTTTGGGCACCTCGAAAAAAAGGAACAATGAGCGCATTGCAAAGAAATTGTTCAACTGGAAACCATGGGAGACAAGAGCGAAGGAAAGACCCCGAAAAAGATTGAAAGACGACGTGAATAATGACCTTAGAATAATAAGAATTAGGAACTGGAGAGGTACACTACAGATATGTGAGCAAGCCAAAATCCATCCTGGATTGTAGAGCTACAGAAAGAAGAAGAAGAAACATAGATTTATTATTAATTGATTTGGAACAAGCGTTTGATTCGATCAAAAGAGAAAAACTAATGACAGCCCTAGAAGAATTTGAAATGACAGCTAAACTGAGAAGATTGATTCTGATGACATTGAGTGGAACAACAGCCATAATTAAAACACAAAAAGAAGGAGCCAAGCAATTCGAAATGAACAAAGGAGTTAGACAAGGAGACACATTATCGGCCACTCTGTTGAACATAGCGTTAGAATATGTGATGAGGAATTCAGACAAGGGAACACTTAAAACTAATGGCGGACAAAACATAGCATACGCAGACAAAATAGTATTGGCAACAAAAAATTGCGGAATATTGAAAGAAATAGTAACAGAAAGAAACAAAATGGGCTCAAAAACCAATGAGAACAAAACAAAATTATTGAGGATAGGAAAAAAATCAGGGAATAGAAATATAAAAATATGTTGCCTATAGTTTGAGGGGGTAAATAGATTCAAATATGTGGACCTCATGCTACCCACTAACGAAGACAGAAAAATTCAAATTCAAATTCAAGAGAAGATATTAGTAGCGAACAGATCCTTCCACGCAAATAAAAATCACTGAAATATAAAAACCTAACAAAGAAAACAAAAATAAAAGTATATAAAACAATAATCAGACCAATAATAATATAAAAAGATGAGGGAGATCCGCAAATAGTACAAAGAAAAATAGTGAGAACTATTTCAGGACTAGTAAAAGCGACGGAAAACGGATATAGAATACTAATGAACCGTGAAATAAAACAACTGCAAGGAGAAGATAAAATATCTGCTATCTCTTTTATTGTAATTCCTGCAGTTTTTCAATTGTTTCTGTATTCTTTTTTATCCAGTTGGATGTCAATGTTTCCTCTCATATTTTATTCTTTAATGGATTTTCTTCATTCCTGCCTGTCTACTGATATTTTCTTTGCCTTGCTTTGGGTAATGTGCTTCTTCCTTTGTGCTTTCCCTTTACACCTCTTCCCGGTCACTCTTGTTTCCCAAATTTTCTTACAGGGTACTTGTCTTACCATTCTGATAAGGTGTCCATACCATTGTAATTGTTTTTCTTCTATTCTAGCTATAATCGGTTTTATTTCCAGGTCTTGTCTTATTAAATTGTTTCCTATTCTATTCTTTTGTGTTATTCCTTTGAGTCTTCCAAGATATTTTATTTCTGTGGTCTGTATATTGTCATTTCAATGTGTCTTGCAATATTTTTATTATTAATTATTATATAATTCAGCGCGTAGTATATTTTGATTGCTATTTGTATTCGGCTATTTACTTCTTCGTCTATATTGTTCTTGTTTTGTTATGCTTCCAAGATATTTGAAATTATCCACCTGTTCTAATCTATTACCTTAAGCTATGTTATTCTTTCCTGCTACCATGACATTGGTTCTATCGCTATTCATTTCCATATTATATTTTCCAAGCTCTTCTGCCCATATATTAAGGTTTTCCTGTAAATCCCGCTTATATTTTGCAAATATTGCCATGTAGTCCGCAAATACACATTCAGATATTGTTGTTGTTAGGTTCCAATTCCCTATGCTTGTCGTTGCAACTTTTGTTTCAACATTCTTAATCATTTTATCTTATAAGTACTGTTACAAAAATGGACTTAGGTTTTCTTCTTGTCTTAAACCTTTTGTTGTAGTAAATCCGTTTGATATTTTATTGCCTGTACTTACTATGTTTCTTGTTAATATTATAAATGCTTTCAATTGCTCGAACTAGTTTTTCTTCGACCTCTCTTTCCCGTAGTATGTCTCCTTTCTATTCTGTCAAATGCTTTTTCTTTGTTCTTTTTCGTAAGTTTTTCTAGCATTTGTAATAAGTAATGTTGAGTACTGTGTCCTCCCCTGATCCCACTGTGTTTCCTTCCAAGTTTGTTTGCCACCAATAGTTGTAATTTATTTTGTAGTATATTCTCGTAGAGCTTTTCCGACGTACAGAGGAGTGATATTCCACGATAGTTATTGCACTCTCTATGGTCTCCCTTTTTATATAATAGTAATATTATTGTTATTTCTCAGTCTTTAGGTATGCTTCCTGTTGTCCATTCTATTTTATCTACGACTGTGCGCTAATAGATGATTTGCCCACTAATTTGCGTGTTATTGCACTAGTGCCATTATGAAATTCATAATGACACGCATCTTTGTAAGAGAAATAATAAAAATAGGAATTCTATCAAATTTTAAGTTTCTCTTATTATAAATAACTATCAATACACACACATCAATTCATGTTTTATAAACATTTAAGACAAGATTTTTACAACTAGATATGATTATTTTCTTTATAACTTTGACAGCTATCAAACAAACAAATAGTTGCCACAACAATGAATAAAATGTTACTTGATCAAGCTATGAATTTTACACTAAATATTTTTCGAATGTCAAACATAAAATAAAGAAACCTAATTCAGCAGCAATTAAGGCCGTCGTAGATAAAATATTGAATGATACACGTTTGATACAGCTAGTGTAAAGAAACTTGAGTAATAAAAATACTCGGCTAATCGCCTCGTGATTTAACATCACACACGTTTCATTACAAGGGCTATATCAAACTTGTATCATTAATATCCATATTGATATTAAACAAGCGTTTGATTCGATCGGAAGAGAAAAACTAATCACAACCATAGAATAATTTTAGATAACTGCTAAACTGAGAAGATTGATCCTGATGACATTAAGTGAAACAATAACCACATTTTTTGTTTTGTTTTCGGATTTGGGCATATCATTTACAATTTGCTAATAATAACAATAAGTGAATATTTTATCATATTATTATATCGTTTGGATAGTAATATCCAGTGATATTTTTTACTTTGTATGTTTTGATTTGCTTCATTTAATTGAATCTATATGCCAGATCCAGTGGAGTAAATCGTTTCAGTCTCCTTGTTTCTTGACTCTTATCCAACAGGTTAACTGCGTTAGAGTTGAGATGTCTTTCAAGACGTAGTATGTACTTTTCGCTGGATATCTTTATTTCTTCTTTGACGGTTCTCATATTGAGGTCGTTGTATATTGTATCATTTCTTACATCGATAATTTTTTTTTTACTGTTTTTGCATCAAATCTTTGAATTATTGCTATGTTAAAGTTGCTTGCTGTTCCCCATAGTTGTAGGCCACATGTCTATATGGGTTTTATCAATGTTTTATACGATAGGATTTTGTTTTCTGTTGTTAGTTTCGATCGTTCACCCAGCATCCAATAGAGTTGTTTTACTTTATTGTTCAGTTGTTTGGTTTTAGTTTCAATATGCTCAATTTATGTCAACCTTCTATCGAGACCTCAGTGACCTGTGGGAGTGTTTCTCCATTCAAATAAACTACTGGGCATATATCTTTTCTGTTGGTGAATATGATATGAGTTGTTTTTTTTTTTGTATTTACTTTCATATTCCATTTGTTTAGCCATTGTTCTATTTCTGTACTCGTTTTGGTATTTTACTTGGAAATATCTCTCGCTTAAATATGAATTTAGCAGTTGGTGAAGTGGAGTAGAATTTCGATAATATTGGCAAGAGGCTAATTGGTCGATATAAGGAGAGTTCTTCAAGTGGCTTACCGGTTTTCTGAATTGGGATTATTTGCGCTAATTTCCACTGTGATGGGTAGTAACTATTTTTCATTATGGCGTTGAAGATGGGAGTGTCTATTTGTATTTTTTTTTCGGCAATTCTTTGAGCACTCTGTCTGTTGTAAGATCGTACCTTGGTGCTTTTTTTGTATTATATTCTTTATTGTGTTCTCAATTTCTTCTGAACTTATCTTTTGGATTGGTGGTGTCATTTGGTCTGAGGATTTGAGGTATTGTTGTATTTCTGCCTCTTCAGGGCAATTGCAAATGGTTGAAATACTTGAGCGTAGTGTTCAGCACATTTTTCTTGATTGTTTCTCGCCCAGGTGTTGCCTGTTTTTTTAATACGTGGAATTCCTCGTACAGGTCTTTCAAGGTATTTATACTGGAGTATTAATTTGAAAGCTCAGATATTCCTATAGATTATCATTCCTCCATTCGTGCAACATTTGTTTTGGTTCTTTTTCTTTTTAGTTTAGGTTTGTTTTGTCCAGTGGATTGTGTTGTTGGTGCCATAATCTACATATGCGCCGTTTCTCTCTAATGGCTTCTTTGATAATCGTTTCTATTTTTGGGCAGGGTAGGAGTTGCTTCTCATGCCACTTCTTGAATATTTAGACAACCACAATTGAAACACAAAAAGAAGAAGGCCAGCAATTCGAAATAAACAAAGGAGTAAGACAAGGAGACACATTATCGGCCACTCTGTTAAACATAGCGTTGGAATATATGATGACGAATCTAAACAAAGGAACACTCAAAACTAAGGGCAGACAAATAATAGCATACGCAGACAAAATAGTATCGCCAACAAAGAATGGAAAAATATTGAAAGAAATAGTAACAGAACGAAACAAAGTGGGCTCGGAATTTAGAGAGAACAAAACAAAAATAATAGGAATAAGAGAAATATCAGGCAATAGAAATATAAAAATATGTAATCTACAGTTTGAGGAGGTAAATAAATTTAAATACCTAGGTAATATGCTATCTAGTAAAGGAGACCGGAAAACCAAAATTCAAGAGAAGATATTAGCAGGCAAATAGAAAATTACTAAAGGATGAAAACCTAAAAGAAAAAAAAATAAAAGTATGCAAAATAATTATCAGGAACAATGACAATGACAAAAAAATGAAGAGGACTTGCGAATAGTAGAAAGGAAAATAGTGAGAACTATTTCAGGACTAGCAAAAATGACAGAAAACGTATAAAGAATACTAATGAACCATGAAATAGAACAAGAAATGCAAGGAGACGATACAGTAAGGAAAATGAAACAACAGGGGATGAAATGGCTAGGATACATATGAAGAAAAAGAGAAGAAGACACTGTAAGGGTAATTCTACAATGGGAACCAGGCGTGAAGAGGTCTAAATGGCTACAAGAAGTAGAAGCAGACCTTAGTAACGCAGAAATAAAGAAATGGAAGAAAAAACAAAGAAACAAAAGCGACGCAACCTCAACTGGGATGTCTAAGCCACTATATATTTATAAATTAGTTGGGATTACTATTAAACTGAAGAACTCCCCAGTGTACTTTTATTTGAACACGGCTGCGATAACAAGTCAGTCGGGTTAATTCACTCGGTGAATCTTCCACATTTATGTTGGCTATAATATTTGTCTGATGTGGATTTTTCTCCGGAAAAAAATCATTTATCAGTGCTCGACTCAACTCTATGAATATGTAAATTTAGTTTTCTGTGGCGAAAATAAAGTTTCACAATTATGTCGCTAGTCAAATTGAATCACCGTTGTTTAATTATTCACTTGTTCTGTTAGAAATATGAAGTTTTTCAACGTTTCCAATTATATTTCGTATAATACGATGAAGTATTTTGCTTTCAAATGAGAGACATCGATAGCAAAATCATGTGAGAATCTTTGATGTGTATCATCGTGATTAAAGCTGACACGACGACATGAGGCGATTACTGACCCCAAAGCACACAACGCTGCAAGTTGACAGGCCGCTATAAACCTTGCCGCTATAACTCACCACTCTAACGATCCGTGCTTTTAGGTTTGACCATGTTGGCGTTCCGAGCACATTACCTTGATCACCAAGCTCATATTGGTGGCGATGGACGTTGATGATTTACGCTGACGATGATGCGAAAGCAATGTTCATCCACAAGGGAATGTTGGGGGTATTTTACTGCCTCTTTGATGTTTTGCAATGTTTGTTGTTGGCTTGAACTTTAATTTTTTAATGAAGTCGTACTTTTTGACTCATTTTTATACAGCAGTGAATTTCCAATCCTCCACTATGCGAGCCGTACTCAAGCGAAAGATTTTACTTATGCGTCGCGGCACCAGACTTCATAGGAATTTCAAATTGACGACGCGGTGGCGAACCGCTGCACGGCGTAAATCTCATACGTGGCATGCAGACTCCCGGACTCGACGGGAATGTAGCTCATTACACAGCGGCCTCTCCGGGATCCGGATTTCAGTCTCCAGAGGCCACCAGCCACGGAAAATGGATTCTTTCTTTCTTTATACGTTTCTTTCGTTTTTCGTACCGAATGATTGACTTACTGAATTTTAATAACTAGTTTATCATAGTAATCACATCACATTTCGAAACTATTGATCTTCAAGGATAACACAACAATATCATTTCAGTTAAATATTCACCCATTACCGGAATACAATGGAATATAGCACAGTTCACAAATGACTAACCAATTGTATTTGGTTACCAACCAACAGGTAATGAATAAAGTTATTCAATCTATGAATAGGACTTACATTAGACACAGAGGCGAACATACCTTGTCTAGTTCAGGAAGGAGCTAAACTCAAAACAATTCCGTATAATGAACTAGAACAACGTTTGGTGATATCCACATTCCTAATCATCTGTTATTATAGGAAAGTACAAAGAAGGAGGGAATAAACTGTAAGCTTATTTATGTATAAATAAGTTTATTACATCGATTCAATTCCGTTTAAGAATCGATTTGTGAACTATCTTTCAAATACTGTCAAAGTTCTTGAATTAGAAATGAAAGCTCAACTTGTACCGCTAATATTTATTAAAGTGGTGTTATCTGTCAGTTGTCTGTTTCACAGCGAACAGAAAGCAAAGTTGTATCCGCAGTTGTAGTTTTTCGATATAAGTTCAAGTTTCCAACTCGTGGAACTTCACCCACAAAACGAACATGCAAGCACCTTGTACTGACGGGGATGACAAGGAGTTTTATCTTTTAAATTTATTTTCTTTCCTCGAATTCACGAAGTGAATATTTTAACATGCATTATTTTAACATTATACAAAGTAAGTGCACTGTGTGATTCTTTGATGGAAATGTTCCACATAACATAGAAAAAAATTAATGTATCGAAGTCGTTGATCATTCGCCAGTCTGTGATTAAATCAGTTCCATCCAGTTCGTTGTCCGTTCGCAGATGTCACTACGACATGTCCTATAAGAGAAAAATTTCATAAAGTCATTAATCATGGACGTTTAATCCAACCCCCATTTTGTTTTTCTTTGTTGAAAGATGTGAGAATAACAAAATGAAAAGTTTAATTCAGTTATTGAGAGCGGACCTTGCTCGTGAATTGGTGTGGTTAATGAGAATTTAATTAATATTGTCTAATTTGACTTTGTAATTACATTTTTAGGTCTACTTGTGCCCGGCGGATATTTCAGCTTCCAAAAGGATCCACAGGAATGGGAGGCCATTGGAAAATATTTGGGTTCAATAAAGATTAGTGTAAAAGGTGGTCAAGAATGGATTAAGCAAGTAGAAATGTTTACCGCTGCTACCCTAATAAGGGAGCGGTAGATGTGCGATTAGAGTTTGAAATAAAACATGTCTATCCCATATTTTCAAATGAAATGGATAAAAATTTCTCGAATTGTAGAAAGAGAAAGAATAACTGATTCAATGAATATGTGGTTCATTGAGTTTATTATGCTTTTACTCATCTGCAGGATTCATGGACTCTTGTGGAATCACAGCACCAATTGTGGACTTTAATTATTACAATTCAAAGGTACATATAAAGTTACTTATCATACCCTTTCAACTCATCAGAGGAGAGTGCAAAATTCCTCTGAGGTGAATCAAATATACGATGAAATGTTGGGACGTATCATGAAAAGAATTATTTATCTGAAATTTTGTGCGGTTTTATCTGTTTACATACAGGGTGTATCACGGAAAGTGAAACATGGGCGTTTAACATGGGAAATCAGTTTTTCCCTGCGCATTGCTCTCCTAATTATTTTAGACAAAAAGTTTCAAATAGATATAATAAAACAGGAATTTCTGCATCCGAATCAATAAAGAAAATTTTTTGGCAGCCTTATAACAGCAGAAATAGAATTTGAAAATTCACAGAATTACAGCTAATCGTATAAGCCATGGAATCAGAAATAAGAGACGAACAAAAGCATAATGCTTTATACATCAAATTATTATTATTCATTTTGACAAATTGTGATATTGTAATAAAAGATGAATAACTATCCAAATGAGGAAAAGCTACAAATAATTAAATGATATTATACTGGCAATAGTCTACGGAAAATTCGTGATTATATTAGTACTCTTTGGCGAAATCATGATATGCCGGGGATGTCTACCATTCAACGATTCATTGCCAAGTTTGAGAAGACAGGTACACTCAATTTCAAGAAAGAGGAGCAAAATATCAAGAACTACAATGATAATGAAGAAAATGTTCTTGCTTTGATAGAACTAGAACATCCAATGAGTGTAAGAGAAACTTCCAGGGAGCTGAATATTCATTTTATGACAGTTCATAGAATTCTTAAGAAACATAGATACATTCCTTTCAAATTTCAAAATCATCAACATCTTTGAGAACGAGATTTTGAAGTGCGTGCATCATTCTGTGAAATAATGATGGAGAAGTCAAATTATGATAGAGACTTCTTAAGAAATATTTTATTCTCAGATAAATGCACATTTACCATGAACGGCGGACCCAATGTTCATAATTACCGTTATTGGTCCAAAGATAATCCACATAACGTTATACAGTCGCGGACACAATATCGACAAACTGTAAATGTATGGGCAGGAATTTTAGGACATCAATTAATAGGCCCGTTCTTTATTACAAGAATAAATTCAGAGTCGTATTTGAATTTATTAATAAACATAGCTGGACCAGAAATTGCCGAAACAAATAAAGAGAATGTGTGGTTTCAACATGATGGCTGCCCTGCACATAGTACAACAGAAATTGTGGAATATCTAAATCAAACATTTCCTGGAAGCTGGATAGGACGAAGAGGACCAATTAACTGGCCAGCACGGACGCCTGATTTAGATCCGTGTGATTTTTTTCTTTGGGGTCATTTAAAAACTAAAGTTTATAAAAGAAGATACCAAAGTATAGAGGAACTTGGATATGCTATAACACAAGAATGTCAAAAAATAAATAATAGGCAATTCAGTAACGTTCGACAAAGTTTCTACAATAGATTGAGTTATTGTTTAGCACAAAACGGAGGATTGTTTGAACATCTATTATAATTTAAGAATTCAAGAATATTTTGAGCTTGTTGTAGTTCATATTGGATTTAATTTGTTGCATTATTTAATTGTTAGTGTTACTTTATTCTATTTCATCAATCTTAAACAATTAATCAGATGAAACCACCCATTATTTACCATCATTATTATTAGATTTTCATTTAGAAAATTGATATTCACTTCCTACGGAAGATAACTATTTTGACAATCATCATTCTAATACTGACGTATTGAACGTTACGCTTTTGTTCATCTCTTATTGTCTTTCTATAGCTAATACTATTAAATGCAATTCCGTGAATATTCATTTTTCATTTCTGCTATCATGAAGTAGCCTAAATGATTTTTTCCTTATCAAATCGGTACAGAAATTTTGCTCTACAATATCCATTTGAAATTTTTTGTCCAAGATAATTTGGGGAGCAATGCGCACAGAAAAACTGATTTCTCATGTTAAACGCCTATATTTCACTTTCCGTGATACCCCCGTATATGTCTCATATATTCAATTCATTTTGAACAGACAATAATCGAATGATGGGGCCATTACGTTCATACTTCGGCTATATTATAATAGATGGAACTGCAGTCGGTTTATATCTCTGCATACCATGTATCAACTCCATTTTCGTGGCTTCTTTTGGGGTTCACAAGTCTGACCATCTAAAGCTTGCCATACTGTACTGAATAATGTATATATAAGATATATCAGTGAATGAATAACTTCTGATACCCAATTTTGTAGAAGAATTTGAGAGCAACGTCTACTGTACTTCCCAACTATCATCCACATAATCAATAATTTAATCAACCCTCACAAAATTTACATCCAGAATTGAATTCAAATACCCATGATAATGCCTATGGGCAAACATCATCCTAAGAGACAAGTACAATATCCAATCCTAGACCAACAATAACTGTCGACTGTACATTGAAACAGTTACCAATCCTAGATAATACATAAGCCTTTATACCTACTGAATAGTTTTGCTATGTACATAGGTAAGAATAATAATCATTCCGGTATTTGGTACACGCTGTCAAGGATCGTTACATGCCATGTGAATGATAAATGTCGGGAAAAACAATTGCATGAATGTAGCTGACAGTAGACACTTTTGATGTGCAACGTAATATATGGATATTAAAATAGAAAAAAATGTCCAAAGTAAGGACAATAAGATATTTAATCATGTTATCAGGTGGTCATTTCAACATATAAGCCAAATTATCCATTAATGTCGATTTGACCACATGCAAACAGACACAAATTGAACTTAGCCACAAATTGACTGAATATCAGCTTTGAATAAATTGTTATGGCCTTTGAACCATTTCCTAACAACATGTGTGTTATTACGGTTTGAAATAATGTATTCATGTTACAAAGTCGTCGACTGTATGACAACAGCAAATCCATTTTAGTTGCGAACACGGATTTAATCAATAATGAAAAATAATTAATAAGATGAAATGGGACGTAGAGCTGTGAGGCGTAAGAATATGACCACATAAAGCTCTCAACTAGATTTATTCACAATTAAAAAGATTCACGTAGCACAGTGCACTTGACTGTTCACAATATTTATTTGCATTATGTAAATTGAAAAAGCTCTTTAATGCAGAATCCATTTAGCTATCGCATTACTACGAGCAGAGATGCAGTTTATAAACAAACAACACTCCACTACTTCTACTTTTAAAACCGAAACCGTTCTTCACAACTAGTTTTAATTATTCCAAACTTCTCAAATTGTCAGAGATTTTCAGCAAGCGCTCGAAGAGTCTCTAGTGGTCAATCAACGCATTAACTAATACAATCCCAAGACGTCATATGAAACGACTAAAATAGTTTATCCTTCAAATAGGAACTATGATATCGTTGTATCGAATCAATTAACATGAGACCCTGTGCGGATCTTGAAATGCCCCCACGTTCAGTATGAAACTTGATGTAACTATTGTGACGAATACTTCTATCGAAGCTCCGTCACAGCTGCACATCCTAGAGCCTTCCGCTACCGTCTAACATATTGAAGTTCATCACACCCGGTTTTCATATCTTGCTTGCTCTATACAGTTTGGACCCTACCAACAGATGATCAAATTACCGACGTGAACACAGAATTTAGTGTAATATTATCTTATTATTTTCAATGTACAATGGGTTGACCACTTCACACTTCACAGAATTACTAACAGAAACAGAAATTAACCTGGGGATTATAGCTCAAGAAAGTGAAACGAATATACTCGAAGAACCTATCCTAACGAAAGTGAAAGAAATAATTAAGAATAGCCATAATGGAAAATCACCAAGAAGAGATAGAATTACTATAGATCTAATAAAACATGAAGGAAAAACTTTGCATCAAAATATCCATGACTTTATTTTAAAAATATGGAGAGAAGAGAAAATACCAAAAGAATGGGAAGCAGGGCAAATCGTAATGATCCAAAGAAAGAAAGATGGACAGAAATGTGAAATCACACTATTAAATACAGCTTACAAAATTTTCTCCATATAAATTCAAAAAAGACTAACAACGGAAACAAGAAACACAATTGGGCAATATCAATGCAGTTCTGTCAAAGGAAAATGTACTACTGATGCTATACATACTATTAAACAAATAATAGAGAAAAATATATACTATAACCTGAACTCGGAGATATTGTTTATGGATTTCAAACAGGCCTTTGACTCAATTAGAAGAGAAAAATTGTTGGGAGCCTTGAAAGAATTTAAAGTGAATGAAAAACTAAGAAGATTGATAAAAGCAACATTACAAAAGACTACGATATCCATCAAAACTTCAGAGGGAGTTTGACAGGGGTATGCACTATCGGCAACCTTATTTAATTTAGCCTTAGAATATATACTTATGAAAATAAAAAAAGGAACATTTAAAACAAGCGGAGGACTAATAATAGCGTATGCCGACGACATTGCTATAATTGCAAAGAATAGGCAAGTGATGAAAGATCTACAAGACATAATCACTATAGAAGAAAACAATATAAGCTCAAAAATAAATGCAGACATAGCCAAAATATTGATAGTAGGGCAAAAAGTGAATAACAAGGAAATTAAAATAGGGGATCATATTTTTGAAGTAGTAGATAGATTCAAATATGTAGGAGTAATGCTATGTAACGATACCCTTTCGCTGATGGCGTGGTTGTTACTTTTGACGTCACTGTTGAAAACTGCTAACGGTGTGCTCGAGCGCCAATACGGTCGGTGACGCAGTTTTTCTATGACGGACGGCTGGATAGCTCAGACGGGAAGGGTTAGGGTTGTTGAAAATAATCATCAGGAGGTAGGTGTCACAATGAGATTTATTATACAAAACGATGACGATGAACAAAGAACATTATTTTACAGAACTCTTACACGATGATAACTTTGGCGGACGGTGACAGACGGCTGAACATGACACTCGACACCAGCGGTCGCAGTACGGACCCAGGCGATCGCAGATAACGAGAAGTCGTTCTATGCGGGTAGAACAAAACTTGCTCCCTCACAGTGATTCTACGTTAATAGGGTTCGATACTGTGAAGTCACCAGGTGACTCCTCCAGCAGTGCTTCTACGTTAAATAATCGACGCTTCGAAATCACAAAGACATCTTCAGCGGTGCTTCTACGTTAAATAATCGACGCTTCGAAATCACGAAAACTTCTTCAGCGGAGCTTCTACGTTTAATAATCGACGCTTCGAAATCACGAAGACTTCTTCAGCGGAGCTTCTACTTTAAATAATCCAAAAAATATTCTAAGTTCAAAAACAGCAAAAATATTCAAAGTTCAAAACAGCAAAAATATTCTAAGTTCCTTTTACGGACTTAGAGAATAACAAAACAAACTCACAAATTGTGTCGGACGGTTGCGCTAACGGACTTAGCACAAAAGCTTCACTTGGACGGTACACACTCTGAAGATGACGCTCGGTATCGGAACTGATAGCGTACTTGGAACGGCTGCTCAGAAGACTTGACTTACAAAGAAGTGACTTAAGTCGGCCAGAAGGCCTTATTTATACCCATATTTTAATGAAGCCTTGCCTAACATGTTTTAAAAATTAAATTCATATTAGCGCTAGCAATAATATAAAGAAGAAATACAGAAAAAAGAAGAAGTAATTTTTCAAATACAAATTTTGTTACAATAATACATTTCTTATTACTCTCCTGTCGACTACATCCTTTTCTGAATTTATTTCCCTTATATTAAAATTATTCTAAATAATTTTCTCATCGGTCGATAATATAGAAATTGTCGAGTGTCGGATCTAGTTCGTATATGGTCAACGGTCGCGCAGAATGTCAAAAAAACAACAACAATATAAAATATACAACATATTTTCAGGACAACAGTGGATTACATTCAGACTTTATTACGGTGAGACATAAGACATAAATACAGATCACACGATCTCAACTTCTTTTAATTTCAGATGTTGTTAAAACATAACCTTATTCATCCACATGTGAAAGATAGTAAACTGTATTGGAAACAGCTGAACACGGATGAATGAACGGTAAGTGATGTTGTAGGTTGATGCAGAGTTACTGAATTTAAAGTTTACAGGGTGCGCAAGAAGTGAATAAAATTGTGATGGACTAAAAAATGTTTGCGGTCGCAGAAGTGCAACAGTGACGGATTTTAGGGCCTAATTCGTTACAGCTAACAAATAAAGGAGACAGGGAAGCAGAAATAATTAAAACATTGTCGCAACAAATGGAGCATTCTATGCAAACAAGAAACTATTAACGAGAAAACTGTTAACAAAAACAACAAAACTAAGAATGAACAAGACAATAATAAAACCAGTAACATTATACGCAGCCGAAACCTCAATATTATCTGAGAAAGATAAAGAGGAATCAAGAATAATAGAAAGAAGAATAATCAAGGCAATCCTAGAGCCATTAAAAAACACCGATGGAGAGATTAGAATTCGGACGAACCATGAAATAGAACAAGAATTAGAAGGAGAAGACATAGGTTGTGAAATAAAACAACAAAGAATAAAATGGTTAGCCCACATATGGAGAGCCGAGAATGGAGTCCAAGAGGAAGAAGGAAAAGGGGGAGACCAAGATCAACGTGGATAAAAGAAGTTGAAGAAGATTTAAGAATAGCAGGAGTAAGAAATTGGAGAGGAAAAACTGGAGATAGGAAAGCATGGTGAAAACGTTAAGTAAGGTTTCATTAGGTTTAGATAAGGTCCTGCGGCCGATTTGAGTGATTTCTTTGAAAGTCCAGTCTTCTGAGTAGCCGTACCAAAGTGCGCTTCTAAGTAGTTCTGATTCTGAGTGCCATCTTCGCAGTGTTAACCGTCCTAGTGGAGTTTCTTGTTAAGTCCGTTAGCACAACCATACGACACGATCTGTGAGTCCGTTTAAGCCCGTAAAAAACCTTAGATTTGTTTGCCTCTGCTATTTTGAGTTCAGAATTATTTTGCTTGTTGCTGTTCCAGCTTAAAGTTATTTTTGTTTGGAATAACGTAGCGTCATCGCTTGAGAATTTTTGGTTGATTCCACAGTGTTGAATTGATTTAACGTAGGGCCACCGCTGGAGAAGTCTTCGTGATTTTGCAGGGATAGATTGTTTTAACGTAGAGTCACCGTTGTGAGGGTCATTGTTGGCTCAGCAGCGATGTATCGTAACACTATATGCTAGTTTTAATTAAATCCATTTTGAATCCGAAAAAATACGAAAGGATGTTGAACGAGTTCATACGCCTAATTATTCCCTCGAATTCAGTGTATGTCCGATGAGAAAATGTTGGATATTCCAAATGAAATTGGAGTTCCGATTAAAGGACACACATATGTAACAACACAAGAATAATTATCGTGAAGGGTTTGTTTGATATATTGATTGTATCCCATAACAGCTCCATTGAGATTATATCGTACATTTGTGGCCAATTGCATTCAATAAATTAGAAATTGCATGCATAAAGTACAACATGCATTGAACTAATATTGATTTATTCCTTTTATTAATATAACTAATTGGATTTTGGTTGGGATCTTTGATGGCTTCTAAATCTAATTGGATTGTTTCCTTTTACATGCTAAGGGATAAAATATGTTAGCTACATGTGTGGTGAGAATTTTATCTAAAGTTATGTAGACCATTAAGCAGGTCGTCTTGTAGGAGGGCTATCTGCATGAAATTTCATGATATACTGGAAGAAAAGAGAAGTTAACGAATCATTAAATTTGGGAGAACAATCAAACTAAATGGTTTCTTTGTAAAATTATGTAAAATTTTATGCGAAGTGTAAATCTGGCAATTTATATTCAACGAGCGCGCAGAAAATAAACCAAGTGAAAATTCGAGATAAATTGAGGAGAAAAGCGATATTTGCAGCACGGAAGCAACAAGAAGGAGCAATTTCGGAAGTGTTGACATTTCTAAGCTCACATACGCAGTCGCACGGTGAATGTTTTTTTCTGATTTCTCACAGGAAAAAGTTCGTTATTCATTCCTTCTGCACTTGTCCCTAGTTTCGCTTCCCTTTGTAACGAAGCGTTTCACAAAAATATGAAGGAAATAACCTATAACAACCGCATCCGGTTTCAGGATTCTTCTCAAAGGATCTGAGGCGGCTGCAAGAAAGACTAACAAGCGACTCTACATGACCTCCTCCTGCGCTGATACCTTACTTTCTCGATATAACCGGGCAAATAAAAATCTATATGTTACAAATTTTTCTATTTTTCATAATTGTCTGCTTGCTTTATCGCTTTTTATTATACTTGCTGGAAGCTTTAGGCATCTGTGGACAATAAATTCAACGATCGTTGAACCACGTAATTAAGGAGAAATCTGGGGGCAATCACAGGCAAAAGTTTTGTTCAAGAGAACAACCAATTATCTAACTTTGTTTAATGGAAATTTAAAGCTCAGTTTCTCTCAATCAATAAACCATTATAAAACAACATAATAAATATTGAAATGGAGTTATAAAATATAATTAGTAACTCGCTAGCTATTAAGAACCGTCAATAGTTGATTACACCCTTTCCAGCTATAAACGGCTTATAATTAATCTGAGCATTGGGAAATATGGTGCTTTTACACGTTTATTCACCCCTTTATGTTCACATCCCCCGCATTTTGGATTTAATATATCTTTATTGTAAAGCTCATATAATAGGCTGTAAAGAGCAAAAGCGTACTAGCCTATCTACCTAAATATAGCTATTACATTTAGAGTAAACTTTATTTGTGCTAATAAGCTTTGAAGTTTAAAATGAAATTGCTTTTGCTCATCAGAAGTATTCTGTTTCTTCATACAAATAAATTCATATGAAATCCATGCAAACAATCATTATCACACTATCATTCCTGGAGCTCAATCTGTGTGCCACATTTAAGGGTTATAGCCAAAATACCTCATAAAGTTTTCAGGTTTAATAATATAAACACAGGGGAGTATGATCCACATGCAAATTCACTATAAATAATTGCTGTTAGATAGCTATCAGTATTAATTCTCTAATAAATTCAAATGTGTTCAATTAGCAGCGTCATTAAAATTTCGCACTATTATAATAAATTTTACATTATGTTTTGGTGTTTGTTAAACGGAACAATATACGAAATTAGTGAGAATATGTGATATGAAATCACACACCTACATTGACATCAGAAATTTTATTTAGTATTTGCTTATATAAATATTTCTAAATGAAGACATTGTTGTGTCAATGAATACAGAATATATTTGAAATATATTCACTATTCGAATTTGCTTTTAAGGAAACATTATTTTCCAAATGCCTTCAAATGATACAACTATAGGAGAAACGGAAAATTTAGATGATGCAGAAGGTTTAAATCTTTCCTACATGAAGCAAAACCATAAAAGAAATAGAAGCTACAGATAATGTGTGTAAGGGAAATAGAAAATGTAGATGTAAAACTCATAGAAGAAATAAAGGATACGGATGATCAAAAATTCGGAAGTTATTAAAAATTGTAGATGATTGAACGGTTCAAATAATGTAAGAATTTCACTTACAATAAATTAATATTTGGTAGATTGGGTTCTTTGCTGAACTGTGAGGATGAATTATTATGTACTTATATATTTTTGAAAGAGGAGAATGACTTGCGATAGGAGCTTGAAACAATTTGCACGTTTAACAAATAATAAAATGTATCGAAAGAATAATACAGAATATAAAGATGAAGTGAACAAGCTCCGATTGATCACCGGCTTTCGCAACTACTTCAATATGACTAGCTTAGTAACTATATTCTTGACTCCCTATAGACTTCTACATATAAAATCCAAAATGCCAATATAACAATATTCGTCGTTGACGTCAATCGTTCATTCCTCAATTTTGTAAGAGTTCAGCATTGAAATTGCTGACTCTTACAATAATAGAAAAGGAATAACATGAAGTAAGTTGATGTATACAACATGGGGGGTTGAAATATTGTTCAAATGCAATTGAAATGGAAGAAATTAAGCATGCACGTGGTTGTATATACAAATAGAAATACTAATAATAACGTATTTTGCAAAAACAACAGCAATGACAAAAAAAGATGAAGAAAATTTGCGACTAGTAGAAAGAAAAATGGTGAGAACTATTTCTGGACTAGTAAAAACGACAGAAAACGGATATAGAATACTAATGAACCATGAAATAGAACAAGAACTGCAAGAAGAAAATATAGTGAGGACAATAAAACAACAGAGGATGAAATGACTAGGAGACAAAGAGAAGAAGACACCGTAAGGGCAATTCTACAATAGGAACCAGCCGTGAAGAAAATAGCTATAAGAAGTAGAAGCAGACCTAAGTAAATCAGGAATAGAGACATAAAAGGAAAAAACAGAAGATAGGAATATATAAATAGAAACACTGTAGAGAAAATAAAAGATGTTGCTGATATGGGAAAGCTGATGCGAATTATATGAGTGACGCGTGAATTGCGTGTTTACCAAATCAACTTTTCAGCTGGAGATTTGAAAATTTATTGAATCACTTAATTGTGAGTTTGTGATAAATCGAGTACCTGTGGAAGATAAAGAAGATGCAGACGACTATCATGTGCATTTTTTTCTAATAGAGAAATTAATATAAGAACTGAGAATGCAGATGATTTCAATTTAACAAAACATTCTGAATGGGAAAATTGTGACAAATAGAAGATATAGACGATGTGAGAGGTCTAAATTCTTCTCAAATAGAAAATGAGCGGACTGATAAAGGATAAAATCGCACCCTAAGTTTGAGTAAATATTAATCAATCCAAAAAGTGCACTATAAGTACCTACCATATCCATAGACAAGTAAAAGACACAATTGATATTCATTTATCTTAATCAATTGAGGACATAAATATCAGACATATAAAAATAATAGAGGATGTAGAAGATCAAAATGTATGAATTTTCTCAAAGTATAAGACAGTGAAAGTGGTATAAGCTCCCTATTTCCCTTAAATTAAAAGATCCCAAAGGAAATAGAAGAGGTTTCAATTGATTCAAATAAAAACTGTAATAGGAATAAAAGATTTGAACAATGTAGATGAATCATATCTTGAACAAATAAAAAAACGTATAAGATATAGAAGATATGAATGATTGAACTGATCAATTTTCTTACTGATAGAATAATTGTAGGCGAAATAAAAGTGCAGTACATATATTAACATATCCCTCAAAATAAAAGAGCCACGAAAAAATAAGAAATATGTATGAACAATTTGTACGAATTAATGACAAATATAAAAAATATTGATGAAATATTCAATTTTACATAGATAAGTATGTTATATCTCAATGCATGATTCCAGTCCTTTTTTGTCCATTTGTTCCACAGTATTTCAAATATCTTTCTCCAAGGAGATCTCCATTTTAAACTTTTATAGGCTTTGGTTCTCCCAAAGCCCCACATGTAGTCTTTTTTGCGTGACTTGTTTAATGAAAACCTCCCTTGATGTTAAGAGTGACCTCTTTTTATTTCCCCATCTGGGATTCATTTCAATATTCTCTTTCATGCTGCCGGAGTATATTGTAATGAATTTTATAATATTTTCTTTTTAGAGAAAACTTTGTACCCCTTTTTAAGCATATTGCTTGCACGAAGGAATGTGAGATTTGGCAAAGTTCAAGTTTATATAAAGGAGTGCAGGCAGTTGATGTTATATTTTTCGAAAAATGTCTGATACCTCATTCTCACTCGAACTCCAATCGCACATCTACTTCCCCCTTTATGTGTTCAATTCACAAATTGGTTTAGATTATAAATGACAAATTACTAGGTTTCAACGTGTGCAGGTACCACAATGGAAATGCACGTGCAAAAAGCATTATACGTTTTACAATCAAAATAATAATTATAGTCGTTTCTAGAGACAATATTCACATAATTTATCATAATTTCTTGTGACTATGATACAATGGATTCGTTTTTTTTATGAATAGTGATGGATATTAATCCTGTTCGATTGCAATGTGCGGACTAGGAGCATTTCAACAATATTTCATATTGCATCCAGTTTCATGCTGCGTTATCCTATATTTGTTTTTTACTCGTGTGGTTGTTTACATCGTTTTTGTTCTCTCATACCAACTTCAATTAGAACTTGATATGAGTATTAGAATATCCTACATATTCCATCGAAAATGATTTTGAACATGGGTATTAGTTTTCGATCCCAAAACAAACTGAAAAACCAACGATTTATTTTTTTTAGATTTTTATGGAATAAATAATCACTTTTTATATGATTGCAATTAACAATTGGAATTTAGTTTCACTGCATCATCGTTGATATGAATATTTTAGAGTTTTATTTATAGCACTATTCACATTGCCAATTTCAAATCGAATTTTCCTCACGTATTCAATAATCACATTTCAGTCGACTGACCAAATAAAAAATTCATCTCTTTCATTGTTTGTTCAAATTTGACTGCAGTATGAAACGTATATAAATAATATAAAAAACCCAAACAATTCTTTCTACACTAAAATTGTTTTCGATATCAATTTAAGTCGTCAAGGATAAAGAAAAGAATTATACAGAGAAATAACAATTTCCGTCTGAATTTATCACAAAATAAAGAAACCTTTCTTTGTCACGTTTCCCAATATCTTTTATTAAATCCCAATAACAACTGTCTTGGCAATTTTTCTCTTGACCAAACAACGCAGTTGTAAGTTGAAAGATTCGAGGATATCAAGGCTGGAAGATATTCCCGGAACCACCGGAGTCACGGGTCAAGAGTTGCTACAACCACGTTCGCGCGGACTGACCGTAAATCATCAACTGCGAAGAGCAGCACTGGATCATAAAAAAATACACTTTCAGGACTTTAATTGATGTTGTAGTAGTTCATCTATTCTGTTGCTTGTATGCATTGAACAGTTTAATCAAGATATGGGGCTTCATATGTGACGTTACTAGGTTCGCTTATCTAATCAAATTTATCAACACAAATGAACACCTCGCTGGTTTCGGTTGATAATTGTGTGAGGGAGACTTCAATACTTGTATGTGCACTCTGTTCCACATATCCATTATAAAATTGATACCCGCTCATTAAACGGTTGTCTGAGTAAATATTTGTGGGTACAAATTATTGTTTGCGTTACATTTGATATTTAATATGAGCAAACTGGAGGAGATGAGCGCTTTGCAATAATACTAATGAATTTTAATATATTCATCCATCCAGCGAGGCAAAAATTATTGGCAATTTTAGTTTGTGAATTAAGATCCCACTTTGGTGTCGGGCATCAATGGTAACATTTAAATACAACTCCATTATACTTTTTAATGTGCTTGTGTGGTGTTCTCTGTTAAGCTTCACCCGCAGCTTCACATTAATCTTACTCATATATCGCCTGTAGAAAAAAAAATCTTCTTTTTAATTTCAACACGTCCCCGATATGATGAATGTATTTTCGATATAGTGAGCTTTGCCCATGCGTTGTCGATGGAGATTACCTCTCCCCCGAGCATCAGATTAGGTGCTCCTAGCTACAGGATTTGGGAGAATGGAATTTCAAACAGGATTCACAAACTTCAGATGTGATTTGAATTCTTATTCACGAACATATCTTACAATAAACAACCCCAACAACATCGACAACAAGGGAAAGATACACAGCAGATAATATTTTGAAACAAAATAACAAATCATTAAATTATAAGGTGAGATAAAAATAAGGTGTGTACGTTGACCGTAGGCATTATCGTTCGTTCAACTCCTGTGGTGCCTTCAACATTCAATACCCGACTATTGTACTATTTCAATCAAATTTTTTAGCAATATTGTGATTTCTGTTAGAGAAATTACTCTAGTTACTTGCTGTTACTAGGAAATTTGTTTGTTATTTTACAAAATAATGCCCAAGGGCATTATTTGTTACGTAATAATCCTGAAATCAGGATTATAATGACAACAATAATGAACTGGTCGGACATTAAGTAATAAAAGTATCAGCCCAATTATGACATATGATACATGCAATAAAAACATGGTTGTGCATAATAAATATGAGGATTATGGACCATAAAAACTGACAAAGCATGAAATATTAAATCCGATTATTGTATATCAAATCCACAATGAAAATATTGAATAATGCATTGAATTTACTCCTTAAAAATAAAAATTAATGTTCCCATATTTTTTTTTGAAGCTTCATCTATATATAATACATGAAGAAAAAGCTTTCTGCCTTGTTTCAAATATACTGCGCGCACGAAGGCATGTGATATTCACTTTAAGTAAATATGGGAAAGGAGTGCATACAGCTAAAATTATATACAGGCTATTCTATTTTAAATTTTTGCTGGAATTTCTCAAGTAATATGCACAGAGTAGAAATTCTCATTTCTTTTAGGGAGGGGGGCGGGGGCGTTGGATACTGAGTTAATTTTACTAAACCCCCCGGGATGGGGGGTTTGTGACGAAGCTAGTAAGTGTAATTTTCATAGTCACAAACATTCATAGTATCTTTGTGGGATATTTTCTACCTACAAACAATTAGTGGAGAAATATAAACTAGCTTACGTGCTACATCTAACTGAGTGCAGAAATGGTAATCTATATCTATACTATACTGATTCAACACTAAATCTCAAAAACTGTCAAGTCGATTAAGCTGGAATTGGCAGGTGGATGGCATGTGAGGAGTGGACAGCAGCGAAGAAAGGATTTTGCAACAGGGGTGTATTAGGAAAAGATCTATATGAAAGTTCTATGGTTCTATAGGTAGAGACATGAAATTCAGGAGTAAGGTAGAAAACTTGGAGTAAATAAATACCGCAATATTATTTTTTCGACAAACTTGGATTAAGGGTCTTGAATTATACTGATTTCTTTCTGAATTTCAATGTTATTTTGCCTATGATAAATACTATGATATGGTTTCTACAACATGGATGGACTAAGGTTGTCAGTGGAGTATAAAAAAATATATAATTATGCTAAAATTTCGCAGATAAACAGTAGTGGAGAGCAAACGTCATTTGAGAATGGATTTTGCGACAGGGCCGCATTAAGAGAGTATAAAAGACGATTGCAAGATTATATGAGAGTTTGATTTCTAGAAGCAAAATACCACTCACTGATTCAAAACAAAATCTCAAAAACTGCCAAGCCGATTGAGCTGAAATTTGACAGGTGGGTAGCATGTCGGAAGTAGACGTCAGCCAAGAAAGGATTATGTAACAGGGACAGATTCAGGTAGATTAATACGAAAGTTCATGTTTTTGTTGGTAGAGGTACGAAATATGATTTTTTTGACAGAGTTGGATTGAGGTGGTGCAGAGAAGACTAAATTTCACTCGGATAGCTCTGTTTTTAATGTCAAAATACTTGGATTATAATAATTTTGCTCATAAGTTCAATGTTTTCAATGTCGAAATCTGTATAAATATTACGATATGATTGGTACAACAGGACAGGAATGAATAAGGTTGTCAACGGAATATTAAAAAGCACGAATCACATTAAAATTTGTGAAATATGAAGATCATTTGATCAAGGATTTTGCGACAGGGCCTATTTAAGAGGATATAGAGGTGATTGCAAGTTTATATGAGAGCTCTTTTTCATTGCTGTTAAAGGCATGAAATTTGATATTCAGGTGGACAACGGTATAAAATATATACAGCCAATCAAGTATAAAAATAACTATTGCTTCAATGATTGAGTGATTGTGAAAGAGTTAAAGTTATATTTAGATACAGGGACGCCACTCCACAGAAGCTTTTGTGCCAAAGATGGCGCTGATAGCACTTGTTAGTGCTGCAGGCGTGAAGTTTTGGCTGCTTCTGTTGGATAGGCTTAAGATTCATGGAATTCTCGAAACATGTGAAAATACAAAATGTAACACTCCTAATTATCTAATGCCCGTACTTATAGTCGAAACTCAATCTCGTTCTTGAGTATTACTTGGCCAAGTCGAGGCGAAATCACCATAGATACTTACTTGATAATCTATCCTATAATCGATACTTGGCGAAGCTTGAGATTTCTTGTTTTTGACATATATTTGATTGATATGTTTGACGTTCATGACAGTATTTGCGAAATATTCGTAGTTTGTCCACTGAATTTGATCTATTTTTGGATAATTTGATTGGAACTGTAAGTTTCAGTAAGTATGTATACCTCTATGGCATATATCCATGTAAGAAATACAAATGTCAAGAATAACTCACACGAATACTTGAGCACGACTCAAGGTAGCCTTGTAGTAGACTCAAGTAAAGCCGGAGTCAAGCAAACGCGAAGTATTACTCCGTAGCCAAGTAACGACTATTGGTAATATTCGCATACTTGAGCAATTCTCAAGTATGAGATCGAGCGAAGTATTGACTATAAGTACGGGCATAAGTCTGTGGTGACTGATGATGGGAGCATCTCCTAGTTAGCGCTCCATTGTCCAAATTAACTCAGACACCCAAATTTCAATACGTCAAGTATGCACTTTCTACTTTCTAAGCCCGTGGTGTCAGATGATGGAAACATCGCACCTTCCAGATGTAGAGACATCATTGCGCAACAGCTTTTGTATCAGAGATGGTGCTGGTAGCATTTTTTAGTGCTACAGTCGAGAAGTATTGGATGATTTCGTTGGGTAGGCTTAAGATTTATGAAATTCTCGAAAGATGCAATGATACAAAATGCAACACGCTTCATTTCTTTATACACAGGTCTTGACACTCGTCAGTAGTGGGGGTATCATTTATTGAAGCAGTTTACTAGTTATTAAACTAACACATACGGCGTAACCTTTTGATTGTAAATTTTAATTTGCAATGCATTAATGTTTTCCTATCTTTTCAGTGATTCTTTAATATTGAAGATTTTAAAAACTGAACGCTTCAGTTTATGGTGTTTCGCCCTGTTTTTCATCGTGGTACAAAGCAACAATCAGGCATATTTCATTTATGTTTTATAAACATTTAAGACAAGATTTTTACAACTAGATATGATTATTTTCTTTATAACTTTGACAGCTGTCAAACAAACAAATAGTTGCCATAACAATGAATAAAATGCTACTTGATCAAGCTATGAATTTTACACTAAATGTTTTTCGAATGTCAAACATCAAATAAAAAAATCTAGTTCAGCAGCAATTGAGGCCGTCGTAGATAAAATATTGAATGATACACGTTTGATGCAGCTAGTGTAGTTAAACTTGAGTGATAAAAACACTCGGCTAACCGCCTTGATCGTAGCACCTTTTTTGGAGCAAAAAATGACTAAATACAGCTTCAATGAGAGTCAACCCGCAACAAGGTAATGGATGCTAGTGTCAAAACCTGTGTATAAGACCGTGGAGGTGTCACATGATGGAAGCGCCTCCTTGTTAGCGCTACATTGTCCAAATTAACCTAGATGTTTGACAATTATATTTTCAAGATTATTTCTGATTTATTTCAAATGTATTGCGTTGTTTGGTTCGATTTAGCACCTTATCTGAAGCGCTTGTTCAACAACGGAAACACCCAAAAATCAATTATTAATCATATCAATTCAATTTCAACTTCTTTGTATTCAATTATTCAAAAAAATGTAACGATCAGATTCGTAGTTTTATTGCTCTTCAATTCATCTTCAATAAAGCAGCTTATAGTGAGTACCAATTGCAGTCAATCCGATTAAAGTTCAGTTAAGAAAAAATCCATTATAAGAGAGTATTGTTCCGGAGCGTTTCCTGGCTAATTACTCGCAGAAGGAATTATAAGGAATTATCCATCGTTTTAAAGTGTTTTAATGAGTAATTGTACAAAATAGTGTCTTGCTTGGTAATCAGAATTGGATAAGTATTCTGTTTTTAGTTTAACTTATGTTTCATCGATGTTGAAAATTAATTATTTGATATTTAAACTATGTACACCCGATTTTTTTTAATTATAATTTAACACTGATATGCGGCGAGAATTTGGTTGACAAAGGATCGATTTTTTGAATAATAAAATGCACATTGTTCGTTCACTAAAAAGACAATTATAGAACTGCTGGAAACCATATGCTGTCATGATTTTTTTGAGTTTGGAAAATATTTGATAAACTTACCACAAATGACGTATGTTCGTATGTAATAATCCTTTTAATGTATTAAAAATTTCACATCCAAGCACAAAATCACTCATCCAACACTGATTCATCAATTAGCACGTGTGAATTTGTGAATTAATATTTATGCACAATTCACACATAAATTTAAAGCTCCTGCAAGTTTTATTTGATATATATGAGTATTCAACTGGAATTAGACGATTGTTTTGCTCACAGGATAAAGCCCGGCGCCTGCCACCCAATACCGTTAACGCGGGAACGTCACTGTAGATCCTTTGGTCCTGAAACCGCTGAAAGTTAACTGAACGCGCGCGCAGATGGCATTAGAGTCAGGGCAAGCATGCGCGAATTCGCAAATTTTCTGCGTGTAACTTGGAACTTAAAAATACATGAACCTAGAGACCAAACGAGAAAAAAGAACAGGAGTAATTTTGTGGTAGCAGATAATTCGCAATTATTCACAAGCTTCATCTTTCTGAAATTGTTGAGACTTCAAAACAACATGAACAAAACACGCTGAGCACAATTTAATTAATTTAAAAGATATCATCCAATTTCATTTACTTGTCGAATGCGGCTTTATTGAATCTCTCTTCCTTGTTAAATGACACGACAAGAATCTTGCCCAAGAAATATTCGCCGAATACTTTATTAATTTTTGTAGAATCCCTTTCAGATATATATAAAGAATTCCAAATTAATTTTCTTTATAAGAAAATTCTTTTCACGAAAATGTAAGATCAGATATTGGCTATATAAATTCTTTGCAAGTTTATACCAAAAACAATAACTTTTTCTTTGGCTTAGGGCGTTTTGACTTCTTTTAACAGAATATTTACCTTTCTTACTCCCAAGTGACATACATATCAGAACAGTTTCGTTATTTGTTTGCTTCGATTCTGTTCTGTGCAGTAGAGAATTGTACATCGATTGAAGGGTTTTGTTATATACCGACGAAATTCGGTACTGTTTATCCATTGAACAAAAATGAATACTGTTTTTTACCGCCCTTTACTGCTGTTGTGGGCCTGTATTGCTGTTTTTAACGACGTCATTAGAACTTTTCACCAATTAGAACAAATTTGAAATCTAAAACTTCGCTTCATCGTCAGCAGCGACACATTTATGTTCTAACAACTCTAATCGTCTGCCTTGTTAATAACCAACTAAATCTATACTCGCACTGTAATACAATCAATGTCTGCCATATTGTATGATGGTTTCTGTTAAAGTGATAACATTTTATTGATCAAAGCTGTCGTGTATAAATTTGATTACAAGTTGAAGATCTGCATATCCCAGCTTCCAAATCAAATACCGATATTAATAGAATAGTATGGTAATGCAAGTTAACTCGGTTATGACAAAGGTGTCTACAACTTATCTAGAATCTACGGGGGCGTTATCTAAATGACAGAGAGCTCTCGGCAGCCATAACAGCAGAGCGGAGCTCGGAGCTCCAAGCTCGAACGTGAGGTGTTGTAATGAAAGCGTTTTCTGATAAGGAGACGTGATTGTTGCCTTAGCTATTCGGTCTTTGTGTTCTGCGGTTTCTCTTTATACCTTTCTTGAATCTTTAATGTTTTTCTCATCTATGCGCATGAATTCGCCCAACAAATATAATGCTAAAAGATATCCTCGGATAAGAAATAAAGCATGCAACAAACAAACAAGATCACAGAGAGATTTGATCTTGAATGTACATTGAGAAAGCTTTTCAATTTATTAAAAACACTGTTGGGTTGAAGTCCAGTACGGTTCGGTAATTGGGTAACGGTTACGCCCTCGACTTCAGAAAAAGTCGAGAAAATCTGCGATTTGTTAGAAAGGGTAGATTGATGATCACAGAGATCTCAAATAATTATTAGAACTGTTCAAGGAGGTACAGGAGTTTTTTCCTGATTTGTAATCATGAATGAAAGTTGGAGCATATACAGTGGTCGGATTTTTATTCCCACAGGAAGTCAAAGCAAAGTGCCAAACCGTATTGAACGATTTCAATAATTGAATATTGGACAACTGAATTTAAACCCATTTGAATTAGCATTTTTGATGATGAATGTATAGACCGTTCAAAATAGGTCACCTCTTTAGAAATTGTTGATAGAATTTATGAAATGATCATCGAAGATCGATGAATGATTAAGCCTGCAAATTAATGCCCAACATTTTGTATGAATATATGGGAAAGGAGCAGTGGCGGCGCTAGACTTTGTGGATTACAAAGGCTCAGCCTTCAAGATCAAATATCATTACATAGAGTTACATGTTATCTGTTCTAACTTATGGTCATTCAAAGAGCGTTCCCGGAATGAAGTTCACGAGATAACTATTCAAACATAAAGTGATATTTGTTCTAACTTATAGTCATTTAAAGAGCGTTCTCGGGATGACTATTCAATTATGAAGTGATATCTGTTCTAACTTACGGTCATTCAAAGAGCGTTCCCGGAATGACGTTCACAAGATAACTTTTCAAATATAAAGTGATATTATTTATATATTTTATTCATTCGAAGAGTGTTTCCGGAATGACGTTTACGATATAACTATTCAATTATAAAGTGATATCTGTTCTGGACATTTGAAGAGCGTTCCCGGAATGACTATTCAATTATAAAGTGATATCTGTTCTAACTCATGGCCATCTAAGGAGCGTTCCCAGAATGATGTTAACAGGATAACTATTCAATTATAAAGTGATATCTGTTCTAACTCATGATCATTTAAAGAGTGATATTCACAAGATAACTATTCAATTATGAAGTGATATCTCTTCCAACTTATGTCCATTCATAGAGCGTTTCCGGAGTAACGTTCACGAGATAACTATTTAATTATGAAGGGATATCTGCTTTAACTTATGGTCATTTAAAGAGCGTTCCCGGAATGACGTTCACGAGATGACTATTCAGATATAAAGTGATATCTGTTATAAGTTATAGTTGATGGAAGAGTGTTTCCGGAATGACGTTCACGAGATAACAATTCAATTATAAAGTGATATCTCTTCTAACTTATAGTCATTTGAAGAGCGTTCCCAGAATGACGTTCACTAGATAACTGTTCAATTATGAAATGATATTTATTCTAACTTATGGTCATTCAAAGAGCGCTTCAGGAATAATGTTCACAAGATAACTATTTAATTAAAAAGTGATATCTGTCCTAACTTATGGTCATGAAGAGCGTTCCCGGAATGACGTTCACGGGATAACTATTCGATTATAGAGTAATATCTGTTATAAGTTATAGTTATTCGAAGAGTGTTTCCGGAATGACGTTCACGAGATAACCATTTAATTATAAAGTGATAGTCATTCAAAGAGCGTTCCCGGAATGATGCTCGGGCCACTGTAAAGACAGCCTGTCGCCGCCACTGGAGAGGAGGTCTGCCAGATGAATCTAGCATTTGTTCTCATTTGAGTTTCTCGAAAAAGTATTTGACGATATTCAATCGTAAACACAGTAGAGACCAAGGAACAGTTCCTGGCGAATTGAAGCCAAAGAAAGCCAACGAGAGTCTGTCGACCAAAAAGTTCATGTCCACAGGTTTTTGAGATGTGAATAATATCATAGATATTGCATCGATTTGAAACCAATTTGTAGCAAAAACAATTGAACTAAGAACCGGTTCTTCATCCACTATACCATTACACACAGGTGTCTCATTCCAATTTGTTGCTGAAAACAATATTATTCTACGTAGGATATCACAAAAAATATACACCAAATGGAAAAATGTTTAACATCTAATTCTCATTTCCCGGGCGCAGGAAGGAGGATGGTATAAGTCACGTTAGAATTTAAAAATTAAAACCACAACAGCGCACGAAGGAATGTGAGATTTTTCAAAGCTGAAATTTATATGGAGAAGGAGTGCAGACAGATAAAATTAGTTGAATTTACCGCTGAAAACGATAGGAATATCTCGAAAAATATACATGGAATGAAAAAATGTCCAGCATCTAATTCTTACTTCCTTAGAGGGAGAAGAAAAGGAAATTTTAAATGGGAACTATTATTTTTATTTCAGATTCGGATGGAGCGTCGAATACTGAGTTAATTGTACTTGAAACAATGTTCAAGTTCGAAAATTTAACGAATTATGGTCGAATATTGACCACTAGTAATGTTTAAGAGGCCAACAAATAAATGATCGTTTTAAGTAACGTCTTTTGGGAATTTTAAAATAGAAATATCCTAATTTCTTAACCAAATAGGGTATGTAAAGTGGTGGATTTACCAAAAATCTGAGTAGGCTTGAGTCTAGGGCGGCAGATTTTAGGACAACAAATTTGTTGACCAAATCTAATTTTTCCATCTAGCTGCCTTACAAATATTAGAAAAAATGGAAGAATCATCTAGATGATGAAAGCGCATTTTTGACTGCTTATGAATGCTTGTTACTTCAGAGATCTCGCAAATTACCATCTCTCACAATTACTGAGCTTGATATCAAGCAGTTTGGGCAAACTTACGAAACAGCAGCTTCCATTTAGTTCTAGTTTCAAGTTGACTATTTGATAGGTACATAATTTATGCATGTACAAACTCAAAAATACCTTTTAATCTTCATTGTTTAGTTATTTACTGACGGGAGGTTAAGTGCTGTACCTTAAAATAATAATTTGATCTTCATCAAAGATATATAAAAAAAGTACACCAAAAACAAATTTTCATTCAATAATAATAATAAATCACTCTGATAAGCTTCAAATTTGCGTCAAACAAGTCATTGGACAGATTTGATAACTGTACATAATAATAGTGACACCCACGGCTAAAGTTGTAACTAAATTTTTATCTACTTGAATAACTTTAGCTGCCATATCCCTAATGTCATATATATCTATGGGCATTGTTTCACTTGGAAAAAGTAATTGAATAATTTAATCTTCCACAATCACTGAGCTTGAATTAAAGCAATTTGTGCAAACCTACGAAACAGCAGCTTTTATTTAGTACCAGTTTCAAGTCTGTGAATAGTATAGTTGCCGAGAACTCAGCGTTACGCCAGCCAGAAAGCCAAAGTGAATATAATAGCGCTTTTTTCCAAAAAATGCGCTAAAAACTCCTGTAAGACAGTTTTCTGATGCATTACATCGCTCTGATGACTTTACTCTCTTTATTTTTATTGTATATAGTAACACACTCAGCTTGTGGCTTCCAAATCAGAGGTAAAGGCGATGAAAATCAACAGCCTATACATGGGAAATGTGTTAATCTTTCATTGGGTAGGAAGATGTTTGTAGCGGGACCTAGGAGAACTGTGATACAGTCGATTTTTCGAGAACTATGGCCGTTAGCGAGTAGAACCGTCACTCAAAATCCAACTATCAGTATTGTTGAAAACGATGACATTGTTGTCAGAGAATTTAATATAGTGTCACAAATGTGAAATATTTCAAGTAATTAGTTTACGTAATTATTTATTTGAATTCGCTTTAACTGTAATCCTAGTTAGTATTGACCAGGTCGATGCTCAATTGTCGGACGTGATTGACAGCCTATGGTTACTAGATGTTCGGTGGATGTCAGGCATAAACTGTTAGACAATCGAATGTTGGCCCATTGTTGGATTAGGTATATAAGGACGTGAGCTAGGAGAGGATTAATTCAGTACGAGTAACTGTGAGCGATATTATGAACATACAAGTGTATAAAGTGAATATTGGCACTGTAACCTGTTTTAATAAATTACTCACAATAAAATTTGTGACAATAGAAACAAAAAACCTCACTTCAAGTATGTCTGCAGATCAGAATATGACATCTTTTAGCATCTGCTTTGAGCCATAACGCAAAGAGCTTGTTGTCTCCACATCTACAGCCAATGCAGCTAATTGAAGATTCGAAACATGGAATTCACGAAAAATAATTATATTGTTGAAAACATGGCGGACAGCAAATCCAGATCTTGCACATGGCAAAAATCATCAGCGCCATCTATTAGCAGCTTGAAGTACCAACATTGACAAATATTTGATCTAGTTCACTCATAAGACGGTAGATGGCACTTATCTTTAGGGGATTGGTAGGAATCTATTTGTTGGGATGTTCTTCGATATGAATTCCGTTAGGTGTGAATATTGCTCGAAATGAGGAATGCAAATTGAGGAGTAGTAATAAATAAGAACTCAAATATTATTTTATTGAACATATATCAGAATAATATAACTTAAGTTAAACTAGTTAAAGCAGGGAAAGGAATCTGCTTGCTAACAACAACTTTTCTATGTTGATGTGAGATATATCCCTTAATTTTTCCTTCATAAATTAAATTAGCAACTATACATTGAGTTTCATCAAAATCAACATCTGTTTGTCCCATTAAATGTAAGGCAGTTTGCAATGCTTCCACCGGTATTTGATGGGTATTTAAAAGCAAATAAACTTTTCGAAATAAATTTCTGTACGCAATAATTTTTAATTTCTCGACTATTAAATAAATACCGCATTTAATAAAAAAAGTCTCATATTTTTCGATTACTTGATCTAGTAGGAGTAAATTACCCTGACAGACAGCTTGTACAAGCTCCCAGAATTGTATAACATCATATTTTTCTAATACAGCTTTGCTGGGAATATAACCCAACAAAATTTTCACGGGTACTAAATAAATCAAAATTAGACGCTTATTTTTTTTGCTCATTTTGTGACAATTCTCAAACGCAAACGTCAGATATTCATCCGCTGATTTATAGTCACTATCGAACATGGCTTTACGCCCAACAAAATATTTATAAGTTATTTGTTGCCCCAAAGAAAAACTATCTTTAAAAGCTGAAGATTCGATTGCTCGAATTAAAGGTTTACACAAATGCAATTTATTAATCCGGAAATAAACTTTAAAAAGTTGATTAACTAAAGTGAGCATCCCAATCCGTTTGGTATCTTCCTCAGATGAGCGATTATCAGCCGCACAGACCCGAAAACACCCCATTAAACATTCCGCAGCTTTTTCTAAAATCTCACCTGGATTATCAGAACTATTCGACCGCATTTTTTCCACCGTTTGCGCCAACAAGCGCAAATCTAAACACACGGCGTACATAACCGGCAAACACCAATTTTCCTCTTTTTGAGACTGTATTATTTTTGTTAATGATTGGATCATATTTGTTTGGTGCTGATACGCATTCAAAAAGTCTTTACCATTTAAACTAGCTAAACACTTCAAGTGATACACGACTATATCATCCAGAGGAGGCTCTATGAAACGTTCGACCATAGTGTCCGGTTTCTGCACTTGTAAGTTGGGACTCAATGCATGATCGTGTCTCAATGATAGTAAACTTGCAACAATTGGCCCATCTTGGGTCTTCCAACATCTGTCCACTAGTTGCAGGTAATGGGTCAATGACATGTGAGCCATTTTCACAAAAATCTACAAAATAATTAATAATTAAGTGAGGTTACATTTTAAATTATACAACAATACTAGTAATCAATATTAACGTACCTTCAATATTTATTAGAGTCTAATGTGGTGCTATTTATTTGATTGTTACATATATAATCGAATAAAATTGCAATTTAATGTGTACAATTGATCGTAGCGTCGTACGAACTGACAGCTACCGTACAGATGGCAGCACCGACCGATAAATGCTGCGCACGCTGCGCAGAAGTACCATTACTTGCGCACAACAATTTAAATCAATAAATCTCAAAAGTCAATTCAAATAATAATATTTCCTGATATTGATAAGTAATTCAATCATAATAATCAATTGAAACTGCATCATAAAAATTTGTTAGGTAGTAGCGCTGCCTACTGGATGTTTTTGGTATCTCCAAATATGCTGCTCTGTTCAGAGTGATGTTTTGGCGGTATTTTTGAAAAACTATTTGAATAAATGTCATTTGATAAATATAATTGATAATTGAGAATAAAAGGAATTCAGGCAATTTCTAGGTATATCTATATATTAATACGTAAAGACAGAGCTTTGTACCTCTTTTAAAACACATTGCGCGCATAAAGGGATGTGGGATTTGGCATACTTGAAGTTTATAAGGAAAAGGAATGCGGAAATTTGGAATTGTATTCACGATGTTCCATTTTTATTTAACGTAAAATTTGTATCGCGCGCATGAAGAAATGTGAGATTTACTTGAAGTTAATATATAAAAAAGGAGTGCAGGCAACCAAAATTACATACAAGTGTTCAATTCTAATTTTGCATAAAGAAAGCTATATAGAGCGCGCACAAAGGAATGTGAGACTTGGCATACCTGATGTTTATGAGGAAAAGGAGTGCAGAAAGCTAGAATTGGATACAAGATGTACAATTTTTATTTTACGTGAAATTAGTACAGCGTGCACGGAGGAATGTAAAATTTGACATACATGAAGCTTATATGAAGAAAGAGTGCGGACAATTAAAATTACATACAGGATGTCCCATTTTAATTGCACATAACGAGAGAACGTTACACTTTGTACCGCACGCACAAAGGAATGTAAGATTTGGTATACTTGATGCTTATATGATGAAGGAGTGCAGACCTTTAAAATTACATACATAATGTCCTATTTCAATTTTACATGAAGAGAGAACTTTATACAGCGTGTACGGAGGAATGTGAGACTTGGCATACCTGAAGTGTATTTGGAGAAAAAGCGCAGAAAGCTAGAATTGTATACAAGGTATTCCATTTCATTTCTACGTGAAGAGAAAACTTTGTACCGCACGCAAGAACGAATGTAAGATTTGGCATACTTGAAGAAGGAGCGCAGACAATTAGAATTATGTACAGGACGTCCCATTTCAATTCTACGTGAAGATTCAGCGCATACGAAGGAATGTGAGATTTGGCATATCTGAAGTTTATATGGAGAAGAAACGCAGAAAGCTAGAATTATATATAAGCTGTTCCATCTTGATTTCACGTTAAGAGAAAACTTTGTGCTTTGCGAACGAAGGAATGTAAGATTTGTCGTACTTGAAGTTCATATGAAGAAGAAGTGCAGACATTTAAAATTACATACAGGATGTCCCACTTCAATTTTACATAAAGAGAGAACTGTATACAGCGAGCACGGAAGAATGTGAGATTTGGCATACCTGAAGTTTATATGGAGATGAAGTGCAGAGAGCTAGAGTTTTACACAAGGTGTTCCATTTTGATTTCACGTGGAGAAAAAACTTTGTACTTTTCGCACGAAGAAATGTGAGGTTTGTCGTACTTGAAGATTATATGAAGAAGGAGTGCAGGCAACTAAAATTACATACAGGAAGTCCCATTTTGTTTTTACGTGAAGAGAGAACTTCATACAGCGTGTACAAAGGAATGTAAGATTTGGAGACGAAGTGCAGAGAGCTAAAATTGTATACAAGGTGTTCCATTTTGATTTTACATAGAGAGAAAACTTTGTACTTTGCGCACGAAGAAATGTAAGGTTTGTCGTACTTGAAGTTTATATGAAGAAGGATTGCAGGCAACTAAAATTACATACAGGAAGTTCTATTTTATTTTTACGTGAAGATGAAACTTAATACAACGCGCACGAAGGAATGTAAGACTCGGCATACATAAAGTTTATATGAAGAAGAATTGCAGGCAACTAAAATTACATACAGGATGTCCAATTTCAATTTTCCGTAAGGAGAAAACTTGATACAGCGCGCATGAAGAAATGTGAGATTTGGAAAACCTAAAGTTTATATGGAGAAGAAGTGCAGACAACTAGGATTTTCGCTGAAATATCTTAAAAACTATACATTAAGTGGGAAAATGTTTGACATCTAATTCTTACTTCCCCGGGGGTGGAGGGAAGGGGAAGAATAAAGTCACGTTAAAATTTCAAATGGGAACTACTATTTTGATTTCAGGTACGGATAGAGAGTCGAATATGAAGTAAGTTCTGCCTGAAATTCTCAAAGTATGTTAAATTCTCACATGGACTACAAGTGTTTTGTAAAAGTTGAAAACTAGAGCCAAGCTTGTTTGTAGTCTAAAAAAACCTAGGAAAGACGCCATAGTTGAGGGATGAAGCAAGTCAGCACATTGCTTAAATTGTCGTGATAATGATTTTGGTACAAGAGTTTTGAAATGGCTGAGAATTTGTTTTTTGATGACTCATTACATATGATTGAAGATAAAAACAGTTAGATCTCAATTTAGTGGGACAGACGCAATCAGCAGTCGTTCTAAGTCCGAATACGTAGCGCGTGCGGTTGCTCGTAGCGCGTAAGGATACACTTATAATTAATAATATAATAAAATATCTTTTTTATCAAAACAAAATTATTTCAATGGAAGAATTATGCAGATTCAATTTAAGTTTTGTCCGTTCAGTACGGTTTTATACCACATGACTACGACTGAATGATTGACAGTTGACACTGACAATAACGTGAAGTTGAATCGATTGCAACCCAAATTTCAAGTGATCATTCTATGATTCTACAACTAATCATTCTGGATTTATGCGAGAAATTAAAAAAACATTTCAAGTACCTTCGGTACAGACGTTTGCAACCATAGTGCGAGGTGCACAACTAGACCTTAGATCAGTTCAAAATATGAAATTTCTACATTATACGTTAGATGTGTTCAGGGATGATAAAAACGAATATTTCCTTCAAAATCTCGGAATGTGAATTTTGGTAGTTCCACCCACTTCTATACATGTGTTAAATGAATAAAGCAGTATACAAAAGATAAAAGGGTTGGCACTAAACTGACATAAAATCAAATTTAGCAGTATATTTATAAGTTTAGTGATGGTAGTAAAAGCGCATTCATGGTTAAGCATTTTGATGTAGTGTCGTTTGTCACGTGTCTTTATTGTTATTATCTTACGTGCTTCACTTCCGTTAGACAGTCGATTTATCATTCAACTATCATTGATATCTGTACCTATACAGTTTGAAGATACGAGCCTTCAATTCTGCACACTGTGAACTTATTAAAGAATATAGGATATTATCCTTACGGTTATCCGAGTTTATCATTTTCTTTTCACATTGAATTCTTCTTCATACTTTTATTACAAGAGTTTTCTAATAAAAGTAAGCAAATATTTTCTAAATAAAATAAGCCCTGAATCCGTCCCTGTCTGGGCAGGACGTATCGCACCGCACCGCCCCACACGGTCGAAAATTGTGGTAACGTGCTCTCGAATTAATCTAGAACATTTCCAGAAACGGACATCTGTATATATATATATATATATATATATATATATATATATATATATATATATATATATATTAGCGATTTTCTTGTACTTTTCCCAATGGCAGTGCTTCGCACCCAACTAATAGGCGGGCTTCGACGGTTCCAACCAAGCTAGATGCAATATTCTCCCGTTTTATAACACATGTACGAATTAGAATGAAGGATATTTTATTTGAGAGCTACTACTTACATCAACGAATGTGCAAGGTACGCACAAGCGCATCGACGTGTGCGTCAGGAGACGCCTAGTCTAAAAGAAGCTCATTTTGCTCTTTTACATATTTAGAAATCCCCTAGGTGGCAACAACCTCATCCGTTTTAACTCCCTCCTATATTCTCACATTCAAGATACAATTTAAAATAGATTTACATTGACATAAAATGTTTTTCATCAGATTCTGTAGGGAAATTGACCTCTAATTAATATTTTCACCGTAAAGTTTTGGTGATTAAAATAATTATCTCATAATGAACAGCATCGTCTTGACACTTCATGATATTAATTTAATGACATTAAAAATAGAATTAACTCACCACCTTTTCTCATCCTGCAATTTTGTCAAGAAGACTCACCTGAAACAAAGTAAAATTATAAGTAATAAGAATTTGGAGGACTATTTCCGCCATCTGAAGGGTGCTCGAAATGCTGGAACTTCCCTACAACAAAATCGATTCGCTTTTACCTCTAGACTCCAGATGGCAGCACTATGCAATACACAGAAGATATTTGAGAGGAGATGGAGCCACTTACTCATTACTGAATCTGGCACGATCAAATTAAATATGAATCATTTCCAATTTGGTTAAATTCGGTAATAACAGGTTGGAGTTCACCAATACAGAAAATTATAAAGTAAAATGCAATTAAATTCAGTTTTGAATTTTGATTCTGCGATTAGATGAACCTTCAAATAGAATTGGTAATAATTTCGTGCATTATAAAATTGCAGTCTAACCCAAATGGGTGTTAATTTGTAAGAATGCCTGCCCGATTTGAGCCATCAACTGCGTTCAAAATTCCTGTGAGATTTTTGAAATTGTTGGGTTTTTGGAAGTACAATGGGTCGTGCAATATATTATACTTATTTTACGGGCAAATAATTTATTTGGCAACAACTGTTTTATTTGCAGCAAGCATGATTATGAATATGGTTCATGCTTGGGGTGATTTAGCCGAAATGGCCGACAGTTTATACATTGCAATAACAATAATTTGTACTATTTTCAAATTCAAATTATTGGATCCTAAAAAAATGCTTTTAATCATTCAAACATTGGATTCACAAGCACTGAATAATCAAACCGAAAATCAAGATCATTTTATAAAAAAAGCAATGAAAAATGCGTACAAAAATTCGTTGGCCTTCACTTCCATATGTGTTTTTGTTTGCTGTGCCTGGAATTTGATTCCCTTTGTGCTGGGAACTTTCGCTTTGAAAGTTTTGCCCTTCAAAGCTTGGTTTCCATATCCGTATAATGAATCGCCGTATTATGAATTCACATGCTTATATCAATTCGTTGGTAAGTTAAAAATAACAAGAATGTAGATATTATAATTCAATAATTTTTAGGTTTGAACATTAATGCTATTCTCAATTGCTCCATCGACAGCATGGTAGCAGGTCTTATGATTATCGCTTGCGCTCAACTTCAAGTCCTCAAAGATTCCTTAAGAAATGTAAGAGCCCGCGCCCTCCTTCAATTAAAGCAGTCAGATAATGGAGACGAATTCTGCGACAATTGTTATAATGGGTTATGTGACAACGAATTGCATTTTACAAAAGGAAATATCGATTTGGAATATGGAGTATTTCGAGGAATAATCGAATGTATTGAACATCATCAGGCCATCATTGAGTATGTTGATGGTAAATCAATGATTTATCATTTATAATAAAATCGTGTTGCAGATTTGTTCATTTGATTCAAGATACTTACACGAAAAGTATGTTTGCACAATTTCTGACTAGCATGATGGTCATTTGTATGACTGCTTTTGAATTATCAGTCGTAAGTGTCTCAACCATTCAAAAAATCATTTTTATAAAAACAAAATATATTTCAGCTGAATCCCTTTACCATACCATTCTTTGCAACATTTATTTATATGATTAACATGACAGTACAGCTTTTCATTTATTGCTGGTATGGAAATGAACTGTATTTAATGGTGAGTACCATTGAATAATTTGATAATCATTCACAAATAGAGCAGAAGAAAAATTGCTGAACTTTTTACATTCTTCCAAACTTGTCTTTGTCAGGAAGTAATGATACAACGGAACTTGCAAACTTTTATACTTATAGCAGAGAGCAAAATGTTTTATTTATTTATCATGAGTTTTGATTGATTTTATATAATAAGAAGCATCGGAAAAGAAGAGAAGGCAAAAGGAAAAAGAATAAAAATTGGTTATCAAAAGATAACAATCGATAATATACTATATATCTGGAACAAGCAACTGAAAGGAGTTACAGCACTGGAAAACATAGTAGAGGCAAATAAGCAAGGACATAAGAATTCATCAAGAAAATGGAGAAGTGAACAAGAAAGTTCAAAAAACGAATAGCAAATGAAACAACAAGGAAGGATCAAATAAAAACGAACTGGCAGAAACAAAGGACAATGCAAATAGGAACGTGGAACATTAGAAGTTTAAAGGACAAAGAAGAAGAATTAATAGATGAATTCGAAGAAGCAGAGTTAGAAATTTTAGCAATAACGGAGACAAAAAGAAAAGGAAAAGGAATAACAAGCCTAAGAAATAATCATACACTAATATATAGCGGAGTCGATAAAAATGAAAGAGCAAAAACTGGGGTGGGTTGCATAATACATAAAAAAATAGAACACTCGATCAAGGAATGGGTTGGGGTGAATGATAGAATACTTACTATAAGACTAGAAGATATTGAGGGATTCAAAGCAAGTATAATAATAATATATGGACCAAATGAAGACGAGGACAAAACAACTAAAGATGATTTTTGGGATACGCTACAGTTAGAAAATTAGTAGAACCTATATACGTAGTGGGAGACTTAATGCAAGAGTGGGTAACAAGAATAAAGGTTTGGAAGAAATAATGGGAACTCATGGTGAGCCAGTAAGAAACAATAACGGCAACAGACTGATAGATTTCTGCATCATAAATGGATTGATAATATTGAACACGATCTTCGAGCACAAAGAAATCCACAAATATACCAGAGAAGTGAGAAGCAGGAACGAAAGATCACTAATAGACTATTTTCTAACCAACAGCACACAAAGAAAGAATGTTAATGACGTAAGAGTGAAAAGAGGAAATGAAATTGGAAGCGACCATTATCTAACGATAGCAAAAATAAGAGTAATGAATAGAGCAACACAAAAACAAAAGACAAGCATAAAGGAGAAAAATACAATGAAAATAAGAGTAGATAAGTTAAAGGAAAAGGAAACAAGAGAGAAGTACGAAGAAGACATAAGTGAACTTATAAACAGCACATCGAGATCAAATTTGAATAACGTAGAAGAAATGTGGAGCACATTTAAATATATATTAGAAGAGGCAGCAAAAAGAGCGTGCGGAGTGATCAGGAAAATAGGATACAACAAGCAAACACACTGGTGGAATGAAGAAGTTAGAGAAGAAGTTAAAAAGAAGAAGCAGAAATTGAAAATATTCCTCAATACAAAAAAACTGGAAGATAAGGAAGAATACGAAAAACAAAAGAAAAAAACGAAAGCAGTTATCAAAATTTCTAAGGCAAAATCTTGGGAACAGTTTGGAAATAAATTGGAAGATAATTTTAGAGAAAATAAAAAATTATTGTATAACACATTGAAAAACAGCAAAAAGAGAAACCAAAGTGCATTAGGTCAACTATATGACAAACAAGGGAATATTTTGAAAGAAAACGAGGAAATAATAGGAAGGTGGAAAGAACACTTCGAGGAATTGCTGGAAGAAAAACCCTCTAACAACGACAATGAAGAAGAGGAGATCCAGCAACATCAACAAGCACAGAAGAACAGAGAATATAACAGAAGAAGAGATGAAGTTGGCATTAAATAGGCTAAAAAACGGAAAAGCTCCGGGACACGATGGAATAAGGCCAGAACAACTTAAATACATGGGGCCAGCAGGAGAACAAATTCTATTAGTGATGCTGAATAGAATCTGGACAATAGGAAAAATCCCTAAAGATTGGGAAAAGTCAGTGATCTTCCCCATTCATAAAAAAGGAGACAACAGAAATTGTAACAATTACAGAGGGATATCACTAATATGCACGACAGCCAAAGTATATGAAGCCATACTAGAAAAGAAACTAAGACAAGAGGTGGAATCAAAAATGGAAAGGTCACAAAGCGGATTCAGGAAAGGACATTGCACACAAGACCACATATACACAATTAGGAGGCTTATAGAGAAAACTCTGATACAAGAAAGCAAGCTATATATTACCTTTGTCGATTTAGAAAAAGCTTTTGACCGAGTACCACGGAAACAAATGTGGAAAATATTGGGAGAAAGACAAATAAACATAGAAGTACTAAACGCCATGAAAAGCGTGTACAGGAAAACAACAAATTACATAAGAACGGGTAACGAAATATCAGGAGAATTCAACACCACGCAGGGTTTAAGACAAGGAGGAGCATTAAGCCTATTATTATTTATTGTTTTCTTAGATAATATAATGAAGCAAATAAAAGATGAAACGAAGAAAGTAAGACATTGGACATTACCAGTTGACCGTAACTAAAATAGCAGAGTGTGCATTTGCAGACGATCTAGCAGTCCTGGCTAAGAATGAGGAAGATATGAAATATAATTTAAATGTATGGAACGAGGAATTGAGAAAACACAACATGAACATAAATGTCAAAGAAACAAAAGTAATGGTGATATCGAAAGAGGACATAATCACTAATATACAGTTAAACGGATGCGAAATAGAACAAGTAGAAGACTGTACATATCTAGGAGCAACAATAAATAATAAAGGAAATATGGAACCGGATATCAACAAAAGAATACAAGCAGCTAGCAGAAAACTACTATGCACTCAATAAAGCGGTGCTAGGAAATAAGCAAGTATTCAAGAATACAAAAATGACACTATACAAAACTGTATACCGACCAGCCTTAATATACGGAAGTGAGTCGTGGATACTCGAGCAGAAACTGAAAAGTAAAGTACAAGCATCAGAAATGCGATACTTAAGAAGAGTTGAAGGTGTTACAAGGATAGACAGGATAAGAAACGAAGAAATAAGAGATAATCTAGAAATAGAGAGCATACATAAGACCATAGAGAAGAAACAAGTTTCATGGTATGCTCACTTAGTCAGAATGCCAGAGGAAAATCAGACGAAGCAAGTTTGGAAAGCAAGATCCACAAGAAAGAAAAAAAGAGGAAGACCAAAGAAGACCTGGGAAAAAAACATAAATGAAATTCTCCACAGAAACAACATCAGCTGGTATGAAGCAAAGAGAATAGCACAAAATAGACAAGAGTGGAAAGAACTGATTAATAACTTAAAGTGAAAATAATTACAATCTAGACACCCGAAAGGGTATAAATAGATTTAAAAAGATTGATAATTGATTGATTTCCTGCTTTCAGAGTACTACAATAAATGAAGATATTTATAATTCAGAGTGGTACCGTTTTGGACCACAAGTATCCAAATTATTATTAATAATGATGGAAAGATCGAAGAGGCCTATGATTCTAACAGCAGGAAAGATGTTCCAACTGTCACTAGAAACTTTCACTTCGGTGAGAAATAAATTTTGAAATTTACTGACTTGATTAGCATTTTGTTTACTTTAATTATTTTAAATGCAAATTTTCAGATTATCAAGACGGCCTACTCTTGTTATACAGTTTTAAACAAAATTGATGTCGATATTAGTTTAGAATGAGTTGCTTACTAAGTGATAATATTTGTAACACTGCTTACTAGAATATAGATTAACATATGAACATAGCAAGTCTATTTTCTAGTGTTGAAGTCTGTTAATCCTTTATTACTGCCATATAAATCAAGCTACTGTGAAAAACATTTCGTCCCGGATTCATCAAATCAATCTCTTCCACTGTTCCAAATTAAAATATTTTTTGTAAATGTCAACTGGTTTTGAGATTTCATCTGAATTTGTAAATGAGTATAAAATTTGAATATACTAAAAAAGCCATATTAATTTGAATTCTGATTAAACTACTCAAAAATGCTAGTTTCCGCAACAAAAATATTGAAAATTTATTTTTAAACAATGAAATGACGGAAACCGACAGATTTTCGGACGACACCGACTTTCCAGCGCCGCTCAAAACAAACTGAATTTATGACTGAATCAGAAGCTGCAGAAATTCCAAATTTTGCACATGTACTCAAAATGGATGTAAAAATATGTAACATTGATATTAGTTACATATCATAATTGATGCACGAGCTGTGGGCTCAAAAATTAGACAAGACAAATAAATATTTTTTGGGTGAATTAGTAGCTTCAGAAATTTGTAATTATCAGTACGTACTTGAAAGCAGAATGAATATTAGACACCAATAGTTATTGCAGCACGAGCTATAGACTTGAATACTTGCCTCTGGACCACTCAAGATAAGAAAATGCCCTCGGGCATTATTTTGAAAAAAGTACAGACAAAAATATCACGTTTCCTAGTTACAACAAGTAACTCGAGTAATTTCTCTAACAAAAATCACAATGACAGGACATACATTGCTAAAAATTTTGTTTGAAATAGTACATTAGTCGGACATTAAGCATTGAAGGCACCTCGGGAGTTGAGCGGACGATAATACCTACAGTCAACGTACACATATTGCGGCGTCATGATTCTCTGCATGAACAATGAAATGACAAAAACCGACAGATTTTCGAACGACACCTACTGATTTCCGTACGACATCGACTTGAAAATGTTTCTTGTATGGATAAAATGCGTAGAAATTTCGCTTCTTTCGGGGGTCCCGCGATCCCGACGCCGATTTCTAGCGCATTTTTCCGAAAAAAGCGCTATTATATTCACTTTGGCTGGCTGGCCTGACGCTCAGTTCTCAGCAACTATACTATTTACAGACTTGAAACTGGTACTAAATAGAAGCTACTGTTTCGTAGGTTTGCACAAATTGCTTTAATTCAAGCTCAGTGATTGTGGAAGATTAAATTATTCAATTACTTGTTTCAAGTGAGACAATGTCCATAGATATATATGACATTAGGGATATGGCAACTAAAATTTATCAAAGTAGATAAAAATTTAGTTACAACTTCAGCCGGCGGTGTCACTATTATTATGTACAGTTGTCAAATCTGTCCGAGATTCATTCAATGACTTGTTTGACGCAAATTTGAAGCTTATTAGAATGAATCACTATTATTGGTTGAAAATTTGTTTAATTTTGGTGTACAGCACTTGACCTCCTGTCAGTCAATAACTGAACAATGAAGAATGAAAGGAATTTTTGAGTTTGTACATGCATAAATTATGTACCTATCAAATAGTCAACTTGAAACTAGTACTAAATGGAAGCTGCTGTTTCGTAAGTTTGCCAAAACTGCCTGATTTCAAGCTCAGTAATTGTGAGAGATGGTAATTTGCGAAATCTCTGAGGTAACAAGCATTCATGAGCTATCAAAAATGCGCTTTCATCATCTAGATGATTCTTACATTTTTTAGTTTCAGTGCTTGCACAATTGCTTGGCATCTTATTCGCATGCTTAAAATACAATTATTGATATGTTGATGTGGTATTCTATCCCATAGTATAGGCAATACTTTTGCAAACTGTCTTAGGGTTGTGGGATGAGCTGTCTCGGAAGCATATCCCATACATATTCTTTAGGACTCAACTCTGGAGATAATGGTGGAAAGGCAAGAAGGTTCATTAAACATTATTCTTGTCCATTAAATTTTGAGGTCCAATGAATTCGCGACTGTTCACAACATATTCGTTGATGATCTTGTCTCTATAATATCATCCATTTAATCTACTATCAAACACACTTCTTAAACACCGACTGAATATATTGTGACAGTGACTCCTATATACTCCCCGATACAAAATCTGAACTAATCAATGAACAGAGTATGTTCCCAAGTGGTAACATCATTGAGTCCATTCTTTGAGTGAGCACGACGCAAGCCTAAACAGATAACTCCCCAAAGGGGACCAGCGGCTGAACATACTGTGGCAGTGACCGATGCCCTGCATTTTTATATACTCTCCAATGTCGGCTGTCATCATGGACACAAAATTTGGACTCATACATGAACAAAGCATGTTCTTAAGTGGTAACGTCATTGGGTTACTGGTTAGACGTTCCACAATCGGTTTCACATCATTTGATGATTCATCAAGACCCCTATGGCATTAAAAAATTGAAGAATCATCTAGATGATAAAAGCGCATTTTTGATAGCTCATGAATGCTTGTTACTTCAAGATTTCGCAAATTACCATCTCTCACAATTACTGAGCTTGAAATCAAGCAGTTTGGGCAAACTTACGAAACAGCAGCTTCCATTTAGTACTAGTTTCAAGTTGACTATTTGATAGGAACATAATTTATGCATGTACAAACTCAAAAATACCTTTTAATCTTCATTGTTCAGTTATTGACTGACGGGAGATCAAGTGCTGTACCTTAAAATGATAATTTGATCTTTATCAAGGCTATATAAAAAAAATACACCAAAAGTGAACAAATTTTCATCCAATAATAATAATTCATTCTAATAAGCTTCAAATTCGCGTCAAACAAGTCATTGAATGAATCCCGGACAGATTTGACAACTGTACATAATAATAGTGACACCCGCGGCGAAAGTTGTAACTAAATTTTTATCTTCTTGTGTAAACTTTAGTTGCCATATCCCTAATGTCATATATATCTATGGGCATTGTTTCACTTGAAACAAGTAATTGAATAATTCAATCTTCCACAATCACTGAGCTTGAATTAAAGCAATTTGTGCAAGCTTAGGAAACAGCAGCTTTTATTTAGTACCAGTTTCAAGTCTGTAAATAGTATAGTTGCTGAGAACTATGAGTCACGCCAGCCAGTCAGCCAGCCAGCCAGACAGCCAAAGTGAATATAATAGCGCTTTTTTCCAAAAAATGCGCTAAAAATCTTTCTTCAGTAGCCAAGCAGTTGCAGTAAAATGTTTCAGCTGTATTACAAGATTTTGAGTCCATCACACTGTATAATGCAACTGGATCCATTACCAGGTCTTCTTGGGGTTGTGCCTGTCTCAAAAACACTTCGAGTTGTATTGAAATTTGCTGCTATGTCTCTGTGTTTCTTTATTCAATGAAAATGATACAGCTCTTGACTGGACACATTTTAGTCAATGATCTATATGTATATTAATACGTCAAGAGCAAACTTATGACCCTTTTTTGAGCATACGGCATGCACGAAGGAGTGCTAAATTTGGCTCGAAAAGATGTGCATAACACAAAAAATATATACATTTTAATCTACATATTAATACGTGAAGAGAAAACTTAGTACCCCATTCAAGCATATTACACGTACGATGAAATGTTTATATAAAGGAGTGCAGAAAGCTGAAATTATATACAAGATGTCCCATTTTGCTTTCACGCGAGGAAAAAACTTTGTATCGCGAGCACAAGGAATGTGGAATTTGGCATACTTGAAGTTTAAATGAAGAAAGATTGCAGAAAGGTAAAAGCATATACAGGCTATCCCATTTCAAACTTGGTACCGCGCGCACGAACACGAAGTAATGTGAGATTCAGCATATTTGCAGTCTGTATGGAGAAGGAAGTGCAGAGAGCTAAAAGTCTATACGGGTATCCTATTTTAATTCTACGAGAGGAGAAGACTTTGTACCGCACACACGAAGGAATGTAAGATATGGCATACTTGAAGTCTATCTGAAGAAGTAATGCAGAATGCTGAAATTAAATACAGAATTGATTCTTGTCAAAAAGAAACAAAGGAATGTGAGATTTGGCATACTTGAAGTTCATGTGGAGAAGAAGTGCTGGGAGCTAAAATTATATACAAGCTGTCCTGTTTCAATTTTACGTAGGGAAAAATATTTGTACCGTGTACATGGTGGACTGTGGGATTTGACATACTTGAAGTTTATGTGGAGAAGGAGTGCAAAAAGTTTTTTATTTTTTGCTGGAATATATCAAGAAATATGCACCGATTGGGAAAATGGTCGAAGAAAAAATTTAATGATTTCTTTCTCCTTCCGAAGTTTGGGGTGAGAAAGTCACTTCAAAATCTTCGATAGAAGCCACTTATCTTAATTTTAGATTCGGATGAATCGTCGAATACCAAATTAATTTCACCTGGAGCCCCTGGGAATGAAAAATGAACTCAATAACGTTCAAACTTAGCAACATGATAATTTTCTTTTGATTGTTCGTTAATACATATAAGAGAAGATATCATGAAAGACATTGTTTAGATATCTGTATTCATTTCTGAGTGGTGGAACTATAACGAATTAACATTGACATTGACTTGAATAGTATTTATTATAAGGACATAGAAGGGACCAAAACAGATTATCATCCTATGAAAATAAGATCCAGTTAATGATAACAAGAATAAGGAGTTCGAAACAAGATGAGGATATGTTGATGTGGTACTAGGGCAGGTATCCCTAAATACTGAATAATTGATATTATTATACTGTGTATAAATAAGACACAACATTTCATGACATTTTTGATCCACAATCAATCGGAAATCAAGCCACACCAGCATCAAGATTCTTCTTGAACAAGTTCCATATATTGTTTCTATATATTCATCCAACATAACTTAATTCCACGATTGATATCCTATTTGATTTAGCTCCTATAATAAAGGCGATTACAATAAATTCTACAATTTTGGCAAAGCTCCGAATTAAAAAGTCACCAACACACCACTAATAAAGCAATACTAATGATGCATATTGTTTGTATTTCAAAATGAATAATACCTCTTGCCAATTCGGAATATCACGTTATTCATCCAAGTACAATTGCAGGGCACAAATGAAAATATTAGCTTGAATTGTTATTGCTCTGTCGTGCAAATATTAATTGGATGCAATTGTGACTCCTCTTATAAATACAAATAATTATAAATGTTATATATTTTCAGTTAATTTTTATCCATTATTAATATTTCAATTGTGATTTTGTTTCCAGTTAAGCAAAGAAGTGATCATTAATGAAAAAACATAAGTCTTTTCATGCAAAACTTGAAGAAAGTCATTCGACGAACTTTAAGTTTGCGTACACTTCACGAAATTGCAGTTATTTCTTGTACGTAGCAAGTAGTGAAACTTCCTGCAGCGAAGCGTAAATTGAGTTTACTTGCTTCTATAGAAGTTTATACAAATTATACATTCTTCAACCAGGGATTTCAAACGGTTTTGTCGTCATGTTTTGTTGCCTGGTTCCCATTGTAGAATTGCCCTTACGGTGTCTTCTTCTCTTTTTCTTTATATGTGTCCTAGACATTTCATCCTCTGCTGTTTTATTTTTCTTGCTATATCTTCTCCTTGCAGTTCTTGTACTATTTTATGGTTCATTACTATTCTATATTCGTTTTTATTAGTCCTTATATAGTTTTCACTATTGTTTTACTATTCGCAAATCTTCTTCATATTTTTTTGTCATTGTCATTGTTTCTGCAGCGTAAATTATAATCGGTCTAATTATTGTTTTACATGCTCTTATTTTTGTTTTCTTTGATAGGTTTTTTCCTATCCTCATTATTTTCGTTTTGTTCTCATTGATTTTTGAACTTATTCTGCTTCCCTCTGTTACAATTTCTTTCAATATTTTCCTATTTTTGTTGCCAATACTATATCGTTCACGTATGTTATTATTTGTTCGCCTTTAGTTTTGAGTGTTCCTTTGTTCAAATCCCTCATCACATATTCTAACGCTTTGTTAAACAGAGTGGCCGATAATGTTCTTGTCTTACTTCTTTGTTTATTTCGAATTCCTAGGTTTCTCCTTTTTGTGTCCTAATTGTGGCTGTTGTTCCACTCAATATCATCAGGATCAATTCTCTCAGCTTAGCTGTTATTCCAAATTCTTCTAGGGCTGTCATTAGTTTTTCTCTCTTGATCGAATCAAACGCTTGTTCCAAATCAATTAATAATAAATCTATGTTTCTTCTTTTTCTTTCTGTAGCTCTACAATCCAGGATGGATTTTGGCTTGCTCACATATCTCTAGTGTACCTCTCCAGTTCTTAATTCTCATTATTTTAAGGTCATTATTCACGTCGTCTTTCAATCTTTTTCGGGGTCTTTCCTTCGCTCTTGTCTCCCAGGGTTTCCAGTTGTACAATTTCTTTGCAGTGCGCTCATTGTTCCTTTTTTTCGAGGTACCCAAACTATTTTAGCCTTTGTGCCTTTATAAATTGTATTGTGTCCTCACCGCTCATGAGGATATCGAGTTCATCATTTTTCATAATTCTCCACGTTCCATCTTCATATATATGCTCGATTTCCGGCAACTATTCGTGTTATTTTGGCTATTTATCGGGAACCTAGGTATGTGAATGAGGTCACTTGCTCATAATTATTGTCATTAATCTGTATTTCAGAAGTTTGGTACATTTTTCAAATATTTTGCTTTGTCTTGGTTTACTATAAGTCCAACTTTTTTTGCTTCGGTTTCTATCTCTCGGAACACGTCTCTAAGTTGACTTCTTGTTGATACTACGCTATGCGAGTGTTTGTTTGGATCTGGTTGTTATTATTCCTGTTGCTGATGTTTTTCTCATTACTGATTCCAGAATCAGGTTAAATAGCATGACTGAAAGCGCATCTTCTTGTCAGACTCCTTGGGTTGTCTTGATCTCTTCTGTCAATTTATTGTCTATTCGTATTACTGCCTTTTTTGTGTTGATGTTTGCATAATTTTATTTGTCGTGTTCAGTATAATTTTCGCATGCTTGTTGGTCTTGTTGAATATTCGTCCTCTTTTGCATTATGTTGGCATTTTTCTGTTCTCCATACCTTCATTATAAGTTTTTATACATTGGTGTAGTTCATCTCCTTCAAATTTTATTAGTTCTGTGTTTATTCCATCTTTGAGTGGAGTCTACTCATTTCGCTCGCTTCTTATTATTTCTTTGATTTCTCCTCTTGTTGGTTCTTTCAATACTTTTTTGTCTACAATTTCATGTTTGTTTTGTTGCCCTTTGCGTCTTTTATATAATTACGGATTCTTTTCTTTCAAAACTAACAAACTTTCGCTCTGTCTAGGAGACTGTAGAAGTCTCTAGGAGATTGTAGAAGTCTCTAGGAGATTTTGGGAGACTCTAGGAGACTATACGAATCTTTTGAACCCTGTAAAATTGCAGGAGTCACTAAAATATTGTAGAAGATTATCAAAATCTCTAGAAGAATCTTGAGGGAATTGTAAGAGTCTTTAGAAGTCTTTAGGAGGCTGTGGGCGTTTGTAGGATACTGTAGAGACTGTAGAGATGTCTGGAAGGCTATAAAATTCTCTGGGATCATTAGAAGTCTCCAGATAAATCTAGGAGACTGTAGAAGTCTTTAGGAGCCTGTAGAACTGCCGGAGTCTCTAAGGTCCTCTAGAAGATCATCAAAATATATATAAGAATCTCTAGGGAATTATAAGAGTCTCTAGGAGACTATAGAAGTCTCGAGAAGTATCTGAGTGACTGCAGAAGTCTTGCGGAGGCTGTGGAATTTTGTAGCACTGTTATTTGTTCAAAAGAAAATACTAATAAGATAATTTAATCAGCATAATATTTGGTATAAAAGAAAGCTAGCATATTTTTCTTGCATTTTAATAGAAAACATAATGAATTGAGAACTTAGTATTGTATAATCGATAGCTCGTATATTTGCATACAGTATTTGGTAACACAAATATCAAATTTGGTAATAATTAATGATATAATAATTTGAGACCCCACTAAATTTCTTATAAATAGATGAAATTGAGAACTTTTGTATCATTCAGTTCAGTGCATCCGAATCAAAACTGCCATGAAGATACTATCAGTAAGTAATTTTGCTCATTATCCATAAAACAATTTGATAATCAGCCAGTAAATATATTATTCCCATTTTGCAGATAACTGCTGTTCTGCTCTGTACTACATTAGTAAACGGAATACAGAATAAAGAAATTGATAAAAAGAAACGCGGAATAATCCCAGGAGATCAAGGTTTTATAAATACTCACAATGTTGGCATTACATCGTCTTCTGAATTGCCCACTGGAATAAATAGCTTCAATAGTGGTCATGGTGTTATTGGAGTTGATAACGGAGGAAATTCTTTGAATAATGGTATAAATGGTGGATTCAATGTAATAAATGGTGGAATCAGTGGTATAAACGGTGGAATCAGCGGTATAAATGGTGGATTCAACGGTGGCAATTTGGGAATAGCAGGCTCAATAAATGAAGGAGTATCTGGCGTTATTCCTGGCCCAACAAGAATCATCGGAGGAGAAAAAACCCACACACATACTCACACCCAATCCCATACGCACACGCACTCCCAAAAAACCAACACCCATACAATTCCGTACGCAGTAGCACGCCCCTATCCAGTACCCGTAGTACGAACTGTCCAAGTCCCTGTACCTCAACCATACCCCGTAACTGTAACCAAATCAGTCGCTGTACCAGTTCCTCAACCGTACCCTGTAGCTGTTCCACGACCTTATCCAGTAACTGTAACAAGAAATGTACCTGTCCCTGTCCAAACACCGGTTTATATAAGAGTACCTCACCCTGTTAGAGTTCCCGTACCGCAACCCTATCCAGTGAGGGTACCTCACGTTGTTAGAGTACCTCAACCTTACCCTGTACCTGTACAAGTACCCGTTCATACACATTCAAGGGTTGAGACCGGAAATGCCATCATAGGAACAAATTTTGGTCAACAAGTCGGTGGTATCGTCAATGAGCAAAGTGGACAAAATTTCGCACAGCTACAGGCACAAATTCAAGCCCAACAAATTCAAGGGAGCCAATATGGTGGACCGTTCAATGGAGGACAATATGGTGGGCAAATCATTGGAGGACAGTACGGTGGGCAGATCAGTGGAGGACAATTTAGTAGTCAGGTAGTCGGAGGACAAGTAGGAGGAGGATATTTTGGGGGTCATGTACATGGTGGTACAGCTGGGTATACAGGGGTTAATAGTGGGGCTGCTCAAATTGCAATTGCTGCAGCTAGTCATGGAAGTCAATATGGTAGTAACCATGGTTGGAATAAAGGATATTAATCTTGTATAAGGGTTTATCATGTGATATATTGAATACAATAAATATATTTTCAGTAATCTACGTGGTGTTAGTTTTCTCCCATATAAAAAAATAGGGTTGCTTAATGGTTGGACTTCAATGTCACACATAATTATTAGTAGGGTAATAATTGTACCTTCATGATTTTTGTATGGTAGCAAAACATTCCTTAATTGATTCCACCTCGAAAGATAATGCCGTGACAGCTAAAGAACAAATTTATGATAATATGTAGACAATATAAAATTTGGTGATTCCATAATTATGTAAATCGATTTATTAGGTAACAAAATTAAGAAAAAAAATTAACATATCTCATGAATATTTCGCATATATCTCACTGATCTTTCCTTCAAGATATTCAGTCTATATGATCTATATGTAAATTAGTTTGATGGAATTTCACATTAAAAGACTCTTTTTGTAGAAAAACAAGAAAAGAATATATTTTTTCTGAAATCTTTATCATGATATTGTTTTATTCAAACGTTATTTTAATTCGTTTTCAACTAAGAATATGGGTGATCTAATGGATTGACTTCTGAAGGATATGCCAATAACTTATGGTGACAATTAGTTTTGATACAGTATTAAGTCAGTAATAAGTCAACAATAATTGAAGAGGTCATGTTCATTGTAGGACAACAAACCTACCAATTTTTTTCTATAAAGAAGATTGACTCCAATTACAAATTGAAGTATTGATGATTATATATCTAATCTAAACGATGGTGGGAGTATTATTCCAAATATATTCCTGTTGAAGATGATATTGTCTTTTGGAATTTCAGTTATCCCATCAATAATCATTGTGAGATATTTTTCTTGTGAAGTAACAAAAAATCAATTAGTATTAAAAAACTATGACATATATTATTGAGAATAGGAACCAAACTTGATCAGGGACATTGAACCGGATGATCAGGATTGCCCCAAACACCTGAACATCACAAAATAGATATGTCAACCGCTGCGGTCACCTATATAAAGAGAGAGGATCTGGAAATGAGCATTCGTGTTCCACATTTCGAAAGAGGACGAACAACATGAGGACTTACGCGGTAAGCAAATTTTCAAGTCTACTTTAAAAATAATATTGAAGTAATCATTTAAATAAATGATGAATTATGATTGCAGGTCATCGCTTTGGTGCTTTGCGCCTCCCTTCTGGTCAACGCCGTAGAAGACAAAAAGGGCGATAAGAAAGAAGAGAAGAAAGTAGAGAAGAAAGATGAGAAGAAAATTGAGAAGCGTCATCTTGGAGGTCTTGATCTTGGGCTAGTCAATAGCTACAGCCAATACGGTAATGGTTTTGGGTTCGACAGTGGCTTGAGCGGCTTCGGAGGTTTCTCCGGAGTAAACAGCGGACTTACCAGCTATTCTTCAGGATCAAACAGTGGATTCGGTGGCCTTTCCAGCTACTCCGGATCAAATAGTGGATTGAGTGGTCTTACCAGCTACTCCTCTGGATCGAACAGCGGATTGGGTGGTCTTACCAGCTACTCCTCAGGCTCAAACGGCGGTAGTTATGGCAGCAACTTTGGTGGCAGCTATGGAGGTAATACTGCTTATGATGGAGGATACGTCACTGGAGTCAACACTCATAGTCACACACATACCCACAGTGAAAAGACAAAGGCTTACCCTGTGCCTGTACCTCAACCGTACCCAGTAACAATCACCAAATCTGTTGCTGTGCCTGTTCCACAGCCGTACCCCGTTACTGTAACCAAGCATGTTCCAGTCAGAGTTCCTCAACCTTACCCCGTTGAAGTACCAAAACCCTACCCCGTCACTGTCACCAAAACGGTTCCCGTTGCTGTCAAAACACCTGTTTACGTGAAGGTCCCAACTCCCGTCAAAGTACATGTTCCACAACCGTACGCCGTCCATGTCCCAACTTACGTTAAAGTACCACAACCGTACGCCGTACATGTACCAGTCCACACTCATCACCACGTTTCCTACGATGATGGTCTTCATGGTTTCGTTTCTGGACAACAAGGTTATGTTTCTGGACAACAAGGAGTGTCTGGTGGTCAATACGAATTTGTTGGGGGTAACCAGGATGTGTCTGCTGATCAGTACGGATCATACGGAGGTGGTGTAGAAGTTGCAAAGAGCTACGGAACAAGCGGAAGCTTTGGTAGCAACTTTGGTACAAGCGGCAGCTTGGGTTCCGGTTATAGCAGCAGTTTTGGCTCCGGCACCAGTGGAAGCTTCGGCTCCGGCAGTAGCTTTGGTACCGGTCGTTCCTTCGGAACCAGCGGTCTTAGCCTAGGAGCTCAAGGTGGTAGCCAAAAATACGAAACTTCTTTTGGAGGATACCAGGGCAAAAACTTGGGAACTAGCTTCGCTAGTGGATGGTAATTTCATTTTGGATCACATTGTAAAATTTTGTAAATGTTGTAATAAATAAATTTTCATACGTACTATCGTAATTTTATTCCTTAATTAAATAAAAACTATATATCAAGATTGTATGATTAATCATGAAATCTGTTGGGGCTGACATTTTATTATGTTGTATCACTGTATCAAATATCAAGGTTCCCATTAAAATGGAAATTTTTGACAAAGCAGTTTATAAGAAAGAATTCGGCGCACATTAAAAATGATGAAATGCCTCGAAAGAACAATAAATTTCTTTTATTTGCATACAAATATCAAAGTTTGTTCATCAATTTGATAATATTTAGATGGAGGAATTATTTTTAACAATTTATCATCCACAAAAGAACAGAAAAATATGTCGACTTCTTAATGCATATAAATAGTCCGCACTTACACAAATGGAACAGTGCAAAAGTTTGAATGATAAAAACGTTCTAAATGACTAAAGCAAACAAGACGGAGGCATAACAAAATAGCTCTCATATATTTTATTTAAATTAATTTCTTTACAAATGGTTGCCGTTACAATGCACCACATAATTAAAATAGAAACATGACTGCAAGTTTGCATCCAACGTGAAGCCAGAAGAGTTAAGGACATAATAATAGCGTCAGCCCTGAATGATAGTGACGGTTAAATAGCCGAGTTCCCAGCAACAACTCTATGAATTTGCAAACTGTATACACGGTGCACTTTATGATTTTTCATTGTAATGCATTATATTCGCTATCTGTAAATTTCAGATGCGCTTGCATTAAACTGGATTATTATTCAATTCATATTTTTATTGTAGAGTGTTTTGGGAATGTTATTACGAATTTTGAAATAGAATCGGATGAACTTTATTGATAATTCTTTTCAAAAATACATCAAACCTTTTTTATACAGGATGAAATTTCAAAAACAATGGTAAAATGAATAAGTTCCTTTTACGGACTTATAAAAAGCAAAAGAAAACAATCAGACTCATGATTTTGTCTTAAACAATCGTACCAAACGAACTTAGCACAAAAACACTGTAATACTTTGGAAGATGGCTCGGAGAACTAGCGTTCAAAAGAGGTGACTTGAATGGTAGTTTGGGGTCTATTCCAAAGTCTTTTTTGCGTATGCAAGCCCAAGTTGGAAATTCGTTCGGAATAAATTGTGCTTCGGTCGAATATTTGGGGCAGTATGGCCATTTGTTTCGTTCGGCGGAGCAGCCCACGTGTTAGGGATTAATTTAAATTGTGAGTGGTCGTTTTGCTTGAAATCGCTACCATGATAAAACGTTCGTATTAAGGCACATACTGTGGAAGTGCCTAACTTCCACCCTGGCTTTCCCGACACCCGGAATCCAACCAATTAGATCCGAGACCAAGATCCAGACGCCAGGCGAACAAGTCAAGTAGGATCTCCAGCGACGACGCCAGCTAAATGGTCTCTTAACTTTATTACCTCCCTACAATCCCTATCCGGGTTGACTCTAGCTAGCTCGGTGGAGACGGCGTGCGGTCTACTTTGAGTGATGGAGGATTTTGTATTTGTTGGGCGCCAGGCGATCTGGAAGCTCCTCAAGTCAGTCGATGGTTGATCGCCGAACCTTAGCGGAAGGGGGAAGGAAATAATCAGGGCGCTGATTGAAAAATGCGTGATCTCGCGTTGAGTGATTTCATTCACAACCTGGTTAATGGCTACAATAATGGTGGGTTCGGAATTGCCAATCAAACTTTGGTAAGTGTAGGCCAAAGAATTAGGTAGGCCGCGCGAATGGCAAGCACAGTCCCCGCGAGAATCGCGTTCACGACAGCGGTTAGAGTTCAGGCAGCCAAACAGCGGTATAATAAGAACTAAGCGTGTACTGTATCCTACGCGACAGATGGGGGTACCCTCAGTGTTCGTAGTACGCTCGTGACATAAAACTAGACTATCTAACTGCTCTCTAAAAGCTATAATGTCGCACGGTTCGGCGTAGAATGCGTCTGCCACCCGTGTGTGGCAATAACACAAGGTAAGCAATACTGAATACACACGCAACTTAAATACCCGTTTGATTGGTATTACAGAAAGTTTCACCCAATGTAGTAGTATTATCAAGCAATAAACAAAATCATCAACGTAATAGATAAAATATTTAACAAATTGGAGCATAAAACAAAATGAATGGTGCTTAGCTTTGCGCCGGAGCGGGAAATCGGGACGATGACGAGATCGCAAGATGGCGGCAAGTCGCTCCTCGAGAAAAACACAGATGTCGAAGATGACGTCACGGACACGGAGATGGACGAAGATGGTCGGTGAATTTGAACGATGGCTCCAAGATGACGAGAAAGATGAAAATGGTACAGGAACAATTGGGAATGATGCAACGTAGACGAGAAACCCAACAAAAAGGGTACAAAACAAAAAGCCTGAAAGGAATACCAATTAGAGCCTGAAATACGCTTCGTCGATGGTGGGATTGATAAATATGATTTTAATTTAATTAAGTTTCAATTTGTGATATGTTCAAAATGTGATTTTAATGATTTTAATGTAGCAAATAAGTTTTAACGTAGAAAATAAATGACTGTAACTTGAATGATTCTCTTACCTTGAGGTGTTGATCAGCTTTTAGCTTGAAGAAATTTATCAAAATAAATCCGGAGAATCTCCGCTGAACTGAGTTCAAAAAAAACGTTGAGAGTTTAAATCCGCAAAAAGTGAGTAAAATTTCGGCCCGGTAAGCAATTTGGCACTAAAATTTCTCAATAAACTCCCGAACACTATTTGATATTAACTCTTCACTATCTAATTTAAAAGTGGCCGTTAGAAAGACCTTCACAAAGTTAGGTCTGTTTTTAAGTTAAGTATGGTTTTTCTAATTATTAGTTTAATAAGAAAAGAAGACGCATTTCAAACTCCAATTCTCATCCACCAAGAACACAGAGACGCTAAGAGGGTTGCAGACGAGACACAATAATACTGGTAACAATAGTATACGCTAGAGGGACATGGTGCATGAACCAAACGAAACTGACAGGTGAAGGCCACAGCTGATCGAAAGGCGATGAATTAGGGTCAACAGGTAAGGAACAAACAAACAATTAGGAGAGATGATTGACATTAAATGATTTCAGGTGATGAAGATGAATGTGATGAAAATGAAATGTAACAACCTACTACTCAGACTTTTTTTTGGTGCTATTAAGCACCTCGTGGCTTCACCACGATTTTGTTCATTTTATTGTATCACTTTTTGTTGCGGTAGGAATTCATTGCCGCCTTTCTTTTTAATACTTTTCTGTTTACGTTATAAACGCTACGTCCCATTGTGAACCAGGTCGATCGATCTCGGGCCTGATTTCCATTATTTTTGTACTTTCGCCAGGGTAGGTTTATGACGTATTTGTCTCGCTGACAATTCAGTTGAGACTTGTTGAAGTCAGCGTCAGTGATGCGAACAACAGTTGATTCCATTCAGGATACATTTACGGTGAGTACATGACATAAACACAGACCATACTGTAAAGAGTTGTATTTCAGATTTCCAAAACATAATCTTATTCAACCACATATTGTGAAGTATTAAAACATATTTATTCAGGCTGATGGCTGGTGATGTTACGGTTAGTAGTTGTGTAGTGTTTAAACAAAATTAAGGTTCATTGAAATTTATAGGGCAAGCAATGTGGAAAAATTAATACAAGGTGATATTAATATATGCTGTTGAGAAAATAGTGTGTTAGTGGTGAAAACAGCGACCTCTTTTATATGAGAACATGTCGCATATTTCCTTATACATTTTTAAATCAGGAAGTGAACAAAATTGTGATGGAACTGATAAACAAGGCTGTGTAACACCATACAAAACAAAAACATTGTATATGTGTTTAGGTGGAAAAAATTTGTTAATAAACCCTGTTACAAAGAACAATAATAGATACATAAAGTAACTAATGGTTCGTTCCTTTATGAGCCATGATTAGTGCTTGAATTAAAACTCTTCTAACAAAGTTGAATGCAATTATAAATGTTAATCACTTCATTATCCCAATGTGCAGAGCATTCAACTAATTACAAAATTGGTTTATGTGAATAAGTTTAAAAATAAGATAGCACAGTATGATGTCAACATTTAACTGCATTAGTGTTTCACTTAATAGTATAAGGAAAGATGGAAAAATACCTCAAGATTGGGAGAAAGCAGTAATATTTTCTATATTCAAGAAAAAAATGGATTCAGACAGAAATAACGATGAGACATAATCAGAAAATATATGTGGCATTCATAGATATTTAAAGGATTTTTGATGAAGTACAGAAGAAAAAACCTCAGAAGAAAGAAATGAAGCGATCAACCTTTGAAAACAATTAAAAGCATTGGGAGATACCTCAAAACAATAGAGACAAAGAACAAGTCAAGAAGTGCAAGTATTTAGGACGGAAAACTAGATGAAGAAATAAGGGAGGCAGAAGTTACAGACCATTTGACGCGTTGAAAAGCATCATACTAACAAATAAAGAAATACCAAAGGAGATTAAAACACAAGTATACAAAAAAGTAGCTGTGCCTATCCTGACATGCGAATCAGAAACCTGGATAACAACAAAAAGGCAACGCAGTGAATTAAACATCACATAACTGAGATTCCTGAGAAAAATAGAAGAGAAAACAGTAAAACTGATATAAAATATAATAGGAGAGGGACAATTAAGATGGTGGAGACATATACAAATAATGGGAAAAGAAAAAACAACAAGAAAAGTGTACGAAGCAAGAAAAAAATGTAAAAGGAACTGGAAAAGAGGGAATATAAATGGGGAGCAGAATGAAAGGGAATGGAAAGAGATATGGAAGCGGATACCAAAAGAAGAGGAAGCAGAATGAACAAGAAACGTAGCAGTCACTTTGGAAATCAAATACACTTTAAGGATAAGTAAATAAGTAAACACATTTACAGAAGAACAGCAAAGTACATAAGAATATGAAACGAAGTTACAGACGAATTCACGACCACTCAAGAATTAGGACAAGGAAGAAGCCTTGAATCTGATATTGATCATTATATACTTAGGCAATATCATGAAAAATACAAAAAATAAAACAAAGACGACTGGAACAGGACAATATGAATTAGAAAAAATTATGTCGGCAGAGAGGTCACTTGCTGATGACCTGGCAGTTTTTGCAGCACAACTTAAATATATGGAACGAAGAACTGCATGAATAAAACAAAGACCATGGTAATAACCAAACAACCAATTGAATACTAGATAGAAAAGAAAAAGGGCAAGTGAACACGTTCACATCCCTAGAAACAACAATAAATAATAAAGGAAGTATGAAACCCGAAATACATAAGAGAATCCAGACGGAGAAAAAAATATCATGCTATGATCAAAGCAATTTTAAATTATAAAGAAGTATCCAAGACCACAAAAATAGCTGTGTATGAAACCATATACAGACCAACATTGATAGACAGAAGTGAAAGTTGGGTTCTGGATGAAAGAAGTAGAAATAAAATGCAGACGACTTGGATGAAATTTCTGAGAACAATATATGAAATAAGAAACGAAGAAATAAAAAGGTACCTACAAACTAAAAGTGAACAAATTACAATAGATAAAAGACAGCTAGCATAGAACGGACATCTAATAAGAACGTCTGAAAATAGATAAACCAAATGCAAGAGGTACAGAAGAAAAACGAAGGGGCAGACCAAAGAGAACTTGAGAAAGTAAAGAAAAAAGCATTGAACAATAAACAATGGAAAAATCTTATCCAAATTTTAATTACTGTAGTACCAACAAAAGTGAAACTGGTCCAAATATTGTGGATCTCCATCATTTAAAATGCATACAAAAATTTATATAACTCCATGTTAACTAAAAGAATGTGCACCCACACAGCGTCGTAGAATAGCAATTAGCTAATTATACTATCAAACCCATTAAATTGGAATTTATTTTCAGCAAATGTCTGCAGGGAGACATATGTTCCTGGTTACACACATTGCTGGAATTATGTGAAATATTAACGTGCGAATTCCAAACCATTTGAGCAGAAATAGCGAAGCATATTATTACACTGATTAACTGGAACTATCGTTGAGAAACAAGGGATAATATATTTATGGACTGTGATTTGTTGATGAGACACTTGATATTCAATAATTCATTTCTCCTACTGAATTCAGTATTCAAAAATAAATTTGGAGAAAAAACGCATTTGTTTCTCACTGATTCCAGGGATCTTCCAGATCACGTTAAAACATATTTTCTCTAAGCTAGAATGGAGGAACAAGGGGTTCTACAGAACGAGAAGCCAACTAGAGAGGAAGAAGAATCATAACTTATATCTTGCATGAACATTCTCATCGCAAATTATATATATTACCATTTTTATTGTTTAATCTTATTGTTAATTGGTGATTGAAATAAAATATGTTAAAAATAAAGTGCTTATTGCAAATTTCAATAATTTATTACGTGAAGAATCTGCTGTAATATTCAAATATGACCAAAAACTGCAATGTAATCTAAATACAATTTATTACCTACATGTACAATGAATAAATTAATAATAAATTGAATGATGTTGTATAAATAGTGATATTTATATGAACTCAATTATATTATCAGCAAAATGCTTCCGCATTACAGTGCAAAATCATTGGTCGATAAAGTACTTGTTATTTTAACAATATGTACAATATGGTCTCCGGATAATTTGTCTCAAATTAAAACCAAATTATTTAAATTTTACGTTGTGATTTTACGTTCATTTGTCATGGTACCTTACGTTTTGAGTCAAATTATTAACGTATGTATGGTTTTTCATGATTTGGAGAAATTTGCCGAAGCCTCTTATGTTCTTCTCACAATTATCCTAGAAACGGTCAAAATATCAATCATATTTTTGAAACAACAAGACATCAAGCAGCTTTTGTTGGACTTGGATGACGATAGCCTGAACCCAAGAACGCAGCAAGAAAGCAAAATATTTTGCGATAGCTACAAGAAGAATAAATTTTTGTTTTGGATGGTTTTGTGCATGTACAATTCTACAACATTATTTTGGGGTCTTTTTCCGTTGTTTGACGACAAAAGTGGCTCCCTTCCAATACCAGCCTGGTATCCTTTCCCTGTTAATGACACGCCTATATTTCAAATTGTATATTTTCAGCAGTGTAGCTCAACATCTTTATTTGCCACTTTGGGGAGTGCTCTGGATTTAATTGTACTTTTTTTCATCATATTATTGTCCCTTAGGGTCGATATTCTTCTACATAGATTGAGATGTGGTGTACAAGAATATTTGAAGATATGTAGAAGAGGAATCAGTTTGGAAGAGAAGAAAATGGATTTTTTGAAGGAGTGTGCCATGGAACATGAGTTGATCATACAGTAAGATTTTTCTATCATTATTTAATATGTTCTAAGCTTAGGAAATGCCATTTCTGTAACCAATAATAGGTGTTATTGTTATTGATATTCATTGCCTCATTATTCTGAAGATTCACAATTCTGCAGATTTAATACCGACTTATTTTGTGTAGTTGTCGTTTATTACTTAACGACTCACGTTGATTTGTATGTAAGCGAAAAGCAGGTATCCACAAAGGCAACTAGTCAAAAAGACAACCCAATCAGATAAGCGTTGAAGATAAACCTGTTCGAGGGATGTTGAGGATCAATTCATTTCCACTTGATATTTACAATACTTACAATATTTGGACCAACTTCACCAGTAGTAATTGATTTTTCATGGAAACTTTTGTTGGTACTACAGTAGACAAAGTAATAAGCCCCAATCAAAATTTGACTTAGCTATTCCAATTGTTTTTTGTCCAATGCTTTTTTCTTCACTTAGTTAGTGTTGATGTTTTTCTCTTTCAATATTTGGTCTGCTTCTCCCTTTTTCCTTTGTACCTCTTCCATTTCATATTTGTTTGGTTTGTCTATTCGGTAAACTTCTTATTAGATGTCCGTATTATGCTAGCTGTCTTCTATTTATTGTAATTTGTATACTTTTAGTCTGTGGGTTCCTTCTTATTTCTTTGTTTCTTATTTTATGTATTCTTTTCAGAATCCTCATCTCAGTCGTCTGTATTTTACTTTTACTTCTTTGAACCAGAACTCAAGTTTCACTTCCGCTTTATACACAGCTTTTTTATGGTTTTGGATATTTCTTTGCTATTAAAAATTACTTTGTTCATAGCACGATACTTCCTGTTTGCGATCTAGACTCCCTTATTTATTTCAAGTATGTGAACGTGTTCAATTATTTGTTTTCCGTCTAGTGTTGAGCTGGTTGTCATATTCCCTTTGTTATTACCATGATCTTTGTTTTATTTGTGATGATATTCATATTCAGTTGTCCTTGTTTTGTTTTTTGTATTCTTCATGATATTGTCTAGGTATATAATGAACAATATCGGATTTAAGGCTTCTCCCTTGTCCTAGTCCTCGGATGGCCGTGAATTCGTCTGTAACTTCGTTTCCTATTCTATGTAGTTTGCTGTTCTTCTATAAATGCTTTTACTTACTTAATCCTCAAGCCTATCTGTCTTTCAAGATGTAAGGCTGGTGGTTGTTACTTTTCTTGTCCATTCTGCTTCTTCTTCTTTTGATATCCGCTTTCATACCTCCTTCAATTTTCTCTCATTCTGCTTCCCATTCACATTCTATTCCAGTGCTTTCTTCACTTCTTATTTCCATATTTTTTTGCATCTGCCACTCTGCTTTGTTTTTGCTGTTCCTGTTGCGTACACTTTGCCTGTTCATCTTCTCCCATCCTTTGTATATATTCTCACCATCTCAATTGTCCGTTCTCTATTATATTTTTTATCGGTTTTACTTATCCTGCTCAGGACTGCTCTTATTTCTATTTTCTCAGGAATCTTATTTCTGTGCTATTCAATTTGCTGTTGCTGCCCAGATCTCTGATCCGTATGTCAGGATAGGTGCATGTAAGAGTCAGCAAATTCACAGTTTGCTGAACTCTCACGGAATTGAGGAATGTGCTTTTCTTGCAAGCAACTATTTGCAAATACGATTGACGTCAATAAAAGATATTGTTATGTTAGCATTTTGGATTTTATATATAGAAGTCAATAGGGAGTCAAAAGATAGTTGGTCAAGAGAAGATGCAGTTTGTGAGTAGAAGAAGTAATTAGTCAAGAAGTAGTTGGTGATAATGTAGTTAGTGCGTGAGTAAAGGAGTTAGAAATTAGTAAGCTAGTCATATCAAAGTAGTTTTGAAAGCCGGTGATCAATAGGAGTTTGTTAACTTCATCTTCATATTCTTTATTATTCTTCCCATATTATTTGTTAAACGTGCAAATTGTTCCTAGTTCCTGTTGCAAGTCATTCTCCCCTTCCAGAAGTATTACATCAGAGCCGATAAGTACATAATAATTTATCCTCACAGTTCAGCAATGAACCCAATCTACCAAATATAAATTTATTGTAAGTGAAACGTTAGCACGCAGCTACTTTTTTGTATACATGTGTTTTGATTTCCTAAAGTATTTTTTCATTTATTAGTATGGTGCTATTCAACGCGCTGAATAGTCTACCTGTAGATATTGTTCTTTCCCTTATTTCTTCATCTAGTTTTCTGTTATAGGTCAGTATTGTTCCTAGATACTTGAACTTCTTAATTTTTCTAGAGCTTCTCCTTTTTCTCCTCGTTGCCGTTTATGACCATCGACTTGGTATTATTGTGGTCGATCTTCACGTTTATTTTTCTAGGAGTCTTCTAATGTTGATCAAACATATTTCCCTCTTTTAAGATTCTTCACATTTTCTTCCTCTGTACTTTATCAAACATCTTTTGAATATCTATAGTATCATGTATATTCGTTATTTATGCTATTTTTTTGAGTGTCTTAATAATATTTTGTCGTTGTACACAGCAGTGGTAGTACCCTATAATTGTTGCAATTGTCACTATTCCTTTCTTGAATATAGAAATATTACCGTTTTCCCAGTCTTGAGGTATTTTCCAGCTTTCCTTATACTATTAAATAAAACACTAATGCTGTTTAATGTTGACATCATACTGAGCTATCTAATTCTTAAACTTATTCACATAAACCAATTTTGCAATTAGATAAATGCTCTGCACATTGGGATAATGAAGTGATTACCATTTATAATTGCATCTAACTTTGTTCGAGAAGTCTCAATTCTAGAACTAATTATGGCACATAATAGGAAGAACCATTAACTACCTTATATATCTATTATTATTCTTCTTAACAGGATATATCAACAAACTTTCTCCGCATAAACACATATACAATGTTTTTGTTTCATATGGTGTAACACACCATTGTATATCTGTTTCATTACAATTTTATGTACTTCCTGATTTGAAAATGTATATGCTTATTTGTGTACATGTACATGTGGAACCATGAGGGAAGCACAGAATAGAAAAAAAAAATTAAAGAATCATCTAGATGATGAAAGCGCATTTTTGACAGCTCATGAATGCTTGTTACTTCAGAGATTCCGCAAATTACCATCTCCCACAATTACTGAGCTTGAAATCAAGCAGTTTGGGCAAACTTATGAAACAGCAGCTTCCATTTAGTACTAGTTTCAAGTTGACTATTTGATCGGTACATAATTTATGCCTGTACAAACTCAAAAATACCTTTTAATCTTCATTGTTTAGTTATTGACTGACGGAAGGTCAAGTGCTGTACCTTGAAATGATAATTTGATCTTTATCAAAGCTATATAAAAAAAATATACCAAAATTAGACAACTTTCCATCCAATAATAATAATAATGCATTCTAATAAGCATTAAATTCGCGTCAAACAAGTCATTGAATGAATCCCGGACAGATTTGACAACTGTACATGATAATAGTGACACTCGCGGCGAAAGTTGTAACTAAATTTTTATCTACTTTAATAAATTCTAGTTGCCATATCCCTAATGTCATATATATCTATGGGCATTGTTTCACTTGGAACAAGTAATTGAATAATTTAATCTTCCACAATCACTGAGCTTAAATTAAAGCAATTTGTGCAAGCCTACGGAACAGCAGCTATTATTTAGTACCAGTTTCAAGTCTGTAAATAGTATAGTTGCTGAGAACTCAGCGTCACGCCAGTCAGCCAGCCAGCCAGCCAGACAGCCAAAGTGAATATAACAGCGCTTTTTCACAAAAAATGCGCTAAAAATGCGCTAAAAACTCATTGGTGGAGCGAGGAGGTGGAAAAAGAGATTAAAAAGAAAAAACAAATATGGAAAGAGTTCTTCAACACAAAAAATGAAAAAGATTATGAAGACTATAAGAAACAAAGAAACAAAGCGAAAGAATCTGTGAAAAATCAAAGATGAGAACGGGGGCTAGATTTGGGAACAAATTAGAAACAAATTTCAAACAAAATCAGAAATTATTTCACCAAGCACTCAAGAATTGCAAAAAAGGAAAACAGATGGCACTGAAACTATTAAAAGATACAACAGGAAAGATAATGAATGACAGTAAAGAAGTATTGGAAAGATGGAAACGGCACTCTGAAGAACTGCTGGAAGAAAAACGGACAACAAAGGAAATTGTAGAAGACAAGAACCGTCCATCCAAGGGAAACATACAAAATGAGTTTGAAGCTATAAACATTGATAAGATAAAAACAGTACTTAAAATGCCAAGGAATGGGCGAAGAAGAAGAAAAAAATACTATTAGGAATGTTGAATAAGATATGGATAACAAGAAAAGTACCGAAAGACTGGGAAAAGGCGGTAATATTCCCCATACATAAGAAAGGGGATAGTAAAATATGCAATAACTACAGAGGAATATTTTTGTTGTACACAAGTGCTGAAGTGCACAAAGCGATCCTGGAAAACAAATTACGACAGGAACTGGAATCAACTCTGGAAAAATCGCAAAGTGGTTTTATGGGAGACAGCAAACTTCACATAACATATAAATATAGAAAAATCCTTCGGTAGGGTATCACGGGAAATGATGTGGGAAATACTGAGGAGAAAGGGAATACATGAACAACTATTCGAATCAATAAAAAGTTTATACAAAAGAACAACTAACTACATATGGACTGGAAATGACATATCTGAAGAATTTGACACCACACAAGGACTAAGACAAGGAGGATCACTAAGCCCACTATTATCCAAAATATTTTTAGATGATATCCTAAAAGAGGTAGAGAATAAAACAAGAAAAGTAGAGAGAATGTGCTTTTGCAGACAACTTTGCAATCCTGGCAAAAAGTAAAAATAATATGCAGCACAATCTAAACATATAGAATGAACTAGAGAAACACCAAATTACAATAAATGTATACACAACAAGATTGAGGGTGTTGCTAAGTGATTATACATTTAATCAAAGCTTTTATACAACTGTGTCTTGTGAATTAGTGATAAAGCAACAATAAATATTTTCTATTGTATCTCAGATAATTCCAGTTTGTTGTTTAGTAGATCAATAGGATTGACGATGAATTTTTAATAAGAATTAATTTGCAGAGAGCCAGACATATATTTGAAAATGCTTGTCCTTTATCAGATCTTTGTTTTCAGGTACACCAAAAGAGTAACCAATATTTCAAAGCATATTGTAGTCTCTCAGTTTTCAGTCAGCTGTGTTATACTATGCATAACAATGTTTCATGCATCTGTTGTAAGGCATTATACTCCTCAAATAATCAAATATAGTGTATTTGATACTAGTGTTGATTTTTTTTCAGGAAAATACGTTCAGTATGAAATCTCTATCAACATTTATGTACCAAGCTTGTGTAATCATTCAAATATTTTTATATTCTTGGTATGGCAATGAGCTATCACTAAAAGTAAGTATGTCAAATTTATTTCAATTTCAAAGGGTATTTGCCTAGAAAAAGAGCTCTAATATGCGGACGTCGTCTAGACTCAGTATTTCAATATTATACTTTGTAAATACAAATACATCTTTTACTGAAAGAAGTCGAAGCAGATGCTGCAATAAGATTGATAGCACTAAATTTTTTGCAGAGTTCTCAGATAGCCGAAGCCGCATACTTTTCCGACTGGTATCATCAAGGAACTAAGTATTGTCGTACCCTAAAATTTATCATGATGAGAGCCCAGAATCCGATTAAAGTAACTGGAGGGTATTTTTTTACTTTATCACTTGATCTCTTTACCACGGTGAGTCGAAAATACAACACTCTTTTCATCCTATTCTTTTTACTAGTTTTTTTGGTGCTTCGCACCCAACTAACGTGCGGGCTTGTTAAGTAAAGTATGTAAATTCATGATCATAATTCAGTTTTCATTTTACGGGCAACACTTTTAGTTCGATTAAAAATTAATTAATTTTCAGATTCTTCGTTCATCTTGGTCGTATTTTGCGCTGCTACATCAAGTACATTCTGCAGATTAAATCACTAATAATTAACCAAAGCAAAATATGGAGTAGCAACATCTTTAGAATTTCAACTACACCTGCAATCACGTTGTACCAAATAATTTGCCAAAGCAATTTGCATCTGTAATTTGCATAGACTATGAATTCAAGTACTGACAATTGTATATAACAGACTAGGAGGTATCAATTTCATTCAGTAATCATCAAAATGGATGGAAGAGAATCATTTTCTGTCAATATCAAACTATTCACTATAATTGGTTTATGGCTTTCACAAGAAAATGCCCAACAAAAGGAGATTTATTTTTGGTATTCTGTTGTTATTGCACTATATAATACAACTTTTCTCATCAGCCAAATTATCTACTTGTTCACTGTCATGGGAGACTACGAAGAAATGGTTGGGGCATTATTTCTGATGGCCACAATATCGGCCGGATATATTAAAATGTATTACTTATTATTCGACCCACAAAGAGTCAACAATCTTTTAAATGGAATACAATTACCAAGCTTCCAGCCTAAAAAAATAGCTCATGAAGTTATTATTAGATCAGGGAATAAACTTGCTCGATTCAATTCGATATTTTTTGTGACAATTTGTGTGTGTGCAGCGACATTATTGGGAATAAATCCTATTTTGGATGGTTCGTACAAAAAATTGAATTTACCTGTGGGTATTTGGACTCCATTTGATTTAAGGATTAATAACTACATTTATGTTTACGCATATCTCCTTTCTGAAATGAATTTGAATGCTTTGATTAATTCTGTGTACGATACATTTTTTACTGCTTTCATGATTCATGTTGGTGTACAATTGGATATATTGGCTGAATCCTTAGCCAATATTAAAATGGATAACACAAGAAATGCACATATAGAAGATGGATTCGTGGAGAAATTAATCGATTGTATTGAACACTACATGGATATTTTAAGGTAATCAATCAAATAAATTTATTTGTTTCTCATGTTTTTATTCTAGGTTCACCAAGGAAATGGAAAATATATTCAGCAGTGGAGTTATGGCCGAGTTCTGTGCAGCTGGATTTGTTTTTGCAGTTACATTATGCCATATGACGATGGTAAAATCTACGTAACCCAATCAGAAGTCAACAGACTTATTCATAATTTTATTTTTTATAGACTCCACCAATGAGCTTTCAGTTTGTTGCTCTAGCATCGTACTTATCATGCATAATGTACCAACTGTTTGTTTATTGCTGGTTCGCAAATGAAATTACTCTGAAGGTATGTATCCTTATGAAAAATAATACATAGCCCCAATGAAGCAACTGAATCACGGATATTAATTTGTGCTTACAGAGTTTAAATGTTTTGAAAGCAGCTTACAAAGGCGATTGGCATGTTTGTGGACACAAGAAATACAGACGGATTCTGTTGCTGCTAATGGTGCGCTTAGAACGACCTATAATCATAGAAGCTGGTCATTTTATTCCACTTTCCATCGAAACATTCATGACCGTATGTATTCATGATTTATTAAATTTAATTCTTGATGTAATGAATAGGCAATTTAGTCTACTATGTATAATTTGCAGATCGTGAAATCATCGTGGTCCTATTTCAATTTACTGCGTCAAGTGAATGTAGACGAGATCACAGAATAAGCTTCTCACTCAAAGCTCACAAATATAAACAGCAAGAAGAACAGTAAACACTAATATAGCAGCTTTATCTCCTTATACACCTTTTCACAGAATTATTATATTGAATAATTCATGTAATATTGTATGCACTAGTCGGCAAGTGGAAGCAATAAAATTCAAATAGAATCATATTTGTATTATTCACGGATGTTGGGAATATAGGAGAGATTCTCTACTTTACTCCCTTTATGATTGCAATCTCACGTACCAATCGATAAATGGAAGTTAATGTTCACAAGATAAAACCCAAAACTGAAATTTGATTATTCCAATTTAAGAACATATGAAAAAGCTCATTATACTGCATTTTCCAAACTATGAAAAATAGGAAAATAGCTCTCGGGAAGAGAAACTGTGTGAAAATAGGCTCCCTCTATTACTTTTTACCTAATGAAAATTCGTAGTTCTGTTCATAAGATATAACCCAAAAATTATATAAGAGCATTATACTGAATACTTCCCAAAATATGAAAGATACGAAAATAGTTCTGGAGAACAGAAGTTGTGTAAAACAGACTTCTTTTATTACTTTTTACCAAATTAATATTTGAAGCTTTGTTTACAAGATATAACTCAAAACATAGATTTAATTATTCCTTTAAAACAGCGTACGAGGAAAATATTTATACTGATATTTCCCAGAATATTGGAGATACAAGAATAACTTTGCACCAAATGGAAATCCATAGCATTGTTCGCAAGATATAAGCCAAAACTTAAATTTATCTCCTCTTATAAAATAGCATAGGAAAAAATCATTTTATCGATATGTCCCAAAATATGAAAGATACGGAAATAGTTCTGGAGGAAGAAAAGTTGTGTGGAATAGACTGTCTTCATAACTTTCCACCAAATAAAGATACGAAGCATTGTTCACAAGATATAAGCCAAAACTGAAATTTAATCCTTCTTATAAAATAGCATAGGGAGGAATCATTTTATCGATATTTCTTAAAATATGAAAGATACGGAACTAGTTCTAAAGAATAAAAGTTGTGTGGAATAGACTGTCTTCATAACTTCTCACCAAATAAAAATCCGAAGCATTGTTCACAAGATATAAGCCAAAACTGAAATTGAATCCTTCTTATAAAATAGCATAGGGACAAATCATTTTATCGATATTTCCCAGAATATGAAAGATACGGAAATAGTTCTGAGGAATAAAAGTTGTGTGAGAATAGACTCTCTCCATTACTTTTTACCAAATTAAAATCCGAAGCTTTGTTCACAAGGTATAAACCAAAACTGAAATCCAATACTTCCTATATAACAGCATGGGTAAAACTCATTTTACTATATATTTCCCAAACTATGAGAGATACGGAAATAGTTTTTGGGAACAGAGGTTTTGTTACAATAGACTTCTTCTATTACTTTTTACCAAATTGAAATTCGAAGTCTTGTTTACAAGACATAACTTAGAACTGAAATTCAATTACTCTTTTATAACAGTATACAAGGAAAATATTCATACTGATACTGATATTTCCCACAACATCAAAGATTCAAAAATAGTTCTAAGAAAGAGAATTGGTGTGAGATTAGACTCTTTTCATAAATTTTCATCTAATGAAAATCCGAAGCAATGTTCACAAGATAGAAGCCAAAACTAAAATCTAATCCTTGTTATAAAATAGCATAGGGAAAAATCATCATATCGATATTCCCCAGAATATGAAAGAGAAGAAAATAGTTCTAGAGAAGAAAAGTTGTATGAAAATAGATTCTCTTCATGACTTTTGACCAAATTGGAATCAAGAGCTCTGTTCGCAAGATATAAACCAGAACTCAAATATAATATTTCTTATATAGCAGCATAGACAAATATATTATACTAGATATTTTCCAAACTATGAGAGATACGAAAATTTTTTTCAAGAGCAGAAGCTGTGTGAAAATAGGCTCCCTTTATTACTTTCTACCGAATGAAAATCCAAAGCTTTGTGCACAAGATATAGTCTAAAACTGAAATTCAATTCTTCTTTTAAAAATTGCATGAGGAAAAATCATTATACTGATTTCTCCTAAAATATAAGAGATACAAAAATAGTCTTAGAGAAGAAAAGTTCTGTGGAAACAAATTCTCTTCATCACTTTTTATCAAATGAGAATTCGAAGCTTTGTTCACAAGATATAAACTAAGACTGATATACAATTATTCTTTCATGACAGCATAAGAGGAAATCATTATACTGATATTTCTGAAAATATTAGTGATACAAAAATAGTTCTAATGAAGAAAAGTTGTGTGGGGATGAGATCTCTTCATAACTTTCCACCAAATCAAAATCCGAAGCTTTGTTCACAAGATATAACCCAGAAATGAAATTCAATTTTTGTTATAAAAATAACATGAGGAAAAATCATTACACTAATATTTCCCAAAATATTGGAAATACGAAAATAGTTCTACAGGAGAAAATTTGTCTGGAAATAGACTCTCTCCATTACTATTCACCGCATGGAAATCCGAAGCTTTGTTCACGAGATATAAACCAAAATTGAAATTTGATCATTCCCATATAACAGCATACGAGGAAAATGATTATACTGATATGTCCCAAAATATAAAAGATACAAAAATAGTTCTGAGGAAGATAGGCTATGTGAAAACAAACTCTCCTAATTACTTTTTACCAAACGGAGATCCGAAGCTTTGTTTACAAGATATAAACCAACACTAAAATTTAATTCTTATATATGGGGAAAAACTCATTATACTAAATATTTCCCAAACTATAAGAAAAACGAAAATAGTTTTCAAGAGCAGAAGCAGTGTGAGAATAGACTCCTTTTATTATTTTCTACCAAATGCAAATCCAAAGCTTTGTTCACAAGATATAGCTTAAAACTGGAATTCAGTTCTTCTTATAAAAATAGCATAGGGAAGAACAATTGTACTGATCTTTTCTGAAATATGAGAGATACAAAAATAGTTCTGAGAGAGAAAAGTTGTTTGGAAATAAATTCATTCCATCACTTTTCACCAAATCACAATCCGATGCATTGTTCACAAGATATAAGCTGAAACTGAAATTTAGTCCTTATAAAATAGCATTGGAAAAAATCATTATACCTATATTTTCCAAAATATGCAGGATACGAAAATATTTCTAAGGAAGAACAGTTGTGTGGGAATAGACTCTCTTCATTAAATTTTACCAAATTGAAATTCGACGCTTTGTACACAAGATATAACCCAAAACTGAAATTCAATTTTTCTTACAAGAAGCATAGGGTAATCTCATCATACCAATATTTCTCAAAATATGAGATACAAAAATAGTTCTACGAAAGAAAAGCTGTTTGGAAATAGACTCTCTCCATTTCATCCACCACATGAAAATTCAAAGCTTTGCTGACAAGATGTGAACCAAAACTGGAATTCAATTATTCCTCTATAACAGCATACAAGGAAAATTATTATACTGATATTTCCCAAAATATTGGAAATACAAAATAGTTCTAAGGAAGAGAAGTTGTGTGGAAATAGACTCTCTTCATAACTTCCCTCCAAATGAAAATTCGAAGCATTGTTTACAAGATACAAACCAAAACTGAAATTCAATCCTTCTTATGAAATAGCATGGGGATAAATCATTATATCGATATTTCCCAAAATATAAAACATACGAAAATAGTTCTAGAGAGAGAAAGCTGTGTGGAAATAGACTCTCTTCATTACTTTTCACCAAATTGAAATCAGGAGCTTTGTTCATAAGATATAAATCAAAACTGAAATATTATTTCTCTTTTATAACAGCATAGGTAAACATATCATACTAAATACTTCCCAAACTATGAGAGATACGCAAATAGTTCTACAGAACAGAAGTTGTGTTCAAATAGACTTTTTTAATTACTTTTAACTAAATGCAAATCCGAAGCTTTGTTTACAAGTTATAGCCCAAAACTAAAATTTAATTATTGCAATATGAAAACATGAAGAAGCCCATTTTACTTATATGTCCCAAACTATGAGGGAAACGAAAATAGTTTTTGAGGACAGAAGTTGTGTGAAAATAAACTCCGTCTATTACTTTTCACCAAATAAAAATCGGAAGCTTTGTTCACAAAATATAAAACTGAAATTTCGAATACTTTTATGTAAAATGTTTCCGACCAGTGTATTGGAAGGAATGAGGCTGGTTGAACATGTAGGGCAAGTGAATAGCTCTTGAAGAGATTATATTGAAGAGGGTAATTGTGTGAGTGGATGGAAATGATTATCGTGATTAGCTGCATGTGAGTAAGCTGTTTAATAAAAAAATGAACGACCCTGCATGAATACTAACATGAATATTGATTAGGGTGAAAAAATTTGTTGTGTAATGTACCAATCAATCTTTTATCCATCATGAATCACAGTATCAGCAATTTTCAATAAGTCAATTATAGACCAAATAATCATGCTGGCTTTCAATAAAATATATAATCAATCAAATGTATCTGTCACTCCCCTTGTTTGGAGCAAACATCGTTTCATTATTCACACTCCTCAAATCGAGATACATGCAATTAAGAGCTTGAAGCTTAATTATTAACAAAGCTATCGACATGAGTATCTGATGGAATACAAGTACACAGACGACTCAGTGATGGTCATTCGTAAAGTAACAAAAACCCAATGAACTGACTAACATTCGTGCACCAAACGAATTACTCACTTGAGTTGATACTTATACGTCCACAAGAACAGATTAATCAACTGAAATACTGTGCACTCGCCTTTTTTTAACGTGAACATTTACTGATTGCGGACGCTGCAATTTACTGAAAGTATAGAAAAAGTAAGATATACAAAATTCATCTCAACTTTATTGCAATTTTCATTGTGAATATCAAACTTTTGCACAATCTGAAACACCCAATGTGAAGCAGCACCAATTTACATATTATGGAAGGAAGAAAATTATTTTGAAGATATTGGTTCAATAATAAATGAGAGTTTGATATAATAAAATATATGTAATCATTTATAAAAAGTGGTTTATTAGTATGGAATACTATGTTTTAGTAGAATATACCATGTGTATTTGATTAATAATTCATCAGTAACAATAGGAGAGTGGATATTATGTCCAAATAATAATATAGTAATTAAAATGAAGTGGAATATGTCATAACAATTATTGTGAATATATATTTAATCCTTCCAAAATTTAGTAGATTCACAACTGAGCAAACGGAAGAATAACACATTCATGGGTGAGCCCATTGCTTTTATTATAGCAATACCGTATCTTAATGAGAATTCAAAATAATTCTCAAAGCTTATTTCAAATAGAAAAGCATAATCCATATATTGATACGTGAAAATGAAACTTTGTGACCTTTCAAAGCATATTGCACGGAGGAAGGCACTCATAGTTCATATGGAGAAGTAGTGCAGACAGCCTAAATCATATACAAGTGTTCCACTTTGGAAATGGAAAAATGTTTGACATCTGATTTCCACTTCTCTTGAGGGTGGAGGCAGGGAGGAAGGGGTGAAAAAGAATCACGGTAAAATCTTGAATGAGAATGATTTCAGTTTCGAATAAAACGTTGAATATCAAGTTAATCCCAACTGAGACCCCCAAAAATGAGGGGACGTTCAAATTCGGAAATTAAATTAATTTTGGTTTGAATTTTGACCATTGGTTGACTACTTATCTCCATTAGATCTTGACTATTGAGAATTATCAATCTTAGTCGTGCTTGATTCGAGCAAAATTTCAATGGTTTCAAATTCCAGTCACACATCTACTTCCCTCCTTACTTACTTGTGTTCAATTCACAAAGTTATTAGTTTAGGTTAATTATTTGAACTGGGCGATCATTATGTAAACAAACAAATATGTAGAATCCTGATTTGAGGATATCATTCAACTTTGCAACTTTTGAAAAGGCTGAGATTATGGTGTGAAGAGTATTTTTTGTCGTGTCATGTTCCTAGATTTATAATTTTTGACATGATGAGACTGCTTTGATATAATTTGTTAATTTCAGAAGCACATCATTAGCGAGGCAGGAATACTCAGAAGCTTTGAAGATTCTCCATAATATCTTCTTTAAACAGATGTAAAAGGTTTTAAATCTGTGTTTACATTGTCGCTCAAAAGTTCCCATAAAATCTTACGACGTGCTACTGCTCTAAAAACTCTCAAAAGAACCTGAATCTAAACAGTGATCTAGTGGTTTAAAAGAAGACAGAAGTAGAAATACAGTTTACACAGTATCTGACAGCACTTTTAACCGTCGCGTGCTCCGAATGGCTGAGCCACGACGCCTTGGTGAAAATGTATACGTCAAGCCCAGGACATGTTTGTCAATAAACATTCTCGTACTCAGAGTGCTTGGCGTTTGGTTTCCGGAAGAGAAACGTGCCTCTTGGAAGACTACTTTATACTTTTTTTATGCTCTATTCACACAAGGTATATATATGTTTATTATTTTTATAAACTCGATTGATTACACTGTCCCAAATTCCCAGCAAACCCATGTGTGCAAACCTCAATACCATCATTTTTGTTGATTATGTGTTTTTAGCAATCTTTTATTTCATATACGTAATATCTGAGATGATCCAAATGATACTAGTTTTTGGTGATATTGAAAAAATGTGCGAGGCCTCTTTTCTTCTACTAACCCACGTAGCAGAATTTTGGAAAAATTACACCTTCTATAAGAATTTTCGAAAAATAGCCAACTTCCTAGACGAATTAGAGAAGGAATTATTCCTACCACGAAATAGGAGACAGGAACAGATTCACAAATGGGCAATGACTCGAGCACGAAGTGACAGTGTTATTTTACTCAGTATGGGTATGGTAACCTGCGTTTTATGGGCCCTGTTCCCATTTATTGAGAAAAATGGGGATGATATTCGATTACCGTTAGCTGGTTGGTTTCCAATTGATATTACTGTAAGCCCAAACTTTGAGATAATATTTTGCTACCAAATAATAGCAGTGACATGGAATGCAATGACTATTATATCAATGGATACTACTTCAACTGGAATATTTATTCATATTTGCTGCCAGATAGATATGTTGAAGGATTCATTGGAGAATATGAAGGATAATGCTGTGGCATCACTCATACGAAAAAAGACTGATATGAAAAATTACTTTGAACCTACTGATATTATTTTCACTGATGAAGAACTGGAAAACGAAATGCAAATTACGTATAGAAAATGTGTTATACATCATGAAGAAATTATAAGGTAACTGTAACTAATACCAAATGAGAAACTGGTATGTAATGATTCTAACTGTAGGTACTCGGAAGATGTTGAAGAAGTCTTCAACACATGTTTCTTTGCTCAATTTTTGGGCTCACAAGTAATAATTTGTCTAACATTATTTAAATTAACAATGGTTCGTTAAACAAGCAATATTTTCTGTCCCAAATAATACTTATTTGTTTCAGGTTCACTCAATATTTTCAATCGAATTTGTTTCAATTGTATTATATCAAGCATGTATTGTCTTTGAACTACTTCTCTATTGCTGGCACGGGAACGAAATGATTTTGAAGGTACATATTCAACTTTATATCAGATCTAGTCTCTATTAAAGTACAGCACAGGAAAATATAAAAGTTTTTGTTGCTTCCGCTGTATCTGATTTAAAACTTTGTGGAATGTGCTGCGAACAAACATCAAACAAATTCAATTCACCTCACAAATTTTGAATTATCTATATATTAATACGTGAAGAGAAAGCTTTGTACCATTGTACCCCTTTCTGAGTATAATGCGCGAACGAAGGAATGTGCGATTTGGCATACTTGTTCATATGAAGGGATGCAGCATATAATTTATCGCTAAAAACGATTTAGTTTCTTGCTAAAATTTTTTGAAAAATATACACCGAACGAAAAAATGTCTGACATATAATTCTCACTTTCTCAAGGGGCAGAGAGAGGAGGAAAGAAGGAGATCACGTTGAAATCTTAAATAGAAACCACTTCTTTTATTTAAGTTTAGGATAAAACATCGAGTACCAAGTTTATTTCACCTGAAACCTCAAGTACGAAAGATTGAATTCAATAACGTTCAAACTCAAAAATTTGATGAATAATGATTCTAATTTAGACGACTGAATGACTAATTGTCTTCATCAAATCTTGAAAATTAGAATCTATCAACCTTAGTTGTGCTTTATTTGAGCGAAACTTCAATGGTTTCAATCTTCAATCGCACATCTACTTCTCTCTTCACTCACTCGTGTAGAATTCACAAAATAATTAGTTAAGGTTAATTTTTCGAACGAAAATGACCTGTGAACGACCACTATATATACAAAAGAATATGTAGAATCCTGATTCAGGGTTAATTCTACCTGAAACCCCCCGAAATGAAAGGCTGAATTCAATAACTTTTAGACCTGAAAATTTGAGGGGCGTCCACTAATTCTAAATAATCTATAATTTCTTGCTTTTTGATTATAGAGCGACTCAATATCGAATTCAATTTACAATTCAAAGTGGTATGAATTCTCTCCGAAATTTTCTCGTAACATAATTCTTCTGATGGTGAGATCAAAGAGACCTATTCATGCGACATCAGGAAAATTCTTTTTCTTGTCATTATCTACATTTACAGGGGTACAAATTGAATTGACACGATAAATCACATTAAAATCATTTGCCTAATTTCAGATTCTGAGATTATCTTGGTCCTACTTTGCTATGCTGAACAGTGTTACCAAAAAAGATGATTGAAAAATAGTTTCCTTGAACGTAATACATAGCTATGCACAACGTCCAATGGTACCTTCAACAATATATTAGATGCAGTGGATGCACTTGAATGCACAATAAAATTATTTTTTTCTGAAATATCTTGAAAAATATACATCGAATAAAGAAATGTCAAATTCTGACTTCCTTGAGAGAAGGAGAAAAAGGGGCTTGAGGGAAGTATTGTCAAATTCTTCAATGGAAACCAGTATTTTTGTTTTACATCCAGAAACCCCGGGAGATATAGAGTTAAATTTAATAATGTTCAAACTTGAAAATTTAATGAATAATGGTTTGAATTTTGACTACTGGGTGACTGCTTGTCTCCATTAGATCTTTCAATGGTTTTGAACTCGAACCACACATCTACTTCTCTCTTCAATAACTTGTTAGTTAAATGTTAATTTTCATGTGAAGAATGTAGATATATTGAAATGAATATTATCAACAGTTTAATAACGGCAAGTAAAATTATGGAAGGTATGATATATTATGAAGCTCTCGCTTTCCTCTGCATAAAATAAGGAACTTGAAGTCAATCTAGTTTAGTAACTCAGTTTTGGCGCTTCCAAACTTGATATGAATTTCAAATAGAAAATACGCAAAGTAATTTACATAATGAACATGGCTTTATATCATTCCTGCATACTACAGTAGTCAAGCCAAGATAAGATTGCCTGTCCCCCTTTTTGTACAAGTTTCCTTACTTCAGCACTAAAATTTAATGCCAACTTTCGCACATAAATCAGTTTATACTAGAAATTGTATTACTTAATTTTGTTATCATAATATTTTAATGAATTTATTGGATCTTGCGCAGCACGTCAAGAAAATGGAAAAGTGATTAATTACCCAGCATTTAATAACAATTTGCAACAAAGACTCACCTAACAAAGCCTGGAAGAGTCGAGACTTGAATATCCTGATGACGCGTTCAATGGCCAACCGCAACTGTTTGTCCTGTGGCTTGATCAGCTTCGAGTGGTAGTCCTCCAGCAGTTCGAGAGCTCGATGTGCCTCTATCAGAAAAAAAATTCACAATATTATCACTTTATGATTGTATGTAATGTTAGTTACGATAATAAAAATCAAAATATCAACATTCCCTTTCAGTGATTTCGCGTGACAATCAGAGGTTCTGTGAATAATTTCGGGGATTTGCAGATGACGGAAGCCGGGTGTGTAATTAGATTCAGCAGGCGTTTACAGTGACGCCTTTCACAAAGCGAAGCTCGAGAATGGCCGCTTAATGAAGTGTCACAGCAATGCACAAACGCAATATCACAAATTCCGCGGAATATTAAATACCGTTCCGGTTGCGGATTCCATATTATCAGATTTGGGGAAGGATAAGAAAGTTGTAGTAGTGTTCTTCACCCCAAAGTACTTCACTTTTATATTTATTCGCTATAATCATGAATTTTGAATTGGGGTTGAGATTGAAATGGATTTCCATTAATTGGAAGTAATCCACTAAAAAAACATTAACGAAGCTTTTTGCTATGAATATTTCAAACATTATCCATGTTTTACATTTATTGCATTTAAATGAATCAACATTTGTAAAATTATTTTTATTAGCAGGATACAGTGTATTCCCATTACGAATTACATTTATTCAACTGAAAAAGGGTTGGAATAAAACTTTTTATCATTATTCTAGCAGCCCACTGGCCTAACCATGAGTAGCGCAGTACTCGTAGTTCTTTTCAATTCTGTTGTAGCTCATGCAATAATACTACTCAAGGTATGCACTCTTTACGTTCTAAATTTGCGGTGGCAGATGATGGGAGCACCTCCTTGTTAGTGCTACATTGTCCTAGTCAATTCAGAGACTTAAATTTTAACCCGTGACTGGTAATGTCGTTGGCCTGAAGCCTCAAAATATATGACGTCACAATTACTTGTAATTTTTACATAAAGAAGAATTTTATTGAAAACATACAAATACTGGTAGAGACAGGGCTGGAAAGTCAAACATTCTTTGAGTTTAGAATATTGTTACAATCCAAATTTGATACATTTCTGAACATTTTTCACATGAAATATGCAACCAAACTCGAACAGAAAATTACTTGTGTGCCTAAATACACTTCTGTCGGCTCAAAATATGTTTGATTATTTCCTCTTTGAGATCATAACCATTGCACTAGTACGTACTGTGGAGCAGCACATCAATTTGTGATCATGAGCATTTAACTGAAAACTATCATGAAGCAGCTCACTAATATTATGAATCAAATTATAAAAATTACAATTGCAGTCGTATTTCATAACCTTAGTGAGTATGATGCGCTTTTTATTTTTAAAAGTACTTCAAGATTTATTAAAAAGTTTTTGACCATGATCATCTGACTGGTACAAACCGTGGAGCAGCACAGCAGTACTGGGATCTAAATTATAATAGTTCATGATCAAAGTGACTATGATGCACTTTCTATTTTTAATTATATTGGCGACATTCCTGTAATCATATTAGGATTAAATCCAACTTCCATCATCTTGTTTTATTAACATTTCAGTATGTCGCTGTCAGCATTTGGTAGTTTTTTTATTTTATGTAAATCTCAACGCGCTCTGCTCACGGAAAGTTTCAAATTTTTCACCCATGTAGGTGTGAGAATACAAAGTTCCCGAGATTAGAATGAATTATGTATGAATCTGAAGCTACCAGGCACATATTTTGTACTGGAAAACGTTCATAATGTTACAAAAATATCAGCTTTCGTGGTAATCTAAAAATTTATTTAACATTGAATTATCTACTTTAATGGGTGACATTTAAGTTATACTTGATCCATTGATGCACTCAGCTTACATGTTCGTCACACTGACAACAAAACGTGACATCGATATAGAAGCGCGCATTGATTCTCAGCATCCGTGATATATCATCGAAGGCAGCTATGGAATTGCTCCGTGCATTGTAATAACAGCGAGGGATGTGTTTGTGTAGATAAATTATGGCATATTTTGCATACAGTTCAATACGTTAATGGAATGCTTGTCACCTAGCTGGTAATTGACGGCTTTTGTGAGAAAATAATCGATGTTCCAACGACGTAACTTGATAATAAAAGATACTATCATACATGTACGTAAAAGTACAAAAATGTCAAGACAATTTTCACAGAATAAAAAAGGGAGTTACTAATTTAATAATGAATTACAGAGGCTAACAAGGCTAGCCTGTCACTTAACGTAAATATTTTTGTCAAGTCCACAAATTAGCTTTGCAGGCTCCAGCATAATCTCATTATTTGTAAGAAAATCACCACAACGAATTTTAAAATGTCAGGCAGACAGAAATACTTCAAGACATTTCGCGAGTTCGTGAGAGGAATTTATGACAAGATCACTGAGTGCCCATATAACTACTCGTCAAGGGATTGTTCCCCTTTTCAACTATTCAACCACTTCGAGGATAATACATGATACTCACAATGGATCTCCAACGCACACAATGGAAGAAAATCTAATTCATTCCAATTTCAGCTGAAGCTAAAGTGGACTCAAAACAAATTACTCATTATTAGAAGTGGCAAATGTCCTCTACCATTACCTGAATACAAGGAATTCTTTCCAACAATCTTTCGCAAATATAATTGAATATAGAAAGTGCTGCCTTACGGTGTATAAAGTCGACAATATTTCAATAAACATCAAGATACTTTCAATAATAAGAAGCGCATCATAGTTGCTTGGGTTATGAAATACGACCGGAATAATAATTTTTATAATTTGAATTATAATATTGATGAGCTGTTTCACGCTAGATTCCATTCAAATGGTTATAATCACAAACTGATGTGCTGCTTCACGGTATGTACCGGTCAGATTATTACAGTCAAAAATATTTTCATAAACCTCAAGAAACTTTCAATAATAAAAAGTGCATCATAGTTACTTAGGTTATGAGATACGACGGAAATAGTATGTAATTTTCATCATATGAATTATCATAATCCTGATAAGCTGCTCCATGCTTATGATCACAAACCAGTGTGCCGCTCCTCGGTACGTACCAGTGAAATGATCATGATCTTCCAAATAGAAAAATAATTATCCACAAACATATTTTAGGCTGACAGAAGTGTTTGTACGAAGACAAGTAATTTTCACGCTTATTGATGCCTCTTTTCATTCTGTTTATTCGATGAATTCGGCGTGAAAGCATTCCAATTATATATTGACAAACAGAGCAAGTCATCGTAATGCATTCAAATATAAATGTGCTCAAAATCAGATTAGAAGCATTCATATTTCCCACTAAAAATCAATGGTAACATTTCGGTTGAGCTTCCGTCCAAAATCTCATCAAGAAAATTACATTTTATTGGAATTGACACCGATACTATTCAGGTACATTATTGCTTTGGAATTGAATTTGGAACAATTGATTTTTTCGCGAAGTATCATCAAAAGAACTGGAAGTTCCTTCTAAGTGCTCTATTTCCTGTCTTTCTCATTGGCGGCTATTGCCGACTAGTAGATTGTACCAAAGAAAAAGGAAAAAAAAATTAATCTTTTTACTACATCAGCTCTTGTAGTTCTCTGGAGAACGAATCAAATTCACTAACTTTTATTACTCCTGTTGAAGGAGCTCCAATGATTTGTTGAACGATTTAACAATTTTTATCACCAACGTTTGATGTAGGGGACAAAACAACCAACTTGATATACTTGAAGATCCGTGGAAATCATAAGAATCGACGTCACAAGAATAAAGTTTCAATAAGCGGATTTTCCAGAAAACTTTCCTGGTAGTCCAGATTTCGTGTACGACATATCTTTGTTTTAAAATGTATAATCACGCTAAGAGCATATGTGGAGCACGTGATTTTCACAAAGTTAGAGCGGAAGGACAAAAAGAAATTGAGGAATGGAGACTTATATTGAACTTAGAAAGCGTATGGTGTCAACATATTCTAAGTGGAGAGTCCGTGCGTGGAATACTCCCAAATCGAACTTGAACCCCCCTGGTTCATGCGATTGCAAGTCGCAAAAGATTGTAAGAAAAGATTCGAATGTCCGATGAGACGAAACTGTTAGATAGTGCGGGAATTTATGTGGACAGATCTTGTGTGAACGTGGGATGGTCCACGCGGTCACTTTATGGTTTATATAAATCTAGAAAGGCCTGCTAACTTTGTGACAATAGCGGTCAAAGCTGAATGCTGAGACCTGCAAATGGTTGCCAGGAAAAATATGTGAATCAGACCTTGCAGCTTTTCTGTGACTTGTCGTTATTAACTACCATTCTATTCGCTACATTAAATCAAACCTCCAAACCGTAAATTACTCTTCAAGTAGTGAGCGACCAAATTTTTTCCGTCTGTTTTTATTTGTCGTGCCTACAAAACGAATTCAAGTGCTTATCTTTCGTGATAAGCAAATATATTTCATAGTTTCATGTACACGAATGCTCCCCGGAATGAATAAAATAACCATTCAACCCCAAAGAGTTAAACGAATAGAATTTCTTTGAGAAATATGGTAAGGCTGAAGTGCCTCACATTTTACGTATCGCAGATACAAGAAATTCCTAAGACGCACTGAGATGAAATGCCCGCAATCTGCAAAGGGAAATAATTTTCATACCCAGGAAGTGAATGGAGCTTTCGATTTAGGATTTGCCGATTGGAAATCAGAAGTAATATCTCAGAGAGTTATGCAGAGATTCGGTTAAGCTTATTCTGAAACTAATTCCAAAAGAGGTACTGAGCTCACTGTTTATTGCTGTTGAATATTAATACGTATAAATGCATAATAATTAACGACAAGACCTTCAAGCAATTAACCCCATTCACTTATCATATTTCACTAGCCATCACATAATGTAAATTGCGAAGTTACTGATTGTTGGACCGCAACTTTGAATTTGATTATGTGAGTACTTGACTCCCGACGAATATGGAGGAATACAATTAAATTCGACTTGGACAGCGTTACATGGTCCCCAATCGTTTGCACATCTCTCGCAGGGCAAGGATGCAACACCACGAAATCATAACCAACAAAATTACAATCTATTCAAAATTCACCCCACATATTGAAAAAAAGACTTTGACCTCTGTATTGATTACATTATATGTATACAACGTACAAGCAGTAAAATAGTTCACTTATATTAAACACAAGTTTGCTTTTTGGCTAACAACAGCCACCCAATGTCCTTATTGTTCTTCGAAAGATGTAGAGCTGCTGTGTGTGTTGTTATAACACAAAACACGAAGGAAAACAAAATTCATTCATGAGTAAAGTTATGTTCAGGAAACTTTTGCATCCGGCAAGCCCCGAAACAAACTTTTGAACTATTTAAAAGTAAGTCAGTCAGCAAGATTGCAAAAAGTCAATAAGAAAACAGTAACGTCTGCGAAAATAAATGTATCTTTCAAACATGAAGGAATAGAATATCACACAACATGAATATTTCAATATGATATAATGGAAGAGGTGCTACAAATCCTGCATGCTGATTTCTTCGATATTTTTATCAACCTTATTTCTTTGCATCCACATCCAAATATTTTCGAAATAAATTGAAGAAGATTTAGCTGTGCTTTCTCAACCAAAACTATTGTTGTATCATTGATGAATTTCATTTATTAGTCGGTGAGCCGGTCGCACCTTACTCACAGCCCTATAAAACAGCTAGAACAGAAAACAAACAAAGTAGTGAGCCCAAAAAATAAAAAATCAAATTGAAGAAACAAAAATTAAAATATACCTCAGTAATGAACGCAAGAAAATTATGAAAAATACAATGAACAAAGGAAAATAAAAGAATTGATACAAAATGATGAACAACAAGAATAGAAGGATTCCGGAAAAAGTATGAATAATAACAACAAGGAAAACAAGAAACTCTTCAATAAAGTAGCAAAGAATTCGATAAAAATTAAAGAGCAGACTATTAAACAATTAAAAGACAAATTTTGGACATTACTAGGAAGGTTACAAACCAAAAAGATTAGGAAAACATTTTGAAGAATTATTAGAACTGCAAGAATCAATCATGAGCAACGCGTACAATAACGACCCTGTACCAGAGCAAAATCCAGGAATTGCAAATACAGGAATCAGCATCGAAGAAGTTACAATTGCTATTGGAAAGTTGAAGATAAGGAAAGCAGCTGGATATGGTGAGATAAAACCAGAGCAGATGAAATACATGGGAGAAGAAAGAACAAAAATGCTGCACACATCAGTAAACAAAATATGGGATGTAGCAGACACCTACAGATTGGAGAAAAACAATCAAATTGCAAATATACAAAAAAGGAGACATTCGTAACTGTTGCAATTATCGAGGAATCTTACTTCTATGCACAGCAGTAAAAGTATACGAACGATACTTGAAAATAAAATAGGAAAGTTGATAAAGTTAGTACTCAAAGTGGATTTAGAGAAGGCCACAGCACCCAAGACCTTGTGTTTACAATTAAGCAGATAACAGAAAAGTGACACTTAATTGAACAATATCGTATCAATGCTAAAGTAAAATATGTCATAAACATTGCTGTCATTATTCTGATACGGTATTTTTAGTTTAAGTGAAACCTTAAATTCAAGCTAGAGCGGTGCAACTGGGCATAAGACACAACAAAAAAATCTTAGCATGCTGTATAGACGTTGAAAAAGTTTTCGATAAAGTTAACAGAGAACTGTTCTTCCAAAAGTGGATTCAAAACAAGTTACTCATCATTAGAAGTGGCAAATATTCTTTATCATTACGTGAATTCGAAGAATTCTTCCTGACAATCTTTTGCCAATATAATCAAAAATAGAAAGTGTATCATAGTTACTTCAATCATAGTGCATGATCAGTATAGTACAGACTTTCATAATTTAGATCCCAGCACTGAAATGCTGCTCCACGGTATGTACCATTCGGATGATTATGGTTACAAATATTCTAATAAACCTCGAGAAACTTTTATTAATGGAAGCGCATCCTAGTTACTTGGGTTATGAAATACGACCGGAATAGTATGGATTTCTATAATTTGAATCATGATATTGACGAGCTGCTCCACGATAGATTTCAGTCAAATGCCTATGGTCACAAACCGATGTGCTGCTCCACGGTATGTACCAGTTAGATGATTACAGTGAAAAATATTTTCATAAGCCTGGAAATACTTTCAATCATAAGAAGCGCATCATAGTTACTAAGGTTATGAGCCACGACCGGAATAGTATCTTATATCCATAATTTAAGTTATAATATTGATGAGCTGCTCCACGCTAGATTGCAGTCAAATGCTTATGATCACCAACTGATTTTCCGCTCCACGGTATGTATCGGTCAGATGATTATAGTCAAAAACATTTTAATGGACCTCGTGATAATTTTTAAATGGTAAGAGCATCATAGTTACTTAGGTTATGAAAAACAACCGGAGTAGTATTTAGTTTTCATAATTTGAATCATAATATTGATGAGCTGCTTCACGTTAGATTTCAGTCAAATGCTTATGATCACAAACTAATGTGCTGCTCCACGGTACGTACCATTGAGATTGTTATGATCTTTTAAAAAGGAAATAATCACCCACAAACATATTTTAAGTTGACAGAAGTGTATTCATGAGCTCAAGTAATTTTCACGCTTGTTGATGCCTTCTTTTTATTCTGTATATTCGATAAATTCGGTGAGAAAGTATTCCAATTGCATATTGGCAGACACAGCAAGTCATCGTAGTGCATTCGAATATAAAAGAGCTCAAAATTAGATTAGAATCATGCATATTTCCTAATGAAAATCAATGATAACATTTCAGTTAAAATTTCATCCAGAATCTTACCAAGAATAAAATGCTACACACATTAGTAAACAAAATTTTGGATGGAGAGCAGATACCAACAGACTGGAGTATAACAATCATGCTGCCAATATACAAAAAAGAAGACAGCCGCAACTGTTGCAATTATCGAGGGATCTCACTTCTATGCACGGCAAAAAAAGTATACGAACGTTACTTGGAAATAAATTAAGAAAGTTAGTAGAAGACAAGATTGGAAATACTCAAAGTGGATTTAGAAAAGGCCACAGCACCCAAGACCATGTATTTACAATTTAGCAGATAACAGAAAAAACACTAAGACACAACCAATAAAATCATAGCATGCTGTATAGACCTTCAAAAAGCTTTTGATAGACTTAACAGAAAATTGTTGTGAGAAATACTAGAAAGAAGAAATATCGGACAGAAGCTACTAGGAGTGCAAAATATATATTAAAATAACAAATTATGTATGAACCACTAACTTATCATCAGAAGAACTCAAAGCAGGTGGAGGTTCAAGTCCTGTATTGTTAATACTATACATGGATGAAATCAACATTGAGACAAACAAAAAAACAATAAAAACTGCGATAGGATATTCAAATTTGAAACGAATTGAAAAAGCAGAAAGCATCTTGGCGCACAGCATGGTAATCTTTGCGAATACAGAGAAAAATCTGCAAGAGAACTTGAAGATATGGAAAAGAGAACTACTCAGAACAAATATGAGAATGAACGCCAACAAAACAAAAGTAATGATTATAGTCAAAGAAGGGAAACAATTAAAATACAAATAGCTAATAAAAATATACAACAAGTCCAAAGCTTTAGATAACTAGGAAGTATAATCGAAATAAATGGAGGGTACGAAGATGAAATAAATAGCAGAATACAGGCAACAGAAGAAACGTACCATCCAATTAGCAAGGCATTATTAAAGCATAAACAGTGAGAAAAAGAACGGAGCTGGCCATCTACAAAACAATAACATACCAATGCAGCTGTACAGTCCAGAAACCTGGGTACTGAATAAAATACAGCAAAGTAAAATCACAGCGGGTGAAATGAAATTTCTTAGAGCTATTGAAAAGGAAACAAGACTAAACAAAATAAGAAATGAAAAGATAAGAGAAAGATTGGAAGTACAATCAGTATTGAAAAGGATAGAGCATAAGCAAATGGGGTGATATGACATATAATTCGACTCGAGAATAAAAGAAAAGTGAAGGAAATATGGAAAGCAAGAACAACACGGAAAAGAGAGTGCAGCAGGCCACAAGAAATAATGACCAAAAAGGAAATACCAACCAGACGAGCACATGAGCTAGCAAGGAACCGGAACGAGTGGAGAAAATTCAAAGAAGACATTATACTTATCAATTACAATATACAACAAAATGTAATGAAACAGGTCCTGGAACTGGGGCAAATATAATATTCTTCGATTGTTTTCCCAAGTTCATGTTACTTTATTATAAATCTTAAACTTGCAAGCTCATCTGACTTAGTCACGCTATCGTTGCATGGTATTTACTGACCCGTATTGATAATACTGCCAACAACTTAAATATTTAAGGAATCGAATAACCGTCATCTTCATCCTTATCTTCTTATTGATAATACTGAGTGTGCTATAAATACAGCTAAATATCCTACAGCCTTATCTCCCCCAAATGATATCCATCAACTAGTAAAACCAAACAAAGCCATGTGTAAAGCTCGATGTGTAAACGGCGCTTAACGCGGGTTGCTAACCAAACGTTGAGTGTAACATAAATGCCGCACAGATCACGGACCTTGGTTTCCTTTACCGTTAACGTTTCCGGGCAGCTAACCGGAATCAATACACTGGGGATTCGCATTCTTGGATTTACTTGAGGGACGAACAATTTCAAGTGACTTAAGATTGCGTTGAAATATTTTCTAAACAAGCTATACTCAATAACCTCCAGAGTTCAATTCGAGATGATAAGGTTTCATTTTAATTAATTTGAACCGTGCAAATCAGAAGATTGGAATTTTCCATTAGAACAGATGAAGCCAACGTTTCTCTGAAGTCTTTTTAAAAGACATTTTTTCATTAAAGACGTAATTTCGTTCGTGTAATTTGAAGCAAGCTATAATTAAAGTTTCTTCAATCTATCGAAAAAGGGTTCGTCGTTTCGAATTGCATTTATTGCTACTTTGCAGATAATTATGAAAGCCTAATGAAGCTCTGAAAGCACTTTGATCACACATATAAATACATCGACAAATAACCCCAATCTCTGGAGCACCAATGCGCCCCGGAAACCGGATAGGCCTAACATAAATGATAAATGATAACACGATTAGTGTAGCCGCATTGGGCGATTACATGCGGCTATAGCACAAAACATCCAGCGCTTCCGTCTATGTTATGCTGGAGGGATGATACAGCACACGTTTGTGTTGCTGATGAGCAGTAAATTGGGACGCTAAAGATCAAGATAACATAGATGATAATGCTGTGATTATAACGTAATTGGTACAAAAAATGAACCTCATCGCTCTTCTTACACGTCACAAATAATATTCAGTCCAAAACTCATGAATTCTTCGGTCATTGGAAAACAGTATTCTATTAGTTCAATTGCATATCCCTGTTTTTTATATCAAACCGCTAGTACATTCATTTCTCCTCAATGGACACTCATGGAAAGTAGTAGTATTTACTGCAGTGGGTATTTGATGATGTGGGCTGCTCCACTTCAATTTTTTCAATAATCTGTAGTGCTTACAAAAGCTCAGTTCTAAATCAGTGCTAACACTTTCCAGAATATATAACTTCGCTAATAGTCTAATAGTTCAAACCAAGATTGTGGTGGTGCACCACGCTATCGCTCATCTTTTGTTTTGACGCAACATTTAATACTTACATAATTTAGTCACGTTGAATTTTCTGAAGTGATAACATGGAAATGCTTCTACTAAAGAATCTAAGGTGCATACACAGTTTCGTGCTTTACAAGTGATAAATATCAATGGTGTTGTTGAACGATATTTGAACTGCTGGAAGCAACTTTTACACAAAGATTCAATATAACAATATGTTTCCAATGTCACAATAAAACAACTCGGGTATTTCTGTTCTCAAAGCTTGAAACCAATTTATTATCATCAAATTACCATTAACGATTTTGTGCAGTTTCCTTCAAGGCAAAGGATTTAACCTTAATATATCTTACATGGTGTGTGCACAGGTTGTCACTGATATTATTTGTTATTTCATATTACAGTGCGATTTACGTCCCTGGATGTAATCTTGAACCATTTGTAACTGCCAACATGTACGTCTGGTTTTAGAAGGACACACTGACAAAGATAACGTAACTAATGTTCGTTTTCTTCTCTTTATTTTTAATCCTTTGAACTGTTATTGAAATTTGATTGCTATATTAACTCATCATTCAATTAATCTATATCAAACATCGACGACATGTAACGTGTTGACGATATTCCAACAAAAGAAAAGGTTATCGGTCATGTCGTTGACATATAGTAACTGACAGGAATGTGAAGCAAATTCATCCCAAATTTGTCGTTCACAAAAATCATTCGTATTTTTTGCGCCCTCCTTTGATGCATTGTTCATTCTCTCATGTTTAACGTGAACCATTTCACATAATCATAAATTAGATTTGCAGAGAATCATCTGCGCATTGCTTTCCCTAAGAGGATAAAAACTCCAAGACCCAATTTGTCTTTTCTCAGCATGAATCATATTATGCCCGCTTTCCGTTTTTCTAAATTAGGCAATTGAGAAAGCGAAATATGCAATTGGAATAATAATTCTCCCATGATTTATCGGATAACAAAATAAGACACAAACTGTGTATTCGAATATAACAAAAGTTAACAGATGGTTTGGCTCTGTTGGTTTGGAACGATCTTTTGAAGAAAATAATCCAATAACGTTTGAATCTAGTTCCACAGAAAGCACCAATAGTAGGATAAACGATATAATAGACAATAAGTACAAAGTACAATTGGAGGTGAAGCATCCAGCAAGACTCAATGCGGACGAGAAACTCCCGATAATGTCTGGTAAGAGATTGCGGCAGCAATAAAAGTTCACAATAAACCTTGCAGTTAGTTCAGGTTCGCGGATTTCAAGATACACGAGCCACAGCCCACTGTGTAGCTTTGGGAGCAACAGAGTTGAACTGATGACGACGTAACAATATCTGTAAAATAATCCCTTTTGAATATTATCTGCTTTTCCACGTAAGTTATACAATACCGCCAACAATTTATAGAGATTCAGTTAACAATAAATTACATTGTATTTGAAGGGTTACAGCAGTAAAATTACATGAGATAGGGTCATGTCTTCGCCCAAATATTTCACTGGCTTCTGCGGTTAACTCCAAAACCGAATCCTATCCATAGTGTAATATAAATCAAGAGGTCGCTGCGAACTCATCCGAGCGTATCACGTGTTCGGTCCTCTATCAATACAACACGACGCTTAGGAGTAGATAGGGCAAATATTTCAATTCCAGGTGTACAATTTCGCTCCGGATCCATTATTTTTATCAGTGCGTTCCATTAGTGATTTCCGGTTCTGATAAATCCATATGTTACAAAAAATACTCGTGCATCGCCGTTCCGTCAACGCGTTCTAATATAAAACTTCCTCTATCTCAAGTAACTCGTTTATATTCTCATCTCACGCAAAGCTACGCCATTTATTCTTCACGGAAGGGGGCCTACTTCCCATGCATGTTCAAAGACATTGTGTGTGGGTGTGTGTGTGAGGAGGATGGTGTGAGTACATCTTAAGAGGTGTTCTGCAGTGTCAATGTGTGAAGTGGGTTGGCGTTTCGCTGTACAGTTTAGGGTACAATATTTTGTTGTTCAGAATCACTAAGTGGCAACAAATGAGGGTTGGGGAGAATTGCCTCCAATAGAAATCTGACGCTGGGGTTGAGATTATGGTTGAATAAATTAACAACATTAATTAAATCAAATTTGATATTCGAAGCAAATTCCATAACAACAGAGTCTATAAATACAGTAGAATCCTTCCACATCCTACTCAGAATCGAAATATCATAAGGACACGCACTTTCACTACTTGAGATTGGAAAAAAATTCGAATGCAACAAAAGAGAGATGAAAGACTGCAAGTCCCAATAAAAGACAATTTTTGAGCGAGAAACTCAGCAACATACAAATGTATGTAAAATTCATTTTATGCCAATGTGCTCATTCAATACAGAATTATTTTTCATTATCATAAATTTTTCAAAGCTTCCGCATTATGTACTCACGGCTTACAAAGCTAAAAATGGAAAACCTGCTTCCACATAGGTCCAGCTTTCGGTCAAAGCCGCCTCAGATTTTATTCGAACCCAGCTTAGGTACGATAACGGGTTTCATGAAAAAAATACAATACATTACAAATCACGAACCTTAACCCTTTTGAACCGCCGTCTTTGACGAAATGTAATATAGAAAATGAAATTCCAATATTTGTGGGATATGTGCACAAAGATGCAAAAAGTTGGAGGAATTCTGATATGTACTCATGGTTCGTTTTCCAAATGAAAATACTCATAAATTTATTGATGTGGTAAAACAGAATTCGCGTCTCGCTTTTTATTGTTATTTTTTCAGATAATCATAACAAAGAGTAGGCTGTTAGCAGCAACAGAAAAATACCGGTGAAAGAATTCAAAACAACAAAGTGGAGCAAATTTGCGATGTGGAAACATATGTATAATCCTGAACAGAATAATATAACAATAATAGGACAGTATTATATTCGTTACTTGTTTTTGCTTCAAATTGTAACAAAAGTTGTTCAAAACGTTCATGATTGCATGAAATGATTGTTGTCATACCAAAAACATTCTAAAAAAAGTTCATTATATCATCAGATGATCATTAGACAGCTCCCAATTTTCTGAGCCATACATGCAATCAGAAATTTTGTGTATCAAAAGGTTGATTTTTATTCAGATTTTTTAGAGTATATTCGTTATTTGTTTTCGCTTTGAAACATTCATGATTGCATGAAAATACATACTAAGAAAAAATTTATTGCCATCAAATGATGCATCATTTGACAACTCCCAATACATGAAATCAGAGTATTTTGTGTATGACAAGATCCATTATTATTTGCATCAAAATGCAAAGACAAATGCAGCATTTAATATGAGGTGGTAACACAACTGACTACAACAAAGGCTGGTTAACTACAACATCCAAAAATCAATGTTTTTATATTGAGTTCAGTTGTGTATATTTTTTTTCCAAATGTTCCTTGTTCTTGTTCTTCCACTTTTCTTTCAATCAGTCTTCTGCCACACATTCAATCGCTATCCATCTATTGTCTGAACGATAATAGTAATTAGGGCCCGGAAGGACGTAGGGCCACAGAGGTGGAATCAGAAAGGGATTACAGTGAACTGTTGCCGTGAACTAAAATGTTGAAGGAGTTTTGCGATAAGAAAAAAATAACGTGCTATGAAAGTGGAGGAACTGATTTCTTTTCTTTTTTTCTTTTATTTGACTAACTCCCAACAAAAATACCTATTTACAATTGTTGGATAATTCATATTAAAGACAAATTTGTATAGTCTGATTTACCATCGAGTAATAATATCTTTGTACTGCATTCAAAACAACTTCGATGCTTGGGTTCCTCAAAACCCAAGACCATCATACGCTGCAGTACATTCCCTTAAAGATTTGGACAAGTGTAACAAACAGGATTTGCATTCTTTATGAAAACACGAACCAACAATCAATCCTCAACTTGATTTTATTTCATTGAAAAAGCACATCTTCTCTAACCTTGATAGATCAATTAACTATTCAATAATTCATAATTTGGTTGTTGTTGGACAAGAAATTAAAATACGAATTGATATTTTTTCATAATCCGAAACACAAAAGTTCGGATTAAGCCCAGATATACTCTTCCACCCGTTATTCTAATTTGCAGGATTTTTACCTTACCTACATAATTCATGGAACAATTTAATTTCTGTGCTGATAAAACGGTCATATTCCATCCTAATGGAACAAAACATTTACATTAATTAGCAACCCTTGTCTGCTCGCTAAAATGGACCATGTGTTATTTTGTAAAATGCTAGATTTCATACAAACATCCAAAAAAAGATTCACGTGATATCTCGTTACTTGAAACATTTTATTCCGTATTTAAAATAACATTTAAGCTTCCATCAAAATTACTAACAGCATTACAACAATAAAAAATTGAAAACATTACTTACTTCAGTTGTGGAATCAATGGGTATAAGATAAAATCCTGGTTATCAGAAATTTGAAAAGATCCTTCACTACAAACACATTATAAGAGAATCACTGCTTTGAATGAAGCAACAACGTTGTACGTATTGAGAACAGGCAGCAACCGACCAGATTCGGCAGGAAATTTATTTCAAAATATTTCTCAATTACTAATAGTACATTCAGATCAAAAAACAAAAAATAAAATATTGATACATATTATTTAAATGTACATTATAATCCATTGTAAATTTAATTCTATTATAAAATCGTGTTATTTGCTTTGGTTTCTACTATGAGGAAGTTAAAATTCACAAATGACCTCATATTTTTGAAGAATGTGAATGTTGCATCCTTAAAAAGGCTATTAAGCTCACAGAATTTTTTCCTTTATGCTCCCCGTTTTCACTTGCTTTTCATGCATTCCGGCACGGCTATCATGAGAGATTGTTTTATTATTACTTCGCCTGAATTATCCGCTCGGAAAATAACTTTAATCATTGTTTGTTACAGTCTTTAATTAAAAAATCATTGCTGGTTAATCAAATATTGAAACTCATTTCGCCTGTCATTCCACCATTGGGAGAAAAGTGGGTCATCATATTTTATCTATAAACCCTTAGAAATAGATACATGGTCCTAAAAACTTACTTGTTTTGTTTTTCACAAAAGAGTTCAAAGTAGTAGTTATAATGGAGGGCTTCCAATTGAAAAATTTGAGGCCGCTTTATACACACCCTGTCTTATATTTATGAAAATCATTGACATCATGGAAAGCCTTATATCATTGTGAGTTTCAGAAATGCAATTTAAAATGAGGCAATAGTTGATTTAATGAAGTCTCATTGGAAAATAGAGAAGAATTCAAGAATATTATAAGATATAGGTGTTCAAAAATAAGAAGATAGATATCGACTTACAGTATAACCAAAAGTGTAGCCATTTGAAAAATATAGTACATAAACAATATCAAGATATAGATAGATGAAAACATCAAGAAAACACCCTGCATATACAGGGTGTATCACGGAAAGTGAAACATAGGCGTTTAACATGAGAAATTAGTTTTTCCCTGCGCATTGCTCTCCTAATTATTTCAGACAAAAAGTTTCAAATGGATATAGTAAAACTCAAATTTCTGCATCCGAATCAATAAAAAAATATATTTTGGCAGCCTGATAACAGCAGAAATAGAATTAGAAAATTCACAGAATTACAGCTAATCGTATAAGTCATGGAATCAGAAATAAGAGACGAACAAAAGCATAATGCTTTATACGTCAAATTATTATTATTCATTTTGACAAATTGTAATATTGTAATAAAAGATCGATATGAAAGTTATTCTCAAAAATGAATAACTATTCAAATGAAGAAAAGCTACAAATAATTAATTGGTATTATTCTGGCAATAGTTTACGGAAAATTTGTGATTATATTAGTACTCTTTGGCGGAATCATGATATTCCGGGGATGTCTACCATTCAACGATTCATTGCCAAGTTTGAGAAGACACTCAATTTCAAGAAAGAGGAACAAAATATCGAGAACTACAATGAAAATTAAGAAAATGTTCTTGCTTTGATAGAACTAGAACATACAATGAGTGTAAGAGAAATTTCCAGGGAACTGAATATTCATTTTATGACAGTTCATAGAATTCTTAAGAAACATAAATACATTTCTTTCAAATTTCAAAATCATCAACATCTTTTGGAACGAGATTTTGAGGTGCGTGCATCATTCTGTAAATTAATGATGGAGAAGTCAAATTATCATAGGGACTTCTTAAGGAATATTTTATTCTCAGATGAATGCACATTCACCATGAATGGCAAACCCAATGGTCATAATTACCGGTATTGGTCCAAGTTTAACTTACATAATGTTATACAGTCCCGGATACAATATCGACAAACTGTAAATGTATGGGCAGGAATTTCAGGACATCAAATAATAGGCCTGTTCTTTATTACAAGAATAAATCCGGAGTCGTATTTAAATTCATTAATGAATAAAGTTGGACCAGAAATTGCCTAAACAAATGAAGAGAATGTGTGGTTTCAACATGATTGCTGCCCTGCACATAATACAACAAAATTTCGGAATATCTAAATCAAACATTTCCTGGAAGCTGGATAGGACGAAGAGGACCAATTAACTGGCCAGCACGGTCGCCTGATTTGAATCCCTGCGAGTTTGTTTTCTTGGGTCATTTGAAAACTGATGTTTATAAAAGAAGATACTGGAATATAGAAGAGCTTGAATACGCTATAACACAAGAATGTCAAAAAATAAATAATAGGCAATCAAGTAACGTTCGGCGAAGTTTCTACAATAGATTGGGTTATTGTTTAGCACAAAACGGAGGATTGTTTGAACATCTATCATAATTTAAGAATTCAAGAATATTTTGAGTTTGTTGTAGTTCATATTGGATTCAATTTGTTGCATTATTCAATTGTTATTGTTACTTTATTTTATTTCATCAATTTTAAACAATAAATCAATTCAAACCACTCATTATTCACCATCATTATTATTGGATTTTCATCTAGAAAATTGATATTCACTACCTACGGAAGATATCTATTTTGACAGTCATCATTCTGACACTGACGTATTAAATGTTACGCTTTCGTTTGTCTCTTATCCATAATTTCATAGCTAATACTATTGAATGCAATTCCGTGAATATTCATATTTTATTTCTGCTATCATAAAGTAGCCTAAATGATTGTTTTTCTTATTAAGTCAGTACAGAAATTTTGCTCTACAATATCCATTTGAAATTTTTTGTCTAAGATAATTTGGGGAGCAATGCGCACAGAAAAATTGATTTCCCATGTTAAACGCCTATGTTTTACTTTCCGTGATACACCCTGTATGAAGATTGTTATATTAAATTTGGAACAGTGAAACATGAATCAATTCCATCTAAAATTAATCTGAGATTACTAGTGAATATCTCAGTTATAGCTATGGTAATTCTAAAGACAGCTTAGCAATTACTCCGATGTTAGATTCCTCCGATGATCGTTCTCCAACTTTGAATAAGTGTTTAATTACTTCAACTGAGTTGGAATCAGAACTATTACATTTAATTTAATGAAATATTACTGCACAAAAAATAAAATATCAATGTGGGGATGGTGATAAAGCTATGTAATATAATCTGTCATAATTATTGCCAAAGAGTAATTCACCCATTTGGCAGATAATTTTTAGTATCAAAGATGCAAGGTATTCAAGGCGATTAAACGTTTATTGGAGCATCATTTCACAATTTAATTGAGTACCTAAGGATTTGGTTTGATGCTAATAGCTTCCATGAAAGCTTAAAGCGCTGTGGACATCGGGAGCTTGTGAATCACCATCAAATTTCAAATTATGTCATTGTGATATTATAAACAACAATGTAATCTTATGGATCTGAAGTTCAAATATGAATCAACTCACAAATAATGGGGAAAATATTGCCCCCAAGAGAAATTAAAAAAACTCAACAAGTTCGCTACAAACTATTAATCTTCACGGTAGGGCGGTATTTGTAGCACTTTCCGAAAGATCAAAAGTTTAGTTAATTCCACAAGCTGTACGATAAAATTTATCACAAGTCATTTGATTTGTTTTTTACATTGTTATATTGTTCGTTTTGAATAGCTCACAAAATTAAAAACAAATGTATTATATGTCATGCCTTCGAGGCTCCTGTCATCCAATCGAATTATATCCCACATTTTTGTTTATTTATTTGAGTAGATCATCAAGTTTCTATCAAATCCATTGCGAACAAGCTTGATTTTATTGAAAAACCCAAAAAGAGATAAATTGATGTTGAAGGTTCTAATTATTTCAAATTCAAATCCTGTTGGAAAATTAAAGTACTTGCAATATTCTTCGATTTCTGTTCCTCATCGTTCTCAAAATGAATGCTCAAAAAGTGGTGATCCTTTCGACGAGTGTTTTTGTTCAATAATATACAATCATTTTTTGTTACCGATCTGTGGAATACATTAACTCGAACTCCAATCTTATATCCACCATCCCACCATATGAATGTGAGGATATCTATATAGTTGACTTGTAAGTTTTGATCTTCCAATGCACTGCTGCTGTTGATCTATGATTATGTTGACCATATACAATTGAAAGTTGGAATGAAATGAAACGTACAGTTTCCGACTTTCATTTAATTTATATATTTTTTCATTGAGGTTCGTAATAATTTGTGAAAATGGGATATCTTCACCTCAAACAATTTCTACAGTATAAGTCCCTGCTGGACACAAATTTCCCTATCAATATATCTATTTGTTGGGCAGAAATTTCCTCATCAACATATTTATATGTTCGAATAAACCCTGATTAGTTTGAGAATTACGTTTTACCAGTGAGTACAAACTATTGAACGAACTAATCACTTGAAGGCCAAAGCACTTGAGGATGTAGAAGTTTACATCAACTTGACGCTAAAAACATTACGAGGTAACCTGGAATTGCATCGTAATCCTTTGAGTGGATGTGATTCACACACAATTAAATTAAGGACACTTTGTTACTTTCCCTTGATTATACCAATTACATGACAATGATTCTTTGAATGATGCACATCTTATAATTTTTTGTCACCTGTAACTTTGTAGATCCTCGCATGATAAAGCGACTCATCATCGAAATAAATACTCATATCCGAGGCGGCACTTATACATCCACGTGACACTAGCAATTCGCGACCATGAGAGCCGGTATGGACCACTACGCGCTTTCAAGGACACTGCGCTGGCGAAACTGGAATCGGGCCGCTGCCGCAACTTCGGCAAAGCGCCGCGACGCCGTACCATTCTGCCAGTGCATGTCGAAATGTCCGAAATACTCCAACCAAACATGCAATACGCTCATTGACTATTACTGTTTCCTGAAGTTTTTTTAATGAAAATCACACGAACGTGGATCGTAATATAGTAATCAAAATAATTTTTGAATATATCATTAAATTATACATGGGATGGGGCACGTGTGTAATCACTGGTATAACCTCTTCATCAATAAATGGCTGAAAGATGTGCTCCTTCTGGTTAGAACATAATGGTAGAGGTGTAGTACGGAACATTAACTGCAACATACATCAAAATGTTTTTCAGCTCGGTAACTATTCACATGCTAAACACATTTTCTGCTACTGGGATGATAGAAAACTCATATTAGAAACCATTACATCAACATATTTGTTGAATTCCAGAAACGGCGAATGCTTGTTGCAGAAGTTACTAAACTTTTTCTAATCTTTTGATCATGGAAAACTTCGGCTAATTATATAAATATAAATTTCCATTTGTAAAACATTTAATTTGCATTCTCTTAATAACATGAACTTCAAATGAGTCCTATTTCATTTGCATATAGAGTTGGAGCACCCGTCGAAATGATTGTGTCGAAGACACTCGACCCAGTGCTCCACATTCAACAAGCGTTGTCTGCTAATCGTTCCACACAGAGCACACTGTTCCTGTTCCAGGAAGATTTGTCTCTAGTTTGGGAGTCACTTGCAGCAGCATCGATCCTTCTTCGTTCCGTGAACTGCGCAGCATGAGCAACGAGGGAGTATGTTCAACTTAACGCATCCATGTGCCAGTTTTAACTAAAACATCACCGGCGTTGCCAGAAGGGTATTGTCCCTTATTAAATGTGGGAACATGATCTACCGCCGGACTTATAACAGCAAACAACACATGAATAGCAAACCACGAAAAGCTCAGGAACTGTTTAATATTAGAAGAAATTTTCAGCTAGTCAGCCACAGCTGGTAGAATCTTCGAGTCCCTCAGCAGGCAAATTTACCTCTCCCGGAAGTGAAACTCTATTTTGACGGCATTTGCACATCGAGACTTGAACTAGAATTTTTCCAAACTTCTTGTGCTCGACCCAAAATGTATGGTCAAGTTAAAAACATGTGTGGAGGTATTTTTCTCAAAGTTAGTCGCCAGTACAAGACAATAAAACCATTGGCGTTATCAAAATCAGCAAGATATCAACATGAATTCTATTTTATAATATTAGTAATGTACATCAATTTCATCTGATCGAAAATGACTTGCTAATGCCTCAACTATGATTACTGAGAAAGGTTCTATTTATCAATCTTGAAAACTGTCCAAGTTTTCGCATTATCAGTGATTACAATTCGCACTGAGTTGCTGAGAATAAGTTTGGAGCTCAAATTGACCTACATAAATTCCAGAGTTGTTCATTATCTTGTCAAGAACTAATAATTGTGGCTCACACATCGTTAAAATCCCTGGTTCAGCAGAATTCAGTGAGTCAACAGAAGCGTATAATCAGGAAATATGAACAGAACTCTGTGCTACCTTCTGCTCTCTGCTGAAAACAAAGTAACAAGTGTTCTGCGACCGCAGTTTCAGCTGTCACTGCCACGAGCAGCAATAAGGGTGTTGCAAAATGTTTGACCAGGTTCAAAACAATGTTAAATACTCATCCACAGTAAAATTATATATACATATGCATATGAAACTTCACCATCGAAACTTGAATGGTTTCCAATTCAATTCGCATCTCCATCGGATCCTTTTTGTCCCTGGAATGTGACAGATAAAATTGATTTATAATATTTCCACGTTAGTCAGCCATAAAAACAACATTTTTAATTACTTATTTTTATTTGGAGGATCAGTCAACGCCACCACAATGCAATCATCAACCTAACGTAGTTAAAGGCTCTGAATGTATCTGAATTCAATAAGAACAAGTTTATTTCAACAACAAATCATTTCAAAACAAAGTGGTATACAATATGCAAACAATAATAAAGCTAAACAACATAGTACAACATTGTGAGTAAACTGCACAACAGGCCGGAACTAAGATTGCCTTGCTTTTGACAGCTCAACACACAATTCTATCTAATTTCATTTATATGTAGCTACTCTATAGCTTTGCACGTTGGGAATGTGATTATTATTATTATCTTTTTAAATCGGCCTATACCCTTTCGGGTGTCGCGATTAGTTTATTATCACTTTATTTAATACTATTAATTAGTTCTTTCCAGACTGCTCTATTCCTTGCTTTTATACTCGCTTCTTGTTTTCCAATGTTATTTTTATTTAAAATCTCTTCTATATTATTTTCCCATGTCTCACCAGGTCTACCCTTTTTCTTCTTCCTCATTATTCTTGCGTTCCATACCTGTTTAGTTTGTCTTTCTTCCGGCATTCGAACTAGATGACCATACCATGCAAGCTGTTTTTTTTCAATGGTTGTTTGTATACGTTCAATTTGCAGACTGTTTCTTATCGTTTCGTTCCTTATTCTATCTATTCTTGTGACCCCTTTCACTCTTCTGAGAAACCTCATTTCCGTTACTTGTATTTTATTCTTAGTTCTCTGATTCATTATCCAGGCTTCACTGCCATATATCAATGTAGGTCTATAGATTGTTTTGTATAGAATCATTTTTGTATTATTAGAAATTTGTTTGTTGTTTGGTATTACTTTGTTTATTGCATGGTAGCTTTTGTTCGTCGCTTGTATTCTCTTGTTTATTTCCTGTTCTATACTTCCTTTATTATTCAGGATTGCTCCGAGGTACGACAACGTTTCCACTTGTTCTATTTCTTTTCCGTTTAACGTAATGTTTGTAGTTATGTCTTCCTTCGAAATCACCATAGTTTTTGTTTTTTCTGCATTTATTGTCATTATATGTTCCTTCAATTCCTCATTCCATAAGTTTAGATTAAATTGCATATCGCTCTCGCTTTTTGATAGAATCGCAAGATCATCTGCCAAAACACATTCAGATATTGTTGTTCTCCTTAGGTTGTAGTAGCCTATCTCCATCTATTTTATTTTGTGCTTTATGTTTTTCAAGATATCATCCAAATAAATGATGAATAATAAAGTACTCAGGGCTCCTCCCTGTCTTAGACCTTGTGACGTGTTGAATTCTTCTGAAACTTGCTTTCCGGTTCTTATGTAATTGCATGTTTTACTATAGATGCTTTTGATTCCTTCTATAAGACGTTATTCTTCTTTAATATTTCCCACAATTGTTTCCTTATAACCCTGTCGAAAGCCTTTTCAAAATCAACAAAAGTAATGAAGAGTCTACTATCTTGTCTCTTAGTTTTCTCAATTAGTTTTTTAAAAGTGAAAATATGGTCTTGAGTTGAGTGCCCTTTCCTAAAACCACTTTGTGGGCTCTCCATTGAATTTTCTACTTCTTTCCTGAGTCTATTCTCGTAAACTTTGGCGGCTGTGCATAACAATGATATTCCTCTGTAATTGTTGCAGTTTCTATTGTCTCCTTTTTTATGTACAGGGAATATCACTGCCTTTTCCCAATCCTGGGGTATTTTCTTCATTTTCCATATACTGTTAATCATTTCTTGGAAAATTTGCTCTTCTGATTCACCCATATACTTTAGTTGTTCAGATTTTAACATGTCATGTCCTGGAGCTTTTCCGTTTTTTAGTTTTCTAAGTGCTAATTTAATTCTTCCTGTGTTATATCCTCCGCTTCTTCATTGTTTCTATTGTTCTTGGCTTGTTTATTCTCTTCCTATATCTTTGTCTCCTTCCAATAACTTTTCGAAGTGCTCTTTCCATCTTTCCATTATTTCATTGTCATCCTTTATTATTTTTCCTTGATTATCATGTAATTGTTGCAGTATCACTTGATTCTTCTTGTTGCAATTTTTAAGCGTTCTGTAGAACAGTTTTTGGTTTTCTCTGAAGTTTTCTTCCATCTTGTTCCCAAATTCGTCCCAATTTTTAGCCTTGGAACTTTTTATAGTTTCTTTTACTTTTTTTCTTTGAGTTTTATAATCCTCATAGTCTTGTGGATTGTTCGTGTTGAGATATTTCTTCCATTTCCTTTTTTTCTTTTTTTACTTCTTCTTTTACCTCATCATTCCACCATTGAGTTTGCTTGCCGTTGGGAATGTATGACATTTAAATATAAAGATAAACATGTTAGGTACCATAGACTAAAAAACAAAACTGTCAATGTCAAAGTGAGTTTTGTGGTAATTATTTCAAGTTTGAAAGTCAAATTGTTGTGAATATGTCTAAATTTTATCAAGGAATAGTTGGGGCAGCTGATAGAGTTGTGCCTGGTAAATTACGACCGCTATGGAATCATCCGGCTGGTATAACTCCAACCCTTTAACATAGTCATATAATTAAGCCTAATATATTTTTCTAGGTCCTAAGACAGTTTTCTTTTGGGCTCCTGCATTCAAATGGGCAAGTGTATTACGATTTCTGAAGAGGACATTATTGAATGATGTTTTATTTTGTAGGGATTGGTATTAGCCAGTTTTGGAGACTTATTCAGACCTCCAGAGGTTGTAAGCCTGTCGCAATGTACGACTTTATGTATAACTGGGTTTATTTGGTCCAGATATTCTTTGGTCATTATTCCTGTTAATTACTCATTATTCAGCGTTAATTTTTTCTTGGGAGTCATGCAGCTTCGACAGGTCATTCGTGTACTCAAGTGAGTATTAACTACCTATGTTTTAAAGATGTATTGGAAAATTGATTTCAGATACCAATATGATCTGGAGCAAGCGGGTAATGGTGGAAAGAAGGATTAGAATACACATAACTTTATATATCAATCAAATGTAAAACTGTACATAAAGATCAAGAGAATATATTAATTTCATTATGGTTTTATTTTCGTTATAATTTGAGATGCAGAATAGACATTATGTAGACGCTGACTAGCAAATGCGCTTGGCACTACTCCAGTTCGTATTTTGTCATTGGAAGAACCTCCCTTGTCCCTCACACTATATCATCCTCCTTCCGCAATCCCGCTTACGTTGCTATCTTGTCTAGTTGCTTCATACTCATGTTCACATTATCTTCGTACCGGAATTCGGATAGAAATTACTTCTAGTCTTCTACACAACCTAATTTTGAAACATATATGGAAAAGTGGCCTAATTGTTCCATTCAACGCAAATTTACTTTAACTTCTATTTGTCGATAAGATTATAGTCATATAAAAAAATATGGCCCATAATTTCTAACTTCTTCCGAAGTTCATATGCGATTATAGAAATGGATTGATGCCAAACAATGAAATGCCTCCAGCAGCATTTTCATTGTGCTATTCACAAAAAGTATATCACTTTAATGTTATCTCATGTCACAATATGAAACTGAACCTTTTTATTTAGAGGGTAACTGAATTTTGGCATGTTTTTGTACAAACTTTCTATCTTTCAATTTTTAAAATACAGTCTTGTCCAATTCAAAAAAGAACACACAAACAGATATAAGAAAACCTGGGTAAAATATTTTAAAAACCTGCTATCAGAACCGCAACAAAACGTGGATACTACGACACAAGATGAAATTGCGGACGAAGGAGTATTAGAAGAGCCAACAAGAGAAAATGTCAGAGAAATAATAAGAAGCAGGCGAAATGGAAAGACTTCAGACAAAGATGGAATAAACACAGAGCTAAGCATGCAAAAATTATACTGAACACGACATAAAAAATAATGTCAACAATAAAACAAAAAAGAGTCCAGAAAAAAACAGAGAACATAATAGGGCAGCACTAGTGCGGACTCACGCAAGGCAGATTAACAACAGACGCAATACATACAGTTAAACAGATAATAAAAAAAGCTCATGAATATAAAATGAACATTGATTTTAAACAAGCGTTTTATTCGATTAAAAGAGAAAAACTAATGACAACCCTAGAAGAATTTGGGATAACAGTTAAACTGAAAAGATTGATAATGATGGCATTAAGTGGAACAACAACCCCAATTAGAACACAAAAAGGAGAAACTCACAATTCGAAATAAACAAAGGAGTGAGATAAGGAGACACATTATCGGCAACTCTGTTCAACATAGCGTTAGAATATGTGATGAGGAATTTAAACAATGGAACACTCAGAACTAAAGGTGGACGGATGATAGCATACCCAGACGATACAATATTGGCAACAAATAATAGGAAAATTTTGAAAGAAATGGTCGAAAAATAGTAACAGGAGGAAGCAAAATTGGCTTTAAAATCAATGAGAACAAAATAAAAATAATGAGGATATGAAAAAAAGTCAGGAAATATGAAAATATGTGAGCTACAGTTTGAGGAGGTGAATAAATTCGAATATCTAGGCATTATGCTATCCAATAAAGGAGACAGGAAAACTGGAGTTCAAGAGAAAATATTAGCAGCGAACAGAGCCTCCCACGCAAATAAAAGATAACTAAAGGATAAAAACCTAACAAATATAAGTATATGAAACAATAATCAAACCGTAAATAATAGACGCAGCAGAAACAATAACAATAACAAAAAAAGATTAACAAGATTTACGAATGGTAGAAAGAAAAATATTGAGATTATATCAGGATTAGTAAAAACAGAAAACAAATATATAATACTAATGAACCATGAAATAGAACAAGAACTGCAAGGAGAAGATATAGTTAGGAAAATAAAACAACAGAGGATGAAATGGTTAAAACACATATGGAGAAAAAGAGAAGAAGACACTATAAGGGCAATTCTACAATGGGAATCAGGCGGAAAGAGAAGAAGAGGCAGATTCAGGTCTAAATGGCTACAAGAAGTAGAAGCAGACCTGAGTGAAGCAGGAATAAAGAAATGGAAGAAAATTCTCGGAAAATATGTTATTGGATTCGAGTTCGAAGCATATATCTACTGACCTATTTTTCACTGTTCTGTTTTGATTAGAACAATCTTTTAATGTTAGCGGAGCGAATGTTTCGAAATCTGTTTTATTTAAAATAGGACCAATATAAGTATCATAGAAATCATATTAGGCTTTAGGAAATTTTATATACATATTTTAAAGAAGTGCATAATGATTATTCAAATTGTCATATGGATAAGAAACTGAATTCACATATTGAAAAAACTTGAATTGATTATTTTCGATAATTTAAATCTTCATTCATCATTAACATATATACAAGTGAAAAGAGGATACGAAATAGGCAGCGACCACTTCCTAGTGAAAGCCAAAATAAAGATAATAAATGGAAAAGAAGTAACAAGGACAAAAAGTAATACAAAAACCAAAAAAGAAGTAACAAAAATTCACAAGCTCAAGGAGAAATCAGCTTTGGGAAAGTACAATGAACTAGTATAAGAAAGAATAATAAAACAAGGATAATATAGAAACTGGGATGTAGGAACTATATGGAAAACTCCTAAGAATATATTTAGTAAAGTAGCAAAAAACAGTTATGATACCCACAAAAACAACCGAAACAGAAAACAAACAAAGTGGTGGAGCCAAGAAATAAAAGAAGGAATCTAATAGAATAAATAAAATTGAAAGATATATCTCTGTAATAAAACGCGAGAAAATTATGAAAAATACAGAGCAAAGGAAAAGAACAAAAGAATTAGGCTTAAACAACAAGAATGGGAGGATTTCTGAAAATGTATAAATAATGACTACAAAGAAAACAAGAAACTCTTAATAAAAAAACGAAGAAATTGAGAGAAGAAAAAGAACAGCTTATTAAACAATTGAAAGACAAAAATGGGACAATACTGAGAAAGGATACAGACAAACTTAAAAGATTGAAAGAACATTTTGAAGAATTACTAGAACCGCAAGCAACGCGTAAAATAACGACCCTGTGTACCAGAGCAAAATCCAGGAATTACAAATACAGAAATCAGCATCGAAGAAGTTACAATTGCTTTTGAATGTTAAAGATAGGGAAAGCAGCTGGATATGATGAGATAAAACCAGAGCAGCTAAAATACATGGGAGAGGAAGGAACAAAAATGCTGCACACATTAGTAAACCAAATTCAGGATGAAGAGCAGACATCTACGAACTGGAGAAAAACAATTATACCGCCAATATACAAAATAGAAGACAGCCGCAACTGTTGCAATCATCGAGGGATCTCCCTCCTATGCACAGCAGTAAAAGTGTACAAAACGATATTTTAAAGTAAACTAAGAAAGTAAGTAGAAGACAAGATCAGAGATACTCAAAGGGGACTTAGAGAAGGCCACAGCACCCGAGACCACGTATTTATATTTCGACAGATAACAGAAAAAACACTAAGACCCAACAAAGAAATCTTAGCATGCTTTATAGACCTTAAAAAAGCTTTCGATAGAGTTAGCAGAGAATTGTTGCGGGAAATATCAAAAAGGAGAAATATAGGACAGAAGCTATTAGAAGGAATCCAAAAAATATATAAAGATAACATAAACTATATATGAAACGCTAACTTATCATCAGAAGAATTCAAAGCAGGTGGAGGATTAAGACAAGGAGAACTCTATGCCCTTTATTGTTCAAACTATACATGGATGAAATTAACATTGAAGCAAACAAAATAACTATGAAAACTGCCATAGGATATTCAAGTTCAAATAAATAAAAATAGCAGAGTGCATTTTTGTAGACGACATGGTAATTTTTGCGATACAGAGAAAAATCTGGAAGAGAACTTGAAGATATGGAACGAAGAACTACTCAAGGCAAATATGAAAATAAATGCCAACAAAACAAAGGTAATGATAAAAGCCAAAGAAGAAAAATATACTACAGGTTCAAAGGCTTAGATATCCAGGATGTATATTCGAGAATAAAGGAAGGTACGAAGATGAAATTAATAGCAGAATACAGGTAACAGTAGGAACTTACCATTCAATGAGCAAGGCACTGATAACGCAAAAAACAGTGAACAAAACAACATAGCTGACCATCTACAAATCAATAATAGTACCAATGCTGCTGTACATCAGAGACCTGGGTACTGAATAAAAGACAACAAAGTAAAATCACAGCGGTAGAAACGAAATGTCTTAGAGCTATAAAGGGGGTAACAAAACTAGACAAAATTAGAAATGAAAATATTAGAGAGAAATTGGAAGTACAGTCAATAATAAAAAGGATAGGGTAGAGACAATTGTGGTGCTGTGGACATCTAGTTTGTTTTGAGGATGAAAGAAAAGTAAAAGAAATATGGAAAGCAAGAACTAGAGGAAAAAGAAACCGTGGTAAGCCACGAAAAACATGGGACGATGTAATACAAGAAATAATAACCAAATAGAAAATAACAACCAGAAGAGCACATGAGCTAGCAAGGAACCCGATCGAGTGGAGCATTGCAGGCAAAGAGATGTTGAATAGTTCAGACTAAGAATGTTACTGGATAGTTGGAAAATTTAGGAAGAACTAGCAACGGAAACCAAAAGAAACAATAGGGGAAGTACATGTTGAGAGAAGGTTCAAGGGACTTGTCGGAAGACAGGATGCGGATAATTTATATGCAATTGAAACTGATTTATTGGAGTAGTGTAGGGTATTATTGGGTGAAGAGGATGAACCGTAATTAGTTAGTAATACGTGAAGAGAAAGCTTTGTACCTCTTTTTAAGCATATTGCGCACACTAGGGAATGTGAGATTCGGCATACTTAAAGTTTGTATAAATAAACATTCTCCTTATTCAGTTCTTATCTTTATTTTCACTCCTACTTGAATACGTTTCTGATAATTGGATGATGAAGTGTTTTGTATGCATTCAATTAAGATATCGGTGCCCCCAAAATATATTTTACACGCTTATTATTGTTGACTCTGGTCCTCATCAATCATAATGAACAATACTATTAAGTAGACTATGTCAAGGCTAAACGAAATTCCCAAGCAGGACACGCACTCTATAATTATTCCTCCAAGACTATAAATACCTTTCATTCATGAATAGGGTGCCAGTCTTGAACTTGTCAGTTCAACAAATAGATTTAGGGAGAAAATCAGAACATACTGATCAATCAATAAATATCAAAACGTCAACATGGAAAGGGAGAGCCCGCACAGTACACAAGCAATGACGTCACTGTCTCCCCACCCCGGTTACTAACACGTGCACGGACCCACGCCGATATCGACAAAAACTGACAGTTGTAGTTATAATTATCTGTAAGATTACCAACCAAACATTATTTCAAGCGTACAAGCAGGAATAAAATCTCACCACCTTGTTTTCGCACAGGCATGATGAAAACGATTACAATCAGCTGTTGATGAATATGAACGAGACACTCTATCCTTAATACCGTAGTCACACGATTGTTGAGATATTGCACTGATAAGCACCAGTCACGAAAACCACTCAGTGAGCAATTTACAAAAGTCGGTCACTGTAACACAACACCAAGCGCCTTCAAAAACACCGACGAACAATATGGCGTGCGCTGAGCGACGCCGCCGACGGTCTGCATTGTACTGGTATTTGATTGGTCGATTTGGGCGTCTGATTACGTCACAGGGTTGTTGCAACGCTGCGGAAAGCGATATTGACGCCATCTCGATGGCAGAAGCACAACTATAATATGACGCTCTAATGTGCACGTAATAGAATTTTTAAATTTAGAAATTGTCGAACGACTCGCATTGTGACTACTCACTGGATCAATTATTTTATTATTAAATTTGCTGTGGCCACATTTTCATGCCTTTGTAACGTGAAAAAGTTGGAAGTGATTAAAGCCCAATACTGAAAGGCATGCAATTTGAGAACACAGAGTTTCACTTTTTTTGTAAGTTCACCCGACTGTTTGAGCCTTTGGGGTTGTTGCAAATTGCATGCCTTTCGGTATTGGGCTTTGAATTACTTCGAACATTTTCACCTCAGAAAGGCATGCAAGTGTTGTCACAGAAAAAACCAATTATAATTTTTTTCCCAATATAATTGGAGTGTACATTGTGACCGGGAAGTGTGCATCAGTCACCAACCTTTTAATATTTTTTTCTCAATGGGTATATTTTCAAACCCCAAAAAGGCATGCAGTATGAAATCTTCCAATCTATATATTATCAAAAAATTAATTGTTTTAAATAATTTAACCTCTTACAAGTTCATTTTTAGGGATCAGTTAATAGAATAATTGCTAATTTGACCATTTAAGAAATAAATATAGGCAAAAATTTAATGTAGCTAGCGGGCAACCCGCAATGTAAGTTTTCAATGAATGATAAGCCACTTTTTCATTATTCCTGGGCCAAATTGTCATTCAAAAATTTTATCCTATTGATTGGTGTGACTATTGACAAAAATACTTTTGGCATCGCAAGAAGATACATTAATTTATCTACTAATCAATTTAAAATGTTTAGTTCCACTGTTTCCCTGCAATTTTCAATCAGAGATTGCAAGAAAATATGTATAATATTGCCTATTACCTACATTAACAAAAACTATTTCTTTGAAGAATTAATTGTGAAAAAGTATTCAAACAATATAAATGAATGAAAGCTACTCTTCAAATTGTATTTTATTCCTTTTTACGACCCCACCAATGAGTCTCGAATATTCTTAATTAAGTACAGTTTCCAGGTTATATTTGATTATTAGAAATGTACAAAAATGAACAAATATTACTCACATTTTGACGTTTGCAGCTTCAATTTGGATTCCACAATCTCTTAGGCCCCTAAAATCAACCTTCCAATCGATAATAATGCCCTAATCACCACAATAATATCAAAAATATACGCAGCCCTCCAAAAAAGCAGCTCACTTGAGAATTCATTACAAACAAGTAGTGTTTTGTTTTGATGCTGTTTTGTTACGACGAGCCAAATTTAAAATACTTTTTCAGTGCAAATATTGAAAACTGTTTTAATATTTTTTATAAATCTTATTCTGATATTTGTTTCAAATTATACAATCAAAAATAAATGACAATAAATAAACAAAAATGTTTAATTGTATTATGTAATATTAGAGAATTGAGAAGATGAACATTTTAATTAAAATTTTTTGGTTCTACAAATTTTGAGCCTATCCTATAGAACAAAAGATTCTGCATAAGATCTTTCATTAACAATTTTTTGATTAACTCAATAGTTTAGCCGGAAAAAAATTAAATACAATTGCATTGTCCAAAACGAGTTACATGCTGCCATCTCTCGGATCTCCATGAACTAACTAATAATTCAAATTGAAAAAATTATTTTTGCAATCAAAACATATTCTAAGTAAAGTTATACTATTTTTGGATCATAATTGAAATATTTCATTCATCATTTTTACTTACTTGTACTAAGTGCAAGAAAGTATTGTGAAACCGACAAAATTCACCTATCGAAATTTTGATGGAAATACCCATTTGGGCATCCCTGAATCCATTTTGACTATTTTTGGCTTGATGTCGGTACGTGCGTACGTGCGTTCGTTCGTAACTCACAAATCTCAAAACTGGTTGAACGTATAATGTTGATATTTAGTATTTAAGACAGGTATAGGGTCTAATTGTGCACCTCGCATTATGGTTCCAATCGTCTGTACCGAAAGTGCACTTTACTTGAGACTTTTTTTCAATTTCTTGCATAAATCCAGAATGATTAGCCATAGCATATTTGAACTTGTTATAGCATCAAACCGGAAGTGCAGTTTATATGTATAACAGACATTGAGAATTTGCCGTATAAAACAATCAGTCTAATTGAAATGATAAGGTAGGCAACAGAAGTGGCTCTAGCCTACTTACCGCCGGAGTGCAAAGGTATATAAATTGCCCCCCCTGCCTCCCACTTTCCATAGTACTTCTCTTTTTTATATATTTCAATCCCAATCCACAATCCACAATCCACAATTTTAATCGCAATCTACAATCCACAATTTCAATCTCAATCCACAATTTCCATCTCAATCCACAATCGACAAATTTAATTCCAATTAGAATCCACAATATCAATCTCAATCCGCAATCCACAACCCGTATTCCACAATTTTGATCCCAATCCACAATCCAAAGTTCTAATCCCAATCCACAATTCACAATCAATAATTTCAATCTCAAACCACAGTTCTCAATTTTAGTCCTAATCCACAATTTGAATGCCAATACACAATTTCAATCCCAACCCACAATTCACAATTTTAATCCCAATCCTAATTAAGAATCCACAATCACCATCCCAATCCAGAACACACATTTTAATCCCAATCCAAATTCACAACCTACAATTTTAATGCCAATCCAAAATCGAAAATCCACAATCCACAATCCTAATCCCAATCCAAAGTTCACAAACCTAATCCCAATCAAAAATCATCAATCCCAGTCCCAATCAAAAATCCATAATCCCAATCCTAATTCCAATCCAAAATCCAAAATCTAGAAACCCAATCTCAATCTAATCCCAATCCCAATCGAAAATCCACAATCCCAGTCCCAATCCCAATCAAAAATCCACAATCCCAAATCCAATCCAAAATCCACGATCCAGAAACCCAATCTCAATCCAAAAGCCACAGCCCCATCCCAATCTAAATTCCACAAACTCAACCCCAATCCAAAATCCAAAATCCAGGAACCCAATCCCAATCCCAAATTCTACAATCCCAATTCCAATCGAAAATCTACAATCCCAATCCCAAATTCTACAATCCCAATTCCAATCGAAAATCTACAATCTCAATCCCAATCAAAAATCCACAATTTCAATCTCAATTCAAAATCCAAGATCCAGAAACCCTGTTCCAATTCAAAATCCACAACCTCAATCCCAATTCACAATCCACAATCCTCAATTAGAATCCACAATATCAATCTCAATCTGCAATCCACAATCCGTGATCCACAATTTTGATCCAAATCCACAATCAAAAATTTCAATCCCAATCCACAATCCACAATCAATAATTTCAATCTTAAACCACAATTCACAATTTTAGTCCTAATTCACAATTTGAATCCCAATACACAATTTCAATCCCAATCCACAATCCACAATTTTAATTCCAATCCCAATCCAGAACACAATTTTTTAATCAAAATCCCAACTCACAACCCACAATTTCAATCCCAATCCAAAATCGAAAATTCACAATCCACAATCTTGATTTCAATCCAAATTTTATAATCCCAATCCCAATCAAAAATCTACAATCCCAATCAAATATCCACAGTCCCAATCCCAATCCCAATCCAAAATCGAGAAACCCAATCCCAATTCCAAAATCTACAATCCTAATCTCAATCAAAAATCCACAATCCCAATCCAAAATTCAATTTCCTGAAACCCAATCCCAATCCAAAATCGAGAAACCCAATCCCAATCCTAAACTCTACTATCCCAATCCCAATCGAAAATCCACAATCCCAATCCCAATTATAAATCCACAATCTCAATCCCAATCCAAAATCCAAGATCCAGAAACCCAATTCTAATCCAAAATCCACAACCCCAATCCCAATCGAGAGTCCACAAACCCAATCCCAATCCAAAATCTAAAATCCAGAAACCCAATCCCAATCCCAAATTCTACAATCTCAATCCCAATCCCAATCAAAAATCAACAATCCCAATCCCAATCAAAAATCCACAATCCCAATCTAAAATCCAAGATCCAGAAAACCAATCCCAATCTAAAATCCAAGATCCAGAAACCCAATCCAAAATCCATAACCCCAATTCCAATCGAAAATCTACAATATCAATCCCAATCCAAAATCCAGAAAACTAGTCCCAATCCAAAATCCACAATTCCTCATCCAGAATCCAAAATTTTTATCCCAATCCAAAATAGAATGGTGGATTATGGATTGCTGATTGTGGATTAGCTCTAATAAAATATTTTGTTGAAGAAATTGGACTTATTTTCAAAGAATTATGTTCGGGGCCCAACTGCCGCCTTCAAGGAAAAAATTATTAAAGGAACGACAGTCATTTGTTTATTTCATTTTATGTCATATTTTTATGTAATTTCAGACCTTAATAAGCATTTAAAATTAATTAAACAAATTATCTAGATGTCAAATTTGATATTGTACAACTTTAGATCGAATTTTTTTTTAATAAATATAAAATAGGTAAGTATAATAATAAGTCAACACCAGTTATTCTATTCCGTACCTTTTTAGCCGCAGCGAAAAAGAAGCTGTCAGGCTTAACCGGCGATCGACGCGTCGCTTGCCGGCATTGTATTTGTCTGAATATTTCTTGAATCATCACATGAATAATTGATATATACAATAAATCTTTTTTAGTATTCAATATAAAGTTTGTTATTGATCAAAAATAATTTATAAAACATTAAACAAGCCCGTAATATTCGGTTTTATTTATGTCAACACCAATATCCCATGCGATACAACTAGTTCATCACTTTGTGAGAGATGGCAGCATCTATCACGTTTTGGAACTGAATTTTATTAATAATCAAAAATAGTGACTATTTGGCGTATTTATTCAGGCCAAAGTGTTTCGAATATATTATTCCGATCAAATTTGATATTTTTGAACGAATAAATCAACTGATAATATTTATTTAATAAATACTTTTTTTGTTAGCACTCCTTGACAGGTGCTGCCTCTGGCGGAGAATTTTTGAACCTTACTCCTGAAGTTTGAATAAAATACAAACATAAAATTTATTTTAATAATATATTCAAATTCCAACAATACAATTCATATTTACTTCAAAAATTAAATATACAAGTTAGTATTGACTTGAAATTATCTTTCAAACTAATTAATAAATTATAATTAACCCTGAAAACAATTCAAATAGGTTTTAGAAATAAAACAACTGTAAATTTGTGGGAATGAGTTTATTTTGGAAATAAGGAAAGGGTACAAAGATTAGAAATTCATTTGTTGAGTACTCGATGCTGTTGCATTGTTGTCTTTCTTTAAAATTAACATATTGAAATTTGAACAACTTTAATTATTAAATATTATTTATGAGAATTTATTATTTACTTACGACTAAAAAAAATTCAAGCTTTTGAAATAAATAAAATACAATTAATTTTGTGGGAAAGGTTTTATTTATCAATTTTAAAATAAGTTACTGAACAAGAACCATTTATTTACTTTTTTATTCATTTTACAAATATTTTTTTCGAGCATTTTTCAAAAAAATATAAGTTTAATTTTAATATAATATTCAAATTTCAACAATAGAATTTTAATGCCCAATTATATTTACTTTAAAAATCAAACATACAATTTATTAATGATTTTGATTTATTCTGCAAACTATTTAACAATACATTTATTCTCCTAACTACTCCTGAAAACAATAAAAATAGGTTTAAGAAATAAATACAACAGTAAATTTTGGGGAAATGTGTTTATTTTGGGAATAAGGAAAGGTTACAAAGGTTCGAAGATTAATTGTTGAATACTCGATGCTGCTGTGTTGTTGGAAGTCTTGTTCGCGATGCTGTTGCATTGTTGTAAGCCTTGTTCGCCGCCAGGCAATGACTAAGGGGAAAGAGACGAACTCTTCTCCGGGAATTCTCCCTTTGGGTCTAGGAAAACCCCAGCGAAACCTAGACTAGAGAAGTGGCTTCTTCGCTCACTGCAACTGAAACAACAAAATAATTATTACAAGTCGGAAAATTCAGAAAGAAATTGAACTCACTTGAACTTTGCAAGCGGCGGGCTAAATTAATCAGTTGACTTCTTTGAAGTTGGGTTGAATTGGGGCCTGGAACAGTTGTTACTGATGTGTTGATCTGCTGCAGTAACTGGAGGACTTCTTGGAAGATCATTGGGCTCTGGTTCTGCTGCTGTTGGAAGATTTCTTCGACGACTGTTGAAATTTGGTTTTGCTGCTGCTGGAAGACTTCTTGGATGGCTGCTGGGCTCTGGTTCCGCTGCTGGATGACCTAGAAACATAAAAAATACGAATAAATTAATAAATTGAAGATCATTATTTACGTGTTAACAGTAGTTGAAAACAGTTACATAATGAGTAATATTATATTACCTAGCTGATGATGCGGTGATGTTATGAAGATCCACGGCCCGCGACCTGAAACAGAAACTTAAAACAAATTTTGGTGAATCACATTCAACAAAACAAATATTGAGAGTTGATTTTGGCTGCTGGGCTCATCCTCAGCTCCTCCCACGATGTCCACTCACTCGATGTCCATTCCCTCGTTGTCCACCTCATCAGCTGGGCTCATCCTCAGCAAATGATCTGAAAAAATACAAATTAATTAGGAATCTGTGAAAAAGCAATACAAAATAGCTGAAAGAAAAATTGATTAGAACCTGAAAAGCAAAGTTTATTAGTCGACTTACGTCCTTTTCTTGAATTGTTGGAGGTGGTAATGATGAAATGAAGAAGCTGAAAGAGAACTTTTTTTGATTAGTTGCATGCATTCAACATTCGTTCAACATTCAAACGTGTTTTGTGTGTTGGTTTGTTTGTTGCGCGCTTATTTAACGAATTTAATTTTTTGCTTGAAGAGCTAGCTACGCGATGAGTGACTGCTGCCATACTACTTCGCGATTCTATTTTAAAAGTGCTCAGATATATTATGCTACTGTTTGACTCTACTTTACTACCCCAATGAATGCCTGAGCGCTCAGACACCCAGCACCGGTGTGCTCGTCGTTTGCAAAAGAAAAAAATACGTTGTTTGGATACGTGGCCAATGCATATTCCGAGGCCCGCGATACCGCCTAATTACGCGATATGGTAACCTTAAGTAACGGTCTCAGCTAATGTCGTTTCTTGAACTTAATCAAGGACCCCCGCCAGCTACCATATTTTACCGACTTCCGATAGGTACATATCGAGAGTATGCCATTACTCCCTAATTAGATCGCTCGTTCGCCCTAGAACTCATTGCAACCCCACGCGGTGGTGTTCATCAGGGGGGGTGCCTCTCGTAGCGGTACCTACGTGTGCACCGATTCCCACGTTGGACCTTTCATTACAGGCCTTTGCAAAAAGACCAAGACATTTTATTTATTTATTACATAATAAAAGCAAAGACTAACATCGCAAATACGTGCCCCTAACGGACACGCAATGCGGAACAAATTCACCCCAATTTACATATTTAAATACACAAAATTTTGATCTCTACGTTAATAAGCAAAATTCACAACCCCAAATATACCACACAGCACTTTTAAAATAGTTTCTAAGTGCAGTTTACGAGAGCAAAGACGACGCAAATGCGGCTTCTACGACAGCCACGACAGCAGTGAACTACACGAAACGAAACAGCAAGCTTCAGAAATAAATTATACGAGTTAAGAAGTATACTACGTTTTCTAATGTGTTAAAAAGAGATAGATATGCTAAAAGGAACTAGTATTATCAAAAATCGAACTGAAGTTCTGACGTGTTGTAACCATCAATTAGTACTTGATTGAATTAACTTGCTTCGACGAAGTAATTGAAAAAGAATCTTTAAAATAAAAATTTAAGAATATTGAAATAAAATTATTTAAAATATTGTAAAATTGTTGTAAACTGTATGAATTATTGTTAATAATAATTGTTTAAGCATTTTAGCAAATAATAAAGCAGAATTTGCAAAAAAAAAATTTTAAGCAGTTTTTTCAGTGCTGAAATATTGCTAAATATTCATCTAATATTTTATCAATATTATTATGAACAAATATAAATTGTTATTATTAAAATAACAAATTTAAATATTGATACAGTAAAGCTACAATGAGTTGAAAAGAGATAGGCATATTTCTTCTACGTCACATACCAGACAAGCTAAAACAATCGAAACAATAATCTCTGAGTTTGGTACTGCATTTTAATAAAAATATAAAATTTTAAAACTGTATTTCAAAATCTCCATATATTGTGAAAAATGATTCACAAATTATATTTGAATATTTATTTATTTATATGCAGAGGCGGCTCTAGCATATTGTCCGCCGGGGTCCAAAGATATATAAATTGCCCCCCCCCCCTTCCTATCTCTCTTCATCGTACTTTTCTTTTTTATAGATTTCAATCCCAATCTACAATCCACAATTTCAATCCCATCACAATTAAAAATCCACAATCATAATCCCAATCCAAAATACACAATTTTAATCCCAATCCCAATTCACAATTTTAATCTCAATCCAAAATACACAATTTTAATCCCAATCCCAATTGACAGCCCATGATTTCAATCCCAATCCAAAATCCACAATTCACAATTCCAATCCCAATCCAAAATCCAAAGATCCAAAAATCCAATCCCAATCCCGATCCAAAATCTCAATTCCAATCTTAATCAAAAATTCAGGAACCCAATCCAAAATCCACAATCCCAATCCCAATCTCAATAGCAATCCAAAAACCCAGTCCCAATCCAAAATCTACAACCCCAATCCCAATCCCAATAAAAAATACACAATACCAATCCCAATCCCAATCCCAATCCAAAATTCAGAAAACCAATCTCAATCCCAATCCCAATCCAAAATCCAAAGTCTAGAAACCCAATCCCAATCCAAAATCCACAATTCCTGATCCAAAAATCCACAATTTTAATCCCAATCCAAAATAGAATGGTGGATTATGAATTGTTGATTATGGATTAGCTCCAATAAAATATTTTGTTGAAGAAATTGGTCTTAGTTTTGAAGAATTATGTTGAAGGACATGGCACCGGGGTGCCGTGCACCCCTTGCACCCCCGCTTGAGACGTCTCGGACCGTTTGGTAATGAACCAAAGATTGATAGAAAGCTTATTTAAACCCTTGATCTTTTAACCCTGATAGTACAGGGGGTAATTTGTATGAAAGGTTGAATGATGCAACGACTTTGAAAGCGTGTATCTCCTGAAATAAAAATCGTAGAATAATGCAGTAAACGTTGATTTGAATGCCATGTAATATTACAACCCCTAACAAAATGAGGGGTTAAATTTGGCAATAATTTTGAAAGCGATATCTTTTGAACTAATACTCCTATAATGATGAAACAAACGTTAATAGGAAGCTTATTTATTGCAATCCCAATCCAAAACTTAAAAACCAGAATTTTTGGCATCTATTAACTGTAATTGGTGCACGAGTTATAAAAGTATGAATTAAATATTCTAAAAGACAGTAATTTATTACGCGGTAAGAACCTATTTTTTTTTTGAGTATACTAGGTGTTGCAGAAAACTCAAATTCTTGGTACATATTCAAGAAGGATGTACCTATATGAAAAATAATTGGCAGTCATAAGTTGTTATTGGTGCACGAGCAATAAATTTTTAAATTCAATATTTTAAAAAACAGTCAAATTTATTATATTTCACCGTTCTAAACAAATTAATTTTTTGTTGCATACACCAGGTGTCGTAGGTAACTCAAATTGTAGGTACATACTCAGGATAGATGAACCTATATGCAGAATGATTGGCAGTCATTAATAGTAATTGGTGCACGAGCAATGAATTTATAATAATAAATCAGTTGAAATTTTATTACAATAAACCGCTTAAAATGAATAATTTTTTTCTGTGTATACCAAGTGTTGTAGAAGATTCAAATTGTAGATATATATTCAGGCTAGATGTACGTATATGCAGAATTATTTGCAGTCATTATTCGTTATTGGTGCACGAGCTATAAATTTAGGAAGTAAATACCGCTCGGAATAAACAATTTTTTTTAGACATACCAGGTGTCGTAGAAAAATTCAAATTGTGGGTACATACTCAGACTGGATGTAAGTATATGCAGAATAATTGGCGATCATTAACTGCAATTGGTGCACGAGCCATAAATTTATGAAATTAATGTTATGAATCTGTTAATAATTTATTACAATAAACCGCTTGAAATGAATAATTTCTTTCTGCGTATACCAGGTGTTGTAGGAAATTCATATTGTAGGTACGTACTCAGAATAAATGTACGTATATGCAAAATCATCAAATCGCAATTGGTGCACGAGCTATAAATTTTTAAATTAAATATTCTAATAAATAGTCAAATTTATTACATTGCATCGTTTTAAATTTTTTTTTTTGCGTATACCAAGTGTTTTAGAGAACTTGAATTGTGAGTAGGTACTCAGGATGGATGTACGTATATGCAGAATTATTGACAGTCCATAATAGTAATTGATGCACGATCTATAAATTCAAGAATTAGATATTTTAAAAGACAATTAATGATTTATTACAATTCACCGCTCAGAACAAACTAATTGTTTTTGCATATACTAGGAGCTGTAGGAAACTCAAATTGTGGGTATGCATTCAGAATGGATATAGGTATATGCAGAATTATTGGCAGCCGTTTACTGTTATTGGTGCACGAGTTATAAAATTATGAATTAAATATCCTTAAAAACAGTAATTTATTATGCGGTAAGAAACAGTTTTTTTTTTGAGTATACTAGGTGTTCTAGAAGACTCAAACTCTTGGTAAATATTTAGGAAGGATGTACTTATATGCAGAATAATTGGCAGTAATAAGTTGTAATTGGTGCACGAGCTATAAATTCAAGAATCAAATATTCTAAAAGACAGTTAATAATTTAGATTACACTGCTTAGAACAAACAATTTTTTTTTGAGTATACCAGGAATTGTAGGAAACTTAAATTGCACTTATCAACGAGTCTACAATAATAACAAATTAGTAGCCACATTTTGAAATTTTTTGAACTATTATTTGATAGTATTTCCAGGTTCTTCAAGTACCCAAATCATCCCAAAGCACAAACGCTGCCAAATATGGGGGCTCCAGTTTTGCACGGGCCCCAAATTGTAGCCCCGATGTCAGTCAATGCCTTACAGCAGCTTTGTTTGTCAAATAACCTCACTTTTCAGGATTACCGTCAAGGGAAAAGCTCCCCCAATGTTCAATTGCAAAATTTCGAAAATTCCTGACTTTTGTTGCGCAGAGTGTATTATTTTAATTATTAGTGCTATAATATTTATATTACAGAATAAAACATATATAATACATGAAAAAAAAAAATAATATTTATTATAATACAAAGGAAAATTATTCAACTTCTGTCATGAAAACATCAGGGGAAGATATTTTGGACATTTTTAAGATCGAGTCGTCATGAGCGTCCCTATCTAAGGCAATTTTGGGATAAAAATATTCGTTCTCATCATTCAGAGCTAATTGTGTGGGCGCGTATGAAAGACAAACATCTGTAAAGAAAATTCGCACCAGAAAATCATCGATTTGTGGGCGGAGCCTTTCTGAGTTGTTTAGCGAACATCGAGCCTAAAATACCGATTATCTTATTAATTATTTATTATTTACAAAATGATTAAAGCAAAATTCATGTTTTGTTTTTTGTTTTGTTGGGGGCTTTATTCCATTATTTCATTGTTGCATAAATTACTATTTTGTTGGACAAAGTCAATAATTTTTTTCGCAACTCAATTTACAATCAAAGCTTTTGCCAATCAGTCGTCGAAAATTATTCACTACCCCAAAAAAAAAGTTTTCATATCATTTTTGGTGCGGATTCTTTGTTGAAAATCCATTTTTGGGAGTGTCCTTTGGTCTCAAAGAGGTACATCAATATTTCAATCTCAAGTAAATGACGCCTAAAATCAATTTTGTGAGCGATCGAGGGACCCATCTTGCGAACAGTTCTCTTATATTATATTGTTATTTAATTGGAATGATCATAACTCAAGCAATCTCATATCATGGACTTTATTTTAAACTCCCTGTATATATCAAATTTCGATATTATGTATTTAACATTACGTCAAGATTATAATTATAATTTGTTAGCTAACTCTAATTTAATATTTTAGATGGTGTGATATCAAGGAAAGCATCAAAAGTCATTACAATCGTGTTTGGAATCAGTTGTGTTGAATTTTACTTCAAAAGTATCAAAATAAATAATTTTAAAATCTTTTATTTTCGTGCCGATTTATTCAGTATTGATATTTTTTAATTGTTAAATTCGGTTGGAACAAGCGCGCTGTGGCGTAGCAGTGTAGCTTCACTGAATTGGACTTGGTATTTCTGTGTAAGAATTCATGAAAGACGGACATTTTAGTAATACTTTACGGGTAAATAGTGTTCAAAATGCGGTAATATTATAGTGTGTATAGTGGAAAAGACTTTAATGTGGTCCAGAAAGCTGCAGGGTTGTATTGAGATCAAAAAATTCGGCTTCTTAAGGTATGCATAGCTTTTGGGAAAATTATTTCTGTTTATTAATTTTAATTTTTGGCTAAGATTCAGTATAAAAACATGTGCCCTTCTTCTCTATTCCTTTTTCATATTTTATACATTTTGTATGACTTAGAATTTATTAGCTTTCATTGAAACGCGATTCAAGATGTTATATTGTAATGTTTTTCATGTGGCGCATTAGTAGTTTTATAATTATTATATGAATAATATAAATCCGAATTTGAATGAAACATTTTTTAGAAGTAAATTCATAATTTCGTCTGTTTAAAATAGAATAAAATAATCGAGAACGATCAAAATTCTCGTAGGGCCCTCCAAAAGATATAAATCACAACAACATACATCAATTTTTGATTCAGTTTGCAAACACAGATTTTAAATTCCCAGGTTTACAAAATCAGAAGAAGATTCATCCAGCCAGCAGCAAACAATTATCTAATTAAAAATGGAAGCTATGGGTTACCGATCAAAGAAAATTGAGACAATTTAGACAGCAAATTACCGGAACAAAGTATTTCATTAAAGATGAAAGATTTCAGTTACTAATCGAAAATAGCAGCAAGTAATTACCACCAACAAAAAAATAATCAATAACAATCAATAGGAAATAATTCATTCTAACAGTATTTTCTTGACCCATGAGTTTATTGTCAACTGAATCAGAGAAACCTCTATTTCAAAGTATGCTTTTTGTGTATTAAAAAGCAATGTATTGAACATTCAAAATATGAAAATCAATATTCCTGATTGAAGATCACTTTCAATCGATAGGAAATAATTCATTCTAACAGTATTTTCTTGTCCTATGAGTTTATTGTCAACTGAATAAGAGAAATCATTATTTCAAAGTATGCTTTTTGTGTATTAAAAAGCAATGTATTTAACATTCAGAATATGAAAATCAATATTCCTGTTTAAAGATCACTTTTAAACGATAGGAAATAATTCATTCTAACAGTATTTTCTGGTCCGATGAGTTTATTGTCAACTGGGTAAGAGAAATCTCTATTTCAAAGTATGCTTTTTGTGTATTAAAAAGCAATGTATTTAACATTCAAAATATGAAAATGTATATTCCTGATTAAAGATCACTCTTAATCGATAGGAAATAATTCATTCTAACAGTATTTTCTGGTCCGATGAGTTTATTGTCAACTGGATAAGAGAAATCTCTATTTCAAAGTATGCTTTTTGTGTATTAAAAAGCAATGTATTTAACATTCAAAATATGAAAATCAATATTCCTGATTAAAGATCACTCTTAATCGATAGGAAATAATTCATTCTGACAGTATTTTCTGGTCCGATGAGTTTATTGTCAACTGGATAAGAGAAATCTCTATTTCAAAGTATGCTTTTTGTGTATTAAAAAGCAATGTATTTAACATTCAAAATATGAAAATCAATATTCCTGATTAAAGATCACTCTTAATCGATTGAAATAATTCATTCTAACAGTATTTTCTGGTCCGATGAGTTTATTGTCAACTGGATAAGAGAAATCTCTATTTCAAAGTATGCTTTTTGTGTATTAAAAAGCAATGTATTTAACATTCAAAATATGAAAATCAATATTCCTGATTAAAGATCACTCTTAATCGATAGGAAATAATTCATTCTAACAGTATTTTCTGGTCCGATGAGTTTATTGTCAACTGGATAAGAGAAATCTCTATTTCAAAGTATGCTTTTTGTGTATTAAAAAGCAATGTATTTAACATTCAAAATATGAAAATCAATATTCCTGATTAAAGATCACTCTTAATCGATAGGAAATAATTCATTCTAACAGTATTTTCTGGTCCGATGAGTTTATTGTCAACTGGATAAGAGAAATCTCTATTTCAAAGTATGCTTTTTGTGTATTAAAAAGCAATGTATTTAACATTCAAAATATGAAAATCAATATTCCTGATTAAAGATCACTCTTAATCGATAGGAAATAATTCATTCTAACAGTATTTTCTGGTCCGATGAGTTTATTGTCAACTGGATAAGAGAAATCTCTATTTCAAAGTATGCTTTTTGTGTATTAAAAAGCAATGTATTTAACATTCAAAATATGAAAATCAATATTCCTGATTAAAGATCACTCTTAATCGATAGGAAATAATTCATTCTGACAGTATTTTCTGGTCCGATGAGTTTATTGTCAACTGGATAAGAGAAATCTCTATTTCAAAGTATGCTTTTTGTGTATTAAAAAGCAATGTATTTAACATTCAAAATATGAAAATCAATATTCCTGATTAAAGATCACTCTTAATCGATTGAAATAATTCATTCTAACAGTATTTTCTGGTCCGATGAGTTTATTGTCAACTGGATAAGAGAAATCTCTATTTCAAAGTATGCTTTTTGTGTATTAAAAAGCAATGTATTTAACATTCAAAATATGAAAATCAATATTCCTGATTAAAGATCACTCTTAATCGATAGGAAATAATTCATTCTAACAGTATTTTCTGGTCCGATGAGTTTATTGTCAACTGGATAAGAGAAATCTCTATTTCAAAGTATGCTTTTTGTGTATTAAAAAGCAATGTATTTAACATTCAAAATATGAAAATCAATATTCCTGATTAAAGATCACTCTTAATCGATAGGAAATAATTCATTCTAACAGTATTTTCTGGTCCGATGAGTTTATTGTCAACTGGATAAGAGAAATCTCTATTTCAAAGTATGCTTTTTGTGTATTAAAAAGCAATGTATTTAACATTCAAAATATGAAAATCAATATTCCTGATTAAAGATCACTCTTAATCGATAGGAAATAATTCATTCTAACAGTATTTTCTGGTCCGATGAGTTTATTGTCAACTGGATAAGAGAAATCTCTATTTCAAAGTATGCTTTTTGTGTATTAAAAAGCAATGTATTTAACATTCAAAATATGAAAATCAATATTCCTGATTAAAGATCACTCTTAATCGATAGGAAATAATTCATTCTAACAGTATTTTTTGGTCCGATGAGTTTATTGTCAACTGGATAAGAGAAATCTCTATTTCAAAGTATGCTTTTTGTGTATTAAAAAGCAATGTATTTAACATTCAAAATATGAAAATCAATATTCCTGATTAAAGATCACTCTTAATCGATAGGAAATAATTCATTCTGACAGTATTTTCTGGTCCGATGAGTTTATTGTCAACTGGATAAGAGAAATCTCTATTTCAAAGTATGCTTTTTGTGTATTAAAAAGCAATGTATTTAACATTCAAAATATGAAAATCAATATTCCTGATTAAAGATCACTCTTAATCGATTGAAATAATTCATTCTAACAGTATTTTCTGGTCCGATGAGTTTATTGTCAACTGGATAAGAGAAATCTCTATTTCAAAGTATGCTTTTTGTGTATTAAAAAGCAATGTATTTAACATTCAAAATATGAAAATCAATATTCCTGATGAAAGATCACTCTTAATCGATAGGAAATAATTCATTCTAACAGTATTTTCTGGTCCGATGAGTTTATTGTCAACTGGATAAGAGAAATCTCTATTTCAAAGTATGCTTTTTGTGTATTAAAAAGCAATGTATTTAACATTCAAAATATGAAAATCAATATTCCTGATGAAAGATCACTCTTAATCGATAGGAAATAATTCATTCTAACAGTATTTTTTGGTCCGATGAGTTTATTGTCAACTGGATAAGAGAAATCTCTATTTCAAAGTATGCTTTTTGTGTATTAAAAAGCAATGTATTTAACATTCAAAATATGAAAATCAATATTCCTGATGAAAGATCACTCTTAATCGATAGGAAATAATTCATTCTGACAGTATTTTCTGGTCCGATGAGTTTATTGTCAACTGGATAAGAGAAATCTCTATTTCAAAGTATGCTTTTTGTGTATTAAAAAGCAATGTATTTAACATTCAAAATATGAAAATCAATATTCCTGATTAAAGATCACTCTTAATCGATAGGAAATAATTCATTCTGACAGTATTTTCTGGTCCGATGAGTTTATTGTCAACTGGATAAGAGAAATCTCTATTTCAAAGTATGCTTTTTGTGTATTAAAAAGCAATGTATTTAACATTCAAAATATGAAAATCAATATTCCTGATTAAAGATCACTCTTAATCGATTGAAATAATTCATTCTAACAGTATTTTCTGGTCCGATGAGTTTATTGTCAACTGGATAAGAGAAATCTCTATTTCAAAGTATGCTTTTTGTGTATTAAAAAGCAATGTATTTAACATTCAAAATATGAAAATCAATATTCCTGATTAAAGATCACTCTTAATCGATAGGAAATAATTCATTCTAACAGTATTTTCTGGTCCGATGAGTTTATTGTCAACTGGATAAGAGAAATCTCTATTTCAAAGTATGCTTTTTGTGTATTAAAAAGCAATGTATTTAACATTCAAAATATGAAAATCAATATTCCTGATTAAAGATCACTCTTAATCGATAGGAAATAATTCATTCTAACAGTATTTTCTGGTCCGATGAGTTTATTGTCAACTGGATAAGAGAAATCTCTATTTCAAAGTATGCTTTTTGTGTATTAAAAAGCAATGTATTTAACATTCAAAATATGAAAATCAATATTCCTGATTAAAGATCACTCTTAATCGATAGGAAATAATTCATTCTAACAGTATTTTCTGGTCCGATGAGTTTATTGTCAACTGGATAAGAGAAATCTCTATTTCAAAGTATGCTTTTTGTGTATTAAAAAGCAATGTATTTAACATTCAAAATATGAAAATCAATATTCCTGATTAAAGATCACTCTTAATCGATAGGAAATAATTCATTCTGACAGTATTTTCTGGTCCGATGAGTTTATTGTCAACTGGATAAGAGAAATCTCTATTTCAAAGTATGCTTTTTGTGTATTAAAAAGCAATGTATTTAACATTCAAAATATGAAAATCAATATTCCTGATTAAAGATCACTCTTAATCGATTGAAATAATTCATTCTAACAGTATTTTCTGGTCCGATGAGTTTATTGTCAACTGGATAAGAGAAATCTCTATTTCAAAGTATGCTTTTTGTGTATTAAAAAGCAATGTATTTAACATTCAAAATATGAAAATCAATATTCCTGATTAAAGATCACTCTTAATCGATAGGAAATAATTCATTCTAACAGTATTTTCTGGTCCGATGAGTTTATTGTCAACTGGATAAGAGAAATCTCTATTTCAAAGTATGCTTTTTGTGTATTAAAAAGCAATGTATTTAACATTCAAAATATGAAAATCAATATTCCTGATTAAAGATCACTCTTAATCGATAGGAAATAATTCATTCTAACAGTATTTTCTGGTCCGATGAGTTTATTGTCAACTGGATAAGAGAAATCTCTATTTCAAAGTATGCTTTTTGTGTATTAAAAAGCAATGTATTTAACATTCAAAATATGAAAATCAATATTCCTGATTAAAGATCACTCTTAATCGATAGGAAATAATTCATTCTAACAGTATTTTCTGGTCCGATGAGTTTATTGTCAACTGGATAAGAGAAATCTCTATTTCAAAGTATGCTTTTTGTGTATTAAAAAGCAATGTATTTAACATTCAAAATATGAAAATCAATATTCCTGATTAAAGATCACTCTTAATCGATAGGAAATAATTCATTCTAACAGTATTTTTTGGTCCGATGAGTTTATTGTCAACTGGATAAGAGAAATCTCTATTTCAAAGTATGCTTTTTGTGTATTAAAAAGCAATGTATTTAACATTCAAAATATGAAAATCAATATTCCTGATTAAAGATCACTCTTAATCGATAGGAAATAATTCATTCTGACAGTATTTTCTGGTCCGATGAGTTTATTGTCAACTGGATAAGAGAAATCTCTATTTCAAAGTATGCTTTTTGTGTATTAAAAAGCAATGTATTTAACATTCAAAATATGAAAATCAATATTCCTGATTAAAGATCACTCTTAATCGATTGAAATAATTCATTCTAACAGTATTTTCTGGTCCGATGAGTTTATTGTCAACTGGATAAGAGAAATCTCTATTTCAAAGTATGCTTTTTGTGTATTAAAAAGCAATGTATTTAACATTCAAAATATGAAAATCAATATTCCTGATGAAAGATCACTCTTAATCGATAGGAAATAATTCATTCTAACAGTATTTTCTGGTCCGATGAGTTTATTGTCAACTGGATAAGAGAAATCTCTATTTCAAAGTATGCTTTTTGTGTATTAAAAAGCAATGTATTTAACATTCAAAATATGAAAATCAATATTCCTGATGAAAGATCACTCTTAATCGATAGGAAATAATTCATTCTAACAGTATTTTTTGGTCCGATGAGTTTATTGTCAACTGGATAAGAGAAATCTCTATTTCAAAGTATGCTTTTTGTGTATTAAAAAGCAATGTATTTAACATTCAAAATATGAAAATCAATATTCCTGATGAAAGATCACTCTTAATCGATAGGAAATAATTCATTCTGACAGTATTTTCTGGTCCGATGAGTTTATTGTCAACTGGATAAGAGAAATCTCTATTTCAAAGTATGCTTTTTGTGTATTAAAAAGCAATGTATTTAACATTCAAAATATGAAAATCAATATTCCTGATGAAAGATCACTCTTAATCGATAGGAAATAATTCATTCTGACAGTATTTTCTGGTCCGATGAGTTTATTGTCAACTGGATAAGAGAAATCTCTATTTCAAAGTATGCTTTTTGTGTATTAAAAAGCAATGTATTTAACATTCAAAATATGAAAATCAATATTCCTGATTAAAGATCACTCTTAATCGATTGAAATAATTCATTCTAACAGTATTTTCTGGTCCGATGAGTTTATTGTCAACTGGATAAGAGAAATCTCTATTTCAAAGTATGCTTTTTGTGTATTAAAAAGCAATGTATTTAACATTCAAAATATGAAAATCAATATTCCTGATGAAAGATCACTCTTAATCGATAGGAAATAATTCATTCTAACAGTATTTTTTGGTCCGATGAGTTTATTGTCAACTGGATAAGAGAAATCTCTATTTCAAAGTATGCTTTTTGTGTATTAAAAAGCAATGTATTTAACATTCAAAATATGAAAATCAATATTCCTGATGAAAGATCACTCTTAATCGATAGGAAATAATTCATTCTGACAGTATTTTCTGGTCCGATGAGTTTATTGTCAACTGGATAAGAGAAATCTCTATTTCAAAGTATGCTTTTTGTGTATTAAAAAGCAATGTATTTAACATTCAAAATATGAAAATCAATATTCCTGATTAAAGATCACTCTTAATCGATTGAAATAATTCATTCTAACAGTATTTTCTGGTCCGATGAGTTTATTGTCAACTGGATAAGAGAAATCTCTATTTCAAAGTATGCTTTTTGTGTATTAAAAAGCAATGTATTTAACATTCAAAATATGAAAATCAATATTCCTGATGAAAGATCACTCTTAATCGATAGGAAATAATTCATTCTAACAGTATTTTTTGGTCCGATGAGTTTATTGTCAACTGGATAAGAGAAATCTCTATTTCAAAGTATGCTTTTTGTGTATTAAAAAGCAATGTATTTAACATTCAAAATATGAAAATCAATATTCCTGATTAAAGATCACTCTTAATCGATAGGAAATAATTCATTCTAACAGTATTTTCTGGTCCGATGAGTTTATTGTCAACTGGATAAGAGAAATCTCTATTTCAAAGTATGCTTTTTGTGTATTAAAAAGCAATGTATTTAACATTCAAAATATGAAAATCAATATTCCTGATTAAAGATCACTCTTAATCGATAGGAAATAATTCATTCTGACAGTATTTTCTGGTCCGATGAGTTTATTGTCAACTGGATAAGAGAAATCTCTATTTCAAAGTATGCTTTTTGTGTATTAAAAAGCAATGTATTTAACATTCAAAATATGAAAATCAATATTCCTGATTAAAGATCACTCTTAATCGATTGAAATAATTCATTCTAACAGTATTTTCTGGTCCGATGAGTTTATTGTCAACTGGATAAGAGAAATCTCTATTTCAAAGTATGCTTTTTGTGTATTAAAAAGCAATGTATTTAACATTCAAAATATGAAAATCAATATTCCTGATTAAAGATCACTCTTAATCGATAGGAAATAATTCATTCTAACAGTATTTTCTGGTCCGATGAGTTTATTGTCAACTGGATAAGAGAAATCTCTATTTCAAAGTATGCTTTTTGTGTATTAAAAAGCAATGTATTTAACATTCAAAATATGAAAATCAATATTCCTGATTAAAGATCACTCTTAATCGATAGGAAATAATTCATTCTAACAGTATTTTCTGGTCCGATGAGTTTATTGTCAACTGGATAAGAGAAATCTCTATTTCAAAGTATGCTTTTTGTGTATTAAAAAGCAATGTATTTAACATTCAAAATATGAAAATCAATATTCCTGATTAAAGATCACTCTTAATCGATAGGAAATAATTCATTCTAACAGTATTTTCTGGTCCGATGAGTTTATTGTCAACTGGATAAGAGAAATCTCTATTTCAAAGTATGCTTTTTGTGTATTAAAAAGCAATGTATTTAACATTCAAAATATGAAAATCAATATTCCTGATGAAAGATCACTCTTAATCGATAGGAAATAATTCATTCTAACAGTATTTTTTGGTCCGATGAGTTTATTGTCAACTGGATAAGAGAAATCTCTATTTCAAAGTATGCTTTTTGTGTATTAAAAAGCAATGTATTTAACATTCAAAATATGAAAATCAATATTCCTGATTAAAGATCACTCTTAATCGATAGGAAATAATTCATTCTAACAGTATTTTCTGGTCCGATGAGTTTATTGTCAACTGGATAAGAGAAATCTCTATTTCAAAGTATGCTTTTTGTGTATTAAAAAGCAATGTATTTAACATTCAAAATATGAAAATCAATATTCCTGATTAAAGATCACTCTTAATCGATAGGAAATAATTCATTCTAACAGTATTTTTTGGTCCGATGAGTTTATTGTCAACTGGATAAGAGAAATCTCTATTTCAAAGTATGCTTTTTGTGTATTAAAAAGCAATGTATTTAACATTCAAAATATGAAAATCAATATTCCTGATTAAAGATCACTCTTAATCGATAGGAAATAATTCATTCTGACAGTATTTTCTGGTCCGATGAGTTTATTGTCAACTGGATAAGAGAAATCTCTATTTCAAAGTATGCTTTTTGTGTATTAAAAAGCAATGTATTTAACATTCAAAATATGAAAATCAATATTCCTGATTAAAGATCACTCTTAATCGATTGAAATAATTCATTCTAACAGTATTTTCTGGTCCGATGAGTTTATTGTCAACTGGATAAGAGAAATCTCTATTTCAAAGTATGCTTTTTGTGTATTAAAAAGCAATGTATTTAACATTCAAAATATGAAAATCAATATTCCTGATTAAAGATCACTCTTAATCGATAGGAAATAATTCATTCTAACAGTATTTTCTGGTCCGATGAGTTTATTGTCAACTGGATAAGAGAAATCTCTATTTCAAAGTATGCTTTTTGTGTATTAAAAAGCAATGTATTTAACATTCAAAATATGAAAATCAATATTCCTGATTAAAGATCACTCTTAATCGATAGGAAATAATTCATTCTAACAGTATTTTCTGGTCCGATGAGTTTATTGTCAACTGGATAAGAGAAATCTCTATTTCAAAGTATGCTTTTTGTGTATTAAAAAGCAATGTATTTAACATTCAAAATATGAAAATCAATATTCCTGATGAAAGATCACTCTTAATCGATAGGAAATAATTCATTCTAACAGTATTTTTTGGTCCGATGAGTTTATTGTCAACTGGATAAGAGAAATCTCTATTTCAAAGTATGCTTTTTGTGTATTAAAAAGCAATGTATCTAACATTCAAAATATGAAAATCAATATTCCTGATTAAAGATCACTCTTAATCGATAGGAAATAATTCATTCTAACAGTATTTTCTGGTCCGATGAGTTTATTGTCAACTGGATAAGAGAAATCTCTATTTCAAAGTATGCTTTTTGTGTATTAAAAAGCAATGTATTTAACATTCAAAATATGAAAATCAATATTCCTGATTAAAGATCACTCTTAATCGATAGGAAATAATTCATTCTGACAGTATTTTCTGGTCCGATGAGTTTATTGTCAACTGGATAAGAGAAATCTCTATTTCAAAGTATGCTTTTTGTGTATTAAAAAGCAATGTATTTAACATTCAAAATATGAAAATCAATATTCCTGATTAAAGATCACTCTTAATCGATAGGAAATAATTCATTCTAACAGTATTTTCTGGTCCGATGAGTTTATTGTCAACTGGATAAGAGAAATCTCTATTTCAAAGTATGCTTTTTGTGTATTAAAAAGCAATGTATTTAACATTCAAAATATGAAAATCAATATTCCTGATTAAAGATCACTCTTAATCGATTGAAATAATTCATTCTAACAGTATTTTCTGGTCCGATGAGTTTATTGTCAACTGGATAAGAGAAATCTCTATTTCAAAGTATGCTTTTTGTGTATTAAAAAGCAATGTATTTAACATTCAAAATATGAAAATCAATATTCCTGATTAAAGATCACTCTTAATCGATAGGAAATAATTCATTCTAACAGTATTTTCTGGTCCGATGAGTTTATTGTCAACTGGATAAGAGAAATCTCTATTTCAAAGTATGCTTTTTGTGTATTAAAAAGCAATGTATTTAACATTCAAAATATGAAAATCAATATTCCTGATGAAAGATCACTCTTAATCGATAGGAAATAATTCATTCTAACAGTATTTTTTGGTCCGATGAGTTTATTGTCAACTGGATAAGAGAAATCTCTATTTCAAAGTATGCTTTTTGTGTATTAAAAAGCAATGTATCTAACATTCAAAATATGAAAATCAATATTCCTGATTAAAGATCACTCTTAATCGATAGGAAATAATTCATTCTAACAGTATTTTCTGGTCCGATGAGTTTATTGTCAACTGGATAAGAGAAATCTCTATTTCAAAGTATGCTTTTTGTGTATTAAAAAGCAATGTATTTAACATTCAAAATATGAAAATCAATATTCCTGATGAAAGATCACTCTTAATCGATAGGAAATAATTCATTCTAACAGTATTTTTTGGTCCGATGAGTTTATTGTCAACTGGATAAGAGAAATCTCTATTTCAAAGTATGCTTTTTGTGTATTAAAAAGCAATGTATTTAACATTCAAAATATGAAAATCAATATTCCTGATTAAAGATCACTCTTAATCGATTGAAATAATTCATTCTAACAGTATTTTCTGGTCCGATGAGTTTATTGTCAACTGGATAAGAGAAATCTCTATTTCAAAGTATGCTTTTTGTGTATTAAAAAGCAATGTATTTAACATTCAAAATATGAAAATCAATATTCCTGATGAAAGATCACTCTTAATCGATAGGAAATAATTCATTCTAACAGTATTTTTTGGTCCGATGAGTTTATTGTCAACTGGATAAGAGAAATCTCTATTTCAAAGTATGCTTTTTGTGTATTAAAAAGCAATGTATTTAACATTCAAAATATGAAAATCAATATTCCTGATGAAAGATCACTCTTAATCGATAGGAAATAATTCATTCTGACAGTATTTTCTGGTCCGATGAGTTTATTGTCAACTGGATAAGAGAAATCTCTATTTCAAAGTATGCTTTTTGTGTATTAAAAAGCAATGTATTTAACATTCAAAATATGAAAATCAATATTCCTGATTAAAGATCACTCTTAATCGATTGAAATAATTCATTCTAACAGTATTTTCTGGTCCGATGAGTTTATTGTCAACTGGATAAGAGAAATCTCTATTTCAAAGTATGCTTTTTGTGTATTAAAAAGCAATGTATTTAACATTCAAAATATGAAAATCAATATTCCTGATTAAAGATCACTCTTAATCGATAGGAAATAATTCATTCTAACAGTATTTTCTGGTCCGATGAGTTTATTGTCAACTGGATAAGAGAAATCTCTATTTCAAAGTATGCTTTTTGTGTATTAAAAAGCAATGTATTTAACATTCAAAATATGAAAATCAATATTCCTGATTAAAGATCACTCTTAATCGATAGGAAATAATTCATTCTAACAGTATTTTCTGGTCCGATGAGTTTATTGTCAACTGGATAAGAGAAATCTCTATTTCAAAGTATGCTTTTTGTGTATTAAAAAGCAATGTATTTAACATTCAAAATATGAAAATCAATATTCCTGATGAAAGATCACTCTTAATCGATAGGAAATAATTCATTCTAACAGTATTTTTTGGTCCGATGAGTTTATTGTCAACTGGATAAGAGAAATCTCTATTTCAAAGTATGCTTTTTGTGTATTAAAAAGCAATGTATCTAACATTCAAAATATGAAAATCAATATTCCTGATTAAAGATCACTCTTAATCGATAGGAAATAATTCATTCTAACAGTATTTTCTGGTCCGATGAGTTTATTGTCAACTGGATAAGAGAAATCTCTATTTCAAAGTATGCTTTTTGTGTATTAAAAAGCAATGTATTTAACATTCAAAATATGAAAATCAATATTCCTGATGAAAGATCACTCTTAATCGATAGGAAATAATTCATTCTAACAGTATTTTTTGGTCCGATGAGTTTATTGTCAACTGGATAAGAGAAATCTCTATTTCAAAGTATGCTTTTTGTGTATTAAAAAGCAATGTATTTAACATTCAAAATATGAAAATCAATATTCCTGATTAAAGATCACTCTTAATCGATAGGAAATAATTCATTCTGACAGTATTTTCTGGTCCGATGAGTTTATTGTCAACTGGATAAGAGAAATCTCTATTTCAAAGTATGCTTTTTGTGTATTAAAAAGCAATGTATTTAACATTCAAAATATGAAAATCAATATTCCTGATTAAAGATCACTCTTAATCGATTGAAATAATTCATTCTAACAGTATTTTCTGGTCCGATGAGTTTATTGTCAACTGGATAAGAGAAATCTCTATTTCAAAGTATGCTTTTTGTGTATTAAAAAGCAATGTATTTAACATTCAAAATATGAAAATCAATATTCCTGATTAAAGATCACTCTTAATCGATAGGAAATAATTCATTCTAACAGTATTTTCTGGTCCGATGAGTTTATTGTCAACTGGATAAGAGAAATCTCTATTTCAAAGTATGCTTTTTGTGTATTAAAAAGCAATGTATTTAACATTCAAAATATGAAAATCAATATTCCTGATTAAAGATCACTCTTAATCGATAGGAAATAATTCATTCTAACAGTATTTTCTGGTCCGATGAGTTTATTGTCAACTGGATAAGAGAAATCTCTATTTCAAAGTATGCTTTTTGTGTATTAAAAAGCAATGTATTTAACATTCAAAATATGAAAATCAATATTCCTGATTAAAGATCACTCTTAATCGATAGGAAATAATTCATTCTAACAGTATTTTCTGGTCCGATGAGTTTATTGTCAACTGGATAAGAGAAATCTCTATTTCAAAGTATGCTTTTTGTGTATTAAAAAGCAATGTATTTAACATTCAAAATATGAAAATCAATATTCCTGATTAAAGATCACTCTTAATCGATAGGAAATAATTCATTCTAACAGTATTTTCTGGTCCGATGAGTTTATTGTCAACTGGATAAGAGAAATCTCTATTTCAAAGTATGCTTTTTGTGTATTAAAAAGCAATGTATTTAACATTCAAAATATGAAAATCAATATTCCTGATGAAAGATCACTCTTAATCGATAGGAAATAATTCATTCTAACAGTATTTTTTGGTCCGATGAGTTTATTGTCAACTGGATAAGAGAAATCTCTATTTCAAAGTATGCTTTTTGTGTATTAAAAAGCAATGTATCTAACATTCAAAATATGAAAATCAATATTCCTGATTAAAGATCACTCTTAATCGATAGGAAATAATTCATTCTAACAGTATTTTCTGGTCCGATGAGTTTATTGTCAACTGGATAAGAGAAATCTCTATTTCAAAGTATGCTTTTTGTGTATTAAAAAGCAATGTATTTAACATTCAAAATATGAAAATCAATATTCCTGATTAAAGATCACTCTTAATCGATAGGAAATAATTCATTCTGACAGTATTTTCTGGTCCGATGAGTTTATTGTCAACTGGATAAGAGAAATCTCTATTTCAAAGTATGCTTTTTGTGTATTAAAAAGCAATGTATTTAACATTCAAAATATGAAAATCAATATTCCTGATTAAAGATCACTCTTAATCGATAGGAAATAATTCATTCTAACAGTATTTTCTGGTCCGATGAGTTTATTGTCAACTGGATAAGAGAAATCTCTATTTCAAAGTATGCTTTTTGTGTATTAAAAAGCAATGTATTTAACATTCAAAATATGAAAATCAATATTCCTGATTAAAGATCACTCTTAATCGATAGGAAATAATTCATTCTAACAGTATTTTTTGGTCCGATGAGTTTATTGTCAACTGGATAAGAGAAATCTCTATTTCAAAGTATGCTTTTTGTGTATTAAAAAGCAATGTATTTAACATTCAAAATATGAAAATCAATATTCCTGATTAAAGATCACTCTTAATCGATAGGAAATAATTCATTCTGACAGTATTTTCTGGTCCGATGAGTTTATTGTCAACTGGATAAGAGAAATCTCTATTTCAAAGTATGCTTTTTGTGTATTAAAAAGCAATGTATTTAACATTCAAAATATGAAAATCAATATTCCTGATTAAAGATCACTCTTAATCGATTGAAATAATTCATTCTAACAGTATTTTCTGGTCCGATGAGTTTATTGTCAACTGGATAAGAGAAATCTCTATTTCAAAGTATGCTTTTTGTGTATTAAAAAGCAATGTATTTAACATTCAAAATATGAAAATCAATATTCCTGATTAAAGATCACTCTTAATCGATAGGAAATAATTCATTCTAACAGTATTTTCTGGTCCGATGAGTTTATTGTCAACTGGATAAGAGAAATCTCTATTTCAAAGTATGCTTTTTGTGTATTAAAAAGCAATGTATTTAACATTCAAAATATGAAAATCAATATTCCTGATTAAAGATCACTCTTAATCGATAGGAAATAATTCATTCTAACAGTATTTTCTGGTCCGATGAGTTTATTGTCAACTGGATAAGAGAAATCTCTATTTCAAAGTATGCTTTTTGTGTATTAAAAAGCAATGTATTTAACATTCAAAATATGAAAATCAATATTCCTGATGAAAGATCACTCTTAATCGATAGGAAATAATTCATTCTAACAGTATTTTTTGGTCCGATGAGTTTATTGTCAACTGGATAAGAGAAATCTCTATTTCAAAGTATGCTTTTTGTGTATTAAAAAGCAATGTATTTAACATTCAAAATATGAAAATCAATATTCCTGATTAAAGATCACTCTTAATCGATAGGAAATAATTCATTCTAACAGTATTTTCTGGTCCGATGAGTTTATTGTCAACTGGATAAGAGAAATCTCTATTTCAAAGTATGCTTTTTGTGTATTAAAAAGCAATGTATTTAACATTCAAAATATGAAAATCAATATTCCTGATTAAAGATCACTCTTAATCGATAGGAAATAATTCATTCTAACAGTATTTTTTGGTCCGATGAGTTTATTGTCAACTGGATAAGAGAAATCTCTATTTCAAAGTATGCTTTTTGTGTATTAAAAAGCAATGTATTTAACATTCAAAATATGAAAATCAATATTCCTGATGAAAGATCACTCTTAATCGATAGGAAATAATTCATTCTGACAGTATTTTCTGGTCCGATGAGTTTATTGTCAACTGGATAAGAGAAATATCTATTTCAAAGTATGCTTTTTGTGTATTAAAAAGCAATGTATTTAACATTCAAAATATGAAAATCAATATTCCTGATTAAAGATCACTCTTAATCGATTGAAATAATTCATTCTAACAGTATTTTCTGGTCCGATGAGTTTATTGTCAACTGGATAAGAGAAATCTCTATTTCAAAGTATGCTTTTTGTGTATTAAAAAGCAATGTATTTAACATTCAAAATATGAAAATCAATATTCCTGATTAAAGATCACTCTTAATCGATAGGAAATAATTCATTCTAACAGTATTTTCTGGTCCGATGAGTTTATTGTCAACTGGATAAGAGAAATCTCTATTTCAAAGTATGCTTTTTGTGTATTAAAAAGCAATGTATTTAACATTCAAAATATGAAAATCAATATTCCTGATTAAAGATCACTCTTAATCGATAGGAAATAATTCATTCTAACAGTATTTTCTGGTCCGATGAGTTTATTGTCAACTGGATAAGAGAAATCTCTATTTCAAAGTATGCTTTTTGTGTATTAAAAAGCAATGTATTTAACATTCAAAATATGAAAATCAATATTCCTGATGAAAGATCACTCTTAATCGATAGGAAATAATTCATTCTAACAGTATTTTTTGGTCCGATGAGTTTATTGTCAACTGGATAAGAGAAATCTCTATTTCAAAGTATGCTTTTTGTGTATTAAAAAGCAATGTATCTAACATTCAAAATATGAAAATCAATATTCCTGATTAAAGATCACTCTTAATCGATAGGAAATAATTCATTCTAACAGTATTTTCTGGTCCGATGAGTTTATTGTCAACTGGATAAGAGAAATCTCTATTTCAAAGTATGCTTTTTGTGTATTAAAAAGCAATGTATTTAACATTCAAAATATGAAAATCAATATTCCTGATGAAAGATCACTCTTAATCGATAGGAAATAATTCATTCTAACAGTATTTTTTGGTCCGATGAGTTTATTGTCAACTGGATAAGAGAAATCTCTATTTCAAAGTATGCTTTTTGTGTATTAAAAAGCAATGTATTTAACATTCAAAATATGAAAATCAATATTCCTGATTAAAGATCACTCTTAATCGATTGAAATAATTCATTCTAACAGTATTTTCTGGTCCGATGAGTTTATTGTCAACTGGATAAGAGAAATCTCTATTTCAAAGTATGCTTTTTGTGTATTAAAAAGCAATGTATTTAACATTCAAAATATGAAAATCAATATTCCTGATGAAAGATCACTCTTAATCGATAGGAAATAATTCATTCTAACAGTATTTTTTGGTCCGATGAGTTTATTGTCAACTGGATAAGAGAAATCTCTATTTCAAAGTATGCTTTTTGTGTATTAAAAAGCAATGTATTTAACATTCAAAATATGAAAATCAATATTCCTGATGAAAGATCACTCTTAATCGATAGGAAATAATTCATTCTGACAGTATTTTCTGGTCCGATGAGTTTATTGTCAACTGGATAAGAGAAATCTCTATTTCAAAGTATGCTTTTTGTGTATTAAAAAGCAATGTATTTAACATTCAAAATATGAAAATCAATATTCCTGATTAAAGATCACTCTTAATCGATTGAAATAATTCATTCTAACAGTATTTTCTGGTCCGATGAGTTTATTGTCAACTGGATAAGAGAAATCTCTATTTCAAAGTATGCTTTTTGTGTATTAAAAAGCAATGTATTTAACATTCAAAATATGAAAATCAATATTCCTGATTAAAGATCACTCTTAATCGATAGGAAATAATTCATTCTAACAGTATTTTCTGGTCCGATGAGTTTATTGTCAACTGGATAAGAGAAATCTCTATTTCAAAGTATGCTTTTTGTGTATTAAAAAGCAATGTATTTAACATTCAAAATATGAAAATCAATATTCCTGATTAAAGATCACTCTTAATCGATAGGAAATAATTCATTCTAACAGTATTTTCTGGTCCGATGAGTTTATTGTCAACTGGATAAGAGAAATCTCTATTTCAAAGTATGCTTTTTGTGTATTAAAAAGCAATGTATTTAACATTCAAAATATGAAAATCAATATTCCTGATGAAAGATCACTCTTAATCGATAGGAAATAATTCATTCTAACAGTATTTTTTGGTCCGATGAGTTTATTGTCAACTGGATAAGAGAAATCTCTATTTCAAAGTATGCTTTTTGTGTATTAAAAAGCAATGTATCTAACATTCAAAATATGAAAATCAATATTCCTGATTAAAGATCACTCTTAATCGATAGGAAATAATTCATTCTAACAGTATTTTCTGGTCCGATGAGTTTATTGTCAACTGGATAAGAGAAATCTCTATTTCAAAGTATGCTTTTTGTGTATTAAAAAGCAATGTATTTAACATTCAAAATATGAAAATCAATATTCCTGATGAAAGATCACTCTTAATCGATAGGAAATAATTCATTCTAACAGTATTTTTTGGTCCGATGAGTTTATTGTCAACTGGATAAGAGAAATCTCTATTTCAAAGTATGCTTTTTGTGTATTAAAAAGCAATGTATTTAACATTCAAAATATGAAAATCAATATTCCTGATTAAAGATCACTCTTAATCGATAGGAAATAATTCATTCTGACAGTATTTTCTGGTCCGATGAGTTTATTGTCAACTGGATAAGAGAAATCTCTATTTCAAAGTATGCTTTTTGTGTATTAAAAAGCAATGTATTTAACATTCAAAATATGAAAATCAATATTCCTGATTAAAGATCACTCTTAATCGATTGAAATAATTCATTCTAACAGTATTTTCTGGTCCGATGAGTTTATTGTCAACTGGATAAGAGAAATCTCTATTTCAAAGTATGCTTTTTGTGTATTAAAAAGCAATGTATTTAACATTCAAAATATGAAAATCAATATTCCTGATTAAAGATCACTCTTAATCGATAGGAAATAATTCATTCTAACAGTATTTTCTGGTCCGATGAGTTTATTGTCAACTGGATAAGAGAAATCTCTATTTCAAAGTATGCTTTTTGTGTATTAAAAAGCAATGTATTTAACATTCAAAATATGAAAATCAATATTCCTGATTAAAGATCACTCTTAATCGATAGGAAATAATTCATTCTAACAGTATTTTCTGGTCCGATGAGTTTATTGTCAACTGGATAAGAGAAATCTCTATTTCAAAGTATGCTTTTTGTGTATTAAAAAGCAATGTATTTAACATTCAAAATATGAAAATCAATATTCCTGATTAAAGATCACTCTTAATCGATAGGAAATAATTCATTCTAACAGTATTTTCTGGTCCGATGAGTTTATTGTCAACTGGATAAGAGAAATCTCTATTTCAAAGTATGCTTTTTGTGTATTAAAAAGCAATGTATTTAACATTCAAAATATGAAAATCAATATTCCTGATTAAAGATCACTCTTAATCGATAGGAAATAATTCATTCTAACAGTATTTTCTGGTCCGATGAGTTTATTGTCAACTGGATAAGAGAAATCTCTATTTCAAAGTATGCTTTTTGTGTATTAAAAAGCAATGTATTTAACATTCAAAATATGAAAATCAATATTCCTGATTAAAGATCACTCTTAATCGATAGGAAATAATTCATTCTAACAGTATTTTTTGGTCCGATGAGTTTATTGTCAACTGGATAAGAGAAATCTCTATTTCAAAGTATGCTTTTTGTGTATTAAAAAGCAATGTATTTAACATTCAAAATATGAAAATCAATATTCCTGATTAAAGATCACTCTTAATCGATAGGAAATAATTCATTCTGACAGTATTTTCTGGTCCGATGAGTTTATTGTCAACTGGATAAGAGAAATCTCTATTTCAAAGTATGCTTTTTGTGTATTAAAAAGCAATGTATTTAACATTCAAAATATGAAAATCAATATTCCTGATTAAAGATCACTCTTAATCGATTGAAATAATTCATTCTAACAGTATTTTCTGGTCCGATGAGTTTATTGTCAACTGGATAAGAGAAATCTCTATTTCAAAGTATGCTTTTTGTGTATTAAAAAGCAATGTATTTAACATTCAAAATATGAAAATCAATATTCCTGATTAAAGATCACTCTTAATCGATAGGAAATAATTCATTCTAACAGTATTTTCTGGTCCGATGAGTTTATTGTCAACTGGATAAGAGAAATCTCTATTTCAAAGTATGCTTTTTGTGTATTAAAAAGCAATGTATTTAACATTCAAAATATGAAAATCAATATTCCTGATTAAAGATCACTCTTAATCGATAGGAAATAATTCATTCTAACAGTATTTTCTGGTCCGATGAGTTTATTGTCAACTGGATAAGAGAAATCTCTATTTCAAAGTATGCTTTTTGTGTATTAAAAAGCAATGTATTTAACATTCAAAATATGAAAATCAATATTCCTGATTAAAGATCACTCTTAATCGATAGGAAATAATTCATTCTAACAGTATTTTCTGGTCCGATGAGTTTATTGTCAACTGGATAAGAGAAATCTCTATTTCAAAGTATGCTTTTTGTGTATTAAAAAGCAATGTATTTAACATTCAAAATATGAAAATCAATATTCCTGATTAAAGATCACTCTTAATCGATAGGAAATAATTCATTCTAACAGTATTTTTTGGTCCGATGAGTTTATTGTCAACTGGATAAGAGAAATCTCTATTTCAAAGTATGCTTTTTGTGTATTAAAAAGCAATGTATTTAACATTCAAAATATGAAAATCAATATTCCTGATTAAAGATCACTCTTAATCGATAGGAAATAATTCATTCTGACAGTATTTTCTGGTCCGATGAGTTTATTGTCAACTGGATAAGAGAAATCTCTATTTCAAAGTATGCTTTTTGTGTATTAAAAAGCAATGTATTTAACATTCAAAATATGAAAATCAATATTCCTGATTAAAGATCACTCTTAATCGATTGAAATAATTCATTCTAACAGTATTTTCTGGTCCGATGAGTTTATTGTCAACTGGATAAGAGAAATCTCTATTTCAAAGTATGCTTTTTGTGTATTAAAAAGCAATGTATTTAACATTCAAAATATGAAAATCAATATTCCTGATGAAAGATCACTCTTAATCGATAGGAAATAATTCATTCTAACAGTATTTTCTGGTCCGATGAGTTTATTGTCAACTGGATAAGAGAAATCTCTATTTCAAAGTATGCTTTTTGTGTATTAAAAAGCAATGTATTTAACATTCAAAATATGAAAATCAATATTCCTGATGAAAGATCACTCTTAATCGATAGGAAATAATTCATTCTAACAGTATTTTTTGGTCCGATGAGTTTATTGTCAACTGGATAAGAGAAATCTCTATTTCAAAGTATGCTTTTTGTGTATTAAAAAGCAATGTATTTAACATTCAAAATATGAAAATCAATATTCCTGATGAAAGATCACTCTTAATCGATAGGAAATAATTCATTCTGACAGTATTTTCTGGTCCGATGAGTTTATTGTCAACTGGATAAGAGAAATCTCTATTTCAAAGTATGCTTTTTGTGTATTAAAAAGCAATGTATTTAACATTCAAAATATGAAAATCAATATTCCTGATGAAAGATCACTCTTAATCGATAGGAAATAATTCATTCTGACAGTATTTTCTGGTCCGATGAGTTTATTGTCAACTGGATAAGAGAAATCTCTATTTCAAAGTATGCTTTTTGTGTATTAAAAAGCAATGTATTTAACATTCAAAATATGAAAATCAATATTCCTGATTAAAGATCACTCTTAATCGATTGAAATAATTCATTCTAACAGTATTTTCTGGTCCGATGAGTTTATTGTCAACTGGATAAGAGAAATCTCTATTTCAAAGTATGCTTTTTGTGTATTAAAAAGCAATGTATTTAACATTCAAAATATGAAAATCAATATTCCTGATGAAAGATCACTCTTAATCGATAGGAAATAATTCATTCTAACAGTATTTTTTGGTCCGATGAGTTTATTGTCAACTGGATAAGAGAAATCTCTATTTCAAAGTATGCTTTTTGTGTATTAAAAAGCAATGTATTTAACATTCAAAATATGAAAATCAATATTCCTGATGAAAGATCACTCTTAATCGATAGGAAATAATTCATTCTGACAGTATTTTCTGGTCCGATGAGTTTATTGTCAACTGGATAAGAGAAATCTCTATTTCAAAGTATGCTTTTTGTGTATTAAAAAGCAATGTATTTAACATTCAAAATATGAAAATCAATATTCCTGATTAAAGATCACTCTTAATCGATTGAAATAATTCATTCTAACAGTATTTTCTGGTCCGATGAGTTTATTGTCAACTGGATAAGAGAAATCTCTATTTCAAAGTATGCTTTTTGTGTATTAAAAAGCAATGTATTTAACATTCAAAATATGAAAATCAATATTCCTGATGAAAGATCACTCTTAATCGATAGGAAATAATTCATTCTAACAGTATTTTTTGGTCCGATGAGTTTATTGTCAACTGGATAAGAGAAATCTCTATTTCAAAGTATGCTTTTTGTGTATTAAAAAGCAATGTATTTAACATTCAAAATATGAAAATCAATATTCCTGATTAAAGATCACTCTTAATCGATAGGAAATAATTCATTCTAACAGTATTTTCTGGTCCGATGAGTTTATTGTCAACTGGATAAGAGAAATCTCTATTTCAAAGTATGCTTTTTGTGTATTAAAAAGCAATGTATTTAACATTCAAAATATGAAAATCAATATTCCTGATTAAAGATCACTCTTAATCGATAGGAAATAATTCATTCTGACAGTATTTTCTGGTCCGATGAGTTTATTGTCAACTGGATAAGAGAAATCTCTATTTCAAAGTATGCTTTTTGTGTATTAAAAAGCAATGTATTTAACATTCAAAATATGAAAATCAATATTCCTGATTAAAGATCACTCTTAATCGATTGAAATAATTCATTCTAACAGTATTTTCTGGTCCGATGAGTTTATTGTCAACTGGATAAGAGAAATCTCTATTTCAAAGTATGCTTTTTGTGTATTAAAAAGCAATGTATTTAACATTCAAAATATGAAAATCAATATTCCTGATTAAAGATCACTCTTAATCGATAGGAAATAATTCATTCTGACAGTATTTTCTGGTCCGATGAGTTTATTGTCAACTGGATAAGAGAAATCTCTATTTCAAAGTATGCTTTTTGTGTATTAAAAAGCAATGTATTTAACATTCAAAATATGAAAATCAATATTCCTGATTAAAGATCACTCTTAATCGATTGAAATAATTCATTCTAACAGTATTTTCTGGTCCGATGAGTTTATTGTCAACTGGATAAGAGAAATCTCTATTTCAAAGTATGCTTTTTGTGTATTAAAAAGCAATGTATTTAACATTCAAAATATGAAAATCAATATTCCTGATTAAAGATCACTCTTAATCGATAGGAAATAATTCATTCTAACAGTATTTTCTGGTCCGATGAGTTTATTGTCAACTGGATAAGAGAAATCTCTATTTCAAAGTATGCTTTTTGTGTATTAAAAAGCAATGTATTTAACATTCAAAATATGAAAATCAATATTCCTGATTAAAGATCACTCTTAATCGATAGGAAATAATTCATTCTAACAGTATTTTCTGGTCCGATGAGTTTATTGTCAACTGGATAAGAGAAATCTCTATTTCAAAGTATGCTTTTTGTGTATTAAAAAGCAATGTATTTAACATTCAAAATATGAAAATCAATATTCCTGATGAAAGATCACTCTTAATCGATAGGAAATAATTCATTCTAACAGTATTTTTTGGTCCGATGAGTTTATTGTCAACTGGATAAGAGAAATCTCTATTTCAAAGTATGCTTTTTGTGTATTAAAAAGCAATGTATCTAACATTCAAAATATGAAAATCAATATTCCTGATTAAAGATCACTCTTAATCGATAGGAAATAATTCATTCTAACAGTATTTTCTGGTCCGATGAGTTTATTGTCAACTGGATAAGAGAAATCTCTATTTCAAAGTATGCTTTTTGTGTATTAAAAAGCAATGTATTTAACATTCAAAATATGAAAATCAATATTCCTGATTAAAGATCACTCTTAATCGATAGGAAATAATTCATTCTAACAGTATTTTCTGGTCCGATGAGTTTATTGTCAACTGGATAAGAGAAATCTCTATTTCAAAGTATGCTTTTTGTGTATTAAAAAGCAATGTATTTAACATTCAAAATATGAAAATCAATATTCCTGATTAAAGATCACTCTTAATCGATAGGAAATAATTCATTCTAACAGTATTTTCTGGTCCGATGAGTTTATTGTCAACTGGATAAGAGAAATCTCTATTTCAAAGTATGCTTTTTGTGTATTAAAAAGCAATGTATTTAACATTCAAAATATGAAAATCAATATTCCTGATGAAAGATCACTCTTAATCGATAGGAAATAATTCATTCTAACAGTATTTTTTGGTCCGATGAGTTTATTGTCAACTGGATAAGAGAAATCTCTATTTCAAAGTATGCTTTTTGTGTATTAAAAAGCAATGTATTTAACATTCAAAATATGAAAATCAATATTCCTGATTAAAGATCACTCTTAATCGATAGGAAATAATTCATTCTAACAGTATTTTCTGGTCCGATGAGTTTATTGTCAACTGGATAAGAGAAATCTCTATTTCAAAGTATGCTTTTTGTGTATTAAAAAGCAATGTATTTAACATTCAAAATATGAAAATCAATATTCCTGATGAAAGATCACTCTTAATCGATAGGAAATAATTCATTCTGACAGTATTTTCTGGTCCGATGAGTTTATTGTCAACTGGATAAGAGAAATCTCTATTTCAAAGTATGCTTTTTGTGTATTAAAAAGCAATGTATTTAACATTCAAAATATGAAAATCAATATTCCTGATTAAAGATCACTCTTAATCGATTGAAATAATTCATTCTAACAGTATTTTCTGGTCCGATGAGTTTATTGTCAACTGGATAAGAGAAATCTCTATTTCAAAGTATGCTTTTTGTGTATTAAAAAGCAATGTATTTAACATTCAAAATATGAAAATCAATATTCCTGATTAAAGATCACTCTTAATCGATAGGAAATAATTCATTCTAACAGTATTTTCTGGTCCGATGAGTTTATTGTCAACTGGATAAGAGAAATCTCTATTTCAAAGTATGCTTTTTGTGTATTAAAAAGCAATGTATTTAACATTCAAAATATGAAAATCAATATTCCTGATGAAAGATCACTCTTAATCGATAGGAAATAATTCATTCTGACAGTATTTTCTGGTCCGATGAGTTTATTGTCAACTGGATAAGAGAAATCTCTATTTCAAAGTATGCTTTTTGTGTATTAAAAAGCAATGTATCTAACATTCAAAATATGAAAATCAATATTCCTGATTAAAGATCACTCTTAATCGATAGGAAATAATTCATTCTAACAGTATTTTCTGGTCCGATGAGTTTATTGTCAACTGGATAAGAGAAATCTCTATTTCAAAGTATGCTTTTTGTGTATTAAAAAGCAATGTATTTAACATTCAAAATATGAAAATCAATATTCCTGATTAAAGATCACTCTTAATCGATAGGAAATAATTCATTCTAACAGTATTTTCTGGTCCGATGAGTTTATTGTCAACTGGATAAGAGAAATCTCTATTTCAAAGTATGCTTTTTGTGTATTAAAAAGCAATGTATTTAACATTCAAAATATGAAAATCAATATTCCTGATGAAAGATCACTCTTAATCGATAGGAAATAATTCATTCTGACAGTATTTTCTGGTCCGATGAGTTTATTGTCAACTGGATAAGAGAAATCTCTATTTCAAAGTATGCTTTTTGTGTATTAAAAAGCAATGTATTTAACATTCAAAATATGAAAATCAATATTCCTGATTAAAGATCACTCTTAATCGATTGAAATAATTCATTCTAACAGTATTTTCTGGTCCGATGAGTTTATTGTCAACTGGATAAGAGAAATCTCTATTTCAAAGTATGCTTTTTGTGTATTAAAAAGCAATGTATTTAACATTCAAAATATGAAAATCAATATTCCTGATGAAAGATCACTCTTAATCGATAGGAAATAATTCATTCTAACAGTATTTTTTGGTCCGATGAGTTTATTGTCAACTGGATAAGAGAAATCTCTATTTCAAAGTATGCTTTTTGTGTATTAAAAAGCAATGTATTTAACATTCAAAATATGAAAATCAATATTCCTGATTAAAGATCACTCTTAATCGATAGGAAATAATTCATTCTAACAGTATTTTCTGGTCCGATGAGTTTATTGTCAACTGGATAAGAGAAATCTCTATTTCAAAGTATGCTTTTTGTGTATTAAAAAGCAATGTATTTAACATTCAAAATATGAAAATCAATATTCCTGATTAAAGATCACTCTTAATCGATAGGAAATAATTCATTCTGACAGTATTTTCTGGTCCGATGAGTTTATTGTCAACTGGATAAGAGAAATCTCTATTTCAAAGTATGCTTTTTGTGTATTAAAAAGCAATGTATTTAACATTCAAAATATGAAAATCAATATTCCTGATTAAAGATCACTCTTAATCGATTGAAATAATTCATTCTAACAGTATTTTCTGGTCCGATGAGTTTATTGTCAACTGGATAAGAGAAATCTCTATTTCAAAGTATGCTTTTTGTGTATTAAAAAGCAATGTATTTAACATTCAAAATATGAAAATCAATATTCCTGATGAAAGATCACTCTTAATCGATAGGAAATAATTCATTCTAACAGTATTTTTTGGTCCGATGAGTTTATTGTCAACTGGATAAGAGAAATCTCTATTTCAAAGTATGCTTTTTGTGTATTAAAAAGCAATGTATTTAACATTCAAAATATGAAAATCAATATTCCTGATTAAAGATCACTCTTAATCGATAGGAAATAATTCATTCTAACAGTATTTTCTGGTCCGATGAGTTTATTGTCAACTGGATAAGAGAAATCTCTATTTCAAAGTATGCTTTTTGTGTATTAAAAAGCAATGTATTTAACATTCAAAATATGAAAATCAATATTCCTGATTAAAGATCACTCTTAATCGATAGGAAATAATTCATTCTGACAGTATTTTCTGGTCCGATGAGTTTATTGTCAACTGGATAAGAGAAATCTCTATTTCAAAGTATGCTTTTTGTGTATTAAAAAGCAATGTATTTAACATTCAAAATATGAAAATCAATATTCCTGATTAAAGATCACTCTTAATCGATTGAAATAATTCATTCTAACAGTATTTTCTGGTCCGATGAGTTTATTGTCAACTGGATAAGAGAAATCTCTATTTCAAAGTATGCTTTTTGTGTATTAAAAAGCAATGTATTTAACATTCAAAATATGAAAATCAATATTCCTGATTAAAGATCACTCTTAATCGATAGGAAATAATTCATTCTGACAGTATTTTCTGGTCCGATGAGTTTATTGTCAACTGGATAAGAGAAATCTCTATTTCAAAGTATGCTTTTTGTGTATTAAAAAGCAATGTATTTAACATTCAAAATATGAAAATCAATATTCCTGATTAAAGATCACTCTTAATCGATTGAAATAATTCATTCTAACAGTATTTTCTGGTCCGATGAGTTTATTGTCAACTGGATAAGAGAAATCTCTATTTCAAAGTATGCTTTTTGTGTATTAAAAAGCAATGTATTTAACATTCAAAATATGAAAATCAATATTCCTGATTAAAGATCACTCTTAATCGATAGGAAATAATTCATTCTAACAGTATTTTCTGGTCCGATGAGTTTATTGTCAACTGGATAAGAGAAATCTCTATTTCAAAGTATGCTTTTTGTGTATTAAAAAGCAATGTATTTAACATTCAAAATATGAAAATCAATATTCCTGATTAAAGATCACTCTTAATCGATAGGAAATAATTCATTCTAACAGTATTTTCTGGTCCGATGAGTTTATTGTCAACTGGATAAGAGAAATCTCTATTTCAAAGTATGCTTTTTGTGTATTAAAAAGCAATGTATTTAACATTCAAAATATGAAAATCAATATTCCTGATTAAAGATCACTCTTAATCGATAGGAAATAATTCATTCTAACAGTATTTTCTGGTCCGATGAGTTTATTGTCAACTGGATAAGAGAAATCTCTATTTCAAAGTATGCTTTTTGTGTATTAAAAAGCAATGTATTTAACATTCAAAATATGAAAATCAATATTCCTGATGAAAGATCACTCTTAATCGATAGGAAATAATTCATTCTAACAGTATTTTTTGGTCCGATGAGTTTATTGTCAACTGGATAAGAGAAATCTCTATTTCAAAGTATGCTTTTTGTGTATTAAAAAGCAATGTATCTAACATTCAAAATATGAAAATCAATATTCCTGATTAAAGATCACTCTTAATCGATAGGAAATAATTCATTCTAACAGTATTTTCTGGTCCGATGAGTTTATTGTCAACTGGATAAGAGAAATCTCTATTTCAAAGTATGCTTTTTGTGTATTAAAAAGCAATGTATTTAACATTCAAAATATGAAAATCAATATTCCTGATTAAAGATCACTCTTAATCGATAGGAAATAATTCATTCTGACAGTATTTTCTGGTCCGATGAGTTTATTGTCAACTGGATAAGAGAAATCTCTATTTCAAAGTATGCTTTTTGTGTATTAAAAAGCAATGTATTTAACATTCAAAATATGAAAATCAATATTCCTGATTAAAGATCACTCTTAATCGATAGGAAATAATTCATTCTAACAGTATTTTCTGGTCCGATGAGTTTATTGTCAACTGGATAAGAGAAATCTCTATTTCAAAGTATGCTTTTTGTGTATTAAAAAGCAATGTATTTAACATTCAAAATATGAAAATCAATATTCCTGATTAAAGATCACTCTTAATCGATAGGAAATAATTCATTCTAACAGTATTTTTTGGTCCGATGAGTTTATTGTCAACTGGATAAGAGAAATCTCTATTTCAAAGTATGCTTTTTGTGTATTAAAAAGCAATGTATTTAACATTCAAAATATGAAAATCAATATTCCTGATTAAAGATCACTCTTAATCGATAGGAAATAATTCATTCTAACAGTATTTTCTGGTCCGATGAGTTTATTGTCAACTGGATAAGAGAAATCTCTATTTCAAAGTATGCTTTTTGTGTATTAAAAAGCAATGTATTTAACATTCAAAATATGAAAATCAATATTCCTGATTAAAGATCACTCTTAATCGATAGGAAATAATTCATTCTGACAGTATTTTCTGGTCCGATGAGTTTATTGTCAACTGGATAAGAGAAATCTCTATTTCAAAGTATGCTTTTTGTGTATTAAAAAGCAATGTATTTAACATTCAAAATATGAAAATCAATATTCCTGATTAAAGATCACTCTTAATCGATTGAAATAATTCATTCTAACAGTATTTTCTGGTCCGATGAGTTTATTGTCAACTGGATAAGAGAAATCTCTATTTCAAAGTATGCTTTTTGTGTATTAAAAAGCAATGTATTTAACATTCAAAATATGAAAATCAATATTCCTGATTAAAGATCACTCTTAATCGATAGGAAATAATTCATTCTAACAGTATTTTCTGGTCCGATGAGTTTATTGTCAACTGGATAAGAGAAATCTCTATTTCAAAGTATGCTTTTTGTGTATTAAAAAGCAATGTATTTAACATTCAAAATATGAAAATCAATATTCCTGATGAAAGATCACTCTTAATCGATAGGAAATAATTCATTCTGACAGTATTTTCTGGTCCGATGAGTTTATTGTCAACTGGATAAGAGAAATCTCTATTTCAAAGTATGCTTTTTGTGTATTAAAAAGCAATGTATCTAACATTCAAAATATGAAAATCAATATTCCTGATTAAAGATCACTCTTAATCGATAGGAAATAATTCATTCTAACAGTATTTTCTGGTCCGATGAGTTTATTGTCAACTGGATAAGAGAAATCTCTATTTCAAAGTATGCTTTTTGTGTATTAAAAAGCAATGTATTTAACATTCAAAATATGAAAATCAATATTCCTGATTAAAGATCACTCTTAATCGATAGGAAATAATTCATTCTAACAGTATTTTCTGGTCCGATGAGTTTATTGTCAACTGGATAAGAGAAATCTCTATTTCAAAGTATGCTTTTTGTGTATTAAAAAGCAATGTATTTAACATTCAAAATATGAAAATCAATATTCCTGATGAAAGATCACTCTTAATCGATAGGAAATAATTCATTCTGACAGTATTTTCTGGTCCGATGAGTTTATTGTCAACTGGATAAGAGAAATCTCTATTTCAAAGTATGCTTTTTGTGTATTAAAAAGCAATGTATCTAACATTCAAAATATGAAAATCAATATTCCTGATTAAAGATCACTCTTAATCGATAGGAAATAATTCATTCTAACAGTATTTTCTGGTCCGATGAGTTTATTGTCAACTGGATAAGAGAAATCTCTATTTCAAAGTATGCTTTTTGTGTATTAAAAAGCAATGTATTTAACATTCAAAATATGAAAATCAATATTCCTGATTAAAGATCACTCTTAATCGATAGGAAATAATTCATTCTAACAGTATTTTCTGGTCCGATGAGTTTATTGTCAACTGGATAAGAGAAATCTCTATTTCAAAGTATGCTTTTTGTGTATTAAAAAGCAATGTATTTAACATTCAAAATATGAAAATCAATATTCCTGATGAAAGATCACTCTTAATCGATAGGAAATAATTCATTCTGACAGTATTTTCTGGTCCGATGAGTTTATTGTCAACTGGATAAGAGAAATCTCTATTTCAAAGTATGCTTTTTGTGTATTAAAAAGCAATGTATTTAACATTCAAAATATGAAAATCAATATTCCTGATTAAAGATCACTCTTAATCGATTGAAATAATTCATTCTAACAGTATTTTCTGGTCCGATGAGTTTATTGTCAACTGGATAAGAGAAATCTCTATTTCAAAGTATGCTTTTTGTGTATTAAAAAGCAATGTATTTAACATTCAAAATATGAAAATCAATATTCCTGATGAAAGATCACTCTTAATCGATAGGAAATAATTCATTCTAACAGTATTTTTTGGTCCGATGAGTTTATTGTCAACTGGATAAGAGAAATCTCTATTTCAAAGTATGCTTTTTGTGTATTAAAAAGCAATGTATTTAACATTCAAAATATGAAAATCAATATTCCTGATTAAAGATCACTCTTAATCGATAGGAAATAATTCATTCTAACAGTATTCTCTGGTCCGATGAGTTTATTGTCAACTGGATAAGAGAAATCTCTATTTCAAAGTATGCTTTTTGTGTATTAAAAAGCAATGTATTTAACATTCAAAATATGAAAATCAATATTCCTGATTAAAGATCACTCTTAATCGATAGGAAATAATTCATTCTGACAGTATTTTCTGGTCCGATGAGTTTATTGTCAACTGGATAAGAGAAATCTCTATTTCAAAGTATGCTTTTTGTGTATTAAAAAGCAATGTATTTAACATTCAAAATATGAAAATCAATATTCCTGATTAAAGATCACTCTTAATCGATTGAAATAATTCATTCTAACAGTATTTTCTGGTCCGATGAGTTTATTGTCAACTGGATAAGAGAAATCTCTATTTCAAAGTATGCTTTTTGTGTATTAAAAAGCAATGTATTTAACATTCAAAATATGAAAATCAATATTCCTGATTAAAGATCACTCTTAATCGATAGGAAATAATTCATTCTGACAGTATTTTCTGGTCCGATGAGTTTATTGTCAACTGGATAAGAGAAATCTCTATTTCAAAGTATGCTTTTTGTGTATTAAAAAGCAATGTATTTAACATTCAAAATATGAAAATCAATATTCCTGATTAAAGATCACTCTTAATCGATTGAAATAATTCATTCTAACAGTATTTTCTGGTCCGATGAGTTTATTGTCAACTGGATAAGAGAAATCTCTATTTCAAAGTATGCTTTTTGTGTATTAAAAAGCAATGTATTTAACATTCAAAATATGAAAATCAATATTCCTGATTAAAGATCACTCTTAATCGATAGGAAATAATTCATTCTAACAGTATTTTCTGGTCCGATGAGTTTATTGTCAACTGGATAAGAGAAATCTCTATTTCAAAGTATGCTTTTTGTGTATTAAAAAGCAATGTATTTAACATTCAAAATATGAAAATCAATATTCCTGATTAAAGATCACTCTTAATCGATAGGAAATAATTCATTCTAACAGTATTTTCTGGTCCGATGAGTTTATTGTCAACTGGATAAGAGAAATCTCTATTTCAAAGTATGCTTTTTGTGTATTAAAAAGCAATGTATTTAACATTCAAAATATGAAAATCAATATTCCTGATTAAAGATCACTCTTAATCGATAGGAAATAATTCATTCTAACAGTATTTTCTGGTCCGATGAGTTTATTGTCAACTGGATAAGAGAAATCTCTATTTCAAAGTATGCTTTTTGTGTATTAAAAAGCAATGTATTTAACATTCAAAATATGAAAATCAATATTCCTGATGAAAGATCACTCTTAATCGATAGGAAATAATTCATTCTAACAGTATTTTTTGGTCCGATGAGTTTATTGTCAACTGGATAAGAGAAATCTCTATTTCAAAGTATGCTTTTTGTGTATTAAAAAGCAATGTATCTAACATTCAAAATATGAAAATCAATATTCCTGATTAAAGATCACTCTTAATCGATAGGAAATAATTCATTCTAACAGTATTTTCTGGTCCGATGAGTTTATTGTCAACTGGATAAGAGAAATCTCTATTTCAAAGTATGCTTTTTGTGTATTAAAAAGCAATGTATTTAACATTCAAAATATGAAAATCAATATTCCTGATTAAAGATCACTCTTAATCGATAGGAAATAATTCATTCTGACAGTATTTTCTGGTCCGATGAGTTTATTGTCAACTGGATAAGAGAAATCTCTATTTCAAAGTATGCTTTTTGTGTATTAAAAAGCAATGTATTTAACATTCAAAATATGAAAATCAATATTCCTGATTAAAGATCACTCTTAATCGATAGGAAATAATTCATTCTAACAGTATTTTCTGGTCCGATGAGTTTATTGTCAACTGGATAAGAGAAATCTCTATTTCAAAGTATGCTTTTTGTGTATTAAAAAGCAATGTATTTAACATTCAAAATATGAAAATCAATATTCCTGATTAAAGATCACTCTTAATCGATTGAAATAATTCATTCTAACAGTATTTTCTGGTCCGATGAGTTTATTGTCAACTGGATAAGAGAAATCTCTATTTCAAAGTATGCTTTTTGTGTATTAAAAAGCAATGTATTTAACATTCAAAATATGAAAATCAATATTCCTGATGAAAGATCACTCTTAATCGATAGGAAATAATTCATTCTAACAGTATTTTTTGGTCCGATGAGTTTATTGTCAACTGGATAAGAGAAATCTCTATTTCAAAGTATGCTTTTTGTGTATTAAAAAGCAATGTATTTAACATTCAAAATATGAAAATCAATATTCCTGATGAAAGATCACTCTTAATCGATAGGAAATAATTCATTCTGACAGTATTTTCTGGTCCGATGAGTTTATTGTCAACTGGATAAGAGAAATCTCTATTTCAAAGTATGCTTTTTGTGTATTAAAAAGCAATGTATTTAACATTCAAAATATGAAAATCAATATTCCTGATGAAAGATCACTCTTAATCGATAGGAAATAATTCATTCTGACAGTATTTTCTGGTCCGATGAGTTTATTGTCAACTGGATAAGAGAAATCTCTATTTCAAAGTATGCTTTTTGTGTATTAAAAAGCAATGTATTTAACATTCAAAATATGAAAATCAATATTCCTGATTAAAGATCACTCTTAATCGATTGAAATAATTCATTCTAACAGTATTTTCTGGTCCGATGAGTTTATTGTCAACTGGATAAGAGAAATCTCTATTTCAAAGTATGCTTTTTGTGTATTAAAAAGCAATGTATTTAACATTCAAAATATGAAAATCAATATTCCTGATGAAAGATCACTCTTAATCGATAGGAAATAATTCATTCTAACAGTATTTTTTGGTCCGATGAGTTTATTGTCAACTGGATAAGAGAAATCTCTATTTCAAAGTATGCTTTTTGTGTATTAAAAAGCAATGTATTTAACATTCAAAATATGAAAATCAATATTCCTGATTAAAGATCACTCTTAATCGATTGAAATAATTCATTCTAACAGTATTTTCTGGTCCGATGAGTTTATTGTCAACTGGATAAGAGAAATCTCTATTTCAAAGTATGCTTTTTGTGTATTAAAAAGCAATGTATTTAACATTCAAAATATGAAAATCAATATTCCTGATGAAAGATCACTCTTAATCGATAGGAAATAATTCATTCTAACAGTATTTTTTGGTCCGATGAGTTTATTGTCAACTGGATAAGAGAAATCTCTATTTCAAAGTATGCTTTTTGTGTATTAAAAAGCAATGTATTTAACATTCAAAATATGAAAATCAATATTCCTGATGAAAGATCACTCTTAATCGATAGGAAATAATTCATTCTGACAGTATTTTCTGGTCCGATGAGTTTATTGTCAACTGGATAAGAGAAATCTCTATTTCAAAGTATGCTTTTTGTGTATTAAAAAGCAATGTATTTAACATTCAAAATATGAAAATCAATATTCCTGATTAAAGATCACTCTTAATCGATTGAAATAATTCATTCTAACAGTATTTTCTGGTCCGATGAGTTTATTGTCAACTGGATAAGAGAAATCTCTATTTCAAAGTATGCTTTTTGTGTATTAAAAAGCAATGTATTTAACATTCAAAATATGAAAATCAATATTCCTGATGAAAGATCACTCTTAATCGATAGGAAATAATTCATTCTAACAGTATTTTTTGGTCCGATGAGTTTATTGTCAACTGGATAAGAGAAATCTCTATTTCAAAGTATGCTTTTTGTGTATTAAAAAGCAATGTATTTAACATTCAAAATATGAAAATCAATATTCCTGATTAAAGATCACTCTTAATCGATTGAAATAATTCATTCTAACAGTATTTTCTGGTCCGATGAGTTTATTGTCAACTGGATAAGAGAAATCTCTATTTCAAAGTATGCTTTTTGTGTATTAAAAAGCAATGTATTTAACATTCAAAATATGAAAATCAATATTCCTGATGAAAGATCACTCTTAATCGATAGGAAATAATTCATTCTAACAGTATTTTTTGGTCCGATGAGTTTATTGTCAACTGGATAAGAGAAATCTCTATTTCAAAGTATGCTTTTTGTGTATTAAAAAGCAATGTATTTAACATTCAAAATATGAAAATCAATATTCCTGATGAAAGATCACTCTTAATCGATAGGAAATAATTCATTCTGACAGTATTTTCTGGTCCGATGAGTTTATTGTCAACTGGATAAGAGAAATCTCTATTTCAAAGTATGCTTTTTGTGTATTAAAAAGCAATGTATTTAACATTCAAAATATGAAAATCAATATTCCTGATTAAAGATCACTCTTAATCGATTGAAATAATTCATTCTAACAGTATTTTCTGGTCCGATGAGTTTATTGTCAACTGGATAAGAGAAATCTCTATTTCAAAGTATGCTTTTTGTGTATTAAAAAGCAATGTATTTAACATTCAAAATATGAAAATCAATATTCCTGATGAAAGATCACTCTTAATCGATAGGAAATAATTCATTCTAACAGTATTTTTTGGTCCGATGAGTTTATTGTCAACTGGATAAGAGAAATCTCTATTTCAAAGTATGCTTTTTGTGTATTAAAAAGCAATGTATTTAACATTCAAAATATGAAAATCAATATTCCTGATTAAAGATCACTCTTAATCGATAGGAAATAATTCATTCTAACAGTATTTTCTGGTCCGATGAGTTTATTGTCAACTGGATAAGAGAAATCTCTATTTCAAAGTATGCTTTTTGTGTATTAAAAAGCAATGTATTTAACATTCAAAATATGAAAATCAATATTCCTGATTAAAGATCACTCTTAATCGATAGGAAATAATTCATTCTGACAGTATTTTCTGGTCCGATGAGTTTATTGTCAACTGGATAAGAGAAATCTCTATTTCAAAGTATGCTTTTTGTGTATTAAAAAGCAATGTATTTAACATTCAAAATATGAAAATCAATATTCCTGATTAAAGATCACTCTTAATCGATTGAAATAATTCATTCTAACAGTATTTTCTGGTCCGATGAGTTTATTGTCAACTGGATAAGAGAAATCTCTATTTCAAAGTATGCTTTTTGTGTATTAAAAAGCAATGTATTTAACATTCAAAATATGAAAATCAATATTCCTGATTAAAGATCACTCTTAATCGATAGGAAATAATTCATTCTGACAGTATTTTCTGGTCCGATGAGTTTATTGTCAACTGGATAAGAGAAATCTCTATTTCAAAGTATGCTTTTTGTGTATTAAAAAGCAATGTATTTAACATTCAAAATATGAAAATCAATATTCCTGATTAAAGATCACTCTTAATCGATTGAAATAATTCATTCTAACAGTATTTTCTGGTCCGATGAGTTTATTGTCAACTGGATAAGAGAAATCTCTATTTCAAAGTATGCTTTTTGTGTATTAAAAAGCAATGTATTTAACATTCAAAATATGAAAATCAATATTCCTGATTAAAGATCACTCTTAATCGATAGGAAATAATTCATTCTAACAGTATTTTCTGGTCCGATGAGTTTATTGTCAACTGGATAAGAGAAATCTCTATTTCAAAGTATGCTTTTTGTGTATTAAAAAGCAATGTATTTAACATTCAAAATATGAAAATCAATATTCCTGATTAAAGATCACTCTTAATCGATAGGAAATAATTCATTCTAACAGTATTTTCTGGTCCGATGAGTTTATTGTCAACTGGATAAGAGAAATCTCTATTTCAAAGTATGCTTTTTGTGTATTAAAAAGCAATGTATTTAACATTCAAAATATGAAAATCAATATTCCTGATGAAAGATCACTCTTAATCGATAGGAAATAATTCATTCTAACAGTATTTTTTGGTCCGATGAGTTTATTGTCAACTGGATAAGAGAAATCTCTATTTCAAAGTATGCTTTTTGTGTATTAAAAAGCAATGTATCTAACATTCAAAATATGAAAATCAATATTCCTGATTAAAGATCACTCTTAATCGATAGGAAATAATTCATTCTAACAGTATTTTCTGGTCCGATGAGTTTATTGTCAACTGGATAAGAGAAATCTCTATTTCAAAGTATGCTTTTTGTGTATTAAAAAGCAATGTATTTAACATTCAAAATATGAAAATCAATATTCCTGATTAAAGATCACTCTTAATCGATAGGAAATAATTCATTCTAACAGTATTTTCTGGTCCGATGAGTTTATTGTCAACTGGATAAGAGAAATCTCTATTTCAAAGTATGCTTTTTGTGTATTAAAAAGCAATGTATTTAACATTCAAAATATGAAAATCAATATTCCTGATTAAAGATCACTCTTAATCGATAGGAAATAATTCATTCTAACAGTATTTTCTGGTCCGATGAGTTTATTGTCAACTGGATAAGAGAAATCTCTATTTCAAAGTATGCTTTTTGTGTATTAAAAAGCAATGTATTTAACATTCAAAATATGAAAATCAATATTCCTGATGAAAGATCACTCTTAATCGATAGGAAATAATTCATTCTAACAGTATTTTTTGGTCCGATGAGTTTATTGTCAACTGGATAAGAGAAATCTCTATTTCAAAGTATGCTTTTTGTGTATTAAAAAGCAATGTATTTAACATTCAAAATATGAAAATCAATATTCCTGATGAAAGATCACTCTTAATCGATAGGAAATAATTCATTCTGACAGTATTTTCTGGTCCGATGAGTTTATTGTCAACTGGATAAGAGAAATCTCTATTTCAAAGTATGCTTTTTGTGTATTAAAAAGCAATGTATTTAACATTCAAAATATGAAAATCAATATTCCTGATTAAAGATCACTCTTAATCGATTGAAATAATTCATTCTAACAGTATTTTCTGGTCCGATGAGTTTATTGTCAACTGGATAAGAGAAATCTCTATTTCAAAGTATGCTTTTTGTGTATTAAAAAGCAATGTATTTAACATTCAAAATATGAAAATCAATATTCCTGATGAAAGATCACTCTTAATCGATAGGAAATAATTCATTCTAACAGTATTTTTTGGTCCGATGAGTTTATTGTCAACTGGATAAGAGAAATCTCTATTTCAAAGTATGCTTTTTGTGTATTAAAAAGCAATGTATTTAACATTCAAAATATGAAAATCAATATTCCTGATTAAAGATCACTCTTAATCGATAGGAAATAATTCATTCTAACAGTATTTTCTGGTCCGATGAGTTTATTGTCAACTGGATAAGAGAAATCTCTATTTCAAAGTATGCTTTTTGTGTATTAAAAAGCAATGTATTTAACATTCAAAATATGAAAATCAATATTCCTGATTAAAGATCACTCTTAATCGATAGGAAATAATTCATTCTGACAGTATTTTCTGGTCCGATGAGTTTATTGTCAACTGGATAAGAGAAATCTCTATTTCAAAGTATGCTTTTTGTGTATTAAAAAGCAATGTATTTAACATTCAAAATATGAAAATCAATATTCCTGATTAAAGATCACTCTTAATCGATTGAAATAATTCATTCTAACAGTATTTTCTGGTCCGATGAGTTTATTGTCAACTGGATAAGAGAAATCTCTATTTCAAAGTATGCTTTTTGTGTATTAAAAAGCAATGTATTTAACATTCAAAATATGAAAATCAATATTCCTGATTAAAGATCACTCTTAATCGATAGGAAATAATTCATTCTGACAGTATTTTCTGGTCCGATGAGTTTATTGTCAACTGGATAAGAGAAATCTCTATTTCAAAGTATGCTTTTTGTGTATTAAAAAGCAATGTATTTAACATTCAAAATATGAAAATCAATATTCCTGATTAAAGATCACTCTTAATCGATTGAAATAATTCATTCTAACAGTATTTTCTGGTCCGATGAGTTTATTGTCAACTGGATAAGAGAAATCTCTATTTCAAAGTATGCTTTTTGTGTATTAAAAAGCAATGTATTTAACATTCAAAATATGAAAATCAATATTCCTGATTAAAGATCACTCTTAATCGATAGGAAATAATTCATTCTAACAGTATTTTCTGGTCCGATGAGTTTATTGTCAACTGGATAAGAGAAATCTCTATTTCAAAGTATGCTTTTTGTGTATTAAAAAGCAATGTATTTAACATTCAAAATATGAAAATCAATATTCCTGATTAAAGATCACTCTTAATCGATAGGAAATAATTCATTCTAACAGTATTTTCTGGTCCGATGAGTTTATTGTCAACTGGATAAGAGAAATCTCTATTTCAAAGTATGCTTTTTGTGTATTAAAAAGCAATGTATTTAACATTCAAAATATGAAAATCAATATTCCTGATTAAAGATCACTCTTAATCGATAGGAAATAATTCATTCTAACAGTATTTTCTGGTCCGATGAGTTTATTGTCAACTGGATAAGAGAAATCTCTATTTCAAAGTATGCTTTTTGTGTATTAAAAAGCAATGTATTTAACATTCAAAATATGAAAATCAATATTCCTGATGAAAGATCACTCTTAATCGATAGGAAATAATTCATTCTAACAGTATTTTTTGGTCCGATGAGTTTATTGTCAACTGGATAAGAGAAATCTCTATTTCAAAGTATGCTTTTTGTGTATTAAAAAGCAATGTATCTAACATTCAAAATATGAAAATCAATATTCCTGATTAAAGATCACTCTTAATCGATAGGAAATAATTCATTCTAACAGTATTTTCTGGTCCGATGAGTTTATTGTCAACTGGATAAGAGAAATCTCTATTTCAAAGTATGCTTTTTGTGTATTAAAAAGCAATGTATTTAACATTCAAAATATGAAAATCAATATTCCTGATTAAAGATCACTCTTAATCGATAGGAAATAATTCATTCTGACAGTATTTTCTGGTCCGATGAGTTTATTGTCAACTGGATAAGAGAAATCTCTATTTCAAAGTATGCTTTTTGTGTATTAAAAAGCAATGTATTTAACATTCAAAATATGAAAATCAATATTCCTGATTAAAGATCACTCTTAATCGATAGGAAATAATTCATTCTAACAGTATTTTCTGGTCCGATGAGTTTATTGTCAACTGGATAAGAGAAATCTCTATTTCAAAGTATGCTTTTTGTGTATTAAAAAGCAATGTATTTAACATTCAAAATATGAAAATCAATATTCCTGATTAAAGATCACTCTTAATCGATTGAAATAATTCATTCTAACAGTATTTTCTGGTCCGATGAGTTTATTGTCAACTGGATAAGAGAAATCTCTATTTCAAAGTATGCTTTTTGTGTATTAAAAAGCAATGTATTTAACATTCAAAATATGAAAATCAATATTCCTGATTAAAGATCACTCTTAATCGATAGGAAATAATTCATTCTAACAGTATTTTCTGGTCCGATGAGTTTATTGTCAACTGGATAAGAGAAATCTCTATTTCAAAGTATGCTTTTTGTGTATTAAAAAGCAATGTATTTAACATTCAAAATATGAAAATCAATATTCCTGATGAAAGATCACTCTTAATCGATAGGAAATAATTCATTCTAACAGTATTTTTTGGTCCGATGAGTTTATTGTCAACTGGATAAGAGAAATCTCTATTTCAAAGTATGCTCTTTGTGTATTAAAAAGCAATGTATCTAACATTCAAAATATGAAAATCAATATTCCTGATTAAAGATCACTACTAATCGATAGGAAATAATTCATTCTAACAGTATTTTCTGGTCCGATGAGTTTATTGTCAACTTGATAAGAGAAATCTCTATTTCAAAGTATGCTTTTTGTGTATTAAAAAGCAATGTATTTAACATTCAAAATATGAAAATCAATATTCCTGATGAAAGATCACTCTTAATCGATAGGAAATAATTCATTCTAACAGTATTTTTTGGTCCGATGAGTTTATTGTCAACTGGATAAGAGAAATCTCTATTTCAAAGTATGCTTTTTGTGTATTAAAAAGCAATGTATTTAACATTCAAAATATGAAAATCAATATTCCTGATTAAAGATCACTCTTAATCGATTGAAATAATTCATTCTAACAGTATTTTCTGGTCCGATGAGTTTATTGTCAACTGGATAAGAGAAATCTCTATTTCAAAGTATGCTTTTTGTGTATTAAAAAGCAATGTATTTAACATTCAAAATATGAAAATCAATATTCCTGATGAAAGATCACTCTTAATCGATAGGAAATAATTCATTCTAACAGTATTTTTTGGTCCGATGAGTTTATTGTCAACTGGATAAGAGAAATCTCTATTTCAAAGTATGCTTTTTGTGTATTAAAAAGCAATGTATTTAACATTCAAAATATGAAAATCAATATTCCTGATGAAAGATCACTCTTAATCGATAGGAAATAATTCATTCTGACAGTATTTTCTGGTCCGATGAGTTTATTGTCAACTGGATAAGAGAAATCTCTATTTCAAAGTATGCTTTTTGTGTATTAAAAAGCAATGTATTTAACATTCAAAATATGAAAATCAATATTCCTGATTAAAGATCACTCTTAATCGATTGAAATAATTCATTCTAACAGTATTTTCTGGTCCGATGAGTTTATTGTCAACTGGATAAGAGAAATCTCTATTTCAAAGTATGCTTTTTGTGTATTAAAAAGCAATGTATTTAACATTCAAAATATGAAAATCAATATTCCTGATTAAAGATCACTCTTAATCGATAGGAAATAATTCATTCTAACAGTATTTTCTGGTCCGATGAGTTTATTGTCAACTGGATAAGAGAAATCTCTATTTCAAAGTATGCTTTTTGTGTATTAAAAAGCAATGTATTTAACATTCAAAATATGAAAATCAATATTCCTGATTAAAGATCACTCTTAATCGATAGGAAATAATTCATTCTAACAGTATTTTCTGGTCCGATGAGTTTATTGTCAACTGGATAAGAGAAATCTCTATTTCAAAGTATGCTTTTTGTGTATTAAAAAGCAATGTATTTAACATTCAAAATATGAAAATCAATATTCCTGATGAAAGATCACTCTTAATCGATAGGAAATAATTCATTCTAACAGTATTTTTTGGTCCGATGAGTTTATTGTCAACTGGATAAGAGAAATCTCTATTTCAAAGTATGCTTTTTGTGTATTAAAAAGCAATGTATCTAACATTCAAAATATGAAAATCAATATTCCTGATTAAAGATCACTCTTAATCGATAGGAAATAATTCATTCTAACAGTATTTTCTGGTCCGATGAGTTTATTGTCAACTGGATAAGAGAAATCTCTATTTCAAAGTATGCTTTTTGTGTATTAAAAAGCAATGTATTTAACATTCAAAATATGAAAATCAATATTCCTGATGAAAGATCACTCTTAATCGATAGGAAATAATTCATTCTAACAGTATTTTTTGGTCCGATGAGTTTATTGTCAACTGGATAAGAGAAATCTCTATTTCAAAGTATGCTTTTTGTGTATTAAAAAGCAATGTATTTAACATTCAAAATATGAAAATCAATATTCCTGATTAAAGATCACTCTTAATCGATAGGAAATAATTCATTCTGACAGTATTTTCTGGTCCGATGAGTTTATTGTCAACTGGATAAGAGAAATCTCTATTTCAAAGTATGCTTTTTGTGTATTAAAAAGCAATGTATTTAACATTCAAAATATGAAAATCAATATTCCTGATTAAAGATCACTCTTAATCGATTGAAATAATTCATTCTAACAGTATTTTCTGGTCCGATGAGTTTATTGTCAACTGGATAAGAGAAATCTCTATTTCAAAGTATGCTTTTTGTGTATTAAAAAGCAATGTATTTAACATTCAAAATATGAAAATCAATATTCCTGATTAAAGATCACTCTTAATCGATAGGAAATAATTCATTCTAACAGTATTTTCTGGTCCGATGAGTTTATTGTCAACTGGATAAGAGAAATCTCTATTTCAAAGTATGCTTTTTGTGTATTAAAAAGCAATGTATTTAACATTCAAAATATGAAAATCAATATTCCTGATTAAAGATCACTCTTAATCGATAGGAAATAATTCATTCTAACAGTATTTTCTGGTCCGATGAGTTTATTGTCAACTGGATAAGAGAAATCTCTATTTCAAAGTATGCTTTTTGTGTATTAAAAAGCAATGTATTTAACATTCAAAATATGAAAATCAATATTCCTGATTAAAGATCACTCTTAATCGATAGGAAATAATTCATTCTAACAGTATTTTCTGGTCCGATGAGTTTATTGTCAACTGGATAAGAGAAATCTCTATTTCAAAGTATGCTTTTTGTGTATTAAAAAGCAATGTATTTAACATTCAAAATATGAAAATCAATATTCCTGATTAAAGATCACTCTTAATCGATAGGAAATAATTCATTCTAACAGTATTTTCTGGTCCGATGAGTTTATTGTCAACTGGATAAGAGAAATCTCTATTTCAAAGTATGCTTTTTGTGTATTAAAAAGCAATGTATTTAACATTCAAAATATGAAAATCAATATTCCTGATTAAAGATCACTCTTAATCGATAGGAAATAATTCATTCTAACAGTATTTTTTGGTCCGATGAGTTTATTGTCAACTGGATAAGAGAAATCTCTATTTCAAAGTATGCTTTTTGTGTATTAAAAAGCAATGTATTTAACATTCAAAATATGAAAATCAATATTCCTGATTAAAGATCACTCTTAATCGATAGGAAATAATTCATTCTGACAGTATTTTCTGGTCCGATGAGTTTATTGTCAACTGGATAAGAGAAATCTCTATTTCAAAGTATGCTTTTTGTGTATTAAAAAGCAATGTATTTAACATTCAAAATATGAAAATCAATATTCCTGATTAAAGATCACTCTTAATCGATTGAAATAATTCATTCTAACAGTATTTTCTGGTCCGATGAGTTTATTGTCAACTGGATAAGAGAAATCTCTATTTCAAAGTATGCTTTTTGTGTATTAAAAAGCAATGTATTTAACATTCAAAATATGAAAATCAATATTCCTGATTAAAGATCACTCTTAATCGATAGGAAATAATTCATTCTAACAGTATTTTCTGGTCCGATGAGTTTATTGTCAACTGGATAAGAGAAATCTCTATTTCAAAGTATGCTTTTTGTGTATTAAAAAGCAATGTATTTAACATTCAAAATATGAAAATCAATATTCCTGATTAAAGATCACTCTTAATCGATAGGAAATAATTCATTCTAACAGTATTTTCTGGTCCGATGAGTTTATTGTCAACTGGATAAGAGAAATCTCTATTTCAAAGTATGCTTTTTGTGTATTAAAAAGCAATGTATTTAACATTCAAAATATGAAAATCAATATTCCTGATTAAAGATCACTCTTAATCGATAGGAAATAATTCATTCTAACAGTATTTTCTGGTCCGATGAGTTTATTGTCAACTGGATAAGAGAAATCTCTATTTCAAAGTATGCTTTTTGTGTATTAAAAAGCAATGTATTTAACATTCAAAATATGAAAATCAATATTCCTGATTAAAGATCACTCTTAATCGATAGGAAATAATTCATTCTAACAGTATTTTTTGGTCCGATGAGTTTATTGTCAACTGGATAAGAGAAATCTCTATTTCAAAGTATGCTTTTTGTGTATTAAAAAGCAATGTATTTAACATTCAAAATATGAAAATCAATATTCCTGATTAAAGATCACTCTTAATCGATAGGAAATAATTCATTCTGACAGTATTTTCTGGTCCGATGAGTTTATTGTCAACTGGATAAGAGAAATCTCTATTTCAAAGTATGCTTTTTGTGTATTAAAAAGCAATGTATTTAACATTCAAAATATGAAAATCAATATTCCTGATTAAAGATCACTCTTAATCGATTGAAATAATTCATTCTAACAGTATTTTCTGGTCCGATGAGTTTATTGTCAACTGGATAAGAGAAATCTCTATTTCAAAGTATGCTTTTTGTGTATTAAAAAGCAATGTATTTAACATTCAAAATATGAAAATCAATATTCCTGATGAAAGATCACTCTTAATCGATAGGAAATAATTCATTCTAACAGTATTTTCTGGTCCGATGAGTTTATTGTCAACTGGATAAGAGAAATCTCTATTTCAAAGTATGCTTTTTGTGTATTAAAAAGCAATGTATTTAACATTCAAAATATGAAAATCAATATTCCTGATGAAAGATCACTCTTAATCGATAGGAAATAATTCATTCTAACAGTATTTTTTGGTCCGATGAGTTTATTGTCAACTGGATAAGAGAAATCTCTATTTCAAAGTATGCTTTTTGTGTATTAAAAAGCAATGTATTTAACATTCAAAATATGAAAATCAATATTCCTGATGAAAGATCACTCTTAATCGATAGGAAATAATTCATTCTGACAGTATTTTCTGGTCCGATGAGTTTATTGTCAACTGGATAAGAGAAATCTCTATTTCAAAGTATGCTTTTTGTGTATTAAAAAGCAATGTATTTAACATTCAAAATATGAAAATCAATATTCCTGATGAAAGATCACTCTTAATCGATAGGAAATAATTCATTCTGACAGTATTTTCTGGTCCGATGAGTTTATTGTCAACTGGATAAGAGAAATCTCTATTTCAAAGTATGCTTTTTGTGTATTAAAAAGCAATGTATTTAACATTCAAAATATGAAAATCAATATTCCTGATTAAAGATCACTCTTAATCGATTGAAATAATTCATTCTAACAGTATTTTCTGGTCCGATGAGTTTATTGTCAACTGGATAAGAGAAATCTCTATTTCAAAGTATGCTTTTTGTGTATTAAAAAGCAATGTATTTAACATTCAAAATATGAAAATCAATATTCCTGATGAAAGATCACTCTTAATCGATAGGAAATAATTCATTCTAACAGTATTTTTTGGTCCGATGAGTTTATTGTCAACTGGATAAGAGAAATCTCTATTTCAAAGTATGCTTTTTGTGTATTAAAAAGCAATGTATTTAACATTCAAAATATGAAAATCAATATTCCTGATGAAAGATCACTCTTAATCGATAGGAAATAATTCATTCTGACAGTATTTTCTGGTCCGATGAGTTTATTGTCAACTGGATAAGAGAAATCTCTATTTCAAAGTATGCTTTTTGTGTATTAAAAAGCAATGTATTTAACATTCAAAATATGAAAATCAATATTCCTGATTAAAGATCACTCTTAATCGATTGAAATAATTCATTCTAACAGTATTTTCTGGTCCGATGAGTTTATTGTCAACTGGATAAGAGAAATCTCTATTTCAAAGTATGCTTTTTGTGTATTAAAAAGCAATGTATTTAACATTCAAAATATGAAAATCAATATTCCTGATGAAAGATCACTCTTAATCGATAGGAAATAATTCATTCTAACAGTATTTTTTGGTCCGATGAGTTTATTGTCAACTGGATAAGAGAAATCTCTATTTCAAAGTATGCTTTTTGTGTATTAAAAAGCAATGTATTTAACATTCAAAATATGAAAATCAATATTCCTGATTAAAGATCACTCTTAATCGATAGGAAATAATTCATTCTAACAGTATTTTCTGGTCCGATGAGTTTATTGTCAACTGGATAAGAGAAATCTCTATTTCAAAGTATGCTTTTTGTGTATTAAAAAGCAATGTATTTAACATTCAAAATATGAAAATCAATATTCCTGATTAAAGATCACTCTTAATCGATAGGAAATAATTCATTCTGACAGTATTTTCTGGTCCGATGAGTTTATTGTCAACTGGATAAGAGAAATCTCTATTTCAAAGTATGCTTTTTGTGTATTAAAAAGCAATGTATTTAACATTCAAAATATGAAAATCAATATTCCTGATTAAAGATCACTCTTAATCGATTGAAATAATTCATTCTAACAGTATTTTCTGGTCCGATGAGTTTATTGTCAACTGGATAAGAGAAATCTCTATTTCAAAGTATGCTTTTTGTGTATTAAAAAGCAATGTATTTAACATTCAAAATATGAAAATCAATATTCCTGATTAAAGATCACTCTTAATCGATAGGAAATAATTCATTCTAACAGTATTTTCTGGTCCGATGAGTTTATTGTCAACTGGATAAGAGAAATCTCTATTTCAAAGTATGCTTTTTGTGTATTAAAAAGCAATGTATTTAACATTCAAAATATGAAAATCAATATTCCTGATTAAAGATCACTCTTAATCGATAGGAAATAATTCATTCTAACAGTATTTTCTGGTCCGATGAGTTTATTGTCAACTGGATAAGAGAAATCTCTATTTCAAAGTATGCTTTTTGTGTATTAAAAAGCAATGTATTTAACATTCAAAATATGAAAATCAATATTCCTGATTAAAGATCACTCTTAATCGATAGGAAATAATTCATTCTAACAGTATTTTCTGGTCCGATGAGTTTATTGTCAACTGGATAAGAGAAATCTCTATTTCAAAGTATGCTTTTTGTGTATTAAAAAGCAATGTATTTAACATTCAAAATATGAAAATCAATATTCCTGATGAAAGATCACTCTTAATCGATAGGAAATAATTCATTCTAACAGTATTTTTTGGTCCGATGAGTTTATTGTCAACTGGATAAGAGAAATCTCTATTTCAAAGTATGCTTTTTGTGTATTAAAAAGCAATGTATTTAACATTCAAAATATGAAAATCAATATTCCTGATTAAAGATCACTCTTAATCGATAGGAAATAATTCATTCTAACAGTATTTTCTGGTCCGATGAGTTTATTGTCAACTGGATAAGAGAAATCTCTATTTCAAAGTATGCTTTTTGTGTATTAAAAAGCAATGTATTTAACATTCAAAATATGAAAATCAATATTCCTGATTAAAGATCACTCTTAATCGATAGGAAATAATTCATTCTAACAGTATTTTTTGGTCCGATGAGTTTATTGTCAACTGGATAAGAGAAATCTCTATTTCAAAGTATGCTTTTTGTGTATTAAAAAGCAATGTATTTAACATTCAAAATATGAAAATCAATATTCCTGATTAAAGATCACTCTTAATCGATAGGAAATAATTCATTCTGACAGTATTTTCTGGTCCGATGAGTTTATTGTCAACTGGATAAGAGAAATCTCTATTTCAAAGTATGCTTTTTGTGTATTAAAAAGCAATGTATTTAACATTCAAAATATGAAAATCAATATTCCTGATTAAAGATCACTCTTAATCGATTGAAATAATTCATTCTAACAGTATTTTCTGGTCCGATGAGTTTATTGTCAACTGGATAAGAGAAATCTCTATTTCAAAGTATGCTTTTTGTGTATTAAAAAGCAATGTATTTAACATTCAAAATATGAAAATCAATATTCCTGATTAAAGATCACTCTTAATCGATAGGAAATAATTCATTCTAACAGTATTTTCTGGTCCGATGAGTTTATTGTCAACTGGATAAGAGAAATCTCTATTTCAAAGTATGCTTTTTGTGTATTAAAAAGCAATGTATTTAACATTCAAAATATGAAAATCAATATTCCTGATTAAAGATCACTCTTAATCGATAGGAAATAATTCATTCTAACAGTATTTTCTGGTCCGATGAGTTTATTGTCAACTGGATAAGAGAAATCTCTATTTCAAAGTATGCTTTTTGTGTATTAAAAAGCAATGTATTTAACATTCAAAATATGAAAATCAATATTCCTGATGAAAGATCACTCTTAATCGATAGGAAATAATTCATTCTAACAGTATTTTTTGGTCCGATGAGTTTATTGTCAACTGGATAAGAGAAATCTCTATTTCAAAGTATGCTTTTTGTGTATTAAAAAGCAATGTATCTAACATTCAAAATATGAAAATCAATATTCCTGATTAAAGATCACTCTTAATCGATAGGAAATAATTCATTCTAACAGTATTTTCTGGTCCGATGAGTTTATTGTCAACTGGATAAGAGAAATCTCTATTTCAAAGTATGCTTTTTGTGTATTAAAAAGCAATGTATTTAACATTCAAAATATGAAAATCAATATTCCTGATTAAAGATCACTCTTAATCGATAGGAAATAATTCATTCTAACAGTATTTTCTGGTCCGATGAGTTTATTGTCAACTGGATAAGAGAAATCTCTATTTCAAAGTATGCTTTTTGTGTATTAAAAAGCAATGTATTTAACATTCAAAATATGAAAATCAATATTCCTGATTAAAGATCACTCTTAATCGATAGGAAATAATTCATTCTAACAGTATTTTCTGGTCCGATGAGTTTATTGTCAACTGGATAAGAGAAATCTCTATTTCAAAGTATGCTTTTTGTGTATTAAAAAGCAATGTATTTAACATTCAAAATATGAAAATCAATATTCCTGATTAAAGATCACTCTTAATCGATTGAAATAATTCATTCTAACAGTATTTTCTGGTCCGATGAGTTTATTGTCAACTGGATAAGAGAAATCTCTATTTCAAAGTATGCTTTTTGTGTATTAAAAAGCAATGTATTTAACATTCAAAATATGAAAATCAATATTCCTGATTAAAGATCACTCTTAATCGATAGGAAATAATTCATTCTAACAGTATTTTCTGGTCCGATGAGTTTATTGTCAACTGGATAAGAGAAATCTCTATTTCAAAGTATGCTTTTTGTGTATTAAAAAGCAATGTATTTAACATTCAAAATATGAAAATCAATATTCCTGATGAAAGATCACTCTTAATCGATAGGAAATAATTCATTCTAACAGTATTTTTTGGTCCGATGAGTTTATTGTCAACTGGATAAGAGAAATCTCTATTTCAAAGTATGCTTTTTGTGTATTAAAAAGCAATGTATCTAACATTCAAAATATGAAAATCAATATTCCTGATTAAAGATCACTCTTAATCGATAGGAAATAATTCATTCTAACAGTATTTTCTGGTCCGATGAGTTTATTGTCAACTGGATAAGAGAAATCTCTATTTCAAAGTATGCTTTTTGTGTATTAAAAAGCAATGTATTTAACATTCAAAATATGAAAATCAATATTCCTGATGAAAGATCACTCTTAATCGATAGGAAATAATTCATTCTAACAGTATTTTTTGGTCCGATGAGTTTATTGTCAACTGGATAAGAGAAATCTCTATTTCAAAGTATGCTTTTTGTGTATTAAAAAGCAATGTATTTAACATTCAAAATATGAAAATCAATATTCCTGATTAAAGATCACTCTTAATCGATTGAAATAATTCATTCTAACAGTATTTTCTGGTCCGATGAGTTTATTGTCAACTGGATAAGAGAAATCTCTATTTCAAAGTATGCTTTTTGTGTATTAAAAAGCAATGTATTTAACATTCAAAATATGAAAATCAATATTCCTGATGAAAGATCACTCTTAATCGATAGGAAATAATTCATTCTAACAGTATTTTTTGGTCCGATGAGTTTATTGTCAACTGGATAAGAGAAATCTCTATTTCAAAGTATGCTTTTTGTGTATTAAAAAGCAATGTATTTAACATTCAAAATATGAAAATCAATATTCCTGATGAAAGATCACTCTTAATCGATAGGAAATAATTCATTCTGACAGTATTTTCTGGTCCGATGAGTTTATTGTCAACTGGATAAGAGAAATCTCTATTTCAAAGTATGCTTTTTGTGTATTAAAAAGCAATGTATTTAACATTCAAAATATGAAAATCAATATTCCTGATTAAAGATCACTCTTAATCGATTGAAATAATTCATTCTAACAGTATTTTCTGGTCCGATGAGTTTATTGTCAACTGGATAAGAGAAATCTCTATTTCAAAGTATGCTTTTTGTGTATTAAAAAGCAATGTATTTAACATTCAAAATATGAAAATCAATATTCCTGATTAAAGATCACTCTTAATCGATAGGAAATAATTCATTCTAACAGTATTTTCTGGTCCGATGAGTTTATTGTCAACTGGATAAGAGAAATCTCTATTTCAAAGTATGCTTTTTGTGTATTAAAAAGCAATGTATTTAACATTCAAAATATGAAAATCAATATTCCTGATTAAAGATCACTCTTAATCGATAGGAAATAATTCATTCTAACAGTATTTTCTGGTCCGATGAGTTTATTGTCAACTGGATAAGAGAAATCTCTATTTCAAAGTATGCTTTTTGTGTATTAAAAAGCAATGTATTTAACATTCAAAATATGAAAATCAATATTCCTGATGAAAGATCACTCTTAATCGATAGGAAATAATTCATTCTAACAGTATTTTCTGGTCCGATGAGTTTATTGTCAACTGGATAAGAGAAATCTCTATTTCAAAGTATGCTTTTTGTGTATTAAAAAGCAATGTATTTAACATTCAAAATATGAAAATCAATATTCCTGATTAAAGATCACTCTTAATCGATAGGAAATAATTCATTCTGACAGTATTTTCTGGTCCGATGAGTTTATTGTCAACTGGATAAGAGAAATCTCTATTTCAAAGTATGCTTTTTGTGTATTAAAAAGCAATGTATTTAACATTCAAAATATGAAAATCAATATTCCTGATTAAAGATCACTCTTAATCGATAGGAAATAATTCATTCTAACAGTATTTTCTGGTCCGATGAGTTTATTGTCAACTGGATAAGAGAAATCTCTATTTCAAAGTATGCTTTTTGTGTATTAAAAAGCAATGTATTTAACATTCAAAATATGAAAATCAATATTCCTGATTAAAGATCACTCTTAATCGATTGAAATAATTCATTCTAACAGTATTTTCTGGTCCGATGAGTTTATTGTCAACTGGATAAGAGAAATCTCTATTTCAAAGTATGCTTTTTGTGTATTAAAAAGCAATGTATTTAACATTCAAAATATGAAAATCAATATTCCTGATTAAAGATCACTCTTAATCGATAGGAAATAATTCATTCTAACAGTATTTTCTGGTCCGATGAGTTTATTGTCAACTGGATAAGAGAAATCTCTATTTCAAAGTATGCTTTTTGTGTATTAAAAAGCAATGTATTTAACATTCAAAATATGAAAATCAATATTCCTGATTAAAGATCACTCTTAATCGATAGGAAATAATTCATTCTAACAGTATTTTCTGGTCCGATGAGTTTATTGTCAACTGGATAAGAGAAATCTCTATTTCAAAGTATGCTTTTTGTGTATTAAAAAGCAATGTATTTAACATTCAAAATATGAAAATCAATATTCCTGATGAAAGATCACTCTTAATCGATAGGAAATAATTCATTCTAACAGTATTTTTTGGTCCGATGAGTTTATTGTCAACTGGATAAGAGAAATCTCTATTTCAAAGTATGCTTTTTGTGTATTAAAAAGCAATGTATCTAACATTCAAAATATGAAAATCAATATTCCTGATTAAAGATCACTCTTAATCGATAGGAAATAATTCATTCTAACAGTATTTTCTGGTCCGATGAGTTTATTGTCAACTGGATAAGAGAAATCTCTATTTCAAAGTATGCTTTTTGTGTATTAAAAAGCAATGTATTTAACATTCAAAATATGAAAATCAATATTCCTGATGAAAGATCACTCTTAATCGATAGGAAATAATTCATTCTAACAGTATTTTTTGGTCCGATGAGTTTATTGTCAACTGGATAAGAGAAATCTCTATTTCAAAGTATGCTTTTTGTGTATTAAAAAGCAATGTATTTAACATTCAAAATATGAAAATCAATATTCCTGATTAAAGATCACTCTTAATCGATTGAAACAATTCATTCTAACAGTATTTTCTGGTCCGATGAGTTTATTATCAACTGGATAAGAGAAATCTCTATTTCAAAGTATGCTTTTTGTGTATTAAAAAGCAATGTATTTAACATTCAAAATATGAAAATCAATATTCCTGATGAAAGATCACTCTTAATCGATAGGAAATAATTCATTCTAACAGTATTTTTTGGTCCGATGAGTTTATTGTCAACTGGATAAGAGAAATCTCTATTTCAAAGTATGCTTTTTGTGTATTAAAAAGCAATGTATTTAACATTCAAAATATGAAAATCAATATTCCTGATGAAAGATCACTCTTAATCGATAGGAAATAATTCATTCTGACAGTATTTTCTGGTCCGATGAGTTTATTGTCAACTGGATAAGAGAAATCTCTATTTCAAAGTATGCTTTTTGTGTATTAAAAAGCAATGTATTTAACATTCAAAATATGAAAATCAATATTCCTGATTAAAGATCACTCTTAATCGATTGAAATAATTCATTCTAACAGTATTTTCTGGTCCGATGAGTTTATTGTCAACTGGATAAGAGAAATCTCTATTTCAAAGTATGCTTTTTGTGTATTAAAAAGCAATGTATTTAACATTCAAAATATGAAAATCAATATTCCTGATGAAAGATCACTCTTAATCGATAGGAAATAATTCATTCTAACAGTATTTTTTGGTCCGATGAGTTTATTGTCAACTGGATAAGAGAAATCTCTATTTCAAAGTATGCTTTTTGTGTATTAAAAAGCAATGTATTTAACATTCAAAATATGAAAATCAATATTCCTGATTAAAGATCACTCTTAATCGATAGGAAATAATTCATTCTAACAGTATTTTCTGGTCCGATGAGTTTATTGTCAACTGGATAAGAGAAATCTCTATTTCAAAGTATGCTTTTTGTGTATTAAAAAGCAATGTATTTAACATTCAAAATATGAAAATCAATATTCCTGATTAAAGATCACTCTTAATCGATAGGAAATAATTCATTCTGACAGTATTTTCTGGTCCGATGAGTTTATTGTCAACTGGATAAGAGAAATCTCTATTTCAAAGTATGCTTTTTGTGTATTAAAAAGCAATGTATTTAACATTCAAAATATGAAAATCAATATTCCTGATTAAAGATCACTCTTAATCGATTGAAATAATTCATTCTAACAGTATTTTCTGGTCCGATGAGTTTATTGTCAACTGGATAAGAGAAATCTCTATTTCAAAGTATGCTTTTTGTGTATTAAAAAGCAATGTATTTAACATTCAAAATATGAAAATCAATATTCCTGATTAAAGATCACTCTTAATCGATAGGAAATAATTCATTCTAACAGTATTTTCTGGTCCGATGAGTTTATTGTCAACTGGATAAGAGAAATCTCTATTTCAAAGTATGCTTTTTGTGTATTAAAAAGCAATGTATTTAACATTCAAAATATGAAAATCAATATTCCTGATTAAAGATCACTCTTAATCGATAGGAAATAATTCATTCTAACAGTATTTTCTGGTCCGATGAGTTTATTGTCAACTGGATAAGAGAAATCTCTATTTCAAAGTATGCTTTTTGTGTATTAAAAAGCAATGTATTTAACATTCAAAATATGAAAATCAATATTCCTGATTAAAGATCACTCTTAATCGATAGGAAATAATTCATTCTAACAGTATTTTCTGGTCCGATGAGTTTATTGTCAACTGGATAAGAGAAATCTCTATTTCAAAGTATGCTTTTTGTGTATTAAAAAGCAATGTATTTAACATTCAAAATATGAAAATCAATATTCCTGATGAAAGATCACTCTTAATCGATAGGAAATAATTCATTCTAACAGTATTTTTTGGTCCGATGAGTTTATTGTCAACTGGATAAGAGAAATCTCTATTTCAAAGTATGCTTTTTGTGTATTAAAAAGCAATGTATTTAACATTCAAAATATGAAAATCAATATTCCTGATTAAAGATCACTCTTAATCGATAGGAAATAATTCATTCTAACAGTATTTTCTGGTCCGATGAGTTTATTGTCAACTGGATAAGAGAAATCTCTATTTCAAAGTATGCTTTTTGTGTATTAAAAAGCAATGTATTTAACATTCAAAATATGAAAATCAATATTCCTGATTAAAGATCACTCTTAATCGATAGGAAATAATTCATTCTAACAGTATTTTTTGGTCCGATGAGTTTATTGTCAACTGGATAAGAGAAATCTCTATTTCAAAGTATGCTTTTTGTGTATTAAAAAGCAATGTATTTAACATTCAAAATATGAAAATCAATATTCCTGATTAAAGATCACTCTTAATCGATAGGAAATAATTCATTCTGACAGTATTTTCTGGTCCGATGAGTTTATTGTCAACTGGATAAGAGAAATCTCTATTTCAAAGTATGCTTTTTGTGTATTAAAAAGCAATGTATTTAACATTCAAAATATGAAAATCAATATTCCTGATTAAAGATCACTCTTAATCGATTGAAATAATTCATTCTAACAGTATTTTCTGGTCCGATGAGTTTATTGTCAACTGGATAAGAGAAATCTCTATTTCAAAGTATGCTTTTTGTGTATTAAAAAGCAATGTATTTAACATTCAAAATATGAAAATCAATATTCCTGATTAAAGATCACTCTTAATCGATAGGAAATAATTCATTCTAACAGTATTTTCTGGTCCGATGAGTTTATTGTCAACTGGATAAGAGAAATCTCTATTTCAAAGTATGCTTTTTGTGTATTAAAAAGCAATGTATTTAACATTCAAAATATGAAAATCAATATTCCTGATTAAAGATCACTCTTAATCGATAGGAAATAATTCATTCTAACAGTATTTTCTGGTCCGATGAGTTTATTGTCAACTGGATAAGAGAAATCTCTATTTCAAAGTATGCTTTTTGTGTATTAAAAAGCAATGTATTTAACATTCAAAATATGAAAATCAATATTCCTGATGAAAGATCACTCTTAATCGATAGGAAATAATTCATTCTAACAGTATTTTTTGGTCCGATGAGTTTATTGTCAACTGGATAAGAGAAATCTCTATTTCAAAGTATGCTTTTTGTGTATTAAAAAGCAATGTATCTAACATTCAAAATATGAAAATCAATATTCCTGATTAAAGATCACTCTTAATCGATAGGAAATAATTCATTCTAACAGTATTTTCTGGTCCGATGAGTTTATTGTCAACTGGATAAGAGAAATCTCTATTTCAAAGTATGCTTTTTGTGTATTAAAAAGCAATGTATTTAACATTCAAAATATGAAAATCAATATTCCTGATTAAAGATCACTCTTAATCGATAGGAAATAATTCATTCTAACAGTATTTTCTGGTCCGATGAGTTTATTGTCAACTGGATAAGAGAAATCTCTATTTCAAAGTATGCTTTTTGTGTATTAAAAAGCAATGTATTTAACATTCAAAATATGAAAATCAATATTCCTGATTAAAGATCACTCTTAATCGATAGGAAATAATTCATTCTAACAGTATTTTCTGGTCCGATGAGTTTATTGTCAACTGGATAAGAGAAATCTCTATTTCAAAGTATGCTTTTTGTGTATTAAAAAGCAATGTATTTAACATTCAAAATATGAAAATCAATATTCCTGATTAAAGATCACTCTTAATCGATAGGAAATAATTCATTCTAACAGTATTTTCTGGTCCGATGAGTTTATTGTCAACTGGATAAGAGAAATCTCTATTTCAAAGTATGCTTTTTGTGTATTAAAAAGCAATGTATTTAACATTCAAAATATGAAAATCAATATTCCTGATGAAAGATCACTCTTAATCGATAGGAAATAATTCATTCTAACAGTATTTTCTGGTCCGATGAGTTTATTGTCAACTGGATAAGAGAAATCTCTATTTAAAAGTATGCTTTTTGTGTATTAAAAAGCAATGTATCTAACATTCAAAATATGAAAATCAATATTCCTGATTAAAGATCACTCTTAATCGATAGGAAATAATTCATTCTAACAGTATTTTCTGGTCCGATGAGTTTATTGTCAACTGGATAAGAGAAATCTCTATTTCAAAGTATGCTTTTTGTGTATTAAAAAGCAATGTATTTAACATTCAAAATATGAAAATCAATATTCCTGATTAAAGATCACTCTTAATCGATAGGAAATAATTCATTCTAACAGTATTTTCTGGTCCGATGAGTTTATTGTCAACTGGATAAGAGAAATCTCTATTTCAAAGTATGCTTTTTGTGTATTAAAAAGCAATGTATCTAACATTCAAAATATGAAAATCAATATTCCTGATTAAAGATCACTCTTAATCGATAGGAAATAATTCATTCTAACAGTATTTTTTGGTCCGATGAGTTTATTGTCAACTGGATAAGAGAAATCTCTATTTCAAAGTATGCTTTTTGTGTATTAAAAAGCAATGTATTTAACATTCAAAATATGAAAATCAATATTCCTGATTAAAGATCACTCTTAATCGATAGGAAATAATTCATTCTAACAGTATTTTCTGGTCCGATGAGTTTATTGTCAACTGGATAAGAGAAATCTCTATTTCAAAGTATGCTTTTTGTGTATTAAAAAGCAATGTATTTAACATTCAAAATATGAAAATCAATATTCCTGATTAAAGATCACTCTTAATCGATAGGAAATAATTCATTCTAACAGTATTTTCTGGTCCGATGAGTTTATTGTCAACTGGATAAGAGAAATCTCTATTTCAAAGTATGCTTTTTGTGTATTAAAAAGCAATGTATTTAACATTCAAAATATGAAAATCAATATTCCTGATTAAAGATCACTCTTAATCGATAGGAAATAATTCATTCTAACAGTATTTTCTGGTCCGATGAGTTTATTGTCAACTGGATAAGAGAAATCTCTATTTCAAAGTATGCTTTTTGTGTATTAAAAAGCAATGTATTTAACATTCAAAATATGAAAATCAATATTCCTGATGAAAGATCACTCTTAATCGATAGGAAATAATTCATTCTAACAGTATTTTTTGGTCCGATGAGTTTATTGTCAACTGGATAAGAGAAATCTCTATTTCAAAGTATGCTTTTTGTGTATTAAAAAGCAATGTATCTAACATTCAAAATATGAAAATCAATATTCCTGATTAAAGATCACTCTTAATCGATAGGAAATAATTCATTCTAACAGTATTTTCTGGTCCGATGAGTTTATTGTCAACTGGATAAGAGAAATCTCTATTTCAAAGTATGCTTTTTGTGTATTAAAAAGCAATGTATTTAACATTCAAAATATGAAAATCAATATTCCTGATTAAAGATCACTCTTAATCGATAGGAAATAATTCATTCTAACAGTATTTTCTGGTCCGATGAGTTTATTGTCAACTGGGTAAGAGAAATCTCTATTTCAAAGTATGCTTTTTGTGTATTAAAAAGCAATGTATTTAACATTCAAAATATGAAAATCAATATTCCTGATTAAAGATCACTCTTAATCGATAGGAAATAATTCATTCTAACAGTATTTTCTGGTCCGATGAGTTTATTGTCAACTGGATAAGAGAAATCTCTATTTCAAAGTATGCTTTTTGTGTATTAAAAAGCAATGTATCTAACATTCAAAATATGAAAATCAATATTCCTGATTAAAGATCACTCTTAATCGATAGGAAATAATTCATTCTAACAGTATTTTCTGGTCCGATGAGTTTATTGTCAACTGGGTAAGAGAAATCTCTATTTCAAAGTATGCTTTTTGTGTATTAAAAAGCAATGTATTTAACATTCAAAATATGAAAATCAATATTCCTGATTAAAGATCACTCTTAATCGATAGGAAATAATTCATTCTAACAGTATTTTCTGGTCCGATGAGTTTATTGTCAACTGGGTAAGAGAAATCTCTATTTCAAAGTATGCTTTTTGTGTATTAAAAAGCAATGTATTTAACATTCAAAATATGAAAATCAATATTCCTGATTAAAGATCACTCTTAATCGATAGGAAATAATTCATTCTAACAGTATTTTCTGGTCCGATGAGTTTATTGTCAACTGGGTAAGAGAAATCTCTATTTCAAAGTATGCTTTTTGTGTATTAAAAAGCAATGTATTTAACATTCAAAATATGAAAATCAATATTCCTGATTAAAGATCACTCTTAATCGATAGGAAATAATTCATTCTAACAGTATTTTCTGGTCCGATGAGTTTATTGTCAACTGGGTAAGAGAAATCTCTATTTCAAAGTATGCTTTTTGTGTATTAAAAAGCAATGTATTTAACATTCAAAATATGAAAATCAATATTCCTGATTAAAGATCACTCTTAATCGATAGGAAATAATTCATTCTAACAGTATTTTCTGGTCCGATGAGTTTATTGTCAACTGGGTAAGAGAAATCTCTATTTCAAAGTATGCTTTTTGTGTATTAAAAAGCAATGTATTTAACATTCAAAATATGAAAATCAATATTCCTGATTAAAGATCACTCTTAATCGATAGGAAATAATTCATTCTAACAGTATTTTCTGGTCCGATGAGTTTATTGTCAACTGGGTAAGAGAAATCTCTATTTCAAAGTATGCTTTTTGTGTATTAAAAAGCAATGTATTTAACATTCAAAATATGAAAATCAATATTCCTGATTAAAGATCACTCTTAATCGATAGGAAATAATTCATTCTAACAGTATTTTCTGGTCCGATGAGTTTATTGTCAACTGGGTAAGAGAAATCTCTATTTCAAAGTATGCTTTTTGTGTATTAAAAAGCAATGTATTTAACATTCAAAATATGAAAATCAATATTCCTGATTAAAGATCACTCTTAATCGATAGGAAATAATTCATTCTAACAGTATTTTCTGGTCCGATGAGTTTATTGTCAACTGGGTAAGAGAAATCTCTATTTCAAAGTATGCTTTTTGTGTATTAAAAAGCAATGTATTTAACATTCAAAATATGAAAATCAATATTCCTGATTAAAGATCACTCTTAATCGATAGGAAATAATTCATTCTAACAGTATTTTCTGGTCCGATGAGTTTATTGTCAACTGGGTAAGAGAAATCTCTATTTCAAAGTATGCTTTTTGTGTATTAAAAAGCAATGTATTTAACATTCAAAATATGAAAATCAATATTCCTGATTAAAGATCACTCTTAATCGATAGGAAATAATTCATTCTAACAGTATTTTCTGGTCCGATGAGTTTATTGTCAACTGGGTAAGAGAAATCTCTATTTCAAAGTATGCTTTTTGTGTATTAAAAAGCAATGTATTTAACATTCAAAATATGAAAATCAATATTCCTGATTAAAGATCACTCTTAATCGATAGGAAATAATTCATTCTAACAGTATTTTCTGGTCCGATGAGTTTATTGTCAACTGGGTAAGAGAAATCTCTATTTCAAAGTATGCTTTTTGTGTATTAAAAAGCAATGTATTTAACATTCAAAATATGAAAATCAATATTCCTGATTAAAGATCACTCTTAATCGATAGGAAATAATTCATTCTAACAGTATTTTCTGGTCCGATGAGTTTATTGTCAACTGGGTAAGAGAAATCTCTATTTCAAAGTATGCTTTTTGTGTATTAAAAAGCGATGTATTTAACATTCAAAATATGAAAATCAATATTCCTGATTAAAGATCACTCTTAATCGATAGGAAATAATTCATTCTAACAGTATTTTCTGGTCCGATGAGTTTATTGTCAACTGGGTAAGAGAAATCTCTATTTCAAAGTATGCTTTTTGTGTATTAAAAAGCAATGTATTTAACATTCAAAATATGAAAATCAATATTCCTGATGAAAGATCACTCTTAATCGATAGGAAATAATTCATTCTAACAGTATTTTCTGGTCCGATGAGTTTATTGTCAACTGGGTAAGAGAAATCTCTATTTCAAAGTATGCTTTTTGTGTATTAAAAAGCAATGTATTTAACATTCAAAATATGAAAATCAATATTCCTGATTAAAGATCACTCTTAATCGATAGGAAATAATTCATTCTAACAGTATTTTCTGGTCCGATGAGTTTATTGTCAACTGGGTAAGAGAAATCTCTATTTCAAAGTATGCTTTTTGTGTATTAAAAAGCAATGTATTTAACATTCAAAATATGAAAATCAATATTCCTGATTAAAGATCACTCTTAATCGATAGGAAATAATTCATTCTAACAGTATTTTCTGGTCCGATGAGTTTATTGTCAACTGGGTAAGAGAAATCTCTATTTCAAAGTATGCTTTTTGTGTATTAAAAAGCGATGTATTTAACATTCAAAATATGAAAATCAATATTCCTGATTAAAGATCACTCTTAATCGATAGGAAATAATTCATTCTAACAGTATTTTCTGGTCCGATGAGTTTATTGTCAACTGGGTAAGAGAAATCTCTATTTCAAAGTATGCTTTTTGTGTATTAAAAAGCAATGTATTTAACATTCAAAATATGAAAATCAATATTCCTGATTAAAGATCACTCTTAATCGATAGGAAATAATTCATTCTAACAGTATTTTCTGGTCCGATGAGTTTATTGTCAACTGGGTAAGAGAAATCTCTATTTCAAAGTATGCTTTTTGTGTATTAAAAAGCAATGTATTTAACATTCAAAATATGAAAATCAATATTCCTGATTAAAGATCACTCTTAATCGATAGGAAATAATTCATTCTAACAGTATTTTCTGGTCCGATGAGTTTATTGTCAACTGGGTAAGAGAAATCTCTATTTCAAAGTATGCTTTTTGTGTATTAAAAAGCAATGTATTTAACATTCAAAATATGAAAATCAATATTCCTGATTAAAGATCACTCTTAATCGATAGGAAATAATTCATTCTAACAGTATTTTCTGGTCCGATGAGTTTATTGTCAACTGGGTAAGAGAAATCTCTATTTCAAAGTATGCTTTTTGTGTATTAAAAAGCAATGTATTTAACATTCAAAATATGAAAATCAATATTCCTGATTAAAGATCACTCTTAATCGATAGGAAATAATTCATTCTAACAGTATTTTCTGGTCCGATGAGTTTATTGTCAACTGGGTAAGAGAAATCTCTATTTCAAAGTATGCTTTTTGTGTATTAAAAAGCAATGTATTTAACATTCAAAATATGAAAATCAATATTCCTGATTAAAGATCACTCTTAATCGATAGGAAATAATTCATTCTAACAGTATTTTCTGGTCCGATGAGTTTATTGTCAACTGGGTAAGAGAAATCTCTATTTCAAAGTATGCTTTTTGTGTATTAAAAAGCAATGTATTTAACATTCAAAATATGAAAATCAATATTCCTGATTAAAGATCACTCTTAATCGATAGGAAATAATTCATTCTAACAGTATTTTCTGGTCCGATGAGTTTATTGTCAACTGGGTAAGAGAAATCTCTATTTCAAAGTATGCTTTTTGTGTATTAAAAAGCAATGTATTTAACATTCAAAATATGAAAATCAATATTCCTGATTAAAGATCACTCTTAATCGATAGGAAATAATTCATTCTAACAGTATTTTCTGGTCCGATGAGTTTATTGTCAACTGGGTAAGAGAAATCTCTATTTCAAAGTATGCTTTTTGTGTATTAAAAAGCAATGTATTTAACATTCAAAATATGAAAATCAATATTCCTGATTAAAGATCACTCTTAATCGATAGGAAATAATTCATTCTAACAGTATTTTCTGGTCCGATGAGTTTATTGTCAACTGGGTAAGAGAAATCTCTATTTCAAAGTATGCTTTTTGTGTATTAAAAAGCAATGTATTTAACATTCAAAATATGAAAATCAATATTCCTGATTGAAGATCACTCTTAATCGATAGGAAATAATTCATTCTAACAGTATTTTCTGGTCCGATGAGTTTATTGTCAACTGGGTAAGAGAAATCTCTATTTCAAAGTATGCTTTTTGTGTATTAAAAAGCAATGTATTTAACATTCAAAATATGAAAATCAATATTCCTGATTAAAGATCACTCTTAATCGATAGGAAATAATTCATTCTAACAGTATTTTCTGGTCCGATGAGTTTATTGTCAACTGGGTAAGAGAAATCTCTATTTCAAAGTATGCTTTTTGTGTATTAAAAAGCAATGTATTTAACATTCAAAATATGAAAATCAATATTCCTGATTAAAGATCACTCTTAATCGATAGGAAATAATTCATTCTAACAGTATTTTCTGGTCCGATGAGTTTATTGTCAACTGGATAAGAGAAATCTCTATTTCAAAGTATGCTTTTTGTGTATTAAAAAGCAATGTATCTAACATTCAAAATATGAAAATCAATATTCCTGATTAAAGATCACTCTTAATCGATAGGAAATAATTCATTCTAACAGTATTTTCTGGTCCGATGAGTTTATTGTCAACTGGGTAAGAGAAATCTCTATTTCAAAGTATGCTTTTTGTGTATTAAAAAGCAATGTATTTAACATTCAAAATATGAAAATCAATATTCCTGATTAAAGATCACTCTTAATCGATAGGAAATAATTCATTCTAACAGTATTTTCTGGTCCGATGAGTTTATTGTCAACTGGGTAAGAGAAATCTCTATTTCAAAGTATGCTTTTTGTGTATTAAAAAGCAATGTATTTAACATTCAAAATATGAAAATCAATATTCCTGATTAAAGATCACTCTTAATCGATAGGAAATAATTCATTCTAACAGTATTTTCTGGTCCGATGAGTTTATTGTCAACTGGGTAAGAGAAATCTCTATTTCAAAGTATGCTTTTTGTGTATTAAAAAGCAATGTATTTAACATTCAAAATATGAAAATCAATATTCCTGATTAAAGATCACTCTTAATCGATAGGAAATAATTCATTCTAACAGTATTTTCTGGTCCGATGAGTTTATTGTCAACTGGGTAAGAGAAATCTCTATTTCAAAGTATGCTTTTTGTGTATTAAAAAGCAATGTATTTAACATTCAAAATATGAAAATCAATATTCCTGATTAAAGATCACTCTTAATCGATAGGAAATAATTCATTCTAACAGTATTTTCTGGTCCGATGAGTTTATTGTCAACTGGGTAAGAGAAATCTCTATTTCAAAGTATGCTTTTTGTGTATTAAAAAGCAATGTATTTAACATTCAAAATATGAAAATCAATATTCCTGATTAAAGATCACTCTTAATCGATAGGAAATAATTCATTCTAACAGTATTTTCTGGTCCGATGAGTTTATTGTCAACTGGGTAAGAGAAATCTCTATTTCAAAGTATGCTTTTTGTGTATTAAAAAGCGATGTATTTAACATTCAAAATATGAAAATCAATATTCCTGATTAAAGATCACTCTTAATCGATAGGAAATAATTCATTCTAACAGTATTTTCTGGTCCGATGAGTTTATTGTCAACTGGGTAAGAGAAATCTCTATTTCAAAGTATGCTTTTTGTGTATTAAAAAGCAATGTATTTAACATTCAAAATATGAAAATCAATATTCCTGATTAAAGATCACTCTTAATCGATAGGAAATAATTCATTCTAACAGTATTTTCTGGTCCGATGAGTTTATTGTCAACTGGGTAAGAGAAATCTCTATTTCAAAGTATGCTTTTTGTGTATTAAAAAGCAATGTATTTAACATTCAAAATATGAAAATCAATATTCCTGATTAAAGATCACTCTTAATCGATAGGAAATAATTCATTCTAACAGTATTTTCTGGTCCGATGAGTTTATTGTCAACTGGGTAAGAGAAATCTCTATTTCAAAGTATGCTTTTTGTGTATTAAAAAGCAATGTATTTAACATTCAAAATATGAAAATCAATATTCCTGATTAAAGATCACTCTTAATCGATAGGAAATAATTCATTCTAACAGTATTTTCTGGTCCGATGAGTTTATTGTCAACTGGGTAAGAGAAATCTCTATTTCAAAGTATGCTTTTTGTGTATTAAAAAGCGATGTATTTAACATTCAAAATATGAAAATCAATATTCCTGATTAAAGATCACTCTTAATCGATAGGAAATAATTCATTCTAACAGTATTTTCTGGTCCGATGAGTTTATTGTCAACTGGGTAAGAGAAATCTCTATTTCAAAGTATGCTTTTTGTGTATTAAAAAGCAATGTATTTAACATTCAAAATATGAAAATCAATATTCCTGATTAAAGATCACTCTTAATCGATAGGAAATAATTCATTCTAACAGTATTTTCTGGTCCGATGAGTTTATTGTCAACTGGGTAAGAGAAATCTCTATTTCAAAGTATGCTTTTTGTGTATTAAAAAGCAATGTATTTAACATTCAAAATATGAAAATCAATATTCCTGATTAAAGATCACTCTTAATCGATAGGAAATAATTCATTCTAACAGTATTTTCTGGTCCGATGAGTTTATTGTCAACTGGGTAAGAGAAATCTCTATTTCAAAGTATGCTTTTTGTGTATTAAAAAGCAATGTATTTAACATTCAAAATATGAAAATCAATATTCCTGATTAAAGATCACTCTTAATCGATAGGAAATAATTCATTCTAACAGTATTTTCTGGTCCGATGAGTTTATTGTCAACTGGGTAAGAGAAATCTCTATTTCAAAGTATGCTTTTTGTGTATTAAAAAGCAATGTATTTAACATTCAAAATATGAAAATCAATATTCCTGATTAAAGATCACTCTTAATCGATAGGAAATAATTCATTCTAACAGTATTTTCTGGTCCGATGAGTTTATTGTCAACTGGGTAAGAGAAATCTCTATTTCAAAGTATGCTTTTTGTGTATTAAAAAGCAATGTATTTAACATTCAAAATATGAAAATCAATATTCCTGATTAAAGATCACTCTTAATCGATAGGAAATAATTCATTCTAACAGTATTTTCTGGTCCGATGAGTTTATTGTCAACTGGGTAAGAGAAATCTCTATTTCAAAGTATGCTTTTTGTGTATTAAAAAGCAATGTATTTAACATTCAAAATATGAAAATCAATATTCCTGATTAAAGATCACTCTTAATCGATAGGAAATAATTCATTCTAACAGTATTTTCTGGTCCGATGAGTTTATTGTCAACTGGGTAAGAGAAATCTCTATTTCAAAGTATGCTTTTTGTGTATTAAAAAGCAATGTATTTAACATTCAAAATATGAAAATCAATATTCCTGATTAAAGATCACTCTTAATCGATAGGAAATAATTCATTCTAACAGTATTTTCTGGTCCGATGAGTTTATTGTCAACTGGGTAAGAGAAATCTCTATTTCAAAGTATGCTTTTTGTGTATTAAAAAGCGATGTATTTAACATTCAAAATATGAAAATCAATATTCCTGATTAAAGATCACTCTTAATCGATAGGAAATAATTCATTCTAACAGTATTTTCTGGTCCGATGAGTTTATTGTCAACTGGGTAAGAGAAATCTCTATTTCAAAGTATGCTTTTTGTGTATTAAAAAGCAATGTATTTAACATTCAAAATATGAAAATCAATATTCCTGATTAAAGATCACTCTTAATCGATAGGAAATAATTCATTCTAACAGTATTTTCTGGTCCGATGAGTTTATTGTCAACTGGGTAAGAGAAATCTCTATTTCAAAGTATGCTTTTTGTGTATTAAAAAGCAATGTATTTAACATTCAAAATATGAAAATCAATATTCCTGATTAAAGATCACTCTTAATCGATAGGAAATAATTCATTCTAACAGTATTTTCTGGTCCGATGAGTTTATTGTCAACTGGGTAAGAGAAATCTCTATTTCAAAGTATGCTTTTTGTGTATTAAAAAGCAATGTATTTAACATTCAAAATATGAAAATCAATATTCCTGATTAAAGATCACTCTTAATCGATAGGAAATAATTCATTCTAACAGTATTTTCTGGTCCGATGAGTTTATTGTCAACTGGGTAAGAGAAATCTCTATTTCAAAGTATGCTTTTTGTGTATTAAAAAGCGATGTATTTAACATTCAAAATATGAAAATCAATATTCCTGATTAAAGATCACTCTTAATCGATAGGAAATAATTCATTCTAACAGTATTTTCTGGTCCGATGAGTTTATTGTCAACTGGGTAAGAGAAATCTCTATTTCAAAGTATGCTTTTTGTGTATTAAAAAGCAATGTATTTAACATTCAAAATATGAAAATCAATATTCCTGATTAAAGATCACTCTTAATCGATAGGAAATAATTCATTCTAACAGTATTTTCTGGTCCGATGAGTTTATTGTCAACTGGGTAAGAGAAATCTCTATTTCAAAGTATGCTTTTTGTGTATTAAAAAGCAATGTATTTAACATTCAAAATATGAAAATCAATATTCCTGATTAAAGATCACTCTTAATCGATAGGAAATAATTCATTCTAACAGTATTTTCTGGTCCGATGAGTTTATTGTCAACTGGGTAAGAGAAATCTCTATTTCAAAGTATGCTTTTTGTGTATTAAAAAGCAATGTATTTAACATTCAAAATATGAAAATCAATATTCCTGATTAAAGATCACTCTTAATCGATAGGAAATAATTCATTCTAACAGTATTTTCTGGTCCGATGAGTTTATTGTCAACTGGGTAAGAGAAATCTCTATTTCAAAGTATGCTTTTTGTGTATTAAAAAGCAATGTATTTAACATTCAAAATATGAAAATCAATATTCCTGATTAAAGATCACTCTTAATCGATAGGAAATAATTCATTCTAACAGTATTTTCTGGTCCGATGAGTTTATTGTCAACTGGGTAAGAGAAATCTCTATTTCAAAGTATGCTTTTTGTGTATTAAAAAGCAATGTATTTAACATTCAAAATATGAAAATCAATATTCCTGATTAAAGATCACTCTTAATCGATAGGAAATAATTCATTCTAACAGTATTTTCTGGTCCGATGAGTTTATTGTCAACTGGGTAAGAGAAATCTCTATTTCAAAGTATGCTTTTTGTGTATTAAAAAGCAATGTATTTAACATTCAAAATATGAAAATCAATATTCCTGATTAAAGATCACTCTTAATCGATAGGAAATAATTCATTCTAACAGTATTTTCTGGTCCGATGAGTTTATTGTCAACTGGGTAAGAGAAATCTCTATTTCAAAGTATGCTTTTTGTGTATTAAAAAGCAATGTATTTAACATTCAAAATATGAAAATCAATATTCCTGATTAAAGATCACTCTTAATCGATAGGAAATAATTCATTCTAACAGTATTTTCTGGTCCGATGAGTTTATTGTCAACTGGGTAAGAGAAATCTCTATTTCAAAGTATGCTTTTTGTGTATTAAAAAGCAATGTATTTAACATTCAAAATATGAAAATCAATATTCCTGATTAAAGATCACTCTTAATCGATAGGAAATAATTCATTCTAACAGTATTTTCTGGTCCGATGAGTTTATTGTCAACTGGGTAAGAGAAATCTCTATTTCAAAGTATGCTTTTTGTGTATTAAAAAGCAATGTATTTAACATTCAAAATATGAAAATCAATATTCCTGATTGAAGATCACTCTTAATCGATAGGAAATAATTCATTCTAACAGTATTTTCTGGTCCGATGAGTTTATTGTCAACTGGGTAAGAGAAATCTCTATTTCAAAGTATGCTTTTTGTGTATTAAAAAGCAATGTATTTAACATTCAAAATATGAAAATCAATATTCCTGATTAAAGATCACTCTTAATCGATAGGAAATAATTCATTCTAACAGTATTTTCTGGTCCGATGAGTTTATTGTCAACTGGGTAAGAGAAATCTCTATTTCAAAGTATGCTTTTTGTGTATTAAAAAGCAATGTATTTAACATTCAAAATATGAAAATCAATATTCCTGATTAAAGATCACTCTTAATCGATAGGAAATAATTCATTCTAACAGTATTTTCTGGTCCGATGAGTTTATTGTCAACTGGGTAAGAGAAATCTCTATTTCAAAGTATGCTTTTTGTGTATTAAAAAGCAATGTATTTAACATTCAAAATATGAAAATCAATATTCCTGATTGAAGATCACTCTTAATCGATAGGAAATAATTCATTCTAACAGTATTTTCTGGTCCGATGAGTTTATTGTCAACTGGGTAAGAGAAATCTCTATTTCAAAGTATGCTTTTTGTGTATTAAAAAGCAATGTATTTAACATTCAAAATATGAAAATCAATATTCCTGATTAAAGATCACTCTTAATCGATAGGAAATAATTCATTCTAACAGTATTTTCTGGTCCGATGAGTTTATTGTCAACTGGGTAAGAGAAATCTCTATTTCAAAGTATGCTTTTTGTGTATTAAAAAGCAATGTATTTAACATTCAAAATATGAAAATCAATATTCCTGATTAAAGATCACTCTTAATCGATAGGAAATAATTCATTCTAACAGTATTTTCTGGTCCGATGAGTTTATTGTCAACTGGATAAGAGAAATCTCTATTTCAAAGTATGCTTTTTGTGTATTAAAAAGCAATGTATCTAACATTCAAAATATGAAAATCAATATTCCTGATTAAAGATCACTCTTAATCGATAGGAAATAATTCATTCTAACAGTATTTTCTGGTCCGATGAGTTTATTGTCAACTGGGTAAGAGAAATCTCTATTTCAAAGTATGCTTTTTGTGTATTAAAAAGCAATGTATTTAACATTCAAAATATGAAAATCAATATTCCTGATTAAAGATCACTCTTAATCGATAGGAAATAATTCATTCTAACAGTATTTTCTGGTCCGATGAGTTTATTGTCAACTGGGTAAGAGAAATCTCTATTTCAAAGTATGCTTTTTGTGTATTAAAAAGCAATGTATTTAACATTCAAAATATGAAAATCAATATTCCTGATTAAAGATCACTCTTAATCGATAGGAAATAATTCATTCTAACAGTATTTTCTGGTCCGATGAGTTTATTGTCAACTGGGTAAGAGAAATCTCTATTTCAAAGTATGCTTTTTGTGTATTAAAAAGCAATGTATTTAACATTCAAAATATGAAAATCAATATTCCTGATTAAAGATCACTCTTAATCGATAGGAAATAATTCATTCTAACAGTATTTTCTGGTCCGATGAGTTTATTGTCAACTGGGTAAGAGAAATCTCTATTTCAAAGTATGCTTTTTGTGTATTAAAAAGCAATGTATTTAACATTCAAAATATGAAAATCAATATTCCTGATTAAAGATCACTCTTAATCGATAGGAAATAATTCATTCTAACAGTATTTTCTGGTCCGATGAGTTTATTGTCAACTGGGTAAGAGAAATCTCTATTTCAAAGTATGCTTTTTGTGTATTAAAAAGCAATGTATTTAACATTCAAAATATGAAAATCAATATTCCTGATTAAAGATCACTCTTAATCGATAGGAAATAATTCATTCTAACAGTATTTTCTGGTCCGATGAGTTTATTGTCAACTGGGTAAGAGAAATCTCTATTTCAAAGTATGCTTTTTGTGTATTAAAAAGCAATGTATTTAACATTCAAAATATGAAAATCAATATTCCTGATTAAAGATCACTCTTAATCGATAGGAAATAATTCATTCTAACAGTATTTTCTGGTCCGATGAGTTTATTGTCAACTGGGTAAGAGAAATCTCTATTTCAAAGTATGCTTTTTGTGTATTAAAAAGCAATGTATTTAACATTCAAAATATGAAAATCAATATTCCTGATTAAAGATCACTCTTAATCGATAGGAAATAATTCATTCTAACAGTATTTTCTGGTCCGATGAGTTTATTGTCAACTGGGTAAGAGAAATCTCTATTTCAAAGTATGCTTTTTGTGTATTAAAAAGCAATGTATTTAACATTCAAAATATGAAAATCAATATTCCTGATTAAAGATCACTCTTAATCGATAGGAAATAATTCATTCTAACAGTATTTTCTGGTCCGATGAGTTTATTGTCAACTGGGTAAGAGAAATCTCTATTTCAAAGTATGCTTTTTGTGTATTAAAAAGCAATGTATTTAACATTCAAAATATGAAAATCAATATTCCTGATTAAAGATCACTCTTAATCGATAGGAAATAATTCATTCTAACAGTATTTTCTGGTCCGATGAGTTTATTGTCAACTGGGTAAGAGAAATCTCTATTTCAAAGTATGCTTTTTGTGTATTAAAAAGCAATGTATTTAACATTCAAAATATGAAAATCAATATTCCTGATTAAAGATCACTCTTAATCGATAGGAAATAATTCATTCTAACAGTATTTTCTGGTCCGATGAGTTTATTGTCAACTGGGTAAGAGAAATCTCTATTTCAAAGTATGCTTTTTGTGTATTAAAAAGCAATGTATTTAACATTCAAAATATGAAAATCAATATTCCTGATTAAAGATCACTCTTAATCGATAGGAAATAATTCATTCTAACAGTATTTTCTGGTCCGATGAGTTTATTGTCAACTGGGTAAGAGAAATCTCTATTTCAAAGTATGCTTTTTGTGTATTAAAAAGCAATGTATTTAACATTCAAAATATGAAAATCAATATTCCTGATTAAAGATCACTCTTAATCGATAGGAAATAATTCATTCTAACAGTATTTTCTGGTCCGATGAGTTTATTGTCAACTGGGTAAGAGAAATCTCTATTTCAAAGTATGCTTTTTGTGTATTAAAAAGCGATGTATTTAACATTCAAAATATGAAAATCAATATTCCTGATTAAAGATCACTCTTAATCGATAGGAAATAATTCATTCTAACAGTATTTTCTGGTCCGATGAGTTTATTGTCAACTGGGTAAGAGAAATCTCTATTTCAAAGTATGCTTTTTGTGTATTAAAAAGCAATGTATTTAACATTCAAAATATGAAAATCAATATTCCTGATTAAAGATCACTCTTAATCGATAGGAAATAATTCATTCTAACAGTATTTTCTGGTCCGATGAGTTTATTGTCAACTGGGTAAGAGAAATCTCTATTTCAAAGTATGCTTTTTGTGTATTAAAAAGCAATGTATTTAACATTCAAAATATGAAAATCAATATTCCTGATTAAAGATCACTCTTAATCGATAGGAAATAATTCATTCTAACAGTATTTTCTGGTCCGATGAGTTTATTGTCAACTGGGTAAGAGAAATCTCTATTTCAAAGTATGCTTTTTGTGTATTAAAAAGCAATGTATTTAACATTCAAAATATGAAAATCAATATTCCTGATTAAAGATCACTCTTAATCGATAGGAAATAATTCATTCTAACAGTATTTTCTGGTCCGATGAGTTTATTGTCAACTGGGTAAGAGAAATCTCTATTTCAAAGTATGCTTTTTGTGTATTAAAAAGCAATGTATTTAACATTCAAAATATGAAAATCAATATTCCTGATTAAAGATCACTCTTAATCGATAGGAAATAATTCATTCTAACAGTATTTTCTGGTCCGATGAGTTTATTGTCAACTGGGTAAGAGAAATCTCTATTTCAAAGTATGCTTTTTGTGTATTAAAAAGCAATGTATTTAACATTCAAAATATGAAAATCAATATTCCTGATTAAAGATCACTCTTAATCGATAGGAAATAATTCATTCTAACAGTATTTTCTGGTCCGATGAGTTTATTGTCAACTGGGTAAGAGAAATCTCTATTTCAAAGTATGCTTTTTGTGTATTAAAAAGCAATGTATTTAACATTCAAAATATGAAAATCAATATTCCTGATTAAAGATCACTCTTAATCGATAGGAAATAATTCATTCTAACAGTATTTTCTGGTCCGATGAGTTTATTGTCAACTGGGTAAGAGAAATCTCTATTTCAAAGTATGCTTTTTGTGTATTAAAAAGCAATGTATTTAACATTCAAAATATGAAAATCAATATTCCTGATTAAAGATCACTCTTAATCGATAGGAAATAATTCATTCTAACAGTATTTTCTGGTCCGATGAGTTTATTGTCAACTGGGTAAGAGAAATCTCTATTTCAAAGTATGCTTTTTGTGTATTAAAAAGCAATGTATTTAACATTCAAAATATGAAAATCAATATTCCTGATTAAAGATCACTCTTAATCGATAGGAAATAATTCATTCTAACAGTATTTTCTGGTCCGATGAGTTTATTGTCAACTGGGTAAGAGAAATCTCTATTTCAAAGTATGCTTTTTGTGTATTAAAAAGCAATGTATTTAACATTCAAAATATGAAAATCAATATTCCTGATTAAAGATCACTCTTAATCGATAGGAAATAATTCATTCTAACAGTATTTTCTGGTCCGATGAGTTTATTGTCAACTGGGTAAGAGAAATCTCTATTTCAAAGTATGCTTTTTGTGTATTAAAAAGCAATGTATTTAACATTCAAAATATGAAAATCAATATTCCTGATTAAAGATCACTCTTAATCGATAGGAAATAATTCATTCTAACAGTATTTTCTGGTCCGATGAGTTTATTGTCAACTGGGTAAGAGAAATCTCTATTTCAAAGTATGCTTTTTGTGTATTAAAAAGCAATGTATTTAACATTCAAAATATGAAAATCAATATTCCTGATTAAAGATCACTCTTAATCGATAGGAAATAATTCATTCTAACAGTATTTTCTGGTCCGATGAGTTTATTGTCAACTGGGTAAGAGAAATCTCTATTTCAAAGTATGCTTTTTGTGTATTAAAAAGCAATGTATTTAACATTCAAAATATGAAAATCAATATTCCTGATTAAAGATCACTCTTAATCGATAGGAAATAATTCATTCTAACAGTATTTTCTGGTCCGATGAGTTTATTGTCAACTGGGTAAGAGAAATCTCTATTTCAAAGTATGCTTTTTGTGTATTAAAAAGCAATGTATTTAACATTCAAAATATGAAAATCAATATTCCTGATTAAAGATCACTCTTAATCGATAGGAAATAATTCATTCTAACAGTATTTTCTGGTCCGATGAGTTTATTGTCAACTGGGTAAGAGAAATCTCTATTTCAAAGTATGCTTTTTGTGTATTAAAAAGCAATGTATTTAACATTCAAAATATGAAAATCAATATTCCTGATTAAAGATCACTCTTAATCGATAGGAAATAATTCATTCTAACAGTATTTTCTGGTCCGATGAGTTTATTGTCAACTGGGTAAGAGAAATCTCTATTTCAAAGTATGCTTTTTGTGTATTAAAAAGCAATGTATTTAACATTCAAAATATGAAAATCAATATTCCTGATTAAAGATCACTCTTAATCGATAGGAAATAATTCATTCTAACAGTATTTTCTGGTCCGATGAGTTTATTGTCAACTGGGTAAGAGAAATCTCTATTTCAAAGTATGCTTTTTGTGTATTAAAAAGCAATGTATTTAACATTCAAAATATGAAAATCAATATTCCTGATTAAAGATCACTCTTAATCGATAGGAAATAATTCATTCTAACAGTATTTTCTGGTCCGATGAGTTTATTGTCAACTGGGTAAGAGAAATCTCTATTTCAAAGTATGCTTTTTGTGTATTAAAAAGCAATGTATTTAACATTCAAAATATGAAAATCAATATTCCTGATTAAAGATCACTCTTAATCGATAGGAAATAATTCATTCTAACAGTATTTTCTGGTCCGATGAGTTTATTGTCAACTGGGTAAGAGAAATCTCTATTTCAAAGTATGCTTTTTGTGTATTAAAAAGCAATGTATTTAACATTCAAAATATGAAAATCAATATTCCTGATTAAAGATCACTCTTAATCGATAGGAAATAATTCATTCTAACAGTATTTTCTGGTCCGATGAGTTTATTGTCAACTGGGTAAGAGAAATCTCTATTTCAAAGTATGCTTTTTGTGTATTAAAAAGCAATGTATTTAACATTCAAAATATGAAAATCAATATTCCTGATTAAAGATCACTCTTAATCGATAGGAAATAATTCATTCTAACAGTATTTTCTGGTCCGATGAGTTTATTGTCAACTGGGTAAGAGAAATCTCTATTTCAAAGTATGCTTTTTGTGTATTAAAAAGCGATGTATTTAACATTCAAAATATGAAAATCAATATTCCTGATTAAAGATCACTCTTAATCGATAGGAAATAATTCATTCTAACAGTATTTTCTGGTCCGATGAGTTTATTGTCAACTGGGTAAGAGAAATCTCTATTTCAAAGTATGCTTTTTGTGTATTAAAAAGCAATGTATTTAACATTCAAAATATGAAAATCAATATTCCTGATTAAAGATCACTCTTAATCGATAGGAAATAATTCATTCTAACAGTATTTTCTGGTCCGATGAGTTTATTGTCAACTGGGTAAGAGAAATCTCTATTTCAAAGTATGCTTTTTGTGTATTAAAAAGCAATGTATTTAACATTCAAAATATGAAAATCAATATTCCTGATTAAAGATCACTCTTAATCGATAGGAAATAATTCATTCTAACAGTATTTTCTGGTCCGATGAGTTTATTGTCAACTGGGTAAGAGAAATCTCTATTTCAAAGTATGCTTTTTGTGTATTAAAAAGCAATGTATTTAACATTCAAAATATGAAAATCAATATTCCTGATTAAAGATCACTCTTAATCGATAGGAAATAATTCATTCTAACAGTATTTTCTGGTCCGATGAGTTTATTGTCAACTGGGTAAGAGAAATCTCTATTTCAAAGTATGCTTTTTGTGTATTAAAAAGCGATGTATTTAACATTCAAAATATGAAAATCAATATTCCTGATTAAAGATCACTCTTAATCGATAGGAAATAATTCATTCTAACAGTATTTTCTGGTCCGATGAGTTTATTGTCAACTGGGTAAGAGAAATCTCTATTTCAAAGTATGCTTTTTGTGTATTAAAAAGCAATGTATTTAACATTCAAAATATGAAAATCAATATTCCTGATTAAAGATCACTCTTAATCGATAGGAAATAATTCATTCTAACAGTATTTTCTGGTCCGATGAGTTTATTGTCAACTGGGTAAGAGAAATCTCTATTTCAAAGTATGCTTTTTGTGTATTAAAAAGCAATGTATTTAACATTCAAAATATGAAAATCAATATTCCTGATTAAAGATCACTCTTAATCGATAGGAAATAATTCATTCTAACAGTATTTTCTGGTCCGATGAGTTTATTGTCAACTGGGTAAGAGAAATCTCTATTTCAAAGTATGCTTTTTGTGTATTAAAAAGCAATGTATTTAACATTCAAAATATGAAAATCAATATTCCTGATTAAAGATCACTCTTAATCGATAGGAAATAATTCATTCTAACAGTATTTTCTGGTCCGATGAGTTTATTGTCAACTGGGTAAGAGAAATCTCTATTTCAAAGTATGCTTTTTGTGTATTAAAAAGCAATGTATTTAACATTCAAAATATGAAAATCAATATTCCTGATTAAAGATCACTCTTAATCGATAGGAAATAATTCATTCTAACAGTATTTTCTGGTCCGATGAGTTTATTGTCAACTGGGTAAGAGAAATCTCTATTTCAAAGTATGCTTTTTGTGTATTAAAAAGCAATGTATTTAACATTCAAAATATGAAAATCAATATTCCTGATTAAAGATCACTCTTAATCGATAGGAAATAATTCATTCTAACAGTATTTTCTGGTCCGATGAGTTTATTGTCAACTGGGTAAGAGAAATCTCTATTTCAAAGTATGCTTTTTGTGTATTAAAAAGCAATGTATTTAACATTCAAAATATGAAAATCAATATTCCTGATTAAAGATCACTCTTAATCGATAGGAAATAATTCATTCTAACAGTATTTTCTGGTCCGATGAGTTTATTGTCAACTGGGTAAGAGAAATCTCTATTTCAAAGTATGCTTTTTGTGTATTAAAAAGCGATGTATTTAACATTCAAAATATGAAAATCAATATTCCTGATTAAAGATCACTCTTAATCGATAGGAAATAATTCATTCTAACAGTATTTTCTGGTCCGATGAGTTTATTGTCAACTGGGTAAGAGAAATCTCTATTTCAAAGTATGCTTTTTGTGTATTAAAAAGCAATGTATTTAACATTCAAAATATGAAAATCAATATTCCTGATTGAAGATCACTCTTAATCGATAGGAAATAATTCATTCTAACAGTATTTTCTGGTCCGATGAGTTTATTGTCAACTGGGTAAGAGAAATCTCTATTTCAAAGTATGCTTTTTGTGTATTAAAAAGCAATGTATTTAACATTCAAAATATGAAAATCAATATTCCTGATTAAAGATCACTCTTAATCGATAGGAAATAATTCATTCTAACAGTATTTTCTGGTCCGATGAGTTTATTGTCAACTGGGTAAGAGAAATCTCTATTTCAAAGTATGCTTTTTGTGTATTAAAAAGCAATGTATTTAACATTCAAAATATGAAAATCAATATTCCTGATTAAAGATCACTCTTAATCGATAGGAAATAATTCATTCTAACAGTATTTTCTGGTCCGATGAGTTTATTGTCAACTGGATAAGAGAAATCTCTATTTCAAAGTATGCTTTTTGTGTATTAAAAAGCAATGTATCTAACATTCAAAATATGAAAATCAATATTCCTGATTAAAGATCACTCTTAATCGATAGGAAATAATTCATTCTAACAGTATTTTCTGGTCCGATGAGTTTATTGTCAACTGGGTAAGAGAAATCTCTATTTCAAAGTATGCTTTTTGTGTATTAAAAAGCAATGTATTTAACATTCAAAATATGAAAATCAATATTCCTGATTAAAGATCACTCTTAATCGATAGGAAATAATTCATTCTAACAGTATTTTCTGGTCCGATGAGTTTATTGTCAACTGGGTAAGAGAAATCTCTATTTCAAAGTATGCTTTTTGTGTATTAAAAAGCAATGTATTTAACATTCAAAATATGAAAATCAATATTCCTGATTAAAGATCACTCTTAATCGATAGGAAATAATTCATTCTAACAGTATTTTCTGGTCCGATGAGTTTATTGTCAACTGGGTAAGAGAAATCTCTATTTCAAAGTATGCTTTTTGTGTATTAAAAAGCAATGTATTTAACATTCAAAATATGAAAATCAATATTCCTGATTAAAGATCACTCTTAATCGATAGGAAATAATTCATTCTAACAGTATTTTCTGGTCCGATGAGTTTATTGTCAACTGGGTAAGAGAAATCTCTATTTCAAAGTATGCTTTTTGTGTATTAAAAAGCAATGTATTTAACATTCAAAATATGAAAATCAATATTCCTGATTAAAGATCACTCTTAATCGATAGGAAATAATTCATTCTAACAGTATTTTCTGGTCCGATGAGTTTATTGTCAACTGGATAAGAGAAATCTCTATTTCAAAGTATGCTTTTTGTGTATTAAAAAGCAATGTATCTAACATTCAAAATATGAAAATCAATATTCCTGATTAAAGATCACTCTTAATCGATAGGAAATAATTCATTCTAACAGTATTTTCTGGTCCGATGAGTTTATTGTCAACTGGGTAAGAGAAATCTCTATTTCAAAGTATGCTTTTTGTGTATTAAAAAGCAATGTATTTAACATTCAAAATATGAAAATCAATATTCCTGATTAAAGATCACTCTTAATCGATAGGAAATAATTCATTCTAACAGTATTTTCTGGTCCGATGAGTTTATTGTCAACTGGGTAAGAGAAATCTCTATTTCAGAGTATGCTTTTTGTGTATTAAAAAGCAATGTATTTAACATTCAAAATATGAAAATCAATATTCCTGATTAAAGATCACTCTTAATCGATAGAAAATAATTCATTCTAACAGTATTTTCTGGTCCGATGAGTTTATTGTCAACTGGGTAAGAGAAATCTCTATTTCAAAGTATGCTTTTTGTGTATTAAAAAGCAATGTATTTAACATTCAAAATATGAAAATCAATATTCCTGATTAAAGATCACTCTTAATCGATAGGAAATAATTCATTCTAACAGTATTTTCTGGTCCGATGAGTTTATTGTCAACTGGGTAAGAGAAATCTCTATTTCAAAGTATGCTTTTTGTGTATTAAAAAGCAATGTATTTAACATTCAAAATATGAAAATCAATATTCCTGATTAAAGATCACTCTTAATCGATAGGAAATAATTCATTCTAACAGTATTTTCTGGTCCGATGAGTTTATTGTCAACTGGATAAGAGAAATCTCTATTTCAAAGTATGCTTTTTGTGTATTAAAAAGCAATGTATCTAACATTCAAAATATGAAAATCAATATTCCTGATTAAAGATCACTCTTAATCGATAGGAAATAATTCATTCTAACAGTATTTTCTGGTCCGATGAGTTTATTGTCAACTGGGTAAGAGAAATCTCTATTTCAAAGTATGCTTTTTGTGTATTAAAAAGCAATGTATTTAACATTCAAAATATGAAAATCAATATTCCTGATTAAAGATCACTCTTAATCGATAGGAAATAATTCATTCTAACAGTATTTTCTGGTCCGATGAGTTTATTGTCAACTGGGTAAGAGAAATCTCTATTTCAAAGTATGCTTTTTGTGTATTAAAAAGCAATGTATTTAACATTCAAAATATGAAAATCAATATTCCTGATTAAAGATCACTCTTAATCGATAGGAAATAATTCATTCTAACAGTATTTTCTGGTCCGATGAGTTTATTGTCAACTGGGTAAGAGAAATCTCTATTTCAAAGTATGCTTTTTGTGTATTAAAAAGCAATGTATTTAACATTCAAAATATGAAAATCAATATTCCTGATTAAAGATCACTCTTAATCGATAGGAAATAATTCATTCTAACAGTATTTTCTGGTCCGATGAGTTTATTGTCAACTGGATAAGAGAAATCTCTATTTCAAAGTATGCTTTTTGTGTATTAAAAAGCAATGTATCTAACATTCAAAATATGAAAATCAATATTCCTGATTAAAGATCACTCTTAATCGATAGGAAATAATTCATTCTAACAGTATTTTCTGGTCCGATGAGTTTATTGTCAACTGGGTAAGAGAAATCTCTATTTCAAAGTATGCTTTTTGTGTATTAAAAAGCAATGTATTTAACATTCAAAATATGAAAATCAATATTCCTGATTAAAGATCACTCTTAATCGATAGGAAATAATTCATTCTAACAGTATTTTCTGGTCCGATGAGTTTATTGTCAACTGGGTAAGAGAAATCTCTATTTCAAAGTATGCTTTTTGTGTATTAAAAAGCAATGTATTTAACATTCAAAATATGAAAATCAATATTCCTGATTAAAGATCACTCTTAATCGATAGGAAATAATTCATTCTAACAGTATTTTCTGGTCCGATGAGTTTATTGTCAACTGGGTAAGAGAAATCTCTATTTCAAAGTATGCTTTTTGTGTATTAAAAAGCAATGTATTTAACATTCAAAATATGAAAATCAATATTCCTGATTAAAGATCACTCTTAATCGATAGGAAATAATTCATTCTAACAGTATTTTCTGGTCCGATGAGTTTATTGTCAACTGGGTAAGAGAAATCTCTATTTCAAAGTATGCTTTTTGTGTATTAAAAAGCAATGTATTTAACATTCAAAATATGAAAATCAATATTCCTGATTAAAGATCACTCTTAATCGATAGGAAATAATTCATTCTAACAGTATTTTCTGGTCCGATGAGTTTATTGTCAACTGGGTAAGAGAAATCTCTATTTCAAAGTATGCTTTTTGTGTATTAAAAAGCAATGTATTTAACATTCAAAATATGAAAATCAATATTCCTGATTAAAGATCACTCTTAATCGATAGGAAATAATTCATTCTAACAGTATTTTCTGGTCCGATGAGTTTATTGTCAACTGGGTAAGAGAAATCTCTATTTCAAAGTATGCTTTTTGTGTATTAAAAAGCAATGTATTTAACATTCAAAATATGAAAATCAATATTCCTGATTAAAGATCACTCTTAATCGATAGGAAATAATTCATTCTAACAGTATTTTCTGGTCCGATGAGTTTATTGTCAACTGGGTAAGAGAAATCTCTATTTCAAAGTATGCTTTTTGTGTATTAAAAAGCGATGTATTTAACATTCAAAATATGAAAATCAATATTCCTGATTAAAGATCACTCTTAATCGATAGGAAATAATTCATTCTAACAGTATTTTCTGGTCCGATGAGTTTATTGTCAACTGGGTAAGAGAAATCTCTATTTCAAAGTATGCTTTTTGTGTATTAAAAAGCAATGTATTTAACATTCAAAATATGAAAATCAATATTCCTGATTAAAGATCACTCTTAATCGATAGGAAATAATTCATTCTAACAGTATTTTCTGGTCCGATGAGTTTATTGTCAACTGGGTAAGAGAAATCTCTATTTCAAAGTATGCTTTTTGTGTATTAAAAAGCAATGTATTTAACATTCAAAATATGAAAATCAATATTCCTGATTAAAGATCACTCTTAATCGATAGGAAATAATTCATTCTAACAGTATTTTCTGGTCCGATGAGTTTATTGTCAACTGGGTAAGAGAAATCTCTATTTCAAAGTATGCTTTTTGTGTATTAAAAAGCAATGTATTTAACATTCAAAATATGAAAATCAATATTCCTGATTAAAGATCACTCTTAATCGATAGGAAATAATTCATTCTAACAGTATTTTCTGGTCCGATGAGTTTATTGTCAACTGGGTAAGAGAAATCTCTATTTCAAAGTATGCTTTTTGTGTATTAAAAAGCAATGTATTTAACATTCAAAATATGAAAATCAATATTCCTGATTAAAGATCACTCTTAATCGATAGGAAATAATTCATTCTAACAGTATTTTCTGGTCCGATGAGTTTATTGTCAACTGGGTAAGAGAAATCTCTATTTCAAAGTATGCTTTTTGTGTATTAAAAAGCAATGTATTTAACATTCAAAATATGAAAATCAATATTCCTGATTAAAGATCACTCTTAATCGATAGGAAATAATTCATTCTAACAGTATTTTCTGATCCGATGAGTTTATTGTCAACTGGGTAAGAGAAATCTCTATTTCAAAGTATGCTTTTTGTGTATTAAAAAGCAATGTATTTAACATTCAAAATATGAAAATCAATATTCCTGATTAAAGATCACTCTTAATCGATAGGAAATAATTCATTCTAACAGTATTTTCTGGTCCGATGAGTTTATTGTCAACTGGGTAAGAGAAATCTCTATTTCAAAGTATGCTTTTTGTGTATTAAAAAGCAATGTATTTAACATTCAAAATATGAAAATCAATATTCCTGATTAAAGATCACTCTTAATCGATAGGAAATAATTCATTCTAACAGTATTTTCTGGTCCGATGAGTTTATTGTCAACTGGGTAAGAGAAATCTCTATTTCAAAGTATGCTTTTTGTGTATTAAAAAGCGATGTATTTAACATTCAAAATATGAAAATCAATATTCCTGATTAAAGATCACTCTTAATCGATAGGAAATAATTCATTCTAACAGTATTTTCTGGTCCGATGAGTTTATTGTCAACTGGGTAAGAGAAATCTCTATTTCAAAGTATGCTTTTTGTGTATTAAAAAGCAATGTATTTAACATTCAAAATATGAAAATCAATATTCCTGATTAAAGATCACTCTTAATCGATAGGAAATAATTCATTCTAACAGTATTTTCTGGTCCGATGAGTTTATTGTCAACTGGGTAAGAGAAATCTCTATTTCAAAGTATGCTTTTTGTGTATTAAAAAGCAATGTATTTAACATTCAAAATATGAAAATCAATATTCCTGATTAAAGATCACTCTTAATCGATAGGAAATAATTCATTCTAACAGTATTTTCTGGTCCGATGAGTTTATTGTCAACTGGATAAGAGAAATCTCTATTTCAAAGTATGCTTTTTGTGTATTAAAAAGCAATGTATCTAACATTCAAAATATGAAAATCAATATTCCTGATTAAAGATCACTCTTAATCGATAGGAAATAATTCATTCTAACAGTATTTTCTGGTCCGATGAGTTTATTGTCAACTGGGTAAGAGAAATCTCTATTTCAAAGTATGCTTTTTGTGTATTAAAAAGCAATGTATTTAACATTCAAAATATGAAAATCAATATTCCTGATTAAAGATCACTCTTAATCGATAGGAAATAATTCATTCTAACAGTATTTTCTGGTCCGATGAGTTTATTGTCAACTGGGTAAGAGAAATCTCTATTTCAAAGTATGCTTTTTGTGTATTAAAAAGCAATGTATTTAACATTCAAAATATGAAAATCAATATTCCTGATTAAAGATCACTCTTAATCGATAGGAAATAATTCATTCTAACAGTATTTTCTGGTCCGATGAGTTTATTGTCAACTGGGTAAGAGAAATCTCTATTTCAAAGTATGCTTTTTGTGTATTAAAAAGCAATGTATTTAACATTCAAAATATGAAAATCAATATTCCTGATTAAAGATCACTCTTAATCGATAGGAAATAATTCATTCTAACAGTATTTTCTGGTCCGATGAGTTTATTGTCAACTGGGTAAGAGAAATCTCTATTTCAAAGTATGCTTTTTGTGTATTGAAAAGCAATGTATTTAACATTCAAAATATGAAAATCAATATTCCTGATTAAAGATCACTCTTAATCGATAGGAAATAATTCATTCTAACAGTATTTTCTGGTCCGATGAGTTTATTGTCAACTGGGTAAGAGAAATCTCTATTTCAAAGTATGCTTTTTGTGTATTAAAAAGCAATGTATTTAACATTCAAAATATGAAAATCAATATTCCTGATTAAAGATCACTCTTAATCGATAGGAAATAATTCATTCTAACAGTATTTTCTGGTCCGATGAGTTTATTGTCAACTGGGTAAGAGAAATCTCTATTTCAAAGTATGCTTTTTGTGTATTAAAAAGCAATGTATTTAACATTCAAAATATGAAAATCAATATTCCTGATTAAAGATCACTCTTAATCGATAGGAAATAATTCATTCTAACAGTATTTTCTGGTCCGATGAGTTTATTGTCAACTGGATAAGAGAAATCTCTATTTCAAAGTATGCTTTTTGTGTATTAAAAAGCAATGTATCTAACATTCAAAATATGAAAATCAATATTCCTGATTAAAGATCACTCTTAATCGATAGGAAATAATTCATTCTAACAGTATTTTCTGGTCCGATGAGTTTATTGTCAACTGGGTAAGAGAAATCTCTATTTCAAAGTATGCTTTTTGTGTATTAAAAAGCAATGTATTTAACATTCAAAATATGAAAATCAATATTCCTGATTAAAGATCACTCTTAATCGATAGGAAATAATTCATTCTAACAGTATTTTCTGGTCCGATGAGTTTATTGTCAACTGGATAAGAGAAATCTCTATTTCAAAGTATGCTTTTTGTGTATTAAAAAGCAATGTATCTAACATTCAAAATATGAAAATCAATATTTCTGATTAAAGATCACTCTTAATCGATAGGAAATAATTCATTCTAACAGTATTTTCTGGTCCGATGAGTTTATTGTCAACTGGGTAAGAGAAATCTCTATTTCAAAGTATGCTTTTTGTGTATTAAAAAGCAATGTATTTAACATTCAAAATATGAAAATCAATATTCCTGATTAAAGATCACTCTTAATCGATAGGAAATAATTCATTCTAACAGTATTTTCTGGTCCGATGAGTTTATTGTCAACTGGATAAGAGAAATCTCTATTTCAAAGTATGCTTTTTGTGTATTAAAAAGCAATGTATCTAACATTCAAAATATGAAAATCAATATTCCTGATTAAAGATCACTCTTAATCGATAGGAAATAATTCATTCTAACAGTATTTTCTGGTCCGATGAGTTTATTGTCAACTGGGTAAGAGAAATCTCTATTTCAAAGTATGCTTTTTGTGTATTAAAAAGCAATGTATTTAACATTCAAAATATGAAAATCAATATTCCTGATTAAAGATCACTCTTAATCGATAGGAAATAATTCATTCTAACAGTATTTTCTGGTCCGATGAGTTTATTGTCAACTGGATAAGAGAAATCTCTATTTCAAAGTATGCTTTTTGTGTATTAAAAAGCAATGTATCTAACATTCAAAATATGAAAATCAATATTCCTGATTAAAGATCACTCTTAATCGATAGGAAATAATTCATTCTAACAGTATTTTCTGGTCCGATGAGTTTATTGTCAACTGGGTAAGAGAAATCTCTATTTCAAAGTATGCTTTTTGTGTATTAAAAAGCAATGTATTTAACATTCAAAATATGAAAATCAATATTCCTGATTAAAGATCACTCTTAATCGATAGGAAATAATTCATTCTAACAGTATTTTCTGGTCCGATGAGTTTATTGTCAACTGGGTAAGAGAAATCTCTATTTCAAAGTATGCTTTTTGTGTATTAAAAAGCAATGTATTTAACATTCAAAATATGAAAATCAATATTCCTGATTAAAGATCACTCTTAATCGATAGGAAATAATTCATTCTAACAGTATTTTCTGGTCCGATGAGTTTATTGTCAACTGGGTAAGAGAAATCTCTATTTCAAAGTATGCTTTTTGTGTATTAAAAAGCAATGTATTTAACATTCAAAATATGAAAATCAATATTCCTGATTAAAGATCACTCTTAATCGATAGGAAATAATTCATTCTAACAGTATTTTCTGGTCCGATGAGTTTATTGTCAACTGGGTAAGAGAAATCTCTATTTCAAAGTATGCTTTTTGTGTATTAAAAAGCAATGTATTTAACATTCAAAATATGAAAATCAATATTCCTGATTAAAGATCACTCTTAATCGATAGGAAATAATTCATTCTAACAGTATTTTCTGGTCCGATGAGTTTATTGTCAACTGGGTAAGAGAAATCTCTATTTCAAAGTATTCTTTTTGTGTATTAAAAAGCAATGTATTTAACATTCAAAATATGAAAATCAATATTCCTGATTAAAGATCACTCTTAATCGATAGGAAATAATTCATTCTAACAGTATTTTCTGGTCCGATGAGTTTATTGTCAACTGGGTAAGAGAAATCTCTATTTCAAAGTATGCTTTTTGTGTATTAAAAAGCAATGTATTTAACATTCAAAATATGAAAATCAATATTCCTGATTAAAGATCACTCTTAATCGATAGGAAATAATTCATTCTAACAGTATTTTCTGGTCCGATGAGTTTATTGTCAACTGGATAAGAGAAATCTCTATTTCAAAGTATGCTTTTTGTGTATTAAAAAGCAATGTATCTAACATTCAAAATATGAAAATCAATATTCCTGATTAAAGATCACTCTTAATCGATAGGAAATAATTCATTCTAACAGTATTTTCTGGTCCGATGAGTTTATTGTCAACTGGGTAAGAGAAATCTCTATTTCAAAGTATGCTTTTTGTGTATTAAAAAGCAATGTATTTAACATTCAAAATATGAAAATCAATATTCCTGATTAAAGATCACTCTTAATCGATAGGAAATAATTCATTCTAACAGTATTTTCTGGTCCGATGAGTTTATTGTCAACTGGATAAGAGAAATCTCTATTTCAAAGTATGCTTTTTGTGTATTAAAAAGCAATGTATCTAACATTCAAAATATGAAAATCAATATTCCTGATTGAAGATCACTCTTAATCGATAGGAAATAATTCATTCTAACAGTATTTTCTGGTCCGATGAGTTTATTGTCAACTGGGTAAGAGAAATCTCTATTTCAAAGTATGCTTTTTGTGTATTAAAAAGCAATGTATTTAACATTCAAAATATGAAAATCAATATTCCTGATTAAAGATCACTCTTAATCGATAGGAAATAATTCATTCTAACAGTATTTTCTGGTCCGATGAGTTTATTGTCAACTGGATAAGAGAAATCTCTATTTCAAAGTATGCTTTTTGTGTATTAAAAAGCAATGTATCTAACATTCAAAATATGAAAATCAATATTCCTGATTAAAGATCACTCTTAATCGATAGGAAATAATTCATTCTAACAGTATTTTCTGGTCCGATGAGTTTATTGTCAACTGGGTAAGAGAAATCTCTATTTCAAAGTATGCTTTTTGTGTATTAAAAAGCAATGTATTTAACATTCAAAATATGAAAATCAATATTCCTGATTAAAGATCACTCTTAATCGATAGGAAATAATTCATTCTAACAGTATTTTCTGGTCCGATGAGTTTATTGTCAACTGGATAAGAGAAATCTCTATTTCAAAGTATGCTTTTTGTGTATTGAAAAGCAATGTATCTAACATTCAAAATATGAAAATCAATATTCCTGATTAAAGATCACTCTTAATCGATAGGAAATAATTCATTCTAACAGTATTTTCTGGTCCGATGAGTTTATTGTCAACTGGGTAAGAGAAATCTCTATTTCAAAGTATGCTTTTTGTGTATTAAAAAGCAATGTATTTAACATTCAAAATATGAAAATCAATATTCCTGATTAAAGATCACTCTTAATCGATAGGAAATAATTCATTCTAACAGTATTTTCTGGTCCGATGAGTTTATTGTCAACTGGATAAGAGAAATCTCTATTTCAAAGTATGCTTTTTGTGTATTGAAAAGCAATGTATCTAACATTCAAAATATGAAAATCAATATTCCTGATTAAAGATCACTCTTAATCGATAGGAAATAATTCATTCTAACAGTATTTTCTGGTCCGATGAGTTTATTGTCAACTGGATAAGAGAAATCTCTATTTCAAAGTATGCTTTTTGTGTATTAAAAAGCAATGTATTTAACATTCAAAATATGAAAATCAATATTCCTGATTAAAGATCACTCTTAATCGATAGGAAATAATTCATTCTAACAGTATTTTCTGGTCCGATGAGTTTATTGTCAACTGGATAAGAGAAATCTCTATTTCAAAGTATGCTTTTTGTGTATTGAAAAGCAATGTATCTAACATTCAAAATATGAAAATCAATATTCCTGATTAAAGATCACTCTTAATCGATAGGAAATAATTCATTCTAACAGTATTTTCTGGTCCGATGAGTTTATTGTCAACTGGATAAGAGAAATCTCTATTTCAAAGTATGCTTTTTGTGTATTAAAAAGCAATGTATCTAACATTCAAAATATGAAAATCAATATTCCTGATTAAAGATCACTCTTAATCGATAGGAAATAATTCATTCTAACAGTATTTTCTGGTCCGATGAGTTTATTGTCAACTGGGTAAGAGAAATCTCTATTTCAAAGTATGCTTTTTGTGTATTAAAAAGCAATGTATTTAACATTCAAAATATGAAAATCAATATTCCTGATTAAAGATCACTCTTAATCGATAGGAAATAATTCATTCTAACAGTATTTTCTGGTCCGATGAGTTTATTGTCAACTGGATAAGAGAAATCTCTATTTCAAAGTATGCTTTTTGTGTATTAAAAAGCAATGTATCTAACATTCAAAATATGAAAATCAATATTCCTGATTAAAGATCACTCTTAATCGATAGGAAATAATTCATTCTAACAGTATTTTCTGGTCCGATGAGTTTATTGTCAACTGGGTAAGAGAAATCTCTATTTCAAAGTATGCTTTTTGTGTATTAAAAAGCAATGTATTTAACATTCAAAATATGAAAATCAATATTCCTGATTAAAGATCACTCTTAATCGATAGGAAATAATTCATTCTAACAGTATTTTCTGGTCCGATGAGTTTATTGTCAACTGGATAAGAGAAATCTCTATTTCAAAGTATGCTTTTTGTGTATTAAAAAGCAATGTATCTAACATTCAAAATATGAAAATCAATATTCCTGATTAAAGATCACTCTTAATCGATAGGAAATAATTCATTCTAACAGTATTTTCTGGTCCGATGAGTTTATTGTCAACTGGGTAAGAGAAATCTCTATTTCAAAGTATGCTTTTTGTGTATTAAAAAGCAATGTATTTAACATTCAAAATATGAAAATCAATATTCCTGATTAAAGATCACTCTTAATCGATAGGAAATAATTCATTCTAACAGTATTTTCTGGTCCGATGAGTTTATTGTCAACTGGATAAGAGAAATCTCTATTTCAAAGTATGCTTTTTGTGTATTGAAAAGCAATGTATCTAACATTCAAAATATGAAAATCAATATTCCTGATTAAAGATCACTCTTAATCGATAGGAAATAATTCATTCTAACAGTATTTTCTGGTCCGATGAGTTTATTGTCAACTGGGTAAGAGAAATCTCTATTTCAAAGTATGCTTTTTGTGTATTAAAAAGCAATGTATTTAACATTCAAAATATGAAAATCAATATTCCTGATTAAAGATCACTCTTAATCGATAGGAAATAATTCATTCTAACAGTATTTTCTGGTCCGATGAGTTTATTGTCAACTGGATAAGAGAAATCTCTATTTCAAAGTATGCTTTTTGTGTATTAAAAAGCAATGTATCTAACATTCAAAATATGAAAATCAATATTCCTGATTAAAGATCACTCTTAATCGATAGGAAATAATTCATTCTAACAGTATTTTCTGGTCCGATGAGTTTATTGTCAACTGGGTAAGAGAAATCTCTATTTCAAAGTATGCTTTTTGTGTATTAAAAAGCAATGTATTTAACATTCAAAATATGAAAATCAATATTCCTGATTAAAGATCACTCTTAATCGATAGGAAATAATTCATTCTAACAGTATTTTCTGGTCCGATGAGTTTATTGTCAACTGGATAAGAGAAATCTCTATTTCAAAGTATGCTTTTTGTGTATTAAAAAGCAATGTATCTAACATTCAAAATATGAAAATCAATATTCCTGATTAAAGATCACTCTTAATCGATAGGAAATAATTCATTCTAACAGTATTTTCTGGTCCGATGAGTTTATTGTCAACTGGGTAAGAGAAATCTCTATTTCAAAGTATGCTTTTTGTGTATTAAAAAGCAATGTATTTAACATTCAAAATATGAAAATCAATATTCCTGATTAAAGATCACTCTTAATCGATAGGAAATAATTCATTCTAACAGTATTTTCTGGTCCGATGAGTTTATTGTCAACTGGATAAGAGAAATCTCTATTTCAAAGTATGCTTTTTGTGTATTAAAAAGCAATGTATCTAACATTCAAAATATGAAAATCAATATTCCTGATTAAAGATCACTCTTAATCGATAGGAAATAATTCATTCTAACAGTATTTTCTGGTCCGATGAGTTTATTGTCAACTGGGTAAGAGAAATCTCTATTTCAAAGTATGCTTTTTGTGTATTAAAAAGCAATGTATTTAACATTCAAAATATGAAAATCAATATTCCTGATTAAAGATCACTCTTAATCGATAGGAAATAATTCATTCTAACAGTATTTTCTGGTCCGATGAGTTTATTGTCAACTGGATAAGAGAAATCTCTATTTCAAAGTATGCTTTTTGTGTATTAAAAAGCAATGTATCTAACATTCAAAATATGAAAATCAATATTCCTGATTAAAGATCACTCTTAATCGATAGGAAATAATTCATTCTAACAGTATTTTCTGGTCCGATGAGTTTATTGTCAACTGGGTAAGAGAAATCTCTATTTCAAAGTATGCTTTTTGTGTATTAAAAAGCAATGTATTTAACATTCAAAATATGAAAATCAATATTCCTGATTAAAGATCACTCTTAATCGATAGGAAATAATTCATTCTAACAGTATTTTCTGGTCCGATGAGTTTATTGTCAACTGGATAAGAGAAATCTCTATTTCAAAGTATGCTTTTTGTGTATTAAAAAGCAATGTATCTAACATTCAAAATATGAAAATCAATATTCCTGATTAAAGATCACTCTTAATCGATAGGAAATAATTCATTCTAACAGTATTTTCTGGTCCGATGAGTTTATTGTCAACTGGGTAAGAGAAATCTCTATTTCAAAGTATGCTTTTTGTGTATTAAAAAGCAATGTATTTAACATTCAAAATATGAAAATCAATATTCCTGATTAAAGATCACTCTTAATCGATAGGAAATAATTCATTCTAACAGTATTTTCTGGTCCGATGAGTTTATTGTCAACTGGATAAGAGAAATCTCTATTTCAAAGTATGCTTTTTGTGTATTAAAAAGCAATGTATCTAACATTCAAAATATGAAAATCAATATTCCTGATTAAAGATCACTCTTAATCGATAGGAAATAATTCATTCTAACAGTATTTTCTGGTCCGATGAGTTTATTGTCAACTGGGTAAGAGAAATCTCTATTTCAAAGTATGCTTTTTGTGTATTAAAAAGCAATGTATTTAACATTCAAAATATGAAAATCAATATTCCTGATTAAAGATCACTCTTAATCGATAGGAAATAATTCATTCTAACAGTATTTTCTGGTCCGATGAGTTTATTGTCAACTGGGTAAGAGAAATCTCTATTTCAAAGTATGCTTTTTGTGTATTAAAAAGCAATGTATTTAACATTCAAAATATGAAAATCAATATTCCTGATTAAAGATCACTCTTAATCGATAGGAAATAATTCATTCTAACAGTATTTTCTGGTCCGATGAGTTTATTGTCAACTGGGTAAGAGAAATCTCTATTTCAAAGTATGCTTTTTGTGTATTAAAAAGCAATGTATTTAACATTCAAAATATGAAAATCAATATTCCTGATTAAAGATCACTCTTAATCGATAGGAAATAATTCATTCTAACAGTATTTTCTGGTCCGATGAGTTTATTGTCAACTGGGTAAGAGAAATCTCTATTTCAAAGTATGCTTTTTGTGTATTGAAAAGCAATGTATTTAACATTCAAAATATGAAAATCAATATTCCTGATTAAAGATCACTCTTAATCGATAGGAAATAATTCATTCTAACAGTATTTTCTGGTCCGATGAGTTTATTGTCAACTGGGTAAGAGAAATCTCTATTTCAAAGTATGCTTTTTGTGTATTAAAAAGCAATGTATTTAACATTCAAAATATGAAAATCAATATTCCTGATTAAAGATCACTCTTAATCGATAGGAAATAATTCATTCTAACAGTATTTTCTGGTCCGATGAGTTTATTGTCAACTGGGTAAGAGAAATCTCTATTTCAAAGTATGCTTTTTGTGTATTAAAAAGCAATGTATTTAACATTCAAAATATGAAAATCAATATTCCTGATTAAAGATCACTCTTAATCGATAGGAAATAATTCATTCTAACAGTATTTTCTGGTCCGATGAGTTTATTGTCAACTGGATAAGAGAAATCTCTATTTCAAAGTATGCTTTTTGTGTATTAAAAAGCAATGTATCTAACATTCAAAATATGAAAATCAATATTCCTGATTAAAGATCACTCTTAATCGATAGGAAATAATTCATTCTAACAGTATTTTCTGGTCCGATGAGTTTATTGTCAACTGGGTAAGAGAAATCTCTATTTCAAAGTATGCTTTTTGTGTATTAAAAAGCAATGTATTCAACATTCAAAATATGAAAATCAATATTCCTGATTAAAGATCACTCTTAATCGATAGGAAATAATTCATTCTAACAGTATTTTCTGGTCCGATGAGTTTATTGTCAACTGGATAAGAGAAATCTCTATTTCAAAGTATGCTTTTTGTGTATTAAAAAGCAATGTATCTAACATTCAAAATATGAAAATCAATATTTCTGATTAAAGATCACTCTTAATCGATAGGAAATAATTCATTCTAACAGTATTTTCTGGTCCGATGAGTTTATTGTCAACTGGGTAAGAGAAATCTCTATTTCAAAGTATGCTTTTTGTGTATTAAAAAGCAATGTATTTAACATTCAAAATATGAAAATCAATATTCCTGATTAAAGATCACTCTTAATCGATAGGAAATAATTCATTCTAACAGTATTTTCTGGTCCGATGAGTTTATTGTCAACTGGATAAGAGAAATCTCTATTTCAAAGTATGCTTTTTGTGTATTAAAAAGCAATGTATCTAACATTCAAAATATGAAAATCAATATTCCTGATTAAAGATCACTCTTAATCGATAGGAAATAATTCATTCTAACAGTATTTTCTGGTCCGATGAGTTTATTGTCAACTGGGTAAGAGAAATCTCTATTTCAAAGTATGTTTTTTGTGTATTAAAAAGCAATGTATTTAACATTCAAAATATGAAAATCAATATTCCTGATTAAAGATCACTCTTAATCGATAGGAAATAATTCATTCTAACAGTATTTTCTGGTCCGATGAGTTTATTGTCAACTGGATAAGAGAAATCTCTATTTCAAAGTATGCTTTTTGTGTATTAAAAAGCAATGTATCTAACATTCAAAATATGAAAATCAATATTCCTGATTAAAGATCACTCTTAATCGATAGGAAATAATTCATTCTAACAGTATTTTCTGGTCCGATGAGTTTATTGTCAACTGGGTAAGAGAAATCTCTATTTCAAAGTATGCTTTTTGTGTATTAAAAAGCAATGTATTTAACATTCAAAATATGAAAATCAATATTCCTGATTAAAGATCACTCTTAATCGATAGGAAATAATTCATTCTAACAGTATTTTCTGGTCCGATGAGTTTATTGTCAACTGGGTAAGAGAAATCTCTATTTCAAAGTATGCTTTTTGTGTATTAAAAAGCAATGTATTTAACATTCAAAATATGAAAATCAATATTCCTGATTAAAGATCACTCTTAATCGATAGGAAATAATTCATTCTAACAGTATTTTCTGGTCCGATGAGTTTATTGTCAACTGGGTAAGAGAAATCTCTATTTCAAAGTATGCTTTTTGTGTATTAAAAAGCAATGTATTTAACATTCAAAATATGAAAATCAATATTCCTGATTAAAGATCACTCTTAATCGATAGGAAATAATTCATTCTAACAGTATTTTCTGGTCCGATGAGTTTATTGTCAACTGGGTAAGAGAAATCTCTATTTCAAAGTATGCTTTTTGTGTATTAAAAAGCAATGTATTTAACATTCAAAATATGAAAATCAATATTCCTGATTAAAGATCACTCTTAATCGATAGGAAATAATTCATTCTAACAGTATTTTCTGGTCCGATGAGTTTATTGTCAACTGGGTAAGAGAAATCTCTATTTCAAAGTATTCTTTTTGTGTATTAAAAAGCAATGTATTTAACATTCAAAATATGAAAATCAATATTCCTGATTAAAGATCACTCTTAATCGATAGGAAATAATTCATTCTAACAGTATTTTCTGGTCCGATGAGTTTATTGTCAACTGGGTAAGAGAAATCTCTATTTCAAAGTATGCTTTTTGTGTATTAAAAAGCAATGTATTTAACATTCAAAATATGAAAATCAATATTCCTGATTAAAGATCACTCTTAATCGATAGGAAATAATTCATTCTAACAGTATTTTCTGGTCCGATGAGTTTATTGTCAACTGGATAAGAGAAATCTCTATTTCAAAGTATGCTTTTTGTGTATTGAAAAGCAATGTATCTAACATTCAAAATATGAAAATCAATATTCCTGATTAAAGATCACTCTTAATCGATAGGAAATAATTCATTCTAACAGTATTTTCTGGTCCGATGAGTTTATTGTCAACTGGGTAAGAGAAATCTCTATTTCAAAGTATGCTTTTTGTGTATTAAAAAGCAATGTATTTAACATTCAAAATATGAAAATCAATATTCCTGATTAAAGATCACTCTTAATCGATAGGAAATAATTCATTCTAACAGTATTTTCTGGTCCGATGAGTTTATTGTCAACTGGATAAGAGAAATCTCTATTTCAAAGTATGCTTTTTGTGTATTAAAAAGCAATGTATCTAACATTCAAAATATGAAAATCAATATTCCTGATTGAAGATCACTCTTAATCGATAGGAAATAATTCATTCTAACAGTATTTTCTGGTCCGATGAGTTTATTGTCAACTGGGTAAGAGAAATCTCTATTTCAAAGTATGCTTTTTGTGTATTAAAAAGCAATGTATTTAACATTCAAAATATGAAAATCAATATTCCTGATTAAAGATCACTCTTAATCGATAGGAAATAATTCATTCTAACAGTATTTTCTGGTCCGATGAGTTTATTGTCAACTGGATAAGAGAAATCTCTATTTCAAAGTATGCTTTTTGTGTATTAAAAAGCAATGTATCTAACATTCAAAATATGAAAATCAATATTCCTGATTAAAGATCACTCTTAATCGATAGGAAATAATTCATTCTAACAGTATTTTCTGGTCCGATGAGTTTATTGTCAACTGGGTAAGAGAAATCTCTATTTCAAAGTATGCTTTTTGTGTATTAAAAAGCAATGTATTTAACATTCAAAATATGAAAATCAATATTCCTGATTAAAGATCACTCTTAATCGATAGGAAATAATTCATTCTAACAGTATTTTCTGGTCCGATGAGTTTATTGTCAACTGGATAAGAGAAATCTCTATTTCAAAGTATGCTTTTTGTGTATTGAAAAGCAATGTATCTAACATTCAAAATATGAAAATCAATATTCCTGATTAAAGATCACTCTTAATCGATAGGAAATAATTCATTCTAACAGTATTTTCTGGTCCGATGAGTTTATTGTCAACTGGGTAAGAGAAATCTCTATTTCAAAGTATGCTTTTTGTGTATTAAAAAGCAATGTATTTAACATTCAAAATATGAAAATCAATATTCCTGATTAAAGATCACTCTTAATCGATAGGAAATAATTCATTCTAACAGTATTTTCTGGTCCGATGAGTTTATTGTCAACTGGATAAGAGAAATCTCTATTTCAAAGTATGCTTTTTGTGTATTGAAAAGCAATGTATCTAACATTCAAAATATGAAAATCAATATTCCTGATTAAAGATCACTCTTAATCGATAGGAAATAATTCATTCTAACAGTATTTTCTGGTCCGATGAGTTTATTGTCAACTGGATAAGAGAAATCTCTATTTCAAAGTATGCTTTTTGTGTATTAAAAAGCAATGTATTTAACATTCAAAATATGAAAATCAATATTCCTGATTAAAGATCACTCTTAATCGATAGGAAATAATTCATTCTAACAGTATTTTCTGGTCCGATGAGTTTATTGTCAACTGGATAAGAGAAATCTCTATTTCAAAGTATGCTTTTTGTGTATTGAAAAGCAATGTATCTAACATTCAAAATATGAAAATCAATATTCCTGATTAAAGATCACTCTTAATCGATAGGAAATAATTCATTCTAACAGTATTTTCTGGTCCGATGAGTTTATTGTCAACTGGATAAGAGAAATCTCTATTTCAAAGTATGCTTTTTGTGTATTAAAAAGCAATGTATCTAACATTCAAAATATGAAAATCAATATTCCTGATTAAAGATCACTCTTAATCGATAGGAAATAATTCATTCTAACAGTATTTTCTGGTCCGATGAGTTTATTGTCAACTGGGTAAGAGAAATCTCTATTTCAAAGTATGCTTTTTGTGTATTAAAAAGCAATGTATTTAACATTCAAAATATGAAAATCAATATTCCTGATTAAAGATCACTCTTAATCGATAGGAAATAATTCATTCTAACAGTATTTTCTGGTCCGATGAGTTTATTGTCAACTGGATAAGAGAAATCTCTATTTCAAAGTATGCTTTTTGTGTATTAAAAAGCAATGTATCTAACATTCAAAATATGAAAATCAATATTCCTGATTAAAGATCACTCTTAATCGATAGGAAATAATTCATTCTAACAGTATTTTCTGGTCCGATGAGTTTATTGTCAACTGGGTAAGAGAAATCTCTATTTCAAAGTATGCTTTTTGTGTATTAAAAAGCAATGTATTTAACATTCAAAATATGAAAATCAATATTCCTGATTAAAGATCACTCTTAATCGATAGGAAATAATTCATTCTAACAGTATTTTCTGGTCCGATGAGTTTATTGTCAACTGGATAAGAGAAATCTCTATTTCAAAGTATGCTTTTTGTGTATTAAAAAGCAATGTATCTAACATTCAAAATATGAAAATCAATATTCCTGATTAAAGATCACTCTTAATCGATAGGAAATAATTCATTCTAACAGTATTTTCTGGTCCGATGAGTTTATTGTCAACTGGGTAAGAGAAATCTCTATTTCAAAGTATGCTTTTTGTGTATTAAAAAGCAATGTATTTAACATTCAAAATATGAAAATCAATATTCCTGATTAAAGATCACTCTTAATCGATAGGAAATAATTCATTCTAACAGTATTTTCTGGTCCGATGAGTTTATTGTCAACTGGATAAGAGAAATCTCTATTTCAAAGTATGCTTTTTGTGTATTGAAAAGCAATGTATCTAACATTCAAAATATGAAAATCAATATTCCTGATTAAAGATCACTCTTAATCGATAGGAAATAATTCATTCTAACAGTATTTTCTGGTCCGATGAGTTTATTGTCAACTGGGTAAGAGAAATCTCTATTTCAAAGTATGCTTTTTGTGTATTAAAAAGCAATGTATTTAACATTCAAAATATGAAAATCAATATTCCTGATTAAAGATCACTCTTAATCGATAGGAAATAATTCATTCTAACAGTATTTTCTGGTCCGATGAGTTTATTGTCAACTGGATAAGAGAAATCTCTATTTCAAAGTATGCTTTTTGTGTATTAAAAAGCAATGTATCTAACATTCAAAATATGAAAATCAATATTCCTGATTAAAGATCACTCTTAATCGATAGGAAATAATTCATTCTAACAGTATTTTCTGGTCCGATGAGTTTATTGTCAACTGGGTAAGAGAAATCTCTATTTCAAAGTATGCTTTTTGTGTATTAAAAAGCAATGTATTTAACATTCAAAATATGAAAATCAATATTCCTGATTAAAGATCACTCTTAATCGATAGGAAATAATTCATTCTAACAGTATTTTCTGGTCCGATGAGTTTATTGTCAACTGGATAAGAGAAATCTCTATTTCAAAGTATGCTTTTTGTGTATTAAAAAGCAATGTATCTAACATTCAAAATATGAAAATCAATATTCCTGATTAAAGATCACTCTTAATCGATAGGAAATAATTCATTCTAACAGTATTTTCTGGTCCGATGAGTTTATTGTCAACTGGGTAAGAGAAATCTCTATTTCAAAGTATGCTTTTTGTGTATTAAAAAGCAATGTATTTAACATTCAAAATATGAAAATCAATATTCCTGATTAAAGATCACTCTTAATCGATAGGAAATAATTCATTCTAACAGTATTTTCTGGTCCGATGAGTTTATTGTCAACTGGATAAGAGAAATCTCTATTTCAAAGTATGCTTTTTGTGTATTAAAAAGCAATGTATCTAACATTCAAAATATGAAAATCAATATTCCTGATTAAAGATCACTCTTAATCGATAGGAAATAATTCATTCTAACAGTATTTTCTGGTCCGATGAGTTTATTGTCAACTGGGTAAGAGAAATCTCTATTTCAAAGTATGCTTTTTGTGTATTAAAAAGCAATGTATTTAACATTCAAAATATGAAAATCAATATTCCTGATTAAAGATCACTCTTAATCGATAGGAAATAATTCATTCTAACAGTATTTTCTGGTCCGATGAGTTTATTGTCAACTGGATAAGAGAAATCTCTATTTCAAAGTATGCTTTTTGTGTATTAAAAAGCAATGTATCTAACATTCAAAATATGAAAATCAATATTCCTGATTAAAGATCACTCTTAATCGATAGGAAATAATTCATTCTAACAGTATTTTCTGGTCCGATGAGTTTATTGTCAACTGGGTAAGAGAAATCTCTATTTCAAAGTATGCTTTTTGTGTATTAAAAAGCAATGTATTTAACATTCAAAATATGAAAATCAATATTCCTGATTAAAGATCACTCTTAATCGATAGGAAATAATTCATTCTAACAGTATTTTCTGGTCCGATGAGTTTATTGTCAACTGGATAAGAGAAATCTCTATTTCAAAGTATGCTTTTTGTGTATTAAAAAGCAATGTATCTAACATTCAAAATATGAAAATCAATATTCCTGATTAAAGATCACTCTTAATCGATAGGAAATAATTCATTCTAACAGTATTTTCTGGTCCGATGAGTTTATTGTCAACTGGGTAAGAGAAATCTCTATTTCAAAGTATGCTTTTTGTGTATTAAAAAGCAATGTATTTAACATTCAAAATATGAAAATCAATATTCCTGAATAAAGATCACTCTTAATCGATAGGAAATAATTCATTCTAACAGTATTTTCTGGTCCGATGAGTTTATTGTCAACTGGATAAGAGAAATCTCTATTTCAAAGTATGCTTTTTGTGTATTAAAAAGCAATGTATCTAACATTCAAAATATGAAAATCAATATTCCTGATTAAAGATCACTCTTAATCGATAGGAAATAATTCATTCTAACAGTATTTTCTGGTCCGATGAGTTTATTGTCAACTGGGTAAGAGAAATCTCTATTTCAAAGTATGCTTTTTGTGTATTAAAAAGCAATGTATTTAACATTCAAAATATGAAAATCAATATTCCTGATTAAAGATCACTCTTAATCGATAGGAAATAATTCATTCTAACAGTATTTTCTGGTCCGATGATTTTATTGTCAACTGGATAAGAGAAATCTCTATTTCAAAGTATGCTTTTTGTGTATTGAAAAGCAATGTATCTAACATTCAAAATATGAAAATCAATATTCCTGATTAAAGATCACTCTTAATCGATAGGAAATAATTCATTCTAACAGTATTTTCTGGTCCGATGAGTTTATTGTCAACTGGGTAAGAGAAATCTCTATTTCAAAGTATGCTTTTTGTGTATTAAAAAGCAATGTATTTAACATTCAAAATATGAAAATCAATATTCCTGATTAAAGATCACTCTTAATCGATAGGAAATAATTCATTCTAACAGTATTTTCTGGTCCGATGAGTTTATTGTCAACTGGGTAAGAGAAATCTCTATTTCAAAGTATGCTTTTTGTGTATTAAAAAGCAATGTATTTAACATTCAAAATATGAAAATCAATATTCCTGATTAAAGATCACTCTTAATCGATAGGAAATAATTCATTCTAACAGTATTTTCTGGTCCGATGAGTTTATTGTCAACTGGGTAAGAGAAATCTCTATTTCAAAGTATGCTTTTTGTGTATTAAAAAGCAATGTATTTAACATTCAAAATATGAAAATCAATATTCCTGATTAAAGATCACTCTTAATCGATAGGAAATAATTCATTCTAACAGTATTTTCTGGTCCGATGAGTTTATTGTCAACTGGGTAAGAGAAATCTCTATTTCAAAGTATGCTTTTTGTGTATTAAAAAGCAATGTATTTAACATTCAAAATATGAAAATCAATATTCCTGATTAAAGATCACTCTTAATCGATAGGAAATAATTCATTCTAACAGTATTTTCTGGTCCGATGAGTTTATTGTCAACTGGGTAAGAGAAATCTCTATTTCAAAGTATGCTTTTTGTGTATTAAAAAGCAATGTATTTAACATTCAAAATATGAAAATCAATATTCCTGATTAAAGATCATTCTTAATCGATAGGAAATAATTCATTCTAACAGTATTTTCTGGTCCGATGAGTTTATTGTCAACTGGGTAAGAGAAATCTCTATTTCAAAGTATGCTTTTTGTGTATTAAAAAGCAATGTATTTAACATTCAAAATATGAAAATCAATATTCCTGATTAAAGATCACTCTTAATCGATAGGAAATAATTCATTCTAACAGTATTTTCTGGTCCGATGAGTTTATTGTCAACTGGGTAAGAGAAATCTCTATTTCAAAGTATGCTTTTTGTGTATTAAAAAGCAATGTATTTAACATTCAAAATATGAAAATCAATATTCCTGATTAAAGATCACTCTTAATCGATAGGAAATAATTCATTCTAACAGTATTTTCTGGTCCGATGAGTTTATTGTCAACTGGGTAAGAGAAATCTCTATTTCAAAGTATGCTTTTTGTGTATTAAAAAGCAATGTATTTAACATTCAAAATATGAAAATCAATATTCCTGATTGAAGATCACTCTTAATCGATAGGAAATAATTCATTCTAACAGTATTTTCTGGTCCGATGAGTTTATTGTCAACTGGATAAGAGAAATCTCTATTTCAAAGTATGCTTTTTGTGTATTAAAAAGCAATGTATCTAACATTCAAAATATGAAAATCAATATTCCTGATTAAAGATCACTCTTAATCGATAGGAAATAATTCATTCTAACAGTATTTTCTGGTCCGATGAGTTTATTGTCAACTGGGTAAGAGAAATCTCTATTTCAAAGTATGCTTTTTGTGTATTAAAAAGCAATGTATTTAACATTCAAAATATGAAAATCAATATTCCTGATTAAAGATCACTCTTAATCGATAGGAAATAATTCATTCTAACAGTATTTTCTGGTCCGATGAGTTTATTGTCAACTGGGTAAGAGAAATCTCTATTTCAAAGTATGCTTTTTGTGTATTAAAAAGCAATGTATTTAACATTCAAAATATGAAAATCAATATTCCTGATTAAAGATCACTCTTAATCGATAGGAAATAATTCATTCTAACAGTATTTTCTGGTCCGATGAGTTTATTGTCAACTGGGTAAGAGAAATCTCTATTTCAAAGTATGCTTTTTGTGTATTAAAAAGCAATGTATTTAACATTCAAAATATGAAAATCAATATTCCTGATTAAAGATCACTCTTAATCGATAGGAAATAATTCATTCTAACAGTATTTTCTGGTCCGATGAGTTTATTGTCAACTGGGTAAGAGAAATCTCTATTTCAAAGTATGCTTTTTGTGTATTAAAAAGCAATGTATTTAACATTCAAAATATGAAAATCAATATTCCTAAATAAAGATCACTCTTAATCGATAGGAAATAATTCATTCTAACAGTATTTTCTGGTCCGATGAGTTTATTGTCAACTGGATAAGAGAAATCTCTATTTCAAAGTATGCTTTTTGTGTATTAAAAAGCAATGTATCTAACATTCAAAATATGAAAATCAATATTCCTGATTAAAGATCACTCTTAATCGATAGGAAATAATTCATTCTAACAGTATTTTCTGGTCCGATGAGTTTATTGTCAACTGGGTAAGAGAAATCTCTATTTCAAAGTATGCTTTTTGTGTATTAAAAAGCAATGTATTTAACATTCAAAATATGAAAATCAATATTCCTGATTAAAGATCACTCTTAATCGATAGGAAATAATTCATTCTAACAGTATTTTCTGGTCCGATGAGTTTATTGTCAACTGGGTAAGAGAAATCTCTATTTCAAAGTATGCTTTTTGTGTATTAAAAAGCAATGTATTTAACATTCAAAATATGAAAATCAATATTTCTGATTAAAGATCACTCTTAATCGATAGGAAATAATTCATTCTAACAGTATTTTCTGGTCCGATGAGTTTATTGTCAACTGGGTAAGAGAAATCTCTATTTCAAAGTATGCTTTTTGTGTATTAAAAAGCAATGTATTTAACATTCAAAATATGAAAATCAATATTCCTGATTAAAGATCACTCTTAATCGATAGGAAATAATTCATTCTAACAGTATTTTCTGGTCCGATGAGTTTATTGTCAACTGGGTAAGAGAAATCTCTATTTCAAAGTATGCTTTTTGTGTATTAAAAAGCAATGTATTTAACATTCAAAATATGAAAATCAATATTCCTAATTAAAGATCACTCTTAATCGATAGGAAATAATTCATTCTAACAGTATTTTCTGGTCCGATGAGTTTATTGTCAACTGGATAAGAGAAATCTCTATTTCAAAGTATGCTTTTTGTGTATTAAAAAGCAATGTATTTAACATTCAAAATATGAAAATCAATATTCCTAAATAAAGATCACTCTTAATCGATAGGAAATAATTCATTCTAACAGTATTTTCTGGTCCGATGAGTTTATTGTCAACTGGATAAGAGAAATCTCTATTTCAAAGTATGCTTTTTGTGTATTAAAAAGCAATGTATTTAACATTCAAAATATGAAAATCAATATTCCTAAATAAAGATCACTCTTAATCGATAGGAAATAATTCATTCTAACAGTATTTTCTGGTCCGATGAGTTTATTGTCAACTGGATAAGAGAAATCTCTATTTCAAAGTATGCTTTTTGTGTATTAAAAAGCAATGTATCTAACATTCAAAATATGAAAATCAATATTCCTGATTAAAGATCACTCTTAATCGATAGGAAATAATTCATTCTAACAGTATTTTCTGGTCCGATGAGTTTATTGTCAACTGGGTAAGAGAAATCTCTATTTCAAAGTATGCTTTTTGTGTATTAAAAAGCAATGTATTTAACATTCAAAATATGAAAATCAATATTCCTGATTAAAGATCACTCTTAATCGATAGGAAATAATTCTATCTAACAGTATTTTCTGGTCCGATGAGTTTATTGTCAACTGGATAAGAGAAATCTCTATTTCAAAGTATGCTTTTTGTGTATTAAAAAGCAATGTATCTAACATTCAAAATATGAAAATCAATATTCCTGATTAAAGATCACTCTTAATCGATAGGAAATAATTCATTCTAACAGTATTTTCTGGTCCGATGAGTTTATTGTCAACTGGGTAAGAGAAATCTCTATTTCAAAGTATGCTTTTTGTGTATTAAAAAGCAATGTATTTAACATTCAAAATATGAAAATCAATATTCCTGATTAAAGATCACTCTTAATCGATAGGAAATAATTCATTCTTACAGTATTTTCTGGTCCGATGAGTTTATTGTCAACTGGATAAGAGAAATCTCTATTTCAAAGTATGCTTTTTGTGTATTAAAAAGCAATGTATCTAACATTCAAAATATGAAAATCAATATTCCTGATTAAAGATCACTCTTAATCGATAGGAAATAATTCATTCTAACAGTATTTTCTGGTCCGATGAGTTTATTGTCAACTGGGTAAGAGAAATCTCTATTTCAAAGTATGCTTTTTGTGTATTAAAAAGCAATGTATTTAACATTCAAAATATGAAAATCAATATTTCTGATTAAAGATCACTCTTAATCGATAGGAAATAATTCATTCTAACAGTATTTTCTGGTCCGATGAGTTTATTGTCAACTGGGTAAGAGAAATCTCTATTTCAAAGTATGCTTTTTGTGTATTAAAAAGCAATGTATTTAACATTCAAAATATGAAAATCAATATTCCTGATTAAAGATCACTCTTAATCGATAGGAAATAATTCATTCTAACAGTATTTTCTGGTCCGATGAGTTTATTGTCAACTGGGTAAGAGAAATCTCTATTTCAAAGTATGCTTTTTGTGTATTAAAAAGCAATGTATTTAACATTCAAAATATGAAAATCAATATTCCTGATTAAAGATCACTCTTAATCGATAGGAAATAATTCATTCTAACAGTATTTTCTGGTCCGATGAGTTTATTGTCAACTGGGTAAGAGAAATCTCTATTTCAAAGTATGCTTTTTGTGTATTAAAAAGCAATGTATTTAACATTCAAAATATGAAAATCAATATTCCTAATTAAAGATCACTCTTAATCGATAGGAAATAATTCATTCTAACAGTATTTTCTGGTCCGATGAGTTTATTGTCAACTGGATAAGAGAAATCTCTATTTCAAAGTATGCTTTTTGTGTATTAAAAAGCAATGTATCTAACATTCAAAATATGAAAATCAATATTCCTGATTAAAGATCACTCTTAATCGATAGGAAATAATTCATTCTAACAGTATTTTCTGGTCCGATGAGTTTATTGTCAACTGGGTAAGAGAAATCTCTATTTCAAAGTATGCTTTTTGTGTATTAAAAAGCAATGTATTTAACATTCAAAATATGAAAATCAATATTCCTGATTAAAGATCACTCTTAATCGATAGGAAATAATTCATTCTAACAGTATTTTCTGGTCCGATGAGTTTATTGTCAACTGGATAAGAGAAATCTCTATTTCAAAGTATGCTTTTTGTGTATTAAAAAGCAATGTATCTAACAGTCAAAATATGAAAATCAATATTCCTGATTAAAGATCACTCTTAATCGATAGGAAATAATTCATTCTAACAGTATTTTCTGGTCCGATGAGTTTATTGTCAACTGGGTAAGAGAAATCTCTATTTCAAAGTATGCTTTTTGTGTATTAAAAAGCAATGTATTTAACATTCAAAATATGAAAATCAATATTCCTGATTAAAGATCACTCTTAATCGATAGGAAATAATTCATTCTAACAGTATTTTCTGGTCCGATGAGTTTATTGTCAACTGGGTAAGAGAAATCTCTATTTCAAAGTATGCTTTTTGTGTATTAAAAAGAAATGTATTTAACATTCAAAATATGAAAATCAATATTCCTGATTAAAGATCACTCTTAATCGATAGGAAATAATTCATTCTAACAGTATTTTCTGGTCCGATGAGTTTATTGTCAACTGGGTAAGAGAAATCTCTATTTCAAAGTATGCTTTTTGTGTATTAAAAAGCAATGTATTTAACATTCAAAATATGAAAATCAATATTCCTGATTAAAGATCACTCTTAATCGATAGGAAATAATTCATTCTAACAGTATTTTCTGGTCCGATGAGTTTATTGTCAACTGGGTAAGAGAAATCTCTATTTCAAAGTATGCTTTTTGTGTATTAAAAAGCAATGTATTAAACATTCAAAATATGAAAATCAATATTCCTGATTAAAGATCACTCTTAATCGATAGGAAATAATTCATTCTAACAGTATTTTCTGGTCCGATGAGTTTATTGTCAACTGGGTAAGAGAAATCTCTATTTCAAAGTATGCTTTTTGTGTATTAAAAAGCAATGTATTTAACATTCAAAATATGAAAATCAATATTCCTAATTAAAGATCACTCTTAATCGATAGGAAATAATTCATTCTAACAGTATTTTCTGGTCCGATGAGTTTATTGTCAACTGGGTAAGAGAAATCTCTATTTCAAAGTATGCTTTTTGTGTATTAAAAAGCAATGTATTTAACATTCAAAATATGAAAACCAATATTCCTGATTAAAGATCACTCTTAATCGATAGGAAATAATTCATTCTAACAGTATTTTCTGGTCCGATGAGTTTATTGTCAACTGGGTAAGAGAAATCTCTATTTCAAAGTATGCTTTTTGTGTATTAAAAAGCAATGTATTTAACATTCAAAATATGAAAATCAATATTCCTGATTAAAGATCACTCTTAATCGATAGGAAATAATTCATTCCAACAGTATTTTCTGGTCCGATGAGTTTATTGTCAACTGGGTAAGAGAAATCTCTATTTCAAAGTATGCTTTTTGTGTATTAAAAAGCAATGTATTTAACATTCAAAATATGAAAATCAATATTCCTAATTAAAGATCACTCTTAATCGATAGGAAATAATTCATTCTAACAGTATTTTCTGGTCCGATGAGTTTATTGTCAACTGGGTAAGAGAAATCTCTATTTCAAAGTATGCTTTTTGTGTATTAAAAAGCAATGTATTTAACATTCAAAATATGAAAATCAATATTCCTGATTAAAGATCACTCTTAATCGATAGGAAATAATTCATTCTAACAGTATTTTCTGGTCCGATGAGTTTATTGTCAACTGGGTAAGAGAAATCTCTATTTCAAAGTATGCTTTTTGTGTATTAAAAAGCAATTTATTTAACATTCAAAATATGAAAATCAATATTCCTGATTAAAGATCACTCTTAATCGATAGGAAATAATTCATTCTAACAGTATTTTCTGGTCCGATGAGTTTATTGTCAACTGGGTAAGAGAAATCTCTATTTCAAAGTATGCTTTTTGTGTATTAAAAAGCAATGTATTTAACATTCAAAATATGAAAATCAATATTCCTGATTAAAGATCACTCTTAATCGATAGGAAATAATTCATTCTAACAGTATTTTATGGTCCGATGAGTTTATTGTCAACTGGGTAAGAGAAATCTCTATTTCAAAGTATGCTTTTTGTGTATTAAAAAGCAATGTATCTAACATTCAAAATATGAAAATCAATATTCCTGATTAAAGATCACTCTTAATCGATAGGAAATAATTCATTCTAACAGTATTTTCTGGTCCGATGAGTTTATTGTCAACTGGGTAAGAGAAATCTCTATTTCAAAGTATGCTTTTTGTGTATTAAAAAGCAATGTATTTAACATTCAAAATATGAAAATCAATATTCCTGATTAAAGATCACTCTTAATCGATAGGAAATAATTCATTCTAACAGTATTTTCTGGTCCGATGAGTTTATTGTCAACTGGATAAGAGAAATCTCTATTTCAAAGTATGCTTTTTGTGTATTAAAAAGCAATGTATCTAACATTCAAAATATGAAAATCAATATTCCTGATTAAAGATCACTCTTAATCGATAGGAAATAATTCATTCTAACAGTATTTTCTGGTCCGATGAGTTTATTGTCAACTGGGTAAGAGAAATCTCTATTTCAAAGTATGCTTTTTGTGTATTAAAAAGCAATGTATCTAACATTCAAAATATGAAAATCAATATTCCTGATTAAAGATCACTCTTAATCGATAGGAAATAATTCATTCTAACAGTATTTTCTGGTCCGATGAGTTTATTGTCAACTGGATAAGAGAAATCTCTATTTCAAAGTATGCTTTTTGTGTATTAAAAAGCAATGTATCTAACATTCAAAATATGAAAATCAATATTCCTGATTAAAGATCACTCTTAATCGATAGGAAATAATTCATTCTAACAGTATTTTCTGGTCCGATGAGTTTATTGTCAACTGGGTAAGAGAAATCTCTATTTCAAAGTATGCTTTTTGTGTATTAAAAAGCAATGTATTTAACATTCAAAATATGAAAATCAATATTCCTGATTAAAGATCACTCTTAATCGATAGGAAATAATTCATTCTAACAGTATTTTCTGGTCCGATGAGTTTATTGTCAACTGGATAAGAGAAATCTCTATTTCAAAGTATGCTTTTTGTGTATTAAAAAGCAATGTATCTAACATTCAAAATATGAAAATCAATATTCCTGATTAAAGATCACTCTTAATCGATAGGAAATAATTCATTCTAACAGTATTTTCTGGTCCGATGAGTTTATTGTCAACTGGGTAAGAGAAATCTCTATTTCAAAGTATGCTTTTTGTGTATTAAAAAGCAATGTATCTAACATTCAAAATATGAAAATCAATATTCCTGATTAAAGATCACTCTTAATCGATAGGAAATAATTCATTCTAACAGTATTTTCTGGTCCGATGAGTTTATTGTCAACTGGATAAGAGAAATCTCTATTTCAAAGTATGCTTTTTGTGTATTAAAAAGCAATGTATCTAACATTCAAAATATGAAAATCAATATTCCTGATTAAAGATCACTCTTAATCGATAGGAAATAATTCATTCTAACAGTATTTTCTGGTCCGATGAGTTTATTGTCAACTGGGTAAGAGAAATCTCTATTTCAAAGTATGCTTTTTGTGTATTAAAAAGCAATGTATTTAACATTCAAAATATGAAAATCAATATTCCTGATTAAAGATCACTCTTAATCGATAGGAAATAATTCATTCTAACAGTATTTTCTGGTCCGATGAGTTTATTGTCAACTGGGTAAGAGAAATCTCTATTTCAAAGTATGCTTTTTGTGTATTAAAAAGCAATGTATTTAACATTCAAAATATGAAAATCAATATTCCTGATTAAAGATCACTCTTAATCGATAGGAAATAATTCATTCTAACAGTACTTAATGGTCCGATGAGTTTATTGTCAACTGGATAAGAGAAATCTCTATTTCAAAGTATGCTTTTTGTGTATTAAAAAGCAATGTATCTAACATTCAAAATATGAAAATCAATATTCCTGATTAAAGATCACTCTTAATCGATAGGAAATAATTCATTCTAACAGTATTTTCTGGTCCGATGAGTTTATTGTCAACTGGGTAAGAGAAATCTCTATTTCAAAGTATGCTTTTTGTGTATTAAAAAGCAATGTATTTAACATTCAAAATATGAAAATCAATATTCCTGATTAAAGATCACTCTTAATCGATAGGAAATAATTCATTCTAACAGTACTTAATGGTCCGATGAGTTTATTGTCAACTGGATAAGAGAAATCTCTATTTCAAAGTATGCTTTTTGTGTATTAAAAAGCAATGTATCTAACATTCAAAATATGAAAATCAATATTCCTGATTAAAGATCACTCTTAATCGATAGGAAATAATTCATTCTAACAGTATTTTCTGGTCCGATGAGTTTATTGTCAACTGGGTAAGAGAAATCTCTATTTCAAAGTATGCTTTTTGTGTATTAAAAAGCAATGTATTTAACATTCAAAATATGAAAATCAATATTCCTGATTAAAGATCACTCTTAATCGATAGGAAATAATTCATTCTAACAGTACTTAATGGTCCGATGAGTTTATTGTCAACTGGATAAGAGAAATCTCTATTTCAAAGTATGCTTTTTGTGTATTAAAAAGCAATGTATCTAACATTCAAAATATGAAAATCAATATTCCTGATTAAAGATCACTCTTAATCGATAGGAAATAATTCATTCTAACAGTATTTTCTGGTCCGATGAGTTTATTGTCAACTGGGTAAGAGAAATCTCTATTTCAAAGTATGCTTTTTGTGTATTAAAAAGCAATGTATTTAACATTCAAAATATGAAAATCAATATTCCTGATTAAAGATCACTCTTAATCGATAGGAAATAATTCATTCTAACAGTATTTTCTGGTCCGATGAGTTTATTGTCAACTGGATAAGAGAAATCTCTATTTCAAAGTATGCTTTTTGTGTATTAAAAAGCAATGTATCTAACATTCAAAATATGAAAATCAATATTCCTGATTAAAGATCACTCTTAATCGATAGGAAATAATTCTTTCTAACAGTATTTTCTGGTCCGATGAGTTTATTGTCAACTGGGTAAGAGAAATCTCTATTTCAAAGTATGCTTTTTGTGTATTAAAAAGCAATGTATTTAACATTCAAAATATGAAAATCAATATTCCTGATTAAAGATCACTCTTAATCGATAGGAAATAATTCATTCTAACAGTATTTTCTGGTCCGATGAGTTTATTGTCAACTGGGTAAGAGAAATCTCTATTTCAAAGTATGCTTTTTGTGTATTAAAAAGCAATGTATTTAACATTCAAAATATGAAAATCAATATTCCTGATTAAAGATCACTCTTAATCGATAGGAAATTATTCATTCTAACAGTACTTAATGGTCCGATGAGTTTATTGTCAACTGGATAAGAGAAATCTCTATTTCAAAGTATGCTTTTTGTGTATTAAAAAGCAATGTATCTAACATTCAAAATATGAAAATCAATATTCCTGATTAAAGATCACTCTTAATCGATAGGAAATAATTCATTCTAACAGTATTTTCTGGTCCGATGAGTTTATTGTCAACTGGGTAAGAGAAATCTCTATTTCAAAGTATGCTTTTTGTGTATTAAAAAGCAATGTATTTAACATTCAAAATATGAAAATCAATATTCCTGATTGAAGATCACTCTTAATCGATAGGAAATAATTCATTCTAACAGTATTTTCTGGTCCGATGAGTTTATTGTCAACTGGGTAAGAGAAATCTCTATTTCAAAGTATGCTTTTTGTGTATTAAAAAGCAATGTATCTAACATTCAAAATATGAAAATCAATATTCCTGATTAAAGATCACTCTTAATCGATAGGAAATAATTCATTCTAACAGTATTTTCTGGTCCGATGAGTTTATTGTCAACTGGGTAAGAGAAATCTCTATTTCAAAGTATGCTTTTTGTGTATTAAAAAGCAATGTATTTAACATTCAAAATATGAAAATCAATATTCCTGATTAAAGATCACTCTTAATCGATAGGAAATAATTCATTCTAACAGTATTTTCTGGTCCGATGAGTTTATTGTCAACTGGATAAGAGAAATCTCTATTTCAAAGTATGCTTTTTGTGTATTAAAAAGCAATGTATCTAACATTCAAAATATGAAAATCAATATTCCTGATTAAAGATCACTCTTAATCGATAGGAAATAATTCATTCTAACAGTATTTTCTGGTCCGATGAGTTTATTGTCAACTGGGTAAGAGAAATCTCTATTTCAAAGTATGCTTTTTGTGTATTAAAAAGCAATGTATTTAACATTCAAAATATGAAAATCAATATTCCTGATTAAAGATCACTCTTAATCGATAGGAAATAATTCATTCTAACAGTATTTTCTGGTCCGATGAGTTTATTGTCAACTGGATAAGAGAAATCTCTATTTCAAAGTATGCTTTTTGTGTATTAAAAAGCAATGTATCTAACAGTCAAAATATGAAAATCAATATTCCTGATTAAAGATCACTCTTAATCGATAGGAAATAATTCATTCTAACAGTATTTTCTGGTCCGATGAGTTTATTGTCAACTGGGTAAGAGAAATCTCTATTTCAAAGTATGCTTTTTGTGTATTAAAAAGCAATGTATTTAACATTCAAAATATGAAAATCAATATTCCTGATTAAAGATCACTCTTAATCGATAGGAAATAATTCATTCTAACAGTATTTTCTGGTCCGATGAGTTTATTGTCAACTGGGTAAGAGAAATCTCTATTTCAAAGTATGCTTTTTGTGTATTAAAAAGAAATGTATTTAACATTCAAAATATGAAAATCAATATTCCTGATTAAAGATCACTCTTAATCGATAGGAAATAATTCATTCTAACAGTATTTTCTGGTCCGATGAGTTTATTGTCAACTGGGTAAGAGAAATCTCTATTTCAAAGTATGCTTTTTGTGTATTAAAAAGCAATGTATTTAACATTCAAAATATGAAAATCAATATTCCTGATTAAAGATCACTCTTAATCGATAGGAAATAATTCATTCTAACAGTATTTTCTGGTCCGATGAGTTTATTGTCAACTGGGTAAGAGAAATCTCTATTTCAAAGTATGCTTTTTGTGTATTAAAAAGCAATGTATTTAACATTCAAAATATGAAAATCAATATTCCTGATTAAAGATCACTCTTAATCGATAGGAAATAATTCATTCTAACAGTATTTTCTGGTCCGATGAGTTTATTGTCAACTGGGTAAGAGAAATCTCTATTTCAAAGTATGCTTTTTGTGTATTAAAAAGCAATGTATTTAACATTCAAAATATGAAAATCAATATTCCTAATTAAAGATCACTCTTAATCGATAGGAAATAATTCATTCTAACAGTATTTTCTGGTCCGATGAGTTTATTGTCAACTGGGTAAGAGAAATCTCTATTTCAAAGTATGCTTTTTGTGTATTAAAAAGCAATGTATTTAACATTCAAAATATGAAAACCAATATTCCTGATTAAAGATCACTCTTAATCGATAGGAAATAATTCATTCTAACAGTATTTTCTGGTCCGATGAGTTTATTGTCAACTGGGTAAGAGAAATCTCTATTTCAAAGTATGCTTTTTGTGTATTAAAAAGCAATGTATTTAACATTCAAAATATGAAAATCAATATTCCTGATTAAAGATCACTCTTAATCGATAGGAAATAATTCATTCTAACAGTATTTTCTGGTCCGATGAGTTTATTGTCAACTGGGTAAGAGAAATCTCTATTTCAAAGTATGCTTTTTGTGTATTAAAAAGCAATGTATTTAACATTCAAAATATGAAAATCAATATTCCTAATTAAAGATCACTCTTAATCGATAGGAAATAATTCATTCTAACAGTATTTTCTGGTCCGATGAGTTTATTGTCAACTGGGTAAGAGAAATCTCTATTTCAAAGTATGCTTTTTGTGTATTAAAAAGCAATGTATTTAACATTCAAAATATGAAAATCAATATTCCTGATTAAAGATCACTCTTAATCGATAGGAAATAATTCATTCTAACAGTATTTTCTGGTCCGATGAGTTTATTGTCAACTGGGTAAGAGAAATCTCTATTTCAAAGTATGCTTTTTGTGTATTAAAAAGCAATTTATTTAACATTCAAAATATGAAAATCAATATTCCTGATTAAAGATCACTCTTAATCGATAGGAAATAATTCATTCTAACAGTATTTTCTGGTCCGATGAGTTTATTGTCAACTGGGTAAGAGAAATCTCTATTTCAAAGTATGCTTTTTGTGTATTAAAAAGCAATGTATTTAACATTCAAAATATGAAAATCAATATTCCTGATTAAAGATCACTCTTAATCGATAGGAAATAATTCATTCTAACAGTATTTTCTGGTCCGATGAGTTTATTGTCAACTGGATAAGAGAAATCTCTATTTCAAAGTATGCTTTTTGTGTATTAAAAAGCAATGTATTTAACATTCAAAATATGAAAATCAATATTCCTGATTAAAGATCACTCTTAATCGATAGGAAATAATTCATTCTAACAGTATTTTCTGGTCCGATGAGTTTATTGTCAACTGGGTAAGAGAAATCTCTATTTCAAAGTATGCTTTTTGTGTATTAAAAAGCAATGTATTTAACATTCAAAATATGAAAATCAATATTCCTGATTAAAGATCACTCTTAATCGATAGGAAATAATTCATTCTAACAGTATTTTCTGGTCCGATGAGTTTATTGTCAACTGGATAAGAGAAATCTCTATTTCAAAGTATGCTTTTTGTGTATTAAAAAGCAATGTATCTAACATTCAAAATATGAAAATCAATATTCCTGATTGAAGATCACTCTTAATCGATAGGAAATAATTCATTCTAACAGTATTTTCTGGTCCGATGAGTTTATTGTCAACTGGGTAAGAGAAATCTCTATTTCAAAGTATGCTTTTTGTGTATTAAAAAGCAATGTATTTAACATTCAAAATATGAAAATCAATATTCCTGATTAAAGATCACTCTTAATCGATAGGAAATAATTCATTCTAACAGTATTTTCTGGTCCGATGAGTTTATTGTCAACTGGGTAAGAGAAATCTCTATTTCAAAGTATGCTTTTTGTGTATTAAAAAGCAATGTATTTAACATTCAAAATATGAAAATCAATATTCCTGATGAAAGATCACTCTTAATCGATAGGAAATAATTCATTCTAACAGTATTTTCTGGTCCGATGAGTTTATTGTCAACTGGGTAAGAGAAATCTCTATTTCAAAGTATGCTTTTTGTGTATTAAAAAGCAATGTATTTAACATTCAAAATATGAAAATCAATATTCCTGATTAAAGATCACTCTTAATCGATAGGAAATAATTCATTCTAACAGTATTTTCTGGTCCGATGAGTTTATTGTCAACTGGGTAAGAGAAATCTCTATTTCAAAGTATGCTTTTTGTGTATTAAAAAGCAATGTATTTAACATTCAAAATATGAAAATCAATATTCCTGATTAAAGATCACTCTTAATCGATAGGAAATAATTCATTCTAACAGTATTTTCTGGTCCGATGAGTTTATTGTCAACTGGATAAGAGAAATCTCTATTTCAAAGTATGCTTTTTGTGTATTAAAAAGCAATGTATTTAACATTCAAAATATGAAAATCAATATTCCTGATTAAAGATCACTCTTAATCGATAGGAAATAATTCATTCTAACAGTATTTTCTGGTCCGATGAGTTTATTGTCAACTGGGTAAGAGAAATCTCTATTTCAAAGTATGCTTTTTGTGTATTAAAAAGCAATGTATTTAACATTCAAAATATGAAAATCAATATTCCTGATTAAAGATCACTCTTAATCGATAGGAAATAATTCATTCTAACAGTATTTTCTGGTCCGATGAGTTTATTGTCAACTGGATAAGAGAAATCTCTATTTCAAAGTATGCTTTTTGTGTATTAAAAAGCAATGTATTTAACATTCAAAATATGAAAATCAATATTCCTGATGAAAGATCACTCTTAATCGATAGGAAATAATTCATTCTAACAGTATTTTCTGGTCCGATGAGTTTATTGTCAACTGGGTAAGAGAAATCTCTATTTCAAAGTATGCTTTTTGTGTATTAAAAAGCAATGTATTTAACATTCAAAATATGAAAATCAATATTCCTGATTAAAGATCACTCTTAATCGATAGGAAATAATTCATTCTAACAGTATTTTCTGGTCCGATGAGTTTATTGTCAACTGGGTAAGAGAAATCTCTATTTCAAAGTATGCTTTTTGTGTATTAAAAAGCAATGTATTTAACATTCAAAATATGAAAATCAATATTCCTGATTAAAGATCACTCTTAATCGATAGGAAATAATTCATTCTAACAGTATTTTCTGGTCCGATGAGTTTATTGTCAACTGGATAAGAGAAATCTCTATTTCAAAGTATGCTTTTTGTGTATTAAAAAGCAATGTATTTAACATTCAAAATATGAAAATCAATATTCCTGATTAAAGATCACTCTTAATCGATAGGAAATAATTCATTCTAACAGTATTTTCTGGTCCGATGAGTTTATTGTCAACTGGGTAAGAGAAATCTCTATTTCAAAGTATGCTTTTTGTGTATTAAAAAGCAATGTATTTAACATTCAAAATATGAAAATCAATATTCCTGATTAAAGATCACTCTTAATCGATAGGAAATAATTCATTCTAACAGTATTTTCTGGTCCGATGAGTTTATTGTCAACTGGGTAAGAGAAATCTCTATTTCAAAGTATGCTTTTTGTGTATTAAAAAGCAATGTATTTAACATTCAAAATATGAAAATCAATATTCCTGATGAAAGATCACTCTTAATCGATAGGAAATAATTCATTCTAACAGTATTTTCTGGTCCGATGAGTTTATTGTCAACTGGGTAAGAGAAATCTCTATTTCAAAGTATGCTTTTTGTGTATTAAAAAGCAATGTATTTAACATTCAAAATATGAAAATCAATATTCCTGATTAAAGATCACTCTTAATCGATAGGAAATAATTCATTCTAACAGTATTTTCTGGTCCGATGAGTTTATTGTCAACTGGGTAAGAGAAATCTCTATTTCAAAGTATGCTTTTTGTGTATTAAAAAGCAATGTATTTAACATTCAAAATATGAAAATCAATATTCCTGATTAAAGATCACTCTTAATCGATAGGAAATAATTCATTCTAACAGTATTTTCTGGTCCGATGAGTTTATTGTCAACTGGATAAGAGAAATCTCTATTTCAAAGTATGCTTTTTGTGTATTAAAAAGCAATGTATTTAACATTCAAAATATGAAAATCAATATTCCTGATTAAAGATCACTCTTAATCGATAGGAAATAATTCATTCTAACAGTATTTTCTGGTCCGATGAGTTTATTGTCAACTGGGTAAGAGAAATCTCTATTTCAAAGTATGCTTTTTGTGTATTAAAAAGCAATGTATTTAACATTCAAAATATGAAAATCAATATTCCTGATTAAAGATCACTCTTAATCGATAGGAAATAATTCATTCTAACAGTATTTTCTGGTCCGATGAGTTTATTGTCAACTGGATAAGAGAAATCTCTATTTCAAAGTATGCTTTTTGTGTATTAAAAAGCAATGTATCTAACATTCAAAATATGAAAATCAATATTCCTGATTGAAGATCACTCTTAATCGATAGGAAATAATTCATTCTAACAGTATTTTCTGGTCCGATGAGTTTATTGTCAACTGGGTAAGAGAAATCTCTATTTCAAAGTATGCTTTTTGTGTATTAAAAAGCAATGTATTTAACATTCAAAATATGAAAATCAATATTCCTGATTAAAGATCACTCTTAATCGATAGGAAATAATTCATTCTAACAGTATTTTCTGGTCCGATGAGTTTATTGTCAACTGGGTAAGAGAAATCTCTATTTCAAAGTATGCTTTTTGTGTATTAAAAAGCAATGTATTTAACATTCAAAATATGAAAATCAATATTCCTGATGAAAGATCACTCTTAATCGATAGGAAATAATTCATTCTAACAGTATTTTCTGGTCCGATGAGTTTATTGTCAACTGGGTAAGAGAAATCTCTATTTCAAAGTATGCTTTTTGTGTATTAAAAAGCAATGTATTTAACATTCAAAATATGAAAATCAATATTCCTGATTAAAGATCACTCTTAATCGATAGGAAATAATTCATTCTAACAGTATTTTCTGGTCCGATGAGTTTATTGTCAACTGGATAAGAGAAATCTCTATTTCAAAGTATGCTTTTTGTGTATTAAAAAGCAATGTATTTAACATTCAAAATATGAAAATCAATATTCCTGATGAAAGATCACTCTTAATCGATAGGAAATAATTCATTCTAACAGTATTTTCTGGTCCGATGAGTTTATTGTCAACTGGGTAAGAGAAATCTCTATTTCAAAGTATGCTTTTTGTGTATTAAAAAGCAATGTATTTAACATTCAAAATATGAAAATCAATATTCCTGATTAAAGATCACTCTTAATCGATAGGAAATAATTCATTCTAACAGTATTTTCTGGTCCGATGAGTTTATTGTCAACTGGATAAGAGAAATCTCTATTTCAAAGTATGCTTTTTGTGTATTAAAAAGCAATGTATTTAACATTCAAAATATGAAAATCAATATTCCTGATTAAAGATCACTCTTAATCGATAGGAAATAATTCATTCTAACAGTATTTTCTGGTCCGATGAGTTTATTGTCAACTGGGTAAGAGAAATCTCTATTTCAAAGTATGCTTTTTGTGTATTAAAAAGCAATGTATTTAACATTCAAAATATGAAAATCAATATTCCTGATTAAAGATCACTCTTAATCGATAGGAAATAATTCATTCTAACAGTATTTTCTGGTCCGATGAGTTTATTGTCAACTGGGTAAGAGAAATCTCTATTTCAAAGTATGCTTTTTGTGTATTAAAAAGCAATGTATTTAACATTCAAAATATGAAAATCAATATTCCTGATGAAAGATCACTCTTAATCGATAGGAAATAATTCATTCTAACAGTATTTTCTGGTCCGATGAGTTTATTGTCAACTGGGTAAGAGAAATCTCTATTTCAAAGTATGCTTTTTGTGTATTAAAAAGCAATGTATTTAACATTCAAAATATGAAAATCAATATTCCTGATTAAAGATCACTCTTAATCGATAGGAAATAATTCATTCTAACAGTATTTTCTGGTCCGATGAGTTTATTGTCAACTGGGTAAGAGAAATCTCTATTTCAAAGTATGCTTTTTGTGTATTAAAAAGCAATGTATTTAACATTCAAAATATGAAAATCAATATTCCTGATTAAAGATCACTCTTAATCGATAGGAAATAATTCATTCTAACAGTATTTTCTGGTCCGATGAGTTTATTGTCAACTGGATAAGAGAAATCTCTATTTCAAAGTATGCTTTTTGTGTATTAAAAAGCAATGTATTTAACATTCAAAATATGAAAATCAATATTCCTGATTAAAGATCACTCTTAATCGATAGGAAATAATTCATTCTAACAGTATTTTCTGGTCCGATGAGTTTATTGTCAACTGGGTAAGAGAAATCTCTATTTCAAAGTATGCTTTTTGTGTATTAAAAAGCAATGTATTTAACATTCAAAATATGAAAATCAATATTCCTGATTAAAGATCACTCTTAATCGATAGGAAATAATTCATTCTAACAGTATTTTCTGGTCCGATGAGTTTATTGTCAACTGGATAAGAGAAATCTCTATTTCAAAGTATGCTTTTTGTGTATTAAAAAGCAATGTATCTAACATTCAAAATATGAAAATCAATATTCCTGATTGAAGATCACTCTTAATCGATAGGAAATAATTCATTCTAACAGTATTTTCTGGTCCGATGAGTTTATTGTCAACTGGGTAAGAGAAATCTCTATTTCAAAGTATGCTTTTTGTGTATTAAAAAGCAATGTATTTAACATTCAAAATATGAAAATCAATATTCCTGATTAAAGATCACTCTTAATCGATAGGAAATAATTCATTCTAACAGTATTTTCTGGTCCGATGAGTTTATTGTCAACTGGGTAAGAGAAATCTCTATTTCAAAGTATGCTTTTTGTGTATTAAAAAGCAATGTATTTAACATTCAAAATATGAAAATCAATATTCCTGATGAAAGATCACTCTTAATCGATAGGAAATAATTCATTCTAACAGTATTTTCTGGTCCGATGAGTTTATTGTCAACTGGGTAAGAGAAATCTCTATTTCAAAGTATGCTTTTTGTGTATTAAAAAGCAATGTATTTAACATTCAAAATATGAAAATCAATATTCCTGATTAAAGATCACTCTTAATCGATAGGAAATAATTCATTCTAACAGTATTTTCTGGTCCGATGAGTTTATTGTCAACTGGATAAGAGAAATCTCTATTTCAAAGTATGCTTTTTGTGTATTAAAAAGCAATGTATCTAACATTCAAAATATGAAAATCAATATTCCTGATTGAAGATCACTCTTAATCGATAGGAAATAATTCATTCTAACAGTATTTTCTGGTCCGATGAGTTTATTGTCAACTGGGTAAGAGAAATCTCTATTTCAAAGTATGCTTTTTGTGTATTAAAAAGCAATGTATTTAACATTCAAAATATGAAAATCAATATTCCTGATTAAAGATCACTCTTAATCGATAGGAAATAATTCATTCTAACAGTATTTTCTGGTCCGATGAGTTTATTGTCAACTGGGTAAGAGAAATCTCTATTTCAAAGTATGCTTTTTGTGTATTAAAAAGCAATGTATTTAACATTCAAAATATGAAAATCAATATTCCTGATTAAAGATCACTCTTAATCGATAGGAAATAATTCATTCTAACAGTATTTTCTGGTCCGATGAGTTTATTGTCAACTGGGTAAGAGAAATCTCTATTTCAAAGTATGCTTTTTGTGTATTAAAAAGCAATGTATTTAACATTCAAAATATGAAAATCAATATTCCTGATGAAAGATCACTCTTAATCGATAGGAAATAATTCATTCTAACAGTATTTTCTGGTCCGATGAGTTTATTGTCAACTGGGTAAGAGAAATCTCTATTTCAAAGTATGCTTTTTGTGTATTAAAAAGCAATGTATTTAACATTCAAAATATGAAAATCAATATTCCTGATTAAAGATCACTCTTAATCGATAGGAAATAATTCATTCTAACAGTATTTTCTGGTCCGATGAGTTTATTGTCAACTGGGTAAGAGAAATCTCTATTTCAAAGTATGCTTTTTGTGTATTAAAAAGCAATGTATTTAACATTCAAAATATGAAAATCAATATTCCTAATTAAAGATCACTCCTAATCGATAGGAAATAATTCATTCTAACAGTATTTTCTGGTCCGATGAGTTTATTGTCAACTGGGTAAGAGAAATCTCTATTTCAAAGTATGCTTTTTGTGTATTAAAAAGCAATGTATTCAACATTCAAAATATGAAAATCAATATTCCTGATTAAAGATCACTCTTAATCGATAGGAAATAATTCATTCTAACAGTATTTTCTGGTCCGATGAGTTTATTGTCAACTGGGTAAGAGAAATCTCTATTTCAAAGTATGCTTTTTGTGTATTAAAAAGCAATGTATTTAACATTCAAAATATGAAAATCAATATTCCTGATTAAAGATCACTCTTAATCGATAGGAAATAATTCATCCTAACAGTATTTTCTGGTCCGATGAGTTTATTGTCAACTGGGTAAGAGAAATCTCTATTTCAAAGTATGCTTTTTGTGTATTAAAAAGCAATGTATTCAACATTCAAAATATGAAAATCAATATTCCTGATTAAAGATCACTCTTAATCGAAAGGAAATAATTCATTCTAACAGTATTTTCTGGTCCGATGAGTTTATTGTCAACTGGGTAAGAGAAATCTCTATTTCAAAGTATGCTTTTTGTGTATTAAAAAGCAATGTATTCAACATTCAAAATATGAAAATCAATATTCCTGATTAAAGATCACTCTTAATCGATAGGAAATAATTCATTCTAACAGTATTTTCTGGTCCGATGAGTTTATTGTCAACTGGGTAAGAGAAATCTCTATTTCAAAGTATGCTTTTTGTGTATTAAAAAGCAATGTATTTAACATTCAAAATATGAAAATCAATATTCCTAATTAAAGATCACTCTTAATCGATAGGAAATAATTCATTCTAACAGTATTTTCTGGTCCGATGAGTTTATTGTCAACTGGGTAAGAGAAATCTCTATTTCAAAGTATGCTTTTTGTGTATTAAAAAGCAATGTATTTAACATTCAAAATATGAAAATCAATATTCCTAATTAAAGATCACTCTTAATCGATAGGAAATAATTCATTCTAACAGTATTTTCTGGTCCGATGAGTTTATTGTCAACTGGGTAAGAGAAATCTCTATTTCAAAGTATGCTTTTTGTGTATTAAAAAGCAATGTATTTAACATTCAAAATATGAAAATCAATATTCCTGATTAAAGATCACTCTTAATCGATAGGAAATAATTCATTCTAACAGTATTTTCTGGTCCGATGAGTTTATTGTCAACTGGGTAAGAGAAATCTCTATTTCAAAGTATGCTTTTTGTGTATTAAAAAGCAATGTATTTAACATTCAAAATATGAAAATCAATATTCCTGATTAAAGATCACTCTTAATCGATAGGAAATAATTCATTCTAACAGTATTTTCTGGTCCGATGAGTTTATTGTCAACTGGTTAAGAGAAATCTCTATTTCAAAGTATGCTTTTTGTGTATTAAAAAGCAATGTATTCAACATTCAAAATATGAAAATCAATATTCCTGATTAAAGATCACTCTTAATCGATAGGAAATAATTCATTCTAACAGTATTTTCTGGTCCGATGAGTTTATTGTCAACTGGGTAAGAGAAATCTCTATTTCAAAGTATGCTTTTTGTGCATTAAAAAGCAATGTATTTAACATTCAAAATATGAAAATCAATATTCCTGATTAAAGATCACTCTTAATCGATAGGAAATAATTCATTCTAACAGTATTTTCTGGTCCGATGAGTTTATTGTCAACTGGGTAAGAGAAATCTCTATTTCAAAGTATGCTTTTTGTGTACTAAAAAGCAATGTATTTAACATTCAAAATATGAAAATCAATATTCCTGATTAAAGATCACTCTTAATCGATAGGAAATAATTCATTCTAACAGTATTTTCTGGTCCGATGAGTTTATTGTCAACTGGGTAAGAGAAATCTCTATTTCAAAGTATGCTTTTTGTGTATTAAAAAGCAATGTATCTAACATTCAAAATATGAAAATCAATATTCCTGATTAAAGATCACTCTTAATCGATAGGAAATAATTCATTCTAACAGTATTTTCTGGTCCGATGAGTTTATTGTCAACTGGGTAAGAGAAATCTCTATTTCAAAGTATGCTTTTTGTGTATTAAAAAGCAATGTATCTAACATTCAAAATATGAAAATCAATATTCCTGATTAAAGATCACTCTTAATCGATAGGAAATAATTCATTCTAACAGTATTTTCTGGTCCGATGAGTTTATTGTCAACTGGGTAAGAGAAATCTCTATTTCAAAGTATGCTTTTTGTGTATTAAAAAGCAATGTATTTAACATTCAAAATATGAAAATCAATATTCCTGATTAAAGATCACTCTTAATCGATAGGAAATAATTCATTCTAACAGTATTTTCTGGTCCGATGAGTTTATTGTCAACTGGGTAAGAGAAATCTCTATTTCAAAGTATGCTTTTTGTGTATTAAAAAGCAATGTATTTAACATTCAAAATATGAAAATCAATATTCCTGATTAAAGATCACTCTTAATCGATAGGAAATAATTCATTCTAACAGTACTTTATGGTCCGATGAGTTTATTGTCAACTGGATAAGAGAAATCTCTATTTCAAAGTATGCTTTTTGTGTATTAAAAAGCAATGTATCTAACATTCAAAATATGAAAATCAATATTCCTGATTAAAGATCACTCTTAATCGATAGGAAATAATTCATTCTAACAGTATTTTCTGGTCCGATGAGTTTATTGTCAACTGGGTAAGAGAAATCTCTATTTCAAAGTATGCTTTTTGTGTATTAAAAAGCAATGTATTTAACATTCAAAATATGAAAATCAATATTCCTGATTAAAGATCACTCTTAATCGATAGGAAATAATTCATTCTAACAGTATTTTCTGGTCCGATGAGTTTATTGTCAACTGGGTAAGAGAAATCTCTATTTCAAAGTATGCTTTTTGTGTATTAAAAAGCAATGTATCTAACATTCAAAATATGAAAATCAATATTCCTGATTAAAGATCACTCTTAATCGATAGGAAATAATTCATTCTAACAGTATTTTCTGGTCCGATGAGTTTATTGTCAACTGGGTAAGAGAAATCTCTATTTCAAAGTATGCTTTTTGTGTATTAAAAAGCAATGTATTTAACATTCAAAATATGAAAATCAATATTCCTGATTGAAGATCACTCTTAATCGATAGGAAATAATTCATTCTAACAGTATTTTCTGGTCCGATGAGTTTATTGTCAACTGGATAAGAGAAATCTCTATTTCAAAGTATGCTTTTTGTGTATTAAAAAGCAATGTATCTAACATTCAAAATATGAAAATCAATATTCCTGATTAAAGATCACTCTTAATCGATAGGAAATAATTCATTCTAACAGTATTTTCTGGTCCGATGAGTTTATTGTCAACTGGGTAAGAGAAATCTCTATTTCAAAGTATGCTTTTTGTGTATTAAAAAGCAATGTATTTAACATTCAAAATATGAAAATCAATATTCCTGATTAAAGATCACTCTTAATCGATAGGAAATAATTCATTCTAACAGTATTTTCTGGTCCGATGAGTTTATTGTCAACTGGATAAGAGAAATCTCTATTTCAAAGTATGCTTTTTGTGTATTAAAAAGCAATGTATCTAACAGTCAAAATATGAAAATCAATATTCCTGATTAAAGATCACTCTTAATCGATAGGAAATAATTCATTCTAACAGTATTTTCTGGTCCGATGAGTTTATTGTCAACTGGGTAAGAGAAATCTCTATTTCAAAGTATGCTTTTTGTGTATTAAAAAGCAATGTATTTAACATTCAAAATATGAAAATCAATATTCCTGATTAAAGATCACTCTTAATCGATAGGAAATAATTCATTCTAACAGTATTTTCTGGTCCGATGAGTTTATTGTCAACTGGGTAAGAGAAATCTCTATTTCAAAGTATGCTTTTTGTGTATTAAAAAGCAATGTATTTAACATTCAAAATATGAAAATCAATATTCCTGATTAAAGATCACTCTTAATCGATAGGAAATAATTCATTCTAACAGTATTTTCTGGTCCGATGAGTTTATTGTCAACTGGGTAAGAGAAATCTCTATTTCAAAGTATGCTTTTTGTGTATTAAAAAGCAATGTATTTAACATTCAAAATATGAAAATCAATATTCCTGATTAAAGATCACTCTTAATCGATAGGAAATAATTCATTCTAACAGTATTTTCTGGTCCGATGAGTTTATTGTCAACTGGGTAAGAGAAATCTCTATTTCAAAGTATGCTTTTTGTGTATTAAAAAGCAATGTATTTAACATTCAAAATATGAAAATCAATATTCCTGATTAAAGATCACTCTTAATCGATAGGAAATAATTCATTCTAACAGTATTTTCTGGTCCGATGAGTTTATTGTCAACTGGGTAAGAGAAATCTCTATTTCAAAGTATGCTTTTTGTGTATTAAAAAGCAATGTATTTAACATTCAAAATATGAAAATCAATATTCCTGATTAAAGATCACTCTTAATCGATAGGAAATAATTCATTCTAACAGTATTTTCTGGTCCGATGAGTTTATTGTCAACTGGGTAAGAGAAATCTCTATTTCAAAGTATGCTTTTTGTGTATTAAAAAGCAATGTATTTAACATTCAAAATATGAAAATCAATATTCCTGATTAAAGATCACTCTTAATCGATAGGAAATAATTCATTCTAACAGTATTTTCTGGTCCGATGAGTTTATTGTCAACTGGGTAAGAGAAATCTCTATTTCAAAGTATGCTTTTTGTGTATTAAAAAGCAATGTATTTAACATTCAAAATATGAAAATCAATATTCCTAATTAAAGATCACTCTTAATCGATAGGAAATAATTCATTCTAACAGTATTTTCTGGTCCGATGAGTTTATTGTCAACTGGGTAAGAGAAATCTCTATTTCAAAGTATGCTTTTTGTGTATTAAAAAGCAATGTATTTAACATTCAAAATATGAAAATCAATATTCCTGATTAAAGATCACTCTTAATCGATAGGAAATAATTCATTCTAACAGTATTTTCTGGTCCGATGAGTTTATTGTCAACTGGGTAAGAGAAATCTCTATTTCAAAGTATGCTTTTTGTGTATTAAAAAGCAATGTATTTAACATTCAAAATATGAAAATCAATATTCCTAATTAAAGATCACTCTTAATCGATAGGAAATAATTCATTCTAACAGTATTTTCTGGTCCGATGAGTTTATTGTCAACTGGGTAAGAGAAATCTCTATTTCAAAGTATGCTTTTTGTGTATTAAAAAGCAATGTATTTAACATTCAAAATATGAAAATCAATATTCCTGATTAAAGATCACTCTTAATCGATAGGAAATAATTCATTCTAACAGTATTTTCTGGTCCGATGAGTTTATTGTCAACTGGGTAAGAGAAATCTCTATTTCAAAGTATGCTTTTTGTGTATTAAAAAGCAATTTATTTAACATTCAAAATATGAAAATCAATATTCCTGATTAAAGATCACTCTTAATCGATAGGAAATAATTCATTCTAACAGTATTTTCTGGTCCGATGAGTTTATTGTCAACTGGGTAAGAGAAATCTCTATTTCAAAGTATGCTTTTTGTGTATTAAAAAGCAATGTATTTAACATTCAAAATATGAAAATCAATATTCCTGATTAAAGATCACTCTTAATCGATAGGAAATAATTCATTCTAACAGTATTTTCTGGTCCGATGAGTTTATTGTCAACTGGGTAAGAGAAATCTCTATTTCAAAGTATGCTTTTTGTGTATTAAAAAGCAATGTATTTAACATTCAAAATATGAAAATCAATATTCCTGATTAAAGATCACTCTTAATCGATAGGAAATAATTCATTCTAACAGTATTTTCTGGTCCGATGAGTTTATTGTCAACTGGATAAGAGAAATCTCTATTTCAAAGTATGCTTTTTGTGTATTAAAAAGCAATGTATTTAACATTCAAAATATGAAAATCAATATTCCTGATTAAAGATCACTCTTAATCGATAGGAAATAATTCATTCTAACAGTATTTTCTGGTCCGATGAGTTTATTGTCAACTGGGTAAGAGAAATCTCTATTTCAAAGTATGCTTTTTGTGTATTAAAAAGCAATGTATTTAACATTCAAAATATGAAAATCAATATTCCTGATTAAAGATCACTCTTAATCGATAGGAAATAATTCATTCTAACAGTATTTTCTGGTCCGATGAGTTTATTGTCAACTGGATAAGAGAAATCTCTATTTCAAAGTATGCTTTTTGTGTATTAAAAAGCAATGTATCTAACATTCAAAATATGAAAATCAATATTCCTGATTGAAGATCACTCTTAATCGATAGGAAATAATTCATTCTAACAGTATTTTCTGGTCCGATGAGTTTATTGTCAACTGGGTAAGAGAAATCTCTATTTCAAAGTATGCTTTTTGTGTATTAAAAAGCAATGTATTTAACATTCAAAATATGAAAATCAATATTCCTGATTAAAGATCACTCTTAATCGATAGGAAATAATTCATTCTAACAGTATTTTCTGGTCCGATGAGTTTATTGTCAACTGGGTAAGAGAAATCTCTATTTCAAAGTATGCTTTTTGTGTATTAAAAAGCAATTTATTTAACATTCAAAATATGAAAATCAATATTCCTGATTAAAGATCACTCTTAATCGATAGGAAATAATTCATTCTAACAGTATTTTCTGGTCCGATGAGTTTATTGTCAACTGGGTAAGAGAAATCTCTATTTCAAAGTATGCTTTTTGTGTATTAAAAAGCAATGTATTTAACATTCAAAATATGAAAATCAATATTCCTGATTAAAGATCACTCTTAATCGATAGGAAATAATTCATTCTAACAGTATTTTCTGGTCCGATGAGTTTATTGTCAACTGGGTAAGAGAAATCTCTATTTCAAAGTATGCTTTTTGTGTATTAAAAAGCAATGTATTTAACATTCAAAATATGAAAATCAATATTCCTGATTAAAGATCACTCTTAATCGATAGGAAATAATTCATTCTAACAGTATTTTCTGGTCCGATGAGTTTATTGTCAACTGGATAAGAGAAATCTCTATTTCAAAGTATGCTTTTTGTGTATTAAAAAGCAATGTATTTAACATTCAAAATATGAAAATCAATATTCCTGATTAAAGATCACTCTTAATCGATAGGAAATAATTCATTCTAACAGTATTTTCTGGTCCGATGAGTTTATTGTCAACTGGGTAAGAGAAATCTCTATTTCAAAGTATGCTTTTTGTGTATTAAAAAGCAATGTATTTAACATTCAAAATATGAAAATCAATATTCCTGATTAAAGATCACTCTTAATCGATAGGAAATAATTCATTCTAACAGTATTTTCTGGTCCGATGAGTTTATTGTCAACTGGATAAGAGAAATCTCTATTTCAAAGTATGCTTTTTGTGTATTAAAAAGCAATGTATCTAACATTCAAAATATGAAAATCAATATTCCTGATTGAAGATCACTCTTAATCGATAGGAAATAATTCATTCTAACAGTATTTTCTGGTCCGATGAGTTTATTGTCAACTGGGTAAGAGAAATCTCTATTTCAAAGTATGCTTTTTGTGTATTAAAAAGCAATGTATTTAACATTCAAAATATGAAAATCAATATTCCTGATTAAAGATCACTCTTAATCGATAGGAAATAATTCATTCTAACAGTATTTTCTGGTCCGATGAGTTTATTGTCAACTGGGTAAGAGAAATCTCTATTTCAAAGTATGCTTTTTGTGTATTAAAAAGCAATGTATTTAACATTCAAAATATGAAAATCAATATTCCTGATTAAAGATCACTCTTAATCGATAGGAAATAATTCATTCTAACAGTATTTTCTGGTCCGATGAGTTTATTGTCAACTGGGTAAGAGAAATCTCTATTTCAAAGTATGCTTTTTGTGTATTAAAAAGCAATGTATTTAACATTCAAAATATGAAAATCAATATTCCTGATTAAAGATCACTCTTAATCGATAGGAAATAATTCATTCTAACAGTATTTTCTGGTCCGATGAGTTTATTGTCAACTGGATAAGAGAAATCTCTATTTCAAAGTATGCTTTTTGTGTATTAAAAAGCAATGTATCTAACATTCAAAATATGAAAATCAATATTCCTGATTGAAGATCACTCTTAATCGATAGGAAATAATTCATTCTAACAGTATTTTCTGGTCCGATGAGTTTATTGTCAACTGGGTAAGAGAAATCTCTATTTCAAAGTATGCTTTTTGTGTATTAAAAAGCAATGTATTTAACATTCAAAATATGAAAATCAATATTCCTGATTAAAGATCACTCTTAATCGATAGGAAATAATTCATTCTAACAGTATTTTCTGGTCCGATGAGTTTATTGTCAACTGGATAAGAGAAATCTCTATTTCAAAGTATGCTTTTTGTGTATTAAAAAGCAATGTATCTAACATTCAAAATATGAAAATCAATATTCCTGATTGAAGATCACTCTTAATCGATAGGAAATAATTCATTCTAACAGTATTTTCTGGTCCGATGAGTTTATTGTCAACTGGGTAAGAGAAATCTCTATTTCAAAGTATGCTTTTTGTGTATTAAAAAGCAATGTATTTAACATTCAAAATATGAAAATCAATATTCCTGATTAAAGATCACTCTTAATCGATAGGAAATAATTCATTCTAACAGTATTTTCTGGTCCGATGAGTTTATTGTCAACTGGGTAAGAGAAATCTCTATTTCAAAGTATGCTTTTTGTGTATTAAAAAGCAATTTATTTAACATTCAAAATATGAAAATCAATATTCCTGATTAAAGATCACTCTTAATCGATAGGAAATAATTCATTCTAACAGTATTTTCTGGTCCGATGAGTTTATTGTCAACTGGGTAAGAGAAATCTCTATTTCAAAGTATGCTTTTTGTGTATTAAAAAGCAATGTATTTAACATTCAAAATATGAAAATCAATATTCCTGATTAAAGATCACTCTTAATCGATAGGAAATAATTCATTCTAACAGTATTTTCTGGTCCGATGAGTTTATTGTCAACTGGGTAAGAGAAATCTCTATTTCAAAGTATGCTTTTTGTGTATTAAAAAGCAATGTATTTAACATTCAAAATATGAAAATCAATATTCCTGATTAAAGATCACTCTTAATCGATAGGAAATAATTCATTCTAACAGTATTTTCTGGTCCGATGAGTTTATTGTCAACTGGATAAGAGAAATCTCTATTTCAAAGTATGCTTTTTGTGTATTAAAAAGCAATGTATCTAACATTCAAAATATGAAAATCAATATTCCTGATTGAAGATCACTCTTAATCGATAGGAAATAATTCATTCTAACAGTATTTTCTGGTCCGATGAGTTTATTGTCAACTGGGTAAGAGAAATCTCTATTTCAAAGTATGCTTTTTGTGTATTAAAAAGCAATGTATTTAACATTCAAAATATGAAAATCAATATTCCTGATTAAAGATCACTCTTAATCGATAGGAAATAATTCATTCTAACAGTATTTTCTGGTCCGATGAGTTTATTGTCAACTGGGTAAGAGAAATCTCTATTTCAAAGTATGCTTTTTGTGTATTAAAAAGCAATGTATTTAACATTCAAAATATGAAAATCAATATTCCTAATTAAAGATCACTCTTAATCGATAGGAAATAATTCATTCTAACAGTATTTTCTGGTCCGATGAGTTTATTGTCAACTGGGTAAGAGAAATCTCTATTTCAAAGTATGCTTTTTGTGTATTAAAAAGCAATGTATTTAACATTCAAAATATGAAAATCAATATTCCTGATTAAAGATCACTCTTAATCGATAGGAAATAATTCATTCTAACAGTATTTTCTGGTCCGATGAGTTTATTGTCAACTGGGTAAGAGAAATCTCTATTTCAAAGTATGCTTTTTGTGTTTTAAAAAGCAATGTATTTAACATTCAAAATATGAAAATCAATATTCCTAATTAAAGATCACTCTTAATCGATAGGAAATAATTCATTCTAACAGTATTTTCTGGTCCGATGAGTTTATTGTCAACTGGGTAAGAGAAATCTCTATTTCAAAGTATGCTTTTTGTGTATTAAAAAGCAATGTATTTAACATTCAAAATATGAAAATCAATATTCCTGATTAAAGATCACTCTTAATCGATAGGAAATAATTCATTCTAACAGTATTTTCTGGTCCGATGAGTTTATTGTCAACTGGGTAAGAGAAATCTCTATTTCAAAGTATGCTTTTTGTGTATTAAAAAGCAATTTATTTAACATTCAAAATATGAAAATCAATATTCCTGATTAAAGATCACTCTTAATCGATAGGAAATAATTCATTCTAACAGTATTTTCTGGTCCGATGAGTTTATTGTCAACTGGGTAAGAGAAATCTCTATTTCAAAGTATGCTTTTTGTGTATTAAAAAGCAATGTATTTAACATTCAAAATATGAAAATCAATATTCCTGATTAAAGATCACTCTTAATCGATAGGAAATAATTCATTCTAACAGTATTTTCTGGTCCGATGAGTTTATTGTCAACTGGGTAAGAGAAATCTCTATTTCAAAGTATGCTTTTTGTGTATTAAAAAGCAATGTATTTAACATTCAAAATATGAAAATCAATATTCCTGATTAAAGATCACTCTTAATCGATAGGAAATAATTCATTCTAACAGTATTTTCTGGTCCGATGAGTTTATTGTCAACTGGATAAGAGAAATCTCTATTTCAAAGTATGCTTTTTGTGTATTAAAAAGCAATGTATTTAACATTCAAAATATGAAAATCAATATTCCTGATTAAAGATCACTCTTAATCGATAGGAAATAATTCATTCTAACAGTATTTTCTGGTCCGATGAGTTTATTGTCAACTGGGTAAGAGAAATCTCTATTTCAAAGTATGCTTTTTGTGTATTAAAAAGCAATGTATTTAACATTCAAAATATGAAAATCAATATTCCTGATTAAAGATCACTCTTAATCGATAGGAAATAATTCATTCTAACAGTATTTTCTGGTCCGATGAGTTTATTGTCAACTGGATAAGAGAAATCTCTATTTCAAAGTATGCTTTTTGTGTATTAAAAAGCAATGTATCTAACATTCAAAATATGAAAATCAATATTCCTGATTGAAGATCACTCTTAATCGATAGGAAATAATTCATTCTAACAGTATTTTCTGGTCCGATGAGTTTATTGTCAACTGGGTAAGAGAAATCTCTATTTCAAAGTATGCTTTTTGTGTATTAAAAAGCAATGTATTTAACATTCAAAATATGAAAATCAATATTCCTGATTAAAGATCACTCTTAATCGATAGGAAATAATTCATTCTAACAGTATTTTCTGGTCCGATGAGTTTATTGTCAACTGGGTAAGAGAAATCTCTATTTCAAAGTATGCTTTTTGTGTATTAAAAAGCAAGGTATTTAACATTCAAAATATGAAAATCAATATTCCTGATTAAAGATCACTCTTAATCGATAGGAAATAATTCATTCTAACAGTATTTTCTGGTCCGATGAGTTTATTGTCAACTGGGTAAGAGAAATCTCTATTTCAAAGTATGCTTTTTGTGTATTAAAAAGCAATGTATTTAACATTCAAAATATGAAAATCAATATTCCTGATTAAAGATCACTCTTAATCGATAGGAAATAATTCATTCTAACAGTATTTTCTGGTCCGATGAGTTTATTGTCAACTGGGTAAGAGAAATCTCTATTTCAAAGTATGCTTTTTGTGTATTAAAAAGCAATGTATTTAACATTCAAAATATGAAAATCAATATTCCTAATTAAAGATCACTCTTAATCGATAGGAAATAATTCATTCTAACAGTATTTTCTGGTCCGATGAGTTTATTGTCAACTGGGTAAGAGAAATCTCTATTTCAAAGTATGCTTTTTGTGTATTAAAAAGCAATGTATTTAACATTCAAAATATGAAAATCAATATTCCTGATTAAAGATCACTCTTAATCGATAGGAAATAATTCATTCTAACAGTATTTTCTGGTCCGATGAGTTTATTGTCAACTGGGTAAGAGAAATCTCTATTTCAAAGTATGCTTTTTGTGTATTAAAAAGCAAGGTATTTAACATTCAAAATATGAAAATCAATATTCCTGATTAAAGATCACTCTTAATCGATAGGAAATAATTCATTCTAACAGTATTTTCTGGTCCGATGAGTTTATTGTCAACTGGGTAAGAGAAATCTCTATTTCAAAGTATGCTTTTTGTGTATTAAAAAGCAATGTATTTAACATTCAAAATATGAAAATCAATATTCCTGATTAAAGATCACTCTTAATCGATAGGAAATAATTCATTCTAACAGTATTTTCTGGTCCGATGAGTTTATTGTCAACTGGGTAAGAGAAATCTCTATTTCAAAGTATGCTTTTTGTGTATTAAAAAGCAATGTATTTAACATTCAAAATATGAAAATCAATATTCCTGATTAAAGATCACTCTTAATCGATAGGAAATAATTCATTCTAACAGTATTTTCTGGTCCGATGAGTTTATTGTCAACTGGGTAAGAGAAATCTCTATTTCAAAGTATGCTTTTTGTGTATTAAAAAGCAATGTATTTAACATTCAAAATATGAAAATCAATATTCCTGATTAAAGATCACTCTTAATCGATAGGAAATAATTCATTCTAACAGTATTTTCTGGTCCGATGAGTTTATTGTCAACTGGGTAAGAGAAATCTCTATTTCAAAGTATGCTTTTTGTGTATTAAAAAGCAATGTATCTAACATTCAAAATATGAAAATCAATATTCCTGATTGAAGATCACTCTTAATCGATAGGAAATAATTCATTCTAACAGTATTTTCTGGTCCGATGAGTTTATTGTCAACTGGGTAAGAGAAATCTCTATTTCAAAGTATGCTTTTTGTGTATTAAAAAGCAATGTATTTAACATTCAAAATATGAAAATCAATATTCCTGATTAAAGATCACTCTTAATCGATAGGAAATAATTCATTCTAACAGTATTTTCTGGTCCGATGAGTTTATTGTCAACTGGGTAAGAGAAATCTCTATTTCAAAGTATGCTTTTTGTGTATTAAAAAGCAAGGTATTTAACATTCAAAATATGAAAATCAATATTCCTGATTAAAGATCACTCTTAATCGATAGGAAATAATTCATTCTAACAGTATTTTCTGGTCCGATGAGTTTATTGTCAACTGGGTAAGAGAAATCTCTATTTCAAAGTATGCTTTTTGTGTATTAAAAAGCAATGTATTTAACATTCAAAATATGAAAATCAATATTCCTGATTAAAGATCACTCTTAATCGATAGGAAATAATTCATTCTAACAGTATTTTCTGGTCCGATGAGTTTATTGTCAACTGGGTAAGAGAAATCTCTATTTCAAAGTATGCTTTTTGTGTATTAAAAAGCAATGTATTTAACATTCAAAATATGAAAATCAATATTCCTAATTAAAGATCACTCTTAATCGATAGGAAATAATTCATTCTAACAGTATTTTCTGGTCCGATGAGTTTATTGTCAACTGGGTAAGAGAAATCTCTATTTCAAAGTATGCTTTTTGTGTATTAAAAAGCAATGTATTCAACATTCAAAATATGAAAATCAATATTCCTGATTAAAGATCACTCTTAATCGATAGGAAATAATTCATTCTAACAGTATTTTCTGGTCCGATGAGTTTATTGTCAACTGGGTAAGAGAAATCTCTATTTCAAAGTATGCTTTTTGTGTATTAAAAAGCAATGTATTTAACATTCAAAATATGAAAATCAATATTCCTGATTAAAGATCACTCTTAATCGATAGGAAATAATTCATTCTAACAGTATTTTCTGGTCCGATGAGTTTATTGTCAACTGGGTAAGAGAAATCTCTATTTCAAAGTATGCTTTTTGTGTATTAAAAAGCAATGTATTCAACATTCAAAATATGAAAATCAATATTCCTGATTAAAGATCACTCTTAATCGATAGGAAATAATTCATTCTAACAGTATTTTCTGGTCCGATGAGTTTATTGTCAACTGGGTAAGAGAAATCTCTATTTCAAAGTATGCTTTTTGTGTATTGAAAAGCAATGTATTCAACATTCAAAATATGAAAATCAATATTCCTGATTAAAGATCACTCTTAATCGATAGGAAATAATTCATTCTAACAGTATTTTCTGGTCCGATGAGTTTATTGTCAACTGGGTAAGAGAAATCTCTATTTCAAAGTATGCTTTTTGTGTATTAAAAAGCAATGTATTTAACATTCAAAATATGAAAATCAATATTCCTAATTAAAGATCACTCTTAATCGATAGGAAATAATTCATTCTAACAGTATTTTCTGGTCCGATGAGTTTATTGTCAACTGGGTAAGAGAAATCTCTATTTCAAAGTATGCTTTTTGTGTATTAAAAAGCAATGTATTTAACATTCAAAATATGAAAATCAATATTCCTAATTAAAGATCACTCTTAATCGATAGGAAATAATTCATTCTAACAGTATTTTCTGGTCCGATGAGTTTATTGTCAACTGGGTAAGAGAAATCTCTATTTCAAAGTATGCTTTTTGTGTATTAAAAAGCAATGTATTTAACATTCAAAATATGAAAATCAATATTCCTGATTAAAGATCACTCTTAATCGATAGGAAATAATTCATTCTAACAGTATTTTCTGGTCCGATGAGTTTATTGTCAACTGGGTAAGAGAAATCTCTATTTCAAAGTATGCTTTTTGTGTATTAAAAAGCAATGTATTTAACATTCAAAATATGAAAATCAATATTCCTGATTAAAGATCACTCTCAATCGATAGGAAATAATTCATTCTAACAGTATTTTCTGGTCCGATGAGTTTATTGTCAACTGGGTAAGAGAAATCTCTATTTCAAAGTATGCTTTTTGTGTATTAAAAAGCAATGTATTTAACATTCAAAATATGAAAATCAATATTCCTGATTAAAGATCACTCTTAATCGATAGGAAATAATTCATTCTAACAGTATTTTCTGGTCCGATGAGTTTATTGTCAACTGGATAAGAGAAATCTCTATTTCAAAGTATGCTTTTTGTGTATTAAAAAGCAATGTATTTAACATTCAAAATATGAAAATCAATATTCCTGATTGAAGATCACTCTTAATCGATAGGAAATAATTCATTCTAACAGTATTTTCTGGTCCGATGAGTTTATTGTCAACTGGGTAAGAGAAATCTCTATTTCAAAGTATGCTTTTTGTGTATTAAAAAGCAATGTATTTAACATTCAAAATATGAGAATCAATATTCCTGATTAAAGATCACTCTTAATCGATAGGAAATAATTCATTCTAACAGTATTTTCTGGTCCGATGAGTTTATTGTCAACTGGGTAAGAGAAATCTCTATTTCAAAGTATGCTTTTTGTGTATTAAAAAGCAATGTATTTAACATTCAAAATATGAAAATCAATATTCCTGATTAAAGATCACTCTTAATCGATAGGAAATAATTCATTCTAACAGTATTTTCTGGTCCGATGAGTTTATTGTCAACTGGGTAAGAGAAATCTCTATTTCAAAGTATGCTTTTTGTGTATTAAAAAGCAATGTATTTAACATTCAAAATATGAAAATCAATATTCCTGATTAAAGATCACTCTTAATCGATAGGAAATAATTCATTCTAACAGTATTTTCTGGTCCGATGAGTTTATTGTCAACTGGGTAAGAGAAATCTCTATTTCAAAGTATGCTTTTTGTGTATTAAAAAGCAATGTATTTAACATTCAAAATATGAAAATCAATATTCCTAATTAAAGATCACTCTTAATCGATAGGAAATAATTCATTCTAACAGTATTTTCTGGTCCGATGAGTTTATTGTCAACTGGGTAAGAGAAATCTCTATTTCAAAGTATGCTTTTTGTGTATTAAAAAGCAATGTATTTAACATTCAAAATATGAAAATCAATATTCCTGATTAAAGATCACTCTTAATCGATAGGAAATAATTCATTCTAACAGTATTTTCTGGTCCGATGAGTTTATTGTCAACTGGGTAAGAGAAATCTCTATTTCAAAGTATGCTTTTTGTGTATTAAAAAGCAATTTATTTAACATTCAAAATATGAAAATCAATATTCCTGATTAAAGATCACTCTTAATCGATAGGAAATAATTCATTCTAACAGTATTTTCTGGTCCGATGAGTTTATTGTCAACTGGGTAAGAGAAATCTCTATTTCAAAGTATGCTTTTTGTGTATTAAAAAGCAATGTATTTAACATTCAAAATATGAAAATCAATATTCCTGATTAAAGATCACTCTTAATCGATAGGAAATAATTCATTCTAACAGTATTTTCTGGTCCGATGAGTTTATTGTCAACTGGGTAAGAGAAATCTCTATTTCAAAGTATGCTTTTTGTGTATTAAAAAGCAATGTATTTAACATTCAAAATATGAAAATCAATATTCCTGATTGAAGATCACTCTTAATCGATAGGAAATAATTCATTCTAACAGTATTTTCTGGTCCGATGAGTTTATTGTCAACTGGATAAGAGAAATCTCTATTTCAAAGTATGCTTTTTGTGTATTAAAAAGCAATGTATCTAACATTCAAAATATGAAAATCAATATTCCTGATTAAAGATCACTCTTAATCGATAGGAAATAATTCATTCTAACAGTATTTTCTGGTCCGATGAGTTTATTGTCAACTGGGTAAGAGAAATCTCTATTTCAAAGTATGCTTTTTGTGTATTAAAAAGCAATGTATTTAACATTCAAAATATTAAAATCAATATTCCTGATTAAAGATCACTCTTAATCGATAGGAAATAATTCATTCTAACAGTATTTTCTGGTCCGATGAGTTTATTGTCAACTGGATAAGAGAAATCTCTATTTCAAAGTATGCTTTTTGTGTATTAAAAAGCAATGTATCTAACATTCAAAATATGAAAATCAATATTCCTGATTAAAGATCACTCTTAATCGATAGGAAATAATTCATTCTAACAGTATTTTCTGGTCCGATGAGTTTATTGTCAACTGGGTAAGAGAAATCTCTATTTCAAAGTATGCTTTTTGTGTATTAAAAAGCAATGTATTTAACATTCAAAATATGAAAATCAATATTCCTGATTAAAGATCACTCTTAATCGATAGGAAATAATTCATTCTAACAGTATTTTCTGGTCCGATGAGTTTATTGTCAACTGGGTAAGAGAAATCTCTATTTCAAAGTATGCTTTTTGTGTATTAAAAAGCAATGTATTTAACATTCAAAATATGAAAATCAATATTCCTGATTAAAGATCACTCTTAATGGATAGGAAATAATTCATTCTAACAGTATTTTCTGGTCCGATGAGTTTATTGTCAACTGGGTAAGAGAAATCTCTATTTCAAAGTATGCTTTTTGTGTATTAAAAAGCAATGTATTTAACATTCAAAATATGAAAATCAATATTCCTGATTAAAGATCACTCTTAATCGATAGGAAATAATTCATTCTAACAGTATTTTCTGGTCCGATGAGTTTATTGTCAACTGGGTAAGAGAAATCTCTATTTCAAAGTATGCTTTTTGTGTATTAAAAAGCAATGTATTTAACATTCAAAATATGAAAATCAATATTCCTGATTAAAGATCACTCTCAATCGATAGGAAATAATTCATTCTAACAGTATTTTCTGGTCCGATGAGTTTATTGTCAACTGGGTAAGAGAAATCTCTATTTCAAAGTATGCTTTTTGTGTATTAAAAAGCAATGTATTTAACATTCAAAATATGAAAATCAATATTCCTGATTAAAGATCACTCTTAGTCGATAGGAAATAATTCATTCTAACAGTATTTTCTGGTCCGATGAGTTTATTGTCAACTGGATAAGAGAAATCTCTATTTCAAAGTATGCTTTTTGTGTATTAAAAAGCAATGTATCTAACATTCAAAATATGAAAATCAATATTCCTGATTAAAGATCACTCTTAATCGATAGGAAATAATTCATTCTAACAGTATTTTCTGGTCCGATGAGTTTATTGTCAACTGGATAAGAGAAATCTCTATTTCAAAGTATGCTTTTTGTGTATTAAAAAGCAATGTATTTAACATTCAAAATATGAAAATCAATATTCCTGATTAAAGATCACTCTTAATCGATAGGAAATAATTCATTCTAACAGTATTTCCTGGTCCGATGAGTTTATTGTCAACTGGATAAGAGAAATCTCTATTTCAAAGTATGCTTTTTGTGTATTAAAAAGCAATGTATTTAACATTCAAAATATGAAAATCAATATTCCTGATTAAAGATCACTCTTAATCGATAGGAAATAATTCATTCTAACAGTATTTTCTGGTCCGATGAGTTTATTGTCAACTGGATAAGAGAAATCTCTATTTCAAAGTATGCTTTTTGTGTATTAAAAAGCAATGTATTTAACATTCAAAATATGAAAATCAATATTCCTGATTAAAGATCACTCTTAATCGATAGGAAATAATTCATTCTAACAGTATTTCCTGGTCCGATGAGTTTATTGTCAACTGGATAAGAGAAATCTCTATTTCAAAGTATGCTTTTTGTGTATTAAAAAGCAATGTATTTAACATTCAAAATATGAAAATCAATATTCCTGATTAAAGATCACTCTTAATCGATAGGAAATAATTCATTCTAACAGTATTTTCTGGTCCGATGAGTTTATTGTCAACTGGATAAGAGAAATCTCTATTTCAAAGTATGCTTTTTGTGTATTAAAAAGCAATGTATTTAACATTCAAAATATGAAAATCAATATTCCTGATTAAAGATCACTCTTAATCGATAGGAAATAATTCATTCTAACAGTATTTCCTGGTCCGATGAGTTTATTGTCAACTGGATAAGAGAAATCTCTATTTCAAAGTATGCTTTTTGTGTATTAAAAAGCAATGTATTTAACATTCAAAATATGAAAATCAATATTCCTGATTAAAGATCACTCTTAATCGATAGGAAATAATTCATTCTAACAATATTTTCTGGTCCGATGAGTTTATTGTCAACTGGATAAGAGAAATCTCTATTTCAAAGTATGCTTTTTCTGTATTAAAAAGCAATGTATTTAACATTCAAAATATGAAAATCAATATTCCTGATTAAAGATCACTTTTAATCGATAGGAAATAATTCATTCTAACAGTATTTTCTGGTCCGATGAGTTTATTGTCAACTGGATAAGAGAAATCTCTATTTCAAAGTATGCTTTTTGTGTATTAAAAAGCAATGTATTTAACATTCAAAATATGAAAATCAATATTCCTGATTAAAGATCACTCTTAATCGATAGGAAATAATTCATTCTAACAATATTTTCTGGTCCGATGAGTTTATTGTCAACTGGATAAGAGAAATCTCTATTTCAAAGTATGCTTTTTCTGTATTAAAAAGCAATGTATTTAACATTCAAAATATGAAAATCAATATTCCTGATTAAAGATCACTTTTAATCGATAGGAAATAATTCATTCTAACAGTATTTTCTGGTCCGATGAGTTTATTGTCAACTGGATAAGAGAAATCTCTATTTCAAAGTATGCTTTTTGTGTATTAAAAAGCAATGTATTTAACATTCAAAATATGAAAATCAATATTCCTGATTAAAGATCACTCTTAATCGATAGGAAATAATTCATTCTAACAATATTTTCTGGTCCGATGAGTTTATTGTCAACTGGATAAGAGAAATCTCTATTTCAAAGTATGCTTTTTCTGTATTAAAAAGCAATGTATTTAACATTCAAAATATGAAAATCAATATTCCTGATTAAAGATCACTCTTAATCGATAGGAAATAATTCATTCTAACAATATTTTCTGGTCCGATGAGTTTATTGTCAACTGGATAAGAGAAATCTCTATTTCAAAGTATGCTTTTTCTGTATTAAAAAGCAATGTATTTAACATTCAAAATATGAAAATCAATATTCCTGATTAAAGATCACTTTTAATCGATAGGAAATAATTCATTCTAACAGTATTTTCTGGTCCGATGAGTTTATTGTCAACTGGATAAGAGAAATCTCTATTTCAAAGTATGCTTTTTGTGTATTAAAAAGCAATGTATTTAACATTCAAAATATGAAAATCAATATTCCTGATTAAAGATCACTCTTAATCGATAGGAAATAATTCATTCTAACAATATTTTCTGGTCCGATGAGTTTATTGTCAACTGGATAAGAGAAATCTCTATTTCAAAGTATGCTTTTTCTGTATTAAAAAGCAATGTATTTAACATTCAAAATATGAAAATCAATATTCCTGATTAAAGATCACTCTTAATCGATAGGAAATAATTCATTCTAACAATATTTTCTGGTCCGATGAGTTTATTGTCAACTGGATAAGAGAAATCTCTATTTCAAAGTATGCTTTTTCTGTATTAAAAAGCAATGTATTTAACATTCAAAATATGAAAATCAATATTCCTGATTAAAGATCACTTTTAATCGATAGGAAATAATTCATTCTAACAGTATTTTCTGGTCCGATGAGTTTATTGTCAACTGGATAAGAGAAATCTCTATTTCAAAGTATGCTTTTTGTGTATTAAAAAGCAATGTATTTAACATTCAAAATATGAAAATCAATATTCCTGATTGAAGATCACTTTTAATCGATAGGAAATAATTCATTCTAACAGTATTTTCTGGTCCGATGAGTTTATTGTCAACTGGATAAGAGAAATCTCTATTTCAAAGTATGCTTTTTGTGTATTAAAAAGCAATGTATTTAACATTCAAAATATGAAAATCAATATTCCTGATTAAAGATCACTCTTAATCGATAGGAAATAATTCATTCTAACAATATTTTCTGGTCCGATGAGTTTATTGTCAACTGGATAAGAGAAATCTCTATTTCAAAGTATGCTTTTTGTGTATTAAAAAGCAATGTATTTAACATTCAAAATATGAAAATCAATATTCCTGATTAAAGATCACTCTTAATCGATAGGAAATAATTCATTCTAACAATATTTTCTGGTCCGATGAGTTTATTGTCAACTGGATAAGAGAAATCTCTATTTCAAAGTATGCTTTTTCTGTATTAAAAAGCAATGTATTTAACATTCAAAATATGAAAATCAATATTCCTGATTAAAGATCACTTTTAATCGATAGGAAATAATTCATTCTAACAGTATTTTCTGGTCCGATGAGTTTATTGTCAACTGGATAAGAGAAATCTCTATTTCAAAGTATGCTTTTTGTGTATTAAAAAGCAATGTATTTAACATTCAAAATATGAAAATCAATATTCCTGATTGAAGATCACTTTTAATCGATAGGAAATAATTCATTCTAACAGTATTTTCTGGTCCGATGAGTTTATTGTCAACTGGATAAGAGAAATCTCTATTTCAAAGTATGCTTTTTCTGTATTAAAAAGCAATGTATTTAACATTCAAAATATGAAAATCAATATTCCTGATTAAAGATCACTCTTAATCGATAGGAAATAATTCATTCTAACAATATTTTCTGGTCCGATGAGTTTATTGTCAACTGGATAAGAGAAATCTCTATTTCAAAGTATGCTTTTTGTGTATTAAAAAGCAATGTTTTTAACATTCAAAATATGAAAATCAATATTCCTGATTAAAGATCACTCTTAATCGATAGGAAATAATTCATTCTAACAATATTTTCTGGTCCGATGAGTTTATTGTCAACTGGATAAGAGAAATCTCTATTTCAAAGTATGCTTTTTGTGTATTAAAAAGCAATGTATTTAACATTCAAAATATGAAAATCAATATTCCTGATTAAAGATCACTCTTAATCGATAGGAAATAATTCATTCTAACAATATTTTCTGGTCCGATGAGTTTATTGTCAACTGGATAAGAGAAATCTCTATTTCAAAGTATGCTTTTTGTGTATTAAAAAGCAATGTATTTAACATTCAAAATATGAAAATCAATATTCCTGATTAAAGATCACTCTTAATCGATAGGAAATAATTCATTCTAACAATATTTTCTGGTCCGATGAGTTTATTGTCAACTGGATAAGAGAAATCTCTATTTCAAAGTATGCTTTTTGTGTATTAAAAAGCAATGTATTTAACATTCAAAATATGAAAATCAATATTCCTGATTAAAGATCACTCTTAATCGATAGGAAATAATTCATTCTAACAATATTTTCTGGTCCGATGAGTTTATTGTCAACTGGATAAGAGAAATCTCTATTTCAAAGTATGCTTTTTCTGTATTAAAAAGCAATGTATTTAACATTCAAAATATGAAAATCAATATTCCTGATTAAAGATCACTCTTAATCGATAGGAAATAATTCATTCTAACAATATTTTCTGGTCCGATGAGTTTATTGTCAACTGGATAAGAGAAATCTCTATTTCAAAGTATGCTTTTTGTGTATTAAAAAGCAATGTATTTAACATTCAAAATATGAAAATCAATATTCCTGATTAAAGATCACTCTTAATCGATAGGAAATAATTCATTCTAACAATATTTTCTGGTCCGATGAGTTTATTGTCAACTGGATAAGAGAAATCTCTATTTCAAAGTATGCTTTTTGTGTATTAAAAAGCAATGTTTTTAACATTCAAAATATGAAAATCAATATTCCTGATTAAAGATCACTCTTAATCGATAGGAAATAATTCATTCTAACAATATTTTCTGGTCCGATGAGTTTATTGTCAACTGGATAAGAGAAATCTCTATTTCAAAGTATGCTTTTTGTGTATTAAAAAGCAATGTATTTAACATTCAAAATATGAAAATCAATATTCCTGATTAAAGATCACTCTTAATCGATAGGAAATAATTCATTCTAACAATATTTTCTGGTCCGATGAGTTTATTGTCAACTGGATAAGAGAAATCTCTATTTCAAAGTATGCTTTTTGTGTATTAAAAAGCAATGTATTTAACATTCAAAATATGAAAATCAATATTCCTGATTAAAGATCACTCTTAATCGATAGGAAATAATTCATTCTAACAATATTTTCTGGTCCGATGAGTTTATTGTCAACTGGATAAGAGAAATCTCTATTTCAAAGTATGCTTTTTCTGTATTAAAAAGCAATGTATTTAACATTCAAAATATGAAAATCAATATTCCTGATTAAAGATCACTCTTAATCGATAGGAAATAATTCATTCTAACAATATTTTCTGGTCCGATGAGTTTATTGTCAACTGGATAAGAGAAATCTCTATTTCAAAGTATGCTTTTTGTGTATTAAAAAGCAATGTTTTTAACATTCAAAATATGAAAATCAATATTCCTGATTAAAGATCACTCTTAATCGATAGGAAATAATTCATTCTAACAATATTTTCTGGTCCGATGAGTTTATTGTCAACTGGATAAGAGAAATCTCTATTTCAAAGTATGCTTTTTGTGTATTAAAAAGCAATGTATTTAACATTCAAAATATGAAAATCAATATTCCTGATTAAAGATCACTCTTAATCGATAGGAAATAATTCATTCTAACAATATTTTCTGGTCCGATGAGTTTATTGTCAACTGGATAAGAGAAATCTCTATTTCAAAGTATGCTTTTTCTGTATTAAAAAGCAATGTATTTAACATTCAAAATATGAAAATCAATATTCCTGATTAAAGATCACTCTTAATCGATAGGAAATAATTCATTCTAACAATATTTTCTGGTCCGATGAGTTTATTGTCAACTGGATAAGAGAAATCTCTATTTCAAAGTATGCTTTTTGTGTATTAAAAAGCAATGTTTTTAACATTCAAAATATGAAAATCAATATTCCTGATTAAAGATCACTCTTAATCGATAGGAAATAATTCATTCTAACAATATTTTCTGGTCCGATGAGTTTATTGTCAACTGGATAAGAGAAATCTCTATTTCAAAGTATGCTTTTTGTGTATTAAAAAGCAATGTATTTAACATTCAAAATATGAAAATCAATATTCCTGATTAAAGATCACTCTTAATCGATAGGAAATAATTCATTCTAACAATATTTTCTGGTCCGATGAGTTTATTGTCAACTGGATAAGAGAAATCTCTATTTCAAAGTATGCTTTTTGTGTATTAAAAAGCAATGTATTTAACATTCAAAATATGAAAATCAATATTCCTGATTAAAGATCACTCTTAATCGATAGGAAATAATTCATTCTAACAATATTTTCTGGTCCGATGAGTTTATTGTCAACTGGATAAGAGAAATCTCTATTTCAAAGTATGCTTTTTGTGTATTAAAAAGCAATGTATTTAACATTCAAAATATGAAAATCAATATTCCTGATTAAAGATCACTCTTAATCGATAGGAAATAATTCATTCTAACAATATTTTCTGGTCCGATGAGTTTATTGTCAACTGGATAAGAGAAATCTCTATTTCAAAGTATGCTTTTTCTGTATTAAAAAGCAATGTATTTAACATTCAAAATATGAAAATCAATATTCCTGATTAAAGATCACTCTTAATCGATAGGAAATAATTCATTCTAACAATATTTTCTGGTCCGATGAGTTTATTGTCAACTGGATAAGAGAAATCTCTATTTCAAAGTATGCTTTTTCTGTATTAAAAAGCAATGTATTTAACATTCAAAATATGAAAATCAATATTCCTGATTAAAGATCACTTTTAATCGATAGGAAATAATTCATTCTAACAGTATTTTCTGGTCCGATGAGTTTATTGTCAACTGGATAAGAGAAATCTCTATTTCAAAGTATGCTTTTTGTGTATTAAAAAGCAATGTATTTAACATTCAAAATATGAAAATCAATATTCCTGATTGAAGATCACTTTTAATCGATAGGAAATAATTCATTCTAACAGTATTTTCTGGTCCGATGAGTTTATTGTCAACTGGATAAGAGAAATCTCTATTTCAAAGTATGCTTTTTCTGTATTAAAAAGCAATGTATTTAACATTCAAAATATGAAAATCAATATTCCTGATTAAAGATCACTCTTAATCGATAGGAAATAATTCATTCTAACAATATTTTCTGGTCCGATGAGTTTATTGTCAACTGGATAAGAGAAATCTCTATTTCAAAGTATGCTTTTTGTGTATTAAAAAGCAATGTTTTTAACATTCAAAATATGAAAATCAATATTCCTGATTAAAGATCACTCTTAATCGATAGGAAATAATTCATTCTAACAATATTTTCTGGTCCGATGAGTTTATTGTCAACTGGATAAGAGAAATCTCTATTTCAAAGTATGCTTTTTGTGTATTAAAAAGCAATGTATTTAACATTCAAAATATGAAAATCAATATTCCTGATTAAAGATCACTCTTAATCGATAGGAAATAATTCATTCTAACAATATTTTCTGGTCCGATGAGTTTATTGTCAACTGGATAAGAGAAATCTCTATTTCAAAGTATGCTTTTTGTGTATTAAAAAGCAATGTATTTAACATTCAAAATATGAAAATCAATATTCCTGATTAAAGATCACTCTTAATCGATAGGAAATAATTCATTCTAACAATATTTTCTGGTCCGATGAGTTTATTGTCAACTGGATAAGAGAAATCTCTATTTCAAAGTATGCTTTTTGTGTATTAAAAAGCAATGTATTTAACATTCAAAATATGAAAATCAATATTCCTGATTAAAGATCACTCTTAATCGATAGGAAATAATTCATTCTAACAATATTTTCTGGTCCGATGAGTTTATTGTCAACTGGATAAGAGAAATCTCTATTTCAAAGTATGCTTTTTCTGTATTAAAAAGCAATGTATTTAACATTCAAAATATGAAAATCAATATTCCTGATTAAAGATCACTCTTAATCGATAGGAAATAATTCATTCTAACAATATTTTCTGGTCCGATGAGTTTATTGTCAACTGGATAAGAGAAATCTCTATTTCAAAGTATGCTTTTTGTGTATTAAAAAGCAATGTATTTAACATTCAAAATATGAAAATCAATATTCCTGATTAAAGATCACTCTTAATCGATAGGAAATAATTCATTCTAACAATATTTTCTGGTCCGATGAGTTTATTGTCAACTGGATAAGAGAAATCTCTATTTCAAAGTATGCTTTTTGTGTATTAAAAAGCAATGTTTTTAACATTCAAAATATGAAAATCAATATTCCTGATTAAAGATCACTCTTAATCGATAGGAAATAATTCATTCTAACAATATTTTCTGGTCCGATGAGTTTATTGTCAACTGGATAAGAGAAATCTCTATTTCAAAGTATGCTTTTTGTGTATTAAAAAGCAATGTATTTAACATTCAAAATATGAAAATCAATATTCCTGATTAAAGATCACTCTTAATCGATAGGAAATAATTCATTCTAACAATATTTTCTGGTCCGATGAGTTTATTGTCAACTGGATAAGAGAAATCTCTATTTCAAAGTATGCTTTTTGTGTATTAAAAAGCAATGTATTTAACATTCAAAATATGAAAATCAATATTCCTGATTAAAGATCACTCTTAATCGATAGGAAATAATTCATTCTAACAGTATTTTCTGGTCCGATGAGTTTATTGTCAACTGGATAAGAGAAATCTCTATTTCAAAGTATGCTTTTTCTGTATTAAAAAGCAATGTATTTAACATTCAAAATATGAAAATCAATATTCCTGATTAAAGATCACTCTTAATCGATAGGAAATAATTCATTCTAACAGTATTTTCTGGTCCGATGAGTTTATTGTCAACTGGATAAGAGAAATCTCTATTTCAAAGTATGCTTTTTGTGTATTAAAAAGCAATGTATTTAACATTCAAAATATGAAAATCAATATTCCTGATTAAAGATCACTCTTAATCGATAGGAAATAATTCATTCTAACAGTATTTTCTGGTCCGATGAGTTTATTGTCAACTGGATAAGAGAAATCTCTATTTCAAAGTATGCTTTTTGTGTATTAAAAAGCAATGTATTTAACATTCAAAATATGAAAATCAATATTCCTGATTAAAGATCACTCTTAATCGATAGGAAATAATTCATTCTAACAATATTTTCTGGTCCGATGAGTTTATTGTCAACTGGATAAGAGAAATCTCTATTTCAAAGTATGCTTTTTGTGTATTAAAAAGCAATGTATTTAACATTCAAAATATGAAAATCAATATTCCTGATTAAAGATCACTCTTAATCGATAGGAAATAATTCATTCTAACAATATTTTCTGGTCCGATGAGTTTATTGTCAACTGGATAAGAGAAATCTCTATTTCAAAGTATGCTTTTTGTGTATTAAAAAGCAATGTATTTAACATTCAAAATATGAAAATCAATATTCCTGATTAAAGATCACTCTTAATCGATAGGAAATAATTCATTCTAACAGTATTTTCTGGTCCGATGAGTTTATTGTCAACTGGATAAGAGAAATCTCTATTTCAAAGTATGCTTTTTGTGTATTAAAAAGCAATGTATTTAACATTCAAAATATGAAAATCAATATTCCTGATTAAAGATCACTCTTAATCGATAGGAAATAATTCATTCTAACAATATTTTCTGGTCCGATGAGTTTATTGTCAACTGGATAAGAGAAATCTCTATTTCAAAGTATGCTTTTTGTGTATTAAAAAGCAATGTATTTAACATTCAAAATATGAAAATCAATATTCCTGATTAAAGATCACTCTTAATCGATAGGAAATAATTCATTCTAACAATATTTTCTGGTCCGATGAGTTTATTGTCAACTGGATAAGAGAAATCTCTATTTCAAAGTATGCTTTTTGTGTATTAAAAAGCAATGTATTTAACATTCAAAATATGAAAATCAATATTCCTGATTAAAGATCACTCTTAATCGATAGGAAATAATTCATTCTAACAGTATTTTCTGGTCCGATGAGTTTATTGTCAACTGGATAAGAGAAATCTCTATTTCAAAGTATGCTTTTTGTGTATTAAAAAGCAATGTATTTAACATTCAAAATATGAAAATCAATATTCCTGATTAAAGATCACTCTTAATCGATAGGAAATAATTCATTCTAACAGTATTTTCTGGTCCGATGAGTTTATTGTCAACTGGATAAGAGAAATCTCTATTTCAAAGTATGCTTTTTGTGTATTAAAAAGCAATGTATTTAACATTCAAAATATGAAAATCAATATTCCTGATTAAAGATCACTCTTAATCGATAGGAAATAATTCATTCTAACAATATTTTCTGGTCCGATGAGTTTATTGTCAACTGGATAAGAGAAATCTCTATTTCAAAGTATGCTTTTTGTGTATTAAAAAGCAATGTATTTAACATTCAAAATATGAAAATCAATATTCCTGATTAAAGATCACTCTTAATCGATAGGAAATAATTCATTCTAACAATATTTTCTGGTCCGATGAGTTTATTGTCAACTGGATAAGAGAAATCTCTATTTCAAAGTATGCTTTTTGTGTATTAAAAAGCAATGTATTTAACATTCAAAATATGAAAATCAATATTCCTGATTAAAGATCACTCTTAATCGATAGGAAATAATTCATTCTAACAGTATTTTCTGGTCCGATGAGTTTATTGTCAACTGGATAAGAGAAATCTCTATTTCAAAGTATGCTTTTTGTGTATTAAAAAGCAATGTATTTAACATTCAAAATATGAAAATCAATATTCCTGATTAAAGATCACTCTTAATCGATAGGAAATAATTCATTCTAACAATATTTTCTGGTCCGATGAGTTTATTGTCAACTGGATAAGAGAAATCTCTATTTCAAAGTATGCTTTTTGTGTATTAAAAAGCAATGTATTTAACATTCAAAATATGAAAATCAATATTCCTGATTAAAGATCACTCTTAATCGATAGGAAATAATTCATTCTAACAATATTTTCTGGTCCGATGAGTTTATTGTCAACTGGATAAGAGAAATCTCTATTTCAAAGTATGCTTTTTGTGTATTAAAAAGCAATGTATTTAACATTCAAAATATGAAAATCAATATTCCTGATTGAAGATCACTCTTAATCGATAGGAAATAATTCATTCTAACAGTATTTTCTGGTCCGATGAGTTTATTGTCAACTGGATAAGAGAAATCTCTATTTCAAAGTATGCTTTTTGTGTATTAAAAAGCAATGTATTTAACATTCAAAATATGAAAATCAATATTCCTGATTAAAGATCACTCTTAATCGATAGGAAATAATTCATTCTAACAGTATTTTCTGGTCCGATGAGTTTATTGTCAACTGGATAAGAGAAATCTCTATTTCAAAGTATGCTTTTTGTGTATTAAAAAGCAATGTATTTAACATTCAAAATATGAAAATCAATATTCCTGATTAAAGATCACTCTTAATCGATAGGAAATAATTCATTCTAACAATATTTTCTGGTCCGATGAGTTTATTGTCAACTGGATAAGAGAAATCTCTATTTCAAAGTATGCTTTTTGTGTATTAAAAAGCAATGTATTTAACATTCAAAATATGAAAATCAATATTCCTGATTAAAGATCACTCTTAATCGATAGGAAATAATTCATTCTAACAATATTTTCTGGTCCGATGAGTTTATTGTCAACTGGATAAGAGAAATCTCTATTTCAAAGTATGCTTTTTGTGTATTAAAAAGCAATGTATTTAACATTCAAAATATGAAAATCAATATTCCTGATTAAAGATCACTCTTAATCGATAGGAAATAATTCATTCTAACAGTATTTTCTGGTCCGATGAGTTTATTGTCAACTGGATAAGAGAAATCTCTATTTCAAAGTATGCTTTTTGTGTATTAAAAAGCAATGTATTTAACATTCAAAATATGAAAATCAATATTCCTGATTAAAGATCACTCTTAATCGATAGGAAATAATTCATTCTAACAGTATTTTCTGGTCCGATGAGTTTATTGTCAACTGGATAAGAGAAATCTCTATTTCAAAGTATGCTTTTTGTGTATTAAAAAGCAATGTATTTAACATTCAAAATATGAAAATCAATATTCCTGATTAAAGATCACTCTTAATCGATAGGAAATAATTCATTCTAACAATATTTTCTGGTCCGATGAGTTTATTGTCAACTGGATAAGAGAAATCTCTATTTCAAAGTATGCTTTTTGTGTATTAAAAAGCAATGTTTTTAACATTCAAAATATGAAAATCAATATTCCTGATTAAAGATCACTCTTAATCGATAGGAAATAATTCATTCTAACAATATTTTCTGGTCCGATGAGTTTATTGTCAACTGGATAAGAGAAATCTCTATTTCAAAGTATGCTTTTTGTGTATTAAAAAGCAATGTATTTAACATTCAAAATATGAAAATCAATATTCCTGATCTAAGATCATGCTCAATCGATAGGAAATAATTTATTCTAACAGTATTTTCTGGTCCGATGAGTTTATTGTCAACTGGATAAGAGAAATCTCTATTTCAAAGTATGCTTTTTGTGTATTAAAAAGCAATGTATTTAACATTCAAAATATGAAAATCAATATTCCTGATTAAAGATCACTCTTAATCGATAGGAAATAATTCATTCTAACAGTATCTTCTGGTCCGATGAGTTTATTGTCAACTGGATAAGAGAAATCTCTATTTCAAAGTATGCTTTTTGTGTATTAAAAAGCAATGTATTTAACATTCAAAATATGAAAATCAATATTCCTGATTAAAGATCACTCTTAATCGATAGGAAATAATTCATTCTAACAATATTTTCTGGTCCGATGAGTTTATTGTCAACTGGATAAGAGAAATCTCTATTTCAAAGTATGCTTTTTGTGTATTAAAAAGCAATGTATTTAACATTCAAAATATGAAAATCAATATTCCTGATTAAAGATCACTTTTAATCGATAGGAAATAATTCATTCTAACAGTATTTTCTGGTCCGATGAGTTTATTGTCAACTGGATAAGAGAAATCTCTATTTCAAAGTATGCTTTTTGTGTATTAAAAAGCAATGTATTTAACATTCAAAATATGAAAATCAATATTCCTGATTAAAGATCACTCTTAATCGATAGCAAATAATTCATTCTAACAATATTTTCTGGTCCGATGAGTTTATTGTCAACTGGATAAGAGAAATCTCTATTTCAAAGTATGCTTTTTCTGTATTAAAAAGCAATGTATTTAACATTCAAAATATGAAAATCAATATTCCTGATTAAAGATCACTTTTAATCGATAGGAAATAATTCATTCTAACAGTATTTTCTGGTCCGATGAGTTTATTGTCAACTGGATAAGAGAAATCTCTATTTCAAAGTATGCTTTTTGTGTATTAAAAAGCAATGTATTTAACATTCAAAATATGAAAATCAATATTCCTGATTAAAGATCACTCTTAATCGATAGGAAATAATTCATTCTAACAATATTTTCTGGTCCGATGAGTTTATTGTCAACTGGATAAGAGAAATCTCTATTTCAAAGTATGCTTTTTGTGTATTAAAAAGCAATGTATTTAACATTCAAAATATGAAAATCAATATTCCTGATTAAAGATCACTCTTAATCGATAGGAAATAATTCATTCTAACAGTATCTTCTGGTCCGATGAGTTTATTGTCAACTGGATAAGAGAAATCTCTATTTCAAAGTATGCTTTTTGTGTATTAAAAAGCAATGTATTTAACATTCAAAATATGAAAATCAATATTCCTGATTAAAGATCACTCTTAATCGATAGGAAATAATTCATTCTAACAATATTTTCTGGTCCGATGAGTTTATTGTCAACTGGATAAGAGAAATCTCTATTTCAAAGTATGCTTTTTGTGTATTAAAAAGCAATGTATTTAACATTCAAAATATGAAAATCAATATTCCTGATTAAAGATCACTCTTAATCGATAGGAAATAATTCATTCTAACAGTATCTTCTGGTCCGATGAGTTTATTGTCAACTGGATAAGAGAAATCTCTATTTCAAAGTATGCTTTTTGTGTATTAAAAAGCAATGTATTTAACATTCAAAATATGAAAATCAATATTCCTGATTAAAGATCACTCTTAATCGATAGGAAATAATTCATTCTAACAGTATTTTCTGGTCCGATGAGTTTATTGTCAACTGGATAAGAGAAATCTCTATTCCAAAGTATGCTTTTTGTGTATTAAAAAGCAATGTATTTAACATTCAAAATATGAAAATCAATATTCCTGATTAAAGATCACTCTTAATCGATAGGAAATAATTCATTCTAACAGTATCTTCTGGTCCGATGAGTTTATTGTCAACTGGATAAGAGAAATCTCTATTTCAAAGTATGCTTTTTGTGTATTAAAAAGCAATGTATTTAACATTCAAAATATGAAAATCAATATTCCTGATTAAAGATCACTCTTAATCGATAGGAAATAATTCATTCTAACAATATTTTCTGGTCCGATGAGTTTATTGTCAACTGGATAAGAGAAATCTCTATTTCAAAGTATGCTTTTTGTGTATTAAAAAGCAATGTATTTAACATTCAAAATATGAAAATCAATATTCCTGATTAAAGATCACTCTTAATCGATAGCAAATAATTCATTCTAACAATATTTTCTGGTCCGATGAGTTTATTGTCAACTGGATAAGAGAAATCTCTATTTCAAAGTATGCTTTTTCTGTATTAAAAAGCAATGTTTTTAACATTCAAAATATGAAAATCAATATTCCTGATTAAAGATCACTCTTAATCGATAGGAAATAATTCATTCTAACAATATTTTCTGGTCCGATGAGTTTATTGTCAACTGGATAAGAGAAATCTCTATTTCAAAGTATGCTTTTTGTGTATTAAAAAGCAATGTATTTAACATTCAAAATATGAAAATCAATATTCCTGATCTAAGATCATGCTCAATCGATAGGAAATAATTTATTCTAACAGTATTTTCTGGTCCGATGAGTTTATTGTCAACTGGATAAGAGAAATCTCTATTTCAAAGTATGCTTTTTCTGTATTAAAAAGCAATGTATTTAACATTCAAAATATGAAAATCAATATTCCTGATTAAAGATCACTCTTAATCGATAGCAAATAATTCATTCTAACAATATTTTCTGGTCCGATGAGTTTATTGTCAACTGGATAAGAGAAATCTCTATTTCAAAGTATGCTTTTTCTGTATTAAAAAGCAATGTATTTAACATTCAAAATATGAAAATCAATATTCCTGATTAAAGATCACTTTTAATCGATAGGAAATAATTCATTCTAACAGTATTTTCTGGTCCGATGAGTTTATTGTCAACTGGATAAGAGAAATCTCTATTTCAAAGTATGCTTTTTGTGTATTAAAAAGCAATGTATTTAACATTCAAAATATGAAAATCAATATTCCTGATTAAAGATCACTCTTAATCGATAGGAAATAATTCATTCTAACAATATTTTCTGGTCCGATGAGTTTATTGTCAACTGGATAAGAGAAATCTCTATTTCAAAGTATGCTTTTTGTGTATTAAAAAGCAATGTATTTAACATTCAAAATATGAAAATCAATATTCCTGATTAAAGATCACTCTTAATCGATAGGAAATAATTCATTCTAACAGTATCTTCTGGTCCGATGAGTTTATTGTCAACTGGATAAGAGAAATCTCTATTTCAAAGTATGCTTTTTGTGTATTAAAAAGCAATGTATTTAACATTCAAAATATGAAAATCAATATTCCTGATTGAAGATCACTCTTAATCGATAGGAACTAATTCATTCTAACAATATTTTCTGGTCCGATGAGTTTATTGTCAACTGGATAAGAGAAATCTCTATTTCAAAGTATGCTTTTTGTGTATTAAAAAGCAATGTATTTAACATTCAAAATATGAAAATCAATATTCGTGATTAAAGATCACTCTTAATCGATAGCAAATAATTCATTCTAACAATATTTTCTGGTCCGATGAGTTTATTGTCAACTGGATAAGAGAAATCTCTATTTCAAAGTATGCTTTTTGTGTATTAAAAAGCAATGTATTTAACATTCAAAATATGAAAATCAATATTCCTGATTAAAGATCACTCTTAATCGATAGGAAATAATTCATTCTAACAATATTTTCTGGTCCGATGAGTTTATTGTCAACTGGATAAGAGAAATCTCTATTTCAAAGTATGCTTTTTGCGTATTAAAAAGCAATGTATTTAACATTCAAAATATGAAAATCAATATTCCTGATTAAAGATCACTCTTAATCGATAGGAAATAATTCATTCTAACAATATTTTCTGGTCCGATGAGTTTATTGTCAACTGGATAAGAGAAATCTCTATTTCAAAGTATGCTTTTTGTGTATTAAAAAGCAATGTATTTAACATTCAAAATATGAAAATCAATATTCCTGATTAAAGATCACTCTTAATCGATAGCAAATAATTCATTCTAACAATATTTTCTGGTCCGATGAGTTTATTGTCAACTGGATAAGAGAAATCTCTATTTCAAAGTATGCTTTTTCTGTATTAAAAAGCAATGTTTTTAACATTCAAAATATGAAAATCAATATTCCTGATTAAAGATCACTCTTAATCGATAGGAAATAATTCATTCTAACAATATTTTCTGGTCCGATGAGTTTATTGTCAACTGGATAAGAGAAATCTCTATTTCAAAGTATGCTTTTTGTGTATTAAAAAGCAATGTATTTAACATTCAAAATATGAAAATCAATATTCCTGATCTAAGATCATGCTCAATCGATAGGAAATAATTTATTCTAACAGTATTTTCTGGTCCGATGAGTTTATTGTCAACTGGATAAGAGAAATCTCTATTTCAAAGTATGCTTTTTCTGTATTAAAAAGCAATGTATTTAACATTCAAAATATGAAAATCAATATTCCTGATTAAAGATCACTCTTAATCGATAGCAAATAATTCATTCTAACAATATTTTCTGGTCCGATGAGTTTATTGTCAACTGGATAAGAGAAATCTCTATTTCAAAGTATGCTTTTTCTGTATTAAAAAGCAATGTATTTAACATTCAAAATATGAAAATCAATATTCCTGATTAAAGATCACTTTTAATCGATAGGAAATAATTCATTCTAACAGTATTTTCTGGTCCGATGAGTTTATTGTCAACTGGATAAGAGAAATCTCTATTTCAAAGTATGCTTTTTGTGTATTAAAAAGCAATGTATTTAACATTCAAAATATGAAAATCAATATTCCTGATTAAAGATCACTCTTAATCGATAGGAAATAATTCATTCTAACAATATTTTCTGGTCCGATGAGTTTATTGTCAACTGGATAAGAGAAATCTCTATTTCAAAGTATGCTTTTTGTGTATTAAAAAGCAATGTATTTAACATTCAAAATATGAAAATCAATATTCCTGATTAAAGATCACTCTTAATCGATAGGAAATAATTCATTCTAACAGTATCTTCTGGTCCGATGAGTTTATTGTCAACTGGATAAGAGAAATCTCTATTTCAAAGTATGCTTTTTGTGTATTAAAAAGCAATGTATTTAACATTCAAAATATGAAAATCAATATTCCTGATTAAAGATCACTCTTAATCGATAGGAAATAATTCATTCTAACAATATTTTCTGGTCCGATGAGTTTATTGTCAACTGGATAAGAGAAATCTCTATTTCAAAGTATGCTTTTTGTGTATTAAAAAGCAATGTATTTAACATTCAAAATATGAAAATCAATATTCCTGATTAAAGATCACTTTTAATCGATAGGAAATAATTCATTCTAACAGTATTTTTTGGTCCGATGAGTTTATTGTCAACTGGATAAGAGAAATCTCTATTTCAAAGTATGCTTTTTGTGTATTAAAAAGCAATGTATTTAACATTCAAAATATGAAAATCAATATTCCTGATTAAAGATCACTCTTAATCGATAGCAAATAATTCATTCTAACAATATTTTCTGGTCCGATGAGTTTATTGTCAACTGGATAAGAGAAATCTCTATTTCAAAGTATGCTTTTTCTGTATTAAAAAGCAATGTATTTAACATTCAAAATATGAAAATCAATATTCCTGATTAAAGATCACTTTTAATCGATAGGAAATAATTCATTCTAACAGTATTTTCTGGTCCGATGAGTTTATTGTCAACTGGATAAGAGAAATCTCTATTTCAAAGTATGCTTTTTGTGTATTAAAAAGCAATGTATTTAACATTCAAAATATGAAAATCAATATTCCTGATTAAAGATCACTCTTAATCGATAGGAAATAATTCATTCTAACAATATTTTCTGGTCCGATGAGTTTATTGTCAACTGGATAAGAGAAATCTCTATTTCAAAGTATGCTTTTTGTGTATTAAAAAGCAATGTATTTAACATTCAAAATATGAAAATCAATATTCCTGATTAAAGATCACTCTTAATCGATAGCAAATAATTCATTCTAACAATATTTTCTGGTCCGATGAGTTTATTGTCAACTGGATAAGAGAAATCTCTATTTCAAAGTATGCTTTTTCTGTATTAAAAAGCAATGTTTTTAACATTCAAAATATGAAAATCAATATTCCTGATTAAAGATCACTCTTAATCGATAGGAAATAATTCATTCTAACAATATTTTCTGGTCCGATGAGTTTATTGTCAACTGGATAAGAGAAATCTCTATTTCAAAGTATGCTTTTTGTGTATTAAAAAGCAATGTATTTAACATTCAAAATATGAAAATCAATATTCCTGATCTAAGATCATGCTCAATCGATAGGAAATAATTTATTCTAACAGTATTTTCTGGTCCGATGAGTTTATTGTCAACTGGATAAGAGAAATCTCTATTTCAAAGTATGCTTTTTCTGTATTAAAAAGCAATGTATTTAACATTCAAAATATGAAAATCAATATTCCTGATTAAAGATCACTCTTAATCGATAGCAAATAATTCATTCTAACAATATTTTCTGGTCCGATGAGTTTATTGTCAACTGGATAAGAGAAATCTCTATTTCAAAGTATGCTTTTTCTGTATTAAAAAGCAATGTATTTAACATTCAAAATATGAAAATCAATATTCCTGATTAAAGATCACTTTTAATCGATAGGAAATAATTCATTCTAACAGTATTTTCTGGTCCGATGAGTTTATTGTCAACTGGATAAGAGAAATCTCTATTTCAAAGTATGCTTTTTGTGTATTAAAAAGCAATGTATTTAACATTCAAAATATGAAAATCAATATTCCTGATTAAAGATCACTCTTAATCGATAGGAAATAATTCATTCTAACAATATTTTCTGGTCCGATGAGTTTATTGTCAACTGGATAAGAGAAATCTCTATTTCAAAGTATGCTTTTTGTGTATTAAAAAGCAATGTATTTAACATTCAAAATATGAAAATCAATATTCCTGATTAAAGATCACTCTTAATCGATAGGAAATAATTTATTCTAACAGTATCTTCTGGTCCGATGAGTTTATTGTCAACTGGATAAGAGAAATCTCTATTTCAAAGTATGCTTTTTGTGTATTAAAAAGCAATGTATTTAACATTCAAAATATGAAAATCAATATTCCTGATTAAAGATCACTCTTAATCGATAGGAAATAATTCATTCTAACAATATTTTCTGGTCCGATGAGTTTATTGTCAACTGGATAAGAGAAATCTCTATTTCAAAGTATGCTTTTTGTGTATTAAAAAGCAATGTATTTAACATTTAAAATATGAAAATCAATATTCCTGATTAAAGATCACTCTTAATCGATAGGAAATAATTCATTCTAACAGTATTTTCTGGTCCGATGAGTTTATTGTCAACTGGATAAGAGAAATCTCTATTCCAAAGTATGCTTTTTGTGTATTAAAAAGCAATGTATTTAACATTCAAAATATGAAAATCAATATTCCTGATTAAAGATCACTCTTAATCGATAGGAAATAATTCATTCTAACAGTATTTTCTGGTCCGATGAGTTTATTGTCAACTGGATAAGAGAAATCTCTATTCCAAAGTATGCTTTTTGTGTATTAAAAAGCAATGTATTTAACATTCAAAATATGAAAATCAATATTCCTGATTAAAGATCACTCTTAATCGATAGGAAATAATTCATTCTAACAGTATTTTCTGGTCCGATGAGTTTATTGTCAACTGGATAAGAGAAATCTCTATTTCAAAGTATGCTTTTTCTGTATTAAAAAGCAATGTATTTAACATTCAAAATATGAAAATCAATATTCCTGATTAAAGATCACTCTTAATCGATAGGAAATAATTCATTCTAACAGTATTTTCTGGTCCGATGAGTTTATTGTCAACTGGATAAGAGAAATCTCTATTTCAAAGTATGCTTTTTGTGTATTAAAAAGCAATGTATTTAACATTCAAAATATGAAAATCAATATTCCTGATTAAAGATCACTCTTAATCGATAGGAAATAATTCATTCTAACAATATTTTCTGGTCCGATGAGTTTATTGTCAACTGGATAAGAGAAATCTCTATTTCAAAGTATGCTTTTTGTGTATTAAAAAGCAATGTATTTAACATTCAAAATATGAAAATCAATATTCCTGATTAAAGATCACTCTTAATCGATAGGAAATAATTCATTCTAACAGTATTTTCTGGTCCGATGAGTTTATTGTCAACTGGATAAGAGAAATCTCTATTTCAAAGTATGCTTTTTGTGTATTAAAAAGCAATGTATTTAACATTCAAAATATGAAAATCAATATTCCTGATTAAAGATCACTCTTAATCGATAGGAAATAATTCATTCTAACAATATTTTCTGGTCCGATGAGTTTATTGTCAACTGGATAAGAGAAATCTCTATTTCAAAGTATGCTTTTTGTGTATTAAAAAGCAATGTATTTAACATTCAAAATATGAAAATCAATATTCCTGATTAAAGATCACTCTTAATCGATAGGAAATAATTCATTCTAACAATATTTTCTGGTCCGATGAGTTTATTGTCAACTGGATAAGAGAAATCTCTATTTCAAAGTATGCTTTTTGTGTATTAAAAAGCAATGTATTTAACATTCAAAATATGAAAATCAATATTCCTGATTAAAGATCACTCTTAATCGATAGGAAATAATTCATTCTAACAGTATTTTCTGGTCCGATGAGTTTATTGTCAACTGGATAAGAGAAATCTCTATTTCAAAGTATGCTTTTTGTGTATTAAAAAGCAATGTATTTAACATTCAAAATATGAAAATCAATATTCCTGATTAAAGATCACTCTTAATCGATAGGAAATAATTCATTCTAACAATATTTTCTGGTCCGATGAGTTTATTGTCAACTGGATAAGAGAAATCTCTATTTCAAAGTATGCTTTTTGTGTATTAAAAAGCAATGTATTTAACATTCAAAATATGAAAATCAATATTCCTGATTAAAGATCACTCTTAATCGATAGGAAATAATTCATTCTAACAATATTTTCTGGTCCGATGAGTTTATTGTCAACTGGATAAGAGAAATCTCTATTTCAAAGTATGCTTTTTGTGTATTAAAAAGCAATGTATTTAACATTCAAAATATGAAAATCAATATTCCTGATTAAAGATCACTCTTAATCGATAGGAAATAATTCATTCTAACAGTATTTTCTGGTCCGATGAGTTTATTGTCAACTGGATAAGAGAAATCTCTATTTCAAAGTATGCTTTTTGTGTATTAAAAAGCAATGTATTTAACATTCAAAATATGAAAATCAATATTCCTGATTAAAGATCACTCTTAATCGATAGGAAATAATTCATTCTAACAATATTTTCTGGTCCGATGAGTTTATTGTCAACTGGATAAGAGAAATCTCTATTTCAAAGTATGCTTTTTGTGTATTAAAAAGCAATGTATTTAACATTCAAAATATGAAAATCAATATTCCTGATTGAAGATCACTCTTAATCGATAGGAAATAATTCATTCTAACAATATTTTCTGGTCCGATGAGTTTATTGTCAACTGGATAAGAGAAATCTCTATTTCAAAGTATGCTTTTTGTGTATTAAAAAGCAATGTATTTAACATTCAAAATATGAAAATCAATATTCCTGATTAAAGATCACTCTTAATCGATAGGAAATAATTCATTCTAACAGTATTTTCTGGTCCGATGAGTTTATTGTCAACTGGATAAGAGAAATCTCTATTTCAAAGTATGCTTTTTGTGTATTAAAAAGCAATGTATTTAACATTCAAAATATGAAAATCAATATTCCTGATTAAAGATCACTCTTAATCGATAGGAAATAATTCATTCTAACAATATTTTCTGGTCCGATGAGTTTATTGTCAACTGGATAAGAGAAATCTCTATTTCAAAGTATGCTTTTTGTGTATTAAAAAGCAATGTATTTAACATTCAAAATATGAAAATCAATATTCCTGATTAAAGATCACTCTTAATCGATAGGAAATAATTCATTCTAACAATATTTTCTGGTCCGATGAGTTTATTGTCAACTGGATAAGAGAAATCTCTATTTCAAAGTATGCTTTTTGTGTATTAAAAAGCAATGTATTTAACATTCAAAATATGAAAATCAATATTCCTGATTAAAGATCACTCTTAATCGATAGGAAATAATTCATTCTAACAGTATTTTCTGGTCCGATGAGTTTATTGTCAACTGGATAAGAGAAATCTCTATTTCAAAGTATGCTTTTTGTGTATTAAAAAGCAATGTATTTAACATTCAAAATATGAAAATCAATATTCCTGATTAAAGATCACTCTTAATCGATAGGAAATAATTCATTCTAACAATATTTTCTGGTCCGATGAGTTTATTGTCAACTGGATAAGAGAAATCTCTATTTCAAAGTATGCTTTTTGTGTATTAAAAAGCAATGTATTTAACATTCAAAATATGAAAATCAATATTCCTGATTAAAGATCACTCTTAATCGATAGGAAATAATTCATTCTAACAGTATTTTCTGGTCCGATGAGTTTATTGTCAACTGGATAAGAGAAATCTCTATTTCAAAGTATGCTTTTTCTGTATTAAAAAGCAATGTATTTAACATTCAAAATATGAAAATCAATATTCCTGATTAAAGATCACTCTTAATCGATAGGAAATAATTCATTCTAACAGTATTTTCTGGTCCGATGAGTTTATTGTCAACTGGATAAGAGAAATCTCTATTTCAAAGTATTCTTTTTGTGTATTAAAAAGCAATGTATTTAACATTCAAAATATGAAAATCAATATTCCTGATTAAAGATCACTCTTAATCGATAGGAAATAATTCATTCTAACAATATTTTCTGGTCCGATGAGTTTATTGTCAACTGGATAAGAGAAATCTCTATTTCAAAGTATGCTTTTTGTGTATTAAAAAGCAATGTTTTTAACATTCAAAATATGAAAATCAATATTCCTGATTAAAGATCACTCTTAATCGATAGGAAATAATTCATTCTAACAATATTTTCTGGTCCGATGAGTTTATTGTCAACTGGATAAGAGAAATCTCTATTTCAAAGTATGCTTTTTGTGTATTAAAAAGCAATGTATTTAACATTCAAAATATGAAAATCAATATTCCTGATTAAAGATCACTCTTAATCGATAGGAAATAATTCATTCTAACAGTATTTTCTGGTCCGATGAGTTTATTGTCAACTGGATAAGAGAAATCTCTATTTCAAAGTATGCTTTTTGTGTATTAAAAAGCAATGTATTTAACATTCAAAATATGAAAATCAATATTCCTGATTAAAGATCACTCTTAATCGATAGGAAATAATTCATTCTAACAATATTTTCTGGTCCGATGAGTTTATTGTCAACTGGATAAGAGAAATCTCTATTTCAAAGTATGCTTTTTGTGTATTAAAAAGCAATGTATTTAACATTCAAAATATGAAAATCAATATTCCTGATTAAAGATCACTCTTAATCGATAGGAAATAATTCATTCTAACAGTATTTTCTGGTCCGATGAGTTTATTGTCAACTGGATAAGAGAAATCTCTATTTCAAAGTATGCTTTTTCTGTATTAAAAAGCAATGTATTTAACATTCAAAATATGAAAATCAATATTCCTGATTAAAGATCACTCTTAATCGATAGGAAATAATTCATTCTAACAGTATTTTCTGGTCCGATGAGTTTATTGTCAACTGGATAAGAGAAATCTCTATTTCAAAGTATGCTTTTTGTGTATTAAAAAGCAATGTATTTAACATTCAAAATATGAAAATCAATATTCCTGATTAAAGATCACTCTTAATCGATAGGAAATAATTCATTCTAACAATATTTTCTGGTCCGATGAGTTTATTGTCAACTGGATAAGAGAAATCTCTATTTCAAAGTATGCTTTTTGTGTATTAAAAAGCAATGTTTTTAACATTCAAAATATGAAAATCAATATTCCTGATTAAAGATCACTCTTAATCGATAGGAAATAATTCATTCTAACAATATTTTCTGGTCCGATGAGTTTATTGTCAACTGGATAAGAGAAATCTCTATTTCAAAGTATGCTTTTTGTGTATTAAAAAGCAATGTATTTAACATTCAAAATATGAAAATCAATATTCCTGATCTAAGATCATGCTCAATCGATAGGAAATAATTTATTCTAACAGTATTTTCTGGTCCGATGAGTTTATTGTCAACTGGATAAGAGAAATCTCTATTTCAAAGTATGCTTTTTCTGTATTAAAAAGCAATGTATTTAACATTCAAAATATGAAAATCAATATTCCTGATTAAAGATCACTTTTAATCGATAGGAAATAATTCATTCTAACAGTATTTTCTGGTCCGATGAGTTTATTGTCAACTGGATAAGAGAAATCTCTATTTCAAAGTATGCTTTTTGTGTATTAAAAAGCAATGTATTTAACATTCAAAATATGAAAATCAATATTCCTGATTGAAGATCACTTTTAATCGATAGGAAATAATTCATTCTAACAGTATTTTCTGGTCCGATGAGTTTATTGTCAACTGGATAAGAGAAATCTCTATTTCAAAGTATGCTTTTTGTGTATTAAAAAGCAATGTATTTAACATTCAAAATATGAAAATCAATATTCCTGATTAAAGATCACTCTTAATCGATAGGAAATAATTCATTCTAACAGTATTTTCTGGTCCGATGAGTTTATTGTCAACTGGATAAGAGAAATCTCTATTTCAAAGTATGCTTTTTCTGTATCAAAAAGCAATGTATTTAACATTCAAAATATGAAAATCAATATTCCTGATTAAAGATCACTCTTAATCGATAGGAAATAATTCATTCTAACAATATTTTCTGGTCCGATGAGTTTATTGTCAACTGGATAAGAGAAATCTCTATTTCAAAGTATGCTTTTTGTGTATTAAAAAGCAATGTATTTAACATTCAAAATATGAAAATCAATATTCCTGATTGAAGATCACTTTTAATCGATAGGAAATAATTCATTCTAACAGTATTTTCTGATCCGATGAGTTTATTGTCAACTGGATAAGAGAAATCTCTATTTCAAAGTATGCTTTTTGTGTATTAAAAAGCAATGTATTTAACATTCAAAATATGAAAATCAATATTCCTGATTGAAGATCACTCTTAATCGATAGGAAATAATTCATTCTAACAGTATTTTCTGGTCCGATGAGTTTATTGTCAACTGGATAAGAGAAATCTCTATTTCAAAGTATGCTTTTTCTGTATTAAAAAGCAATGTATTTAACATTCAAAATATGAAAATCAATATTCCTGATTAAAGATCACTCTTAATCGATAGGAAATAATTCATTCTAACAATATTTTCTGGTCCGATGAGTTTATTGTCAACTGGATAAGAGAAATCTCTATTTCAAAGTATGCTTTTTCTGTATTAAAAAGCAATGTATTTAACATTCAAAATATGAAAATCAATATTCCTGATTAAAGATCACTTTTAATCGATAGGAAATAATTCATTCTAACAGTATTTTCTGGTCCGATGAGTTTATTGTCAACTGGATAAGAGAAATCTCTATTTCAAAGTATGCTTTTTGTGTATTAAAAAGCAATGTATTTAACATTCAAAATATGAAAATCAATATTCCTGATTGAAGATCACTTTTAATCGATAGGAAATAATTCATTCTAACAGTATTTTCTGGTCCGATGAGTTCATTGTCAACTGGATAAGAGAAATCTCTATTTCAAAGTATGCTTTTTGTGTATTAAAAAGCAATGTATTTAACATTCAAAATATGAAAATCAATATTCCTGATTAAAGATCACTCTTAATCGATAGGAAATAATTCATTCTAACAGTATTTTCTGGTCCGATGAGTTTATTGTCAACTGGATAAGAGAAATCTCTATTTCAAAGTATGCTTTTTCTGTATTAAAAAGCAATGTATTTAACATTCAAAATATGAAAATCAATATTCCTGAATAAAGATCACTCTTAATCGATAGGAAATAATTCATTCTAACAATATTTTCTGGTCCGATGAGTTTATTGTCAACTGGATAAGAGAAATCTCTATTTCAAAGTCTGCTTTTTCTGTATTAAAAAGCAATGTATTTAACATTCAAAATATGAAAATCAATATTCCTGATTAAAGATCACTTTTAATCGATAGGAAATAATTCATTCTAACAGTATTTTCTGGTCCGATGAGTTTATTGTCAACTGGATAAGAGAAATCTCTATTTCAAAGTATGCTTTTTGTGTATTAAAAAGCAATGTATTTAACATTCAAAATATGAAAATCAATATTCCTGATTAAAGATCACTCTTAATCGATAGGAAATAATTCATTCTAACAATATTTTCTGGTCCGATGAGTTTATTGTCAACTGGATAAGAGAAATCTCTATTTCAAAGTATGCTTTTTGTGTATTAAAAAGCAATGTATTTAACATTCAAAATATGAAAATCAATATTCCTGATTAAAGATCACTCTTAATCGATAGGAAATAATTCATTCTAACAATATTTTCTGGTCCGATGAGTTTATTGTCAACTGGATAAGAGAAATCTCTATTTCAAAGTATGCTTTTTGTGTATTAAAAAGCAATGTATTTAACATTCAAAATATGAAAATCAATATTCCTGATTAAAGATCACTCTTAATCGATAGGAAATAATTCATTCTAACAATATTTTCTGGTCCGATGAGTTTATTGTCAACTGGATAAGAGAAATCTCTATTTCAAAGTATGCTTTTTGTGTATTAAAAAGCAATGTATTTAACATTCAAAATATGAAAATCAATATTCCTGATTAAAGATCACTCTTAATCGATAGGAAATAATTCATTCTAACAATATTTTCTGGTCCGATGAGTTTATTGTCAACTGGATAAGAGAAATCTCTATTTCAAAGTATGCTTTTTGTGTATTAAAAAGCAATGTATTTAACATTCAAAATATGAAAATCAATATTCCTGATTAAAGATCACTCTTAATCGATAGGAAATAATTCATTCTAACAGTATTTTCTGGTCCGATGAGTTTATTGTCAACTGGATAAGAGAAATCTCTATTTCAAAGTATGCTTTTTCTGTATTAAAAAGCAATGTATTTAACATTCAAAATATGAAAATCAATATTCCTGATTAAAGATCACTCTTAATCGATAGGAAATAATTCATTCTAACAGTATTTTCTGGTCCGATGAGTTTATTGTCAACTGGATAAGAGAAATCTCTATTTCAAAGTATGCTTTTTGTGTATTAAAAAGCAATGTATTTAACATTCAAAATATGAAAATCAATATTCCTGATTAAAGATCACTCTTAATCGATAGGAAATAATTCATTCTAACAGTATTTTCTGGTCCGATGAGTTTATTGTCAACTGGATAAGAGAAATCTCTATTTCAAAGTATGCTTTTTGTGTATTAAAAAGCAATGTATTTAACATTCAAAATATGAAAATCAATATTCCTGATTAAAGATCACTCTTAATCGATAGGAAATAATTCATTCTAACAGTATTTTCTGGTCCGATGAGTTTATTGTCAACTGGATAAGAGAAATCTCTATTTCAAAGTATGCTTTTTGTGTATTAAAAAGCAATGTATTTAACATTCAAAATATGAAAATCAATATTCCTGATTTAAGATCATGCTTAATCGATAGGAAATGATTTATTCCAACAGTATTTTCTGGTCCGATGAGTTTATTGTCAACTGGATAAGAGAAATCTCTATTTCAAAGTATGCTTTTTCTGTATTAAAAAGCAATGTATTTAACATTCAAAATATGAAAATCAATATTCCTGATTAAAGATCACTCTTAATCGATAGGAAATAATTCATTCTAACAGTATTTTCTGGTCCGATGAGTTTATTGTCAACTGGATAAGAGAAATCTCTATTTCAAAGTATGCTTTTTGTGTATTAAAAAGCAATGTATTTAACATTCAAAATATGAAAATCAATATTCCTGATTAAAGATCACTCTTAATCGATAGGAAATAATTCATTCTAACAGTATTTTCTGGTCCGATGAGTTTATTGTCAACTGGATAAGAGAAATCTCTATTTCAAAGTATGCTTTTTGTGTATTAAAAAGCAATGTATTTAACATTCAAAATATGAAAATCAATATTCCTGATTGAAGATCACTTTTAATCGATAGGAAATAATTCATTCTAACAGTATTTTCTGGTCCGATGAGTTTATTGTCAACTGGATAAGAGAAATCTCTATTTCAAAGTATGCTTTTTCTGTATTAAAAAGCAATGTATTTAACATTCAAAATATGAAAATCAATATTCCTGATTAAAGATCACTCTTAATCGATAGGAAATAATTCATTCTAACAGTATTTTCTGGTCCGATGGGTTTATTGTCAACTGGATAAGAGAAATCTCTATTTCAAAGTATGCTTTTTGTGTATTAAAAAGCAATGTATTTAACATTCAAAATATGAAAATCAATATTCCTGATTAAAGATCACTCTTAATCGATAGGAAATAATTCATTCTAACAGTATTTTCTGGTCCGATGAGTTTATTGTCAACTGGATAAGAGAAATCTCTATTTCAAAGTATGCTTTTTGTGTATTAAAAAGCAATGTATTTAACATTCAAAATATGAAAATCAATATTCCTGATTGAAGATCACTTTTAATCGATAGGAAATAATTCATTCTAACAGTATTTTCTGGTCCGATGAGTTTATTGTCAACTGGATAAGAGAAATCTCTATTTCAAAGTATGCTTTTTGTGTATTAAAAAGCAATGTATTTAACATTCAAAATATGAAAATCAATATTCCTGATTAAAGATCACTCTTAATCGATAGGAAATAATTCATTCTAACAGTATTTTCTGGTCCGATGAGTTTATTGTCAACTGGATAAGAGAAATCTCTATTTCAAAGTATGCTTTTTGTGTATTAAAAAGCAATGTATTTAACATTCAAAATATGAAAATCAATATTCCTGATTAAAGATCACTCTTAATCGATAGGAAATAATTCATTCTAACAGTATCTTCTGGTCCGATGAGTTTATTGTCAACTGGATAAGAGAAATCTCTATTTCAAAGTATGCTTTTTGTGTATTAAAAAGCAATGTATTTAACATTCAAAATATGAAAATCAATATTCCTGATTAAAGATCACTCTTAATCGATAGGAAATAATTCATTCTAACAGTATTTTCTGGTCCGATGAGTTTATTGTCAACTGGATAAGAGAAATCTCTATTTCAAAGTATGCTTTTTGTGTATTAAAAAGCAATGTATTTAACATTCAAAATATGAAAATCAATATTCCTGATTAAAGATCACTCTTAATCGATAGGAAATAATTCATTCTAACAGTATCTTCTGGTCCGATGAGTTTATTGTCAACTGGATAAGAGAAATCTCTATTTCAAAGTATGCTTTTTGTGTATTAAAAAGCAATGTATTTAACATTCAAAATATGAAAATCAATATTCCTGATTGAAGATCACTTTTAATCGATAGGAAATAATTCATTCTAACAGTATTTTCTGGTCCGATGAGTTTATTGTCAACTGGATAAGAGAAATCTCTATTTCAAAGTATGCTTTTTCTGTATTAAAAAGCAATGTATTTAACATTCAAAATATGAAAATCAATATTCCTGATTAAAGATCACTCTTAATCGATAGGAAATAATTCATTCTAACAGTATTTTCTGGTCCGATGAGTTTATTGTCAACTGGATAAGAGAAATCTCTATTTCAAAGTATGCTTTTTGTGTATTAAAAAGCAATGTATTTAACATTCAAAATATGAAAATCAATATTCCTGATTGAAGATCACTTTTAATCGATAGGAAATAATTCATTCTAACAGTATTTTCTGGTCCGATGAGTTTATTGTCAACTGGATAAGAGAAATCTCTATTTCAAAGTATGCTTTTTCTGTATTAAAAAGCAATGTATTTAACATTCAAAATATGAAAATCAATATTCCTGATTAAAGATCACTCTTAATCGATAGGAAATAATTCATTCTAACAGTATTTTCTGGTCCGATGAGTTTATTGTCAACTGGATAAGAGAAATCTCTATTTCAAAGTATGCTTTTTGTGTATTAAAAAGCAATGTATTTAACATTCAAAATATGAAAATCAATATTCCTGATTAAAGATCACTCTTAATCGATAGGAAATAATTCATTCTAACAGTATTTTCTGGTCCGATGAGTTTATTGTCAACTGGATAAGAGAAATCTCTATTTCAAAGTATGCTTTTTGTGTATTAAAAAGCAATGTATTTAACATTCAAAATATGAAAATCAATATTCCTGATTAAAGATCACTCTTAATCGATAGGAAATAATTCATTCTAACAGTATTTTCTGGTCCGATGAGTTTATTGTCAACTGGATAAGAGAAATCTCTATTTCAAAGTATGCTTTTTGTGTATTAAAAAGAAATGTATTTAACATTCAAAATATGAAAATCAATATTCCTGATTGAAGATCACTTTTAATCGATAGGAAATAATTCATTCTAACAGTATTTTCTGGTCCGATGAGTTTATTGTCAACTGGATAAGAGAAATCTCTATTTCAAAGTATGCTTTTTCTGTATTAAAAAGCAATGTATTTAACATTCAAAATATGAAAATCAATATTCCTGATTAAAGATCACTCTTAATCGATAGGAAATAATTCATTCTAACAGTATTTTCTGGTCCGATGAGTTTATTGTCAACTGGATAAGAGAAATCTCTATTTCAAAGTATGCTTCTTGTGTATTAAAAAGCAATGTATTTAACATTCAAAATATGAAAATCAATATTCCTGATTGAAGATCACTTTTAATCGATAGGAAATAATTCATTCTAACAGTATTTTCTGGTCCGATGAGTTTATTGTCAACTGGATAAGAGAAATCTCTATTTCAAAGTATGCTTTTTCTGTATTAAAAAGCAATGTATTTAACATTCAAAATATGAAAATCAATATTCCTGATTAAAGATCACTCTTAATCGATAGGAAATAATTCATTCTAACAGTATTTTCTGGTCCGATGAGTTTATTGTCAACTGGATAAGAGAAATCTCTATTTCAAAGTATGCTTTTTGTGTATTAAAAAGCAATGTATTTAACATTCAAAATATGAAAATCAATATTCCTGATTAAAGATCACTCTTAATCGATAGGAAATAATTCATTCTAACAGTATTTTCTGGTCCGATGAGTTTATTGTCAACTGGATAAGAGAAATCTCTATTTCAAAGTATGCTTTTTGTGTATTAAAAAGCAATGTATTTAACATTCAAAATATGAAAATCAATATTCCTGATTAAAGATCACTCTTAATCGATAGGAAATAATTCATTCTAACAGTATTTTCTGGTCCGATGAGTTTATTGTCAACTGGATAAGAGAAATCTCTATTTCAAAGTATGCTTTTTGTGTATTAAAAAGCAATGTATTTAACATTCAAAATATGAAAATCAATATTCCTGATTGAAGATCACTTTTAATCGATAGGAAATAATTCATTCTAACAGTATTTTCTGGTCCGATGAGTTTATTGTCAACTGGATAAGAGAAATCTCTATTTCAAAGTATGCTTTTTCTGTATTAAAAAGCAATGTATTTAACATTCAAAATATGAAAATCAATATTCCTGATTAAAGATCACTCTTAATCGATAGGAAATAATTCATTCTAACAGTATTTTCTGGTCCGATGAGTTTATTGTCAACTGGATAAGAGAAATCTCTATTTCAAAGTATGCTTCTTGTGTATTAAAAAGCAATGTATTTAACATTCAAAATATGAAAATCAATATTCCTGATTAAAGATCACTCTTAATCGATAGGAAATAATTCATTCTAACAGTATTTTCTGGTCCGATGAGTTTATTGTCAACTGGATAAGAGAAATCTCTATTTCAAAGTATGCTTTTTGTGTATTAAAAAGCAATGTATTTAACATTCAAAATATGAAAATCAATATTCCTGATTTAAGATCATGCTTAATCGATAGGAAATAATTTATTCTAACAGTATTTTCTGGTCCGATGAGTTTATTGTCAACTGGATAAGAGAAATCTCTATTCCAAAGTATGCTTTTTCTGTATTAAAAAGCAATGTATTTAACATTCAAAATATGAAAATCAATATTCCTGATTAAAGATCACTCTCAATCGATAGGAAATAATTCATTCTAACAATATTTTCTGGTCCGATGAGTTTATTGTCAACTGGATAAGAGAAATCTCTATTTCAAAGTATGCTTTTTGTGTATTAAAAAGCAATGTATTTAACATTCAAAATATGAAAATCAATATTCCTGATTAAAGATCACTCTTAATCGATAGGAAATAATTCATTCTAACAGTATTTTCTGGTCCGATGAGTTTATTGTCAACTGGATAAGAGAAATCTCTATTTCAAAGTATGCTTTTTGTGTATTAAAAAGCAATGTATTTAACATTCAAAATATGAAAATCAATATTCCTGATTGAAGATCACTCTTAATCGATAGGAAATAATTCATTCTAACAGTATTTTCTGGTCCGATGAGTTTATTGTCAACTGGATAAGAGAAATCTCTATTTCAAAGTATGCTTTTTGTGTATTAAAAAGCAATGTATTTAACATTCAAAATATGAAAATCAATATTCCTGATTAAAGATCACTCTTAATCGATAGGAAATAATTCATTCTAACAGTATTTTCTGGTCCGATGAGTTTATTGTCAACTGGATAAGAGAAATCTCTATTTCAAAGTATGCTTTTTGTGTATTAAAAAGCAATGTATTTAACATTCAAAATATGAAAATCAATATTCCTGATTTAAGATCATGCTTAATCGATAGGAAATAATTTATTCTAACAGTATTTTCTGGTCCGATGAGTTTATTGTCAACTGGATAAGAGAAATCTCTATTTCAAAGTATGCTTTTTCTGTATTAAAAAGCAATGTATTTAACATTCAAAATATGAAAATCAATATTCCTGATTAAAGATCACTCTTAATCGATAGGAAATAATTCATTCTAACAATATTTTCTGGTCCGATGAGTTTATTGTCAACTGGATAAGAGAAATCTCTATTTCAAAGTATGCTTTTTGTGTATTAAAAAGCAATGTATTTAACATTCAAAATATGAAAATCAATATTCCTGATTAAAGATCACTCTTAATCGATAGGAAACAATTCATTCTAACAGTATTTTCTGGTCCGATGAGTTTATTGTCAACTGGATAAGAGAAATCTCTATTTCAAAGTATGCTTTTTGTGTATTAAAAAGCAATGTATTTAACATTCAAAATATGAAAATCAATATTCCTGATTAAAGATCACTCTAAATCGATAGGTAATAATTCATTCTGACAGTATTTTCTGGTCCGATGAGTTTATTGTCAACTGGATAAGAGAAATCTCTATTTCAAAGTATGCTTTTTGTGTATTAAAAAGCAATGTATTTAACATTCAAAATATGAAAATCAATATTCCTGATTAAAGATCACTCTTAATCGATAGGAAATAATTCATTCTAACAGTATTTTCTGGTCCGATGAGTTTATTGTCAACTGGATAAGAGAAATCTCTATTTCAAAGTATGCTTTTTCTGTATTAAAAAGCAATGTATTTAACATTCAAAATATGAAAATCAATATTCCTGATTAAAGATCACTCTTAATCGATAGGAAATAATTCATTCTAACAGTATTTTCTGGTCCGATGAGTTTATTGTCAACTGGATAAGAGAAATCTCTATTTCAAAGTATGCTTTTTCTGTATTAAAAAGCAATGTATTTAACATTCAAAATATGAAAATCAATATTCCTGATTAAAGATCACTTTTAATCGATAGGAAATAATTCATTCTAACAGTATTTTCTGGTCCGATGAGTTTATTGTCAACTGGATAAGAGGAATCTCTATTTCAAAGTATGCTTTTTGTGTATTGAAAAGCAATGTATTTAACATTCAAAATATGAAAATCAATATTCCTGATTAAACATCACTCTTAATCGATAGGAAATAATTCATTCTAACAATATTTTCTGGTCCGATGAGTTTATTGTCAACTGGATAAGAGAAATCTCTATTTCAAAGTATGCTTTTTGTGTATTAAAAAGCAATGTATTTAACATTCATAATATGAAAATCAATATTCCTGATTAAAGATCACTCTTAATCGATAGGAAATAATTCATTCTAACAATATTTTCTGGTCCGATGAGTTTATTGTCAACTGGATAAGAGAAATCTCTATTTCAAAGTATGCTTTTTGTGTATTAAAAAGCAATGTATTTAACATTCAAAATATGAAAATCAATATTTCTGATTAAAGATCACTCTTAATCGATAGGAAATAATTCATTCTAACAGTATTTTCTGGTCCGATGAGTTTATTGTCAACTGGATAAGAGAAATCTCTATTTCAAAGTATGCTTTTTGTGTATTAAAAAGCAATGTATTTAACATTCAAAATATGAAAATCAATATTCCTGATTAAAGATCACTCTAAATCGATAGGAAATAATTCATTCTAGCAATATTTTCTGGTCCGATGAGTTTATTGTCAACTGGATAAGAGAAATCTCTATTTCAAAGTATGCTTTTTGTGTATTAAAAAGCAATGTATTTAACATTCAAAATATGAAAATCAATATTCCTGATTAAAGGTCACTCTAAATCGATAGGAAATAATTCATTCTGACAGTATTTTCTGGTCCGATGAGTTTATTGTCAACTGGATAAGAGAAATCTCTATTTCAAAGTATGCTTTTTGTGTATTAAAAAGCAATGTATTTAACATTCAAAATATGAAAATCAATATTCCTGATTAAAGATCACTCTTAATCGATAGGAAATAATTCATTCTGACAGTATTTTCTGGTCCGATGAGTTTATTGTCAACTGGATAAGAGAAATCTCTATTTCAAAGTATGCTTTTTGTGTATTAAAAAGCAATGTATTTAACATTCAAAATATGAAAATCAATATTCCTGATTAAAGATCACTCTAAATCGATAGGAAATAATTCATTCTAGCAATATTTTCTGGTCCGATGAGTTTATTGTCAACTGGATAAGAGAAATCTCTATTTCAAAGTATGCTTTTTGTGTATTAAAAAGCAATGTATTTAACATTCAAAATATGAAAATCAATATTCCTGATTAAAGATCACTCTAAATCGATAGGAAATAATTCATTCTAGCAATATTTTCTGGTCCGATGAGTTTATTGTCAACTGGATAAGAGAAATCTCTATTTCAAAGTATGCTTTTTGTGTATTAAAAAGCAATGTATTTAACATTCAAAATATGAAAATCAATATTCCTGATTAAAGGTCACTCTAAATCGATAGGAAATAATTCATTCTGACAGTATTTTCTGGTCCGATGAGTTTATTGTCAACTGGATAAGAGAAATCTCTATTTCAAAGTATGCTTTTTGTGTATTAAAAAGCAATGTATTTAACATTCAAAATATGAAAATCAATATTCCTGATTAAAGATCACTCTAAATCGATAGGAAATAATTCATTCTAGCAATATTTTCTGGTCCGATGAGTTTATTGTCAACTGGATAAGAGAAATCTCTATTTCAAAGTATGCTTTTTGTGTATTAAAAAGCAATGTATTTAACATTCAAAATATGAAAATCAATATTCCTGATTAAAGATCACTCTTAATCGATAGGAAATAATTCATTCTAACAGTATTTTCTGGTCCGATGAGTTTATTGTCAACTGGATAAGAGAAATCTCTATTTCAAAGTATGCTTTTTGTGTATTAAAAAGCAATGTATTTAACATTCAAAATATGAAAATCAATATTCCTGATTAAAGATCACTCTTTATCGATAGGAAATAATTCATTCTAACAGTATTTTCTGGTCCGATGAGTTTATTGTCAACTGGATAAGAGAAATCTCTATTTCAAAGTATGCTTTTTGTGTATTAAAAAGCAATGTATTTAACATTCAAAATATGAAAATCAATATTCCTGATTAAAGATCACTCTTAATCGATAGGAAATAATTCATTCTAACAGTATTTTCTGGTCCGATGAGTTTATTGTCAACTGGATAAGAGAAATCTCTATTTCAAAGTATGCTTTTTGTGTATTAAAAAGCAATGTATTTAACATTCAAAATATGAAAATCAATATTCCTGATTAAAGATCACTCTTAATCGATAGGAAATAATTCATTCTAACAGTATTTTCTGGTCCGATGAGTTTATTGTCAACTGGATAAGAGAAATCTCTATTTCAAAGTATGCTTTTTGTGTATTAAAAAGCAATGTATTTAACATTCAAAATATGAAAATCAATATTCCTGATTAAAGATCACTCTTAATCGATAGGAAATAATTCATTCTAACAGTATTTTCTGGTCCGATGAGTTTATTGTCAACTGGATAAGAGAAATCTCTATTTCAAAGTATGCTTTTTGTGTATTAAAAAGCAATGTATTTAACATTCAAAATATGAAAATCAATATTCCTGATTAAAGATCACTCTTAATCGATAGGAAATAATTCATTCTAACAGTATTTTCTGGTCCGATGAGTTTATTGTCAACTGGATAAGAGAAATCTCTATTTCAAAGTATGCTTTTTGTGTATTAAAAAGCAATGTATTTAACATTCAAAATATGAAAATCAATATTCCTGATTAAAGATCACTCTTAATTGATAGGAAATAATTCATTCTAACAGTATTTTCTGGTCCGATGAGTTTATTGTCAACTGGATAAGAGAAATCTCTATTTCAAAGTATGCTTTTTGTGTATTAAAAAGCAATGTATTTAACATTCAAAATATGAAAATCAATATTCCTGATTAAAGATCACTCTTAATTGATAGGAAATAATTCATTCTAACAGTATTTTCTGGTCCGATGAGTTTATTGTCAACTGGATAAGAGAAATCTCTATTTCAAAGTATGCTTTTTGTGTATTAAAAAGCAATGTATTTAACATTCAAAATATGAAAATCAATATTCCTGATTAAAGATCACTCTTAATCGATAGGAAATAATTCATTCTAACAGTATTTTCTGGTCCGATGAGTTTATTGTCAACTGGATAAGAGAAATCTCTATTTCAAAAGTATGCTTTTTGTGTATTTAAAAGCAATGTATTTAACATTCAAAATATGAAAATCAATATTCCTGATTAAAGATCACTTTTAATCGATAGGAAATAATTCATTCTAACAGTATTTTCTGGTCCGATGAGTTTATTGTCAACTGGATAAGAGAAATCTCTATTTCAAAAGTATGCTTTTTGTGTATTAAAAAGCAATGTATTTAACATTCAAAATATGAAAATCAATATTCCTGATTAAAGATCACTTTTAATCGATAGGAAATAATTCATTCTAACAGTATTTTCTGGTCCGATGAGTTTATTGTCAACTGGATAAGAGAAATCTCTATTTCAAAGTATGCTTTTTTGTATTAAAAAGCAATGTATTTAACATTCAAAATATGAAAATCAATATTCCTGATTAAAGATCACTCTTAATCGATAGGAAATAATTCATTCTAACAGTATTTTCTGGTCCGATGAGTTTATTGTCAACTGGATAAGAGAAATCTCTATTTCAAAGTATGCTTTTTGTGTATTAAAAAGCAATGTATTCAACATTCAAAATATGAAAATCAATATTCCTGATTAAAGATCACTCTTAATCGATAGGAAATAATTCATTCTAACAGTATTTTCTGGTCCGATGAGTTTATTGTCAACTGGATAAGAGAAATCTCTGTTTCAAAGTATGCTTTTTGTGTATTAAAAAGCAATGTATTTAACATTCAAAATATGAAAATCAATATTCCTGATTAAGGATCACTCTTAATCGATAGGAAATAATTCATTCTAACAGTATTTTCTGGTCCGATGAGTTTATTGTCAACTGGATAAGAGAAATCTCTATTTCAAAGTATGCTTTTTGTGTATTAAAAAGCAATGTATTTAACATTCAAAATATGAAAATCAATATTCCTGATTAAAGATCACTCCTAATCGATAGGAAATAATTCATTCTAACAGTATTTTCTGGTCCGATGAGTTTATTGTCAACTGGATAAGAGAAATCTCTATTTCAAAGTATGCTTTTTGTGTATTAAAAAGCAATGTATTTAACATTCAAAATATGAAAATCAATATTCCTGATTGAAGATCACTCTTAATCGATAGGAAATAATTCATTCTAACAGTATTTTCTGGTCCGATGAGTTTATTGTCAACTGGATAAGAGAAATCTCTATTTCAAAAGTATGCTTTTTGTGTATTAAAAAGCAATGTATTTAACATTCAAAATATGAAAATCAATATTCCTGATTAAAGATCACTCTTAATCGATAGGAAATAATTCATTCTAACAGTATTTTCTGGTCCGATGAGTTTATTGTCAACTGGATAAGAGAAATCTCTATTTCAAAGTATGCTTTTTGTGTATTAAAAAGCAATGTATTTAACATTCAAAATATGAAAATCAATATTCCTGATTAAAGATCACTCTTAATTGATAGGAAATAATTCATTCTAACAGTATTTTCTGGTCCGATGAGTTTATTGTCAACTGGATAAGAGAAATCTCTATTTCAAAGTATGCTTTTTGTGTATTAAAAAGCAATGTATTTAACATTCAAAATATGAAAATCAATATCCTGATTAAAGATCACTCTTAATCGATAGGAAATAATTCATTCTAACAGTATTTTCTGGTCCGATGAGTTTATTGTCAACTGGATAAGAGAAATCTCTGTTTCAAAGTATGCTTTTTGTGTATTAAAAAGCAATGTATTTAACATTCAAAATATGAAAATCAATATTCCTGATTAAGGATCACTCTTAATCGATAGGAAATAATTCATTCTAACAGTATTTTCTGGTCCGATGAGTTTATTGTCAACTGGATAAGAGAAATCTCTATTTCAAAGTATGCTTTTTGTGTATTAAAAAGCAATGTATTTAACATTCAAAATATGAAAATCAATATTCCTGATTAAAGATCACTCCTAATCGATAGGAAATAATTCATTCTAACAGTATTTTCTGGTCCGATGAGTTTATTGTCAACTGGATAAGAGAAATCTCTATTTCAAAGTATGCTTTTTGTGTATTAAAAAGCAATGTATTTAACATTCAAAATATGAAAATCAATATTCCTGATTGAAGATCACTCTTAATCGATAGGAAATAATTCATTCTAACAGTATTTTCTGGTCCGATGAGTTTATTGTCAACTGGATAAGAGAAATCTCTATTTCAAAAGTATGCTTTTTGTGTATTAAAAAGCAATGTATTTAACATTCAAAATATGAAAATCAATATTCCTGATTAAAGATCACTCTTAATCGATAGGAAATAATTCATTCTAACAGTATTTTCTGGTCCGATGAGTTTATTGTCAACTGGATAAGAGAAATCTCTATTTCAAAGTATGCTTTTTGTGTATTAAAAAGCAATGTATTTAACATTCAAAATATGAAAATCAATATTCCTGATTAAAGATCACTCTTAATTGATAGGAAATAATTCATTCTAACAGTATTTTCTGGTCCGATGAGTTTATTGTCAACTGGATAAGAGAAATCTCTATTTCAAAGTATGCTTTTTGTGTATTAAAAAGCAATGTATTTAACATTCAAAATATGAAAATCAATATCCTGATTAAAGATCACTCTTAATCGATAGGAAATAATTCATTCTAACAGTATTTTCTGGTCCGATGAGTTTATTGTCAACTGGATAAGAGAAATCTCTATTTCAAAAGTATGCTTTTTGTGTATTAAAAAGCAATGTATTTAACATTCAAAATATGAAAATCAATATTCCTGATTAAAGATCACTCTTAATCGATAGGAAATAATTCATTCTAACAGTATTTTCTGGTCCGATGAGTTTATTGTCAACTGGATAAGAGAAATCTCTATTTCAAAAGTATGCTTTTTGTGTATTAAAAAGCAATGTATTTAACATTCAAAATATGAAAATCAATATTCCTGATTAAAGATCACTCTTAATCGATAGGAAATAATTCATTCTAACAGTATTTTCTGGTCCGATGAGTTTATTGTCAACTGGATAAGAGAAATCTCTATTTCAAAGTATGCTTTTTGTGTATTAAAAAGCAATGTATTTAACATTCAAAATATGAAAATCAATATTCCTGATTAAAGATCACTCTTAATCGATAGGAAATAATTCATTCTAACAGTATTTTCTGGTCCGATGAGTTTATTGTCAACTGGATAAGAGAAATCTCTATTTCAAAGTATGCTTTTTGTGTATTAAAAAGCAATGTATTTAACATTCAAAATATGAAAATCAATATTCCTGATTAAAGATCACTCTTAATCGATAGGAAATAATTCATTCTAACAGTATTTTCTGGTCCGATGAGTTTATTGTCAACTGGATAAGAGAAATCTCTATTTCAAAAGTATGCTTTTTGTGTATTAAAAAGCAATGTATTTAACATTCAAAATATGAAAATCAATATTCCTGATTAAAGATCACTCTTAATTGATAGGAAATAATTCATTCTAACAGTATTTTCTGGTCCGATGAGTTTATTGTCAACTGGATAAGAGAAATCTCTATTTCAAAGTATGCTTTTTGTGTATTAAAAAGCAATGTATTTAACATTCAAAATATGAAAATCAATATTCCTGATTAAAGATCACTCTTAATCGATAGGAAATAATTCATTCTAACAGTATTTTCTGGTCCGATGAGTTTATTGTCAACTGGATAAGAGAAATCTCTATTTCAAAGTATGCTTTTTGTGTATTAAAAAGCAATGTATTTAACATTCAAAATATGAAAATCAATATTCCTGATTAAAGATCACTCTTAATCGATAGGAAATAATTCATTCTAACAGTATTTTCTGGTCCGATGAGTTTATTGTCAACTGGATAAGAGAAATCTCTATTTCAAAGTATGCTTTTTGTGTATTAAAAAGCAATGTATTTAACATTCAAAATATGAAAATCAATATTCCTGATTGAAGATCACTCTTAATCGATAGGAAATAATTCATTCTAACAGTATTTTCTGGTCCGATGAGTTTATTGTCAACTGGATAAGAGAAATCTCTATTTCAAAGTATGCTTTTTGTGTATTAAAAAGCAATGTATTTAACATTCAAAATATGAAAATCAATATTCCTGATTAAAGATCACTCTTAATCGATAGGAAATAATTCATTCTAACAGTATTTTCTGGTCCGATGAGTTTATTGTCAACTGGATAAGAGAAATCTCTATTTCAAAGTATGCTTTTTGTGTATTAAAAAGCAATGTATTTAACATTCAAAATATGAAAATCAATATTCCTGATTAAAGATCACTCTTAATCGATAGGAAATAATTCATTCTAACAGTATTTTCTGGTCCGATGAGTTTATTGTCAACTGGATAAGAGAAATCTCTATTTCAAAGTATGCTTTTTGTGTATTAAAAAGCAATGTATTTAACATTCAAAATATGAAAATCAATATTCCTGATTAAAGATCACTCTTAATTGATAGGAAATAATTCATTCTAACAGTATTTTCTGGTCCGATGAGTTTATTGTCAACTGGATAAGAGAAATCTCTATTTCAAAGTATGCTTTTTGTGTATTAAAAAGCAATGTATTTAGCATTCAAAATATGAAAATCAATATTCCTGATTAAAGATCACTCTTAATCGATAGGAAATAATTCATTCTAACAGTATTTTCTGGTCCGATGAGTTTATTGTCAACTGGATAAGAGAAATCTCTATTTCAAAGTATGCTTTTTGTGTATTAAAAAGCAATGTATTTAACATTCAAAATATGAAAATCAATATTCCTGATTAAAGATCACTCTTAATCGATAGGAAATAATTCATTCTAACAGTATTTTCTGGTCCGATGAGTTTATTGTCAACTGGATAAGAGAAATCTCTATTTCAAAGTATGCTTTTTGTGTATTAAAAAGCAATGTATTTAACATTCAAAATATGAAAATCAATATTCCTGATTGAAGATCACTCTTAATCGATAGGAAATAATTCATTCTAACAGTATTTTCTGGTCCGATGAGTTTATTGTCAACTGGATAAGAGAAATCTCTATTTCAAAAGTATGCTTTTTGTGTATTAAAAAGCAATGTATTTAACATTCAAAATATGAAAATCAATATTCCTGATTAAAGATCACTCTTAATCGATAGGAAATAATTCATTCTAACAGTATTTTCTGGTCCGATGAGTTTATTGTCAACTGGATAAGAGAAATCTCTATTTCAAAGTATGCTTTTTGTGTATTAAAAAGCAATGTATTTAACATTCAAAATATGAAAATCAATATTCCTGATTAAAGATCACTCTTAATCGATAGGAAATAATTCATTCTAACAGTATTTTCTGGTCCGATGAGTTTATTGTCAACTGGATAAGAGAAATCTCTATTTCAAAGTATGCTTTTTGTGTATTAAAAAGCAATGTATTTAACATTCAAAATATGAAAATCAATATTCCTGATTAAAGATCACTCTTAATCGATAGGAAATAATTCATTCTAACAGTATTTTCTGGTCCGATGAGTTTATTGTCAACTGGATAAGAGAAATCTCTATTTCAAAGTATGCTTTTTGTGTATTAAAAAGCAATGTATTTAACATTCAAAATATGAAAATCAATATTCCTGATTAAAGATCACTCTTAATCGATAGGAAATAATTCATTCTAACAGTATTTTCTGGTCCGATGAGTTTATTGTCAACTGGATAAGAGAAATCTCTATTTCAAAGTATGCTTTTTGTGTATTAAAAAGCAATGTATTTAACATTCAAAATATGAAAATCAATATTCCTGATTAAAGATCACTCTTAATCGATAGGAAATAATTCATTCTAACAGTATTTTCTGGTCCGATGAGTTTATTGTCAACTGGATAAGAGAAATCTCTATTTCAAAGTATGCTTTTTGTGTATTAAAAACCAATGTATTTAACATTCAAAATATGAAAATCAATATCCTGATTAAAGATCACTCTTAATCGATAGGAAATAATTCATTCTAACAGTATTTTCTGGTCCGATGAGTTTATTGTCAACTGGATAAGAGAAATCTCTATTTCAAAAGTATGCTTTTTGTGTATTAAAAAGCAATGTATTTAACATTCAAAATATGAAAATCAATATTCCTGATTAAAGATCACTCTTAATTGATAGAAAATAATTCATTCTAACAGTATTTTCTGGTCCGATGAGTTTATTGTCAACTGGATAAGAGAAATCTCTATTTCAAAGTATGCTTTTTGTGTATTAAAAAGCAATGTATTTAACATTCAAAATATGAAAATCAATATTCCTGATTAAAGATCACTCTTAATCGTTAGGAAATAATTCATTCTAACAGTATTTTCTGGTCCGATGAGTTTATTGTCAACTGGATAAGAGAAATCTCTATTTCAAAAGTATGCTTTTTGTGTATTAAAAAGCAATGTATTTAACATTCAAAATATGAAAATCAATATTCCTGATTAAAGATCACTCTTAATCGATAGGAAATAATTCATTCTAACAGTATTTTCTGGTCCGATGAGTTTATTGTCAACTGGATAAGAGAAATCTCTATTTCAAAGTATGCTTTTTGTGTATTAAAAAGCAATGTATTTAACATTCAAAATATGAAAATCAATATTCCTGATTAAAGATCACTCTTAATCGATAGGAAATAATTCATTCTAACAGTATTTTCTGGTCCGATGAGTTTATTGTCAACTGGATAAGAGAAATCTCTATTTCAAAGTATGCTTTTTGTGTATTAAAAAGCAATGTATTCAACATTCAAAATATGAAAATCAATATTCCTGATTAAAGATCACTCTTAATCGATAGGAAATAATTCATTCTAACAGTATTTTCTGGTCCGATGAGTTTATTGTCAACTGGATAAGAGAAATCTCTGTTTCAAAGTATGCTTTTTGTGTATTAAAAAGCAATGTATTTAACATTCAAAATATGAAAATCAATATTCCTGATTAAGGATCACTCTTAATCGATAGGAAATAATTCATTCTAACAGTATTTTCTGGTCCGATGAGTTTATTGTCAACTGGATAAGAGAAATCTCTATTTCAAAGTATGCTTTTTGTGTATTAAAAAGCAATGTATTTAACATTCAAAATATGAAAATCAATATTGCTGATTAAAGATCACTCTTAATCGATAGGAAATAATTCATTCTAACAGTATTTTCTGGTCCGATGAGTTTATTGTCAACTGGATAAGAGAAATCTCTATTTCAAAGTATGCTTTTTGTGTATTAAAAAGCAATGTATTCAACATTCAAAATATGAAAATCAATATTCCTGATTAAAGATCACTCTTAATCGATAGGAAATAATTCATTCTAACAGTATTTTCTGGTCCGATGAGTTTATTGTCAACTGGATAAGAGAAATCTCTGTTTCAAAGTATGCTTTTTGTGTATTAAAAAGCAATGTATTTAACATTCAAAATATGAAAATCAATATTCCTGATTAAGGATCACTCTTAATCGATAGGAAATAATTCATTCTAACAGTATTTTCTGGTCCGATGAGTTTATTGTCAACTGGATAAGAGAAATCTCTATTTCAAAGTATGCTTTTTGTGTATTAAAAAGCAATGTATTTAACATTCAAAATATGAAAATCAATATTCCTGATTAAAGATCACTCTTAATCGATAGGAAATAATTCATTCTAACAGTATTTTCTGGTCCGATGAGTTTATTGTCAACTGGATAAGAGAAATCTCTATTTCAAAGTATGCTTTTTGTGTATTAAAAAGCAATGTATTTAACATTCAAAATATGAAAATCAATATTCCTGATTGAAGATCACTCTTAATCGATAGGAAATAATTCATTCTAACAGTATTTTCTGGTCCGATGAGTTTATTGTCAACTGGATAAGAGAAATCTCTATTTCAAAAGTATGCTTTTTGTGTATTAAAAAGCAATGTATTTAACATTCAAAATATGAAAATCAATATTCCTGAATCAAGATCACTCTTAATCGATAGGAAATAATTCATTCTAACAGTATTTTCTGGTCCGATGAGTTTATTGTCAACTGGATAAGAGAAATCTCTATTTCAAAGTATGCTTTTTGTGTATTAAAAAGCAATGTATTTAACATTCAAAATATGAAAATCAATATTCCTGATCAAAGATCACTCCTAATCGATAGGAAATAATTCATTCTAACAGTATTTTCTGGTTCGATGAGTTTATTGTCAACTGGATAAGAGAAATCTCTATTTCAAAGTATGCTTTTTGTGTATTAAAAAGCAATGTATTTAACATTCAAAATATGAAAATCAATATTCCTGATTAAAGATCACACTTAATCGATAGGAAATAATTCATTCTAACAGTATTTTCTGGTCCGATGAGTTTATTGTCAACTGGATAAGAGAAATCTCTATTTCAAAGTATGCTTTTTGTGTATTAAAAAGCAATGTATTTAACATTCAAAATATGAAAATCAATATTCCTGATTAAAGATCACTCTTAATCGATAGGGAATAATTCATTCTAACAGTATTTTCTGGTCCGATGAGTTTATTGTCAACTGGATAAGAGAAATCTCTATTTCAAAGTATGCTTTTTGTGTATTAAAAAGCAATGTATTTAACATTCAAAATATGAAAATCAATATTCCTGATTAAAGATCACTCTTAATCGATAGGAAATAATTCATTCTAACAGTATTTTCTGGTCCGATGAGTTTATTGTCAACTGGATAAGAGAAATCTCTATTTCAAAGTATGCTTTTTGTGTATTAAAAAGCAATGTATTTAACATTCAAAATATGAAAATCAATATTCCTGATTAAAGATCACTCTTAATCGATAGGAAATAATTCATTCTAACAGTATTTTCTGGTCCGATGAGTTTATTGTCAACTGGATAAGAGAAATCTCTATTTCAAAGTATGCTTTTTGTGTATTAAAAAGCAATGTATTTAACATTCAAAATATGAAAATCAATATTCCTGATTAAAGATCACTCTTAATCGATAGGAAATAATTCATTCTAACAGTATTTTCTGGTCCGATGAGTTTATTGTCAACTGGATAAGAGAAATCTCTATTTCAAAGTATGCTTTTTGTGTATTAAAAAGCAATGTATTTAACATTCAAAATATGAAAATCAATATTCCTGATTGAAGATCACTCTTAATCGATAGGAAATAATTCATTCTAACAGTATTTTCTGGTCCGATGAGTTTATTGTCAACTGGATAAGAGAAATCTCTATTTCAAAGTATGCTTTTTGTGTATTAAAAAGCAATGTATTTAACATTCAAAATATGAAAATCAATATTCCTGATTAAAGATCACTCTTAATCGATAGGAAATAATTCATTCTAACAGTATTTTCTGGTCCGATGAGTTTATTGTCAACTGGATAAGAGAAATCTCTATTTCAAAGTATGCTTTTTGTGTATTAAAAAGCAATGTATTTAACATTCAAAATATGAAAATCAATATTCCTGATTAAAGATCACTCTTAATCGATAGGAAATAATTCATTCTAACAGTATTTTCTGGTCCGATGAGTTTATTGTCAACTGGATAAGAGAAATCTCTATTTCAAAGTATGCTTTTTGTGTATTAAAAAGCAATGTATTTAACATTCAAAATATGAAAATCAATATCCTGATTAAAGATCACTCTTAATCGATAGGAAATAATTCATTCTAACAGTATTTTCTGGTCCGATGAGTTTATTGTCAACTGGATAAGAGAAATCTCTATTTCAAAGTATGCTTTTTGTGTATTAAAAAGCAATGTATTTAACATTCAAAATATGAAAATCAATATTCCTGATTAAAGATCACTCTTAATCGATAGGAAATAATTCATTTTAACAGTATTTTCTGGTCCGATGAGTTTATTGTCAACTGGATAAGAGAAATCTCTATTTCAAAGTATGCTTTTTGTGTATTAAAAAGCAATGTATTTAACATTCAAAATATGAAAATCAATATTCCTGATTAAAGATCACTCTTAATCGATAGGAAATAATTCATTCTAACAGTATTTTCTGGTCCGATGAGTTTATTGTCAACTGGATAAGAGAAATCTCTATTTCAAAGTATGCTTTTTGTGTATTAAAAAGCAATGTATTTAACATTCAAAATATGAAAATCAATATTCCTGATTAAAGATCACTCTTAATCGATAGGAAATAATTCATTCTAACAGTATTTTCTGGTCCGATGAGTTTATTGTCAACTGGATAAGAGAAATCTCTATTTCAAAGTATGCTTTTTGTGTATTAAAAAGCAATGTATTTAACATTCAAAATATGAAAATCAATATTCCTGATTAAGGATCACTCTTAATCGATAGGAAATAATTCATTCTAACAGTATTTTCTGGTCCGATGAGTTTATTGTCAACTGGATAAGAGAAATCTCTATTTCAAAGTATGCTTTTTGTGTATTAAAAAGCAATGTATTTAACATTCAAAATATGAAAATCAATATTCCTGATTAAAGATCACTCTTAATCGATAGGAAATAATTCATTCTAACAGTATTTTCTGGTCCGATGAGTTTATTGTCAACTGGATAAGAGAAATCTCTATTTCAAAGTATGCTTTTTGTGTATTAAAAAGCAATGTATTTAACATTCAAAATATGAAAATCAATATTCCTGATTAAAGATCACTCTTAATCGATAGGAAATAATTCATTCTAACAGTATTTCCTGGTCCGATGAGTTTATTGTCAACTGGATAAGAGAAATCTCTATTTCAAAGTATGCTTTTTGTGTATTAAAAAGCAATGTATTTAACATTCAAAATATGAAAATCAATATTCCTGATTAAAGATCACTCTTAATCGATAGGAAATAATTCATTCTAACAGTATTTTCTGGTCCGATGAGTTTATTGTCAACTGGATACGAGAAATCTCTATTTCAAAAGTATGCTTTTTGTGTATTAAAAAGCAATGTATTTGACATTCAAAATATGAAAATCAATATTCCTGATTAAAGATCACTCTTAATCGATAGGAAATAATTCATTCTAACAGTATTTTCTGGTCCGATGAGTTTATTGTCAACTGGATAAGAGAAATCTCTATTTCAAAGTATGCTTTTTGTGTATTAAAAAGCAATGTATTTAACATTCAAAATATGAAAATCAATATTCCTGATTAAAGATCACTCTTAATCGATAGGAAATAATTCATTCTAACAGTATTTTCTGGTCCGATGAGTTTATTGTCAACTGGATAAGAGAAATCTCTATTTCAAAGTATGCTTTTTGTGTATTAAAAAGCAATGTATTTAACATTCAAAATATGAAAATCAATATTCCTGATTAAAGATCACTCTTAATCGATAGGAAATAATTCATTCTAACAGTATTTTCTGGTCCGATGAGTTTATTGTCAACTGGATAAGAGAAATCTCTATTTCAAAGTATGCTTTTTGTGTATTAAAAAGCAATGTATTTAACATTCAAAATATGAAAATCAATATTCCTGATTAAAGATCACTCTTAATCGATAGGAAATAATTCATTCTAACAGTATTTCCTGGTCCGATGAGTTTATTGTCAACTGGATAAGAGAAATCTCTATTTCAAAGTATGCTTTTTGTGTATTAAAAAGCAATGTATTTAACATTCAAAATATGAAAATCAATATTCCTGATTAAAGATCACTCTTAATCGATAGGAAATAATTCATTCTAACAGTATTTTCTGGTCCGATGAGTTTATTGTCAACTGGATACGAGAAATCTCTATTTCAAAAGTATGCTTTTTGTGTATTAAAAAGCAATGTATTTAACATTCAAAATATGAAAATCAATATTCCTGATTAAAGATCACTCTTAATCGATAGGAAATAATTCATTCTAACAGTATTTTCTGGTCCGATGAGTTTATTGTCAACTGGATAAGAGGAATCTTTATTTCAAAGTATGCTTTTTGTGTATTAAAAAGCAATGTATTTAACATTCAAAATATGAAAATCAATATTCCTGATTAAAGATCACTCTTAATCGATAGGAAATAATTCATTCTAACAGTATTTTCTGGTCCGATGAGTTTATTGTCAACTGGATAAGAGAAATCTCTATTTCAAAGTATGCTTTTTGTGTATTAAAAAGCAATGTATTTAACATTCAAAATATGAAAATCAATATTCCTGATTGAAGATCACTTTTAATCGATAGGAAATAATTCATTCTGACAGTATTTTCTGGTCCGATGAGTTTATTGTCAACTGGATAAGAGAAATCTCTATTTCAAAGTATGCTTTTTGTGTATTAAAAAGCAATGTATTTAACATTCAAAATATGAAAATCAATATTCCTGATTAAAGATCACTCTTAATCGATAGGAAATAATTCATTCTAACAGTATTTTCTGGTCCGATGAGTTTATTGTCAACTGGATAAGAGAAATCTCTATTTCAAAGTATGCTTTTTGTGTATTAAAAAGCAATGTATTTAACATTCAAAATATGAAAATCAATATTCCTGATTAAAGATCACTCTTAATCGATAGGAAATAATTCATTCTAACAGTATTTTCTGGTCCGATGAGTTTATTGTCAACTGGATAAGAGGAATCTTCATTTCAAAGTATGCTTTTTGTGTATTAAAAAGCAATGTATTTAACATTCAAAATATGAAAATCAATATTCCTGATTAAAGATCACTCTTAATCGATAGGAAATAATTCATTCTAACAGTATTTTCTGGTCCGATGAGTTTATTGTCAACTGGATAAGAGAAATCTCTATTTCAAAGTATGCTTTTTGTGTATTAAAAAGCAATGTATTTAACATTCAAAATATGAAAATCAATATTCCTGATTAAAGATCACTCTTAATCGATAGGAAATAATTCATTCTAACAGTATTTTCTGGTCCGATGAGTTTATTGTCAACTGGATAAGAGGAATCTTTATTTCAAAGTATGCTTTTTGTGTATTAAAAAGCAATGTATTTAACATTCAAAATATGAAAATCAATATTCCTGATTAAAGATCACTCTTAATCGATAGGAAATAATTCATTCTAACAGTATTTTCTGGTCCGATGAGTTTATTGTCAACTGGATAAGAGAAATCTCTATTTCAAAGTATGCTTTTTGTGTATTAAAAAGCAATGTATTTAACATTCAAAATATGAAAATCAATATTCCTGATTGAAGATCACTTTTGATCGATAGGAAATAATTCATTCTGACAGTATTTTCTGGTCCGATGAGTTTATTGTCAACTGGATAAGAGAAATCTCTATTTCAAAAGTATGCTTTTTGTGTATTAAAAAGCAATGTATTTAACATTCAAAATATGAAAATCAATATTCCTGATTAAAGATCACTCTTAATCGATAGGAAATAATTCATTCTAACAGTATTTTCTGGTCCGATGAGTTTATTGTCAACTGGATAAGAGAAATCTCTATTTCAAAGTATGCTTTTTGTGTATTAAAAAGCAATGTATTTAACATTCAAAATATGAAAATCAATATTCCTGATTGAAGATCACTTCTAATCGATAGGAAATAATTCATTCTGACAGTATTTTCTGGTCCGATGAGTTTATTGTCAACTGGATAAGAGAAATCTCTATTTCAAAGTATGCTTTTTGTGTATTAAAAAGCAATGTATTCAACATTCAAAATATGAAAATCAATATTCCTGATTAAAGATCACTCTTAATCGAAAGGAAATAATTCATTCTAACAGTATTTTCTGGTCCGATGAGTTTATTGTCAACTGGATAAGAGAAATCTCTATTTCAAAGTATGCTTTTTGTGTATTAAAAAGCAATGTATTTAACATTCAAAATATGAAAATCAATATTCCTGATTAAAGATCACTCTTAATCGATAGGAAATAATTCATTCTAACAGTATTTTCTGGTCCGATGAGTTTATTGTCAACTGGATAAGAGGAATCTTTATTTCAAAGTATGCTTTTTGTGTATTAAAAAGCAATGTATTTAACATTCAAAATATGAAAATCAATATTCCTGATTAAAGATCACTCTTAATCGATAGGAAATAATTCATTCTAACAGTATTTTCTGGTCCGATGAGTTTATTGTCAACTGGATAAGAGAAATCTCTATTTCAAAGTATGCTTTTTGTGTATTAAAAAGCAATGTATTTAACATTCAAAATATGAAAATCAATATTCCTGATTAAAGATCACTCTTAATCGATAGGAAATAATTCATTCTAACAGTATTTTCTGGTCCGATGAGTTTATTGTCAACTGGATAAGAGGAATCTTCATTTCAAAGTATGCTTTTTGTGTATTAAAAAGCAATGTATTTAACATTCAAAATATGAAAATCAATATTCCTGATTAAAGATCACTCTTAATCGATAGGAAATAATTCATTCTAACAGTATTTTCTGGTCCGATGAGTTTATTGTCAACTGGATAAGAGAAATCTCTATTTCAAAGTATGCTTTTTGTGTATTAAAAAGCAATGTATTTAACATTCAAAATATGAAAATCAATATTTCTGATTGAAGATCACTTTTAATCGATAGGAAATAATTCATTCTGACAGTATTTTCTGGTCCGATGAGTTTATTGTCAACTGGATAAGAGAAATCTCTAATTCAAAAGTATGCTTTTTGTGTATTAAAAAGCAATGTATTTAACATTCAAAATATGAAAATCAATATTCCTGATTAAAGATCACTCTTAATCGATAGGAAATAATTCATTCTAACAGTATTTTCTGGTCCGATGAGTTTATTGTCAACTGGATAAGAGAAATCTCTATTTCAAAGTATGCTTTTTGTGTATTAAAAAGCAATGTATTTAACATTCAAAATATGAAAATCAATATTCCTGATTAAAGATCACTCTTAATCGATAGGAAATAATTCATTCTAACAGTATTTTCTGGTCCGATGAGTTTATTGTCAACTGGATAAGAGGAATCTTTATTTCAAAGTATGCTTTTTGTGTATTAAAAAGCAATGTATTTAACATTCAAAATATGAAAATCAATATTCCTGATTAAAGATCACTCTTAATCGATAGGAAATAATTCATTCTAACAGTATTTTCTGGTCCGATGAGTTTATTGTCAACTGGATAAGAGAAATCTCTATTTCAAAGTATGCTTTTTGTGTATTAAAAAGCAATGTATTTAACATTCAAAATATGAAAATCAATATTCCTGATTAAAGATCACTCTTAATCGATAGGAAATAATTCATTCTAACAGTATTTTCTGGTGCGATGAGTTTATTGTCAACTGGATAAGAGGAATCTTTATTTCAAAGTATGCTTTTTGTGTATTAAAAAGCAATGTATTTAACATTCAAAATATGAAAATCAATATTCCTGATTAAAGATCACTCTTAATCGATAGGAAATAATTCATTCTAACAGTATTTTCTGGTCCGATGAGTTTATTGTCAACTGGATAAGAGAAATCTCTATTTCAAAGTATGCTTTTTGTGTATTAAAAAGCAATGTATTTAACATTCAAAATATGAAAATCAATATTCCTGATTGAAGATCACTTTTAATCGATAGGAAATAATTCATTCTGACAGTATTTTCTGGTCCGATGAGTTTATTGTCAACTGGATAAGAGAAATCTCTATTTCAAAAGTATGCTTTTTGTGTATTAAAAAGCAATGTATTTAACATTCAAAATATGAAAATCAATATTCCTGATTAAAGATCACTCTTAATCGATAGGAAATAATTCATTCTAACAGTATTTTCTGGTCCGATGGGTTTATTGTCAACTGGATAAGAGAAATCTCTATTTCAAAGTATGCTTTTTGTGTATTAAAAAGCAATGTATTTAACATTCAGAATATGAAAATCAATATTCCTGATTGAAGATCACTTTTAATCGATAGGAAATAATTCATTCTGACAGTATTTTCTGGTCCGATGAGTTTATTGTCAACTGGATAAGAGAAATCTCTATTTCAAAGTATGCTTTTTGTGTATTAAAAATCAATGTATTTAACATTCAAAATATGAAAATCAATATTCCTGATTAAAGATCACTCTTAATCGATAGGAAATAATTCATTCTAACAGTATTTTCTGGTCCGATGAGTTTATTGTCAACTGGATAAGAGAAATCTCTATTTCAAAGTATGCTTTTTGTGTATTAAAAAGCAATGTATTTAACATTCAAAATATGAAAATCAATATTCCTGATTAAAGATCACTCTTAATCGATAGGAAATAATTCATTCTAACAGTATTTTCTGGTCCGATGAGTTTATTGTCAACTGGATAAGAGAAATCTCTATTTCAAAAGTATGCTTTTTGTGTATTAAAAAGCAATGTATTTAACATTCAAAATATGAAAATCAATATTCCTGATTAAAGATCACTCTTAATCGATAGGAAATAATTCATTCTAACAGTATTTTCTGGTCCGATGAGTTTATTGTCAACTGGATAAGAGGAATCTTTATTTCAAAGTATGCTTTTTGTGTATTAAAAAGCAATGTATTTAACATTCAAAATATGAAAATCAATATTCCTGATTAAAGATCACTCTTAATCGATAGGAAATAATTCATTCTAACAGTATTTTCTGGTCCGATGAGTTTATTGTCAACTGGATAAGAGAAATCTCTATTTCAAAGTATGCTTTTTGTGTATTAAAAAGCAATGTATTTAACATTCAAAATATGAAAATCAATATTCCTGATTAAAGATCACTCTTAATCGATAGGAAATAATTCATTTTAACAGTATTTTCTGGTCCGATGAGTTTATTGTCAACTGGATAAGAGAAATCTCTATTTCAAAGTATGCTTTTTGTGTATTAAAAAGCAATGTATTTAACATTCAAAATATGAAAATCAATATTCCTAATTAAGGATCACTCTTAATCGATAGGAAATAATTCATTCTAACAGTATTTTCTGGTCCGATGAGTTTATTGTCAACTGGATAAGAGAAATCTCTATTTCAAAAGTATGCTTTTTGTGTATTAAAAAGCAATGTATTTAACATTCAAAATATGAAAATCAATATTCCTGATTAAAGATCACTCTTAATCGATAGGAAATAATTCATTCTAACAGTATTTTCTGGTCCGATGAGTTTATTGTCAACTGGATAAGAGAAATCTCTATTTCAAAGTATGCTTTTTGTGTATTAAAAAGCAATGTATTTAACATTCAAAATATGAAAATCAATATTCCTGATTAAAGATCACTCTTAATCGATAGGAAATAATTCATTCTAACAGTATTTTCTGGTCCGATGAGTTTATTGTCAACTGGATAAGAGGAATCTTTATTTCAAAGTATGCTTTTTGTGTATTAAAAAGCAATGTATTTAACATTCAAAATATGAAAATCAATATTCCTGATTAAAGATCACTCTTAATCGATAGGAAATAATTCATTCTAACAGTATTTTCTGGTCCGATGAGTTTATTGTCAACTGGATAAGAGAAATCTCTATTTCAAAGTATGCTTTTTGTGTATTAAAAAGCAATGTATTTAACATTCAAAATATGAAAATCAATATTCCTGATTGAAGATCACTTTTAATCGATAGGAAATAATTCATTCTGACAGTATTTTCTGGTCCGATGAGTTTATTGTCAACTGGATAAGAGAAATCTCTATTTCAAAAGTATGCTTTTTGTGTATTAAAAAGCAATGTATTTAACATTCAAAATATGAAAATCAATATTCCTGATTAAAGATCACTCTTAATCGATAGGAAATAATTCATTCTAACAGTATTTTCTGGTCCGATGAGTTTATTGTCAACTGGATAAGAGAAATCTCTATTTCAAAGTATGCTTTTTGTGTATTAAAAAGCAATGTATTTAACATTCAAAATATGAAAATCAATATTCCTGATTGAAGATCACTTTTAATCGATAGGAAATAATTCATTCTGACAGTATTTTCTGGTCCGATGAGTTTATTGTCAACTGGATAAGAGAAATCTCTATTTCAAAGTATGCTTTTTGTGTATTAAAAAGCAATGTATTTAACATTCAAAATATGAAAATCAATATTCCTGATTAAAGATCACTCTTAATCGATAGGAAATAATTCATTCTAACAGTATTTTCTGGTCCGATGAGTTTATTTTCAACTGGATAAGAGAAATCTCTATTTCAAAGTATGCTTTTTGTGTATTAAAAAGCAATGTATTTAACATTCAAAATATGAAAATCAATATTCCTGATTAAAGATCACTCTTAATCGATAGGAAATAATTCATTCTAACAGTATTTTCTGGTCCGATGAGTTTATTGTCAACTGGATAAGAGGAATCTTTATTTCAAAGTATGCTTTTTGTGTATTAAAAAGCAATGTATTTAACATTCAAAATATGAAAATCAATATTCCTGATTAAAGATCACTCTTAATCGATAGGAAATAATTCATTCTAACAGTATTTTCTGGTCCGATGAGTTTATTGTCAACTGGATAAGAGAAATCTCTATTTCAAAGTATGCTTTTTGTGTATTAAAAAGCAATGTATTTAACATTCAAAATATGAAAATCAATATTCCTGATTAAAGATCACTCTTAATCGATAGGAAATAATTCATTCTAACAGTATTTTCTGGTCCGATGAGTTTATTGTCAACTGGATAAGAGGAATCTTTATTTCAAAGTATGCTTTTTGTGTATTAAAAAGCAATGTATTTAACATTCAAAATATGAAAATCAATATTCCTGATTAAAGATCACTCTTAATCGATAGGAAATAATTCATTCTAACAGTATTTTCTGGTCCGATGAGTTTATTGTCAACTGGATAAGAGAAATCTCTATTTCAAAGTATGCTTTTTGTGTATTAAAAAGCAATGTATTTAACATTCAAAATATGAAAATCAATATTCCTGATTGAAGATCACTTTTAATCGATAGGAAATAATTCATTCTGACAGTATTTTCTGGTCCGATGAGTTTATTGTCAACTGGATAAGAGAAATCTCTATTTCAAAAGTATGCTTTTTGTGTATTAAAAAGCAATGTATTTAACATTCAAAATATGAAAATCAATATTCCTGATTAAAGATCACTCTTAATCGATAGGAAATAATTCATTCTAACAGTATTTTCTGGTCCGATGAGTTTATTGTCAACTGGATAAGAGAAATCTCTATTTCAAAGTATGCTCTTTGTGTATTAAAAAGCAATGTATTTAACATTCAAAATATGAAAATCAATATTCCTGATTGAAGATCACTTTTAATCGATAGGAAATAATTCATTCTGACAGTATTTTCTGGTCCGATGAGTTTATTGTCAACTGGATAAGAGAAATCTCTATTTCAAAGTATGCTTTTTGTGTATTAAAAAGCAATGTATTTAACATTCAAAATATGAAAATCAATATTCCTGATTAAAGATCACTCTTAATCGATAGGAAATAATTCATTCTAACAGTATTTTCTGGTCCGATGAGTTTATTGTCAACTGGATAAGAGAAATCTCTATTTCAAAGTATGCTTTTTGTGTATTAAAAAGCAATGTATTTAACATTCAAAATATGAAAATCAATATTCCTGATTAAAGATCACTCTTAATCGATAGGAAATAATTCATTCTAACAGTATTTTCTGGTCCGATGAGTTTATTGTCAACTGGATAAGAGAAATCTCTATTTCAAAAGTATGCTTTTTGTGTATTAAAAAGCAATGTATTTAACATTCAAAATATGAAAATCAATATTCCTGATTAAAGATCACTCTTAATCGATAGGAAATAATTCATTCTAACAGTATTTTCTGGTCCGATGAGTTTATTGTCAACTGGATAAGAGAAATCTCTATTTCAAAAGTATGCTTTTTGTGTATTAAAAAGCAATGTATTTAACATTCAAAATATGAAAATCAATATTCCTGATTGAAGATCACTCTTAATCGATAGGAAATAATTCATTCTAACAGTATTTTCTGGTCCGATGAGTTTATTGTCAACTGGATAAGAGAAATCTCTATTTCAAAGTATGCTTTTTGTGTATTAAAGAGCAATGTATTTAACATTCAAAATATGAAAATCAATATTCCTGATTAAAGATCACTCTTAATCGATAGGAAATAATTCATTCTAACAGTATTTTCTGGTCCGATGAGTTTATTGTCAACTGGATAAGAGAAATCTGTATTTCAAAAGTATGCTTTTTGTGTATTAAAAAGCAATGTATTTAACATTCAAAATATGAAAATCAATATTCCTGATTAAGGATCACTCTTAATCGATAGGAAATAATTCATTCTAACAGTATTTTCTGGTCCGATGAGTTTATTGTCAACTGGATAAGAGAAATCTCTATTTCAAAAGTATGCTTTTTGTGTATTAAAAAGCAATGTATTTAACATTCAAAATATGAAAATCAATATTCCTGATTAAAGATCACTCTTAATCGATAGGAAATAATTCATTCTAACAGTATTTTCTGGTCCGATGAGTTTATTGTCAACTGGATAAGAGAAATCTCTATTTCAAAAGTATGCTTTTTGTGTATTAAAAAGCAATGTATTTAACATTCAAAATATGAAAATCAATATTCCTGATTAAAGATCACTCTTAATCGATAGGAAATAATTCATTCTAACAGTATTTTCTGGTCCGATGAGTTTATTGTCAACTGGATAAGAGAAATCTCTATTTCAAAAGTATGATTTTTGTGTATTAAAAAGCAATGTATTTAACATTCAAAATATGAAAATCAATATTCCTGATTAAAGATCACTCTTAATCGATAGGAAATAATTCATTCTAACAGTATTTTCTGGTCCGATGAGTTTATTGTCAACTGGATAAGAGAAATCTCTATTTCAAAAGTATGCTTTTTGTGTATTAAAAAGCAATGTATTTAACATTCAAAATATGAAAATCAATATTCCTGATTAAAGATCACTCTTAATCGATAGGAAATAATTCATTCTAACAGTATTTTCTGGTCCGATGAGTTTATTGTCAACTGGATAAGAGAAATCTCTATTTCAAAGTATGCTTTTTGTGTATTAAAAAGCAATGTATTTAACATTCAAAATATGAAAATCAATATTCCTGATTAAAGATCACTCTTAATCGATAGGAAATAATTCATTCTAACAGTATTTCCTGGTCCGATGAGTTTATTGTCAACTGGATAAGAGAAATCTCTATTTCAAAGTATGCTTTTTGTGTATTAAAAAGCAATGTATTTAACATTCAAAATATGAAAATCAATATTCCTGATTTAAGATCACTCTTAATCGATAGGAAATAATTCATTCTAACAGTATTTTCTGGTCCGATGAGTTTATTGTCAACTGGATAAGAGAAATCTCTATTTCAAAGTATGCTTTTTGTGTATTAAAAAGCAATGTATTTAACATTCAAAATATGAAAATCAATATTCCTGATTAAAGATCACTCTTAATCGATAGGAAATAATTCATTCTAACAGTATTTTCTGGTCCGATGAGTTTATTGTCAACTGGATAAGAGAAATCTCTATTTCAAAAGTATGCTTTTTGTGTACTAAAAAGCAATGTATTTAACATTCAAAATATGAAAATCAATATTCCTGATTAAAGATCACTCTTAATCGATAGGAAATAATTCATTCTAACAGTATTTTCTGGTCCGATGAGTTTATTGTCAACTGGATAAGAGAAATCTCTATTTCAAAGTATGCTTTTTGTGTATTAAAAAGCAATGTATTTAACATTCAAAATATGAAAATCAATATTCCTGATTAAAGATCACTCTTAATCGATAGGAAATAATTCATTCTAACAGTATTTCCTGGTCCGATGAGTTTATTGTCAACTGGATAAGAGAAATCTCTATTTCAAAGTATGCTTTTTGTGTATTAAAAAGCAATGTATTTAACATTCAAAATATGAAAATCAATATTCCTGATTAAAGATCACTCTTCATCGATAGGAAATAATTCATTCTAACAGTATTTCCTGGTCCGATGAGTTTATTGTCAACTGGATAAGAGAAATCTCTATTTCAAAGTATGCTTTTTGTGTATTAAAAAGCAATGTATTTAACATTCAAAATATGAAAATCAATATTCCTGATTAAAGATCACTCTTAATCGATAGGAAATAATTCATTCTAACAGTTTTTTCTGGTCCGATGAGTTTATTGTCAACTGGATAAGAGAAATCTCTATTTCAAAGTATGCTTTTTGTGTATTAAAAAGCAATGTATTTAACATTCAAAATATGAAAATCAATATTCCTGATTAAAGATCACTCTTAATCGATAGGAAATAATTCATTCTAACAGTATTTTCTGGTCCGATGAGTTTATTGTCAACTGGATAAGAGAAATCTCTATTTCAAAGTATGCTTTTTGTGTATTAAAAAGCAATGTATTTAACATTCAAAATATGAAAATCAATATTCCTGATTAGAGATCACTCTTAATCGATAGGAAATAATTCATTCTAACAGTATTTTCTGGTCCGATGAGTTTATTGTCAACTGGATAAGAGAAATCTCTATTTCAAAGTATGCTTTTTGTGTATTAAAAAGCAATGTATTTAACATTCAAAATATGAAAATCAATATTCCTGATTAAAGATCACTCTTAATCGATAGGAAATAATTCATTCTAACAGTATTTTCTGGTCCGATGAGTTTATTGTCAACTGGATAAGAGAAATCTCTATTTCAAAGTATGCTTTTTGTGTATTAAAAAGCAATGTATTTAACATTCAAAATATGAAAATCAATATTCCTGATTAAAGATCACTCTTAATCGATAGGAAATAATTCATTCTAACAGTATTTTCTGGTCCGATGAGTTTATTGTCAACTGGATAAGAGAAATCTCTATTTCAAAAGTATGCTTTTTGTGTATTAAAAAGCAATGTATTTAACATTCAAAATATGAAAATCAATATTCCTGATTAAAGATCACTCTTAATCGATAGGAAATAATTCATTCTAACAGTATTTTCTGGTCCGATGAGTTTATTGTCAACTGGATAAGAGAAATCTCTATTTCAAAGTATGCTTTTTGTGTATTAAAAAGCAATGTATTTAACATTCAAAATATGAAAATCAATATTCCTGATTAAAGATCACTCTTAATCGATAGGAAATAATTCATTCTAACAGTATTTCCTGGTCCGATGAGTTTATTGTCAACTGGATAAGAGAAATCTCTATTTCAAAGTATGCTTTTTGTGTATTAAAAAGCAATGTATTTAACATTCAAAATATGAAAATCAATATTCCTGATTAAAGATCACTCTTAATCGATAGGAAATAATTCATTCTAACAGTATTTTCTGGTCCGATGAGTTTATTGTCAACTGGATAAGAGAAATCTCTATTTCAAAAGTATGCTTTTTGTGTATTAAAAAGCAATGTATTTAACATTCAAAATATGAAAATCAATATTCCTGATTAAAGATCACTCTTAATCGATAGGAAATAATTCATTCTAACAGTATTTTCTGGTCCGATGAGTTTATTGTCAACTGGATAAGAGAAATCTCTATTTCAAAGTATGCTTTTTGTGTATTAAAAAGCAATGTATTTAACATTCAAAATATGAAAATCAATATTCCTGATTAAAGATCACTCTTAATCGATAGGAAATAATTCATTCTAACAGTATTTTCTGGTCCGATGAGTTTATTGTCAACTGGATAAGAGAAATCTCTATTTCAAAGTATGCTTTTTGTGTATTAAAAAGCAATGTATTTAACATTCAAAATATGAAAATCAATATTCCTGATTAAAGATCACTCTTAATCGATAGGAAATAATTCATTCTAACAGTATTTTCTGGTCCGATGAGTTTATTGTCAACTGGATAAGAGAAATCTCTATTTCAAAGTATGCTTTTTGTGTATTAAAAAGCAATGTATTTAACATTCAAAATATGAAAATCAATATTCCTGATTAAAGATCACTCTTAATCGATAGGAAATAATTCATTCTAACAGTATTTTCTGGTCCGATGAGTTTATTGTCAACTGGATAAGAGAAATCTCTATTTCAAAAGTATGCTTTTTGTGTATTAAAAAGCAATGTATTTAACATTCAAAATATGAAAATCAATATTCCTGATTAAAGATCACTCTTAATCGATAGGAAATAATTCATTCTAACAGTATTTTCTGGTCCGATGAGTTTATTGTCAACTGGATAAGAGAAATCTCTATTTCAAAAGTATGCTTTTTGTGTATTAAAAAGCAATGTATTTAACATTCAAAATATGAAAATCAATATTCCTGATTAAAGATCACTCTTAATCGATAGGAAATAATTCATTCTAACAGTATTTTCTGGTCCGATGAGTTTATTGTCAACTGGATAAGAGAAATCTCTATTTCAAAAGTATGCTTTTTGTGTATTAAAAAGCAATGTATTTAACATTCAAAATATGAAAATCAATATTCCTGATTAAAGATCACTCTTAATCGATAGGAAATAATTCATTCTAACAGTATTTTCTGGTCCGATGAGTTTATTGTCAACTGGATAAGAGAAATCTCTATTTCAAAAGTATGCTTTTTGTGTATTAAAAAGCAATGTATTTAACATTCAAAATATGAAAATCAATATTCCTGATTAAAGATCACTCTTAATCGATAGGAAATAATTCATTCTAACAGTATTTTCTGGTCCGATGAGTTTATTGTCAACTGGATAAGAGAAATCTCTATTTCAAAGTATGCTTTTTGTGTATTAAAAAGCAATGTATTTAACATTCAAAATATGAAAATCAATATTCCTGATTAAAGATCACTCTTAATCGATAGGAAATAATTCATTCTAACAGTATTTTCTGGTCCGATGAGTTTATTGTCAACTGGATAAGAGAAATCTCTATTTCAAAAGTATGCTTTTTGTGTATTAAAAAGCAATGTATTTAACATTCAAAATATGAAAATCAATATTCCTGATTAAAGATCACTCTTAATCGATAGGAAATAATTCATTCTAACAGTATTTTCTGGTCCGATGAGTTTATTGTCAACTGGATAAGAGAAATCTCTATTTCAAAGTATGCTTTTTGTGTATTAAAAAGCAATGTATTTAACATTCAAAATATGAAAATCAATATTCCTGATTAAAGATCACTCTTAATCGATAGGAAATAATTCATTCTAACAGTATTTCCTGGTCCGATGAGTTTATTGTCAACTGGATTAGAGAAATCTCTATTTCAAAGTATGCTTTTTGTGTATTAAAAAGCAATGTATTTAACATTCAAAATATGAAAATCAATATTCCTGATTAAAGATCACTCTTAATCGATAGGAAATAATTCATTCTAACAGTATTTTCTGGTCCGATGAGTTTATTGTCAACTGGATAAGAGAAATCTCTATTTCAAAGTATGCTTTTTGTGTATTAAAAAGCAATGTATTTAACATTCAAAATATGAAAATCAATATTCCTGATTAAAGATCACTCTTAATCGATAGGAAATAATTCATTCTAACAGTATTTTCTGGTCCGATGAGTTTATTGTCAACTGGATAAGAGAAATCTCTATTTCAAAAGTATGCTTTTTGTGTATTAAAAAGCAATGTATTTAACATTCAAAATATGAAAATCAATATTCCTGATTAAAGATCACTCTTAATCGATAGGAAATAATTCATTCTAACAGTATTTTCTGGTCCGATGAGTTTATTGTCAACTGGATAAGAGAAATCTCTATTTCAAAGTATGCTTTTTGTGTATTAAAAAGCAATGTATTTAACATTCAAAATATGAAAATCAATATTCCTGATTAAAGATCACTCTTAATCGATAGGAAATAATTCATTCTAACAGTATTTCCTGGTCCGATGAGTTTATTGTCAACTGGATAAGAGAAATCTCTATTTCAAAGTATGCTTTTTGTGTATTAAAAAGCAATGTATTTAACATTCAAAATATGAAAATCAATATTCCTGATTAAAGATCACTCTTAATCGATAGGAAATAATTCATTCTAACAGTATTTTCTGGTCCGATGAGTTTATTGTCAACTGGATAAGAGAAATCTCTATTTCAAAGTATGCTTTTTGTGTATTAAAAAGCAATGTATTTAACATTCAAAATATGAAAATCAATATTCCTGATTAAAGATCACTCTTAATCGATAGAAAATAATTCATTCTAACAGTATTTTCTGGTCCGATGAGTTTATTGTCAACTGGATAAGAGAAATCTCTATTTCAAAAGTATGCTTTTTGTGTATTAAAAAGCAATGTATTTAACATTCAAAATATGAAAATCAATATTCCTGATTAAAGATCACTCTTAATCGATAGGAAATAATTCATTCTAACAGTATTTTCTGGTCCGATGAGTTTATTGTCAACTGGATAAGAGAAATCTCTATTTCAAAGTATGCTTTTTGTGTATTAAAAAGCAATGTATTTAACATTCAAAATATGAAAATCAATATTCCTGATTAAAGATCACTCTTAATCGATAGGAAATAATTCATTCTAACAGTATTTCCTGGTCCGATGAGTTTATTGTCAACTGGATAAGAGAAATCTCTATTTCAAAGTATGCTTTTTGTGTATTAAAAAGCAATGTATTTAACATTCAAAATATGAAAATCAATATTCCTGATTGAAGATCACTCTTAATCGATAGGAAATAATTCATTCTAACAGTATTTTCTGGTCCGATGAGTTTATTGTCAACTGGATAAGAGAAATCTCTATTTCAAAGTATGCTTTTTGTGTATTAAAAAGCAATGTATTTAACATTCAAAATATGAAAATCAATATTCCTGATTAAAGATCACTCTTAATCGATAGGAAATAATTCATTCTAACAGTATTTCCTGGTCCGATGAGTTTATTGTCAACTGGATAAGAGAAATCTCTATTTCAAAGTATGCTTTTTGTGTATTAAAAAGCAATGTATTTAACATTCAAAATATGAAAATCAATATTCCTGATTAAAGATCACTCTTAATCGATAGGAAATAATTCATTCTAACAGTATTTTCTGGTCCGATGAGTTTATTGTCAACTGGATAAGAGAAATCTCTATTTCAAAGTATGCTTTTTGTGTATTAAAAAGCAATGTATTTAACATTCAAAATATGAAAATCAATATTCCTGATTAAAGATCACTCTTAATCGATAGGAAATAATTCATTCTAACAGTATTCTCTGGTCCGATGAGTTTATTGTCAACTGGATAAGAGAAATCTCTATTTCAAAGTATGCTTTTTGTGTATTAAAAAGCAATGTATTTAACATTCAAAATATGAAAATCAATATTCCTGATTAAAGATCACTCTTTATCGATAGGAAATAATTCATTCTAACAGTATTTTCTGGTCCGATGAGTTTATTGTCAACTGGATAAGAGAAATCTCTATTTCAAAAGTATGCTTTTTGTGTATTAAAAAGCAATGTATTTAGCATTCAAAATATGAAAATCAATATTCCTGATTAAAGATCACTCTTAATCGATAGGAAATAATTCATTCTAACAGTATTTTCTGGTCCGATGAGTTTATTGTCAACTGGATAAGAGAAATCTCTATTTCAAAGTATGCTTTTTGTGTATTAAAAAGCAATGTATTTAACATTCAAAATATGAAAATCAATATTCCTGATTAAAGATCACTCTTAATCGATAGGAAATAATTCATTCTAACAGTATTTCCTGGTCCGATGAGTTTATTGTCAACTGGATAAGAGAAATCTCTATTTCAAAGTATGCTTTTTGTGTATTAAAAAGCAATGTATTTAACATTCAAAATATGAAAATCAATATTCCTGATTAAAGATCACTCTTAATCGATAGGAAATAATTCATTCTAACAGTATTTTCTGGTCCGATGAGTTTATTGTCAACTGGATAAGAGAAATCTCTATTTCAAAAGTATGCTTTTTGTGTATTAAAAAGCAATGTATTTAACATTCAAAATATGAAAATCAATATTCCTGATTAAAGATCACTCTTAATCGATAGGAAATAATTCATTCTAACAGTATTTTCTGGTCCGATGAGTTTATTGTCAACTGGATAAGAGAAATCTCTATTTCAAAGTATGCTTTTTGTGTATTAAAAAGCAATGTATTTAACATTCAAAATATGAAAATCAATATTCCTGATTAAAGATCACTCTTAATCGATAGGAAATAATTCATTCTAACAGTATTTTCTGGTCCGATGAGTTTATTGTCAACTGGATGAGAGAAATCTTTATTTCAAAGTATGCTTTTTGTGTATTAAAAAGCAATGTATTTAACATTCAAAATATGAAAATCAATATTCCTGATTAAAGATCACTCTTAATCGATAGGAAATAATTCATTCTAACAGTATTTTCTGGTCCGATGAGTTTATTGTCAACTGGATAAGAGAAATCTCTATTTCAAAGTATGCTTTTTGTGTATTAAAAAGCAATGTATTTAACATTCAAAATATGAAAATCAATATTCCTGATTGAAGATCACTTTTAATCGATAGGAAATAATTCATTCTAACAGTATTTTCTGGTCCGATGAGTTTATTGTCAACTGGATAAGAGAAATCTCTATTTCAAAAGTATTCTTTTTGTGTATTAAAAAGCAATGTATTTAACATTCAAAATATGAAAATCAATATTCCTGATTAAAGATCACTCTTAATCGATAGGAAATAATTCATTCTAACAGTATTTTCTGGTCCGATGAGTTTATTGTCAACTGGATAAGAGAAATCTCTATTTCAAAGTATGCTTTTTGTGTATTAAAAAGCAATGTATTTTAACATTCAAAATATGAAAATCAATATTCCTGATTAAAGATCACTCTTAATCGATAGGAAATAATTCATTCTAACAGTATTTTCTGGTCCGATGAGTTTATTGTCAACTGGATAAGAGAAATCTCTATTTCAAAGTATGCTTTTTGTGTATTAAAAAGCAATGTATTTAACATTCAAAATATGAAAATCAATATTCCTGATTGAAGATCACTTTTAATCGATAGGAAATAATTCATTCTAACAGTATTTTCTGGTCCGATGAGTTTATTGTCAACTGGATAAGAGAAATCTCTATTTCAAAAGTATGCTTTTTGTGTATTAAAAAGCAATGTATTTAACATTCAAAATATGAAAATCAATATTCCTGATTAAAGATCACTCTTAATCGATAGGAAATAATTCATTCTAACAGTATTTTCTGGTCCGATGAGTTTATTGTCAACTGGATAAGAGAAATCTCTATTTCAAAGTATGCTTTTTGTGTATTAAAAAGCAATGTATTTAACATTCAAAATATGAAAATCAATATTCCTGATTGAAGATCACTTTTAATCGATAGGAAATAATTCATTCTAACAGTATTTTCTGGTCCGATGAGTTTATTGTCAACTGGATAAGAGAAATCTCTATTTCAAAAGTATTCTTTTTGTGTATTAAAAAGCAATGTATTTAACATTCAAAATATGAAAATCAATATTCCTGATTAAAGATCACTCTTAATCGATAGGAAATAATTCATTCTAACAGTATTTTCTGGTCCGATGAGTTTATTGTCAACTGGATAAGAGAAATCTCTATTTCAAAGTATGCTTTTTGTGTATTAAAAAGCAATGTATTTAACATTCAAAATATGAAAATCAATATTCCTGATTAAAGATCACTCTTAATCGATAGAAAATAATTCATTCTAACAGTATTTTCTGGTCCGATGAGTTTATTGTCAACTGGATAAGAGAAATCTCTATTTCAAAAGTATGCTTTTTGTGTATTAAAAAGCAATGTATTTAACATTCAAAATATGAAAATCAATATTCCTGATTAAAGATCACTCTTAATCGATAGGAAATAATTCATTCTAACAGTATTTTCTGGTCCGATGAGTTTATTGTCAACTGGATAAGAGAAATCTCTATTTCAAAGTATGCTTTTTGTGTATTAAAAAGCAATGTATTTAACATTCAAAATATGAAAATCAATATTCCTGATTAAAGATCACTCTTAATCGATAGGAAATAATTCATTCTAACAGTATTTCCTGGTCCGATGAGTTTATTGTCAACTGGATAAGAGAAATCTCTATTTCAAAGTATGCTTTTTGTGTATTAAAAAGCAATGTATTTAACATTCAAAATATGAAAATCAATATTCCTGATTGAAGATCACTCTTAATCGATAGGAAATAATTCATTCTAACAGTATTTTCTGGTCCGATGAGTTTATTGTCAACTGGATAAGAGAAATCTCTATTTCAAAGTATGCTTTTTGTGTATTAAAAAGCAATGTATTTAACATTCAAAATATGAAAATCAATATTCCTGATTAAAGATCACTCTTAATCGATAGGAAATAATTCATTCTAACAGTATTTCCTGGTCCGATGAGTTTATTGTCAACTGGATAAGAGAAATCTCTATTTCAAAGTATGCTTTTTGTGTATTAAAAAGCAATGTATTTAACATTCAAAATATGAAAATCAATATTCCTGATTAAAGATCACTCTTAATCGATAGGAAATAATTCATTCTAACAGTATTTTCTGGTCCGATGAGTTTATTGTCAACTGGATAAGAGAAATCTCTATTTCAAAGTATGCTTTTTGTGTATTAAAAAGCAATGTATTTAACATTCAAAATATGAAAATCAATATTCCTGATTAAAGATCACTCTTAATCGATAGGAAATAATTCATTCTAACAGTATTCTCTGGTCCGATGAGTTTATTGTCAACTGGATAAGAGAAATCTCTATTTCAAAGTATGCTTTTTGTGTATTAAAAAGCAATGTATTTAACATTCAAAATATGAAAATCAATATTCCTGATTAAAGATCACTCTTAATCGATAGGAAATAATTCATTCTAACAGTATTTTCTGGTCCGATGAGTTTTTTGTCAACTGGATAAGAGAAATCTCTATTTCAAAGTATGCTTTTTGTGTATTAAAAAGCAATGTATTTAACATTCAGAATATGAAAATCAATATTCCTGATTTAAGATCATGCTTAATCGATAGGAAATAATTTATTCTAACAGTATTTTCTGGTCCGATGAGTTTATTGTCAACTGGATAAGAGAAATCTCTATTTCAAAGTATGCTTTTTGTGTATTAAAAAGCAATGTATTTAACATTCAAAATATGAAAATCAATATTCCTGATTAAAGATCACTCTTAATCGATAGGAAATAATTCATTCTAACAGTATTTTCTGGTCCGATGAGTTTATTGTCAACTGGATAAGAGAAATCTCTATTTCAATGTATGCTTTTTGTGTATTAAAAAGCAATGTATTTAACATTCAAAATATGAAAATCAATATTCCTGATTGAAGATCACTTTTAATCGATAGGAAATAATTCATTCTAACAGTATTTTCTGGTCCGATGAGTTTATTGTCAACTGGATAAGAGAAATCTCTATTTCAAAGTATGCTTTTTGTGTATTAAAAAGCAATGTATTTAACATTCAAAATATGAAAATCAATATTCCTGATTAAAGATCACTCTTAATCGATAGGAAATAATTCATTCTAACAGTATTTTCTGGTCCGATGAGTTTATTGTCAACTGGATAAGAGAAATCTCTATTTCAAAGTATGCTTTTTGTGTATTAAAAAGCAATGTATTTAACATTCAGAATATGAAAATCAATATTCCTGATTAAAGATCACTCTTAATCGATAGGAAATAATTCATTCTAACAGTATTTTCTGGTCCGATGAGTTTATTGTCAACTGGATAAGAGAAATCTCTATTTCAATGTTTGCTTTTTGTGTATTAAAAAGCAATGTATTTAACATTCAAAATATGAAAATCAATATTCCTGATTGAAGATCACTTTTAATCGATAGGAAATAATTCATTCTAACAGTATTTTCTGGTCCGATGAGTTTATTGTCAACTGGATAAGAGAAATCTCTATTTCAAAGTATGCTTTTTGTGTATTAAAAAGCAATGTATTTAACATTCAAAATATGAAAATCAATATTCCTGATTAAAGATCACTCTTAATCGATAGGAAATAATTCATTCTAACAGTATTTTCTGGTCCGATGAGTTTATTGTCAACTGGATAAGAGAAATCTCTATTTCAAAGTATGCTTTTTGTGTATTAAAAAGCAATGTATTTAACATTCAGAATATGAAAATCAATATTCCTGATTTAAGATCATGCTTAATCGATAGGAAATAATTTATTCTAACAGTATTTTCTGGTCCGATGAGTTTATTGTCAACTGGATAAGAGAAATCTCTATTTCAAAGTATGCTTTTTGTGTATTAAAAAGCAATGTATTTAACATTCAAAATATGAAAATCAATATTCCTGATTAAATATCACTCTTAATCGATAGGAAATAATTCATTCTAACAGTATTTTCTGGTCCGATGAGTTTATTGTCAACTGGATAAGAGAAATCTCTATTTCAAAGTATGCTTTTTGTGTATTAAAAAGCAATGTATTTAACATTCAAAATATGAAAATCAATATTCCTGATTAAAGATCACTCTTAATCGATAGGAAATAATTCATTCTAACAGTATTTTCTGGTCCGATGAGTTTATTGTCAACTGGATAAGAGAAATCTCTATTTCAAAGTATGCTTTTTGTGTATTAAAAAGCAATGTATTTAACATTCAAAATATGAAAATCAATATTCCTGATTAAAGATCACTCTTAATCGATAGGAAATAATTCATTCTAACAGTATTTTCTGGTCCGATGAGTTTTTTGTCAACTGGATAAGAGAAATCTCTATTTCAAAGTATGCTTTTTGTGTATTAAAAAGCAATGTATTTAACATTCAGAATATGAAAATCAATATTCCTGATTTAAGATCATGCTTAATCGATAGGAAATAATTTATTCTAACAGTATTTTCTGGTCCAATGAGTTTATTGTCAACTGGATAAGAGAAATCTCTATTTCAAAGTATGCTTTTTGTGTATTAAAAAGCAATGTATTTAACATTCAAAATATGAAAATCAATATTCCTGATTAAAGATCACTCTTAATCGATAGAAAATAATTCATTCTAACAGTATTTTCTGGTCCGATGAGTTTATTGTCAACTGGATAAGAGAAATCTCTATTTCAATGTATGCTTTTTGTGTATTAAAAAGCAATGTATTTAACATTCAAAATATGAAAATCAATATTCCTGATTGAAGATCACTTTTAATCGATAGGAAATAATTCATTCTAACAGTATTTTCTGGTCCGATGAGTTTATTGTCAACTGGATAAGAGAAATCTCTATTTCAAAGTATGCTTTTTGTGTATTAAAAAGCAATGTATTTAACATTCAAAATATGAAAATCAATATTCCTGATTAAAGATCACTCTTAATCGATAGGAAATAATTCATTCTAACAGTATTTTCTGGTCCGATGAGTTTATTGTCAACTGGATAAGAGAAATCTCTATTTCAAAGTATGCTTTTTGTGTATTAAAAAGCAATGTATTTAACATTCAGAATATGAAAATCAATATTCCTGATTAAAGATCACTCTTAATCGATAGGAAATAATTCATTCTAACAGTATTTTCTGGTCCGATGAGTTTATTGTCAACTGGATAAGAGAAATCTCTATTTCAATGTATGCTTTTTGTGTATTAAAAAGCAATGTATTTAACATTCAAAATATGAAAATCAATATTCCTGATTGAAGATCACTTTTAATCGATAGGAAATAATTCATTCTAACAGTATTTTCTGGTCCGATGAGTTTATTGTCAACTGGATAAGAGAAATCTCTATTTCAAAGTATGCTTTTTGTGTATTAAAAAGCAATGTATTTAACATTCAAAATATGAAAATCAATATTCCTGATTAAAGATCACTCTTAATCGATAGGAAATAATTCATTCTAACAGTATTTTCTGGTCCAATGAGTTTATTGTCAACTGGATAAGAGAAATCTCTATTTCAAAGTATGCTTTTTGTGTATTAAAAAGCAATGTATTTAACATTCAGAATATGAAAATCAATATTCCTGATTTAAGATCATGCTTAATCGATAGGAAATAATTTATTCTAACAGTATTTTCTGGTCCGATGAGTTTATTGTCAACTGGATAAGAGAAATCTCTATTTCAAAGTATGCTTTTTGTGTATTAAAAAGCAATGTATTTAACATTCAAAATATGAAAATCAATATTCCTGATTAAATATCACTCTTAATCGATAGGAAATAATTCATTCTAACAGTATTTTCTGGTCCGATGAGTTTATTGTCAACTGGATAAGAGAAATCTCTATTTCAAAGTATGCTTTTTGTGTATTAAAAAGCAATGTATTTAACATTCAAAATATGAAAATCAATATTCCTGATTAAAGATCACTCTTAATCGATAGGAAATAATTCATTCTAACAGTATTTTCTGGTCCGATGAGTTTATTGTCAACTGGATAAGAGAAATCTCTATTTCAAAGTATGCTTTTTGTGTATCAAAAAGCAATGTATTTAACATTCAAAATATGAAAATCAATATTCCTGATTAAAGATCACTCTTAATCGATAGGAAATAATTCATTCTAACAGTATTTTCTGGTCCGATGAGTTTTTTGTCAACTGGATAAGAGAAATCTCTATTTCAAAGTATGCTTTTTGTGTATTAAAAAGCAATGTATTTAACATTCAGAATATGAAAATCAATATTCCTGATTTGAGATCATGCTTAATCGATAGGAAATAATTTATTCTAACAGTATTTTCTGGTCCGATGAGTTTATTGTCAACTGGATAAGAGAAATCTCTATTTCAAAGTATGCTTTTTGTGTATTAAAAAGCAATGTATTTAACATTCAAAATATGAAAATCAATATTCCTGATTAAAGATCACTCTTAATCGATAGGAAATAATTCATTCTAACAGTATTTTCTGGTCCGATGAGTTTATTGTCAACTGGATAAGAGAAATCTCTATTTCAATGTATGCTTTTTGTGTATTAAAAAGCAATGTATTTAACATTCAAAATATGAAAATCAATATTCCTGATTGAAGATCACTTTTAATCGATAGGAAATAATTCATTCTAACAGTATTTTCTGGTCCGATGAGTTTATTGTCAACTGGATAAGAGAAATCTCTATTTCAAAGTATGCTTTTTGTGTATTAAAAAGCAATGTATTTAACATTCAAAATATGAAAATCAATATTCCTGATTAAAGATCACTCTTAATCGATAGGAAATAATTCATTCTAACAGTATTTTCTGGTCCGATGAGTTTATTGTCAACTGGATAAGAGAAATCTCTATTTCAAAGTATGCTTTTTGTGTATTGAAAAGCAATGTATTTAACATTCAGAATATGAAAATCAATATTCCTGATTTAAGATCATGCTTAATCGATAGGAAATAATTTATTCTAACAGTATTTTCTGGTCCGATGAGTTTATTGTCAACTGGATAAGAGAAATCTCTATTTCAAAGTATGCTTTTTGTGTATTAAAAAGCAATGTATTTAACATTCAAAATATGAAAATCAATATTCCTGATTAAAGATCACTTTTAATCGATGGGAAATAATTCATTCTAACAGTATTTTCTGGTCCGATGAGTTTATTGTCAACTGGATAAGAGAAATCTCTATTTCAAAGTATGCTTTTTGTGTATTAAAAAGCAATGTATTTAACATTCAGAATATGAAAATCAATATTCCTGATTTAAGATCATGCTTAATCGATAGGAAATAATTTATTCTAACAGTATTTTCTGGTCCGATGAGTTTATTGTCAACTGGATAAGAGAAATCTCTATTTCAAAGTATGCTTTTTGTGTATTAAAAAGCAATGTATTTAACATTCAAAATATGAAAATCAATATTCCTGATTAAAGATCACTCTTAATCGATAGGAAATAATTCATTCTAACAGTATTTTCTGGTCCGATGAGTTTATTGTCAACTGGATAAGAGAAATCTCTATTTCAAAGTATGCTTTTTGTGTATTAAAAAGCAATGTATTTAACATTCAAAATATGAAAATCAATATTCCTGATTAAAGATCACTCTTAATCGATAGGAAATAATTCATTCTAACAGTATTTTCTGGTCCGATGAGTTTTTTGTCAACTGGATAAGAGAAATCTCTATTTCAAAGTATGCTTTTTGTGTATTAAAAAGCAATGTATTTAACATTCAGAATATGAAAATCAATATTCCTGATTTGAGATCATGCTTAATCGATAGGAAATAATTTATTCTAACAGTATTTTCTGGTCCGATGAGTTTATTGTCAACTGGATAAGAGAAATCTCTATTTCAAAGTATGCTTTTTGTGTATTAAAAAGCAATGTATTTAACATTCAAAATATGAAAATCAATATTCCTGATTAAAGATCACTCTTAATCGATAGGAAATAATTCATTCTAACAGTATTTTCTGGTCCGATGAGTTTATTGTCAACTGGATAAGAGAAATCTCTATTTCAATGTATGCTTTTTGTGTATTAAAAAGCAATGTATTTAACATTCAAAATATGAAAATCAATATTCCTGATTGAAGATCACTTTTAATCGATAGGAAATAATTCATTCTAACAGTATTTTCTGGTCCGATGAGTTTATTGTCAACTGGATAAGAGAAATCTCTATTTCAAAGTATGCTTTTTGTGTATTAAAAAGCAATGTATTTAACATTCAAAATATGAAAATCAATATTCCTGATTAAAGATCACTCTTAATCGATAGGAAATAATTCATTCTAACAGTATTTTCTGGTCCGATGAGTTTATTGTCAACTGGATAAGAGAAATCTCTATTTCAAAGTATGCTTTTTGTGTATTGAAAAGCAATGTATTTAACATTCAGAATATGAAAATCAATATTCCTGATTTAAGATCATGCTTAATCGATAGGAAATAATTTATTCTAACAGTATTTTCTGGTCCGATGAGTTTATTGTCAACTGGATAAGAGAAATCTCTATTTCAAAGTATGCTTTTTGTGTATTAAAAAGCAATGTATTTAACATTCAAAATATGAAAATCAATATTCCTGATTAAAGATCACTTTTAATCGATGGGAAATAATTCATTCTAACAGTATTTTCTGGTCCGATGAGTTTATTGTCAACTGGATAAGAGAAATCTCTATTTCAAAGTATGCTTTTTGTGTATTAAAAAGCAATGTATTTAACATTCAGAATATGAAAATCAATATTCCTGATTTAAGATCATGCTTAATCGATAGGAAATAATTTATTCTAACAGTATTTTCTGGTCCGATGAGTTTATTGTCAACTGGATAAGAGAAATCTCTATTTCAAAGTATGCTTTTTGTGTATTAAAAAGCAATGTATTTAACATTCAAAATATGAAAATCAATATTCCTGATTAAAGATCACTCTTAATCGATAGGAAATAATTCATTCTAACAGTATTTTCTGGTCCGATGAGTTTATTGTCAACTGGATAAGAGAAATCTCTATTTCAAAGTATGCTTTTTGTGTATTAAAAAGCAATGTATTTAACATTCAAAATATGAAAATCAATATTCCTGATTGAAGATCACTTTTAATCGATAGGAAATAATTCATTCTAACAGTATTTTCTGGTCCGATGAGTTTATTGTCAACTGGATAAGAGAAATCTCTATTTCAAAGTATGCTTTTTGTGTATTAAAAAGCAATGTATTTAACATTCAAAATATGAAAATCAATATTCCTGATTGAAGATCACTCTTAATCGATAGGAAATAATTCATTCTAACAGTATTTTCTGGTCCGATGAGTTTATTGTCAACTGGATAAGAGAAATCTCTATTTCAAAGTATGCTTTTTGTGTATTAAAAAGCAATGTATTTAACATTCAAAATATGAAAATCAATATTCCTGATTAAAGATCACTTTTAATCGATGGGAAATAATTCATTCTAACAGTATTTTCTGGTCCGATGAGTTTATTGTCAACTGGATAAGAGAAATCTCTATTTCAAAGTATGCTTTTTGTGTATTAAAAAGCAATGTATTTAACATTCAAAATATGAAAATCAATATTCCTGATTAAAGATCACTCTTAATCGATAGGAAATAATTCATTCTAACAGTATTTTCTGGTCCGATGAGTTTATTGTCAACTGGATAAGAGAAATCTCTATTTCAAAGTATGCTTTTTGTGTATTAAAAAGCAATGTATTTAACATTCAGAATATGAAAATCAATATTCCTGATTTAAGATCATGCTTAATCGATAGGAAATAATTTATTCTAACAGTATTTTCTGGTCCGATGAGTTTATTGTCAACTGGATAAGAGAAATCTCTATTTCAAAGTATGCTTTTTGTGTATTAAAAAGCAATGTATTTAACATTCAAAATATGAAAATCAATATTCCTGATTAAAGATCACTCTTAATCGATAGGAAATAATTCATTCTAACAGTATTTTCTGGTCCGATGAGTTTATTGTCAACTGGATAAGAGAAATCTCTATTTCAAAGTATGCTTTTTGTGTATTAAAAAGCAATGTATTTAACATTCAAAATATGAAAATCAATATTCCTGATTGAAGATCACTTTTAATCGATAGGAAATAATTCATTCTAACAGTATTTTCTGGTCCGATGAGTTTATTGTCAACTGGATAAGAGAAATCTCTATTTCAAAGTATGCTTTTTGTGTATTAAAAAGCAATGTATTTAACATTCAAAATATGAAAATCAATATTCCTGATTAAAGATCACTCTTAATCGATAGGAAATAATTCATTCTAACAGTATTTTCTGGTCCGATGAGTTTATTGTCAACTGGATAAGAGAAATCTCTATTTCAAAGTATGCTTTTTGTGTATTAAAAAGCAATGTATTTAACATTAAAAATATGAAAATCAATATTCCTGATTAAAGATCACTCTTAATCGATAGGAAATAATTCATTCTAACAGTATTTTCTGGTCCGATGAGTTTATTGTCAACTGGATAAGAGAAATCTCTATTTCAAAGAATGCTTTCTGTGTATTAAAAAGCAATGTATTTAACATTCAAAATATGAAAATCAATATTCCTGATTAAAGATCACTCCTAATCGATAGGAAATAATTCATTCTAACAGTATTTTCTGGTCCGATGAATTTATTGTCAACTGGATAAGAGAAATCTCTATTTCAAAGTATGCTTTTTGTGTATTAAAAAGCAATGTATTTAACATTCAAAATATGAAAATCAATATTCCTGATTAAAGATCACTCTTAATCGATAGGAAATAATTCATTCTAACAGTATTTTCTGGTCCGATGAGTTTATTGTCAACTGGATAAGAGAAATCTCTATTTCAAAGTATGCTTTTTGTGTATTAAAAAGCAATGTATTTAACATTCAAAATATGAAAATCAATATTCCTGATTAAAGATCACTCTTAATCGATAGGAAATAATTCATTCTAACAGTATTTTCTGGTCCGATGAGTTTATTGTCAACTGGATAAGAGAAATCTCTATTTCAAAGTATGCTTTTTGTGTATTAAAAAGCAATGTATTTAACATTCAAAATATGAAAATCAATATTCCTGATTAAAGATCACTCTTAATCGATAGGAAATAATTCATTCTAACAGTATTTTCTGGTCCGATGAGTTTATTGTCAACTGGATAAGAGAAATCTCTATTTCAAAGTATGCTTTTTGTGTATTAAAAAGCAATGTATTTAACATTCAAAATATGAAAATCAATATTCCTGATTGAAGATCACTTTTAATCGATGGGAAATAATTCATTCTAACAGTATTTTCTGGTCCGATGAGTTTATTGTCAACTGGATAAGAGAAATCTCTATTTCAAAGTATGCTTTTTGTGTATTAAAAAGCAATGTATTTAACATTCAAAATATGAAAATCAATATTCCTGATTAAAGATCACTCTTAATCGATAGGAAATAATTCATTCTAACAGTATTTTCTGGTCCGATGAGTTTATTGTCAACTGGATAAGAGAAATCTCTATTTCAAAGTATGCTTTTTGTGTATTAAAAAGCAATGTATTTAACATTCAAAATATGAAAATCAATATTCCTGATTAAAGATCACTCTTAATCGATAGGAAATAATTCATTCTAACAGTATTTTCTGGTCCGATGAGTTTATTGTCAACTGGATAAGAGAAATCTCTATTTCAAAGTATGCTTTTTGTGTATTAAAAAGCAATGTATTTAACATTCAAAATATGAAAATCAATATTCCTGATTGAAGATCACTTTTAATCGATGGGAAATAATTCATTCTAACAGTATTTTCTGGTCCGATGAGTTTATTGTCAACTGGATAAGAGAAATCTCTATTTCAAAGTATGCTTTTTGTGTATTAAAAAGCAATGTATTTAACATTCAAAATATGAAAATCAATATTCCTGATTAAAGATCACTCTTAATCGATAGGAAATAATTCATTCTAACAGTATTTTCTGGTCCGATGAGTTTATTGTCAACTGGATAAGAGAAATCTCTATTTCAAAGTATGCTTTTTGTGTATTAAAAAGCAATGTATTTAACATTCAAAATATGAAAATCAATATTCCTGATTAAAGATCACTCCTAATCGATAGGAAATAATTCATTCTAACAGTATTTTCTGGTCCGATGAGTTTATTGTCAACTGGATAAGAGAAATCTCTATTTCAAAGTATGCTTTTTGTGTATTAAAAAGCAATGTATTTAACATTCAAAATATGAAAATCAATATTCCTGATTAAAGATCACTTTTAATCGATAGGAAATAATTCATTCTAACAGTATTTTCTGGTCCGATGAGTTTATTGTCAACTGGATAAGAGAAATCTCTATTTCAAAGTATGCTTTTTGTGTATTAAAAAGCAATGTATTTAACATTCAAAATATGAAAATCAATATTCCTGATTGAAGATCACTTTTAATCGATAGGAAATAATTCATTCTAACAGTATTTTCTGGTCCGATGAGTTTATTGTCAACTGGATAAGAGAAATCTCTATTTCAAAGTATGCTTTTTGTGTATTAAAAAGCAATGTATTTAACATTCAAAATATGAAAATCAATATTCCTGATTAAAGATCACTCCTAATCGATAGGAAATAATTCATTCTAACAGTATTTTCTGGTCCGATGAGTTTATTGTCAACTGGATAAGAGAAATCTCTATTTCAAAGTATGCTTTTTGTGTATTAAAAAGCAATGTATTTAACATTCAAAATATGAAAATCAATATTCCTGATTAAAGATCACTCTTAATCGATAGGAAATAATTCATTCTAACAGTATTTTCTGGTCCGATGAGTTTATTGTCAACTGGATAAGAGAAATCTCTATTTCAAAGTATGCTTTTTGTGTATTAAAAAGCAATGTATTTAACATTCAAAATATGAAAATCAATATTCCTGATTAAAGATCACTCTTAATCGATAGGAAATAATTCATTCTAACAGTATTTTCTGGTCCGATGAGTTTATTGTCAACTGGATAAGAGAAATCTCTATTTCAAAGTATGCTTTTTGTGTATTAAAAAGCAATGTATTTAACATTCAAAATATGAAAATCAATATTCCTGATTAAAGATCACTCCTAATCGATAGGAAATAATTCATTCTAACAGTATTTTCTGGTCCGATGAGTTTATTGACAACTGGATAAGAGAAATCTCTATTTCAAAGTATGCTTTTTGTGTATTAAAAAGCAATGTATTTAACATTCAGAATATGAAAATCAATATTCCTGATTTAAGATCATGCTTAATCGATAGGAAATAATTCATTCTAACAGTATTTTCTGGTCCGATGAGTTTATTGTCAACTGGATAAGAGAAATCTCTATTTCAAAGTATGCTTTTTGTGTATTAAAAAGCAATGTATTTAACATTCAAAATATGAAAATCAATATTCCTGATTGAAGATCACTTTTAATCGATAGGAAATAATTCATTCTAACAGTATTTTCTGGTCCGATGAGTTTATTGTCAACTGGATAAGAGAAATCTCTATTTCAAAGTATGCTTTTTGTGTATTAAAAAGCAATGTATTTAACATTCAAAATATGAAAATCAATATTCCTGATTAAAGATCACTCCTAATCGATAGGAAATAATTCATTCTAACAGTATTTTCTGGTCCGATGAGTTTATTGTCAACTGGGTAAGAGAAATCTCTATTTCAAAGTATGCTTTTTGTGTATTAAAAAGCAATGTATTTAACATTCAAAATATGAAAATCAATATTCCTGATTAAAGATCACTCTTAATCGATAGGAAATAATTCATTCTAACAGTATTTTCTGGTCCGATGAGTTTATTGTCAACTGGATAAGAGAAATCTCTATTTCAAAGTATGCTTTTTGTGTATTAAAAAGCAATGTATTTAACATTCAAAATATGAAAATCAATATTCCTGATTAAAGATCACTTTTAATCGATAGGAAATAATTCATTCTAACAGTATTTTCTGGTCCGATGAATTTATTGTCAACTGGATAAGAGAAATCTCTATTTCAAAGTATGCTTTTTGTGTATTAAAAAGCAATGTATTTAACATTCAAAATATGAAAATCAATATTCCTGATTGAAGATCACTTTTAATCGATAGGAAATAATTCATTCTAACAGTATTTTCTGGTCCGATGAGTTTATTGTCAACTGGATAAGAGAAATCTCTATTTCAAAGTATGCTTTTTGTGTATTAAAAAGCAATGTATTTAACATTCAAAATATGAAAATCAATATTCCTGATTAAAGATCACTCTTAATCGATAGGAAATAATTCATTCTAACAGTATTTTCTGGTCCGATGAGTTTATTGTCAACTGGATAAGAGAAATCTCTATTTCAAAGTATGCTTTTTGTGTATTAAAAAGCAATGTATTTAACATTCAAAATATGAAAATCAATATTCCTGATTAAAGATCACTCTTAATCGATAGGAAATAATTCATTCTAACAGTATTTTCTGGTCCGATGAGTTTATTGTCAACTGGATAAGAGAAATCTCTATTTCAAAGTATGCTTTTTGTGTATTAAAAAGCAATGTATTTAACATTCAAAATATGAAAATCAATATTCCTGATTAAAGATCACTCTTAATCGATAGGAAATAATTCATTCTAACAGTATTTTCTGGTCCGATGAGTTTATTGTCAACTGGATAAGAGAAATCTCTATTTCAAAGTATGCTTTTTGTGTATTAAAAAGCAGTGTATTTAACATTCAAAATATGAAAATCAATATTCCTGATTAAAGATCACTCTTAATCGATAGGAAATAATTCATTCTAACAGTATTTTCTGGTCCGATGAGTTTATTGTCAACTGGATAAGAGAAATCTCTATTTCAAAGTATGCTTTTTGTGTATTAAAAAGCAGTGTATTTAACATTCAAAATATGAAAATCAATATTCCTGATTAAAGATCACTCTTAAACGATAGGAAATAATTCATTCTAACAGTATTTTCTGGTCCGATGAGTTTATTGTCAACTGGATAAGAGAAATCTCTATTTCAAAGTATGCTTTTTGTGTATTAAAAAGCAATGTATTTAACATTCAAAATATGAAAATCAATATTCCTGATTAAAGATCACTCTTAATCGATAGGAAATAATTCATTCTAACAGTATTTTCTGGTCCGATGAGTTTATTGTCAACTGGATAAGAGAAATCTCTATTTCAAAGTATGCTTTTTGTGTATTAAAAAGCAATGTATTTAACATTCAAAATATGAAAATCAATATTCCTGATTAAAGATCACTCTTAATCGATAGGAAATAATTCATTCTAACAGTATTTTCTGGTCCGATGAGTTTATTGTCAACTGGATAAGAGAAATCTCTATTTCAAAGTATGCTTTTTGTGTATTAAAAAGCAGTGTATTTAACATTCAAAATATGAAAATCAATATTCCTGATTAAAGATCACTCTTAATCGATAGGAAATAATTCATTCTAACAGTATTTTCTGGTCCGATGAGTTTATTGTCAACTGGATAAGAGAAATCTCTATTTCAAAGTATGCTTTTTGTGTATTAAAAAGCAATGTATTTAACATTCAAAATATGAAAATCAATATTCCTGATTAAAGATCACTCTTAATCGATAGGAAATAATTCATTCTAACAGTATTTTCTGGTCCGATGAGTTTATTGTCAACTGGATAAGAGAAATCTCTATTTCAAAGTATGCTTTTTGTGTATTAAAAAGCAATGTATTTAACATTCAAAATATGAAAATCAATATTCCTGATTAAAGATCACTCTTAATCGATAGGAAATAATTCATTCTAACAGTATTTTCTGGTCCGATGAGTTTATTGTCAACTGGATAAGAGAAATCTCTATTTCAAAGTATGCTTTTTGTGTATTAAAAAGCAATGTATTTAACATTCAAAATATGAAAATCAATATTCCTGATTAAAGATCACTCTTAATCGATAGGAAATAATTCATTCTAACAGTATTTTCTGGTCCGATGAGTTTATTGTCAACTGGATAAGAGAAATCTCTATTTCAAAGTATGCTTTTTGTGTATTAAAAAGCAATGTATTTAACATTCAAAATATGAAAATCAATATTCCTGATTAAAGATCACTCTTAATCGATAGGAAATAATTCATTCTAACAGTATTTTCTGGTCCGATGAGTTTATTGTCAACTGGATAAGAGAAATCTCTATTTCAAAGTATGCTTTTTGTGTATTAAAAAGCAATGTATTTAACATTCAAAATATGAAAATCAATATTCCTGATTAAAGATCACTCTTAATCGATAGGAAATAATTCATTCTAACAGTATTTTCTGGTCCGATGAGTTTATTGTCAACTGGATAAGAGAAATCTCTATTTCAAAGTATGCTTTTTGTGTATTAAAAAGCAGTGTATTCAATATTCAAAATATGAAAATCAATATTCCTGATTAAAGATCACTCTTAAACGATAGGAAATAATTCATTCTAACAGTATTTTCTGGTCCGATGAGTTTATTGTCAACTGGATAAGAGAAATCTCTATTTCAAAGTATGCTTTTTGTGTATTAAAAAGCAATGTATTTAACATTCAAAATATGAAAATCAATATTCCTGATTAAAGATCACTCTTAATCGATAGGAAATAATTCATTCTAACAGTATTTTCTGGTCCGATGAGTTTATTGTCAACTGGATAAGAGAAATCTCTATTTCAAAGTATGCTTTTTGTGTATTAAAAAGCAATGTATTTAACATTCAAAATATGAAAATCAATATTCCTGATTAAAGATCACTCTTAATCGATAGGAAATAATTCATTCTAACAGTATTTTCTGGTCCGATGAGTTTATTGTCAACTGGATAAGAGAAATCTCTATTTCAAAGTATGCTTTTTGTGTATTAAAAAGCAATGTATTTAACATTCAAAATATGAAAATCAATATTCCTGATTAAAGATCACTCTTAATCGATAGGAAATAATTCATTCTAACAGTATTTTCTGGTCCGATGAGTTTATTGTCAACTGGATAAGAGAAATCTCTATTTCAAAGTATGCTTTTTGTGTATTAAAAAGCAATGTATTTAACATTCAAAATATGAAAATCAATATTCCTGATTAAAGATCACTCTTAATCGATAGGAAATAATTCATTCTAACAGTATTTTCTGGTCCGATGAGTTTATTGTCAACTGGATAAGAGAAATCTCTATTTCAAAGTATGCTTTTTGTGTATTAAAAAGCAATGTATTTAACATTCAAAATATGAAAATCAATATTCCTGATTAAAGATCACTCTTAATCGATAGGAAATAATTCATTCTAACAGTATTTTCTGGTCCGATGAGTTTATTGTCAACTGGATAAGAGAAATCTCTATTTCAAAGTATGCTTTTTGTGTATTAAAAAGCAATGTATTTAACATTCAAAATATGAAAATCAATATTCCTGATTAAAGATCACTCTTAATCGATAGGAAATAATTCATTCTAACAGTATTTTCTGGTCCGATGAGTTTATTGTCAACTGGATAAGAGAAATCTCTATTTCAAAGTATGCTTTTTGTGTATTAAAAAGCAATGTATTTAACATTCAAAATATGAAAATCAATATTCCTGATTAAAGATCACTCTTAATCGATAGGAAATAATTCATTCTAACAGTATTTTCTGGTCCGATGAGTTTATTGTCAACTGGATAAGAGAAATCTCTATTTCAAAGTATGCTTTTTGTGTATTAAAAAGCAGTGTATTTAACATTCAAAATATGAAAATCAATATTCCTGATTAAAGATCACTCTTAATCGATAGGAAATAATTCATTCTAACAGTATTTTCTGGTCCGATGAGTTTATTGTCAACTGGATAAGAGAAATCTCTATTTCAAAGTATGCTTTTTGTGTATTAAAAAGCAATGTATTTAACATTCAAAATATGAAAATCAATATTCCTGATTAAAGATCACTCTTAATCGATAGGAAATAATTCATTCTAACAGTATTTTCTGGTCCGATGAGTTTATTGTCAACTGGATAAGAGAAATCTCTATTTCAAAGTATGCTTTTTGTGTATTAAAAAGCAATGTATTTAACATTCAAAATATGAAAATCAATATTCCTGATTAAAGATCACTCTTAATCGATAGGAAATAATTCATTCTAACAGTATTTTCTGGTCCGATGAGTTTATTGTCAACTGGATAAGAGAAATCTCTATTTCAAAGTATGCTTTTTGTGTATTAAAAAGCAATGTATTTAACATTCAAAATATGAAAATCAATATTCCTGATTAAAGATCACTCTTAATCGATAGGAAATAATTCATTCTAACAGTATTTTCTGGTCCGATGAGTTTATTGTCAACTGGATAAGAGAAATCTCTATTTCAAAGTATGCTTTTTGTGTATTAAAAAGCAATGTATTTAACATTCAAAATATGAAAATCAATATTCCTGATTAAAGATCACTCTTAATCGATAGGAAATAATTCATTCTAACAGTATTTTCTGGTCCGATGAGTTTATTGTCAACTGGATAAGAGAAATCTCTATTTCAAAGTATGCTTTTTGTGTATTAAAAAGCAATGTATTTAACATTCAAAATATGAAAATCAATATTCCTGATTAAAGATCACTCTTAATCGATAGGAAATAATTCATTCTAACAGTATTTTCTGGTCCGATGAGTTTATTGTCAACTGGATAAGAGAAATCTCTATTTCAAAGTATGCTTTTTGTGTATTAAAAAGCAGTGTATTCAATATTCAAAATATGAAAATCAATATTCCTGATTAAAGATCACTCTTAAACGATAGGAAATAATTCATTCTAACAGTATTTTCTGGTCCGATGAGTTTATTGTCAACTGGATAAGAGAAATCTCTATTTCAAAGTATGCTTTTTGTGTATTAAAAAGCAATGTATTTAACATTCAAAATATGAAAATCAATATTCCTGATTAAAGATCACTCTTAATCGATAGGAAATAATTCATTCTAACAGTATTTTCTGGTCCGATGAGTTTATTGTCAACTGGATAAGAGAAATCTCTATTTCAAAGTATGCTTTTTGTGTATTAAAAAGCAATGTATTTAACATTCAAAATATGAAAATCAATATTCCTGATTAAAGATCACTCTTAATCGATAGGAAATAATTCATTCTAACAGTATTTTCTGGTCCGATGAGTTTATTGTCAACTGGATAAGAGAAATCTCTATTTCAAAAGTATTCTTTTTGTGTATTAAAAAGCAATGTATTTAACATTCAAAATATGAAAATCAATATTCCTGATCAAAGATCACTCTTAATCGATAGGAAATAATTCATTCTAACAGTATTTTCTGGTCCGATGAGTTTATTGTCAACTGGATAAGAGAAATCTCTATTTCAAAGTATGCTTTTTGTGTATTAAAAAGCAATGTATTTAACATTCAAAATATGAAAATCAATATTCCTGATTAAAGATCACTCTTAATCGATAGGAAATAATTCATTCTAACAGTATTTTCTGGTCCGATGAGTTTATTGTCAACTGGATAAGAGAAATCTCTATTTCAAAGTATGCTTTTTGTGTATTAAAAAGCAGTGTATTCAATATTCAAAATATGAAAATCAATATTCCTGATTAAAGATCACTCTTAAACGATAGGAAATAATTCATTCTAACAGTATTTTCTGGTCCGATGAGTTTATTGTCAACTGGATAAGAGAAATCTCTATTTCAAAGTATGCTTTTTGTGTATTAAAAAGCAATGTATTTAACATTCAAAATATGAAAATCAATATTCCTGATTAAAGATCACTCTTAATCGATAGGAAATAATTCATTCTAACAGTATTTTCTGGTCCGATGAGTTTATTGTCAACTGGATAAGAGAAATCTCTATTTCAAAGTATGCTTTTTGTGTATTAAAAAGCAATGTATTTAACATTCAAAATATGAAAATCAATATTCCTGATTAAAGATCACTCTTAATCGATAGGAAATAATTCATTCTAACAGTATTTTCTGGTCCGATGAGTTTATTGTCAACTGGATAAGAGAAATCTCTATTTCAAAGTATGCTTTTTGTGTATTAAAAAGCAATGTATTTAACATTCAAAATATGAAAATCAATATTCCTGATTAAAGATCACTCTTAATCGATAGGAAATAATTCATTCTAACAGTATTTTCTGGTCCGATGAGTTTATTGTCAACTGGATAAGAGAAATCTCTATTTCAAAGTATGCTTTTTGTGTATTAAAAAGCAATGTATTTAACATTCAAAATATGAAAATCAATATTCCTGATTAAAGATCACTCTTAATCGATAGGAAATAATTCATTCTAACAGTATTTTCTGGTCCGATGAGTTTATTGTCAACTGGATAAGAGAAATCTCTATTTCAAAGTATGCTTTTTGTGTATTAAAAAGCAATGTATTTAACATTCAAAATATGAAAATCAATATTCCTGATTAAAGATCACTCTTAATCGATAGGAAATAATTCATTCTAACAGTATTTTCTGGTCCGATGAGTTTATTGTCAACTGGATAAGAGAAATCTCTATTTCAAAGTATGCTTTTTGTGTATTAAAAAGCAGTGTATTCAATATTCAAAATATGAAAATCAATATTCCTGATTAAAGATCACTCTTAAACGATAGGAAATAATTCATTCTAACAGTATTTTCTGGTCCGATGAGTTTATTGTCAACTGGATAAGAGAAATCTCTATTTCAAAGTATGCTTTTTGTGTATTAAAAAGCAATGTATTTAACATTCAAAATATGAAAATCAATATTCCTGATTAAAGATCACTCTTAATCGATAGGAAATAATTCATTCTAACAGTATTTTCTGGTCCGATGAGTTTATTGTCAACTGGATAAGAGAAATCTCTATTTCAAAGTATGCTTTTTGTGTATTAAAAAGCAATGTATTTAACATTCAAAATATGAAAATCAATATTCCTGATTAAAGATCACTCTTAATCGATAGGAAATAATTCATTCTAACAGTATTTTCTGGTCCGATGAGTTTATTGTCAACTGGATAAGAGAAATCTCTATTTCAAAGTATGCTTTTTGTGTATTAAAAAGCAATGTATTTAACATTCAAAATATGAAAATCAATATTCCTGATTAAAGATCACTCTTAATCGATAGGAAATAATTCATTCTAACAGTATTTTCTGGTCCGATGAGTTTATTGTCAACTGGATAAGAGAAATCTCTATTTCAAAGTATGCTTTTTGTGTATTAAAAAGCAGTGTATTTAACATTCAAAATATGAAAATCAATATTCCTGATTAAAGATCACTCTTAAACGATAGGAAATAATTCATTCTAACAGTATTTTCTGGTCCGATGAGTTTATTGTCAACTGGATAAGAGAAATCTCTATTTCAAAGTATGCTTTTTGTGTATTAAAAAGCAATGTATTTAACATTCAAAATATGAAAATCAATATTCCTGATTAAAGATCACTCTTAATCGATAGGAAATAATTCATTCTAACAGTATTTTCTGGTCCGATGAGTTTATTGTCAACTGGATAAGAGAAATCTCTATTTCAAAGTATGCTTTTTGTGTATTAAAAAGCAGTGTATTTAACATTCAAAATATGAAAATCAATATTCCTGATTAAAGATCACTTTTAATCGATAGGAAATAATTCATTCTAACAGTATTTTCTGGTCCGATGAGTTTATTGTCAACTGGATAAGAGAAATCTCTATTTCAAAGTATGCTTTTTGTGTATTAAAAAGCAATGTATTTAACATTCAAAATATGAAAATCAATATTCCTGATTAAAGATCACTTTTAATCGATAGGAAATAATTCATTCTAACAGTATTTTCTGGTCCGATGAGTTTATTGTCAACTGGATAAGAGAAATCTCTATTTCAAAGTATGCTTTTTGTGTATTAAAAAGCAATGTATTTAACATTCAAAATATGAAAATCAATATTCCTGTTTGAAGATCACTTTTAATCGATAGGAAATAATTCATTCTAACAGTATTTTCTGGTCCGATGAGTTTATTGTCAACTGGATAAGAGAAATCTCTATTTCAAAGTATGCTTCTTGTGTATTAAAAAGCAATGTATTTAACATTCAAAATATGAAAATCAATATTCCTGTTCAAAGATCACTTTTAATCGATAGGAAATAATTCATTCTGACAGTATTTTCTGGTCCGATGAGCTTATTGTCAACTGGATAAGAGAAATCTCTATTTCAAAGTATGCTTTTTGTGTATTAAAAAGCAATGTATTTAACATTCAAAATATGAAAATCAATATTCCTGATTGAAGATCACTTTTAATCAATAGGAAATAATTCATTCTAACAGTATTTTCTGGTCCGATGAGTTTATTGTCAACTGGGTAAGAGAAATCTCTATTTCAAAGTATGCTTTTTGTGTATTAAAAAGCAATGTATTTAACATTCAAAATATGAAAATCAATATTCCTGATTAAAGATCACTTTTAATCGATAGGAAATAATTCATTCTAACAGTATTTTCTGGTCCGATGAGTTTATTGTCAACTGGATAAGAGAAATCTCTATTTCAAAGTATGCTTTTTGTGTATTAAAAAGCAATGTATTTAACATTCAAAATATGAAAATCAATATTCCTGATTAAAGATCACTTTTAATCGATAGGAAATAATTCATTCTAACAGTATTTTCTGGTCCGATGAGTTTATTGTCAACTGGATAAGAGAAATCTCTATTTCAAAGTATGCTTTTTGTGTATTAAAAAGCAATGTATTTAACATTCAAAATATGAAAATCAATATTCCTGTTCAAAGATCACTTTTAATCGATAGGAAATAATTCATTCTGACAGTATTTTCTGGTCCGATGAGTTTATTGTCAACTGGATAAGAGAAATCTCTATTTCAAAGTATGCTTTTTGTGTATTAAAAAGCAATGTATTTAACATTCAAAATATGAAAATCAATATTCCTGATTGAAGATCACTTTTAATCAATAGGATATAATTCATTCTAACAGTATTTTCTGGTCCGATGAGTTTATTGTCAACTGGATAAGAGAAATCTCTATTTCAAAGTATGCTTTTTGTGTATTAAAAAGCAATGTATTTAACATTCAAAATATGAAAATCAATATTCCTGTTCAAAGATCACTTTTAATCGATAGGAAATAATTCATTCTGACAGTATTTTCTGGTCCGATGAGCTTATTGTCAACTGGATAAGAGAAATCTCTATTTCAAAGTATGCTTTTTGTGTATTAAAAAGCAATGTATTTAACATTCAAAATATGAAAATCAATATTCCTGATTGAAGATCACTTTTAATCAATAGGAAATAATTCATTCTAACAGTATTTTCTGGTCCGATGAGTTTATTATCAACTGGATAAGAGAAATCTCTATTTCAAAGTATGCTTTTTGTGTATTAAAGAGCAATGTATTTTACATTCAAAATATGAAAATCAATATTCCTGATTAAAGATCACTTTTAATCGATAGGAAATAATTCATTCTAACAGTATTTTCTGGTCCGATGAGTTTATTGTCAACTGGATAAGAGAAATCTCTATTTCAAAGTATGCTTTTTGTGTATTAAAAAGCAATGTATTTAACATTCAAAATATGAAAATCAATATTCCTGTTCAAAGATCACTTTTAATCGATAGGAAATAATTCATTCTAACAGTATTTTCTGGTCCGATGAGTTTATTGTCAACTGGGTAAGAGAAATCTCTATTTCAAAGTATGCTTTTTGTGTATTAAAAAGCAATGTATTTAACATTCAAAATATGAAAATCAATATTCCTGATTGAAGATCACTTTTAATCAATAGGAAATAATTCATTCTAACAGTAATTTCTGGTCCGATGAGTTTATTATCAACTGGATAAGAGAAATCTCTATTTCAAAGTATGCTTTTTGTGTATTAAAGAGCAATGTATTTTACATTCAAAATATGAAAATCAATATTCCTGATTGAAGATCACTTTTAATCGATAGGAAATAATTCATTCTAACAGTATTTTCTGGTCCGATGAGTTTATTGTCAACTGGATAAGAGAAATCTCTATTTCAAAGTATGCTTTTTGTGTATTAAAAAGCAATGTATTTAACATTCAAAATATGAAAATCAATATTCCTGTTTGAAGATCACTTTTAATCGATAGGAAATAATTCATTCTAACAGTATTTTCTGGTCCGATGAGTTTATTGTCAACTGGGTAAGAGAAATCTCTATTTCAAAGTATGCTTTTTGTGTATTAAAAAGCAATGTATTTAACATTCAAAATATGAAAATCAATATTCCTGATTAAAGATCACTTTTAATCGATAGGAAATAATTCATTCTAACAGTATTTTCTGGTCCGATGAGTTTATTGTCAACTGGATAAGAGAAATCTCTATTTCAAAGTATGCTTTTTGTGTATTAAAAAGCAATGTATTTAACATTCAAAATATGAAAATCAATATTCCTGATTAAAGATCACTTTTAATCGATAGGGAATAATTCATTCTAACAGTATTTTCTGGTCCGATGAGTTTATTGTCAACTGGATAAGAGAAATCTCTATTTCAAAGTATGCTTCTTGTGTATTAAAAAGCAATGTATTTAACATTCAAAATATGAAAATCAATATTCCTGTTCAAAGATCACTTTTAATCGATAGGAAATAATTCATTCTGACAGTATTTTCTGGTCCGATGAGCTTATTGTCAACTGGATAAGAGAAATCTCTATTTCAAAGTATGCTTTTTGTGTATTAAAAAGCAATGTATTTAACATTCAAAATATGAAAATCAATATTCCTGATTGAAGATCACTTTTAATCAATAGGAAATAATTCATTCTAACAGTATTTTCTGGTCCGATGAGTTTATTATCAACTGGATAAGAGAAATCTCTATTTCAAAGTATGCTTTTTGTGTATTAAAGAGCAATGTATTTTACATTCAAAATATGAAAATCAATATTCCTGATTAAAGATCACTTTTAATCGATAGGAAATAATTCATTCTAACAGTATTTTCTGGTCCGATGAGTTTATTGTCAACTGGATAAGAGAAATCTCTATTTCAAAGTATGCTTTTTGTGTATTAAAAAGCAATGTATTTAACATTCAAAATATGAAAATCAATATTCCTGTTCAAAGATCACTTCTAATCGATAGGAAATAATTCATTCTAACAGTATTTTCTGGTCCGATGAGTTTATTGTCAACTGGATAAGAGAAATCTCTATTTCAAAGTATGCTTTTTGTGTATTAAAAAGCAATGTATTTAACATTCAAAATATGAAAATCAATATTCCTGTTCAAAGATCACTTTCAATCGATAGGAAATAATTCATTCTAACAGTATTTTCTGGTCCGATGAGTTTATTGTCAACTGGATAAGAGAAATCTCTATTTCAAAGTATGCTTTTTGTGTATTGAAAAGCAATGTATTTAACATTCAAAATATGAAAATCAATATTCCTGTTCAAAGATCACTTTTAATCGATAGGAAATAATTCATTCTAACAGTATTTTCTGGTCCGATGAGTTTATTGTCAACTGGATAAGAGAAATCTCTATTTCAAAGTATGCTTTTTGTGTATTAAAAAGCAATGTATTTAACATTCAAAATATGAAAATCAATATTCCTGATTTAAGATCACTTTTAATCGATAGGAAATAATTCATTCTAACAGTATTTTCTGGTCCGATGAGTTTATTGTCAACTGGATAAGAGAAATCTCTATTTCAAAGTATGCTTTTTGTGTATTAAAAAGCAATGTATTTAACATTCAAAATATGAAAATCAATATTCCTGTTCAAAGATCACTTTCAATCGATAGGAAATAATTCATTCTAACAGTATTTTCTGGTCCGATGAGTTTATTGTCAACTGGATAAGAGAAATCTCTATTTCAAAGTATGCTTTTTGTGTATTGAAAAGCAATGTATTTAACATTCAAAATATGAAAATCAATATTCCTGTTCAAAGATCACTTTTAATCGATAGGAAATAATTCATTCTAACAGTATTTTCTGGTCCGATGAGTTTATTGTCAACTGGATAAGAGAAATCTCTATTTCAAAGTATGCTTTTTGTGTATTAAAAAGCAATGTATTTAACATTCAAAATATGAAAATCAATATTCCTGATTAAAGATCACTTTTAATCGATAGGAAATAATTCATTCTAACAGTATTTTCTGGTCCGATGAGTTTATTGTCAACTGGATGAGAGAAATCTCTATTTCAAAGTATGCTTTTTGTGTATTAAAAAGCAATGTATTTAACATTCAAAATATGAAAATCAATATTCCTGATTAAAGATCACTTTTAATCGATAGGAAATAATTCATTCTAACAGTATTTTCTGGTCCGATGAGTTTATTGTCAACTGGATAAGAGAAATCTCTATTTCAAAGTATGCTTTTTGTGTATTAAAAAGCAATGTATTTAACATTCAAAATATGAAAATCAATATTCCTGATTGAAGATCACTTTTAATCAATAGGAAATAATTCATTCTAACAGTATTTTCTGGTCCGATGAGTTTATTATCAACTGGATAAGAGAAATCTCTATTTCAAAGTATGCTTTTTGTGTATTAAAGAGCAATGTATTTTACATTCAAAATATGAAAATCAATATTCCTGATTAAAGATCACTTTTAATCGATAGGAAATAATTCATTCTAACAGTATTTTCTGGTCCGATGAGTTTATTGTCAACTGGATAAGAGAAATCTCTATTTCAAAGTATGCTTTTTGTGTATTAAAAAGCAATGTATTTAACATTCAAAATATGAAAATCAATATTCCTGTTCAAAGATCACTTCTAATCGATAGGAAATAATTCATTCTAACAGTATTTTCTGGTCCGATGAGTTTATTGTCAACTGGATAAGAGAAATCTCTATTTCAAAGTATGCTTTTTGTGTATTAAAAAGCAATGTATTTAACATTCAAAATATGAAAATCAATATTCCTGTTCAAAGATCACTTTCAATCGATAGGAAATAATTCATTCTAACAGTATTTTCTGGTCCGATGAGTTTATTGTCAACTGGATAAGAGAAATCTCTATTTCAAAGTATGCTTTTTGTGTATTGAAAAGCAATGTATTTAACATTCAAAATATGAAAATCAATATTCCTGTTCAAAGATCACTTTTAATCGATAGGAAATAATTCATTCTAACAGTATTTTCTGGTCCGATGAGTTTATTGTCAACTGGATAAGAGAAATCTCTATTTCAAAGTATGCTTTTTGTGTATTAAAAAGCAATGTATTTAACATTCAAAATATGAAAATCAATATTCCTGATTTAAGATCACTTTTAATCGATAGGAAATAATTCATTCTAACAGTATTTTCTGGTCCGATGAGTTTATTGTCAACTGGATAAGAGAAATCTCTATTTCAAAGTATGCTTTTTGTGTATTAAAAAGCAATGTATTTAACATTCAAAATATGAAAATCAATATTCCTGTTCAAAGATCACTTTCAATCGATAGGAAATAATTCATTCTAACAGTATTTTCTGGTCCGATGAGTTTATTGTCAACTGGATAAGAGAAATCTCTATTTCAAAGTATGCTTTTTGTGTATTGAAAAGCAATGTATTTAACATTCAAAATATGAAAATCAATATTCCTGTTCAAAGATCACTTTTAATCGATAGGAAATAATTCATTCTAACAGTATTTTCTGGTCCGATGAGTTTATTGTCAACTGGATAAGAGAAATCTCTATTTCAAAGTATGCTTTTTGTGTATTAAAAAGCAATGTATTTAACATTCAAAATATGAAAATCAATATTCCTGATTAAAGATCACTTTTAATCGATAGGAAATAATTCATTCTAACAGTATTTTCTGGTCCGATGAGTTTATTGTCAACTGGATGAGAGAAATCTCTATTTCAAAGTATGCTTTTTGTGTATTAAAAAGCAATGTATTTAACATTCAAAATATGAAAATCAATATTCCTGATTAAAGATCACTTTTAATCGATAGGAAATAATTCATTCTAACAGTATTTTCTGGTCCGATGAGTTTATTGTCAACTGGATAAGAGAAATCTCTATTTCAAAGTATGCTTTTTGTGTATTAAAAAGCAATGTATTTAACATTCAAAATATGAAAATCAATATTCCTGATTGAAGATCACTTTTAATCAATAGGAAATAATTCATTCTAACAGTATTTTCTGGTCCGATGAGTTTATTATCAACTGGATAAGAGAAATCTCTATTCCAAAGTATGCTTTTTGTGTATTAAAGAGCAATGTATTTTACATTCAAAATATGAAAATCAATATTCCTGATTGAAGATCACTTTTAATCGATAGGAAATAATTCATTCTAACAGTATTTTCTGGTCCGATGAGTTTATTGTCAACTGGATAAGAGAAATCTCTATTTCAAAGTATGCTTTTTGTGTATTAAAAAGCAATGTATTTAACATTCAAAATATGAAAATCAATATTCCTGTTTGAAGATCACTTTTAATCGATAGGAAATAATTCATTCTAACAGTATTTTCTGGTCCGATGAGTTTATTGTCAACTGGGTAAGAGAAATCTCTATTTCAAAGTATGCTTTTTGTGTATTAAAAAGCAATGTATTTAACATTCAAAATATGAAAATCAATATTCCTGATTAAAGATCACTTTTAATCGATAGGAAATAATTCATTCTAACAGTATTTTCTGGTCCGATGAGTTTATTGTCAACTGGATAAGAGAAATCTCTATTTCAAAGTATGCTTTTTGTGTATTGAAAAGCAATGTATTTAACATTCAAAATATGAAAATCAATATTCCTGTTCAAAGATCACTTTTAATCGATAGGAAATAATTCATTCTAACAGTATTTTCTGGTCCGATGAGTTTATTGTCAACTGGATAAGAGAAATCTCTATTTCAAAGTATGCTTTTTGTGTATTAAAAAGCAATGTATTTAACATTCAAAATATGAAAATCAATATTCCTGATTAAAGATCACTTTTAATCGATAGGAAATAATTCATTCTAACAGTATTTTCTGGTCCGATGAGTTTATTGTCAACTGGATAAGAGAAATCTCTATTTCAAAGTATGCTTTTTGTGTATTAAAAAGCAATGTATTCAACATTCAAAATATGAAAATAAATATTCCTGATTAAAGATCACTTTTAATCGATAGGAAATAATTCATTCTAACAGTATTTTTTGGTCCGATGAGTTTATTGTCAACTGGATAAGAGAAATCTCTATTTCAAAGTATGCTTTTTGTGTATTAAAAAGCAATGTATTTAACATTCAAAATATGAAAATCAATATTCCTGTTCAAAGATCACTTTTAATCGATAGAAAATAATTCATTCTAACAGTATTTTCTGGTCCGATGAGTTTATTGTCAACTGGATAAGAGAAATCTCTATTTCAAAGTATGCTTTTTGTGTATTAAAAAGCAATGTATTTAACATTCAGAATATGAAAATCAATATTCCTGATTAAAGATCACTTTTAATCGATAGGAAATAATTCATTCTAACAGTATTTTCTGGTCCGATGAGTTTATTGTCAACTGGATAAGAGAAATCTCTATTTCAAAGTATGCTTTTTGTGTATTAAAAAGCAATGTATTTAACATTCAAAATATGAAAATCAATATTCCTGTTCAAAGATCACTTTTAATCGATAGGAAATAATTCATTCTAACAGTATTTTCTGGTCCAATGAGTTTATTGTCAACTGGATAAGAGAAATTCCTATTTCAAAGTATGCTTTTTGTGTATTAAAAAGCAATGTATTTAACATTCAAAATATGAAAATCAATATTCCTGATTAAAGATCACTTTTAATCGATAGGAAATAATTCATTCTAACAGTATTTTCTGGTCCGATGAGTTTATTGTCAACTGGATAAGAGAAATCTCTATTTCAAAGTATGCTTTTTGTGTATTAAAAAGCAATGTATTTAACATTCAAAATATGAAAATCAATATTCCTGTTCAAAGATCACTTTCAATCGATAGGAAATAATTCATTCTAACAGTATTTTCTGGTCCGATGAGTTTATTGTCAACTGGATAAGAGAAATCTCTATTTCAAAGTATGCTTTTTGTGTATTGAAAAGCAATGTATTTAACATTCAAAATATGAAAATCAATATTCCTGTTCAAAGATCACTTTTAATCGATAGGAAATAATTCATTCTAACAGTATTTTCTGGTCCGATGAGTTTATTGTCAACTGGATAAGAGAAATCTCTATTTCAAAGTATGCTTTTTGTGTATTAAAAAGCAATGTATTTAACATTCAAAATATGAAAATCAATATTCCTGATTAAAGATCACTTTTAATCGATAGGAAATAATTCATTCTAACAGTATTTTCTGGTCCGATGAGTTTATTGTCAACTGGATAAGAGAAATCTCTATTTCAAAGTATGCTTTTTGTGTATTAAAAAGCAATGTATTTAACATTCAAAATATGAAAATCAATATTCCTGTTCAAAGATCACTTTTAATCGATAGGAAATAATTCATTCTAACAGTATTTTCTGGTCCGATGAGTTTATTGTCAACTGGATAAGAGAAATCTCTATTTCAAAGTATGCTTTTTGTGTATTAAAAAGCAATGTATTTAACATTCAAAATATGAAAATAAATATTCCTGATTAAAGATCACTTTTAATCGATAGGAAATAATTCATTCTAACAGTATTTTTTGGTCCGATGAGTTTATTGTCAACTGGATAAATGAAATCTCTATTTCAAAGTATGCTTTTTGTGTATTTAAAAGCAATGTATTTAACATTCAAAATATGAAAATCAATATTCCTGTTTAAAGATCACTTTTAATCGATAGGAAATAATTCATTCTAACAGTATTTTCTGGTCCGATGAGTTTATTGTCAACTGGATAAGAGAAATCTCTATTTCAAAGTATGCTTTTTGTGTATTAAAAAGCAATGTATTTAACATTCAAAATATGAAAATCAATATTCCTGATTAAAGATCACTTTTAATCGATAGGAAATAATTCATTCTAACAGTATTTTCTGGTCCGATGAGTTTATTGTCAACTGGATAAGAGAAATCTCTATTTCAAAGTATGCTTTTTGTGTATTAAAAAGCAATGTATTTAACATTCAAAATATGAAAATCAATATTCCTGATTAAGAATCACTTTCAATCGATAGGAAATAATTCATTCTAACAGTATTTTCTGGTCCGATGAGTTTATTGTCAACTGGATAAGAGAAATCTCTATTTCAAAGTATGCTTTTTGTGTATTAAAAAGCAATGTATTTAACATTCAAAATATGAAAATCAATATTCCTGATTAAAGATCACTTTTAATCGATAGGAAATAATTCATTCCAACAGTATTTTCTGGTCCGATGAGTTTATTGTCAACTGGATAAGAGAAATCTCTATTTCAAAGTATGCTTTTTGTGTATTAAAAAGCAATGTATTTAACATTCAAAATATGAAAATCAATATTCCTGTTTAAAGATCACTTTTAATCGATAGGAAATAATTCATTCTAACAGTATTTTCTGGTCCGATGAGTTTATTGTCAACTGGATAAGAGAAATCTCTATTTCAAAGTATGCTTTTTGTGTATTAAAAAGCAATGTATTTAACATTCAAAATATGAAAATCAATATTCCTGATTAAAGATCACTTTTAATCGATAGGAAATAATTCATTCTAACAGTATTTTCTGGTCCGATGAGTTTATTGTCAACTGGATAAGAGAAATCTCTATTTCAAAGTATGCTTTTTGTGTATTAAAAAGCAATGTATTTAACATTCAAAATATGAAAATCAATATTCCTGTTCAAAGATCACTTTCAATCGATAGGAAATAATTCATTCTAACAGTATTTTCTGGTCCGATGAGTTTATTGTCAACTGGATAGAAGAAATCTCTATTTCAAAGTATGCTTTTTGTGTATTAAAAAGCAATGTATTTAACATTCAAAATATGAAAATCAATATTCCTGATTAAGGATCACTTTCAATCGATAGGAAATAATTCATTCTAACAGTATTTTCTGGTCCGATGAGTTTATTGTCAACTGGATAAGAGAAATCTCTATTTCAAAGTATGCTTTTTGTGTATTAAAAAGCAATGTATTTAACATTCAAAATATGAAAATCAATATTCCTGATTAAAGATCACTTCTAATCGATAGGAAATAATTCATTCCAACAGTATTTTCTGGTCCGATGAGTTTATTGTCAACTGGATAAGAGAAATCTCTATTTCAAAGTATGCTTTTTGTGTATTAAAAAGCAATGTATTTAACATTCAAAATATGAAAATCAATATTCCTGTTTAAAGATCACTTTTAATCGATAGGAAATATTTCATTCTAACAGTATTTTCTGGTTCGATGAGTTTATTGTCAACTGGATAAGAGAAATCTCAATTTCAAAGTATGCTTTTTGTGTATTAAAAAGCAATGTATTTAACATTCAAAATATGAAAATCAATATTCCTGTTCAAAGATCACTTTTAATCGATAGGAAATAATTCATTCTAACAGTATTTTCTGGTCCGATGAGTTTATTGTCAACTGGATAAGAGAAATCTCAATTTCAAAGTATGCTTTTTGTGTATTAAAAAGCAATGTATTTAACATTCAAAATATGAAAATCAATATTCCTGATTAAAGATCACTTTTAATCGATAGGAAATAATTCATTCTAACAGTATTTTCTGGTCCGATGAGTTTATTGTCAACTGGATAAGAGAAATCTCTATTTCAAAGTATGCTTTTTGTGTATTAAAAAGCAATGTATTTAACATCCAAAATATGAAAATCAATATTCCTGTTTGAAGATCACTTTTAATCGATAGGAAATAATTCATTCTAACAGTATTTTTTGGTCCGATGAGTTTATTGTCAACTGGATAAGAGAAATCTCTATTTCAAAGTATGCTTTTTGTGTATTAAAAAGCAATGTATTTAACATTCAAAATATGAAAATCAATATTCCTATTCAAAGATCACTTTTAATCGATAGGAAATAATTCATTCTAACAGTATTTTCTGGTCCGATGAGTTTATTGTCAACTGGATAAGAGAAATCTCTATTTCAAAGTATGCTTTTTGTGTATTAAAAAGCAATGTATTTAACATTCAAAATATGAAAATCAATATTCCTGATTAAAGATCACTTTTAATCGATAGGAAATAATTCATTCTAACAGTATTTTCTGGTCCGATGAGTTTATTGTCAACTGGATAAGAGAAATCTCTATTTCAAAGTATGCTTTTTGTGTATTAAAAAGCAATGTATTTAACATTCAAAATATGAAAATCAATATTCCTGATTAAAAATCACTTTTAATCGATAGGAAATAATTCATTCTAACAGTATTTTCTGGTCCGATGAGTTTATTGTCAACTGGATAAGAGAAATTTCAATTTCAAAGTATGCTTTTTGTGTATTAAAAAGCAATGTATTTAACATTCAAAATATGAAAATCAATATTCCTGATTAAAGATCACTTTTAATCGATAGGAAATAATTCATTCTAACAGTATTTTCTGGTCCAATGAGTTTATTGTCAACTGGATAAGAGAAATCTCTATTTCAAAGTATGCTTTTTGTGTATTAAAAAGCAATGTATTTAACATTCAAAATATGAAAATCAATATTCCTGATTTAGGTTCACTTTTAATCGATAGGAAATAATTCATTCTAACAGTATTTTCTGGTCCGATGAGTTTATTGTCAACTGGATAAGAGAAATCTCTATTTCAAAATATGCTTTCTGTGTATTAAAAAGCAATGTATTTAATATTCAAAATATGAAAATAAATATTCCTGATTAAAGATCACTTTCAATCGATAGTAAATAATTCATTCTAACAGTATTTTCTGGTCCGATGAGTTTATTGTCAACTGGATAAGAGAAATCTCTATTTCAAAGTATGCTTTTTGTGTATTAAAAAGCAATGTATTTAACATTCAAAATATGAAAATCAATATTCCTGATTAAAGATCACTTTTAATCGATAGGAAATAATTCATTCTAATAGTATTTTCTGGTCCGATGAGTTTATTGTCAACTGGATAAGAGAAATCTCTATTTCAAAGTATGCTTTTTGTGTATTAAAAAGCAATGTATTTAACATTCAAAATATGAAAATCAATATTCCTGATTTAGGTTCACTTTTAATCGATAGGAAATAATTTATTCTAACAGTATTTTCTGGTCCGATGAGTTTATTGTCAACTGGATAAGAGAAATCTCTATTTCAAAGTATGCTTTTTGTGTATTAAAAAGCAATGTATTTAACATTCAAAATATGAAAATCAATATTCCTGATTAAAGATCACTTTTAATCGATAGGAAATAATTCATTCTAACAGTATTTTCTGGTCCGATGAGTTTATTGTCAACTGGATAAGAGAAATCTCAATTTCAAAGTATGCTTTTTGTGTATTAAAAAGCAATGTATTTAACATTCAAAATATAAAAATCAATATTCCTGATTAAAGATCACTTTTAATCGATGGGAAATAATTCATTCTAACAGTATTTTCTGGTCCGATGAGTTTATTGTCAACTGGATAAGAGAAATCTCTATTTCAAAGAATGCTTTTTGTGTATTAAAAAGCAATGTATTTAACATTCAAAATATGAAAATCAATATTCCTGATTAAAGATCACTTTTAATCGATAGGAAATAATTCATTCTAACAGTATTTTCTGGTCCGATGAGTTTATTGTCAACTGGATAAGAGAAATCTCTATTTCAAAGTATGCTTTTTGTGTATTAAAAAGCAATGTATTTAACATTCAAAATATGAAAATCAATATTCCTATTCAAAGATCACTTTTAATCGATAGGAAATAATTCATTCTAACAGTATTTTCTGGTCCGATGAGTTTATTGTCAACTGGATAAGAGAAATCTCTATTTCAAAGTATGCTTTTTGTGTATTAAAAAGCAATGTATTTAACATTCAAAATATGAAAATCAATATTCCTGATTAAAGATCACTTTTAATCGATAGGAAATAATTCATTCTAACAGTATTTTCTGGTCCGATGAGTTTATTGTCAACTGGATAAGAGAAATCTCTATTTCAAAGTATGCTTTTTGTGTATTAAAAAGCAATGTATTTAACATTCAAAATATGAAAATCAATATTCCTGATTAAAAATCACTTTTAATCGATAGGAAATAATTCATTCTAACAGTATTTTCTGGTCCGATGAGTTTATTGTCAACTGGATAAGAGAAATTTCAATTTCAAAGTATGCTTTTTGTGTATTAAAAAGCAATGTATTTAACATTCAAAATATGAAAATCAATATTCCTGATTAAAGATCACTTTTAATCGATAGGAAATAATTCATTCTAACAGTATTTTCTGGTCCGATGAGTTTATTGTCAACTGGATAAGAGAAATCTCTATTTCAAAGTATGCTTTTTGTGTATTAAAAAGCAATGTATTTAACATTCAAAATATGAAAATCAATATTCCTGATTTAGGTTCACTTTTAATCGATAGGAAATAATTCATTCTAACAGTATTTTCTGGTCCGATGAGTTTATTGTCAACTGGATAAGAGAAATCTCTATTTCAAAATATGCGTTCTGTGTATTAAAAAGCAATGTATTTAATATTCAAAATATGAAAATAAATATTCCTGATTAAAGATCACTTTCAATCGATAGTAAATAATTCATTCTAACAGTATTTTCTGGTCCGATGAGTTTATTGTCAACTGGATAAGAGAAATCTCTATTTCAAAGTATGCTTTTTGTGTATTAAAAAGCAATGTATTTAACATTCAAAATATGAAAATCAATATTCCTGATTAAAGATCACTTTTAATCGATAGGAAATAATTCATTCTAATAGTATTTTCTGGTCCGATGAGTTTATTGTCAACTGGATAAGAGAAATCTCTATTTCAAAGAATGCTTTTTGTGTATTAAAAAGCAATGTATTTAACATTCAAAATATGAAAATCAATATTCCTGATTTAAGATCACTTTTAATCGATAGGAAATAATTCATTCTAACAGTATTTTCTGGTCCGATGAGTTTATTGTCAACTGGATAAGAGAAATCTCTATTTCAAAGTATGCTTTTTGTGTATTAAAAAGCAATGTATTTAACATTCAAAATATGAAAATCAATATTCCTGATTAAAGATCACTTTGAATCGATAGGAAATAATTCATTCTAATAGTATTTTCTGGTCCGATGAGTTTATTGTCAACTGGATAAGAGAAATCTCTATTTCAAAGTATGCTTTTTGTGTATTAAAAAGCAATGTATTTAACATTCAAAATATGAAAATCAATATTCCTGATTAAAGATCACTTTTAATCGATAGGAAATAATTCATTCTAACAGTATTTTCTGGTCCGATGAGTTTATTGTCAACTGGATAAGAGAAATCTCTATTTCAAAGTATGCTTTTTGTGTATTAAAAAGCAATGTATTTAACATTCAAAATATGAAAATCAATATTCCTGATTTAAGATCACTTTTAATCGATAGGAAATAATTCATTCTAACAGTATTTTCTTGTCCGATGGGTTTATTGTCAACTGGATAAGAGAAATCTCTATTTCAAAGTATGCTTTTTGTGTATTAAAAAGCAATGTATTTAACATTCAAAATATGAAAATCAATATTCCTGTTCAAAGATCACTCTTAATCGATAGGAAATAATTCATTCTAACAGTATTTCCTGGTCCGATGAGTTTATTGTCAACTGGATAAGAGAAATCTCTATTTCAAAGTATGCTTTTTGTGTATTAAAAAGCAATGTATTCAACATTCAAAATATGAAAATCAATATTCCTGATTAAAGATCACTTTTAATCGATAGGAAATAATTCATTCTAACAGTATTTTCTGGTCCGATGAGTTTATTGTCAACTGGATAAGAGAAATCTCTATTTCAAAGTATGCTTTTTGTGTATTAAAAAGCAATGTATTTAACATTCAAAATATGAAAATCAATATTCCTGATTAAAGATCACTTTCAATCGATGGGAAATAATTCATTCTAACAGTATTTTCTGGTCCGATGAGTTTATTGTCAACTGGATAAGAGAAATCTCTATTTCAAAGTATGCTTTTTGTGTTTTAAAAAGCAATGTATTTAACATTCAAAATATGAAAATCAATATTCCTGATTGAAGATCACTTTTAATCGATAGGAAATAATTCATTCTAACAGTATTTTCTGGTCCGATGAGTTTATTGTCAACTGGATAAGAGAAATCTCTATTTCAAAGTATGCTTTTTGTGTATTAAAAAGCAATGTATTTAACATTCAAAATATGAAAATCAATATTCCTGATTTAGGTTCACTTTTAATCGATAGGAAATAATTCATTCTAACAGTATTTTCTGGTCCGATGAGTTTATTGTCAACTGGATAAGAGAAATCTCTATTTCAAAGTATGCTTTTTGTGTATTAAAAAGCAATGTATTTAACATTCAAAATATGAAAATCAATATTCCTGATTTAAGATCACTTTTAATCGATAGGAAATAATTCATTCTAACAGTATTTTCTGGTCCGATGAGTTTATTGTCAACTGGATAAGAGAAATCTCTATTTCAAAGTATGCTTTTTGTGTATTAAAAAGCAATGTATTTAACATTCAAAATATGAAAATCAATATTCCTGATTTAAGATCACTTTTAATCGATAGGAAATAATTCATTCTAACAGTATTTTCTGGTCCGATGAGTTTATTGTCAACTGGATAAGAGAAATCTCTATTTCAAAGTATGCTTTTTGTGTATTAAAAAGCAATGTATTTAACATTCAAAATATGAAAATCAATATTCCTGTTCAAAGATCACTCTTAATCGATAGGAAATAATTCATTCTAACAGTATTTTTTGGTCCGATGAGTTTATTGTCAACTGGATAAGAGAAATCTCTATTTCAAAGTATGCTTTTTGTGTATTAAAAAGCAATGTATTTAACATTCAAAATATGAAAATCAATATTCCTGATTAAAGATCACTTTTAATCAATAGGAAATAATTCATTCTAACAGTATTTTCTGGTCCGATGAGTTTATTGTCAACTGGATAAGAGAAATCTCAATTTAAATGTATGCTTTTTGTGTATTAAAAAGCAATGTATTTAACATTCAAAATATGAAAATCAATATTCCTGATTAAAGATCACTTTTAATCGATGGGAAATAATTCATTCTAACAGTATTTTCTGGTCCGATGAGTTTATTGTCAACTGGATAAGAGAAATCTCTATTTCAAAGTATGCTTTTTGTGTATTAAAAAGCAATGTATTTAACATTCAAAATATGAAAATCAATATTCCTGATTAAAGATCACTTTTAATCGATAGGAAATAATTCATTCTAACAGTATTTTCTGGTCCGATGAGTTTATTGTCAACTGGATAAGAGAAATCTCTATTTCAAAGTATGCTTTTTGTGTATTAAAAAGCAATGTATTTAACATTCAAAATATGAAAATCAATATTCCTGATTAAAGATCACTTTTAATCGATAGGAAATAATTCATTCTAACAGTATTTTCTGGTCCGATGAGTTTATTGTCAACTGGATAAGAGGAATCTCTATTTCAAAGTATGCTTTTTGTGTATTAAAAAGCAATGTATTTAACATTCAAAATATGAAAATCAATATTCCTGATTAAAGATCACTTTTAATCGATAGGAAATAATTCATTCTAACAGTATTTTCTGGTCCGATGAGTTTATTGTCAACTGGATAAGAGAAATCTCTATTTCAAAGTATGCTTTTTGTGTATTAAAAAGCAATGTATTTAACATTCAAAATATGAAAATCAATATTCCTGATTAAAGATCACTTTTAATCGATAGGAAATAATTCATTCTAACAGTATTTTCTGGTCCGATGAGTTTATTGTCAACTGGATAAGAGAAATCTCTATTTCAAAGAATGCTTTTTGTGTATTAAAAAGCAATGTATTTAACATTCAAAATATGAAAATCAATATTCCTGATTAAAGATCACTTTTAATCGATAGGAAATAATTCATTCTAACAGTATTTTCTGGTCCGATGAGTTTATTGTCAACTGGATAAGAGAAATCTCAATTTCAAAGTATGCTTTTTGTGTATTAAAAAGCAATGTATTTAACATTCAAAATATGAAAATCAATATTCCTGATTAAAGATCACTTTTAATCGATGGGAAATAATTCATTCTAACAGTATTTTCTGGTCCGATGAGTTTATTGTCAACTAGATAAGAGAAATCTCTATTTCAAAGTATGCTTTTTGTGTATTAAAAAGCAATGTATTTAACATTCAAAATATGAAAATCAATATTCCTGATTTAAGATCACTTTTAATCGATAGGAAATAATTCATTCTAACAGTATTTTCTGGTCCGATGAGTTTATTGTCAACTGGATAAGAGAAATCTCTATTTCAAAGTATGCTTTTTGTGTATTAAAAAGCAATGTATTTAACATTCAAAATATGAAAATCAATATTCCTGATTTAAGATCACTTTTAATCGATAGGAAATAATTCATTCTAACAGTATTTTCTGGTCCGATGAGTTTATTGTCAACTGGATAAGAGAAATCTCTATTTCAAAGTATGCTTTTTGTGTATTAAAAAGCAATGTATTTAACATTCAAAATATGAAAATCAATATTCCTGTTCAAAGATCACTCTTAATCGATAGGAAATAATTCATTCTAACAGTATTTTTTGGTCCGATGAGTTTATTGTCAACTGGATAAGAGAAATCTCTATTTCAAAGTATGCTTTTTGTGTATTAAAAAGCAATGTATTTAACATTCAAAATATGAAAATCAATATTCCTGATTAAAGATCACTTTTAATCAATAGGAAATAATTCATTCTAACAGTATTTTCTGGTCCGATGAGTTTATTGTCAACTGGATAAGAGAAATCTCAATTTAAATGTATGCTTTTTGTGTATTAAAAAGCAATGTATTTAACATTCAAAATATGAAAATCAATATTCCTGATTAAAGATCACTTTTAATCGATGGGAAATAATTCATTCTAACAGTATTTTCTGGTCCGATGAGTTTATTGTCAACTGGATAAGAGAAATCTCTATTTCAAAGTATGCTTTTTGTGTATTAAAAAGCAATGTATTTAACATTCAAAATATGAAAATCAATATTCCTGATTAAAGATCACTTTTAATCGATAGGAAATAATTCATTCTAACAGTATTTTCTGGTCCGATGAGTTTATTGTCAACTGGATAAGAGAAATCTCTATTTCAAAGTATGCTTTTTGTGTATTAAAAAGCAATGTATTTAACATTCAAAATATGAAAATCAATATTCCTGATTTAAGATCACTTTTAATCGATAGGAAATAATTCATTCTAACAGTATTTTCTGGTCCGATGAGTTTATTGTCAACTGGATAAGAGAAATCTCTATTTCAAAGTATGCTTTTTGTGTATTAAAAAGCAATGTATTTAACATTCAAAATATGAAAATCAATATTCCTGATTAAAGATCACTTTTAATCGATAGGAAATAATTCATTCTAACAGTATTTCCTGGTCCGATGAGTTTATTGTCAACTGGATAAGAGAAATCTCAATTTCAAAGTATGCTTTTTGTGTATTAAAAAGCAATGTATTTAACATTCAAAATATGAAAATCAATATTCCTGATTTAGGTTCACTTTTAATCGATAGGAAATAATTTATTCTAACAGTATTTTCTGGTCCGATGAGTTTATTGTCAACTGGATAAGAGAAATCTCTATTTCAAAGTATGCTTTTTGTGTATTAAAAAGCAATGTATTTAACATTCAAAATATGAAAATCAATATTCCTGTTCAAAGATCACTTTTAATCGATAGGAAATAAATCATTCTAACAGTATTTTCTGGTCCGATGAGTTTATTGTCAACTGGATAAGAGAAATTCCTATTTCAAAGTATGCTTTTTGTGTATTAAAAAGCAATGTATTTAACATTCAAAATATGAAAATCAATATTCCTGATTAAAGATCACTTTTAATCGATAGGAAATAATTCATTCTAACAGTATTTTCTGGTCCGATGAGTTTATTGTCAACTGGATAAGAGAAATCTCTATTTCAAAGTATGCTTTTTGTGTATTAAAAAGCAAAGTATTCAACATTCAAAATATGAAAATCAATATTCCTGATTCAAGATCACTTTTAATCGATAGGAAATAATTCATTCTAACAGTATTTCCTGGTCCGATGAGTTTATTGTCAACTGGATAAGAGAAATCTCAATTTCAAAGTATGCTTTTTGTGTATTAAAAACCAATGTATTTAACATTCAAAATATGAAAATCAATATTCCTGATTAAAGATCACTTTTAATCGATAGGAAATAATTCATTCTAACAGTATTTTCTGGTCCGATGAGTTTATTGTCAACTGGATAAGAGAAATCTCTATTTCAAAGTATGCTTTTTGTGTATTAAAAAGCAATGTATTTAACATTCAAAATATGAAAATCAATATTCCTGTTCAAAGATCACTTTCAATCGATAGGAAATAATTCATTCTAACAGTATTTTCTGGTCCGATGAGTTTATTGTCAACTGGATAAGAGAAATCTCTATTTCAAAGTATGCTTTTTGTGTATTAAAAAGCAATGTATTCAACATTCAAAATATGAAAATCAATATTCCTGATTTAAGATCACTTTTAATCGATAGGAAATAATTCATTCTAACAGTATTTTCTGGTCCGATGAGTTTATTGTCAACTGGATAAGAGAAATCTCTATTTCAAAGTATGCTTTTTGTGTATTAAAAAGCAATGTATTTAACATTCAAAATATGAAAATCAATATTCCTGATTGAAGATCACTTTTAATCGATAGGAAATAATTCATTCTAACAGTATTTCCTGGTCCGATGAGTTTATTGTCAACCGGATAAGAGAAATCTCAATTTCAAAGTATGCTTTTTGTGTATTAAAAAGCAATGTATTTAACATTCAAAATATGAAAATCAATATTCCTGATTAGAGATCACTTTTAATCGATAGGAAATAATTCATTCTAACAGTATTTTCTGGTCCGATGATTTTATTGTCAACTGGATAAGAGAAATCTCTATTTCAAAGTATGCTTTTTGTGTATTAAAAAGCAATGTATTTAACATTCAAAATATGAAAATCAATATTCCTGATTTAGGTTCACTTTTAATCGATAGGAAATAATTTATTCTAACAGTATTTTCTGGTCCGATGAGTTTATTGTCAACTGGATAAGAGAAATCTCTATTTCAAAGTATGCTTTTTGTGTATTAAAAAGCAATGTATTTAACATTCAAAATATGAGAATCAATATTCCTGTTCAAAGATCACTTTTAATCGATAGGAAATAATTCATTCTAACAGTATTTTCTGGTCCGATGAGTTTATTGTCAACTGGATAAGAGAAATTCCTATTTCAAAGTATGCTTTTTGTGTATTAAAAAGCAATGTATTTAACATTCAAAATAGGAAAATCAATATTCCTGATTAAAGATCACTTTTAATCGATAGGAAATAATTCATTCTAACAGTATTTTCTGGTCCGATGAGTTTATTGTCAACTGGATAAGAGAAATCTCTATTTCAAAGTATGCTTTTTGTGTATTAAAAAGCAATGTATTTAACATTCAAAATATGAAAATCAATATTCCTGATTAAAGATCACTTTTAATCGATAGGAAATAATTCATTCTAACAGTATTTTCTGGTCCGATGAGTTTATTGTCAACTGGATAAGAGAAATCTCTATTTCAAAGTATGCTTTTTGTGTATTAAGAAGCAATGTATTTAACATTCAAAATATGAAAATCAATATTCCTGTTCAAAGATCACTTTCAATCGATAGGAAATAATTTATTCTAACAGTATTTTCTGGTCCGATGAGTTTATTGTCAACTGGATAAGAGAAATCTCTATTTCAAAGTATGCTTTTTGTGTATTAAAAAGCAATGTATTTAACATTCAAAATATGAAAATCAATATTCCTGATTTAAGATCACTTTTAATCGATAGGAAATAATTCATTCTAACAGTATTTTCTGGTCCGATGAGTTTATTGTCAACTGGATAAGAGAAATCTCTATTTCAAAGTATGCTTTTTGTGTATTAAAAAGCAATGTATTCAACATTCAAAATATGAAAATCAATATTCCTGTTCAAAGATCACTTTCAATCGATAGGAAATAATTCATTCTAACAGTATTTTCTGGTCCGATGAGTTTATTGTCAACTGGATAAGAGAAATTCCTATTTCAAAGTATGCTTTTTGTGTATTTAAAAGCAATGTATTTAACATTCAAAATATGAAAATCAATATTCCTGATTGAAGATCACTTTTAATCGATAGGAAATAATTCATTCCAACAGTATTTTCTGGTCCGATGAGTTTATTGTCAACTGGATAAGAGAAATCTCTATTTCAAAGTATGCTTTTTGTGTATTAAAAAGCAATGTATTTAACATTCAAAATATGAAAATCAATATTCCTGTTCAAAGATCACTTTCAATCGATAGGAAATAATTCATTCTAACAGTATTTTCTGGTCCGATGAGTATTTTGTCAACTGGATAAGAAAAGTCTCCATTTCAAAGTATGCTTTTTGTGTATTAAAAAGCAATGTATTTAACATTCAAAATATGAAAATCAATATTCCTGATTTAAGATCACTTTTAATCGATAGGAAATAATTCATTCTAACAGTATTTTCTGGTCCGATGAGTTTATTGTCAACTGGATAAGAGAAATCTCTATTTCAAAGTATGCTTTTTGTGTATTAAAAAGCAATGTATTTAACATTCAAAATATGAAAATCAATATTCCTGATTGAAGATCACTTTTAATCGATAGGAAATAATTCATTCTAACAGTATTTTCTGGTCCGATGAGTTTATTGTCAACTGGATAAGAGAAATCTCTATTTCAAAGTATGCTTTTTGTGTATTAAAAAGCAATGTATTTAACATTCAAAATATGAAAATAAATATTCCTGATTGAAGATCACTTTTAATCGATAGGAAATAATTCATTCTAACAGTATTTTCTGGTCCGATGAGTTTATTGTCAACTGGATAAGAGAAATCTCTATTTCAAAGTATGCTTTTTGTGTATTAAAAAGCAATGTATTTAACATTCAAAATATGAAAATCAATATTCCTGATTGAAGATCACTTTTAATCGATAGGAAATAATTCATTCTAACAGTATTTTCTGGTCCGATGAGTTTATTGTCAACTGGATAAGAGAAATCTCTATTTCAAAGTATGCTTTTTGTGTATTAAAAAGCAATGTATTTAACATTCAAAATATGAAAATAAATATTCCTGATTGAAGATCACTTTTAATCGATAGGAAATAATTCATTCCAACAGTATTTTCTGGTCCGATGAGTTTATTGTCAACTGGATAAGAGAAATCTCTATTTCAAAGTATGCTTTTTGTGTATTAAAAAGCAATGTATTTAACATTCAAAATATGAAAATCAATATTCCTGATTTAAGATCACTTTTAATCGATAGGAAATAATTCATTCTAACAGTATTTTCTGGTCCGATGAGTTTATTGTCAACTGGATAAGAGAAATCTCTATTTCAAAGTATGCTTTTTGTGTATTAAAAAGCAATGTATTTAACATTCAAAATATGAAAATCAATATTCCTGATTGAAGATCACTTTTAATCGATAGGAAATAATTCATTCTAACAGTATTTTCTGGTCCCATGAGTTTATTGTCAACTGGATAAGAGAAATCTCTATTTCAAAGTATGCTTTTTGTGTATTAAAAAGCAATGTATTTAACATTCAAAATATGAAAATCAATATTCCTGATTAAATAATAATATAATTTCATGCCAAACCTAGAATAATTGGGATCAAAAAAATTTTTTTTTTTTTATCATGGCCTCTTCGCTTTGAGTTCAGGATTTTGCCTATTCTGAGATTTTTCTCTATAGAATCTGTAATTCTAGATCAATCGCATCGAAATTTGGAACATTCATAGTATATAGTATGCCTAATCGATTGATGCTATCAGCAATTTTTTATCTCTATTATTTGTATGAGTTTTTGAATCCCCGCTTCCGGCTCCGCTTCCGGACTATATTTTTGAATCTTTAATATCTTGGAAAATATCCTTCAGATCCAAATTTGTTTCCTAGATTCGTAATCTACATGAATTGAACTATATAATTTCATGCCAAACTCAAAATAATTGGGATAAAAAAAATTCAATTTTTTTTATCATGGCTCACTCTTCGCTTTGAGTTCAGGATTTTGCCTATTCTGAGATTTTTCTCTATAGAATCTGTAATTATGAACCAATCGCTCTGAAATTTGGAACATTTATAGTATATAGTATGCCTGATCGATTGATGCTATCAGCAATCTCTTATCACCATTATTTGTATGAGTTTTTGACTCCCCGCTTCCGGCTCCGCTTCCGGACTATATTTTTAAATCTTTAATATCTTGGAAAATATTCTTCAGATCAAAATTTGTTTCCTGAATTCGTAATCTACATGAATTAAACTATATAATTTCATGCCAAACTCAAAATAATTGGGATCAAGAAAATTTTTTTTTTTTTATCATGGCTCACTCTTCGCTTTGAGTTCAGGATTTTGCCTATTCTGAGATTTTTCTCTATAGAATCTGTAATTCTGAACCAATCGCTTTGAAATTTGGAACATTCATAGTGTATAGTATGCCTAATTGATTGATGCTATCAGCAATTTTTATCTTCATTATTTGTATGAGTTTTTGACTCCCCGCTTCCGGCTCCGCTTCCGGACTATATTTTTAAATCTGTAATATCTTGGAAAATATTCTTCAGATCCAAATTTGTTCCCTGAATTCGTAATCTACATGAATTAAACTATATAATTTCATGCCAAACTCAAAATAGTTGGGATCAAAAAAATTTATTTTTTTTTATCATGGCTCACTCTTCGCTTTGAGTTCAAGATTTTGCCTATTTTGAGATTTTTCTTTATAGAATCTGTAATTTTGGACCAATCGCTTTGAAATTTGGAACATTTATAGTATATAGTATGCCTAATCGATTGATGCTATCAGCAATTCTTCATCTCCATCATTTGTATGAGTTTTTGACTCCCCGCTTCCGGCTCCGCTCCCGGACTATATTTTTAAATCTTTAATATCTTGGAAAATATCCTTCAGATCCAAATTTGTTTTCTAGATTCGTAATCTACATGAATTAAACTATATAATTTCATGCCAAACTCAAAGTAATTGGAATCAAAAAAATTTATTTTTTTTTATCATGGCTCACTCTTCGTTTTGAGTTCAGGATTTTGCCTATTCTGAGATTTTTCTCTATGGAATCTGTAATTCTAGACCAATCGCTTTGAGATTTGAGACATTTATAGTATATAGTATGCCTAATCGATTGATGCTATCAGCAATTTCTTATCTCCATTATTTGTATGAGTTTTTGACTCCCCGCTTCCGGCTTCGCTTCCGGACTATATTTTTAAATCTTTAATATCTTGGAAAATATTCTTCAGATCCAAATTTGTTTCCTGAATTCGTAATCTACATGAACTGAACTATATAATTTCATGCCAAACTTAAGATAATTGGGATCAAAAAAATTTAATTTTTTTTATCATGGCTCACTCTTCGCTTTGAGTTCAGGATTTTGCCTATTCTGAGATTTTTCTCTATAGAATCTGTAATTATAAACCAATCGTTCTAAAATTTGGAACATTTATAGTATATAGTATGCCTAATCGATTGATGCTATCAGCAATCTCTTATTACCATTATTTGTATGAGTTTTTGACTCCCCGCTTCCGGCTCCGCTTCCGGACTATATTTTTAAATCTTCAATATCTTGGAAAATTCTCTTCAGATCCATATTTGTTTCCTGAATTCGTAATCTACATGAATTAGACTATATAATTTCATGCCAAACTCAAAATAATTGGAATCAAAAAAATTTTATTTTTTTTATCATGGCTCACTCTTCGCTTTGAGTTCAGGATTTTGCCTATTCTGAGATTTTTCTCTATAGAATCTGTAATTCTGAACCAATCGCTTTGAAATTTGGAACATTCATAGTATATAGTATGCCTAATCGATGAATGCTATCAGCAATTTTTCATCTCCATTATTTGTATGAGTTTTTGACTCCCCGCTTCCGGCTCCGCTTCCGGACTATATTTTCAAATCTTTAATATCCTGTAAAATATTCTTCAGATCCAAATTTGTTTCCTGAATCCGTAATCTACATGAATTAAACTATATAATTTCATGCCAAACTCAAAATAATTGGGATCAAAAAAAATTTTTTTTTTTATCATGTCTCACTCTTTGCTTTGAGTTCAGGATTTTGCCTATTCTGAGATTTTTCTCTATAGAATCTGTAATTCTAGACCCATCGCTTTGAAATTTGGGACATTTATAGTATATAGTATGCCTAATCGATTGATGCTATCAGCAATTTCTTATCTCCATTATTTGTATGAGTTTTTGACTCCCCGCTTCCGGCTTCGCTTCCGGACTATATTTTTAGATCTTTAATATCTTGGAAAATATTCTTCAGATCCAAATTTGTTTCCTGAATTCGTAATCTACATGAACTAAACTATATAATTTCATGCCAAACTTAAGATAATTGGGATCAAAAAAATTTAATTTTTTTATCATGGCTCACTCTTCGCTTTGAGTTCAGGATTTTTCCTATTCTGAGATTTTTCTCTATAGAATCTGTAATTCTGAACCAATCGCTTTGAAATTTGGAACATTTATAGTGTATAGTATGCCTAATTGATTGATGCTATCAGCAATTTTTATCTTCATTATTTGTATGAGTTTTTGACTCCCCGCTTCCGGCTCCGCTTCCGGACTATATTTTTAAATCTTTAATATCTTGGAAAATATTCTTCAGATCCAAATTTGTTCCCTGAATTCGTAATCTACATGAATTAAACTATATAATTTCATGCCAAACTCAAAATAATTGGGATCAAGAAAATTTAATTTTTTTTATCATGGCTCACTCTTCGCTTTGAGTTCAGGATTTTGCCTATTCTGAGATTTTTCTCTATAGAATCTGTAATTCTGAACCAATCGCTTTGAAATTTGGAACATTTATAGTGTATAGTATGCCTAATTGATTGATGCTATCAGCAATTTTCATCTTCATTTTTTGTATGAGTTTTTGACTCCCCGCTTCCGGCTCCGCTTCCGGACTATATTTTTAAATCTTTAATATCTTGGAAAATATTCTTAAGATCCAAATTTGTTATCTGAATTCGTAATCTACATGAATTACACTATATAATTTCATGCCAAACTCAAAATAATTGGGATCAAAAATATTTATTTTTTTTTATCATGGCTCACTCTTCGCTTTGAGTTCAAGATTTTGCCTATTTTGAGATTTTTCTCTATAGAATCTGTAATTCTAGACCAATCGCTTTGAGATTTGGAACATTTATAGTATATAGTATGCATAATCGATTGATGCTATCAGCAATTCTTCATCTCCATCATTTGTATGAGTTTTTGACTCCCCGCTTCCGGCTCCGCTTCCGGACTATATTTTTAAATCTTTAATATCTTGGAAAATATCCTTCGGATCCAAATTTGTTTTCTAGATTCGTAATCTACATGAATTAAACTATATAATTTCATGCCAAACTCAAAATAATTGGAATCAAAAAAATTTAATTTTTTTTATCATGGCTCACTCTTCGCTTTGAGTTCAGGATTTTGCCTATTCTGAGATTTTTCCCTATAGAATCTGTAATTCTAGACCAATCGCTTTGAAATTTGGAACATTTATAGTATATAGTATGCCTAATCGAATGATGCTATCAGCAATTTCTTATCTCCATTATTTGTATTAGTTTTTGACTCCCCGCTTCCGGCTCCGCTTCCGGACTATATTTTTAAATCTTTAATATCTTGGAAAATATTCTTCAGATCCAAATTTGTTTCCTGAATTCGTAATCTACATGAACTAAACTATATAATTTCATGCCAAACTTAAGATAATTGGGATCAAAAAAATTTAATTTTTTTATCATGGCTCACTCTTCGCTTTGAGTTCAGGATTCTGCCTATTCTGAGATTTTTCTCTATAGAATCTGTAATTCTAAACCAATCGCTTTGAAATTTGTAATATTTATAGTATATAGTATGCCTAATCGATTGATGCTATCAGCAATTTCTTATCTCCATTATTTGTATGAGTTTTTGACTCCCCGCTTCCGGCTCCGCTTCCGGACTATATTTTTAAATCTTTAATATCTTGGACAATATTCTTCAGATCCAAATTTGTTTCCTGAACTCGTAATCTACATGAATTAAACTATATAATTTCATGCCAAACTTAAAATAATTAGGATCAAAAAAATTTAATTTTTTCTATCATGGCTCACTCTTCGCTTTGAGTTCAGGATTTTGCCTATTCTGAGATTTTTCTCTATGGAATCTGTAATTCTAAACCAATCGCTTTGAGATTTGGAACATTTATAGTATATAGTATGCATAATCGATTGATGCTATCAGCAATTATTTATCTCCATCATTTGTATGAGTTTTTGACTCCCCGCTTCCGGCTCCGCTTCCGGACTATATTTTTAAATCTTTAATATCTTGGAAAATATCCTTCAGATCCAAATCTGTTTTCTAGATTCGTAATCTACATGAATTAAACTATATAATTTCATGCCAAACTCAAAATAATTGGAATCAAAAAAATTTAATTTTTTTTATCATGGCTCACTTTTCGCTTTGAGTTCAGGATTTTGCCTACTCTGAGATTTTTCTCTATAGAATCTGTAATTCTGGACCAATCGCTTCAAAATTTGGAACATTCATAGAATATAGTATGCCTGATCGATTGATGCTATCAGCAATTTTTTATCTCCATTATTTGTATGAGTTTTTGACTCCCCACTTCCGGCTCCGCTTCCGGACTATATTTTTAAATCTTCAATATCTTGGAAAATATCCTCCAGATCCAAATTTGTTTCCTAGATTCGTAATCTACATGAATTAAACTATATAATTTCATGCCAAACTCAAAATAATTGGGATCAAAAAAATTTATTTTTTTTTATCATGGCTCTCTCTTCGCTTTGAGTTCAGGATTTTGCCTATTCTGAGATTTTTCTCTATAGAATCTGTTATTCTAAACCAATCGCTTTGAAATTTGGAACATTTATAGTATATAGTATGCCTAATCGATTGATGCTATCAGCAATTTTTTATCTCTATTATTTGTATAAGTTTTTGACTCCCCGCTTCCGGCTCCGCTTCCGGACTATATTTTCAATTCTTTAATATCTTGGAAAATATTCTTCAGATCCAAATTTGTTTCCAGAATTCGTAATCTACATGAATTGAACTATATAATTTCATGCCAAACTCAAAATAATTGTGATCAAGAAAATTCAATTTTTTTTATCATGGCTCACTCTTCGCTTTGAGTTCAGGATTTTGCCTATTCTGAGATTTTTCTCTATAGAATCTGTAATTATGAACCAATCGCTCTGAAATTTGGAACATTTATAGTATATAGTATGCCTGCTCGATTGATTCTATCAGCAATTTCTTCTCACCATTATTTGTATGAGTTTTTGACTCCCCGCTTCCGGCTCCGCTTCCGGACTATATTTTTAAATCTTTAATATCTTGGAAAATTTTCTTCAGATCCAAATTTGTTTCCTGAATTCGTAATCTACATGAATTAAACTATATAATTTCATGCCAAACCCAAAATAATTGGAATCAAAAAAATTTTATTTTTTTTATCATGGCTCACTCTTCGCTTTGAGTTCAGGATTTTGCCTATTCTGAGATTTTTCTCTATAGAATCTGTAATTCTGAACCAATCGCTTTGAAATTTGGAACATTCATAGTATATAGTATGCCTAATCGATGGATGCTATCAGCAATTTTTCATCTCCATTATTTGTATGAGTTTTCGACTCCCCGCTTCCGGCTCCGCTTCCGGACTATATTTTTAAATCTTTAATATCCTGTAAAATATTCTTCAGATCCAGATTTGTTTCCAGAATCCGTAATCTACATGAATTAAACTATATAATTTCATGCCAAACTCAAAATAATTGGTATCAAAAAAATTATTTTTTTTTATCATGGCTCACTTTTTGCTTTGAGTTCAGGATTTTGCCTATTCTGAGATTTTTCCCTATAGAATCTGTAATTCTAGACCAATCGCTTTGAAATTTGGGACATTTATAGTATATAGTATGCCTAATCGATTGATGCTATCAGCAATTTCTTATCTCCATTATTTGTATTAGTTTTTGACTCCCCGCTTCCGGCTCCGCTTTCGGACTATATTTTTAAATCTTTAATATCTTGGAAAATATTATTCAGATCCAAATTTGTTTCCTGAATTCGTAATCTACATGAACTAAACTATATAATTTCATGCCAAACTTAAGATAATTGGGATCAAAAAAATTTAATATATTTATCATGGCTCACTCTTCGCTTTGAGTTCAGGATTTTGCCTATTCTGAGATTTTTCTCTATAGAATCTGTAATTCTGAACCAATCGCTTTGAAATTCAGGACATTTATAGTATATAGTATGCCTAATCGATTGATGCTATCAGCAATTTTCTATCTCCATCATTTGTAGGAGTTTTTGACTCCCCGCTTCCGGCTCCGCTTCCGGACTATATTTTTAAATCTTTAATATCTTGGAAAATATTCTCCAGATCCAAATTTGTTTCCTGAATTCGTAATCTACATGAATTAAACTATATAATTTCATGCCAAACTCAAAATAATTGGGATCAAAAAAATTTAATTTTTTTATCATGGCTCACTCTTCGCTTTGAGTTCAGGATTTTGCCTATTCTGAGATTTTTCTCCATAGAATCTGTAATTCTGAGCCAATCGCTTTGAAATTTGGAACATTTATAGTATATAGTATGCCCAATCGATTGATGCTATCAGCAATCTTTTATCTCCATTATTTGTATGAGTTTTTGACTCCCCGCTTCCGGCTCCGCTTCCGGACTATATTTTTAAATCTTTAATATCTTGGAAAATATTCTCCAGATCCAAATTTGTTTCCTGAATTCGTAATCTACATGAACTAAACTATATAATTTCATGCCAAACTCAAAATAATTTGGATCAAAAAAATTTAATTTTTTTATCATGGCTCACTCTTCGCTTTGAGTTCAGGATTCTGCCTATTCTGAGATTTTTCTTTATAGAATCTGTATTTCTGAACCAATCGCTTTGAAATTTGAAACATTTATAGTATATAGTATGCCTAATCGATTGACGCTATCAGCAATTTTTTATCTCCATCATTCGTATGAGTTTTTGACTCCCCGCTTCCGGCTCCGCTTCCGGACTATATTTTTAAATCTTTAATATCTTGGACAATATTCTTCAGATCCAAATTTGTTTCCTGAACTCGTAATCAACATGAATTAAACTATATAATTTCATGCCAAACTCAAAATAATTGGGATCAAGAAATTTTTTTTTTTTTATCATGGCTCACTCTTCGCTTTGAGTTCAGGATTTTGCCTATTCTGAGATTTTTCTCTATAGAATCTGTAATTCGGAACCAATCGCTTTGAAATTTGTAACATTTATAGGATATAGTATGCCTAATCGATTGATGCTATCAGCAATTTTTTATCTCCATTATTTGTATGAGTTTTTGACTCCCCGCTTCCGGCTCCGCTTCCGGACTATATTTTTAAATCTTTAATATCTTGGAAAATATTCTTCAGATCCAAATTTGTTCCCTGAATTCGTTATCTTCATGAATTAAACTATATAATTTCATGCCAAACTCAAAATAATTGGGATCAAGAAAATTTATTTCTTTTATCATGGCTCACTCTTCGCTTTGAGTTCAGGATTTTGCCTATTCTGAGATTTTTCTCTATAGAATCTGTAATTCTGAACCAATCGCCTTGAAATTTGGAACATTTATAGTATATAGTATGCCTAATCGATTGATGCTATCAGCAATTTTTTATTCCCATTATTTGTATGAGTTTTTGACTCCCCGCTTCCGACTCCGCTTCCGGACTATATTTTTAAATCTTTAATATCTTGGAAAATATTCTTCAGATCCAAATTTGTTTCCTGAATTCGTAATCTACATGAATTAAACTATATAATTTCATGCCAAACTCAAAATAATTGGGATCAAAAAAATTTAATTTTTTTATCATGGCTCACTCTTCGCTTTGAGTTCAGGATTTTGCCTATTCTGAGATTTTTCTCCATAGAATCTGTAATTCTGAGCCAATCGCTTTGAAATTTGGAACATTTATAGTATATAGTATGCTCAATCGATTGACGCTATCAGCAATCTTTTATCTCCATTATTTGTATGAGTTTTTGACTCCCCGCTTCCGGCTCCGCTTCCGGACTATATTTTTAAATCTTTAATATCTTGGAAAATATTCTTCAGATCCAAATTTGTTTCCTGAATTCGTTATCTACATGAATTAAACTATATTATTTCATGCCAAACTCAAAATAATTAGGATCAAGAAATTTTTTTTTTTTTATCATGGCTCACTCTTCGCTTTGAGTTCAGGATTTTGCCTATTCTGAGATTTTTCTCTATAGAATCTGTAATTCTGAACCAATCGCTTTGAAATTTGGAACATTTATTGTATATAGTATGCCTAATCGATTGATGCTATCGGCAATTTTTTATCTTGATTATTTGTATGAGTTTTTGACTCCCCGCTTCCGGCTCCGCTTCCGGACTATATTTTTAAATCTTTAATATCTTGGAAAATATTCTTCAGATCCAAATTTGTTTCCTAAATTCGTAATCTACATGAATTAAACTATATAATTTCATGCCAAATTCAAAATAATTGGGATCAAAAAAATTTAATTTTTTTATCATGGCTCACTCTTCGCTTTGAGTTCAGGATTTTGCCTATTCTGGGATTTTTTTCTATAGAATCTGTAATTCTGAACCAATCGCTTTGAAATTTGGAAAATTCATAGTAAATAGTATGCCTAATTGATTGATGCTATCAGCAATCCTTCATCTCCATTATTTGTATGAGTTTTTGACTCCCCGCTTCCGGCTCCGCTTCCGGACTATATTTTTAAATCTTTAATATCTTGGAAAATATTCTTCAGATCCAAATTTGTTTCCTGAATTCGTAATCTACATGAATTAAACTATATAATTTCATGCCAAACTCAAAATAATTGGGATCAAAGAAATTTTTTTTTTTTATCATGGCTCACTCTTCGCTTTGAGTTCAGGATTTTGCCTATTCTGAGATTTTTCTCTATAGATTCTGTAATTCTGAACCAATCGCTTTGAAATTTGGAACATTTATAGTATATAGTATGCCTAATCGATTGATGAAATCAGCAATTCTTCACCTCCATTATTTGTATGAGTTTTTGACTCCCCGCTTCCGGTTCCGCTTCCGGACTATATTTTTAAATCTTAAATATCTTGGAAAATATATAGGATTTTGCCTATTCTGAGATTTTTCTCTATAGAATCTGTAATTCTGAACCAATCGCTTTGAAATTTGTAACATCCATAGTATATAGTATGCCTAATCGATTGATGCTATCAGCAATTTGTTATCTCCATTATTTGCATTAGTTTTTGACTCCCCGCTTCCGGCTCCGCTTCCGGACTATATTTTTAAATCTTTAATATCTTGGAAAATATTCTTCAGATCCAAATTTGTTTCCTGAATTCGTAATCTACATGAATTGAACTATATACTTTAATGCCAAACTCAAAATAATTGGGATCAAAAAAATTTTATTTTTTTTATCATCGCTCACTCTTCGCTTTGAGTTCAGGATTTTGCCTATTCTGAGATTTTACTCTATAGAATCTGTAATTCTAAACCAATCGCTTTGAAATTTGGAGCATTTATAGTATATAGTATGCCTAATTGATTGATGCTATCAGCAATTTTTTATCTCCATCATTTGTATGAGTTTTTGACTCCCCGCTTCCGGCTCCGCTTTCGGACTATATTTTTAAATCTTTAATATCCTGGAAAATATTCTTCAGATACAAATTTGTTCCCTGAATTCGTAATCTACATGAATTGAACTATATAATTTCATGCCAAATTCAAAATAATTGGGATCAAAAAAATTTAATTTTTTTATCATGGCTCACTCTTCGCTTTGAGTTCAGGATTTTGCCTATTCTGAGATTTTTCTCTATAGAATCTGTAATTCTGAACCAATCGCTTCGAAATTTTGGTCATTTATAGTATATAGTATGCTCAATCGATTGATGCTATCAGCAATTCTTTATCCCCATTATTTGTATGAGTTTTTGACTCCCCGCTTCCAGCTCCGCTTCCGGACTATATTTTCAAATCTTTAATATCCTGGAAAATATTCTACAGATCCAAATTTGTTTCCTGAATCCGTAATCTACATGAATTAAACTATATAATTTCATGCCAAACTCAGAATAATTGGAATCAAAAAAATTTAATTTTTTTTATCATGGCTCACTCTCCGCTTTGAGTTCAGGATTTTGCCTATTCTGAGATTTTTCTCTATAGAATCTGTAATTCTGAACCAATCGCTTTGAAATTTGAAACATTTATAGTATATAGTATGTCTAATCGATTGATGCTATCGGCAATTTTTTATCTTAATTATTTGTATGAGTTTTTGACTCCCCGCTTCCGGACTATATTTTTAAATCTTTAATATCTTGGAAAATATTCTTCAGATCCAAATTTGTTTCCTGAATTCGTAATCTACATGAATTAAACTATATAATTTCATGCCAAATTCAAAATAATTGGGATCAAAAAAATTGAATTTTTTTATCATGGCTCACTCTTCGCTTTGAGTTCAGGATTTTGCCTATTCTGAGATTTTTCTCTATAGAATCTATAATTCTAAACCAATCGCTTTGAAATTCAGAAAATTCATAGTAAATAGTATGCCTAATTGATTGATGCTATCAGCAATCCTTCATCTCCATTATTTGTATGAGTTTTTGACTCCCCGCTTCCGGCTCCGCTTCAGGACTATATTTTTAAATCTTAAATATCTTGGAAAATATCCTTCAGATCCAAATTTGTTTCCTGAATTCGTAATCTACATGAATTAAACTATATAATTTCATGCCGAACACAAAATAATTGGGAACAAAAAAATTTAATTTTTTTTATCATGGCTTACTCTTCGCTTTGAGTTCAGGATTTTGCCTATTCTGAGATTTTTCTCTATAGAATCTGTAATTCTGAACCAATCGCTTCGAAATTTGTAACATCCATAGTATATAGTATGCCTAATCGATTGATGCTATCAGCAATTTTCTATCTCCATTATTTGCATGAGTTTTTGACTCCCCGCTTCTAGCTCCGCTTCCGGACTATATTTTTAAATCTTTAATATCTTGGAAAATATTCTTCAGATCCAAATTTGTTAACTGAATTCGTAATCTACATGAATTGAACTATATAATTTAATGCCAAACTCAAAATAATTGGGATCAAAAAAATTTTATTTTTTTTATCATGGCTTACTCTTCGCTTTGAGTTCAGGATTTTGCCTATTCTGAGATTTTTCTCTATAGAATCTGTAATTCTGAACCAATCGCTTTGAAATTTGAAACATTTATGGTATATAGTATGCCTAATCGATTGATGCTATCGGCAATTTTTTATCTCAATTATTTGTATGAGTTTTTGACTCCCCGCTTCCGGCTCCGCTTCCGGACTATATTTTTAAATCTTTAATATCTTGGAAAATATTCTTCAGATCCAAATTTGTTTCCTGAATTCGTAATCTACATGAATTGAACTATATAATTTCATGCCAAATTCAAAATAATTGGGATCAAAAAAATTTAATTTTTTTATCATGGCTCACTCTTCGCTTTGAGTTCAGGATTTTGCCTATTCTGAGATTTTTCTCTATAGAATCTGTAATTCTAAGCCAATCGCTTTGAAATTCAGGACATTTATAGTATATAGTATGCCTAATCGATTGATGCTATCAGCAATTTTTTATCTCCATTATTTGTATGAGTTTTTGACTCCCCGCTTCCGGCTCCGCTTCCGGACTATATTTTTAAATCTTTAATATCTTGGGAAATATTCTTCAGATCCAAATTTGTTTCCTGAATTCGTAATCTACATGAATTAAACTATATAATTTATTGCCAAACTCAAAATAATTGGGATCAAAAAAATTTAATTTTTTTATCATGGCTCACTCTTTGCTTTGAGTTCAGGATTTTGCCTATTCTGAGATTTTTCTCTATAGAATCTGTAATTCTGAACAAATCGCTCTGAAATTTGGAACATTTATAGTATATAGTATGCCTAATCGATTGATTCTATCAGAAATTCTTTATCTCCATTATTTGTATGAGTTTTTGACTCCCCGCTTCCGGCTCCGCTTCCGGACTATATTTTTAAATCTTTAATATCTTGGAAAATATTCTTCAGATCCAAATTTGTTTCCTGAATTCGTAATCTACATGAATTAAACTATATAATTTCATGCCAAACTCAAAATAATTGGGATCAAGAAAATTTTTTTTTTTTATCATGGCTCACTCTTCGCTTTGAGTTCAGGATTTTGCCTATTCTGAGATTTTTCTCTATAGAATCTGTAATTCTGAACCAATCGCTTTGAAATTTGGAACATTCATAGTATATAGTATGTCTAATCGATTGATGCTATCAGCAATTTTTTATCTCCATTATTTGTATGAGTTTTTGACTCCCCGCTTCCGGCTCCGCTTCCGGACTATATTCTTAAATCTTTAATATCTTGGAAAATATTCTTCAGATCCAAATTTGTTTCCTGAATTCGCAATCTACATGAATTAAACTAAATAATTTAATGCCAAACTCAAAATAATTGGGGTCAAAAAAATTCAATTTTTTTTATCATGTCTCACTTTTCGCTTTGAGTTCAGGATTTTGCCTATTCTGAGATTTTTTTCTATAGAATCTGTAATTCTGAACCAATCGCTTTGAAATTTGGAACATTCATAGTATATAGTATGCCTAATCGATTGATGCTATCAGCAATTCTTGTCTCCAATATTTGTATGAGTTTTTGACTCCCCGCTTCCGGCTCCGCTTCCGGACTATATTGTTAAATCTTCAATATCTTGGAAAATATCTTTCAGATCCAAATTTGTTTCCTGAATTCGTAATCTACATGAATTAAACTATATAATTCCATTCCAAACTCAAAATAATTAGGATCAAAAAAATTTAAGTTTTTTTATCATGGCTCACTCTTCGCTTTGAGTTCAGGATTTTGCCTATTCTGAGATTTTTTTCTATAGAATCTGTAATTCTGAACCAATCACTCCGGACTAAATTTTTAAATCTTTAATATCTTGGAAAATATTCTTCAGATCCAAATTTGTTTCCTGAATTCGTAATCTACATGAATTAAACTATGTAATTTCATGCCAAACTCAAAATAATTGGGATCAAAAAAATTCAATTTTTTTTATCATGGCTCACTCTTCGCTTTGAGTTCAGGATTTTGCCTATTCTGAGTTTTTCCTCTATAGAATCTGTAATTCTGAACTAATCGCTTTGGAATTTGGGACATTTATAGTATATAGTATGCCTAATCGATTAATGCTATCAGCAATTTTTCATCTCCATTATTTGTATGAGTTTTTGACTCCCCGCTTCCGGCTCCGCTTCCGGACCATATTTTTAAATCTTTAATATCTTGGGAAATATTTTTCAGATCCAAATTTGTTTCCTGAATTCGTAGTCCACATGAATTAAACTATATAATTTCATGCCAAACTCAGAATAATTGGGATCAAAAAAGTTTAATTTTTTTTATCATGTCTCACTCTTCGCTTTGAGTTCAGGATTTTGCCTATTCTGAGATTTTTCTCTATAGAATCTGTAATTCTGAACCAATCGCTTTGAAATTTGGAACATTTATAGTATATAGTATGCCTAATCGATTGATGCTATCAGCAATTCTTGTCTCCAATATTTGTATGAGTTTTTGACTCCCCGCTTCCGGCTCCGCTTCCGGACTATATTGTTAAATCTTCAATATCTTGGAAAATATCTTTCAGATCCAAATTTGTTTCCTGAATTCGTAATCTACATGAATTAAACTATATAATTCCATTCCAAACTCAAAATAATTAGGATCAAAAAAATTTAAGTTTTTTTATCATGGCTCACTCTTCGCTTTGAGTTCAGGATTTTGCCTATTCTGAGATTTTTTTCTATAGAATCTGTAATTCTGAACCAATCACTCCGGACTAAATTTTTAAATCTTTAATATCTTGGAAAATATTCTTCAGATCCAAATTTGTTTCCTGAATTCGTAATCTACATGAATTAAACTATGTAATTTCATGCCAAACTCAAAATAATTGGGATCAAAAAAATTCAATTTTTTTTATCATGGCTCACTCTTCGCTTTGAGTTCAGGATTTTGCCTATTCTGAGATTTTTCTCCATAGAATCTGTAATTCTGAACCAATCGCTTTGAAATTTGGAACATTTATAGTATATAGTATGCCTAATCGATTGATGCTATCAGCAATTTTTTATCTCCATTATTTGTATGAGTTTTTGACTCCTCGCTTCCGGCTCCGCTTCCGGACTATATTTTTAAATCTTCAATATCTTGGAAAATATTCTTCAGATCCAAATTTGTTTTCTAAATTCGTAATCTACATGAATTAAACTATATAATTTCATGCCAAACTCAGAATAATTGGGATCAAAAAAATTCAATTTTTTTTATCATGGCTCACTCTTCGCTTTGAGTTCAGGATTCTGCCTATTCTGAGATTTTTCTCTATAGAATCTGTAATTCTAGATCAATCGCTTTGAAATTTAGAACATTTATAGTATATAGTATGCCTAATCGATTGATGCTATCAGCAATTCTTTATCTCCATTATTTGTATGAGTTTTTGACTCCCCGCTTCCGGCTCCGCTTCCGGACTATATTTTTAAATCTTTAATATCTTGGAAAATATTCTTCAGATCCAAATTTGTTTCCTGAATTCGTAATCTACATGAATTAAACTAAATAATTTCATGCCAAACTCAAAATAATTGGGATCAAAAAAATTTAATTTTTTTTATCATGGCTCACTCTTCGCTTTGAGTTCAGGATTTTGCCAATTCTGAGATTTTTCTCTATAGAATCTGTAATTCTGAACCAATCGCTTTGAAATCTGGAACATTCATAGTATATAGTATGTCTAATCGATTGATGCTATCAGCAATTCTTTATCTCCATTATTTGTATGAGTTTTTGACTCCCTGCTTCCGGCTCCGCTTCCGGACTATATTTTTAAATCTTTAATATCTTGGAAAATATTCTTCAGATCCAAATTTGTTTCCTGAATTCGTAATCTACATGAATTAAACTAAATAATTTCATGCCAAACTCAAAATAATTGGGATCAAAAAAATTTAATTTTTTTTATCATGGCTCACTCTTCGCTTTGAGTTCAGGATTTTGCCTATTCTGAGATTTTTCTCTATAGAATCTGTAATTCTGAACCAATCGCTTTGAAATTTGTAACATTTATAGTATATAGTATGCCTAATCGATTGATGCTATCAGCATTTTTTTATCTCCATTATTTGTATGAGTTTTCGACTCCCCGCTTCCGGCTCCGCTTCCGGACTATATTTTTAAATCTTTAATATCTTGGAAAATATCCTTCAGATCCAAATTTGTTTCCTGAATTCGTAATCTACATGAATTAAACTAAATAATTTAATGCCAAACTCAAAATAATTGGGGTCAAAAAAATTCAATTTTTTTTATCATGTCTCACTCTTCGCTTTGAGTTCAGGATTTTGCCTATTCTGAGATTTTTCTCTATAGAATCTGTAATTCTAGACCAATCGCTTTGAAAATTTGAACATTTATAGTTTATAGTATGCCTAATCGATTGATGCTATCAGCAATTTTTTATCTCCATTATTTGTATGAGTTTTTGACTCCCCGCTTCCGGCTCCGCTTCCGGACTATATTTTTAAATCTTCAATATCTTGGAAAATATTCTTCAGATCCAAATTTGTTTTCTTAATTCGTAATCTGCATGAATTAAACTATATAATTTCATGCCAAACTCAGAATAATTGGGATCAAAAAAATTCAATTTTTTTTATCATGGCTCACTCTTCGCTTTGAGTTCAGGATTTTGCCTATTCTGAGATTTTTCTCTATAGAATCTGTAATTCTGAACCAATCGCTTTGAAATTTGGAACATTTATTGTATATAGTATGCCTAATCGATTGATGCTATCAGAAATTTTTTATCTCCATTATTTGTATGAGTTTTCGACTCCCCGCTTCCGGCTCCGCTTCCGGACTATATTTTTAAATCTTTAATATCTTGGAAAATATCCTTCAGATTGAAATTTGTTTTCTAGATTCGTAATCTACATGAAATAAACTATATAATTTCATGCCTAACTCAAAATAATTGGGATCAAAAAAACTTGATTTTTTTTATCATGGCTCACTCTTTGCTTTGAGTTCCGGATTTTGCCTATTCTGAGATTTTTCCCTATAGAATCTGTAATTCTAGACCAATCGCTTTGAAATTTGTAACATTTATAGTATATAGTATGCCTAATCGATTGATGCTATCAGCAATTTTTTATCTCCATTATTTGTATGAGTTTTCGACTTCCCGCTTCCGGCTCCGCTTCCGGACTATATTTTTAAATCTTTAATATCTTGGAAAATATCCTTCAGGTCCAAATTTGTTTTCTTGATTCGTAATCTACATGAATTAAACAATATAATTTCATGCCAAACTCAAAATAATTGGGATCAAAAACATTTGATTTTTTTTATCATGGCTCACTCTTTGCTTTGAGTTCCGGATTTTGCCTATTCTGAGATTTTTCCCTATAGAATCTGTAATTCTAGACCAATCGCTTTGAAATTTGGAACATTTATAGTATATAGTATGCCCAATCGATTGATGCTATCAGCAATTCTTTATCTCTATTATTTGTATGAGTTTTTGACCCCCCGCTTCCGGCTCCGCTTCCGGACTATATTTTCAAATCTTTAATATCTTGGAAAATATTCTTCAGATCCAAATTTGTTTCCTGATTTCGTAATCTACATGAATTAAACTAAATAATTTCATGCCAAACTCAAAATAATTGGGATCAGAAAAATTTAATTTTTTTTATCATGGCTCACTCTTTGCTTTGAGTTCAGGATTTTGCCTATTCTGAGATTCTTCTCTATAGAATCTGTAATTCTAGACCAATCGTTCCAAAATTTGAACATTCATAGAATATAGTATACCTGATCGATAGATGCTATCAGCAATTTTTTATCTCTATTATTTGTATGAGTTATTGACTCCCCGCTTCCGGCTCCGCTTCCGGGATGCATTTTTAAATTACCGATATCCTGGAAAATATCCTCCAGATCCAATTTTGTTCCCAAAATTCGTAATCTACATGAATGAAACCATATAATTCCATGCCAAACTCAAAATAATTGGGATCAAAAAATTTAATCCTTTTTATCAGAGCTCACTCTTCGCTTTAAATTCAGGATTTGCCTATTCTGAGAATTTTTTCTATAGAATCTGTAATTCTGGACCAATCGCTTCAAAATTTGGGACATTCATAGTATATAGTATGCCTGATCGATAGATGCTATCAGCAATTTTTATTCCTATTATTTGTATGAGTTATTGACTCCCCGCTTCCGGCTCCGCTTCCAGAAAGGATTTTTAAATTCTCGATATCTTGGAAAATATCTCCCAGATCCAATTTTGTCTCCAAGATTCGTAATCTACATGAATCAAACCATATAATTCCATGCCAAACTCAAAATAATTGGGATCAAAAAATTTAATTCTTTTTATCAGAGCTCACTCTTCGCTTTGAATTCAGGATTTTGCCTATTCTGAGATTCTTCTCTATAGAATCTGTAATTTTAGACCAATCGCTTCAAAATTTGAACATTCATAGAATATAGTATGCCTGATCGATAGATGCTATCAGCAATTTTTTATCTCTATTATTTGTATGAGTTATTGACTCCCCGCTTCCGGTTCCGCTTCCGTGATGGATTTTAAAATTTTCGATATCTTGGAAAATATCCTCCAGATCCAATTTTGTTCCCAAGATTCGTAATCTACATGAATCAAACCACATAATTCCATGCCAAACTCAAAATAATTGGGATCAAAAAATCTAATTCTTTTTATCAGAGCTCACTCTTCGCTTTAAATTCAGGATTTTGCCTATTCTGAGATTCTTTCCTATAGAATCTGTAACTCTAGACCAATCGCTTCGTGTTTTGGAAAATTTATAGTATATAGTATGCCTGATCGATAGATGCTATCAGAAATTTTTTATCTCTATTATTTGTATGAGTTATTGACTCCCAGCTTCCGGCTCCGCTTCCGGGATGGATTTTTAAATTTTCGATATCTTGGAAAATATCCTCCAGATCCAATTTTGCTTTCTAGATTCGTAGTCTACATGAATGAAACTATATAATTTCATGCCAAACTCAAAATATTCGGGATCAAAGAATTTAATTTTTCTTATCAATTCTCACTCTTCGCTATGAACTCAGGATTTTGCCTATTCTGAGATTGTCCTCTATAGAATCTGTAATTGTGGTCCCATTGCTTTTAAATTTGAAACATTGATAGCATATAGTATGCCTGATCGATCGCTGCTATCAGCAATTTGGTATCTCCATTATTTATATGAATTTTTGATTCTCCGCTTCCGGCTCCGCTTTCGGGTTGGATTTTCAAATTTTCGATATCTTGGAAAATATCGTCCAGATTCAATTTTGTTTTCAAGATTCGTAATCTACATAAATAAAACTATATAATTTAATGTTAAACTTGAAATAATTGGGATCAAAGAATTTTTTTTTTTTTATCAAGTCTCACTTTTTGCTATGCATTCAGGATTTGGCCTATTCTGAGATTCTTCTCTATAGAATCTATAATTGTTGTTCAATCTCTTTGAAATTTGGAACACAAATAGAATATAGTATGCCTAATCGATAATTGCTATCGAAATTCTGGTTTCCTCATTATTTTCATGACTTTATCAGTCCCCGCTTTCACCTCCGCTTCCGCTCAAAATTTTCAAATTGTTGTTATCTCGAAAGTTAACTATCTAAATCAATTTCTCTTTAAAAAATTCGTAATCTACATGTATAAAACTATATGATTTCATGCCAAACTCAAAATATTCTGGTTTGAAAATTTTATCAATATTTCTCTATGGTTTCACCTTGTCATCTATTTCAGATTATTCTTTTTCTCAGATATTCTCCTATAAAATCTGTACTTGTTGTTCAATCGCTTTGAAATTTGGAACACAAATAGTATATAGTAAGCCTAATCGATTATTGCTATTGAAATCTAGGTTTCTAAATTATTCTCATAACTTTTTCAGTCCCCGCTTCCACCACCGCTTCCGCTCAAAGAAATGAAAAAAATGGAAGACTATTTTCGCAATTCACACTTTCCATACTATATATTGATACCAAAAATATGTGAGAAATGCCAAAATTTTATTTTGATGGAAAACTAACAAATAATTGGTCAAAATGTCCTGCACCCACAATTATCTAATCACAAATTCATATAAAGTATAATTACATTGATTGCAAAAATTATTACAATTCTAATGATTGTGTGACATCACAGTTTTATTCAACAGAGGAGTGCATTCAGTTTGTTACCATGCACAAGATAACACTTTTTTAAAAAAACTATTATAAATCTGTTCAAATTGTCTTCTAAACAGATCGCATTATATTTCAGGGTGGATAAAAGTTAAAAATAAAATGCTTGTGGTAGTGGTAGTGGTAGTGATAACAACAGGAACGTCTGATTGAGCCGCAGCACAAAATTTACTAGAAAATGGATTTACCATTGAGGTTTTTGAATAAAATAAAGAACTTATATATATATATATATATATATATATATATATATATATATATATATATATATATATATATATATATATATATATATATATATATATATCTGCATGTATTCTGATTTACGGTGAGTAATTTGAAATCTATAATATGAAAAATTCAACGATCGTAGATTCGGACAAAAAGTCAGTATGATTTTCACAGGTTCTTCACGAAAACTGACAACTGGGTACCGCACCCCACTGCTTGAAAAATATCAATCAACTATCATTGTGCACTGAAATTGTGACTGTCACACCCGATAATCATACCTTATCATAAATTAATTCACTTGAATTTTTGTAGCTGTGATACAGTTTTTAAGCTATGATTAATTATTTTATACCTCGATCTTTTGTATTCAAGTAAGGATAAAGCTATTGATCAATTAATTAATGTTTATTTGATTTAAAATACAAAAATGATAATTGTGTAGTTTCCATAGCGTTTAATTGTAACATATACAAATTAGAAAACTTAATTGGGAATTGAAATGGACGTTTATTGAAGTAGAGCGGAAATACAGGTCTGGAATTTGAAAATTTGATTTTTTGAACCAATAACCAAACCACATTGTACTAGAAAAGTTACGTTACGTTATTAAAAAAACAATTCTATAAATGAATCTATTCCTGATTTGGAATCATCTAGAGGCTGATCATATTCGCATTTATAATTTTAGAATTATGAGTTTGTTGAATGATCCTATGTTATTTTAGCACCAATACCCACTGCCGTGAATTGATCCCCTCTACTGCTTTGTGTTAGTGTATATCAAGAAACAATGACCGTAATAGCGGTTTGATAAAAATTAATCGTAACACGTCGAGCTTATTCAGAGCAGGCGGAGCCCGCTTATTATAAAAGCCACTGTCACACAAAGCAGTAGTGGGGATAAATTCGTCGGCATGGGTATTCGACGGTGCAGTACGCACTCGTTCTTTCTAGCTCATCTTTTGCCGAAAAATTCCAGAGTCACGTGCTCGTCTTCTGGAAATTAGGAGCAATTTTATTTTAGATGAATGCGTAACTTCATTTGACACTGTTGAGAATCCAAAATAATGAATTTTATAGTATCCAGACTTAAGAATCTTTATGAATTTTATTATCATTACTTTTTTTTGTTCTTCTATTACTATTTTTTTTTTTTTTGTCTCAATTCTAGATTTTTTGAGTCATCATTCCGAGTCAGTAAAAATTCAGTAAAAATCCTTCAGAATGCTGTCCAACAGCCGGGCATCACTCTTCTTACAGAAAATGGTATTTTCCTGTATTTCTTTATATTATAAAAATAAATCTCCTTGTTAAGAATTCAAATTATTTAATTGTAAGGGAAGCATTGCATCCCTTTAAATGTTTCTAAAAATGTTTGTAATAATTGTTTTGTCAAATTGGTCACTATTAATATTACATTGTATATATTATTGTAACGTGCGAGAGTGAAGAGGCTTGTAAAGATGACTTTGTATGGGCGGAACCTTTTGTCCTCTTTGCGTCAAGCCGCGCCGCATCACATCACCCCTCTCAATGGAAGCCTCCAACAATATTCCAGAATGTGGTAGAGCTTTCGAGAAATAGATATTTCTATATATAAGGGCAAGTGTAATGAGGAATCGAAAACAGTGAATATCAAAAGTGAAGTGAACAGTGTATATAAATAGTGAAATATAAATATCTGCAACTTTATTTTAGTTAGTATTAAGTGATAAATAAATAATATAGTGTTGATAGTGATATTTAGAAGAACAGAACTTTTATTTCATCTTAAATGATTAAATAGTGACTTTTATTTTGATTATAAATAGTTCCTCAAGCAATAAACATTACATTATATATATTGTATGTATTGTATACATTGTTCATATTGTATATTTTGAAAATGTTGTATAATATTGTATATTTTGTATGTTGTACATTTTGTATATATTCTATATATCGTATATATTGTATACAGGGTGTAACAGCGAAACGACCTACTTCGAATAACTTCTATGTAATTGAAGATACAATAAAATACTATAAAACAGCCTTATGCAGGACCAAGGGCGATACCCAACAATGGAAGAAAATATATTTTTAAATCAGTGGCTCTCAAGCTACAACACAAAGTTATATTTTTTCGAATAAGATACTATATATTTTTTAGTCCGTTTCGATAAGATATTTTTTTCTAAATTCAATCATGTATTCGTTTTGTATCCTCACATCATGAAAATATTGAGTAAAATGCGATTGAAATTTAAATAAATTTCATTTCCATAGCTATTTTTCAGTAGGCTATGAACCATTGAGCAACATAAATGCATTAAATAATTTGTTGATAGCTTCATGAATAGTTTTCTAGCTGATTTCCTTTACTTTCTAAACATAGTTCAAATCTTTTCATTAACTGATTCAAAAGTAGCGTTAATAATTTCTTCGGATGTTAAAGTAGCACACACATCTCTTACGCGATCCATCAAAATTTCTTTTGTTGTTACTGTTGTAAAGTACACTTTATAGCAATTTGCAACAATAGGAGTTATTAAATAATTCAAATTGACAGATAATAGATTCTGTTTTCCATAGCCAACCGCATTTCTCTATATATTTTTGTCATGAAAGGATATGAAATGAGTACATGGTTGAATTCAGAAGTAAATAGTCCAATTTGATCGATCTAAAAAACTATGGCATCTTATTTGAAGGAAAGTAGGTTGAGGAGCACTAGTTGAAAAAAATTTTTTTCAATATATGGTTGCTCTTCTTTGTTCCGCAGGAGATTGTCTGATAGTATTTTATTGTATCTTCAATAACACAGAAGTTATTCGAAGTAGCTCGTTTCGCTGTTACGTCCTGTACATTGTATATATTATAGTTATAGTATATATTGTATGTATTTTATATACTGTATATATTGCATATATTGTTTAAATTGTAAATATCGTCCATTCTAAATATTTTGCGTATATTATATATTTTGTATTCATTCTATATATTGTATATACAGTATATATCTGTGTTTGTTTCTGAAAGTGTTTGTGATAATTGTTTTGTTAAATTTGTTACTATTAATATTATTTTTTATATATTGTATATATATATATATATATATATATATATATATATATATATATATATATATATATATATATATATATATATTGTATATATTGTATAATTTGTATATATCGTATATTCTGTGTATATTGAATGTATACTATTATGCATCATTTTATTTGTCGTTCGAATGTATCAGAGTATTTTTGTTAACACCCTGTATTCTTTTATCATAAGAATAAATCAACTTGTTAAGAATATCCGTTGTTTCATTCAAATTTATTACCTATTCTTGCTTACAGATTAGTTCCAAGAATAGCCACTAGGGGGCGCTTAGAATTGATGCGATAGTTAGTTAAAATCAAGCAAAATCTGTCAAATTTGTATCCGGACAACATGATTCGTAGGAGCAATTTCTACCAATTAAATTTTTTCCCGCCAAAAATTAATTGGTACTAATTAATGAATATTTTTTTTATTCGAATGTGGCGCCTCCTGGTGGTGGTCTTGGGACTTGCATGAAAAAGTGCGATGCCAAGCGGAATTTCATCTGAATCTGTCAAATTTGTATCCGGGGAACATGAATCGCAGGAGCAAATTCAGCCAATTAATTTTTGGCGGGAAAAAAATTAATTGACTGAATCTCCTCCTACAATTCATGTTCCCCGGATACAAGTTTGACAGATTTCGATGAATTTTTGCTTAGCATCGCACATTTTTTCAGCCTACAGTGGCGCCCCCTGGTGGTCATTTTCAGAACCAACCTGAAAAAGATGCTATACTAAGCGGAAATTTCTCAAAATCTGTCAAAACTGTATCCGGAGAACATGAATTGTAAGAGCAAAATCAACCAATTAATTTTTGGCGGGAAAAAATTAATGGGCTGAATTTGCTCCTGCAATTCATGTTCCCCGGATACAAATTTGACAGATTCCGATGGAATTTTGCTTAGCATCGCGCATTTTTCTGGCTCACAGTAGCGCCCTCTGGTGGTCATTTTTAGAACTAACCTGAAAAAGATGCGATTCTAAGCAAATTTCTTTCAAAATCTGTCAAATTTGTATCCGGGGAACATGAAATGCAGGAGCAAATTCAGCCAATTATTTTTTGGCGAGAAAAAAAAATAATTGGCTGAATTTGCTCCTGCAATTCATGTTTCCCGGATACAAATTTGACGGATTTCAATGAATTTTTGCTTAGCATCGCACATTTTTCAGCCTACAGTAGCGCCCCCTGTGGTCAATTCTAGAACTATTATCCTTATTTTTATTCAAGTTTTTATAGCATTTATACTTACCTCCATTATTTTTACCTGTAAACAAAGGGTGAAGGATAATATTCATAGAATAAAAACATAGAATGACATTTTTGATAATTTTATTCATAGTTTTATGTAATTTACAGATTCATATTGATATAATTGTATTTATTGATTTACCAGATAAAGAAATACATTAATAAATCCACATCTATGATAACCTCTTGAATCGATCCTGTAGATTACAAATATTTTTTGTGAAGCATAGATTTGTAATCCATAGGCTCAAATTGATTAACACAAGCAAACAAATGATAGAAAAATTAACTTATTGTACATTTTGTATGTATTGGATATATCCTACATATTGTATGTATTGTATATATCATACATATTGCATATATAATATATATTATATATTGTATATATTGTATGTATAGTATATATTGTATATATTGTATACATTGTACATATTGTTTACATTGTATATATTGTGGAATATATTCTATTTTACATTATATCATAGTCATCATCCTACGTTATCGTATCAAGATCAATCTACCCTACAATTCTTGAATTTGATTGAAGCGACCATCCAACATTTGAATTTGATTTTCTCAGGTATTTGTGAGCGTATCAACATAAAAATTACAGATACAGTAGATAAAATGTGTGAAAAGTAACAAAAAAATTTTCGATTTTTTTTAGTGTCGTAAAATTGCATATGAAAAAATGGATTTTCTTTAATTGACGTCCTACGGTTATGAAACCTATACCATTAGATACTACGTATATGGTTTTACAGGGGTAATATCAGGGGACGAAGAATTTTCTTATTTTTGCGAAATTCCTTCAAATACTCGAGATATCGAGGTTTGAAGTTTTTACTTTTGGAATTTACCAAAAAAAGTGACAATGCTCTATTTTTCACCCTAAATCATCCTCTAAAAATTTAAAATGTTTCTATATCTATGCAAATTCACGCGTAGAATCCAAATCTGCAAACAGAATTCAAATATCTCAACACGTTTCCGAAATATTCCCAAATAATGGTTTTGAACGTCCAAAATCAAAGTTTGGCAAATTTCTATATCTTCTACCCCTCAAAACAGACCTTAATTTATAATTGGAGAGATTAAATTGTATATAATTATATCAATTCAACTCTGTAGATTATGAAAATGTCAAAAAACTTTAAATCTATGCACGCATTTACGAGAAATCGTATTTTCAAGTCAAAATGATCCAAAATGGAAGCAAAATCGATGCGATCTTTAAGGGTGCGATCATCAAATATTTGAATTTGATTTTCTCAGGTATTTGTGGGCGTATCGACATAAAAATTACAGATTTGTGATCTACAGACTCTACTTAATAAATACAGTAGATAAAATGTGTGAAAAGTAACAAAAAAAAAATTTCGATTTTTTTAGTATCGTAAAATTGCATATGAAAAAATGGATTTTCTTTAATTGACGTCCTACGGTTATGAAACCTATACCATTAGATACTACGTATATGGTTTTACAGGGGTAATATCAGGGGACGAAGAATTTTCTTATTTTTGCGAAATTCCTTCAAATACTCGAGATATCGAGGTTTGAAGTTTTTACTTTTGGAATTTACCAAAAAAAGTGACAATGCTCTATTTTTCACCCTAAATCATCCTCTAAAAATTTAAAATGTTTCTATATCTATGCAAATTCACGCGTAGAATCCAAATCTGCAAACAGAATTCAAATATCTCAACACGTTTCCGAAATATTCCCAAATAATGGTTTTGAACGTCCAAAATCAAAGTTTGGCAAATTTCTATATCTTCTACCCCTCAAAACAGACCTTAATTTATAATTGGAGAGATTAAATTGTATATAATTATATCAATTCAACTCTGTAGATTATGAAAATGTCAAAAAACTTTAAATCTATGCACGCATTTACGAGAAATCGTATTTTCAAGTCAAAATGATCCAAAATGGAAGCAAAATCGATGCGATCTTTAAGGGTGCGATCATCAAATATTTGAATTTGATTTTCTCAGGTATTTGTGGGCGTATCGACATAAAAATTACAGATTTGTGATCTACAGACTCTACTTAATAAATACAGTAGATAAAATGTGTGAAAAGTAACAAAAAAAATTTTCGATTTTTTTTAGTGTCGTAAAATTGCATATGAAAAAATGGATTTTCTTTAATTGACGTCCTACGGTTATGAAACCTATACCATTAGATACTACGTATATGGTTTTACAGGGGTAATATCAGGGGACGAAGAATTTTCTTATTTTTGCGAAATTCCTTCAAATACTCGAGATATCGAGGTTTGAAGTTCTTACTTTTGGAATTTACCAAAAAAAGTGACAATGCTCTATTTTTCACCCTAAATCATCCTCTAAAAATTTAAAATGTTTCTATATCTATGCAAATTCACGCGTAGAATCCAAATCTGCAAACAGAATTCAAATATCTCAACACGTTTCCGAAATATTCCCAAATAATGGTTTTGAACGTCCAAAATCAAAGTTTGGCAAATTTCTATATCTTCTACCCCTCAAAACAGACCTTAATTTATAATTGGAGAGATTAAATTGTATATAATTATATCAATTCAACTCTGTAGATTACGAAAATGTCAAAAAACTTGAAATCTATGCACGCATTTACGAGAAATCGTATTTTCAAGTCAAAATGATCCAAAATGGAAGCAAAATCGATGCGATCTTTAAGGGTGCGATCATCAAATATTTGAATTTGATTTTCTCAGGTATTTGTGGGCGTATCGACATAAAAATTACAGATTTGTGATCTACAGACTCTACTTAATAAATACAGTAGATAAAATGTGTGAAAAGTAACAAAAAAAATTTTCGATTTTTTTTAGTGTCGTAAAATTGCATATGAAAAAATGGATTTTCTTTAATTGACGTCCTACGGTTATGAAACCTATACCATTAGATACTACGTATATGGTTTTACAGGGGTAATATCAGGGGACGGAGAATTTTCTTATTTTTGCGAAATTCCTTCAAATACTCGAGATATCGAGGTTTGAAGTTCTTACTTTTGGAATTTACCAAAAAAAGTGACAATGCTCTATTTTTCACCCTAAATCATCCTCTAAAAATTTAAAATGTTTCTATATCTATGCAAATTCACGCGTAGAATCCAAATCTGCAAACAGAATTCAAATATCTCAACACGTTTCCGAAATATTCCCAAATAATGGTTTTGAACGTCCAAAATCAAAGTTTGGCAAATTTCTATATCTTCTACCCCTCAAAACAGACCTTAATTTATAATTGGAGAGATTAAATTGTATATAATTATATCAATTCAACTCTGTAGATTATGAAAATGTCAAAAAACTTTAAATCTATGCACGCATTTACGAGAAATCGTATTTTCAAGTCAAAATGATCCAAAATGGAAGCAAAATCGATGCGATCTTTAAGGGTGCGATCATCAAATATTTGAATTTGATTTTCTCAGGTATTTGTGGGCGTATCGACATAAAAATTACAGATTTGTGATCTACAGACTCTACTTAATAAATACAGTAGATAAAATGTGTGAAAAGTAACAAAAAAAAAATTTCGATTTTTTTAGTATCGTAAAATTGCATATGAAAAAATGGATTTTCTTTAATTGACGTCCTACGGTTATGAAACCTATACCATTAGATACTACGTATATGGTTTTACAGGGGTAATATCAGGGGACGAAGAATTTTCTTATTTTTGCGAAATTCCTTCAAATACTCGAGATATCGAGGTTTGAAGTTTTTACTTTTGGAATTTACCAAAAAAAGTGACAATGCTCTATTTTTCACCCTAAATCATCCTCTAAAAATTTAAAATGTTTCTATATCTATGCAAATTCACGCGTAGAATCCAAATCTGCAAACAGAATTCAAATATCTCAACACGTTTCCGAAATATTCCCAAATAATGGTTTTGAACGTCCAAAATCAAAGTTTGGCAAATTTCTATATCTTCTACCCCTCAAAACAGACCTTAATTTATAATTGGAGAGATTAAATTGTATATAATTATATCAATTCAACTCTGTAGATTATGAAAATGTCAAAAAACTTTAAATCTATGCACGCATTTACGAGAAATCGTATTTTCAAGTCAAAATGATCCAAAATGGAAGCAAAATCGATGCGATCTTTAAGGGTGCGATCATCAAATATTTGAATTTGATTTTCTCAGGTATTTGTGGGCGTATCGACATAAAAATTACAGATTTGTGATCTACAGACTCTACTTAATAAATACAGTAGATAAAATGTGTGAAAAGTAACAAAAAAAATTTTCGATTTTTTTTAGTGTCGTAAAATTGCATATGAAAAAATGGATTTTCTTTAATTGACGTCCTACGGTTATGAAACCTATACCATTAGATACTACGTATATGGTTTTACAGGGGTAATATCAGGGGACGAAGAATTTTCTTATTTTTGCGAAATTCCTTCAAATACTCGAGATATCGAGGTTTGAAGTTCTTACTTTTGGAATTTACCAAAAAAAGTGACAATGCTCTATTTTTCACCCTAAATCATCCTCTAAAAATTTAAAATGTTTCTATATCTATGCAAATTCACGCGTAGAATCCAAATCTGCAAACAGAATTCAAATATCTCAACACGTTTCCGAAATATTCCCAAATAATGGTTTTGAACGTCCAAAATCAAAGTTTGGCAAATTTCTATATCTTCTACCCCTCAAAACAGACCTTAATTTATAATTGGAGAGATTAAATTGTATATAATTATATCAATTCAACTCTGTAGATTACGAAAATGTCAAAAAACTTGAAATCTATGCACGCATTTACGAGAAATCGTATTTTCAAGTCAAAATGATCCAAAATGGAAGCAAAATCGATGCGATCTTTAAGGGTGCGATCATCAAATATTTGAATTTGATTTTCTCAGGTATTTGTGGGCGTATCGACATAAAAATTACAGATTTGTGATCTACAGACTCTACTTAATAAATACAGTAGATAAAATGTGTGAAAAGTAACAAAAAAAATTTTCGATTTTTTTTAGTGTCGTAAAATTGCATATGAAAAAATGGATTTTCTTTAATTGACGTCCTACGGTTATGAAACCTATACCATTAGATACTACGTATATGGTTTTACAGGGGTAATATCAGGGGACGGAGAATTTTCTTATTTTTGCGAAATTCCTTCAAATACTCGAGATATCGAGGTTTGAAGTTCTTACTTTTGGAATTTACCAAAAAAAGTGACAATGCTCTATTTTTCACCCTAAATCATCCTCTAAAAATTTAAAATGTTTCTATATCTATGCAAATTCACGCGTAGAATCCAAATCTGCAAACAGAATTCAAATATCTCAACACGTTTCCGAAATATTCCCAAATAATGGTTTTGAACGTCCAAAATCAAAGTTTGGCAAATTTCTATATCTTCTACCCCTCAAAACAGACCTTAATTTATAATTGGAGAGATTAAATTGTATATAATTATATCAATTCAACTCTGTAGATTACGAAAATGTCAAAAAACTTGGAATCGATGCACGCATTTACGAGAAATCGTATTTTCAAGTCAAAATGATCCAAAATGGAAGCAAAATCGATGCGATCTTTAAGGGTGCGATCATCAAATATTTGAATTTGATTTTCTCAGGTATTTGTGGGCGTATCGACATAAAAATTACAGATTTGTGATCTACAGACTCTACTTAATAAATACAGTAGATAAAATGTGTAAAAAGTAACAAAAAAAAATTTCGATTTTTTTTTAGTGTCGTAAAATTGCATATGAAAAAATGGATTTTCTTTAATTGACGTCCTGCGGTTATGAAACCTATACCATTAGATACTACGTATATGGTTTTACAGGGGTAATATCAGGGGACGAAGAATTTTCTTATTTTTGCGAAATTCCTTCAAATACTCGAGATATCGAGGTTTGAAGTTTTTACTTTTGGAATTTACCAAAAAAAGTGACAATGCTCTATTTTTCACCCTAAATCATCCTCTAAAAATTTAAAATGTTTCTATATCTATGCAAATTCACGCGTAGAATCCAAATCTGCAAACAGAATTCAAATATCTCAACACGTTTCCGAAATATTCCCAAATAATGGTTTTGAACGTCCAAAATCAAAGTTTGGCAAATTTCTATATCTTCTACCCCTCAAAACAGACCTTAATTTATAATTGGAGAGATTAAATTGTATATAATTATATCAATTCAACTCTGTAGATTATGAAAATGCCAAAAAACTTGAAATCTATGCACGCATTTACGAGAAATCGTATTTTCAAGTCAAAATGATCCAAAATGGAAGCAAAATCGATGCGATCTTTAAGGGTGCGATCATCAAATATTTGAATTTGATTTTCTCAGGTATTTGTGGGCGTATCGACATAAAAATTACAGATTTGTGATCTACAGACTCTACTTAATAAATACAGTAGATAAAATGTGTGAAAAGTAACAAAAAAAATTTTCGATTTTTTTTAGTGTCGTAAAATTGCATATGAAAAAATGGATTTTCTTTAATTGACGTCCTACGGTTATGAAACCTATACCATTAGATACTACGTATATGGTTTTACAGGGGTAATATCAGGGGACGAAGAATTTTCTTATTTTTGCGAAATTCCTTCAAATACTCGAGATATCGAGGTTTGAAGTTCTTACTTTTGGAATTTACCAAAAAAAGTGACAATGCTCTATTTTTCACCCTAAATCATCCTCTAAAAATTTAAAATGTTTCTATATCTATGCAAATTCACGCGTAGAATCCAAATCTGCAAACAGAATTCAAATATCTCAACACGTTTCCGAAATATTCCCAAATAATGGTTTTGAACGTCCAAAATCAAAGTTTGGCAAATTTCTATATCTTCTACCCCTCAAAACAGACCTTAATTTATAATTGGAGAGATTAAATTGTATATAATTATATCAATTCAACTCTGTAGATTACGAAAATGTCAAAAAACTTGAAATCTATGCACGCATTTACGAGAAATCGTATTTTCAAGTCAAAATGATCCAAAATGGAAGCAAAATCGATGCGATCTTTAAGGGTGCGATCATCAAATATTTGAATTTGATTTTCTCAGGTATTTGTGGGCGTATCGACATAAAAATTACAGATTTGTGATCTACAGACTCTACTTAATAAATACAGTAGATAAAATGTGTGAAAAGTAACAAAAAAAATTTTCGATTTTTTTTAGTGTCGTAAAATTGCATATGAAAAAATGGATTTTCTTTAATTGACGTCCTACGGTTATGAAACCTATACCATTAGATACTACGTATATGGTTTTACAGGGGTAATATCAGGGGACGGAGAATTTTCTTATTTTTGCGAAATTCCTTCAAATACTCGAGATATCGAGGTTTGAAGTTCTTACTTTTGGAATTTACCAAAAAAAGTGACAATGCTCTATTTTTCACCCTAAATCATCCTCTAAAAATTTAAAATGTTTCTATATCTATGCAAATTCACGCGTAGAATCCAAATCTGCAAACAGAATTCAAATATCTCAACACGTTTCCGAAATATTCCCAAATAATGGTTTTGAACGTCCAAAATCAAAGTTTGGCAAATTTCTATATCTTCTACCCCTCAAAACAGACCTTAATTTATAATTGGAGAGATTAAATTGTATATAATTATATCAATTCAACTCTGTAGATTACGAAAATGTCAAAAAACTTGGAATCGATGCACGCATTTACGAGAAATCGTATTTTCAAGTCAAAATGATCCAAAATGGAAGCAAAATCGATGCGATCTTTAAGGGTGCGATCATCAAATATTTGAATTTGATTTTCTCAGGTATTTGTGGGCGTATCGACATAAAAATTACAGATTTGTGATCTACAGACTCTACTTAATAAATACAGTAGATAAAATGTGTAAAAAGTAACAAAAAAAAATTTCGATTTTTTTTTAGTGTCGTAAAATTGCATATGAAAAAATGGATTTTCTTTAATTGACGTCCTGCGGTTATGAAACCTATACCATTAGATACTACGTATATGGTTTTACAGGGGTAATATCAGGGGACGAAGAATTTTCTTATTTTTGCGAAATTCCTTCAAATACTCGAGATATCGAGGTTTGAAGTTTTTACTTTTGGAATTTACCAAAAAAAGTGACAATGCTCTATTTTTCACCCTAAATCATCCTCTAAAAATTTAAAATGTTTCTATATCTATGCAAATTCACGCGTAGAATCCAAATCTGCAAACAGAATTCAAATATCTCAACACGTTTCCGAAATATTCCCAAATAATGGTTTTGAACGTCCAAAATCAAAGTTTGGCAAATTTCTATATCTTCTACCCCTCAAAACAGACCTTAATTTATAATTGGAGAGATTAAATTGTATATAATTATATCAATTCAACTCTGTAGATTATGAAAATGCCAAAAAACTTGAAATCTATGCACGCATTTACGAGAAATCGTATTTTCAAGTCAAAATGATCCAAAATGGAAGCAAAATCGATGCGATCTTTAAGGGTGCGATCATCAAATATTTGAATTTGATTTTCTCAGGTATTTGTGGGCGTATCGACATAAAAATTACAGATTTGTGATCTACAGACTCTACTTAATAAATACAGTAGATAAAATGTGTGAAAAGTAACAAAAAAAATTTTCGATTTTTTTTAGTGTCGTAAAATTGCATATGAAAAAATGGATTTTCTTTAATTGACGTCCTACGGTTATGAAACCTATACCATTAGATACTACGTATATGGTTTTACAGGGGTAATATCAGGGGACGAAGAATTTTCTTATTTTTGCGAAATTCCTTCAAATACTCGAGATATCGAGGTTTGAAGTTCTTACTTTTGGAATTTACCAAAAAAAGTGACAATGCTCTATTTTTCACCCTAAATCATCCTCTAAAAATTTAAAATGTTTCTATATCTATGCAAATTCACGCGTAGAATCCAAATCTGCAAACAGAATTCAAATATCTCAACACGTTTCCGAAATATTCCCAAATAATGGTTTTGAACGTCCAAAATCAAAGTTTGGCAAATTTCTATATCTTCTACCCCTCAAAACAGACCTTAATTTATAATTGGAGAGATTAAATTGTATATAATTATATCAATTCAACTCTGTAGATTACGAAAATGTCAAAAAACTTGAAATCTATGCACGCATTTACGAGAAATCGTATTTTCAAGTCAAAATGATCCAAAATGGAAGCAAAATCGATGCGATCTTTAAGGGTGCGATCATCAAATATTTGAATTTGATTTTCTCAGGTATTTGTGGGCGTATCGACATAAAAATTACAGATTTGTGATCTACAGACTCTACTTAATAAATACAGTAGATAAAATGTGTGAAAAGTAACAAAAAAAATTTTCGATTTTTTTTAGTGTCGTAAAATTGCATATGAAAAAATGGATTTTCTTTAATTGACGTCCTACGGTTATGAAACCTATACCATTAGATACTACGTATATGGTTTTACAGGGGTAATATCAGGGGACGGAGAATTTTCTTATTTTTGCGAAATTCCTTCAAATACTCGAGATATCGAGGTTTGAAGTTCTTACTTTTGGAATTTACCAAAAAAAGTGACAATGCTCTATTTTTCACCCTAAATCATCCTCTAAAAATTTAAAATGTTTCTATATCTATGCAAATTCACGCGTAGAATCCAAATCTGCAAACAGAATTCAAATATCTCAACACGTTTCCGAAATATTCCCAAATAATGGTTTTGAACGTCCAAAATCAAAGTTTGGCAAATTTCTATATCTTCTACCCCTCAAAACAGACCTTAATTTATAATTGGAGAGATTAAATTGTATATAATTATATCAATTCAACTCTGTAGATTACGAAAATGTCAAAAAACTTGGAATCGATGCACGCATTTACGAGAAATCGTATTTTCAAGTCAAAATGATCCAAAATGGAAGCAAAATCGATGCGATCTTTAAGGGTGCGATCATCAAATATTTGAATTTGATTTTCTCAGGTATTTGTGGGCGTATCGACATAAAAATTACAGATTTGTGATCTACAGACTCTACTTAATAAATACAGTAGATAAAATGTGTAAAAAGTAACAAAAAAAAATTTCGATTTTTTTTTAGTGTCGTAAAATTGCATATGAAAAAATGGATTTTCTTTAATTGACGTCCTGCGGTTATGAAACCTATACCATTAGATACTACGTATATGGTTTTACAGGGGTAATATCAGGGGACGAAGAATTTTCTTATTTTTGCGAAATTCCTTCAAATACTCGAGATATCGAGGTTTGAAGTTTTTACTTTTGGAATTTACCAAAAAAAGTGACAATGCTCTATTTTTCACCCTAAATCATCCTCTAAAAATTTAAAATGTTTCTATATCTATGCAAATTCACGCGTAGAATCCAAATCTGCAAACAGAATTCAAATATCTCAACACGTTTCCGAAATATTCCCAAATAATGGTTTTGAACGTCCAAAATCAAAGTTTGGCAAATTTCTATATCTTCTACCCCTCAAAACAGACCTTAATTTATAATTGGAGAGATTAAATTGTATATAATTATATCAATTCAACTCTGTAGATTATGAAAATGCCAAAAAACTTGAAATCTATGCACGCATTTACGAGAAATCGTATTTTCAAGTCAAAATGATCCAAAATGGAAGCAAAATCGATGCGATCTTTAAGGGTGCGATCATCAAATATTTGAATTTGATTTTCTCAGGTATTTGTGGGCGTATCGACATAAAAATTACAGATTTGTGATCTACAGACTCTACTTAATAAATACAGTAGATAAAATGTGTGAAAAGTAACAAAAAAAATTTTCGATTTTTTTTAGTGTCGTAAAATTGCATATGAAAAAATGGATTTTCTTTAATTGACGTCCTACGGTTATGAAACCTATACCATTAGATACTACGTATATGGTTTTACAGGGGTAATATCAGGGGACGAAGAATTTTCTTATTTTTGCGAAATTCCTTCAAATACTCGAGATATCGAGGTTTGAAGTTCTTACTTTTGGAATTTACCAAAAAAAGTGACAATGCTCTATTTTTCACCCTAAATCATCCTCTAAAAATTTAAAATGTTTCTATATCTATGCAAATTCACGCGTAGAATCCAAATCTGCAAACAGAATTCAAATATCTCAACACGTTTCCGAAATATTCCCAAATAATGGTTTTGAACGTCCAAAATCAAAGTTTGGCAAATTTCTATATCTTCTACCCCTCAAAACAGACCTTAATTTATAATTGGAGAGATTAAATTGTATATAATTATATCAATTCAACTCTGTAGATTATGAAAATGTCAAAAAACTTTAAATCTATGCACGCATTTACGAGAAATCGTATTTTCAAGTCAAAATGATCCAAAATGGAAGCAAAATCGATGCGATCTTTAAGGGTGCGATCATCAAATATTTGAATTTGATTTTCTCAGGTATTTGTGGGCGTATCGACATAAAAATTACAGATTTGTGATCTACAGACTCTACTTAATAAATACAGTAGATAAAATGTGTGAAAAGTAACAAAAAAAAAATTTCGATTTTTTTAGTATCGTAAAATTGCATATGAAAAAATGGATTTTCTTTAATTGACGTCCTACGGTTATGAAACCTATACCATTAGATACTACGTATATGGTTTTACAGGGGTAATATCAGGGGACGAAGAATTTTCTTATTTTTGCGAAATTCCTTCAAATACTCGAGATATCGAGGTTTGAAGTTTTTACTTTTGGAATTTACCAAAAAAAGTGACAATGCTCTATTTTTCACCCTAAATCATCCTCTAAAAATTTAAAATGTTTCTATATCTATGCAAATTCACGCGTAGAATCCAAATCTGCAAACAGAATTCAAATATCTCAACACGTTTCCGAAATATTCCCAAATAATGGTTTTGAACGTCCAAAATCAAAGTTTGGCAAATTTCTATATCTTCTACCCCTCAAAACAGACCTTAATTTATAATTGGAGAGATTAAATTGTATATAATTATATCAATTCAACTCTGTAGATTATGAAAATGTCAAAAAACTTTAAATCTATGCACGCATTTACGAGAAATCGTATTTTCAAGTCAAAATGATCCAAAATGGAAGCAAAATCGATGCGATCTTTAAGGGTGCGATCATCAAATATTTGAATTTGATTTTCTCAGGTATTTGTGGGCGTATCGACATAAAAATTACAGATTTGTGATCTACAGACTCTACTTAATAAATACAGTAGATAAAATGTGTGAAAAGTAACAAAAAAAATTTTCGATTTTTTTTAGTGTCGTAAAATTGCATATGAAAAAATGGATTTTCTTTAATTGACGTCCTACGGTTATGAAACCTATACCATTAGATACTACGTATATGGTTTTACAGGGGTAATATCAGGGGACGAAGAATTTTCTTATTTTTGCGAAATTCCTTCAAATACTCGAGATATCGAGGTTTGAAGTTCTTACTTTTGGAATTTACCAAAAAAAGTGACAATGCTCTATTTTTCACCCTAAATCATCCTCTAAAAATTTAAAATGTTTCTATATCTATGCAAATTCACGCGTAGAATCCAAATCTGCAAACAGAATTCAAATATCTCAACACGTTTCCGAAATATTCCCAAATAATGGTTTTGAACGTCCAAAATCAAAGTTTGGCAAATTTCTATATCTTCTACCCCTCAAAACAGACCTTAATTTATAATTGGAGAGATTAAATTGTATATAATTATATCAATTCAACTCTGTAGATTATGAAAATGCCAAAAAACTTGAAATCTATGCACGCATTTACGAGAAATCGTATTTTCAAGTCAAAATGATCCAAAATGGAAGCAAAATCGATGCGATCTTTAAGGGTGCGATCATCAAATATTTGAATTTGATTTTCTCAGGTATTTGTGGGCGTATCGACATAAAAATTACAGATTTGTGATCTACAGACTCTACTTAATAAATACAGTAGATAAAATGTGTGAAAAGTAACAAAAAAAATTTTCGATTTTTTTTAGTGTCGTAAAATTGCATATGAAAAAATGGATTTTCTTTAATTGACGTCCTACGGTTATGAAACCTATACCATTAGATACTACGTATATGGTTTTACAGGGGTAATATCAGGGGACGGAGAATTTTCTTATTTTTGCGAAATTCCTTCAAATACTCGAGATATCGAGGTTTGAAGTTCTTACTTTTGGAATTTACCAAAAAAAGTGACAATGCTCTATTTTTCACCCTAAATCATCCTCTAAAAATTTAAAATGTTTCTATATCTATGCAAATTCACGCGTAGAATCCAAATCTGCAAACAGAATTCAAATATCTCAACACGTTTCCGAAATATTCCCAAATAATGGTTTTGAACGTCCAAAATCAAAGTTTGGCAAATTTCTATATCTTCTACCCCTCAAAACAGACCTTAATTTATAATTGGAGAGATTAAATTGTATATAATTATATCAATTCAACTCTGTAGATTACGAAAATGTCAAAAAACTTGGAATCGATGCACGCATTTACGAGAAATCGTATTTTCAAGTCAAAATGATCCAAAATGGAAGCAAAATCGATGCGATCTTTAAGGGTGCGATCATCAAATATTTGAATTTGATTTTCTCAGGTATTTGTGGGCGTATCGACATAAAAATTACAGATTTGTGATCTACAGACTCTACTTAATAAATACAGTAGATAAAATGTGTAAAAAGTAACAAAAAAAAATTTCGATTTTTTTTTAGTGTCGTAAAATTGCATATGAAAAAATGGATTTTCTTTAATTGACGTCCTGCGGTTATGAAACCTATACCATTAGATACTACGTATATGGTTTTACAGGGGTAATATCAGGGGACGAAGAATTTTCTTATTTTTGCGAAATTCCTTCAAATACTCGAGATATCGAGGTTTGAAGTTTTTACTTTTGGAATTTACCAAAAAAAGTGACAATGCTCTATTTTTCACCCTAAATCATCCTCTAAAAATTTAAAATGTTTCTATATCTATGCAAATTCACGCGTAGAATCCAAATCTGCAAACAGAATTCAAATATCTCAACACGTTTCCGAAATATTCCCAAATAATGGTTTTGAACGTCCAAAATCAAAGTTTGGCAAATTTCTATATCTTCTACCCCTCAAAACAGACCTTAATTTATAATTAGAGAGATTAAATTGTATATAATTATATCAATTCAACTCTGTAGATTATGAAAATGCCAAAAAACTTGAAATCTATGCACGCATTTACGAGAAATCGTATTTTCAAGTCAAAATGATCCAAAATGGAAGCAAAATCGATGCGATCTTTAAGGGTGCGATCATCAAATATTTGAATTTGATTTTCTCAGGTATTTGTGGGCGTATCGACATAAAAATTACAGATTTGTGATCTACAGACTCTACTTAATAAATACAGTAGATAAAATGTGTGAAAAGTAACAAAAAAAATTTTCGATTTTTTTTAGTGTCGTAAAATTGCATATGAAAAAATGGATTTTCTTTAATTGACGTCCTACGGTTATGAAACCTATACCATTAGATACTACGTATATGGTTTTACAGGGGTAATATCAGGGGACGAAGAATTTTCTTATTTTTGCGAAATTCCTTCAAATACTCGAGATATCGAGGTTTGAAGTTCTTACTTTTGGAATTTACCAAAAAAAGTGACAATGCTCTATTTTTCACCCTAAATCATCCTCTAAAAATTTAAAATGTTTCTATATCTATGCAAATTCACGCGTAGAATCCAAATCTGCAAACAGAATTCAAATATCTCAACACGTTTCCGAAATATTCCCAAATAATGGTTTTGAACGTCCAAAATCAAAGTTTGGCAAATTTCTATATCTTCTACCCCTCAAAACAGACCTTAATTTATAATTGGAGAGATTAAATTGTATATAATTATATCAATTCAACTCTGTAGATTACGAAAATGTCAAAAAACTTGAAATCTATGCACGCATTTACGAGAAATCGTATTTTCAAGTCAAAATGATCCAAAATGGAAGCAAAATCGATGCGATCTTTAAGGGTGCGATCATCAAATATTTGAATTTGATTTTCTCAGGTATTTGTGGGCGTATCGACATAAAAATTACAGATTTGTGATCTACAGACTCTACTTAATAAATACAGTAGATAAAATGTGTGAAAAGTAACAAAAAAAATTTTTGATTTTTTTTAGTGTCGTAAAATTGCATATGAAAAAATGGATTTTCTTTAATTGACGTCCTACGGTTATGAAACCTATACCATTAGATACTACGTATATGGTTTTACAGGGGTAATATCAGGGGACGGAGAATTTTCTTATTTTTGCGAAATTCCTTCAAATACTCGAGATATCGAGGTTTGAAGTTCTTACTTTTGGAATTTACCAAAAAAAGTGACAATGCTCTATTTTTCACCCTAAATCATCCTCTAAAAATTTAAAATGTTTCTATATCTATGCAAATTCACGCGTAGAATCCAAATCTGCAAACAGAATTCAAATATCTCAACACGTTTCCGAAATATTCCCAAATAATGGTTTTGAACGTCCAAAATCAAAGTTTGGCAAATTTCTATATCTTCTACCCCTCAAAACAGACCTTAATTTATAATTGGAGAGATTAAATTGTATATAATTATATCAATTCAACTCTGTAGATTACGAAAATGTCAAAAAACTTGGAATCGATGCACGCATTTACGAGAAATCGTATTTTCAAGTCAAAATGATCCAAAATGGAAGCAAAATCGATGCGATCTTTAAGGGTGCGATCATCAAATATTTGAATTTGATTTTCTCAGGTATTTGTGGGCGTATCGACATAAAAATTACAGATTTGTGATCTACAGACTCTACTTAATAAATACAGTAGATAAAATGTGTAAAAAGTAACAAAAAAAAATTTCGATTTTTTTTTAGTGTCGTAAAATTGCATATGAAAAAATGGATTTTCTTTAATTGACGTCCTGCGGTTATGAAACCTATACCATTAGATACTACGTATATGGTTTTACAGGGGTAATATCAGGGGACGAAGAATTTTCTTATTTTTGCGAAATTCCTTCAAATACTCGAGATATCGAGGTTTGAAGTTTTTACTTTTGGAATTTACCAAAAAAAGTGACAATGCTCTATTTTTCACCCTAAATCATCCTCTAAAAATTTAAAATGTTTCTATATCTATGCAAATTCACGCGTAGAATCCAAATCTGCAAACAGAATTCAAATATCTCAACACGTTTCCGAAATATTCCCAAATAATGGTTTTGAACGTCCAAAATCAAAGTTTGGCAAATTTCTATATCTTCTACCCCTCAAAACAGACCTTAATTTATAATTGGAGAGATTAAATTGTATATAATTATATCAATTCAACTCTGTAGATTATGAAAATGCCAAAAAACTTGAAATCTATGCACGCATTTACGAGAAATCGTATTTTCAAGTCAAAATGATCCAAAATGGAAGCAAAATCGATGCGATCTTTAAGGGTGCGATCATCAAATATTTGAATTTGATTTTCTCAGGTATTTGTGGGCGTATCGACATAAAAATTACAGATTTGTGATCTACAGACTCTACTTAATAAATACAGTAGATAAAATGTGTGAAAAGTAACAAAAAAAATTTTCGATTTTTTTTAGTGTCGTAAAATTGCATATGAAAAAATGGATTTTCTTTAATTGACGTCCTACGGTTATGAAACCTATACCATTAGATACTACGTATATGGTTTTACAGGGGTAATATCAGGGGACGAAGAATTTTCTTATTTTTGCGAAATTCCTTCAAATACTCGAGATATCGAGGTTTGAAGTTCTTACTTTTGGAATTTACCAAAAAAAGTGACAATGCTCTATTTTTCACCCTAAATCATCCTCTAAAAATTTAAAATGTTTCTATATCTATGCAAATTCACGCGTAGAATCCAAATCTGCAAACAGAATTCAAATATCTCAACACGTTTCCGAAATATTCCCAAATAATGGTTTTGAACGTCCAAAATCAAAGTTTGGCAAATTTCTATATCTTCTACCCCTCAAAACAGACCTTAATTTATAATTGGAGAGATTAAATTGTATATAATTATATCAATTCAACTCTGTAGATTATGAAAATGTCAAAAAACTTTAAATCTATGCACGCATTTACGAGAAATCGTATTTTCAAGTCAAAATGATCCAAAATGGAAGCAAAATCGATGCGATCTTTAAGGGTGCGATCATCAAATATTTGAATTTGATTTTCTCAGGTATTTGTGGGCGTATCGACATAAAAATTACAGATTTGTGATCTACAGACTCTACTTAATAAATACAGTAGATAAAATGTGTGAAAAGTAACAAAAAAAAAATTTCGATTTTTTTAGTATCGTAAAATTGCATATGAAAAAATGGATTTTCTTTAATTGACGTCCTACGGTTATGAAACCTATACCATTAGATACTACGTATATGGTTTTACAGGGGTAATATCAGGGGACGAAGAATTTTCTTATTTTTGCGAAATTCCTTCAAATACTCGAGATATCGAGGTTTGAAGTTTTTACTTTTGGAATTTACCAAAAAAAGTGACAATGCTCTATTTTTCACCCTAAATCATCCTCTAAAAATTTAAAATGTTTCTATATCTATGCAAATTCACGCGTAGAATCCAAATCTGCAAACAGAATTCAAATATCTCAACACGTTTCCGAAATATTCCCAAATAATGGTTTTGAACGTCCAAAATCAAAGTTTGGCAAATTTCTATATCTTCTACCCCTCAAAACAGACCTTAATTTATAATTGGAGAGATTAAATTGTATATAATTATATCAATTCAACTCTGTAGATTATGAAAATGTCAAAAAACTTTAAATCTATGCACGCATTTACGAGAAATCGTATTTTCAAGTCAAAATGATCCAAAATGGAAGCAAAATCGATGCGATCTTTAAGGGTGCGATCATCAAATATTTGAATTTGATTTTCTCAGGTATTTGTGGGCGTATCGACATAAAAATTACAGATTTGTGATCTACAGACTCTACTTAATAAATACAGTAGATAAAATGTGTGAAAAGTAACAAAAAAAATTTTCGATTTTTTTTAGTGTCGTAAAATTGCATATGAAAAAATGGATTTTCTTTAATTGACGTCCTACGGTTATGAAACCTATACCATTAGATACTACGTATATGGTTTTACAGGGGTAATATCAGGGGACGAAGAATTTTCTTATTTTTGCGAAATTCCTTCAAATACTCGAGATATCGAGGTTTGAAGTTCTTACTTTTGGAATTTACCAAAAAAAGTGACAATGCTCTATTTTTCACCCTAAATCATCCTCTAAAAATTTAAAATGTTTCTATATCTATGCAAATTCACGCGTAGAATCCAAATCTGCAAACAGAATTCAAATATCTCAACACGTTTCCGAAATATTCCCAAATAATGGTTTTGAACGTCCAAAATCAAAGTTTGGCAAATTTCTATATCTTCTACCCCTCAAAACAGACCTTAATTTATAATTGGAGAGATTAAATTGTATATAATTATATCAATTCAACTCTGTAGATTATGAAAATGCCAAAAAACTTGAAATCTATGCACGCATTTACGAGAAATCGTATTTTCAAGTCAAAATGATCCAAAATGGAAGCAAAATCGATGCGATCTTTAAGGGTGCGATCATCAAATATTTGAATTTGATTTTCTCAGGTATTTGTGGGCGTATCGACATAAAAATTACAGATTTGTGATCTACAGACTCTACTTAATAAATACAGTAGATAAAATGTGTGAAAAGTAACAAAAAAAATTTTCGATTTTTTTTAGTGTCGTAAAATTGCATATGAAAAAATGGATTTTCTTTAATTGACGTCCTACGGTTATGAAACCTATACCATTAGATACTACGTATATGGTTTTACAGGGGTAATATCAGGGGACGGAGAATTTTCTTATTTTTGCGAAATTCCTTCAAATACTCGAGATATCGAGGTTTGAAGTTCTTACTTTTGGAATTTACCAAAAAAAGTGACAATGCTCTATTTTTCACCCTAAATCATCCTCTAAAAATTTAAAATGTTTCTATATCTATGCAAATTCACGCGTAGAATCCAAATCTGCAAACAGAATTCAAATATCTCAACACGTTTCCGAAATATTCCCAAATAATGGTTTTGAACGTCCAAAATCAAAGTTTGGCAAATTTCTATATCTTCTACCCCTCAAAACAGACCTTAATTTATAATTGGAGAGATTAAATTGTATATAATTATATCAATTCAACTCTGTAGATTACGAAAATGTCAAAAAACTTGGAATCGATGCACGCATTTACGAGAAATCGTATTTTCAAGTCAAAATGATCCAAAATGGAAGCAAAATCGATGCGATCTTTAAGGGTGCGATCATCAAATATTTGAATTTGATTTTCTCAGGTATTTGTGGGCGTATCGACATAAAAATTACAGATTTGTGATCTACAGACTCTACTTAATAAATACAGTAGATAAAATGTGTAAAAAGTAACAAAAAAAAATTTCGATTTTTTTTTAGTGTCGTAAAATTGCATATGAAAAAATGGATTTTCTTTAATTGACGTCCTGCGGTTATGAAACCTATACCATTAGATACTACGTATATGGTTTTACAGGGGTAATATCAGGGGACGAAGAATTTTCTTATTTTTGCGAAATTCCTTCAAATACTCGAGATATCGAGGTTTGAAGTTTTTACTTTTGGAATTTACCAAAAAAAGTGACAATGCTCTATTTTTCACCCTAAATCATCCTCTAAAAATTTAAAATGTTTCTATATCTATGCAAATTCACGCGTAGAATCCAAATCTGCAAACAGAATTCAAATATCTCAACACGTTTCCGAAATATTCCCAAATAATGGTTTTGAACGTCCAAAATCAAAGTTTGGCAAATTTCTATATCTTCTACCCCTCAAAACAGACCTTAATTTATAATTGGAGAGATTAAATTGTATATAATTATATCAATTCAACTCTGTAGATTATGAAAATGCCAAAAAACTTGAAATCTATGCACGCATTTACGAGAAATCGTATTTTCAAGTCAAAATGATCCAAAATGGAAGCAAAATCGATGCGATCTTTAAGGGTGCGATCATCAAATATTTGAATTTGATTTTCTCAGGTATTTGTGGGCGTATCGACATAAAAATTACAGATTTGTGATCTACAGACTCTACTTAATAAATACAGTAGATAAAATGTGTGAAAAGTAACAAAAAAAATTTTCGATTTTTTTTAGTGTCGTAAAATTGCATATGAAAAAATGGATTTTCTTTAATTGACGTCCTACGGTTATGAAACCTATACCATTAGATACTACGTATATGGTTTTACAGGGGTAATATCAGGGGACGAAGAATTTTCTTATTTTTGCGAAATTCCTTCAAATACTCGAGATATCGAGGTTTGAAGTTCTTACTTTTGGAATTTACCAAAAAAAGTGACAATGCTCTATTTTTCACCCTAAATCATCCTCTAAAAATTTAAAATGTTTCTATATCTATGCAAATTCACGCGTAGAATCCAAATCTGCAAACAGAATTCAAATATCTCAACACGTTTCCGAAATATTCCCAAATAATGGTTTTGAACGTCCAAAATCAAAGTTTGGCAAATTTCTATATCTTCTACCCCTCAAAACAGACCTTAATTTATAATTGGAGAGATTAAATTGTATATAATTATATCAATTCAACTCTGTAGATTACGAAAATGTCAAAAAACTTGAAATCTATGCACGCATTTACGAGAAATCGTATTTTCAAGTCAAAATGATCCAAAATGGAAGCAAAATCGATGCGATCTTTAAGGGTGCGATCATCAAATATTTGAATTTGATTTTCTCAGGTATTTGTGGGCGTATCGACATAAAAATCACAGATTTGTGATCTACAGACTCTACTTAATAAATACAGTAGATAAAATGTGTGAAAAGTAACAAAAAAAAATTTCGATTTTTTTTTAGTGTCGTAAAATTGCATATGAAAGAATGGATTTTCTTTAATTGACGTCCTACGGTTATGAAACCTATACCATTAGATACTACGTATATGGTTTTACAGGGATAATATCAGGGGACGAAGAATTTTCTTATTTTTGCGAAATTCCTTCAAATACTCGAGATATCGAGGTTTGAAGTTTTTACTTTTGGAATTTACCAAAATAAGTGACAATGCTCTATTTTTCACCCTAAATCATCCTCTAAAAATTTAAAATGTTTCTATATCTATGCAAATTTACGCGTAGAATCCAAATCTGCAAACAGAATTCAAATATCTCAACACGTTTCCGAAATATTCCCAAATAATGGTTTTGAACGTCCAAAATCAAAGTTTGGCAAATTTCTATATCTTCTACCCCTTAAAACAGACCTTAATTTATAATTGGAGGGATTAAATTGTATATAATTATATCAATTCAACTCTGTAGATTATGAAAATGTCAAAAAACTTGAAATCTATGCACGCATTTACAAGAAATCGTATTTTCAAGTCAAAATGATCCAAAATGGAAGCAAAATCGATGCGATCTTTAAGGGTGCGATCATCAAATATTTGAATTTGATTTTCTCAGGTATTTGTGGGCGTATCGACATAAAAATTACAAATTTGTGAAAATTGACAAAAAAAAACTTCCGATTTTTTCAAATGACGTTCTACGGTTATGAAACCTATACAATTATATACCTCACAAATTTCAGAAATATCCATATCCATGCAAATTCACCTGTATAGAATATAAATCTAAAAACAGAATTTAAATATCTCGAAAAGATATACAATTACAAGAATTACACAATAATAGGCTGGTTTTTGGATTGCCGGTTGGAGACGATTGCCATGGCCCATCAAACAGCTGCAGAAGATTGTTGAAGAGTCTGGTGACTTGAACTGCATAATGAACCTGTAACAAACAAAAAAATAAAATATGTTTTCATTATTCGATCCAATTAATCACCTAAATTCAACCCTCAAGAGTCCCAATATGCAATATAAATATCTTTTATCATGATATCAAGATTAAATGAGGTTTCCATTCGTCATTGGATAGATGGTATGAGGATTATATTCACAACCTTAAATATTGTATCTATCAATAATTGACATCTAGTTGTTCAAATGATTGTCAGTTTTACAATGAATTCGACACAAATTTGTTACAAGAACTTCACTATTTAAACATTTATGTAGCACCACAGACATTGTGAACTGCTAGTTTCAACGTCACACTCAAATTATTCCGAAATGATCCTTCTATTAACAAATGTTTTTTGAGAATAATTGTTTGGAAATCATGCTACGTTTACATTGGCATGTGTGATATTGACTAATCCTTCTAGCTTCTGTGACATGTACGCCACAGAGTATATTAAAATTCAATGAAATTTGATCTAAACATAAATGTGTTAGTAAAATTGAAACTCACTTTCCATCTAAAGGTGGTCCTTTTCCATCACTCGAAGGAGCCAATCAGCACTATATATCCTCCCAACGTGTACGAATTTAGATATTATTTGTTTCTGTACGAGATGATGTGCATTCAGCCGTTGGACAAACATGTGGTCAATATTGAGAAGCCCACAATGTGTCTAATTGGGACTCCGTTCAATGTTTGTACCTTCAAAATGTTTGAAAAATAAATTAATATTGATTCACAGTTGACTACTGTCATTAAATGCGTTCTTACATGTAACATTATTAAAAAAAAAATATATTAAGAATTACGTGATAATTATTTCCAATTTAGCAACAGTTATCATAAACAATACAAATGTTGATAAGGTTATGTAATAATATTTGTCATAAAACCAGTTTCAATCCTTTATACTGCAACCCTGGTAGTATAGGGGGTTAAATGGTGCAACTTTTTTAAAAGCTTGTATCTGCGCGCGATACGATGTATTCTCTTCACGTAAAATCAAAATAGCTTCCTGCACTCCTTCATTTAAACTTCAAGTATGGAAAATCTATCATTCCTTCGTGCGCACGTAGTTTTCTCATCAACTAAAACTGTACATAATTTTATGTAAGGTTGAAATATAATTTTAGCTTTCTGCACTTCTTCATATACTCAAACTTCAAGTATGCCAAGTCTTACATACTTCCGTGCACGAGGTACGAAGTTTTCTTTCAACGTAAAATCAAAACCATACACTCTTAATATAATAAGTTTTCTGCACTCCTTCTACATATAAACTTCAAGTATACATGATCTCACATTTCTTCGTGTGCGCGGTATAAAATTTTCCCATCACGTAAAATTTAAATGAGACAGCCTGTATATGATTTTAGCCTTCTGCAGTCCTCCATACAGACTTCTTTTGTGCGCACAAAATATTATGGAGAATTTTCTGTACTAAAATCAAATAAAATGTAATATTGAAGTATGGCGACACTTTTGAGCTTATTTATAATAGTAGAGAGCTCAAAAAGTCATTTTTTTCAATGGATTAGTAGTTTTGAAACTTTTTTAATGTAATGGCAGCATTACCAAGCCCCAAAAACTGAAGAGAATTCAAAAAAACGATAACTGGAATATTTATGTTTTTAGTTAAAATAATAAAGTACCACTGATGTAGTCAAAAGTAATCGGACCGAAAAGAGAACGCTTGAAATCATTTTTTATCAATTTTTAAATCATTTGACGATTTTAAAACAGTTTTCTGTTAAATACGTTTTGTCGTCATTTTGGTACTTTGTTGCAATGACATGAAAAATTACTCAGAAAAAGGCTTTTTGATTTGCAAAAATGCAATAGAATACACAACATTTTGAGAGATGGTATCTCTTGAAATAATTATAGTAGAATAATAAACTATATGCTTCACAAAATTTCATACAGTATTTTATTATGAGGCTAGTTTCAACCCTTTATATTTCAACCCTGCGAGCTCAGGAGGTTGAATGTAGCAACCAAAATCTGTTACACTTTGAAAGCTTATATCTGCTAAAATAATAGCCGTAGAATAATAAATCAAAAGTTAATAATGACTTATGTAATGACATTTATTATAAAATCAATTTTAAATCTCCTTTTTTTAATCCTGCTGGCTTAGGGGGCTGAATATAGCAGGGGGAATCTAACACATTTTGAAATCTCATATCTCCTAAAATAATAATCGTAGAATAGTAAACAAAACTATTATAGAAATAATATTTGGAACATAATCTCTCATTTTGATTGTTAAAATAATATTTATTTCTAAATGTTCAAATATTGTACAAAATATTGTTTTATTCATTATTCTATAATGCCAAACTAATTATCAATAAATTTTTATTAATTGATTCGTGCCGTAACATGATTATCATGATTTGTTTGAACGCTACGCGATACTCCTTTATGTTGTGTATTCTTTCATTCTTTCTGATGCATTGCGCACTAAAGGCAAATGAACGTAGGTCGGAGATTTATTATAAATCGTTATGCCGGTTGGAATGTGTTTCTTCGTTGACTATCAGCCCGGCCGTTGTGCTGACTAGTCCACGGGCGCTTGCTTTTGTGTTTCAATTAAGGCTTAGGGTTGTAGCTGGGGCTGTTCGTGGCCCATTCGTGGGTTGGGATGGTTAGCATCCTTCGTCCGTTCAGATTTTGCTTGTAGTTTAAATTTAAATTCACGTTCGGTGATTTTGTACGGCGTTGAAAGCGCAGCTCCGCGGAGCCAACGTATTTAATTAAATCCGTAATTAATTTTGCAATAATAATAAAATGCGCTTTAGTTTTGGGTAGGCACTTTGTTGAATTCGCGATGGACTAAGTCGGTGCGCAAACTAGGGGGGTGGCCGAAGATGCCTGGCTACTTTCCCTCGCCGGGTTTTTTGCCGGGAATCCTATACTCGGTCGCTGCCATATGTAGGCCTTCACTCTAGAGGTAGTACCCCTGGTGACTCCTGGCCGAAGGGTGGGTGTGGAAGTGCCTGAAGCATGCAATCATGTGATAGATCTATAGCCAGGGGGAAACTGAGGAGTAGCCGCTACGTGGCAGGTATAGGTCGCGTTTTAGGCGTTAAACACCGGGGTTCGGCAGGGACCCACGTAAACTCTGAACAAACACGCGGCGGTGTTAGTTCTTTTTTTTTATTAGCTCGTGAACTGCGAATTGCGAATTGGGGGTTTGAATGGTGTGTGATGAATGTTGAATGAATGCTTAATCAAAATTCCCTTTCAGTACATCATCATCATCATCATCAACAGGACGTAAGTTGACTAAAAAAAAATAGTTTGTTTCAGGATTCTAATCTATTTTTTTTCTATTAATTTTCAGATCAGAGGTGGCGTAAATTAGCTAATAAAATATTGTTTACAGGTCTCTAATCTGTTTATTTGTTTTTTATTGTTTTACAGATCGCTGGAAAGGTAATATTTTTGTTTAATAGTTTGGCATTCTGACAGTTTAATTAATTTTTGTGTGTATTTTATGATTGCAGGACTTCAAGCTTCAAGTAGCAGTCTTCCGTCGTTGGAAGTGGCCCAGCAGCTTCATCTTTAAGCCCAGCAGCTTGCAATAGTCCACCGAGGGAGCACCCCGCCGAACTAATCAAAACATTCCCTTTCAGCTCAGTATCATCATCTTCACATCAAAACTTCTAGCTTCAAGCTTCAAGCTTCAAGTAGCAGTCCTCCGTCGTTGGAAGTGGCCCAGCAGTTTTCATCTTTAAGCCAAGCTGCTAACAATCAACCACCGTGGGAGCGCCCCGCCGAACTAATCAAAACTTTCCCTTTCAGCTCAAAGTTATTGCCACAGCATCAACACGTAAGATTTATTTAAAATAATGATGAAGAACTTACTAATCTTCAATTTATTAATTTATTTGTATTTTTTATGTTTTTAGGGCATCCAGTAGCGGAACCAGAGCCCAGCAGCGAAATCAGAGCCCAGCAGCGAAATCAGAGCCCAGCAGCGAAATCAAACCACAGCAGCAGAACCAGAGCCCAGCAGCCGTCCAAGAAGTCCTTCAGTAACTGCAGAAGATCAGTACATCAGTAGCAGCTGTTCCTGTCTCCAGATACAACTCCAAAGAAGTTAACTGATCAATTTCAGCCCGCCGCTTGCAAAGATCAAGTAAGTTAATTCCTTTTGAAATGTTTTGACTCGTAATAATTATTTTGTTATTTTCAGTTGCAGCGCGCGAAGAGCCACTTCTCTGGTCTTGGTTTCGCTGGGGTTTTCCTAGGCCCAAAGGGAGAATTCCCGGAGAAGAGTTCGTCTCTTTCCCCTTAGTCATTGCCTGGGGGCGAACAAGGCTTACAACAACGCAACAGCATCGCCAACAAGACTTCCAACAACACAGCAGCATCGAGTATTCAACAATTATTCTTCGAACCTTTGTACCCTTCCCTTATTTCCAAAATAAACTTATTCCCACAAAATTTACAGTTGTATTTATTTATAAAATCTATTCAAATTATTAAGGAGTAGTTAAGCTTCAAAATGCCCCTTGTACTTATTTTAAAATTACCAATTAAAAGTTTTCCCACAAAATTAGTTGTATCTTATTCACTCTATTTTATTTTTTTGCAGATAAATAAAAAAACAATAGAATCTCGTGAATAATACTCAATAGTTTTTGCAAGTTTAAATTTAAATAAATTGGCGGACAACCCGCAACGCAATTTTATAATTTATTAAGAACTCATTCTTCATTTGCACAAAGGATGCTAATAATTATAAAAATAATAGCTTTTTGTATGAATAATGAAATATAATCTTGTATCTATTTTCAAAATAATAAATAATAAAATAATTGATATATTTGAGCATTGAATGTAGTGCAGCAAAATAAATTGCCCATCTGGTAAACAATTAAAAAATTAAATTAAAAGTCCTCAATAAAATTCTTGATACAATTTGCCGTTTGGCTAAAAAAAATATATTTATTTCCAATTTATTCCAAACGAGCTACGTGGTGCCACCTTTGTAGCAAAATGTAAACTAATAGCTGGATTTATCCAAAATATCTAACGAAAAGTTCGTACATTAATATCTCGGAAATTAAAGCCTAAATTAAATCATTTTTGGAATAAAGTCAAGTACTTCATATACTTTTTTGTGATTAGGGCTTCGTTTTGATAGATAATTGCTAATTCAGATAAATAATAATAACTTTGGAGCTATGAGCCATATTAAGAGAAAAATTATCATACAGTATTCAATTTGAATGATAAATGTGACTTTAGACAGAATTTTTTTTTGATTTAGGTCATAGTTGGGCCACAAAAAATGGTGATGCGGAAGCCTATTCATTCCGAAATAGTTGCAATATTACCGAATTTAATAATTAAAACTAAAATCAAAAATTTAGACAAAATCAAATATATTTAATTTTTATGTATTTCAAACGAGCTACGTGCTGCCATCCGTGCTGCAAAGTGTCAACTAATAGCTGGACTTCAATTATAACAGCTTAGAGTATTGATAACTCAGAAATGAGTTTGACACCAAAAAAAAGTTTCAAGTAAACTCACATTATTTTCAAAAATTAGATGGGGTACTTGATTCACTATTTTTTGATTAGTTTTTTTAACGTCAGAAATTATATCTTCACAAATTAGAGATTTACAAGTGAACAAGGGCACTAAAGAAAAAAGTTACATGAAGTACCCAAACTAATTCTCAAAAATAGTATGACTTATTTGGAACTATTTGCTGGTTGTCGTACTCATTTTCGAGTTATTGGTACCTGCATCATTACAAGTGAGGTCATATTATTTTTGGAAAATAAGTAAGGTAGTTCAAGTGAAGTTTTTTGAATAAAGCTCTCATTTAACAGGGCACCATAAATTCATAGCAGTACTAATAACTTCAGTATTATAAGTCACAAGGAAATACTTTTGAATTAGTTGTATTTATTTTTGATTTATTATATAATTTATTCTAATATTTTTTTGATTTAACCCCATATGAGGGCTGTAATCAACAATTTATATCCCCGCAAACTAGATGGAATAGTAATTAAAGTATCAAGGGTGGTAAAAGGACAATAATGCCTGAGGTCAACAGTGTACTTTCCGAGGGCCTTTGGCCCGAGTTGTGTACGTTGACCTTAGGCATTATTGTCTGTTCAACTCCCGTGGTGCCTTCAATGTTTATTGTCTGACTTTTGTTGTATTTCAATCCAAATTTTTAGCAATGTATGTCTTGTCATTGTGATTTCTGTCAGAGAAATTACTCTAGTTACTTGCTGTTACTAGGAAACTTGTTTGTTATCCTTTAAAATAATGCCCGAGGGCATTATTTTGAAACATAGTGCCCTCGGGTATTATTTGTTAAGTAATTACTCTGAAATCAGTGTTATTATGACAACAATAACTAGTCGGACATTTCAATTATTTTATAGTAAATCAATGCACAATTGTAATTAATTGTGACATAATATTGAAAAATTTTTCGAAATAAGCTGCCATTTATCCACAAAAAAATTAAATTACTTTGGGGCTTTTCAAAACAAGGTACATGCTGCCATCTCTCTGAGTCCCGTGAACTAACAAGAAAGTTGAATCATACAATATAACTGCTCAACAAGTAACCGTAGTTTCAAATGTCAATTTTTAATAGAGAGGTTATTTCTCCCAAATAAATGATATTAGAAATAACAATTGGCCTTCAATAGGAAGTTTATATCATGTTATTTATTCTAAAAGCAAGTTTATTGCTTCATCTTTCAAACTCACAAAGTATTGCCGTATGACACGATGCATAATTTCTCTCAAAATTGTTAGTAAAATTGTATGAAAAAATATAGGACTTGCTCTATAGGCCTGTTGCGTATCTTCAAATTTCGACGGAAGCGCCGCATATTATTCAAAAATCACAACTTGGAGGTGTAGTGTCACCTGTCAATATTTTGAAATCTGTCAATTTGCTTTGAAATCAAAATGAAATTCATGACGTACCAGCTGTTTTCCCAATAATAATATTGTATAAAATTTATGACAACATTTGTAGACAAAAATATTCTAAAAGAAGCAAATCAACCATAGTCATTATCATTTTTTATTGTTTATGTGACTCATCTAAAGGTAATCAATTACAGTTAGATTTATAATGTCTTATATACGTACAGAATTTGAGCGAAATCCTTAGTGGAAAGAGATTTTCTCATCTAGTTTATCTTTAAAACAATTCTTGAATTTTGAGAAGGAAAAATACTAAACCATAATTTTGTGCTTTCAGTAAAGGATTCTGAGACGAATTCATGTGACCGTTCAGTCAATTAAGAAACTTATCTAAATGGTATTTATTGAGTTTCTTTACGAATATAATATATAACTTCTCTTGAAGATGGTTGATTCTGAGTTTAGAATTATATCTAATACATTTTTATAGAATATTGCATAAAATCACACTCATTTAACTGCTGTTATCCACATTTCTCTTTGTTTAGCTTCATAATCTCTTCTCGGAGATCTATAAAGATTTGTTATGGGCTGTTTGCTTTGGTATTAGTACATCCAACAACCCATTAACTTCTAAGTGAATGATTTAGACTCATGATTATCGAATAATATGACATACAAAAATGACGTTTGACAGTTTAACGTTTTTGACGGCACACCTCGTAGATGTAAAATTTAACCGATAGAGCGGAGCCACTGAGGATACGCAATAGGCGTATATTCTTACAAATTAACCTCCAAAATATGCGCAATACGACCGCGCATTGGCATAAATAAAAATTCTCTTTCGTTTGACATTTTATGCCCAAATGAATTCTTGTTGTTGTGAGAGTTATGATTATCTTAGAAATATCGTGCTCCAGAGATGAAATCATAATTTTAATTGAGGAATTTCATTTCATCCATTTTGTTATTTTTATTCAATCTGACAGTTGTCACGTGAAGTTGCTTGTGCGCAGATGCGTGTGAACATTCAGAATATGCGCAATATGAATGCGTACTAGCATAAATATACATTCTAGTTTGTTTGACAGTTACTTTTTGTGTACATTGTTGGTTTGAGATACTATAATTTTTAACAATCACTATTATCGACGATATCAATAATAATTTAAATTTATGCTCCATAAATCTTCTTCCATCCATCTTAATATTTTGGTTCAACCTGACAGTTGTCACGTGAAGTAGCATTTGCGCAGATGCGTGAACAGATTAATGTACAACATTTTGTAGTAGTGACATACAAGCCTTCAAAATAATGTTCAAAAAATTGTGAATGTATAAACTTTGTTCAGAGTTATGAACATCATTTATAAATCAATTTCTGAATGAATTATTGTATATTAATAAATCAGACAGTAATGGAAAGCTTATATTATCGAATTCATTTCAAAACCATATCTTACCTTTATATGATGACCGATGAGCCTGATTTTCTTAAGGTTCCCATAGGAACAAGTTCCAAATATATTGTACATTACTCAAGATACAAAAATTAAAGAAACAAAAACATCCAAATCAAAGTTTTTTTTTTAAGTTTTCGGATACTTTACGTAATACAACTATACTTATTAAGTGCTTAAATAGAATCATTTTATCACAGTTATTCTACGCGTGTTGATCTTCATGATTTTGGCTTGATTTCTTTTCTGAAATCAAAAATAAAATAAGTCAGTTGTTTGAATTATAGTTTAATATTAATTACCTCTTTTGAGCGCTATTTTTTCTAGTCCATTAATTGGAGACTCAAATATTATACAAAGTAAGAAAGCAAGTGTAAACGTCAAGATCAAATGCGATAGGCAGTCACAGGCCTGAAAACAACCCCAATCAATAATTACAAAATTGGTATACAAGATTATCCTTACCAGTAGGTAGATACTCATATGTCTAGGTTGTCGAACCGTTGCAAAACTATGTAATTCTATAATCCCATTTGCTAAATAAGCACAATAAGTGATTCTACTCAGAGGTATGAACGGCTTCCAGCAAAGAAATCTATTAACCAACCCTAAAAAAAAAAAACTATTGTTTTAAGGAAATGAACTCGTTATCAATCATACCTCCGTTTCCTGTAATGCAAGCTAACAAAACCCAGCCAACTCCAAGGCACCAAACGACCCTATGTAGTACACTATAAGCTGCTGCTTGAAATGCGCTGTATTCATAATCAGGATTGTAAAATATTGTTACTGAAAATATTGACGACATCATGAATATTCCTGAAAACATCCACCCTAGTATCACGCTTATCTTTGAGAATTTGTAACTGAAATAATGAGATAATAATTATTATATTGTAAACATGTTTCATTTTATTTACTTGGATGATTGTAGCTTATGCACTAGATATCCAAACAGAAGACCTAAAAAGTACGAATTGGCTCGCATGTGGGTTTTAATATAGGAATTAATGAAATAAACATTCGTGAATATATCTCGAAGTTCCCTGAAAACAAATAAGTACATCCAGGAAATGAATTGACAGTATGAATTCAACTTACGGTACGAACATCATAAACGTAGGATCCAGTTTATAAAGATACGTTATGGCAGACGGTATCAACACCGAAGCAACAATAGAAGCCCCTAGCAATACTTCACCAAGTTTCTTATATCTCCAAAGTGGATATATAATAATTGGAGCAATCATAAACAGTTGAGTATCTACAGCAAGGTACCATGATTGAAACATACACTGAAAAAGTTTTACAACAAATTTTTCATATAAAAAATAGAATGAACCATATTTCTGAAACCCTCTATATGTAACTAACCATTTTGTCCACGTTTACATAATTATTAACATATAAAATATTGGCCCACCATGAGCTCAGACATCTATCACGTTCATTCGATATTTTGGAATCCCATAAAGGCCCTTGATCCAAGCGAATCAACCACGTACAGTAAAATCCAATTACAACTAAATATACTGGTGTTAATCTAAATCAAAACCAACTAAATTACAAATCAATACAATCAACGACATTTGAGCTAAAGGTCTCACCTTACATAACGAGCTATGTAGAGGATAATAAAGTTGAACCGTCCTTTCCTTTTGTCAAGCTCTAATAACACCAAAAAGGAAAGCAAAAAGCCACTAATCAACAGATACGTATCGACTAATAACGGGTTGTTCAGGAATATTGAGTTCTCTGTTCTGTGTAGTGCCTAAAAATTGATAAATAATAAGTTGACCATGAAGTATCATTACTCCAGAACATCAAGTTTTATATAAACACAACCATTATTGTGAGCATAAAAAAACCCGACTAATTCTAAGCAGTATATTCAAACATAATACACTCGAGAAGTACAAGTAGAAATGAAAAAACACTAATAGATTATTTTGTAACAATAACATCCAAAGAAAAAATTGTATGTGACTATTAAAAGAAAAAAAACTTGAAGAAACGCAAATTCAACTGAAACTAGTAAATAACACATCAAAACTAAACATGGACAATATAGAAAAAATATAAAAAACTTTCAAACAAATAATGAAGCAGGCAACGAAATAAGTGACAAGAAAAAACAAATAAACTTATTGGTGAAAAGAAAAAGTCGGAGCAGTAGTTGAAAAGGAGAAACAAAAATGAAAGAAATATCTGAACACAAAGGAAAATGAACACAATAAAAAAATTAAAGACGTTGTCCAAAAAGTCAGAAGCTAAAACTTGAGAAGCCAAACAACTTGAAGATAGATATTTGAAGGAAGACAGACAATAAATTAAAATAGAAAAAAATAAAACTAGCACAGAAGAAGCAATAGAGAGGAGAACGAGACAGAAGACATAACAAAGGAGTGAATTGAAATAGTACTTGAAAGAACGATGAACTAAGAAAACATAATGTAGTCATAAATCAATGGTAACAGCAAAAGAAGATATAATAACTGGAATAAAAATAAGCGGAAAGAAAATTGAACAAGCCAAGGGATATCAATTAACAAGTATAGATCAAGAAATCAACAAGACAATATTGGCAGCTAATAGAAACTCACATGCAATAAATAAAAACCATATAAAATAATGAACAAGAGCCAAAAAATACAAAAATGGATCTTAAGAACAGAAGTGAAATTGAAGCAGCGGAAATAAGATACTTGAAACAAGAATAAATGAAATAATAAGCGATCAAATAAAGAAATACTTGGAAATAAAAGCATACATAACACTTTAGACAAGAAGCACTTAAATAAGAATGCCAGAAGAGCGACAAACAAAACAAGTATTGGACATAAAGATCACAAAGAAGAGAAAAGAAAGAAGATTTGGAAAAACACGTAAGGATAGTTTAAAATAAATTATGGAGAGGAAAGCAGATAACTGATAAATAATCTGGAGTAAATTCAAACGCGATGCCCGCAATTGTATTAAGCAAATTTTATAATACTAATAATAGTGATGAAATAACTAATTGGATTTATTGCAAAATGATTTCTCAATAACTTCAGGATCTTATGTTGAGTTGATTATAACATAACATTGGATATAGACGATGTGTTAGACGACGACAAAAAACAATATTCTAGGAAAATGTTGGAGATCTAGTAAATAATATATCAAAATCAGACATGAACGATATAGAAGGAATATAGGAAACTTTAAAACATATAGTAAAGCAGGCAACGAAATAACTAACCAATAACAACAAACAAACCCATTGGTGAAACGAAGAAGTCAAAGCAGAAGTTAAAAAGGAGAAATAAAAAAAAACATGAAAAAAAAATCTAGAAGAATATAGAATTTGAAGAAAACATGAAAAAAAAATCTGGAAGTATGTAGAATTTGAACAAAACATTGAAAAATCAAAAGCTAGAGCTTGGGAGGAAATCACAAATAAACTAGTTGATAATCATAAAGAAAATGAGAGATTATTGTATCCCACTTTCAAAAACTTTACAAAGGAAAGCCAAACAACTTGAAGATAGACATAAGATGACAAAACACTTCGCGAATTTGCTTGAAGAAAGACTAGAAAAGAAGAAAACTAGCAAAAAAGAAGCACTAGAGAGAAAAAGAGACAGAACACATAACAGAAGTGAAAATTGAAATAAAACTCAAAAGACTGAGAGCAAAATATAAATATATGGAACGATGAACTAAAGAAGCCCAATATGATCATAGAATAAAGCACAAGAATAAAAAATTACTGACATAAAAATAAACGGAAAGAAGATTAAATAAGTCTGGGGATAACAATTAACAATAGAGGAAGTATAGATCAAGAAATCAACAGAACAATTTCAGCAGCCAAAAACAACTCGCATGCAATGAGCAAAACAAAATTGAATAACAAACAAGTGCCAAGAAATACGAAAATTGAAGTTCATAAAAACAATGGACAATAAATCAAAAGAACAAAAGTGAAATCCAAGCAGCGGAAATAAGATACTTGGAAAAAGTAATATTTGAATAAAGAAATGATCGAATAAAGAAACACTTGGAAATAGAAACGAAATAACTGACGGAAAACAACAAACAAACCCATTGGTGGAACAAAGAATTCGACGCAGAAGCTAAAAAGCAGGAATAATAATAGAAGAAATTCCTAAATACAAAAAAAGATCTTGAAGAATATAGAATACAAAGAAAAAAATAGGAGAATCTATTGAAAAATCAAAAGCTAGAATTCTGGTGCAGTTCAAAACTACACTGAAGATGATTACAAAGAGAATAAGGAATTATTCTTTTTTACAATTGAAAACTTTGAAAAGGGGAGCCAAACAGTACTAAAACAAACAAAAGATAGACATGAGATGAAAAGAAGACTTTGCAGATTTGCTTGAAGAAAGACAGACAATGAATGGAATTAGAAAAGGGAAAAACTAGTTGAGAAGAAGCACTGGGGAGGAAAACAAGACAGAAGACGAAACAGAGGAGGAAATTGAAATAGTACTCAAAAGACTGGAAACACAATATAAATATAATGGAGAAGCATAAAATGGTCATAAATCAATGATGAGAAAAAGATTCAATAACTGACATAAAAGTGAACAAGAAAAAAATTAAATAAGTCTGAGGGTAACAATAAACAATAAAGAAAATATACATCAAGTAATCAACAAAAGAATATAAGCAGCTAATAGAAACTCACATGCAATAAACAAAACAATATTAAATAACAACCAAATGCCAAAAATCACAAAGAAGAAGCTTCATGAAAACAATAGACAATAAATCGAAAGAACAGAAGTAAAACTCAAGTAGCGGAAATGAGATACTTGAGAAAAGGATAGATGAAATGAGAAATGATCAAATAAAGAGAAACTTGATAATAGAAAACATACATAACACTATATAAGAATGCCAGAAGAACGACCAATAAAACAAGTATTGAACATAAAAATCACAAAGAAGGAAAAGAGAGGAAGACTTAAAAAAACATTGGAGGACGAAAATAGACTTTAAGGAGAAACAGTATCAGCTGTCGAGATGTAAGAAAAAAAGTAGAGAGTAAAACAGAATAAAAAGAGTAAATAAAGAATCTGAACTTAGCAGATTTTGAAAGATCAATAATAATAATTGGATTTATTGTGGAATGCTAAAATAAATAAGTAAATTAATGAATAAACTGAAAGGCCATGAAGTAAATAATGGTACTCAAAACGCTTTCATAGAACTATTCAAATACAAAATCAATATTATGTATTATATATAATATTACCTGTTTCAAAAATTCGTCATTAGATACAGGCCCAGGAATCAAGAAAAGTAACGAATGGGCACAAATAATCAACATCATAGATAAAAACTTGATTCCACATATACAATTCAAATTGAGATCCGATTGACCAACACTCAATATCTTTTTTATATTATTCACAACAGAAAATGATAAAACAACCTCTTGCAAGATACCAGAACTGTTTTTATCATTCTTTTTTTGGTATTTCATCACAATATGGTAAAAAGTAGCAATGGATATTATAGATGTGAATGAAATTATACCGTAACTGAAATAAAAATTTATACTAATGATAATAAAGGGCAGATAGTGGGGTAATAATTACGCGTAGGTCATTTCCAATGAATTGTATGAAGGGTTTTGATTGAAATGGCACATTTCTTTCCTAACACTGACTGATACAGCTTTTGGAGATCCAATAGCTCCATTAATGATGAATTCGAGTATTTGTGAGACTTCTCGCGTTTTGCATGTATGAGGCACACAAATAGCCCAATATAAAGTCGAATTATCATCCTTACGTGATACCTTCTGCGAAAAATTTATTTCTTTGATGACCTACACAAAAATAAATCAATCAAGTGTTTATTATTCAGGATGATGAAGTTAATGTTGCATACCGTACGTTTTTCTTCCATATTTGCTGGATGAACTTCTGCCAAACAATATTGACCTCTGATAAAAGGAATATTATGGCCGTGCTCCTTCATTTCAACAGATAAACATTCATCAAAGTTCCCCATTTGATAATAAGATCCTGTTAAGATATTGGACGGAAATTTGGTTGATGAATCGAGCACTGCAAATGTAACACATTATCAACCTCAATCATTTTATTTTCACTTGCTGAATTATATGTCAGTCAGGACATTAAAGTGGATTACAAGTGTGACAAGGTTGAAAATTTAGATACTTGAGCAATAATAACTCGATTTGATTGCCCAATTTTTTTCTTACTTCTATAATGGTTTTGTAAAATAATTCAACTCATATCCCTGTTAAATCTTATTGTATTGCTTTTGCAATTGAAGAATTAATTAATACAGTAATTATACCAATAATCAATATTTGAACAACATTATTTATACATAATTTCACACCTAGGTGTAAAGAAAACGCCGGAAAACTTATGTTTGCAGTAATGACATGATGTTTCCTCTTTAAATACGAGATATGTAAATTTTTTATTATCGTATTTGAACCAAAACACTGAGCATTTATTATTTCCGGAAACTGGTGCGTCCACTTTCATTTTCACTTTCGTTAAAAAATATCTGATGGTTTCAAGTTTGGAATGTGAACAATAAGATGTTTGAGTATTCTACCGTTAAATGACCCAATTTTATGAATAATTTCATAAAAACCAGATGTAGAAAGCTCTCAGTTTTATTTGAATATTATTACGTCACTTTACATAATTTTTGAAATTGTAATTTGTGGAATAGAATAAACCACGTTTATTATGTCATCCCTAGCATATTTTTTTTTTTGAAATTGATAAAAATATCAATGTCAAGTTATAAAAGTGCTTTGTTGAAGCGAATAAATCGGGTCAAATTTTATTTCTAAAACGCAACGTTGCACATTCTTTTGTATGAATAATATGAAGTAAATATATATGTGCGCAATTGTACACAAAAACCATTCATCAATAAATGATTGAAAATACTTTAAATTAGGACTTAACAAAAAGTTAACCCATGTTAGGCACCCCTATACATCATCCACATTTATTTATTCTTCTTATTGGAAGCTTTAACATTCACAGCAAACCACAATCAATTTATCACTTATATATCAAACAGCCACACATTTGTTCACCCCCAATCTCTCCCACACACCCTTTCAATTCCACACAATAAATCATTTAAAATAAACATAAAGATCATAAGATAATAAAATATAGTATGGCTATTTTCGATAAAACTGTTGATGGATATATGTTAGTGATAACACAAAAAACTTAGATGGGAGATATTTGATGCAATATATTTCCAATAGAACATTATAAAATATTTCTGGATATTTAAAATGACTCCAGTTTGTTTAAGAAAGCCAAAAACTATTCCAGAATGTTTTAGAACGTCATAAAACGTTCCAGAACGCTTTACAACGTGATGCCATGTTCCAGAACGTGCTAGAACTCTCTAAGAGTTTCCAGAACATTTCGAAATGATATACAATGATTTAAAATGATTTAGAACGCTGCAGCATGCTTGAGGACACTCCATAATATTCCAGAACACTTCTCAGATATTTTAGAATATTATACAGTGCTTCTACATGCTTAAAAATGTTTTAGAACATTTCAAAATATTTCTGAACATTCAAGAACGGTTTAAAATGTCATACAATGCTTCAAGACATCTTAAAATATTCTAGAACCTTTTACAGAAGTGAAAAATTTACTGTGGCCACACAATACTTCCCTGACCATAAATTTCATACCCAGTTTCATCGCTGTTGCATATTTCAAAGTGAAAGCAGTCATTGTCAAAGTGATAGCTGTCATTGTTAAAGTGACAGCTGTCATTGTTAAAGTGACAGGTGCCAGTTCTTTTTTACTCCTTTAGTCGGGATCTTGAATTCATTGGAACTTGCAATTTCGAAATTTAATCGTCGGAAATATAATTTGAAAATGGTTACGTAATTTTCACTACTTAATAATTTATTTTTCATATCTATTAAGCTTATCTCCGTGAGAGCTTTGAATTGATATCAAACTAGACATCATTTGAATGACTTGGGAAAGAAACAATTGACAGTCGCTTGAATATCCTGTTTGAAACTTCTATGAGAGCTTTAATTTAATACCAAACACGATAGAGCCAAATTACTTATTTTGAAAAACAATTGACGAACATTTGAATGTGATGTCAAAATATGAGTGATAATTCACATTATGATTCTCATTATTTCTCTGGTCTTTTGGCACACTTCAGAATGCTCCTGAGCACTTTAGAACGTCATTAAATGTTCCAGAACACTTTGAAATATTATATCATGGTTTAAAGTACTTCAGTATGTTGCAAAACATTCATTAGTATTTCAGAATGTCATACAATGTTCCAGAATATCCTAAACAGTGTTTATATATGCTTCAAAATGTTCTTAGACGCTCCAGAATGTCCACGATCACTTCAGTCTATTCTGGATTGTTATAAAATATTCCATAACACTTTTGGATGTTAATTCATGGTTTAAAATATTTTTAAAAGCTGTAGGATGTTTGATAACACTCCAATATATTCATAAACACTCGAGAAAGTTTCAGAATATCAAACAATGTGTCAAGACATTCTTAAACATTCCATAATATTGTCACAAATGTGAAATATTTCAAGTAATTAGTTCACATTATTATTTATTTGTACTGTAATTTATTGTAATTGTAATCCTAATTAGTATTGACCAAATCGATGTTCAATTGTTGGACGTGATTGACAGCCTATGGTTACTAGATGTTCGTTGGTTGTCAGGCATCAACTATTGGACAATTGAATGTTGGCCCATTGTTGGATTAGATATATAAGAGAGAGGTCATTCAGTGAGAGTAACTGTGGGCGATATTGTGTTCATACAAGTTTTTAAAGTGAATATTTGAACTGTAACCGTTACAAATCAATTATTCACAATAAAATTTGTGTCAGTATTATATTATACAGTGTCTCTATATTCTTGAAAATGATCTAAAATGTCTTTGAACGCGTAAGATATTGGGATCAAAGGACCAATTTTATTTCCCTCCTAAAACTAATGAGCCAGAGCAAAACAGTACCAGAAAAAAACAGTCTGGGGATAATAACCTTTTAACGAAATTGTAGATAAAAAATACGGTGTATATTATAGTAGGTTTATTGCATGGGGGATGTTCCCAACATTCCATAAACTAAAGCATACGATTCAAAATCAATAAATAAGTTATTATTGTTGGAGGAGGAAGTGTGATTTATATTTCATTTTGAGGGAATAATACAAACTGCGTATGTGAAATGAAAATAATTTTTACATCTAATCAAATATTGATAGAGATGTTAGATTGTAATTCCAGAAGCACTGTTTACGTTCGTGGTTATTTTGCAAATTAGTTTAGAACCTTTATTACAAGAAAGACCTCCCAGTATTCACGGAGTGTATACACAAATTGACCATAAAAATTCTAACAGCACATTTATGAAATCATATACATACATATTAGTCGGGAAACCGGTCGCACTTGAGTATGTACTTCCCTGATCGGATTTACTACCACACTTCATGAAACTAGGATACTAATTACTAATTTCGATCTATTTTACCAGGAACAACTTCCCTGATAAATCTTACGATTGAAATTAGTTTTAATATTTCTATAACAAGTGCTTGTTCTCGGTAGGATTATTATTATATTTTATTATGAATCAATTAGTATATATCTTAAAAATGGTATTATATACTCCTTTCAGTATCATCAGGATGATAATCAATCATACATTCATCAATCCGCAATTAAGAAGGCAATAATTATTGTGAATTAATTTGTACCTATCTTCTCATTTGTTTACCAACACTTTCCGGAATATGTTATTGACTATTGATTAATTACTTGTTTTCAAAAACCACATCACGATTGTGTGAATGTATTAGTTTTATTTTTATGAATATATTATAAATAATGTATTTATTATCTTACTTTGCATAGCCCACTTTTCCCTGTTGTTTAGAGCCTCTATGATGCGCAAAATATGTTCCTTACACATTTTATCCTGCAATTTTTCCATAGCATCCAGGATAACAAATATATCGGGTGGTAGAAATAATCGTACATCTTCAATACTGTTTATTTCAGATTTTGGGTAGTCTTCGTGTATTACTTCCCTTTGATTGATAATTTTTGTTTCTGAAAAAGTAATGCACAATTTACAAATAAGTAATGAAAACCAGCAGCGGAAATCCAAGTTTATCAATATTTTTATTAACTAGTATGCTGTACCTATCCGAATTTGAAATGAAAATGGCTGATTTTATTCAAGATTTTAACGTGACTTTCTTTCACCCCCTCCCGTGGAGGGGATGGTCCTGGAAAGTTATTTTTCCGTTCAGTGTATATTTTTTTGAGAAAATTCAGCGAAAAATAATATTATTCTGAGCGGTAATGTACATAATTTCATCTGTCTGCACTTCTTCTCCATATGAAGTTTAAGTGTGCCTTCGTGCGCGCAATATGCTTCAAAAGGGGTACAAAGCTTGCTCTTCACGTATTAATTAAAACAGTATCTCCTTTCCGACTCATTTCACAATAAAAACAGTGGAATACAGAATAAAACTAGAGGAAATTTCCTACAATTTCTGTGATGAACTTTTTTATTCGTAAAATCGATAGTTTTGGCGTACGAGCGCCGCAGACTCGTAACATTTAATTTCAACTAAAAATTGTGAATTATTATAAATTCAACTTGAATCTAAGAACCGTACTAACAATTAATGTTTCACTAAGTGTTGAAAAATCGGCTAACTATGACTCGTCTTTCGCAGTTATAAAGGAATGCGTCGCCTTTGTGTTGTGCGTCCTTCTCTCCCTTCACAGTGTCGCTTACATTTGTAGAGCCATGGCTTCTAATGATGAAGTTTTATTTGTGCTAATCTATTGTATAAAAGTGAAGTGATTGGAGTGAAAGAAAAAAGATAATTTGCGGCGCTTCAAAAAAAGTTATCACAAAACTTATAGGAAATTTCTTCTACTTTCATTTTGTATACAAATATTTTTATCGTAAAATGAGTCAGAATGAAGATATTGTCTAAAAACTGCTTTTAGACACCATTTTTTTAATATAATGGTGCGAGCGGCAAAGATACGAAGTGGCAAAGTCGAAATTTGAAAGGAGCACATCAAAATCTATGAAATTACCCATTTTCAAAATTGCGGAAAAAATTTCCAGGTAAAACATGGTAAAAATTATGAATAGGTATGCAAATCTGTACCAAAAATCTGGCCTAGTTAATCTGATACAGTCAAACCAAAATCCAACTGGAAAAATATTATTTGATGTAACTATAAAATTTCCCGAATAAATATTACCCAGAATAAGTTTAAACAGCAAATATTATTGGTGAATAATGAGATAATATATAAATTATTCAATCAAACGTATATAAACACAGTTTTTTTCTCATGTTTTCAATAGGGAAGAGCAACTGTATTTCCCAATCAATATATTATATTTAATAGTCCGAATCGCAATAAAAATTAGAATTCACTTACCATTATTACTGTCATCATCATCTTTTTGAATCAAATTCATAAGAGACGAATTATGACTGTGAAGAATACTGCTGTCATTATTCAATTTTTTATTATCAACCATTATTTTCAAATTATTACTAAATGTTTCTTTCAATTCATTTGCATTTGTTTTCCATAATGCAGTCATAAAAACAACACACAACACTATACATTTAAGCACACTCATTTTTGTGTCGGAAAAACAACTGTCGTCACGGTTACAATACGTCTACTTGAAATATTACGAGTTGCCGATATTTAATACTTCTGGTTATTTCGCAACGTATGAAGTGTACCCACAAAACAATAAAGATTTGTCATGACACTTGGAAGGGGATTTGAATAATTTTGTGCCGAAACTTAATAGACTATTAATGATTGCTGATAAATTTTTGAAAACATCAATATCCGGTTCCCTGATAAAATATTCAATTCGAAATTTAAAAACAAAAAACAATTGTACAAGAAGTACAGCCTCTGAATCACAAAAAATATTGTTATGACCTCCTCTGCTAACTTTGTTGAACAGTTTTTGAAGGGCAAAGATTTTTAGTCATCTATTTGGACCAGTTTGTTTTTATTTTCAATAAATAAAATGCCAACAGTGTATACGCAGGAGTAACCTTAGAGAATTTCCTCATTAGATTTTGTAGGTCGAACAGTGACACTAACAACGCAGAATTATTCATGATATATCTTCTATTGTTAACAAAGTGCTTCAAAAATTCTTATGGAATGAGCATCCGTCAAATAAGTCGAGAATAGATAATACTTTCGATTTCCTTTCGGATTTTTTCTTTAATATTTCATCAAACAAACAATATTTTCCTCAAAGTGTTCTACAAAATGAAAAAAGGGAGTATTGCGAATAATCAAAAAAAGAGTGAAATGTCCGAGTTTTCTTTAAAAATAGACCAAATTTTTGAATCAGCACAATTTCATTTGAAGATAGCAGGTCTGACACCTGATGAAAAAACTTTGGGCAGTAAATTTCGATTATCGTTTCTTTATTTGTGTCAACTAATGTTTGTTCTGAGTTTAGTTGACGCTCTGTTCTGTGAGCATAATGATTCTCGTAGAATAATGTTGTTGGTCAATTTTATTACTTCTACTGCCACAACTTTGATGCGCATTTCCATAATATTGGTAAGTGATGATTTCAGCAAACAGAAAGAGCTTTTCACATGAAATAACATCGGGATGATATTGTACTTCGAAAAAGACATGCCTAATTGGTAAAACTTCAAATTATATTCAAGTATCTATATGTTAATACGTGAGAAAAAGCTTTGTACCCCTTTTTATATATCGCGCGCACGAAGGCACACTACAGTTCATATGGAGGGAACCACTATTCTTATTATAGGCAAGGATAGAGCGTCGAATACCAATTTAACTCTACTTGAAACCTCCCGGGATGGAATAAAGTTCAAATTTGAAAAAACTTCGCTTCATAATATACAATCACCCCGATATTATTTCGTGTGGAGAATTATGAAATGTCTCAATCTCAAGTCCATCAGTGATAAGAACGTCTCAAGACATCAAAGAACGTCTTGAGATTTCTTAACGTTTTAAGGAATGATAAGAACATCTTCAAGACGTTGTTCAATGTTTTCTTCTGTTATGTAACGTGTCAACTATAAGAAAAGTTTCTTCTAATTGAAATGATACTGTGATGAATTATGTCCCTACACTCCGTCACAGTTGCACATCACAGAGCCTTCTGCCGTCAAAAATTAGTTCAGATCTTGCACACCCTATGTACTTTAAATTCTGTAATTCTGCTCAAACATACAACACCGCTCACCTTCATTTTATCAGTCGTCAGCTGAAATAAGTCGGTTTTAATATTTCACATGTGGTGAAATGAGGTTAGGTTTTTTAAAAACGCCTGAAATTGAATGTAACCGATATTGCTTGATCTGTATTTATATCTTGTGCCTTACTGTTAATAAATCTGAATGTTATCAATCGTTGTTCTGTAAATATGTTGTATATTGTATATTTTGTTTGACGTTCTTCGTGACTTTTGACCATACACAAATAAACATCTGACATTTGACAGTTGACTACATTACCGACAGATAGAAGGATACTTAGGACAATTTTAATTTTAAGGGAATATAATCATGGAAGGATGTATTCAACAGGAGAGTAATAGAAAATTGTAAAAAAATTTGTATCTGTAAACTTACTTCTTATTTATCTGTATGTCTTCTTCACAATACTGGAAGAACTAGTAAAAATTTAATTTTAAAATATGTCAAGTGAGGACTCATCAAAATTTAAGTATAAATAAGGCCTCCTGGCCGACTTGAGTTACTTCTTTTGAAAGTTGGTTCTCCGAGCCATCTTCCAAAGTTTATACTGTGTTTACCGTTCGACGTCGGTTCGTAGTCCGTTAGTGCGTTTGTCAAGGCAAAATTGTGAGTTTAATTGTTTCTTTTGTTTTTCCAAGTCCGTAAAAGGAACTTAGTTTATTTTTCAATTGTTTTGCTGTTTTTGCACTTGAAATATTTTTGCTATTCTTGAACCTAAAATATTTTTGCAAAGTACAACTTAGAGTCATTTTGTTCAACTTCCGCCGTTCGCTCCGCGAACGTTGGATAAACGTAGAAGCACCGCTGACGAGGTCTTCGTGATTTCGCAGCATTTGACTGATTTAACGTATCTTCGTGATTTCGCAGCGTTTGATTGTTTTAACGTAGAAGCACCGCTGGCAAAGTCTTGATTGATTTGACAGCTTTATTTTTGTGTGTAAATAAATCTCATAGTAATAATGATCTATACATACTTTCAGAATTATATCATAATAAATAGACTTTTTTGGTTTTAATTCTGTATATTTTATTTTATTTTTGTCGTTTCGACTTTCTAACCGAAAGTCTCCATCAGAAAAAATGCCTAGTAATACTTACATTCTGAATATTATTCCCAAAAACATCCTGACCATTTCCTCTGAGTACTCAGCCGTCAACCGTTAGAAACTGCGTCACCGACCGCATTGGCACCCGAGTATACCATTGGCAGACGCCAGAATCAACCCCCACACAATACATATGTTTCGAAGATATCCTTATTATTTCTTAACACTTTTTTCAAGAAAATTCAAGACGTTCTCATCATGTCTGAAGACGTTTTTATCACTGATGGCCTCGATTTTAAGCCAGGAGCCCCATCTTGTACCTACTCATCTAACTTTATTATCAATATATTGTAGTATAGAGGGTAAGGCTTTTGGAAATCCAATAAATTTTGGATCCCTGAAGGCCCTATTCTCTACATTATAATTATAATTGGATTCTTCGTGTTATCTTTGATTTATTATCAATAGTATCACAAGAAAGCAATACATGGACTTTTCCGTGTAATGCGTGAAGAATTCTGGGATGAAACAGATAAAAATGAGGAAGAAAAAGATATTATTTTAAACTCAGGACGAATTGCAAGGAAGTTTTGTATTCCATTGCACATATTGACAGCATTTAGGACTGGCCCAATAATAATTAAACTACTTAAAATATTATATGATGTTATGACTGACAAAGTCATCAGATCTGATAGGATTTTATCTATTAAATTTTGCTATCCAGTGGGTATGTCTAATTGAAAAAGTCAATCAATAATTGCTGATACAAAAAAATTTATTGTACAGATGTGTCTGCAGCTCCCTATTACGAAATCATATTAATACTACAAATTTTGGGGTATGTGTCTATGTATGTCTTCTATTCTACTTTAGATGTGATTTTCATTCATTTAACAATGGCTTTATCAGGACAGTTCAAAATATTACAGGTGAAATCCATTACAATGTGACATGAAAATGTAATGAGTTATTGTTTTTCAGAGGCGAATAGAAAATACAGGAAAAGATGCTTGTTATATTCGTGAGTGTATACACATGCATCAGAAGTTATACAGGTATTTATTTTATCATATAAATAAATGCTTGTATAGAGCTCACACGAATAGTTTTGTTCCAGATTGTGCGAGATCTTAGAGAATTGTTTCAATAAAATCTTACTTTTACAAACAACATCAACTGCCCTTTATTTGTGTTCTAGTGGATATGTGCTATTGACAGTAAGTTTTCCACCAAATTAATAAATTGATAAAAATAAATGACAATATTTTGCAGTCACAAGCAAATAAATCTCTCATTTTCAACAAGATATTAGGAATTATATTATTTCTTATTCAGTTATTTTCCAACTGCTACGCTGCGGACAATCTAACTACCGAAGTACGGAATAAATTCAATTGAAGAATTATTCAATTTATTATGTATTTTTAGAGTCTGGCAGTCGCAGATGCTGCCTACCGCAGTAACTGGATAAATGCTGATACTAAAGTAAAGAAGATGATGGCTTTTATTATAATGCGGGCACAAAAGCCATTTTATCTCACACTTAGTAATTTTGCACCTCTTGATCTGTCGACTTTCAAAACGGTAAGATATTGGTTTCAGTCAATCTACTAAGACGTACATATCAAATAATGTATTTCTAGGTAACAAATACTGCTTACTCTCTTTTTACTGTGATGAAATCTACCATAAACAAATGAAAGACAAAGAAAAAATCCAACCATATATCTATAGTCTTGCTTCAACACTTCTATCAAATAAGAAAATGAAAATGATTTTGTTAATCTGATTGTATACATTTTGTAATGTTTTTTGCACTTGAAGAAATTGTTCATTATTGGAATAAAAGTTACTATTTAATTAATGAAAAGAATGATGAAGTTTCATTCTTTGATGTGACCAAAACAAACACTGTACAATTTATTTCTTACTTATTACTATTAAACTTCAACTATAAAATCTACAAAGCCTCTAATATTTATTTACAACAACTTACTTATTTATTACACTTTGCACTTAGCTAATCATGCTCTAGACATTCACTGCTGTCTCAGTCAGACCGCTCGATCCTATATAATCAGATGTTCACTTCTAGAAATTTCTACGTCATTCTAGCAAGCTACTCGAATGTACGTTTGTGTGAACCGACGCGACGCAAAGAGATAAAAGGCTCCGTCCAGATAGAGTCAGATTTATTTTTACGAATTATGATCCTCGCACGTTACAAAATTACTCTCTTGAATATTCAAGATGAATTCTAGTAGCCTCATGAAATGCGGCAGAATATTCCTAAGCCACTGCAGATGAACAAAGATCTGTATAAAAGACCACCGTCGTTCAGGAAATGGGTTCACGTTAAAATCTTAGATGAAAATCACTGTTTTAATTTCAGATTCGGACAGAGCGTCAAATACTAAGTTAATTTCACCAGAAACCACCAGGGATGGGAGGTTGCATATAAAAATGAATTACGGTCGAATTTTGATCACTGGGCGACCACTAGTAACAGTTAAAAACTGAATTTTGTCAGCCAAATTTTTTGTGCACGTCTACTACCTTATTGTATTCTAATCTTGCATCATATTATTAAATTTCTGTGAAATTTCCACTCTTGAAAAGGTATGTGCCGCGAGAACTGGCTTAGGCGGATTGGATAGCTCATTTTTAGTATACATCACAATTATCAACAACATGAATAATGAATGAGGAGCTACAGAATTTTAATATTAAATGCGCCATACTAAATTTTATAAATATGTAATAATTTTTTTATAATGTTTTGAATGACAAAAACAGGTTGATGATGTTTTCTATGTTTCCAAATTTATTTGGATGAAGCTATTTTTCAATGTTATTTGATGGGCAAAAGTGATTCAAAGGAATTTCCTAATTGGATTTTGCACCAATGACGCTAAGAGCAAAAAATTATTCATGCTTTATATTTTTTTCTTAACAAACTTCTATACAGAATATGTCATATAAACCAAGGATATATTTTTAATTCCAATACATCCCCAGATTATCTGTTTTAATATTTCATAGACCGAATAGAGATCAATTTGGAATTAGACAAATTACCCGCAATAAAGAACTACATCCGAAGGATAATTTCCCAATGTAATATGCATTATTATTGCTTTCCACGTAAATCAGAGCTGGATTCATGATTCATGATTCACAATTTCAATAAAAATATATCATTTGGAAACATTATTACATTTCATCAAATCTTATAACACAGTTTGATAATTTGATATATTTCCCATACAGTGTCTATTAAGTGAGAGCGAAGAATTGGAAGTTCAATAAAATGTCGGTGTTTTCGCAAGAAATAGAGGAAACCTTCAAATCAACAAGATTTTATTTGAGGGTAGCAGGTATGACACCAGGTGACAAAAGTTTTGGCAATAGATTTCGGTTATTATTTTTTTACTTGTGTTTACTAATTTTTGTCTTGAATTTTATTGATGCTTTGTTTTGTGAGCACCAAGATTCTAAGAGGTTTATGTACATGGTCAATATTACTATTTCTTCAACTATAATTTTGTTGAGGGTTTCTATAATATTGGTGAGTATTTTATTTGTCAAAGGGATATAATAACAGCTTGAAAAAAATAATTTTGGGGACAGTATCATAAGAAGACGATAGATGAGCTTGTCCGTATAATGCATGAAGAATTTTGGAATGAAACAAATAAAGATAAAGAAGAAAAGGATATTATTGTAAACTCTGGACGTACTGCAAAAAAATGTTGTACTGCATTGCACAGTGTATCAATTTTCATGGTTAGTTCAGCAATAATAAAACAACTCAAATTATTATATGGAACTATAATGAACAAAAGCAACAAGACTGGTAGGATTCTGCCAATTAGATATTGCTATCCGATAGGTAAAATAAATTTTTAAGGTGTTATCTTTTTCGAACTGGAATATTTTTGTTTTTCAGATTTATACGCTGATCCATATTACGAAATTATATTAATATTACAAATTTTGGGCTATGTATCCATGTGCATCTTTTATTCAACCCTGGATGCGGTGTTCTTTCAGTTGACAATGGCTATATCAGGACAGTTCAAAGTATTACAGGTAAAACTAATCACTATTCAAAATAAAGATTCTATGGAATGAATGTATTTCAGAGAAGAATTAGAAATTTTAAATGTACTAACAATGCAAAAAAGGATGCAATTTATATTCGTGAGTGTATACAAATGCATCAGAAATTATATCGGTATCTATTTTGTTTGTTTTCCAATTATTCGTAAGTGGTAATAATTTGTTGGTTGCAGATTGTGCGATACTTTAGAGAATTGTTTTAATAAAATCTTACTTTTACAAACAACATCAACTGCCCTTTATCTGTGTTCTAGTGGATATGTATTATTAACAGTAAGTATGACCCTATAAATTCAACTAATGATAAAATAACAATATTGTACAGTTGAAAGGAAATCGACCTGTTTTCGTCAACAAGATATTGGGAATCATAGCATTTCTCATCGAATTATTCTCTTGCTGCTACGTTGCGGACAATCTCACGTCTGAAGTACAAAATATATTCCAATGATTAATACATATATTCATTATATATTTTTTCAGAGTTTGGCAGTTGCAGATGCTGCGTACCATAGTAACTGGATAAATGCCGATAAAAAAGTGAAGAAAATGATTGCAATCATTATTATGCGATCACAGAAACCATTTTACCTTACTCTAAGTAATTTTGCACCTCTTGATCTTTTGACTTTCAAAGCGGTACGTCTATATATAATTATTCAATGTATTCATCATTTGAAATTATGTATTTTCAGGTTACTAATACTGCCTATACTCTCTTTACTGTGCTGCAATCTACTATAAATGAATAGAAGACATAGAAAAACTGGAAGTAACATTTTCAAATAGTTTTTGAGTTGATGCACGCTTTGATATTTATTACCAATTAAGACAAACCAATATCCTTATTTAAATTTATGCAATTGATTGAGAAATGTTTAACTGTATTAATGAATTGAGTTGGATCAAGAGATTTATATTATACAGTCCTTGAACTCATCCTTCCATAAGCGGTTCGTACATCTATAATCTGATTTTTTCGTCTTTCTTCTATTCATTCTTTTTTGTTTCTCATAAAGAAAAGTATTCAACGAATTTCTTGTTTTTTTGTTTTCATCCATCTTTTCAACATGTCCTTGTCAGGTTTATGAAAGTTCTTGGCCGGAAGTATTAATGTCGCTAGTATGACCACTTAGCCAGGCTAGCGACTCAGTGTGTTCCAGTCATGGCTGTGGTATATTAATTCAGAAGTCCATGCTACAAGATCAAGCACTTATAAATATAAAAAAAAATATGAATAATTAAGTGATATCTGTTCTAACTTATGATCATTTAAAGAGCGTTCCCGAAATGAGATTCACAAGATAACCATTCAATTATAAAGTGATATCTGTCTTGACATGGTCATTTAAAGAGCTTTCCCAGAATAACGTATACGAGATGAATATTCAATTATGATGTGATATCTGTTCTAACTCATGGTCATTTGAAAAGCGTTCCCGGAATGACGTTCACGAGATAAATATATAATTATAAAGTGATATCTGCTCTGACTTATGGTCATTTAAAAAATGTTTCCTGAAAGATGTTCACAACATTTAATTAAGAAGTGATATCCGTTCTAATTTATGATCATTTGAAGAGCGTTCCCGGAATGACGTCCAGAAGATGAATATTCAACTGTCGGGTGATATCTGTTCTAACTTATACTCATTTGAAGAGCATCTCGGAATGACTTTCACAAGATGTATATTGAATTATAAAATGATATCTGTTCTAACTTATGTTCGTTTGAAGAGCGTTCCCGGAATGACGTTCACGAGATGAATATTCAATTATGGAGTGATACTCGTTCTAACTCATGGTCATTTAGAAAGCGTTCTCCGAATTACGTATACGAGATAAATATTCGATTACAAAGTGATATCTGTTTTAACTTATGGTCTGTTGAAGAGGGCTCCCCGAATGACGTATACATGATAAATATTCAATTATAAAGTGCAATCTGTTCTTACTTATGGTCATTTAAAGAGCGTTGCCAGAATGACGTTCACGAGATGAATATTCAATTATAAATTTTGAATAAATATGAAGCATATTGCGCGTGCCAAGAAATGTAAAGCATTGAATACTTAAAATTGATATGGAGAAGAAGTGCAGGCAGCCAAAATTATATACAGGTTATCCCATTTCAATTTACTGCTCAAAAAGGTGTAATCTTTAGCTGGAATATCTCAAAAAATATACACCGAATGGAAAAGTGTCTGACATCCTCTTCGCGGGAAAAGAAGAGACAGGGTTAAAAGAAGTCACTCAAAAATATTGATTGAGAACCACTATCGCGCACGAAGGAATGTAAGATTTGGCATTCTTGACGTTTATATGGAGAAGAAATGCAGATTGCTCAAATACAGGCTACTTATTCCTAATTTACCGCTAAAAACGATATTATTTTCAGCTGGAATGACTCGAAATATATACACGGAGTGGAGAAATGTCTGGCATCTAATTCTCACCTCCCCAGAGGCAGACGAAGGGGGGTGGAAGAGAGTAACGTTAAAATCTTAAATAGGAACCATTAATTTTATTTTATATTCGGATAAAGCGTCGCTTCGAGTACCAAGTTAATTCTACTTGAAACCCTCGAGGATGGACGGTTAGATTCAATACCGTCCAAACTTCAAAATTTTATAAACTGAATTTTGACCTCTGCGCGACCACTAGTAAACACCTAATACAAATTACGACGTTAGGTTTTGGGTACATCGATTTGAAAGCAGGATTAGTTTCTGGCTTTTATTATTTCGAAAACAACGTACAAACATAAAAGCAGAATGGAATATTTTGTTCCTTGAAATGTATATTAAACATCAGAGATCCAATGGACCGTATAGGGTCTAATATCTTGTATAATATTATTTCCAATACTGTCTTTGATCCAATCTACGGTAATATGGCGGACAGTAGATGTCGAATATTTTCTTACTTCTTCGTCGTTGAGATCATCATCATTATGAATAATATGTGTTGCTAGTTCACACTGTTCTTCCCCCAACAAAGTGCCATTACAAGCAATAAAGTACCGCAAAATTGCTTCATGATTTTCCTTAACATCATTTGATGCCCAGATTTTTATGTCGGTAAATAAATTTGGATAACGGATTATAAAGTCGTTATTATTTGTTTTGGGCTCAATAAATTTTGCTATATTACTTGTACTAGGTTCTGATTCAAGTTTAATTCTTTTCGGTTTTGTTTCTTCCTCTTCTATGTCCTCTAGTTTTTCGCTGTCATATTCCGGTTTTAATAAAGAGGAATAATCCGTGGTTTCTTTCGAGTTTTTGTATAATATTTTGAGTTCGTCTAAATTAGTAGCGGTGTCCCAATTTTTATCATGTCGTATTTTAGTAACCCTAGGGAATCTAATAGAAATACCATCGGCGGTATGCACTTCATGTTGGGTAAACTCAGCTCCGGTTATTTCCCAAACTGGTTGTTTTTTAGGATCACGGGCAACAAAATCAGGAACCATTGTTTTGGTACATTTCAACCAATGGGGTAATTTGGACATGTCGCAGCTTATTTTGACCATATCTAATTCATCTTGTAGTTGTTCTAAAGTTTTGTCGTCATGTCCTGTGTGTACTTTAGTTACAGTACAAAATTTTTGCCTGAATTTATCGTAGCAGCCCATTAGGAACACTGACATCATGCCTCCTTTTTTGCCAGTACCGTACCAAGCTCCTAATACTATCAAATCAGCCGAATCCGCCATTGCGCCATCAAGTAAATAATCTTTTTTGACTTTTAACCAGTGCCGTTTTCCGGGTTCATAAATACTCATCAAATCTTTGAGTACGAGTCCTTCCAAACCTAAATTCAAAACTTTGCCAATCATTGTGGCCAAATCTTTGGGTTTGTGTATCAGTTCTGCCTCAGAAAACATTATATGATTTTTTATTTCAATCATATTTTCTTTCAGAATTTGTCGTCGTTTGTTGATTGGTTTATTCATAAGTGACTCACCATTATAGTAAATACAATCAAAAACAAATAAACACACAGTTGCATCTTTGAATTCTTCTTTTTTGTGTACTCCGAGTGAACCAAACGGTAAAGGTTTACCAGTAATCGTGTCAACCAGCAAAACTTCGCTATCTAAAATTAAATCGTTAGCGTATGGAAATGCATCCGGAATATAATTTTTGAAATGATTTACTTTATGAGGTAACACCGGTTTTAGGCTCCGGGAAAAATATTTAAATTCGGAGCCATGTTTATGTACTTGTACTCTTTCACCATCATATTTAATTTCGCTGAACATGCCATTAGGACATCTTTTCATTGCCTGTTCGACCGATTTACAAGCTTCTGCCAACATTGGTAGCACCGGTGTCATTACTTTAATAGACGCTTTTAATTCTGAACTACTTGAGGAATCATTGGTACGCTTGATTTTATTTAAAACAAGTGATAAATCACGTGATGATTGGAAAGCACTGTAGGCATCTGCATGAACAGCATCCAAAACATGTTTAGCCCCTGCATTCATTCTTAAATCATGTTTTATCAGACGAATTATTATTTTTAAATCATTTGCGGTACACTTTTTTAATATTTTTTTGAAATGATTTATTTGTTCTTCTTCTTTAGTAAGCTCTGATAGCTCTTCCAAAAAATCATCAGCTTCCGACAAGCTCAATAAACTTTTTTTAGTTGGTTTGATTGTGTTACTTTTTTCAAAAAAATTTTGGATTGTTTCTCCCACATCTCCTTGTTCTAAATGCTCCAACATTTCTTCGCGATTTGTTTCAAAAATCATGCTAAATAATTTTACTAATTGTTTACTCTGTAGATTATAAATTCTTTTAACCACTCCTGGTATCAATAACCTAACCCATTGTAAAAGATCGCCCTTAAAGCCAGTTCCATCGGAGCCCTTCGTAAACATTTTATTCATAATTGCAGATTTTTCCAAATAACTATTTTCGTTAGTAACTTCCGCTACTAAACGCCGAAATTCCCTGAACAAATTATCTTTGTGATTAGGATCTATGTTTGATTGTGAGCTTGTAGGCACATCATTCTTTTTTGGGCTTGTGGTCTTTTTAGGTTTTGGTGAATATTTAGTGCCAAGTTTATCGGCAAACTTTTTTTCCGATTCTTCAATAAGTTTATTTATTTCTTCTTTATCTTCTTCGCTGAGTTCCTCCCACCCATCAATATCGTCGCTATCTTCAATTCGTTTAGTAGTAGCTCTCTGTTTCAAGAACTGTTCGAATAAACAGTTGACGTGGTACCACTGTTTCATGACGCCCTCACCAAATGGATTGGAAACAAGCTTAGCTAGCCGCAATTCTTTAGCTGCACAGTTTTGTTTACATTTTTTACATTTAGCCTTGCCTTGTTTTGCTCGCTCGACGCAAAATGGTTTGGGAGTTTCCTTATCTTCATCATCCGACATCCTGGAAATAAATAAATTCATCAAATCAAATATAATTTTCTATTGGACCGTAAATATATATATATATATATATATATATATATATATATATATATATATATATATATATATATATATATATATATATATATATATATATATATAGGCGTTTAACATGGAAAATCAGTTTTTCCCTGCGCATTGCTCTCCTAATTATTTCAGACAAAAAGTTTCAAATGGATAAACAGCTAATCGTATAAGCCATGGAATCAGAAATAAGAGACGAACCAAAGCATAATGCTTCATACGTCAAATTATTATTATTCATTTTGACAAATTATAAGATTGTAATAAAATATCGATATAAAAGTTATTCTCAAAAATGAATAACTATTCGAATGAAGAAAAGCTACAGATGATTAAATGTTATTATTCTGGCAATAGTTTATGGTAAATTCGTGATTATATTAGTACTCTTTGGCAAAATCATGATATTCCGGGGATGTCTACCATTCAACGATTCATTGCCAAGTTTGAGAAGACAGATACACTCAATTTCAAGAAGAAGGAACAAAATATCGAGAACTACAATGAAAATGGAGAAATTGTTCTTGCTTTGATAGAACTAGAACATACAATGAGTGTAAGAGGAATTTCCAGGGAACTGAATATTCATTTTATGACAGTTCATAGAATTCTTAAGAAACAAATACATTCCTTTCAAATTTCAAAATCATTAGCATCTTTTGGAACGAGATTTCGAAGTGCGTGCATCATTCTGTGAAATAATGATGAAGAAGTCAAATTATGATAGAGACTTCTTAAGGAATATTTTATTCTCAGATGAATGCATATTTACCATGAATGGCGAACCCAATGGTCATAATTACCGGTATTGGTCCAAGAATAATCCACATAACGTTATACAGTCCCGGACACAATATCGACAAACTGTAAATGTATGGGCAGGAATTTTAGGACATCAAATAATAGGCCCGTTCTTTATTACAAGAATAAATTCGGAGTCGTATTCGAATTTATTATTTAATATAGTTGGACCAGATATTGCCGAAATAAATAAAGACAATGTGTGGTTTCAACATGATGGCTGCCCTGCACATAGTACAACAGAAATTGTGGAATATCTAAATCAAACATTTCCTAGAAGCTGGATAGGACGAAGAGGACCAATTAACTGGCCAGCACGGTCGCCTGATTTAAATCCGTGCGATTTTTTTCTTTGGGGTCATTTGAAGACTAATGTTTATAAAAGAAGATACCAGAGTATAGAAGAACTTGAATAAGCTATAACACAAGAATGTCAAAAAATGAATAATAGGCAATTAAGTAACGTTCGGCAAAGTTTCTACAATAGATTGGGTTATTGTTTAGCACAAAACGGAGGATTGTTTGAACATCTATTATAATTTGAGAATTTAGAAATATTTTGAGTTTATTGTAGTTTATATTGGATTTAATTTGTTGCATTATCTAATTGTTAGTGTTACTCTATTTTATTCCATCAATCTTAAACAATAAATCAAATTAAACCACCCATTATTTACCATCATTATTATTAGATTTTTATTTCGAAAATTGATACTCACGGAAGATATCTATTTTGACAATCATCATTCTGACACTGACGTTTTAAACGTTACGCTTCTGTTCGTTTCTTATTTATAATTTCATAGCTGATACTTTTAAATTCAAATCCGTGAATATTCATATTTTATTTCTGCTATCATAAAGTAGCCTAAATGATTTTTTTTCTTATTAAGTTGGTACAGAAATTTCGCTCTACAATATCTAATTGAAATTTTTAGTCTAAGATAATTTGGGGAGCAATGCGCACTGAAAAACTGATTTCCCATGTTAAACGCCTATGTTACACTTTCCGAGATACACCCTGTATATACATGGTTGGTAGCAGTGCTGTCTGAACAGTTACATAAAAACAAAATATTCTCGATTGATGCTCTGATTATAAATTTAATATTTAATATAAATTGATATGTAAAAACACAAATAAAATTTGAAACAATATAATATATATTGTTAAAAACATTCTGAGGCACTTCTCTATCAGTTAATTTGCCGAGAGTTGTTTGTTTTCCTTTAAAATATGTTCCCTTCAATCATATATTATAAAATTATTTGAAATTCATTGTTTTATAAATGTTATACATACTTTTTTGGAATAACTGTACAGCTTATCTTCTCAAACACAGAAGGTAGTCATGCATCTGACGTTTGCGTTTGACGTAAATAAGTTAGGTTAATATAAACTGTGAAAAATGAATAAGAATGATGAGAAAATTCCCCATTGTAAACATTTCGTTATTCGTAAGAAACGATTTTGTCGCATGACAGTTCGAGCTGGATGCGACTATTGTGGAGAACATGAAATAAAAGCACCAACAGATGCTGACCCAAGATTCCGGATCCCTTGTCCACTTGATAATAAGCAGTTAATATCGTTCAATAAGTTATTTGCAACAAATTAATGAATTGTTTTGCAGCACATGTTTCGCTAACAAATTAGCTAAACATTTGAAAAAATGTAATGCTAATAGAGCCCCAACAGAACCATATTTAATACAAGACATTAATAATGATCACAGAGCCGAAGTACAATCTAATAAAAGAGAATTGTCGAAAGTACCAGCAAGTAAAGTACTGGATGTAATAACAAAAATCAACATTTTATACGAAGGTAACATATTTCAGGAGCTAAAACTCCTTATACTAATAAATTTTTGTAGATATTATAGCGGCTGCTATATCCAACAAATTTCTTCAGCATGAAATACTCAACGAAGAAATCAATAGGCCAGAGTATGGGAACACAACAAAAAAGCATCTTTTACAAACATCATCCATACTTCAACATTTAAATGAATCACAACTAATAAATCAACAGACATGCTATGTAGAATTTGGTGCAGGCAAAGGTCAACTAAGTTATTGGTTATCAAAAGTGATTCAACCGTTTTATAACTCATCCATTTTACTTGTTGAACGAGCTTCTTTGCGTCATAAATTGGATAATAAGCTCGATAAATCAACTAATACAATTCATCGAATTAGGGCTGATATTAAAGATTTAGTTTTGGGGGAGGTTGATGTTGTGAAACAGAGCGAAAAGGTTGTTGGAATCACCAAGCATCTTTGTGGGGATGCCACAGGTAATTGCAATATATATATATATATATATATATATATATATATATATATATATATATATATATATATATATATATATATATATATATATATATACATATATATATACATATATATATATATATATATATATATATATATATATATATATATATATATATATATATATATATATATATATATATATATATATATATATATATATATATATATATATATATATATATATATATATATATATATATATATATATATATATATATATATATATATATATATATATATATATATATATATATATATATATATATATATATATATATATATATATATATATATATATATATATATATATATATATATATATATATATATATATATATATATATATATATATATATATATACAGGGTGTAACAGAAATAAGTACATTAATTTTAACCTGTGATGCAATTTGTCAAGCATAACAATTTTTCCTGATAACTTTTTTCCGTAAATCCTCTGGATACAGAGTAAAAATTCATCAAAGTTTTGTCAAAAATTTCATAGTGCGCCTATGGTTCAAACTGAATGTTCCTCATTTGTTGGAAGAATGACAGCTGTCGATTGTCAATCATTCATTTGAAACTGGAAAAATATTAGTATTTTGGCAATACATTGTTATTCGCTCACCTCGATTATTCTATTTTTGTATATGTTGGAAGAAAGACTGAATTTGTCTCTGCAATCAACAATTTGGTCTTTTAGTCGTATTTTTATGTCATTTTTAAGAAGTTTGATTTTTATTTAGGGATTTCACGTATATTTTCGGATAGTACATTTCTTAATCATAAGATTGTCTGCACAAGTTCATTGCATTTGAATCAGCTGATTTGAATTGTCTGAAACTGTGTCACTGTGTCAGGAGAGTCAGACTGTGCTGCCATCTACTAGCAGTTCGAGAATTAGTTGCTGTTCCTAACCTACTTCATCAGAAACATAAAGAGTAAATCATTCAACGATTTATTTAAAGAAAACGGTAGAATATTGAATGGAATGTAATTCTAAATTAATTAATTCACTGAATAATTCGATAGAAATATTGCTACATGAAATTTTGGAGATTGTTTTTTCGAAGAACAGAAAATATAACCTATAAATGTATCAAACTGAATTTGGTAATTGATTTTTAATATTTTCTGAAATATGTGATATAATATTTTGCTTATTCAGCAGATCAATTCACGGCGCATACTTTAATGAAACGACCTGAGTGTGAAGTGTGAAGTTTGTAATAATATGAGAAAAACTAATACACAGGTGCTTCATTCATAAATTGATGTATTTCATTCATCTCATCTGCTGTGTTACGTTCCAGATAAACGTTAGGTTCTAAATATTCCATGGTATTCTCATCGTAATGTACAAGTGCATAATATTTTGACATTAAATACATTACCATAACCACAATAATTCAATTTTTAGTGAAAAATGACAATTTGGAGATCGTTCCAAATAAATTAGCTAAGCTAATCCCAAACTGCCCATGAAATCGTACACAGAATTAGGGCGGCTGCACAATAGCCCGAGAACGGGAACGGCAACGGGAACTAGAACGGGAATAAACTTGAACAGTGTATTTTGTATGTACACATGCACAATAAGATTCCTGGAACGGAAAGACCAAGGTCGGCCGGGAATGAAAACGGTAAAGATGGTCAAGATTTAAGTTTCCCGTTCTCGGGGTGTTGAACAACCAATGAGAAACAATCGTGACGTCACTGTCCATTATTCTTGAAAATATGATTGTTGAGAGTTTGGTTTATTTGCTCTTGATCTTGTGCTCTCATAGCCAAACTAGATATTCTCTTCTACTTCTCTTCAATAATTTTGGCCTTAATAAGCTGAGAAGTTTATTAAAACATCGCACGTTCATTCTGGTATATTTAAAGAACATTTCATGGTCAGCTTCCTTCATATGCCTAAATATGTTTACGAATGCTCCTCTTGTATTTCTTTCAAGATTAATTGGTCTAATCCACCACCTAGAGAACAAATTTTGATTCAATAAAGAGTTTTATGGAATGTGCATCATCGTACCTCCGGTTTTGATTTTCTAATTGTAGATAATTATAAAAAAGTATTAAAAATGCCATGAAAACCTGTAACTCTTCGTCATCCATGTTTAAGAATATTCAAATAACTATATAAAAAGTCAGGTTATCTGTCAAAATAGTGTTCTCGGTCTTTCGCGTGCTGCAATTGTGCATCTGGTCAGCGTTTACGTTCCCGTTGTCGTTCTCGATAGCTTTCCGTTACCGTTCTAGTTCTAGTTCTAGGGCTATTGTGCAGCCGCCCTTAATAAATTATAATCTGTTCTATTCCAGAATTTATTTTAAGGAATTGATAGCTCACACATGTCAAAATCAATTATTGTTCTATTGCAACTGCTACTAGATCCGATAACTATGCACCTGAACGACTCGTTAAATTATAGGGGATAAAAAATGCTAAAAAAAGATGAGAATTCGGGAAAAAGTTACTAAGAAAAATTGTTAGGCTTGACAAGAACTATAACTGGTTAAAATTAATGTACTTATTTCTGTTACACCCTGTATAGTCAAGCTTATAACTTATTTCATTATCTTCTCGCAGTTTGTTGTATAAGCATAAATTCTTCCGCCATTTTGTCACCTACAAGATTTTATTTCCATTCATTAATTGTACATCTGTTTTTCTAACTGTCTTACAACTTGTTCATTTGTTTCTTTCCAAGTTGAAGAAATTATAATTTTTATAAACTTTATTGCTACATGTAATATGTGTGTGGCCCTACGAGAATACAAAAACGTTGAAATATATTTTGACCAAGAAATTCTTTTATAAATTGACGAATGTTAGTCTAAAATTCTACTCGCATAAAATCGTCCTGATGAAGATACATCGGAAGCTTGACTATTTTAAAAAAGAACTCTTTTATTTTTGGCCACTATAAACTGTTTGCTACACCCACAAAACATTGTTTTCTCAACTAATCTGCAATTGCGAATTTCTGGGTTTCTGATGATGATTATGAAATTAAGCGAAAGTTTGACAATTTTCTTGTCCTTTCTGAACTCTTTTTGTATTAATGCCGTCATTATTTTATGAGTCGTGTTCAGTATAATTTTCGCATTCTTGTTGATCTCCTTTTTTGTGAATCGTGACTATTTGTCCTCTTTCCCATTCCTTTGGCATTTTTTCTGTTCTCCATACCTTCATTATAAGTTTATATATATATTCGTGTAGCTCATCTCCCCCATATTTTATTATTTTTTGTTTTTTTCTTCCCTGCCTGGAGACTTCCCATTTCGCCTGCTTCTCATTATTTCTGTGACTTCTTCTCTTGTTGGTTCTTCTTATACTCCTTCGTCCGCAATTTCAACTTGTGTTGAAAAATCCACGTTTTGTTGTGCTTCTGTTAGCAGGTTTTTGAAGTATTCTACTCAGATTTCCTTATATCGATCATCGTTTTCTGTTTTGTTGCCCTTTGCGTATTTTTTCAGTTTGTATGTTGTTTTTCGTTCATTCATTTTTTTATAGAGTTTTTTTGAGTTTCAATCCGCACTTTCTTTCTCAATATCTTTAATTTTATCGTCTTTCCAATCTCTCTTGTTTTCTCTTAGAATTTTATTGCATTATTTTATTACTTGTTTATGATCTTCTGTCTTCTATCCTATTCGTATTTTTTTCTTCTCCTATCCATTTTTTGCAGCTTAGTTTTTACAGTTTTCTGTCTTACACCACTTCTTCTCTACATCGCCTCCTTCATATTCTTCTTTTATGTGTTTTCCAATTTCTTCCTGGTACTTCTTCCTTGTGTCTTCATTGTTTAGTTTTCTATGTCCCATTCAATTCTCTTACTTCTGTTCTACTTATTTCTTTTCAATAGAAATTAATTTCCCATCTTCACAATATTAAAATAATTCACATGCCCCATTCACCTCCAATCACTTCTTGAAGAGTATTAAATCGGTTGCTGAATGAACCGTTCCCTGCACAATATTTTTCAACTATTAAAACCCAGTTGAAGCTCAGTGGCTTACTTTGCCATCATGAAAATTTATCGCGGACCACGTTGCCGCAAGGAACAGGAACAAGAATATGTAATGTGAATAGTTCGTTTATGCCCTACTTTTCATTTAGGCACTTTTATGGCATTAACTGTCATGCCATTTATATATTATATATGATATCATTCGCAATTGCAATAAGTCACGAGGAATAAATGTTTTTCTTTTAAAATTTAGTCAAGCTTTCGGCTTTATTTCAAAACCTTCGTCAGGACGATTCTCTTACAAGATTTTCCTGATGAAGGCTTTATATTAGCCATCCGAAAAGTCTATATATATTCAGAAGCTAACTCAAATCAAAACTAATAACTTACTCTAATGCTATTTTACAAACTTCCACTGTCTTCTTTTGGAAAAATTTATTCTTCAACTTAAAAATATTGGAGTCCTTCACATGATTCACTCACCTTCAATTACTCGGTATGGATTATCAAAACAGTCACTAAAATATCTTCCAACTATTGAAACTCAATTAAAGTACTATGGATTACTTTGCCTTTATGAAAACTTAACATTGACCACGACGCCCGCAAAGAAAAGGAACAAAAATATGTGATATAAATAGTTCGTTTAGGTACTAAATTTCTTTTACATGACAATTTTCCTAGTAAAATTCAATAGAGCCAATAAGTATAGAAGTTTTTATAGAAAGGAGAAGTTTAGGCAATTATAAAATATATCATAATTTTCAGACTTGGCTTTGAGATGTCTGATAAATGGTCTTGATGATGGCTTGAATGTGCAGGGTTTAGTTATGGCATTTTGTTGTCACCATCGTTGCCATTGGCCCAATTACACCGGAAAAACTTTTTTCCAAGTAAATAAATTTAATAACATAATTCTGACAAATACTAATTTCACTTTGTTGTCTAGATGAACGGTTTGACTAGAGAGGATTTCGATGTAATTTGCGGTTTGGTGAGTTGGGCAACTTGCGGCAGCGGTCTTAGCCGAGAGGCAAGACAAAAACAAAGTGAAAACCAAGAAGTAATTGAAACAAAAATCAGGTATTTTATTGGACCACTGCTTTTTTTAATGTTATCTAATAATTTTTTTTTGTATCGGTAGAGTTGACGAAATTGGACTTTCCAAGGATGAGAGGGCATTGGTAGGAAAAAAATGTAAATTACTCATTGACTATGGACGCCTGTTCTACTTAGAATTAAATAAATTCTCTTGTAAATTATATTATTATGTAGATGAAAATGTAACGTTAGAAAATGTTTGTATTATTGCACATAAAGACAATCTATAATAAAAATTTGTACATACTTCATTGAAATTCACTTGCAATTATCAGGAGCACATGTTGTCCGGGATGATAACACATGATGGAAGCTTATTCATTTGCTTCACTTACCTCCCTATTGAAAACTCTGTGAAAAGGTTTCCTTATTAAAAACATCTTTTATTTATAACATTATTTCAGATACAAATCAACTTAATCTTTCAGATTTATGATATAAGTAGTAATATGATAGACAACAATCATATGATATCTCTGATGTAATTGAAATCATAAATTGATATTTCTAAATGGTTTACAATCCAAATAATAGAATTATAAAATTTTAAAACCAAACATGGCTGACATTATTGACATAATCTTTGGGGGTGACAGCATGTTCTGGTAGATTATTACATTTTAATTGTCAATCACAGATATTTGATCAAGAGATTCTATAAATTATTTTATTTTTAATCTAATAACAGTAACTAAACTCAATTGTCAATTATTCTATTTCTGTACATTTATGACTTGATTGTTCGTATCAGTAAAAAAGCGAGGATGGAGAGCAGCAATGACGTGTTTATTGCTGGAACATAGAAGCACATTATTAATACACCATTAACTCACCCAACATCATTGTCATCCTCCCGAATACTTATATTCTATACATATAATTCAATTCACAAGCCTCCATTTTTCTTGCGTATAGATCACTACTTCCATTTTCCCACCTTACCAGAACTTTCGGAAGGACTGTTCAAATTAACTTTGCCATAAACATCTTTTTCAAATCAAGAAACACCGCCACAGATATACTTGTTCCATCTACTCAGTCATTCAGATTACAAAACTTCTCCCAGAGTCTGATTAATCTCCAATGGGGTTTCCCACTCATTCAAATTACCACTTGCGATTTTTTTTCATGGTACAATCAAATCGACTATTTCTAAAATCAACATTTCCCAATTTCACATTGAAAGTCAGTTTGGTTATTCATTGATACAACAGGACATAAATAAAGACCTCTTTCTGATTGTATTCAGGGAATACCAGGTGAAGAAAAGTCAAGAACGTTCATCGATTTATTTGAAATAGACATTCACTTACTTCACAATCGCAGAAGCACTCTGTCATTCATCAATATCATATAATAATGATCCATTTGGCCTTACACTTCAATCAAACTAGGCTAATGATTTATCATAGGTATGTATCATTCGACTTGATAAGCTCAATGAGACGGAAACAAGAAGACCGTATCAAGATACTATCGAAGAATTAATAAATAACACGCCAAAACCAAATATGGAAAATGTGGAAGAAATTCGGAGTAGTTTTAAACACATAATATCAGAGGCAACAATGTATACTTGCGGAACAACCAAACTCACACGAAAAGGCGAGCAGACTCAATGGTGAAATGATGAGGTAAAAGAAGAAGTGAAAAAGAAAAAAAAAGAAATGGAAGAAAAACCTCAACACGAAGAATCCACAAGACTATGAGGATTATAAAACTTGAAGAAAAAAAGTAAAAGAAACTATAAAAAGTTCCAAGGCTAAAAATTGGGACGAATTTGGGAACAAGATGGGAGAAAACTTCAGAGGAAACCAAAAACTGTTCAACAGAACGCTTAAAAATTGCAACAAGAAGAATCAAATGATACTGCAACAATTACATGATAATCAAGGGAAAATAATAAAGGATGACAATGAAATAATGGAAAGATGGAAAGAGCACTTCGAAAAGTTATTGGAAGAAGACATAGATACAGATGAAAACAAGGAGGAAGAGAATAATCAAGCCAAGAACAATAGAAACAATGAAGAAGCGGAGGATATAACACAGGAAGAAATTAAATTAGCACTTAGAAAACTAGAAAACGGAAAAGCTCCAGGACATGACATGTTAAAATCTGAACAACTAAAGTATATGGCTGAATCAGGAGAGCAAATTTTCCAAGAAATGATTAACATTATATGGAAAATGAGGAAAATACCCCAGGATTGGGAAAAGGCAGTGATATTCCCTGTACATAAAAAAGGAGACAATAGAAACTGCAACAATTACAGAGGGATATCATTGTTATGCACAGCCGCCAAAATTTACGAGCGGATACTAGAGAATAGACTCAGGAAAGAAGTAGAAAATTCAATGGAGAACCCACAAAGTGGTTTTAGGAAAGGGCACTCAGCTCAAGACCATATTTTCACTATTAAAAAACTTATTGACAAAACTAAGAGACAAGATAGTAGACTCTTCATTACTTTTGTTGATTTGGAAAAGGCTTTCGACAGGGTTATAAAGAAACAATTGTGGGAAATATTAATGAAGAATAACGTCAGCGAACAACTTATAGAAGGAATCAAAAGCATCTATGGTAAAACATGCAATTACATAAGAACCGGAAGGCAAGTTTCAGAAGAATTCAACACGTCACAAGGTCTAAGACAGGGAGGAGTCCTGAGCCCTTTATTATTCATCATTTATTTGGATGATATCTTAAAAAACATAAAGTAGAAAACAAAAAAGATGGACATAGGCTACTACAACTTAAAGAGAACAACAATATCTGAATGTGTTTTTGCAGATGATCTTGCGATTCTATCAAAAAGCGAGAGCGATATGCTATTTAATCTAAACTTATGGAATGAGGAATTGAAGGAACATAGAATGACAATAAATGCAGAAAAAACAAAAACTATGGTGATTTCGAAGGAAGACATAACTACAAACATTACGTTAAACAGACAAGAAATAGAACAAGTGGAAACGTTCTTGTACCTCGGAGCAACCCTGAATAATAAAGGAAGTATAGAACAGGAAATAAACAAGAGAATACAAGCGATGAACAAAAGCTACCATGCAATAAATAAAGTAATACTAAACAACAAACAAATTTCTAATAATACAAAAATGATTCTATACAAAACAATCTATAGACCTACATTGATATATGGCAGTGAAACCTGGATAATGAATCAGAGAACTAAGAATAAAATACAAGCAACAGAAATGAGGTTTCTCAGAAGAGTGAAACGGGTCACAAGAATAGATAGAATAAGGAACGAAACGATAAGAAACAATTTGCAAATTGAACGTATACAAACAACCATTGAAAAAAATCAGCTTGCATGGTATGGTCATCAAGTTCGAATGCCGGAAGAAAGACAAACTAAACAGGTATGGAACGCAAGAATAATGAGGAAGAAGAAAAGGAGTAGACCTGGTAAGACATGGGAAAATAATATAGAAGAGATTTTAAATAAAAATAACATTGGAAAACAAGAAGCGAGTATAAAAGCAAGGAATAGAGCAGTCTGGAAAGAACTGAATAATAGTATTAAATAAAGTAATAATAAACTAATCGCGACACCCGGAAGGGTACAAGCCGATTTAAAAAAAAAATAATAATAATGTATCATTCGATGGACAAAATCTTTAGAGGAAGTTTCAAAAACAATGCTCTTCTACGACATTCATCAATTTATTTGTCATACCATTAACTTGTCTCACGTCCATTTGGTCTTACATTTCAATCAAACTAGTGCCAATGATTAATTTGAAGTATCATTCGATGGAAGCGAGGGATTCCTCAATAGGATCTTTGAAGAAAGTTCCAGAAACAATGCTCTTTCACAAGGTTCATCAATTTATTTGTCATACCTTCCACTCACCTCACGTTCAAAGTGTGAGCGTCCCACATTTATCAAACTAGTGCCCCAATTCATAAAGAGTAACATTTTTAAGGTCAGGGGATTCCTCAAGAGGTACTTGGAATTTTGTGAACAACTGAGTCGTAGGAAAGACTTGGAGAACCGTGTTGTTTCACAACCCAATATAATTCAACTTTGATTCCCTTCTCATTCCAAGAAGCAACGTTTCAGTCATCAAACCATTACCATTAATTCATTCTGATTATAATAATCCATCCGAGAAAAGACCTTTCACTAATCAAACTATTGCCAATAGTTCATCATGTTTATTATTCGACTGGAAAGAGGGCTCCTCTGTAGGGTCTCAAGAACAGATACTCTTCCACAACATTCATCAATTTATGTGCCTTACCAACATTCTGAGTATCAACGTTTCACACTCATCAAGCAAACACCAAAACTCATTTTGATTCTTGGAAAAGAAATAGAGTTTCCTCGTGAGCCAATGAGCTCTAGGAAAGATTTGGAGAACTAGGTAGTTTCACAACATTCATCAATTCATTTGGCATTACCATTTACCTTCTTCACATTGTAAAAGGTAATCTTTTACCCGTCAAATTGATAACTAATTAGTATTATACGATCATAAAGAAGGTTCCTTCTTAAGTAGGAGTTTTGGCGAGGGTTTCAAGAACGATGTTTGTTCACAGCAGTCATCGATTCATGTGCCTCAACATTTACTTTCCCTAATTCTGAATATCAATGTTCCACACTCATCAATCCATTGAAATAATCCATCATGAGTAACATCTATAAGGTCGAGGTATTTTTGGAAAGAATGTAAGATCTCAGTAGCTCACCTTCTTGTAAGTAAATGAGCCCTGAATGATGTTTGGAGAACAAGGTAGTTCCACAATATTCATTAATTCATTTGGCATTACCAATCACCTCCTTTATATTCCAAAAGGAAACCTTTCACTTGTTATTTGATAATAAAGAAGGAGTCTGAAGAGAAGCTTCAGAGATCGTTTTAAGATCGTGATTCTCTCACAACAGTCATCAATTTATTTGCCTCAACATTCACTTTTCCCACTTCTGAATATCAACGGTTTACCTTGATGTCGAGGTCGAGGGATCATTTGCAAAGAAATGGAATTTCGGTAGCTAACCTCCTTATTAGCAAATAAGCCCTAGAGGAACTTTGGGAAACTGTGTGGTTCTACAATAGCCATCAAATCATTTGGTATTTTAATTTACCACCTTAACATTCTGAGAGACAAAATTTCACTTGTTAGACTGATGATAATTCAATTATGAAGCAAGATCTTTGGATGAATTCCAAATATCAACATTTCACACCCATCAAAATAGTGCCACATTTCAGCCTGAATGGTTATTAAACGGTCCAAAGAGTTTCTTGGATGGAACGACCTCGGGACACTTAAGGAAGATTTGGAGGAGGTTATTATGACTTACCATTTGTTACTGCACTGTTTATTTGGTCCGGTTTCATGGTATATGTTTCAACTTCATCCAAAAACTGGTACGTAGCTTTGAATCCAGTTCCATCCAATCTGTCGTTCGATCGGAACGTTACCCTGAAGAACTTTCGATCGGATTCAACGTCAAATTCTTTTAGCTGACCACAGTGTCTTGGATACTTTCGATCTCTTGCCATGAAGTTCGAAAATTCTACGTAATCACTCGCTGATGTTGCTTCACAACTAGGTGGAACAGAAATAATAATGAACACTGTTTGAGGAATTCGTGCAAAATGATAAGGGAACACTAATTTTCAAGCAGATCTATCTGTTCTTATTTAGCAAGTAGGTATTCAGAAATTGGGGTTGGAGGGTTGTGGATGCAAACATCTGAGTTCAACGAACTAGGGGATTGCATCATAGAGAAAAACGAACTCTCTTTTACCTTTTGGTATTGGTATTAAATCATTGAATCATCAAACTTGATAGAAAACGTCTTCGACTGGCTAACAAAGGTATTGATTCTAACATTTAACTACATTGCCCATTGTAAACATGGGGCAGATTTAATTGAAGAAGTATTGAACGAAATGTGTAAGCCTGAAAGGTAGCCATGTTTATTTTGATGAGCAAATATGAAATATATGAAGGCAGAAAGATAATGAGTCATTAGTATTCAAAAATTTATGTTGAGAAACATTTGGATTCACTTGGGTTGCATGCAAAAATTTGCCAACTGCTTTAGTTTTTTTGTTCAGTTTAATGGCACTCAATAAAAGCGTTTACTGGCCACTATCCAAATTATATTTTCCATGAAAAATAAAGCTAATATGAACTGAAAATGAGTTGCTTATTAATCACAACCGTTGACCCAGTAGAGGAACGGATGAATTAACATAGAAAAACTTGAAAGTAGTTGAGAGCTTAAGAAACATCTATAAATGTGAACTTACGGTAACACGCCTTCAACATCGAAGTACAAGAAGTGTATGTGAACTTTTTCATGCAGGTTTCCGTGGAAGAAGTAGTGACATTCCGTGTCACGGGGGTAGAAGCCTGGATAATTAGGACTTGAAAATGTACCGTTTCTGGATTCACTACTATTAAATACAAAGGCACATGGGAATTCGGATAATTGACGACCTGTGGTCACGCCAAAATCTGAAACACCAAAATATCAATTACATCCACTTGACATACAATAATACTACTTACTTTCAGTGAATGAGTAGGTGGCTTTGAAACCTCTAGAATATCTTGAGGAATAAATGCCACGAAACTCCAGCATGAGTCTAGGGCCGTTGGACATGACGGGTCTCGGTAAAGCACTACCACAAAACGCGTCAATCTTCTCCATTCGTCCATCAATATGAACGAACGCCATCAGGGAATCTATACTCTCACACCTGGTAACAAAAAAATATTGTGGCAATAATCGATGGATACAAGTATTCAGTCAAAAATTACGGGAGAATGATTCCACATGTTGAAGCTTTGTGTACCTCTGGAAATTTAATTAAGGAAAATTTGTGTTCAGCGGTAAAAATAAACAAATCTTTTGTGCAATTTCAATACAGGAAAAACTGAAATAAATACACCATTCGTTTTTGCTAAATTGAATATCGATTTTTAAGTACTTTTTTGTGCCTCCATCATACAATGCAGATGAAAATCAATTAATAACGTGAACCAATCAAGGGAACTAGTAATTACGGAGACATATCCGCAAATATAATTCATTGAAGTCATCAAATGACAATTAAACTGGAATTATTGTCAACTATGACAGCCCGGTATGTAGATCCAAAATTCCTGCATGTGCATTGCATTGTCACGTCTGGGAGTAGTGCTAGAGCTTTGTCTAATATCACCTGGGACGTTAGTTTAGTGAAATCCTATTGGATGAATTGGTTATTTGAAAGATTGGTTCGTCATCGGATGCTCCTTTGCCTGAAAGGACATTTGAAAGTAGTATTGTGGAAATGAAATAGAAAGGCACAAGGAATATGACTGTTCTGACAGAAAGTGAACATCAAACAGAATTGGATCGTTCCTCATGAATATTCTCTCAGCATCACTTTGATGCTACCTCTCTTGAATTCTATATACCCTCATCAATATAAAATATTTTTCTTGGATAATACTATGACATCAATTGGTATCGTTATAAGACTTTAGACCATCTTCCAAAGCAGTAAAGACCAAACAAACAGAAATAATCTTAAATAAAGATAAAAGGAAGTCAGAATAGACAATATAATTAAAGACAAGCAAAAAATATTGCAGATATTTTGGAACACACCACCGAATATAAGACTAACAGCAACGAAGTAATGCTTTCTGTTCTGAAAATAGAACAGGTGCCAAGACACCTATCGTCCAATCAGGTCAGGAAATGGAACAACCAAAATTCATTTAAATGTTGATAAAAGGACGTCATCTACATAATGTTTAAAGAAACGATGAACACATTCAGTTCTGAAGAGAAACGTCCATCGATATCATGATACTCAATAACGGGGTGCAACTTATTAACATCTGAGAATACTCTCTGACTATAATGGCAGTCATCAAACAACTAATTATGAGAAAGTACGGGTATTGTATTTGTGTTTTGAACTTACTCTTTCGAGTCATCTGTTGGATGGTATAAATTAAAATCACTGAAGACGACCTGCACTCGTTCTTTCCCTCGCCCTTGGAAGTCGTACCGGCAGTGGGTACGTGGTGTGTAGGGCGCTGGATACGAAGGACTGGCAAAGGAGCCATTTTTCATACCATCACTGTTGAACACCATATCACAACTTGATGCTGGAACAAAGTAAATCCATTAGAATCCATCTCATCTAACAATTATCTTTCACTGAACCAATATTTATTTGATAAACGTCTACATGAAAGCGGGTCCTGGGAATCCAATACACGTTATGTATTTAGGAAATTAATATATGATGAATGTTGTAGTTGGCGTGTTTCTATATCCTGAATGTAAATATTGTTGTAAGCAATGAAAACAGAATTCATATTATTTATTCTAACCCTTATTTAGAAATGAATATTACGTTTCCAGTCAATCTGAGAATAATTACAAAGTTAGACAATTGAGTTGTCGAACATCTTTCTATTTTAGGTAAGGAAATGTGAAAAAAATTGAATTTGTGGAGGACAGGACAGGTAATGACCAAGAAGGTTTCCGTGAGGTAAAGGTGAAGATGTTCTCAGCTTCAGTCACTCAGAACGCGTAGAGTCACAATTTGATTACCGTATCTTAGCAACGAACGCCGATAACTCAGCCTACTGAGGACAGAACTTGGAAATTGCTTTTCAGTAATTATAGAATAAATTTGTTTTCGTATAAAATGTGTTAAGTGCACGAAAGCGACTTTTTTGTTTTGTAACTTTGATGCTTGAGTGACAATTCGATTCATCAAGCAATGTCTCAATATATTCATACATTCAAAGGATACTGAGGCTTATGGAATATCGAACTCAAATAATAAAACGATCAAACTGTATTCAGTTCAATACATGAAACATTGATGAGTCGAGGGTCATCAAAATCCACCACCGATTCAATCGTAAAAAACATACAATGTGCTAGTGTATCGTTGAGGGTATTCCTCTGTCAGCAGTTTTAGGGAAAATAAAAATTCAAGAGTCAGCTTCAATAAATAATCCTTTCTGACAAGTTCGATCGTGTTATCACGATGACATATTGCGGGTCTGTAGCGGTGCCAAGTCTGCAAAATAGGCACGATTAATGTTTTTACTAGGTCGAATAGCTGGGAAGGGACTTTATCAGCCAATGACCTCACTTCAGACGAGAATGAAAGCTCAAGGCTTGATTTATCTCCTCCAAATATTCCTTTTACTTCGTATCAAATAGTCTCAGTGTTCCACATGGGGATGTGGATTGCTTTCTGTGTTTACGTCGCTGATATCCACCAAGTATCGAGAAAAGGATGTGACAGAACATTTGCGGAAGAACTTAAGATTAAAATAAGATTGGTCGACTAGTAGCACTTTATTAGGTGGATAAGATCAACTTCCCTCCCAAAAACCTAATAATGAACACAACAAAAGACATTTGTATATATTACTTTTGATTTAGATTTGCGGAGGACATTTTTCTTTTTAGTGGAAGGGCTCAAGACTTAAACAAAATGGATCAAAATTGCAGATAGAACATTTCGACAAACAAAGTCATGAGAATGATTTTAATTTTTGTATCTTTCAATCCTTTCTGATGTATCTGCAATATTTTGTAAGGCACAAAATTGCAATGTTGTAAGAACAACGCTTCCTGTATTTTTCTCTACTGAATTAAACTTTTGTTCAACAACTAGTTTGTTGAGTGAACTTTGAAATTGATATTATTTGAGGCAATATTAACTTACAACATAAATACGAAGTTATTACATACCGTCGAGCTGTTTGCAGATTTTTATCGACCACAACTATTTCTTTGATATTCTAATGAATGATCTCGTGAGGAGATTCAGAACAATTCAAATGGAGGCTGTATTTTTTGTATCGTTTATTGGCAAACCTTGCGACGACTGAAGGCAGAACGGTTATTGCCGTACGATATTGGAATTTAGAATGCCACTTCCCGGTTTTCCTTTTATCGATAACTCGAAAAGATTATTGTGCAGGCACTCAAAAGATATTTGCTATTGTTGATTCCTCGATTTCTTTTTCCAATAGGGGATGAAATACAATACAACAATAATATTTATGGTAGCATACACCCAAACAACCAAAGTTTGATGAAACTGATATTTTAACATGCCTTTGTTCTTGCAAAAAAATACCAGCATATAAAAATAAAATGTGAAACTCGTACTTTTAAACAAGAAAAATGTATTATTATAGCAAAAAATTTGACCGTTTATGTTTTTTCACTCTTATACATGCACAATGCTCTCCAGCATAATTCATATTATACCTGAAAGGTAATTCTTTGGAAGGAATTAGAGATCTACAAAATATTGTCCTACGAGATGAATATACCACGATATCGATACTAACACAATGTTCAGAATCGATTTATCATATTGCAAATGAAACACTACTAAAGTTTTATATGTCAATATTAACGAGATATTGGGGACCACTATCATAAACATTGTAGATACTGCACGTTCATCTTCCTCGTGATTGCCAAGATAAAACGATGTGAATATTTGATTAGAATAAAATGATGAGCAATTTCTATAAAAAGTTGATTTATAGATTCCTATCTTTAGCGAACATCAACCTCTCCCCAACTGGTTTCAAAATCATTGTTCTTGAACTTTGAAGTTTTCAGTGCTGAGGTTGACTACGTCAAACAAAAATATTGATAATATGAACTACTTTTACAAATTTAAATCATACAAATTGCTATGCCAACAAAATACCGACAATCAAACGACAAGACCATATCAATCACTGCATTGAAGTAGTAGTTAGTGTCCCCGCTTTGGCAAGCCAAAATAGCAGCCATTGTTCAACCCTTTGAATTAATTATGATATTTGGGCGTCTTGTTGTATATCAAACCCCCTGTCTACTCATTGATCACTAATTAAATCTGAGCATTAGACGACTATCTGTCTTCTTGGCTTGCCAAAGCGGGGACACTAACTACTCAGAATTATTGAGGAGTAACGTCCGGTGTACTTATTAATGCATGTGGATACATTCGAATTCCAATGATTTTGCTGACCTGACAACCCTCCCTCAAGATTGCAGATACTGCATGTTATTCTTCCTGGTCATCTGATGTGATTGCAAAGATTGAATAAAAGTTTGTGTTTAATATTGATGGCAGCTTTGGTGAACAGACATTAGATAACAGCGTACTGATTGACTTTGCATGATAAATAAGATTGCTATTATGAACACTATATCCCTACACAGAGAGATACACAAAAATATACCTCTGTAATAATTCACAAGAAAATTATGAAAAATAGAAGGAGCAAAGGAAATGAACAGAACAATTATTACAAAATGCTGAACAACAAGGATGGAAGAATTTCGAGAAATGTATAAATAATAACAACAAAGCAAAAAATTGAAGAATCATCTGGATGATGGAGGCGCATTCTTGACAGCTCATAAATGCTTGTTCCTTCAGAGATTTCGCAAATCACCATCTCCCACAATTACTGAGCTTGAAATCAAGCAGTTTGGGCAAACTTGCGAAACAGCAGCTTCCATTTAGTACTAGTTTCAAGTTGACGATTTAATAGGTACATAATTTATGCATGTACAAACTCAAAAATATCTTTTAATCTTCATTGTTTAGTTATTGACTGACGGGAGGTCAAGTGCTGTACCTTAAAATAATAATTTGATCTTTATTAAAGCTATATAAGAAAAATACACCAAAAGTAAACAAATTTTCATCCAATAATAATAATCCATTCTAATAAGCTTCAAATTCGCGTCAAACAAGTCATTGAATGAATCCCGGACAGATTTGACAACTGTTCATAATAATAGTGACACCTACGGCTGAAGTTGTGACTAAATTTATATCTACTTGAATGAACTTTAGTTGCCATATCCCTAATGTCATATATATCTATGGACATTGTTTCACTTGAGACAAGTAATTGAATAATTTAATCTTCCACAATCACTGAGCTTGAATTAAAGAAATTTGTTCAAACCTACGAAACAGCAGCTTTTATTTAATACCAGTTTCAAGTCTGTAAATGGTATAGTTGCTCAGAACTCAGCCAGACAGCCAAAGTGAATATAATAGCGCTTTTTTCCAAAAAATGCGCTGAAAACCAACTCTTCTATGAAGTAGCGAAGAATTTGAAAGAGGAAAAGAACAACCTATTAAACAATTGAAAGACAAAAATGGGACAATACTGAGAAAAAATACAGACAAACTGAAAAAATGGAGAGGACATTTTGGAGAACTATTAGAACTGCAAGAACTAATTATTAGCAACGCGTACAATAACGACTCTGTACCAGAGCAAAATCCAAAAATTACAAATACAAAAATCAGCATCGAAGAAATTACAATTGCTATTGGAAAGTTAAAGATAGGAAAAGCAGCTGGATATGGTGAGATAAAACCAGAGCAGCTAAAATACATGGGAGAGGGAGAAACAAAAATGCTGCACACATCAGTAAATAAAGTTTTGGATGAGGAACAGACACCAACAGATTGGAGAAAAACAATCATATTGCTACTATACAAGAAAGAAGACAGCCGCAACTGTTGCAATTATCAAGGGATCTCATTTCGAAGCATAGCAGTGAAAGTGTACGAAACGATAATTAAAAGTAAACTAAGAAAGTTATCAGAAGACAAAATTCGGGATACTCAAAACGTATTTAGAAAGGGCCACAGCACCCAAGACCATGTATTTAGAAATCGACAGATAATAGAGAAAACACTAGAACACAACAAAGAAATCTTTGCATGTTTTATAGACCTTGAAAAGGCTTTCGATAGAGATTGTTGTGGCAAATATTGGAAAAGAGAAATATAGGACAGAAAATACTATAAGGAATCCAAAATATATATGAAGATAACATAAACTATGTAAGAACAGCTAACTTATCATCAGAAGAATTCAAAGCAGGTCGAGGATTAAGACTAGGAGAAACCATTTATTGTTCATACTATACATGGATGAAATTAACATTGAAACAAACAGGAGGACAATAAAAACTGCCATAGGATATTCAAATTCAAAACAAATAAAAAAAGCAGAGTGCATTTTTGCAGACTACACGGTAATATTTGCGAATACAGAGAAAAATATTTAAAAGAACTTAAAAATATGGAACGAAGAACTACTCAAAGCAAATATGAAATTTAATGTCAACAAAACAAAGGTAATGATAATAGTCAAAGAAGAAAAACAATTAAAAATACAAATAGATAATAAAAATGTACAACAATTCCGAAGCTTTAGATATCTAGCAAGTATAATCGAAAATAAAGGAGGGTACTAAGATTAAATAAATATCAGAATACGGGCAACAGTAGGAACTTATCATTCAATTAGCAAGGCACTAATAAAGCACAAAACAGAGAGCCAAACAACAACGCTGACCATCTACAGAACAATAATATTACCAATGCTGCTGTACAGTACAGAACTCTGGGTACTAAATAAAAGACAACAATATAAATTCACAGCGGTAGAAATAAAATATCTTGGAGCTATGGAGGAGGTTACAAAATAAGACAAAATTAGAAATTAAAAGATCAGAGAGAGATTGAAAGTACAGTCAGTAATGAAAAAGACAGAGCAGAAACAATTGGGGTGGTATGGACATTTCATTCGAGTCGAGGATAAAAAAAAAAGGAAGAAATATGGAAGCGAGAGCAACAGGGAAAAGAAACCACGGCAGGTCACGGAAAACATGGGACAATGTAATACAAGAAATAATAACCAAAAAAAAAATAACAACCAGAAAAGCACACAAGCTAGCAAGGAATCGGAACAAGTGGAGAAAATTCATTGAAAACATTTGAGCGAAGTAACCTCGACATCCAGTGGGTAGAAGAGGAACAGATTCCATATATTTTAATTGATGGATACAGCAAGTAAGATTCAAAATCATTGTTCTTGAAAGTTCGCAGTTTTATGTACGGGGCTTGATAACATCAGTAAGTAAGCAAGATTTATTTTATGCAGAAGTTTTGTACTTGCAAGCAGGATACGCCTCTGCATCAATGTTCTTTTTGTGCACTTTTGATTTTACAATATATCCATGTCGTATTTTGCACTGAAGCTCTACCGATGAGACGTAAAAGCTTTACAGCGCTGGACATGTAACTTTGTTCCGTTTTAAGGCGACTACGTCGAAGCTTTTACACCGTATTTCTGTGGCGTCATTTCTTATTAATGTCTTTTCCAGAAGGACTTCATTGTTTTTTCTATATTTCTTCTATAATAGAATATGAGAGATTGACTAAGGTGATGAAGATTATATCAATCCGGAAACACAAGGCGGTCGTTAATCATAAAGGCATGTATTGTAAGTTCTTCAACATTGGTTTTACTAAGCTATCCCTGAGGATAAAGTTGCAAATTACCAAAGTTTTGCTGAATTCGCAGCTGGAATTTACATATGCTGTAGGAATTATTTGATGTCTCACACATGGCACAGTTTTCCAACATTGCCACTTGAAAGAATTGTCAATTTTTTTCATGGATATCAATATTTCCTAAAGAATGTTCACACATCAAAAATGCAAACAAAATGTTTAAGCGTAATGTGCAGGCACCTACATTACTAAGTCAAATATAAACGGTGGTTCATTTGTTTTTGGCTGTGGTACTATTTTATTGATGGCAGAACTCGACCCTGGCTATAACTCAGTGTGAAATTTTTATTATTTCTTGTTGAGGTAAAAGGTAGCCGTTGTTTCAAAGAATGTCGACTAGAATATTCAAAGCGCTCTGCACCTGATGAGTTTCAAGCTCTCGTTTCAAGCTCTCGTTTCATGCTGCAGAGAAAAATTGACATCATGTGTCTGACTATCACTTGAAGACTCCCAAACTTTACTATTTGATGTATGAGTCGTATTATACCGAAGATATTGATTTCAATATCTTCCCTAACGATCAAATAAAAACTTAATGGTTTCTGAATTGGTTGTCGATCGCAGCAAATATTAATAGACCTCGGCCTACTTTACATCGGGCTCCATGAAATTTTTGATTTGAAGCGAAGAATTTATATTTGCTTCCAATTCTAAGAACCATATAATTCGATATTTTCTTTTGTACAATTTCGTATCAGTCAATGACAGTTCATTTTGATGTATTCAGGGGTGTCACCCACGTTCGCACATCTCATTAAACTCTCATCAAGTCGTTTCACACGCTGGCTTACACATTTCGTAATCAGCATCACTAATTCCACACTGAAGACTTGCTGAAAGTGTCGGAATTGCACGACATACGATGCCGCCAGCAGTCAGCTTAGTTCAAATGTAATTTGGCAAAGAGCAAATAATCTGCTTCATTGGATTGCTCTATATAGGTACGGAGCGCAGAATTCAATTGAGATTGGCCTTAATTAATTTGGAATTATTAAGTTCGTGCAATTGCTACAGATTGAGGTTGACTTACAGGATACTTATTTGTGTATATCTAAAATTATTGTGTCAACTATTTTTCTATTGTTCTACAACAAGTAACCGATAGGAATCCTCACAGTCTTGACTCAAATTCGCAATACAGAAATTTGTAGATTGCATCTGCATTATTTATGACATTTAGATAATTTGTACCCTTTGGTGAAACTTGTGCGAATAAACCTGAATGTTAAATGCAGTAATGTATTTACCTAGTTACCGCATGCAGAATGTTGAAATATGCAAGGATATTAGAGTGTTACCTCATGAAGGCATAAACAGAATTTCTACTAGTAGGTTAAGTCAACAGAAGCAGTTGAACAGAATTCTGAATGTGTTTTAATTATGTACTTGCAACCTTCTAACAAATTGATAGACACAGAGATATTTATAATATGAACTACTCTCCAACATTGGAAACACATGAATTGCTATGCCAACAAGATACCGACAATCAAACCACGGGATCATAGCATTTTTTCCTGGATGCTTCAAGGAGAATACATTTCAAGTACCACACGAAATTCTTAATTAAGATAATAAATGAGTATTTTATCCACGTAGTCAATGTTCAATAACAAATCAATAAGTTTTATTCTAACGTTTTGTAATAATTCCTACACTGTCACTGCCTCTTTATTCCAATATTGATCAGACCAATATGATTTTTTGTACGGCCATGCTAATAGTCCGTAAGACAGGGCATAAATTTTTCTTGATTACCGCTCACTTGGAGCTTCGTGAGTGACTTCATTGTGATGAGTCCGACAGCTTCCACATTTGACTAAATTCTTGATTTGGAGGCGTTTTTCAGCGAGAGCTAATTGAACATGTCATTTTCATGAAGTCTTGAAAATGTATTACCGTCATACTGATGTTTACAGTAATCGAAAGATTTTTTGATTGAAAAATAGAAAATAATATTGTCCGACATGAATATTGGGGGCCAGCGGTGAGTCCGACAAGCCGCACTTGTCACAAGTACGTTGGTATGAAAACGGATTACCGCTAGTCTGAGACCTTGAGGACATGTCCAATTTTTTTCTTCTAAAATTTGGTCATTTTGTTCGACAAATTTTCGGGGGCGTTTGTCCAGTCCGACACTGAAAGCGTGTCAGGATTATAACAGTTCATTCATCAATGACCGCTTGTCGGACCTAACCAGTCATAATTAGAAAACATATTATCTATCCAAAAAACATATTGTCCGACAGAAATATTGGTTCTCATCGTCAGTCCGACCAGAAAACGTTCGCACATATATAACTCAGTTTTTGACGTATTTATTATCAAGAGATAAGTAATGGATGTTGTTTATAAGCTTGTAATGAATTATTCATCAACAAAATAATTTAAAGAAAGTAAAGTAGAAAATAGAAAAAGAAATATATTATTATGTCGCTAAGTTGGAACGTTACTCACTTTAATCTTCCATTTTCGGGGGTTCCAAGTAGAATTAAATTGGTATTCGATGCTACATTCGAATCTAAAATTAGGATGAGTGGTTCCCATTCAAGATTTTAAAGTGACTTCTCCCCCGACTATAGGAACGGAAGAGAAATCTTTGAAATCTTTCTTCAGCCATTCTCCCATTCCGTGCATATTTCTCCAGATATACTTCAAATATGCCATATCTCACATTCTCCACACAGACTTCAACAAAGCCAAGTTTCACATCACTTCTTGTGCGCGGTACAATGTTTCCTCTTCACGTCGTGAAATTAAAAAAGACACCTGTATGTATTTTCAGCTTCCTGCACTCGACCATATAAACTTCAAGAATGCCAAATACCAAATTTTTTCGTGCGTGCAATATGCTTGAAAAGGGTTACAAAGCTTCCTCTCCACGTATTAATTTTTAGACTAAAATGGAACATCTGTATATAATTTTTGCTCTCTGCACATCTTTTCCATATAAATTTTAAGTATGCCAAATCTCACACTCCTCCGTGCATGCTATATGCTTAAAATGAGGTCGAAAGTATTAAAATATAGATATCACAGTTGAAAGGAAATTTGAATGATATTTGAGGTGAATAGCACGGTAAACTGACTTCATATCACACATTTGATTCCAAAATAATATTAATATATTGGTGGACAAGCCTTTTTTTATAATTAACAATCAATAATCCTACTGACTTGATATGCATTTCATATATGTATATGTCTATTAACGCAGCCGCATTCATACAACATATTTTTGATTTTCTGAAGTAATGCCCCACTTAAATTGTCGGACATGTATACAGTAATGTTCTAGACACTATTTGAATGAAAAATAGAAAACATAGAGATGAGTGGTCATTGATAAAGGAACAGTTATAATCCTGACACGTTTCCAGTGTCGGACTAAGAAAACACCTCCCAAAATTTGTCGGATGAAATGACCAAATCTTAGAGGAAAAATAATTGAACACGTCCTCGAAGTCTCAAACTAGCGGTAATCCGTTTTCATACCAACGTACTTGTGACAAGTGCGACTTGTCGGACTCACCATTGGCCCCCAATATTCATGTCGGACAATATTATTTTCTATTTTATGATCAAAAAATCTTTCGATTAGTGTTAACATCAATATGACGGTAATACATTCTAAGGCCTCATGAAATTGACATGTTCAATTAGCTCTCGCTGAAAAACGCCCCCAAATCAAGAGTTTCGTCAAATGTGAAAGCTGTCGAACTCATCACAATGAAGTCACTCACGAAGTTCCAAGTGAGCGGTAATCAACGAAAAATGTAAGCCCTGTCTCAAGGACTATAATGGAGACGCAATTCAAAAAATATGTTTCATTTGGATAAGTTCTGTACATGAAAACGATTAGAAACACAACGTTTCGACAGCAAAGTGCTGCCTTTTTCAAGTGAAAATTGAAATATGAGTTCTGAAATGTTTTTTCCTTTCTTAAAAATTTTTTTTAAAAAGCTCCCAACGACAGAGATTTACTGGCTTATTACTTAAACGTTCTGCCGATGGTGGACGGCCAAGGACAGTAGCTACACCCGAGGTTGAAGAAAGGGTGTTAGATATTGTGAAGAAAATCCCGAAACAAGGGTTAAAAGAATATCCGCTGAAGTGGGTATCAGGGGTACCCTTGTTTGGAGAACTCTATGTTCTCAGCTTTTACATCCGTACCACTTTCTACGGGTACAAGTTTAATCTTTCTGTTTATCAAGCTAGAATGGAATTTTGTCTATAGATTTTACACCAGAATGCCGATAATCCAAATTTCGTTTGGAATATTCTTGTTACAGATGAGGTCGGTCTTACTTAAGACTGAATATTGAATTTTCATAATAATCATGTTTGGTCAAATGGAAATGCTCACGTCGTTGTTGAGTTACACCATCAAGAGCGATTTAGCCTCAATATTTGGCTCGGGATTTAAGGAGATACTTCAATAGAACCAGTTGTTTTGCCCAATATGTTAAATCACGATTTACCACAAAATGAGTTACCAGTGCTCTTAGAAAATGTATCAATCAATCAAAGGATGAATATATGGTTTATGCAAGATGGAGCTTTGCCTCATTCTACGCTTCATGGTAGAAAACACTTGAACCACAGGAAGAGAAGGTTTTGTTCATTGGCGTCTTAGATCCCCGAATTTAACAACACTTGATTTTTTTTTTGTATGGGGTTATCTTAAAAGTTTGGTCTATGCAACAACAGTACGCAATTTAGAAGAATTGCAACAACGAATTGTGCAAAGCTGTGAAACAATAATACCCAATAACAATACAGTCAATATTAAGAAGTGCTTGCGTACATACTTCGTAGAATGTTATTGGTTTTGTTCGTTCAATAGTGAAATGTAGCCAATATTCAAAACATGAAACATATATGTTATTTGCTTCGAACTTCCACAAAGGAGAAATAACGTATTTGTTCTTTTTCCCTTGTTCCCATTGCCAATACATTTTTATTTGTATCCTTCGAACCCGGATCAAAAACCGTGTGCGCTGCTTTTGAAATAACTACTCCTATCTTATTTTAATGCATTATTTAACCGAGATCATGCAATCAATCTTTTGTTGGAAGAAAGCCCTAGAATTGTTGCAGTATAAGACAGTAATTGCATATCGTACAACGTAAAGCATTTAGCGTACTAAATTAACGATGCAACAAAGGAAGTCCTTCTTTTGCACATTTGAAAGAAGGCCATAAATCAGAATCAAATGTACCTCACACCTGCTTTTGCTTTATTTCAATCTTAGACAAAATGAATTTGTCTTGTTCGAGAAAATGATAAATTGCTGCAGTTAACGACTCACGAATAGTAGAAGTGGGATTATCGTGGCCAACTATGAACAGGAATCGATCAGAATACAATAATAAAGGAATGGGCTTTTATGTTGACACTTAATTATCTTTTACAGTCATTTATAACTCCGAGAGTTTTGTGAGCTCGTCACGCGAACTTCCAGTCCCATTGGAGGATGAAGATCCCATTTTCAGGTTGCGATTATCCTTCGAAACGACATTATCATGTGCTCCTGGTTCAAATATTGAACGACTTGTTAAATTAGTTGCACCGGGATTCACGGGGCTTTGATTTTACTAAACTTAATAGGGTAGTTGGCTGTTTTAAATTGGTACTACCCTGTACTGGCAGCCTAATCATCTCGATATGAATTTGACAGTATATCGGGGTATGAATAACATAATGAACACAATATGCATAATTCATCATTTGCAAATGCATACTTAATAGCCTAGCTTTGTCAAACAATTATATTAATTATTAACACAAAGCAAAGAGATGAATTTATCATATCCACATTAATTCTGATTGGTGCAATTAATTCGCTATTACAATTTGCTTCATTTTCCCTTCATGTAGCTTCAATGAAGTCACACGCTTGCCTGACGACAGGAAATACCCCCATGTATGCATGTACAATCACACTATGGGCTACGAATAATAATAAAGTTATACCAAAGAAAAGGCATTTGAAATCAATTATGGATATTGATAATTTGTTTGTTACGCTACTCAAACAATCATCTTGAAATTTTATACACATATTTAGAACATTCAATTGGTTAATGTATGATATTAAATTTGGGACGTTTATGAAACTGAGAAGTGTAACGAGAAAGAGACTACAGCGCACCAGCCGTCACGGTGTTCACTGCATCCTTAGACTGCACGCGTTCCAGAACCAGAATAAAAAAAATTAATTTCTACCGCGTATGAACAACACCCAAATTTTTTTAAAAATGTATATCAGTTGTTTCATCGAAAGTATGAGCTGTCTCCATATAAAGTGCCATTCACGACGTATTGTGCATCAAAAGACATTTTTGTTCAATTTTGACAATCAATATTGAAAAAATTATGAAACAATACGGATTTTTTCTGCATTATTTGAATAATATTCAAATTTTAGCACTCCTAATTACCAAAGATCTGATAGCAGTTCATTAGCTTTCCTGATATACGTATTCATTCAAAAGCGGCTGTAATTAATTACGGAAATGCTCTCTAAATAACTGGAAAATAATGGCTTGTTGTAGATAGGCTCCGAGAATAACGGTGCGATTTCTGGAAGATTTTAATTATGCTGGTTTTGGAAATAAATTATCCTGAATTGAGCACAAGTTATACTTGTAATTAGTTAGGCAGTCTTACGTGATTAAAATAAATGATCACTGAGAATATATAAGTAAGCACATTGTTCTTTGTGGATTAGAGAAAAGGTGGGGCTATTGGTAAAATGCTGGTGCTTAAGTGCTTATATGGATTTCGTTGCGGAGCGTTCTATTGGGAGAATGTTTCTGCAGCGTCGTTGAATATGAATAAATTAAAACCAAATCGAATGCAGGATAGAATAGCTAACAAAAAACTCCTAGATTTGGAATATTTGGCAAATTATGTTGCATGTGGAAATCACCCTCAACAATAAAATCAAGTATACACGATTTATTACGTTCAACAAAATTGGATATATCTGTGCCAATTTCCGCAATATAACAGATATGCTTCACATACACACACATACGCATTCATCCTCAATGCGCTTTTTATTACACTGCATATGATACAACCATGGAATGAAGGAAATGAAATGGAGCAATAAAATTAACATTAAAATTAATTTGTTCATGACAGTGATGTAAGAATTGATTCTTGTCCCCCACGAACACTTTTATCCCTATATCTACATTTGCTCATAATATCCACAGTTGTAATTCTGGCAGGCAGAATATAAAGATATAATTTATGGAACAAGCTCTGGTATTATGAACTTTGTGATTTTTTTTTGCGAAGCGTGTATTCAAAATCTAATTTTTGCGCCAGATATTTATTTTATGCAACTAAATTTACATAGATTCGAATATTTCAAGTTAGGATAGGGCAAAGTAATTCAGTTATTCCTGAGTTGAATTAATGTGAATGATGGTGGAGCAAAATGTGTAATAAATAGGAGAATGGTTACTGACTTCTGAAGTTTACTTACTCATGCATACATCAATTTACATTTAAATTTTCCAATTCTAAGTGATTTGTGAAGATGTTGGAGGACACGGTTTTTTTTGATAATTTTTGTTTTTTGCTCGCCTACCGTCAAGACAATATTACTGCCTCAGAAGTGGCCCTGACTATGGATTTGCGATGTACATTGCGGCAATTCTAAAAATACATATGTTCATCATCATAAAGTTAGTTTGGGCCTCCGCTCGACTTGATTGGTTGAAGTATTCATAAAAGTTCAAATGAAGATTGAAGTCTCATTTTCAACAAGCTTGTAACAAACCAGCCACAGAGTGTAGAAGTACTCACAACTTCCCAAACTAAAGGATTGAGTTAAATTACCGCTTGTCAAACAACCATTAGTAATTACTTTGCTGAGTGGTTAAGTTTCTCGAAAGATGATCTTGTGGTGGAAAAGTTCCTATTAATGTTTTATTGAGTTTATGATTTACCTTTAAGTTCGGCAACATCCTTGGCGTAAATTTGGCACACAAGCAACAATATAACCAGAGAAACTTTGGCGGGAGAATAGCAGGGCATTCGCATATTGGTCTAGATCGCGCGCGCCACTCGCTCGCTTCAATAAATGACAATCGCCGCTTAACGCGTTCACGGCATTAAGTAATCTTCAGGAAGTATAGAGACGCACAACGTCACCGACGTCCGATTCAGCACTGGTCGTCGTGGTGCGCTCCGATGCCAAACTTGCGCGCGCTCTCGATGCTCAAATGTTTAGCACAGCCTACTAGATCGATCATGATACGATGCTGCAAGGATCTTTCTTTTCCTAACGCACAGTTTATTGGATTTTTCCAATGGATTTTCGCGCTTCTTAATACTTTGAGGTTTGTGCAGCGTGATTCAGACCAAATAAGATTATAGAACCAAAAGTTGTTATTGCTGTCGATCCCAAAATGGCAGGAAATTATTCTTAATTAAATTTCTGAGGAAAATTTAATTCGGAGTTTGTTTTGCTCTTGAAGTTTGATTATGAATACTATCCAATCAATTTCACAGATACTTCACAAAAATCCATCCTCCACATTCGTATATATATATACATATCAGGAAAAGAAGAATAAACTTAAAAAAAACTGGTATAAAAAAGAAAGTTTTGTCTCATCTGTCTCCACATTCTCGTCAATACTTTCCCGAACAACCGACAATCAGTTTCAGTGTGCAAACAAAGGACTAGTCAGCAGACAGCATGAAGGATTCACTACAAAATGTAGATGTAAACAAGTGCCAATGTGTTTTATGGCCAGCTTGGCAAGGGCTTTTGCACGGGTATAAGTGCCATCTTCACCCTGTGATTTATACATAAGTATTGTCCGAGTGGTCAGAAGTGGGATATCGTCAAGTGCACTTCATCAACGGATAGCAGTCCTAGTACGCTGCTTACAATGAATCTAACATTTAAACATTAAAAAAATATTTTTAGAATACTGTTGAAATTATGAGCAACCAGTGTCATTGTTTTGTCCTTTGTTTTTGAGTTACAATTGCTGTGCATCGTAGCAATCCAGAAACGGATGAATAGGTTTATAGCGCAATCTAAACAACAAATGTCCCGGTTTTATTTCGCAACAGGACACATCATTTTGATCTTACTTTGATTGTACTTCCTTTTTCCTCGCTGCGCCATTATCTTGTTGCTACAAATGAGCCTTTGGTTTTCTGTCTCATGGAAGTAATTGTTTGAAAGTCGGAAATATTCGTAATTAAGAGTTAGTTTAGATATCTTCGCATAATTTATGAATTTTAATGACAAAAATGAGGAGAATCCAAAAATAGGGTTTTCATCAGTTTGTGGGTGATTGAACTCCAAATATTTTCCCTTCTTGGCCTACTTATCTCCTACATAGTTAGAAAAGAATATTTCTGGATACAGAAGAATTATATCCGGAAATGCATATTTCCCGACTACAATTAAGTTATTCAGGACTGAAAGTAGAGAGCAAAGTAGAAAGCGGAATGAAGAACTAAGCTTCACTTGATGAAGCTAAAATTCCACGTGCAAGCTATAAATATAAATCAATAGATCATTTATATCGAGAGAGCCAAGTTATAATTCAACTTTCTGTGCTATTACCAAGTCACAAGACGTATGACTATGAGGGATATGATACGCAAAAAGGGGGATGTACTAATTTAAAATCAAGTATCACAAAACGTTTAATTGTAGATTATTTGCAGATATACAGGGTGTATCACGGAAAGTGAAACATAGGCGTTTAACACAAGAAATCAGTTTTTCCCTGCGCATTGCTCTCCTAATCATTTCAGGCATAAAGTTTCAAATGGATATAGTAAAACAGAAATTTCTGCATCCGAATCAATAAAAAAAAAAATTTTGGCAGCCTTATAACAGCAGAAATACAATCTGAAAATTCACAGAATTACAGCTAATCGTATAAGCCATGAAATCAGAAACAAGGGATGAACAAAAGCATAATGCTTCATACGTCAAATTATTATTATTCATTTTGAGGAACTGTAATATTGTAATAAAAGATCGATATAAAAGTTATTCTCAAAAATGAATGACTATTCAATTGAAGAAAAGCTACTTATAATGAAATGGTATTATTCTGGCAATAGTTTACGACAAATTCGTGATTATATTAGTACTCTTTGGCGAAATCATGATATTCCGGGGATGTCTACCATTCAACGATTCATTGCCAAGTTTGAGAAGACAGGTACACTCAATTTCAAGAAAGAGGAACAAAATATCGAGAACTACAATGAAAATGAAGAAAATGTTCTTGCTTTGATAGAACTAGAAGATACAAGGAGTGTAAGAGAAATTTCCAGGGAACTAAATATTTATTTTATGACAGTTCATAGGATTCTCAAGAAACATAAATACATTCCTTCCAAATTTCAAAATCATCAACATCTTCTGGAACGAGATTTTGAAGTGCGTGCATCATTCTGTGAAATAATGATGGAGGAGTCAAATTATGATAGAGACTTCTTAAGGAACATTTTATTCTCAGATGAATGTACATTTACCATGAATGGCAAACCCAATGGTCATAATTACCGGTATTGGTCCAAGAATAACTTACATAACGTTATACAGTCCCAGGCACAATATCGACAAACTATAAATGTATGGGCAGGAATTTTGGGACATCAAATAATAGGCCCCTTCTTTATCACAAGAATAAATTCGGAGTCGTATTTGGATTAATTGATGAATATAGTTGGACCAGAAATGGCCGAAACAAATAAAGAAAATGTGTGGTTTCAACATGATGGCTGCCCTGCACATAGTACAACAAAAATTGTGAAATATCTAAATCAAACATTTCCTGGAAGCTGGATAGGACGAAGAGCACTAATTGATTGGCCAGCACGGTCGTCTGATTCAAATCCGTGCGATTTTTTTCTTTGGGGTCATTTGAAAACTAATGTTTATAAAAGAAGATACCAGAGTATAGAAGAACTTGAATATGCTATAACATAAGAATGTCAAAAAATAAATAATAGGGAAATTGAGTAACGTTCGGCAAAGATTCTACAATAGATTGAGTTATTGTTTAGCACAAAACGGAGGATTGTTTGAACATCTATTATAATTTGAGAATTTATAAATATTTTGAGTTTGTTGTAGTTCATATTGGATTCAATTTGTTGCATTATTCAATTGTTAGTGTTTCTTTATTTTATTTCATCAATCTTAAACAATAAATCAAATTAAACCACCCATTATTTACCATCATTATTATTACATTTTTATTTAGAAAATTGATATTCACTACCTACGGGAGATATCTATTGGACAATCATCATTCTGACACTGACATATTTAACGTTACGCTTTTGTTCGTCTCTTATTTATAATTTCATAGCTAATACTATTAAATGCAATTCCGTGAATATTAATATTCTATTTCTGGTATCATGAAGTAGCCCAAATGATTTTTTTCCTTATTAAGTGGGTACAGAAATTTTGCTCTACAATATCCATTTGAAATTTTTTGTCTAAGATAATTTGGGGAGCAATGCGCACAGAAAAACTGATTTCCCATGTTAAACGCCTATGTTTCACTTTCCGTGATACACCATGTATATGTAAGTCGCGGTTAGGGAGCTCAAACGCTCTGTGCATCAATGATTATCTCATTACCTGGTTTTCAAAAGTGAGGAAATCTATGATGGAAATATATCGCATGAAATATCCTCATTCATTCCACGTATTGTTCAGTCCAAATTGCTTTTGGAATGAATATATGCAATCAATATCACCCGAATTTCAAAAAAAAAATATAGAAATGATTCTCCCCTGCAACATCCAATGTGAAATTCAATTGACCCCATACATCTCTCAAATATATTGTGCTCGAAATTGATTGCGAGTATTAAATACCAAATAAATCATATTCTCCATTGATTTTCCACTAATAACAACTTCAAATTGTAATTTTGAGTCAGTTGAACAGCATACCCCGCTTGTCCCTACTTCAGATCCACATATCTTTTTATTCATTTTCTGTTATACAAAACTTCAAATTTCTTACCACATCATCAAAACTATCTCATATATCATTTACCCAATTATAAGAGGCACAATTTCATCTTGAGCTCATGATTAATGTTAATGAATGAGATCCATTCCACGTATTTTTTTCAAATACATACAAAGTTATTCACTGTTCCATAAAACAGAAAAGCGATTGGGAAGTATTGATTTGGCATTACTATTTAGAACTCGGGGGCATATTGGATGTATATTCCAAATAATAATCTGTCACTATTATATTAAGCATTCGTGCAAATTCAATGTAGTAATGATACACAAGATTCTAAGAAACATTATACATCTCTGTGAGATGAGGATAAATATGTCCATTGATTTCAGAGTGCGTAGAACAAATTTGATTGTTCTGCTTCCTGGAAGTAATACCCAATATCTTTGCGTAATCTATCCATTAAATAGTACATGTCTACAGTTGCTGCCCTATTCAGGATGATTGTGTGAAAACCGAATCCTGAATTTGTAATTCTGTCAAATGGTTGGGCTTTCATGACACACATAACCGATTTGATTGTACTATTTTATAAAAGTGAACCCCAATATATTCTATATTTGAAAAAGCAGAGTATTTGTAATGTGTATTTGATATTATGTGTGATCCAGGTCAATTTGTATTACTCACTGTTATATAAATTCAAATTTATCTAATCCTAAACGGTAGTGTACAGGCTTATCGAAAATTTCCATGATAGAGTACGGACGATCGCGCGTGGAATGTAAATAACTAAGCCTTGGAATTTATCCTGGATCTATTTTGTAGTTTACCTATGTTACATCGGAAACAACTTTGCCAGCAATTTCCCAATGAACGAATATCGAATTGCTCTCAATGAATATCATATTCATTACATTTGATTTGTAATTAATTATTTCAGTGAGGTGTACTGTTGCCAAGTGTTTCAATTTACTGTTATATCGAATACTATAGAAGCTGACAAGTATGATGTTGAACCGGTGTCGAACACAAATTGTTGGTATGTTTGAGTATGAGAATGTTTTGATTTTGTTGTAAAACATTACCACCTTTTGACATACAGCATACATTTTATCAGATACATTATATCACATACCTATAACAAGAACTTGTTTTGTTTGTGAAATGCACACAATTTCCGAATATAACTAGACAGTTACTGAAGGTAGTTTGGTAACTAAATAGTTCCTAACTTTCCACTAGAAGTGAACCTGCTGTAATTTATATGATCCTAATGTGTACACAAACGAGAATTCCATTTATGCTTCGATGAAACAAACAACTAGACAGCACATGGTATGTATATACACGAAATCACACCACATTCTTCCATGGCTTCAAAATGTATGTTTATTATTTAGCCATACAACAATTATATCAATTTGGGGAATAATGTAATTTCCCACCCTCAATTTAGTGGGTCTATGAGATCAAAATAGAAAGCCAAGTTCAATTTAGCATGGCAGTTCAATCAACTAGTTACTTTGATCCCGCTGAGCCGATCCAATGAACCCAAATGAACTCAAGTAATTAGTGACAAAAATTTGATTGGATGTGTAGGAACTAAAGTAGTGTGCCATGTTTAATTAAAAATCTATCAGACTAGCTAATTATTTAGTCAGCGAAGGCACCAAGACTCGTAAATTAATGCATACAGTATCTCATTAAACCGTGCAGGGTTTCAAACTTAGATTGCTGACAATTTCAAAGCTTGCCCGCAGTAGAAATATTGGATATAACTGAGCATGATCCACACGAAAACCTCAAAGAGTACTTTGACTCTTCAGCTCCTCTATGTGCAGTGTGATATAAGCCAGATTTACACAGCCAAACAAACAGTACACAGCAGAGCAAAGGGCTTTAATAATGCAAAAAGTTCGCCCGCAGCATATTAGGGTGAACAGATTAATTTGCTGGACATGCGGATACACAACGTGTCGCAATATGATATGCATTAAACGTATTCGTGCTACTCCACCTGGAATTGTCTCTTTTCTCTCATCTTTCTATCCGTTCTAATTAACATTTATAACACTCTGTGGTGAGTGTTTATTGTTCTGATGATATCAGTAGAGATGAACAGGATATGTTGACGATGTAATCTTTACTCCATTATTGATGGATCGACAAATGCCATCTCTTGATATTTTTATATATGAATATACATAAATACAAGTTCTTGAATGAGGCGATGGTGGACTCCATCAATCTATCAACAATTATTCAGCTACGCAAGATTCCATTCATCTTTCCTCATTTTCGTGATTCTAAGTACAAATTGAAATTGATGGTGTTTTAGCAGAGGAGAATTCGCACGTTCATATCAGATCAATAACATAAATATTCTATCATAACTGTAATCTTCTCTTCACCTTCAAGAAACCTCTCCAATAATAGACCCAAAATTATCTTTCAATATATTAGGACAGTTTTGTTTATCATCTTTATGTTAATGATCTTATTGATTCAATCTAAAAAATTAATTGCTTCAAAATATAAACATGATAAGATCTCATATAAATATGATGCTTGTTAGTCAGGTATCTTAGTCCCAAATTTTTTGTTGTTCAAGATGCTGAGAGTGTTGTTGAGTTTGGCTTTCTTGTGTGTAGTCTGGGGTGAATATAACTTGAATCATTTCTATTATAATATGTGTCTAAATAATTATATTGTGCATGATTTGAGTATCATGATGGAATTTTATTCAAGGTGCCAAATACCACACAATACACAACTCACTTCATCCGTCAATTCATTATGATCATCATCAAAAACAACATGTGGATCAGAAGATTGTAGGTGGCGTAGAAACAACAATAGAAGAGTTACCTTACCAGACATCTTTAAGATATATTAGTTCACATACTTGTGGTGCATCTATTATTGATGAAAGGACTGCGATTACGGCTGCACATTGCGTTTATGGGTAAGATAATAAATAAATTCAAGAACTATTGTCATTATTGCATAGGGTAAACGCCTTAGGCTTCGCCTTCGCCTTCGTCGAATGCACCCAACTTTACATTGGATAATAATTATCCTGTTCTCGCATTACAAACTATATAATTTTCCAGGCATTCAACTGGTATGTCGCTATGGTCAGGCACCACGTACATAAACGATGTTTCACACCCTGGCACACTAACCTTTATAAGCAAGATAATAATCCACGAAGGCTATAATACTACTTCACAGGATAATGATATCGCTATTCTTAAGGTAACAAAAAATTTATTCACACTGTAATAAATGTCAATATGTTTTTTATTTGAAAGAAGTTCGCGAAATTATATTTTCTTGAGATATGAAAATAACATCTTGCAGATACGCTTCGCTGCATCTGTCACATTCTTTAGTAAGCGCCAATTCTTGTCAGAAAGTACCTCTCTTATTCCCCTGCACCCTTTCTTGCAAGAAACCAGAGATCGTAAAAGGAAGCAAACGAAACATGACATTCAATTTATTTTTGTTTCATTTTGTCGCAATATTCCACGACTGAAATAATCTTCATTTTCATCACAACGTATAATATTTTCAGTTGTAATTTTTATGTGGTTGCAGTTTTTCCAACCCCTCAAGTTCAGTAACAAAATAAAGCCGATTGTACTGCAGGATGTTGGAGCAGGAGTTGCACCGAAAACGGAGGCGACTGTTTCCGGATGGGGAAGTACAGAGGTGAGAACTTTAATCTTGTGAACTCGTACTGCACTGCTATTCCTGGCACACATTGTAGATTCGTACCACGCTGATATTACTGGCACACATATATTTATTTTTTGATTGAGAACTTGAATTATTATTGTATTAAAGCAAAACTATCAAGCGTTGAGTGAAACGCTTGCACTTAAACTGATTTCAAATTCCGGACCATGAAAACAATATGCATCACAATTACTGAACGATCATCATTATTAACTCGTATGGAGCTGCCTGTACAAAGCTAGGCTTCAGACTCCGCCCTTGCCTTCGTCAAGTGCAGCTAGCTTCACCTTAGAAATAATAACGGTCGTTTGGTACTTGTAGCATAATATACTTTTGATTAAGAATTTATTATTGAAATATGAATGAAATATTGATGGATATAGTATTGTATATATAGACACAAAAATCATATAGTGAAGCCCATCAATTTTAATGCTTCGTAAGTCTGTTTGGATGTGTTGACTTGTTCGAGATTCATCTTGAGATATTAAGATAAGGAAACCTGTGATTTGAAATCCTTGTGTTATCTATTTTTATGCTTATATCAATGATGATAATATATATATCAATTTTTCGAGTATCATTGTAATTTGTAGCTATCAAATCTCAAAGTTGAAGAGACAAGTGTTGGATTGGGTAATAGATAATTATTAAAAACAGCAACTTTACTACATTCATTGAGTTGGGTTGCACAATTTTGCCAATCACAAAAGCCAACTTGAATCTTGAATGATCCTTATTTCAATAGACTGTTTAGAATATATAATTCCACAATTATCATCACTAATTTCGAAAATTATGATGACCTTTTGTTCATGAACATGTAGGTAATTGGAAAAGTTTGTTATTGATCATAGCGTCTAATTATGAAGTTATTAATTATTTGAAGCACCAATAATCACGTACTGGATGCAATTAGTTTGCAATACAAATTGATATTTAATGGAACGGTGCGATAAACCTGTACCTGCCGTACAGTGATATAATTTATTTGAAATATGATACAGAATGATGGACAACATATCAAATCAGTCAAACTAAAAGAATGAGTCATTTGCTATGAATATATTATTTAACTTTCTCTTGGCCCACTTTAATATTCATCGTTCAGCACACAACAAAAAATTTGGCAAGCAGAAGTAAAAACAATATTTGTCAAATAAAATATTTCAAGTTTACTGCAGAGTATAAGAGTTTCTGAGTTTTATCCTGTTCTCATCTAATAGTTTTGCAGATAAAAACGAACATTCCTACATATGAAGATGAATACACACGACTATTGTCATTTGTCTGGCATGTATTTTCGTACATTATGTTCTACTGACAAATGAACTAAGTTGGAGTAGCAGCCAAGAACTGTTTATTTCGATAATAAATTTTGGGGAAGGTCGTTCTTTAAGATTTATTGTTATTTGTATAGTATTCAAATTGGTGTTGTGTATTAAAGGAAAGTAAACCAAATCCACCAGGACCTCGCGCTCTCCGAAAGACAACTGTCACAGTCCTTTCACCTTCAGAATGTGATTCCTACTATCCTGGAGCACTGACTGGCAGTATGATGTGCGCCTATTCGCCTGGGAGGGATTCTTGTCAAGTGAGTATAGAGAGAGTCTCCGCAGTTGAGGTTATTGAATAATTGAAATTGATTTTCAGGGTGATTCAGGGGGTCCTCTAGCAGCAAACAACAAACTGGTTGGAGTTGTTTCTTGGGGCTACGGTTGTGCTAGACCAGGGTACCCTGGCGTATACACTAATATCGGGGTTTTGAGGCCATGGATCGAAGCACACAGAAGTCTTTGACCAACAATAATATATTATTTCTTGTCATTGATATTATCCCAAAAAAAAATATTTCATCATACTTCACTGTTTCGAATCGATTGTATGTTTTGTCAATTGAATTAAATCATGAATCTGGAAATATATATCTCTCGTTTGAGCTATTTCAATTTGCTTGTTTATTTTTGTTAGTATCAACACCGCAAATGTAATAAGAGGTAAGGAAATGAGTTGAATGTATATTCAAATGAGTTTTACTTCAAGCTCATGTGTGAACAAAAGCATAACAATCTCCTTGCTAATAGTCAGCGAATGTTGCCACAAAATTCCAGCTTTGTAGCTCTGTAAAATGAATAATGGTGCTCTAAACATTTTAATGGCAAGAAAATTGTCTTTCGCTACTTTTTGATTATGCCACCAACCTTGCCCTAAATCAGGTTATGCACAGGCATACCGACTGCGCCAATCTTGTGACCGATTAATCTTAGCATCCTTTTTGTTGGAATGTAGTTGAACTATTTAACTATATCATCATTTTACATGATACAATATCATTATGAATTTCACTATTTGTGGTGGGAATCATTTGGAAAGTTCGATTATGTGGAAAACACTTTTTCTGCTTCAAGTTCTTCTTATCATTCATCGCACAAACTCACAGTTACAGTCAGGGACATGGGAAATTTGTGGCATCAAAATGTAATCTGAGATTTAAGAGAAATAATGCTGCACCTGGTTCATGAACAATATGATATTTTATGGTTTATAATCCAATTATCGATTTCAAAAACCAGGAATGCATGAAGCCACATGTGTATTGCAGTTTTATGATATATTCAGTAACAAAAAGCCAGATTCATATTTGCGTTTTTGGTTTTTTTATTATGAATGTGCACTCACGGTTTTGTTCATATCGACAATCTATCATGGGCAACCATTATTTAATTTTATGATTGTGTTTACACGGTCCAAAGCTTCGTACTGTAAATTGATAAAATGTTACTGCGGACCCTTCACTGTTCTGTTATTAGAATGGAAATTTGATTTTTAGTTATAAAAACAAATAATACTCGTACAAAGAAGCACATATTTTCCAACCATTAATTTTTCAAGAGGAAAATCCAATCCACCTCTGCAGAATCAACTCATTTAAAAATAATTCCATTGAATCGTTGGAATTTGAATTCCCTGGCGCAGCACGAAGCACAATTTGTTCGTTGCAGAGTATTCCCTATAGCCGGTAATTGCGAATCCGGTCTTCTAAGATCGAAGCTTTTGCTCCTTCAGTTCAGGGTGCATTTGTCTCTGTCCGCACAATCCATCTTCCTTCGCGCAGTGGCACTGAATGAGCCTACTCCTACCCTACATTACACCACTATTTGTTATTCATCGCGCCCCAGTGCGTTTGAAATAGGTCATATGAATTTTTCATTCATTCATGTTCCATGTATGCTACGTATGCAACTTTTTGTTGTATATTTCATAATTGAACTTCCTCAATTATTCGTAAGCCTGCAACAAATATTTCGCAGAATTTCATGTAGTTAGAATATCAGAAATATTGTTTAACAAATCAATTATACGATAGAGTGGCCATCAGTATCATCGTGATCATCATCGTTATCGTCATTTGGTCGCAGTGATCATCGTTGTTATTGTTGTTTTTGTAATCCTCATCATCGTTGCAATTATCTTCATCGTCGTCATTTTCACCGTTTTTATTTCCAGACTGCTGGAACAGAATGTAGATGAAGCTACAAATTTGGATTTTAGAATGACTGTCACCCATGTCCAACGTTCACAATCTCCACTTCAAAATTAGTTGTACAAAAACAAAGAGGTGAATACCTTCGGAGTAAAAAGTGATGAGCTCTCGAAAGAAGGACAAAAAAGAGAAATGATACGTAATCACAGCACAAAACCCCTGAGGTAAGTATTAAAAGATCAACGTTTCATTCGCAGTCGTTTGTCACCCTGTGACGCGGTATAACCTCACGGCAGACAAACTAGTGAAACACTGGAGCGGAAACGAAAACTAGAACAGCGAAAGCTGCGAGCAGTCATTGGAATTTATTTGCGCTGCCACCAAAGTGTGTGACACGGGTAACTATTTATAATTTTGCCCTGGTGATAACTTTACTTAAATCCTAGTATGTATGTCGATATCTTGAAGATTTGTTGTTGATCTTACAGCAACCATCAAATACCTAATTTGTAGTTCTGTTATTGTAAAGGATTCTGTCCTTAAGAAATTGCTGCCTACGGCTCTGCCTAACTGTACAGTGTAAATCAAGTTTGCATATTTAATACAGGCCTGTTCATTCCCCCAGTCCGCGAGCTCCTCCGGGCTGTGAATAATTCAGTCTTCGCCCGATCGGGACCACTGGAATATTGAGGTACGGTCGTTTCAAAGTCTCATCTTCACTGGTTGAAGTGCGTATGAACTTACAGATGACATACGTGAATAATTTATGTGAGAGCCGTACAGACACATCTGGATTTGCTGACCGTCCGAAAAGTTAGATTGACTTCAGGGAATACTAAGTGCTGAGCAAACTAGCTGAATTAGGGAGCTTGGCCGCAACTTTTCAATTACTGTTGTAGCTAAAGTCTGATTTTCAATTGAAATGAATGGGGATAACACAGTTGATTCTGGAATGTTTGTCCATATGAGATCCAGAAAGGGAGGGTGAAGTAATTGGAAAAATCAAATGCAAGGACTTTGGACGCAGAACTCGACTTCAACTACTGTGGATTGTAAGACGATGGTTATAATTTTGAATGTGGCTCAAAATGCAGTTCATGATATTACTTGACTGAACCATCAGGAGCCAATGATTGTTGGTGAGGAAAAAAACAAACGTTACTAGAGTACCTTACAGTTGAGTTGATGTTCGACACAAAAACTAATGCTTCATTCGAAATGTTATGAGTCTGAGAAAAGAGTTGAGAGGTGCCCTCAATAACGTCACGTACATACTTTTGATATGTTCTGTTTCAAGAAGAGGACAAATAATGAATATGTACAAATACGAAGCATGCAACAAAATTTGATCTCCCTCCACGTTTTATTCCATTCAAATCTCCAATCCAGTTTGCACATCAGGGAGTTCCTATTCCAGTGGTTCGAGTAACAAATTCCTGTTAAAAATCTGTCTCACATTCTCTTCCGTCGACATTGCTAGTCTTTTGTAGTCGTCGTCGCTGCGGTTTGCACAACCGCATTGCGTCTCAGTGTTGTCAGGAGGTAGGCTCTGGAAGAGAAGGTCTCAAAGCTACCGTAAAGTTGAGCAAAAACAGCAAGAAGTTCAAATATGTGAAATCATGAAGTGAAATTTATATTATGAAATGATTGATCGTTAAGTATGCAACGTTGATATATTGGACGACAATAGATTGATTGATTTGACTTTATGATGAAAATTTTCCATTGTCGTGTTCAAAAGTGTTCAAAATCTAGTTGCACAGTTTCTCCACTGAGATATTCAAAGAACAAATGTTTAATGTAAATCAGGCTTCTCGCAGTGTTAAATCCACTCACCCAAGTTAGCACATTCTCATATCCTTCCTGTAGCTTTTCGTACAACTTTTGTGTAAGAGACTGTGAAGGGGTTGGATGGAATGTAAAGCAAGTAGAACAACCACACCGCAGGCAGCTCTATTTACAATTGCGGCCGATGTTAGACGGTTCGCTTTATTTATAAGTTTTGACTACCGTGTTTACAAGGGTACTAAATATTGAAGTAAGCAGTTGGGGCTATGAATTGTTATTTCTATTCAATTCCATGCTTGTGAATTTGGAATACAGTGAAACGAATTATCAACAACCGCAGATCTGCCAATGTAAATATTGTATTGTTTTAAAATTATGCTCCGTGAATTGTGACGATGTTTGCAATCAAAATTAATAATCAAAATGTGAAATATCAGTTATTATTAATTCGTATTTATTTTGCAACTAATTGATAAATTGCAATTGATATTTTCGTGTGTTTTCCATATCAGAAACAATAATAAATGATTTATTGAATAATAAAATAATACAGTCGAATCTCACCTTTTTTTCCCAATTATCAAAAACTTCATTCGCAATTTTCCCCCCGTCATTAATATGTTGAAGCTCCCATGGACAAATATTGAACGCCTAATGAATTAACCACCAGCTTAATAAGCCGATCCTCAAACAATGATACACAATCCCCTTTAGAGCTTTGTTAAATATGAAAGAGACTACAGTATTCATTATTCGGCAGTGCGCCACTGGCATTGATTTGTGTTTGCGGTAGCGTATGGTGGTTTGGTGACAAAAAGTTACTTTTCCAACTAGATTAGCCCGGAAATCATTGTTGGGAACGAGTTACACGCACGTACTAATTATGAGGATGGAAATTTCGGATGTGTACAGTATGTGGTGAGTATGTTGGGGATTACATATTTTATTTGTTTTGTGGATAAAGTTATGCTGAACATTTCACATTGTCCCATTTTACAAATCCTGACAGACATAGTCAAACATCCTTTTTATATTCACGATCATTTGATACTAATTTAAATCTATCATAATGATGTTACATATCAGCTGAGGATTATTATCCCACACCACGTTCACGAAAGTAAGAAAAACCATCTACGAAATGTGCGATTCAAGGTGGACTCAAGCAATTATTCTTGTAGTTCCCATGCAAATTTCTGTAATAGAAATCTTCAACAAGATAAAAATATGAACCTAGTGCAAGAACATCATGGTCCACAAAAGAAATTCATCAAGCTCAACACCATAAGTCTTGCGTAAAAGTCAGCTATTTACAATGCTTTATTTTCATACGATCAAAATGCTAATATCGTATCTAAAGAAATAACATAATACTCTTATGAAGTACTGTGGTATAATCATCGTCTAATCGGACAAATAGTCTTCAAAATATGCGTCCTCCAATAATTTGAGAGGATGTTTCATCGCTTAAAAATATTTCTTGGAAATTGGTTTGAGTGTATTTATCATAGACAACAAGAATAGGAGGATTCCAGAAAATGTATGAATAATAACTACAAAGAGAACAACAAACTTTTCTATAAAGTAGCGAAGGGTTTGAGAAAAAAAAATAACGACCTATTAAACAAGTAAAAGACAAAAATAGGACAATACTAAGAAAGGATACAGACAAACTATAAAGATAGAGAGAACATTCTGAAGGATTGATAGAACTCCAAGAACTAACCATAAGCAAAAACCAGAGCAGCTAGAATACATGGTAGAGGAACAAAAATGCTATACACATTAGTGAACAAAATTTGGGATGAAAAGCAGACACCTACAGGCTGGAGAAAACAATCATACTACCAATATACAAAAAAAGACAGCTGTAGCTGTTGCAATTATCGAGGAATCTCACTTCTATGCACAGCAATAAAAGTGTACGAAACGATGCCTGCAAATAAAATAAGAAAGTTAGTAGAGGACAAAATTGGGAATACTAAAAGAGGATTAAGAAAAAGCCAGAGTACCCAAGAACATAAATATTCACAATTCGACAGAGAACAGAAAAAACACTAAGAAACAACAACGAGATCTTAGAATCACAACTAAAAATAATTAACACAAAGATAAGGGTGCCTCTGTAGGTGAGATATGATACTGAGTGGCAATAGATGATCTCGAAAGGACAATATTTTTTACTTGTATACAACCACAAATTCACTTGTATTGAATACATGAGAACATCTGCTGATTCTGGTTCGAAAAACCATCAAAGAAAATTGTTCCTCTATAAAATTGATCATGGAAACAATGGATATATAAATGTACAAACTAGTTCGACTCGAGGATTAAGGAAGAGTAAAAGAAATATGAAAAGCAAGAACAACAAGTAGAAGAAACCGCGGCAGGCCACGGAAGACATGGAACGATGTAATACAAGAAATAATAACTAAAAAGAAAATAACAATTAGAAGAGCACACGAGCTAGCAAAGGACCGGAGTGAGTGGAAAAAATTCATAGGAAACATTCGCCAAGGGCATATGTTGTTTGATATGCTGATTAAGAGTCAAAGACAATTTTTCAAGAAATTCGAAAATTTACAGGTAGATCCTCACAGTGTTTTTCAAGTACTGCACTGTATTCGCTATTCTATTAGGAACTGATAATACAAGTAGATAAAAACCTGAATCACAATATACTTCTGAAATAAATAGACAAAATTTTATTTGTGATGGAACCAATTCACAATTAGTGATATTCGATTTTATTTCAAAGGTATTGATATGTAAAAATAAGTATATCACATGGACTTTAGATTAATGATGATTTTTAAAAAAATTGCTTGAAACATACCATGTCCAACCGTCATTGAGGAAAACGTTCGGCATTAACACATTTTGCTAGTCTTGCTTTTTATTCCGTCTCTCCATGTAAGCACTGTCCACTGATTAAATATTGCTAGATCCATTCGCGTCACCCATTTTTAAAACAAATCACCAACTTTTCCACAAAGCTGAATAAGTATGTATCATTCACCAAAAGACAGAGATCCATCTGCAGGCCTACTACGAACAGAATAAAACTGCATCAGCTTACTCATTACGCAATACAATACTAGTAGCAGATATTGTTGGGTTTCAAATAACCATCTTTCCAGTAATGGCGGCAACATGAAATTTTTGACTAGAAAGATGGGAATCAATTTTTAGAATTAAAAAAAAATTCTTCCAGATTTGTATTCAACATATCTAACAATGCTTCCGAACTGTAGTATATATTTCAGTAAAGCATAATTCAATTATCTCCAGAAGTTTATGTCCTTTGTGTAATATTATTACCCAGATTATAACTTTCAAAGTTGTTAAAGTGGCTAGTTATGAACTGTTAAGTGAATTAGGTGCGACCGATTCGAATTCATTTCTGTGTTGAACTGATTGTTAGATTGCCAGTAATGTCAACTGATGGAAAAGCTCCACAATTCCATTAGCTTATATTGGAAAATGAATGTGTAGTCAATGATATGTCATACGTTGTTTGGCTTCGTAGGGTTTCCATTTCTGATTTCAATGAAGATTGTCTGGTCATGAATCACTTCGTCAAAGAATCTTCATATTTAGTTGAGGGTCAAGACTGACGGTAGGGACAACCATCAGTGGGCACCCCAAAAAATTGTTGTTATCATGCGCATTTGAACGTAGGGGGAGAACAAACACCAGGTCAATATTGTCAGATTATTATTATTCATGCCGAAGAGTTTGTTCATGTCGTTATTCACATGTAGACTTTTGTACTTTGTGACAGTACAGCCAGCCAAGCTTTATATTGTCGAATAATGTAGGTGGTTGATGTGTGTAGGCATTTGAGTGTCGTACGCCGCAAGCAAAAGCGAAATGACTGTGTACAATATTCATAAGATGGCACAGTTTGTCGTCGAGAGACAGGCAGAGGAAGTGTGAGCCCTTCATATTGACATAATATGTACTGCTTAAGGTATAAATTCAGAAACTATTATTTCATGAAAGATTCTCAGAAAGACATTCAATATTCAGCTGAACTCGTTCACCGATCGCTGGGCATTCCAAATGGTCATTTATGTAACTTTTTTTATATTTGCTTTATCGACCGTGCCTATATTGCAACCAATAGGCGGTAAGTAAACATTTATCTCTTAAAGCTTCCAATAAGAGATGTTGGAGTACGAAGCTTGATACGTGCACAAAATGCTAACAGAGATAAACCCAAACGTATCCACATGATTCTGATACTCTGATCTTCTGCCATTAACACGTACCTATAGTTGTTTACTTGACCCCAGTGACAATGTTAAGCTCAACACAAGATGTTACCAGGATTAGAGTACCTACGTAGAATAGTTATCAGGTTGTGTACCATTGTCACTTTACAACTTCAAGTAAAGTCCTATGACATACAACGTTCCAATGATCCTGAATAATCGGATTGGCCGTAATAAATGATGTTCACTGGCACCAAATCCACCTATCTTTCTTACGAAGCACTAAAAGCCTCCAAAGATTTTTATTCGATTTATTGTTTTATTTATTGCTGAAGAATCTCCAGGGAGGAGCAAGCACCTTTTTCCTGCCCCAAGCTCTTTTCTTCTATTCGTTCGATTCAACAACTTTACTAAGTGGATTTCGTATAAAAAGTGGCTTGTCACTAAAAGTGTTAGTAATTGAACACTGCAAAGAAACTCATCTTTGATACTCTCACCTGGAAGTTTTCCAATGCTCTGGTACGTTCAATATTAGGAGAGATTTTTCCATCTCCTTTCCTAAAACTGCATGAATCAATAATAAATAAAATATTGTATTTTGAAAATCTGGTCTATAGAAAAGTCTTTAGCTAAGAAGTCTCTATAATTCCATCAATTCCAATTCTATCTCTGCAATTCTACGTCTTCTCAATATCTTATCCGAAAGGGCAATCTAATCCTATAGAACATGCACGAAAGGTATCCATTGAATGTTACATATGTTCAATTCTTTTGTAAAATTGAAACTTGCGCTCAATTCGATAGCGGCACATTTTTACGACAAAAAGCACCCGCAGAGAGAAATGATGATGGTTTTGTGCTGATTAAGGCTTTTGTTGCTAAGACGAGAGGGTTTTTGTTCCAGGCGTGGTAATAAAGATTACATTCGCGGTTTGAGCTCGCTTTGGAGCTCTGCAGAAAGCGGGAAAGCAGCCTTAGGCGCACTGACACAATTGTAAATATATATTTGAAATAACAAAGTGAAAAACTTTTTGTGGTACATGGGGTTACTAAAGCAGAATAATCAAATAATTCAAAATCTACTGTTCAACAAGCCCACAAACGTACAAATGGATTTGTAAATAAAAAAAGAATTGGACAAACACTGCAACTAAATGTCAATAATGTATATAGTTCACTGATTAAAATAAGTGCTTGGCTATAACTATTCTACTGTGTGAAGTAACAATGAACAATGCTCAAACATTTCCTGAAATTAGAAAGAATGGATGTAATCCACAATCTTGCAAATATGATCCGGCGCTTGCATATAAATGCTCAACTAGATGAAGATAAACGAAAAATTCAGTACTGTTTGGGTAATCAAGAAGAAAATGAGATAAATTATGAGGTTGGGAAGTAACGACCTCAGCATGAATAGCGTATCGATCTTGGAAATGTATTTGCCCTCTTTAATAGCTAAGTGAGTGGGAACTGGCAGAGCTTCGCGGTAAAACTTCAAGTCCCGAAATTATTCCGCTATTATTACCGTAACAACTAACGTTAAAATAGTTTTGCGACTCTTTCATTCTGTTAAATGCTTCTGCTCAACGCGAAGCACTCTTAAAGAGGATGATAATTAGCTAAAACGTCTCGTTTGTGCTCCAGTTGTTCTTGAGTGAAGTGGTTACTTTTAAATAAGGTACTTGCTTCTTGAAGATTGTACGCTTGTACATCCCCTCTTCCTAATTCATTTCCTAATACTTTTCACAGTATTTTCAAGTCTAAAGTTTTGCAATCAGTTGAAACTGGAGCACACATCAAAACATACATTCCTGTTGGAGGAAGTGTCACAAAAACACAAACCAGACAGTTGTTAGTGTTTAATTTTCATTTTGCGTACACGACAATGATTAAAAAATACGATGACAGCTCTTTTCATTCTCCCTTGCATGACCTGCCTGTGTGTCAGCCCCGGAAACAAATTACCGTTTAATTCACAAAAACGCGAATCCCTTGCAACCACTCAATTTGTGATTTTATCAAGTGACAAATTTTTTTCCTGCAAGAAAGACAAATAAAATCAATGATAATTCACTTACTTGCAGCACTGACAGCAGGACCGATGGCAGAATAATGCGCAGGTAGTTTTTTCGTATCTGCAACAAAAACCATATTATTTTCCAACGTTCGAATTCCACTGATCAGTCAATCATTCAACTTCCACGAGTTTATGGTGTAGGGGAAATTGGATGTATTTAATGGGTCAAGGATCATTTCACAATGCTGGGCGATGACCGCGATAAAAATCAGAACGCAGGAACGAACAGAATTGGATATTTGAGAAAGGGTGATGTTCAAAAGTATAGATCCTATTTGATAATGTGACACTAGAAAAATACTTATAGGAAAAAGGCGTTCATCGTATGACTTTTATACCTAAGCCACATTGAAGCCAGAAAAATAAACCACAAACACCACCCGCATTGGGGTCACTTCATGTGTCCAGTGGCAAAAACTGGGTCCGCAAAACCCTGCAATTCCGAACGGAAAAAGCGTTTTGCATTCTAAGATAATATTTGATGTGGATAGTATAAAGATTGGTGTGATTGTACTGTTTAACAACCAAAGTTTTGGGGGCTGTAAACGTATCTTCTTCAAGACCCTCCTCAAGTAGGTAATTCGAAGCAAACCAACTAATAAATCTGAAGGAAATACAGAATATTGGCGACACTACAATTTGATCATAAGCATTTATGTATTTTGCCACAGCAATCCAAAATGCCCCACGTGTTGATGAATTAGAAGTGCATTTTTCATGAGGATAGCATTCACAAACAATGTAATATAGACCGCGGTACAGAACCCCTTTCTCCTGATTATTAACACTCTTCTAACACATTGTGAGTGGCTTCATTTTGATGAGTCCGACAACTTTTTTATCTGCGAAAATCTTCGAAACTGCAGCATTTTCCATCGAACAGCCTAAAAAGAAGCCGATTTTATGATTTATTCTTGATCAATAACATCACTTTCTTTTATAGTTTAATCGTAAGATAATAATGGCGAAAACACACACAATATTTTGTCCGACAAAAATATTGCGGCGTTCGGCGTAACCCCTATCTCCGACCTGTCAAAATTACAAGTTTTGTTAGATTATTAACATTCTGTTGGAATTCTCAGCACTATCAAATAAACATTAGTGAAGTTGAGTGGTGGTATTGTCCGATAAAATTTCTGCTGCATATTTTCAGTCCGAAGCTCTGAAAATGTCCATTCTATGAGTTTGGTTTGCTGATTAACACTTTCCGGACAAAAATTATACATTTAGGTGAGTATATATCTTGATCAAACAATATATTGTCCGACAAAAATGGTGCGCTGTTTTGCCAGTCCGAAAATAAAATGATAAGAAGTAGCGTTTTCTGTGTTTGTATGCGCACAATATTGAATCTATCTTTCAACCGAATTTTGTACATCTATTTGTGAGATCAAAAAATAATATTCTTTAAATTTCTACGTCTTTATTTTTATAACTTGCTCCATGGCGATTCTTCATTCGCAGAAATGTTTTCTTATATTGTCTTCACAATATAGCACAACATGTGAAATAAGGAATCAAAGAAATATATAGTGATGTAAAACTGAACATACAATTTGAAAATATCATTATTATACAGAAAATTTTCGAAGGAAAGCGGAAAATTGGAAGCAGATGTGAAGTACGAAACATAAAAACATGCTTAGAAAGAATTGCTTCAACATTAGAAAACCTATCGGCATGATATTTGTCATACGATGCTAAGATATTGATATCTCAAAAATATCCAAGAATAATGAGAAAATTTGAAATTAAATTTGTATAATTTATATAAAAGAATACATGCTTCAGAAGAAAATAATTTTGAAAGCAAATATTCAATTCAATCAGTATCAGATTCATCCATTCTGCACGAAAGTCATATTCATTGTCTTCAGCAGTGCATTACATTCTGAACTAGGGTGGCGATCCTACCCTTCAAAACTGACTAGCTCAGTATCAAAAAACTATAATCAAAATAGTCCCAGGGCCGGACTGGGTTGTTGTGAGGTTAGCTTTCAAAAATATGAACTTTACCAAAACAAATCTACTGGACGCTACGTAAGCTAACTCTAAATAAAACAGAAAATAAGGGCGCCACGCAATTGTTTATTTTCCGTCCTCAGGCACACAACTGCGAAAGTACCTGTAAAAGAAAATATGGTAGGATGGACGGGTAGAATATTGGGTTGTAGGATAATTAGATCTTTCGGCGTCGATCAAGATGCCGCAGAACATAAAATAAAACAATATCTCAAACAGCGATACTTACTCACTAGCTGTAAAAAAAAAACACTAAATAAAATCACTCTCTGAAAATTGAAGTGGTAGGTATTCTTTTTTCCTAACAAAATAAATGATTCAAATTTACCAAAATAGTGAATATTTAATAAACTTCAATGGAAAGTAATATCAAAAATTACAAAAGCAAAAATAAAGGAAATATGAAATTTGCAAAAATTTAATTAATTTAAAGTAAACAAAATGGCGGCGATTCGCGTCCCTACACACACTTCACAAGTCTCAACTAGACAAATACGTCTATAAACCTACTCCAGGAAAAAAGTACAAAAGAAATGAAAATCAGGCCCGAGATTGATCAACCTGGTTCACAAGCGGACGTAGCGTTCATAACGTAACCAAAAAAAAAGCGACAGCGAATGCCTACCGCAGCAAAGTTATACATAAAAAGTAAACGAAAGTCGTGGTGAAGCCACGAGGTGTCTAATGATTAAATTAGCACTAACAAAAAAGTCTGAATAACAAAAAAACTGAACCACTTAGCTGGCGCGTCGCTGGAGATCCTATTGACCCTTCTGCCTGGCGTCTGGATCTCAGCCTCGGATCTAATTTGCTGGATTTCGGATGGTCGGGAAAGCCAGGGTGGAAGTGAGGTACTTCCACAGTATGTGCCTTGGTACGGACGACGTTTTATCGCTGATGGTAAGCGAAAGCGAAGAATAACCATCTACAACTTCAACTAATCCCCAACACGTGGGCTGCTCCGCCGAATAACCAATGGCCAAACTGCCTCAAAATATTTTGCCGGAGCACAGGTTTTCCCCAAAAGAATCCCCAACTTGGAAAAAATCCACAAAATTGTAGTGGTAAAAAACGAAAATAAATGAATGTACGTCTGTCCTACACCAGGACTTGAGGCTGACTATCTTCAATTAAGTCAAATCCGGTCGGTTTGACTTAATTGAAAATTAACCGTTTTTCATTAAAAAAAAAACCTAGCGGACGCCCTAGTACTAAGATTCAAAAAAAATAAAACGTAACGTCACTGCCTGCAGCGCGCGCACTGCAACAGCGACAATTTGAAACAAAAATCCTGAACCAAAATTAATTGCTAAAAGTAAACAAAAACACGCATTTAATGTAACCAAAAAAACTGAGCTTGAGAAGAGAAAAGAAACGGAACTAAAGATTGAAATATGAATGAAACTATAGAATTGAAAACTAAAATATATTTAACCAAAAGTAAGTACATAAAATGAATGAAATTGAACCCAAATAACCCAAATTGTATTTTAGAATCTAACCCAGCAAAAAAGTGACCAAAAGCCAAATTGGCACGTAACAAATCCTACTGTCATCCTTATCCTCATTATTTTCTGAGTCTGTAATAAAATCTCAAATATATATTCAAATAAAGTGGAGTATATTCATGAACTAATAACGAGATCACATGGGGTCCGAATCACCAATCTCAATGACCCTTGCAGATATGTTTCAAATATGAAAAAGATGGAAAGCGTAGGTATAAGAAGATCATTCTTTCTACCTTCTATGGTATTACATTGGAGAATATCACAGTACTTACCTTTAGAAAACAATTTCAACATATCATTAATGAGAATTTGCGAAATAAGTTTTTGGAATTTTTTATAAATATGCAGCAGATATTTTGTCGGACAATCATACCAATATTTTCTGTACATCATTCCAAAGGGAAGAACATTTGAAATTAATAAGTGTTAATCAGCAAATCAAACTCATAGAATTGACATTTTGAGAGCTTCGGACTGAAAATATGCAGCAGAGATTTTATCGGATAATATCACCACTCGACATCACTAATGTTAATTTGATAGTACTGAGAATTTCAACAGAATGTTAATAATCCAACAAAACTTGTAATTTTGACATGTTTGAGATGAGGGTTACGCCGAACGCCGCAATATTTTTGTCGGACAAAACATTGTGTGTGTTTTTGCTGTTATTATCTTTCGATTAAACTATAGAAGAGAGTGATGTTATTAATCAGGAATAAATCATAAAATCGACGTCTATTTAGGCTGTTCGATGGAAAATGCAGCAGTTTCAAAGATTTTCGCAGATAAAAAAGTTGTCGAACTCATCAAAATGAAGCCACTCACAAAGTTTCAGAAGAGTGTTAATAATCTGGAGAAAGGAGTTCTGCACCGCGGTCTAATATATCTTCATCCCGATAAATAAGTTATGAATGATAACAACACGCAAAGAAAGAAAATGTGGCGGAAGTTGTGTTTTGCTTTTGTAAGAGTCAGCAAATTTACAGTTTACTGAGCTCTTACAAAATCAGGAAACTGCTGTCCACTTGAAGCAAGTCGTACAGGGTACAATTGCAAATACAATTGACGTCAATAATTAATTTTGTTATACTGGCATTTATTTTGGAGCTTATACATAGAGGGTGAATATTGATTAGAAGTTAGTTGATAGCAGTTAGTTAATACGTTCCATTTTAAGTCAATGAATAAGTAGTCGGGTATTAATCGTGGTTGTATTGTATTTATAAACATATTATTATCAATTCAATATATATTCATACTTGTTGAAAGTGATATTTAATTCCAAGTTCCTATTGTGGGCCATCATCCGTTTCAGAGTCTCAACACAGTGCAGGTTACATAACATTTATCCTCACACTTCAGCGAATATGAATTTATTGTTAGTGAAACCACCTACAAAATTCAATGCAACTAAGAATGTTATATATTCCCTAAATTCAACAAGGACTCTGGAAATAATTTGAAGAAGAATCGACCCGCGCCTCTTATTAAGAATTGCCTCATGTCAAACTTTTGCCATCTGTTGGTGATAAAAAATGATTGAGCTTTTCCTGATAGTCTCACACCATCTTTGCTTTCCCAACAGAAGCTTCTGCAAGCTCAAGTTTAACTATCCCTTCCTAAAGGCACCACCAGTTGCGCCAATCAATAAAAAGCTCAGTGTAGCTTCCTGTTTCAACAAAACTAGTAGCGCCATCTCCACGAGCTTCCATGAACTGAATATTCTACTCCGGGACCCGGAGTTCGTTCCGCAACTTGCCGCTGCAAAGCGTGAATGTTGTTGTAGTTCCTGAACCCGTACATGAGTGAAATTGTATTAGGTTCTCCATGTACTAACTTGATTTGCATAATAAACAAATGTGTGAGTTCAATTGGATATGATACAGCAGATACATGAAAGTACATTGATTTAGTTTCATTAAAAATTCCGAATAAATATGGCTCCTTGTGTGCATCAGTCAGCAATTGAAAATACTTTTTTAAATAAGTAAACACAATTGGCAAGAAATACGAACAAGATAAAAATTCAATTACAGCATGATGCGAAAAAACAGCAAATAGTAGGAATTAACTTAAGGTAATAAAAGCTGACTGTACAGCAAATTCACAGTGGCAAATAAGGCTGCAGTAATCAGCAACGGAGAAAATCAAAATAAAATAAAACCCAATCAGAAAGAACTTCGTTACATTCCTCTTGGCGGAAAAATCCACTATTTAAATGCATTTTCAGCTTCAAAAGAGAAAATTCAAAGCTTTATTGCATATAAAAGATTTCAAGAGATTTCATCTATTTTTCCTTTGGAATACTTTGAGATTCTCTGAATTATTTGCTCTTTCTTGTGTTTGCATTCGAGTCAGAACCACAAAAGAAAGTATGAGAAAAAGAAGAAGACGGAGAGTAATTTTTTTGTTATATAAGCTCTTTAGAAGAAAGGAAACTAATTACTAGATTGAATATTGGAAAAACGAACATCTCAACTATTGAGATACAAGTTTCCAACTAGCTTCCACATGACTTGAACTGAAGTTCACCTAACAGAAACCAGTTTCAATATGAACTAGTGTTGGCCAAAAATAATATGTTATTGAAATGTTATTGGGCTTGTAGGTCTTGTCCACTACTCTACAGATCACAAAATTAGTATTTGGATGGATACCTACCACTTGCATCATCTTCGACCGGTTGGAATTCGAATTTCGCTTTGAATCCTTGTCCTGGCCAGTCGGAATTAGCAACGAATTCAATGAAAATGTCGGACGTTGTGGACAGAATCTCCACTTCAGTAACTTCATTACACAGCATTGCAACCGCCGGCGCGTTTTGTGTTCGTCCGTCGTGCACTTTTATTAAGTCGGCTCGGTTTAGGCAGCTGGAAAAATATATACAACAAAAATTATCAGCGATTCCATGGGGCAACTCATCATGAACGCCCCAATTACCGGAGCATACCGTGAATAATAGATTACAAGGAAGATTGAAATTGGGTTGCAAGGATGTTGTTCAAATATATTTTGATGGTTTCATTGACATTATAAAAATATTTGTGTTGGTATAATCAATTATTGCTTTTCTACGTCTTCCTTCAGTTGCCCCACAATTTTTGTTCATTTCATGGGGGATGTAATTAGATATGATGATAAATAGCAAAACAGATTTGTTTTTAAGTACAAGTTCATCAAAAAATTAATTAATGTTCCACAAAGACCAGCTTATGAATTCGGATTCCGGTTTTTGCGTATTAATACAACTTCAATTTTCTTTTGATGAATTGGAATATCATTCTGTAAATATGTGTTGGGAAATTCCATGTATGAAGAATATAGATATTATATGTTATTTTTATTTTCAATACTGTCAAAGGAATACAGTTATGATGTATTACTTTGAAATTTATATTTATTATACTGTATGTGTGTAATGTCATTGAAATAAAAAGAATCACAACCCATACGAGCATCGTTTAAATATCTAATTCTGCTGATACACACAGTGAAGCTTTTATGAGAATCACTGTAACTTTTTATGGAGAATAAACAACAACCCAACTGTATAAAAGTACCGGCAGCATCGAAAAGAGGTAAAGATAGTCGTCTGTATTCATTGCCGGTTAGAGCAAACATGATTATCATCTCCATATGGAAGAACCGGTGACATACATTTTTAATCGTATAACAAAATGTAGTGAAACATTGAAAAATGTGGTAGTTCACGTGGTGTGTACGTGAGTGTTTCTTCATTGGCCATCTCACATCTTCGATACCTTCATCCCACGATAAAGAAAGCAACGGATTGAATTTCAGTACAGCAAAGGCCTAAGCCGCGTGTTTTATTTTGCGATCAAATTGAGGGATACGCGAAAACGAAATTGAATCTAGCGTGCAAGTTTCCAAGTTGATTCGAACTAGAGATGAACCAACCAGAAACGCGAGCCGACTGTTTTATTGGAAAACTTTGTTTAGCTAGTAATACTGGTTGAGATACTAATGAGTTGTTTATGATGAAGTACTTCTAGAGACGTGAGAAATAATATAAAATACATTTTTTACATGTCTATAATTGATCAATACATCTCAAAACGATCGCAAAGTAAACATAGTTTTCGTTTTGTGTCTTATAGAATCCCAAGTTTTCTTCTTTGCTGTTTTTGCTAGAAAGAAGTTTCATCTACGGGATTAACCGAAATGAATGATTGTGCAAAAAATAACTAGCACTAATACGCATCAAAACTAAATTTTTATAACTTTTCTGAAGTTGTAGGAAAGTTTCCAAGTTTTTATTCAAAACAAAATGTGGTTGGTTACAAGCTAAGACAGATTACGTTTTTATTGGAATTTATAAATTGTAAGAAGAAGAAACTTTAAGAGGCAACACATTAACTTCTTAAGTAATTGTTCAAACACATAAATAGTTTTTTTAAACATGTAATTTCCGAAAGGAGATGCAAAACATAATGAGTAAATTCCGTTTGCTGTCATCATCAGGAGTGTATTCACAATTTTTAGATATGAGTGGTCACCCAGTGGTCGAAATTCAACTGTAATTCAATAACTTCTCAAGTTTGGACGTTATTGAATTGAACCCCCCATTCCTGGGGGGTTTCAAGTATTTGACGTTCTATCCGAATCTGTATTAGAAAAAGTGGTCCCCAATTAGGATTTTAACGTGACTTTCTTTTACCCTGTCCCTCCTTCTTCCAGAGAATTGAAAATTAGATGTACATTTTTGGAATAGCCCAACAAAAAATCGAATCGTGTCCAGCGGTTAATTGAGGTATCCGCACTCCTTCTCCATATGGACTTTGAGTATGCCAAATCTCACATTTGTTTGTGCGCGCAATATTCTTTGCTTGCACGTATTAATATATAGATGTTGTAGGATTTGACGGTCGCTGAAGCGAAATGTATGATAATGTTCTGCCTTTCACATCGTTTTCTGTGGAAGCGTGTACGACGAAAAGTTTCTCAATTTAGGAGAAACATGATGTGTTTCCCTTAGCCTTTATTACTCTATTAGGAACGCAGTTCAGCGATTTCTCCCAGCAAGGTTTCCTCGTGCTTTCATTTCGTATCTTAACGAAAGAAGACATGACTCAAAATGAGTTGGAATGGTTTTTAATGTTATCATTATGCTCAACAAAATAAAAATAATTGTTAAGTGTAAGTAAAGAGTTCTCAAATTAGAATGTTTCATGAATCATTGAACATCAAACACCTACTGCATTGATATTCAAAATAGTAACCCACATACGTTATGTCTACACCACCCGCAATGGTTTGCATACAAATTTATCCCACATGAAATCCACCGGTCGACAGCACGAAGCTCGGCAGTGTTTGTGCAGTTTTAATTTTAATGCATTCCACGTCATTTGTCCATCAGTGTTCGTGAGTCAATTTACGGTGGCATAGTTAACCAACTATGCTCCTACAATACTGATGGGATAACCCCCCTGAACACATTATACCAAATGATTAATTATTATTGAGGTACATATTTTTATGGTCTGAAATTTGATTGTGTCATTAATGTTGACGGGTTTCATTGAGTTTGAATCGAATCCCAATTCATGTGTTTTTCAACACCCAATTAATTTCGTATTTGTGCTGATTGAAGTGAACAAGGGAGAGTTGACTTCAACAGCCTTTTTACTCTTTAAGTTATTGTTCATCACATTACATTTAATAATATGTAGCCCACTTTTATCATCCCCCCTAATCGCTTCAACAACAATCATTTCAACTATCCCAAACATAAGAATAAGGATATACTTAATAAGAACAAAAGGCTGGAATATCGGGCTTAAAGGGGTTCAAAAGTATTTTGACAATATTCCAGAACAAATAATGAATGAATGATATGTGAAATCTCTTCAGGACACAAATACCCTCTGATTCTTTTTGCTTGAAAGCTTTCCCGTAGTTATGAGACAAATCGTATAGAAAAGCGGGTTGATAATAATGTTCCTTCGCAAAGGTACTCTTTACATAAAACCGAAACTTCCAAACACAAACATCGTTTTGACTTTGATCTCCAGTTTTTCCGTCTTCCCCTTTCACGATAAGAACCATAAAATGCAATGATAGAATGACTCGACTGTAACACACACACATTGGTATCAAGATATCGATCTGCTTAAATATGAATATTACGCGGGCTGGATGTTACTGCGATAAATCAAAATTTATTTGAGTTCATAAAAACGAAAAATATGTTTACCGATAAATATTTGCTCCTGTAATACCGATGCCTGCACGTATACATACTTATACTGTTTTATAAATCGTGGCTATAAGTCGTTATCTTCATTCATAGTAGCTGTGCCTTATTATCAATAATTTTCTCTCAACAGTGGTGAACAGTTAAGTGCGGCATAGGTCTCAACCCTCGACACAAACGGCCAAATAAAACAAGAGTGTGGTGGTGTTTTCTCACAGGAAAAACAGCGGCGTCGGGCAAAGGGATGCAGAAAGATTATCTAACCCCTCAGTGATTACCAACAAAGCTGGAGTCTAAAATCCTCCGGGAAAAAAGCTTTGCAGATATAAACAGGGACTTCCGTTTTTAATAAGTTTCTTGTTTATACCTCAGAGAAAAGTGTTTCAAATTTAGGACCTCCTTCAATTTCACGGACAACTAACCTGCAATACCAACAAGAAACAAAATATAGCTTTGTGAATAGAATATCTGAGTTCTTATTAAATTTTAATACGTTCTGCATGGTTTCCAAGTAAACCTGTGGGCATTATTGAATTCACAACGACAAGATGATCCTTCGACCGTTTCACGGTAAAAGAAATGCCAGTATGTTCGGATGTTCTAGTAAAAGCGTTTTGAAAGGCGTTGGGACGTCAACGCTTGCGGCCAGTCAAAAGATCAGCCAGCAATGATGAATATAGCAAGGCATTGAGCCGAATGACATGTCGACAGCCGACTTGGCTTTATTTTGTTACTCCGTTTGATGTCATACAGAATTTTTTAAATCTTGATCATATTGCAAGCATGCATGTGATATACTTTGACATCAATAAGGATTCAATCGCTGAATGTTAGTTTTTATCTAGCAGGAAATTGAAATGGAATGAATGAGTGAAAAAACACCAACACTAAAAAAAGACGATTTCGGTAAATGTATAAATAATAATTACAAAGAAGATAAGAAACTCTTCTACGAAGTAGCGAAGGATTTGAGAAAAGAAAAGGAGCAAACAATTTAACAATTGCAAGACAAAACTGACACGATACTGAATGAGGGTACAGACAAACTTAAAGAATTGCTAGAACCGCAAGAAGTGACCATAATCAACGCGTGCAATAACGACCCTGTACCAGAGCAAAATCAAGGAGTTACAAATACAGAAATCAGCACCAAAAAGTTACAATTGCCATTGGAAAGTTGGAGACAATGAAAGCAGCTGGATATGGTGAAATAAAACCAGAGCAACTAGGAAACATGACAAAGGGAGGAATAAAAATGCTGTACACATTAGTAAACATAATTTGAGATGGAGAGCAGACTATAGAAAAACAATCATACTGCCAATATACAAAAAAGGAGACAGCCCCAACTATTGCAATTATCGAGGGGTCTCACTCCTATGCACAGCAGTGAAAGTGTACGAAACGATACTTGAAAGTAAACTGAGGAAGTTAATAAGTGACAAGATTGGGGGTGGCTCAAAGCGGATTCGAGAAAGGTCACAGCACCCAGGACCATGTATATACAATTTGACAGATAACCGAAAGAACACTAAGAAACAACAAAGAAATATCAGCATGCTTTATAGACCTTAAGAAAAATTTCGATAGAGTTAACAGAGAACTGTTGTGGGAAATATTAAAAACGAGAGATATAGGGCAGAAGCTACTAGAAAGAGTATGAATATAACATGAACTATGTGCGAAGCAGCAAAAGTATTATTTTGCCAGAACAAGGAAGGAAATCTCATGAAAGAGGATGAAGCAAGAACAACTAGATGAGCAGAATACTTTGAAGAGCTATTGAACACTAATGAACTAACCCAAGATATAGAAACTTATGAAGACCGCAATACAGAAACGGAACAAGTAACAGAACTATAGCTAGGAGACATAGAAGCTATAGTAATGAACACGAAGAATAATAAAAGCCCGGGGGATAATGAAATTGTCATCGAATTAATCAAATACGGAGTAGGAGAAATTATGCAAGAAATATACAAACTAATAGTCGCCATCTGGAGAGAAGAATTTGTACCAGAAACCTGGAAAGAAGCAGTTCTCTGTCCGGTCCACAAAAAAGGTGAAAAAACCAATGCGAAAATTACAGAGGTATAGCTCTACTAGATGTAGTATACAAAATAATGGCGACGTGGATAAATAATAAAATAAAAAAAGGAATGGGGGCTACAGTTGAAGAATATCAGGCAGGGCTTAGGAGAAACAGGTCAACAATAGATCAGATTTTTGTCCTGAAAGAACTTCAAGCAGAACACCATGAGAAAGGCCTATGGATGAGCTTCAAATTTCTAGGAAACTGATACGAATGACAAGAGCTACCTTAGAAGGCACAAAAAGCAAAGTAATGGTCAACGGGAACACATCAAAATTATTCATTGTAAGAACAGGACTTAGACAAGGAGATCCACTATCAACTACTTTATTCAAACTGGTCTTAGAGATTGTTATAAGAAGAAGCGGAATAAACAGACAAGGACTAATATACGACAGGAGGCATCAATGTATGGCTTTTGCTGACGACGTGACTCTGATAACCAGGACGGAAGGAGAACTGAAACGAATCACCAAAAGGCTGATTGAGGAAGCTGCACAGATGGGGTTAAATATAAGTACAGATAAATCCAAATATATGAGAATGGAAAAATGCCCAACAATAAAAAAGAAATAATGGTAAACACTGAACGAGGAGAAGAATTCAGAATCGAATGATTCCGAACTTTTACATATTTAGGTGTAAAAATTACTGAAAAACATGAAATGGGCGAGGAAATTACAGAAAGGATGGCGAGAGCGTATTAGACTTCATGTGCGTTGTACAAATTATTAACTAAAAAAGAACTGAAAGTGAACCAAAAAAGACAAATATACAATACAGTTATGGAGCAAACCGTAACATATAGATGTGAAACTTGGGTTTTAACAAAACAAGAAGAAAAAACACTAGAAATATGGGAACGAAAGCTACTTAGACGAATATATGGAGGTGTGAAAGAAGAGAACCTGTGGAGAAAGAGGACAAACAAAGAAATAGAAGAGATATATGAAGAACCAAATATTACAACACGAATAAAAATGCAGAGAATAAGGGGGACACTTTGAAAGGTTAGCGAAAGAAAGGCTACCAAGGAGAATTATTAATCGGAAACAAGATGAGAAAAAGAAGAGAGGCAGACCGAAAAAGAAATGGCTGGACGAAGTCGAAAAGGATCTGGAAAAATTAGGAATTAAAAAATGGAAAATTAAGGCAAAAGACAGAAAGCAGTGAAAAGCTGTTGTGCAACGAGCCCAGGACCTTCAAAGCCTGTCGAGCTAATATATATATATATATATATATATATATATATATATATATATATATATATATATATATATATATATATATATATATATATATATATATATATATATATATATGCGAAGTTCATATTATACATAGACAAAATTAACATTGAAGCAAACAGAAGAATAAAAAATGCCAAAGGATATTCAAATTTGAAACAAATTGAAATAACAGAGTGCATTTTTGCAGACGACATGGTAATCTTAGTTAATACAGAGAAAAATCTGGCAGAGAATTTGAAGATATGAAACGAAAAACTACTTAGAGCAAATATGAGAATAAGTGCCACGAAATAAAGATATTGATAATAGCCAAAGAAGAAAAACAATGAAAAATACGAATAGATGATGAGAATATACATCAAGTCCAAGGCTTTGGCAGTATAATCGAAAATAAAGGAGAGTTCAAAGGTGAAATAAATAGCAGAATACAGGCAACATACCATTCAATTAGCAAGGCACTATTAGAGCACAAAACAATGGACAGAAGAACAAAGCTGACAATTCACAAAACAATAATACCACCAATGCTGCTGTACAGTTCAGAAATCTGGGTATTAAATAAAAGACAACAAAGTAAAACCCAAGCGGTAGGAATAAAATGTCTTAGAGCTAAAGAAAGGATAAAAAAAATAGACAGAATAGAAATGGGAAGATTAGAGAGGGATTGGAAGTACAGTCAGTAAGGAAGAAGATAGAGCAGAAACAATTGGGATGGAATGGACATCTAATTCGACTTGACGATACAAGAAAAGTAAAAGAAATATGGAGAACAAGAACAATAATGGAAAGAAACTGCAGCAGGCCACAAGAAACAGTGGACATACAAGAAATAATGACTAAAAAGAAAATGACAACCAGAAGAACACGCTAGCAAGAAATCGGAACAAGTGGAGAAAATTCATGAAAGACATCTAAGCGAAGCAATTTTCACAGTCAGTGGTAATTAACACAAAGAATAGGTGAAATATGACCCTGAGTTACAATAGATGATCACGAAAGGGAACATTTTCCACTTGTATCCAACCACAAATTCACTTGCATTGAATACATGAGAATATCTGCTAATTCTGGTTCGAAAAACCATCAAAGAAAATTGCTCCTCTATAAAATTGATTATGGAAACAATGGATATATAAATGTACAAACATAAACGAAGAAATAAAGTACAGACTTAAAATAGCAAATAAATATACAATAATGCAGAATTGGAAGTCAGAAAGTATTGCACACATAACAATTGAGCTTTCACAACGATAATAACATGCAAATGAGAAAAGTTGATGACGCTAAAAAGTGCGCTTTCTTGTTCAGCGCTCAATATTATAACAGTGGTGTTCGCCGCGAAAAGCCAGATATGTTAAGTGGTTGGACAGAAAAGTCACTCGATTTTGTGTTTTATAATCCTTATTTGCAACGTTAGTGCATAGTTCTCAATTGGAGGTTTGTAAATTATCAGCAGTGACCATTAAAGACAAAGAAATACATATTGCACATAAACCACGTGCTTTGAGGAACATAATATTTCCGCTTGGGAGTCATTTGAATGTTCCCAACTCTATTGTCCGGAATAATTCGACCAAAATGCCCGGCAAAGAATAGGGCACCTTTGAAGTCGACTATAACATAAAAACCTGCTCCCACCTTCCTCCATTTAACAGTAACAGCAGGTAAAAATTAATGAAAGTGAAAATTAGATTACAGGCCTCAATATTCACGCTCTGACTCCGGTCCTGCCGGCTGAATGGATAAACGGTTCAGGGAAGCTCTTATTTTGTCTTCCGCGTAATTCGCTCTTTGTGAACACGTTTATATTCTATTCCGGAAGTGTCTCGCTGTGGGTACGCCTTCCTTTTAGTCTGTTTCCGCTGCGTAACCCTGTCGCCATTGCCCAACACGGCCGTGAACTACCTCTACGTTAACACTTTACTGTTCTCTGCATGTTTGAGGCTAGGTTAATGATTTCCAAACAATGCCGTACAAAAAGGAGAGCAGAAATAGAGGATTGTGTGTTCAGGTCCAATGATTCATTACAAAGCTCTAAGCGGGGGCTGAACCTTTGAGACTACGGCTATTAATTGAACTTTCTCATACCGAGCAGGAATACTCGACATGAATCGTCATCAAAATATTTTTCTTAAGAAGACTTCTCTAGAAAAAGATATTACAAGAACGAGAGTTCTCATTATCGCGTAAAAGCTTTGCTGTTTTATTTCTTGTAATTTAAGTAGACTATGAAAGAAATACAAGTTCCACCATATCTGTTTACATTTGATGGCCGGAATTGCAGCGCTGCCGTAATTCTGACCAAACCCAACAAACATTAGCTCTAGTTGAAAAGACTGTGGTTTTGAAATACCCAGCTATATAAAGATATCTCTGAGAATTACAGCATTGTGTGATACAAGACAAATTTTGTATCATTTCTTTTCAATTAATGACAGATGAATATTAAATCTCCTAAAATATAGAATTAATAACGGGGCTCCCAGTTGCTCGAAACAAATAAAAGAAAATACTTTGTTAATACTCAACTAACGATGAACATGATTTAGCGCATAATTTAATTTTAAAGAAGGAAACAAAGTGTTATCTTTTTGCTTTGCCTTGTATGAATTCATTAGCAGAACGTACATTGCATAAATATTACATTCCACACCGATGCAGAACACTTTTATCTAGTAATTCACCACGTATTTATTTTTATTACATTTAGAAGTATAAAAGCTAATGCAAGTATTATTATTATTATTATTATTATTATAATCATTTTAAATCTGTTAATACCCTTACGGGTGTCAAGATTATGCTATAATTTTTGTATGTTTAATCTTTTATTTTAGTTTTATACTATATTATTCACAAATTTTCTGCATTCTTTCCTGTTCATTGCTGTTTTTTTTGCTTCTTGTTTGTTAGTATTATTTCTGTGCAGTATTTCTTCTATGTTGTTATCCCACATTTTTCTTGGCCTTCCTCTTCTCTTTTTCCTTATTATTCCGGTTTTCCATACTTGTTTTGTTTGTCTGTCTTCTGCCATTCTTGTTAAGTGTCCATACCATGCTAATTGTTTTTTATCTATTGTGTTGTGAACAGCTTATTTCTTATTTGTTCATTTCTTATTCGGTCCACCCTAGTGACGCCCTCTATTCTTCTCAAAAATCTTATTTCGGTCGCTTGTATTTGGCTTTTATTTCTTTTGTTCATTATCCAGGATTCACATCCGTATATTAATGTTGGTCTGTATATTGTCTTGTATAGTGTTATTTTCGTTTTCGTTTGTTTAATATTACTTTGTTTATTGCATAGTAGCACTTATTTGCTGCAAGTATTCTTCTATTAATTTCTTGTTCTATACTTCCTTTATCATTCAGTGATGCTCCTAAGTATGTAAAGTCACTAACTAGCTCAATTTCTCTGTCGTTTAAAAATATTTTGACTGTGGTATCTTCTCTCGCTATTATCATGGTTTTAGTTTTGTCTGCATTTATTGACATGTTGTGTTTTCGTAGCTCCTCGTTCCATACATTTAAGTTATATTGCATGTCAGGTTTTTAGCTAGTATTGCTAGATCGTCAGCAAATGCACATTCAGCTATCGTTGTAATAGCTAGATTGTGGTATCCAATTTCCACTTTCTTCCTTTTAATCTTTACTTCCTTTAGGATATTGTCCAAGTATATTATGAACAGGATAGGGCTTGAAGCTTCTCCTTGTTTTAGCCCTTGTGAGGTGGTAAATTCTTCCGATACTTCATTTCCAGTTCTTACATAACTAGTTGTCCGTCTATATACACTCTTGATGGCTTTTATCAGTTGTTCCTTCTCTCAAAATTTACATCTTTTCACGCGATACTCTGTTAAATGCTTTTTCCATATCTATAAATGTTATATAGAGCTTTTTGTCCTGGCTTATCGCCTTATCTATAAGTTTTCTAATTGTGAATATGTAGTCCTGAGTGGAGTGTCCTTTCATGAACCCACTTTGGGCTTTCTCCATCGTTAACTCTATTGCCTGGCTAAGTTTGTTCTCCAATATTGCCTCATACACTTTAGCTGTAGTACAAAGCAACGATATTCCTCTGTAATTATCACAATTCCTGGTATTACCTTTTTTGTGTATAGGGAATATCACTGCCTTTTCCCAGTCCTTAGGTCTTCTTCTTATAGACCATATCCTATTTTACATCTGCAGAAGAATTTGTTCGCCATCCTCTTCCATGTATTTCACTTGTTCCGATTTGATTTTGTCGTGACCAGGTGCTTTTCCATTTCTTAGTTTTTTAAGTACCGTTTTCAATTCATCTTCAGTTATAGTTTCGCTCTCCTTATCTATTTGAGCTCTGTCCGGTGATTGGTATCAATAGTTTCATTTTCTTTAAGTAAAGCCTCAAAATGCTCTTTCCATCTTTCCATTATATATTTGTTTTCATTTATTACGTTACCATGTTTATCTTTTAGTTGTTTCAACGACATTTCTTTTCCTCTTCTACAACTTTTGAGGGTTCTAAAGAATAGTTTTTGATTTTCTTGAAAGTTGGTTTCTGATATATTCCCAAATTCTTCCCAGGTTTTCTTCTTTGAGTTTTATATTATTTCTTTCGTTCTATTTCTTTGCTTTTTATATTCTTCATAGTCCACGTCCTTCTTGGTGTTAAGATATTTCTTCCATTTCTGTTTCTTTCTTTTTACTTCTTGTTTAACTTCCTCATTCCACCAATTAGTTTGTTTTCTATTTTTGATGGTCCTGGTTGTTCCACACACGCATTCAGTTGCTTCCATGATTATTCTTCTAAAAATAGTCCACATTTCTTCTATATTGTTTATGTCTGGTGTTGGTGTTTTATTTATTAGTTCACTTACCTTTTCTTCGTATTTTATTCTAGTTTGAATATCTTTTAATTTGTCTACTTTCGGTTTTGGTGTTTCTATTGCTTTTATGATTACATCATGCTTTTGTTTGCTCTCCTCCTTAACTTTAATTTTTGCTATAGTTAGAAAGTAATCACTACCAATTTCACTTCCTCTTTTGACTCTTACATCCATCACATTTTAGCTTATGCAATACGAAACTAAAATAGAACTGAATTGACTTTTGTGAATGTCAAAGGATTTCTGGATTCGTCAATACTTTGAAGTCAAAATTTAGCACTCACATATCCTCATCCGTCAAGTGCAGGCACCACGATTCGGTAACCACAGCAATTGGTTTCCACAATTTAGGATTGGACAACACAATCTTGGTGCAAAGTGACATTTTCTGCTATCTACATTTCAGACCGAAAGATAAATAGTCTACAAGGGCACAAGTGTTAATGCTGGTGCCTCTATTTGCATAAAGAAAATCGAGGAGAATAAGATAACGCTCTGCTGATCTTGTTGTTTCACCAATTAATTGTCATGTCTGTAAATCTCATTGTGAATAATGTAATTCACAGGAATCTATGTTCCAGTTGTGAATTATTTCGAATTAACTTGCTGTTTTGATTATTCATATGATTGTAAGACATCTGTGATATCAGCAAGCTTAAATATCATAATTTTGTCTGCGTTCTTATTTAATTCGACTTAGCAATAATTATTGGTGATAACACTATTTTGAATATTGTTCCTCATTATGATAACTGGAGCCGATTTATTATCTCGAAGCTACATCCAAAAGCAATAAAGTATGATGAAGTGAAAATAAGAATGAAAGTTTTTGCATACCCAAAGCCATTCATCCACATTAGTTACTATTTATTACAGCAATACAATAGGTAAATTATAGTAATCAACAATCGTTCAAAACACTGTTTTCCTGCATAATATTTCATTGTGTTTTTCGTGTGTTGTTCGCATTATTAACTTATGATGAATTCTGCTTCTATTTATCATACAATTGATGCGAATGAATTAGTGGAATTTTTACTTTGCACTTCTTTAAAATCAAACGTCCAGGCTTCCACATCAAGTTGTGGTAATTGCGTGCAAAACACGGATAAACAGTCGTAATCCCCTGTTATTTGCATAAAGTTTGGAAGAGAGTAAACAGGCCCCATTTGCGATACCACGACTTTCGGATCCGATTCCCATCTTCCCTTTGAAGTGTTTGATCGGTGAGGTTTTTGATTGGCTGGTGTTTGCTGATCGCTACGAATGTTTGACTCTAATGATTTGAAAACAGGATTAGGTTTGAGCCTTGAATATGTGGGATACTAGTACAAAAAATATATTCAAAGTTTTTTTATCTACATTTCCGCTCATTTGAACACAAGAGCTGTTGTCACCACGGACTCAAAGGTACAACCAGGAAAGCTATTACAATTCTCTTTCGTGTCGTTGGTCTGGTCGTGCGTGACACTAACTTTACTATGCTGACGTTGATAAGTTAGATAAAGCCCTTGAGCTTACTCGGATCAAACAATCTCATTTGATTTTCGGAATAAACTGTTTGGTTTTCTATAGACCAACACCACTGCTGAAATGATTAGTTCAAACGTTGAATCATTCGCGCTGCGATTTCTTCCAAGAGTGTGCATTAAAAATTTAAAGAAACATGCCGTTTTATTCTCTTTGTGGTCTCAATACTCACTTCAAGTTAGTCTTCGCGTGCGAAGAATAACAATCGGATGTCTTACATTTTTGATTCACTGACTGCATGTCTTTCTATAATGCATATTATGCATAAGCTCAGCAGAGTGCTTTTCTGAATTGTTCGTAGACATGAGGTCATGAAAACAGTTAGTTCCTGGGATTACTTGTACTAAACCATCATTTTGGTATTTGATATCTGTCTAATTTCTTGAAAATAATAGATAAAAGTGCAAATTGAGCGAGGCAAATTCAAAGTTCTAAAACGCAACACCATTGGTTAAAACGAAACGTGACGTCAAATACTATGTCAACAAGTGCGCACTGCTTACATTTGTATGGCATTGCAGGCTTTTGATTAGAAAACATAGTAATAACGTGTGTGTTGTGAATTCATTTATTGTTTAAGTGTAATTTTAGCATCCTAGTGAGATTATAAATCATTTAGGACAGTGGTTTTGTAAGAGCATAATCGGATAATCGGCCAAGAATAAATCCATCCATGATGTCGTCTTATTTTCTTTCAAATCAAAATTTTACGTCCGCTGAAGTAAAAAGAGTGAACATTGCAAAGTAATTATTCAATAACACATTATGTTCGCTATTTTAATAAATACAATCCGAAATATGATGAGCAGTAAACATAACCTATAATTTTTGTTTATTCTAAAACGAGCAAATGTTTAACGAAGCCGCATACATACACTGAATTTTATTGCTAAAACTAATCACATATAATGTTATTCATGATCTGTCAAATTTATTATGATACTTCATCTCTTCTGATAGCCTTACATCATTTCTTACGTATTTTAAAACCTGTCTGGATTGGAAAAGAGACTTTACCAGGTACATTTCTGATATTATTTTGCATTCAGGCACAATGCAATACTTATAAATTGATTTTTGAGCTTTTTTAAAACTGAAATAAGCTGAGAACGGAAACACTTGTAGTAAACAATGGACTGTAATGTTACTGGACAAATCATTTGACGTCATCAATAGAGCGCGCGAAATTGGCAGCGTTTAAACAACTCAATTTTAAATATTTTTTAAACTTGATTACAGCACTTTTAAAAATAATTTATATTTTTTACTATGTTATAACGATGTAATCAGTGAATTAAAATTATAAAATAAATTCATGAATATTCCCTATCACACGACGTAGCAAAATTATTGCATCAAAGCAAAATTTACAGAATGATTATCACAATTTATATTTTTGTGAGAGCTTGAGTCATGTTCGTCAGTTTCAAAATGCGGATGTCTCCTAAATGGTAAATGTATATTTCGTCAAGTTTTCCTAGTAGCTGTATTTTCTAGAATAGCAAACAATCTTTCAACAAGAGTTCTCAGCCTGATGGGTGCGATTGGAAGTTATTGCTTTTTCTATTCCCTTCCTTCAGTTGCACCTTAAAAAGTCTCATAAATATGATTTATATGAATGACGGAATGAGTCTTCCCTATTTTCACAAACAACAAATTAACGACAGTTTTTTCCTCCAATTCTAGTTACTGATGATGTATCTGCTGCTCATAGACAAATCAAAATGATCTTATTATTGAATTGAATGAATGATGAAACGCAAAGAAAAAATGGAAAATACAAAAAGCAAGAGTAAAGAACAAAATAATACAAAATGCTACACAACAATAATAGGAGGATTTCTGAAAATGTATAAATAATAACTAGAAAGAAAACAAGAAACTCTTCAATAAAGAAACGAATAATTTGAGAAGAAGAAAAAACAGTCAATTGAACAAGTGGAAGACAGAAATTGGGCAATACTGAGAAAGGATACAAACAATCTAAAAAGATGAGAAGAACAGTCAAAAGAATAACTAGAACCATGAGCAACGCGTACAATAAAGACCCTGTACCACAGCAAAATCAAGAAATTACAAATACGGAAATCAGCATCGAAGAAGTTATAATTGCTGTTGGAAAGTTAAAGATAGGGAAGCAGCTGGATATGGTGAGATAAAACCAGAGCAGCTTAAATACATGGGAGAGGAAGAAACAGAAATGCTGCACACATTAGTAATCAAAATTTGGGATGGAGAGCAGATACCTACAGACTGGAAAAAAACAATCATATTGCCAATATACAAAGAAGGAGACTGCCGCAACTGTTGCAATTATCAAAGGGTCCCAACGATACTTGAAGTGAACTTAGAAAGTTGGTGGATACTCAAATCGAATTTAGGAAAGAACACAGCATCCAAGACCAAGTATTTACAATTTGACAGATAACCGAAAAAACAATAACGCATGCTTTATAGACTTTGAAAAAGTTTTCGATAGAGTTAACAGAGAATTGTTGTGAGAAATATTTAAAAAGAGAAATATAGGACAAAAGCTACTAGAAGGAATCCAAAATATATATAAATATAACATGAACTATATACGAGCCGCTAACTTATTTACAGAAGAATTCAAAGCAGGTGTAGGACTAAGACAATGAGGAACCCTTATGGCCATTTGCACCATCTCTAGTTATATCCAGCAATTAACAAATCGTCGTTTTAATAAATCTTAGGTTAAATTCATTGGTAGTTGCGCAGTACGCAATAAAATGTGGATTAGTTATTCGTAGAAATAAAAGTATTTGACGTTAGACTTAACCTGAATACATGTCCGCCAGTTTGCACTTGACCTATTCCTTTCAAGTATTTCAGTTGATAATTACCTAAAATAAGTATTTTCATGTTGATTTATTCTCAATTGTTGATAATATTCTGACTTTTATATCTCTATATGTCAAAGGTGAAAATATCTAGAGTTTTAAACTATACCAAGGCTGCATAATTGGATATAATATTGAAATATGAAAAATTCTTTGTTATCTAGTCCTTCATATAAATTTGCTCTCATACACTGTTCTAATTATTCTGTTTTCAATGAAGTCAACTACAAGAATGACATCTAATTCATCGTCGCTTAACATATCTTCTACCAAATATCATGCTTATTATTCATCCATATAGAAAAAATCATAGTTTTCAAGTTATTAATTTATCTATGACATAAAAGTATTTATCTTAAGGATATTTTATGATTCAGGTCACAATCGAACATGTACTATTGACAAAGACAATTTTTAGTTCTTCAATAATAAACGCTAAACGAGATTCAGCAGTTAAGCAACGAATATTGGGGGTTTTACTAAACGTCGTTTCAAGCGAAGTTTAGATAATGATGCAAACATTTAGAAAAAACATCTAATGGCTAAATTACAGTTAACTATTGAACTTTGATGATGCAAATGGCCATAAGTCCTTCATTGTTCATACTATACACGGATGAAATGAACATTGAAGTGAACAAATGGATAATAAAACTGTCATATTATATTTGAATTTGAAACGAATAAAAACAGCACAGTGCATTTTTGCAGACGACATGGTAATCTTTGCGAATACAGACAAAAATCTGCAAGAGAACTTGAAAATATGGAAGGAAGAACTACTCAGAGCAAATATGAGAATGAATGTCAACAAAACAAAGATAATAATCACAGCCAAAAAGAAAAACAATTGAAAATACGAATAGATAATAGAAATATACAACAAGTATAAAACTTTAGATATCTAGGAAGTATAATCGAAAGTAAAGGAGGGTACGAAACTGAATGGATAGAAGAATACAGGCAATAGTAGGAACTTACCATTCAATTGACAAGGTACTACTCAAGCACAAAACAGTAAACAAAAGAACAAAAGAATATATTACCAATGCTGCTGTTCAGTTCAGAAACCAGGGTACTAAATAAAAGATAACCAAGTAAAATCACAAGGGTAGAAATTAAATATTTTAGAGCTATAAATAGGGTAACAAAACTAGACAAAATTAGAAATGAAAAGATTGGAGAGAGATTGGAAGTACAGTCAGTAATGAAGAAGACAGAACAGAAACAATAAGGGTGGTATGGACATTTAATTCGACTCGAGGATAAAAGAGAAGTAAAAGAAGTATGGAAAGCAAAAGAAACCGCGGCAGGCCATGGAAAACATGGGACGATGTGATACATGAAATAATAACCAAGAAGAAAATAGCAACCAGAAGACCACACGAGCTAGCAAGGAACCGGAACGAGTGCACAAAATTCATAGAAGACTGAGCGAAGCAACTTTGACACCCAGTGGGTAAAAGAGGAACAGATTATATATATAGAATCTACTAATGGTAAAAATTGTCTTTTCCATTCCAATTTGGATACTAAAGCGAATAATATTCCCACCTCTAGTTGTTATCTTGTGTCGAACACATTAGAGCCATCTACCATTTGTTTATAGGCGCAGGTATAAAAGCGATCGCAATATCCGGAAATTGTATTATTATTTATGACTGTGCGTAGCACGTGGTGGGTGCCATGAACTGCGTTGCAGGGGTGGGAGTGAAAATATGTTTTAGGAAATTAACTTATCAGTCAACATATAAAGAGGAATAATGCGATTGTTGAATATAAAGAAAGGAAATATCAAAACCAGACAGGATTACCAATGAAAAGAATGGTGTCATCGATACTAAAATCGAGACAAAAAAGGTATTCCGAATTTGCACGCGCCACTGCATTTCAGAACAAATGTCTGATATTCTTAACTGAATGACTGGGGCGCGACGTTAGAAAGCGACAGCGTATTAAATTCGGGAAAAGGTACGGAAATGGAATATTCTAGTAATATATTTCGGTTGGAGGAGATTCCTGAGCATATTCTGTGCTTCAGAATAAATTTTAAAAGGTTTCTTCCTTTTCTTTTATTCGCAATAGAAGAATATATGAATTCCTTTGTTTCGAATTTGTTGTTACTATATTGGCCAGAATTCTTTTATTGTTAGATGATTAATTTGTTCCTTACAAAGGAACATCACGCAGAGTTCAACATTCATATAAATTTAATTTGTGTTGCCTCATATAAATCAATACCAGAAATTTGGTTCTCGGGCGAAAAATTCAATGAAGTAATTACTTCTCTTCTTTTATCTCCTAATATTCGCATCCGATAAACTTGATTTCAAATTGAGTATAAGCTAGCAGTGGCAGAACCAGATGAAAAACTTTTCATCAAACCAACAAATAAATTGAATTAAAAAGTTTCTACAAATGAAAACCTACCTTAAATCTCCTTTCTGCAGTGTAACTTCTTCAAAAACGATTCTTATTCTTTCTTTTAACCTGCGGCAGAAGAATAAATAATTTAATAGTACAATGCAATTTTTAAGGCGTCCGCTGTGCTATGCACGCCAACATCTAACAGGCATACTGCTTGTCACACTCTTTTTAAAAATGTAGACGTTCTTTATGCCAGACAGGAGAGTACATGTTTTATTTGTGACGTTGTATGCTTCTACTATGTAGATTGTCGAATTGTATACCAATCCAATTAGTATATTTCCCAACTCACCTTCCTTTGAACCTGTAGGAGCACCGTATGTTCTTGGGATAGCTTGATGGGTACCTCGGAGAATAGAACTTGCCATGCCTTACGGAATAATCCGAGCTGACGAACTGGAAGTCGCACATGGTCCCTGGAAGCTTTTGTCCGTCCGTTTGGAACAGTCCTGCAACACAATACAAACTTCAGAAGGACGGTACACTCTGTGTACTAATATGACATGTAATTTGTCTCTCACACATAGCTTTGCACCATCCTCACAGTTCTGTTTGTGATTAACCCAACTAGAAAAGAAGAGTTTTGAGGTTTCATAATCCAACTTACGATAATGGATTCGCTCATCAAACTAAAAGCAAAATCGTGGTGCGTGTGCATTATATTCTGATCAGGGCTACGTAGATAATGGACAGCGGACAAAGTCTCCACTTGGTAATTCTGGTTCTTGATCCTGGACCGCAGACCTTATCCCTTGTTTATAATATTAATTATAACGTTATCCCTTATCCCTATTCTGTGTCGGTAATTCAGGACACTGATGTCAACAGACAGGTCTGGCCTAATTCAATTTAACAGGAGCATAGAAGCGATAAATTAATGCTAATATCTTTGACACATTTGATCTTCATTTGTGGCTTTGGATAAGAATATCACAATTTCATTCTTCATGCCATTTGTCACCACTTCGCTAACTTCAGGGAGTTAATAAAAGTTTCTACATATATTATTTTCGCCTGGGTTGGTTTTTGGGCTATAATTGTTTTATTATCTTTACGAAATCTATTCGGTGGAGCCATTTTGTTACAGATTGCCCATAGTTTTTTTTTATTGAACTCGGTTGTGACGAGATGTCGGTCCATCGTTATTCTGATAAATGAGGACATTTTTATCTGAACCCCCTTCTTTTCTCATAGGATAAAATAGTTTCAAGATGGTTCTTGGCTACAATGTGGCTCAGAGCTATAAGTCCATGACTGTTAAGGATCTCACCGTAACTAACAGCCTCTCATATTGATCATTAACACTGTCTGTAGTACATGCCTGCAATGCTTGACCATACAGTGTAACGTTATTAGATTCCCATCGATATCAATTGTGTTGGTTGACACTTCGGACCGTTAATTGGTAATAAGAGCAGAAACCAACACTTTCAGAGTACAATAGTCACTTGCCTGTGAATCATAATTAATAAGAGCGTGTGAAGAAGATGACTGTTCGATACAATTTTTCCATTTTCCCAAATAGTTGTTTGAAATTGCAGCTTTCATCCTCCGCTACTGTTTCCTAATGTAAGCTTTCAAGAATAGGAGCATAAAGCAAGACCGCAAACGATCCAGCGGACCTTCACCAGCCTCGTACATTTCTCACTCCAATCGTAAGAAAGTGAAATTTCAGACCATTCGTAAAATTTTATTGGTTTTGTACTAAATCCGGTGAAACCCATTAACAGATTTTTTTGCTCCAGTAAGTGAAACTTTTATCTTAACCATTATGGATAACCGTTAAAAAGCTTTATATTTTGGTACGAGGCACAGCCGGAGTTAAGTGCGAAATCTAGCCCTTGCAAATCATTTTGATATGACAGGAGTTTTATTTATGGAAATTTACTGCAGGTCATAAACATGCAACAATAGACCAGTTAGCAGTTTTGCTTGAAATGAATTTCATATTCGTAGGTTCAAAAATAGGTTGAAAGTTCATACAACAGAAATTCCAGGCGCAGGTAATAATATTTCAGTCCTTCCCTCATGAAGACAATCAATCCAAAACACACATTTAATCCTGATCCTCAAATATTTTAGGATTATTCAAAGAAAAGTACAATGAAATAGTACAAGAAAAAATAATAAAACAAAAAGAATATAGAAATTGCGCTTTAGAAACCAAATGGAAAACTCTCAAAAGGCAAAACAGCAAAAAAACAGTTGTGGTACTTACAAAACAGCTAAATCAGAAGACAAAGTGTTAGAGCCAAGAAATAAAAGAAGAAATCAAATTGAAGCAAGGAAAATAGAAAATATACCTCTATGAAAAAACTTAAGAAAATTATTGAGAATGAAAAAAGCAAAGGACATTGAGAAAAGAATCAAAAGAAAATGTTAAACAACAAGAATAAGAAGATTTCGGTAAATTTAGAAACAATAAATACAAAGAAGACAAAAAAACTCTTCTATAGAGTAGTGAAGAAATTAAAAGAAGAAGGAGAACAACCTATTGAACAATTAAAAGACAAAAATGGGACAATACTGAGAAAGCATACAGGCAAACAAAAAAGATGGAGAGAGCATTTTGAAGAATTACTAGAACCGTACGAACTAACCATAAGCAACGCGTACAATAACGACCCTGTACCAGAGCAGAATCCAGAAATTTCAAATACAGAAATCAGCATCCAAGTTACAATTACTGTTGGAAAGTTGAAGATATGGAAAGCAACTAAAAAAATCAGAGCAGCTAAAATACACAGGAGAGAAAGGGACAAAAATGCTGCACACATTGGCAAACAAAATTTGGGATGAATAGCAGACACCTACAGACTGCAGAAAAACAATCATACTGCCAATATACAATAAAGGAGACTGCCGCAACAGTTGCAATTATCAAGGGATCTCACTTCTATGCACAGCAGTAAAAGTGTACGAAACGATACTTGGAAGTGAACTAAGAAAGTTAGTAGAAGACAAGATTGGGGATACTCAAAGCAGATTCAGAAAAGACCACAGCACCCGAGACCACGTATTTACATTCCGACAGATAACAGAAAGAACACTAAGAACCAACAAAGAAATCTTAGCATGCTTTATAAAGTTTTAGATAGAGCTAACAGAGAACAATTGTGGGAAATATTGAGAAGAAAAGATATAGGACAGAAGCTATAAGAAGGAATCCAAAATATGTATAAAGATAACATGAGGTGGAGGATTAAGACAAGAAGGAATTCCTAGTTCTTTATTGTGCATACTATACATGGATGAAATTAACATTTTAGCAAACAAAAGATCAATAAAAGTTGCCATGAGATATTCAAATTCAAAATAAAAAAAATAGCAGAGTGCGACAGAAAGTAAGAAGTAATCAGAAGGACAGAAGCAGGAAAACTAAATGGGACATAAAAAAACTTAGTAATGAAGACACAAGGAAGAAGTACGAAGAAGAAATAGAGTCGCACATCGCAGAAAAATATGAAGAAGAGGTCGATGTAGAGAAGAAGTGGCATAAGATACAAAATTGTATAAACCAAGCTGCAAAATAATGGATAGGAAAAGAAAAACAAGAAAATAAAAAAACATGGTTCAACAAAGAGTGCCAAGAAATAGTATTAAAAAAGAAAATTGCAAGACTGAAATGGATGAATACAAATAGGATAGAAGACAGAGAAGATTATAGAAAAATAAGGAAGAAATGTTGTATGGTTCTAAGAAAAACCAAGAGAGATTGGATAGACAATAAAATAACAGATATTGAAAAAGAGAGTGTGAATAGAGACTCAAAACAATTCTATGAAAAAATAAATGAACAAAAAAGAACATACAAACCAAAAGTCTACTGTATAAAAGACGCAAAGGGCAACAAAACAAAAAACGATGAAGAATATAACAAAACATGGGAAGAATATTTCAAAATCCTGCTAACAGATCCGCAACAAAACGTGGATATTACAACACAAGATGAAATTGCGGACGAAGGAGTATTAGAAGAACCAGCAAAACAAGAAATCAGAGAAATAATAAGAAGCAGGCGAAATGCAAAGACTCCAGGCTAGGATGGAATAAACACAGAAATAATAAAATATGGTGGAGAAGAACTACACAAATATATATAAAAAATTGAATAAAGGAATGGAGAACAGAAAGAATGCCAAAGGATTGGGAAAGAGGACAAATAATCACAATTAACAAAAAAGGAGACCAACAAACATGCGAAAATTATAGAGGTATAACGCTACTGAACACGATATATAAAATAATGTCAACACTAATACAAAAGAGAGTCCAGAAAGAAACAGAAAACTTAATAGGACAGCATCAGTGCGGATTCACGCAAGGCAGATCAACAACTGACGCAATACATACAGTTAAACAGATAATAGAAAAAGCACATGAATATAAAATGAACATAGATTTATTATTCATTGATTTCAAACAAGCGTTCGACTAGATCAAAAAAGAAAAACTTATGACAGCCCTAGAAGAATTTGGAATAACACCTGAACTAAGACGATTGTTCTTGATGACATTGAGTGAAACAACAACCACAATCAAAACACAAAAAGGAGAAACTCAGGAACTCTAAATTAACAGAGGAGTAAGACAAGGTGATACACTATCGGCCACTCTGTTCAACATAGCGTTAGAATATGTGATGAGGAATTTGAACAAAGGAACACTCAGAACTAAAGGCGGACAAATAATAGCATATGCAGACGATATAGTATTGGTAACAAAAAATGGGAAAACATTGAAAGAAATGTTCGAAGAAATAGTAACAGAAGGAAACAAAATGGGCCTAAAAATAAATGGGAACAAAACTGAAATAATGAAGATAGGAAAAAAATCAGGCAGTAGAAATATGAAAATAGGTAACCTTCAGTTTGAGGAGGTGAATAAATTCAAATACCTAGGCATTATGCTATCAAATAAAGGAGACAGGAAAACAGAAATCCAAGAGTAGTTATTAACAGCAAACAGAGCCTTTTACGCACATAAAAAATTACTCAAGGATAAAAACCTAACAAAGAAAACAAATTCAAAAGTTTATAGAACAATAATCAGACCCATAATAATGTACGCTGCAGAAACAATGACAATGACCAAAAAAGATGAAGAAGATTCACGAATAGTAGAAAGAAAAATAGTGAGAACTATTACTGGATTAGTAAAAACGACAGAAAACGAATATAGAATACTAATGAACCATGAAATAGAACAAGAGCTGCAAGGAGAAGATAAAGTAAGGAAAATAAAACAACAGAGGACGGAATGGTTAGGATACATATGGAGAAAAAGAGAAGAAGACCGTAAGGGCAGTTTTATAATGGGAACCAGGCGGAAAAAGAAGAAGAGGCAGACCCAGGTCGAAATGGCTACAAGAAGTAGAAACAGATCGGAGCAAAGCAGGAATAAAGAAATGAAGGGAGAAAACAGAAAATGGGAGGACATGAAGAGAAATATGTCAGAATATTTAGAACAAGGCGATGAGGACTGATCCCCCTCAAATAAAGGAGCTAGAGAGCTTCAGTAGAAGCGGCGCAACCCCACCTGGGGTGTCCAAGCCACTATATATATAGAGTGCAATTTTGGAGGCGACATGGTAATCTTTGCGAATACAGCGAAAAATCTGTAAGATAAATTGAAGATAAGGAACGAAGAACTACTCAGGGCAAATATGAAAATAAATGCCAACAAAACAAAGGTTACGGAATAGTCAAAGGAAAAAATAATTGAAAATACAAATAGATAAAAAAAATATACAACAAGCCTAAAGCTTCAGATATATAGGAGGTATAATCGGAAATAGAGGAGGATACAAAGATAGAATGAATAGCAGAATACAGGCAACAGGAGGAAGTCACCATTCAATTGGCAAGGCACTATTAAAGCACAAAACAGTGATCGAAAGAACGATGCTGACCATTTACAAAACAATAATACCATAAATGCTGCTGTACAGTTCAGAATCTGGATATTGAATAGAAGACAACAAAGTAAAATCATAGCGGTGGAAATGAAATGTCTTAGAGCTATGGGAGGGGCAACGAAATTAGGCAAAATTAGAAATAAAAAGAATAGAAAGAGATTGGAAGTACAGTCAATAATGAAGAAGGTGAAGCAGAAATAATTGTAGTTGTATGGACATCTACTTAAACTCGAGGATGAAAGAAAAGTGGAAGAAATATGGAAAGCAAGAACAAAATATATATATATATATATATATATATATATATATATATATATATATATATATATATATATATATATATATATATATATATATATATATATATATATATATATATATATATATATATATATATATATATATTGGATGTTGTAGAAAGAACATTTACAAGGATGAAAGTAAAATAACGTCAAGTACCCTCGCATGCAGAATAAAACTGTCTGCAAACAAAGAGACATACAAAAAGATATAAAAAAGCGGAATTAAGTTCTTAAACCAGTCGCGCAAAAGTCCTAAAAGACAAGTAAATATTCTGTTTCTAAGAAAGCCACCAATAAAGCGGATTCCTCTGCATAGAACCCGGATTTCTGCAGCAGAGTTCTTGAAAAACACATCTTAAATTCCCGTGGCACCCACCCGCTATCGCGCTCCAAGAAAATTTTAGAAATTGTTTCTTCTGAATCAATAAAACGTTAGCTTACATAGGTGGAATGCATACGCTTTCTAACCACATTATTTGATCAAGTGTCTTGGTTTTTGCTCCATCCAACAAATTGGAAAATAACAAATCAATTGTTTGAGTAACAACATGCTTTTAACTCAATTCATTATCAAAGGCACATCATTTATCAAAGTGCGCGAGCGAGAGCACATAACAGTCAAATAGGCTATTGTAGTGAGGTGTTGAATATAGCTGCAATTAAGGAAACTTACAATAACGCCGCTTTGTTAGTTGTTAGACAGAGACAGGATAATAGTAGCGAGTGAGAAATGGACAAAGAAAAGACAGAGAGAAAGAAAAGTGATGGTAATGGGTAAGAAATGGACAAGAAAGAGAAGATACGAGAAATAGAGATAGAGGATCTAGCCTTGCGTCTGCGAGGACACAAAGGAGCACTATTATCTATTTCGTTGGACCAGCGAGAATGCAGTTGTCCACTGAGGATTTGAGCTTCACAAAAAGGAGAAAATATTTTCGTACATTATATTTTTCGCACTTTTCTTGATTTAGTTATTCATTTGTTTTATAGTGACGTTGGCATATCTCCAATTATTTTCACATTCCATTCAAGAAATGAATACAAAATGCAGTACATTAAAATCAAGTCATCTCCCTGATTAAAATTCTGAAAACTTCATCAAATCCTCCACAGACGGTCCTAATACGCAAACCATTAACACAGCTCAGTTTCATGAAACAGCTGGGACGATATGAATCATTATCTAAAGGCAAAAATGAAAAATGAAGCGTAATTCATGTTTTCGTACCTCTTTTTAGCAAAAATGGAAAATTCCAAAGTTTTAACGAGCCCTCGAGGATCTACACTGAGATTTGATTAATTACGCAACGCGACCAGGACGTGGTTTTGGACAACATGGAATTGTTAGCGATAGCTGAATAGTTGACGACATTATTAGTCTATTATAGTTTGTGCAAAAAGAACTTTTGAACTCAAATGAAACAAAGTCTTGACACTACTTTCAAGCTTTTTAGTTGCAATTGAAGCTATGAATAAGCCACAAAACATTAATATTCTTCAACACCAAAATAGCTGTAAGATATTTGCAAATAAATAGCTTCCCCTGCTTGTTGACATTCTCCATTGTAATCTCAACTTATGATGAAACCAATCCCAAAGAAAACGGCATTAAATCGGCACGTGCTCCTATTTAATTTCTCTTTTCACTTCCGGGACGTTGCCGTGGCCTCCATCGACGCCTACGGCGTCTATCTTTCATCTCAGGCGTCGATTCATACAGCCGGAGCTGTCAGCGGGTTTCTAACTAGTTATTTATCAAATCAAACGTGTTACATTGTAAGCGGATTCTGCCAACAGTGCCATAAATAAGTAACATTGTGCTGCGCTGTTTCCACATCGACGTCGTTATGATGGTGGGTGAGGATGTGGAAAATTTATTATGCAATTATACAGCGAAAGTGTTGACTATTCCTGCTATAGTACAAACAGATTTTCAACTTTAATTTGTTGGGTATTTGATAGAATCAACTAGAAATGAGTAGAATCAAGCTCCTATTGTAAAGACTACCATACTTCCAATAATGAATACAAAACGCGAGTAATTGAAATTTATTTCTGTGCCTCGTTGATAAATTACAGAATTCGCGAATGATTAATTAGGGTATTAATTGATCATTCCACTTCATTATCAAGCGCTTTTAATTAATATGCATATTCTAGGAACAGCCGAGTAATTTTGGCATTGTCAAAAAGCCGCAAGCAATGGCTAATCTCATGCAACGAACATCTGTGAAATACATTGATTAATGTCTGTTTCGAACACACAACAGAAAATCTGAATTTTCAATTAAGCCATTATCAAAATTTGATATTACAAGGATTATTTTACATATGAATTGATTATCTATGTTTTGATATAATTACAAATGCTATTTATCACTTATACACAGGAGAACTATCACATGTATTATTATGAATAATGCTCATAAACTCCATTATCTATTCAGTTCCATTTGATATAATATGTTTACATCATCGACATAGCTTATGGAAAATATTTCTTCAAAAGAAGGGCAAGAGGACAAAATAGATGATCAATAACCGGAAGATTTATAATTAACATAAGAAGCTGAGTCTTGCTCACAAACTTTGTGGCATATTTTATAAGTCAGCTATTAGAAGAACTTAATGTGAACTTCAACCGATAGACAGCACCCCACAAGAAAGTTTATAAGAAAAGTGAATTTCAATTAGTTATCAAACTCGTGCAACAACATCGAACGCTATCTAGATAAATAATTCAATTCTCAACCCAAATATTCTACGCTAATTAAACATTAAAGAGGTTTTTAAGACAAATGAATCTCGAAAGAAATATTCAAGATGATTTCGTTAAACAACGAAACAAAAACGGTTTGTTCTTTTGTACAAAGCGGTAAAGCATTTAAATTGTTTAATTAAGGTCCGTGCATATTTAATCTCTTTGTTCATTTGAATTAGGTTACAACAAGAATACCTACACAGTAAGATGAAGGATCTCATAACAACAAGATTGGGTTTTTATCATCACAATAAGAAAAATTCTTCTGGTTTGCAAAGAAGATGAGAAATAATGCCGAGATGTTGCAATGTAGCTTATTCTGTTGATGAATTACTAAACGTCAAATAAAGCTGGACGAATTGAATGATTAAGACGATGGGTCAGCCAAATTTAAAATTGATCTCTTGGGCAATGACTTCAATTGCTCAATCACTCAAAAAACAGCTTAAATAGTGCCGTATTATCCGTGAAGCAGAATTGTGCGGTGTTGTCCATTACCATTGAGTAAATGAGTGCACTCACTTTACTCTCGTGGACAATCGACAGCTTGCCGCACTTGTTGCTAATATTTCCTTAGTCTTTTACGTATATTATAAGCTATATCTGTGTTTTGATTTGTGACGAGACAGACCTAGTGTCACCTACAGGTCATAAGGCCAGCTGTTTTTCCACAAAGAGTACAAAAATTCGGAAAATTATGGTAATGCTTCAAGAAGAGTACATCGCCACTGGTGGTTCTTCTTCATCCTCGTCAAGAGCGACGCACTTCTGTTTTAAAAAATTGCATTTTTGTCTAGTTGATCATCACAATCATGACACAACTATTTGACCATAAAGTAACGAAAAGGGCCCCTACAGAGTAGACTTCTAAACGGGTAACACACGCCACAAAGTTGTTACTTGGCCAATTCAAGTGACTGGTAAGTGCAGCCTGAGATAAAAGTAAACTATCAACCCACAAACGTGTTTTAAATTTAGTTACAATTTGAGGAATGACTCCTTACCCACTTTCGTAGAAACAGTACGCCATGACATAACAATTTATTACCTTTCTACAACCCCTATCCGGGTTGACCCTAGCTAGCTCGGTGGAGACGACGTGCGGTCTACTTTGAGTAATGAAGGATTTTGTATTTGTTGGGCGCCAGGCGATCTGGAAGCTCCTCGGGTCAGTCGATGGTTGATCGCCGAACCTAAGCGGAAGGGGCAAGGAAATAATCGGGGCGCTAATTGAAAAGTGCGTGATATTGCGTTGAGTGATTTTATTCACCATTCGGTCTATTACAACAATGATGGCCTCGGAGCTGCCAATCAAACTATGGTAAGTGTAGGCCAAGGAATTAGGTAGGCCGCGCGAATGGCAAGCACGGTCCCCGCGAGAATCGCGCTCACGACAGCGGTTAGAGTTCAGGCAACCAAACAGTGGTATAATAAGAACTAAGCGTGTACTGTAACCTACGCGACAGATAGGGGTACTCTCAGTGCTCGTAGTACGCTCGTGACATAAAACTAGACTACCTAACTGCTCTCTAAAGGCTATAATGTCACACGGTTCGGCGTAGAATGCGTCTACCACCCGTGTGTGGCAATAACACAACGTAAGCAATACTGAATACACATGCAACTTAAATACCCGTCTGATTGGTATAACAAAAGGTTTCACCCAATGTAGTGAAATTATCAACCAATAAACAAAATCAGTAACGTAATAAATGAAATATTTAATAAATTGGAGCATGAACAAAATGAATGGTGCTTAGCTTTGCGCCGGAGCGGGAAATCGAGGCGATGACGATATCGCAAGATGGCGGCAAGTCGCTCCTCGAGAAGAACACAGATGTCGAGGATGACGTCACAGACACGGAGATGGACGAAGATGGTCGGTGAATTTGGACGATGGCTCCAAGATGACGAGAACGATGAAAATGGTACAGGAACAACTGGGAATAATGCAACGTAGACGAAAAGCCCAACGAAAAGGGTACAAAACAAAAAGCCTTGAGGTGTTGATCGGCTTTTAGCTTGAAGAAATTTATCAAAATAAACTCGGAGAATCTCCGCTGAACTGAGTTCAAAAAAAAACGTCGAGAATTTGAATCCACAAAAGTGAGTAAAATTTCGGCCAGATAAGCAATTTGGCACAAAAATTTCTTGAAAAACTCCCGAACACAATCTGATATCAACTCTTCACTATCTAATTTAAAAGTGACCGTTAGAAAGACCTTCACAAAGTTAAGTCTGTTTTCAAGTTAAGTATGGTTTTTCTAATTATTAGTTTAATAAGACAAGAAGACGAATTTCAAACTCCACTTCTCATCCAACAAGAACACAGAGACGCTAAGAGGGTTGCAGACGAGACACAATAATACTGGTAACAATAGTTTACGCTAGAGGGACATGGTGCAAGAACAAAACGGAACTGACAGGTGAAGGTTACAGCTGATCGACGGCGATGACTTTGGGTCAACAGGTAAGGAACAAACAAACAATTAGGAGAGATGATTGACATTAAATGATTTCAGATGAGGAAGATGAATGTGATGAAAATGAAATATAACAAATTTTTATCATTCTACATGTGCATATCTTCATATACTGTTTGAGTTTCACAAATTCGAGAGTTCAAGTTCATGGCGAACATAATGTAGAAGTCTATCAATCAGAAAGCAAAAAGCTGACGACGAATCTAAAGCTCCTTGCAAAGTCTCAAGATAGGAATATCTTATCCAGGACTTCGTCCTGGAATTCTCGGTTTGGTTTACCGCTTCGGTCAGAGGTCACAACGCGTTCAACGATCCTGAGAGTCACACAATTGTTCGCACATGGGGCCCATACAAAATTAATAGTCTTGTAAAGCAGAGAGTAATTGAAAGAATAATTGTTCATTATTTGAAGCTGACTTTGATGAATGGATTTGTGATTATTGAAAAATTCCTCATTTCTTGATATTCATCAATAAATAAGGTGCTCTGCGAAATGTCTGTTCTGTTCCAGGATATCTACCTTGACTTTCATATATTTATCTTCATGATTCACGCACCGCAGCATCTATTATTCAGCGTGTAGGATGCGGAAGTACAGTTTCCCAATTTGAGATTTCTGGGTTCAACTTGAATACAGTACTTGGAACCGCAATTCTCAATAATACTCGGTGTGCTTTCATTGACGTCAAATGTTATGATGTTCCATGTGAACAAAAATAGGGGGAAAGATTTTATTTGTTTATTATGTGATTCCATAACTTTCGACCAATGGTTGAAATTAAGTGGAGGAATTCAACACACATCACAACTGAATTCCAATTGAGGACCAAATTAGAAATTCACACCAACCACCAATTATTCCTCTCTAATCAGTCACTGAATAATGCACCGAATAAAATTCATGCCACGTAGAGATATTAAGCTTCCAGAGCCAAATATCATATCCCGTATCAAAATTTAAATGTCAGCGACAGTCTCGAACTTCACTAAATATAGATGATTATTCATCACGATTCGGTTGCATGGGGTGCTGGTGAACTCAAGCTGTGTGCTTATTTGTATCTGTAACCTACACAATTACAGCTATGGAAACAGTGAACAAATAAGTTTTTTTTCGTTTTACAAACACCAATAGAAGACCTAGAAGAGCGCCAAAAAGAAAAGAGACTGGAATTGCTTCATACACAAGTAAATATCCATTCGAACGATACAATTAGTGGAACACAACCGTGAATACACAAAGGGAATATTCTGAGTGTGAAGGTAAATTTGATTTGTTCGTTAAATATTGCATTTCAATTTCCTTTTGCATAGGAACTGAGTTGACTTCGGCAATATTTGCATACAATCTTGCAGAGGTTGTGGTATGTGATTCCACTCTCAAATATATCCAAAGAGAGAATTCTTATGATAGAAATGGGAATGTGTGGCACTCACGTCTGTCAATGAACCGAAATGTTCCCTTAAATCCAGAAGAGTTTCCAGCCGGTGGACTGGTGTGAAACTCCAATACAAGACCAGGGCCGGAAGAGTAAAGTACGTGTGGTACGTCGACCATTGAACCGCACAAAAGTCCTGTCCACGGGGTATACTCATTCACCTCGCCACCTCGTTCCAAATGTAGGAAAACTTTCAAATAGTCGCCGTAAACACACCTGCAACAAAATACGAAATAGTTAGAATGATGGATGATGCTTATTAACTTTGTATCAAAATAGTGAAGTACCAACGTCAACACAACAAAATTAATTAACACTTGTCTGGAACAAGTCTTACTTTTCAAGCTGAGCTAAAAAGCCGCTCTCACTGTCATCTCAACAACTCTTGGAAAACAGTTGTTCTGTTCAACATAAGCACTCAGTGCATACTTGAATAGAAGTATGCGAATAGAACACCACGAACAATATTATTTATCAGTTGTATTCATTTTTGTGATTCTGCCAGTTTCATTATGCGTGCATGCACATTTTTCAACATGCACTTGAGCTCGATTGCACCGCCTTTTGTTTATCCAAATAGTTCAATTACTAAAACGGCTTCAATAGGCGACAAGCAAACATAATTAACAAAATAATACGAAATATAATTTGATCGAAGCACAAAGCGAATAACAAAGTACACGGGTTCAATATTCCATTAACAAAATCATTGTCATCACTTCACAGTATATAAACAGAAAGTAAATGAGGCCCAACTTCGTCATGCGTTCAATGTAAACAAAATAATGGAATACAGACAGCGGATTCAGGGACCAGGTTGAGTTTTGTACTAAGTACAGGTATGATCACCAACAAATGACAAATAGAGTTAGCGTGAATTGAATACTGAAAAAGTCAGGTATTTTGTTATTCTTGACATTTACGTCCAACTGTCTGTTTGACAGTTTGTTTACACCTCTCTCCAGTGGCACAACCACCCTTTGACACATGTTACCGACTGTTCCGGTTCAGGGTAAGTACTCTAGTGCGGTTAAAGGGTTAGTCCCTCGGTTAGCCGCCCACTATTCCTCATAGCTCTATTGATTTACCCCACTGTATATACGTCCTCTGTTCTGTTCTGTGTTGGTAATTAGACAGTCTTGGCGTAAACATGTTTACGAATCTTTTCGCACAAGGAGTTTGCTCTTTGACACATAGCGGAGGAACTGTCCAAACTAACACAAGTTTGGTGTTTTGAGGTTTCTCTTATTGAACAAGTTATACAACATACATAAATTCAAATTGGAAATAAGTTGAATGAACCAAATTTGGAGTTTCACGGAACAGCTGCTTTGATCAAGTTACAAATAAAACAAAAAACCCTCATCTATTCTCGAGAAAAAGTTACGCTTAACAAGGAAGAACTTTTAATTAATGCACTTATTGTGCATTGGGTCATTAATAAACTTTAGTGGAAACTGTTACATTTCCTCCGTTAATCTCTTGAGTGCAACGCTGAAAACTTATCTTCTTTCACCTAGAAAATCAAACGAATGGAATTTTAAGTCTGATGCCACGACTTGTATCATCCAGCTTACTACTTCAAACATTCTAATATGAGACTAGGACATATTTAAAAATTTATTAGAGGTATTTCTAGTATTACTAAGACAACATTGATTCTTCAATCTCAATTTGCATAATCTCGTAATTTCTGTCTGGCATTTGTGTTCCACCCCATATTTAATGCATCAGCTTTGCATTATGCACATCGGACTTTAAGCTCAAGCTTATTTCCAATTGGTATTCCGATGAGGTCCTGAGCGAGGACTTCAAATTAATGTTATCGGAACCGGTTACCGTCTTAGCAAAGGCAAAGCGCATTAAGCAGCAGGTGCAACATGGAACGTTTACTCAATTATGATCATAGCAATGTTGACCGCTAAATATTTGAGAACCGGATTGCAACACATGGCAGACTGGAAGCTGATATTGCATATGACTTTTGAAGCACATGTTAGGAATCTTGTGCAAATAGTCTGACATTCCGGTTTATTGCCTGTATTACATTGATTGAAAAATATATTTTTGGGTAAATTTAGAAAAGTTTTTCAACACCATCAAGCAACAATCGATTAAAACCACTGCAGCTTCGTGAAATTAATTGAATTCAATAGAGCCCCCGCAGTCCCCGCACAAGGATTTATGATTTTTCATGAAAAAAATATAATTTACTTGTGTGTCAAGTATGTTCATACTCCGCGGGGAAAATAGTTGTTGCGGATTTGATTCAACGGCAAGCGCTCATTGTTAGAGCTTGATAAATCGCGACGGTACAACCAGAGACAACCTATGCACAACATGTGATTGGATTTAAGTTATATTTTGTAAATATGAATTCCCTGCAATACAACAAATAAATATTTAACGTTCGACATTTTGCGTCTACCGACAAATTACCAAACTACCAATGTGAAGAAGAGTTTTTTTGAATGAATAGTGACCATTGTGAAAAGTTATGAAGGCTAAAAGATGAATTGAAAAATTTGTGTGAAAGAATTACTACTTTTATTATAATTTCTTCTTTTTCGGAGTATCTCCTTTTTATCTTACTCTAAGAGCGCTAAATTAATATAAGCTTGGAAAGGACAAGTTGAGTAATGTTTCATCAAGCTTTGTGTATAGAAAAGGCCTTGGGGCCGACTTCAGTCACTTATTTGGGAAGGTAGTTCTCCGAGCAATGTTCCAAAGTATTCAAGTGTTTTCGTTCGAGATCTGTTCAAAATTTTGTGCTAAGTCCGTTTAGTGCAAATAATTGAGATAAATAAATTGTAAGTCTGATTGTCTATAACTAAGAATTATTTTGCTGTTTTTGAACTTTTCCATAGAGTCATTCTGTTTAATTTTCAAAAATCACTGTATTCATATTTCGAAAACTAAAACAGATACGAATATGGTCCTGTGAAAGAGAATGATTGTTTTGGTCATATCTCTTAATTTCTTTTCACTAAATGGACATCAGAAGCTTGGTTCATGAAATTCTACCCTATAGTGAAATCGAATTTTTGCAAAATCAAGAAAAATCACTGTATTCTTATTCGAAAACTCAAAGAGATACGAATACAGTCCTGTGGGACCAAATGATTGTCTAAATTGTATCTCCTTATTTCTTTTTACTAAATAGAAATTGGGAGCTTAGTTCTTGAGATTCAACCCTATAGTGGAATCGAATTTCTGCAAAATCAAAGAAAATCACTGTATTCTAATTCGGAAACTAAAAGAGATACGAATTCGATCCTGTGAGACCGAATGATTGTTTGAATTGTATCTCTTCATTTCTTCTCACTAAATGGAAATCAGGAGCTTAGTTCTTGAGATTACAAAATCAAGGAAAATCACTGTATTCTAATTCGAAAACTAAAAGAGATACGAATTCGGTCCTGTGAGACCGAATCATTATTTTAATTGTATCTCTTCATTTCTTTTTACTAAATGGAAATCAGAAGCTAAGTTCTTGAGATTCATCCCTATGGTGAAGTCGAATTTTTGCAAAATCAAGGAAAGTCACTGTATTCTAATTCGAAAACTGCAAGAGATACGAATTCGGTCCTGTGAGACCGAATGATTGTTGCATTAGTATCTCTTGATTTCTTTTTACTGAATGGAAATCAGAAGCTTAGTTCTTGAGATTCATCCCTATGGTGAAGTTGAATTTTCGCAAAATCAAGGAGAATCACTGTATTCTAATTCGAAAACTAAAAGAGATACGAATTTGGTCCTGTGAGACCGAATGATTATTTTAATTGTATCTCTTCATTTCTTTTCACTAAATGGAAATTAGAAGCTAAGTTCTTGAGATTCATCCCTATGGTGAAGTCGAATTTTTGCAAAATCAAGGAAAATCACTGTATTCTAATTCGAAAACTGCAAGAGATACGAATTCAGTCCTGTGAGACCGAATGATTGTTGCATTAGTATCTCTTAATTTCTTTTTACTAAATGGAAATCAGAAGCTAAGTTCTTGAGATTCATCCCTATGGTGAAGTCGAATTTTTGCAAAATCAAGGAAAATCACTGTATTCAATTCGAAAACTGCAAGAGATACGAATTCGGTCCTGTAAGACCGAATGATTATTGCATTAGTATCTCTTAATTTCTTCTTACTGAATGGAAATCAGAAGCTTAGTTCTTGAGATTCATCCCTATGGTGAAGTTGAATTTTCGCAAAATCAAGGAAAATCACTGTATTCTATTTCGAAAACTAAAAGAGATACGAATTTGGTCCTGTGAGACCGAATGATTATTTTAATTGTATCTCTTCATTTCTTTTTACTAAATGGAAATCAGAAGCTAAGTTCTTGAGATTCATCCCTATGGTGAAGTCGAATTTTTGCAAAATCAAGGAAAATCACTGTATTCTAATTCGAAAACTGCAAGAGATACGAATTCGGTCCTGTGAGACCGAATGATTGTTGCATTAGTATCTCTTAATTTCTTTTTACTGAATGGAAATCAGAAGCTTAGTTCTTGAGATTCATCCCTATGGTGAAGTTGAATTTTCGCAAAATCAAGGAAAATCACTGTATTCTATTTCGAAAACTAAAAGAGATACGAATTCGGTCCTGTGAGACCGAATGATTATTTTAATTGTATCTCTTCATTTCTTTTTACTAAATGGAAATCAGAAGCTAAGTTCTTGAGATTCATCCCTATGGTGAAGTCGAATTTTTGCAAAATCAAGGAAAATCACTGTATTTTAATTCGAAAACTGCAAGAGATACGAATTCGGTCCTGTGAGACCGAATGATTGTTGCATTAGTATCTCTTAATTCCTTTTTACTGAATGGAAATCAGAAGCTTAGTTCTTGAGATTCATCCCTATGGTGAAGTTGAATTTTCGCAAAATCAAGGAAAATCACTGTATTCTATTTCGAAAACTAAAAGAGATACGAATTCGGTCCTGTGAGACCGAATGATCATTTTAATTGTATCTCTTCATTTCTTTTTACTAAATGGAAATCAGAAGCTAAGTTCTTGAGATTCATCCCTATGGTGAAGTCGAATTTTTGCAAAATCAAGGAAAATCACTGTATTCTAATTCGAAAACTGCAAGAGATACGAATTCGGTCCTGTGAGACCGAATGATTGTTGCATTAGTATCTCTTAATTTCTTTTTACTGAATGGAAATCAGAAGCTTAGTTCTTGAGATTCATCCCTATGGTGAAGTTGAATTTTCGCAAAATCAAGGAAAATCACTGTATTCTATTTCGAAAACTAAAAGAGATACGAATTCGGTCCTGTGAGACCGAATGATTATTTTAATTGTATCTCTTCATTTCTTTTTACTAAATGGAAATCAGAAGCTAAGTTCTTGAGATTCATCCCTATGGTGAAGTCGAATTTTTGCAAAATCAAGGAAAATCACTGTATTCTAATTCGAAAACTGCAAGAGATACGAATTCGGTCCTGTGAGACCGAATGATTGTTGCATTAGTATCTCTTAATTTCTTTTTACTGAATGGAAATCAGAAGCTTAGTTCTTGAGATTCATCCCTATGGTGAAGTTGAATTTTCGCAAAATCAAGGAAAATCACTGTATTCTATTTCGAAAACTAAAAGAGATACGAATTTGGTCCTGTGAGACCGAATGATTATTTTAATTGTATCTCTTCATTTCTTTTTACTAAATGGAAATCAGAAGCTAAGTTCTTGAGATTCATCCCTATGGTGAAGTCGAATTTTTGCAAAATCAAGGAAAATCACTGTATTCTAATTCGAAAACTGCAAGAGATACGAATTCGGTCCTGGGAGACCGAATGATTGTTGCATTAGTATCTCTTAATTTCTTTTTACTGAATGGAAATCAGAAGCTTAGTTCTTGAGATTCATCCCTATGGTGAAGTTGAATTTTCGCAAAATCAAGGAAAATCACTGTATTCCATTTCGAAAACTAAAAGAGATACGAATTCGGTCCTGTGAGACCGAATGATTATTTTAATTGTATCTCTTCATTTCTTTTTACTAAATGGAAATCAGAAGCTAAGTTCTTGAGATTCATCCCTATGGTGAAGTCGAATTTTTGCAAAATCAAGGAAAATCACTGTATTCTAATTCGAAAACTGCAAGAGATACGAATTCGGTCCTGTGAGACCGAATGATTGTTGCATTAGTATCTCTTAATTTCTTTTTACTGAATGGAAATCAGAAGCTTAGTTCTTGAGATTCATCCCTATGGTGAAGTTGAATTTTCGCAAAATCAAGGAAAATCACTGTATTCTATTTCGAAAACTAAAAGAGATACGAATTCGGTCCTGTGAGACCGAATGATTATTTTAATTGTATCTCTTCATTTCTTTTTACTAAATGGAAATCAGAAGCTAAGTTCTTGAGATTCATCCCTATGGTGAAGTCGAATTTTTGCAAAATCAAGGAAAATCACTGTATTTTAATTCGAAAACTGCAAGAGATACGAATTCGGTCCTGTGAGACCGAATGATTGTTGCATTAGTATCTCTTAATTCCTTTTTACTGAATGGAAATCAGAAGCTTAGTTCTTGAGATTCATCCCTATGGTGAAGTTGAATTTTCGCAAAATCAAGGAAAATCACTGTATTCTATTTCGAAAACTAAAAGAGATACGAATTCGGTCCTGTGAGACCGAATGATCATTTTAATTGTATCTCTTCATTTCTTTTTACTAAATGGAAATCAGAAGCTAAGTTCTTGAGATTCATCCCTATGGTGAAGTCGAATTTTTGCAAAATCAAGGAAAATCACTGTATTCTAATTCGAAAACTGCAAGAGATACGAATTCGGTCCTGTGAGACCGAATGATTGTTGCATTAGTATCTCTTAATTCCTTCTTACTGAATGGAAATCAGAAGCTTAGTTCTTGAGATTCATCCCTATGGTGAAGTTGAATTTTCGCAAAATCAAGGAAAATCACTGTATTCTATTTCGAAAACTAAAAGAGATACGAATTCGGTCCTGTGAGACCGAATGATTATTTTAATTGTATCTCTTCATTTCTTTTTACTAAATGGAAATCAGAAGCTAAGTTCTTGAGATTCATCCCTATGGTGAAGTCGAATTTTTGCAAAATCAAGGAAAATCACTGTATTCTAATTCGAAAACTGCAAGAGATACGAATTCGGTCCTGTGAGACCGAATGATTGTTGCATTAGTATCTCTTAATTTCTTTTTACTGAATGGAAATCAGAAGCTTAGTTCTTGAGATTCATCCCTATGGTGAAGTTGAATTTTCGCAAAATCAAGGAAAATCACTGTATTCTATTTCGAAAACTAAAAGAGATACGAATTTGGTCCTGTGAGACCGAATGATTATTTTAATTGTATCTCTTCATTTCTTTTTACTAAATGGAAATCAGAAGCTAAGTTCTTGAGATTCATCCCTATGGTGAAGTCGAATTTTTGCAAAATCAAGGAAAATCACTGTATTTTAATTCGAAAACTGCAAGAGATACGAATTCGGTCCTGTGAGACCGAATGATTGTTGCATTAGTATCTCTTAATTCCTTTTTACTGAATGGAAATCAGAAGCTTAGTTCTTGAGATTCATCCCTATGGTGAAGTTGAATTTTCGCAAAATCAAGGAAAATCACTGTATTCTATTTCGAAAACTAAAAGAGATACGAATTCGGTCCTGTGAGACCGAATGATTATTTTAATTGTATCTCTTCATTTCTTTTTACTAAATGGAAATCAGAAGCTAAGTTCTTGAGATTCATCCCTATGGTGAAGTCGAATTTTTGCAAAATCAAGGAAAATCACTGTATTCTAATTCGAAAACTGCAAGAGATACGAATTCGGTCCTGTGAGACCGAATGATTGTTGCATTAGTATCTCTTAATTTCTTTTTACTGAATGGAAATCAGAAGCTTAGTTCTTGAGATTCATCCCTATGGTGAAGTTGAATTTTCGCAAAATCAAGGAAAATCACTGTATTCTATTTCGAAAACTAAAAGAGATACGAATTTGGTCCTGTGAGACCGAATGATTATTTTAATTGTATCTCTTCATTTCTTTTTACTAAATGGAAATCAGAAGCTAAGTTCTTGAGATTCATCCCTATGGTGAAGTCGAATTTTTGCAAAATCAAGGAAAATCACTGTATTTTAATTCGAAAACTGCAAGAGATACGAATTCGGTCCTGTGAGACCGAATGATTGTTGCATTAGTATCTCTTAATTCCTTTTTACTGAATGGAAATCAGAAGCTTAGTTCTTGAGATTCATCCCTATGGTGAAGTTGAATTTTCGCAAAATCAAGGAAAATCACTGTATTCTATTTCGAAAACTAAAAGAGATACGAATTCGGTCCTGTGAGACCGAATGATTATTTTAATTGTATCTCTTCATTTCTTTTTACTAAATGGAAATCAGAAGCTAAGTTCTTGAGATTCATCCCTATGGTGAAGTCGAATTTTTGCAAAATCAAGGAAAATCACTGTATTCTAATTCGAAAACTGCAAGAGATACGAATTCGGTCCTGTGAGACCGAATGATTGTTGCATTAGTATCTCTTAATTTCTTTTTACTGAATGGAAATCAGAAGCTTAGTTCTTGAGATTCATCCCTATGGTGAAGTTGAATTTTCGCAAAATCAAGGAAAATCACTGTATTCTATTTCGAAAACTAAAAGAGATACGAATTTGGTCCTGTGAGACCGAATGATTATTTTAATTGTATCTCTTCATTTCTTTTTACTAAATGGAAATCAGAAGCTAAGTTCTTGAGATTCATCCCTATGGTGAAGTCGAATTTTTGCAAAATCAAGGAAAATCACTGTATTCTAATTCGAAAACTGCAAGAGATACGAATTCGGTCCTGTGAGACCGAATGATTGTTGCATTAGTATCTCTTAATTTCTTTTTACTGAATGGAAATCAGAAGCTTAGTTCTTGAGATTCATCCCTATGGTGAAGTTGAATTTTCGCAAAATCAAGGAAAATCACTGTATTCTATTTCGAAAACTAAAAGAGATACGAATTCGGTCCTGTGAGACCGAATGATTATTTTAATTGTATCTCTTCATTTCTTTTTACTAAATGGAAATCAGAAGCTAAGTTCTTGAGATTCATCCCTATGGTGAAGTCGAATTTTTGCAAAATCAAGGAAAATCACTGTATTCTAATTCGAAAACTGCAAGAGATACGAATTCGGTCCTGTGAGACCGAATGATTGTTGCATTAGTATCTCTTAATTTCTTTTTACTGAATGGAAATCAGAAGCTTAGTTCTTGAGATTCATCCCTATGGTGAAGTTGAATTTTCGCAAAATCAAGGAAAATCACTGTATTCTATTTCGAAAACTAAAAGAGATACGAATTCGGTCCTGTGAGACCGAATGATTATTTTAATTGTATCTCTTCATTTCTTTTTACTAAATGGAAATCAGAAGCTAAGTTCTTGAGATTCATCCCTATGGTGAAGTCGAATTTTTGCAAAATCAAGGAAAATCACTGTATTCTAATTCGAAAACTGCAAGAGATACGAATTCGGTCCTGTGAGACCGAATGATTGTTGCATTAGTATCTCTTAATTTCTTTTTACTGAATGGAAATCAGAAGCTTAGTTCTTGAGATTCATCCCTATGGTGAAGTTGAATTTTCGCAAAATCAAGGAAAATCACTGTATTCTATTTCGAAAACTAAAAGAGATACGAATTTGGTCCTGTGAGACCGAATGATTATTTTAATTGTATCTCTTCATTTCTTTTTACTAAATGGAAATCAGAAGCTAAGTTCTTGAGATTCATCCCTATGGTGAAGTCGAATTTTTGCAAAATCAAGGAAAATCACTGTATTCTAATTCGAAAACTGCAAGAGATACGAATTCGGTCCTGTGAGACCGAATGATTGTTGCATTAGTATCTCTTAATTTCTTTTTACTGAATGGAAATCAGAAGCTTAGTTCTTGAGATTCATCCCTATGGTGAAGTTGAATTTTCGCAAAATCAAGGAAAATCACTGTATTCTATTTCGAAAACTAAAAGAGATACGAATTCGGTCCTGTGAGACCGAATGATTATTTTAATTGTATCTCTTCATTTCTTTTTACTAAATGGAAATCAGAAGCTAAGTTCTTGAGATTCATCCCTATGGTGAAGTCGAATTTTTGCAAAATCAAGGAAAATCACTGTATTTTAATTCGAAAACTGCAAGAGATACGAATTCGGTCCTGTGAGACCGAATGATTGTTGCATTAGTATCTCTTAATTCCTTCTTACTGAATGGAAATCAGAAGCTTAGTTCTTGAGATTCATCCCTATGGTGAAGTTGAATTTTCGCAAAATCAAGGAAAATCACTGTATTCTATTTCGAAAACTTAAAGAGATACGAATTCGGTCCTGTGAGACCGAATGATCATTTTAATTGTATCTCTTCATTTCTTTTTACTAAATGGAAATCAGAAGCTAAGTTCTTGAGATTCATCCCTATGGTGAAGTCGAATTTTTGCAAAATCAAGGAAAATCACTGTATTCTAATTCGAAAACTGCAAGAGATACGAATTCGGTCCTGTGAGACCGAATGATTGTTGCATTAGTATCTCTTAATTTCTTTTTACTGAATGGAAATCAGAAGCTTAGTTCTTGAGATTCATCCCTATGGTGAAGTTGAATTTTCGCAAAATCAAGGAAAATCACTGTATTCTATTTCGAAAACTAAAAGAGATACGAATTCGGTCCTGTGAGACCGAATGATTATTTTAATTGTATCTCTTCATTTCTTTTTACTAAATGGAAATCAGAAGCTAAGTTCTTGAGATTCATCCCTATGGTGAAGTCGAATTTTTGCAAAATCAAGGAAAATCACTGTATTTTAATTCGAAAACTGCAAGAGATACGAATTCGGTCCTGTGAGACCGAATGATTGTTGCATTAGTATCTCTTAATTCCTTTTTACTGAATGGAAATCAGAAGCTTAGTTCTTGAGATTCATCCCTATGGTGAAGTTGAATTTTCGCAAAATCAAGGAAAATCACTGTATTCTATTTCGAAAACTAAAAGAGATACGAATTCGGTCCTGTGAGACCGAATGATCATTTTAATTGTATCTCTTCATTTCTTTTTACTAAATGGAAATCAGAAGCTAAGTTCTTGAGATTCATCCCTATGGTGAAGTTGAATTTTCGCAAAATCAAGGAAAATCACTGTATTCTATTTCGAAAACTAAAAGAGATACGAATTCGGTCCTGTGAGACCGGATGATCATTTTAATTGTATCTCTTCATTTCTTTTTACTAAATGGAAATCAGAAGCTAAGTTCTTGAGATTCATCCCTATGGTGAAGTTGAATTTTCGCAAAATCAAGGAAAATCACTGTATTCTATTTCGAAAACTAAAAGAGATACGAATTTGGTCCTGTGAGACCGAATGATTATTTTAATTGTATCTCTTCATTTCTTTTTACTAAATGGAAATCAGAAGCTAAGTTCTTGAGATTCATCCCTATGGTGAAGTCGAATTTTTGCAAAATCAAGGAAAATCACTGTATTCTAATTCGAAAACTGCAAGAGATACGAATTCGGTCCTGTGAGACCGAATGATTGTTGCATTAGTATCTCTTAATTTCTTTTTACTGAATGGAAATCAGAAGCTTAGTTCTTGAGATTCATCCCTATGGTGAAGTTGAATTTTCGCAAAATCAAGGAAAATCACTGTATTCTATTTCGAAAACTAAAAGAGATACGAATTTGGTCCTGTGAGACCGAATGATTATTTTAATTGTATCTCTTCATTTCTTTTTACTAAATGGAAATCAGAAGCTAAGTTCTTGAGATTCATCCCTATGGTGAAGTTGAATTTTCGCAAAATCAAGGAAAATCACTGTATTCTATTTCGAAAACTAAAAGAGATACGAATTTGGTCCTGTGAGACCGAATGATTATTTTAATTGTATCTCTTCATTTCTTTTTACTAAATGGAAATCAGAAGCTAAGTTCTTGAGATTCATCCCTATGGTGAAGTCGAATTTTTGCAAAATCAAGGAAAATCACTGTATTTTAATTCGAAAACTGCAAGAGATACGAATTCGGTCCTGTGAGACCGAATGATTGTTGCATTAGTATCTCTTAATTCCTTTTTACTGAATGGAAATCAGAAGCTTAGTTCTTGAGATTCATCCCTATGGTGAAGTTGAATTTTCGCAAAATCAAGGAAAATCACTGTATTCTATTTCGAAAACTAAAAGAGATACGAATTTGGTCCTGTGAGACCGAATGATTATTTTAATTGTATCTCTTCATTTCTTTTTACTAAATGGAAATCAGAAGCTAAGTTCTTGAGATTCATCCCTATGGTGAAGTCGAATTTTTGCAAAATCAAGGAAAATCACTGTATTCTAATTCGAAAACTGCAAGAGATACGAATTCGGTCCTGTGAGACCGAATGATTGTTGCATTAGTATCTCTTAATTTCTTTTTACTGAATGGAAATCAGAAGCTTAGTTCTTGAGATTCATCCCTATGGTGAAGTTGAATTTTCGCAAAATCAAGGAAAATCACTGTATTCTATTTCGAAAACTAAAAGAGATACGAATCTGGTCCTGTGAGACCGAATGATTATTTTAATTGTATCTCTTCATTTCTTTTTACTAAATGGAAATCAGAAGCTAAGTTCTTGAGATTCATCCCTATGGTGAAGTTGAATTTTCGCAAAATCAAGGAAAATCACTGTATTCTATTTCGAAAACTAAAAGAGATACGAATTTGGTCCTGTGAGACCGAATGATTATTTTAATTGTATCTCTTCATTTCTTTTTACTAAATGGAAATCAGAAGCTAAGTTCTTGAGATTCATCCCTATGGTGAAGTCGAATTTTTGCAAAATCAAGGAAAATCACTGTATTTTAATTCGAAAACTGCAAGAGATACGAATTCCGTCCTGTGAGACCGAATGATTGTTGCATTAGTATCTCTTAATTCCTTTTTACTGAATGGAAATCAGAAGCTTAGTTCTTGAGATTCATCCCTATGGTGAAGTTGAATTTTCGCAAAATCAAGGAAAATCACTGTATTCTATTTCGAAAACTAAAAGAGATACGAATTTGGTCCTGTGAGACCGAATGATTATTTTAATTGTATCTCTTCATTTCTTTTTACTAAATGGAAATCAGAAGCTAAGTTCTTGAGATTCATCCCTATGGTGAAGTCGAATTTTTGCAAAATCAAGGAAAATCACTGTATTCTAATTCGAAAACTGCAAGAGATACGAATTCGGTCCTGTGAGACCGAATGATTGTTGCATTAGTATCTCTTAATTTCTTTTTACTGAATGGAAATCAGAAGCTTAGTTCTTGAGATTCATCCCTATGGTGAAGTTGAATTTTCGCAAAATCAAGGAAAATCACTGTATTCTATTTCGAAAACTAAAAGAGATACGAATTTGGTCCTGTGAGACCGAATGATTATTTTAATTGTATCTCTTCATTTCTTTTTACTAAATGGAAATCAGAAGCTAAGTTCTTGAGATTCATCCCTATGGTGAAGTTGAATTTTCGCAAAATCAAGGAAAATCACTGTATTCTATTTCGAAAACTAAAAGAGATACGAATTTGGTCCTGTGAGACCGAATGATCATTTTAATTGTATCTCTTCATTTCTTTTTACTAAATGGAAATCAGAAGCTAAGTTCTTGAGATTCATCCCTATGGTGAAGTTGAATTTTCGCAAAATCAAGGAAAATCACTGTATTCTATTTCGAAAACTAAAAGAGATACGAATTTGGTCCTGTGAGACCGAATGATTATTTTAATTGTATCTCTTCATTTCTTTTTACTAAATGGAAATCAGAAGCTAAGTTCTTGAGATTCATCCCTATGGTGAAGTTGAATTTTCGCAAAATCAAGGAAAATCACTGTATTCTATTTCGAAAACTAAAAGAGATACGAATCTGGTCCTGTGAGACCGAATGATTATTTTAATTGTATCTCTTCATTTCTTTTTACTAAATGGAAATCAGAAGCTAAGTTCTTGAGATTCATCCCTATGGTGAAGTTGAATTTTCGCAAAATCAAGGAAAATCACTGTATTCTATTTCGAAAACTAAAAGAGATACGAATTTGGTCCTGTGAGACCGAATGATTATTTTAATTGTATCTCTTCATTTCTTTTTACTAAATGGAAATCAGAAGCTAAGTTCTTGAGATTCATCCCTATGGTGAAGTCGAATTTTTGCAAAATCAAGGAAAATCACTGTATTTTAATTCGAAAACTGCAAGAGATACGAATTCGGTCCTGTGAGACCGAATGATTGTTGCATTAGTATCTCTTAATTTCTTTTTACTGAATGGAAATCAGAAGCTTAGTTCTTGAGATTCATCCCTATGGTGAAGTTGAATTTTCGCAAAATCAAGGAAAATCACTGTATTCTATTTCGAAAACTAAAAGAGATACGAATTTGGTCCTGTGAGACCGAATGATTATTTTAATTGTATCTCTTCATTTCTTTTTACTAAATGGAAATCAGAAGCTAAGTTCTTGAGATTCATCCCTATGGTGAAGTCGAATTTTTGCAAAATCAAGGAAAATCACTGTATTTTAATTCGAAAACTGCAAGAGATACGAATTCGGTCCTGTGAGACCGAATGATTGTTGCATTAGTATCTCTTAATTCCTTTTTACTGAATGGAAATCAGAAGCTTAGTTCTTGAGATTCATCCCTATGGTGAAGTTGAATTTTCGCAAAATCAAGGAAAATCACTGTATTCTATTTCGAAAACTAAAAGAGATACGAATTTGGTCCTGTGAGACCGAATGATTATTTTAATTGTATCTCTTCATTTCTTTTTACTAAATGGAAATCAGAAGCTAAGTTCTTGAGATTCATCCCTATGGTGAAGTTGAATTTTCGCAAAATCAAGGAAAATCACTGTATTCTATTTCGAAAACTAAAAGAGATACGAATTTGGTCCTGTGAGACCGAATGATTATTTTAATTGTATCTCTTCATTTCTTTTTACTAAATGGAAATCAGAAGCTAAGTTCTTGAGATTCATCCCTATGGTGAAGTCGAATTTTTGCAAAATCAAGGAAAATCACTGTATTTTAATTCGAAAACTGCAAGAGATACGAATTCGGTCCTGTGAGACCGAATGATTGTTGCATAAGTATCTCTTAATTCCTTTTTACTGAATGGAAATCAGAAGCTTAGTTCTTGAGATTCATCCCTATGGTGAAGTTGAATTTTCGCAAAATCAAGGAAAATCACTGTATTCTATTTCGAAAACTAAAAGAGATACGAATTCGGTCCTGTGAGACCGAATGATTATTTTAATTGTATCTCTTCATTTCTTTTTACTAAATGGAAATCAGAAGCTAAGTTCTTGAGATTCATCCCTATGGTGAAGTTGAATTTTCGCAAAATCAAGGAAAATCACTGTATTCTATTTCGAAAACTAAAAGAGATACGAATTTGGTCCTGTGAGACCGAATGATTATTTTAATTGTATCTCTTCATTTCTTTTTACTAAATGGAAATCAGAAGCTAAGTTCTTGAGATTCATCCCTATGGTGAAGTTGAATTTTCGCAAAATCAAGGAAAATCACTGTATTCTATTTCGAAAACTAAAAGAGATACGAATCTGGTCCTGTGAGACCGAATGATTATTTTAATTGTATCTCTTCATTTCTTTTTACTAAATGGAAATCAGAAGCTAGGTTCTTGAGATTCATCCCTATGGTGAAGTTGAATTTTCGCAAAATCAAGGAAAATCACTGTATTCTATTTCGAAAACTAAAAGAGATACGAATTTGGTCCTGTGAGACCGAATGATTATTTTAATTGTATCTCTTCATTTCTTTTTACTAAATGGAAATCAGAAGCTAAGTTCTTGAGATTCATCCCTATGGTGAAGTCGAATTTTTGCAAAATCAAGGAAAATCACTGTATTTTAATTCGAAAACTGCAAGAGATACGAATTCGGTCCTGTGAGACCGAATGATTGTTGCATTAGTATCTCTTAATTTCTTTTTACTGAATGGAAATCAGAAGCTTAGTTCTTGAGATTCATCCCTATGGTGAAGTTGAATTTTCGCAAAATCAAGGAAAATCACTGTATTCTATTTCGAAAACTAAAAGAGATACGAATTTGGTCCTGTGAGACCGAATGATTATTTTAATTGTATCTCTTCATTTCTTTTTACTAAATGGAAATCAGAAGCTAAGTTCTTGAGATTCATCCCTATGGTGAAGTCGAATTTTTGCAAAATCAAGGAAAATCACTGTATTTTAATTCGAAAACTGCAAGAGATACGAATTCGGTCCTGTGAGACCGAATGATTGTTGCATTAGTATCTCTTAATTCCTTTTTACTGAATGGAAATCAGAAGCTTAGTTCTTGAGATTCATCCCTATGGTGAAGTTGAATTTTCGCAAAATCAAGGAAAATCACTGTATTCTATTTCGAAAACTAAAAGAGATACGAATTTGGTCCTGTGAGACCGAATGATTATTTTAATTGTATCTCTTCATTTCTTTTTACTAAATGGAAATCAGAAGCTAAGTTCTTGAGATTCATCCCTATGGTGAAGTTGAATTTTCGCAAAATCAAGGAAAATCACTGTATTCTATTTCGAAAACTAAAAGAGATACGAATTTGGTCCTGTGAGACCGAATGATTATTTTAATTGTATCTCTTCATTTCTTTTTACTAAATGGAAATCAGAAGCTAAGTTCTTGAGATTCATCCCTATGGTGAAGTCGAATTTTTGCAAAATCAAGGAAAATCACTGTATTTTAATTCGAAAACTGCAAGAGATACGAATTCGGTCCTGTGAGACCGAATGATTGTTGCATAAGTATCTCTTAATTCCTTTTTACTGAATGGAAATCAGAAGCTTAGTTCTTGAGATTCATCCCTATGGTGAAGTTGAATTTTCGCAAAATCAAGGAAAATCACTGTATTCTATTTCGAAAACTAAAAGAGATACGAATTCGGTCCTGTGAGACCGAATGATTATTTTAATTGTATCTCTTCATTTCTTTTTACTAAATGGAAATCAGAAGCTAAGTTCTTGAGATTCATCCCTATGGTGAAGTCGAATTTTTGCAAAATCAAGGAAAATCACTGTATTTTAATTCGAAAACTGCAAGAGATACGAATTCGGTCCTGTGAGACCGAATGATTGTTGCATTAGTATCTCTTAATTCCTTTTTACTGAATGGAAATCAGAAGCTTAGTTCTTGAGATTCATCCCTATGGTGAAGTTGAATTTTCGCAAAATCAAGGAAAATCACTGTATTCTATTTCGAAAACTAAAAGAGATACGAATTCGGTCCTGTAAGACCGAATGATCATTTTAATTGTATCTCTTCATTTCTTTTTACTAAATGGAAATCAGAAGCTAAGTTCTTGAGATTCATCCCTATGGTGAAGTTGAATTTTCGCAAAATCAAGGAAAATCACTGTATTCTATTTCGAAAACTAAAAGAGATACGAATTCGGTCCTGTGAGACCGAATGATCATTTTAATTGTATCTCTTCATTTCTTTTTACTAAATGGAAATCAGAAGCTAAGTTCTTGAGATTCATCCCTATGGTGAAGTTGAATTTTCGCAAAATCAAGGAAAATCACTGTATTCTATTTCGAAAACTAAAAGAGATACGAATTTGGTCCTGTGAGACCGAATGATTATTTTAATTGTATCTCTTCATTTCTTTTTACTAAATGGAAATCAGAAGCTAAGTTCTTGAGATTCATCCCTATGGTGAAGTCGAATTTTTGCAAAATCAAGGAAAATCACTGTATTCTAATTCGAAAACTGCAAGAGATACGAATTCGGTCCTGTGAGACCGAATGATTGTTGCATTAGTATCTCTTAATTTCTTTTTACTAAATGGAAATCAGAAGCTAAGTTCTTGAGATTCATCCCCATGGTGAAGTCGAATTTTTGCAAAATCAAGGAAAATCACTGTATTCAATTCGAAAACTGCAAGAGATACGAATTCACTCCTGTAAGACCGAATGATTGTTGCATTAGTATCTCTTAATTTCTTTTTACTGAATGGAAATCAGAAGCTTAGTTCTTGAGATTCATCCCTATGGTGAAGTTGAATTTTCGCAAAATCAAGGAAAATCACTGTATTCTAATTCGAAAACTAAAAGAGATACGAATTCGGTCCTGTGAGACCGAATGATTATTGCATTAGTATCTCTTAATTTCTTCTTACTGAATGGAAATCAGAAGCTTAGTTCTTGAGATTCATCCCTATGGTGAAGTTGAATTTTCGCAAAATCAAGGAAAATCACTGTATTCTATTTCGAAAACTAAAAGAGATACGAATTTGGTCCTGTGAGACCGAATGATTATTTTAATTGTATCTCTTCATTTCTTTTTACTAAATGGAAATCAGAAGCTAAGTTCTTGAGATTCATCCCTATGGTGAAGTCGAATTTTTGCAAAATCAAGGAAAATCACTGTATTCTAATTCGAAAACTGCAAGAGATACGAATTCGGTCCTGTGAGACCGAATGATTGTTGCATTAGTATCTCTTAATTTCTTTTTACTGAATGGAAATCAGAAGCTTAGTTCTTGAGATTCATCCCTATGGTGAAGTTGAATTTTCGCAAAATCAAGGAAAATCACTGTATTCCATTTCGAAAACTAAAAGAGATACGAATTCGGTCCTGTGAGACCGAATGATTATTTTAATTGTATCTCTTCATTTCTTTGTACTAAATGGAAATCAGAAGCTAAGTTCTTGAGATTCATCCCTATGGTGAAGTCGAATTTTTGCAAAATCAAGGAGAATCACTGTATTCTAATTCGAAAACTGCAAGAGATACGAATTCGGTCCTGCTAGACCGAATGATTGTTGTATTAGTATCTCTTAATTTCTTTTTACTGAATGGAAATCAGAAGCTTAGTTCTTGAGATTCATCCCTATGGTGAAGTTGAATTTTCGCAAAATCAAGGAAAATCACTGTATTCTATTTCGAAAACTAAAAGAGATACGAATTCGGTCCTGTGAGACCGAATGATTATTTTAATTGTATCTCTTCATTTCTTTGTACTAAATGGAAATCAGAAGCTAAGTTCTTGAGATTCATCCCTATGGTGAAGTCGAATTTTTGCAAAATCAAGGAAAATCACTGTATTCTAATTCGAAAACTGCAAGAGATACGAATTCGGTCCTGTGAGACCGAATGATTGTTGCATTAGTATCTCTTAATTTCTTTTTACTGAATGGAAATCAGAAGCTTAGTTCTTGAGATTCATCCCTATGGTGAAGTTGAATTTTCGCAAAATCAAGGAAAATCACTGTATTCTATTTCGAAAACTAAAAGAGATACGAATTTGGTCCTGTGAGACCGAATGATTATTTTAATTGTATCTCTTCATTTCTTTTTACTAAATGGAAATCAGAAGCTAAGTTCTTGAGATTCATCCCTATGGTGAAGTCGAATTTTTGCAAAATCAAGGAAAATCACTGTATTCTAATTCGAAAACTGCAAGAGATACGAATTCGGTCCTGTGAGACCGAATGATTGTTGCATTAGTATCTCTTAATTTCTTTTTACTGAATGGAAATCAGAAGCTTAGTTCTTGAGATTCATCCCTATGGTGAAGTTGAATTTTCGCAAAATCAAGGAAAATCACTGTATTCCATTTCGAAAACTAAAAGAGATACGAATTCGGTCCTGTGAGACCGAATGATTATTTTAATTGTATCTCTTCATTTCTTTGTACTAAATGGAAATCAGAAGCTAAGTTCTTGAGATTCATCCCTATGGTGAAGTCGAATTTTTGCAAAATCAAGGAAAATCACTGTATTCTAATTCGAAAACTGCAAGAGATACGAATTCGGTCCTGCTAGACCGAATGATTGTTGCATTAGTATCTCTTAATTTCTTTTTACTGAATGGAAATCAGAAGCTTAGTTCTTGAGATTCATCCCTATGGTGAAGTTGAATTTTCGCAAAATCAAGGAAAATCACTGTATTCCATTTCGAAAACTAAAAGAGATACGAATTCGGTCCTGTGAGACCGAATGATTATTTTAATTGTATCTCTTCATTTCTTTTTACTAAATGGAAATCAGAAGCTAAGTTCTTGAGATTCATCCCTATGGTGAAGTCGAATTTTTGCAAAATCAAGGAAAATCACTGTATTCTAATTCGAAAACTGCAAGAGATACGAATTCGGTCCTGCTAGACCGAATGATTGTTGCATTAGTATCTCTTAATTTCTTTTTACTGAATGGAAATCAGAAGCTTAGTTCTTGAGATTCATCCCTATGGTGAAGTTGAATTTTCGCAAAATCAAGGAAAATCACTGTATTCTATTTCGAAAACTAAAAGAGATACGAATTCGGTCCTGTGAGACCGAATGATTATTTTAATTGTATCTCTTCATTTCTTTTTACTAAATGGAAATCAGAAGCTAAGTTCTTGAGATTCATCCCTATGGTGAAGTCGAATTTTTGCAAAATCAAGGAAAATCACTGTATTCTAATTCGAAAACTGCAAGAGATACGAATTCGGTCCTGTGAGACCGAATGATTGTTGCATTAGTATCTCTTAATTTCTTTTTACTGAATGGAAATCAGAAGCTTAGTTCTTGAGATTCATCCCTATGGTGAAGTTGAATTTTCGCAAAATCAAGGAAAATCACTGTATTCTATTTCGAAAACTAAAAGAGATACGAATTCGGTCCTGTGAGACCGAATGATTATTTTAATTGTATCTCTTCATTTCTTTGTACTAAATGGAAATCAGAAGCTAAGTTCTTGAGATTCATCCCTATGGTGAAGTCGAATTTTTGCAAAATCAAGGAAAATCACTGTATTCTAATTCGAAAACTGCAAGAGATACGAATTCGGTCCTGCTAGACCGAATGATTGTTGCATTAGTATCTCTTAATTTCTTTTTACTGAATGGAAATCAGAAGCTTAGTTCTTGAGATTCATCCCTATGGTGAAGTTGAATTTTCGCAAAATCAAGGAAAATCACTGTATTCCATTTCGAAAACTAAAAGAGATACGAATTCGGTCCTGTGAGACCGAATGATTATTTTAATTGTATCTCTTCATTTCTTTGTACTAAATGGAAATCAGAAGCTAAGTTCTTGAGATTCATCCCTATGGTGAAGTCGAATTTTTGCAAAATCAAGGAAAATCACTGTATTCTAATTCGAAAACTGCAAGAGATACGAATTCGGTCCTGCTAGACCGAATGATTGTTGCATTAGTATCTCTTAATTTCTTTTTACTGAATGGAAATCAGAAGCTTAGTTCTTGAGATTCATCCCTATGGTGAAGTTGAATTTTCGCAAAATCAAGGAAAATCACTGTATTCCATTTCGAAAACTAAAAGAGATACGAATTCGGTCCTGTGAGACCGAATGATTATTTTAATTGTATCTCTTCATTTCTTTTTACTAAATGGAAATCAGAAGCTAAGTTCTTGAGATTCATCCCTATGGTGAAGTCGAATTTTTGCAAAATCAAGGAAAATCACTGTATTCTAATTCGAAAACTGCAAGAGATACGAATTCGGTCCTGTGAGACCGAATGATTGTTGCATTAGTATCTCTTAATTTCTTTTTACTGAATGGAAATCAGAAGCTTAGTTCTTGAGATTCATCCCTATGGTGAAGTTGAATTTTCGCAAAATCAAGGAAAATCACTGTATTCCATTTCGAAAACTAAAAGAGATACGAATTCGGTCCTGTGAGACCGAATGATTATTTTAATTGTATCTCTTCATTTCTTTGTACTAAATGGAAATCAGAAGCTAAGTTCTTGAGATTCATCCCTATGGTGAAGTCGAATTTTTGCAAAATCAAGGAAAATCACTGTATTCTAATTCGAAAACTGCAAGAGATACGAATTCGGTCCTGCTAGACCGAATGATTGTTGCATTAGTATCTCTTAATTTCTTTTTACTGAATGGAAATCAGAAGCTTAGTTCTTGAGATTCATCCCTATGGTGAAGTTGAATTTTCGCAAAATCAAGGAAAATCACTGTATTCCATTTCGAAAACTAAAAGAGATACGAATTCGGTCCTGTGAGACCGAATGATTATTTTAATTGTATCTCTTCATTTCTTTTTACTAAATGGAAATCAGAAGCTAAGTTCTTGAGATTCATCCCTATGGTGAAGTCGAATTTTTGCAAAATCAAGGAAAATCACTGTATTCTAATTCGAAAACTGCAAGAGATACGAATTCGGTCCTGTGAGACCGAATGATTGTTGCATTAGTATCTCTTAATTTCTTTTTACTGAATGGAAATCAGAAGCTTAGTTCTTGAGATTCATCCCTATGGTGAAGTTGAATTTTCGCAAAATCAAGGAAAATCACTGTATTCCATTTCGAAAACTAAAAGAGATACGAATTCGGTCCTGTGAGACCGAATGATTATTTTAATTGTATCTCTTCATTTCTTTGTACTAAATGGAAATCAGAAGCTAAGTTCTTGAGATTCATCCCTATGGTGAAGTCGAATTTTTGCAAAATCAAGGAAAATCACTGTATTCTAATTCGAAAACTGCAAGAGATACGAATTCGGTCCTGCTAGACCGAATGATTGTTGCATTAGTATCTCTTAATTTCTTTTTACTGAATGGAAATCAGAAGCTTAGTTCTTGAGATTCATCCCTATGGTGAAGTTGAATTTTCGCAAAATCAAGGAAAATCACTGTATTCCATTTCGAAAACTAAAAGAGATACGAATTCGGTCCTGTGAGACCGAATGATTATTTTAATTGTATCTCTTCATTTCTTTTTACTAAATGGAAATCAGAAGCTAAGTTCTTGAGATTCATCCCTATGGTGAAGTCGAATTTTTGCAAAATCAAGGAAAATCACTGTATTCTAATTCGAAAACTGCAAGAGATACGAATTCGGTCCTGTGAGACCGAATGATTGTTGCATTAGTATCTCTTAATTTCTTTTTACTGAATGGAAATCAGAAGCTTAGTTCTTGAGATTCATCCCTATGGTGAAGTTGAATTTTCGCAAAATCAAGGAAAATCACTGTATTCCATTTCGAAAACTAAAAGAGATACGAATTCGGTCCTGTGAGACCGAATGATTATTTTAATTGTATCTCTTCATTTCTTTGTACTAAATGGAAATCAGAAGCTAAGTTCTTGAGATTCATCCCTATGGTGAAGTCGAATTTTTGCAAAATCAAGGAAAATCACTGTATTCTAATTCGAAAACTGCAAGAGATACGAATTCGGTCCTGCTAGACCGAATGATTGTTGCATTAGTATCTCTTAATTTCTTTTTACTGAATGGAAATCAGAAGCTTAGTTCTTGAGATTCATCCCTATGGTGAAGTTGAATTTTCGCAAAATCAAGGAAAATCACTGTATTCCATTTCGAAAACTAAAAGAGATACGAATTCGGTCCTGTGAGACCGAATGATTATTTTAATTGTATCTCTTCATTTCTTTTTACTAAATGGAAATCAGAAGCTAAGTTCTTGAGATTCATCCCTATGGTGAAGTCGAATTTTTGCAAAATCAAGGAAAATCACTGTATTCTAATTCGAAAACTGCAAGAGATACGAATTCGGTCCTGTGAGACCGAATGATTGTTGCATTAGTATCTCTTAATTTCTTTTTACTGAATGGAAATCAGAAGCTTAGTTCTTGAGATTCATCCCTATGGTGAAGTTGAATTTTCGCAAAATCAAGGAAAATCACTGTATTCCATTTCGAAAACTAAAAGAGATACGAATTCGGTCCTGTGAGACCGAATGATTATTTTAATTGTATCTCTTCATTTCTTTGTACTAAATGGAAATCAGAAGCTAAGTTCTTGAGATTCATCCCTATGGTGAAGTCGAATTTTTGCAAAATCAAGGAAAATCACTGTATTCTAATTCGAAAACTGCAAGAGATACGAATTCGGTCCTGCTAGACCGAATGATTGTTGCATTAGTATCTCTTAATTTCTTTTTACTGAATGGAAATCAGAAGCTTAGTTCTTGAGATTCATCCCTATGGTGAAGTTGAATTTTCGCAAAATCAAGGAAAATCACTGTATTCCATTTCGAAAACTAAAAGAGATACGAATTCGGTCCTGTGAGACCGAATGATTATTTTAATTGTATCTCTTCATTTCTTTTTACTAAATGGAAATCAGAAGCTAAGTTCTTGAGATTCATCCCTATGGTGAAGTCGAATTTTTGCAAAATCAAGGAAAATCACTGTATTCTAATTCGAAAACTGCAAGAGATACGAATTCGGTCCTGTGAGACCGAATGATTGTTGCATTAGTATCTCTTAATTTCTTTTTACTGAATGGAAATCAGAAGCTTAGTTCTTGAGATTCATCCCTATGGTGAAGTTGAATTTTCGCAAAATCAAGGAAAATCACTGTATTCCATTTCGAAAACTAAAAGAGATACGAATTCGGTCCTGTGAGACCGAATGATTATTTTAATTGTATCTCTTCATTTCTTTGTACTAAATGGAAATCAGAAGCTAAGTTCTTGAGATTCATCCCTATGGTGAAGTCGAATTTTTGCAAAATCAAGGAAAATCACTGTATTCTAATTCGAAAACTGCAAGAGATACGAATTCGGTCCTGCTAGACCGAATGATTGTTGCATTAGTATCTCTTAATTTCTTTTTACTGAATGGAAATCAGAAGCTTAGTTCTTGAGATTCATCCCTATGGTGAAGTTGAATTTTCGCAAAATCAAGGAAAATCACTGTATTCCATTTCGAAAACTAAAAGAGATACGAATTCGGTCCTGTGAGACCGAATGATTATTTTAATTGTATCTCTTCATTTCTTTTTACTAAATGGAAATCAGAAGCTAAGTTCTTGAGATTCATCCCTATGGTGAAGTCGAATTTTTGCAAAATCAAGGAAAATCACTGTATTCTAATTCGAAAACTGCAAGAGATACGAATTCGGTCCTGTGAGACCGAATGATTGTTGCATTAGTATCTCTTAATTTCTTTTTACTGAATGGAAATCAGAAGCTTAGTTCTTGAGATTCATCCCTATGGTGAAGTTGAATTTTCGCAAAATCAAGGAAAATCACTGTATTCCATTTCGAAAACTAAAAGAGATACGAATTCGGTCCTGTGAGACCGAATGATTATTTTAATTGTATCTCTTCATTTCTTTTTACTGAATGGAAATCAGAAGCTTAGTTCTTGAGATTCATCCCTATGGTGAAGTTGAATTTTCGCAAAATCAAGGAAAATCACTGTATTCCATTTCGAAAACTAAAAGAGATAAGAATTCGGTCCTGTGAGACCGAATGATTATTGTAATTGTATCTCTTCATTTCTTTGTACTAAATGGAAATCAGAAGCTAAGTTCTTGAGATTCATCCCTATGGTGAAGTCGAATTTTTGCAAAATCAAGGAAAATCACTGTATTCTAATTCGAAAACTGCAAGAGATACGAATTCGGTCCTGTGAGACCGAATGATTGTTGCATTAGTATCTCTTAATTTCTTTTTACTGAATGGAAATCAGAAGCTTAGTTCTTGAGATTCATCCCTATGGTGAAGTTGAATTTTCGCAAAATCAAGGAAAATCACTGTATTCTATTTCGAAAACTAAAAGAGATACGAATTCGGTCCTGTGAGACCGAATGATTATTTTAATTGTATCTCTTCATTTCTTTTTACTAAATGGAAATCAGAAGCTAAGTTCTTGAGATTCATCCCTATGGTGAAGTCGAATTTTTGCAAAATCAAGGAAAATCACTGTATTCTAATTCGAAAACTGCAAGAGATACGAATTCGGTCCTGTGAGACCGAATGATTGTTGCATTAGTATCTCTTAATTTCTTTTTACTGAATGGAAATCAGAAGCTTAGTTCTTGAGATTCATCCCTATGGTGAAGTTGAATTTTCGCAAAATCAAGGAAAATCACTGTATTCTATTTCGAAAACTAAAAGAGATACGAATTCGGTCCTGTGAGACCGAATGATTATTTTAATTGTATCTCTTCATTTCTTTTTACTAAATGGAAATCAGAAGCTAAGTTCTTGAGATTCATCCCTATGGTGAAGTCGAATTTTTGCAAAATCAAGGAAAATCACTGTATTCTAATTCGAAAACTGCAAGAGATACGAATTCGGTCCTGCTAGACCGAATGATTGTTGCATTAGTATCTCTTAATTTCTTTTTACTGAATGGAAATCAGAAGCTTAGTTCTTGAGATTCATCCCTATGGTGAAGTTGAATTTTCGCAAAATCAAGGAAAATCACTGTATTCCATTTCGAAAACTAAAAGAGATAAGAATTCGGTCCTGTGAGACCGAATGATTATTGTAATTGTATCTCTTCATTTCTTTGTACTAAATGGAAATCAGAAGCTAAGTTCTTGAGATTCATCCCTATGGTGAAGTCGAATTTTTGCAAAATCAAGGAAAATCACTGTATTCTAATTCGAAAACTGCAAGAGATACGAATTCGGTCCTGTGAGACCGAATGATTGTTGCATTAGTATCTCTTAATTTCTTTTTACTGAATGGAAATCAGAAGCTTAGTTCTTGAGATTCATCCCTATGGTGAAGTTGAATTTTCGCAAAATCAAGGAAAATCACTGTATTCTATTTCGAAAACTAAAAGAGATACGAATTCGGTCCTGTGAGACCGAATGATTATTTTAATTGTATCTCTTCATTTCTTTTTACTAAATGGAAATCAGAAGCTAAGTTCTTGAGATTCATCCCTATGGTGAAGTCGAATTTTTGCAAAATCAAGGAAAATCACTGTATTCTAATTCGAAAACTGCAAGAGATACGAATTCGGTCCTGTGAGACCGAATGATTGTTGCATTAGTATCTCTTAATTTCTTTTTACTGAATGGAAATCAGAAGCTTAGTTCTTGAGATTCATCCCTATGGTGAAGTTGAATTTTCGCAAAATCAAGGAAAATCACTGTATTCTATTTCGAAAACTAAAAGAGATACGAATTCGGTCCTGTGAGACCGAATGATTATTTTAATTGTATCTCTTCATTTCTTTTTACTAAATGGAAATCAGAAGCTAAGTTCTTGAGATTCATCCCTATGGTGAAGTCGAATTTTTGCAAAATCAAGGAAAATCACTGTATTCTAATTCGAAAACTGCAAGAGATACGAATTCGGTCCTGTGAGACCGAATGATTGTTGCATTAGTATCTCTTAATTTCTTTTTACTGAATGGAAATCAGAAGCTTAGTTCTTGAGATTCATCCCTATGGTGAAGTTGAATTTTCGCAAAATCAAGGAAAATCACTGTATTCCATTTCGAAAACTAAAAGAGATACGAATTCGGTCCTGTGAGACCGAATGATTATTTTAATTGTATCTCTTCATTTCTTTGTACTAAATGGAAATCAGAAGCTAAGTTCTTGAGATTCATCCCTATGGTGAAGTCGAATTTTTGCAAAATCAAGGAAAATCACTGTATTCTAATTCGAAAACTGCAAGAGATACGAATTCGGTCCTGCTAGACCGAATGATTGTTGCATTAGTATCTCTTAATTTCTTTTTACTGAATGGAAATCAGAAGCTTAGTTCTTGAGATTCATCCCTATGGTGAAGTTGAATTTTCACAAAATCAAGGAAAATCACTGTATTCCATTTCGAAAACTAAAAGAGATACGAATTCGGTCCTGTGAGACCGAATGATTATTTTAATTGTATCTCTTCATTTCTTTGTACTAAATGGAAATCAGAAGCTAAGTTCTTGAGATTCATCCCTATGGTGAAGTCGAATTTTTGCAAAATCAAGGAAAATCACTGTATTCTAATTCGAAAACTGCAAGAGATACGAATTCGGTCCTGCTAGACCGAATGATTGTTGCATTAGTATCTCTTAATTTCTTTTTACTGAATGGAAATCAGAAGCTTAGTTCTTGAGATTCATCCCTATGGTGAAGTTGAATTTTCGCAAAATCAAGGAAAATCACTGTATTCTATTTCGAAAACTAAAAGAGATACGAATTCGGTCCTGTGAGACCGAATGATTATTTTAATTGTATCTCTTCATTTCTTTTTACTAAATGGAAATCAGAAGCTAAGTTCTTGAGATTCATCCCTATGGTGAAGTCGAATTTTTGCAAAATCAAGGAAAATCACTGTATTCTAATTCGAAAACTGCAAGAGATACGAATTCGGTCCTGTGAGACCGAATGATTGTTGCATTAGTATCTCTTAATTTCTTTTTACTGAATGGAAATCAGAAGCTTAGTTCTTGAGATTCATCCCTATGGTGAAGTTGAATTTTCGCAAAATCAAGGAAAATCACTGTATTCCATTTCGAAAACTAAAAGAGATACGAATTCGGTCCTGTGAGACCGAATGATTATTTTAATTGTATCTCTTCATTTCTTTGTACTAAATGGAAATCAGAAGCTAAGTTCTTGAGATTCATCCCTATGGTGAAGTCGAATTTTTGCAAAATCAAGGAAAATCACTGTATTCTAATTCGAAAACTGCAAGAGATACGAACTCGGTCCTGCTAGACCGAATGATTGTTGCATTAGTATCTCTTAATTTCTTTTTACTGAATGGAAATCAGAAGCTTAGTTCTTGAGATTCATCCCTATGGTGAAGTTGAATTTTCGCAAAATCAAGGAAAATCACTGTATTCCATTTCGAAAACTAAAAGAGATACGAATTCGGTCCTGTGAGACCGAATGATTATTTTAATTGTATCTCTTCATTTCTTTTTACTGAATGGAAATCAGAAGCTTAGTTCTTGAGATTCATCCCTATGGTGAAGTCGAATTTTTGCAAAATCAAGGAAAATCACTGTATTCTAATTCGAAAACTGCAAGAGATACGAATTCGGTCCTGCTAGACCGAATGATTGTTGCATTAGTATCTCTTAATTTCTTTTTACTGAATGGAAATCAGAAGCTTAGTTCTTGAGATTCATCCCTATGGTGAAGTTGAATTTTCGCAAAATCAAGGAAAATCACTGTATTCTATTTCGAAAACTAAAAGAGATACGAATTCGGTCCTGTGAGACCGAATGATTATTTTAATTGTATCTCTTCATTTCTTTTTACTGAATGGAAATCAGAAGCTTAGTTCTTGAGATTCATCCCTATGGTGAAGTCGAATTTTTGCAAAATCAAGGAAAATCACTGTATTCTAATTCGAAAACTGCAAGAGATACGAATTCGGTCCTGCTAGACCGAATGATTGTTGCATTAGTATCTCTTAATTTCTTTTTACTGAATGGAAATCAGAAGCTTAGTTCTTGAGATTCATCCCTATGGTGAAGTTGAATTTTCGCAAAATCAAGGAAAATCACTGTATTCCATTTCGAAAACTAAAAGAGATACGAATTCGGTCCTGTGAAACCGAATGATTATTTTAATTGTATCTCTTCATTTCTTTTTACTGAATGGAAATCAGAAGCTAAGTTCTTGAGATTCATCCCTATGGTGAAGTCGAATTTTTGCAAAATCAAGGAAAATCACTGTATTCTATTTCGAAAACTAAAAGAGATACGAATTCGGTCCTGTGAGACCGAATGATTGTTGCATTAGTATCTCTTAATTTCTTTTTACTGAATGGAAATCAGAAGCTTAGTTCTTGAGATTCATCCCTATGGTGAAGTTGAATTTTCGCAAAATCAAGGAAAATCACTGTATTCCATTTCGAAAACTAAAAGAGATACGAATTCGGTCCTGTGAGACCGAATGATTATTTTAATTGTATCTCTTCATTTCTTTTTACTGAATGGAAATCAGAAGCTTAGTTCTTGAGATTCATCCCTATGGTGAAGTCGAATTTTTGCAAAATCAAGGAAAATCACTGTATTCTAATTCGAAAACTGCAAGAGATACGAATTCGGTCCTGCTAGACCGAATGATTGTTGCATTAGTATCTCTTAATTTCTTTTTACTGAATGGAAATCAGAAGCTTAGTTCTTGAGATTCATCCCTATGGTGAAGTTGAATTTTCGCAAAATCAAGGAAAATCACTGTATTCTATTTCGAAAACTAAAAGAGATACGAATTCGGTCCTGTGAGACCGAATGATTATTTTAATTGTATCTCTTCATTTCTTTTTACTGAATGGAAATCAGAAGCTTAGTTCTTGAGATTCATCCCTATGGTGAAGTCGAATTTTTGCAAAATCAAGGAAAATCACTGTATTCTAATTCGAAAACTGCAAGAGATACGAATTCGGTCCTGCTAGACCGAATGATTGTTGCATTAGTATCTCTTAATTTCTTTTTACTGAATGGAAATCAGAAGCTTAGTTCTTGAGATTCATCCCTATGGTGAAGTTGAATTTTCGCAAAATCAAGGAAAATCACTGTATTCCATTTCGAAAACTAAAAGAGATACGAATTCGGTCCTGTGAGACCGAATGATTATTTTAATTGTATCTCTTCATTTCTTTGTACTAAATGGAAATCAGAAGCTAAGTTCTTGAGATTCATCCCTATGGTGAAGTCGAATTTTTGCAAAATCAAGGAAAATCACTGTATTCTAATTCGAAAACTGCAAGAGATACGAATTCGGTCCTGTGAGACCGAATGATTGTTGCATTAGTATCTCTTAATTTCTTTTTACTGAATGGAAATCAGAAGCTTAGTTCTTGAGATTCATCCCTATGGTGAAGTTGAATTTTCGCAAAATCAAGGAAAATCACTGTATTCTATTTCGAAAACTAAAAGAGATACGAATTCGGTCCTGTGAGACCGAATGATTATTTTAATTGTATCTCTTCATTTCTTTTTACTAAATGGAAATCAGAAGCTAAGTTCTTGAGATTCATCCCTATGGTGAAGTCGAATTTTTGCAAAATCAAGGAAAATCACTGTATTCTAATTCGAAAACTGCAAGAGATACGAATTCGGTCCTGTGAGACCGAATGATTGTTGCATTAGTATCTCTTAATTTCTTTTTACTGAATGGAAATCAGAAGCTTAGTTCTTGAGATTCATCCCTATGGTGAAGTTGAATTTTCGCAAAATCAAGGAAAATCACTGTATTCCATTTCGAAAACTAAAAGAGATACGAATTCGGTCCTGTGAGACCGAATGATTATTTTAATTGTATCTCTTCATTTCTTTTTACTGAATGGAAATCAGAAGCTTAGTTCTTGAGATTCATCCCTATGGTGAAGTTGAATTTTCGCAAAATCAAGGAAAATCACTGTATTCCATTTCGAAAACTAAAAGAGATACGAATTCGGTCCTGTGAGACCGAATGATTATTTTAATTGTATCTCTTCATTTCTTTTTACTAAATGGAAATCAGAAGCTAAGTTCTTGAGATTCATCCCTATGGTGAAGTCGAATTTTTGCAAAATCAAGGAAAATCACTGTATTCTAATTCGAAAACTGCAAGAGATACGAATTCGGTCCTGTGAGACCGAATGATTGTTGCATTAGTATCTCTTAATTTCTTTTTACTGAATGGAAATCAGAAGCTTAGTTCTTGAGATTCATCCCTATGGTGAAGTTGAATTTTCGCAAAATCAAGGAAAATCACTGTATTCCATTTCGAAAACTAAAAGAGATACGAATTCGGTCCTGTGAGACCGAATGATTATTTTAATTGTATCTCTTCATTTCTTTTTACTAAATGGAAATCAGAAGCTAAGTTCTTGAGATTCATCCCTATGGTGAAGTCGAATTTTTGCAAAATCAAGGAAAATCACTGTATTCTAATTCGAAAACTGCAAGAGATACGAATTCGGTCCTGTGAGACCGAATGATTGTTGCATTAGTATCTCTTAATTTCTTTTTACTGAATGGAAATCAGAAGCTTAGTTCTTGAGATTCATCCCTATGGTGAAGTTGAATTTTCGCAAAATCAAGGAAAATCACTGTATTCCATTTCGAAAACTAAAAGAGATACGAATTCGGTCCTGTGAGACCGAATGATTATTTTAATTGTATCTCTTCATTTCTTTTTACTAAATGGAAATTAGAAGCTTAGTTCTTGAGATTCATCCCTATGGTGAAGTCGAATTTTTGCAAAATCAAGGAAAATCACTGTATTCTAATTCGAAAACTGCAAGAGATACGAATTCGGTCCTGCTAGACCGAATGATTGTTGCATTAGTATCTCTTAATTTCTTTTTACTGAATGGAAATCAGAAGCTTAGTTCTTGAGATTCATCCCTATGGTGAAGTTGAATTTTCGCAAAATCAAGGAAAATCACTGTATTCCATTTCGAAAACTAAAAGAGATACGAATTCGGTCCTGTGAGACCGAATGATTATTTTAATTGTATCTCTTCATTTCTTTTTACTAAATGGAAATCAGAAGCTAAGTTCTTGAGATTCATCCCTATGGTGAAGTCGAATTTTTGCAAAATCAAGGAAAATCACTGTATTCTAATTCGAAAACTGCAAGAGATACGAATTCGGTCCTGTGAGACCGAATGATTGTTGCATTAGTATCTCTTAATTTCTTTTTACTGAATGGAAATCAGAAGCTTAGTTCTTGAGATTCATCCCTATGGTGAAGTTGAATTTTCGCAAAATCAAGGAAAATCACTGTATTCTATTTCGAAAACTAAAAGAGATACGAATTCGGTCCTGTGAGACCGAATGATTATTTTAATTGTATCTCTTCATTTCTTTTTACTAAATGGAAATCAGAAGCTAAGTTCTTGAGATTCATCCCTATGGTGAAGTCGAATTTTTGCAAAATCAAGGAAAATCACTGTATTCTAATTCGAAAACTGCAAGAGATACGAATTCGGTCCTGTGAGACCGAATGATTATTTTAATTGTATCTCTTCATTTCTTTTTACTAAATGGAAATCAGAAGCTTAGTTCTTGAGATTCATCCCTATGGTGAAGTCGAATTTTTGCAAAATCAAGGAAAATCACTGTATTCTAATTCGAAAACTGCAAGAGATACGAATTCGGTCCTGCTAGACCGAATGATTGTTGCATTAGTATCTCTTAATTTCTTTTTACTGAATGGAAATCAGAAGCTTAGTTCTTGAGATTCATCCCTATGGTGAAGTTGAATTTTCGCAAAATCAAGGAAAATCACTGTATTCCATTTCGAAAACTAAAAGAGATACGAATTCGGTCCTGTGAGACCGAATGATTATTTTAATTGTATCTCTTCATTTCTTTTTACTAAATGGAAATCAGAAGCTAAGTTCTTGAGATTCATCCCTATGGTGAAGTCGAATTTTTGCAAAATCAAGGAAAATCACTGTATTCTAATTCGAAAACTGCAAGAGATACGAATTCGGTCCTGTGAGACCGAATGATTGTTGCATTAGTATCTCTTAATTTCTTTTTACTGAATGGAAATCAGAAGCTTAGTTCTTGAGATTCATCCCTATGGTGAAGTTGAATTTTCGCAAAATCAAGGAAAATCACTGTATTCCATTTCGAAAACTAAAAGAGATACGAATTCGGTCCTGTGAGACCGAATGATTATTTTAATTGTATCTCTTCATTTCTTTTTACTGAATGGAAATCAGAAGCTTAGTTCTTGAGATTCATCCCTATGGTGAAGTCGAATTTTTGCAAAATCAAGGAAAATCACTGTATTCTAATTCGAAAACTGCAAGAGATACGAATTCGGTCCTGCTAGACCGAATGATTGTTGCATTAGTATCTCTTAATTTCTTTTTACTGAATGGAAATCAGAAGCTTAGTTCTTGAGATTCATCCCTATGGTGAAGTTGAATTTTCGCAAAATCAAGGAAAATCACTGTATTCTATTTCGAAAACTAAAAGAGATACGAATTCGGTCCTGTGAGACCGAATGATTATTTTAATTGTATCTCTTCATTTCTTTTTACTGAATGGAAATCAGAAGCTTAGTTCTTGAGATTCATCCCTATGGTGAAGTCGAATTTTTGCAAAATCAAGGAAAATCACTGTATTCTAATTCGAAAACTGCAAGAGATACGAATTCGGTCCTGCTAGACCGAATGATTGTTGCATTAGTATCTCTTAATTTCTTTTTACTGAATGGAAATCAGAAGCTTAGTTCTTGAGATTCATCCCTATGGTGAAGTTGAATTTTCGCAAAATCAAGGAAAATCACTGTATTCCATTTCGAAAACTAAAAGAGATACGAATTCGGTCCTGTGAGACCGAATGATTATTTTAATTGTATCTCTTCATTTCTTTTTACTGAATGGAAATCAGAAGCTAAGTTCTTGAGATTCATCCCTATGGTGAAGTCGAATTTTTGCAAAATCAAGGAAAATCACTGTATTCTATTTCGAAAACTAAAAGAGATACGAATTCGGTCCTGTGAGACCGAATGATTGTTGCATTAGTATCTCTTAATTTCTTTTTACTGAATGGAAATCAGAAGCTTAGTTCTTGAGATTCATCCCTATGGTGAAGTTGAATTTTCGCAAAATCAAGGAAAATCACTGTATTCCATTTCGAAAACTAAAAGAGATACGAATTCGGTCCTGTGAGACCGAATGATTATTTTAATTGTATCTCTTCATTTCTTTTTACTGAATGGAAATCAGAAGCTTAGTTCTTGAGATTCATCCCTATGGTGAAGTCGAATTTTTGCAAAATCAAGGAAAATCACTGTATTCTAATTCGAAAACTGCAAGAGATACGAATTCGGTCCTGCTAGACCGAATGATTGTTGCATTAGTATCTCTTAATTTCTTTTTACTGAATGGAAATCAGAAGCTTAGTTCTTGAGATTCATCCCTATGGTGAAGTTGAATTTTCGCAAAATCAAGGAAAATCACTGTATTCTATTTCGAAAACTAAAAGAGATACGAATTCGGTCCTGTGAGACCGAATGATTATTTTAATTGTATCTCTTCATTTCTTTTTACTGAATGGAAATCAGAAGCTTAGTTCTTGAGATTCATCCCTATGGTGAAGTCGAATTTTTGCAAAATCAAGGAAAATCACTGTATTCTAATTCGAAAACTGCAAGAGATACGAATTCGGTCCTGCTAGACCGAATGATTGTTGCATTAGTATCTCTTAATTTCTTTTTACTGAATGGAAATCAGAAGCTTAGTTCTTGAGATTCATCCCTATGGTGAAGTTGAATTTTCGCAAAATCAAGGAAAATCACTGTATTCCATTTCGAAAACTAAAAGAGATACGAATTCGGTCCTGTGAGACCGAATGATTATTTTAATTGTATCTCTTCATTTCTTTGTACTAAATGGAAATCAGAAGCTAAGTTCTTGAGATTCATCCCTATGGTGAAGTCGAATTTTTGCAAAATCAAGGAAAATCACTGTATTCTAATTCGAAAACTGCAAGAGATACGAATTCGGTCCTGTGAGACCGAATGATTGTTGCATTAGTATCTCTTAATTTCTTTTTACTGAATGAAAATCAGAAGCTTAGTTCTTGAGATTCATCCCTATGGTGAAGTTGAATTTTCGCAAAATCAAGGAAAATCACTGTATTCTATTTCGAAAACTAAAAGAGATACGAATTCGGTCCTGTGAGACCGAATGATTATTTTAATTGTATCTCTTCATTTCTTTTTACTAAATGGAAATCAGAAGCTAAGTTCTTGAGATTCATCCCTATGGTGAAGTCGAATTTTTGCAAAATCAAGGAAAATCACTGTATTCTAATTCGAAAACTGCAAGAGATACGAATTCGGTCCTGTGAGACCGAATGATTGTTGCATTAGGATCTCTTAATTTCTTTTTACTGAATGGAAATCAGAAGCTTAGTTCTTGAGATTCATCCCTATGGTGAAGTTGAATTTTCGCAAAATCAAGGAAAATCACTGTATTCTATTTCGAAAACTAAAAGAGATACGAATTCGGTCCTGTAAGACCGAATGATTATTTTAATTGTATCTCTTCATTTCTTTTTACTAAATGGAAATCAGAAGCTAAGTTCTTGAGATTCATCCCTATGGTGAAGTCGAATTTTTGCAAAATCAAGGAAAATCACTGTATTCTAATTCGAAAACTGCAAGAGATACGAATTCGGTCCTGTGAGACCGAATGATTGTTGCATTAGTATCTCTTAATTTCTTTTTACTGAATGGAAATCAGAAGCTTAGTTCTTGAGATTCATCCCTATGGTGAAGTTGAATTTTCGCAAAATCAAGGAAAATCACTGTATTCCATTTCGAAAACTAAAAGAGATACGAATTCGGTCCTGTGAGACCGAATGATTATTTTAATTGTATCTCTTCATTTCTTTGTACTAAATGGAAATCAGAAGCTAAGTTCTTGAGATTCATCCCTATGGTGAAGTCGAATTTTTGCAAAATCAAGGAAAATCACTGTATTCTAATTCGAAAACTGCAAGAGATACGAATTCGGTCCTGCTAGACCGAATGATTGTTGCATTAGTATCTCTTAATTTCTTTTTACTGAATGGAAATCAGAAGCTTAGTTCTTGAGATTCATCCCTATGGTGAAGTTGAATTTTCGCAAAATCAAGGAAAATCACTGTATTCTATTTCGAAAACTAAAAGAGATACGAATTCGGTCCTGTGAGACCGAATGATTATTTTAATTGTATCTCTTCATTTCTTTTTACTAAATGGAAATCAGAAGCTAAGTTCTTGAGATTCATCCCTATGGTGAAGTCGAATTTTTGCAAAATCAAGGAAAATCACTGTATTCTAATTCGAAAACTGCAAGAGATACGAATTCGGTCCTGTGAGACCGAATGATTGTTGCATTAGTATCTCTTAATTTCTTTTTACTGAATGGAAATCAGAAGCTTAGTTCTTGAGATTCATCCCTATGGTGAAGTTGAATTTTCGCAAAATCAAGGAAAATCACTGTATTCCATTTCGAAAACTAAAAGAGATACGAATTCGGTCCTGTGAGACCGAATGATTATTTTAATTGTATCTCTTCATTTCTTTGTACTAAATGGAAATCAGAAGCTAAGTTCTTGAGATTCATCCCTATGGTGAAGTCGAATTTTTGCAAAATCAAGGAAAATCACTGTATTCTAATTCGAAAACTGCAAGAGATACGAATTCGGTCCTGCTAGACCGAATGATTGTTGCATTAGTATCTCTTAATTTCTTTTTACTGAATGGAAATCAGAAGCTTAGTTCTTGAGATTCATCCCTATGGTGAAGTTGAATTTTCGCAAAATCAAGGAAAATCACTGTATTCCATTTCGAAAACTAAAAGAGATACGAATTCGGTCCTGTGAGACCGAATGATTATTTTAATTGTATCTCTTCATTTCTTTTTACTAAATGGAAATCAGAAGCTAAGTTCTTGAGATTCATCCCTATGGTGAAGTCGAATTTTTGCAAAATCAAGGAAAATCACTGTATTCTAATTCGAAAACTGCAAGAGATACGAATTCGGTCCTGTGAGACCGAATGATTGTTGCATTAGTATCTCTTAATTTCTTTTTACTGAATGGAAATCAGAAGCTTAGTTCTTGAGATTCATCCCTATGGTGAAGTTGAATTTTCGCAAAATCAAGGAAAATCACTGTATTCCATTTCGAAAACTAAAAGAGATACGAATTCGGTCCTGTGAGACCGAATGATTATTTTAATTGTATCTCTTCATTTCTTTTTACTGAATGGAAATCAGAAGCTTAGTTCTTGAGATTCATCCCTATGGTGAAGTCGAATTTTTGCAAAATCAAGGAAAATCACTGTATTCCATTTCGAAAACTAAAAGAGATACGAATTCGGTCCTGTGAGACCGAATGATTATTTTAATTGTATCTCTTCATTTCTTTGTACTAAATGGAAATCAGAAGCTAAGTTCTTGAGATTCATCCCTATGGTGAAGTCGAATTTTTGCAAAATCAAGGAAAATCACTGTATTCTAATTCGAAAACTGCAAGAGATACGAATTCGGTCCTGCTAGACCGAATGATTGTTGCATTAGTATCTCTTAATTTCTTTTTACTGAATGGAAATCAGAAGCTTAGTTCTTGAGATTCATCCCTATGGTGAAGTTGAATTTTCGCAAAATCAAGGAAAATCACTGTATTCCATTTCGAAAACTAAAAGAGATACGAATTCGGTCCTGTGAGACCGAATGATTATTTTAATTGTATCTCTTCATTTCTTTTTACTAAATGGAAATCAGAAGCTAAGTTCTTGAGATTCATCCCTATGGTGAAGTCGAATTTTTGCAAAATCAAGGAAAATCACTGTATTCTAATTCGAAAACTGCAAGAGATACGAATTCGGTCCTGTGAGACCGAATGATTGTTGCATTAGTATCTCTTAATTTCTTTTTACTGAATGGAAATCAGAAGCTTAGTTCTTGAGATTCATCCCTATGGTGAAGTTGAATTTTCGCAAAATCAAGGAAAATCACTGTATTCTATTTCGAAAACTAAAAGAGATACGAATTCGGTCCTGTGAGACCGAATGATTATTTTAATTGTATCTCTTCATTTCTTTTTACTAAATGGAAATCAGAAGCTAAGTTCTTGAGATTCATCCCTATGGTGAAGTCGAATTTTTGCAAAATCAAGGAAAATCACTGTATTCTAATTCGAAAACTGCAAGAGATACGAATTCGGTCCTGTGAGACCGAATGATTATTTTAATTGTATCTCTTCATTTCTTTTTACTAAATGGAAATCAGAAGCTTAGTTCTTGAGATTCATCCCTATGGTGAAGTCGAATTTTTGCAAAATCAAGGAAAATCACTGTATTCTAATTCGAAAACTGCAAGAGATACGAATTCGGTCCTGCTAGACCGAATGATTGTTGCATTAGTATCTCTTAATTTCTTTTTACTGAATGGAAATCAGAAGCTTAGTTCTTGAGATTCATCCCTATGGTGAAGTTGAATTTTCGCAAAATCAAGGAAAATCACTGTATTCCATTTCGAAAACTAAAAGAGATACGAATTCGGTCCTGTGAGACCGAATGATTATTTTAATTGTATCTCTTCATTTCTTTTTACTAAATGGAAATCAGAAGCTAAGTTCTTGAGATTCATCCCTATGGTGAAGTCGAATTTTTGCAAAATCAAGGAAAATCACTGTATTCTAATTCGAAAACTGCAAGAGATACGAATTCGGTCCTGTGAGACCGAATGATTGTTGCATTAGTATCTCTTAATTTCTTTTTACTGAATGGAAATCAGAAGCTTAGTTCTTGAGATTCATCCCTATGGTGAAGTTGAATTTTCGCAAAATCAAGGAAAATCACTGTATTCCATTTCGAAAACTAAAAGATATACGAATTCGGTCCTGTGAGACCGAATGATTATTTTAATTGTATCTCTTCATTTCTTTTTACTGAATGGAAATCAGAAGCTTAGTTCTTGAGATTCATCCCTATGGTGAAGTCGAATTTTTGCAAAATCAAGGAAAATCACTGTATTCTAATTCGAAAACTGCAAGAGATACGAATTCGGTCCTGCTAGACCGAATGATTGTTGCATTAGTATCTCTTAATTTCTTTTTACTGAATGGAAATCAGAAGCTTAGTTCTTGAGATTCATCCCTATGGTGAAGTTGAATTTTCGCAAAATCAAGGAAAATCACTGTATTCTATTTCGAAAACTAAAAGAGATACGAATTCGGTCCTGTGAGACCGAATGATTATTTTAATTGTATCTCTTCATTTCTTTTTACTGAATGGAAATCAGAAGCTTAGTTCTTGAGATTCATCCCTATGGTGAAGTCGAATTTTTGCAAAATCAAGGAAAATCACTGTATTCTAATTCGAAAACTGCAAGAGATACGAATTCGGTCCTGCTAGACCGAATGATTGTTGCATTAGTATCTCTTAATTTCTTTTTACTGAATGGAAATCAGAAGCTTAGTTCTTGAGATTCATCCCTATGGTGAAGTTGAATTTTCGCAAAATCAAGGAAAATCACTGTATTCCATTTCGAAAACTAAAAGAGATACGAATTCGGTCCTGTGAGACCGAATGATTATTTTAATTGTATCTCTTCATTTCTTTTTACTGAATGGAAATCAGAAGCTTAGTTCTTGAGATTCATCCCTATGGTGAAGTCGAATTTTTGCAAAATCAAGAAAAATCACTGTATTCTAATTCGAAAACTGCAAGAGATACGAATTCGGTCCTGCTAGACCGAATGATTGTTGCATTAGTATCTCTTAATTTCTTTTTACTGAATGGAAATCAGAAGCTTAGTTCTTGAGATTCATCCCTATGGTGAAGTTGAATTTTCGCAAAATCAAGGAAAATCACTGTATTCCATTTCGAAAACTAAAAGAGATACGAATTCGGTCCTGTGAGACCGAATGATTATTTTAATTGTATCTCTTCATTTCTTTGTACTAAATGGAAATCAGAAGCTAAGTTCTTGAGATTCATCCCTATGGTGAAGTCGAATTTTTGCAAAATCAAGGAAAATCACTGTATTCTAATCCGAAAACTGCAAGAGATACGAATTCGGTCCTGTGAGACCGAATGATTGTTGCATTAGTATCTCTTAATTTCTTTTTACTGAATGGAAATCAGAAGCTTAGTTCTTGAGATTCATCCCTATGGTGAAGTTGAATTTTCGCAAAATCAAGGAAAATCACTGTATTCTATTTCGAAAACTAAAAGAGATACGAATTCGGTCCTGTGAGACCGAATGATTATTTTAATTGTATCTCTTCATTTCTTTTTACTAAATGGAAATCAGAAGCTAAGTTCTTGAGATTCATCCCTATGGTGAAGTCGAATTTTTGCAAAATCAAGGAAAATCACTGTATTCTAATTCGAAAACTGCAAGAGATACGAATTCGGTCCTGTGAGACCGAATGATTGTTGCATTAGTATCTCTTAATTTCTTTTTACTGAATGGAAATCAGAAGCTTAGTTCTTGAGATTCATCCCTATGGTGAAGTTGAATTTTCGCAAAATCAAGGAAAATCACTGTATCCTATTTCGAAAACTAAAAGAGATACGAATTCGGTCCTGTGAGACCGAATGATTATTTTAATTGTATCTCTTCATTTCTTTTTACTAAATGGAAATCAGAAGCTAAGTTCTTGAGATTCATCCCTATGGTGAAGTCGAATTTTTGCAAAATCAAGGAAAATCACTGTATTCTAATTCGAAAACTGCAAGAGATACGAATTCGGTCCTGTGAGACCGAATGATTGTTGCATTAGTATCTCTTAATTTCTTTTTACTGAATGGAAATCAGAAGCTTAGTTCTTGAGATTCATCCCTATGGTGAAGTTGAATTTTCGCAAAATCAAGGAAAATCACTGTATTCCATTTCGAAAACTAAAAGAGATACGAATTCGGTCCTGTGAGACCGAATGATTATTTTAATTGTATCTCTTCATTTCTTTGTACTAAATGGAAATCAGAAGCTAAGTTCTTGAGATTCATCCCTATGGTGAAGTCGAATTTTTGCAAAATCAAGGAAAATCACTGTATTCTAATTCGAAAACTGCAAGAGATACGAATTCGGTCCTGCTAGACCGAATGATTGTTGCATTAGTATCTCTTAATTTCTTCTTACTGAATGGAAATCAGAAGCTTAGTTCTTGAGATTCATCCCTATGGTGAAGTTGAATTTTCGCAAAATCAAGGAAAATCACTGTATTCCATTTCGAAAACTAAAAGAGATACGAATTCGGTCCTGTGAGACCGAATGATTATTTTAATTGTATCTCTTCATTTCTTTGTACTAAATGGAAATCAGAAGCTAAGTTCTTGAGATTCATCCCTATGGTGAAGTCGAATTTTTGCAAAATCAAGGAAAATCACTGTATTCTAATTCGAAAACTGCAAGAGATACGAATTCGGTCCTGCTAGACCGAATGATTGTTGCATTAGTATCTCTTAATTTCTTTTTACTGAATGGAAATCAGAAGCTTAGTTCTTGAGATTCATCCCTATGGTGAAGTTGAATTTTCGCAAAATCAAGGAAAATCACTGTATTCTATTTCGAAAACTAAAAGAGATACGAATTCGGTCCTGTGAGACCGAATGATTATTTTAATTGTATCTCTTCATTTCTTTTTACTAAATGGAAATCAGAAGCTAAGTTCTTGAGATTCATCCCTATGGTGAAGTCGAATTTTTGCAAAATCAAAGAAAATCACTGTATTCTAATTCGAAAACTGCAAGAGATACGAACTCGGTCCTGTGAGACCGAATGATTGTTGCATTAGTATCTCTTAATTTCTTTCTACTGAATGGAAATCAGAAGCTTAGTTCTTGAGATTCATCCCTATGGTGAAGTTGAATTTTCGCAAAATCAAGGAAAATCACTGTATTCTATTTCGAAAACTGGAAGAGATATGAATTCGGTCCTGTGAGACCGAATGATTGTTTCAATTGTATCTCTTCATTTCGTTTTACGGAATGCAAATTAGAAGCTCAGTTCTTGAAATTCAACCCTATACTGAAGTCGAATTTTCGCAAAATCAAGAAAAATCACTGTATTCTAATTCGAAAACTAAAAGAGATACGAATTCGGTCCTGTGAGATCGAATGATTGATGCATTAGTATCTCTTAATTTCTTTTCACTGAATGGAAATCAGAAGCTTAGTTCTTGAGATTCATCCCTATGGTGAAGTTGAATTTTCGCAAAATCAAGAAAAATCACTGTATTCTAATTCGAAAACTAAAAGAGATACGAATTCGGTACCGTGAGACCGAATGATTGTTTCAATTGTATCTCTTAATTTCTTTTTACTGAATGGAAATCAGAAGCTTAGTTCTTGAGACTCATCCCTATGGTGAAGTTGAATTTTCGCAAAATCAAGGAAAATCACTGTATTCTATTTCGAAAACTGAAAGAGATATGAATTCGGTCCTGTGAGACCTAATGATTGTTTCAATTGTATCTCTTCATTTCGTTTTACGGAATGCAAATTAGAAGCTCAGTTCTTGAAATTCAACCCTATACTGAAGTCGAATTTTCGCAAAATCAAGGAAAATCACTGTATTCTAATTCGAAAACTGCAAGAGATACGAATTCGGTCCTGTGAGACCGAATGATTGATGCATTAGTATCTCTTAATTTCTTTTTACTGAATGGAAATGAGAAGCTTAGTTCTTGAGATTCAACCCTATAGTGTAGTCGAATTTTTGCAAAATCAAGGAAAATCACTGTTTCCTAATTCGAAAACTAAAGGAGATACGAATCCGGTCCTGTGAGACCGAATGATTGTTCAAATTGTATCTCTTAATTTCTTTTTACTGAATGGAAATCAGAAGCTTAATTCTTGAGATTCAACCCTATAGTCTAAGCAGAGCCAAAGCGCATTTAGCAGCAGGTGCAACATTGAACGCTTACTCTATCATAATTAAAGCAATACTGACCGCTAAATATTAGAGAACTGGATTGCAACACATGGCGGACTGAAAGCTGATACTGGATATTCCTTCTGAAGCACATGTGAGGAACCTTGTGCAAATAGTCTGACATTCCGGTTTATTGCCTGTAGTACATCGTTTCAAAATTATATTTTTAGGTAAATTCAGAGAAGTTTCTCAACACCATGTAGCACGAGTCGATGGGAACTACAGCATCCTTGTGAAATTGATTAAATTTAATAGAGCCCCCGCAGTTCTCCGTACTAAGATTCATGATTTTTTATGAAAAAATATAATTTACTTGTGTGTCACGTATGTTCATACCCCGTCGGGAAAAATAGTTGTTGCGGATTTGATTCATCGGCCAGCGCTCATTGTTGGAGCTCGATAAATCCCGATGGTACAACCAGAGACAATGCCAGGGAGATTTATTTTCTTCCATTCAAGCCCAGTGCCTCTGATTCCAGTGACAAAAACTGAACGACTACAATTAATCCAATGATATACAAAAGAGTGATAGACATATTCAACATAACCCTTACCTGTTGACTACTGTTAAAAACATCTTGTTCATCATTGCTATATTTCAATTCATAAAATAACTATCGAATATTTATATTATCCAATGCAGGATGCATAAAAAAACCTTATTTCATATAAATACATATTACTTATTTCCCTTGGTACACAGCTTGGTTTGCTATATTTGTTCTATTTGTAGAACATGAAAATGCAAATATTGTTCGAATTTAGCTCGAGTTTTTCGCTTTGATTTACCAGCGCTGTGGTTCAGGTACTTCACTTCTTTAACGTCTGTTGTAGCTCGTTGACATTCTGCACTAGCAGAATATTGTCTTTTTGTGTTGAATATGGAAATGTGCAACTACATCTGAATTTGAATAAGTACATGATTTTGTATAAACGGCGGAGATACAAAGCTAGCATTCAGTGATTTCTTTCTTTCTTTACTTGTTGGCTTCACAGTGTCAGGAACATTTGGCGAAGAATCACTGCTAGAGAGGTCATTGGAGGCTTTACAGCATTGGAACAGTTTAACGTAGAGTCACTACTTGAAAATCAATTTGGTTTCACAAGCATAGAATAAGTTTTGAAGGTCATCCACCGTTCACGATTTCGCGAATGTCGATTGTCTTGGGCAATCGCCACATTGTTGTCGTCAGCCTTCAGCCAATCTATCCCCGTGCCAATTTCTGCAATATATATGTTTTTTTTTTATGTGCAAATAAATCTTGTAGTGATACCTAACTCCTGAATATTATTCTTTTGACAATCCTAACCCTTTCCTCTAAGTAACCCAGCAGTCCGTTTCTAGAAATTACGTCACCGATCGCATTTGCGCCCGAATATACCATCTGCAGTTTCGACAGCGATGTCAGTAGTGAGGTATCGTTACATAACATACTGTAAATTTCTTTATTAGCTAGGAGATTTCCGCCAATTTTGTAGATGTTGCGGGCTCGCATCGAGCAAGGTCCACTTTATAAAAAAATTAATCGTGTACTTTGGGGGCAAATATGAGGCACAAAAATGCTAGATGCAGCACAGTATACATTTTCCATGATGTGATATCGATACGTACACTTGAATAAACTAATTCTGAAACTTCTTCCAATCAATATGTCAATATAAGTATGAAATATTCATGTATTGTGAATTGTGCATTGATAACAACGAAGTACATTTGTGGGAATATGCCACGAAATACGAAAGAAGACGATGAAATAATGCATCTGCAAATATAATGCAGCTTCTGGAGATTATAGAGCTTTGGCGGAATTCCTTTTGCATATTTGATGAGAAATAAACATGTCGTATGCAATATTCATGGGAAACAATCACAAATTTCAGAATTGACATTTGTCATGAAAAGAATATATATAAAAACACTAAGAAGTTGTTATTGCTCTCGTATAACTTGTAACGTATCACGAAAACAAATTTCTATAAATTTCCACTGTTGCTTAACATGGTGTCACGTTGTAAACAATTTCCTCATTTAAACAAACATGAAAATTCAACAAGCACGTAAATATGGTACAAACATGAGCATGACAACAAATAACCACAACATCCCTCGCTCTACTCGCTACAAGTACCCCAACGCACTTCTTGTCAAACACACCGGACTTTAGCGCTGTTGACAGCAGCAAATATTACAATTAAACATGTTCACATCCACCACGTGTTAGCTGTTCCTCTCTAGCACAACCATACAGATTAGCAATTTGTTGGACAGTGGTCCATTTTACTTTCAGGGTAATGTCCAATAGTGAAAGTAGGTAGTCACGGGGACGACACTTCTGAATTGCTTTATCAGAGTTAATTGTACCGAGATCAAGTAGTTGGGTCGGATTAACTAGGAAATAGAGATTCACTAACGAGAGTTGTACACATTAGAGCTACATTTTTAATGTCCCCACGAGGCTATATCAATATTTTCCCCCATTACCGAGAAAATATATGAACGACGGCTGATGTACTATACTATAAGATAAAAGGGTTCAGCTCATAAAGGAGTCACCTATTCAATACATCAATTTCCGCTTCCTGCATCTCAGAACGATGTCAACAATACAATTGCTTCTCCATTCTCGAGTCACGATTCCACGATTTGCAACTCGTACCCAGCGTGCCGAACACACAACAAACTAACAACGTTGAGCGCAAGGCAAATGCAGTTTAAAATCGTCTGGCTTTGGCGTCCCGGGTCCGCATCCACACATAACAAACAGGAAGCCTATTAGTGCAGAAACTAGTGGACGGGAACCACAGAGGAAGCGACCAGGATTTGAGCGGAAGCGTCGGGACGCACGCATAGCGAACCACAACGAGACAGGATGTGACGTGACCATGCACGTACAGAAGATTTTCCACATTGAGTTCAAACACATCTGAAATCTCTCCTTCAATGAATAGCTTCAACAAAAACCATTGCGCAATATGATTCAGTTAGCTGCGATTAACAACTGACAGTTGTGAGCCGACCCGGAAAAGAAGAAAGTGAAAAGCAAAACCCGGAGTTATTACCAACAGCGAATGCGAATTGAAAACAGAACGCATTTATTTGGAGTAACTTGGCACTTTACTTTCCTCAAACTTTTAGAGGCCTGCTGCAAACTTCACTGACCCGAAAATACTGCCGCAGGACCTGCTTGGTTTAATTTTAATTAAATTTTCATCAACTTATTAATGGGACTTATATAGAATATGTTGTCCAAGAAGTAAATTCATGATGAAAAAATATCACACGACCATGAAATTAGAGGCTGTGAACATTGAAGACAGCCTGTCATCCTCAATATTGTCCTCATCGTCAAAACCATAATATTTGATTTGATTTGAAAGTTAGCATTTATAAACGAATTATATGATGTAAAATGATCAATAAGTTAGCATGTGCAACTAATGTTATAACAGATACACGATTCACCAACAGCGCAGTTGTGTGAAGCCATCCGGCGCAACGTGATTTATTGAGTTTCGTATCTAGCCGATGCAACTATTGCTCCAGAATTATATTAACACTCACTATAAGATTTAGCACCGGCATAAATTATGGATTATCCCCTCAAATATCCTATGAATATCAATAAAATCAATGTGGAACAAAGTAACATTTCATAAACTTCTACTGCTCTAGGTTTCAGAAAATCACGTGCTCCGCATGTTTTTAGCGTGATCCAGCATCTGGAAGATGCAGAGATTGGCCTTACCCTGCAAGCAAACAAAGACATGTAACGCTTTCGAGGTTGAATTCTACTTCCGAGAAAGTTCTCTGGAATCAATGATAAACAAATGTGTTGCTTTGACCGTCACAGATTTCAAATTTTCCAATGGATATCTTGGTTTGCGAACTCATTATTAGTTCACATGTAATAATTATTCTCACTGCACTTCCAAAGGAACAATTGGAGCAATCGTTCCCACGAGTCTCTTCAAGTCTCAAGACCGAGTCATGGATGGACGTCCATAGTGCCCCCTGCGGCCGGTCCTATAGCGCAAATGCAATCTGCTCCTGTATAACTCATTTTAGCTCTTTGCTTCCCGAGACGCTTACTTGATTTATACAAAATTTGCATCGAACTCGTTTCAAGCTAAAACGGTAGATGGTATTACCATCGACATTATAATCCTTTTAGTGAAACTTTGGATAAGTGCTTGATTGTTACTTCTGAAAACACTGGAAATGTACAAAATTCAACGAGAATTCCAGAAATAGTCACCCGTTTTTATACTTTTTCATTTGCTCGAAATGTTGGTATCAGTAAATGGAAAATGTTTTTGTTATGATTATAGGGAAGTTGAATATTCATACAAAAGAGCTGTCAGAGTACAGAACAAAACATATTTCGAATTACGGTCAGATATAGCCGCTCGATTTAGCAAAAGATGATAAGCAAATAGGATTCTATTGTTCAGTTCTGGAACTTTTAATTAGATATTGGTAAGAGATGTGGTCAAAGCATGATTATATACTGTTTTGTGATTATCATTCGTGCCGATAAAAGTTATTCATTCATTGGAGGCAAAAATTATACGGTGTGCTATTATCTGTGCTACTTGAACTATGTAGCGCTCACAAGGAGGTGCATCCATTGTCAGGCAATATACGAACGCAAGAGTAAAGTAATGTGTGTGAGTTTCAGCGTAGCGGGCCAAAACGCTAGTTACTAGCTGTTCACAAACTTGTAAACAAAATGCACTTCATTGATACTGTATCTAATCCTGATGCAATATGCTTTGTCCACTCATGTCTAAGTAGTAAAATAAAACAGCTCTCTTTATCTCAATCATAAATCCACTTATTCCGATGCATAACCATATCTAAAGCTTTTATTCAATTGGCTATTACTACAATTTATTCAACATAAAGTTTCAAAATAAATCTGGAACGAATAAAACGAATATCCAGCACAAAAAAGTGGAACATGAGATACAGAAGAAAAGATAAGTTCACTTTACAACCGTACCTTCCAGCTTCGAGTTCCTGCAACCAGCCGATAAAATCCTACATAGTTTCGACAAAAAGAGAAAACTAATTTAGGTAGTTAAGTCACGTAGGGACGCAGAAAGGGAATACAGCCACATCACAGAATCTGGGATACAAATAAAAACGAACTGAAACAGTGGTGGATTCCTTATGTAACCCGGATAAAAATCAATTTCATTATTAGATAACCCCAGAAGAAGTTCAATAAGTGGGTACACCTTATTATTTCATCACGACCAACAAAATTCGATATTGAAGTTTGGGAGTCCGTCACTGGAACGGGAGGTTGTCACGCATGCATTTATGAGTGCCATCAAACGATTTAATGTCTGGATTTACGTCAGAGCGAATGCAATATGACTTGGTGGAATTTACAGTCCGATTAAAAGATGGTTGTCAGAATAAAGGTATCGGGTTATTACCAACTCAAGCAGATTGAAGTGCGCAACTTTTCACCAGAAACTGAGAAGTAAGTAAGATAGAATCCTTTTGAAGGAATTCTCCGAGAAGAAATATTCCAAATGTGCCAGAAACACCATTTTTAACTACTAGTTAGGAACATATGCGTGACGTACAGCGTTAAAGGTCGACAGCACGCGAAGTAGCAGTAGTGAAATACGTTGAGGTTAGATTAGTTGAGGGTATGTTTCGAATTAAAGTACCTGACTGTTATTGTTTCCGCTGTTTTCCATCAACTAAATTAAACTGGGGCTTGCTTAATTGCAATTTGAACTATCAGATGGGTACTAACAAGTAATTAACCTTTTATTGCTTTTTTCATTTTACTCCTGAAGGCAGATTTAAAGGAGTCCACTTTGTGTAGCAGTCGCTAGGTACAATCAGAGATATCTATCCGAAATTGTTATCGATTGTTTGTACTATTAGAATATCAGGATCATCAATAATGACGACGAAACTTCAGTAATTGCTCAATTAAAATGAAATTAAAGTTCAAAGCTTGAGAAGAGGCTAGACAATCAATTTTCTAATTATACGTGGGAGAAATATATCACCAGTGCATTTTTCACTCGACTGGTGAATTCATTAAAGTATGCGAATCGCATGTGAAATTAAAACCAGTCATCTCTAAAATTTCAGCGCGAAATAATTAGAGAATTAATTGAATTTTTCTCAACGCAAGTTTAATGATGTGAACCAGAATAATTAACGTACGTGGCCTACATTCATAGCCCTCTGTGCGATGGTGGAATAATTACTGCCAGAGATTTCATAAATTATTTAACTATTTTAAAACATGTCGGCTGCATAAAGCGAACATTTAGGTAATTAACTGGCTTGGAATCAATCGATTTACCAGATTTGCACAAAATATATTTTTTTTTGTGGCTTGACTTGGTGATTATATACTATGTAGTTGAGTTCTTTCGTTCGGTCCCGTCAAGTTTCTTGCTTTATTTTCCGGTGTCAGGAAAAATATATGGCATCACATTTTCTGCTTGTCGTAGCAAATCGCTACTGTCCGATTTCTTTCTAGTTAGTGCTGCGATTACAACCGACGTCCGACATAACTCAACAGACTGCTGATCGTATAATTGAGAATACAATACGTACCATTATACTTTTTAATTGAAAAAGAAGTGCAACAAGAATATGACACCTAGCTTATTACCTCCCTACAACCCCTATCCGGGTTGACCCTAGCTAGCTTGGTGGAGACGGCGTGCGGTCTACTTAGAGTGATGGAAGATTTTGTATTTGTTGGGCACCAGGCGATCTGGAAGCTCCTTGGGTCAGTCGATGGTTGATCGCCGAACCTAAGCGGAAGGGGGAAGAAAATAATCGGGGCGCTAATTGAAAATTGCGTGATATTGCGTTGAGTGATTTTATTCACCATTCGGTCTATTACAACAATGGTGGCCTCGGAGCTGCCAATCAAACTATGGTAAGTGTAGGCCAAAGAATTAGGTAGGCCGCGCGAATGGCAAGCACAGTCCCCGCGAGAATCGCGCTCATGACAGCGGTTAGAGTTCAGGCAACCAAACAGTGGTATAATATGAACTAAGCGTGTACTGTGACCTACGCGACAGATGGGGGTACCCTCAGTGTTCGTGGTACGCTCGTGACATAAAACTAGACTACCTAACTGCTCTCTAAAAGCTATAATGTCGCACGGTTCGGCATAGAATGCCTCTACCACCCGTGTGTGGCAATAACACAACGTAAGCAATACTGAATACACATGCAACTTAAATACCCGTTTGATTGGTATTACAAAAGGTTTCACCCAATGTAGTAAAATTATCAAGCAATAAAATCATTAACGTAATAAATAAAATATTTAATAAATTGGAGCATAAACATAATGAGTGGTGCTTAGCTTTGCGCCGGAGCGGGAAATCGAGACGATGACGATATCGCAAGATGGCGGCAAGTCGCTCCTCGAGAACACAGATGTCGAGGATGACGTCACAGACACGGAGATGGACGAAGATGGTCGGTGAATTTGAACGATGGCTCCAAGATGACGAGAACGATGAAAATGGTACAAGAACAAATGGGAATAATGCAACGTAGACGAAAAACCCAACGGAAAGGGTACAAAACGAAAAGCCTTGAGGTGTTGATCGACTTTTAGCTTGAAGAAATTTATCAAAATAAATCCGGAGAATCTCCGCTGAACTGAGTTCAAAAAAAACGTCGCTAGTTTAAATCCACAAAAGTGAGTAGAATTTCGGCCAGATAAGCAATTTGGCAATAAAATTTTTAATAAACTCCCGAACATTATCTGATATCAACTCTTCACTATCTAATTTAAAAGTGGCCGTTAGAAAGACCTTCACAAAGTTAAGTTTGTTTTCAAGTTAAGTATGATATTTCTAATTATTAGTTTAATAAGACAAGAAGACGCATTTCGAACTCCAATACTCATCCACCAAGAACACAGAGACGCTAAGAGGGTTGCAGACGAGACACAATAATACTGGTAACAATAGTATACGCTAGAGGGACATGGTGCAAGAACAAAACGGAACTGACAGGTGAAGGTTACAGCTGATCGACGGCGATGACTTTGGGTCAACAGGTAAGGAACAAATAAACAATAAGGAGAGATGATTGACATTGAATGATTTCAGGTGATGAAGATGAATGTGATGAAAATGAAATGTAACAAGCTGCAATGTGATTTCAAGTAAAAATATAGGTGGTATACTTGTAGAAACCATTACAATTGAACAACCTTCGAATAAAACTTGGTATCAATATATTTCAGTTGGCCCTACATGGAGATAGAGCGCCTTGCACATAAAAATTCAGTGAAATTTGATATAAGAAAATATTTCGGAGCAAGAAATTTATTCCCTAGAGTTTATTCTGTATGGTTTCAATTACCATCGGATTATTTCATGGTTGTTTTGAACAAATCTGTCTATTCTCACAAGACAAGGATAGGAGCATATCAAGACATCGATAATATTAATCCAAGCTCGCAAGTGTAGCTTTACAGCTTACGAACTGAACTTGTCGTTTAATGCAATGTTATTGGAGAGATAATAAGATTATTGTACTACGTGAAACTAGTTCAGCTTCTTCTGGAAAGGACTTTCCGCAGTTATTACTTCAACAGAATTCTACGTACAAGTATATCATAGTTATGTTATTTGATGTATAATTGCTTATTAGAATAATTCAATACACTTAAGGTATGACAATAAACATTTATGCGTCTGTTACATCTGATTATGCCGTATGTACACGTAAACATATACATATATGTATATATGTGTGCAGGGGATGAACATTCCTTGCTTGCAAGGAAACTATGCGGAGCATATGTGCATTACATCACTCTCATGTCCAATACAATGTTTATCAATCATTATTATCCAAAGCATGCATTTAAGCAATCACAATTCAAATTACCTCCTTTGATGTCGTTCCTATAAGTATATATTCCAAGAGCGATTAATCCCGGAATTTTGAAGCAAGAATATTTGGGATAAGATAATAACGAATTCCATAGGATGGCTTTCCAGTAACCCGCTACAACTATTATCCGTTTTAATTGCATTGTACCGCGACAAAGCACAAATGTAATGTCATCCGAATGCAACATCCGCTGTTTTAATCAATGTCCTCGATTACAGTACCCTCAAGTAAAACAGTGTCTGATGTTTGGTTACCTGAACACTTCCACCTTTATCACATCCGTTTGTTTTAAAGTATCGCCCGTTTTCGATTACATCTGATAATTGGATATATCCATCTTCTGAAATGAGCTTATTTTATGTAGGATTTATTGGCCAACTAGAAGCTTGATAATTTGATTTCTTACGTGAATATGGAATGAATAGAGTATTAGGGATACAAAATGCGAGTTCTTACTCAATTAAGCTAAAATCAAGAGTAATTGATCTCATTTTGTTGATGAACTTCGTCGGGACTCTTCAAGATTTGCGTGCAGATCTCATATAGACTCTGAGTACTAAATTATGGACATCACAGATAATAACGAAAAGATACGAAATAGGCAGCGCCCATATTTTAATGGAAATAAAAATGAAGGAAATGGAATAACAAGGACAAAAGTAATACAAAAACCAAAATATTCACAAGCTGAAGGAGGAAACAGCCAAGGAAAAATACAATGAATTAGTATAAGGAGAAATAATAAAACAAGGAAAATATAGAAACTGGGATGTATAAACTACAAGGAAAGCTCTTCAAAATATATCCAGTGAAACAGCAAAAAACAGTTGTGGTATCTACAAAAACAGCCGAAACGGAAAACAAACATTAAACAAGGTTGTTGAGTCAAGAAATAAAAAAAGGAATCAAATTAAAGAAACAAAAATAATAAATAATAACTACAAGGAAAACAGAAAACTCTTTCATAAAGTAACGAAGAGTCTGAGAAAAGAAAATAAGAAATCTATTGAACAATTTGAAGACAAAAATAGGACAATATTTAGGAAGAATACAGACAAACTGAAAAGTGGTGGAACTGGAGTAGGAATATCCGGACCAAGAACTCAAATTTCTGAGCCTTTAGGTAATAGCGCCACAATATTCCAAGCAGAAGTATATGCTATAATTCTTTGCGCCAGAATAAACCTAGAGAAAGGTTTCAAAGGAGCAACAATTAATATATTATCAGACAGCCAGGTCGCTCTGGAAGCTATAGGTGCCCACACCTGTCAATCAAAGTTGGTCTGGAATTGCAAAAATACCCTGCAGCAACTGGCAGTAAAAAACCATGTAATTCTTTGGTGGGTGCCAGGGCATGAAGGGGTACAAGGCAATGAAAACGCGGATGAGCTTGCTAAGAAGGGAGCTGGTTTACCATTTTGCGGGCCTAAGCCTTCTTGTGGTCTTCTAAAGAGCCACATAAAGAAAGAATTGCGAGTATGGGACGAAATTGCAAAAGCCTCATACTGGGACAACGTCAAAGGCAATAAACAGGCAAAACGCTTTCTGCCGCCTTCACCAACAAACCTGAAGGAGATACTTTCTCTCAGCAAAGGGGACCTAAGAACCTTGACAGGTCTTCTAACTGGTCATTGTCCTCTTAATTACCATCTACATAAAATTGGTGAAGCTGAAAATAATATATGTCGTCTATGTCTAGAAGACGAAGAAACTTCAGAGCACGTGCTGTGTGAATGCGCAGATGTAGTCTCTCATAGGAAATCTTACTTAGGTGTCGGCCAACATTGTAAAAGATTCCAGTCTTGGAAGGATACTAAAACTCTTTGAAAGTCTCAATATCACACAGGATTGAATAACTAGGGCTACATTATAAAAGATCTTTAGGTAGCAGTGATACAGGCGGCTAGACGCACAAGCCATATATATATATATATATATATATATATATATATATATATATATATATATATATATATATATATATATATATATATATATATATATATATATCCTCTTCCTTCGTGTGGTGTTGAGGCTGTTATATCCCATTTCCCTTATTCATCTATAAATATCTTCCACTTTTCCTTGTCCTGTGCCAATTCATGTGCATCTCGATTTGTGATCTTCTCATTCAGTATGCTATTCATCGTATCTTCCCATGTTTTTCGTGGTCTTCCTCTCTTCTTTTTCCTGTAGTTCGAGCTTTCCATACTGTTTTTACCTGTCTACTATCTGGAAGTCTGATAAGATGGCCGTACCATTGTAGCTGTCTGGTCTCTATCGATTTTTGAGCTGATTTTATGTCGAGTCTCTTTCTAATTTCTTCGTTTCTTATTTTATCCCATTTGGTGATTCCTTCTATTCGTCTTAACACTTCATTTCTACCGCCTGTATTTTGCTCTTTTCCCTTTGATTTAGTACCCAAGACTCGCTTCCATATATCAGGATTGGTAATACAATAGTTTTGTATACTGTTAGTTTGGTAATTTTACTAATACTTTTATGTCCAAATATCGCTATTCTCAGAGAATAATAAGTTGTTGACGCCGCTTGTACCCTATTGTTTACTTCTTCATTATACCCCCCTTTGCTTTCAATTATGCTCCCCAAATATTTGAAACTTGTTACTTTGATTTCATTTTCATTCAATTTGATTTTTATTGTTTCATCTTCTCTGGAAACTGCCAGCACTTTTGTTTTTTTAATATTAATTATCATATTTGCTTTCCTCAATTCCTCGTTCCACACCTCCAAATTTGTTTGTAGTTTTTCCTCTGTTGTACCGAATATTGCCATGTCGTCAGCAAATAGGTATTTTAATGTTATTCAGGTTCAAGTTCCCCAGTTGTATTTTTCAAGCCTTGGGTACGCATTTTTTAATATCTTGTCGATGAATACCACAAATTCAAACTAATAATAATAATAATAATAATGAAGAGAACATTTTGAAGAATTACTAGAAACGCGAAAACTAACCATAAGCAACGCGTATAATAATGACCTTGTACCAGATCAAAATCCAGAAATAACAAATATAGAAATCAGCATCGAAGAAGTTACAATTGCTATTGGGAAGTTAAAGATAGGGGAAGTAGCTGGATATGATGAGATAAAACCAGAACAGCTAAGATACATAGGAGAAGAAGGAACAAAAATAATGCACACATTGTTAACAAAATTTGGAATGGTGAGCAGACACTTACAGACTGGGGAAAATAATTCATACTGCCAATAAACAATGAAGGAGACAGCCGTAAATGCTGCAATTATCGGGGGAACTCACTTCTATGCACAACAATAAGCGATACTTGAATGTATCTGAAAAAGTTAGTAGAAAACAGAATTGCAGATATTCAAAGCGGATTCAGAAAAGGCCACAACACCCAAGAACATGTATTTACAATTCAGCAGATAACGGAAAAAACATTAAGACACAACAAAGAAGTCTTAGCATACTTTGTAGACCTTGAAATCGCTTTTGGTAAAGTTAACACAGAACTGTTGTGGGACATATTAGAAAAAAGAAATATAGAGCAGAAGCTGGAAGAAGGAGTCCAAAATATATATAAAGATAGTATAAACTATGTACGAACCGCTAACTTATTTTCAGAAGAATTCAAAGTAGGTAGAGGATAAAGACAAGAAGGAACTCTAAGTCTTTTATTGGTCATATTACACACGGATGAAATTATGATTGAAGCAAACAATAGGACAATAAAAACTGCCATAGGATATTCAAATTTAGAATAAATAAAAATAGCAGAGTGCATTTCCGAAGACAACATGGTAATCTTAGCAAATACAGAGAAAAATCTGCAAGAGAGCTTTAAGATATGGAACGAAGAACTACTCAGAGTAAATATGGAAATAAATGCCAACAAAACAAAGGTAATGATAATAGCCAAAGATAAAAAACAATTGAAAGTACTAAACAAGCCCAATCTTAAGATATTTAGGAAGTATAACCGAAAATAAAGGATAGTACGAAGATAAAATGAATAGCAGAATACAGGCAACAGTAGGAACTTATCATTCAATTAGCAAGGCACTATTAAAGCACAAAACAGTTTACGAAAGAACGAAGCTGACCATCTACAAAACAATAATATTACCAATGTACAGTTTAGAAACCTGGGAACTAAATAAGAGACAACAAAGTAAAATCACAGCAACAAAAATGAAATGTCTCAGAGCTATAGAGGGGTAACAGAACTTGGCAAAATTAGAAGTGAAAATATTAGAGAGGGATTGAAAGTACAGTCAGTAATGAAGAAGATAGAGCAGAAACAATTGAGACGGTATGGATAATTTGACTCGAGGATAAAAGAAAAATTAAAGAAATATGGGAAGCAAAAGCAACATTAAAACAAAACCACGGCAGGCCACGAAAGACATGGGATGATGTAATACAAGAAATAATAACCAAATAAGAAATAACAACCAGAAGAGCACACGAGCTAGCAAGCAACCAAAACGAGTGGAGAAAATTCATAGAAGACATCTGAGTGGTAGCTTCATGAAATTATTAAATTCAATAAGAGCTTCTCGAGATATTCTAATCGATTTCATAATAACAGCGCCCGATGTCTGAGATCATTGGTTGGCAGACCACGAACTCCAATACACTTTGAAACTCCCAGTAGCTGCCTTCGAAATTACACGGTTAATTTACTCAAATTAGCCGGTCCGGCACTTCCCGACACGTGGACAACCCTTACGTTCACAAGAACACTCTACGTTTTCCGACATTCGCATGCAATTCGCGCGTGCAAACGCCGCTCGTAACCTACCGACCACGGCCCCACTAATGAACACGTGAATAAATTTACGAATCAACCACAGCAAACCACGATGTACGATGTGATATCACAGCGATAAATAACCTACCGGGATCTCGCGCCGAAAGGAACTGGGGCGTAAATACTTGCGTATTGATAAGAGGGAATGCGGCGAAAATGTTACTGATTTCATATATTTCAGTGGTTACAATTAATATATCACCCACATACATAAATAGCTGCGGAAACGACCAAGCAAAAATATTGCTTCGTACAGTTTATATGGACAATATCCGTTGGCATAAATAAAGCAACTTTACATTACAAGTGATATTAAAGTGCAGCAAACAATGCGAATATATATTCCGTGGTGTCGACATGGGGCAGAACAGGAAGGAGAGTGGTTGTCACATCCACACAATATCCTCTACCAACTAGTTAGAGTAACTATTAACAACTGCAACTAGTAGCAAAGCATGAGCTAAATTTACAAACGTTACGTGCCAACTCTGAACTCGAAGCACTGTGTACTTGCATATGTAATACTTAATGTTTCATTTACACCTGGATGTTCCGAATGATCATCGTTAGCTCGACAACAACGAAATCGAAACTTATGAAATGGAAATTTGCACTGCTGACTCTACAAAGAAGAGATAAGGGACCTGTTATTCATGACCGGAACAGAAGTAGTCGAAAAAATATAAGGATATATCATTTGCGTCCATATAAACGTCAATAAAAGAAATCGGGTCTGCATTATATCTACATCTACTGAAAGAGCCACAATTTTTAAATCCCAAATTCGGGTTCAAATAAAAATACACAAATCGCCTGGCACCGAACCAAGAAACCAAACTAAACCGTGAAGAAGTCGCAGAGTCGCAGCACTATTACGTTAAATCAAGCCGGAATCCAGTTCTGGATCGCTGGATGAATGCACTTCCGTAACTAATTTGGGTTTTGTTCGATTTCACGATCCCTATCATTGTAGCGAAGTCGTGTTAGGAGCGCTTCATCGAAACACGAGGAGAGCTCGAAGATACGCCTTGTGTTTGAATCTTGTATGAATATGTGGAAGTTCGTGAACTCTGCACACGCAAATCCTCACATATCGAAAGAGAAAGTTATCTTGGTGATATAAAGAAGTTGAACATCAAATAATGTACTGCTTCCGGTGGATACAATCGACCATTTCGAGCACTGCTATGTGAGAAAATAGTGCCGTGTCCTGCACTCAGTCGTGCCTCGAAATCAAGTGCGGACTGATGATTCACGCGAGCTGATTGCAATCAATACGGCTTTCAACAAGACAATTTCTAGGGTGAAGGATACAGAAGTCAATACTATGATAGTAAATGAGTGGATCAAGTGCACTCACACAATACTGAATTACTTCAGTAACAGTATTGTCCTGAAACAAAGATAGCAGCAGCAAAATCCACTACAGAGAATATACGTTTTATTTCAGAAGTATAAAGGATTTAGATGGAGCAACAAAGAAGTAAATAATGCAGCAACATTAGGCTAGAGTGAACCACATTTAAGTGTTCCCAGCCTTCAGATAAATCTTTGCTTGGAGCAGCAAGCGGCTTGCTTCTTGTACCCGTGAATTCATTGTCCGCGTCTAAAATCAATAGCAAAATAAAGAATGTGATCGTTAAGAAAATATCAGCAATCTCCACTGGAGTGAATTTCTTTGATTTGTGAAGCGAGTGGCGAATGTTGTCTGTCGTTAGCTCGACTGTATTGTGTGTGCCCCTTTTATATTTATATAAATACTTCTGAGCTCAGCACGCCCTTTCGTTATATTTATCATCCCCTGACTATTTCATCTGAGCTCCCAAACTGGACCATAAGCTGATCAATTACAATTCGTTGGGGTACAATTTTCTGCAAGTATTAGTGAAAAAAGTTATGATCTTTAAACTTTGAGCTGAGAAGCTCTCTTAGCATATATATCCACTTTCGAAGCATCAACCTCCCCGTTTCACTTTCCAAATTCGCTTTAAACTACCGCTCCAAGATCCATCACATAAAAACTAAAAGTTTTTCCATTCGCGAAGTCAAATACAGCATGTGAAAGAAGAGTTGTACTCACGTCATTCAATTTGTTACGTTACCGTGCAATCAGTCATTGTCTAGGCTGCCATCAATTCCTGACTTCGTCTAATGCTGTGAGTCTGTGGCTGTTTTTCCTTCCTGATCGCGGTTACGTGTTCGGTAAACGAAAATCAACCAAGGGTTGAATTACGGAACGGCTGGAGGTTGGAGGTTGGTTCTTGATGCGCGATGTTTTATGTTACTGGGTGCTTATTTGCGTTATTGGTTCCATTAGCTCGATTACTATGTGGAATAGCGGACCAATAGATTGCCTCAAGATTCGGTGTTAGGAAGCTGTTTTTCCTGACACTGATTGACTACTATTGTTATTTCCTTTGTAAAACTCAATTATAGCTCCAAATTTTTAACTCGTCTGTTTTGAATTGTTTGAGGACAGCAGGACTATACCTAATTTCGAATTCTACTCGATCATGTCCCTCGTTTGATATCCTGAAGTCCCTGTTGTAATATCGGATAATATAGAACCTTCTTAACCTAATATGATCACCACTTACGTTTCAAAGTACAGTCGTAACCTCAAGGCAACAGGAACTCACTGCAAGCAAACCCTTATCCGTTCGTGCAGTGGAGGCTACGTGCAACAATCGCAGTAATGGATTCTGCGGTGAATAACTTTTATTACTTAATGAAAATGTAGCCATTGGGAGAAAGCTTTGTTGCTGTACGCGTCCTGAATAACTGTGACTTTCATTTTGTGTACCTCGAAGAGATGAATAGCTATTCGCCAGCAGACATTTATTTTATTTGCCTTGAAAATTGATTAAGATTGATCAAATTGAACAACCTTCCAGCAGACTGAAATGTAATGACAATTTAGTACAGCACTCAGGCAGAACACTTCAGAAGAAAGCGAAAGACCTATTGCAGGATTTTTCATTTTGTCTGTTGCTGCAAAACTAATCTCGATAAAACGTTAGTTGTGTTGTGCCAATTACTTCTTGACGCTTCCAGAAGTGCAATACAACTCAAACATTCCATAGAATGTGATTATGCTATGTTTCCCAGAGACAGTTCGTCAATTCAATTACGATGATTTGATGGTATATTTCAAATATTACAATGAGCACTTGATACCCAAATAATCAAAACTTGTAGAAGGAAGTATCAATATGAGTGTAAGCAGAGTATCATTTATCATTTCCAAATAATAGTGTTTCATTTTCTATTTCGAGCACTCAGAACATCACACTGTTTATTCAATAGAAAACTCGTAGGATTAGGTATCAATATAAATATTAGCAAAGTATTAGTGGTGCTCTGCTCGATTGCATTCTAATTGCTAGTTATTCCCAAGTAAACGAGCCTCATTCCCTATTCCAAACACTGAAAGCATTACACTATGTTTGTCACAGGAGAAATTTGTAGGAGGCTGTATCAATATGAATATTAGCAGAGTATTATTAGTGCTTCACTCAATTGCATTCTGATTTCCAATTAATCCCAAATAATAGTGTCTTATTTTTGACTTGGAACACTAGTATTACACTATGTTTGTCCCAGGAGAAACTTGTGCAAGAAAATATCATTATAAGTATTAGAATGGTATCATCAGTGCTCTGCTCTATTTATTGCAATTCAATTCCCAATTATTTCCAAATAAAAGTGTTTCATTTCAAATTTCGAACACTCAGAACATCACACAGTTCATTCCATGGGAAATTCGTATCAATATAAATGTTAGCAGAGTATTATTAGTACTCTGTTTGATTGGATTCCAATTGCCAAATATTTCCGAATAATAGTGTCTCATTCTCTATTTCGAACACTGGAAACATTACACTATGTTTGTCACAGGAGAAATTTGTAGCAGGCAGTGTCAATATGAATGTTATCAGAGTATTATTAGTGCTTTACTCAATTGCATTCAAATTTCCAATTATTCCCAAATAATAATATTTCAATTTCTATTTCCAACATTTAAAACATTACACTGTCTGTTCCATAAGAAACTTGTTGGCGGAAGTATCAGTATTGATGTTTATAGTGTATTATCAGTGTTTTGCTGCATTTAATGCATTCTAATTTCCAATTATTCTCAAATAATAATACTTTATGCCTTACTTTGAACACTGAAACATGAAACAATGTTTGTCCCGGAAGGAACTTGTGAGAAGAATCATCAATATTTCCAAATAATAGTGTTTCATTTCCTATTTTGAAAATTGGGAACATCACACTGTTTGTTCCATGGCAAACTTGTAGGAGGAAGTATCAATACAAATATAAGCAAGAATCATTGGTGCTTTGCTCGATTGGTTGCATCGGATTCTTATTTCCAATAATTCCCAAATAATAGTGTTTCATTTTCTTTTTCGAACATTACAAACAGAACACCATGTTTGTCCCAGAAGATACTTGTAGGAATAAGTATTAATAAGAATGAAAGCAGAGTATTATAATTGCTTTGCCCTATTTATCACATGCTTATTTCCATTCATTCCCAAATAAAAGTGTTTCATTCTTTACTCCGAACACTGGAAACATTACACTCTGTTTGTCCCAGAAGAGACTTGTAGGGATAAGTATTGATAAGGATGTTAGCAGAGTATTATAAGTGCTTTGCCCTATTTATTACATGCTTATTTTCATTCATTCCCAAATAATAGTGTTTCATTCTTCATTCCGAACACTGGAAACATCACACTCTGTTTGTCCCAGAAGAGACTTGTAGGGATAAGTATTGATAAGGATGTTAGCAGAGTATTATAAGTGCTTTGCCCTATTTATTACACGCTTATTTCCATTCATGCCCAAATAATAGTGTTTCATGTCCTATTTCGGTCACTAGAAACATTACACTATGTTTGTCCCAGAGGAAATTTGTAGGAGTATCAATAAGACTGTTAACAAAGTATTTTTAGTGCTTTGCTTCATTTGTCACATTCTTATTTCCATTAATTTCCAAATAGAAGTGTTCAACTACCTATTTCGAGCACCATAAATATTTCACTATGTTTGTTCCAATAGAAGCTTATCCAAGTAAGTATTGATAATAGTATCAGCGGAGTATTTATAACATGCTCATTCCCAAATAACAGTGTTGCATTTTCTGATTCAAACACTAAAAACATTACACTATGTTTGTCCCAGGAGAAACTTGTGGAAGTGAGTATCAATAAAACTGTGAGCAGAGTATTTTTAATGCTTACATTCTTATTCCCATCAATTTACAAATGGAAGTGTTTCATTTTCTATTCCGAACACTAGAAACATTAAACTATGTTTGTCCCAGAAGAGACTTGTAGGGATAAGTATTGATAAGAATGTAAACAGAGTATTATAAGTGCTTTGCCCTATTTATTACATGCTTATTTCCATTCATTCCCAAATAAAAGTGTTTCATTCTTTATTCCGAACACTGGAAACATTACACTCTGTTTGTCCCAGAAGAGACTTGTAGGGATAAGTATTGATACGGATGTTAGCAGAGAATTATAAGTGCTTTGCCCTATTTATTACACGCTTATTTCCATTCATTCCCAAATAATAGTGTTTCATATCCTATTTCGGTCACACGAAACATTACACTATGTTTGTCCCGGAGGAAACTTGTAGAAGTATCAATAAGACTGTTAACAAAATATTTTTAGTGGTTTGCTCCATTTGTCACATTCTTATTTCCATTAATTTCCAAATAGAAGTGTTTAATTACCTATATCGAGCACCATAAATATTTCACTATGTTTGTTCCAATAGAAACTTATCCGTTTAAGTATTGATAATAATATCAGCGGAGTATTATTAGGGCTTCTCTCTATTTATAACATGCTCATTCCCAAATAATAGTGTTTCATTTTCTAATTCAAACACTAAAAACATCACACTATGTTTGTCCCAGGAGAAACTTGTAGAAGTGAGTAAATGAAACTGTTAGCAGAGTATTTATAGTGCCTACATTCTAATTCCCATCAATTTCCAGATGAAAGTGTTTCATTCTCTATTCTGAACACTGGAAACATTACACTATGTTTGTCCCAGAAGAGACTTATAGAGGTAAGTATTGATAAAAATGTTAGCAGAGTATTATAATTGCTTTTCCCTATTCATGACATGCTTATTTCCATTTAATTCCAGATAATAGTGTTTCATTTCCTATTTCGAAAACTAGAAACATAACACTATGCTTGTCCCAGCGGAAACTTGTGGAAGTATCGATAAGACTGTAAGCAAAGTATTTTTAGTGCTTTGCTCCACTTATAACATTCTTATTCCCATTAATTTCCAAATAAAAGTGTTTAATCATCTATTTCGAACACCATGAATATTTCACTATGTTTTTTTCGATAGAAACTTATACAAGTAAGTATCAATAATGATATCAGCAAAGTATTATTGGAGCTTTTTTCTATTCTCTTATTCCCATTCATATCCAAATAATAGTGTTTCGTTTTCTAATTCGAACACTAAAAACATTACACCATGTTTGTCCCAGGAAAAACTTGTAGAAGTATCAATGGAATTGTTAGCAGAGTATTTTTAGTGCCTACATTCTTATTCCCATCAATTTCCAAATAAAAATGTCCAATTTTTTATTCCGAGCACTATAAACATTACACTATGTTTGCCCCAGGAGAAACAAGTAGGGGTAAGTGATCATAGGAATGCTAGCGGAGCATTATCAGTACTTTGCTCTATTTATTACATACTTATTTCCATTCACTTCCAAATAATAGTGTTTCATTTTCTATCTCGAACACCAAAAACATAATAATATGTTTGTCTAATGAGAAACTTGTATGAATAAGTATTTATAAGAATATTAGCAGAGTATTATTAGTGCTTTGCTCCATTTATTTCATTCTTATTTTCTCTAATTCCAAAATAAAAGTGTTCAATTTTCTATTTCGAATACTAACAACATTACATCATGTAAGTATTAAATACATGCTTAGTTCTATTCATTTCCAAATAATAGTGTTTCATTTTCTATTCTAAACACTAGAAACATCACACTATGTTTGTCCTGGAAGAAACTTGTAGGGAAAATCATCAATAAAAGTGTACTACTGGTGCTTTGCTGTACTTATTGTATCCCAATTCCTGATTAATTCCAAATAATAGTGTTTTATCTACTATTACAAACACTAGAAACATTCCACTATGTTTTTCCCCGGAGAAACTTCAGTTCCATAGAGCCATTTTCATATCTTTCATAAATGGTGAGGTATCAGTAATAAAACAAAAATTCTGTAAAATTCAAAATTCACATAAACTGGACGTATATGAAAATATTCATAACGAGGATGATTAACTAGCATACCACTATAAATTTCATCTTAAAAGATTTCTTGCTCCTTGAGTATTATTGATTAATTAGAAGATGAATATTGAAATCATTGATTTCAGTTTTGGAGTCTTAGCTTCCAAATGAAGCTTCAGATTTTCGTTTTGTAAAAACTAATGGAGAGGGCTTACTGTCACACAACTTTTGGCTGTGATACATTCTTTGTCTCTTCCATAGTTTGACAGGTATCAGTAGTGAAACCCACAACGTTGGGCAAGTTGATGATCGTTTCAAATAATGAAGAGCTTTGTGCAGAGATCACTGAAAGTTTCACATGCTTCTATTTTGCCATAACAATATTAGATTCACGTAGTCGAGTGCAAATGCCTGGAATATTGTTTATACCAGTATTCCGATAGCTCTACACCTACTTCATTTCTGATCATATGTACATATATACAAATTGCTATCGATTGTATCAACCCGAGAATTATTGCTGGAATTCAGAATACATGATTATGCACCAATATTATTTGTCAGAGACGAATGGGATTTCCAATTGACACAAATCAAAATCCGAATATATTGGGGACGATATATGTGGGTGTGCTGAATGAATAAAATGTTTGATGGCCAATTATTTCAGATGTGTCGTTTGTATCTCAAAGTATATCCATGTGTTTATTAGTATCTACAAAATCTATATCTCAAATATGATTAGCTATTGGAAAACATATTTGTGAACTGTCTCGTCCGATATTCGTTCATCAGAAAATATTTGCATTTCGAGAATATGATACTTAAGAGTTTTTAGTAGCCTTTGGGGAATATTTTATAAATTTATGTGGTTGTTTGCATTCAGTTCTTCATCTCAACATGTCATATACATTCGCAGTAAAGCAAAAGACATAAAAATAATGGGATTTGTAGACTATTTAGTTTTCCATTCGTTACAATGTCGACTAGCGACAGTGAGGACATCTATTGTAGAATGATGAATGAAACTTATTTCAATGCATGACAGAATTCATCTCCTTTCAGTTCCGTTTTTTTGTACACAAACTTTCATTCAAATTGCTCACTGAGACTCAATTTTTTTGAAATTTAATTAGCCGCTTCGAATTATTTATACACAAGAGCTCATCACAAAGGTTAATTAATTTGAAAAAAGAAGTTAATTAATACTATTTGTCTTTAATTATACTGCAGCCTGCGATACTAGAATAGTTTTTCTCTAGTCGGGAACTTTTTAAATTCATTAAACTGTTTTCTGTACTGAAATAATTGGATTTGTTATCTTGGGAGCTGTATTTGCTAAGTGTATTATTCTTTGCAAAGTGATCTATTTGCTATAACTTCTATTAAAATTCTTACCCTAGCTGCGTTTTCCGGATATCGAATTCGTTGAAAGTAATCTCGATGATTTCGTCTGAGGAGGCGACGAAAGTGTAAAGCAAGCAGTCGATGTCTGGCGGATAGGCCTTGGGGAAGTCAGGAGATGAGAATGTTCCTCGGTCCTTCCCGAACGTTGTGGAATATACGAGACACTCGCAACCTGCAAAGACACAAATCAGGATCACTCACAGTCTACGAGACCTACAAAATGTTTTATTAACTTTTGATATTGAACTCAGTCGCGGAATTTGTCTCCCAAATTGTTTAATTCATGACATATTAGACTGCTGTTCCAAAGGACGACAATCATATACTAGCATAAAAAATAGAAGTTAATTGGAATATGGAACAAATAATTAACATCGTAATTACATTTTGATTAGATTATAATTCATGCGATTATCTGTAATTGAATGATTAGCGCAATGACTGAGTTCCAAATTGTTCTGAACAATACATAAAAATTACAACAGCAAAAGAAAATATAGAGGAAGTGAATTAATCGAAAAGTAGTGAGGAAACTTCTAACGATCGTCCATCACGCTGGCCGTAGAATTATTTTCTCGCGTAAAACTTTTGTGTAACATCGAAAGACTCGTTTTATGACCTGACTCGTGTGTTCTTGGGGAATTACTTTCGGCAATCAATTTAGAAGTCCCAGGTGCTAGTGAATAGATGTTCCATCTAAAATTTTAACTTCGACGAAGCTTGCTTGGATCAACACGTCGTGTCTTAAGACACGTCAATTCAGTAGGGGGAATAAGAAGAATGATGGCTTCAGCTAAGCTTTGTACTTTGATAATGAACCCACTAATTATAAATTGAGGAATACCAAACTGATTTTCATCTGAACTACCGGACAAAAAATGATAGTAGGTGGAACGGAGTTCCCATAGAAATCCAATATCGGAATCAAATGAGTTCCAATCGTGCTCAAATTTCAATGTGACTTTTAATCCAGCTGCAGTAAGATTGAATTGTTACAAAGAGTAATTTATTCATGAAAATTTCCATCAGCAGCGATACCAATTTAGATTATAACTCAATGATATTTGACGATAGTAAACTTCAATCAGTAGACTTCCAATTGACAGAAATAAATACTCCTCAAATCTATATTTGCCTTTTGATGTACAACACAATATTGGAAACATAGCATCGGATTCACACTTTCTGTTCGACTTCGAAGTGAAAACTTCTGAAAATGATACTCCACCGTTTCAACTATAAGACTTTTGAGAGTGGAAAAAAAGTGCGGCGAGAGATGAAACAGAGTGAGTTCAGGCGTCCTGAAGCTACGTGAGCTGCAAGTCTATAATCTAGCGACTGGACTACAGAATTACTGGTTGTGGATTCATCCTACCGTCAGACGCAGAAATACGTGATGTGATACACTGGACGAGCAAAAGAAATGTTGACAATGAACGTCGTCCAAACTGTGTTCAATAAACCCTTGTTCCAAAATGTATGATCATGCTAAAGACACATGCGGAGCACGTGATTCTCTCAAAGCTAGTAGTAGGACAAAGGGGACTCCAGGACGAAAAGTCAACAGAAGAGAAAGAAGTCAGTTCCTCGAGAATATCGTTCAAGAACAATGCACCTCTCGCTACGAATATATCGGCACGACACCACAAAAAAGACAATATTTAGCTTACCGACTGCGCCATATTTCTTCCGACCTATCTGAGAATGAGTTTCTGTACTACCCAACTCCACTTCAATATTTGCAGATGACTTATTATTCTGTTAAGCATACTCAATACTTTGTACTCATATTACTTGAAGATTATTAGGAGTCAACCATTTCACTCCTCGAGTAATTTTTTGTTTTGAACAATGAACTTCTACAAGAAGTTCTGATGTTCGCACATTTAAAGGTGGTTGGAGAACCACAGAAACGCGAAATTAGTGAACAACTGTCAGAAGTATTCTGGAATTTCAATTAAATATAAGTTATACTGTATATTGTGGAGTTCAAGCTTAAGGGTCTGACCTACTTTATTCCCGTTCTGATTAATCTGTCTACATCTAATATTATAATACTTGACTACCTATCTAATTATGTATGATGGGAAATAATATTTAGAACCATTAGGGAATCAAGTTACTTCAATTCAACTTGTACCTTAATTTTATGATAAGTAATAATTTTAGAGTAGTTTCAGGAAATTACTGGGTGGACGTAAATCCACGCTGCGACAAGTTTAACATAAGTTATCTCGTACCCGGAAAATGTTGAAATAGCGTGCTTTATACGTACGGCCTAGCTTTGCTAGGAAAACTAATGTCATTACCAAAAGTTTCCTTTGTCTGTTACAGAAAAATAAATAAGAACTTTATTGGGCTGAAGATATAATGAAGAACTCATTAGTGAAATATATCTCAGTTTCGAGGTTTTAGTGCACAATTTGTGACGAATTAGGCCCCAAAATCCGTCACTGTTGCACATCCCGGAGCCTTCTGCTACCGCAAACATTTTTTAGTCCATCACAATTTTATTCACTTCTTGCGCACCCTGTAAAATTCAAATTCAGTAACTCTGCATCAACATACAACATCACATACCGTTTATTCATCCGTGTTCAGCTGCTTCCAATACCGTTTACTATCTTTCACATGTGGACGAATAAGGTTGGGTTTTTGAAAACACCTGAAATTAAAAGAAGTTGAGATCGTGTGATCTGTATTCATGTCTTATGTCTCACCGTAATAAAGTCCGAATGTAATCCACTGTTGTCGTGTAAATATGTTGTATATTGTATATTGTATATTTTGTTGTTGTTTGACATTCTGCGCGACCGTTGACCATCCACAAACTAGATCCGACACTTGACAGTTTCTATATTATCGACCGATGTGAAAATTATTTAGGATAATTTTAATATTGAGAAAATAAAATCAGAAAAGGATGTATTCGACAGAAATGTATTATTAAAACGAAATTAGTATTTGAAAAATTACTTCTTCTTTTTTCTGTATTTCTTCTTTATATTATTGCTAGCGCTAATATGGATTTAATTTTTAAAACATGTTGAGTAAGGTTTCATTAAAATATGGGTATAAATAAGGCCTTCTCACCGACTTAAGTCACTTCTTTGTAAGTCAAGTCTTCTGAGCAGCCGTTCCAAGTACGCTACCAGTTCCGATACAGAGCGTCATCTTCAGAGTGTGTACCGTCCAAGTGAAGTTTTTGTGCTAAGTCCGTTAGCACAACTGTCCGACACAATCTGTGAGTTTTTTTTGTTTTTTCTAAGTCCGTAAAAGGACCTTAGAATATTTTTACTGTTTTGAACTTTGAATATTTTTGCTGTTTTGAACTTAGAATATTTTTGCTGTTTTTGAACTTAGAATATTTTTTGGATTATTTAAAGTAGAAGCACCGCTGAAGAAGTCCTCGTGATTTCGAAGCGTTTGATTATTTAACGTAGAAGCACCGCTGAAGATGTCTTCATGATTTCGAAGCGTTTGATTATTTAACGTAGAAGCACCGCTGAAGAAGTCTTCGTGATTTCGAAGCGTTTAATTATTTAACGTAGAAGCACCGTTGAAGGAGTCTTCGTGATTTCGAAGCGTTTGATTGATTTAACGCAGAAGCACTGCTGGAGGAGTCACCTGGTGACTTCACAGTATCGAACCGCCTTAACGTAGCATCACTGCGAGGGAGCAAGTTTGGTTCCACCCGCATAGAAAGTTTCTCATCATCTGCGACCGCTGGTGTCGAGTGTCATGTTCAGCCGTCCGTCACCGTCAGCCGATGTATCTCCGTGCAAGTGTTCTGTCAAATAATGTTCTATGTTCATCGTCATCGTTTGTGTGTAATAAATCTCATTGTGACACCTACCTCCTGATAATTATTTCTGACAACCCTAACCCTTCCCGTCTGAGCTATCCAGCCGTCCGTCATAGAAAAACTGCGTCACCGACCGTATTGGCGCCCGAGCACACCGTTAGCAGTTTTCAACAGCGACGTCAAAAGTAACAACTACGCCATCAGCGAGGGTATCGTTACAAATTAATCGAACAAATAAAACGTTCGGTTATTTTTATGTTGTTTACTTTTATCTTCTCACCGGACAATAAACGAACGATTCCTTGTGATTAGTTGTTGATTTAGTTTTCAACTACTTCTACCAAACCGATTCTTATGAAATTTTGCACGCACATTGAGTTCCCGTTAAAAAACAATTTGGTAACGAATGTCTGATGATACGTAGACAGTTGAACTCTCCAATAGTTTGAGCTCATCTGGTGACAAGTATCTGATGATGAGGTCAAGAGATGGACAGTAGAACTCTTACTACTAATCCCTAATGAAAGGACTTTGTATTGAGGAGCTTGATTGTTAAAAATTGACAGGTAAGAAACCGTGCACCAAAGAAGCAATGAGAGAGTTGGTGTGAATCAGGGATTTATGCAATGTTCTGAGCCAGGAATTGAACTAAAAAGTAGAAAACGAAAATTTTTTTCGTCATATTTCAAATAATCAGCTGTATCAAAAGTTGATATTCAAACGACTTGTAAGAAATTGTGCAATACTAGCAGTGCTGTCTTCTTGTGCCGGATACCAAGGGGTACTTTGTGTTGCTCTTTCAGCGGAATAAGTAACAATCTTAGACTTTTTATAGATCAAAATGAAAACGTTGGACGCATATCTTAACAAGCTGTTTTGACTGAATTAAACAGTCATCATATAGGTTTTCCATTCAAACAAAACATCTTTATAGCGACAGAAGATTGCTGCGGAACAACAAAAATCATGAACAAAGAGATAAAATAAACGCATTGGTGGAACTAAATAGTAATAGAAGCAATTATAAAGAAGAATTAGAAAAATAAGAGATATATAGATACGAGAAATGAAGGTTATGAAGCGTGAATAAAAAAGGCAAAGAATATGGTAGAAGAGGCAAAAAAGAACTAATGGGAAAAATTTGGAGAATTGATGGAAACAGCGTATAAGGACAATAAAAAAAATTTCTTCGGGATGATTAAGGAAGCCAATAAAGAAAGGAAACAAATTGACATTGAAAATAAATTTGGAAAACTGAGGACAAAAGAGGATGAGACATTGGAAACGTGCTATTAGAAGGAGAAGAGATAAGAGGTAAGAAAGGCATAGACGTAAAAGAAAATTCATATCACAGCAAGAGGAGGAAATAACATTAGATGAAATAAAAGAAGCACTCAAGAAAAATAAACCAGGACATGATTAGATAACAATGGAAATGCTTCAAACAACAATTGATACAAGGATAGAAAGGTTGAAGGTAATATTCAATAAGGTAGTGAGCACAGAGATTGTACCGAAAGACTGGCAAATAAGTATAATATGCCCCATATATAAACAGAAAGGTGACATAAAGGATTGCAAAAATCACCGAGGTAAAACACTCCTAAGTACAGCAGCTAAAGTGTTTGCAAGAATATTAGAGAAGAAACTCAGGATCCAAATAGGAAAACGGCTTCAAACCTAACAGAGAAGTTAACGATGCAATAAGTGTAATGAGAAAAGTGAGCGAGAAAACGATAAAAATAGGAGACAAGGTACACCTGTGATTAATAGACCTAGAAAAGGCCTTCAACAGAATAGATAGAAAAGACATACGGAAGACACCAAAAGAAAGAGTACAAACAAAGCTTTTACAAGAAGACTAAAAACTATATGTTTTCGAAACTGTAAAAGGAGTAAGGCAGGGCTGCATATTATACCCGTTACTCTTTTAAATAGTGATCGACAAAGCGGTAAAAGAAGTAAAACAGAAAGCGAAGGAATATGTAATAGGAAAGTGGAAAATGGGAAGCATAGAAGTAACAGAGATAAAGGATTGCAGACGACATGATGGTAATAGAAGAAGACAAAGACAGAGTGAACAAGAATGTAGAATTATTTAGAAGACACCTAGAAAAAATAAACTTGAAGATAAACCGCAATAAAACCAAGTCGATGGTCATAAGCTGATACGAGGAAAAAAAGGAAAAGCTCTAGAACAATTCAAGAAGCTCAAGTACCTAGAAATAATACGGACCTATGACGGAAAACAAGATAAAGAAATAAGGGAAAGAGCAGGAGCCACATGTAGACTATTCAACGCGTTGAAGAGCACCATACTAACAAATGAAGAAATACCAAAAGAAATCAAAACCTGAGTATACAAAAGAGTACCTGTGCCTAACAAAAACCTGGACAACAACAGAAAAACAACGCAGTGAATTGAACAGCACAGAAATGTGATCTCTGAGAAAAATAAAATAGGAAATAAGGAATGTAAAACAGATAGCAATTATGATAGAGAAAAGGCAATTTAGATAAACAAAGAATGGGAGAAAGAATAACAACAAGAAAAGTATACGAAGCAAGAACAGCAAGAACAAAGCAAATATAATTTGGAAAGAAGAAGTGAAGAAAGCACTGGAAAAGAGGGGATGTAAGAACAAGAAAAGTTACAAACGTCAGCATAACACCTTGAAAGGTAGATAGGATCCAGGATTAGGTATGTAAATAGTATATAGGTTTTTATACGTACTACGTTCTTATTCTATTCTTTAAAAAGTAGAATCTCAGAAAGGTACAGGTCTGTGCCTCAATTATTTCCTAGTTTCTGGTACAGCTGATGATTTAAAATACAACCGTTCAACTGAAAAGTTTTTCTACCAATTCTTTTTTGATTATCAGGGGGTGTTTGAAATTGAGGGTATATAGGACCACACATTTCAAAGTGTTCGAACAGTTCTTTCTCCGGTATTTTCAATCTAGAGCCTGTCGTTTTTTCCTGTTGTTTAATGTATTCAAAGCATGCATGATTAGTCTGCGAAAAATAAATCACGATGCGGACGAAAAAGGTTTCTATTTTTTGTCAGATTCAATTACAGAAGCCTGTATTGTTCCCTTTTGTGTTTGTTCTGTGTTTTTATTTTATATATTTGCCATGAATTCCAACAATGAGTTTCCTCTATTCATCCATAGAACTTTTTCAATAAAATGAAATATTAATATCAATCCTGGATAAGATAATCACATACGTTACAAAGTTATGATATCACATGACACAATTTAACTCCCGTTGTATCATGAATGACAAAAACCACATTGCAGTGGCAAAAGCAGCTCACTTGTAGAATTGCCCTCTCGTGGAAATAAAATCGTATGCAGCGAGTGGATACTCCAAAGCTGCTGTACAATTTGTCGGGAAAAGTGGTAGCAGCTCTTTTACAGGAGAGTGGGTAAATGAGATGGTTGGGTATTATTGGCTTAAGAGTATAAATCTTCTCAACTCCGACGCAATAGAATCTGAATAATTTAATTCATTGATTTATTCACTATTTGTTACACCAACACGGAAATTACGGCGCGAATACAAGCTGGGAATGTCAGAAAAGCAAGAAAGATTGAGATAAATTATATTCATCATTGTCTGGAGAGTTGACTGCATGCACCAAATAAATGGAAGATATTTTGATATCACTATTGTTCACAGGTAATTTAAGCCGTACTGTTCCTGATATATAGGTGTGGCTTTTTATTACTTTCATCACACCTCCTCATTCTCCAACAAAAGAACAAGACCAGTTTTATATTTCACTCGGTTGGTCATGCACCATTGTTCATGATCACAGTTCTCTGGATTTTACGTCGACCATGAAATGCAGACCAGTGAATACGATAAAAATTCATTGTTTACCATAAAATGATGTCTCTTCAACCGAAGGTCTCTTTATTCATTGATATAATCATCTTTTGATATCATGTCACCTGGCTGAATCGTGTATATATATATATATATATATGAGACTTCAGACTTGTAATCTATCAAGTAAGTGTTTGGAATGATCTAATAGAGTTTGAAGTGAATAAATATATATTAAAGTTCTATTATCAAAGATGAATTTTCAGTTAATCAAATATATAGCTTCGTGAATGTGACCATGTAATATTCGATTGTTGAAATTCGAATGATGGATTGAAAAATCAAAGATAAATCATTTAATTAGAGCTCTACTGAATTCCAAGGATGATCAATTAAATTTCCTGTCAAATATTCAACAACAAATCATCTGTTAACAAAAAACAACTGCTTTCCTCGGACATACCAACTTTGCTAAACATCACCATTGTTTTGTTCGCTAACGTCCGCAGCAGCTTCGTGGAATAATATTCGCTGTGTCTCTCACAAGAGTTACGAGTTCTCTCAGTGGTAACTTGGAAAAAAAATAGATGCATCATCTACGGAAACGAGTTAAACCTCAACTTCTGACAAACTATGACCACATATATTCAGCTCTGCTGCATTATGTATTGTGATAATCAATTTGAAATGTGTTTCATATATTTCTCCATCCAAGACTTGAGCTATGTACAACAAAAGTGGAACACGTACAGAATTCCCTTGTTTTCCAGCAGCTCTAGCTCTGTCAAGATTTTATTATACCACATGATTGATATAAATGAAGCGGAGATAAATCCGAGAATATATGGTCTGCTGTGATAAATGTTGTAATCATTCACAGCGAAGGTTCATTATTTCAATTTAGATCGAACGAATTGGATTTGGGTGCCAACATTAAGTAATGATAAGTATATATAAAGTAACAATAGCAAATAGCAAAAAGCGTTCAAAAAATCGGTAATTAAAAACATTGGACAAAACTGTCAACAGATTTGCAATTTAATTAAAAACAAAACCAAATCGCATTTTGGCATTTAGCATTTCAGTTGCGTTGCACTTTTTGCTTTGAGTTAATTTTGGTCGGTACTAGCCACTGGCTGGCATTCGCGATATATCACATTTTGATGTTTGCACAAAGCGAGGACGTCATCGTACGCCGGCCGGTGCGGTGCAATTACTCCGGACGCGATTTGCATATATCGTTCAATTGTCGAACGTTGAATACCATCCATAAACGCTTGTGTAGTGTGCTATGCTTCCAGGTCCACTTGTCAGTTACTAGGTGCTATGTTTTGATGTATGCACGCGTCACTGACAAGCGAACATCGGACGAACCCTCCGGATGACGAAATATATTATTTATACATTCATATTTCGTGTATTCATTCATTCATTCTTTGTGTCATTTTACGTATTCATCCGGAAATGTTCTTTACAGAGTCGGGTAAGTTGTATTAACAACTCTGTCACAAGTTCTCTGGCCCTACCGACTGCGCCACTTACGCAGATTTGAGAAAATATCCAAATGAAATTGTACTGTGAAGAATATTTTTGTAGTTTCTGAGCAGATAAATTATGTACGCCTCTGCATGCTCTAAATCCGTAGATTAATATCGCTGGTCCATTCGTCGTCCATGGCATTTCGACAGACAAAAAATGGACGGCGTCACGTCACAGCTTATTGCTAGACCAGGCAACAACGGACTCAAACAAGGAGTTATGAACCAAATCCTGCTGTGCTACTCGTTGGGTTATTGTCACCCAAAGCAAATAGGATTTTGTTAAAAAGCCTATCCACTCGTCGAAAAACGAAATAAAAACGTTTTTACAATAAGCACACTGGACAAGTAAAAACAATTATATTTCTTTTTGTGTTCGATTGTACATACTTTTTGATTTAATAAAAATAAATTTCAATCTCAGGCTGCAGTCTCGTCAAAAATCCTGCATCACGCGGCAGGAGAGTAATAATTGCCAGGACATTGCGCGATTTAATTAACTGCTATCGCACGCGCGCTAAACTTCATGGAAATTCAAAGAGTACGTCGTTTACGTCTAGACCCGAGGAAAATAAATTTCAATTAAAGCTCAAACCTCATTTAACAAAAGTATACTTGACGTTTATCTATATTTAACAGCGTCAGCGTCAAGTCAAACTATTTACGCAAGGAATATGTGCGCTAGATTTTACCTCGCTAAATTGAATTGTTCAAATATTGAAATGTCATTTTGTGTGAATAAAATTGATATCACTCACAACTGGATTTGCTGCGTTGGGAATCATATTTGGAATGAACAATAATTCCTTTATCAATTCTTTTCATTCCAATGTCTTTTTCCCCGTCATTTAATGAGACCAGGATGATATGTGATAGAGTGGAACACGTACAGTAAAATTCATAACATATCAAGACCAAAAAATAATCTAAATGTCTGAAAATTTGAATCCTGCCTCTATTCCTTCTACTCAATCTATTTTTTTCTTATCACATGATACTGATATGGAGTGGAACACGTACAAAAAAAATCATAGCAAACTACGATCATAGGATAATCAATCGACTATATGTTTGGAATGTACAACGATTTATTCTTCTGTTTCTTCTATTTCAATAATGTTTTCTCCCGCCGTTTGATAAGACCAGGATGATATGTGTTACAGTGGAACACGTACAGCAAATTCCATAACATATTAGGACCATAAAGTAATTGATTACTAAAAATGAATTGTCAAGAAGTTCAAGATGAAAAATGATTCCTGCCTTTATTCCTTCTACTCCAATCTATTTCCTTTTTCTTCATCTGATGAGTTCAAAATAATATATGTTAAGTGGATCACGTACGAAAAAACTCCAGCAAACTACAATCATAGAATAATCAATCGACTATGTTTTTCAAATGTACAATGAATCCTTCTTCTGTTCCTTCTATTTCAATGACTTTTTCTCCAGCCATTGGATAAGACCAAGATGATATGTGTTAGTGTGGAACATGTACAGCAAATTTCATAACATATTAAGACCATCAAATAATTAATTACTCAAAATAAATTGTCAAGAAGTTTGGAATAAACAATGTTTCCTGCCTGTATTCCTTCTACTCCAATCTATTTTTTTCATCCATCTAATGAGACTGAGATAATATATGTTGCAGTGGAACACGTACAAAAAAATTCATAGCAAACTACGATCAAAGGATGATCAATCGTTTGGAATCAATAAGTGTTTAAAATATACAATGATTCTTTCTTCTGTTCTTTCTTTTCCAATGTGTTTTCTTCCTGTCATTTGATAAAACCGCCTCTATTCCTCCTACTTCAATGTATTTTTATTCCATTATCTAGCGGGACTGGGTTGATCAGTGTTGAGGTGGAGCACGTACAGTAAAATGAATAGCATATTACGACCATAAAATAATAAGATTTTGGAAGACTTAAAAGTTATGTGTTAGGAAATACGTCAATCATGAGTTCTTATAACAATCAATACCCCTATACAGCAGCAGGATCACATACTCTTGCGTGAATAAATTTCCTTTTATTATCAGTAAACTTCTTATACATTATTGGAAAGTGTCGAAAGCAACTGAATTGGTCAATAATGCATTCACATTTTAATTCAGCGGCATCCAATAAGCAATTGGTGGCAGCCCTGGATTTATTAATAGGCCGTGTAAGACGGGGCCTAAGGGTGAAGACTTTAGAGGGCAGCATAGTCCAGAGCTGCTTTGCTAAACAGTTAGAATTGTGTGCGAATATAAACGTGGAACAAGACAGTTTTTGATATATTTAGGACTTCATGACTAATTCATTCGTTAATTCCACACTTCAATATTTTCTGAGGAAAGAGGAGGGGGAGGGAGACAAATAAAGTGACCTATACCTATGAGAACCCATGTTTCGTGTGATACGAATTGACACAAAGCTCTACAAAATGCTGATAGATCATCTACCACCGACAATACAAGACAATTAATTGTCGTATATGAAAAATAAAACTGTAAAACTCACGGAAAAGATTTCCCGAATGTAATTTACCTACAAACTGCAAGACAGCATTCCGCGAATAATTTGCAGGCGAAAGAAAAAATTGGACACGTAGCAGGTATAAGAGAATTTGTCATTGTTGTGCGGAATTTCGCGAATTAGATTACGCAAGTCCAATTTCTGTTAATGGATGAGCACGGTATTCCGTAGAATGTCCCAGCGTCAGTAGGCTTGAAAATACCTCCGCTTGAAGAAGTTCACAGTTGTTTTATAAATGGAATCTGAAGGAATATCTACGTAAGCTAGTTCCCAACCAAAGACAACAACTTTTGATTAAGATTGCTTTGGAAGTTTTCTGTTTTAACCCAAAAATGAACTGTCTCCCTGAAGTGCATTGTTCCAAGTTTGGTAATTTGAAAATATGAATATGAGAAATATTGGGAGCAAAAGTAATTGGAGTCGTAACTTGTATACATATTATTATTTTTATGTTATAAACTAACCATGTTTTAGTGGAGAAGGAGAGTAATAATTATGAGTGAACAAAACTATTTGATTTCCAAATTCTGATTTCCTAACTTTCATCTTTATCATTGTACGTTTTCTCTTGTTCCTGAAGTCAACTCGGTGCTTAGCGGAACGATGTACAGCAAATATTTGAACGCTGACTGCTAAAATTTTAATGCATTGGATTTTTGTACAAATATTAATTCAGATTCTGCAGTGTACTACGAGAAATCCTGAATGGTAGATGAATTTTCAATGATGTTTCTTCACTCGGAATTGAAAATTTGTCATGAATGCATCTATAGTCAATGAAAACCACCCAAATATCATAAAAACTTTGCAAATTCATACCCGAAGCTGTAGAAATAAAAACTTCTCATCCAGTCGGTCTGAAATGTTGCAATTAAGACAATTATTTTCATGCATACCACAAAATGAAACATGAGCGGTATAATGGAATCATAACCGTCACCATTATTACAGTTGAAAATGAGTGGTGAACCGCGGCAAATATATGCGGTATACATAACACGGGCATTTTGCCAGCAATGCTGTATAAAACGCATGAAATTTTATATTGAAGCAATAAAGGAAAAACAAGAACATAAAAAATATTTAAAGTCCTGATATGAAATTTGTTTTCCATTACCTTTTTTTGATTACATCCTCCTGTGTGTGCAATTTGTTACTGCGAATATGAATGTTAATAAATATTTCAAATTAACTACCGTCTTATCGATTCCTTCATCAAGCATGCCCTTGTCAATTCCCCAACGAATTAATCGACGACATGAATATTCATAATTCCTGACAAGATTCATAGAATGCTGAATGGTCAATATTGTCCGAGGTTACGTCTATTCCTTAATTGAATTCGAACATTCACAACGTCTTGATTTGATTTATCATATGAACACTAGCTTTTTCCAATCAGACAAACGTCAATCATACTTGTTAATATTATCATCCATCAGTATTGTGGATATAAATGATAACGGTATTTTTCGTGATATCAATTTATATGAGTCTTTTTGATACGAGATATGTCAAGAGCATGAGCTTTTGCTGATACTCACATCAGTACAAAGTTGAAAAGAAATTTCCGCCCCTATTAATTTTGATAAATCCCGACTCCGGCCACCCACGGAACATTTCATCGATAAAATCCGCTAATGGCCGGTCAGGAGTGCAACTACGAGAACATGTCTATTTTCATCAACACTACCAACCAAAGTTGGAGTAGTCAGCAGCGTACAGTATTAAATCTCTTTGAGGGGCTAGAACCAAATTTATTAGAGGTATAAGAGACATACCTGTCCAAATGATATTCAGATCATGGAATTTGTTCGGGTACCAGATACTGCCCTGAGCACAAAAGCAATCGTTTAGTCTAAAGCCATCGTCACAATTTGAAAAACCACAAAAAAATTATCACGAAACGAATGCCAGTGAATTTGATTACTGCAATATATCAAATATGAAATTATAATTGAATAGGTTTCATCGTTAAAAGGCCCATCATTGTGCTGGATTATTCGGAACAAAATAAATATGACAAAAGTGCTCCGGTAGAAGTACGCTTGGAGTTGGAATCAAATGAAAATTTCCTAGATAACACCACCGTCTACTGTTTGATTATCCACGATCGTATTGCTGATTATGATACAATGGGTGATTCAGTTAAGAAGCTTGTCTAGTGAGGCAAACAGTTAAGTTATGCACTGAACTTCATTGTAGATTTGTAGGGTGTCACGAGTAATTTTACTGATTTTATTGCAAGAAACACTGCAGTGTTGACGCAAGGCGGCGAAAAATACAGCAATAACGTCCTGAGAATATTCTCTAGTTGTCCTGTGAATGCCCTGGATATTCGAAATATACATGGTATATTCCAACAGCCCATAAATCTTCTGGGAGTATCCTATTTTGCTTATTCTTGAAATATTCATAATTAATATACATAGCATACTTCTATATACTATGGATCATCTGAGAATAGTCTGTCTAAATTATTCCTATAATATTTGATACAAATATTCAAAGATTATCACATTTTGTACATTCTTAGTAAGATATATGATAGATATTCATGTTAAATTCAATTTTGCTTTGCTTTATGAACCTTATTCATAACTGAGATTGTTGTTCTTGAGGCCAATGGAGACTTTTATGATTGTGTCATCACAGGTTAGGATGAAAGAGATGAACGACTTCAATTGTAACCAAAACAAGAATTTAGATTCCAACAAACAGATCACAATTATCGTAAAATTTTATAAGAAAAATTATATCTAAGTTTTATTTTCGTACTCTATGTACATTTCTCGTCGAACAAAACAAAAAAAATGAAATGAATTAAACATTTTTGTCTAGTGAATTATTGGGACCATATAAAAATACTCAAATTTTTTTATGCTGCCAAAATCTTTTGTCTACATTTTTATTCTTTCATTTCTGCAAAAACTTTATTTCTTCATTCAAAATAATTTGAGACAGTAGAATTTCACATCTATCTTATTCAAATATGCATGTTTTTATTACTTGATCATTGGAATATGGCTTAAATAATTGATTGAATATTAGCCTAAATCATTGACACATAAAATTTTCAAATGAATTTCTGTATCAGTGTAGTTTGAGACATGACTACATGGAAGTATTTCGAAAATACGAATCAAAAAAGCCTCGTAATAATTTAGAAATATGTTTTTTGAGTTTGGAAATTTTCCGTGACGTCCAAAGGTCTATTGACACTCAAACGGTGGTCTTATTCATCATCAAACATTTTTAGAATATACGTGGCGTTGTTGTCTGGCTTCTTGAGCATCATCTAAATTATTTTTGAAGTTTTTAGTTAGATCACAAGCTAGATAAATTATACATTCAACAAATTCACTTGTCAAAATCATGCTTCTTTCGAAAAAACAATATCCAGTACTTTGAAACTAAGTTTTCTCTTCTTGCGCATGCCTGTAAAACTCGAAGGTCTGTCAGAATGTTTCTGAATATTCGAAAAATAGGAATGATATATGTCAACTCTTCCCATACATTTTCATTGATTTACAAGTACATCAAATTATAACGCAACATGATTTTTTGATGAGTAAGATAAAACTTTCTAGGTATTTTACACCTATGAAGCCCACTGTTTGAGAAACATAATGAACCTACGGACGTCATCATAACATCTTATAAGTATTGAATCGACCTTCCATTAGAACAATATTCAATATAATTTTTATTACTTATACCTTTTATTCATCCAATATTTTAATATTTTCATTAGAGTATATCAAATTTTGATAGTGGTGGAGTATCTACGCCATTCACGCAGTAAAAGGAGATAAATGAATAATAATAAATGAATGTATAATATTTTCAGACACTACATTCAAGACGTGATATTTTTAAAATGTTTTGGAATGTATGGAAAATTTTTGTTGAATCTTGACCTGTAGAAGATGCACAAAGCTCTACCGATTTTAGTGAAGGTTTTACAGCTGCGTTATAAAGATGTGATTCACCGTGTCGTATTTATCATGGCCACATGGTATCAGATATTTCTTTGTTTGTGTGAGTATTGGTTCTGAAAAATGTGAGTATTCTATGTTATTTTCATTTTAGCTATTGATTAAACAAAAAATTAAGATTTCTAAACTGAACATTTATATTATTATTTCCTTCTCTTGAATCAATACTTATTCATTTCACTAAGTGTTTGTATGAAACCCTGTGAATATACAGAATAAATGTGTTTCCAGGTATCCGATGGCTCAAATTAAAGAGGAAAATGTCGACAAATTAATAAGAAGAGTGATGACAAGAATTCTTGCGAATTAATTAGCCACTGAATATAGTTGGCAGGGCTAAAAAGAGAACAAAAAATTCAAGAAATTCAAATTTACTACTGCAATTATTGGTAAAGCATTGTTTTATCATAATTAATATTATCTGTTTCAAATGATTTCTCATTTAGGAATCTGCCAAGAAGAGTCATACCGCCAGGAACGTCACAGAGAAACAAATTGAATTTAAAATTTCCAAACGGCTGAGCAAGGCTCCTGAACATATGAAAATTAGAAATCAATAGATTATATAATGTATATCTACATTTGTATCTTGTTACTATCGCAAATATGGTTTTATTTTTTTCATACTATATATATTTCTTTAACTATGGAAGTTGATGTATTTTTGAATTTTTGTGAGTTTTATGAGTGTGATTTTTTTTCTCAATTGTACTTATATAAGAATAAATATTTCTTAATATTTGAATTTCTTGTCACAGATATGATTCTATTTCCCAAAAAAATATAGCTTCAATATGGTCATAAGCCAGCCCAGAATATTCCAAGAATATGATTTCAATTATCCCTATAATATTCTTAGCATATATTGAACATTTACTTTATAGATTATTCCAGGAGTATAACATCATATATTCATAGCATATTTCAGGATGGTTCCTGGGATATTTATAGGATATGAAATATCGGGACATGGAAATATTCTATCAATATACTCGGACAAGCCTAACCTGTCGCTTGAGAATTTATCTTCTGGAGATAGAAATAGCCTGACCTAACTGTATCTGTCTCTCTCTTACTAATGCTATGAAAGAAACAGTTGTTGCATGACGTTTGTCTTTCCAAGCTAAGACATACTCTATTGCTGTTGTCCTCTTTAATTTCTATTTACCGCCTTGTACCAGTAAGAAACGTATGTCTGAGTGAAAATATTTTGTTCATTCGCTTCCATGAGCGCACTTAGTAATTTTGTTTGGCTAATCAATAAGGTTTGAGCCACGCGAAGATTGAATATAACTGAATTAAACGCTTCTTTCTTTTCACTTGTTGATTTAAGACATTATGTACATTTCGTATGTAAAGCAAACATTATCGGAGTACAGATTTTTTTCTTAAAAATTATTTATATTTGGTAGACTGTTTTATCGTGGTTATTGATTATTTATATCATTAATTCAACCACGACAAATCATAAATCCATTCTATAAAATGTTCTAACTTTGATAAACAATACATAGATAAACGAAAAGAAATATATAAATGCTTTCAAGAACACAACATGTACCATGTTAAATGCAAAGAATCTATTCAAGTCTGCGTTACCTTATAATTTTCAAGAAACAGGACTCAAATTTTAGATTATTAATCCTAATCTTCATCAAGATTATAATATGTGAGGAAAATAATTTGAATGCTTTAGAGGTAATCCAAATGGAAATCGAGAAGTTGTAATAGATCAAAGCGACGTATCACCTTTAATTATAGATTTAGAGGATTCCAGTGATGATACCGATGACCCCGATAGTTGCTGGTGATTGTAACGGTAATGATATGTTGTCAATAACATTATAAATCATTAATTACGATAACAAATATATTTTATGACAATTCTTGCTTTTATCTTTTGATTTTTATTATATTTTATTATTATTTTAATTATATATATGTACATATTCAATAAATAAAGTATTCTCTAATAAATTTAAAACATTTGAGAATAAAATGCGTACGCCGCTGACGACGTCAGTTTCCTATCTTAGCCGATCTTGAATCATACGATTACCGAACTTATCCGATGGGACTCATTTGACTTGTCCGAGTATATCCCACAAATATATACCGATAAACATAGGATATTCCAACAATAGCTGAATATTCGGAAGAAATATTCTCTGCTTATTCTTGGAATATTTCTTTGCTATCTGCGTATATACTTGAAAAATTTTTCTTTCGGAAGAAACAGAACAAATCGCGTTAGAGAGAATTACAGTCATTATAATCTACATAAAGTACAGTTGTAAGAGTCAGCAAATTCACAGTTTGCTGAACTCTTACAAAATTGAGGAATGTGCCTTTCTTGCAAGTTAGCAATAGAGGTATATGAACTATTTGCCAATACGATTGATGTCAATATTGTGCTGGATTATTAAAACAAGAAAATAAATATCAGAAGTGCCCTGATAGAGGTACGACTAGAGTTTAGAGCCTATGAACATTTCCCAGACAACACCGCCTACTATTTGATTATCCACGATCGTATTGTTGAATATGATGACTAAGTTGTTGATAAGGGTTTCACGGATAATTTCAGTGACTCTATTTCAAAAAAGTTTGAAGTGTTGACGTGAGACGGCGAAAAAATATAGCATCATATATTTGCAAGACAGTAGATCCAACAATCTAAAAAAAAAACATAGAAGCTTTGAATGGCACGTCGGCGGTCTTTCTAGTTGGCAATGAAAAATGTGCAATTGTATTGAGTCTTTCGTCCAACCGCTATCATGGTAACACACGACATGAAAGAATGAGATTCATTAATCAAGTGCACTCAATTTTATTTAGTTTTTGAGCGTTGTCGAGCAACGATGTGCGAGTTTTTTGTTCTCCGACACGTAATTGGTTGCCTGCTCCATTCGTTGTGGCTTAGGTGGAGATGCCACCGTTTCTACATGCTGCACAAATTACAAAAAAGAGAACCTTAGTTTTATTGCAAACTATTATAAGAGATTTTTAACTGTACAGGAACTTTATTAATTTATGCGGCTACTTATGTATAAGATGAAACATGAAGAATATATTGGTTGGAAATTTTAGACAGCTTCAAATGGAAATCAATACTAATAACTACATTCATTCAGCATTTTTGAATTATTGGCCTGCAGAATGATGTGAAATAATTAATGATGAACTCACAATGACAAATATTTATTCCAATGACAAAATGCTATTGGAATCATTTCCTCGCCTGATATGTTCCACGTTTGACATAATGCAGTTATGAAATACAAACTAATTCGTTATCCATTTTATGTTATAAGTGGATAAAAATTTCGAATATATTATGTGCCGAGTACTGAAAACAACAGGCTGCTGACGTCTTGAAATGCCCTCAACAAGTTATTTAAAGATAATCGATATCTCAGCTAGCCCCGGAAGATTGGTGTGACAGACTTAGACCCGGTATTATCGTTGTATTTCAACCAGAAAACTGCTATTGAAAGCCAGCAAATTGCATTTTGCAGAACCATAAGAAAAATTTTCATTAAATAACTTCAACTTTGGAAAAGAAGAAGAAATTAAAAGACCTATCCTGTGACTGTCTTTCATTCTGACTTGCTGAAATTGAATTAGTGTTTAATAAGTTGAGAATGGAAAAACTAATCTCATAAAGTTGATAAGCAATGCCTAATATAATCGTTATAGCCGAGGAATTTGCCGCTAATAAAGGCAGTGATTAATTCTGATTGAAATTGTTGACTACGAGATATTAATCAAATAACTAACGATGAAGTATGCGGAATGTTCAAACAATGGCGAAGATTTCCCATATATCAGATTAATATTAATTATCCTAAAATGTCTTTGCAGCACTAACTTAGTATACTGGAATATGTAAATCACGGGATACACAACATGAGTTTGGAAGTAATCAGGAAGGTAGCAAGCAGAGAAGCTAACAGATTTTATAATCGATACACCTGAATAATATACTTGCGTCTTCTGTGTATCCTACCAAGAAATGAAAATATACACACACTTAAAACCCCATCGTTATTTGTCGTTATTATTGTTGTTGTTGTTATATTTCATGAAAAAGTGTATATGTATCAATCAGTCATGTAAAAGAACAAATACATCAATCGTGCGCTTCTACAACAATAATAAAATATAAGATTGAGACCCCGACACAACAGTAGGATCCGAATACTGTCCCGTCAAGGGAGACTCTTTCAACATATTTGAAAATCTTATCGGTATTCTTTTTCATCACACTGTAGTACCAAATAGAATGATTAGAGTTCGCAACAAAAGTCTGCAAGTAAACTATCCATTCAATAAATAATAGCCCATCATAAATATAAATTGAGAAAATAATACACCATTTATTTTCTCCGCCTTTCGACCTTTTGTTCCAAGAAAAGCATACAGAATCGATTATCTACAACAATTTGCATTCAAAGTTTGCTCTGGAAAATATTTGAACTCATTTTACATTCGTCGTAGGAAATAGCATTTGATGCAAAAACATAAACAAACATGCAGCGAACCTATTATTTATCATCGTCGCGTGATAAATTCATAACACTTGGTACTGACTATTAATCTTCAAAGAATGTGAAAAATTCATGGATGGTTCCAGAAAATTGCATATGAATACGTTCTTGTCATATGCATTTAAGGGGGCACAACACAACAAACGTAAAAAATATATAAGAAAATTGAATTACAAACAGCCGGCAGTTATGGACACCTAAGACCAAGTGACATGTTAAAAAATGCGCGTACACCCATAACACCAATTTGCAAAACAGCAACAAGTAAAAAACTGTCAGTTCTAGAAGTCAACCAATAAACAACGATCACATAAAGATACAAAGGAATAGAATATAGATGGCTACAGCGACGAGAAATTGTTGTGGTCTCTTCCATTTCATTTGAAGGAATATATTTTATAAGTGTGTCCAATAGAAAATTCACTTGACATAGTGGTTAGGCTTCAATTCATCCCATAATTGATATGGTATTAGCAATAGGCAATGAAAAGAAGCTATTATAAGATATGTTATCCGATAATTTGTAGCTAAGCCTGTGACTTATAGCCCCAAATAAGATCCGCATTAAATTTAATAAACATAGTTTGTGCGCAAACTTTTTCAACTTATGTAATATATTCTTGAAGATAAATCATTGCCTTGCCTTGGTTTTACTGATAGCAAAAACTTTTGTTTATGTTTAAATTTTATGTGCATACAAATATGAGGGTATTTTGTACTTGGTGAACAAAAACAAAGTTAGTTGAATTCATAAAAGGGTGCATATTCAAAACAATTGTAAATGTTGGATCTATATATACGTCATTTGATCAATCTATAAAAAAACATTAGTATTCTTTGGTGTCTTTTTACGGTGACCCAAAAAAGATTATTGTAACATGCTCACATTGTGTTTGTACAGAGTGCACTGAAATTCCTAATTTAAATGCAAATGTGGACACCAGCCAAAAAACCGACGCATCATATTTTTTTCAGAAAATAAAATGTTAAATAAAAACGTTGGTACGACTTTGTACACGAGTTTTGGATTTATCAAGCCGTGAAATTTGTAGCTCCCGTCATGATAGATGAAAAGAATATTCAAAAACATATTCAATTAAACTCCCAAAGCAATTAATTGAAGATACCTACAACTACACAAAAACTGATAATTGGAGAATATCGGTAGAAAAAAACCTTTTCCCTAGAAAATCAATATAAGTTCTTCCAAACGTTTCGCTTGATATTAATTAGACAACAGAGATTAACAGGCAAGGATAAAATGTAGGATATGTGTGTGACGTATCGACCAACAAATTTTGCAAACAGATTTGATTTGTAAAAATACATAAATCTCCTCGAACACCTTCCGTACAATAAACTTCAAAATTGTTTTCTCCAACAAAATTTATGAAGAAGCCGTCATAAATCATCGCTACACCTTAGAGTTAAGAGTAAACATAATAAGAATTTATCCTGTAAGTTTTCGCTGAAATGAGAAATACATTCGTTTACGATATTTTCGAAATGCTCAAGTACAATTCGACTGTCGCTACATCTATCAACTTTGTGAGAAACCAACAATATTAGAAGTGGAGTACCCGTAGGGAGCTCTATAGATTGATTTTGATTCACCAGGAGAACATTAATCAATTGATATCAAACTTCTGGGATATAATCTTTTGCTGTAGAGGTAAGTATTTATCGGGTTGTTGTGGCGCCTGCATTAGAACTTTGTGAACAATTCGAAAGTGTTTACGTTTGATCCACTAATATTCTTGTATTTCTGTTTGTAAAACATCTTCAAATAATAGGAAAACAACTGAAACCCAAGAGAGTGATTGTTTAGGTATTGTTAAATATAAATAACAAAATCGACAAGTACTTCTTTGTGGGAGAGTGGTAGACGTGATTCTCACAGGCTGTCTTTCAAATGCTTTAGTAATGATGGTGATTCCACCTATTCCCATAAAGAAACTGAAAGAACAATGTAAATCTTTTTAGGTACTGGCAGGTCTCAGTTAAAACTTATCCTTGTCGAATCCGAGCTTAGACTTATCGTGTTTTCTTCCAGCAGATGCCAGTACCCTACCCCAACTTTCATATGGCCAAAGAAAGCCATCCCTGCAATTTCGACGAATCAGACGAATGAATATATATAAACTTATAATGAAGGTATGGAGGAACGAAAAACTGTCAAAGAAATGGGGTTAAGGGCAAATATTCACAATTTACACAGGAGACCAACAAGCATGCAAAAATTAAACTGATGTCAATATTAAAACAAAAAATGGTCCAGATATCAACAAAAACATGATAGTGAGCACCAGTGCAAATTCACGCAAGGCAGATCAACAACAGACGCAATATCCTACCTCAACTTCAATATGGTCAAGGTAAGCCATCCCTGCGATTTCGACGGATCAGACGAATGAATATAAATATAGACTTATAATGAAGGTATGGAGGACAGAAAAAATGCCAAAGGAATGGAGAGAAGGACAAATATTCACAGTTCACTGAAAAGGAGACCAACAAGCAAGCAAAAATTATACTGAACACGACATATAAACTAATGTCAACGTTTATACAAAAAAAGACCCGGAAAGTAACAAAAACATGATAGTGAGCACCAGTGCGGATTCACGCAAGGTAGATCAATAACAGACGCAATACATACAGTTAAACATATAATAGAAGAAGCACATGAATATGAAATAGACAAAGATTTATTCGCTCAAAAGAGGAAAGCTGATGACAGGCCCTAGGAGAATTTGGAATGATAGCTAAACTGGAAGGATTGTTCCTGATGACATTAAGTGGAACAACAATCACAATTACAAAAAGGAGGAACTCAGGAATTCGAAATAAACAGAGGTGTGAGACAAAAAGACACATCGGCCATTCTGTTTAACACAGCGTTAGGATATGTGATGAGGAATGCAAAAGAAGGAACACTCTAAATTGGAAGCAGACAAATAATAGCATACGCAGACGATATAATATCGCCAACAAGCAATAGGAAAATATTGAAAGAAATGGTCAAAAAGATAGTAACAGAAGGAAACAAAATGGGCTCAAGGATCATTGAGAACAAAACAAAAATGATGAGGATAGGAAAAATACAGGAGATAGAAATATAAAAATATATAACCTACAGTTTAAGCGGGTGGAAAAATTCGAATACCCAAGCATCATGCTATTCAATAAAGAAGACAGGGAAACCAATGTTCAAGAGAAGATATTAGCACGCAAATAAAAAATTACTTAAGAATAAGAGCCTAGCAAAGAAAACGAAGATAAAAGTATGTAAAACAATAATCAGACCAATAATAATGCAGGAACAATGACAATGATAGAAAAAGATGAAGAAGATTTGCGAATAGTGAAAGAAAAATAGTCAGGACTAGTGAAAACTACAGAAGACGAATTGAATAGAAATGAACCATGAAATAGGAAAAGAACTGCAAGGAGAAGATTCAGTAAGGAAAATAAAACAACAGAGGATGAAATGACTAGGACACATATGGAGAAAAAGAGAAGAAGATACCGTAAAGGCAATTCTACAATGGAAACCAGGTGGGAAGAGAAGAAGAGACAGACCCAGGTATAAATTGCTACAAGAAGTAGAAGCAGGAATAAAGAAACGAAAGAAAAAATAGGAGATAGGAGGACATGAAAAGAAATACGTCAGAAAATTTTACAACAAGGCTCAAAAAAGGGATTTAGAGAGTTTCAATATATATATTAACATCTTTCCATGCCAAATAAATTCAAGACAGTCTTGAACTGAACCTTTCATTTTTCTAGAATATATTGAAGCAGATGAAAAACTGTTTTAATACGGTCCGTCGTAAAGGTTCTTATTGAGATGGAAATTACAGATTTATGTAGGTCATTGTTTCCGACTGGAAGAATTGCTAACGCCTCCTGTTATCCAAGAAAGATGGCACTAAAGGCAAAGATATTGCCTATTATATTTCCCCCTATTCAACAAGCCTTCCCCTCAATTCACGAATAAGATTTCTTGCGAAAGCTCAGCATTCGTGGAGGCATTCTATGCTCTAGTAATTGAAAGTGAACAACATGTGGATTATCCTATTTGGTTTACTGTGAACCTTGAGTTTGCAAACCATTCATCCGGAGGAATTTAATTTTGGGCTTCTATACAAAGTAAACTGATTGCTTTGTTTCACGGATATTACCTGTCATTCAAGTGATGTATTTTTGAACAAATACAAATAATATTCTTTGAGTCTGCCTTCAACGACTATTAAGGCAAAATAAAAGCATTCCCGGAGTTGCGCCGTAAATATCATTAAAAACTCAACATAAATAAATTAGCGAAATCTTTTCGCAAAGTTAACGTCAAGATACATTTATTTATGTGAATTTTTCATGTGCTGTAAATATTTAGCACGGTTGTGGTAAAATACAAGTCAGATTCTGCGATATCCCCGTTTAATTTGAACCAAAGTCTGGAAAGCTTTCTCTGCGTAATAGGAAAGCTGCAACGAACACATGTTTCATTTTCTGCACGGAACTCCAAGATTAACGAAATGATAACAGTGTCCAGATAAGTGAAAACACGTTTACAAGTCTTGAAATGAACGACTGTACCCTCCCCGAGTAACTGGCGGTAAGGGTAGAAGTGTTGCGTGACTAACATTACGTCACTGGAAGTATTTATACCCCATAATGTTATTGTTACAGAGGAGAGTTTGAAAAGTAGATGAAATCCATTTTTAGCTTGAAGTTACGACGCCTAAATGGTGAATTAGTTGCATAGCAATACATTTACATTTCGTAAATACGGTTCTGATGAACTTCGTTGGTATAAATGCAATACAACCACAAATGGAAATGTAAATAATAGTAAACACGTTTCTAGGCAATTTTCTGAGAATTGTGGCTGCAGTAGTCACCAAATAATTTCAGGCACAATGATTTATGACCAAATTATACTTATTTACTCATGTGGTTAAATGCGATTAGGATAAAACACTACTTCATACAACCTGAAATTTTTCAGATTGTGTTTTGAAATTAATGCATGTACATATAGTACATAATGTGAGAAACAACACCTGTTTCTCTATTTGGAATATTGATTGATACATAATAAAGCTTGAATTACCAGCTTTTCGTCATTCTCATCTGATATTCGACAAGTGAAGTTGAATTTATTCAATAAAAATTCAAGCGTATCCAGTAAAACTCTTTCTAGGAAAATAAATCCCACATAAAACAATGCAATCGAAAAACTATATGAATAACAAACAATAAATCTCCATGGGAGTTCACATTTTCGTAGACAACCAATTTTATCGCGAATCTCTACAAAAATATAACGTAATTCAACGGAAATTTGAATTCTTCAAAAATATTTTCGCATCCTGATCGAAATGAAAGCGAAACATATGGTTCCACAAAAACAATCTTGAAGAAATTTGTTTTACGATGATAAAACAATCTGTTGAAAATGGGGAGACCTTGGAATTTGTTCGACTTCATAAACAACGTATAGAATTTTTATTGAAATACTTGGAATACCCATGAACAGCATCACTCATGTATAGTAAGAAATCTCAAGAAATTAGAAACAGACCTGTTAGTGGATCCAGTTGCATTACCACAGTGTGACAAAACCGAATAAACATTATTTTGCAACTGCTCGGCTACTGCAGCCTGATCTTCATAGTGCCATAGGGGTCTTTGTGAGTATGAAACAGATTGTGAGAGGCCATTAAGAACAATTTCTAAAACTCGTGCTCACCGACGTCAATGGCGCTACCACTTGGGAACATGCTCCGTTCATAGATAAGTCCAAATTTAGTATCGGAGCATCTATAGGAGCGTAGGGCATCGATCACTTGAGGCTTGCACTCTGAACTACATGTGTTTGATGTTAGAGTTACTAGACAATATTGTAGTGACAAATCATACTCGAATAAGTTGTGAACAGTCGCAATTTTTTTTGAATGAAAAGCGACAATAAAGCTGCAGACATTTAAACTGCAAATCAAACATCTTGCCCTTATATTATTGTAACGTGCGAATGTATCATAATTCGTAAAAATAAAATTAGGCCCTACATCCGTGTCTGTTGTCTGGGCGGAGCCTGTTATCTCTTTAAATCGCGCCAAGCGACGTTCGAGAATATCGCAGAAATTTCTGGATGTTTGGTTCCCGTATATATAAGCGCGAACAACCTGACAGAGAAACAGTGAGAAGTGGAATACAGTACAATTCAAAGCGTGACAAAGCAATGAGTTGCTGTGAATAAATATTGGTGGCTCAATGGTTGAGGTTCAATAATAGTATAGTGTTTCTTGAGTAATACTTCGAAGAACAAAACTTTCGTTTTTTTTCATTGCACTATTGAGAATTAGTAGATTTTGCTTTTGGGTTATATCTTGTAAATGAAGCTTTGGATTTGCATTTGGTAAATAGTAATGGAGAGAGTCTTTGCCACACAACTTTTCTTCTTCGAAACAATTTTCGTATCTCTCTTTTTTTGGAAAATATCAGTCTATCAATATTCTTCGTGAGCTATTTTTTATTCAATTCCAGTTTTGGTCATATCTTGTGAACAAAGCTTCGGATTTTCATTCGGTAAAAAGTAATGCGGAGAGTGTATTTCCATACAATTTTTCTCATGTAGAACTATTTTCGTATCTCTTATATTTTGGGAAATATCAGTTACATAAGAATAATTGGAATTTCAGTTTTGGTTCATATCTCGTGAACAAAGCTTTAGATTTTTATTTGGTAAAAAGAAATGAAAAGAGTCTATTCCAACACAACTTTTTTTTTCTAGAATTATTGTCGTATCTCTCATATTTTGAGAAATATCATTGTATCTATGCAGTTATATATAAATAATGAAATTTCAATTTGGTTCATATCTTGTTAACAAAGCTTCGGAATTTCATTTGGAAAAATGTATTGGAGACAGCCTATCTCATATCTCCCATAGTTCAGGGATTATCAGTATAATGAGTATCTTCATGTTCTTATATAGAAATAATTGATTTTCAGTTTTGGTTATAATTTGTGAACAAAGCTTCAAATTTTCATTTGGTGGAAATCAATAAAGAGATTTTATTCTCACACGGCTCTTCTTGTTCAGAACTATTTTCGTATCTTTCATATTTCGGCAAATAACAGTTACATAAGAATAATTGTAATTTCAGTTTTGGTTTATATCTCGTGAACAGAGTTCTAGAATTTTATTTGGTGAAAGGGAATAAAGAGAGTCTATTCCCACACAACTTTCTTCTCCCAGAATTATTTTCGTATCTTTCATATTTTGAGAAATATCAGTGAATCTATGCAGTTATATGGAAATAATGAAATTTGAATTTGGTTTATATCTTGTTAACAAAGCTTCGAATTTGCATTCGGTAATGGAAATAGTCTTTGCCACACAGCTTTCCCTCTTGAGAACTATTCTCGTATCTCTAATTTTTCAAGAAATATCAGTGTATCAATTTTCTGTGTATGCTATTATATAGAAATAGTTTAATTCCAGTTTTGGTCATATCTTGTGAACAAAGCTGTGGATTCTCATTTGGTGAGAAGTAATGAAGAGAGTGTATTTCCACACAACTTTTCTTTCGCAGAACTTATATTTTGACAAATATCAGTTAATAAAAATAATTGGAATTTCAGTTCTGGTTCAAATCTCGTGAACAAAGCATTAGATTTCCATTTGGTGGAAAACAATGAAGAGAGTCTATCCCCACATAGCTTTTTTATCCTAGAATTGTTTTCGTATCTCTCATATATCGAGAAATATCAGTGAATCTATGCAGTTATGTAAAAACAATGGAATTTCTATTTGGTTTATATCTTGTTAATAAAGCTTCGAGTATGCATTCGGTAAAAAGTAATGGGAAGAGTCTTTGCCACACAACTTTCCCTCTCCAAGACTATTCTCGTATCTCTAATTTTTTGAGAAATATCAGTACATCAATTTTCCGTGTATGCTATTATATAGAAATAGCTTAATTTCAGTTTTTGTTATATCTTGTGAACAAAGATGTGGGTTCTCATTTAGTAAAAAGTAATGAAGAGAGTATATTTCCACACAGCTTTTCTTCTCCAGAACTATTTCTGTATCTCTAATATTTTGGCAAATATCAATTACATAAGAAAGATTGGAATTTCAATTTTGGTTCATATCTCTTGAACAAAGCTTTAGATTTTTATTTGGTAAAAAGAAATGAAGAGAGTCTATTGCCACACAACTCTGTTTCCTTAGAATTGTTTTCGTATCTCTCATATTTTGAGAAATATCAGTGAATCTATGCAGTTATATAAAAATTATTAAATTTCGAACTGGTTTATATCTTGTTAACAAGGCTTCGGATTTTCATCTGGTAGAAAGTATTAAAGAGAGCCTATTTCCACACAGCTTTAGTCCCTTAGAACTGTTTTCGTATCTCCCATAGTTCAGGAATTATCAGTATGAGTTTCTTCATATGTTCTTATATAGGAATAATTGAATTTCAGTTTTGTTTATATCTTGTGAATGAAGCTTCAGATTTTCATTTGGTGAAAAGTAATGAAGAGACTCCATTTCCATACAACTTTTCTTATGTAGAACTATTTTCGTATGTTTTATATTTTGGCAAATATCAGTTACATAAGAATAATTGGAATTTCAGTTTTGGGTCATATCTCGTGGACAAAGCTTCAGATTGTCATATGGTAAAAAGAAATGAAGAGAGTCTATTTCCACACAACTTTCATTTCGTAGAAATATTTTCGTATCTCTCATATTTTGAGACATATCAGTAAATCTATACAGTTATATAGGAATAATGGAATTTCAATTTGGTTTATATCTTGTTAACAAAGCTTCAAGTATGCATTCGGTAAAAAGTAATGGCAAGAGTCTTTGCCACACAGCTTTTTCTCTTCAGAACTATTCTCGTATCTCTAATTTTTCAAGAAATATTAGTATATTAATTTTCTGTGTATGCTATTATATAGACAAAGTTTAATTCTATTTTTGATTATATCTTGTGAACAAAGCTGTGGACTCTCATTTGGTAAAAAGTAATGAAGAGAGTCTATTTCCACACAGCTCTTCTTATCTAGAACAATTTTCGTATCTCTTATATCTTGGGAAATATCAGTTACATAAGAATAATTGGAATTCCAGTTTTGGATCATATCTCGTGAACAAAGCTTTAGATTTTCATTTGGTAAAAAGAAATGAAAAGAGTATATTCCCACACAACTTTCTTCTCCTAGAATTGTTTTCGGATCTCCCATATTTTGAGAAATATCAGTGAATCTATGCAGTTATATAAAAATAATTAAATTTCAATTTGGTTTACATCTTGTTAACAAAGCTTCGGATTTTCATTAGGTGAAATGTAATGGAAAGAGCCTATTTCCACACAGCTTTGGTCCCTCAGAACTATTTTCGTATCTGCCATAGTTTAGGAAATATCAGTATAATGAGTTTCTTCATATGTACTTACATAGAAATATAAAAATTTCAAGTTTTGACTTATATCTTATGAAAAAAGCTTCAAATTTGCATTCGATAAGAAGTAATGGAGAGAGTCTTTGCCACACAACTTTTTCTATCCCAGAACTATTTTCGTATCTCTTTTTTTAAAAAATATCAGTTTATCAATTTTCTTCGTATGCTATTTTTCATTTTATTTCAGTTTTTAGTTATATCTTGTGGACAAAGCTTCGGGTCCTCATTCGGTAAAAAGTATTGAAGAGAGTGTATTTCCATACAATTTTTCTTATGTAGAACTATTTTCGTATCTCTTATATTTTGGGAAATATCAGTTACATAAGAATAATTGGAATTCCAGTTTTGGTTCATATCTCGTGAACAAAGCTTTGGATTTTTATTTGGTAAGAAGAAATGAAGAGAGTCTTTTCCCGCACAACTTTCATTCTCTCAAATTATTTGCGTATCTCTCATATTTTCAGTTTTTTGCATATTTTGAGAAATATCAGTGAATCTATGCAGTTATATGAAAATTATGAAATATGAATTTTGTTTATATCTTGCCACAAAGCTTTGAATATGCATTCGGTGAAAAGTACTGGGAAGAGTCTTTGCCACACAGCTTTTTCTCTTTAGAACTATTCTCGTATCTCTAATTTTTCAAGAAATATCTGTATATTAATTTTCTGTGTATGCTATTATATAGAAATAGTTTAATTCTATTTTTGGTTCTTTGTTCTTGTGAACAAAGCTGTGGATTTTCATTTGGTAAAAAGTAATGAAGAGAGTCTATTTCCACACAGCTCTTCTTATCTAGAACAATTTTCGTATCTCTCATATCTTGGGAAATATCAGTTACATGAGAATAATTGGAATTCCAGCTTTAGCTCATATCTCGTGAACAAAGCTTTAGATTTCCATTTGGTAGAAAGAAATAAAGAGAGTCTATTCCCACACAACTTTTTTTTTGTAGAATTATTTTTGTGTCTTCCATATTTTGAGAAATATCAGTGAATCTATGCAGTTATATAATAATAATGAAATTTGAATTTGGTTTATATCTTGTTAACAAAGCTTCGGATTTTCATCTGGTGAAAAGTATTGAAGAGAGCTCATTTCCACACAGCTTTGGTTCCTTGAAACTATACTTGTATCTCCCATAGTTTAGGGAATATCAGTATAATGAGTTTCCTCATATGTTCTTATATAGAAATAATTGAATTTCAGTTTAGGTTATATCTTGTGAACAAAGCTTCAGATTTTCATTTGGTGAAAAGAAATGGAGAAAGTCTATTTCCACACAGCTTTTCTTATCCAGAACTATTTCCGTATCTCTTATATTTCGGCAAATATGAATTACATAAGAATAATTGGAATTTCAGTTTTGGTTCATATCTCGTGAGCAAAACTTTGGATTTTCATTTGGTAAAAAGAAATGAAGTGAGTCTATTCCCACACACCTTTCTTCTTGTGAAATTATTTTCGTATCTCTCATATTTTGAGAAATATCAGTGAATCTATGCACTTATATAAAAATAATAAAATTTCAATTTGGTTTATATCTTGTTAACAAAGCTTCAGAACTATGCTCTTATATAGAAATAATTGAATTTCAGTTTTGGATTATATCTTGTGAACAAAGCTTCGGATTCGAATTTGGTAAAAAATAATAAAGAGAGTCTATTGTCACACAACTTCGTATGGGATATACTTCAGAAACAGCTGGATAATCATATTCCTCAACTCATAGCCTCAAGATATTTGCAGAAGTATTGCCTACACTGTGAGTTAGAATACAACAGCAACACATTAATAATTTATTTCAAGCATGCTGATAAGACGCCAAGCAATGGAAAAGCATTGAAATGTGCCATAAGTTACTGAAACAAGACAAAAAAACAAATTGATAATAATGCGGTACAGGCAATTGGAAAATTCAACTGTACTCATCGATTTCAGCAGAAGTTGACTTATAAATTTCCAATAATTTTTCCGAGAACATGTTATTTGTTTTCTACTATTCTAGTGCTCACTCAAACATTTTGATGAAATAATTTAAGTGTGTTCTATAATTCACATATATGAAACTCAAAAATTCTGTTCCATCACCGTATTAAAAATGTAAAAATATTGCTGTCACTCTTCTTTATATCTGTTTGCAAACTTTAGGTAATAAAGTAACAAGATTTAAAACTGTTGGACTGAGTTTCAGATTGTAGGTTATATAGCCGTATAAACATAAACTCAAATCAAGATAAAAATTCTTTTACTAACCTGGATGAACACCGCCGCTTGTAACGATAAATGACAACTGCAATAGCAGGCCTAATATGGGCATCTGAAACAAACAAGAGTAATTTAGAGAAATTAATCACTGAATTGCATTTGTAATCGTCTATAAATTAATACGTATGGAGGAAATTCTGTACCCCTTCGAAGTAAATTGCGTGCACGAAGAAATGTGAGATTTTACATACTCAAAGGAGAGCAGGAAGTAGAAGCTACGAGCTGTCTCAAATAAATTTACCGCTGAAAACGATATCATTTTCTGGAGAAAGAACAAAATATATAAACTTCTTCACTATGTTTCTTGTTGCTTTGTCCATTCGTACTGTGCTGAGTATCTAGATCCCAGGATATTTATAACCACAATTTACTCGTATAACGCCCTGCATTTCACTTGGAATAAGAATAAAGGAAAGACAAATTCCATTCAATTTAATTTTTTTTATTTAGTATCTGAGCGAATGAAAATGGCTGGATGTGAGTTTATCCTCGCATTGAGAGATCGCTGTTGAGTTTTGCGTTTAGCCCATGCTTAGTTTCAAACAAAACAATCGATGCAACGCCCGGAACACTTCCAAAAGGAAATAAAGTATAGTGGAATGTCACATTCAAATCTGGCAGGAGACTGCAGTTATTCTAAAAGCACGAAAAGGATAAATATGTTGACATTGATATATTATTTCAAATCCCGTTGCAAAACAAATTTTAAACCAATTTTTCATGATAATCAGCTAATAGTTAGTATTGATGCCAGAAATAATTGAAGTAAAGATATATTACACAGATATCAGCTGCATTTGAGAAATGAGAAATGATCTTCAATCGTCTGTCTCAAAATTTGACACAAAGATTTATTGCATTGGAAAAAGTCATTTATCAAATCATAATCATCTTGGAAAGAATTGTGATCATTAAATTTATAAATAGAACTAATCTGAAATGAAGTTGAAAGACACAAATTGTGTACCTGGTTGGATCAATACCAGTACAAATGAAGGTAGAGGATCGAATTCTCATAAATATTTCACTGTTTGAACATTCCAGCACAAATTACCTGGCGGTACGAATGCGAATGATAATCAGAATTTCGTTCATTGGCTCAAAATTTGATAACTTCCCAATGGGTCTGATATTTTGCTGATCCAATTATACCTATGATACAAGTACCCTCATCAATTGGTACCTCAATTGCAACGAAATATTTGGAATACCAATACATCATCATGAATTACCCCTCGAATAAATTCAAATACAAGAATTTAGTGAAGTATCAAGCTAATTTTAATAAAAATGATATATTCACACCGCAATTTTCTTGCTTGAATATCAAAGTCAGCCTGATGTTTATGAAAGCTAGAACAAAGCGTGGACCGATGGAACAGTTTCTGCGCCCGACAAAATCAGAGTTAATAACAAAAATTTAATATCTTCACGGGCCGGAGATGAGATAAAGCTCTGGCACGACCCGGACACATTTCGAGGACAGATTAACGATGGAGCTAACTCGAGAGGTAAGGGCTACAAATTTACTAGTGGTATACATGAGTCCATATTACATGAAACGTTCTTAGATATAACTAATTGTATTCAATATTTTCTCGACACATCATAATTTGAATAAAAATTCAAACGAATTCTATAAAAAAAATTATGAACAAAAACGAGCATACAATCCAAAAGTTTACTGCATAAAAGACGCAAAGGGCGACAAAACAGGAGACTTGGATGGAATACTTTAAAAACCTTCTAACAGAACCACAAAAAAACGTAAATATTACAACACAAGTATAACCTCCTTCCAACCTCTACCCGGGTTGAAACCTCAGCTAGCTCGTAGGAGACGGCGTGCGGTCTACGTCGAATCTGGAGGATTTTGAAGAATGTTTCTGTTGGGCGCCAGATGACCTGGTAGCGTCCTTGGTTCAACCGATGGTTGATCGCCGAACCTAAACGGGAGGGGAAGGAAAGAAAAGGCAAGCGCGCAAAAAAACTAGTCACTAGCTTTGCAGACAATTCAACTTTTATTGGCAATCAAGAATTCAGGAACAAATATGCCAATCAAACAGTATAACAATAACTGACGTTTATTACAGTCGCGGCGAATGGCAGGCGCAGTACTACGAGAATCGCGTACACAATAGCGGATAGAGCTCGTGCATAAATCAAGGCGAATGACAGTCGTGCTCAACACACTCTACGGGACAGTTGGGGGTACCCTCACGGTTCGTAGTGCGCACACCAAGGAATGAGTGATTGACTCGCTCAAGGAGCTACGGCGTCGCGCGGTTAACGCTTAATGCGTTTGCCACGCGTAAATGGCAACAACTCATCAAAACAGTAGAAAATAGAATGAAAAGTAAATATCGGTTTGATTGGGTTTACAAGAATGAATGTTATGATAATTAACCAATAAAATCGTAACACAAATGAATCTTAGCTTTTGCGCCGACTCGAGGTCCACTCGGAGATCATGGGGGTAGATCTTCAAGATGGCGCAGATGCTCTGCAGCAAGACGGATGACGATGACGTCACAGGCGATGACAAACGGGAAGTCTCGAAGATACCAGCGGTGAATCCAAAACGACACAAGTCGAATACGCAAAATAGAATACGGGAAACACACAAAAGGAGACACAAAAGAGAAGCCTGAAAGAATAAGCCGAATTAAAGTCTGAAATGCGATACTGCGATGAAATAATTGATTTGAGCAATTTATTTTTAATTGAGTTTCAGTTTGATTTGAGCAATAAATTTTTAATTGAGTTTTAGTTTAACAAATGAGAAAATGTAACTCATATGAATGAATGACTCTAGGAAATTGCAATAGCTTCTACCTTCTGATGTTGATCGGCTTGTAGGTTTTGATTTTTTTTGAAGATCAAGTTCGAAACAAAATCCGGAATAATTTCTGCTGAACCGTGGTTCGGAACGCTGCAAATTCAAGTCCACCGAAGGTGTTCTAAATTTCGGTCCGATAATAAACTTTGGCACAAAAGTCACAAAATAATAATTCGCAAGCACTTTTCGACAAGACTTCCAAAATCGGAATAAATGGCCTTTAAAATAACCTTCTCAAAGTTAAGTACAGTTTTTCTGCTAAGTATGGAAATTACTAAACGTTAGTTTAATAAAAAAAATATCGGCATTTCAAACTCCAATCGGGAATCCCATCAGCTGGAAATACAGATCTGAAAAGAAAGTTGCATAAGAACGTGAAAAAAGATTAGTTACAACTATTGCCGCCGGGCAACGGCACCGTACAGCAGAAAACGAAAGTCAACAGTTGACAGGATCACAGCTGATAAACAATGAAAGTAGGTTAGTGGTATAACGAGGGTAAGAAGCAAATAACATTTGAAGTTAACAATTAAACATTCTAGGTCTGAAAAAACAAAAGATAAGAGGTAGAAGAAATGAAATGTTACACAAGATGAAATTGCGGACGAAGGAGTATTAGAAGAACCAACAACAGAAGTGATCGTAGAAATAATAAGAGGCATGCGAAATGGGATATGGAAAACAGGAAAAATACCAAATGAATGGGAAAAAGAACAAATAGTCACAATCCACAAAAAAGAAGATCAACAAGAGTTCGAAAATTATACTAAACACAACATATGAAGTAATGTCAATAATAATATAAAAAAAACCAGAAAGAAACAGAAAACATAATAGGGCAGCAACAGTGCGAATTCACGTAGAGCAGATCAACAACAGATGCAATACATACAATTAAACAGATAATAGAAAAAGCACATAAATATGAAATGAACATAGATTTATTATTTCTTGATTTTTAACAAGCGTTTGGTTCCATCAAAAGAGAAAAACTAATGACAGCCCCAAAAAAAAACAAAACAACAGCTGAACTGAGAAGATTGATCCTAATGGCATTAAGTGAAACAACAACCACAATTAGAACACAAAAAGGAGAAACGCACGGATTCAAAATAAACAAAGGAGTAAGATATGGAGACACATCGACAACTCTGTTTAACATAGCGTTAGAATATGTGATAGGGAATTCAAATGAACGAATACTTGGAACTAAAGGCAGACAAATAATAGCATACGCAGATGATATAGTATTGGCAACAAAACTAGGAGCATATTAAAAGAAATGATTGAAGGAGTAGTAACAGAAGGAAACAAAATTGGCTTAAAAATCAATAAGAACAGAACAAAATAAAGAAAAAAAGATAAGGAAAAAAAAATATGAGAATATGTAGCCTACAGTTGGAAGCGGTGAATAAATTCAAATACCTGGGCATTTTTCTATTCAATAAAGAAGACAGGAAAACCAAAATTCAAGAGACGATATGTAACGATACTTCGCTGATGGAGTTGGTAATTCTGGCGTCGCTGTTGAAACTGCCGACTCTATGTTGAATTATTCAAACACTGTGAAATCAACAAGAACTCCTCCAGTGGTGATTCTACGATAAAAGAATCTAACACTGTGAAATTAATAGAGACTTCTCCAGCGGTGACTCTACGTTAAGTTAATCCAACATTCGCGGAGCGGACGGCAAAAATAAAATGGAATTACTTCAAGTTAAACTTCGCAAAAACATTGTCAGCCTTATTCATAGTAAGACACATAAAACCTGGTTTAATCTTGGTTTATCAGACCTAGTTTAAACCTAGTCTAAATAAGTCAGTTCATAAAGACTTTTAAACCAGTTCTAAACTAGGTCTAACACAACAGAGTTTAAATCAGATTCAAGAATTATTTCTCATAGGCTTTGGTTTTTTTTTGATATGCATTGACATTTGACAGTTATCATTCACTAGGATTATCTTATTATTTGTTGATTTTATTAGGTCAAAGTGAGTAAATGATTGGTGAGTACAACCCTGAGTATAACAAAATGCGATAGACGAACAAAAATTCAAATTCACTTAGAATTGTACTGATAAATAATAGAAAACTGAAAGAGAAGTTGCGGCAATGCAGCATAGATAGAAGTTTAGACACAGTCGCTGCAAATATCCAGTTCCGATAAATAAACGGAATATTGATGATGATATGATTTATAACAGAACGAGAAAATAGATCCCTATTTTCTTTAATATAACTATAATCATGATAATAGTCTTAGTGAAAAAACAGAAGGTCTTGTGACGGAGTTTGAAGTTTTATACTTCAGGATGTACTATTGATTGTTCCATTATTATAATCAGTGAAAAATATTGTTGGCTCCAGTATTGGATTTAGTTTATCAACAGAAATTGTCTGCTGATTTAATTGAGAACGAAGGAATATGGTCATATCTTTGTGTATTGAAGTGATCTTCATCGAATCCTTAATTGTAATCAAGAGAAAAGAATTATCATCGTAAAATAGATGATGGATAATTGATAAATCTCATAACTATTATTTTGAGTACTATTATTCATGAATGAATTATTATCTATCCCCGTTTCCAATGAGTGCTTGAATCATTCTCACATTCGAGGAAAAATATTATAAGATTCTTATAAGTCAATGAAATATAACTGATCTTGTCAAATATTTGATGATAATAGTTCAAATCAGGATCAACATGCTAATAATACACAACGATTTTCTACTTCTAGATATTTGGCAATAAATTGTGTACATTACATTCAAAACAGAGTGAATATGAAGTTTTTTAGAACATATTTTCCAGAATTCATTTTTGCTTCTTGTAAATTTAATGAATATATGATATAATTTGACACAGTTAGTATCTGTATCATCCATAATCATCTTTACAGGATTCAAAAGAATGAATAAAAACCTAACGAAGAAAACAAAAATATAAGTATATAGATGATAAAGAAGATTTGCGAATAATAGAAAGAAAATTAGTAAGAACTATTTCAGGACTGATGAAAACGACAGAAAACCAATATAGATTACTAATGAGCCATAAAATAAAACAAGAACTGCAAGGAAAGGATATAGTACAAAAAATAAGACAACAAAAAATGAAATGGCTAGTACACACATGCATAAAAAAAAAGACACCGTAATGGTAATTCTACAATGGAAACCAGGTGGAAAAAGAAGAAGAGGGCTACAAGTAGAAACAAACCTGAGTAAAATAGGAAAAAAGGAATGGAATAAAACAACAGGAGAAAAGAAGACTTGAAAAGAAATATGTAAGAAAACATAGACCAAATGAATGAAGGATCTATATATATATTTATATTACAATCTGGCACGTAGATCATAAAAGAGTAGACCCCCAATAATGTGTTAATAACACAGCTCTTATTAAACGTCGCTCCGTGCCCACTAATATAAGAACAACTCTCTCCTGAGGCGCATGTGGCTGAAAGGCCCCAGGCAATAGACAGATACAGAATTCAGCAGGGAACAGCACTTTGATGTCGTCATCTGGTCCGTGCTGTTTGCGGTTAGTGGTTGCAAGTTGGGGATTTACCCTACACCCGGAGGACTCTGTCTGGGATGAAAAGATGTTACTCTGGCAAGTGCTACGATTTTATTGGAATTTTACAGTTGCTACGTGTTATTCAAATCAACTTTTATCAAGTTGCGTACCTCATTCGGGAAACATGTCACACAGAGATGATTAAAAATTGAAATTATACATGCGGATAATAAACTAGATCAGTTCATGAATAAGTTAATTATAATTCACGCCTGTACATGACAAAATTTATTATTTACGCGTATCAATTCAATTTGCACACAAATCCCAACAGTGTTTTTACCCCTGATCATTATTCAGTTGTAAAGCGAATCAACTAACCGAGAATAGTTTTTATTCCATTCATAAATCATTGAGAATTCGGATATGGCAATGTTTATTCACATGACAAATGTATTTCATGTCATAAATTTGACAGACACGCGTGTCCGACATTCACAAATTAATAATGAATAATTTCGATTGATTTTGTGTCAAACAATACATTTTTCATATTAAATTTGATAGTCTGTACTCTTAGAACGCAAAATACGGCAGCTGAAGGCTCTGATGTGTAACTGTGCACGAAGCGTTGTAAAATTATAAAGATTCGTCACAAATTTAAAGTGAGCATGTACCACAATGAGCAAACTTTTCCCAATATTTTTTTTGGAAATGACACTTGTATTGCTCTTCACTGGAAAATTCCGAATTGAATAGCTTGTAATCAGTATATGCCAGATCGAACTGAAATCAAGTTTTGCAATGAACATCGTGACATTTCTGACACTTGAATGCTGCAGTTGACAAGGGTAATTGCTATGGAAAGCATTCTCTTTGAACACTCCAGAGCTCCAATAGAGATTTCTAATCTTCCAGCTGAACATTTCCGATTGAAATTGAATGAAATTTTTCCCTCTTATATTTTTCATTCGATTTTTCAACAAGATATTCAAATCATTATCTCCGCTTCGTCTTTACACAGCAAGAAGAACACTAGAGGTTATTGGCGACACTGGAGAAAACTTTACGATGTTTGAAAGTTTCGCAAGAAGTATTTACCAACATTTTGCTTCGTTCTCTGAAGTGTCATTTTCCCGTATGTGCACTTGGCAGTTTGTTTTAATTATTCACAGAAATAGCAACGTGGAGCTTTGTCAATTGTTTGGTCATGAATAGTTTATTTTAAGAGCATTATCTATTATTCAAATGCAGAAACTGAACTCAGTGAATGATAACACGTGATCGAATCAGAATCATCAGATTATAGTCCGTGAGACAGGGCATACATTTTTCGTTGATTACCGCTCACTTGAAACTTCGTGAGTGATTTCATTGTGATGAGTCCGACAGCTTTCACATTTGACGTAATTCTTGATTTGGGGGCGTTTTTCAGCGAGAGCAAATTGAACATGTCAATTTCATGAAGTCTTTAAAATGTATTACCGTCATATTGATGTTCACACTAATCGAAAGATTTTTTGAATATAAAATGAGAAATATTATTGTCCGACATGAATATTGAGGGCCAGTGGTGAGTCCGACAAGCCGCACTTGTCGAAAGTACGTTGGTATGAAAACGGATTACCGCTAGTCTGAGACTTTGAGGACGTGTTCAATTATTCATTTTCTAAGATTTGGTCATTTTGTCCGACAAATTTTCGGGGGCGTTTTCCCAGTCCGACACTTAAAATGTGTCAGGATTATAACAGTTCCTTCATCAATGACCGCTCATATCTATGTTTTTTATTTTCCATTCAAATGGTGTCCAGAACATTATTGTATACATGTCCGACAATTTAAATGGAGCAATACTCCAGAAAATCAAAAATGTGTTGTTTGAATGCGGCTGCGTTCATAGACATAAACATATATGAAATGCATATCAACTCAGTATGATTATTGATTATAAATAATAGAAAAAGGCTTGTGCACCGATATATTAATATTATTTTGGAATCAAATGTGTGATATAAAGTCAGTATACTGTGATAATCACCTCAAATATCATTCAAATTTACCTTCACCTGTGATATCTATATATTGATACGTCAAGAGCAAACTTTCGATCTCTTTTTAAGCATATTGCATGCACGGAGGAGTGTGAGATTCGGCATACTCGAAATTTATATGGAGAAGATGTGCAGAAAGAGAAAATTATATACAGGTGTTCCATTTTACTCTATATATTGATACGTGAAGAGGAAGCTTTGTATCCCTTATCAAGCATAATGCACGCACGAGAAAATTTGATATTTGTCATACTCAAAGTTTATATGATCGAGTGCAGAAAGCTGAAAATACATACAGGTGTCCTATTTCAATTTTACGACGTGAAGAGAAAACATTGTACCGCGCACACGAAGTAATGTGAAACTTGGCTTAGTTGAAGTCTGTGTGGAGAATGTGAGATATAACATATTTGAAGTATATCTGGAGAAATATGCACCGAATGGAAGAATAGCTGAGGAAAAATTTCAAAGATTTCTCTTCCCTTCCTATAGTCGAGGCAGAAAGTCACTTTGAAATCTTGAATAGGAATCACTTATCCTAATTTTGGATTCGAATGGAGCATCGAATACCAATTTAATTCTACTAGGAACCCCTGGAGATGAAAGATTAAAATGAGTAACGTTCCAACTTAGCGACATAATAACATATTTCTTTTTTAATTTTCTACTTTACTTTTTTTCAATTATTTTGTTGATGAATTATTCATCACTAGCCTATAAACAACGTCCATTACCTATCTCTTGATATAAAATACGTCAAAAACTGAGTCATGTATGTGCGAGCGTTTTCTTGTCGGACTGAAGATAAGAACCAATATTCCTGTCGGACAATGTGTTTTTTGGACAGATAATATGTATTCAAATTATGATTGTTTTGGTCCGACAAGCGGTCATTGATGAAAGAACTGTTATAATCCTGACATGTTTTCAGTGTCGGACTGAGAAAACGCCCCCGAAAATTTGTTGGACAAAATCTTAGAAAAAAAAATGGAAGAATCATCTAGATAATGAAAGCGCATTCTTGACAGCTCATGAATGCTTGTTACTTCAGAAATTTCGCAAATTACCATCTCTCAACAATTACTGAGCTTGAAATCAAGTAGTTTGGGCAAACTTACGAAACAGCAGCTTCGATTTAGTACTAGTTTCAAGTTGAGTATTTGATAAGTACATAATTTATGCATGTACAAACTCAAAAATACCTTTTAATCTTCATTGTTTAGTTATTGACTGACGGGAAGTCAAGTGCTGTACCTTATAATGATAATTTGATCTTTATCAAAGCTATATAAAAAAAATACACCAAAAGTAAACAAATTTTCATCCAATAATAATAATTCATTCTAATAAGCTTCAAATTCGCGTCAAACAAGTCATTGAATGAATCCCGGACAGATTTGACAACTGTACATAATAATAGTGACACCCGCGGCTGAAGATGTAACTAAATTTTTATCTACTTCAATAAATTTTAGTTGCCATATCCCTAATGTCATAAATATCTATGGGCATTGTTTCACTTGGAACAAGTAATTGAATAATTTAATCTTCCACAATCCCTGAGCTTGAATTAAAGTAATTTGTGCAAACCTACGAAACAGCAGCTTTTATTAAGTACCAGTTTCAAGTCAGTAAATAGTATAGTTGCTGAGAACTCAGCGTCACGCCAGCCAGCCAGCCAGACAGCCAAAGTGAATATAATAGCGCTTTTTTCGGAAAAATGCGCTAAAAGTAATTGAACACGTCCTCAAAGTCTCAGACTAGCGGTAATCCGTTCTCATACCAACGTACTTTTGACAAGTGCGGCTTGTCGGACTCACCGCTGGCCCCCAATATTCATGTCGGACAATATTATTTTCTATTTTATAATCAAAAAATCTTTCGATTAGTGTAAACATCAATATGACGGTAATACATTTTCAAGACTTCATGAAATTGACATGTTCAATCAGCTCTCGCTGAAAAACACCCCCAGATCAAGAATTACGTCAAATGTGAAAGCTGTCGGACTCATCACAATAAAGTCACTCACGAAGTTTCAAGTGAGCGGTAATCAACGAATAATGTATGCCCTGTCTCACAGACTATTAAATTTTAAATAGAAACATTGTACAGAACTCAAAGAGCACAATATGTGCAACGAAAACATTTTTCCGCATGGTCAAATAGCGGAATACTTTCAGACAATCAAAATACTATAAATCACACAGCATTTTAATTGAATTTGAAGGTTAGTTCATTTTATAACTGGGGGCTGTTTGTAATGTTGTGTCAGGATATTGTATAATGAAGTAGCAGCCAATAGATGACTTTCAAAATGAGATCCAAGCAATCTAATATCACAATTCTGGAGTCCTTGTAGCAACAACTGTTACCAACCTCATGATACCTCTACTAAAGCTGGAAAGTGACGTGTGTGACGTGAGATTACGATGTAAGTGACACAACATACCACCTGCGACATCCGGTGGTGTGAAACTTGTCTGGGTCTATCACAGTTCATCCGGATATTTGACGCACGACAATTTGAACATGTCAATCATTCACGTGTCGGAGGAATAATATAGCGCACAGACGTGTCAGATATATTAATATCTTCAAATTCTTAAATGCACAAGTAGGTGGTCGTTTATCAACTTACCTCCATTACATTATCTCGTTGCATTATATGACGTCATCGTCCCAGTCATGACGCGTGCGGCAGGTAGACATTAATCATGCTGATGATGTCACAGAACACCCTAAGATCGCGAACACGAGTCTAGGCGCTAGCAGAGAACATGTTAGCTTTCCGCGTTAGTCTGGAACAATCAAAATGCGTTAATTAGTCCCCTGATGCCAACAACACTGCAATTAACTAAAAGGAGTCTCATTAGAAGGATATGTGACAATGGCGCAATTTGAGAATTATACATACATTTATTATAATGAATCACTTAGAGCAGTGTTTTTTAGCAAACCTAAAAGCTGACCTTTCCAGATGAAGTACAAAATGAAGAAGCATTGTGGGAATACCAAGGTTCATCGCATTTCCAAATAAAATTAATTCTCTCACAAGTTTTTCTACTATTTTTATTCTTTCAACAAAATTCACTCGGTGAAAAATTGCCATCGTTTTTTGAATCATTTCTCCAGGTGCTATTCGAGCTAACGTGACTTTTCCAGCAACTTTTACATCTGATTTAACTCAATTGATAGTACATCGTTAAGCAAACACGTTTTCTTTTTATTGCACACAGTGTGCGACTCAGAATGCTGTTGGTGAGAAAATCCTTATTGAATTTATAAAAAATGATGTGGTGTGGTAAATACTCCAGAATATGTGAAGAATCATTCTCATTAGCAATTAATCATTTTTCAGTTCAAATGCGGATTATTAATTACACACGATTCAGCGACAGTTCACTGTGAATTCATTTGCATGACTTCCGGAAGAAAATGCCCACCACTTCCAACTCAATTATCCTTCACGAACAAAGATGGAATGCTGGGAGAGATGAACAGCCACGTGAAATTTCGCATGCAAAAACACTTGTGTCTCATACACGAACATATGGTTGTAGTAAGGAGAGGTACATCATTTAAATGAGAGTCTTGTTCTATGCTGCTTCAGGTAGCAGACGTAGCAACTATAAAACAGGAAGGGAATAAGGTGGAAGTGGTGTAATTTGAGTGTAATCTGCTGGAGACATTAAGCAAATGTAAACATAGCTTACAATTGCTTTGTCACTTGTAACATTATTGCATATACAGTAAAGTATCCTTATTTTAAACAGTTTATTATATTCATAGATTCAAAAAATTTAAGAATCATCTAGATGATGAAAGCGCATTTTTGGCAGCTCATAAATGCTTGTTACTTCAGAGATTTCGCAAAAAACCATCTCCCACAATTACTGAGCTTGAAATCGAGCAGTTTGGGCAAACTTACGAAACAACAGCTTCCATTTAGTACTAGTTTCATGTTGACTATTTGATAGGTACATAATTTATGCATGTACAAACTCAAAAATACCTTTCAATCTTCATTGTTTAGTTATTGACTGACGGGAGGTCAAGTGCTGTACCTTTAAATAATCATGTGATCTTCATCGAAGCTATATAGAAAAAATACACCAAAAGTGAGCAAATTTTTATCCAATAATAATAATTCATTCTAATAAACTTCAAATTCGCGTCAAACAAGTCATTGAATGAATCCCGGACAGATTTGACAACTGTACATAATAATAGTGACACCCACGGCTAAAGCTGTAAATAAATTTTTATCTACTTGAATAAACTTTAGTTGCCATATCCCTAATGTCATATATATCTATGGGCATTGTTTCACTTGAAACAAGTAATCGAATAATTTAATCTTCCACAATCACTGAGCTTGAATTAAAGCAATTTGTGCAAACCTACGAAAAAGCAGCTCTTATTTAGTACAAGTTTCATGTCTGTAAATAGTATTGTTTCTGGGAACTCAGCGTCACGCCAGCCAAAATAATATATAATATAAAATAGCCAGAGCTATGATCCACGTTTTTAAAATGAATGATACGAATTGAAATTATTGTTCTATGCACGTCATCCCGTTTAATCAATCCTCTAGAATCCGACTCTGTAATCTAAATTTACGTAGAGACCTTGATTCTTGCATAATTTGCTTTTTATATGAAATAGTGTTGAGGTATCAAGGATGTTCAGAAGACAATAATGCCTGTACTTTCCGAGGGCCTTGAGCCCGAGGTATGCACATTGAACGTAGGCATTATCGTCCGTTTAACTTCCGTGGTGCCTTCAATGTTCAATGCCCAACTTTTGTACTTTTTCAATCAAAAGTTTTAGCAATGTTTTAAAAAATAATGCCCTAGTATATTATTTGTTACGTAATTACTCAGTATTATTATAACAACAATAATTGACAAGTTGAACGTTGAGTATATTTTCGTATAAATCAGGCTACATGCAATCAGAATATGCAAGACTAAAGCAAAATTTTCAACAGTTTTCAAAATATATGTCATCAAATAATTTGAGAGGATATTTCACCCCTCAAATACTTCTTTATAATTGATTTGACTCCATTTATCAAAGAATAGATCCTTAGAAAGGTTGTATACCAAATTTGAACAAAATCAAACAGTAGAGCTGTTTTTCGTTCAAAAAAACACCAAGGCTCAGCCATGTTTCCAAAATAAATTATAAAAAACTAAAAAATTGTGTAACACGTGTCATCCTCTCGAATCAAACCCTCTTGAATCCAAATTTTCAATCTAAATTAAAAAAGGGTTCTAGTTCTTGCATAATTCGCATTCTATATGTCATTTAGAAGCCAAGCCCTTGATATATTTACTAGTAAACCTTTTAATTGTAAGGTCCACAAAATGCAAAGGCTACTTTCGTATTGATCAGGGCTCATACAATCAGAATGTCAAGAGATAAACCAAAATTTCCCAACAGTTTTCAAAATATGTGTCCTCAAATAATTTGAGGAATTGTTTCATCCCTTAAATATATTTTTATAATTGATTTGACTTCATTCATCGAAGCACAGGCTCTTCGAGAGACTGTATACCAAATTTGAGCAGAATCAGAGAGAAAAGTATTCTGTCATCTCAAAAAACACTGAGGGTATAGCCCACGTTTTGGAAATGAATAATGTAAATTAGAAAAATTATGTTACACATGTTATATCCTTGAATTGAACCTCTGGAATCCAAATCTGCAATCTAAATTCATATAGAGGTTTTAGTTCTCGCATAATTCGCAGTTTATAAGGCGTTTATAAGTCAATTTCATGACATTTTTATTAGTTAATTTAACCTCCTAATTGGCAATTTCACGGGATGAAATTGTAATCAATGTATTGAGGGTGTTGAAAAGACAATGATGCCTAAGGTCAACAGTGTACATTTACCGTAGATATTATCGTCCGTGCTACTCCCGAGGTGCCTTCAACGTTTAATGTCCTACTTTTGTACTATTTTAATCAAAAATTTCAGCAATGTATGTCCTGCTATTGTGGTTTCTGTTAGAGAAATTACTCTAGTTACTCGCTGTAACTAGGAATCTTGTTTGTTATTACTGCCCTCGGATATTATTTGCTACGTAATAACCCTGGAATCAGTAATTGAATTGGAATGGTGGCTTTAGTTCTTGCATAATTTGCATTCAAAATAGAGTTTTTGGGGCTAATTCCATGACGAATTCATTATTTTATTTAACTTTCTAGTTTCATCTCTAGAGAGATAAAACTAGCATTAAATAGGCTAAGTACGGAAAAGCTCCGGGACACGATGGGATAAGACAGAAGGAGAAAAAATACTATTACTGATGCTGAATATTATCTGGACAATAGGAAAAATCCCTAAAGATTGGGAAAAGGCAGTGATTTTCCCCATTCATAAAAAAGGAGGCAGTAGAAATTGTAACAATTACAGAGGGATATCACTAATATGCACGACAGCCAAAGTATATGAAGCCACTAGAAAAGAAACTAAGACAAGAGGTGGAATCAAAAATGGAAAGGTCACAAAGCGGATTCAGGAAAGGACATTGCACACAAGACCACATATACACAATTAGAGAAGAAATCTGATACAAGAAAGCAAGCTCTATATTACGTTTGTCGATCTAGAAAAAGCTTTTGACCGAGTACCACGGTAACAAATATGGAAAATATTGGGCGAAAGACAAATGAACATAGAACTACTGAACGCCATAAAAAGCGTGTACAGAAAAACAACAAATTACATAAGAACGGGTAACAAAATATCAGGAGAATTCAACACTACGCAGGGTTTCAGACAAGGAGGAGCATCAAGCCCATTATTATATATTGTTTTCTTAGATAATATAATGAAGCGAATAAAAGATGAAACGAAGAAAATAGACATTGGACATTACCAGTTGACCGTAACTAAAATAGTAGAGTGTGCATTCGCAGACAATCTAGCAGTACTGGTTAAAAATGAGGAAGATATTAAATATAATTTAAATATATGGAACGAGAAATTGAGAAACATGAAACATGAACATAAATGTCAAAAAAACAAAAGTAATGGTGATATCGAAAGAGGACATAATCACAAATATACAGCTAAACGGATGCGAAATAGAACAAGTAGAAGACTGTACATATCTAGGAGCAACAATAAATAATAAAGGAAATATGGAACAAGAAATCAACAAAAGAATACAAGCAGCTAGTAGAAACTACTATGCACTCAACAAAGCGGTATTAGGGAATAAGCAAGTATCCAAGAATACAAAAATGACACTATACAAAACTGTATACCGACCAGCTTTAATATACGGAAGTGAGTCGTAGATACTCGAACAGAGACTGAAAAGTAAAGTACAAGCATCAGAAATGCGATACTTAAGAAGAGTTGGAGGTGTAACAAGGATAGACAGAATAGGAAACGAACGAATAGGAGATAATTTAGAAATAGAGAGCATACATAAGACCATAGAAAAGAAATAAGTTTCATGGTATGGTCACTTAGTCAGAATGCCAGAGGAAAATCAGACGAAGCAAGTTTGGAAAACAAGAACCAGAACAAAAAAAGAGGAAGACCGAAGAAGACCTGAGTAAAAACATAAATGAAGCTCTCCACAGAAACAACATCAGCTGGCAAGAAGCAAAGAGAATGTATCCTCAAATAATTTGAGAGGATGTTCTATCCCTTAAATCTTTACTTGCATTCTCCCATTAATATTTTTTTCCGCGAGCTCTTTGTCTAATTTCATGAAGATCGTTTAAAAATGTTAAGTGGGTACTAGAAAATTCAGACTCAGCACCAAGCTAATGCAGCACATTAAAATCTTTTAACTCTGTTAAACAGTACATCATTAACAGCTTAACCCTTTACCCTATCAACACAGTCCATAAATTGCTGGAATGAACCGCCCAGACTTAATAAGTTATTACTTCACCTTACATAGGTATCAAAGTTTGTATTTAGCAACCTACCCTTATAATCCCTTTTTGTTACAGCCTTCCCTTGACCAAAATATGCAACGAGATCATATTTTGAACTGAAAGCCAACAAAGAATATACATCTTCAAAAGCTCTTTATATTCATAATTTATGTTCACCATTGCTTGATGCATGTAAAATTCTTTCATTAGAATGTAAAACACGCATAATTGCAATCTGGTAAATACAGGAAGAAAATGTGTGGCAAGCGCCGATAAGCTCGTGCAGCTCCTCTTAATTGTTTAAAAATCCATGTAAACTTTGTAGCAGTCATCCCCTAATTCCCTGCCTGGCATTTAGTTTCACTCCCTAGTGTAATGCCTCTGCAGATGCATTACCATGCAAATCTCTGCAATGTTAGCCATGCACTCGCGTATGTTACTGTAGTACTTGTTTCCGACTACAATCTTGCTGCCCCAAGCACTAGTCGCCACTATTCCACGTTCCGGTGGAGTTACTTCCTTAAGATAACATTTTCTTGTTCTTATTCTCGAATGTAGAAACTATTTTAAAGCATAGAATTCTATATATATGTAATTGTGAAATAAATACTAGTGAATTCTAGTGCGCTCCTATATCATTTTTCACTGAAAGTACCCTATAACCATTTCCTCGCCCCGGTGGAAGTGCCGTTGGTCATGTATTATCTGACGACAGGTAACAAGCTGCATACGAGAGTAGTGGAAGTACAGAGGAAATTTCCCGTTCAAGCAGATAACAAATCCCTACATTTCCATTTGGAGCTCTGCTGCTTATATCTGCACTTACCAGCCCTTATACATCGTTTGATCTAATGTCACTACGATGAATTAACTGAATATTCTGTTACGATAAAATCTCCTTTGTGGTATTAATAATAGTAAATTCCATGATCGCTGTTTACGCAGCACTCTCGAAAATTTATGCAAAAAATGAGCTGAAGCGGTCGCCATTAAGTTTTTACTGCGCCTTTTTGTACAGCATAATTACTTTCTCAAAATTGCTGGCGTTCCTTTTTGTGTAGTAGTTATGTAACAAAGTTCATCTAAGTCTTTTAGCAAACTGCATAATAGCTTGGCGTATGTAAATAAAAGCTTCACCGGTTGGTTTCGCCCCGCCGCATAATTTACATGAGCTTCTTACTGCTTTCTGCTTTAGAGCAACTTAGACTTGCTCATAAGACGCCCTGCGTATCTTCACCATAATGTTTCGCCCTCGCGTGTGGATGATATATAACACCTGTGCAAAAGCAGTTTGGAAACGCTGAAATTTACCAATATCGTGTAGGCGCCTTGACTTGCCATCCCTTAATGCGCAAAATATCACAAATATGCATAAAAGAATTCTTACCTAATGTTTTCACATATATATAAATTTTTCAGATGCACCCCAAAACCTTATATGAATAACGTAGAGAGAATATGGAGCCCTTCTCAACACATATTAGTAGAAGCAACAAAAAGCTCATTCAAAACAACAAGAAGCACACACAATTGAAAGCAATCACACTAGTAAAAAGAACAGGTTAAGGAAAAAGTTAAAAAGAAAAAACAAAAATGGAAAAAGATTCAAGCACAAAGAAGTCAGAGGATTATGAAGATTATGGAATATGTTACGTGCAAATTTGGCTTTTGGTCACTTTTTTGCTGAGTTAAACTCTGTAATATAGTTTGGGTCAGTTTGGGTTTTTTTTTTGGTCAACTTTATGTACTTACATTTGGTCAAGGATAATTTAGTTTCCAATTCTATAGTTTCATTCATTTTTTAAGTCTTTAGCTCCGTTTCTTTTTTCTTCTTCAAGCCCAGTTTTGGTTAAATTAGAAGCGTGTTTTTGTTTACTTTTCGCAATTAATTTTAGTTCAAGATTTTTGTTTTAAATTGTCGCTGTTGCAATGCGCGCGCTGCAGGCAGTGATGTCCGTTTTTTTTTTAATCTTAGAACTAGGGCGCCCGCTAGGATTTTTTGTTAATGAAAAACGGTTTATTTTCAAATAAGTCAAACCGACCGGATTTGGCTTAATTGAAGACAGTCAGCCTTAAGTCCTCGTATAGGACGGACGTTAAATTTATTGCTTTTTTGTTCTTTTCACCACTACAATTTTGTGGGTTTTTCCATTCATTTTATTATTCGGACTTTTTTTGTTGGTGCTAATTTAGACATTAGGCATCTCGAGGCTCCACCACGACTTTTGTTTATTTTTTGTGTGTAACTTTTTGCTGCGGTAGGCATTCGTTGTCGCCTCTTTTTATGCTTTTTCCGGTTACGTTTTATACGCTACGTCCGATTGTAAACGAGGTCGATCGATCTCGGGCCTGATTTTCACTTCTTTTGTACCTTTTTTTATGGAGTAGGTTTATGAGTGTTTGGTTCAGATCAATTCTGCTGAGACTTGCTGATGTCTGCGTAGGGATGCAAATCGCTGCAATCTTGTTTACATTGAATTGATAGAATTTTTGTCGATTTCATATCTCCTCTATTCTTAATTTTTATACTTTTTGATATTAATTCTGAATTAAGTTTAGTAAATATTCACTTCTTTGAATAAATTTTGGATTCATTCATTTTGTAAAAAAAAAAAAGAACCTACCACTTTAATTTTCAGAAAGTGATTTTATTTAGTGTTTTTACTTACAGCTGGTGAGCAAGTATCGCTGTTTGAGATATTGTTCTATATAATGTTCTGCGGCATCTTGATCGACGCCGACAGATCTAATTATCCTAACATCCAATATTCTACCTGTCCATCCCGCCATCTTTTCTTCACAGGTTCTTTCGCAGTTGTGTGCCAGGGGACGGAAAATTTAACAATTGCGTGGCGCCCTTATTTTTTTGTTTCATTGGAGTTAGTTCACGTAACGTCCAGTAGATTTCTTTCAATAAAGTTTATATATTTTTTCTCAAAGCTAACCTCACAACAACTCAGTTCGGCCCTGGGATTATTTTGATTACTTTTTCTGATACTGGGCTAGGCCGTTTTAAAGCTAGGGTTTGCGGAAAATTTCAGGATTAGTTATTTAGTGCTGCAACCCCAGTTTTGAATGTAATAAATACAAACCAAAATAACGAAAGAACTGATCAAGAAACCCAAAAAAAAAAAATACATTCGAAAAACTCAGGAAAGCTCTTGACAAAAATTCTAAAAAAAATTAGAAGATATTCTACGAAACACTGAAAAGCCACAAAAAAGAAAAAAGAAACATTGAAACAGTTACAAGATGAGATAGAATTAAAGCAGAACAACTAGAATATATTTGAGACTAAGGAAATCAAATACTACTAGAAATTTTAAATCAAATTTGGAAATTAAGAACAATATCAGAAGACTGGGAAAAAGCTGTGATCTTTCCCATAAATAAGAAAGAAATCAGAAGAGACTATAATAATTACGGGTGTATTTCACTGCTTTGCACTGCAGCAAAATTATATGAAGCAATATTAGAAAATAGACTAAGACGAACAACAAATGCAACAACGGACAAAGCCCAGAGTGGATTCAGGAGAGGTTACTCTACACAAAACCACATATTCACAATAAGAGAATTAATAAAAGAAACAATGTAACAAAGCAAGAAACTATTCATAGCATTTATAGATCTTAAAAAAGATGTGGTAAGTACTAGAAGAAATAAATGTGAGCAAATATCTACTGAAAGCAATACAAAGTGTGAACAAAACAACATCCAACAATATAAGAGCAGGAAACGAGTGCTCGTAGCAATTTACAACCACGCAAGGGCTAGGACAAGGAGGAGCACTGAGCTCGTTACTTTTCATCATTTTCTTAGATAGTATTATAAAGAAGGTGAAGAATAGATCAAAGAAAGTATATATAGGACACCACAATCAAATTAGAACGACTTTCTCCCAATACGCTTTCGCAGATGATCTTGCAATACTTGCTAAAAATTGAGAAGATTTTACAGCACAACATTAATGTTGAAAAACAAGAGTTAAGCAAACACAACATGACTATAAATGTGGAAAAAACAAAAATCAGTGTAATTCCAAGAGAAGGCACTTACTTACTTACTTAATTCTAAAGCCTATATATGTACCTTTCGGTGTAAAGCTGGGTACTTTTCTTCAATCTCTTTTTCTTGCTCCTTGGGCTTTTTTTTCTAGAAGTCTTTCCAAGCTTTTCTGTCTTCCTTAATCTTTTAGCTTCTGAAATTATTGACTTTCTAGTTTCTATCGCCGTTCTGATATCCTCGTCTCATGTTTTTGCGGGTCTGCCTCTCTTCCTTTTTCTACCACTCTGGCTTCATATACTCGTTTGGGTATCCTATCATTCTGCATTATGTGTAGATGATCTCTCCACCTTAGTTGTCCTTCTTCTATTACTTTCTCAACCGGTTTTATGTTCAGGTTTGTTTTGTAAGTCTCATTTCTAATGCGATCGTATTTTGTTTTTCCTTCTATTCTCCTAAGGAACCTCATTTCCACAACTGAAATTGCTACCTTCCTGAATACTCCAATTTTTGGCTTTGTTGGTACCTCCTTGCAATGAATTTTGTTTTTAAGGCATCGAAGAGTCTCCTATCGTTATCAATTCTTTCTGCCATTTCTTGGTTGAGATTAGCGTTGATGTATAGTAACTTCTAGGTACTTGAATTTTACCACTTGCTCTATAGTTGTGCTTTCTATTTTCTATTAATGCACCTATCCCGTATTTCATATTACCATGGTTTTGGTTTTTTTCTTGTTTATTGTCATGTTCCAGACATCAAACTCCTCTTTGACCAAGTTGATATTGTATTGTAGGTCTTCTTCGCTTTCCGCTATTAATACCATGTTGTCTGCGTAGCTTAGTTTGGATATTGTTATTTTGTCCATTTTCCAGAAGCCAACTTGATAGACCTCTAGTTTGTTTCTCATCAGTTACATTGCTTCATCCGGATATAGATTAAATAGCAGAGGACTGGTCCAAACCTACTTTGTGTCTCTTTGATCTTGGGCTCTCTATGTTTTCTTATTCTATCTTCAAGAATTCTGGCATGAAATTTTGCTGCAACACTTAGAAGTGTAATGCGTCTGAAGTTTTTGCATCCTTTGCTGTCGCCTTTCTTGAAAATTGGTGTTATTACTACTACTTGCCAGTCTTGCGGTGTACCCTGTTCTCCTTCTTTGCTGTAAATATTAGTCATGTCCTCTTGTGCCCATGTATTCCAAAATTTCCGCCGTGATGTTGTCATGCCCGGGAGCCTTTCCTAGTTTAAGTTTCCTTATTGCTGTTGTCAGTTCTTCTTCTGCAATTTGCTTTGCATCTCCTAATGTATTTTTGTGTCTTTCCATTTTTGTTTCCTGGCGTGTCTTATCTGGTATAGTTTCTTTGTCCAACAAGTCTTCAAAATACTCGCCCCATCTTGCCATTATTTCTTGTTCTGACTGTAACAACGCTTTTTTTAATTTTTGATAACACCCAAGGTGGAACTTCATCCATTCTTCTGTCTTTGCTTCCTTTATAGTTGTTTCTACTTCCGTTCTAACCTTCCTATATTCGTCATAGTCCGTTTTATTTTTGTTTGCTAAATATTTTCGCCGAGCGAGTTTTTTTCTTTGTACTGTCCTTTTCATTTCTTCTGTCCACCATGAGCTTGAGGAGACACAATAGTAGAAATAAAAATGAATGGAAGATAAATAGAACAAGTAGAAACATTCAGATATTTAGACTCAACACTAAACAGCAGAGGTAGTATGTAGAAGTTACCACGCAATAAATGAAGACATTCTGAATAGCAGACAAATAAAGAATACCAGAATAAAGTCAAACAAAAAAGGAAAATAACAGGAGAGGTGAACCTCAAGAAACTTTGGAAAAGAGTATAGAAGAGATACTAAACAAAAATAACGTCACTTAGCAGAAAGAATAGGAAGGAGTGGGAATAATTATCAAATACTGTGGAATAACCAAAACGGATTGAGTACTAACTTGAAACCCGATGCGGCAGCAAAAGCGAAAATATTTTAAAGGTTAGAAACGTGTACCAAAGAGAAAAATTCACAATCAGTGCTTCGCTGTCACTGATGAATTCAAGTGTCGCGCAGTTTACAATTGTCAGATTCTTGGGCGAAGGCAAAAAGAACGCAGCGCAGAGGTCCAAATGGCAAATAAAGAAAACTTTTCGCAACAATGATTCGCCCTTCGCTCGATATCCAACATTTTTATGCTGCCTGATTCATGGATGTTCCAGTTAATATATTACATTACAGCAGCAGTATTTCTCGACGTTTGTGAAATGGTTGCGGTTGAAAATAAAACTTAGTCGTATTGTTTATGGAATCCATTCGCATGCGGACATTTCGCGAAAAAATTCGATGGGCGAGGTTTTCACGCAACACTACAAGACAAAGATAAATGAAATATAATAGATTTGAGAATATACAGATAGGATAGATAGGATAATAATCAACTGCAGACCTTGATGAATTCGTATGCCAACACAAAAGTGGGTACTCAATGTCGCACTTTCATGGATTGTAATAATTTATTATTCACATGACGTGAACGATTATCTGCTTCCAAAAATATCGCACACGTAATTGAATAAATCTGTTTGATGTGAGAAGCACAAATGCATTAAAATGCCAATTCATCAGCATGTCAATTTCCATAAAAAAATACGTTTCAATGCATATATTTTTATTCACGTTTGCTTTTTTAGTGGCCAAATGCAATCAATTTGATTTACACAAATTATTTCTTTGTTTTATGTTGAACACGAATTGAAAAATATTCCAATATATCAGTGAACATGAGGAAATTAACGGGCAACATGGGCAAAAATATTTACAAGATAATATTTTGAACGTGGAATGAAATGTTATTTATTGTTTTCTTTCACCCAGATACAGAGCAATAAATCAGGTTTAGTGCAAGATAGGTCGGGAGCAAAACAAAATATCTGTGGATCAAAAACACAGCTAATAAATTAACTCCTAAGCCAAACGTTTTTATCATTTTATTTTTGTTGCAAATTCAATTTCCTTTTTACTTATTCATGTAAAAACCTAATAAAGGTTACAGCAAACATATTCTCTACAGACACATATAATATGAAGAAGCAAAAAGTACTGGCACAACTCAGATTAACTGTGTCAGTGGAAATGAGGGATTTCTGTATATAAAAACTTAGCATTGCAGCTTTCGGATAGAATGAAACGTTGAGTAGCTCACCTGCACTATAAACAAACATAATATACAACCAATAAGAAATAACGGTTCTTCGCCACGATTAAGTGTGTCAGAATTTCCCAGCAGAGCGTTATTTAAAGTTTATTTCCTTAAGCATCTGCTAAAAGGGAATAAAATGTTTCTCACGTTCGCACAAGAGATTTATCAGTAAGTTTATATCTAAAGAGCGTATTTATTTCAGCAATGCATCATGAATATCTCACGACACCGAATCACGTGCAATTGAGGTAAACGTTTTATGCTGTACTGAATTGTCTCCATGATAAGCTCAAGTGTCTGGATTGTGTCTCCAATATCACCCAAGAGAGCGCTTTACTCGGCAAAGTTTTGCAGGAGGACTCTGAGACTAGTGGTGCACGTCTTATATATTTTACCCGGGATGCGGGGTCTCCGAAGTTATTGTGTTTCAATTCGGTTCTTCCTTTTCTGCCATAAATATCAATTCAATTGGTTTTCTAGATATTATTTTGAAAGAATAATTTGTTGGTATGCATATCGACCACGTGCACGCATTTAAGTCACGCTCTACATACTTCTGCTTTGTATTTAGACACCCTCTCGATTTGAAATGAGTTCTAAAATATCTCAACATTAATTAAAATTTTATTACTGGAATAAAAGCATAAGCGTGTTGCATAATATTCGCGTTTATTCGCTTCACGCATTTAAAAGACACTTATTATAAGAGAATATATAATTTTGTGTTGCATTGCAATGAGAATTGATTATTCAATGAATAATTCAGTTGTGGAATCTTTCTTTATGTTGTTAACAACATTGACGAATGGTGGTGTATATGGAAAATGATTGTTTCGATGTTGCTACAAAGTGGTGTTGAAATTATTACGGTCACTATTAAACCTTTCCTATGTATTTTTTTTTTTATTTACGTTTTAAAGGAGAGAGGCTCTAACGAGGAAAGCAATTTTCGAAGAAGGCTTAACGAAAGCTCCGTGAAGCCAAGTCGCATGAGCTTATTGGATTTTGTCAAGTAAAATTCATCGTAAGTGAACTGTGAGGATTATTACAGCTTAAACTTTTGTTGAACTTCATGATATAAAACTCAAAGGGTATTTGATCTTTTCTTTTCTCGTGAGAATATCTAAAATAGGCAATATGGAGCATATAAAAATAATGTGAAGTTTCGCCGCTCCTAAACTCTCCATTTCTGATTTCAAATATGATTTTTTCTATCCCTTATTTTCTCTTTTTATTCTTTATCTACACTATTTCTAGATCTTCTTCTACTTCTTTTATTCATGATGATTTTGGTCTGACTCTTTTTCTTCCTCCTACTGGGTTCCATTCTTGGATTGCCAATTTATTCTTCGCTGTTTTCTTCACTATGTCTTCTCTTACTAATTCTATTTCTATTTCGTGATTCATTCTTGATCTATATTCGTTTTCTGATACTTTTTCTATTCTCATGATTCTTCTTTCCATTATTCTCAAATCTTCTTCGTCTTTCTCCGTCATTGTCATTGTTTCGGCGGCATGAAGTGCCATTGGCTTTACTATTCTTATATATTCACATTTTTGTTGTTTCCGACTGTTCCACTTTTCAATAGTTTTTTTATCTGCGTATGAAGCTCTGTTTGTTGTTATTATCTCCTCTTCTATTCCTGCTTTTTTTTCTCCGCCTTTTATTATTGTGACACTAAAATATTTGAATGTGTTTACTCTACTGAAAGTACATACTTGAATCTTCATTTTCTCATTCTGTTGCTTCTCCGAATTTAATTATTTTTGACTTATTTATGTTTATTCAGTTCCGTTATTATTTCTTTCAGCTTTCCTTCATTATTTGTGATCTATTTCTTTCCACGTCTTGTTGTTCCCTCTCCATTTTGCTATTTCCACTGTTTTAAGATCCTCTTCTACTTCTCTATTCATGATGATCTTGGTCTTTCTCTTTTACTTTTTCCTGCTGGGTTCCATTCTAGGATTGACTTTAGTGTGTCTTGTTCCTCAACTCATCATACGTGTTTGCATCATTTTATTCTTTGCTCTTTTATTTTCTTCACTATGCCTTCTTCTCCCAAGTCTTATCCCATTTCGTGGATAATTTTTGGCCTTTATTCGTTTTCTGGCACTTTTTCTGGTCCTAGTATTGTTCTCATGATTCTTTTTCCATCATTCTCAAATATTCTTCGTCTTATTTCGTCACTGTCATTGTTTCAGCAGCACAAAGTGCTATTGTTTTTTTTATTGTCTGATATATTCACATTTTTATTATTTTTGACACAGTTTATTATTCCCACTGTTTTCAGATCTTCTACTTCTTTACTCATGATGATCTTGGTTTTTCTCTTTCTCTTCTTCCTGCTGGGTTCCATTCTAGTATTAACTCCATTTTGTCTTGTTCCCTAGTTCTCCATACGTATTCGCGCCATTTCATTCTTTCCTGTCTCATTTTCTTCACTATGCTTTCTTCTCCTAGTTCTTTTTCTGTTTCGTGATTAATTCTTGACCTTTATTTGTTTGCCGGTACTTTTTCTGGCCCTAGTATTGTTCTTATAATTCTTTTTTCCATTATTCTCAAATCTTCTTAGTCTTTTTCCGTCATTGTTCTTAATTTTTGACAGAGTTTTACTTTCCAATAGTACCTTATTTGCATAAAAAGCTCTGTTTGTTGTTACTATCTTCTCTAATATTTCTGCTTCTCTTTCCCCTTTATTTGTTATTGTGACATCTAGATATTTGAATGTCTACTCTTTTGAAAGTATATTCTTCCATCTTTATTTCTTCATCCCCTGTTGTTTTCCCCAATTTCATTTGTTTTTGACTTATTGATGTTTATTCCCCATCTTATGTTATTACTTCGAGTTATTATTTCTGGTAGCATTGTATCCATCGCTTATAATCCTTTTTTTTTATCTCTTGTTGTTCTCTGTCCATTTTGTTATTCCTACTGTTTTTGATCCTCTTCTACTTCTTTTGTTCATCCTTTTTCTTCTTCCTGCTGTGTTCCAATCTAAGTAGGATTTACTTTAATGTGTCTTGTGCCCTAGCCCTCCGTAGGTATCCAAACTATTTCATTCGTTGTTGTTTTATTTTATTCACTATGTCTTCTCCTTTATAGACTGTAAAACAGTGTACGAAACAATAAATAGAGTAAGACTATAAGAAGTAATAAACTACAACAGAAAATCAGAAAACGTCAGTCCAGACGAGAAATGAAATTTCAACTACCTTCAGCTTGAATATAGGCTTGAAACAGGGTGACATGTTGGCACCCTGCCTCTTCAGTGTAGCCCTAGAAAGTATAGTATAAAAAGCAGATGTCAACCTGAGTAAAACAGTGTTCAGCAAATCGCATGTAGTCCTTGCTGTTGAATATGACATTGTAATATTAAGTAGAAGTCTACAGGATATGGCAGAGACCTTCCAAAAAATCGATAAAGAAGCAAAGAAGATGGGGCTCACAATAAATGGAAACAAGACGAAGTATTGCAAATAGTTTGTAGCCCTATGAACTTAGGGACAACTTAGAATATACAAGACTATTGTTTCGAGGAAGTAAATACATTTGTATATCTGGAATCAAGTGTTAACGGAAAGAACAAGATCTGCCAAGAATTTAATAGAAGAATAATGCAAGGAAACAAAACGAATTTCTAGGTTGCAAACATACTAGCTAACAAAAACATACCCAGGTCAATTTAACTGAGAATCTACAAAACAATTATAGAGCCAGTAGTAACACTGCTTTGAAAAAAGATCCTGGAAAAGATCTTTGGAGCAGTAAGGAAAGATGAACAATAGATGATTAGAATCTAAAAGAAATGTATGCAGAACCAGATATAGAGACTCAGGTAGTTTGGTTACCTACTAAGAACAGAAGATGATAGACTACCCCAAGCTATATATAGGTGTAGACCAATTTTGAAAAGACCAAGAAGTAGACCGAGAACAAAGTGGAAGGATAATGTTGAGAAGGATCTCAAAGAAGCAGAAATAACCAATTACATTCCGTTAGTACTGAACAGAGAAAGTTGGAGGAGATTGATTAGTGGGGGACCCATATCCTACTTGAATATAAAATGAATAATATAAAATGCATTTATTGTTAGCCAAAAATATAGTTGGGCAGATGATGATGATAATGATGATGATGATGCCTTCTCCTTTTAATTCCGTTTCTATTTCGTGATGCATCCTTGGTCTACATTCGTTTTCTGATACTTTTTTTGGCCCTAGTATTGGTCTCATGATTATTCTTTCCATTATTCTTAAATCTTCTTTGTCTTATTTCGTCATTGTCATTGTTCCGGCAGCATAGAGTGCTATAAGCCTTATTATTGTCTCACATCTTCTCATTTTTGTTGTTTCCGACAGAGTTTTTCCACTCAATAATTTTTCATTTGCATAGAAAGATCTGTTGTTAATATCTTTTTTATACCTCTTCTTCTTTGTCCCATTCATTTGTTATTGTTACAGCTAGATATTTGATTTGGTCTACTTTTTTAAAAGTGAATTCTCCAATCTTTCTTTCTTTATTCTCTATGGTTTCCCCCAGTTTCATTATTCTTGTCTTTTCAATATTTATTCCGAGTCCTATGTTATTATTTTCCATTATTATTTATTTCATCGTTCGTCTATCTTTCGTTATAATCGCTATATCGTCAGCGTATGTTATTATTTGACCTGTTTTTGTTCCTAATGTTGTTTTTTCTATTTTTCGTAGCACATATTCAAATGCTGAATTGAATTGAGTTGCTGATGTCGCATCTCCTTGTCCTACTTCTTTGTTTATTACTAAATATTCTATTTCCACTTCCTGTGTTATGATACTTAATTCATTTTTTCTCATTGTTGTTGCTGTAAGTCTCCTCTTTCAAAGCTGTTACCAGTTTTCCCGTTTTGATTGAATCAAATGCTTGTTTGAAATCCACGAACAGTATTTTTGTATTCATGTTATATTTTATGGTTCTTTCAATAATTTGTTTTACTAAATGTGTGGCCTCCATTGTTGTTGTTTTTTTTCTTCGTATTATTTAAGACAGGATTTTGTACGTAGAATATGTAATCAAATATGTGAATACAAATATTTTCATGGAGAACAATATTCGTGGAGATGTTATCATCTCTAAGGTACTATAAATATTTCTCAATTCGCAAGCGACTGCTGCAGTTAACGAGCTCTTCAAGAGCAGGATATGTATCACATGTTATATAACATAAGTAGTACTCCAAAAAAAACTTTTTTCAACATCACAATGTTATAATATTACAGTTGTTATTTATTTCTTCATAGAAAATATTGTTCATAACTTCATTTAACTAAAATATGAATTGAGTAATGCCGTAGGATATATGTTGCAGAATAAACTCTCGCTTTTATGAGCAATTGATGTCAAATTGAGGCTAAATTATGAACAATTGTTCATGACCTTTGGAAAACTCTCGGTGATGATGATATATAATATTCAATTATTATCAATATGTTCAACAATCATTTGAGTTAGTACTTTTTTTGTATATTATTGCTAGATCAAAGCATGGTTAATCAAGATACTGTATGTATAAAAGCATTCCTTGCTCCCAATTCCCATGGAACAAGCAAGTTTGCCAGTTCCACTATAATGCTAATTGGCACCGGTCGAAATTCAATTACACAGACGCCGTGACACAAATGCAACGCCACAGCTAATTTACAAATTTAATATCTCCTTTATGCTTCCTGATGGAATTTGGGTAAGACGGTACGGCGCAAAGCGCCAATGATTTGTTTTGGAAAACTTGAATGAGTTGAGCGTCGAACTTTGCTAGATTATAACCGGCGCTGGAACTGATGGTCACGAACTTTTCTCTGTTTATTGTTTGTCAGATTTCGTGACTCTAGAATTGTTACGATGACAGCTAACAGAATTTTCGTGTTTTTCGGAACGGTTATATTTGGAGCAGTTTGTTTAACAAACTAAAATTTGGATCAACGTATGGCGCATTGGTGCAGTATAAGATTACAGAAATAGTCATCACGTAATACGAGCCCCAATAGAATTGGCTGTTAGTTGTTGTTGTCCATCCAGTTTGAGTGCAACAAGCACCCGAGTATATCCTAATTTAAATTGCAGTCGCCAGGGGCGAGTGTTGAACGTGAGCGTTAAGGATTTGAATTCGATAAGTAGTGTACTGTCGGTGTTGTCAGGATGCAAGGAAGTATTTACGACGCCCGAGGGAATTCTAAGATTGCAACACTCCAGAGCTTTTATTAGCTTTAAAAGCACGCCACGAGAGACTATAGATGTTCAAGTGGTGCTCCATTCTGCCGGGAATAAAATGTGATAGATTATTTCATATATGGTTGAGTTACGTTGCAATTTAAACTTTAGAAAGAACCCTTAAAAAAGGTTTTTGTAATGTCTTGTGGAGAAATCTACAAACAAATGTCAAAGTAATGCAGTTATTATTCAACATCATGAAGGTAAATGTATGAAATGAGCCACTTTCGATTTCAATTAAAAGACAGGGAACTCTAATGACTAACATTAACCTTGTTCAGTCGAAGAATTAAATTTACCCAAAGGTCGCATGACGTCTTGTTTTTGATGGCATTTTCATAACCATCATATGATAACAAGAATATTTGAATTGGAGAAACAGATTGGCTTCCATTATTCATTATTCAACTCCCTACAAAGATTAAGAACCCAATATCTTTTTCACGAGCCATTAATATTGCTCCATTGCTTACAATTCGCATCCAGACGAAGGAGTGACATGAAAAAGCAAACCTGATACAAAAACCGATCGCAAGTCATAGATCACCCGTTCAGTAAACTGGAGCACAAGAACAGCGGTTATAGGATGGACAACAGACAGATTTCCGTCCTTGACTCTGTTTACCAAGGTAAGGTCAGCTGCATTTGATCACCGGTATAAAAGGAAACGCACTATGTTACCGGGTGATAGTGTTGTTTCTGGTTTATGATATTTGAAACTGTAAGTAAATGTTGTTAGTTGTTTGGCTGGTATGTGAAAAGTGTTACGGAAGTGAATCAAATATAATCAATTTATTTAGTTCTCTCATCATCAGCAATACTGAATATAAGGCTCAAAATTATAATGTATACAATCTTCTCGACCTATTTTACAAATTAATTCACAGCGGTTTAGATGAGTTTCATCAATCGAACGAATGGAAAAATATGCTTACATCTGTGCTGACAAATTGCAAATTGATAATAAAAACTAGAATCAATTGATTTTATTAACTTCATCCGTTCTATAACCACACACAGCGAATAGTTCAAATAACTCGGGACACGGTCCGAAGTGGTCGCACCCACATCTGAGAATGCTGTGCCTGACCGATTCAATGTTTCAAGTTGGGTTACCTTGCATTCCACCGCTCAACAAGGCTTTTCTTAAATCGAAATGTTATATGTTCAAGGGTGCGTGGATGACTTAGCCCGCTAGGCATGACCACCAAAGTAATTGTTGGTCAAGGGTCAGCCTATAATTGAACTATGAAGATGTAATAGTATTACGTAATATTGCTATTGAAAGTATCTTGTTAAGAAACTCTGGTATACTGTAAAATGCCATTTGCCTTTTTTGTATATTAAAAACAAGGTTGTTTGAAATTTCAATTAAACTTTAATCAAGATAAGAGTTTTCATTAAGTTCAGGTGTTTGAAGTCTAATACGCAAACAAAAGAAATTTGGTAATGTAAAAAGGCGGTCAATTCTTTAAAGGGCACCCACAACTCATTACATAAAATATTTTACAACAAACTCAAATATTAATGGTTAAGAATTGAAGATATACAAATCTTTGAGGGGATCATAGCTTTGAAAACTATGTTTTATTTTCTATTCAGAACTTCCTTTACTCATCAAGTAAGTCCAGTCACCTTCTTGAAATCAAAACGAGTACTCTATAGTCTCATCAGCTTGTATGTGCCAAAGTTTGTCAAAGAGTTATTAAATTATTTTGTATGAAGTATCATGAATAAATTGAGCTCCAGACTTTGGCCATGAGCATAATATAATGTCAAGTTCATTCATTGCTGTCCTTTACAAATATTAGTGAATAAAATATCAGTGAGTACCGGTTGTGATTAATGTATCTTAATTCACATATACACAATTCATATTCCAACATGAATTAAACATTAACCAATTTAATTATACGTGGGTTGTTACTGGAATCCAATCAATTATAGGTCTTTTTTCATGATAAAGCATTAACTGCCAACCAAAAAATATTTTTATACGATTCAACTTAAACTTTTACAGACGCATTAAATTTCCATAAACCTAAACAGCGGCATCGGAGCAGTAGTCCAATAAAGCTCAGTGACACTTCAGTATACTCCTTCCGGAAAGGGGGGTTCCTTTAACTCGTTCCTTAATCAGCTATAAATCCTGACGCTTCGTAGAACAATCCGCACTAAAATCTTTATGTCTTGTTTCCCGCCTTTGTCTTAACCTTTTCTCATTAAAAATACTCGTTGGGTTAAAACATTTTTATTCTTGTTGCAGTGATAGTAATCCAACAGGATGAAATTGCTGGTTGTTGTGCTTTTTGCGGGGGTTATGTGTGCGCACGCGCAGATCTATAACCCGGCACTCAACTTAGTTTCCGGTAAGAGAAAACATTTCAAATTTGGTTGAATTAGATATGAAAAATGAAAAAATTGTTACAGTTAATTACAATGATCCACCCCCAGTGAACCCCGCATCTCTTGTCCACCGGCAGGTTGCAGATAACGCTGCACGAGAAGCACAGCTTCCTCCAGAATTACTCAACCCATTCTACAAGAACCCGCAAATAGCTGCTGGTTTAGCGAAGGAGTCCTGGTTGGCCAACAAAGAATTCCCAGTATTCCACCGGGATACACAAGATATTCCTAGATCAGCCATCGCGAAAATTTTTCATAATGCTGGATTTTTCAAACAGAGAAGATAGGTGTATTATGTGGGATTCAAGTGAGATTCAATATATTTTTGTGTAGTGATGATACATTATTATTTATTCCAATAGTCATAATTTTCATAAATTTTATTTTTGTCCTGTTGTGTATCTAACATATATTTAAATTAGTTATTAATATGTGTGTAATGGTGTACAATGAATGTTGTGTATAATAGATCCTATCTTTATATACATAATTTTAAGTATAGTAAAATCAGTTTCTATTATAAGAGAATTAATTTTAAACTATTACCCAGGCTTTGTACAAAGAGAGCATAGGTTTGCCCGAAAGGTTAGCCTCATATATTATATAGTTTTAGTGTTATTTCATGTAAGAAATATGATTTTATGTATGAAATATTGCTTGCAGGTTACATCAACTTTATTGTTATTATTTATGAAACATGTAAAGCAGGCGAAATAAAGATATAGTCCGTGAGACATGACATAAATTTTTCGTTGATTACCGTTCACTTGAAACTTTGTGAGTGACTTCATTGTGATGAGTCCGACAGCTTTCACGACGAAATTCTTGATTTGAGGGCGTTTTTCAGCGAGAGCTTATTGAACATGTCAATTTCATGAAGTCTTGAAAATGTTTTACCGTCATATTGATGTTTACACTAATCGAAAGATTTTTTGATTATAAAATGAAAAATAATATTGTCCGACATGAATATTGGGGGCTAGCGGTGAGTCCGACAAGCCGCACTTGTCAAAAGTACGTTGGTATGAAAACGGATTACCGCTAATCTGAAAAATCTACCAAAATATTTTTCAACTTGACATGTCAAAGTGACGTTTTCGAGATACTCTAAAAAGCATGAATCACAGTAGAGCGACAAAATTTATAAAAGTTGTACTTATAAATTATTTAAAATACCTTTTTAACAATTGAATTGTATCACAGGACATTTGCTTATGCATATAAAACATCAAACTAATGTTAAAATTCACGTAAATGTAACAGAATTAATAAAATTTATGAAAATGTTTTCGAAATTGAAATGTCAAAATGACGTGTGATTTTGTATACCCCTGTGAAATAGATGACTAAAAGATAGGGGCACGCTGATCAACGCAAATTTTCGTCGTTTTTAATTTTTCCTGCAAATACTATGAGCACCAAAAATATGAGACCTCCGGAAGGCACTCGTCCTAATAAATATCTATCAAATAAAAAAAAAATTCAGCAAAATCCATCAATAAATAGAGGTTGTAGAAATGCGGAAAAAAGTGACGAATCTATACCCAGAATGGAACATAGGGCTTTTAGTATATATGACTAGCGTTTCGACCCGCTTCGCGGGTCTAAGCACTAGGCTTCGCAGCTCCATATGTAAACCGCCTCCGGCAAAAATAATCTCTTGATAGAATTAGTTCCAATAATAATTTCACCCTAAAGAATTCTCTTGCTCCATATTATACTTCTGCAATTTTCTCTATTCGTGATTTCACCCTTTTTTCTAGACAATTCCCAATGTTATTTCATGTATTTATCTGAAGAAGAATCATTGATTTCAACTCCTCCACGAATTACAAAGACTCTAGGCGTCGAAGCTCCAAATATGTACCGCCTCTCTGATAATAATTTTCCTTTGACAAGATCAATCTCGGATGTGAATTGAGCTCATGTAATTCCCCTGCTTCATATTATATAACTACACTTTTCTCTGCCCGTGATTACATTGATTGACAGTTTCCAATCATATTTAGGTATAAATCCTCAAGAAAATCATCGATTTCATCCCCTTTGAGGATTAGCGACGAGATGGTGAAATTGTTCCTCTAGTAGAACCATCTTTTCAACCGGGCCTAAAACTATTATTATGAGTAGATATATAATCATCAAATACAATATATTACAGCTTCTTACATCTTGAGGAACCAATAATAGCTAAATACTCCAATAAGAGTCAACCCCTTACCAATGATAGTGAGATGCTAGTGCCAAGACCTGTATATAAGACCGTGATGCGTGAATTTACATGCACTATTTTTGCATCGAAAACTGCAAAAGTTCTACAAATTGCTAATACCGCTGTAAAAATACTTCACTTTATGTATTAAGATTGCAACAATGTAAGAGTCAGCGAACATAATTTTTTTCATATATTTTATTTTATGATCCTAAAACGTTCTCAGTGTCGGACTGAGAAAACGCCCCCGAAAATTTGTCAGACAAAATGACCAAATCTTAGAAAAAAATTATTGAACACGTCCTCAAAGTCTCAGACTAGTGGTAATCCGTTTTTATACCAACATAATTTTGACAAGTGCGGCTTGTCGGACTCATCGCCGGCTCCCAATATTCATGTCGGACAATATTATTTTTCATTTCATGATCAAAAAATCTTTCGATTTGTGTAAACATCAATATGACGGTAATACATTTTCAAGACTTCATGAAATTGACATGTTCAATTTGCTCTCGCTGAAAAATGCCCCCAAATCAAGAATTTCGTCAAATGTGAAAGCTGTCGGACTCATCACAATAAAGTCATTCACGAAGTTTCAAGTGAGCGGTAATCAACGAAAAATTTATGCCCCGTCTCACGGACTAATAGGTAATATTGAAAATATCAAACATTCGTATGCCAAGTGATGGTTTAGTTCAAATAATTTGCCAAATAGACGAAACAAATTGAAGTTGTGACGACTCAACCATAGTTTCACGTTTTAAAAATCACGGGTAATAATCCCCAGTAGCAATTACGTGATAATCAAGATTGATAAACCAAACTTCGAATGACAAAGTGTAATGATTTCATACGGGTATGATTATACTTTGAGCCTTAAACGAAACAACACAAAAAACTATATTACGGACTCCTTTCCATTTGTACCAATTCCGACGCCCGGTCATGTCCAGAGTTACTCTTCATAAGCTAGAAGGCTGCGATATTCTCTGAGGACAGTGCGAAATAATGAAAAATACCGTTGTTTTTCCACAACTTTGGCCGATGAAAATGTCAAATAATTCTACCTTCTCGGTTTCGTGTTACAAAGAAATTTGATAAATTGCCCGAATCCCAAAAGGTTGATGAAATATTTTTTGTCATTATAGCTTTGTTCTAATAACACTTCTGGAAGATAACCTTGCAATTCATTCAGAAAACGCAAACAAATTAAATATGAATGTATGATTATAAAGAAGATGATACAACCCAATATATTATTATTACTATGACTGTACAATTCAAGAATTAGTTGAAAATTCTCGTTTCCTTCTTATTACTTGGGCAATTGAGAGTAATTTACAGAAGTTGCTCGAATCTTCCTGATTACAATCAAATCCATTCAGGAAAAATATGAGCCAAAGAGTTTTGCTTGTTCAGCAAGTTCTACATAAGAATAAGAGTTCATAGTTAAAGTTGAAAACTGTAAGTGGGTAATCGAACAAGGAACAGTGAACACCAAACATAGAAACTACAATATGCAGTGTAAGTTCTGCGAAAACAGAAGCAGTTAAATTCACTTAGAACAGAAATGTCGGTCTCGCCTCGGTTGGCGGTATCAAGAGCAAACAAACTCGTCCTCTACACCAAAATACGACAAATAAAACTGAAATACTCTCTGTTCTCTTGAAAGAGGTAAATACTTTGTTCAGGTACTTCCTCCCATTTACAAAACTTCCGGACAAAACAAAAAAGAACATATATTAAATTCCGCCCAGGTGAGAAAAACATCGAAGGAATTTATTTCATTACAGGTGGGGCCATTTATTTTCAAGAGTATTTACCGACTATTTTGAACAAAAGCACATACGATTGCTTCTATTGTAATTATTAAAAGTTAGAAAATTGAATAATACCATCACGAATACAAAACTATGGCCAAATTCATAAAATTAGTGTGAGAGTAAGCAAATTCACAGTTTACTGAGCTCTTACAAAATCACGAAACTGCTGTCCACTTAAAGCAAGTCGTACTGGTGATTGTACTATTGCAAATACAATTGACGCCAATGATGAATATTAATATATTGGCATTTATTTTGTAACTTATATCATCATCATCATCATCGCGTTCCAATTCATAGAATTATTGCGAGACGCTTAAGCGTCAGAATCCGTTTTTGAGGTGGATTACTTCTCTTTTGATTATAGATTTCCATGTTTTTTTGTGTTGGTTGTTATTTCTTTCCATTTTTTCCGATTTTTACATTTGGTTCTTTATTCTTTGATATTCATTGCTTTCATGTTCTCTTTTATTTCTTCCAGCCATCTTTTCCAAGGTCTTCCTCTGTTTCTTACTCCTAGTGGTATCCAGACGGTTATTTTTTTGATTAATTCTGCGGGTGTTCTTCTCATTATATGGCCATATCATTCCAGTCTTAACGCTTTTATGTTTCTAACTATATTCTCTCCTTCCAGAGTTTCTTCTATTTCTGCGTTTGTTTTCAGTCTTCTTTCTCCCTCTATCGTTATATTGGGTCCAAGTATTGTTCTCATTACTTTTCTCTCGAATTTTTTTAAATCTTCTTCTTCTTTTTTAATTATTGTTGTTGTTTCCATTGCGTACCTGACTGCTGTCCTATTAGTGTCTTGTAGATATGTATTTTTTTTCTCTTGCTTAATTTTGAGCTTTTTAGTAGAGCTCTAGTTCTCCCATAGGTTTGATTGCCCTTTTGATTTCGCTCTGCTATTCTCTCTCTACCGTTTTTCCCTATTGATGCTCCTAGGTAGTTGAATGTGGATTTAGATTCAAATTTGTATGTATTTGTTGTTAAATATGTGCTTATGTTTCCATCTTTTGTAAGACTCATATACTTTGTTTTGTTTTCATTTATCTAGAGTCCATTTTGATTCTGTTTACTGAGTCAAAAGCACCCTTAAAATCTATAAAGGCAATGTGCAGGTCTTTATTGAATTCACGGGATTTTCGACATATTTGTTCGGCTATATGTCTTGCGTCAATTGTCGATCTTCCTGGTCTGAGTCCATTTTGATAGTCTCTTATTATTCTATAATAACATTATAGGTCTATAGTTGTTGCACTCTTCTTTGTCCCCTTTTTTAAATTTGGCGGTGAAGTTCATTTCCTCCATGTTTTATTATTTCTGCTACAATTTTGTCTTAACCCGCTGCCTTTCCGTTTTTGAATCTTTTTATTTCTATGTTCATGTCCTTTTCAAATGTAGGTTCTACATTATTTGTACCGTTTTGTTTTCTTTCTGTTTGTAAGTACTCTCTGGGATGCTCCTTATTTTCACTACCTATCGGGTGGTTGAACGTGTCATTTTTGTCTGTTTTCAATATTTTTTCGTAGTAATCTAGCCAAATTTCCCCATTTTTTTCAGGATCGTATTTGGTTTTGCCATTAGCGTTTTTCATTCCTCTCAAGATAGCTTTTGGTTTATTAGTTCTTATTTTAATCTGACTGTAGAACTGTTTTAGGTTCTGGCTTTGTTTGTTTCTTTCTATTTCTTCTAGTTTTTGGTTGATCCATTCGTTTTTCCTATTTTTATAGGTTGCGTTTGCTTTGTTTCTTGCTGCTGAATATTCATTTTTTGATTGTACTGTTTTTGTGTTTAGCCATCTCAATCTCGCCGCGTTCTTGTTTTTCCCTGCTATATCGCAGTCCTGGTCCAACCATTCCTTATTAGGTGCTTTGGATTGTTGTTTCCCTAAGATTTCGTTACTTGTTTGTATTACTTGTTTTTATATTTCCTCTTATTTGCCTTCGGTACTGATTGGCTCAGTAATTTGTTTTTGTGGTTTTTCTGTTAATCGTTCTTCGAATATCTTTTGTATTACTATGTCAGACAGAGAAATCAGCAAAAAAACACTTGATACAAGATCATTCCGAGGAGCAAATACGGACACAGATCATTACCTAGTGGTAGCAAAAATAAAACACCCCACCGCATAAAAATACTACATAGCTCAAGAAAAAAAAGAGAATGGAATACAGGCCTACTAGAAGACACAGTAACTTATATATAGAGGGTAAATATTGATTAGTAGTTAGTTGATAGCGGTTAGTTGATACGTTTCATTTTAAGTTAGTGAATAAGTAGTCGAGTATTGATCGTGGTTGTATTATATCCAAAAATTTTTTATTGATAATTCAATATATATTTATACTTATTAAAAGTGATATTCAATTCCATGTTCCTACTGTGAGCCAACCTTCGTTTCAGAGTCTTAGCACAGTGCCGGTAAGTACCTTACATAATATTTATCCTCACAGTTCAGCAAAGAACTCAATCTACCAATTATAAATTTATTGTAAGTAAAAATAAATGCCGATATAAGAATATTCATTATTGACGTAAGAGCTGAGTAAACTGTGAATTTGCTGACTCTTACAATAGATTAAACTGTGAGTTTGCTGACTCTCACAGTAGGTTAACCTGTTGAATTTACTATCTGGTGCTGAATGGGAATATTAACTATACCTTCTATGTTATACGAGGTGTAACAAAAAGTGTGATATGGGAAAAAAAATTGAGTGACAATTAAAGACAGGATCATTGATAAATTTGGAAAAAATTATTGAAGTTGCGAAATAAATAAGCAACAGTATTTGGAGAGAAGTGGACAAAATCAGATTTGTCAGTGAGCTCAAGTTGATAAACCAAGCAAAAACAAGCAAAGAATAAGGGAAAAAGTCACTGTCTAACTCAGCCCCGCATCAAGTGTATAGAAGTGCCTACCCTGCTAGAGATTATCCTATCTCTTGGTTCGTTTTTTCTCCGAGCTGATGTACGACGTTGCTGGCGAGGTTATTAAGGCTCGGATGTCAGGTTAAGTATGATTAAGATGATGTAGAGCCATTAAGAACACACAAAACTTCCTAAGTAAGGGCGATCGAAAGGAATTTATTTGGAAACTCGCGTACGGATAAGCGTAGAACAATTCACTTTCAAGCATCGATTCGCTAGAAAATCGCTTCCTCTTTGTGATGGAATTTTTGTTCACTCAAAAAAGAAGACAAGATGTGATTTGATTTTGCAGCGTCTGAAATTTTATCGTTCATAATGAGGTTTTACATTGCTACTATGTATTCATTTTGTTTTCGGAAACATAAATCGAATCCATCAAAGAATAGATATAAGGTTTTTCAATAATCAACGTAGGTGTATGCAACATTAATCATCCAAGCAGAAATTCTCATCATTTTTGTTTTCTGCTCCACGTCTACTTTGCAAAGTAGGCCAAGAAAACAAGCTCCGTCTCAGTTATGAAAATTGCACTTTTCACTTTCGTAATAAAAAAAATTGAAAGTCACTAAAGCGAGTGAGGAAGAAGCGAATAATGAATAATAGATTCTTGAGTAGGTAGTATAAGTCCAGGTTTGCGAAACAGTTAGATCCAAATTAGAAAATTATATTACACCCGCGAGGATGGTGTGCTATATGATGGAAAATTTAATCTCATAGTTGAACCGTGGCGTAATGGCTGCAGGCGCAAGATACTGAATCTCAAGATGACAACAGAGCTACGGAATTCTCAACTCCCAACATTCTAAGTTCTAAGAAAGGGAAATTGAATTTGGCTTATAAACTAAGGCGTAATTTCAATTACTCTGTGAAACTTGATAATATAAGAGACATTTATATTGTGTATCTCATATAGAATTTGTGCGAAATGTTGAGTTGCCTGGAGTAGCTCCATCATCTATCATTACTCTTCTGGGCTAGTGCTTCTGAAGCTCCCAAAATAAAAATAAACGTGGCATAATCCCTGCAAGATTGCAAGTTTCCCCGAACTCGAAAAGCTTAAGTACATATATTCCCTGTGCTTGCACTTTACAAATTTCTGCTCAACTTCCATATCCTGATTCCCTCAGCACATTTTAAAATTGCCTCCTGATCACAACCACTCCATCACTCAGGAGCACACTTCTCATCTCCTGTTCGTCGCTTGTGTCCTCACGGTGACACTGTGACAGAGAGAACGCGATGGTTCTGCGCCATCGAACATTGAAAACAGGATTGATAGATCGTGAATTAATGTGCCGAACCAAGGCAAGCCGAGTCCCTGGGCGCTGCCCTGCTCTCATTTAATCATCGAGCAAGCGATGGTTGTCAAAGACAGGATTTTTCTCACAAGTTAATTAGGAAAGAACGGGAGGGACATTGTACATCTTACATCTTCAGACAGAATGACATCAATAACATATAAGAATTTACATGATGCATTTGTACTTTATCATTAGTTCTTGATTCTATATTTCACTTTTCATTGATATAGAAAAAATGGAAGAATCATCTAGATGATGAAAGCGCATTTTTGACAGCTCATGAATGCTTGTTACTTCAGAAATTTCGCAAATTACCATCTCTCACAATTACTGAGCTTGAAATCAAGCAGTTTAGGCAAACTTACGAAACAGCAGCTTCCATTTAGTACTAGTTTCAAGTTGACTATTTGATAGGTACATAATTTATGCATGTACAAACTCAAAAATACCTTTTAATCTTCATTGTTTAGTTATTGACTGACGGGAGGTCAAGTGCTGTACCTTAAAATGATAGTTTGATCTTTATCAAAGCTATATGAAAAAAATACACCAAAAGTAAACAAATTTTCATCCAATAATAATAATTCATCCTAATCAGCTTCAAATTCGCGTCAAACAAGTCATTGAATGAATCCCGGACAGATTTGACAACTGTACATAATAATAGTGACACCTGCGGCGAAAGTTGTAACTAAATTTTTATCTACTTGAATAAATTTTAGTTGCCATATCCCTAATGTCATATATATCTATGGGCATTGTTTCACTTGGAACAAGTAATTGAATAATTTAATCTTCCACAATCACTGAGCCTGAATTAAAGCAATTTGTGCAAACCTACGAAATAGCAGCTTTTATTTAGTACCAGTTTCAAGTCTGTAAGAAGTATAGTTGCTGAGAACACAGCGTGACGCCAGACAGCCAGCCAGCCAGACAGCCAAAATGAATATAATAGCGCTTTTTTCCAAAAAATGCGCTAAAAATATTTTGTCATTCAAAACCAGATTGTATCCCCAATATTTTTAGCGCATTTTTTGAAAAAAAGCGCTATTATATTCACTTTGGCTGTCTGGCTTGCTGCCTGGCTGACGTGACGCTGAATAAAAGCTGCTGTTTCGTAGGTTTGCACAAATTGCTTTAATTCAAGCTTAGTGATTGTGGAAGATTAAATTATTCAATTATTTGTTTCAAGTGAAACAATGCCCATAGATATATATGACATTAGGAATATGGCAACTAAAGTTTATTCAAGTAGATAAAAATTTAGTTACAACTTTAGCCGTCGGTGTCACTATTATTATGTACAGTTGTCAAATCTGTCCGGGATTCAGTCAATGATTTGTTTGACGCAAATTTGAAGTTTATTAGAATGAATTATTATTATTGGATAAAAATTTGTTTACTTTTGGTGTATTTTTTTCATATAGCTTTGATAAAGATCAAATTATTATTTTAAGATACAGCACTTGACCTCCTGTCAGTCAATAACTAAACAATGAAGATTAAAAGATATTTTTGAGTTTGTACATGCATAAATTATGAACCTATCAAATAGTCAACTTGAAAATAGTACTAAATGGAAGCTGCTGTTTCGTAAGTTTGCCCAAACTGCTTGATATCAAGCTCAGTAATTGTGAGAGATGGTAATTTGCGAAATCTCTGAAGTAACAAGCATTCATGAGCTGTCAAAAATGCGCTTTCATCATCTTGATGATTCTTCAATTTTTTAACGTTAAATACAGAACATGTAAAATCATGTATAATAAGATTCAGAATTGGGATCATAAATAATATGAATATATTGAATTCATATTTGAACAATTTTCACGTCTTTTGCATACAATAAATTGTAGGAAAACATTATTGAATTGATAAATGATGCTGTATTTGGAAAAATCATGATGGATGCTTGTGTACGAAAAGATGTACTATAATGAATAATGCTGTATCTGTGTAGCTACGATAAATATATGTACAAAATTATATTGAATTAATATATAATCTATTCAAGGAGATTATACATCAAAAAATGCATCACCCAATTGATAAAAATATAAAATGAAGTAAATGAGTCTGATAGTAATTAAATGTGCAGTCGTTATGCCCATGTACAAACAAAAAATATAATGATAAAATTCAACTCAGCAGCGCATTTGGAAAACAAATAAAACATTTTTTTAATAGTTTATCCTATAATTGATTGAATCTGCTGCAAGCATGGTAATAATAACGAACAAATTAATCTTCTGAAATACAGTTTGTAAATAGGCCGCATGTTGAACCGATTAATTTTTCAAATCGAGATGCTGCAGCAGGTTGCTCTTTAATTCCATTCACCTCAAAGTTCTAAATAATAAATGAACTAGACGTTGGAGATGATTTGAAAGAATGAGCCATATTATGAAGAAAAATAATGTAATTTTCTTTAGCCATAAAAATTTGCATACATAAGGAAATGTCTTTCGCTTTGCAAAATAGAGAAAATGAAAAAAGTACACAGCATTAAAATCGTGTGCGCTACTCACAATCATTTATTTTTCCCTGCTAATAAAATTCATTGCACAAATATTCATTTTGAATTTCTTCTTTTTCATATACTTATTAGTTGCAATTCCATATGGAAAATTTATTATTCGCCCACAAAAAATGCAATCATAAATATATATAAAGTAGCTTGGACACCCCAGGTGGGGTTGCGCCGCTTCTACTAAAGCTCTCTAGATCCTTTATTTGAGGGGAATCAGTCCTCATCGCCTTGTTCTAAATATTCTGACATATTTCTCTCCATGTCTTCCTATTTTCTGTTTTCTCCTTCCATTTCTTTATTCCTGCTTTACTCAGATCTGCTTCTACTTCTTGTAGCCATTTCGACCTGGGTCCGCCTCTTCTTCTGTTTCCGCCTGGTTCCCATTGTAAAATTGCCCTTACGGTGTCTTCTTCTCTTTTTCTCCATATGTGTCCTAACCATTTCGTCCTCTGTTGTTTTAGTTTCCTTACTATATCCTCTCCTTGCAGTTCTTGTTCTATTTCATGGTTCATTAGTATTCTTTATTCGTTTTCTGTCGTTTTTACTGATCCTGTAATAGTTCTTACTATTTTTCTTTCTACTATTCGTAAATCTTCTTCATCTTTTTAGGTTATTGTCATTGTATCTGCAGCGTACATTATTGTTGGTCTGATCATTGTTCTATAAACTTCTAATTTTGTTTTCTTTGTTAGGTTTTTATCCTCGAGTAATTTTTTATTTGCGTAAAAGGCTCTGTTCGCTGTTAATATCTTCTCTTGGATTTCTTTTTTCCTGTCTCCTTTATTTGATATCATAATGCCTAGGTATTTGGATTTATTCACCTCCTCAAACTGTAGGTTACCTATTTTTATATTTCTACTTCCTGATTTTTTTCCTATCCTCATTATTTTAGTTTTGTTCTCATTGATTTTCAGGCCCATTTTGTTTCCTTCTGTTACTATTTCTTCGACCATTTCTTTCAATATTTTCCTATTTTTTGTTGCCAGCACTATGTCGTCTGCGTATGCTATTATTTGTCCGCCATTAGTTCTGAGTGTTCCTTTGTTCAAATTCCTCATCACATATTCTAACGCTATGTTAAACAGAGTTGCCGATAGTGTATCTCCTTGTCTTACTCCTTTGTTTATTTCGAATTCCTGAGTTTCTCTTTCTTGTGTTTTAATTGTGGTTGTTGTTCCACTTAATGTCATCAAGATCAATCGTCTTAGTTTAGCTGTCATCCCAATTTCTTCTAGGGCTGTCATAAGTTTTTCTCTTTTGATCGAGTCAAACGCTTGTTTGAAATCAATGAATAATAAATCTATGCTCATTTTATATTCATGTGCTTTTTCTATTATCTGTTTAACTGTATGTATAGCGTCTGTTGTTGATCTGCCTTGCATGAATCCGCACTGATGCTGTCCTTTTATGTTTTTTGTTTCTTTTTGGACTCTCTGTTGTATTAGTGTTGACATTATTTTATATGTCGTGCTCAGTAGCGCGATACCTCTATAATTGCTTCTTTGTGAATTGTGACTATTTGTCCTCTTTCCCAATCCTTTGGCATTTTTTCTGTTCTCCACACCTTCATTATAAGTTTATATATATATATATATATTCGTGTAGTTCATCTCCTCTATATTTTATTAGTTCTGTGTTTATTCCATCTTTGCCTGGAGTCTTCCCATTTCGCCTGCTTGTTATTATTTCTCTGACTTCTCCTTTTGTTGGTTCTTCTAATACTCCTTCGTCTGCAATTTCATCTTGTGTTGTAATATCCACGTTTTGTTGCGGGTCTGTTAGTAGGATTTTGAAGTATTGTACCCATGTTTTCTTATATTGCTTATCGATTTCTGTTTTGTTGCCTTTTGCGTCTTTTATACAGTAGATTTTTGGTTTGTATGTTCCTTTTTGTTCATTTATAAATAGACAGTTAATTTATGAGAACAAACAATATAATTTGCCCACATCATACAGATTTTACCAATTTTCAATAAATATACATGCAATTTCATTAACATTAACAAATTGCATATATTATTAATTTGCATACTAGGTTAAAGCGGATATGCACATTGGTTTGCCGGATTTTTTTCATGGAAGCTTCATCAATACTGGAGAGACCAAATACTCTTCTATGCTTATAAAATTCAATGCCCAAATATGTCACACCTTACTTCATTTTGAAGTTCTTCTTTTTCATATATTTATTGGTGGCAATTCCATATGAAAAATTTATTTTTCGCCCACAACAAATGCAATTATAAATAGACAGTTTATTTATGCGAACAAACAATATAATTTGCTCACATTATACAGATTTCACCAATTTTCAATAAATATACATGAAATTAACATCAACAAATTTCATATATTATTAATTTGCATACTAAATTGAAGCAGGTATGCTCATTGGCTCGCCGGATTTTTTTCAAGATAGTTTCGTTATCAATAATATGAGAAAACAAGAACACATACATATCCAGTTTAAATTGCTTATACAATGATCAACCTGCAAATTAATTCAGCAAGTTGTTGGGTTGTTAAGTGTATGTGGTACAGGTATAAATTGTGACTATCCCCAGATTAGCATGATAAATGGCGCAAAGTTGCGAATCGTCTGACAAACTACCCAAACCCACTGTAAAAAACCGCGTGAACATTGGACATGCTCATTTTTCTGTTGCTGGCAGAGAAGGGTAGTAAAATCTTCATACTCCCATGCACACGTTTCAACCTTTCGAACGTTACCGATTCGACCACTGACAACACAAAGACATTTTTTTAATGTTTTCTTTGCCTTTTTCCATTATTTAAACTAGAAGTGAATAAAGTTGGTTTTTGCAATTCAAAATCGATCCTGTGGATTATCTGGTAGGTGGGACAACTGTGAATTCCCATCGGTTTATTGTAATGCGTAAAAGAATCACACTTCGCACCTCCATATACCCGGCCGGTTTATATAACAGCTGCATATAAGGATTGCTCAAATAAGAGTGGTCAAAATATCCCTCAATCTATTTCCCTGGCTCATGCGCTAGCGGTTAGGTGGGTTTTTTTATTCCACGAAATTAATCGCTATCTTGGCTGCTAATGGTCGCGCCTGTATTATAAATTGCATGTGTATAGAATATCCGAGGATATAGGGCGGATTTCCGAGAGAGGATATCCCCGTCTTTTTTGTACAGTGTTCAGTGCTTGCGTGTGTGATATACGAGCCGGATGACATTAATTTTTCGTGATATTTCATCGTACTGGTTTATTGAAATACGAACGGTTTATTCATTAATTTCATTTGGCTGGGCTAATGGGATTAAGATGCTCGCAAAGATAGTGCTTTAATCTGATGCTGATTAATGTTCCCCCAATTATTTATAGGTTTCAACTCTATTGATTATATTTATTAGGTCAAACATGATATCAATGTATGATCGGGAAAAGGTGTCACAAATATCTTGAAGTGTTGTTGTTAAGCCTATCTGTCAATAAATCTGTCAGCGAACGAATGAAAATCTTCAAAGAGATGCATAAGATGTGCGAAGCTATTGTGCTGCATCAAATCTGCACCGCACATAGACATCAAGCCGGATAAACAGGATAAGCACATGGGCGTACAAACATGAAAGAGGAAAGAAATTTGATTCTATGATGTAAGTTGCTTGTTCACTATAATACCTTTACTTTATAATACAAAAATAGAATCCCGTATCAAATATTCACTTCACTGCTCCTGATGTATTTATCACATTTACATCAACATATCGTACTTGACTCCCGTCAAATAAAAACAAATATACAAGTTTATCAATGTAATGGCTGCACTAGTAAATGTCTTCACTATTTTTTAAGCAGAGCTCATTTACTTTCCCTACAAAAAAACTGAATAAGATTGATGAGCTGAAAATGCGAAAAGAGCACGATCAAAAGGAAGATGTTGTGCAAACTATGAATAAGGAATATTTTTTTTTTAAGTTTAAAATATTACTCCCATCATAAAAACTTTTGGATACACCCCACTGGATGCTGTTCAATCGCTTTCGCGTTGACTTTCGTTCGCTTTTATATTCACTGGGATGGATTTTTTTCTTTGTGAATATTTCTAAGGCTGTTGTCAATGCTTTCCGCATTGACAAAACATACCACAAAACTCGACGTGAAGAAGGTAATATTCATAATACGTTTACAAAACATCATTCAAATTTGTTTCCTTGCCTTATTTTATCCATATTTGTTGAATTTAGTTGATAAATTACTACCAACATCATATTTTTTTCCAGGGGTATGCCAATATTAATCAGAAAAGTTGAAGACCAATAAAAATTATTTCACAATAAAGGAAAAGTTCCTTGCAAATAGAAGTTGCTAATTTACATTCAAACTTTGAGCTGTTAAATTCTTTGCAATGAATAACTTGGGGCTAATTTGTATTACAGAAGACACTTAATGTCAAAGATGACAATATTATCAAGTATCAAGGAATGGTGATGCTCGCGAAAAAACATTCATAAACATTTTTGAGCCCAATAACTAGAGTCAATTAGAGAAAATAACTTGCAGACTACTAATTAGTGATTCACAAAGTTTGAAAAATCACTAGTTCATCATCCAATACTCGTACGTCGTCTGCATCAGTCCTGCCGGTCAATATCAGTGCAATTAGCTAATGTCACAGCAACAGCACACTTTGATGACGCAGTGAAAAGTTCACGACATTTTGGAGGCAATTAGCCGGGAAATGTCGCTTTAAATTAATTACACTGACGAAATTGCTGCGTAAAATACAAACATATAAGTGTGCAGTAATAACATCATAGAGAGAAATTTGCGGCTTTTGTTTCATTTGGCAATAGTTAATACGAATAACTATGTATTGAAGAACGTAGCAAGTACACTATGTCTACAGAAGTGAGTGCTCCCATCTGACAGCACTTGAATGTCACATGTTTGATTAATATATTTCAAATTGAGTAAGAAATCTAGATAACCCTTCCCCCTGTGGTTTACTTCATTATTACTCTATAGTTTTTGGCTCCACCCACCTCTAACTTTTTATTTTGATTCGATTTCTTTATGGTTTCCCATCACGTATGTCTCTTTGGATAATAATCTTTATTGCATGACTTTGATTAGGTTCTACTTATCGTTTTCACTAAAACTTACTGTGTAGTTCTTGGCTCCTCCCATCTCCAACCCTATGATTTGATTGGATATTCTTCTGGTATTTTGTATCATGTTTAAAGTTTTTAAATTTGTTTTCTGTTATGATTTATCGTACTTTGAAGATGGTAGCTTTGCTACTGAAATGTACGAAAGTAATTCCAATAAAAAGTGAAGATAAAATAAAATTGATGCACATTTAGTAAGGAGAACGTTCCGAACTCTCTAAAAGAAAGTATTTTGCGACGAATATTTAAAATTTAAGTCTGTATCTCTTTTTACAGCCGAGTTTGTTTGTCAGACTGACGCTTCCAGAAGAGTATTCTGTGTAATTAGTGACAACTTGGAATCTATATTCTCTAACTGCACACTCGACGACCAAACCACAACCCAAGTGACATCCAGAATGCAGGATTTATTTACCAGGTCACTTCAAGGCTAGGTATTAACCCAATTTGAATCGAAGGACAGCTATAAATTGTTGGTAAGCTGGGAATTGATCCTGGACAGCAAAACTACGACTAGAGTCTTAGCTGAACTCTGATGTATAAAGGAAAGACATGACAGGAACCGAGACTATTTATTGTGTGTATACTTAATGCTTCAATTCGATTGTTAAATTGCTAATATGAATAAGATATATGTTTATTCAGTGTATACTTTTCGGGACATTCCAGCGGAAAATAATATTGTGTCCAGCGGTAAAGCTGTCTGCACTCCTTCTCCATATAAAGTATGCCAAATTTCACATTCCTTCATGCGCGCAATATGCTTCAAAAATGTTCACAAAGATTTGTAGCATCATTCATGAATTTCAAAACCAAATCTGTTTTAATTAAATCAGCAGCATTACAAGTATTTTTAGTAATTAAATTGGAAAATGAAACCCATTAGATGCGAATGTGATGATGAAAAATAATATTTTACCCTGTAACATAATTAAAAGTTACTTTTGATGAGCTATTAATTACCGTATAAACTCGATTCAAAAACACAATTGTACCTCTTAAACTAGTGAGATATTATTTGATTAAAACTGGTGAACCGGCGGAATAGGACACGGTTTCCGGTTGGAAAGATTTCAGTCTGTGTCTACACAGACGTTAGAACGTGCCAAGAAACCTTAAGCACCGGAACAAAAAAGAATTTTCGCGCTTTCGTATTATGAAAAACATGGAAATTCTTCGAAAGAGAAGCTTGTGTTTATGAGACTAAAAATCAGCGCCCAGGAAGCGTACATTTTGCCTTATATTTTTTAGATTGTTAACAAAAATGAATGCTGAGAGAAATTCAAATTTTCTTCATTGTTATTGTGGCGGATGTTTTGATGAATATTGTATGTTTTGAGCTTGGAGCTACGTTCGTACAAACAAGCAAATATAGAACTACCAGTGGTCAGTAAATTCTATTGCACTATATCAAGACAGAAATGGGTCCCAAAGCTGCAGTATTTTCTTATAAAACTTGACTTGTAGTCAATTCCCTTTTTACACGGAGATAACTGATATTAGACTTCTCCTGGAAATGTTTCTGTGAGAACATAGCATAAATACTTAGTTTGTAATAATTGTGAAGCATATTATACGGGACAAACTAAACGTTATGCAAAAATATAATGAAACTAGCCTAAATAAAAGACTAATATTGAATCGATATCGCAGCCCAACAGTTCCCGGGAACTCTTTTTATACGAATCACAAAAGTATCAAGATTTTTCACTCTCTAATCAAGCCTGAACGTATTTTTCATTGGAATCCAGATGAAAAGATTTCGATACGGGTTCTTTTCTTCATATGAGGATAGAAAAGCATTCTTTTCTTTTTGATCAGCCGGATCTAGAATTGTAAATAAAGCTTTGTGCGTCATGTAATTTGTATTGAGTTTCCTCTAATCCGTAACAAGGATTGTGAGCTTGCAGCTTTGATGAATTCATGTAGTTCTATTCACAAGTTGAGTTAATGAAAATAAAAAATTATTAGGTTAAATCAAATGTACATGTCATAAAATATTCAACTGCAAAGCGAGCGTTATCCATTTAGCAATTATCCAACAAGCGAATAAAACGAAATGGACTAAAACAGAAACAATTTCGAAACTTCTCCCGGTATGAACTTTTGTTGTGCCTCTCCACTTTGTATTTTGAAATGTTTGGCTAGCCTGAAGTGTCTGGTTATCACAAAACAATTCAGAACTACTGGACAACTAAAATGTAGAGTTTTTAGTTTCCAACGGTAATTATCTAATTTTAGTGTTTAGCAAATACTTCTTCAAAAATTTACATGATTTGTGCAGTGTTTTGCAATCACTAAAAGTTAAATTTCCATCAATGCTGTCCCAGTAAATAGACGACATAGTTGGGAAAGAAATTTACATGCAATTTCAGCTTTCATCTCAATACTCACGAAACTTTTTGGTAGTAAACCAATTCCAAACTTTTTACTTGAAAACTCAAGAAAAATGGAGTAGAAACTCAAACGAATCCATTAATACCAAGTAAACTGGAAGTGCAGGCTTCTGGCAGCCATGCCCGGATGTATAGATTACTTGTAAGTTAGCAGATCAAACATAGCCTACGTGATCATGTAACATGAGCTTAATACTAAGACGCCACTTACTATATCGTTAGTTCGCGGTGAACCCATTCAAGAAGTTGTTAATAATGCGGCAAGAGCTCGAGTGGATAACTCACAAGTGCGGAAGAAGATAAGATTCAAATTAAGAGGGTAGTTGGAATAGTGCGTAACTTTTACTACTTACTCAAGAATGTTTAAGTCTTTGTTTTGTGCAGTTTTCATTGAGTTCATTCAGCAGAAGAACGCCTCTGCAATTCTATTGTAAATTGGGTGCCACTGCTGGAAGAGATAATTTACAAGAGAATGAAATGAAGATTAAATATGATGAACCCCCCTATTCCTAAACTATATTCAATTCAAAAAAATTATTGTTTCTAATAATATCCATCAAGTCAATATACAGCTCCAGGATAGATTAAACCAATTTTATACATTGGTAACCAAGTAAACAAGCCAAGTTATGTTGAACAGTAACTTGATAACGTAACATATCCGATTTCTTGTACGATTATTTACATCTAAAAATAGTTTTATTATTGAACTATTCAAATACGGTCTGAAAATGAGCCCCAAATTCTATTACAGTCCCAATTTACAATTCTACTATAACTCACATAAATACTATAACCAATTAGTTATTTCGAAATCTTTTGACATTACTTATTTAAAATTCAGTTATATCCACACAAACAGATCTTGTAATTGTCATAAACTGAAACTTCAACCTACATATCTCTTTGTCCTGTGTGGGGTATTAGAATTAATCAAATGTCATTTCTACTATAACGACATCATATTGCTTTGTAGAATAACGGTTCTAGTTTTGATTTGTATATCAAACAATAAAGCAATGCTCATTTATACCGAGAAATCCATTATGTTCCATGATATTAGAAGGATTATTAACATTTGTGCAGACTTCGTCATTACTGGCTCCATAAAGCTATGAGTATTATACTATCTTATTATATTCAGTTGAGTTTAGCATTATATCAAGATGCGATAGTAATATTCAATTCCGAACCTCAACTGAATAACAAAGCTGGCCAACAAAATTAAATATAAAAATTTCAATAAAAGTTATTTCATGATAAAAAATTTGATTAACTTGCACATTGTTTATTTCACTTTGTGTTTTATAATTAAATTCAGATCATGTTGATATACGTTTTTGTTGAAATCCAGTAGAATAGAAATAAAACAAAAGCATTTATTTAACATTATAATGAAAATAAACAAAATCCTATCAACTCAACTAGTTTTGCATAATCTATTTCAAAATAAAGCTAATCCCTATAAATTTCAAAATAAGCTCTGCATTTTAAACTTTCCCACTACTAAATACGAGGGAAAAACTGATCGACTAAGCTACGATCATTCAAAATGAAATTCTCATCTGATGAATTCTTGCCCTTAATCAGATAGAAGATAATTTGTAATAGGGTTTTGATCTCCGCTAGTTTCAGTCCCCACACTTCTCTATCCCTTGCCATTGCTCTCCAATTGGGTACCTTTACTTTTCAGGTCCCTTTACATCTCGGTCTTGTCCTTTTGTTTAGTTTTTGTTTGACTATTCTGACTTCTTCCATTCTGGTCACAAAGCCAAGGCACCTTAGCCCTTGTAGTTCATGAACCCAACAATATTTTGTTCATTGTATAATGCCTTTAGTTCATGATTTACACGAATTGTCCAACCCTCCCTAGAGTTCACCGGTGTAAAAGTCAACAAATCCACAGTTTACTGAGCTCTTACAAAATCAGGAAGCTGGAACAGTTTTCACGTTTAACAAATATTAAAATATAAAATCCAAAATGCCAATATAAAAATATTCATTATTGACGTCAATCGTACTTGCAAATAGTTCGTATATCATTATTGCTTGCTTGCGAGAAAAGCATATTTCTCAATTCTGTAAGAGTTCAGCAAACTGTGAATTTGCTGACTCTTACACTGGTACAAAAATCTTGCGGAGAATTTTCCTTTCGAAGATTATCAGTGCTCTTTCTGTTGCAGCATTTAAAGTTCATGTCTGCGAAGTATATATTAACATATATATATATATACAGGATGTATCACGGGAACTGAAACATAGGCATTTAACATGGGAAATCAGTTTTTCCCTGCGCATTGCTCTCCTAATTATTTCAGACAAAAAGTTTCAAATGGAAATAGTAAGATTTCTGCATCCGAACCAATAAAAAAAAATTTTTTGGCTGCCTTATAACAGCAGAAATAGAATTTGAAAATTCACAGAATTACAGCTAATCGTATAAGCCATGGAATCAGAAACAAGAGACGAACAAAAGCATAATGCTTTATACGTCAAATTATTATTATTCATTTTGACAAATTGTGATATTGTAATAAAAGATCGATATAAAAGTTATTCTCAAAAATTAATAACTATTCAAATTAAGAAAAGCTACAAATAATTAAATGGTATTATTCTGGCTATAGTTTACGGCAAATTCGTGATTATATTAGTACTCTTTGGCGAAATCATGGTATTCCGGAGATGTCTACCATTCAACGATTCATTGCCAAGTTTGAGAAGACAGGTACACTCAATTTCAAGAAAGAGGAACAAAATATCGAGAATCACAATGAAAATGAAGAAAATGTTTTTGCTTTGATAGAACTAGAACATACAATGAGTGTAAGAGAAATTTCCAGAGAACTGAATATTCTTTTCATGACAGTTCATAGAATTCTTAAGAAACATAAATACATTCCTTCCGAATTTCAAAATCATCAACATCTTTTGGAACGAGATTTTGAAGTGCGTGCATCATTCTGTAAAATAATGATGGAGAAGTCAAATTATGATGGAGACTTCTTAATGAATATTTTATTCTCAGATGAATGCACATTTACCATGAATGGCGAATCCAATGGTCATAATTACCGGTATTGGTCCAAGAATAATCCACATAACGTTATACAGTCCCGGACACAATATCGACAAACTGTAAATGTATGGGCAGGAATTTTAGGACATCAAATAATAGGCCCGTTCTTTATTACAAGAATAAATTCGTATTTGAATTTATTGATGAATATAGTTGGACCAAAAATTGCCGGAACAAATAAAGAAAATGTGTGGCTTCAACATGATGGCTGCCGTGCACATAGTACAATAGAAATTGTGGAATATCTAAATCAAACATTTCCTGCAAGCTGGATAGTACGAAGAGGACCAATTAACTGGCCAGCACGGTCGCCTGATTTAAATCCGTGCGATTTTTTTCTTTGGGGTCATTTGAAAACTAATGTTTATGAAAGAAGATACCGGAGTATAGAAGAACTTGAATATGCTATAGCACAAGAATGTCAAAAAATAAATAATAGGCAATTAAGTAACGTTCGGCAAAGTTTCTACAATAGATTGGGTTATTGTTTAGCACAAAACGGAGTATTGTTTGAACATCTATTATAATTTGAGAGTTTAAGAATATTTTGAGTTTGTTGTAGTTCATGTTGGATTCAATTTGTTACATTATTTAGTAGTTAGTGTTACTTCATTCTATTTCATCAATCTCAAACAATGAATTGAATTGAACCACCCATTATTCACCATCATTATTATTAGATTTTCATTTAGAAAATTGATTTTCACTACCTACGGAAGATATCTATTTTGACAATCATCATTCTGACACTGACGTATTAAACTTTACGCTTTTGTTCGTCTTTTATTTATAATTTCATAGCTAATACTATTAAATGCAATTCCGTGAATATTCATATTCTATTTCTGCTATCATGAAGTAGCCTAAATAATTTTTTTCTTATTAAGTCGGTACAGAAATTTTGCTCTACAATATCCATTTGAAATTTTATGTCTAAGATAATTTGGGGAGCAATGCGCACAGAAAAACTGATGGCTTCTGTTACGATTCTTCGCCATTTTTCACGGTCCTGTCTCTAAGTCCTTTTTCACCGCGTAATACCACCGTTTCTTTGGTCTTCCGCTTCTTTTCTTTTTCACAACACCTCCGTCTAACATCTTTCTTACTACTCTGTCCTCTGGTAGTCTCAGCACATGCCCTAGCTACCGTAACCTTTGTGCTTTAGCCACTTCCACTATTCCAGGCTCACTATAGAGTTCCTTGGTCATTTCTTATTACGTCCGTTTCTTTTTTGCCATGCCTCAGTTTTTTGCTCTCTCAATTGTCCTGCCTTCGCTGTTCCATATCCAGCATTGCCCTTTGATGTTGATGATATTTTCTTATAGCCTACTTTAGCTGTTTTTCCTTTCTTTCTCTCTTTTCCAGCTCTTTCCCTAAGAATTTTTTGAATTGCTATCTCCTCTTCAGTTAGGTCATTGTTCATAATCAGTTCTTTTTCCTTCAAACTGCCTAATTTTACTACTTTTATGGACTTGCTTGTTGCTCCTACATTCCCTTTTTGAGCCGACTCTATCTTTACTAAAAAATTAATTAAAAGTTTATTTCAATAAAAACACTTGGTGTAAGTTTCACAAATTAAAATTTATTTAACATTCGATCGATTTCGGTTTGTTAGACCATCTTCAGAAATTACAACAAAAAAAGCAATCCTTCTGTAATTTCTGAAGATGGTATAACAAACCGAAATCGATCGAATGTTGAATAAATTTTAATTTGTGAAACTAACACCAAGTGTTTTTATTGAAATAAACTTTTAAATAATTTCTTTTAAATGTTTCATCAAGTGCCCACTACCGAATCTATCAACTTTATTCTATCTTTACTTGTACTCCGACAAAATCCTTGCAAATCTTTTCTATTTCTTGTCTATTACTATTAAAGTCTTCCCTTTTTATGACAATATAATTTCTCTTCTACTATTTTTCTCCACAAACTATCTTCCCTTCAACTAGCGCAATTCTCTTTCCTAAGCTCTTCAATTTCTTCATTCACTTTCTCTATAACTGCAAAATGTTTAGCTTGTTCCGATCTCATTTCTTAGATTTCCCTCATCATTTCTATCATCATATTTCTTAAATCCTCTGTTCCTGCAGTTTGTTGGATGGCTTTAGTGGGAGATCTCGGTGTTTTCTTACACCTTCCAAATAATTCACTCGTATTTTGTTTTTTCCAACTTCCCTCTGTTGAAGATCCGTCCGATTCATTTTCTTGTTTTGGCATCGCCTGGTGTTGCTTGACCCTCTTTACAGTTGTTGCTTGCTTACGCTACGTCAGCAGCAGCCGCTGATATTTGACACCAAGTCACTCACCTCGCGTGGCCTTCATGACATAGGTAGGTCACCTCAGATGTCAGATAATATGTTCTTTGAACCAATACTCACACTACAATTTTTCCAAGCCACAGGTGAATAATATGACGATATAAATTTCATTGCAGGGTCCTTGCAAGTATTTTTTTGTTACTATTTTTACAATTAATTCACTATTCCATCACACTAATCCATAAGATGAGGACAGAGTTCCACTCGTTTTCACTTTCTTTTAGATTAGCTTGATAATTTATACCCATTTTTTTATAGGTGAGAAGAGTCTGATCGATCAGCCCTGGGTTAGGTAACAAAATCGGATAGAGAAGAAACTCACACGTTTACACACTTTGAACTTCACAACTTAACTCTATAAGTACCTTATAGATAGTTAATTTAGTATTGTAAGTCAGAGATTTGCTTTGTATGAGTTTTTTTCCGCTGTCTATCTTTATTATTTTTTACTGTGTCTTTTGATTTCCATATTGTTTTTACTTGTTTATTATTGGGAATTATGTAGAGGTTACCCAGCCATTGACATTTTCTATCATCTATATATTCTTGGGCTCATTTTACTTCTCATTCATACACCCGTATATACATATAGATAGTTATAATGATCATCATTTATATTGTTTTGTTCTCTTGTCTATGCTTTTATTTGAGATATGTTTTAGACATTGTTTGTATCGTATTATTCATTTCTTCTGCATTCCTTGGGATTTGATTATGCTGCCTAGGTATTTGAAACTCTGATCAAAATATTTATCTGAATAGGGTATTGACCAATGCATTATAATCCGGGATTCAATAACGTTCACTGTTGCAGCCTCCCCTTGTTTTTCTAAGAGTTCAATGCGTGGAACTAAATCAATACATACATGCGGTTAGGGTCTTCCACAAATATTGATACTATTCCTTATTATTAAAATGTTTCAGGCGACAAATTCTCTTCCTTTTAGATACCACTATCTACGCCAAAGTTGCCACACCCTTCAACAAAGGTCCAAGTGTTGAAAGGGACGAGAACATGTTCGGAATTGATTTATATTCTCAAGTTTCCATTACGCAGCCAAATTTAATGTACCAGAAGAACAAATTTGAGATGCCTATAACAAGATGAAACTTTTGTACTGAAGTTATAATCATCTACATCGTTTTTTTATTATTCGAATTCATTAGAATCTGAACTTGAGGGCGAATGATAATTACGGTTGAATATGCAATTATGAGAAAGTATATGAAATTGGGATTTATTTTTGCAATGATTGTACTCTACAGTAATATGAATATATTTTAATGTGAAGCCTAACAGAAATTGCATTCTGCTTTTGTGATGTTACAGCCAAAATATTTTCAAAAGGAAAGGAATTCAATATGAACTTCTCTATCTTTACGTTCAACATTGTTTCATGAATAAATATTTCCTTTGAAACAACTATAAACTTACAAATAAAAGCACTGGAATTTCTGGAGGAAATAATTTCTCCAATTCAAAGCAAAAATTCACATGCAATTCAAATAGCTTTAAACACATTTAACTATTCAAATTGCATTGTGGAATAAATTGTTGCATTGTATGATAAATGGGCCATAAATCTTCAAATGAATAGGAAGTAAATGAAGAAAATCACTTAGTACAAGTAAAGATCCGCGTGAAATATGTTTCGTCATAAAAGTTTAATGTTGTGTGAACAATAAGCCGGCAAATTATAACTGTTAGTAAAACATATTTCATCTTTGACATATAACATCCAAATTTAATTTAGAAAATAAGACCATGCTCCTGAAGGCCACACCATTATTTTATCCTACGGGTCCACTAAGTATAAATCTATCCCTCGACATACATAAATTCAAATCGCCGGGTGAATCGGTAGATTTTTTTTGTTCAATGTGTTTAATTTAAAGTTTCACTTAAAGATTAAGTACACTGCAGCCACAGTAAATTGTGCTTTAAAAGTGTCATAACTTTAGTACTTTAAGCACAAAAGAATACAACGCATGTTGTTTTACGCCAAGATCCATCTGGTGGGGTATTTAGTAATTAATTTCTGAGAGTACATCAATCTTGCAACTTTTTCACTACTACAGGTTTCCGATTTTGCAAGATGCAAATTTATTACAACCCCAAAAGTTGCTAATGTAACAACTATGTAATCAAATTTTTATTTCCAACATAAAATGAGGCGGTATCCTCAAATTTTAATGTTTATATTTGTTTTTACGACTGGAATTGAGTCACCACAAATTCAATGTAAGGATACATTTTTAATACTATTGAAACCTGTACAATGTCACATGATACCGTCAACATATCTTTTATTTATTTATTTATATTCTTAATATAAATGGCAATAAATTGACTCTTCAATTACGTAATGTGTTCCATAACATCCCCAATCATTATTTTCCTATATCAATCCACTCATTCCACTCCATTCCATTATATTATCACGTCTAGTGTGCGGTGACCTGACACGAGTGTATACCGCAGCCCGCACGCACGCAAGCTGGTTACGCCTCCATCCATAGCTAAGTTGATCTAAAATAGGAGATCTAACAACCAAGCAGGGGCTTTCATTATAATGTGTGTGATTATAGTGAAAGCTCACAGCAAACATATAACTATCTGATGGTGAATGTTAACATGAAACTGATGACTTGATAACGATGCAAAAGGAATTGTTTTGTGATTTGTTGAACAAGCAACAAAAATTGCACATGGAGTGGTAAATTCTCCATCAAGATATAAATAAATATTTTTTTATGGGGTTGCATTGCTACATCTAACGAGCTCTAATGAACAAAGAAGTCTTTATTTATTTAAATAAGAACAAAGCGAAAATTAAGAAAAGTTGGCGTCTTTACAACTGCGGTACAATAATTTCTCAGAAACATATCTTATTTAAATTATTCTTCTAAGAACTACAAAGTAAACTAGCTCCTCTGCTGCTCTTTGTTGCTCGTCCGCCGCTGTACATTATTCCTAAATTTAGTTACCGCACAAAGAATTGAATAATTTACTTGAAAATAAAACGCAAAGAGCTGGTTCTCTTTTTAAATACCTCATGCAGGTCAACATAATACCTGAGCAAAGCACTTTCAGCGGTTCAGTTACACAGTGAGCTACAAAAAGAACTCCAAGAACCCATAGTGGTAAAAGCAAGATACGAAAGGGTGAAAGGATTTTTTCAACGTTTCACACATACCTGGTTCTGAAAGAGCTCTGAGAATTCACTAACAAACTTTTTTATGCTAGTCTCCTTTTTATTATACTCGACTTTATTATGAGCTACTGAAAGAATCTTCTTCATATTTAATTGTACAATTCAATTATTTACTGGTATTGGTTTCTTGTAAACGAATGAACATAACATCATGAAACGAACAGAGCAACAATAACAATACATAAAACAAAATTGCAAATGAAAAATATCCAAAAACCCCCAAAGTTTTATTCAATCATTCAACGAAGTGGTGTCTCTGACTTCATGAAGAAATATATAATAATATAAACAGATTATGAACAACTCGTTGTGACGATATTAAATGATTTCTGTCTCACAGAACAAACCCCTTTCGCTGTTTCTTCTTTGCCACCGAAGTACGTTAATTAATGGCATCGCGTTTAACCCCCATTAACGAGATGATAAGGGCCTGGTGCAAGAGTGGAGGAAGGGGGGTGAAGTTGCGAAATACATAATCTCAAAGAGGTTAGTAGCTCGAATTATCAGCCACTGTACATCCACATTAATTGTTGCATTACCATCAATAAGATTTATTTAGCATCTGAAGAAATTATCGTCATACTCAAGCAGGATTTTGTTGTGAGTGAAACGTATTCTACCTGACTTCATTTTATTCGTGATTATAAAATTGGGGATATTTTATTTTCTATTTTCCCGATAATTTTTTTCATTTGCGATACATTTTCAATCTTTTCTATATTTTTTTCTATATTTCAGAACTATAGTAGAAATAAAAGATGCAGATGAAATTCCAATGTTATCCAAACGGCGAGAAAATTAAAAACCTAGAAAACTCATTCATAGATAATATATCCGAAAGCTGCCTAATCGAAAAGATAATAAAAGAAACTGAAAATTGAACTGAAATTTCAATATTGCTCGAATGGCAGAACAATAGAAAACATAGAGAATTCAAATGATACATATCTGCATGGCTTTTTAATTAAAAAAATAATAACAGAAATTGATGATACATATGAAATTTCAATATCTAGCAAATGGCAAGATAATGGTAAACCTATAAAACTTAGTTGATAAATTTGTAGACGATACATTCCAAAACACCCTATTAAAGACGTCAATAGAAGAAATAAAAGATGTAAATGAATAAATGGCAAGACTATAGAAGACCTAAAGAAACTAGGTCACACACTCGTAGGTATTATACAATAATGTTTCCTAATTGAGAATATATGTAAAAGAATAAATAAAAGTTACAGATGAAATATTAATGTACCCAAAATGACGAGACAGTGGGAGGCCTACAAAATTTAGACGATATATCCGTAGATAATCTATCCAAATATTTCTAAATTGAAGAAATAATAGAAGATATGAGAAATGCAGACGAAATTCAGATATTTCTCACATTGCAAAATAATACTTAATAAATAAGCCAAATTTAGTGGACTGTATTATTTTTGCGATATTTATTATTATTATCTATCGAGATAGAATATCCAAAATGTGGCGCATTCCTAGTTTGAATATTTCCTAGAGAAAGAAATCGGCTATAGCGAAAGAAAATAATTTTGCAAGTAGATGACAAATACCTTTCTTGATTTTGATTTCCAATTTTATTCTATCTAGTTCCATGCAGTGAATCTAACTTGATTTTGAGTATTTAAGTTGGGGTTACTCTAAATTTTATTTCAATTAGGATTATCTAGTGCAGCAGTGTATATGCTAGCTTCATTTTCTGATTTTTTGGTTCTTATTTTACGTTCGGAAATAAAATGTTTAGGCCGTGGTTAGGTGCAAGTGTTTGTAGTGAGAAAGAACAAGAAAACAGTGACAGTGACTGTGAAATATTGGATGTTTCGAAACCTGAACTCTCAGCAAGTACTTCTACTTGTGATGGTTTTCGTCCACATCTTCACGAACACGGATAACAAATTGTTATCAATATGTATAACATATTAAAATCTGATATTGGACACGTTGCAGCATTAAAATTTATTGATTTTTATGTTTCTTGTACATGTTTTGATCCAGAAATATTTAACACCCTATCTAGATTAATGAAAGTAATGAACTTTTCCGTAGATGATATATCCCAATGCGTCCCAATTGAAAATATAATAGAATAAATGGAATATGCAAATCTAATTTCAGTATTTTCCAAATGGCAGGGCAATGACTAACCCAAAAAATTCAAATGATACATCAGCAGATAATATATTCGAATGCTTCCTAATTGAAAATACAATAGAAGAAAAAGAGACATTTAAAATTTCAATATTTCCCAAATGGCAAAACAATGGTAAAGATGATGCATGAGTAAGTAATATCCCCCATACTTCTTAATAAAGAAAATAATAGAAAAAATAGAAACCACGTATGAAATATCAATATTCCCTGAATGGTAAAACAATGGAAAACCTAAAAAACTCTCAAATAAAACATTGGTTATGCTTTCTAATCAAAAATTGATAGAAGGAATAGAAGATGCAGATGAGAATCCAATATTTTTCAACTGGCAAGACAATGTCAAACTTAAGAGATTCAGATAACACCTTCATTGGTAATTTATGCTTCACGATTGGAAAAAATAATAGAATGCATAGATGAAATTCAATATTTCTCAAATATCAAGACAATCAAATACTTGTAAAATTTTAATGATACATCAGTAGGTAATATATTCCAATGCTGTTAATCATGAAAGTAATAGAAATAATAGAAGATACAAATGAAATAATAATAACGCCCAATCGACAAGACAATTGAAACATAGAGAATTTGGATAATATGTCCGTAGGTAAAATATATGCCAATGCTTCTTCATTGAAAAAATAATATAATGAATAGAAGATACAGATAAGTTTCCAATATTTCCCTAATGATAAGACAATGGTAAACCTAGGAAAAATAGAGCTCCAATTTTATTCTATCTAGTGAATCCGACTTGATTCTAAGTATCTAAGTTGGGGTTACCCTATATTTTATTCCAATTGAGATTATCTAGTGGTTTTTATTCCACGTTCGGAAATAAAATGTTCAGGCCTAGGTTAGATGCAAGTGTTTGTGAAGAGGAAGAACAAGAAAACAGTGACAGTAATAAAAAGTAATAAACTTTTCCGTGAGTGATATATCCCAATGCGCCCCTATTGAAAATATATAAGAATAGATGGAACATGCTAATCCAATCTCAGTATTTCCCTAATAGCAGTACAATAGCAAATCTAGAAAATTCAAATGATACATCGGCAGATAATGTATTCGAATGCTTTATAATTGAAAAAAACAATAGAAAAAAAAGAGTCACATTCAAAATATCAATATTTCCCAAATAGCAAAACAATGGTAGAGATGATGCAAGTGTAAGTTATATCCCATACTTCTCAATAAAGAGAATAATAGAAGGAATAGAAATCACGTATGAAATACCAATATTCCCTGAATGATAAAACAGTGGAAAACCTAAAAAAACTCTCAAGTTAAACATTGATAATGCTTTCTAATCAAAAATTGATGGAAGGAATAGAAGATGCAAATGAAAATCCAATATTTTTCAACTGGCAAGACAATGGCAAACTTGAGAGATTCAAATAACTCATTCGTGAGTGATTAATCCCGATGCTTCATGATTGAAAAAATGATAGAATAAATAGATGAAATTTCAATATTTCTCAAATATCTAGACAACCAAATACTTGGAAAATATAAATGACACATCGGTAGGTAATATATTCCAATGTTGTTAATCAAACAGACAATGGTAAACCTAGGAAGAGTAGAGCTCCAATTTTATTCTATCTAGTGAATCCGACTTGATTCTAAGTATTTGAGTTGGGGTTCCTCTAAATTTTATTTCAATTAGGATTATCTAGTGCAGCAGTGTACATCATAGCTTTATTTTCGGATTTTGTGGTTTTTATTTCACGTTTGGAAATAAAATGTTAAGGCCATGGTTAGATGCAAGTGTTTGTGGAGAGGAAGAACAAGAAAACAGTGACAGTAATAAAAAGTAATAAACTTTTCCGTAGATGATATATCCCAATGCGCCCCAATTCCAAATATAATAGGATAAATGGAATATGCTAATCTAATTTCAGTATTTCCCAAATGGCAGGACAATAGCAAACCTAGAGAATTCAAATGATACATTGGCAGATAATGAATTCTAATGCTTTATAATTGAAAAAACAACACACTTTAAATATCAATATTTCCCGGATAGCAAAACAATGGTAAAGATGATGAAAGTGTAAGTAATATCCCGCATACTTCTCAATGAAGTAAATAATAGAAGAAATAGAAACCACGTATGGAATACTAATATTCCCTGAATGATAAAATAGTGGAAAACCTAAAAAACTCTCAAGTAAAACATTAGTAATGCTTTCTAGTCAAAAATTGATAGAAGGAATGGAAGATGCAAATGAAAATCCAATATTTTTCATGGCAAGACAATAGCAGACTTAAGAGATTCAGATAACACATTCGTAAGTAATTATATTTAAAAATAGAATTAATAGATTAAATTTCAATATTTCTTGGATATCAAGACAATCAAATACTTGGAAAATTAGAATGATACATCGGTTGATGATATATTCCAATGCTGTTAATCAAAAAAATAATAGAAATGATAGAAGATACAAATGAAATATTAATAACGCCCAATCGACAAGACAATTAAAACATAGTGAATTTAGATAATACATCCGTAGGTAAATATATTTCTATGCTTTCTTATTGGAAAGATAATAAAATGAATAGAAGATATAGATGATATTTCAATACTACCCTGATGGCAAAACAATGGTAAACCTAGAAAAATAAGATGGTACATTTGCTTGCTTCTTGTTAAAAAAAATAATGGAAGACACATATGGAACTCCAATATTCACTGCAGGGGAAGACAATGAGAAGCCTAGAAAATTACAAAACGTCAGTAGGTATTATATCCCAGTGCATTCTTATTGAAAAATAATTGAAAAAATAGGAGATATTTGGGAAATTTTAACGATTTTCGAAAATTTAGATAATCCAGTCGTAGATTATCTATGCCAATTCTTTCTATTTGAAAAAAATTGTAGATACAAATAATACAGATGAGAGAATGAAAAAAGAGAAGACGGGAAAGATAATTTCACCATTGGGGAACATATATTTTAAGACAGCAGGATGAACTCCTGATTTAGAGAGGAAATTAATTCCTTGCCTTAACTATAGGAGAAGACACACTTTGGAGAATGGAAGGGTAAATAATTTGTTTTCAAGGTTATCACTGAGGCTCAATTTGTAGCCAGACTACGAAACATTCGCCTTGCCCAAATCATAAAGTAACAAAGAGTAATTTTCAATATGTTTTCTGACAGGTAAATTAAGTTCAACAAATGAAACTGTACGGTAAAACCCTTTCGAAAAATCAAAATGCTGAGGTATGAATATTGATAATTGGGTCGAGTATTGACAGTCTAGTATGAAATAATAATTAAAACGTATTGAAAGTACGTGCATTCATTTGCGATTTTCAAAGGTGAACAGAAATGATTGAAATTTCTGTTATTGAAGCGGAATCCAAATTGAAAGAATTTGGTTATTCTATGAACTTTATAAATGAATCATTTTACTGTATTCATATCAAAGAATTAAATGAAACTATATAGGATGTTTTTTTCTTTAGGTCCACAGCAAAATACACAAAATCAATAAACACTTCACACTGTAATTCAATTATAAATGTGACAAATACATCATAATCAATAACTGATCATTCTGCTGTGAGTTGTAAAATGTCAAAAGCATAAGCAGTCACTAACCCACAAATGATGTAAAATGAAAATTCCATTGTTTATTACCAATACTTCACACTTTTCTCGTCCCACATAATTTTGGGGTATTGTGCTACTTCAGGGGTAATATGTGGAATGAAAAATTGTTTGGGACATGAAACTTGTATCTGCATTCCTCATTTTGTTATGAGAATAGATGAATATTACCGCGAATATATCAAAGGATTTCATTCTTTATAAACCTAGCTTGTTGAAAGGCATCATCTACATCAGTTTCCAGCGCGTTATATTCCTCTCCAACAAAGAATGAAACCCAAACTATTCAGGAAGTTGTATTGAAATCATGAGGTGAAATTTGAGTTGAAAACGTGTGTGGTGTACATATTTCAACACCGCGTACGTGTGGTTGGGATTGAGGGCGCAGTATTGGAGCACTGGGGTAAGTTCATAGATGGCACTGCGCCAAAAGTGTGGTTAGGACATGTGGTTGGTTCAAGTGACTGATTGAAAGCCAAGTAAGAAAATTTATGAGGAGAGTGCATCGTCCTTCGAATGATATTGAGAAATCAAGGATAAGATAACACCTACAACCATAAATCAAAACGAAAAAATTACTAGCTCATTGGAACAGTTGACCTCATGTTTTCTCGGATTTGCCTCAACTTCCATTTATTTCCAACTCGTATGCATATGTGAAAACTTCCTGAAAGCCTCTTTTATATTCCACGCTCCTTTTAGTATTCCACACAAATGTAGGCCGCCAAATGTGATCTTCTTCAATCAATGAAGTCACATTAAACCACATTAAGCTGCAGCTCAGAGGACATCCACACGCTGTGTTTCACAATTTGCCTGTAAATCAATTTGTTGATCCCAATGTAACGGAACACTAATCAATTGATTTGAATTACACTTTGGCCTCGCCTATTATTTGTTTTAAATTATATTTATTGTTAATAAAATAACTTATCGTTTTGGTGCTACGCCCTACATGTTTTTATCCACTATTAATTAGGTTTGTGAGTGCATTTACATTGCAGATTACACACTGGATTTAAAATATTGATTTGAATTGCACATGAATTGCTTGCAAATTTTATCCGTCAATTTTCACATAAATTGAAAAACTAACATCACTACTACTTAAAAGAAAAATGAAATAGAAGAAAAAATAAAAACCTAATTCATGTATCTATTAAAGAAATTACAAACAATTCAATTCACATCTGCTTTTAACTTCAAGTATAGAAATAATTATAAAATAAAATAACACAATGTTTAACTTCAGAAATTTTAATGGATGTATTAAACTTTCTTCAAGAACATAATTGGCCACCAAGTAAAACAGAAAGTGGAAAGAATTCAACTTTGGTAATGTTGCTTGTATTCCTGATGATGTTTAATTATACTTTTGTGATAGATACATTCAAAAGTAGGTAAAAAAAACTATGAGATTAATTTTCAAGGAACGGAGAATATATATAAAAAATTTGCTGTGGCCCCCACATTACTTCCCCAACTATGATTTATATGGCTAGTTCCATTCGATATATCAATTTTGAATGTCGAATCAATTAATTGCATATTCCATTCAGTTGTTTCAATTGATCCCAAACTTGATTACACAATCATTTATCTCAGATTTCTATTATTCTTACATTCCTCTGCAAGAAAAGTGAACCACTAATAATTTTGAAAGATGTTTTGGGTAAAGTTGTTCCAAATTATTCAAGGATCATTTTAGTTTATAAAAAGTTGTGGTACCTGATTCACGAATTTACAACTAGTTTTTTAATAAAAGCTTGAGTACAAAATTTTACTCGAAAATTCGCACTTGTTATCAGGGTATTGTGTTTCAGGTACACCAACTTCTTTCAAACAATATTTTTGGGACTAAAAGTGTAAATACCTCGAGATCTCGAGCTGTCAAAAAGGTTCGACCACAATATTGAATGTAGGCCGTGTAAATATAACGAAGAAATTAAATTTGAAGGAATAATAACACTTGTTATAGTTGTTTTTTAATTTTTTTGTATCAACCACGGAAGTGTCCGAGTGATGGCTCAGTCTGCTGCTGCAATTGGGCCTACTTTGAGATACAATTCAATTCTTGGCCGGATTGAAAATCATTTGTAAGTGCAAATGGCAAACAGCTTTGTCAGAGTTATAACTACAATCAGACGCCGTGCCTGACAATGATTTCGACAAAAAATGTCTTCTTAATTTGAAGCTTTCCCGATTTCAACTATTTAAAGCCCAATAAAATGCTCAATTTCTAACTTCATTGTATTTTTCTTCAAATAATTGCTGAACAGTTTGGATTTCACATGTGATTCAATAAAGATAGTATTATGCAACTTCATTGAAATATTATACAAATTATCGTCTTTTACATGTGCCTGCCTTCGTAGATTTTCGCATATTGTTATTTGGCATATTCAAATTGGTAGAGAAAGGGAGGATATTCAATTGGGAATAGCAAATATTCGTACAGGAATCGCAAAACTTTCTAAAGTCCTCACTAATAATAATCATGATTATCATATCACCATAACACATTGAAAATGTAACCAAAAATATACCTTGAAGAACTTGGGAAATAATAAACAACAGCTTCTAGATATAATTGCCACCCTATCAATTTCCATCAAATAATTATAAAAATCATGAAAAATTCAAGTTCACCTACTTCACATCCAAAACAATGTAATCCAATCCACCACCCGCCCAATATCCCTCACCAAACGAATAGTTCACTGTTCACTTTAGAAACACACGTGATCACGAACGTAATATGGAGAGAAAGCACAAAAGCGTCCGGAAAACGCGCCAGCCGAACGAAAACTGGAGAAACTGGAAAACAGGAACGGGATTCACGACGATGTTAGTTCCACGCTATGCTCTGGACGTACTACCGCGCGGACGCGATCAGAAACGGGACGAATCTACATGCAAACAAACCAGCAAATACAAGATTTAAAGTAAATTGACACAGGTGTAAGAGGATTAAAGTAGTATTAGAAAAACGGATGTGTGAGGGAAATTTTACGCCAAGCAAATAAAATGTACATACTCTTAGAAAACCTATAATTTCAATCGATATTATATTTTCATTTTACCATGTCGCCTAATTTCTCAAATTTCAAATGGAAGAAGCTATTTGTAAATTACTAACTTGAATTTAGACTGCCTTGTGTCAGAGACGCTTAAACAGTACTTTTGTTTTCAACCGGCGGTGCTTCGCCCGCTCTGACCAGCCTCGACGTTCAAATCTCTCAATAGTCTTTCGGGCGTCAAGATTGGGCTTTTAGTTCAGTTTATTGCGTTCTCTATATCCTTCTATTCTGTTTAACGCTTTTATTCCTGTTTCTTGCGGGCTAATGTTGTTTCTACATAGTATTTCTTTTATGTTACTTTCCCATGTTCTTGCTTCCCCTTTTTCTTTCTTGCACTTAGTTGGCATTCCATATTATTCTCGTTTGTCTATTGTCCAGCATTCTTTTACCATGATTACTGATTTTCTGTATTGTCTTCTGTATACTTTCTATTTGTATATTATTTCTTATGTGGTCGTTCCTTAGCTTATTCTTCTCAGGAGCCTAATTTCGGTCGCTTGTATTTTGCTTTTTAGTTTTTGGTTCATTATCAACGTTTCGCTGCCGTATATTATTGTTGGCCTATGAATTGGTTTGTATAAAGTTGTTTTCGTCTTCCTTGTTACTTGTTTATTGTTTATAACTTTATTCAAAACGATGAAACTTCTGTTAACTGCTTGGATTCTTTTCTTGATTTCGTTTTCTAAGTTTCCCTTATCATTTAGTGTTGCTGCTAAAGTCTACGTCTCTTCCATTTAGCGTTATTTTTGTTTCTCCTTTCGCTATGATCATGACTTTGGTTTTATCTGTATTTATCGTCATGCTATTTTTCCAGGTTGTTCTGCTACTCTTTTTTGCTTTTTTTCTATAATTTCCTAGTCACCTGCAAATGCACATTCTGCTATTTCTATTTGCTCCAATTTATAATAACCAACTTCCACCTTTTTTATTTTGTTCTTTATATTTTCCATTATTTTATTCAGGAACAAGATGAATAGTTAAGGACTCAAAGCCCCTTCTTGTCTCAGTTCTTGTGATGTAAATTCATCCGATGCTCCACTGTTTGTTCTTATATAATTCGATGTTCTATTCTATATACTTTTTATTGCTCGTATAAATTTTCGTCTACCTGTCTTTCTTTCAGTATCTTCCATATTATTCTTTTTGGCACTCTGTCGAACTTCTTTTCTAAATCAATTAATTCAATTATAGTTTTTCGTTTTGTTTTAGGGTTTTTTCTGTGGGTTTCCTTACTAAGAATATATGATTTTGTGTTTGTCTAAATTTGTTCTATGAAATAGCTCCGTATACTTTTACTGCTGAGCAAAGTAGTGATATTTCTCCATAGTTTCTGCAATCTCTATTGTCTCCATTTTTGTATATATATCATTGCTGTTTCCCAGTCTTTTGGTCTTTTTTTCCATATTCTATTCAGCATCGTTAGTAGCATTTCTTCACCTTCTTCTCGCAAATATTCTAGCTGTTCTCCTCTTATGTAGCCGTGTCCTGGTGCTTTTCCATTTATTAGTGTTTTTTAAGTTGTTGTCATTTCTTCTTTCGTGATTTTTTTTGTTTTTCTATTTATTTCTGTTCTTCGGTGCGTTTCGTTTTCTTCTATTTCGCTTATGAGTTGATTCTCTTTCAGTAGTTCCTGGAAATTTAAATTGAAATAGTCGCAAAATACTATCACGTGAAATGATTTATATAAGCTATATTTTTTTGGTATTTCTCTCTTGGGCAAACCGGTTTCAAGATAATGGGCATTTCCATTTAACGTATATTGAAAACAATATTTCAAATAACTGATTATTCTGAAGCTAGGCATCCAATATTGAGAGAACATTTCAAATTTTCATCCTAACATTTCTCTAAAGGTCGAATGACCTCAATATAATTCCATACAACTTTTTGTACATACAGAAAACCGTTACGGAACTCTAACGGACAGAGGATTATACTTTACAATCCCTCCATGGGACGTACCCTAGAGAAAAGCATATTTATTCTTGTTCTATCTTCATTATCCATCAGCGCATCTGTTTTACGATTCTTGGTTACTTAAAGGGAAGAACCTCAGATCAGGTATAAGTTTCTTATCACATTGGACATCTGCGCCAACGCTCAAAATCAAGTAAAAATAAAAATGACCAACTGTACCAAAGGATTGATTCCCAGTAAACGCTAAACATGTACTGTAAGGATTTTTTCTTCATCTAAATTCTAATTGAACCTGGATGTTTTATTTTAGTTTTGTTTCAAAGTTCCTAGAATAGCGATCAAGTGAATGAAGCTAAAATATCGATACGAAATAATTTTATTTCGCTGAAGAATTGCGTACGAAACACGCCTGCAGTAAACACATCCAGTCCACCATTATCATTTTATTGATCAATAGTAGTTAGCTTTCCATTAAAATCCTCGCAATAAACCATTTTTAAATCAACCTAAAGGCCAATAGTTCACAACACATCCATAAAACCAGTGAAATATATCATCCCAGTTCAGTTAAGCTACATGTTTGTTGTTTTCATATAAAGCCACTAAAAAACGCTCAACAGTAACCAACTGAACTTGTGTCTTAATTGCAGCGTTTCAAAATAATGGCCCGATGAGAATCTCCCGTATTATTTTCGTGTAATCTATACGTGTTTGATTTATCCGTTAGTGGTGGAGTGAGATGGGGGGTTCTATTCATTTGTTGTAGGAAGTTAAGTTACCAACTGTGATAAAAAGCAAAGTTTTTTATTTGCCACAATAGTGGATCATGATGGGAAACAATGGGAGAAAGTTTTGTTAAAGTTGTTTATTATTATTGTGATATTGGGTGTAGCAAACCTGTTGTCTACAAACAATCAATAAATGGATATTGGGATGAGAGAAGAGTTAAAGAATATCGAAATATACCAATATTTTGAGGACAACAACAAGAAACAATTATAGAAGATATCACAGTTTCAGCAATTTCCTGGACTGTATTGTCCTCAACGAAATAAATACCGGTATTGTATGTGCTGAAGACATTCAGTTCGTGATTCCTGACGCAGTTGTTTCAGCTCCCAGATTATCCCAGAGATAAACCGTAAAATCACACACACTGTACGCAACCGCAGAGGCTTTACATGAATTTTTCTTGGGGCTTTTCGAGCTCTAGTTCTGAGTACCGACACTTTATCATTGAACCTATGGTTCTCGTTGTGCATGATTTTCAAATTTGCCCTGTGCCATTTATAATCACCCGAAAGATTCCTGCAATCAATCAGTTGGCGTAGTCGGTACCCTACTAGCTTCAATGATAAATAATTAAAAAGGGTCCACGAACTTTGCACTCAACATAATCCCAAACAGTTCACTCAATAAACTCATTAACTTTAATTCAACCCCTGTGAATAAAAACAATTCTCGATCCCAAAAACCATTACATCAAAGGCTCAACGAAAAGAAAAATAAACGTCCCATGGAAATTCGGCGCATTAGTGATCGTTACCATAAACATGGAGATTCTAGCAGGAATTTTTTATATTTCGTTTCCATCTAAAGCGAGGGTTTTCTCCTCTCTTTCAAAGTCAGTGATGCGGTTATGAATACAAGTGGCTAGCGAATTCAGTGGACGCAAAAAAATTCAATTCATTGCGGCGACTACCAGCAAAGCTCAAATTAATCAATAATAATAAAAAAAAAAGCTCAAATAAACTTGACCTTTTGTACTGTAGGTGAATTCAAACTTCTTTATCTCTGTGTCACCCACATAACATTAACGCAAATACGAGCAACGTGACACGATGTAAGTTAACATAACCTAGCACAATTCCACTCACAGTCGACGTGACGCAGTTTCCTTGATGGATTCATCTGGAAACCTGGAAATGAAAACAGACCATGACATTTGTACGAGCATAAATCTCCCGGCACCAGCCTATTTCACTGTACGTGTTTCCTGTGCATATTTCATAGGAAAACCATTTTATTTAAAGCAACGCAGTTTGGAGGAGATCTCATTAAAGAAATTCACGGTTGGACGTGGAGTTATTAATAATTTAGTGAAGTCAAAAATTAATTTCAACTGCTTTCGAACGTAAGCCTTAGTTTCACAGAAATGCCGAGCTTAAAGAGGATTTTTAAACTATTACTATACTCCACAGCAAATTGCACAATCATTTTGTTTTGCTTTATTTCCCATTATAAACATTAAATTTTCTCATTATTTTCTGTAAGCTTATAGATATATATTGCAAGAATTAAATTAAAATTCCGAACCAACATCGGAGTAACAATTTCACGGAATTCCCTCTATGATTTTTAAAACAAAAATTTAATAATACAATGGCTGAAAAAGCTGTGTCATGTCAAAATGGTATTTATTCTTCATTCAAGATAACGTAAATATAATTACTTCAAATCAAATCAATTCTCACTGAGCGACTTTTTAGTCCTCCATAAGAAACTTTCAACAACAAAAGCTGAAAATATAGAAATGACCAACAATAATATAAAATAAATAATTTCTTGGATGTCATACCCAACTCCAAAATTCAAACACATTTTTTATTTGCTAAAATGGCAAGAACAGATTGACTTTTCGGCTGAAGAATGTTTAGAGTCTGACCCTAGATCACAAATTGCTTTTTGTAGGCCGCAGTTGGTGGCAAAAGAGCGAATAAAGCTTTGCATATATTAACCTTAAAACTGAATGCTGCTAAGTGTTTGAGTCATGAATTTAACATACTGAGAACTTGAATTGACGTTTTGTGTATGAAGCAACTATTGGGGAAATTTTTCTCTAATATTTTCGGGTGTCACAGCTTGATATAAATAATTTAGGTGCAGTATCCTGCAGGACCAATAATTTATTTTTGAATAGGAAGATCAATAGCCCTAAGTAATTATTGATTGAATGTCTCCCTGGCGACATTCATAAGTAATAAATCTACACACCCACAGGAAATCTGCGATTCTGTTGTATCTATTGGATGTCCTAGTTTATAAAATTGATTTTCCATAGGTCACACGGTGCTAATATAGAATGTATTGATTGTTGAATAGAGAATGTTAATTCATATTGTATTATGTGTGTTGATATCAAATATTTACAAGAACTCATTCACGTAGAAGCAATCCAGGAATTATTCAATTATTAATACCCGTTTTGAAGCATATTGCATGCACGAAGGAATGTGAGATTTGACCAGTTTATGTGGAGGAGTGCAGATAGTTAATTTACCGCTGGAAACAATTCTATTTTTGCTGGAATATCTCGAAAAATATACGCCGAATGGAAAAATGTATAACATCTGATTCCCACTTGTTCAGGGGGGGAAGAGGGGGTTTGAGGAATCCACGTTAAAATTTCCAATGAGAACCACTATTTTTCCACCTGAAACCGTTCCTCGTGAATATGGGCAAAAATAATTAGAAAAACGAGAAAAACAAGAAATTCAAAAGATTTCAAATTTAATCATGCTACCTCACAAAGGAAGTGGGTGACAAAATTACCACCTTGCGTGCTGTACTCAAAACTGTCCTGTTTATATTTCCATTCGAGTACAAAGGTTATCTACATTTATTTTACCTTTGTATGAATTCTTTGTAACATATTATTGTAATACCGCTGTGAATTACAAACGTGAGCTGCTTGATGAAACCAATTAGAATATCACAAAAAAATTCGATATGAAGGATAAAGAACGTACCTAATACATAACACAATATAAATGGGTTCATTGAACCATATATGTTCCTTCCCTCCTCATCACTTTTAAACAACAATTCAATATCAAAAATAATATTGATGAAATACTAAAAAAAGTTTTTTAGATAACTTCCAAATGTGTACAAACCCAAGTTGCATCAAATGTGTCCAAACATTTATTCAACATATCTATCAGGCTGCATCTTCATGAATTTCTAACAAACGCAACAACTATTTGATTTAATGATTGAGATACACAAAAAAAATTTCACATTTCCCGAACAAACTCTTTGATAATAAAACCAAACAACAGACTGGGCATAAATTATTTCAAAATAGAAGTAATAACATATTGGCAAAAATATTAATTCTGATTCAGCGTAATGTGCAGCTGCTGTTCACACAACACATTAATTTTTTTTTCAATCAAACCACTCTATATTCCCATTCCAATACATAATTTATGATAATCGATTTTTCTGTTTGTTGCTGTTTGGTAAATAAAAAGCAATATACACCTACAAGCCACGAACTAAAAATGTTTTTGCCTACCGCCAACAGTCACCGATCGGTAAATGTGTGTACTGCATATGTAAATAAAAAGTTATTTATGGAACGAAAATGGAAACCAAATATTCGTATTTAATGCAAATGTCAGAATCCGAGTCACAACAACATTCACATTTCACTATTCAATATTTAGAATAAATGTAATTGTATCGCTTCTGAGGAAAAGCATTACAAACTAATAACTCATCGCTCTTTTCATTTCACGTAAACATTAATATCTCATTCTTTCGATCTCTATTATCGTTTTAGCTGTAGCGGAACGTTGGATGATTTTTTAATAAATCTGTCGTCATGAATTTCACGTGCTTGGTCATATTTCACCGGATGTGCTTAAGTGTCGCTGCAGTCGTTTTTGGAAGCGAAAGTATCGCGTGCCATCTTTATTATACAAAAACGAACTATGTTATGCGAAACGCGCGTAACCACCTTCAGGTGAGACATTCTACAAACACGCGATAACAACCTTCATAAAATATAGACGAAGAAGAAAAAATTAAACTTATTTTTCCAATTAGCCATTATTTATTCAAATGGAAAAATATTTCAATGTAATATTTTCTTTTCTTTTTTGTCCCTGACCGTTTGGGATTCAATATAATCTCTTTGTGGGTATTTTCCTGGAATGTTCATTTCTTGTTCGGCACTGTGAAAATTCCTACTTTAACTTAGGTAGCTACACAAAAAGCACTTTATGTTATTTTTCCTAAAAGATGGTTGTAATAATTCTTTCAAGTCCTCCGTTTATTTACCTGCGCTGTGCAATAAGAAATTCTATTAAAATTTTGCACCTGTAGCTTCAACTCAGGTAAGAATGCCATAATAATCCTATTCATTTTGTTCTCGGAATGAATTGCAGAAACAAACTAGAAAGTTGGAGTTTTCAAAAAGACAAATTGTCAAGCATCAAAGTAAAGTATCATAAAAATATTTACATTATCCTAAAGTGCTCAAATTATGTACATACCTTCATCTTTATGTATCAACTGTCATTAGAAGCTCCCATATAAAATAGAAACGCAATAAAATTTTACAAAAAAACTTTGCTTGGATAAAGATAAAACAAGACAAATTACTAAATTACACCACAGATTTCATGGTAGAAACTGTAACAATTAGCCTGCCTTTGTATTACACGAGATTTTCAACTGGCTCTGCCAAATAATAATAATAATAAAAATAATAAAATGAAATTTCGAAATGCGTGCTGGGAACAGGAATACCTTGAAGAAAGGTTCACTGTTCTGGTACATGGGTGGTTCAACTCAAAGTGAAAAGGTTGTTGTGAATTGTAAATATATTTGGACCACGGTCAATTACAGAGATTCTTAGAGGACAGTGCCTCAATCTTCTGAACCGAAATAAACCTGAAGAAAAGATTTCATACGAAATACCCAAAAAACTCTCAACCGTACTGTTCTAAAAAAATATTATTATAGTTGTCGGTTTCGATCATCATCAGACTTCGGTGAAACTACAAATAAAAGGAGAAAAGTAAAAATAACCAACTGCACCAAAGGAATAATGCCCAGTAAACGCAGGACATGTAACTTTAAGGCTGTTGTCGTAGTACATCATTGTCAAAAAGTGAAGTCTAGCGCATCTACAAAAAGCGCCTTGCAAACTAATATATAGATGCTTGCAATTCTTGTCAGAACTTGTTCATAACACAGATAGTTCAGTATATTGATTTTTATGATAATACTGATGAGTAAAGACTAAGAGATTTAGAATAAATTCAGTGGATGACTGAATTTTTTGTCGGGGAGTGTATCTCATACTCGTACATTTAGTAAACATTAACGGGTACTTGCCGAAAAAATAACTTGGCAACATTGTGCTTAGCTGTCATCTCAATATAGAAAAATGTCCGAAATATTGCGATATAAAGGTAAATTTATTAAACAAAAAGTTTTAGATTACGATGAGGAAGGAGAGCAAGCCACAAAAATAAACGTATTATCACGCTAATTGTTTATTTTTTTTGAGCTACAGAATTAATGAGATTGAGTGCAATTTTATATGTAAGTTCATACCATATTATTTTTATCTGTTATTATTAATATCCATATATTTGAGTGATTAATACTTTTTTTTTTTACTTTTATGTGCTTTGTTTATTTAATATTCAATATTAAGATTGTATTGATATAATTTTTTGTGTCACCAAATATATTATATATTTTATCCACCATAAATAATATTGTTCTAATGAAACCATTGTTAACTATTTATTTCCATCTCTTTTCCTTTGATTTTGTAGTTCAAATAGTACAATGCGATGTATAGAGTGACGTACAGTGTTGCCAAGCATTTCTGTTCAACGTGTCGGCACGTATTTTATATATAAAATGCTCAACTTTGCGTTCACATATCTAAACAATGAGATGGTCAATACTTTTCTCTTTATTTCCAAATACGCAGAACATATTCACCAATTCATAGCTAGTTTTTTAAAAGAATCTGACAGTTAGTTTTTTAATTAAAATTTGAAACTGATATAATTACAGCCCAAAATGTATACTTTCCATTGCTCTCCATGTTGAAATTTTCAATTTCAATTGCGTTTATCTCAAGTTTGAGATGGTCAATCGACTTCAAATTTCAAGGATAATTGTATAATAATATTGGTAATAAGTATACAAAAATTTGGGATATTCTGATACTATGGCTATAACACGACAACTACCTTAAGGCTTTCCCATCATCTAAATTCCAGTCCGCAAAGCAATTTTCACCATCTTTTTTTCTAGATAGAATAATTATCATCATGTTGTACTCTCCCAATATCAATATGTTATTTAGTATGATTTATTTTCAATTATCAATAAATTATATTTTAGTTTAATTTTTTGTTGAGCCTTCTTTTATTCTATGAATGAAATACCTCATGTTCTATCTTTACATAGTTGGCCTAAAATGTTTTTAACTGTGATAAAATGGAAATGAATTCTAAATATTAATGCTCAATACAGTCTTTCCTAGAACCTGTTATATTAGCAACAGAAGTGCAGGGGCCTTCGTTTGACGTTAGGACGTTATTGGAATACATAAACTGAAAAAGGGATACATCTCGTACGCTGATAATCTTCATTTTGTACCACATTACTTTTAATTTAGATCAAAAACTATTGTTTGAAACATAAAAATGTAAAAATAATAAGGAAATCTATATTGAAATTAAAAATTTTGATAAATATAAATTGCGGATGTAGTATACAAATATCAATAAAATAATTATAAGGGTTGAATTTATCTTGTGCCCATTAACTCAAATTTATGCCCGCAATGAGATTTTAATATGTATTGATTGACTTTATGTGGATTTGATAACATGAAACTGAATTTGATATGCAGTATAATGGGATAGACGTGTTTAAAAATTAACTAGATTATTCATGGACAGATGCGAATCGTATTAATATTTTAGCAACTAATTTTCAAGTGCCATTCAAATTTTTTATGTATGTCACGTAGTACAATAATGATATTTCATCCGCTTATATATATATATATATATATATATATATATATATATATATATATATATATATATATATATATATATATATATATATATATATATATATATATATATATATATATATATATATATATATATATATATATATATATATATATATATATATATATATATATATATATATATATATATATATATATTCTATTCAAAAGTACTTTTCAAAAGCATAATTATATTGGTGCACATGAATTCTAGTATCCAGTATTCGAGAATGCAATTTACTTTTGAAATTACCAAGGATTATATTTATCTCAAGATAAAATACCTTCTGCGAAGAATTCAGGGTACCCAACAAAAAATACAAAAACAATTAGGGCTTTTAAAAGGTTGTCAAGATATTGCGCATTGTTAAGAGAAAACAAAGTACTGTATATTTCTTCGAACGTAGGACCTGGCGGAAACGAAATACATTTCTTAAAAAGCACTTCACTTTAAAATTATTTACTCCCATATTTCCGGGTGGTGCTATAGCCAGTGAGATGTTATTCTTGGAAAACTATATTTTTCTATCTACTAGTCTGAAATTACAGTCGCCGTAATTTTGATATATTTTTCATGTCAAGTCCAGAGATACTGTAAATATTTATCTTGTAGTTTACTGGAATAATTGGATTACTTTGTGCCATCATTTCAAACTCATGATTTAAACGTATGAAGAGAAATTACTTCTTTCATATAAAACGCACAAATCAAAAAAACCATAAAACCCATTTTTGCTTTTCTTCCACAACATTTGCCAATAGTAAGCGGACAATAAAAATTCTATTATTTATCCCAAATAAACGCCCTCATCATGGACACATCATGATGATTAGTGACTCATCAAATTCAAGTTCTTCCCCCAGCACACGCCATATCTGACAAATGGAGCTAATCACGTCCGTGATTAGCGTGATCAGTGTGTAATTGATTAGATCAATGCGAGATGATCCTGATAGTGCCACGCCGTAATGTTTGTTATAGAGAACAGGCGTTGTTGTGCAGTGTAATTAGAATGATGGCGCAGTTGATGATTGCCGGCGACCATTATGAGGGATGCGTGTGATTGCGTTAACTAACAGGTAATACTGTCATGATATATCTAAATTGAAGCAAATTCCGATAATATTTTCCCCATTATGTCAACTTATGCTTCTTTAAATATTTCCAAATCTCTGAAAGGTATTTACGAGTCAAGCAATTCACTTGCAGGGTAAGTAACCGTTAAGGGTAGGGGAACGATAACAAGGGTTCTTAAGAGATGCAAAAGTATAAAAGAAGTCACAAACTTTAAACGTAAACATTTGCAACAAGTGCATTTTATATATTAGAAGTGTTAGTGCATCTTCAACAGAAAAAGTAAGCTTTCATCATTATTTATTTGAGAACCTTTTTCATTCTGTATGTTCAATATAGTTATATTATCATCATTAGAGCAGCTTCTGATGGAGTGGAAAGCTAATAATTATGTTTTCTTTTTCTTTATTTAATTTACCGCATGATGTGGTAGTCTATTTTCAATGTGGTGAAACAATTAAGCGGTCGTTAATTATTTGGAACTAGTGTTTAAAAACTGTAAAATTAAACATAAAATATAATTAAAGTCAAAAGTTATGATGAAAACTTTATTGCTTTCACCAGGGAGTAAGTCGCTTTATTACTAGTTTCCTATGTGAGTGTTGTACATGGGTATATAAATGTTGTTAAATTTAACATGAATATATAATTTTATTCTATATTCCCAATAGACCGAGGTAGTGCTTTTGTAATAGCACGAACATTTCAATTTTATTAATATAAGTAAAATATCAATTGCATACATGAATTAATTCAATCAAATAATTTTTGTTTTATTGGACTCTAATCTGTTCATGAATCAACAATGAATTGGACGATTCCTCTTTTGATAATTTCAGGTCAATACAATTCGACTTTGAACGGAGGATAAGTGAGCCGCATGACATGGCATTATAATTATATTGAAAAAAAAGTTACAATTTCTTTCCGAAAATATTCCTAATACATTCTTATCCTAATATATTGATGTTTTAATAAAAAAAAACTACATGGAATAATATAAAAAATAATACCTCCAATAAGAAATTCATCATGATGAATTTGAATTTAATGACAGTATTATTTTTTGCTTTATTTTATGTATTTTTTTTTATTATAACATAACTATATTTGGATAAAATTGTATTGAAGACATTTTCAGTAAGAAGCTATAACTTTTTTTTTTAGTATAATTATGATGTAATTATGTGGTTCACTTATACCTCCCGTTCAAAATCGAATTGTATTAATTTGGGATCATTAAAAGAGGAATCATCCAATTTTGTGTTGATTCAAGAATAGATCAGAATACAATGAAAAAAAAATTATATAATACAAAAAATAATGATGACATTAAATTCAAATTCATCATGATGAATTTGAATTTTTTGTGGGCATTATTTTTTATATTATTTCATGTAATTTTTTTTCATTAAAACACAATTTTAGTGGGACAAGATTGTACCAAAGACATTTTCAAGAAGGAATATCAACTTTTTTTTTTGTAATATGGTATAAGTATGTCGAAAAAAAAGTTACAATTTTTTTCCGAAAATATTTTTAATACAATCTTATTCAAATATAGCCATGTTTTGATAGGAAAAAATACATAAAATTATGTAAAAAATTATGCCTTCGAAAAAAAGTTCATCATGATGAATTTGAATTTAATGACAGCATTATTTTTTGTATTATTTTATGTATTTTTTTCCATTAGAACATAACTATATTTGGATAAAATTGTATTGAAGACATTTTCAGGACGAAGCTATAAATTTTTTTTTCTAATATAATTATGATGTAATCATGAGGTTTACTTATACCTCCCGTTCAAAATCGAATTGTATTAGTTTGGGATCATTAAAAGAGGAATCATCTAATTTATTGTTGATTCAAGAATAGATCAGAATCCAATAAAAAAAATCATATAATACAAAAAAATAATGATGACATTAAATTCAAATTCATCATGATGAATTTGAATTTTTTGTAGGCATTATCTTTTATATTATTTCATGTAATTTTTTTTATTGAAACACAATTTTAGTGGGACAAGATTGTACCAAAGACATTTTCAAGAAGAAATTTCAACTTTTTTTTGTAATATAGTATAAGTATGTTGAAAAAAAAAGTTACAATTTTTTTCCAAAAATATTTTTAATACAATCTTATTCAAATACAGCTACGTTTTAATAGAAAAAAATACATCAAATTATGGAAAAAATAATGCCTTCCATAAAAAATTCATCATGATGAGTTTGAATTTATTGACAGCATAATTTTTTGTATTATTCTATGTAATTTTCTTCATTAGAACATGACTATATTTGGATGGGATTATATTAAAAATATTTTCAGAAAAAATTGGAACATTTTTTTTTTCTCATATAATTAGGATGCAATCATGATGAATTTGAATTCATTAAAGGCATTATTTTTGATATCATTTCATGTAATTTTTTCCATTAGAACACAATTTCAGTTAGATAAGATTGTACTAAAGACATTTTCAAGAAGAAATATCAACTTTTTTTTTGTAATATGGTATAAGTATGTTGAAAAAAAAAGTTACAATTTTTTTCCGAAAATATTTCTAATACAATCTTATCCAAATATAGCCATGTTTCAATAAAAAAAAATACATAAAATCATGTGAAAAATACTGCCTTTAACAAAAAATTCATCATGATAAGTTTGAATTTATTGACAGTATAATTTTTTGTATTATTTCATGTAATTTTTTTCATTGAAACAGGACTATATTTGGATGAGATTATATTAGAAACATTTTCAGCAAAAAGCTGTAACTTTTTTTTTCTAATATAATTAGGATGCAATCATGATGAATTTAAATTTATTGAAGGTATCAGTTCTAGTATTATTTCATGTATTTTTTCTCATTGGAACACAATTTTAATTGGATAAGATTGTACTAAAGACATTTTCAAGAAAAAATAGTATCTTTTTTTTTCAACCAAATTTCATTTTACAAATAAATTTTTGTTTCATTTCAAATGTTTATCGTCCAAATTATACATGGATAAATTGGTTAATAAACAATCTAACCCTAGGGATAAGCTTCCGGTATTTTAAGTTTTATCTTTTTTATCATAAATAAAAGCTTTGAACAAGCAAGCGAAATATTAACTGTAGTTAAGATTAGTACAAGTTGATGTTACTCGTAGTTTATATTTATTGGTACCCAAAGACCATTATTTCAACGTGAAACACACGTTGCATTTTTAATAAAATTCTGTTCAATTTATGCACCACATTTGCATATGAATTACCACTTCAGGCACAAAGAACAATAATAGAGGAGCCATATTAAATTATTTTCATATTATTACAAAATATCAAATGGTTTTATTGAGAAATTAATAAGCAAAATGAAATATTAATCGACTTATTTATTTTCAGTGCTGCCTTCACACGCTGTCTACCTCACTATTATATTCCTCGTTTCACTATCCATATCCTGGGGAGAGTCCACCTCAGACAACTCTCCGAATATCAACAGCGTTGGCGCCCAATCGCAACCCCAGTCACAACCTTCCCCCGCATACAAACCGCAGGATCCAGCAACAACGTACGCAGCAAACTATCCCACACACGCAGTGCAATATGGGGGTTACGATGCAGGATATGGAGACCAGAATCCCAACTTATACGACTATATGATTGCGTCGAGGTATCCAAATGTTGGGGGGAATAATAATAACGATTTGAGTAATGTGGAGACGGAGCATTCCATTGGAAGCTGGTTGCCTTATTTTAGGGTGAGTTATTTTATACAATTTCAATTACATAAGATGTTTTCAAGGTGAAAGTGAATTCCGTTATTCTTTCTATTTTTTGTAGCAGGTATTCGGACTACTTCTCAAAGTGTTTTCAAAGCTTGGATTTATGGCTTTGGGAGGAGCAGGACTGATTGTAATGGCCATGGCTGTCTCGTATGCTGTTTGCTCGCTTACCCCGCTGTGCAACATCTCCTTCGCAGGACAAGCCGTGAACCCTGAGGTCGTACGCGCTTTACTTTCGCCGGACAAGATTTCTGCCACCGCAGATTTTGTTCAGGATGCTTTGGAGAAGTACCAGCAACTTCAGAGAGCGATGAATTGATCTTAATGCTTTCATCATATTTAGAATTAGGAAATTATATTTACAACCAAACCATTTTTCCAAAAATTGTATCGTCAATTGCATGTATATAAATCCAAAAACATGTTTATTTATGTGAAAAAAGATATTAAAGGTATATTTCAATTTTGTATGACTAATATTTAGATGTTTTTTTCATTAATATTCCCTATCATTCTTTCATTATTATTTTTATCATTATTATCAATGAATATTAATATAAAGTCATTTCAAACGTTACTAATTGAGAAATAAAATAACCTTGACTTCTCGACGATAAAAATAATTGATTGAAACTTTTCTCTCATCTGTATCCTGAATTTGACCCAATTATCGATTATATAACATAACGGGGCTATCTTGTTATAAGTTAGGATTATCGTGACTGGTACCTACATATTTTATTCAAAGAATTTTTCCGCTTATTTCCTCTTTTGTTGTTAAAGTATGTTGCCAAGGGAACCTGACAAAGAAATCAACAAATGACATGCGCTATTGTCACCCCTCTTCAAACCGGAATTCAAAATAATGCATTGTATGATTTAAAGGTTCGCGACTGATTGGAATCGCTTGTTTTGAACAGTTTCCGGTGAATATTCTCCTATTTGTGATTTTTTACAAGCGAAAAACTGGGGCAGTGTATCGAGACGGTTGGGGTCTTTCCAACAGACCTCGATTCCAAAAGGTTTGTTAAAATTTTTCCTTATTCTCTCATTAATTGCATAGTATGATACACGTCATCTCATTAATATTGAATCAATTATTTTGATGAAAAAATTTGCAATTCGAATAAATGTAACAATTTATAAATACGCGAATAGAATAATGAATTAATAAACAATCACAAATAATGCACAATAATAATAATTATCAGCTACAATTAATGAACACCTACAACAACATCATTAAAATGAATAATTGATAATCAATGCAAACAACAGAAACATTTTTTGTTTGCACACATATTTTATCGCACGCTAGATAATTCCTACATACGTACACGCATATTGACTTTAAAGAGCTTTATTATTGATCTGACATGAACACATTTTTTTCCTCTCTACTGTCTTACCATCGTTAACTCGACATCATATTATGAAATTTGGGTTTTCACCCCCTTAATGTTGATCAAGCACAGATTTCACAATAGAACAAAATAAAAACCTCGAAGGATCCCACCATATGAAATATAAATTGAATGAAGAGTTCTTCTGGATGATGGTGTGGAAACTGATTCCTGGATGTGTAATTTTGTGAAACAATTGGGTTATGATTTTTAACAATTTTTCAAATTCAGTTTCACGGACTTTTTTTCGAAGGACACTTTACAGTGCTCTGTATTTCTTTATTGTAATAAGTATTGCCCATATCAAATTTCATAACTATAATGTTTGGATCCTGCGTCACCATACACAAAATTGGCTCAATAAATACTCAAAAAAGTAATTAAAATGGACACAGATCCTCTCATAAGATCAGACTAAAATCAGGTGTTCACTTTAACTTCATTGAATCAGACCAAGATTTACAATTGCAGTGCTTAGGATACTTAGAAGAGTAGAGATCCTGTGCCACTATACTCAAATTTGACTCGAAGAATACACAAGAAAGGAATCAAAATGAACACAGATCATCTTATAAGATCAGACTAATACCAGGTTGCGCAGACTGAGTTTTATACTTGCCATGCTTAGGATCTTAGAAAAATGACGATTCTATGCCACTATACTCAAAATTGACTCAATGAGTGTACAAAACAATAATTAAAATGAACATAGATATTCTTATAATCAGGGGTCCATTTTGACTTCACCGACCCAAACCATGACTTACAATTGAGGTACTTTGAATCTTGAGTGAGTGCAGATCCTGTGCCACTATACTCAAACTTGACTCAATGATAGACCAAAAAAGTAATTTCAATGAACACAAATCTTCTTATCAGATCAGACTAATATCAGGTGTTCATTTTGACTCTACTAACCAAAGCCAAGACTTACAACTGCGATGCTTAAGATCTTAAAAGGGTGGAGATCTTGTGCCACTATACTCAAACTTGACCCAATGATAGAGCAAAAAACTAATTTGAATCTTATAAGAGCAGACTAGTATCAGGAGCTCACTTTGATTTTACTTGCCCGTATCAAGTTTAATCATTGCTATGCTCAGGGTCATAGAAGATATAAGATCCTGTGCCACTATACTCAAACCTGACTCAATAAAAGAGAAAAAAAATAATTGAAATGAAGGCAGATCTTCTTATAAGCTCCAACTGATATCAAATGTTCACTTTGACTTTACTGATTTAGTCCAAGACTCACAATAGCATTGCTCAGGATTCTAGAAGAGTGGATGTCCTGTGCCACTCTACTCAAATTTAACTTGAAGAATACACAAAGAAGGAATAAAAATAAACACAGATAAGTTCAGACTATTATTAAGTGTTCACTTCAAATTAATTGCTCAAACTGAGTTTATTGATTGCAGTGCTTAGGATCTTACAAGAGTGAAGATTCTGTGCCACTATACTTAAATTGGACATAATGGAAGTGCAAAAATAAACACAGACTTTTTTTATAAGATCAGACTAGTATCAGGTGTTCATTTATGATTTCACTGGCCTAGACCAAGACTTGCAATTGAGGAACTTTGGATCTTAGAAGAGTGCAGATCCTATGCCACTATACTCAAGCAATAAAGTAATTCGAATCTTATAAGATCAGACTAGTATCAACAATTCACTTAGATTTTACTTGTCCATACCGAGTTTAATAATTGCAGCGCAGTGCTGGGGAGCTTAGAAAAGTAATGATCCTGTGCCACTACACTTAAACCTAACTCAATGGAAGTGCAAAAAAGTAATCTTCTTATAAGCTTCGACTGATATGAGGTGTTCATTTTGACTTTACTGATTCAGACCAAGACTTAAAACAGCGGTGCTTGGGATTCTGGAGGAGTGGATATCCTGTGCCACTATACTCAAACTTGACTCAATGAATGTGCAAAACGGTAATTAAAATAAACACAGATCTTCTTATAAGATCAGACTAATATCAGGTGTTCATTTTGACTTTACTTGCCCGAACCGAATTTATCTATTACAGTGCTTGGGATATTAAAAGAGTAAAGATCCTGTGCCACCATACTAAAACTTGACTTAATGAATGTGCAAAAGGTTAATTAAAATAAGTCAGATCTTCTTATAAGATCAGACTAATATCAGGTGTTCATTTTGACTTTACTGACCCAGACCAAGACCTACGATTTCGGTGGTTAGGATCTTAGAAGAGTGGAGATCATGTGCCACTATACTCAAACTTGACTCAATAAAAAAGCAAAGAAAAATATAAATCTTATAAAATCAGACTAGTATCAGGAGCTCACTTTGATTTTACTTGCCCATACTGAGTTTAATCATTGCACTGCTCAGGATCTTAGAAGAGTGAAGAACCTGACTCAATGGAAGCCCAAAAAAATACTTGAAATAGAGGCAGATCATCTTATAAACTCCGACTAATATTAGATGTTTATTTTGACTTCACTGATATAGATCAAGACGTGCAATAGCATTGCTTGAGACCCTAGAAGAGTGAATGTCCTGTGCCACTATACTCAAATTTGACTCAAAGAATACACAAAGAAGGAATAAAAATGAACACAGATAAGTTCAGACTAGTATCAGATGTTCACTTTGAATTTAATTGCTCAAACTGAGTTTGTTAATTGCAGTGCCTAGGATCTTAGAAGAGTGGATATCCTGTGCCACTCTACTCAGACAAAAAAGTAATTTGAATCTCATAGGATCAGACTAGTATCAGCAGTTCACTTTAATTTTACTTGCCTGTACCGAGTTTAATACTTGCAGCGCAGTGCTTGGAATCTCAGAAAAGTAATGATCCTGTGCCACAATATTCAAACCTGACTCAATGGAAGTGCAAAAAAGTTATCTTCTTATAAGCTCCGACTGATATCAGGTGCTCATTTTGACTTCACTTGCCCGAACCGAATTTACCAATTACAGTGCTTGGGATATTAGAAGAGTTAAGATTCTGTGCCACTATACTCAAACTTGACTTAATGTATGTGCAAAAGGGTAATTAAAATAAGTCAGATCTTCTTATAAGATTATCAGGTGTTCATTTTGACCTTACTGACTCACACCAAGACTTACAATTACGATGCTTAGGATCTTAGAAGAGTGGAGATCCAGTGCCACTATACTCAAACTTGACTCAATGAAAAAGCAAAAAAAAATTTGAATCTTATAAAATCAGACTAGTATCAGGAGCTCACTTTGATTTTACTTGCCCATACTGTGTTTAATCATTGCAATGCTCAGGATCTTAAAAGAGTGAAGATCCTGTGTCACTATACTCAAACCTGACTCAATGGGAGCGCAAAAAAATTCATGAAATGAAGGCAGATCTTATAAACTCCGGTTAATATCAGATGTTTATTTTGACTTTACTGATCTAGATCAAGACGTATAGTAGCATTGCTTAGAACCCTAGAAGAGTGGATGTCCTGTGCCACTATACTTAAATTTGACTCAAAGAATATACAAAGAAGGAATAAAAATGAACACAGATAAGTTCAGACTAGTATCAGATGTTCACTTAATTCATATGCTTAAACTGAGTTTATCAATTGCAGTGTTTGAGATCTTAGAAGAGTGAAGATCCTGTGCCACTGTACTCAAACCTGACTCAATGGAAGCTCAAAAAAATACTTGAAATGAAGGCAGATCTTATAAACTCCGGCTAATATCAGATGTTTATTTTGACTTTACTAATCTAGACCAAGACGTACAATAGTATTGCTTGGGACCCTAAAATAGTGGATGTCCTGTGCCACTATACTTAAATTTGACTCAAAGAATACACAAGGAAGGAATAAAAATGAACACAGATAAGTTCAGACTAGTATCAGATGTTCACTTTGAATTTAATTGCTCAAACTGAGTTTATTAATTGCAGTTCTTAGGATCTTAGAAGAGTGAAGATCCTGTGCAACTATACTCAAGCAATAAAGTAACTTGAATCTCATATGATCAGACTAGTATCAGCAATTCACTTTGATTTTACTTATCCATACCAAGTTTAATAATTGCAGCGAAGTGCTGGGGATCTTAGAAAAGTAATGATCCTGTGCCACTATACTCAAACCTGACTCAATGGAAGTGCAAAAAAGTAATTTTTTTATAAGCTTCGACTGATATGAGGTGTTCATTTTGACTTTACTGATTCAGACCAAGACTTAAAATAGCGGTGCTCAGGATTCTAGAAGAGTGGATATACTGTGCCACTATACTCAAATTGACTCAATTAATGTGCAAAAAAGTATTTAAAATAAACAAAGATCTTCTTATAAGATCAAACTAATATCAGGTTTTCATTTTGGCTTTACTGACCCCGACCAAGTATTACAATAGCGGTGCTCAGTGAAGATCCTGTGCCACTATACTCAAACTTGACTCAATGAATATACAAGAAAGTAATTCAAATGAACACAGATCCTCTTATAAGATCAGACTAATATCAGGTGTTCATTTTGACTTTACTGACACAGACCATGACTTACAATTGCAGTGCTCAAGATCTCAAGATCCTGTGCCACTATACTCAATCTTGACTCAATGATTGAGCAAAAAGTAAATTGAATCTTTTAAAAGCAGGCTAGTATCAGGACTTCACTTTGACTCTACTTGCCCATACCGTGTTCATTAATTGCAGTGCTTAGGATCTTTGAAGAATGAAGATCCTGTGCCACTATAGTCACACCTGACTCAATTGAAGTGCAAAAAAGTAATTGAAATGAACACAGATCTTCTTATGAGATCAGAGTAATATCAGGTGTTCATTTTGACTTTATTGACCCAGACCAAGGCTCACAATTGCGGTGCTAAGGATCTCAAAAGAGTGGAGATGTTGTGCCACTATACTCAAACTTGACTCAATGAAAAAGCAAAAAGTAATTTGAATCTTTCAAGATCAGACTAGTATCAGGAGTTCACTTTTATTTTTCTTGCCCATACCGAGTTTAATAATTACAGTGCTAAGGATCTTAGAAGAATGAAGATCCTGTGCAACCTATACTCAAACCTGACTCAATTGAAGTGTAAAAAAGTAATTGAAATGAACACAGATCTTCTTATAAGATCAGAGTGATATGAGGTGTTCATTTTGACTTTAATAACCCAGAACAAGGCTTACAATTGCGGTGCTCAAGATCTTAGAAGGGTGGAGATCCTGTGCCACTATACTCAAACTTGACTCAATGATAGAGCAAGAAGTAAATTGAATCTCTTAAGGGCAGGCTAGTATCAGGACTTCACTTTGATTTTACTTGCCCATACCGAGTTTAATAATTGCAGTGCTTAGGATCTTGAAAGAATTAAGATCCTGTGCCACCATACTCAAACTTGACCTAATAAAAGAGCAAAAAAGTTATTGAAGTGAACACAGATCTTCTTATAAGATCAGAGTAATATCAGGTGTTCATTTTGACTTTATTAACCCAGATCAAGACTCACAATTGCGGTGCTTAAGATCTTCAGAGGGTGGAAATTATGTGCCACTATACTCAAACTTGACTTAATAAAAGAGCAAAAGAGTAATTTAGATCTTACAAGACCAGATGAGTATCAGGAATTCAGTTTGATTTCATTTGTCCATACAGAATTTAATAATTGCAGTGCTTGGGATCCTAGCAGAGTAAAAATCCTGTGCCACTATACTCAAACCTGACTTAATTGAAGTGCAAAAAAGTTATTGAAATGAGCACAGATCTTTTTATAAGATCAGAGTGATATCAGTGGTTCATTTTGACTTTATTAACCCAGACAAAACATACAATTGCAGTGCTTAAGATCTTAGAAGGGTGGAGATCCTGTGCCACTATACTTAAACTTGACGTAATGAAAAAGCAAAAAAGTTATTTGAATCTTATAAAATCAGACTAGTATCATAAGTTCGCTTTGATTTTACTTGCCCAGATTGAGTTTTATGATTGAAATGCTTAGGATCTCAGAAGAGTGAAGATCCTGTGCCACTTTACTCAAACTTGACGCAATGATAGAGCAAAAAAGTAGATTAAATCTTTCAAGAGCAGACCAGTATCAGAAGTTCACTTTTATTTTACTTGCTCATACTGAGTTTAATAATTGCAGTGCTTTGGATCTTTGGAGAATGAAAATCCTGAGCCACTATACTCTAACCTGACTCAATTGAAGAGCATAAAAGTAATTGAAATGAACACAGATCTTCTTATAAGATCGGAGTGATATCAGGTGTTCATTTATTAACCTAAACCAAGACTTACAATTGCGGTGCTTAGGATCTTAGAAGAGTGGAGGTCCTGTGCCACTATACTCAAACTTGACTCAATGAAAAAGCAAGAAGAATATCATGAAATCAGACTAGTAACAGAAGTTTTCTCTGATTTTATTTGCCCAGGCTGAATTTTATGATTGAAATGCTTAGGATCTCAAAAGAGTGAAGATCCTGTGCCACTTTACTCAAACTTGACTCAATGAAAAAGCAAAAAAGTAAACTGAATCTTCTAAGAGCAGACTAGCATCAGAAGTTCATTTTTTTTTAAATGCCCATACCGAATTTAATAATTGCGTTGCTTAAGATCTTAGAAGAGTGGAGATCCTGTGCCACTATACTCAAACTTGACTCAATGATAGAGGAAAAAGTAAATTGAATCTTTTAAGAGCAGGCTAGTATCGGGACTTCAATTTGATTTTAGTTGCCCATACCGAGTTTAATAATTGCAGTGCTTAGGATCTTGAAAGAATGAGGATCCTGTGCCACTATACTCAAACTTGACTCAATGAAAGAGCAAGGAAGTAATTGAAATGAACACAAACTTTCTTATAAATTCAGAGTAATATCAGGTGTTCATTTTGACTTTACTGATCCAGACCAAGACTTACAATTGCGGTGCTCAGGATCTTAGAAGAGTGAAGATCCTGTGCCATTATATTCAAACTTGAGTCAATGAATGTGTAAAAGAGAAATTGCAATAAACACAGATCTTCTTATAAGATCTGACTAATAACAGGTGTTAGTTTTGAGAATAAAGATAAAGTTTGAAGATTACCTTAGGTTCAAATCATGATATCTGGGATTATCTATAATCTATGAACTATAATATGTCTATATGTTTGTTGCAGTCAAAAGATGGCGAGTTCAGTGGACTTGTATTACTTCCCGGCAAGTGCTCCATGTCGAAATGTTCTGCTGGTAGCCAAGGCTGTTGGATTGAATATGAACCTGAAATTATTAAACCTTGCGGAAGGAGAACACATGACGCCAGAATTTCTCAAAGTATGTTCAAAATCCAATAAATTTTACACCCTTTTTGTATATTTTAAGTATTTCTTTCATTTCTCTTATATGTTTGGTTATAGATGAACCCTGAACATACTGTACCAACTTTGAATGACAATGGATTAATAATTTGGGAAAGGTGAGTACCAAAATGTGATAATAAATGATTAGTAATTTGATTATGTTTCAGTCGTCCAATCATGACCTATTTGATCGAAATGTACGCCAAAGATTCAGCTGTCCAGGATCTGTACCCCAAGGATGCAAAAAAACGTGTTGTCGTCGATCAACGGCTTTATTTCGACGCCTGTACACTTTATAAGAATTTAGTTGAATATTTTGTGAGTTCATAAACTTATTTTGGGTAAAATAGTTCTGATGCAGTTTTTTAGAGTCCGGTATTGAAAGGAAGTTCAACTTCTCCGGATGAAATGCAACGGATGAAGTTCGAGGAAAGTTTAAGTGTTCTTAACAATATTTTGAAAGATCAAAGTTGGGTTGCCGGCAATAGCGTGACAGTTGCCGATATTTCTATCATGGTTACGGTTGACACAGCTGAGGTAAGTTAAAGTAGTAAACTTTATAGTTCACTTCAAGTGGACTCCTTCATCCCTCAAAAATATTTAAAGCCGGAATAATAATATTTGTTGGCAGGCCATTGGTTTCAATATTGCAAAATATTCTAATTTGGAGAACTGGTTACAAAGATGCAGAAAGGAAATGGACAAATATGGGTACGACGAAATAGAGAAATCTGGAGCCAATATGTTTGGACAATTCTTCAAGAGCCTATTGAAACATTAATTTGCACTTTTACAATTTATTATTCACAAACATATCTATTTAATTTGGGCGCGTTGCAGTTGGACACCTGAATGACGGGCGGGCTTCGCCCGCTCTGAACAAGCTCGACGCGCAACTTCAGAAATGTAATCCAAACTTGTTAATTATTAATTTTAAATTATTTATCTTATAACCTGGTGTTGAAGTGTTGATATTTCCATTGAATTTACCTATAAGAACAATATTATATGATGTATTTAATCCTTCATTAAATAAAAATTCTTTAAATCCATCTTTGCCAAGTAATTTGTGGATATAAACTTTCATTGATGATGATTTATGGAAATATTGAAATTTATTTTTAGTACTCTGGGATCGTTAATATCGAAACAGAAATGGGCAATAATTCCCGAAATTTGCTAATAACAAGTTTTGCAACAGCAATAAAGTATCGCTGTTTTCGATTTGGGTTTGTATGTCGTTGAATTGTGAAGGGAAGAAGTTTTTTCTTTATTCGTTGCAACATTTGTGTTTTATTTGTTAATTTTATCACAGCTGCTGACCTCTATTGCTGGAAATATCAATTGATGTGTTTGAATTATAATATCAACAAAAACGTGTTTGGTATTATTGACTAGCACCGGCGATTTCAAGGTTGAAGGCGTTGTTCTACCTGGAATTAATACGTCCTTGCCTTTCTGTTTACTAAATCACATGTTTTATTGTCTAGCGCTGATAAATCATTTATTTCAGTCAAAAATTTGTAGAGGCTTCAACCGACCACACGATTCCCACTCCAATTATCGGAAAACCATTATAAATATTTATTTTCAGCACTGGTAAGTGAATTAAAAACATTTTCACATGATACAACACAAGCCAATGAAAATACCAAAATAAATAATCGCATTTGGAACAATTAAAGTGAAAAACAAAACCAAATTAGATGCATTAGATATCCCCAAAATATTTGAATAAATATAATATGCAATTAAACTATATTATCATTCGCAGGGAACTAAGAAAAATAATCAATGTGACTAAAAACACCAAAATAAATTGACTGTCAACATTTTTTAAGTGCTTTGCAACAGCAAAATAATTCGATTTATCTTATCTCCATCTAAAAATGTATCATATTACCTATTAAAAATACTTAAATAACATTGATAACCTGCACATAATTTTGTATTTGTCATAATTACAACACTTCATCAAGGTAAGCAACTTCAAATTCTCAATAATAATTGAAAAAAAATAATATTGTCCACCCCCACGGAAACCATTATCCATAGAAATGTGTGCCCTAAAATAAGTTTATGATGAAATTTGTTGGTTTTCAGTAAAAATGCCGCGTGATCAATACAAAACCTTATGTTTGTATTATTTTCCAATTGGGGCACCCAGTCGCCATGTCATGCTCACAGCAAAAGTTTTGGGCATTGATTTGAATTTAATTTTTGTTGATCTAGCATCGGGCGAACATTTAAAAGATGAATATTTACAGGTATGTCCCATAAAACATATTTATTTTCTCATTTATCATTAATAATATTTTCAGTTGAACCCGGAGCACAAAGTTCCAACTCTAGTCGATAATGGGTTCGTGTTATCTGAGAGCAGGGCCATCATGATATATTTAACAGAAAAATACGGCAAAAAACCTTCCTTATACCCAAAGGACACGAAAAAGAGGGCAAAAATTAATCAATTCTTATATTTCGATGCTGATAAATTATTCAACTCACTTATTGCTTATTTTGTAATACTCTATACTTTATTATAATGCGTACATACCTAATAATATGGTTTCCAGGCACCGCTCTTCCAGGGCAGCACAGATTTCGACTCCAGTAAACTGCCTGCAGTAGAAGCAGCCTTCAAATATTTGAATACAGTCCTTCAGGAAAACGATTACCTAGTGGAAGATAAAATGACTTTAGCCGATTTAGCTGTTGTTTCGACGGTTGCAACCGCCGTCATAGCAACTGATTTTGAATTAAATACATACCCCAATATTGAAAAGTGGTACAACAATTTGAGAAATACTCTTCCAGGATTCAATGAAATTATTGAAAGCAATGCTAAAAAATCTAAAGAAATGTTTGAAATGTTGAAAAACAAAAATAAACTATAACATATTTTAAAGAATTTTAAATAAAGAGTTCTATTCAATTTTTTTTATATGGATCAATTGATATTTTATCAAATTATTACTATATATAGCGAAAACTCATTTCACTTATATTTCCAAAACTAAGCAAAATACGAGAAAAGTTCATTTGAGTTAAGGCTGAGTTTGTAGACACTCTCTCTATTACTTTCTACTAAATGAAAATTTGAAGCTTCATTTACAAGATAAAAGCAAAAACTATATTTAATTGATGATATAACGAAAACTCATTTCACTTATATTTCCAATACTAAGCGAGATACGAGAAAAGTTCATTTGAGTTGAAGTTGAGTTCTTAAACACTCTTTCTACTACTTTTTACCAAATAAAAATCTAAGGCTTCATTTACAAAATAAAAGTCAAAACTAAATTTAATTAATTATATAGCGAAAACTCATTTTATTTATATTTCAAAAACTAAGAAAGCCACGAGAAAAGTTCATGTGAGTTGAAGTTGAGTTTTTATACACTCTTTCTACTACTTTTAACCCAATAAAAATCTGAAGCTTCATTTACAAGATAGAAGTCAAAGCTAAATTTAATTAATTATATAGCGAAAACTCATTTCACTTATATTTCCAAAACTAAGCGAGATACGAGAAAAGTTCATTTGGTTTGAAGTTGAGTTTTTACACACTCTCTCTATCACTTTTTACTAAATAAAAATTTGAGGCTTCATTTACAAGATAAAAGTCAAAACTAAATTTAATTAAGTATATAGCGCAAACACATTTCCCTCATATTTTCAAAACTAAGCGAGATACGAGAAAAGTTTATTTGAGTTGAAGTTGAGTTTTTAGACACTCTCTCTTTGACTTTTCACCAAATAAAAATCTGAAACTTCATTTACCAGATAGAAGCCAAAACTAAATTGTGTTATTCCAAATATCATTGAGATATTCCAAAATATTTTTGAAACAAATTTTATTTACCAATAAATTGCCTACATTTTTGCCGTATAAGATTTTCTACAGGATGTTCTATTTTCGCACAATGATATGCAATTTTATAATTTTTAATGGAACATTCTCAAAGATATTTTATTTCTCTTTAAAGAAGTCCTGATCTGTTGTAGTCTTAAAAAGATTAGTACAGGAATTATTCATGTTAAATAAATATAAAATTGCTCTATTTTTTACGCAGTTATATGCAAAATGGGGCACCCTGTAAATAATCTTATAAAGCAAAAATGTGAGTGATTAATTGATAAATGAATATTATCTGAAAAATATATATACCTATATTTATTATTCGTAAGATACCGATTGAAAATTTTTATGTTACGCCCCTGATGCCTTTCTCCAATTATTTCTGTTATAAAAATACAATGTCCTATTCCAATATTTGCTAAATAGGGGTTGATACTTGATTTTCAATCATTTAAACAAGATTGAAGCATATTTTGCTAATAATGATAATATTTTTGCTATATTTACAATAATAATAGCTTGTTTTAATATTTATTTTGAAATTATCAATAACAACGAACTAATATTTCGTTTGTATGAAAATAAATGTTTATTAACAAATAATAATAAGAATAAACTGTACTTACATGATAATATTTCTGCAAAATAAGAACTTTAACTCTAAATGCACTTCGACTATTCATTTTTTATTCTTCAAATGTACAAACTGCAAGTTTATTCATCAATCTGTAATATATTTCAATGCCAAAAATTATTAAATTAATTTTAATTGTGCCGTAACTTGTATGCTTTGGTCTCCTGCTTGCTAAGCTACGCGGTCACTTGCTGTACTGCGTACTCTTTCTAACACATTGAGCGCTATGCATAAGTGAACGTAGTTCGGAGATTCAAAATAAATTCAGTTTGGGTTTGCCGCGTTCCATACATTGTTGCTTGATTTATCGTAGAAGACAGACGCGTATTACTCGACTCGTGAACCATACGTTGATTTTTAAAGTTAATTAAATGTGCTCAGTGTATTTGGGGTTGTGAATTTTGCTTATTAACGTAGAGATCAAAATTTTGTGTATTTAAATATGTAAATTGGGGTGAATTTGTTCCGCATTGCGTGTCCGTTAGGGGCACGTATTTGCGATGTTAGTCTTTGCTTTTATTATGTAATAAATAAATAAAATGTCTTGGTTTTTTTGCAAAGGCCTGTAATGAAAGGTCCAACGTGGGAATCGGTGCACACGTAGGTACCGCTACGAGAGGCACCCCCCCCTGATGAACACCACCGCGTGGGGTTGCAATGAGTTCTAGGGCGAACGAGCGATCTAATTAGGGAGTAATGGCATACTCTCGATATGTACCTATCGGAAGTCGGGAAAATATGGTAACTGGCGGGGGTCCTTGATTAAGTTCAAGAAACGACATTAGCTGAGACCGATACTTAAGGTTACCATATCGCGTAATTAGGCGGTATCGCGGGCCTCGGAATATGCATTGGCCACGTATTCAAACTACGTATTTTTTTCTTTTGCAAACGACGAGCACACCGGTGCTGGGTGTCTGAGCGCTCAGGCACTCATTGGGGTAGTAAAGTAGAGTCAAACAGTAGCATAATATATCTGAGCACTTTTAAATAACATCGCGAAGTAAAATAGCAACAATCAATCGCGTAGCTAACTCTCCGAATAAATATATCCGTTGAAAACGCGCGAAACACTCACACAAAACACGTTTGAATGTTGACCGAATGTTGAATGAATGTAATTAATAAAAAATTCCCTTTCAGCTTCTTCAATTCATCATTATCACCTCCAACGAATTAACAACAGGACGTAAGTTAACTAACAAACTTTGATTTTCAGGCTCTAATCTATTTTACTTTCAGCTATTTTGTATTGCTTTTTCGCAGATTTCTAATTAATTTGTATTTTTTCAGATCATTTGCAGAGGATGAGCCCAGCTGATGAGGTGGACATCGAGGGAATGGACATCGTGGAAATGGACATCGTGGGAGGAGCTGAGGATGAGCCCAGCTGCCAAAATCAACTCTCAATATTTTTTTTGTTGAATATGATTCACCAAAATTTGTTTTAAGTTTCTGTTTCAGGTTGGCGGTCATCAATCGTCGAAACATCATTGAATCATCAGCTAGGTAATATAATATTACTCATTATATAACTGTTTTTAAGTATTGCTGAAATAATTTGTCTTATATTTGAGTTTGTAATTTTAATTTAGAGTTCAGCAGCAGAACCAGAGCCCAGCAGCCGTCCAAGAAGTCCTCCGGGAGTTGCAGAAGATCAGTACATCAGTAGCAGTTGTTCCTGTCCCCAGATTCAACTTTAAAGAAGTCAACTGATCAATTTTGGCCCGCAGCTTGCAAAGTTCAAGTGAGTTCAATTTCTTTTCAAATTTTCCGACTTGTAATAATTATTTTGTTACAGTTGCAGCACGCGAAGAAGCCACTTCTCTGGTCTAGGTTTCGCTGGGGTTTTCCTAGGCCCAAAGGGAGAATTCCCGGAAAAGAGTTCGTCTCTTTCCCCTTAGTCATTGCCTGGGGGCGAACAAGGCTTACAACAACGCAACAGCATCGCGAACAAGATTTTCAACAACACAGCAGCATCGAGTATTCAACAATTAATCTTCACACCTTTGTACCCTTTCCTAATTCCCAAAATAAACTCATTCCCACAAAATTTACAGTCGTATTTATTTCTAAAACCTATTTAAATTTATAATTTATTATTTTGTTCCTGTAATTTCTTCCAGATCTTCAAATAAAACTTCGTCAAAAAAAGCATTGTATTTTATTTATTCTAAACACCGTTTTTATGTATTTTTTTTTTCCTTCAGAGATAAATTAATGATTAAATATCTTCAAAAGTAATATTTAGTGAATAAAGTTGTATGTTCAAATATATTCAATAAAAATTGTTTAAAATACTGTAAATTTTTATTTAGAAATATTTTGTAGTCAAATAAACTAAAAAGTTCCATTACTTTCAGAAATTTGAGTTAGTAGTTCATGTACCGTTTTCTAATTGAAATTTTAGTCTCTCCTATATATCCATTCAAAATTTCGTAATTTTCGAACAACTAGTTTATTAGCAATAAATAAATTTTACGTAAATAGTAAATATAGCTTCTATTAACGAAAATTATGTGTCAGAATTTGAATATTGGCTATTTTCTGTCTAAGCATTTCGTTAAAAGACAATTCTAATTAGCAAAATAGGCAAAATAGCCCAAAAAATACATAATTTGAGGAAAAATATCTCCAAACGTGCTAGGTACTGCCACCTGTTGAACCTTTTGTAAACTAACATTTGAACTTTGCCAAATAAATGTGTTTAGAATCGTATATCAATATCTCGAAAACTAATGCCTTAATCAAAAAAAATGTTCAAGTAAGGTCATACTATTTTTTGAAAATAAGTTGGGTAGTTCATGTAACTTTTTTTGATTGGGGCTCTGGTTTTCCGGGAAATGACATATTTACATAAATTGTGATATTTCGGAAATTATATTTGTGACTTCAAAAAATTTTGATTAAATGAGTTTAATACAATTGTTTGAAACCTTATTGATAGTTTGTTTTTCAATTTAAGCCTTAGGAAGGTGAATAATCATGATAAAATAATTTTCTCGAAAAAAAATATTTTTTAGGGTTTAACATGGATAAAATCAATAAATAAGACAAAACTATTCCTTAGTGTTTCCCAAAATAATCAACCGTTTAGCCAAAATTAATTAAAATTACTATCTTTTGTTTCAGATGAGCTATGTGCTGCCATCTTACAGCGCTTACTTGAACTAACATTTGAACTTTGCCAAATATCCTACGAAAAATTAATTGCGGGCCTAAATCATTTATACGTTTTGATTTGAGTTATATTTTCATTTCAATGATGAATTTCTTACCTCATCTATCAAAAATTGAGTTTTCTCATGAGCTTTTATTCAAAATTAGTGTAAATATATAAAAACTTACCAGTTACTTGTTGAAAATATAAATATCAAGTAAATATAACTGTATTTCATTATAATTTACTATAAAATAATGCAAAACACAATTAAAACAGCAAAAAAATGTAACAGTAATACTGTGCTTCTAGAAGTAATAAACAAAACTTGTTTATACTTTTGTTTTAGTTGTGGCGGCTAGTGCTTGCGCATTCCGCAACTAGTGGTTGATGTTGAATGCAGTGACTCTCAAACAATGGTTCTCGATAAAACAATGCAACAAATATATGAAATATCCTTGAATTGTTGAAAACTCTCATTTCCTATTAATTGATATTAAATTTTCTAGTAAATTTTTTGTGAATTTTTAGTATAAATTCAAAACATTCAGTCGTAAACATTGAAATTTAGTATTGAGCACTTTTATAACATTTGGTTGTGCACTTCGCATTATGATTGCAATTGTCTGTACCGGAAGTGCATCCTACTTCGAAATTTATTTGAATTTTTCGCATAAATCCAAAACTATTGAACGTAGAATGTTGGAATTCAGTGTTTAAGACGATTTTTACCATCTGAAGACTTATATCCTATTTTCATTGAGATCGACTGAGCCGGAAGTGCATTTTACTTGACAATTTTTTGGAATTTTTCGCCTAAATTCGAAACGATCAACAGTAGAGTATCGAAATTTATGATTTTGATATGCTGTAGCATCTGAATGATTGCCTACTATTTTTATAACAATCGACTGAACCGGAAGTGCACGTTAGTTGTTTTTTTTGCGTATAAATTCAGAACTGTTAGCCGTAGAATCTTGGAAATCAGTATTTAGGAATATTGTAGCATAAGAATGACGACCTACTGTTTCCATAGCAACCGACTGGGCCAGAAGCAAACTTTATTTGACAGTTTTTAAGATTTAGGTATATTCAATGATGTACAATTGAGTCACGTGATGTCCACGTCTAATTTTTTGTCCGTATTATTCTTAATTTCGATTATCTTCGAATAAAATTAATATTTATTAATAGAAAGTGAAAAATTGCAACTATATCAGCTTCTTTCATGCAATTATTGCAAGCAATTCAATTGAAATTAATTTAAAATCAATATTCAATGATCTGATTAACTGCGTAGTTTTTGTTACAAATTCTATAAATTAAAGTGTGTAATTATTGAATGAAGGTATTGATGCTATAATTGTTCAACAAAATACTTGTCCAAATAAAATACAAGTAATAATATCACCCGTTACTTGCACTACCTATTCTCTCCTCCGTTCGAATAGGTACAATGGGTTAAAATGATTTTGTATCAAGAAAATTGGTCATAATCTCACAATTAAGGTATTTTTCTCAATGAGACACATTTATTTTCGTCAAAAGTACCATTTTAAAATAATTATAATTCATTAAAACGCAGTTTTCCTACAATTAAATAATGTTGATACTATTTGATTATGGAAGGGGAAATCCAGGGACCAATGGCATTTGAGGTACTCGAAAAAATTGTTTTGCAAAATTCATGAAGCGAATTTATTAATATTTGAACAATTATTGCTGCAGACTCATACCAATTTTTTGCTTCCAATTAATTTTACAAGAAATATTTAGAAAATAAAATTATCTTAGACACATTTCAATAACCTGACGTTTGTAAATGTATAAATTAGAGGTTACAAGAATGATTCTCTCACCAATTAAAGTAAAATTAGTCACATTGTGAGACGCAATGTATTTTTAACATTTTTTTTTATTCTAGAATATTTTACTGCGCTCATTACTGTGATGATAGAATTTTCAATAATATTTTTGTCCGTAAGTAATGAAATAGGTTATGGCTCGCATATATAACAAAAATAGAATAATTTTCAGTTTATTACTGTATCCTGTCCCCATGTATTACTGCAAACAGCAAGTGGAGATGTTTCCAGAGGGAATTTTATTTATTGGAGTTTGAATTACCCAGGAAATATTGCCATCCAACTTATTTCACTGTTAGTATAGATTTTTGTAGATTGTCGCACATTTTTATGAATAAATTTGCAGAAGCGGGGACACAGATCTTTACGTATCAGAACGAATCGCAAAGCCTGATTACGATCCAGACAAATATGATTTACATTCAGCAAGTTGTGGACTGGATACTGTTCTTATACCCAACAGGTTAGCATATGCATTTGTATCAAACGTAGTAATTCATATATTGTTTGCAGCTTTAAAAGGCCTGTAGGTATTGGTATTTACGGCCATCCGTCATACGAAAACAGTACTTATTTATTGGAAATTTATTATGATGATGAGAAAGACGAGGAATTGAATTATGACAAGGAAGTGATAAGTGACTCTTATAATAGTAATAACGAAAATACTGGGGAACCCAAAACTAAATATAAGGTTACGAAAAGTATGTTGTTGTCTGGTATATGGGCTGTAATGGAAGTTCTAGAACTGTTGTTTTCATAAAAATATGTTACCTTCCAAAAATAAATTATTTATTGAAATATTTTTTATTATCCTTCAGTTGGCAAGACTGAGATAACATAAAAAAATTACATCATTAATTCAAAACAACTTAAATACAAATTTAAAATTCTTCAGTACTGCTTAGTCCTCGTTCACTGAAAAAACAATGCCTTTCCACTTTATCATTCTTCTGAAAGGCTTTAAAAAAATTATTAATTGTTGTATTATTTTCCGGTACTTTTTTGTCTTTATCTGTAGCAATTTCTTCCCATTCTACCTGAAAAGCATCTTTCTCCAAAATATTTTCGGCTGTGGACCAACTGAACCTCACAAGACTCGGAAATCCAAATACTGGATCCATATAACTTCGCAAAAACTGTTTTGTTACGGGATCTGCAATAAAACTATTGAATAAACTCCAAAAATTATCATACAATAATAACCTCCTGGATATCCGCTTCCGAATTTGACTTCCTCCGACTTGAGTCCATTTTCAAATTTCCACACCTGTAGCGCATGATCTCGTGTGACTTTTGCGCAAATACTAGCTGCTGATACAATTGGATAAGTGGAATCGGCTTTTTTCGCGACTTTAATCATAAAATCAGGGAAAAGACTTTCTAAATATTTTTGGTATTTCTCAGGAGGGCCAACTGTATCAACATAAACTGATGCTATATCAACTCCTTCTGCTATTGCCTTCCTAACCAAACCAATCGCAGAATTCATTGATACATCATTTAACGACACTTTGGACCTACTGTACATGCTATTACAAATTGTTTTCGGCGATATAATTTCTACCGCAAATCCCATTGTTTCAGTACTCTTACATATTTCCGCGAAAATATTATCACGTTTTTCTTCAGTCAAAGCCTTTGAATCTGCGCATTTTATTTTCTCTAATAAATCGGATTGAGTTAACGGACAAAATGCTATTCCGTAAACCATAGGACCTGCATCAAATTCATCAGTAATAATCTGTCAGTAATTTTACCGCCAAAAATAACCTAAAACTGGTCCTCGGCCAGCTTCATCAATTCCCAGCACACATTTCTCTTCCTTGCATATTTGGGGCACTTTTGATATATAAACATTATCCTTCAAATTATCGCAATTGTCTAAATATTCGTTCAACGATGATAAGTCGGTTATTTCAACACTTAAGTCGTGCATTTTGAACGACTTATTTCACACAACTGTCATACTAAAATATTGACAGTGTTGCCAACTGTATTGCTTTTAGAAGTTGACCCCAGGAAATCAATAGATGGCGCTGGTTCAAATTTATTCAAAATTAAAGAAGAAATATCAGACACGTCGAATTTCTACGAAAATATCATTTAAAAATAATTATCTATATACTTCAAACCGTTAAGAAAGTTTTTCTCAAATAGGCTTCGAAATGGCCCAATAGATCTCAATGGAAATTTCAGGAATTAAACAAAAATTTTAACTTAAATTTTTGTGTATGTTTCATTCCGATATCTTACAGGGTTCAAAAGATATGAATATAAGTATTTATAATGTATACAAAGCCAGCTTGAGTACAATATTCTCATGAGCTGACAAAATAGAACAACCAAAAATACCGGTAGTACAAGATTAAACCCACGGTTTGCCCGGGTGCTGCAGTCAATTATTATTATTATTATGCGAGTAGAGCCGCGGGTAGCTGCTAGTCATCCATAACAATGCAGTTTTCGTACAATTGAATCATTTTGATACTGTTTAGACTCATTAGTAGTTTGATTATGGAAGGGGAAATCCAGTAACCAATAGCATTCCAAAAAATTGCAGAGAATTGAATATATGTATAAAAAAAGTGGTACCATAAAAATGATACCTATCAATTTATTATTATAAATAAATACATTCAATTCTCTGTTGTTTCTATAGTAAATTTTCGAAAATAGTTTTTAGTAAATGTACATTAAAATGCCTTTAAATAAATTATTGGGTTATATACATCAACATTCTTTATTTCCGTCGAAAATGTCATTTAAAAATAGCTATCTTTTATAAAAACACAGTTTTTCTACGATTAAATCATTTTGATATGTTTGATTATGGAAGGGGAAACCCAGTAACCAATGGCATTCGAGGAGCTCGAAAAACTAATGGCAAATTTCGTCTTATGCTTTTTGTATCTGAAGTTGGCCATAAAATCTTGTGTCTGAAATAAAATATATTTTTAGACGATCATAACAAAAAATTGAAGGAAGGAAAAACTTTTTTAAATTTTCACATCCCTGGAAAAAGGCAGCACTTTGCTTTTGAAATGTTTCTAAATAATTTTATGCAGAACTTCTCCCAATAAAACATATTTTTGGCAGTTTATTGCATATTTTTGGTACTTTATTGATTTTTGTTAATTCAAAGCTTGAAATCAAGCAGTTTGGGTAAACCTACAAAACAGCAGCTTTCATTTAGTACCAGTTTCAAAAAATAAAAAATTCTAGAATAAAAAAAAAAATTCAAAAATACATTGCGTCTCACAATGTGACCAGTTCTACATTTATTGGTGTTAAAATTGTTCTTGTAACCTCTAATTTATACATTTACATACGTCAGGTTATTGAAATGTGCCTAAAATAGATTTAAAAACATTTTATTTCCTGTGAAATTGCTTTGAAGAAAAAAATCGGTATGAATTCGCAACAATAACTGTTCAAAAATTAATAAATTCTCTTCATGAATTTCGTAAAACAGTTTTTTGAGTACCTCGAATGCTATTGGCTCCTGAATTTCCCCTTCCATAATCAAACAGCATCAAAATCATTTAATTGTAGGAAAACTGCATTTTATTAATTATAACTATTTTCAAATGGTATTTTCGACGAAAATAAATGTATCTTTTTGAGAAAAATGTTATATAGCCCAATAATTAATATAAAGGCATTTTGAATGTAGACTTACCTACAAACTGTTTTTGAAAATTTATCACAGGAACTGCAGGGAATTGAATTATTTTTAATTTATTATTATAAATAAAAACATTCCATTAATTGTAGTTCCTGCAATAAATTTTCAAAAATAGTTTGTAAGTAAATCTGCATTAAAATACCCTTGAATCAATTATTGGGTTATAATAATTATTTATTAATCAGACACATTTAATATATCCAAAAAAATCATTCCAAATAATTATCATTTATAAAAATGCAGTTTTTCCACATTTAAATCATTTTGATACTGTTTTATTATAGAAGGGGAAATCCAGTAACCAATGGCATTCGAGGAACTCGTTTTGTGCTTTTCGTATCTGAAAATGTGTATTATTGTCCATAAGTTTTTGTGTCTAATATGAAATATATTTTTGGACGATCATAACAAAACATTAAAGAAGAAAATAACATTTTTTGATTTTATATCACTTAAAAAAGAAAGCATTTTACTGTTGGACAGAATTTGGAGAATTAATGAAAACAGCGTATAAGGACAATCAATAACTATTCTTCGGGGTGATAAAGAAAGCCAGAAAAGAAAAGATGCAAATGTTACATAACAATTAAGAACAAGCTTAGAGAATTGAGTACAAAAGAAGAAGAAATAAAGGAAACGTGGAGACAATACTTCAAAGAGCTATTAGAAGGAGAAAAGATAAGGGAAAAGAAAGAAATAGAGAAGAAGAGGAATTCCATATCACAGGGGAAAAGGCTCAAGCAAAAGGAGAAAATAACATTAGATGAGATAAAAGAAGCACTAAAGGAAACCAAAATTGGTAAAACTCCAGGACATGATAAGATTACGGCAGAAATGTAAAATAGCAACAGATACAGCGCTAGAAAGATTAAAGGATATATACAATAAAGTAGTAAGCACAGGAATTGCACCGGAGGACTGGCAAATAGGTATAATATGCCCCATATATAAACAGAAAGGTGACATAAAGGATTGCCAAAATAACCGAGGAATAACACTTCTAAGTACAGCAGCCAAAGTGTTTGCAAAAATTTTAGAGAAGAAACTAAGGATCCAAGTAGAAAAATCCATAAAGGATAACCAATATGGCTTCAGATCTAACAGAGGAGTTAACGATGCAATAAGTATAATGAGACAAGTGAGCGAGAAAACAATAAAACAAGGAGATAAGGTACACCTGTACTTCATAGACCTAGAAAAAGCCTTCGACAGAATAGATAGGAAAGACATATGAAAGTCACTAAGAGAAAGAGTACATACAAGGCCCATACAAGAAAACTAAAAACAACATAAGAATAAAGGAAGAAATATTAGACATGTTCGAAACTACAAGAAGCGTAAGGCAAGGCTGCATATTAAGTTCGTTACTCTTCACACTAATAATCGACAGAGCAATAAAAGAAACAAAAATAGAAGCTAAAAAGTATGTAATAGGAAAGTGGAAAATGGAAGACGTAAATGTAACAGATATATGTTATGCAGACGACATGATACTAATAGGAAAAGACAGAGACATACTAAACAAGAATGTAGAACTATTTAGAAGACACCTAGAAAAAATAAACATGAAGATAAACCGCAATAAAACCAAGTCGATGATCATAAGCAGAAACGGGGCAAATCACACAATCAAGATAGAAGGAGAAGCTATAGAACTTGTCAAGAATAACAACAGAAAGACAACGCAGTAAATTAAACAACACAGAAATGAGATTCCTGAGGAAAATAGGAGGAAAACCTATCTTGGACAGGATAAGAAACAAAGAATATAGAGAGACACTAAATGTAAAATTGATAGAAAACATAATAGAGGAGGGACAATTAAGATGGTGGGGATATATACAAAGAATGGGAGAAGAAAGAAGAACAAGAAAAGTGTACGAAGCAAGAACAGAAACAGAAAAATAAATTTTATTAAACAAAAAAAAACTTCCATACTTTCACCATGATTTCTGGCGTGGTTGCACCCATCGGTCTTCCTAGTGAATATTCAGAGCGTGATAAGTAAATAAGTTGTTGTAAATAAATATTGGTGGCTTTGTAGTTGTGGTTCAATGATAGTGAGTAAGAAATAAATTGTTTAGTAAGTTAGTATTTATTTACTCTTTCTATGTGAAATACATATCTCAATAATCAAAACGGTCAAACTAATTGACTGTCCAGAAAGCAATATAATGAATGCTGAATACAAATGCTGGATGGTCATTGTATTATTCTTGCGCTTATAAATGACATGTTTTTTCGGAATTAGTATATGCCTTATGACGTATTGGTGCTCCCATTTTCTTCGCCAATGTATCAGGTGACCAGTTTCTCTAAATTTTGTCAAAGCCTCGTCTAAGGCAATCAGATAGGGCGATCCGGCTGTTACTTGGAATGCTAAATAACGAGGCATTACACTTTCAGGAATTATGTTTAATTCTTCTTGACCATCCGGGCAAAACTTCAAAAATCTAATTACAAATGAAGCACGCTGTCCAGCCAAGAGAAAAGGGCGCTCGAATAATTCCAAAGTGAATTTATTGTGACTGTAATTAACATGATCAAACTTTTTTGGGACATCTATTATTTTTTCAGCGAGTCCTTCTCTTGTAGTGCCTTTTAACGACTTTTCCACGTCAGATCGTAATGATCGGAATACCGTCATTTCTATACCAGATTCATCCAATTGTTTTAAAGTTGTAATATCGGGATAATACTTAGGTTCCATCAACATACTAGTTAGGATACTTTGAAAAACAGTTGCTATTATAAAACAATACATGAACCAAAATATGAAGAAGATTCGTTCAGAATTTGCGGTTAATATATTCGGTACAGAAGAAGAAATAACCGGCCTGAATAAATCAAAATAACTCGCGTACCATTTCATTTTTAATATGTTTTTTACCAAAGCAGAATAACTGATCATTAAAAGAACTGTTAGTATCAAAACAAACCAAGTAAAAGTACTAAAAATCATGAACAGGTATTCTATGTGAGGAATTTTTCCTCCCCTTTTCAAAACAAAAACCAAATCGTCTTTTTCGTGGGGGTATAAGCTTTCAGTGAACCCTGAAAAATCATGGTTAAGCACCATTTCATCGCTGTTTAATATATCAATATTATTTTTTTGTAATAATTGTTTTTTGATTTGAATTGTGTTTGGGTTGATCTCATTTGTATATCTCCATGGGTTTCTTTCCTCTGGCTTTAATAAATCCACTACATTAATAAATTCCACACTACCGTTCATGTAATTCACCAAATTGTAAATTATTTCTGGGTCATATCCGGTAATTCTATTGTTTCCACTTCCATCTATTTGTGCGTATGATGCTGGGCTCACTTTAGTTGCATCATCATCTTTTAGTATCAAACAAATTAGTTTTTGTTTATTCAAATTTTTTAATTTATTGTAGAATATGTCTTGTTCAAATAAAACATCAGTAAAATTTTGTAGCTTTTTACTGTTTTCCATAAATGGATTGTACGTGTATACTTGAAGGGTATCTCTCAAATTATAAGCAATAACGACATTCAAAAATTGGTTGTTCCATAACCAATTGAACAGTTTCTTCAAATGAGGAATGCCCACAAATTCATCAATAATAAACAAAAATCTGCATCTTTTTCGATATGAGGCCGTGGATTGTAAATTTTGCAATACTATTGTCATATTATTAGTCTTCATTTGCAAGAAAACTATTGTTAATTTCAAATGACCGAAGTAATATTTAGTTGTTTTGAGCTACAATTAAAACATTGAATTAAATAAAATTATAAGCCCACGAAAAAGTTCTCTAACAAAGTTCACAGCCACTAAGTATACTAAAAGAATATAGGGGAGGTTTCATGCTAGCCAGCAATGAAAAAACGAACTATCAAACTCAATAAATTGACCGACTACAATAACACATAAAATAAATGAATTTAAACGTAAGTAAATTCAATTAAACTAATATACAAATGAATGACTCTTATAGAGCAAATAACACGTTTTGGCAACTCCCAAAAGTAAACACACAAACAAGAAGAAGAAACAACAAGAAAATATGTAATACAAAAAGCTTAACATGGTTTTATTCACCTTCTCCAATTGCTTATAGGCGTTTTTCAAATCATTGAAATTCAATAAAAATACAGGATTTAATTGGGTTTCATGAATATATCGCAAAGATTTATCAAGTGTAAAAGTATTCTTATCGGAAATCACAATTTCAACATGACCATGATCCAGTCTTGTAAAATTCTCATAAACAAATATAACGTAATCAGTTAAAATATCTGATTTTTCAAAAATTATGGATCGAGACTCCATAGAATCAAATAAAACGATAAAAACGATAACTGTGGCAAAAATCATATCACTTTTCCAGTTAAATTAATTGTTAGGTAGTGAAAAGTGAAATTAGAAGAACCAAAAAGGTAAGAAATTTCAATTAAATATGATTTAACTGTGTGTTTTAGAATGTTTGGATATTTGAATATCATTATTTCAGTGTGTTAATACCTAAATAATATCGATATTACCAAAGACAAAAACAACAACAACAAAAAAGCAAACACCCATAGAGTGACAGAAGAGTAGCACACTTAGCATTATTATATTTCACTTTAGTCAAATAAACAGTCAAATATTGGCAAGTGGAGTTAGAAGAACCAAAAAGATCAAAAATATTATATCAAATATAATTTTGTTGTGTGTTTTAGAACATTTGGACATCTAAATACCATTATCTTAGTATATTAATACATAAATTGAATATTAGAGAATAAATATATACAAGAGAACACAATAATAAGAGAAAAGCTTGAAAGTATACCGGAAGAAGAAATGAAAGTTGTGTTGAAGAAAATGAAGGACAGTAAATCATTGGGACACGATAAAATCAAAGCAGGACAACTGAAATATACTTTTTCTGCAAACTTCAAAAAATCATGACATTTGTACATCAATATTAGTATGCGAAATGTCGCATTGGAATTGTTTATCATGACAACGGACACAAAGTATTTCGTGCACTGATTCTTTTTTGACAACGTGCACAAAGTATTTTCTACTCATTTTTGTATTTTAATATGATTTTAATATATTTTTTCCAAATTTTCTCGACGTCTGTGAAAAAATGTTGTATGTTACTCGTGCACGAAATTTCTTTGATGCTTCCGAATGATTTGAGTCTCGGCTACCGCCTCGACAAAAAATTTTCATTATCAAGCACCAAAGTATAATTTCGCGCACTAGATACATAAATAACTCGGAGACAAAGGAAGTAAATACTACTTGCTGAGGCCGGTGAAGGAAAAGCTTACTACTTTTCTCAATCTAGTGTGTTTTGAGTTTGAATATTTTGAATGAATCAACACATCCATTTTGAAAAACATAAAAATTAACAACGTAAACATAACTATGGGAGGTAACTTATAAAACAAGGGATGTAAAAAGAATCAATTCGCATTCGGCAACTCAAACGGACAACACATTCTTGGAGGTATATTCATTGAATGGAATATAATAAAATTTCAATACACTAGTCGAAGAAGCAAGACGTAATTCGACGGCTGCTTCAATTTTGATGTCTGTGCGCTAGCGGAGAGGCAGTGGATTCTTAATCGTTGAATCCACTACATTGAACTCAAGAAAAAATAAAAATAATCTATAAATTTTTCAGAATTTTATTTAATAAAAACGACTTTTGATTTCAAATTCTGTATATTTATTGAAAACTTTGACGTTTCGATCCTTTGACCAAGGATCTTCTTCAGAAAACAATGATACAAAATAAAACAAGACAAGTAACTAGATATTAAAAATATACAGAATACTAGATGTGATAACGTGGATGTCACACCTAAACAAAAAGAATAAAATCCTCTGGCATTCACCCAAGGCTTGAGGAAAACCACGTGAAAACCCCAAACAGAGGAAGCTGTACCAAGTAGGACATATTCCTCTGTTTGGGGTTTTCACGTGGTTTTCCTCAAGTCTTGGGAGAATGCCAGAGAATTTTATTCTTATTGTTTAGGTGTGATATCCACGTTATCACATCTTGTATTCTGTGTATTTTTAATATCTAGTTACTTGCCTTGTTTTATTTTGTATCATTGTTTTCTGAAGAAGATCGTTGGTCAAAGGATCGAAACGTCAAAGTTGCCAATAAATATGCAGAATTTTAAATCAAAAGTCGTTTTTAGAAAAGAAGAAATTTGGTATAAAATTGGTGAAAAATTCAGCTTTTTGGAGAAACTATCAAAATTTTGGATTTGGATTGTTGTTGGATTGGTATCAAGCAAGAAATCAAGTCGAAATTTTGGATTAAGAAAGGTAATACATTATTTTCTTTATCATAGCCAAATTTCTTTCTCGATCGTACCGCGAAAATATTTGATATGCAGTCCACTTTACAATGTGGCTTATGTAATAAATGCTACACTACTAGAAATGCTGAATCAAATTTGGAAAATAGGAACAATACCAAAAGACTGGAAAAGAGCCGTGATCTTCCCCATGTATAAGAAAGGAAACAGTAGACACTGTAATAATTACAGAGGTATATCACTGCTTTGCACTGCAGTCGAGTTATATGAAGCAATATTAGAAAATTGTAAGAGTCAGCAGTTGCACAGTTTGCTGAACTCTTACAAAACTGAGGAATGTGCTTTTCTCGCAAACAAGCAATAGAGGTATATGGACTATCTGCAAATATGATTGACTTCAATAACGAATATTGTTGTATTGGCATTTTGGATTTTATATATAGAAGTCAATAGGGATTCAAGAGATAGTTAGTCATGAGAAGATGAAGGGGAGTTAGGAAATAGAGGAAGTAGTTGGTTAGTTATTTTGTGAAAAAAAATTATATGTCGCATTGAGAATACTAAAACAATTTATTTAATCAAATCACTGCTTGTAGTCCTCCGCAAAGCAATAGTTTGCCTTAATTGCTCAGATTTTGGAGGTACTGTTGGTTTTACTCTTATATGTTCTATGTTTTCTTCTTTTTCTAATGATTCTTCATTCCTGTATTCCTCTGGTAGGGGTGGAATAATAGGAGGCGTTGTTGGCACAGGAACACATTGCAATTCCAATAAACGAATATTCAACTCCATTTTCAGAAGCATTTCTAGATCAGTTTTGTATTGATTACTTTCTACAGATTTGCCTAAAAATTTATAATTTTCAAATTGGTTTTTGCATTTTTGATGTTTTACCTAAAAGTAGATGGAATCCATCGGTCCAAATTTGAGCTGTGTTTTCATCAGCCGCTAAAAAGTCGAGGGATTTTTCATTTTCCAGGAAAATCGTGAAACAACATTTTATCAATTCCTGTCTACGAACTCTGAAAAGAAACATATTAGTGACAAATCACTGATTTATTTATAAATATATCACCTGTGCTCTTTCACACATTTGGCAGCTTTTCCTACAGCAATATTTTCTATTTTAGAAATGTGAAGTTCAGTTTTTTCAGAAGTATAATTCCCTGTATCCGGGTCAAAGTCACCATATTGGATTTTGGTGTTGTTTTTATTGAGTGATATGAACCAGTACAGTTGTTTTCCTTTCTTCAAATATATTTTGATATAATATTTATCTAATAATATTATTGCAGAAATGTTTACCTTTTCAGGCAACTTTGGAAAAACTTCTCCTCGTCTCAATACTTCCATCCTCTGTTGTTTTATTAGTTTTGTTATTTCAGGTAGTAATTGCTGTCTAACGGTTTGCAAACACTCTGAGCTTTCTATCATGTCATCCCACCTTTCATTTCTTTCTTTCTGTTTGATTGTTTATCAATTATTCAAATTCAAATTTTAAATAGTTTTAATGTGTTGACATACCTCCCAAATATCAAAAACGTCTTTATAAGTAATCTTCTTCAATTCATCTGTCAACTGCTTGAATTTCATTGGATGTTTGTGTAATGCCATCGAAAATTGTTCTTTCAACACTGCTAACACCTAATAATATTTGACAGAATAAAAAATATCGATTATTTATATTCGAACCTTTTCATGATCACTAGCAACTTTTGCTCTCATATCACGTCTCGTTCTTGCTAACATCCAAACAGCCCGACAAAATAATTCTTCGAAAAATTGGTCCCGCATATACCCGCTAAATATTAGGGGGATGTATAAAACTGCATCATTTGTTGGTGTTTTGCTTATATTCAGGATGTCGCACAACATATTGACAATTCTAGAATTTTTAATCGTTGAAAAATACTTTGAATATTATTTATTTTTAGTTTGTCTATTTTAGTCTTATACTTACTGATTACAAATTTGATGAAAACCCGGACAATACCGTGTTTCCAAAACAGACATATTGAAGTTTTTTTCATATTTTTGCCTATAATAATCTGCAACAAAGCAGAATTCATTGTGTTGTTTATAATGGGGTATAACGTACCAATGCATATAGATGTTAATTTGCTTATTGTAGGTGGTGCAGTTGGTTCAATGAGTGTATCGAATGATGTCCTGCTTCTTATTGATACACCATCTAATTGATCTTCTTTACTTTCACATCTGCTTAAGTTAAACCTGTTTGCATGAAAAAAAAAATTATATAGATGACGATATATATTTATATATGTATATATATATATGCGTGTGTGTGTGTGTGTGTTGTTATTGATTTTCGATACCTTGGTATGTCAGAAGATGAATCTGAACTGTACGTATTATATCTACATCGCATCATTTCTTTTTCCTCAAAATCTATCAAAGTGTCTCTATGACTGGCATCATAAACTGCACTTTTACTCCTCAAAACAGTGCTGTAATTATCTTCAGGTATAATGTTTTCATGAAAATCTTTGCTGTATTTTGATCTGCATTATAAATAAAATTGTTTAAGATAATTTTTTCCATTGAATATTTGAGATATAGTTACCTAAGTAAAGTGGTTTGATAAACGCATAATTCGTGTGCGATTTCTACTGACTTGTTTGCATTATCAGTAACATATTTATAAATTTTTTCTTTGTTTTGATGCAGTTCTTCTATTATACTTTCTTTATCAATACTCTTGTGCACCATATTATTGAGCAAAATTAACGTACATAACTGCAAATCAATTTTATCTTCCGCCCATAAATATGGCGATATATCATCTACTTTTAATTTATCCGTAATCAATTTGCTATTATTATCCGAATCTAATATTTGATTGATGATATGTAAGGCAATAATAACAGTTTTGGTTTCATAATTAGACGATTTAACAACATGTAAAAGAAAATCAAAAAAATGTGCATCCATTGTTATTAGAATGTTGTTGTTTAAGATATTATGAACAGATTTCAAAGAAAGATACAAATCTTCGTTCTTGAATTTTATGGCAAATTTTGGAATTAGATTTTGGTAACCAAGTCTCTCTGAAAATTCAATTCATTATTCATTGAATGCATTTGAAGATTAAGTATTACTCATTTCCTCAAGCACGCCAGGATCATTACAAATTTCCGGTAAATATTTTAGTTTCTCTGTAACATTCACATCTTTCTGATTAAAAATCCAGTCTAATGTAAATGATATGGAGCCAACTAAACTCACAATGTACCCATCTTGAATCTTTGATAAATTCTCTTCGGTTACATACTTTTTATCCAGACTTTTATCATCTTTTGTGTGTGTAAATTGTAGCCCATATTTATTGTTATGATTGCTCTAATAAAATTCAACAACTGTGTAAAACATAATGAATAAAAATTATAGTACCTTTCCAAAATGCTTGCAAATATCATCCACAATTGTTTTTAAAGAATGTGTTCGGTGAAGTTTGTGCAAATGTGTATCCCCGTCAACTTTTACAGCAATTTTCGTGAATTCACTGTCTGTTTGCATTTTGACTATTTCAAACTAACAACTTCTCTTTCGATATTGAGGCGCGTTATCTCATGCGATAAACAATGTTGATAAGAGTTACCTCAGATAAATATTGAATCTAACCACAAGATTATTACATTTTGCAATATTTTTCTAAAATTGTAATACAAAAAACTCTAAAGGACTTCATGATGTGTGTACCGGTAATGAAATATGTCATGTTTTACCACTGTTAATTTTATTATCTTATTAATTTGCAATGGAATACATATTAAATGTCACAAGTTTTTTTATGTATTTTCATATGAGTACTCAATGTACCCGAATGGGCAAATGATCGGCCACATATCATACAGGAATGTGGTCGTTGTCCTGTGTGGGTATTCATATGATTTGATAAATGACGGCGTTGCATGAAAACTTTATCACAAATTGTGCATTGATGCCTACAGAACAGAAAAAAATTTCACAGTATGTAAAACCCAAAAATTTTATATTCAGTTTGTCTATTTAATAAAATTACCTGCGATCATTGGAATGTGTCAACATATGTCTATATAAATGATTGCGAGCTGTGTACGTCTTTGGACACAAGGTACATTTGAATGGCCTCTCTTTTGTGTGTTGCCTCAAATGAGAATCATACGTTTCTTTATATGAAAAGGATTTGCCACAGCGCAAACACATGTATTTCTTTTCTCCAGAATGCTTAACTTCATGTCTTTTCAATAAGCTGGAGGCTATGAACAATTTATTGTAGATAATTATCAATCTCAAGTTTACAAAGAAGCGCTCAAAAATTTTTGTAATGGGATAAAGATCACAAGCAAAATAGACTTACTCCTAAAAGATTTTTCACATAAAACACAGTTATAAGGTCTGTGCCCGGAATGAGTTAATGTATGGCGATCTAAATCACTTTTGGTTGAGTAATTTTTGCCACAGGCAAAGCAAATAAATGGTTTCAGACCTGGAAAACATGGAAAAACATTATTTAACAAACAAAATACAACAAACCTAATCAACTCATCCAAATATCAGCCAATTCCAATATCAACCAATAACAAATATCAACTAATCCAACATAATAACAACATTACCAAATACCGAAAAATATCAAGAAATATTAACATATACAAATACTAACAAATCTGTCATAACAACAAAAAATTCTAATTTAGTCCAATACCAGAAAATTCTAGCATTGAAATACTAGAAACTATCAATATATTCGAGTACCAACAAATATCAATATACCAAGAACCGACAAATCCAACAATATAACAAAAAATTACAGCATAAGCAAATATATCCAAGTATCAAAAAATGCAACATGATAAAAATAACTCACAACATAAACCAAATAACAAGATATAATAAGAAATATCAAAATATTCAATTATCAAAAAAATCAAATATAATAACAACAAATTACAACAAAACAAAATACCAACAAATATTGTAAGAAAACAACATAAGCAAGTACCAACAAATCCAATATAATAACAACAAATTACATCATTACCAAATACCTGCAAATATTAACAAATATCACCATACCCATCATCCCAATATTGGAAATTGGTTGGTTTAATAAAGGATCGGAATGAATCATCATTATTGTAGACACAATTTATTTGGACGTTTCGGTTGTCACAGCAACCATCTTCAGCGAATAGATGATTTTTTATTCATAAATAGATTCCTAAGGAAAACATTGATATCGTTTTCTTTTCATACATTTTTACATTAGCGAAAAGCACAGTTTTCAAACCAAAATGGTGAAACAAAAATTGTAGTCACATGGTAATGAAAAAAGTTATGCAGTAAAACAAACTATGACCTGTGCTTTTTACTAATGTAAAAATGTATGGAAAGGAAACGATATCAATGTTTTTCTCAGGAATCTATCTTTGAAAAAAGATTATCCATTCGCTGAAGATGGTTGCTGTGACAACCGAAACGTCTAAATAAACTGTGTCTACAATGATTTTGATTTATTCCTATCCGTTGAACCAAACAATCACCAATAATAATGCTACAAGTATAGGATCAAGCTTAAAATTTTTATAACATCCTAATACAAACAAATACCAATATATCCACACCCTAACAAATTTGAACATATTCATGTACTAACAAATACTAACACATCCAGATAAAAACTCAACATAACCAATAAATGATGTTCACTTTACACGGTTATAAATATATATGTAATTTTACAAAATCTTCTTGTTCAATTATATTTGACCGTGTAAAGCGACAGAATTTTACAGAATGGCATTGTTCAATACGAAATTTGATTGAATTGTTCAATATGGCATGTAAAATTGAATGTGAAAATATGATTGCATAAAGAGGGCATAACAAATAACAACAAATCCAAATAGCAACATAACCAAATGCCAACATATTTATGTATCAACTAGTGATAACATATAGATATAGGTACTTGTTGAATGTATTGCAAGAGTCAGGGGGAAACTATTGTGTAACGCGTTTTTTTTTGTAGTTGGATGTAGGGACAAAGGAGGATGCAAAATGGAAAAAAAAATTAATAAATGTGGAAAAATATTGTAGTATAAATCAAAAGAGAATGTTGGGAATGTGGCTGGGTGTTAGGACGAAGGTGGATGCAAATTGAGGGGAAAAAAAATATGGATGCTTTTTTCTTCGGCATGAATCATCAAGAAAAATACATTTCTGAAATGTTTGGCATAAGAGAGAAATTGATTCTGAAGTGATTTAAATAGTTGGGATGACTATAGTGATCTCAATAGATATGATCATATTTGGCTTAAAAAGAATGACTGAATAAAACTGTTTGAATAAGTTTGAAGTTCATGGAACATTTTAAAAGAAGATAGTAAATATGGTTGCAAAATGGGAAAAAGTATTATAGTATAAATCAAAATAGAGAATGTTGGGAAAAGTGTTTTCTCTTTGTGGCTGAGTGTTAGGACGAGGGTGGATGCAAATTGAAGAGAAACATTTTATAAACGCGTTTTTCTTGGCAAGAATACTTTAGTTCGAATCATCAAGAAAAGAACATTTCAGAAATGTTTGGCTTATGAGACAAATTGATTCTGAAGTTATTCAAATAGTTGGGATGAGTATAGTGATCTAAAAATGTATGGTTATATTTGGTTTAAAAAGAATAATTGAATATAACTGTTTGAATGAGTTTAAAGTTCATGGAATATTTAAGAGAAGGCAAGATGGGAAAAAAAGGTGGAAAAGTATTGTAGTATAAATCAGAAGAGAGAATGCTATGAGAAATATTTCTACTTGTTGTTAGGTGTTAGGATGAAGGAGGATGCAAATTGCAGAGAAAAAATTTATAAACCGTTTTTTTTTTTTTTGCAAGAATACTTATGCTCGAATCGAAAAGAACTGTTCGAATAGGCTTAATATTCATGAAACATTTTAGGGGGAGATAGTTAATTTGTCAGGCCCTGCGTGTCACACAAAATCCAAAGCCAAAAAATAATAGTAGAAAAGTGGAGAATGAGTTAGTTATGTACAACATGAACAACTATAGGGTTAAACGTGGTACAAGTAGTACAAATGATCGCTGGTTTCGTCTAACCGTAATTTTGAAATAATATTATGAATTCGTGTGAATTTCATTTTGATTGTTAGTTAATGATATTTGGTCGATTCGAGGATAAAATAATTATGTTTGTAGTAAATACAGATTATTCTAATGATATAAAAATATTGAAGAAATTGTTTAATTAATAAAGTCAATAAATAATTCTAATATATTAGCAAATCCCCACATAAGAAATAAGGGTGAAGATTTGAGTTTACCTTTATAATTAAAGATGAATGGAGAAAAATATTTCCAGGAATGGTAGGATAATTCGTAGATCTGGGAAGATACACCAATACATTGGGAAAGGATATGAAAGATGAATAAGTGGATGGAAAAGATGATTTCATGATAATTTTCATTTAAGAATAAGATTGTTGTGGCTGCCGAAGTTTTGAAATATAAGGGGTATAAGTATTGACCTGCAATAAAAATTAGACAAACAAAAAAACAGTCGGTGCGTTTGAGTATTTGGCACATGTTATATTGATAAAAAGTGTACTGATTTGGAAGCTAAGCTTATTTCTTGGATTTGTAAAAACGTTTTGTGGCTTGTTTAGTTCAAATGAAAGAGCGAATTTTTGAAAATGGGGTTTGTTGGAAGTTGGCTTTTATTATTATTACATTATTTGAAAACAAGATGGTGATTTTTGAAAAGTGTGTGACGAAGCTCTTCTGATTGAAAACGATTCGTGCTTTGTGCATTAGAAAAAGTAACTAGTGTTTCAGTAATAGGTTTCTTTTGAATATTGATTTGTGTTTGTGATTGTGTTTGTAATTGGAGCCAAGTGTATGATTATATGAAGAGTGCACTTTTGCATACCTGTATGAGTCCTCATGTGAGCATTGAAATTAGATACTTGGAAAAACGTTTTATCACAAAACAAACATTTATGTTTTTTTTGGCCTGTGTGCAATTGTCGATGTTTGTGTAAACTGCTTGGAAGAGCAAACGATTTTCCACATATTTCACATTTTAATGGGCGCTCGCCAGTATGTACCCTCATATGTATTATCAACAATTTATTTTGCTTGTACCTGAATAATAAACGGAAATGTAATCATGAATTTTGGGGCTTATTAATTGATGCACCTCTTTCCACAAATGTTACACACATATTTCTTTTCCAAATTATTTTGTCCTGGATGGTGGTGCTTTTTATAACTTTTGGAGTCTGTGAATATTTTTCCACATGTCTGCAAAACATAAGAGCAACTTTAGTAGATGCGAGGCCACGCCCCCAAGTCTACACCACGGTGTGGAGCTACAAAAATGTGTAATATATGAAAATTACTTGGCAATTGAAGGTATCGTTTTGTTTATTGTTTAATCTGTCTTCATTAATGATTCTTGAGGAATGATCCAAGTCAATATATGATTTGGTGTACGTTGATGAATCAATATCTTGATTATCGATTTCCAAATCGATGTTCCATTCATCTGCACAACAAATAATAGTTTTATTGGGGTTTACATGATGGAGTCTGTGTGGTGGTTGCTAACTTGTTCACGATTTAAACAAAGCGCTTTTTTTTTAATAAGCCCCGCCCCTCAAGTTATTTCTTGAATTTAAGAGAGAAGTTAGCTGCGCCGTTAATTTAGCAGACAAGTTAGCAGTACCAACTGCTGAATTAATGAAAAATACCTCTGTCACGTCTGTCAACATTAATATTTTGTAAAGTATTATCATAAAATGAATTTTTGTTTAGATTGTCTACATCGGGACGCATGTTCCATAACGATGGTAAAAATTGTTCTGTAATAACAGTTTCCTATTGAAAAAAATAATAAAAATTATTTAATGAGACGACCTGTGGTTAATTCCGTAGAATCCATAAGTATAGGTTCAAGAGGATCATTTCTCATGAAAATATCAGAGAAAACAGAACAATGTCCTCCTAATAATGAATTATTATCGGCTAAAAGTAAATCCGTTCTTATTTCCGATATTTCTTTAGTCAACTTGGTGCTGCTTAGATATTCACGAAGAGTACTGTCAGATTTCTCACATAATTCTTTGAATCGGAATGCCTGACTTGCTTTTATAGTACACTGTTTGCATATTTGGTCTGGCAGGCCATCTCCTTCAATTACCTATCGGAAATGTTAGCAGTAAATAATACTTCAATTTATTATTGATAATCTTACTATTATTGACGAACAAGCCATTAGCATTTTGGCCACTGAAGCTCCAAATAAGGAATTTAAACCCTTTTTCTCTTCCAGGCATACTCTACAAATATTTTTGAAATCCATAAATATTATTGCGGTTTGTAATCAGTTTTCTCAGACAGACATCAATGAACTCGCAACTGTCAAGGGTCGGTATTCTCATACAAGACAAAGTTATTTGTATGAATATAGGGAAAATCGTTATGAGAAATACGATTTTTTGCATTATTTATAATTGATCGTACCGCTTTTATATTGAGTAAAATTCATATCGGTAGACAGTTCTTTATACATAACCCAGAAATCTTTTCTGGCACATTTGTTTATGGCTGTCTTCACTGCTATGCTTGACTTTCCCGCGTCAAATATCAAAATATATTTCAAACCATTACGGTCATTAAAAGTGACAGCTAGAAATATGCGAAATGATTGTTTTGTTTACAGGACGCGAAATATTTCGCAACCAGCATGCAAAATATTTCGCAGCCAGGCTGCGAAATATTTTTATTGATTTTGAGGCATGGTTTTCCAAAAAATGTAGTTGCTGGAATGATGATTTCATCCTGTAGCTTCAACGGCTCGACTTTTTCCTTATGTTCTTAAGCTAGTAATGGATGAATAATTTGAAAGGAAGTAAATAATATTTTATTTTCAGTTTCATCCTATGCATTAATTCTACAATTATTTAATCGTATTTCTTCACATAATTATCAACAAATATACTTATCTTCTTACAAACTAAATAAACTCTAAAATAATTACATGTAAGATGGTTAAAAGTTTTCTAATAATTCCGTTTTTTCTATGGTATCAGATTCTGCCTCTGCTTCAGTTAAATCTATATTAATTTCAGAAGCATTTTTAGGGGCAATTATTTCAGTGACACAGTTTTCTTTTTTAGGTGTGGAGATATGTTTTTTAACATAAGTTTTAACGGGGTTCTTAGAGACTTGAACGTCAACATTTGCATCAATATTGACTTTAGTTTCTCCAATTTGGTCGTGCGCAACCGTTTTTGACAACTGGGTCAATTTTTTCACATCAAAATGCTCTTCAATATTGGGCACAACAACAGTAGACCCTTTCATTTCAAAATTTCCTTTTTTTGACATCTGTTGGTATTCGGCTTTTGTCATCATTAATTTTTGCACTCGAATGACTTTTTGTCCTAATTTCATTTCGACGAAACCAGATTTTTCGGTCATTGCGTCCAAAGTTTGTTTGGATATTCCTAAATTTTCTAATGTGGTTATTTTGGTGACTGATTTTGGTGTTTTTGCATTTATTTGGCCCGGTTCTATTTCGACTAAATTGTTTATTTCAAAACGCGATTCGTTGGTTTTTTGTTCGTTTTTTTGGATTTCAGGCTCGGTATTGGGGGGAGTAAATTTTTGTTCGAAGTTTAGTATGATGTTTTTTTCGGGTTTGTCTTTTCCTTTGTACATTTTAATTCCATCGCCTCGGACTACAGGCTGAATAGTTCCAATTTGTATTTTTGGAGGTTCCGGTATTATTTCTTCAGATTCATCTGATTCTTCTTCGGTGTCTGAACCTAATTCGTCTTTCAAAAAATCGGCGTAATTTTTTATTTTTGATTCTCTCAGGGATCTTCTTACAGGTCGAACTTCGTCTTCTTCTAATGGATCCTGATTGTTTTCCCCAAAAGTTTGTACAATTTCTAGTGTCTCATTCTGTAAAATATAAGCATTACTTTCTTCGTCTTCTTCATCGGTGTGTTTAACTTCGTGGTCCTCCAATTCTTCTTGAGTTTCAAACGAATAATCGCATCTGTCACACGGGAATGGCAGGCTAGCTAAATGAGTCGAAACATGTTCTTTAACCGTTTTGGCGTCACCAAATTCTTTATTACAAATGACGCATTTTAAGTTGACCATCGAATGGATGGCTGTGTGATTGATTAAGGAATCTTTTCGGCGGAACGACATGCTACAAATATCGCATTTGAAGATGCCAAATTCGTTTCCCATGGCTTTTCGGTTGTAGTGGCTTCTAAGATGACGAGACAAATGGTGACTTAAAAGAAAAGTTCTGGGACAAAGTTTGCAAGGATAGGGCCGTTCACCAGCGTGGCTGGTAACATGTCGAGCCAATTTTTGAGGCGAAGCAAAAGTTTCTTCGCAGTAATCACACTTATACGGATTTTCTGCACCATGGAGCATAGTATGTCTTTCTAATCCTTGTTTGAAAGCAAAACTTTTATTGCATTCCAAACATTTAAACGGTCTTTTACGTTTATGAACCTCATAATGTGCATCTAAATCTTCCGCGGTTAAATATGTTTTATCGCAAACATCGCACAAAAATTTCGGTACAGAAACGTGGACTTTTTCATGCCGATGTAAGAGAGAAGCGCGAGCAAATGACTTGTTACAAGCCACGCAAGTGAATGGCTTTTCGCCGCTATGTGTTTGAGTATGTTTAGTTAAATCGTGCTTAGAAAAGAATTTTTTGCCGCATTCAAAACAGTTGAATTTTCTTTCGCGAGTGTGCTGCCGCATGTGGATTTGTAGAAGCTGTTCTAGAGGGAATGAACGCTCGCAATAATCACAACTGAAACAATGAGTTGCAACTTGCTTTGTAGGGTTTTTCGGTGTTTCAGGTAGAGGCACTTCCCCTTGCTCAACAGTTATGAGGGCTAGTGGACAAGGCGAGTCTGATGCCTCCTCACTCAATACTTCTTGCTTAATATTTTCTGCGGGATTGCTTATTTTTGGTCGCTTTTGGGCAGCTGTTTGGGTTTCGGTATCACTGCTTCGTTTAGGATTAATTTTAGGCTGTACAACAATCAAAAATACAAATTTTTATTTATTAAATGCAAATATAGTTACCTTTAATATTTCATCTTTTTCGTGTCGTTTTAAAACTCCTGTTGCCAGGAACAGTTTCAGGGCATCATCAGATTTTTTGCACATGGACTTAAATGCGTAGCTTCTTCTAGTTTGCAGTCGACAGTCGTCACATATTAATTGGGGCATTCCATCATTCGTAAATACCTTGAAAGTAATTTTACTTTTAGTAATGTTTACTAGTAAATTATAGGTGGCAGTCTTATAGGAATCTATTTGTTTACTACAAAAAAAAAATTGAAGAACTTTGATAAACCATTGTATGATAAATGAGGCATTTAAATTATAATAGCTTTGTGAAGTACACAAGGCTCAACGACTATAAGTAGTAATAATTTTTGTTACTAATTAAAGGCGGTTTGACAATTCTACTAAATATTTAAAAATAACTGGTATACGAACCTCAATAGTGACACAAGCCATTATTTGCAACGGAAGAGGGATGGCATTCTTGTTATCTTTCTCATAAATATTGCTCAATGGATCTTTTTCCGTGAGACAAAATCTGCATATTCGCATATCACGAAATTTAGTTTGCCTTTCTTCCATTATGATCTAGAAATCACGATTTCACAGTTTATAAACTAAAGAAACTGTCATCTAAACCAACGCGTAAAATGTATACAGACGGCAAGGACACTGCTCTGTAATATCGATTGTGGTGCTGTAGTTCTACTCTTGTGGCGCTGAAGTCGAAAAGTCAAACTTTTCTGCACTAGATGGCGCCAGCTTCTGAAAAAACTCCCGCCTTTTTTAAAAACATTCAATATTTTTATAATTTGTATGCATTATATTCTTCTAAGATATTCAACTAAAAATAAGTATCTATAAACACTAAAGGGTGGAGTATATGAATTGTAATTCGAATATGTGTCCAATTATGATCATAAATACAGTATATAATGTGTCTTGCACTTTTTAAAGTGATTCTTTGAAGGTCACAAGTAACGGATAGTATGGTACGATGTCGATGCCATGAACATTACAAGAAAGAAAGAATACGGTGAACGTTTCTTTGTATCACAACTAGTGAGCAACACAGTCGTCTAGAACCATGAAGATTGTGCTAAAGTTTCTTGTACTTCTTGTAGCTGTTGGTGAGTACCAATTCAATTATATGATATTTTATTAAAATTAATTTCGTTTGAAATATTTTATTTTTTTGATGCAAACATTTTGCAATCTGTGTGTTTAAATATTGCAATGTCGTTCACTTGCTTGCAAAATTATTGTGTCATTCATGTACTAAATTGAAATTTAAATAAGGAATTATTTAATTTCCTTAGAAAGCTGCCCTATTTTTATTTAATACGAGAAAGAAATCATTTATATAATTCTGCAAGTGATTTGTCTTCATAGAAAAACATTTATTTTCATAGAAAGTAATATACTAACGGAGGGTATTCCCAAATTAAGTTTTTGAAGGGCTAAAAAAATCGCTTTAATTTGTATACCAGAATGATCATTTTTGTTAAGCTAGTACCAAGAAGTAATTAGTAAATGAAGTAGCTTTCAATAACAACATATTCCAAATTTTAACCTTGAATTTAAAACTGTTGATATTTTCCAGGAAAAACCTTCGATTGTATACATTTCATCTGTTGTTAAGAGTTCAATTTTTTTATTAAACTTTCGTCGATTATGCGAAATTAATTATGAATAAGCTGCATGACTTTTATGATTTTATCACCTGAGATTAGAAATCAAATCTAAAAATTAACTTTCAGTTTTCAAGAAGCCATAATTCACATGATAATAAATTGATTCTTCTGCTAGAGTACCATAAAGTTGAAAATATAGCTTGTGAAATTGTGAAAGTGATCTTTGAGAATTCTGACCGCAAAGGTTAACAAGTCTGTGTTCTTTTGTTATAAACAAAAAACTAAAAGATGAATGTAAAATTTTAAATACACCGCGACAAGTTAGAATAAAATAAGTAACTATTTTTAGATGGAAAAGAAGCAAGAGTAAAATAGGAAAACTGGTTTCGAATGCTTGTTTGGTTTTTATATCGAAATTTCGAAGTAAAAATAAAAACATTTTATAATTCGTTGAGTATAAGATACAATTTTCATGGTTCATGAATAGTGTCAGTAGAATTGGCGACAATAATTGAGAAACTTTTCAGAGAAATTTAGAAAAGCTAACGACAAAATAATAATAACTCATAGAAATAGTGAAAATATTTCATTCGAAATGGGGCAATTTTGTTCTGAATTTTCTGATATATTTCTTTCCATGTCTTCGTATCTACTGTTTTTTCCTTCCATTCCTTTATTCTTGCCTTACTCAGGTCTGCTCCTACTTCTTATAGCCATTTAGACCTCTTCTTCTCTTTCCGTCTGGTTCCTATTGTAGAATTGCCCTTACGGTGTCTTCTTCTTTTTTTCTTCATATGTGTCCTAGCCATTTCATCCTTTGTTGTTTTATTTTCCTTACTTTATCTTCCCCTTGCAGTTCTTGTTCTATTTTATAGTTCATTAGTATTCTATATTTGTTTTCTGTAATTTTTATCAGTCCTGACAATTTTTTTTTCTACTATTCGCAAATATTCTTTATTTTTTATAATTTTTTTGTTATTGTCATTGTTTCTGCAGCGTTCATTATTATCGGTCTGATTATTGTTTTATATACTTTTATTTTTGTTTTATTTGTTTCTGATGACAATTTTGCCGCTTTGTGTGTGAGCTTAGTTTTTACGAGTCCAAAAAAATATTTTCTCTGAATGGGACTTGAAACAATGTAAACTAAATGAATCAGTACGTTGTCTACTGCACTGATGAAGTTAATCAATATTTTAATATCTCCATTATATGGAGGAATGATTTCAGTTTCTGTACTATTATCACTAAAATACATGTATTATTCTGTGTGTTTAGAACTGTACCTATCCCTCGATACCTTTATTGCTAGTCTTTGCTAGAGGTATCTCTTTTTTTTATTTTTTGAATTATAACTTACAAAATTATCGCGAGCAATATGAGGATTATTCGATGGTTTTATTCCTGCTTTATTCAGGTTTGCTTCTACTTCTTGTTGCCATTTAGACCTGGGTCTGCCTCTTCTTCTCTTTCCGCCTGGTTCCCATTGTAGAATTGCCCTTACAGTGTCTTTTTCTCTTTTTCTTCATATGTGTCCTAACCATTTTATCCTTTGTTGTTTCATTGTCCTTACTTGCAGTTTTTGCTCTATTTCATGGTTCATTGGTATTCTGTTTTCTGTCGTTTTTACTAGTCCTGCAATAATTCTTACTATTTTTCTTTCTACACAAAATTTCTTAATTTTTCTGTCATTGTCATTGTTTCTGCAGCTTACATTAGTATCAGTCTGATTATTGTTTTATAGACATTTAGTTTTGTTTTCTTCTTTAGGTTTTCATCCTTTAGTGATTTTTCATTTGTTTGGAAGGTTCTGTTCGCTGCTAATATCTTCTCTTGAATTTCGATTTTCCTGTCTCCTTTATTGGATAGTATAACGCCTGGGTATTTGAATTTATTCACCTCCTCAAATTGTAGGTTACATATTTCTATATTTCTATTTCCTTATTTTTTTCCTATCCTCATTATTTTAGTTTTGATCTCATTGATTTTTAAGCCTATTTTGTTTCCTCCTGTTACTATTTCTTTTACCATTTCTTCCAATATTTTCCAATTTTTTGTTGCCATTACTATATCGTCTGCGTATGCTATTATTTGTCCGCCTTTAGTTCTAAGTGTTCCTTTGTTTAAATTCCCCATCACAAATTCAAACGTAACGTTAAACACAGTTGCCGATAACGTGACTTCTTGCCTTACTCTTTTATTGATTTCAGATTCCTGGGTTTCTTATTTTTGTGTTCTAATTGTGGTTGTTGTTCTACTTAATGTCATTAGGATCAATCTTCTCAGTTTAGCTGTTATTCCAAATTCTTCTAGGGCTGTCATTTATTTTTCTCTTTTGATCGAATCAAATGCTTGTTCAAAATCGATAAATAATGAATCTATGTTTATTTTATATTCATGTACTTTTTCTATTATTTGTTTAACTGTATGTATTGTCTATTGTTGATCTGCTTTGCATAAATCCGCACTGGTGCTGCCCTATTATGTTTTCTGTTTCTTTCTGGACTCTTTTTTGTATTAATGTTGACATAATTTTATTTGTCGTGTTCAGTATAATTTTTGCATGCTTGTTGGTCTTGTTGAATATTTGTCCTCTCTTCCATTCCTTTGGCATTTTTTCTGTTCTTCATACCTTTATTATAAGTTTTTATACATTCATGTAGTTCATCTCCTTCATATTTTGTTAGTCCTATGTTTATTCCATCTTTGCCTGGAGTCTTCTCATTTCTTCTGCTTTTTATTATTTTTTTGACTTCTTCTCTTGTTACCTTTTCCAATACTCCTTCGTCCGCAATTTCATCTTGTGTTGTAATATTCACGTTTTGTTGCGGTTCTGTTAGCAGGTTTTTAAAGTATTCTATCCAGGTTTTCTTATATCGCACATTGTTTTCTAATTTGTTACCTTTTGCGTCTTTTGTACAGTGAAATTTTGGTTTGTGTGTTCTTTTTTGTTCATTTATTTTTTTATAGAATTGTTTTGAGTTTCTATTCACACTTTCTTTTTCAATGTCTATTATTTTATCGTCTATTCAATCTATTTTGTTATCTTTTAGAATCTTACTGCATTCTTTTCCTACTTTTCCATGATCTTCTATCTTTTATTCTATTTGTATTCATCTACTTCTCTACATGGTCTGTTTCTTCATATTTTTCTTTGATGTGTTTCTCTATCTCTTCGTCGAACTTCTTCCTTGTGTCTTCAATGCTTGGTTTTGCTATGTCCCATTTAGTTCTCTTGCTTCTGTCCTTCTCATTTCTTCTTACTTTTTGTTTAAGTCTTGCTATTACCATAAGGTGATCTGAATCCACGCATCTGTTAAGAGTAAAAGACTTTTTGTATTTTTCAAGCGTATGCTTCCATTTGAAGAATACTGAATATTTTGATATATTTCAGTGGCAATATCTGCTCAGAATCGCAGAAGTAGTACCAAAAAACCACAAAAACCTCCCCAAGAAGTGGATGACGATACCACAGATGTGTGTCCGGAAGAAGATGGCTTCTTTGGAGACGCTGAATATTGCGATAAATATTACGCTTGTATAGGTGGTACTATTACAGAAAAAATATGCCCAGATGGAATGGTCTTCAATGATGTTAGTTCAGAATACGATAAATGTGACTTGCCTTTCAATATTGACTGCAGCAAGAGGACCAAACTTCGTGAGTAATAATTTAAGCTTCAAACTATTATATAACTAATGTGTGGCTTTTTTTTTATAGAGGAACCACAACCAAGTCTACATTGTCCAAGAAAAAATGGATACTTCGCTCATGAGGATAAAGATGTTTGCGATAAGTTTTACTATTGTGTTGATGGGAAATTCAACATGATTACTTGCCCAGATGGTCTTGTTTATAACGATAAGACCGGAATTTGTACTTGGCCTGATGAGGCCAAGAAGAAGGGGTGCTCCTCAAAAGGTATTACTTCCTCCAAAAAAATATTTAGAACAGGTCTTACAATCTGGATATTTGTTACAGATGTGTTCCAATTCGACTGTCCAAAAGTCAACGAACAAGTTGCTTTAACCCATCCTAGATACCCCGACCCAGAAGACTGCCAATTTTTTTATGTATGCATTAATGGTGACACACCCCGTAGAAACGGTTGCAAACTTGGTCAAGTATTTGATGAAGCTACCAAAAGATGTAGTTGGCCGCGTCATGTCCCAGAATGGTAAGCAAAATATTCATATTATAAATGTAGGGTACGTTCCACTAGGCGACCGCAACGCTCAATATAATTAATAAATTCCAACCAAAGCCCCACCTACTTTTACTGAGAATGAATAATGAATGTATTATTATTTTCCAACAGTAAGGACTGGTACAAAGGACAATTCACAGAAGAACAACTCCTAGATCTTGAAAATCCACCTACGACAAGTGCAACTAAACGAAAGGTCAGCCGGAGACCTGTTAAAGGACACCGAGAAGAATAGTAAATATAACAAGGAACCAAATTTAGAACGTTAAAAATTGAGTTCAAGTATATTTTAAATAATTTCCGACAATAAATGCAAAATATATACTTAATATTATTTTATAATAATTTACAATATTTGTATTTTATATATAAGAATTTTTTTATAATAAATTGTTTTATACGCAGTTCGTTCTAATTGAATTATTTTTCCCTATAAAAAATCCAATATTGATTTAAATTCAATACAGTACAGAAAAAACTAAAGAACTTTCACTCGAGTGAAAGTAATTTCCAAATTTAGTTGTTTTTAAAATACTGATTTTAAAATAGAACAAACTTGAAATTACATATTTCCATGTACCTGTATATAAAATTTTTTTGCTGCACGAAAGTCAATACAAATTCTCAGAATCATCAACTCAATGTCAAATTCAAAATAACTTGAATTTAACGAATTAAATATTTTTAGCTTAACGATTTTGAATATCGATTTGGGTATAGAAATTTCAGAACTATTCCGCATGGCCTTGCTAAGGTTGGAAAGGTTTTTTAAATGTAAATGGTTAGACACTGGCCTTCAATCTCATTTAATTGATTCTGAGGTTTGACTATCATGAATGTTGATATCAATAGTTAAAATAACATCAAATTTGAATATTTGGAACTTTTTCTTTACTTTTAGCTCCTTATTAGTGTCAAAATATAGATTCGATGATAATGAAAAAAAATCTGACGAAGACATCACGTGACTTACTTGTACATCATTTGACATATTTTTTGCATATAATAATATGATAATCAAACACAAAATCGCATTTTTCCACGGCTAATAAATTTGGATTTATCCAAGAAATTATAAAAATTTGTCAAGTAATGATCGCTTTCGGCCCAGTCGGTTGCTATGGAAACAAAAACTTATCATTCTGATATTACAACATTCCTAATACTGATTTCCAAGATTTTACGGCTAACAGTTCTGAATTTATACGCAAAATTGGAAAAAGTTTCAACTGAAGTGCACTTTCGGTTCAGTCGATTGTTATGAGAATAGAGGGAAATCATTCAGATGCTACAGCAGACTGAAATACTGAATTTCAATACTTTACAGTCAATCGTTTCGAATTTATTCGAAAAATTCCGAAAGACTGTCAAGTAAAGTGCACTTCCGGCTCAGTCGATTCCAATAAAAATGAGATATGAGCATTTAGATGGCACAGTTGTCTTAAATACTGAATTTCAATATTCTTCGTTGAATCGTTTTGGATTTATGCGGAAAATTCAAAAAATGTTTCAAGTAAAGTGCAATTCTGGTTTAGCCGATCGCAATCATAACGCAAGGTGCACAACAAGATGTTATAGAAGAGCCTAATACAAATTTCGATATTCTACGACTGATTGTTTTGAATTTATACGAGAAATTCAAAAATACTGTTATATAAAGTGCACTTACGACTCCGCCGCTTGGCACAAAAGTGAAAGATGAATTTCAGTATCCCACTGCTGATCAGGCAGGATTTACGCGGGTAATTCGAAAAAAAGGATCAAGAATTTTTTTTTCGTAGATAACAAAACAATTTTTCCATTTTTCATTGAACGTTTCGAGGAGTAACTGCCTTATCATCAGCTCTAAGCTCATGAAAAACATTTTAAATCATCAAACATACAAATATGTAACCTCATTTTTGAAATTAACTTTGAAAACAGGAATTTGTTGAAAATTTGAGGATCCGAACAATGATTCTTAGAATAGGAGAAGGCCTTAAGAGATCCAATTCCATTTATTTTTGTAGTTGAATGATCTTTTTAATTTAGAACGTCTCGGGATTCTACGGTTCCCATCTTCAGCTATATAACAAATTATAAGGCATACATTTGTTATATAGCTGAAGATATGAACGGTAGAATCCTGAAACGTTCTATATTAAAAAGATCATTCAACTACAAAAATAAGTGAAATTGGATCTCTTAAGGCCTTTTCCTATTCCAAAAAACAGAAATTTGTAATCTCGATATTTTTCTAAACAGGTAAATAATGAAAAAAATTTCAAAATTATAATGCCCAACGGGGCTTCTATACAGTACATCAAATGTGATCCTGTTGTGTATAGAAGCCACGTTGGGAAATATAATTTTGAAACAAAAATTTACCTGTTTAGAAAAATATCAAGATTACAAATTTCTGTTTTCAAAGTTTATTTCAAAGATGAGGTTACATATTTGTATGTTTGATGATTTAAAATATTTTTTATGAGTTGAGAGCTGATGATGAGGACAGTTGCTCCTCGAAACGTCCAATGAAAAATTAGAAAAATTATTTTGTTATCGACAAAAAAAAATATTCTAAAAGTAGGATATGATAAAGAAACACAAAAAAAATTAATATTCAGTAAGCAAACAAGACGGAAACCTTTCTTTCAAAAACGGTACATTGATTCTGTTCAATGAAATTATGTTATATATAACAGTACTGTGAAATACTGTTGCCTGCACTTTTAGAACTCATATTTAAACGTACTTTATAATGCGTATTGAAAAATTCGAGTCAAAAAAGCGTGCCTTTTTTGGGAAATTAATATTTCAATTCATTTCAGGGATAAACAGAAAAAATTGTCCGGTCGCAAACATTAAAATCTAAAACTTGAGTGGGATTCAAAAATTTTGTAGTGCCTTGAATCAGTTGAATCACTTGGTTGCTAGAACTAATTCCAATTGTTTTTTATCTATGTACTATCCTTGAAAATAATGAAATTCTAGCGGTATATCAAAAAAAGGAGCGTTAATCAGATTCCGTTAGATGAATCACAAATTAATTATCTTTTTTATATAAAACGCTTATTACGAGATAATATAGAAATGATTAGCATAATTTTTCATCCATTTATTTTATTCTTTCCATTTGGAGACTTCTAAAATCTGCTGTGGTCACACAGTACTCCCCTACCGACCATAAAGCATAATTCCTGCAGAGCTTTAAATTGATACCAAACTAGTCATTATTTAAGCAACTCGAAAAATAAAATCCTAATGAGCTGATTTCCTGAAAATGTTCTTGTATACGTGCCTACAATTATTTATAATAGTCACTTAAAAAATTATATTTTCCATAACAACTATTTAAAATTAAAAATAAAGGTTACTTCTTACATTCCACTTTGGAGGGGAGGCAAAGAAATGTGATCACTCAACTAAAACACCTTCTTCAAGGCGGGGACCTTTCCCGTCTTCTCTTTGATTTGCGCGACTGTACTACGAGTTATTAAATGTGGCAAACACAAGAAATCCATACAGTTTCAAGAAAGGTGATCTACGTATCACTTCGTTATTAGTTTAGAAAGTTACACTAAAATATGAAGTGGGTTTCCGTTGTTTTGTTGGCTGCCCTGGCAGCAGGAACAAGTAAGATTTATACATTAATTATCAATTTTCATGCAGAATAATCAATAATTTCAATTTATGAATATTTATTTTTACGCGGATTTAGTGATGTAAGTTGATATCCCGTCACGAAAAAGTGAAAGTACGATATGAAATGTTAGGTTTTAATAACGATTGATTGAATGTCATATGTCAAGACAAAATGATGCTAATATTATTACACCAAGTAACTCGTTTGAGGCATCTAGATCTTATTGGGAATTTATTTCAAATATAAATTATGAAAATAGTTTCTGTTTCTAACTGGCACCATTGGACCATCTTTATTCCAAAGATGCTCCACGTGGGACTAAAACTGAATTTTCGAGATTCAATACATACATACAAATTACAAGTTTGGAAGATTGCATTATTTTTATATCAAATATGCAATCGTTATAAATTCTTCACAATTGTACAATTTTTTTGAATAATTAATTCAAGTGCTTCGAATCTGATTTTAATGTTGAGATATTCGAAAATTCTTGAGAAGTAGTTTGGGCTACAATTTAAACTTAAATCTTTTTCCTTAATTTCTAATATTTTCATGTTCTCTAAATGTTTCTGTTTTCATGGAATTTGTGAACTTGTTAATTGTTTCCATGCATCAAAACTACATGAAAAATATTCAACTTAAGATTGCAACAAATTCTGTTGAATATATTTGGGACATAATTTTAAGACACAATACAAGAAAAAAAAAAAAATTCAAAAAAATGTTTTTCATACAGCTGATGTAGAAAAAATGTCTCCTCCAAAGATTCTTCTGTGTTAGAAGAATATCATAAAAATTTAAATGGATTACTGAAGGCCTTCTCCTATTTCTTTAAATCAATTCTGGATCCTTTTATGCCTTGGAGACAATTTATTGATTCTTGTGGGGGAAATATAGCTAATAAATTTTCGAAATTCTTCACTATATGGGAATTTGATATTTAGAAAATATTGTTTTGTGTTATAAAATATATCATAAACTCTCATATAACTTTGAATATTACTTTTCTATTTATTGTTCATAAAAAATTGTTAAGGTCGCTGACATTTTCAAACAGCTATGTCAATCCCACAAACGTGGGTCGTGTCCTAATGCATATTCAATACATGCGATATATTCAAAAGGAAGGATAGAATCGTGTGCGAGTTGCACCTTTGGAGTCAAGAGTTTAGAAAGTTTTAGGTGGATAAGAGATGCCAATTAAATTCTCTTTTGTATGTGAGAAAATAAAAATTTATTTACAATGAAAATACTATATATATAGTGTAAATTCTTTATAACGACATCTAAGGGACCGAGCATTTTTCATCGTTATGGAGAGTCATCGTTATATAGAGCGAAAAAGGAAAAATAATAAAATTCACAAAACTTTTCAATATATATTTGATAAAATAGGTAATTAATTTATTCTTAATGGTTTACGATAGGTGCCTAGTGTGTTTATTTCGAGACCATTGTTTTCAAGCAAACTAAATGTTAAGATGTATGTGTTCAAGGCAATTAACCATAAGGAAAGCAAGACAGTTGTTCATGACCTCAGAAATCTTGTGGCCTCAAAAATTTGGTCGGAGTCTTTTATAAACTGATATAAAATGATAAATATTTACTGTGTCTGATATGAAAAAAAATCTTTAAAATAGAGAATGACTGTTGCGCTGTAAAGAGATATGGGTCTTAAGATAAATCAATCCAATTGTACTCACTTCTATGTTATAGGGAGTTAATCATTATTAAGAGTCTACACGTATATATATTTCATTTGTTTTTAATGAAGGGAAAAACTTCTCAGAACTCATTTTATAAATAAATATGTTTTATTTGGATAAAAGTTCTGTACATTAATTAGAAACACAACGTTTCGACAGCAAAGTGCTGCCTTTTTCAAGTGGAAAGAAATATAAAAACAAATAAGCAAAATTTAGTTTATTCATTTTTATATATCTTTTCACTTGAAAAAGGCAGCACTTTTCTGTCGAAAAGTTGTGTTTCTAATTAATTTACAGAACCTATATCCCAATAAAACTTATTTATTCATTTATTTTTATTTACATTATTGAAATAATTATTAGACAACTAAATTATCCTGTAAAAAAAACTTTGGAAAAAGTATACTTATGTTGAAAATTATTACTTTGACATCTGAGACTTTGATTTGTGTCATTGAATTGAATTTTTATCATGAATTTGATTTAATTTCGATCGTTTGAAACAAAAACTTTGGAATTTCTTTTCTGTAATTAGGGAGTTGTACTGGCTGATTTTGATTAGAAAAACAATTAAACATGAATTCCGTCAGATTCGATTAAAAAGCCTTGGAGCAGAAAGCGCCACAAAAAATTTTGGAACTAGAAATTATGTATACAACTAGTTTAACAGTTAGTTATTAGTTACTGAATAATAATCTTTCCTGAATGGGCAATGATATGATAAGTAGAAAAATATCAAAATAGACATTTCTATTATGTAGTAGAATGTAGGAAATTAATTAATATTTAAAAGTTAATCAGAAAAGTCTTACAGTTAAGAAATAGACACTCATCCATAATAATTATTGTATCAAAATATTTTTCATCAATGAAACTATATCTCCATTTCCGTTGAGTAAAACTAAGTTATCTAAAATCTTGTTTATAGTTTCGTAATGTCTTCTGAAAATTTGCTATCCACATTGCAAGCATCATTTTACATAATACAAAAATGATTCTGAGAAAAAGTAAAAGATGAGTTGCTCACCTCGGGATGCAAGCCAGTTTAAATCGAGATGGCCTTTCACTTTCAACTTCATCTTGTTTTGCGAATGCAAATTTCCATCCTCCGGCAGCCAACGATCTTTCGATGCATCCAAAACAAAGAGAAAATTACATTAAATAAAAACTTTCAAAATCGTTGAACAAAATATAGTACTAATGATACTTTTTCTATATTTTAGATGCTCAATTCAAATGTCCCCCAAAAAATGGACAGTACGAAGATTCTCGCCAATGTGACAAATTTTACGAATGTGTCGACGGAAACGCAAAAGAAAAATTATGCCCAGATGGACTTGTGTTCGATCCTCTTATTCGCAAAATCAATAAATGTGATCAACCCTTCAATGTAGATTGTGGAGACAGGACTGAATTACGTGAGTATAAATAATAAATGAAAAAGTTCTCTTTTAAATTGTCAAGCTTTCGGTCTTCATTCGAAGCCATCATCAGGACGCTGGAGAAACGAAGAAAATAACATTTATTGTAAACAAGTTACATTATGAAATTTTGAAAAATTGTTATAATATATAATAATATATAGTAAATACTACTGTGCTATATACTCAAGCGCATAATGAATATATATATACGAATGTTGAGCTACAAATTTTCCCGCAATGATGCAATTAAGAAAAATTCCATTTCAATTATTGTTTTCCTCGTTTCTCTAGCGTCCTGATGAAGTTTTCAAATAAATACCGAAAACTTGACATAATTTAAAATTTATTTTGGCCCCTATTATTAACTGCCACGCCTACAAAAATCAATTTTTTCAAAATGAAAATGACGACAGTTGTAGTATCCTCTCGAGTTTCAATTAAAATATAATTCTGCAGTATGGAAACTCTATTGATGTTGATATTGATACTATTTGATGCGACGAATTCAAAGCGCTGATGATTTTGTCTATTTTCAGAGCCTCCCAAAGGTAACAAGCTTTGTCCACGCCGAAACGGATTTTTCGCACATCCTGACGAAAATGTTTGCAACATATTCTACAATTGCATTGAAGGTGAAGCTATTGAAATTCTTTGCACGGCTGGACTTCATTTCGATGAATACAGCGGAACCTGCGTTTGGCCAGATTCTGCTGGACGACAAGGGTGCAACGCCCAAACGAGTAAGTATCAAAAAATTATGATTAGTATTAACAATGATCACCTGATAGTTATTCAAAGATGTGGATGTGTTCAATTGTATAAGAAATTAGAATTGAATAATTATTACTTCATATTATTTCAATTGAATACTTGTTTCAGGAAAATTCGCTGTTATTCCCCACTATATAAGATTTAATTCTGGTCTTTAAATCACCATTATTATTCATTTATTTTAGAACTAGCTACTTGTATATTTTAGACTTTCAATAAATGTATTTCATTTCAATCATGTGTTTCATTTTTATAAAAATACAACGTTATTATTAGCGATTGAAACTGGTTTACAGTTTCATTCAAAAGTCCTTGAATTTATTGGAGAAGGGCATTAGGAAAACGTTGTATTTTGTAAAAATGGATTACATGACCCCGAGAACATGAAATATCACTTGATTTGACAAGGCCTTAAAGATATTGAAACACTTTCAATAATATTTTCTTTTGTTATAGACACCCAATTGAAAGACGGCTTCACATGCCCGAAACATGCCCAAACTGATGCAAACGGTCAGCAAGTGGCCCATCCTAAATATGCTCACCCTACTGACTGCCAAAGATTTTACGTCTGCTTGAATGGAGTCGAACCTAGAGATCTAGGATGCCAAGCTGGGGAAGTATACAATGAAGAAACTCAAAGATGTGATGCACCCGAAAATGTACCAGGATGGTACGTAAAAATATTTTAAAATAACCTATTATTGTACGCCGAGGGTTTACACGTGTGAATCTATTTATTTTTTTATTTTCAGTGAGGATTGGTACAAGGATGAGCCCGCATCAGCCCCAGCCAAGTCTAACAAAAAGGCGTAACCCTTTCTAGAGTAATAAATTATTGTCATCAACCCAAAAAGCTTGACATTCTTTCTACTCCCGTATCGGGATCCAAAACACTATTTTGTATTTTTTGTATCTTGTATGTGTGTGTAAAAAAATAAATGTTTTACATAAATATATGTAATGTGTTTCTCTGTCCCATTCATGGTGCAAGATTATGTAATGTACTCGTTTGGAGAAAGTTAAAGGAACGGTTTAGTAAAGTGCTAATTATGTGCTTAAAAACTACTTTCAAAAATAATTTTTTGGGCGTGGGCAGGTAGACTTAATTATATAAAGATCACATATGATTTTAGAAGAATTTTTCAATGAAAAATCAATTTTCCATCATTAGAACCTTAATTAATGAACGAAAGAACACATAATAGGGAAGTGAAAAATGGAAAACGTGAAAGTACCAGAGATATGTTATGTAGACGACATGATAGTATTAGGAAAAGACGGAGACACACTAAACAAGAATGTTGAATTATTCAAAAGACACCTGAAAAAATAAGCATGAAGATAAACCGCAATTAACGAGAAAAATTACATAATCAAGATAGACGAAGACGCTCTAGAAAAAGTCAAGAAGTCAGGGACAATGCTGAGCTATAACAAAAACTAGTTGAAGAAATGAGGGAAAGAACAGGAGCCACAGGTACACTATTTAATGCGTTGAAAAGCACCATACTAACAAATAAAGAAATACCAAAGGAAATCAAAACACAAGTATACAAAAAAATAGCTGTGACTATCCTGATAGAAACCTGGACAAAAACAGAAAGATAGCGCAGTAAATTAAACAGCACAGAAATGAGATTTCTGAGAAAAATATAAGGAAAATTAGTCTTGGACAGAATAAGAGATACTGAATGAAAAACCAATAGAAAACATAATAGAGAAAGGATAGATAAGATGTTGGGGACATAAACAAAGAATAAGAGAAGAAAAAAAAACAAGAAAAGTGTACGTAACAAGAACAGCAATGACAAAGCAGAGAGGGAGACTCAGGGAAATATGGTAAGAAGAAGTGAAGAAAGCACTGGAAAAAAGAAGATGTAAATGGAAAGAAGCAAACCACTTAAGCAAAATGAGAGAAAATGAGAGCGAATACCAAAAGAAGAAGAAGCAGAATGAACAAGAAAAGTAGCAAGCACCAGCCTTGAAAGGTAGGTAAACATGAATGAAGTTACAGGTGGTATAAATATTTCTTCGTTCTCTATGATTACCTTCTATCATTTTCGAATGAGTATTGAACATGAAAAAATAATTATACGCATGCATTGACTTCGTTTCAACATTTTCTTCTTGTATGAATTCATCATCATTTCTCAATCTCTGCATTCACCTTTGGTTTCAACATTTTCTCCCTCTTTAAATTCATCATCTTGACTCAATTTCTTCATTATTCCATTGGTTTCAACATTTTCTTTCTGTATAAATTCATCATCTTGCCCAGTCCCCTCATTTTTTTTGGTTCCCACATTTTCTTTCTGTATAAATTCATCATCTTGCCCCAATTTCTTCATTTTTTTCTTTGGTTCAATCATTTTATTCCTGTATAAATTCATCACCTTTACTCAATCCCTTCATTCTTCCTTAAATTTAAACACTTTTTTCCTGTATAAATTCATCATCTTGTCTCAATCTCTTCATCCTTCCTTTGATTTAAACATTTTGTCTCGGTATAAATTCATCATCTTGTCTCAATCTCTTCATTTTTCCATTGATTTCAACATTATCTTCCTGTATAAATTCATCATCTTCACTCAATCTTTTCATTCTTCCTCTGGTTCCAACATTTTCTTCCTGTATAAATTCAACATCTTGTCCCAATCTCCTTATTCCTACTTTGGTTTCGACATTTTTCTCCTGTATAAATTCATCATCTTGTCTCAATCTCTTCATTCTTCCATTGATTTTAATATCTTTGTCATGTATAAATTCATCATCTTGTTTCAATCTCTTTATTCTTCATGTGGTTTCAACATTTTCTTTCTGTATAAATTCATCATCTTGTCTTAATCTCGTCATACATCCTCCGGTTCTGACATTTTCTTTCGGTATAAATGAATCATCTTGATTCAACTTCTTCATTTTTTCATTTGTTTTAATGTTTTCTTCCTATTTAAATTCATCATATTGTCTCAATCTCTTCATTCTTAATTTGGTTTCAATATTTTTTTTCCTTATAAATTCATCATCTTGTTTCAATCTCTTCTATCTTTCATTGGTTTCAACGTTTTCTTCCTATATGAATTCATTCAATAATTTCTTCATTCTTCCTCTGGTTTCAACATTTTCTTCCTGAATAAGTTCATCATCTTGTTATAATTTCTTCATTCTCCCTTTAGTTTCAACCTTAACATTTTGTCCCTGTATAAATTCATCATCTTGGCTCAATCTCTTTATTCTCCCTTTAGTTTCGACATTTTTTTCTGTATAAATTCATCATCTTGTCTCAATTTCTTCATTTTTTCTTTGGTTTCGACATTTTCTTCCTATTTATTCATCATAATGTCCCAATCTCTTCATTATTCCTTTGGTTTCAATGTATTCCTCACCTATAAATTTATCATCTTGTTTCAATCTCTTCATTCATCAATTGGTTTCATCGTTTTCTTCCTACATGAGTTTATTCATTAATCTCTTCATTCTTCCTCTGGTTTCAACATTTTCTTCCTGAATAAGTTCATCATCTTGTTCAAATTTCTTCGTTCTCCCTTTGGTTTCAACCTTAACATTTTGTCCCTGCATAAATTCATCATCTTGACTCAATCTCTTTATTCTTCCTTTGATTTCAACATTTTTTCTTGTATAAATTAAGATGATGAATTCATTTTTTCTTTGGTTTCAACATTTTCTTCCTGTATAAACTCATCATCTTGTCTCAATCTCTTCATTTTACTTTTGTTTTCAACATTTTTTCACGGCATAAACTCATCATCCGGTCTCAAACTCTTTATTCCTCCATCAGTTTCAACATTTTCTTTTTTTATGAACTCAACATCTTGTCTAAATCTCTTTATTCTTCCTTTAGTTTCCACATTTTCTTCCTGTATTAATTCATCATCTTGTTTTAATCTCTTCATTCTTCTTTTGATTCCAACATTTTCTGCCTGGATCAATTCATCATCTTGACTCAATTTCTTCATTCTTCTTTTGATTTTAACATCTTTTCTGTATAAATTCATCATCTTATCTCAATCTCTTAATTCTTTCTCTAGCTTAAACATTTTCTTGCTGTATAAATTCATCATCTTGTCTCAATCTGTTCATTCTTCCATTGGTTTCAACATTTTCGTCATATATAAATTCACCATCTTGTCCTAATCTCTTCATTCTTTCATTGGTTCCCATATTTTCTCTCTGTATAAGTTTATTATCTTATTTTAATCTCTTCTTTCTTCCATTGGCTCCAACCTTTTCTTCCTGTATAAATTCATCTTCTTATTATAATCTCTTCATTTTCTCTTTGGTTTTGAACATTTTTTTTTGTATAAATTTATCATCTTGTCTCAACTACCTCATTCTATCTTTGGTTTTAATATTTTCTTCCACTATAAACTCATTATCGTGACTCAATCTCTTCATTCTTTCTCCGGTTTCAATATTTTCTTCCTGTATAAATTCATCATCTCATTTCAATCTCTTCTTTCTCACTTTGGTTTTAACATTTCTTCCTTGTATAAATTTATTATCTTGTCTCAATCTCTACATTCTTCCTCTCGTTCCAGCATTTTTTTCCTGTATAAATTCAATCTCTTGATTCAATTTTTTCATTCTTCTTTTGGTTTCAACATTTTCTTCTTGTATAAATTCATCATTTTGACTCAATCTCCTTATCCTTTCTTTTTCGTTATTCTATCTACTACTGTATATTCATCATTTTGTTTCAATATACATACGAAAATAATGACTACTTGTTCAATATTTTCTTTTCGAAAGTAATTTTTTGATCAATTTTTTTTTGGGAAAGTTTGTTATTACATCAAGCTTAAACTTTTTTGGGAAGAAAATTTTGAAGCAAGCTATACAAAATTTTCGCATTCTCCTATGGGTTATATAGGATAATAAATTGATAGAGAGTTTTTGTATAAATGTCGAAAATTAACAGAGAACACCTTAATAATTTCTGAACCTTTAGATTGAGAAATTTGACTTGATTATTATCTATACTTTCTAATGAGATGCATCTTTTCCACTTTCAAATTTTTCATTGATTATAATGCTTTGTTTACTAGAATAATGAAAAGGTTTTATTTTGCAGAGCTGATATTGACAATTCTTCTATTTTGGGAAAAATCATAACATAAACACGTAGTCAACATTTTGACTCGACATTTTTTGGCTGTGATACTTGAAATTCAAGTAACATCTACATTCATGCAACTAGCCGTAAATCCAAAGTTCCGTTGGAAGAATACAAATTAGAAACTTAAAATCGATGAATAATTAAGGACACACGAATTCTTGAATTTATATTTTATATAATCTAATTTTTTTGCAAGTGAAAATTGCACATTTTTTCTAACCGGTTTCTGTATAGTCAAATAATTTTATCTATGATTACGATTGTATGAACAATTGTGATTTTATTCATTATCCTATGGACAAAGTTATCCGACCCAGAGTCTATTCTTTATGTGAATGAACTTTCGTTGAATAATGGATAACTTGGAGTATTTGAAATTAGATATCTTATGTATTTATATTCAGCTTATTGTTTCAGTAAGCTGGAATGAAACCCAAATGCCTTAAAAGAAAATGATAAAAGATGCAACCTTTTTGTTCCAATTCCATCTGGGGAGTGCTGTCTGGGGCTTACACGTAATATGGTTTAGCTTTCTTCTTAGGGGGAGGGGAATAACTCACCGCGTAGTTGTTGTTTTGATCTCATAACTACACCGGTCTTCAAAAGCAAAAGATCAGTAAATAAGTTCAAGGGATAAAATGGTTACAACAATTAATTTTTGGGCTTTCCTAGCTATAATCGGTGAGTGACACTTTCACTTTGTGGAATGCATGCGATTGTGTTTTTTTTGTGAACCGGTGTTTGGTTATTGACTGAAGAAAGTGATATTGTGATAGTTCATTTACTTTTTGAAAAAAAAAAAACAAATGAAAGTGGGACAGGGCAATTGTTTTGATATTGATCGAGTGACACATTTGTAGGATCTTTGTGTTCAAATGGAACAAAAATTTTTAGGCTATCAATTTCTGAAATCATTTCAAAAAACTTACACAGTGACGTTATAACAAAATTATTATATTAAATATCGATATAAAACGTTTTATTTCCGATTTTGAATTTTTGTTACGTTTTGAAATTATTTCAAGTGTTGCCTACGTCATTGTACCTATAAGTTGCTCGAAGCGAACAAACCTACCGTTTTCTAAAAATATTTGGAGTCATTCAGTGGAAAGAGAAATTTTTTCCAAATTATATTATTATAAATACCTTCCAAAAATAAATTTATGAATAATACACAAGATATTTGAAAGTAAATACAAAATTTTCGAAGAACATAATCGCTTTTTAATTTTCGAAATACAAATTGAAATATAATTTCATCGTTTCAAAATAGTTGATTTGATTGGAATTTAGCGCCATATATTCTTTTGGAATGTAGGTTGAAATAAGCACTGCAATAACCAATAATTTTATCATTACTAATAATATCAAGGACTACAAGTCTCAAATTTATAGTCTATAGAATTTTTAAAATAAATTGAATGAAAATTGCATCATACTGAATTTATTTTTTGGAGATATTTCAAAATTTGACATTTGGTAGGAGTTTGACAAATGTAAACCACATTAATTAAAGATTTGTTCTGATTTAGAAAAATAAACAAATTGGGTGATGGTCAAGCAATTATTGCCAAGGAATTATAATATAATACCACTAAACTCATTATGTATTAAGATATTAATATATACAATGTTATATTTTACTACAGTCGTCAGACATTCGAGTAACAGTTCATTGTCGCAAAATGTGATTGTTGCTGCAACATGTATTTGATTGGTTCATTGACTAACTGGCAAAGTTCTGATTGGTTTAGAGTTCTCGGATATATAAACCCAGGCAAAAAGTGATAGTCTTTATTAAATTTAATTTTTTTCTAGGGTTGGCTTCATGTCAAGATTTCAAATGCCCGGACCGTACCGGATTTTTCCCGGATCCAGATCAATGTGACCTTTATTGGAAATGTTCTAAAGGCAAAGCCGAAGCAAAGCTCTGCCCAGATGGACTAGTTTTTGTAGATGGTGACCCAAACCACGAAAAATGCGAGATACCTGCTAATGTTGATTGTGAAGATAGACCGGCATTACGTTAGTATATTTTCAATTCTCTTATTTTATATTTCTTTTGGATAATAAGTGAGGCAATTCAGTATTCATCTCCTCAATCAAATTTTAGTCTGATCTTTTGTGCAACACAAGCTTGCACAGTTTCTATTAATAAAATTGTCAGTGCCAAAAGATTTGAATAACGAAATTATCGTGCGATAATTGTGCTTCAATACTGAGAATATTTGAATATTTAAATAGTTTATGATGTTACAAGGACCGAACGACCGAGATCATCACATAATAAAAAAGTTTTAGATTATATCTTGTGAATAAAGCTTGGGATTTCCATTTGGTGAAAATGATTGAAGAGAATCTATTTCTACACAACTTTTCTTTTTTAGAACTATTTTCGTATCTCTTATAGCTTAGGAAATATCAGCAAAATTATTTCCCTCGTATGCTGTTATATAGAAAAATTAAATTTCAATTTTAGGTTATATATCTTGTGAACAGAGCTTCGGATTTTCATTTGACAAAAAGTAATTAAAAGAGCCTATTCCCACACAACTTTTTTTCATCAGAACTATTTTCATATCTGTCATAGTTTGGGAAATATCAGTATAATAAGTTTCCCCTATGCCGTTATATAAGTACAAATAAATTTCAGTTTTGGGTTATATGTTGTGAACAAAGCTTCGTATTTCCATTTGGTGAGAAGTAATGGAGAGAGTCTATTCCCACATAACTTTTCTTCCTTAGAACTATTCTCGTATCTCTCATAGATTGGGAAATATCAGTATAATGATTTTTTTCGTATGCTGTTATATAGAAAAATTACATTTAAATTTGGGGTTATATCTTTTGAACAGAGCTTTGGATTTTCATTTGGTAAAAAGTAATGAAAAGAGCTTTTTCCCACACAACTTTTTTTCTCTAGAACTATTCTAGTATCTCTCATAGTTTGTGAAATATCAGTATAATGGTTTTCCTCGTATGCTGTTATATGAAAAAATTAAATTTCAATTTTGGGTTATATCTTGTGAACATAGCTTTAGATTTTCATTTAGTAAAAAGTAATAAAAAGAGACTTCTCCCACACAACTTTCTTTCTTCAGAACTATTTTCGTATCTCTCATAGTTTGTGAAATATAAGTATAATGGTTTTCTTCGTATGCTGTTATATAAGAATAGTTAAATTTCAGTTTTGGGCTATATCTTATGAACAAAGCTTCAGATTTTCGTTTGGTAAAAAGTAATGGAGAGAGTCTATTCCCACACAGCTTTTCTTCTCCAGAACTATTTCCGTATCTCTGATAGTTTGCAAAATATCAGTGTAATAAGTTTCCTCTATGCTGTTATATAAGTACAAATGAGTTTCAGTTTTAGGTTATATCTTGTGAACAAAGCTTCATATTTATTTAGTAAAAATGATTCTAGAGAGTCTATTTTCACACAACTGCATGTCATTAAAAACTATTTTCGTATCTCCCATAATTTGGAAATATCAGTATAATGAATTTCTTCCTATGCATTTAGGAATAATCTGCACATACGAATTGGAATGGTGAAATTGGTTGTCACGTTGAAGATGACTTGTATTTCGTGAAGCTTTTCGAAAGTATCCTAAAATTCAAGCAAATTTCATTTAGTAGGCATGCACTTAGAAATTTGTTTTCTCACGTTTGCTTTATTATTAGCACATTCCTCCCCTATAAATTTGCAGGATAGATAAATACAATATTCGTATTTATTCTCTAGCAATCAGATCCTAATATTAGCAGTGAGAAACTATAGATTTATCTTATAATTATCCTAAGTTTTAATGGCAATTGTTATTTCTATTACAGAACAGCCCAAACCTAGTAAGGACTGTCCCAGGGCAAACGGTTATTACCGCCATTCCGATCCCAAAGTTTGCGACAAATTCTTCAATTGCGTAGAAGGAACATCATTCGAATTACCCTGTCCACCTGGGTTAATTTACGACGATATAGCGTCTTCCACTTGTGCTTGGCCAAATGAAAGCCATCGTCAAGACTGCTTCAGTGCTACAAGAGGTAAAATAGAGTTTACTTTTGAAGAAAATTATTTTATTATTATAATACCAACGTTTTTGATGCTCCCAAATGCTTACCGATTATTATCTTGAATTGAATATCAACAGATCACCTTTTTATTATTGAATCATTTTCTGTTTAGATACCCTAGAAGATGGTTTCCAATGTCCGGAAGGAGATACTATGGGCCCAAATGGTCGTACGTTACCTCATCCAACTTTTGCTCATCCTGACGATTGCGCCAAGTTTTATATTTGCCGAAACGGAGTTCAACCTCAAAAAGGATCCTGTGCAGGAGGCAAAGTATATAATGAAGATACGTTCCAGTGTGATGACCCTGCCAACGTACCAGGCTGGTAAGGAATACAACATTGTTTTTAAACTCGTATTCCAATACTGGTTGTAGAATATTCTTTTCTCTTATTATTATGTTTTTTTTTTTTGTTTCAGTGAGAACTACTACAAGAATCAAAATTAAGCCTCAATTCTACTGTGCCCGAAAAGTATTCCTTTTACACAATACAAATTTTCATGAGATTTCATCAATTATTTCATAACTGTATTAGGAAAATTATAGTAATTCTTGTATCTTCAAATCATTATGCATGTATTATTTCATTGTATGAAAAATATATGGGTTTCAGAATCCTGAACCTAATACAATCCTAAAATTATGTATATTTTAAAATGAATCCTGACAATCCCTAAGCTCCCTATAACGTAGGAATGGGTGCAATTTGGTTGGCTTACCTTGAAGCCCACACATTGATAAACTTTTCAAGGCGCAACAGCCATTCTCTATTATGAAGAATTTTCTTCATATTCAAATACAGGGCATATTTACTATCGGTATTGTTTATATTATCTTATCAGGTTACAAAAGACGATTCAACCTTTGAGGCACCTACTTGGGTTTTCCAAATCTCATGGAAATCGTAGTTCACAACCAAAGACGATGCTAGTGGATATCGGTCCTGTTTGTTGTCTTATAAACGGATGAACAGGAAAAGATTAATCGCCTGATGCAACTTTTAAATCATGTTTGTTGAGTTTATTCGTTAAAACATCGGATGGGGTACAGTTGTTCTTGTTTCGCGGATTCTTAAGACGTCACAGATGTTTTAGAACTATGTCGACTCGAAATTTCGTCCTTAGTCAGCATACAACTCCATGGGTACTCCAAATCGGCGAACCCATTCTTTAACACGGGTCTCCTCCGGTATAGAAACAACTTCTACTACTATTGTTATTAGTATTGTAAGAGTGAGCAAGTTCACAGTTTGCTGAGCTCTTACGAAATTGAGGAATGTGTTTTTTCGCAAGCTTGAAACAATGTCGACTCGAAATTTCATCCTTGGTCGGTATGCAACTCCATGGGTACTCAAAATCGGCAGACCCATTCTTTAACAAATTTCCTCCGCTATAGAAACAACGTCTACTACTATTGCTGTAAGAGTCAGCAAATTCACAGTTTACTGAGCTCTTACGAAATCAGGAAACTGCTGTCCACTTGAAGCAAGTCGTATAGATAATTGTACTTTGCAAATATAATTGACGTCAATATTTAATATTGTTATATCGGCATTAATTTTGGAATCTATATATAGAGGGTGAATATTGATTAGTAGTTAGTTGATAGCGGTTAGTTAATACGTTTTATTTTCAGTTAGTGAATATGTAGTCGAGTATTAATCGTAGTTGAATATTTTATTATTCATTCAATATATTTATACTTGTTAAAAGTGATATTAATTCCAAAGTTCCTGCTGTGAGCCATCCTCCATTTCAGAGTCTTAACACAGTGCAGGTAAGTACCTCACATTATAATTCATTCTCACTGTTAAATAAAGAACTCAATCAACCAAATATAAATTTATTTGAAGTGAAACCCGTTTATTATTACAGATCCAACTGAAGTGAATTTTTACGATTGACTGATGCAACTTTTCAGATATTTAACTGCGGATGGAGTACAGTCGTCCTTGTCTTGCTGATTCTAAGGACGTCACAGATGTTTTGGAACAATGTCGACCAGAAATTTTGTCCTTGGTCGGCATGCAACTTCAGGGGTACTCCAAATCGACGGACCCATTCTCTAACAAGGGTCTTCTCCACTATAGAAGCAACTTCTACTACTATTGTTATTAGTATTGTAAGAGTGAACAAATTCACAGTTTGTTGAACTCTTACGAAATTGAGGTATGTGTTTTTCTTGTAAGCAAGCAATATAGGTATATGAACTATTTGCTTCATTATTACAGATTCAACTGGAATAAATTTGGGCAGTTGCCCAATGCAACTTTTGAGAGATTTTTGTTGGGTACATTCGTTCAAACTGCGGATGGTGTACAGACGTTCTTGTCTTGCGGATTCTTAAGGTGTCACAGATGTTGTGGGACAATGTCGACACGAAATTTCGTCCTTAATCGGCATGCGTTGAAATTTAAGACTCCAACAAAAAATATAATGTCACATCTGATCGACTGGTTTATCCGAAGGTTATTTTGTCTGGTTCCAGTTATAAGAAAACTGTTCTACATGAATACAGCATACTATATTTCCTATACATAATTCAAGGCTAAAGTATAAGTCACTCATATATGAGAACCTGAATTTGTAGTGTTACATTGGTTCAATTTTAAGAATGACAATTTTGTGATAAGTATTGTTTGAATTTACTACATAATTCTTGAACGTGCTCAAGATTTGTCAATTTATCATTTCTTGCCTTATATTCTAATAAACTCTTACAACATTTCGAAGTAGATATTTTGGAAATGAATATGAAAATCATGCCAAAAATTTCTGTCTGTTACTTATGTCACAATATCATGTGTCAAGGATTTTTGGAGCAATTTCTGGTTGCCAGTTATCAAACTGCAGACAGTACTTCCTCTATAGTTTTTAGGTTCGTTGTCTTATTATTAAAATTGCATAATCCAAACTTAAACTGTGTCAAAATCCGTAACAATATTCGTAGTACATTCCCGGATTTCGCAAATCTCTTGCAATATTATCCTTTCAGTTTTCTTCACTTTTCCTCAGAAATTTTTACCGATTCCCAGCACAAGATCTAAATACCGCAAGTGAAGGGTACAGGTAAGTTGTAAACGAGGTTTACAATTAATCTGAGAGTAGAAAGTTCGGCTCGCCAAGTCGCGAGTTGGTAAGGTACACGGAGAACGGTATCGTCGAGGTTGCGCCTAGGAGGTTAGTGCAGTTGTAACCATGGAACAATACTTGTGTGTTGTTATTGTTCTTCTAGCTGTCTCTTCTGGTAAGTTTAAAAAAACAATTTTTTCAACTCAATGGTGTTTTTCTGTCTGTAAATCTATAAATGTAACAGATCTATAGAATTAGATGTTGACAGAAAAGCATCAACTCCTTTTTAATTGAGAATTCTTACATTGTGATGACAAATAGATTTGGAACACCGTTTTGCCATTTAATAGCAACAATTTATTCCATTTAATGATGTATCTACATTTATAATTAAGTTGTTACAAGCGTTTTTCACAGATGTCACTTTTACAAGAGTCAATACCTCAAATCTATACTTTTTTTTGCATTATGTACTGTTCTAGTGCTTTGATAACAACAAAAAATAATTTCATTTTCATGAAAATCAAATGATTTCTTGTTTATGTTTTGAATATGCATTAATAAATCTCACTTCAGATACCGAATCCTCTTTAAACAGTAAATAGAAATGCTAGTAAAACATGTACAACTTTTTTAAATTTCACTTCCAATATTTGCGTATCATCTGCTGTTCATATTTATTATTAAAAAAGAATCAAAACAAGAATATCTTGTTCTTCTAGATTATTAGATAAATATATTCATGTACTTCCGTCTTTTGTCTTGAAGTTATGATGTGAATAGATTATTTCTAAAAATAGTTCATTCAGTATAGTCCCTGTAGTTATTGTTGAGTGACAGCAATTCGTGTAAAAGATTTCCCCTAAACACATTGTTTGTTTTAATTGTCAGTATTTAAGTATGTAAATAGATAATTAACATTGTTAGCAAACGATGCATCAAGTATTTCTTCATTCATAAACTGCAAAACAATGCTAATTGGCATCTCAACCTTCAAGCTAAAATCTCAAAAAATTATATTTTCTCGCATAAGTTGACAAAGATATTTAAGTGAATGTTCAAACTTCGCTTAAAGCAAAATTTATCTAGAACACGTATTTTGAAAGTCTACTATTAACTTAATAAATTGAACATATGGTCCACAGAATGGTGGAATCAAAATTCAACTGTGAGAAAAATAATTGAAATAGTGAAATTCAAAAAGTATAAGAAAAAATATTAGAATTTTGACCTTGTGGATTCAAATTTGCACATTTGAGAAAGTGTTTAAAATATAATGTTTTTACTTTTGTGTGGAAGAGAAATCATAATGAAGATTACAGATGTTTAACAGTTTCTCTAGTTTTTTACAGTAATTTCACTAAAATAATAATACACATTAGATTTTATTCAAGAAAAAAATTGGCAACTAAAGCAAAAAGAATAAGAAGGCAATCGAATGTTTGATATACTATTGTACAAAAACAAGAACATTATATATTTTTCAAATGTTGAAATGTTGAGAATTGTATTTCATATTGGACGTTTCGGGAAAAGAAGTTCCCATCATCAGCTACATAAAAACATTTGAATATAATAAAACTTATTAAATATAATTTCAAGTAAGATGTTCGATTTTATAATTAATAAGTCTTTATTATGATTAAATGGAATAAGCATAGAGCTAACAAAATATGAAGATGAACTACATGAATATATAAATTTATAACGAAAGTATGAAAATCAATAAAAATGCAAAAGAAGAGAACAAATAATCACAATTCACATAAAATGAGATCAACAAGCATGCAAAAATTATACTGAAAACGACTAATGAAAAAATGTCAACATTAATACAAAAAAAAGTCCACAAAGAAACAGAAAACATAACAGGGTAGCACCAGTGCGGATTCACGCAAAGCAGATCAACCACAAACGCAATATATACAGTTGAACAGATGAAAGGAAAAGCACATGAATATAAAACGATCATAGATTTATTATTTATTAATTTTGAACAAGCGTTTGATTCAATTAAAAGAGAAAAACTAATCACAGTCTTAGAAGAATTTAAAATAGCAGCTAAACTGAGAATATTGATCCTGATGACAATAAGTAGAACAACAACCACAATTAGAACACAAAAATTAGAAACCCAGGAATTTGAAATAAATAAAGGAGTAAGGCAAGGAGATACAATATCGGCAACTCTGTTTAACATAGCGTTTGAATTTGTGATGAGGAATTCAAACAAATAAACACTCAAAACTAAAGGCGGACAAATAATAGTATACACAGATGATATAGCATTGGCAACAAAAAATTGGAAAATATTGAAAGAAATGTTCGAACAAATAGTAACAGAAGGAAACAGAATGGGCTTGAAAACCAATAAGAACAAAACAAAAATAATGAGATAGGAAAAAAATTAGGAAATATAAAAATATGTAACCTACAGTTCAAGGAGATGAATAAATTTTAATACCTAGGCATTATGCTACCTAATGAAGGAGACAGAAAAACCGAAATTCGAGAGTAGATTTTAGCAGCAAACAGAGCCTTCCACGTAATTAAAAAATTACTAAAGGATAAAAACCTAACAAAGAAAAGAAAAATGAAAGTAAATAGAACAATAATCAGACCTATAATAATGTACGCTGCAGAAACAATGACAATGACAAAAAAAATGAAAAAGTCTTAGGAATAGAAGAGACAAAAATAGTAAGAACTATTTCAGGACAGAAAACAGAATACTAATGGATCATGAAATAGAACAAGAACTGCAAGTGAGGAAAGTAAAACAACAGAGAATAAAACGGTTAGGACACATGTGAAGAAAAAAAGAAAAAGACATTGTAGGGGCAACTTTACAATGGGAACCAGGCGGCAAGAGAAGAAGAGGCAGACCCAGGTCTAAATGGCAACAAGAAGTAGAAGCAAATCTGAGTAAAGCAGGAATGAAACCATGAAACAATCCTCATATTGCTCACGATAATTTTGTAAGTTGGAATTTAAACCATTTTTCTATATTATACAAAGAGATACCTCTAGCAAAGACTAGTTATAAAGGTGTCGAGGGACCGGCACAGTCCTAAATACACAGAATAATTTATGTATTGTAGTGATAATAGTACAGAAACTGGAATCATTTCTCCATATAATGGAGATATTAAAATATGAAATAATTTCATCAGTGCAGTAGATGACGTACTGGTTTCTTTAGCTAACATTGTTTTAATTCCCAATTAGAGAACATATATTTTTGGACTCATATAAACTAAACTCACACACAAAGCGGCAGAAATATTATCAGCAACAAAGAAAACAAAAATAAAAGTATGTAAAACAATGGTCAGATCGATAATAATGTTCGCTGCAGAAACAATGATAATGACAAAGAAAAAAGATATGCGAACAGTAGAAAGAAAAATAGTGAGAACTATTTCAGGACTAGTAAAAACGACAGAATACTAATGAGTCATGGAATAGAACAAGAACTGCAAGGAGAAGATATAGTAAGGAAAATAAAACAACAGAGGATGAAATGGTTAGGACATATATGGAAAAAAAGAAGAAGACATTGTAATGGCAATTCTACAATGGTAACCAGGCGGAAAGAGAATAAGAGGCAGATCCAGGTCTAAATGGTTACAAGATGTAGAAGCAGACCTGAGTAAAGCAGGAATAGAGGAAAGGAAGGAAAAATCAGGAGATAAGAAGACATGAAAAGAAATATGTCAGAAAATTAGAACAAGGCAATGAGGACTGATGATGATGGGTACGTCGATATGACGCCACATTTTTTGTTACAACCGCGTCAGCAAGACGTCAATGCGTGAAGCTATATGACGTCATATTATGACCTATATCTGACGTCAAATTATGAATTATGCTCAACGTCATATTATGACTTATGTTTGACGTCATTTTATGACTTAAGTCGACGTCACTTTATGACCTAAGTTTGACGTTACTTTATAACCTTCCATACTAGTACTAATTTTACTTAAATCAAATTGATTAAATCGAATTTTCAATATTTCAGTAAGAACAGTGCCCCTGAGTTCTCCAGAATGTCCAGAACAACATGGAGTCCAAGCCTATGCTCATCCAGAATCCTGTAATTTGTTCTTTTTGTGTACAAATGGGACTTTGACAGTTGAGCAGTGCGAAAATGGATTACTTTTTGACGGCAAAGGTGCTGTGCACAATCACTGCAATTATCATTGGGCGGCACAATGTGGAGAACGTAAAGCTGATCGTAAGTACTTTCTTCTAGAATTTAGATTTAGTTTTTTCTCTATATTGAAGAAGAAGATCCTTATTGATCGTAATTTTTTTCAGTGACTCCAATTAGTTCTCCTGGCTGTGAATATCAATTCGGACTGTACCCTGATAGTGCAGAATGTTCAACAAATTATATAAAGTGTGCCCATGGAGAACCTCTGCCCCATCAATGTGACCCAGGACTTGTCTATGATGATCGTATTCATGGATGTAATTGGCCAGATCTTCTTCTTGAAACTTGTAATCCTGAAGGTAATATCCCTTACATTTAACATAAATTGTGCTGTGAAGTCACGCACGGTTCAAGTAAAATACAAAATCACAAAATGTATATCACATATCATCATAAAACGAGTACTTTTTTGACTTAAAATAATGTAGCTCAAAAAAGTGCTCTGTAAAATTTCAAGAATAAAGGTCTACTCTTTTTTCAAAAATAATCACTTCGTGTCGGCCGGTAGTCTAGACAAACAAACAAAATGAGCTCAAAAACTGAAATTACTACTGATATAAATTTTTTGGGATCGCACAAGTGTCACGGGAAATCAAAATTACACACTTTTTCGAAAGCGTAAAAACAAATACAAGCCGCGAATTATCAAAATGAATTGTTTTCTGTGTTATTTTACACGCCTTGATTGTAGCTACCGCGTTCGAAAAACCTTCTGCTTTAAGTTATTATTAATATTAGATTAATTCGCAACTATTCCAAGGTGGTCTAAAGAAAAAATCGCGACTCTGACACGCTGAACCCCTAATCTAATTCAGTTTGAATGGTTTTTATAGCGATTTGGTTTAATGGATTCTAAAACAATGGAACGCCTAATAACAAACCTCAAATTTCACTTTTGTTAGTTTTTTCCTTATATTTTGTAGATCAACTAAATTATTAATCAATTTTTGACATTAAAGTGAGAATATTATTATAATATTTTTGATTTTTATGTAGCTGTTGTGGGCTTCAAGTGCCCAACCAAGGTCCCTTCAAATACAATTGCAGCTAAATTCTGGCCCTACCCTCGTTTCGCGGTTCCTGGAGATTGTCACCGTCTAATAACTTGCGTCAATGGATTTCCCCGATTGATTACTTGCGGGGAGGGCAAAGTTTTTGATGAGGCGACATTGACTTGTGAAGAACCTGAACTAGTACCACACTGTGCTGGAAATCATCTCAATTAAATAAAGAAGAAGTAAAATCTTGCACCTAATAATTTGATTTGTTATACGTTTTTATACTATAAAAATTGTAGTAAATTGTGAATAAATTTCTGTTCTAAAAACAAACACATATTTGCGATACTTTGTTGTGAATTTTTAATATCAACAGCTGGACAACGTGGATTATTAATTAGACCAGGATATGCTGATAGTTAGGGCTCTGCGATTTCATACTGCATGCCTTTTTGGTGGTCGAAAACTTACACCTTGGTAAGAAAGATGAGAAAGTTACCGACCGATGCACGTTTTCCTGTTATAGTGCAAATTCCAATTATTTTTTTGTTTTAATTATGTTTTTCGTAACAACACTTGAATTAAAGCATGAAAGGCATGCAGTTTGTAACAGACCAAAAGGCTAGAATAGACATGTGAGCTTGTAAAAGAAATATCGTTGAAAAGAATGGAAGTTTCAGCCATAAAATCTAACATTTGTATTAATTTAATTGTGATTGTCACAATTTAGCATTGATAACCATGAATTGCATTTATTAAACAATGTCAATTGCATTCTTCTTCTCTCTCTTCCAGTGATAATATTAACTCATGTGGTTTGGCCATGAAGTGACCTAGATCTGCCTCAGGCTAGAAAGTTAATTTTTTACTTGTTTTACATTGAGAATTTGTATTGAGAATAACCGGCTTTCCGTTTAGCTCAGTTGTGGTTTCGAAACGAAGAGAGCAGGTATGTAAAATAATTTAATGAAAAATTTGTTTCACAACTCAATTTTTAGAATAATTTCAACTAATTTGAAGTCTTGTATCAGTTTCTTTTCCTGAAAATGCACTTCCAGGTTTTAGTTTTGTAAATATCTTGCAGTATGCCATTAATATTGTACGCCGTTTCGGATGGACCCCCATCTTTAGCTGTCCGCCAATGCCTCAAATATTTGGGGATTGAGTACAACCATATAAATGTCGACTTTGGATTAGGAGAGCACATGACAGATGATTTCGAAAAGGTAACAAATTTGAAAGACAAGTACTATATTGATCCGAATGTCAATTGTGATTAACATAAAAATTTTCAATGTCAAATTATCATTCATCACGCCTGCACAAATCTATTTTTATATTCATTTACATTGAATTGGATATTTCACAATTAATATTGACAATAAAAAATACTAAATGTTTTATTCTATTGCAGAGAAATCCACAAAAAGAAATACCAGTATTAGATGATGATGGTTTCTATCTTGGTGAAAGGTGAGCAATTAATATTATTTATTATAACAAGTGATCAAGGTTTCTTGTATGACCACAATATTATAAGAAGTTCCAATAAAAACTTGTATAAATATTTGTTCTATTATTTGCAGCAACGCCATACTGCAATATCTGGCGGACAAATACTCAAAAGACGAGACCCTCTACCCAAAAGACTTGAAAACTCGAGCAATTGTCAATCATAGACTATGCTTCAATTTATCAACTTACTATCGCTATATTTCCGAATATGTGGTACGTATACATGACTTAATTATTCAATCAAATATTTTTATGATATTGTCATAAATTTACAGATGGCACCAATATTTTTCGCCTACGAACGAACTCCATTGGGCTTAAAAAAAGTACATATTGCCTTATCAAATTTTGAGACCTATTTGAAGAGACTTGGAAAGAAATACGCAGCTAGCGGTGAGTAACTTACAATTGTATATTTTTTTGAAACAAATTCCATTCAAAAATATAAGCTAATTGAATCATGTTCATTCTCAGAATTTTCTATATTTTTTTATGCCCTAGAATTTCTATATTCTCTTCAATGTCTGAGCTCCCTATATTTTCTAAGCTCTCTAAGTTCTTTATGATTCCCAAACTTTCTATATTCTGTTCAATCCCTGAATTCTCTATATTCACTGGATTCTCTATAATCTCCATATTCCCTAAACTCTCTAAATTCTAATACCTCCTTAAATTTGCTGAATACTCTTTATATTCTTAGCTCTCTAATTTATCTTCATTCTCTTTATTCTTCCTATTTCCTATGTTCTCTATAATTTCTAACCTCTTTTATATTTTCTAAATTCTCTATATTTTCCATATTCTCTATGCTCTCTGGATTCTCCTTATTCCCTCAATTCTTCAAGTTCTCTTTATCATCTAAATTCTCTATATTGCCTCTAGTCCCAAAATTCTCTATATTATCGCTAGTCCCAAAATTCTCTATGCTCCCTTTATTTCCTATATTTGTTGAGCTCTATGAATTCTTTATATTCTCTCCACTTCCTATATCCTTTTTATCTCTTAAACCCTCTTCATTCTCTAATATTTTTTCAATTCTCCATACTCTCAAAGTTCTCCTAACTCCGTGAGCTCTCTAAGTTCTCTTTATTCTCCATGTTCTCCATATTCTCTTCAATTCCTTAATTCTCTATAGTTTCTTATCTCTCTGAATTCTTTATATTCTCAAACTCTCTATACTTTTCATATTCTTTGAACTCTCTCAATTTTCCCCATTCTCTATTCTTCAAATATTTTTTCTACTCCCGAAATTCTCTATATTTCTTGTATTCTTCAAATTCTTCATATTTTCTCAGCTTTATAAATTCTTCATATGTCCCAAATTCTGTATACTTCCCATATTCTGTGAATTCTAGATTCTCCCTATTTCCTAAATTTCTCAAGATCTCTTCATTCTCCTAATTCTTTTTATTATCTTTAGTCTCAAAATTCTCTATATTCTCTTTATGCTTCATATTTTCAAGCTCTATAAATTTTTTATATTCTCTCCATTCTCTACATTCTCTTCATCCTCTGAACTTTCTTTATTTCTCAATTTCTCTATATTCTTGTAGTTCTCTTTATTCTCTAAACTCTTTTAATTCCGTGAACTCCCTGAATTTGTCTTATTCTGTAAGTTTATCATATTCTCTTTATTTCCTCAATTCTCCATGGTTATTATTATTCAAATTTCCCTCACTCTCTGAATTCTTTATATTCTCTCTGTTTCCGAAATTCTATATATCCTCTGTACTCTCTCAACCCTCTATAAATAGCTCTATGGATTCTTCATATTCTCCAAATTATCTATACTTCTCATTCTCTGAAGACTCTCTAGATTCTCCTTATTCACTGAGTTCTTTCAATTCTCTATTATCTCTAAACACTCTATATCGCTGCTAGTCCCGAGGTTCTCTATATTCTCTTCTTATTCTTTATTCTTCATATTTTACCTTTTTTTATATTCTCTTTATCTTCTGAATTATCTTTATTCCCTGAATTCTCTATATCCTTCTAATTTTCTGTGATCTCCAAATTCTCTTTATTCCGTGAACTCTCTGAACTCTCATTATTATCCAAGTTTTCCATATACCTTTATACCCTCAATTCTCTATAGTTTCTGAGTTCTCTAAATTCTTTATATTCTCAAATTGTTCATACTTACTATATTCTCTGAGCTCTCTAAGTTCTCCTCATTCACTATTCTTCAAATTTTCTCCATTCTCCAAATTCTTTATATTCTCTATACTCCCGAAATTCTCTATATTCTCTGTATTCTCCAAATTCTCTATATTTTCTCAACTCTATAAATTTTTCATATCCTCTAAACATTTTATATTCACTTGTTTCCCTGAATTCTTAGTACTTAACAAATTTTCTATATTCTCCATACTTTTTTAACTTTATAAATTCTCTATATTTCCTAAGCTTCTTCAAATTCTATTCGCTCTTTATATTCTCTTTATCCTCTGAACTCTCTTCTTTTTCTAAATTCTCTTTCATCTCCTAATTCTCTATATTCTCCGAATTCTCCTAATTCCGTGAGTTTCCTAATTTCTCTTTATTCTCCAAGTTCTTATATTCTCTCTATTTCCTCAATTCTCTGTAGTTTCTAGGCCTTTAAATTTTTTATATTCTCAAACTCCCTATACTTTCCATATTTTCTATGCTCTATAAATTTTCCCTATTTCCTTTTCTCTTTTCTCCAAGTTCTTCATATTTTTCTATGTTCAAAATTCTCTATATTCTCTGCATCCTTTGGACTTTTTATATTTTCTGAGCTGTATAGACTCTTTATATTCTCTAAACTATCTATATTCGTTTAATCCCCTAAATTCCTAGTATAAAACAGATTTTCAATATTCTCTATATTCTCTTGACTCTCTGAGTTCTATTCATGTTCTGAATTCTCTTCGTTTCCTCGATTCTCTATAGTTTCTAAGCTTTCTAAATTCCTCATATTCTCAAATTCATCATACCTTCTATATTCTCTGAACTCTCTAAGTTCTTCTTAATTCCTTATATTTTCTCTTTTAATTCTCTACAATTGTAGCTCTATAAATTCCTTTTATCCTCTAAACTTTACATATTCGTCAAATTTCCTAGATTCCTAGTATTCTCTCAATTTTTCATATTCTTCATATTCTCTCCACTCCTAAAATTATTTTTATTACCTGAATTCTCTATGATATCATTGTTAATCTCTAAATTTTCTGTATTTTTCAAGCTCTCCCGATTTTTCCTATTCTCTAAACATTCTATATTCAATTTATCCTCTGGATTCTCTCTAGCTCCTAGATTCTCTATATTTTAAAAGCTCTCTAAATTCTCTATATTCTCAAATTCTCTATATTTTCTCTATTTTTTGAGCTTTTTGAATTCTCCTTCTTCCCTTTTCTCTAAATTTTCATTATTATCTAAGTTCTCCACATTCTGTCTATGCATGAAATTCTCTATATTCTCTTTATTCTTTGAATTTTCTAAATTTTCTCAGCTCTAAACTTTCTATATTAGCTATATTCCCTAAATTCTGAGTATTTTCCAAATTTTCTATATTGTCTATATTCTCCATACTGCCTTAACTTCTCAAATTCTTTCTATTACCTGATTTTTCTATATTTTCCAAGCTCTCTACATTCTCTATATTCTCTGAACATTTAATATTCAATTTATTCTCTGTTATTTCTCTATTTCCTAGAATCTATAAATTCTCTCCATTCTCTATATTTTTCATATTCTTTAAGCCTTCTATATTCTATGTATTCTCTAAATTCTCTACTTATACTCTCCATTTATGTTCTAAGCTCTGCAAGTTCTCTACATTCTTTCCATTCTTTTAATTATCTATATTCTTTTAATATCCTAAACGATCTATATTCTCAAAATTCTTTATATTTTCTGAACTCTCTGAATTTCTAGGGTGTACAATGAGCTTAATAGGGTGAGCTACGCCTATGATTATATGATATTTCCATAATCGCATATTAATATATGTTTTCACCTTCAGATTATTAGGTATTTTCGAGTAAATGTTATACAATATTTTTTCATTTCTAGATAATGTGACAATTGCTGATTTCCAATTGGTGACAGCTACTATGTGCTTGGAAGCGATCAATTTCGACATTAGTGCCTACCCCTTGATTAAAAATTGGTACGCAACCTTCAAGAAAGAATATCCAGGATGTTGGGAAATTGTAGCAGAAGGAATGAAAGAGATCAGCGAATTTGAAAAGAACCCTCCAGATTTATCTCACATGACTCATCCCATCCACCCGATTCGCAAATAAAAATAAAATGTTTTCATTGAATTTTGTAATAATATTTGAAATATAATTCGTACGTAACTAGGGTTATTAGAGCTTTAAAAAGATTTTTTAGAGATTTATTCTTGATGACATGTTGTAATTCTAAGAAAAAACTTTCTGGTCAGTATAGTTTTGATGTCAATGAATCTGAAATCTTGAAACGTTAATGTAGCGCATCGAAACGACAAAATACGATCTAATTGTCGAAGCAGCCTATAATCGAGTTTCGCACCCGAAATGTTCAGATTTCAAAACGTTTAGCTGGACATTATAAGCCCATCAGTCCTACTTGGGTTATTGTACTGACAAATTGGACTCACATTATTATTATTTTATTTTGGAATAAGTGCTGACCAGTAACCTTTCTTGAGAGTTCATAAGTAAAAAGTACCATAAAATACAAAGTTTTAATATAGTGAATAAATCATTCAAGATAAGCTAGATATGTTGATGAGATACAAACTGCACGACTCGCAATTACGTTGAACTAGTTCTTTTGAATTCAACTTCTTTTAGCTCTTATTTCCTACCATTAACACTATATTCGTAAGATTACACGAAACATGTAAAAATATCGTAAGAATTGCGGTTAGATCAAGTGTCAAGGCGCCACTTTATCCACTAAATTTTTTTGCTACATCATTGACTTTTTCACTAGATAAAATCTTGAAACTTTTTACTGCTTCTAGTTTGTCCATCAAAGCGGTATCTACCCTTTACTTTAGCCGCTTTTTTGCGCATTTCTAGCCGCGGTTCTTTTGTTTTTTCCACCCCGGATCAAGTAAGATAGGATTTTAATGTAATACTTTTATTATATATTCGCTAGATGAGGATGTGTTAATTTTGTCAGCTTGTTAAAGCTCAAGGATTCTAGATGGAGTTAGGAGTAATTCGAAGTAAATTGCTGCAGAAGAATTGTGGGTAAGTGGTTAAAAATGGATGGAGAGTATCTCATATTTGAGTGCTCAAATTTACTAGAAGAAATGGATTTTTGATGAGAAATTTCATTTAACAGAACGGCATAAATGGACACAATTGAAATGAATAAATTGTATTCTTGAAACAAAATTACTCATTTGCTCATTTCTGTCAAATATGAGTAGTTCAATTTATAACAACTCCTTCCCAACTCGTTCGTTAAAAATCCATCAAAAATATTACCTTACATCAATCATACCAAATTTTTTATTCAAAACCATGCGACAAAAACTGTTTCCAGTAGCTTTAATGAATGCTAACCAGCCCAAGCCTACTGTGTTAAGCCCCTAAGTGGAAACAAATAACAGTGATACCAGCACAAATCTAAACTTTGTGAGTCGATGTTATTTGGAACTTCCTGTAAAAGAATTGTGTTGGTAAATTTGATTTCTAGATTTGGGATCACGTGCATTGGTTTCTTTGCCTGGATTTTTTTGGAATAGTGGATTCTGTAACTGTAATTAACTATAGCGGTACTTTTGATTTTATTCTGAGGCTTACGATTTTTTACTTAATTATGGGCGGAGGAAATACGGTTTTGATTTGTGCAACATTTTATTATGAGTAATTATGTACAGGTTTTTTAACAAGAGAACTAAATTCAATTCAATTCTTGAGAGAGGCGCACAAGTCATTCAAAACGTTAGTAACTCAACTAGACTGCCAGAATAACTTAAGACTTAATGCTCAAAAATATTCACACCATAATAAGATGATGGCGAATTATGGGTTATTTCCTATGAACCTGGAAATGAGCGTCAATCTAAAAGATTTCTCTTTTGAAATTTTATTTAAAAAAACTTACAAAATGATACAAATCTGTTGTACACCAGATAAAGTGTCAAAATTTATTATATTTCCAAATTTATTCGTACATTATTCGATTTACTAACAAATGTTTTTCTTAAAAATAATCTCGCATAAAAATTGTCCTGATGGAGGCTTAAACCAAGCCGAAAGCTAGACGAAATTTTAAAAGAGAAATCTTTTATTTTATTGGCGAAAAAAACCTGACTGCAAAGCCTACAAAATTTACTGTCTATATATATATATATATTAAGATAAGGATTATTCGCGACTGCAATTAGTTAAGGTAACAGATGTTTCGTGGGCGTTTGCAGTCAATGGAAATTGGCCAAATAAAAGATCACTCTTTTAAAATATTCGTCAAGCTTTCGCCTAATTTTTAGGCTTCCTCAGGACAATTCTTGTACTAGTTAAATAAATAAAATTCCATCAGTTAGACAGTCGAATGAATTTTCTTTTTAGATAGTTTACATTTAGTGTTCCAAACACACTGTATTTGTAGATTAACATTGGAGTAAATATTCCAAAAACCATATCAGGCTTTGTACACTTTTAATTTTGGAGAAAATTTTCTTCTAGTTAGTATTGTAAATTATTAGTACAAAGTTACACTTTTTTATTAGAATGTACATTATGAAAATTTTGAGGATTTTACTTTTTATTCTTAACGCAGTAAAATCATGACTAAAGCATTTATATCACAGAAGCAAAATGGCCATTTTATTTAACTTGTACAAAAATTGTCCCGAGGAAGCCTAAAAATTAGGCGAAAGCTTGACGAATATTTTAAAAGAGTGATCTTTTATTTGGCCAATTTCCATTGACTGCAAACGCCCACGAAACATCTGTTACCTTATATATATATATATATATATATATATATATATATATATATATATATATATATATATATATATATATATATATATATATATATATATATATATATATATATATATATATATAACGTTATTGAAATGATCAATTGTTATCACAGATATCACCTAATAATTGAATAGTTATCTCGAGCACGTCATTCCGGAAACGCTTTAGGAATGACCAATAGTTATAACAGATATCACTTTATAATTGAATAGATATCTCATGAACGTCATTTCGGGAACGCTATTGAAACGACTAGTAGTTATAAGAGATATAACTTGATAATTGAATAATCATCTTATGAACTTCATTCCAGGAACGTTCTTGGAATGACCAATAGTTATATGAGATATCACTCAAAATCTGAATAATTATCTCATAAACGTCATTTTGGGATCGCTCTTGAAATGACCAATAATTATAACAGATATCACTTGATAATTGAATAGTTATCTCATGGAATTCATTCAGAGAACGTTCCTGGAATGATCAATAGTTTTATGAGATATCATTTAATAATTGAATAATTGTCTCATAAACGTCATTCCAGGAACGCTCTTATAAAAGATATCACTTGATAATTGAATAGATATCTCGTGAACGTCATTCGGGAAACTCTCTCGAAATGACCAATAGTTATAAAAGATATCACATACTAATTAAATAGTTATCTCATGAACTTCATTCCAGGAACGCTTTTAGAATGACCAATAGTTATAAAAGATATCATTCAATAATTGAGTAGTTATCTTGTGAACGTCATTCCAAAAACGCCCTTGGAATGACCAAAAGTTATAAGAGATATCACCTTATAATTGAATGATTATCTCATGAACGTAATTCCGGGAACGCTATTGAAATGACCAATAGTTATAACAGATATCACTTGATGATTCCATAGTTTTTTTTTGGAATTTATTCCGAGAACGTTCTTGGAATGACCGACAGTTATATGAGTTGAATAATTATCTCATAAACTTCATTTCGGGAACGCTCATGAAATGACCAAAAGTTATAGCAGATATCACCCGATAATTAAATAGTAATCTCGTGAATGTCATTCCGGAAACGCTTTTGAAATGTCCAGTGGTTATAAGAGATTTCACATACTAATTGAATAGTTATCTTATGGACTTCATTTCAGGAACGCGTTTGAAATGACCAATAATTACAAAAGATATCACTTAATAATTGAAACACAGATAAATCATTCCGGGAACGTTCTCAGAATAACCAATAGTTATATGAAATATCACTTAATAATTGAATAATTATCTCATAAACGTCATTCCGGGGACGCTCTTGAAATGAACCATAGTTAAAATAGATATCACTTGATAACTGAATAGATATCTCGTGAACGTCATTCCAGAAACCCTCTTGAAATGACCTAACGCTATAAAAGATATCACACACTAATTGAATAGTTATCTCATGAACTTTATTCCGGAAACGCTTTCGGAATGACCAATAGTTAAAAAAGATATCTCCTAATAATTGAATACTTATTTCGTGAACGTCATTCTGGGAATGCTATTGGAATGACTGATAGTTATAATAGATATCACTCGATAATTGAATAGTTATCTCGTAAACGTCATTCCAGGAACGCTCTTTAAGAGACAAATAGTTATAAGAGATATCACAAAATAATTGAATAGTTATCTCATGAACTTCATTCTGGGGACACTCTTGAAATGAACAATAGTTATAACAGATATCATTTTATGATTGAATCATAATCTCGTAAACGTCATTCCGGGAACGCTCATGAAATGGCAAATAGTTATAGCAGATATCACATGATAATTGAATAGTTATCTCATGAACTTCGTTCCGGGAACGCTCTTAGAATGACTGATAGTTGTCAGAGATATCACCTAATAACTGAGTAATCATCTCATAAACGTCATTCCGGGAATGCTATTGAAATGACGAATAGTTATAACAGATATCACTTGATAATTAAATAGTTATCTCGTGAACGTCATTCCGGGAACGCTCTTGGAATGACCAATAGTTATGAGAGATATCACTTAATAATTTAATAATTATTTTATGAAAGTCATTCCGGGAACGCTCTTAAAATGCTCAATAGTTATAACAGATATCACTTGATAATTGAATAGATATCTCGTGAACGTTATTCCGGGAACGGCATATAATTGAATAACGTGCGTTCTTTATTCACAAATTAATATCAGATTTCCCGAAATAAAATTCACATAGAAAACACATTTTACTATGGAATTTCAGTTAAAGTAAAAATCAAACATGAAAAGTTTCTACTATATATATTTCATCCACCATCAAGGTTAATTAGTCCTAAATAATTTTAATTTTGGCTCCCAAAATTCTTATTTCCATCTTGTCTTGTTAGCTCAATAGTTTTTACCAAAATTTTAATCATATTATAACAAGATTTGCCGATTTCCTTTGTAAAGTTTTTGTGCTGAAAAAGTGTGAATCGGCTGTCACGATTCGTCATTCTCATAAAATTATAGATGTGCAAACATGACTGTGGATTTTTGACAGAATTAGATTAAGTTTTTTGTCGGCTGCCAATTTTTCGTGTCAGAAAGCATATTTCCGTCCAAATTTCATTAAAGTATGAAATTTTTGTAAAAGATGCCGAAGATATCTACCAAGAAACTGAACATTGCAAAAAAATATTATTTATTTTGAAATAATTTGATTTAAAAAAAATATATTAAAACCTATTGAATATAAATTATGTCTTCTCATTCTTCAAAATGATTTGGAATAATAAAAACTCTTTTCTTGCATGTATAACTGTCAGAATTCTCAAATAGTCCCCATTCTCATGCAAACAAACAAAAAATTACAATTCCGCCGAAAGAAAGAAAAGTATTTGGCGTCATTTTAAAAATGTGCATTTCAATTTAATTTATTCAGTGTATTTCTTAACAAGATTATTTAAAGGCCCTCGCGTGTGTGAATTTATAACTTTTTGAACATATAAGTAAAAAGAACTTATCCTCAAGGCACGGGGATAACAATAGTGAGTTTATGTCCATTCGTAATCGGCCAATATTTTATTTGGTACAAAAGAACAGATTATGTGGTCAAATCTTCTGTTATTATAAAATAGTTCATCATTTACAAACATAACTAAAATTTTTTCGTGTTTAATTCATTCATTGGATGAATTTTTGAGGAAATATTTGTAATTTGTGAAGATATAGTCAAAACAGCTCCAGTAGAGATGTTATTGGAATAAGAAACAATTATAAATTTTCTTTTTGTACTTTGAATTTTCTGCATAAAAGTTATTACAAAATTGGTGATCAAGTTATTAGCATTCAAATTTCTAACAAAATTAAAAAAAATTTGACTGCATGAACACAATAGATTATCTAAACTAAATTTCACATATTTGAATATGAATAGAGCTCTATCTTTGGGGCAAAACGTGACCGATTTTTTTCCAGTTTCTTCAACATTTGATTGAATTAGGTTCTTGTGGCCAAGCTTGCTCATTCATTATATTCACAAATAAAGTGGTCCAAATTCTTTTTAAGAATCTCTGGAAGATATTTCTTATTTATCAGGGTGAATAATGGACAAACTGATTGTGTTTCTACCCAATTTCCGCTTATCAATAGGGCCGTGGTTTGTTATTGTTAACTTGTAATTTTTACGCTACTCATTCAGATGGTTCACATGCAATATAGTTTCACAGTGCGGTTTGATTTTTTAGGTCTGAAAAAATTTTAGCTACTTCCGTTGCATTATTCGCAACTTCTTTAGATTCTTCTTCTTTTTTATTATAAATATTGCAATTTTCATCTCTATTTGATGTTAGTTTGGCATTAATCAAGAATTCTCAAAAGTATTATAGTTCTATCTTCAAGTACTTAACAAGAAAAAATTTCCATAAACAAATTTGTCTTGTCGGTAAAACAGAAGACAAACGCGTGTCGGATGATTCTTTTTCAAAGCCCACTAGGCCAACTGTTGCGGTTAGGGGCACACGATACGCCAATCAACAACACAATGCCCAAATGACCACTCTAACTATAGGTAAGTATAGTTTATTCTAAAACATGTGATTCTTCAATGGTTGAACACATTTAATAGTAAATCAGTTTGAAATATTACCCTGACTATTGATGACTACGTTATTCTGGAAAAAAATTTGCTTTGTATTACTTTTTAGGTTTTTCAAATAAAATCAAATACTCATCTAATACTTTGGAACAGACTATACTCTATTACTGTTGTAGTATTTTCAAATTCAGGAGGTATCGGAAATGCTTGATTCATTCTGGTATTTTGTGGTGAAACCACAGTGTAAAATTGAATTGAATTAATAATAGAATCGATCTGTTGAATATATAGTGCAAAAAATATGTTTTTGAACTACTGACAAAAACCAACATATCTACATCTATCAACTGTATGAGTCAATGTAGCCTAATCCATATTGTTTGAAAAACAATCATCAAAATTAATGCTAGTATTAAAGGTCTGAGAAAATTTACAAGAACAGAAACTATTCCCCGTGTCACAATTTTCCAATACCGAGGTATTGTCCTATTCATACTGTAAGAGTCAGCAAATTCACAGTTTGCTGAGCTCTTAGAAAATTGAGGAATGTGCTTTTCTCGCAAACAGGCAATAGAGATATATAAACTATTTGCAAATACGATTGACGTCAATAACTAATATTGTTATATTGGCATTTTGGATTTTATATATAGAAGTCAATAGTTAGTCAAGAGAAGATGTACTTAGTTAGTGAGTAGGAGAAATAGTTGGTTAGTTAGTTAGTGATAAGTTAGTTAGTGCGTGAGTTGAGAAGTTGGAAGTTAATAAGCTAGTCATATTAAGATAGTTTTGAAAGTCGGTAATCGATCGGAGTTTGTTAACTTCATCTTTATACTCTTTATTATTCTTTAATATATTTCAATATTTGTTGAACGTGTAAATTGTTCCACATTCCTCAATTTTGTAAGAGTTCAGCAAACTGTAAGTCTGTTGACTCTTACAATACCCTTGATACCTTGATTACTATAATCCTCTAATTGGCAGTTTTGACCGATGAAAAATATATTTTCATATAGATTAAGGTCCAAACAAACATAATACGAAGTGATAGATTCAGATTTCCCAATAGTTTTTGAAATATGCGCCCTTTAATAATTTGAAAGGGTGCTTAACCCCCAAAGTATTAAAAAAAAATTTATTTGGCTCAATTTATCAGGGGATAGATCTTTATAGAGGTTGTACACCAAATTTAAAAGAAACCAGAGAGACAAGCCTTCATTCCCTTAAGAAAACAGCAAGGCTAAAGTTCATGCATTTAAAATGAATGATAAAAATTCAACAAAATTTAGACCCATTAGAATGCCAATCTACAATCTAAATTTGAATAGGGGCACTAGCTCTTGCATAATTCACCCTTTTCATAAGGTGTCTTGAAGTTAATCTCATGTTATAATTATTAATTGTTTTAACCCTCTAATTGGCAGTTTTGAGAGATGTGAAATATATTTCCAAATAGCCTAAGGTCCGTAGTATCAAAATATGAAGAGATAAATTCAAATTTCTCAATTGTTATTGAGATATGCGCCCTTTAATAATTCGAAGGGGTGCTTCATCCCCTAATTATATTTTGAAGATTTATTTGGCTCAATTAATCAAGGAATAGATCTTTATAGAGGCTGTGTACCAAATTTCGAAGAAATCATTGCGACGAGCCTTTTCGTGCTTAAGAAAACCCCAAGGCTAAAGTCTACCCTATTGAAATAAATGATAAAAATTTTATAAAATGTGTTACGCATGTCATCCCCTTTATTCGACCCTCTGGAGTCCAGATCTACAACTTAATTTTGAATAGGGACTCTAGTTCTTGCATAATCCGCATTTTTCTTCAGGCATTCTTAAGCCAATCTCTTGTTATAATTATTAATTTATTTAACCCTTTAATCGGAAGTTCAAAGGAATGAAAAATATATTTTTGTATAGTTACAGGTCCATACAAATAGATTTTGTAGGGATAAATCCAAATTTCTCAATAGTTTCCAAGATATGCGCCCTTTAATATTTTGAAGGGGTGTTTCATCCCCTTAGTATTTGAAAAAAACATTTTTGACCCAATTAATTTAAAAATTGATCCTTATGGAGGCTGTGTACCAAATTTGGAAGATATCAGAGAGACAAGCCCTTTTTCGCTTGAGAAAACCCTAAGGCTTAAGTTTACCCTTTTAAAATAAATAATAAAAATTTAACAGAATGGGTTACGCATGTTATCTCCTCAATTCAACCCTCTGAAATCCGAATCTACAATTATAATTTGAATAGGTGCGTTAGTTCTTGCGCAATTCGCTCTTTTCTTAAGGTGTTTTCAAGCCAATCGCATGTTATAATTAATATTTTATTTAACACTCCAATTGACAGTTTTGAGGGATGAAAAATATATTTTCATATGAACTGAGGTTCATACAAATAGAATATGTAGTGAAGATTTCAAATTTCCTGAAAGTTTTTAAGATATGCGCCCTTTAATAATTTGAAGGGATGTTTCACCCCTTGAGAATCTTTTAATTATCCATTTGACTCAATTCATGAGAGAATGGATCCTTATAGAGACTGTATACTAAATCTGAAAGAAATCAGAAAACCAAGCTCTTTTTCACTTAAGAAAACCCCAAAGCTGAAGTCCACCCTTTCAAAATAAATAATAAAAATTCAACAAGATGTGTGACGCATGTCATCCCCTTAACTCGATCCTCTAGAATCTGAATCTTTGATCTAAATTTGAATAGGGGCCCTAGTTGTTGCATAATTCGCCCTTTTCTTATAACGTTTTTGAGCCAATCTCATGTTATAATTATTAATCTATTCAACCCCCTAATTAGCAGTTTAAAGGGATGCATGATATATTCTAGTATAGACTGAGGTCCATACAAACAGAATATAAAAAGATAAATTCAAATTCCCCAATAGTTTTCAAGATGTGCTCCCTTTAATAATTTGGAGGGGTGCTTCACCCTCTAAATATTTGAAAATTTGAAAAAAAATTGTTTGACTCAATTTAATGAGGAATTGATTCTTATAGAGATTGTATACCAAATTTGAAAGGAATCAGAGAGACAAACCCTTTTTGGCTCAAGAAAACCCCAAAACTAAAGTCAACCCTTTTAAAATAAATAATAAAAATTCAACAAAATGTGTTACGCATGTCATCCCCTTAATTCGACCATCTAGAATCTGAGCCCATAATCTTAATTCAAATAGGGAGCCTAGTTCTTGCAGAATTCGTCCTTTTCATATAGTGTTTGTAAACCAATCATGATATATTTATTAATTCATTTAACCTTCTAATTGGCAGTTTTGAGGGATGACAAATATTTTTTTATATAGATTGAGACTCATACAAACAGAATATGAAGAGATAAATTCAAAGTTTGTCAACTTCATTTTCATACCCTTTATTATCCTTTGATATATTTTAGTATTTGTTAAACGTATGAATTGTTCCACATTCCTCAATTTCGTAAGAGTTCAGCAAACTGTGAATTTGCTGACTCTTACAATAACCTTGATACCTTTATTAAAATATTCCTCCAATTGGCAGTTTTGAGGAATAAAAAATATATTCTCATATAGATTAAGGTCCAAACAAACATAATTTGAAAAGATAAATTCAAATTTCTCAATAGTTTTTGAGATATGTGCCCTTTAATAATTTGAACGGGTGTTTCATCCTCTCAGGATCTTTCAAAAATTCATTTGACTCAATTCGTCAAAGAATAGATCTTCATAGATGCTGTATACCAAATTTAGAAGAAATTAGAAGGGCAAGCCCTTTTTTGCTTAAGAAAACCCCAAGGCTACAGTCCACTCTTCCAAAATGAAAAATAAAAATTTAACAAAATGTGTTACGCATGTCATCTCCTTAATTCCATCCTCTAGAGTCTGAATCTATAATCCAAATTTAAATAGGGACTCTAGTTCTTGCATAATTCGCCCTTTTCTTGAGGCGTTTTCAAGCCAATCTCATATTATATTTATAAATTTATTTAACCCTATAATTGTAAGTTACCAGGGTACTAAAAATCAGTTCATGAACCATCTCGATAAAAATTGTTCCAGGAGTTTTTTCAACTACTTCAGAGGCTAATATCAACCTCCAGTAGCTCATGACTCGTATTTGAATGCGTGAAAGTTCTTTCGGGAACTATGAACTTGCTCAACTATTTTTGGGCAGCCAATCACTTATATTTCAATATTTTTGCGAATAACATTTTGAGCTACCGTTTTATGTGTCTACAGCTACATTCACATAATGACGAAAAAAAATAGTATTGGTATGAAGACAAGGAAGATTTACACATAAAACTAAAATTAGACACATGTAGAAGAGTTGTGGTACATGCACTATATTTTTCACATTTCATTAGTTCATTTTATCATTTCTAAAGATTACAGAGATCACGACAGACTTCCGCTTTTTAAAGGATGATATTCAAGTTGATAATTACTCATTGTCCTCAATAATTGAAAAATCCACCTTACAAATAACAAAAAGCAAGTCAAAAATTCGTCCAGTAGCCTCGCAGATCAGCCTCTGAAAATAGGCGGGGCCTGTTTCCTACGTTATTTCTTATTGGCTGGGCAGCACGCGCGCAGGGTTGATTTGAAGGGGTGCAGAGAGAGAGCCCTGATCTATAAAGGCCTTCCAGTACCTGTCTTTCGCACAGTTTAACATCGTTGCTCTTCAGTATTGAAGCAACCGAAGAAATCCAGTTTAAGTTTAAAATTGTGCGTTTTGTGAAGTGCCATGGAAACAGCCGACGCTTTTCGTTATATCTATTTGTGCAGTGGCCAATCAAATGTTTCAAACTACTACCCCATATCATACGACAGCCTCTCCGAGGGGTACCACACTCCAAGTCCATCAGCAAGTTTAAAATCTTCCAGTCCTCCACCTCAAGAGCTACATTATACTTCATTAGTTAATGCTCCAGCTCAATTAGCTCCAGGCACATCTCTGGACAGTGGAGAGGATAGCCATGAAGAAGATGAGTCCGGAAGACGTCGATCAAAAACTAAAGTCAGTCCACTTGTCATGAGGAAGAGAAGATTAGCGGCAAATGCTAGAGAACGAAGAAGAATGCAGAATTTGAATCAAGCTTTTGATCGATTGAGAACATATCTGCCATCACTTGGAAACGATCGACAATTATCCAAATATGAAACTTTACAGATGGCCCAGACTTATATTACAGCACTTTATGATTTGTTGGGACCTGTGACAAGTCATCACCAATGAGTATTTTCAAGTTTTATATTAATGTTGCCATATTTTTGAAATCAGGTTTATGCTCAATTATTATTATCTTAAGACAGACGAAAGTAAATGAATATGTTTGTATTGTACATAATTGCCATCATTTGTTGAATATTTCTAAGCTGTAAATACAGTTATTATCTTTAAGTTGTATATTCCTAAGACATACCTTTCAGTATTTGAAAATGCCATAAATGAAGTGTCATTTAGTCTGTAAGTATTTATTCCGATGCCAAAATATATTGTAAGACCCCATAACGCTTATTTATAGATCAATAAATGAAGTAAATAATATTTTTGTTCTTTTTTTTAATGTGCAAAACGAAAAGGATAGTGAAATTTTCCCACAGGTTTCTGGTGAGTTGAATGGTAGTGGATCCAAAGGAGGAAGTTCGCCAATTTGCCGAAACTGAGTAAGGTAAGTTCCGGTATCGATCATTGAGATGGGAAGGTATCTATTGTCAATATTATTGGATGAAAGCAATGGATTATATTGAAAAATAGATTTATTTATACATGCTTGACTTTTTCTTAAAAAATATAACAATTAACAATTTCTTTTAATGTCTTAGTAATGTCCATGTCCTCCATATCCCCAGTGGGTGACTCCAACGTAGCTTTCACCACCATGTCCTGCATTTCCATATCCATATCCTCCAGCTCCTGCACCACTTTCATGACCATGTCCATAAATTTGAGGATGGTGGGCGTGGCCAATTCGTTTGACAACAGCATTGAAACCGTTGTGCTTGTCTGACGTGTATTCAACTACACGAATAGTTCCATCAGCTTCATGGAAGCTGTAACCTCCTTTAACTACATCCCCATCGCGGTGCTCCCATTGCTGTTTCTTATCACCAGTGTGGGGATCGTTTACTCCGTAAGAAAATTTGTAATGGGCTGGAGCCTATAAAATTAATCAGTTTTAACCCTTTATTTGCACGATATATCAATAAAAACATTGAGACTTCAAAGAATTCAAACTTTGAATTAAAAAATTCGAAGGATTTGTTGAAGCCGAGTTTTGGGTTTGAAATATTTTGAAAAAACATAAAATTCAACAATGGTAATGTATCAAAGCGAGGTTATTTGTAAAACAAGGCAATAATAGGTAATGATCAAGTCGGACTCACTGCATAGGAACTCAAATCAAGAAAGAAATTTGGCCTCAACTTGCAAAATTGTATGGTGAAGAATTAAGTCCCCTTTTTGAAGAAATTACCTCAAAATTGGATTTGAATTGTACATTTTAATTTAGAATTTTATGTAGGCTGTAATGTTGCAGTTAATGTAGAATAGAAAAAAACAGGGTTTGTAACCAAAGTACCGAAATTCAAAATTTCAACTGTGCAGAAAATATTGAAGATACTTCGGAAAATTAGAACATTTCCAGAAACTGACATCTGTATATATAGGAGCAAACGACCTGACTGAGGGACAGTGAACAGTAAGACAGTGAATTTAAGATATCTTAGGCTTCACATAATTCCACTTTCTTGTAAGTTTGAAAAGCAAGAGCAAGAATAATTCAATTTTCACTAGATATGATGCACTAAACGTAAATTTAGATTCCACATAATAATAACTTCAATGCTCAAAATTTTCGAAATAAGTTATGTTTGGGATAACTTATTCTTCTGGAATATACTTACATAATGCTCCTCTTCATGGCCGGCATAGTGTCCAGCATTACAGGAAGCAATGAAAAAACAAACGGACAACTAAAAATTAAAAAAAATTGAGTAATTAGAAAGAATTACATTTGGATGAGTATTTTACTTCTAATAATCAAGAAATATACTCACCACTACAAACTTCATTTTTAGGTATAGATAAATTATAATTCACTGATCACAAATCACAAATTACGAACAAATGACACTGTTTGATCGATATTGATTGCTTATATACTATTAATTCCCAAAAACTGCTAACACAACATATTAAGTAAGACTTTGTAAATTGATTACAATAAGTAAAAAGTAATTCAGTTTAACATTACCTTCAACTTATAGGAGAAATCAATTTGGATTTCTTACACCACTTATGAAATCAAAAGCGTATAAAAATATCAAATTCTCATCATAGTATTTCCTCGCATGATCTAAGAATTAATATTGTGTAGAAATTTTTAATTTTATAGACGCGATTTTGATTGAACACTTGCTATGTGCTAGCAAAAAGTAAATATTTGTAATTTACATAATATTCAATTGAAAAGTATTGCAATAGTTTGAATATATTATTATGTTATACAATTATTATTTACTTATAATAGCTGCAGGTATAAATAGGACAATAATTCTGATTTAGTTCCATATTGCGTTGAGAAACATTCCACATCAATGAGCTGCATGAGTCAATGTAGCTCATACTGTTTAAGAAACAATCATCAAAATTATTGAAAGCATTCGAGATGATTAAATTTAAAATTTAATTAGATTTATACAAAACTCTCTTGGTTAAACCACTGTAGCTTTAAATCACGCCCCTTCTATTGTTTGAACGTCCTTTAAACCATTTCTTAATTTCAACCACTGTAGATTTAAGCCACGCCTTCATATTCAGCATAATTAGTTTATAAGACTGCAAAATTCTACCGCTAATTTAAAATTTTTGTACTTCTGATGCATAATTGGCTGAAATACGTATTGAATGATTGAACTTTAATAAAATTAAAGCTTAACCAAGTGTTCCACTTTTTGTGAGCGTGGCAGTCAATGAAAGCCAAGATAAAAGTGTTCTCTTTTGAATTATATCAAGCTTTTGGTCTATATTCGAAACCTTCATCAGGACGCTAGAAAAACAAAGAACATAAGATTTATCGTATAACAGATAACATTATGAAATTCTGTAAAAATCGGTTGCGAGAATTTTATAGCTCAACATTCGTTGATATACGTCCTGATGTAGGATTCAAATGGAGATCGAGAGCTTGACATAATTTAAAAGAGAATTCTTCCTTTTTAGCCCCTAATATTGACTGCCACGCCTACAAAAAAAATATATATACATATAGTTTATAGAGTACTCGCGACTGTTGTAAATACTTAAAGGAACAAATTAACGCAGGTTAAACCGCCAAAAAAATTTTTTTGTGAGTTGTCTCGAGTAAAAAACGCTTGTTTGGATTAATTGAGCTTTCGGTCTTTGATTAAACCCATTCTCGGGACTCCAAAAATTCATGAAAGAGTTGTCATTCATATCAATTTTCTGAAAACAATTTTGAAAAATATTCTTGCTTAAGGTAGTTGTCGTGCTATAGCCATAGTATCAAAATATTCCAAATTTTTGTACACTTATAAACAATATTATTATACAATTATCCTTGAAATTTGAAGTCGATTGACCATCTCAAACTTGAGATAAACGTAATTAAAATTGAAAATTTCAACATGGATGGCAATGGAGAGAATACATTTTAGGCTGTAATTATATCAGTTTTGATTTTTAATGAAAAAACTCACAGTCAGATTCTTTTAAAAAACTAGCCATGAATTGGTGAATATGTTCTGCGTATTTGGAAATAAAATGAAAATTATTGACCATCTCATTGTTCAGATATGAGAACGCAAAGTTGAACATTTTATATATAAAATACGTGCCGACACGTTGAACAGAAATGCTTGGCAACACTGTACGTCACTCTATACATCGCAGTATACTATTCGAATTACAAATTCAAAGGAAAAGAGATGAAAATGAATAGTTAATAATGGTTTCAATAGAACAATATTATTTATGATGGATAAAATATATAATATATTTGGTGACATGAAAAATTATATCAATATAATTTTTATGTTGAATATCAAATAAAGAAAGTACATAAAAGTAAAAAAAAAAGTATTATTAACTCAAATATATGAGTATTAATAATAACAGATAAAAATAATATGGTATGAACTTACATATAAAATTGCACTCAATCACATTAATTCTGTGGCTTGAAAAAAAAAAATTGCGTGATAATACGTTTATTTTTGTAGCTTGTCATCTTTTTACTCTGTTGAAATTTGGACAAGTCCTTGCTCTCCTTCCTCATCGTAATCTAAAACTTTTCGTTCAATAAATTTACCTTTATATCACAATATTTCGAACATTTTTCTATATTGAGATGACAGCTAAGCACAATGTTGCCAAGTTATTTTTCCGGCAAGTACCCGTGAATGTTTACTATAATGTACGAGTATGAGATACACTCCCTGACAAAAAATTCAGTCATCCACTAGATTTATTCTAAATTTCTTAGTCTTTACTTATCAGCATTATCATAAAAATCAATATACTGAACTATCTGTGTTATGAACAAGTTCTGAAGGGAATTACAAGCATCTATATATTAGTTTGCAGGGCACTTTTTGTAGATATGCTAGACTTCACTTTTTGACAATGATGTACTACGACAACAGTTTTAAATCCAGTGAGATTCCAAAAATATATAAAATATTGTCACAGATCAACGTTATTTGAACAGAATATGGAAATACATATTCAAAAGTTCATACAATTTGTATTCAAAAAACAAAATTTAGTCACAAATGTTGAACCAAAACAGAATCGTTTCAAACAGCCATGTTTTTCAAAATTGTTATGAAATAATTGTTATTGATGACAACTTTTTTAATAATTCTTAGAGTCCTGAGGATGGTTTTAATCAATGACCGAAAGCTTGACTAATCTAATAGAGCGTTTTTTAATTCTGATTTAGTTCCATATTGCGTTGAGAAACATTCCGCATCACCAAAATTAATTGAAGCATTAAGGTGTCTGAGAAAATCTATAAAAATAATTATTACACCCCGTGTTACAATTCTCCTAATATGGAAGAGACATCTATGTATTTAGACTATTTGGTCAAGAATAAGTATCAGCATTCAAAGCACTAGACCCACTATTCTTCTGATTTGCTTCTGGCAACACAAGCAAAAACAATTATTTTTGCATCTTCTTCGTCTTCATCTTCTTCGTCTTCATCTTCTTCATCATCAACTTTACTTTTCTTAAAACACGCTTTTTTACATTCTTTTTCTTTCTACTGGCTTCTAAGACAGCATTTCTATCCTTGGTAAGTTTGTCAGTGAGCACAGTAGATTTGATATTGTATCTATAAGGTTTTTTTTCTTATTTGGCGAGACTACTCTAGAAGTATTGGCTGTAAATGTGGGACTCTTTGGCGTTATATCTCAGAACAGATTAACTGCTGGAAGGTGTCATGTCCTGATCTGTAGACAAACTTGAAAAGGGGTTTTTACTTCTATATTAAATTCTCTGATAGCAATGTCATCGTTTTCAATAAAACCAATAGTTGGGTATGGAGTGACGATTCTTTTTTCTGGGCTTGCCTCAATTTCTGGATTGGGCAAAATACCATCAGTGACTTGACTAGGCATTAAATAATGAATTCCTCAAAGACCAGTTCATAAGTTTCAACACTTAGTCTTTCGTTCATATTTATTTGGCATTCTGAGGCAAATAAATAACAATTCAGCATGCAACATTACTTCACAAGACAGTGGAAGAAACTTGCCAGAAAAATGAACAAAAATCACGTTAGGAGACTTGAAAAATTTGGTAGGAGAATAAAGCAAACTAGCTTTAAGAGAAATGTTATAATTTGGAAAACACGACGACGACGTTTCGGCCATTGTTTCTAGCCATTTTCAAGTCTACAAGATTATACACGTCGTCGTCGTGTTTTCCAAATTATAACGTTTTTCTTAAAGCCAGTTTCCTTTATTCTCCTACCAAATTAACTTACTATCGGCTTTTTGAATTCCACAACATAAGAGACTTGAAAAACTAAAGCATTTGAGAAAAAATAACAATGTAAACATAATACGTAACGATTTATAAGCAATGAAATCGATTTTTGGAATATGAAATGATTTAATATTACAAGTTCTTAATATAATTCCACATGCACTTATGCATGTGTGACTCCACGCCCTGAATAAGTAAATTCATAACTAATGAAAGTGGAAAAGTAATTTATCAGAGGAAGTAAATTGAAAAAAACCTTGCTTAGCTGTTCAAACTATTGCTCAGCTGCAGTTACTCCATGGCTTTCAATTCGTAGAGACCATGATCACGTATTATGTTAGTTTTTCTTATGCTAAACTATTGTTTTTGTACTAAATTTCGTTGTTGTTTTTGTGCAATTGCTTTTTTGTTGATTTTTGGATGTGAAAGTGAACTAAATGTAAACAAACTAGAAGATTAATTAGTGAATGGTGCTATAAATACAAAATGTTTTTAATAATATGTTATTTAGTTTCGGGAGGGTATTTATTAAATTTGAGTTGATTTCTAATCACTTAATTGAGCTTGCAAAAAATTTAAGATCGTTAGAAAATTTGTTGCAGTTTTTTCTTATTGTTTTCAAGTTGATTTTTAATGGATTAGAGTATTATAATAATCAGAGATGGAATATAATTTTGAAAATATTTTAATTATACAAGTGTTTTTTTGGTGCGCAAGTAAGCGTGTAACTTTCCAACCAATTGCATTGCAGTTGCACTTTCAAATGTTTTTATGAATTTGCATTCTTTGATTAACCTTGCGAAAATACACATAAATATCGTTTTCGTTCGCATTTTCTGTTTTATTCTCAACTACGTAAGAAGCAGATTGTTCTAGATTTGAGATTTTTACACCAATCAGTCACGTGATTCCTCTATTCATAGATGTCATGACCAACAAAAAGCAATTGTCCGTTTTACAGATTAACATTGCATATAATTGTGAAAGGCGTTTCTTGTAGACTATATAATATTTTTCTGTGTTCAGAGCGGGTTTCTAATCTTAACAGTCAGTTGGTTTGAAGTTAGCTGCCAATATTTGTTGAAAGAATACGCACCAAGCCATGGCAAATATGTAAGTAATTGTTTGATTATTTCTACATGAATTGGTTTGTAAATGAATGTGAATTATTAGAGAAGCATACTTTAATTTGAATTTCAAATTCAAAATTGCAATGCTAATTGAAAAGTTTGTATTGTTATAAATAATTATTCGATTTCACTTTTATAAATTGATTTCAGTTATGCAAGTTTAGAAGAAGTATTTGCAAATTGATACCATAAATATTACCGTAGTAGAAATATTAGAAAAAATATTTGGGAGAAATTGTTTTCCAAAGATTAGTGGAGTAACGATATAAGTTGTTCTATATTTTTGTAAAACATTTCAAATGAAATATTCTTGCACTGAAATTTGCAGGAGTCCTATTCCTTCGCATACGGTGTCAGCGATCCAAAATCCGGAGACCATAACCACCAATGGGAGCGCATGGACAACGGTGCAGTGCAAGGCGAATATGGTCTAATAGAACCAGATGGGTTGATGCGATTAGTTAAATACACCGCTGGACCTGAAGACGGATTTAAAGCTACAGTCACCAAGTTTCCTGTAAAATTGGCTCCACTAGAATACTCACCGGGGAAAGCATTGTACGATAACAGTGGGTAAATATACTTCCCAACACATATTTCGCACGAATCCGATATATTCCATACATCTGGTATTATTTACATATTTCAGTACAAGATATGCACCTGCAATCATTTCCGCTTTAAACCAGGAAGGCATATCCGGAAACGTACAACCAGAATTAATATATAATATAAATGAGAAAAAAGTAAACCAAGAACAAATCAACACCAATTATGTAAATCAAGAAAGTAAACAGCATATCATAGTTTCAAGAGCAACTGCTAACAACACACAAATCCGACAAAATAAACATCAGAATCTGAAGCAAAAACATGTTGTCAAAAAAGAAATTGAAGATGGGACGCCGACTAATCCTGGCTTGGATTACATAACAAATTTTAACTTGAACCCAATAAGTATTGATCAATTAAACATTCCAGAAAATGAGAAAAGAATCTTGCACGGATTATCACTTCAAGAACAACAAACAAGAACCCCCCAATTGCATCTAAATTCTCCAAAACCCTTTGCCTTACATAATATACAACTGGGTCCTTATATTCATCCAGCTTTAATTCAATTTCCAAATCAAAACCCTCAAATTATACGAAATATACCAACCAGTATTCAAGATGTACAAGCCCAGCAAGAAGACGAAACTAATTATGGAGAAAAAAGATTGGAGCAAGCTTTATCATCCATTCACAATCATCCTGATATAAGAACAAGAATAGAAAAAATTAATAATCGGTATAACCCACAGGTTCAACCAATAGTTGTTGAAGAACAACCTAGAGTTTTGAATCAACACACTTCTCAAAATAATCGTCAACAAATTCATAATAATCAAAATTTAGCCCGTCAAAATAATTACCCAATTATTTTAGTCGACCCGGTAGGAAAATTAGGCCTTCCTTTCTATCCTTCCGCTGATAACATCCGTCACCCTCCTCAGGAAGAATATAACTACGAAGGAATACCAGAATACAACCCAAGTTCAGAAGGAAAACGCTACAATAATGAAAACCAAACTGCTGAACAGAAAATGCAAGAAAGACAGTATCTTTTAGGACAACGTCCAGGTTTATTTGCTCCTCCACCAGGATACACCCGCGAAACAATCTGGCAAGCAGGAGATCCAACAGCTGACATTGAAGTGGAGGTTTTGACTAGACAGCTTAATGAAACTTGTGCTTATATTCAATGGAATGATACAACTCCTGGAAATGAAGACGGAAGGCCCAATATTTGGCAGGCGGGGGATTATAGCGCACAGCTTCAAGAAGAAGAGCTTATCAGAAGTGCCAACATCACTTGCGAAAATTACACGGCCGATGCTTTAGCAAATTTCAGTTCAGGGTACACTATAATTGATTATTGTTACCAATGCATTAAAAATGACGGTTCATATTATGTTATTGACGAAAATGGTAATAAAATAGTTCCAAGTTATCTACCTAATAATTATGGATCAAACAATGAACAAACGAAATCAACACAAGTACAACTGCCTAATATTGAACAACAAAATAGACATAATATTCAACAACAAGTAGAATTGGCTCAATATGGGCCAGATGTTCTACAACATCAATCATTTCCTCAATTAGAGCAACCAATTCAGGAGAATTATGAGACTAGCGTTGAAAGATTTGGAAACCAAAATATTTACGACGATTCGCAAGGAAATTTTGGACGGAAAACAGGACCACGACAAGGGACAGTCTATCCCAACTTGGGTTACAGAAATGATCCGCAAAGTTCACATTATGGATTGAACAGGAGACGAAATACCAACAGGCGGAGTCACCAAACAGCTAATAGCAGAAAAAATGTATAGGTACTTCTTGAACAAGTTTAATTTAACTTAATTTAGGAGCTATCTCTGAATAATAAATGAATTGTTTGTAATTTTAGGAAAATATATCACAAGAATCAAAATACAGAGTATACAAATACTAATCATGCAAAATAAGAGGGTGTGGCTTGAATCTATAGTGAAGAGATAGTACAAAAGACGGTCAAACAATAAAGGAAGCGTGGTTTTAAGCTATGATAGTTCAACAATGGGAGTTTTGTATGAAACTAATTGCTCGTTCATCAATTTTTCTGGCTTTTACAGCTTCTTGAATTTGCAATGATCCGAGAAAATAATTTTGAAATTTAATTTGATTTTGATTGAATCTTGGATTATTGGAATTATTCATAAAAAACTTCCTTGGTTAAACCACTGTAGCTTTAAACCACGCCCCTTATATTGTCTCAACTTCCCTTGTAACATTTCTTAATTCAAACCACTATAGATTTAGGCCACACCCTCTTATTCAGCATAATTGGTTTATAAGACTGCAAAATTTTACTGTTCATTTAGAATTTTTGTAATTCTGATGCATAATTGGCCGAAATACGTATTGAATAAATAACCTTTAATAAATTTAGAGCTTAACCAAGTATTTTGTGGGCGTGACAGTCAATGAAAGCCAGAATAAAAGTGTTCTCTTTTGAATTATATCAAGTTTTTGTTCTATACTTGAAACCTTCATCAGGACGCTAGGAAAACGAGGAACTTTACATTTATCGTAAAACAAATAACATTATGAAATTTTTTAAAAATCGTTTGCGTGAATTTTATAGCTCAACATTCGTTGATATGCGTCCTGATGAAGGATTCAAACGAAAATCGAGAGCTTGACATAATTTAAAAGAGAACTCTTTTTTTTTGTCCCCTTATATTGACTGCCACGCCTACAGAAAAAAATATATATACATATAGTTTGTAGAGTACTCGCGACTGTTGCGAATAATTGAAGGAACAAATTAACGCTGGTTAAACAATCAAAAATTCCTTCTTTGTGAGTTGTCTCAAGTAAAAAACGCTTGCTTAGATTAGTTAAGCTTTTGGTCTTTGATTAAACTCATTCTCAGGACTCTAAAAATTTATGAAAAAGTTGTCATCCATAACAATTTTCTGAAAACAATTTTGAAAAACATTTTTTACTTACATCCAGTGAGATTCCAAAAATATCATCACAGATCAACATTATTTAAACAGAATATGGAAATACATGTCAAAAAGTTCATACAATTTGTTTTCAGAAAGCAGAATTCAGTCACAAATATTGAACCAAAACGAAATCGTTTCAAACAGCAATTTTTTCAAAATTGTTATCAAAAAATTGTTATTGATGACAACCTTTTTAGGAACTTTTAGAGTCCTGAGGATGGTTTCAATCAATGGCCGAAAGCTTGACTAATCTAAAAGAGCGTTTTTTACTGGAGCCCACTCACCAAAAAATATATAAATACATACATATATAATATCAAACACTTGATTGTGATTATGTCATTCATGTAAAATAAAATTGTGTGCAAGTTACCAATTAATTAAGGTACTTAATTTAAATAAAATATTGTTATTTTAATTGGCTCGACCTTGATATCTCCTGTCCTTTATTTGATAGTTGGTTACACTTTCATTTGCCATTAAGCAATAAGTTTGATTTGCAACAAGAGTGTAAATCTGCATTTACATCATCTGTTCAGTCATTTCAAAAGTATTAAAAGAAAAAGTCAGCAACCTGTTTTTCTATGAGTTAGGAATTTGATTGGAGTTGTGTAACATAGCAAATGGACGGACAGAAAATCTGAGGACATATTGCATTAATAATAGAGTAATATAAATTAAATATATTTTGTCAAAGAAATTACTAAGCATTGCTAATGAACTGTCGATATCCAGTTGGTGGGAAAATAGTTTTTGAATTATAAATATTGGAAAAATAATAAATTTTGGCAGTCAGATGACCTTGGATATCGTATCATGATTTATATTGATATAACATGTATACACTGTGCATGTGTGTGTTTGCGATACAACAAATGTTAAGTTTCTTCATGGAGAGATTGAAGAACGGAGCCCTAATAATTCGTATAAATGTTGTTCGGCAACAGTTACACTTTTCTATGCTCAAATTACTAACCGGATATGTTGAAATTCCATTTGAATCACTAGTAATGAATAATTCAAAACTAGGTTAAGCAAACATAACAAAATCAGAAAAATTCAACATATAATCATCGTAGTAAACGGTTTTAAATGTCTTTATAACTAGTCCAGCCCTTCGAAAATGGCACTTTAATGAATTAGAATAGAAATTATAGTAGATTTATCTAAAGTTGTAGTTTCCACACTATTTTGATGAAGTAATAACGGCTTTAAAATGATAATAACACCCGAAGCATATCAAAATAAAGGGGTGTTTACATAAAAGGATTGGACGTTAATCGTTAACAGAGATGTCCGGTTTAATTATCAGCCCCTTAAAATTCAAGTCCCCTCATAATCTTAAATCTTACCCTTGATACCATTTAACATTTTTTATGCGACCAATGATGATGATTATCTACGTTTAACAAAAATATTTCTGGAAATGTTATTCGAACGTTCAAGGAAACTAATGATATATAATTTTGTTGGATTTGATCAAGCAAGATAAAAATTGAGCTTTCGAAAATAAAATCAAATATTTGTAACAATTATTTCGATTAATTAAAAGTGAAATTTGAAATTGAACCGTTGAAATTTTTTGCTCTTCAAAACATAATTGTTACATAGAACTAACTCAGGAAAATCAACTTCATAAAAAATCTTAAACACGACTTTTTGATCATTAATCTCAAAGACTAGACTTTAGAACGACAAGAAGTGGCTGAAAAATTATAAAATAATTCATCATGTGGTCCTATCAAGAATTTCGCTAATTATGTCTTTATTAGCGGAAGGCCGAGTGTGGAACGAAACGGTAACGGTATATAACTGGTTCGGGGACAACTTTGACCACCCACAGCGGCCTTGAGACATCAACCCCTAGCGAGAAGAACATAGACATCAAAAATCTGGATAAGTTCAAAATAAACTCACTGATATTTTTGAAATTTGTCGTAATTGTTGGGTTTCTATATTTTTATATACAGATATAGAATAGAATTTGATTATGGACGGTAATATTTTGGTATTTTTGTTTGGAAATGGATATTGGACAAGATATTCCAAATAATCACTGCAAATTAAAGACTGAATAGAAAAAATATTTTATATAGAACATTTGGTACTATTTCTAGGTTTTTTTCTGAAGTCCACTTTTGAATGCTCTGTGGTTGATCATCCCTAAAGAGAATAAGAATTTTTGATGGCAACATTAGAACCGGATACTTGAGAAAAGGTTTGATTGCATCCCTTCGTTAAATTTTTAATGATATTTTTATGAAAATCACCTATTTTGTTCATTTGCATTTTATTATAGGATGTTCTATATAAACACAGATGTTCAGCACTAATTGAGAGAGCAAATTAACCATTTGCTGAACAACGAATTGGAATATCAATATAAATTGAAAAAAATAAAAATTTTCTAGGACAAAATGAAATTCGATTTTGATCATTAGGTAAATCAATTTGAGGTGATTTTCTCATGCCACATTAGTAGAGCCCAATGACACAGTAACGTAATAAAGGAAATGCCTAGGGAGACGTTAAGTATTCTAAAGAATTAATCTCAGGCCCTTTATTATTTTTCAGATTTTGGAGCCATGGTGAATTTGTTATTTCCGGCATAAATTGATATTATTCTCCCTCCAGCAGAAGTTAAAAAATAATATTAATTATAGAATTTCCTAAAAGTGATCTTGGAACACTAATCTATTCTGTGGAAGCTACAGAATTTGACTAAGTTTGAATATTCAGCATGGTTATAAAAAAATTAATGGGGTTAATTTTTCTCCAAGGGCGAAGGCTACCAACTAAAGAGGTAAGTTAATACCTTGTATTAGAAAGCCATAAATCTGAAAGTTGAACACGTCTTTCCTCCTAAAAATTATTAAGAATATCTCATTTACTAACGAGGCATCATAAAGATTAAAAATGTTTTTAGTGATCCATATTAATTTACTGGACCACCACGGTTAGAATGTCTGCTGAAATTTTTTCAATTCTTCTAGCATTTGAAAGATTGATGCCGATACAAGCCATTATTAAAAATGAGGTCCAACAGCAAAGGTGATAAGGGGTTATATATTTGAATAAAACTGCTTTGTTAATGTTGTACCTTTTAAAAAAGGCGTGAATAGTTTTTTTGTTCAATAATTTTTTCATAATGATTCGACAATATGATATCTATAATTAGACAGTATGTTCCCGGATTGAGACAACAGAAATGAAAGGAGAATAAAAAAACTGTTCTCATTGTATGTTGCGTTTTTAACAAAGGCAAGCAAAAATACTACTACCATTTAGAAAAATATTGACAAAGCATTACACGAGAAACTGAAAAAACAGAAGAGAAGAATCTAGAACGAGAACAAGAAAGTGTAAAGGAATTATATAAAAAAAAGATTAGACGAAAAACTAGAAAACATCGACCAGAATGGTAGAGATCTAAATGATACAGACAAACACTACGATTTTATAAAAAGTTGTATACATTCGGCAGCAAAAGAAACATTATAATTATATACAAAAACAAATGAAAAATCGAAACCGTACTGGTGGAACAAGTCTATAAAAGATTTTAAAAAAATGTCTGAAATATCTGGACGATAAAAATAACACTGACAAGATAAGTTATAGACAAGCACAATAAAAATTGAGAAGAAGTATATGTTTCAAAAAGAGTCTACTCACAAATAAACACATATTTGGTAGGAACCAGAATCTTAGATAGATGCAGATTCATTAAAAGTATCAATAATATCACAGGAATTAAAAAAGTACTTTAAATGTCTTCTAACAGAAAACAGACAAAAATTCAAAGAAGAAAATGGAAATGAAAATGATGAATAAGATATATTATCAACGGGATCTCCAATGAGAATAAACACCGAAGAAGTGAAAAATGGAACTGAATTGTTATTCCAACATTCAAAAATATTATTTTAAAACTGAATAAATTAATCGAGGGTATCAGAAAAATTAAAGACATCACACATGTTCATTATATATAGAAAAGAGGACAAAGGAAAATTACAAAGGATTATTGGTTACCAACAGTATTAGCAGAATATACGGGAAAATACTGAAGAGCAGAATAATAATTGAGTACAGAGTGACGTTGTTTTTGCTTAGTATTTCTTCTATACTTTTTTCCATATTTTTGAGGTATTCCTCTCCAATTCTTGTTGGATACTCTGGCATTCCGCACCCTTTTTGTTTGACTATCCTCTGCCATTCTTATTAAATGTCAATACCATGCTAGTTGTTTGAACACGTTCTGTTTGTGAAGTTGTAACTTTTTCTACTTTTCTTGAATATTTCTGCTACTTGTATCTTGCTCTTTGTTTTTTAATTCCTTGTCCATGTTTCGCTCCGTATATTAATATTGATCTATAAATTGATTTATATAGTATCATTTTTGTTATCTTTGATACTTGCCTGGTACTCAAAATGATTTTATTTAATGCGTGATAACTTCTATTAGCTGCAAGTATTCCGTTATTTATCTCGTTCTCTATTTACCTCTGCTGTTCAGCGTCGAACCTGAATATGTGAATGCTTCTATTTGTTCCATTTCTCTCCCATTTATTCTTATTTCTATTATTGTGTTTTCTCTTGGAATTACTATGATTTTTGTTCTCCCACATTTATAGTAATGTTATGTTTGCTAAATTCCTCTTTCTATATATTATTGTTGTGCTGTAAATCTTCTTCATTTTAGCAAGTATTGCGAGATTATCTGCAAAGGCGCATTCTGAGATAGTCGTCCTTATTAGATTGTGGTATTTTATGTATACTCTCTTTATTCCATTCTTAACCTCCTTTATAATACTAACCAAAAAAATGTTCAAAAGTAATAGGTTGATTGCTTCTCTTTGTCTTAGCCCTTGCGAGGTTGTGAATTCCTTCGAGCACTCGTTTCCTGTTCATATATAGTTGGATGTTGTTTTTTATACATTGATTTCACTAACTGTTTACTCAAATTGTTTTCTTCCACTATTTTTCACATCTTTTTACGCGGTCTATAAATGCTATGGATAATTTCCTTTATTAATTTTTTGATCTGTTGTTCGTCTTAGTTCATTTTCTAATATTGCTTCACATAACTTAGCCGCAATGCAAAGCAGTAATATACCTCTGTAATTATTACAGTCTCTACTGTACATTAATTTTAACTAGTGATAGAACCCATCAAGCATAACAATTTTTCTTAATGAATTTTTCTTGAATTCTAATCTTTTTTTAGCATTTTTTAACCCCTATAATTCAACTAGTCGTTCAAGTGCATAATTATCGGATCCAAAAGCAGTTGCAACCCTGGTTACAACGAAACAATTGATTTCGACATATGTGAGCTATCAATTCCTTCAAATAAATTTTGGAAAAAATCGTCTAATTATTATTGTCACAAAAGTTAAAACTTGTGAATATGTCAAGCGCTTCTATCTGCTTTTTCGCAGGCAGTGTAGAATTAGCTCGGCGAATTCAATTGGAACGACTTCCGAATTGTCATTTTTCACTAAAAATTGAATTATTGTAGTTATGCTCGTGTATTTAATGTCAAAATATTGTGCACTTATACATTATGATGGGAATACTGCGAGATATTGAGAACTTATCGTTTACCTGGAACATAAAACACCAAATGAAATAAATAAAATACATTAATTTATAAATGAAACAGATATGAATTAGTTTTTTCTCATATTATTACAAACTTCACACTCAGATCGTTTCAATGAAGTATGCCTCGTAAATTGATCTGTTGAACAAATAGAGTATTGTATCTCATATTTTAGAAAATATTTAAAATCAATTACCAAATTTAGTTTGATATATTTATAAATTATATTTTCTGTTGTTCAAGAAAAGAACTTATGTGCCAATATTTTCAATTGAATTATTCATTAAATTATTATTTTAGAGCTGCAGTTCATTTAATATTACACCGTTTTCTTTGAATAAATCGTTGAATGATTTTCTCTTTATGTTCGAGAGCCAACAATAATGGAATAAGTTGAGAGCAGCAACTACTTTTTGAGTTGATCGTAGATGGCAGCACAATCTGACCCATATTCTAACTGTATTTATGGCTGTATTCAGACTATTTAAATCAGCTGATTCAAGTGCAATGAACTTGTGCAGACAATCTAATGCTCAAGAAATGTACCAACTATTTGAAAGTATACGTGAAATTCCTACATAGAAATGAAATTACAAATGATGTAAACTAAGATTAAGCAATAAAAGACAGAATACACAAGTGAGAGAAGCATTTTTGAACGGAATACTGCGGGAAAGTCACGAAAAGGAAAAGCTCGGAATGAACGATGTAGAAAAATTGTGAAATACGAACAAAACATAACATATATCTGATATATATTGATAATGGAATAATTACGCCCAATTACGTACTGGAATTGAATTCATAAATTATTATGCTATGAGATAATTATTAATTTGTCCATATTTATTTTCGAATGGATGATCCATATTTCAATGGGTAGTATTCAGGGGTAATATAAATTATTATGATAGAAAAACTCCGGCTAACGAACAAAAGTACCAGGACAATAGCTCCGTAATTGATGTTTTGTACAGCATATGTGAAGGTCTGCATACGTAAAATGTTTGCATTTGTCATTAGCTACAGTCAATTGTTACTGAATTTGAACAGTATAGTTGTTTACTCAAGTTATTATTTTTCATTTTTATGTTTGAGCACGAGTCATGTTTCTTGCATTGTTTACAATAATTGTATTTTTGCCTCATCTAGTGAGCATATTCTACAAAAATAAGAACAGAAAAACAAATACTCATAATGTGTTGAAGTAAATGCAAAAAAATTCAACACATATTGCCTTAAGGGTTCACGTACTAAATAAGCAAGTGTATTTAGAGCTAAAGTTTGTTTCTCCCCAGGGGTAACTAGAATTTGTGGCATTCACTTTTGTCTGTGCTCGCTGGCTCACTTAGTAATGCAAATATTTGAAATCTTTTTGCTGGGGGAGATGTGCACCAAATAATATTTTTCGATATTTTAAATGTACCTCCTTTCAACATTTGGCTGCCAGAATTGTAGTTATTACCAGTTTGGTTATTACTTGTCGGTCAGCGGTGCCATAGGCTGCTTGTTACCGCAGTTTTTGGTTTGCTTCTTGTTTACAAATAATTGGACACCATTGTTTTAGGGGAAATGATTATTCTAATTGGTAATTCCAAAATAAAAAGTCTGGAATTTTTGGACGCTAATCAACTGCAAGCATAAAATGCGCCACATTAATATCACCCTGGATAGTCATTTTGTATTTTCCAATTTGTGTCAAAGCAAAAACAAACACTCCTCTCCCAAAATGATTAATAACTATTCTGAATTCAATTCGTCAATGCAAAAACCGCATATCCAGCTGAGTCATTGCTTGTCAGTGGTCGGTAATTTACTTAACCATTTTACCGACAAGGCTTTGAAAAACAAAGGGGTGGCCGCAAACAGACGGCAATAGCATGCGATTTGGAAGCAGCCACAATTTAGAAATAGGCAATTTTCGGACATAATAGCGCACAGCATCAATGATTGGAGTTTCAGCAAATAAGGGTTTAAATACAGGGAAAAGTAAACAAACTCAAATCGACCAATTTAATGATTGACGGGGATAAATACGGAAGAGAATCACGCACTGCTAAGGGATGCAATTTTTTACTGTCATCTAAATTCGATCCCCTAACGGTAAGCAATATTGACCAATTTATTTCAATCAATTTCTAAAAACTTTTTTGTATTGACAATTAGGGATAGAGGCTCAAAATTTTGGATGCACATTGTCAAATGGATTCCAGTAGGTGAATCTGTCAGATATAATTTGGAGAAATAGGAAATACTTTCGAAGAGTTCAGTTACCTACTTCACAAATTTGGAGGGACATGAAACCCTTAGGCAAATATTTAGTGGAAGTGGCAAGCAACCGTTTTCGTTTCTTCGAATTCTCTTAGACCAATGGTTGGTAGAATGGAAAGAGCACACCTCGCTAGTTGACGCTGTCAAATTTATTGAATTAAAATTAACCATTCATTATGAAACTAGAAAAATTTCCATGTGTACTTCTGCCCTTTTAGAATAGGGGCAAGGTTGCGAACATTTTTACTTCAACCAACATATCGCAATTAACAAACGTTTTACATCTATGAACTGTATTAGTCAATGTAACTCAATCCATACTGTTCAAGAAACAATCATCAAAATTATGAAAGTATTAAGGCACTAGACTAATTTATTTTTTGATTTGCTACTGGCAAAGCTCAAGGCAACACTAGCAAAAACAATTATTTTCTGCATCTTCTTCGTCGTCATTCTCTTTATCATTACCTTTACTTTTTTTATCAATCTTCTTGATTATTTTTTCAGGTTTCTTTTTTTTCTCGCTGAAAACACGAGTTTGACATTGTTCATCTTTCTACTGGCTTCTATGGCAGCAATTTATCCTTGGTAGGTGTGTTAGTAAGCACAGCAGATTTAATATTGCGTCTATTAGGTCTTTTTTTTTCCTGGCGGAGCTTTTGGTAACGGCTCAAGTGATTCTGGTGAGATCACATTAGAAGTAATGACAAGAGGACTACGATCTGTAGAGGTGGAGGCAACGGGTTCTTCGGCATTATAGCTCAGAGTAGATGGACTGCTGGAAGATGTCATATTCTAATCTGTAGACATACTTGAAAAGGGGTTTTCTGCTTCTATTAAATTCTCTGACAGCAATGTCATCGTTTTCAACAATACCAATAGTTGGATCTGAGGTAAGGATTCTTTTTTCTGGGCCTAGGCAAAATACTGTGACGTGCGAGAGTGGGAGAAGCTCGTAAAGACGACGTAGTATGGGGAGGGGCTTCTTGTCCTTGCTTACGCCGCGCCGCGTCGCAGCGCATTACCCCTCCCAATAGAAGCCTCTAATGATAATCTAGAAATGAAAAAGTCGAGAAATAGGAACATTCGAGAAAGCAATATTTCTCTATATAAGGCCAAGCAAAAGACGTGAGGACAGTACAGTAGTAAGAGTTGTACTGGTGAAATAAATATCGAACAGTAAAGGGGACAGTGTATATAAATAGTGAAATATAAATATCTGTGGCCTTTTTAAAATAAGAATCAAGTGACGAATAAATGAATATAGTGTTATTAGTGACATAAGGAGAATAAAGCTTTTATTTCATTTGGATTATTAAATAGTGACTTTCATTTAATTACAAATTGGATTTCGTCAAGCAATAAACATTACAATACGATTAGTAATAGTTTGACATGATATAGTAACTTACTCAAATGCCCGTTCATAAGTTTAGCCATACCTCTATAAGTCTTTCGTTCATATTTATTCAGGGGGGATCAGTCCTCATAGCCTTGTTCTAAATTTTCTGACATATTTCTTTCCATGTCCTCCTATCTCCTGTTTTTTTGTTCCATTTCTTCATTCCTACTTTACTAAGGCCTGCTTTTACTTCTTGAAGTCATTCAGTCTGCCTCTTCTTTTTTTTACGCCTGGTTCCTACTATAGAATTGCCCTTACAGTGTCTTCTTCTCTTTTTCTCCATATGTCCTAACCATTTTATCCTCTGTTGTTTTATTTTCCTTACTATATCTTCTCCTTGCAATTCTTGTTAAATTTCATGCTTCATTAGTATTCTGTATTCCTTTTTGTCGTTTTTACTGGTCCTAAAATAGTTCTCACTATTTTTCTTTCTACTATTCGCTAATCTTCTTTATCTATTTTTTTTTATTGTCATTGTTTCTATAGTGTACATTATCATTGATCTGATTATCTTTTTATATACTTCTATTTTTGTTTCCTTTTTTGTTTTCATCCTTCAGTGATTTTCTGATAATAATTCTGCCGCTTTGTGTATGAACTTAGTTTTTATGACTTCAGAGAAATATGTTCTTTGAATGGGACTTGAAACAATGTCAGCTAAAGAAATCACTACGTGATTTTGGATTCTGTACTATTACCATTACAATACATAGATTAATCTGTGTTTTAGGACTGTGCCGGTCCTCGATACCTATATTACCACTATTACCAAGAGCTATCCCTTTGTGTAATACAAAAAAATTGTTTAAATTCTAACTTACAAAGTTATTGTAAGCAATATGAAGATTGTTTGATGGACCGAACCACTGATTATTCCTGGAGCTGGAGAGGAACAGCAAGTCTTCTTACTTCTTGTGATTCTTCTGCTACTAGATCTCCAAGGAAAATTGATTTCTTCGTTCGGTCTCCGTTTCTTGTTGTTTCCACAGTTCGTTCTGGACGGTTTGTTTCAAATTATTTTTTTTGGTTGATATTTTATTAGTAAATCAGAGCAAAGTAATAAAATTCACCACACAATTACTCTTTGCGTTTCTCTGATCCTACCGACTGCGCCAATTGAATATTATAACCCAAAATATTTGAATTTTTTTTATTTTATTTCACACGTGGTCACAATGTGCTAATATAGAAGAATACTTGAACAATTAACAATTTTTCTAGGATTCAGGGGTATCCGTGTAGCTCATTTCCTCTATATTTTATTGGTTCTATGGTTATTATATCTTTCTTTTCTGCTGGTTCTTCTTATACTTCTTCTTCCGCAATTTTATCTTGTGTTGTAGTGTTCACGTTTTGTTGTGGTTCTGTAAGTAGGTTTTTAAAGTGATCTACCCATGTTCTCTCATATCGCTCATCGTTTTCTGTTTTTCTGCCCATTGTGTCTTTTATACAGTAAACTTTCAGTTTGTATGTTCTTTTTTGTTTATTTATTTTTTTATAGAATTGTTTTGAGTTTCTGTTCACACTTTTCTTCTCAATATCGTCTCTCCAATCTCTCTTGTTGTCTCTTGGAATTTTACTGCATTCTTTTCTTACTTTTTTGCAATCTTTTCTGTCTTCTTTGCTATTTGCATCCATCCACTTCAGCCTTGCATTTTTTTTTGATACTACTTCTTGACATTCTTTGTTGTACCATGTTTTTTTAATTTTCTTATTTTTCTTCTATATATTTTTTTGCAGCTTGGTTTATACAGTTTTGTATCTTACGCCACTTCTTCTTTACACCGTCTTCCACTTCATATTTTTCTTTGATGTGTTTCTTTATTTCTTCGTCGTACTTCTTTCTTGAGTCTTCATTGCATATTTTTCTAGTTCTCTTACTTCTGTCCTTCTGAATTTTTGTTTAAGACTTGCTATTACCATAAGGTGATCTGAATCTGCGCATGCTCCCCTGAATGATTTTACATCCCTGTGATTCGTACGTGGTCTATTTGTTTCTGGGTTAGTTGGTCTAGCAATATACAAGTAATTTCATGTACTTCCAAATGTTCATGCTCGGTGCTACTTTTAATCATGTTGTTACTTGCCCCATCATAGTCATCACTTTCATTATTTCTGGATTTAATGTTTGGAGTTATCAAAATATTGTTGTTGGAACAAAACAATGATTGGTTTCTTTAAGAGGGTTTCGATCAAATAAGTAACTAAAACTATAGGATAATCACTAACTAGAAAATCGTGTTTCGGAAATAATTTTGATGTCGGCAGATTTTTTTTTCTCTAACAAGGTTCGTTATATCTATTAGAATGACTGGTGAATTCGATGAAACAATTTTGGCTTGATTAACCATTATTTGTTTAATCATAATCGACTGTCTTCTATTGGTTGTGTACCGGAAAAAATAATTATTATCGTTAGTTTCGAAATTTATATCTAATCATACAGTTGTGGTAAAAATTATTTTTGTATTCGTTTCAGACTCAGTATTTTGTCACAAGTTTTGATCATATGATTTATGAATTATTAATTATTTTAGGGCTTCGGAATTTTTTCCCGTCCATTTATCTGGATTTGTTATTGATATATGAATATCTTCATCCATCAAAAAAATCATTATCATCAGTTATGCTTCTACTGATGGCTGATGACATGATGCGTGATCGGTACTGCTGATAACATTGTTACCGACGCAGGAGGTCTGTCCTGTGAAGCACCTTTCTTTATTGGAACATGAGAAATGCGATATATTTGTCACATTTAGTTTTCGATTCCATAGTTATTGAATTGTTTCAGCAGAACCGTTCGATCCTTTCTTGATCAATTTGTGATACGTAGTTGGAACAATGTGAAAAATTTGGGTCAAATATTTCAATTTGGACAGGAATTCTCTCTAATCAAATCTAATACTATACGTTATAACGTTGAAAAGTATCAACCATATTATTATGCAAAACTAAACAAACACAATTTATTATTTGAAATATACACCCAAACAAACACTAGCTTAATATAAATATCAAAACCAGTTATTAGCATACTTTCTCCATAACTTTCAAAGTAAACCGCTGTTAGATCTATCGCCATATCTGTTAAAAAAAAAATCCCTAGAAATCTGATCCTGCCTTTGGCAAAATCAATATTTATTTAAAGATAACTGGAGCGTAGAATATAAACCTTTTCCTACCCTAATTCCGGGAGGGTCAAATTATTGCAAGGGCTGGTAATTTACCGGCCGTATTATAGATATTATCGACAAAGCTTATCTAGAGCGAGCGATCTAGGAGGCTACACTATTTGTGCCCGGTTTGCCACTTCGAGTATTTTTGGGATGAGGTTTTTTATGTTTGTAGCTTGGTTATTTATGGGTCTAGTGTTTGATTATGTCATTATTGAACGTTTAGAACTGATCATAAAGTTGGGAAAGGGATGGAGAAGTGGACATAAATCTTTTATGTTTGTTTTATATTGAGATGTTGTTTCTGAGATAGAGCTGAATATTTTATAGAATATATACCCGATCCAATTGACCTTTTTATTTTTGGAGCATTGTTTATGCATCGAAATCTAAATAAGTTCATTATCAATTGCAATAAAAATAAAGGAACTATACTAAACTACAGCTTTATCATTAATTTCCGTTCCAGGATTACTTTTTTCAAATTGATTTCAACTATTAGCCTCCAACTGTTCTCTTATTGTCAAATAACATCTCTAAAACTTCTATACGAATCCCAAAAATATTACCATTTTTCACCCACCGAAACTTTTGATTCTTAAATCTGTGCTGAATGCTTCAGCACCCTGGAGACCCTCAACAATTATCAAAATTAATTAATACCAATGATTTTACATTGTACTGACCCCTAGGGCAATCGGAAGCGGAATTTTTGAACGCCAGGGGTTGTGTAGACCATCCCAAGCACGACAGAGATGGAGGGTTCAATAATGATGGGCTGGAAGACAACATATGCGTGCTAGACTATTTCCCCTTACCCCTCAAGAAACAAAAGTAAGGTAGGTAATTGTTGGCACGTGTGGATTTTGCAGTAAACTGCAAAATTAGAAAAGTTTTTTTCATAGAAATTAATAGGAAATTAGAAAAAATATTGATCCTTACTTCTTTCTGTTATTGGATCAACATTGACGTTTTCCGAATGAAATATCAGCACAATGATGGAATGAAATGACAAAAAGCTAGTTTTATATTTGAAGCACAAAATCGAGTAAGAAAACATTTTTATGAATCAAAAAACCCAATTTATAATCACTTATTCCGACAAACAAGACTATCAAAATAACAAAAAATGAAATAAAGTATCCCATTACGACATTTTTTACTTTAGTTCTAGAATTCTTTTTGTGGCTCGGGTCAAAATTTATCTAATTTTAAACTCCAGATACTTTTTACCATCCAGCTCATAATAATCAAGAAATCTAATGTTATTGTCGAAATTTGGAACACATGTTGGACCTTATGTGGAGGCGGTATTATCCGTTAACCCTTTCATTAAAATATTCTAGAGTAGAGCAGACGGGGGTGGTGATGGAACAGGCACAAAGCTAAGCTTACTAGATAATAAGAAACGTAACGGTGAAAAAAATTCATTCAAGAGATGACCATCACAAAAAATTAGTCAAGTAAAAAATATATACATGAATATCGATAATATTTTACATACTTTACAATATGAAGACCTTAACACTGAATAAATTATATCTCATTCATTCTCAACAAAATTAAAACTATTGAGCGCGCACTGATGAAATTATAAAGACATAATAACAAGGAGCACTGTAACAATTTGAATTTTATGTTTAGTGAGTTTAAGTTAAGTGCAGAGGTAACCACATGTAAGTAGAAATTATTTCATTATATCTCAATTCGAAGTGCAGCAGTCACAACCCGGAGGACAGCGGGTAGAAGAAGTCCACTGACAAAGTGTTATAATTATTTGCTTGTTAACACCACAGAATAAATGAATGGGTACGACTGTAATTTGTGAAGATTTTTACACCGTTATGTTCGGAAAGAACTAATTTCTTCTCGGTTATTATCATTATTTATGAAATCCCTCACAACTTATGTATGTAGTTCCGCGACAATGTTTCTTTTTGAGAATTCAAGCCATGGAAAATCAAAGACAAAATTTTATCAGTATCGTCTTGATAACTATTTTCTGCTTCCATTTCGTAGCCATTCAGACCTGGGTCTACTTCTTTTTCTCTTTCCACCTGGTTCCCATTGCAGAATTATCCTTACAGTGTCTTTTTCTCCTTTTCTCCACATGTGTCCTAACCATTTCATCCTTTGTTGTTTTATTTTTCCTACTATATCTTCTCCTTGCAGTTCTTGTTGTATTTCATGGTTCGTTAATATTCTTTATTCGTTTTTTGTCGTTTTTACTAGCCATGAAGTGGTTCTCACTATTTTCTTTCTACTATTCGAAAATCTTCTTCATCTTTCTTGTTGTTGTTATTGTTTTCTGTAAGGTACATCATTATCGGTCTGATTATTGTTTTATATGATTCTATTTCTGTTTTCTTTGTTGGATTTTTAATCTTCAGTGATTTTCTGATAATAATTCTGCCGCTTTGTGTGTGAACTTAGTTTTTATGAGTCCAAAAAATATGTTCTCTGAATGGGACTTGAAACAATGTTAGCTAAAGAAATCAGTGCGTCGTCTACTGCACTGGTAAAATTATTCAATATTTTAATATTCCATTATATGGAGGAATGATTCCAGTTTCTGTACTATTATCACGATAATACATAGATTATTATGTGTGTTCAGAACTGTGCCGGTCCCTCGATACATTTATTGCTAGTCTTTGCTGGAGAGAAATTTTCTGTCGTTTTTACTAGTCCTGAAAAAGTTCTCACATTTTTTTTCTACTATTTGTAAGTCTTCTTTATCTTTTTATGTTATTGACATTGATTCTGCAGCGTACATTATTATAGGTTTGATTATTGTTTTATATATTTCTATTTTTGTTTTATTTGTTGGGTTTTTATTCTTCAGTAACTTTTTCTTGCGTGGAAGGCTCTGTTCGCTGCCAATATCTTCTCTTGATTTTCGGTTTTTCTGTCTTCGTTATTGGATAGCATAATGTGTGAGTATTTGGATTCATTCACCTCCTCGAACAGTAGGTTACATATTTTTATATTTCTATTTCTGATTATTCTCCTATCTTCTTTATTTTCGTTTTGTTGCCATTGATTTTGAAGCCTACTTTGTTCCCTTTTGTTATCATTTCATTGATCATTTCTTTCAATATTTTCCTATTTTTTGTTGTCAATACTATATCGTCTGCGTGTTATTATTTGTCTATTTTCAGTTCTGAGTGTTCCTTTGTTCAAATTCCTCATCATATATTCTAATGCTATGTTAAACAAAGTTGCCGGTAATATATCTTTCTCCTTTGCTTATTTCGAGTTCCTGGGTTTCTCCTTTTTGTGCCCTAATTGTGGTTGTTGTTTCATTCAATGTCATCAGGATTAATCTTTTCAGTTCAGCTGTTATTCCAATTCTTCTAGGGCTGTTATTAGTTTTCTTTTTGGATCGAATCAAACGATTGTTCAAAAGCAATTTTCTAATATAATAAAAATGAAACACTGTTCGTTAGTCTCGCTAAAACTTATTACAAAGTAACATGCGCTTCAATTTACTTTAAAAAAAATGGTAACCTATGAAAACTTCAATAACGTAATCGAAGATATGGAAAAATGACCAATCAAATTCCTTACATTGCCTGCGCTGCAATATAATCTTTTATTTCCTCTAATTCATTCAATTAAATACTGATGATGCTATCAATACATAGATCTACACATTTATCAAGAAATTTTGACAGTTTGGTTATGTTTTAATTGTGTTAAGCCCTGTTCACAATACGAAATTAGTAGTTAGTATTAGAATTTATGGTAAGTTGTTAGTTTTTATACTTTGAGTTCTAAAAACAGCGTTCACAATGCTCCAAATTAACGCCTTACAATTATAGTTTCTTTCGTTAATAAAGTATACTCTGGCTTCAGTTCAGGACCTTAAAGAGAATTCTTCGGATGTTCTTAGTATTAAAAGTCAGAATGAAACGTATAGAACAAAAAAGTAATGAACTAACTTCAATTTTACTTTTAATTTAGTTTTTCAAATGATCAACATTAGCAAGTTATATATTTTTTTTTAATTTGATGTTGATCCATTTCGTACAGGTTTCATAACAAAAATAGATAGAACTCAATTGTCAAATAAATTGAAAACAAAATTTATATTCATCCCTTTTTCTCTCTCTTTTGATTGGTCGAGCCACTAACTACTAACCGAAAAGTTTGGAGCTTGCAAACTCTTACGCTAGCCACGATTAGCGTAGAGCAACGCTGGGATAATTTTGTTGTTGTGAACGCTAACACACGATTGTGCATGTCAAAAATTTAACATTAACCGTAACTACTAATACTAACTACTAATTTCGTATTGTGAATGAGACTTTACTCAAGCAAGAAATGTGGTATTATTCTTAATGATCACCTTATACTATTAATATATGCTTCAAAGATTCGTACAAAAATGTTAAATATTATTGAATGTCCACCCGTGCGAAGCCGGCACGGCTTGCTAATAAATAATAAATCTATGTTAATTTTATATTCAAGTGCTCTTTCTGTTATCTGTTTAACTGTATGTATTGCGTCTGTTATGTTTTCTGTTTCTTACTAGACTCTCTTTTGTATTAATGTTGACATTATTTTATATGTCGTGTTCAGTATAATTTTCGCATGCTTGTTGAACTCCTTTTCCGTGAATTGTGAATATTTGTCCTATTTCCCATTCCTTTGACATTTTTTCTGTTCTCCATACCTTCATTATAAGTTTATTTAAAAGTGTGTGGTGGCATTTTGTGGGGACCACCAAGAAAGTAGTGTATTGTTAATTCTGTTCACAAAACAAATTATTGTAGGTATCCCATGTTGCCTTTCACCCAACTAAACGTTTTAATCGAATCTCCTCTTGAGGTGACTTTGCAAAAGTCAAGAATAAAACTATATTTAACGACTATTAATTGTCCTATTGAGGACTTAATCGATGTAAAGATTTCAGGTATCTATAGAATTCGGACCCAAAAATTCACTATTGTAACTAATTTATGTCTAAATATTTTTTGTCATTCAAGAAGAATGGAAATTTGGGTGTTCTCGACTGTTATGTTGACGTGTGAAAAATTGAGAAGATGCTAAATAATTACCAATTTTAAACTTAATTATTAATTAATGACAGATGATACTTGAACACCTTTTACTGAAATACGTTTAAGAAGGATTGACAGAAAATCAATTAGATTTGAAATCAAAATTCTTCATATGAGATACTCCATTTTCTTCCCTCCAAATCTGACCCAATCAAATTCACCTGACTTTAAATAACTCACACATGTTAAACATTAACTCCGAACACATCCTGAGTCGAACCCTCGGTAAATAGAGCACAAAACAAAACCAAGCTGACAAGCACGTATCATAGAGCAGATGGTATCCACGGGGCCCTGGGTGCTGCTGTTGGAGGCGCCGCCCCCGGGATGCAAAGAGCGAAGGGTATAACAGGGGCACGCGTCAGAAGGACGAAATGGGGAAATTGAAGTGTCATCTCTGACCGAACGTTGAAGTCATCGCATTTTGACAGAAACTTTGAATACATTTCGACTGCATTAAGCTTGGAGCTCTTTTCATCTCAATTCAATTCTTTCTCCCAACCCGTTACATCACACTTTAAAACCGCAATCTCTCGGCTCCCAATTCGCTACAGTCATTATAAAATGCATTAGTTCGCGTTTCCGCCGTTGGTGGCGGTAAAATGTTAGTGTGGGTGAGAACTATGAATTAATGGGTGCTGATGATGTACCATAATAGCACCCATATATCCCGCACAGTGGGAGAATCAATTATATTAAAGAAAGGGATGAATGAAGTTTAGAACTATAAGAATTGAAGGACCACCGCGAAGTCAAATGGAGATGTGGTCGGTTAGATTGATATTTAAGGCTAATTATGTGGAAGTGATACATTATTGTTATTATAGAAATATACAGTTTTATGATGGGAAGAATATAGATGGCCCGTTACGCGGGCCGAAACCCTAGTCATATATGAACTGTCTCTCTGATAATATTCAATCGAAATGAGAATCCTGGAATGAATTTCTTCAAAGAACTGTTCGATTTTACTGCCAAAATGCGCCTACCGATGTTTCACGTCAAAAAATTTGATTGGAATTTGACTTTCCTTTTCAATAATAAACCTTGAAATTTGAACCCTTTCTTCTTTTCTCCGAACAAAAGAAAAACAATAATCATCATCAGCTCATTGTCGCTATTGTTTGCATTTGTCACCTAGTGACATATTGAAAAGAAAAGAATATCCAGAAACAACAAATGCATCACGCCTACTTCAGAAGACCAAGACGCAAGTTTGTTTTGTTAAACCCTTGTAGAGACGACATTCGAATGGTGAGTTTGGAAGTTAGGCGATCGGTTAATTGGACTTCAGCCGTCCAGGTATAACCCATACCAGGTAGATCCAAATAAATTAGTAAGGACAATGTTCGACTGAATATTACACCTCACTCGAATTAATAACATGCTTCTTATTCTTGCTTGCAAACTATAAGGAAGAAGTTGATTTGAATTGTTTTATTCTTTCTTTTGTTGGGTGTTGTTCATCTTCGTAATGATTATGTTAGGTAAATGACGGGCTGATATTGCTTGCGTGTCAAAAGATATTATATGCACTATGATTTGAATTATTAAATGTTAGCTAAGGTTAGGAATTAGGATATTTGTTACCAAGCCCGCACACTGAGATCAAGAATCTCTGAAGTATAATTGATAATGTTCGTTTTAAGCGGTCTACTGCTATGTAGGTCAACTGATAAATCGACGCGTTACATGCAACATTTGAACTTGGGAAAAATATTCATGGACATATTTAAAACTAATATCAATCGACATTTGCGGAATCGCGAAGCGATTTCCCGGACGGTGGATCAACTTTACAACTCGTTCTATGTTTGTAAAACCAGACTTGTTCTCAAGCAGTGACTCTACGGCTCCCCCAGCGGTGGCTCTTTTTTCTTCAAACACTGTTAAATTAACAAAGACTTCGCCAACGGTGACTTTACGTCAAATAATTCAAACACTGTGCAATCAATGAAGACTTTTCCAGCGGTGACTCTGCGTTAAGTTAATCCAACGTTCGCGGAGCGGACGGCAAAAATGAAACGGTGTGACTCTAATTTGAGCTATGAAAGAAATATTCTGAGTTCAAAAACAGCAAGAACAATGACATAGCTGCACATCCCAGAGCCTTCTGCTACCGTCAAACATTTTAACGTCCATCAAAATTTGTTTACATTTTGCACACCCTATAAATTTTGAATTTTGTAATTCTGCTTGAACATACAACACCGCTTACCTTTATTTTATCAGTCATTAACTGAAATAAGTCTGTTTTAATATTTCACATGTGGTGGAATGAGATTAGGTTTTTTGAAAACACCTGAAATTAAATGCAATCGATATTGTTTGATCTGTATTGATCTCTTGTGCCTTACCGTTAATAAATCTGAATGTAGCCAACCGTTGTTCTGTAAATATGTTGTATATTGTATATTTCGTCTGACGTTCTTCGTGACCTTTGACCATACATAATTAAACATCTGACATTTGACAGTTGACCACATTACCGAAAAATAAAAGGATATTTAGGACAATTTTAATTTCAAGGAAATATAATCAGGAAAGGATGTATCTGACAGGAAAGTTGTTATTGCAAAGAAATTTGTATTTGTAAAATAACTCCTCCTTTTTTATCTGTATGTCCTCTTTACATTACTAAAAGCACTAATATGAATTTAATTTGAAAACATGTTAAGTAAGGATTCATTGAAATTCAAGTATAAATAAAGCCTTCTGGCCGACTTAAGTCACTTCTTTGAAAGTCCAGTCTTCTGAGCAACCGTTCCAAAGTACGCTTCTAGTTCCGATACCGAGTGTCATCTTCACAGTATTTACCGTCCAAGTGAAGTTTTTATGCTAAGTCCGTTAGCACAACTGTCTGACACAATCTGTGAGTTTGTTTGTTTTCTATAAGTCCGTAGAATGAGCTTAGATTTGTTTGCTTTTGCCATTTTGAACTTAGAATATTTTTGTTGTTTTTGAACTTGGAATATTTTTTGAATAATTTACCGTAGAATCACCGCTAGCGAAGTCTTTGTCGTTTTCGCAGTGTTTGAATGATTTGACGTAGAATCACTGCTGGTTGACTTCACAGTGTTTGAATAACTTAACGTAGAAAAAACAAAAGAAAACAATGAAACTTACGATTTTGTCTCAAACAATTGTATCAAACGGACTTAGCAGGAAAATTTCGAACGGACGTCGAACAGTGAACACTGTGGAACTTTGAAAGATGGCTCAGAGAACTAACTGTCAAAAAAAGTGACTTAAATCGGCCGCAAGGCCTTATTTATACTTAATATTTAATTAAATCTTACTTAACTTGTTTTTTAAATTGATTTCAATTTTGCGCTGTCAGAGTAATGTGAAGAAGAGATATTAAAGAAAAGGAAGAAGTCATTTTTCAAATACTAATTTCTTTTTTCCTATTTTATTCACAGAACATTGAAAACATTAAAATAATATTAAACTGCATTCTTTTTTGACGTCGGTAATGTAGTTATCTGTCAGCAGGGTTAAAATAGTCAAATGTCAGATGTTTATTTGTTATTTCAAGGGTCACGATGAACAGAATATACAAAATATTTTACAGAACAACGGTTGATCACATTCAGGATACATTTACGGTGGGTACATGACATAAACACAAATCATACAGAACAGACTTGTATTTCAGATTTTCAAAACATAACCTTACTCAACCATATGTGAAATATTGAAACGTATTTGTTTCATCTGATGGCTGGTGATGTTATGTTAAGTGGCGGTGTAGTGTTTAAACAGAATTACGGTTCTTTAAAATTTATGGAGCAAGCAAGATATGACAACTAGATGTTGGACGGTAGCGGAAGGCTCTAGGATGTGCAACTGAGACTGAGTTTTGAGGGAAGAACTCGTCACAATCCTTAACTTGATTTATTTCTTATTTCAAACCTTTCACATTATAAATGCATTGAAATGTATTGCTTCAATCACTCTAGTTCATTTTTCATAAGAATAGAGTCGCAAATTCATAAGAATTACGTTAGACAGATTTAGAGCATTGAATTCAGATAAGTTGCTGTGCTCAACGTCCAACAACCAATTGAATAAGTGTGTTGGCAAACCTGATCACATTTCTTCATAAAGAAAGGGCACTACAATCTCACTAACATTTGATCCGAAGGGTGCAAAGTTCTTTTGTAAGTGTAAAGGGTAAACGGAGCGCGTGCCCTCACCACACACCTACAAACCGGAAATAGGAAGCCATGCAGGTCATCTATGGGTCAATTTACTTAAATATCCCTTGCTACAAGCCCCAGCTTTTATATCACAAGAATTCATATTTCCATCGGACGTGAGCTACTTTAAAATAGGACAGAGGACAGAGGAAGTACAAGTCAACTTATATCTATGTCGCCCTTGGTATTGTGCATTCAGTGGAAGGTTTGAGGACGGAAGTGATGCATAGGAAGTATGAATTTCGAGCAGGAAAGGATATGAAGAAGTTTTTCGATATTATATTATAAAATAATGAAGCAATAGACACGTAGTTTTGCTAAGCGTTGATTTCCTGTCATAAATAAGCGCAGGTAAAAAATTCTCAAAGTAAGTCAATAAAACTCAGCACGACTCTTTTAAAACCATGTTCCAGTTAGAATATCGTCACCTCGGGTGACAAAACCGGTCACATAAATTCGTTCAAAACATTACTCTAAACAATTTTAGTAGCGCCACTGTACATCATTCTTAAGATAAGGATGATTTAAGCTAACAAAATCAATGTTAATTGGAAACTGGCGGTGGAAACAAAAGTTTTCGGTGTTTTTTTCTTTATTGTCTGACAATAAAACGAAACGAAATTGGATGTGTTATATTAGTTTATGAACTATTGTTAAGGAATCTTTTTAGCACATTTTATTTGTTTGGGTATTGTTCTCTCCATTATTTTTTTTAGGTTAACGCGCATTAATTGGATATGGTTCGTTAAGGATGGAGCCACTTTTGCCGACACCATCAGTGAGAACAATTTTAGATTTTTCAGTTAAGTCATTCAGTAGCTTTAATAGATCTACGTGTTGGATCGATTGATGAAATTGACCCTGAATCTTCTGATGGTGTTACTCAATACAATGGAAGGAAGCATTCATTATTGAACTCATGTCCACCTACCAGTTGCAATTATTCTGTCCGCCATTTTGAAATATAACTGCTAAATAATTGCCGCGTAAAAACTGGCACGAGTGTGAATCGTAAAATTTTACCTTATTTCGGAACTTCTTTCTTTCTTCTGGTTCCGGTCGGACGCGATCGCTCGCCAACTGTTTCCCGCCACGCACCCCTAGAGAGGTGGAGGGCGGACACGAGCCACGGAAGTGGATCATCGGCACGTGCTATGTGCGACGATAAAGATAGAAAATTCACGTGTGTAAGATCATGGTGCTACTATTCGATCCTTTCAAACTAAATTGTTTTTAGATAAAACCCTTTTGAAAAGATTTTTTGTGGTGAATTTAAGGAAATTATAGGGCAATTTGCATATCAAATTAGAGAAGGGTTCGAAAAGGATTTGATCGAAATGATTTTGCTACAATAAATGCTATTCGAAACGAAAACTACAGAACTGGTCTATACTGCATTCAATAGAATAAAGCCATACGTAAATAATTTATACTCTACAATTTTCATTACGTGAATTGAGTAATGCTATTTCTTGCGACAGGTGCTCAAATCGAGCGTAGACTTTTCGTAGGGCTTCGTGGTTCTGCAGATTAGCTCCGTTTATGGATGCTGACGCTGCGATCTATTCAAGTATTCAATTTTTTGCGACACATGTAACTCGGTCAAGAGGCTAGGTGAACACTCTGTCGTGTGCTACTGAAGATTTAAGCTTTGTTCTTTGTGGTCAGAAGCATTTTTAGGGATTCATGACAGATGCTACCATGTGTCAAATTGGAGTTCTTATTTGCAATAAGTGTCTAATGAGCTGGAATCATTGGAAGTGTGTACTTCGTTAACCCATTATTTGATTGGGTTACCAATATTTTCTTGCAGCGTTGATTTTTCAATACCCTATACAACGGTACGGGGTCCTCAAGGCGTAATTCTACTCGTACTTGTTCGTCTATTATATCTACTGATGGTTATTTCATATTCTAATGAAATTTCTGTTGCCCCAGCTCTAGGTAATACAATGCGACCAGGGTACGAATTTAATTGCTTTTCAACCGTTTGTGCGCATGCGTCAGTTGTTACTTTCAAAACGACTGCCCAAAAACAGTCGCTTTCAAGCGACTGTAATTCTCAAAACGACTGCCTAAGACCAGTCGTCTTGTAAACGGCTGTTATTTTCGAAACGACTCTCAGGACCAGTCGTTTTAAAAGCGACTGTCACTTTCAAAATTGTTACATCTGACATTTTGTAATATGTTTGACGTCTGTGAGTTTATTGGTATTTACTTTATCGGACGTTTTCATGTGAATAAAGTTTTTATTCCTGTAGAGCGTAAGTGGATTACCTTTATATTTTTTTCTATGAAATATTCTATAGCTTTCACAATAATTATTATTTAAGGATGGTTCTTGCCATTATAGCATCTGCGATAGAGATATATATGTTTTTCCAAATTATTTAATTAGATCGACGAACTTTTTGAAATATTTTAGAGAGCAAATTCTTGATACATCGATAAAAATCCTAATATTTTCAACCCTCGTAAACATCGCCCCTAAAAATGCAGGCGTAGCTTCCTAAATAAAGCGTGACGACCTTTCTCACCAAATTCCTTGACCGATCGCCGGAATAAGTTATAAATTTTAAAGAGAAATTGAAATCTATTCTTCGGGGGAATTAAAATATAGGCACTACTTTACGACGTGGGGATTGGCTAATATCGTGATTATAGGTCACTAAATTGCAGTTTGTTGAACATTTATTATAAGTTATGAGTTTGGGGGTTACAGATGTGGTATATGTACAAAGTTTCGAACAAAATATTCCGTCTTATATAGGAAATAATATTGATATATATATATATATATATATATATATATATATATATATATATATATATATATATATATATATATATATATATATATATATATATATATGTATATATATATATATATATATGGTAGCTTGGACACCTCAGGTGGGGTTGCGCTGCTTCTACTGAAGCTCTATAGTTCCTTTATTTGAGAGAGATGAGTCCTTATCGCCTTGTTCTAAATTTTCTGACATATTTCTCTCCATGTCTTCCTATCTTCTGTTTTCTCCTTCCATTTCTTTATTTCTGCTGTACTCAGATCTGCTTCTACTTCTTGTAGCCATTTCGACCTGGGTCTGCCTCTTCTTCTATTTCTGCCTGGTTCCAATTGTAGAATTTCCCTTACGGTGTCTATTTCTCTTTTTCTCCATATGTGTCCTAACTATTTCGTCCTCTGTTGTTTAATTTTCCTTACTGTATCTTCTCCTTGTAGTTCTTGTTCTATTTCATGGTTCATTAGTATTCTATATCCGTTTTCTGCCGTTTTTATCAATCCGGAAATAGTTCTCACTTTTTTTCTTTCTACTATTCGCAAATTTTCTTTATCTTGTTTGGTCATTGTCATTGTTTCTGCAGTGTACATTATTATCGGTCTGGTTATTGTTCTATATACTTTCAATTTTGTTTTCTTTGCTAGATTTTTATCCTTGAGTAATTTTTTATTTGCGTTTTTTTCTCATTGATTTTTGAACTCATTCTGTTTCCTTTTGTTACTATTTCTTCGACCATTTCTTTCAATATTCTCCTATATTTGTTGCCAATACTATATCGTCTGCATATGCTATTATTTGTCCGCCTTTAATTCTAAGTATTCCTTTGTTCAAATTCCTCATCACATATTCTAACGCTATGTTGAACAAAGTTGCCGATAGTGTATCTCCTTGTCTTACTTCTTTGTTTATTTCGAATTCCTGAGTTTCTCCTTATTGTGTTTTAATTGTGGTTGTTGTTCCACTTGATGTCATCAAGATCAATCGACTGAGTTTAGCTGTTATTTCAAATTCTTCTAGGGCTGTCATCAGTTTTTCTCTTTTGATCGAGTCAAACGCTTGCTTGAAATCAATGAATAATAAATCTGTGTTCATTTTATATTCATGTGCTCTTTCTATCATCTGTTTAACTGTATGTATAGCGCCTGTTGTTGATTTGCCTTGCGTGAATCCGCACTGATGCTACCCTGTTATGTTTTCTGTTTCTTTCTGGACTCTCTTTTGTATTAGTGTTGACATTATTCTATATGTCGTGCTCAGTAGCGTGGAAGTTCTATAATTTTCGCATGTTTGTTGGTCTCCTTTTTGGTGAATTGTGACTATTTGTCCTCTTTCCCAATCCTTTGACATTTTTTCTGTTCTCCACACCTTCATTATAAGTTTATTTATATATTCGTGTAGTTCATCTCCTCTAGCTTTGATTAGTTCTGTGTTTATTCCATCTTTGCCTGGAGTCTTCCCATTTCGCTTGCTTCTTATTATTTCTCTGATTTCTTCTTTTGTTGGCTATTCTGATACTCCTTCGTCCGCAATTTCATTTTGTGTTGTAATATCCACGTTTTTTTGCGTTTCTGTTAGCAGGTTTTCAAAATATTCTACCCATGTTTTCTTATATCGTTCATAGTTTTCTGTTTTGTTGCCCTTTGCATCTTTTATACAGTAGAATTTTGGTTTGTATGTTCTTTTTTGTCCATTTATTTTTTTATAGAATTGTTTTGAGTTTCTATTCACACTTTCTTTTTCAATATCTATTATTTTATCGTCTATCTAATCTCTCTTGTTATTTTTTAGAATTTCACAACATTTATTCCTCATTGTTTTTATACTTTTCTCTGTCTTCTATCCTATTTGTATTCATCCACTTCAGTCTTGCATTTTTCTTTCTTAATACTACTTCTTGGCACTCTTTGTTAAACAATATTTTTTTATTTTCTTGTTTTTCTTCTCCTATCCATTTTTTGCAGCTTGGTTTATACAGTTTTGTATTTTATGCCACTTCTTCTCTACATCGTCTTCTTTTTCATATTTTTCTTTGATGTATTTCTCTATTTCTTCTTCGTACTTCTTCCTTGTGTCTTCATTACTAAGTTTTTCTATGTCACATTTGGTTCTCTTGCTTTTGTTCTTCCGATTTCTTCTTACTTTCTGTTTAAGACTTGCTATTACCATAAAGTGGTCTGAATCCGCACATGCTCCCCTGTATGATTTTACATCTGTTATATCTGATTGTTTTCTTCCTGTGATTAGTACGTGGTCTATTTGTGTTTGGGTTACTTGGTCTGGCGATATCCAAGTTATTTTATATATTTTTGGATGTTCATGTTTGGTACTACTTATAATCATGTTGTTTGTATATCAATGTTTATCAGTGTAAAAAAAAAGAAAAAGTTTTTGGCAGTGTGCTCATGAGTTATATCAATTTCAATTCATTATTGTGGAGAACATTTTCGAGCTAATTATCATTGCGGTACTAATTTATCCGCACAAATTAATTTATAAATCATTTTTGCAGCCCGCAGCATTTAGCACATCACCATTTGAGCCCCGCATTAGTTCCACTAAAACACTCCATTATCAAATTCGCAATAATTTAATTCATTGTCCCCAGAAGCAACTTTTCTAAAAAATTTCTCCACAAAATCTTGATTAACTCTGAAAAACATTAACGACAATAATTAGGTTTAGGTTAAATCCATCTTAACCCTTGTCGAGGTCGGTTGAAAGCGGCAGAAGAAAAAAATGACCGCTGGAAAGTTTAAGAAAGATAAAAGAATCGAACGGGAAGAAGGAGGATCGAAGATCTTTTGGTTCTCGTGGAGACTACCGTGAGAATTTTATTCATTTTCGAAGAAAATTACTGTTTTGTGTGGTTTGCACAAAAAAGAGTTATCAAGGACGATTTTGTATTATGTTTTCAATAAAGAATACTCTTTAATTGTTGATAATTACATACAATTAGTCCTTTGTGATATAGTTACTATCTTTAATTTATTTAATGATATATATACGATAAATTATCCTTATTGATTCCTATTTCCTCACGTGATGAGAAATACAGCATTCATTTCTACTTTCCTTGAAGATATTTGCATTTATCTATGCATCTATGCTAATCTCTGAGTACTAATTTCAAAGCTTTACAACTGTTTGTGCGCATGCGTCAGTTGTCACTTTCAAAACGGCTGCCCAAGACCAGCCGTTTTAAAAGTGACTGTCAACGTCAAAATGACTGCCCAAGCCAGTCATCAGCAACTAACTGAATATATATCCACAAATAACTATTTCTTGATATTTTTCTGCGTTTTCACCCCGGAAATGATCCTCCCATATAAAAAATCTCATAAACTATTTGATGAAGTACTTGACCACACCTACAGCTCAAAAAGGCGTGAATTAAAATCAAATATGACAAAGTAACACCTCCAAATTGATTAACCCACAAACAACGCCAAATTGAATTAAATTTTAGAACATGAAAAATTATGCTCATTATCTAGACGTAATTTTTAATATCTTCTAACTTGACAGTAAAGAATTGAGCGCGTAGAAACAAAGGGTTTCAGAAGGGAATTTTTGTAAAGAATTCTATTTCTAGTGCCCTAATATTTTATATGTGATGGGTAGAAGTTACAAGCTGCAAAGCTGAAATAACTAAAATTGCTGGCTCACCCTGTATAAGTTGAAGTGGCGTTAACCGTTGAACAAAAGCACCTGTTTCTTGCATACGTTTAATTCTTACAACGGATCTTATCGAATAAAAGTTTTTTTCCATTCTTTCTGGTAATTCAATGGACACATTTCGTGCAAGTATCCATAAAGCACCCAAAATGTTACAACCAACAGATTCTTATCAGTCCTCCCGTTATTTGGCATTACATTATCCAAGATACAAATTTTTAAATCATATATAAGCGTAAGAACAAAATGTGTTAAAGTATGTTGCATACTAACTGTTAAATGTGCAGCCCAATGTAAATTTATGCTAACAAGTATAGAATTATCCAGCTAGATGTCACCGTATGTACTTGTAATTTATCAGAGTGCGTTTCCAAAAATTAATCATTTGAACGGGGTTCACCTGCCCACGCAATAGCGCTGCGGTTATTCTTCTGGATCCATAAATTTGTCTTCAAATGTGAGATATGCATCGCGTTCTTTCGGAACCTTTTTTTAACCCTTGGTGCCTTTCAGAGCCTCGATAAGACATTGTTGGAGTGATTAACATATTTAAATTCCTTTTATACTCATTTGCTTGGTAGTTGGATATCGAATTGAAAAATAATGACTGTATTTGGATAATATGGAATGTATATGTCTTTTTGAGGATGTTGTAATTCAACGGTCCTTTAAATAATTAGGAATCTCATGTATATTTCTACTTTATTTTCAATTTGGCTAGTTAGATATATGCAAAAAAGTTATATGAATGTTTATACTGATTTTATAGTTTTTCTACTGTTTGTGCGCATGTGCCAGTTGTTACTTTCAAAACGACTGCTCAAAACCAGTCGCTTTCAAGTGATTGTCATTATCAAAACGATTGCCTAAGACCAGTCGTTTTGAAAGCGACTGTCATTTTAAAACGACTCCCAGGACCACCCGTTTCAAAAGCGATTGCCATTTCCAAAATTTCTACGTTTGACATCATGTTATGTGAGAAAAAAGTCTTGAGAATTCAGTCCATATTTCTGTTTTAATTTCTTTCCTACTTTACAGTTTCGGCTGTACCTCAGCCATCCTCAGAAGCGCTACAATTTATTTATTTTTTATCACTAATTATTCATGCTAATTTTATCGGAAATACTTACAAGAGAACTATATTGTGAAAAATTAAAAATGTACATTGAAATGTAATATCGAGTTTGATTAAATAGCGGAAAAAATTTTTCCATTTGTCAAATGCCACAACCTACATCTGTGGAAGAAGTTGACTAAGTGCGAGTAAAAAATCGTACGTGCACGCATTGTTAAAAAATTACAAATCATCACGAGTAGAAATCTGTTTTTTCATTAATATTTTGTTTGTCTTCTTTCATATACAGCATTTCCAATGTAAGTCTTTTGTTCAAGTTGATTTGTTATGGATAATACTAGTTTCATCGAAATTGAAAGTATGTCCTGAATCTATGCAATGAGTGACTAGAGCACATTTTGGCGAATATTCATTCAATTTTTTACTGTTTCGTTTATGTTCATCAAGTCTTGTTTTTAAATATCTTTTGGTTTGTCCTGTGTATTGTGCTCCACAATCATTGCATGGGATTTTATAAATTAAATTAGATCTCAAGTTTTTGTCTGTATTATCTTTTATTTTGGAGAATAAATTACCTACTGTCTTGTACTGTTTGGAAATTATTTTTGGAGAATAAATTCTACTACATTAATAATAATATGAGACAGACACATATAAAAAATTTCAATAACCTGTTGCACATAAATCGAATAGTTATGAATGACAACCTCTCACAAGACGGCTGGTTTTATAATATGACGCAAACAGTGATACCTCAACGTGTAGTAGATTTGTTATCATAAGGACCAAAATTTAGTGTACCATTTGAAGTAGATCAATTACCTCTTTTTCAATTAATTGCAGATGTGGAGTATATTATCTGTCAAATTGATGACATTGAAATTAAAAACCAATACAGAGTGCAAATTACCAACATAATGACCAATTATAAACATGAAAATCACCAGAATAGAACAAACAATGATATAATTGAAAAATATAATGAAACAAAACAGTTTCTAAAACAAAATGCAGACCTTCTTATCATCAAAGCAGATAGATCAAATCTAACTGTTGCAATAAATAAATATTAATACGTCAGTGAAATGGAAGACCTATTAAAGGATAGTGGAACATATATTGAAATAAATAAAGACCTCACAGCAAAAATTCAAAATAAAAACAAAAAATTTATTTGACAAACAATACATTGATGTAACAATAAAGAAAAGTCTAACATCAAATAATGCAATCCCTCCTAGAAACGGCTTCGCCCTATCGTATCTGGAACAAATTCACCAATTGATAAACTATCAAAGTATTCAACTCAAGTACTGAGTGACTTATATGAAGATGAGTATTATATCAGAAATTCATTCAAATTCCAAGGGTTTATCATTCAAATAACTTTAGATAATGATTATGTTCTTATTTCATTAGATGTGGTCTCTTTATACACCAATATTCCGATAGACCTAGTGCTTCAAGCTGTCGAACAAAAATATGATATTGTGGAGCACAATACACAGGACAAACCAGAAGATATTTAAAAGCAAGGCTTGATGAACATAAACGAAACAGTAAAAAATTGGATAAAAAGACGCCAAAATGTGCTCTAGTCACTCATTGTATAGATTCAAAACATACTTTTAATTTTGATGAAACTAGTATTATCCATAACGAAATCAACTTAAACAAAAGACTTACATCAGAAATGTTGTATATAAAACAAGACAAACAAAATATCAATGAAAAACAGATACTATTGGACTTGGCACTATATACAACAATATTCTTTAATATCTTTGTAACTTTTTCTAATTTTTGTTTATATTTTTGACACCTCACGTGATGCACAAGCTTGCATCTATTTTTAATTGTTTGACACCACAACTAACTTATTTCTACCTGTGATAGTTTGTAATTTTTTGACAATGCGTGCACGCACGATTTTTTACTCGCACTTAGTCAACTTCTTCCACAGATGTAGGTTGTGGAATTTGACAAATAGAAAAAAAAATTCCTGCTATTTTATCAAACTCGATATCACATACCAATGTACATTTTTTATTTTTCACAATATAGTTCTTTTGTAAGTATTTCCGATCAAATTAGCATAAATAATTAGTGATAGAGAATATTTAAATTGTAGCGCTTCTGAATATGGCTGAAGTACAGCCGAAACTGTAAAGTAGGAAAGAAATTAAAACAGAAATATTGACTGAATTCCCAAGACTTTTTACTCACTCAAATTCACTCATCCAGTCAGCTTCATCAATTTTATCATGTTATGTGTTTGACGTCTGTGAGGTTATTAGTATTTTACTTTATCAGACGTTTTCATGTGAATAAAATGTATATTCCTGTAGAGCGTAAGTAGATTAACTTCATATTCTTCTCTATGAAATATTCTATAGCTTTCACAATAATTATTATTTGAGGATGGTTCTTAGGAAATAATAGCTGGTTTAGGACAGTCGTTTTGAAAGCTACTGTCATTTTCAAAACGACTGCCTGACGTCTAAGGGCGACAAACTCAGGAGTATAATAATAAGTGAATTCAAATATCAGTTCCAAGTATAATAGCTAATAAATTAGGAAAAAGTATAATAAGCTTGTTTATGGGGTATAAAATTAGCTTCTAAAACTGAAAATGTAAATTTTGTAAAAGAGGTAGCCATAAAATTCATAAGGATCCCGATTAATACAAATTGGATATTATATATTCTTTTCTTGATTGAGGCAGAAGACCACCAAAGAAGAATCTCTTAGAAAATATGATTTCTGAAGCAAAATTTTAATCATCAGAAGTTTTTATAACACAAGTCAATTGATTTTGAAGATCACGATTATTAAATGTGTCAGAATGACATACCAAAATATTTTCTTAAGCTATAATCAAAATTACTAAAATATTTGAAGCTCAGTCAAAAAACTTATCAAACAATCAACCTCAAAAAATATTATTTTAATAGTAGAAGTTCAATAAAATCAAAATGGCACCTTTCAAAACATCTGAGTGTCAGATCAGCAGCTCATGATGACAAGTCAACATCAAGATTTTTGGCCATCGATTGGGGTAACAATGTCAACATTCCGGGGCGGAAACGAAAGAAATGCAAGGAACCAAAGGTTTAAAAAGAGGAAAAAGAATTTGGAGAGATGCCCCGAACAGGTTGTTATTAGTTCTGTTGAAATGTTCGATCGACCTGCGGGATGGATCTTTCGCATTGTTCCCTGCAGACTTTGTACAGAGCCGGACCGACAATTAGTGAAATTCAACTATTTCTTGACGAAGTAGAATACAAAGATCAATTTTTTCCTTATTCCATCTCTGACTTTCGCTTTCCTGAACCGTTTCGTGGATCCCCAATTGTACTATACACACATAATTACAATAATCAAACCGTGGGACTGTCAGACAATAAGAAAAGAAAAACTTAAGGAAAGATTCAAGAAACGGCAACCTCCGACTCCTGTAGAATTCTAGTATTGTTCCGATAACTATATGCATTGATACATATTAAAATGATTATAGATTTTTCTCCTTTGATTACATACTTTGCAAAACCGCCTTTTAAAGACACGTGTAGAAAACTCTTCTGCAGGTGGATTTCAACTGACAATAGAGTTTGGTGAACAATATAAACGAAAAATCCCGGGGATGTTATTTCGACTCAATTGTTGTATTTATGAATTTGGAATTGGCGGTTTGAAGTAATACAAATTTTAGAAATTTTGCTCTTTGTAATGTGTGAAGTCAGAAAAAAAACTCTGTTGTGATTATGTAATTACTTTTAGGGCTGTGAGATATTTGCATTGTGCGGGAATGTTGAAGAATATCGTTTCCAAAAGACTTATTTGAGAAGAGCAGTATCTCTTTGATTTGTTTGTTCTATAGGATCCATACTTGTATAGGATAATCACTTCTCGGTAATATTATTTGAAGATGCCAAAAAAATACTCTTGTTACATACATTGATTTGCATGAGCTAAAAAAGTTAAAAAGAAAGAACAAAAGTGGAAGAAATATTTAAACGTAAAGAAGTTAGAGGATCACAAAGATTACAAAATACAAATGAAAATAACAAAAGAATTGATCAAGAAATCAAAAATGAGTACAAAGCCACAAAAAGACAAACAAACAACACTGAAACAATTACAAGATAAGAATGAAAAGATGATAAATGGTGACTTCGAAAAAATACAAATATAGAAAGCGCATTTTCAAGAGCTATTAAAAGAAAACTATTGGAGACGGATAACAAAGTCACTTGGCAGGACAGAGGAAAATGGCAAAGAATAATAATGAGTAGAAAAAATTAATAAATAGATTGAAATAACACCCGAAAGGGTGCTTATAAAAATTGCACAGAACTCAATAATGTAGCTCAGTAATACACACTTGTAATTATCAGGTAATTAGATACTGAGTTAATTATCGTGGCAACTCGTCCCATTGTGCCTCACCGAGCACCCTGTAACCCTAAACGTCGACTCCACTTCCACTGACAGTGTAGCATTACATCCATTTAGCCTAACCTAGTGTTCTAGTTCTCTACATCACTACAAAAATTCTAATTTGTTAAAATGTGTAAAATCAGGTTTGCCGTTCGGCGGACCGCGGTGTTTTACCTGCCTGAGTATAGTCAGTCAGAGAAGTATTCTTGCTGGAAGATTCTGCTAAATTAGTTGGTTGATTCATATTAATAGATTAACGATAATTTTTGAACAGTTTGTTATTGAGTATCAATTTACAATTGCTTTCGACCTTCAGAAAGTGTATACATAGTTTTGAAGATAAGAATATGATGAAATCTACAATCAAATTATTATTATTAATAGTATAGTCTAGATCTTTATCTATCACCTGATTTTTATAATTATTGTTTCCAATTAGTTTTTAATTTGCTCTTAATATTGATATCAAATTGAAGTGGCAAATCAAAATAATCAAAAGATTTCAATGAATTGATTGAATTCCAATATTACTCTTGATTGGGAGCAATATTTATTTATTTATTTTGAAATTTGGATAATATTTGGTTTTCAGAGTCTTCCACCGGTGATGAGCACCGAAAGGTCAGAAACATGTATAAATTTTGAAATATGGACAAAACTCAAGACTCTGAATTAGGAATCTTTCGAAATACTTCTATCTTCCAATTTGGATGAAAGAATAAGGGCAAAATTGCTGCCCTGAAAACTGGAATGTCTTTTGAAAATAATAGATGACAAAAACTTTCCAAAAAAATTACTTGAAAAAAGTATTTGTTATGATAAAAACTAGCACTTGATTGTCGTTGTTGCTAGTTACTCGAAAATATATTAGGTACAATATACTCAAACTTTGATTGTGTTTCAAGCAAAAAATCTGATTATTTGAATTTAAAATTGGGGATCTCTTGAAATATGTCGAGTGCCATTTAACCAAGAATTAAAACTCACTGCAGTAACTTGAGACACACTCATGAATTTTTGTTATCAATAAAAGTCATTATAAAAACATGATATTTTTGTATTGTTATGGATACGCAATGTTCGTGATTTTTTCACGAATGAAAAAATAAATTCTACTTTTGCACACCTAATCTAATATAATTGAATTTAGTAATGCTACAAGGATAGAAGCAAACACGTATTTAACAAAAAAGAAATATGAATTTGTACACAAAACTACTTATTTTTGAAATATTAATTGTTGACAGTTCTTTTTTTATCAAACCACAATTGCGCATACTTTTGGTTACAATAGTCAGGTGACTGCAAATTAATTATAGTTTGTAATCTTTTCCTAAATTTTACTAAATAAAACAATAATTATTGTTGATCTATTATTTTTTGACATTTGCACTCCGCACACGTAATACAAACAATATTTGTTATTTTGTTGCGCTTTCGAATGAATTTGTTACCGCGACCTTACAGTCTCGGTTGAAATTGACATTCTCACGCGCAACAAGAAGAACAATCACTTCGCACACTTAATACAAAAAAAAAAAACTGTAAATAATTTCAAAAAGAAATTTCTCACACATTTTTCTTATTATGGAGAAAATAGATTGTTTTGGCTTCTGTGGTCATTACCACTCTGCTCATTATACATATAGTTGGGATCACAATTTGTTTTAATTTGTATATGTTTATATGGATCGATAACTTTGATGAATTCAATTGTGTTTTGTACTGGGTTGTTGCCGATGGTTTCCTTCAGTGTATCTGCTACGTTTGGTTGTTGTCTTTGGTTGGAATATTTTCTACACTCAACTATTATGTGCTAGTTGTGTGTTGCATATATTGCATAATGGTTGGGTTTCATTGCCGAGCATAATTTTTATGTGTGATTAGTATTACATTGATTCAAAGACTATGTTGTCTGCTTTTTACTAAGTGGCAGAGGTAAAAAATGACCATTGTTGAATTACAGCAACTAATCAGATGTTTCTATTCATATATGTTAATATAAATCGATGGCGTGGATAAATTCAATTGTTTTCTGTATTATTTCTGGGTTGTTATCGATGGTTTCTTTTAGAGTGTCTGCTACGTTTAATTGTTGTCTTTGGTTGAAATATTATGTACACTCAACTATTTTGTGCTACTTGTGTGTTGCTGATATTGCACAATGGTTGGGCTACTTTGTCAAGCATAATTTTCATGTGTGATGAGTGTTACACTTATTTAAAAATGATGTTGCCTGCTTACTTCTAAGTGGCAGATAGAGAGAATGACTATTGCTGAAGTACAGCAACTAATCAGATGTTCTTATTCATATATATTCATTTAGATCGATAGCGTGGATGAATTTGAGTGTGTTTTGTACTATTTCTAGATTGTTGCTGATGGTTTTTTCCAGTGTGTCTGCTACATTTGGTTCTCATTTTTGGTTGGAGTATCTTCTACACTCAACTATTATGTGCTACTTGTGTGGTGTAGATATTGCACAATGGTTGGGCTACTTTGTCAAGCATAATTTTTATGTGTGATTAGTGTTACACTGATTTAAAGACGATGTTCCTTGCTTTCTACTGAGTGGCAGAGAGAAAGAATGATCATTGTAGACGTACAGCAACTAATCAGATGTTTTTGTTTATATATGTTTATATAAATCGATAGCGTGGATGAATTTTATTGTGTTTTGTACTATTTCTGGGTTGTTGCCGATGGTTTCTTTCGATGTGTCTGCTACGTTTAGTTGTTGTCTCTGATTGGAGTATTTTGTACACTCAACTATTATGTGCTAGTTGTGTATCGCATATATTGCTTAGTGGTTGGATTTCAGTGACAAGCATAATGTTCATGTGTGATTAGTGTTACACTGATTTAAAGACAATGCTGCCTGCTTCCTACTAAGTGGCAGAGATAAATAATCAGGAATAAATTTTCGTGCATGTAATTATCAATAATGCCATGAAAAATTATAATTTCTGAAAATACAAACAATTTCTAATACTACTAATAGACCGTCAGATAGTCGTAGATTTGAGTGCCCCATTTTGTTTTCTCTGCTTTCAAGAGTTTTGATAGGTATGTATGTCTGCCATGCTTACGAAATGAAATCTAGGAGAAAAAGAGTCCGCGGAAAATGATAGGCAGAAGTGATCCACTTGGCCAAGGGTTTGGAGTGAAGGCTCGATTGTGCAAAAAAATTATATCAATTGTTCACGTTTTTCTCGTTTCTGCCGTTTGGCCATATAAAAGCTGATATCATGAGTATCTCGTAGAAACAAACGGCATAAGTTTTTCGAATGACCAAGTCAAGATATGCGCGACAGCATTCAAATCTTCGCAAGATTCGTAAGCATGGCAGAAGCGAGAAAATTGGATCAGAACATATTTTTTTATTAAAATTTAAAATTAATTTTTATTATGTTGGCCACACGATCCAGCTTTAATTTTGGCATTATTATACTCCAAATATATATACTTATCGAGACTCTTGAAGGCAGGGAAAACAAAATGGGGCACTCAAATCTACGACTTTATGACAGTCTATAATGGTAATGAGAAATTCGTGCAATTGCTTAGTCAATATGAGCACTATAGGTGGTAGAGTTTGTTGTTTGATCCCACATTTGTGTTGAAAATAAAAGCACTGATAATAATTTTTCCTGAATGACCGTTTTCTTTCACTGTGATCCTTTTAATGCTTGCACAACTGTTTCATCAATAACACAGAATGTTATCGATGTGTTCAAGACTGTATCACTATCAATTTCTCTATCTATATTCTGAACAGTTATGTTATTAGAAATGTCTATCAATTTTCCGTAACCTTCCGGTGAGGTAATTTGAAGACGAAATATTAATAAGACAAATAGCTCATCTTCTGGGCGGGTCAGCTGAAACTTCTCAAATATTCTCACAGAAATTAATATGCACGTAATAAAAAATAAATGACGAAACAGTACTAACCTTGGCCACCGTGGAAGAATCTTCGTGCGAAAGGATCAGAGATTGTTGTGGACAAGATGAGCTAAGATTCACGGATGAATGGACGACAGCATCCAGTTACGTCCTGGACCACCTACAAAACAAAACGTACAGCATAATCACCAAATTCATTTTTCATATCGCACTGATTGAAAGCAAAACTTGAAAATGGAATAAAGCTATAGAAATAAATCATTTCACCGAGATTTGGTTGAAAGTAGATTCTTACTATTATTTATGACCTGGTGGAATATTCTCTTGGAAATTGATTGATTCTGAAGGCGAATAACCATCAGTCCCTACTTATATTACTATCTTATAAGAATCTACAACTTCCCGAAAATGCATTCGCCTGGAAAATGACCAAATTCAAAGTTGTTCCAAAAGATAATATTTGGTTGTAGAATTTTTCACACAATCTTTGTTCTAATATGAGAAAATGTTGACAAGTAGTGAGGTCCTGCGCCAATTAGATTATAAATTGTGGATTCTCAGAAATATTTCTCACCTTCACACAGTAAACAAGCAAATTGAGCTTTCAAAAATCTAATCTAGATCATAACGCTATCGATTCAGCTTTAGTCTAGACTCGAGCAAAAAAATCGTTAACAAGTTCAGGCGCTAATTCCGATTCTCTTCTCACGCGTCGTGTAATCAAGCCCGAATTACACTGGCCAATTAACCAATATCCGGCCACGTCCAGTGTGGGTGTATCAACCTGTCGGCGTCTGTGAACCGATCACGTCGCCCAATTCGGCGAGAGGTGAGAGGTTATCGCGATAACCGGGTGATTATTTCCTCCGAGGATGCTGTACTAATATTTGCTTTAAAAATCATAATTGGATCCTACACTATGTTCCAATTAGCTAAATGTAAGTATAGGTCCCGGAGAACGTAATTTGATGTCTCAATATAATAGGTATTAACCGAGGATGGGTTATGAGAGATCGTCACTCAAATAGGGGCCTCTCATTTTGACAAGTAATGCTGCGTGATGTGACATCTTTTTAATTCCATTTGTGTTGATGCTATTCCTTTTCAATATTTCTTCTATATAACTTTCCCAATTTCTCCTTGATCTGCCTCTTCCTTTTGCGTTTTTATTTCTTGCATTCCATTGTTTGGTTTGTCTCTGTTATTCTTATTAAATGTCCGTACCATGCTGGTTGTTTTCTATCCACTGTAATTTTAGATACTTCTTTGTTATTTGAAATGACTGTGTTCATAGCATGATAATTTTTGTTCGCCGCCTGGATTATTTTATTTATCTCAGGTTCCATACTTCCTTTATTATTTATTGTCGCTTCTAGGTAAGTGAACGTGTCTACTTGCTCTATATCTTTTCTATTCAGTGTTACGTTGGTTTTTATATTTTCTTTGGTTATAACCATGGTTTTTATTTTATCTATGTTGATTTTCATGTTATATTCATGCAGTTCTTCGTTCCATACATTGTTGTTGTGCTACATATCTTTTTCACTTCAGGCGAAAATGGCCAGGTCATCTGCAAATGTACATTCTGTTAACGTAATCCTTTCTGATTTATAATGTCCTATTTCAGTTGTCTTTGTTTTGTTTTTTGTATTCTCTATGATATTGTCTAATCATGAATTCGTCTTTAACTTCGTGTCCTGTTCTTATTTAGTTTGTTGTTTTTCTTTAAATGCTTTTAATTGCTTGTAAAAGTTATTTACTCATATTTCTCTCCTCCAAGTTTCTTCACATTTCCTTCCTCTGTACTCTATCAAATACATATTTTTCCAATATCTATGAATGTTACATATAGTTTGTCAATGATAAGACATGATGTCTTATCATTATTTCTGTTATTCGTTTGAGCGTAAATATATAGTCTTCACAGAGTGTCCACTTCTGAATCCGTTACTTCTGTTATTGTTTGACTTCATTATGTAGTACGGCTTCATGAACTTTCATCGTTGATATTCTCTTATAATTGTTGTAATAACCACTATCCCTTTCTTGAATATAGAAAAAATTACTGCTTTTTCCAAGCCTTGAGGTATTTTGCCAGCTTTCTATAGAGTAAGATTGCTAATTTGCGCTCTGCCTCTTCACCCATATATTTTATTTGTTCGGCTTCTATTTCATATTTCAGTTTTTGGAGAGCTACTTTCAATTCATCGATTGTTATGTTCTGTTTCCCCTTTCTATCGCTTGGATTCTTGCTTTTCTTTTTCACTAACTTTCTCATCTCCTATTATTTTCTTATTTTCTAATGGTTCTTTGAAATGTTCCCTCCATCTGTTAATTATTCGCTTTTCTCAATTCCAATTTTGCCTTGTTTGTCTGTTATTTTTTAAGTTGTACCTGGTTTTTTATTCTTGTAGTTTTTTTTTGGTTTCCTTGAAGCTTATTTCTATTACTGTCAATTTTTTGAATGTCTTTTGAGAGACCATATTTGATTTTACTACGAAGGTGAAGAATATTATTGAGTTAACTTCATCAAAGAGGCAATGGCGATTTTAGGAGTGGTCAAAATGGTCAATAGTGTTTACACCGGCGCCTGATGAGTGTCGAATAAGCCGCCGAAGAAGGTGATCCAACCACCTGATTGCTCTGTTTTTAAAAGCCGATGTATTGGGACTGTATCGATTTATAAACAGGTAGACTAAAACCAAAGACTGAAGGAAAACTGAATTGCTTTATTTTGAACCATATGCTGTTGGTAGAATACAGGATGTTTCCAGTAACTACTGTTTCTATATAAATTCGGATAGAACATAAATCAAACTTTGATGATGAGAAGATTGCTCTATTTTTGCTGCGGCTTTTATAATATATATTAAATTTGAAAAACAAACATTTTAAAGCCATAGAAGTTATCTGATGGGCTCCGTCTACTATTTCAATGATTTGTTATACACTTTTTCCTTTACGAAAAATTCATTTCCAAGTATGTTGAATTAGTACTGACAATACTAAAGTGTAGTTTATATTGGAAGTGTGTCTATCTAATTGAAACATAATTTTCAAACAATTAGCCGATATATTTACTAACATTGTAGTACACGTGGCCTTCACGTGGATTGTCAAAAGGGGACACGTGTATTCTGTGCAACCACCCATGCACGACACTCGAGGGAGTATAGAAAAATAATTGAATGTTGCGATGGATTGTGATTACTGAAGAAGTGGTTAATACATTCATGATTAATATATGCTATGTTATTTCTAGTGAAAAAATTTAATGCTGAACATCAATTTTCAAATTTTCTGTTAGAATCAATTTGTTTATATTTCACAGCCAAAGAAAACAACATTCATTTCAAATATAGAATCATTGCATCCAGATTAAAGATCAGTGCAAGAACATATTTCTGTAGCTTTTTAAGTAAATATAGAATAATAATTTAGATCAATGTTTGAGGAATAATATTTTTTCAGTGAACATGTGTACGTGTTTGCTTACATGATTATGCTACTTGGAAATGTTTTATGGTATCCGTAAAGTTATCAGATGTGTGTTCAAGTCAAAAACAAACATAATATTTTCCCATCAAAATGATTCATATATATTATCAAAACATGTTCTCTAAACTAGTCGGTGAATTTTTTCCACAAACATATTTAATTCTTGCAAATTATTTTCTAAAATTACACAATCTTGTAGAGCCTTACAAGAAAATTGCTAAAATCTTTCTGTCCGCTGCTTTCGTAATTGTATACAAGATGGAGCAATAATTATTTGTCTGAGTTTTCGACCAAAGTTGTTGTTTTGGTGTGTAGGAGTCTGATGTAATTAAGGGCAGGTCAACGGAAATTCGTTGCCCCTCAATAGCTGTGGGTTCAGAAACGCTTGCTTCTGTTAGCCTGAGGTCAGACTACCACAAATTCACAAATATGCTCTTGTATGTTTCTTTTCAATGAGAATAAGATGAACATATCTTACTGCAATATAAATCACTTATTTTGTATGTTATTATTTCCGAGCAATCTTCCAAAATATTCCAGTATTTTACGTTTAACGTCCGTTCGTAGTTTTGTGCTGAGAATTATTTTGTTGTTTTTGAACTTGAAATATTTTTGCAAAATTTAACTTAGAGTCATGTTTTATTTTTCTGCCTTCCGCTCCGCCGTTAGATCAACTTAACGAAGCGTCGCCGCTGACAAAGTTTTTGTTGGTTTCGCAGTGTTAGAATGATTCAACGTAGAATTACCGCTAGAAAAGTAGAAAGATCCTTGCTGGCTTCATAGTGTTGGACAAGTTTAACGTAGAGTCACCGCTGGAGAAGTCTGTTTTGATTTCACAGTGTTAAATAGTTCACAGCCTCACAAGCTTAGGATAAGTTGGCGTCTTTTGTAACCTAATAAGATAACAAACAATAACACCAATAATAAATATTGACTGTGTCTAAATAAGAAAGAGTTTGTTCGTAATGAAGAATGACTATTGCGCTAAGAAGATGTGTGGGTTCTTATACAAAGAATACATCTCGAGTTGTATTCATGTTTCAGAATATTCTTTCAAGAAGATATGAAATTTTGACGTGACCACCAACAAACTAGTCCCTAAATCTCTGAATTTAACTTTTATATATCACGTAATATCAAACTTTAATCATTTAATAACCACTCTACCTCTTTATCCCTCAGGTCTTTTGTTCCAACCTTTCAACATCTGAATTATCATATTCACACCTTTCTTGTCAGTTTAACAATCTCTGCCGTCTTTGATTATTAATTTAATAACAGATAAAGAGCCTACTGAACGAAAAAACAAGACCTTGTACATATTATTTGCATTTTCGTGCGCTTCGATTATGATTTTTTCCAATTAGCTACGGGGTAGATTTCAAATACGTCACGCGAAACAGGGATCGCTAGAAAAAATTATCTATAATAGGGTAAAAGATAGATTTTAGAGAAATTTGATCTTGTTAGTGTGGATATTAATAACTGGGTCAAGAAATTTGTTATGGTTGGAAGCGTAAACTATTTTTGACTTGATCTTGTTAAGAAATTGGTAAAGGGTTGAAGTAGCCGACGTGTGACTTAATAGATTTTTTTATTCTATTAAGTTCGGGAAAAATATTGATTTATTATTTTCTTTTTTCAATTTTTTCAATCTTTTCAAAATCGTAACAGTACTGTTAATTTACTTCCAAGCATTCTTAGAAGTAATTTGGAACCTGGTGCTGGATAAATACATATGTATTTACAAGAAGACGACACATGTTATGGCGATGACTGGCGGCGTCCCACCTGTGCGGCACGCGACTCCTAGCCCCTCTTATTCCACTCTGCCTTCAACTTACTGAAAACACAGTTGGCAGGCGTAGAGGCAAAATTTTGCTCCTGAAGAAGACAGAAGGACGAACAGGAGTGAATTTTGGAGATTGGAGATTTTGGAAGATGCAAATTCATTAGTTTAGTTTTTTCCAATGTTTTCTGTTAGAAAAAAAATCATTCAATGATGGAGCTGTTTCCAATATCAATGAGCATGGTTTAAGTTAGTCTGATACTAAATGAGATAAATGTATATGAAATAATCTCACAATCTTTTCGAGTCCTTCTCTGTAAAGGGGTGCTTGCCACCTGTGACATAGCCACACTTCAATCTGAAGAGAGCAAGGATTTGGGTCAAACTGAAACACTCTTGCACAGGAAATGAAATGCTCATTAGCCCTTCAATAATCGAGGGTGGTTGCAACCACCGAGACATTTGTGTCACTTCACCAAACTTTATTATCTTTATTAATTCGGAGGCTGTAAGATAAAAACGGGACAGCAGAAAAAAAACAGCTCAAGATGAGGTATCATTTCAAGACGGGATAGTTATTTCTAGAAGACTAGGAAATAATTTTTATTACTTTTAATAGAAAATTGCTGGCTATATTCTCATTATACCACGATGATCAAATTAGATGACATTCGTTATTCCGGACAGGTAAAATTGTATCAAGTTTCCAAATAATTAAAAAATAAATTTGCCATAATAATGTTCCCTTTATTTATAATAATTTTTGTTCGAATGAAAATATTATCTTTATTACCCGAAGAGAAGATGTTCAAACTATGTGAAGCTAAAATAGGTTGACTACTGTGATTTGGAATCAGTTGGTCTTTGCAATGGTCAGCATTTTAAGTACCATGAAATTTAGCTAATTTTCTTCTTGAGAAAAACAAATTGTTTATCTATCACCGGTCCGCTTTCAAGCTCTGTAATCTAAATGCCGGCGACGGTGTCTCTAACACGATGACAGCCTTGTTGGTGATGGTAATCATTGGTTATCCTGGTCATTGTGCTAGTGACCAATGCCGCCTCTACTGGTGGTCAACAGGGTTGTTATGACGTTAATCACGTGATTAGTGGTGATAGTTAGGAAGCGGAAGTGACGCTAAATAGAAGAGAACATAAAAAAATTAGTATAAGCTATTTACCGACCGCCTCGAAGTTCATGGGAGCCCTAAGTATCAGGATACATCTTCTGCAATATTCAATCAAAAATATGTTCTAAATCCAAAAAATTTCTTATGAAGCGAATGTAGAAAAATGTGAACCCTTCAGAATATCATCTTCTGTCGTATCTTGGTCTTCTGTTTCTGGAAACGAGCATCAGCACCATATGGCGTAATAATGTACGATTTTTTTCGAATGTCGAGCCGGTCTTAACATCTGACTCCTTCAATTTTTTACTCTATGTTATTTGGAGTCTATTGTACAGTCAATTATAACGCTTCATTTTTTTCAATGAATGACAATATGAATATGATAAGTCCTTGTGGAATCGTTCAGTTAAGAAGTAGATGAAATACTAATATATATTATTAAACTATTTTAGTTTTTTTTTCTATGTAAATGTTGATTAAATTTCTTCTTTATTTTTCTTTCAATGTTTTTGAGGTCTTTCTCTTGTGTTCTTGTTTGATACTCTGGCATTCTACAACTTTCTTAATCAATTTTCTATAGTAGTTTGTATGCTTTCTGTTTGTAGAAATTCTCTGATATGCCCATTTCTTATTCTATCTAGTCCTGTAATTTTTCTATTTTTATTAAGTATTCCTGCTGCTTGTATCTTGTTTCTAGTTTTTGATATATTGTTCATGTTTCGCTTCCGTATGTTAATATTGGTCTATGAAATGATTTATATAGAATCATTTTTGTTTTCTTTGATACTTGCCTGCTACTCAAAATTACTTTTTCCAATGCGTGATAACTTCTATTAAGTAACCCTGGCAGATACAAATATATAACCTCATATGGGAACAAGGCAAATATCCTAAATTATGGCGAAAAGTTATCACGATTCCTATCTTAAAACCTAACCAAGACAGAGGAGACCCAGCTAACTCCATGAGCAAGATAATTTAAAAAATGATAAACCAACGGGTAACCTGGTTTCTAGAATCAAACAATCTTCTCATAAATGAACAATGCGGCTTTAGAGAGAACCATTCCACAAAAGACCAAATTGTAACATTAGAAACAGAGATACAAAACGCATTTAATAACAAGCAACACCTAATTGCAGTTTTCTTTGACATCCAAAAGGCATACGACACCACATGGAGATACTACATTATGAAAACTCTAGAAGAATTCGATTTATCTGGTCATATCATGCGATACGTATCAAACTTTTAAAAACAGAGGAATTTTCAAGTTAAAACAAACGGATGTATTTCTACAGAGAAAATACAAAAGAACGGAGTACCGCAGGGATGAATTCCAAGTGTAATCCTATTTTTGATTTCAATGAACAAAATAAGTTGCTTCATCAACAACAATACAGAAATCTCCTTTTTTGCTGATGACTTGGTGATATATCACAAAGGAAAAAATATATACACCATCCAAGAAAAACTACAAAACTCTATAAACAACTTGGAAAAATGGGCAATATCTACAGAATACTGCATTTCAAAACCGAAAACGGAAGCAAAACAGTTTTGCAAACTCAGAAGACCCCACCAACATCCAATAGTTGAAATCAGTGAACAGCAATCGAACCATTGACTACAAAAAAATCCTTGGCGTAACATTCGACACAAAACCTAAAAAGAGAATACATACAAAAACTGAACATAATCAAAACAATTAGTCACTTAAAATGGGGAGCACACAAAACCACAATTATAAACGTATATAAGGCTTTGATGAGGTCTAAAATCTGCGAAAACATCTAGAATTAAAACATTAGACCCTTCACAACACAGCACTGAGAATAGCAATAGGAGCATTCAGGACAAGCCCTACGGGAAGCATATTGGTGGAAGCAGGTGAAACATCCTCGGAACACAGGAGAAAAGAATTAGCACTCAACTACGTTACCAAACTGTCAACAAATCCCAACAACCCGGCGTTCAAAAAAATATTCAAGAACAAAACAGAAATAAAACAGTGTGCCCCACTACAACAAAAAATCCACACTCATTCAAATGAATTACAGCTAACGTTACCTGAAACACAACAATTTCCTACCACAAACATCCTCCTTGGACACTCATAGAACCAAAAATTAATCTCCACCTTACCAAATACACGAAAACTGAAACATCCCAAGAGCTCTACCAAACCAACTTCAGAAACATCAGAAAGGACCAGAAAGAAACTCAGTTCATATTCACTGATGGATCCAAGCAAAGTAACAAAACTGGAAGTAGTGTAATTACCAGAGACAACACTTACAAACAGCAACTACCATTAAAATGCAGCATAGCTACAGCAGAAAACTACAGCATCCAAAAAGCAACACATATAATCAAACAAAGAAACGAAAGTAGAATCACCATCTGTACAGACTCACTTGGATCCAGAAGCTAACAAACATCTACAGTAAAGACAAGCAGACGCAGACAATTCAAGAAAACATCCACGAGATCATTTCCAACCAAAACAAAGAAATAACCATAATGTGGATACCATCACACGTGGGCATGAAAGAAAATGAAGAAGCCGATCCAGCTGCAAGAGAAGCCACCACAGCAGAAATAGACAGCATAACAACACCAGCTCCAGACATAAAATTGGAAATAAAACAAAAACTAAGAGAAATACGGTAAACGAAATGGAAAAACAAGACCAACACCAAATTGAGACAAATAAAACAAGACGCGACCAAGTGGATAGTCCCAGAGAAAAAAGATCTTAAACAGTGACATCCAGACTAAGAATCGGACATACTCGCCTCACTCATAGCCACTTGCTCCAAAAATCAAAACCCACTAAATACAACACCTGCAACACAGACATCACAATACAGCATATTATCACAAACTGTACTAAATACACTACACAAAGAAGACAATACCATATACCAACAAAATTGAAAGACGCACTTTCAAACAATCAAACAAACATAATAAACATTATAAAATACTTGAAACACATTAACGTATAGAATGAAATATAAAATTATACAAATTTTATTACCACCTTATACTTATACCGAGCCTAAATGTGTGAATGCTCCTACTTATCTTATTTCTCTTTAATTTATTTTTATTCTACTACCGTGCCTTTTCTTGAAATTACCATGATTTCTGATTTTCCACATTTATAGTGTTTGCTTACTTCCTGTTTTCATATATTAATGTTGTGCTGTAAATTTTCTTCATTTTTAGCAAGTATTGCGAGATTATCTGCGAAGGCGCATTTTAAGAAAGTCGTCCTGATTAGATTGTGGTGTCCTATGCTTTATTCTTCACCTTCTTCATAACACTATCCAAGAAAATGATGAAATGTAATGGACTTAGTGCTCCTCCTTATCTTAGTACTTGCGTGGCTGTAAATTCCTTTGAGCACCCGTTTCCTGCTCTTATATATTTGTATGTTGTCTTGTAGACACTTTGTATTACTTCCAGTAGTTGTCTGCTCACTTCTTCTTCTTCCGGTATTTTCAACATCTTTTTCTGTGGTAGGTATTATCAAGATCTATAAATGCTATGAATAGTTTCTCAACTTGTTTTATTGTTTCTTCTATTAATTTTCTCAATGTGAATACATAGTCTTGTGTGGAGTAATCTTTCCTGAATCCACTCTGGGCTTTTCCCATTGATGCATCTGTTTTTTGTCTCAGTTTATTTTCTAATATTGTTTCATATAGCTTAGCCGCAGTGCAAAGCAGTGATATAACTCTGTAATTATTACAGTCTCTGTTTCGTCTCTCATGTAAGTGGAAGATCACGGATTTTCTCAGTCTTCTGGTATTGTTCTTATTCTCCAAATTTAGTTTAACATTTCTAGTAATATTTGTTTTTCTTCGTCTTCAATATATTCTAGTTGTTCCGTTTCAATTTTATCGTGTCCCGATGCTTTACCGTTACCCAATTTTCCAACACAGCTTCTATTTCTTCTTCTATATATATTCTAGCTCTTCTCTTACACTTCTATCTTTGCATTCTTTTGATGTCATCATTTATTATCTTTCCTTTCTTATCTAGTGACTGTTTCAATGTTTTTTGTCGTTCTTTTTTGTGGCCTTTCAGTATTTTGTAAGATATCTTTCGATTTTCTTCGAAATTTTTCTCTAGTTTTTCCGAGCTCTTCTTATGTACTCTTTTCTGATCTCTAGATCAGTTCTTCCATTATTCTTGTTTGTATATTGTAATCTTCGTAGTCCTCTAACTTCTTTGTGTTTAGATATTTCTCCCATTTTTGCTTTTTCTTCCTCAACCTGTTCATTCCACCAGTGTAATTGCTTTATATTGCGTGTGCTTCTGGTTGTGCTTTATGTTGCTTCAATTAATTTTTATTTTAGAGTATTCTTCACTTTTATCCAATTCAATTTCTATTTTCATTCCATTTTCAAACTATTTTGTACAATTTGTATAACTTTGAAACTCGCACATCATGTTTGCGGTGGAAGACTCTGTTCTTTTAAGCAACCGAGCCGCTGCTAAATATGGTAGTATTCAAGGCTAATCCTCTTGCAGCCGCCAGAATTTCCTTTTTAATCTACCGCTTTGTAGTATTTAGAAACTGTTTTGTGGTAAAGTTGTTTCACAATACTTTCTTGACTATTTCAGATTTAGAAGTTTATCCAAAATAGCATAGAAGCGGTTTGATTCGGATTCACATCTATTGTTACCATCATGACTCTCACGATGATGTTAGGTGAACAATGCCTTCAAGACAAATTTATTGATAAAATTACAGATCCTTGAGATATTATACGATGAGATCAGCATACAATCTCTGAATTTCACGACTAATCATATAAAGTCTTTCATTTTTAGTGCTCTGAGAGAATAGTAATTCTTGGTACAGAACCAATGATGTTTTATTGCAATATTATTTCACAACCTCCGCTATAAAACAAGCTTCAGATAGCCTAATATCATCATGTTAGTTTCTCTGTGGGGACTGCTCTAGTCAAACTTGTAGTAATTCGTCATGCTAAACAAACTTCATTGTGGTGTAGAGCACCCTTCATAACAATAGTCACGTGCTAATGTCACGTGCCGTTCAAGTACTCAATTGTTTTGTTACGCGGGTATACTCAAAAATATGCATGGGGGTCTTTAGAAGAACACTAGAGATGAAACGGATCGCTTTGATTGACGTAAATATGTTTGCCAATTGAAAGTGGCTTCTATTGAGAAAAAAATCGTTGGTAATTAATATTTTTCCACTGTTTGAAACAGATTTCAAAGTAAAAATCTGTGTTTTTAAAACTTACTCCACCTACAGATTAATTTCTTTCCAACAAATTAAAATTGATGCTATTTTAGGGTACGAATAAAACAAATCAAGTGAACTGCCTAAACAAACAACTAAATTACTAATGAGTGCATTTTGGCGGCGGTAGGTCCTTGGGATGTGGTCGGACACATCCCACGATCCGGACGGCACTATGTAGTCCATGGCGTAAAGAAACTAATTAAAACAACCGAGCATCATTACGAGGATAAATTATAGGGTACAACTAAATACAGATTATTTCTAGCTCTGTATTGATTACTTTAAGTAATCAGGGTAGTTTATTATAGTGCGAAAACTTCCGAATTTTTGATAAATTCATTGGCGAATGCCTCACAAGAAATAATTATAGAGTATGAAATTTTGGAATGATTTTATGAGTGAATAAATCATTCTGGAAACTTTAAGATAATTTATTTCGGGAGTTGAATTTCAACCATTCGCGAAATATTTTACCAATATAATAAAACAGATCATTGTTTTCCAGATGATGTTGAGAAGTTGATATTATTAGCATATTATCCTCATTATTTATTTTTTCAAGCTCCCTAATGAAGATATCTTTTTAAAAATGATAAATGATGTCTTTCATTTTAACCACTAATTGAATTCATTTAAGGAAGCTGAACGCAATCTGAACTATTCTTAACCAAACCAGTCGTGCATTAACGAATGATTTTTACGCGTGTATCTTGAACAACTATTCAATAATCACAAATTTTGCTAGAAATGTTGTTTTTCTTATGCGGCCACCCAAAAACATAATCCCATAAGCATGTCTGGAACCCCAAATCGGATCAAAGTTGTCTACAAATCGTTCTCACAAAACCTTTTGTCCTGTTGACATCAAGTGACGCTCATACAACGATTATCCGGATTTAAATACACAAATAAGGCCTTTTAGACCGCGTGCTACACACAAAACGTTCACTGATTCCTTAATTTCTTGTGCTCCGAATGAAAAAGTAGAGAAAAATATTCCATATGAATAAAAAATGTTTCGTATTGATTTTCGTACATGGTATTGACACTAAAATTGAGTAGATATGAGATTAGGATCGTATGATAACATTTTAGAAGGTGCTAGGATCCCTGAATTTTATTTTGGGCTTCGTTGTGACTGTGGCGCTATCTACTACAATATCTCAATGCTGCAAGCTGTAGTAAAGGGCACGTGCTGTATAAGTTCACCTTCTAACAAACAGGCACGTATTTTGATAATTTAAAAATATGTATATAGACAAGTACTTTTTCTGTTCAATACTTTTTTTGGCTTCGTTAGTGTTGATGCTATTCCTTTTCAATATTTCTTCTACAAAGCGTTCCAAATTTTTCCTTCTTTCTTTTGTGATGAAGCAGTCTCCATTGTAGAGCAAAATCTGCAAATTTATCACACTACCGTTCAGTTCACTTAGCCTTTTTGTTGTAATTCTGTTTTATTTGTATGAATATACAGTCTATCCTGTTAAATCCACCAAGCTGCTACTGAGGTCAAAACATCAAGATCCACCCAAACTCATTGCTGCAAAACAACAGACTATATCATATCAGTATTGAAATAATAATTAATAAAATAAAAATCCTCCGCTCCGTGTAAAACCCAGTTGAGGCTTTGTTTGAGTTTCTACCACAAAAGTCATTTGAGGTTAGATTACAAATCTAATATGTTGATATGAAATGAAGACTCTAGATAAAAACAACATTAAGACTCAAGTTCAGAGAATTACCTAGCAAAGAACCGACATCCGAACCGTACCGTGAGTGATTCCCGCTTTGCGGGTTACCAGAAACCTCTTGTTTGAGTGCCCCCCATATCTCAGGCTACCAGAAATACTTTTTGAGTGGCCCCCGTATCGTTGGTTACCAGAAACTTCTTTCGAATGGTTTCCTTGTCGAAGGTTACCGAAATTTTTTCTTTGTTTTTGTTTGCTATGATTTGATTTACCCTTATTTGTCGCCGTGTATGTATTTTCATCCGTTTTGTTTCAGGCCATTGTTCATTTGTTTTTGTGTGTATAAAAATGTGGTTTGTCTTCACTATACGTTTTAGTTTTTCGTCAACAAACCCGTCACACTTTGTACTTCTTGTATTCTACACCAGTTTGGTTTTTCTATTTTTTGGCATTCTTATTAGATGTCTGTTCTATACTAGTTGTTTTCTATCTATTGTAATTTGTATACTTCTTGCCTGTAGGTTCATTCTTATTTCTTATCTTGTCTATTCTTTGTACTCCTTTTATTGTTCTTAGAAATCTCGTCTAAGTCGCCTGTATTTTACTTCTACTTCTTTGATCCAAAATCCAAGTTTCACTTGAATATATTAAAGTTGGTCTGTATATGGTTTTATATACAGCCGTTTTTGTGATTTTGGATACTTCTTTGTTATTTAAAATTACTGTGTTCATAGCATGATAGTTTCTGTTCGCCGCCTGGATTCCCCCATTTATTTTGGTTCTATAACTCCTTTATTATTTATTGTTGTTCTATTTCTTTTTCAGTTAGTGTTTGGTTGGTTATTATATTTTCTTTGGCTATAACCATGGTCTTTATTATACCTATGTTGACTTTTTTCACTTTTGGCGAAAATTGCCAGGTCATCTACAAATGCATATTCTTGTATTTTTCATGATATTGTCTAGGTATAAAATAAACAATATCGTTCACAAGGTTTCCCCTTGTCCTAATCCTTGAGTGTTCGTGAGCTCGTCTGTAACTTCGTTTCCTGTCCTTATCTAATTTGTTGTTTTCTATAAATGCTTGTACAAGTTGTTTACCCATATTTCTCTCTTCCAAGACTCTTTAACTTTACTTCTTGTTAACTGAGAACACTAGAAATATCTATGACCTCCTCAATAAGGAAATTCCAAGCGAAACCCTTCTCCTGATAAAATTTCATCTTACTCCACACCTAATTTTCTTTCATATATTTCAACCCCTACACACAAGTATAATGCACAACAGAGTAGAACCTCATTTTGATAATTCTGTAAACTTGTCTTTTACATACAGACTGACAGAAAATCATCGATTATCCACCACAAAAAGCTTCTTAAATAATTATCTTGTTTTGTATAATTCCGTTGAATCATACAACTCTTAAACATAGCTGTTATTCGAAGATCCCATCCATTATTTATTCTTTTATTCATTCGGAAAAGAGAGAAATAATGCCTAAATAATTTTTTTCTACAAACGTCAAGAAATCATGACATTTGTACGTCAAAATTAGTATACAAAAAGTCGCATTGGAGTTGTTTATGATGACAACGGGCACGAAGTATTTCGTGCACTGGTGTCATTTTGACAACCTGCACAAAGTACTTTGTGCACGTTGTCAAGAAGGATAATTCTACTAATTTTTGTATTTTAATATGATTTCAATATATTTTTTAGTTTTTGGACGTCAGTAGAGAAAATGTTGTATGCTACACGTGCACGAAATTTCTTTTGGGCTTTCGAATGATTTGTGTCTCGGCTACCGCCTCGACAAAAAGCTTTCATTCTCATGCACCAAAGTATAATTTCACGCACTGATACATAAATAACTATTTTTAGAGTTAGAGTAAGACAAGTAGCTTTTTCATGGGTATGATCAGATCTTCAAAAAATTTTTACCCGTTTTAGTGTCATCATAGGATGTTGATATGTCGTTACGAATAATAAATCGTCTACTTGAATGAGGATATTTTCCATAATTTACACTTACCACTTATTATTTAATGGAAATATTTAATCAACGGTCGGATGAATACTATCTTATCATTTTGATCTTTCTTGAATCTATAAATAGTGGAACTTTCCAAACATATAACACTTACAAAAATCAGAATCTATTTAAACTGTTTCTAATCGATATTTTGAAGTATCTACTCGAATATGTAGAAATAAATTGAATTATTGATAATGATGATATAATTAAATAATTTAGATATAAGAAATAGTGATTTTTTTGGAGTATCACTGAATATTCATTTATTATATCATAAGTAGTTGAAGTATTATTATCGATTATTTTTGTGGTGCTATCCCGAATGTTTATTGTGCTTGAGTTTGAATACCACGAGTGTGCAGCACGAGTGGTATTCACAAGCACAATAAACATTCGTGGTTGCACCACAAAAATAGTCTATAATACTTTAACTACAAATGGTATATAGAGGGCTATTCCAGGAGTCAAACAATTTTTTCAAATTAGTTTTCTATGAATCTAGTAACAAGTTACGTAATTTTCATTGGAACGAGTGAACAAACTTCTGTCAAATTGAAAAGATGGTATTTCTACGCGTCCAAATATTCACTGATATGCACCGTTTCTATGGTTATTTAGCATTGTTAATCTTGTTATAAATACTACGAGTGGAATAGTCACAGATATTTTTTAAACTATTATTTTCACAATAAAATTTCAATATCTCTAAATACCGTCCTGTATAATTCACATGCATAGTATACACCTTGCAATCGAGATCTATTCTTTCATCACCTATTCTTTGAAGAGAAGACTGCAAGTATAAAAATAATTTGAATTTATTCAAATTATACATTTGAAATTCAAGTGGGTATGCTAATTTTTTCGATAATTCTTCACTAAGAAATCAATTTATTTATTTCTTTTTATTCATGTCATCATTTGCTTGTTAGATTTTGATTGTTGTTTATTGTTCTAGTGTTTTCTCTGCAATAGTTTTGAAAGAAATTGCAATTTGCTTTCATGAATTTGTAAATACAAAACAGTTTTTTATCCTTTTCATTAGGCCGTAGTCCTGTAAAGCAGAATCTAATAGAATCTTGCCAAAACTGTTCAATAAATAAATAAAATGAAGAAAAAACTTTGGAGTAAAAATTATAGAAGTATTTTGAAAGAACCTTGAATTCCAGTATGCATTTATCAAGAATATCAAAAATTCAAGCCCGCCCTCTAGGAAATCTTTCTTGTCCCACCCACCCTTTGCGAACTCGCCGCCCTTAGTTCGCAACTACCAATTACCTTAAGATTCCCTAAATGCACTCCTGAAACTGATCAGTCCCAGCAATTAAACAAAGACACTGATGATATATCGAGTGCTTTAGGATCGATTTCGATTGATAGCAATCCTTTTCGCGATGTGCTAATTATGACCTGTTCAAAATTTGAGTAGCTTCTTAATTATGACAAGTGCTTTTAATAATCCGCATTGTGCAATAAGGGAGAAAGGTAGAATTTCATCCACACAGAATGGACATGGTGATAATATAGAGCTTGTTAAAATTTTGATTTGGTAAATGTATGCTGTCATAATTTGATACTCAGGAAGATGATTTTCGTATTTTAATTGTACCGGGTCACAAAACAAAATCTGACAGATAATGTTACCAATAATAATATTCTGGAACTAAAAGCAACCTGAATTAGACACATACTCCCAATTAGCAACTTTTTTGCGAAACGTCCTCCCACTCATTAAGTAAAAAACAAAAAGGATCATTCATTACGTTAAAAAACTCCCTCCCAATCAAGTGGGTAGGAGACACCACTTCTTAATTAAAAAACTGAGTCAAAAATTAATTTGCAATATGGTCTTTCAGCAGAAGATTGAAAGATCATTTTGCGGGTTGTGGGTGGCTGAAATTTTTTGTGGTTGGTGGTCTATGATGTATTTGAATCCACCCCTGAAATGATTAATGTATTTGGAACGAGTAAGAATCATAAGCAGAAAAACGAAAAACTTTTTTCAATAAGATATGTAATGCAACAAAAATAGAGACCATGTATCCTCTTCTTAAACCTACAGTCAATAACTTATAAACGCAGGTATAAAAAATAAAAAGCCACGCCGAAAAGTTCCTATAATGACATCTCCCCGTTTACGTCACCATCTTTAATCTTAGAGAAATCATATCCCACAGGGTTGCAAAATATCACCCAGCGAGATCAGCCTTGTGACGAATTCAGCATAAAGAACCCTACAGAGTGTTCAAAAAACGCGAAACCTACCGCATTGGAGTTCAAAATACACGCAGTGCGAATTAATATCATAGATTTAGGATTGCAGTTTCTAGGGTAGAGTATTTATAAAAAATGACGACGGGGGATGAATTTTGTAGGCAAGACTGAATTTTGCAATTAGATTTTGTTTTGTTCTTGATTAAGTGTAGTAAGATCAATTAATTACCCGTGTGTGAGAATAGAGATGATTAATATGAGAAAATATTTCTATAATTCTCATTAAAACTATACAAAATTTGTAAGGGGTGAATATATCGAAGAGTCTTAACAATGAGATGAAGCAATGAGTTCCTTTGAATAAATGTGATGCGGCTACGGAAATATTGATGGTTCAACTCATCTTTCATTGATTACCATACTGCAAACACTTAAGAAGAGATTGATGGTTGTAATGCAAAGCAATTCTGCATTATTATTTCTCACTATTTGCCTTTATTAATCTTTTTGAATCTGCTTTTAAGAGATTGAATCTCGTCTACATTGTCTTCCTGTGTTTTTCTAGGTCTTCCTCTCTTTTTCTTCCTTTTGAGCTTTGTGCTCTATACCTGTTTTCTGGCATTCTTATTAAGTGGTCGCACCATGCCACTTGTTTCTTGTCTATAGTTTTATGTGTGATTTCTATTTTCGGGTCATTCCTTATTTGATCATTTCTTATTTTATCCATTCTTGTCACTTCTTCTATTCGTCTTGAGTATCTTATATCCGCTGCTTGAATTTTACTTTTGTTCCCTTGATATATTCCGTTTTGTAGTTCATGACAATTTTTTGTTATTCAATGTTTTTTTTATTGCATGTAAGTTGCTTTTGGCTGCTAATATTGTTTTGCTGATCTCTTGATCTATGCTTCCTTAGATGTTAATTGTATTTACTTGTTCCATTCCCTTCTCGTTTATTTTTATGTTAATTATTGAGTCTTCTTCTGCTATCACCATTGTTTTTGTTTTGCCTTTATTTACGGTCATATCATGCTTCTTTATTTCAGCCAAAAGGCAAAGCATAATATTGGAAGCAGGGAGGAGGCATGCGGAACAACAATCATTAGCAACGACAATGCCAGAAGCATTATAGAAAAAAAACAATCCTGGAAATTATACCAACGTACAAAAACAGCGAACACCACAAAGCTTACAAAATATCAAGAAATAAAGCAAAAATAATAGTAAAGAGTGCTAAAGAAAATATCTGAAAGCAATTCGAAAACAAAATAAAAGGGTTATCCGATAATAACCGAACGAAAACTTTTTCTCGGGATCCTTAAAGGTTTAAAAACAAAAAGGAAACAACACCACAAAACATTGAAGACAAGAATGGAGAAATACTGACTGAAGAAAATGGAAAGAATACTTTAAAGAGCTGCTAAAAGAAGAAGTGAGAGAAGAAAATAGCAAGACACGAAAATCGAGGAATTCATTCAATCACCAAAGCTAATAACAACGAAAGAATTATAGGAAGTTATAATATATATAAAGAATGGGAAATCACCAGGACATGACAGAATAACAACAGAAATGATCAGGAAACGTTGCATCAAAAGCGTTGCTTGCAGTGTTAAATTTGATCAGTGAATCGGCAGGCAGGCATAATAACACTTTTATGCAAGAAAAATGACTCAAAAGACTGCAAGACTTATAGAAGAAATTCGCTGCTTAGTGCAGAGGGAAAATATATGCTAGAATATTAGAAAAATAGAATAAAGGAGCTGATAGAGCCGGAAGAAGTGTAGAAGACCACATATTTGTTTTGTGACTATTCATGTCCCAAAAATCCGTTACAGTTGCACATCCCAGAGCCTTCTGCAACCGTCACACATTTTTTAAGTCCATCAAAATTGGTTTACATCTTGCACACCCTATAAATTTTAAATTCTGTAATTCTGCTTGAACATACAACACCGCTTACCTTTATTTTATCAGTCATCAACTGACAAGAAATGAAAACTCCACAAAGTTCCAAACACAAGTTGGACTGAGACAAGAATGCTTGTTTAGCTCGCTGCTATTTTCGAAAATATTGGATGATGTCATGAAATTTTCTTTTACATAGAGGCAGTAGAGAATCGTAAAGATACACTTGATCACGAAATAGACGCAAGAGTAAATGCAACTGGTAGATTATTTAATTCATTAAGGAAAAACTTTTTAAGTAAGAAAGAAGTTCCTGCAGAGGAAAAGGTAGGAGTGTTCAAAAAAGTTGCCACGCCAGTATTACCGCACGGAAGTAAATCCTGGACAATGATACAAAGATATAAAAGCAGAATAAGAGGTATGGAGTTGAGATTCCTAAGAATAATCGCAGGAAAAACAAAAATAGAATAAGAAATTAAATATACAGAGAAGAGATAGGAACGAAACCAGCGAAACAAACAATTTGAAAAAAGGACAGTTAAGATGAAGAAGAAAACAGAACAAAAACTATTTACGGAACAAAAACCGGTAGAAGAAGAAAAAAAGGGAGATCAGCAAGGACATGGAATCAAGCTGTAAAAAAAGTAGAGGGAGATGCTGAAAGGAGAAAAAGTAGCTAGCTTCGGACAGACAAGGATGGAGGACACTCTGGAGAAAAAAACCAGGAAACAGTACATAAACCAAATTCGCCAACACCGCAAGGTACAAGGCACTGAATTAGGAAAACGTAATTTCTTCGTTCCATATATTTATATTGTATTGCATGGTCTTTGACGTTTTTAGCTAGAATTGCCAAATCATCTTCGATCACATTATTTATTGTTGTTATTGTCAGCCGATGGTAGCCTCTATCCGCTTTTCTTGTTTTATTCTTCATTTTCTTGATAATAATATTCAAGAATATTATAAATAGCAACGGACTTAATATACCTCCTTGCCTTGGTCCTTGCATTGTGGAAAACTCATCTGATGTTTAATTTTTGGTTCTTATGTAATTTTATGTCTTTCTGTACACACTTTTTATTGCTTCAATTAGTTTCTCGATATCCAGTCTTTCTCTCAATATTACCCACATTTTTCGTTGTACTCTGTTGAATGCATTTCCAGATCAATAAATGTTATGTATAATTTGCTCTCCTGGTACATAATTTTTTCTATGTGCTTTCTGATTGTGTATATGTGATCTTGAGCAGCTGAAACACATGGGAGAGGAAGGAACAAAAATGCTGCCCACATTGGTAAGCAAAATTAGGGATGGGGAGCAGATACCTAAGAACTGGAGAAAAACTATCATACTGCCAATATACACAAAAAAGACAACAGCAACTGTTGCAATTATCGAGGGGTCTCACTTCTAAGCACAGTAGTAAAAGTATACAAAACTATACCTGAAAGTAAACTAAGAAAGTTAGTAGAAGACAACATTGGAGATATTTACAGCGGATTTGAAAAGGCCACAGCACCCAAGACCATGTATTTACAATTCGAAGACACAACAAAAAAATCTTAGCATGTTTTATAGACCTTGAAAAAGCTTTCGATAGAGTTAACATAGAATTGTTGTGGGACATATTGAAAAGGAGAAAAATAGGACAGAAACTACTAGAAGGAATCTAAAATATATATATGAAGATAGCAAGAACTATATACGAACTGGTTACTTATTATCAATAGAATTCAAAGCAGGTGGAAGAAAAAGACAAGGAGGAACTCTAAGTCTTTTATTGTTTATGATATACATGGATGAAATTATTATTGAAGCAAGCAAAAGAACAATGAAAACTGCCGTGAGATATTCAGATTTAGAATAAATAAAAATAGCAGAGTGCATTTTTCCAGACGACATGGTAATCTATGGGAATACAAATAAAAATCTGCAAAAGAACTTCAAGATAGGGAACGAGGAACTTCCCAGAACAAATATAAAAATAGCTGGCAACAAAACAATTATAATGATAATAGCCAAAGAAGAAGAACAATTGAAAATACAAATAGATTATAAAAATATACAACAAGTCCAAAGCTTTGGGTATCTAGAAAGTATAATCGAAAATAAAGGTGGGTACGAAGATGAAATAAATAGAAGAGCATAGACAACAGTACGAACCTACCATTTAATTAGCAAGGTACAATTAAAGCACAAAATAGAGAGCAAAAGAACGAAGCTGATCATCAATAATATTACCAATGCTGCTGTATGGTTCAAAAACCTGGGTACTAAATGAAAGACAATCAAGTAAAATCACAGCGGTGAAAATGAAATGTCTTAGAGCTATAGATGGGGTAACAAAACTAGACAAAATTAGAAATGTAAAGATAAGAGAGAGATTGGAAGTACAGTCAGTAATGAAGAAGATGGAGCAGAAACAATTGCGGTGGTATGGACACTAATTTGACTTGAGGATAAAAGAAAAGTAAAAGATATGTGGAGAGCAAAAACAATAAGAAACAGAAACCGCGGCAGGCCACGAAAAACATGGGACGATGTAATACAAGGAATAATAACCAAAAAGAAAATAACAACCAAAAGAGCACAAGAGCTAGCAAGGAACCAACAGTAGGTAGAAGAGAATTGCACTTCTCTGTAGCTCAAATAAATTCTCACAAAATAAATGTTAATGTAACGACGATTCTCCCCAATACATTTTATGGTCCTTGATTGCATCAAACCGTTATTGTCTTTAAGTGACACTAATTCTTAGCCCTTGTTGTCTGAAGCAGGTGTTTACCTAGTTGAAAGACAAAACGTTTTACATAAGACACCCTCGAGATTTGTACGATGATAACAAAATTAGGTGCCTATGGAATTCATATCAGATGTAATATTATTTTTATGATGCTCCTTCAAGAAAGGTGCTGACAGAATTTAACGGTTATCCACCAGAAATAATTCCAAGATCATGCAATATCTTTTTGATGTTGTAATATGATAATCTGTTATTATCTGAAACCTTGCGGGCGAAAATTATCAATTACAAATTTTACATATTGTAATCTCAATTTGTCTAATTATTTTCTTGAACCATAGATTCAAAGTCATGTTGAGGTGATAACCAAAGTAATTGTATTTCAATAACAATTGATTTCAATAATAATATAGATGATAAGGTGAAACAAAAAATTGTATAAATAACGCTGAAGAATACTAGTATAATCATAGCTAGTGTGACGTTAATTCAAGTACTACTAGTCAAGCAAAAAATGGGTGGAAAATTCGCAGTGTTTTTCTTGGTGGCAGTTTGCCTAGTCCAAGTAAGTATCAGTTTTTAGTTATAAGTAGAAAGGAATAATAGTTTTCTTTTTTTTTTTAGGGTTACCAATCTCACGTTGTTCAACCCCGCGGAGTTATCGACGATATTGTCAACTCAATAACCAAAGTCATCGACAAAATGAAAAATACGATGGTCAACACTTCTAGTCAAATATCTGACATAATCTCTAATATGAGTGACAAAACGAACGTAATCTTCGAAGAACTCAATTTAGATGAACTTAAACAACAAATTTCAAACGAAATCGATGATGCTGTGGATAATGTCATTGCGGTACCTGGACTCGATCCTGATGTAGTCAGAGACTGCATGATCGCTAAGGATAAGGCAGTCAGGAAATTTATCTTTGATACTGTTGACGGATACGATAGTTGCCGCAAATCCGTAGAAAATGAAATCAGAGAATTGGCCCAGGAAACGGATGAACTCACAGCCCGCGCTACTGCTTTGTTTGGGAACAGTGCCGAAGCCATCAAAAAATGTATCTCAGATAATGGTATCAATATTATTGGAACAAGTAGATGTTTGACTGCATATTTAGCCAAATTGACTACAGATGCTACAGCCTTGGCTCAGCAATTCACGACAGTTCTAATTACCGCTGAAGAAAAGAAGGTGACAACTATCACTGGTGCTGTCTCATGTATTGCTACTCAAAGTGCTAATGTTGTTAAAGGAAAAATTGAAATCATCGCTAATATTCAAAAATGTGTTGGAGCTGAAAGTAATTGAAAGCCATAAAAATAGAATAATATTTATTTGAGTTGATTATTTTATCTGTTTTTTGATTTTGTTCAACATTAATTTCTTGAGATTATTATTTTTGTGTAAATATGTATGAACTAATAAAAGTATTTGTAAAAATTGAAAGATTTTCTTGATAGCAAATTTCACTTAATATTATCTAAATTTTTTTAATTATTTTCGTGAATCAATAGTTTCGAGATTATGAGAAGCTATTCTCCGATATCAAATAATTTTAATATAAGTACAAATGATAACGAGAAAAAATTATATAAATAAAGCATAAAAATCAGAGCAAAACATTACTGATCTGACATCAATTGAAAAACAACTAGTAACTAAAAAAGAAAAAATGGGGAGAAAATTCGCAATTTTCTTTTTAGTGGGAGTTTGCCTGATCCAAGTGAGTACAAAATTGATTTTCAATTATGATTATAAAGAAATAATACCTGAATTATTCTTCAGGCCCACCAATGCTATATTGTTCAACCTCGCGGCATAGTCGACGACATTGCCGATTCAATAAACAAAATGATTGGCCAAATTGAAGACAAAATCGTAGACACTTCTAGTGAAATAACTGACTCAATTATAAACATAGAAGACACATTGAATAATATTTTTAAAGAAGTCAACTTAGATGAGGTCAAACAAGTAATTGAGAATAATATTAATAACGCTGTTAATGAAGTTATTGCAAAACCTGGACTTGATCCCGATACTGTTAAAGTCTGTCTTGATGTCAATAATGAAGAAGTAAAACAATTTTTGCACGATACATCTAAAGCATTGGACAGCTGCCGCGAATCCGCAGAATATTACATCCATGAACTGACCAAGGACTTACATGAACTCACAGGCCGCGCTCATACATTATTTGAGGACAGTGCCAAAACCGTGAAAAAATGCATCAAGGATAATGGTATCAATATAATTGGTGCAGCCAGTTGTTTGAAGAAACATTTGAGTCAACTGACTTCAGATGCCACAGCTTTGACTGAGCAATTCCACGAAGTTCTAATAGCAGCCGAAAAAGCGAAAACAACAATTCCAGCTGATACTGTGACATGTCTTTATAATAAAGGTCTTGAAGTTGAAAAAAGACAAACTGAAATCATCAATAATCTGAAGAAATGTGTTGGAGCTTAAATAATTGAACACTGAAAAATCAAATGATATTATATGTACAATAATATTTATTGGTATTCATTTTCACTGCAAAATTTGCTTCTTGTAGCTTATAAAGCAATAAAGTTGTATACCTGAAAGTGATAATACTTTCCATGTCCACTTAAAGAATATATAAAACCCTTGAGAAGAGATTGGCATGCATTCTTCGGTGGTTTTACATTTTCACGAAATTTCTCACCCTTGTGCCAACGAGATATGCATGCCAATCTTTTCACAAAAGTCTTACCGCTGAATCCGCCTTTCTTCCCATTTAATACATCGAAATATAAAGTACACACTGATTTGATTGGTTGCTGAACGTTAAGCACAGCAACTTTTCTGCACTCTATGCTTTAAGTCTGCCTGACGTAGTTTTCATGAATTTGCGACTTTATTTCAATGAAATATTAACCGAAGTGATTGAAGGAATGGGCATAGACCGTTTGAGCACGGTGGTAAAATTTTTATTCCGTATATCTAAAATGAATCAATCACGTGAAAATTATGGGAAAAAAAGCATCCCAATCGAACTATTTTTGTGAATGGATAATGTAGGGGTATATAAATTGACACTAAAATATAACATTCTAATTATTATTCATTCATAATTATTGTTTACCATCACATATTTATATGACCAACATTAAATCTTCGGAAAGGAAATAACAAGAAATGATTTTGTAGAAGCTATTGGTTATGTTTTTTCCAGAAAAAATAATATACTTATGTAAGTGATGACGAATTTTCAATAAAATGAATTGATAGGTGTAGTAAAATGTAAATATGTATATATGACAAGTTTCCCATGGAATGGATTATGTAAGCTGTAAAAAAGTGTGAACTTTTGCCAATAATAAAATAAAATGAATTGTTATTCAAGTTCGTTTATGAAATTACTCACAATTTTTGGCATTTAGAGAAGATACATTTATTTGGTATTACAAGATTAAAGTACTAAACTTGGCTCAAACGGTATATAGGGATTAAGAGAAGAATGCTCAAATGGCCTATGAGAATATGACCCAACTGATCGCTGCGCTCAAACAGTATATATATATGTGTGTTATTTTAGTTATTTTAAAGAACCGTAATTCTGTTCAAATACCACATAGCCACTCACCGTAGCGTCACTAGTCATCAGCCTAAATTATTAATAGTTTTTAATATCTCACATTCACATCATGTGGTTGGATTTAGATTATATTTTAGTGAATATAAATTCCCTGTAATACAACTCTGTAATTGTATGACCTGTGCTTATTTCATGTACTCACCGTTAATGTACCCGACCGTTGTTCTGTAAAATACTTCGTATATTTTGTTTACCGTGACTTTGACTTTGACGTTCGATATTTTGACTCTACTAACAAATTACTCAACTACAAATGTTAACAAGTATTTGTTGTAATATCATGTGAATGTTTTTTGGATTAATTGTAAACACTGTAACGATTTATCAAAGCTAGCAAATAAGTTGGGAAATCTGTTCGAAAGAATTGGTAATTCCGATATAATTTCTTGTTCATCTCACTAGCATTAGATTAAAATTAATTTGAAAGGCACATGTTGAGTAACGTTCCATCAAACTTTGAGTATAAATAAGGCCTTCTTTCAAAAGCTAGTTCCCCGAGCAATCTTTCAAAGTATTCCAGAGTTTCTCTGTTCGAGGTCCGTTTAAAGTTTTGTGCTAAGTCCGTTCAGTGTAAGTGTAAGTCTGATTTTTTTTTATAAGTCTGTGAAAGAAACTTAGTTTATTTTTGCCATTGTTTTACTGTATTCTTGACTTAGAATAATTATTTTTCTAAATGAATATGTTTTATTGGGTACATAAGTTCTGTATAAATTAAATTCTATCGCTAATTTTTATATGGAGAATTTTGAACAAAAAACTCTAAACACTGCTATGAAGAAACCTTCTGTCTGGCTATGTTACGTTGATGATGTCTTTACTGTTTGGCCTCATGGTAGAGATGAATTGTATGTTTTTATGAACCATCTAAACATGCAACATAGGAAGATTAAATTCAGTATTGAGGTTAAAGAAACTAACTGTCTTCCTTTTCTGGACGTTTATCTGGAGAAACAAGATAATGGTAATCATCCATTCTGTATATAGGAAGCCGACCCATACAAATCAATATTTACATGAGTCATCAAATCACCATCCTGCTCAGAAATTTTGTACTATTAAAACGCTATACCAGAGAGCCTCTTCATTATGTCATTGAAGTAATCTATCTGATGAAATCAAATTTTTTGATGATGTTTTCTTGAAAAATGGTTATAAAAGAACACAGATTAAGAAAGCACTTAGACAGAAGAATTTTACGCCACCTGATCAAGATCCAAATAATTGCCTTATATAGCTAATATAACGGATGAAATTGGAAGGCTTTTACATGAATATGACATTAAAACTTCATACACTTCCAGTTTGAAGATTTTAAATGTAATTGGTGATGTTGAAGACAGATTTCCTCTACAGTATCCAGGTATATAAAAAATTCCTTGTCAATGTGGCAAAGTATATATTGGACAAACCAAGAGGACTGAAGAAACAAGATTGAAAGAGAATTCTTGTCATATAAGATTGAACCATCCAGAAAAAATCTGCTGTGGCTGAGCATGCTATTTAAGAATCACATGGCATTGACTTCAAGAATACTAAAGAGAATATTATTTCAAGAGGCTTATAAGAGAAGCAATTGAAATTAAAAACTCACCGAATAATTTGAATTTGAATACAGAATATGAACTTAATCGATCATCGCTACCAATCATTTGTTCATAATTTCAAATGATTTTTATCTACAAATCTACTTGCAAGAGTTACTTCATCACCACCTCCTAAAGATCTGTGGATGGTTCAGTTATGCGCCAAACCAAAAAGAGTAGAGCCAGATTGACTTAGAACCACAAGGAGTTGACAATTTCCGTAATTAGACCTTCATTATTATCTCCTGAAGACCTGTGGATATTGAATCATCAACCACAGACAGAGCTCCACGATCCTAGAAGTTAATATATCTTGAATCAATCTAGTTACTATTTGTATTTTTATTTTTGTTGTCTTGACAATTTTTGTTTATTTAATCTCATATTTCTTCTCACTTGAAAAAGGCAGCACTTTGCTGTCGAAACGTTGTATTTCTAATTAATTCATACAGAACTTATGTACCCAATAAAATATATTCATTTGAAAAATGAGTTCTGAAAAGTTTTTTCCTTCATTAATTATTTTTCTGTTTCAGAACTTGGAATATTTTTGCAAAGCTTAACTTAGAGTCATTCTGTTCTATTTCTCGTCGTCTGTTCCGTGAGCGTTGGATTTTCATGGATTTGCGATTTTATTTCAATGAAATAGGAACTGAAGTGATAGATGATCAATGCTTCCATTATGTAAAAGGCTTGAAATTAGAGATAAATCAAGTTGATGTTATAAATTTGAGTGCAATATTTGAGGAATAGTGAAGTCAGCTTAGGATCACCAAGTACCGGTCCAAATGAGGAAAGTTTATGTATACAAACTATTATTGTGATAAGAATTTTTAGCAAGAGAAAAATTAAATATCTGTGAAAAATTCGAGAGACATTATATTTTATCGGCAGACATGAAAAATACAGGATTTTCTACGTCGTTCAAACGAAGAAAAGCAGGCATTTTCCGCCGAGTCGTAGATAAAATTGATTTTATCATTAGTTTGTTTATAATCTTTTTTTTTCACAATTAATATCCTTTTTAAAATTGTTATCATACCAAATTTTGCAGAATCAAACGATTGAAGCAAATAATATAAATAAACTTGCAGACAATTATGATTTTTTGCTCGATTCTAACTAAGATTTGGGTAAATTCCAGATTTTTTATTGAAGTATCAAGTGGGTCTTATCTCACAATTTACGTTTCATGAAAATCAGTATAATCTCAAAGTCATATGGAGAACAACAATCAATGCAAATATGAGATAAATGTCTAAATATAATGTCACCTTCTCAATTATTAGATTGCCTGGAAAATGTCAACAATACACAAGAAAAATTTGTGTTTGCAATATTTGCATTAATTACTCATTTCACAATATTATCATAATCAATTTTATTTCCAATACTAGAAACTGCAAAAATTGGACGATAAAATATGATATATATAACGGTGTAGAATGTTTTTGGCGAACAAAGAGGTGAATCGATCATTATGAAAATGAATGAAAAATTGGTTTTATTGCTGCTTGCGTTATTCTGTGTGGCACAGGTGAGCGAAGATATATATAATAAGTATATTCTGCAACTAAGAACTGGTGAAGTATTGCTTTAGCAGCTTTTGGTTCTTTTCTTTAATTTATCGATAACAAATTCTGAGTTGGTGAATGTATTCGCAATTCATGTATTTATTATTAGCTCCACCTTCCGTAACTTATATTCTTAATATAATACATAAATTTCTTCTTAGGGCTCCGAGATCCACATATCTAAAACAAACCCCATATCTCGCTTATCAATCGAAGATATAGTCGCCCTTCTCAACAAATTCATCAACGATCTTCAAAATGCCCTCAGCAGACTGAGAAACCTGATCCAGGATATAAACAATACCATCAAAGATGCTGTCGGGGTTATCGATATTCCTGGAATCCTGGCAAACATTCAGAAACAAATCGAGGCCATCATTCAAAAAGCTGGAATCGACGCTAGTATTGCAGCTAATTGTATTGCCGATGAGGCTGCAGCTGCAGTGCAACTAGGAACCTCCCTAACAGCCGGAGTTGCCAACTGTGTCACAGTTTTTGATGAATTAAAAAACTCTATTGAGCAAACTATATCTGCTTTGACCTCTCAAGTAACAAGTCTTGTTGGAAGTATCACTGGAGGAATCAATAAATGTTTTGCTGATAATATACTGAATCCAGTTAAACTTTTGGCATGTCTGAATGGCCTGCTGAATAAACTAACTACTGATGTGAACAAATTAATACAAACTATAAACAAGGAAATTTCCAAAAACGAAGAAATAATTGTAGATACGGCTGCTCAATTGACACAGTGTATTGGAAAAGTTGCCCAAGATGCACAAGAACAAGAACAGGCTATTATCAATAAGTTCCAGCAATGTGTGAACGATATCATCAATAATTAATTTACTTTGTCTTTTATCCATTTGTGAATAATACAAAAAGTTCAAGGAATAAACATATTAGAATTATTTTAGAGTATTTGTCAGGGCTCCTCAATCCTGCAAAATAAAATATATATAAATAAATAGAGGAATCAGAAATCTTGGAAATAAATACGTAATCATCGGTCTAAATCAATAATTTCTGTTCTATGAAATAGATACTGTTGATAATTACCATGAACAATCAATGAATCATTCAACCCACAACTAATAAAATAATTCCCGAAGAAATTATTGTCGTAGACTTCTTTGATTTGAATAAGATAAGAATTTTTATACTAGAACATAAAGGTCGGAATTTGATGAAGTACCGTATAAAATCTTGAATCATGATTTCCAAAAGAAGATAAATCAAAATTAGTGGAAAAAAACGATAAAACCTACTATATAACAATACAAAGTGTGGCTTTCAAATCAAAATAGATCTATAAACAACAGTGTCAAGAACATTAGTACAAAATGTATGCAAAATATTTTGCTGCAATTTTAATCAGTCTCTGCTTAATCCAGGTGAGAATTCAATTACGATTACAAAATAGGGATGCCAAGCTTCACATACTATCAATATCTATTATTGTATTTTTTTCAGGGTTTCAATGCTCGATCAACTTATAAAACAGGCCTTCGAATCTCAGATGATGAATCTATGAACAAACTAATAAACAATATAATGAAATCAGCACAAAATATTGAAGAGCTCATTCAGAACCTCGATGGAAAAATTGAAGAGAATGTAGATGAAATCAGTCTTCCCGAAATCATAACCTATCTTGAAGAACAAATAGAAAAACTAACAGAGAAACATAAGCCCACTAGTGTGCAGATCATCACTTGTCTTACAAAACAGCAATCAACTTTAAGATTCTTGGAATTGCTGGCCACTAAAGGAGTTCAGAGTTGTAAGGACAAAATTAGTAAAACCAAAGATGAGATCTTGGAAAGACTCACCGATATCACTGCAAGAACAACAGAATATATTTCATATATTACTCTAGAGATCTTGAAATGTGAACATGGTAACAATAATGTCAATAAATGTTTGTCAAATTTGGTTGAAACTCACGAACAAGACTCCAAGGCTTTATTGCAAGAGATTGCAATTACTACTAATGATATGTATATTTCAGCTGGAAGAGCTAATAGAGATTTATCTCAATGTATGATTGAAATTCGAAAAGAAATTGATAGTATCAAAATTATGATTTTAACAAATTATGAGAATTGTATCATATCTTAAATATAAGAAACCCAATATTCCATGTATTTATTTTTCAATGTGTGTTTTGTAGTATTTTTATTAAATAATTTGATACCTAAAACATGTTGAGCATAATTTTTGAATTGTTCATATTATATGATAGAAGTAACATTTCCAATATAATCTATATTCCATAAGATTTTTGAATACTAATTGAAGAAATGAAAAATGAAAATGCGGTTTTTGTCCGGCAAAATCGGTTTCAAACAATATAAATCCATCTATAGAATTCTTGACTGACAATATGAAATTTCGTAAACAAACAGATGTAATCTGCAAGTTTTGAGTAAAGTGTTTCGCAGAGTTCATTTAAATTTATAATTGCTTAGACTTTTCTAATTTGTCCTGACCAGATTCTATGCTGGAATAATTCATATATGAAAAACAGATCTCAGTTTGTAGTCTGCAACAGAAACAAAACCTGACAAACTTGTGAGCACCCGGAGTACCTTGAGGATCACAATTGACTATCGTCTAGCTCTAGATTTCAATGACTCAGTATCAAATCTACCGAGTAAAATTTGGTATTCAATTTCAGGACACACATAAACCAATAATAAGTATATGAATTTGCCAATTTTTTTCTGAATACTTTCAATATTATCTGTAATATATTGCTGAGTCAAGTTCCAAACTGAGCATTTATATTTAAGTTAAAAAATGACTAATGAATTAAAAGAACATTATAAACAGCCTGGACTCTAGATTTCATGGGTTTATCGTAGAATGAAACTCAACATTTTGTAAACATGTCTAATGTAAAAAGTATACCGAGTCCTTGACAAGGGTTACTATATTCATAAACAATAACGGACCAAGTACAGAACCCTGATGTACCACTGAGTAAGCCACAAAATCAAAAGACTTGAAGCCATTGCACATAACACATTGATTTCTGTCGAACAAATATGATACAATTAATTTAGAAAACCTATCAATTTCAGTTCATAGCTCGAACAATAAATAAGACGATAATTTTTAAGTTCATTATCATCCCTAGATTCAGAGTTGCACAAATTTTGGTCATTTTGCATCTATCTGGAAAGATAAAGGATTTGATTGATAAATTGTATAAAAAAAAATTAAGGATGTGTCAACATTTTGGAATATAGTTTGTAAATAGAAATAGGTCTCTTTCACTTTTATGCTTCAACATTTCATTCATTAAACCAACTAACACAGGGGCCTCTCCATAATTCAAGACCATCAATTTATACCTCACATCACTGTCATTGATATCACATATCAGCAGCAATTCCAATCTCTTTGTTTGTTCCTTCAAACTTTTCTCATGTTATTGACGTAGTAAAATGAATATTCAATTCAAAAAATTTGATGTATGTTGGAATTCAATCTGTGATCCAACTGGATGTTGGCATCAAACATCATCATAAAAAATGATAGCTTATCAAAAATTATTTATAGCAGTTTGTAAATCGAACTCATACTTGAAATGTTATCTAAGAACTAATTTGTATTATCGATCTCTATGATAATTTGAATTATGAATACAAAAACTATCAGATGTCTTCTAATATACTGATTTTTATGATAATCTTAATTTTTAGAAGATTAATTATTCATTTTAATCATGATAACTTGAGCAGTGATTGTTTTTGGAGAGTAAAACTGCAATTAAAATAATTTTTATCATTGATAAGGTTCAAAATTAGGTATAAATTGCGAGTCGAACAAAAAAATATTATACTTTTGACAAAGTAATAAACAAGATGTTTGCTAAATTCGCCTTCATCCTTTTTGCAACACTTGTTGCCACTCAGGTAAGTGATATTCAACATTAACAATCATCAAACATCAATTTTTTATTTGAGACATCTATTACTCCATATCTTGTTGTAAAAGACATTTTGAGTTTTGGGAGCAGTTAAACAACTTATCTGTATTTGTATTTAATAACAAAATAGATTGATATCAATATAATTATGATAGAAAGGGCTTTCCATTAGAACTTATTGTGAATTCGGATAACAGTTTTATATCTGGCACCCACTTAATATGCTTATAATTAACAACTGTCTATGACATGAATAAACATTCAGTCAGTAAATGCCTGCACCGTTTTCTCATACTCAAGTCAAAAAAAATAATGACAGCATATTTTCTCATTTGCTAATCTTTGCTATTTGATACTCCACCCGAAGTCTCCAATCAAAAATTTTCCACATATTAGTAGACTAACAATATTGCTCATGCAAAAAATTATATTTGTGTTTTTGTAGGCTTACAGCCTCAGACAAGAAGACCGTGCAATCAGCGACATCATCGATGCAATCAAAGACGGAATTTCCAGTGTCATCTCAAAGATTTCCGATGTGATTGATAGCGCTAAACACAAAATCGAAGAAATCATCAGCAATATCGATATCCCTGGTTTCGTCAACAAAATGCAAGACAAGATCAACAAAATCGTCGAAAACGCAGGTCTCACCATTCAAGCCGCCAAAAAATGTATCGACATGGAAAAGACTGAGGTTAATCAGTTGATGGATGACGCCAGTGCATCTATTTCCAAATGCAAACAGGACGCTATGGATCAGACCAATGAGTTGGAAGGTGAAATGGGAGAATTGAAAAACAGGGCTCGTGAATTGATGGATGAAGTTGATGCAGGTGTCACTGAATGTTATAATGAAAATGGTCTAAATCCAATCAAGCTAATGCAATGTTTGGCTAGCCATTTTAGTGCTGTTAAAGATAAGGTTACCGCTCTGATCAAGCAAGCTGGAACTACTATTGTCTCTGCTACCAAAACTGCTGGGGAAATCACTTCCACATTGGCCAGTTGCACTGCCAGTATTACATCAAACCTCTTTGCGGGAGAGAAACAGATTATCAAGAACTTCTCACAATGTGTGGATGATCTCAAAACTGAACAGTGCATGCTCAGACAGACTTTGTAATGTTATATTTTCCATATTTACAATAAATTATTCTGAAACATAGATAGATCATTTTTATTCCGTCCTTGAACACCTTTATAGTAACGTTTCTGAAGCTTTCAGTATTATCTTTAGTTATTTTATTGGAATCCATCAGAAGACCGTCAAAATCTGCTTCATTATCCAATTTATACACAATTTATATTTATTTATAATATCTTTTACTTTTCTAAGGTCACCGAATCTAAATGATGTTGCACATATAAGATCTCTTAATTGATCCAATGTTTCTTCTACAGTATTTGAAGGGAAATCTTAAGTCATCTTCTACTTCTTTTATCCACGTTGATCTTGGTCTTCCCTTTCTTCTTCTGCTTCTAGGGCTCCACTGCATTATTGACTTGATTGTATCTTGCTCGCTGGTTCTTCATACATGCCCAAGCCATTTTATCCTTTGTTGTTTTATTCTTTCTACTATGTCTTCTCCATTTAGTTCTTGTTCAATCTCGTGGTTCATTCTCATTTTATATTCTGTATCTACTATTTTTATGGGTCCTAATATTCTTCTTATTATTTTCCTTTCAGTTATTCTCAACTGTTCTTCGTTCTTTTTTGTCATTAACATTGTTTCCCCTGAGTATAATGCTATTGGTCTTATTAAGGTTCTATATATTCTCATTTTTGTAGTTTTCGATATAATTTCAATTTCTAGAAGTTTTCTGTTTGCGTGGAAAGCTATATTCGTTGCCGCTATTTGTTCTTTCATTTCTATTTCTCTATCTCCTTTGTTCGTTAACAATACTCCTAGATATTTGAATTTATCTACTTGCTCGTATTTGAACTCTCCTATTTTGATTATATTTCCTTCTATTTTGTCTCCAATTATCATTATTTGGGTCTTTCCTTCGTTTATTTCAAGCCCTATTTTCTTTCCCCCACTTATTATTCCCTCCAATATTTCTTTCATCACTTTTCTATTCTTTAATACAATTGCTGTGTCATCTGCGTATGCTATTATTCGTCCTTCTCTTGTTCTGAATGTTCCCTTTGTTATATTTCTCATTGCGTGCCCTAAGGCTGAATTAAATAACGTGGCTGATAGGGCATCGCCTTGTCTTACTCCTTTATTTATTATTATGTCTTCTGTTTCTCCTTTTTGATTCCTAATGCTTATTTTTGTTCCTCTCATGGTTATAGCTATCAATCTTCTCAATTCTCCTGGTACTTGCAAGTCTTTTAAAGCTGCCATTAATTTCCTTCTTCCAATTGAGTCGAACGCCTGTTTAAGATCAATAAATAGTATTTCAGTTTTCAGTTAATATTCCAGTGTTTTTTCAATTATTTGTTCTATAGTGTGTATGGCATCCGTAGTTGACTTCCCTTTCACAAAGCCACACTGACATTGCCCGGTGGTCTCTCTTGTCACATTTATTATCCTTCTCTGTATTAATGTCGATATTTGTGTATAGTTATTATTTGTCCTATTTCCCAATCTTTCGGCATTTCTTCTTTTCTCCATATTCTAGTATTAGCTCATGTATTTGCTGCTTGACTATTCTGCCTCTATATTTTATTAGTTCTATGTTCATTTCATCTTCTCCTGGAAATCTACCGTTTTTCATGTTTTTTAATATTTCATTTACCTCATCTAGAGTAGGATCTGTTCATTCTATTTCGTTTTCTTTTGGGGTATCAACTAACAATTCTTGTTCTTGTTCAGTTAATGGATCTTTGAAGTATTCCATCCACACTTTCTTGTATTATTCTATTGTGTTCGTTCATTTCTTCATAAAATTTATTTGTGTTCCTATTCAATCTTTTTTCTTCAATGACTCTAATTATTCACTCTACCTATATTCTCTTATTTTTTCTGATATTTTTATTACATTTGTTTCAATGACAGAATATCAACGAATACTGATAAATGTCATCATAATGACGTACCAACAGATCCAACATAACAACAACAAATTACAACATCACCAAATACTAATAAATATCAACATACCAAAAATCTTGAAAAAAAAATTAATATAGCCCATCACCAAAAAAGTACAGAATAAAAATACTAGCAACTGTCAACATATCCAAATACCAACATATCCATGTATTAATAAATACCAAAATACCGGCAAATATCAACATACCAAGAATCAACAAATCCAACATACTAACAAAAAATTAGGACATAAGCAAGTACCAACAAATACTAACAAATATTAGTTTGACTTGTCGTTTTTTTGCTTCTTGAACCTAACTGACTAGTTGTCAGTTTCTAGAATATCTGTGGCTCCAAGCATTCATTGAGTTTGTTTCTATTTGGATGATGACAAATTTCCCTATTTCTCATAAAGGTGATGCTATTTTCAAACGGCTGAAATTGTTGGAGATTATATATTCACAAACAGGATAGAAACTTCAACTTCATGTTAAATTCACCTGTTATTGCAATTCAGTTCTAGTAAATCCTCCTCAAAATTGTATGAAACAATTCCCCAAAAAATTCTAGAATATTGGATTCTTGTGAAATAATCTGTAAACACTTGAAATTTGATAAATTATTTTGTAATTTGGAGGACTAAAAACCAGATAAATGATAATCAGCTAGCACATATTCCAAAAATGTTCTATCTGATTTTTTTCATTACTTGATAAGGATTCGTGAAGTATAAAAATCAATATTGGTCAGTTATGTAATAGTCACAGATTTGTCTCAGGAACACCACAATGGCAAACTTAACATTCTTTCTGATTACAGTGATTGCTCTCCAAGTAAGTATATAGTTTATTATAAGAATATCCAAATGAATTACAGTCAATTAGTACCTGCTTGAAATTAAAGGCAAAGATAAATCATTTCATTATTCAAGTGACAAAAAACTTATGTCAATTTGTTGCTGCGTTTTTGTATCTCTAAATACCCTTTCGAGTATCGAGATAGTATTCAATCAGTGTTTGTTATCTCAATCTATTTATCAATTCTTTCCACTCCTTACTATTCTTTGCTTTTTTCCTGCCGAATGACGTTATTTTTGTCTAGTATTTCTTCTATATTCTTTTTTTATGGTTTCTTAGGTCTTTCCCTCTTGTTCTTGTTTGACACTATGGCATGCACACCCTTCTTGTTTGACTATTTTCATTAAATGTCCATACTATGCTTGTTGTTTCCTTTCTATGATAGCTTTTATACTTTCTGTTTGTAGAATTGCTCGGATATGCTAATTTCTTATTCTATCTACTCTTGTAGCTCCTTCTACTTTCAGTTAATGTTCCACTTTTGATGCTTGTATCTTTCTTTATGTTTCTTGATTCATTGTACATGCTTCGCTTCCATTTATTAATATTGGTCAATAAGTTGATTCATAAAGTACCATTTTTGTTCTCTTCGATCCTTGACTGCTACTCAGAATGACTTTATTTGATACGTGATTATTTCTATAAGCTGCCAATATTCTATTTTTTATTTCGTTCTCTATACTACCTCTGCTGTTCAGCATTGGGCCTAAATATGTTGATGCTTCTACTTGTTCTATCTCTCTTTCATTTATTTTTATTTCTATTATTGTGTTTTCTCTTGAAATTACCATGATTTTTGTTTTTTCCACATTTATAGTTAATTTGTGTTCGCTTGATTCCTCTTTTCATATATTAATTCTGTGTTGTGAATTCTCTTAATTTTTCCAGGGATGCTATGGAGCATCTTTGCAGCAGCCCAAACTCAACGAGCTAGAAGAAGTCGTTCAAGAATTCGCTGATGCTATGAAAGAAGTCCAAGAAATCCTTTCTCTCATATCTGGACATCTAACATCAGTCATTCGCGATTACGAGCACGAATTTGAAAAAATTGTCGAAAGTTATCCGACGTATCCAATAATAGTCGAATTCAGGAAAAATATTTCTGAATTGGAGGAGACCGAATTGACTGATAAAAATAAGGAATGTTTCCGCGAAGGCTGGGCCGCTGCAGCAGCCGTAACTGAATTTGTGAAAATTGGTTTGGACGAATGTCTTAATAATGCTCGACTTGTGAGCGAAAGAATCGAGAGACAGTTGGACGATATCGAAGAAAGAGCAACCAAAATTCAAAACGAATTGTCTGAAGGACTGCATAAGTGCTTGCCACAATACGATGATGTCAAATGCTTGAGGGATATCATTGAACCCATCAGAAGTACACTGGAAAATGTACAAAAAGAATTGAATGCTATACATGAGGAAATTCACGGGCAAGTTAACGATGGAAAGAAAAATTTGGGTATATGTATGCAAAATGTCCAGGCAGGAGCTAAGTCCAGAGCTGCAGTTTCTATGGTATTCATCAAATACTGTATAAAGGTAAAACACTTTTCATTATAACTTTCATATCGACATTGACATCATGAATATATTGAATTTATTTCAGCGTACTTCTGTCTCTTCAGAATATTCTTTTGAAGATGTTTCTGAATTAATTGAAAATTTGAAACAAACAATTCAATACATAATTCACCTTGCTGCCAATCTACCCGCAAGTATCAAAGAAATCCCAGACAAAATCAACGAAATCATTTCAGACATCAACATATCTGCTCTGTACACTCAACTGAAGAATCAAGTTCATGAAATAATCAAAAAAGGAGGAGATAGTGCCGAGACCTGCCGCCTTCAAGCAGACAATCATTTAAACGAAATCATCAACACGGCCGAAGTCGAAGCAAAAGCTTGCATGTCTAAAACCGAAACAAAAGTTGATGAAATTGAAGCTGAATTTGGAGAGTTGGCTAAAAAGGGAACACAATTATTGGTTGATGTTAATAAAACAGTTCTTGATTGTTTATCGCAGAATCCGGTCAGCCCAATAGAATTCACCAAATGTTTGCTAGCAAAAGCTGATAATTTGAAGAGAGAAGTTTCAGATCTGCAGGATGAAGTTACAGGAACTGTACATAAGGCTGAAGAACAGGCTCATGAATTGTTGATATCTTTCAGGACTTGCGCAAATAAAATGCAATTGGATGCAATTGAAAAAGGAGAGAATCTTGTATCTGATGTTGGAAAATGTGTGTTAAATTCCAAAAATTTGTACTGATTTTTTTATGTATAACTGTAAATTGAATGGAATAAAACATTTTTGTACTTCAAAATAATTGTCTTCTCTTGAATATTGTAACATAAATTTACAAAAGAATATTTTTCAACAATTTAAATTGAATCAACCCGCACAATACAACTCTGGAACATAAAAATCGAAAAACCCAACCTATTTCTCACCAAGTATATTGAAAACGACACATCGAAGTGCTTTACCAAAACCTAATCAAAAAACATGAAGAAGAACACAAAGATCACTGCAAAACATTCCCTGATAGACTTCGCATCAATAATGATAGCGGCGCCGCGTTTAAAACCAGCGAAAATACTCATAAATTTCATCTAATACAAGAAACATACATATTTATTGAGGAAACATATGCTATCATAAAAGCTACACGAAAGAAGATATAACAGAAATAGATACACAGCATCTTTCCACACAAAAACTACAAGAAAACATAGAATTTGCTAGAAGGAGCCTTGATATTGATTATATAAAAAAAATGACTAAGTTGACGAAGCAGCAAGGAACGCAACCACTAGGACTGAAATCAAAAACAAAAAACTCTAAACGAAGATATAAAAGACAGTAAACCTGAAAATAAAAGAGAAATGGCAAGACATATAACAAACTTGGAGAAATAAAAAAAGACACTGAAAAATGACCGGTTTCCACAGACTGTGACCAAAAGATAACGAACTGAACACAAGAAATATACACATGAGCAGATAAACAATCACAATTCACGAAAAAGGAGATCAATAAGCATGCGAAAACTATACTGAACACGACATATAAAATAATGTCAACATCAATACAAAGAAGAGTCCAGAAAGAAACGGAGAACGTAATAGGGCAGCACCAGTGCAGACTCACGCAAGGCAGGTCAACAACGAACGCAATACAAACAGTTAAACAGATAATAGAAAAAGCACATGAATATAAGATGAACATAGATTTATTATTTATTGACTTTAAACAAGCGTTTGATTCGATCAAAAGAGAGAAACTGATGACAGCCCTAGAAGATTCTGAAATAACAGATAAAATGAGACAATTGATCCTGATGGCATGAATGAATTGGAACACAAAAAGGAGAAACCCAGAAATTCGAAATGAACAATGAGACAAGAAGCTACATTATCGACAACTCTGTTTAACATAGCGTTAGAATATGTGATGAGAAATTTAAACAAAGGTTCACTCAGAACTGAAGACGGACAAATAATAGCATACGCAGACGACATAGTATTGGCAACAAAAAATAGGATTATATTAGAAAATATGGTCAAAGGAATAAAATGGGATTAAAAATCAATGAGAACAAAATGGAAATAATGGGGATAGGAAAAAAACTCAGGATATAGAAATATAATAATATGTAACCTACAGTTTGAGGAGGTGAATAAATTCAAATACCTGGGCACTATGCTATCCAATGAAGGATACAGGAATCCGAAATTCAAGAGAAGATGTGCGCAGCGAACAGAGCCTTCCGTGCAAATAAAAATTACTTAAAGATAAAAACCTAAGAAAGAAAACAAAAATGGAAGTATATAAAACAATGATCAACTAATAATAATGTACGCAGCAGAAACAATGACAATGACAAAAAAAGATGAAGAAGATTTGCGAATAGTAGAAAGATAAATAGGACCAGTAAAAACAACAGAAAAAAATTAAATGGGTAGGACACATATGGAGAAAAAGAGAAGAAGACACTGTAAGAGCAATTCTACAATGGAAACCAGGCGTAAAAGAAGAAGAGGCGGATCAAGGTCTAAATGGCTACAAGATGTAGAAGCAGACCTCGGTAAAGCAGGAATAAAGAAATGGAAGAAAAAACGGGAAATAGAAAGACATGGGAGGAAATATAATGGAAAATTTAGAACAAGGCTATGAGGACTGATCTCCGTCAAATAGAGGATCTAGATATAATTAAAGAATGTCTCAAATACGTAGCACACGGATAAAAACATAAAACATAACAAGCAACGAAGCAAGCACTTGGTAACAACTCAATCATCAACAATTTAATGAACTACTTCACAAATATGAAAGTAATAGACTGTATATAAGCGATAAGAATGTGAATAACATTAAAAAAAAACTACTCATCTTACCTAATGTAATGATTTTGTCATGTATTTATCCACTATTTTCTGTTACTAGGAAATCGAATGAGTATGTACAATATTCATTTTGATCTGAAAACTTTGTACTTTCACTATTATTCCAAATTCCAGAATGCGTGGGATTGGTTACATGAAAATAAATAAGTATCTTAGGACTTTGATTTTATGAATCACGAACTGATGAGAAGCTGTGTCTGGGCTAACAATTTATTAGGTACTTCTGTGATAGAATGATTCACATGTCAAATTTTCTATAGATTACTATCTATCAATGAATTAATTTTATTATGATGCTGTTTCCAATTTATTTATATTGCTTTTGATTAGATTATGGAATATCTAAATCCCACAGCTATAATTATTTGATGAATTGACTCAGCCCTACTAATTTTTTTTTCCCAGGACTTCTATGTTTCAGTTTTCAGTATCTATTCACAAGGGATTTTGGTAAGTTAATACTTGAGTTTCACAAACTAATCAAGACTATGATAAAAAATGAATCAGCACAGTTAATCTAAATAAGTTCTATCTCATTTATTAATGACTTGATAAAGATTCATTAGCAAAAGTATAAAAATCAATATTGGCCAGTTTTGCGACAGTCACAGATTTGTTTCAAGAATACTACAATGGCAAAGCTAGCGTTTTTTCTAATTGTACTTATTGCTGTCCAAGTAAGTATAGTGTGTTATATTATTAAATATGGAGGTCAAGGAATACATAAGTTTCAATAATTTTGGCTAAGCCTTTTCGACGAAAACATATTCGCAAATAAATCCACATCTGTATACTAATTCAAGGAGATATGAATTTCAGGAATAATAATTTATGTTTCTATTTAGGGATGCTATGGAGAATCTTTGGGGCAATCCAAATTTGATGAATCGGAACAATTCGTTCAAGAGTACGTTGATGCTGTGCATGAAGTCGATCAAATAATTTTTCTTGTATCTGAAAATCTAACATCAGTTATCCGCGACTACGAACACGAATTCAACAGAATAGTTGATAGTCATCCGACGTACCCAATCATAGTTAATATCAAAAAAATTATCTCCGAATTGGAGGAAACTGAATCAACTGCTGAGAACCAAGTATGTTTTCGTGATGCTCGATCCGCTACAGTAATCATAACTGAATTTGTAAAAAATGGTCTGGATGCTTGTCTAGATGATGCTCACCTTGTTAGCGATACCATCGAGAGGCGCTTAAAAAACGTTGAAAAAAAAGCAACCAATATTCTGGACGTACTAATGCTAGGATTATTTAGGTGTGCATCAAAAGAAATTGATGTCGAATGCTTGAGGGGCTTCTTTGCACCTATCAAAGATGAACTCGAGGAAGTTAGGGTCGAAATGGATACCATACTTGAAACAATACATGGGCAAGTTCATGATGGGATGATAAACTTGAGTGTATGTATGCAAAAAGTTCAGGATGATGCTATATCAAGAGGCCGAATTGCTATTGATAACCTCAATGATTGTATAAAATCAATGACTTTGTAATTATTGGAAAATAAACTGTAGAGTATTATTTTATTTATTGCTATCATCCTAATCACGACTATGTTATAGTTCTCACATTGACGTCAATTGTATTTGCAATATTACAATTACCTGTACGACTTGCTTTGAGTGAACAGCAGTTTCCTGATTTCGTAAGAGCTCAGTAAACTGTGAATTTGCTGACTCTTACACTAGAGCAATACGAAATATGTACAAAAACACCAAAAACCTAATAAGAACAGGAAAAAATATAGCAGAAGAATTCACAACAACCAGGATCCAAAACAGGGTGGAAAACTTAGTCTATTTTTATTTATAATAGGCTTGAATGAAATATTTAAGAAAACAACAGAAGAAACTAGAAAGACAACTCAACAGAATACCTTCAATTGATTTGCTTTTCGCAGATGATATGGTTATAATTGGAAGAAGAGTTTCAAAAGAATGCTACAATATGGAAAGAAGAACTATCTAAAGCTAATATGAAATGAGTATAGACAAAATCAAGGCAATAAAAGTGTTGATATACAAATAAACGCAAGAAAGATCCGTCAGGTGGTAAACCTTTCTAAATAATAGCACCATCTCCAAAAAGTCGGAATTGATAACATACAAAATCATGCTACTACCGATTTTACTATATGGAAGCGGGAAATATAGGCCATGGAAATGGAATCAGGAGTAGCTAAACTGAACCGTATTAGGAATGAAAACATCAGAAATGAACTTAAAGTAAAACCCGTTGTACAAATAATAAAAGAAAAACAATTACAATGGTTTAGACATATAATTTAATAGCACATTGGAGGAAAGTCAAATCCGTATGAAAATCAAGAGCCACAGGAAAAAGGAGCAAAGAAAGACCACAAAAAACATGAAACGACATAATAGAAAAATTTTTACAAAAGATAATCGGCTATAGAAAAAGTAGCATGATTTGAAATAAACTCGACAAGACATTTAATTATGTTAAAATCTTCCAAAAAAGTGTGTGGGTACTTGAGATTATTCAAAACATGCCACAGTTTTACTAACTAATCAAAAGTATGATAAAAATCAATCTGGAAAAGTTCTATCTGATTTATTGATGATTTGATAAGAATTCATCAGCAGAAGTATAAAAATCAATATTGGTCAGTTTTGTAACAGTTACAGATTTGTTCCGAGAATACTACAATGGCCAGGCTACCTCTTTTTCTTATTGTATTCATTGCTCTCCAAGTGAGTATATTTTCTAATAGAAATTATTCAATAAAATTCAGCACTTTTGGTTGCAGAAAGTAAACAATAATTGCCTGTATATAAAAAAAGAAAATTATTATTCAAGTTATAAGACACGAAAAAAGTTTTTTTCAAATTGTTTCTATATTTTCTTAATGTCTTGTTGAAGTTTGGGTTTGCAGAAATCAATCCATTGATTGAACTGATTTATATTTCTCAAATAAGATAACAAGTTTGTGTTTTCAAAAATATAGGATTGTGTTGCTTTCTTATCTATACATTTTCATTTTTGATTTAAACATCAGCAAATATTCATTCAAGCACGTATTTCCCACATTACAAAATATAAGTTGATAAATATTGAAATTTATTCCATTTTTTATTTCTGGATAAATTTTTATTCTTAAAATCAAATTTCCGAATTAAAAGTATGATAGAATAATATGGGCTTCTCCATTTGACGGTGTGAAGTCTCAAAGCTCTTGCAAGATTTATACCTATTACTACAAGCTATTTGAATATTGAAGAAGCTCCTAATACTACTTACTTTCAATACCATTATTAAATTGGAGCTATATAGAGTTACATACATGTTATAAATTCCTACCTTCTTATTAGACAACATCTTATTTGCTACGCCTGCAGAATCACCATTTGGGGTTCATGTTGACCAAGTCCGTTTTAACAACTTGAATGCTGAATATATTTATGATGTTATTCAATATTCAGTGTTCATCAGCAGCCACAAATTTAGAAAAAAAAACTGTTAATATACATGCAAACTGTACCGTACCAAACACACAACACTACTACGTACTACAACTAAGAGAGAGCGCAAACGTGCAAGCTGAAACCAAAAATATTAATTAGTATAAAATTGATAAATTTTTGAAATAGCCTCAATATGAAAATTAGGAAAAAAAATATGAATTCAGTATGAATGATAGATGAAATTTCAATTGATGCGTTTAAAAATATATAACTTTTTCTAGGGATGCAACGGAGAGTTTTTGCAGCAACCCAAACTCGATGAATCAGAACAATTCATTCAAGAATACGTTGATGCTATGAAAGAAATCCAAGAAATCATTCACCTTGTATCTAAAAATCTAACATCAGTAATAGGCCACTACGAATACGAATTTGGAAGAGTTGTCGATAGTCATCCGACGTACCCAATCATCGTTGATATCAGAAGAATTATCTCTAAATTGGAAGAGTCCGAATCAACCGATAAAAATCAAGAATGTTTCCGTGATGCTCGGTCCACTGTAATAACCATAACTGAATTTATAAAAAAAGGTGTTGACAATTGTATCGATAATGCTCACCTTTTGAGCGATACCATCGAGAGGCAGCTGGAAAAGGTTGAAGAAAAAGCAATGAATGTTTTTAACGTACTAATAGTAGGATTTTATAAATGTTCATCAAGAGACGTTGATGGAAAATGCCTAAAAGATATCTTCGCAACTATCGAAAAGGAGCTCGAGGAAGTTAGGGTCGAAGTGAATACTATACAAAACACAATACATGGACAATTTTACGATGAGATTATGAACTTGAATATGTGTATGCAGAAAGTTCAAGACAGTATTATATCAAGAGGCCGAAGTACTATTGGGAATCTTAATGATTGTATAAAATCAATGACATTGTAATTCTTAATGCCACTTCAAAAATAAACTATAAAAAAGAACTAAGTCTGATATTGAAAAATGTGTTCCAAATTCTAAAAATTTGTACTGAATTTTCTATGTAAGCGAATCTATGATAAATAATTCTAATTAATCAATAAACAGAACAATATGATATTTTTTCAATTCTTAATCAGCTATTATCGGAACTCTAAGAATCCAAACTGATAAATGTTTCAGACAATATAAAATAGTCCTAATTATACGTATCCTCTGCAAACAGTGATAAACCATTGCAACCTAAAATGAAGCTTGCTATTATTTTTGTGGTTATCCTCATCCTACAGGTAAATATTGTTTCATTTCATTCTATTTTTCAATTTATAACATTGCTTCTTGCATCACTCGAGAGCCTCGCAAAATTCACCTCGAAATATTGAATATATATATATATATATATATATATATATATATATATATATATATATATATATATATATATATATATATATATATATATATATATATATATATATACATATATATATATATATATATATATATATATATATATATATATATATATATATATATATATATATATATATATATATATATAAAAGAAAAATCTCAATAGCAGTAAAATTTGGCACTCCTTTATACAAATTATGCTAAAAAGAAGGTGTGGCTTAAATCTACATCGGTTTAACTGACGAGATGGTACTATAGACGTTGAAACAATAGAGAGGGCGTGGCTTGAAACTACAGTGGTCCAACTAAGGGAGTTTTGTATAGATCTAATTGCTCGTCTATCATTTTTTTTTTTGGCTCTTAGAGCTTTTTCAATCTCCAAAGATTCTTAAATATTCATTTGGAACTACATCCCTGAACATGATGCACTTTTATACTTTTTAAATCAAAGGAATGCTTTTGAAGAATCAAATGTATTTGCTACATAGGATGCATCAAGTTTATCTAACCTCCATGCACTATCATATTCTTTAAAACTTAAGATAGAGTTCCTACAAGTTTTCCCTACATATATTAAATTGCAATCCTCACAATGAGTTTCGTGAACTCCATATTTATCATACAAATTCTTATCAGTTTTGGGATTATGATAGGCTGAGACAGTATTTTTGGTTTTGAAAATATTTGATATCTCTAAGTTACATTTGTTGTTAAATATTTTTTTTCTATAGATAGGTTCATTAATAGAGATTTCATTACCATTATAACAGATGATTTGATATTTGTGTTTGTGCTTTCTACGCAGAATTTTGTGTATTACTTATAGTAAAACCACTGTAGTTTTAAGCTACGCCCTCTTATTCAGCAAAATTTCACTTTTGTTGATAGGCAATGTGAATATTTGAATAAATCTCTTTCAAATTATTTTCCATTACGTACTGAAGCAGTTTTTTCACATCTTTAATGAAGTCTGGTAGATTTAGGATCATACAATTCGTGAGGTTGAAAGTTACAATAACTACTTAAATTCTAAAATGAGTTGAAATTTGTATATTCCAAGATAAAATTTATCGGGGATAGTCGATTCTGATGATTTTTGTTGTTATAAACATCGTAAAGATGCTGCGATTGCACACTGTATTACGTAACGGACGGAAAAGAGAATAGCCGAATCAGAAGCACACACTGTTTGACTCTGTATCTCCTAAACAAATTGAGATAATTGAAGTCTGTAAAAATATTGTATTCTGCACGACTCAATCTAATGTAATAAGAATTATTATTAAAATATCTCAAAAAATACAAATACCATTACCTGATGAATTTAATATAGAGTTTGTAGCTGTATCTTTTGACTCAATTGAGATAATCAAAATGTGTGGAACGTATTTTGATCTACATACCTAAATGTAACGCGATGGGAGGTTTCATCAAAATATCTTCAAAAATACAAATATGATATAGTTAAACCACTGTAGATTTAAGCCACGCCCTCTTATTCAACAAAATTCTACTGTTATTGATAGGCAATGTGAATGTTTAGGTATATTTCCTTCAAATTATTCTCCATTATGTACTGAAGCAGTTTTTCCACATCTTCAATGAAGTCTGGTACATTTAGGATTATGCAATTTGTAAGGTTGAAAGTTACAAATATTACTCAATTTCTAAAATCAGTGACCTAAATATCCTGAAATTTGTATATTCCAAGATAAAATATATCGAGTATAATCGATTCTGATGATTTTTGTTGTTTTAAAAATAATAAGAATACTGCGATCGCACGCTGTATTACGTAACGGACGGAGGAGAGAATAGCCGAATCAGAAGCACACACTGTTTGACTCTGTATCTCCTAAACGAATTGCGATAATTGAAATCTGTAAAAAGTATCGTATTCTGCACAACTTATTCTACTGTAATAAGAATTATTATTGAAATATCTTAGAAAATACAAATACCATTACCTGATAAATAAAATTTAGAGTTTGTGGCTGTACCTTTTGACTCAATTGAGATAATCAAAATGTGTGAGCAGTTTTGTGCTCTACATACTTAGACGTAACGCGTTGAAGAGTTTCATCTAGATATCATCAAAAATACGAACATGATCGGTTGAAATTCAATACTCAATAATATTTCCCAAATCGACTATTGTAGTAGCACAATGTTTGTTGCTGTATCTTCTGAACAAAACAAGATAATTAAAATTTGTAAGAAACATGTTGTCCAACAAATTCAATAAAATCAATAACAATGTCTTAGAGTCACTACTTTCCCCCACTCGCAGTGGACGAAAAATTGATTTAATATATTCTCTATTTCAGGGATCACATCAACATGCGCCATCTTCCAGACTAAATGAATTGGAACAAGTTGTGGAGGAATTTACCGAAGCAATAAGAAAAGTACAAGAAATCACTAATTTCATCGGATACCATCTTTCGGGATTAAATCGAGACTATGAATTAAAAATCAACGAAATAATCAACAGTGAAAGCATTTTATCATTGGTGCAAAATCTGCAAAATAAGATTCAAAAGATTGAATCAGAAACCAATGTGCCCCAAAATTGCATTGATACAGCTTTGAGACAAGCAATGGTAGCAATAGATGAAATAGAAAGAGCAGTGGATTCTTGTATCATTAGAGCACGAACTGTTGATGATAAAATTAAAAGCAAAATTTATTTGATCGTGAGAAAGGATGATAGAGTACGAAAGAATATTATTGGAGGATTTCATGAGTGTGTGTCACAGGGAGAAGCTACTGCAGATAAAGTCAAGTGTTTGAAGGATGTTATCGAGCCAGTGAAAAGAGAATTAGATGATCTAGAAAAAAATGTTGTTGAAACTCATGACATTGTACATAAAGAATTCGAAAATGGGATTACAGCTTTGAATATCTGTATGAAACATAGCAAAAACGATTTTGATTTGAAGAGTGAAACTATCTTAGAAGATCTTGGAACATGTTCACAGGTATTTTTTCTAAATCTGTACTTACATATTTGACCAAACTAATATAATATTTGTTTCAGCATAGAGTACTTCACGTCAAAACTGCTTCTCCAAAAAGCATTATAGATATAATTCGAGAGTTGAGAGAGAAGATCAATACCATCCTCCATATTTTAGGTCATCTTCCAACAGGAATGAACGATATACAGGATAAAATAAATGAAATTATATCTCATATCAATATTTCCAGCCTGGTTTCTCAAATTAAAGCTGAAATCAACGACATATTCAATGATGGAGGAGCCAACGCAGAAAAATGTCGTCCTTTCGCTGACCAACGCTTGGAAAATCTTGTAGAATCTTTAGAAGAAAGATCAAATAAGTGCTTGAAACAAGCAGAAAATCAAGTAGAAGAAATTGAAGCATCAATAAATGGTCTTTATAATGAGAGCCAGCAAATTCTAACAGACATCAAAAACCAAGTACTTGAATGTTTCAATCAAAATAAGCCAAACCCAATAGGATTTTATAAATGTTTGGAAGAACATATCAATAAATTTCAGGAGAGAGTTAACAATCTACAAACAAGAGTTTATGAAATTTATAACAATGCTAAAGACCAAGCTGAACATATAATCAAAGACTTGGCATCATGTGTGAATACAATTCAAATGGAAACTGTTAAAGAAGGTCAAAGTATCATCAAAGAAACTGAACAATGTGTTCTAACGTCACATTTCAGATATATGATGTGAAGTGAATTATATTAATATGAACATAAAATGTTTTACATTTCTCTTATTTTGAAATCAATAACTTTGATAATTCCAATAAATATCAATAGATTTTAAATATATTTTTATGTATTCTTTCCTCTTTTTTATAATAAAAATAATAATGTAGATAAACAGATGACAACTATAGCTATCAGAGACCTCAAGTGTAAAGGGACGCAACTATTATTATTTGCGTTTTCTATCATTAAGTGCTCTGTCGTGGTTACCTCGAAATTTATATTTGCTTTATTTGCATTGCAATCTGTTTTCAGGACAAAAATGTGACAGATATCCAGTATCTCAGTTTGCTGTTATGATTTGAAGCTGGATTTTATCCTCAACATAACTCTATTTATATATTTCTGCACTAAAATATTCAGGGAATATGTATAAAAACTTTTATATAATTTTCAGTGAAATCAATCAAACTCAGCAACCTTGAAATATAATTGGGTTTAACTGATACAAGTTTCACCTTCAATCAGTAATTTTATCATACGCAAAAAGATATTCATAAATCCTGTCAACTAAACAAACAAGTACTTAAGATAATTTTCACAAAAATCAAAGATCGTTGAGTTGAAATCAATTCTTCAAGAAGATAAGATTGTTTATTATGAGAGAATGGAAAAAATATTGGAGTAAATCTAAAAATTCAATCAGAACCGATCAAGATGAGAAGATTTGTATTTTTTCTCGCCTTTTGGACGATTATTTTGAGGGTAAGTATTTCTATTATTATAAAACTTCATTCATTTATTTGCAAGCTTTTAGTTTCGCGCCAGAGTTACGTAGTACTATCCATTTTAGTACTTGCAAAACATTCAATCGAGAGCTACATAATAAAACAATACTTTTCGTCACTTTTTATTAAAATTACTTATCTACATTTCAGTAGCAAAGCTATCATCTTCAGAGTACAATAAGTCAGAGCAGAAAACAAATCTTGTAATTGCAAACATGATACAAAATACCAAAAAAATATTCATATATTATACCATAAGTAGTTTAAGGATTATCGATTATTTTTGTGGTGCTATCACGAATGTTTATTGTGCTTGCGTTTGGATACCACGAGTGTGCAGCACGAGTGGTATTCACAAGCACAATAGACATGAGTGATTGCACCACAAAAATAGTCTATAATACTTCAACTACAAATGGTATATCGAGGACTATTCCAGGAGTAAAACCATTTTTTCAAATTAGTTTTTTATGAATCTAGTAACAACTCACGTAATTTTAATAGGAACGAGTAAACAAACTTATGTTAAACTGAAAAATTAGAATTTCTTGCATCTTGATATGGGAACTAGTTCAGAAAGGTTTGGTCATAGATCAGAAGATAAAATTGATGAAGATATTCAGAAAAATATTCCATTAAATACGAAGAAAGCACAAATTGGAGGTATGCACATCTTTGAATGTAATACCCGATGGTATTTCTACACGTTCAAATACTCACTGATATGCACCGTTTCTATGGCGATTTAGCATTGTTAACCTTGTTATAAATACTACGAATGGAATAGTCAATCAAATCATAGAGTTGGAGGTAGGTGGAGCCAAGAACAACAAAGTAAGTTTTAGTGAAAATAATAGGTAGTCGTAATCCAGGCTATGCAATAAAGATTATCTAAAAAAGACATACGTTATGCAAGACCAGAAAAAAATCAAGTCAAAATACAGAATTTGAGGTGGGCGGGGCTAAGAACTACATTGTAATAATGAAGTAAAACCACAAGGAGAACTGATCAATGCAATTTAATGAAGGGTTATCTAGAGGGGAAATCTAATAGATAATTTCTGTGTTTTCTCATAGATATAGCTTCCGACATGATCAATTGACTATAATAGTTACAATTTTTCAGCAATTTCAAATTATTTTTTTCAAATGTTTGTTAATAAGCAAAAAAGTATTGAAATCCGTAGTAGCTCACCATTACCATAGAACAGGACACACATTTGGTGAAAATAATTTGAAATTGCTTGAAAACTGTAACTATTATAGTCAATCAAACATGACAAAAGCTATATCTATGAAAAAACACAAAAATTATTCATTGAATTTCGATCTATCTTCTCTAGATAACCCTTTACTTAATTAGATTGATTAGTTTTCCGTGTGGTTTTACTTTATTATCACACTGTAGTTGTTAGCTCAGCCTACCTCAAACTCTGTATTTTGACTTTGTTTCTTTTTGGTTTTGAATTACGTACGTCTTCTTCAGATAATCCTTATTTGTATTAGGCTCACCCATTTGATTAGGCTCACCTATTTTTTTCGCTTAAATATACTTTTTAGTTCTTGGCCACGCCCACCTCAAACTCTATGATTCAATTGTATATTCTTTTGGGATTTTGTATAATATTTGTAATTATAAGATTTGTTTTCTACTCTGATTTATTGTACTGTCAAGATGGTAGCTCAGCTACTGGAATGTACATAAATAGTTTTGATAAAAAGTGAAGGAAAGGTTCTATTATTTTATTATTGTAATCTCCACGTGGCTCACCTCAGTGCCTATCGTAAAATCTTCTTCACGAAGTGAATTATCTTCTCCTTACTTTGGTGATGATACACAAGCTGAGAACTGTCACCAGACATGCCCCTATCAATTTCATGTGTGGAAAGAAATTTTATAGTGTAAATTAGTGTTATCTTGTTGGTTGACAGCTAGGTCACACAAAAAACTATAATATTTTATTATTAATGGCAGAAATCTATGGTGATACAAGAATTAGCGACGGTAGTTTTGAAAACGACGATAGTTTTGAAAGCGACTGTTAGTGTTTTCGGCAGTACGACTTTTTTGTATATGTATTTTAATGCTTCAGTGTTATATAGGGACAGAAGAAACACGAAATTTTGAGTATAAGCAGTATCATCTCATTTATAAGGCTTAAGACATCGTTAATCACATACCGAAATAAGAAATCTTTGAATAATAAAATGAACATACAAAAAAAAAATGATATATTTTGTTTTTTCTCAAGGAATCAAATGGATCCACTGTAAAATCTGGCCACAAAGCTTTGGATCAACTCATGGATGAATTTACTGCTGTTATTGATGAGCCTAATAGAGTACTCACCAGTGCAGAGAAACTAGCATCACTAATTTCCCAAGATTACAATACGAAAATTTCCAAAACAATAGATCAACATGATACATCTGCCTTTTTTGTAAGTCTTAGAGAAGTTATCAGCAAAATCGATTTAGAAGCACCTGACGAATCTGAGCAATGCATTGTGAAAGAAATTTAAAAAAGATGATTGCGTAGACGCCCGATTGGTGGTTTGTTGCATGAGAAAAAGTTTGTATGTAGGGTGGGAACGATAAGAGTTTCAAATAGGGCCCATGCCATCCTCATTATGTATTTATACAGAAAATGTAGTGTACCTACTAATGAAATCTGTATTTATTTTTTATTCAGGTCCAGAATACTTTCCTTCAATCAGATTCTAGGGGCATCCAAGATTTCATCAGAGAACTGAAACAAAAAATCAAACATATAATCAATATTGTTACCAGTCTTCCGACAAGTATTGATCAAATCCCTGACAAAATCCAAGAAGCCATTTCCAAATTAAACATTGGTGTAATTGCAAAACAATTAAATACCGAAATAAATGATATAATCAAGGATGGCGGTCGGTTTGCAGAGAAATGCCGTCCAGGTGCAGAAAAAGACTTGAACAACATAATAAAATCTGCAGAGGAAACAGCAAAAAATTGTTTAATTTCAGCTAATATCGAAGTGACATCTTTAACAAATGAAATAAAAAGTCTGTTTGAGGAGGCAACCAAACTGTTAGCAGATTTCAATAAGACAATTTTTAAGTGTACTATCGATAATATTCTGCACCCAATATCATTTGCAGAATGTGTCAAGAAAGTTATTGAGGAGTATGTGACGCAGGTTTTTGAGCTTCAAGCAAAAGTTGGTGAAAAAGTAGCTTTTATCACAACTCGAAGTGAAGTGATTCTTAAAAATGTGGCAAATTGCATAAATATAGTTCAAATTGATTTCGTGGTCAAGGGACAAGGTCTCATCAGCAAGGTTGAACTTTGTGTTCTAACAGCTCATCAATAATGAGCTCCAGATGTAATAATTATATAATTATATAAATGTACTCTGCTATTTTTTATTTCTCCAAATTTGAATATCTCATAGCATTTTTTATTGTTCTTTTGTTTGCTTCAATGCTAATTTAATTTATGTAAAGAATGAACAATAAAGGACTTAGAGTTCCTCCTTGTCTTAATCCTCCCCCTGCTTTTAATTCTTTTGATAATTAGTTGGGGTTTGTACATAGTTTATGTTTTCTTCATATATATTTTGGATTCCTTCTAGTAGTTTTTGTCCTATATTTCTCCTTTTTGATATTTCCCACGACAGTTCTCTGTTAACTCTATTAAAAGCTTTTCCAAAGTCTATAAAGCTTGCTTAGATTTCTTTGTTGTGCCTCATTGTTTTTCTATTATCTGTCGAATTGTAAATACATGGTCTTGGGTGCTGTAGCCTCTTCTAATTCCGCTTTGAGTATCCCCAATCTTGTCTTTTACTAACTTTCCTAAATTACTTCCAAATATCGTTTCCTACACTTTTACTGCTGTGCCGGGGTTGACAATGACAAGACTTATATTTCTAAAATTAGTCGGACATTAAACATTGAAGGCACCACGGAAGTTGTACGGACGATAATGCTTACGGTCAGCGTAGACACCTCGGGCCAAAGGCCCTCGGAAAGTACATTTCTCAATACCCTTAATACTTTAATAGCTATAGGAATAGAAAAATTTTGATATCACAAAAATTATCGCGAGGTGTTACTCAGCGAGTTATGAGAACAGGAAATATTCTCAATTTCTTGTCATAAATATGAGATCATCGTGATAAAAATGATTTCTGGACTAATATCTACGTATTAACCAAAGTTCATGATACATTGTTACCTACGGTAATAATGATAAGAAATTTAGAAAAAGTATAAAAGAAATAGTCACATTAAAAAAATTCAAGAGTATTGCATCGTATCACAATGGGAAAATCTAAACTTTTTTTGGTTTTTGCACTGATTGCACTGCAGGTAAAAATATTTCACAATTCTTATAAAATCTATAAATCTGTAAATCTAAGAATCATGAATAAAATTGCAAAATTTATTTCAGGGTACTTCCCTAGTGACTTCGGTAGCTCCACGTGAAGACCTAGAAGAAATTCTCCAAGAATTTCTTGAATTAACCAAAGAAGTAGAGAGCACAATAAATTTTATTAACGAAAATTTTGTCGCTCCTCTTCGTGACTATGACATCAAAATTGGATCAACTGTATCCAAACACAATTTTTCTACTCTTCTTGAACAGCTTGAAGAGGCAGTTAAAAAAGTAGAATCAGGAATTGCCGATGATCCTGGCAACTGTGTTGACAAAGCTTGGAGAATGGTCATGATAACATCAACAGAATTAAAAAATGAAGTTGGTAAAATCGTTTCCGAAGCCAAAATCAAAGTAGAAAAAGTTATTGGAGTCGTTCAGAACCTTAGTAAGAAAGCTGGCAATCTCAAAGCTAGACTTCAAATAGATTTGTGGGAATGTATGGATGATAATAATCTGCAGTGTTTAAAGGATCTTTTGGAAAACTTCAGGCAGGAGCATGAAGATTTAAAAGCAGAAATTGAAAAGGAAGAAGATGGAATTTTACAGTTAACAGAGCATGGTATTGAATTACTTGAAAGCTATTTGGAACAGCTCGATGAAGATCTTGTATTGAAGAGTGAAACAATTATTTGGGCTCTTAATCAATGTATTCAGGTATTTTATTTTATTATTATAGATTACGTGATTGATTTCAATATTCATGAACATTTATTACAGTTGAATCCAGTCCCCGTCGTAGCTAGTCGTAGTGTTTTGGATATGATCAAACAGATAAAAGAAAAGCTCAACAAAATAATGGATGTTATTTCTAGTCTCCCAATAAGCATTGATCAAATTCCAGACAAAATCCAACAAGCCATTTCAAAATTAAACATTGCTATTATTGCCGACAAACTAAAAGAAAGAATCGATGAGGCAATTTCTGATGGAGGCCGTAATGCTGAAAACTGCCGCCTTGAAGCTGAAACGAGACTGAGAGTACTTGTCAACAACTCTGAAAAAACTGTGAAGCTTTGTTTGGACTCCGCTAATAATCGTATTGGAACTATAGTCGACGATTTTTCATCATTATATAATGAAGCAAAAGAATTATTAACAGAATTCAATGCAGATGTACTTTCCTGTAATTTGGCAAACATTTTGAACCCAGTTGGATTGGCGAAATGTTTCAAAGGACTCTATGATGAATATATGTGGAAAATTTCTAGTCTTCAAACTAAAGTCGAAGATTTTTCGCACTCTATTCCTGAACAAAATAATGACATTTTGAAACAAGTTGTTGAATGTACCAATAAAGTGCAAATTGAAACTGTTAAAAAAGGACAAAATCTCATCGAAGATGTCGAACATTGTGTGCTGACTTCAGGCTCATTATTTAATTGACATATTACGATTTAAGTCATTAAGAATATCCATGTATATAATCATCAATAAAATATTTATTATAATAATCTGCTTATTTGGTATAAAAAAGATAAAACTAAATTCATTGCTCCAATTTTTATCTCACCACTTTGAATCATTCTTCAATCAAGATAAAAAAATTAAGCCTTAATCTTGAATCTAAGATACTCAATAAATGAATAGATAGCCTTGAAAATAATTTTAGATCTTACGTAATATTTGATTCCAAGAACTGCTGATCAATTGAGGCATTTTTCCTATCATAAATCAAATCATAATAAAAAGCCAATCACAATTTTCTGAATGATATTCTTCCTGTGTTAAATTGCAGACATGCAAACCTAGTTTGGAAAACGCGATTTAAATTCAGTTCCAATAAAAATCTAAAATGCAACGGACAGAATTTTTTATCGTAGCGCTGCTTTTCGTAAGTGAATTTTATATCAAATTTCCAGGTGGTGGAATAAAAAACTTTTACAAAACTATGTTCCAGATGATAGGTTGGACCACAGCGGCCTCTAACAATGACATATCCAAAACAGTTAATCACATAAGTCAACTGCAACGCAAAATTCAACATAATATAGATAACCTCAACAATCGTATTCCTCGCATAGCTACGAGTCTAAATACCAATATTCAACGCATTTCAACAAAATCAAAAATACCCGAAATTATTACAACTTTGGAAAATCAAATTCCTCAAGCTTCAGGATGTGGAGCCGATGCTAGTAACTTCATAAGTTCACTCAAATCAAATTCAAGAGCAGATATTTCCCAATGTACTGAAGAAGCAGTTGGAAGAGGGGGCAGTTTGATACAACAGGCTGGTAGATTACTTCAAAAAACTACTCAGATTAGGAGTGATGTCACAGGAAGAATTGCAAATTGTGTGAAGAATAATATTCCCAATGAAGTCAATTTAGTACTTTGTTTAGGTATGTGTTTGATTATTATTGAAAAGAAGCCTATCTATCTTTCAAGGTGCTCTTTTGGTATCCGCTTCCATACCTCCTTCCATTTTTCTCTTATTTTGCTCCTCATCTACATCCTCTCTTTTCCAATGCTTTCTTCATTTCTATTTTCCATATTCTCATGGGTCCTCTTATCTGATTTGTTTTTGCTGTTCTTGTTTCGTATACTTTTCTTGTTGTTCTTTCTTCTTCCATTATTTGTATTATGTCTCCACCATCCTAATTGTCTCTCCTCTATTATGTTTTCTATTGGTTTCACATCCAGTGTTTCTTATATTTTCCGAGACTGTTTTCCCTTTGAATTTCATTTCTGTGCTGTTTAATTTATTACTTTGTCTTTCTGTTGTTGTCCAGGTTTCTTTTTGGTGTACTTGTATCTCGACTTCCTCAAGTATTTCTTCATTTGTTAGTGTGATGTTCTTCAACGCGTTAAAAAGTCTACCTGTGGCTTCTGCCCGTTCCCTTATTTCTTTATCTAGTTTTCCGTCTAGGTCAGTATTGTCCCTAAATACTAGAACTTCTTGACTTGTTCTAGATCTTCTTTTTTTACCTCGTTTCTGCTAATGACCATCGACTTGGTTTTCTTGCAGTTTATCTTTATGTTTATTTTTTGTAAGTGTCTTCTAAATAATTCCACATTCTTGTTTAGTGTGTCTACGTCTTTTCCTACTACTATCATGTGGTCTGCATAACATATCTCTGTTACTTTTACGTTTTCCTTTTCCCACCTTCCATTATGTATTCTTTCACTTCCTTTTTTGCTTTTTTTATTGCTTTTTCGATCACTAATGTGTGGAATAACGAGTCTTTAGTAGCTCCGAACATGTTTGATATTTCATTTCTTGTTCTTATGTAGTTTTTGGTCATTTTGTGTTAGCTTTGTATGTACTTCTCTTTCTCTTAGCGTCTTCCATATGTTTTTCCTATCTATAATGTCGATTGGATCCCTAGTTTCTTCTTCAATATTCTTGCAAACATTTTGGCTGCTGTACTTAGAAGTGTTACTCCTCGCTGATTTTGGCAATTCTTTATGCCAACTTTCTGTTTATATATGGGGCATATTATACTTATTTGCCAGTCTTCCAGTGTAATTCCTGTGCTGACTACTTTATTATATATTTCCTTCAACATTTCTAGTGCTGTTGCTGTCTTAAATATTTCTGCCGTTATCTTATCCTGTCGTGGAGCTTTACCTACGAATTTTTATTTACTCCTCTTGCTTGAGTCTTTTTTTCTGTGATATGAATTTTTTCTTTTTTTCTATATCTTCTTTTTCCCTTACCTCCTCTCCTTCTAATAGCTCTTTGAAGTATTGTCTGCATGTTTCCATTATCTTTTCCTCTTTTGTCCTCAGTTCCCCAAATTTGTTCTTAGTATTATGTAACACCTATGTCTTTTCTTTCTTAGCTTTCTTTATCACCTGAAGAATAGTTTTTCATTAGTTCTTCAAATTCTGTCTAAGAGTTTTTCTTAGCGCATTTTTAGCGCATTTTTTGGAAAAAAGCGCTATTGCGCTATCGCTAAAAGCGACTTGAAACTGGTACTAAATAAAAGCTGCTATTTCGTAGGTTTGCACAAATTGCTATAATTCAAGCTCAGTGATTGTGGAAGATTAAATTATTCAATTACTTGTTTCAAGTGAAACAATACCCATAGATATATATGACATTAGGGATATGGCACCTAAAATTTATTCAAGTAGATAAAAATTTACTTACAACTTTCGCCGTGGGTGTCACTATTATTATGTACAGTTGTCAAATCTGTCCGGGATTCATTCAATGACTTGTTTGACGCGAATTTGAAGCTTATTAGACTGAATTATCATTATTGGATGTAAATTAGTTTACTTTTGGTGTATTTTTTTTTATATAGCTTTGATAAAGATCAAATTATCATTTTAAGGTACAGCACTTGACCTCCCGTCAGTCAATAACTATACAATGAAGATTAAAGAGTATTTTTGAGTTTGTACATGCATAAATTATGTACCTATCAAATAGTCAACTTGAAACTAGTACTAAATGGAAGCTGTTGTTTTGTAAGTTTGCCCAAACTGCTTGATTTCAAGCTCAGTAACTGTGAGAGATGGTAATCTGCGAAATCTCTGAAGTAACAAGCATTCATGAGCTGTCAAAAATGCGCTTTCATCATCTAGATGATTTTTCAATTTTTTGCCTCTGGTACCATTTTCTTTGCCTTTTTTGCCGCTTAGTAGCTTTCATAATTTTTTTCATTTCTCGAATCCATATATCTTCTCTATTCCTCTTTCTTCTTCTTGATTGCTTGTTTTATTATTTTATTTCACCAATGCGTTTATTTACAAGTTTTTCACATTTCTTCTATTTTTTTATGTATGCATGTATCTTTTAGATTCTGGTTTGACTTTTCTTGTTATTGTAGCCTTACGTCTATATCTTTCTGTCTGTATTATTGTTTATTGCCTCTGTTTCCTTTTGCTCTGTACTTACTGACCTCAATTCTTGGATAACTATTGAAGATTCCGAGGATATTTATTAGGATTTGTTCTTTGGTACCCTGAAGAAATTAATTATTTTTTGTTTTGGTACAGTGGCTCAAGTCTACCCAATTGAAGAATCTCTAGCAAGCTTAGAACAAGAAATAGAGTCCACACTTGGAGTAACCGAACAAACCGCTCAAGATATTATAGTTCGATTAATACAATGTATATCAGGATTTGAGGATATTATTGAAGAAGAATCTAGAAAGATTATGAAACGTTATCAGACCTGCACGAATATATCTGGATTAAATCCAAAATAGAAGGATAATCTTGCCTAATATTAGAATAGTGGAAAACAAGAGCAATATCTGTACTGTGAGGTCATGTAATTAATTAAAGATAAAATAGTATTATAAATGCACAAAAATTTCATTTTCATATCCCACTGAGAAGATTTTTCAAACATTTTAATGATGATGGACCTTACTTCCAAAATGCAAAAATCACCTAAAAAATTACAAATATGGGGAAATAGTGAAAGTGCGAGAAACTCTTGAATGATTTTAAATCAATTATTTATTTGATACAATGGATTTCAGCCCAACATTGAGGAGTTTAATTCACCCTTCAGGGTGGTCTTGTCTCAAGTTAAGTCCCACAGGCGCGCGCAGCGCGATTGTGGCAATACTCAGGAGTGTTTTCTAAAGCCGCACTCGTACTGAACTTCATTATTTCATGGAATAAACTACATTTTAAGCTCATTGAATTTATTTTATTCCCTGTTGTATTATTCTATTTTTAAAATATATGATTGTCGGATAGTTTCACAGTAATTATCCTTCAATAAAGTCAAAAAAAAGGTTGTCAACCAAATATCTCCTTTATCAGAGATAAGAACTCATTTATAATTTCTGATAAACGACCAAAAGAATATCAGCAAAATAATAACTTGAATGTCGAGTAGGTACACTTTACCTTATCAAATGATGAAATAGATAATAATTATTACATATACTCAGTTAAGGCATCACCTGAACTGAAACTAACATCTGTAACTATGGCAAAATTTTTGGTTCTGTTTTTTGTAATTATGTGTATTTCACAGGTAAGATTACAATTTTTTTTCACGTTCGAAAATTTGGAGCTTGTTATTACTATGTGAGGTTGAACTGTTGATAAGAATCTGTTCGTATAAAACTGTCCCAATGTCTTATCCATTTCCTCCTGAAGTGAATTTGTGGTTATTCCCAAATTATTTATACAATATTGAATTAATAAATCTATATCAAATAACCTTTAAAAATCCTGTTTTTATTTACAGCATATGCAGATCACGTTAGGAGAATCAGAAGAAGAGTTTAGTGTCAATAACATAATCCAACTAGTGAACGAATTAGGCTCCGAAATCAAAGATATCATCCACGACCTTTCCAACCGTATTCCAAAAATAATCCAAAAAGTTGCAAGTAATATTGAAGATGTCGTCGGTGAGAACAGCATAGCAGAAATCTTCGACAAGGTTAAAGAAGAAATCTCAGATCTACTTTCAGTAGAATCTTCCGTAAGCTCAGAATGTTCTGAAATGGCCACAGGAGAACTTGAAGACCTCTATGAAAAAACCAAAACTGATGTAGAAGGTTGCACAACTTTAGCCAAAACAAAAACTAGCAAAATTAAAGAAGACGTTCAGAAATTGATGGAAACCACTAACTCTTTAACTGTTGATATGAAAAATAGAATTGAGAAATGTGGTGATCAATTTCCAGAAGATCCTGTGGGATTATCAGATTGTCTTGGGGAAGAAATTGAAGACATAAGAAATCTTCTTAAAAAATTGAAACAGGCTGTTGGTGAAACAATTGATATAACAGAAAAAATTGCTGAAGAAACAGCAGAAGATATCGGAAACTGTTTACTTGAAGCTAAAAATGACGCTTTCAAAAATACTGAACATGTTACAGAAGAGCTCAAATCTTGTCTCACTGAAATATAATTCAATGTATCACACACGCTATTTTAATAAAGAAAACATTTCATTGCTCTATAGTATGATCTATAAATCGATATTTTTTGTATTTTATAATTGAGTTTGTAAGAGATTAAATTTGACAGCCATCAAACTCAAAATTAAATTGATAAGGGAAATTGATTGATGAATTGGTGGTCCAAACTTGTAACCTTTTATTTCAAGAGATTAAAAATGTAATCAGTTCAATGATATCAGATACTAGACTATTTACAACCTTACTTGATTTGTTTTTACTTCTTGAAAAATAAAGTTCTCAAGATAAGATAATTATTTCGGAATTTTTTTCTTGTACATACTCTTTAATTGATACAAGGTAATCTGAGGATTATATACTTACTATACTATAATGAATCAAAGTCTAAAGATCCTGTGCGATAAATGAGCAAGGAATAAATAGGTCCAAAGCTTGAACAATAATTTTTTTACGAAAACATAACAGTCAAAATCGAAAGATTATAAGACCAGTAACGAATTAAATAAGTATACACAGCCCCAATTTATGAATGGAAACATAACATGGTATTGAATCTTACTGCTTTTGTTGAGGCCGGTGAAAAGAAGGTTTATTATCTTCACCCCAATTACACAGATACCGTCCTTTATTTTTTATGTACTCACATCTTACTTGCTCTGTGAATTTGAACCGCAATTTTGTTTAAATACTGGACAACCACTCACCGTAGCGTCGCCAGTCATCAGTCTGAATAAATATTATTCAATAATTCCCATTCACGACATGTGGTTGGATTGAGGTAAAATTTTTGTAAAAATGAATTTTCTGTAATACAACTCTGTAATTATATAATTTATGTTCATGTCATGTACTCACCGTAAATGTATCCGACCGTTGTACTGTTCATATATTCTGTTCCCGATTTTGACTTAGCAAATAAATATTTGACGTTCGACAAGTTGCTGAACTACCAATGTAGACAAATGAATTTGTTTTAATACTATTTAAATGTTTTCTGAATTGATTGTTACCATTGTATAGAGTTATCAAAGCTGGCAAATAAGTTAGAGTATTTGTGCAAAGGAATTAGTACTTTTGATATAATTTCTCCGTTTTTAAAGTACCTCTTCTGGCTGTTACAAAGACAATGAAATCCTCAAAATGGAGTTGGGCAGGATATATTGCGAGAAATAATGGAGGATGGAGTATAGCAAGCACTGAATAAGAAAAGAAATGTTGGAAGGCAGAAAATCCGCTACGAAAACGATATCAAAAAGTAGCAGAAGTAATCTTGACAACAAAAGAAAGGAACTGTAAGAGTCAGCAAATTCACAGTTTACTGAGCTCTTACGAAATCAGGAAACTGCTGTCCTCATAAAGCAGGTAATTGCACTTTTGCAAATACAATTGACGTCAATAATGAATATTGTTATATCGGCATTTATTTTGGAACTTATATAAAGAGGGTAAATATTGATCAGTAGTTAGTTGATAGCGGTTAGTTAATATGTTTCATTTTAAGTTAGTGAATAAGTAGTCAAGTAATAATCGGAATTGTATTATATTTATAAACATTTTATTAATAATTCAATATATATTAATACTTGTTAAAAGTGATATTTAATTCAAAGTTTCTACGGTGAGCCATCCTCCCTTGCAGAGACTTAATACAGTGCAGGTAAGTACCTTACATAATAATTATCCTCACAGTTCAGCAAAGAACTCAATCTACCAAATATAAATTTATTGTGAGTGAAACCCTTAGAATTGGTTGCAGCGGTTGCGGGTATTTTGCTGAATATAGATAATAAAAAATTAATTCTTCTGATTTTCTTGTGAGGATATATTTTTCTCTTTCCTTTATTTTTTTTCACATGTCGCTAAGTAGTCAAAATTCAAATTCTAATATGAACCAAAATTCAAATGATAACGTGAATCCAAGTATGTTTAAAAAGGAGTTAGAGCACCTACTTAGACCATCTAGCGTACCTTTTGGCATATTAACAAATTCAGTAGAAAAATATGATGGTACAAATACAATTGAATTTTTTGGAAAATTAGAGCTCAGAGCTGAGATAGGAAATTGGTCTGAGAAACAGACAATAGACATTAAAGAATGCAGGCTTGTAGGAGACGCTTACGACTTTCATGTACAACAACGAAATGTGAATCATGAAGAATTTGAAAAAAGTTTTCTAGACAGATTTACTAAAAGAAAACCCGAGGGTGAAATATATCGAGAAATTTATAGCTGTACACAAAAATTTGGTGAGAATGTTCTAACCTTCGCATCTAATTTACGTAGATCAAAGCAAGAACTATTAAATAAGGGCGAGGTGGATGGAAAATTTTTAGAAAAAGAAATGATCCATCGATTTTAGAGTGGACTTAGACCAGATCTTTGGAAATACGTACGAAGAATCACAGAAATGAAACCGAATATAACTCTTGAAGAGGCAGTTAATGTCGCGGAACAAGAAGAAATGGAAATTTCAAGGAAAAACATGGGCTCATTGAATATTGAACAGATACAAAATAATGCAATCAGTGACAGAAATGAGCAAAGGAAATCAAGACAATATTATAAATGTGGAATGACTGGACACCTAAAGAAAGACTGTGCAGGAAACGTAATAAAATGTCACAGGTATAACAAAATAGGACATATGGCAGTCAAATTGGATTTCAACCGGAAGATGAATGGCATACATTAGAAGAAATTTACAAGTTTGAGAAGAAAGAAGATAAAAGAGGAGACTTTGGTCCAACTAGGACCTAATCTAATTTTATATGTAAGATATGATAGGGTTAAAATAAAATCACTAAATAATGAGTTCTGGAAGAAAGCGTGATAATTTCATTTGAAGAATAGAACTTTGGAGCTCATAATATTTCATTCGAATATCTTTCGTAATAACCACTTCTGAAATCGATCAAAGATCATTGCGATTTTCAAAAAGAAGATAAACTTATAATAGCTGTAATCTATTCATATTGTCCAATTAATCCAGTAGATATCACAAGATAAATCTTTTCATAATCGAATTTATAGTCAAACAGCAAGATAAGAAATTGCGAATGGTATATAAAGGACCAGAATGTATCATTTGGTATCACTACAGTTTTCGTAGCAATCGAACAATATGATGAAATTCGCACTTTTCCTAGTCTGCGCCCTTGTGGCAGTTCAGGTAAGAACACAAGTTTTAATAATTTATCTATAAATTGGGAGTTGACTCGATGTGGTACCGAGGCAGAACTGGTATCAAATCGACTTTGATATATTCCCATGTCAATTCGATGTTTCTCTACCACAAGATTGTCTTCAATCTCTAATTCACGCCAATATATTATATTATTCCAATTAATCCAAATTGAATGATTTGTCCATAGGGTTACAGCGCCCGCTCCGTAGAGCCAACCCAACGGGACTTGAGCGACATCGTCGACGCAATCAAGAACGCTATCGAAAAAATGAAAGAAATCATTGGTAACATCACTGCTCAAATCCCTAAAATCATCCAAGATATCAAAGATAAGATCAGTGAAATTGGTGGAAAAATAGAAAACATTGTCGCTGGAATCAAACAGAAAATCCAGGACCTCATCGCTCTTGGAGAAGCTGGAAAGAAATGCGTTGAAGAAAACAAAGGTGAAATCGAAGCATTAGTCGACCTTGCCCAAAGTGGAATGAAGGGATGCGTTGACGAAGCCAAGAGTAAGACCGACGCTTTGGACCAACAAGTCAAAACTCTCCTCAGCAAGGCTGAAGATCTCCGTGATGATATCGTTGCCCGTGTCAACAAATGCGTCTCAGACAGTGGTCTCAATCCAATTGCCCTCTACAACTGCATGAAGAAACAAGTCGACCCCATCAAGCAACAAGTTGAAGAAGTTTCTAAAGAAGTCGTCAATACTGTCAATGTTGCCAAGGAAACCGCCCAAATTATTGGTAAGGGTCTTGCTGAATGTTCTCAGAAAGTATCCGCAGAAGTTGAAAAGAAGCAGGATGAAGTCATCGAAAAGATCCAAGAATGCATCGCCCAAAACACCTACTAGATCAATGATTTATTTGTAAAAGATATTTTTTGAATAAACTTTTCAATATTTATTCTGGATTTTTCTTCTATTTTGTTTCCAACCAAATAGGTGTTCAAGTAAAAACTAATTGGAATAACGTGTCAATAGATTATAAAAAGTTGTAGCTCGAGACTCTTATAAAAACCCAAGCGTATGAATCAGATTTTATTTCGATGTACTGATTCACAAAGAGAATTTTTACTAAATTCGCAAAATTATGAAGGTGCTTCAAGAGGAGTACCACTAGTCGACACGAAATTTCCGATGAAGCTAATAAATGAGTATTCGAACCACATGATTAATGTAGAATAACAAATTGATTAATTTTATTCTGGTGTTTTGTAATAATACCTACACTATCACTGATCATAAAATTGTGTAGTTGAACATTGGTGTGGTTTCTATATAAAAGTAATAAAACTTGCCTCTTTATTCTAATATTGAAATGATTGATTAGATTTTTTGTATGGTCGTGCTAATAGAAACGCACTTCAAAACAATTTTTCCAAAAAAAAATTTTCAAAAAAATTTTTTGAAGCCGTTTCCGGCGACTGGGGGATACTGGCTTACTACATAAACGTTCTGCTGATAGTGGACGGCCGAGGACTGTAGTTACACCCGAAGTTGAAGAAAGAGTGTTAGATATTATTGAAGAAAATCCCGAAGCAAGTGTTAGAAGGATATCCGCTGAAATGGTTGACAGTGGTTTTTGAGACATTCTTAGCTTCTACATCCGTACCATTTTCCACGGGTACAAGCCCTTAATCTTCCTGTTTACCAAGCCAGAATGGAATTTTGTCCAAGGATCTTACACCAAAACTCTCAAAATCCATATTTTGTTCCGAATATTTTTTTACAGTTAAGGCTGGCCTTACCAAATAGATTACCAAAGATGGAATATTCAATTTTCATAATATTCATGTAATTTATAGTGCCTTGGACACCCCAGGTGGGGTTGCGCTGCTTCTACTGAAGCTCTTTAGATCCTTTATTTGAGGGGGATTAGTCCTCATCGCCTTATTCTAAATTTTCTGACATATTTCTCTCCATGCCTTCCTATCTTCTGTTTTCTCCTTCCATTTCTTTATTCCTGCTTTACTCAAATCTGCTTCTACTTCTTGTAGCCATTTCGACCTGGGTCTGCCTCTTCCTCTTTTTCCGCCTGGTTCCCATTGTAAAATTGCCCTTACGGTGTCTTCTTCTCTTTTTCTCCATATGTGTCCTAACCATTTCGTCCTCTGTTGTTTTAGTTTCCTTATTATATCCTCTCCTTGCAGTTCTTGTTCTATTTCATGGTTCATTAGTATTCTATATTCGTTTTCTATCGTTTTTACCAGTCTTGAAATATTTCTTACTATTTTTCTTTCTACTATTCGTATATCCTCTTCCTCTTTTTTGGTCATTGTCATTGTTCCTGCAGCGTACATTATTAACGGTCTGATTATTGCTCTATATATTTTTAATTTTGTTTTCTTAGTTAGATTTTTAGCCTTGAGTAATTTTTTAATTTGCGTTCGCTGTAAATATCTTCCCTTAGATTTCTGTTTGCCTGTCACCTTTATTTGATAGCATAATGCCTAGGTATTTGAATTTATTCACCTCCTCAAACTGTAGGTTACATATTTTTATATTTCTACTTCCTAATTTCTTTCATATCCTCATTATTTTTGTTTTGTTCTCACTGATTTTGAAGCCCATTTTGTTTCCTTCTGTTACTATTTCTTTCAATATTCTCCTATTTTTTGCTACCAATATTATATCGTCTGCATATGCTATTATTTGTCCGCCTTTAGTTCTGAGTGTTCCTTTGTTCAAATTCCTCATCACATATTCTAATGCTATGTTGAACAGAGTTGCCGATAATGTATCTCCTTGTCTTACTCCTTTGTTTATTTCGAATTACTGACTTTCTCCTTTTTGTGTTTTAATTGTGGTTGTTGTTCCACTTAATGTCATCAAGATCAATCGTCTTAGTTTAGCTGTTATTCCAAATTCTTCTAGGGCTGTCATAATTTTTTCTCTTTTTGTCGAATCAAAGGCTTGTTTAAAATCAATTTATAATAAATCTATGTTTCATATTCATGTGCTTTTTCTATTATCTGTTCAACTGTATGCATTAAGTCTTTTCTTTCTGGGCTCTTTTTGATATTATTTTATATGTCGTGTTTGGTATAATTTTCGCATGCTCCTTGATCTCTTTTTTTGTGAATTGTGACTATTCGTCCTCTTTCCCAATCCTTTGGCATTTTTTCTTTTCTCAACACCTTCATTATAAGTTTACATAAATATTCGTGTAGTTCATCTCCTCCATATTTTATTAGTTCTGTGTTAATTCCATCTTTGCCTGGAGTCTTCCCATTCCGCCTGCTTCTTATTATATCTCTGACTTCTTCTTTTGTTGGTTCTTCTAATACTCCTTCGTCCGCAATTTCATCTTGTGTTGTAATATCCACGTTTTGTTGCGGTTCTGTTAGCAGTATTCTATCCATGTTTTCTTATATCGTTCATCGTTTTCTGTTTTGTTGCCCTTTGCGTCTTTTATACAGTAGGCTTTTGGTTTGTATGTTTCTTTTTGTTCATTTATTTTCTTATAGAATTGTTTTGAGTTTCTATTAACACTTTCTTTTTCAATATCTGTTATTTTATCGTCTATCCAATCTCCCTTGTTTTTTCTTAGAATTTTACAATATTTCTTCCTTATTTTTCTATAATCTCTGTCTTCTATCCTATTTATATTCATCCACTTCAGTCTTGCATTTTTCTTTCTTGATACTACTTCTTGGCACTCTTTGTTAAACCATGTCTCTTTATTTTCTTGTTTTTCTTCTCCTATCCATTTTTTTGCAGCTTGGTTCATACAGTTTTGTATCTTATGTTACTTCTTCTCCACATCGTCTTCTTCTTCATATTTTTCTTTGATGTGTTTCCCTATTTCTTCTTCGTACTTCTTCCTTCTTCTTGCGTTTTCTGTTGGTGCATATACGTTTATTATCGACAACTTGAAAGGATTTGTTTCTATTCTCACATAGGCTAATCTTTCATTCATTGGTTCAAACTTTCTGTTTTAATTTACCTGTTATTTGAAGAGCCACTGCGTATTGTCCTTGTTTTTCATCTCCTGAATATTGTAATATGAAGTCGTTTTTCTCTATTATTCCTTTTCCCTTCCATCGAATTTCTTGTATTGCCGCTATTTCAATATTATATCTTGATATTTCTGATACTATTTCTTGCATCCTTCTGGTTGTGGCATCGTATGGACATTCCATGCTTGGTCAGTTGAAAATCCTCACGCCGTTGTCGAATCACACAATCAAGAGTGATTTAGCCTCAATATCTGGCTCAGCATTTTAGAAGACACTTTAATAGGACCAGTTGTTAAATGGTGCCGCATCTCACAGTTTTTTTTATAAAATGAGTCACCAGTGCTCTTAGAAAATGTATTAATCAATCAAAGGATGAATATGTGGTTTATGCAAGATAGAGCCCCGCCTCATTTTACGCTTCGTGTTAGAGAGCATTTGAACCACAGGTTCTCTGGAAGATGGATAGAAAGAGGAGGTTCCATTCAATGGGCTCCTAACACTACTTGATTTCTCTGTATGGGTGATCTTAAAAGTATGGTACACCAGTACGAAATTTAGAAGAATTTTTGAAAGAGTTTTTTCGATATCCTGTATATTTAGAAATATAGAGAAAATCCACAAGTACCACTTGAATGAGGATCGTTACTAAGACTATATAACCTTGAAATGCTATCCACCATAGAAACAGGAGAACTTCAAATCCCAATTAGATAACTCTTTCCTAATGATTACTTATGGAATCGATCAAAGATCATTGCAATTTTCAAATATGAAGTAAACATCATATTAAAAAATGTAGTAATCTGTTCATACTGTTCGAAAAGATATCACAAAATAAATCTTATCATAATCATTCAATAGTCAAAGAGCAAGATAAGGAGTTGTAAGTGGTATAAAAAGGATGAAGATGTATCATTGGGTATCACTACAGTTTTTGTAGCAATCGAACAAAATGATGAAATTTGCACTTTTCTTAGTCTGCGCCCTTGTGGCAGTTCAGGTAAGGATACAAATTTTTAATAATTCAAGTACTACCAATGAATACAATTATGAGCACGAATTTGTGTGTCTTCTTCATAGGGTTACAACGCCCGCGCTGTTGAGCCTACCCAACGTGACTTGAGCGACATTGTCGATGCTATCAAGCATGCTATCGAAAAATTGAAGGAAATCATTGCCAACATCTCTGCTAATCTCCCTGAAATCATCCAAAGCATTAGAGATAAGATCAGCGAAGTTATTGGAAAATTACCGGAAATTATCGCCGAAATCAAGCAAAGAATCCAAGACCTCATTGCTCTTGGAGAAGCAGGAAAGAAATGCGTTGAAGAACACAGGGATGAGATCCAAGGATTAGTTGACCTCGCTCAAAGTGGAATGCAGGTAAATATCTATAAGCTTAGATTCAACTGTAGATGATATCAAATAGGATAATAAGGCTGAAGAAATAAGTAGCTGCTTTGTTATGGAAAGTTTTTGAAGGGGTTTCTGTTTCTAGGGTTGCGTTGATGAAGCCAAAGGTAAAACCGAAGCTTTAAACCAACAAATCAAATCTCTCATCAGCAAAGTTGATGACCTCCGTTATGACATCGTTGGCCGTGTCACCAAATGCGTCTCAGATCATGGTAGTAACCCAATTGCCCTCCTCCTTTGTTTGAAACAACAAGTTGACCCCATCAAACAAGAAGTTCAAGAAGTCGCCAAAGAAGTCATCAACACTGTCAATGTTGTTAAGGAAACCGCCCAAGTTATTGGAAAAGAACTCGTTGAGTGCTCCCAGAAGGTAGCCCAAGACGTTGTCAGCAAGGAAAGTGAACTCATTCAAAACATCCAACAATGCATGAGAGATAATACTTACTAGGTCAATGATTTGATATTCATGTTTTAAGCTTTGAATAAATTATTTTCAATATTTGAATTTTTCTATTATTTCACGGAAAATGTGGTGTCCACATCGAATTTTTTTATGTTTGTAGCCAATTCTTCAGTGGGTCTTACGACCGTGGACACTGACGGGCAACATTGTTGTACATTGATAGTATTGTTTCCATAATTACTTCTAATGAATAAACAAAAAATACTGTGATTAACAAATGGGAAAACAATCGTTTATCCAATTAGTATTCATTTCACACTATATGAGAAATTATATCTTATGTAGGTATCCGGTAGAAGCTGTTTTTGTTGGAACAGTTTTTTATAAATAATAAAAAGTATGTAATAAATTCCATTTATTGCTATGCCTATTTTCTTCTGAGAATTATGAAGATCCTTGTATATAAATGAAGTCAACACTTTTTACCGTCAGTGTGTTTATATTTGTCTGCATTATCACATCATTATTCTCAAGGACTAATCATGTTTAATCTTAAGCATGGACTTATCATGTGCTGCGCACTGTATTGTTCCATTCAGGTAAATAATTCAATATTAATATGTAGTTTAACAATGAAATATACATCTCTACTCTCACATCTAAGCAGAGCACTTGTTTCAAGTACTAAAATATTTGCTGTAACAGAACTGCGTCTAAAAGCAGTTTTCTGACAATATCTCCTTACCGACTCATTTCACGATAAAAAAATTTATGAACAAAATAAAACTAGAAAAAAATTTTTACAATGAATTTTATAACATTTTTTTCGTAAAACTAATAGTTTTGATGTACGAGCGCCGCAAAACATCTACGTCAAACCGTGACATTCAGTTTCAACTGAAATTCGTGAATTATAAAATTAACTTGAATCTGAAAACAAATCTAACAATAAATATTACACAATGCGTTGAGAAACCGGCTTACCATGGCTCGCCTTCCGCAGTTATAAAGGAATGCGTTGCCTTTGTGTCGGGCATCCTTCTCTCCCTTTACAGTATCGTTTGTATTTGAAGAGCCATGGTTTCTAATAAATTATTTTATTGCATAAAAGTGGAATGATTAAAGTAAAGGAAAAAGGATTGGAGACTGTCATAAGTCAAGTATCAAAAGAAAGGACAACAAGGATAAACTTTCGTTGGGACTGAGATTGATAGTAGCTTACGATGTATGTTGAAAACGATATAATAATGAAAAGTTAATCGCTGCATCTTTGCGTAGGGGAAGCTCAGTCACAACTTCTGATCCACAACTGCAATCTACGCGCCCTACTAGACTTTGCAGCGCTTGTATGCCAAAACTATTGATTTTGCGAAAAAAATAATACCACAAAAATTGAAAGAAATTTTCTCTAGTTTTATTTTGTAATAAGTGTTTCCATTGTGAGATGAGTCGGAAAGGACATGCATTCCTAATTGAATATCCATTATTTTAGATTATTGACAGCAGGAAACTAAGTTTAGAAACAAGAGAGAAAATAAACCAGCTTGTGGGAGAAAAACAAATTGCTTTGAGAAATTATTTAGAAGGTGTTAAAATTGAGGCACGTAAAATGGATAATGATGTTAAAACTACCATTAAAAATGCTGAAGAGTTCAACAAGAAAGAAACTGACAATATTCTCGACCAAATAGAAAGAAATACCGGTAAGTCCTACATCTCTATTTTTGTTAAACTGTCTAGTATTAATCGCATTCTTGATTAAGGTAATCTGAATTATTCATTTACATTGACCAAGAAATATCAATTGATCCTACTTTTTTTGCATACAGCTATAATTTAGTAGTTTAACTTTTTCCAAACTTCAACTTTGTCACCTCATATATTTGCCGCTTGCGCCATGATATTATAAAAATTGCACCTGGAAGCAGTTTTTTGACAATATCTCCTTCGGGCTGACGTAGATGTATAATGGTTTGTGGCGCTCGTACGTCAAAACTGTCAATTTTACGAAAAAAAGGTTATAACATAAATTGTAGAAAGTTTTTCTAATTTCATTCTGTATATGAATGATTTTATCGTAAAAAAAGTCGGAGAGAAAATATTGTCGAAAAACTGGCTTTCAGAATAGCGGCGCGAGCGGCAAATATACGAGGTGGCAAAGTGGAAATTCGAAAAAAGCATATCGAAATCTATTTAATTACCCGTTTCCAAAACTCCCGTAAGTCTTTTCAGGTAACCTCTTTTTTTAGAACCAGATGACTGTACTATAATCTACAGTTCAGTTAAACCAAGAATACATTCAATGGAAGAAGCTGTAGGCTCTCGGAAAAACATGATGAAATAGTATTTAATGAAAAACACTCACTAAAGCTCCACAAATTTTTTAAAAGTTCAATATTTTATTGCAATCTCGGCTGCTATGCTATCATCAGAAGTATAAAATTTAACAAGAAATTTCTGTTTTTCTTATACATACATACAATATACAAATTCCATGAGGGGCGGAGTTATCACATAAATACTAGAAGTAACCAAAAACATTGCGAAGGCGGAGCTATCAACTAGAGGGGTGGGATATAAGAATATCTAGAAGCTTATTTTAAATCAAGAATAAGGTAAAGTTAATGAACGTATAGTTAGAACTTCTAGATATTTTAATATCTTAACCCTCTAGTTGATAGCTCCGCCCCCGGAAGTTTTTGTTAACTTCTAGCATTTAGGTGATAACTCCGCCCTCACATGGAACTTGTATTTTGTATATATGTATGTATGTATAAATAGGACTGAAATTTCTTGTAATCTCTGATGATGGCAAAACAGACAAATTCGCAATAAAAAAATTTGTGGAACTTTCAATCCTATTGAATCAAGAATATTTGCCATGATGGTCACAATTATTGCTGAAATAACTGAACTTTATTAATCAGAATAGTCTTATAGCCCTACCTCTCCCCAATTTAATGCTTTAAAACTTTTTCTAGAAATCAAGTCTGAGAATCCAGAATGCAATGAACAAATAGATCAATCAACAATATCACTAATGATAAAATCTGTCAATGTTCACTACAACTGCGTCTCTGCTACGAAACCAAGTCTTGCAAATTTATTTAAAGATATTCCAATACACGCCAGATTCCAGATGAGAATCGGCGTAACTCCTAAACTTTGCATACTTTCAAACGACGATGAAAAGTCAATCCTAAATTGTGTTGAAGAAACAATGAAAGATATCGGAAATGAAATGAGCAACAGTGAGAGACTACTGAATAGCAAAATTCAGCATTTTGAAAAAGAAGTGAGCAATATGGCAATTTTGTTGGATGATTGTGAGAGGGAAGAACTATCGCTATTAAAGAAAAATGCAGAAGAAATTATAAGCACTTTTGATTCATGCATAAAATCGTAAATATTGTGAACACATTTTGTGAGCTTAATTAGAAATAAAAAAAAATATATTTAGAAGCATTTCAGTGAATTTATTTTCTCGTCTTACATAGTGAATATTATTTACATCTCATAATGAACTTATTCTACATAGATATAGGATGACCTGATGTTCCAGAAAACATTAATTTACTCTTAATCGGATTTATCTTTGACACAAGAATAATCATTGCTCATGAAAGTATCGAACAGTGTGCCACAGACGTACTCAACCTGAAATTCAATTGATATGATTAGATTTTAGAAATAAATACTCAACTTTCATTCGAAACAATTACTCACGTCAGTTTTTACACAGCAACCCTGAAAAATTGTAATGATTAGTGAATATCAATGATCGGCACTATTCTGTAACTCAATCTCTAAGTTTATATCGATCATTTTCTGTTTTATTAAACTCTTAAGAACTGCTTTTGACAGATCGATATCAAAGAGAAATTGTGCTACAGAAAACAAGCAAATTTATCTTTGGAATAATAAGATACCTTGGCGCTTTTGCCACCTTCCTTCTGTGCGGAGACCATGTTCATCTGAAATTTAAAACGGTATGTTGAATTTGAACTGAATAAATCAATCCATGTCAGTTTGTTTACAAAATGCATTGCAAGTAACTTGCTCACTAATATATTACACTAAACTATTGTTGAAATTAACGTAGATGCAATACATTTGATAAAATCAGCATGAGAGAGCGTCATGCCATTTGACGTCACAGCATACAATTCGATTTTACTGACAAGGCGCGCCTATAGATTTTTCACATCAAAAATTTATTCTTTATTTGAATACTCTAATTAATACTACATAAAAACTCATTTGAATTTGTATCTCTTCAAAAAACGCGGTTTTATTGTCTATTGTCTTTATTGTATTGTCTAATTTCTCACCAAACATATATCGTAATAAATTATTTTTTTTTGGACGTGTTTGTCTTATCATTAAATTTAATAAATAATTGATTGATTTACCTGTGCAAAACAGAAGACGACGAAAACGAAAAAGATTGTAAACTTCATGTTTTCTTCGGTGAATTCAAGAGTGCAACCAAGAATATCTTCAACTGTTAGAATCAGCGGTATTTATACGAAAATTTCACTAATTGTTGATAACTAAAATCAATTTTTTTATCTTAAATTACTTTATTTTTCATAAATTTATAACATTAAAGAAACCAAACAATTATTTGTATAAAATTTTGGCACGTTTTCTAAACTTCTCAAAGATTTTTTGACTTGGAACATTTTACTTTACTAATCATTTTTTAATTTAATTACATATACTCTTAAATGAGTATTTTGAATCGAATTGCATCATTTCAAGCTTCCAGCATAAAACACCCCTAACAATTCCAGAAAAATTGAAAAATTACTGGAATTGTGCTAATAATCTAACAGGCTGCATTCATTGAATTCTGGACACATTTTGTCACCCTGGTGCCCCACAAAAATGGTCCCAATATAATTTCGTCATTCATATTCGGGTGGAATTTGAGCATAGAACGTCGTTAACATATTAGCAAATATGTAGCTCACACAATTTTTGCATTTATTCGAGCTATATGAAACTAAAGACATACATATTTTCAAATATATCTAAGTAATAATAGCGGATAAATTGTTTATTATTGTATATTGGAAAAACTGCACAATTTATCTACAAATTATGCACCAACATGCGTAAGAAATGCGTATTCGAGGACTTTTGTAGCATATAAGACTTGAAAAATTATTTTGCGTCTCATTAAAGTATGAAAATATCTATCCAACATGTCTGCAATAATAATATTTGCATTAATTTCCATGGTTTTGAAAATTCAGGTAAGAGTATATTATTTTATTGTAATTGGAAATTATTATTATGTATTCTTATTCCAATTCTTAGATGAAAGAAACGGAAGCACGACCCTGCTTTGTGAGTAAAAATTTTACAAAAATTGTGATTTATTTTGATAATATTTCGTATTTTAGGATTTACTTCTCGACATGTTTTCTAATGTGAGTATATATTATTTCTTATTTGTCCTTTCCAAATTTACATTTACCAGAAATATTTTTTTATCCTTCTCTCATACAATCTAGGAAATAATTGTCTTATATACTCTATTACAAGGGATGGTACAGTCATTTGGTTCTAAAAAAAAAGTTACCTGAAAACTTCACATTTAACGATAAAAGCATTAATATACAAAATTAAACTAGAAAAAATTTTCTCCAATTCATGTTTAAACCTATTTTTTGGTAAAATCAATAGTTTTGGCATACTGTCGCCGCAAAACATTATGCATCTACATCAACCTGTGACATTTAATTCTAACTGAAATTTGTGAATTATTAAATCTAACAATAAATATTTCACAATGCGTTGAAAAACCGGCTCGTCTTCCGCAGTTATAAAAGAATGCGTCGCCTCTGTGTCAAGCGTCCTTCTCTTTCTTCACAGTGTCGTTTGCATTTACAGAGCCATAGCTTCTAATGAAGTTGTTTCATTTGTGCCAATCTATCGCATAAAAGTGAAGTGATTGAAGTGAAAAAAAATTGAAGAATCATCTAGATGATGAAAGCGCATTTTTGACAGCTCATGAATGCTTGTTACTTCAGAGATTTCGCAAATTATCATCTCCCACAATTACTGAACTTGAAATCAAGCAGTTTGGGCAAACTTACAAAACAGCAGCTTCCATTTAGTACCAGTTTCAAGTTGACTATTTGATAGGTACATAATTTATGCATGTACAAACTCAAAAATACCTTTTAATCTTCATTGTCTAGTTATTGACTGACAGGAGGTCAAGTGCTGTACCTTAAAATAATAATTTGATCTCTATCACAGCTATGTAGAAAAATTTCTCCAGAAGTAAACAAATTTTCATCCAATAATAATTCATTCTAATAAGCTTCAAATTCGCGTCAAACAAATCATTGAATGAATCCCGGACAGATTTGACAACTGAACATAATAATAGTGACACCCACGGCTAAAGTTGTAACTAAATTTTTATCTACTTGAATAAACTTTAGTTGCCATATCCCTAATGTCATATATATCTATGGGCATTGTTTCGCTTGAAACAAGTAATTGAATAATTTAATCTTCCACAATCACTGAGCTTGAATTAAAGCAATTTGTGCAGACCTACGAAACAGCAGCTTCTATTTAGTACTAGTTTTAGTTTAGTACTAAGAAGAATTTGGTCATGTCAAAATATTTTTCCCAAACAATGGCTCTCAAGATACAGCAGAGAAAAATACTCCACTCAACAAACCTCAATAATTCGTACCTCAAGAACAATCCAATAAATTAATTAGCGCTTGAATCAAAACTTTTTTGCTGGCTATAAATCTTCTTCATCTTTCAAAAAAAAGAAATCAACTTCAAGTTTTCAATTAGTAACAAGATGTTCCAATTTTTTTGAAGCGATTTCTCATAATCCATTAGAGCTTTGATAAGACATAAATTTTTTACAGATATTTGAGGATTATGGTGAAGAAGTAACAACACTGCCTGCGACAAGAGTATTTGTACCAATCACATCCCAGTCTACCACCACTTCAACAACAAATGCGCCCCCGACGGCATAAAGAATATCAACCCTTTCTCAAAAATTTTCCAAAAAGTTTTTATCATTATTATTGTTTGTCATAGTATCAAAGTGTATCAAGAATTTCTGATGTCTATTGTATATTTATAAAAATAGAATAAAATGAAATGCACTTCACTCCAATATTTTTCCAAAAGCTTTATTGAAAAAGAGTCATTTCCTAATTTCTAAAATCTGAAATCTAAATATCCTGAAATTTGTATATTCTAAGATAAAATATATCCAGAAGAATCAATTCTGATAATTTTTGTTGTTATAAACATCATAAGGATGCAACGATCGCACGCTGTATTACTTAAGTAACGGACGGAGGAGAGAATAGACGGATCAGGAGCACACACTGTTTGACTCTGTAACTCCTAAACGAATTGAGATAATTGAAGTCTGTAAAAAGTATCGCATTCTGCACGACTCATTCTAATGTTATAAGAATTATTATTGAAATACCTAGAAAAATACAAATACCATTACCGAATAAATAATATTCAGAATTTGTAGCTGTACATTCTGACTCAATTGAGATAAACAAAATGTGTGGGGAGTATTGTGCTCTACATACTTAGATGTAACCCGATGAGGAGTTTCATCAGAATATCTTCAAAAATACAAAAATGATCGATTGAAATTCAATACTCAATAATATTTCTAAAATCGACTATTGTAGTAGCACAATGTTTGTTGATGTATCTTCTGAACGAAACAAGATAATTAAAATTTGTGAGAAATGGGTTGTCCAACACATTCAATAGAATCAATAACAATGTTATATTTCTGATTTAAAATTGAGAATAGAACTTTGTCAACAATATCAAAATTCTACAGACAATGTATTTTTTCATGTTCCAAGAACTCTTTGCATATCTTTTTCCTATAGTTATTAATTTTTTCAATCAAATTATACCTGTTACAAAACCTACAAAGAAATCGTGCCCAATTTTTACACAATTCAATATTTTGCTAACCCGTGTAAGAATTATATCACGAATTCAGATAAATTTATCGCAAAGTGGATTTGTTTATTCAAAAAACAATATAGAACAAAACAAAATCGGATGTATAAAAAGCGGCTGAAAAATTGTAAAAAGTATCATTCTGAAACAAGAGTGCAATCATAATCCAACGATGAAATATTTTGTTGTTCTTTTCTTCGTTTTAGCATGCACGGCTTCAGTAAGTACAAATTTTTATACTTTTATAATTTGAAAACCGAGTTTCCTACAAAAATCTCAATTCTTTCCAATAAATAATTTGATGAAAGTACACAGGTAAATGGAGTACTTTTTTGGAAGCAGGGATATAAAGAACGATAGAAAGAACTTGTTGTAGATTCTTTGAGACAATAGATCTTCCATTCACTCGCTGCACTCCACAGTACTCATATTCGACAATTTTCTCCACAATAATATACTAGTATTGTTTATGTTGAAATCTGAAATATTTGATGTTTATTTTTGTTTTTTGCAGTTGGCCAGTGCCCAAGAGGTAAGTACTCTTAAAACTATCACATCTCACAATAAATCGACAAACTTATTTCGAATCTAAATCTGCGAAGTCTCTATCATTAATTTTTCTTTCTAATTCACTATAAATGCAAGACTTATTTTTAATCTCAGTTGATTATAACTCCTAAAAATTTGAATGATTTATCTATAGGCTTCTGCCGGTAAGGGTGGTGAAGGAGGTAGCGGAGGCGAGGGTGGTAAGGGTGGCAAAGGCGGTGAAGGAGGAAGCCCAGGATCTCCTGGTAAAGGAGGTGAAAAATGCAAACCTGTAAGTTGCTGATGGTCCAAAATGAATTAAAAATGTACTAAATATTTCTTTTCTATGTTCCAGTGCTGTAACGGAGAACTTGTGAGTATATCAACAATATTCATGAAAAAGCCTAACCTATCACGAAATGACAATGTAAAGAGTTGACAAAATTGGTCGTTTCGAAAAATCATCTCCAAAATGTTGAATATAATAAATTTTAATGTGTAATTGATTTTCTAGTACAAGACCCTCTGCAATAAACTGTTGAAAACAGTCAAAGAAGGCAAATACCAATGCGCGGACAACACCTGCCAACCTAAATCTGGACCCAAACGTAGATAAGAAGTGACAACAAATGTAACTCGTCTTGCTCATCTCATGTGAATATCTAAGCATAAATAGTTTTGTAAATATAGGATGACCTAATAAACTGAATATATACTATTTTACTCTATAATTTCAAGAGCCTACCTTCTTTAGGTTATACAAATTAAATCAGTGATTTTACCTCATTAACCAAATCATTGACATATCTGCGTACATCTGCATGTTCATTAAATAATTGATAAGAAACGTATGGAAATACCGCTTCCTAATAAATTACTAACGCCAACTAAATATTAATTGTTTCAATCTGACAATGTCACACATTCTCCTGATAAAAACAAAAATATGTTCGCGGTTTTTCATCCTTCTGAAACTAGCAAAATTTGAAGACAGATAATTGTTCAACACAAATATTAGATTTGTCGTCCGGAAAACATCAAATATTGTTATGAAACAACACTTAAATTTTATGATAGGTAACTATCATGACGTCAGATATTCATTGGAAAATTTGCACGGCGAATAACATGTTGTTATCTTGATTTTAATATTTAGGGAGTCAATGATGCATTTCTAAAAAATTCTTCCATTTTTATTTTTAACAATAATATATGAGCTATAAATATAAAAAATACAATTATTCATGAAATTAAATGGAATAGAAGTAACAAGGACAGAAGGTGATACAAAAATAAAAAAAAAAAAATACAAAGGAACTCTCGTAGAAAGTAGCGTAGAATTTGAGAAAAGAAAAAAAAACAACATATTAAACAATTAAGAGACAAGAATGGGGCAATACTGAGAAAGGATACAGACAAACTAAAAAGATGGAAAGAACATTTCGAAGAATTACTAGAACTGCAAGAACTAATTAACAATAACAACCCTGTACTAGAATAAAAGCCAGAAATTACAAATATAGAAATCAACATCGAAGAAGTTACAATTGCTATTGGAAATTTGAAGATAGGGAAAGCAGCTGGATAATTATGATGAGATAAAACCAGATCGTCTTGAATACATGGGAGAGGAAGGAACAAAAATGCTGCACACATTAGTAAACAAAATTTGGGATGAAGAGCAGACATCAACAGACTGAAGAAACACAATCATACTGCCAATATACAAAGAAGGATACAGCCGCAGCTGTGGCAATTATCGAGGGATCTCACTCCTATGCACAGCAGTAAAAGTGTACGAAACGATATTTCAAAGTAAACTGAGAAAGTTAGTAGAACACAAGACTGGGGATACTCAAAGCGGATTTAGAAAAAGTTACAGCACCCAAGACCATGTATTTACAATTCGACAGAAAACGAAAAAAATTTTAAAACACAACAAAAAAAAAGCTCATCTACGGACTCGAACCTAGCTTTTTGATGAAAAACTTGAGTATAAAGTTGCAGTCAAAAATTCGTATGCATTCTCAAATTATCCTACTTCCAGGCAGAGCGGCAGACAAATCCGACAGAAGGACTTTTTTCAAAATTATGTTTTTCGAGTTTAGTAGGATCATTTACTCCCTCCCAGATGTAAAATATGTCATTTACACCGGGGTAGAACATACTAGCTTCAGCTTTCCAGAGAAAAGTATAGTTTAAAGATAATTAGATGACAGATCAACTTTCTGACAAAGTTCACAACACGAAGATCCAAATTCAAGTAGAAGAAACAACAAAAATCAAATGTAAAATCAATCAATCGATGATTGCTCACATAATCCAACAGACAAAACTTGTTGAACACAATAAAATAATAAATTTTCAGGTTTGCTTTCATATGGTTTTCAAACCTGATTTCAAAAAGTTTGTGCACGGTTTTGCTGCTCAATTATATTTTATTCTAATAGCTTGAATCTGAACGATTCAACTAGAAAAACCCAACATGCTCCATTTCAACATTATTTATTTCTTTTGTTTAATTAGTATCAAGAAAATAGGATATCAAGTTCATGACGCATTCTTTTCGGTAAAACAAAACATGAAAAATAAATAAGCGTTATCATTTGCATCATCATCATCTGATACACTAAATAAACACTAAATTTGAATATAAGGACGGAATAGCTTCGAAAACAGCAGTAACAATTTCACTTTTGGTTTAATTCGAAGCTAAACGAAATTATCGAACGAACGAAATAATGGAATCTAAAACTATTGTATTTTTAACTCTTCTCTGCGCTTTGCAGGTAAGTCACAATTTTTTTATCATCTATAATTCTATAAGGTGGAATTTTCATATTTATTTATATTTATTCATTTATGGATTCGAGAACTTACTTTGAACTGTTTTGTACTTGAATGATTTTTAAACAATTTTCTAGGGAATCAACTCCAAAGCGCTTAGCCCCTTCTGGGCAGCAGGGAACCCTTTCCTGGCCAACAACCCGTTTTTCAACCCTCCAGCTCCAATGATGGATCCCACCCTCCGTCCAGCTATCTCTGAAATCCAAATGCGTTTATCACAAGCTCAAGCTTTAGCCAAAGCAACTATTGGGCTCAATGTTGGTCTTGCCTCAAAGAATATTGGACTGGTCACCTCTCAAGCTAAAACCACTACCAAATCGCTTGTTGAAACCGTCAAGGGTAATCCAGCCAATGTCAAGGAATGTTTGAGCGTTCAAAAACCTGTCCTAGATCAACTGAACACCGAATCGAAAGCCCAATTGTCCTTCTGTAGCAAATCCTCACAGATTATGCTGAAATCTTTAACGCAAGTTCAAAAGGACTTTACTTATCAAACTCTTGCTTTGAACCAGGAACTCAATGTAGCTGTAAGTAATTTTTTTCCAACCAGTGTACAATAATATGAAAAATTATTTTTTTTTTTTCGTAGGTGAGCCAGTGCCAGTTAGAAAACCCCCTCCCAACCGACGCAGCTAATGTCACAGAATGTGTTACTCAAAGAGCCGAAGAAATCAAAGAAAAAGTTTCGACTTTAGAGAAGGACATCTTAGACGCCGTACAGTCTGTCGATACCAGCATTGGTCAAATTGTTGGTGATGCCAAAACATGTACGCAAAACGTAGTTGACCTTGTACAAGGACAAACAGGATCCATCACAGAAAGCATGAATCTATGTAACGCAGCAGCTGCTGCTTATGCTGTGTAAAACAATATAGTTTATAATTCAATGTAACTTGCTGAATAAAGGTCATCATCCCGATAAAAGTTTTTTCTTTCTGTAACCACATAAATTGTTCGATTTAGTCGGGCTTACTTCTCCAAAGCCAGACGACGTCTACGCCACCGTTTCAAAGGCCCAGTTACCCCTTGTCCGACCAAATACCCTTTATTGCATGTACTTTCGTTGTTGTGTGCCTCGCGGATGAAATTCAACTATCGTGGCGCCTCCGGGTATGCTCAGAGCTTAATTACATGACGCCTCACACTATCCACGATCTCTTTGAGATTGACAACAATTACGCCATAAGCAGCGACTTCATTTTTTGAGTCGATGAATCGGTTTTAAACGTTACAACTTATTTTTTCTTATGTGATCAAGTATCATTTCTAAAAACAACTAACTATCCTTCAAAACTGTCGAAATGACAGATGTCACCGTTGAGTTTGGAATGCGATGTTTTGAAGATGTTCTATTACAAACTGGATGGGGACTGTATAATAAATACGTATTGTTTTTCTCTTTACTTTCTGCATTCTGTTGCTCTGCAGCTCTTGCGGTTAGTACGTTTGCGCTACCGATAGCAATTTGTGATATACAACTGAGCAGAACTCAAGTTGTTTGGATAAATGCCATACTTCCATTAGGTAGGACATAACTGAGTTTATTAACACGGTATTGGAGCCCGTTCTGTTGACACAAAGAATGGTTTACCAATCTGCAACAAACTATTTTCCATACTTTTGCTACCCATAATTGTTTCTAATAATATCATTGCTTATAGGTATGGGTATTGGAGTATTAGGATTGGGTATTATTTCAGATATATTCTGCAGAAAATTCGTATTGTCTTTTACATTAACTGCAATATTCATAAGTAATTTTGCATGTGGGTTCTGCTACGAATTCTTCATGTTCCTTTTTTTCACTTTCATTCTGGGAATAAGGTAGGTTATTGAGATAATTATTGGTATTTTCAACTTTTCCAACAATTTTGCAGTGTGAGTGCTCAGTATGCATTTATAAAAGTAAATTTAAGCGAAATCGTCCCTATGAAAAGTCGTGGATATTATTTGATCATACTGGACATGTTTTGGATATTTGGATATGTAGTCACATCAAGTAATACTTTTTCATATGTAAACATCATGATGTACTCTGTGGAAGTGACTTAAACCAATTTCAACGGAAGTCTGTGGAAAAAGTAGCGTCAACATTATAATCAATTTATTTCAGAATTGAAGATTGAGAATTTTTTTGACGTTTGGAGTGAGATACCACTGTAATAAGTACACAAGTCGATAAAAACAAATAGTTCAAGACTCTAGGCCCGCCAGACGTTACTTTTTTTCTGTGAAATTCATACGCATATTTGCTAGCTTGGACTGGCGACCAATTTATAGATACCATGTGCTAGAGCAAGTGCTAAATGACAAGACTATGGAAACTACAAAAAACCCAAACAACGCAACAAGAAGGGAATAGTATAGAACAAAACCCAGCAGACATAATTGAAATCCGATAAATATTGAGCCGGTTGAAAAATAATAAAAGCCCGGGAATAAACGGAATAACAGAGATATACAGAAATGTAGGGGACGAAGTAATCCAGTATATTATAGAAATAATAGAGGAATCGCGAAATTTACAGAGGTATAGCACTATTAGAAGTGACGTACAAAATTTTAGCAAGATGTCTTGAAAACAGATTACTAAAACAAGCGGACAATATCCTATAAAAATATCAAGCTGATTTTAAAGCGAACAGAACATATATTTGCACTCAAACAAACTATAGCGAATGGTTATGAACACAAGCAAATGTTGTTTATAGATTCCAAATAAGCATTTGACACAATGAATAAATAAACTGTATGAAGCACTCGCAGACCTAGGAACACTCAAAAAATTGATAAAATTAATTAAGGTGACCCACAAAGAGACAAAATGCAGAATCCTGGTAAATGGAGAAACATCCGAGAGTTTCGGTGTAAACAGAGAACTAAGACAAGGAAACCCAGTCCTATTTAATTTAGCGTTGAAGTAGGTTATAAGAAAAACCAGAATCTACAAAAGAAAGTATTTATCAACTAAAACACCAATGTTAAACGTTTGCAGACGATGTAACGATAATAACCAGAACAAAAACAAAACTCTGAGGTGTTCAAACGTTTAGACTAAACGGCGAAAGTAATGGAATTAAAAATAAACGAGGACAAAACCAAATATATGGAGATAGAGTCGGATCATCAAGAAACATTCGGGAAAGTTAAAAACTTTGTTTACTTGGGTGTTACGGTAACAAACAGCAATAGGAAAGAGTGTGATATTATAACACAAAAAACGGAAGGAAACAGAAGTTCTAACGAAGCTTTCTAGATCCTTTTTTGGAGAGGATCGCTCTCCATTACAACTTTAAATACTCTTGGCTATGTTGCTCCATATTTTCCTGTTTTCTGTTTTCTGTTTCCAATCTCTAACTCCCGCTGATCTTAAGTCATCTTCTACTTCTTTTATCCTCGTTGATCTTGGTGTTCTCTTCCTTCTTTTGCTTCTAGGGCTCCACTGCATTATTGACTTGATTGTATCTTGCTCGCTGGCTCTCCATACATGCCCAAGCCATTTTATTCTTTGTTTTATTCTTTTTACTATGTCTTCTCCATTTAGTTCTTGTTCAGTCTCGTGGTTTATTCTCATTTTATATTGTGTATTTGTTATTTTTATGGATCCTAATATTCTTCTTATTATTTTCCTTTCAGTTATTCTCAACTGTTTTTCGTTCTTTACTGTCTTTGATATTGTTTCCGCTGCGTATAATGTTATTGGTCTTATTATGGTTCTATATATTCTCATTTTTGTAGTTTTCGATATAATTTTACTTTCTAGGAGTTTTCTATTCGCGCGGAAAGCTGTATTTGTTGCCATTATTTTTTCTTTCATTTCTATTTCTCTATCTCCTTTGTCCGTTAGCAATAATCCTAGATATTTAAATTTATCTACTTGCTTATATTTTAGCTCTCCTATTTTAATTATATTTTCTTCTACCTTGGATTCAATTATCATTATTTTTCCTATTTTCTTTCCTTCACTTATTATTTCCTCCAGTATTTCTTTCATCACTTTTCTATTCTTTGCTGCAATTGCTATGTCATCTGCGTATGCTATTATTTGTCCTCCTCTTGTTCTGAGTGTTCCCTTTGTTATATTTCTTATTGCGTGCTCTAAGGCTAAATTAAATAACGTTGCTGATAGGGCATCGCCTTGTCTTACTCCTTTATTTATTATTATGTCCTTTGTTTCTCCTTTTTGAGTCCTTATGCTTATTTTTGTTCCTCTCATGGTCATAGTCATTAATCTGCTCAATTTTCCTGGTACTTGCAAGTCTTTTAAAGCTGCCATAAATTTTCCTCCTTCAATTGAGTCGAACGCCTGTTTAAAATCAATAAATAGTATTTCAGTTTTTAGTTCATATTCCAGTGTTTTTCAATTATTTGTTTTATAGTGTGTATGGCAACCGTAGTTGACTTCCCTTTCACAAAGCCACACTGATATTGCCCGATGGTCCCTCTTGTCATATTTGTTATCCTTCTCTGTATTAATGTCGGCATTATTCTGTAAGCTGTGTTTAAAAGTGTGAGACAGAAGCTATGGAAAAACTATTAAAATCAAAAAGTGTGTCAAGAAGGGCAAAAAAGAGGCTGTATGAACAAGACTATGCAAAATAAACTAAAATTGTGGGAGAGACAAATTCCGAGGAAGATTTATGGTGGCAAAAAAGAGGCTGATGAGCTTATGGAACTCTATAATGAGCCTGGAATAGTGGAAGTGGTTAAAACACATAGATTACGGTGGCTGGGACATGTGCTGAGTAGTAAGAAAGGCGTTGAACGGTGGTGCTGTAAAAAAGAAGAGAAGGGGACGACCGTAGGAAAGGTGGGCCATTTAATAGTGTCTGGCGGATGTATGGCCCCTACAATTGGTCTGGCTGTTCACAAAAAGTATTGAAATTGTTCCCTGAGTATCATACATAAAAATTAGAGCTAAGACTATAAGTGAGATTATGTTATTTTTGTGAGCTTTAAAGCGTCTAGCAGGAATTACCGTCAATGGAAAGTGTCTGGCAGTGTTGATCATCAATTCTTAACAATATTCCTCAAAATCAGTATTCAGACTTCAAGAAAAGTGTAATGTTTTAACGTACCTCTTGCACTTGGTATCTGCAAACTGGCTAACACTAACTCTATTTAACACATTTTGTTTCTCAGAAAATAGGAAACGTCTAGCGGGATCTTGTTCTAAAAGACTAACTGATGTTCGGAGATATTAACGACAACAAAATTTATTGTTTTCGTTGCCATAAATCAATTCCACAAACGCTTCAAGATATACATAGACTCGTTTCTTTCTTATGTATATAAATTTGATTTAGGTATCAACTGGGCAATGCGATGTACTGTTATGAAAGAATACAGTGAGAATTTCACATCATGGCGGTTGTTGTATGGATTTCCAAGTGTAATTTGCGTTCTTTGCATCTGTCTTCATGGACTTTTACAAGTAAATCAACAAAAATAAAGGTCACACTCAGAGAATAAATTGCTTCAATTCCTCTTCAGAATCAAATGAATGAGGAAGCAATTTGAAATGATTTTCACCTCGCCTTTACATTTATTTATAAGCAAAAGTATTTTTTTATAATGATATCATTTTTTAGCCAAGTCCTCGAATGCTTCTAGCAACGAATCGAAAATTGGAAGCATTTTTAGTTTTAAAATATATTTTCTCAATAAATTATTCAGGTCACAGTGATAATTGTAAAGTATCAATAATAAGTCTGAATCATTTGATAGATGACCTTTCAATTGATAGAGAATATCTAAACAATTGTAAAGACCAATGTCTATTGGCAAGATACAAATTTTGGAAAATTAGTGAAAAACTAAACAACCGCAAAACTATTTTTGTTTTGTGCTTCGTTAGTTTGATTAAATCTAGTTTGTTTATTGGGTATGCAAAAATTGAATCAATAACTATTACTTTCTAATATTTATTGTTTTAGGTACAATATGACCAACATGTGGATGCTGAAATCTTTATTTATTGATATTATGAATTGTTCTTTCACAACTTTAGAGCTTTCACATTTTAACAATGAAAATGAGTTTTCAGAATGCGACTATATAATTCCAGCGATATTTTTTCGAGATTTTATTTTGTTAGCTACCTCTGGATTTGTAGCTTTACTTTTGTTCAGCTATATAGTCGATAAATTTGGAAGATATATACCATTAAGTCAGGAGCTAGCCTAGAAATCTTTTCACTTCCAGTTAGAATAACAATAAATTTGGTTTCAGGTGTAGTCCTAATAATTTGTGGCGTAGCAAACACCAATTTCATTTTTATTAAAGCTTACGAATACCGATTTATTCTGGCTGTAGCATACATGATAGGTTTTGCTGTAGCCAATTCGGTATTAGACCTTATCATAATAGAAAATCTACCAACATGTATAAGGTACTTTCAAATAATTATTTTTGTATAATATACAACCCTAGAATATATTTTTAGATCTACTGGATTAGCAATAACTTTATTTTTTCCAAGTTTGGAAGCTTTCATATTCCGGCTGGTCTTTCATTCGGAATGCTCAGTATTTTATTACATTATTGGAGCATTTACTGTAGGTAAGACATCTTTCAAATCAAATTTAAAATTAGTTTTTTTTTCTAAAGTTCTTTCTCGAGACTGTTTGACAAGTTCTGTTTACGACTCAACAAAAGCAACAGTAATAAAATAAAGTTACTGTCTACACTCATAGCATGCATGTATTTTTAGCATCAAATATTCTAATTTCAGCTGTCGGGGTAGTAGGCTATTTCCTGCCCGATCGCAAACGAAAACCGATGCGAGAATGATGAAAATAGTGTCCATAGCAATGGCCTACAATATAAACAAACCAATTCAAGAAATTGAAATTGGATCACGGAAGGATTACATTTGGATTTGTTATGGTTTTATAACTGAGCATAGTTTCAATAAACATATTTTGTGTTTATCGATTTTTAATCATTGTTTGCTTAATTTTTCATTCATTATACAGTACGTGTTATTTACATTTTTGTCGTTTTCCTCAACAGAATCAATTCTTTTAGCACGATGTATATTACTTATGACTACTCTTCATCTTGTAAATTCCGCATTCATATTTTTTCTAGTGGTGTAGGAAAGACAATGATTCATCAATTTCTATTATCAAGAATTCTTTCAAAAAAAAAAAACTTGCTCAATATCGATATCAGATAAGAATAAAAATAACCAAATGTTCTTAAGAAATAATTCCCAGTAAACGCAGAGCATGTACTATAAGAATATTCTCTTAATATTTATTCTTATTCACAAAACAATCAAAGTTTTATTAATTTTTTCAATTTTTTTCCCAATGAATACTCCTCATATCAATATTTATTTAATGTGATTTTCTTTGATAATTCGTAAGTTGTTATGCAATGACTTTATTCAAATGTGAACCTCAATGTTTTTATTCTAGTTTTGTTCTGTGTTGAATTATATTCTTTCCTATGATTTACGAATGAAGTACAAATAAATTCTTTTTGCCTCCTCAATCTTTCGTATCTACTTCCATTAGGTGTGTGGTTACATCAAAAGCGAGCGAGTGCGAGTTTTTAGAAGTACGCGCGCATACTTCGTCGCCGGTAGAAACAAACCTGTTGAAATAACCACGTATGGTACGAAATGATACTTGAAAGTAAAGTAACACGTGACTTACTTGTACATCATTGGATAGATATATATATATATATATATATATATATATATATATATATATATATATATATATATATATATATATATATATATATATATATATATATATATATATAAGCAAACACAAAATCTCATCATTCTACAGTTAATTGTTTTGGATTTACCCGGAAGATTCTAAGAATCTGTCAAGTCGGTTGCTTTTATATACTACAACATTCCTAAATACTGATTTCCAAAATTCTACGACTACCAACAGATCTGAATTTATGCGCAAAATTAAAAAATAAATTCTTACTGAGGTGCACTTCTGGTTCAGTCTTTTGGTATAAAAATAGTAGGCAATCATTCAGATGCTACAGCAGACTGAAATACCAAATTTCAATATTCTACACCTGATCGTTTCGAATTTATGCGAAAAATTCCATAAGACTGTCAAGTAAAGTGCACTTCCGGCTTGGTGGATCTCAATAAAAATAGAATATGAGCATCTAGACGGTATAATCATCCTAAATACTTAATTCTAACAATCTACATTCAATCGTTTTGGATTTATACGGAAAATTCAAAAAATGTTTCGAATAAAGTGCTCTTCCGATTTAGTCGATAGCATTCATAATGCAAAGTGTACAACTAGATATTATAAAAGTTTCTGATACAAAATTTAAATATTCTAAGAATGATTGCTTAGAGTTTATGCGGAAAATTCAAAAAATCTGTCTTATAAAGTGCACTCCCGGCTCAGCCGATTGTTAAAAAAGTAGAAGATGACCATTAAGATGCTACAACAATTTAAAATGCTAGTCATTCTTAGGCTAAGTTCCTGTCAATTTTATTGGTCTATTTGACTCTCTAATTAGTAGTTTTGAGGGATCAAAAGTATATTTTCGGATAGATAAAGGTCCATACAATCAGAATATTAAGAGATAAATTCAAATTACCCAATAGTTTTCAGAATATAAGCCACTTAATAATTCGAAGGGATGTTTCATCCCTTGAACAATTTTTTAAAATTGATTTGACACTATTTATGAAGGAACAAATCCTTAGAGAGCCTGTATATAAAATTTGAACAAAATCAGAAAAAAAGTCCCTTTTTGGTTAGAAAAACATCAAGGCTATATAGTCCACAGTTTTAGAATTGATAATAAAATTTTGAAAAAATGTCATCCCTTCAATTTGGCCCTCTAGAATCCGAATCTACAATCTAAATTTGAATTAAAACTCTAGTTCTTGCATAATTCGCATTTTAAATGTCATTTTTAGGCTAATTTCCTGTCAATTTTATTGGTCTATTTGACCCTCTAATTGGTAGTTTTAAGGGATCAAAAGTATATTTTCGGATGGATTAAGGTCCATTTAATAAGAATATGAGGAGATAAATTCGAATTACCAGATAGTTTTCAGAATATAAGCCACTTAATAATGAATTATTTTTTAGAATTGATTTGACAAAATTGAATAAATGCTCTAGTTCTTGCATAATTCGCATTTTAAATGTCATTTTTAGGCAAATTCCATATCATATTTATTGCTATATTTGACCCTCTAATTGGGCGTTTTAAGAGATGAAAAGTATATTTTCGTATAGACCAAAGTCAATACAATCAGAATATGAAGAGATCAATCCAAATTACTTGATAGTTTCTAGAATATGCGCCTATTAATATTTCGAAGGGGTGTTTCATCCCTTGAATAATTTTTTAAAATTGATTTTACTCTATTTATCAAAGAATAGATCCTTAGAGAGCTTGTATACGAAATTTGAACAGAATCAGAGAGAAAGTCCTTTTTTGCTTGAAAAAACACCAAGACTATAGTCTTGGTGTTTTGAAATGAATTATAAAAATATGAAAAAATGTGTTACGCATGTCATCCCCTCAATTCGACCCTCTAGAATCCAAATCTACAATCCAAAATTGAATAAATGCTCTAGTTCTTGCATAATTCGCATTTCAAATGTCATTTTTAGGCAAATTCCATATCATATTTATTGCTATATTTGACCCTCTAATTGGGCGTTTTGAGGGATGAAAAGTATATTTTCGTATAGACTAAAGTCCTTTCAATCAGAATATAAAGAGATCAATCCAAATTACTTGATAGTTTCTAGAATATGCGCCTATTAATATTTCGAAGGGGTGTTTCATCCCTTGAATAATTCTTTAAAATTGATTTTACTCTATTTATCAAAGGATAGATCCTTAGAGAGCTTGTATACAAAATTTGAACAGAATCAGAGAGAAAGTCCTTTTTTGCTTGAAAAAACACCAAGACTATAGTCTTGGTGTTTTGAAATGAATTATAAAAATATAAAAAAATGTGTTACGCATGTCATCCCCTCAATTCGACCCTCTAGAATCCAAATCTACAATCCAAAATTGAATAAATGCTCTAGTTCTTGCATAATTAGCATTTTAAATGTCATTTTTAGGCAAATTCCATATCATATTTATTGCTATATTTGACCCTCTAATTGGGCGTTTTAAGGGATGAAAAGTATATTTTCGTATAGACTAAAGTCCATACAATCAGAATATGAAGAGATCAATCCAAATTACTTGATAGTTTCTAGAATATGCGCCTATTAATATTTCGAAGGGGTGTTTCATCCCTTGAATAATTCTTTAAAATTGATTTTACTCTATTTATCAAAGGATAGATCCTTAGAGAGCTTGTATACAAAATTTGAACAGAATCAGAGAGAAAGTCCTTTTTTGCTTGAAAAAACACCAAGACTATAGTCTTGGTGTTTTGAAATGAATTATAAAAATATAAAAAAATGTGTTACGCATGTCATCCCCTCAATCCGACCCTCTAGAATCCAAATCTACAATCCAAAATTGAATAAATGCTCTAGTTCTTGCATAATTCGCATTTCAAATGTCATTTTTAGGCAAATTCCATATCATATTTATTGCTATATTTGACCCTCTAGTTGGGCGTTTTAAGGGATGAAAAGTATACTTTCGTATAGACTAAAGTCCTTTCAATCAGAATATGAAGAGATCAATCCAAATTACTTGATAGTTTCTAGAATATGCGCCTATTAATATTTCGAAGGGGTGTTTCATCCCTTGAATAATTCTTTAAAATTGATTTTACTCTATTTATCAAAGGATAGATCCTTAGAGAGCTTGTATACAAAATTTGAACAGATTCAGAGAGAAAGTCCTTTTTTGCTTGAGAAAACACCAAGACTATAGTCTTGGTGTTTTGAAATGAATTATAAAAATATAAAAAAATGTGTTACGCATGTCATCCCCTCAATTCGACCCTCTAGAATCCAAATCTACAATCCAAAATTGAATAAATGCTCTAGTTCTTGCATAATTCGCATTTCAAATGTCATTTTTAGGCAAATTCCATATCATATTTATTGCTATATTTGACCCTCTAGTTGGGCGTTTTAAGGGATGAAAAGTATACTTTCGTATAGACTAAAGTCCATACAATCAGAATATGAAGAGATCAATCCAAATTACTTGATAGTTTCTAGAATATGCGCCTATTAATATTTCGAAGGGGTGTTTCATCCCTTGAATAATTCTTTAAAATTGATTTTACTCTATTTATCAAAGAATAGATTCTTAGAGAGCTTGTATACAAAATTTGAACAGAATCAGAGAGAAAGTCCTTTTTTGCTTGAAAAAACACCAAGACTATAGTAGAGGTGTTCTGAAATGAATTATAAAAATATAAAAAAAATGTGTTACGCATGTCATCCCCTCAATTCGACCCTCTAGAATCCAAATCTACAATCTAAAATTGGATAAATGCTCTAGTTCTTGCATAATTCGCATTTCAAATGTCATTTTTAGGCAAATTCCATATCATATTTATTGCTATATTTGACCCTCTAGTTGGGCGTTTTAAGGGATGAAAAGTATATTTTCGTATAGACTAAAGTCCATACAATCAGAATATGAAGAGATCAATCCAAATTACTTGATAGTTTCTAGAATATGCGCCTATTAATATTTCGAAGGGGTGTTTCATCCCTTGAATAATTCTTTAAAATTGATTTTACTCTATTTATCAAAGGATAGATCCTTAGAGAGCTTGTATACAAAATTTGAACAGAATCAGAGAGAAAGTCCTCTTTTGCATGAAAAAACACCAAGACTATAGTCTTGGTGTTTTGAAATGAATTATAAAAATATAAAAAAATGTGTTACGCATGTCATCCCCTCAATTCGACCCTCTAAAATCCAAATCTACAATCCAAAATTGAATAAATGCTCTAGTTCTTGCATAATTCGCATTTCAAATGTCATTTTTAGGCAAATTCCATATCATATTTATTGCTATATTTGACCCTCTAATTGGGCGTTTTAAGCGATGAAAAGTATATTTTCGTATAGACTAAAGTCCATACAGTCAGAATATGAAGAGATCAATCCAAATTACTTGATAGTTCCTAGAATATGCGCCTATTAATATTTCGAAGGGGTGTTTCATCCCTTGAATAATTCTTTAAAATTGATTTTACTCTATTTATCAAAGGATAGATCCTTAGAGAGCTTGTATACAAAATTTGAACAGAATCAGAGAGAAAGTCCTTTTTTGCTTGAAAAAACACCAAGACTATAGTCTTGGTGTTTTGAAATGAATTATAAAAATATAAAAAAATGTGTTACGCATGTCATCTCCTCAATTCGACCCTCTAGAATCCAAATCTACAATCCAAAATTGAATAAATGCTCTAGTTCTTGCATAATTCGCATTTCAAATGTCATTTTTAGGCAAATTCCATATCATATTTATTGCTATATTTGACCCTCTAATTGGGCGTTTTAAGGGATGAAAAGTATACTTTCGTATAGACTAAAGTCCATACAGTCAGAATATGAAGAGATCAATCCAAATTACTTGATAGTTTCTAGAATATGCGCCTATTAATATTTCGAAGGGGTGTTTCATCCCTTGAATAATTCTTTAAAATTGATTTTACTCTAATTATCAAAGGATAGATCCTTAGAGAGCTTGTATACAAAATTTGAACAGAATCAGAGAGAAAGTCCTTTTTTGCTTGAAAAAACACCAAGACTATAGTCTTGGTGTTTTGAAATGAATTATAAAAATATAAAAAAATGTGTTACGCATGTCATCCCCTCAATCCGACCCTCTAGAATCCAAATCTACAATCCAAAATTGAATAAATGCTCTAGTTCTTGCATAATTCGCATTTCAAATGTCATTTTTAGGCAAATTCCATATCATATTTATTGCTATATTTGACCCTCTAGTTGGGCGTTTTAAGGGATGAAAAGTATACTTTCGTATAGACTAAAGTCCTTTCAATCAGAATATGAAGAGATCAATCCAAATTACTTGATAGTTTCTAGAATATGCGCCTATTAATATTTCGAAGGGGTGTTTCATCCCTTGAATAATTCTTTAAAATTGATTTTACTCTATTTATCAAAGGATAGATCCTTAGAGAGCTTGTATACAAAATTTGAACAGATTCAGAGAGAAAGTCCTTTTTTGCTTGAGAAAAACACCAAGACTATAGTCTTGGTGTTTTGAAATGAATTATAAAAATATAAAAAAATGTGTTACGCATGTCATCCCCTCAATTCGACCCTCTAGAATCCAAATCTACAATCTAAAATTGAATAAATGCTCTAGTTCTTGCATAATTCGCATTTCAAATGTCATTTTTAGGCAAATTCCATATCATATTTATTGCTATATTTGACCCTCTAGTTGGGCGTTTTAAGGGATGAAAAGTATACTTTCGTATAGACGTAAGTCTTTTCAATCAGAATATGAAGAGATCAATCCAAATTACGTGATAGTTTCTAGAATATGCGCCTATTAATATTTCGAAGGGGTGTTTCATCCCTTGAATAATTCTTTAAAATTGATTTTACTCTATTTAACAAAGGATAGATCCTTAGAGAGCTTGTATACAAAATTTGAACAGAATCAGAGAGAAAGTCCTTTTTTGCTTGAAAAAACACCAAGACTATAGTCTTGGTGTTTTGAAATGAATTATAAAAATATAAAAAAATGTGTTACGCATGTCATCCTTTCAATACGACCCTCTAGAATCCAAATCTACAATCCAAAATTGAATAAATGCTCTAGTTCTTGCATAATTCGCATTTCAAATGTCATTTTTAGGCAAATTCCATATCATATTTATTGCTATATTTGACCCTCTAATTGGGCGTTTTAAGGGATGAAAAGTATATTTTTGTATAGACTAAAGTCCATACAGTCAGAATATGAAGAGATCAATCCAAATTACTTGATAGTTTCTAGAATATGCGCCTATTAATATTTCGAAGGGGTGTTTCATCCCTTGAATAATTCTTTAAAATTGATTTTACTCTATTTATCAAAGGATAGATCTTTAGAGAGCTTGTATACAAAATTTGATTAGAATCAGAGAGAAAGTCCTTTTTTGCTTGAAAAAACACTAAGACTATAGTCTTGGTGTTTTGAAATGAATTATAAAAATATAAAAAAATGTGTTACGCATGTCATCCCCTCAATTCGACCCTCTAGAAGCCAAATCTACAATCCAAAATTGAATAAATGCTCTAGTTCTTGCATAATTCGCATTTCAAATGTCATTTTTAGGCAAATTCCATATCATATTTATTGCTTTATTTGACCCTCTAATTGGGCGTTTAAAGGGATGAAAAGTATATTTTCGTATAGACTAAAGTCCATACAATCAGAATATGAAGAGATCAATCCAAATTACTTGATAGTTTCTAGAATATGCGCCTATTAATATTTCGAAGGGGTGTTTCATCCCTTGAATAATTCTTTAAAATTGATTTTACTCTATTTATCAAAGGATAGATCCTTAGAGAGCTTGTATACAAAATTTGAACAGAATCAGAGAGAAAGTCCTTTTTTGCTTGAAAAAACACCAAGACTATAGTCTTGGTGTTTTGAAATGAATTATAAAAATATAAAAAAAATGTGTTACGCATGTCATCCCCTCAATTCGACCCTCTAGAATCCAAATCTACAATCCAAAATTGAATAAATGCTCTAGTTCTTGCATAATTCGCATTTCAAATGTCATTTTTAGGCAAATTCCATATCATATTTATTGCTATATTTGACCCTCTAATTGGGCGTTTTAAGGGATGAAAAGTATATTTTCGTATAGACTAAAGTCCATACAGTCAGAATATGAAGAGATCAATCCAAATTACTTGATAGTTTCTAGAATATGCGCCTATTAATATTTCGAAGGGGTGTTTCATCCCTTGAATAATTCTTTAAAATTGATTTTACTCTATTTATCAAAGAATAGGTCCTTAGAGAGCTTGTATACAAAATTTGAACAGAATCAGAGAGAAAGTCCTTTTTTGCTTGAAAAAACACCAAGACTATAGTCTTGGTGTTTTGAAATGAATTATAAAAATATAAAAAAATGTGTTACGCATGTCATCCCCTCAATTCGACCCTCTAAAATCCAAATCTACAATCCAAAATTGAATAAATGCTCTAGTTCTTGCATAATTCGCATTTCAAATGTCATTTTTAGGCAAATTCCATATCATATTTATTGCTATATTTGACCCTCTAATTGGGCGTTTTAGGGGATGAAAAGTATATTTTCGTATAGACTAAAGTCCATACAGTCAGAATATGAAGAGATCAATTCAAATTACTTGATAGTTTCTAGAATATGCGCCTATTAATATTTCGAAGGGGTGTTTCATCCCTTGAATAATTCTTTAAAATTGATTTCACTCTATTTATCAAAGGATAGATCCTTAGAGAGCTTGTATACAAAATTTGAACAGAATCAGAGAGAAAGTCCTTTTTTGCTTGAAAAAACACCAAGACTATAGTCTTGGTGTTTTGAAATGAATTATAAAAATATAAAAAAATGTGTTACGCATGTCATCCCCTCAATTCGACCCTCTAGGATCCAAATCTACAATCCAAAATTGAATAAATGCTCTAGTTCTTGCATAATTCGCATTTCAAATGTCATTTTTAGGCAAATTCCATATCATATTTATTGCTATATTTGACCCTCTAATTGGGCGTTTTAAGGGATGAAAAGTATATTTTCGTATAGACTGAAGTCCATACAGTCAGAATATGAAGAGATCAATCCAAATTACTTGATAGTTTCTAGAATATGCGCCTATTAATATTTCGAAGGGGTGTTTCATCCCTTGAATAATTCTTTAAAATTGATTTTACTCTATTCATCAAAGGATAGATCCTTAGAGAGCTTGTATACAGAATTTGAACAGAATCAGAGAGAAAGTCCTTTTTTGCTTGAAAAAACACCAAGACTATAGTCTTGGTGTTTTGAAATGAATTATAAAAATATAAAAAAATGTGTTACGCATGTCATCTCCTCAATTCGACCCTCTAGAATCCAAATCTACAATCCAAAATTGAATAAATGCTCTAGTTCTTGCATAATTCGCATTTCAAATGTCATTTTTAGGCAAATTCCATATCATATTTATTGCTATATTTGACCCTCTAATTGGGCGTTTTAGGGGATGAAAAGTATATTTTCGTATAGACTAAAGTCCATACAGTCAGAATATGAAGAGATCAATTCAAATTACTTGATAGTTTCTAGAATATGCGCCTATTAATATTTCGAAGGGGTGTTTCATCCCTTGAATAATTCTTTAAAATTGATTTCACTCTATTTATCAAAGGATAGATCCTTAGAGAGCTTGTATACAAAATTTGAACAGAATCAGAGAGAAAGTCCTTTTTTGCTTGAAAAAACACCAAGACTATAGTCTTGGTGTTTTGAAATGAATTATAAAAATATAAGAAAATGTGTTACGCATGTCATCCCCTCAATCCGACCCTCTAGAATCCAAATCTACAATCCAAAATTGAATATATGCTCTAGTTCTTGCATAATTCGCATTTCAAATGTCATTTTTAGGCAAATTCCATATCATATTTATTGCTATATTTGACCCTCTAATTGGGCGTTTTAAGGGATGAAAAGTATATTTTCGTATAGAGTGAAGTCCATACAGTCAGAATATGAAGAGATCAATCCAAATTACTTGATAGTTTCTAGAATATGCGCCTATTAATATTTCGAAGGGGTGTTTCATCCCTTGAATAATTCTTTAAAATTGATTTTACTCTATTCATCAAAGGATAGATCCTTAGAGAGCTTGTATACAGAATTTGAACAGAATCAGAGAGAAAGTCCTTTTTTGCTTGAAAAAACACCAAGACTATAGTCTTGGTGTTTTGAAATGAATTATAAAAATATAAAAAAATGTGTTACGCATGTCATCCCCTCAATTCGACCCTCTAGAATCCAAATCTACAATCCAAAATTGAATAAATGCTCTAGTTCTTGCATAATTCGCATTTCAAATGTCATTTTTAGGCAAATTCCATATCATATTCATTGCTATATTTGACTCTCTAATTGGGCGTTTTAAGGGATAAAAAGTATATTTTCGTATGGACTAAAGTCCATACAATCAGAATATGAAGAGATCAATCCAAATTACTTGATAGTTTCTAGAATATGCGCCTATTAATATTTCCAAGGGGTGTTTCATCCCTTGAATAATTCTTTAAAATTGATTTTTTTCTATTTATCAAAGGATAGATCCTTAGAGAGCTTGTATACAAAATTTGAACAGAATCAGAGAGAAAGTCCTTTTTTGCTTGAAAAAACACCAAGACTATAGTCTTGGTGTTTTGAAATGAATTATAAAAATATAAAAAAATGTGTTACGCATGTCATCCCCTCAATTCGACCCTCTAGAATCCAAATCTACAATCCAAAATTGAATAAATGCTCTAGTTCTTGCATAATTCGCATTTCAAATGTCATTTTAAGGCAAATTCCATATCATATTTATTGCTATATTTGACCCTCTAATTGGGCGTTTTAAGGGATGAAAAGTATATTTTCGTATAGACTAAAGTCCATACAGTCAGAATATGAAGAGATCAATCCAAATTACTTCATAGTTTCTAGAATATGCGCCTATTAATATTTCGAAGGGGTGTTTCATCCCTTGAATAATTCTTTAAAATTGATTTTACTCTATTTATCAAAGGATAGATCCTTAAAGAGCTTGTATACAAAATTTGAACAGAATCAGAGAGAAAGTCCTTTTTTGCTTGTAAAAACACCAAGACTATAGTCTTGGTGTTTTGAAATGAATTATAAAAATATAAAAAAATGTGTTACACATGTCATCCCCTCAATTCGACCCTCTAGAATCCAAATCTACAATCCAAAATTGAATAAATGCTCTAGTTCTTGCATAATTCGCATTTCAAATGTCATTTTTAGGCAAATTCCATATCATATTTATTGCTATATTTGACCCTCTGATTGGGCGTTTTAAGGGATGAAAAGTATATTTTCGTATAGACTAAAGTCCATACAGTCAGAATATGAAGAGATCAATCCAAATTACTTGATAGTTTCTAGAATATGCGCCTATTAATATTTCGAAGGGGTGTTTCATCCCTTGAATAATTCTTTAAAATTGATTTTACTCTATTTATCAAAGGATAGATCCTTAGAGAGCTGGTATACAAAATTTGAACAGAATCAGAGAGAAAGTCCTTTTTTGCTTGAAAAAACACCAAGACTATAGTCTTGGTGTTTTGAAATGAATTATCAAGATATAAAAAAAATGTGTTACGCATGTCATCCCCTCAATTCGACCCTCTAGAATCCAAATCTACAATCCAAAATTGAATAAAGGCTCTAGTTCTTGCATAATTCGCATTTCAAATGTCATTTTTAGGCAAATTCCATATTATATTCATTGCTATATTTGACTCTCTAATTGGGCGTTTTAAGGGATGAAAAGTATATTTTCGTATAGACTAAAGTCCATACAATCAGAATATGAAGAGATCAATCCAAATTACTTGATAGTTTCTAGAATATGCGCCTATTAATATTTCGAAGGGGTGTTTCATCCCTTGAATAATTCTTTAAAATTGATTTTACTCTATTTATCAAAGGATAGATCCTTAGAGAGCTTGTATACAAAATTTGAACAGAATCAGAGAGAAAGTCCTTTTTTGCTTGAAAAAACACCAAGACTATAGTCTTGGTGTTTTGAAATGAATTATAAAAATATAAAAAAAATGTGTTACGCATGTCATCCCCTCAATTCGACCCTCTAGAATCCAAATCTACAATCCAAAATTGAATAAATGCTCTAGTTCTTGCATAATTCGCATTTCAAATGTCATTTTTAGGCAAATTCCATATCATATTTATTGCTATATTTGACCCTCTAATTGGGCGTTTTAAGGGATGAAAAGTATATTTTCGTATAGACTAAAGTCCATACAGTCAGAATATGAAGAGATCAATCCAAATTACTTGATAGTTTCTAGAATATGCGCCTATTAATATTTCGAAGGGGTGTTTCATCCCTTGAATAATTCTTTAAAATTGATTTTACTCTATTTATCAAAGAATAGGTCCTTAGAGAGCTTGTATACAAAATTTGAACAGAATCAGAGAGAAAGTCCTTTTTTGCTTGAAAAAACACCAAGACTATAGTCTTGGTGTTTTGAAATGAATTATAAAAATATAAAAAAATGTGTTACGCATGTCATCCCTTCAATTTGACCCTCTAGAATCCAAATCTACAATCCAAAATTGAATAAATGCTCTAGTTCTTGCATAATTCGCATTTCAAATGTCATTTTTAGGCAAATTCCATATCATATTTATTGCTATATTTGACCCTCTAATTAGGCGTTTTAAGGGATGAAAAGTATATTTTCGTATAGACTAAAGTCCATACAGTAAGAATATGAAGAGATCAATCCAAATTACTTGATAGTTTCTAGAATATGCGCCTATTAATATTTCGAAGGGGTGTTTCATCCCTTGAATAATTCTTTAAAATTGATTTTACTCTATTTATCAAAGGATAGATCCTTAGAGAGCTTGTATACAAAATTTGAACAGAATCAGAGAGAAAGTCCTTTTTTGCTTGAAAAAACACCAAGACTATAGTCTTGGTGTTTTGAAATGAATTATAAAAATATAAAAAAATGTGTTACGCATGTCATCCCCTCAATTCGACCCTCTAAAATCCAAATCTACAATCCAAAATTGAATAAATGCTCTAGTTCTTGCATAATTCGCATTTCAAATGTCATTTTTAGGCAAATTCCATATCATATTTATTGCTATATTTGACCCTCTAATTGGGCGTTTTAGGGGATGAAAAGTATATTTTCGTATAGACTAAAGTCCATACAGTCAGAATATGAAGAGATCAATTCAAATTACTTGATAGTTTCTAGAATATGCGCCTATTAATATTTCGAAGGGGTGTTTCATCCCTTGAATAATTCTTTAAAATTGATTTCACTCTATTTATCAAAGGATAGATCCTTAGAGAGCTTGTATACAAAATTTGAACAGAATCAGAGAGAAAGTCCTTTTTTGCTTGAAAAAACACCAAGACTATAGTCTTGGTGTTTTGAAATGAATTATAAAAATATAAAAAAATGTGTTACGCATGTCATCCCCTCAATTCGACCCTCTAGAATCCAAATCTACAATCCAAAATTGAATAAATGCTCTAGTTCTTGCATAATTCGCATTTCAAATGTCATTTTTAGGCAAATTCCATATCATATTTATTGCTATATTTGACCCTCTAATTGGGCGTTTTAAGGGATGAAAAGTATATTTTCGTATAGACTGAAGTCCATACAGTCAGAATATGAAGAGATCAATCCAAATTACTTGATAGTTTCTAGAATATGCGCCTATTAATATTTCGAAGGGGTGTTTCATCCCTTGAATAATTCTTTAAAATTGATTTTACTCTATTCATCAAAGGATAGATCCTTAGAGAGCTTGTATACAGAATTTGAACAGAATCAGAGAGAAAGTCCTTTTTTGCTTGAAAAAACACCAAGACTATAGTCTTGGTGTTTTGAAATGAATTATAAAAATATAAAAAAATGTGTTACGCATGTCATCTCCTCAATTCGACCCTCTAGAATCCAAATCTACAATCCAAAATTGAATAAATGCTCTAGTTCTTGCATAATTCGCATTTCAAATGTCATTTTTAGGCAAATTCCATATCATATTTATTGCTATATTTGACCCTCTAATTGGGCGTTTTAGGGGATGAAAAGTATATTTTCGTATAGACTAAAGTCCATACAGTCAGAATATGAAGAGATCAATTCAAATTACTTGATAGTTTCTAGAATATGCGCCTATTAATATTTCGAAGGGGTGTTTCATCCCTTGAATAATTCTTTAAAATTGATTTCACTCTATTTATCAAAGGATAGATCCTTAGAAAGCTTGTATACAAAATTTGAACAGAATCAGAGAGAAAGTCCTTTTTTGCTTGAAAAAACACCAAGACTATAGTCTTGGTGTTTTGAAATGAATTATAAAAATATAAAAAAATGTGTTACGCATGTCATCCCCTCAATCCGACCCTCTAGAATCCAAATCTACAATCCAAAATTGAATAAATGCTCTAGTTCTTGCATAATTCGCATTTCAAATGTCATTTTTAGGCAAATTCCATATCATATTTATTGCTATATTTGCCCCTCTAATTGGGCGTTTTAAGGGATGAAAAGTATATTTTCGTATAGAGTGAAGTCCATACAGTCAGAATATGAAGAGATCAATCCAAATTACTTGATAGTTTCTAGAATATGCGCCTATTAATATTTCGAAGGGGTGTTTCATCCCTTGAATAATTCTTTAAAATTGATTTTACTCTATTCATCAAAGGATAGATCCTTAGAGAGCTTGTATACAGAATTTGAACAGAATCAGAGAGAAAGTCTTTTTTTGCTTGAAAAAACACCAAGACTATAGTCTTGGTGTTTTGAAATGAATTATAAAAATATAAAAAAATGTGTTACGCATGTCATCCCCTCAATTCGACCCTCTAGAATCCAAATCTACAATCCAAAATTGAATAAATGCTCTAGTTCTTGCATAATTCGCATTTCAAATGTCATTTTTAGGCTAATTCCATATCATATTCATTGCTATATTTGACTCTCTAATTGGGCGTTTTAAGGGATAAAAAGTATATTTTCGTATGGACTAAAGTCCATACAATCAGAATATGAAGAGATCAATCCAAATTACTTGATAGTTTCTAGAATATGCGCCTATTAATATTTCCAAGGGGTGTTTCATCCCTTGAATAATTCTTTAAAATTGATTTTACTCTATTTATCAAAGGATAGATCCTTAGAGAGCTTGTATACAAAATTTGAACAGAATCAGAGAGAAAGTCCTTTTTTGCTTGAAAAAACACCAAGACTATAGTCTTGGTGTTTTGAAATGAATTATCAAGATATAAAAAAAATGTGTTACGCATGTCATCCCCTCAATTCGACCCTCTAGAATCCAAATCTACAATCCAAAATTGAATAAAGGCTCTAGTTCTTGCATAATTCGCATTTCAAATGTCATTTTTAGGCAAATTCCATATTATATTCATTGCTATATTTGACTCTCTAATTGGGCGTTTTAAGGGATAAAAAGTATATTTTCGTATAGACTAAAGTCCATACAATCAGAATATGAAGAGATCAATCCAAATTACTTGATAGTTTCTAGAATATGCGCCTATTAATATTTCCAAGGGGTGTTTCATCCCTTGAATAATTCTTTAAAATTGATTTTACTCTATTTATCAAAGGATAGATCCTTAGAGAGCTTGTATACAAAATTTCAACAGAATCAGAGAGAAAGTCTTTTTTTGCTTGAAAAAACACCAAGACTATAGTCTTGGTGTTTTGAAATGAATTATAAAAATATAAAAAAAATGTGTTACGCATGTCATCCCCTCAATTCGACCCTCTAGAATCCAAATCTACAATCCAAAATTGAATAAATGCTCTAGTTCTTGCATAATTCGCATTTCAAATGTCATTTTTAGGCAAATTCCATATCATATTTATTGCTATATTTGACCCTCTAGTTGGGCGTTTTAAGGGATGAAAAGTATACTTTCGTATAGACTAAAGTCCTTTCAATCAGAATATGAAGAGATCAATCCAAATTACTTGATAGTTTCTAGAATATGCGCCTATTAATATTTCGAAGGGGTGTTTCATCCCTTGAATAATTCTTTAAAATTGATTTTACTCTATTTATCAAAGAATAGATCCTTAGAGAGCTTGTATACAAAATTTGAACAGAATCAGAGAGAAAGTCCTTTTTTGCTTGAAAAAACACCAAGACTATAGTCTTGGTGTTTTAAAATGAATTATAAAAATATAAAAAAATGTGTTACGCATGTCGTCCCCTCAATTCGACCCTCTAGAATCCAAATCTACAATCCAAAATTGAATAAATGCTCTAGTTCTTGCATAATTCGCATTTCAAATGTCATTTTTAGGCAAATTCCATATCATATTTATTGCTATATTTGACTCTCTAATTGGGCGTTTTAAGGAATGAAAAGTATATTTTTGTATAGACTAAGGTCCATACAGTCAGAATATGAAGAGATCAATCCAAATTACTTGATAGTTTCTAGAATATGCGCCTATTAATATTTCGAAGGGGTGTTTCATCCCTTGAATAATTCTTTAAAATTGATTTTACTCTATTTATCAAAGAATAGATCCTTAGAGAGCTTGTATACAAAATTTGAACAGAATCAGAGAGAAAGTCCTTTTTTGCTTGAAAAAACACCAAGACTATAGTCTTGGTGTTTTAAAATGAATTATAAAAATATAAAAAAATGTGTTACGCATGTCGTCCCCTCAATTCGACCCTCTAGAATCCAAATCTACAATCCAAAATTGAATAAATGCTCTAGTTCTTGCATAATTCGCATTTCAAATGTCATTTTTAGGCAAATTCCATATCATATTTATTGCTATATTTGACTCTCTAATTGGGCGTTTTAAGGAATGAAAAGTATATTTTTGTATAGACTAAGGTCCATACAGTCAGAATATGAAGAGATCAATCCAAATTACTTGATAGTTTCTAGAATATGCGCCTATTAATATTTCGAAGGGGTGTTTCATCCCTTGAATAATTCTTTAAAATTGATTTTACTCTATTTATCAAAGGATAGATCCTTAGAGAGCTGGTATACAAAATTTGAACAGAATCAGAGAGAAAGTCCTTTTTTGCTTGAAAAAACACCAAGACTATAGTCTTGGTGTTTTGAAATGAATTATAAAAATATAAAAAAATGTGTTACGCATGTCATCCCCTCAATTTGACCCTCTAGAATCCAAATCTACAATTCAAAATTGAATAAATGCTCTAGTTCTTGCATAATTCGCATTTCAAATGTCATTTTTAGGCAAATTCCATATCATATTTATTGCTATATTTGACCCTCTAATTGGGCGTTCAAAGGGATGAAAAGTATATTTTCGTATAAACTAAAGTCCACACAATCAGAATATGAAGAGATCAATCCAAATTACTTGATAGTTTCTAGAATATGCGCCTATTAATATTTCGAAGGGGTGTTTCATCCCTTGAATAATTCTTTAAAATTGATTTTACTCTATTTATCAAAGGATAGATCCTTAGAGAGCTTGTATACAAAATTTGAACAGAATCAGAGAGAAAGTCCTTTTTTGCTTGAAAAAACACCAAGACTATAGTCTTGGTGTTTTGAAATGAATTATCAAAATATTAAAAAAATGTGTTACGCATGTCATCCCCTCAATTCGACCCTCTAGAATCCAAATCTACAATCCAAAATTTAATAAATCCTCTAGTTCTTGCATAATTCGCATTTCAAATGTCATTTTTAGGCAAATTCCATATCATATTTATTGCTATATTTGACCCTCTAGTTGGGCGTTTTAAGGGATGAAAAGCATCCTTTCGTATAGACTAAAGTCCTTTCAATCAGAATATGAAGAGATCAATCCAAATTACCTGATAGTTTCTAGAATATGCGCCTATTAATATTTCGAAGGGGTGTTTCATCCCTTGAATAATTCTTTAAAATTGATTTTACTCTATTTATCAAAGGATAGATCCTTAGAGAGCTTGTATACAAAATTTGAACAGAATCAGAGAGAAAGTCCTTTTTTGCTTGAAAAAACACCAAGACTATAGTCTTGGTGTTTTGAAATGAATTATAAAAATATAAAAAAATGTGTTACGTATGTCATCCCCTCAATTCGACCCTCTAGAATCCAAATCTACAATCCAAAATTGAATAAATGCTCTAGTTCTTGCATAATTCGCATTTCAAATGTCATTTTTAGGCAAATTCCATATCATATTTATTGCTATATTTGACCCTCTAGTTGGGCGTTTTAAGGGATGAAAAGTATACTTTCGTATAGACTAAAGTCCTTTCAATCAGAATATGAAGAGATCAATCCAAATTACTTGATAGTTTCTAGAATATGCGCCTATTAATATTTCGAAGGGGTGTTTCATCCCTTGAATAATTCTTTAAAATTGATTTTACTCTATTTATCAAAGGATAGATCCTTAGAGAGCTTGTATACAAAATTTGAACAGATTCAGAGAGAAAGTCCTTTTTTGCTTGAGAAAACACCAAGACTATAGTCTTGGTGTTTTGAAATGAATTATAAAAATATAAAAAAATGTGTTACGCATGTCATCCCCTCAATTCGACCCTCTAGAATCCAAATCTACAATCCAAAATTGAATAAATGCTCTAGTTCTTGCATAATTCGCATTTCAAATGTCATTTTCAGGCAAATTCCATATCATATTTATTGCTATATTTGACCCTTTAATTGGGCGTTTTAAGGGATGAAAAGTATATTTTCGTATAAACTAAAGTCCACACAATCAGAATATGAAGAGATCAATCCAAATTACTTGATAGTTTCTAGAATATGCGCCTATTAATATTTCGAAGGGGTGTTTCATCCCTTGAATAATTCTTTAAAATTGATTTTACTCTATTTATCAAAGGATAGATCTTTAGAGAGCTTGTATACAAAATTTGAACAGAATCAGAGAGAAAGTCCTTTTTTGCTTGAAAAAACACCAAGACTATAGTCTTGGTGTTTTGAAATGAATTATAAAGATATAAAAAAATGTGTTACGCATGTCATCCCCTCAATTCGACCCTCTAGAATCCAAATCTACAATCCAAAGTTGAATAAATGCTCTAGTTCTTGTATAATTCGCATTTCAAATGTCATTTTTAGGCAAATTCCATATCATATTTATTGCTATATTTGACCCTCTAGTTGGGCGTTTTAAGGGATGAAAAGTATACTTTCGTATAGACTAAAGTCCTATCAATCAGAATATGAAGAGATCAATCCAAATTACTTGATAGTTTCTAGAATATGCGCCTATTAATATTTCGAAGGGGTGTTTCATCCCTTGAATAATCCTTTAAAATTGATTTTACTCTATTTATCAAAGGATAGATCCTTAGAGAGCTTGTATACAAAATTTGAACAGAATCAGAGAGAAAGTCCTTTTTTGCTTGAAAAAACACCAAGACTATAGTCTTGGTGTTTTGAAATGAATTATAAAAATATAAAAAAATGTGTTACGCATGTCATCCCCTCAATTCGACCCTCTAGAATCCAAATCTACAATCCAAAATTGAATAAATGCTCTAGTTCTTGCATAATTCGCATTTCAAATGTCATTTCTAGGCAAATTCCATATCATATTTATTGCTATATTTGACCCTCTAGTTGGGCGTTTTAAGGGATGAAAAGTATACTTTCGTATAGACTAAAGTCCTTTCAATCAGAATATGAAGAGATCAATCCAAATTACTTGATAGTTTCTAGAATATGCGCCTATTAATATTTCGAAGGGGTGTTTCATCCCTTGAATAATTCTTTAAAATTGATTTTACTCTATCTATCAAAGGATAGATCTTTAGAGAGCTTGTATACAAAATTTGAACAGATTCAGAGAGAAAGTCCTTTTTTGCTTGAAAAAACACCAAGACTATAGTCTTGGTGTTTTGAAATGAATTATAAAAATATAAAAAAATGTGTTACGCATGTCATCCCCTCAATTCGACCCTCTAGAATCCAAATCTACAATCCAAAATTGAATAAATGCTCTAGTTCTTGCATAATTCGCATTTCAAATGTCATTTTTAGGCAAATTCCATATCATATTTATTGCTATATTTGACCCTCTAATTGGGCGTTTTAAGGGATGAAAAGTATATTTTTGTATAAACTAAAGTCCACACAATTAGAATATGAAGAGATCAATCCAAATTACTTGATAGTTTCTAGAATATGCGCCTATTAATATTTCGAAGGGGTGTTTCATCCCTTGAATAATTCTTTAAAATTGATTTTACTCTATTTATCAAAGGATAGATCCTTAGAGAGCTGGTATACAAAATTTGAACAGAATCAGAGAGAAAGTCCTTTTTTGCTTGAAAAAACACCAAGACTATAGTCTTGGTGTTTTGAAATGAATTATAAAAATATAAAAAAATGTGTTACGCATGTCATCCCCTCAATTCGACCCTCTAGAATCCAAATCTACAATCCAAAATTGAATAAATGCTCTAGTTCTTGCATAATTCGCATTTCAAATGTCATTTTTAGGCAAATTCCATATCATATTTATTGCTATATTTGACCCTCTAATTGGGCGTTTTAAGGGATGAAAAGTATATTTTCGTATAAACTAAAGTCCACACAATCAGAATATGAAGAGATCAATCCAAATTACTTGATAGTTTCTAGAATATGCGCCTATTAATATTTCGAAGGGGTGTTTCATCCCTTGAATAATTCTTTAAAATTGATTTTACTCTATTTATCAAAGAATGGATCCTTAGAGAGCTTGTATACAAAATTTGAATAGAATCAGAGAGAAAGTCCTTTTTTTGCTTGAAAAAACACCAAGACTATAGTCTTGGTGTTTTGAAATGAATTATAAAAATATAAAAAAATGTGTTACGCATGTCATCCCCTCAATTCGACCCTCTAGAATCCAAATCTACAATCCAAAATTGAATAAATGCTCTAGTTCTTGCATAATTCGCATTTCAAATGTCATTTTTAGGCAAATTCCATATCATATTTATTGCTATATTTGACCCTCTAGTTGGGCGTTTTAAGGGATGAAAAGTATACTTTCGTATAGACTAAAGTCCTATCAATCAGAATATGAAGAGATCAATCCAAATTACTTGATAGTTTCTAGAATATGCGCCTATTAATATTTCGAAGGGGTGTTTCATCCCTTGAATAATTCTTTAAAATTGATTTTACTCTATTTATCAAAGGATAGATCCTTAGAGAGCTTGTATACAAAATTTGAACAGAATCAGAGAGAAAGTCCTTTTTTGCTTGAAAGAACACCAAGACTATAGTCTTGGTGTTTTGAAATGAATTATAAAAATATAAAAAAATGTGTTACGTATGTCATCCCCTCAATTCGACCCTCTAGAATCCAAATCTACAATCCAAAATTGAATAAATGCTCTAGTTCTTGCATAATTCGCATTTCAAATGTCATTTTTAGGCAAATTCCATATCATATTTATTGCTATATTTGACCATCTAGTTGGGCGTTTTAAGGGATGAAAAGTATACTTTCGTATAGACTAAAGTCCTTTCAATCAGAATATGAAGAGATCAATCCAAATTACTTGATAGTTTCTAGAATATGCGCCTATTAATATTTCGAAGGGGTGTTTCATCCCTTGAATAATTCTTTAAAATTGATTTTACTCTATTTATCAAAGGATAGATCCTTAGAGAGCTTGTATACAAAATTTGAACAGATTCAGAGAGAAAGTCCTTTTTTGCTTGAGAAAACACCAAGACTATAGTCTTGGTGTTTTGAAATGAATTATAAAAATATAAAAAAATGTGTTACGCATGTCATCCCCTCAATTCGACCCTCTAGAATCCAAATCTACAATCCAAAATTGAATAAATGCTCAAGTTCTTGCATAATTCGCATTTCAAATGTCATTTTCAGGCAAATTCCATATCATATTTATTGCTATATTTGACCCTCTAATTGGGCGTTTTAAGGGATGAAAAGTATATTTTCGTATAAACTAAAGTCCACACAATCAGAATATGAAGAGATCAATCCAAATTACTTGATAGTTTCTAGAATATGCGCCTATTAATATTTCGAAGGGGTGTTTCATCCCTTGAATAATTCTTTAAAATTGATTTTACTCTATTTATCAAAGGATAGATCTTTAGAGAGCTTGTATACAAAATTTGAACAGAATCAGAGAGAAAGTCCTTTTTTGCTTGAAAAAACACCAAGACTATAGTCTTGGTGTTTTGAAATGAATTATAAAGATATAAAAAAATGTGTTACGCATGTCATCCCCTCAATTCGACCCTCTAGAATCCAAATCTACAATCCAAAGTTGAATAAATGCTCTAGTTCTTGTATAATTCGCATTTCAAATGTCATTTTTAGGCAAATTCCATATCATATTTATTGCTATATTTGACCCTCTAGTTGGGCGTTTTAAGGGATGAAAAGTATACTTTTGTATAGACTAAAGTCCTATCAATCAGAATATGAAGAGATCAATCCAAATTACTTGATAGTTTCTAGAATATGCGCCTATTATTATTTCGAAGGGGTGTTTCATCCCTTGAATAATCCTTTAAAATTGATTTTACTCTATTTATCAAAGGATAGATCCTTAGAGAGCTTGTATACTAAATTTGAACAGAATCAGAGAGAAAGTCCTTTTTTGCTTGAAAAAACACCAAGACTATAGTCTTGGTGTTTTGAAATGAATTATAAAAATATAAAAAAATGTGTTACGCATGTCATCCCCTCAATTCGACCCTCTAGAATCCAAATCTACAATCCAAAATTGAATAAATGCTCTAGTTCTTGCATAATTCGCATTTCAAATGTCATTTTTAGGCAAATTCCATATCATATTTATTGCTATATTTGACCCTCTAGTTGGGCGTTTTAAGGGATGAAAAGTATACTTTCGTATAGACTAAAGTCCACACAATCAGAATATGAAGAGATCAATCCAAATTACTTGATAGTTTCTAGAATATGCGCCTATTAATATTTCGAAGGGGTGTTTCATCCCTTGAATAATTCTTTAAAATTGATTTTACTCTATTTATCAAAGGATAGATCCTTAGAGAGCTTGTATACAAAATTTGAACAGATTCAGAGAGAAAGTCCTTTTTTGCTTGAAAAAACACCAAGACTATAGTCTTGGTGTTTTGAAATGAATTATAAAAATATAAAAAAATGTGTTACGCATGTCATCCCCTCAATTCGACCCTCTAGAATCCAAATCTACAATCCAAAATTGAATAAATGCTCTAGTTCTTGCATAATTCGCATTTCAAATGTCATTTTTAGGCAAATTCCATATCATATTTATTGCTATATTTGACCCTCTAATTGGGCGTTTTAAGGGATGAAAAGTATATTTTCGTATAAACTAAAGTCCACACAATCAGAATATGAAGAGATCAATCCAAATTACTCGATAGTTTCTAGAATATGCGCCTATTAATATTTCGAAGGGGTGTTTCATCCCTTGAATAATTCTTTAAAATTGATTTTACTCTATTTATCAAAGGATAGATCCTTAGAGAGCTGGTATACGATATTTGAACAGAATCAGAGAGAAAGTCCTTTTTTGCTTGAAAAAACACCAAGACTATAGTCTTGGTGTTTTGAAATGAATTATAAAAATATAAAAAAATGTGTTACGCATGTCATCCCCTCAATTCGACCCTCTAGAATCCAAATCTACAATCCAAAATTGAATAAATGCTCTAGTTCTTGCATAATTCGCATTTCAAATGTCATTTTTAGGCAAATTCCATATCATATTTATTGCTATATTTGACCCTCTAATTGGGCGTTTTAAGGGATGAAAAGTATATTTTCGTATAAACTAAAGTCCACACAATCAGAATATGAAGAGATCAATCCAAATTACTTGATAGTTTCTAGAATATGCGCCTATTAATATTTCGAAGGGGTGTTTCATCCCTTGAATAATTCTTTAAAATTGATTTTACTCTATTTATCAAAGGATAGATCCTTAGAGAGCTTGTATACAAAATTTGAACAGAATCAGAGAGAAAGTCCTCTTTTGCTTGAAAAAACACCAAGACTATAGTCTTGGTGTTTTGAAATGAATTATAAAAATATAAAAAAATGTGTTACGCATGTCATCCCCTCAATTCGACCCTCTAGAATCCAAATCTACAATCCAAAATTGAATAAATGCTCTAGTTCTTGCATAATTCGCATTTCAAATGTCATTTTTAGGCAAATTCCATATCATATTTATTGCTATATTTGACCCTCTAGTTGGGCGTTTTAAGGGATGAAAAGTATACTTTCGTATAGACTAAAGTCCTATCAATCAGAATATGAAGAGATCAATCCAAATTACTTGATAGTTTCTAGAATATGCGCCTATTAATATTTCGAAGGGGTGTTTCATCCCTTGAATAATTCTTTGAAATTGATTTAACTCTATTTATCAAAGGATAGATCCTTAGAGAGCTTGTATACAAAATTTGAACAGAATCAGAGAGAAAGTCCTTTTTTGCTTGAAAAAACACCAAGACTATAGTCTTGGTGTTTTGAAATGAATTATAAAAATATAAAAAAATGTGTTACGCATGTCATCCCCTCAATTCGACCCTCTAGAATCCAAATCTACAATCCAAAATTGAATAAATGCTCTAGTTCTTGCATAATTCGCATTTCAAATGTCATTTTTAGGCAAATTCCATATCATATTTATTGCTATATTTGACCCTCTAGTTGGGCGTTTTAAGGGATGAAAAGTATACTTTCGTATAGACTAAAGTCCTTTCAATCAGAATATGAAGAGATCAATCCAAATTACTTGATAGTTTCTAGAATATGCGCCTATTAATATTTCGAAGGGGTGTTTCATCCCTTGAATAATTCTTTAAAATTGATTTTACTCTATTTATCGGAGGATAGATCCTTAGAGAGCTTGTATACAAAATTTGAACAGAATCAGAGAGAAAGTCCTTTTTTGCTTGAAAAAACACCAAGACTATAGTCTTGGTGTTTTGAAATGAATTATAAAAATATAAAAAAATGTGTTACGCATGTCATCCCCTCAATTCGACCCTCTAGAATCTAAATCTACAATCCAAAATTGAATAAATGCTCTAGTTCTTGCATAATTCGCATTTCAAATGTCATTTTTAGGCAAATTCCATATCATATTTATTGCTATATTTGACCCTCTAGTTGGGCGTTTTAAGGGATGAAAAGTATACTTTCGTATAGACTAAAGTCCTTTCAATCAGAATATGAAGAGATCAATCCAAATTACTTGATAGTTTCTAGAATATGCGCCTATTAATATTTCGAAGGGGTGTTTCATCCCTTGAATAATTCTTTAAAATTGATTTTACTCTATTTATCAAAGGATAGATCCTTAGAGAGCTTGTATACAAAATTTGAACAGAATCAGAGAGAAAGTCCTTTTTTGCTTGAAAGAACACCAAGACTATAGTCTTGGTGTTTTGAAATGAATTATAAAAATATAAAAAAATGTGTTACGTATGTCATCCCCTCAATTCGACCCTCTAGAATCCAAATCTACAATCCAAAATTGAATAAATGCTCTAGTTCTTGCATAATTCGCATTTCAAATGTCATTTTTAGGCAAATTCCATATCATATTTATTGCTATATTTGACCATCTAGTTGGGCGTTTTAAGGGATGAAAAGTATACTTTCGTATAGACTAAAGTCCTTTCAATCAGAATATGAAGAGATCAATCCAAATTACTTGATAGTTTCTAGAATATGCGCCTATTAATATTTCGAAGGGGTGTTTCATCCCTTGAATAATTCTTTAAAATTGATTTTACTCTATTTATCAAAGGATAGATCCTTAGAGAGCTTGTATACAAAATTTGAACAGATTCAGAGAGAAAGTCCTTTTTTGCTTGAGAAAACACCAAGACTATAGTCTTGGTGTTTTGAAATGAATTATAAAAATATAAAAAAATGTGTTACGCATGTCATCCCCTCAATTCGACCCTCTAGAATCCAAATCTACAATCCAAAATTGAATAAATGCTCAAGTTCTTGCATAATTCGCATTTCAAATGTCATTTTCAGGCAAATTCCATATCATATTTATTGCTATATTTGACCCTCTAATTGGGCGTTTTAAGGGATGAAAAGTATATTTTCGTATAAACTAAAGTCCACACAATCAGAATATGAAGAGATCAATCCAAATTACTTGATAGTTTCTAGAATATGCGCCTATTAATATTTCGAAGGGGTGTTTCATCCCTTGAATAATTCTTTAAAATTGATTTTACTCTATTTATCAGAGGATAGATCTTTAGAGAGCTTGTATACAAAATTTGAACAGAATCAGAGAGAAAGTCCTTTTTTGCTTGAAAAAACACCAAGACTATAGTCTTGGTGTTTTGAAATGAATTATAAAGATATAAAAAAATGTGTTACGCATGTCATCCCCTCAATTCGACCCTCTAGAATCCAAATCTACAATCCAAAGTTGAATAAATGCTCTAGTTCTTGTATAATTCGCATTTCAAATGTCATTTTTAGGCAAATTCCATATCATATTTATTGCTATATTTGACCCTCTAGTTGGGCGTTTTAAGGGATGAAAAGTATACTTTCGTATAGACTAAAGTCCTATCAATCAGAATATGAAGAGATCAATCCAAATTACTTGATAGTTTCTAGAATATGCGCCTATTATTATTTCGAAGGGGTGTTTCATCCCTTGAATAATCCTTTAAAATTGATTTTACTCTATTTATCAAAGGATAGATCCTTAGAGAGCTTGTATACTAAATTTGAACAGAATCAGAGAGAAAGTCCTTTTTTGCTTGAAAAAACACCAAGACTATAGTCTTGGTGTTTTGAAATGAATTATAAAAATATAAAAAAATGTGTTACGCATGTCATCCCCTCAATTCGACCCTCTAGAATCCAAATCTACAATCCAAAATTGAATAAATGCTCTAGTTCTTGCATAATTCGCATTTCAAATGTCATTTTTAGGCAAATTCCATATCATATTTATTGCTATATTTGACCCTCTAGTTGGGCGTTTTAAGGGATGAAAAGTATACTTTCGTATAGACTAAAGTCCACACAATCAGAATATGAAGAGATCAATCCAAATTACTTGATAGTTTCTAGAATATGCGCCTATTAATATTTCGAAGGGGTGTTTCATCCCTTGAATAATTCTTTAAAATTGATTTTACTCTATTTATCAAAGGATAGATCCTTAGAGAGCTTGTATACAAAATTTGAACAGATTCAGAGAGAAAGTCCTTTTTTGCTTGAAAAAACACCAAGACTATAGTCTTGGTGTTTTGAAATGAATTATAAAAATATAAAAAAATGTGTTACGCATGTCATCCCCTCAATTCGACCCTCTAGAATCTAAATCTACAATCCAAAATTGAATAAATGCTCTAGTTCTTGCATAATTCGCATTTCAAATGTCATTTTTAGGCAAATTCCATATCATATTTATTGCTATATTTGACCCTCTAGTTGGGCGTTTTAAGGGATGAAAAGTATACTTTCGTATAGACTAAAGTCCTTTCAATCAGAATATGAAGAGATCAATCCAAATTACTTGATAGTTTCTAGAATATGCGCCTATTAATATTTCGAAGGGGTGTTTCATCCCTTGAATAATTCTTTAAAATTGATTTTACTCTATTTATCAAAGGATAGATCCTTAGAGAGCTTGTATACAAAATTTGAACAGAATCAGAGAGAAAGTCCTTTTTTGCTTGAAAAAACACCAAGACTATAGTCTTGGTGTTTTGAAATGAATTATAAAAATATAAAAAAATGTGTTACGCATGTCATCCCCTCAATTCGACCCTCTAGAATCCAAATCTACAATCCAAAATTGAATAAATGCTCTAGTTCTTGCATAATTCGCATTTCAAATGTCATTTTTAGGCAAATTCCATATCATATTTATTGCTATATTTGACCCTCTAGTTGGGCGTTTTAAGGGATGAAAAGTATACTTTCGTATAGACTAAAGTCCTTTCAATCAGAATATGAAGAGATCAATCCAAATTACTTGATAGTTTCTAGAATATGCGCCTATTAATATTTCGAAGGGGTGTTTCATCCCTTGAATAACTCTTTAAAATTGATTTTACTCCATTTATCAAAGGATAGATCCTTAGAGAGCTTGTATACAAAATTTGAACAGAATCAGAGAGAAAGTCCTTTTTTGCTTGAAAAAACACCAAGACTATAGTCTTGGTGTTTTGAAATGAATTATCAAAATATAAAAAAAATGTGTTACGCATGTCATCCCCTCAATTCGACCCTCTAGAATCCAAATCTACAATCCAAAATTGAATAAATCCTCTAGTTCTTGCATAATTCGCATTTCAAATGTCATTTTTGGGCAAATTCCATATCATATTTATTGCTATATTTGACCCTCTAGTTGGGCGTTTTAAGGGATGAAAAGTATCCTTTCGTATAGACTAAAGTCCTTTCAATCAGAATATGAAGAGATCAATCCAAATTACTTGATAGTTTCTAGAATATGCGCCTATTAATATTTCGAAGGGGTGTTTCATCCCTTGAATAATTCTTTAAAATTGATTTTACTCTATTTATCAAAGGATAGATCCTTAGAGAGCTTGTATACAAAATTTGAACAGAATCAGAGAGAAAGTCCTTTTTTGCTTGAAAAAACACCAAGACTATAGTCTTGGTGTTTTGAAATGAATTATAAAAATATAAAAAAATGTGTTACGTATGTCATCCCCTCAATTCGACCCTCTAGAATCCAAATCTACAATCCAAAATTGAATAAATGCTCTAGTTCTTGCATAATTCGCATTTCAAATGTCATTTTTAGGCAAATTCCATATCATATTTATTGCTATATTTGACCCTCTAGTTGGGCGTTTTAAGGGATGAAAAGTATACTTTCGTATGGACTAAAGTCCTTTCAATCAGAATATGAAGAGATCAATCCAAATTACTTGATAGTTTCTAGAATATGCGCCTATTAATATTTCGAAGGGGTGTTTCATCCCTTGAATAATTCTTTAAAATTGATTTTACTCTATTTATTAAAGGATAGATCCTTAGAGAGCTTGTATACAAAATTTGAACAGATTCAGAGAGAAAGTCCTTTTTTGCTTGAGAAAACACCAAGACTATAGTCTTGGTGTTTTGAAATGAATTATAAAAATATAAAAAAATGTGTTACGCATGTCATCCCCTCAATTCGACCCTCTAGAATCCAAATCTACAATCCAAAATTGAATAAATGCTCTAGTTCTTGCATAATTCGCATTTCAAATGTCATTTTTAGGCAAATTCCATATCATATTTATTGCTATATTTGACCCTCTAATTGGGCGTTTTAAGGGATGAAAAGTATATTTTCGTATAAACTAAAGTCCACACAATCAGAATATGAAGAGATCAATCCAAATTACTTGATAGTTTCTAGAATATGCGCCTATTAATATTTCGAAGGGGTGTTTCATCCCTTGAATAATTCTTTAAAATTGATTTTACTCTATTTATCAAAGGATAGATCCTTAGAGAGCTTGTATACAAAATTTGAACAGAATCAGAGAGAAAGTCCTTTTTTGCTTGAAAAAACACCAAGACTATAGTCTTGGTGTTTTGAAATGAATTATAAAAATATAAAAAAATGTGTTACGCATGTCATCCCCTCAATTCGACCCTCTAGAATCCAAATCTACAATCCAAAATTGAATAAATGCTCTAGTTCTTGCATAATTCGCATTTCAAATGTCATTTTTAGGCAAATTCCATATCATATTTATTGCTATATTTGACCCTCTAGTTGGGCGTTTTAAGGGATGAAAAGTATACTTTCGTATAGACTAAAGTCCTTTCAATCAGAATATGAAGAGATCAATCCAAATTACTTGATAGTTTCTAGAATATGCGCCTATTAATATTTCGAAGGGGTGTTTCATCCCTTGAATAATTCTTTAAAATTGATTTTACTCCATTTATCAAAGGATAGATCCTTAGAGAGCTTGTATACAAAATTTGAACAGAATCAGAGAGAAAGTCCTTTTTTGCTTGAAAAAAACACCAAGACTATAGTCTTGGTGTTTTGAAATGAATTATCAAAATATAAAAAAAATGTGTTACGCATGTCATCCCCTCAATTCGACCCTCTAGAATCCAAATCTACAATCCAAAATTGAATAAATCCTCTAGTTCTTGCATAATTCGCATTTCAAATGTCATTTTTGGGCAAATTCCATATCATATTTATTGCTATATTTGACCCTCTAGTTGGGCGTTTTAAGGGATGAAAAGTATCCTTTCGTATAGACTAAAGTCCTTTCAATCAGAATATGAAGAGATCAATCCAAATTACTTGATAGTTTCTAGAATATGCGCCTATTAATATTTCGAAGGGGTGTTTCATCCCTTGAATAATTCTTTAAAATTGATTTTACTCTATTTATCAAAGGATAGATCCTTAGAGAGCTTGTATACAAAATTTGAACAGAATCAGAGAGAGAGTCCTTTTTTGCTTGAAAAAACACCAAGACTATAGTCTTGGTGTTTTGAAATGAATTATAAAAATATAAAAAAATGTTTTACGCATGTCATCCCCTCAATTCGACCCTCTAGAATCCAAATCTACAATCCAAAATTGAATAAATGCTCTAGTTCTTGCATAATTCGCATTTCAAATGTCATTTTTAGGCAAATTCCATATCATATTTATTGCTATATTTGACCCTCTAATTGGGCGTTTTAAGGGATGAAAAGTATATTTTCGTATAAACTAAAGTCCACACAATCAGAATATGAAGAGATCAATCCAAATTACTTGATAGTTTCTAGAATATGCGCCTATTAATATTTCGAAGGGGTGTTTCATCCCTTGAATAATTCTTTAAAATTGATTTTACTCTATTTATCAAAGGATAGATCCTTAGAGAGCTTGTATACAAAATTTGAACAGAATCAGAGAGAAAGTCCTTTTTTGCTTGAAAAAACACCAAGACTATAGTCTTGGTGTTTTGAAATGAATTATAAAAATATAAAAAAATGTGTTACGCATGTCATCCCCTCAATTCGACCCTCTAGAATCCAAATCTACAATCCAAAATTGAATAAATGCTCTAGTTCTTGCATAATTCGCATTTCAAATGTCATTTTTAGGCAAATTCCATATCATATTTATTGCTATATTTGACCCTCTAGTTGGGCGTTTTAAGGGATGAAAAGTATACTTTCGTATAGACTAAAGTCCTTTCAATCAGAATATGAAGAGATCAATCCAAATTACTTGATAGTTTCTAGAATATGCGCCTATTAATATTTCGAAGGGGTGTTTCATCCCTTGAATAATTCTTTAAAATTGATTTTACTCTATTTATCAAAGGATAGATCCTTAGAGAGCTTGTATACAAAATTTGAACAGAATCAGAGAGAAAGTCCTTTTTTGCTTGAAAAAACACCAAGACTATAGTCTTGGTGTTTTGAAAGGAATTATCAAAATATAAAAAAAAATGTGTTACGCATGTCATCCCCTCAATTCGACCCTCTAGAATCCAAATCTACAATCCAAAATTGAATAAATCCTCTAGTTCTTGCATAATTCGCATTTCAAATGTCATTTTTGGGCAAATTCCATATCATATTTATTGCTATATTTGACCCTCTAGTTGGGCGTTTTAAGGGATGAAAAGTATTCTTTCGTATAGACTAAAGTCCTTTCAATCAGAATATGAAGAGATCAATCCAAATTACTTGATAGTTTCTAGAATATGCGCCTATTAATATTTCGAAGGGGTGTTTCATCCCTTGAATAATTCTTTAAAATTGATTTTACTCTATTTATCAAAGGATAGATCCTTAGAGAGCTTGTATACAAAATTTGAACAGAATCAGAGAGAAAGTCCTTTTTTGCTTGAAAAAACACCAAGACTATAGTCTTGGTGTTTTGAAATGAATTATAAAAATATAAAAAAATGTGTTACGCATGTCATCCCCTCAATTCGACCCTCTAGAATCCAAATCTACAATCCAAAATTGAATAAATGCTCTAGTTCTTGCATAATTCGCATTTCAAATGTCATTTTTAGGCAAATTCCATATCATATTTATTGCTATATTTGACCCTCTAATTGGGCGTTTTAAGGGATGAAAAGTATATTTTCGTATAAACTAAAGTCCACACAATCAGAATATGAAGAGATCAATCCAAATTACTTGATAGTTTCTAGAATATGCGCCTATTAATATTTCGAAGGGGTGTTTCATCCCTTGAATAATTCTTTAAAATTGATTTTACTCTATTTATCAAAGGATAGATCCTTAGAGAGCTTGTATACAAAATTTGAACAGAATCAGAGAGAAAGTCCTTTTTTGCTTGAAAAAACACCAAGACTATAGTCTTGGTGTTTTGAAATGAATTATAAAAATATAAAAAAATGTGTTACGCATGTCATCCCCTCAATTCGACCCTCTAGAATCCAAATCTACAATCCAAAATTGAATAAATGCTCTAGTTCTTGCATAATTCGCATTTCAAATGTCATTTTTAGGCAAATTCCATATCATATTTATTGCTATATTTGACCCTCTAGTTGGGCGTTTTAAGGGATGAAAAGTATACTTTCGTATAGACTAAAGTCCTTTCAATCAGAATATGAAGAGATCAATCCAAATTACTTGATAGTTTCTAGAATATGCGCCTATTAATATTTCGAAGGGGTGTTTCATCCCTTGAATAATTCTTTAAAATTGATTTTACTCTATTTATCAAAGGATAGATCCTTAGAGAGCTTGTATACAAAATTTGAACAGAATCAGAGAGAAAGTCCTTTTTTGCTTGAAAAAACACCAAGACTATAGTCTTGGTGTTTTGAAAGGAATTATCAAAATATAAAAAAAATGTGTTACGCATGTCATCCCCTCAATTCGACCCTCTAGAATCCAAATCTACAATCCAAAATTGAATAAATCCTCTAGTTCTTGCATAATTCGCATTTCAAATGTCATTTTTGGGCAAATTCCATATCATATTTATTGCTATATTTGACCCTCTAGTTGGGCGTTTTAAGGGATGAAAAGTATCCTTTCGTATAGACTAAAGTCCTTTCAATCAGAATATGAAGAGATCAATCCAAATTACTTGATAGTTTCTAGAATATGCGCCTATTAATATTTCGAAGGGGTGTTTCATCCCTTGAATAATTCTTTAAAATTGATTTTACTCTATTTATCAAAGGATAGATCCTTAGAGAGCTTGTATACAAAATTTGAACAGAATCAGAGAGAAAGTCCTTTTTTGCTTGAAAAAACACCAAGACTATAGTCTTGGTGTTTTGAAATGAATTATAAAAATATAAAAAAATGTGTTACGCATGTCATCCCCTCAATTCGACCCTCTAGAATCCAAATCTACAATCCAAAATTGAATAAATGCTCTAGTTCTTGCATAATTCGCATTTCAAATGTCATTTTTAGGCAAATTCCATATCATATTTATTGCTATATTTGACCCTCTAATTGGGCGTTTTAAGGGATGAAAAGTATATTTTCGTATAAACTAAAGTCCACACAATCAGAATATGAAGAGATCAATCCAAATTACTTGATAGTTTCTAGAATATGCGCCTATTAATATTTCGAAGGGGTGTTTCATCCCTTGAATAATTCTTTAAAATTGATTTTACTCTATTTATCAAAGGATAGATCCTTAGAGAGCTTGTATACAAAATTTGAACAGAATCAGAGAGAAAGTCCTTTTTTGCTTGAAAAAACACCAAGACTATAGTCTTGGTGTTTTGAAATGAATTATAAAAATATAAAAAAATGTGTTACGCATGTCATCCCCTCAATTCGACCCTCTAGAATCCAAATCTACAATCCAAAATTGAATAAATGCTCTAGTTCTTGCATAATTCGCATTTCAAATGTCATTTTTAGGCAAATTCCATATCATATTTATTGCTATATTTGACCCTCTAGTTGGGCGTTTTAAGGGATGAAAAGTATACTTTCGTATAGACTAAAGTCCTTTCAATCAGAATATGAAGAGATCAATCCAAATTACTTGATAGTTTCTAGAATATGCGCCTATTAATATTTCGAAGGGGTGTTTCATCCCTTGAATAATTCTTTAAAATTGATTTCACTCCATTTATCAAAGGATAGATCCTTGGAGAGCTTGTATACAAAATTTGAACAGAATCAGAGAGAAAGTCCTTTTTTGCTTGAAAAAACACCAAGACTATATATATAGTCTTGGTGTTTTGAAATGAATTATCAAAATATAAAAAAAATGTGTTACGCATGTCATCCCCTCAATTCGACCCTCTAGAATCCAAATCTACAATCCAAAATTGAATAAATCCTCTAGTTCTTGCATAATTCGCATTTCAAATGTCATTTTTGGGCAAATTCCATATCATATTTATTGCTATATTTGACCCTCTAGTTGGGCGTTTTAAGGGATGAAAAGTATCCTTTCGTATAGACTAAAGTCCTTTCAATCAGAATATGAAGAGATCAATCCAAATTACTTGATAGTTTCTAGAATATGCGCCTATTAATATTTCGAAGGGGTGTTTCATCCCTTGAATAATTCTTTAAAATTGATTTTACTCTATTTATGGTCTTGGTGTTTTGAAATGAATTATCAAAATATAAAAAAAAATGTGTTACGCATGTCATCCCCTCAATTCGACCCTCTAGAATCCAAATCTACAATCCAAAATTGAATAAATCCTCTAGTTCTTGCATAATTCGCATTTCAAATGTCATTTTTGGGCAAATTCCATATCATATTTATTGCTATATTTGACCCTCTAGTTGGGCGTTTTAAGGGATGAAAAGTATCCTTTCGTATAGACTAAAGTCCTTTCAATCAGAATATGAAGAGATCAATCCAAATTACTTGATAGTTTCTAGAATATGCGCCTATTAATATTTCGAAGGGGTGTTTCATCCCTTGAATAATTCTTTAAAATTGATTTTACTCTATTTATCAAAGGATAGATCCTTAGAGAGCTTGTATACAAAATTTGAACAGAATCAGAGAGAAAGTCCTTTTTTGCTTGAAAAAACACCAAGACTATAGTCTTGGTGTTTTGAAATGAATTATAAAAATATAAAAAAATGTGTTACGCATGTCATCCCCTCAATTCGACCCTCTAGAATCCAAATCTACAATCCAAAATTGAATAAATGCTCTAGTTCTTGCATAATTCGCATTTCAAATGTCATTTTTAGGCAAATTCCATATCATATTTATTGCTATATTTGACCCTCTAGTTGGGCGTTTTAAGGGATGAAAAGTATACTTTCGTATAGACTAAAGTCCTTTCAATCAGAATATGAAGAGATCAATCCAAATTACTTGATAGTTTCTAGAATATGCGCCTATTAATATTTCGAAGGGGTGTTTCATCCCTTGAATAATTCTTTAAAATTGATTTCACTCCATTTATCAAAGGATAGATCCTTGGAGAGCTTGTATACAAAATTTGAACAGAATCAGAGAGAAAGTCCTTTTTTGCTTGAAAAAACACCAAGACTATATATATAGTCTTGGTGTTTTGAAATGAATTATCAAAATATAAAAAAAATGTGTTACGCATGTCATCCCCTCAATTCGACCCTCTAGAATCCAAATCTACAATCCAAAATTGAATAAATCCTCTAGTTCTTGCATAATTCGCATTTCAAATGTCATTTTTGGGCAAATTCCATATCATATTTATTGCTATATTTGACCCTCTAGTTGGGCGTTTTAAGGGATGAAAAGTATCCTTTCGTATAGACTAAAGTCCTTTCAATCAGAATATGAAGAGATCAATCCAAATTACTTGATAGTTTCTAGAATATGCGCCTATTAATATTTCGAAGGGGTGTTTCATCCCTTGAATAATTCTTTAAAATTGATTTTACTCTATTTATGGTCTTGGTGTTTTGAAATGAATTATCAAAATATAAAAAAAATGTGTTACGCATGTCATCCCCTCAATTCGACCCTCTAGAATCCAAATCTACAATCCAAAATTGAATAAATCCTCTAGTTCTTGCATAATTCGCATTTCAAATGTCATTTTTGGGCAAATTCCATATCATATTTATTGCTATATTTGACCCTCTAGTTGGGCGTTTTAAGGGATGAAAAGTATCCTTTCGTATAGACTAAAGTCCTTTCAATCAGAATATGAAGAGATCAATCCAAATTACTTGATAGTTTCTAGAATATGCGCCTATTAATATTTCGAAGGGGTGTTTCATCCCTTGAATAATTCTTTAAAATTGATTTTACTCTATTTATCAAAGGATAGATCCTTAGAGAGCTTGTATACAAAATTTGAACAGAATCAGAGAGAAAGTCCTTTTTTGCTTGAAAAAACACCAAGACTATAGTCTTGGTGTTTTGAAATGAATTATAAAAATATAAAAAAATGTGTTACGCATGTCATCCCCTCAATTCGACCCTCTAGAATCCAAATCTACAATCCAAAATTGAATAAATGCTCTAGTTCTTGCATAATTCGCATTTCAAATGTCATTTTTAGGCAAATTCCATATCATATTTATTGCTATATTTGACCCTCTAGTTGGGCGTTTTAAGGGATGAAAAGTATACTTTCGTATGGACTAAAGTCCTTTCAATCAGAATATGAAGAGATCAATCCAAATTACTTGATAGTTTCTAGAATATGCGCCTATTAATATTTCGAAGGGGTGTTTCATCCCTTGAATAATTCTTTAAAATTGATTTTACTCTATTTATCAAAGGATAGATCCTTAGAGAGCTTGTATACAAAATTTGAACAGATTCAGAGAGAAAGTCCTTTTTTGCTTGAGAAAACACCAAGACTATAGTCTTGGTGTTTTGAAATGAATTATAAAAATATAAAAAAATGTGCTACGCATGTCATCCCCTCAATTCGACCCTCTAGAATCCAAATCTACAATCCAAAATTGAATAAATGCTCTAGTTCTTGCATAATTCGCATTTCAAATGTCATTTTTAGGCAAATTCCATATCATATTTATTGCTATATTTGACCCTCTAATTGGGCGTTTTAAGGGATGAAAAGTATATTTTCGTATAAACTAAAGTCCACACAATCAGAATATGAAGAGATCAATCCAAATTACTTGATAGTTTCTAGAATATGCGCCTATTAATATTTCGAAGGGGTGTTTCATCCCTTGAATAATTCTTTAAAATTGATTTTACTCTATTTATCAAAGGATAGATCCTTAGAGAGCTGGTATACAATATTTGAACAGAATCAGAGAGAAAGTCCTTTTTTGCTTGAAAAAACACCAAGACTATATAGTCTTGGTGTTTTGAAATGAATTATAAAAATATAAAAAAATGTGTTACGCATGTCATCCCCTCAATTCGACCCTCTAGAATCCAAATCTACAATCTAAAATTGAATAAATGCTCTAGTTCTTGCATAATTCGCATTTCAAATGTCATTTTTAGGCAAATTCCATATCATATTTATTGCTATATTTGACCCTCTAGTTGGGCGTTTTAAGGGATGAAAAGTATACTTTCCTATAGACTAAAGTCCTTTCAATCAGAATATGAAGAGATCAATCCAAATTACTTGATAGTTTCTAGAATATGCGCCTATTAATATTTCGAAGGGGTGTTTCATCCCTTGAATAATTCTTTAAAATTGATTTCACTCTATTTATCGAAGGATAGATCCTTAGAGAGCTTGTATACAAAATTTGAACAGAATCAGAGAGAAAGTCCTTTTTTGCTTGAAAAAACACCAAGACTATAGTCTTGGTGTTTTGAAATGAATTATAAAAATATAAAAAAATGTGTTACGCATGTCATCCCCTCAATTCGACCCTCTAGAATCCAAATCTACAATCCAAAATTGAATAAATGCTCTAGTTCTTGCATAATTCGCATTTCAAATGTCATTTTTAGGCAAATTCCATATCATATTTATTGCTATATTTGACCCTCTAGTTGGGCGTTTTAAGGGATGAAAAGTATACTTTCGTATAGACTAAAGTCCTTTCAATCAGAATATGAAGAGATCAATCCAAATTACTTGATAGTTTCTAGAATATGCGCCTATTAATATTTCGAAGGGGTGTTTCATCCCTTGAATAATTCTTTAAAATTGATTTTACTCTATTTATCAAAGGATAGATCCTTAGAGAGCTTGTATACAAAATTTGAACAGAATCAGAGAGAAAGTCCTTTTTTGCTTGAAAAAACACCAAGACTATAGTCTTGGTGTTTTGAAATGAATTATAAAAATATAAAAAAATGTGTTACGCATGTCATCCCCTCAATTCGACCCTCTAGAATCCAAATCTACAATCCAAAATTGAATAAATGCTCTAGTTCTTGCATAATTCGCATTTCAAATGTCATTTTTAGGCAAATTCCATATCATAATTATTGCTATATTTGACCCTCTAATTGGGCGTTTTAAGGGATGAAAAGTATATTTTCGTATAAACTAAAGTCCACACAATCAGAATATGAAGAGATCAATCCAAATTACTTGATAGTTTCTAGAATATGCGCCTATTAATATTTCGAAGGGGTGTTTCATCCCTTGAATAATTCTTTAAAATTGATTTTACTCTATTTATCAAAGGATAGATCCTTAGAGAGCTTGTATACAAAATTTGAACAGAATCAGAGAGAAAGTCCTTTTTTGCTTGAAAAAACACCAAGACTATAGTCTTGGTGTTTTGAAATGAATTATAAAAATATAAAAAAATGTGTTACGCATGTCATCCCCTCAATTCGACCCTCTAGAATCCAAATCTACAATCCAAAATTGAATAAATGCTCTAGTTCTTGCATAATTCGCATTTCAAATGTCATTTTTAGGCAAATTCCATATCATATTTATTGCTATATTTGACCCTCTAGTTGGGCGTTTTAAGGGATGAAAAGTATACTTTCGTATAGACTAAAGTCCTTTCAATCAGAATATGAAGAGATCAATCCAAATTACTTGATAGTTTCTAGAATATGCGCCTATTAATATTTCGAAGGGGTGTTTCATCCCTTGAATAATTCTTTAAAATTGATTTTACTCTATTTATCAAAGGATAGATCCTTAGAGAGCTTGTATACAAAATTTGAACAGAATCAGAGAGAAAGTCCTTTTTTGCTTGAAAAAACACCAAGACTATAGTCTTGGTGTTTTGAAATGAATTATCAAAATATAAAAAAAATGTGTTACGCATGTCATCCCCTCAATTCGACCCTCTAGAATCCAAATCTACAATCCAAAATTGAATAAATCCTCTAGTTCTTGCATAATTCGCATTTCAAATGTCATTTTTAGGCAAATTCCATATCATATTTATTGCTATATTTGACCCTCTAGTTGGGCGTTTTAAGGGATGAAAAGTATCCTTTCGTATAGACTAAAGTCCTTTCAATCAGAATATGAAGAGATCAATCCAAATTACTTGATAGTTTCTAGAATATGCGCCTATTAATATTTCGAAGGGGTGTTTCATCCCTTGAATAATTCTTTAAAATTGATTTTACTCTATTTATCAAAGGATAGATCCTTAGAGAGCTTGTATACAAAATTTGAACAGAATCAGAGAGAAAGTCCTTTTTTGCTTGAAAAAACACCAAGACTATAGTCTTGGTGTTTTGAAATGAATTATAAAAATATAAAAAAATGTGTTACGTATGTCATCCCCTCAATTTGACCCTCTAGAATCCAAATCTACAATCCAAAATTGAATAAATGCTCTAGTTCTTGCATAATTCGCATTTCAAATGTCATTTTTAGGCAAATTCCATATCATATTTATTGCTATATTTGACCCTCTAGTTGGGCGTTTTAAGGGATGAAAAGTATACTTTCGTATAGACTAAAGTCCTTTCAATCAGAATATGAAGAGATCAATCCAAATTACTTGATAGTTTCTAGAATATGCGCCTATTAATATTTCGAAGGGGTGTTTCATCCCTTGAATAATTCTTTAAAATTGATTTTACTCTATTTATCAAAGGATAGATCCTTAGAGAGCTTGTATACAAAATTTGAACAGATTCAGAGAGAAAGTCCTTTTTTGCTTGAGAAAACACCAAGACTATAGTCTTGGTGTTTTGAAATGAATTATAAAAATATAAAAAAATGTGTTACGCATGTCATCCCCTCAATTCGACCCTCTAGAATCCAAATCTACAATCCAAAATTGAATAAATGCTCTAGTTCTTGCATAATTCGCATTTCAAATGTCATTTTCAGGCAAATTCCATATCATATTTATTGCTATATTTGACCCTCTAATTGGGCGTTTTAAGGGATGAAAAGTATATTTTCGTATAAACTAAAGTCCACACAATCAGAATATGAAGAGATCAATCCAAATTACTTGATAGTTTCTAGAATATGCGCCTATTAATATTTCGAAGGGGTGTTTCATCCCTTGAATAATTCTTTAAAATTGATTTTACTCTATTTATCAAAGGATAGATCTTCAGAGAGCTTGTATACAAAATTTGAACAGAATCAGAGAGAAAGTCCTTTTTTGCTTGAAAAAACACCAAGACTATAGTCTTGGTGTTTTGAAATGAATTATAAAGATATAAAAAAATGTGTTTACGCATGTCATCCCCTCAATTCGACCCTCTAGAATCCAAATCTACAATCCAAAGTTGAATATATGCTCTAGTTCTTGTATAATTCGCATTTCAAATGTCATTTTTAGGCAAATTCCATATCATATTTATTGCTATATTTGACCCTCTAGTTGGGCGTTTTAAGGGATGAAAAGTATACTTTCGTATAGACTAAAGTCCTATCAATCAGAATATGAGGAGATCAATCCAAATTACTTGATAGTTTCTAGAATATGCGCCTATTAATATTTCGAAGGGGTGTTTCATCCCTTGAATAATCCTTTAAAATTGATTTTACTCTATTTATCAAAGGGATAGATCCTTAGAGAGCTTGTATACAAAATTTGAACAGAATCAGAGAGAAAGTCCTTTTTTTGCTTGAAAAAACACCAAGACTATAGTCTTGGTGTTTTGAAATGAATTATAAAAATATAAAAAAATGTGTTACGCATGTCATCCCCTCAATTCGACCCTCTAGAATCCAAATCTACAATCCAAAATTGAATAAATGCTCTAGTTCTTGCATAATTCGCATTTCAAATGTCATTTTTAGGCAAATTCCATATCATATTTATTGCTATATTTGACCCTCTAGTTGGGCGTTTTTGAGGGATGAAAAGTATACTTTCGTATAGACTAAAGTCCTTTCAATCAGAATATGAAGAGATCAATCCAAATTACTTGATAGTTTCTAGAATATGCGCCTATTAATATTTCGAAGGGGTGTTTCATCCCTTGAATAATTCTTTAAAATTGATTTTACTCTATTTATCAAAGGATAGATCTTTAGAGAGCTTGTATACAAAATTTGAACAGATTCAGAGAGAAAGTCCTTTTTTGCTTGAAAAAAACACCAAGACTATAGTCTTGGTGTTTTGAAATGAATTATAAAAATATAAAAAAATGTGTTTACGCATGTCATCCCCTCAATTCGACCCTCTAGAATCCAAATCTACAATCCAAAATTGAATAAATGCTCTAGTTCTTGCATAATTCGCATTTCAAATGTCATTTTTAGGCAAATTCCATATCATATTTATTGCTATATTTGACCCTCTAATTGGGCGTTTTAAGGGATGAAAAGTATATTTTTGTATAAACTAAAGTCCACACAATCAGAATATGAAGAGATCAATCCAAATTACTTGATAGTTTCTAGAATATGCGCCTATTAATATTTCGAAGGGGTGTTTCATCCCTTGAATAATTCTTTAAAATTGATTTTACTCTATTTATCAAAGGATAGATCCTTAGAGAGCTGGTATACAAAATTTGAACAGAATCAGAGAGAAAGTCCTTTTTTGCTTGAAAAAACACCAAGACTATAGTCTTGGTGTTTTGAAATGAATTATAAAAATATAAAAAAATGTGTTACGCATGTCATCCCCTCAATTCGACCCTCTAGAATCCAAATCTACAATCCAAAATTGAATAAATGCTCTAGTTCTTGCATAATTCGCATTTCAAATGTCATTTTTAGGCAAATTCCATATCATATTTATTGCTATATTTGACCCTCTAGTTGGGCGTTTTAAGGGATGAAAAGTATACTTCCGTATAGACTAAAGTCCTATCAATCAGAATATGAAGAGATCAATCCAAATTACTTGATAGTTTCTAGAATATGCGCCTATTAATATTTCGAAGGGGTGTTTCATCCCTTGAATAATTCTTTAAAATTGATTTTACTCTATTTATCAAAGGATAGATCCTTAGAGAGCTTGTATACAAAATTTGAACAGAATCAGAGAGAAAGTCCTTTTTTGCTTGAAAGAACACCAAGACTATAGTCTTGGTGTTTTGAAATGAATTATAAAAATATAAAAAAATGTGTTACGTATGTCATCCCCTCAATTCGACCCTCTAGAATCCAAATCTACAATCCAAAATTGAATAAATGCTCTAGTTCTTGCATAATTCGCATTTCAAATGTCATTTTTAGGCAAATTCCATATCATATTTATTGCTATATTTGACCATCTAGTTGGGCGTTTTAAGGGATGAAAAGTATACTTTCGTATAGACTAAAGTCCTTTCAATCAGAATATGAAGAGATCAATCCAAATTACTTGATAGTTTCTAGAATATGCGCCTATTAATATTTCGAAGGGGTGTTTCATCCCTTGAATAATTCTTTAAAATTGATTTTACTCTATTTATCAAAGGATAGATCCTTAGAGAGCTTGTATACAAAATTTGAACAGATTCAGAGAGAAAGTCCTTTTTTGCTTGAGAAAACACCAAGACTATAGTCTTGGTGTTTTGAAATGAATTATAAAAATATAAAAAAATGTGTTACGCATGTCATCCCCTCAATTCGACCCTCTAGAATCCAAATCTACAATCCAAAATTGAATAAATGCTCTAGTTCTTGCATAATTCGCATTTCAAATGTCATTTTCAGGCAAATTCCATATCATATTTATTGCTATATTTGACCCTCTAATTGGGCGTTTTAAGGGATGAAAAGTATATTTTCGTATAAACTAAAGTCCACACAATCAGAATATGAAGAGATCAATCCAAATTACTTGATAGTTTCTAGAATATGCGCCTATTAATATTTCGAAGGGGTGTTTCATCCCTTTAATAATTCTTTAAAATTGATTTTACTCTATTTATCAAAGGATAGATCTTTAGAGAGCTTGTATACAAAATTTGAACAGAATCAGAGAGAAAGTCCTTTTTTGCTTGAAAAAACACCAAGACTATAGTCTTGGTGTTTTGAAATGAATTATAAAGATATAAAAAAATGTGTTACGCATGTCATCCCCTCAATTCGACCCTCTAGAATCCAAATCTACAATCCAAAGTTGAATAAATGCTCTAGTTCTTGTATAATTCGCATTTCAAATGTCATTTTTAGGCAAATTCCATATCATATTTATTGCTATATTTGACCCTCTAGTTGGGCGTTTTAAGGGATGAAAAGTATACTTTCGTATAGACTAAAGTCCTATCAATCAGAATATGAAGAGATCAATCCAAAATTACTTGATAGTTTCTAGAATATGCGCCTATTATTATTTCGAAGGGGTGTTTCATCCCTTGAATAATCCTTTAAAATTGATTTTACTCTATTTATCAAAGGATAGATCCTTAGAGAGCTTGTATACAAAATTTGAACAGAATCAGAGAGAAAGTCCTTTTTTGCTTGAAAAAACACCAAGACTATAGTCTTGGTGTTTTGAAATGAATTATAAAAATATAAAAAAATGTGTTTACGCATGTCATCCCCTCAATTCGACCCTCTAGAATCCAAATCTACAATCCAAAATTGAATAAATGCTCTAGTTCTTGCATAATTCGCATTTCAAATGTCATTTTTAGGCAAATTCCATATCATATTTATTGCTATATTTGACCCTCTAGTTGGGCGTTTTAAGGGATGAAAAGTATACTTTCGTATAGACTAAAGTCCTTTCAATCAGAATATGAAGAGATCAATCCAAATTACTTGATAGTTTCTAGAATATGCGCCTATTAATATTTCGAAGGGGTGTTTCATCCCTTGAATAATTCTTTAAAATTGATTTTACTCTATTTATCAAAGGATAGATCCTTAGAGAGCTTGTATACAAAATTTGAACAGATTCAGAGAGAAAGTCCTTTTTTGCTTGAAAAAACACCAAGACTATAGTCTTGGTGTTTTGAAATGAATTATAAAAAATATAAGAAAATGTGTTACGCATGTCATCCCCTCAATTCGACCCTCTAGAATCCAAATCTACAATCCAAAATTGAATAAATGCTCTAGTTCTTGCATAATTCGCATTTCAAATGTCATTTTTAGGCAAATTCCATATCATATTTATTGCTATATTTGACCCTCTAATTGGGCGTTTTAAGGGATGAAAAGTATATTTTCGTATAAACTAAAGTCCACACAATCAGAATATGAAGAGATCAATCCAAATTACTTGATAGTTTCTAGAATATGCGCCTATTAATATTTCGAAGGGGTGTTTCATCCCTTGAATAATTCTTTAAAATTGATTTTACTCTATTTATCAAAGGATAGATCCTTAGAGAGCTTGTATACGAAATTTGAACAGAATCAGAGAGAAAGTTTTTTTTTGCTTGAAAAAACACCAAGACTATAGTCTTGGTGTTTTGAAATGAATTATAAAAATATAAAAAAATGTGTTACGCATGTCATCCCCTCAATTCGACCCTCTAGAATCCAAATCTACAATCCAAAATTGAATAAATGCTCTAGTTCTTGCATAATTCGCATTTCAAATGTCATTTTTAGGCAAATTCCATATCATATTTATTGCTATATTTGACCCTCTAATTGGGCGTTTTAAGGGATGAAAAGTATATTTTCGTATAAACTAAAGTCCACACAATCAGAATATGAAGAGATCAATCCAAATTACTTGATAGTTTCTAGAATATGCGCCTATTAATATTTCGAAGGGGTGTTTCATCCCTTGAATAATTCTTTAAAATTGATTTTACTCTATTTATCAAAGGATAGATCCTTAGAGAGCTTGTATACAAAATTTGAACAGAATCAGAGAGAAAGTCCTCTTTTGCTTGAAAAAACACCAAGACTATAGTCTTGGTGTTTTGAAATGAATTATAAAGATATAAAAAAATGTGTTACGCATGTCATCCCCTCAATTCGACCCTCTAGAATCCAAATCTACAATCCAAAATTGAATAAATGCTCTAGTTCTTGCATAATTCGCATTTCAAATGTCATTTTTAGGCAAATTCCATATCATATTTATTGCTATATTTGACCCTCTAGTTGGGCGTTTTAAGGGATGAAAAGTATACTTTCGTATAGACTAAAGTCCTATCAATCAGAATATGAAGAGATCAATCCAAATTACTTGATAGTTTCTAGAATATGCGCCTATTAATATTTCGAAGGGGTGTTTCATCCCTTGAATAATTCTTTGAAATTGATTTAACTCTATTTATCAAAGGATAGATCCTTAGAGAGCTTGTATACAAAATTTGAACAGAATCAGAGAGAAAGTCCTTTTTTGCTTGAAAAAACACCAAGACTATAGTCTTGGTGTTTTGAAATGAATTATAAAAATATAAAAAAATGTGTTACGCATGTCATCCCCTCAATTCGACCCTCTAGAATCCAAATCTACAATCCAAAATTGAATAAATGCTCTAGTTCTTGCATAATTCGCATTTCAAATGTCATTTTTAGGCAAATTCCATATCATATTTATTGCTATATTTGACCCTCTAGTTGGGCGTTTTAAGGGATGAAAAGTATACTTTCGTATAGACTAAAGTCCTTTCAATCAGAATATGAAGAGATCAATCCAAATTACTTGATAGTTTCTAGAATATGCGCCTATTAATATTTCGAAGGGGTGTTTCATCCCTTGAATAATTCTTTAAAATTGATTTTACTCTATTTATCGGAGGATAGATCCTTAGAGAGCTTGTATACAAAATTTGAACAGAATCAGAGAGAAAGTCCTTTTTTGCTTGAAAAAACACCAAGACTATAGTCTTGGTGTTTTGAAATGAATTATAAAAATATAAAAAAATGTGTTACGCATGTCATCCCCTCAATTCGACCCTCTAGAATCCAAATCTACAATCCAAAATTGAATAAATGCTCTAGTTCTTGCATAATTCGCATTTCAAATGTCATTTTTAGGCAAATTCCATATCATATTTATTGCTATATTTGACCCTCTAGTTGGGCGTTTTAAGGGATGAAAAGTATACTTTCGTATAGACTAAAGTCCTTTCAATCAGAATATGAAGAGATCAATCCAAATTACTTGATAGTTTCTAGAATATGCGCCTATTAATATTTCGAAGGGGTGTTTCATCCCTTGAATAATTCTTTAAAATTGATTTTACTCTATTTATCAAAGGATAGATCCTTAGAGAGCTTGTATACAAAATTTGAACAGAATCAGAGAGAAAGTCCTTTTTTGCTTGAAAAAACACCAAGACTATAGTCTTGGTGTTTTGAAATGAATTATAAAAATATAAAAAAATGTGTTACGCATGTCATCCCCTCAATTCGACCCTCTAGAATCCAAATCTACAATCCAAAATTGAATAAATGCTCTAGTTCTTGCATAATTCGCATTTCAAATGTCATTTTTAGGCAAATTCCATATCATATTTATTGCTATATTTGACCCTCTAATTGGGCGTTTTAAGGGATGAAAAGTATATTTTCGTATAAACTAAAGTCCACACAATCAGAATATGAAGAGATCAATCCAAATTACTTGATAGTTTCTAGAATATGCGCCTATTAATATTTCGAAGGGGTGTTTCATCCCTTGAATAATTCTTTAAAATTGATTTTACTCTATTTATCAAAGGATAGATCCTTAGAGAGCTTGTATACAAAATTTGAACAGAATCAGAGAGAAAGTCCTTTTTTGCTTGAAAAAACACCAAGACTATAGTCTTGGTGTTTTGAAATAAATTATAAAAATATAAAAAAATGTGTTACGCATGTCATCCCCTCAATTCGACCCTCTAGAATCCAAATCTACAATCCAAAATTGAATAAATGCTCTAGTTCTTGCATAATTCGCATTTCAAATGTCATTTTTAGGCAAATTCCATATCATATTTATTGCTATATTTGACCCTCTAGTTGGGCGTTTTAAGGGATGAAAAGTATCCTTTCGTATAGACTAAAGTCCTTTCAATCAGAATATGAAGAGATCAATCCAAATTACTTGATAGTTTCTAGAATATGCGCCTATTAATATTTCGAAGGGGTGTTTCATCCCTTGAATAATTCTTTAAAATTGATTTTACTCCATTTATCAAAGGAAAGATCCTTAGAGAGCTTGTATACAAAATTTGAACAGAATCAGAGAGAAAGTCCTTTTTTGCTTGAAAAAACACCAAGACTATAGTCTTGGTGTTTTGAAATGAATTATCAAAATATAAAAAAAATGTGTTACGCATGTCATCCCCTCAATTCGACCCTCTAGAATCCAAATCTACAATCCAAAATTGAATAAATCCTCTAGTTCTTGCATAATTCGCATTTCAAATGTCATTTTTGGGCAAATTCCATATCATATTTATTGCTATATTTGACCCTCTAGTTGGGCGTTTTAAGGGATGAAAAGTATCCTTTCGTATAGACTAAAGTCCTTTCAATCAGAATATGAAGAGATCAATCCAAATTACTTGATAGTTTCTAGAATATGCGCCTATTAATATTTCGAAGGGGTGTTTCATCCCTTGAATAATTCTTTAAAATTGATTTTACTCTATTTATCAAAGGATAGATCCTTAGAGAGCTTGTATACAAAATTTGAACAGAATCAGAGAGAAAGTCCTTTTTTGCTTGAAAAAACACCAAGACTATAGTCTTTGTGTTTTGAAATGAATTATAAAAATATAAAAAAATGTGTTACGTATGTCATCCCCTCAATTCGACCCTCTAGAATCCAAATCTACAATCCAAAATTGAATAAATGCTCTAGTTCTTGCATAATTCGCATTTCAAATGTCATTTTTAGGCAAATTCCATATCATATTTATTGCTATATTTGACCCTCTAGTTGGGCGTTTTAAGGGATGAAAAGTATACTTTCGTATGGACTAAAGTCCTTTCAATCAGAATATGAAGAGATCAATCCAAATTACTTGATAGTTTCTAGAATATGCGCCTATTAATATTTCGAAGGGGTGTTTCATCCCTTGAATAATTCTTTAAAATTGATTTTACTCTATTTATCAAAGGATAGATCCTTAGAGAGCTTGTATACAAAATTTGAACAGATTCAGAGAGAAAGTCCTTTTTTGCTTGAGAAAACACCAAGACTATAGTCTTGGTGTTTTGAAATGAATTATAAAAATATAAAAAAATGTGTTACGCATGTCATCCCCTCAATTCGACCCTCTAGAATCCAAATCTACAATCCAAATCTGAATAAATGCTCTAGTTCTTGCATAATTCGCATTTCAAATGTCATTTTTAGGCAAATTCCATATCATATTTATTGCTATATTTGACCCTCTAATTGGGCGTTTTAAGGGATGAAAAGTATATTTTCGTATAAACTAAAGTCCACACAATCAGAATATGAAGAGATCAATCCAAATTACTTGATAGTTTCTAGAATATGCGCCTATTAATATTTCGAAGGGGTGTTTCATCCCTTGAATAATTCTTTAAAATTGATTTTACTCTATTTATCAAAGGATAGATCCTTAGAGAGCTGGTATACAATATTTGAACAGGATCAGAGAGAAAGTCCTTTTTTGCTTGAAAAAACACCAAGACTATAGTCTTGGTGTTTTGAAATGAATTATAAAAATATAAAAAAATGTGTTACGCATGTCATCCCCTCAATTCGACCCTCTAGAATCCAAATCTACAATCCAAAATTGAATAAATGCTCTAGTTCTTGCATAATTCGCATTTCAAATGTCATTTTTAGGCAAATTCCATATCATATTTATTGCTATATTTGACCCTCTAATTGGGCGTTTTAAGGGATGAAAAGTATATTTTCGTATAGACTAAAGTCCTTTCAATCAGAATATGAAGAGATCAATCCAAATTACTTGATAGTTTCTAGAATATGCGCCTATTAATATTTCGAAGGGGTGTTTCATCCCTTGAATAATTCTTTAAAATTGATTTAACTCTATTCATCAAAGAATAGATCCTTAGAGAGTTTGTATACAAAATTTGAACAGAATCAGAGAGAAAGTCCTTTTTGCTTGAAAAAACACCAAGACTATAGTCTTGGTGTTTTGAAATGAATTATAAAAATATAAAAAAATGTGTTACGCATGTCATCCCCTCGATTTGACCCTCTAGAATCCAAATCTACAATATAAAATTGAATAAATGCTCTAGTTCTTGCATAATTCGCATTTCAAATGTCATTTGTAGGCAAATTCCATATCATATTTATTGCTATATTTGACCCTCTAATTGGGCGTTTTAAGGGATGAAAAGTATATTTTCGTATAGACTAAAGTCCATACAATCAGAATATGAAGAGATCAATCCAAATTACTTGATAGTTTCTAGAATATGCGCCTATTAATATTTCGAAGGGGTGTTTCATCCCTTGAATAATTCTTTAAAATTGATTTAACTCTATTCATCAAAGAATAGATCCTTAGAGAGTTTGTATACAAAATTTGAACAGAATCAGAGAGAAAGTCCTTTTTGCTTGAAAAAACACCAAGACTATAGTCTTGGTGTTTTGAAATGAATTATAAAAATATAAAAAAATGTGTTACGCATGTCATCCCCTCGATTTGACCCTCTAGAATCCAAATCTACAATATAAAATTGAATAAATGCTCTAGTTCTTGCATAATTCGCATTTCAAATGTCATTTGTAGGCAAATTCCATATCATATTTATTGCTATATTTGACCCTCTAATTGGGCGTTTTAAGGGATGAAAAGTATATTTTCGTATAGACTAAAGTCCATACAATCAGAATATGAAGAGATCAATCCAAATTACTTGATAGTTTCTAGAATATGCGCCTATTAATATTTCGAAGGGGTGTTTCATCCCTTGAATAATTCTTTAAAATTGATTTTACTCTATTTATCAAAGGATAGATCCTTAGAGAGCTTGTATACAAAATTTGAACAGAATCAGAAAGAAAGTCCTTTTTTGCTTGAAAAAACACCAAGACTATAGTCTTGGTGTTTTGAAATGAATTATAAAAATATAAAAGAATGTGTTACGCATGTCATCCCCTCAATTCGACCCTCTAGAATCCAAATCTACAATCCAAAATTGAATATGTGCTCTAGTTCTTGCATAATTCGCATTTCAAATGCCATTTTTAGGCAAATTCCATATCATATTTATTGCTATATTTGACTCTCTAATTGGGCGTTTTAAGGGATGAAAAGTATATTTTCGTATAGACTGAAGTCCATACAGTCAGAATATGAAGAGATCAATCCAAATTACTTGATAGTTTCTGGAATATGCGCCTATTAATATTTCCAAGGGGTGTTTCATCCCTTGAATAATTCTTTGAAATTGATTTTACTCTATTTATCAAAGGATAGATCCTTAGAGAGCTTGTATACGAAATTTGAACAGAATCAGAGAGAAAGTCCTTTTTTGCTTGAAAAAACACCAAGACTATAGTCTTGGTGTTTTGAAATGAATTATAAAAATATAAAAAAAATGTGTTACGCATGTCATCCCCTCAATTCGACCCTCTAGAATCCAAATCTACAATCCAAAATTGAATAAATGCTCTAGTTCTTGCATAATTCGCATTTCAAATGTCATTTTTAGGCAAATTCCATATCATATTTATTGCTATATTTGACCCTCTAGTTGGGCGTTTTAAGGGATGAAAAGTATACTTTCGTATAGACTAAAGTCCTTTTAATCAGAATATGAAGAGATCAATCCAAATTACTTGATAGTTTCTAGAATATGCGCCTATTAATATTTCGAAGGGGTGTTTCATCCCTTGAATAATTCTTTAAAATTGATTTAACTCTATTCATCAAAGAATAGATCCTTAGAGAGTTTGTATACAAAATTTGAACAGAATCAGAGAGAAAGTCCTTTTTGCTTGAAAAAACACCAAGACTATAGTCTTGGTGTTTTGAAATGAATTATAAAAATATAAAAAAATGTGTTACGCATGTCATCCCCTCGATTTGACCCTCTAGAATCCAAATCTACAATATAAAATTGAATAAATGCTCTAGTTCTTGCATAATTCGCATTTCAAATGTCATTTGTAGGCAAATTCCATATCATATTTATTGCTATATTTGACCCTCTAATTGGGCGTTTTAAGGCATGAAAAGTATATTTTCGTATAGACTAAAGTCCATACAATCAGAATATGAAGAGATCAATCCAAATTACTTGATAGTTTCTAGAATATGCGCCTATTAATATTTCGAAGGGGTGTTTCATCCCTTGAATAATTCTTTAAAATTGATTTAACTCTATTCATCAAAGAATAGATCCTTAGAGAGTTTGTATACAAAATTTGAACAGAATCAGAGAGAAAGTCCTTTTTGCTTGAAAAAACACCAAGACTATAGTCTTGGTGTTTTGAAATGAATTATAAAAATATAAAAAAATGTGTTACGCATGTCATCCCCTCGATTTGACCCTCTAGAATCCAAATCTACAATATAAAATTGAATAAATGCTCTAGTTCTTGCATAATTCGCATTTCAAATGTCATTTGTAGGCAAATTCCATATCATATTTATTGCTATATTTGACCCTCTAATTGGGCGTTTTAAGGGATGAAAAGTATATTTTCGTATAGACTAAAGTCCATACAATCAGAATATGAAGAGATCAATCCAAATTACTTGATAGTTTCTAGAATATGCGCCTATTAATATTTCGAAGGGGTGTTTCATCCCTTGAATAATTCTTTAAAATTGATTTTACTCTATTTATCAAAGGATAGATCCTTAGAGAGCTTGTATACAAAATTTGAACAGAATCAGAAAGAAAGTCCTTTTTTGCTTGAAAAAACACCAAGACTATAGTCTTGGTGTTTTGAAATGAATTATAAAAATATAAAAAAATGTGTTACGCATGTCATCCCCTCAATTCGACCCTCTAGAATCCAAATCTACAATCCAAAATTAAATAAATGCTCTAGTTCTTGCATAATTCGCATTTCAAATGTCATTTTTAGGCAAATTCCATATCATATTTATTGCTATATTTGACCCTCTAGTTGGGCGTTTTGAGGGATGAAAAGTATACTTTCGTATAGACTAAAGTCCATACAATCAGAATATGAAGAGATCAATCCAAATTACTTGATAGTTTCTAGAATATGCGCCTATTAATATTTCGAAGGGGTGTTTCATCCCTTGAATAATTCTTTAAAATTGATTTTACTCTATTTATCAAAGGATAGATCCTTAGAGAGCTTGTATACGAAATTTGAATGGAATCAGAGAGAAAGTCCTCTTTTGCTTGAAAAAACACCAAGACTATAGTCTTGGTGTTTTGAAATGAATTATAAAAATATAAAAAAATGTGTTACGCATGTCATCCCCTCAATTCGACCCTCTAGAATCCAAATCTACAATCCAAAATTGAATATGTGCTCTAGTTCTTGCATAATTCGCATTTCAAATGCCATTTTTAGGCAAATTCCATATCATATTTATTGCTATATTTGACTTTCTAATTGGGCGTTTTAAGGGATGAAAAGTATATTTTCGTATAGACTGAAGTCCATACAGTCAGAATATGAAGAGATCAATCCAAATTACTTGATAGTTTCTGGAATATGCGCCTATTAATATTTCCAAGGGGTGTTTCATCCCTTGAATAATTCTTTGAAATTGATTTTACTCTATTTATCAAAGGATAGATCCTTAGAGAGCTTGTATACGAAATTTGAACAGAATCAGAGAGAAAGTCCTTTTTTGCTTGAAAAAACACCAAGACTATAGTCTTGGTGTTTTGAAATGAATTATAAAAATATAAAAAAATGATTTACGCATGTCATCCCCTCAATTCGACCCTCTAGAATCCAAATCTACAATCCAAAATTGAATAAATGCTCTACTTCTTGCATAATTCGCATTTCAAATGTCATTTTTGGGCAAATTCCATATCATATTTATTGCTATATTTGACCCTCTAGTTGGGCGTTTTAAGGGATGAAAAGTATACTTTCGTATAGACTAAAGTCCTTTCAATCAGAATATGAAGAGATCAATCCAAATTACCTGATAGTTTCTAGAATATGCGCCTATTAATATTTCGAAGGGGTGTTTCATCCCTTGAATAATTCTTTAAAATTGATTTTACTCTATTTATCAAAGGATAGATCCTTAGAGAGCTTGTATACAAAATTTGAACAGAATCAGAGAGAAAGTCCTTTTTTGCTTGAAAAAACACCAAGACTATAGTCTTGGTGTTTTGAAATGAATTATAAAAATATAAAAAAATGATTTACGCATGTCATCCCCTCAATTCGACCCTCTAGAATCCAAATCTACAATCCAAAATTGAATAAATGCTCTAGTTCTTGCATAATTCGCATTTCAAATGTCATTTTTGGGCAAATTCCATATCATATTTATTGCTATATTTGACCCTCTAATTGGGCGTTTTAAGAGATGAAAAGTATATTTTCGTATAGACTAAAGTCCATACAGTCAGAATATGAAGAGATCAATCCAAATTACTTGATAGTTTCTAGAATATGCGCCTATTAATATTTCGAAGGGGTGTTTCATCCCTTGAATAATTCTTTAAAATTGATTTTACTCTATTTATCAAAGGATAGATCCTTAGAGAGCTTGTATACAAAATTTGAACAGAATCAGGGAGAAAGTCCTTTCTTGCTTGAAAAAACACCAAGACTATAGTCTTGGTGTTTTGAAATGAATTATAAAAATATAAAAAAATGTGTTACGCATGTCATCCCCTCAATTCGACCCTCTAGAATCCAAATCTACAATCCAAAATTGAATAAATGCTCTAGTTCTTGCATAATTCGCATTTCAAATGTCATTTTTAGGCAAATTCCATATCATATTTATTGCTATATTTGACCCTCTAGTTGGGCGTTTTAAGGGATGAAAAGTATACTTTCGTATAGACTAAAGTCCTTTCAATCAGAATATGAAGAGATCAATCCAAATTACTTGATAGTTTCTAGAATATGCGCCTATTAATATTTCGAAGGGGTGTTTCATCCCTTGAATAATTCTTTAAAATTGATTTTACTCTATTTATCAAAGGATAGATCCTTAGAGAGCTTGTATACAAAATTTGAACAGAATCAGAGAGAAAGTCCTTTTTTGCTTGAAAAAACACCAAGACTATAGTCTTGGTGTTTTGAAATGAATTATAAAGATATAAAAAAATGTGTTACGCATGTCATCCCCTCAATTCGACCCTCTAGAATCCAAATCTACAATCCAAAATTGAATAAATGCTCTAGTTCTTGCATAATTCGCATTTCAAATGTCATTTTTAGGCAAATTCCATATCATATTTATTGCTATATTTGACCCTCTAATTGGGCGTTTTAAGGGATGAAAAGTATATTTTCGTATAGACTAAAGTCCTTTCAATCAGAATATGGAGAGATCAATCCAAATTACTTGATAGTTTCTAGAATATGCGCCTATTAATATTTCGAAGGGGTGTTTCATCCCTGGAATAATTCTTCAAAATTGATTTTACTCTATTTATCAAAGGATAGATCCTTAGAGAGCTTGTATACAAAATTTGAACAGATTCAGAGAGAAAGTCCTTTTTTGCTTGAGAAAACATCAAGACTATAGTCTTGGTGTTTTGAAATGAATTATAAAAATATAAAAAAATGTGTTACGCATGTCATTCCCTCAATTCGACCCTCTAGAATCCAAATCTACAATCCAAAATTGAATAAATGCTCTAGTTCTTGCATAATTCGCATTTCAAATGTCATTTTTAGGCAAATTCCATATCATATTTATTGCTATATTTGACCCTCTAATTGGGCGTTTTAAGGGATGAAAAGTATATTTTCGTATAAACTAAAGTCCATACAATCAGAATATGAAGAGATCAATCCAAATTACTTGATAGTTTCTAGAATATGCGCCTATTAATATTTCGAAGGGGTGTTTCATCCCTTGAATAATTCTTTAAAATTGATTTAACTCTATTCATCAAAGAATAGATCCTTGAAGAGTTTGTATACAAAATTTGAACAGAATCAGAGAGAAAGTCCTTTTTTGCTTGAAAAAACACCAAGACTATAGTCTTGGTGTTTTGAAATGAATTATAAAAATATAAAAAAATGTGTTACGCATGTCATCCCCTCGATTTGACCCTCTAGAATCCAAATCTACAATATAAAATTGAATAAATGCTCTAGTTCTTGCATAATTCGCATTTCAAATGTCATTTGTAGGCAAATTCCATATCATATTTATTGCTATATTTGACCCTCTAATTGGGCGTTTTAAGGGATGAAAAGTATATTTTCGTATAGACTAAAGTCCATACAATCAGAATATGAAGAGATCAATCCAAATTACTTGATAGTTTCTAGAATATGCGCCTATTAATATTTCGAAGGGGTGTTTCATCCCTTGAATAATTCTTTAAAATTGATTTTACTCTATTTATCAAAGGATAGATCCTTAGAGAGCTTGTATACAAAATTTGAACAGAATCAGAGAGAAAGTCCTTTTTTGCTTGAAAAAACACCAAGACTATAGTCTTGGTGTTTTGAAATGAATTATAAAAATATAAAAAAATGTGTTACGCATGTCATCCCCTCAATTCGACCCTCTAGAATCCAAATCTACAATCCAAAATTAAATAAATGCTCTAGTTCTTGCATAATTCGCATTTCAAATGTCATTTTTAGGCAAATTCCATATCATATTTATTGCTATATTTGACCCTCTAGTTGGGCGTTTTGAGGGATGAAAAGTATACTTTCGTATAGACTAAAGTCCATACAATCAGAATATGAAGAGATCAATCCAAATTACTTGATAGTTTCTAGAATATGCGCCTATTAATATTTCGAAGGGGTGTTTCATCCCTTGAATAATTCTTTAAAATTGATTTTACTCTATTTATCAAAGGATAGATCCTTAGAGAGCTTGTATACGAAATTTGAATGGAATCAGAGAGAAAGTCCTTTTTTGCTTGAAAAAACACCAAGACTATAGTCTTGGTGTTTTGAAATGAATTATAAAAATATAAAAAAATGTGTTACGCATGTCATCCCCTCAATTCGACCCTCTAGAATCCAAATCTACAATCCAAAATTGAATATGTGCTCTAGTTCTTGCATAATTCGCATTTCAAATGCCATTTTTAGGCAAATTCCATATCATATTTATTGCTATATTTGACTTTCTAATTGGGCGTTTTAAGGGATGAAAAGTATATTTTCGTATAGACTGAAGTCCATACAGTCAGAATATGAAGAGATCAATCCAAATTACTTGATAGTTTCTGGAATATGCGCCTATTAATATTTCGAAGGGGTGTTTCATCCCTTGAATAATTCTTTAAAATTGATTTTACTCTATTTATCAAAGGATAGATCCTTAGAGAGCTTGTATACGGAATTTGAACAGAATCAGAGAGAAAGTCCTTTTTTGCTTGAAAAAACACCAAGACTATAGTCTTGGTGTTTTGAAATGAATTATAAAAATATAAAAAAAATGTGTTACGCATGTCATCCCCTCAATTCGACCCTCTAGAATCCAAATCTACAATCCAAAATTGAATAAATGCTCTAGTTCTTGCATAATTCGCATTTCAAATGTCATTTTTGGGCAAATTCCATATCATATTTATTGCTATATTTGACCCTCTAGTTGGGCGTTTTAAGGGATGAAAAGTATACTTTCGTATAGACTAAAGTCCTTTCAATCAGAATATGAAGAGATCAATCCAAATTACCTGATAGTTTCTAGAATATGCGCCTATTAATATTTCGAAGGGGTGTTTCATCCCTTGAATAATTCTTTAAAATTGATTTTACTCTATTTATCAAAGGATAGATCCTTAGAGAGCTTGTATACAAAATTTGAACAGAATCAGAGAGAAAGTCCTTTTTTGCTTGAAAAAACACCAAGACTATAGTCTTGGTGTTTTGAAATGAATTATAAAAATATAAAAAAATGTGTTACGCATGTCATCCCCTCAATTCGACCCTCTAGAATCCAAATCTACAATCCAAAATTGAATAAATGCTCTAGTTCTTGCATAATTCGCATTTCAAATGTCATATTTAGGCAAATTCCATATCACATTTATTGCTATATTTGACCCTCTAATTGGGCGTTTTAAGAGATGAAAAGTATATTTTCGTATAGACTAAAGTCCATACAGTCAGAATATGAAGAGATCAATCCAAATTACTTGATAGTTTCTAGAATATGCGCCTATTAATATTTCGAAGGGGTGTTTCATCCCTTGAATAATTCTTTAAAATTGATTTTACTCTATTTATCAAAGGATAGATCCTTAGAGAGCTTGTATACAAAATTTGAACAGAATCAGGGAGAAAGTCCTTTCTTGCTTGAAAAAACACCAAGACTATAGTCTTGGTGTTTTGAAATGAATTATAAAAATATAAAAAAATGTGTTACGCATGTCATCCCCTCAATTCGACCCTCTAAAATCCAAATCTACAATCCAAAATTGAATAAATGCTCTAGTTCTTGCATAATTCGCATTTCAAATGTCATTTTTAGGCAAATTCCATATCATATTTATTGCTATATTTGACCCTCTAGTTGGGCGTTTTAAGGGATGAAAAGTATACTTTCGTATAGACTAAAGTCCTTTCAATCAGAATATGAAGAGATCAATCCAAATTACTTGATAGTTTCTAGAATATGCGCCTATTAATATTTCGAAGGGGTGTTTCATCCCTTGAATAATTCTTTAAAATTGATTTCACTCTATTTATCAAAGGATAGATCCTTAGAGAGCTTGTATACAGAATTTGAACAGAATCAGAGAGAAAGTCCTTTTTTGCTTGAAAAAACACCAAGACTATAGTCTTGGTGTTTTGAAATGAATTATAAAGATATAAAAAAATGTGTTACGCATGTCATCCCCTCAATTCGACCCTCTAGAATCCAAATCTACAATCCAAATTGAATAAATGCTCTAGTTCTTGCATAATTCGCATTTCAAATGTCATTTTTGGGCAAATTCCATATCATATTTATTGCTATATTTGACCCTCTAGTTGGGCGTTTTAAGGGATGAAAAGTATACTTTCGTATAGACTAAAGTCCTTTCAATCAGAATATGAAGAGATCAATCCAAATTACCTGATAGTTTCTAGAATATGCGCCTATTAATATTTCGAAGGGGTGTTTCATCCCTTGAATAATTCTTTAAAATTGATTTTACTCTATTTATCAAAGGATAGATCCTTAGAGAGCTTGTATACAGAATTTGAACAGAATCAGAGAGAAAGTCCTTTCTTGCTTGAAAAAACACCAAGACTATAAGTCTTGGTGTTTTGAAATGAATTATAAAAATATAAAAAAATGTGTTACGCATGTCATCCCCTCAATTCGACCCTCTAGAATCCAAATCTACAATCCAAAATTGAATAAATGCTCTAGTTCTTGCATAATTCGCATTTCAAATGTCATTTTTAGGCAAATTCCATATCATATTTATTGCTATATTTGACCCTCTAATTGGGCGTTTTAAGGGATGAAAAGTATATTTTCGTATAGACTAAAGTCCATACAATCAGAATATGAAGAGATCAATCCAAATTACTTGATAGTTTCTAGAATATGCGCCTATTAATATTTCGAAGGGGTGTTTCATCCCTTGAATAATTCTTTAAAATTGATTTTACTCTATTTATCAAAGAATAGATCCTTAGAGAGCTTTTATACAAAATTTGAACAGAATCAGAGAGAAAGTCCTTTTTTGCTTGAAAAAACACCAAGACTATAGTCTTGGTGTTTTGAAATGAATTATAAAAATATAAAAAAATGTGTTACGCATGTCATCTCTTCAATTCGACCCTCTAGAATCCAAATCTACAATCCAAAATTGAATAAATGCTCTAGTTCTTGCATAATTCGCATTTCAAATGTCATTTTTAGGCAAATTCCATATCATATTTATTGCTATATTTGACCCTCTAGTTGGGCGTTTTAAGGGATGAAAAGTATACTTTCGTATAGACTAAAGTCCATACAATCAGAATATGAAGAGATCAATCCAAATTACTTGATAGTTTCTAGAATATGCGCCTATTAATATTTCGAAGAGGTGTTTCATCCCTTGAATAGTTCTTTAAAATTGATTTTACTCTATTTATCGAAGAATAGATCCTTAGAGAGCTTGTATACAAAATTTGAACAGAATCAGAGAGAAAGTCCTTTTTTGCTTGAAAAAACACCAAGACTATAGTCTTGGTGTTTTGAAATGAATTATAAAAATATAAAAAAATGTGTTACGCATGTCATCCCCTCAATTCGACCCTCTAGAATCCAAATCTACAATCCAAAATTGAATAAATGCTCTAGTTCTTGCATAATTCGCATTTCAAATGTCATTTTTAGGCAAATTCCATATCATATTTATTGCTATATTTGACCCTCTAATTGGGCGTTTTAAGGGATGAAAAGTATATTTTCGTATAGACTGAAGTCCATACAATCAGAATATGAAGAGATCAATCCAAATTACTTGTTAGTTTCTAGAATATGCGCCTATTAATATTTCGAAGGGGTGTTTCATCCCTTGAATAATTCTTTAAAATTGATTTTACTCTATTTATCAAAGAATAGATTCTTAGAGAGCTCGTACACAAAATTTGGTGTTTTGAAATGAATTATAAAAATATAAAAAAATGTGTTACGCATGTCATCTTCTCAATTCGACCCTCTAGAATCCAAATCTACAATCCAAAATTGAATAAATGCTCTAGTTCTTGCATAATTCGCATTTCAAATGTCATTTTTAGGCAAATTCCATATCATATTCATTGCTATATTTGACCCTCTAATTGGGCGTTTTAAGGGATGAAAAGTATATTTTCGTATAGACTGAAGTCCATACAATCAGAATATGAAGAGATCAATCCAAATTACTTGTTAGTTTCTAGAATATGCGCCTATTAATATTTCGAAGGGGTGTTTCATCCCTTGAATAATTCTTTAAAATTGATTTTACTCTATTTATCAAAGAATAGATTCTTAGAGAGCTCGTACACAAAATTTGGTGTTTTGAAATGAATTATAAAAATATAAAGAAATGTGTTACGCAGGTCATCCCCTCAATTCGACCCTCTAAAATCCAAATCTACAATCCAAAATTGAATAAATGCTCTAGTTCTTGCTTAATTCGCATTTCAAATGTCATTTTTAGGCAAATTCCATATCATATTTATTGCTATATTTGACCCTCTAATTGGGCGTTTTAAGGGATGAAAAGTATATTTTCGTATAGACTAAAGTCCTTTCAATCAGAATATGAAGAGATCAATCCAAATTACTTGATAGTTTCTAGAATATGCGCCTATTAATATTTCGAAGGGGTGTTTCATCCCTTGAATAATTCTTTGAAATTGATTTTACTCTATTTATCAAAGGATATATCCTTAGAGAGCTTGTATACAAAATTTGAATAGAATCAGAGAGAAAGTCCTTTTTTGCTTGAAAAAACACCAAGACTATAGTCTTGGTGTTTTGAAATGAATTATAAAAATATAAAAAAATGTGTTACGCATGTCATCCTCTCAATTCGACCCTCTAAAATCCAAATCTACAATCCAAAATTGAATAAATGCTCTAGTTCTTGCATAATTCGCATTTCAAATGTCATTTTTAGGCAAATTCCATATCATATTTATTGCTATATTTGACCCTCTAATTGAGCGTTTTAAGGGATGAAAAGTATATTTTCGTATAGATTGAAGTCCATACAATCAGAATATGAAGAGATCAATCCAAATTACCTGATAGTTTCTAGAATATGCGCCTATTAATATTTCGAAGGGGTGTTTCATCCCTTGAATAATTCTTTAAAATTGATTTTACTCTATTTATCAAAGAATAGATTCTTAGAGAGCTCGTACACAAAATTTGAACAGAATCAGAGAGAAAGTCCTTTTTTGCTTGAAAAAACACCAAGACTATAGTCTTGGTGTTTTGAAATGAATTATAAAAATATAAAAAAAATGTGTTACGCATGTCATCCCCTCAATTCGACCCTCTAGAATCCAAATCTACAATCCAAAATTGAATAAATGCTCTAGTTCTTGCATAATTCGCATTTCAAATGTCATTTTTAGGCAAATTCCATATCATATTTATTGCTATATTTGACCCTCTAATTGGGCGTTTTAAGGGATATGTAGTATATTTTCGTATAGACTAAAGTCCTTTCAATCAGAATATGAAGAGATCAATCCAAATTACTTGATAGTTTCTAGAATATGCGCCTATTAATATTTCGAAGGGGTGTTTCATCCCTTGAATAATTCTTTGAAATTGATTTTACTCTATTTATCAAAGGATATATCCTTAGAGAGCTTGTATACAGAATTTGAATAGAATCAGAGAGAGAGTCCTTTTTTGCTTGAAAAAACACCAAGACTATAGTCTTGGTGTTTTGAAATGAATTATAAAGATATAAAAAAATGTGTTACGCATGTCATCCCCTTAATTCGACACTCTAGAATCCAAATCTACAATCCAAAATTGAATAAATGCTCTAGTTCTTGCATAATTCGCATTTCAAATGTCATTTTTAGGCAAATTCCATATCATATTTATTGCTATATTTGACCCTCTAATTGGGCGTTTTAAGGAATGAAAAGTATATTTTCGTATAGACTAAAGTCCTTTCAATCAGAATATGAAGAGATCAATCCAAATTACTTGATAGTTTCTAGAATATGCGCCTATTAATATTTCGAAGGGGTGTTTCATCCCTTGAATAATTCTTTAAAATTGATTTTACGCCATTTATCAAAGAATGGATCCTTAGAGAGCTTGTATACAGAATTTGAACAGAATCAGAGAGAAAGTCCTTTTTTGCTTGAAAAAACACCAAGACTATAGTCTTGGTGTTTTGAAATGAATTATAAAAATATAAAAAAATGTGTTACGCATGTCATCCCCTCACTTCGACCCTCTAGAATCCAAATCTACAATCCAAAATTGAATAAATGCTCTAGTTCTTGCATAATTCGCATTTCAAATGTCATTTTTAGGCAAATTCTATATCATATTTATTGCTATATTTGACCCTCTAATTGGGCGTTTTAAGGGATGAAAAGTATATTTTCGTATAGACTAAAGTCCTTTCAATCAGAATATGAAGAGATCGATCCAAATTACTTGATAGTTTCTAGAATATGCGCCTATTAATATTTCGAAGGGGTGTTTCATCCCTTGAATAATTCTTTAAAATTGATTTTACGCCATTTATCAAAGAATGGATCCTTAGAGAGCTTGTATACAGAATTTGAACAGAATCAGGGAGAAAGTCCTTTTTTGCTTGAAAAAACACCAAGACTATAGTCTTGGTGTTTTGAAATGAATTATAAAAATATAAAAAAATGTGTTACGCATGTCATCCCCTCACTTCGACCCTCTAGAATCCAAATCTACAATCCAAAATTGAATAAATGCTCTAGTTCTTGCATAATTCGCATTTCAAATGTCATTTTTAGGCAAATTCCATATCATATTTATTGCTTTATTTGACCCTCTAATTGAGCGTTTTAAGGGATGAAAAGTATATTTTCGTATAGACTAAAGTCCATACAATCAGAATATGAAGAGATCAATCCAAATTACTTGATAGTTTCTAGAATATGCGCCTATTAATAATTCGAAGGGATGTTTCATCCCTTGAATAATTCTTTAAAATTGATTTTACTCTATTTATCAAAGAATAGATCCTTAGAGAGCTTGTATACAAAATTTGAACAGAATCCGAGAGAAAGTCCTTTTTTGCTTGAAAAAACACCAAGACTTATAGTCTTGGTGTTTTGAAATGAATTATAAAAATATAAAAAAATGTGTTACGCATGTCATCCCCTCAATTCGACCCTCTAGAATCCAAATCTACAATCCAAAATTGAATAAATGCTCTAGTTCTTGCATAATTCGCATTTCAAATGTCATTTTTAGGCAAATTCCATATCATATTTATTGCTATATTTGACCCTCTAATTGGGCGTTTTAAGGGATGAAAAGTATATTTTCGTATAGACTAAAGTCCATACAATCAGAATATGAAGAGATCAATCCAAATTACTTGATAGTTTCTAGAATATGCGCCTAATAATATTTCGAAGGGGTGTTTCATCCCTTGAATAATTCTTTAAAATTAATTTTACTCTATTTATTAAAGAATGGATCCTTAGAGAGCTTGTATACAAAATTTGAATAGAATCAGAGAGAAAGTCCTTTTTTGCTTGAAAAAACACCAAGACTATAGTCTTGGTGTTTTGAAATGAATTATAAAAATATAAAAAAATGTGTTACGCATGTCATCCCCTCAATTCGACCCTCTAGAATCCAAATCTACAATCCAAAATTGAATAAATGCTCTAGTTCTTGCATAATTCGCATTTCGAATGTCATTTTTAGGCAGATTCCATATCATATTTATTGCTATATTTGACCCTCTAATTGGGCGTTTTAAGGAATGAAAAGTATATTTTTGTATAGACTGAAGTCCTTTCAATCAGAATATGAAGAGATCAATCCAAATTACTCGATAGTTTCTAGAATATGCGCCTATTAATATTTCGAAGGGGTGTTTCATCCCTTGAATAATTCTTTGAAATTGATTTTACTCTATTTATCAAAGGATATATCCTTAGAGAGCTTGTATACGAAATTTGAATAGAATCAGAGAGAAAGTCCTTATTTGCTTGAAAAAACACCAAGACTATAGTCTTGGTGTTTTGAAATGAATTATAAAAATATAAAAAAATGTGTTACGCTTGTCATCCCTTCAATTCGACCCTCTAGAATCCAAATCTACAATCCAAAATTGAATAAATGCTCTAGTTCTTGCATAATTCGCATTTCAAATGTCATTTTTAGGCAAATTCCATATCATATTTATTGCTATATTTGACCCTCTAATTGGGCGTTTTAAGGGATGAAAAGTATATTTTCGTATAGACTAAAGTCCTTTCAATCAGAATATAAAGAGATCAATCCAAATTACTTGATAGTTTCTAGAATATGCGCCTATAAATATTTCGAAGGGGTGTTTCATCCCTTGAATAATTCTTTAAAATTGATTTTACTCTATTTATCAAAGAATAGATCCTTAGAGAGCTTGTATACAAAATTTGAACAGAATCAGAGAGAAAGTCCTTTTTTGCTTGAAAAAACACCAAGACTATAGTCTTGGTGTTTTGAAATGAATTATAAAAATATAAAAAAATGTGTTACGCATGTCATCCCCTCAATTCGACCCTCTAGAATCCAAATCTACAATCCAAAATTGAATAAATGCTCTAGTTCTTGCATAATTTGCATTTCAAATGTCATTTTTAGGCAAATTCCATATCATATTTATTGCTATATTTGACCCTCTAATTGGGCGTTTTAAGGGATGAAAAGTATATTTTCGTATAGACTAAAGTCCTTTCAATCAGAATATGAAGAGATCAATCCAAATTACTTGATAGTTTCTAGAATATGCGCCTATTAATATTTCGAAGGGGTGTTTCATCCCTTGAATAATTCTTTGAAATTGATTTTACTCTATTTATCAAAGGATATATCCTTAGAGAGCTTGTATACGAAATTTGAATAGAATCAGAGAGAAAGTCCTTTTTTGCTTGAAAAAATACCAAGACTATAGTCTTGGTGTTTTGAAATGAATTATAAAAATATAAAGAAATGTGTTACGCATGTCATCCCCTCAATTCGACCCTCTAGAATCCAAATCTACAATCCAAAATTGAATAAATGCTCTAGTTCTTGCATAATTCGCATTTCAAATGTCATTTTTAGGCAAATTCCATATCATATTTATTGCTATATTTGACCCTCTAATTAGGCGTTTTAAGGGATGAAAAGTATATTTTCGTATAAACTAAAGTCCTTTCAATCAGAATATGAAGAGATCAATCCAAATTACTTGATAGTTCCTAGAATATGCGCCTATTAATATTTCGAAGGGGTGTTTCATCCCTTGAATAATTCTTTGAAATTGATTTTACTCTATTTATCAAAGGATATATCCTTAGAGAGCTTGTATACGAAATTTGAAAAGAATCAGAGAGGAAGTCCTTTTATGCTTGAAAAAACACCAAGACTATAGTCTTGGTGTTTTGAAATGAATTATAAAAATATAAAAAAATGTGTTACGCATGTCGTCCCCTCAATTCGACCCTCTAGAATCCAAATCTACAATCCAAAATTGAATAAATGCTCTAGTTCTTGCATAATTCGCATTTCAAATGTCATTTTTAGGCAAATTCCATATCATATTTATTGCTATATTTGACCCTCTAATTGGGCGTTTTAAGGGATGAAAAGTATATTCTCGTATAGACTAAAGTCCTTTCAATCAGAATATAAAGGAATCAATCCAAATTACTTGATAGTTTCTAGAATATGCGCCTATTAATATTTCGAAAAGGGTGTTTCATCCCTTGAATAATTCTTTAAAATTGATTTTACTCTATTTATCAAAGAATAGATCCTTAGAGAGCTTGTATACAAAATTTGAACAGAATCAGAGAGAAAGTCCTTTTTTGCTTGAAAAAACACCAAGACTATAGTCTTGGTGTTTTGAAATGAATTATAAAAATATAAAAAAATGTGTTACGCATGTCATCCCTTCAATTCGACCCTCTAGAATCCAAATCTACAATCCAAAATTGAATAAATGCTCTAGTTCTTGCATAATTCGCATTTCAAATGTCATTTTTAGGCAAATTCCATATCATATTTATTGCTATATTTGACCCTCTAATTGGGCGTTTTAAGGAATGAAAAGTATATTTTCGAAAAGACTAAAGTCCTTTCAATCAGAATATGAAGAGATCAATCCAAATTACTCGATAGTTTCTAGAATATGCGCCTATTAATATTTCGAAGGGGTGTTTCATCCCTTGAATAATTCTTTGAAATTGATTTCACTCTATTTATCAAAGGATATATCCTTAGAGAGCTTGTATACGAAATTTGAAAAGAATCAGAGAGAAAGTCCTTTTTTGCTTGAAAAAACACCAAGACTATAGTCTTGGTGTTTTGAAATGAATTATAAAAATATAAAAAAATGTGTTACGCATGTCATCCCCTCAATTCGACCCTCTAGAATCCAAATCTACAATCCAAAATTGAATAAATGCTCTAGTTCTTGCATAATTCGCATTTCAAATGTCATTTTTAGGCAAATTCCATATCATATTTATTGCTATATTTGACCCTCTAATTGGGCGTTTTAAGGGATGAAAAGTATATTTTCGTATAGACTAAAGTCCATACAATCAGAATATGAAGAGATCAATCCAATATACTTGATAGTTTCTAGAATATGCGCCTATTAATATTTTGAAGGGGTGTTTCATCCCTTGAATAATTCTTTGAAATTGATTTTACTCTATTTATCAAGGAATGGATCCTTAAAGAGCTTGTATACAAAATTTGAATAGAATCAGAGAGAAAGTCCTTTTTTGCTTGAAAAAACACCAAGACTATAGTCTTGGTGTTTTGAAATGAATTATAAAAATATAAAAAAATGTGTTACGCATGTCATCCCCTCAATTCGACCCTCTAGAATCCAAATCCACAATCCAAAATTGAATAAATGCTCTAGTTCTTGCATAATTCGCATTTCAAATGTCATTTTTAGGCAAATTCCATATCATATTTATTGCTATATTTGACCCTCTAATTGGGCGTTTTAAGGAATGAAAAGTATATTTTCGTATAGACTAAAGTCCTTTTAATCAGAATATGAAGAGATCATTCCAAATTACTTGATAGTTTCTAGAATATGCGCCTATTAATATTTCGAAGGGGTGTTTCATCCCTTGAATAATTCTTTAAAATTGATTTTACTCTATTTATCAAAGAATAGATCCTTAGAGAGCTTGTATACAAAATTTGAACAGAATCAGAGAGAAAGTCCTTTTTTGCTTGAAAAAACACCAAGACTATAGTCTTGGTGTTTTGAAATGAATTATAAAAATATAAAAAAATGTGTTACGCATGTCATCCCCTCAATTCGACCCTCTAGAATCCAAATCTACAATCCAAAATTGAATAAATGCTCTAGTTCTTGCATAATTCGCATTTCAAATGTCATTTTTAGGCAAATTCCATATCATATTTATTGCTATATTTGACCCTCTAATTGGGCGTTTTAAGGGATGAAAAGTATATTTTCGTATAGACTAAAGTCCATACAATCAGAATATGAAGAGATCAATCCAATATACTTGATAGTTTCTAGAATATGCGCCTATTAATATTTTGAAGGGGTGTTTCATCCCTTGAATAATTCTTTGAAATTGATTTTACTCTATTTATCAAGGAATGGATCCTTAAAACGCTTGTATACAAAATTTGAATAGAATCAGAGAGAAAGTCCTTTTTTGCTTGAAAAAACACCAAGACTATAGTCTTGGTGTTTTGAAATGAATTATAAAAATATAAAAAAATGTGTTACGCATGTCATCCCCTCAATTCGACCCTCTAGAATCCAAATCTACAATCCAAAATTGAATAAATGCTCTAGTTCTTGCATAATTCGCATTTCAAATGTCATTTTTAGGCAAATTCCATATCATATTTATTGCTATATTTGACCCTCTAATTGGGCGTTTTAAGGGATGAAAAGTATATTTTCGTATAGACTGAAGTCCATACAATCAGAATATGAAGAGATCAATCCAAATTACTTGATAGTTTCTAGAATATGCGCCTATTAATATTTCGAAGGGGTGTTTCATCCCTTGAATAATTCTTTAAAATTGATTTTACTCTATTTATCAAAGAATAGATCCTTAGAGAGCTTGTATACAAAATTTGAACAGAATCAGAGAGAAAGTCCTTTTTTGCTTGAAAAAACACCAAGACTATAGTCTTGGTGTTTTGAAATGAATTATAAAAATATGAAAAAATGTGTTACGCATGTCATTCCCTCAATTCGACCCTCTAGAATCCAAATCTACAATCTAAAATTGAATAAATGCTCTAGTTCTTGCATAATTCGCATTTCAAATGTCATTTTTAGGCAAATTCCATATCATATTTATTGCTATATTTGACCCTCTAATTGGGCGTTTCAAGGAATGAAAAGTATATTTTCGTATAGACTAAAGTCCTTTCAATCAGAATATGAAGAGATCAATCCAAATTACTTGATAGTTTCTAGAATATGCGCCTATTAATATTTCGAAGGGGTGTTTCATCCCTTGAATAATTCTATGAAATTGATTTTACTCTATTTATCAAAGGATATATCCTTAGAGAGCTTGTATACGGAATTGGAATGGAATCAGAGAGAAAGTCCTTTTTTGCTTGAAAAAACACCAAGACAGTCTTGGTGTTTTGAAATGAATTATAAAAATATAAAAAAATGTGTTACGCATGTCATCCCCTCAATTCGACCCTCTAAAATCCAAATCTACAATCCAAAATTGAATAAATGCTCTAGTTCTTGCATAATTTGCATTTCAAATGTCATTTTTTGGCAAATTCCATATCATTTTTATTGCTATATTTGACCCTCTAATTGGGCGTTTTAAGGGATGAAAAGTATATTTTCGTATAGACTAAAGTCCATACAATCAGAATATGAAGAGATCAATCCAATATACTTGATAGTTTCTAGAATATGCGCCTATTAATATTTCGAAGGGGTGTTTCATCCCTTGAATAATTCTTTGAAATTGATTTTACTCTATTTATCAAGGAATGGATCCTTAGAGAGCTTGTATACAAAATTTGAATAGAATCAGAGAGGAAGTCCTTTTTTGCTTGAAAAAACACCAAGACTATTATAGTCTTGGTGTTTTGAAATGAATTATAAAAATATAAAAAAATGTGTTACGCATGTCATCCCCTCAATTCGACCCTCTAGAATCCAAATCTACAATCCAAAATTGAATAAATGCTCTAGTTCTTGCATAATTCGCATTTCAAATGTCATTTTTAGGCAAATTCCATATCATATTTATTGCTATATTTGACCCTCTAATTGGGCGTTTCAAGGAATGAAAAGTATATTTTCGTATAGACTAAAGTCCTTTCAATCAGAATATGAAGAGATCATTCCAAATTACTTGATAGTTTCTAGAATATGCGCCTATTAATATTTCGAAGGGGTGTTTCATCCCTTGAATAATTCTTTAAAATTGATTTTACTCTATTTATCAAAGAATAGATCCTTAGAGAGCTTGTATACAAAATTTGAACAGAATCAGAGAGAAAGTCCTTTTTTGCTTGAAAAAACACCAAGACTATAGTCTTGGTGTTTTGAAATGAATTATAAAAATATGAAAAAATGTGTTACGCATGTCATTCCCTCAATTCGACCCTCTAGAATCCAAATCTACAATCTAAAATTGAATAAATGCTCTAGTTCTTGCATAATTCGCATTTCAAATGTCATTTTTAGGCAAATTCCATATCATATTTATTGCTATATTTGACCCTCTAATTGGGCGTTTCAAGGAATGAAAAGTATATTTTCGTATAGACTAAAGTCCTTTCAATCAGAATATGAAGAGATCAATCCAAATTACTTGATAGTTTCTAGAATATGCGCCTATTAATATTTCGAAGGGGTGTTTCATCCCTTGAATAATTCTATGAAATTGATTTTACTCTATTTATCAAAGGATATATCCTTAGAGAGCTTGTATACGGAATTGGAATGGAATCAGAGAGAAAGTCCTTTTTTGCTTGAAAAAACACCAAGACAGTCTTGGTGTTTTGAAATGAATTATAAAAATATAAAAAAATGTGTTACGCATGTCATCCCCTCAATTCGACCCTCTAAAATCCAAATCTACAATCCAAAATTGAATAAATGCTCTAGTTCTTGCATAATTTGCATTTCAAATGTCATTTTTTGGCAAATTCCATATCATTTTTATTGCTATATTTGACCCTCTAATTGGGCGTTTTAAGGGATGAAAAGTATATTTTCGTATAGACTAAAGTCCATACAATCAGAATATGAAGAGATCAATCCAATATACTTGATAGTTTCTAGAATATGCGCCTATTAATATTTCGAAGGGGTGTTTCATCCCTTGAATAATTCTTTGAAATTGATTTTACTCTATTTATCAAGGAATGGATCCTTAGAGAGCTTGTATACAAAATTTGAATAGAATCAGAGAGGAAGTCCTTTTTTGCTTGAAAAAACACCAAGACTATTATAGTCTTGGTGTTTTGAAATGAATTATAAAAATATAAAAAAATGTGTTACGCATGTCATCCCCTCAATTCGACCCTCTAGAATCCAAATCTACAATCCAAAATTGAATAAATGCTCTAGTTCTTGCATAATTCGCATTTCAAATGTCATTTTTAGGCAAATTCCATATCATATTTATTGCTATATTTGACCCTCTAATTGGGCGTTTCAAGGAATGAAAAGTATATTTTCGTATAGACTAAAGTCCTTTCAATCAGAATATGAAGAGATCATTCCAAATTACTTGATAGTTTCTAGAATATGCGCCTATTAATATTTCGAAGGGGTGTTTCATCCCTTGAATAATTCTTTAAAATTGATTTTACTCTATTTATCAAAGAATAGATCCTTAGAGAGCTTGTATACAAAATTTGAACAGAATCAGAGAGAAAGTCCTTTTTTGCTTGAAAAAACACCAAGACTATAGTCTTGGTGTTTTGAAATGAATTATAAAAATATGAAAAAATGTGTTACGCATGTCATTCCCTCAATTCGACCCTCTAGAATCCAAATCTACAATCTAAAATTGAATAAATGCTCTAGTTCTTGCATAATTCGCATTTCAAATGTCATTTTTAGGCAAATTCCATATCATATTTATTGCTATATTTGACCCTCTAATTGGGCGTTTCAAGGAATGAAAAGTATATTTTCGTATAGACTAAAGTCCTTTCAATCAGAATATGAAGAGATCAATCCAAATTACTTGATAGTTTCTAGAATATGCGCCTATTAATATTTCGAAGGGGTGTTTCATCCCTTGAATAATTCTATGAAATTGATTTTACTCTATTTATCAAAGGATATATCCTTAGAGAGCTTGTATACGGAATTGGAATGGAATCAGAGAGAAAGTCCTTTTTTGCTTGAAAAAACACCAAGACAGTCTTGGTGTTTTGAAATGAATTATAAAAATATAAAAAAATGTGTTACGCATGTCATCCCCTCAATTCGACCCTCTAAAATCCAAATCTACAATCCAAAATTGAATAAATGCTCTAGTTCTTGCATAATTTGCATTTCAAATGTCATTTTTTGGCAAATTCCATATCATTTTTATTGCTATATTTGACCCTCTAATTGGGCGTTTTAAGGGATGAAAAGTATATTTTCGTATAGACTAAAGTCCATACAATCAGAATATGAAGAGATCAATCCAATATACTTGATAGTTTCTAGAATATGCGCCTATTAATATTTCGAAGGGGTGTTTCATCCCTTGAATAATTCTTTGAAATTGATTTTACTCTATTTATCAAGGAATGGATCCTTAGAGAGCTTGTATACAAAATTTGAATAGAATCAGAGAGGAAGTCCTTTTTTGCTTGAAAAAACACCAAGACTATTATAGTCTTGGTGTTTTGAAATGAATTATAAAAATATAAAAAAATGTGTTACGCATGTCATCCCCTCAATTCGACCCTCTAGAATCCAAATCTACAATCCAAAATTGAATAAATGCTCTAGTTCTTGCATAATTCGCATTTCAAATGTCATTTTTAGGCAAATTCCATATCATATTTATTGCTATATTTGACCCTCTAATTGGGCGTTTCAAGGAATGAAAAGTATATTTTCGTATAGACTAAAGTCCTTTCAATCAGAATATGAAGAGATCATTCCAAATTACTTGATAGTTTCTAGAATATGCGCCTATTAATATTTCGAAGGGGTGTTTCATCCCTTGAATAATTCTATGAAATTGATTTTACTCTATTTATCAAAGGATATATCCTCAGAGAGCTTGTATACGAAATTTGAATAGAATCAGAGAGAAAGTCCTTTTTTGCTTGAAAAAAACACCAAGACTATAGTCTTGGTGTTTTGAAATGAATTATAAAAATATAAAAAAATGTGTTACGCATGTCATCCCCTCAATTCGACCCTCTAGAATCCAAATCTACAATCCAAAATTGAATAAATGCTCTAGTTCTTGCATAATTCGCATTTCAAATGTCATTTTTAGGCAAATTCCATATCATATTTATTGCTATATTTGATCCTCTAATTGGGCGTTTTAAGGCATGAAAAGTATATTTTCGTATAGACTAAAGTCCTTTCAATCAGAATATGAAGAGATCGATCCAAATTACTTGATAGTTTCTAGAATATGCGCCTATTAATATTTCGAAGGGGTGTTTCATCCCTTGAATAATTCTTTGAAATTGATTTTACTCTATTTATCAAAGGATATATCCTTAGAGAGCTTGTATACAAAATTTGAATAGAATCAGAGAGAAAGTCCTTTTTTGCTTGAAAAACACCAAGACTATAGTCTTGGTGTTTTGAAATGAATTATAAAAATATAAAAAAATGTGTTACGCATGTCATCCCCTCAATTCGACCCTCTAGAATCCAAATCTACAATCCAAAATTGAATAAATGCTCTAGTTCTTGCATAATTCGCATTTCAAATGTCATTTTTATGCAAATTCCATATCATATTCATTGCTATATTTGACCCTCTAATTGGGCGTTTTAAGGGATGAAAAGTATATTTTCGTATAGACTGAAGTCCATACAATCAGAATATGAAGAGATCAATCCAAATTACTTGATAGTTTCTAGAATATGCGCCTATTAATATTTCGAAGGGGTGTTTCATCCCTTGAATAATTCTTTAAAATTGATTTTACTCTATTTATCAAGGAATAGATCCTTAGAGAGCTTGTATACAAAATTTGAACAGAATCAGAGAGAAAGTCCTTTTTTGCTTGGAAAAACACCAAGACTATAGTCTTGGTGTTTTGAAATGAATTATAAAAATATAAAAAAATGTGTTACGCATGTCATCCCCTCAATTCGCCCCTCTAAAATCCAAATCTACAATCCAAAATTGAATAAATGCTCTAGTTCTTGCATAATTCGCATTTCAAATGTCATTTTTAGGCAAATTCCATATCATATTTATTGCTATATTTGACCCTCTAATTGGGCGTTTTAAAGGATGAAAAGTATATTTTCGTATAGACTAAAGTCCATACAATCAGAATATGAAGGGATCAATCCAAATTACTTGATAGTTTCCAGAATATGCGCCTATTAATATTTCGAAGGGGTGTTTCATCCCTTGAATAATTCTTTAAAATTGATTTTACTCTATTTATCAAAGAATAGATCCTTAGAGAGCTTGTATACAAAATTTGAACAGAATCAGAGAGAAAGTCCTTCTTTGCTTGAAAAAACACCAAGACTATAGTCTTGGTGTTTTGAAATGAATTATAAAAATATAAAAAAATGTGTTACGCATGTCATCCCCTCAATTCGACCCTCTAGAATCCAAATCTACAATCCAAAATTGAATAAATGCTCTAGTTCTTGCATAATTCGCATTTCAATTGTCATTTTTAGGCAAATTCCATATCATATTTATTGCTATATTTGACCCTCTAATTGGGCGTTTTGAAGGATGAAAAGTATATTTTCGTATAGACTAAAGTCCATACAATCAGAATATGAAGGGATCAATCCAAATTACTTGATAGTTTCTAGAATATGCGCCTATTAATATTTCGAAGGGGTGTTTCATCCCTTGAATAATTCTTTAAAATTGATTTTACTCTATTTATCAAAGAATAGATCCTTAGAGAGCTTGTATACAAAATTTGAACAGAATCAGAGAGAAAGTCCTTTTTTGCTTGAAAAAACACCAAGACTATAGTCTTGGTGTTTTGAAATGAATTATAAAAATATAAAAAAATGTGTTACGCATGTCATCCCCTCAATTCGACCCTCTAGAATCCAAATCTACGATCCAAAATTGAATAAATGCTCTAGTTCTTGCATAATTCGCATTTCAAATGTCATTTTTAGGCAAATTCCATATCATATTTATTGCTATATTTGACCCTCTAATTGGGCGTTTAAAGGGATGAAAAGTATATTTTAGTATAGACTAAAGTCCTTTCAATCAGAATATGAAGAGATCAATCCAAATTACTTGATAGTTTCTAGAATATGCGCCTATTAATATTTCGAAGGGGTGTTTCATCCCTTGAATAATTCTTTAAAATTGATTTTACTCTATTTATCAAAGAATAGATCCTTAGAGAGCTTGTATACAAAATTTGAACAGAATCAGAGAGAAAGTCCTTTTTTGCTTGAAAAAACACCAAGACTATAGTCTTGGTGTTTTGAAATGAATTATAAAAATATAAAAAAATGTGTTACGCATGTCATCCCCTCAATTCGACCCTCTAGAATCCAAATCTACAATCCAAAATTGAATAAATGCTCTAGTTCTTGCATAATTCGCATTTCAAATGTCATTTTTAGGCAAATTCCATATCATATTTATTGCTATATTTGACCCTCTAATTGGGCGTTTTACGGAATGAAAAGTATATTTTCGTATAGACTAAAGTCCTTTCAATCAGAATATGAGGAGATCAATCCAAATTACTTGATAGTTTCTAGAATATGCGCCTATTAATATTTCGAAGGGGTGTCTCATCCCTTGAATAATTCTTTGAAATTGATTTTACTCTATTTATCAAAGGATATATCCTTAAAGAGCTTGTATACGAAATTTGAATAGAATCAGAGAGAAAGTCCTTTTTTGCTTGAAAAAACACCAAGACTATAGTCTTGGTGTTTTGAAATGAATTATAAAAATATAAAAAAATGTGTTACGCATGTCATCCCCTCAATTCGACCCTCTAGAATCCAAATCTACAATCCTTAATTGAATAAATGCCCTAGTTCTTGCATAATTCGCATTTCAAATGTCATTTTGAGGCAAATTCCATATCATATTTATTGCTATATTTGACCCTCTAATTGGGCGTTTTAAGGGATGAAAAGTATATTTTCGTATAGACTAAAGTCCATACAATCAGAATATGAAGGGATCAATCCAAATTACTTGATAGTTTCTAGAATATGCGCCTATTAATATTTCGAAGGGGTGTTTCATCCCTTGAATAATTCTTTAAAATTGATTTTACTCTATTTATCAAAGAATAGATCCTTAGAGAGCTTGTATACAAAATTTGAACAGAATCAGAGAGAAAGTCCTTTTTTGCTTGAAAAAACACCAAGACTATAGTCTTGGTGTTTTGAAATGAATTATAAAAATATAAAAAAATGTGTTACGCATGTCATCCCCTCAATTCGACCCTCTAGAATCCAAATCTACAATCCAAAATTGAATAAATGCTCTAGTTCTTGCATAATTCGCATTTCAAATGTCATTTTTAGGCAAATTCCATATCATATTTATTGCTATATTTGACCCTCTAATTGGGCGTTTTAAGGGATGAAAAGTATATTTTAGTATAGACTATAGTACTTTCAATCAGAATATGAAGAGATCAATCCAAATTACTTGATAGTTTCTAGAATATGCGCCTATTAATATTTCGAAGGGGTGTTTCAACCCCTTGAATAATTCTTTGAAATTGATTTTACTCTATTTATCAAAGGATATATCCTTAGAGAGCTTGTATACGAAATTTAAATAGAATCAGAGAGAAAGTCCTTTTTTGCTTGAAAAAACACCAAGACTATAGTCTTGGTGTTTTGAAATGAATTATAAAAATATAAAAAAATGATTTACGCATGTCATCCCCTCAATTCGACCCTCTAGAATCCAAATCTACAATCCAAAATTGAATATATGCTCTAGTTCTTGCATAATTCGCATTTCAAATGTCATTTTTAGGCAAATTCCATATCATATTTATTGCTATATTTGACCCTCTAATTGGGCGTTTTGAAGGATGAAAAGTATATTTTCGTATAGACTAAAGTCCTTTCAATCAGAATATAAAGAGATCAATCTAAATTACTTGATAGTTTCTAGAATATGCGCCTATTAATATTTCGAAGGGGTGTTTCATCCCTTGAATAATTCTTTAAAATTGATTTTACTCTATTTATCAAAGAATAGATCCTTAGAGAGCTTGTATACAAAATTTGAACAGAATCAGAGAGAAAGTCCTCTTTTGCTTGAAAAAACACCAAGACTATAGTCTTGGTGTTTTGAAATGAATTATAAAAATATAAAAAAATGTGTTACGCATGTCATCCCCTCAATTCGACCCTCTAGAATCCAAATCTACAATCCAAAATTGAATAAATGCTCTAGTTCTTGCATAATTCGCATTTCAAATGTCATTTTTAGGCAAATTCCATATCATATTTATTGCTATATTTGACCCTCTAATTGGGCATTTTTAGGGATGAAAAGTATATTTTCGTATAGACTAAAGTCCTTTCAATCAGAATATAAAGAGATCAATCCAAATTACTTGATAGTTTCTAGAATATGCGCCTATTAATATTTCGAAGGGGTGTTTCATCCCTTGAATAATTCTTTAAAATTGATTTTACTCTATTTATCAAAGAATAGATCCTTAGAGAGCTTGTATACAAAATTTGAACAGAATCAGAGAGAAAGTCCTTTTTTGCTTGAAAAAACACCAAGACTATAGTCTTGGTGTTTTGAAATGAATTATAAAAATATAAAAAAATGATTTACGCATGTCATCCCCTCAATTCGACCCTCTAGAATCCAAATCTACAATCCAAAATTGAATAAATGCTCTAGTTCTTGCATAATTCGCATTTCAAATGTCATTTTTAGGCAAATTCCATATCATATTTATTGCTATATTTGACCCTCTAATTGGGCGTTTTAAGGGATGAAAAGTATATTTTCGTATAAACTAAAGTCCTTTCAATCAGAATATAAAGAGATCAATCCAAATTACTTGATAGTTTCTAGAATATGCGCCTATTAATATTTCGAAAGGGTGTTTCATCCCTTGAATAATTCTTTGAAATTGATTTTACTCTATTTATCAAAGAATAGATCCTTAGAGAGCTTGTATACATAATTTGAATAGAATCAGAGAGAAAGTCCTTTTTTGCTTGGAAAAACACCAAGACTATAGTCTTGGTGTTTTGAAATGAATTATAAAGATATAAAAAAATGTGTTACGCATGTCATCCCCTCAATTCGACCCTCTAGAATCCAAATCTACAATCCAAAATTGAATAAATGCTCTAGTTCTTGCATAATTCGCATTTCAAATGTCATTTTTAGGCAAATTCCATATCATATTTATTGCTATATTTGACCCTCTAATTGGGCGTTTTAAGGAATGAAAAGTATACTTTCGAAAAGACTAAAGTCCTTTCAATCAGAATATGAAGAGATCAATCCAAATTACTTGATAGTTTCTAGAATATGCGCTTATTAATATTTCGAAGGGGTGTTTCATCCCTTGAATAATTCTTTAAAATTGATTTTACTCTATTTATTAAAGGATATATCCTTAGAGAGCTTGTATACGAAATTTGAATAGAATCAGAGAGAAAGTCCTTTTTTGCTTGAAAAAACACCAAGACTATAGTCTTGGTGTTTTGAAATGAATTATAAAAATATAAAAAAATGTGTTACGCATGTCATCCCCTCAATTCGACCCTCTAGAATCCAAATCTACAATCCAAAATTGAATAAATGCTCTAGTTCTTGCATAATTCGCATTTCAAATGTCATTTTTAGGCAAATTCCATATCATATTTATTGCTATATTTGACCCTCTAATTGGGCGTTTTAAGGGATGAAAAGTATATTTTCGTATAGACTAAAGTCCATACAATCAGAATATGAAGGGATCAATCCAAATTACTTGATAGTTTCTAGAATATGCGCCTATTAATATTTCGAAGGGGTGTTTCATCCCTTGAATAATTCTTTAAAATTGATTTCACTCTATTTATCAAAGAATAGATCCTTAGAGAGCTTGTATACAAAATTTGAACAGAATCAGAGAGAAAGTCCTTTTTTGCTTGAAAAAACACCAAGACTATAGTCTTGGTGTTTTGAAATGAATTATAAAAATATAAAAAAATGTGTTACGCATGTCATCCCCTCAATTCGACCCTCTAGAATCCAAATCTACAATCCAAAATTGAATAAATGCTCTAGTTCTTGCATAATTCGCATTTCAAATGTCATTTTTAGGCAAATTCCATATCATATTTATTGCTATATTTGACCCTCTAATTGGGCGTTTAAGGGATGAAAAGTATATTTTAGTATAGACTATAGTACTTTCAATCAGAATATGAAGAGATCAATCCAAATTACTTGATAGTTTCTAGAATATGCGCCTATTAATATTTCGAAGGGGTGTTCCATCCCTTGAATAATTCTTTGAAATTGATTTTACTCCATTTATCAAAGGATATATCCTTAGAGAGCTTGTATACAAAATTTGAATAGAATCAGAGAGAAAGTCCTTTTTTGCTTGAAAAAACACCAAGACTATAGTCTTGGTGTTTTGAAATGAATTATAAAAATATAAAAAAATGTGTTACGCATGTCATCCCCTCAATTCGACCCTCTAGAATCCAAATCTACAATCCAAAATTGAATAAATGCTCTAGTTCTTGCATAATTCGCATTTCAAATGTCATTTTTAGGCAAATTCCATATCATATTTATTGCTATATTTGACCCTCTAATTGGGCGTTTTAAGGGATGAAAAGTATATTTTCGTATAGACTAAAGTCCTTTCAATCAGAATATGAAGAGATCAATCCAAATTACTTGATAGTTTCTAGAATATGCGCCTATTAATATTTCGAAGGGGTGTTTCATCCCTTGAATAATTCTTTGAAATTGATTTTACTCCATTTATCAAAGGATATATCCTTAGAGAGCTTGTATACAAAATTTGGATAGAATCAGAGAGAAAGTCCTTTTTTGCTTGAAAAAACACCAAGACTATAGTCTTGGTGTTTTGAAATGAATTATAAAAATATAAAAAAATGTGTTACGCATGTCATCCCCTCAATTCGACCCTCTAGAATCCAAATCTACAATCCAAAATTGAATAAATGCTCTAGTTCTTGCATAATTCGCATTTCAAATGTCATTTTTAGGCAAATTCCATATCATATTTATTGCTATATTTGACCCTCTAATTGGGCGTTTTAAGGGATGAAAAGTATATTTTCGTATAGACTAAAGTCCTTTCAATCAGAATATGAAGAGATCAATCCAAATTACTTGATAGTTTCTAGAATATGCGCCTATTAATATTTCGAAGGGGTGTTTCATCCCTTGAATAATTCTTTGAAATTGATTTTACTCCATTTATCAAAGGATATATCCTTAGAGAGCTTGTATACAAAATTTGGATAGAATCAGAGAGAAAGTCCTTTTTTGCTTGAAAAAACACCAAGACTATAGTCTTGGTGTTTTGAAATGAATTATAAAAATATAAAAAAATGTGTTACGCATGTCATCCCCTCAATTCGACCCTCTAGAATCCAAATCTACAATCCAAAATTGAATAAATGCTCTAGTTCTTGCATAATTCGCATTTCAAATGTCATTTTTAGGCAAATTCCATATCATATTTATTGCTATATTTGACCCTCTAATTGAGCGTTTTAAGGGATGAAAAGTATATTTTCGTATAGACTAAAGTCCTTTCAATCAGAATATGGAGAGATCAATCCAAATTACTTGATAGTTTCTAGAATATGCGCCTATTAATATTTCGAAGGGGTGTTTCATCCCTTGAATAATTTTTTTAAATTGATTTTACGCTATTTATCAAAGAATAGATCCTTAGAGAGCTTGTATACAAAATTTGAACAGAATCAGAGAGAAAGTCCTTTTTTGCTTGAAAAAACACCAAGACTATAGTCTTGGTGTTTTGAAATGAATTATAAAAATATAAAAAAATGTGTTACGCATGTCATCCCCTCAATTCGACCCTCTAGAATCCAAATCTACAATCCAAAATTGAATAAATGCTCTAGTTCTTGCATAATTCGCATTTCAAATGTCATTTTTAGGCAAATTCCATATCATATTTATTGCTATATTTGACCCTCTAATTGGGCGTTTTAAGGGATGAAAAGTATATTTTCGTATAGACTAAAGTCCATACAATCAGAATATGACGAGATCAATCCAAATTACTTGATAGTTTCTAGAATATGCGCCTATTAATATTTCGAAGGGGTGTTCCATCCCTTGAATAATTCTTTGAAATTGATTTTACTCCATTTATCAAAGGATATATCCTTAGAGAGCTTGTATACAAAATTTGAATAGAATCAGAGAGAAAGTCCTTTTTTGCTTGAAAAAACACCAAGACTATAGTCTTGGTGTTTTGAAATGAATTATAAAAATATAAAAAAATGTGTTACGCATGTCATCCCCTCAATTCGACCCTCTAGAATCCAAATCTACAATCCAAAATTGAATAAATGCTCTAGTTCTTGCATAATTCGCATTTCAAATGTCATTTTTAGGCAAATTCCATATCATATTTATTGCTATATTTGACCCTCTAATTGGGCGTTTTAAGGGATGAAAAGTATATTTTCGTATAGACTAAAATCCTTTCAATCAGAATATGAAGAGATCAATCCAAATTACTCGATAGTTTCTAGAATATGCGCCTATTAATATTTCGAAGGGGTGTTTCATCCCTTGAATAATTCTTTAAAATTGATTTAACTCTATTTATCAAAGGATATATCCTTAGAGAGCTTGTATACGAAATTTGAACAGAATCAGAGAGAAAGTCCTTTTTTGCTTGAAAAAACACCAAGACTATAGTCTTGCTTGAAAAAACACCAAGACTATAGTCTTGGTGTTTTGAAATGAATTATGAAAATATAAAAAAATGTGTTACGCATGTCATCCCCTCAATTCGACCCTCTAGAATCCAAATCTACAATCCAAAATTGAATAAATGCTCTAGTTCTTGCATAATCCGCATTTTAAATGTCATTTTTACGCAAATTCCATATCATATTTATTGCTATATTTGACCCTCTAATTGGGCGTTTTAAGAGATGAAAAGTATATTTTCGTATAGACTAAGGTCCATACAATCAGAATATCAAGAGATCAATCCAAATTACTTGATAGTTTCTAGAATATGCGCCTATTAATATTTCGAAGGGGTGTTTCATCCCTTGAATAATTTTTAAAAATTGATTTTACTCTATTTATCAGGGAATAGATCCTTAGAGAGCTTGTATACGAAATTCGAACAGAATCAGAGAGAAAGTCCTTTTTTGCTTGAACTATAGTCCACAGTTTTAGAATGAATAATAAAATTTTGAAAAAATGTGTTAGGCATGTCATATCTTTAATTTGACCCTCTAGAATCCGAATCTTTAATCCAAATTTGAATTAAAGCTCTAGTTCTTGCATAATTCGCATTTTAAATGTCATTTTTGGGCTAATTTCCTGTCAATTTTATTGATTCAGTATCCTATGGCTGATCATTCTGAATTTATGCGAAAAATTTAAAAAAAGTTCCAAGTAAAGTGCACTTCCTGTCTAGCAGATCGCAATCATAATGCAAGATGTACAATAAGATGTTATAGAAGTTCTATATACGAAATTTCAATATGCCGTGGCGGATCATTCTATATGTACGCAAAAAATTCAAAAAAAGTTTCAAGTAAAGTGCACTTCTGGCTTGACCGATTCATACAAAAATAGCAGATGACTATTTTGATACAACATCAAGTTCAAATATTGAATTTCAACTTTCTACAGTTAATCATTCATTTTGGATTTGTTAGAAAAGTTCGAAAAAAGTTTCAAGTAAAGTGCACTTCTGGTACAGACGATTGGAACCATAATGCGAGGTGCACAACTAGACCCTATACCAGTCTTAAATACAAAATTTCAACATCATACGTTCAACCAGTTTTGAGCCTTGCGAGAATAAATCTTAACGTGCTTTATAGACTTTGAAAAAGCTTTCGATAGAGTTAATAGAGAACTGTTATGGGAAATATTAAAAAGGAGAAACATAGGACAGGAGCTACTAGAAGTAATCCAAAGTATATATAAAGATAACATAAACTATGTACGAACCGCTTACTTATTATCAGAAGAATTCAAAGCAGGTGGAGGATTAAGACAAGGAGGAACTTAAGTCCTTCATTGTTCATACTATACATGGATGAAATTAACATTGAAGCAAACAGAAGAAACTGCCATAGAATAATCAAATTTAAAACAAATAAAAATAGCAGAGTGCATTTTTGCAGACGACATGATAATCTTTGCGAATACAGAGTAAAATCTGCAAGAGAATTTGGGGATTTGGAATGAAGAACTATTGAGAGCAAATATAAAAATAAATGCCAACAAAACAAAGGTAATAATAATAGCCATAGAAGAAAAACAATTGAAAATAAAAATAGATTATAAAAATGTACAACAAGTCCAAAGCTTTGGATATCTAGCAAGTATAATCTAAAATAAAGACGAGTACGAAGATAAAATAAATAGCAGAATACACGCAACAGTAGGAACTTACCATTGAATTAGCAAGGCACTATTAAAGCACAAAACAGTGAACAAGAGAACGAAGCTGACCATCTATAAAATAATAATAATACCAAAGCTGCTGTACGGTGTAAGAGTCAGTAAATTCACAGTTTGCTGAACTCTTAAGAAATTGAATGAATTTGCTGACTCTTACAACAGTTCAGAAACCTGGGTACTAAATAATAGACAACAAAGTAAAATCACAGCGGTAGAAATAAAATGTCTTAGAGCTATAGAGGGGGTAACAAAACTGGACAAAATTAGAAATGAAAAGATTAGAGAGAGATTGGAAGTCCTAAAGAAGATAGAGCAGAAACAATTAGAGTGGTATGGACATCTGATTCGACTCTAGGATAAAAGAAAAGTAAAAGAAATATGGAAATCAAGAACAACAGGGAAAATAAACCGCGGCGGGCTACGGAAAACATGGGACGATGTAATACAAGAAATAACAACAAAAAAGTACTTATTTATCTTGGACACAGAAACTGTCAAAAATTTAACTGCGTCAATTTTTTGCTTTTATTGCCAAACAGCAAATATTTTAAGTGAATGAAAGACAGAGTGCAGTTGAATTTCCATTTTAAATATACAGTTTGAAATCACATTTACTTAACATAACAGAGAATTTCTGGTTTTTTTGTTCAGACGAAGTGCATGAAAGCAGTTACGTAAATATTTAATTTGTAGTGTGTAAATATTATGCGGGAGAATTGGGATTATTTATGGTTTCAGAACTCTGAGAAATCATTTTTGAATTTTCTCGTCAGGCAGAATACAGTTGGAACACATTTTTATAGCACGACCTATAATATAATGGGGGAAGTATTGTAATCATGATTTTTGACAGTTCGAGATGTTGATTAATCTTCACGTTCCAGACTTTACTGAACCCGAAAAACATAATTTTAGAAAAATTCGGACTGTCTGAAAGCACGATAACTTGAGAACGCGTACGAATTTGCGACTGAATTTTTATATTTGAATTTTCCATCAAAAAGCTAGGTTCAAGTTGGTAGATGAGCTTCTTTTCAACCAGTGGTACCCAAACTTTTCTGGTGGAACTTTCTAGTTTTTTGCATTTATTTTATTCATCATAAAATATGAAATAACTAATAGTTTCTGACATTTTGCCTTTCAATCTCTGCTGTACATTTAAATCATAACAATGATCTAGTCCTGAATATGTTGTATATATAACGTATATTCAAATAAAAATAATCTACGGCACACTCTAAATCGAGAGTATCAAAACTAAAATTAGTAAATCGTTTTATTTTCGTTCAATAAAAATATACATCGCGGATCACATAAACATGAGCTATGATCCCGTAATAAAAATTAAAAATAATTATATTATCAGTTAATTCACACACATAGATATATTATTAGTAAAGAGGATTTGTGGAAATGGGTCAAAAAATATAAGCTGTTTTTAATATACAACAGATGGCGTCGAAAGAAATTGACAGAAATAAAATAACACGTCGCTTTGGAAATGTTTATACTGCGTTTGAGGCGTAGCGCCGATGATGCCACGTGAAGTTAATGCATCTGTTAACTTAAATATTCGAAACTTTTTCACATTCTGTAAAGGAAAAAGTATGGAGACATTATTTCCTGGCCGTTTTTCCTCAGTATTATTAATATGAATAATGAATTTCATTTTACCGTCCGATTGGAGTTTCTGTGCTAAGTCCTTTCAGCGCAATTGTACGACACGCACTGTAAGTCCGATTGTTTTTTCCAAGTATCAAAAATTCGGATCAGTAGAAAATATTTTCATATATTAAATATCATTTACTTGATTTCTATGAATTTATAAACATAATTCTTGGAATCGTAATGTCTTTGAAGTATAGTTTTGAATTGCTTCAAATACCGCATACCTACGCGTTCAATTTTGAATTTGAAATAAGATTAGCATTAAATTGTGTAAACAAAATGTAAGAGAGGCCATTTAGAAATCAAATATTATGCGGAAAGTATAACCGCTATAACTTAAAATAGTTATTCTAAATTTATAAAATTAGAAAATGAGATTGACTTCCATTTGAAATATTTGTCATTATGGAATGTCATATGATTATTCACTCAATAAAATCTGGAATACGTACTTGACTACAAAATTATCAATAAAAATATTTAAACTTAATCAAATTTGAAGCAAGGTAAAATATTTTTATAAATTTCATATTTTGATTGTTCTGATTGGATGTATGCCACACATGCAAAGTAGTATTTGGCCCGGTGCCACAGATTATTTTGACAGGGTCCCTCCGCGGGTTGGGGAAAAGAGAGTCATAGAAACAGCGGCGGTACATGAAGAAACAAAAATAGAGAAATCATTTAAACTCGACGTGCCTATTTTCCAGTAGCGTTCTAAATTACTGCTGCCTTTTTCCATTCGTGTGGAGTTTCTGTGCTAAGTCCGTTTATCGCAAGTGTACGACACGATTGTTTTCAAGTACAAAAAAGGTCTTAGAACATATAATTTGTTAGGAAAGCTCCTTAATTACGTACCGTCACTGCTTTAAGACCAAATGGACGCTCAGTTCAACTTCACAGCATCTATATTGAGCACCGCGACGCTGGCAGTATGCGTTTTACACTCGCTACTCGAAGGTGTCCACCGCATCCTTCTTTACGTTTAATGCCGCGTTCTAGTGACAAATTGTGTTAGTGCCAAAATGTGATAATAATTCAAAATGAGTAAAACTCCTGAAAAACGACCTCCTCGTGGGGAATTCAATCGGACGCACAGTCTGCGACTTCCTACTCCACCACCGGATCCCAATAATCCAACAGAAGTCGCTATTGAACTTACTGAAAAAGAAAATGAGTTTCTGGAGTATTTAAATTCTTTGCCAGTTCCTGGAAAGACGCAACAGAAAGCAAGTCTGCAAAGATCTGGATCGATTTTTGCGCCCGCTATGGCCACTGAAGACGCCTTTGATCATTTGGATAAGCTTTATAAGCTCATGGAACAGTTGTTGAATTTAAGGGAACAAAATGCTAAACTACAGCGAAGAGTGCGCGACTTGGAGCACTTGAGGAATCTGCAAAATTTGGATCAACAGGTTATACTTTTTATAGTTAAAAAATGTGAAATTAAAATTATTCGAATAAATTTCAATTATTCCCTAATCAATTCAAATTGTTCATATTGATTTATTCTTTGTTTAGTTTATTTATTTATAAAACACTGGCATAATTATTCTCCAGAAATGTATCATAATAATATAATAGGTGACAACTCGTGTCCTCCAAGGAGAAGAAGATGAAATTCCGGATCTAGACGACGATTCTGTAATAGCAGAAGCCCTTTTGGACAACATGTTCAACAAACGAAACACCAAATACAAACCACCAACACAATTCAGATTCCGTCAATCAATTCTCCGTCCTCAAAGAGACCGAAGTCTGTCAATGGCTACGGATGGCTCCGTGGATCCCCTCCCTTTGACTTTACCTCGGAATGCAAGTGGCAAGTCCCTCCCTGAAAGAGGAATACTAAGAAAACCTTCCAAAGTGTCAAAATGGACAAAAGTAAAAGCTGCTTTCAAATGGGAGAAAGCTTCCCCAACAGTTTCTGGAGCAAAAAGTCAAGATAGTGGTATCGGGGGAATGATGCCAGTAAACAATGAAATTGCGAGGTACCTAAGGGTACCTTCTACTTGTGATAACCCTACCGAGACAGGCGCAAGTCCGGCCGATTCAGTTTTAAGTGGGTCTTGGGGACTGCAAGGATTGTCAACTCCTGGAACTCTCTCACCGGCGTCTTCAACGGACGATTTGAATGCTTCAGCTGTTTCAGGTATTTTATGTTGTGATAGCGTAAATATTTGTTCAAGAAGTAAATACTTTTCAAATAAACAAGAATTTTATTCTCACATTAACAAAAGTAAAATAAAAACTTCTATTTATAATTGAGTATACTAGAACAATTTTTCATTTCTTTCAATGATTAGCGACTCTACATCTAAAGTTTCGCAACGAGATGGCGAGATTGCTTATGTAAAAATTTTTCAAGTGACAGTTGTCATTGTCAAAGTGACAGCTGCCAATGCGAAAGTGACAGCTGTCATTCTCTGAGTGATATAACGTCGAACGCTATTTTTATTGCATATTATCAACAGATTACTTTACTACTTTATAAAGTACGTTTATATGAGGTCATTAACCCAGAAGTACACATTTGATCCAACTCCAAATATCAAATTTCTGCTTCCGCATTTAGAATTACTCGTTATGCTTTAAATAATTTCTGTTGAACCTTTCAGAAATCCATATTTCTTAATTTTATAGTTGTAGATGCTTCTTCTGACAACAAATCTATATATTAATACGTCAAAATCAAACTTTCGACATCGTTTTGACCCCTTTTTAAGTATATTGCATGCACGGAGGAATGTGAGATTTGGCATACTCCAAATTTATATAGAGAAAAAGTGCAGAAAGCTAAAAGTATAGACGCACACACGAAGGCATGTGAGGTATGACAATCTTAAAGTCTATCTGGAGAAGGAGTGCAGACTGCTGAAATTATATACAGCTGTCTCATTTTGATTTTTGTGAACAAAACTTTGTAACGCGTATGAAGGAATGTGAGATTTGTGGGGAAGAAATGCTGGGTGCTAAAATTATATACTGGTGCTCAATTCCAATTTTACGTATAGAGAAAACTTTGTACCGTGCGCATGAAGGAATGTGAGACTTGATATACTTGAAATGGAGAGGGAGTGCAGATAGATTTAACTACATTCAATTCTAATTTTTTTTCTGCTGGAATATATCGAAAAATATGCACCGAATGAGAAAATAACTAAAGAAAAAAACGTAATGATTTCTTTCCCCTTCCGAGGGCTGGGGGAAGAAAGTCACTCCAAAATCTTGGATGGGAACCACTATTTTTAATTTTAGATTCAGATGGAGCGCCGAATACCAAGTAAATTTTACTTGGAATCTCTAAAAATCACGGCTTTGTGAATGAATGTATTTTTTGAAATTAACGGAAAAAATATAAAATAATTGACTGCAACACTGGAAAAACCGTTGAAATCAATAGAAATAAGAGAAATGATTGCCCAAAAAAAAAAAACCAAGAAAACCCACAGTTAATTTTGAAATCAATGGAAAAGAAAAAACAAACCGCGGACAGTTATGATATGTTCTGAAACTTTTTCAATATATTTGGGAATTATTTTACAAGTATTAAAGAGAATATAAAATGTAAAAGCAATGTTTTCTTGTTATTTTACGGACAAGTTCTGCCAAAACAATCAAAAATAAAGAAAGTAAAATAAACGAATGTGCATCATCTGATTCTAACATAAACATTCAAATTCATGCTGCTAAAATAACAAACATAATAATTCTTCTCTCTTGAATTTTATTTAATAAATAATATTTTACCACGTGGTCCCTAGGTCAAAAACGAGCCAAATGCGTAACAGAAGACATGAAAATTACTGCGTCAAATTTCCAAATAAAATTAATTCTGTTTACCTAATTACGAGGAAGCCGATTGTTCAAGGTTGGGAAAGTTTCAAATACTAACAATTAAATTTGAAGACAAAAATAAATATTACTAATATAAAACAAGCTATAAAATTAATAAACTAGAAAACATTAAACGTGTTAAGAAATAATATTAAATAATAAATAATTATTTACTAAACGATCTCAAGATAATGTCTGAAGTGAAAAAAATATATGTGTTAAATCAACAAAAGAATGACGTTATCTGAAATTTTCATAAATAAATCACTAGCAGGATGTATGAAAATATAATTTTTAATGAGTATATGAAAGTATATTTAGTCTAAATTATTTGAGCAGCATAATTTTCATAGCAATTCTTATTATATGATTTGAAAATTTAGATTGCACTGCAAAATAAGCCATTTTGTGATAAGCTACCGATTATCAAAGGAAGGAAGAGAAGCGGAAACATTCTTGTCAAGATGCTCGAGAAATATGCTCAGTCAAGCATGTGACGTTCATCGATTTAGAATATTTTGAGAAAAATAAGGTCCGTTGACACTGGCGCATACTTCTACAAGTGAAAGAAATAGAGCAGTTAACGAATATTGGAAAGCCAACGCCGGTAAAAATAGAACTTGTAAGCAAAACACACAAATCGACGTCCGACATGCAGCAAGCAACACTGAAGAAATATACCACTTGTATACTCAATGAAGAACGCCAAGACGCAAGCACCTGGCGCTGTTGACACTATTTATGTATTTCCGCAAACAATGACATCAATTGTGGTCCAAATTAATCAACAAATAAACCAATCGAAATAATTTTTTTTTAAATCTATTCATGTCTCAAATTATTTTCAGATCATCGAAGTGTCTCCAGGACCGAGTCTGCTGGAAACAGTAACGCATCAAGAAAACAATATCGGACATCAAGAACTTCGGATGACGAAGACGGAGAAAGAAGAAGCAGATCCTTGGATTATACTGGCTCCTGTTCGTATGACAATTCTCAAACTGTTAGCAAGGTATATTCCTCTCTATTAATTGGTGCATTTTGTACACGCGAACTAGTCGATTTACCCACTCTTGGCACAACCCGTTGCCTGCAATAACACAGTACATGCGGTTGGTATACAGATATTCCCGCGCAACACCGACAAAATAATGTAGCACCGGTGGTACTAGCTCCAAGATAGCTAAGTCACTACAGTAGGTATAAGAAGTGTGTTCTGGGCCAATCTCAGGGCCATCAGTGATAATAACGTCTGCAAGACGTTGGTGAACATCACCAGTGCAACCCCCAAATTTGAAGGTTGCATTTCAGTAAAATTAGTCATCCAAAGAATAAAACACTTTGAAAATCGTCTTTTCAGAAGTTCAATTCTTCTATAATAAAACTTGAAATGAAAAAATTGAATCAATATCCTTGAACAGATATGAATTATACAAGGGGATAACTTTGGACGAAAATCTAATTTTTTTATATTTCAGAAAATTTCGATTTTAAATTGATTCGAATTCGGATTGAAATTTTGACAACGGCATTTTGAAAGTTAGGGGTGGGAACTTATAGGGGTTTTTTCTAATTTCACAAATTCTTTGTAGAAGCTGAATTTATCAAAATATTTAGACGAAATTTGGTACACTAATAGAATTCATAGCTACAAATCTATAAATGATATAACTGAATCATTCACCTTGAATAGATATGAGTTATACAAGGGGGTAACTTTGGACGAAAATCAAAATTTCTTTTACTTCAGAAAATTTCGATTTTAAATTGATTCGAATCCGAATTAAAATTTTGTCTACTGCATTCGAGTACTCCTAACTTATGTTATTGTAGAAAAAAATTTGATGGGTATGAGTAGACCAAATACCCCCAAAACAACCCCCGTCGATAACTCAAATGGATTCAAAAGAAATTACACTCTTATTCCTAGTAGCAAATATACGAAATTCAATCAAAATATTATGACATATAGGTGATTGATTATTATCTTCACAATTTTTAAAAAACAGTTAGGGGTGGGAACTTATGGGGGTTTTTTCTAATTTCACAAATCCTTTGTGGAAGCTGTATTTATCAAAATATTCAGACGAAATTTTGTACACTGATAGAACACATAATACAAATCTTATAATGAAATAATTGAATCAACAACCTCGAACAGATATGAATTATACAAGGGGGTAACTTTGGACGACAACCAAAATTTTCTATATTCCAGAATATTTGGATAATGTTCATACATCTTATAGTGTAAGTCATAAGAAGATATTTAGTGAAAACCGGAGCTCGAAATGAGGCTTAGTTTTGGAGATACGAGGCTCCAAAGAAAATAGACCCAATATTTTGTTTGTCGGTTATGTGAGATACATATAAAAAAGTTGTGGTAAAATTATTATATGATGTTTTTTATGGTCAACAATTGTGAAATAAACTAAAAAAATTAACATCGGAAGTAAAAAAAATGGCTGTGACTTGCGAAATAATTGACTAAGAAATGGGTCAGATCATATGGTGAGTTTTATGATTTCCACTTTACATGTAAATTACGCAAAATAGACTGATTGTTAGTGTAATTCAAGCTTTAAATGTAAAAGAATCCCTAAAAGATTGAATACAAAATTTTATGGCATTGAGCTCTATCAAAATATTTTCAAGAATGCTCAGTTTACTTAATATTGGCATATTTTCGCAATAAAACAGGATGTATGTTATTTAAATGGTTTTACGAAAATAAATATTTTCCCCTGAAAAATATTACGCCAGATTATCCAAACATTGATTTTTGAATTCACGAGTTTTCTTAGGAATTTTACAGAAATATTGTTTAGCTTTCCAGTGAACAGAACATGAAAAATAAACTGTAGAATCAAAACTAGGTACAATTACAAGAAATACTGATTCGAAAAAACATTTTCTAGGATGATTTGGCAAAGCCTCACAGTAACAAATCCCACAAAACACCATGGGGAAAAGTCAAAGACATTATACAAACCCGCAAAGATAGTTTGAAGAAAAAACATCGTTTGAGTGCTCGCAGTGACGACTGTCGTACGGATTATAGTGCCGGAAGTGATCAAGAGGACGTTTTCGAAGCTCCAGTCATAACTTCCGTTCCGGATACGCCAACCGTCACTGTCACAAATAGTGAGGATACAACGACAACAGTCAAAGAAAAACAATTGGGCAACGCTGAGAATGGAGAGAAGATTCCGGAGGATGTTGTTGCTAGATATCAAAGAGTTGCTGCGGAGGAAGAAAAAAATCATGTACGACTTTTTTCTTATTATTATTAAAAACAAATTTTCATATCTATTTGCTTTATGTTAGCGAAAATATGTTAATGGAAGTCCCAGAAGTCAAAGAAGAGTTTCAAAATGGACCAAAGTTAAAAAAGCATTTCTTACAACTTCTTCTCATTCAAGAAATGAAGACGGAGTCCAATCCGTTCCTTCTAGCCCAACAAATAAATACAGTCATTTCTTCAATGATTTTCGTAAGCCCCAATCCTTTTGCAAACGAAAAGATCTTTTATAATTTTTTTTTCAGCTACATTAGACTGGAAATCAGAGGACAAATTCACCTTCTCCAAAAAATCTTACGACGATTTAGAAAGCAGGAAACTAAAAGAAGAAATTCATAAAAACTACGAGCAGCTGCAAAAAAAATTAAGCCAAGAATTTCAGGAAAAACTACTAGAATGGGAAAAAGTGAAGAGTTGTAGCCCTATATCAACATCAGCAACTTCTCAAGCAGCAGGTGCTGCAGGAACAATCACTGAAGATCCGAGAGACCCAGAGTTTGTGCGCAAAATGGAAGAATGGGAAAAAATCAAAAATAATTCCGAATCCTTCAAAAAACGAAACCTTCAAATGACGAGTGAAGAAAACCTGCCGGCAGATTTCCGGAAGAAGCTTCAAGAATGGCAAAAAATAAAGAAGTTCGGCGGGAAGGAAGAAGATAATGCAGCATCTAGAAAGAAGAAAGGGGAATGGCAGCTTTGGAGGTCGAATAGTAGCAACAAACAAGAAAATATTTGTTTGGGACAACCAGACAGACGACAATATTCAGAAGAATTTTTAAGAAAACTAGACGAATGGAAACAAATGAAAGCTTCACATTCAGCGAATGAAGATCAAGATAATCGAAAATCTGTTAAGGAGAACAAATCGTCAAGTCCTGGCTTAGCCAGGAAAAGCTCTAGCAATAAATTTATTCGGCAAAGCAAAAACCATAAGATGCAGGAATGGTTAGAAAAAGAATTACAAAAAATTGAGAGGGAAAAGCAACGATTAGAAAGAGAAAGAGAAAAGTTCTTAGAGCGAGAAGAACGGTAATTATTTATTTCAAATATTTGTTATTAAATTATTGGGAAATAATTATGTATATTACTAATACAGGTTGGCAAAATTACGTCGTCAAATAGGAAACAGCCCTCACAAAAAAGATGTGCTAGTCCAAACATCAACTGGCTTCTACAGATTTGAAGGAATATCTAGAAAATTCACCCAAAAGCTTTACGAATGGGAGAAAGCCCGCGGAATAGGTCCAGAAGCATCTACTTTTGCGTTACTCAATACTGGATACAATCAAGTTCCACCACAAAGTTCCAGAACAAATAATTCAGCACCATTCAGACGTAAGTAAAAACTAATAAAAAAATATTTGAAACCAAAATTGTTTATTTTATAGATGAACCAATGAAACTAACCCGGTCAAAATCTATGGACAGTGTAGCTAATCTCACATCAGTTGGCACTGTAATAACACATCAACCTTCAAGTTTATCTTTAAATGATGTGGATGAATTAGAAATGCAATGTTTAGCAGAGTCCCAATCAGAAAGAAATTTAAATGAATCTGAAGATAATTTGGACTACGGAGAGCCGGAGGCAGTAATCGTAGAGGTGGAAGATTTCGTGGAAGAAACTGCTGCTCCTTTAGAAGCCATCAAGGAGGACCACCATACTCCTATTTACCAAACAGAAGTTCTTAAACTTTGGTAAAAAAAAAAAAAAATTCATGTGCTCCTTTTATTTGTGGCTTAGACACCCCAGGTGGGATTGCATCACTTCTATTTTTTCCCTCCCATTTCTTTATTCCTGCTTTACTCAGGTTTGTTTCTATTTCTTGTAGTCATTTAGACCTGGGTCTGCCCCTTTTTCTTTTTTCGTCTGGTTCCCATTGTAGAATTGCCCTTACAGTGTATTCCTCTCTTTTCCTCCATATGTGTTCTAACCATTTCATCCTCTGTTGTTTTATCTTCCTTACTAAATCTTCTCATAACAGTTTTTGTTCTATTTCATGGTTCATTAGTGTTCTATATTCGTTTTCTGTCGTTTTTACTAGTCCTGAAATAGTTCTCACTATTTTTCTTTCTACTATTCGCAAATCTTCTTCATCTTTTTTGTCATTGTCATTGTTTCTGCAGCGTACATTCTTATTAGTCTGATGATTGCTTTATATACTTTTATTTTTGCTTTCTTTGTTAGGATTTTTCCTATTCTAATTATTTTCGTTTTGTTCTCATTGATTTTTAATCTCGTTTTGTTTCCCTGTTACTATTTCATCAACCATTTCTTTTATTATTTTCCTATTTTCGTTGCCAAAACTACATCGTCTACGTATGCTATTATCTGTCCGCGTTTAGTTCTGAGTGTTCCTTTGTTTAAATTCCCCATTACATATTCTAACACTATGGTAAACAGAGTTGCCGATGTGTCTCCTTATCTTACCCCTTTGTTTATTTCAAATTCCTAGGTTTCTCCTTTCTGTGTTCTAATTGTGGTTGTTGTTCCACTTAATGCCATCAGGATCAATCTTCTTAGTTTAGCTGTTATTCCAAATTCTTTTAGGGTTGTCATCAGTTCTTCTCTTTTGATCGAATCAAACGCTGGTTCAAAATCAAGGAATAATAAATCTATGTTCATTTTATATTCATATGCTTTGTCTATTATCTGTTCAACTGTGTGTATCGCATCTTTTCTTTCTGGATTTTTTTTTTGTATCAATGTTGATAATATTTTATATATCGTGTTCGGTATAATTTTCGAATGCTTCCTAATCTCTTTTTTTGTGAATTGTGACTATTTGTCCTCTTTCCTATTCCTTTGGCATTTTTGCTGTTCTCCATACCTTCATTATAAGTTTCTCCTCCATATTTTATTACTTCTGTGTTCATTCCATCTTTGCCTGGAGTCTTCCCATTCCGCCTGCTTTTTATTATTTCTATGACTTCTTCTCTTGTTGGTTCTTCTAATATTTTTTCGTTTGCAAATTCATCTTGTGTTGTAATATCCACGTTATGTTGCGGTTCTGTCAGCAGGTCTTTAAAGTATTCTACCAAGGTTTTCTTATATCGCTCATTGTTCTCTGTTTTGTTGCACTTTGCGTTTTTTATTCAGTAAACTTTTGGTTTTCATGTTCGTTTTTGTTCATTAATTTTTTTATAGAATTATTTTGAGTTTCTATTAACACTTTCTTTTCCAGTATCTATTATCTTATCGTCTGTCCAATTTCTCTTGTTTTCTCCTAGAGTTTTACTGCATTATTTTCTTACTTTTTATAATGTTCTTTGTCTTCTATCCTATTTGTATTCATCCACTCCTGTCTTGCGTTTTTTTTAATACTACTTCTTGACACTGTTTGTTGAACCATGTTTATTTATATTGTCGTTTTTCTTCTCCTATCCATTTTTTGCAGCTTGGTTTATACAGTTTTGTATCTTATGCCACTTCTTGTGTATATCGTTTTCTTCTTCATATTTTTCTTTGAAGTGTTTCTCTATTTCTTCCTTCTACTTCTTCCTTGTGTCTTCATTGCTTAGTTTTTCAATGTCCCATTTAATTCTCTTACCTCTGTCCTTCTGATTTCTTCTTACTTTCTGTTTAAGACCATAAGGTGGTCTGAATCCGCGCATGCTCCCTTGTATAATCTTACATCTCTGTGATTAGTACGTGATATTTATGTATTTTTGGATGTTCATGTTTGGTACTATATATAATCATATTGTTTTTTGTCGCTATTTAACATAGTCTTTGACCATTGTCATTTGTATTTTCATGTATTGTATATTTTCTTGCTACCTGTTTTATATGATCTTCTTTTTCTATTTGAGCGTTGAAATCTCCTAATAATTGTAGGGTGTCTTCTTTTGATACTTTTTCTAATGCTTCTTGTAATTTTTCATAGAATTTTTCTTTTATTTCTGTCTTTGCGTTTTCTGTTGGTGCATATACGTTTATTATTGATAACTTATAGCTAAAAAATAATATCGCATTCAGGTGTCTAAAAAGGATTAAATCTATTGGGTACTGTTTTTAATAATTTCTGTATTTTTGTTCCAGCGAAAGCGAAAAATGTGAGGCCCCGGAAGTACGAAGAAGCGAATCAGCTAGAGCTTTAACAAACTACAACCTTATTCAAGAAAGTCTACAAATTCTTAGTAAAATGCGTGATACGGAAGAAACATGCAAGTAAGTATTGCAGACAGATGGGACACTCTCGAACGGTACCTTGGAAAAATATTCATGCCGGTCATTAAAAGTCTCCACGATGGCACAATTCGGAATCAATTTATTAATTGAAAACATGTAGGGGAGACCGAGTAGTACTGTTTAAGAAACAATCATCAAAATTAATGAAATTCATAATGACACGCATTTTTGTAATGCAGGAGCCACACTAATGTCTAATACCGTTAAGTAAGGCATTATGTGACAATTGACATATTGTCATTGACAATATGTTCATTATTGAATAACGCCTCAATTAATGACATTAGACGTAAGTGTGGCCCTAGCATAAGAGAAATAATAAAAATAGAAATTCTATCAAATTTTAAGTTTCTTCTATTATAAATAACTATTGAAACACATACATAAATTTATGTTTTATAGACATTTACGACAAGATTTTTACAATTAGATATGTTTATTTCCTTTATAACTTTGTCAGCTGTCAAACAATTAGTTGCCATAACAATGAATAAAATGCTACTTGATCAAGCTATGAGTTTTACAATAAATGTTTTTCGAATCTCAAACATCAAATAGAAAAATCTAATTCAGCAGCAATTAAGGCCGTCGTAGATAAAATATTGAATGATACACGTTTGATGCAGCTAGTGTAATAAAACTTGAGTGATGAAAACACTTGGCTAATCGCCTCGTGATTTAACATCAAACTTGTATCATCAATATCCATTATGTAATTTCAAAAAAATATAGACTAAGAAAGATAGTTGAAAGTAAATATTTCATTGCGGACAACCTGCGCTGTTCAAAAGCCCCAATAAAATCGATGATTATCACATCTATATATCTACGATGATATTGTTAATCTGTAGTTTCATTTATAAAATAATTTTCTGATGAAAGTACAATCATTCTGTTATGTTTATGTTTCAAATTTGTGCAGAGTAACCGAAAACAAAATAACCGAGGGAACATTGAATGACCAAGAAACAGGTATGCTCTTTACTTATTTATTTACAATTCATTAAAACTATTTTTTCTTATATTAGATTCGTACAAAAATACAGGCGCAATACCCAAGAGACAGAAAAAGACAAATTCTCTGGAAGTAAGTTTTTTTTTTTTTGAATAATCACATGGAGTAACGAAAGTTCCAAAAATCATCTTCATCACTACCTCTATATTGTGTTTCCACAGCTTTAATAGTTTTGACCCTCATTTGAGCTTCTCGATAGATGTTGGCATAAGCTTCTTTGTTTGTTCGCATTGCTCTTACAAATATTTCTTTGCGCAACAAATATATCTCGCAGACATCAACCGCCACTGCTACTGTCACTGATTTATGACTAATCAAAGCTTCTGACATTCCGAAGTAGTTGCCATCGTAAAAATGCATTACCTGTTGGAGAATTAATTCTATTGCAAATTAGATACAGGTCCAGAAACACAATCGCATCACCTTAGAGCAATTATGTGAAAGGATAATAATAGCATTTAGAAAAAGTTTCGAGGGAAGAAATTTACCTCGTGTCCACCAGCAGTATATATCGCAACAGTACCATGTAATATAAAATAAGTATAGATGGTATTTCCTTTAGTTTTTATCACATCTTTGGGAAGATAGATTCTGAATATAAAAGAATCAACAATTTTTTGCAAAACTTCTTTTTTAATCGTATCAAATATCCTAACTTTTGATAATAATCGAAGGATCCCGACTTCTCTTATTTCTTCCTTCAAACTAACTGGCAAAGTATCCATAATGGCTTGTTCGCTGAAATAATCAAATCCGTTTATTATTATTGTGGTTCCACAGAAAACTTGTACTTCACTTGAAATAAACACGCTGAAATCGATGTTCATAATACATTAGCATCCGTTGCTGAACACTAGCTGGAAGTTGATTATGTCGCATATAATCTTTTAATCCTGTCACAAATTCGTCGTACCTTGTTTGGGTTTCCATTTTTAATCGAATTATATTGAAAAATAAAACTAGAATCATCAAATTTAATTTTCAACCTCAAAATTAAATACTTGCAGTAAGAAAATTCAAATGAACATTACTTAAGAATCTTTTGTAATAAAGTCACTTTTAACTATTTTACGTTTCAAAAGCATGCAATAAGATGACACGGAAAAACACAATGTGAAAAAAGTATATAATTGGTATTTACACTAGGGCCGGCAAGCGTTCATTGGAAAATAACCTCTTTAGTTTCCTTATCAAGAGGTAAATTATCAAACCTCAAAAAAGGCATGCGGTATAAAATCATAGAGCCCTACAAATCACCAGCATACATATATTAATTCGAAGCTGTAATATATACATGGCAACCTACAAAATCGAATTCCGATATTGGACAGTTGTTACCTCAATAGCTATTATTCATCGAAGATCAAATGTTGATACTAATAAACCTAATTTTCTTATTAAACTGAATTGTATTTTAGATGATGATTTAGAGTATAATTTTTCTAACCTTATTTTAGAAGATCCTATTGCTTTTCTTCGATACTTTCTTTGTAGATAAACGAGTACAGTTCAATTTTAAACCACAGAAGTTAATGAATCTAGAGCACAATTTGATGATGAAAACACACTTGATTTACAAAAAAAACTCATCATTTTGTCAATAAACACTTAAAAAGTACATTCTCACAGTAAATTTCCATTTATAATAAATATTTTAATACATTGGGATGGGCTAACGTGTTCAAACCATTGAAAGCGAGAAATTTTTAATTACTTTTCCTGCGGTTCTCAAAATATATGACCAAATATTTTGATACATAATAATTGGTATTATAAAAAATGAATAACAAAAGGTGGTGATTGAGGGTTCAGTACAGTTCTATATCTATAAAAGCGAAATACCACTCACTAAGGAGTAGACGTCAGCTAAGAAAGAATTTTCCAACCGGGCTGGATTAAGGAGGAATCTATATAAAAGTTCTATGGTTTTGCCGGTAGAGGCATGGAATTCAGGAGTTAGTGCCAATTCACAATGTACGTGAACGTAAGGAGTACGTAACCGTAAACATAAACATATAGTGAAAACGTAAAGTTGAGATAAATTCAACTTTATGTTATGTTTACGTATGAAACAACTAATAGCGCATGCGTCAACTTTAAACATATGTTTTCATCTGACAGTTGACAACACATCCGATCGAAACATGCTTTAAATATGATTGACATAGAATTATTAATAAAAAACCAACAATTTCTTCCTCGTCTTAATATTTCTCTCGTTGGCGACTTTTATAACGCAGTTTCAATAATAATGAAACAATCGCAAGATCTTTTTCAGACATCATACAATAAAACAAAACAAACTAAACTCCAAACTAATAAAAGTAAAACCAAAGAAAAACAGTAAACATCAACAGTATATTTGAAAATGACAGTCAGAGAGACCAACACAATACATCAATAACCCTTATTTGTACCAACGTAAAATGAAAAAAACACTTTATTTTAATATTTTACGTTACGACCATTGTGAACATACATAATTTCTTACGTTTATGTTTTTACGTACTCCTTATGTTTACGTACATTGTGAATTGCCACTTAGATAGAAAACTTGCAAGAAATAAATACTGCAATATTATTTTTTCGACAGAGCTGGATTGAGGTGGTCCAGAGAAGGATATGACTATTAAATTATATGAATTTCCTTCCAAATTTTAATGTTTTTTTTTATGATATGGTTTCTACAACAAGGATGGACTGAGGTTGTCAACGGAATATCAAAAAGTACGAATAATGCTAAAATTTCGCAGATAAATAGTTTGTGGAGATCAAACGTCATTTCAGAATGGATTTTGCAACAGGGCCGAATTAAGGATAAAAGATGATTGCAAGTCTATATGAGAGTTTGATATCTTTCAGTATTTGAATTTGATGTTGTATCAGAATGGTCATCTGCTATTTTTGTAAGAAACGACCAAGCCAGAAGTGCACTTTACTTGGAACTTTTTTTTTAATTTTTTGCGTAAATATAGAATGATCCGCCATAGCATATTGAAATTTCGTATAAAGAACTTCTATAACATCTTATTGTACATCTCCATTATGATTGCTATCGACTAAACCGGAAGAGCACTTTATTCGAAACATTTTTGAATTTTCCGCATAAATCCAAAACGATTGAACATAGATTGTTAGAATTCAGTGTTTAGGACGATTATACCGTCTAGATGCTTATATCCTAATTCTATTGAGATCCACTGAGCCGGAAGTGCACTTTACTTGACAGTCTTTTGGAATTTTTCGCATAAATTCGAAACGATCAGGTGTAGAATATTGAAATTTGGTATTTCAGTCTGCTGTAGCATCTGAATGATTGCCTACTATTTTCATAACAATAGATTGAACCGGAAGTGCACTTCAGTAGGAATTTATTTTTTAATTTTGCGCATAAATTCAGATCTGTTGGTAGTCGTAGAATTTTGGAAATCAGTGTTAAGGAATATTGTAGTATAAGAATAATGGCCTAATGTTTTCATAGCAACCGACTTGGCTGAAAGCGCATTCTACTTGACAGATTCTTAGAATCTCTTGGGTAAATCAAAAACAATCAGCCGTGGAATGATGAGATTTTCTGTTTGATTATATATATATCCAATGATGTACAGGTAAGTCACGTTATGTCCACGTCAGATTTGTATATTATACGTTATTTCTTCGAAAAGGATGGATCAAAGTAACTAAAAAAAATAAATATCTGTGGAAGTCCTTCTGTTTCTAATTAAGTTGAAATTTGGCAAGTGAGAAGCATGTCGGAAGTAGACGCCAGCTAAGAAAGGATTTTGTAACAGGGACAGATTTAGGGAGATTTATATAAAAGTTACATGTTTTTGTTGGTAAACATACAAAATTCAGGAGTTAATTAGACAATATAAAAATCATTAATACCGCAATATGATTTTTTTGGCAGAGTTGGATTGAGGTGGTGCAGAGAGGACTAAATTTTACTCGGAGAGCTCTGTTTTTGATTTTATATTGATTTTACTCATAAGTTCAATGTTTTTAATGTCGATGTCTGGATAAATACTACGATATGGTTTGTACAACAGGACAGGGATGAATTAAAGTTGTCAAAGAAATATTAGAAAGTATGAATTAAATCAAAATTTCACAAGGAAGTAGTTTGTGGGGTACAAAGGTCATTTGATCAAAGACTTTGCGGCAGGGCCGAACTAAGTGGGTATAGAGGTGATTGCAAGTTCATATAAGAGTTCTATTTCTTTGCTGTTAAAGGCATGACATTTGATATTTAGGTGGACAACGGTATAGAATATATACCGTTGTATTATTTTCTATATGCGGGTGAAACCGCGGGTAGCAGCTAGTTTTATCATAAATTTTGACTCTGTTCTATTATTTGGGTTCTGTATGCCGCACAAAAAACATAAATATAGGATGGCTTTTTCTCACAAATGGTGAAATTTAGAAAAAAAAAGTATGAAGGAGTTCTTAAGCAATGTTCATCTATTTATGTCTTCAGTATAATACGTACCAAAATTATAACATTGGTAAATCGTCCCAAAAACTGCACATACAAATTTCATAAAAAATTCCAGTAAACTTGTAAGTTTTGGTCCCGCAGTGCAAGCTAGAATTTTTTTTTTCATAAAACATTCGAAATTAAATTAAAAAATACTTACAAATAGTGAGACTAATGGCGTTAATCAGACTTGCAAAATACAGTGACCTCACGGGAACTTCACCTAGTTCCACAGCAATTGTATTGAGCCAGCTTTTCTGAGTTGGCCAAGTAGAACCCAATAAACTGAAGGTGAAAGGGAATACAAATATTCCACAAGCTGTCCAGTGAAAGAAAAATACCGAAAACATTATTATGAATAAAACTTTGTAGAATATTCCGTACATGTGCCATCTCTAATGGAAAAATATAAATTAGCATGAAATAAGTTTTCAGAATTTGAATTTTATCAATAAAATACTTACAATTACAAAATTTCTAGCATATTCTGATAGGGTGCATACTCTAAATAATTTACTAAAGTTCAAAATTATCGACTGTGAACAAACCGGCTTTCCATTCAAAAAATATAGTGGTATTGCATTCATTAAAGCTGGTACAGTTGACAGAAGGTCACAGAAAAAGTATGTTTTGAAATATCGCCTGAAAAAACACTCTTAAATAATATCGAAAGCTCTAAAAAATATTACCTTGCAATTTTATTTCGTTCCAGAATTATTTTATATCGATATGGATCTGGATAACCAGTCAATAAAGAAACAAAAATATCCATAATCAATAGTAAATGTGTGACAACCACAGGGATTCCGTAATTAACAAAATTATCTTCATTTAACTGTTTGTAAAAAAAATTACAGGCTTCAAAAGGTAAAAAAAGTAGGGCAAAAAGGTATACCAGTGCCATCCAAGTCTCCCACAAAAATCTACAAAACGTCAACTCAGTTTTCTTGTAATATTTACATGATTTTCATACCTAAATTCGCTAAAAGGGTGTATAATAAAATAAGGAAGTAGTAATTGTCTTTGCTTTTCTCTGTCAATCGATGCAAAACTCCTGAAATAATGCCTGTTACGTGCAATGCGTTCCGATACAATAAACCATTTGATGCAAAATGCCGGGCAACCAGAATTATTTCGATACTCTATTGTATGCCAATTTTCTGAATGATATTTAACAATTTGTCCACTAACTTGCATCTGAATTTAATAAATAAATGTAAATTAATAAGTGACTGAAATACAAATGAATTTTGACAAATAACGTCAACCAGACAGATGAAATATTTGTACATGATTCGTATGTCATGATTTACTTGTTTCTTTGCTGTCAAAATTGTTGCTATAACAAGACCTCATCACACTATAAAAAAATGTAAAATTAATGAAAATTTATTCCTTCTATCAATCTTAGTTCAAATTAACTTGTAACAGAATTCGTCAAGCATATCGAGTAAAAATTCATCAAAGATTCGTCAAAAATTTCATAGTGCGCCTATGGTTCGAACTGGATGTTTCTCATTTGTTGAAAGAATAAATAAATATTTTTCAACTTTGAGCCATCATAGTCTTGTTAATCATTCATTTGAAACTAAAAGAATATTCGTATTTTGGCAATAAATTGATATTATTGTCTGCACAAGTTCATTGCATTTGAATCAGCTGATTTGAATAGTCTGAATATAGTCAGAGTTTGTGCCGGACTGTGCTGCCATCTATGAGCAGCTTAAAAAGTAGTTGCCTTCTCTCAACTTACTTCATTAAAGTCTGGTTAGAAGAAAAGCTACAAGTCAAGGCAGACATCAAACAAGTCATAACTCTGAATAAGTACACGGGAATAGAAATAATAAAAACTGAGCTAGCATGTTGGGAAGAAAAACAAAAGATTATGGAAGCTAAAAATAAACTAGCAGAGACAAATATATTTATAGATAATGATCTAACATGGGACGAAAGCACAATTCAAAGAGAAATAAGAAGCATCGGAAGAGAAAAGAAGGCAAGAGCAAAAAGAAAAAAAACCTGGAGCAAGCAACTGAAAGGAGTTACAGCGCTGGAAAACAAAGTAGAGGCAAATAAGCAAGGACCTAAGAATTCATCAAGAAAAAGGAGTAGTGAACAAGAAAGTTCAGAAAACGAATAGCAAATAAAACAACAAGGAAGGATTAAATAAAAACGAACTGGCAGAGACAAAGGATAATGCAAATAGGAAAATGGAAAATTAGAAGTTCAAAGGACAAAAAAGAAGAATTAATAGATGAATTCGAAGAAGCAGAGTTAGAAATTTTAGCAATAACGGAGACAAAAATAAATGAAAAGGAATAAAAAGTCAAGAAATAATCATATACTAATATATAGCAGAGTCGATGAAAATGAAAAAGCAAAAACTGGGGTGGGTTGCATAATACATACAAAAATAGAACACTCAATTAAGGAATGACGAGGACAAAACAACTAAAGATGATTTTTGGGACACGCTACAGTTAGAATTTGAAAAATTAGTAGAACCTATATACGTAAAGGGGAACCTTAATGCAAGAATGGGTAACAAGAATGAAGGTTTGGAAGAAATAATGGGAACTCATGGTGAGCCAGTAAGAAACAATAACGGCAACAGACTGATAGATTTCTGCATCATAAATGGATTGATAGTATTGAACACGATCTTCGAGCACAAAGAAATCCACAAATATACCAGAGAAGTGAGAAGCAGGAACGAAAGACTATTTTCTTACCAACAGCACACAAAGAAAGAATGTTAATGACGGAAGAGTGAAAAGAGGGAATGAAATTGGAAGCAACCATTATCTAACGATAGCAAAAATAAGAGTAATGAATAAGGCAACACAAAAACAGAAGACAAGTATAAAGGAGAAAAATACAATGAAAATAAGAGTAGATCAGTTAAAGGAAAAGGAAACAAGAGAGAAGTACGAAGAAGACATAAGAGAACTTATAAACAGCACAGCAAGACCAAATTTGAATAACGTAGAATAAATGTGGAGTACATTCAAATATATATATTAGAAGATGCGGAGTGATCAGGAAAACCGGCTACAACAAGCAAACACACTGGTGGAATGAAGAAGTTAGAAAAGAAGTTAAAAAGTAGAAGCAGAAATGGGAAATATTCCTCAATACAAAAAAACTGGAAGAATACGAGAAACAAAAAAAAAGTTTTTAAGGCAAAATCTTGGGAACAGTTTGGAAATAAATTGGAAGATAATTTTAGCGGAAATAAAAAATTATTCTATAACACATTGAAAAACAGCAAAAAGGAAAACCAAAGTGCATTAAGACAGCTATATGACAAACAAGGGAATATTTTGAAAGAAAACGAGGAAATAATAGGAAGATGGAAAGAACACTTCGAGAAATTGCTGGAAGAAAAACCCTCTAACAACGACAATGAAGAAGAGGAGATCCAGCAATGCGGGAACATCAACAAGCACAGAAGAACAGAGAATATAACAGAAGAAGAGATGAAACTAGCATTAAATAGGCTAAGAAACAGATGGAATAAGACCAGAACAATTTAAATACATGAGGCCAGCAAGAGAACAAATACTATTAGTGATGCTTAATAGAATCTGGACAATAGAAAAAATCCCTAAAGATTGGAAAAAAGGCTGTGATTTTCCCCATTCATAAAAAAGGAGACAATAGAAATTGTAACAATTACAGAGGGATATCACTGCATAAGTTCATTGCATTTGAATCAGCTGATTCGAATAGTCTGAATACAGTCAGAATTTGTGCCAGACTGTACTGCCATCTATGAGCAGCTTATAAGTAGTTGCTGCTCCCAACTAACTTCATTATCGTTGCTTCTCAAGCATAAACAGAAAATCTTTCAACGATTTATTTAAATAACCTTTAAATGTATCAAACTGAATTTGATAACTGATTTTGAATATTTTCTGTAATATAAGATACAATATTTTATTTGTTCAGCAGATCAATTCACGGGACATACTTTATTGAAGCGACCCGAGTGTGAAGTTTGTAATAATATAAGAAAAAACTAATACACAGGTGCTTCTAACTTTAAACTGTCTACGAAATCGTAGACACAAAAGCTAGACATTTTATGACAATAATTAATCGATTTTTTGCAGGATTTATTTGAAGGAATTTAACTCACTTTATACTAAAATCAATTGTCCCATTATAACTGCTACTGGATTCAATAATTATGCACCTGAACTAATATTTGCCAAAATTTTGTTTTATTAATAATGTATTATTATTATTGTTTCAGGGTTCACTTCTTAGTAGTTATAATCAACAGCGAGAAATAAGTGGAGATTTAGCAAGAAAAATATTATTGCTTCAAGAAACAATAAAATCTGATGTAAAACATTTCACAAATAAAAAAAGTGGTTATCCAAATTCACAGTTCCATGACACTTTAAGCATTTTACAAGATTTATCAACCGAATTAGTAACAATTGTAAGTTTTCCCTTGATTATAAAATGTGCATCCTTTTCAATTTATTTTCTAAAATTACAGACGGAAAAATTAAAACTAATTTTGTCGGAACGACGAGCGGAATTTGATTCTAAACACAAAGAAGGAAACGCCGATGTAAATAAGAAGGTAAAAAGATTGTGATAAGATTGTCACATAGTATTTTATTATGTCTTCAATAACATAGAAGTTAGTCGAGTTAATCTATTTTTATTACAGTATACTCCAGATATTTGCGAGGCAATGGATTTGTTCACCTCAAAAATTAAAGAACTCAAGAGAAGTCTGTCATATCTTTGCGCAGCTTCAGGTAAATATATTTCATTATATTAATAAACAATTTAATATAATTTCAAATTCTGTTTTAAGATATGACTGCACCAGGTCGTCGCAAAAAAGGCTCGTTTAAAAATCGCCGCAGTTCATTCCAAAAACGAGCATCATTAGATCAAATATCAATTCCCGTTAAATCACAAATCAACGATACATCCGATGAAGAAGAACAACAAGGCAAAACAAAATTTTCAAGGAGAAAAGATAAATTAGTTAAAAGCAAATCTGAAGATAACCAAATGTTGAATTACGCCAAACTTCAAGTCACGTCTTACGCTGAAAATCGGAAAGAGAGAAGCGAACGAAGTTATCAACTAAATCGCAACTTGAAATCTTCTTCACAGGCTCATCTTTATAGCAAAAGCTTGGATGCCAATGAAAAAATTGATCTTCAAACTGATACTTTAGAATCACTCCGGAAAAACAGATGTCCAAGAAAATTGATTCGTTCCAGAAAAATATCGGACTCGCAAGAAGAAACTGCGAGTATAAAACCTCAAGAAGAAGCTCTTGTTACCCAATCAAACGTTATAATTCCTACTCAGATACAATATTTAGATGCAACCACTTTTTCTGGTAATACTGAAAATGTCCAAATTTCACCCGTTAGTGTTTTTGTCCATACGACTCGTAGAGTTTTCACGCCATTTGCTTCTGACGCATTTGAAAAGAAAATAAATAATAATATAAATTCCCCTTTGTTACAAAGAAGACGAAGAATAACATTACAAAACAATGAAAATATCAATGAAGCTTGTAACACACAACCGGAAGTACAAAATTCTCGTCCCACTACTCCTTCCAGTTTACCTCCACTACCGAATTCACCAATTATTCAAAGAAGAGAACGGCATTCAACAAAAGAGACATCTCCAGCAATTCGTTTAATGATTGCAAGATATAACCAAAAATTATTTGAACAAGACAGTCCTGGCAATAAGTCAGCCGGAAGTAGTGGCTCTGCGTCTCCAGTAGCTTGGAGATCACCAGTTTTTGAACGTAGAGTCAAAACACAAACAGAAAAATACGAAGAAGAAGTAAACAAAACTTTAATCAATTCTAGCGGGTATTCCCCTTTGTTCATGAAAAAGCAAGTGCAAAAATCTGCTAGTGTTGGTGTTATACAATCAATTAGAAAACAAATAACAACACCTGAAACAACTCAAAGAAAAATTTCGTTGGACTCTTCTATAACAAACTCACCTAAACTAATACGAGGTATTTTGAAATCGACTAGCGCTGGATGTGTTGTTCCAGTAATACCACAACAGTCTGAAAACTCAGAAAATAAATCAATTCCTCCAAAACAATCTGAAAATTACAAAGAAAGAGCTTATAAATTACAAAAAGCCAAAGAGGAATTTCTCCAAAAAACAGATTCGCCCTCCAGTTCGACGCCATTTCCTTTTCAAAGAGATAAAGAAATAAAATACCCTTCCAGAAATCGTTTAAGTCAAGTCAGCTTCGGTAGCGAATCGAGTTGTGATGATGTCAAGTATTCAGGTATGCTCAAAAAATCTGCTAGTGCTGGAATGATAAACGTAGACGAAGTCACCTATCAACAATTCCGGCCGGAAATACACAGCCAAGGTTATGTTTCCCTTCCAAGAGCAACCAAAAAAAGAGATGGCAAATTCGGAATTTCAAATCTAGCATCCAAATTTAGAAAAGTTAAAATGAGACGAAGCAAAGAGTTCACTCAAATGAATACTATTTCAACTTTATGTCGGCAAAGTCTTGTAGTTGACATCACAGAAAATGAGGACACTGCAAGCGGAAACGAAAATAATCGAAGAAAAAAAGGAAGTCAAGATCGATCAAGTTCTTCCAATGATATTCATTCTAAATCTAGCTGGATTAAAAATCCATTCAAACCAAAATAAGTTGTCATTATTTACTTTATTTACTATTTAAACTATAAACTGCCCTTTAGTGCTATAAAATTTTCAAAGTCTATTTTGATTTATTGAGCTTTTTTAAAATGCCACATAATTTTTCTACATGTAAATGATTTTGTATTATCTAATTAAATAAATAACAATATACAATTTTTGTGTTTTTCCACCAAATTGCATTTTAATTACGTTGCAAAACAGGGACCACCTAGGTCAAACCGGAAAACACAACAAAAGAGCCAAATGACAGGTATGGTACATTATTGAATCGATGACTTCCTCTCATCATCACCCCGAGATTACGTTGCACACACCTCTACTGGCGACAAGAGACACTATCAAAATTAAAAGATCGTTAAAATCGTTTCGCAAACTTCTACAAACCACCACATTTAATTTAAAAACCACAAATAGTGTCAAAATTACAGAAAAAGTATAATCCAGTGGAAAAAAAGATCTTTCTAGGTTTTTTTACAAACTGAAATAAATATTGCATTTTGAATATTGTTAGACGTCCGAAACTTTGCACGTGGGTCTTATGCCTGTATTACACGATACAATTTATTGGCCAATAAATTGACCAAGTTTTCTGTCAAGTTTTCAACAATTTATTGTAGAACTTCAAAATATTTTGTACCATATTACACGATACAAGTTTTCGTCAAGAAAAATCAGAACTACCAACTTATAATTTTTGACGTAACTTCAAAAAGTGTGGTTAGAGAGAAAGTGTGATAGTAGAAATCACAAAAAATTAATATACTGAAGGCAACTGTATATAAAATTATATTAATATTTTGCCGACACTAAGATTATGTTTGTAATGTTTGTCTTTCTTCAGGTTAAGTCAAGTATGAAACGCGTGTTTCATTTGACGCGAAATAACTAAAATGAGTAATGTTGGCAACGACAAATCTAACAAAAATCTCCCTAGAATACCCCAAAATATGGGCGAGAAATAGGGCCAGTTTTATTTCAAAAATAACTTGGTCAATTATTGGTCAAGAAAAAATTTTGGGAATTTTGGACATACTACACACAACAATAAATTGAAGGTCAACTTTTGAAAATTATTGACCAATAAATTATATCGTGTAATACAGGCATTACTAATAAAACCGAGTTAACCTAAAATATTCTCGAAATGACGACACTTCCGGTTATTTTGAATGAAACACCTTATATTTTATTATATTTTCAAACTCTCTTCTATTTTTTAATGGGACTTTATCAAAACAACTATGGCTTTATATTGAACAGCTTTTGAAATAATTGCATTTTTAACATTTTTTTGACAGATGCATGCAGCTACTAGAACACAAATATCTCGAATTAACGTCGTTGAAAAAATTTGATTTTGTACATACGTGCCCACAATGAAATGAGGCTTTACATGATATCAATGATTTTCATAAATGTTATACAGGGTATATATAAAGTGGCTTCAAAATTTGAGAACTAAAATGTTAAAAAACTCAAACTTCTTAAAAGCAAACCCCCATTTTTAAATACAGCTTTGCATTCTACTGTAAAAATCAAGACAAGTTTGTCATTCAAGCCATGTATCTATTTTTGAAGGTTTCTGAGATTTTTAACATTTTAGTTACCAAATTTTGAAGCCATCTATCTCGTGCACCAATTACAATTAATGGGTACCAATTATTTTGCATATACCTACATTCATTGTAAATACATACTTTCATTTTAAGTTTCCTACAACTCCTAGTATACTCAAAAAAAATTAGTTTGTTGTAAGCGGTATAATGTAATAAATTATTATTATTAAGTGCTTTAGAATATTTAATTCATAAATTTATAGCTCGTGTACCAATTATAATTAATGACTGCCAATGAATTTGCATAAACGTACAACCATCCTGAATAAGTACCCTCAATTTGAGTTTTGTGGAACTCCCAGTATACACAAAATAAATTTATTCTGAGCAGTTTTACAGTATTTCATTTAAAAATCTATAGCTCGTGCACCAATTATAATTGATGACTTGCAATTATTCTGCATATACTTACATCTATCTTGAGTACGTACACTCAATTTGAGTTTTCTGGAACTCCTGGTATACGCAAAAAAAATTGTTTACTCTAAGCGGTATGATATAATAATTATTAACTGTATTTTAGATATTTAATTCTTAAATTATAGCTCGTGCACCAATTATAGTTAATGATTGCCAATAAATTTACATATATAGATTCCTGCACTCCTTCTCCATATAAATTCCAAGTATGTCAAGTCTCACATTCTTTCTAAGCGCGATACAAAGTTTTATCTTCACGTAAAATTTAAATTGGACATTTTGTAGATACTTTTAGCTTTCTGCATTCCTTCTCCATATAAATTTCAAGTACGCCAAATCTTACCTTCCTTTATGCACGCAGTACAAAGTTTTCTCGTTACGTAAAATTAAAATAGAACACTCTGTATATAATTTTGTCTTTCTGTTCTTTCTTTTCCACTCAGAATTGAAGTATGTCAAATCTCTCATTTCTTCGTGCATGCGGTACAAATTTTCTTCTCACGTTAAATTAAAATGGGACACCTATATATAATTCCAGCTTTATAAACTTCAAGTATGCCAAATCTCACATTCGTTCATGCGAGCAGTATAAAGTTTTCTCTTCAAGTGAAATTAAGATGGGACCCTGTATATACTTTTATCTTTTTGCACTTCTCTTCCATATAAACTTTCAGTATGCCAATTCTCACATTCCTCCGTGTGCGGGATACAAAATTTTCTTTTCACGTTAAATTAAAATAGGACATCCTGTATATACTTTTAGCTTTTTGCACTCCTAGTATGTCAAATCTCACACTCCTACGTATTCACAGTACAAAGTTTTCTGTTCACGTAAAATTAACATTGGACATCCTGTATATAATTCTTGCTTTCTGCACATCTTTTTCATATAAACTTTCCATTCCTTCGAACATGTAACAGATTCAAATAAGGGTCAAAAGTTTTCTCTTTACGTATAAATATATAGATATCATTATTATTTTAATCATCCAGTATAATAAAAAAATATTATGAATGAATAATATTATGATATTTCAGACAACGGGAGGTCAAATTTTATTTATCATATTTGCTCCAATTATATAATTTTTTGTTCAATTCATCAATAAATACTTGTATCAAAACACCCTGTATAATTTAAATTTACATTAAGTAAATAATATTGCTTAAATTCAAATAAGATTTATACGATTCTTTGTGAATTAATTAATAAATATTTGTATCAACAAATAATGTACATCCTGTATAATTTAAATTTATAATAATTAAATATTGTTGTTATATTTCAAATAAAGGAAGGTTATTGATTTCAAATTCATATTTTTATTTAATTTTCGATCAAATTTATTAATAAATATTATTCAAAAAAAAAAACACACTGTATAATTTAAATTTATTGTGAATAAATAATATTTTCATATTTAAAACAATGGGAAGTCATGTATTGGCCTTTTTTCGTTTTAAAAGTACATTTGTATACAAATTTATTGATTAAAACATTCTTGTTTCATTTGGTTCTATTAAGTAACGAAGTTTCAACTCGCTTGGCTGCAGGTGTTCAATGCTTTGTATATGCGTTTATCTGGCACTGTTGCTTCACAATTCGTACTGTTAGCATCTACGCCGCGTAACTCGTGATCAAATCGTTGGTTTAAAGTACTTTAAAAGTGTTCAAGTGTTATATTTGGGGTTGTGAATTTTGCTTATTAACGTAGAGATCAAAATTTTGTATATTTAAATATGTAAATTGGGGTGATTTTGTTCCGCATTGCGTGTCCGTTAGGGGCACGTATTTGCGATGTTAGTCTTTGCTTTTATTATGTAATAAATAAATAAAATGTCTTGGTTTTTTTGCAAAGGCCTGTAATGAAAGGTCCAACGTGGGAATCGGTGCACACGTAGGTACCGCTACGAGAGGCACCCCCCCTGATGAACACCACCGCGTGGGGTTGCAATGAGTTCTAGGGCGAACGAGCGATCTAATTAGGGAGTAATGGCATACTCTCGATATGTACCTATCGGAAGTCGGGAAAATATGGTAGCTGGCGGGGGTCCTTGATTAAGTTCAAGAAACGACATTAGCTGAGACCGATACTTAAGGTTACCATATCGCGTAATTAGGCGGTATCGCGGGCCTCGGAATATGCATTGGCCACGTATTCAAAACAACGTATTTTTTTCTTTTGCAAACGACGAGCACACCGGTGCTGGGTGTCTGAGCGCTCAGGCACTCATTGGGGTTGTAAAGTAGAGTCAATCAGTAGCATAAATATAACCGAACACTTTTAAGTACCTTCGGGAAGTAATTAAGCAACAGTCAATCGCCGCATAGCTCTTCGAACACTAACCAAAACACACAACACGATTGAATGTCGAACGAATGTTGAATGAATGTATTTAATAAAAAATTCCCTTTCAGCTTCTTCAATTCATCATTACCACCTCCAACAAATTAACAACAGGACGTAAGTTGACTAATAAACTTTGCTTTTCAGGTTCTAATCAATTTTTCTTTCAGCTATCTTGTATTGTTTTTTCGCAGATTCCTAATTAATTTGTATTTTTTCAGATCATTTGCAGAGGATGAGCCCAGCTGATGAGGTGGACATCGAGGGAATGGACATCGTGGGAATGGACATCGTGGGAGGAGCTGAGGATGAGCCCAGCAGCCAAAATCAACTCTCAATATTTTTTTTTTGTTGAATATGATTCACCAAAATTTGTTTTAAGTTTCTGTTTCAGGTTGGCGGTCATCAATCGTCAAAACATCATTGCATCATCAGATAGGTAATATAATATCACTCATTGTATAACTGTTTTTAACTACTGCTGAAATAATTTGTCTAATATTTCAATTCATAATTCTAATTTAGAGTTCAGCAGCGAAACCCGAGTCCAGCAGCAGAAATACAGCCCAGCAGCAGAACCAGAGCTCAGCAGTAGAACCCGAGCCTAGCAGGTGTCCAAGAAGTCTTTCAGTAGCTGCAGGAGATCCCTTTCAGCTTAGAATCATTGCCACAACATCTACACGTAAGATTTATTCAAAATAAAAAACTTACTAATCTTTAATTTATTAATTTATTAGTATTTTTTATGTTTTTAGGCCATCCAGCAGCGAAACCAGAGCCCAACACCAGAATCAGAGCCCGGCAGCAGAATCAGAGACCAGCACCAGAATCAGAGTCCAACAACAGAACCAGAGCCCAGCAGCAAACTCAGAGCAGAGCCCAGCCGCGAAATCAGAGCCCAGCAGCAAAATAAAACCACAACAGCAGAACTAGAGCCCAGCAGTCATCAAAAAAGTCCTCCAGTAGCTGTAGAAGATCAGTACATCAGTAACAGCTGTTCCTGTCCCCAGATTCAACTTTGAAGAAGTCAACTGATTCATTTTGGCCCGCTGCTTGCAAAGTTCAAGTGAGTTCAATTTCTTTTTAAATTTTCCGACTTGTAATAATTATTTTGTTGTTTCAGTTGCAGTGAGCGAAGAAGCCACTTCTCTGGTCTAGGTTTCGCTGGGGTTTTCCTAGGCCCAAAGGGAGAATTCCCGGAGAAGAGTTCGTCTCTTTCCCCTTAGTCATTGCCTGGGGGCGAACAAGGCTTACAACAACACAACAGCATCGCGGACAAGACTTCCAACAAGACAACAGCGTCGAGTAATCAACAATTAATCTTCGAACCTTTGTACCCTTTCCTTATTCCCAAAATAAAATCATTTCCACAAAATTTACAGTTGTTTTATTTCTAAAACCTATTTTTATTGTTTTCAGGTGTAGTTAGGAGAATAAATGTATTGTTAAATAGTTTGCAAAATAAATTAAATTCAATAATAACTTGTATTTTTTATTTTTCATGTGAATACAATTTGAATTGTTTGCAGGGTCAATTATAATCTGTTAATTAGTTTATAAGATAATTTCAAGTCCTGTATATTCAATTCTTGAAGTAAATATGAATTGTATTGTTGAAATTTAAATATATTATTACAATAAATTTTATGTGTGTATTTTATTCAAACATCAAGAGTAAAGTTCAAAGATTCTCCGCAAGCGGCAGCACCTGTCAATGAGTGCTAACAAAAAACATATTTATTAAATAAAAGACTATTTGTTAATTTTAGCATCTAAAAGTATCAAATTCAATCAAAATAACATATTCAAAATACTTTGGGTTGAATAAATATGCCAAATAGTCGTTATTTTTAATTATTAATAAAATTTAGTTCCAAAACGTGCTAGGTGCTGCCATCTCTAACAAAATGCCTGAACTAGTAGTATCGTAAATAGTATTGGTGTTGACATAAATAAAACCGAATATTATGAGCTTGTTTAATGTTTTATAAATTATTTTTGATCAATAATAAGCTCTATATTAAATTCTAAAAAAGATTTATTGTATATAATAATTATTCATGTGATGATTCAAGAAATATTCAGATAAACACAATGCCGGCAAGCGATGCGTCGATCGTCGGTTAACCTGAAAGCTCCTGCTTTGCTGCCGCTGAAGAGATACGGAATAACTGGTGTTGACTTATTTTTATATTTTCATATAGATTTTTATTCGTGTAATCAAATCATTTTATAGAAAGATATTCCAAACAAAAGTTGTACAATATTAAATTTCGCATCCAGATAATTTTTTTTTAATTTTCAGTGCTTATTAAGGTCTGAAATTACATTAGAATATGAAATAAAATGAAATAGAAAAATAACTGTCGTTCCTTTGAATAATAATAATAATTTTTTCTCGTGTCCGACTTTTTTCAATCTTTTTTTTTATCACGTTGACATTTTTCATCACCGCCTTGGACCGTTAGGCGTTGAGAATCTAATTTTGTCGGACGAGCCGCAAATTAGTGTTCATCCGGCTTATTTTCGCATGAATTACTTTATGGCAAATGAAGCACCGTCCTCTCTTGGGTTATCATATACCTGTCAAGTTTAAAAAAAAAGCGGGTTGGACTACAAATTGGGCACAATTATACTTTAAATAATCCATCCATTTGTTTATTATGGAAATTGTTTAGTAATTGAGCTAATTATCGGTTTTTAAGTGTCATTTCCAATTAATCACTCGCGTCGACGGGCATCACGATACTATCCGTCGTCATGTTGAACCAATTAGCAGCAGAAACAATCATTCTTGTAATTATAAACCAAAGAATCTTTGGATATGTGCGTAAAAACTGATTTGGGCGGCACGACGCGGAGATGAATTGCATTTGGCGCTCGCAACATAGGGCTGAATTTAAGAGGTGAAACTGAATTAATAACAGATAAAATGGTAAAAGTAGACTGATAAAAGTGAAGTTTGATTTGCTCGCATTTAAATGGTGATATCTCGAATTACATCTGCTTTATTCTGTTATTAGGGCAATATCAACACCCAATACTAGAATCTATCGAAATGTGACTGATTTTATATTACAGTGTTTGTCAGGGCCTATGCATATTATGAATTTCAGCATTGTTGTATGTACCGTTCAGAAGTTAGATCGAAGTCAACAGCCTATATTATAATGTATCGAGATGCGAGTAGTTTTATGTTAGAATGTTTGTCAAGGTCTATTTGTATCATGAATTTCAGAGTTTTTGTACGTTTCTTTTAGAAGTTAGGTCAAAGTCAACACCTTATATTGTCATGTATCGAGATGCGAGTAATTTTATATCCAAAAATTTTCTAAGGCCTATGTGTGTTATAAATTTCAGCGTTGTTATAGGTACCGTTCAGAAGTTAGATCAAAGTCAACACCTTATACCGCAATGTATCAAGATACTAGTGATTTTGTATTAGAGTATTTGCAAAGGTCTATGTGTAATATGAATTTCAGTATTGTTGTATGCGTCGTTTAGAAGTTAGGTCAAAGTCAACACCCTATATTGTAATGTATCGAAATACGAGTAGTGTTATATCAGACTGTTTGTTAAGGCCTATATGTGTTATGAATCTCAGCATTTTTGTATGTATCGTTTAGAAGTTAAGTCAAAGTCTACACCCTATACTGTAATGTATCGAGATGCAAATAGTGTTACATCTGAGTGTTTGTTAAGGCCTATATGTATTATGAATTTCAGCATTTTTATATGTACCGTTTAAGAATTAAGTCAAAGTCAACACCCTATACTGTAATGTATCGAAATGCAAGTAGTGTTATATCTGAGTGTTTGTTAAGGCCTATATGTATTATAAATTTCAGCATTCTTGTATGTACCGTTCAAGAATAAAGTCGAAGTCAACACCCTATACTGTGATATATCGAGATGCGAGTAGTCTTATATCAAAGTGTTTGTTTAGGTCTATATGTGTAATAAATTTAAGCATTTTTGTATGTACCGTTTAAGAATTAAGTCAAAGTCAATACCCTATACTGTAATGTATCGAGATACGAATAGTGTTATATGAGAGTGTTTATCAAGGTCTATATGTATTATAAATTTCAGCATTGTTCTATGTTTCGTTTAGAAGTTACGTCAGAGTCAATACCCTATACTGTAATGTATCGAGACTCGAGTAGTGTTATATCAGAGTGTTTATTGAGGTCTATATGTATTACAAATTACAGCATTTTTGTACGTACCGTTTAAGAATTGAGTCAAAGTCAACACCCTATACTGTAATGTATCGAGATGCGAATAGTGTTATATCAGAGTGTTTGTCAAGGTCTATATGTATTATAAATTTCAGCATTTTTGTATGTATCGTTTAAAAATTAAGTCAAAGTCAACACCCTATACTGTAATGTATCGAGATGCGAGTAGTAGTGTTATATCAGAGTGTTTGTGAAGGTCTATATGTATTATAAATTTCAGCATTGTTATATGTTTCGTTTAGAAGTTAGGTCAGAGTCAACACCCTAAACTGTAATGTATCGAGACTCGAGTAATGTTATATCAAAGTGTTTGTTAAGGTCTATATGTATTATAAATTTCAGCATTGTTGTATGTTTTGTTTAGAAGTTAGGTCAGAGTCAACACCCTATACTGTAATGTATCGAGACTCGAGTAGTGTTATGTCAGAGTGTTTGTTGAGATCTATATGTATTATAAATTCAACATTGTTGTACGTACCGTTTAGAAGTTAGGTCAAAGGCAATACCCTAAATTGGGATGTATCAAGATGCAAAAGGCGAGTGGTTTATGTAAAACGTTTCTTTCCTCTTCTATCCCTATCACCTCTATCCTATCCTATCCTATTCCTACTCCTATTCCTATTCCTACTCCTACTCCTACTCCTACTCCTACTCCTACTCCTACTCCTTCTCCTTCTCCGTCTTCGTCTTCGTCTTCGTCTTCGTCTTCGTCTCCGTCTCCGTCTTCGTCTTCGTCTTCGTCTTCGTCTTCGTCTTCGTCTTTGTCTTTGTCTTTGTCTTGGTCTTGTTATCCCTGTCCACGGCAACAAACGCAGTGCAAATAGATGCACAAAAGCGCCACGAAATCGTGATTAATTAATGTAAAACGTTTCTTTCCTCTTCTATCCCTATCACCTCTATCACCTCTATCCTATCCTATCCTATTCCTACTCCTATTCCTATTCCTACTCCTACTCCTACTCCTACTCCTTCTCCTACTCCTACTCCTACTCCTTCTCCTTCTCCGTCTTCGTCTTCGTCTTCGTCTTCGTCTTCGTCTTCGTCTCCGTCTCCGTCTCCGTCTTCGTCTTCGTCTTCGTCTTCGTCTTCGTCTTCGTCTTTGTCTTGGTCTTGTTATCCCTGTCCACGGCAACAAACGCAGTGCAAATAGATGCACAAAAGCGCCACGAAATCGTGATTAATTAATATGCTAATTAAATGCAAAATTTTTGTATATATACTTAGAGTTTACAAAAACTCTGTTACATTAGAGGGATGGGGATTAAAATGATTTGTCATTTGAAAAGTATACAGGATTACACAAGTCTGTTCTACAGTATTGTGTTAAAACATCTAGCAATTTGAGGCAAAATCTCAAATTTCTGTCAAAATTTTTCCTGATGATGATTTAATGATCAATAGATCAAAATACATTGATTTTATTAGTTCTTGAAAGATAAAAAAATTACTATCTTAAAAACCACTTACTCAAAAAAATTCAAAAGTATGGTTATTGATAGAATAGATCCAGTACCTCAAATGACAAAAGCAGAGATTTTGCAACCATCACTGTTAACGATTTATTGATCGATAGATCATTCAAATATTAAAATTTTGTGTTTCTTCAAAGACAAAAAATTCATTATCTTTTGAGCCAGTGGCTCAAAATTTTTGAAAATGTAGGTACTGGTAGAATAGAGTCAGTAGTTCAAGTAATAAAAACAGGAATTCTCCAACTGTCTCTGTTAATGATCTATAAGTGAATAGATCCTAAAATCACTAACATTTATGCGATCTTTGAAGACAAAAAAATAATTATTTCCTAAACCAGTGACCTAAAACGTTTGAAATTGAATCTTCTAGTAGAATATAGTCAGGACCTGAAGTGACGAAAGCAACAATTTCCCAACTAACTTTGTTAATGATCTATTAATTAATAGATCTTGAAAACACTGAAATTTATTTCTTTTGGAGTACATAAGGTGAATTATTGTTTAAACCAGTGGCTCAAAACGTTTAAAAGTGTGGCTACTGATAGAATAGAGTTAGGAATTTAAATTACGAAAGCAACGATTTCTCAACTATCTTTGTTAAAGATCTATTGATTAATAGATCCAGAGATCACCAAAATTTAGTTGTTATTTGAAGGCAAAAAGTTCGTTATCTTTTAAACCAGTGGCTCAAAACGTTTGAAAATGTAGCTATTAGTACAATAGAGTCAGAAATTCAAGTGATAAATTTAAAGATCGTCCAACTATTTCTATTAATGATTTATTGATCAAAAGATCCTGAAAACATTATTTTTCTTCAATTTACTTGAGCAGTTTTAACTAATTTGGTTAATAATCAATTATTTATTTTGAGGGAACCAATATATGATTTTCAGTTATCTTGTAATACAGGGATGTCAATTGGGTTGCGTTTTGTGCCTATCAGTAGTTATCTTTCAAGAAATTAATTATTTATTGGAAATTTTAAGAGATAAATGCATACGAATAAAATTATTTATTATATATAAATCAGTAACATTTTATTATTGACAGTTAAATGAATTATTGACAAATTATAACTATTTATTATTCTTCTATTTTATTTATTTCGGAATTATTACTTTCAATATTTTTTTGCCCTTCATCAGTAGATGATCCACTTGTTTTATTTCGATTTCTCAACATTCCTGGTTGATATATTGCCATTGATGGACGATCTTTGTTCCTAATTCGTCGTTGAGTTCTAGGATCCATTTTATCGTTTTTATTATTTTCTTTTTCACAAGACTTTTCGTAATCATGTTCTTTATCTTCAGATGATTTGGATTCACATTTTTCGCCTGTTTTAACTTTATCTTCATCCGCATTTGGTTCAGATTCCTGTTTTTTAAATTCAATTTTTCTTTCTTCTCTTCTTTCGCTGTACTTTTTAACCTTTTTCTCTACTATCCTATCATCTTCTTTTTTATAACGAGCAGATTCCTCTCTCCTACTTTTATACTCCGTTCGTCTGGGTTCTCTTTCTATTACACCTCTTTGTCGCAATTTCGATGGAGATTTTTTGTCTATAGGTCTGTGCGAATCTTTATTTGAAGGATATGCCCTTTTTTCCACAAAATCTTTTACTGGTTTACCAATTCTATTTCGGTAATCTTCAACTCTTTTTGATTTTGGACTTAATTCTGACTTATTTTCGTCATTGGCAACAATTTTATTTGCTGACCCGTGACTAGTATGTTCAATTTTCTTTCGCCCCCTTCGTTCTTCTTCTTTTATTCGTTTCCTTTCCATTTCTCTACGTTTTCTTTCCTCTCGTTTTTCTTCTTTCATTTTTTGCCGATCAATGCGTCGTTGTTTTATGAAATCCAGTAAAGGTGTATTTGTTATTTTCTTATCGTCGTCAGCTGAAGGTTGGAAACAATATTCCGGTTTTTCTTCACTTTCATTTGATACTTGATTTAATGATTCGACAAAATCAATGTATGCCGAATCACTTTCAACTGTTGCACATTTTAAATCGGTTCTTATTTTATTGCGCTTTTTAGGAACTCTAGAAAAAGGTGCAAATTCTACAACTGCAGCGTATTCGTTACCTTTGGAATCCAAAAATACATAATTATCAAATTTCTCCTTGAATATAAAAATGTCTGACGAATTTTTAAAATTAATATATGCTCGCGAAAAAGCAAACTCCCCAAGAGACATGTCAGCTCTTACAAAATACATATAATCATAATCTGGTAAAGGTGAAACTTGATTTAAAAACAGCTCTTTATTCATCGACGGTGGTAATCTTCGAACAACGATTTTTGTAAAGTTTTTCTCTCGACGTTCTTGTTTAGTGCCGTCTATTGATGAGTCGGAATTACAATCACTTGTGTCTGTTTCCGACAATGCCATGGTTACTTGTAAATATTTTACTAATAATTACTACATTAATACTTAATTACAGTTTACCAGGTTTTATAAAATGTTATTTGTCACAATTAGGTTATAAGACGAAAAATTTTGATATTTTGACACTTGTGTGTTTATATACTATTGGCAACATTGAATATAGGTACCTAATGCGCACACTCGTATTTATTGACAAAAATATATTGCTAGGACTTTTACAAATAATTATTTGTTATAATAAATAGAGCCTTGAAATTCAGACTATTTAGTATTTTTTGGTATTTATTAATATTATTTTTAAAAGTTCAAATAAAATTGATTGTATGAATATGAACGCATGCGCGTTGGATTAAAAAGGTCGAATTACACTAGAACGTTGTTGTTGAATTAAAAAACCAGTTGGGTATATTAGGAACCGTTTGTTTATTGTAAGTTAAAATTCATATAAAAATGTTTTGAATTTAGAATTGATGGCAAAATGTTTTGATTATTTTGTAGTTGATAATACTTGGTGAAAAATATATTATTATTCAATGAGAATAGCGTGTAAATCAGACTTGAAGTGATGCTGCCATGTTCGATGTTGTACATTGTGTAGATTGGTGACAAGCAGGAGTTTATAGGAGGATTTGTGTAATATTGCGGCCTTAAAATGGCAGGCAATACGGGAATGGAACAGCTCATTCCCATCGTGAATAAACTCCAAGATGCATTTACACAGCTTGGAGTTCATATGCAACTTGATTTACCTCAAATTGCCGTAGTGGGCGGACAATCTGCAGGAAAAAGCTCCGTTTTAGAAAATTTTGTTGGAAGGTAAATATTATTTATTAGTTTTTGTAAATGAAACATTTCGATGTAGATGTTTATGTTTATTATGTATATTGAGGTGTGAGTATAATGTATGAGAATTTAATAATTTCCTTGTTAATATGTAGTCCAATTTGACAGTTAACGTTTTTATATGATTCATAATTTCGAGGTCGTAATTATTGACCTCTGTCGTTATTTATATATTATAATATTTCGTACATTGGTGATAACATTGATTTTAGTGGCTCATAAACCTGATGTTTATGTGGGTTGAATATTGATTTTTCAATTCAGCACTCATTGTTAATGACAAATATTTTCTTGTTGAAAACATCATTAAAATTGTTATTCTTGTTGTAATTACGAAAATTTGTATAATATACTGATAAAATTTATTGTAAAGATAATAATTCATTGTTTGCTTATCTTTTAGAGACTTCCTTCCCAGAGGCTCTGGAATTGTGACTCGTCGTCCCCTTATCTTACAATTGATTTTTTCAAATACTGGTATTACTTTTTATTAAAATTATTTGAAAATGTGTACATGAAATATATTTGTAGAACATGCGGAGTTTTTACATTGTAAAGGTAAAAAATTCATTGATTTTGATGAAGTTCGAAGAGAAATTGAGGCAGAAACAGACCGGGTGACCGGTAGTAATAAAGGCATATCTAATATTCCTATCAATTTGAGGGTGTACTCTCCGAACGGTAAGTTTAGGAGATACTTGCTATGTTTTTAAATTAATTTTTGGTGATTTTAGTGCTAAATTTAACATTGATCGATTTACCGGGCCTTACAAAAGTTCCAATCGGTGATCAACCAGTCGATATAGAGCAACAAATCAGATCCATGATTATGCAGTTTATTAAACGGGAATCTTGTTTAATTTTGGCTGTAACTCCAGCTAATACAGATTTAGCTAATTCGGATGCTTTAAAATTGGCGAAGGAAGTCGACCCTCAAGGAATTCGAACAATTGGTGTTATTACTAAGCTGGATTTAATGGACGAAGGCACGGATGCTCGTGATATTTTAGAAAATAAACTATTACCCTTACGAAGAGGCTATATAGGTGTGGTAAACCGTTCGCAAAAGGATATTGAAGGTCGGAAAGATATTAATGCTGCTTTAGCAGCTGAAAGGAAGTTTTTCCTTAGGTATTTATAAATTAATTCATTTTTAAATTGACATTTACGTAACATTTGGTTGTAAGTATTGCGGATACATTTAAAAAGTAAATTTATTTGAAATTGTTCAGTCATCCAGGGTACCGGCATATAGCAGAAAGATTAGGAACGCCCTACTTACAAAGAATTCTGAATCAGCAACTAACTAATCATATCAGAGAAACGCTTCCTGGTCTACGAGATAAACTCCAGAAACAATTATTAACATTGGAAAAAGATGTTGAACAATTCAAGCACTTTAGACCTGATGACCCAGCAATTAAAACCAAAGCTATGCTACAGTAAGATCTCCCAATAATACATTGACAAAAAAGTACAAAAAAAAATAATTCTAGAATGATTCAACAACTGCAATCAGATTTTGAGCGAACTATCGAAGGCTCTGGCTCCGCACAAATCAATACAATGGAATTATCGGGCGGTGCTAAAATAAATAGGCTTTTCCACGAAAGATTTCCTTTTGAAATTGTTAAAATGGAGTTTGATGAGAAAGAATTGCGTCGGGAAATTGCGTTTGCAATCAGAAATATTCATGGTATTCGAGTACGTTTATTGTATTCTTCCCAAGTTCAAATAATGAGTTTTTTGATTTTAGGTTGGTTTGTTCACTCCCGATATGGCTTTTGAGGCTATTGTTAAAAAACAAATTGCTAGATTAAAAGAACCGTCGTTAAAATGTGTTGATTTGGTTGTTCAAGAATTATCCAACGTTGTGCGAACTTGTACAGATAAAGTAAGAAAAATTGATTGAAGTAGCGGTAATGAATTAATATTTGGTTGTTAGATGAATAGATATCCACGATTGCGGGAAGAAACAGAGCGTATTATAACAACATACGTTAGAAATCGGGAGCAGTTGTGCAAAGAGCAATTAATTTTATTAATTGATTGTGAGCTTGCGTACATGAATACTAATCATGAAGATTTCATTGGCTTTGCAAAGTAAGTATAAATATTTATAAATATTAATAAAACTAATATTTTTTTTATTTAGCGCCCAAAATCAATCTGAGAATGCTGTAAAGACTGGAACTCGTGGTGCTCTTGGAAATCAGGTTATCCGCAAAGGGTACATGTGTATCCACAATTTGGGTATCATGAAAGGTATTTTTTTCTTTTAATTGAAAGGGAGTTGTTATTAAATGGTAATATTTTGTAGGTGGATCTCGTGATTATTGGTTCGTGTTGACTTCAGAGAATATTTCGTGGTTCAAAGATGAAGAAGAAAGAGAAAAGAAATATATGCTTCCGTTGGATGGATTAAAACTGCGGGATATTGAGCAAGGATTTATGTCGCGGAGACATATGTTTGCACTTTTTAATCCGGAAGGTCGAAATGTTTACAAAGTGCGTTATCAATTTATTTGTTTGATTTATAATTTGTTATTAGCAATTATTATGCTTTTTGAGTTGTGTTATTTAATATTCTGTTTGTAATTTTTTTAAGGATTATAAGCAATTGGAATTGAGTTGCGAAACGCAAGATGATGTTGATTCTTGGAAAGCGTCCTTCCTACGCGCTGGTGTTTATCCAGAAAAACAAACTGAACAGTCGAATGGAGACGAGGTAACAATACACTTTTGATTTATTACTTGGGAATTTATGTTTAAATGTATTTTTGCATGTTAAATTTCATTATTTATATTTTTTGTATTTACAGAGACCTAGGGCAAGTATAATGTGACGTGATTTCTAAAAAGGCAGGAAAATTTTGTTTAGTTCCTAACAAATTTCAAAACCATTTCAAAATGGCTATTTTTATTTATGTTTGGTGTGAATTCGCATGATTAGCCCCATAAATTTCTTAATATATAAAAATTAATTAATCAGATGTGTAATATGTACTATGCATGTTATTATCCTAATTTGTTTATTGTGTTTTGCTTCTACGCTGCAGGGAGAAGGTTACGAGGTGGGTAATACATACTCGGAACACCTTCAGCTTAGCTCGCTACATAATACCGACATTATACAATTATCACAACTCAAATTTTTCTGTTACACTATAATACTGAAAAAAATTGAAGGCAAGCCGATTTGAACCACCCAAAACATATAACAAACTAATGAGATCCTCCAATTGAATAAAAATGTGCTCGACCATAAATTTCATGGCCAGTTTCATCGCTGTTTCATAAATTATAAATTCATTATTGAACCACAAAAAAAAATGAAGCATCAATACAACTTTATCACAAAACTAGTGGTCCTATAATTATGAAACTTTGTGTTATTAAGAAAGAATAGCAGTAAGTATAAAATAATATTCAATTGTCAATAAATTTTTCTTAATGAATTATAGGCACAGAATCTGGAAATATCAGTAGACTTATGAGTCGCATTTCGGAACAAGTTTCTCAACCAGTAGTCCCAAATCAATAAAACTTTGTACGAATATCAAGGAAGCATACAAGTTATTGTAAATTTAATTTATTTGACAAACTAATTTTGTTCAAGAGTTATTGACGCCAATAGGTAATAAGTTGAGCAACTTGCCTTATTATTTAATCAATTAATTAATTTGGAAGCCAAAATGAGATAGAAGTAATACAAATCAGTCAAGGAAAAGTACAATAAACTAGTAATAAGAAATAATAAAACAAGGAGAGTATAGACACTGAAATGTAAAAAACAGCCAAAACAGGAAATAAACAAAGTGGTGGAGACAAGAAATAAAGGAAGAAATAAAAATAGAAAATATACCTCTGTAATAATACGCAAGAAAATTATTAAAAATACAAAGAGCAAAGGAAAAGTACAAAAGAATTAATATAAAATGCTAAACAACAAGAATGGGAGGATTTCGGAAAATGTATAAATTATAACTACAAAGAAAACAAGAAACTCTTCTATAAAGTAGCGAAGAATTTGAGAAAAGACAAAGAACAACCTATTAAATGATTAAAAGACAAAAATCTGCCGTGAACATCACGTGACTTACTTGTACATCATTGGATATATATGATCAAACGCAAAATCTCATCGTTCCACAGTTAATCGTTTTGAATTTACCCAAGAGATTTAAGAATCTGTCAAGTAAAATGCGCTTTCAGCCAAGTCGGTTGCTATGGAAACAGTAGGCTATTATTCTTATACTACAACATTCCTAAATACTGATTTCCAAAATTCTACGACTACCAACAGATCTGAATTTATGCGCAAAATTAAAAAATAAATTCCTACTGAAGTGCACTTCCGGTTCAGTCTATTGTTATGAAAATAGCAGGCAATCATTCAGATGCTACAGCAGACTGAAATACCAAATTTCAATATTCTACGCCTGATCGTTTAGAATTTATGCGAAAAATTCCAAAAGACTGTCAAGTAAAGTGCACTTCCGGCTCGGTGGATCTCAATAAAAATAGGATATGACTATCTAGGCGGTATAATCGTCTTAAATACTGAATTCTAACAATCTATGTTCAATCGTTTTGGATTTATGCGGAAAATTGAAAAAATGTTTCGAATAAAGTGCTCTTCCGTTTTAGTCGATAGCAATCATAATGCAGGGTGTACAACTAGATATTATAAAAGTGCCTAATACAAAATTTAAATATTCTACGACTGAGTGTTTAGAATTTATGTGGAAAATTCAAAAAATCTGTCATATAAAGTGCACTTCCGGCTCAGCCGATTCTTACAAAAATAAAAGATGACTATTGAGATGCTACAGCAATTTCAAATGCTAAATTTCAGTATCCTACGGCTGATCATTCTGGATTTATGCGGAAAATTAAAAAGAAGTCTCAAGTAAAGTGCACTTCCGGCTTGACCGATTCATACAAAAATAGCAGGTAACTATTCTGATATTAGATCAAGTTCAAATACTGAATTTTAGTATCTTACGGCTGATCATTCTGGATTTATGCGGAAAATTCAAAAAAAGTTTCATGTAAAGTGCACTTCCAACCATAATGCGAGGTGCAAATCAACACCTTATACCAGTCTTAAATATGAAATTTTAACATTATACGTTCAACCAGTTTTGAGATTTGCGAGTTACGCACGCACGCACGAACATACGTACCGACATCAAGCCAAAAATAGTCAAAATGGATTTAGAGATGCTCAGAACGGATATTTCCATAAAAATCTCGATAGGTGAATTTTGTCGGTTTCACAATACTTATTTGTTAGTTTGTACAAGTAAGTAATGAAGTATCAATACAACTTTATTCCAAAACTAGTGGTCCTATAATTATTAAACTTTGTATAAATATTAAAAAAGAATAGCAATAAGTGTAAAATAATATTCAGTTGTCAATAAATTTTTCTTAATGAATTATAGTAATATCAGTAGACTTATGAGTCGCATTGGCTCCTTCGGAACAAATTTCTCGACTAGTAGTCCCAAATCAATAAAACTTTGTACGAATATCAAGAAAGCATACAAGTTATTGTATAATTTAATTTATTTGACAAACTAATTTTGTTCAAGAGTTATTGACGCCAATAAGTTGAGCAATTTGCGTTATTATTTAATTAATTAATTAATTTGGAAGCCAAAATGAAATAGAAGTAACAAGGACAGAAAGTAATACAAAAACTAAAAAAGAAGTAACAACAATTTACAAGATCAAAAGAAATCAAATTAAAGAAACAAAAATAAAAAATATTCCTCTGTAATAAAATGCAAGAAAATTATGCAAAATACAAAAAGCAAAGGAAAAGAATATAAAGTAGCGAAGAATTTGAGAGAAGAATTAAACAATTAAAAGACAAAAATGGGACAATACTGAGAAAGGATACAGACAAGCTAAAAAGATGGAAAGAACATTTTGAAGAATGACTGGAACTGCAAGAAGTAACTATAAGCAACGCGTACAATAGCAACCCTGTACTAGAGCAAAAGCCAGAAATTACAAATATAGAAATCAGCATCGAAAAAGTTACAATTGCTATTGGAAAATTAAATATAGGGAAAGCAGCTAAAATACATGGGAGAGGAAGAAACAAAAATGCTGCACACATTAGTAAACCAAATTTGGATTGGAGAAAAATAATCATACTGCCAATATACAAAAAAGGAGACAGCTGCAACTGTTGCAAATATCGAGGGGTCTCACTCCTATGCACAGCAGTAAAAGTGTACGAAACTATAGTTGAAAGTAAACTAAAAATGTTAGTAGAAGACAAGATTAGGGATACTCAAAGTAGATTCAGAAAAGGCCACAGCACCCCAGACAATTCGACAGATAACGGAAAAACATTAAGACACAACAAAGGAATCTTTGCATGTTTTATAAATTTTGAAAAAGCTTCCGATAGAGTTAATAGAATTGTGAAAAAAGAACGGAGCTGACCATTTACAAAACAATAATACTACCAATGCTGCTTGCTGTACAGTTCAGAATCCTGGGTATTAAATAAAAGACAACAAAGTAAAATCACAGCAGTAGAAATGAAATATCTTAGAGCTATAACAAAACAGACATAATTAGAAATGAAATGATTAGAGAGAGATTGAAGTACAGTCAGTAATGAAGAAGATACAGCAGGAACAATTGGGGTGGTATGGACATCTAATTCGAAATATAGAAATAATAACCATACACACGAACTAAGTGAGTCTTGTGGAGAAGCAAGTGTAGAAAGCAAAAAATATATACAGAATGTCCTACTTAATTAAATTTTACGTGAGGAGGAAACTTTGTACTGCGCGCATAAAGAAATGTGAGATTTGACATACTTGAAGTTTATGTGGAGAAGGAGTACAGAAAAATTTAATTATATACAGCATATTCAATTCCAAGCTATCGCTGAAAATGATATTATTTTTGCTGGAATATATCGAAGAATATGCACCGAATAAGAAAATGGCTGAAGGAAAACGTAATGATTTCTTTTGGGACAGGCCCGTTCCTGGCGGGTATGCAGCAACCACTTTTCTTCCAAGTTACGCGCAATCCGACACTTGTGTACTTATTTAGATACAGTTTTGAATATTCTTGTAGAATTTAAGTGTTTTTATTCTCATTGAAACACATGATGTCTTCTGTTTTTAAATTTTACCTCAAATGACGGTTATTTTTACAGATTATTTGGAAAGTTTGAAGCTTTCTCTTTCAAGGAATTAACTTAATCCGACTCCAAGTAAAAATTTTCTTGATGTCAAACATTGACTACTTGTACTAGGTGCAAAATAAATTGTGGATTCAACTTACGACTCAGAAAATCAAGTTCATTAATAATTCTCTTCCAATCACGCAAACAATTAAATGTCTGCGACAATTTGGGGCAAGGCTATGAATTAAATAGAAAACTATTACTTTTTCTAATTTTGCACGAAAATTGATGATTTTAATTCCTTTGGCGGGTGCCTGGACACATTAATTTGCAGAATATTAAAGAGGAAGCTCTAGACTTTTCGAATACCAAGTTAATTTTACCTGAAGCACCTGAAGATGGAATTGGCAATGAAATTTATGGTTTTTGAAGTATGTTGTAGTTTTAATGGAGGATTTAAATTTTTCAAACTGAATTTGTGTGATTATAATTAATGATCGAATTGAAGTAAATTTGTTTACTAATATTTTTTTGTGTATGTTTTTCGCATAATTAGAGCCAAGAAACCGGAGGTCAAAGTTCCATGGATCCTCAATTGGAAAGACAAGTGGAAACAATTCGAAATCTTGTGGATAGTTACATGCGTATTGTTACTAAAACTACTAGAGATTTAGTACCAAAAACTATAATGATGCTTATTATTAACAACGCCAAAGATTTCATAAATGGGGAACTACTGGCACATTTGTACGCTAGTGGAGATCAAGTATGTTGTATTTATGATTTAAAAAGAAATGAAAATAAAATAAATTTGTTTTAAAGGCGCAAATGATGGAAGAAAGTCCGGAAGAAGCGCAGAAGCGAGAAGAGATGCTGCGAATGTACCACGCTTGTAAAGAAGCCATGCGTATTATTGGTGATGTTTCAATGGCAACAGTTTCGACACCAGTTCCGCCACCAGTTAAAAATGATTGGTTAGCTAGTGGCTTAGATAATCCCAGATTATCGCCACCGAGTCCAGGAGGGCCTAGAAGAGGAGCTCCTAATATGGCTTCAGTTGGTTCCTCAGGTATTATTATTTAAATGTAATGTTTGTATAAATTAAATGTTTGTTAGGCTCTTTAGGTGGGTCCCGTGCTCCGCCTCCTCCTCCAGCATCCGGCCGACCAGCACCTGCGATACCAAACCGACCGGGCGGTGGGGCGCCCCCTATGCCTCCAGGCAGACCTGCCGGACAAGGTTTACCAGCACCTTTGATACCATCGTGAGTAATTTTTTTCTTACATGTTGGGAATTTGGGGAAACCGCAGCCAGACATTCAGGTTGTGGTTTTTGTTTGCAGGAGGCGTTAATAATCACCTAAAAGCAACTTTTAATGATTACTCTCAAATAATTAGGCTAGAGTATTCTGTGAAAGCTTTCATTGTCTATCTTTATGACATTTTGTTTGGCTTGGTTGAGGCTATTTATAAGATTTTCAATTTATATTTGTTATTTATCAAATTTAAATATCTTTCCAACATTTACTAATACCTATTTTTACCTAATTTTTTTTTTTTTTGAATGATACAGCGCTATTTTTATTTTCATACACAGCATACAAATTGTAAATATTAAAATTACTTATGTAATAATGTAAAAATGGTAATAGTAAATGTTAGTGCCAATTCACAATGTACATAAACATAAGGAGTACGTAAAAACATAAACGTAAGAAATTATGTATGTTCACAGTGGTCGTAACGTAAAATATTAAAATAAAGTGTTTTTTTCATTTTACGTTGGTACAAATTAGGGTTATTGATGTATTGTGTTGGTTTCTCTGACTGTCATTTTCAAATATTCTGTTGATTTCGATTCTGTTTCGTGTTTAATGTTTTTCTTTAGTTTCACTTTTAACAATTTGGAGTTTAGTTTGTTTTGTTTTATTTTATGATGTTTGAAAAAGATCTTGCGATTGTTTATTATTATTGAAACTACGTTATAAAAGTCGCCAACGAGAGAAATATTAAGACGAGGAAGAAATTGTTGGTTTTTTAATTCATAATTTTATGTCAATCATATTTAAAGCACATTTCGATTCAGGATGTTGTCAACTGTCAGATAAAAACATGTGTTTAAAGTTGACGCATGCGCTATTAGTTGTTTCGTACGTAAACATAACATAAAGTTGAATTTATCTCAACTTTACATTTTCATTACGTACGTCAATACATAAACGTAAGAAATACGTAAGCATTGTGAACACGGGCATTGAAATACAGTAGTTCAACTTTATGTTTATGTTTACGGTTACGCACTCATTACGTTTACGTACATTGTGAATTGGCACTTAAACAACAGAGAATGACCAAATCAGATATTTGTATTGTAAATAACGGGAGAAATTGAAAGCTGAATGTATAAATGCGTGCGCGTGTCATACTTTAAAGACGGCCGGGCTGATTTGTTTGTATCCTATAGTCGTCCGGGTGGTGGCGGCGGAATTCAAGTGCCACAGCGGGTGCAACAGGCCGTGGGACAAGCAGTCACTCAGGCTGCCGTCAACGAGCTCGCCAACGCCTTCAAGTTCAAGTAAATCATCATTTCACACCTATTATAATTCATTCGTTTGTATTGTAGTATCTACTAATACTAACCCAAAACCAACAAAAAAAAAAACAAAGTATGGCATGTGTTTGCATTTATACTAACATGTATAACAAAACTGGTTCGAAATATTCATGAGAGTATTGTACATTAGAAAATATAAATCATTTTTTATTGTAACCATCATATTTTTATGTTTAAGTAAACTGTTAGTTATAATTTTGGTAAATGATCTTCCGTAATAGTTTTCAACAGTTAAATATTATTATAATATGTATCACGTAACAAAAAACAAACTAAAAAAAAAGCTGTATTCATCTTCATAGATATAGTAGATTTGGCTTTTCAGAAAACTGAACAATTAATGTTGTTAAGTAGCGGTTGCACCAATACGAAATTTGGTTAGTATGGTTGCACTTTTAGAGTTTATTAGGCTTCGGATTATTACCTATTTTTCCGCATCATAGGAATAGTCAATTAAAAACACAAAGTGCAAAACGTTGTAATCGATTAAAAAGTACGGCAGAATTGTATTGTTTATTTGCAATTCTTATTATTTTGTAAAAATCAATTTCACATGCATCAAGCTCTGCTTCTGAATCTGGAAATTTCATCGTCATTGTCGTGCCGCAACCAAATATCATAATACAGTTCTGCAATAATTGTATAGTATTCACTGTTGTTGTTATGTAAATTAATACGAAAATATACAAGTTCAAAGTTATATTTCTTTGTATATAAAGTGCAAAGAATTTATGTGTACTTAGTAAATTATACTCACTTTTGCTATATAAAAAGTGATATTTAAAGGGAGCCCAATTGCTTAACAACTTTTTTACTATTTACTATATCATTATCAAATATTTTTTAATGTGGTAAAAAAATTGTTATCAAAGCTTCCTTAAATTGGTATGCCTACAAAAGTTTATGTTTGATCAGGTAAAACAGTACAACAATACTTATTTGAAATAAAAATAAGTAATCTCGCATTCCAAGATGTTGGTGGGTAACCGTGCGCTAATAATTGTTCATGTAGCATATATCTAAATGTGTAAATATAGAACTAACCTCCTGATGAAAAAAAAAAAAACTATCAATACTTTTTCGTTGTTTTCATGTCCCTTGAGCTTTTCTGTGTTTCTAAGCTTCTTTTTAAATTTTTTTTTGGTTGTTTACGCCAAAATGGATTATTTTTGAGACAAATACTCCTACAAAAAATTAATATTGTGTGCATTAATTAATCCTATATTTTATTATATTTTTACTTACTTGTACAAAGTAACAAGTATTGTGAAACCAACAAAATTCACCTATCGAGATTTTGATGGATATATCCGTTTTGAGCATCTCTGAATTCATTTTGACTATTTTTGGCTTCATGTCGGTATGTATGTATGTGCGCAAATCTCAAAACCCGTCGAACCTATAATGTTGAAACTTTGTATTTAGGACTGGTATAGGGTCTAGTTGTGCACCTCGCATTATGGTTTCAATCGTCTGTACCGGAAGTGCACTTTACTTGAAACTTTTTTCAAATTTTTCGTATAAATTCAGAATGATCAGCCTTAGGATACTGGAATTTAGCATTTGAAATTGCTGTAGCATCTAAATGGTCATCTTCTATTTTTGTACCAATCGGCTGAGCCGGAAGTGCACTTTATATGACAGACTTTTTGAATTTTCCGCATAAATTCTGAACAATCAGTCGTAGAATATTTAAATTTTGTATTAGGCACTTTTATAATATCTAGTTGTACACTCTGCATTATGATTGCTATCGACTTAGCCGGAAGAGCACTTTATTCGAAACATTTTTTGAATTTTCCGCATATATCCAAAACGATTGAACGTAGATTGTTAGAATTCAGTATTTAGGATGATTATACCGTCTAAATGCTCATATCCTATTTTTATTGAGATTCACTGAACCGGAAATGCACTTTACTTGACAGTCTTTTGGAATTTTTCGCATAAATTCGAAACGATCAGGTGTAGAATATTGAAATTTGGTATTTCAGTCTGCTGTAGCATCTAAATGATTGCCTACTATTTTCATAACAATAGATTGAACCGAAAGTGCACTTCAGTGGGAATTTATTTTTTAATTTTGCGCATAAATTCAGATCTGTTGGTAGTCGTAGAATTTCGGAAATCAGTATTTAGGAATGTTGTAGTATAAGAATAATGGCCTACTGTTTCCATAGCAACCGACTTGGCTGAAAGCGCATTTTACTTGACAGATTCTTAGAATCTCTTGGGTAAATCAAAAACGATTAACTGTGGAACGATGAGATTTTGTGTTTGATTATACATATCCAATGATATATACGATCAAACACAAAATCACATCGTATTATATATATATATATATATATATATATATATATATATATATATATATATATATATATATATATATATATATCCAATGATGTACAAGTAAGTCATGTGATGTTCACATCAGATTTTTGAATTCCTAAATACTGATATCCAAGATTCTACTACTAGCAGTTCTAAAATGCGCAAAATTTAGAAAAAAATTCAACTGAACTGCAGTCGATTTCAATAAAAATAGGATATGAGCATCTAGATAGTACTATCATCTTGAATACTGAATTCTAACATTCTACGTTCAATTGTTTTGGATTTATGCGAAAAATTCAAAAAGATGTCTAGTAAAGTGCACTTCCGGTACAAACGATTGCAATCATAATGCGAGGTGTACAACTAGACCCTAAAACAGTCTTAAATACAAAATTTCAACAATATATGTTGGGCGGATTTTGAGATTTGCGCACATATATACGTACTGATATTAAGCCGAAAATAGTCCAAATTAATTCAGGGATGCTCAAAACGGATATTTCCATCAAAATCTTGAAATGTGAATTTTGTCGGTTTCACTTTGTACTTCGTACAAGTAATTGACAAAATTTTTGATTAATGTTAATATCTCAAAAACTTCAAATAGATACACGGTTCTTTTCTTCCACACCCTGTATAATATTTATAAAAATCATCGATAACATGGAAAACCTTATTTCAGTGTGAGTAAATTTTTTCAACGGCGTGAATTCGAGATATTTGTTTTTTAAATGTAATTATATCAAAAACTTTTTAAAATAAAGTCCCATAAAAAAATGGAGGAGCATTTAAAAATATAATAAAATATAGGATTTAAAATCAAAAAACATCCTGTATCGTAATTATTTTTTTACGGGATGTGCAACGAAACGATGAACGATTTTCTAATCATGCAAATATTGGTTCTCCTTTGTATTTTAGAGCAAAAGTAAAAGAATGGCAAATTGTTTTAAATAAATTTTTACTTATGAAAAGTCTTCATTTAATGCAGTAGAATATCTGCAGCATTAAGTAATATGACATTTTGGTCAAAAATCAGATAGCTATGGAAATAAAAAACGAATGAAACAAGGTTTCATTTTGACAGTTCAATTCCGTGTTGTTATTGTTTATTTTTTTTAGTTGCTACAGAGAGAATTTATTTTCTCCAACACTGTTTTGGAATTTGCATATTCCATAGCCAAAAATTAAGTTGGAACGAATGACATTCCAAGAAATAGTTTAGAATGATTCCGTATGCCGTTTAGAATGATTCTGTAAGTCTTTAGAATAATTTCGACGAATCAGAAGCTGTTAGTTTGGCTACTACCATGGTTACTTCCTAACAATTCAACTATTCATATCTGGATTTGACGTTTGACATTGAATAATTTTTTAATTTCCTCTGAAATATTGGTGAGTTTCCAAAACCTTGTTAGAGAAAGTATAGTCTACAACATGTTTGGAATGGCGTATTCTACACTCGCGAACCGTAATCCGAGCCGAATCGCTCGTTCAGAATATAGGCCATTCCAATACTTATTGTAGAATATACTATTAAACAATTTTCCATTCTTGTACTTTTGCTCTAAAATATACAAGACAATATGAAAACCCCATGTTCCGCGTTTCGTTGCACGTATGTAATCATATAGAATCTGATCTTTGTTTGAGTTTTCTTAACATAAACATAAGCATAATGTTTTTAAACTAACAACTATAAACATTTTTGTGGTGATAGTGACTTATTAATTTCTAATGGTGATGATTTTGTGGTAAACTTTAATGAATTTGATAAATTTTTCAGCCGTCCTGTGCCTAGCATTCCACCTCGAATACCAGACCGGCCGTATCCAGGAGGAAAATCAAGCTAGTCATGATTACATTTTTATGTGCTGTGGGACCAATAATCATTTTCAAATATTTTCAGCGTTGGTGATGTTTGTTTTGTAATTATTGTTTCATTGTAAAAAATTTTAGTAATGTGTACTAGTCAAGCACGTTATGTGACAGTGAAACTTTAAATTATTTATAACGGCCGATACCGTTAAATAAATACCTCAACAATAATCAGCGCAATGAAAATGGTTGTGACGTATAATCCGGTACGTCGGGCTGACCATATTAATTGTATTTAATGTAAATTAGACAATAATTTTAATATTTTTATTAATGCCTACCATGTAAATGTGAAACAACGAAAAGTTTGTATAAAGTATTAGTAATTCTAGCGAAAATCAATTAATTTCTAAATAAATTACATATATTTTCAACTTTTCTTTCATAATATTTACATTTTATTGTAACTAATTCTGTTCAAATGTATAATGTTTTTTGCCATCAGCCGGATACTGTTTTGGTAAAACAGGTCTATACATTCGCATTCTTTCCAAATAAAGGTAAAGAGCAAAGCAGCCACCCATAACGCCAAAGAATGCCAAGCATTGTTTCCACATAGGAAATCTTAATCGGTTACTGATATCATAACGATCTTCTCCAATCATTTCGCAATGAAGATGGACCTACAATTTCATTCAAGTAATATACGTAATTTATTTAATTTTGTGTCTTACGGGTTCATTGAAATTTCTTTTGAGTTCAGGGAAATCGTACGGGTACCAAGGATCCTTCTGATCGGTGGAAATGAGAGGCAATTTTGGGTAATCACCGTGGCCCATGCCATCATCCGGATATGGTTCATATTCTTCCAATGCTAGTCCGTATTTTTTGGCAGCTGCTGCTCTTTCTTCAGCAGTTTTGGGGTAAGGGCCAGGCTTGAAATCTTTATTCCAATCTGTTGAAAAAAAAGTTATATAATCTTACTTAATATTGTTTTTGATAAATAATAAATTACACTTACGATTTCGTACTGCTATCAAAGAAATAACTGGATTTCTCGTACATAATCTCGATAATTGATTGACTTTTATTAGCGAAACCATATTTCCAAGCAGTGACATTTTGTGTTGTAAGTTTTGTACCTAACCTCAAAAATTGATGCACGTCTTAAAATGCCAACTGTAGGAGTAAAACGAGATTTGTTATTTGCGGCTCTTGGCAAAACGTATTGTAAGTCACAAATGGTTTAATAATTTCATATATTACATAAATTATTTGTAGCCGATGAGGAATTTCAAAATCTGTGCTTTGATTTTGGCTTGGAGCTTGATGAAGTTGTAAGTATATAATAATTTAAAAATTCAAGCAATACATTTATTTTTTATTAGACCACCGAAAAACAGATGATTAGTAAAGAGCAAGGTGAAGATGCACAATCTTTAGTTGATGCTTCGGAAGATATTATATACCGTATTGATATACCAGCCAACCGATATGATCTATTATGTTTGGAAGGTCTAACGTTAGGCCTATTAATTTTTCAGGAAAAGTATGCGTAATTTTATGTTTTACAATCAATTATTAATGCTTATATTGAATTTAGGATGAAAACACCCATGTTTAAAGCCCTTAAACCGACTAATAAGTTAATTGTGACTTCAAGCACAAAATTAATTCGTCCGTTTGTAGTAGCGGCAATTTTGCGCGACTTGTATTTTACTAAAGATTCGTACGATAGTTTCATTGATCTGCAAGATAAATTGCATCAAAATATTTGCCGCAAAAGATCTTTAGTAGCTATTGGCACGCATGATTTGGATGCAATTGAGGGGCCTTTTGTTTACGATGCTAAACCTCCAAAAGAAATCAAATTTAAGCCACTCAATCAAAATAAAGAGTATACTGCTGTTGAACTTATGGAATTGTATTCTGTAAGTTTGAATTTAATTAAAATGTATTAGAAATTAATGAATTATTTTCAGACACACGCACAATTAAAACAATATTTACCGATTATTAAAGACAGCCCTGTTTACCCTGTAATTTATGATAATAAGGGTACGGTTCTGTCTATGCCTCCTATTATTAATGGTGACCATTCTAAAATAACATTAAATACAAAAAACGTTTTTATTGAATGTACTGCAACTGATTTAACTAAAGCAAAAATTGTTTTGGATACTATAATATGTATGTTTAGTAAATATTGTAAGGATAAGTTTACTGCTGAATGCGTTGAAATAACTGGGCCTGATACTGAAAGTAATATTTACCCCGAATTGGCGTACCGCACTGAATTAATTCAAGTGAATAAAATTAATAATTGCATCGGAATCTGGTAATATTGTACAATTATTTAATTTATAAATTAATTTATTGTAACATAATTTAGTGAAAGCGGCGACAGTATTGCGAAATTATTAACAAAAATGTGCCTAGAATCACATTTGGATAAAACGAAAAAAAATTTGAATGTTGTTATTCCTCCGACAAGACATGATATTATTCACGCTTGTGATATTTATGAAGATGCAGCAATTGCGTACGGTTACAACAACATCACCAAAACTTTACCTAGAACAAACACAATCAGTCAACAATTTCCCGTCAATAAATTATCGGATTTGCTGCGCCAAATGATTGCACAAGCCGGTTTTACCGAAGCTCTCACATTTTCATTGGTATGTAATTAATATTGCCCAACTATCTTAATTATTCAAGGAATTAGTGTTCCAGGGATGACATTGCAACAAAATTAGGATGGAAAATTGAGGACGTACCAGCTGTTCACATTTCCAATCCAAAAACGCTTGAATTTCAGGTTGCACGCACTACTTTATTACCAGGTTTACTTAAAACTGTAGCTGCAAATAAAAAAATGCCATTACCTTTGAAATTGTTTGAAATATCTGATGTTGTACTTAAAGATTGTAAAAGTGAGACAGGTGCTAGAAATGAGCGCAGATTATGTGCGATTAATTGTAATAAAACAGCTGGTTTTGAAATTGTTCATGGATTGCTGGACCGAATTATGTTATTACTTGAAGTGCCATGGAGCCAGCAAAAAACAGATGAAGGATATTATTTACGAACGGCAACAAGTTCAGTACAACCACAATTGTTTGGTATTTCTTTTAATTGTTTTCATTTTAGATCCCACTTATTTTCCCAATAGATGTGCTGAAATAATCTGCAATGGAAATATTTTAGGCATGATTGGAGTCTTACATCCAAATGTTTTAAGTAAATTTGAATTAACAAACCCTTGTTCTGCTATAGAAATAAATATTGAACCATTTGTTTGAAATAGTAATGTATTTTATTTGAAATTATTAAAATAAAATATATTTGAAAGTTTAAACGCCGCTTTATATAAAATAGTTCCACATTTTTGGCATAGATGTCAGCAGTAGCCTAATTACGAAGGAACTTCGTTCACGAACGGATCGGCCATAGTTGAATATGGCGGCCAGTGCTAAGTCTTGTGTCTGGTTTTAATTGTGTAAAAGTCATCTAAATTGTGTGTTGTAGTGAACTGAAACAACTGAAATAGTAGGATCAATTCAATCTAGTATTAATGAATGGTAAAAATGCAGAATGTAGCACAAGGAACGGCCGCAGATAATCAAAAATTAGAAAAAGTGAATGTTCAGCACGATATAGGAAACTCGTCGACTCCCCATTCAGCAACTTCAAGCCCTGCTAAATCCGAAACAGAGACTTATTCGGAACATCCGCGATTTATGTCCGATTCATCTGAAAGTGAAGAAGACAGCGTTTCAGAGGTAGGCAAATGAATTGTAATTAATTTGGCAATTTCCTACGCGACTGGCCTCGAGCGAGGTCTCAATTTCGATGAACTTGCGAGAGACATCTTGTGGTTGTGCTGGAGCCAACATATAAGAACACAATGCCCGTTACCGTTTTCATTTACTGATTTCACCATTCAATTCATTGATATTTCTATTTAGAAATGTGTACCTCGATTTATTTATAAATTTGCACGTCGTAATTACTCTCGGCTTTATCAAATAATACTCAATTATTGATACGTAACATGGTTTCGTTCATAGTTGACGTGCAGGTGCAAATATTGTTTATTTACCGATTTTCCTGAAAAAAACACTAAATTTCAACTTTAATTTATACAATTGGCGTAAATACTTTGTTTGGAAAGACACAATGATGGACGTAATTTTCCACTCATTTAAAACAATATTAAAAAAAATTTGCAAATTCAAATTGTATTTATTGAACAAAGAAATTAATACAAAACTTTTTTTTAGTATTTATTGACAACCGGACGTACATTCTTTTGTTTATTTCAAGTATACTCATTATTTCAAAATAAAATTTTATTGCAGTTTTCTAAATAATTTAAAAAATTGCAGTATATATTGTTTACAAATATTGTTGATCTAAATATATTAAATGAAATGTAGGAACATCATCTTCCATCATCCACATAACTGTAGTCGCTTGTTCACCTTGTAATACCAGTATTTTAGTTTGACGTTTGTTTACTTTTTTCTTGTATTTTCTTCTTACATTTTTGAATGTTTTTAATTATTAATGCATATAACCTTAAAAATATTTGCAAATTTAATTCGATTTGCTATAAAAAAGAAAACATTGTATGATTCCGGTCAAGTACAGTATTAATTATTGAATTTGAAATTAACCTATTACAAAATTTGATGTAGTCATTTTATTATTGTGAACATAACGGTTCAAAGTTTAATTCGTAAATGTTTTTCTTAAAAACTTAAATTCCCCACAAAATTAACACAAATACTTACAATTTTTATTTTGTAGGGATTTTTATTGCGTTTGACCTCATTTATTTTGATATTGAATCCTTATTCAACTTGGATGTAAGCGTAAGGAGATGAATAGAAATGTGTGTTTGTACATAAAAAATATTTCAGCGATAAGGTATCATAGTTTTATATTATTAATGCGTCAATAGTAATAAAATGATTGTCATCTTTATGGTTGCGACGTATAAAACCGTGAGAAAAATGCAAAATAAAGGCGATGAGTGAAAGTACCTCACCAACCTGTGTTGTATGAGTTCATTGTACAATTATTCTTGATAATATAGGGCAAATACACTTTGCTAAAAATCATCCTCCATTTATTATACAAAAATATCAAAAAGTAAGGTTAGAAGCACGTGATTCAATCGTAATTGACTTAAAATAAGTATTGTGAAACCGACAAAATTCACATTTCGAGATTTTGATGGAAATATCCATTTTGAGCATCCCTGAATTCATTTTAACTATTTTTGGCTTTTGGTACGTATGTACGCAAATCTCAAAACCCGTCAAACGTATAATGTTGAAATTTTGTATTTAAGACTGGTATAGGGTCTAGTTGTGCACCTCGCATTATGGTTGCAATCGTCTTTACTGGAAATCAGTATTTAGGAATGTTGTAGCATAAGAATAATGATCCACTGTTTCCATAGCAACCGACTGGGCCGAAAGTAGCATCATGTTTGAATTTCGTCAAACACTCGGTCAAAGATTTAATTAATTTCGATCGTGAAATAAACTAAAATATAATTGAATTAACCAAAGCCATACATGTATCAAATGAGATAGTACACATTAATGTCAATTTACGTTCGTTAATTTAGGTCAAGCTTGAAATTTTAAGTTTTTTCAAAAGCAGCTTGTGCAGAGCTTGAAAATATTTTATTTTGATTGTTAGGGATCATGCGTAGGATTATTTTTCATTTCTTAATTCAATTTTTTAGTAAAAGATTACCTGAATCAATACGCTGGCGCTGGTATAACTATTTTAGGTTATGTGGTACAAAAATGTAAAAAAAATCTGAAAAATGATTAGGTTTCATTTGTATTTACTCACTTGATCTTTATAATTCAATTAGAATGAATCTTTATAGTTTATTTTGATATTTTCTGTATTGTATAACGGCAATTTCTTCTTCTATTTTCAGACAAAGAACGCGTTGGCGCGCAAATTCCTATTTTTGCAAATTTTACGAATGTATTTTTTACATATTGTTTATGATTGATTTATTATTTATATTAATCTGAATTGTGGCTCCGCCGCCAGTAGTGAGTTTTTAGTACTAAATAATTTATTTAATTGTAATATATTTGAAATTTTTAAGGCTGTATGTAATCAAAATTTATTGAATATTGTCGAAAAACAGAATTTATATTCATAATAGATTCAAATTAATTAAATAATTTAGTTCAACTGACATATCCATAATACCCAAAACACACGATCGCGGCGCCACCGCTTAAAACATTTCCCATAATGCATTAGTGCCAATTCACAATGAGCGTAAACATAAGGAGTACGTAAGAACTAAACGTAAGAAATTATGTATGTTCACAGTGGTCGTAACGTAAAATATTAAAATAAAGTGCTTTTTCATTTTACGTTGGTACAAATTAGGGTTATTGATGTATTGTGTTGGTTTCTCTGACTGTCATTTTCAAATATTCTGTTGATTTCGATTCTGTTTCGTGTTTAATATTTTTCTTTGGTTTTACTTTTATTAGTTTGGAGTTTAGTTTGTTTTGTTTTATTGTATGATGTCTGAAAAAGATCTTGCGATTGTTTACTTATTATTGAAACTGCGTTATAAAAGTCGCCAACGAGAAAAATATTAAGACGAGGAAGAAATGGTTGTTTTCTTTATTAATAATTCTATGTCAATCATATTTAAAGCATGTTTCGATTCAGGGTGTTGTCAACTATCAGATGAAAACATGTGTTTAAAGTTGACGCATGCGCTTTTAGTTGTTTCGTACGTAAACATAACATAAAGTTGAATTTATCTCAACTTTACGTTTTCATTACGTAGCTCTTATGTCAATACGTAAACATAAGAAATACGTAAGAGCATTGTGAACACGGGCATTGAAATACAATAGTTCAACTTTATGTCTATGTTTACGGTTACGTACTCTTTACGTTTACGTACATTGTGGATTGGCACTTACAGTTACAGGATTGAATTGTCTTTTTTATATAACTTCATGGTTTTCTACTTTTATTTTCATTTATAAATGTTTCAAACTAATTCAAATGACTTGCAAATATGTTTGAGGATGATTTTTGGGCAAATATTCTTATTTAAATGTTTCCAAGGTAAACAAAGTAGTCCAAACTTTTTTGTACTGTACTTCAATTCATTCAACAAATTTGTTAGTATAAAAAGTTTAAGTCAATGAACTTGTGAATATAAATATTAAATAGATAATTAATAATGTGTTGTTTGTTGTACGAATTTAAAATAATTTAAGGTTATGATGATATACCAAGATGGAGTCAAAACGATTTTGGTTGCAGGAACATTTTCTCCCAATTTTGATATGACTATGAATTTTAAAGCTTTGATCTTATCTGAACTAACTGCAGTATATAATAATTTGTGCTAATTATGTTTCAAATTATAAATAATGATGGAAAATACAGGTGGAGTCGTTTATCATCGACCGCACAGAGCTGGATGAAGATCCCCGGCTGGAGAAATCCAAGTTTCTGCTGAGCCCTGACGACGCTGACCGTTCCGTCGATCCTGAGACTCAGGCACGGCTGGAAGCTTTGCTACATGCAGCAGGTAATGGTTTGTAACTGCTAATTTTACATACAAAAATTGCAACTAATTTGATGATTTAATATTATGTTTAATATTATTGAAGGTATCAGTCAATTGGCCACAAAGGATGGTAAACACCTTGCAGACCCCGAAGTACTAAGGCGACTGACATCCAGTGTTTCGTGTGCGCTGGATGAAGCAGCCGCCGCCTTGACGCGGATGCGCACTGATAATCCTCGCGCCTCTTCACACTCCGATAAAACGTAAATACACTTTGGAAGGTTTTTAGTATTAGTAATGAATAATTGTAATTGTAGATCGTTGGTGGAAGCCTGTACCGACGGTGATGTAGGCACAGTGCGTAAGCTGTTGACGGAAGGACGTAGCGTGCACGAGACTACGGAGGACGGCGAGAGTCTACTTTCATTGGCTTGTAGTGCTGGCTACTTTGAATTGGCCCAGGTGCTACTCGCCATGCATGCCAATGTCGAGGATCGCGGCATCAAAGGCGAATGCACTCCACTTATGGAAGCTGCATCTGCCGGCCATATCGATATTGTACGCCTTTTGATTGCGCATGGGGCTGATGTTAATGCACAATCTACGTCTGGTAAATTACCGATTTTATTTTATTGTATTTGGAGTAATATTGTTGATTTTTTTAGGAAACACTCCGTTAATGTATGCATGTGCTGGTGGTCATGAGGAAGCTGTAGAAACATTATTAGAAGCTGGTGCTAATGTTGAAGACCACAACGAGAATGGACATACTCCGTTGATGGAAGCTGCCAGCGCTGGTCATGTCAATGTAGCCAAGGTAAAATTTAATTGTTGATTTATGAAAATATATTAATAAAATTGCATTTATAGATTTTGCTTCGGCACGGAGCGGGAATAAATACTCATTCAAATGAATTCAAAGAATCCGCGTTGACACTTGCTTGTTACAAGGGCCATTTAGATATGGTAAGATTTTTGTTGGAAGCTGGTGCTGATCAAGAGCATAAGACCGATGAAATGCATACCGCCCTCATGGAAGCGTCAATGGATGGACATGTGGAAGTAGCTAGACTCCTTTTAGATTCCGGAGCGCAGGTGAACATGCCCACAGACAGCTTTGAATCTCCTTTAACATTAGCTGCTTGTGGTGGCCATGTAGACCTTGCCATGTTGCTTATTGAAAGAGGTGCAAACATTGAAGAAGTTAATGACGAAGGTTACACCCCTCTCATGGAAGCAGCTCGAGAAGGACACGAGGAAATGGTTGCTTTACTTCTTAGTCAAGGTGCAAACATCAATGCACAAACCGATGAGACGCAGGAGACTGCGTTGACGTTAGCTTGTTGTGGGGGCTTTAGCGAAGTAGCAGACTTTTTGATTAAAGCTGGTGCGGATATTGAATTGGGTGCGTCAACACCTTTAATGGAGGCGGCCCAAGAAGGACATCTGGAATTAGTCAAATATCTTTTACAAGCTAATGCTAATGTACATGCCCAAACGCAAACCGGAGATACGGCACTTACTTACGCCTGTGAGAATGGTCACACGGACGTAGCAGACCTTCTTCTTGAATGTAACGCTGATTTGGAGCATGAGTCAGAAGGTGGACGGACGCCTCTTATGAAAGCTTGTCGTGCGGGTCACTTGTGCACGGTACAGTTCCTCATTTCAAAAGGCGCCAATGTCAATCGGCAGACAACAAACAATGACCACACTCCTCTGTCATTGGCTTGCGCTGGTGGCCATCTCGCTGTTGTTGAATTGCTCCTTTCTCATCAAGCAGATCCTTTCCATAAATTAAAGGATAACTCAACAATGTTGATTGAAGCAGCCAAAGGTGGTCATACGAGTGTTGTTCAGCTGTTACTTGACTATCCACATTCCATATTGATGACGCCGGCGCACCAATCACAACAAGGGGTAGTGATGCCGGCGAATCTATCTACGGCGACAACATTACCTGCTCTTCCTCCAACCATCACGGTAGCAACTCAACCCTTTCTCCAGGGCACAGCTTCGACCACTGCGGCTGTATCTGGTGCTGATGTTACTACACTCGGCTGTCAAGGTCTACACGAAGTTCCTGAAGCAGTTAGAATTGTCACACAAGAAGATAGTGACAGTGGTGTCAAGAAGGGCTGCACACAACCTCCATCTACCCGTCTGAATGATCAATTCGTCCAGCAACAGCAGCAGCAACCGCCCAAACACTCATCTGGCCAAAAATCACTGCTGCGGAAGAATAGGTCAGCTGGTATGATGTTTGACGGAAACCTCACCTCTGCTGAAGCTCAGCAAGTAAGAAATTATCACACATTTTTCATTCATAACACTAGTTTACAAAATTCAACTATTTTATGGTTGATAATGTTCACTTATGACTTGTTTTTGTCAAAGATGACTTAAAAATTTTTTGTACAGTTCTAGTTCTTTTATTTTCGATTTTATCATTCCTGCGTATTTATTCGTCAATAACGTGCTTATTTCACTGTGTTAAAATTGATATCTGGAGTTTTTATGACATGATTAGTTCAAGGAAACATTGTTTAAACAATCCAAATCATTTTTGCTGCATATGCGGAGAATATGAATTCAAGAATTGTAGTTGGTTGAAAACACCTATTTTCTGTATTTTGGAATGCTCTTGGATAAAAATGACAAATCTTGGGCTCCCGATTGTGTTTGTAAATCATGTGTTGAATATTCAAGATTATGGAAAAGTGGTAAATGAAGTGCTTTCAAATTTGGAACACCAACCCCGAAATCATTTCGATGACTGATATTTTGTAGTGTGAACATAAACGGCATGAACGCTAAAAATCGATCTAAATGGCAGTATTCAAGTTACGAAATTCCTATATTACACGATTCAATTTATTCATGAAGATATTCATGAAGTTATCCTTGTATTTCTTCGTGAATTTATTGTCAAGCAGAAAAATGTTGGTTCGTTTTTACACACATGAAGATTTCCATGAATTTATTATGAAGAATTTAATAGTACCAACCTAAATATCAGCTGTCATTTTACTGTCGTTAATTTTTGTATTGTGTTTCTTGCAAGTTTCTGTAGAATTAGAAGTATAATGAAATTACAATTTTCACAGTATCTCTTTAGAAACAAACAAACTTAACCTCAAAAAAGGTTAGAGGTAAACAAAAACAATGTCAAATTCAAAGGTTGGCAACGACAAAATGTGAACAAAAAACCCTAGAACTCCTTAGAAAGTTGTCGAAAAATAGAACAGGTTCTAATTCGTCAATAAATTCATGAATTTCTTCATGAAGAAAAAATTCACGAAGTGTCTCGTATTACACGATGCAATAAATTCAAAATGAAACTTCGTGAATTTATTAATGAAGAAATTGAATCGTGTAATATCTAGTTCAAAAATTCTTTGAATGAGCTTGAATTAAAGGCTTTGACAGCTTTTGTCTCTGTGATGCAGAATTTTCTCGGAAATATGAAATCAGAAAATTATTATATTGAACTTGTTGAAGATCTATTTTTACAATTAAAAAATATGGGGTGCAATATTAGCATAGAACTTCACTTTCTCTATACGCCAGCCCAACAACGCTCGAGGCGACGCTATTCGGCGAGAAGCGTAAACTGTCAGTGGTATATTTTGACAGGTTATACGGGCACAGTACGGGCAATAGCTTCATGACAGCTTTGAATATAACTTTTGTACAGATAAAATGAGTGAAAAATAAAACAAGGGACAGGGTCGAGCATGTTGTGTGCCCGATTGCCCCAATACCGAAAAACGTAACTCTAATTAAACATTTTATTCGTTTCCAAACCGTGATTGGGAAGTTGAACGAAAAAATTAATGGATTACACGTGTACGACGAGCTCCGTAAATACATAATGAAATCACGAAAAGTAATACAGAATGGTGCAGATTCTTAATTACAAATAAATAAATAAACTTGTATAGATTTAATAATCTTGTTAAATGAAAGTGTCAGGTATGTTATTTTTAACGTATAAAATGTTTCAAATACAACCGAAATAGACAAATAGTAATATAGTTTCAATTTAAATGAGTGATTGAATGATAAAATGCTGAAAAAAATGAAATAAAGGAATCATGATTATACAGTCATTATAAAAAATGGAGTAAACAATAAATGTTACGCAAAACAGAAGGTATGCTTCAAAAAACCATCTGCTTTGAACAATTTGTCTTAAAAAAATAATAAAAATGGCTGGTACCATAAGCTCCGTTTTTGGCTGTACTAGCAGTGTTATTTTAAGAAGAGCTTCAAGGCATTATAAATATTTCAAGTTATTTTTATTTTAATGGAAAATATGAAAATTCTAATTGCTTTAAAACCCATCTTGACACAACGCTCCTAGTATCGCCAAAAACAGAGCTCGTGGTACCAGCCTATGTTTCTATATAATTATTTATACATATATGATAATAATTCTGGATGCTTCATGACATTTCTACAGATTTGATTTCGACGTATAATTTTCTTCCTTGATTCACATTTTTCACGAAAAAAGCTTAAATCTGCTTTCTGAAAATCACATTGAATTGTTACCGACATAATTAAATAGTAGTTATTTAAAAAATATGGATTGGATTCAAATCTTGCAATTAATTATTATCATCTGTCACTACTTGCGCGGGTTTTGTTTTGGAACGCTTCCACCGATAGTTTACCAATTGTGCCGCTAGGGCGGCGTTTGGGTGGCGCGAAATCGAATTGGGCTGGCGTATAGTCACCTGGACAGGTTTCCAGAAAATTTGGAAGATATGAGCGAGGAGCAAGGAAAGCGTAAGCATCAGGATTTACACGTGATGGAAGAACGTTATCAAGGTTTCTAGATGATATCTGACTATTGTTGGTCTCTGATACGCTATTTTCCTAAGTCTACACATAAGAAAAGAGCTATCAAGCAAAGTTTTTCAGAACTCAATGATTTAGTGAATTTTTTCCAAGTAAATACATGTTTTTTCTGTTTTAAACTGTCAAAAACTAGAGCTGATGAAAAAATTCTGCTTGCATATTTAAAATAGGGATAACATATTCACTCAGCAACAGCTAAAATTTTTCTGGCAACAAATGTACTGTAAACTAATGTAATTCACTTATATTTATTGCATTTAGGTTCGCACTCAACCCCTAGGTGATATAAATAGCGAACTAGGAATCTCTGCCGCTGCCATTGAACTGTTATCTAAAGAGGATGGTAGTATTTTGGATAAGGGCAGTACAAGCGGCAGTCTTGTCGAATTTATTAAAGCTCGTCGAAAGCAGTACAGCCATGAAGACGCCTCTGGTCAAAAGCAATCAACAGAAGAGCACATTCTTCAAAAACAACAAATTTTGGAAGAATTACATGTGCGTTCGTAAAATATCCAAATTGCTTTTTATTTAATATATTTGAATTGTAGAGGGTGGAACGAGAACTGCAAGTAAAGGCACCTAATCATCTTGTAGTAAATACGTACGGAATGGGCCAAAGTGATGCGCTGCCGGGATTGCCTGGTTTACTTAACATTGACCTCGCGTCTCATACTATTACTGCCAGTCAAGGTACGTTTTTCCAATTTTATTTAATAGTTTAGTAATTATAAAATATTTTGGGTGTTAGGGATGGTATGTGGTGCAACAGGCATGTCGGGTGCATTATTTCATCAGCCAACACCATCCACAGTCACAGCCAGCAGCAACATCAATGCTTTCTACGCAGGAAAGGCATCGGCGCAATGCCAGCAACAAGCACCAGTTGTACCAGTCCCTGCGCTAGTTTCCAGCGGCGACACGAGCTTTGTGCCGTCCACGTATGCTTCCCCATCGGCGCCGCTTCCACTCACCACCCAGCAACCTCCACCACCGCAAACGCCAACTACATGGCCGCAGCAGACAAACATCACTGCCGCTAGTGCTGCTGATGTTAGCCAAGTAAGATTTCACTACATTACCTTCTCCCTTTTTTAAATTAATATTTTTTGTTAGAATACCGCTATAAGCGATCGTCCTAAAGCGAAACCAGTGAGCAAGAAAGAAGGTAAAAATTTACGAAAACAAGCCTACCAAGCAGCACTCCAACAACAGCAACACCTTCAACAAATAAATCAACAGTTGCAACAACAAGTGTTGCAGCAACAGCAGCAATTAGTAGATCAGCAACAAAGTGAACAACTTGCTGTAGCACAACAAACAACCAAAAGCTGTTCAGGTGTTGTATTAACAGCACCAATCGTCACTCATATTCTAGAACAGAATACTGCTAATCAGCAGCAGAAACTTGTTCAACAACAGCGGATGTTACATTCCGGAGATGCCACTACTGATTTAGTTGGCTTGTTGTCTGATCAAGATAGTTGTCATTTATTTGCTGATGCTTCCGATAAAACTAAATTGGAAAATGTGGCTCAGGATCTCGATGCGACTGTTGAAGATGTTGTACAGACCCTTGAGACGTTTAGTTTGGAAGACGTTGCTAATGGTAATATTTTTAAAAGTATTTTTTCATTTTTTAATTGAATATTTTTAGTGGCAGCAGCCGAGCAAGAAAAATTACATATGGCAGCGGCAGTTCAGCAAGCTGCAGCTGGTTTGCAAGTTCAGTGCAACTTTGACGAGACGATGAATGCAATTGCAGCTGCTCACACTTCTATGCAAGTGGGTACGACTCAAACAGATGTTGCACGCGTGGAATATTTTGCTGTGCCGACATCAAATACGCTACAAGTTGGCCACGGAACCGCTACCGGTTTATTGCAATACGAACAATATTTGCAGTCTGTTGCTGGGAATGAGCAAGTGCCAGGCGCCATGTACCAAGCGGGTTTTCAGGCTGGAATGCAACTGTGCCAGGAGATGCATATGAGTAAATCATCCCAACAATTAGGTAATAATTATTAACATTTGCTGTGTGTTTTTTTAACTAACTGAACGTCTTGCAGCATGTTCAGCAGGCGGTAGCGAAATCTTGACAACCACAATAGCTTCGACGGCAGTACAGTCGCAGGTGGTGACGGTAGGTAACGGGGCGCAGTACCCACAGCCGACTTGCACTACTCATCAGGTACAGGTGGCGACGCAGACGCAGCAGATTACACCGGCTGTTGCTGGAAATGACGGTAAGAAGAAAGCCAAGTCTGCGCCTGCCTCTGATATTGTTAAAGTGAAAAAGGGCCGTGTGCTCATGCAACGGCAACAGCCCAATCATCTCAGCAATGTGCCACCCACTAATGGCCAATTTACCAGTACCCCGCAAAATTTTCAAATTGATCCTAACACTGGTTAGTATTTTTTTCTTATTAAATCATTAACCATAAAAAAATGCTTTAATTTAAAAAATATTTTGACCTATTGAAATTATTTTTTCAGGACAACAGTACGCAAATGTCCCAGTCCCAGTCCCCGTTCCACAAACATCCTTTTCATGCATGGATGTAGATTCAGAGACGGACTCCAATCACGACACAGCATTGACGCTTGCATGTGCGGGAGGACATGAAGATTTAGTAGAGCTACTGTTGCAGCGTGGGGCTGACATCGAGCACCGCGACAAAAAGGGCTTTACTCCTCTGATCCTTGCAGCTACTGCCGGTCATGAAAAAGTCGTAGAAATTCTTCTAAATCACGGCGCAGACATTGAAGCTCAATCAGAGCGGACAAAAGATACCCCGTTGAGTTTGGCGTGCTCTGGAGGCCGTTATGAGGTTGTGGATTTATTATTATCGCGTGGCGCGAACCGGGAGCACCGTAACGTGTCAGATTATACACCCTTAAGTCTGGCAGCGTCCGGTGGCTACGTGAATATCATCAAACTACTTCTCAATCATGGTGCCGAAATTAATTCTCGAACTGGTAGCAAACTTGGTATTTCACCCCTCATGTTAGCAGCTATGAATGGTCATACAGCTGCTGTTAAACTACTTTTGGACATGGGCAGTGATATCAATGCCCAAATTGAGACTAATAGAAATACTGCCCTGACACTTGCTTGTTTTCAAGGCAGGCATGAAGTCGTCAGCTTGTTGTTGGATCGTAAGGCAAATGTTGAACACCGAGCTAAAACTGGCTTAACGCCGTTAATGGAAGCGGCTAGTGGTGGTTACGTGGAAGTAGGACGCGTGCTTTTGGATAAAGGGGCCGACGTTAATGCTACACCCGTGCCATCTTCTCGAGACACTGCCCTTACTATTGCCGCCGATAAAGGACACTGCCGATTTGTTGAATTACTTTTAACAAGGTAAAATATTAAATATTAAAATATAACACAAAATAATTAATTAACTGTACAGGGGCGCAGCTGTAGAAGTAAAAAACAAAAAGGGCAATTCACCATTGTGGCTTGCAGCCAATGGAGGTCACATCAGTGTAGTTGAACTTCTTTACAACGCACAAGCCGATATTGACAGTCAGGACAACCGAAAAGTATCTTGTTTGATGGCAGCTTTTCGTAAAGGTCATAATAAGGTTGTCAAATGGATGGTCAATCATGTAACACAATTTCCCAGTGACCAGGAAATGATCAGGTAATATTTCATGCAAAAAAAAATCATTAAATAAACTAATTAAATGTATTAATTTAGATATATTTCAACGGTGAGCGATAAAGAATTATTGGAAAAGTGTCAGGAATGTGTGAAAATAATTCGAGCCGCTAAAGAAACGCAAGCTGCCAAAGCAAATAAAAACGCATCCATTTTATTGGAAGAATTGGACATGGAAAAAAATCGAGAGGAATCAAAAAAGGCAGCAGCAGCGAGACGCCGAGAAAGAAAGAAGAAAAAGAAACTAGAAAAGAAAGAAGAGAAAAGAAAATTATATGAAGAAAATAGAAAGAATGAAAATTACGATGATAAAGACGATAAAAAATCATCTGACGAAGTTGATAAAGCCGATGAAGAAGGTAAGTTATTTATTTAAATAATTAATTGGTTTAATTGTTGAATTTGTAGAAGCAAGTGGTGAAAATACACCCGGTGGCGGTGATTCACCAATTCGTAACGGTGAATCTGTGGATAAAGAAGAAGGCGATAGCGGAATTGACGCCAACAGTCAGGGTAGTTGTTCCAGTAATGATGTCAAATCAAAAGAAAAGCGGAAGGAGAAAAAAAAGAAGAAAAATTTGTTAGTAAATAACAGTATCAATAAAACTGATACTGATCCACCTACTGAAACAAGAGGAATTACCTCCAGCGGAAGTAAATCTCATGTGGCTGCTACTAACGACTTCAAAGAGAGATTAAATGACAAGTATGTATTTACACTTTAATTAAAACGATTTATGACTTTTTTTTATAAATAGGAGAAGTGGAGCATCATTAGATTCGTTGACATCAAATCAACATACGAATGATACAAATTTAGGAATGGGAAAGAATATTCGGGGAAATACTCAAACCGGACGTAAGGGTTTACTTGTATTTGAATCAACGCGTCATCCTGCCGAACGAGATGAATTTGAAGCGACAGGAAATGAAAATTATGTCTCTGCTAAAGGCAAAAAATCCTTTACGTATGTATTTCTAATTATTTATTGTTGTTTACTTATTTAGACAATTATTTTTTAGGCATTACGAAAATGATGTCGTTAATGTGAAAGTTAATTCGTCAACGAGTCCAAAACAAACTGGAAAACGAGAGGAAGGCTGGAAGGAAGTTGTCAGAAAGTAAGATATCTTATAAAACTATCAAAATCGATTTTATTTTTAATATTTATGCTGTTTACAGGTCGTCTGTTCAAACTGTATCTTCGGCAGAAGCAGGGTAAATTTTCTACTTGTTTATTTGTTAATTTTTTTTACCTAATTTTGTTATTTGTAGAACTAAAAAAGTGTCTGTTCCATTAAATGCAATTTCTCGTGTGATTGGACGCGGTGGAAGTAATATAAACGCTATCCGAGGAGCAACTGGGGCTCACATTGAAGTAGAAAAGCAAAGTAAGGGTCAAGGTGAACGTATTATTACGATTAAAGGCTCTGTAGAAGCTACGAAGCAAGCACATAGTTTAATTGGTGCTCTAATCAAAGATCCTGATGTCGATATATTACAAATGCTGCCAAAAACTACTAAAACCGTCATTACATCCTCACTATGGGATAAAACAAATGCTGCTGTAAGATATTTGTATAATAAAATTAATATATATTTTTTAATAATTGTATTGTTTTAGTTGTCAGCAAAAAAGAGCGCAAAAATCGTTGTAAGTCATATTGCGTCAGGTAGTAACCAAACTAAATCCGCTGTGTCGCTAACAACAATGGCGCGATCTGTTGTTACTACTAAACCTGTAACAACTTACGCCCCGAATGTGACAAGAGGAACCGCTCCGCGGCTTGTAGCAGCCGCCGAAAAGCGAGTCGCAGCCCAAATGGCTGCCAACACTAAAAACACCATGTCATACACCACTGCGATTATGACAGCCGGACGAGGAAGCGCTGCTGGCAGCGCCAAGCCCTGCATGTCGGCAGCAGCACCCGTGCTCGTTATGACGCAAACATTTGCTGCTAAACTTACAGACAGTACTTCTTCCGCGCATCAGCAGACTACAAACATCGCCTCGCAGCCGACTTCTGCCGCTGCTATTAACAAAACAAGAGTCGCTCAGACATTAAATGTCCCACACGTGTCGTCTACCGCTCCGACATCACCACAAGCTAACATAACGCAGCAAACTATTACTCATGCAAATATTCAATCGCCTAAACATCATCACCGACCTTTGCCTACGGCGTCAGCACCGCCTAGCATCGCGCAATATCAACAACCTGGTAAAATCCCGTTTTCTGTTCACACTTCAGTACCATCATCTGTCCAAGAAACGATTCATACGCAGCCTTCTAATGTTACAATTACATCAAATGCAATGTCAGTTCCTGCGACTTCTAATTTAAACATACACACAGAAGTTTCTATTATAAATACAGCGCCCATCGCTACTTTATCAGCAAGTAATACTCCTCAAGAGTACTCTTTGTTCAATGATTCGTTCACTAAAGTTACTCAGCAAATGTGGGGCAATGATTCGCACAAACCGATTAATTTTGCTGCAGTCACTGGCGGAAATATTTCACAACAGTCAGCCCCCTCCAAATTTATTGATAACGATCCACCACAAATTGTAGACGCATCTAAAGCGCCCGGATACCGCGGTACAGCAGTCTGTTCTCCAGTGTCGTCCAAAACTAGTAGCAATAGTACTACGCCTCCAACAATGCCATTAGCACCCGGTGCTGCCTACCATAATTTCCCAGAACAATCTAAAACTCAACCCTTAACCGGAATGAATTTAAATCGGCCAGTATCTCGACCTGGGGTGCTCGAATTAGGCAATGTATCTCAAACAAGTCCCTTGGATCATTTCGTAAGCCGTGGGCCACCCATGTACCAACAGGACATGCCTGTACGATCCACTGGCCAATCAGATGCCAACAATTTATATAAATCAGTTCCTTCAGCTAATTTCGCAGCCGAAACCGCAACTAATTTATTGAAAATGGTTCCTGGCGGCGAAGGACAACAACCGCATGGAATGATATTCCATCAGCAAACAGCAATGCAACATCATATGAATTTTTCACAGCCGCAACCAACTGGTCAAATGAACAATTCGACGGTTTCAATGTCACGATTGAATCCTCGCGCACCTGATTTTTCCTTGCACAACATTGCGAATAAACAACAAAATCCTCAACCTGTTACTATGTTTAACACTGCGGGTTATCACCACCAAAATACTGGCCCACCAAACGCAGTTATTGGTAGCGGTAACATTCCTTACCCCCTCAAATCTTCTTTGGGGACGTATCGATCAAACAGCGGAGCTGCACAAAATCGTTGGCAATTTATGGGCCCACCGTCTGCTGCATATCATCCATCACAACAGCAACAACAACAACAACAACAACAGCAGCAGCAACATCAGCATCAACAACAACAACAGCACCAGCAGCAGCAACAGCAATCTGATGTAATAATGCAAATGAATCATCTCCGCGGTATTGGCATGTCGCATCCCCCAATGGATTTATTAGAAAATGGTGGTATGAATCCCGTGAATAATTCACCGGCAATGTCACCAAATTCTGCTGGACATATCGGACAAGTAAATGTTGCTGCTGATGCGCATCACAAACTGGAAGACCGAAAGATTCCGCAACCAATCGGAATTGAACGAGCGTGGAAAATTCAAAATAGTAATGTCGCCGTAGGTGCTGATACCACTGATATCAACTGGATACTCGGTAATGAATCTAAAATTGCCATGGGGACGTGGAATTCGTCTTGTATGGGGCCCAACATGGAAAGACAGCCTCAGTATTTCCGGTCCTCGTATAGAATGCCCACAGGGGATGAAATTACTCATATGATTGATTCATATCAGCAGGTAAATTTAAATTATTTTTATTCAATTTTGACGTTTTAAAGCTACATTATTAAATCCATAGCAACAGTCATAAGTAAATCTTTATTCACTAGTGATTTAAAAAAATTTAAATCACTGCTGGAATTCCTTTTCATAAAAAGATTTCGATTTCTGAGGAATAATTTTCTCAACTGCAGCGGCTGCTTCGTTCAAAATGGTATCGGGGACGAGAACATTGTTTTAATCACTTTCTTCCATCATTTCAGACAATACTTTTCACAATTATAACGCTTCAATTCAAAATTCACAAAACTGACAGTCAGGGAATACTAGGAGTGTTCACTGCCATGTTAAATAACTAGCACAAAAAATTATTAGTTTTCTCCAAAGCCGCATGGTGGCACTGGCTGTTTTTTTTTAAGACATTGAATTTCAGGTTTCATAATATAAATTTTCATTGCCACGTGAAAATTTAAATTATGAAGCCTGTAATTCAAAATCTTACAAATTTCATGTCTTATTTCTTGATAATTCAATTTGATTTCTCATTATGACTAAGATCTCAAATTAATTTCGAAGCTCTTGATAAAATGATACAATATTTTATACAAAAATAATATAATTACATATTTTATATATTAATACAATAATAATATTTCCTATATCTCTACGAATTACAATTTATGGTCAATGAAAATCTTTTGATTCACCTTCTTTACACAATAATTAAAATTCCGAGAGTATTTGCGAATGATAAAAACGATAAACAAATACAGTTATAGATAATTACATAGAATATATAAAAGTATAAAATTCATCATCGGGATCAAAATTTTCACTAAATACATTGTTGTGTGAACAAAACTACTCATTCGAAAGATCGGCAGAAAATATACACTTTTTCTCCCATTTCGAGAAAATTGTAACACTTTTTGAACTTTGCGTTATTGTTTGGATGAGAAATTCGTCTCAAATCTTTCTTGCTCATCTCGAATTATAGGTGATCGTAATGGTTTATTCATCTCAAAAATTACTTGCAGCTATGAAAATTATGATGAATGGAAAATATACTTTCTGCTCTTTTTGAACTCCAAATGAATGACATGACCTTAAGTTGAAGTCAAAGGAAGTGAAGCGGTAGTAATCTTGAAATAAATATGTCAATTATTTACTCATAATAGCAGAAAATACAGTCCTTATATACTTACCAATTACTTGCGGTACTTCGATTTCAATGTCTTCTTGCAGCGTCCAACCGCAAGTCGTTGTATGGGATCCAAAACAGCACAAAGACGACTGTCTTGTTCTCTTAAGTATCTGTTTGTTCATAAAATAGTCCCATCTCGAATTATTCTCCTAGTTGAATTGGGAACAATCTACTTGTGTTCAAAATATTTCACACTTTCGTACTTATACCGAATAATCGGTTTCTTCTTGTACGAAAAACAATCTTCGACTCAACAAGGTTTCCTTGTAGCTCATCTAAAAAAGTAGTAATGTTTATATTCATCAAGATTAATTTGTATATACTTCATATTTACTAAAATGTATTCAAAAATAATGCCAGTCTTGCTCAAAATTTTAAAATATTTTCCATTTTTGCACGACATATTTTCACAAACAAGATAAACAAACATTAGTTGTCTGTTGTCTACCTGGTTACCAATCAGATTCCAGCAAAATATTTTACCGCGCAGAAGCTTCTGAAACCTAGCACACACAACTAAAAATTTTAACTTTCTCCAAACTTGCTAGATAGCGCGAAACTGTTCAATTTGCTTCATAAGAGTGAAAACTCCCCGTGCCAATTCACAATGTACGTAAACATAAGGAGTACGTAAAAACATAAACGTAAGAAATTATGTATGTTCACAGTGATCGTAACGTAAAATATTAAAATAAAATGTTTATTTTATTTTATGTTGGTACAAATTAGGGTTATTGATGTATTGTATTGGTTTCTCTGACTGTCATTTTCAAATATTCTGTTGATTTCGATTCTGTTTCGTGTTTACTGTTTTTCTTTGGTTTCACTTTTATTAGTTTGTAGTTTAGTTTGTTTTGTTTTATTGTATGATGTCTGAAAAAGATTTTGCGATTATTATTGAAACTGCGTTATAAAAGTCGCCAACGAGAGAAATATTAAGACGAAGAAGAAATAGTGTTTTTTTTTTATTAATAATTCTATGTCAATCATATTTAAAGCATGTTTCGATCCAGGGTGTTGTCAATTATCAAATGAAAACATGTGTTTATAGTTGACGCATGCGCTATTAGTTGTTTCGTACGTAAACATAATATAAAGTTGAATTTATCTCAACTTTACGTTTTCATTACGTAGCTCTTATGTCAATACGTAAACGTAATAATAAATACGTAAGAGCATTGTGAACACGGGCATTGAAATACAGTACAACTTTATGTTTTTGTTTACAGTTACGTACTCCTTACGTTTACGTACATTGTGAATTGGCACCCAGTCTAACAGTCACATTCCCGAATGTTTGAAAAACAAACACTCGTCGCGATATCAACGAAGCTTCCTTGCAACTGCAATTTAATTTTTTCGAATTTTGTTCCTCAGTTTCATGTTCCAGAAATTTACGCAAAATTGAATAAAATTATGCGAATTAAACCTCTTTATTTGCTCAAAGAATTAAACCACTTGTGATTTTGAACTTTCTCGCAAATAAACAGTGGTTTAATTCACTTGTTGTATAAATAACTATTATTTAGAAACGATTTGATTTGTGAATTGCTTACAGCATAATAGTAACCAGTTGGATAATCAGCATGTGTTCCAAAACGGTACAGTGGCAACAATGGGGCTGATGCCGGGCACAGCAGTCGCGCCTTTAGGTTTGCAGCAGCAGTATGGTGGCCAGGTTTCAGATTTAATCCAAACAGCAGCAGCTGCTGTTGTTGCCGCTGATCCAATGAAAATCGGAGAAATGCCGCAATGGGACGGTGGCCGAATGGCCGTTACAGAAATGCAAGATAAACACGTAAGTTATTTTTGAAAATTATTTTCTATATATAATAAATTGGTATTTTCAGGGCTGGACAGCCAAATGGAGTCAGTGAAACAATATAAAAACCTAAATCAATCCCGTTGTGTAAAACTGTTGATTAATTGTTCTTTTTTCTTTTAAGAAACAAAAAAAAAAAGGAAAAAATGTCCATTTATGCGAAAACTAGCTTTGATCTTTGTGATGTTTGGGATACAAAAATTTTGCAGTAGTTTAGATGAATATCTTCACCGGTGTAGAATTTGGTTTTTAGGTACATACATAAAATAAATACATACATACGTGCATTATACTCTGAAAAAAAAAATAATAAAAATGTGAATTTTGTTGTCTGCTTCTGACACGAAATAAGACGAAAAAGTCTGATATAATGATCGATACATACGTTTACTGCATGTCTCGTCCTTTGTTATACTGCTTCATAGTTTATACATCCTATATTGTGGTTTAACTAAATGATAAGGTATTGTTAGTCTCTCGGACTGATTCAAAACGCAATCGCTTTTCTGTTTAGGAAAGACGGAAACTGCAGTCTCCTCAGAGACGCCCGTTTATATAATGATACATACATAATATACATATACCTACATTATATATAATATATAATAAAATAAATAATATTAAAATGATAAACATGAGCATCTCATAGTAGAGTTGGGGTTGAAAAGATTTTGATGACATGTAATCGATTGCAGGATGACCTGGAGAGGAGCGTCGTGGCATTTAGCGTTAGTGACAAGTGATTTAATTCGATATATGATTACTTTGTTTCTTAACATAGGCATATATTGAGTTGAAACTTTCAACTACATAATTATACTTGAGTTCTGATGATTTTTGATATATTTGTGTAAGGGGCACGTTGCACACGCTGAATTGGACAGCGTGCCCAAGCTGTATCCGCACCATATTGAGTTGAGCGATGAGCCTTTGCACAAGCACTCGGTGGGTATCGCGTATCGCTGACTCCCACGATTACTCTAGGGATATAATTATACGGATTATGTAATATTGCTTGTACATGAAGACTTAAAATATATCTTTATGCACTGTAAAACCATATCACCGTATTCTATTTTATTATCTTTTGGTCTCACCTTCAGAAATAAACTCAAAACAAATAATAAATACTTATAGTAAATCTATTTATTTATCTAAAAAAGTAACATACATGCATATTTATAAAAATTATTCAATTACAATTCCACATGTCGTTGCATAATTCTGCTTTCAAGATCAACATGAATTTTCTCAACTTTTCTAGCTTGTTTTTTGATATTTTCTTCCATTAATAACATGCCATCATTCTTTGCTCCAGCCACTTTTATCTTTTCTACATATTTATCAGCGTTAATAGCGGCCTCAGCCTGCATATGTCTCAATTTTAATAATCTATTCTCATAATGCATCAATTCAACTCGAAGTGACTCCAATTCATCGGGAGTAAAATTAGTTTCAACTGCAATGCGCCATAAACCTTGTACTTTTGGCTCTACGAATTCTTTGCTGTTGGGCCCTTTGGCTGCTAGTCTATGCAATCGATCGTATCCGTCTCTAAGGTCCCTATGTTTATCACGAAGCAAATTTGCTTTATGCAAATAATCTTTATTCGGAGATTCTTCCTCAGTTTCTATTGTATTAAAACGATCCAACGCCTCATCTAATGTATCTGAAATAGTAAATATTATTCACTATTCATTAATATAATTAAAAAATTACTTTCATGTTCATCCTGTGGCCCTTTATCAACATCACTAAAAAGTGAATGATATTGATCAATTTTTTCCTGATGGTGATTAAATTCTTCTTTTAAAGCTCGTAATTCTGCTGTATCAAAACCTGCTTGCTCAGCTTTCATCCACAATTTATTCAGCTTTTTATCTTTAAACAAGCTTTTATTTATATGATCTTCCGAAGCTTCGTTTAGGGCTTGATGTGGTTTATATTTCTTAGAATCCTGTACATCTTCAAAATGCTCCAACAAATCATAACTACTCATAATTCCTATTAATTTCTTCCTCAATTCCGCCTCTTTTAACCCGTCTTTATCTCCTCCATCAGTTCTAAACTTTTTCCAGGTTATTTCTTCTTTGTCGTGTATTTTAAGTTCTCCAAATAACGATTTTAGTTTTGGTTCAGTTAGTCTCTACAATTTAATATCAATTAAATTAGAAATAGAAATAAATACCGTCAGCATGTACAATTTGTGCTTTAGCCCACAATAAATTTAATTTTGCCATACGAAATGGCTTTTTTAAATTTCTCATGTTAATTTCATCCTCTTTTAATTGATTTGCTTGTTTGGAATATTTATTAGCTGTTGAAATGCCAGCTACAAATATTATACAAAATAACAATACAAATTTCATTTTAAATTATTTATCAGAAAAGAAATACATTGAGGTTATGCATGTTTTCCCAAAAGTCATTGAATATACACCGAACAGATCGTACAATTCAAATTGAAAATAGGAACACATTGACAACTAGCACCACCTCTCAGATTGTCCAAAAATGTATGTATTGTCTATATAAGTAACAACAACTGCGAGTCCTTAACTTAGATGTTCTATGGTTTTTTTGTATATCAAATATCACTTAATAATTGAATAATTATACTAAATATCACTGTAAAATTAAATAGTTACCTCGGGAACGTTTTTCACAAGGCTGCAAAATATTAAAAAGTATCAACATAAAAGGAAGACTGAATGGAACAATACCATGATTTCCAGTTCACAAAATCCAATTGATCCAAAAAAATATATATTTATAATTTTTAACGCTACATTACCGATAAGTCACATTAAATACTGTCATTAATATAAATAAAACTTATTTTCCGGTTTGTCAACTAATTTCCAAAAATATTGTGGTCTCTGTAAGTTATTAATAATTATTCACGCGTTATTCATTATTTATGGACCGTAACAAGGACTATAATACTTACATAATATATATTTTTTATTCTACAGCAAACAATTGTCCCACTCATAATTCGTGAAAGTAAATTTTCCGACAAAAACACGTGCCCTAAAAGTCCTAGTACAAACTCACAATGTACGTAAACATAAGGAGTACGTAACCGTAAACATAAACGTAAAGTTAAACTATTGTATTTTAATGCCCGTGCTCACAATACTCTTACGTTTATGTATTGACATAAGAGTTACGTAATGAAAACGTTGAGATAAATTCAACTTTATGTTATGTTTACGTACGAAACAGCTAATTGCGCATGCGTCAACTTTAAACACATGTTTTCATCTGACAGTTGACAACACCCTGGATCGAAACATGCTTTAAATATGATTGACATAGAATTATTAATAAAAAAAAAACAACAATTTCTTCCTCGTCTTCATATTTCTCTCGTTGGCGACTTTTATAACGCAGTTTCAATAATAATGAAACGATCGCAAGATCTTTTTCAGACATCATACAATAAAACAACAAACTAAACTCCAAACTAATAAAAGTTAAACCAAAGAAAAACATTAAACACGAAACCGAATCGAAATCAACAGAATATTTGAAAATGACAGTCAGAGAAACCAACATAGTTTGTTCCAACGTAAAATGAGAAAAATACGTTATTTGTTACGACCATTGTGAACATACATAATTTTTTACGCTTATGTTTTTACGTACCTCTTATGTTTACACACATTTTGAATTGACACTTAGGGAACTTATAATACTCATTAAATTATAAATGTAAATTAAAAATCACGCCGTGGTGTATAAATAAATATTTGCTTTTGTGCAACGCGTTGATAAATGACGTTGAGAAAACTGTTTTTGTACCCGCAAGTGAATGATAATAATTGTAATGAATGAATTTACTACGTAATTTATAAAAAACAATTATAACGGTGCTGTTTCGCATGATTACAAGAATAATTCAAGTACAAACTCTTACAATCGCCTTATTTTTTTAATTACGAAAAAATAGTGCATACTTCCTGAGAGCGGATACACATTTACTTAAGTAAGAACAGGGCAGTTTACGTTTTTACATCCGGTGCCACTATTAGACCGCAATGAAGGTCAATACTTGTAAGAAACAATCGTTAATTGCAGGAAGGTCACTTATTAGTATTACAACCCGTAGTACCACCATCGATTTGTCTAATTATGTCATACGAAATTCAAATCACTGGAATTAATCATGTGCGAAATTAATCCTGTATAAATACTTGGTGAACAGCCAATATTTATCAATCAGTCAACAGTACTCCACAACAATGCTGCAAATTATTATTTTGTGTTTATTTGTTGTTTCGAGCTTCGGTGTTAAGATCGATGTTGATCCAAAAGAACCAGTTTATAAATATCAACACCAAATTCAAGAAACTATGAAAAGATCAGCTTCCGAATATCCTCATTATAATTATTATCCTAAATATTCTACTGGATATCAAAGTGGTTTCCAAGGTGGATATGGTGGTGGAATTGGCGGAGATATTGCTTTCGGAGGTCCTAATAATTATATAGCTCCTAATATCGGCTATGGTGGTCAATACTTCTCTGGTGGATTTGGGGGTAATTTCGCACCAGGTTTCTACCCTTATCACCAAGGCCATAACGGCGGTTACGTAGATAAAAAGAACTATCTGGATGAGAACAAAAAAGCTGGAGGACAAAGTTTTGAAAAAGCTGAAGGAAGTAAAGGAGAAAATGGACAACACGGATCGCAAGGATTTGTACAAGGACAAGTCGCAGTGAAAAATATTCAAGGCGATTCTGGTTATTATAATAATAAAGCTGGTGAAAAAAAAGGATACAATGATGGAAAATCATACTTAGGCGGTGAACATTTTAACCAAGAAGGTAAGAAATAAATATTTAAATACATATATTTTTATTTTAAAATTTTATTATGAAAGGTGGCAAAGGAGAGGGCCAAAATCAAAAAGCCAATCACCGCAAAGGACATAACAGAAAAGGATTCAAATCAACTCATCACAAAGACGAATCAGGAAGTGAAGAAACATTCTATGATGAAGCCCATGATGAGGGTGGCAATTTCCACTACGGTTCCAATGAAGGCTCCTTCGGTTCTAAAGGCGAGTCTGCTTATAAAGGAGGTCAAGAAAATGGACAGTTTATTGCTGACGAAAAACATAAACAAGGCCAGTATGAGAAACAACATATCGTAGATAATGCCAATGCTGATAAAGGACAATATGGACAAAAAGGATATCATGGTTCTAGTGAAGGATACAGTCTGAACAATGGAGTTGGACAACAATCGATTTTAGGGAAACAGGAAGCTAATAGATTATATTACAATCAGCACCCGCATGGATACGTGCCTATTTTTGACGAACCTTTGTAAAAAAAAATACTTATATGAATTGAAATAATTAACATTTGTAATTTTTAAATATTAGATCAGTAAAGCGTCCAAAAAAGCACATTACAATCAATCAATTTAACTTTATTACACAATCGATTATTACATCTAAATTATTTGAACAAAAAAAATTGGAATATTCAATATTTGAGCGCGGTACGAATATATTAATACATTTACATGCAAATAGTTATAAAACAGTTGTAAAAATTAAATGCACAGTAATTTCGAGCAACAATTAATTATTACGAGATTCAACTGAAAATAAATTTTCACTGGATAAACTGAATTCTTTTCGCTTCCATCTAAATCTCACAGATAATACCTAAAAGAAATTCTAAATATTATTGTCAATATTTACTACTACTAATTGTTGAAAAATGAATTACTTTAGAATCCTAATCAGAGATTCAGTTTTCCAAATGAAAAATAAAATAAAATTACAAATTAAGGATACGTTTCTTGTCTATTTTAATAGTACAACTTTGTTGATACTTACGCTATCAAAAAAAATCATCAAAAACTACCAAAAACTGTTTTTTATGGTTATTTGCCAAGTTATAACAAATAAAAATATTTTTTTCGTTCTGTTAATTCTATCCGACTATTAAAAATGTTTTTATAGACATAAATTTTTGAGTACGAGCGAAGAAAAGAAATGTATCCAATATTTCGTTGTAAAAAAGGCCCAATTTATAAGTGCCAATTCACAATGTACGTAAACGTAAACATAAACATAAAGTTGAACTATTGTATTTCAATGCCCGTGTTCTCAATGCTCTTACGTATTTCTTACGTTTACGTATTGACATAAGAGCTTTGTAATGAAAACGTAAAGTTGAGATAAATTCAACTTTATGTTATGTTTACGTACGAAAAAACTAATAGCGCATGCGTCAACTTTAGTCACATGTTTTCATCCGATAGTTGACAACACCCTGGATCGTAACATGCTTTAAATATGATTGACATAGAATTATTAATAAAAAAAACACTATTTCTTCTTCGTCTTAATATTTCTCTCGTTGGCGACTTTATAACGCAGTTTCAATAATAATCGCAAAATCTTTTTCAGACATCATACAATAAAACAAAACAAACTAAACTCCAAACTAATAAAAGTGAAACCAAAGAAAAACAGTAAACACGAAACAGAATCGAAATCAATGACAGTCAAAGAAACCAACACAATACATCAATAACCCTAATTTGTACCAACGTAAAATGAAAAAATCACTTCATTTTGATATTTTACATTACGACCACTGTAAATATACATAATTTCTTACGTTTATGTTTTTACGTACTACTTATGCTTACGCTCATTGTGAATTGACACACGATTTTCGTTCGACAGCAACAAAAGAAGAACATCGATATAATAAATTGGGTTTTATATAATATTATGTATGACTTAAAATAATGCAACTATTTACACATCTAGAAAAGCACACAAAAACGGGAATGAAGTAGGCAGGTAGCTTAAATTCACATCAAATAGTAAAATAGTCTTGTTTTTTGACAGCCATCGCAATATACTACTTGTGTAATTTTAATGCAATAACACAATGTGAATTGCAACTATTCACTAAATTGGTTAGTTCTTTGATCGAGTATTGTGCAGTGATTTAAAAACTAAATTTGTTAGAAGAATAAATAAATGGAAATGTCACAATTCTAAGTGAATTGATGAAATTAATGTCCTTGTTGAATTATAAAATTATTAAAATTGCAACAATTTCATCGAATAGAGTTGTAATAAATATCTAAAATTATCAGACTTACTGGTAAAAAGTAACTTTGGTAAAACCATCAACACAATAATTGAATCACATTATGCAAATTAAAAATAAGACTAGTACGTATAATTATGGCGTGGAAATATGGCTGTTGCTTGTTTCTCATTAGGATCGGTTTGATTACGATACCTGCGTGTTAGAAATAATCCGATAATCTGAAAATATACGATTGTAAATTATTTAAACATAATATTTCGCTACTAAAAATCTTTAAAAAAAATAGATAATTAAAAATAGCTTGCTCAAACATAATTTTCCCAACTTATTGATGAATAAATTCATGCATATTAGTGTAAACCTTGAACCCACCAGCCAGTGACAAAGTTGAGACGTTAGAGGACTAGAGGAAAGCGCTAGGGTTAGCTCGAGGATCTTTCTGATTTCGATAACGCACTGTTAACCAAACTCCCAAAAACTGGAACAACATGCATTTATATAAATGCTATTATTTACAAACAATTTAATATCATTTTATTTATTATCTTAATTAAATTCAAACACTAAAACATGATAATTATTCGGAAAATATTGAATTAAATAATATCATGCAACATGCTACTTATACTAATAAATTTCATTAGATAAAATAAAAATATTACCTCAGTAAAGCTGAAGAATAACCCAATTCCACCACAAAGTTTAAAAGCATAATCAATAGTGCTTTGTAGTTTTTTCATACAAGGATCACAAACACATTTTTCATCCGCTAAATCACAACATTTTGGCTGTAATAAATAAATATTAGTAATTATTAATAACAATGCTTGATTTCTGCTCACTCTGAGAATGTCGCAAGATCGTTTGAGATTAATATCAGTTTGATTCACACCAGTTACTGGATGTTCAAATCCACAACAAACAAATACTTCCTGAACTTCAACTTTGACATCATCTGGAACACGATTCCATCCTTGCTCGGCAAGTTGTTCTTGTTGTTTCATATTGACAGCTAGGCAAGCGCAAGCTACCGAAAATTGGATCAAGAACAACATAAACAAGATGACCATGTACTATTTGTACATTAAGGAATTGTTTTCTACAAAATAATTGCATTTTACATCTAGAAAGGATACGAAAAAGAGCATGACTTGATGATGTTTCACTGCTCCAACGAGTCCAAGTATAGAAATTACAATTAGTAAAATTCCGCATGCTAAAATACCTCCAATAATCGGCAAATTTGTTACTATTGATGCTGCGCGTCCATATAAAGCTACTCCAATTAATATGAATGCTACTAACTAAAAGAAAAATGATTTTGACAGATGCATTCTGTTCAATGAAAAATGATTCATTTCTTACAATATATAAAATATTTAAAGCCGTAAGTGCGTTTTTCGAGCAAGTAAATCCTCCACACATGATTATAACATATAATTCGATACCATCAACGAAAACTGAATAAAATTGACACTTTTATAACAGCGTTCGACGCACACGCAACGGACTTTCACTCTTTTATTAATCAATCAAGATCGCTGTAGTACGCATGCCTGATATATATTTTTGTACTAATTATGGGAAAACACAATCATAGTGTACTAAATATTTCTGAAAACATTTACACATAATTTATTATTCAAAATAGCTGTCATAAAAAATAGATATACAAATTTTTGGACTAGCAATTAAAGTTTAAATAAATAGTTTTAGCATGCACCGTTAGATATCGCTAGTTCCGGTAACAATACAACTGGTCTATAAAGAATATATTCAATGACTAGTTTGACGTATCTCAGAAATAATTATGTGAGGTTAAATTTGACATTAAAACGTGTTTAGTGTAAATTGCATTACTTTAAAATGAGTGAGAACGTAGCGTTAACAAAGAAGAAACAGAAATCTTTCAACAAGTCGGTTGAAAAGACGAAGGATAAAATAGAAGTACGTAAATATTTAACAATCTGTAAAAATTCAACCAACTAAAGCTTATTGTTTTAGAAAGGAAATATCAAAATAGAAGAAAATTTTGTGCGAAAGCACAGAAAACCACATACTGGTGTTGTTTATATAAGTCATATTCCTCACGGATTTTATGAAAAAGAATTACGAGGTTATTTTGGACAGTTTGGAGATGTGCTGAAAGTTCGAGTTGCAAGATCTAAAAGGACTGGAAATAGCAAAGGACATGCATTTATCAAATTTAAAGAAGAGGAGGTTGCTAAAATTGCTGCCGAAACAATGAACAATTATTTAATGGGCAAAAGATTATTAAAAGGTTTGTAAATTTTACTATAATTAATTTTAATAAAAAAGGATTAAATTTAACGTATTTTCAGCCAAAATTCTACCATATGATGAGAAAACGAAGGCACTATTTAAGAACGCTAATTTCTCCAAAGAACATTATCCTACAAAAATACGCCGTTTAAGATTCAAGAAATCCTTTAACGCCCCAATTTCTGAAGAAAATTATAAGAAGAAAACGAAAAATGCCCTGAAACATATCAAAAATGTTAAAAATAAACTTAAAGAAATAGGGATTGATTATGATTTTAAGCCAGTTAATGTACCGAAGGACTTGGATATTTCAAAATGTGAAATCACTTCTGATGATTCCAGTGATGAAAGTATTACTTTTATTTCGCCAAAAGAAATGGCTCAGAAGCAGGGTAAAATTAATAAGAAGGAGAGTAATACAGCATTGAAAGTAAAGAAAAAGAAAATAAAGAGTGAGGATAACGTTAAAAATAAAATCATAACTTCAAAAGAAAATAAGCATGTAAAGAAAATTCGAAATAGTACTGAGAATATTGACAATGAAAAAGAGATGAATATTTCTAGGAATAAAAGAAAGATCCAGACAATTAAAGGAGATCCACAAATTAAAAAGATGAGCAAGAAAAGGAATGAAAAAAACAGTTCAAATCAAATTTCAGGAATAATAAAAAAAACTAAAAAGGTGCAGAAACTGTCAGATAAAAAAACCGCTTTAATTAAACAACAAATACAGTCGAATACTCAAGTGGAAATGGTTGAAAAAAAAAAGTTGGGTAAAAAGAGAAGCAAAATTAACGTTTAAAATATTTAATTATTACATTTGAGTGTATAATGTACATTTTGGGTATATTGTATGTAATAAATTCAATTGAACATTTTCTTCTTGATTTGACGTCGAGGTTTGAATTCAACACTACGATCGCACCCTGTTTTAGTCCTCTTCCATTTCATTCTTCGGTTTTGGAACCAAACTTTCACCTATTAATTGAATAAAGAAGTACACTTCAATGAATTATCTGTTGATAATTTTATTAGATAAGATCTTTAATTTATTTAATCACCTGTCTTTCCGTTAAATCCAATGCTACTGCGATTTCATATCGGCGTAATCGAGTAAGATAATTTGAGTGGGAAAATTCCGTTTCTAGTTCTCGTATTTGAGTTTTTGTGAATGCAGTACGTTCTTTACGGGGCTTGTTGTCGTATTCTGATTGTTTCAAATCTGAAATAAAAAATTGTAGTGATTACCGTCATTGTAAGTATGTTTGTAACAAATATTAGATGTTTATCATTACGAGTGCATCAAGTACTTGGGTCGGTGCTTTTATGAACATGAAACATCCCTAAATATTTACACCATTATGTCATAAGGTGTAATCTTTAATTTCTTGTGCAAATTCGCAATAGTCGCTAAGTTCAAAGACAATAAAGAGAGCAAAAAGATCAGAGATTTAAATAACGATCTACAAGTAACGTCACTTTACGCTATTAACACATAAACAACGTTTTATATTTCACGACTTATTTATTTGAATGTATTATGGACAGATGCACCGCTCTTGCTCAAATTTTAAACTTTATTCAAATAAAAAATAACAAACTTATTTCAGTATTTTACACATTGACATTAGGTATAATTTAATAATGAAGCTCATTATAAAATCAATACATGTCTATTTTTAAATTTGCCAAAAGAAAACAAGATATAAAAACACTTTTGCGGAAGAAAAGCGCAGAGGAAGTAAGACATAAAATTTATCATAAAATCATGTATGAAATGTTAGTAAACTGTAAACATATGCTGGACATAATTTAAATGTATATGCTAACCTTTTAGTTTTTGTGTGATTAAGCTGAGTGATTCTTTGGAATACCCTGGATCAAATTACTTTAAATGATTCATTAATATTACTTGCGACTCATTGTCTCATTTATTTATTGTTAATCACAATAATCAAACACAAAATCGCATCTTTAATTAGTTCTAAAAATTTGTCAAGTAGAGTGCGCTTTCGGCCCAGTCGGTTGCTATGAAAACAGTAGATTCCTAAATACTGATTTTCAAAATTCTACGGCTAACAGTGTACTTCCGGTACAGTTGATTGTTATGAAAATAGTAGGCAATCATTCAAATGCTACAACAGACTGAAATACTAAATTTCGATACTCTATTTATGCGAAAATTCCAAAAGTCTGTCAAGTAAAGTGCACTTCCGGCTCAGTCGATCTCAATTAAAATAGAATATGAGCATTTAGATGATATAATCGTCTTAAATACTAAATTCTAACATTCTACGTACAACTATTTTGGATTTATGCGGATAATTCTAAAAATGTTTCGAGTAAAGTGCACTTCCGGTACAGACAATTGCAACCATAATGCGAAATGCACAACTAGACCCTAGACCACAGGTTTTGAGATTTACGCACATACGTACTGACATCAAGTCACAATATTTCCCCGACCATAAATTTCATAGCTCTATTTTATCGTTATTCTATAAATGTAGAGTGTTGCATCAATTAGTTGCATATTTCAAAGTGACAGCTGTCGTTGTCAAAATGACAACTGTCATTGTCAAAGTGTTATTGTTAAAGTTAAAATAATAGAGATGGCGATTAGTGCCAATTCACAATGTGCGTAAACATAAGGAGTACGTAAAAACATAAACGTAAGAAATTATGTATGTTCACAGTGGTCGGAACGTAAAATATTAAAATAAAGTGTTTTTTTCATTTTACGTTGGTACAAATTAGGGTTATTGATGTATTGTGTTGGTTTCTCTGACTGTCATTTTCAAATATTCAGTTGATTTCGATTCTGTTTCGTGTTTAATGTTTTTCTTTGCTTTCACTTTTATTAGTTTGGAGTTTAGTTTGTTTTGTTTTATTGTATGACGTCTGAAAAAGATCTTGCGATTGTTTAATTATTATTGATACTGCGTTATAAATGTCGCAAACAAGAGAAATATTAATACGAGGAAGAAATTGCTGTTTTCTTTATTAATAATTCTATGTCAATCATATTTCAAGCATGATCCGATTCAGGGTGTTGTCAACTGTCAGATGAAAACATTTGTTTAAAGTTGCCGCATGCGCTATTTGTTGTTTCGTACGTAAACATAACATAAAGTTGAATTTATCTCAACTTTACGTTTTCATTAAGTAGCTCTTATGTCAATACCTAAACGTAAGAAATACGTAAGAGCATTGTGAACACGGGCATTGAAATACAGTAGTTCAACTTTATGTTTATGTTTACGGTTAAGTACTCTTTACGTTTACGCACATTGTGAATTGGCACTTACATAAAATAGGTATTTTTGACAATGAAGAGTCTTTTTGCAGATTTTTGGGGTCGGGAGTGTAATTTAAAGATATAATTGATTATTTACTTTATATTTTTATTAAGCTAAGGAGCGCATAAAATATCCAACGTGGCACTGATTGGCCCAAGTAGAATGTTGAATAAATTGTAATACAATATTTTTTATATTGTACATACAAGTAGGGTACTTATTTAATTTTTTTGAATTTATTAAATAATTTTAATCCATATTTTTTTCCAGTTGGCAATATTGACTGTCATTTTCAGAACTAACTTTGTCGCGTGCTAAGCGTTTCTTGTCATAAAGTGATATTAGTGAGAATGTTTTTGCATTTAACATTAAAAATAATAAGTATTACGTTTGTTTATTGTAATGATTGATGTGAATTGATCTTGGGTTGTGAATCTATGTAGAAAAGAAGTAAAAATATTGATTGAATTGCAAATATGATTAATAAATTTGCTGCTCCATTTTAAGAACAGGTTAGTACATAATTTTAAAGCAATACAAACAGAATTTGACAAAAAAACTTACCTATTTCTTCTGACCGAGAAGATGATAAACATTCTTGATTATATTCCATGATTTTACAATTTTTGGTCCCTTCTTGGGCCAAATTTTCTTCGTTCTGTTTCCATTGTATTTCCTCATTGTGCAAATAATACGAACATTTACTTGTTGATTGTTCAAATTTTGCAGGGTATATTTTTCCATGACCATCTTCCCAATCTTTATTGTGTTTTGAGATGTTTTCATTTTCTAAATGAATAGAAACGGGCGAAGAAGCACCACAAGAGTTATCACTATTGTTAAAAAAATAATTAAGCTCTTCATTTGATCTCAATGCTGGTTTACCGAACGGAATTTGATAAGGTTCAAAATATATTCTTTCTTGAGAATAATTGAAATTTGGAGAGTGGTTCGGTGGTGTTGGCGGCAAAGGTATGAAATTATATGAATTTTCGAAAAAAATATTTTGATGCAAATGATGACAATGGAGCACATTTGGATCGAAATAATCAGGCTCCATTTTTACGTTAGCAAACATTTATTCACAACACTTTACTTTGAGAAACACTAAACGATTAGCAAAGATGTATCAGATAGTGATGCTGAACTTCTGGAATACATTGAGATGAGACATATGTCACATTTTCAACCAATTAGGATCTTGGGGTTTCTCAGTGTAGGAGGGACTAAATATTAAATTTATTGTGATTCGTTGGATGGATTTTACAAATGATTTATTTTTATGTTAATAACATTCTAAGAAATCAAATATTTATGTCCCAACTTACAAAAATGACTTCAGTACCGCCAAGATGCATTACTGTTATTAATTGGGTATTATTTGGGCTTCAACAATAATATGAAATTTTAATGATTCTTTGTACAGAAATGATATAAATTGAAAAATTTGTTACAGAAACATGCTTTTATAATTGAGTGTCCCCTTTGGTCCTGCATAAGATTATCTCATAGTATTTTATTGTTTCTTCAATAATACAGAAGTTATTTGAGGTAGCTCGTTTCGCTGTTATACCCTGTATATTTATTTAAAAGATTATGTGCAATACATAATCTCAATTTTATGTAAATGTTAGTGCCAATTCACAATGAGCGTAAACATAAGGAGTACGTAAAAACATAAACATAAGAAATTATGTATGTTCACAGTGGTCGTAACGTAAAATATTAAAATAAAGTGTTTTTTTCATTTTACATTGGTACAAATTAGGGTTATTGATGAATTGTGTTGGTTTCTCTGACTGTCATTTTCAAATATTCTGTTGATTTCGATTCTGTTTCGTGTTTAATGTTTTTCTTTGGTTTTACTTTTATTAATTTGGAGTTTAGTTTGTTATGTTTTATTGTATGATGTCTGAAAAAGATCTTGCGATTGTTTCATTATTATTGAAACTGCGTTATAAAACACGCCAATGAGAGAAATATGAAGACGAGGAAGAAATTGTTGTTTTTTATTATTAATAATTTTATGTCAATCATATTTAAAGCACGTTTCGATCCAGAGTGTTGTCAACTGTCAGATGAAAACATGTGTTTAAAGTTGACGCATGCGCTGTTAGTTGTTTCGTACGTAAACATAACATAAAGTTGAATTAATCTCAACTTTACGTTTTCATTACGTAGCTCTTATGTCAATACGTAAACGTAAGAAATACGTAAGAGCATTATGAACACGGGCATTGAAATACAGTAGTTCAACTTTATGTTTATGTTTATGATTACGTACTCTTTACGTTTACGTACATTGTGAATTGGCACTTACTCTTAAAAATATCATTTTCAAATTTCAGTATCAAATATAATAAATTACAACGAATGTAAAGTATTTCCCGAGTTCCAGTAATCATTATTAATAAAAATAGTTACAGAAATTAATAAAATGATTGAGTAAACATAAATCAGTATTTCTATTTTAAAAACTGAATAAACAAGTGTTGAATGAAAGATTTATAAGAAAATCAGCGTGCTATATGAATTATTGCGTCGGCATCACACTAAGAAAATAAAACTCCTGTCGGTATTATTTGAAGAAATGTAGCAAAAGTTGGTTACCAAAAACAAATTCTTCAATTCTCATTTATTTAGATATTCGTAAATTAGTAGTTTTTGAAAAGATTAAGAAAAATACCGTTTCGTAAATAAAGATAATGTGTCACATATTCGGTGTTAATGAAGCATTACAGTTCCAATATTTCACTTTTCTTAGTAGGTATCGAATTTCATTTCCGAAGACCACCAGCTGCGTGTTGTTCAGGTCAGAAGAAAATTGTAAATATTTTCTATTCTCTGAATCCGATATTTATCACTTGTTACGCGTAATTAATGTCACCTACGTTCCTTAGCTCACACGCCAATTAGTGTAACCTTCCTTTACTCGTATTTCAAATTCAGAAGACAAAACGCAAATTGAAAAGTGAACATGTGGTTTGAATCACACTGAAACATACAAGAGGGTTGGTTTCTAGTTATGTATGATGTTTGAAAAGCGGTCGCTTTGAATTGAAAAAACATCATAAATTATTATCATTCCTATAATATTGCTAATTTTTGTTATTTTTTAGGGCAATCAAAAGACTCAAACTCAGACAATTATCTTCTGTTATTCAAGAAATTAACAAATTAGTTGCCGAAAGAACATTTGTCATGTGTGATGTGTCAACAGATTGGTTAATTAACACTAAAATAGACGTATCATCCTTAAGTTGTTGTTCCTTTTGGCATCATTAACGCTTTTCCTGTCGGCTGTCAAAACTCAAAAGTACTGTGTTTCATGTGTTTGGTATCAGATGATTTAAAATAGCGTCGATCAAAAATACATTCTATATTTGGTGCATATTTATTTAAAATGTAATATTTTACAGAAACACATGTTTGCTTGAACAATATGGGCGGTGATGATTGGTCTTGAGGGTCCAGACTGCATGGCACCAAAAATATTCTACTTGATGAGTGAGATTCTTCCTAAATTCTAGACCGGATGGGATTCCTTACACAAAAACATTAGGTACCGACAAAAATATTTGTCTATCTTAAAACCCAAAACATGACTGAATTAATCGTATTTGATTTTGATTCTGAGTCACCGACAATTCACGTGCTATAAATCAAATTTTTTCGATGTACAATAATAAAGAGCCAAAAAATCTGTAAAAAAAACATAAGAAATTGGGTTTAACATCTCCGTTGACAGTTGTACGACCTCGGTTAGTTGTGAATCAGTATAATTTCTTACGTATCTGTGTAACTCATCAACTCAACGTGCTAGAAATATTTTTTTAGTTTCTTGCTTCCAATTTTTCCCATACTCATCAACGATTAATTTATAGCATTATTTCTTAATTGGCAACGGAAGCAACGACAAAATTCACATTTCGAGATTTTGATGGGAATATCCGCTTGAATCCATTTTAAATATTTTCGGCTTGAAATGTATAATGCTGAAATTTTGTATTTGATCTAGTTGTGCACCTCGCATTATGATTGCGATCGTCTGTACCGGAAACAATTTTTTGAATTTTCCGCATGAATCCAAAACGGTTGAACGTAGAATATTAGAATTCAGTATTTAAGACAATTGTACCATCTAATTGCTCATATCCTATTTTCATTGAGATAGACTGTACCGGAAGTTGATTTAACTTGACAGTCTTTTAGATTTTTTCGCATAAATTCGGAACGATCAGCCGTAGAGATTTGAAATTTAGTATCACGGTCTGCTGTAGCATCTGATTATATATATCATTGGAAATATATAATCAAACACAAAATCTCATCGTTCCACAGTCAATCGTTTTGGATTTACCCAAGAGATTCTAAGAATCTATCAGGTAAAATGCGTTTTCAGCCAAGTCGGTTGCTATGGAAACAGTAGGCCATTATTCTTATACTACAACATTCCTAAATACTGATTTCCAAAATTCTACGACTACCAACAGATCTGATTTCATGCGAAAAATTAAAAAATAAATTTCTACTGAATGGCACTTCCGGTTCGGTCTATTGTTATGAAAATAGAAGGCAATCATTCAATGCAACAGCAGACTGAAATACCACATTTCAATATTTTACACCTGATCGTTTCGAATTTATGCGAAAAATTCCAAAAGACTGTCAAATAAAGTGCACTTCCGGCTCGGTGGATCTCAATAAAAATGGGATATGAGCATCTAGACGGTATAATCGTCCTAAATACTGAATTCTAACAATCTACGTTCAATCGTTTTGGATTCATGCGGAAAACTCAAAAAATGTTTCGAATAAAGTGCTCTTCCGGTTTAGTCGATAGCAATCATAATGCAGGGTATACAACTAGATATTATAAAAGTGCCTAATACAAAATTTAAATATTCTACGATTGATTATTTAGAATTTATGTGGAAAATTCAAAAAGTCTGTCATATAAAGTGCACTTCCAGCTCAGTCGAATGTTACAAAAATAAAAGATGACCATTGAGATGCTACCGCAATTTGAAATGCTGAATTCCAGTATCCTACTGCTGATCATTCTGGATTTATGCGGAAAATTTAAAAAAAGTCTCAAGTAAAGTGCACTTCCGGCTTAGCCGATCGCAATCATAATGCAAGATGTACAATAAGATGTTATAGAAGTTCTTTATACAAAATTTCAATTTGCTATGGCGGATCATTCTATATTTATGCAAAAAATTCAAAAAAGTTTCAAGTAAAATGCACTTCTGGCCTGGCCGATTCTTATAAAAGTAGCAGATAACCATTCTGATACAACATCAAGTTCAAATACTTAATTTCAATATCCTACGGTTGATCATTCTGGATTTATTAGAAAAATTCGAAAAAAGTTTCAAGTAAAGTGCACTTCCGGTACAGACGATTGGAACCATAATGCAAGGTGCACAACTAGACCCTATACCAGTCTCAAATACAAAATTTCAACATTATACGTTCAACCAGTTTTGAGATTTGCGGGTTACGAACGCACGAACATACGTACCGACATCAAGCCAAAAATAGTCAAAATGGATTCAGGGATGCTCAAAACGGATATTTCCATCAAAATCTTGATAGGTGAATTTTGTCGGTTTCATAACATTTGTTACTTTCTACAAGTAAGTAAAAATGATGACTTAGTGCCAATTCACAATGTGCGTAAATATAAGGAGTATGTAAAAACATAAACATAAGAAATTATGTATGTTCACAATGGTCGTAACGTAAAATATTAAAATAATGTGTGTTTTTCATTTTACGTTGGTACAAATTAGGGTTATTGATGTATTGTGTTGGTTTCTCTGACTGTCATTTTCAAATATTCTGTTCATTTCGATTCTGTTTCGTGTTTAATGTTTTTCTTTGGTTTCACTTTTACTATTTTGGAGTTTAGTTTGTTTTGCTTTATTGTATGATGTCTGAAAAAGATCTTGCGATTGTTTCATTATTACTGAAACTTTGTTATAAACGTCGTCAACGAGAGAAATATTAAGACGAGGAAGAAATTGTTGTGTTTTTTTATTAACAATTCTATTTCAATCATATTTAAAGCATGTTTCGATCCAGGGTGTTGTCAATTATCAGATGAAAAGATGAGTTTAAAGTTGACGCATGCGCTATTAGTTGTTTCGTACGTAAATATAACATAAAGTTGAATTTATCTCAACTTGACGTTTTCATTACGTAGCTTTTATGTCAATACGTAAACATAAGAAATACGTAAGAGTATTGTGAACACGGGCATTGAAATACAGTAGTTCAAATTTATGTTTATGTTTACGGTTACGTACCCCTTAGGTTTACGCACATTGTAAATTGGCACTTATTGTTTCCATAGCAACCGACTGGACCGAAAGCGCACTTTTCTTGACAAATTTTTATAATTTTTTGGATAAATCTAAAACTATTAGCCGTGGAAAGATGCAATTTTGTGTTTAATTACCGTATTGTAGTATAATGTATAAATAAGTCACTTAATGTCTTGTTGCTTGCATTACATTCATGTTAAGTTGGTGTAGGCATTTAATTGTAGCCATAAAGTATCACTACAATTATTTTATCAGTTCAACTAATTAAGTCAAAGGAAATATTTGATTTTATTAAGGACAGTGATTAATTGTTACACTTCCAGCACCTTAAAATGTAAACACGAATACTGCATAATTATTCTTAGAACATGATTGTGGTTACAAACTGCGTATGCCTTTTTGTCTTTTTGCAATTCTGCAGGAATTAGTCCACTATAATAGTGTCTTTTGTCAAGTGATATTACGTCATATTACACGACAAAAATAAAATCCAAGTATCAATTACTTAGGAATTGTTAGTCGTGGGCAAACTGGGTTTACTTATGATGCCATAAACGATCAAACGCCTTCGTCTTAGATTTGACACAATTAATGGCCAGTTGCACCGTTTCTGTTGGAAAACCTCGGTTTGAGGTTATAATTACAGCATTAATAATAAAAGTGGATGTAAAGAATGTCCGCATACTTTTCCATTGCCACAATCACATAAATAACATTATTTGGGTAACATATCGGTTCGTTTTTATGTAATTCAACTAAAAATACACATATGCATCGTAAATATATCGTGAACCGTAACATTTCAACAAAGTGACATTGAAATTCAAATTTATGTAAATATTTACTTGTTATCTGGAGTTATACAACTTAAACAAGCTTCAAGAGAAAGTGAATTTAAACAAAAATATTAAATATTCATTTGAAAATTGTTTCTCGCTGACTTCATACTACTATAATGACTCATAAAATGAAACAATCAATGTGCAGGACATGTTTATTAGTGTGATTGTTGAGGAATAGTGTAAATAATCAATTACGTAATGACGGTCACATGTGGCGGAGTGTAAGAAGTGCGCTTAGTTCAAGTTGACAGCTGCCGGCTGCGGCCGCCTCTGTGTAAAAGTGTAAAATTTTCTGAAAACTGTGAAAATGGGAAAAACTTCCGATAATGGAGTGGTTTTGTTGGATTATCGGAGTAAGATTCTATTATTTATTGATATTCAATTGAAAATTACGTCAATACCTTTCTAATAACAAATAATTATTTGTTTCGATTGACCCGAAATTGTGACCCAAAGCAATAAAACAAATAAATGCTTCAAACACAAGTTGCAAAACTTTTAAACAAATAATTGAATATAAGTTAGGCAACTCAACTGCCGCGCTTGTATTGAGATAGTAGCTTTGCGATGCATAAACCACTAATGTCTTGAGAATCATATCGCCCTTGAATTAAGTCGATTAATTCATATAAAAATATGCGAGGCGCTCAATTTTAATTAGTATCAATTAATCTCGTATTTCATGAATAATTATTAAAGATGAAATTTTATTAAAATAGTACTGTTTATCAAAGACTATAAAAATGTTCTTATCATTTTAACTTTATCATTGTACATGTATGCAGTATTAAGTCATATTTAAAAATATTTATATTGTTTATTTGTTTACCTAAACCTGTAATTAAGCTGCAACTATGTCAGGGATACTTTTTTATTCTTGTTACTGGATCTTTGGGGGCAATTTTAATAATTATTTAATAGACGATTTGATATTTTATCTATGAATGTATAATGTTCGCATCGGTGCATATATACAGACAGTTTAAAAATACGCCTCGTGCTACCGCATAAATACGACGATTACGTCATTTTACGCCAGGCAATCTTTCTCGGATCGTGGCATACATTGCGTAGTGTTAACAGTAAACTGTTATAGTTTATTTATCGTTCAGTTTATGTACATGACTAACACATACCAGAGGTTGTGCCAACTTGATACATTTTCCTATTCAGTCACTTATTGTTGGTGAAAATTATTGATTTGTTTACTGTAGCACAACTTCAATAATGTCAACTCTCTCATTAGCGGAAAATGACAAGAAAATTTAGGACAACTTTTAACCTAAAGATAAAAGATTGTCCATACATAAAACGAAATGTTATTGCAAATACATTAAAATACTATGGGACAATCTTATGCAGGACCAAGAAGGACACCCAATTATGGAAAAAAATATATTTGTTTTGTACTGCTGCAGACTTGCACTTGAAATTAGAATATGGTCGATGATGTAAGCTGTGCCATAAAACTGTCCTTGTTTCCGTTTTAATTTATTTTATGAGTAATACTTTAAAGTATATTTTATTACTAAGCGTAGCCAATAAGCACGTGGTGGCGCCCGTGAATTTATCATCTGTTCTGCTGCCCTAATGTTTCCCCTTTATGACTTAGGTATTGTTAGTTACGGTTCAGTCAACATCTCTCTCCTCTATTCATTATTTTTATTGCAATGCATTGCGTTTGTGAGAAACTTTGTATTAATCGAAAAGGGAGCGTCAGCGTCAGCGTCACGACGCGCTAGTAATATTATCTGCGGCAGTCTACCGCTGACAGTACGAGGTGCGATTGTGCGGACGCTGCATTATTTATTCGCACGTCGCGACGGTCAACTACAATTTTATTGTGAAATATGGTTAATAAAACTTATTACAGCGCCTCAGGTACCTGCTTTTGTTGTGAGTTTTGTTTCATGTGGTTGTTAGAAGCTCGAATTAAATAATTAAAACACTTTGCACATTAAGAAAAAAAATCACATTCACAATACTTGCACTAATTTAAAAATAGATATGGTTACTAATTTTTTTTCTGTCTCATTGCGACTATTATTAATTCAAAATTAAATTAATTGTCATACACGTATTCAAAAATCATAATTATGTGACGAAATCTCAGAATTAAAAAAAATGTGCCAAATCGAAAATTCAAAATAAATCTACAAACTAATTAATTTTTCATATTTGAGTACAAGCGATTAATTTTTAATAAAGCTAATTTTAAATTGTGCTACTAACAACTAAAAATTTCGGTCAACTCGAAAAATGTTTCAAAAGATTAATTGATAAATAAATGTATTTTTTTTTATTCCAATAGAATGAATGAGCACCTGATTTTTTTTTTAATATACATTTTTAAATAAAAGTGCTTAAAAATTGCTCCATTTTTTGAAATTATATCGGCTGAAAATGGTTCCTGTATTTATTTTAAACGAAAATAATCTGAGTGGAAATGGTTAGTAACAATTTATTCTAGTTGTGCACCTCGCATTATGGTTTCAATCGTCTGTACCGGAAGTGCACTTTACTTGAAACTTTTTTCGAATTTTTCTAATAAATCCAGAATGATTAACCGTAGGATGTCGAAATTCAGTATTTGAACTTGATGTTATATCAGAATGGTTTTCTGCTATTTTTGTAAGAATAGGCCAGGCCAGAAGTGCCCTTTACTTGAAACTTTTTTTGATTTTTTTGCATAAATATAGAATGATCCGCCATAGCATATTGAAATTTCGTATTAAGCACTTCTATAACATCTTATTGTACATCTTACATTATGATTGTGATCGGCTAAACCGGAAGTGCACTTTACTTAAAACTTTTTTTTAAATTTTGCTCATAAATCCAGAATGATCAGCCGTAGGATACTGGAATTTAGCATATGAAATTGCTGTAGCATCTCAATGGTAATCTTCTATTTTTGTAACAATCGGCTGAGCCGGAAGTGCACTTTATATGACAGACTTTTTGAATTTTCCGCATAAATTCTAAACAATCAGTCGTAGAATATTTAAATTTTGTATTAGGCACTTTTATAATATCTAGTTGTACACCTTGCATTATGATTGCAATCGACTAAACCGGAAGAGCACTTTATTCGAAACATTTTTTGAATTTTCCCCAAAAATCCAAAACGATTGAACGTAGATTGTTAGAATTCAATATTTAGGACGATTGTACCGTCTAGATGCTCATATCCTATTTTTATTGAGATCCACTGAGCTGGAAGTGCACTTTACTTGACAGTCTTTTGGAATTTTTCGCATAAATTCGAAACGATCAGGTGTAGAATATTGAAATTTGGTATTTCAGTCTGCTGTAGCATCTAAATGATTGCCTACTATTTTTATACTGATAGACTGAACCAGAAGTGCACTTCAGTAAGAATTTATTTTTTAATTTTGCGCATAAATTCAGATCTGTTGGTAGTCGTAGAATTTTGGAAATCAGTATTTAGAAATGTTGTAGTATAAGAATAATGGCCTACTGTTTCCATAGCAACCGATTTGGCTGATTTTTAGAATCTCTTGGGTAAATTCAAAACTGATTATATATATCCAATGATGTACAAGTAAGTCACGTGATGTTCACGTCAGATTTTTTTTTATAGGTGTTCCAACCTCCATCGACAGTGGAACACAAGATTCAAAAACCGGTACCAACTATACGGTTAATCGAGTTCCTCCTGGTTCTTGCGTAATATCTCGTACAGTTTGCTGCCTTCTGATGGCTGGTGTACTTCTATTACTAGTGGCCGCAGTATTAGTCACTTATTTCCTAGTGCCTGGGTGCACCCTACCCCTGCAAGAAAACAAAAATGTGATGGATACAAGAAGCAGTAATACACTAGAAAAGTTAAAGGAAACTGGGGATAGACTTCCGGAAAGTTTGAAACCTGTAAAATATAAGTAAATTATAAAAATTTATAATTTAAGCGATTATTAATAAACACAATTCACTTGTAGAATACGAGTGCAACCATTTATATGGGAAGGTAATTTTACTACAAACGGTGAAGTCATCATCACTTTTAACGTGACAGAATATACAAATAAAATCGTTTTACATTCAAACGACATTATCATCCACGAAAATGATGTTAAAGTCACTGTAACTGATGATGAATCCGCACAAGTCATCACTATAGTTGAACACAAATACGACAATAAAAAACAAACCTATACCATGATCCTGGATGACAACTTGAAGTCCGGAACATTATATGACCTGAAAATTACATTCACTGGATTTCTAAATGATCTTCTGCAAGGATTCTACAGGATCAGTTATATTGATTACACCAACAAACGAATTCCGTAAGTATTTTTAAATTAAAATTATAAAAAATACATGCATGTGTATTATGTAAAATAATGTCACAATCTTAACATTTCTTTAATTGCACTAAGTTAAAAGTTTCCATTTTGGAATTTAGCTTTCGCCAAAGGAAAAAGTAAGTATAGGTAGTGAAATATTTGTATGATTATTTTTGTTTAGAGTATAGTAAATAAACGCGAAGATTATTAAATATCAAAAAAGTAGTTCAAGGCTATTAAACTGTTGGCTTTATAATTTCCGGTAGCTAACCTTTAACTTTTTATGGGAAATTTGAGCTTTGAAATATAATATTTTGACAACACACTAAAAAATGTTTTCGTATGCATGCAATTTATTAATTGATATATATTTTAAATAAATATTTTTGTGTGTAAAGATGGATGGCAGCCACACAATTTTCACCAACAGACGCGCGCCGAGCATTTCCTTGCTTTGATGAGCCTGCAATGAAAGCCCGATTTTCTATTAGTTTAGCCCGATGGAAAAATATGACTACAAGATCTAATATGCAAATCCAAAAACAAGAACCCTTGTAAGTATTTTTTTATTTTAAAAATAAAGCTAAATTGGAACACATTTGCGCGATAATTGGTTCAATATTTCAAAGTAACTTCGTTACCTGAGCTGTCAATAAATTTCCTGCCCTGCAGCGCATTTTTCTTTCCGACTGCATATCTTACAGATCATTATTTTTGACGATCGATCAACAATATTCGTCCTACTAACCTCATTTATGATTCCATTTCTTCCTTGTTAAGTCTCCTACAACGTAAAAATATCCCCTAAATGTAGAAAGTTGGATCGAAGTCAACTGATAACAGGAGATTGTGAGGTTTATGTTGCGCCGCTAAGAAATTGGGTATTATAATATTGAGTTTTATCGCACTAATGTGCCAATTTTCGAAGATAAATGTGCTTCTTGCATGTGAATTATGGGCCATCAAGTTCAACGATCTTTCAATGAGAATTTAATTTTATTTCATAGTGAAGACAACGAAGAATGGATTTGGGACCACTACCATGAAACTCCTGTAATGTCTACATATCTCGTGGCAATGATCATTTCCGATTTGCGTCCATTTCATGTGTCTACCGACAGTTCAAGAACTAAAAGCAATATAAGTTTTGCCGTGTGGTCACGTGCCGAAGCTTTGGAACAAACTCGCTTCGCAGGAAAAATTGGACCTCAAATTCTAGAATATTTTGAAAAATATTTTCAAATACCTTATCCTTTGCCCAAGATGGATATGTTTGCTCTACCAGATTTTGGATTCCGCGCTATGGAAAATTGGGGACTTATTACTTTTAGGTAATATTTTACTTTTACGAAAATCTCATCGTTCCACGGCTATATCCAAAATATTCTAAAAATTTTTCAAGTAAAGTGCGCTTTCGACCCAATCGGTTGCTATGGAAACAGTAGGTCATCATTCTTATGCTACAACATTTCTAAGTGCCTATTCACAATGTGCGTAAACATAAGGAGTACCTAAAAACATAAACGTAAGAAATTATGTATATTCACAGTGGTCGTAACGTAAAATATTAAATTAAAGTGTTTTTTTCATTTTACGTTGGTACAAATTAGGGTTATTGATGTATTGTATTGGTTTCTCTGACTGTCATTTTCAAATATTCTGTTGATTTCGATTCTGTTTCATGTTTAATGTTTTTCTTTGGTTTCACTTTTATAAGTTTAAAGTTTAGTTTGTTTTGTTTTATTGTATGATGTCTGAAAAAGATCTTGCGATTGTTTCATTATTATTGAAACTGCGTTATAAAAGTCCCCAACGAGAGAAATATTAAGACGAGGAAGAAATTGTTGTTTGTTTTTATTAATAATTCTATGTCAATTATATTTAAAGCACGTTTCGATCCAGGATATTACTAACAGTCAAATGAAAACATGTATTTAAAGTTGACGCATGCACTATTAGTTGTTTCGTACGTAAACATAACATAAAGTTGAATTTATTTCAACTACGTTTTCATTACGTAGCTCTTATGTCAATACATAAACGTGAGAGTATTGTGAATACGGGCATTGAAATACAGTAGTTTAACTTTACGTTTATATTTACGGTTACGTACTCTTTACGTTTACGCACATTGTGAATTGGTACTAACTTTAAAACTGACTCGAAAATGGCTTGAACGTGACACGAAAAATCCTCATTTTAATCTCTAAAAATGCATTTTCAATTATTGTATTCAGGAAGCGATATGTACAATTCCTGATTAAATTATACAATGGATCACAATCATATTTTGAATTAAAATTACTGTTATGATGGAAAAATATATTTTCTGGCAAATGCATCAATCATAACGAGCCTAAGTCTTAATTCACAATGGGCGTAAGCATAAGAAGTACATAAGAAATACATAAGACATAAAGTTGAACATGTACAATTCTTATGGCCGTGTTCACAATGATCTTACGTATTTCTTATGCTTACGTAGTGCATAAGAGCTTTACGTATTTCTTACGCATATATTTTCTTCATACGCAAGTCCAATATAGTTTTACAAGCACAGACAGTAAATGTGTCAAATGATTGAAAATAAACTGATTTTTGTGGTTAGGAATATTTATAATCTTTGTTTCAATAACAATACTAAACGAATTTTGTTTTCCAAAAAAAGACATTTAATTGCAAACATATGCAGAAACAAAAGTAATGCCCTAAACTAAGAGCTTTAACATAAAAAACAAAACCAAAAGTAATGAAAAATATTTTCAAATATAAAATTTGAAAAAAGGAGTCTTAAAAAAGCTGTTTTGATAAAATAATCGAATCAAAACAAAAATAAAGCAAAGCGTTGTTTAGAACAAGTGATTTAAATTGTGACATACTAAAAACTAAAAGTATCTATATTTTATAACCAACTCAGGCCGCAATATCCTTATTAAATAATTTTTATGCTTTGCTTATGCTATGTTCATTGTGAACACGCATAAGATTTTCATAAGAATTATGTTATGTACTTCTTATGCTACGCCCATTGCGAATTTTACTAATAATATTAATTTCCAAGATTCTACGGCTAACAGTTCTGAATTTATACGCGAAATTTAAAAAAAAATTCAACTGAAGTGCACTTCCGGTACAGTCGATTGTTATGAAAATGCTACAGTAATACTAGATTTCAATACTTTACGGCTGATCGTTCGAAAATAGTCAAAATGGATTCAGGGATGCTCAAAACGGATATATCCATCAAAATCTCGATGTGTGAATTTTGTCGGTTTCACAATACACAAAAAAAAATATCGAACTGTTGACATTTTTTCTGAAATGTCACTTTTACGCTAAAATATGTCATGAATACATGTTTAGTTTTATGATATTAAAGCAGTGCTTTGAACTGTTCAAAAGAAATGTCAAAACCACTCGGGAACGATGAAAAATTACTATATGTTGACCTACTTTGCTCATTTTTATTGTGTGGAATAGTTAGATCGATTTCTTGTATTTAATTGGATGCAATTACAAAGACTGAATGCGTTAAAAATGTTTTTTTTCTGTATAGAGAATCTAGTTTATTGTTTGATGAAAAAGTAACCACAATTGGAAGCCAAAGAGGAATTGTTACGGTAATGAGCCACGAACTTGGTCATCAGTGGTTCGGAAATCTGGTTACTCCCGAATGGTGGGATGATTTATGGTTGAAAGAAGGATTCGCAACATATTTGGAGTATTTAGGAGCACATCATGTAAGTTTATTTCCAATTTAATCAAAATATTATATAAATGCTTTGTTATTAAAGGTCAAGCCAGAATGGAGTATGTTGGACGAATTTGTAACAAGCGCTATTCATGAATCAATGCGAATTGATTGTTTGGCTTCATCTCATCCAATTTATGTACCGGTTCGTCATTCCGAGCAGATCAGACAGATTTTCGACCCAATTTCTTATAAAAAAGGAGCGTCTATTATAAGAATGACTAATTTTATTTTGGGAGAATATACTTTTAAAGTTGGTCTCATTAATTATTTAAAAAGCAAAAGCTATGCGAATGCTTTTCACGATGATCTTTGGGATTCATTGACAACACAAGCACATAATGACGGCACTTTAGATAAAAATATCACTTTAAAACAAATTATGGATTCCTGGATACTGCAAACTGGATTTCCTGTCTTGAATGTTGTTAGGAATTACAACGAAAGTACAGCAACAATCAGTCAAGTAATGATCGTTACACAAAAAATTTTAAAATACTTGTAACTCTGTTTACAGGAGAGATTTTTGATATCGAGAAACGGAAGTAAGCTACAAACTTGGTGGGTTCCTATATCGTACACTACATCAAAAGAATATAATTTTGAAACTACAACAAAACCCAAAATTTGGATGCAAAATGAACCAGAAATTATATTACCAATCAATATAACAAATCAGGAATTCTTATATGTAAATGTTAAACATGGAGGTAAATAAACTGTTTTAATCGTTTATATTTATAAATATTTTGATTTTTTTAGGGTATTATAGAGTAAATTACGATTACAATAATTGGATATTATTATCTAGGAGCATGTTAAATTTTCCTCATGTTGTACGAGCTCAATTAATTGACGATGCAATGGCTCTAGCGAGGGCTAATTTATTGGATTATGAAGTGCCGTTAAGTTTAGTCATTGAATCATTCAGAGATACACAGCATATATCGATGTCTGCAGCTTTAGGGAATTTGAAATATATTGATGAAATGTTGGCTACTACTGCTGCCTACGGAAAATTCAAAGTAAATGAAATATTTACCCAATTTAACTTTTTTTAAATATATTAAGCTATAATTTACAATGGGCGTAGCATAAGAAGTACATAACTCTTATGAAAATCTTATGCGTGTTCACAATAAGCATAGCATAAGCAAAGCATAAAAATTATTTTATAGGGATATTGCGACCTGAGTTGGTTATAAAATATAGGTACTTTTAGTTTTTAGTATCTGTCACAATTTAAATCCTAAACAACGCTTTGCTTTATTTTTGTTTTGATTCGATTATTTTATCAAAACAGCTTTTTTAAAGACTCCTTTTTTCAAATTTTATATTTGAAAATATTTTTCATTGCTTTTGGTTTTGTTTTTTATATTAAAGCTCTTAGTTTAGGGCATTACTTTTGTTTCTGCACATGTTTGCAATTAAATGTTTTTTTTTGGAAGACGAAATTCGTTTAGTATTGTTATTAAAACAAAGATTATAAATATTCCTAACCACAAAAACCAGTTTATTTTCAATCATTTGACACATTTACTGTCAATGTCTGTAAAAATATATTGGACATGCGCATTAAAAAAATATATGCGTAAGAAATACGTAAAGTTCTTATACAGTTGTTATGCACAACGTAAGCATAAGAAATACGTAAGATCATTGTGAACACGACCATAAGAATCGCACATGTTCAACTTTATGTCTTATGTATTTTTTATGTACTTCTTATGCTTACGTCCATTGTGAATTAGGACTTATTTTCAGCTTTTTATGTCTCAACTTACTCGTGGCGTGTATGACTCCCCATTTTCTGAAAAATTAGAGGATGATTTCGATACAAAAATGAGACGTACACAAGTTTTGGAGTGGGCTTGTACATTTGAAAATTCTGATTGTACAATTAACGCCCGACAAATTTTTAGAGATTGGATGATTGATGAAGCTGATAAAAAGAATACCGCTCTTAAACGAACGTAAGAAATAAAATACCGTAAAATTTAAATAGTAAAATATATTTTTTTTTAGTGTTCCACCAAATTTGAGACCTGTTGTGTATTGCACTGCGATTAGAGAAGGTGGCGAAGCGGAATGGGACTTTGCTTTCACGGAATATCAAAATACTAATTCAGGAACTGAAAAAGAAGTGTTATTGACTGCTTTAGGTTGTGCTTCGGAAGGCTGGCTTCTTTCCCGGTAATAATCATATTGAAAAACTTATAAATTTAATTAATTTATTATTTCAGTTATCTAGATTATGCCCTTTCCAATAGTTCGGGTATTAGAAAACAAGACGGTGTTACTATATTCAAATCAGTTACCCAAAACGTTGCAGGACATAAATTAGCATTTGACTTTTTAAGAAAAAATTGGCAAGCGTTAAATGATCAGTAAGTAAAAAAATATAAATTGCAATACAAAAATTACACGCTTTGTCTTACAGTTACGGTTTAGCATTTTCAACCATCTCAAAAATGGTTTCTTCGATAGCAATGTACCTGAACACACCATACGATCTAGTACAGGTATTTACCTAATTAAATATATTAAGACTGATTTTTCAATGCTTTTTCTTAGTTGATAGCTTTCAAAAATGAGAATATAAACAATTTGGGGACTGCTGAACGTGCTTTTGACCAAAGTATTGAGACTGTTTCAATAAATGTTGAATGGATGGCACATAGCTACAAAGAAATTGAACAGTGGTTGGATGACACGTTACGAAAATATAGATTACGAGCATATAGTTTCTCTTAATTTAAACCAATTGTTATTGTTGTTAATTTTATTTTATACTTTTCGTAATAGTTTATTGATATCTGGCTGTTACTACGTCTGTTAAGTTCGAAATATTCACAAGTAGTTGAAAAATATGGGATATTTCAAGTAGTGCCTTTGTACGCTTATTATTCAATACATATTTTCCAATAATTGTGTAGAAAGATTCCAAATATCTATTTAAAACAAAGCCATAATTCACAATGGGCGTAGCATAAGAAGTACATAACATAATTCTTATGAAAATCTTATGCGTGTTCACATTGAGCATAGCATAAAAATTTAATAAGGATATTGCGGCCTGAGTTGGTTATAAAATATAGATACTTTTAGTTTTTAGTATCTGTCACAATTTAAATCACTTGTCCTGAACGACGCTTTGCTTTATTTTTATTTTGATTCGATTATTTTATCAAAACAGCTTTTTTAAAGACTCCTTTTTTTCAAATTTTTTATTCGAAAATATTTTTCATTGCTTTTGGTTCTGTTTTTTTATATTAAAGCTCTTAGTTTAGGACATTACTTTTGTTTCTGTACATGTTTGCAATTAAATGTCTTTTTGGAAGACGAAATTAAAACAAAGATTATAAATATTCCTAACCACAAAAACAAGTTTAATTTCATTCATTTGACACATTTACTGTCTGTGTCTGTAAAACTATATTGGACCTGCGCATTAAAAAAATATATGCGTAAGAAATACGTAAAATTCTTATGCACTACGTAAGCATAAGAAATACGTAAGATCATTGTAGACACGGTCATAAGAATTGCACATGTTCAACTTTATGTCTTATGTATTTCTTATGTACTTCTTAGGCTTACGCCCATTGTGAATTAGGACTAGGCTCGTTATGATTGATGCATTTGCCAGAAAATATATTTTTCCATCATAACAGTAGTTTTAATTTAAAATATGATTGTGATCCATTATATAATTTAATCAGGAATTGTATATATCGCTTCCTGAATACAATAATTGAAAATGCATTTTTAGAGATTAAAATGAGGATTTTTCGTGTCACGTTCAAGCCATTTTCAATTCAGTTTTAAAGTTAATGCCAATTCTCAATGTGCATAAACGTAAGGAGTACGTAACCGTAAACATAAACGTAAAGTTAAACTACTGTATTTCAATGCTCGTGTTCACAATACTCTTACGTTTATGTATTGACATAAGAGCTACGTAATGAAAACGTAGTTGAAATAAATTCAACTTTATGTTATGTTTACGTACGAAACAACTAATAGTGCATGCGTCAACTTTAAACACATGTTTTCATCTGACAGTTAACAATATCCTGAATCGAAACGTGCTTTAAATATGATTGACATAGAATTATCAATAAAAAAAAACAACAATTTCTTCCTCGTCTTAATATTTCTCTCGTTGGCGACTTTTATAACGTAGTTTCAATAATAATGAAATAATCGCAAGATCTGTTTCAGACATCATACAATAAAACAAAGCAAACTTAACTCCAAACTAATAAAAGTGTTTAAAACAGAATCGAAATCAACAGAATATTTGAAAATGACAGTCAGAGAAACCAACACAATACATCAATAACCCTAATTTGTACCAACGTAAAATGAAAAAAACACTTTATTGTAATATTTTACGTTATGACCACTGTGAGTATACATAATTTCTTACGTTTATGTTTTTACGTACTCCTTATGTTTACGCTCATTGTGAATTGGCACTTAGTTGTTTCGTACGTAAACATAACATAAAGTTGAATTTAACTCAACTTTACGTTTTCATTACGTTGCTCTTATGTCAATACGTAAACGTAAGGAATACGTAAGAGCATTGTGAACACGGGCATTGAAATACAGTAGTTCAACTTTATGTTTATGTTTACGGTTACGTACTCTTTACGTTTACGTACATTGTGAATTAATAGATAATAAATGCAATTATAATTAGTGTCCGCAATAGCACAATTCGTTATTAATGTTTATTATTTGACAAATATTAGAAAATCAATTGGTTTGAGTTGTAAAAAAGAGAAATATATAAGTATGTAATTGAAAAATTATTTTTGTGAATATATCAACAAATTAACTATTAAGTAGATTCAAATATATGTCCATTAAGTATTTTATTCGAGTATACTTTAAAAAGCTTGTATAATATTAAATTAATAAGGTGATACAAGGAGATACATTGCAATATTGATTTTACATACCTTTTATTTCACTCAAGTATATCAAGATTAATAAAAATTTTATATTCTTCGAAATTTCTATAAAAATTAGAGTTAAATACACAATTTAATCACAAAGTAGGAAAATAATAGTTATACAAATATAAGAATTTTTCAGTCATAAAAATCAAAAACTTGATTTGTGCGGAATAAAATATTTAAAAACAAAATGTCATTATGTAAATACTTTTTTTATACAACGTGACTGAAAAAGTTATTTGCACAACCTTTAAAAATATATTAAATTTTATAAATTCTTTCTTGAAACATTCATTTCGAGCAATGGTATACAAATAGCAATGATTTCTGATTGAAAAATCAATCAATTCATTACCTATATCAAACTATAAACAAATATGAGTTCAATTGTCGGTGTTTGATCTAAATAATCAATATATTTACAGATATAACTTAAATAACATTTAATATTAGTTGTAAATTTAAAATATAACTACAATTTTTGGTGATTGAATTATTTATAAACGATCACCACGATGAGATTTACGTTATCTATTTTGCCAGTGTTTTTCGATTGACATATTTACATAATTTTTAAACATGCATTTTATAAAAAAAAAGTATATGAAATAACGCAGGCTTTGAATATAATTATTTTAAAATCGCGCCATAAGTCGGTCGGAATAAGTGTTACCCTCTTGATATCACATTTTTATACTTAATTCATTAAGTAATGCTTTTTACTGAAGCATGCGCTGTTGTACACTTTGTTCATCTTAATTTACAAAGCTTATTGAAAATTATATTTTCCTATGTTTTCTTGATAGTAAAAATTAATGAAAAATTATTAAGCAAGATTCCAAATTGAAAATAAAATATTTTGCGATATGTCAATGAGATTGAACTGATCCGAATTATTGACAAATAAATGACATAGTACCTACTCTTGCCAATTTGTTATAAAACTGGTGATCTATATATAATTAGTAATCTTTTTGAAATAAATGGTAAATACAATTATTTGTAAATAGTGGATTACTGGATTAGAATTGGAATCCACCCATTGGAACCGATTGATCGGCATTAAATTGGTACTGCTGTTGGTCAGCATCAACCGCCGGCGCTACGCGCGTGTCTTCTTCCTCGCTACCAAAAAAGTGCTCGATTATATCAAACGCTTTTTGGTAAATGTCCATATTTTCATGGGACTGTAAAAATTCGATTTTATCTAGGCCTGGAAACAAAATTTTAATTTAAATGATTACAAAATCATATAAAAAAAAACTTACCGTAACATTCTTCGATAAGCACAGCATATGGATTAATTCCTGAATGTGCTTTAGCATCTTGATCACCAAGACGTAATATATTTTCAAGTCCGTTGAGTGCAACCTGAACGATTTTCGCATCCATGACAGTTAGAAGATCGCATAACGGCCGAATACATCCTTGATTAACAAGATAACGAATTTGATCAGCAGTACCTCCACTGGTAGCGTTCGTAATAGCCCAAGCAGCCTCTTTGCGCGTCTTAAATTCTGCCTTTCCGAGGATGTCAATCAAAACAGGGAAAATATTTGCGTCAATCACTGCCTACAAACATTTAAAACAGTAAATTAATACATTAATAAGTTAAAAATGTTAATAACCTGAATTTGTTGTCTATTTCCGGCGGTAATATTTGATATGGTCCAACATGCCTCTTTCCTAACAGATTCTTTACTACTTCCCAAAAGATGTAATAAACAGGGCAGTGCAGAACAGTTTAATACGACTTGTGTTTGTACATCATCCCCTGTTACTATATTTCCAACAGCACGAAGTGCAGCGGAAACCACGTTTGGTTGTTCGTGCATTAATAATTCTACAAGTCTTCGACACACGCCAGCGTCGATTACCGCTTGGATTTTATCGTTTGGTCCATCAGATAAATAGCTTAATGCCCAACAAGCATCAGAAAGAACATCACCATCACAATGGAATAACAGGCGGGCAAGAACGGGCAAACAAGGAGAAACTTTCTGAAATTCTGGAGGTGGATTTTTACCTAAAACATTATACAATAAAATAAACTGTACAATAAAATAAAGCTGTATTAACCTCGACAAAGATTTGAAAGTGCCCAAACAGCATTCCTAGTCATTGTGAGTCTAGTTGATTTACTAAGGAGTTGTAGTAGAGGCACAAGAATGCCAGATTCGAGGACGTGATCACGACATTCGGGAGAATCTCCAGCTATATTGCCAAGGGCCCAAACTGCTTGTTCTTGCACGTCTTCGAATTGACTGCCCAATAATGAAATAAAGATAGGTACAGCACCAGCATCGATAACCATTCGTGTTTGCAGAGAAGTACCCGAAGATATATTGGTTAATGCCCATGCTGCTTCGAACTGCAATTATACAAACATTTATAATTGCAAACTATTGATAAATATTTATAAATCTTACCTGCAAAGTACAATTACTATTATTCTGTAAAAATTCTACAAATCGTGGTACAATTCCAGTTTGAATAACTTCATCTATTGGAGGATTTGGTTCGCGACTCAATAATTTCCTAAATTTTTGTGTAGCAGCTAACTGTTCATCTACATTAGCACTGTAAAGGCCCTCAACCATAGCTGGTGTAATGCCAGGGACTACCGGTGACATTAATCCACCCACATCGACGAACTCATGTTCATCAGGTATCACTACAGTGTTCACATTTCGTCGTTTTGATAATTGCTGTTCTCGTTTTTGTTTTCTTATCTGTACACCTTCTTCTTCTCGTCTCCGTCGTAGCTCCTGTGAATCCAGAGCAGTATTTTTATATCGATGCCTATGTGCAGAGCTGGACATCTGAAAAATTTTATGTTTTAGTACTTTTCTTAATTTTAATACAGGAAAATATTTACTTTGAAAAAAAAAGAGTTTATATAAATGCATAAGGTGGTTCAATCTTTAAATGATATTAGTTTCTATAAATGACTCATGGTCATCAGTTTCAGAAAAAGTATTGATTACCACACGTCCACGTAATTTTCAGATCAAATAACCTATACCTAATAAATAATAATTGAATAATATTATCGAAATTTCTAATTTCTCTAATTTGAACATAACACGTATTGCAAAAAATTCAGCAAATGACATTTAAAAATTCTAGTATTTTTTACCTGAGTGAGGTTAACATTACTACTTACAAGAAATTATAATTAACATACAATTGATCATGCTATATATTGATAAATCTTACCGTTTTCGGGTATAAGAAATATATATAGTGTATAAAATTAAACTAATGGTGGAAATTTGGACAAATTTTCAATCCACCATTGAATTTCAACTTCAAGGTCCTCACTTTCAATAATGTTCGTTCAGTAAGCTTTCGAATAAATACAATTAATGTCGAATTGTTATAATTACAAAACTTTACAGCTACTTGTGAAGTATTTCTTAAGCTAGTAATAAAATACACATTTTATTGTACATTTAATCGTAATTTTTGTTGAAGTGTCAAATAGATTTTATATGAGAATTTAAACAGCAAAATCTATATGATAAATTCTAAATACATAAAAGTATTAGTCTGGAAAAGGAGAGAATAAATATGGGAAAACATAATAAAGCTCATTCAAGTAAGGTGTTCTCTGAACGCATATGCAAGAAAAAGTTAACGGGTTAACGTCATTGCATAAAAATGGTTGCTTACGTTTCGGGCTTAGTAAATTTGCAACCAGTGTGATAAATAATATAATAATTCTAGGATAAAAAGAAATAATTCAATTTTTATACTACTCCAACAGTTGTAATAATATAAATGAGGTTAGTATTTGAAAAATTACACTTTACACTCGTTTTGAAAGTATCATTATTGATTTTTAATGTTCTTGTAGCTTTGATATTTGCTTTTGTGTGTGAGTATTAAAAGTATTCATTCATTATTTTTGCAGCACAATGTCGGACCGTAAAGCAGAATTAGAACGGAAGAAAGCAAAGCTTCAAGCTTTACGAGAAGAAAAAGACAGGCGAAGGCGAGAAAAGGAAATGAAAGATATGGAAGATGCAACTGGAAGAGCTGCAGGTGGTGGAAGTCTCCTGGATAAAGATAATCGTAAAGAATTGGATGAAATGTTGTCATCGTTGGGTGTGGCTCCGGTCTCTGATGTTTTGTCTAGCTTATCTAGTATGAACTCTCTTACTCCTGAGCATAGTATCAATCACACACCTGATACCAGTTTACAACCGAATAGTCTTACAAACGCCAAGTAAGTTATTGGTTTTCAATTTTTATTTGATTCTTAAATTCATTTTCATTTCAAGTTTGATAAAGAAGAAAGAACCTCAATTATGCGTAGTATCCATACAAACGACGAATATCGCGCCGAAGGAGACGGTGATGTACACAAAACAAACACAGACTGCCACGAGTGGCCATGAGAGAGACGGTGAGCATTATAAACTAATTTCTCACATGTCCTTATGACTATGAATCATTTTATGTTCTAGTTCTGTTCAAAATTATCTTTTAAGTAGTTGCATTCTCATTTAATATGCTTCTTGGCTGCAAGTCAAAGTGTAATTCATTTCAGAAAGGAAACTTTCATATTTATTTGTAATGTTTTGTTTATTTTTTTTCCTGGTGTATACAAGCCTTGAAATATTTGAGGTTTGTACTTAAAAAGGGTTGTCTAGCATGTGCTGCACGCATTTTTATATTTATTCAATTATCAGTTTCATGAGTTTAATCAATTTAGTTATAATCGTGACTTGCTCGCTTGTAGTGTCTTTATTTTTATTTTTACTTTACTAAAACGTAATTATTTTATTCATCATTACATTGATTTTAGATCATTTATGTTTTTTTTTTTGCCTGGTTTAGACTGGATGTAATTGCATTTGCGATAATTAAAGTAAAAAGTACAGATTTTGTACGATAGTATTTAATGATTGTATTCTTTTTAATGCTGCTTTAGATCTTGGATATACATATTCTAAAAAGTGTGAGTACGATTTATTTAGATATTTCCATTCTATACCAGGCGGAAATTCACATTAATCACAAACATTTTTAAATAGTAATTGCTTTTTACTTGTTAAACTAAATTCTCTATTTTGAATTCAAATCAAATTGCAACTAACAAAATTAAGTAAAAATTAATAATTGTAAAAGGCAATGCCTCAATATTGCATACATGATACAAAGTTGTGTGATGTGTCGTTGCTAACAAGGATCGTCTTCTGCTGCCTCTTCTCCACTTAAAGGCTACTTTGAGGACTGGTGGCGTCCCCGTAAAGGTGGGTGTCTTCATTTGCTCTCGTGTGTTTGTCTGTTAATAGGCGCACTTTCGGCGCGCGGCGCAAAATATGTTTGTTTCCTTTCTTCTTTTAACAGAACCGGGATAATATAAATAGCATGGACACATATGCAAGTGTGGTTCACGTTTGGATATGTGTAAATTAGATTTTAGTAAATTTTTCGATTATGATAGTAATATTTTGTTCCTTTTCCTATCCTAGCTCATGCGACAGACTATTACGGTAAGTTATGATTTCACTTGGTTTTATTTTCATTTTAGTTATTAAGTTACTTTTGATTTTGTTTCAATACGTACTCTCCACCCAGTACCTTGTTTTTGTTTTGCTTTATTTCGCTCTTTTGGTTATGGTTTTACTTATATTCCGATCCTTCTCTATATCATTTTTAACCTGTGTGTTTTTATATAAGTTGATTCATTTGAATATTCGAGAGTTGTAATAATTGTCTTGTACACTTGCCATCGTCGCCGTTACCAATCGTGGTACAAAAAGGAGCGGTTTCACGCGTAGCATGCGGGCAAGTGCCAGACAACCCTTTTCACCCACAATATTAAATCTTCCATTTGATTTTCTCTAATGATGTAATTGTTATTTCTCTTATTCCGTTCCAAGACGAGTACAATCTAAATCCGGGTTTAGAGTGGGAGGACGAGTTTACAGGTAGGTATAATAGGCAGTCAGTGACCACCTTATCCACCTAGTCACCCAGCCAAGCTTGCTATTGCTGCGTGATACTAAATGAGCATGGAAGTTGCATGTACTCCGGACTTCAATGTTCCACAATATTAAATAATAGCATGTTTCGGTATAAATGTCAATTTCCCGCCAGTGCGGATGGGTGGAGAGTGATGCGTTATTCAAAATATGATAATTAAAAAAATAAATAAATTTGCATGTACCGACAGAATCAACAGTAGCTATGTCATTTGGGCGTGCGAACACATCCCATTGCACCTTAATTTAGAGCACTTATGTAGTGATTTGATTCATTAGGCTTTGTAATAATAATTGTTTGAATTGTAATGATTGTGTGAGTGAATGATTATGAATAAAGTTCGAGAGTCAGCAGCTTATTCACCACAGTTTTGACTTTTGATGATCCGCAAGCCGAAGATGAAGAAAGCTCGTTACCGCATCTCGATGGTTTCCAAAGCAAATTACCACCTGGAATTCTACCCCATGGACTACCACAGGTTAAGGAAGTTCAACCGGCTATTACGCAAGTCGAACAAGAAAAGGCTAAACAAGAAATTAAAGAAGGTATATTAGTATTGAAAATAATCATCAGTATATTGGTATTTGATTTATTTTTCAGTTCGTGAGCTAAGTGAGGAAGAGAAGCAAATGATAATACTGTCAGAAGATTTCCAAAGATTCGTCGACAGGGCTGGTCGTCTTGTTGAACGAGCATTGGCTGAAAGTGTGGATATTTACACGGATTATTCTGGAATGGGTGACGGTGAAGATGGAGCGTAAGTCTTTAATAACGATTAATTTTCTTAATAAATAAAAATTGAATTTTCAGTGATGAAAAGTCACACCAACGATTATCCCTCAATCGTTCGTTCTTTGATGAACGCTGGTCTCGAAATAGATGTGTCACGTGCTTGGATTGGTCTCCACAATTTCCAGAGCTAATGCTTGCTAGCTACCACAACAATGAAGATTCACCAAATGATCCAGATGGAATTTGTCTGGTCTGGAATACAAAATTCAAGAAAACTACACCTGAATATATTTTTCACTGTCAAAGTGCTGTCATGTCTGCTACTTTTGCTAGATTCCATCCTAATTTAATTTTGGGAGGAACTTATTCAGGACAAATAGTACTTTGGGATAATAGAGTACAAAAAAGAACTCCAATTCAGAGAACCCCTTTGTCTGCATCGGCTCATACAGTAATATTAATAATATAAATTTAGTCGCAATTTATTTGCAATCATTGTTTACAGCATCCAGTATATTGTATGAGTGTAGTTGGTACTCAGAACGCACACAATTTGATATCTGTATCTACTGACGGTCGTCTCTGCTCATGGTCCTTGGATATGTTATCTCAGCCACAAGAAAAACTCGAGTTACATCGGCCTCAGAGCAAACCTGTAGCAGTTACATGTCTTGCGTTTCCACATTCGGATGTTAATAACTTTGTGGTCGGTAGTGAAGAAGGCGCAGCTTACAGTGCATGCCGTCACGGCAACAGGGCAGGTATTACGGATACATATGAAGCCCATCAAGGACCAGTGACTGGAATTAGTGCAAATGCAGTACAAGGGGGAATTGATTTCTCACATTTATTTTTGACATCCTCTATTGATTGGACCATTAAATTATGGAGTCTAAAGGTACCTAATTGTTATTATAAAAGTAATTTATGTTAATTAATAATTAAATTCCTTGCAGGAAACGAAACCAATATATTCATTTGAAGATAATGCAGATTATGTATTAGATTGTGCTTGGAGTCCAACACATCCAGCATTATTTGCTGCTGTTGATGGTAGTGGTCGCTTAGATTTATGGAATTTAAATCAGGATACAGAGGTACCCGCTGCCTCTGTGCAAGTGGAAGGATGTCCAGCTTTGAATCGTGTATCGTGGACTCCGTCAGGTCTTCACGTTACTGTTGGTGATGATACTGGCAAAATATGGGTGTACGATGTTGCTGAGGTAATTTATTTTGTATTAATTAATTACTCTTGCACAATAATAATAATAATTTTCAATAGGGATTTGCACAACCAAGACATGATGAATGGAACAAATTTATGTACACAATTCAAGAACTACGAAATAATCAAGCCGATGAAGAATTAGAAAAGTTGAACCTTACATCAACGGTGGCTTCTACTGCACCATTGTCAAGCATGTCATCTCTGTCCTCATCACCTTTACGATAGATATTGATGTGAATAATTAACTTATATAATTTATTATGTGTAATATCTTTCAGCAGACTTATGTCATTCCGTGCAATAATGTCTGTAAGCCCAAGCGCTTTGATTTTTTAACAATACTTTAGTAATGTAAATTAATTGTGTCAACACAAAAAAAAATCAAAACATGCTAATATCATAACTGTTAATATTGTTTTATAGTAAGAGCCTCAGAATATACAGGCTATTATTCTTCAAACAACCAATAAGCCTCTCAAGCTCTTACACTGTATCCCAAATAAGTACGAATTTTCAGCTGAATGTATCCTATGCAATTAAATTTGAGAAAACCATTCTCAAAAAAGAACGAAAGCACTTTTAATTTACTTGCACAGAAGTACAAGTCTCTATTAATTAAATAACAACCTTATCGCAAACGACAGGAACTGCCATTCACGAAATCCTCTCAGCTTCTATTTACTCATCAGTTTTGACATTTCATCATTTGAATTTATTTTGACATTAGCGGGCTTTGATTTAAATTTCAAAATAACTGTCATAAAAAGTAAATAACTGTACTATCTACTGTGCCTCATGACAACTAAACTAAAAATAAAGCTTTTTTTGTATTGTGAAACTAATAATAGCTGCAGTTTCCCACAAATATCACATTTAATAAATTAGAAATACAGAAAACATAATAAAAATCCAAATAACTCAAAAAAATAATGGTCCATAGACTCATCTCCATACCAGACCAGACACTACTGCTAGTAAAAGTGGACAAAAAAAATTAGTTATAAATTTGGCCACTAGTGACACTAGTTACTTTGAGTCCAGTTTTACTATCTGTAGTGTCTAGTCCGGTATGGAGATGAGTCTAGGGATCAGTATTTTCTTAGTTATTTGGATTTTAATTGAATTTTCTGTATTCTTAACTTATTAAATGTGATATTTGAGGAAAAATGCAGCTATTATTAGTACAATAATACAAAGAAAACGTCATTTTAAATTTTTTTAATACACATTGTTTGTTTGGTTGATTGTAATCAGCGAATAAAGTTATATTGAAGTGATTTAGAGGTTATTTGAAAATATTTATTATTTGAATTTTCTGTTCGACCACAAATAACACTAATATTTTTTCAGAATATCGTTTAAAGTTGGTGAGGATTCTTAGCACCCAAAAAATTCCCTTTTGGGCGCTCCAGTTTACCCATTATGTTGCAATGGGAAGTACAATCGTCGATCAGAACGCTAGTCCTCTTCTGGAGTCTTCAATTATTAATTTTTTACACACCACAAAGTCATGGTCAGATTCTATACGCACGTAAAGAGCCTTCGAGACTATTAAGAGCAGACTGTTGAGATTAGTTCCCAATTTAATTATTTTGTCCTATACAGAAATAGAAGGAAAACGGCGTTATATTACTATAAAACTGTCAAAAAGCATATTTTGTTTGTCATTTTAACTAATTAAAATTAGAAAATATGGTTTGAATCACAACTCTAAAATATGAATACAATCAATATTCCAATACAGCAGAACAAAATGTCTCAGAATTAACAACTAAATAAGAAGAATGTACGAAGGCTGCATCATTTTCTTTTGAGAAAACAACTTGTTATTAGATCAGTACATGAATTTAGGTAATCCTGTAATGTATCATCCAGTTTTACAGAATCGTGGATGACACAGGCTTTCTTTTCAAAAAAAAAAAATAAGTAATGCATTCAGAAAATTCAGTTGTAATTGTAAAAGAGTAAATTATATCAAACGGCCCTAATATTTTTAGAACAGATCCATTTTACCCGAATTTTTAATCTCATATGATTTTTAAATATGATGCCAATAAGTAATTCACGGTAGTTTCCGGTTGAAATAATAACGCGCCAAGATTCTTATTGTTTATTGGTAATAATAATTTAATTAGTTTATGATTGGCTTTCAGTTGTAAGGTGATGTTTCCGGCGAGAATTCGATCGCTTCTGGAAGCCATTACTCGCATTGAAATGTTCATTTGCAAGCCAGTAGTCGAACAAATCAGACGTTTGAACAATAGAGTGCTGCTTAATTGATACTTAATTGATTGGCGTTACCTGATGGCGTACCTTGAAGAAAAGAATTGTTTTTGGAAACTTAGCTTGAATGGGATCAACAAATTCGTTTAAAGTAAGTGCGTTTGTGCCAGAAATAAATTTAATTCAATAAATAATAGAATACAAAATTTTTGGGAAGTAAATTTTAGTTTTTTTGAATTTATTAGAAGTTAAATTCTTTAGTTTTACAAATATATGTTTTGTATTGTATTATTTATAGCAAAATATCTAATTTTATCTAATTGTTAAATTTTTAATGCTTTCAATATGAAATTAATCCAAATTTAAAATCTTAAATTCACATTTTGAATCAAAATATATTATTTAAAGAATTATTTGCGCTGTTTTTTTTACATTAAAATCGAATTTTTGGGCTTTTGAATATATGGCGTGATGTGTTACGTAATTATTTTTCGTACTTTCTTGCCTGTTTCGTGAACAAATTGGTTAAAGAATGTTTAATAATAATTTTTTTTATTGATTTTGTACATTGTAGTACAAGTTTTAAAAGAAGTTTTAAATGTTTTATTTTATTTTAAATATTTTAAAATTTGTTTTAGGAAATTCGAAGAGTGGACGAAATAATCCAACGAAGCTGCATGACAACCCGAATTCAAATTCGTTCAGGATGATGACCGCAGTCTGAATAAATAATTCAAAAAAATGCAGTCAAATTAAATCGCAACCCGAGTTTAAAGTCGTGCAGGATGATGGTCGCAGTCTAGATGGAGTTGCAGTCCAATTAGATGACACCCGAGTTCAAATTCGTGAAGGATGGATGGGCGCAGTCTGGATTTTTTTTCTGTTTCAGGTTCCCATTGGATCATCAAATCCTTTCTCTTATTCCTAAACCTAATTAGATGTGTGTTTTAATGATTCTTTATGTGAATTGTGTTTGATATTGGGATGAATGCACATACACACAAACAAATTATGGAAGAGGAATACTGAAAGGGAGTAGCAGTCCATTCCAGAGGGGGTAGCAGTCCAGGGGGCTGAAACAGTGTATTCAATCCGAATGCACTTACTTTGTTTGCTCGTTGCGGATAGGCGTGCCCTTGAGCCTGTGTCGAATCTTTCATACATAATAGCGGTTGCATGGAGTGGCTTTGCAAACCACTTTGAGGTGATCACTGGCGAATGATTGGTAGAGTCGCAGGAATGCGTGTTGAGGGCCCCGACACAAGTTCTGAGACTTGCATGATACAGGCATGAGGGCGTGGTACTTTTCTAGTAGCTACTATAATTAGTAGTTCTGTCCCGTTAATACGGTAGCAATGAGCAAACGAGGGTCGTTGGGGCGATCTTTTGATCGGAGACGATTGTGCAATGGGGAACGTTTTATCGGTAGATTTTTACGAAACTGGTTGAACTAGTGTATTTTTACGAAGCCGTTATTGCAGTATCGCAGTATGGGGTGGATCAGATTGGGTAGTGAGAGCCGCTATTTGGTTCATTCCAAATGATTGCGGGTTTGGTTAATTCCAAACTAGGCTTTTATTGTCTGATTGTTCTAAACCACACTGTGAGAGTACTCATTGTACAGTTTTATCTGGCAATTGTTGAGCCCTAACGTGAAGTTGATGAGCCAAGCAGTTCCACCAAGCAGCCAAGCCCAGCAGTTCCAACTCCACTAGACAAGGGGCTTAGTAGGCGGTCAGATAGAGGCATCCTTTGGTTTTACTGGCAAGTTATTATAAATATTTTCATTTTAAAATATTAAAAATAAATATAATAAAAATAATTTTTTTAAAAAATTAATGCATGACTTTCTTTCACAAATTGCGCTACTTTATTAATTAATTTTGAATATTTTTATTTGATCTTACAGGAGAACGTTACTTTCTGGCCGTTATCCAAGCCTGGAAGGAGGAGAGTGGAGACCCAAGCCCGGAGGGAAGCGAAGTCAAGACAGACAGAGGCACCCCCAGTTCTTCAACAGTAAGTCAAACTTATTTATTTTACTAGTTATTCCCTTTAATTATAAAAAAAAATATAATTTTTCAATTAAATCAATTGAAATAACTGCGCCAAAATATTTTTTTATGTTCCATAAACTTAAATTTTGAATTAAGTTTCAACAAATAAAAATAAATACAGTAACAATTTGTTAATTTGAACTTGATTTTATTTCAAAATTGTCACAAAATTTGGAAAAAACATTAGAATAATTAATAAATAAATTTCGAATAATATTTTCATGGACTTTAATTGATTTTGGAATTAGTTTCAACTGAAAATACTTTTTTTTTTGAATAATTAATATATTGATATCACGAGCTCAATTTAGTAAAGTAATGAAAATGCTCCAATTATTTAAATGAAAATTCTTTTTATTGCCTTAATATTTCCTGATATACGATTATTAAAACAATTTTCCATGTAGACATTATTGATTTTCATGAAAATATTATTGAGAAATGATTATTGAATATTGTGTTATATTGATATTGAGATTAATTTTGGTTTATTGTTTCTTTTCAGGAGCTGAGAGTGCCAGCGTCGCAACGGTGTGTGTATGTGCGTGAAAGGTGGCCACCTGAATGTTTGAGTGTGTGCTTTAATTATTTTTGTTTTTCAGAGTATGATAGAATTTTAGTTCCTTTCCCCCCTTTTCCGCCTGCGCAGGCCCCCCCCTATCAAGTGGAGACACCTTGTCGAGGTGATAGGGCTTAATCAACTCCCCTAATTCAAAGTTGAGAACCAAGAGCTCCACAATTATTTATTTATGTGCAATATTTCTTTCAGGCGTTTAATATTTATTTGTTTTATGTTTTTATAGCTAAATAGTATTTTGGAGATTTATTAGTGAGCCTACCTTCCAAGGGGAAGGGGGGTTAATTAATAAACCTCCCGGAGACGGGGAACCTATGTCCAATTTTTTTTTTTTTGGACTGTAAATACCTAATGAATTATTGCTAACTGTCATTCAATAAAGTATATTTTATTCACCCTGAAATAAATAAAATTAGTCATGAGTAATATTAATTTCAAAAGTAAAACCAGAAATTATTAAACTATTTTTCTGTACAAAGAATTGTTTCCAAATTAAGATAGCCTACTTTTTTTAAAATATTGAATTGATTTATTGAATTTTTTTTAAATATTTACAGAAAACTACGAGAAGGACAATTGGACCATCTTCCAAGCGATAAAGATTCTTCTCCCAGTTCCAATCACGACCCGAAGTACATTGTTCGTAAGATTTAAATACATTTAGAAATTGAAAATTGTTTTTATATTATTTAAAAAAATATATAAGAAGTAAAGTATGAATGTTATTTTTATTATTGTTTTATCCTTATGGAAATGAAAAATGTAAAAATGTATAAGAAGTACTTGACCTTATTTCAATCAATAGATCCTTTGAGAAACTGTATACCAAATTTGAAGAAAATTCAAGAAAAAGTCCTTTTTCGCATAAAAAAACATCAAGACTAAAGTCCACGTTTTACAAATAAATGATAAAAATTAAAAAAAAATTGTGTCTGCAATCTAAATTAAAATAGGGGCTTTAGTTCTTTCACAACTCGCTTTTTAATTGGGATTTTTAAGCCAATTTATTGATTTATCTGACTCTCTAACGAAAAGTGTATTTTCTTATACATTAAGGCTCATGGAATCAGAACATGAAGAGGTAAATTAAAATTTATCAATAGTTTTCAGAATATTTAATAATTTGAGGGGATGTTACATCTCTTAAATATTCTTTTAAAATTGATTAGACTTCACTTATCGAGGAATAGATCCTTTTTCACCTAAAAAAAACATTAAAGCTATTATCCATCTATTAAAATATTTAATAAAAATTTAAAAAAATGTCATCCCCTTAATTTGACCCTTGAAGCTGCAATCCAAGTTTTAATAAGGGCTCTAGTTCTTACATGGCTAGCATTTAATTTGGAGTTTGGAGATTGTATATCAAATATGAAAAAAATCAGAAAAGAAAGCTCCTTTCCATTTAAAAAATCATCACCTTTCCAAAATATATAATATTCTACATAATTGGATATGATGTAATAAGAGATTTTGTCTTAATATCTTGGACAAAATAAACTCTCTAGACTGATAATCCAAAACTTTCCCAGCAACAAATTATTTTCAATTATAACCTCCAAAGAAAACAAGAGAATTTAGTTTCATTAAAATAAATGCAATAAATCAACCCCTAGTAGTAAGTTTTTACTGTTTCATTCTTTTGAAAACCAGATTTAACCCTTTTTACTCGAATGGGAGTCAAGTATTGCCAGAATCTAGGTACATATAGCTCAACAGATAACCGTGCATTAAAAAATTAATTTCAAATAGAAAGCTAATGATAAAAGAAAGCTTATATTTTTTTATGTCAAACCTTCAATTCTCTTTTACTCCACCGAAACAGAGTGCCAAATAATACATATGAGAATTTGTGATTACACATACTTTTTACTCACTCAACAAGTAACCAGTTCATCTATTCATTTTTTTTATAAATATTAAAAAATAGCGACTATTTGGCATATTTATTCATATGAAAACCTTTTAATAATAATAATGTATATCTTGAATGGTTGCCCTTATTACAAGCTTTGGACAAACTTTTGAATATATAATTTCAATGAAATTTAATATTTTTGAACGATTTAATTTTTAATATTCCAAATACTTTTTTGGCTTGCGAATAATATTTCAATTTATTTTGAATGTTCAATTATATTGACTTGAATTTAAATTGTATTGGAAGCTATTTTGTGCTAAGCCACACCAGATAATAATTTAAATTTCGTCAATGAACATGGTCAAGTCCAGCTATTAGTTGACATTTTGTTACACAGGTGGCACCATATAGCTCGTTTGAAATACATGAAAAGTTGATATTCAACAAACAATTTTTTTTTTGCGCGTACCAGCAATTTTAAAAAACTCAAATTATGCATTATACATTATACTTGTATTTATCCTTCATTAAAAGACAGTTTGAAAATTATTGAATAATTAGTTCAGCTAGAAATAATTATTTTGTTTTGATTAAAGGAAGTGATACAATTTCAATTGTCTAATAAATAATTCAAAGTTCAGTAATGAATAACTTGTGAACGGCTCTACAAATCATAAAAAAAATATTTACACATTATACTTTTTGAAACTAACATTTAATAGTATTTTCATTTTAAAATATTTTTCCAGGTTCTTCCACTACCCAAACCACCCCAATGCACAAATAGTGATAAATATGGAGACTCCAGTCTCGCACGGACCCCAAATTGTAGCCCCGATACCATTCAATGCCTTATAGCAGCCTTCTATGTCAAATTACCTCGTTTTTCAGGATCACCATCAAGGGAAAAGCTCCCCAATCGTTCAATTGCAAAATTTTGGAAGGAGTTTCGAAAACTCCTGATTTTTGCTGTGTGCAGTGCATTATTCCAATTATTGATGCTATAATATTTATATTAAAGAATAAAACATATGTAATACATGTAAAAATAATATTTATTATAATACAAAGCAAAATTATTCAACTTTTGTCATGGAAACATCAGAGGAGGATATTTTAAGCATTTTTAAGATCTGAGAAAATTTTGGGGTCCTCATCATTCAGCATTGCTTGTAAACGAGCCTTATATCTGTAGCATAAAAAAGTATTATAAAATGTCACATGTCCTTATCATCGCGGTTCCTGCACTTGTCCAATTCTTTTTTGGAGCATTCGTTTAGTTTATACAGGTAGCAGAACCATTCAAATAACTATATTTATATTTGAAGTTATTAAAGGGCTCCCCCGGGAAATTTTAAATGCATAAAAATATATTTTGAGATTAATCAAATATTGCAAATGAAAAGTGTGCATAATAAACTGTTTGACAGCTAAACTTCAAATTGTACAGTTTGAAAAAGTTCTGCGACAAACACAGAGATGGCAGCACAATTAAATACTAGAAGAAACAGTTTAACACTTGAACTGACTGTTCGTAAAAGTTTATCTGCGGAAATTTTTTGATTTGGGCCTCAATTTCCGAGATATCAATATACAAACTTTTCATTAGATATTTTTGACACAAATCCATAAGCTATAAGTTTACATTTTGCTACAGAGATGGCATCACGTAGCTCATTTGGAATAAAAAAAATTTTGATAAGAACTTTTAATTTAATTTCCAAATTGTCTACCAGTTGGGCATTTTTTTTTGCTACTAAAATACCTATTATCAATTATTTATTATTTAAAAAAAAGTTTTCACATCGTTTTTGGTGCAGATTCTTTGTTGAAAATCCATTGTTGGAATTGTCCTATGGTCTCAAAAGTATAGTGGTACATCAATATTTCAACCACAGTAATTGAAATAAATGACGTCTACAATCAATTTTGTGAGCGATTGAGGGACCCATCTTGGGAACAGTTCTGTTGCATTATATTGTTATTTAATTGTAATGATCATAGCTCAAGCAATCTCATATCATGGACTTTATTTTAAACTCCCTGTATATATCAAATTTTGATATTATGTATTTAATATTACGTCAAGATTATAATTATATTTTGTTAGCTAACTTTAATTTGATATTTTAGATGGGGTGATATTCTAGTACTAATTAAAAAAGCATCAAAAATCATTAAAATCGTATTTGGAATCAGTTGTGCTGAATTTTACTCCAAAAGTATCAAAATAAATAATTTTAAAATCTTTCATTTTCGTGCCGATTTATTCAGTATTAATAATTTTTAATTGATAAATTCCGTTTGAACAAGCGCTCTGTGGCGTAGCAGTATAGCTTCACTGAGTTGGGCTTGGTATATTTCTGTATAGGAATTCAAGAAAGACGCACATTTTAGTAGTACTTTATGGGAAAATAGTGTTCAAAATGCGGAAATATTATAGTGTGAATAGTGGAAAAGACTTTCACGTGGTCCAGAAAGCTGCAGGATTGTATTGAGATAAAAAAATTCGCCTTCTGAAGGTATGCATAGCTTTTGGGAAAATTATTTCTGTTTATTAATTTTATTTTTTGGCTAAGCTTCAGTATAAAAGCATGTGCCCTTTTTCTCTATTCCTTTTTCATATTTTATACATTTTTTATGATTTAGAATCTATTTTTTGAAATGTGATTCAAGATGTTATATAATATTTCAGAAAAAATCATATTTCTACTATATCTTTTTCATGTGGCACATTAGTAGTTATATAATTATTATATTAAAAATATTAATCCGTAATCGAATCATACATTTTTTAGAAATAAATCCCTAATTTCGTCTGTTTAAAATAAAATAAAATTATCAGGGAAGATCAAAATTCTTGTAGGACCTTCCAAAAGATATAAACTACAACAGCATACATCAATATTTAATTCAGTTTGCAAATACAGATTTTAAATTCAAATTTTATCTACACCTTCTGTTTTCAACAGGTTACAAGCAGAAAAATTTATTAGGACTTTATTTTCTGGATATTTATTTATTATTGAAAAATATTTATTTTAAATTCAATTTCATAGAGAACCAGTTTTTGTTATTGATTTAAAATTCGCGAATTATTATATGATAATTTTTTAACATCCAAAATAATAATAATTCCCTAGGGAGTCACAAAAACAATGCCAATATAATTTTTCAACATTAATTTATGTTTCAGGTTGGTAAACTCAGAAATGAGTTTCCCTCCCAGGCTTACAAAATCAGGAGAAGATTCATTCAGCCAGCAGCAAACAATTATCTAATTGAAAATGGAAGCTCTGGTTCACTGATCCAAGAAAATTGAGACAGTTCAGCCAGCAAAACAAAAGCAGCAAATTACCGGAACAAAATAGAAGTTGCAAAGTATTCAATTGAAGATAGAAGATTTCAGTTACTAATCGAAAATAGCAGCAAGTAGTTACCACCAAGAAAAAAGGAACAATAATCTTCATTTGATTAATAAAAGATGTTGAAACAAATCTCCATGAAAAAAAAATATGACAAAATGAGTCAACAACAAAATTACTCCTGATACAATTGTAGTATCAAATCTCTCCCTCCATTTATTGTAAATCTAAGCCCTCTCTGCCCTTAATAAAAAATTCAAATAATGTTACAGCCCTTGTGCCAAATTCCGTTTATTAAATTTATTATATTTTCCAAATTTTGTTACCAAAAATTTATCCTTGGGCTGTGGCATTATTTTGAATGAGCCAATTTTTCTAAATTGTGCTCAATAAAGATCCCAATTTTGTCAAATGATCAAATGTCGAGTTTTTGCAACGATGTTTAAATTTAAATGTTCATTTGGTTGTTTGATAGATCCACCCTTTAAAAGCCCCCATTTTTAAACAGTTGAAACTAATATCAAATGTTCATAATTAAATTTTCTTAAAAAGTATTAGTAAGTGGAAATCACCTATTAATACTTGAATTTTATTTTCAAATTTTGTTTTTATTACACCTAATGGTGTATATTTATATTTGATATTATTTAAACTGTTAGTTTATAAGTATTTTAATGTAAGTATTCTTTTTGCACAAAATCTCAATAATTTGCTGCTTATTTATGTACGCTGTACCAAAAGCTCCAATAGCTGCTGCTTCATTTTATTAACCAAACATAATAATTTGCAAAAGAATACACTTTTTGTATTATTTTTGTATCGTGTGCAATCTTAGTTTACAAACTTTTTATTAATTTTTTTCCAAATTCATACAAATTTTTTTATTTAAAATTTCTCCAAATTAAACTGATTTAGTATATTTATGAACAAAACTACAAAAAATGTAGTTGACTGTTATTTAAATAATGTTATAGCCATTGAGCTAAGTTTCGTGTTTTGTAGCAGATTTGTGTAATTTTATTCGATTTGTTGATCCTTTGGCTGTGGCATTATTTAAAATGGGCCAATTTCATTAAAAATTGTGCCGTATGCATAAATCTTGTCTGTCCAATAATATTTTCATAACATACTTTTTTTTCCAAAATTCTGCCTGATGTGGCGCTTTGAAACAAAAGATATGGATTTATGCATTTTTAGTTTTAGCAAATGATTGAATGCAGATTCAGTTCCAAGATATTAATATTGCTTTGTCAGTGCTGTGAATATTAATATTTTGAGGAAATGTAATCGAAAAATGTGCATTTAATGATTTGATTGAGCCCCCTGCCCTCTCTGTCAAATATTTACCCAAGTGGACTTGAAAAATCAACAACAAACGCAACTAAAAGTAATTCCAATCATTATCAGTAACTTTGATACCAGAAGCAAGAAGATAATTGAAAATTGCAAAAAGTACAGGTGAATAAAACTAACTTTTTTTCTTAATAGTCTTGTTAATAAATTATATTTTAATTTCAGAAAAGCTTCTGTGCAAAATTCAAGCTCCCTTGGTATCACCAATTCGTCTACCACATCAACAGTATCAACAGTAAAAGTTAGCCCCAGTCCCTTAGTTGTAAGGATAGGAATACAATTCTAAATAATCAGTTGTGCTTCGCCGCTGCAGTTTTCCGTAAATATTTAATCGTATTCTTTGAAGAGCTTCTTCGGGAAATAGGAACGACAAATTTATGTCCACAAGCATTAAAAATCTGACGTGGACATCACGTGACTTACTTGTACATCTTTGGATATCAAACACAACATCTCATCATTCTATGGCTAGTCGGTTGCTATGGAAACAGCAGGTCATCATTCTTATGCTACAACATTCCTAAATACTGATTTCCAGGATTCTACGGCTAACAGTTCTGAATTTCAAGATCGTCAAGTATAATGCACTTTCAACTCATTCGATCTCAATGAAAATAGGATATGAGCATCTAGACAGTACTATCATCTTGAATACTATATTCTAATATTCTACGTTCAATCGTTTTGAATTTATGCGGAAAAATGTCAGGAACTGCAGAATCTCAAGCAAGTGTGCTTCGATTTCTATTACGGAAGTTATCTAACAATCCAAAGAATCATTGGCCAAATCAACAGGTGAATCAAAACTTTGAAATATTTTTATATTCATTTTAAACAATTTTCTTCAATTTACAGAAATGATCCAATCAATTTGAAGATATATTGGCCAATTCATTGACTGTCTTTTTGACTTGAAGAAAGCTTTTTCCGTGGATACTTCGGGCTTCTTCACTTCCGTTAGGACCTTGTAAACCATAACTGCATCATCGACAGAAGTTAGTTGCAAGATTGAAAAAAAAAATTATTGCAACATCAAGAATTTAAAAACGCCTGTACAAATTTTAAAAGAAAAGGCAAAATTCATTTCCGGATGTTCCAGTGTTCCTGAAACCAGCAGATCTTGAGCTGCAGAGTTCCAGTGTTCCTGAAACCAGATGAATTCCTGTTCGAGCTGCAGAGTTCTAGCGGACTGCACTATACATACAGCAAACCGGTAAATATTTTTGATTTTTCTTTTTTTTTCTTTAGTCTCGTTCGCAACACGAAATTATTAGTTAGTGTTGAATGTTTGGCAGGTACAATCTTATGTTAGCTGTAGAGTGAAAAGCATCCTGCAATTACTGTTTAAATTATCGAATTATCAATGACAAAAAAATTGTTGGCCATCATGGAACACCCGGCAGATGTGAAACATCTTCGTGAATATTGAAATTTCTAATAAATAAAAATCAAGAACCAATAAAATATAAACCATTTGTTAATATTAGTCATCACATCTTTAATCTCAAATATACAAGTTCCTAACCATATCTCAAACACTAACATCTAATTTCGTATTGTGCATGAGGCTTTATTTCATTGAGGCTTTATTTCACATAAATTCAATTGAATTGAAGTAACTAATTTTGTTTTTCTTTTGTTTCAGAGGTGCTGTAGAGTACGTAATGCAAGGTTAGTGTTTAGATTTAGGCTTGTGTCTTTTGTATTCCTCAGTAAATAATATTTCAATTAATATTAATTATTGGATAAATATCGTGGTTATAAATAAACTTTTTAAATATTGATGCAATTAAATTGATATTAAAACGATAATTTATCCACTCCCAGACTCATAGATATCAAAATGAGAATGATTGGGAACACAACAATTTATGATTGATGATAGTTGTACACAAAGTAGTAATTTTGTAATTTTTTGTCGTTTTTAATACCATCGACATATTTTGAAACTTGTGAAATAAGGGGGGACTGAAGGCCACAACTATTAATTTAGTATAATTTTTCAGCAGAAAAAGATTTTAGTTTAAATCAATTTTAGATAATTATTTCCATTTGTCAATAATTTGAGGAAGAAAAACAATGTCAAATTCATTGAAAGCTATTTTTATTGAGAAAAATAATTATTTTTCATTAAATTTTCTTTTATATTCGGGAGAAACTGAATTTAATATAAGTATTATGATAATCAAATATCAAACCCAATAATTATGTAGAAATAAGACCGATTTTTTTTTTATATTGTTCAATTGTCTTGAAATTAGGAATAGATATTGCCAAATGTCTAGTCGATCAACTATAGTAATTGTCAATTGCATAGCACACATATTTCCAGAGATACTTATATATATATATATATATATATATATATATATATATATATATATATATATACTTTCTCTCTGATTCTGTTCAAATTTTGTATACAAGCTCTGTAAGGATATATGCTTTGATAAATAGAGTAAAATCAATTTAAAAAAATTATTCAAGGGATGAAACACCCCTTCGAAATATTAATAGGCGCATATTCTAGAAACTATCAAGTAATTTGGATTGATCTCTTGATATTCTGATTGTATGGACCTTAGTCTATACGAAAATATACTTTTCATCTCTTAAAACGCCCAATTAGAGGGTCAAATATAGCAATAAATATGATATGGAATTTGCCTAAAAATGACATTTAAAATGCGAATTATGCAAGAACTAGAGCATTTATGCAATTTTGGATTGTAGATTTGGATTCTAGAGGGTCGAATTGAGGGGATGACATGCGTAACACATTTTTTTATATTTTTATCATTCATTTCAAAACACCAAGACTATAGTCTTGGTGTTTTTTCAAGCAAAAAAGGACTTTCTCTCTGATTCTGTTCAAATTTTGTATACAAGCTCTCTAAGGATCTATGCTTTGATAAATAGAGTAAAATCAATTTAAAAAAATTATTCAAGGGATGAAACACCCCTTCGAAATATTAATAGGCGCATATTCTAGAAACTATCAAGTAATTTGGATTAATCTCTTGATATTCTGATTGTATGGACCTTAGTCTATACGAAAATATACTTTTCATCTCTTAAAACGCCCAATTAGAGGGTCAAATATAGCAATAAATATGATATGGAATTTGCCTAAAAATGACATTTAAAATGCGAATTATGCAAGAACTAGAGCATTTATGCAATTTTGGATTGTAGATTTGGATTCTAGAGGGTCGAATTGAGGGGATGACATGCGTAACACATTTTTTTATATTTTTATCATTCATTTCAAAACACCAAGACTATAGTCTTGGTGTTTTTTCAAGCAAAAAAGGACTTTCTCTCTGATTCTGTTCAAATTTTGTATACAAGCTCTCTAAGGATCTATGCTTTGATAAATAGAGTAAAATCAATTTAAAAAAATTATTCAAGGGATGAAACACCCCTTCGAAATATTAATAGGCGCATATTCTAGAAACTATCAAGTAATTTGGATTGATCTCTTGATATTCTGATTGTATGGACCTTAGTCTATACGAAAATATACTTTTCATCTCTTAAAACGCCCAATTAGAGGGTCAAATATAGCAATAAATATGATATGGAATTTGCCTAAAAATGACATTTAAAATGCGAATTATGCAAGAACTAGAGCATTTATGCAATTTTGGATTGTAGATTTGGATTCTAGAGGGTCGAATTGAGGGGATGACATGCGTAACACATTTTTTTATATTTTTATCATTCATTTCAAAACACCAAGACTATAGTCTTGGTGTTTTTTCAAGCAAAAAAGGACTTTCTCTCTGATTCTGTTCAAATTTTGTATACAAGCTCTCTAAGGATCTATGCTTTGATAAATAGAGTAAAATCAATTTAAAAAAATTATTCAAGGGATGAAACACCCCTTCGAAATATTAATAGGCGCATATTCTAGAAACTATCAAGTAATTTGGATTGATCTCTTGATATTCTGATTGTATGGACCTTAGTCTATACGAAAATATACTTTTCATCTCTTAAAACGCCCAATTAGAGGGTCAAATATAGCAATAAATATGATATGGAATTTGCCTAAAAATGACATTTAAAATGCGAATTATGCAAGAACTAGAGCATTTATGCAATTTTGGATTGTAGATTTGGATTCTAGAGGGTCGAATTGAGGGGATGACATGCGTAACACATTTTTTTATATTTTTATCATTCATTTCAAAACACCAAGACTATAGTCTTGGTGTTTTTTCAAGCAAAAAAGGACTTTCTCTCTGATTCTGTTCAAATTTTGTATACAAGCTCTCTAAGGATCTATGCTTTGATAAATAGAGTAAAATCAATTTAAAAAAATTATTCAAGGGATGAAACACCCCTTCGAAATATTAATAGGCGCATATTCTAGAAACTATCAAGTAATTTGGATTGATCTCTTGATATTCTGATTGTATGGACCTTAGTCTATACGAAAATATACTTTTCATCTCTTAAAACGCCCAATTAGAGGGTCAAATATAGCAATAAATATGATATGGAATTTGCCTAAAAATGACATTTAAAATGCGAATTATGCAAGAACTAGAGCATTTATGCAATTTTGGATTGTAGATTTGGATTCTAGAGGGTCGAATTGAGGGGATGACATGCGTAACACATTTTTTTATATTTTTATCATTCATTTCAAAACACCAAGACTATAGTCTTGGTGTTTTTTCAAGCAAAAAAGGACTTTCTCTCTGATTCTGTTCAAATTTTGTATACAAGCTCTCTAAGGATCTATGCTTTGATAAATAGAGTAAAATCAATTTAAAAAAATTATTCAAGGGATGAAACACCCCTTCGAAATATTAATAGGCGCATATTCTAGAAACTATCAAGTAATTTGGATTGATCTCTTGATATTCTGATTGTATGGACCTTAGTCTATACGAAAATATACTTTTCATCTCTTAAAACGCCCAATTAGAGGGTCAAATATAGCAATAAATATGATATGGAATTTGCCTAAAAATGACATTTAAAATGCGAATTATGCAAGAACTAGAGCATTTATGCAATTTTGGATTGTAGATTTGGATTCTAGAGGGTCGAATTGAGGGGATGACATGCGTAACACATTTTTTTATATTTTTATCATTCATTTCAAAACACCAAGACTATAGTCTTGGTGTTTTTTCAAGCAAAAAAGGACTTTCTCTCTGATTCTGTTCAAATTTTGTATACAAGCTCTCTAAGGATCTATGCTTTGATAAATAGAGTCAAATCAATTTAAAAAAATTATTCAAGGGATGAAACACTCCTTCGAAATATTAATAGGCGCATATTCTAGAAACTATCAAGTAATTTGGATTGATCTCTTGATATTCTGATTGTATGGACCTTAATCTATACGAAAATATACTTTTCATCTCTTAAAACGCCCAATTAGAGGGTCAAATATAGCAATAAATATGATATGGAATTTGCCTAAAAATGACATTTAAAATGCGAATTATGCAAGAACTAGAGCATTTATGCAATTTTGGATTGTAGATTTGGATTCAAGAGGGTCGAATTGAGGGGATGACATGCGTAACACATTTTTTTATATTTTTATCATTCATTTCAAAACACCAAGACTATAGTCTTGGTGTTTTTTCAAGCAAAAAAGGACTTTCTCTCTGATTCTGTTCAAATTTTGTATACAAGCTCTCTAAGGATCTATGCTTTGATAAATAGAGTAAAATCAATTTAAAAAAATTATTCAAGGGATGAAACACCCCTTCGAAATATTAATAGGCGCATATTCTAGAAACTATCAAGTAATTTGGATTGATCTCTTGATATTCTGATTGTATGGACCTTAGTCTATACGAAAATATACTTTTCATCTCTTAAAACGCCCAATTAGAGGGTCAAATATAGCAATAAATATGATATGGAATTTGCCTAAAAATGACATTTAAAATGCGAATTATGCAAGAACTAGAGCATTTATGCAATTTTGGATTGTAGATTTGGATTCTAGAGGGTCGAATTGAGGGGATGACATGCGTAACACATTTTTTTATATTTTTATCATTCATTTCAAAACACCAAGACTATAGTCTTGGTGTTTTTTCAAGCAAAAAAGGACTTTCTCTCTGATTCTGTTCAAATTTTGTATACAAGCTCTCTAAGGATCTATGCTTTGATAAATAGAGTAAAATCAATTTAAAAAAATTATTCAAGGGATGAAACACCCCTTCGAAATATTAATAGGCGCATATTCTAGAAACTATCAAGTAATTTGGATTGATCTCTTGATATTCTGATTGTATGGACCTTAGTCTATACGAAAATATACTTTTCATCTCTTAAAACGCCCAATTAGAGGGTCAAATATAGCAATAAATATGATATGGAATTTGCCTAAAAATGACATTTAAAATGCGAATTATGCAAGAACTAGAGCATTTATGCAATTTTGGATTGTAGATTTGGATTCTAGAGGGTCGAATTGAGGGGATGACATGCGTAACACATTTTTTTATATTTTTATCATTCATTTCAAAACACCAAGACTATAGTCTTGGTGTTTTTTCAAGCAAAAAAGGACTTTCTCTCTGATTCTGTTCAAATTTTGTATACAAGCTCTCTAAGGATCTATGCTTTGATAAATAGAGTCAAATCAATTTAAAAAAATTATTCAAGGGATGAAACACCCCTTCGAAATATTAATAGGCGCATATTCTAGAAACTATCAAGTAATTTGGATTGATCTCTTGATATTCTGATTGTATGGACCTTAATCTATACGAAAATATACTTTTCATCTCTTAAAACGCCCAATTAGAGGGTCAAATATAGCAATAAATATGATATGGAATTTGCCTAAAAATGACATTTAAAATGCGAATTATGCAAGAACTAGAGCATTTATGCAATTTTGGATTGTAGATTTGGATTCAAGAGGGTCGAATTGAGGGGATGACATGCGTAACACATTTTTTTATATTTTTATCATTCATTTCAAAACACCAAGACTATAGTCTTGGTGTTTTTTCAAGCAAAAAAGGACTTTCTCTCTGATTCTGTTCAAATTTTGTATACAAGCTCTCTAAGGATCTATGCTTTGATAAATAGAGTAAAATCAATTTAAAAAAATTATTCAAGGGATGAAACACCCCTTCGAATTATTAATAGGCGCATATTCTAGAAACTATCAAGTAATTTGGATTGATCTCTTGATATTCTGATTGCATGGACCTTAGTCTATACGAAAATATACTTTTCATCTCTTAAAACGCCCAATTAGAGGGTCAAATATAGCAATAAATATGATATGGAATTTGCCTAAAAATGACATTTAAAATACGAATTATGCAAGAACTAGAGCATTTATGCAATTTTGGATTGTAGATTTGGATTCTAGAGGGTCGAATTGAGGGGATGACATGCGTAACACATTTTTTTATATTTTTATCATTCATTTCAAAACACCAAGACTATAGTCTTGGTGTTTTTTCAAGCAAAAAAGGACTTTCTCTCTGATTCTGTTCAAATTTTGTATACAAGCTCTCTAAGGATCTATGCTTTGATAAATAGAGTAAAATCAATTTAAAAAAATTATTCAAGGGATGAAACACCCCTTCGAAATATTAATAGGCGCATATTCTAGAAACTATCAAGTAATTTGGATTGATCTCTTGATATTCTGATTGTATGGACCTTAGTCTATACGAAAATATACTTTTCATCTCTTAAAACGCCCAATTAGAGGGTCAAATATAGCAATAAATATGATATGGAATTTGCCTAAAAATGACATTTAAAATGCGAATTATGCAAGAACTAGAGCATTTATGCAATTTTGGATTGTAGATTTGGATTCTAGAGGGTCGAATTGAGGGGATGACATGCGTAACACATTTTTTTATATTTTTATCATTCATTTCAAAACACCAAGACTATAGTCTTGGTGTTTTTTCAAGCAAAAAAGGACTTTCTCTCTGATTCTGTTCAAATTTTGTATACAAGCTCTCTAAGGATCTATGCTTTGATAAATAGAGTAAAATCAATTTAAAAAAATTATTCAAGGGATGAAACACCCCTTCGAAATATTAATAGGCGCATATTCTAGAAACTATCGAGTAATTTGGATTGATCTCTTGATATTCTGATTGTATGGACCTTAGTCTATACGAAAATATACTTTTCATCTCTTAAAACGCCCAATTAGAGGGTCAAATATAGCAATAAATATGATATGGAATTTGCCTAAAAATGACATTTAAAATGCGAATTATGCAAGAACTAGAGCATTTATGCAATTTTGGATTGTAGATTTGGATTCTAGAGGGTCGAATTGAGGGGATGACATGCGTAACACATTTTTTTATATTTTTATCATTCATTTCAAAACACCAAGACTATAGTCTTGGTGTTTTTTCAAGCAAAAAAGGACTTTCTCTCTGATTCTGTTCAAATTTTGTATACAAGCTCTCTAAGGATCTATGCTTTGATAAATAGAGTAAAATCAATTTAAAAAAATTATTCAAGGGATGAAACACCCCTTCGAATTATTAATAGGCGCATATTCTAGAAACTATCAAGTAATTTGGATTGATCTCTTGATATTCTGATTGTATGGACCTTAGTCTATACGAAAATATACTTTTCATCTCTTAAAACGCCCAATTAGAGGGTCAAATATAGCAATAAATATGATATGGAATTTGCCTAAAAATGACATTTAAAATGCGAATTATGCAAGAACTAGAGCATTTATGCAATTTTGGATTGTAGATTTGGATTCTAGAGGGTCGAATTGAGGGGATGACATGCGTAACACATTTTTTTATATTTTTATCATTCATTTCAAAACACCAAGACTATAGTCTTGGTGTTTTTTCAAGCAAAAAAGGACTTTCTCTCTGATTCTGTTCAAATTTTGTATACAAGCTCTCTAAGGATCTATGCTTTGATAAATAGAGTAAAATCAATTTAAAAAAATTATTCAAGGGATGAAACACCCCTTCGAAATATTAATAGGCGCATATTCTAGAAACTATCAAGTAATTTGGATTGATCTCTTGATATTCTGATTGTATGGACCTTAGTCTATACGAAAATATACTTTTCATCTCTTGAAACGCCCAATTAGAGGGTCAAATATAGCAATAAATATGATATGGAATTTGCCTAAAAATGACATTTAAAATGCGAATTATGCAAGAACTAGAGCATTTATGCAATTTTGGATTGTAGATTTGGATTCTAGAGGGTCGAATTGAGGGGATGACATGCGTAACACATTTTTTTATATTTTTATCATTCATTTCAAAACACCAAGACTATAGTCTTGGTGTTTTTTCAAGCAAAAAAGGACTTTCTCTCTGATTCTGTTCAAATTTTGTATACAAGCTCTCTAAGGATCTATGCTTTGATAAATAGAGTAAAATCAATTTAAAAAAATTATTCAAGGGATGAAACACCCCTTCGAAATATTAATAGGCGCATATTCTAGAAACTATCAAGTAATTTGGATTGATCTCTTGATATTCTGATTGTATGGACCTTAGTCTATACGAAAATATACTTTTCATCTCTTAAAACGCCCAATTAGAGGGTCAAATATAGCAATAAATATGATATGGAATTTGCCTAAAAATGACATTTAAAATGCGAATTATGCAAGAACTAGAGCATTTATGCAATTTTGGATTGTAGATTTGGATTCTAGAGGGTCGAATTGAGGGGATGACATGCGTAACACATTTTTTTATATTTTTATCATTCATTTCAAAACACCAAGACTATAGTCTTGGTGTTTTTTCAAGCAAAAAAGGACTTTCTCTCTGATTCTGTTCAAATTTTGTATACAAGCTCTCTAAGGATCTATGCTTTGATAAATAGAGTAAAATCAATTTAAAAAAATTATTCAAGGGATGAAACACCCCTTCGAAATATTAATAGGCGCATATTCTAGAAACTATCAAGTAATTTGGATTGATCTCTTGATATTCTGATTGTATGGACCTTAGTCTATACGAAAATATACTTTTCATCTCTTAAAACGCCCAATTAGAGGGTCAAATATAGCAATAAATATGATATGGAATTTGCCTAAAAATGACATTTAAAATGCGAATTATGCAAGAACTAGAGCATTTATGCAATTTTGGATTGTAGATTTGGATTCTAGAGGGTCGAATTGAGGGGATGACATGCGTAACACATTTTTTTATATTTTTATCATTCATTTCAAAACACCAAGACTATAGTCTTGGTGTTTTTTCAAACAAAAAAGGACTTTCTCTCTGATTCTGTTCAAATTTTGTATACAAGCTCTCTAAGGATCTATGCTTTGATAAATAGAGTAAAATCAATTTAAAAAAATTATTCAAGGGATGAAACACCCCTTCGAAATATTAATAGGCGCATATTCTAGAAACTATCAAGTAATTTGGATTGATCTCTTGATATTCTGATTGTATGGACCTTAGTCTATACGAAAATATACTTTTCATCTCTTAAAACGCCCAATTAGAGGGTCAAATATAGCAATAAATATGATATGGAATTTGCCTAAAAATGACATTTAAAATGCGAATTATGCAAGAACTAGAGCATTTATGCAATTTTGGATTGTAGATTTGGATTCAAGAGGGTCGAATTGAGGGGATGACATGCGTAACACATTTTTTTATATTTTTATCATTCATTTCAAAACACCAAGACTATAGTCTTGGTGTTTTTTCAAGCAAAAAAGGACTTTCTCTCTGATTCTGTTCAAATTTTGTATACAAGCTCTCTAAGGATCTATGCTTTGATAAATAGAGTAAAATCAATTTAAAAAAATTATTCAAGGGATGAAACACCCCTTCGAATTATTAATAGGCGCATATTCTAGAAACTATCAAGTAATTTGGATTGATCTCTTGATATTCTGATTGCATGGACCTTAGTCTATACGAAAATATACTTTTCATCTCTTAAAACGCCCAATTAGAGGGTCAAATATAGCAATAAATATGATATGGAATTTGCCTAAAAATGACATTTAAAATACGAATTATGCAAGAACTAGAGCATTTATGCAATTTTGGATTGTAGATTTGGATTCTAGAGGGTCGAATTGAGGGGATGACATGCGTAACACATTTTTTTATATTTTTATCATTCATTTCAAAACACCAAGACTATAGTCTTGGTGTTTTTTCAAGCAAAAAAGGACTTTCTCTCTGATTCTGTTCAAATTTTGTATACAAGCTCTCTAAGGATCTATGCTTTGATAAATAGAGTAAAATCAATTTAAAAAAATTATTCAAGGGATGAAACACCCCTTCGAAATATTAATAGGCGCATATTCTAGAAACTATCAAGTAATTTGGATTGATCTCTTGATATTCTGATTGTATGGACCTTAGTCTATACGAAAATATACTTTTCATCTCTTAAAACGCCCAATTAGAGGGTCAAATATAGCAATAAATATGATATGGAATTTGCCTAAAAATGACATTTAAAATGCGAATTATGCAAGAACTAGAGCATTTATGCAATTTTGGATTGTAGATTTGGATTCTAGAGGGTCGAATTGAGGGGATGACATGCGTAACACATTTTTTTATATTTTTATCATTCATTTCAAAACACCAAGACTATAGTCTTGGTGTTTTTTCAAGCAAAAAAGGACTTTCTCTCTGATTCTGTTCAAATTTTGTATACAAGCTCTCTAAGGATCTATGCTTTGATAAATAGAGTAAAATCAATTTAAAAAAATTATTCAAGGGATGAAACACCCCTTCGAAATATTAATAGGCGCATATTCTAGAAACTATCGAGTAATTTGGATTGATCTCTTGATATTCTGATTGTATGGACCTTAGTCTATACGAAAATATACTTTTCATCTCTTAAAACGCCCAATTAGAGGGTCAAATATAGCAATAAATATGATATGGAATTTGCCTAAAAATGACATTTAAAATGCGAATTATGCAAGAACTAGAGCATTTATGCAATTTTGGATTGTAGATTTGGATTCTAGAGGGTCGAATTGAGGGGATGACATGCGTAACACATTTTTTTATATTTTTATCATTCATTTCAAAACACCAAGACTATAGTCTTGGTGTTTTTTCAAGCAAAAAAGGACTTTCTCTCTGATTCTGTTCAAATTTTGTATACAAGCTCTCTAAGGATCTATGCTTTGATAAATAGAGTAAAATCAATTTAAAAAAATTATTCAAGGGATGAAACACCCCTTCGAATTATTAATAGGCGCATATTCTAGAAACTATCAAGTAATTTGGATTGATCTCTTGATATTCTGATTGTATGGACCTTAGTCTATACGAAAATATACTTTTCATCTCTTAAAACGCCCAATTAGAGGGTCAAATATAGCAATAAATATGATATGGAATTTGCCTAAAAATGACATTTAAAATGCGAATTATGCAAGAACTAGAGCATTTATGCAATTTTGGATTGTAGATTTGGATTCTAGAGGGTCGAATTGAGGGGATGACATGCGTAACACATTTTTTTATATTTTTATCATTCATTTCAAAACACCAAGACTATAGTCTTGGTGTTTTTTCAAGCAAAAAAGGACTTTCTCTCTGATTCTGTTCAAATTTTGTATACAAGCTCTCTAAGGATCTATGCTTTGATAAATAGAGTAAAATCAATTTAAAAAAATTATTCAAGGGATGAAACACCCCTTCGAAATATTAATAGGCGCATATTCTAGAAACTATCAAGTAATTTGGATTGATCTCTTGATATTCTGATTGTATGGACCTTAGTCTATACGAAAATATACTTTTCATCTCTTGAAACGCCCAATTAGAGGGTCAAATATAGCAATAAATATGATATGGAATTTGCCTAAAAATGACATTTAAAATGCGAATTATGCAAGAACTAGAGCATTTATGCAATTTTGGATTGTAGATTTGGATTCTAGAGGGTCGAATTGAGGGGATGACATGCGTAACACATTTTTTTATATTTTTATCATTCATTTCAAAACACCAAGACTATAGTCTTGGTGTTTTTTCAAGCAAAAAAGGACTTTCTCTCTGATTCTGTTCAAATTTTGTATACAAGCTCTCTAAGGATCTATGCTTTGATAAATAGAGTAAAATCAATTTAAAAAAATTATTCAAGGGATGAAACACCCCTTCGAAATATTAATAGGCGCATATTCTAGAAACTATCAAGTAATTTGGATTGATCTCTTGATATTCTGATTGTATGGACCTTAGTCTATACGAAAATATACTTTTCATCTCTTAAAACGCCCAATTAGAGGGTCAAATATAGCAATAAATATGATATGGAATTTGCCTAAAAATGACATTTAAAATGCGAATTATGCAAGAACTAGAGCATTTATGCAATTTTGGATTGTAGATTTGGATTCTAGAGGGTCGAATTGAGGGGATGACATGCGTAACACATTTTTTTATATTTTTATCATTCATTTCAAAACACCAAGACTATAGTCTTGGTGTTTTTTCAAGCAAAAAAGGACTTTCTCTCTGATTCTGTTCAAATTTTGTATACAAGCTCTCTAAGGATCTATGCTTTGATAAATAGAGTAAAATCAATTTAAAAAAATTATTCAAGGGATGAAACACCCCTTCGAAATATTAATAGGCGCATATTCTAGAAACTATCAAGTAATTTGGATTGATCTCTTGATATTCTGATTGTATGGACCTTAGTCTATACGAAAATATACTTTTCATCTCTTAAAACGCCCAATTAGAGGGTCAAATATAGCAATAAATATGATATGGAATTTGCCTAAAAATGACATTTAAAATGCGAATTATGCAAGAACTAGAGCATTTATGCAATTTTGGATTGTAGATTTGGATTCTAGAGGGTCGAATTGAGGGGATGACATGCGTAACACATTTTTTTATATTTTTATCATTCATTTCAAAACACCAAGACTATAGTCTTGGTGTTTTTTCAAGCAAAAAAGGACTTTCTCTCTGATTCTGTTCAAATTTTGTATACAAGCTCTCTAAGGATCTATGCTTTGATAAATAGAGTAAAATCAATTTAAAAAAATTATTCAAGGGATGAAACACCCCTTCGAAATATTAATAGGCGCATATTCTAGAAACTATCAAGTAATTTGGATTGATCTCTTGATATTCTGATTGTATGGACCTTAGTCTATACGAAAATATACTTTTCATCTCTTGAAACGCCCAATTAGAGGGTCAAATATAGCAATAAATATGATATGGAATTTGCCTAAAAATGACATTTAAAATGCGAATTATGCAAGAACTAGAGCATTTATGCAATTTTGGATTGTAGATTTGGATTCTAGAGGGTCGAATTGAGGGGATGACATGCGTAACACATTTTTTTATATTTTTATCATTCATTTCAAAACACCAAGACTATAGTCTTGGTGTTTTTTCAAGCAAAAAAGGACTTTCTCTCTGATTCTGTTCAAATTTTGTATACAAGCTCTCTAAGGATCTATGCTTTGATAAATAGAGTAAAATCAATTTAAAAAAATTATTCAAGGGATGAAACACCCCTTCGAATTATTAATAGGCGCATATTCTAGAAACTATCAAGTAATTTGGATTGATCTCTTGATATTCTGATTGTATGGACCTTAGTCTATACGAAAATATACTTTTCATCTCTTAAAACGCCCAATTAGAGGGTCAAATATAGCAATAAATATGATATGGAATTTGCCTAAAAATGACATTTAAAATGCGAATTATGCAAGAACTAGAGCATTTATGCAATTTTGGATTGTAGATTTGGATTCAAGAGGGTCGAATTGAGGGGATGACATGCGTAACACATTTTTTTATATTTTTATCATTCATTTCAAAACACCAAGACTATAGTCTTGGTGTTTTTTCAAGCAAAAAAGGACTTTCTCTCTGATTCTGTTCAAATTTTGTATACAAGCTCTCTAAGGATCTATGCTTTGATAAATAGAGTAAAATCAATTTAAAAAAATTATTCAAGGGATGAAACACCCCTTCGAATTATTAATAGGCGCATATTCTAGAAACTATCAAGTAATTTGGATTGATCTCTTGATATTCTGATTGTATGGACCTTAGTCTATACGAAAATATACTTTTCATCTCTTAAAACGCCCAATTAGAGGGTCAAATATAGCAATAAATATGATATGGAATTTGCCTAAAAATGACATTTAAAATGCGAATTATGCAAGAACTAGAGCATTTATGCAATTTTGGATTGTAGATTTGGATTCTAGAGGGTCGAATTGAGGGGATGACATGCGTAACACATTTTTTTATATTTTTATCATTCATTTCAAAACACCAAGACTATAGTCTTGGTGTTTTTTCAAGCAAAAAAGGACTTTCTCTCTGATTCTGTTCAAATTTTGTTTACAAGCTCTCTAAGGATCTATGCTTTGATAAATAGAGTAAAATCAATTTAAAAAAATTATTCAAGGGATGAAACACCCCTTCGAAATATTAATAGGCGCATATTCTAGAAACTATCAAGTAATTTGGATTGATCTCTTGATATTCTGATTGTATGGACCTTAGTCTATACGAAAATATACTTTTCATCTCTTAAAACGCCCAATTAGAGGGTCAAATATAGCAATAAATATGATATGGAATTTGCCTAAAAATGACATTTAAAATGCGAATTATGCAAGAACTAGAGCATTTATGCAATTTTGGATTGTAGATTTGGATTCTAGAGGGTCGAATTGAGGGGATGACATGCGTAACACATTTTTTTATATTTTTATCATTCATTTCAAAACACCAAGACTATAGTCTTGGTGTTTTTTCAAGCAAAAAAGGACTTTCTCTCTGATTCTGTTCAAATTTTGTATACAAGCTCTCTAAGGATCTATGCTTTGATAAATAGAGTAAAATCAATTTAAAAAAATTATTCAAGGGATGAAACACCCCTTCGAATTATTAATAGGCGCATATTCTAGAAACTATCAAGTAATTTGGATTGATCTCTTGATATTCTGATTGTATGGACCTTAGTCTATACGAAAATATACTTTTCATCTCTTAAAACGCCCAATTAGAGGGTCAAATATAGCAATAAATATGATATGGAATTTGCCTAAAAATTACATTTAAAATGCGAATTATGCAAGAACTAGAGCATTTATGCAATTTTGGATTGTAGATTTGGATTCTAGAGGGTCGAATTGAAGGGATGACATGCGTAACACATTTTTTTATATTTTTATCATTCATTTCAAAACACCAAGACTATAGTCTTGGTGCTTTTTCAAGCAAAAAATGACTTTCTCTCTGATTCTGTTCAAATTTTGTATACAAGCTCTCTAAGGATCTATGCTTTGATAAATAGAGTAAAATCAATTTAAAAAAATTATTCAAGGGATGGAACACCCCTTCGAATTATTAATAGGCGCATATTCTAGAAACTATCAAGTAATTTGGATTGATCTCTTGATATTCTGATTGTATGGACCTTAGTCTATACGAAAATATACTTTTCATCTCTTAAAACGCCCAATTAGAGGGTCAAATATAGCAATAAATATGATATGGAATTTGCCTAAAAATTACATTTAAAATGCGAATTATGCAAGAACTAGAGCATTTATGCAATTTTATATTGTAGATTTGGATTCTAGAGGGTCGAATTGAGGGGATGACATGCGTAACACATTTTTTTATATTTTTATCATTCATTTCAAAACACCAAGACTATAGTCTTGGTGTTTTTTCAAGCAAAAAATGACTTTCTCTCTGATTCTGTTCAAATTTTGTATACAAGCTCTCTAAGGATCTATGCTTTGATAAATAGAGTAAAATCAATTTAAAAAAATTATTCAAGGGATGAAACACCCCTTCGAAATATTAATAGGCGCATATTCTAGAAACTATCAAGTAATTTGGATTGATCTCTTGATATTCTGATTGTATGGACCTTAGTCTATACGAAAATATACTTTTCATCTCTTAAAACGCCCAATTAGAGGGTCAAATATAGCAATAAATATGATATGGAATTTGCCTAAAAATGACATTTAAAATGCGAATTATGCAAGAACTAGAGCATTTATGCAATTTTGGATTGTAGATTTGGATTCTAGAGGGTCGAATTGAGGGGATGAAATGCGTAACACATTCTTTTATATTTTTATCATTCATTTCAAAACACCAAGACTATAGTCTTGGTGTTTTTTCAAGCAAAAAAGGACTTTCTCTCTGATTCTGTTCAAATTTTGTATACAAGCTCTCTAAGGATCTATGCTTTGATAAATAGAGTAAAATCAATTTAAAAAAATTATTCAAGGGATGAAACACCCCTTCGAAATATTAATAGGCGCATATTCTATAAACTATCAAGTAATTTGGATTGATCTCTTGATATTCTGATTGTATGGACCTTAGTCTATACGAAAATATACTTTTCATCTCTTAAAACGCCCAATTAGAGGGTCAAATATAGCAATAAATATGATATGGAATTTGCCTAAAAATGACATTTAAAATGCGAATTATGCAAGAACTAGAGCATTTATGCAATTTTGGATTGTAGATTTGGATTCAAGAGGGTCGAATTGAGGGGATGACATGCGTAACACATTTTTTTATATTTTTATCATTCATTTCAAAACACCAAGACTATAGTCTTGGTGTTTTTTCAAGCAAAAAAGGACTTTCTCTCTGATTCTGTTAAAATTTTGTATACAAGCTCTCTAAGGATCTATGCTTTGATAAATAGAGTAAAATCAATTTGAAAAAATTATTCAAGGGATGAAACACCCCTTCGAAATATTAATAGGCGCATATTCTAGAAACTATCAAGTAATATGGATTGATCTCTTGATATTCTGATTGTATGGACCTTAGTCTATACGAAAATATACTTTTCATCTCTTAAAACGCCCAATTAGAGGGTCAAATATAGCAATAAATATGATATGGAATTTGCCTAAAAATGACATTTAAAATGCGAATTATGCAAGAACTAGAGCATTTATGCAATTTTGGATTGTAGATTTGGATTCTAGAGGGTCGAATTGAGGGGATGACATGCGTAACACATTTTTTTATATTTTTATCATTCATTTCAAAACACCAAGACTATAGTCTTGGTGTTTTTTCAAGCAAAAAAGGACTTTCTCTCTGATTCTGTTCAAATTTTGTATACAAGCTCTCTAAGGATCTATGCTTTGATAAATAGAGTAAAATCAATTTAAAAAAATTATTCAAGGGATGAAACACCCCTTCGAAATATTAATAGGCGCATATTCTAGAAACTATCAAGTAATTTGGATTGATCTCTTGATATTCTGATTGTATGGACCTTAGTCTATACGAAAATATACTTTTCATCTCTTAAAACGCCCAATTAGAGGGTCAAATATAGCAATAAATATGATATGGAATTTGCCTAAAAATGACATTTAAAATGCGAATTATGCAAGAACTAGAGCATTTATGCAATTTTATATTGTAGATTTGGATTCTAGAGGGTCGAATTGAGGGGATGACATGCGTAACACATTTTTTTATATTTTTATCATTCATTTCAAAACACCAAGACTATAGTCTTGGTGTTTTTTCAAGCAAAAAAGGACTTTCTCTCTGATTCTGTTCAAATTTTGTATACAAGCTCTCTAAGGATCTATGCTTTGATAAATAGAGTAAAATCAATTTAAAAAAATTATTCAAGGGATGAAACACCCCTTCGAAATATTAATAGGCGCATATTCTAGAAACTATCAAGTAATTTGGATTGATCTCTTGATATTCTGATTGTATGGACCTTAGTCTATACGAAAATATACTTTTCATCTCTTAAAACGCCCAATTAGAGGGTCAAATATAGCAATAAATATGATATGGAATTTGCCTAAAAATGACATTTAAAATGCGAATTATGCAAGAACTAGAGCATTTATGCAATTTTGGATTGTAGATTTGGATTCTAGAGGGTCGAATTGAGGGGATGACATGCGTAACACATTTTTTTATATTTTTATCATTCATTTCAAAACACCAAGACTATAGTCTTGGTGTTTTTTCAAGCAAAAAAGGACTTTCTCTCTGATTCTGTTCAAATTTTGTATACAAGCTCTCTAAGGATCTATGCTTTGATAAATAGAGTAAAATCAATTTAAAAAAATTATTCAAGGGATGGAACACCCCTTCGAATTATTAATAGGCGCATATTCTAGAAACTATCAAGTAATTTGGATTGATCTCTTGATATTCTGATTGTATGGACCTTAGTCTATACGAAAATATACTTTTCATCTCTTAAAACGCCCAATTAGAGGGTCAAATATAGCAATAAATATGATATGGAATTTGCCTAAAAATGACATTTAAAATGCGAATTATGCAAGAACTAGAGCTTTTATGCAATTTTGGATTGTAGATTTGAATTCTAGAGGGTCGAATTGAGGGGATGACATGCGTAACACATTTTTTTATATTTTTATCATTCATTTCAAAACACCAAGACTATAGTCTTGGTGTTTTTTCAAGCAAAAAAGGACTTTCTCTCTGATTCTGTTCAAATTTTGTATACAAGCTCTCTAAGGATCTATGCTTTGATAAATAGAGTAAAATCAATTCAAAAAAATTATTCAAGGGATGAAACACCCCTTCGAAATATTAATAGGCGCATATTCTAGAAACTATCAAGTAATTTGGATTGATCTCTTGATATTCTGATTGTATGGACCTTAGTCTATACGAAAATATACTTTTCATCTCTTAAAACGCCCAATTAGAGGGTCGAATATAGCAATAAATATGATATGGAATTTGCCTAAAAATGACATTTAAAATGCGAATTATGCAAGAACTAGAGCATTTATGCAATTTTGGATTGTAGATTTGGATTCTAGAGGGTCGAATTGAGGGGATGAAATGCGTAACACATTCTTTTATATTTTTATCATTCATTTCAAAACACCAAGACTATAGTCTTGGTGTTTTTTCAAGCAAAAAAGGACTTTCTCTCTGATTCTGTTCAAATTTTGTATACAAGCTCTCTGAGGATCTATGCTTTGATAAATAGAGTAAAATCAATTTAAAAAAATTATTCAAGGGATGAAACACCCCTTCGAAATATTAATAGGCGCATATTCTAGAAACTATCAAGTAGTTTGGATTGATCTTTTGATATTCTGATTGTATGGACCTTAGTCTATACGAAAATATACTTTTCATCTCTTAAAACGCCCAATTAGAGGGTCAAATATAGCAATAGATATGATATGGAATTTGCCTAAAAATGACATTTAAAATGCGAATTATGCAAGAACTAGAGCATTTATGCAATTTTGGATTGTGGATTTGGATTCTAGAGGGTCGAATTGAAAGGATGACATGCGTAACACATTTTTTTATATTTTTATCATTCATTTCAAAACACCAAGACTATAGTCTTGGTGTTTTTTCAAGCAAAAAAGGACTTTCTCTCTGATTCTGTTCAAATTTTGTATACAAGCTCTCTAAGGATCTATGCTTTGATAAATAGAGTAAAATCAATTTAAAAAAATTATTCAAGGGATGAAACACCCCTTCGAAATATTAATAGGCGCATATTCTAGAAACTATCAAGTAATTTGGATTGATCTCTTGATATTCTGATTGTATGGACCTTAGTCTATACGAAAATATACTTTTCATCTCTTAAAACGCCCTATTAGAGGGTCAAATATAGCAATAAATATGATATGGAATTTGCCTAAAAATGACATTTAAAATGCAAATTATGCAAGAACTAGAGCATTTATGCAATTTTGGATTGTAGATTTGGATTCTAGAGGGTCGAATTGAGGGGATGACATGCGTAACACATTTTTTTATATTTTTATCATTCATTTCAAAACACCAAGACTATAGTCTTGGTGTTTTTTCAAGCAAAAAAGGACTTTCTGTCTGATTCTGTTCAAATTTTGTATACAAGCTCTCTAAGGATCTATGCTTTGATAAATAGAGTAAAATCAATTTAAAAAAATTATTCAAGGGATGAAACACCCCTTCGAATTATTAATAGGCGCATATTCTAGAAACTATCAAGTAATTTGGATTGATCTCTTGATATTCTGATTGTATGGACCTTAGTCTATACGAGAATATACTTTTCATCTCTTAAAACGCCCAATTAGAGGGTCAAATATAGCAATAAATATGATATGGAATTTGCCTAAAAATGACATTTAAAATGCGAATTATGCAAGAACTAGAGCATTTATGCAATTTTGGATTGTAGATTTGGATTCTAGAGGGTCGAATTGAGGGGATGACATGCGTAACACATTTTTTTATATTTTTATCATTCATTTCAAAACACCAAGACTATAGTCTTGGTGTTTTTTCAAGCAAAAAAGGACTTTCTCTCTGATTCTGTTCAAATTTTGTATACAAGCTCTCTAAGGATCTATGCTTTGATAAATAGAGTAAAATCAATTTAAAAAAATTATTCAAGGGATGAAACACCCCTTCGAATTATTAATAGGCGCATATTCTAGAAACTATCAAGTAATTTGGATTGATCTCTTGATATTCTGATTGTATGGACCTTAGTCTATACGAAAATATACTTTTCATCTCTTAAAACGCCCAATTAGAGGGTCAAATATAGCAATAAATATGATATGGAATTTGCCTAAAAATGACATTTAAAATGCGAATTATGCAAGAACTAGAGCATTTATGCAATTTTGGATTGTAGATTTGGATTCTAGAGGGTCGAATTGAGGGGATGACATGCGTAACACATTTTTTTATATTTTTATCATTCATTTCAAAACACCAAGACTATAGTCTTGGTGTTTTTTCAAGCAAAAAAGGACTTTCTCTCTGATTCTGTTCAAATTTTGTATACAAGCTCTCTAAGGATCTATGCTTTGATAAATAGAGTAAAATCAATTTAAAAAAATTATTCAAGGGATGAAACACCCCTTCGAAATATTAATAGGCGCATATTCTAGAAACTATCAAGTAATATGGATTGATCTCTTGATATTCTGATTGTATGGACCTTAGTCTATACGAAAATATACTTTTCATCTCTTAAAACGCCCAATTAGAGGGTCAAATATAGCAATAAATATGATATGGAATTTGCCTAAAAATGACATTTAAAATGCGAATTATGCAAGAACTAGAGCATTTATGCAATTTTATATTGTAGATTTGGATTCTAGAGGGTCGAATTGAGGGGATGACATGCGTAACACATTTTTTTATATTTTTATCATTCATTTCAAAACACCAAGACTATAGTCTTGGTGTTTTTTCAAGCAAAAAAGGACTTTCTCTCTGATTCTGTTCAAATTTTGTATACAAGCTCTCTAAGGATCTATGCTTTGATAAATAGAGTAAAATCAATTTAAAAAAATTATTCAAGGGATGAAACACCCCTTCGAAATATTAATAGGCGCATATTCTAGAAACTATCAAGTAATTTGGATTGATCTCTTGATATTCTGATTGTATGGACCTTAGTCTATACGAAAATATACTTTTCATCTCTTAAAACGCCCAATTAGAGGGTCAAATATAGCAATAAATATGATATGGAATTTGCCTAAAAATGACATTTAAAATGCGAATTATGCAAGAACTAGAGCATTTATGCAATTTTGGATTGTAGATTTGGATTCTAGAGGGTCGAATTGAGGGGATGACATGCGTAACACATTTTTTTATATTTTTATCATTCATTTCAAAACACCAAGACTATAGTCTTGGTGTTTTTTCAAGCAAAAAAGGACTTTCTCTCTGATTCTGTTCAAATTTTGTATACAAGCTCTCTAAGGATCTATGCTTTGATAAATAGAGTAAAATCAATTTAAAAAAATTATTCAAGGGATGGAACACCCCTTCGAATTATTAATAGGCGCATATTCTAGAAACTATCAAGTAATTTGGATTGATCTCTTGATATTCTGATTGTATGGACCTTAGTCTATACGAAAATATACTTTTCATCTCTTAAAACGCCCAATTAGAGGGTCAAATATAGCAATAAATATGATATGGAATTTGCCTAAAAATGACATTTAAAATGCGAATTATGCAAGAACTAGAGCTTTTATGCAATTTTGGATTGTAGATTTGAATTCTAGAGGGTCGAATTGAGGGGATGACATGCGTAACACATTTTTTTATATTTTTATCATTCATTTCAAAACACCAAGACTATAGTCTTGGTGTTTTTTCAAGCAAAAAAGGACTTTCTCTCTGATTCTGTTCAAATTTTGTATACAAGCTCTCTAAGGATCTATGCTTTGATAAATAGAGTAAAATCAATTTAAAAAAATTATTCAAGGGATGAAACACCCCTTCGAAATATTAATAGGCGCATATTCTAGAAACTATCAAGTAATTTGGATTGATCTCTTGATATTCTGATTGTATGGACCTTAGTCTATACGAAAATATACTTTTCATCTCTTAAAACGCCCAATTAGAGGGTCGAATATAGCAATAAATATGATATGGAATTTGCCTAAAAATGACATTTAAAATGCGAATTATGCAAGAACTAGAGCATTTATGCAATTTTGGATTGTAGATTTGGATTCTAGAGGGTCGAATTGAGGGGATGAAATGCGTAACACATTCTTTTATATTTTTATCATTCATTTCAAAACACCAAGACTATAGTCTTGGTGTTTTTTCAAGCAAAAAAGGACTTTCTCTCTGATTCTGTTCAAATTTTGTATACAAGCTCTCTGAGGATCTATGCTTTGATAAATAGAGTAAAATCAATTTAAAAAAATTATTCAAGGGATGAAACACCCCTTCGAAATATTAATAGGCGCATATTCTAGAAACTATCAAGTAGTTTGGATTGATCTTTTGATATTCTGATTGTATGGACCTTAGTCTATACGAAAATATACTTTTCATCTCTTAAAACGCCCAATTAGAGGGTCAAATATAGCAATAGATATGATATGGAATTTGCCTAAAAATGACATTTAAAATGCGAATTATGCAAGAACTAGAGCATTTATGCAATTTTGGATTGTGGATTTGGATTCTAGAGGGTCGAATTGAAAGGATGACATGCGTAACACATTTTTTTATATTTTTATCATTCATTTCAAAACACCAAGACTATAGTCTTGGTGTTTTTTCAAGCAAAAAAGGACTTTCTCTCTGATTCTGTTCAAATTTTGTATACAAGCTCTCTAAGGATCTATGCTTTGATAAATAGAGTAAAATCAATTTAAAAAAATTATTCAAGGGATGAAACACCCCTTCGAAATATTAATAGGCGCATATTCTAGAAACTATCAAGTAATTTGGATTGATCTCTTGATATTCTGATTGTATGGACCTTAGTCTATACGAAAATATACTTTTCATCTCTTAAAACGCCCTATTAGAGGGTCAAATATAGCAATAAATATGATATGGAATTTGCCTAAAAATGACATTTAAAATGCAAATTATGCAAGAACTAGAGCATTTATGCAATTTTGGATTGTAGATTTGGATTCTAGAGGGTCGAATTGAGGGGATGACATGCGTAACACATTTTTTTATATTTTTATCATTCATTTCAAAACACCAAGACTATAGTCTTGGTGTTTTTTCAAGCAAAAAAGGACTTTCTGTCTGATTCTGTTCAAATTTTGTATACAAGCTCTCTAAGGATCTATGCTTTGATAAATAGAGTAAAATCAATTTAAAAAAATTATTCAAGGGATGAAACACCCCTTCGAATTATTAATAGGCGCATATTCTAGAAACTATCAAGTAATTTGGATTGATCTCTTGATATTCTGATTGTATGGACCTTAGTCTATACGAGAATATACTTTTCATCTCTTAAAACGCCCAATTAGAGGGTCAAATATAGCAATAAATATGATATGGAATTTGCCTAAAAATGACATTTAAAATGCGAATTATGCAAGAACTAGAGCATTTATGCAATTTTGGATTGTAGATTTGGATTCTAGAGGGTCGAATTGAGGGGATGACATGCGTAACACATTTTTTTATATTTTTATCATTCATTTCAAAACACCAAGACTATAGTCTTGGTGTTTTTTCAAGCAAAAAAGGACTTTCTCTCTGATTCTGTTCAAATTTTGTATACAAGCTCTCTAAGGATCTATGCTTTGATAAATAGAGTAAAATCAATTTAAAAAAATTATTCAAGGGATGAAACACCCCTTCGAATTATTAATAGGCGCATATTCTAGAAACTATCAAGTAATTTGGATTGATCTCTTGATATTCTGATTGTATGGACCTTAGTCTATACGAAAATATACTTTTCATCTCTTAAAACGCCCAATTAGAGGGTCAAATATAGCAATAAATATGATATGGAATTTGCCTAAAAATGACATTTAAAATGCGAATTATGCAAGAACTAGAGCATTTATGCAATTTTGGATTGTAGATTTGGATTCTAGAGGGTCGAATTGAGGGGATGACATGCGTAACACATTTTTTTATATTTTTATCATTCATTTCAAAACACCAAGACTATAGTCTTGGTGTTTTTTCAAGCAAAAAAGGACTTTCTCTCTGATTCTGTTCAAATTTTGTATACAAGCTCTCTAAGGATCTATGCTTTGATAAATAGAGTAAAATCAATTTAAAAAAATTATTCAAGGGATGAAACACCCCTTCGAAATATTAATAGGCGCATATTCTAGAAACTATCAAGTAATTTGGATTGATCTCTTGATATTCTGATTGTATGGACCTTAGTCTATACGAAAATATACTTTTCATCTCTTAAAACGCCCAATTAGAGGGTCAAATATAGCAATAAATATGATATGGAATTTGCCTAAAAATGACATTTAAAATGCGAATTATGCAAGAACTAGAGCATTTATGCAATTTTGGATTGTAGATTTGGATTCTAGAGGGTCGAATTGAGGGGATGACATGCGTAACACATTTTTTTATATTTTTATCATTCATTTCAAAACACCAAGACTATAGTCTTGGTGTTTTTTCAAGCAAAAAAGGACTTTCCCTCTGATTCTGTTCAAATTTTGTATACAAGCTCTATAAGGATCTATGCTTTGATAAATAGAGTAAAATCAATTTAAAAAAATTATTCAAGGGATGAAACACCCCTTCGAAATATTAATAGGCGCATATTCTAGAAACTATCAAGTAATTTGGATTGATCTCTTGATATTCTGATTGTATGGACCTTAGTCTATACGAAAATATACTTTTCATCTCTTAAAACGCCCAATTAGAGGGTCAAATATAGCAATAAATATGATATGGAATTTGCCTAAAAATGACATTTAAAATGCGAATTATGCAAGAACTAGAGCATTTATGCAATTTTGGATTGTAGATTTGGATTCTAGAGGGTCGAATTGAGGGGATGACATGCGTAACACATTTTTTTATATTTTTATCATTCATTTCAAAACACCAAGACTATAGTCTTGGTGTTTTTTCAAGCAAAAAAGGACTTTCTCTCTGATTCTGTTCAAATTTTGTATACAAGCTCTCTAAGGATCTATGCTTTGATAAATAGAGTAAAATCAATTTAAAAAAATTATTCAAGGGATGAAACACCCCTTCGAAATATTAATAGGCGCATATTCTAGAAACTATCAAGTAATTTGGATTGATCTCTTGATATTCTGATTGTATGGACCTTAGTCTATACGAAAATATACTTTTCATCTCTTAAAACGCCCAATTAGAGGGTCAAATATAGCAATAAATATGATATGGAATTTGCCTAAAAATGACATTTAAAATGCGAATTATGCAAGAACTAGAGCATTTATGCAATTTTGGATTGTAGATTTGAATTCTAGAGGGTCGAATTGAGGGGATGACATGCGTAACACATTTTTTTATATTTTTATCATTCATTTCAAAACACCAAGACTATAGTCTTGGTGTTTTTTCAAGCAAAAAAGGACTTTCTCTCTGATTCTGTTCAAATTTTGTATACAAGCTCTCTAAGGATCTATGCTTTGATAAATAGAGTAAAATCAATTTAAAAAAATTATTCAAGGGATGAAACACCCCTTCGAAATATTAATAGGCGCATATTCTAGAAACTATCAAGTAATTTGGATTGATCTCTTGATATTCTGATTGTATGGACCTTAGTCTATACGAACATATACTTTTCATCTCTTGAAACGCCCAATTAGAGGGTCAAATATAGCAATAAATATGATATGGAATTTGCCTAAAAATGACATTTAAAATGCGAATTATGCAAGAACTAGAGCATTTATGCAATTTTGGATTGTAGATTTGGATTCTAGAGGGTCGAATTGAGGGGATGACATGCGTAACACATTTTTTTATATTTTTATCATTCATTTCAAAACACCAAGACTATAGTCTTGGTGTTTTTTCAAGCAAAAAAGGACTTTCTCTCTGATTCTGTTCAAATTTTGTATACAAGCTCTCTAAGGATCTATGCTTTGATAAATAGAGTAAAATCAATTTAAAAAAATTATTCAAGGGATGAAACACCCCTTCGAAATATTAATAGGCGCATATTCTAGAAACTATCAAGTAATTTGGATTGATCTCTTGATATTCTGATTGTATGGACCTTAGTCTATACGAAAATATACTTTTCATCTCTTAAAACGCCCAATTAGAGGGTCAAATATAGCAATAAATATGATATGGAATTTGCCTAAAAATGACATTTAAAATGCGAATTATGCAAGAACTAGAGCATTTATGCAATTTTGGATTGTAGATTTGGATTCTAGAGGGTCGAATTGAGGGGATGACATGCGTAACACATTTTTTTATATTTTTATCATTCATTTCAAAACACCAAGACTATAGTCTTGGTGTTTTTTCAAGCAAAAAAGGACTTTCTCTCTGATTCTGTTCAAATTTTGTATACAAGCTCTCTAAGGATCTATGCTTCGATAAATAGAGTAAAATCAATTTAAAAAAATTATTCAAGGGATGAAACACCCCTTCGAAATATTAATAGGCGCATATTCTAGAAACTATCAAGTAATTTGGATTGATCTCTTGATATTCTGATTGTATGGACCTTAGTCTATACGAAAATATACTTTTCATCTCTTAAAACGCCCAATTAGAGGGTCAAATATAGCAATAAATATGATATGGAATTTGCCTAAAAATGACATTTAAAATGCGAATTATGCAAGAACTAGAGCATTTATGCAATTTTGGATTGTAGATTTGGATTCTAGAGGGTCGAATTGAGGGGATGACATGCGTAACACATTTTTTTATATTTTTATCATTCATTTCAAAACACCAAGACTATAGTCTTGGTGTTTTTTCAAGCAAAAAAGGACTTTCTCTCTGATTCTGTTCAAATTTTGTATACAAGCTCTCTAAGGATCTATGCTTTGATAAATAGAGTAAAATCAATTTAAAAAAATTATTCAAGGGATGAAACACCCCTTCGAAATATTAATAGGCGCATATTCTAGAAACTATCAAGTAATTTGGATTGATCTCTTGATATTCTGATTGTATGGACCTTAGTCTATACGAAAATATACTTTTCATCTCTTAAAACGCCCAATTAGAGGGTCAAATATAGCAATAAATATGATATGGAATTTGCCTAAAAATGACATTTAAAATGCGAATTATGCAAGAACTAGAGCATTTATGCAATTTTGGATTGTAGATTTGGATTCTAGAGGGTCGAATTGAGGGGATGACATGCGTAACACATTTTTTTATATTTTTATCATTCATTTCAAAACACCAAGACTATAGTCTTGGTGTTTTTTCAAGCAAAAAAGGACTTTCTCTCTGATTCTGTTCAAATTTTGTATACAAGCTCTCTAAGGATCTATGCTTTGATAAATAGAGTAAAATCAATTTAAAAAAATTATTCAAGGGATGAAACACCCCTTCGAAATATTAATAGACGCATATTCTAGAAACTATCAAGTAATTTGGATTGATCTCTTGATATTCTGATTGTATGGACCTTAGTCTATACGAAAATATACTTTTCATCTCTTAAAACGCCCAATTAGAGGGTCAAATATAGCAATAAATATGATATGGAATTTGCCTAAAAATGACATTTAAAATGCGAATTATGCAAGAACTAGAGCATTTATGCAATTTTGGATTGTAGATTTGGATTCTAGAGGGTCGAATTGAGGGGATGACATGCGTAACACATTTTTTTATATTTTTATCATTCATTTCAAAACACCAAGACTATAGTCTTGGTATTTTTTCAAGCAAAAAAGGACTTTCTCTCTGATTCTGTTCAAATTTTGTATACAAGCTCTCTAAGGATCTATGCTTTGATAAATAGAGTGAAATCAATTTAAAAAAATTATTCAAGGGATGAAACACCCCTTCGAAATATTAATAGGCGCATATTCTAGAAACTATCAAGTAATTTGGATTGATCTCTTGATATTCTGATTGTATGGACCTTAGTCTATACGAAAATATACTTTTCATCTCTTAAAACGCCCAATTAGAGGGTCAAATATAGCAATAAATATGATATGGAATTTGCCTAAAAATGACATTTAAAATGCGAATTATGCAAGAACTAGAGCATTTATGCAATTTTGGATTGTAGATTTGGATTCTAGAGGGTCGAATTGAGGGGATGACATGCGTAACACATTTTTTTATATTTTTATCATTCATTTCAAAACACCAAGACTATAGTCTTGGTGTTTTTTCAAGCAAAAAAGGACTTTCCCTCTGATTCTGTTCAAATTTTGTATACAAGCTCTCTAAGGATCTATGCTTTGATAAATAGAGTAAAATCAATTTAAAAAAATTATTCAAGGGATGAAACACCCCTTCGAAATATTAATAGGCGCATATTCTAGAAACTATCAAGTAATTTGGATTGATCTCTTGATATTCTGATTGTATGGACCTTAGTCTATACGAAAATTTACTTTTCATCTCTTAAAACGCCCAATTAGAGGGTCAAATATAGCAATAAATATGATATGGAATTTGCCTAAAAATGACATTTAAAATGCGAATTATGCAAGAACTAGAGCATTTATGCAATTTTGGATTGTAGATTTGAATTCTAGAGGGTCGAATTGAGGGGATGACATGCGTAACACATTTTTTTATATTTTTATCATTCATTTCAAAACACCAAGACTATAGTCTTGGTGTTTTTTCAAGCAAAAAAGGACTTTCTCTCTGATTCTGTTCAAATTTTGTATACAAGCTCTCTAAGGATCTATGCTTTGATAAATAGAGTAAAATCAATTTAAAAAAATTATTCAAGGGATGAAACACCCCTTCGAAATATTAATAGGCGCATATTCTAGAAACTATCAAGTAATTTGGATTGATCTCTTGATATTCTGATTGTATGGACCTTAGTCTATACGAAAATATACTTTTCATCTCTTAAAACGCCCAATTAGAGGGTCAAATATAGCAATAAATATGATATGGAATTTGCCTAAAAATGACATTTAAAATGCGAATTATGCAAGAACTAGAGCATTTATGCAATTTTGGATTGTAGATTTGGATTCTAGAGGGTCGAATTGAGGGGATGAAATGCGTAACACATTTTTTTATATTTTTATCATTCATTTCAAAACACCAAGACTATAGTCTTGGTGTTTTTTCAAGCAAAAAAGGACTTTCTCTCTGATTCTGTTCAAATTTTGTATACAAGCTCTCTAAGGATCTATGCTTTGATAAATAGAGTAAAATCAATTTAAAAAAATTATTCAAGGGATGAAACACCCCTTCGAAATATTAATAGGCGCATATTCTATAAACTATCAAGTAATTTGGATTGATCTCTTGATATTCTGATTGTATGGACCTTAGTCTATACGAAAATATACTTTTCATCTCTTAAAACGCCCAATTAGAGGGTCAAATATAGCAATAAATATGATATGGAATTTGCCTAAAAATGACATTTAAAATGCGAATTATGCAAGAACTAGAGCATTTATGCAATTTTGGATTGTAGATTTGGATTCAAGAGGGTCGAATTGAGGGGATGACATGCGTAACACATTTTTTTATATTTTTATCATTCATTTCAAAACACCAAGACTATAGTCTTGGTGTTTTTTCAAGCAAAAAAGGACTTTCTCTCTGATTCTGTTAAAATTTTGTATACAAGCTCTCTAAGGATCTATGCTTTGATAAATAGAGTAAAATCAATTTAAAAAAATTATTCAAGGGATGAAACACCCTTTCGAAATATTAATAGGCGCATATTCTAGAAACTATCAAGTAATTTGGATTGATCTCTTGATATTCTGATTGTATGGACCTTAGTCTATACGAAAATATACTTTTCATCTCTTGAAACGCCCAATTAGAGGGTCAAATATAGCAATAAATATGAAATGGAATTTGCCTAAAAATGACATTTAAAATGCGAATTATGCAAGAACTAGAGCATTTATGCAATTTTGGATTGTAGATTTGGATTCTAGAGGGTCGAATTGAGGGGATGACATGCGTAACACATTTTTTTATATTTTTATCATTCATTTCAAAACACCAAGACTATAGTCTTGGTGTTTTTTCAAGCAAAAAAGGACTTTCTCTCTGATTCTGTTCAAATTTTGTATACAAGCTCTCTAAGGATCTATGCTTTGATAAATAGAGTAAAATCAATTTAAAAAAATTATTCAAGGGATGAAACACCCCTTCGAAATATTAATAGGCGCATATTCTAGAAACTATCAAGTAATTTGGATTGATCTCTTGATATTCTGATTGTATGGACCTTAGTCTATACGAAAATATACTTTTCATCTCTTAAAACGCCCAATTAGAGGGTCAAATATAGCAATAAATATGATATGGAATTTGCCTAAAAATGACATTTAAAATGCGAATTATGCAAGAACTAGAGCATTTATGCAATTTTATATTGTAGATTTGGATTCTAGAGGGTCGAATTGAGGGGATGACATGCGTAACACATTTTTTCATATTTTTATCATTCATTTCAAAACACCAAGACTATAGTCTTGGTGTTTTTTCAAGCAAAAAAGGACTTTCTCTCTGATTCTGTTCAAATTTTGTATACAAGCTCTCTAAGGATCTATGCTTTGATAAATAGAGTAAAATCAATTTAAAAAAATTATTCAAGGGATGAAACACCCCTTCGAATTATTAATAGGCGCATATTCTAGAAACTATCAAGTAATTTGGATTGATCTCTTGATATTCTGATTGTATGGACCTTAGTCTATACGAAAATATACTTTTCATCTCTTAAAACGCCCAATTAGAGGGTCAAATATAGCAATAAATATGATATGGAATTTGCCTAAAAATGACATTTAAAATGCGAATTATGCAAGAACTAGAGCATTTATGCAATTTTGGATTGTAGATTTGGATTCTAGAGGGTCGAATTGAAGGGATGACATGCGTAACACATTTTTTTATATTTTTATCATTCATTTCAAAACACCAAGACTATAGTCTTGGTGCTTTTTCAAGCAAAAAAGGACTTTCTCTCTGATTCTGTTCAAATTTTGTATACAAGCTCTCTAAGGATCTATGCTTTGATAAATAGAGTGAAATCAATTTAAAAAAATTATTCAAGGGATGAAACACCCCTTCGAAATATTAATAGGCGCATATTCTAGAAACTATCAAGTAATTTGGATTGATCTCTTGATATTCTGATTGTATGGACCTTAGTCTATACGAAAATATACTTTTCATCTCTTAAAACGCCCAATTAGAGGGTCAAATATAGCAATAAATATGATATGGAATTTGCCTAAAAATGACATTTAAAATGCGAATTATGCAAGAACTAGAGCATTTATGCAATTTTATATTGTAGATTTGGATTCTAGAGGGTCGAATTGAGGGGATGACATGCGTAACACATTTTTTTATATTTTTATCATTCATTTCAAAACACCAAGACTATAGTCTTGGTGTTTTTTCAAGCAAAAAAGGACTTTCTCTCTGATTCTGTTCAAATTTTGTATACAAGCTCTCTAAGGATCTATGCTTTGATAAATAGAGTAAAATCAATTTAAAAAAATTATTCAAGGGATGAAACACCCCTTCGAAATATTAATAGGCGCATATCCTATAAACTATCAAGTAATTTGGATTGATCTCTTGATATTCTGATTGTATGGACCTTAGTCTATACGAAAATATACTTTTCATCTCTTAAAACGCCCAATTAGAGGGTCAAATATAGCAATAAATATGATATGGAATTTGCCTAAAAATGACATTTAAAATGCGAATTATGCAAGAACTAGAGCATTTATGCAATTTTATATTGTAGATTTGGATTCTAGAGGGTCGAATTGAGGGGATGACATGCGTAACACATTTTTTTATATTTTTATCATTCATTTCAAAACACCAAGACTATAGTCTTGGTGTTTTTTCAAGCAAAAAAGGACTTTCTCTCTGATTCTGTTCAAATTTTGTATACAAGCTCTCTAAGGATCTATGCTTTGATAAAGAGAGTAAAATCAATTTAAAAAAATTATTCAAGGGATGAAACACCCCTTCGAAATATTAATAGGCGCATATTCTAGAAACTATCAAGTAATTTGGATTGATCTCTTGATATTCTGATTGTATGGACCTTAGTCTATACGAAAATATACTTTTCATCTCTTAAAACGCCCAATTAGAGGGTCAAATATAGCAATAAATATGATATGGAATTTGCCTAAAAATGACATTTAAAATGCGAATTATGCAAGAACTAGAGCATTTATGCAATTTTGGATTGTAGATTTGGATTCTAGAGGGTCGAATTGAGGGGATGACATGCGTAACACATTTTTTTATATTTTTATCATTCATTTCAAAACACCAAGACTATAGTCTTGGTGTTTTTTCAAGCAAAAAAGGACTTTCTCTCTGATTCTGTTCAAATTTTGTATACAAGCTCTCTAAGGATCTATGCTTTGATAAATAGAGTAAAATCAATTTAAAAAAATTATTCAAGGGATGAAACACCCCTTCGAATTATTAATAGGCGCATATTCTAGAAACTATCAAGTAATTTGGATTGATCTCTTGATATTCTGATTGTATGGACCTTAGTCTATACGAAAATATACTTTTCATCTCTTAAAACGCCCAATTAGAGGGTCAAATATAGCAATAAATATGATATGGAATTTGCCTAAAAATGACATTTAAAATGCGAATTATGCAAGAACTAGAGCATTTATGCAATTTTGGATTGTAGATTTGGATTCTAGAGGGTCGAATTGAGGGGATGACATGCGTAACACATTTTTTTATATTTTTATCATTCATTTCAAAACACCAAGACTATAGTCTTGGTGTTTTTTCAAGCAAAAAAGGACTTTCTCTCTGATTCTGTTCAAATTTTGTATACAAGCTCTCTAAGGATCTATGCTTTGATAAATAGAGTAAAATCAATTTAAAAAAATTATTCAAGGGATGAAACACCCCTTCGAAATATTAATAGGCGCATATTCTAGAAACTATCAAGTAATTTGGATTGATCTCTTGATATTCTGATTGTATGGACCTTAGTCTATACGAAAATATACTTTTCATCTCTTAAAACGCCCAATTAGAGGGTCAAATATAGCAATAAATATGATATGGAATTTGCCTAAAAATGACATTTAAAATGCGAATTATGCAAGAACTAGAGCATTTATGCAATTTTGGATTGTAGATTTGGATTCTAGAGGGTCGAATTGAGGGGATGACATGCGTAACACATTTTTTTATATTTTTATCATTCATTTCAAAACACCAAGACTATAGTCTTGGTGTTTTTTCAAGCAAAAAAGGACTTTCTCTCTGATTCTGTTCAAATTTTGTATACAAGCTCTCTAAGGATCTATGCTTTGATAAATAGAGTAAAATCAATTTAAAAAAATTATTCAAGGGATGAAACACCCCTTCGAAATATTAATAGGCGCATATTCTAGAAACTATCAAGTAATTTGGATTGATCTCTTGATATTCTGATTGTATGGACCTTAGTCTATACGAAAATATACTTTTCATCTCTTAAAACGCCCAATTAGAGGGTCAAATATAGCAATAAATATGATATGGAATTTGCCTAAAAATGACATTTAAAATGCGAATTATGCAAGAACTAGAGCATTTATGCAATTTTGGATTGTAGATTTGGATTCTAGAGGGTCGAATTGAGGGGATGACATGCGTAACACATTTTTTTATATTTTTATCATTCATTTCAAAACACCAAGACTATAGTCTTGGTGTTTTTTCAAGCAAAAAAGGACTTTCTCTCTGATTCTGTTCAAATTTTGTATACAAGCTCTCTAAGGATCTATGCTTTGATAAATAGAGTAAAATCAATTTAAAAAAATTATTCAAGGGATGAAACACCCCTTCGAAATATTAATAGGCGCATATTCTAGAAACTATCAAGTAATTTGGATTGATCTCTTGATATTCTGATTGTATGGACCTTAGTCTATACGAAAATATACTTTTCATCTCTTAAAACGCCCAATTAGAGGGTCAAATATAGCAATAAATATGATATGGAATTTGCCTAAAAATGACATTTAAAATGCGAATTATGCAAGAACTAGAGCATTTATGCAATTTTGGATTGTAGATTTGGATTCTAGAGGGTCGAATTGAGGGGATGACATGCGTAACACATTTTTTTATATTTTTATCATTCATTTCAAAACACCAAGACTATAGTCTTGGTGTTTTTTCAAGCAAAAAAGGACTTTCTCTCTGATTCTGTTCAAATTTTGTATACAAGCTCTCTAAGGATCTATGCTTTGATAAATAGAGTAAAATCAATTTAAAAAAATTATTCAAGGGATGAAACACCCCTTCGAAATATTAATAGGCGCATATTCTAGAAACTATCAAGTAATTTGGATTGATCTCTTGATATTCTGATTGTATGGACCTTAGTCTATACGAAAATATACTTTTCATCTCTTAAAACGCCCAATTAGAGGGTCAAATATAGCAATAAATATGATATGGAATTTGCCTAAAAATGACATTTAAAATGCGAATTATGCAAGAACTAGAGCATTTATGCAATTTTGGATTGTAGATTTGGATTCTAGAGGGTCGAATTGAGGGGATGACATGCGTAACACATTTTTTTATATTTTTATCATTCATTTCAAAACACCAAGACTTATAGTCTTGGTGTTTTTTCAAGCAAAAAAGGACTTTCTCTCTGATTCTGTTCAAATTTTGTATACAAGCTCTCTAAGGATCTATGCTTTGATAAATAGAGTAAAATCAATTTAAAAAAATTATTCAAGGGATGAAACACCCCTTCGAAATATTAATAGGCGCATATTCTAGAAACTATCAAGTAATTTGGATTGATCTCTTGATATTCTGATTGTATGGACCTTAGTCTATACGAAAATATACTTTTCATCTCTTAAAACGCCCAATTAGAGGGTCAAATATAGCAATAAATATGATATGGAATTTGCCTAAAAATGACATTTAAAATGCGAATTATGCAAGAACTAGAGCATTTATGCAATTTTGGATTGTAGATTTGGATTCTAGAGGGTCGAATTGAGGGGATGACATGCGTAACACATTTTTTTATATTTTTATCATTCATTTCAAAACACCAAGACTATAGTCTTGGTGTTTTTTCAAGCAAAAAAGGACTTTCTCTCTGATTCTGTTCAAATTTTGTATACAAGCTCTCTAAGGATCTATGCTTTGATAAATAGAGTAAAATCAATTTAAAAAAATTATTCAAGGGATGAAACACCCCTTCGAAATATTAATAGGCGCATATTCTAGAAACTATCAAGTAATTTGGATTGATCTCTTGATATTCTGATTGTATGGACCTTAGTCTATACGAAAATATACTTTTCATCTCTTAAAACGCCCAATTAGAGGGTCAAATATAGCAATAAATATGATATGGAATTTGCCTAAAAATGACATTTAAAATGCGAATTATGCAAGAACTAGAGCATTTATGCAATTTTGGATTGTAGATTTGGATTCTAGAGGGTCGAATTGAGGGGATGACATGCGTAACACATTTTTTTATATTTTTATCATTCATTTCAAAACACCAAGACTATAGTCTTGGTGTTTTTTCAAGCAAAAAAGGACTTTCTCTCTGATTCTGTTCAAATTTTGTATACAAGCTCTCTAAGGATCTATGCTTTGATAAATAGAGTAAAATCAATTTAAAAAAATTATTCAAGGGATGAAACACCCCTTCGAAATATTAATAGGCGCATATTCTAGAAACTATCAAGTAATTTGGATTGATCTCTTGATATTCTGATTGTATGGACCTTAGTCTATACGAAAATATACTTTTCATCTCTTAAAACGCCCAATTAGAGGGTCAAATATAGCAATAAATATGATATGGAATTTGCCTAAAAATGACATTTAAAATGCGAATTATGCAAGAACTAGAGCATTTATGCAATTTTGGATTGTAGATTTGGATTCTAGAGGGTCGAATTGAGGGGATGACATGCGTAACACATTTTTTTATATTTTTATCATTCATTTCAAAACACCAAGACTATAGTCTTGGTGTTTTTTCAAGCAAAAAAGGACTTTCTCTCTGATTCTGTTCAAATTTTGTATACAAGCTCTCTAAGGATCTATGCTTTGATAAATAGAGTAAAATCAATTTAAAAAAATTATTCAAGGGATGAAACACCCCTTCGAAATATTAATAGGCGCATATTCTAGAAACTATCAAGTAATTTGGATTGATCTCTTGATATTCTGATTGTATGGACCTTAGTCTATACGAAAATATACTTTTCATCTCTTAAAACGCCCAATTAGAGGGTCAAATATAGCAATAAATATGATATGGAATTTGCCTAAAAATGACATTTAAAATGCGAATTATGCAAGAACTAGAGCATTTATGCAATTTTGGATTGTAGATTTGGATTCTAGAGGGTCGAATTGAGGGGATGACATGCGTAACACATTTTTTTATATTTTTATCATTCATTTCAAAACACCAAGACTTATAGTCTTGGTGTTTTTTCAAGCAAAAAAGGACTTTCTCTCTGATTCTGTTCAAATTTTGTATACAAGCTCTCTAAGGATCTATGCTTTGATAAATAGAGTAAAATCAATTTAAAAAAATTATTCAAGGGATGAAACACCCCTTCGAAATATTAATAGGCGCATATTCTAGAAACTATCAAGTAATTTGGATTGATCTCTTGATATTCTGATTGTATGGACCTTAGTCTATACGAAAATATACTTTTCATCTCTTAAAACGCCCAATTAGAGGGTCAAATATAGCAATAAATATGATATGGAATTTGCCTAAAAATGACATTTAAAATGCGAATTATGCAAGAACTAGAGCATTTATGCAATTTTGGATTGTAGATTTGGATTCTAGAGGGTCGAATTGAGGGGATGACATGCGTAACACATTTTTTTATATTTTTATCATTCATTTCAAAACACCAAGACTATAGTCTTGGTGTTTTTTCAAGCAAAAAAGGACTTTCTCTCTGATTCTGTTCAAATTTTGTATACAAGCTCTCTAAGGATCTATGCTTTGATAAATAGAGTAAAATCAATTTAAAAAAATTATTCAAGGGATGAAACACCCCTTCGAAATATTAATAGGCGCATATTCTAGAAACTATCAAGTAATTTGGATTGATCTCTTGATATTCTGATTGTATGGACCTTAGTCTATACGAAAATATACTTTTCATCTCTTAAAACGCCCAATTAGAGGGTCAAATATAGCAATAAATATGATATGGAATTTGCCTAAAAATGACATTTAAAATGCGAATTATGCAAGAACTAGAGCATTTATGCAATTTTGGATTGTAGATTTGGATTCTAGAGGGTCGAATTGAGGGGATGAAATGCGTAACACATTTTTTTATATTTTTATCATTCATTTCAAAACACCAAGACTATAGTCTTGGTGTTTTTTCAAGCAAAAAAGGACTTTCTCTCTGATTCTGTTCAAATTTTGTATACAAGCTCTCTAAGGATCTATGCTTTGATAAATAGAGTAAAATCAATTTAAAAAAATTATTCAAGGGATGAAACACCCCTTCGAAATATTAATAGGCGCATATTCTATAAACTATCAAGTAATTTGGATTGATCTCTTGATATTCTGATTGTATGGACCTTAGTCTATACGAAAATATACTTTTCATCTCTTAAAACGCCCAATTAGAGGGTCAAATATAGCAATAAATATGATATGGAATTTGCCTAAAAATGACATTTAAAATGCGAATTATGCAAGAACTAGAGCATTTATGCAATTTTATATTGTAGATTTGGATTCTAGAGGGTCGAATTGAGGGGATGACATGCGTAACACATTTTTTTATATTTTTATCATTCATTTCAAAACACCAAGACTATAGTCTTGGTGTTTTTTTCAAGCAAAAAAGGACTTTCTCTCTGATTCTGTTCAAATTTTGTATACAAGCTCTCTAAGGATCTATGCTTTGATAAATAGAGTAAAATCAATTTAAAAAAATTATTCAAGGGATGAAACACCCCTTCGAAATATTAATAGGCGCATATTCTAGAAACTATCAAGTAATTTGGATTGATCTCTTGATATTCTGATTGTATGGACCTTAGTCTATACGAAAATATACTTTTCATCTCTTAAAACGCCCAATTAGAGGGTCAAATATAGCAATAAATATGATATGGAATTTGCCTAAAAATGACATTTAAAATGCGAATTATGCAAGAACTAGAGCATTTATGCAATTTTGGATTGTAGATTTGGATTCTAGAGGGTCGAATTGAGGGGATGACATGCGTAACACATTTTTTTATATTTTTATCATTCATTTCAAAACACCAAGACTATAGTCTTGGTGTTTTTTCAAGCAAAAAAGGACTTTCTCTCTGATTCTGTTCAAATTTTGTATACAAGCTCTCTAAGGATCTATGCTTTGATAAATAGAGTAAAATCAATTTAAAAAAATTATTCAAGGGATGAAACACCCCTTCGAAATATTAATAGGCGCATATTCTAGAAACTATCAAGTAATTTGGATTGATCTCTTGATATTCTGATTGTATGGACCTTAGTCTATACGAAAATATACTTTTCATCTCTTAAAACGCCCAATTAGAGGGTCAAATATAGCAATAAATATGATATGGAATTTGCCTAAAAATGACATTTAAAATGCGAATTATGCAAGAACTAGAGCATTTATGCAATTTTGGATTGTAGATTTGGATTCTAGAGGGTCGAATTGAGGGGATGACATGCGTAACACATTTTTTTATATTTTTATCATTCATTTCAAAACACCAAGACTTATAGTCTTGGTGTTTTTTCAAGCAAAAAAGGACTTTCTCTCTGATTCTGTTCAAATTTTGTATACAAGCTCTCTAAGAATCTATGCTTTGATAAATAGAGTAAAATCAATTTAAAAAAATTATTCAAGGGATGAAACACCCCTTCGAAATATTAATAGGCGCATATTCTAGAAACTATCAAGTAATTTGGATTGATCTCTTGATATTCTGATTGTATGGACCTTAGTCTATACGAAAATATACTTTTCATCTCTTAAAACGCCCAATTAGAGGGTCAAATATAGCAATAAATATGATATGGAATTTGCCTAAAAATGACATTTAAAATGCGAATTATGCAAGAACTAGAGCATTTATGCAATTTTGGATTGTAGATTTGGATTCTAGAGGGTCGAATTGAGGGGATGACATGCGTAACACATTTTTTTATATTTTTATCATTCATTTCAAAACACCAAGACTATAGTCTTGGTGTTTTTTCAAGCAAAAAAGGACTTTCTCTCTGATTATGTTCAAATTTTGTATACAAGCTCTCTGAGGATCTATGCTTCGATAAATAGAGTAAAATCAATTTAAAAAAATTATTCAAGGGATGAAACACCCCTTCGAAATATTAATAGGCGCATATTCTAGAAACTATCAAGTAATTTGGATTGATCTCTTGATATTCTGATTGTATGGACCTTAGTCTATACGAAAATATACTTTTCATCTCTTAAAACGCCCAATTAGAGGGTCGAATATAGCAATAAATATGATATGGAATTTGCCTAAAAATGACATTTAAAATGCGAATTATGCAAGAACTAGAGCATTTATGCAATTTTGGATTGTAGATTTGGATTCTAGAGGGTCGAATTGAGGGGATGACATGCGTAACACATTTTTTTATATTTTTATCATTCATTTCAAAACACCAAGACTATAGTCTTGGTGTTTTTTCAAGCAAAAAAGGACTTTCTCTCTGATTCTGTTCAAATTTTGTATACAAGCTCTCTGAGGATCTATGCTTTGATAAATAGAGTAAAATCAATTTAAAAAAATTATTCAAGGGATGAAACACCCCTTCGAAATATTAATAGGCGCATATTCTAGAAACTATCTAGTAATTTGGATTGATCTCTTGATATTCTGATTGTATGGACCTTAGTCTATAGGAAAATATACTTTTCATCTCTTAAAACGCCCAATTAGAGGGTCAAATATAGCAATAAATATGATATGGAATTTGCCTAAAAATGACATTTAAAATGCGAATTATGCAAGAACTAGAGCATTTATGCAATTTTGGATTGTAGATTTGGATTCTAGAGGGTCGAATTGAGGGGATGACATGCGTAACACATTTTTTTATATTTTTATCATTCATTTCAAAACACCAAGACTATAGTCTTGGTGTTTTTTCAAGCAAAAAAGGACTTTCTCTCTGATTCTGTTCAAATTTTGTATACAAGCTCTCTAAGGATCTATGCTTTGATAAATAGAGTAAAATCAATTTAAAAAAATTATTCAAGGGATGAAACACCCCTTCGAAATATTAATAGGCGCATATTCTAGAAACTATCAAGTAATTTGGATTGATCTCTTGATATTCTGATTGTATGGACCTTAGTCTATACGAAAATATACTTTTCATCTCTCAAAACGCCCAATTAGAGGGTCAAATATAGCAATAAATATGATATGGAATTTGCCTAAAAATGACATTTAAAATGCGAATTATGCAAGAACTAGAGCATTTATGCAATTTTGGATTGTAGATTTGGATTCTAGAGGGTCGAATTGAGGGGATGACATGCGTAACACATTTTTTTATATTTTTATCATTCATTTCAAAACACCAAGACTATAGTCTTGGTGTTTTTTCAAGCAAAAAAGGACTTTCTCTCTGATTCTGTTCAAATTTTGTATACAAGCTCTCTAGGGATCTATGCTTTGATAAATAGAGTAAAATCAATTTAAAAAAATTATTCAAGGGATGAAACACCCCTTCGAAATATTAATAGGCGCATATTCTAGAAACTATCAAGTAATTCGGATTGATCTCTTGATATTCTGATTGTACGGACCTTAGTCTATACGAAAATATACTTTTCATCTCTTAAAACGCCCAATTAGAGGGTCAAATATAGCAATAAATATGATATGGAATTTGCCTAAAAATGACATTTAAAATGCGAATTATGCAAGAACTAGAGCATTTATGCAATTTTTGATTGTAGATTTGGATTCTAGAGGGTCGAATTGAGGGGATGACATGCGTAACACATTTTTTTATATTTTTATCATTCATTTCAAAACACCAAGACTAGTCTTGGTGTTTTTTCAAGCAAAAAAAGACTTTCTCTCTGATTCTGTTCAAATTTTGTATACAAGCTCTCTAAGGATCTATGCTTTGATAAATAAAGTAAAAAGTAAAATCAATTTAAAAAAATTATTCAAGGGATGAAACACCCCTTCGAAATATTAATAGGCGCATATTCTAGAAACTATCAAGTAATTTGGATTGATCTCTTGATATTCTGATTGTATGGACCTTAGTCTATACGAAAATATACTTTTCATCTCTTAAAACGCCCAATTAGAGGGTCAAATATAGCAATAAATATGATATGGAATTTGCCTAAAAATGACATTTAAAATGCGAATTATGCAAGAACTAGAGCATTTATGCAATTTTGGATTGTAGATTTGGATTCTAGAGGGTCGAATTGAGGGGATGACATGCGTAACACATTTTTTTATATTTTTATCATTCATTTCAAAACACCAAGACTATAGTCTTGGTGTTTTTTCAAGCAAAAAAGGACTTTCTCTCTGATTCTGTTCAAATTTTGTATACAAGCTCTCTAAGGATCTATGCTTTGATAAATAGAGTAAAATCAATTTAAAAAATTATTCAAGGGATGAAACACCCCTTCGAAATATTAATAGGCGCATATTCTAGAAACTATCAAGTAATTTGGATTGATCTCTTGATATTCTGATTGTATGGACCTTAGTCTATACGAAAATATACTTTTCATCTCTTAAAACGCCCAATTAGAGGGTCAAATATAGCAATAAATATGATATGGAATTTGCCTAAAAATGACATTTAAAATGCGAATTATGCAAGAACTAGAGCATTTATGCAATTTTGGATTGTAGATTTGGATTCTAGAGGGTCGAATTGAGGGGATGACATGCGTAACACATTTTTTTATATTTTTATCATTCATTTCAAAACACCAAGACTATAGTCTTGGTGTTTTTTCAAGCAAAAAAGGACTTTCTCTCTGATTCTGTTCAAATTTTGTATACAAGCTCTCTAAGGATCTATGCTTTGATAAATAGAGTAAAATCAATTTAAAAAAATTATTCAAGGGATGAAACACCCCTTCGAATTATTAATAGGCGCATATTCTAGAAACTATCAAGTAATTTGGATTGATCTCTTGATATTCTGATTGTATGGACCTTAGTCTATACGAAAATATACTTTTCATCTCTTAAAACGCCCAATTAGAGGGTCAAATATAGCAATAAATATGATATGGAATTTGCCTAAAAATGACATTTAAAATGCGAATTATGCAAGAACTAGAGCATTTATGCAATTTTGGATTGTAGATTTGGATTCCAGAGGGTCGAATTGAGGGGATGACATGCGTAACACATTTTTTTATATTTTTATCATTCATTTCAAAACACCAAGACTATAGTCTTGGTGTTTTTTCAAGCAAAAAAGGACTTTCTCTCTGATTCTGTTCAAATTTTGTATACAAGCTCTCTAAGGATCTATGCTTTGATAAATAGAGTAAAATCAATTTAAAAAAATTATTCAAGGGATGAAACACCCCTTCGAAATATTAATAGGCGCATATTCTAGAAACTATCAAGTAGTTTGGATTGATCTTTTGATATTCTGATTGTATGGACCTTAGTCTATACGAAAATATACTTTTCATCTCTTAAAACGCCCAATTAGAGGGTCAAATATAGCAATAAATATGATATGGAATTTGCCTAAAAATGACATTTAAAATGCGAATTATGCAAGAACTAGAGCATTTATGCAATTTTGGATTGTGGATTTGGATTCTAGAGGGTCGAATTGAGGGGATGACATGCGTAACACATTTTTTTATATTTTTATCATTCATTTCAAAACACCAAGACTATAGTCTTGGTGTTTTTTCAAGCAAAAAAGGAGTTTCTCTCTGATTCTGTTCAAATTTTGTATACAAGCTCTCTAAGGATCTATGCTTTGATAAATAGAGTAAAATCAATTTAAAAAAATTATTCAAGGGATGAAACACCCCTTCGGAATATTAATAGGCGCATATTCTAGAAACTATCAAGTAATTTGGATTGATCTCTTGATATTCTGATTGTATGGACCTTAGTCTATACGAAAATATACTTTTCATCTCTTAAAACGCCCAATTAGAGGGTCAAATATAGCAATAAATATGATATGGAATTTGCCTAAAAATGACATTTAAAATGCGAATTATGCAAGAACTAGAGCATTTATGCAATTTTGGATTGTAGATTTGGATTCTAGAGGGTCGAATTGAGGGGATGACATGCGTAACACATTTTTTTATATTTTTATCATTCATTTCAAAACACCAAGACTATAGTCTTGGTGTTTTTTCAAGCAAAAGAGGACTTTCTCTCTGATTCTGTTCAAATTTTGTATACAAGCTCTCTAAGGATCTATGCTTTGATAAATAGAGTAAAATCAATTTAAAAAAATTATTCAAGGGATGAAACACCCCTTCGAATTATTAATAGGCGCATATTCTAGAAACTATCAAGTAATTTGGATTGATCTCTTGATATTCTGATTGTATGGACCTTAGTCTATACGAAAATATACTTTTCATCTCTTAAAACGCCCAATTAGAGGGTCAAATATAGCAATAAATATGATATGGAATTTGCCTAAAAATGACATTTAAAATGCGAATTATGCAAGAACTAGAGCATTTATGCAATTTTGGATTGTAGATTTGGATTCTAGAGGGTCGAATTGAGGGGATGACATGCGTAACACATTTTTTTATATTTTTATCATTCATTTCAAAACACCAAGACTATAAGTCTTGGTGTTTTTTCAAGCAAAAAAGGACTTTCTCTCTGATTCTGTTCAAATTTTGTATACAAGCTCTCTAAGGATCTATGCTTTGATAAATAGAGTAAAATCAATTTAAAAAAATTATTCAAGGGATGAAACACCCCTTCGAAATATTAATAGGCGCATATTCTAGAAACTATCAAGTAATTTGGATTGATCTCTTGATATTCTGATTGTATGGCCCTTAGTCTATACGAAAATATACTTTTCATCTCTTAAAACGCCCAATTAGAGGGTCAAATATAGCAATAAATATGATATGGAATTTGCCTAAAAATGACATTTAAAATGCGAATTATGCAAGAACTAGAGCATTTATGCAATTTTGGATTGTAGATTTGGATTCTAGAGGGTCGAATTGAGGGGATGACATGCGTAACACATTTTTTTATATTTTTATCATTCATTTCAAAACACCAAGACTATAGTCTTGGTGTTTTTTCAAGCAAAAAAGGACTTTCTCTCTGATTTTGTTCAAATTTTGTATACAAGCTCTCTGAGGATCTATGCATTGATAAATAGAGTAAAATCAATTTAAAAAAATTATTCAAGGGATGAAACACCCCTTCGAAATATTAATAGACGCATATTCTAGAAACTATCAAGTAGTTTGGATTGATCTCTTGATATTCTGATTGTATGGACCTTAGTCTATACGAAAATATACTTTTCATCTCTTAAAACGCCCAATTAGAGGGTCAAATATAGCAATAAATATGATATGGAATTTGCCTAAAAATGACATTTAAAATGCGAATTATGCAAGAACTAGAGCATTTATGCAATTTTGGATTGTGGATTTGGATTCTAGAGGGTCGAATTGAGGGGATGACATGCGTAACACATTTTTTTATATTTTTATCATTCATTTCAAAACACCAAGTCTTGGTGTTCTTTCAAGCAAAAAAGGACTTTCTCTCTGATTCTGTTCAAATTCTGTATACAAGCTCTCTAAGGATCTATGCTTTGATAAATAGAGTAAAATCAATTTAAAAAAATTATTCAAGGGATGAAACACCCCTTCGAAATATTAATAGGCGCATATTCTAGAAACTATCAAGTAATTTGGATTGATCTCTTGATATTCAGATTGTATGGTCCTTAGTCTATACGAAAATATACTTTTCATCTCTTAAAACGCCCAATTAGAGGGTCAAATATAGCAATAAATATGATATGGAATTTGCCTAAAAATGACATTTAAAATGCGAATTATGCAAGAACTAGAGCATTTATGCAATTTTGGATTGTAGATTTGGATTCTAGAGGGTCGAATTGAGGGGATGACATGCGTAACACATTTTTTTATATTTTTATCATTCATTTCAAAACACCAAGACTATAGTCTTGGTGTTTTTTTCCAGCAAAAAAGGACTTTCTCTCTGATTCTGTTCAAATTTTGTATACAAGCTCTCTAAGGATCTATGCTTTGATAAATAGAGTAAAATCAATTTAAAAAAATTATTCAAGGGATGAAACACCCCTTCGAAATATTAATAGGCGCATATTCTAGAAACTATCAAGTAATTTGGATTGATCTCTTGATATTCTGATTGTATGGACCTTAGTCTATACGAAAATATACTTTTCATCTCTTAAAACGCCCAATTAGAGGGTCAAATATAGCAATAAATATGATATGGAATTTGCCTAAAAATGACATTTAAAATGCGAATTATGCAAGAACTAGAGCATTTATGCAATTTTGGATTGTAGATTTGGATTCTAGAGGGTCGAATTGAGGGGATGACATGCGTAACACATTTTTTTATATTTTTATCATTCATTTCAAAACACCAAGACTATAGTCTTGGTGTTTTTTCAAGCAAAAAAGGACTTTCTCTCTGATTCTGTTCAAATTTTGTATACAAGCTCTCTAAGGATCTATGCTTTGATAAATAGAGTAAAATCAATTTAAAAAAATTATTCAAGGGATGAAACACCCCTTCGAAATATTAATAGGCGCATATTCTAGAAACTATCAAGTAATTTGGATTGATCTCTTGATATTCTGATTGTATGGACCTTAGTCTATACGAAAATATACTTTTCATCTCTTAAAACGCCCAATTAGAGGGTCAAATATGGCAATAAATATGATATGGAATTTGCCTAAAAATGACATTTAAAATGCGAATTATGCAAGAACTAGAGCATTTATGCAATTTTGGATTGTAGATTTGGATTCTAGAGGGTCGAATTGAGGGGGATGACATGCGTAACACATTTTTTTATATTTTTATCATTCATTTCAAAACACCAAGACTATAGTCTTGGTGTTTTTTCAAGCAAAAAAGGACTTTCTCTCTGATTCTGTTCAAATTTTGTATACAAGCTCTCTGAGGATCTATGCTTTGATAAATAGAGTAAAATCAATTTAAAAAAATTATTCAAGGGATGAAACACCCCTTCGAAATATTAATAGGCGCATATTCTAGAAACTATCAAGTAATTTGGATTGATCTCTTGATATTCTGATTGTATGGACCTTAGTCTATACGAAAATATACTTTTCATCTCTTAAAACGCCCAATTAGAGGGTCAAATATAGCAATAAATATGATATGGAATTTGCCTAAAAAATGACATTTAAAATACGAATTATGCAAGAACTAGAGCATTTATGCAATTTTGGATTGTAGATTTGGATTCTAGAGGGTCGAATTGAGGGGATGACATGCGTAACACATTTTTTTATATTTTTATCATTCATTTCAAAACACCAAGACTATAGTCTTGGTGTTTTTTCAAGCAAAAAAGGACTTTCTCTCTGATTCTGTTCAAATTTTGTATACAAGCTCTCTGAGGATCTATGCTTTGATAAATAGAGTAAAATCAATTTAAAAAAATTATTCAAGGGATGAAACACCCCTTCGAAATATTAATAGGCGCATATTCTAGAAACTATCAAGTAATTTGGATTGATCTCTTGATATTCTGATTGTATGGACCTTAGTCTATACGAAAATATACTTTTCATCTCTTAAAACGCCCAATTAGAGGGTCAAATATAGCAATAAATATGATATGGAATTTGCCTAAAAATGACATTTAAAATGCGAATTATGCAAGAACTAGAGCATTTATGCAATTTTGGATTGTAGATTTGGATTCTAGAGGGTCGAATTGAGGGGATGACATGCGTAACACATTTTTTTATATTTTTATCATTCATTTCAAAACACCAAGACTATAGTCTTGGTGTTTTTTCAAGCAAAAAAGGACTTTCTCTCTGATTCTGTTCAAATTTTGTATACAAGCTCTCTAAGGATCTATGCTTTGATAAATAGAGTAAAATCAATTTAAAAAAATTATTCAAGGGATGAAACACCCCTTCGAAATATTAATAGGCGCATATTCTAGAAACTATCAAGTAATTTGGATTGATCTCTTGATATTCTGATTGTATGGACCTTAGTCTATACGAAAATATACTTTTCATCTCTTAAAACGCCCAATTAGAGGGTCAAATATAGCAATAAATATGATATGGAATTTGCCTAAAAATGACATTTAAAATGCGAATTATGCAAGAACTAGAGCATTTATGTAATTTTGGATTGTAGATTTGGATTCTAGAGGGTCGAATTGAGGGGATGACATGCGTAACACATTTTTTTATATTTTTATCATTCATTTCAAAACACCAAGACTATAGTCTTGGTGTTTTTTCAAGCAAAAAAGGACTTTCTCTCTGATTCTGTTCAAATTTTGTATACAAGCTCTCTAAGGATCTATGCTTTGATAAATAGAGTAAAATCAATTTAAAAAAATTATTCAAGGGATGAAACACCCCTTCGAAATATTAATAGGCGCATATTCTAGAAACTATCAAGTAATTTGGATTGATCTCTTGATATTCTGATTGTATGGACCTTAGTCTATACGAAAATATACTTTTCATCTCTTAAAACGCCCAATTAGAGGGTCAAATATAGCAATAAATATGATATGGAATTTGCCTAAAAATGACATTTAAAATGCGAATTATGCAAGAACTAGAGCATTTATGCAATTTTGGATTGTAGATTTGGATTCTAGAGGGTCGAATTGAGGGGATGACATGCGTAACACATTTTTTTATATTTTTATCATTCATTTCAAAACACCAAGACTATTATAGTCTTGGTGTTTTTTCAAGCAAAAAAGGACTTTCTCTCTGATTCTGTTCAAATTTTGTATACAAGCTCTCTAAGGATCTATGCTTTGATAAATAGAGTAAAATCAATTTAAAAAAATTATTCAAGGGATGAAACATCCCTTCGAATTATTAATAGGCGCATATTCTAGAAACTATCAAGTAATTTGGATTGATCTCTTGATATTCTGATTGTATGGACCTTAGTCTATACGAAAATATACTTTTCATCTCTTAAAACGCCCAATTAGAGGGTCAAATATAGCAATAAATATGATATGGAATTTGCCTAAAAATGACATTTAAAATGCGAATTATGCAAGAACTAGAGCATTTATGCAATTTTGGATTGTAGATTTGGATTCTAGAGGGTCGAATTGAGGGGATGACATGCGTAACACATTTTTTTATATTTTTATCATTCATTTCAAAACACCAAGACTATAAGTCTTGGTGTTTTTTCAAGCAAAAAAGGACTTTCTCTCTGATTCTGTTCAAATTTTGTATACAAGCTCTCTAAGGATCTATGATTTGATAAAAAGAGTAAAATCAATTTAAAAAAATTATTCAAGGGATGAAACACCCCTTCGAATTATTAATAGGCGCATATTCTAGAAACTATCAAGTAATTTGGATTGATCTCTTGATATTCTGATTGTATGGACCTTAGTCTATACGAAAATATACTTTTCATCTCTTAAAACGCCCAATTAGAGGGTCAAATATAGCAATAAATATGATATGGAATTTGCCTAAAAATGACATTTAAAATGCGAATTATGCAAGAACTAGAGCATTTATGCAATTTTGGATTGTGGATTTGGATTCTAGAGGGTCGAATTGAGGGGATGACATGCGTAACACATTTTTTTATATTTTTATCATTCATTTCAAAACACCAAGACTATAGTCTTGGTGTTTTTTCAAACAAAAAAGGACTTTCTCTCTGATTCTGTTCAAATTTTGTATACAAGCTCTCTAAGGATCTATGCTTTGATAAATAGAGTAAAATCAATTTAAAAAAATTATTCAAGGGATGAAACACCCCTTCGAAATATTAATAGGCGCATATTCTAGAAACTATCAAGTAATTTGGATTGATCTCTTGATATTCTGATTGTATGGACCTTAGTCTATACGAAAATATACTTTTCATCTCTTAAAACGCCCAATTAGAGGGTCAAATATAGCAATAAATATGATATGGAATTTGCCTAAAAATGACATTTAAAATGCGAATTATGCAAGAACTAGAGCATTTATGCAATTTTGGATTGTAGATTTGGATTCTAGAGGGTCGAATTGAGGGGATGACATGCGTAACACATTTTTTTATATTTTTATCATTCATTTCAAAACACCAAGACTATAGTCTTGGTGTTTTTTCAAGCAAAAAAGGACTTTCTCTCTGATTCTGTTCAAATTTTGTATACAAGCTCTCTAAGGATCTATGCTTTGATAAATAGAGTAAAATCAATTCAAAAAAATTATTCAAGGGATGAAACACCCCTTCGAAATATTAATAGGCGCATATTCTAGAAACTATCAAGTAATTTGGATTGATCTCTTGATATTCTGATTGTATGGACCTTAGTCTATACGAAAATATACTTTTCATCTCTTAAAACGCCCAATTAGAGGGTCAAATATAGCAATAAATATGATATGGAATTTGCCTAAAAATGACATTTAAAATGCGAATTATGCAAGAACTAGAGCATTTATGCAATTTTGGATTGTAGATTTGGATTCTAGAGGGTCGAATTGAGGGGATGACATGCGTAACACATTTTTTTATATTTTTATCATTCATTTCAAAACACCAAGACTATAGTCTTGGTGTTTTTTCGAGCAAAAAAGGACTTTCTCTCTGATTCTGTTCAAATTTTGTATACAAGCTCTCTAAGGATCTATGATTTGATAAAAAGAGTAAAATCAATTTAAAAAAATTATTCAAGGGATGAAACACCCCTTCGAATTATTAATAGGCGCATATTCTAGAAACTATCAAGTAATTTGGATTGATCTCTTGATATTCTGATTGTATGGACCTTAGTCTATACGAAAATATACTTTTCATCTCTTAAAACGCCCAATTAGAGGGTCAAATATAGCAATAAATATGATATGGAATTTGCCTAAAAATGACATTTAAAATGCGAATTATGCAAGAACTAGAGCATTTATGCAATTTTGGATTGTGGATTTGGATTCTAGAGGGTCGAATTGAGGGGATGACATGCGTAACACATTTTTTTATATTTTTATCATTCATTTCAAAACACCAAGACTATAGTCTTGGTGTTTTTTCAAACAAAAAAGGACTTTCTCTCTGATTCTGTTCAAATTTTGTATACAAGCTCTCTAAGGATCTATGCTTTGATAAATAGAGTAAAATCAATTTAAAAAAATTATTCAAGGGATGAAACACCCCTTCGAAATATTAATAGGCGCATATTCTAGAAACTATCAAGTAATTTGGATTGATCTCTTGATATTCTGATTGTATGGACCTTAGTCTATACGAAAATATACTTTTCATCTCTTAAAACGCCCAATTAGAGGGTCAAATATAGCAATAAATATGATATGGAATTTGCCTAAAAATGACATTTAAAATGCGAATTATGCAAGAACTAGAGCATTTATGCAATTTTGGATTGTAGATTTGGATTCTAGAGGGTCGAATTGAGGGGATGACATGCGTGACACATTTTTTTATATTTTTATCATTCATTTCAAAACACCAAGACTATAGTCTTGGTGTTTTTTCAAGCAAAAAAGGACTTTTTCTCTGATTCTGTTCAAATTTTGTATACAAGCTCTCTAAGGATCTATGCTTTGATAAATAGAGTAAAATCAATTTAAAAAAATTATTCAAGGGATGAAACACCCCTTCGAATTATTAATAGGCGCATATTCTAGAAACTATCAAGTAATTTGGATTGATCTCTTGATATTCTGATTGTATGGACCTTAGTCTATACGAAAATATACTTTTCATCTCTTAAAACGCCCAATTAGAGGGTCAAATATAGCAATAAATATGATATGGAATTTGCCTAAAAATGACATTTAAAATGCGAATTATGCAAGAACTAGAGCATTTATGCAATTTTGGATTGTAGATTTGGACTCTAGAGGGTCGAATTGAGGGGATGACATGCGTAACACATTTTTTTATATTTTTATCATTCATTTCAAAACACCAAGACTATAGTCTTGGTGTTTTTTCAAGCAAAAAAGGACTTTCTCTCTGATTCTGTTCAAATTTTGTATACAAGCTCTCTAAGGATCTATGCTTTGATAAATAGAGTAAAATCAATTTAAAAAAATTATTCAAGGGATGAAACACCCCTTCGAATTATTAATAGGCGCATATTCTAGAAACTATCAAGTAATTTGGATTGATCTCTTGATATTCTGATTGTATGGACCTTAGTCTATACGAAAATATACTTTTCATCTCTTAAAACGCCCAATTAGAGGGTCAAATATAGCAATAAATATGATATGGAATTTGCCTAAAAATGACATTTAAAATGCGAATTATGCAAGAACTAGAGCATTTATGCAATTTTGGATTGTGGATTTGGATTCTAGAGGGTCGAATTGAGGGGATGACATGCGTAACACATTCTTTTATATTTTTATCATTCATTTCAAAACACCAAGACTATAGTCTTGGTGTTTTTTCAAACAAAAAAGGACTTTCTCTCTGATTCTGTTCAAATTTTGTATACAAGCTCTCTAAGGATCTATGCTTTGATAAATAGAGTAAAATCAATTTAAAAAAATTATTCAAGGGATGAAACACCCCTTCGAAATATTAATAGGCGCATATTCTAGAAACTATCAAGTAATTTGGATTGATCTCTTGATATTCTGATTGTATGGACCTTAGTCTATACGAAAATATACTTTTCATCTCTTAAAACGCCCAATTAGAGGGTCAAATATAGCAATAAATATGATATGGAATTTGCCTAAAAATGACATTTAAAATGCGAATTATGCAAGAACTAGAGCATTTATGCAATTTTGGATTGTAGATTTGGATTCTAGAGGGTCGAATTGAGGGGATGACATGCGTAACACATTTTTTTATATTTTTATCATTCATTTCAAAACACCAAGACTATAGTCTTGGTGTTTTTTCAAGCAAAAAAGGACTTTCTCTCTGATTCTGTTCAAATTTTGTATACAAGCTCTCTAAGGATCTATGCTTTGATAAATAGAGTAAAATCAATTTAAAAAAATTATTCAAGGGATGAAACACCCCTTCGAAATATCAATAGGCGCATATTCTAGAAACTATCAAGTAATTTGGATTGATCTCTTGATATTCTGATTGTATGGACCTTAGTCTATACGAAAATATACTTTTCATCTCTTAAAACGCCCAATTAGAGGGTCAAATATAGCAATAAATATGATATGGAATTTGCCTAAAAATGACATTTAAAATGCGAATTATGCAAGAACTAGAGCATTTATGCAATTTTGGATTGTAGATTTGGATTCTAGAGGGTCGAATTGAGGGGATGACATGCGTAACACATTTTTTTATATTTTTATCATTCATTTCAAAACACCAAGACTATAGTCTTGGTGTTTTTTCAAGCAAAAAAGGACTTTCTCTCTGATTCTGTTCAAATTTTGTATACAAGCTCTCTAAGGATCTATGATTTGATAAAAAGAGTAAAATCAATTTAAAAAAATTATTCAAGGGATGAAACACCCCTTCGAATTATTAATAGGCGCATATTCTAGAAACTATCAAGTAATTTGGATTGATCTCTTGATATTCTGATTGTATGGACCTTAGTCTATACGAAAATATACTTTTCATCTCTTAAAACGCCCAATTAGAGGGTCAAATATAGCAATAAATATGATATGGAATTTGCCTAAAAATGACATTTAAAATGCGAATTATGCAAGAACTAGAGCATTTATGCAATTTTGGATTGTGGATTTGGATTCTAGAGGGTCGAATTGAGGGGATGACATGCGTAACACATTTTTTTATATTTTTATCATTCATTTCAAAACACCAAGACTATAGTCTTGGTGTTTTTTCAAACAAAAAAGGACTTTCTCTCTGATTCTGTTCAAATTTTGTATACAAGCTCTCTAAGGATCTATGCTTTGATAAATAGAGTAAAATCAATTTAAAAAAATTATTCAAGGGATGAAACACCCCTTCGAAATATTAATAGGCGCATATTCTAGAAACTATCAAGTAATTTGGATTGATCTCTTGATATTCTGATTGTATGGACCTTAGTCTATACGAAAATATACTTTTCATCTCTTAAAACGCCCAATTAGAGGGTCAAATATAGCAATAAATATGATATGGAATTTGCCTAAAAATGACATTTAAAATGCGAATTATGCAAGAACTAGAGCATTTATGCAATTTTGGATTGTAGATTTGGATTCTAGAGGGTCGAATTGAGGGGATGACATGCGTGACACATTTTTTTATATTTTTATCATTCATTTCAAAACACCAAGACTATAGTCTTGGTGTTTTTTCAAGCAAAAAAGGACTTTCTCTCTGATTCTGTTCAAATTTTGTATACAAGCTCTCTAAGGATCTATGCTTTGATAAATAGAGTAAAATCAATTTAAAAAAATTATTCAAGGGATGAAACACCCCTTCGAATTATTAATAGGCGCATATTCTAGAAACTATCAAGTAATTTGGATTGATCTCTTGATATTCTGATTGTATGGACCTTAGTCTATACGAAAATATACTTTTCATTCCTTAAAACGCCCAATTAGAGGGTCAAATATAGCAATAAATATGATATGGAATTTGCCTAAAAATGACATTTAAAATGCGAATTATGCAAGAACTAGAGCATTTATGCAATTTTGGATTGTGGATTTGGATTCTAGAGGGTCGAATTGAGGGGATGACATGCGTAACACATTTTTTTATATTTTTATCATTCATTTCAAAACACCAAGACTATAGTCTTGGTGTTTTTTCAAGCAAAAAAGGACTTTCTCTCTGATTCTGTTCAAATTTTGTATACAAGCTCTCTGAGGATCTATGCTTTGATAAATAGAGTAAAATCAATTTAAAAAAATTATTCAAGGGATGAAACACCCCTTCGAAATATTAATAGACGCATATTCTAGAAACTATCAAGTAGTTTGGATTGATCTCTTGATATTCTGATTGTATGGACCTTAGTCTATACGAAAATATACTTTTCATCTCTTAAAACGCCCAATTAGAGGGTCAAATATAGCAATAAATATGATATGGAATTTGCCTAAAAATGACATTTAAAATGCGAATTATGCAAGAACTAGAGCATTTATGCAATTTTGGATTGTGGATTTGGATTCTAGAGGGTCGAATTGAGGGGATGACATGCGTAACACATTTTTTTATATTGTTATCATTCATTTCAAAACACCAAGACTATAGTCTTGGTGTTTTTTCAAGCAAAAAAGGACTTTCTCTCTGATTCTGTTCAAATTTTGTATACAAGCTCTCTAAGGATCTATGCTTTGATAAATAGAGTAAAATCAATTTAAAAAAATTATTCAAGGGATGAAACACCCCTTCGAAATATTAATAGGCGCATATTCTAGAAACTATCAAGTAATTTGGATTGATCTCTTGATATTCTGATTGTATGGACCTTAGTCTATACGAAAATATACTTTTCATCTCTTAAAACGCCCAATTAGAGGCTCAAATATAGCAATAAATATGATATGGAATTTGCCTAAAAATGACATTTAAAATGCGAATTATGCAAGAACTAGAGCATTTATGCAATTTTGGATTGTAGATTTGGATTCTAGAGGGTCGAATTGAGGGGATGACATGCGTAACACATTTTTTTATATTTTTATCATTCATTTCAAAACACCAAGACTATAGTCTTGGTGTTTTTTCAAGCAAAAAAGGACTTTCTCTCTGATTCTGTTCAAATTTTGTATACAAGCTCTCTAAGGATCTATGCTTTGATAAATAGAGTAAAATCAATTTAAAAAAATTATTCAAGGGATGAAACACCCCTTCGAAATATTAATTTGCGCATATTCTAGAAACTATCAAGTAATTTGGATTGATCTCTTGATATTCTGATTGTATGGACCTTAGTCTATACGAAAATATACTTTTCATCTCTTAAAACGCCCAATTAGAGGCTCAAATATAGCAATAAATATGATATGGAATTTGCCTAAAAATGACATTTAAAATGCGAATTATGCAAGAACTAGAGCATTTATGCAATTTTGGATTGTAGATTTGGATTCTAGAGGGTCGAATTGAGGGGATGACATGCGTAACACATTTTTTTATATTTTTATCATTCATTTCAAAACACCAAGACTATAGTCTTGGTGTTTTTTCAAGCAAAAAAGGACTTTCTCTCTGATTCTGTTCAAATTTTGTATACAAGCTCTCTAAGGATCTATGCTTTGATAAATAGAGTAAAATCAATTTAAAAAAATTATTCAAGGGATGAAACACCCCTTCGAAATATTAATAGGCGCATATTCTAGAAACTATCAAGTAATTTGGATTGATCTCTTGATATTCTGATTGTATGGACCTTAGTCTATACGAAAATATACTTTTCATCTCTTAAAACGCCCAATTAGAGGGTCAAATATAGCAATAAATATGATATGGAATTTGCCTAAAAATGACATTTAAAATGCGAATTATGCAAGAACTAGAGCATTTATGCAATTTTGGATTGTAGATTTGGATTCTAGAGGGTCGAATTGAGGGGATGACATGCGTAACACATTTTTTTATATTTTTATCATTCATTTCAAAACACCAAGACTATAGTCTTGGTGTTTTTTCAAGCAAAAAAGGACTTTCTCTCTGATTCTGTTCAAATTTGGTATACAAGCTCTCTAAGGATCTATGCTTTGATAAATGGAGTAAAATCAATTTAAAAAAATTATTCAAGGGATGAAACACCCCTTCGAATTATTAATAGGCGCATATTCTAGAAACTATCAAGTAATTTGGATTGATCTCTTGATATTCTGATTGTATGGACCTTAGTCTATACGAAAATATACTTTTCATCTCTTAAAACGCCCAATTAGAGGGTCAAATATAGCAATAAATATGATATGGAATTTGCCTAAAAATGACATTTAAAATGCGAATTATGCAAGAACTAGAGCATTTATGCAATTTTGGATTGTGGATTTGGATTCTAGAGGGTCGAATTGAGGGGATGACATGCGTAACACATTTTTTTATATTTTTATCATTCATTTCAAAACACCAAGACTATAGTCTTGGTGTTTTTTCAAGCAAAAAAGGACTTTCCCTCTGATTCTGTTCAAATTCTGTATACAAGCTCTCTGAGGATCTATGCTTTGATAAATAGAGTAAAATCAATTTAAAAAAATTATTCAAGGGATGAAACACCCCTTCGAAATATTAATAGACGCATATTCTAGAAACTATCAAGTAGTTTGGATTGATCTCTTGATATTCTGATTGTATGGACCTTAGTCTATACGAAAATATACTTTTCATCTCTTAAAACGCCCAATTAGAGGGTCAAATATAGCAATAAATATGATATGGAATTTGCCTAAAAATGACATTTAAAATGCGAATTATGCAAGAACTAGAGCATTTATGCAATTTTGGATTGTAGATTTGGATTCTAGAGGGTCGAATTGAGGGGATGACATGCGTAACACATTTTTTTATATTTTTATCATTCATTTCAAAACACCAAGACTATAGTCTTGGTGTTTTTTCAAGCAAAAAAACCAAGACTATAGTCTTGGTGTTTTTTCAAGCAAAAAAGGACTTTCTCTCTGATTCTGTTCAAATTTTGTATACAAGCTCTCTAAGGATCTATGCTTTGATAAATAGAGTAAAATCAATTTAAAAAAATTATTCAAGGGATGAAACACCCCTTCGAAATATTAATAGGCGCATATTCTAGAAACTATCAAGTAATTTGGATTGATCTCTTGATATTCTGATTGTATGGACCTTAGTCTATACGAAAATATACTTTTCATCTCTTAAAACGCCCAATTAGAGGGTCAAATATAGCAATAAATATGATATGGAATTTGCCTAAAAATGACATTTAAAATGCGAATTATGCAAGAACTAGAGCATTTATGCAATTTTGGATTGTAGATTTGGATTCTAGAGGGTCGAATTGAGGGGATGACATGCGTAACACATTTTTTTATATTTTTATCATTCATTTCAAAACACCAAGACTATAGTCTTGGTGTTTTTTCAAGCAAAAAAGGACTTTCTCTCTGATTCTGTTCAAATTTTGTATACAAGCTCTCTAAGGATCTATGCTTTGATAAATAGAGTAAAATCAATTTAAAAAAATTATTCAAGGGATGAAACACCCCTTCGAAATATTAATAGGCGCATATTCTAGAAACTATCAAGTAATTTGGATTGATCTCTTGATATTCTGATTGTATGGACCTTAGTCTATACGAAAATATACTTTTCATCTCTTAAAACGCCCAATTAGAGGGTCAAATATAGCAATAAATATGATATGGAATTTGCCTAAAAATGACATTTAAAATGCGAATTATGCAAGAACTAGAGCATTTATGCAATTTTGGATTGTAGATTTGGATTCTAGAGGGTCGAATTGAGGGGATGACATGCGTAACACATTTTTTTATATTTTTATCATTCATTTCAAAACACCAAGACTATAGTCTTGGTGTTTTTTCAAGCAAAAAAGTACTTTCTCTCTGATTCTGTTCAAATTTTGTATACAAGCTCTCTAAAGATCTATGCTTTGATAAATAGAGTAAAATCAATTTAAAAAAATTATTCAAGGGATGAAACACCCCTTCGAAATATTAATAGGCGCATATTCTAGAAACTATCAAGTAATTTGGATTGATCTCTTGATATTCTGATTGTATGGACCTTAGTCTATACGAAAATATACTTTTCATCTCTTAAAACGCCCAATTAGAGGGTCAAATATAGCAATAAATATGATATGGAATTTGCCTAAAAATGACATTTAAAATGCGAATTATGCAAGAACTAGAGCATTTATGCAATTTTGGATTGTAGATTTGGATTCTAGAGGGTCGAATTGAGAGGATGACATGCGTAACACATTTTTTTATATTTTTATCATTCATTTCAAAACACCAAGACTATAGTCTTGGTGTTTTTTCAAGCAAAAAAGGACTTTCTCTCTGATTCTGTTCAAATTTTGTATACAAGCTCTCTAAGGATCTATGCTTTGATAAATAGAGTAAAATATATTTAAAAAAATTATTCAAGGGATGAAACACCCCTTCGAAATATTAATAGGCGCATATTCTAGAAACTATCAAGTAATTTGGATTGATCTCTTGATATTCTGATTGTATGGACCTTAGTCTATACGAAAATATACTTTTCATCTCTTAAAACGCCCAATTAGAGGGTCAAATATAGCAATAAATATGATATGGAATTTGCCTAAAAATGACATTTAAAATGCGAATTATGCAAGAACTAGAGCATTTATGCAATTTTGGATTGTAGATTTGGATTCTAGAGGGTCGAATTGAGGGGATGACATGCGTAACACATTTTTTTATATTTTTATCATTCATTTCAAAACACCAAGACTATAGTCTTGGTGTTTTTTCAAGCAAAAAAGGACTTTCTCTCTGATTCTGTTCAAATTTTGTATACAAGCTCTCTAAGGATCTATGCTTTGATAAATAGAGTAAAATCAATTTAAAAAAATTATTCAAGGGATGAAACACCCCTTCGAAATATTAATAGGCGCATATTCTAGAAACTATCAAGTAATTTGGATTGATCTCTTGATATTCTGATTGTATGGACCTTAGTCTATACGAAAATATACTTTTCATCTCTTAAAACGCCCAATTAGAGGGTCAAATATAGCAATAAATATGATATGGAATTTGCCTAAAAATGACATTTAAAATGCGAATTATGCAAGAACTAGAGCATTTATGCAATTTTGGATTGTAGATTTGGATTCTAGAGGGTCGAATTGAGGGGATGACATGCGTAACACATTTTTTTATATTTTTATCATTCATTTCAAAACACCAAGACTATAGTCTTGGTGTTTTTTCAAGCAAAAAAGGACTTTCTCTCTGATTCTGTTCAAATTTTGTATACAAGCTCTCTAAGGATCTATGCTTTGATAAATAGAGTAAAATCAATTTAAAAAAATTATTCAAGGGATGAAACACCCCTTCGAAATATTAATAGGCGCATATTCTAGAAACTATCAAGTAATTTGGATTGATCTCTTGATATTCTGATTGTATGGACCTTAGTCTATACGAAAATATACTTTTCATCTCTTAAAACGCCCAATTAGAGGGTCAAATATAGCAATAAATATGATATGGAATTTGCCTAAAAATGACATTTAAAATGCGAATTATGCAAGAACTAGAGCATTTATGCAATTTTGGATTGTAGATTTGGATTCTAGAGGGTCGAATTGAGGGGATGACATGCGTAACACATTTTTTTATATTTTTATCATTCATTTCAAAACACCAAGACTATAGTCTTGGTGTTTTTTCAAGCAAAAAAGTACTTTCTCTCTGATTCTGTTCAAATTTTGTATACAAGCTCTCTAAGGATCTATGCTTTGATAAATAGAGTAAAATCAATTTAAAAAAATTATTCAAGGGATGAAACACCCCTTCGAAATATTAATAGGCGCATATTCTAGAAACTATCAAGTAATTTGGATTGATCTCTTGATATTCTGATTGTATGGACCTTAGTCTATACGAAAATATACTTTTCATCTCTTAAAACGCCCAATTAGAGGGTCAAATATAGCAATAAATATGATATGGAATTTGCCTAAAAATGACATTTAAAATGCGAATTATGCAAGAACTAGAGCATTTATGCAATTTTGGATTGTAGATTTGGATTCTAGAGGGTCGAATTGAGGGGATGACATGCGTAACACATTTTTTTATATTTTTATCATTCATTTCAAAACACCAAGACTATAGTCTTGGTGTTGTTTCAAGCAAAAAAGGACTTTCTCTCTGATTCTGTTCAAATTTTGTATACAAGCTCTCTAAGGATCTATGCTTTGATAAATAGAGTAAAATCAATTTAAAAAAATTATTCAAGGGATGAAACACCCCTTCGAAATATTAATAGGCGCATATTCTAGAAACTATCAAGTAATTTGGATTGATCTCTTGATATTCTGATTGTATGGACCTTAGTCTATACGAAAATATACTTTTCATCTCTTAAAACGCCCAATTAGAGGGTCAAATATAGCAATAAATATGATATGGAATTTGCCTAAAAATGACATTTAAAATGCGAATTATGCAAGAACTAGAGCATTTATGCAATTTTGGATTGTAGATTTGGATTCTAGAGGGTCGAATTGAGGGGATGACATGCGTAACACATTTTTTTATATTTTTATCATTCATTTCAAAACACCAAGACTATATAGTCTTGGTGTTTTTTCAAGCAAAAAAGGACTTTCTCTCTGACTCTGTTCAAATTTTGTATACAAGCTCTCTAAGGATCTATGCTTTGATAAATAGAGTAAAATCAATTTAAAAAAATTATTCAAGGGATGAAACACCCCTTCGAAATATTAATAGGCGCATATTCTAGAAACTATCAAGTAATTTGGATTGATCTCTTGATATTCTGATTGTATGGACCTTAGTCTATACGAAAATATACTTTTCATCTCTTAAAACGCCCAATTAGAGGGTCAAATATAGCAATAAATATGATATGGAATTTGCCTAAAAATGACATTTAAAATGCGAATTATGCAAGAACTAGAGCATTTATGCAATTTTGGATTGTAGATTTGGATTCTAGAGGGTCGAATTGAGGGGATGACATGCGTAACACATTTTTTTATATTTTTATCATTCATTTCAAAACACCAAGACTATAGTCTTGGTGTTTTTTCAAGCAAAAAAGGACTTTCTCTCTGATTCTGTTCAAATTTTGTATACAAGCTCTCTAAGGATCTATGCTTTGATAAATAGAGTAAAATCAATTCAAAAAAATTATTCAAGGGATGAAACACCCCTTCGAAATATTAATAGGCGCATATTCTAGAAACTATCAAGTAATTTGGATTGATCTCTTGATATTCTGATTGTATGGACCTTAGTCTATACGAAAATATACTTTTCATCTCTTAAAACGCCCAATTAGAGGGTCAAATATAGCAATAAATATGATATGGAATTTGCCTAAAAATGACATTTAAAATGCGAATTATGCAAGAACTAGAGCATTTATGCAATTTTGGATTGTAGATTTGGATTCTAGAGGGTCGAATTGAGGGGATGACATGCGTAACACATTTTTTTATATTTTTATCATTCATTTCAAAACACCAAGACTATAGTCTTGGTGTTTTTTCAAGCAAAAAAGGACTTTCTCTCTGATTCTGTTCAAATTTTGTATACAAGCTCTCTAAGGATCTATGCTTTGATAAATAGAGTAAAATCAATTTAAAAAAATTATTCAAGGGATGAAACACCCCTTCGAAATATTAATAGGCGCATATTCTAGAAACTATCAAGTAATTTGGATTGATCTCTTGATATTCTGATTGTATGGACCTTAGTCTATACGAAAATATACTTTTCATCTCTTAAAACGCCCAATTAGAGGGTCAAATATAGCAATAAATATGATATGGAATTTGCCTAAAAATGACATTTAAAATGCGAATTATGCAAGAACTAGAGCATTTATGCAATTTTGGATTGTAGATTTGGATTCTAGAGGGTCGAATTGAGGGGATGACATGCGTAACACATTTTTTTATATTTTTATCATTCATTTCAAAACACCAAGACTATAGTCTTGGTGTTTTTTCAAGCAAAAAAGGACTTTCTCTCTGATTCTGTTCAAATTTTGTATACAAGCTCTCTAAGGATCTATGCTTTGATAAATAGAGTAAAATCAATTTAAAAAAATTATTCAAGGGATGAAACACCCCTTCGAAATATTAATAGGCGCATATTCTAGAAACTATCAAGTAATTTGGATTGATCTCTTGATATTCTGATTGTATGGACCTTAGTCTATACGAAAATATACTTTTCATCTCTTAAAACGCCCAATTAGAGGGTCAAATATAGCAATAAATATGATATGGAATTTGCCTAAAAATGACATTTAAAATGCGAATTATGCAAGAACTAGAGCATTAATGCAATTTTGGATTGTAGATTTGGATTCTAGAGGGTCGAATTGAGGGGATGACATGCGTAACACATTTTTTTATATTTTTATCATTCATTTCAAAACACCAAGACTATAGTCTTGGTGTTTTTTCAAGCAAAAAAGGACTTTCTCTCTGATTCTGTTCAAATTTTGTATACAAGCTCTCTAAGGATCTATGCTTTGATAAATAGAGTAAAATCAATTTAAAAAAATTATTCAAGGGATGAAACACCCCTTCGAAATATTAATAGGCGCATATTCTAGAAACTATCAAGTAATTTGGATTGATCTCTTGATATTCTGATTGTATGGACCTTAGTCTATACGAAAATATACTTTTCATCTCTTAGAACGCCCAATTAGAGGGTCAAATATAGCAATAAATATGATATGGAATTTGCCTAAAAATGACATTTAAAATGCGAATTATGCAAGAACTAGAGCATTTATGCAATTTTGGATTGTAGATTTGGATTCTAGAGGGTTGAATTGAGGGGATGACATGCGTAACACATTTTTTTATATTTTTATCATTCATTTCAAAACACCAAGACTATAGTCTTGGTGTTTTTTCAAGCAAAAAAGGACTTTCTCTCTGATTCTGTTCAAATTTTGTATACAAGCTCTCTAAGGATCTATGCTTTGATAAATAGAGTAAAATCAATTTAAAAAAATTATTCAAGGGATGAAACACCCCTTCGAAATATTAATAGGCGCATATTCTAGAAACTATCAAGTAATTTGGATTGATCTCTTGATATTCTGATTGTATGGACCTTAGTCTATACGAAAATATACTTTTCATCTCTTAAAACGCCCAATTAGAGGGTCAAATATAGCAATAAATATGATATGGAATTTGCCTAAAAATGACATTTAAAATGCGAATTATGCAAGAACTAGAGCATTTATGCAATTTTGGATTGTAGATTTGGATTCTAGAGGGTCGAATTGAGGGGATGACATGCGTAACACATTTTTTTATATTTTTATCATTCATTTCAAAACACCAAGACTATAGTCTTGGTGTTTTTTTAAGCAAAAAAGGACTTTCTCTCTGATTCTGTTCAAATTTTGTATACAAGCTCTCTAAGGATCTATGCTTTGATAAATAGAGTAAAATCAATTTAAAAAAATTATTCAAGGGATGAAACACCCCTTCGAAATATTAATAGGCGCATATTCTAGAAACTATCAAGTAATTTGGATTGATCTCTTGATATTCTGATTGTATGGACCTTAGTCTATACGAAAATATACTTTTCATCTCTTAAAACGCCCAATTAGAGGGTCAAATATAGCAATAAATATGATATGGAATTTGCCTAAAAATGACATTTAAAATGCGAATTATGCAAGAACTAGAGCATTTATGCAATTTTGGATTGTAGATTTGGATTCTAGAGGGTCGAATTGAGGGGATGACATGCGTAACACATTTTTTTATATTTTTATCATTCATTTCAAAACACCAAGACTATAGTCTTGGTGTTTTTTCAAGCAAAAAAGGACTTTCTCTCTGATTCTGTTCAAATTTTGTATACAAGCTCTCTAAGGATCTATGCTTTGATAAATAGAGTAAAATCAATTTAAAAAAATTATTCAAGGGATGAAACACCCCTTCGAAATATTAATAGGCGCATATTCTAGAAACTATCAAGTAATTTGGATTGATCTCTTGATATTCTGATTGTATGGACCTTAGTCTATACGAAAATATACTTTTCATCTCTTAAAACGCCCAATTAGAGGGTCAAATATAGCAATAAATATGATATGGAATTTGCCTAAAAATGACATTTAAAATGCGAATTATGCAAGAACTAGAGCATTTATGCAATTTTGGATTGTAGATTTGGATTCTAGAGGGTCGAATTGAGGGGATGACATGCGTAACACATTTTTTTATATTTTTATCATTCATTTCAAAACACCAAGACTATAGTCTTGGTGTTTTTTCAAGCAAAAAAGGACTTTCTCTCTGATTCTGTTCAAATTTTGTATACAAGCTCTCTAAGGATCTATGCTTTGATAAATAGAGTAAAATCAATTTAAAAAAATTATTCAAGGGATGAAACACCCCTTCGAATTATTAATAGGCGCATATTCTAGAAACTATCAAGTAATTTGGATTGATCTCTTGATATTCTGATTGTATGGACCTTAGTCTATACGAAAATATACTTTTCATCTCTTAAAACGCCCAATTAGAGGGTCAAATATAGCAATAAATATGATATGGAATTTGCCTAAAAATGACATTTAAAATGCGAATTATGCAAGAACTAGAGCATTTATGCAATTTTGGATTGTAGATTTGGATTCTAGAGGGTCGAATTGAGGGGATGACATGCGTAACACATTTTTTTATATTTTTATCATTCATTTCAAAACACCAAGACTATAGTCTTGGTGTTTTTTCAAGCAAAAAAGGACTTTCTCTCTGATTCTGTTCAAATTTTGTATACAAGCTCTCTAAGGATCTATGCTTTGATAAATAGAGTAAAATCAATTTAAAAAAATTATTCAAGGGATGAAACACCCCTTCGAAATATTAATAGGCGCATATTCTAGAAACTATCAAGTAATTTGGATTGATCTCTTGATATTCTGATTGTATGGACCTTAGTCTATACGAAAATATACTTTTCATCTCTTAAAACGCCCAATTAGAGGGTCAAATATAGCAATAAATATGATATGGAATTTGCCTAAAAATGACATTTAAAATGCGAATTATGCAAGAACTAGAGCATTTATGCAATTTTGGATTGTAGATTTGGATTCTAGAGGGTCGAATTGAGGGGATGACATGCGTAACACATTTTTTTATATTTTTATCATTCATTTCAAAACACCAAGACTATAGTCTTGGTGTTTTTTCAAGCAAAAAAGGACTTTCTCTCTGATTCTGTTCAAATTTTGTATACAAGCTCTCTAAGGATCTATGCTTTGATAAATAGAGTAAAATCAATTTAAAAAAATTATTCAAGGGATGAAACACCCCTTCGAAATATTAATAGGCGCATATTCTAGAAACTATCAAGTAATTTGGATTGATCTCTTGATATTCTGATTGTATGGACCTTAGTCTATACGAAAATATACTTTTCATCTCTTAAAACGCCCAATTAGAGGGTCAAATATAGCAATAAATATGATATGGAATTTGCCTAAAAATGACATTTAAAATGCGAATTATGCAAGAACTAGAGCATTTATGCAATTTTGGATTGTAGATTTGGATTCTAGAGGGTCGAATTGAGGGGATGACATGCGTAACACATTTTTTTATATTTTTATCATTCATTTCAAAACACCAAGACTATAGTCTTGGTGTTTTTTCAAGCAAAAAAGGACTTTCTCTCTGATTCTGTTCAAATTTTGTATACAAGCTCTCTAAGGATCTATGCTTTGATAAATAGAGTAAAATCAATTTAAAAAAATTATTCAAGGGATGAAACACCCCTTCGAAATATTAATAGGCGCATATTCTAGAAACTATCAAGTAATTTGGATTGATCTCTTGATATTCTGATTGTATGGACCTTAGTCTATACGAAAATATACTTTTCATCTCTTAAAACGCCCAATTAGAGGGTCAAATATAGCAATAAATATGATATGGAATTTGCCTAAAAATGACATTTAAAATGCGAATTATGCAAGAACTAGAGCATTTATGCAATTTTGGATTGTAGATTTGGATTCTAGAGGGTCGAATTGAGGGGATGACATGCGTAACACATTTTTTTATATTTTTATCATTCATTTCAAAACACCAAGACTATAGTCTTGGTGTTTTTTCAAGCAAAAAAGGACTTTCTCTCTGATTCTGTTCAAATTTTGTATACAAGCTCTCTAAGGATCTATGCTTTGATAAATAGAGTAAAATCAATTTAAAAAAATTATTCAAGGGATGAAACACCCCTTCGAAATATTAATAGGCGCATATTCTAGAAACTATCAAGTAATTTGGATTGATCTCTTGATATTCTGATTGTATGGACCTTAGTCTATACGAAAATATACTTTTCATCTCTTAAAACGCCCAATTAGAGGGTCAAATATAGCAATAAATATGATATGGAATTTGCCTAAAAATGACATTTAAAATGCGAATTATGCAAGAACTAGAGCATTTATGCAATTTTGGATTGTAGATTTGGATTCTAGAGGGTTGAATTGAGGGGATGACATGCGTAACACATTTTTTTATATTTTTATCATTCATTTCAAAACACCAAGACTATAGTCTTGGTGTTTTTTCAAGCAAAAAAGGACTTTCTCTCTGATTCTGTTCAAATTTTGTATACAAGCTCTCTAAGGATCTATGCTTTGATAAATAGAGTAAAATCAATTTAAAAAAATTATTCAAGGGATGAAACACCCCTTCGAAATATTAATAGGCGCATATTCTAGAAACTATCAAGTAATTTGGATTGATCTCTTGATATTCTGATTGTATGGACCTTAGTCTATACGAAAATATACTTTTCATCTCTTAAAACGCCCAATTAGAGGGTCAAATATAGCAATAAATATGATATGGAATTTGCCTAAAAATGACATTTAAAATGCGAATTATGCAAGAACTAGAGCATTTATGCAATTTTGGATTGTAGATTTGGATTCTAGAGGGTCGAATTGAGGGGATGACATGCGTAACACATTTTTTTATATTTTTATCATTCATTTCAAAACACCAAGACTATAGTCTTGGTGTTTTTTCAAGCAAAAAAGGACTTTCTCTCTGATTCTGTTCAAATTTTGTATACAAGCTCTCTAAGGATCTATGCTTTGATAAATAGAGTAAAATCAATTTAAAAAAATTATTCAAGGGATGAAACACCCCTTCGAAATATTAATAGGCGCATATTCTAGAAACTATCAAGTAATTTGGATTGATCTCTTGATATTCTGATTGTATGGACCTTAGTCTATACGAAAATATACTTTTCATCTCTTAAAACGCCCAATTAGAGGGTCAAATATAGCAATAAATATGATATGGAATTTGCCTAAAAATGACATTTAAAATGCGAATTATGCAAGAACTAGAGCATTTATGCAATTTTGGATTGTAGATTTGGATTCTAGAGGGTCGAATTGAGGGGATGACATGCGTAACACATTTTTTTATATTTTTATCATTCATTTCAAAACACCAAGACTATAGTCTTGGTGTTTTTTCAAGCAAAAAAGGACTTTCTCTCTGATTCTGTTCAAATTTTGTATACAAGCTCTCTAAGGATCTATGCTTTGATAAATAGAGTAAAATCAATTTAAAAAAATTATTCAAGGGATGAAACACCCCTTCGAAATATTAATAGGCGCATATTCTAGAAACTATCAAGTAATTTGGATTGATCTCTTGATATTCTGATTGTATGGACCTTAGTCTATACGAAAATATACTTTTCATCTCTTAAAACGCCCAATTAGAGGGTCAAATATAGCAATAAATATGATATGGAATTTGCCTAAAAATGACATTTAAAATGCGAATTATGCAAGAACTAGAGCATTTATGCAATTTTGGATTGTAGATTTGGATTCTAGAGGGTCGAATTGAGGGGATGACATGCGTAACACATTTTTTTATATTTTTATCATTCATTTCAAAACACCAAGACTATAGTCTTGGTGTTTTTTCAAGCAAAAAAGGACTTTCTCTCTGATTCTGTTCAAATTTTGTATACAAGCTCTCTAAGGATCTATGCTTTGATAAATAGAGTAAAATCAATTTAAAAAAATTATTCAAGGGATGAAACACCCCTTCGAAATATTAATAGGCGCATATTCTAGAAACTATCAAGTAATTTGGATTGATCTCTTGATATTCTGATTGTATGGACCTTAGTCTATACGAAAATATACTTTTCATCTCTTAAAACGCCCAATTAGAGGGTCAAATATAGCAATAAATATGATATGGAATTTGCCTAAAAATGACATTTAAAATGCGAATTATGCAAGAACTAGAGCATTTATGCAATTTTGGATTGTAGATTTGGATTCTAGAGGGTCGAATTGAGGGGATGACATGCGTAACACATTTTTTTATATTTTTATCATTCATTTCAAAACACCAAGACTATAGTCTTGGTGTTTTTTCAAGCAAAAAAGGACTTTCTCTCTGATTCTGTTCAAATTTTGTATACAAGCTCTCTAAGGATCTATGCTTTGATAAATAGAGTAAAATCAATTTAAAAAAATTATTCAAGGGATGAAACACCCCTTCGAAATATTAATAGGCGCATATTCTAGAAACTATCAAGTAATTTGGATTGATCTCTTGATATTCTGATTGTATGGACCTTAGTCTATACGAAAATATACTTTTCATCTCTTAAAACGCCCAATTAGAGGGTCAAATATAGCAATAAATATGATATGGAATTTGCCTAAAAATGACATTTAAAATGCGAATTATGCAAGAACTAGAGCATTTATGCAATTTTGGATTGTAGATTTGGATTCTAGAGGGTCGAATTGAGGGGATGACATGCGTAACACATTTTTTTATATTTTTATCATTCATTTCAAAACACCAAGACTATAGTCTTGGTGTTTTTTCAAGCAAAAAAGGACTTTCTCTCTGATTCTGTTCAAATTTTGTATACAAGCTCTCTAAGGATCTATGCTTTGATAAATAGAGTAAAATCAATTTAAAAAAATTATTCAAGGGATGAAACACCCCTTCGAAATATTAATAGGCGCATATTCTAGAAACTATCAAGTAATTTGGATTGATCTCTTGATATTCTGATTGTATGGACCTTAGTCTATACGAAAATATACTTTTCATCTCTTAAAACGCCCAATTAGAGGATCAAATATAGCAATAAATATGATATGGAATTTGCCTAAAAATGACATTTAAAATGCGAATTATGCAAGAACTAGAGCATTTATGCAATTTTGGATTGTAGATTTGGATTCTAGAGGGTCGAATTGAGGGGATGACATGCGTAACACATTTTTTTATATTTTTATCATTCATTTCAAAACACCAAGACTATAGTCTTGGTGTTTTTTCAAGCAAAAAAGGACTTTCTCTCTGATTCTGTTCAAATTTTGTATACAAGCTCTCTAAGGATCTATGCTTTGATAAATAGAGTAAAATCAATTTAAAAATATTATTCAAGGGATGAAACACCCCTTCGAAATATTAATAGGCGCATATTCTAGAAACTATCAAGTAATTTGGATTGATCTCTTGATATTCTGATTGTATGGACCTTAGTCTATACGAAAATATACTTTTCATCTCTTAAAACGCCCAATTAGAGGGTCAAATATAGCAATAAATATGATATGGAATTTGCCTAAAAATGACATTTAAAATGCGAATTATGCAAGAACTAGAGCATTTATGCAATTTTGGATTGTAGATTTGGATTCTAGAGGGTCGAATTGAGGGGATGACATGCGTAACACATTTTTTTATATTTTTATCATTCATTTCAAAACACCAAGACTATAGTCTTGGTGTTTTTTCAAGCAAAAAAGGACTTTCTCTCTGATTCTGTTCAAATTTTGTATACAAGCTCTCTAAGGATCTATGCTTTGATAAATAGAGTAAAATCAATTTAAAAAAATTATTCAAGGGATGAAACACCCCTTCGAAATATTAATAGGCGCATATTCTAGAAACTATCAAGTAATTTGGATTGATCTCTTGATATTCTGATTGTATGGACCTTAGTCTATACGAAAATATACTTTTCATCTCTTAAAACGCCCAATTAGAGGGTCAAATATAGCAATAAATATGATATGGAATTTGCCTAAAAATGACATTTAAAATGCGAATTATGCAAGAACTAGAGCATTTATGCAATTTTGGATTGTAGATTTGGATTCTAGAGGGTCGAATTGAGGGGATGACATGCGTAACACATTTTTTTATATTTTTATCATTCATTTCAAAACACCAAGACTATAGTCTTGGTGTTTTTTCAAGCAAAAAAGGACTTTCTCTCTGATTCTGTTCAAATTTTGTATACAAGCTCTCTAAGGATCTATGCTTTGATAAATAGAGTAAAATCAATTTAAAAAAATTATTCAAGGGATGAAACACCCCTTCGAAATATTAATAGGCGCATATTCTAGAAACTATCAAGTAATTTGGATTGATCTCTTGATATTCTGATTGTATGGACCTTAGTCTATACGAAAATATACTTTTCATCTCTTAAAACGCCCAATTAGAGGGTCAAATATAGCAATAAATATGATATGGAATTTGCCTAAAAATGACATTTAAAATGCGAATTATGCAAGAACTAGAGCATTTATGCAATTTTGGATTGTAGATTTGGATTCTAGAGGGTCGAATTGAGGGGATGACATGCGTAACACATTTTTTTATATTTTTATCATTCATTTCAAAACACCAAGACTATAGTCTTGGTGTTTTTTCAAGCAAAAAAGGACTTTCTCTCTGATTCTGTTCAAATTTTGTATACAAGCTCTCTAAGGATCTATGCTTTGATAAATAGAGTAAAATCAATTTAAAAAAATTATTCAAGGGATGAAACACCCCTTCGAAATATTAATAGGCGCATATTCTAGAAACTATCAAGTAATTTGGATTGATCTCTTGATATTCTGATTGTATGGACCTTAGTCTATACGAAAATATACTTTTCATCTCTTAAAACGCCCAATTAGAGGGTCAAATATAGCAATAAATATGATATGGAATTTGCCTAAAAATGACATTTAAAATGCGAATTATGCAAGAACTAGAGCATTTATGCAATTTTGGATTGTAGATTTGGATTCTAGAGGGTCGAATTGAGGGGATGACATGCGTAACACATTTTTTTATATTTTTATCATTCATTTCAAAACACCAAGACTATAGTCTTGGTGTTTTTTCAAGCAAAAAAGGACTTTCTCTCTGATTCTGTTCAAATTTTGTATACAAGCTCTCTAAGGATCTATGCTTTGATAAATAGAGTAAAATCAATTTAAAAAAATTATTCAAGGGATGAAACACCCCTTCGAAATATTAATAGGCGCATATTCTAGAAACTATCAAGTAATTTGGATTGATCTCTTGATATTCTGATTGTATGGACCTTAGTCTATACGAAAATATACTTTTCATCTCTTAAAACGCCCAATTAGAGGGTCAAATATAGCAATAAATATGATATGGAATTTGCCTAAAAATGACATTTAAAATGCGAATTATGCAAGAACTAGAGCATTTATGCAATTTTGGATTGTAGATTTGGATTCTAGAGGGTCGAATTGAGGGGATGACATGCGTAACACATTTTTTTATATTTTTATCATTCATTTCAAAACACCAAGACTATAGTCTTGGTGTTTTTTTCAAGCAAAAAAGGACTTTCTCTCTGATTCTGTTCAAATTTTGTATACAAGCTCTCTAAGGATCTATGCTTTGATAAATAGAGTAAAATCAATTTAAAAAAATTATTCAAGGGATGAAACACCCCTTCGAAATATTAATAGGCGCATATTCTAGAAACTATCAAGTAATTTGGATTGATCTCTTGATATTCTGATTGTATGGACCTTAGTCTATACGAAAATATACTTTTCATCTCTTAAAACGCCCAATTAGAGGGTCAAATATAGCAATAAATATGATATGGAATTTGCCTAAAAATGACATTTAAAATGCGAATTATGCAAGAACTAGAGCATTTATGCAATTTTGGATTGTAGATTTGGATTCTAGAGGGTCGAATTGAGGGGATGACATGCGTAACACATTTTTTTATATTTTTATCATTCATTTCAAAACACCAAGACTATAGTCTTGGTGTTTTTTCAAGCAAAAAAGGACTTTCTCTCTGATTCTGTTCAAATTTTGTATACAAGCTCTCTAAGGATCTATGCTTTGATAAATAGAGTAAAATCAATTCAAAAAAATTATTCAAGGGATGAAACACCCCTTCGAAATATTAATAGGCGCATATTCTAGAAACTATCAAGTAATTTGGATTGATCTCTTGATATTCTGATTGTATGGACCTTAGTCTATACGAAAATATACTTTTCATCTCTTAAAACGCCCAATTAGAGGGTCAAATATAGCAATAAATATGATATGGAATTTGCCTAAAAATGACATTTAAAATGCGAATTATGCAAGAACTAGAGCATTTATGCAATTTTGGATTGTAGATTTGGATTCTAGAGGGTCGAATTGAGGGGATGACATGCGTAACACATTTTTTTATATTTTTATCATTCATTTCAAAACACCAAGACTATAGTCTTGGTGTTTTTTCAAGCAAAAAAGGACTTTCTCTCTGATTCTGTTCAAATTTTGTATACAAGCTCTCTAAGGATCTATGCTTTGATAAATAGAGTAAAATCAATTTAAAAATATTATTCAAGGGATGAAACACCCCTTCGAAATATTAATAGGCGCATATTCTAGAAACTATCAAGTAATTTGGATTGATCTCTTGATATTCTGATTGTATGGACCTTAGTCTATACGAAAATATACTTTTCATCTCTTAAAACGCCCAATTAGAGGGTCAAATATAGCAATAAATATGATATGGAATTTGCCTAAAAATGACATTTAAAATGCGAATTATGCAAGAACTAGAGCATTTATGCAATTTTGGATTGTAGATTTGGATTCTAGAGGGTCGAATTGAGGGGATGACATGCGTAACACATTTTTTATATTTTTATCATTCATTTCAAAACACCAAGACTATAGTCTTGGTGTTTTTTCAAGCAAAAAAGGACTTTCTCTCTGATTCTGTTCAAATTTTGTATACAAGCTCTCTAAGGATCTATGCTTTGATAAATAGAGTAAAATCAATTTAAAAAAATTATTCAAGGGATGAAACACCCCTTCGAAATATTAATAGGCGCATATTCTAGAAACTATCAAGTAATTTGGATTGATCTCTTGATATTCTGATTGTATGGACCTTAGTCTATACGAAAATATACTTTTCATCTCTTAAAACGCCCAATTAGAGGGTCAAATATAGCAATAAATATGATATGGAATTTGCCTAAAAATGACATTTAAAATGCGAATTATGCAAGAACTAGAGCATTTATGCAATTTTGGATTGTGGATTTGGATTCTAGAGGGTCGAATTGAGGGGATGACATGCGTAACACATTTTTTTATATTTTTATCATTCATTTCAAAACACCAAGACTATAGTCTTGGTGTTTTTTCAAGCAAAAAAGGACTTTCTCTCTGATTCTGTTCAAATTTTGTATACAAGCTCTCTAAGGATCTATGCTTTGATAAATAGAGTAAAATCAATTTAAAAAAATTATTCAAGGGATGAAACACCCCTTCGAAATATTAATAGGCGCATATTCTAGAAACTATCAAGTAATTTGGATTGATCTCTTGATATTCTGATTGTATGGACCTTAGTCTATACGAAAATATACTTTTCATCTCTTAAAACGCCCAATTAGAGGGTCAAATATAGCAATAAATATGATATGCAATTTGCCTAAAAATGACATTTAAAATGCGAATTATGCAAGAACTAGAGCATTTATGCAATTTTGGATTGTAGATTTGGATTCTAGAGGGTCGAATTGAGGGGATGACATGCGTAACACATTTTTTTATATTTTTATCATTCATTTCAAAACACCAAGACTATAGTCTTGGTGTTTTTTCAAGCAAAAAAGGACTTTCTCTCTGATTCTGTTCAAATTTTGTATACAAGCTCTCTAAGGATCTATGCTTTGATAAATAGAGTAAAATCAATTTAAAAAAATTATTCAAGGGATGAAACACCCCTTCGAAATATTAATAGGCGCATATTCTAGAAACTATCAAGTAATTTGGATTGATCTCTTGATATTCTGATTGTATGGACCTTAGTCTATACGAAAATATACTTTTCATCTCTTAAAACGCCCAATTAGAGGGTCAAATATAGCAATAAATATGATATGGAATTTGCCTAAAAATGACATTTAAAATGCGAATTATGCAAGAACTAGAGCATTTATGCAATTTTGGATTGTAGATTTGGATTCTAGAGGGTCGAATTGAGGGGATGACATGCGTAACACATTTTTTTATATTTTTATCATTCATTTCAAAACACCAAGACTATAGTCTTGGTGTTTTTTTAAGCAAAAAAGGACTTTCTCTCTGATTCTGTTCAAATTTTGTATACAAGCTCTCTAAGGATCTATGCTTTGATAAATAGAGTAAAATCAATTTAAAAAAATTATTCAAGGGATGAAACACCCCTTCGAAATATTAATAGGCGCATATTCTAGAAACTATCAAGTAATTTGGATTGATCTCTTGATATTCTGATTGTATGGTCCTTAGTCTATACGAAAATATACTTTTCATCTCTTAAAACGCCCAATTAGAGGGTCAAATATAGCAATAAATATGATATGGAATTTGCCTAAAAATGACATTTAAAATGCGAATTATGCAAGAACTAGAGCATTTATGCAATTTTGGATTGTAGATTTGGATTCTAGAGGGTCGAATTGAGGGGATGACATGCGTAACACATTTTTTTATATTTTTATCATTCATTTCAAAACACCAAGACTATAGTCTTGGTGTTTTTTCAAGCAAAAAAGGACTTTCTCTCTGATTCTGTTCAAATTTTGTATACAAGCTCTCTAAGGATCTATGCTTTGATAAATAGAGTAAAATCAATTTAAAAAAATTATTCAAGGGATGAAACACCCCTTCGAAATATTAATAGGCGCATATTCTAGAAACTATCAAGTAATTTGGATTGATCTCTTGATATTCTGATTGTATGGACCTTAGTCTATACGAAAATATACTTTTCATCTCTTAAAACGCCCAATTAGAGGGTCAAATATAGCAATAAATATGATATGGAATTTGCCTAAAAATGACATTTAAAATGCGAATTATGCAAGAACTAGAGCATTTATGCAATTTTGGATTGTAGATTTGGATTCTAGAGGGTTGAATTGAGGGGATGACATGCGTAACACATTTTTTTATATTTTTATCATTCATTTCAAAACACCAAGACTATAGTCTTGGTGTTTTTTCAAGCAAAAAAGGACTTTCTCTCTGATTCTGTTCAAATTTTGTATACAAGCTCTCTAAGGATCTATGCTTTGATAAATAGAGTAAAATCAATTTAAAAAAATTATTCAAGGGATGAAACACCCCTTCGAAATATTAATAGGCGCATATTCTAGAAACTATCAAGTAATTTGGATTGATCTCTTGATATTCTGATTGTATGGACCTTAGTCTATACGAAAATATACTTTTCATCTCTCAAAACGCCCAATTAGAGGGTCAAATATAGCAATAAATATGATATGGAATTTGCCTAAAAATGACATTTAAAATGCGAATTATGCAAGAACTAGAGCATTTATGCAATTTTGGATTGTAGATTTGGATTCTAGAGGGTCGAATTGAGGGGATGACATGCGTAACACATTTTTTTATATTTTTATCATTCATTTCAAAACACCAAGACTATAGTCTTGGTGTTTTTTTAAGCAAAAAAGGACTTTCTCTCTGATTCTGTTCAAATTTTGTATACAAGCTCTCTAAGGATCTATGCTTTGATAAATAGAGTAAAATCAATTTAAAAAAATTATTCAAGGGATGAAACACCCCTTCGAAATATTAATAGGCGCATATTCTAGAAACTATCAAGTAATTTGGATTGATCTCTTGATATTCTGATTGTATGGACCTTAGTCTATACGAAAATATACTTTTCATCTCTTAAAACGCCCAATTAGAGGGTCAAATATAGCAATAAATATGATATGGAATTTGCCTAAAAATGACATTTAAAATGCGAATTATGCAAGAACTAGAGCATTTATGCAATTTTGGATTGTAGATTTGGATTCTAGAGGGTCGAATTGAGGGGATGACATGCGTAACACATTTTTTTATATTTTTATCATTCATTTCAAAACACCAAGACTATAGTCTTGGTGTTTTTTCAAGCAAAAAAGGACTTTCTCTCTGATTCTGTTCAAATTTTGTATACAAGCTCTCTAAGGATCTATGCTTTGATAAATAGAGTAAAATCAATTTAAAAAAATTATTCAAGGGATGAAACACCCCTTCGAAATATTAATAGGCGCATATTCTAGAAACTATCAAGTAATTTGGATTGATCTCTTGATATTCTGATTGTATGGACCTTAGTCTATACGAAAATATACTTTTCATCTCTTAAAACGCCCAATTAGAGGGTCAAATATAGCAATAAATATGATATGGAATTTGCCTAAAAATGACATTTAAAATGCGAATTATGCAAGAACTAGAGCATTTATGCAATTTTGGATTGTAGATTTGGATTCTAGAGGGTCGAATTGAGGGGATGACATGCGTAACACATTTTTTTATATTTTTATCATTCATTTCAAAACACCAAGACTATAGTCTTGGTGTTTTTTTCAAGCAAAAAAGGACTTTCTCTCTGATTCTGTTCAAATTTTGTATACAAGCTCTCTAAGGATCTATGCTTTGATAAATAGAGTAAAATCAATTTAAAAAAATTATTCAAGGGATGAAACACCCCTTCGAAATATTAATAGGCGCATATTCTAGAAACTATCAAGTAATTTGGATTGATCTCTTGATATTCTGATTGTATGGACCTTAGTCTATACGAAAATATACTTTTCATCTCTTAAAACGCCCAATTAGAGGGTCAAATATAGCAATAAATATGATATGGAATTTGCCTAAAAATGACATTTAAAATGCGAATTATGCAAGAACTAGAGCATTTATGCAATTTTGGATTGTAGATTTGGATTCTGGAGGGTTGAATTGAGGGGATGACATGCGTAACACATTTTTTTATATTTTTATCATTCATTTCAAAACACCAAGACTATAGTCTTGGTGTTTTTTCAAGCAAAAAAGGACTTTCTCTCTGATTCTGTTCAAATTTTGTATACAAGCTCTCTAAGGATCTATGCTTTGATAAATAGAGTAAAATCAATTTAAAAAAATTATTCAAGGGATGAAACACCCCTTCGAAATATTAATAGGCGCATATTCTAGAAACTATCAAGTAATTTGGATTGATCTCTTGATATTCTGATTGTATGGACCTTAGTCTATACGAAAATATACTTTTCATCTCTTAAAACGCCCAATTAGAGGGTCAAATATAGCAATAAATATGATATGGAATTTGCCTAAAAATGACATTTAAAATGCGAATTATGCAAGAACTAGAGCATTTATGCAATTTTGGATTGTAGATTTGGATTCTAGAGGGTCGAATTGAGGGGATGACATGCGTAACACATTTTTTTATATTTTTATCATTCATTTCAAAACACCAAGACTATAGTCTTGGTGTTTTTTCAAGCAAAAAAGGACTTTCTCTCTGATTCTGTTCAAATTTTGTATACAAGCTCTCTAAGGATCTATGCTTTGATAAATAGAGTAAAATCAATTTAAAAAAATTATTCAAGGGATGAAACACCCCTTCGAAATATTAATAGGCGCATATTCTAGAAACTATCAAGTAATTTGGATTGATCTCTTGATATTCTGATTGTATGGACCTTAGTCTATACGAAAATATACTTTTCATCTCTTAAAACGCCCAATTAGAGGGTCAAATATAGCAATAAATATGATATGGAATTTGCCTAAAAATGACATTTAAAATGCGAATTATGCAAGAACTAGAGCATTTATGCAATTTTGGATTGTAGATTTGGATTCTAGAGGGTCGAATTGAGGGGATGACATGCGTAACACATTTTTTTATATTTTTATCATTCATTTCAAAACACCAAGACTATAGTCTTGGTGTTTTTTCAAGCAAAAAAGGACTTTCTCTCTGATTCTGTTCAAATTTTGTATACAAGCTCTCTAAGGATCTATGCTTTGATAAATAGAGTAAAATCAATTTAAAAAAATTATTCAAGGGATGAAACACCCCTTCGAAATATTAATAGGCGCATATTCTAGAAACTATCAAGTAATTTGGATTGATCTCTTGATATTCTGATTGTATGGACCTTAGTCTATACGAAAATATACTTTTCATCTCTTAAAACGCCCAATTAGAGGGTCAAATATAGCAATAAATATGATATGGAATTTGCCTAAAAATGACATTTAAAATGCGAATTATGCAAGAACTAGAGCATTTATGCAATTTTGGATTGTAGATTTGGATTCTAGAGGGTCGAATTGAGGGGATGACATGCGTAACACATTTTTTTATATTTTTATCATTCATTTCAAAACACCAAGACTATAGTCTTGGTGTTTTTTCAAGCAAAAAAGGACTTTCTCTCTGATTCTGTTCAAATTTTGTATACAAGCTCTCTAAGGATCTATGCTTTGATAAATAGAGTAAAATCAATTTAAAAAAATTATTCAAGGGATGAAACACCCCTTCGAAATATTAATAGGCGCATATTCTAGAAACTATCAAGTAATTTGGATTGATCTCTTGATATTCTGATTGTATGGACCTTAGTCTATACGAAAATATACTTTTCATCTCTTAAAACGCCCAATTAGAGGGTCAAATATAGCAATAAATATGATATGGAATTTGCCTAAAAATGACATTTAAAATGCGAATTATGCAAGAACTAGAGCATTTATGCAATTTTGGATTGTAGATTTGGATTCTAGAGGGTCGAATTGAGGGGATGACATGCGTAACACATTTTTTTATATTTTTATCATTCATTTCAAAACACCAAGACTATAGTCTTGGTGTTTTTTCAAGCAAAAAAGGACTTTCTCTCTGATTCTGTTCAAATTTTGTATACAAGCTCTCTAAGGATCTATGCTTTGATAAATGAAGTAAAATCAATTTAAAAAAATTATTCAAGGGATGAAACACCCCTTCGAAATATTAATAGGCGCATATTCTAGAAACTATCAAGTAATTTGGATTGATCTCTTGATATTCTGATTGTATGGACCTTAGTCTATACGAAAATATACTTTTCATCTCTTAAAACGCCCAATTAGAGGGTCAAATATAGCAATAAATATGATATGGAATTTGCCTAAAAATGACATTTAAAATGCGAATTATGCAAGAACTAGAGCATTTATGCAATTTTGGATTGTAGATTTGGATTCTAGAGGGTCGAATTGAGGGGATGACATGCGTAACACATTTTTTTATATTTTTATCATTCATTTCAAAACACCAAGACTATAGTCTTGGTGTTTTTTCAAGCAAAAGAGGACTTTCTCTCTGATTCTGTTAAAATTTTGTATACAAGCTCTCTAAGGATCTATGCTTTGATAAATAGAGTAAAATCAATTCAAAAAAATTATTCAAGGGATGAAACACCCCTTCGAAATATTAATAGGCGCATATTCTAGAAACTATCAAGTAATTTGGATTGATCTCTTGATATTCTGATTGTATGGACCTTAGTCTATACGAAAATATACTTTTCATCTCTCAAAACGCCCAATTAGAGGGTCAAATATAGCAATAAATATGATATGGAATTTGCCTAAAAATGACATTTAAAATGCGAATTATGCAAGAACTAGAGCATTTATGCAATTTTGGATTGTAGATTTGGATTCTAGAGGGTCGAATTGAGGGGATGACATGCGTAACACATTTTTTTATATTTTTATCATTCATTTCAAAACACCAAGACTATAGTCTTGGTGTTTTTTCAAGCAAAAAAGGACTTTCTCTCTGATTCTGTTCAAATTTTGTATACAAGCTCTCTAAGGATCTATGCTTTGATAAATAGAGTAAAATCAATTCAAAAAAATTATTCAAGGGATGAAACACCCCTTCGAAATATTAATAGGCGCATATTCTAGAAACTATCAAGTAATTTGGATTGATCTCTTGATATTCTGATTGTATGGACCTTAGTCTATACGAAAATATACTTTTCATCTCTTAAAACGCCCAATTAGAGGGTCAAATATAGCAATAAATATGATATGGAATTTGCCTAAAAATGACATTTAAAATGCGAATTATGCAAGAACTAGAGCATTTATGCAATTTTGGATTGTAGATTTGGATTCTAGAGGGTCGAATTGAGGGGATGACATGCGTAACACATTTTTTTATATTTTTATCATTCATTTCAAAACACCAAGACTATAGTCTTGGTGTTTTTTCAAGCAAAAAAGGACTTTCTCTCTGATTCTGTTCAAATTTTGTATACAAGCTCTCTAAGGATCTATGCTTTGATAAATAGAGTAAAATCAATTTAAAAAAATTATTCAAGGGATGAAACACCCCTTCGAAATATTAATAGGCGCATATTCTAGAAACTATCAAGTAATTTGGATTGATCTCTTGATATTCTGATTGTATGGACCTTAGTCTATACGAAAATATACTTTTCATCTCTTAAAACGCCCAATTAGAGGGTCAAATATAGCAATAAATATGATATGGAATTTGCCTAAAAATGACATTTAAAATGCGAATTATGCAAGAACTAGAGCATTTATGCAATTTTGGATTGTAGATTTGGATTCTAGAGGGTCGAATTGAGGGGATGACATGCGTAACACATTTTTTTATATTTTTATCATTCATTTCAAAACACCAAGACTATAGTCTTGGTGTTTTTTCAAGCAAAAAAGGACTTTCTCTCTGATTCTGTTCAAATTTTGTATACAAGCTCTCTAAGGATCTATGCTTTGATAAATAGAGTAAAATCAATTTAAAAAAATTATTCAAGGGATGAAACACCCCTTCGAAATATTAATAGGCGCATATTCTAGAAACTATCAAGTAATTTGGATTGATCTCTTGATATTCTGATTGTATGGACCTTAGTCTATACGAAAATATACTTTTCATCTCTTAAAACGCCCAATTAGAGGGTCAAATATAGCAATAAATATGATATGGAATTTGCCTAAAAATGACATTTAAAATGCGAATTATGCAAGAACTAGAGCATTTATGCAATTTTGGATTGTAGATTTGGATTCTAGAGGGTCGAATTGAGGGGATGACATGCGTAACACATTTTTTTATATTTTTATCATTCATTTCAAAACACCAAGACTATAGTCTTGGTGTTTTTTCAAGCAAAAAAGGACTTTCTCTCTGATTCTGTTCAAATTTTGTATACAAGCTCTCTAAGGATCTATGCTTTGATAAATAGAGTAAAATCAATTTAAAAAAATTATTCAAGGGATGAAACACCCCTTCGAAATATTAATAGGCGCATATTCTAGAAACTATCAAGTAATTTGGATTGATCTCTTGATATTCTGATTGTATGGACCTTAGTCTATACGAAAATATACTTTTCATCTCTTAAAACGCCCAATTAGAGGGTCAAATATAGCAATAAATATGATATGGAATTTGCCTAAAAATGACATTTAAAATGCGAATTATGCAAGAACTAGAGCATTTATGCAATTTTGGATTGTAGATTTGGATTCTAGAGGGTCGAATTGAGGGGATGACATGCGTAACACATTTTTTTATATTTTTATCATTCATTTCAAAACACCAAGACTATAGTCTTGGTGTTTTTTCAAGCAAAAAAGGACTTTCTCTCTGATTCTGTTCAAATTTTGTATACAAGCTCTCTAAGGATCTATGCTTTGATAAATAGAGTAAAATCAATTTAAAAAAATTATTCAAGGGATGAAACACCCCTTCGAAATATTAATAGGCGCATATTCTAGAAACTATCAAGTAATTTGGATTGATCTCTTGATATTCTGATTGTATGGACCTTAGTCTATACGAAAATATACTTTTCATCTCTTAAAACGCCCAATTAGAGGGTCAAATATAGCAATAAATATGATATGGAATTTGCCTAAAAATGACATTTAAAATGCGAATTATGCAAGAACTAGAGCATTTATGCAATTTTGGATTGTAGATTTGGATTCTAGAGGGTCGAATTGAGGGGATGACATGCGTAACACATTTTTTTATATTTTTATCATTCATTTCAAAACACCAAGACTATAGTCTTGGTGTTTTTTCAAGCAAAAAAGGACTTTCTCTCTGATTCTGTTCAAATTTTGTATACAAGCTCTCTAAGGATCTATGCTTTGATAAATAGAGTAAAATCAATTTAAAAAAATTATTCAAGGGATGAAACACCCCTTCGAAATATTAATAGGCGCATATTCTAGAAACTATCAAGTAATTTGGATTGATCTCTTGATATTCTGATTGTATGGACCTTAGTCTATACGAAAATATACTTTTCATCTCTTAAAACGCCCAATTAGAGGGTCAAATATAGCAATAAATATGATATGGAATTTGCCTAAAAATGACATTTAAAATGCGAATTATGCAAGAACTAGAGCATTTATGCAATTTTGGATTGTAGATTTGGATTCTAGAGGGTCGAATTGAGGGGATGACATGCGTAACACATTTTTTTATATTTTTATCATTCATTTCAAAACACCAAGACTATAGTCTTGGTGTTTTTTCAAGCAAAAAAGGACTTTCTCTCTGATTCTGTTCAAATTTTGTATACAAGCTCTCTAAGGATCTATGCTTTGATAAATAGAGTAAAATCAATTTAAAAAAATTATTCAAGGGATGAAACACCCCTTCGAAATATTAATAGGCGCATATTCTAGAAACTATCAAGTAATTTGGATTGATCTCTTGATATTCTGATTGTATGGACCTTAGTCTATACGAAAATATACTTTTCATCTCTTAAAACGCCCAATTAGAGGGTCAAATATAGCAATAAATATGATATGGAATTTGCCTAAAAATGACATTTAAAATGCGAATTATGCAAGAACTAGAGCATTTATGCAATTTTGGATTGTAGATTTGGATTCTAGAGGGTCGAATTGAGGGGATGACATGCGTAACACATTTTTTTATATTTTTATCATTCATTTCAAAACACCAAGACTATAGTCTTGGTGTTTTTTCAAGCAAAAAAGGACTTTCTCTCTGATTCTGTTCAAATTTTGTATACAAGCTCTCTAAGGATCTATGCTTTGATAAATAGAGTAAAATCAATTTAAAAAAATTATTCAAGGGATGAAACACCCCTTCGAAATATTAATAGGCGCATATTCTAGAAACTATCAAGTAATTTGGATTGATCTCTTGATATTCTGATTGTATGGACCTTAGTCTATACGAAAATATACTTTTCATCTCTTAAAACGCCCAATTAGAGGGTCAAATATAGCAATAAATATGATATGGAATTTGCCTAAAAATGACATTTAAAATGCGAATTATGCAAGAACTAGAGCATTTATGCAATTTTGGATTGTAGATTTGGATTCTAGAGGGTCGAATTGAGGGGATGACATGCGTAACACATTTTTTTATATTTTTATCATTCATTTCAAAACACCAAGACTATAGTCTTGGTGTTTTTTCAAGCAAAAAAGGACTTTCTCTCTGATTCTGTTCAAATTTTGTATACAAGCTCTCTAAGGATCTATGCTTTGATAAATAGAGTAAAATCAATTTAAAAATATTATTCAAGGGATGAAACACCCCTTCGAAATATTAATAGGCGCATATTCTAGAAACTATCAAGTAATTTGGATTGATCTCTTGATATTCTGATTGTATGGACCTTAGTCTATACGAAAATATACTTTTCATCTCTTAAAACGCCCAATTAGAGGGTCAAATATAGCAATAAATATGATATGGAATTTGCCTAAAAATGACATTTAAAATGCGAATTATGCAAGAACTAGAGCATTTATGCAATTTTGGATTGTAGATTTGGATTCTAGAGGGTCGAATTGAGGGGATGACATGCGTAACACATTTTTTTATATTTTTATCATTCATTTCAAAACACCAAGACTATAGTCTTGGTGTTTTTTCAAGCAAAAAAGGACTTTCTCTCTGATTCTGTTCAAATTTTGTATACAAGCTCTCTAAGGATCTATGCTTTGATAAATAGAGTAAAATCAATTTAAAAATATTATTCAAGGGATGAAACACCCCTTCGAAATATTAATAGGCGCATATTCTAGAAACTATCAAGTAATTTGGATTGATCTCTTGATATTCTGATTGTATGGACCTTAGTCTATACGAAAATATACTTTTCATCTCTTAAAACGCCCAATTAGAGGGTCAAATATAGCAATAAATATGATATGGAATTTGCCTAAAAATGACATTTAAAATGCGAATTATGCAAGAACTAGAGCATTTATGCAATTTTGGATTGTAGATTTGGATTCTAGAGGGTCGAATTGAGGGGATGACATGCGTAACACATTTTTTTATATTTTTATCATTCATTTCAAAACACCAAGACTATAGTCTTGGTGTTTTTTCAAGCAAAAAAGGACTTTCTCTCTGATTCTGTTCAAATTTTGTATACAAGCTCTCTAAGGATCTATGCTTTGATAAATAGAGTAAAATCAATTTAAAAAAATTATTCAAGGGATGAAACACCCCTTCGAAATATTAATAGGCGCATATTCTAGAAACTATCAAGTAATTTGGATTGATCTCTTGATATTCTGATTGTATGGACCTTAGTCTATACGAAAATATACTTTTCATCTCTTAAAACGCCCAATTAGAGGGTCAAATATAGCAATAAATATGATATGGAATTTGCCTAAAAATGACATTTAAAATGCGAATTATGCAAGAACTAGAGCATTTATGCAATTTTGGATTGTAGATTTGGATTCTAGAGGGTCGAATTGAGGGGATGACATGCGTAACACATTTTTTTATATTTTTATCATTCATTTCAAAACACCAAGACTATAGTCTTGGTGTTTTTTCAAGCAAAAAAGGACTTTCTCTCTGATTCTGTTCAAATTTTGTATACAAGCTCTCTAAGGATCTATGCTTTGATAAATAGAGTAAAATCAATTTGAAAAAATTATTCAAGGGATGAAACACCCCTTCGAAATATTAATAGGCGCATATTCTAGAAACTATCAAGTAATTTGGATTGATCTCTTGATATTCTGATTGTATGGACCTTAGTCTATACGAAAATATACTTTTCATCTCTTAAAACGCCCAATTAGAGGGTCAAATATAGCAATAAATATGATATGGAATTTGCCTAAAAATGACATTTAAAATGCGAATTATGCAAGAACTAGAGCATTTATGCAATTTTGGATTGTGGATTTGGATTCTAGAGGGTCGAATCGAGGGGATGACATGCGTAACACATTTTTTTATATTTTTATCATTCATTTCAAAACACCAAGACTATAGTCTTGGTGTTTTTTTCAAGCAAAAAAGGACTTTCTCTCTGATTCTGTTCAAATTTTGTATACAAGCTCTCTAAGGATCTATGCTTTGATAAATAGAGTAAAATCAATTTAAAAAAATTATTCAAGGGATGAAACACCCCTTCGAAATATTAATAGGCGCATATTCTAGAAACTATCAAGTAATTTGGATTGATCTCTTGATATTCTGATTGTATGGACCTTAGTCTATACGAAAATATACTTTTCATCTCTTAAAACGCCCAATTAGAGGGTCAAATATAGCAATAAATATGATATGGAATTTGCCTAAAAATGACATTTAAAATGCGAATTATGCAAGAACTAGAGCATTTATGCAATTTTGGATTGTAGATTTGGATTCTAGAGGGTCGAATTGAGGGGATGACATGCGTAACACATTTTTTTATATTTTTATCATTCATTTCAAAACACCAAGACTATAGTCTTGGTGTTTTTTCAAGCAAAAAAGGACTTTCTCTCTGATTCTGTTCAAATTTTGTATACAAGCTCTCTGAGGATCTATGCTTTGATAAATAGAGTAAAATCAATTTAAAAAAATTATTCAAGGGATGAAACACCCCTTCGAAATATTAATAGGCGCATATTCTAGAAACTATCAAGTAGTTTGGATTGATCTCTTGATATTCTGATTGTATGGACCTTAGTCTATACGAAAATATACTTTTCATCTCTTAAAACGCCCAATTAGAGGGTCAAATATAGCAATAAATATGATATGGAATTTGCCTAAAAATGACATTTAAAATGCGAATTATGCAAGAACTAGAGCATTTATGCAATTTTGGATTGTAGATTTGGATTCTAGAGGGTCGAATTGAGAGGATGACATGCGTAACACATTTTTTTATATTTTTATCATTCATTTCAAAACACCAAGACTATAGTCTTGGTGTTTTTTCAAGCAAAAAAGGACTTTCTCTCTGATTCTGTTCAAATTTTGTATACAAGCTCTCCAAGGATCTATGCTTTGATAAATAGAGTAAAATCAATTTAAAAAAATTATTCAAGGGATGAAACACCCCTTCGAAATATTAATAGGCGCATATTCTAGAAACTATCAAGTAATTTGGATTGATCTCTTGATATTCTGATTGTATGGACCTTAGTCTATACGAAAATATACTTTTCATCTCTTAAAACGCCCAATTAGAGGGTCAAATATAGCAATAAATATGATATGGAATTTGCCTAAAAATGACATTTAAAATGCGAATTATGCAAGAACTAGAGCATTTATGCAATTTTGGATTGTGGATTTGGATTCTAGAGGGTCGAATTGAGGGGATGACATGCGTAACACATTTTTTTATATTTTTATCATTCATTTCAAAACACCAAGACTATAGTCTTGGTGTTTTTTCAAGCAAAAAAGGACTTTCTCTCTGATTCTGTTCAAATTTTGTATACAAGCTCTCTAAGGATCTATGCTTTGATAAATAGAGTAAAATCAATTTAAAAAAATTATTCAAGGGATGAAACACCCCTTCGAAATATTAATAGGCGCATATTCTAGAAACTATCAAGTAATTTGGATTGATCTCTTGATATTCTGATTGTATGGACCTTAGTCTATACGAAAATATACTTTTCATCTCTTAAAACGCCCAATTAGAGGGTCAAATATAGCAATAAATATGATATGGAATTTGCCTAAAAATGACATTTAAAATGCGAATTATGCAAGAACTAGAGCATTTATGCAATTTTGGATTGTAGATTTGGATTCTAGAGGGTCGAATTGAGGGGATGACATGCGTAACACATTTTTTTATATTTTTATCATTCATTTCAAAACACCAAGACTATAGTCTTGGTGTTTTTTCAAGCAAAAAATGACTTTCTCTCTGATTCTGTTCAAATTTTGTATACAAGCTCTCTAAGGATCTATGCTTTGATAAATAGAGTAAAATCAATTTAAAAAAATTATTCAAGGGATGAAACACCCCTTCGAAATATTAATAGGCGCATATTCTAGAAACTGTCAAGTAATTTGGATTGATCTCTTGATATTCTGATTGTATGGACCTTAGTCTATACGAAAATATACTTTTCATCTCTTAAAACGCCCAATTAGAGGGTCAAATATAGCAATGAATATGATATGGAATTTGCCTAAAAATGACATTTAAAATGCGAATTATGCAAGAACTAGAGCATTTATGCAATTTTGGATTGTAGATTTGGATTCTAGAGGGTCGAATTGAGGGGATGACATGCGTAACACATTTTTTTATATTTTTATCATTCATTTCAAAACACCAAGACTATAGTCTTGGTGTTTCTTCAAGCAAAAAAGGACTTTCTCTCTGATTCTGTTCAAATTTTGTATACAAGCTCTCTAAGGATCTATGCTTTGATAAATAGAGTAAAATCAATTTAAAAAAATTATTCAAGGGATGAAACACCCCTTCGAAATATTAATAGGCGCATATTCTAGAAACTATCAAGTAATTTGGATTGATCTCTTGATATTCTGATTGTATGGACCTTAGTCTATACGAAAATATACTTTTCATCTCTTAAAACGCCCAATTAGAGGGTCAAATATAGCAATAAATATGATATGGAATTTGCCTAAAAATGACATTTAAAATGCGAATTATGCAAGAACTAGAGCATTTATGCAATTTTGGATTGTAGATTTGGATTCTAGAGGGTCGAATTGAGGGGATGACATGCGTAACACATTTTTTTATATTTTTATCATTCATTTCAAAACACCAAGACTATAGTCTTGGTGTTTTTTCAAGCAAAAAAGGACTTTCTCTCTGATTCTGTTCAAATTTTGTATACAAGCTCTCTAAGGATCTATGCTTTGATAAATAGAGTAGAATCAATTTAAAAATATTATTCAAGGGATGAAACACCCCTTCGAAATATTAATAGGCGCATATTCTAGAAACTATCAAGTAATTTGGATTGATCTCTTGATATTCTGATTGTATGGACCTTAGTCTATACGAAAATATACTTTTCATCTCTTAAAACGCCCAATTAGAGGGTCAAATATAGCAATAAATATGATATGGAATTTGCCTAAAAATGACATTTAAAATGCGAATTATGCAAGAACTAGAGCATTTATGCAATTTTGGATTGTAGATTTGGATTCTAGAGGGTCGAATTGAGGGGATGACATGCGTAACACATTTTTTTATATTTTTATCATTCATTTCAAAACACCAAGACTATAGTCTTGGTGTTTTTTCAAGCAAAAAAGGACTTTCTCTCTGATTCTGTTCAAATTTTGTATACAAGCTCTCTAAGGATCTATGCTTTGATAAATAGAGTAAAATCAATTTAAAAAAATTATTCAAGGGATGAAACACCCCTTCGAAATATTAATAGGCGCATATTCTAGAAACTATCAAGTAATTTGGATTGATCTCTTGATATTCTGATTGTATGGACCTTAGTCTATACGAAAATATACTTTTCATCTCTTAAAACGCCCAATTAGAGGGTCAAATATAGCAATAAATATGATATGGAATTTGCCTAAAAATGACATTTAAAATGCGAATTATGCAAGAACTAGAGCATTTATGCAATTTTGGATTGTAGATTTGGATTCTAGAGGGTCGAATTGAGGGGATGACATGCGTAACACATTTTTTTATATTTTTATCATTCATTTCAAAACACCAAGACTATAGTCTTGGTGTTTTTTCAAGCAAAAAAGAACTTTCTCTCTGATTCTGTTCAAATTTTGTATACAAGCTCTCTAAGGATCTATGCTTTGATAAATAGAGTAAAATCAATTTAAAAAAAATTATTCAAGGGATGAAACACCCCTTCGAAATATTAATAGGCGCATATTCTAGAAACTATCAAGTAATTTGGATTGATCTCTTGATATTCTGATTGTATGGACCTTAGTCTATACGAAAATATACTTTTCATCTCTTAAAACGCCCAATTAGAGGGTCAAATATAGCAATAAATATGATATGGAATTTGCCTAAAAATGACATTTAAAATGCGAATTATGCAAGAACTAGAGCATTTATGCAATTTTGGATTGTAGATTTGGATTCTAGAGGGTCGAATTGAGGGGATGACATGCGTAACACATTTTTTTATATTTTTATCATTCATTTCAAAACACCAAGACTATAGTCTTGGTGTTTTTTCAAGCAAAAAAGGACTTTCTCTCTGATTCTGTTCAAATTTTGTATACAAGCTCTCTAAGGATCTATGCTTTGATAAATAGAGTAAAATCAATTTAAAAAAATTATTCAAGGGATGAAACACCCCTTCGAAATATTAATAGGCGCATATTCTAGAAACTATCAAGTAATTTGGATTGATCTCTTGATATTCTGATTGTATGGACCTTAGTCTATACGAAAATATACTTTTCATCTCTTAAAACGCCCAATTAGAGGGTCAAATATAGCAATAAATATGATATGGAATTTGCCTAAAAATGACATTTAAAATGCGAATTATGCAAGAACTAGAGCATTTATGCAATTTTGGATTGTAGATTTGGATTCTAGAGGGTCGAATTGAGGGGATGACATGCGTAACACATTTTTTTATATTTTTATCATTCATTTCAAAACACCAAGACTATAGTCTTGGTGTTTTTTCAAGCAAAAAAGGACTTTCTCTCTGATTCTGTTCAAATTTTGTATACAAGCTCTCTAAGGATCTATGCTTTGATAAATAGAGTAAAATCAATTTAAAAAAATTATTCAAGGGATGAAACACCCCTTCGAAATATTAATAGGCGCATATTCTAGAAACTATCAAGTAATTTGGATTGTTCTCTTGATATTCTGATTGTATGGACCTTAGTCTATACGAAAATATACTTTTCATCTCTTAAAACGCCCAATTAGAGGGTCAAATATAGCAATAAATATGATATGGAATTTGCCTAAAAATGACATTTAAAATGCGAATTATGCAAGAACTAGAGCATTTATGCAATTTTGGATTGTAGATTTGGATTCTAGAGGGTCGAATTGAGGGGATGACATGCGTAACACATTTTTTTATATTTTTATCATTCATTTCAAAACACCAAGACTATAGTCTTGGTGTTTTTTCAAGCAAAAAAGGACTTTCTCTCTGATTCTGTTCAAATTTTGTATACAAGCTCTCTAAGGATCTATGCTTTGATAAATAGAGTAAAATCAATTTAAAAATATTATTCAAGGGATGAAACACCCCTTCGAAATATTAATAGGCGCATATTCTAGAAACTATCAAGTAATTTGGATTGATCTCTTGATATTCTGATTGTATGGACCTTAGTCTATACGAAAATATACTTTTCATCTCTTAAAACGCCCAATTAGAGGGTCAAATATAGCAATAAATATGATATGGAATTTGCCTAAAAATGACATTTAAAATGCGAATTATGCAAGAACTAGAGCATTTATGCAATTTTGGATTGTAGATTTGGATTCTAGAGGGTCGAATTGAGGGGATGACATGCGTAACACATTTTTTTATATTTTTATCATTCATTTCAAAACACCAAGACTATAGTCTTGGTGTTTTTTCAAGCAAAAAAGGACTTTCTCTCTGATTCTGTTCAAATTCTGTATACAAGCTCTCTAAGGATCTATGCTTTGATAAATAGAGTAAAATCAATTTAAAAAAATTATTCAAGGGATGAAACACCCCTTCGAAATATTAATAGGCGCATATTCTAGAAACTATCAAGTAATTTGGATTGTTCTCTTGATATTCTGATTGTATGGACCTTAGTCTATACGAAAATATACTTTTCATCTCTTAAAACGCCCAATTAGAGGGTCAAATATAGCAATAAATATGATATGGAATTTGCCTAAAAATGACATTTAAAATGCGAATTATGCAAGAACTAGAGCATTTATGCAATTTTGGATTGTAGATTTGGATTCTAGAGGGTCGAATTGAGGGGATGACATGCGTAACACATTTTTTTATATTTTTATCATTCATTTCAAAACACCAAGACTATAGTCTTGGTGTTTTTTCAAGCAAAAAAGGACTTTCTCTCTGATTCTGTTCAAATTTTGTATACAAGCTCTCTAAGGATCTATGCTTTGATAAATAGAGTAAAATCAATTTAAAAAAATTATTCAAGGGATGAAACACCCCTTCGAAATATTAATAGGCGCATATTCTAGAAACTATCAAGTAATTTGGATTGATCTCTTGATATTCTGATTGTATGGACCTTAGTCTATACGAAAATATACTTTTCATCTCTTAAAACGCCCAATTAGAGGGTCAAATATAGCAATAAATATGATATGGAATTTGCCTAAAAATGACATTTAAAATGCGAATTATGCAAGAACTAGAGCATTTATGCAATTTTGGATTGTAGATTTGGATTCTAGAGGGTCGAATTGAGGGGATGACATGCGTAACACATTTTTTTATATTTTTATCATTCATTTCAAAACACCAAGACTATAGTCTTGGTGTTTTTTCAAGCAAAAAAGAACTTTCTCTCTGATTCTGTTCAAATTTTGTATACAAGCTCTCTAAGGATCTATGCTTTGATAAATAGAGTAAAATCAATTTAAAAAAAATTATTCAAGGGATGAAACACCCCTTCGAAATATTAATAGGCGCATATTCTAGAAACTATCAAGTAATTTGGATTGATCTCTTGATATTCTGATTGTATGGACCTTAGTCTATACGAAAATATACTTTTCATCTCTTAAAACGCCCAATTAGAGGGTCAAATATAGCAATAAATATGATATGGAATTTGCCTAAAAATGACATTTAAAATGCGAATTATGCAAGAACTAGAGCATTTATGCAATTTTGGATTGTAGATTTGGATTCTAGAGGGTCGAATTGAGGGGATGACATGCGTAACACATTTTTTTATATTTTTATCATTCATTTCAAAACACCAAGACTATAGTCTTGGTGTTTTTTCAAGCAAAAAAGGACTTTCTCTCTGATTCTGTTCAAATTTTGTATACAAGCTCTCTAAGGATCTATGCTTTGATAAATAGAGTAAAATCAATTTAAAAAAATTATTCAAGGGATGAAACACCCCTTCGAAATATTAATAGGCGCATATTCTAGAAACTATCAAGTAATTTGGATTGATCTCTTGATATTCTGATTGTATGGACCTTAGTCTATACGAAAATATACTTTTCATCTCTTAAAACGCCCAATTAGAGGGTCAAATATAGCAATAAATATGATATGGAATTTGCCTAAAAATGACATTTAAAATGCGAATTATGCAAGAACTAGAGCATTTATGCAATTTTGGATTGTAGATTTGGATTCTAGAGGGTCGAATTGAGGGGATGACATGCGTAACACATTTTTTTATATTTTTATCATTCATTTCAAAACACCAAGACTATAGTCTTGGTGTTTTTTCAAGCAAAAAAGGACTTTCTCTCTGATTCTGTTCAAATTTTGTATACAAGCTCTCTAAGGATCTATGCTTTGATAAATAGAGTAAAATCAATTTAAAAAAATTATTCAAGGGATGAAACACCCCTTCGAAATATTAATAGGCGCATATTCTAGAAACTATCAAGTAATTTGGATTGTTCTCTTGATATTCTGATTGTATGGACCTTAGTCTATACGAAAATATACTTTTCATCTCTTAAAACGCCCAATTAGAGGGTCAAATATAGCAATAAATATGATATGGAATTTGCCTAAAAATGACATTTAAAATGCGAATTATGCAAGAACTAGAGCATTTATGCAATTTTGGATTGTAGATTTGGATTCTAGAGGGTCGAATTGAGGGGATGACATGCGTAACACATTTTTTTATATTTTTATCATTCATTTCAAAACACCAAGACTATAGTCTTGGTGTTTTTTCAAGCAAAAAAGGACTTTCTCTCTGATTCTGTTCAAATTTTGTATACAAGCTCTCTAAGGATCTATGCTTTGATAAATAGAGTAAAATCAATTTAAAAATATTATTCAAGGGATGAAACACCCCTTCGAAATATTAATAGGCGCATATTCTAGAAACTATCAAGTAATTTGGATTGATCTCTTGATATTCTGATTGTATGGACCTTAGTCTATACGAAAATATACTTTTCATCTCTTAAAACGCCCAATTAGAGGGTCAAATATAGCAATAAATATGATATGGAATTTGCCTAAAAATGACATTTAAAATGCGAATTATGCAAGAACTAGAGCATTTATGCAATTTTGGATTGTAGATTTGGATTCTAGAGGGTCGAATTGAGGGGATGACATGCGTAACACATTTTTTTATATTTTTATCATTCATTTCAAAACACCAAGACTATAGTCTTGGTGTTTTTTCAAGCAAAAAAGGACTTTCTCTCTGATTCTGTTCAAATTTTGTATACAAGCTCTCTAAGGATCTATGCTTTGATAAATAGAGTAAAATCAATTTAAAAAAATTATTCAAGGGATGAAACACCCCTTCGAAATATTAATAGGCGCATATTCTAGAAACTATCAAGTAATTTGGATTGTTCTCTTGATATTCTGATTGTATGGACCTTAGTCTATACGAAAATATACTTTTCATCTCTTAAAACGCCCAATTAGAGGGTCAAATATAGCAATAAATATGATATGGAATTTGCCTAAAAATGACATTTAAAATGCGAATTATGCAAGAACTAGAGCATTTATGCAATTTTGGATTGTAGATTTGGATTCTAGAGGGTCGAATTGAGGGGATGACATGCGTAACACATTTTTTTATATTTTTATCATTCATTTCAAAACACCAAGACTATAGTCTTGGTGTTTTTTCAAGCAAAAAAGGACTTTCTCTCTGATTCTGTTCAAATTTTGTATACAAGCTCTCTAAGGATCTATGCTTTGATAAATAGAGTAAAATCAATTTAAAAAAATTATTCAAGGGATGAAACACCCCTTCGAAATATTAATAGGCGCATATTCTAGAAACTATCAAGTAATTTGGATTGATCTCTTGATATTCTGATTGTATGGACCTTAGTCTATACGAAAATATACTTTTCATCTCTTAAAACGCCCAATTAGAGGGTCAAATATAGCAATAAATATGATATGGAATTTGCCTAAAAATGACATTTAAAATGCGAATTATGCAAGAACTAGAGCATTTATGCAATTTTGGATTGTAGATTTGGATTCTAGAGGGTCGAATTGAGGGGATGACATGCGTAACACATTTTTTTATATTTTTATCATTCATTTCAAAACACCAAGACTATAGTCTTGGTGTTTTTTCAAGCAAAAAAGGACTTTCTCTCTGATTCTGTTCAAATTTTGTATACAAGCTCTCTAAGGATCTATGCTTTGATAAATAGAGTAAAATCAATTTAAAAAAATTATTCAAGGGATGAAACACCCCTTCGAAATATTAATAGGCGCATATTCTAGAAACTATCAAGTAATTTGGATTGATCTCTTGATATTCTGATTGTATGGACCTTAGTCTATACGAAAATATACTTTTCATCTCTTAAAACGCCCAATTAGAGGGTCAAATATAGCAATAAATATGATATGGAATTTGCCTAAAAATGACATTTAAAATGCGAATTATGCAAGAACTAGAGCATTTATGCAATTTTGGATTGTAGATTTGGATTCAAGAGGGTCGAATTGAGGGGATGACATGCGTAACACATTTTTTTATATTTTTATCATTCATTTCAAAACACCAAGACTATAGTCTTGGTGTTTTTTCAAGCAAAAAAGGACTTTCTCTCTGATTCTGTTCAAATTTTGTATACAAGCTCTCTAAGGATCTATGCTTTGATAAATAGAGTAAAATCAATTTAAAAAAATTATTCAAGGGATGAAACACCCCTTCGAAATATTAATAGGCGCATATTCTAGAAACTATCAAGTAATTTGGATTGATCTCTTGATATTCTGATTGTATGGACCTTAGTCTATACGAAAATATACTTTTCATCTCTTAAAACGCCCAATTAGAGGGTCAAATATAGCAATAAATATGATATGGAATTTGCCTAAAAATGACATTTAAAATGCGAATTATGCAAGAACTAGAGCATTTATGCAATTTTGGATTGTAGATTTGGATTCTAGAGGGTCGAATTGAGGGGATGACATGCGTAACACATTTTTTTATATTTTTATCATTCATTTCAAAACACCAAGACTATAGTCTTGGTGTTTTTTCAAGCAAAAAAGGACTTTCTCTCTGATTCTGTTCAAATTTTGTATACAAGCTCTCTAAGGATCTATGCTTTGATAAATAGAGTAAAATCAATTTAAAAAAATTATTCAAGGGATGAAACACCCCTTCGAAATATTAATAGGCGCATATTCTAGAAACTATCAAGTAATTTGGATTGATCTCTTGATATTCTGATTGTATGGACCTTAGTCTATACGAAAATATACTTTTCATCTCTTAAAACGCCCAATTAGAGGGTCAAATATAGCAATAAATATGATATGGAATTTGCCTAAAAATGACATTTAAAATGCGAATTATGCAAGAACTAGAGCATTTATGCAATTTTGGATTGTAGATTTGGATTCTAGAGGGTCGAATTGAGGGGATGACATGCGTAACACATTTTTTTATATTTTTATCATTCATTTCAAAACACCAAGACTATAGTCTTGGTGTTTTTTCAAGCAAAAAAGGACTTTCTCTCTGATTCTGTTCAAATTTTGTATACAAGCTCTCTAAGGATCTATGCTTTAATAAATAGAGTAAAATCAATTCAAAAAAATTATTCAAGGGATGAAACACCCCTTCGAAATATTAATAGGCGCATATTCTAGAAACTATCAAGTAATTTGGATTGATCTCTTGATATTCTGATTGTATGGACCTTAGTCTATACGAAAATATACTTTTCATCTCTTAAAACGCCCAATTAGAGGGTCAAATATAGCAATAAATATGATATGGAATTTGCCTAAAAATGACATTTAAAATGCGAATTATGCAAGAACTAGAGCATTTATGCAATTTTGGATTGTAGATTTGGATTCTAGAGGGTCGAATTGAGGGGATGACATGCGTAACACATTTTTTTATATTTTTATCATTCATTTCAAAACACCAAGACTATAGTCTTGGTGTTTTTTCAAGCAAAAAAGGACTTTCTCTCTGATTCTGTTCAAATTTTGTATACAAGCTCTCTAAGGATCTATGCTTTGATAAATAGAGTAAAATCAATTTAAAAATATTATTCAAGGGATGAAACACCCCTTCGAAATATTAATAGGCGCATATTCTAGAAACTATCAAGTAATTTGGATTGATCTCTTGATATTCTGATTGTATGGACCTTAGTCTATACGAAAATATACTTTTCATCTCTGAAAACGCCCAATTAGAGGGTCAAATATAGCAATAAATATGATATGGAATTTGCCTAAAAATGACATTTAAAATGCGAATTATGCAAGAACTAGAGCATTTATGCAATTTTGGATTGTAGATTTGGATTCTAGAGGGTCGAATTGAGGGGATGACATGCGTAACACATTTTTTTATATTTTTATCATTCATTTCAAAACACCAAGACTATAGTCTTGGTGTTTTTTCAAGCAAAAAAGGACTTTCTCTCTGATTCTGTTCAAATTTTGTATACAAGCTCTCTAAGGATCTATGCTTTGATAAATAGAGTAAAATCAATTTAAAAAAATTATTCAAGGGATGAAACACCCCTTCGAAATATTAATAGGCGCATATTCTAGAAACTATCAAGTAATTTGGATTGATCTCTTGATATTCTGATTGTATGGACCTTAGTCTATACGAAAATATACTTTTCATCTCTTAAAACGCCCAATTAGAGGGTCAAATATAGCAATAAATATGATATGGAATTTGCCTAAAAATGACATTTAAAATGCGAATTATGCAAGAACTAGAGCATTTATGCAATTTTGGATTGTAGATTTGGATTCTAGAGGGTCGAATTGAGGGGATGACATGCGTAACACATTTTTTTATATTTTTATCATTCATTTCAAAACACCAAGACTATAGTCTTGGTGTTTTTTCAAGCAAAAAAGGACTTTCTCTCTGATTCTGTTCAAATTTTGTATACAAGCTCTCTAAGGATCTATGCTTTGATAAATAGAGTAAAATCAATTTAAAAAAATTATTCAAGGGATGAAACACCCCTTCGAAATATTAATAGGCGCATATTCTAGAAACTATCAAGTAATTTGGATTGTTCTCTTGATATTCTGATTGTATGGACCTTAGTCTATACGAAAATATACTTTTCATCTCTTAAAACGCCCAATTAGAGGGTCAAATATAGCAATAAATATGATATGGAATTTGCCTAAAAATGACATTTAAAATGCGAATTATGCAAGAACTAGAGCATTTATGCAATTTTGGATTGTAGATTTGGATTCTAGAGGGTCGAATTGAGGGGATGACATGCGTAACACATTTTTTTATATTTTTATCATTCATTTCAAAACACCAAGACTATAGTCTTGGTGTTTTTTCAAGCAAAAAAGGACTTTCTCTCTGATTCTGTTCAAATTTTGTATACAAGCTCTCTAAGGATCTATGCTTTGATAAATAGAGTAAAATCAATTTAAAAAAATTATTCAAGGGATGAAACACCCCTTCGAAATATTAATAGGCGCATATTCTAGAAACTATCAAGTAATTTGGATTGATCTCTTGATATTCTGATTGTATGGACCTTAGTCTATACGAAAATATACTTTTCATCTCTTAAAACGCCCAATTAGAGGGTCAAATATAGCAATAAATATGATATGGAATTTGCCTAAAAATGACATTTAAAATGCGAATTATGCAAGAACTAGAGCATTTATGCAATTTTGGATTGTAGATTTGGATTCTAGAGGGTCGAATTGAGGGGATGACATGCGTAACACATTTTTTTATATTTTTATCATTCATTTCAAAACACCAAGACTATAGTCTTGGTGTTTTTTCAAGCAAAAAAGGACTTTCTCTCTGATTCTGTTCAAATTTTGTATACAAGCTCTCTAAGGATCTATGCTTTGATAAATAGAGTAAAATCAATTTAAAAAAATTATTCAAGGGATGAAACACCCCTTCGAAATATTAATAGGCGCATATTCTAGAAACTATCAAGTAATTTGGATTGTTCTCTTGATATTCTGATTGTATGGACCTTAGTCTATACGAAAATATACTTTTCATCTCTTAAAACGCCCAATTAGAGGGTCAAATATAGCAATAAATATGATATGGAATTTGCCTAAAAATGACATTTAAAATGCGAATTATGCAAGAACTAGAGCATTTATGCAATTTTGGATTGTAGATTTGGATTCTAGAGGGTCGAATTGAGGGGATGACATGCGTAACACATTTTTTTATATTTTTATCATTCATTTCAAAACACCAAGACTATAGTCTTGGTGTTTTTTCAAGCAAAAAAGGACTTTCTCTCTGATTCTGTTCAAATTTTGTATACAAGCTCTCTAAGGATCTATGCTTTGATAAATAGAGTAAAATCAATTTAAAAAAATTATTCAAGGGATGAAACACCCCTTCGAAATATTAATAGGCGCATATTCTAGAAACTATCAAGTAATTTGGATTGATCTCTTGATATTCTGATTGTATGGACCTTAGTCTATACGAAAATATACTTTTCATCTCTTAAAACGCCCAATTAGAGGGTCAAATATAGCAATAAATATGATATGGAATTTGCCTAAAAATGACATTTAAAATGCGAATTATGCAAGAACTAGAGCATTTATGCAATTTTGGATTGTAGATTTGGATTCTAGAGGGTCGAATTGAGGGGATGACATGCGTAACACATTTTTTTATATTTTTATCATTCATTTCAAAACACCAAGACTATAGTCTTGGTGTTTTTTCACGCAAAAAAGGACTTTCTCTCTGATTCTGTTCAAATTTTGTATACAAGCTCTCTAAGGATCTATGCTTTGATAAATAGAGTAAAATCGATTCAAAAAAATTATTCAAGGGATGAAACACCCCTTCGAAATATTAATAGGCGCATATTCTAGAAACTATCAAGTAATTTGGATTGATCTCTTGATATTCTGATTGTATGGACCTTAGTCTATACGAAAATATACTTTTCATCTCTTAAAACGCCCAATTAGAGGGTCAAATATAGCAATAAATATGATATGGAATTTGCCTAAAAATGACATTTAAAATGCGAATTATGCAAGAACTAGAGCATTTATGCAATTTTGGATTGTAGATTTGGATTCTAGAGGGTCGAATTGAGGGGATGACATGCGTAACACATTTTTTTATATTTTTATCATTCATTTCAAAACACCAAGACTATAGTCTTGGTGTTTTTTCAAGCAAAAAAGGACTTTCTCTCTGATTCTGTTCAAATTTTGTATACAAGCTCTCTAAGGATCTATGCTTTGATAAATAGAGTAAAATCAATTTAAAAAAATTATTCAAGGGATGAAACACCCCTTCGAAATATTAATAGGCGCATATTCTAGAAACTATCAAGTAATTTGGATTGATCTCTTGATATTCTGATTGTATGGACCTTAGTCTATACGAAAATATACTTTTCATCTCTGAAAACGCCCAATTAGAGGGTCAAATATAGCAATAAATATGATATGGAATTTGCCTAAAAATGACATTTAAAATGCGAATTATGCAAGAACTAGAGCATTTATGCAATTTTGGATTGTAGATTTGGATTCTAGAGGGTCGAATTGAGGGGATGACATGCGTAACACATTTTTTTATATTTTTATCATTCATTTCAAAACACCAAGACTATAGTCTTGGTGTTTTTTCAAGCAAAAAAGGACTTTCTCTCTGATTCTGTTCAAATTTTGTATACAAGCTCTCTAAGGATCTATGCTTTGATAAATAGAGTAAAATCAATTTAAAAATATTATTCAAGGGATGAAACACCCCTTCGAAATATTAATAGGCGCATATTCTAGAAACTATCAAGTAATTTGGATTGATCTCTTGATATTCTGATTGTATGGACCTTAGTCTATACGAAAATATACTTTTCATCTCTTAAAACGCCCAATTAGAGGGTCAAATATAGCAATAAATATGATATGGAATTTGCCTAAAAATGACATTTAAAATGCGAATTATGCAAGAACTAGAGCATTTATGCAATTTTGGATTGTAGATTTGGATTCTAGAGGGTCGAATTGAGGGGATGACATGCGTAACACATTTTTTATATTTTTATCATTCATTTCAAAACACCAAGACTATAGTCTTGGTGTTTTTTCAAGCAAAAAAGGACTTTCTCTCTGATTCTGTTCAAATTTTGTATACAAGCTCTCTAAGGATCTATGCTTTGATAAATAGAGTAAAATCAATTTAAAAAAATTATTCAAGGGATGAAACACCCCTTCGAAATATTAATAGGCGCATATTCTAGAAACTATCAAGTAATTTGGATTGATCTCTTGATATTCTGATTGTATGGACCTTAGTCTATACGAAAATATACTTTTCATCTCTTAAAACGCCCAATTAGAGGGTCAAATATAGCAATAAATATGATATGGAATTTGCCTAAAAATGACATTTAAAATGCGAATTATGCAAGAACTAGAGCATTTATGCAATTTTGGATTGTAGATTTGGATTCTAGAGGGTCGAATTGAGGGGATGACATGCGTAACACATTTTTTTATATTTTTATCATTCATTTCAAAACACCAAGACTATAGTCTTGGTGTTTTTTCAAGCAAAAAAGGACTTTCTCTCTGATTCTGTTCAAATTTTGTATACAAGCTCTCTAAGGATCTATGCTTTGATAAATAGAGTAAAATCAATTTAAAAAAATTATTCAAGGGATGAAACACCCCTTCGAAATATTAATAGGCGCATATTCTAGAAACTATCAAGTAATTTGGATTGATCTCTTGATATTCTGATTGTATGGACCTTAGTCTATACGAAAATATACTTTTCATCTCTTAAAACGCCCAATTAGAGGGTCAAATATAGCAATAAATATGATATGGAATTTGCCTAAAAATGACATTTAAAATGCGAATTATGCAAGAACTAGAGCATTTATGCAATTTTGGATTGTAGATTTGGATTCTAGAGGGTCGAATTGAGGGGATGACATGCGTAACACATTTTTTTATATTTTTATCATTCATTTCAAAACACCAAGACTATAGTCTTGGTGTTTTTTCAAGCAAAAAAGGATTTTCTCTCTGATTCTGTTCAAATTTTGTATACAAGCTCTCTAAGGATCTATGCTTTGATAAATAGAGTAAAATCAATTTAAAAAAATTATTCAAGGGATGAAACACCCCTTCGAAATATTAATAGGCGCATATTCTAGAAACTATCAAGTAATTTGGATTGATCTCTTGATATTCTGATTGTATGGACCTTAGTCTATACGAAAATATACTTTTCATCTCTTAAAACGCCCAATTAGAGGGTCAAATATAGCAATAAATATGATATGGAATTTGCCTAAAAATGACATTTAAAATGCGAATTATGCAAGAACTAGAGCATTTATGCAATTTTGGATTGTAGATTTGGATTCTAGAGGGTCGAATTGAAGGGATGACATGCGTAACACATTTTTTTATATTTTTATCATTCATTTCAAAACACCAAGACTATAGTCTTGGTGTTTTTTCAAGCAAAAAAGGACTTTCTCTCTGATTCTGTTCAAATTTTGTATACAAGCTCTCTAAGGATCTATGCTTTGATAAATAGAGTAAAATCAATTTAAAAAAATTATTCAAGGGATGAAACACCCCTTCGAAATATTAATAGGCGCATATTCTAGAAACTATCAAGTAATTTGGATTGATCTCTTGATATTCTGATTGTATGGACCTTAGTCTATACGAAAATATACTTTTCATCTCTTAAAACGCCCAATTAGAGGGTCAAATATAGCAATAAATATGATATGGAATTTGCCTAAAAATGACATTTAAAATGCGAATTATGCAAGAACTAGAGCATTTATGCAATTTTGGATTGTAGATTTGGATTCTAGAGGGTCGAATTGAGGGGATGACATGTGTAACACATTTTTTTATATTTTTATCATTCATTTCAAAACACCAAGACTATAGTCTTGGTGTTTTTTCAAGCAAAAAAGGACTTTCTCTCTGATTCTGTTCAAATTTTGTATACAAGCTCTCTAAGGATCTATGCTTTGATAAATAGAGTAGAATCAATTTAAAAATATTATTCAAGGGATGAAACACCCCTTCGAAATATTAATAGGCGCATATTCTAGAAACTATCAAGTAATTTGGATTGATCTCTTGATATTCTGATTGTATGGACCTTAGTCTATACGAAAATATACTTTTCATCTCTTAAAACGCCCAATTAGAGGGTCAAATATAGCAATAAATATGATATGGAATTTGCCTAAAAATGACATTTAAAATGCGAATTATGCAAGAACTAGAGCATTTATGCAATTTTGGATTGTAGATTTGGATTCAAGAGGGTCGAATTGAGGGGATGACATGCGTAACACATTTTTTTATATTTTTATCATTCATTTCAAAACACCAAGACTATAGTCTTGGTGTTTTTTCAAGCAAAAAAGGACTTTCTCTCTGATTCTGTTCAAATTTTGTATACAAGCTCTCTAAGGATCTATGCTTTGATAAATAGAGTAAAATCAATTTAAAAAAATTATTCAAGGGATGAAACACCCCTTCGAAATATTAATAGGCGCATATTCTAGAAACTATCAAGTAATTTGGATTGATCTCTTGATATTCTGATTGTATGGACCTTAGTCTATACGAAAATATACTTTTCATCTCTTAAAACGCCCAATTAGAGGGTCAAATATAGCAATAAATATGATATGGAATTTGCCTAAAAATGACATTTAAAATGCGAATTATGCAAGAACTAGAGCATTTATGCAATTTTGGATTGTAGATTTGGATTCTAGAGGGTCGAATTGAGGGGATGACATGCGTAACACATTTTTTTATATTTTTATCATTCATTTCAAAACACCAAGACTATAGTCTTGGTGTTTTTTCAAGCAAAAAAGGACTTTCTCTCTGATTCTGTTCAAATTTTGTATACAAGCTCTCTAAGGATCTATGCTTTGATAAATAGAGTAAAATCAATTTAAAAAAAATTATTCAAGGGATGAAACACCCCTTCGAAATATTAATAGGCGCATATTCTAGAAACTATCAAGTAATTTGGATTGATCTCTTGATATTCTGATTGTATGGACCTTAGTCTATACGAAAATATACTTTTCATCTCTTAAAACGCCCAATTAGAGGGTCAAATATAGCAATAAATATGATATGGAATTTGCCTAAAAATGACATTTAAAATGCGAATTATGCAAGAACTAGAGCATTTATGCAATTTTGGATTGTAGATTTGGATTCTAGAGGGTCGAATTGAGGGGATGACATGCGTAACACATTTTTTTATATTTTTATCATTCATTTCAAAACACCAAGACTATAGTCTTGGTGTTTTTTCAAGCAAAAAAGGACTTTCTCTCTGATTCTGTTCAAATTTTGTATACAAGCTCTCTAAGGATCTATGCTTTAATAAATAGAGTAAAATCAATTCAAAAAAATTATTCAAGGGATGAAACACCCCTTCGAAATATTAATAGGCGCATATTCTAGAAACTATCAAGTAATTTGGATTGATCTCTTGATATTCTGATTGTATGGACCTTAGTCTATACGAAAATATACTTTTCATCTCTTAAAACGCCCAATTAGAGGGTCAAATATAGCAATAAATATGATATGGAATTTGCCTAAAAATGACATTTAAAATGCGAATTATGCAAGAACTAGAGCATTTATGCAATTTTGGATTGTAGATTTGGATTCTAGAGGGTCGAATTGAGGGGATGACATGCGTAACACATTTTTTTATATTTTTATCATTCATTTCAAAACACCAAGACTATAGTCTTGGTGTTTTTTCAAGCAAAAAAGGACTTTCTCTCTGATTCTGTTCAAATTTTGTATACAAGCTCTCTAAGGATCTATGCTTTGATAAATAGAGTAAAATCAATTTAAAAAAATTATTCAAGGGATGAAACACCCCTTCGAAATATTAATAGGCGCATATTCTAGAAACTATCAAGTAATTTGGATTGTTCTCTTGATATTCTGATTGTATGGACCTTAGTCTATACGAAAATATACTTTTCATCTCTTAAAACGCCCAATTAGAGGGTCAAATATAGCAATAAATATGATATGGAATTTGCCTAAAAATGACATTTAAAATGCGAATTATGCAAGAACTAGAGCATTTATGCAATTTTGGATTGTAGATTTGGATTCTAGAGGGTCGAATTGAGGGGATGACATGCGTAACACATTTTTTTATATTTTTATCATTCATTTCAAAACACCAAGACTATAGTCTTGGTGTTTTTTCAAGCAAAAAAGGACTTTCTCTCTGATTCTGTTCAAATTTTGTATACAAGCTCTCTAAGGATCTATGCTTTGATAAATAGAGTAAAATCAATTTAAAAAAATTATTCAAGGGATGAAACACCCCTTCGAAATATTAATAGGCGCATATTCTAGAAACTATCAAGTAATTTGGATTGATCTCTTGATATTCTGATTGTATGGACCTTAGTCTATACGAAAATATACTTTTCATCTCTTAAAACGCCCAATTAGAGGGTCAAATATAGCAATAAATATGATATGGAATTTGCCTAAAAATGACATTTAAAATGCGAATTATGCAAGAACTAGAGCATTTATGCAATTTTGGATTGTAGATTTGGATTCTAGAGGGTCGAATTGAGGGGATGACATGCGTAACACATTTTTTTATATTTTTATCATTCATTTCAAAACACCAAGACTATAGTCTTGGTGTTTTTTCAAGCAAAAAAGGACTTTCTCTCTGATTCTGTTCAAATTTTGTATACAAGCTCTCTAAGGATCTATGCTTTGATAAATAGAGTAAAATCAATTTAAAAATATTATTCAAGGGATGAAACACCCCTTCGAAATATTAATAGGCGCATATTCTAGAAACTATCAAGTAATTTGGATTGATCTCTTGATATTCTGATTGTATGGACCTTAGTCTATACGAAAATATACTTTTCATCTCTTAAAACGCCCAATTAGAGGGTCAAATATAGCAATAAATATGATATGGAATTTGCCTAAAAATGACATTTAAAATGCGAATTATGCAAGAACTAGAGCATTTATGCAATTTTGGATTGTAGATTTGGATTCTAGAGGGTCGAATTGAGGGGATGACATGCGTAACACATTGTTTTATATTTTTATCATTCATTTCAAAACACCAAGACTATAGTCTTGGTGTTTTTTCAAGCAAAAGAGGACTTTCTCTCTGATTCTGTTCAAATTTTGTATACAAGCTCTCTAAGGATCTATGCTTTGATAAATAGAGTAAAATCAATTTAAAAATATTATTCAAGGGATGAAACACCCCTTCGAAATATTAATAGGCGCATATTCTAGAAACTATCAAGTAATTTGGATTGATCTCTTGATATTCTGATTGTATGGACCTTAGTCTATACGAAAATATACTTTTCATCTCTTAAAACGCCCAATTAGAGGGTCAAATATAGCAATAAATATGATATGGAATTTGCCTAAAAATGACATTTAAAATGCGAATTATGCAAGAACTAGAGCATTTATGCAATTTTGGATTGTAGATTTGGATTCTAGAGGGTCGAATTGAGGGGATGACATGCGTAACACATTTTTTTATATTTTTATCATTCATTTCAAAACACCAAGACTATAATCTTGGTGTTTTTTCAAGCAAAAAAGGACTTTCTCTCTGATTCTGTTCAAATTTTGTATACAAGCTCTCTAAGGATCTATGCTTTGATAAATGGAGTAAAATCAATTTAAAAAAATTATTCAAGGGATGAAACACCCCTTCGAAATATTAATAGGCGCATATTCTAGAAACTATCAAGTAATTTGGATTGATCTCTTGATATTCTGATTGTATGGACCTTAGTCTATACGAAAATATACTTTTCATCTCTTAAAACGCCCAATTAGAGGGTCAAATATAGCAATAAATATGATATGGAATTTGCCTAAAAATGACATTTAAAATGCGAATTATGCAAGAACTAGAGCATTTATGCAATTTTGGATTGTAGATTTGGATTCTAGAGGGTCGAATTGAGAGGATGACATGCGTAACACATTTTTTTATATTTTTATCATTCATTTCAAAACACCAAGACTATAGTCTTGGTGTTTTTTCAAGCAAAAAAGGACTTTCTCTCTGATTCTGTTCAAATTTTGTATACAAGCTCTCCAAGGATCTATGCTTTGATAAATAGAGTAAAATCAATTTAAAAAAATTATTCAAGGGATGAAACACCCCTTCGAAATATTAATAGGCGCATATTCTAGAAACTATCAAGTAATTTGGATTGATCTCTTGATATTCTGATTGTATGGACCTTAGTCTATACGAAAATATACTTTTCATCTCTTAAAACGCCCAATTAGAGGGTCAAATATAGCAATAAATATGATATGGAATTTGCCTAAAAATGACATTTAAAATGCGAATTATGCAAGAACTAGAGCATTTATGCAATTTTGGATTGTGGATTTGGATTCTAGAGGGTCGAATTGAGGGGATGACATGCGTAACACATTTTTTTATATTTTTATCATTCATTTCAAAACACCAAGACTATAGTCTTGGTGTTTTTTCAAGCAAAAAAGGACTTTCTCTCTGATTCTGTTCAAATTTTGTATACAAGCTCTCTAAGGATCTATGCTTTGATAAATAGAGTAAAATCAATTTAAAAAAATTATTCAAGGGATGAAACACCCCTTCGAAATATTAATAGGCGCATATTCTAGAAACTATCAAGTAATTTGGATTGATCTCTTGATATTCTGATTGTATGGACCTTAGTCTATACGAAAATATACTTTTCATCTCTTAAAACGCCCAATTAGAGGGTCAAATATAGCAATAAATATGATATGGAATTTGCCTAAAAATGACATTTAAAATGCGAATTATGCAAGAACTAGAGCATTTATGCAAATTTGGATTGTAGATTTGGATTCTAGAGGGTCGAATTGAGGAGATGACATGCGTAACACATTTTTTTATATTTTTATCATTCATTTCAAAACACCAAGACTATAGTCTTGGTGTTTTTTCAAGCAAAAAAGGACTTTCTCTCTGATTCTGTTCAAATTTTGTATACAAGCTCTCTGAGGATCTATGCTTTGATAAATAGAGTAAAATCAATTTAAAAAAATTATTCAAGGGATGAAACACCCCTTCGAAATATTAATAGGCGCATATTCTAGAAACTATCAAGTAATTTGGATTGATCTCTTGATATTCTGATTGTATGGACCTTAGTCTATACGAAAATATACTTTTCATCTCTTAAAACGCCCAATTAGAGGGTCAAATATAGCAATAAATATGATATGGAATTTGCCTAAAAATGACATTTAAAATGCGAATTATGCAAGAACTAGAGCATTTATGCAATTTTGGATTGTAGATTTGGATTCTAGAGGGTCGAATTGAGGGGATGACATGCGTAACACATTTTTTTATATTTTTATCATTCATTTCAAAACACCAAGACTATAGTCTTGGTGTTTTTTCAAGCAAAAAAGGACTTTCTCTCTGATTCTGTTCAAATTTTGTATACAAGCTCTCTAAGGATCTATGCTTTGATAAATAGAGTAAAATCAATTTAAAAATATTATTCAAGGGATGAAACACCCCTTCGAAATATTAATAGGCGCATATTCTAGAAACTATCAAGTAATTTGGATTGATCTCTTGATATTCTGATTGTATGGACCTTAGTCTATACGAAAATATACTTTTCATCTCTTAAAACGCCCAATTAGAGGGTCAAATATAGCAATAAATATGATATGGAATTTGCCTAAAAATGACATTTAAAATGCGAATTATGCAAGAACTAGAGCATTTATGCAATTTTGGATTGTAGATTTGGATTCTAGAGGGTCGAATTGAGGGAATGACATGCGTAACACATTTTTTTATATTTTTATCATTCATTTCAAAACACCAAGACTATAGTCTTGGTGTTTTTTCAAGCAAAAAAGGACTTTCTCTCTGATTCTGTTCAAATTTTGTATACAAGCTCTCTAAGGATCTATGCTTTGATAAATAGAGTAAAATCAATTTAAAAAAATTATTCAAGGGATGAAACACCCCTTCGAAATATTAATAGGCGCATATTCTAGAAACTATCAAGTAATTTGGATTGATCTCTTGATATTCTGATTGTATGGACCTTAGTCTATACGAAAATATACTTTTCATCTCTTAAAACGCCCAATTAGAGGGTCAAATATAGCAATAAATATGATATGGAATTTGCCTAAAAATGACATTTAAAATGCGAATTATGCAAGAACTAGAGCATTTATGCAATTTTGGATTGTAGATTTGGATTCTAGAGGGTCGAATTGAGGGGATGACATGCGTAACACATTTTTTTATATTTTTATCATTCATTTCAAAACACCAAGACTATAGTCTTGGTGTTTTTTCAAGCAAAAAAGGACTTTCTCTCTGATTCTGTTCAAATTTTGTATACAAGCTCTCTAAGGATCTATGCTTTGATAAATAGAGTAAAATCAATTTAAAAAAATTATTCAAGGGATGAAACACCCCTTCGAAATATTAATAGGCGCATATTCTAGAAACTATCAAGTAATTTGGATTGATCTCTTGATATTCTGATTGTATGGACCTTAGTCTATACGAAAATATACTTTTCATCTCTTAAAACGCCCAATTAGAGGGTCAAATATAGCAATAAATATGATATGGAATTTGCCTAAAAATGACATTTAAAATGCGAATTATGCAAGAACTAGAGCATTTATGCAATTTTGGATTGTAGATTTGGATTCTAGAGGGTCAAATTGAGGGGATGACATGCGTAACACATTTTTTTATATTTTTATCATTCATTTCAAAACACCAAGACTATAGTCTTGGTGTTTTTTCAAGCAAAAAAGAACTTTCTCTCTGATTCTGTTCAAATTTTGTATACAAGCTCTCTAAGGATCTATGCTTTGATAAATAGAGTAAAATCAATTTAAAAAAAATTATTCAAGGGATGAAACACCCCTTCGAAATATTAATAGGCGCATATTCTAGAAACTATCAAGTAATTTGGATTGATCTCTTGATATTCTGATTGTATGGACCTTAGTCTATACGAAAATATACTTTTCATCTCTTAAAACGCCCAATTAGAGGGTCAAATATAGCAATAAATATGATATGGAATTTGCCTAAAAATGACATTTAAAATGCGAATTATGCAAGAACTAGAGCATTTATGCAATTTTGGATTGTAGATTTGGATTCTAGAGGGTCGAATTGAGGGGATGACATGCGTAACACATTTTTTTATATTTTTATCATTCATTTCAAAACACCAAGACTATAGTCTTGGTGTTTTTTCAAGCAAAAAAGGACTTTCTCTCTGATTCTGTTCAAATTTTGTATACAAGCTCTCTAAGGATCTATGCTTTGATAAATAGAGTAAAATCAATTTAAAAAAATTATTCAAGGGATGAAACACCCCTTCGAAATATTAATAGGCGCATATTCTAGAAACTATCAAGTAATTTGGATTGATCTCTTGATATTCTGATTGTATGGACCTTAGTCTATACGAAAATATACTTTTCATCTCTTAAAACGCCCAATTAGAGGGTCAAATATAGCAATAAATATGATATGGAATTTGCCTAAAAATGACATTTAAAATGCGAATTATGCAAGAACTAGAGCATTTATGCAATTTTGGATTGTAGATTTGGATTCTAGAGGGTCGAATTGAGGGGATGACATGCGTAACACATTTTTTTATATTTTTATCATTCATTTCAAAACACCAAGACTATAGTCTTGGTGTTTTTTCAAGCAAAAAAGGATTTTCTCTCTGATTCTGTTCAAATTTTGTATACAAGCTCTCTAAGGATCTATGCTTTGATAAATAGAGTAAAATCAATTTAAAAAAATTATTCAAGGGATGAAACACCCCTTCGAAATATTAATAGGCGCATATTCTAGAAACTATCAAGTAATTTGGATTGATCTCTTGATATTCTGATTGTATGGACCTTAGTCTATACGAAAATATACTTTTCATCTCTTAAAACGCCCAATTAGAGGGTCAAATATAGCAATAAATATGATATGGAATTTGCCTAAAAATGACATTTAAAATGCGAATTATGCAAGAACTAGAGCATTTATGCAATTTTGGATTGTAGATTTGGATTCTAGAGGGTCGAATTGAAGGGATGACATGCGTAACACATTTTTTTATATTTTTATCATTCATTTCAAAACACCAAGACTATAGTCTTGGTGTTTTTTCAAGCAAAAAAGGACTTTCTCTCTGATTCTGTTCAAATTTTGTATACAAGCTCTCTAAGGATCTATGCTTTGATAAATAGAGTAAAATCAATTTAAAAAAATTATTCAAGGGATGAAACACCCCTTCGAAATATTAATAGGCGCATATTCTAGAAACTATCAAGTAATTTGGATTGATCTCTTGATATTCTGATTGTATGGACCTTAGTCTATACGAAAATATACTCTTCATCTCTTAAAACGCCCAATTAGAGGGTCAAATATAGCAATAAATATGATATGGAATTTGCCTAAAAATGACATTTAAAATGCGAATTATGCAAGAACTAGAGCATTTATGCAATTTTGGATTGTAGATTTGAATTCTAGAGGGTCGAATTGAGGGGATGACATGTGTAACACATTTTTTTATATTTTTATCATTCATTTCAAAACACCAAGACTATAGTCTTGGTGTTTTTTTCAAGCAAAAAAGGACTTTCTCTCTGATTCTGTTCAAATTTTGTATACAAGCTCTCTAAGGATCTATGCTTTGATAAATAGAGTAGAATCAATTTAAAAATATTATTCAAGGGATGAAACACCCCTTCGAAATATTAATAGGCGCATATTCTAGAAACTATCAAGTAATTTGGATTGATCTCTTGATATTCTGATTGTATGGACCTTAGTCTATACGAAAATATACTTTTCATCTCTTAAAACGCCCAATTAGAGGGTCAAATATAGCAATAAATATGATATGGAATTTGCCTAAAAATGACATTTAAAATGCGAATTATGCAAGAACTAGAGCATTTATGCAATTTTGGATTGTAGATTTGGATTCTAGAGGGTCGAATTGAGGGGATGACATGCGTAACACATTTTTTTATATTTTTATCATTCATTTCAAAACACCAAGACTATAGTCTTGGTGTTTTTTCAAGCAAAAAAGGACTTTCTCTCTGATTCTGTTCAAATTTTGTATACAAGCTCTCTAAGGATCTATGCTTTGATAAATAGAGTAAAATCAATTTAAAAAAATTATTCAAGGGATGAAACACCCCTTCGAAATATTAATAGGCGCATATTCTAGAAACTATCAAGTAATTTGGATTGATCTCTTGATATTCTGATTGTATGGACCTTAGTCTATACGAAAATATACTTTTCATCTCTTAAAACGCCCAATTAGAGGGTCAAATATAGCAATAAATATGATATGGAATTTGCCTAAAAATGACATTTAAAATGCGAATTATGCAAGAACTAGAGCATTTATGCAATTTTGGATTGTAGATTTGGATTCTAGAGGGTCGAATTGAGGGGATGACATGCGTAACACATTTTTTTATATTTTTATCATTCATTTCAAAACACCAAGACTATAGTCTTGGTGTTTTTTCAAGCAAAAAAGGACTTTCTCTCTGATTCTGTTCAAATTTTGTATACAAGCTCTCTAAGGATCTATGCTTTGATAAATAGAGTAAAATCAATTTAAAAAAAATTATTCAAGGGATGAAACACCCCTTCGAAATATTAATAGGCGCATATTCTAGAAACTATCAAGTAATTTGGATTGATCTCTTGATATTCTGATTGTATGGACCTTAGTCTATACGAAAATATACTTTTCATCTCTTAAAACGCCCAATTAGAGGGTCAAATATAGCAATAAATATGATATGGAATTTGCCTAAAAATGACATTTAAAATGCGAATTATGCAAGAACTAGAGCATTTATGCAATTTTGGATTGTAGATTTGGATTCTAGAGGGTCGAATTGAGGGGATGACATGCGTAACACATTTTTTTATATTTTTATCATTCATTTCAAAACACCAAGACTATAGTCTTGGTGTTTTTTCAAGCAAAAAAGGACTTTCTCTCTGATTCTGTTCAAATTTTGTATACAAGCTCTCTAAGGATCTATGCTTTGATAAATAGAGTAAAATCAATTTAAAAAAATTATTCAAGGGATGAAACACCCCTTCGAAATATTAATAGGCGCATATTCTAGAAACTATCAAGTAATTTGGATTGATCTCTTGATATTCTGATTGTATGGACCTTAGTCTATACGAAAATATACTTTTCATCTCTTAAAACGCCCAATTAGAGGATCAAATATAGCAATAAATATGATATGGAATTTGCCTAAAAATGACATTTAAAATGCGAATTATGCAAGAACTAGAGCATTTATGCAATTTTGGATTGTAGATTTGGATTCTAGAGGGTCGAATTGAGGGGATGACATGCGTAACACATTTTTTTATATTTTTATCATTCATTTCAAAACACCAAGACTATAGTCTTGGTGTTTTTTCAAGCAAAAAAGGACTTTCTCTCTGATTCTGTTCAAATTTTGTATACAAGCTCTCTAAGGATCTATGCTTTGATAAATAGAGTAAAATCAATTTAAAAAAATTATTCAAGGGATGAAACACCCCTTCGAAATATTAATAGGCGCATATTCTAGAAACTATCAAGTAATTTGGATTGTTCTCTTGATATTCTGATTGTATGGACCTTAGTCTATACGAAAATATACTTTTCATCTCTTAAAACGCCCAATTAGAGGGTCAAATATAGCAATAAATATGATATGGAATTTGCCTAAAAATGACATTTAAAATGCGAATTATGCAAGAACTAGAGCATTTATGCAATTTTGGATTGTAGATTTGGATTCTAGAGGGTCGAATTGAGGGGATGACATGCGTAACACATTTTTTTATATTTTTATCATTCATTTCAAAACACCAAGACTATAGTCTTGGTGTTTTTTCAAGCAAAAAAGGACTTTCTCTCTGATTCTGTTCAAATTTTGTATACAAGCTCTCTAAGGATCTATGCTTTGATAAATAGAGTAAAATCAATTTAAAAAAATTATTCAAGGGATGAAACACCCCTTCGAAATATTAATAGGCGCATATTCTAGAAACTATCAAGTAATTTGGATTGATCTCTTGATATTCTGATTGTATGGACCTTAGTCTATACGAAAATATACTTTTCATCTCTTAAAACGCCCAATTAGAGGGTCAAATATAGCAATAAATATGATATGGAATTTGCCTAAAAATGACATTTAAAATGCGAATTATGCAAGAACTAGAGCATTTATGCAATTTTGGATTGTAGATTTGGATTCTAGAGGGTCGAATTGAGGGGATGACATGCGTAACACATTTTTTTATATTTTTATCATTCATTTCAAAACACCAAGACTATAGTCTTGGTGTTTTTTCAAGCAAAAAAGGACTTTCTCTCTGATTCTGTTCAAATTTTGTATACAAGCTCTCTAAGGATCTATGCTTTGATAAATAGAGTAAAATCAATTCAAAAAAATTATTCAAGGGATGAAACACCCCTTCGAAATATTAATAGGCGCATATTCTAGAAACTATCAAGTAATTTGGATTGATCTCTTGATATTCTGATTGTATGGACCTTAGTCTATACGAAAATATACTTTTCATCTCTTAAAACGCCCAATTAGAGGGTCAAATATAGCAATAAATATGATATGGAATTTGCCTAAAAATGACATTTAAAATGCGAATTATGCAAGAACTAGAGCATTTATGCAATTTTGGATTGTAGATTTGGATTCTAGAGGGTCGAATTGAGGGGATGACATGCGTAACACATTTTTTTATATTTTTATCATTCATTTCAAAACACCAAGACTATAGTCTTGGTGTTTTTTCAAGCAAAAAAGGACTTTCTCTCTGATTCTGTTCAAATTTTGTATACAAGCTCTCTAAGGATCTATGCTTTGATAAATAGAGTAAAATCAATTTAAAAATATTATTCAAGGGATGAAACACCCCTTCGAAATATTAATAGGCGCATATTCTAGAAACTATCAAGTAATTTGGATTGATCTCTTGATATTCTGATTGTATGGACCTTAGTCTATACGAAAATATACTTTTCATCTCTTAAAACGCCCAATTAGAGGGTCAAATATAGCAATAAATATGATATGGAATTTGCCTAAAAATGACATTTAAAATGCGAATTATGCAAGAACTAGAGCATTTATGCAATTTTGGATTGTAGATTTGGATTCTAGAGGGTCGAATTGAGGGGATGACATGCGTAACACATTGTTTTATATTTTTATCATTCATTTCAAAACACCAAGACTATAGTCTTGGTGTTTTTTCAAGCAAAAAAGGACTTTCTCTCTGATTCTGTTCAAATTTTGTATACAAGCTCTCTAAGGATCTATGCTTTGATAAATAGAGTAAAATCAATTTAAAAATATTATTCAAGGGATGAAACACCCCTTCGAAATATTAATAGGCGCATATTCTAGAAACTATCAAGTAATTTGGATTGATCTCTTGATATTCTGATTGTATGGACCTTAGTCTATACGAAAATATACTTTTCATCTCTTAAAACGCCCAATTAGAGGGTCAAATATAGCAATAAATATGATATGGAATTTGCCTAAAAATGACATTTAAAATGCGAATTATGCAAGAACTAGAGCATTTATGCAATTTTGGATTGTAGATTTGGATTCTAGAGGGTCGAATTGAGGGGATGACATGCGTAACACATTTTTTTATATTTTTATCATTCATTTCAAAACACCAAGACTATAATCTTGGTGTTTTTTCAAGCAAAAAAGGACTTTCTCTCTGATTCTGTTCAAATTTTGTATACAAGCTCTCTAAGGATCTATGCTTTGATAAATGGAGTAAAATCAATTTAAAAAAATTATTCAAGGGATGAAACACCCCTTCGAAATATTAATAGGCGCATATTCTAGAAACTATCAAGTAATTTGGATTGATCTCTTGATATTCTGATTGTATGGACCTTAGTCTATACGAAAATATACTTTTCATCTCTTAAAACGCCCAATTAGAGGGTCAAATATAGCAATAAATATGATATGGAATTTGCCTAAAAATGACATTTAAAATGCGAATTATGCAAGAACTAGAGCATTTATGCAATTTTGGATTGTAGATTTGGATTCTAGAGGGTCGAATTGAGAGGATGACATGCGTAACACATTTTTTTATATTTTTATCATTCATTTCAAAACACCAAGACTATAGTCTTGGTGTTTTTTCAAGCAAAAAAGGACTTTCTCTCTGATTCTGTTCAAATTTTGTATACAAGCTCTCTAAGGATCTATGCTTTGATAAATAGAGTAAAATCAATTTAAAAAAATTATTCAAGGGATGAAACACCCCTTCGAAATATTAATAGGCGCATATTCTAGAAACTATCAAGTAATTTGGATTGATCTCTTGATATTCTGATTGTATGGACCTTAGTCTATACGAAAATATACTTTTCATCTCTTAAAACGCCCAATTAGAGGGTCAAATATAGCAATAAATATGATATGGAATTTGCCTAAAAATGACATTTAAAATGCGAATTATGCAAGAACTAGAGCATTTATGCAAATTTGGATTGTAGATTTGGATTCTAGAGGGTCGAATTGAGGAGATGACATGCGTAACACATTTTTTTATATTTTTATCATTCATTTCAAAACACCAAGACTATAGTCTTGGTGTTTTTTCAAGCAAAAAAGGACTTTCTCTCTGATTCTGTTCAAATTTTGTATACAAGCTCTCTGAGGATCTATGCTTTGATAAATAGAGTAAAATCAATTTAAAAAAATTATTCAAGGGATGAAACACCCCTTCGAAATATTAATAGGCGCATATTCTAGAAACTATCAAGTAATTTGGATTGATCTCTTGATATTCTGATTGTATGGACCTTAGTCTATACGAAAATATACTTTTCATCTCTTAAAACGCCCAATTAGAGGGTCAAATATAGCAATAAATATGATATGGAATTTGCCTAAAAATGACATTTAAAATGCGAATTATGCAAGAACTAGAGCATTTATGCAATTTTGGATTGTAGATTTGGATTCTAGAGGGTCGAATTGAGGGGATGACATGCGTAACACATTTTTTTATATTTTTATCATTCATTTCAAAACACCAAGACTATAGTCTTGGTGTTTTTTCAAGCAAAAAAGGACTTTCTCTCTGATTCTGTTCAAATTTTGTATACAAGCTCTCTGAGGATCTATGCTTTGATAAATAGAGTAAAATCAATTTAAAAAAATTATTCAAGGGATGAAACACCCCTTCGAAATATTAATAGGCGCATATTCTAGAAACTATCAAGTAATTTGGATTGATCTCTTGATATTCTGATTGTATGGACCTTAATCTATACGAAAATATACTTTTCATCTCTTAAAACGCCCAATTAGAGGGTCAAATATAGCAATAAATATGATATGGAATTTGCCTAAAAATGACATTTAAAATGCGAATTATGCAAGAACTAGAGCATTTATGCAATTTTGGATTGTAGATTTGGATTCTAGAGGGTCGAATTGAGGGGATGACATGCGTAACACATTTTTTTATATTTTTATCATTCATTTCAAAACACCAAGACTATAGTCTTGGTGTTTTTTCAAGCAAAAAAGGACTTTCTCTCTGATTCTGTTCAAATTTTGTATACAAGCTCTCTAAGGATCTATGCTTTGATAAATAGAGTAAAATCAATTTAAAAAAATTATTCAAGGGATGAAACACCCCTTCGAAATATTAATAGGCGCATATTCTAGAAACTATCAAGTAATTTGGATTGATCTCTTGATATTCTGATTGTATGGACCTTAGTCTATACGAAAATATACTTTTCATCTCTTAAAACGCCCAATTAGAGGGTCAAATATAGCAATAAATATGATATGGAATTTGCCTAAAAATGACATTTAAAATGCGAATTATGCAAGAACTAGAGCATTTATGCAATTTTGGATTGTAGATTTGGATTCTAGAGGGTCGAATTGAGGGGATGACATGCGTAACACATTTTTTTATATTTTTATCATTCATTTCAAAACACCAAGACTATAGTCTTGGTGTTTTTTCAAGCAAAAAAGGACTTTCTCTCTGATTCTGTTCAAATTTTGTATACAAGCTCTCTAAGGATCTATGCTTTGATAAATAGAGTAAAATCAATTTAAAAAAATTATTCAAGGGATGAAACACCCCTTCGAAATATTAATAGGCGCATATTCTAGAAACTATCAAGTAATTTGGATTGATCTCTTGATATTCTGATTGTATGGACCTTAGTCTATACGAAAATATACTTTTCATCTCTTAAAACGCCCAATTAGAGGGTCAAATATAGCAATAAATATGATATGGAATTTGCCTAAAAATGACATTTAAAATGCGAATTATGCAAGAACTAGAGCATTTATGCAATTTTGGATTGTAGATTTGGATTCTAGAGGGTCGAATTGAGGGGATGACATGCGTAACACATTTTTTTATATTTTTATCATTCATTTCAAAACACCAAGACTATAGTCTTGGTGTTTTTTCAAGCAAAAAAGGACTTTCTCTCTGATTCTGTTCAAATTTTGTATACAAGCTCTCTAAGGATCTATGCTTTGATAAATAGAGTAAAATCAATTTAAAAATATTATTCAAGGGATGAAACACCCCTTCGAAATATTAATAGGCGCATATTCTAGAAACTATCAAGTAATTTGGATTGATCTCTTGATATTCTGATTGTATGGACCTTAGTCTATACGAAAATATACTTTTCATCTCTTAAAACGCCCAATTAGAGGGTCAAATATAGCAATAAATATGATATGGAATTTGCCTAAAAATGACATTTAAAATGCGAATTATGCAAGAACTAGAGCATTTATGCAATTTTGGATTGTAGATTTGGATTCTAGAGGGTCGAATTGAGGGAATGACATGCGTAACACATTTTTTTATATTTTTATCATTCATTTCAAAACACCAAGACTATAGTCTTGGTGTTTTTTCAAGCAAAAAAGGACTTTCTCTCTGATTCTGTTCAAATTTTGTATACAAGCTCTCTAAGGATCTATGCTTTGATAAATAGAGTAAAATCAATTTAAAAAAATTATTCAAGGGATGAAACACCCCTTCGAAATATTAATAGGCGCATATTCTAGAAACTATCAAGTAATTTGGATTGATCTCTTGATATTCTGATTGTATGGACCTTAGTCTATACGAAAATATACTTTTCATCTCTTAAAACGCCCAATTAGAGGGTCAAATATAGCAATAAATATGATATGGAATTTGCCTAAAAATGACATTTAAAATGCGAATTATGCAAGAACTAGAGCATTTATGCAATTTTGGATTGTAGATTTGGATTCTAGAGGGTCGAATTGAGGGGATGACATGCGTAACACATTTTTTTATATTTTTATCATTCATTTCAAAACACCAAGACTATAGTCTTGGTGTTTTTTCAAGCAAAAAAGGACTTTCTCTCTGATTCTGTTCAAATTTTGTATACAAGCTCTCTAAGGATCTATGCTTTGATAAATAGAGTAAAATCAATTTAAAAAAATTATTCAAGGGATGAAACACCCCTTCGAAATATTAATAGGCGCATATTCTAGAAACTATCAAGTAATTTGGATTGATCTCTTGATATTCTGATTGTATGGACCTTAGTCTATACGAAAATATACTTTTCATCTCTTAAAACGCCCAATTAGAGGGTCAAATATAGCAATAAATATGATATGGAATTTGCCTAAAAATGACATTTAAAATGCGAATTATGCAAGAACTAGAGCATTTATGCAATTTTGGATTGTAGATTTGGATTCTAGAGGGTCGAATTGAGGGGATGACATGCGTAACACATTTTTTTATATTTTTATCATTCATTTCAAAACACCAAGACTATAGTCTTGGTGTTTTTTCAAGCAAAAAAGGACTTTCTCTCTGATTCTGTTCAAATTTTGTATACAAGCTCTCTAAGAATCTATGCTTTGATAAATAGAGTAAAATCAATTTAAAAGAATTATTCAAGGGATGAAACACCCCTTCGAAATATTAATAGGCGCATATTCTAGAAACTATCAAGTAATTTGGATTGATCTCTTGATATTCTGATTGTATGGACCTTAGTCTATACGAAAATATACTTTTCATCTCTTAAAACGCCCAATTAGAGGGTCAAATATAGCAATAAATATGATATGGAATTTGCCTAAAAATGACATTTAAAATGCGAATTATGCAAGAACTAGAGCATTTATGCAATTTTGGATTGTAGATTTGGATTCTAGAGGGTCGAATTGAGGGGATGAGATGCGTAACACATTTTTTTATATTTTTATCATTCATTTCAAAACACCAAGACTATAGTCTTGGTGTTTTTTCAAGCAAAAAAGGACTTTCTCTCTGATTCTGTTCAAATTTTGTATACAAGCTCTCTAAGGATCTATGCTTTGATAAATAGAGTAAAATCAATTTAAAAAAATTATTCAAGGGATGAAACACCCCTTCGAAATATTAATAGGCGCATATTCTAGAAACTATCAAGTAATTTGGATTGATCTCTTGATATTCTGATTGTATGGACCTTAGTCTATACGAAAATATACTTTTAATCTCTTAAAACGCCCAATTAGAGGGTCAAATATAGCAATAAATATGATATGGAATTTGCCTAAAAATGACATTTAAAATGCGAATTATGCAAGAACTAGAGCATTTATGCAATTTTGGATTGTAGATTTGGATTCTAGAGGGTCGAATTGAGGGGATGACATGCGTAACACATTTTTTTATATTTTTATCATTCATTTCAAAACACCAAGACTATAGTCTTGGTGTTTTTTCAAGCAAAAAAGGACTTTCTCTCTGATTCTGTTCAAATTTTGTATACAAGCTCTCTAAGGATCTATGCTTTGATAAATAGAGTAAAATCAATTTAAAAAAATTATTCAAGGGATGAAACACCCCTTCGAAATATTAATAGGCGCATATTCTAGAAACTATCAAGTAATTCGGATTGATCTCTTGATATTCTGATTGTATGGACCTTAGTCTATACGAAAATATATTTTTCATCTCTTAAAACGCCCAATTAGAGGGTCAAATATAGCAATAAATATGATATGGAATTTGCCTAAAAATGACATTTAAAATGCGAATTATGCAAGAACTAGAGCATTTATGCAATTTTGGATTGTAGATTTGGATTCTAGAGGGTCGAATTGAGGGGATGACATGCGTAACTTATTTTTTTATATTTTTATCATTCATTTCAAAACACCAAGACTATAGTCTCGGTGTTTTTTCAAGCAAAAAAGGACTTTCTCTCTGATTCTGTTCAAATTCAGTATACAAGCTCTCTAGGGATCTATGCTTTGATAAATAGAGTAAAATCAATTTAAAAAAATTATTCAAGGGATGAAACACCCCTTTGAAATATTAATAGGCGCATATTCTAGAAACTATCAAGTAATTTGGATTGATCTCTTGATATTCTGATTGTATGGACCTTAGTCTATACGAAAATATACTATTTATCTCTTAAAACGCCCAATTAGAGGGTCAAATATAGCAATAGATATGATATGGAATTTGCCTAAAAATGACATTTAAAATGCGAATTATGCAAGAACTAGAGCATTTATGCAATTTTGGATTGTAGATTTGGATTCTAGAGGGTCGAATTGAGGGGATGACATGCGTAACACATTTTTTTATATTTTTATCATTCATTTCAAAACACCAAGACTATAGTCTTGGTGTTTTTTCAAGCAAAAAAGAACTTTCTCTCTGATTCTGTTCAAATTTTGTATACAAGCTCTCTAAGGATCTATGCTTTGATAAATAGAGTAAAATCAATTTAAAAAAAATTATTCAAGGGATGAAACACCCCTTCGAAATATTAATAGGCGCATATTCTAGAAACTATCAAGTAATTTGGATTGATCTCTTGATATTCTGATTGTATGGACCTTAGTCTATACGAAAATATACTTTTCATCTCCTAAAACGCCCAATTAGAGGGTCAAATATAGCAATAAATATGATATGGAATTTGCCTAAAAATGACATTTAAAATGCGAATTATGCAAGAACTAGAGCATTTATGCAATTTTGGATTGTAGATTTGGATTCTAGAGGGTCGAATTGAGGGGATGACATGCGTAACACATTTTTTTATATTTTTATCATTCATTTCAAAACACCAAGACTATAGTCTTGGTGTTTTTTCAAGCAAAAAAGGACTTTCTCTCTGATTCTGTTCAAATTTTGTATACAAGCTCTCTAAGGATCTATGCTTTGATAAATAGAGTAAAATCAATTTAAAAAAATTATTCAAGGGATGAAACACCCCTTCGAAATATTAATAGGCGCATATTCTAGAAACTATCAAGTAATTTGGATTGATCTCTTGATATTCTGATTGTATGGACCTTAGTCTATACGAAAATATACTTTTCATCTCTTAAAACGCCCAATTAGAGGGTCAAATATAGCAATAAATATGATATGGAATTTGCCTAAAAATGACATTTAAAATGCGAATTATGCAAGAACTAGAGCATTTATGCAATTTTGGATTGTAGATTTGGATTCTAGAGGGTCGAATTGAGGGGATGACATGCGTAACACATTTTTTTATATTTTTATCATTCATTTCAAAACACCAAGACTATAGTCTTGGTGTTTTTTTCAAGCAAAAAAGGACTTTCTCTCTGATTCTGTTCAAATTTTGTATACAAGCTCTCTAAGGATCTATGCTTTGATAAATAGAGTAAAATCAATTTAAAAATATTATTCAAGGGATGAAACACCCCTTCGAAATATTAATAGGCGCATATTCTAGAAACTATCAAGTAATTTGGATTGATCTCTTGATATTCTGATTGTATGGACCTTAGTCTATACGAAAATATACTTTTCATCTCTTAAAACGCCCAATTAGAGGGTCAAATATAGCAATAAATATGATATGGAATTTGCCTAAAAATGACATTTAAAATGCGAATTATGCAAGAACTAGAGCATTTATGCAATTTTGGATTGTAGATTTGGATTCTAGAGGGTCGAATTGAGGGGATGACATGCGTAACACATTTTTTTATATTTTTATCATTCATTTCAAAACACCAAGACTATAGTCTTGGTGTTTTTTCAAGCAAAAAAGGACTTTCTCTCTGATTCTGTTCAAATTTTGTATACAAGCTCTCTAAGGATCTATGCTTTGATAAATAGAGTAAAATCAATTTAAAAAAATTATTCAAGGGATGAAACACCCCTTCGAAATATTAATAGGCGCATATTCTAGAAACTATCAAGTAATTTGGATTGATCTCTTGATATTCTGATTGTATGGACCTTAGTCTATACGAAAATATACTTTTCATCTCTTAAAACGCCCAATTAGAGGGTCAAATATAGCAATAAATATGATATGGAATTTGCCTAAAAATGACATTTAAAATGCGAATTATGCAAGAACTAGAGCATTTATGCAATTTTGGATTGTAGATTTGGATTCTAGAGGGTCGAATTGAGGGGATGACATGCGTAACACATTTTTTTATATTTTTATCATTCATTTCAAAACACCAAGACTATAGTCTTGGTGTTTTTTCAAGCAAAAAAGGACTTTCTCTCTGATTCTGTTCAAATTTTGTATACAAGCTCTCTAAGGATCTATGCTTTGATAAATAGAGTAAAATCAATTTAAAAAAATTATTCAAGGGATGAAACACCCCTTCGAAATATTAATAGGCGCATATTCTAGAAACTATCAAGTAATTTGGATTGATCTCTTGATATTCTGATTGTATGGACCTTAGTCTATACGAAAATATACTTTTCATCTCTTAAAACGCCCAATTAGAGGGTCAAATATAGCAATAAATATGATATGGAATTTGCCTAAAAATGACATTTAAAATGCGAATTATGCAAGAACTAGAGCATTTATGCAATTTTGGATTGTAGATTTGGATTCTAGAGGGTCGAATTGAGGGGATGACATGCGTAACACATTTTTTTATATTTTTATCATTCATTTCAAAACACCAAGACTATAGTCTTGGTGTTTTTTCAAGCAAAAAAGGACTTTCTCTCTGATTCTGTTCAAATTTTGTATACAAGCTCTCTAAGGATCTATGCTTTGATAAATAGAGTAAAATCAATTTAAAAAAATTATTCAAGGGATGAAACACCCCTTCGAAATATTAATAGGCGCATATTCTAGAAACTATCAAGTAATTTGGATTGATCTCTTGATATTCTGATTGTATGGACCTTAGTCTATACGAAAATATACTTTTCATCTCTTAAAACGCCCAATTAGAGGGTCAAATATAGCAATAAATATGATATGGAATTTGCCTAAAAATGACATTTAAAATGCGAATTATGCAAGAACTAGAGCATTTATGCAATTTTGGATTGTAGATTTGGATTCTAGAGGGTCGAATTGAGGGGATGACATGCGTAACACATTTTTTTATATTTTTATCATTCATTTCAAAACACCAAGACTATAGTCTTGGTGTTTTTTCAAGCAAAAAAGGACTTTCTCTCTGATTCTGTTCAAATTTTGTATACAAGCTCTCTAAGGATCTATGCTTTGATAAATAGAGTAAAATCAATTTAAAAAAATTATTCAAGGGATGAAACACCCCTTCGAAATATTAATAGGCGCATATTCTAGAAACTATCAAGTAATTTGGATTGATCTCTTGATATTCTGATTGTATGGACCTTAGTCTATACGAAAATATACTTTTCATCTCTTAAAACGCCCAATTAGAGGGTCAAATATAGCAATAAATATGATATGGAATTTGCCTAAAAATGACATTTAAAATGCGAATTATGCAAGAACTAGAGCATTTATGCAATTTTGGATTGTAGATTTGGATTCTAGAGGGTCGAATTGAGGGGATGACATGCGTAACACATTTTTTTATATTTTTATCATTCATTTCAAAACACCAAGACTATAGTCTTGGTGTTTTTTCAAGCAAAAAAGGACTTTCTCTCTGATTCTGTTCAAATTTTGTATACAAGCTCTCTAAGGATCTATGCTTTGATAAATGAAGTAAAATCAATTTAAAAAAATTATTCAAGGGATGAAACACCCCTTCGAAATATTAATAGGCGCATATTCTAGAAACTATCAAGTAATTTGGATTGATCTCTTGATATTCTGATTGTATGGACCTTAGTCTATACGAAAATATACTTTTCATCTCTTAAAACGCCCAATTAGAGGGTCAAATATAGCAATAAATATGATATGGAATTTGCCTAAAAATGACATTTAAAATGCGAATTATGCAAGAACTAGAGCATTTATGCAATTTTGGATTGTAGATTTGGATTCTAGAGGGTCGAATTGAGGGGATGACATGCGTAACACATTTTTTTATATTTTTATCATTCATTTCAAAACACCAAGACTATAGTCTTGGTGTTTTTTCAAGCAAAAAAGGACTTTCTCTCTGATTCTGTTCAAATTTTGTATACAAGCTCTCTAAGGATCTATGCTTTGATAAATAGAGTAAAATCAATTTAAAAATATTATTCAAGGGATGAAACACCCCTTCGAAATATTAATAGGCGCATATTCTAGAAACTATCAAGTAATTTGGATTGATCTCTTGATATTCTGATTGTATGGACCTTAGTCTATACGAAAATATACTTTTCATCTCTTAAAACGCCCAATTAGAGGGTCAAATATAGCAATAAATATGATATGGAATTTGCCTAAAAATGACATTTAAAATGCGAATTATGCAAGAACTAGAGCATTTATGCAATTTTGGATTGTAGATTTGGATTCTAGAGGGTCGAATTGAGGGGATGACATGCGTAACACATTTTTTTATATTTTTATCATTCATTTCAAAACACCAAGACTATAGTCTTGGTGTTTTTTCAAGCAAAAAAGGACTTTCTCTCTGATTCTGTTCAAATTTTGTATACAAGCTCTCTAAGGATCTATGCTTTGATAAATAGAGTAAAATCAATTTAAAAAAATTATTCAAGGGATGAAACACCCCTTCGAAATATTAATAGGCGCATATTCTAGAAACTATCAAGTAATTTGGATTGATCTCTTGATATTCTGATTGTATGGACCTTAGTCTATACGAAAATATACTTTTCATCTCTTAAAACGCCCAATTAGAGGGTCAAATATAGCAATAAATATGATATGGAATTTGCCTAAAAATGACATTTAAAATGCGAATTATGCAAGAACTAGAGCATTTATGCAATTTTGGATTGTAGATTTGGATTCTAGAGGGTCGAATTGAGGGGATGACATGCGTAACACATTTTTTTATATTTTTATCATTCATTTCAAAACACCAAGACTATAGTCTTGGTGTTTTTTCAGGCAAAAAAGGACTTTCTCTCTGATTCTGTTCAAATTTTGTATACAAGCTCTCTAAGGATCTATGCTTTGATAAATAGAGTAAAATCAATTTAAAAAAATTATTCAAGGGATGAAACACCCCTTCGAAATATTAATAGGCGCATATTCTAGAAACTATCAAGTAATTTGGATTGATCTCTTGATATTCTGATTGTATGGACCTTAGTCTATACGAAAATATACTTTTCATCTCTTAAAACGCCCAATTAGAGGGTCAAATATAGCAATAAATATGATATGGAATTTGCCTAAAAATGACATTTAAAATGCGAATTATGCAAGAACTAGAGCATTTATGCAATTTTGGATTGTAGATTTGGATTCTAGAGGGTCGAATTGAGGGGATGACATGCGTAACACATTTTTTTATATTTTTATCATTCATTTCAAAACACCAAGACTATAGTCTTGGTGTTTTTTCAAGCAAAGAAGGACTTTCTCTCTGATTCTGTTCAAATTTTGTATACAAGCTCTCTAAGGATCTATGCTTTGATAAATGGAGTAAAATCAATTTAAAAAAATTATTCAAGGGATGAAACACCCCTTCGAAATATTAATAGGCGCATATTCTAGAAACTATCAAGTAATTTGGATTGATCTCTTGATATTCTGATTGTATGGACCTTAGTCTATACGAAAATATACTTTTCATCTCTTAAAACGCCCAATTAGAGGGTCAAATATAGCAATAAATATGATATGGAATTTGCCTAAAAATGACATTTAAAATGCGAATTATGCAAGAACTAGAGCATTTATGCAATTTTGGATTGTAGATTTGGATTCTAGAGGGTCGAATTGAGGGGATGACATGCGTAACACATTTTTTTATATTTTTATCATTCATTTCAAAACACCAAGACTATAGTCTTGGTGTTTTTTCAAGCAAAAAAGGACTTTCTCTCTGATTCTGTTCAAATTTTGTATACAAGCTCTCTAAGGATCTATGCTTTGATAAATAGAGTAAAATCAATTCAAAAAAATTATTCAAGGGATGAAACACCCCTTCGAAATATTAATAGGCGCATATTCTAGAAACTATCAAGTAATTTGGATTGATCTCTTGATATTCTGATTGTATGGACCTTAGTCTATACGAAAATATACTTTTCATCTCTTAAAACGCCCAATTAGAGGGTCAAATATAGCAATAAATATGATATGGAATTTGCCTAAAAATGACATTTAAAATGCGAATTATGCAAGAACTAGAGCATTTATGCAATTTTGGATTGTAGATTTGGATTCTAGAGGGTCGAATTGAGGGGATGACATGCGTAACACATTTTTTTATATTTTTATCATTCATTTCAAAACACCAAGACTATAGTCTTGGTGTTTTTTCAAGCAAAAAAGGACTTTCTCTCTGATTCTGTTCAAATTTTGTATACAAGCTCTCTAAGGATCTATGCTTTGATAAATAGAGTAAAATCAATTCAAAAAAATTATTCAAGGGATGAAACACCCCTTCGAAATATTAATAGGCGCATATTCTAGAAACTATCAAGTAATTTGGATTGATCTCTTGATATTCTGATTGTATGGACCTTAGTCTATACGAAAATATACTTTTCATCTCTTAAAACGCCCAATTAGAGGGTCAAATATAGCAATAAATATGATATGGAATTTGCCTAAAAATGACATTTAAAATGCGAATTATGCAAGAACTAGAGCATTTATGCAATTTTGGATTGTAGATTTGGATTCTAGAGGGTCGAATTGAGGGGATGACATGCGTAACACATTTTTTTATATTTTTATCATTCATTTCAAAACACCAAGACTATAGTCTTGGTGTTTTTTCAAGCAAAAAAGGACTTTCTCTCTGATTCTGTTCAAATTTTGTATACAAGCTCTCTAAGGATCTATGCTTTGATAAATAGAGTAAAATCAATTTAAAAAAATTATTCAAGGGATGAAACACCCCTTCGAAATATTAATAGGCGCATATTCTAGAAACTATCAAGTAATTTGGATTGATCTCTTGATATTCTGATTGTATGGACCTTAGTCTATACGAAAATATACTTTTCATCTCTTAAAACGCCCAATTAGAGGGTCAAATATAGCAATAAATATGATATGGAATTTGCCTAAAAATGACATTTAAAATGCGAATTATGCAAGAACTAGAGCATTTATGCAATTTTGGATTGTAGATTTGGATTCTAGAGGGTCGAATTGAGGGGATGACATGCGTAACACATTGTTTTATATTTTTATCATTCATTTCAAAACACCAAGACTATAGTCTTGGTGTTTTTTCAAGCAAAAAAGGACTTTCTCTCTGATTCTGTTCAAATTTTGTATACAAGCTCTCTAAGGATCTATGCTTTGATAAATAGAGTAAAATCAATTTAAAAATATTATTCAAGGGATGAAACACCCCTTCGAAATATTAATAGGCGCATATTCTAGAAACTATCAAGTAATTTGGATTGATCTCTTGATATTCTGATTGTATGGACCTTAGTCTATACGAAAATATACTTTTCATCTCTTAAAACGCCCAATTAGAGGGTCAAATATAGCAATAAATATGATATGGAATTTGCCTAAAAATGACATTTAAAATGCGAATTATGCAAGAACTAGAGCATTTATGCAATTTTGGATTGTAGATTTGGATTCTAGAGGGTCGAATTGAGGGGATGACATGCGTAACACATTTTTTTATATTTTTATCATTCATTTCAAAACACCAAGACTATAGTCTTGGTGTTTTTTCAAGCAAAAAAGGACTTTCTCTCTGATTCTGTTCAAATTTTGTATACAAGCTCTCTAAGGATCTATGCTTTGATAAATAGAGTAAAATCAATTTAAAAAAATTATTCAAGGGATGAAACACCCCTTCGAAATATTAATAGGCGCATATTCTAGAAACTATCAAGTAATTTGGATTGATCTCTTGATATTCTGATTGTATGGACCTTAGTCTATACGAAAATATACTTTTCATCTCTTAAAACGCCCAATTAGAGGGTCAAATATAGCAATAAATATGATATGGAATTTGCCTAAAAATGACATTTAAAATGCGAATTATGCAAGAACTAGAGCATTTATGCAATTTTGGATTGTAGATTTGGATTCTAGAGGGTCGAATTGAGGGGATGACATGCGTAACACATTTTTTTATATTTTTATCATTCATTTCAAAACACCAAGACTATAGTCTTGGTGTTTTTTCAAGCAAAAAAGGACTTTCTCTCTGATTCTGTTCAAATTTTGTATACAAGCTCTCTAAGGATCTATGCTTTGATAAATAGAGTAAAATCAATTTAAAAAAATTATTCAAGGGATGAAACACCCCTTCGAAATATTAATAGGCGCATATTCTAGAAACTATCAAGTAATTTGGATTGATCTCTTGATATTCTGATTGTATGGACCTTAGTCTATACGAAAATATACTTTTCATCTCTTAAAACGCCCAATTAGAGGGTCAAATATAGCAATAAATATGATATGGAATTTGCCTAAAAATGACATTTAAAATGCGAATTATGCAAGAACTAGAGCATTTATGCAATTTTGGATTGTAGATTTGGATTCTAGAGGGTCGAATTGAGGGGATGACATGCGTAACACATTTTTTTATATTTTTATCATTCATTTCAAAACACCAAGACTATAGTCTTGGTGTTTTTTCAAGCAAAAAAGGACTTTCTCTCTGATTCTGTTCAAATTTTGTATACAAGCTCTCTGAGGATCTATGCTTTGATAAATAGAGTAAAATCAATTTAAAAAAATTATTCAAGGGATGAAACACCCCTTCGAAATATTAATAGGCGCATATTCTAGAAACTATCAAGTAGTTTGGATTGATCTCTTGATATTCTGATTGTATGGACCTTAGTCTATACGAAAATATACTTTTCATCTCTTAAAACGCCCAATTAGAGGGTCAAATATAGCAATAAATATGATATGGAATTTGCCTAAAAATGACATTTAAAATGCGAATTATGCAAGAACTAGAGCATTTATGCAATTTTGGATTGTGGATTTGGATTCTAGAGGGTCGAATTGAGGGGATGACATGCGTAACACATTTTTTTATATTTTTATCATTCATTTCAAAACACCAAGACTATAGTCTTGGTATTTTTTCAAGCAAAAAAGGACTTTCTCTCTGATTCTGTTCAAATTTTGTATACAAGCTCTCTAAGGATCTATGCTTTGATAAATAGAGTAAAATCAATTTGAAAAAATTATTCAAGGGATGAAACACCCCTTCGAAATATTAATAGGCGCATATTCTAGAAACTATCAAGTAATTTGGATTGATCTCTTGATATTCTGATTGTATGGACCTTAGTCTATACGAAAATATACTTTTCATCTCTTAAAACGCCCAATTAGAGGGTCAAATATAGCAATAAATATGATATGGAATTTGCCTAAAAATGACATTTAAAATGCGAATTATGCAAGAACTAGAGCATTTATGCAATTTTGGATTGTGGATTTGGATTCTAGAGGGTCGAATTGAGGGGATGACATGCGTAACACATTTTTTTATATTTTTATCATCCATTTCAAAACACCAAGACTATAGTCTTGGTGTTTTTTCAAGCAAAAAAGGACTTTCTCTCTGATTCTGTTCAAATTTTGTATACAAGCTCTCTAAGGATCTATGCTTTGATAAATAGAGTAAAATCAATTTAAAAAAATTATTCAAGGGATGAAACACCCCTTCGAAATATTAATAGGCGCATATTCTAGAAACTATCAAGTAATTTGGATTGATCTCTTGATATTCTGATTGTATGGACCTTAGTCTATACGAAAATATACTTTTCATCTCTTAAAACGCCCAATTAGAGGGTCAAATATAGCAATAAATATGATATGGAATTTGCCTAAAAATGACATTTAAAATGCGAATTATGCAAGAACTAGAGCATTTATGCAATTTTGGATTGTAGATTTGGATTCTAGAGGGTCGAATTGAGGGGATGACATGCGTAACACATTTTTTTATATTTTTATCATTCATTTCAAAACACCAAGACTATAGTCTTGGTGTTTTTTCAAGCAAAAAAGGACTTTCTCTCTGATTCTGTTCAAATTTTGTATACAAGCTCTCTAAGGATCTATGCTTTGATAAATAGAGTAAAATCAATTCAAAAAAATTATTCAAGGGATGAAACACCCCTTCGAAATATTAATAGGCGCATATTCTAGAAACTATCAAGTAATTTGGATTGATCTCTTGATATTCTGATTGTATGGACCTTAGTCTATACGAAAATATACTTTTCATCTCTTAAAACGCCCAATTAGAGGGTCAAATATAGCAATAAATATGATATGGAATTTGCCTAAAAATGACATTTAAAATGCGAATTATGCAAGAACTAGAGCATTTATGCAATTTTGGATTGTAGATTTGGATTCTAGAGGGTCGAATTGAGAGGATGACATGCGTAACACATTTTTTTATATTTTTATCATTCATTTCAAAACACCAAGACTATAGTCTCGGTGTTTTTTCAAGCAAAAAAGGACTTTCTCTCTGATTCTGTTCAAATTTTGTATACAAGCTCTCTAAGGATCTATGCTTTGATAAATAGAGTAAAATCAATTTAAAAAAATTATTCAAGGGATGAAACACCCCTTCGAATTATTAATAGGCGCATATTTTGAAACTATCAAGTAATTTGGATTGATCTCTTGATATTCTGATTGTATGGACCTTAGTCTATACGAAAATATACTTTTCATCTCTTAAAACGCCCAATTAGAGGGTCAAATATAGCAATAAATATGATATGGAATTTGCCTAAAAATGACATTTAAAATGCAAATTATGCAAGAACTAGAGCATTTATGCAATTTTGGATTGTAGATTTGGATTCTAGAGGGTCGAATTGAGGGGTTGACATGCGTAACACATTTTTTTATATTTTTATCATTCATTTCAAAACACCAAGACTAGTCTTGGTGTTTTTTCAAGCAAAAAAGGACTTTCTCTCTGATTCTGTTCAAATTTTGTATACAAGCTCTCTAAGGATCTATGCTTTGATAAATAGAGTAAAATCAATTTAAAAAAATTATTCAAGGGATGAAACACCCCTTCGAAATATTAATAGGCGCATATTCTAGAAACTATCAAGTAATTTGGATTGATCTCTTGATATTCTGATTGTATGGACCTTAGTCTATACGAAAATATACTTTTCATCTCTTAAAACGCCCAATTAGAGGGTCAAATATAGCAATAAATATGATATGGAATTTGCCTAAAAATGACATTTAAAATGCGAATTATGCAAGAACTAGAGCATTTATGCAATTTTGGATTGTAGATTTGGATTCTAGAGGGTCGAATTGAGGGGATGACATGCGTAACACATTTTTTTATATTTTTATCATTCATTTCAAAACACCAAGACTATAGTCTTGGTGTTTTTTCAAGCAAAAAAGGACTTTCTCTCTGATTCTGTTCAAATTTTGTATACAAGCTCTCTAAGGATCTATGCTTTGATAAATAGAGTAAAATCAATTTAAAAATATTATTCAAGGGATGAAACACCCCTTCGAAATATTAATAGGCGCATATTCTAGAAACTATCAAGTAATTTGGATTGATCTCTTGATATTCTGATTGTATGGACCTTAGTCTATACGAAAATATACTTTTCATCTCTTAAAACGCCCAATTAGAGGGTCAAATATAGCAATAAATATGATATGGAATTTGCCTAAAAATGACATTTAAAATGCGAATTATGCAAGAACTAGAGCATTTATGCAATTTTGGATTGTAGATTTGGATTCTAGAGGGTCGAATTGAGAGGATGACATGCGTAACACATTTTTTTATATTTTTATCATTCATTTCAAAACACCAAGACTATAGTCTCGGTGTTTTTTCAAGCAAAAAAGGACTTTCTCTCTGATTCTGTTCAAATTTTGTATACAAGCTCTCTAAGGATCTATGCTTTGATAAATAGAGTAAAATCAATTTAAAAAAATTATTCAAGGGATGAAACACCCCTTCGAATTATTAATAGGCGCATATTTTGAAACTATCAAGTAATTTGGATTGATCTCTTGATATTCTGATTGTATGGACCTTAGTCTATACGAAAATATACTTTTCATCTCTTAAAACGCCCAATTAGAGGGTCAAATATAGCAATAAATATGATATGGAATTTGCCTAAAAATGACATTTAAAATGCAAATTATGCAAGAACTAGAGCATTTATGCAATTTTGGATTGTAGATTTGGATTCTAAAGGGTCGAATTGAGGGGTTGACATGCGTAACACATTTTTTTATATTTTTATCATTCATTTCAAAACACCAAGACTAGTCTTGGTGTTTTTTCAAGCAAAAAAGGACTTTCTCTCTGATTCTGTTCAAATTTTGTATACAAGCTCTCTGAGAATCTATGCTTTGATAAATAGAGTAAAATCAATTTAAAAAAATTATTCAAGGGATGAAACACCCCTTCGAAATATTAATAGGCGCATATTCTAGAAACTATCAAGTAATTTGGATTGATCTCTTGATATTCTGATTGTATGGACCTTAGTCTATACGAAAATATACTTTTCATCTCTTAAAACGCCCAATTAGAGGGTCAAATATAGCAATAAATATGATATGGAATTTGCCTAAAAATGACATTTAAAATGCGAATTATGCAAGAACTAGAGCATTTATGCAATTTTGGATTGTAGATTTGGATTCTAGAGGGTCGAATTGAGGGGTTGACATGCGTAACACATTTTTTTATATTTTTATCATTCATTTCAAAACACCAAGACTATAGTCTTGGTGTTTTTTCAAGCAAAAAAGGACTTTCTCTCTGATTCTGTTCAAATTTTGTATACAAGCTCTCTAAGGATCTATGCTTTGATAAATAGAGTAAAATCAATTTAAAAAAATTATTCAAGGGATGAAACACCCCTTCGAAATATTAATAGGCGCATATTCTAGAAACTATCAAGTAATTTGGATTGATCTCTTGATATTCTGATTGTATGGACCTTAGTCTATACGAAAATATACTTTTCATCTCTTAAAACGCCCAATTAGAGGGTCAAATATAGCAATAAATATGATATGGAATTTGCCTAAAAATGACATTTAAAATGCGAATTATGCAAGAACTAGAGCATTTATGCGATTTTGGATTGTAGATTTGGATTCTAGAGGGTCGAATTGAGGGGATGACATGCGTAACACATTTTTTTATATTTTTATCATTCATTTCAAAACACCAAGACTATAGTCTTGGTGTTTTTTCAAGCAAAAAAGGACTTCCTCTCTGATTCTGTTCAAATTTTGTATACAAGCTCTCTAGGGATCTATGCTTTGATAAATAGAGTAAAATCAATTTAAAAAAATTATTCAAGGGATGAAACACCCCTTCGAAATATTAATAGGCGCATATTCTAGAAACTATCAAGTAATTCGGATTGATCTCTTGATATTCTGATTGTATGGACCTTAGTCTATACGAAAATATACTTTTCATCTCTTAAAACGCCCAATTAGAGGGTCAAATATAGCAATAAATATGATATGGAATTTGCCTAAAAATGACATTTAAAATGCGAATTATGCAAGAACTAGAGCATTTATGCAATTTTGGATTGTAGATTTGGATTCTAGAGGGTCGAATTGAGGGGATGACATGCGTAACACATTTTTTTATATTTTTATCATTCATTTCAAAACACCAAGACTATAGTCTTGGTGTTTTTTCAAGCAAAAAAGGACTTTCTCTCTGATTCTGTTCAAATTTTGTATACAAGCTCTCTAGGGATCTATGCTTTGATAAATAGAGTAAAATCAATTTAAAAAAATTATTCAAGGGATGAAACACCCCTTCGAAATATTAATAGGCGCATATTCTAGAAACTATCAAGTAATTCGGATTGATCTCTTGATATTCTGATTGTACGGACCTTAGTCTATACGAAAATATACTTTTCATCTCTTAAAACGCCCAATTAGAGGGTCAAATATAGCAATAAATATGATATGGAATTTGCCTAAAAATGACATTTAAAATGCGAATTATGCAAGAACTAGATCATTTATGCAATTTTTGATTGTAGATTTGGATTCTAGAGGGTCGAATTGAGGGGATGACATGCGTAACACATTTTTTTATATTTTTATCATTCATTTCAAAACACCAAGACTATAGTCTTGGTGTTTTTTCAAGCAAAAGAGGACTTTCTCTCTGATTCTGTTCAAATTTTGTATACAAGCTCTCTAAGGATCTATGCTTTGATGAATAGAGTAAAATCAATTTAAAAAAATTATTCAAGGGATGAAACACCCCTTCGAAATATTAATAGGCGCATATTCTAGAAACTATCAAGTAATTTGGATTGATCTCTTGATATTCTGATTGTATGGACCTAAGTCTATACGAAAATATACTATTCATCTCTTAAAACGCCCAATTAGAGGGTCAAATATAGCAATAGATATGATATGGAATTTGCCTAAAAATGACATTTAAAATGCGAATTATGCAAGAACTAGATCATTTATGCAATTTTGGATTGTAGATTTGGATTCTAGAGGGTCGAATTGAGGGGATGACATGCGTAACACATTTTTTTATATTTTTATCATTCATTTCAAAACACCAAGACTATAGTCTTGGTGTTTTTTCAAGCAAAAGAGGACTTTCTCTCTGATTCTGTTCAAATTTTGTATACAAGCTCTCTAAGGATCTATGCTTTGATGAATAGAGTAAAATCAATTTAAAAAAATTATTCAAGGGATGAAACACCCCTTCGAAATATTAATAGGCGCATATTCTAGAAACTATCAAGTAATTTGGATTGATCTCTTGATATTCTGATTGTATGGACCTTAGTCTATACGAAAATATACTTTTCATCTCTTAAAACGCCCAATTAGAGGGTCAAATATAGCAATAAATATGATATGGAATTTGCCTAAAAATGACATTTAAAATGCGAATTATGCAAGAACTATAGCATTTATGCAATTTTGGATTGTAGATTTGGATTCTAGAGGGTCGAATTGAGGGGATGACATGCGTAACACATTTTTTTATATTTTTATCATTCATTTCAAAACACCAAGATTATAGTCTTGGTGTTTTTTCAAGCAAAAAAGGACTTTCTCTCTGATTCTGTTCAAATTTTGTATACAAGCTCTCTAGGGATCTATGCTTTGATAAATAGAGTAAAATCAATTTAAAAAAATTATTCAAGGGATGAAACACCCCTTCGAAATATTAATAGGCGCATATTCTAGAAACTATCAAGTAATTTGGATTGATCTCTTGATATTCTGATTGTATGGACCTTAGTCTATACGAAAATATACTTTTCATCTCTTAAAACGCCCAATTAGAGGGTCAAATATAGCAATAAATATGATATGGAATTTGCCTAAAAATGACATTCAAAATGCGAATTATGCAAGAACTAGAGCATTTATGCAATTTTGGATTGTAGATTTGGATTCTAGAGGGTCGAATTGAGGGAATGACATGCGTAACACATTTTTTTATATTTTTATCATTCATTTCAAAACACCAAGACTATAGTCTTGGTGTTTTTTCAAGCAAAAAAGGACTTTCTCTCTGATTCTGTTCAAATTTTGTATACAAGCTCTCTAAGGATCTATGCTTTGATAAATAGAGTTAAATCAATTTAAAAAAATTATTCAAGGGATGAAACACCCCTTCGAAATATTAATAGGCGCATATTCTAGAAACTATCAAGTAATTTGGATTGATCTCTTGATATTCTGATTGTATGGACCTTAGTCTATACGAAAATATACTATTCATCTCTTAAAACGCCCAATTAGAGGGTCAAATATAGCAATAGATATGATATGGAATTTGCCTAAAAATGACATTTAAAATGCGAATTATGCAAGAACTAGAGCATTTATGCAATTTTGGATTGTAGATTTGGATTCTAGAGGGTCGAATTGAGGGGATGACATGCGTAACACATTTTTTTATATTTTTATCATTCATTTCAAAACACTAAGACTATAGTCTTGGTGTTTTTTCAAGCAAAAAAGGACTTTCTCTCTGATTCTGTTCAAATTTTGTATACAAACTCTCTGAGGATCTATGCTTTGATAAGTAGAAGAAAATCAATTTAAAAAAATTATTCAAGGGATGAAACACCCCTTCGAAATATTAATAGGCGCATATTCTAGAAACTATCAAGTAATTTGGATTGATCTCTTGATATTCTGATTGTGTGGACCTTAGTCTATACGAAAATATACTTTTCATCTTTCAAAACGCCCAATTAGAGGGTCAAATATAGCAATAAATATGATATGGAATTTGCCTAAAAATGACATTTAAAATGCGAATTATGCAAGAACTAGAGCATTTATGCAATTTTGGATTGTAGATTTGGATTCTAGAGGGTCGAATTGAGGGGTTGACATGCGTAACACATTTTTTTATATTTTTATCATTCATTTCAAAACACCAAGACTAGTCTTGGTGTTTTTTCAAGCAAAAAAGGACTTTCTCTCTGATTCTGTTCAAATTTTGTATACAAGCTCTCTGAGAATCTATGCTTTGATAAATAGAGTAAAATCAATCTGAAAAAATTATTCAAGGGATGAAACACCCCTTCGAAATATTAATAGGCGCATATTCTAGAAACTATCAAGTAATTTGGATTGATCTCTTGATATTCTGATTGTATGGACCTTAGTCTCTACGAAAATATACTTTTCATCTCTTAAAACGCCCAATTAGAGGGTCAAATATAGCAATAAATATGATATGGAATTTGCCTAAAAATGACATTTAAAATGCGAATTATGCAAGAACTAGAGCATTTATGCAATTTTGGATTGTAGATTTGGATTCTAGAGGGTCGAATTGAGGGGTTGACATGCGTAACACATTTTTTTATATTTTTATCATTCATTTCAAAACACCAAGACTATAGTCTTGGTGTTTTTTCAAGCAAAAAAGGACTTTCTCTCTGATTCTGTTCAAATTTTGTATACAAGCTCTCTAAGGATCTATGCTTTGATAAATAGAGTAAAATCAATTTAAAAAAATTATTCAAGGGATGAAACACCCCTTCGAAATATTAATAGGCGCATATTCTAGAAACTATCAAGTAATTTGGATTGATCTCTTGATATTCTGATTGTATGGACCTTAGTCTATACGAAAATATACTTTTCATCTCTTAAAACGCCCAATTAGAGGGTCAAATATAGCAATAAATATGATATGGAATTTGCCTAAAAATGACATTCAAAATGCGAATTATGCAAGAACTAGAGCATTTATGCAATTTTGGATTGTAGATTTGGATTCTAGAGGGTCGAATTGAGGGAATGACATGCGTAACACATTTTTTTATATTTTTATCATTCATTTCAAAACACCAAGACTATAGTCTTGGTGTTTTTTCAAGCAAAAAAGGACTTTCTCTCTGATTCTGTTCAAATTTTGTATACAAGCTCTCTAAGGATCTATGCTTTGATAAATAGAGTAAAATCAATTTAAAAAAATTATTCAAGGGATGAAACACCCCTTCGAAATATTAATAGGCGCATATTCTAGAAACTATCAAGTAATTTGGATTGATCTCTTGATATTCTGATTGTATGGACCTTAGTCTATACGAAAATATACTTTTCATCTCTTAAAACGCCCAATTAGAGGGTCAAATATAGCAATAAATATGATATGGAATTTGCCTAAAAATGACATTTAAAATGCGAATTATGCAAGAACTAGAGCATTTATGCGATTTTGGATTGTAGATTTGGATTCTAGAGGGTCGCATTGAGGGAATGACATGCGTAACACATTTTTTTATATTTTTATCATTCATTTCAAAACACCAAGACTATAGTCTTGGTGTTTTTTCAAGCAAAAAAGGACTTCCTCTCTGATTCTGTTCAAATTTTGTATACAAGCTCTCTAGGGATCTATGCTTTGATAAATAGAGTAAAATCAATTTAAAAAAATTATTCAAGGGATGAAACACCCCTTCGAAATATTAATAGGCGCATATTCTAGAAACTATCAAGTAATTCGGATTGATCCCTTGATATTCTGATTGTATGGACCTTAGTCTATACGAAAATATACTTTTCATCTCTTAAAACGCCCAATTAGAGGGTCAAATATAGCAATAAATATGATATGGAATTTGCCTAAAAATGACATTTAAAATGCGAATTATGCAAGAACTAGAGCATTTATGCAATTTTGGATTGTAGATTTGGATTCTAGAGGGTCGAATTGAGGGGATGACATGCGTAACACATTTTTTTATATTTTTATCATTCATTTCAAAACACCAAGACTATAGTCTTGGTGTTTTTTCGAGCAAAAAAGGACTTTCTCTCTGATTCTGTTCAAATTTTGTATACAAGCTCTCTAAGGATCTATGCTTTGATAAATAGAGTAAAATCAATTTAAAAAAATTATTCAAGGGATGAAACACCCCTTCGAAATATTAATAGGCGCATATTCTAGAAACTATCAAGTAATTTGGATTGATCTCTTGATATTCTGATTGTATGGACCTTAGTCTATACGAAAATATACTTTTCATCTCTTAAAACGCCCAATTAGAGGGTCAAATATAGCAATAAATATGATATGGAATTTGCCTAAAAATGACATTTAAAATGCGAATTATGCAAGAACTAGAGCATTTATGCAATTTTGGATTGTAGATTTATATTCTAGAGGGTCGAATTGAGAAGATGACATGCGTAACACATTTTTTTATATTTTCATCATTCATTTCAAAACACCAAGACTATAGTCTTGGTGTTTTTTCAAGCAAAAAAGGACTTTCTCTCTGATTCTGTTCAAATTTTGTATACAAGCTCTCTAAGGATCTATGCTTTGATAAATAGAGTAAAATCAATTGAAAAAAATTATTCAAGGGATGAAACACCCCTTCGAAATATTAATAGGCGCATATTCTAGAAACTATCAAGTAATTTGGATTGATCTCTTGATATTCTGATTGTATGGACCTTAGTCTATACGAAAATATACTTTTCATCTCTTAAAACGCCCAATTAGAGGGTCAAATATAGCAATAAATATGATATGGAATTTGCCTAAAAATGACATTTAAAATGCGAATTATGCAAGAACTAGAGCATTTATGCAATTTTGGATTGTAGATTTGGATTCTAGAGGGTCGAATTGAGGGGATGACATGCGTAACACATTTTTTTATATTTTTATCATTCATTTCAAAACACCAAGACTATAGTCTTGGTGTTTTTTCAAGCAAAAAAGGACTTTCTCTCTGATTCTGTTCAAATTTTGTATACAAGCTCTCTAAGAATCTATGCTTTGATAAATAGAGTAAAATCAATTTAAAAAAATTATTCAAGGGATGAAACACCCCTTCGAATTATTAATAGGCGCATATTCTAGTAACTATCGAATAATTTGGATTGATCTCTTGATATTCTGATTGTATGGACCTTAGTTTATACGAAAATATACTTTTCATCTCTTAAAACGCCCAATTAGAGCGTCAAATATAGCAATAAATATGATATGGAATTTGCCTAAAAATGACATTTAAAATGCGAATTATGCAAGAACTAGAGCATTTATGCAATTTTGGATTGTAGATTTGGATTCTAGAGGGCCGAATTGAGGGGATGACATGCGTAACACATTTATTAATATTTTTATCATTCATTTCAAAACTCCAAGACTATAGTCTTGGTGTTTTTTCAAGCAAAAAAGGACTTTCTCTCTGATTCTGTTCAAATTTTGTATACAAGCTCTCTAGGGATCTATGCTTTGATAAATAAAGTAAAATCAATTCAAAAATATTATTCAAGGGATGAAACACCCCTTTGAAATATTAATAGGCGCATATTCTAGAAACTATCAAGTAATTTGGATTGATCTCTTGATATTCTGATTGTATATTGTATATTGTATATTGTATATTTCATTACTTTACAAAAAAAATATTGTTTGTAACATGTCAGTATTGAACAAAGTAAAAATATAAGAATAGTAAATATATTCCACATCAAAACTCATTTTCATTGAATTTATAAGTTATAAATTCATTTATGTCGTAAAAGGATTTACTAATAAGAAATTTTTTTATTACTACTTTAAATTTTTTTAAATTCAAATTACTGATACTTTCAGGTAAGATGTTGAATAAGTCTGGATTAAGAGTATTATTTTTCGATTTTTGTAATCTGAAACAAGGTTTTCTCAATAAGTCAGCAGATCTAGTATTATATGAGTGTATATCTTTGTTTCTCAAGTAATTTTTTCTTGTTTTATGAATTTCTATTAGAGAATGAAAAATATATAATGAAGGAAAAGTCATAATCCCTAATTTGACGAAAGCATTCTGACAATGATCCCTAGCGTTGAGGCCACTTATTATTCTAATTGCTGTTTTTTGCAAGCGAAAAATTTTAATGGCATGGACTGAATTACCCCACAATATAATCCCGTAGGATATAATTGAGTTGAACAAAGCAAAATAGGCTATTTTTAAGTTGTTTAAATCAACAAGGTTTCTCAATCTTCTGAGTAAAAATAATACGCTTGATAATTTTTTGCTAATATACTGTATGTGTGTAAAACCATTCAAAGATGATTCAATGTGCAAGCCCAAAACTGATATGAATTTTCCAGCATTACTAGTAGTATTATTCGATACTAATAATTGCTGCGTTTTATCTTTATTCAGTAACAAACAATTAGCAGCAAACCAGTCCTCAGCTCTTTGCAGAATCAAAGCACTATCAATGAGAAGTGTCTCATAATTTGAAACACTTCTAATGAGTGTCGTGTCATCAGCAAAAAGTATACAATTACATGGTTTAATAAAGTCGCTAAAATCATTTATATATATCAAGAAGAGTAACGGACCCAGAATTGAGCCTTGCGGAACCCCATGGTCTATATTTCTAAAGTCTGAAAATTTGCCATTGGTACTTACACATTGAATTCTATTTTGTAAATATGAATTGAATAATTTCAAAGGTGTGCCAGTAATACCGTAATATTCCAATTTCTTGAGTAATATAGCATGAGACACACAGTCAAAAGCCTTGGAAAGGTCACACTGTGTGATTTCCATGTGATGACCCTTTTCTAGGCCTTCAATTAAATTTTGTATGATATTATAAACGGCTTGAGTTGTTGAACGTCCAGTACGGAAGCCATATTGTTGCTCACTTATTAAATTATTCATTTCAAAGTATGAGATTAATCTATTTTTAATAATTATTTCAACAACTTTTGAAAGCGTAGGTATGATAGAAATGGGTCTATAATTTTCAGCCTTATTCTGATCACCTTTTTTGAAGACTGGAATGACCTTTGTTTTTTTTAAACTGGCAGGATATGTACCATCCTCAAAACATTTATTTATGAATATCGTTAAAGGTTCAACAATATACTCAATAATCTTCTTCAAAAAATCATTGCTCATATTGTAAATGTCAAGACAATTTGAATTTTTTAATGACTCAATTGCTTTATGAACCTCAACAACATCTGTAGGTTGTAGAGAGAAATTGATTGTGATATTGTCAGCTTGTATGGACCTTAGTCTATACGAAAATATACTTTTCATCTCTTAAAACGCCCAATTAGAGCGTCAAATATAGCAATAAATATGATATGGAATTTGCCTAAAAATGACATTTAAAATGCGAATTATGCAAGAACTAGAGCATTTATGCAATTTTGGATTGTAGATTTGGATTCTAGAGGGTCGAATTGAGGGGATGACATGCGTAACACATTTTTTTATATTTTTATCATTCATTTCAAAACACCAAGACTATAGTCTCGGTGCTTTTTCAAGCAAAAAAGGACTTTCTCTCTGATTCTGTTCAAATTTTGTATACAAGCTCTCTAAGGATCTATGCTTTGATAAATAGAGTAAAATCAATTTAAAAAAATTATTCAAGGGATGAAACACCCCTTCGAATTATTAATAGGCGCATATTCTAGTAACTATCGAATAATTTGGATTGATCTCTTGATATTCTGATTGTATGGACCTTAGTTTATACGAAAATATACTTTTCATCTCTTAAAACGCCCAATTAGAGCGTCAAATATAGCAATAAATATGATATGGAATTTGCCTAAAAATGACATTTAAAATGCGAATTATGCAAGAACTAGAGCATTTATGCAATTTTGGATTGTAGATTTGGATTCTAGAGGGCCGAATTGAGGGGATGACATGCGTAACACATTTATTAATATTTTTATCATTCATTTCAAAACTCCAAGACTATAGTCTTGGTGTTTTTTCAAGCAAAAAAGGACTTTCTCTCTGATTCTGTTCAAATTTTGTATACAAGCTCTCTAGGGATCTATGCTTTGATAAATAAAGTAAAATCAATTCAAAAATATTATTCAAGGGATGAAACACCCCTTTGAAATATTAATAGGCGCATATTCTAGAAACTATCAAGTAATTTGGATTGATCTCTTGATATTCTGATTGTATGGACCTTAGTCTATACGAAAATATACTTTTCATCTCTTAAAACGCCCAATTAGAGCGTCAAATATAGCAATAAATATGATATGGAATTTGCCTAAAAATGACATTTAAAATGCGAATTATGCAAGAACTAGAGCATTTATGCAATTTTGGATTGTAGATTTGGATTCTAGAGGGTCGAATTGAGGGGATGACATGCGTAACACATTTTTTTATATTTTTATCATTCATTTCAAAACACCAAGACTATAGTCTTGGTGTTTTTTCGAGCAAAAAAGGACTTTCTCTCTGATTCTGTTCAAATTTTGTATACAAGCTCTCTAAGGATCTATGCTTTGATAAATAGAGTAAAATCAATTTAAAAAAATTATTCAAGGGATGAAACACCCCTTCGAAATATTAATAGGCGCATATTCTAGAAACTATCAAGTAATTTGGATTGATCTCTTGATATTCTGATTGTATGGACCTTAGTTTATACGAAAATATACTTTTCATCTCTTAAAACGCCCAATTAGAGGGTCAAATATAGCAATAAATATGATATGGAATTTGCCTAAAAATGACATTTAAAATGCGAATTATGCAAGAACTAGAGCATTTATGCAATTTTGGATTGTAGATTTGGATTCTAGAGGGTCGAATTGAGGGGATGACATGCGTAACACATTTTTTTATATTTTTATCATTCATTTCAAAACACCAAGACTATAGTCTTGGTGTTTTTTCGAGCAAAAAAGGACTTTCTCTCTGATTCTGTTCAAATTTTGTATACAAGCTCTCTAAGGATCTATGCTTTGATAAATAGAGTAAAATCAATTTAAAAAAATTATTCAAGGGATGAAACACCCCTTCGAAATATTAATAGGCGCATATTCTAGAAACTATCAAGTAATTTGGATTGATCTCTTGATATTCTGATTGTATGGACCTTAGTCTATACGAAAATATACTTTTCATCTCTTAAAACGCCCAATTAGAGGGTCAAATATAGCAATAAATATGATATGGAATTTGCCTAAAAATGACATTTAAAATGCGAATTATGCAAGAACTAGAGCATTTATGCAATTTTGGATTGTAGATTTGGATTCTAGAGGGTCGAATTGAGGGGATGACATGCGTAACACATTTTTTTATATTTTTATCATTCATTTCAAAACACCAAGACTATAGTCTTGGTGTTTTTTCAAGCAAAAAAGGACTTTCTCTCTGATTCTGTTCAAATTTTGTATACAAGCTCTCTAAGAATCTATGCTTTGATAAATAGAGTAAAATCAATTTAAAAAAATTATTCAAGGGATGAAACACCCCTTCGAATTATTAATAGGCGCATATTCTAGTAACTATCGAATAATTTGGATTGATCTCTTGATATTCTGATTGTATGGACCTTAGTTTATACGAAAATATACTTTTCATCTCTTAAAACGCCCAATTAGAGCGTCAAATATAGCAATAAATATGATATGGAATTTGCCTAAAAATGACATTTAAAATGCGAATTATGCAAGAACTAGAGCATTTATGCAATTTTGGATTGTAGATTTGGATTCTAGAGGGCCGAATTGAGGGGATGACATGCGTAACACATTTATTAATATTTTTATCATTCATTTCAAAACTCCAAGACTATAGTCTTGGTGTTTTTTCAAGCAAAAAAGGACTTTCTCTCTGATTCTGTTCAAATTTTGTATACAAGCTCTCTAGGGATCTATGCTTTGATAAATAAAGTAAAATCAATTCAAAAATATTATTCAAGGGATGAAACACCCCTTTGAAATATTAATAGGCGCATATTCTAGAAACTATCAAGTAATTTGGATTGATCTCTTGATATTCTGATTGTATGGACCTTAGTCTATACGAAAATATACTTTTCATCTCTTAAAACGCCCAATTAGAGCGTCAAATATAGCAATAAATATGATATGGAATTTGCCTAAAAATGACATTTAAAATGCGAATTATGCAAGAACTAGAGCATTTATGCAATTTTGGATTGTAGATTTGGATTCTAGAGGGTCGAATTGAGGGGATGACATGCGTAACACATTTTTTTATATTTTTATCATTCATTTCAAAACACCAAGACTATAGTCTCGGTGCTTTTTCAAGCAAAAAAGGACTTTCTCTCTGATTCTGTTCAAATTTTGTATACAAGCTCTCTAAGGATCTATGCTTTGATAAATAGAGTAAAATCAATTTAAAAAAATTATTCAAGGGATGAAACACCCCTTCGAATTATTAATAGGCGCATATTCTAGTAACTATCGAATAATTTGGATTGATCTCTTGATATTCTGATTGTATGGACCTTAGTTTATACGAAAATATACTTTTCATCTCTTAAAACGCCCAATTAGAGCGTCAAATATAGCAATAAATATGATATGGAATTTGCCTAAAAATGACATTTAAAATGCGAATTATGCAAGAACTAGAGCATTTATGCAATTTTGGATTGTAGATTTGGATTCTAGAGGGCCGAATTGAGGGGATGACATGCGTAACACATTTATTAATATTTTTATCATTCATTTCAAAACTCCAAGACTATAGTCTTGGTGTTTTTTCAAGCAAAAAAGGACTTTCTCTCTGATTCTGTTCAAATTTTGTATACAAGCTCTCTAGGGATCTATGCTTTGATAAATAAAGTAAAATCAATTCAAAAATATTATTCAAGGGATGAAACACCCCTTTGAAATATTAATAGGCGCATATTCTAGAAACTATCAAGTAATTTGGATTGATCTCTTGATATTCTGATTGTATGGACCTTAGTCTATACGAAAATATACTTTTCATCTCTTAAAACGCCCAATTAGAGCGTCAAATATAGCAATAAATATGATATGGAATTTGCCTAAAAATGACATTTAAAATGCGAATTATGCAAGAACTAGAGCATTTATGCAATTTTGGATTGTAGATTTGGATTCTAGAGGGTCGAATTGAGGGGATGACATGCGTAACACATTTTTTTATATTTTTATCATTCATTTCAAAACACCAAGACTATAGTCTCGGTGCTTTTTCAAGCAAAAAAGGACTTTCTCTCTGATTCTGTTCAAATTTTGTATACAAGCTCTCTAAGGATCTATGCTTTGATAAATAGAGTAAAATCAATTTAAAAAAATTATTCAAGGGATGAAACACCCCTTCGAAATATTAATAGGCGCATATTCTAGAAACTATCAAGTAATTTGGATTGATCTCTTGATATTCTGATTGTATGGACCTTAGTCTATACGAAAATATACTTTTCATCTCTTAAAACGCCCAATTAGAGGGTCAAATATAGCAATAGATATGATATGGAATTTGCCTAAAAATGACATTTAAAATGCGAATTATGCAAGAACTAGAGCATTTATGCAATTTTGGATTGTAGATTTGGATTCTAGAGGGTCGAATTGAGAGGATGACATGCGTAACACATTTTTTTATATTTTTATCATTCATTTCAAAACACCAAGACTATAGTCTTGGTGTTTTTTCAAGCAAAAAAGGACTTTCTCTCTGATTCTGTTCAAATTTTGTATACAAGCTCTCTAAGGATCTATGCTTTGATAAATGGAGTTAAATAAATTTCAAAAAAGTATTCAAGGGATGAAACACCCCTTCGAACTATTAATAGGCGCATATTCTAGAAAAAATCAAGTAGTTTGGATTGATCTCTTAATATTCTGATTGTATGGACCTTAGTCTATACGAAAATATACTTTTCATCTCTTAAAACGCCCAATTAGAGGGTCAAATATAGCAATAAATATGATATGGAATTTGCCTAAAAATGACATTTAAAATGCGAATTATGCAAGAACTAGAGCATTTATGCAATTTTGGATTGTAGATTTGGATTCTAGAGGGTCGAATTGAGGATATGACATGCGTAACACATTTTTTTATATTTTTATCATTCATTTCAAAACACCAAGACTATAGTCTTGGTGTTTTTTCAAGCAAAAAAGGACTTTCTCTCTGATTCTGTTCAAATTTTGTATACAAGCTCTCTAAGGATCTATGCTTTGATAAATAGAGTAAACTCAATTTAAAAAAATTATTCAAGGGATGAAACACCCCTTCGAATTATTAATAGGCGCATATTCTAGAAACTATCAAGTAATTTGGATTGATCTCTTGATATTCTGATTGTATGGACCTTAGTCTATACAAAAATATACTTTTCATCTCTTAAAACGCCCAATTAGAGGGTCAAATATAGCAATAAATATGATATGGAATTTGCCTAAAAATGACATTTAAAATGCGAATTATGCAAGAACTAGAGCATTTATGCAATTTTGGATTGTAGATTTAGATTCTAGAGGGTCGAATTGAGAGGATGACATGCGTAACACATTTTTTTATATTTTTATCATTCATTTCAAAACACCAAGACTATAGTCTTGGTGTTTTTTCAAGCAAAAAAGGACTTTCTCTCTGATTCTGTTCAAATTTTGTATACAAGCTCTCTAAGGATCTATGCTTTGATAAATAGAGTAAACTCAATTTTAAAAATTATTCAAGGGATGAAACACCCCTTCGAAATATTAATAGGCGCATATTCTAGAAACTATCAAGTAATTTGGATTGATCTCTTGATATTCTGATTGTATGGACCTTAGTCTATACGAAAATATACTTTTCATCTCTTAAAACGCCCAATTAAAGGGTCAAATATAGCAATAAATATGATATGGAATTTGCCTAAAAATGACATTTAAAATGCGAATTATGCAAGAACTAGAGCATTTATGCAATTTTGGATTGTAGATTTGGATTCTAGAGGGTCGAATTGAGGGGATGACATGCGTAACACATTTTTTTATATTTTTATCATTCATTTCAAAACACCAAGACTATAGTCTTGGTGTTTTTTCAAGCAAAAAAGGACTTTCTCTCTGATTCTGTTCAAATTTTGTATACAAGCTCTCTAAGGATCTATGCTTTGATAAATAGAGTGAAATCAATTTAAAAAAATTATTCAAGGGATGAAACACCCCTTCGAAATATTAATAGGCGCATATTCTAGAAACTATCAAATAACTTGGATTGATCTCTTGATATTCTGATTGTGTGGACCTTAGTCTATACGAAAATATACTTTTCATCTCTTAAAACGCCCAATTAAAGGGTCAAATATAGCAATAAATATGATATGGAATTTGCCTAAAAATGACATTTAAAATGCGAATTATGCAAGAACTAGAGCATTTATGCAATTTTGGATTAAAGATTTGGATTCTAGAGGGTCGAATTGAGGGGATGACATGCGTAACACATTTTTTTTTTTTTTATCATTCATTTCAAAACACCAAGACTATAGTCTTGGTGTTTTTTCAAGCAAAAAAGGACTTTCTCTCTGATTCTGTTCAAATTTTGTATACAAGCTCTCTAAGGATCTATGCTTTGATAAATAGAGTAAAATCAATTTAAAAAAATTATTCAAGGGATGAAACACCCCTTCGAAATATTAATAGGCGCATATTCTAGAAACTATCAAGTAATTTGGATTGATCTCTTGATATTCTGATTGTATGGACCTTAGTCTATACGAAAATATACTTTCCATCTCTTATAACGCCCAATTAGAGGGTCAAATATAGCAATGAATATGATATGGAATTTGCCTAAAAATGACATTTAAAATGCGAATTATGCAAGAACTAGAGCATTTATGCAATTTTGGATTGTAGATTTGGATTCTAGAGGGTCGAATTGAGGGGATGACATGCGTAACACATTTTTTTATATTTTTATCATTCATTTCAAAACACCAAGACTATAGTCTTGGTGTTTTTTCAAGCAAAAAAGGACTTTCTCTCTGATTCTGTTCAAATTTTGTATACAAGCTCTCTAAGGATCTATGCTTTAATAAATAGAGTAAAATCAATTTAAAAAAATTATTCAAGGGATGAAACACCCCTTCGAAATATTAATAGGCGCATATTCTAGAAACTATCAAGTAATTTGGATTGATCTCTTGATATTCTGATTGTATGGACCTTAGTCTATACGAAAATTTACTTTTCATCTCTTAAAACGCCCAATTAGAGGGTCAAATATAGCAATAAATATGATATGGAATTTGCCTAAAAATGACATTTAAAATGCGAATTATGCAAGAACTAGAGCATTTATGCAATTTTGGATTGTAGATTTGGATTCTAGAGGGTCGAATTGAGGGGATGACATGCGTAACACATTTTTTTATATTTTTATCATTCATTTCAAAACACCAAGACTATAGTCTTGGTGTTTTTTCAAGCAAAAGAGGACTTTCTCTCTGATTCTGTTCAAATTTTTTATACAAGCTCTCTAAGGATCTATGCTTTGATAAATAGAGTAAAATCAATTTAAAAAAATTATTCAAGGGATGAAACACCCCTTCGAAATATTAATAGGCGCATATTCTAGAAACTATCAAGTAATTTGGATTGATCTCTTGATATTCTGATTGTATGGACCTTAGTCTATACGAAAATATACTTTTCATCTCTTAAAACGCCCAATTAAAGGGTCAAATATAGCAATAAATATGATATGGAATTTGCCTAAAAATGACATTTAAAATGCGAATTATGCAAGAACTAGAGCATTTATGCAATTTTGGATTAAAGATTTGGATTCTAGAGGGTCGAATTGAGGAGATGACATGCGTAACACATTTTTTTTTTTTTTATCATTCATTTCAAAACACCAAGACTATAGTCTTGGTGTTTTTTCAAGCAAAAAAGGACTTTCTCTCTGATTCTGTTCAAATTTTGTATACAAGCTCTCTAAGGATCTATGCTTTGATAAATAGAGTAAAATCAATTTAAAAAAATTATTCAAGGGATGAAACACCCCTTCGAAATATTAATAGGCGCATATTCTAGAAACTATCAAGTAATTTGGATTGATCTCTTGATATTCTGATTGTATGGACCTTAGTCTATACGAAAATATACTTTCCATCTCTTAAAACGCCCAATTAGAGGGTCAAATATAGCAATAAATATGATATGGAATTTGCCTAAAAATGACATTTAAAATGCGAATTATGCAAGAACTAGAGCATTTATGCAATTTTGGATTGTAGATTTGGATTCTAGAGGGTCGAATTGAGAGGATGACATGCGTTACACATTTTTTTATATTTTTATCATTCATTTCAAAACACCAAGACTATAGTCTTGGTGTTTTTTCAAGCAAAAAAGGACTTTCTCTCTGATTCTGTTCAAATTTTGTATACAAGCTCTCTAAGGATCTATGCTTTGATAAATAGAGTAAAATCAATTTAAAAATTATTCAAGGGATGAAACACCCCTTCGAAATATTAATAGGCGCATATTCTAGAAACTATCGAGTAATTTGGATTGATCTCTTGATATTCTGATTGTATGGACCTTAGTCTATACGAAAATATACTTTTCATCTCTTAAAACGCCCAATTAGAGGGTCGAATATAGCAATAAATATGATATGGAATTTGCCTAAAAATGACATTTAAAATGCGAATTATGCAAGAACTAGAGCATTTATGCAATTTTGGATTGTAGATTTGGATTCTAGAGGGTCGAATTGAGGGGATGACATGCGTAACACATTTTTTTATATTTTTATCATTCATTTCAAAACACCAAGACTATAGTCTTGGTGTTTTTTCAAGCAAAAAAGGACTTTCTCTCTGATTCTGTTCAAATTTTGTATACAAGCTCTCTAAGGTTCTATGCTTTGATAAATAGAGTAAACTCAATTTAAAAAAATTATTCAAGGGATGAAACACCCCTTCGAAATATTAATAGGCGCATATTCTAGAAACTATCAAGTAATTTGGATTGATCTCTTGATATTCTGATTGTATGGACCTTAGTCTATAAGAAAATATACTTTTCATCTCTTAAAACGCCCAATTAGAGGGTCAAATATAGCAATAAATATGATATGGAATTTGCCTAAAAATGACATTTAAAATGCGAATTATGCAAGAACTAGAGCATTTATGCAATTTTGGATTGTAGATTTGGATTCTAGAGGGTCGAATTGAGGGGATGACATGCGTAACACATTTTTTTATATTTTTATCATTCATTTCAAAACACCAAGACTATAGTCTTGGTGTTTTTTCAAGCAAAAAAGGACTTTCTCTCTGATTCTGTTCAAATTTTGTATACAAGCTCTCTAAGGATCTATGCTTTGATAAAAAGAGTAAAATCAATTTAAAAAAATTATTCAAGGGATGAAACACCCCTTCGAAATATTAATAGGCGCATATTCTAGAAACTATCGAGTAATTTGGATTGATCTCTTGATATTCTGATTGTATGGACCTTAGTCTATACGAAAATATACTTTTCATCTCTTAAAACGCCCAATTAGAGGGTCAAATATAGCAATAAATATGATATGGAATTTGCCTAAAAATGACATTTAAAATGCGAATTATGCAAGAACTAGAGCATTTATGCAATTTTGGATTGTAGATTTGGATTCTAGAGGGTCAAATTGAGGGGATGACATGCGTAACACATTTTTTTATATCTTTATCATTCATTTCAAAACACCAAGACTATAGTCTTGGTGTTTTTTCAAGCAAAAAAGGACTTTCTCTCTGATTCTGTTCAAATTTCGTATACAAGCTCTCTAAGGATCTATGTTTTGATAAATAGAGTGAAACCAATTTAAAAAAATTATTCAAGGGATGAAACACCCCTTTGAATTATTAATAGGCGCATATTCTAGAAACTATCAGGTAATTTGGATTGATCTCTTGATATTCTGATTGTATGGACCTTAGTCTATACGAAAATATACTTTTCATCTTTCAAAACGCCCGATTAGGGGGTCAAATATAGCAATAAATATGATATGGAATTTGCCTAAAAATGACATTTAAAATGCGAATTATGCAAGAACTAGAGCATTTATGCAATTTTGGATTGTAGATTTGGATTCTAGAGGGTCGAATTGAGGGGATGACATGCGTAACACATTTTTTTATATTTTTATTATTCATTTCAAAACACCAAGACTATAGTCTTGGTGTTTTTTCAAGCAAGAAAGGACTTTCTCTCTGATTCTGTTCAAATTTTGTATACAAGCTCTCTAAGGATCTATGCTTTGATAAATAGAGTAAAATCAATTTAAAAAAATTATTCAAGGGATGAAACACCCCTTCGAAATATTAATAGGCGCATATTCTAGAAACTATCAAGTAATTTGGATTGATCTCTTGATATTCTGATTGTATGGACCTTAGTCTATACGAAAATATACTTTTCATCTCTTAAAACGCCCAATTAGAGGGTCAAATATAGCAATAAATATGATATGGAATTTGCCTAAAAATGACATTTAAAATGCGAATTATGCAAGAACTAGAGCATTTATGCAATTTTGGATTGTAGATTTGGATTCTAGAGGGTCAAATTGAGGGGATGACATGCGTAACACATTTTTTTATATTTTTATCATTCATTTCAAAACACCAAGACTATAGTCTTGGTGTTTTTTCAAGCAAAAAAGGACTTTCTCTCTGATTCTGTTCAAATTTTGTATACAAGCTCTCTAAGGATCTATGCTTTGATAAATAGAGTAAAATCAATTTAAAAAAATTATTCAAGGGATGAAACACCCCTTCGAAATATTAATAGGCGCATATTCTAGAAACTATCAAGTAATTTGGATAGATCTCTTGATATTCTGATTGTATGGACCTTAGTCTATACGAAAATATACTTTTCATCTCTTAAAACGCCCAATTAGAGGGTCAAATATAGCAATAAATATGATATGGAATTTGCCTAAAAATGACATTTAAAATGCGAATTATGCAAGAACTAGAGCATTTATGCAATTTTGGATTGTAGATTTGGATTCTAGAGGGTCGAATTGAGAGGATGACATGCGTAACACATTTTTTTATATTTTTATCATTCATTTCAAAACACCAAGACTATAGTCTTGGTGTTTTTTCAAGCAAAAAAGGACTTTCTCTCTGATTCTGTTCAAATTTTGTATACAAGCTCTCTAAGGATCTATGCTTTGATAAATAGAGTGAAATCAATTTAAAAAAATTATTCAAGGGATGAAACACCCCTTTGAATTATTAATAGGCGCATATTCTAGAAACTATCAAGTAATTTGGATTGATCTCTTGATATTCTGATTGTATGGACCTTAGTCTATACGAAAATATACTTTTCATCTTTCAAAACGCCCGATTAGGGGGTCAAATATAGCAATAAATATGATATGGAATTTGCCTAAAAATGACATTTAAAATGCGAATTATGCAAGAACTAGAGCATTTATGCAATTTTGGATTGTAGATTTGGATTCTAGAGGGTCGAATTGGAAGGATGACATGCGTAACACATTTTTTTATATTTTTATCATTCATTTCAAAACACCAAGACTATAGTCTTGGTGTTTTTTCAAGCAAAAGAGGACTTTCTCTCTGATTCTGTTCAAATTCTGTATACGAGCTCTCTAAGGATCTATGCTTTGATAAATAGAGTAAAATTAATTTAAAAAAATTATTCAAGGGATGAAACACCCCTTCGAAATATTAATAGGCGCATATTCTAGAAACTATCAAGTAATTTGGATTGATCTCTTGATATTCTGATTGTATGGACCTTAGTCTATAAGAAAATATACTTTTCATCTCTTAAAACGCCCAATTATAGGGTCAAATATTGCAATAAATATGATATGGAATTTGCCTAAAAATGACATTTAAAATGCGAATTATGCAAGAACTAGAGCATTTATGCAATTTTGGATTGTAGATTTGGATTCTAGAGGGTCGAATTGAGAGGATGATATGCGTAACACATTTTTTTATTTTTTTATCATTCATTTCAAAACACCAAGACTATAGTCTTGGTGTTTTTTCAAGAAAAAAAGGACTTTCTCTCTGATTCTGTTCAAATTTTGTATACAAGCTCTCTAAGGATCTATGCTTTGATAAATAGAGTAAAATCAATTTAAAAAAATTGTTCAAGGGATGAAACACCCCTTCGAATTATTAATAGGCGCATATTCTAGAAACTATCAAGTAATTTGGATTGATCTCTTGATATTCTGATTGTATGGACCTCAGTCTATACGAAAATATACTTTTCATCTTTCAAAACGCCCAATTAGAGGGTCAAATATAGCAATAAATATGATATGGAATTTGCCTAAAAATGACATTTAAAATGCGAATTATGCAAGAACTAGAGCATTTATGCAATTTTGGATTGTAGATTTGGATTCTAGAGGGTCGAATTGAGATGATGACATGCGTAACACATTTTTTTATATTTTTATCATTCATTCCAAAACACCAAGACTATAGTCTTGGTGTTTTTTCAAGCAAAAAAGGACTTTCTCTCTGATTCTGTTCAAATTTTGTATACAAGCTCTCTAAGGATCTATGCTTTGATAAATAGAGTAAAATTAATTTAAAAAAATTATTCAAGGGATGAAACACCCCTTCGAAATATTAATAGGCTTATATTCTAGAAACTATCAAGTAATTCACATTGATCTCTTGATATTCTGATTGTATGGACCTTAGTCTATAAGCAAATATACTTTTCATCTCTCAAAACGCCCAATTAGAGGGTCAAATATAGCAATAAATATGATATGGAATTTGCCTAAAAATGACATTTAAAATGCGAATTATGCTAGAACTAGAGCATTTATGCAATTTTGGATTGTAGATTTGGATTCTAGAGGGTCGAATTGAGGGGATGACATGCGTAACACATTTTTTTATATTTTTATCATTCATTTCAAAACACCAAGACTATAGTCTTGTTGTTTTTTCAAGCAAAAAAGGACTTTCTCTCTGATTCTGTTCAAATTTTGTATACAAGCTCTCTAAGGATCTATGCTTTGATAAATAGAGTAAAATCAATTTAAAAAAATTGTTCAAGGGATGAAACACCCCTTCGAAATATTAATAGGCGCATATTCTAGAAACTATCAAGTGATTTGGAATGATCTCTTGATATTCTGATTGTATGGACCTTAGTCTATACGAAAATATACTTTTCATCTCTCAAAACGCCCAATTATAGGGTCAAATATTGCAATAAATATGATATGGAATTTGCCTAAAAATGACATTTAAAATGCGAATTATGCAAGAACTAGAGCATTTATGCAATTTTGGATTGTAGATTTGGATTCTAGAGGGTCGAATTGAGGGGATGACATGCGTAACACATTTTTTTATATTTTTATCATTCATTTCAAAACACCAAGACTATAGTCTTGGTGTTTTTTCAAGCAAAAAAGGACTTTCTCTCTGATTCTGTTCAAATTTTGTATACAAGCTCTCTAAGGATCTATGCTTTGATAAATAGAGTAAAATCAATTTAAAAAAATTATTCAAGGGATGAAACACCCCTTCGAAATATTAATAGGCGCATATTCTAGAAACTATCAAGTAATTTGGATTGATCTCTTGATATTCTGATTGTATGGACCTTAGTCTATACGAAAATATACTTTTCGTCTCTTAAAACGCCCAATTAGAGGGTCAAATATAGCAATAAATATGATATGGAATTTGCCTAAAAATGACATTTAAAATGCGAATTATGCAAGAACTAGAGCATTTATGCAATTTTGGATTGTAGATTTGGATTCTAGAGGGTCGAATTGAGGGGATGACATGCGTAACACATTTTTTTATATTTTTATCATTCATTTCAAAACACCAAGACTATAGTCTTGGTGTTTTTTCAAGCAAAAAAGGACTTTCTCTCTGATTCTGTTCAAATTTTGTATACAAGCTCTCTAAGGATCTATGCTTTGATAAATAGAGTAAAATCAATTTAAAAAAATTATTCAAGGGATGAAACACCCCTTCGAAATATTAATAGGCGCATATTCTAGAAACTATCAAGTAATTTGGATTGATCTCTTGATATTCTGATTGTATGGACCTTAGTCTATACGAAAATATACTTTTCATCTCTTAAAACGCCCAATTAGAGGGTCAAATATAGCAATAAATATGATATGGAATTTGCCTAAAAATGACATTTAAAATGCGAATTATGCAAGAACTAGAGCATTTATGCAATTTTGGATTGTAGATTTGGATTCTAGAGGGTCGAATTGAGGGGATGACATGCGTAACACATTTTTTTATATTTTTATCATTCATTTCAAAACACCAAGACTATAGTCTTGGTGTTTTTTCAAGCAAAAAAGGACTTTCTCTCTGATTCTGTTCAAATTTTGTATACAAGCTCTCTAAGGATCTATGCTTTGATAAATAGAGTAAAATCAATTTAAAAAAATTATTCAAGGGATGAAACACCCCTTCGAAATATTAATAGGCGCATATTCTAGAAACTATCAAGTAATTTGGATTGATCTCTTGATATTCTGATTGTGTGGACCTTAGTCTATACGGAAATATACTTTATTTTTTAAAACGCCCAATTAGAGGGTCAAATATAGCAATAAATATGATATGGAATTTGCCTAAAAATGACATTTAAAATGCGAATTATGCAAGAAGTAGAGCATTTATGCAATTTTGGATTGTAGATTTGGATTCTAGAGGGTCGAATTGAGATGATGACATGCGTAACACATTTTTTTATATTTTTATCATTCATTTCAAAACACCAAGACTATAGTCTTGGTGTTTTTTCAAGCAAAAAAGGACTTTCTCTCTGATTCTGTTCAAATTTTGTATACGAGCTCTGTAAGGATTTATGATTTGATAAATAGAGTAAAATCAATTTAAAAAAATTATTCAAGGGATGAAACACCCCTTCGAATTATTAATAGGCGCATATTCTAGAAACTATCAAGTAATTTGGAATGATCTCTTGATATTCTGATTGTATGGACCTTAGTCTATACGAAAATATACTTTTCATCTCTTAAAACGCCCAATTAAAGGGTCAAATATAGCAATAAATATGATATGGAATTTGCCTAAAAATGACATTTAAAATGCGAATTATGCAAGAACTAGAGCATTTATGCAATTTTGGATTGTAGATTTGGATTCTAGAGGGTCGAATTGAGGGGATGACATGCGTAACACATTTTTTTATATTTTTATCATTCATTTCAAAACACCAAGACTATAGTCTTGGTGTTTTTTCAAGCAAAAAAGGACTTTCTCTTTGATTCTGTTCAAATTCTGTATACAAGCTCTCTAAGGATCTATGCTTTGATAAATAGAGTAAAATCAATTTAAAAAAATTATTCAAGGGATGAAACACCCCTTCGAATTATTAATAGGCGCATATTCTAGAAACTATCGAGTAATTTGGATTGATCTCTTGATATTCTGATTATATGGACCTTATTCTATACGAAAATATACTTTTCATCTCTTAAAACGCCCAATTAGAGGGTCAAATATAGCAATAAATATGATATGGAATTTGCCTAAAAATGACATTTAAAATGCGAATTATGCAAGAACTAGAGCATTTATGCAATTTTGGATTGTAGATTTGGATTCTAGAGGGTCGAATTGAGGGGATGACATGCGTAACACATTTTTTTATATTTTTATCATTCATTTCAAAACACCAAGACTATAGTCTTGGTGTTTTTTCAAGCAAAAAAGGACTTTCTCTCTGATTCTGTTCAAATTTTGTATACAAGCTCTCTAAGGATCTATGCTTTGATAAATAGAGTAAAATCAATTTAAAAAAACTATTCAAGGGATGAAACACCCCTTCGAAATATTAATAGGCGCATATTCTAGAAACTATCAAGTAATTTGGATTGATCTCTTGATATTCTGATTGTATGGACCTTAGTCTATACGGAAATATACTTGATTTCTTAAAACGCCCAATTAGAGGGTCAAATATAGCAATAAATATGATATGGAATTTGCCTAAAAATGACATTTAAAATGCGAATTATGCAAGAACTAGAGCATTTATGCAATTTTGGATTGTAGATTTGGATTCTAGAGGGTCGAGTTGAGGGGATGACATGCGTAACACATTTTTTTATATTTTTATCATTCATTTCAAAACACCAAGACTATAGTCTTGGTGTTTTTTCAAGCAAAAAAGGACTTTCTCTCTGATTCTGTTCAAATTTTGTATACAAGCTCTCTAAGGATCTATGCTTTGATAAATAGAGTAAAATCAATTTAAAAAAATTATTCAAGGGATGAAACACCCCTTCGAATTATTAATAGGCGCATATTCTAGAAACTATCAAGTAATTTGAATTGATCTCTCGATATTCTGATTGTATGGACCTTAGTCTATACGAAATTATACTTTTTATCTCTTAAAACGCCCAATTAAAGGGTCAAATATAGCAATAAATATGATATGGAATTTGCCTAAAAATGACATTTAAAATGCGAATTATGCAAGAACTAGAGCATTTATGCAATTTTGGATTGTAGATTTGGATTCTAGAGGGTCGAATTGAGGGGATGACATGCGTAACACATTTTTTTCATATTTTTATCATTCATTTCAAAACACCAAGACTATAGTCTTGGTGTTTTTTCAAGCAAAAAAGGACTTTCTCTTTGATTTTGTTCAAATTTTGTTTACAAGCTCTCTAAGGATCTATGCTTCGATAAATAGAGTAAAATCAATTTAAAAAAATTATTCAAGGGATGAAACACCCCTTTGAATTATTAATAGGCGCATATTCTAGAAACTATCAAGTAATTTGGATTGATCTCTTGATATTCTGATTATATGGACCTTATTCTATACGAAAATATACTTTTCATCTCTTAAAACGCCCAATTAGAGGGTCAAATATAGCAATAAATATGATATGGAATTTGCCTAAAAATGACATTTAAAATGCGAATTATGCAAGAACTAGAGCATTTATGCAATTTTGGATTGTAGATTTGGATTCTAGAGGGTCGAATTGAGGGGATGACATGCGTAACACATTTTTTTATATTTTTATCATTCATTTCAAAACACCAAGACTATAGTCTTGGTGTTTTTTCAAGCAAAAAAGAACTTTCTCTCTGATTCTGTTCAAATTTTGTATACAAGCTTTCTAAGGATCTATGCTTTGATAAATAGAGTAAAATCAATTTAAAAAAATTATTCAAGGGATGAAACACCCCTTCGAAATATTAATAGGCGCATATTCTAGAAACTATCAAGTAATTTGGATTGATCTCTTGATATTCTGATTGCATGGACCTTAGTCTATACGAAAATATACTCTTCATCTCTTAAAACGCCCAATTAGAGGGTCAAATATAGCAATGAATATGATATGGAATTTGCCTAAAAATGACATTTAAAATGCGAATTATGCAAGAACTAGAGCATTTATGCAATTTTGGATTGTAGATTTGGATTCTAGAGGGTCGAATTGAGGGGATGACATGCGTAACACATTTTTTTATATTTTTATCATTCATTTCAAAACACCAAGACTATAGTCTTGGTGTTTTTTCAAGCAAAAAAGGACTTTCTCCCTGATTCTGTTCAAATTTTGTATACAAGCTTTGTAAGGATAAGTGATTTGATAAATAGAGTAGAATCAATTTAAAAAAATTATTCAAGGGATGAAACACCCCTTCGAAACATTAATAGGCGCATATTCTAGAAACTATCAAGTAATTTGGATTGATCTCTTGATATTCTGATTGTATGGACCTTAGTCTATACGAAAATATACTTTTCATCTCTTAAAACGCCCAATTAGAGGGTCAAATATAGCAATAAATATGATATGGAATTTGCCTAAAAATGACATTTAAAATGCGAATTATGCAAGAACTAGAGCATTTATGCAATTTTGGATTGTAGATTTGGATTCTAGAGGGTCGAATTGAGGGGATGACATGCGTAACACATTTTTTTATATTTTTATCATTCATTTCAAAACACCAAGACTATAGTCTTGGTGTTTTTTCAAGCAAAAAAGAACTTTCTCTCTGATTCTGTTCAAATTTTGTATACAAGCTCTCTAAGGATCTATGCTTTGATGAATAGAGTAAAATCAATTTAAAAAAATTATTCAAGGGATGAAACACCCCTTCGAAATATTAATAGGCGCATATTCTAGAAACTATCAAGTAATTTGGATTGATCTCTTGATATTCTGATTGCATGGACCTTAGTCTATACGAAAATATACTCTTCATCTCTTAAAACGCCCAATTAGAGGGTCAAATATAGCAATGAATATGATATGGAATTTGCCTAAAAATGACATTTAAAATGCGAATTATGCAAGAACTAGAGCATTTATGCAATTTTGGATTGTAGATTTGGATTCTAGAGGGTCGAATTGAGGGGATGACATGCGTAACACATTTTTTTATATTTTTATCATTCATTTCAAAACACCAAGACTATAGTCTTGGTGTTTTTTCAAGCAAAAAAGAACTTTCTCTCTGATTCTGTTCAAATTTTGTATACAAGCTCTCTAAGGATCTATGCTTTGATAAATAGAGTAAACTCAATTTAAAAAAATCATTCAAGGGATGAGACACCCCTTCGAAATGTTAATAGGCGCATATTCTAGAAACTATCAAGTAATTTGGATTGATCTCTTGATATTCTGATTGTATGGACCTTAGTCTATACGAAAATATACTTTTCATCTCTTAAAACGCCCAATTAGAGGGTCAAATATAGCAATAAATATGATATGGAATTTGCCTAAAAATGACATTTAAAATGCGAATTATGCAAGAACTAGAGCATTTATGCAATTTTGGATTGTAGATTTGGATTCTAGGGGGTCGAATTAAGGGGATGACATGCGTAACACATTTTTTTATATTTTTATCATTCATTTCAAAACACCAAGACTATAGTCTTGGTGTTTTTTCAAGCAAAAAAGGACTTTCTCTCTGATTCTGTTCAAATTTTGTATACAAGCTCTCTAAGGATCTATGCTTAGATAAATGGAGTAAAATCAATTTAAAAAAATTGTTCAAGGGATGAAACACCCCTTCGAAATATTAATAGGCGCATATTCTAGGAACTATCAAGTAATTTGGATTGATCTCTTGATATTCTGATTGTATGGAGCTCAGTCTATACGAAAATATACTTTTCATCTCTTAAAACGCCCAATTAGAGGGTCAAATATAGCAATAAATATGATATGGAATTTCCCTAAAAATGACATTTAAAATGCGAATTATGCAAGAACTAGAGCATTTATGCAATTTTGGATTGTAGATTTGGATTCTAGAGGGTCGAATTGAGGGGATGACATGCGTAACACATTTTTTTATATTTTTATCATTCATTTCAAAACACCAAGACTATAGTCTTGGTGTTTTTTCAAGCAAAAAAGGACTTTCTCTCTGATTCTGTTCAAATTTTGTATACAAGCTCTCTAAGGATCTATGCTTTGATAAATAGAGTAAACTCAATTTAAAAAAATCATTCAAGGGATGAGACACCCCTTCGAAATGTTAATAGGCGCATATTCTAGAAACTATCAAGTAATTTGGATTGATCTCTTGATATTCTGATTGTATGGACCTTAGTCTATACGAAAATATACTTTTCATCTCTTAAAACGCCCAATTAGAGGGTCAAATATAGCAATAAATATGATATGGAATTTGCCTAAAAATGACATTTAAAATGCGAATTATGCAAGAACTAGAGCATTTATGCAATTTTGGATTGTAGATTTGGATTCTAGGGGGTCGAATTAAGGGGATGACATGCGTAACACATTTTTTTATATTTTTATCATTCATTTCAAAACACCAAGACTATAGTCTTGGTGTTTTTTCAAGCAAAAAAGGACTTTCTCTCTGATTCTGTTCAAATTTTGTATACAAGCTCTCTAAGGATCTATGCTTAGATAAATGGAGTAAAATCAATTTAAAAAAATTGTTCAAGGGATGAAACACCCCTTCGAAATATTAATAGGCGCATATTCTAGGAACTATCAAGTAATTTGGATTGATCTCTTGATATTCTGATTGTATGGAGCTCAGTCTATACGAAAATATACTTTTCATCTCTTAAAACGCCCAATTAGAGGGTCAAATATAGCAATAAATATGATATGGAATTTCCCTAAAAATGACATTTAAAATGCGAATTATGCAAGAACTAGAGCATTTATGCAATTTTGGATTGTAGATTTGGATTCTAGAGGGTCGAATTGAGGGGATGACATGCGTAACACATTTTTTTATATTTTTATCATTCATTTCAAAACACCAAGACTATAGTCTTGGTGTTTTTTCAAGCAAAAAAGGACTTTCTCTCTGATTCTGTTCAAATTTTGTATACAAGCTCTCTAAGGATCTATGCTTAGATAAATGGAGTAAAATCAATTTAAAAAAATTGTTCAAGGGATGAAACACCCCTTCGAAATATTAATAGGCGCATATTCTAGGAACTATCAAGTAATTTGGATTGATCTCTTGATATTCTGATTGTATGGAGCTCAGTCTATACGAAAATATACTTTTCATCTCTTAAAACGCCCAATTAGAGGGTCAAATATAGCAATAAATATGATATGGAATTTGCCTAAAAATGACATTTAAAATGCGAATTATGCAAGAACTAGAGCATTTATGCAATTTTGGATTGTAGATTTGGATTCTAGGGGGTCGAATTAAGGGGATGACATGCGTAACACATTTTTTTATATTTTTATCATTCATTTCAAAACACCAAGACTATAGTCTTGGTGTTTTTTCAAGCAAAAAAGGACTTTCTCTCTGATTCTGTTCAAATTTTGTATACAAGCTCTCTAAGGATCTATGCTTTGATAAATAGAGTAAACTCAATTTAAAAAAATCATTCAAGGGATGAGACACCCCTTCGAAATGTTAATAGGCGCATATTCTAGAAACTATCAAGTAATTTGGATTGATCTCTTGATATTCTGATTGTATGGACCTTAGTCTATACGAAAATATACTTTTCATCTCTTAAAACGCCCAATTAGAGGGTCAAATATAGCAATAAATATGATATGGAATTTGCCTAAAAATGACATTTAAAATGCGAATTATGCAAGAACTAGAGCATTTATGCAATTTTGGATTGTAGATTTGGATTCTAGGGGGTCGAATTAAGGGGATGACATGCGTAACACATTTTTTTATATTTTTATCATTCATTTCAAAACACCAAGACTATAGTCTTGGTGTTTTTTCAAGCAAAAAAGGACTTTCTCTCTGATTCTGTTCAAATTTTGTATACAAGCTCTCTAAGGATCTATGCTTAGATAAATGGAGTAAAATCAATTTAAAAAAATTGTTCAAGGGATGAAACACCCCTTCGAAATATTAATAGGCGCATATTCTAGGAACTATCAAGTAATTTGGATTGATCTCTTGATATTCTGATTGTATGGAGCTCAGTCTATACGAAAATATACTTTTCATCTCTTAAAACGCCCAATTAGAGGGTCAAATATAGCAATAAATATGATATGGAATTTCCCTAAAAATGACATTTAAAATGCGAATTATGCAAGAACTAGAGCATTTATGCAATTTTGGATTGTAGATTTGGATTCTAGAGGGTCGAATTGAGGGGATGACATGCGTAACACATTTTTTTATATTTTTATCATTCATTTCAAAACACCAAGACTATAGTCTTGGTGTTTTTTCAAGCAAAAAAGGACTTTCTCTCTGATTCTGTTCAAATTTTGTATACAAGCTCTCTAAGGATCTATGCTTAGATAAATGGAGTAAAATCAATTTAAAAAAATTGTTCAAGGGATGAAACACCCCTTCGAAATATTAATAGGCGCATATTCTAGGAACTATCAAGTAATTTGGATTGATCTCTTGATATTCTGATTGTATGGAGCTCAGTCTATACGAAAATATACTTTTCATCTCTTAAAACGCCCAATTAGAGGGTCAAATATAGCAATAAATATGATATGGAATTTGCCTAAAAATGACATTTAAAATGCGAATTATGCAAGAACTAGAGCATTTATGCAATTTTGGATTGTAGATTTGGATTCTAGGGGGTCGAATTAAGGGGATGACATGCGTAACACATTTTTTTATATTTTTATCATTCATTTCAAAACACCAAGACTATAGTCTTGGTGTTTTTTCAAGCAAAAAAGGACTTTCTCTCTGATTCTGTTCAAATTTTGTATACAAGCTCTCTAAGGATCTATGCTTTGATAAATAGAGTAAACTCAATTTAAAAAAATCATTCAAGGGATGAGACACCCCTTCGAAATGTTAATAGGCGCATATTCTAGAAACTATCAAGTAATTTGGATTGATCTCTTGATATTCTGATTGTATGGAGCTCAGTCTATACGAAAATATACTTTTCATCTCTTAAAACGCCCAATTAGAGGGTCAAATATAGCAATAAATATGATATGGAATTTGCCTAAAAATGACATTTAAAATGCGAATTATGCAAGAACTAGAGCATTTATGCAATTTTGGATTGTAGATTTGGATTCTAGAGGGTCGAATTGAGGGGATGACATGCGTAACACATTTTTTTATATTTTTATCATTCATTTCAAAACACCAAGACTATAGTCTTGGTGTTTTTTCAAGCAAAAAAGGACTTTCTCTCTGATTCTGTTCAAATTTTGTATACAAGCTCTCTAAGGATCTATGCTTTGATAAATAGAGTAAACTCAATTTAAAAAAATCATTCAAGGGATGAGACACCCCTTCGAAATGTTAATAGGCGCATATTCTAGAAACTATCAAGTAATTTGGATTGATCTCTTGATATTCTGATTGTATGGACCTTAGTCTATACGAAAATATACTTTTCATCTCTTAAAACGCCCAATTAGAGGGTCAAATATAGCAATAAATATGATATGGAATTTGCCTAAAAATGACATTTAAAATGCGAATTATGCAAGAACTAGAGCATTTATGCAATTTTGGATTGTAGATTTGGATTCTAGGGGGTCGAATTAAGGGGATGACATGCGTAACACATTTTTTTATATTTTTATCATTCATTTCAAAACACCAAGACTATAGTCTTGGTGTTTTTTCAAGCAAAAAAGGACTTTCTCTCTGATTCTGTTCAAATTTTGTATACAAGCTCTCTAAGGATCTATGCTTAGATAAATGGAGTAAAATCAATTTAAAAAAATTGTTCAAGGGATGAAACACCCCTTCGAAATATTAATAGGCGCATATTCTAGGAACTATCAAGTAATTTGGATTGATCTCTTGATATTCTGATTGTATGGAGCTCAGTCTATACGAAAATATACTTTTCATCTCTTAAAACGCCCAATTAGAGGGTCAAATATAGCAATAAATATGATATGGAATTTCCCTAAAAATGACATTTAAAATGCGAATTATGCAAGAACTAGAGCATTTATGCAATTTTGGATTGTAGATTTGGATTCTAGAGGGTCGAATTGAGGGGATGACATGCGTAACACATTTTTTTATATTTTTATCATTCATTTCAAAACACCAAGACTATAGTCTTGGTGTTTTTTCAAGCAAAAAAGGACTTTCTCTCTGATTCTGTTCAAATTTTGTATACAAGCTCTCTAAGGATCTATGCTTAGATAAATGGAGTAAAATCAATTTAAAAAAATTGTTCAAGGGATGAAACACCCCTTCGAAATATTAATAGGCGCATATTCTAGGAACTATCAAGTAATTTGGATTGATCTCTTGATATTCTGATTGTATGGAGCTCAGTCTATACGAAAATATACTTTTCATCTCTTAAAACGCCCAATTAGAGGGTCAAATATAGCAATAAATATGATATGGAATTTGCCTAAAAATGACATTTAAAATGCGAATTATGCAAGAACTAGAGCATTTATGCAATTTTGGATTGTAGATTTGGATTCTAGGGGGTCGAATTAAGGGGATGACATGCGTAACACATTTTTTTATATTTTTATCATTCATTTCAAAACACCAAGACTATAGTCTTGGTGTTTTTTCAAGCAAAAAAGGACTTTCTCTCTGATTCTGTTCAAATTTTGTATACAAGCTCTCTAAGGATCTATGCTTTGATAAATAGAGTAAACTCAATTTAAAAAAATCATTCAAGGGATGAGACACCCCTTCGAAATGTTAATAGGCGCATATTCTAGAAACTATCAAGTAATTTGGATTGATCTCTTGATATTCTGATTGTATGGACCTTAGTCTATACGAAAATATACTTTTCATCTCTTAAAACGCCCAATTAGAGGGTCAAATATAGCAATAAATATGATATGGAATTTCCCTAAAAATGACATTTAAAATGCGAATTATGCAAGAACTAGAGCATTTATGCAATTTTGGATTGTAGATTTGGATTCTAGAGGGTCGAATTGAGGGGATGACATGCGTAACACATTTTTTTATATTTTTATCATTCATTTCAAAACACCAAGACTATAGTCTTGGTGTTTTTTCAAGCAAAAGAGGACTTTCTCTCTGATTCTGTTCAAATTTTGTATACAAGCTCTCTAAGGATCTATGCTTCGATAAATAGAGTAAAATCAGATTAAAAAAATTATTCAAGGGATGAAACACCCCTTCGAAATATTAATAGGCGCATATTCTAGAAACTATCAAGTAATTTGGATTGATCTCTTGATATTCTGATTGTATGGACCTTAGTCTATACGAAAATATACTCTTTATCTCTTAAGACGCCCAATTGGAGGGTCAAATATAGCAATAAATATGATATGGAATTTGCCTAAAAATGACATTTAAAATGCGAATTATGCAAGAACTAGAGCATTTATGCAATTTTGGATTGTAGATTTGGATTCTAGAGGGTCGAATTGAGGGGATGACATGCGTAACACATTTTTTTATATTTTTATCATTCATTTCAAAACACCAAGACTATAGTCTTGGTGTTTTTTCAAGCAAAAAAGGACTTTCTCTCTGATTCTGTTCAAATTTTGTATACAAGCTCTCTAAGGATCTTTGCTTTGATAAATAGAGTAAAATCAATTAAAAAAAATTATTCAAGGGATGAAACACCCCTTCGAATTATTAATAGGCGCATATTCTAGAAACTATCAAGTAATTTGGATTGATCTCTTGATATTCTGATTGTATGGACCTTAGTCTATACGAAAATATACTTTTCATCTCTCAAAACGCCCAATTAGAGGGTCAAATATAGCAATAAATATGATATGGAATTTGCCTAAAAATGACATTTAAAATGCGAATTATGCAAGAACTAGAGCATTTATGCAATTTTGGATTGTAGATTTGGATTCTAGAGGGTCGAATTGAGAGGATGACATGCGTAACACATTTTTTTATATTTTTATCATTCATTTCAAAACACCAAGACTATAGTCTTGGTGTTTTTTCAAGCAAAAAAGGACTTTCTCTCTGATTCTGTTCAAATTTTGTATACAAGCTCTCTAAGGATCTTTGCTTTGATAAATAGAGTAAAATCAATTTAAAAAAATTATTCAAGGGATGAAACACCCCTTCGAATTATTAATAGGCGCATATTCTAGAAACTATCAAGTAATTTGGATTGATCTCTTGATATTCTGATTGTATGGACCTTAGTCCATACGAAAATATACTTTTCATCTCTTAAAACGCCCAATTAGAGGGTCAAATATAGCAATAAATATGATATGGAATTTGCCTAAAAATGACATTTAAAATGCGAATTATGCAAGAACTAGAGCATTTATGCAATTTTGGATTGTAGATTTGGATTCTAGAGGGTCGAATTGAGGGGATGACATGCGTAACACATTTTTTTATATTTTCATCATTCATTTCAAAACACCAAGACTATAGTCTTGGTGTTTTTTCAAGCAAAGAAGGACTTTCTCTCTGATTCTGTTCAAATATCGTATACAAGCTCTCTAAGGATCTATGCTTTGATAAATAGAGTAAAATCAATTTAAAAAAATTATTCAAGGGATGAAACACCCCTTCGAAATATTAATAGGCGCATATTCTAGAAACTATCAAGTAATTTGGATTGATCTCTTGATATTCTGATTGTATGGACCTTAGTCTATACGAAAATATACTTTTCATCTCTTAAAACGCCCAATTAGAGGGTCAAATATAGCAATAAATATGATATGGAATTTGCCTAAAAATGACATTTAAAATGCAAATTATGCAAGAACTAGAGCATTTATGCAATTTTGGATTGTAGATTTGGATTCTAGAGGGTCGAATTGAGGGGATGACATGCGTAACACATTTTTTTATATTTTTATCATTCATTTCAAAACACCAAGACTATAGTCTTGGTGTTTTTTCAAGCAAAAAAGGACTTTCTCTCTGATTCTGTTCAAGTTTTGTATACAAGCTCTCTAAGGATCTATGCTTCGATAAATAGAGTAAAATCAATTTAAAAAAATTATTCAAGGGATGAAACACCCCTTCGAAATATTAATAGGCGCATATTCTAGAAACTATCAAGTAATTTGGATTGATCTCTTGATATTCTGATTGTATGGACCTTAGTCTATACGAAAATATACTCTTCATCTCTTAAAACGCCCAATTAGAGGGTCAAATATAGCAATAAATATGATATGGAATTTGCCTAAAAATGACATTTAAAATGCGAATTATGCAAGAACTAGAGCATTTATGCAATTTTGGATTGTAGATTTGGATTCTAGAGGGTCGAATTGAGGGGATGACATGCGTAACACATTTTTTTATATTTTTATCATTCATTTCAAAACACCAAGACTATAGTCTTGGTGTTTTTTCAAGCAAAAAAGGACTTTCTCTCTGATTCTGTTCAAATTTTGTATACAAGCTCTCTAAGGATCTATGCTTTGATAAATAGAGTAAAATCAATTTAAAAAAATTATTCAAGGGATGAAACACCCCTTCGAATTATTAATAGGCGCATATTCTGGAAACTATCAAGTAATTTGGATTGATCTCTTGATATTCTGATTGTATGGACCTTAGTCTATACGAAAATATACTTTTCATCTCTTAAAACGCCCAATTAGAGGGTCAAATATAGCAATAAATATGATATGGAATTTGCCTAAAAATGACATTTAAAATGCGAATTATGCAAGAACTAGAGCATTTATGCAATTTTGGATTGTAGATTTGGATTCTAGAGGGTCGAATTGAGGGGATGACATGCGTAACACATTTTTTTATATTTTTATCAATCATTTCAAAACACCAAGCAAAAAAGGACTTTCTCTCTGATTCTGTTCAAATTTTGTATACAAGCTCTGTAAGGATGAATGATTTGATAAATAGAGTAAAATCAATTTAAAAAAATTATTCAAGGGATGAAACACCCCTTCGAATTATTAATAGGCGCATACTCTAGAAACTATCAAGTAATTTGGATTGATCTCTTGATATTCTGATTGTATGGACCTTAGTCTATAAGAAAATATACTTTTCATCTCTTAAAACGCCCAATTAGAGGGTCAAATATAGCAATAAATATGATATGGAATTTGCCTAAAAATGACATTTAAAATGCGAATTATGCAAGAACTAGAGCATTTATGCAATTTTGGATTGTAGATTTGGATTCTAGAGGAACGAATTGAGGGGATGACATGCGTAACACATTCTTTTATATTTTTATCATTCATTTCAAAACACCAAGACTATAGTCTTGGTGTTTTTTCAAGCAAAAAAGGACTTTCTCTCAGATTCTGTTCAAATTTTGTATACAAGCTCTCTAAGGATCTATGCTTTGATAAATAGAGTAAAATTAATTTAAAAAAATTATTCAAGGGATGAAACACCCCTTCGAAATATTAATAGGCGCATATTCTAGAAACTATCTAGTAATTTGGATTGATCTCTTGATATTCTGATTGTATGGACCTTAGTCTATACGAAAATATACTTTTCATCTCTTAAAACGCCCAATTAAAGGGTCAAATATAGCAATAAATATGATATGGAATTTGCCTAAAAATGACATTTAAAATGCGAATTATGCAAGAACTAGAGCATTTATGCAATTTTGGATTGTAGATTTGGATTCTAGAGGGTCGAATTGAGGGGATGACATGCGTAACACATTTTTTATATTTTTATCAATCATTTCAAAACACCAAGACTTGGTGTTTTTTCAAGCAAAAAAGGACTTTCTTTCTGATTCTGTTCAAATTTTGTATACAAGCTCTCTAAGGATCTATGCTTTGATAAATAGAGTAAACTCAATTTAAAAAAATCATTCAAGGGATGAGACACCCCTTCGAAATGTTAATAGGCGCATATTCTAGAAACTATCAAGTAATTTGGATTGATCTCTTGATATTCTGATTGTATGGACCTTAGTCTATACGAAAATATACTTTTCATCTCTCAAAACGCCCAATTAGAGGGTCAAATATAGCAATAAATATGATATGGAATCTACCTAAAAATGACATTTAAAATGCGGATTATGCAAGAACTAAAGCATTTATTCAATTTTGGATTGTAGATTTGGATTCTAGAGGGTCGAATTGAGGGGATGACATGCATAACACATTTTTTTATATTTTTATCATTCATTTCAAAACACCAAGACTATAGTCTTGGTGTTTTTTCAAGCAAAAAGGGACTTTCTCTCTGATTCTGTTCAAATTTTGTATACAACCTCTCTAAGGATCTATCCTTTGATAAATAGAGTAAAATCAATTCAAAAACATTATTCAAGGGATGAAGCATCTCTTCGAAATATTAATAGGCACATATTCTAGAAACTATCAAGTAATTTGGATTTATCTAACTAGAGCATTAATTCAATTTTGGATTCGTATCAAATTGTTCTCAATGTCTTAGATTTTCGACAATTTATTAGCGCTTGTAGAAGGCTGTCTCAAACTATATTTTATTATCGTGATATTATCGCAACTAAATAATATGAAAAGTGAACTAAATGAGACTATACAAGATAATTGACTCAACAAAGAAAAATGGTTCAAGAATCTTCAATTAAATCTTCAATATCAAGAGTTTTTAAAAATTTTCTTTGATTAAATCACTGTAGTCCAAGATAAGAACTCTTATATTAACAATAATTTCAATAGAAAAGTATTCTTAATTGGTTTAATTTCTAGAATATATAATGTGGAAGAGCCCTATGTACATTTTTGTTTGATATTCCATCCCAATAATACTCAGAGTCTGTCATTAACTAATTTTTGATTACGGCCCTGGTTCAGTCAGAAATTAGTGTTATTGCCATATATTAACGATTTGTGTCAGAATGAGGGCTCTAATCGAAAAAATTTATATGAAGTACCCCAACTATTTTCAAAAAATAATATAGGTTTACTTGAAAGAAAATTTAGATATACGACCCCAATTTTGAGATTTCGATACAATTATATGAAAAAATTATTTGCTTTGTCAACTCGAAATTAAGGCTGTCAATCGAAAAAATCTTTCAAGTAAGGTCATATTATTTTCAAAGAATAATTCAACTCTGTCATTTACAATTTTTTGATTACGGTTCTGGTTCAGTCGGAAATCCGTATTATTGCCATAATTCGCCGATTTCTGTCAAAATTAGGGCTCCAATCAAAAAATGTTATATGAAAGACCCTAATTATTTTCGCAAAAAAACAATAGTTTAATTGGAAGTTTTTTTGATTTACTGCAATTTTATTAGAATTTGGAGTATAGTTCCACAAGAGGCTAGTAGATGGCAGCATCTAGCACGTTTTGAGACGATACAAAATTATTCCTCGATTTTTCGCGAATTGACTACTTTTATCGAGAAATAAATGAAGAATTCGACACTACAATTTCAATTTCTGTCGATTACGTGAAATTTTCTCAGTAATTTATCGTTTTTTGAACAAAAGTTTCTGACGCCGTTTACTCGGAATTAAGACCGTTGACCGGAAAAATCCTTCAAGTAAACTCATAATATTTTCAAAAAATACTCAGAGTTTGTCATCAACTAATTTTTGATTACGGCCCTGGCTCAGTCAGAAATTAGTGTTATTGCCATATATTAACGATTTGTGTCAGAATGAGGGCTCTAATCGAAAAAATTTATATGAAGTACCCCAACTATTTTCGAAAAATAATATAGGTTTACTTGAAAGAAAATTTAGATTTACGACCCCAATTTTGAGATTTCGATACAATTATATGAAAAAATTACTTGCTTTGTCAACTCGAAATTAAGGCTGTCAATCGAAAAAATCTTTCAAGTAAGGTCATATTATTTTCAAAGAATAATTCAACTCTGTCATTAACAATTTTTTGATTACGGTTCTGGTTCAGTCGGAAATCCGTATTATTGCCATAATTCGCCGATTTCTGTCAAAATTAGGGATCCAATCAAAAAATGTTATATGAAAGACCCTAATTATTTTCGAAAAAAAACATGAGTTTACTTGGAAGTTTTTTTCGATTTACTGCAATTTTATTAGAATTTGGAGTATAGTTCCACAAGAGGCTAGTAGATGGCAGCATCTAGCACGTTTTGAGACGATACAAAATTATTCCTCGATTTTTCGCGAATTGACTACTTTTATCGAGAAATAAATGAAGAATTCGACACTACAATTTCAATTTCTGTCGATTACGCGATTTTTTTTTAGTAATTTATCCTTTTTTGAACAAAAGGTTCTTACGCCGTTTACTCGAAATTAAGACCGTTAACCGAAAAAATCCTTCAAGTAAACTCATAATATTTTCAAAAAATACTCAGAGTTTGTCATCAACTAATTTTTGATTACGGTCCTGGTTCAGTCAGAAATTAGTGTTATTGCCATATATTAACGATTTGTGTCGGAATGAGGGCTCTAATCGAAAAAATTTATATGAAGTACCCCAACAATTTTCGAAAAATAATATAGGTTTACTTGAAAGAAAATTTAGATTTACAACCCCAATTTTGAGATTTCGATACAATTATATGAAAAAATAACTTGCTTTGTAAACTCGAAATTAAGGCTGTCAATCGAAAATATCTTTTAAGTAAACTCATATTATTTTCCGGCTCCGCTTCCGGGTTGGATTTTTAGATTTTCGATATCTTGAAAACTATCCTCTAGATTAAATTGTGTTTTCGAAATTCATAATCTACATGAATTGAACTATATAATTTCATGCCAAACTCAGTATAATTGGGATCAAAAAATTTAATTTTTTTATAATGGCTCACTCTTCGCTATTAATTCAGGATTTTGCCTATACTGAGATTCTTCTCTATAGAATCTGTAATTGTAGTCCCATCGCTTCAAAATTTGGAACATTTATAGTATATAGTATGCCTGATCGATCGATGCTATCAGCAATTTGATATCACTATTTTTCTATTGGTTTTTGACTCTCCGCTTCCGGGTTGGATTTTTAAATTTTCGATATCTTAAAAACTATCCTCAAGATTAAATTGTATTTTCAAGATTCATAATCTACCTGGATTGAACTGTATATATTCATGCCAGACTCAAAATAATTGGGATCAAAAAATTTAATTTTTTTTTATCATGGCTCACTCTTCGCTATTAATTCAGGATTTTGCCTATTCTGAGATTCTTCTTTATAGAATCTGTAATTCCGAATCAATCGCTTTGAAATTTGAAACATTTATAGTATATAGTATGCCTAACCGATCGATGCTATCAGCAATTTTTTATCTCTATTATTTGTATGAGTTTTTGACTCCCCGCTTCCGGCTCCGCTACCGGACTATATTTTTAAATCTTTGATATCTTGGAAAATATCCTTCAGATCCAATTTTGTTTCCATAATTCGCAATCTACATGAATCAAACTATATAATTTCATGCCAAACTCAAAATAATTGGGATCAAAAAAATTTATTTTTTTTTATCATGGTTCACTCTTCGCTTTAAGTTCAGGATTTTGCCTATTCTGAGATTTTTCTCTATAGAATCTGTGATTTTAAACCAATCGCTTTGGAATTTTGAACATTTATAGTATATAGTATGCCTAACCGATCGATGCTATCAGCAATTTTCTATCTCCATCATTTGTATGAGTTTTTGACTCCCTGCTTCCGGCTCCGCTTCCGGACTGGATTTTTAAATTCTCGATATCTTGGAAAATATCCTCCAGATCCAATTTTATTTCCTAGATTCGTAATCTACATGAATGAAACTATATAATTTCAAGCCAAACTCAAAATATTTGGGATCAAAAAAATTTGATTTTTCTTATCATGGCTCACTCTTCGCTTTGAGTTCAGGATTTTGCCTATTCTGAGATTTTTCTCTATAGAATCTGTAATTTTGAACTAAACGCTTTGAAATTTGGAACATATATAGTATATAGTATGCCTAACCGATCGACGCTATCAGCAATTTTTCATCTCCATTATTTGTATGAGTTTTTGACTCCCCGCTTCCGGCTCCGCTTCCGGACTGGATTTTTAAATTCTCGATATCTTGGAAAATATCTTCCAGATCCAATTTTATTACCTAGATTCGTAATCTACATGAATAAAACTATATAATTTCATGCCAAACTCAAAATTATTGATGGGATCAAAAGAATTTAATTTTTTTTATCATGGCTCACTCTTCGCTTTGAGTTCAGGATTTTGCCTATTCTGAGATTTTTCTCTATAGAATCTGTAATTTTGAACCAATCGCTATGAAATTTGTAACATTTATAGTATATAGTATGCCTAACCGATCGATGCTATCAGCAATTTTTTATCTCCATTATTTGTATGAGTTTTTGACTCCCCGCTTCCGGCTCCGCTACCGGACTGGATTTTTAAATTCTCGATATCTTGGAGAATATAATCCAGATCCAATTTTATTACCTAGATTCGTAATCTACATGAATGAAACTATATAATTCCATGCCAAACTCAAAATAATTGGGCTCAAAAAAATTTAATTTTTTTTATCATGGCTCACTCTTCGCTTTGAGTTCAGGATTTTGCCTATTCTGAGATTTTTCTCTATAGAATCTGTAATTTTGAACCAATCGCTATGAAATTTGGAACATTTATAGTATATAGTATGCCTAACCGATCGATGCTATCAGAAATTTTTTATCTCCATTATTTGTATGAGTTTTTGACTCCACGCTTCCGGCTCCGCTTCCGAACTGGATTGTTAAATTCTCGATATCTTGGAAAATATCCTCCAGATCCAATTTCATTTCCTAGATTCGTGATCTGCATGAGTGAAACTATATAATTTCATGCCAAACTAAAAATAATTGGGATCAAAAAAATTTAATTTTTTTATCATGGCTCATTCTTCGCTTTGAGTTCAGGATTTTGCCTATTCTGAGATTTTTCCGTATAGAATCTGTAATTTTGAACCAATCGCTATGAAATTCAAAACATTCATAGTATATAGTATGCCTAACCGATCGATGCTATCAGCAATTTTTTTCTCCATGATTTGTATGAGTTTTAGACTCCCTGCTTCCGGCTCCGCTTCCGGACTGGATGTTTAAATTCTCGATATCGTGGAAAATATCCTCCAGATGTAATTTTATTTCCTAGATTCGTAATCTACATGAATGAAACCATATAATTCCATGCCAAACTCAAAATAATTGGTATCAAAAAAATTTAATTTTTTTATCATGGCTCACTCTTCGCTTTGAGTTCAGGATTTTGCCTATTCTGAGATTTTTCTTTATAGAATCTGTTATTCTGGATCAATCGCTTTGAAATTTGAAACATTTATAGTATATAGTATGCCTAACCGATCGGTGCTATCAGCAATTTTGTATCTCCATTATTTGTATGAGTTTTTGACTCCCCGCTTCCGGCTCCGCTTCCGGACTGGATGTTTAAATTCTCGATATCGTGGAAAATATCCTCCAGATCCAATTTTATTTCCTAGATTCGTAATCTACATGAACGAAACTATATAATTCCATGCCAAACTCAAAATAATTAGGATCAAACAAATTTAATTTTTTTATTATGGCTCACTCTTCGCTTTGAGTTCAGGATTTTGCCTATTCTGAGATTTTTCTCTATGGAATCTGTAATTTTGAACCAATCGCTATGAAATTTGGAACATTCATAGAATATAGTATGCCTAATCGATCGATGGTATCAGCAATTTTTCATCTCCATTATTTGTATGAGTTTTTACTCCCCGCTTCCGGCTCCGCTTACGGACTGGATTTTTAAATTCTCGATATCTTGGAAAATATCCTCCAGATCCAATTTTATTCCCTAGATTCGTAATCTACATGAATGAATTTATGTAATTTCATGCCAAACTCAAAATAATTGGGATCAAAAAAATTTAATTTTTTTTATCATGGCTCACTCTTCGCTTTGAGTTCAGGATTTTGCCTATTCTGAGATTTTTCTTTATAGAATCTGTAATTTTGAACCAATCGCTATGAAATTTGGAACAATTATAGTATATAGTATGCCTAACCGATCGATGCTATCGGCAATTTTTTAACTCCATTATTTGTATGAGTTTTTGACTCCCCGCTTCCGGCTCCGCTTCCGGACTGGATTTTTAAATTTTCGATATCTTGGAAAATATCCTTCAGATCCAATTTTGTTGCCTAGATTCGTAATCTACATGAATGGAACTATATGACTCTATGCCAAGCTCAAAATAATTGGGATCAAAAAAATTTTTTTTTTTTTATCATGGCTCACTTTTCGCTTTGAGTTCAGGATTGACTGCATTTTTGAATTCTCGATATCTTGGAAAATATCCTAAAGATCCAATTTTGTTTCCCAGATTCGTAATCTACATGAATGAAACTATATGATTTCATGCCAAACTCAAAATAATTGGGATCAAAAAAATTTAATTTTTTTTATCATGGCTCACTCTTCGCTTTGAGTTCAGGATTTTGCCTATTCTGGGATTCTTCTCTATAGAATCTGGATTTCTGCACCTATCGCTTTGAAATTTGGAACATTTATAGTATATAGTATGCCTAACCGATCGATGTTATCAGCAATTTTTTATCCCTATTATTTGTATGAGTTTTTGACTCCCCGCTTCCGGCTCCGCTTCCAGACTGGATTTTTAAATTTTCATATTTTGGAAAATATCCTCCAGATCCAATTTTGTTTCCTAGATTCGTAATCTACATAAATGAAACTATATGATTTCATGACAAACTCGAAATAATTGGGATCAAGAAATTTATTTTTTTTTTATCATGGCTCACTCTTCGCTTTGAGTTCAGGATTTTGCCTATTCTGAGATTCTTCTCTATAGAATCTGTAATTCTAAACCAATCGCTTTGAAATTTGGAACATTCATAGTATATAGTATGCCTAACCGATCGATGCTATCAGCAATTTTTTATCTCCATTATTTGTATGAGTTTTTGACTCCCCGCTTCCGGCTCCGCTTCCGGACTGGATTTTTAATTTTCGAAATCTTGGAAAATATCCTCCAGATCCAATTTTGTTTCCTAGATTCGTGATCTACATGAATGAAACCATATGATCTCATGCCAAACTCAAAATAATTGAGATCAAAAAAATTTTTTTTTTCTTATCATGGCCTTCTCTTCGCTTTGAGTTCAGGATTTTGCCTATTCTGGGATTCTTCTCTATAGAATCTGTAATTCTGAACCAATCGCTTTGAAATTTGGAACATTTATAGTATATAGTATGCCTAACCGATCGATGTTATCAGCAATTTTTTATCTCCATCATTTGTATGAGTTTTTGACTCCCCGCTACCGGACTGGATTTTTAAATTCTCGATATCTTGGAAAATATCCTCCAGATCCAATTTTGTTTCCTAGATTCGTAATCTACATGAATAAAACTATATGATTTCATGCCAAACTCAAAATAATTGGGATCAAAAAAATTAAATCTTTTTTATCATGGCTCACTCTTCGCTTTGAGTTCAGGATTTTGCCTATTCTGGGATTCTTCTCTATAGAATCTGTAATTCTGAACCAATCGCTTTGAAATTTGGAACATTTATAGTATATAGTATGCCTAACCGATCGATACTATCAGCAATCTCTCATTTCCATTATTTGTATGAGTTTTCAACTCCCTGCTTCCGGCTCCACTTTCGGACTGGATTTTTAAATTTTCGATGTCTTGGAAAATATCCTCCAAATCCAATTTTGTTTTCTAGATTCGTAATCTACATGAATGAAACTATATGATTTCATGCCAAACTCAAAATAATTGGGATCAAAAAAATTTATTTTTCTTTTATCATGGCTCACTCTTCGCTTTGATTTCAGGATTTTGCCTATTCTGAGATTCTTCTCTATAGAATCTGTTATTCTGAGCCAATCGCTTTGAAATTTGAAACATTCATAGTATATAGTATGCCCAACCGATTGATGCTATCAGCAATTTTTTATCTCCATTATTTGTATGAGTTTTTGACTCCCCGCTTCCGGCTCCGCTTCCGGACTGGATTTTTAAATTTTCGATATCTTGGAAAATATCCTCCAGATCCAATTTTGTTCCCTAGATTCGTAATCTACATGAATGAAACTATATGATTTCATGCCAAACTCAAAATAATTGGGATCAAAAAAATTTATTTTTTTTTATCATGGCTCACTCTTCGCTTTGAGTTCAGGATTTTGCCTATACTGAGATTCTTCTCTATAGAATCTGTAATTCTGAACCAATCGCTTTTAAATTTGGAACATTTATAGTATATAGTATGCCTAACCGATTGATGCTATCAGCAATTTTTTATCTCCATTATTTCTATGAGTTTTTGACTCCCCGCTTCCGGCTCCGCTTCCGGACTGGATTTTTAAATTTTCGATATCTTGGAAAATATCCTCCAGATCCAATTTTATTTCCTAGATTCGTAATCTACATAAATGAAACTATATGATTTCATGCCATACTCAAAATAATTGGGATGAAAAAAATTTAATTTTTTTATCATGGCTCTTTCTTCGCTTTGAGTTCAGGATTTTGCCTATTCTAAGAATTTTCTCTATAGAATCTGTAATTCCAAACCAATCGCTTTGAAATTTGGAACATTCATAGTATATAGTATGCCTAACCGATTGATGCTATCAGCAATTTTTTATCTCCATTATTTGTATGATGTATGAGTTTTTGACTCCCCGCTTCCGGCTCCGCTTCCGGACTGGATTTTTAAATTTTCGATATCTTGGAAAATATCCTCCAGATCCAATTTTGTTTCCTAGATTCGTAATCTACATAAATGAAACTATATGATTTCATGCCATACTCAAAATAATTGGGATGAAAAAAATTTAATTTTTTTATCATGGCTCACTCTTCGCTTTGAGTTCAGGATTTTGCCTATTCTAAGAATTTTCTCTATAGAATCTGTAATTCCAAACCAATCGCTTTGAAATTTGGAACATTCATAGTATATAGTATGCCTAACCGATTGATGCTATCAGCAATTTTTTATCTCCATTATTTGTATGATGTATGAGTTTTTGACTCCCCGCTTCCGGCTCCGCTTCCGGACTGGATTTTTAAATTTCCGATATCTTGGAAAATATCCTCCAGATCCAATTTTGTTCCCTAGATTCGTAATCTACATGAATGGAACTATATGATTTCATGCCATACTCAAAATAATTGGGATGAAAAAAATTTAATTTTTTTATCATGGCTCACTCTTCGCTTTGAGTTCAGGATTTTGCCTATTCTAAGATTTTTCTCTATAGAATCTGTAATTCTGAACCAATCGCTTTGAAATTTGGAACATTTATAGTATATAGTATGCCTAACCGATCGATGCTATCAGCAATTATTTATCTCCATTATTTGTATGAGTTTTTGACTCCCCGCTTCCGGCTCCGCTTCCGGACTGGATTTTTAAATTTCCGATATCTTGGAAAATATCCTCCAGATCCAATTTTGTTCCCTAGATTCGTAATCTACATGAATGGAACTATATGATTTCATGCCATACTCAAAATAATTGGGATGAAAAAAATTTAATTTTTTTATCATGGCTCACTCTTCGCTTTGAGTTCAGGATTTTGCCTATTCTAAGATTTTTCTCTATAGAATCTGTAATTCTGAACCAATCGCTTTGAAATTTGGAACATTTATAGTATATAGTATGCCTAACCGATCGATGCTATCAGCAATTATTTATCTCCATTATTTGTATGAGTTTTTGACTCCCCGCTTCCGGCTCCGCTTCCGGACTGGATTTTTAAATTTCCGATATCTTGGAAAATATCCTCCAGATCCAATTTTGTTCCCTAGATTCGTAGTCTACATGAATGGAACTATATGATTTCATGCCATACTCAAAATAATTGGGATGAAAAAAATTTAATTTTTTTATCATGGCTCACTCTTCGCTTTGAGTTCAGGATTTTGCCTATTCTAAGATTTTTCTCTATAGAATCTGTAATTCTGAACCAATCGCTTTGAAATTTGGAACATTTATAGTATATAGTATGCCTAACCGATCGATGCTATCAGCAATTATTTATCTCCATTATTTGTATGAGTTTTTGACTCCCCGCTTCCGGCTCCGCTTCCGGACTGGATTTTTAAATTTCCGATATCTTGGAAAATATCCTCCAGATCTAAATTTGTTTTCAAGATTCGTGATCTACATAAATAAAACTATTTAATCCCATGCCAAACTCAAAATATTTGGGATCAAAGAATTTAATTTTTTTTATCATGGCTCACTCTTCGTTTTGAATTCAGGATTTTGCCTATTCTGAGATTCTTCTCTATAGAATCTGTAATTCTAGACCAATCGCTTTGAAATTTGGAACATTTATAGTATATAGTATGTCTAATCGATCGATGCTATTGGCAATTTTTTATCTCCATTATTTATATGAGTTTTTGACTCCCCGCTTCCCGCTCCGCTTCCGGGCTGAATTTTTAAATTTCCGATATCTTGGAAAATATCCTCCAGATCTGAATTTGTTTTCAAGATTCGTAATCTACATGAATGAAACTATATAATCTCATGCCAAACTCAAAATAATTGGGATCAAAGAATTTAATTTCTTTTATCATGGCTCACTCTTCGTTTTGAATTCAGGATTTTGCCTATTCTGAGATTCTTCTCTATAGAATCTGTTATTCTGAACCAATCGCTTTGAAATTTGGAACATTTATAGTATATAGTATGTCTAATCGATCGATGCTATCAGCAATTCTTTATCTCCATTATTTATATGAGTTTTTGACTCCCCGCTTCCCGCTCCGCTTCCGGGCTGAATTTTTAAATTTCCGATATCTTGGAAAATATCCTCCAGATCTAAATTTGTTTTCAAGATTCGTAATCTACATGAATGAAACTATTTAATCTCATGCGAAACTCAAAATAATTGGGATCAAAGAATTTAATTTTTTTTATCATGGCTCACTCTTCGTTTTGAATTCAGGATTTGGCCTATTCTGAGATTCTTCTCTATAGAATCTGTAATTCTAAACCAATCGCTTTGAAATTTGGAACATTTATAGTATACAGTATGTCTAATCGATCGATGCTATCAGCAATTTTTTATCTCCATTATTTATATGAGTTTTTGACTCCCCGCTTCCCGCTCCGCTTCCGGGCTGAATTTTTAAATTTCCGATATCTTGGAAAATATCCTCCAGATCTAAATTTGTTTTCAAGATTCGTAATCTACATGAATAAAACTATATAATCTCATGCCAAACTCAAAATAATTGGGATCAAAGAATTTAATTTTTTTTATCATGGCTCACTCTTCGTTTTGAATTCAGGATTTTGCCTATTCTGAGATTCTTCTCTATAGAATCTGTAATTCTGAACCAATCGCTTTGAAATTTGGGACATTTATAGTATATAGTATGTCTAATCGATCGATGCTATCAGCAATTCTTTATCTCCATTATTTATATGAGTTTTTGACTCCCCGCTTCCCGCTCCGCTTCCGGGCTGAAGTTTTAAATTTCCGATATCTTGGAAAATATCCTCCAGATCTAAATTTGTTTTCAAGATTCGTAATCTACATGAATGAAACTATATAATCTCATGCCAAACTCAAAATAATTGGGATCAAAGAATTTAATTTTTTTTATCATGGCTCACTCTTCGTTTTGAATTCAGGATTTTGCCTATTCTGAGATTCTTCTCTATAGAATCTGTAATTCTAGACCAATCGCTTTGAAATTTGGAACTATTATAGTATATAGTATGTCTAATCGATCGATGCTATCAGCAATTTTTTATCTCTATTATTTATATGAGTTTTTGACTCCCCGCTTCCCGCTCCGCTTCCGGGCTGAATTTTTAAATTTCCGATATCTTGGAAAATATCCTCCAGATCTAAATTTGTTTTCAAGATTCGTAATCTACATAAATAAAACTATATAATCTCATGCCAAACTCAAAATAATTGGGATCAAAGAATTTATTTTTTTTTATCATGGCTCACTCTTCGTTTTGAATTCAGGATTTTGCCTATTCTGAGATTCTTCTCTATAGAATCTGTAATTCTGAACCAATCGCTTTGAAATTTGGAACATTTATAGTATATAGTATGTCTAATCGATCGATGCTATCAGCAATTTTTTATCTCCATTATTTATATGAGTTTTTGACTCCCCGCTTCCCGCTCCGCTTCCGGGCTGAATTTTTAAATTTCCGATATCTTGGAAAATATCCTCCAGATCTAAATTTGTTTTCAAGATTCGTAATCTACATGAATGAAACTATTTATTCTCATGCGAAACTCAAAATAATTGGGATCAAAGAATTTAATTTTTTTTATCATGGCTCACTCTTCGTTTTGAATTCAGGATTTGGCCTATTCTGAGATTCTTCTCTATAGAATCTGTAATTCTAAACCAATCGCTTTGAAATTTGGAACATTTATAGTATACAGTATGTCTAATCGATCGATGCTATCAGCAATTTTTTATCTCCATTATTTATATGAGTTTTTGACTCCCCGCTTCCCGCTCCGCTTCCGGGCTGAATTTTTAAATTTCCGATATCTTGGAAAATATCCTCCAGATCTAAATTTGTTTTCAAGATTCGTAATCTACATGAATGAAACTATTTGATCTCATGCGAAACTCAAAATAATTGGGATCAAAGAATTTAATTTTTTTTATCATGGCTCACTCTTCGTTTTGATTCAGGATTTGGCCTATTCTGAGATTCTTCTCTATAGAATCTGTAATTCTAAACCAATCGCTTTGAAATTTGGAACATTTATAGTATACAGTATGTCTAATCGATCGATGCTATCAGCAATTTTTTATCTCCATTATTTATATGAGTTTTTGACTCCCCGCTTCCCGCTCCGCTTCCGGGCTGAATTTTTAAATTTCCGATATCTTGGAAAATATCCTCCAGATCTAAATTTGTTTTTAAGATTCGTAATCTACATGAATAAAACTATATAATCCCATGCCAAACTCAAAATAATTGGGATCAAAGAATTTAATTTTTTTTATCATGGCTCACTCTTCGTTTTGAATTCAGGATTTTGCCTATTCTGAGATTCTTCTCTATAGAATCTGTAATTCTGAACCAATCGCTCTGAAATTTGGAACATTTATAGTATATAGTATGTCTAATCGATCGATGCTATCAGCAATTTTTTATCTCCATTATTTATATGAGTTTTTGACTCCCCGCTTCCCGCTCCGCTTCCGGGCTGAATTTTTAAATTTCCGATATCTTGGAAAATATCCTCCAGATCTAAATTTGTTTTCAAGATTCGTGATCTACATAAATAAAACTATATAATCTCATGCCAAACTCAAAATATTTGGGATCAAAGAATTTAATTTTTTTTATCATGGCTCACTCTTCGTTTTGAATTCAGGATTTTGCCTATTCTGAGATTCTTCTCTATAGAATCTGTAATTCTGAACCAATCGCTCTGAAATTTGGAACATTTATAGTATATAGTATGTCTAATCGATCGATGCTATCAGCAATTTTTTATCTCCATTATTTATATGAGTTTTTGACTCCCCGCTTCCCGCACCGCTTCCGGGCTGAATTTTTAAATTTCCGATATCTTGGAAAATATCCTCCAGATCTAAATTTGTTTTCAAGATTCGTAATCTACATGAATGAAACTATTTAATCTCATGCGAAACTCAAAATAATTGGGATCAAAGAATTTAATTTTTTTTATCATGGCTCACTCTTCGTTTTGAATTCAGGATTTGGCCTATTCTGAGATTCTTCTCTATAGAATCTGTAATTCTAAACCAATCGCTTTGAAATTTGGAACATTTATAGTATACAGTATGTCTAATCGATCGATGCTATCAGCAATTTTTTATCTCCATTATTTATATGAGTTTTTGACTCCCCGCTTCCCGCTCCGCTTCCGGGCTGAATTTTTAAATTTCCGATATCTTGGAAAATATCCTCCAGATCTAAATTTGTTTTCAAGATTCGTAATCTACATGAATAAAACTATATAATCTCATGCCAAACTCAAAATAATTGGGATCAAAGAATTTAATTTTTTTTATCATGGCTCACTCTTCGTTTTGAATTCAGGATTTTGCCTATTCTGAGATTCTTCTCTATAGAATCTGTAATTCTGAACCAATCGCTTTGAAATTTGGGACATTTATAGTATATAGTATGTCTAATCGATCGATGCTATCAGCAATTCTTTATCTCCATTATTTATATGAGTTTTTGACTCCCCGCTTCCCGCTCCGCTTCCGGGCTGAAGTTTTAAATTTCCGATATCTTGGAAAATATCCTCCAGATCTAAATTTGTTTTCAAGATTCGTAATCTACATGAATGAAACTATATAATCTCATGCCAAACTCAAAATAATTGGGATCAAAGAATTTAATTTTTTTTATCATGGCTCACTCTTCGTTTTGAATTCAGGATTTTGCCTATTCTGAGATTCTTCTCTATAGAATCTGTAATTCTAAGCCAATCGCTTTGAAATTTGGAACTATTATAGTATATAGTATGTCTAATCGATCGATGCTATCAGCAATTTTTTATCTCTATTATTTATATGAGTTTTTGACTCCCCGCTTCCCGCTCCGCTTCCGGGCTGAATTTTTAAATTTCCGATATCTTGGAAAATATCCTCCAGATCTAAATTTGTTTTCAAGATTCGTAATCTACATAAATGAAACTATATAATCTCATGCCAAACTCAAAATAATTGGGATCAAAGAATTTATTTTTTTTTATCATGGCTCACTCTTCGTTTTGAATTCAGGATTTTGCCTATTCTGAGATTCTTCTCTATAGAATCTGTAATTCTGAACCAATCGCTTTGAAATTTGGAACATTTATAGTATATAGTATGTCTAATCGATCGATGCTATCAGCAATTCTTTATCTCCATTATTTATATGAGTTTTTGACTCCCCGCTTCCCGCTCCGCTTCCGGGCTGAATTTTTAAATTTCCGATATCTTGGAAAATATCCTCCAGATCTAAATTTGTTTTCAAGATTCGTAATCTACATGAATGAAACTATATAATCTCATGCCAAACTCAAAATAATTGGGATCAAAGAATTTAATTTTTTTTATCATGGCTCACTCTTCGTTTTGAATTCAGGATTTTGCCTATTCTGAGATTCTTCTCTATAGAATCTGTAATTCTGAACCAATCGCTTTGAAATTTGGAACATTTATAGTATATAGTATGTCTAATCGATCGATGCTATCAGCAATTTTTTATCTCCATTATTTATATGAGTTTTTGACTCCCCGCTTCCCGCTCCGCTTCCGGGCTGAATTTTTAAATTTCCGATATCTTGGAAAATATCCTCCAGATCTAAATTTGTTTTCAAGATTCGTAATCTACGTGAATGAAACTATATAATCTCATGCCAAACTCAAAATAATTGGGATCAAAGAATTTAATTTTTTTTATCATGGCTCACTCTTCGTTTTGAATCCAGGATTTTGCCTATTCTGAGATTCTTCTCTATAGAATCTGTAATTCTGAACCAATCGCTTTGAAATTTGGAACATTTGTAGTATATAGTATGTCTAATCGATCAATGCTATCAGCAATTTTTTATCTCCATTATTTATATGAGGTTTTGACTCTCCGCTTCCCGCTCCGCTTCCGGGCTGAATTTTTAAATTTCCGATATCTTGGAAAATATCCTCCAGATCTAAATTTGTTTTCAAGATTCGTAATCTAAATGAATGAAACTATATAATCTCATGCCAAACTCAAAATAATTGGGATCAAAGAATTTAATTTTTTTTATCATGGCTCACTCTTCGTTTTGAATTCAGGATTTGGCCTATTCTGAGATTCTTCTCTATAGAATCTGTAATTCTAAACCAATCGCTTTGAAATTTGGAACATTTATAGTATATAGTATGTCTAATCGATCGATGCTATCGGCAATTTTTTATCTCTATTATTTATATGAGTTTTTGACTCCCCGCTTCCCGCTCCGCTTCCGGGCTGAATTTTTAAATTTCCGATATCTTGGAAAATATCCTCCAGATCTAAATTTGTTTTCAAGATTCGTAATCTACATGAATGAAACTATATAATCTCATGCCAAACTCAAAATAATTGGGATCAAAGAATTTAATTTTTTTTATCATGGCTCACTCTTCGTTTTGAATTCAGGATTTTGCCTATTCTGAGATTCTTCTCTATAGAATCTGTAATTCTGAACCAATCGCTTTGAAATTTGGAACATTTATAGTATATAGTATGTCTAATCGATCGATGCTATCAGCAATTTTTTATCTCCATTATTTATATGAGTTTTTGACTCCCCGCTTCCCGCTCCGCTTCCGGGCTGAATTTTTAAATTTCCGATATCTTGGAAAATATCCTCCAGATCTAAATTTGTTTTCAAGATTCGTAATCTACATGAATGAAACTATATAATCTCATGCCAAACTCAAAATAATTGGGATCAAAGAATTTAATTTTTTTTATCATGGCTCACTCTTCGTTTTGAATTCAGGATTTTGCCTATTCTGAGATTCTTCTCTATAGAATCTGTAATTCTGAACCAATCGCTTTGAAATTTGGAACATTCATAGTATATAGTATGTCTAATCGATCGATGCTATCAGCAATTTTTTATCCCCATTATTTATATGAGTTTTTGACTCCCCGCTTCCCGCTCCGCTTCCGGGCTGAATTTTTAAATTTCCGATATCTTGGAAAATATCCTCCAGATCTGAATTTGTTTTCAAGATTCGTAATCTACATGAATGAAACTATATAATCTCATGCCAAACTCAAAATAATTGGGATCAAAGAATTTAATTTTTTTTATCATGGCTCACTCTTCGTTTTGAATTCAGGATTTTGCCTATTCTGAGATTCTTCTCTATAGAATCTGTAATTCTAGACCAATCGCTTTGAAATTTGGAACATTCATAGTATATAGTATGTCTAATCGATCAATGCTATCGGCAATTTTTTATCTCCATTATTTATATGAGTTTTTGACTCCCCGCTTCCCGCTCCGCTTCCGGGCTGAATTTTTAAATTTCCGATATCTTGGAAAATATCCTCCAGATCTAAATTTGTTTTCAAGATTCGTAATCTACATGAATGAAACTATATAATCTCATGCCAAACTCAGAATAATTGGGATCAAAGAATTTAATTTTTTTTATCATGGCTCACTCTTCGTTTTGAATTCAGGATTTGGCCTATTCTGAGATTCTTCTCTATAGAATCTGTAATTCTTAACCAATCGCTTTGAAATTTGGAACATTTATAGTATATAGTATGTCCAATCGATCGATGCTATCAGCAATTCTTTATCTCCATTATTTATATGAGTTTTTGACTCCCCGCTTCCCGCTCCGCTTCCGGGCTGAAGTTTTAAATTTCCGATATCTTGGAAAATATCCTCCAGATCTAAATTTGTTTTCAAGATTCGTGATCTACATAAATAAAACTATATAATCTCATGCCAAACTCAAAATATTTGGGATCAAAGAATTTAATTTTTTTTATCATGGCTCACTCTTCGTTTTGAATTCAGGATTTTGCCTATTCTGAGATTCTTCTCTATAGAATCTGTAATTCTAGACCAATCGCTTTGAAATTTGGAACATTTATAGTATATAGTATGTCTAATCGATCGATGCTATCGGCAATTTTTTATCTCCATTATTTATATGAGTTTTTGACTCCCCGCTTCCCGCTCCGCTTCCGGGCTGAATTTTTAAATTTCCGATATCTTGGAAAATATTCTCCAGATCTAAATTTGTTTTCAAGATTCGTAATCTACATGAATGAAACTATATAATCTCATGCCAAACTCAAAATAATTGGGATCAAAGAATTTAATTTTTTTTATCATGGCTCACTCTTCGTTTTGAATTCAGGATTTTGCCTATTCTGAGATTCTTCTCTATAGAATCTGTAATTCTGAACCAATCGCTTTGAAATTTGGAACATTTATAGTATATAGTATGTCTAATCGATCGATGCTATCAGCAATTTTTTATCTCCATTATTTATATGAGTTTTTGACTCCCCGCTTCCCGCTCCGCTTCCGGGCTGAATTTTTAAATTTCCGATATCTTGGAAAATATCCTCCAGATCTAAATTTGTTTTCAAGATTCGTAATCTACATGAATGAAACTATATAATCTCATGCCAAACTCAAAATAATTGGGATCAAAGAATTTAATTTTTTTTATCATGGCTCACTCTTCGTTTTGAATTCAGGATTTTGCCTATTCTGAGATTCTTCTCTATAGAATCTGTAATTCTTAACCAATCGCTTTAAAATTTGGAACATTTATAGTATATAGTATGTCTAATCGATCGATGCTATCAGCAATTCTTTATCTCCATTATTTATATGAGTTTTTGACTCCCCGCTTCCCGCTCCGCTTCCGGGCTGAAGTTTTAAATTTCCGATATCTTGGAAAATATCCTCCAGATCTAAATTTGTTTTCAAGATTTGTAATCTACATGAATGAAACTATATAATCTCATGCCAAACTCAAAATAATTGGGATCAAAGAATTTTTTTTTTTTTATCATGGCTCACTCTTCGTTTTGAATTCAGGATTTTGCCTATTCTGAGATTCTTCTCTATAGAATCTGTAATTCTGAACCAATCGCTTTGAAATTTGGAACATTTATAGCATATAGTATGTCTAATCGATCGATGCTATCGGCAATTTTTTATCTTCATTATTTATATGAGTTTTTGACTCCCCGCTTCCCGCTCCGCTTCCGGGCTGAATTTTTAAATTTCCGATATCTTGGAAAATATTCTCCAGATCTAAATTTGTTTTCAAGATTCGTAATCTACATGAATGAAACTATATAATCTCATGCCAAACTCAAAATAATTGGGATCAAAGAATTTAATTTTTTTTATCATGGCTCACTCTTCGTTTTGAATTCAGGATTTTGCCTATTCTGAGATTCTTCTCTATAGAATCTGTAATTCTAGACCAATCGCTTTGAAATTTGGAACATTTATAGTATATAGTATGTCTAATCGATCGATGGTATCGGCAATTTTTTATCTCCATTATTTATATGAGTTTTTGACTCCCCGCTTCCCGCTCCGCTTCCGGGCTGAATTTTTAAATTTCCGATATCTTGGAAAATATTCTCCAGATCTAAATTTGTTTTCAAGATTCGTAATCTACATGAATGAAACTATATAATCTCATGCCAAACTCAAAATAATTGGGATCAAAGAATTTAATTTTTTTTATCATGGCTCACTCTTCGTTTTGAATTCAGGATTTTGCCTATTCTGAGATTCTTCTCTATAGAATCTGTAATTCTGAACCAATCGCTTTGAAATTTGGAACATTTATAGTATATAGTATGTCTAATCGATCGATGCTATCAGCAATTTTTTATCTCCATTATTTATATGAGTTTTTGACTCCCCGCTTCCCGCTCCGCTTCCGGGCTGAATTTTTAAATTTCCGATATCTTGGAAAATATCCTCCAGATCTAAATTTGTTTTCAAGATTCGTAATCTACATGAATGAAACTATATAATCTCATGCCAAACTCAAAATAATTGGGATCAAAGAATTTAATTTTTTTTATCATGGCTCACTCTTCGTTTTGAATTCAGGATTTGCCTATTCTGAGATTCTTCCCTATAGAATCTGTAATTCTGGACCAATCGCTTTGAAATTTGGAACATTTATAGTATATAGTATGCCTAATCGATCGATGCTATCAGCAATTTTTTATCTCCATTATTTATATGAGTTTTTGACTCCCCGCTTCCCGCTCCGCTTCCGGGCTGAATTTTTAAACTTCCGATATCTTGGAAAATATCCTCCAGATCTAAATTTGTTTTCAAAATTCGTAATCTACATGAATGAAACTATATAATCTCATGCCAAACTCAAAATAATTGGGATCAAAGAATTTATTTTTTTTTATCATGGCTCACTCTTCGTTTTGAATTCAGGATTTTGCCTATTCTGAGATTCTTCTCTATAGAATCTGTAATTCTGAACCAATCGCTTTGAAATTTGGAACATTTATAGTATATAGTATGTCTAATCGATCGATGCTATCAGCAATTCTTTATCTCCATTATTTATATGAGTTTTTGACTCCCCGCTTCCCGCTCCGCTTCCGGGCTGAATTTTTAAATTTCCGATATCTTGGAAAATATTCTCCAGATCTAAATTTGTTCTCAAGATTCGTAATCTACATGAATCAAACTATATAATCTCATGCCAAACTCAAAATAATTGGGATCAAAGAATTTATTTTTTTTTATCATGGCTCACTCTTCGTTTTGAATTCAGGATTTTGCCTATTCTGAGATTCTTCTCTATAGAATCTGTAATTCTGAACCAATCGCTTTGAAATTTAGAACATTTATAGTATATAGTATGTCTAATCGATCGATGCTATCAGCAATTTTTTATCTCCATTATTTATATGAGTTTTTGACTCCCCGCTTCCCGCTCCGCTTCCGGGCTGAATTTTTAAATTTCCGATATCTTGGAAAATATCCTCCAGATCTGAATTTGTTTTCAAGATTCGTAATCTACATGAATGAAACTATATAATCTCATGCCAAACTCAAAATAATTGGGATCAAAGAATTTATTTTTTTTTATCATGTCTCACTCTTCGTTTTGAATTCAGGATTTTGCCTATTCTGAGATTCTTCTCTATAGAATCTGTAATTCTGAACCAATCGCTTTGAAATTTGGAACAATTATAGTATATAGTATGTCTAATCGATCGATGCTATCAGCAATTCTTTATCTCCATTATTTATATGAGTTTTTGACTCCTCGCTTCCCGCTCCGCTTCCGGGCTGAATTTTTAAATTTCCGATATCTTGGAAAATATCCTCCAGATCTAAATTTGTTTTCAAGATTCGTAATCTACATGAATGAAACTATATAATCTCATGCCAAACTCAAAATAATTGGGATCAAAGAATTTAATTTTTTTTATCATGGCTCACTCTTCGTTTTGAATTCAGGATTTGGCCTATTCTGAGATTCTTCTCTATAGAATCTGTAATTCTGAACCAATCGCTTTGAAATTTGGAACATTTATAGTATATAGTATGTCTAATCGATCGATGCTATCAGCAGTTTTTTATCTCCATTATTTATATGAGTTTTTGACTCCCCGCTTCCCGCTCCGCTTCCGGGCTGAATTTTTAAATTTCCGATATCTTGGAAAATATCCTCCAGATCTAAATTTGTTCTCAAGATTCGTAATCTACATAAATGAAACTATATAATCTCATGCCAAACTCAAAATAATTGGGATCAAAGAATTTAATTTTTTTTATCATGGCTCACTCTTCGTTTTGAATTCAGGATTTTGCCTATTCTGAGATTCTTCTCTATAGAATCTGTAATTCTGAACCAATCGCTTTGAAATTTGGAACATTTATAGTATATAGTATGTCTAATCGATCGATGCTAACAGCAATTTTTTATCTCCATTATTTATATGAGTTTTTGACTCCCCGCTTCCCGCTCCGCTTCCGGGCTGAATTTTTAAATTTCCGATATCTTGGAAAATATCCTCCAGATCTAAATTTGTTTTCAAGATTCGTAATCTACATGAATGAAACTATATAATTCCATGCCAAACTCAAAATAATTGGGATCAAAGAATTTAATTTTTTTTATCATGGCTCACTCTTCGTTTTGAATTCAGGATTTTGCCTATTCTGAGATTCTTCTCTATAGAATCTGTAATTCTAGACCAATCGCTTTGAAATTTGGAACATTTATAGTATATAGTATGTCTAATCGATCGATGCTATCAGCAATTTTTTATCTCCATTATTTATATGAGTTTTTGACTCCCCGCTTCCCGCTCCGCTTCCGGGCTGAATTTTTAAATTTCCGATATCTTGGAAAATATCCTCCAGATCTAAATTTGTTTTCAAGATTCGAAATCTACATGAATGAAACTATATAATCTCATGCCAAACTCAAAATAATTGGGATCAAAGAATTTAATTTTTTTTATCATGGCTCACTCTTCGTTTTGAATTCAGGATTTTGCCTATTCTGAGATTCTTCTCTATAGAATCTGTATTTCTGAACCAATCGCTTTGAAATTTGGAACATTTATAGTATATAGTATGTCTAATCGATCGATGCTATCAGCAATTTTTTATCTCCATTATTTATATGAGTTTTTGACTCCCCGCTTCCCGCTCCGCTTTTCCGGGCTGAATTTTTAAATTTCCGATATCTTGGAAAATATCCTCCAGATCTAAATTTGTTTTCAAGATTCGTAATCTACATGAATGAAACTATATAATCTCATGCCAAACTCAAAATAATTGGGATCAAAGAATTTAATTTTTTTTATCATGGCTCACTCTTCGTTTTGAATTCAGGATTTTGCCTATTCTGAGATTCTTCTCTATAGAATCTGTAATTCTAGACCAATCGCTTTGAAATTTGGAACATTTATAGTATATAGTATGTCCAATCGATCGATGCTATCAGCAATTTTTTATCTCCAATATTTATATGAGTTTTTGACTCCCCGCTTCCCGCTCCGCTTCCGGGCTGAATTTTTAAATTTCCGATATCTTGGAAAATATCCTCCAGATCTAAATTTGTTTTCAAGATTCGTAATCTACATAAATAAAACTATATAATTTCATGCCAAACTCAAAATAATTGGGATCAAATAATTTAATTTTTTTTTATCATGGCTCACTCTTCGTTTTGTATTCAGGATTTTGCCTATTCTGAGATTCTTCTCTATAGAATCTGTAATTCTAGACCAATCGCTTTGAAATTTGGAACATTTATAGTATATAGTATGTCTAACCGATCGATGCTATCAGCAATTTTTTATCTCCATTATTTATATGAGTTTTTGACTCCCCGCTTCCCGCTCCGCTTCCGGGCTGAATTTTTAAATTTCCGATATCTTGGAAAATATCCTCCAGATCTAAATTTGTTTCCAAGATTCGTAATCTACATAAATGAAACTATATAATCTCATGCCAAACTCAAAATAATTGGGATCAAAGAATTTAATTTTTTTTATCATGGCTCACTCTTCGTTTTGAATTCAGGATTTTGCCTATTCTGAGATTCTTCTCTATAGAATCTGTAATTCTGAACCAATCGCTTTGAAATTTTGAACATTTATAGTATATAGTATGTCTAATCGATCGATGCTATCAGCAATTTTTTATCTCCATTATTTATATGAGTTTTTGACTCCCCGCTTCCCGCTCCGCTTCCGGGCTGAATTTTTAAATTTCCGATATCTTGGAAAATATCCTCCAGATCTGAATTTGTTTTCAAGATTCGTAATCTACATAAATGAAACTATATAATCTCATGCCAAACTCAAAATAATTGGGATCAAAGAATTTATTTTTTTTTATCATGGGGCTCACTCTTCGTTTTGAATTCAGGATTTGGCCTATTCTGAGATTCTTCTCTATAGAATCTGTAATTCTGAACCAATCGCTTTGAAATTTGGAACATTTATAGTATATAGTATGTCTAATCGATCGATGCTATCAGCAATTTTTTATCTCCATTATTTATATGAGTTTATGACTCCCCGCTTCCCGCTCCGCTTCCGGGCTGAATTTTTAAATTTCCGATATCTTGGAAAATATCCTCCAGATCTAAATTTGTTTTCAAGATTCGTAATCTACATGAATGAAACTATATAATCTCATGCCAAACTCAAAATAATTGGGATCAAAGAATTTAATTTTTTTTATCATGGCTCACTCTTCGTTTTGAATTCAGGATTTTGCCTATTCTGAGATTCTTCTCTATAGAATCTGTAATTCTGAACCAATCGCTTTGAAATTTGGAACATTTATAGTATATAGTATGTCTAATCGATCGATGCTATCAGCAATTTTTTATCTCCATTATTTATATGAGTTTTTGACTCCCCGCTTCCCGCTCCGCTTCCGGGCTGAATTTTTAAATTTCCGATATCTTGGAAAATATCCTCCAGATCTAAATTTGTTTTCAAGATTCGTAATCTACATGAATGAAACTATATAATCTCATGCCAAACTCAAAATAATTGGGATCAAAGAATTTAATTTTTTTTATCATGGCTCACTCTTCGTTTTGAATTCAGGATTTTGCCTATTCTGAGATTCTTCTCTATAGAATCTGTAATTCTAGACCAATCGCTTTGAAATTTGGAACATTTATAGTATATAGTATGTCCAATCGATCGATGCTATCAGTAATTTTTTATCTCCATTATTTATATGAGTTTTTGACTCCCCGCTTCCCGCTCCGCTTCCGGGCTGAATTTTTAAATTTCCGATATCTTGGAAAATATCCTCCAGATCTAAATTTGTTTTCAAGATTCGTAATCTACATAAATAAAACTATATAATCTCATGCCAAACTCAAAATAATTGGGATCAAAGAATTTAATTTTTTTTATCATGGCTCACTCTTCGTTTTGAATTCAGGATTTGGCCTATTCTGAGATTCTTCTCTATAGAATCTGTAATTCTAAACCAATCGCTTCGAAATTTGGAACATTTATAGTATATAGTATGTCTAATCGATCGATGCTATCAGCAATTTTTTATCTCCATTATTTATATGAGTTTTTGACTCCCCGCTTCCCGCTCCGCTTCCGGGCTGAATTTTTAAATTTCCGATATCTTGGAAAATATCCTCCAGATCTAAATTTGTTTTCAAGATTCGTAATCTACATAAATGAAACTATATAATCTCATGCCAAACTCAAAATAATTGGGATCAAAGAATTTAATTTTTTTTATCATGGCTCACTCTTCGTTTTGAATTCAGGATTTTGCCTATTCTGAGATTCTTCTCTATAGAATCTGTAATTCTGAACCAATCGCTTTGAAATTTGGAACATTTATAGTATATAGTATGTCTAATCGATCGATGCTATCAGCAATTTTTTATCTCCATTATTTATATGAGTTTTTGACTCCCCGCTTCCCGCTCCGCTTCCGGGCTGAATTTTTAAATTTCCGATATCTTGGAAAATATCCTCCAGATCTGAATTTGTTTTCAAGATTCGTAATCTACATAAATGAAACTATATAATCTCATGCCAAACTCAAAATAATTGGGATCAAAGAATTTTTTTTTTTTTATCATGGCTCACTCTTCGTTTTGAATTCAGGATTTGGCCTATTCTGAGATTCTTCTCTATAGAATCTGTAATTCTGAACCAATCGCTTTGAAATTTGGAACATTCATAGTATATAGTATGTCTAATCGATCGATGCTATCAGCAATTTTTTATCTCTATTATTTATATGAGTTTTTGACTCCCCGCTTCCCGCTCCGCTTCCGGGCTGAATTTTTAAATTTCCGATATCTTGGAAAATATCCTCCAGATCTAAATTTGTTTTCGAAATTCGTAATCTACATAAATGAAACTATATAATCTCATGCCAAACTCAAAATAATTGGGATCAAAGAATTTAATTTTTTTTATCATGGCTCACTCTTCGTTTTGAATTCAGGATTTGGCCTATTCTGAGATTCTTCTCTATAGAATCTGTAATTCTGAACCAATCGCTTCAAAATTTGGAACATTTATAGTATATAGTAAGTCTAATCGATCGATGCTATCAGCAATTTTTTATCTCCATTATTTATATGAGTTTTTGACTCCCCGCTTCCCGCTCCGCTTCCGGGCTGAATTTTTAAATTGCCGATATCTTGGAAAATATCCTCCAGATCTGAATTTGTTTTCAAGATTCGTAATCTACATGAATGAAACTATATAATCTCATGCCAAACTCAAAATAATTGGGATCAAAGAATTTATTTTTTTTTATCATGGCTCACTCTTCGTTTTGAATTCAGGATTTGGCCTATTCTGAGATTCTTCTCTATAGAATCTGTAATTCTGAACCAATCGCTTTGAAATTTGGAACATTTATAGTATATAGTATGTCTAATCGATCGATGCTATCAGCAATTTTTTATCTCCATCATTTATATGAGTTTTTGACTCCCCGCTTCCCGCTCCGCTTCCGGGCTGAATTTTTAAATTTCCGATATCTTGGAAAATATCCTCCAGATCTAAATTTGTTTTCAAGATTCGTAATCTACATAAATGAAACTATATAATCTCATGCCAAACTCAAAATAATTGGGATCAAAGAATTTAATTTTTTTTATCATGGCTCACTCTTCGTTTTGAATTCAGGATTTTGCCTATTCTGAGATTCTTCTCTATAGAATCTGTAATTCTAAACCAATCGTTTTGAAATTTGGAACATTTATAGTATATAGTATGTCTAATCGATCGATGCTATCAGCAATTTTTTATCTCCATTATTTATATGAGTTTTTGACTCCCCGCTTCCCGCTCCGCTTCCGGGCTGAATTTTTAAATTTCCGATATCTTGGAAAATATCCTCCAGATCTAAATTTGTTTTCAAGATTCGTAATCTACATAAATGAAACTATATAATCTCATGCCAAACTCAAAATAATTGGGATCAAAGAATTTAATTTTTTTTATCATGGCTCACTCTTCGTTTTGAATTCAGGATTTGGCCTATTCTGAGATTCTTCTCTATAGAATCTGTAATTCTGAACCAATCGCTTTGAAATTTGGAACATTTATAGTATATAGTATGTCTAATCGATCGATGCTATCAGCAATTTTTTATCTCTATTATTTATATGAGTTTTTGACTCCCCGCTTCCCGCTCCGCTTCCAGGCTGAATTTTTAAATTTCCGATATCTTGGAAAATATCCTCCAGATCTAAATTTGTTTTCAAGATTCGAAATCTACATAAATGAAACTATATAATCTCATGCCAAACTCAAAATAATTGGGATCAAAGAATTTAATTTTTTTATCATGGCTCACTCTTCGTTTTGAATTCAGGATTTGGCCTATTCTGAGATTCTTCTCTATAGAATCTGTAATTCTGAACCAATCGCTTTGAAATTTGGAACATTTATAGTATATAGTATGTCTAATCGATCGATGCTATCAGCAGTTTTTTATCTCCATTATTTATATGAGTTTTTGACTCCCCGCTTCCCGCTCCGCTTCCGGGCTGAATTTTTAAATTTCCGATATCTTGGAAAATATCCTCCAGATCTGAATTTGTTTTCAAGATTCGTAATCTACATAAATGAAACTATATAATCTCATGCCAAACTCAAAATAATTGGGATCAAAGAATTTTTTTTTTTTTATCATGGCTCACTCTTCGTTTTGAATTCAGGATTTGGCCTATTCTGAGATTCTTCTCTATAGAATCTGTAATTCGGAACCAATCGCTTTGAAATTTGGAACATTTATAGAATATAGTATGTCTAATCGATCGATGCTATCAGCAATTTTTTATCTCCATCATTTATATGAGTTTTTGACTCCCCGCTTCCCGCTCCGCTTCCGGGCTGAATTTTTAAATTTCCGATATCTTGGAAAATATCCTCCAGATCTAAATTTGTTTTCAAGATTCGTAATCTACATAAATGAAACTATATAATCTCATGCCAAACTCAAGATAATTGGGATCAAAGAATTTAATTTTTTTTATCATGGCTCACTCTTCGTTTTGAATTCAGGATTTGGCCTATTCTGAGATTCTTCTCTATAGAATCTGTAATTCTGAACCAATCGCTTTGAAATTTGGAACATTTATAGTATATAGTATGTCTAATCGATCGATGCTGTCAGCAATTTTTTATCTCCATTATTTATATGAGTTTTTGACTCCCCGCTTCCCGCTCCGCTTCCGGGCTGAATTTTTAAATTTCCGATATCTTGGAAAATATCCTCCAGATCTATATTTGTTTTCAAGATTCGTAATCTACATGAATGAAACTATATAATCTCATGCCAAACTCAGAATAATTGGGATCAAAGAATTTAATTTTTTTTATCATGGCTCACTCTTCGTTTTGAATTCAGGATTTGGCCTATTCTGAGATTCTTCTCTATAGAATCTGTAATTCTGAACCAATCGCTTTGAAATTTGGAACATTCATAGTATATAGTATGTCTAATCGATCGATGCTATCAGCAATTTTTTATCTCCATTATTTATATGAGTTTTTGACTCCCGGCTTCCCGCTCCGCTTCCGGGCTGAATTTTTAAATTTCCGATATCTTGGAAAATATCCTCCAGATCTAAATTTGTTTTCAAGATTCGTAATCTACATAAATGAAACTATATAATCTCATGCCAAACTCAAAATAATTGGGATCAGAGAATTTAATTTTTTTTATCATGGCTCACTCTTCGTTTTGAATTCAGGGTTTGGCCTATTCTGAGATTCTTCTCTATAGAATCTGTAATTCTGAACCAATCGCTTCGAAATTTGGAACATTTATAGTATATAGAATGTCTAATCGATCGATGCTATCAGCAATTCTTTATCTCCATTATTTATATGAGCTTTTGACTCCCCGCTTCCCGCTCCGCTTCCGGGCTGAATTTTTAAATTTCCGATATCTTGGAAAATATCCTCCAGATCTAAATTTGTTTTCAAGATTCGTAATCTACATAAATGAAACTATATAATCTCATGCCAAACTCAAAATAATTGGGATCAAAGAATTTAATTTTTTTTATCATGGCTCACTCTTCGTTTTGAATTCAGGATTTGGCCTATTCTGAGATTCTTCTCTATAGAATCTGTAATTCTGAACCAATCGCTTCGAAATTTGGAAAATTTATAGTATATAGAATGTCTAATCGATCGATGCTATCAGCAATTTTTTATCTCCATTATTTATATGAGTTTTTAACTCCCCGCTTCCCGCTCCGCTTCCGGGCTGAATTTTTAAATTTCCGATATCTTGGAAAATATCCTCCAGATCTAAATTTGTTTTCAAGATTCGTAATCTACATAAATGAAACTATATAATCTCATGCCAAACTCAAAATAATTGGGATCAAAGAATTTAATTTTTTTTATCATGGCTCACTCTTCGTTTTGAATTCAGGATTTTGCCTATTCTGAGATTCTTCTCTATAGAATCTGTAATTCTGAACCAATCGCTTTGAAATTTAAACATTTATAGTATATAGTATGTCTAATCGATCGATGCTATCAGCAATCTTTTATCTCCATTATTTATATGAGTTTTTGACTCCCCGCTTCCCGCTCCGCTTCCGGGCTGAATTTTTAAATTTCCGATATCTTGGAAAATATCCTCCAGATCTAAATTTGTTTTTAAGATTTGTAATCTACATGAATGAAACTATATAATCTCAGGCCAAACTCAAAATAATTGGGATCAAAGAATTTTTTTTTTTTTATCATGGCTCACTATTCGTTTTGAATTCAGGATTTGGCCTATTCTGAGATTCTTCTCTATAGAATCTGTAATTCTGAACCAATCGCTTTGAAATTTGGAACATTTATAGTATATAGTAGGTCTGATCGATCGATGCTATCAGCAATTTTTTATCTCCATTATTTATATGAGTTTTTGCCTTCCCGCTTCCCGCTCCGCTTCCGGGCTGAATTTTTAGATTTCCGATATCTTGGAAAATATCCTCCAGATCTAAATTTGTTTTCAAGATTCGTGATCAACATGAAGGAAACTATATAATCTCATGCCAAACTCAAAATAATTGGGATCAAAGAATTTAATTTTTTTTATCATGGCTCACTCTTCGTTTTGAATTCAGGATTTGGCCTATTCTGAGATTCTTCTCTATAGAATCTGTAATTCTGAACCAATCGCTTTGAAATTTGGAACATTTATAGTATATAGTATGTCTGATCGATCGATGCTATCAGCAATTTTTTATCTCCATTATTTATATGAGTTTTAAACTCCCTGCTTCCCGCTCCGCTTCCGGGCTGAATTTTTAGATTTCCGATATCTTGGAAAATATCCTCCAGATCTAAATTTGTTTTCAAGATTCGTAATCAACATGAATGAAACTATATAATCTCATGCCAAACTCAAAATAATTGGGATCAAAGAATTTATTTCTTTTTATCATGGCTCACTCTTCGTTTTGAATTCAGGATTTGGCCTATTCTGAGATTCTTCTCTATAGAATCTGTAATTCTAAACCAATCGCTTTGAAATTTGGAACACTTATAGTATATAGTATGCCTAATCGATCGATGCTATCAGCAATTTTTTATCTCCATTATTTATATGAGTTTTTGACTCCCCGCTTCCCGCTCCGCTTCCGGGCTGAATTTTTAGATTTCCGATATCTTGGAAAATATCCTCCAGATCTAAATTTGTCTTCAAGATTTGTAATCTACATGAATGAAACTATATAATCTCATGCCAAACTCAAAATAATTGGGATCAAAGAATTTATTTTTTTTTATCATGGCTCACTCTTCGTTTTGATTTCAGGATTTTGCCTATTCTGAGATTCTTCTCTATAGAATCTGTAATTCTGAACCAATCGCTTTGAAATTTGGAGCATTTATAGTATATAGTATGTCTAATCGATCGATGCTATCAGCAATTTTTTATCTCCATTATTTATATGAGTTTTTGACTCCCCGCTTCCCGCTCCGCTTCCGGGCTGAATTTTTAGATTTCCGATATCTTGGAAAATATCCTCCAGATCTAAATTTGTCTTCAAGATTTGTAATCTACATGAATGAAACTATATAATCTCAGGCCAAACTCAAAATAATTGGGATCAAAGAATTTTTTTTTTTTATCATGGCTCACTCTTCGTTTTGAATTCAGGATTTGGCCTATTCTGAGATTCTTCCCTATAGAATCTGTAATTCTGAACCAATCGCTTTGAAATTTGGAACATTCATAGTATATAGTATGTCTGATCGATCGATGCTATCAGCAATTTTTTATCTCCATTATTTATATGAGTTTTTGACTCCCTGCTTCCCGCTCCGCTTCCGGGCTGAATTTTTAGATTTCCGATATCTTGGAAAATATCCTCCAGATCTGAATTTGTTTTCAAGATTCGTAATCAACATGAATGAAACTATATAATCTCATGCCAAACTCAAAATAATTGGGATCAAAGAATTTATTTCTTTTTATCATGGCTCACTCTTCGTTTTGAATTCAGGATTTGGCCTATTCTAAGAATCTTCTCTATAGAATCTGTAATTCTGAACCAATCGCTTTGAAATTTGGAACATTTATAGTATATAGTATGTCTAATCGATCGATGCTATCAGCAATTTTTATCTCCATTATTTATATGAGTTTTTGACTCCCCGCTTCCCGCTCCGCTTCCGGGCTGAATTTTTAGATTTCCGATATCTTGGAAAAGATCCTCCAGATCTAAATTTGTTTTCAAGATTCGTAATCTACATGAATGGAACTATATAATCTCATGCCAAACTCAAAATAATTGGGATCAAAGAATTTAATTTTTTTTATCATGGCTCACTCTTCGTTTTGAATTCAGGATTTTGCCTATTCTGAGATTCTTCTCTATAGAATCTGTAATTCTGAACCAATCGCTTTGGAATTTGGAGCATTTATAGTATATAGTATGTCTAATCGATCGATGCTATCAGCAATTTTTTATCTCCATTATTTATATGAGTTTTTGACTCCCCGCTTCCCGCTCCGCTTCCGGGCTGAATTTTTAGATTTCCGATATCTTGGAAAATATCCTCCAGATCTAAATTTGTTTTCAAGATTCGTAATCAACATGGATGAAACTATAAAATCCCATGCCAAACTTAAAATAATTGAGATCAAAGAATTTAATTTTTTTTATCATGGCTCACTCTTCGTTTTGAATTCAGGATTTGGCCTATTCTGAGATTCTTTTCTATAGAATCTGTAATTCTGAACCAATCGCTTTGAAATTTGGAACATTTATAGTATATAGTATGTCTAATCGATCGATGCTATCAGCAATTTTTTATCTCCATTATTTATATGAGTTTTTGACTCCCCGCTTCCCGCTCCGCTTCCGGGCTGAATTTTTAGATTTCCGATATCTTGGAAAATATCCTCCAGATCTAAATTCGATTTCAAGATTCGTAATCTACATAAATGAAACTATATAATCTCATGCCAAACTCAGAATAATTGGGATCAAAGAATTTAATTTTTTTTATCATGGCTCACTCTTCGTTTTGAATTCAGGATTTTGCCTATTCTGAGATTCTTCTCTATTGAATCTGTAATTTTAGACCAATCGCTTTGAAATTTGAAACATTTATAGTATATAGTATGTCTAATCGATCGATGCTATCAGCAATTTTTTATCTCCATTATTTATATGAGTTTTTGACTCCCCGCTTCCCGCTCCGCTTCCGGGCTGAATTTTTAAATTTCCGATATCTTGGAAAATATCCTCCAGATCTAAATTTGTTTTCAAGATTCGTAATCTACATGAATGAAACTATATAATATCATGCCAAACTCAAAATAATTGGGATCAAAGAATTTAATTTTTTTTATCATGGCTCACTCTTCGTTTTGAATTCAGGATTTTGCCTATTCTGAGATTCTTCCCTATAGAATCTGTAATTCTGCACCTATCGCTTTGAAATTTGGAACATTTATAGTATATAGTATGTCTAATCGATCGATGCTATCAGCAATTTTTTATCTCCATTATTTATATGAGTTTTTGACTCCCCGCTTCCCGCTCCGCTTCCGGGCTGAATTTTTAAATTTCCGATATCTTGGAAAATATCCTCCAGATCTAAATTTGTTTTCAAGATTCGTAATCTACATGAATGAAACTATATAATCTCATGCCAAACTCAAAATAATTGGGATCAAAGAATTTAATTTTTTTTATCATGGCTCACTCTTCGTTTTGAATTCAGGATTTTGCCTATTCTGAGATTCTTCTCTATAGAATCTGTAATTCTAAATCAATCGCTTTGAAATCTGGAACATTTATAGTATATAGTATGTCTAGTCGATCGATGCTATCAGCAATTTTTGATCTCCATTATTTATATGAGTTTTTGACTCCCCGCTTCCCGCTCCGCTTCCGGGCTGAATTTTTAAATTTCCGATATCTTGGAAAATATCCTCCAGATCTAAAATTGTTTTCAAGATTCGTAATCTACATGAATGAAACTATATAATCTCATGCCAAACTCAAAATAATTGGGATCAAAGAATTTAATTTTTTTTATCATGGCTCACTCTTCGTTTTGAATTCAGGATTTGGCCTATTCTGAGATTCTTCTCTATAGAATCTGTAATTCTTAACCAATCGCTTTGAAATTTGGAATATTTATAGTATATAGTATGTCTAATCGATCGATGCTATCAGCAATTTTTTATCTCCATTATTTATATGAGTTTTTGACTCCCCGCTTCCCGCTCCGCTTCCGGGCTGAATTTTTAAATTTCCGATATCTTGGAAAATATCCTCCAGATCTAAATTTGTTTTCAAGATTCGTAATCAACATGAATGAAACTATATAATCTAATGCCAAACTCAAAATAATTGGGATCAAAGAATTTAATTTTTTTTATCATGGCTCACTCTTCGTTTTGAATTCAGGATTTTGCCTATTCTGAGATTCTTCTCTATAGAATCTGTAATTCCAGACCAATCGCTTTGAAATTTGGAACATTTATAGTATATAGTATGTCTAATCGATCGATGCTATCAGCAATTTTTTATCTCCATTATTTGTATGAGTTTTTGACTCCCCGCTTCCCGCTCCGCTTCCGGGCTGAATTTTTAAATTTCCGATATCTTGGAAAATATCCTCCAGATCTAAATTTGTTTTCAAGATTCGTAATCTACATGAATGAAACTATATAATCTCATGCCAAACTCAAAATAATTGGGATCAAAGAATTTAATTTTTTTTATCATGGCTCACTCTTCGTTTTGAATTCAGGATTTTGCCTATTCTGAGATTCTTCTCTATAGAATCTGTAATTCCAGACCAATCGCTTTGAAATTTGGAACATTTATAGTATATAGTATGTCTAATCGATCGATGCTATCAGCAATTTTTTATCTCCATTATTTGTATGAGTTTTTGACTCCCCGCTTCCCGCTCCGCTTCCGGGCTGAATTTTTAAATTTCCGATATCTTGGAAAATATCCTCCAGATCTAAATTTGTTTTCAAGATTCGTTATCTACATGAATGAAACTATATAATCTCATGCCAAACTCAAAATAATTGGGATCAAAGAATTTAATTTTTTTTATCATGGCTCACTCTTCGTTTTGAATTCAGGATTTTGCCTATTCTGAGATTCTTCTCTATAGAATCTGTAATTCCAGACCAATCGCTTTGAAATTTGAAATATTTATAGTATATAGTATGTCTAATCGATCGATGCTATCAGCAATTTTTTATCTCCATTATTTGTATGAGTTTTTGACTCCCCGCTTCCCGCTCCGCTTCCGGGCTGAATTTTTAAATTTCCGATATCTTGGAAAATATCCTCCAGATCTTAATTTGTTTTCAAGATTCGTAATCTACATGAATGAAACTATATAATCTCATGCCAAACTCAAAATAATTGGGATCAAAGAATTTAATTTTTTTTTCATGGCTCACTCTTCGTTTTGAATTCAGGATTTTGCCTATTCTGAGATTCTTCTCTATAGAATCTGTAATTCCAGACCAATCGCTTTGAAATTTGGAACATTTATAGTATATAGTATGTCTAATCGATCGATGCTATCAGCAATTTTTTATCTCCATTATTTATATGAGTTTTTGACTCCCCGCTTCCCGCTCCGCTTCCGGGCTGAATTTTTAGATTTCCGATATCTTGGAAAATATCCTCCAGATCTAAATTTGTTTTCAAGATCCGTAATCAACATGAATGAAACTATATAATCTCATGCCAAACTCAAAATAATTGGGATCAAAGAATTTAATTTTTTTTATCATGGCTCACTCTTCGTTTTGAATTCAGGATTTTGCCTATTCTGAGATTCTTCTCTATAGAATCTGTAATTCTGAACCAATCGCTTTGAAATCTGGAACATTTATAGTATATAGTATGTCTAATCGATCGATGCTATCAGCAATTTTTTATCTCCATTATTTATATGAGTTTTTGACTCCTTGCTTCCCGCTCCGCTTCCGGGCTGAATTTTTAAATTTCCGATATCTTGGAAAATATCCTCCAGATCTGAATTTGTTTTCAGGATTCGTAATCTACATGGATGAAACTATATAATCTCATGCCAAACTCAAAATAATTGGGATCAAAGAATTCAATTTTTTTTATCATGGCTCACTCTTCGTTTTGAATTCAGGATTTTGCCTATTCTGAGATTCTTCTCTATAGAATCTGTAATTCTGAACCAATCGCTTTGAAATTTGGAACATTTATAGTATATAGTATGTCTAATCGATTGATGCTATCAGCAATTTTTTATCTCCATTATTTATATGAGTTTTTGACTCCCCGCTTCCCGCTCCGCTTCCGGGCTGAATTTTTAAATTTCCGATATCTTGGAAAATATCCTCCAGATCTAAATTTGTTTTCAAGATTCGTAATCTACATGAATGAAACTATATAATCTCATGCCAAACTCAAAATAATTGGGATCAAAGAATTCAATTTTTTTTATCATGGCTCACTCTTCGTTTTGAATTCAGGATTTGGCCTATTCTGAGATTCTTCTCTATAGAATTTGTAATTCTGAACCAATCGCTTTGAAATTTGGAACATTCATAGTATATAGTATGTCTAATCGATCGATGCTATCAGCAATTTTTTATCTCCATTATTTATATGAGTTTTTGACTCCCCGCTTCTTGCTCCGCTCCCGGGCTGAATTTTTAAATTTCCGATATCTTGGAAAATATCCTCCAGATCTGAATTTGTTTTTAAGATTCGTAATCAACATGAATGAAACTACATAATCTCATGCCAAACTCAAAATAATTGGGATCAAAGAATTTAATTTTTTTTATCATGGCTCACTCTTCGTTTTGAATTCAGGATTTGGCCTATTCTGAGATTCTTCTCTATAGAATCTGTAATTCTAGACCAATCGCTTTGAAATTTGGAACATTCATAGTATATAGTATGTCCAATCGATCGATGCTATCAGCAATTCTTTATCTCCATTATTTATATGAGTTTTTGAATCCCCGCTTCCCGCTCCGCTTCCGGGCTGAATTTTTAAATTTCCGATATCTTGGAAAATATCCTCCAGATCTGAATTTGTTTTCAAGATTCGTAATCTACATGAATGAAACTATATAATCTCATGCCAAACTCAAAATAATTGGGATCAAAGAATTCCATTTTTTTTATCATGGCTCACTCTTCGTTTTGAATTCAGGATTTGGCCTATTCTGAGATTCTTCTCTATAGAATCTGTAATTATAAACCAATCACTTTGAAATTTGGAACATTTATAGTATATAGTATGTCTAATCGATCGATGCTATCAGCAATTTTTTATCTCCATTATTTATATGAGTTTTTGACTCCCCGCTTCCCGCTCCGCTTCCGGGCTGAATTTTTAAACTTCCGATATCTTGGAAAATATCCTCCAGATCTAAATTTGTTTTCAAGATTCGTAATCTACATGAATGAAACTATATAATCTCATGCCAAACTCAAAATAATTGGGATCAAAGAATTCAATTTTTTTTATCATGGCTCACTCTTCGTTTTGAATTCAGGATTTGGCCTATTCTGAGATTCTTCTCTATAGAATCTGTAATTCTGGACCAATCGCTTTGAAATTTAAAACATTTATAGTATATAGTATGTCTAATCGATCGATGCTATCAGCAATTTTTTATCTCCATTATTTATATGAGTTTTTGACTCCCCGCTTCCCGCTCCGCTTCCGGGCTGAATTTTTAAATTTCCGATATCTTGGAAAATATCCTCCAGATCTAAATTTGTTTTCAAGATTTGTAATCTACATGAATAAAACTATATAATCTCATGCCAAACTCAAAATAATTGGGATCAAAGAATTCAATTTTTTTTATCATAGCTCACTCTTCGTTTTGAATTCAGGATTTGGCCTATTCTGAGATTCTTCTCTATAGAATCTGTAATTCTGAACCAATCACTTTGAAATTTGGAACATTTATAGTATATAGTATGTCTAATCGATCGATGCTAGAATTCAATTTTTTTTATCATGGCTCACTCTTCGTTTTGAATTCAGGATTTGGCCTATTCTGAGATTCTTCTCTATAGAATCTGTAATTCTAAACCAATCACTTTGAAATTTGGAGCATTTATAGTATATAGTATGTCTAATCGATCGATGCTATCAGCAATTTTTTATCTCCATTATTTATATGAGTTTTTGACTCCCCGCTTCCCGCTCCGCTTCCGGGCTGAATTTTTAAACTTCCGATATCTTGGAAAATATCCTCCAGATCTAAATTTGTTTTCAAAATTCGTAATCTACATGAATGAAACTATATAATCTCATGCCAAACTCAAAATAATTGGGATCAAAGAATTCAATTTTTTTTATCATGGCTCACTCTTCGTTTTGAATTCAGGATTTGGCCTATTCTGAGATTCTTCTCTATAGAATCTGTAATTCTGAACCAAACGCTTTGAAATTTAAAACATTTATAGTATATAGTATGTCTAATCGATCGATGCTATCAGCAATTTTTTATCTCCATTATTTATATGAGTTTTTGACTCCCCGCTTCCCGCTCCGCTTCCGGGCTGAATTTTTAAATTTCCGATATCTTGGAAAATATCCTCCAGATCTAAATTTGTTTTCAAGATTCGTAATCTACATGAATAAAACTATATAATCTCATGCCAAACTCAAAATAATTGGGATCAAAGAATTCAATTTTTTTTATCATGGCTCACTCTTCGTTTTGAATTCAGGATTTGGCCTATTCTGAGATTCTTCTCTATAGAATCTGTAATTCTGAACCAATCGCTTTGAAATTTGGAACATTTATAGTATATAGTATGTCTAATCGATCGATGCTATCAGCAATTTTCTATCTCCATTATTTATATGAGTTTTTGACTCCCCGCTTCCCGCTCCGCTTCCGGGCTGAATTTTTAAATTTCCGATATCTTGGAAAATATCCTCCAGATCTAAATTTGTTTTCAAGATTCGTAATCAACATGAATGAAACTACATAATCTCATGCCAAACTCAAAATAATTGGGATCAAAAAATTTAATTTTTTTTATCATGGCTCACTCTTCGTTTTGAATTCAGGATTTGGCCTATTCTGAGATTCTTCTCTATAGAATCTGTAATTCTAGACCAATCGCTCTGAAATTTGGAACATTTATAGTATTTAGTATGTCTAATCGATCGATGCTATCAGCGATTTTTTATCTCCATTATTTATATGAGTTTTTGACTCCCCGCTTCCCGCTCCGCTTCCGGGCTGAATTTTTAAATTTCCGATATCTTGGAAAATATCCTCCAGATCTAAATTTGTTTTCAAGATTCGTAATCTACATGAATGAAACTATATAATCTCATGCCAAACTCAAAATAATTGGGATCAAAGAATTCAATTTTTTTTATCATGGCTCACTCTTCGTTTAGAATTCAGGATTTGGCCTATTCTGAGATTCTTCTCTATAGAATCTGTAATTCTGAACCAATCGCTTTGAAATTTGGAACACTTATAGTATATAGTATGCCTAATCGATCGATGCTATCAGCAATTTTTTATCTCCATTATTTATATGAGTTTTTGACTCCCCGCTTCCCGCTCCGCTTCCGGGCTGAATTTTTAAATTTCCGATATCTTGGAAAATATCCTCCAGATCTAAATTTGTTTTCAAGATTCGTAATCTACATGAATGAAACTATATAATCTCATGCCAAACTCAAAATAATTGGGATCAAAGAATTCAATTTTTTTTATCATGGCTCACTCTTCGTTTTGAATTCAGGATTTGGCCTATTCTGAGATTCTTCTCTATAGAATCTGTAATTCTGAACCAAACGCTTTGAAATTTGAAACATTTATAGTATATAGTATGTCTAATCGATCGATGCTATCAGCAATTTTTTATCTCCATTATTTATATGAGTTTTTGACTCCCCGCTTCCCGCTCCGCTTCCGGGCTGAATTTTTAAATTTCCGATATCTTGGAAAATATCCTCCAGATCTAAATTTGTTTTCAAGATTCGTAATCTACATGAATGAAACTATATAATCTCATGCCAAACTCAAAATAATTGGGATCAAAGAATTTAATTTTTTTTATCATGGCTCACTCTTCGTTTTGAATTCAGGATTTTGCCTATTCTGAGAGTCTTCTCTATAGAATCTGTAATTCTGAACCAATCGCTTTGAAATTTGGAACATTTATAGTATATAGTATGTCTAATCGATCGATGCTATCAGCAATTTTTTATCTCCATTATTTATATGAGTTTTTGACTCCCCGCTTCCCGCTCCGCTTCCGGGCTGAATTTTTAAATTTCCGATATCTTGGAAAATATCCTCCAGATCTAAATTTGTTTTCAAGATTCGTAATCTACATAAATGAAACTATATAATCTCATGCCAAACTCAAAATAATTGGGATCAAAGAATTTAATTTTTTTATCATGGCTCACTCTTCGTTTTGAATTCAGGATTTGGCCTATTCTGAGATTCTTCTCTATAGAATCTGTAATTCTAGACCAATCGCTCTGAAATTTGGAACATTTATAGTATTTAGTATGTCTAATCGATCGATGCTATCAGCGATTTTTTATCTCCATTATTTATATGAGTTTTTGACTCCCCGCTTCCCGCTCCGCTTCCGGGCTGAATTTTTAAATTTCCGATATCTTGGAAAATATCCTCCAGATCTAAATTTGTTTTCAAGATTCGTAATCTACATGAATGAAACTATATAATCTCATGCCAAACTCAAAATAATTGGGATCAAAGAATTCAATTTTTTTTATCATGGCTCACTCTTCGTTTAGAATTCAGGATTTGGCCTATTCTGAGATTCTTCTCTATAGAATCTGTAATTCTGAACCAATCGCTTTGAAATTTGGAACACTTATAGTATATAGTATGCCTAATCGATCGATGCTATCAGCAATTTTTTATCTCCATTATTTATATGAGTTTTTGACTCCCCGCTTCCCGCTCCGCTTCCGGGCTGAATTTTTAAATTTCCGATATCTTGGAAAATATCCTCCAGATCTAAATTTGTTTCCAAGATTCGTGATCTACATGAATGAAACTATATAATCTCATGCCAAACTCAAAATAATTGGGATCAAAGAATTTAATTTTTTTTATCATGGCTCACTCTTCGTTTTGAATTCAGGATTTTGCCTATTCTGAGATTCTTCTCTATAGAATCTGTAATTCTTAACCAATCGCTTTGAAATTTGGAACATTTATAGTATATAGTATGTCTAATCGATCGATGCTATCAGCAATTCTTTATCTCCATTATTTATATGAGTTTTTGACTCCCCGCTTCCCGCTCCGCTTCCGGGCTGAATTTTTAAATTTCCGATATCTTGGAAAATATATTCCAGATCTAAATTTGTTTTCAAGATTCGTAATCTACATGAATGAAACTATATAATCTCATGCCAAACTCAAAATAATTGGGATCAAAGAATTTAATTTTTTTTATCATGGCTCACTCTTCGTTTTGAATTCAGGATTTGGCCTATTCTGAGATTCTTCTCTATAGAATCTGTAATTCTGAACCAATCGCTTTGAAATTTGGAACATTTATAGTATATAGTATGTCTAATCGATCGATGCTATCAGCAATTTTTTATCTCCATTATTTATATGAGTTTTTGACTCCCCGCTTCCGGGCTGAATTTTTAAATTTCCGATATCTTGGAAAATATCCTCCAGATCTAAATTTGTTTTCAAGATTCGTAATCAACATGAATGAAACTATATAATCTTATGCCAAACTCAAAATAATTGGGATCAAAGAATTTAATTTTTTTTATCATGGCTCACTCTTCGTTTTGAATTCAGGATTTTGCCTATTCTGAGATTCTTCTCTATAGAATCTGTAATTCTGAACCAATCGCTTTGAAATTTGGAACATTTATAGTATAATCGATCGATGCAATCAGCAATTTTTTATCTCCATTATTTATATGAGTTTTTGACTCCCCGCTTCCCGCTCCGCTTCCGGGCTGAATTTTTAAATTTCCGATATCTTGGAAAATATCCTCCAGATCTAAATTTGTTTGCAAGATTCGTAATCTACATGAATGAAACTATATAATCTCATGCCAAACTCAAAATAATTGGGATCAAAGAATTCAATTTTTTTTATCATGGCTCACTCTTCGTTTTGAATTCAGGATTTTGCCTATTCTGAGATTCTTCTCTATAGAATCTGTAATTCTGAACCAATCGCTTTGAAATTTGGAACATTTATAGTATATAGTATGTCTAATCGATCGATGCTATCAGCAATTTTTTATCTCCATTATTTATATGAGTTTTTGACTCCCCGCTTCCCGCTCCGCTTCCGGGCTGAATTTTTAAATTTCCGATATCTTGGAAAATATCCTCCAGATCTAAATTTGTTTTCAAGATTCGTAATCTACATGAATGAAACTATATAATCTCATGCCAAACTCAAAATAATTGGGATCAAAGAATTTAATTTTTTTTATCATGGCTCACTCTTCGTTTTGAATTCAGGATTTGCCTATTCTGAGATTCTTCCCTATAGAATCTGTAATTCTGGACCAATCGCTTTGAAATTTGGAACATTTATAGTATATAGTATGCCTAATCGATCGATGCTATCAGCAATTTTTTATCTCCATTATTTATATGAGTTTTTGACTCCCCGCTTCCCGCTCCGCTTCCGGGCTGAATTTTTAAACTTCCGATATCTTGGAAAATATCCTCCAGATCTAAATTTGTTTTCAAAATTCGTAATCTACATGAATGAAACTATATAATCTCATGCCAAACTCAAAATAATTGGGATCAAAGAATTCAATTTTTTTTATCATGGCTCACTCTTCGTTTTGAATTCAGGATTTGGCCTATTCTGAGATTCTTCTCTATAGAATCTGTAATTCTGAACCAAACGCTTTGAAATTTAAAACATTTATAGTATATAGTATGTCTAATCGATCGATGCTATCAGCAATTTTTTATCTCCATTATTTATATGAGTTTTTGACTCCCCGCTTCCCGCTCCGCTTCCGGGCTGAATTTTTAAATTTCCGATATCTTGGAAAATATCCTCCAGATCTAAATTTGTTTTCAAGATTCGTAATCTACATGAAAAAAACTATATAATCTCATGCCAAACTCAAAATAATTGGGATCAAAGAATTTAATTTTTCTTATCATGGCTCACTCTTCGTTTTGAATTCAGGATTTGGCCTATTCTGAGATTCTTCTCTATAGAATCTGTAATTCTGAACCAATCGCTTTGAAATTTGGAACATTTATAGTATATAGTATGTCTAATCGATCGATGCTATCAGCAATTTTTTATCTCCATTATTTATATGAGTTTTTGACTCCCCGCTTCCCGCTCCGCTTCCGGGCTGAATTTTTAAATTTCCGATATCTTGGAAAATATCCTCCAGATCTAAATTTGTTTTCAAGATTCGTAATCTACATGAATGAAACTATATAATCTCATGCCAAACTCAAAATAATTGGGATCAAAGAATTTAATTTTTTTATCATGGCTCACTCTTCGTTTTGAATTCAGGATTTTGCCTATTCTGAGATTCTTCTCTATAGAATCTGTAATTCTGAACCAATCGCTTTGAAATTTGGAACATTTATAGTATATAGTATGTCTAATCGATCGATGCTATCAGCAATTTTTTATCTCCATTATTTATATGAGTTTTTGACTCCCCGCTTCCCGCTCCGCTTCCGGGCTGAATTTTTAAATTTCCGATATCTTGGAAAATATCCTCCAGATCTAAATTTGTTTTCAAGATTCGTAATCTACATAAATGAAACTATATAATCTCATGCCAAACTCAGAATAATTGGGATCAAAGAATTTAATTTTTTTTATCATGGCTCACTCTTCGTTTTGAATTCAGGATTTTGCCTATTCTGAGATTCTTCTCTATAGAATCTGTAATTCTGAACCAATCGCTTTCAAATTTGAAACATCTATAGTATATAGTATGTCTAATCGATCGATGCTATCAGCAATTTTTTATCTCCATTATTTATATGAGTTTTTGACTCCCCGCTTCCCGCTCCGCTTCCGGGCTGAATTTTTAAATTTCCGATATCTTGGAAAATATCCTCCAGATCTAAATTTGTTTTCAAGATCCGTAATCAACATGAATGAAACTATATAATCTCCTGCCAAACTCAAAATAATTGGGATCAAAGAATTTAATTTTTTTTATCATGGCTCACTCTTCGTTTTGAATTCAGGATTTTGCCTATTCTGAGATTCTTCTCTATAGAATCTGTAATTCTAGACCAATCGCTTTGAAATTTGGAACATCCATAGTATATAGTATGTCTAATCGATCGATGCTATCAGCAATTTTTTATCTCCATTATTTATATGAGTTTTTGACTCCTTGCTTCCCGCTCCGCTTCCGGGCTGAATTTTTAAATTTCCGATATCTTGGAAAATATCCTCCAGATCTGAATTTGTTTTCAAGATTCGTAATCTACATGAATGAAACTATATAATCTCATGCCAAACTCAAAATAATTGGGATCAAAGAATTCAATTTTTTTTATCATGGCTCACTCTTCGTTTTCAATTCAGGATTTTGCCTATTCTGAGATTCTTCTCTATAGAATCTGTAATTCTGAACCAATCGCTTTGAAATTTGGAACATTTATAGTATATAGTATGTCTAATCGATTGATGCTATCAGCAATTTTTTATCTCCATTATTTATATGAGTTTTTGACTCCCCGCTTCCCGCTCCGCTACCGGGCTGAATTTTTAAATTTCCGATATCTTGGAAAATATCCTCCAGATCTAAATTTGTTTTCAAGATTCGTAATCTACATGAATGAAACTATATAATCTCATGCCAAACTCAAAATAATTGGGATCAAAGAATACAATTTTTTTTATCATGGCTCACTCTTCGTTTTGAATTCAGGATTTGGCCTATTCTGAGATTCTTCTCTATAGAATTTGTAATTCTGAACCAATCGCTTTGAAATTTGGAACATTCATAGTATATAGTATGTCTAATCGATCGATGCTATCAGCAATTTTTTATCTCCATTATTTATATGAGTTTTTGACTCCCCGCTTCCCGCTCCGCTTCCGGGCTGAATTTTTAAATTTCCGATATCTTGGAAAATATCCTCCAGATCTGAATTTGTTTTCAAGATTCGTAATCAACATGAATGAAACTACATAATCTCATGCCAAACTCAAAATAATTGGGATCAAAGAATTTAATTTTTTTTATCATGGCTCACTCTTCGTTTTGAATTCAGGATTTGGCCTATTCTGAGATTCTTCTCTATAGAATCTGTAATTCTAGACCAATCGCTTTGAAATTTGGAACATTTATAGTATATAGTATGTCTAATCGATCGATGCTATCAGCAATTCTTTATCTCTATTATTTATATGAGTTTTTGAATCCCCGCTTCCCGCTCCGCTTCCGGGCTGAATTTTTAAATTTCCGATATCTTGGAAAATATCCTCCAGATCTAAATTTGTTTTCAAGATTCGTAATCTACATGAATGAAACTATATAATCTCATGCCAAACTCAAAATAATTGGGATCAAAGAATTTAATTTTTTTTATCATGGCTCACTCTTCGTTTTGAATTCAGGATTTTGCCTATTCTGAGATTCTTCTCTATAGAATCTGTAATTCTGAACCAATCGCTTTGAAATTTGGAACATTTATAGTATATAGTATGTCTAATCGATCGATGCTATCAGCAATTTTTGATCTCCATTATTTATATGAGTTTTTGACTCCCCGCTTCCCGCTCCGCTTCCGGGCTGAATTTTTAAATTTCCGATATCTTGGAAAATATCCTCCAGATCTAAATTTGTTTTCAAGATTCGTAATCTACATGAATGAAACTATATAATCTCATGCCAAACTCAAAATAATTGGGATCAAAGAATTCAATTTTTTTTATCATGGCTCACTCTTCGTTTTGAATTCAGGATTTGGCCTATTCTGAGATTCTTCTCTATAGAATCTGTTATTCTGAACTAATCGCTTTGAAATTTGGAACATTTATAGTATATAGTATGTCTAATCGATCGATGCTATCAGCAATTTTTTATCTCCATTATCACATGAGTTTTCGACTCCCCGCTTCCCGCTCCGCTTCCGGGCTGAATTTTTAAATTTCCGATATCTTGGAAAATATCCTCCAGATCTAAATTTGTTTTCAAGATTCTTTATTTACATAAATAAAACTATATAATCTCATGCCAAACTCAAAATAATTGGGATCAAAGAATTTAATTTTTTTTATCATGGCTCACTCTTCGTTTTGAATTCAGGATTTGCCTATTCTGAGATTCTTCCCTATAGAATCTGTAATTCTGGACCAATCGCTTTGAAATTTGGAACATTTATAGTATATAGTATGTCTAATCGATCGATGCTATCAGCAATTTTTTATCTCCATTATTTATATGAGTTTTTGACTCCCCGCTTCCCGCTCCGCTTCCGGGCTGAATTTTTAAATTTCCGATATCTTGGAAAATATCCTCCAGATCTAAATTTGTTTTCAAGATTCGTAATCTACATGAATAAAACTATATAATCTCATGCCAAACTCAAAATAATTGGGATCAAAGAATTTAATTTTTTTTATCATGGCTCACTCTTCGTTTTGAATTCAGGATTTTGCCTATTCTGAGATTCTTCTCTATAGAATCTGTAATTCTGAACCAATCGCTTTGAAATTTGGAACATTTATAGTATATAGTATGTCTAATCGATCGATGCTATCAGCAATTTTTTATCTCCATTATTTATATGAGTTTTTGACTCCCCGCTTCCCGCTCCGCTTCCGGGCTGAATTTTTAAATTTCCGATATCTTGGAAAATATCCTCCAGATCTAAATTTGTTTTCAAGATTCGTAATCTACATAAATGAAACTATATAATCTCATGCCAAACTCAAAATAATTGGGATCAAAGAATTTAATTTTTTTTATCATGGCTCACTCTTCGTTTTGAATTCAGGATTTGCCTATTCTGAGATTCTTCCCTATAGAATCTGTAATTGTGGACTAATCGCTTTGAAATTTGAAACATTCATAGTATATAGTATGTCTAATCGATCGATGCTATCAGCAATTTTTTATCTCCATTATTTATATGAGTTTTTGACTCCCCGCTTCCCGCTCCGCTTCCGGGCTGAATTTTTAAATTTCCGATATCTTGGAAAATATCCTCCAGATCTAAATTTGTTTTCAAGATTCGTAATCTACATGAATGAAACTATATAATCTCATGCCAAACTCAAAATAATTGGGATCAAAGAATTTAATTTTTTTTATCATGGCTCACTCTTCGTTTTGAATTCAGGATTTTGCCTATTCTGAGATTCTTCTCTATAGAATCTGTAATTCTGAACCAATCGCTTTGAAATTCGGAACATTTATAGTATATAGTATGTCTAATCGATCGATGCTATCAGCAATTTTTTATCTCCATTATTTATATGAGTTTTTGACTCCCCGCTTCCCGCTCCGCTTCCGGGCTGAATTTTTAAATTTCCGATATCTTGGAAAATATCCTCCAGATCTAAATTTGTCTTCAAGATTCGTATTCTACATGAATTAAACTATATAATCTCATGCCAAACTCAAAATAATTTGGATCAAAGAATTTAATTTTTTTTATCATGGCTCACTCTTCGTTTTGAATTCAGGATTTGCCTATTCTGAGATTCTTCCCTATAGAATCTGTAATTCTGGACCAATCGCTTTGAAATTTGGAACATTCATAGTATATAGTATGTCTAATCGATCGATGCTATCAGTAATTTTTTATCTCCATTATTTATATGAGTTTTTGACTCCCCGCTTCCCGCTCCGCTTCCGGGCTGAATTTTTAAATTTCCGATATCTTGGAAAATATCCTCCAGATCTAAATTTGTTTTCAAGATTCGTAATCTACATGAATGAAACTATATAATCCCATGCCAAACTCAAAATAATTGGGATCAAAGAATTTAATTTTTTTTATCATGGCTCACTCTTCGTTTTGAATTCAGGATTTGGCCTATTCTGAGATTCTTCTCTATAGAATCTGTAATTCTGAACCAATCGCTTTGAAATTTGGAACATCTATAGTATATAGTATGTCTAATCGATCGATGCTATCAGCAATTTTTTATCTCCATTATTTATATGAGTTTTGGACTCCCCGCTTCCCGCTCCGCTACCGGGCTGAATTTTTAAAGTCCCGATATCTTGGAAAATATCCTCCAGATCTAAATTTGTTTTCAAGATTCGTAATCTACATGAATGAAACTATATAATCTCATGCCAAACTCAAAATAATTGGGATCAAAGAATTTAATTTTTTTTATCATGGCTCACTCTTCGTTTTGAATTCAGGATTTTGCCTATTCTGAGATTCTTCTCTATAGAATCTGTAATTCTGAACGAATCGCTTTGAAATTTGGAACATTTATAGTATATAGTATGTCTAATCGATCGATGCTATCAGCAATTTTTTATCTTCATTATTTATATGAGTTTTTGACTCCCCGCTTCCCGCTCCGCTTCCGGGCTGAATTTTTAAATTTCCGATATCTTGGAAAATATCCTCCAGATCTAAATTTGTTTTCAAGATTCGTAATCTACATGAATGAAACTATATAATCTCATGCCAAACTCAAAATAATTGGGATCAAAGAATTTAATTTTTTTTATCATGGCTCACTCTTCGTTTTGAATTCAGGATTTTGCCTATTCTGAGATTCTTCTCTATAGAATCTGTAATTCTGAACCAATCGCTTTGAAATTTGAAACATTCATAGTATATAGTATGTCTAATCGATCGATGCTATCAGCAATTTTTTATCTCCATTATTTATATGAGTTTTTGACTCCCCGCTTCCCGCTCCGCTTCCGGGCTGAATTTTTAAATTTCCGATATCTTGGAAAATATCCTCCAGATCTGAATTTGTTTTCAAGATTCGTAATCTACATGAATGAAACTATATAATCTCATGCCAAACTCAAAATAATTGGGATCAAAGAATTTAATTTTTTTTATCATGGCTCACTCTTCGTTTTGAATTCAGGATTTTGCCTATTCTGAGATTCTTCTCTATAGAATCTGTAATTCTGAACCAATCGCTTTCAAATTTGGACCATCTATAGTATATAGTATGTCTAATCGATCGATGCTATCAGCAATTTTTTATCTCCATTATTTATATGAGTTTTTGACTCCCCGCTTCCCGCTCCGCTTCCGGGCTGAATTTTTAAATTTCCGATATCTTGGAAAATATCCTCCAGATCTAAATTTGTTTTCAAGATTCGTAATCTACATGAATGAAACTATATAATCTCATGCCAAACTCGAAATAATTGGGATCAAAGAATTTAATTTTTTTTATCATGGCTCACTCTTCGTTTTGAATTCAGGATTTGCCTATTCTGAGATTCTTCCCTATAGAATCTGTAATTCTGGACCAATCGCTTTGAAATTTGGAACATTTATAGTATATAGTATGTCTAATCGATCGATGCTAACAGCAATTCTTTATCTCCATTATTTATATGAGTTTTTGACTCCCCGCTTCCCGCTCCGCTTCCGGGCTGAATTTTTAAATTTCCGATATCTTGGAAAATATCCTCCAGATCTAAATTTGTTTTCAAGATTCGTAATCTACATGAATGAAACTATATAATCTCATGCCAAACTCAAAATAATTGGGATCAAAGAATTTAATCTTTTTTATCATGGCTCACTCTTCGTTTTGAATTCAGGATTTTGCCTATTCTGAGATTCTTCTGTATAGAATCTGTAATTCTGAACCAATCGCTTTGAAAATTGGAACATCTATAGTATATAGTATGTCTAATCGATCGATGCTATCAGCAATTTTTTATCTCCATTATTTATATGAGTTTTTGACTCCCCGCTTCCCGCTAAGCTTCCGGGCTGAATTTTTAAATTTCCGATATCTTGGAAAATATCCTCCAGATCTAAATTTGTTTCCAAGATTCGTAATCTACATAAATGAAACTATATAATCTCATGCCAAACTCAAAATAATTGGGATCAAAGAATTTAATTTTTTTTATCATGGCTCACTCTTCGTTTTGAATTCAGGATTTTGCCTATTCTGAGATTCTTCTCTATAGAATCTGTAATTCTGAACCAATCGCTTTGAAATTTGGAACATTCATAGTATATAGTATGTCTAATCGATCGATGCTATCAGCAATTTTTTATCTCCATTATTTATATGAGTTTTTGACTCCCCGCTTCCCGCTCCGCTTCCGGGCTGAATTTTTAAATTTCCGATATCTTGGAAAATATCCTCCAGATCTAAATTTGTTTTCAAGATTCGTAATCTACATGAATGAAACTATATAATCTCATGCCAAACTCAAAATAATTGGGATCAAAGAATTTAATTTTTTTTATCATGGCTCACTCTTCGTTTTGAATTCAGGATTTGCCTATTCTGAGATTCTTCCCCATAGAATCTGTAATTCTGGACCAATCGCTTTGAAATTTGGAACATTTATAGTATATAGTATGTCTAATCGATCGATGCTATCAGCAATTTTTTATCTCCATTATTTATATGAGTTTTCGACTCCCCGCTTCCCGCTCCGCTTCCGGGCTGAATTTTTAAATTTCCGATATCTTGGAAAATATCCTCCAGATCTAAATTTGTTTTCAAGATTCGTAATCTACATGAATGAAACTATATAATCTCATGCCAAACTCAAAATAATTGGGATCAAAGAATTTAATTTTTTTTATCATGGCTCACTCTTCGTTTTGAATTCAGGATTTTGCCTATTCTGAGATTCTTCTCTATAGAATCTGTAATTCTGGACCAATCGCTTTGAAATTTGGAACATTTATAGTATAAAGTATGTCCAATTGATCGATGCTATCAGCAATTTTTTATCTCCATTATTTATATGGGTTTTTGACTCCCCGCTTCCCGCTCCGCTTCCGGGCTGAATTATTAAATTTCCGATATCTTGGAAAATATCCTCCAGATCTAAATTTGTTTTCAAGATTCGTAATCTACATGAATGAAACTATATAATCTCATGCCAAACTCAAAATAATTGGAATCAAAGAATTTAATCTTTTTTATCATGGCTCACTCTTCGTTTTGAATTCAGGATTTTGCCTATTCTGAGATTCTTCTCTATAGAATCTGTAATTCTGAACCAATCGCTTTGAAATTTGGAACATTTATAGTATATAGTATGTCTAATCGATCGATGCTATCAGAAATTTTTGATCTCCATTATTTATATGAGTTTTTGACTCCCCGCTTCCCGCTAAGCTTCCGGGCTGAATTTTTAAATTTCCGATATCTTGGAAAATATCCTCCAGATCTAAATTTGTTTTCAAGATTCGTAATCTACATGGATGAAACTATATAATCTCATGCCAAACTCAAAATAATTGGGATCAAAGAATTTAATTTTTTTTATCATGGCTCACTCTTCGTTTTTAATTCAGGATTTTGCCTATTCTGAGATTCTTCTCTATAGAATCTGTAATTCTGAACCAATCGCTTTGAAATTTGGAGCATTTATAGTATATAGTATGTCTAATCGATCGATGCTATCGGCAATTTTTTATCTCCATTATTTATATGAGTTTTTGACTCCCCGCTTCCCGCTCCGCTTCCGGGCTGAATTTTTAAATTTCCGATAACTTGGAAAATATCCTCCAGATCTAAATTTGTTTTCAAGATTCGTAATCTACATGAATGAAACTATATAATCTCATGCCAAACTCAAAATAATTGGGATCAAAGAATTTAATTTTTTTTATCATGGCTCACTCTTCGTTTTGAATTCAGGATTTGCCTATTCTGAGATTCTTCCCTATAGAATCTGTAATTCTGGACCAATCGCTTTGAAATTTGGAACATTTATAGTATATAGTATGTCTAATCGATCGATGCTATCAGCAATTTTTTATCCCCATTATTTATATGAGTTTTTGACTCCCCGCTTCCCGCTCCGCTTCCGGGCTGAATTTTTAAATTTCCGATATCTTGGAAAATATCCTCCAGATCTAAATTTGTTTTCAAGATTCGTAATCTACATGAATGAAACTATATAATCTCATGCCAAACTCAAAATAATTGGGATCAAAGAATTTAATTTTTTTTATCATGGCTCACTCTTCGGTTTGAATTCAGGATTTTGCCTATTCTGAGATTCTTCTCTATAGAATCTGTAATTCTGAACCAATCGCTTTGAAATTTGGAACATTTATAGTATATAGTATGTCTAATCGATCGATGCTATCAGCAATTCTTTATCTCCATTATTTATATGAGTTTTTGACTCCCCGCTTCCCGCTCCGCTTCCGGGCTGAATTTTTAAATTTCCGATATCTTGGAAAATATCCTCCAGATCTGAATTTGTTTTCAAGATTTGTAATCTACATGAATAAAACTATATAATCTCATGCCAAACTCAAAATAATTGGGATCAAAGAATTTAATTTTTCTTATCATGGCTCACTCTTCGTTTTGAATTCAGGATTTGGCCTATTCTGAGATTCTTCTCTATAGAATCTGTAATTCTGGACCAATCGCTTTGAAATTTGGAACATTTATAGTATATAGTATGTCTAATCGATCGATGCTATCAGCAATTTTTTATCTCCATTATTTATATGAGTTTTTGACTCCCCGCTTCCCGCTCCGCTTCCGGGCTGAATTTTTAAATTTCCGATATCTTGGAAAATATCCTCCAGATCTAAATTTGTTTTCAAGATTCGTAATCTACATGAATGAAACTATATAATCTCATGCCAAACTCGCAATAATTGGGATCAAAGAATTTAATTTTTTTTATCATGGCTCACTCTTCGTTTTGAATTCAGGATTTGCCTATTCTGAGATTCTTCCCTATAGAATCTGTAATTCTGGACCAATCGCTTTGAAATTTGGAACATTTATAGTATATAGTATGTCTAATCGATCGATGCTATCAGCAATTTTTTATCTCCATTATTTATATGAGTTTTTGACTCCCCGCTTCCCGCTCCGCTTCCGGGCTGAATTTTTAAATTTCCGATATCTTGGAAAATATCCTCCAGATCTAAATTTGTTTTCAAGATTCGTAATCTACATGAATGAAACTATATAATCTCATGCCAAACTCAAAATAATTGGGATCAAAGAATTTAATTTTTTTTATCATGGCTCACTCTTCGTTTTGAATTCAGGATTTTGCCTATTCTGAGATTCTTCTCTATAGAATCTGTAATTCTGAACCAATCGCTTTGAAATTTGGAACATTTATAGTATATAGTATGTCTAATCGATCGATGCTATCAGCATTTTTTTATCTCCATTATTTATATGAGTTTTTGAATCCCCGCTTCCCGCTCCGCTTCCGGGCTGAATTTTTAAATTTCCGATATCTTGGAAAATATCCTCCAGATCTAAATTTGTTTTCAAGATTCGTAATCTACATGAATGAAACTATATAATCTCATGCCAAACTCGAAATAATTGGGATCAAAGAATTTAATTTTTTTTATCATGGCTCACTCTTCGTTTTGAATTCAGGATTTTGCCTATTCTGAGATTCTTCTCTACAGAATCTGTGATTCTGAACCAATCGCTTTGAAATTTGGAACATTTATAGTATATAGTATGTCTAATCGATCGATGCTATCAGCAGTTTTTGATCTCCATTATTTATATGAGTTTTTGACTCCCCGCTTCCCGCTAAGCTTCCGGGCTGAATTTTTAAATTTCCGATATCTTGGAAAATATCCTCCAGATCTAAATTTGTTTTCAAGATTCGTAATCTACATGAATAAAACTATATAATCTCATGCCAAACTCGAAATAATTGGGATCAAAGAATTTAATTTTTTTTATCATGGCTCACTCTTCGTTTTGAATTCAGGATTTGCCTATTCTGAGATTCTTCCCTATAGAATCTGTAATTCTGCACCTATCGCTTTGAAATTTGGAACATTTATAGTATATAGTATGTCTAATCGATCGATGCTATCAGCAATTTTTTATCTCCATTATTTATATGAGTTTTTGACTCCCCGCTTCCCGCTCCGCTTCCGGGCTGAATTTTTAAATTTCCGATATCTTGGAAAATATCCTCCAGATCTAAATTTGTTTTCAAGATTCGTAATCTACATGAATGAAACTATATAATCTCATGCCAAACTCAAAATAATTGGGATCAAAGAATTTAATTTTTTTTATCATGGCTCACTCTTCGTTTTGAATTCAGGATTTGCCTATTCTGAGATTCTTCCCTATAGAATCTGTAATTCTGGACCAATCGCTTTGAAATTTGGAACATTTATAGTATATAGTATGTCTAATCGATCGATGCTATCAGCAATTTTTTATCTCCATTATTTATATGAGTTTTTGACTCCCCGCTTCCCGCTCCGCTTCCGGGCTGAATTTTTAAATTTCCGATATCTTGGAAAATATCCTCCAGATCTAAATTTGTTTTCAAGATTCGTAATCTACATGAATGAAACTATATAATCTCATGCCAAACTCGCAATAATTGGGATCAAAGAATTTAATTTTTTTTATCATGGCTCACTCTTCGTTTTGAATTCAGGATTTGCCTATTCTGAGATTCTTCCCTATAGAATCTGTAATTCTGGACCAATCGCTTTGAAATTTGGAACATTTATAGTATATAGTATGTCTAATCGATCGATGCTATCAGCAATTTTTTATCTCCATTATTTATATGAGTTTTTGACTCCCCGCTTCCCGCTCCGCTTCCGGGCTGAATTTTTAAATTTCCGATATCTTGGAAAATATCCTCCAGATCTAAATTTGTTTTCAAGATTCGTAATCTACATGAATGAAACTATATAATCTCATGCCAAACTCAAAATAATTGGGATCAAAGAATTTAATTTTTTTTATCATGGCTCACTCTTCGTTTTGAATTCAGGATTTTGCCTATTCTGAGATTCTTCTCTATAGAATCTGTAATTCTGAACCAATCGCTTTGAAATTTGGAACATTTATAGTATATAGTATGTCTAATCGATCGATGCTATCAGCATTTTTTTATCTCCATTATTTATATGAGTTTTTGAATCCCCGCTTCCCGCTCCGCTTCCGGGCTGAATTTTTAAATTTCCGATATCTTGGAAAATATCCTCCAGATCTAAATTTGTTTTCAAGATTCGTAATCTACATGAATGAAACTATATAATCTCATGCCAAACTCAAAATAATTGGGATCAAAGAATTTAATTTTTTTTATCATGGCTCACTCTTCGTTTTGAATTCAGGATTTTGCCTATTCTGAGATTCTTCTCTACAGAATCTGTGATTCTGAACCAATCGCTTTGAAATTTGGAACATTTATAGTATATAGTATGTCTAATCGATCGATGCTATCAGCAATTATTGATCTCCATTATTTATATGAGTTTTTGACTCCCCGCTTCCCGCTAAGCTTCCGGGCTGAATTTTTAAATTTCCGATATCTTGGAAAATATCCTCCAGATCTAAATTTGTTTTCAAGATTCGTAATCTACATGAATAAAACTATATAATCTCATGCCAAACTCGAAATAATTGGGATCAAAGAATTTAATTTTTTTTATCATGGCTCACTCTTCGTTTTGAATTCAGGATTTGCCTATTCTGAGATTCTTCCCTATAGAATCTGTAATTCTGCACCAATCGCTTTGAAATTTGGAACATTTATAGTATATAGTATGTCTAATCGATCGATGCTATCAGCAATTTTTTATCTCCATTATTTATATGAGTTTTTGACTCCCCGCTTCCCGCTCCGCTTCCGGGCTGAATTTTTAAATTTCCGATATCTTGGAAAATATCATCCAGATCTAAATTTGTTTTCAAGATTCGTAATCTACATAAATGAAACTATATAATCTCATGCCAAACTCAAAATAATTGGGATCAAAGAATTTAATTTTTTTTATCATGGCTCACTCTTCGTTTTGAATTCAGGATTTGGCCTATTCTGAGATTCTTCTCTATAGAATCTGTAATTCTGAACCAATCGCTTTGAAATTTGGAACATTTATAGTATATAGTATGTCTAATCGATCGATGCTATCAGCAATTTTTTATCTCCATTATTTATATGAGTTTTTGACTCCCCGCTTCCCGCTCCGCTTCCGGGCTGAATTTTTAAATTTCCGATATCTTGGAAAATATCCTCCAGATCTACATTTGTTTTCAAGATTCGTAATCTACATGAATGAAACTATATAATCTCATGCCAAACTCAAAATAATTGGGATCAAAGAATTTAATTTTTTTTATCATGGCTCACTCTTCGTTTTGAATTCAGGATTTTGCCTATTCTGAGATTCTTCTCTATAGAATCTGTAATTCTGAACCAATCGCTTTGAAATTTGGAACATTTATGGTATATAGTATGTCTAATCGATCGATGCTATCAGCAATTTTTTATCTCCATTATTTATATGAGTTCTTGACTCCCCGCTTCCCGCTCCGCTTCCGGGCTGAATTTTTAAATTTCCGATATCTTGGAGAATATCCTCCAGATCTAAATTTGTTTTCAAGATTTGTAATCTACATAAATGAAATCATATAATCTCATGCCAAACTCAAAATAATTGGGATCAAAGAATTTATTTTTTTTTATCATGGCTCACTCTTCGTTTTGAATTCAGGATTTGCCTATTCTGAGATTCTTCCCTATAGAATCTGTAATTCTGGACCAATCGCTTTGAAATTTGGAACATTCATAGTATATAGTATGTCTAATCGATCGATGCTATCAGCAATTTTTTATCTCCATTATTTATATGAGTTTTCGACTCCCCGCTTCCCGCTCCGCTTCCGGGCTGAATTTTTAAATTTCCGATATCTTGGAAAATATCCTCCAGATCTAAATTTGTTTTCAAGATTCGTAATCTACATGAATGAAACTATATAATCTCATGCCAAACTCAAAATAATTGGGATCAAAGAATTCAATTTTTTTTATCATGGCTCACTCTTCGTTTTGAATTCAGGATTTGGCCTATTCTGAGCTTCTTCTCTATAGAATCTGTAATTCTGAACCAATCGCTTTGAAATTTGTAACATTTATAGTATATAGTATGTCTAATCGATCGATGCTATCAGCAATTCTTTATCTCTATTATTTATATGAGTTTTTGACTCCTCGCTTCCCGCTCCGCTTCCGGGCTGAATTTTTAAATTTCCGATATCTTGGAAAATATCCTCCAGATCTAAATTTGTTTTCAAGATTCGTAATCTACATGAATGAAACTATATAATCTCATGCCAAACTCAAAATAATTGGGATCAAAGAATTTAATTTTTTTCATCATGGCTCACTCTTCGTTTTGAATTCAGGATTTTGCCTATTCTGAGATTCTTCTCTATAGAATCTGTAATTCTGAACCAATCGCTTTGAAATTTGAAACATTTATAGTATATAGTATGTCTAATCGATCGATGCTATCAGCAATTTTTTATCTCCATTATTTATATGAGTTTTTGACTCCCAGCTTCCCGCTCCGCTTCCGGGCTGAATTTTTAAATTTCCGATATCTTGGAAAATATCCTGCAGATCTAAATTTGTTTTCAAGATTTGTAATCTACATGAATGAAACTATATAATCTCATGCCAAACTCAAAATAATTGGGATCAAAGAATTTAATTTTTTTTATCATGGCTCACTCTTCGTTTTGAATTCAGGATTTGGCCTATTCTGAGATTCTTCTCTATAGAATCTGTAATTCTGAACCAATCGCTTTGAAATTTGGAACATTTATAGTATATAGTATGTCTAATCGATCGATGCTATCAGCAATTTTTTATCTCCATTATTTATATGAGTTTTTGACTCCCCGCTTCCCGCTCCGCTTCCGGGCTGAATTTTTAAATTTCCGATATCTTGGAAAATATCCTCCAGATCTAAATTTGTTTTCAAGATTCGTAATCTACATGAATGAAACTATATAATCTCATGCCAAACTCAAAATAATTGGGATCAAAGAATTTAATTTTTTTTATCATGGCTCACTCTTCGTTTTGAATTCAGGATTTGCCTATTCTGAGATTCTTCTCTATAGAATCTGTAATTCTGAACCAATCGCTTTGAAATTTGGAACATTTATAGTTTATAGTATGTCTAATCGATCGATGCTATCAGCAATTTTTTATCTCCATTATTTATATGAGTTTTTGACTCCCCGCTTCCCGCTCCGCTTCCGGGCTGAATTATTAAATTTCCGATATCTTGGAAAATATCCTCCAGATCTAAATTTGTTCTCAAGATTCGTAATCTACATGGATGAAACTATATAATCTCATGCCAAACTCAAAATAATTGGGATCAAAGAATTTAATTTTTTTTATCATGGCTCACTCTTCGTTTTGAATTCAGGATTTTGCCTATTCTGAGATTCTTCTCTATAGAATCTGTAATTCTGAACCAATCGCTTTGAAATTTGTAACATTTATAGTATATAGTATGTCTAATCGATCGATGCTATCAGCAATTTTTTATCTTCATTATTTATATAAGTTTTTGACTCCCCGCTTCCCGCTCCGCTTCCGGGCTGAATTTTTAAATTTCCGATATCTTGGAAAATATCCTCCAGATCTAAATTTGTTTTCAAGATTCGTAATCTACATAAATGAAACTATATAATCTCATGCCAAACTCAAAATAATTGGGATCAAAGAATTTAATTTTTTTTATCATGGCTCACTCTTCGTTTTGAATTCAGGATTTGCCTATTCTGAGATTCTTCCCTATAGAATCTGTAATTCTGAACCAATCGCTTTGAAATTTGGAACATTTATAGTATATAGTATGTCTAATCGATCGATGCTATCAGCAATTTTTTATCTCCATTATTTATATGAGTTTTTGACTCCCCGCTTCCCGCTCCGCTTCCGGGCTGAATTATTAAATTTCCGATATCTTGGAAAATATCCTCCAGATCTAAATTTGTTCTCAAGATTCGTAATCTACATGGATGAAACTATATAATCTCATGCCAAACTCAAAATAATTGGGATCAAAGAATTTAATTTTTTTTATCATGGCTCACTCTTCGTTTTGAATTCAGGATTTTGCCTATTCTGAGATTCTTCTCTATAGAATCTGTAATTCTGAACCAATCGCTTTGAAATTTGTAACATTTATAGTATATAGTATGTCTAATCGATCGATGCTATCAGCAATTTTTTATCTTCATTATTTATATAAGTTTTTGACTCCCCGCTTCCCGCTCCGCTTCCGGGCTGAATTTTTAAATTTCCGATATCTTGGAAAATATCCTCCAGATCTAAATTTGTTTTCAAGATTTGTAATCTACATAAATGAAATCATATAATCTCATGCCAAACTCAAAATAATTGGGATCAAAGAATTTATTTTTTTTTATCATGGCTCACTCTTCGTTTTGAATTCAGGATTTGCCTATTCTGAGATTCTTCCCTATAGAATCTGTAATTCTGGACCAATCGCTTTGAAATTTGGAACATTCATAGTATATAGTATGTCTAATCGATCGATGCTATCAGCAATTTTTTATCTCCATTATTTATATGAGTTTTCGACTCCCCGCTTCCCGCTCCGCTTCCGGGCTGAATTTTTAAATTTCCGATATCTTGGAAAATATCCTCCAGATCTAAATTTGTTTTCAAGATTCGTAATCTACATGAATGAAACTATATAATCTCATGCCAAACTCAAAATAATTGGGATCAAAGAATTCAATTTTTTTTATCATGGCTCACTCTTCGTTTTGAATTCAGGATTTGGCCTATTCTGAGCTTCTTCTCTATAGAATCTGTAATTCTGAACCAATCGCTTTGAAATTTGTAACATTTATAGTATATAGTATGTCTAATCGATCGATGCTATCAGCAATTCTTTATCTCTATTATTTATATGAGTTTTTGACTCCTCGCTTCCCGCTCCGCTTCCGGGCTGAATTTTTAAATTTCCGATATCTTGGAAAATATCCTCCAGATCTAAATTTGTTTTCAAGATTCGTAATCTACATGAATGAAACTATATAATCTCATGCCAAACTCAAAATAATTGGGATCAAAGAATTTAATTTTTTTCATCATGGCTCACTCTTCGTTTTGAATTCAGGATTTTGCCTATTCTGAGATTCTTCTCTATAGAATCTGTAATTCTGAACCAATCGCTTTGAAATTTGAAACATTTATAGTATATAGTATGTCTAATCGATCGATGCTATCAGCAATTTTTTATCTCCATTATTTATATGAGTTTTTGACTCCCAGCTTCCCGCTCCGCTTCCGGGCTGAATTTTTAAATTTCCGATATCTTGGAAAATATCCTGCAGATCTAAATTTGTTTTCAAGATTTGTAATCTACATGAATGAAACTATATAATCTCATGCCAAACTCAAAATAATTGGGATCAAAGAATTTAATTTTTTTTATCATGGCTCACTCTTCGTTTTGAATTCAGGATTTGGCCTATTCTGAGATTCTTCTCTATAGAATCTGTAATTCTGAACCAATCGCTTTGAAATTTGGAACATTTATAGTATATAGTATGTCTAATCGATCGATGCTATCAGCAATTTTTTATCTCCATTATTTATATGAGTTTTTGACTCCCCGCTTCCCGCTCCGCTTCCGGGCTGAATTTTTAAATTTCCGATATCTTGGAAAATATCCTCCAGATCTAAATTTGTTTTCAAGATTCGTAATCTACATGAATGAAACTATATAATCTCATGCCAAACTCAAAATAATTGGGATCAAAGAATTTAATTTTTTTTATCATGGCTCACTCTTCGTTTTGAATTCAGGATTTGCCTATTCTGAGATTCTTCTCTATAGAATCTGTAATTCTGAACCAATCGCTTTGAAATTTGGAACATTTATAGTTTATAGTATGTCTAATCGATCGATGCTATCAGCAATTTTTTATCTCCATTATTTATATGAGTTTTTGACTCCCCGCTTCCCGCTCCGCTTCCGGGCTGAATTATTAAATTTCCGATATCTTGGAAAATATCCTCCAGATCTAAATTTGTTCTCAAGATTCGTAATCTACATGGATGAAACTATATAATCTCATGCCAAACTCAAAATAATTGGGATCAAAGAATTTAATTTTTTTTATCATGGCTCACTCTTCGTTTTGAATTCAGGATTTTGCCTATTCTGAGATTCTTCTCTATAGAATCTGTAATTCTGAACCAATCGCTTTGAAATTTGTAACATTTATAGTATATAGTATGTCTAATCGATCGATGCTATCAGCAATTTTTTATCTTCATTATTTATATAAGTTTTTGACTCCCCGCTTCCCGCTCCGCTTCCGGGCTGAATTTTTAAATTTCCGATATCTTGGAAAATATCCTCCAGATCTAAATTTGTTTTCAAGATTCGTAATCTACATAAATGAAACTATATAATCTCATGCCAAACTCAAAATAATTGGGATCAAAGAATTTAATTTTTTTTATCATGGCTCACTCTTCGTTTTGAATTCAGGATTTGCCTATTCTGAGATTCTTCCCTATAGAATCTGTAATTCTGAACCAATCGCTTTGAAATTTGGAACATTTATAGTATATAGTATGTCTAATCGATCGATGCTATCAGCAATTTTTTATCTCCATTATTTATATGAGTTTTTGACTCCCCGCTTCCCGCTCCGCTTCCGGGCTGAATTATTAAATTTCCGATATCTTGGAAAATATCCTCCAGATCTAAATTTGTTCTCAAGATTCGTAATCTACATGGATGAAACTATATAATCTCATGCCAAACTCAAAATAATTGGGATCAAAGAATTTAATTTTTTTTATCATGGCTCACTCTTCGTTTTGAATTCAGGATTTTGCCTATTCTGAGATTCTTCTCTATAGAATCTGTAATTCTGAACCAATCGCTTTGAAATTTGTAACATTTATAGTATATAGTATGTCTAATCGATCGATGCTATCAGCAATTTTTTATCTTCATTATTTATATAAGTTTTTGACTCCCCGCTTCCCGCTCCGCTTCCGGGCTGAATTTTTAAATTTCCGATATCTTGGAAAATATCCTCCAGATCTAAATTTGTTTTCAAGATTCGTAATCTACATGAATGAAACTATATAATCTCATGCCAAACTCAAAATAATTGGGATCAAAGAATTTAATTTTTTTTATCATGGCTCACTCTTCGTTTTGAATTCAGGATTTTGCCTATTCTGAGATTCTTCTCTATAGAATCTGTAATTCTGAACCAATCGCTTTGAAATTTGGAACATTCATAGTATATAGTATGTCTAATCGATCGATGCTATCAGCAATTTTTTATCTCCATTATTTATATGAGTTTTTGACTCCCCGCTTCCCGCTCCGCTTCCGGGCTGAATTTTTAAATTTCCGATATCTTGGAAAATATCCTCCAGATCTAAATTTGTTTTCAAGATTCGTAATCTACATGAATGAAACTATATAATCTCATGCCAAACTCAAAATAATTGGGATCAAAGAATTTAATTTTTTTTATCATGGCTCACTCTTCGTTTTGAATTCAGGATTTTGCCTATTCTGAGATTCTTCTCTATAGAATCTGTAATTCTGAACCAATCGCTTTGAAATTTGGAACATTTATAGTATATAGTATGTCTAATCGATCGATGCTATCAGCAATTTTTTATCTCCATTATTTATATAAGTTTTGGACTCCCCGCTTCCCGCTCCGCTTCCGGGCTGAATTTTTAAATTTCCGATATCTTGGAAAATATCCTTCAGATCTAAATTTGTTTTCAAGATTCGTAATCTACATGAATGAAACTATATAATCTCATGCCAAACTCAAAATAATTGGGATCAAAGAATTTAATTTTTTTTATCATGGCTCACTCTTCGTTTTGAATTCAGGATTTTGCCTATTCTGAGATTCTTCTCTATAGAATCTGTAATTCTGAACCAATCGCTTTGAAATTTGGAACATTTATAGTATATAGTATGTCTAATCGATCGATGCTATTAGCATTTTTTTATCTCCATCATTTATATGAGTTTTTGACTCCCCGCTTCCCGCTCCGCTTCCGGGCTGAATTTTTAAATTTCCGATATCTTGGAAAATATCCTCCAGATCTAAATTTGTTTTCAAGATTCGTAATCTACATGAATGAAACTATATAATCTCATGCCAAACTCAAAATAATTGGGATCAAAGAATTTAATTTTTTTTATCATGGCTCACTCTTCGTTTTGAATCCAGGATTTTGCCTATTCTGAGATTCTTCTCTATAGAATCTGTAATTCTGAACCAATCGCTTTGAAATTTGGAACATTTATAGTATATAGTATGTCTAATCGATCGATGCTATCAGCAATTTTTTATCTCCATCATTTATATGAGTTTTTGACTCCCCGCTTCCCGCTCCGCTTCCGGGCTGAATTTTTAAATTTCCGATATCTTGGAAAATATCCTCCAGATCTAAATTTGTTTTCAAGATTCGTAATCTACATGAATGAAACTATATAATCTCATGCCAAACTCAAAATAATTAGGATCAAAGAATTTAATTTTTTTTATCATGGCTCACTCTTCGTTTTGAATTCAGGATTTTGCCTATTCTGAGATTCTTCTCTATAGAATCTGTAATTCTGAACCAATCGCTTTGAAATTTGAAACATTTATAGTATATAGTATGTCTAATCGATCGATGCTATCAGCAATTTTTTATCTCCATTATTTATATAAGTTTTGGACTCCCCGCTTCCCGCTCCGCTTCCGGGCTGAATTTTTAAATTTCCGATATCTTGGAAAATATCCTCCAGATCTAAATTTGTTTTCAAGATTCGTAATCTACATAAATGAAACTATATAATCTCATGCCAAACTCAAAATAATTGGGATCAAAGAATTTAATTTTTTTTATCATGGCTCACTCTTCGTTTTGAATTCAGGATTTTGCCTATTCTGAGATTCTTCTCTATAGAATCTGTAATTCTGAACCAATCGCTTTGAAATTTGGAACATTTATAGTATATAGTATGTCTAATCGATCGATGCTATCAGCAATTTTTTATCTCCATCATTTATATGAGTTTTTGACTCCCCGCTTCCCGCTCCGCTTCCGGGCTGAATTTTTAAATTTCCGATATCTTGGAAAATATCCTCCAGATCTAAATTTGTTTTCAAGATTCGTAATCTACATGAATGAAACTATATAATCTCATGCCAAACTCAAAATAATTGGGATCAAAGAATTTAATTTTTTTTATCATGGCTCACTCTTCGTTTTGAATTCAGGAATTTGCCTATTCTGAGATTCTTCTCTATAGAATCTGTAATTCTGAACCAATCGCTTTGAAATTTGGAACATTTATGGTATATAGTATGTCTAATCGATCGATGCTATCAGCAATTTTTTATCTCCATTATTTATATGAGTTTTTGACTCCCCGCTTCCCGCTCCGCTTCCGGGCTGAATTTTTAAATTTCCGATATCTTGGAAAATATCCTTCAGATCTAAATTTGTTTTCAAGATTCGTAATCTACATGAATGAAACTATATAATCTCATGCCAAACTCAAAATAATTGGGATCAAAGAATTTAATTTTTTTTATCATGGCTCACTCTTCGTTTTGAATTCAGGATTTTGCCTATTCTGAGATTCTTCTCTATAGAATCTGTAATTCTGAACCAATCGCTTTGAAATTTGAAACATTTATAGTATATAGTATGTCTAATCGATCGATGCTATCAGCAATTTTTTATCTCCATTATTTATATAAGTTTTGGACTCCCCGCTTCCCGCTCCGCTTCCGGGCTGAATTTTTAAATTTCCGATATCTTGGAAAATATCCTCCAGATCTAAATTTGTTTTCAAGATTCGTAATCTACATAAATGAAACTATATAATCTCATGCCAAACTCAAAATAATTGGGATCAAAGAATTTAATTTTTTTTATCATGGCTCACTCTTCGTTTTGAATTCAGGATTTTGCCTATTCTGAGATTCTTCTCTATAGAATCTGTAATTCTGAACCAATCGCTTTGAAATTTGGAACATTTATAGTATATAGTATGTCTAATCGATCGATGCTATCAGCAATTTTTTATCTCCATCATTTATATGAGTTTTTGACTCCCTGCTTCCCGCTCCGCTTCCGGGCTGAATTTTTAAATTTCCGATATCTTGGAAAATATCCTCCAGATCTAAATTTGTTTTCAAGATTCGTAATCTACATGAATGAAACTATATAATCTCATGCCAAACTCAAAATAATTAGGATCAAAGAATTTAATTTTTTTTATCATGGCTCACTCTTCGTTTTGAATTCAGGATTTTGCCTATTCTGAGATTCTTCTCTATAGAATCTGTAATTCTGAACCAATCGCTTTGAAATTTGGAACATTTATAGTATATAGTATGTCTAATCGATCGATGCTATCAGCAATTTTTTATCTCCATTATTTATATAAGTTTTGGACTCCCCGCTTCCCGCACCGCTTCCGGGCTGAATTTTTAAATTTCCGATATCTTGGAAAATATCCTCCAGATCTAAATTTGTTTTCAAGATTCGTAATCTACATAAATGAAACTATATAATCTCATGCCAAACTCAAAATAATTGGGATCAAAGAATTTAATTTTTTTTATCATGGCTCACTCTTCGTTTTGAATTCAGGATTTTGCCTATTCTGAGATTCTTCTCTATAGAATCTGTAATTCTGAACCAATCGCTTTGAAATTTGGAACATTTATGGTATATAGTATGTCTAATCGATCGATGCTATCAGCAATTTTTTATCTCCATCATTTATATGAGTTTTTGACTCCCTGCTTCCCGCTCCGCTTCCGGGCTGAATTTTTAAATTTCCGATATCTTGGAAAATATCCTCCAGATCTAAATTTGTTTTCAAGATTCGTAATCTACATGAATGAAACTATATAATCTCATGCCAAACTCAAAATAATAAGGATCAAAGAATTTAATTTTTTTTATCATGGCTCACTCTTCGTTTTGAATTCAGGATTTTGCCTATTCTGAGATTCTTCTCTATAGAATCTGTAATTCTGAACCAATCGCTTTGAAATTTGGAACATTTATAGTATATAGTATGTCTAATCGATCGATGCTATCAGCAATTTTTTATCTCCATTATTTATATAAGTTTTGGACTCCCCGCTTCCCGCACCGCTTCCGGGCTGAATTTTTAAATTTCCGATATCTTGGAAAATATCCTCCAGATCTAAATTTGTTTTCAAGATTCGTAATCTACATAAATGAAACTATATAATCTCATGCCAAACTCAAAATAATTGGGATCAAAGAATTTAATTTTTTTTATCATGGCTCACTCTTCGTTTTGAATTCAGGATTTTGCCTATTCTGAGATTCTTCTCTATAGAATCTGTAATTCTGAACCAATCGCTTTGAAATTTGGAACATTTATAGTATATAGTATGTCTAATCGATCGATGCTATCAGCAATTTTTTATCTCCATCATTTATATGAGTTTTTGACTCCCCGCTTCCCGCTCCGCTTCCGGGCTGAATTTTTAAATTTCCGATATCTTGGAAAATATCCTCCAGATCTAAATTTGTTTTCAAGATTCGTAATCTACATAAATGAAACTATATAATCTCATGCCAAACTCAAAATAATTGGGATCAAAGAATTTAATTTTTTTATCATGGCTCACTCTTCGTTTTGAATTCAGGATTTTGCCTATTCTGAGATTCTTCTCTATAGAATCTGTAATTCTGAACCAATCGCTTTGAAATTTGAAACATTCATAGTATATAGTATGTCTAATCGATCGATGCTATCAGCAATTTTTTATCTCCATCATTTATATGAGTTTTTGACTCCCCGCTTCCCGCTCCGCTTCCGGGCTGAATTTTTAAATTTCCGATATCTTGGAAAATATCCTCCAGATCTAAATTTGTTTTCAAGATTCGTAATCTACATGAATGAAACTATATAATCTCATGCCAAACTCAAAATAATTGGGATCAAAGAATTTAATTTTTTTTATCATGGCTCACTCTTCGTTTTGAATTCAGGATTTTGCCTATTCTGAGATTCTTCTCTATAGAATCTGTAATTCTGAACCAATCGCTTTGAAATTTGGAACATTTATAGTATATAGTATGTCTAATCGATCGATGCTATCAGCAATTTTTTATCTCCATCATTTATATGAGTTTTTGACTCCCCGCTTCCCGCTCCGCTTCCGGGCTGAATTTTTAAATTTCCGATATCTTGGAAAATATCCTCCAGATCTAAATTTGTTTTCAAGATTCGTAATCTACATGAATGAAACTATATAATCTCATGCCAAACTCAAAATAATTGGGATCAAAGAATTTAATTTTTTTTATCATGGCTCACTCTTCGTTTTGAATTCAGGATTTTGCCTATTCTGAGATTCTTCTCTATAGAATCTGTAATTCTGAACCAATCGCTTTGAAATTTGGAACATTTATAGTATATAGTATGTCTAATCGATCGATGCTATCAGCAATTTTTTATCTCCATTATTTATATAAGTTTTGGACTCCCCGCTTCCCGCTCCGCTTCCGGGCTGAATTTTTAAATTTCCGATATCTTGGAAAATATCCTCCAGATCTAAATTTGTTTTCAAGATTCGTAATCTACATGAATGAAACTATATAATCTCATGCCAAACTCAAAATAATTGGGATCAAAGAATTTAATTTTTTTTATCATGGCTCACTCTTCGTTTTGAATTCAGGATTTTGCCTATTCTGAGATTCTTCTCTATAGAATCTGTAATTCTGAACCAATCGCTTTGAAATTTGGAACATTTATAGTATATAGTATGTCTAATCGATCGATGCTATCAGCAATTTTTTATCTCCATCATTTATATGAGTTTTTGACTCCCCGCTTCCCGCTCCGCTTCCGGGCTGAATTTTTAAATTTCCGATATCTTGGAAAATATCCTCCAGATCTAAATTTGTTTTCAAGATTCGTAATCTACATGAATGAAACTATATAATCTCATGCCAAACTCAAAATAATTGGGATCAAAGAATTTATTTTTTTTATCATGGCTCACTCTTCGTTTTGAATTCAGGATTTTGCCTATTCTGAGATTCTTCTCTATAGAATCTGTAATTCTGAACCAATCGCTTTGAAATTTGGAACATTCATAGTATATAGTATGTCTAATCGATCGATGCTATCAGCAATTTTTTATCTCCATTATTTATATGAGTTTTTGACTCCCCGCTTCCCGCTCCGCTTCCGGGCTGAATTTTTAAATTTCCGATATCTTGGAAAATATCCTCCAGATCTAAATTTGTTTTCAAGATTCGTAATCTACATAAATTAAACTATATAATCTCATGCCAAACTCAAAATAATTGGGATCAAAGAATTTAGTTTTTTTTATCATGGCTCACTCTTCGTTTTGAATTCAGGATTTGGCCTATTCTGAGATTCTTCTCTATAGAATCTGTAATTCTGAACCAATCGCTTCGAAATTTGGAACATTTATAGTATATAGTATGTCTAATCGATCGATGCTATCAGCAATTGTTTATCTCCATTATTTATATGAGTTTTTGACTCCCCGCTTCCCGCTCCGCTTCCGGGCTGAATTTTTAAATTTCCGATATCTTGGAAAATATCCTCCAGATCTAAATTTGTTTTCAAGATTCGTAATCTACATGAATGAAACTATATAATCTCATGCCAAACTCAAAATAATTGGGATCAAAGAATTTAATTTTTTTTATCATGGCTCACTCTTCGTTTTGAATTCAGGATTTTGCCTATTCTGAGATTCTTCTCTATAGAATCTGTTATTCTAGACCAATCGCTTTGAAATTTGAAACATTTATAGTATATAGTATGTCTAATCGATCGATGCTATCAGCAATTTTTTATCTCCATTATTTATATGAGTTTTTGACTCCCCGCTTCCCGCTCCGCTTCCGGGCTGAATTTTTAAATTTCCGATATCTTGGAAAATATAGTCCAGATCTAAATTTGTTTTCAAGATTCGTAATCTACATGAATGAAACTATATAATCTCATGCCAAACTCAAAATAATTGGGATCAAAGAATTTAATTTTTATTATCATGGCTCACTCTTCGTTTTGAATTCAGGATTTGGCCTATTCTGAGATTCTTCTCTATAGAATCTGTAATTCTGAACCAATCGCTTCGAAATTTGGAACATTTATAGTATATAGTATGTCTAATCGATCGATGCTATCAGCAATTTTTTATCTCCATTATTTATATGAGTTTTTGACTCCCAGCTTCCCGCTCCGCTTCCGGGCTGAATTTTTAAATTTCCGATATCTTGGAAAATATCCTCCAGATCTAAATTTGTTTTCAAGATTCGTAATCTACATGAATGAAACTATATAATCTAATGCCAAACTCAAAATAATTGGGATCAAAGAATTTAATTTTCTTTATCATGGCTCACTCTTCGTTTTGAATTCAGGATTTGGCCTATTCTGAGATTCTTCTCTATAAAATCTGTAATTCTGAACCAATCGCTTCGAAATTTGGAACATTTATAGTATATAGTATGTCTAATCGATCGATGCTATCAGCAATTTTTTATCTCTATTATTTATATGAGTTTTTGACTCCCCGCTTCCCGCTCCGCTTCCGATCTGAATTTTTAAATTTCCGATATCTTGGAAAATATCCTCCAGATCTAAATTTGTTTTCAAGATTCGTAATCTACATAAATGAAACTATATAATCTCATGCCAAACTCAAAATAATTGGGATCAAAGAATTTAATTTTTTTTATCATGGCTCACTCTTCGTTTTGAATTCAGGATTTGGCCTATTCTGAGATTCTTCTCTATAGAATCTGTAATTCTGAACCAATCGCTTTGAAATTTGGAACATTTATAGTATATAGTATGTCTAATCGATCGATGCTATCAGCAATTTTTTATCTCCATTATTTATATGAGTTTTTGACTCCCCGCTTCCCGCTCCGCTTCCGGGCTGAATTTTTAAATTTCCGATATCTTGGAAAATATCATCCAGATCTAAATTTGTTTTCAAAATTCGTAATCTACATAAATGAAACTATATAATCTCATGCCAAACTCAAAATAATTGGGATCAAAGAATTTAATTTTTTTTATCATGGCTCACTCTTCGTTTTGAATTCAGGATTTTGCCTATTCTGAGATTCTTCTCTATAGAATCTGTAATTCTAGACCAATCGCTTTGAAATTTGGAACATTTATAGTATATAGTATGTCTAATCGATCGATGCTATCAGCAATTTTTTATCTCCATTATTTATATGAGTTTTTGACTCCCCGCTTCCCGCTCCGCTTCCGGGCTGAATTTTTAAATTTCCGATATCTTGGAAAATATAGTCCAGATCTAAATTTGTTTTCAAGATTCGTAATCTACATGAATGAAACTATATAATCTCATGCCAAACTCAAAATAATTGGGATCAAAGAATTTAATTTTTATTATCATGGCTCACTCTTCGTTTTGAATTCAGGATTTGGCCTATTCTGAGATTCTTCTCTATAGAATCTGTAATTCTGAACCAATCGCTTCGAAATTTGGAACATTTATAGTATATAGTATGTCTAATCGATCGATGCTATCAGCAATTTTTTATCTCCATTATTTATATGAGTTTTTGACTCCCAGCTTCCCGCTCCGCTTCCGGGCTGAATTTTTAAATTTCCGATATCTTGGAAAATATCCTCCAGATCTAAATTTGTTTTCAAGATTCGTAATCTACATGAATGAAACTATATAATCTAATGCCAAACTCAAAATAATTGGGATCAAAGAATTTAATTTTCTTTATCATGGCTCACTCTTCGTTTTGAATTCAGGATTTGGCCTATTCTGAGATTCTTCTCTATAAAATCTGTAATTCTGAACCAATCGCTTCGAAATTTGGAACATTTATAGTATATAGTATGTCTAATCGATCGATGCTATCAGCAATTTTTTATCTCTATTATTTATATGAGTTTTTGACTCCCCGCTTCCCGCTCCGCTTCCGATCTGAATTTTTAAATTTCCGATATCTTGGAAAATATCCTCCAGATCTAAATTTGTTTTCAAGATTCGTAATCTACATAAATGAAACTATATAATCTCATGCCAAACTCAAAATAATTGGGATCAAAGAATTTAATTTTTTTTATCATGGCTCACTCTTCGTTTTGAATTCAGGATTTGGCCTATTCTGAGATTCTTCTCTATAGAATCTGTAATTCTGAACCAATCGCTTTGAAATTTGGAACATTTATAGTATATAGTATGTCTAATCGATCGATGCTATCAGCAATTTTTTATCTCCATTATTTATATGAGTTTTTGACTCCCCGCTTCCCGCTCCGCTTCCGGGCTGAATTTTTAAATTACCGATATCTTGGAAAATATCCTCCAGATCTACATTTGTTTTCAAGATTCGTAATCTACATGAATGAAACTATATAATCTAATGCCAAACTCAAAATAATTGGGATCAAAGAATTTAATTTTTTTTATCATGGCTCACTCTTCGTTTTGAATTCAGGATTTTGCCTATTCTGAGATTCTTCTCTATAGAATCTGTAATTCTAGACCAATCGCTTTGAAATTTGGAACATTTATAGTATATAGTATGTCTAATCGATCGATGCTATCAGCAATTTTTTATCTCCATTATTTATATGAGTTTTTGACTCCCCGCTTCCCGCTCCGCTTCCGGGCTGAATTTTTAAATTTCCGATATCTTGGAAAATATCCTCCAGATCTAAATTTGTGTTCAAGATTCGTAATCTATACATAAATGAAACTATATAATCTCATGCCAAACTCAAAATAATTGGGATCAAAGAATTTAATTTTTTTTATCATGGCTCACTCTTCGTTTTGAATTCAGGATTTGGCCTATTCTGAGATTCTTCTCTATAGAATCTGTAATTCTGAACCAATCGCTTCGAAATTTGGAACATTTATAGTATATAGTATGTCCAATCGATCGATGCTATCAGCAATTTTTTATCTCCATTATTTATATGAGTTTTTGACTCCCCGCTTCCCGCTCCGCCTCCGGGCTGAATTTTTGAATTTCCGATATCTTGGAAAATATCCTCCAGATCTAAATTTGTTTTCAAGATTCGTAATCTACATGAATGAAACTATATAATCTCATGCCAAACTCAAAATAATTGGGATCAAAGAATTTAATTTTTTTTATCATGGCTCACTCTTCGTTTTGAATTCAGGATTTGGCCTATTCTGAGATTCTTCTCTATAGAATCTGTAATTCTGAACCAATCGCTTTGAAATTTGGAACATTTATAGTATATAGTATGTCTAATCGATCGATGCTATCAGCAATTTTTTATCTCCATTATTTATATGAGTTTTTGACTCCCCGCTTCCCGCTCCGCTTCCGGGCTGAATTTTTAAATTTCCGATATCTTGGAAAATATCCTCCAGATCTGAATTTGTTTTCAAGATTCGTAATCTACATGAATGAAACTAGATAATCTCATGCCAAACTCAAAATAATTGGGATCAAAGAATTTAATTTTTTTTATCATGGCTCACTCTTCGTTTTGAATTCAGGATTTGGCCTATTCTGAGATTCTTCTCTATAGAATCTGTAATTCTGAACCAATCGCTTTGAAATTTGAAACATTTATAGTATATAGTATGTCTAATCGATCGATGCTATCAGCAATTTTTTATCTCCATTATTTATATGAGTTTTTGACTCCTTGCTTCCCGCTCCGCTTCCGGGCTGAATTTTTAAATTTCCGATATCTTGGAAAATATCCTCCAGATCTGAATTTGTTTTCAAGATTCGTGATCAACATGAATGAAACTATATAATCTCATGCCAAACTCAAAATAATTGGGATCAAAGAATTTAATTTTTTTTATCACGGCTCACTCTTCGTTTTGAATTCAGCATTTGGCCTATTCTGAGATTCTTCTCTATAGAATCTGTAATTCTGAACCAATCGCTTCGAAATTTGGAACATTCATAGTATATAGTATGTCTAATCGATCGATGCTATCAGCAATTTTTTATCTCCATTATTTATATGAGTTTTTGACTCCCCGCTTCCCGCTCCGCTTCCGGGCTGAATTTTTGAATTTCCGATATCTTGGAAAATATCCTCCAGATCTGAATTTGTTTTCAAGATTCGTAATCTACATGAATGAAACTATCTAATCTCATGCCAAACTCAAAATAATTGGGATCAAAGAATTTAATTTTTTTTATCATGGCTCACTCTTCGTTTTGAATTCAGGATTTGGCCTATTCTGAGATTCTTCTCTATAGAATCTGTAATTCTGAACCAATCGCTTTGAAATTTGGAACATTTATAGTATATAGTATGTCTAATCGATCGATGCTATCAGCAATTTTTTATCTCTATTATTTATATGAGTTTTTGACTCCTTGCTTCCCGCTCCGCTTCCGGGCTGAATTTTTAAATTTCCGATATCTTGGAAAATATCCTCCAGATCTAAATTTGTTTTCAAGATTCGTGATCAACATGAATGAAACTATATAATCTCATGCCAAACTCGAAATAATTGGGATCAAAGAATTTAATTTTTTTTATCACGGCTCACTCTTCGTTTTAAATTCAGGATTTGGCCTATTCTGAGATTCTTCTCTATAGAATCTGTATTTCTGAACCAATCGCTTTGAAATTTGGAACATTTATAGTATATAGTATGTCTAATCGATCGATGCTATCAGCAATTTTTTATCTCCATTATTTATATGAGTTTTTGACTCCCCGCTTCCCGCTCCGCTTCCGGGCTGAATTTTTGAATTTCCGATATCTTGGAAAATATCCTCCAGATCTAAATTTGTTTCCAAGATTCGTAATCAACATGAATGAAACTATATAATCTCATGCTAAACTGAAAATAATTGGGATCAAAGAATTTAATTTTTTTTATCATGGCTCACTCTTCGTTTTGAATTCAGGATTTGGCCTATTCTGAGATTCTTCTCTATAGAATCTGTAATTCTGAACCAATCGCTTTGAAATTTGGAACATTTATAGTATATAGTATGTCTAATCGATCGATGCTATCAGCAATTTTTTATCTCCATTATTTATATGAGTTTTTGACTCCTTGCTTCCCGCTCCGCTTCCGGGCTGAATTTTTAAATTTCCGATATCTTGGAAAATATCCTCCAGATCTAAATTTGTTTCCAAGATTCGTGATCAACATGAATGAAACTATATAATCTCATGCCAAACTCAAAATAATTGGGATCAAAGAATTTAATTTTTTTTATCATGGCTCACTCTTCGTTTTGAATTCAGGATTTGGCCTATTCTGAGATTCTTCTCTATAGAATCTGTAATCCTGAACCAATCGCTTCGAAACTTTGAACATTTATAGTATATAGTATGTCTAATCGATCGATGCTATCAGCAATTTTTTATCTCCATTATTTATATGAGTTTTTGACTCCCCGCTTCCCGCTCCGCTTCCGGGCTGAATTTTTAAATTTCCGATATCTTGGAAAATATCCTCCAGATCTAAATTTGTTTTCAAGATTCGTAATCTACATGAATGAAACTATATAATCTCATGCCAAACTCAAAATAATTGGGATCAAAGAATTTAATTTTTTTTATCATGGCTCACTCTTCGTTTTGAATTCAGGATTTGGCCTATTCTGAGATTCTTCTCTATAGAATCTGTAATTCTGAACCAATCGCTCCGAAATTTGGAACATTTATAGTATATAGTATGTCCAATCGATCGATGCTATCAGCAATTTTTTATCTCCATTATTTATATGAGTTTTTGACTCCCCGCTTCCCGCTCCGCTTCCGGGCTGAATTTTTAAATTTCCGATATCTTGGAAAATATCCTCCAGATCTAAATTTGTTTTCAAGATTCGTAATCTACATAAATGAAACTATATAATCTCATGCCAAACTCGAAATAATTGGGATCAAAGAATTTATTTTTTTTTATCATGGCTCACTCTTCGTTTTGAATTCAGGATTTGGCCTATTCTGAGATTCTTCTCTATAGAATCTGTAATTCTGAACCAATCGCTTTGAAATTTGGAACATTTATAGAATATAGTATGTCTAATCGATCGATGCTATCAGCAATTTTTTATCTCCATTATTTATATGAGTTTTTGACTCCCCGCTTCCCGCTCCGCTTCCGGGCTGAATTTTTGAATTTTCGATATCTTGGAAAATATCCTCCAGATCTAAATTTGTTTTCAAGATTCGTAATCTAAATAAATGAAACTATATAATCTCATGCCAAACTCAAAATAATTGGGATCAAAGAATTTAATTTTTTTTATCATGGCTCACTCTTCGTTTTGAATTCAGGATTTTGCCTATTCTGAGATTCTTCTCTATAGAATCTGTAATTCTAGACCAATCGCTTTGAAATTTGGAACATTCATAGTATATAGTATGTCTAATCGATCGATGCTATCAGCAATTTTTTATCTCCATTATTTATATGAGTTTTTGACTCCCCGCTTCCCGCTCCGCTTCCGGGCTGAATTTTTAAATTTCCGATATCTTGGAAAATATCCTCCAGATCTAAATTTGTTTTCAAGATTCGTAATCTACATAAATGAAACTATATAATCTCATGCCAAACTCAAAATAATTGGGATCAAAGAATTTAATTTTTTTTATCATGGCTCACTCTTCGTTTTGAATTCAGGATTTGGCCTATTCTGAGATTCTTCTCTATAGAATCTGTAATTCTGAACCAATCGCTTCGAAATTTGGAACATTCATAGTATATAGTAGGTCTAATCGATCGATGCTATCAGCAATTTTTTATCTCCATTATTTATATGAGTTTTTGACTCCCCGCTTCCCGCTCTGCTTCCGGGCTGAATTTTTAAATTTCCGATATCTTGGAAAATATCCTCCAGATCTAAATTTGTTTTCAAGATTCGTAATCTACATGAATGAAACTATATAATCTCATGCCAAACTCAAAATAATTGGGATCAAAGAATTTAATTTTTTTTATCATGGCTCACTCTTCGTTTTGAATTCAGGATTTGGCCTATTCTGAGATTCTTCTCTATAGAATCTGTAATTCTGAACCAATCGCTTTGAAATTTGGAACATTTATGGTATATAGTATGTCTAATCGATCGATGCTATCAGCAATTTTTTATCTCCATTATTTATATGAGTTTTTGACTCCCCGCTTCCCGCTCCGCTTCCGGGCTGAATTTTTAAATTTCCGATATCTTGGAAAATATCCTCCAGATCTAAATTTGTTTCCAAGATTCGTAATCTACATGAATGAAACTATATAATCTCATGCCAAACTGAAAATAATTGGGATCAAAGAATTTAATTTTTTTTATCATGGCTCACTCTTCGTTTTGAATTCAGGATTTGGCCTATTCTGAGATTCTTCTCTATAGAATCTGTAATTCTGAACCAATCGCTTTGAAATTTTGAACATTTATAGTATATAGTATGTCTAATCGATCGATGCTATCAGCAATTTTTTATCTCCATTATTTATATGAGTTTTTGACTCCTTGCTTCCCGCTCCGCTTCCGGGCTGAATTTTTAAATTTCCGATATCTTGGAAAATATCCTCCAGATCTGAATTTGTTCTCAAGATTCGTGATCAACATGAATGAGACTATATATTCTTATGCCAAATTCAAAATAATTGGGATCAAAGAATTTAATTTTTTTTATCACGGCTCATTCTTCGTTTTGAATTCAGGATTTGGCCTATTCTGAGATTCTTCTCTATAGAATCTGTAATTCTGAACCAATCGCTTCAAAATTTGGAACATTCATAGTATATAGTATGTCTAATCGATCGATGCTATCAGCAATTCTTTATCTTCATTATTTATATGAGTTTTTGACTCTCTGCTTCCCGCTCCGCTTCCGGGCTGAATTTTTGAATTTCCGATATCTTGGAAAATATCCTCCAGATCTAAATTTGTTTTCAAGATTCGTAATCTACATGAATGAAACTATATAATCTCATGCCAAACTCAAAATAATTGGGATCAAAGAATTTAATTTTTTTTATCATGGCTCACTCTTCGTTTTGAATTCAGGATTTGGCCTATTCTGAGATTCTTCTCTATAGAATCTGTAATTCTGAACCAATCGCTTCGAAATTTTGAACATTTATAGTATATAGTATGTCTAATCGATCGATGCTATCAGCAATTTTTTATCTCCATTATTTATATGAGTTTTTGACTCCCCGCTTCCCGCTCCGCTTCCGGGCTGAATTTTTAAATTTCCGATATCTTGGAAAATATCCTCCAGATCTAAATTTGTTTTCAAGATTCGTGATCAACATGAATGAAACTATATAATCTCATGCCAAACTCAAAATAATTGGGATCAAAGAATTTAATTTTTTTTATCATGGCTCACTCTTCGTTTTGAATTCAGGATTTGGCCTATTCTGAGATTCTTCTCTATAGAATCTGTAATTCTGAACCAATCGCTTCGAAATTTTGAACATTTATAGTATATAGTATGTCTAATCGATCGATGCTATCAGCAATTTTTTATCTCCATTATTTATATGAGTTTTTGACTCCTTGCTTCCCGCTCCGCTTCCGGGCTGAATTTTTAAATTTCCGATATCTTGGAAAATATCCTCCAGATCTAAATTTGTTCTCAAGATTCGTGATCAACATGAATGAGACTATATATTCTTATGCCAAATTCAAAATAATTGGGATCAAAGAATTTAATTTTTTTTATCACGGCTCATTCTTCGTTTTGAATTCAGGATTTGGCCTATTCTGAGATTCTTCTCTATAGAATCTGTAATTCTGAACCAATCGCTTCGAAATTTGGAACATTCATAGTATATAGTATGTCTAATCGATCGATGCTATCAGCAATTCTTTATCTTCATTATTTATATGAGTTTTTGACTCTCTGCTTCCCGCTCCGCTTCCGGGCTGAATTTTTGAATTTCCGATATCTTGGAAAATATCCTCCAGATCTAAATTTGTTTTCAAGATTCGTAATCTACATGAATGAAACTATATAATCTCATGCCAAACTCAAAATAATTGGGATCAAAGAATTTAATTTTTTTTATCATGGCTCACTCTTCGTTTTGAATTCAGGATTTGGCCTATTCTGAGATTCTTCTCTATAGAATCTGTAATTCTGAACCAATCGCTTTGAAATTTGTAACATTTATAGTATATAGTATGTCTAATCGATCGATGCTATCAGCAATTTTTTATCTCCATTATTTATATGAGTTTTTGACTCCCCGCTTCCCGCTCCGCTTCCGGGCTGAATTTTTAAATTTCCGATATCTTGGAAAATATCCTCCAGATCTGAATTTGTTTTCAAGATTCGTAATCTACATGAATGAAACTATATAATCTCATGCCAAACTCAAAATAATTGGGATCAAAGAATTTAATTTTTTTTATCATGGCTCACTCTTCGTTTTGAATTCAGGATTTGGCCTATTCTGAGATTCTTCTCTATAGAATCTGTAATTCTGAACCAATCGCTTTGAAATTTGGAACATTTATAGTATATAGTATGTCTAATCGATCGATGCTATCAGCAATTTTTTATCTCCATTATTTATATGAGTTTTTGACTCCTTGCTTCCCGCTCCGCTTCCGGGCTGAATTTTTAAATTTCCGATATCTTGGAAAATATCCTCCAGATCTAAATTTGTTTTCAAGATTCGTGATCAACATGAATGAAACTATATAATCTCATGCCAAACTCAAAATAATTGGGATCAAAGAATTTAATTTTTTTTATCACGGCTCACTCTTCGTTTTGAATTCAGGATTTGGCCTATTCTGAAATTCTTCTCTATAGAATCTGTAATTCTGAACCAATCGCTTCGAAATTTGGAACATTTATAGTATATAGTATGTCTAATCGATCGATGCTATCAGCAATTTTTTATCTCCATTATTTATATGAGTTTTTGACTCCCCGCTTCCCGCTCCGCTTCCGGGCTGAATTTTTGAATTTCCGATATCTTGGAAAATATCCTCCAGATCTAAATTTGTTTTCAAGATTCGTAATCTACATGAATGAAACTATATAATCTCATGCCAAACTCAAAATAATTGGGATCAAAGAATTTAATTTTTTTTATCATGGCTCACTCTTCGTTTTGAATTCAGGATTTGGCCTATTCTGAGATTCTTCTCTATAGAATCTGTAATTCTGAACCAATCGCTTCGAAATTTGGAACATTTATAGTATATAGTATGTCTAATCGATCGATGCTATCAGCAATTTTTTATCTCCATTATTTATATGAGTTTTTGACTCCCCGCTTCTTGCTCCGCTTCCGGGCTGAATTTTTGAATTTCCGATATCTTGGAAAATATCCTCCGGATCTAAATTTGTTTCCAAGATTCGTAATCTACATGAATGAAACTATATAATCTCATGCCAAACTGAAAATAATTGGGATCAAAGAATTTAATTTTTTTTATCATGGCTCACTCTTCGTTTTGAATTCAGGATTTGGCCTATTCTGAGATTCTTCTCTATAGAATCTGTAATTCTGAACCAATCGCTTTGAAATTTGGAACATTTATAGTATATAGTATGTCTAATCGATCGATGCTATCAGCAATTTTTTATCTCCATTATTTATATGAGTTTTTGACTCCTTGCTTCCCGCTCCGCTTCCGGGCTGAATTTTTAAATTTCCGATATCTTGGAAAATATCCTCCAGATCTAAATTTGTTTTCAAGATTCGTGATCAACATAAATGAAACTATATAATCTCATGCCAAACTCAAAATAATTGGGATCAAAGAATTTAATTTTTTTGATCATGGCTCACTCTTCGTTTTGAATTCAGGATTTGGCCTATTCTGAGATTCTTCTCTATAGAATCTGTAATTCTGAACCAATCGCTTTGAAATTTGGAACATTTATAGTATATAGTATGTCTAATCGATCGATGCTATCAGCAATTTTTTATCTCCATTATTTATATGAGTTTTTGACTCCCCGCTTCCCGATCCGATTCCGGGCTGAATTTTTAAATTTCCGATATCTTGGAAAATATCCTCCAGATCTGAATTTGTTTTCAAGATTCGTAATCTACATGAATGAAACTATATAATCTCATGCCAAACTTAAAATAATTGGGATCAAAGAATTTAATTTTTTTTATAATGGCTCACTCTTCGTTTTGAATTCAGGATTTGGCCTGATCTGAGATTCTTCTCTATAGAATCTGTAATTCTGAACCAATCGCTTTGAAATTTGAAAAATTTATAGTATATAGTATGTCTAATCGATCGATGCTATCAGCAATTTTTGATCTCCATTATTTATATGAGTTTTTGACTCCCCGCTTCCCGCTCCGCTTCCGGGCTGAATTTTTAAATTTCCGATATCTTGGAAAATATCCTCCAGATCTAAATTTGTTTTCAAGATTTGTAATCTACATGAATGAAACTATATAATCTCATGCCAAACTCAAAATAATTGGGATCAAAGAATTTAATTTTTTTTATCATGGCTCACTCTTCGTTTTGAATTCAGGATTTTGCCTATTCTGAGATTCTTCTCTATAGAATCTGTAATTCTGAACCAATCGCTTTGAAATTTGGAACATTTATAGTATATAGTATGTCTAATCGATCGATGCTATCAGCAATTTTTTATCTCCATTATTTATATGAGTTTTTGACTCCCCGCTTCCCGCTCCGCTTCCGGGCTGAATTTTTGAATTTCCGATATCTTGGAAAATATCCTCCAGATCTTAATTTGTTTTCAAGATTCGTAATCTACATGAATGAAACTATATAATCTCATGCCAATCTTAAAATAATTGGGATCAAAGAATTTAATTTTTTTTATCATGGCTCACTCTTCGTTTTGAATTCAGGATTTGGCCTATTCTGAGATTCTTCTCTATAGAATCTGTAATTCTGAACCAATCGCTTCGAAATTTTGAACATTTATAGTATATAGTATGTCTAATCGATCGATGCTATCAGCAATTTTTTATCTCAATTATTTATATGAGTTTTTGACTCCCCGCTTCCCGCTCCGCTTCCGGGCTGAATTTTTAAATTTCCGATATCTTGGAAAATATCCTCCAGATCTAAATTTGTTTTCAAGATTCGTAATCTACATGAATGAAACTATATAATCTCATGCCAAACTCAAAATAATTGGGATCAAAGAATTTAATTTTTTTTATCATGGCTCACTCTTCGTTTTGAATTCAGGATTTGGCCTATTCTGAGATTCTTCTCTATAGAATCTGTAATTCTGAACCAATCGCTTCGAAATTTTGAACATTTATAGTATATAGTATGTCTAATCGATCGATGCTATCAGCAATTTTTTATCTCCATTATTTATATGAGTTTTTGACTCCCCGCTTCCCGCTCCGCTTCCGGGCTGAATTTTTAAATTTCCGATATCTTGGAAAATATCCTCCAGATCTAAATTTGTTTTCAAGATTCGTAATCTACATGAATGAAACTATATAATCTCATGCCAAACTCAAAATAATTGGGATCAAAGAATTTAATTTTTTTTATCATGGCTCACTCTTCGTTTTGAATTCAGGATTTGGCCTATTCTGAGATTCTTCTCTATAGAATCTGTAATTCTGAACCAATCGCTTCCAAATTTGGAACATTTATAGTATATAGTATGTCTAATCGATCGATGCTATCAGCAATTTTTTATCTCCATTATTTATATGAGTTTTTGACTCCCCGCTTCCCGCTCCGCTTCCGGGCTGAATTTTTAAATTTCCGATATCTTGGAAAATATCCTCCAGATCTAAATTTGTTTTCAAGATTCGTAATCTACATGAATGAAACTATATAATCTCATGCCAAACTCAAAATAATTGGGATCAAAGAATTTAATTTTTTTTATCATGGCTCACTCTTCGTTTTGAATTCAGGATTTTGCCTATTCTGAGATTCTTCTCTATAGAATCTGTAATTCTGAACCAATCGCTTTGAAATTTGTAACATTTATAGTATATAGTATGTCTAATCGATCGATGCTATCAGCAATTTTCCATCTCTATTATTTATATGAGCTTTTGACTCCCCGCTTCCCGCTCCGCTTCCGGGCTGAATTTTTAAATTTCCGATATCTTGGAAAATATCCTCCAGATCTAAATTTGTTTTCAAGATTCGTAATCTACATGATTGAAACTAGATAATCTCATGCCAAACTCAAAATAATTGGGATCAAAGAATTTAATTTTTTTTATCATGGCTCACTCTTCGTTTTGAATTCAGGATTTGGCCTATTCTGAGATTCTTCTCTATAGAATCTGTAATTCTGAACCAATCGCTTCGAAATTTGGAACATTTATAGTATATAGTATGTCTAATCGATCGATGCTATCAGCAATTTTTTATCTCCATTATTTATATGAGTTTTTGACTCCCCGCTTCCCGCTCCGCTTCCGGGCTGAATTTTTAAATTTCCGATATCTTGGAAAATATCCTCCAGATCTAAATTTGTTTTCAAGATTCGTAATCAACATGAATGAAACTATATAATCTCATGCCAAACTCAAAATAATTGGGATCAAAGAATTTATTTTTTTTTATCATGGCTCACTCTTCGTTTTGAATTCAGGATTTTGCCTATTCTGAGATTCTTCTCTATAGAATCTGTTATTCTGAACCAATCGCTTTGAAATTTGAAACATTTATAGTATATAGTATGTCTAATCGATCGATGCTATCAGCAATTTTTTATCTCCATTATTTATATGAGTTTTTGACTCCCCGCTTCCCGCTCCGCTTCCGGGCTGAATTTCTAAATTTCCGATATCTTGGAAAATATCCTCCAGATCTAAATTTGTTTCCAAGATTCGTAATCTACATAAATGAAACTATATAATCTCATGCCAAACTCAAAATAATTGGGATCAAAGAATTTAATTTTTTTTATCATGGCTCACTCTTCGTTTTGAATTCAGGATTTGGCCTATTCTGAGATTCTTCTCTATAGAATCTGTAATTCTGAACCAATCGCTTTGAAATTTGGAACAATTATAGTATATAGTATGTCTAATCGATCGATGCTATCAGCAATTGTTTATCTCCATTATTTATATGAGTTTTTGACTCCCCGCTTCCCGCTCCGCTTCCGGGCTGAATTTTTAAATTTCCGATATCTTGGAAAATATCCTCCAGATCTAAATTTGTTTCCAAGATTCGTAATCTACATGAAAGAAACTATATAATCTCATGCCAAACTCAAAATAATTGGGATCAAAGAATTTAATTTTTTTTATCATGGCTCACTCTTCGTTTTGAATTCAGGATTTTGCCTATTCTGAGACTCTTCTCTATAGAATCTGTAATTCTGAACCAATCGCTTTGAAATTTGGAACATTTATAGTATATAGTATGTCTAATCGATCGATGCTATCAGCAATTTTTTATCTCCATTATTTATATGAGTTTTTGACTCCCCGCTTCCCGCTCCGCTTCCGGGCTGAATTTTTAAATTTCCGATATCTTGGAAAATATCCTCCAGATCTAAATTTGTTTTCAAGATTCGTAATCTACATGAATGAAACTATATAATCTCATGCCAAACTTAAAATAATTGGGATCAAAGAATTTAATTTTTTTTATCATGGCTCACTCTTCGTTTTGAATTCAGGATTTGGCCTATTCTGAGATTCTTCTCTATAGAATCTGTAATTCTGAACCAATCGCTTTGAAATTTGGAACATTTATAGTATATAGTATGTCTAATCGATCGATGCTATCAGCAATTTTTTATCTCCATTATTTATATGAGTTTTTGACTCCCCGCTTCCCGCTCCGCTTCCGGGCTGAATTTTTAAATTTCCGATATCTTGGAAAATATCCTCCAGATCTAAATTTGTTTTCAAGATTCGTAATCTACATGAATGAAACTATATAATCTCATGCCAAACTCAAAATAATTGGGATCAAAGAATTTAATTTTTTTTATCATGGCTCACTCTTCGTTTTGAATTCAGGATTTGGCCTATTCTGAGATTCTTCTCTATAGAATCTGTAATTCTGAACCAATCGCTTTGAAATTTGGAACATTTATAGTATATAGTATGTCTAATCGATCGATGCTATCAGCAATTTTTGATCTCCATTATTTATATGAGTTTTTGACTCCCCGCTTCCCGCTCCGCTTCCGGGCTGAATTTTTAAATTTCCGATATCTTGGAAAATATCCTCCAGATCTAAATTTGTTTTCAAGATTCGTAATCTACATGAATGAAACTATATAATCTCATGCCAAACTCAAAATAATTGGGATCAAAGAATTTAATTTTTTTTATCATGGCTCACTCTTCGTTTTGAATTCAGGATTTGGCCTATTCTGAGATTCTTCTCTATAGAATCTGTAATTCTGAACCAATCGCTTTGAAATTTGGAACATTTATAGTATATAGTATGTCTAATCGATCGATGCTATCAGCAATTTTTTATCTCCATTATTTATATGAGTTTTTGACTCCCCGCTTCCAGCTCCGCTTCCGGGCTGAATTTTTAAATTTCCGATATCTTGGAAAATATCCTCCAGATCTAAATTTGTTTTCAAGATTCGTAATCTACATGAATGAAACTATATAATCTCATGCCAAACTCAAAATAATTGGGATCAAAGAATTTAATTTTTTTTATCATGGCTCACTCTTCGTTTTGAATTCAGGATTTTGCCTATTCTGAGATTCTTCTCCATAGAATCTGTAATTCTGAACCAATCGCTTTGAAATTTGGAACATTTATAGTATATAGTATGTCTAATCGAGCGATGCTATCGGCAATTTTTTATTTCCATTATTTATATGAGTTTTCGACTCCCCGCTTCCCGCTCCGCTTCCGGGCTGAATTTTTAAATTTCCGATATCTTGGAAAATATCCTCCAGATCTAAATTTGTTTTCAAGATTCGTAATCTTCATGAATGAAACTATATAATCTCATGCCAAACTCAAAATAATTGGGATCAAAGAATTTAATTTTTTTTATCATGGCTCACTCTTCGTTTTGAATTCAGGATTTTGCCTATTCTGAGATTCTTCTCTATAGAATCTGTAATTCTGAACCAATCGCTTTGAAATTTGGAACATTTATAGTATATAGTATGTCTAATCGATCGATGCTATCAGCAATTTTTTATCTCTATTATTTATATGAGTTTTTGACTCCCCGCTTCCCGCTCCGCTTCCGGGCTGAATTTTTAAACTTCCGATATCTTGGAAAATATCCTCCAGATCTAAATTTGTTTTCAAGATTCGTAATCTACATGAATAAAACTATATAATCTCATGCCAAACTGAAAATAATTGGGATCAAAGAATTTAATTTTTTTTATCATGGCTCACTCTTCGTTTTGAATTCAGGATTTGGCCTATTCTGAGATTCTTCTCTATAGAATCTGTAATGCTGAACCAATCGCTTTGAAATTTGGAACATTTATAGTAAATAGTATTTCTAATCGATCGATGCTATCAGCAATTCTTTATCTCCATTATTTATATGAGTTTTTAACTCCCCGCTTCCCGCTCCGCTTCCGGGCTGAATTTTTAAATTTCCGATATCTTGGAAAATATCCTCCAGATCTAAATTTGTTTTCAAGATTCGTAATCTACATGATTGAAACTATATAATCTCATGCCAAACTCAAAATAATTGGGATCAAAGAATTTAATTTTTTTTATCATGGCTCACTCTTCGTTTTGAATTCAGGATTTGGCCTATTCTGAGATTCTTCTCTATAGAATCTGTAATTCTGAACCAATCGCTTCGAAATTTGGAACATTTATAGTATATAGTATGTCTAATCGATCGATGCTATCAGCAATTTTTTATCTCCATTATTTATATGAGTTTTTGACTCCCCGCTTCCCGCTCCGCTTCCGGGCTGAATTTTTAAATTTCCGATATCTTGGAAAATATCCTCCAGATCTAAATTTGTTTTCAAGATTCGTAATCTACATGAATGAAACTATATAATCTCATGCCAAACTCAAAATAATTGGGATCAAAGAATTTAATTTTTTTTATCATGGCTCACTCTTCGTTTTGAATTCAGGATTTTGCCTATTCTGAGATTCTTCTCCATAGAATCTGTAATTCTGAACCAATCGCTTTGAAATTTGGAACATTTATAGTATATAGTATGTCTAATCGAGCGATGCTATCGGCAATTTTTTATTTCCATTATTTATATGAGTTTTCGACTCCCCGCTTCCCGCTCCGCTTCCGGGCTGAATTTTTAAATTTCCGATATCTTGGAAAATATCCTCCAGATCTAAATTTGTTTTCAAGATTCGTAATCTTCATGAATAAAACTATATAATCTCATGCCAAACTCAAAATAATTGGGATCAAAGAATTTAATTTTTTTTATCATGGCTCACTCTTCGTTTTGAATTCAGGATTTTGCCTATTCTGAGATTCTTCTCCATAGAATCTGTAATTCTGAACCAATCGCTTTGAAATTTGGAACATTTATAGTATATAGTATGTCTAATCGAGCGATGCTATCGGCAATTTTTTATTTCCATTATTTATATGAGTTTTCGACTCCCCGCTTCCCGCTCCGCTTCCGGGCTGAATTTTTAAATTTCCGATATCTTGGAAAATATCCTCCAGATCTAAATTTGTTTTCAAGATTCGTAATCTTCATGAATAAAACTATATAATCTCATGCCAAACTCAAAATAATTGGGATCAAAGAATTTAATTTTTTTTATCATGGCTCACTCTTCGTTTTGAATTCAGGATTTTGCCTATTCTGAGATTCTTCTCTATAGAATCTGTAATTCTGAACCAATCGCTTTGAAATTTGGAACATTTATAGTATATAGTATGTCTAATCGATCGATGCTATCAGCAATTTTTTATCTCTATTATTTATATGAGTTTTTGACTCCCCGCTTCCCGCTCCGCTTCCGGGCTGAATTTTTAAACTTCCGATATCTTGGAAAATATCCTCCAGATCTAAATTTGTTTTCAAGATTCGTAATCTACATGAATAAAACTATATAATCTCATGCCAAACTGAAAATAATTGGGATCAAAGAATTTAATTTTTTTTATCATGGCTCACTCTTCGTTTTGAATTCAGGATTTGGCCTATTCTGAGATTCTTCTCTATAGAATCTGTAATGCTGAACCAATCGCTTTGAAATTTGGAACATTTATAGTAAATAGTATTTCTAATCGATCGATGCTATCAGCCATTCTTTATCTCCATTATTTATATGAGTTTTTAACTCCCCGCTTCCCGCTCCGCTTCCGGGCTGAATTTTTAAATTTCCGATATCTTGGAAAATATCCTCCAGATCTAAATTTGTTTTCAAGATTCGTAATCTACATGAATGAAACTATATAATCTCATGCCAAACTCAAAATAATTGGGATCAAAGAATTTATTTTTTTTTATCATGGCTCACTCTTCGTTTTGAATTCAGGATTTTGCCTATTCTGAGATTCTTCTCTATAGAATCTGTAATTCTGAACCAATCGCTTTTAAATTTGGAACATTTATAGTATATAGTATGTCTAATCGATCGATGCTATCAGCAATTTTTTATCTCCATTATTTATATGAGTTTTTGACTCCCCGCTTCCCGCTCCGCTTCCGGGCTGAATTTTTAGATTTCCGATATCTTGGAAAATATCCTCCAGATCTAAATTTGTTTTCAAGATTCGTAATCTACATGAATGAAACTATATAATCTCATGCCAAACTCAAAATAATTGGGATCAAAGAATTTAATTTTTTTTATCATGGCTCACTCTTCGTTTTGAATTCAGGATTTTGCCTATTCTGAGATTCTTCTCTATAGAATCTGTAATTCTGAACCAATCGCTTTGAAATTTGGAACATTTATAGTATATAGTATGTCTAATCGATCGATGCTATCAGCAATTTTTTATCTCCATTATTTATATGAGTTTTTGACTCCCCGCTTCCCGCTCCGCTTCCGGGCTGAATTTTTAAATTTCCGATATCTTGGAAAATATCCTCCAGATCTAAATTTGTTTTCAAGATTCGTAATCTACATGAATGAAACTATATAATCTCATGCCAAACTCAAAATAATTGGGATCAAAGAATTTAATTTTTTTTATCATGGCTCACTCTTCGTTTTGAATTCAGGATTTTGCCTATTCTGAGATTCTTCTCTATAGAATCTGTAATTCTGGACCAATCGCTTTGAAATTTGGAACATTTATAGTAAATAGTATTTCTAATCGATCGATGCTATCAGCAATTTTTTATCTCCATTATTTATATGAGTTTTTGACTCCCCGCTTCCCGCTCCGCTTCCGGGCTGAATTTTTAAATTTCCGATATCTTGGAAAATATCCTTCAGATCTAAATTTGTTTTCAAGATTCGTAATCTACATGAATGAAACTATATAATCTCATGCCGAACTCAAAATAATTGGGATCAAAGAATTTTTTTTTTTTTATCATGGCTCACTCTTCGTTTTGAATTCAGGATTTGGCCTATTCTGAGATTCTTCTCTATAGAATCTGTAATTCTAGACCAATCGCTTTGAAATTTGGAACATTCATAGTATATAGTATGTCTAATCGATCGATGCTATCAGCAATTTTTTATCTCCATTATTTGTATGAGTTTCTGACTCCCCGCTTCCCGCTCCGCTTCCGGGCTGAATTTTTAAATTTCCGATATCTTGGAAAATATCCTCCAGATCTAAATTTGTTTTCAAGATTCGTAATCTACATGAATTAAACTATATAATCTCATGCCAAACTCAAAATAATTGGGATCAAAGAATTTATTTTTTTTTATCATGGCTCACTCTTCGTTTTGAATTCAGGATTTTGCCTATTCTGAGATTCTTCTCTATAGAATCTGTAATTCTAGACCAATCGCTTTGAAATTTGAAACATCCATAGTATATAGTATGTCTAATCGATCGATGCTATCAGCAATTTTTTATCTCCATTATTTGTATGAGTTTTTGACTCCCCGCTTCCCGCTCCGCTTCCGGGCTGAATTTTTAAATTTTCGATATCTTGGAAAATATCCTCCAGATCTAAATTTGTTTTCAAGATTCGTAATCTACATGAATGAAACTATATAATCTCATGCCAAACTCAAAATAATTGGGATCAAAGAATTTAATTTTTTTTATCATGGCTCACTCTTCGTTTTGAATTCAGGATTTTGCCTATTCTGAGATTCTTCTCTATAGAATCTGTAATTCTGAACCAATCGCTTTGAAATTTGGAACATTCATAGTATATAGTATGTCTAATCGATCGATGCTATCAGCAATTTTTTATCTTCATTATTTATATGAGTTTTTGACTCCCCGCTTCCCGCTCCGCTTCCGGGCTGAATTTTTAAATTTCCGATATCTTGGAAAATATCCTCCAGATCTAAATTTGTTTTCAAGATTCGTAATCTACATGAATGAAACTATATAATCTCATGCCAAACTCAAAATAATTGGGATCAAAGAATTTAATTTTTTTTATCATGGCTCACTCTTCGTTTTGAATTCAGGATTTTGCCTATTCTGAGATTCTTCTCTATAGAATCTGTAATTCTGAACCAATCGCTTTGAAATTTGGAACATTTATAGTATATAGTATGTCTAATCGATCGATGCTATCAGCAATTTTTTATCTCCATTATTTATATGAGTTTTTGACTCCCCGCTTCCCGCTCCGCTTCCGGGCTGAATTTTTAAATTTCCGATATCTTGGAAAATATCCTCCAGATCTAAATTTGTTTTCAAGATTCGTAATCTACATGAATGAAACTATATAATCTCATGCCAAACTCAAAATAATTGGGATCAAAGAATTTAATTTTTTTATCATGGCTCACTCTTCGTTTTGAATTCAGGATTTTGCCTATTCTGAGATTCTTCTCTATAGAATCTGTAATTCTGAGCCAATCGCTTTGAAATTTGGAACATTTATAGTATATAGTATGTCTAATCGATCGATGCTATCAGCAATTTTTTATCTCTATTATTTATATGAGTTTTTGACTCCCCGCTTCCCGCTCCGCTTCCGGGCTGAATTTTTAAATTTCCGATATCTTGGAAAATATCCTCCAGATCTAAATTTGTTTTCAAGATTCGTAATCTACATGAATGAAACTATATAATCTCATGCCAAACTCAAAATGATTGGGATCAAAGAATTTAATTTTTTTTATCATGGCTCACTCTTCGTTTTGAATTCAGGATTTTGCCTATTCTGAGATTCTTCTCTATAGAATCTGTAATTCTGAACCAATCGCTTTGAAATTTGGAACATTTATAGTAAATAGTATTTCTAATCGATCGATGCTATCAGCAATTTTTTATCTCCATTATTTATATGAGTTTTTGACTCCCGGCTTCCCGCTCCGCTTCCGGGCTGAATTTTTAAATTTCCGATATCTTGGAAAATATCCTCCAGATCTAAATTTGTTTTCAAGATTCGTAATCTACATGAATTAAACTATATAATCTCATGCCAAACTCAAAATAATTGGGATCAAAGAATTTATTTTTTTTTATCATGGCTCACTCTTCGTTTTGAATTCAGGATTTTGCCTATTCTGAGATTCTTCTCTATAGAATCTGTAATTCTAGACCAATCGCTTTGAAATTTGAAACATCCATAGTATATAGTATGTCTAATCGATCGATGCTATCAGCAATTTTTTATCTCCATTATTTGTATGAGTTTTTGACTCCCCGCTTCCCGCTCCGCTTCCGGGCTGAATTTTTAAATTTTCGATATCTTGGAAAATATCCTCCAGATCTAAATTTGTTTTCAAGATTCGTAATCTACATGAATAAAACTATATAATCTCGTGCCAAACTCAAAATAATTGGGATCAAAGAATTTAATTTTTTTTATCATGGCTCACTCTTCGTTTTGAATTCAGGATTTTGCCTATTCTGAGATTCTTCTCTATAGAATCTGTAATTCTGAACCAATCGCTTTGAAATTTGGAACATTTATAGTATATAGTATGTCTAATCGATCGATGCTATCAGCAATTTTTTATCTCTATTATTCATATGAGTTTTTGACTCCCCGCTTCCCGCTCCGCTTCCGGGCTGAATTTTTAAATTTCCGATATCTTGGAAAATATCCTCCAGATCTAAATTTGTTTTCAAGATTCGTAATCTACATGAATGAAACTATATAATCTCATGCCAAACTCAAAATGATTGGGATCAAAGAATTTAATTTTTTTTATCATGGCTCACTCTTCGTTTCGAATTCAGGATTTTGCCTATTCTGAGATTCTTCTCTATAGAATCTGTAATTCTGAACCAATCGCTTTGAAATTTGGAAAATTTATAGTATATAGTATGTCTAATCGATCGATGCTATCAGCAATTTTTTATCTCCATTATTTATATGAGTTTTTGACTCCCCGCTTCCCGCTCCGCTTCCGGGCTGAATTTTTAAATTTCCGATATCTTGGAAAATATCCTCCAGATCTAAATTTGTTTTCAAGATTCGTAATCTACATGAATGAAACTATATAATCTCATGCCAAACTCAAAATAATTGGGATCAAAGAATTTAATTTTTTTTATCATGGCTCACTCTTCGTTTTGAATTCAGGATTTGGCCTATTCTGAGATTCTTCTCTATAGAATCTGTAATTCTGAACCAATCGCTTTGAAATTTGAAACATTCATAGTATATAGTATGTCTAATCGATCGATGCTATCAGCAATTTTATATCTTCATTATTTATATGAGTTTTTGACTCCCCGCTTCCCGCTCCGCTTCCGGGCTGAATTTTTAGATTTCCGATATCTTGGAAAATATCCTCCAGATCTAAATTTGTTTCCAAGATTCGTAATCAACATGAATGAAACTATATAACCTCATGCCAAACTCAAAATAATTGGGATCAAAGAATTTAATCTTTTTTATCATGGCTCACTCTTCGTTTTGAATTCAGGATTTTGCCTATTCTGAGATTCTTCTCTATAGAATCTGTAATTCTGAACCAATCGCTTTGAAATTTGAAACATTCATAGTATATAGTATGTCTAATCGATCGATGCTATCAGCAATTTTTGATCTCCATTATTTATATGAGTTTTTGACTCCCCGCTTCCCGCTCCGCTTCCGGGCTGAATTTTTAAATTTCCGATATCTTGGAAAATATCCTCCAGATCTAAATTTGTTTTCAAGATCCGTAATCAACATGAATGAAACTATATAATCTCATGCCAAACTCAAAATAATTGGGATCAAAGAATTTAATTTTTTTTATCATGGCTCACTCTTCGTTTTGAATTCAGCATTTTGCCTATTCTGAGATTCTTCTCTATAGAATCTGTAATTCTGGACCAATCGCTTTGAAATTTAGAACATCTATAGTATATAGTATGTCTAATCGATCGATGCTATCAGCAATTTTTTATCTCCATTATTTATATGAGTTTTTGACTCCCCGCTTCCCGCTCCGCTTCCGGGCTGAATTTTTAAATTTCCGATATCTTGGAAAATATCCTCCAGATCTAAATTTGTTTTCAAGATTCGTAATCTACATGAATGAAACTATATAATCTCATGCCAAACTCAAAATAATTGGGATCAAAGAATTTAATTTTTTTTATCATGGCTCACTCTTCGTTTTGAATTCAGGATTTTGCCTATTCTGAGATTCTTCTCTATAGAATCTGTAATTCTGAACCAATCGCTTTGAAATTTGGAACATTTATAGTATATAGTATGTCTAATCGATCGATTTTATCAGCAATTCTTTATCTCCATTATTTATATGAGTTTTTGACTCCTTGCTTCCCGCTCCGCTTCCGGGCTGAATTTTTAAATTTCCGATATCTTGGAAAATATCCTCCAGATCTAAATTTGTTTTCAAGATTCGTAATCTACATGAATGAAACTATATAATCTCATGCCAAACTCAAAATAATTGGGATCAAAGAATTTAATTTTTTTTATCATGGCTCACTCTTCGTTTTGAATTCAGGATTTGGCCTATTCTGAGATTCTTCTCTATAGAATCTGTAATTCTGAACCAATCGCTTTGAAATTTGGAACATTTATAGTATATAGTATGTCTAATCGATCGATGCTATCAGCAATTTTTTATCTCCATTATTTATATGAGTTTTTGACTCCCCGCTTCCCGCTCCGCTTCCGGGCTGAATTTTTAAATTTCCGATATCTTGGAAAATATCCTCCAGATCTAAATTTGTTTTCAAGATTCGTAATCTACATGAATGAAACTATATAATCTCATGCCAAACTCAAAATAATTGGGATCAAAGAATTTAATTTTTTTTATCATGGCTCACTCTTCGTTTTGAATTCAGGATTTTGCCTATTCTGAGAATCTTCTCTATAGAATCTGTAATTCTGGACCAATCGCTTTGAAATTTAAAACATTCATAGTATATAGTATGTCTAATCGATCGATGCTATCAGCAATTCTTTATCTCCATTATTTATATGAGTTTTTGACTCCCCGCTTCCCGCTCCGCTTCCGGGCTGAATTTTTAAATTTCCGATATCTTGGAAAATATCCTCCAGATCTAAATTTGTTTTCAAGATTCGTAATCTACATGAATGAAACTATATAATCTCATGCCAAACTCAAAATAATTGGGATCAAAGAATTTAATTTTTTTTATCATGGCTCACTCTTCGTTTTGAATTCAGGATTTGGCCTATTCTGAGATTCTTCTCTATAGAATCTGTAATTCTGAACCAATCGCTTTGAAATTTGGAACATTTATAGTATATAGTATGTCTAATCGATCGATGCTATCAGCAATTTTTTATCTCCATTATTTATATGAGTTTTTGACTCCCCGCTTCCCGCTCCGCTTCCGGGCTGAATTTTTAAATTTCCGATATCTTGGAAAATATCCTCCAGATCTAAATTTGTTTTCAAGATTCGTAATCTACATGAATGAAACTATATAATCTCATGCCAAACTCAAAATAATTGGGATCAAAGAATTTAATTTTTTTTATCATGGCTCACTCTTCGTTTTGAATTCAGGATTTTGCCTATTCTGAGATTCTTCTCCATAGAATCTGTAATTCTGAACCAATCGCTTTGAAATTTGGAACATTTATAGTATAATCGATCGATACTATCAGCAATTTTTTATCTCCATTATTTATATGAGTTTTTGACTCCCCGCTTCCCGCTCCGCTTCCGGGCTGAATTTTTAAATTTCCGATATCTTGGAAAATATCCTCCAGATCTAAATTTGTTTTCAAGATTCGTAATCTACATGAATGAAACTATATAATCTCATGCCAAACTCAAAATAATTGGGATCAAAGAATTCAATTTTTTTTATCATGGCTCACTCTTCGTTTTGAATTCAGGATTTTGCCCATTCTGAGATTCTTCTCTATAGAATCTGTAATTCTGAACCAATCGCTTTGAAATTTGGAACATTTATAGTATATAGTATGTCTAATCGATCGATGCTATCAGCAATTCTTGATCTCAATTATTTATATGAGTTTTTGACTCCCCGCTTCCCGCTCCGCTTCCGGGCTGAATTTTTAAATTTCCGATATCTTGGAAAATATCCTCCAGATCTAAATTTGTTTTCAAGATTCGTAATCTACATGAATGAAACTATATAATCTCATGCCAAACTCAAAATAATTGGGATCAAAGAATTTAATTTTTTTTATCATGGCTCACTCTTCGTTTTGAATTCAGGATTTTGCCTATTCTGAGATTCTTCTCTATAGAATCTGTAATTCTAGACCAATCGCTTTGAAATTTGGAACATTTATAGTATATAGTATGTCTAGTCGATCGATGCTATCAGCAATTTTTTATCTCCATTATTTATATGAGTTTTTGACTCCTTGCTTCCCGCTCCGCTTCCGGGCTGAATTTTTAAATTTCCGATATCTTGGAAAATATCCTCCAGATCTAAATTAGTTTTCAAGATTCGTAATCTACATGAATGAAACTATATAATCTCATGCCAAACTCAAAATAATTGGGATCAAAGAATTCAATTTTTCTTATCATGGCTCACTCTTCGTTTTGAATTCAGGATTTTGCCTATTCTGAGATTCTTCTCTATAGAATCTGTAATTCTGAACCAATCGCTTTGAAATTTGGAACATTTATAGTATATAGTATGTCTAATCGATCGATGCTATCAACAATTTTTTATCTCCATTATTTGTATGAGTTTTTGACTCCCCGCTTCCCGCTCCGCTTCCGGGCTGAATTTTTAAATTTCCGATATCTTGGAAAATATCCTCCAGATCTAAATTTGTTCTCAAGATTCGTAATCTACATGAATGAAACCATATAATCTCATGCCAAACTCAAAATAATTGGGATCAAAGAATTTAATTTTTTTTATCATGGCTCACTCTTCGTTTTGAATTCAGGATTTTGCCTATTCTGAGATTCTTCTCTATAGAATCTGTAATTCTGAACCAATCACTTTGAAATTTGGAACATTTATAGTATAATCGATCGATGCTATCAGCAATTTTTTATCTCCATTATTTATATGAGTTTTTGACTCCCCGCTTCCCGCTCCGCTTCCGGGCTGAATTTTTAAATTTCCGATATCTTGGAAAATATCCTCCAGATCTAAATTTGTTTTCAAGATTCGTAATCTACATGAATGAAACTATATAATCTCATGCCAAACTCAAAATAATTGGGATCAAAGAATTTAATTTTTTTTATCATGGCTCACTCTTCGTTTTGAATTCAGGATTTGGCCTATTCTGAGATTCTTCTCTATAGAATCTGTAATTCTGAACCAATCGCTTCGAAATTTGGAACATTTATAGTATAATCGATCGATGCTATCAGCAATTTCTTATCTCCATTATTTATATGAGTTTTTGACTCCCCGCTTCCCGCTCCGCTTCCGGGCTGAATTTTTAAATTTCCGATATCTTGGAAAATATCCTCCAGATCTAAATTTGTTTTCAAGATTCGTAATCTACATGAATGAAACTATATAATCTCATGCCAAACTCAAAATAATTGGGATCAAAGAATTTAATTTTTTTTATCATGGCTCACTCTTCGTTTTGAATTCAGGATTTGGCCTATTCTGAGATTCTTCTCTACAGAATCTGTAATTCTGAACCAATCGCTTTGAAATTTGGAACATTTATAGTATAATCGATCGATGCTATCAGCAATTCATTATCTCCATTATTTATATGAGTTTTTGACTCCCCGCTTCCCGCTCCGCTTCCGGGCTGAATTTTTAAATTTCCGATATCTTGGAAAATATCCTCCAGATCTAAATTTGTTTTCGAAATTCGTAATCTACATAAATGAAACTATATAATCTCATGCCAAACTCAAAATAATTGGGATCAAAGAATTTAATTTTTTTTATCATGGCTCACTCTTCGTTTTGAATTCAGGATTTGGCCTATTCTGAGATTCTTCTCTATAGAATCTGTAATTCTCAACCAATCGCTTTGAAATTTGGAAAATTTATAGTATATAGTATGTCTAATCGATCGATGCTATCAGCAATTTTTTATCTCCATTATTTATATGAGTTTTTGACTCCCCGCTTCCCGCTCCGCTTCCGGGCTGAATTTTTAAATTTCCGATATCTTGGAAAATATCCTCCAGATCTAAATTTGTTTTCAAGATTCGTAATCTACATGAATGAAACTATATAATCTCATGCCAAACTCAAAATAATTGGGATCAAAGAATTTAATTTTTTTTATCATGGCTCACTCTTCGTTTTGAATTCAGGATTTTGCCTATTCTGAGATTCTTCTCTATAGAATCTGTAATTCTGAACCAATCGCTTTGAAATTTAAAACATTTATAGTATATAGTATGTCTAATCGATCGATGCTATCAGCAATTTTTGATCTCAATTATTTATATTAGTTTTTGACTCCCCGCTTCCCGCTCCGCTTCCAGGCTGAATTTTTAAATTTCCGATATCTTGGAAAATATTCTCCAGATCTAAATTTGTTTTCAAGATTCGTAATCTACATGAATGAAACTATATAATCTCATGCCAAACTCAAAATAATTGGGATCAAAGAATTTAATTTTTTTTATCATGGCTCACTCTTCGTTTTGAATTCAGGATTTGGCCTATTCTGAGATTCTTCTCTATAGAATCTGTAATTCTGAACCAATCGCTTTGAAATTTGGAACATTTATAGTATATAGTATGTCTAATCGATCGATGCTATCAGCAATTTTTTATCTCCATTATTTATATGAGTTTTTGACTCCCAGCTTCCCGCTCCGCTTCCGGGCTGAATTTTTAAATTTCCGATATCTTGGAAAATATCCTCCAGATCTAAATTTGTTTTCAAGATTCGTAGTCTACATGAATGAAACTATATAATCTCATGCCAAACTCAAAATAATTGGGATCAAAGAATTTAATTTTTTTTATCATGGCTCACTCTTCGTTTTGAATTCAGGATTTTGCCTATTCTGAGATTCTTCTCTATAGAATCTGTAATTCTGAACCAATCGCTTTGAAATTTGAAACATTTATAGTATATAGTATGTCTAATCGATCGATGCTATCAGCAATATTTGATCTCAATTATTTATATGAGTTTTTGACTCCCCGCTTCCCGCTCCGCTTCCGGGCTGAATTTTTAAATTTCCGATATCTTGGAAAATATCCTCCAGATCTAAATTTGTTTTCAAGATTCGTAATCTACATGAATGAAACTATATAATCTCATGCCAAACTCAAAATAATTGGGATCAAAGAATTTAATTTTTTTTATCATGGCTCACTCTTCGTTTTGAATTCAGGATTTGGCCTATTCTGAGATTCTTCTCTATAGAATCTGTAATTCTGAACCAATCGCTTTGAAATTTGGAACATTTATAGTATATAGTATGTCTAATCGATCGATGCTATCAGCAATTTTTTATCTCCATTATTTATATGAGTTTTTGACTCCCCGCTTCCCGCTCCGCTTCCGGGCTGAATTTTTAAATTTCCGATATCTTGGAAAATATCCTCCAGATCTAAATTTGTTTTCAAGATTCGTAATCTACATGAATGAAACTATATAATCTCATGCCAAACTCAAAATAATTGGGATCAAAGAATTTAATTTTTTTTATCATGGCTCACTCTTCGTTTTGAATTCTGGATTTTGCCTATTCTGAGATTCTTCTCTATAGAATCTGTAATTCTGAACCAATCGCTTTGAAATTTGAAACATTTATAGTATATAGTATGTCTAATCGATCGATGCTATCAGCAATTTTTGATCTCTATTATTTATATGAGTTTTTGACTCCCCGCTTCCCGCTCCGCTTCCGGGCTGAATTATTAAATTTCCGATATCTTGGAAAATATCCTCCAGATCTAAATTTGTTTTCAAGATTCGTAATCTACATGAATGAAACTATATAATCTCATGCCAAACTCAGAATAATTGGGATCAAAGAATTTAATTTTTTTTATCATGGCTCACTCTTCGTTTTGAATTCAGGATTTGGCCTATTCTGAGATTCTTCTCTATAGAATCTGTAATTCTAAACCAATCGCTTTGAAATTTGAAACATTTATAGTATATAGTATGTCTAATCGATCGATGCTATCAGCAATTTTTTATCTCCGTTATTTATATGAGTTTTTGACTCCCCGCTTCCCGCTCCGCTTCCGGGCTAAATTTTTAAATTTCCGATATCTTGGAAAATATCGTCCAGATCTAAATTTGTTTTCAAGATTCGTAATCTACATTAATGAAACTATATAATCTCATGCCAAACTCAAAATAATTGGGATCAAAGAATTTAATTTTTTTATCATGGCTCACTCTTCGTTTTGAATTCAGGATTTTGCCTATTCTGAGATTCTTCTCTATAGAATCTGTAATTCTGAACCAATCGCTTTGAAATTTGAAACATTTATAGTATATAGTATGTCTAATCGATCGATGCTATCAGCAATTTTTGATCTCCATTATTTATATGAGTTTTTGACTCCCCGCTTCCCGCTCCGCTTCCGGGCTGAATTTTTAAATTTCCGATATCTTGGAAAATATCCTCCAGATCTAAATTTGTTTTCAAGATTCGTAATCTACATGAATGAAACTATATAATCTCATGCCAAACTCAAAATAATTGGGATCAAAGAATTTAATTTTTTTTATCATGGCTCACTCTTCGTTTTGAATTCAGGATTTTGCCTATTCTGAGATTCTTCTCTATAGAATCTGTAATTCTGAACCAATCGCTTTGAAATTTGGAACATTTATAGTATATAGTATGTCTAATCGATCGATGCTATCAGCAATCTTTGATCTCAATTATTTATATGAGTTTTTGACTCCCCGCTTCCCGCTCCGCTTCCGGGCTGAATTTTTAAATTTCCGATATCTTGGAAAATATCCTCCAGATCTAAATTTGTTTCCAAGATTCGTAATCTACATGAATGAAACTATATAATCTCATGCCAAACTCATAATAATTGGGATCAAAGAATTTATTTTTTTTTATCATGGCTCACTCTTCGTTTTGAATTCAGGATTTTGCCTATTCTGAGATTCTTCTCTATAGAATCTGTAATTCTGAACCAATCGCTTTGAAATTTGGAACATTTATAGTATATAGTATGTCTAATCGATCGATGCTATCAGCAATCTTTGATCTCAATTATTTATATGAGTTTTTGACTCCCCGCTTCCCGCTCCGCTTCCGGGCTGAATTTTTAAATTTCCGATATCTTGGAAAATATCCTCCAGATCTAAATTTGTTTCCAAGATTCGTAATCTACATGAATGAAACTATATAATCTCATGCCAAACTCATAATAATTGGGATCAAAGAATTTATTTTTTTTTATCATGGCTCACTCTTCGTTTTGAATTCAGGATTTTGCCTATTCTGAGATTCTTCTCTATAGAATCTGTAATTCTGAACCAATCGCTTTGAAATTTGGAACATTTATAGTATATAGTATGTCTAATCGATCGATGCTATCAGCAATTTTTGATCTCAATTATTTATATGAGTTTTTGACTCCCCGCTTCCCGCTCCGCTTCCGGGCTGAATTTTTAAATTTCCGATATCTTGGAAAATATCCTCCAGATCTAAATTTGTTTCCAAGATTCGTAATCTACATTAATGAAACTATATAATCTCATGCCAAACTCAAAATAATTGGGATCAAAGAATTTAATTTTTTTATCATGGCTCACTCTTCGTTTTGAATTCAGGATTTTGCCTATTCTGAGATTCTTCTCTATAGAATCTGTAATTCTGAACCAATCGCTTTGAAATTTGAAACATTTATAGTATATAGTATGTCTAATCGATCGATGCTATCAGCAATTTTTTATCTCCATTATTTATATGAGTTTTTGACTCCCCGCTTCCCGCTCCGCTTCCGGGCTGAATTTTTAAATTTCCGATATCTTGGAAAATATCCTCCAGATCTAAATTTGTTTTCAAGATTCGTAATCTACATGAATGAAACTATATAATCTCATGCCAAACTCAAAATAATTGGGATCAAAGAATTCAATTTTTTTTATCATGGCTCACTCTTCGTTTTGAATTCTGGATTTTGCCTATTCTGAGATTCTTCTCTATAGAATCTGTAATTCTGAACCAATCGCTTTGAAATTTGAAACATTTATAGTATATAGTATGTCTAATCGATCGATGCTATCAGCAATTTTTGATCTCCATTATTTATATGAGTTTTTGACTCCCCGCTTCCCGCTCCGCTTCCGGGCTGAATTTTTAAATTTCCGATATCTTGGAAAATATTCTCCAGATCTAAATTTGTTTTCAAGATTCGTAATCTACATGAATGAAACTATATAATCTCATGCCAAACTCAAAATAATTGGGATCAAAGAATTTAATTTTTTTTATCATGGCTCACTCTTCGTTTTGAATTCAGGATTTGGCCTATTCTGAGATTCTTCTCTATAGAATCTGTAATTCTGAACCAATCGCTTTGAAATTTGGAACATTTATAGTATATAGTATGTCTAATCGATCGATGCTATCAGCAATTTTTTATCTCAATTATTTATATGAGTTTTTGACTCCCCGCTTCCCGCTCCGCTTCCGGGCTGAATTTTTAAATTTCCGATATCTTGGAAAATATCCTCCAGATCTAAATTTGTTTTCAAGATTCGTAATCTACATGAATGAAACTATATAATCTCATGCCAAACTCAAAATAATTGGGATCAAAGAATTTAATTTTTTTTATCATGGCTCACTCTTCGTTTTGAATTCAGGATTTGGCCTATTCTGAGATTCTTCTCTATAGAATCTGTAATTCTGAACCAATCGCTTTGAAATTTGGAACATTAATAGTATATAGTATGTCTAATCGATCGATGCTATCAGCAATTTTTGATCTCCATTATTTATATGAGTTTTTGACTCCCCGCTTCCCGCTCCGCTTCCGGGCTGAATTTTTAAATTTCCGATATCTTGGAAAATATCCTCCAGATCTAAATTTGTTTCCAAGATTCGTAATCTACATGAATGAAACTATATAATCTCATGCCAAACTCAAAATAATTGGGATCAAAGAATTTAATTTTTTTTATCATGGCTCACTCTTCGTTTTGAATTCAGGATTTTGCCTATTCTGAGATTCTTCTCTATAGAATCTGTAATTCTGAACCAATCGCTTTGAAATTTGAAACATTCATAGTATATAGTATGTCTAATCGATCGATGCTATCAGCAATTTTTGATCTCAATTATTTATATGAGTTTTTGACTCCCCGCTTCCCGCTCCGCTTCCGGGCTGAATTTTTAAATTTCCGATATCTTGGAAAATATCCTCCAGATCTAAATTTGTTTCCAAGATTCGTAATCTACATGAATGAAACTATATAATCTCATGCCAAACTCAAAATAATTGGGATCAAAGAATTTAATTTTTTTTATCATGGCTCACTCTTCGTTTTGAATTCAGGATTTTGCCTATTCTGAGATTCTTCTCTATAGAATCTGTAATTCTGAACCAATCGCTTTGAAATTTGGAACATTTATAGTATATAGTATGTCTAATCGATCGATGCTATCAGCAATCTTTGATCTCAATTATTTATATGAGTTTTTGACTCCCCGCTTCCCGCTCCGCTTCCGGGCTGAATTTTCAAATTTCCGATATCTTGGAAAATATCCTCCAGATCTAAATTTGTTTCCAAGATTCGTAATCTACATGAATGAAACTATATAATCTCATGCCAAACTCATAATAATTGGGATCAAAGAATTTATTTTTTTTTATCATGGCTCACTCTTCGTTTTGAATTCAGGATTTGGCCTATTCTGAGATTCTTCTCTATAGAATCTGTAATTCTGAACCAATCGCTTTGAAATTTGGAACATTTATAGTATATAGTATGTCTAATCGATCGATGCTATCAGCAATCTTTGATCTCAATTATTTATATGAGTTTTTGACTCCCCGCTTCCCGCTCCGCTTCCGGGCTGAATTTTTAAATTTCCGATATCTTGGAAAATATCCTCCAGATCTAAATTTGTTTTCAAGATTCGTAATCTACATGAATGAAACTATATAATCTCATGCCAAACTCAAAATAATTGGGATCAAAGAATTTAATTTTTTTTATCATGGCTCACTCTTCGTTTTGAATTCAGGATTTGGCCTATTCTGAGATTCTTCTCTATAGAATCTGTAATTCTGAACCAATCGCTTTGAAATTTGGAACATTTATAGTATATAGTATGTCTAATCGATCGATGCTATCAGCAATTTTTTATCTCCATTATTTATATGAGTTTTTGACTTCCCGCTTCCCGCTCCGCTTCCGGGCTGAATTTTTAAATTTCCGATATCTTGGAAAATATCCTCCAGATCTAAATTTGTTTTCAAGATTCGTAATCTACATGAATGAAACTATATAATCTCATGCCAAACTCAAAATAATTGGGATCAAAGAATTTAATTTTTTTTATCATGGCTCACTCTTCGTTTTGAATTCAGGATTTTGCCTATTCTGAGATTCTTCTCTATAGAATCTGTAATTCTGAACCAATCGCTTTGAAATTTGGAACAGTTATAGTATATAGTATGTCCAATCGATCGATGCTATCAGCAATCTTTGATCTCAATTATTTATATGAGTTTTTGACTCCCCGCTTCCCGCTCCGCTTCCGGGCTGAATTTTTAAATTTCCGATATCTTGGAAAATATCCTCCAGATCTAAATTTGTTTTCAAGATTCGTAATCTACATGAATGAAACTATATAATCTCATGCCAAACTCAAAATAATTGGGATCAAAGAATTTAATTTTTTTTATTATGGCTCACTCTTCGTTTTGAATTCAGGATTTTGCCTATTCTGAGATTCTTCTCTATAGAATCTGTAATTCTGAACCAATCGCTTTGAAATTTGGAACATTTATAGTATATAGTATGTCTAATCGATCGATGCTATCAGCAATCTTTGATCTCAATTATTTATATGAGTTTTTGACTCCCCGCTTCCCGCTCCGCTTCCGGGCTGAATTTTTAAATTTCCGATATCTTGGAAAATATCCTCCAGATCTAAATTTGTTTCCAAGATTCGTAATCTACATGAATGAAACTATATAATCTCATGCCAAACTCATAATAATTGGGATCAAAGAATTTATTTTTTTTTATCATGGCTCACTCTTCGTTTTGAATTCAGGATTTGGCCTATTCTGAGATTCTTCTCTATAGAATCTGTAATTCTGAACCAATCGCTTTGAAATTTGGAGCATTTATAGTATATAGTATGTCTAATCGATCGATGCTATCAGCAATCTTTGATCTCAATTATTTATATGAGTTTTTGACTCCCCGCTTCCCGCTCCGCTTCCGGGCTGAATTTTTAAATTTCCGATATCTTGGAAAATATCCTCCAGATCTAAATTTGTTTTCAAGATTCGTAATCTACATGAATGAAACTATATAATCTCATGCCAAACTCAAAATAATTGGGATCAAAGAATTTAATTTTTTTTATCATGGCTCACTCTTCGTTTTGAATTCAGGATTTTGCCTATTCTGAGATTCTTCTCTATAGAATCTGTAATTCTGAACCAATCGCTTTGAAATTTGGAACATTTATAGTATATAGTATGTCTAATCGATCGATGCTATCAGCAATTTTTTATCTCCATTATTTATATGAGTTTTTGACTTCCCGCTTCCCGCTCCGCTTCCGGGCTGAATTTTTAAATTTCCGATATCTTGGAAAATATCCTCCAGATCTAAATTTGTTTTCAAGATTCGTAATCTACATGAATGAAACTATATAATCTCATGCCAAACTCAAAATAATTGGGATCAAAGAATTTAATTTTTTTTATCATGGCTCACTCTTCGTTTTGAATTCAGGATTTTGCCTATTCTGAGATTCTTCTCTATAGAATCTGTAATTCTGAACCAATCGCTTTGAAATTTGGAACATTTATAGTATATAGTATGTCTAATCGATCGATGCTATCAGCAATCTTTGATCTCAATTATTTATATGAGTTTTTGACTCCCCGCTTCCCGCTCCGCTTCCGGGCTGAATTTTTAAATTTCCGATATCTTGGAAAATATCCTCCAGATCTAAATTTGTTTCCAAGATTTGTAATCTACATGAATGAAACTATATAATCTCATGCCAAACTCATAATAATTGGGATCAAAGAATTTATTTTTTTTTATCATGGCTCACTCTTCGTTTTGAATTCAGGATTTGGCCTATTCTGAGATTCTTCTCTATAGAATCTGTAATTCTGAACCAATCGCTTTGAAATTTGGAACATTTATAGTATATAGTATGTCTAATCGATCGATGCTATCAGCAATTTTTTATCTCCATTATTTATATGAGTTTTTGACTCCCCGCTTCTCGCTCCGCTTCCGGGCTGAATTTTTAAATTTCCGATATCTTGGAAAATATCCTCCAGATCTAAATTTGTTTTCAAGATTCGTAATCTACATGAATGAAACTATATAATCTCATGCCAAACTCAAAATAATTGGGATCAAAGAATTTAATTTTTTTTATCATGGCTCACTCTTCGTTTTGAATTCAGGATTTTGCCTATTCTGAGATTCTTCTCTATAGAATCTGTAATTCTGAACCAATCGCTTTGAAATTTGGAACATTTATAGTATATAGTATGTCTAATCGATCGATGCTATCAGCAATTTTTGATCTCCATTATTTATATGAGTTTTTGACTCCCCGCTTCCCGCTCCGCTTCCGGGCTGAATTTTTAAATTTCCGATATCTTGGAAAATATCCTCCAGATCTAAATTTGTTTTCAAGATTCGTAATCTACATGAATGAAACTATATAATCTCATGCCAAACTCAGAATAATTGGGATCAAAGAATTTAATTTTTTTTATCATGGCTCACTCTTCGTTTTGAATTCAGGATTTGGCCTATTCTGAGATTCTTCTCTATAGAATCTGTAATTCTGAACCAATCGCTTTGAAATTTGAAACATTTATAGTATATAGTATGTCTAATCGATCGATGCTATCAGCAATTTTTTATCTCCATTATTTATATGAGTTTTTGACTCCCCGCTTCCCGCTCCGCTTCCGGGCTGAATTTTTAAATTTCCGATATCTTGGAAAATATCCTCCAGATCTAAATTTGTTTTCAAGATTCGTAATCTACATGAATGAAACTATATAATCTCATGCCAAACTCAAAATAATTGGGATCAAAGAATTTAATTTTTTTTATCATGGCTCACTCTTCGTTTTGAATTCAGGATTTTGCCTATTCTGAGATTCTTCTCTATAGAATCTGTAATTCTGAACCAATCGCTTTGAAATTTGAAACATTTATAGTATATAGTATGTCTAATCGATCGATGCTATCAGCAATTTTTGATCTCCATTATTTATATGAGTTTTTGACTCCCCGCTTCCCGCTCCGCTTCCGGGCTGAATTTTTAAATTTCCGATATCTTGGAAAATATCCTCCAGATTCAAATTTGTTTTCAAGATTCGTAATCTACATGTATGAAACTATATAATCTCATGCCAAACTCAAAATAATTGGGATCAAAGAATTTAATTTTTTTTATCATGGCTCACTCTTCGTTTTGAATTCAGGATTTTGCCTATTCTGAGATTCTTCTCTATAGAATCTGTAATTCTGAACCAATCGCTTTGAAATTTGGAACATTTATAGTATATAGTATGTCTAATCGATCGATGCTATCAGCAATTATTGATCTCAATTATTTATATGAGTTTTTGACTCCCCGCTTCCCGCTCCGCTTCCGGGCTGAATTTTTAAATTTCCGATATCTTGGAAAATATCCTCCAGATCTAAATTTGTTTTCAAGATTCGTAATCTACATGAATGAAACTATATAATCTCATGCCAAACTCAAAATAATTGGGATCAAAGAATTTAATTTTTTTTATCATGGCTCACTCTTCGTTTTGAATTCAGGATTTGGCCTATTCTGAGATTCTTCTCTATAGAATCTGTAATTCTGAACCAATCGCTTTGAAATTTGAAACATTTATAGTATATAGTATGTCTAATCGATCGATGCTATCAGCAATTTTTTATCTCCATTATTTATATGAGTTTTTGACTCCCCGCTTCCCGCTCCGCTTCCGGGCTGAATTTTTAAATTTCCGATATCTTGGAAAATATCCTCCAGATCTAAATTTGTTTTCAAGATTCGTAATCTACATGAATGAAACTATATAATCTCATGCCAAACTCAAAATAATTGGGATCAAAGAATTTAATTTTTTTTATCATGGCTCACTCTTCGTTTTGAATTCAGGATTTTGCCTACTCTGAGATTCTTCTCTATAGAATCTGTAATTCTGAACCAATCGCTTTGAAATTTGAAACATTTATAGTATATAGTATGTCTAATCGATCGATGCTATCAGCAATTTTTGATCTCAATTATTTATATGAGTTTTTGACTCCCCGCTTCCCGCTCCGCTTCCGGGCTGAATTTTTAAATTTCCGATATCTTGGAAAATATCCTCCAGATCTAAATTTGTTTTCAAGATTCGTAATCTACATGAATGAAACTCTATAATTTCATGCCAAACTCAAAATAATTGGGATCAAAGAATTTAATTTTTTTTATCATGGCTCACTCTTCGTTTTGAATTCAGGATTTTGCCTATTCTGAGATTCTTCTCTATAGAATCTGTAATTCTGAACCAATCGCTTTGAAATTTGGAACATTTATAGTATATAGTATGTCTAATCGATAGATGCTATCAGCAATTTTTTATCTCCATTATTTATATGAGTTTTTGACTCCCCGCTTCCCGCTCCGCTTCCGGGCTGAATTTTTAAATTTCCGATATCTTTGGAAAATATCCTCCAGATCTAAATTTGTTTTCAAGATTCGTAATCTACATGAATGAAACTATATAATCTCATGCCAAACTCAAAATAATTGGGATCAAAGAATTTAATTTTTTTTATCATGGCTCACTCTTCGTTTTGAATTCAGGATTTGGCCTATTCTGAGATTCTTCTCTATAGAATCTGTAATTCTGAACCAATCGCTTTGAAATTTGGAACATTTATAGTATATAGTATGTCTAATCGATAGATGCTATCAGCAATTTTTTATCTCCATTATTTATATGAGTTTTTGACTCCCCGCTTCCCGCTCCGCTACCGGGCTGAATTTTTTAATTTCCGATATCTTGGAAAATATCCTCCAGATCTAAATTTGTTTTCAAGATTCGTAATCTACATGAATGAAACTATATAATCTCATGCCAAACTCAAAATAATTGGGATCAAAGAATTTAATTTTTTTTATCATGGCTCACTCTTCGTTTTGAATTCAGGATTTTGCCTATTCTGAGATTCTTCTCTATAGAATCTGTAATTCTGAACCAATCGCTTTGAAATTTAGAACATTTATAGTATATAGTATGTCTAATCGATCGATGCTATCAGCAATTTTTGATCTCCATTATTTATATGAGTTTTTGACTCCCCGCTTCCCGCTCCGCTTCCGGGCTGAATTTTTAAATTTCCGATATCTTGGAAAATATCCTCCAGATCTAAATTTGTTTCCAAGATTCGTAATCTACATGAATGAAACTATATAATCTCATGCCAAACTCAAAATAATTGGGATCAAAGAATTTAATTTTTTTTATCATGGCTCACTCTTCGTTTTGAATTCAGGATTTTGCCTATTCTGAGATTCTTCTCTATAGAATCTGTAATTCTGAACCAATCGCTTTGAAATTTGGAACATTCATAGTATATAGTATGTCTAATCGATCGATGCTATCAGCAATTTTTTATCTCCATTATTTATATGAGTTTTTGACTCCCCGCTTCCCGCTCCGCTTCCGGGCTGAATTTTTAAATTTCCGATATCTTGGAAAATATCCTCCAGATCTAAATTTGTTTTCAAGATTCGTAATCTACATGAATGAAACTATATAATCTCATGCCAAACTCAGAATAATTGGGATCAAAGAATTTAATTTTTTTTATCATGGCTCACTCTTCGTTTTGAATTCAGGATTTTGCCTATTCTGAGATTCTTCTCTATAGAATCTGTAATTCTGAACCAATCGCTTTGAAATTTGAAACATTTATAGTATATAGTATGTCTAATCGATCGATGCTATCAGCAATTTTTGATCTCCATTATTTATATGAGTTTTTGACTCCCCGCTTCCCGCTCCGCTTCCGGGCTGAATTTTTAAATTTCCGATATCTTGGAAAATATCCTCCAGATCTAAATTTGTTTTCAAGATTCGTAATCTACATGAATGAAACTATATAATCTCATGCCAAACTCAGAATAATTGGGATCAAAGAATTTAATTTTTTTTATCATGGCTCACTCTTCGTTTTGAATTCAGGATTTTGCCTATTCTGAGATTCTTCTCTATAGAATCTGTAATTCTGAACCAATCGCTTTGAAATTTGGAACATTTATAGTATATAGTATGTCTAATCGATCGATGCTATCAGCAATTTTTTATCTCCATTATTTATATGAGTTTTTGACTCCCCGCTTCCCGCTCCGCTTCCGGGCTGAATTTTTAAATTTCCGATATCTTGGAAAATATCCTCCAGATCTAAATTTGTTTCCAAGATTCGTAATCTACATGAATAAAACTATATAATCTCATGCCAAACTCAAAATAATTGGGATCAAAGAATTTAATTTTTTTTATCATGGCTCACTCTTCGTTTTGAATTCAGGATTTTGCCTATTCTGAGATTCTTCTCTATAGAATCTGTAATTCTGGAACAATCGCTTTGAAATTTGAAACATTTATAGCATATAGTATGTCTAATCGATCGATGCTATCAGCAATTTTTGATCTCCATTATTTATATGAGTTTTTGACTCCCCGCTTCCCGCTCCGCTTCCGGGCTGAATTTTTAAATTTCCGATATCTTGGAAAATATCTTCCAGATCTAAATTTGTTTTCAAGATTTGTAATCTACATGAATGAAACTATATAATCTCATGCCAAACTCAAAATAATTGGGATCAAAGAATTTAATTTTTTTTATCATGGCTCACTCTTCGTTTTGAATTCAGGATTTTGCCTATTCTGAGATTCTTCTCTATAGAATCTGTAATTCTGAACCAATCGCTTTGAAATTTGAAACATTTATAGTATATAGTATGTCTAATCGATCGATGCTATCAGCAATTTTTGATCTCCATTATTTATATGAGTTTTTGACTCCCCGCTTCCCGCTCCGCTTCCGGGCTGAATTTTTAAATTTCCGATATCTTGGAAAATATCCTCCAGATCTAAATTTGTTTTCAAGATTCGTAATCTACATGGATGAAACTATATAATCTCATGCCAAACTCAAAACAATTGGGATCAAAGAATTTAATTTTTTTTATCATGGCTCACTCTTCGTTTTGAATTCAGGATTTTGCCTATTCTGAGATTCTTCTCTATAGAATCTGTAATTCTGAACCAATCGCTTTGAAATTTGGAACATTTATAGTATATAGTATGTCTAATCGATCGATGCTATCAGCAATTTTTGATCTCCATTATTTATATGAGTTTTTGACTCCCCGCTTCCCGCTCCGCTTCCGGGCTGAATTTTTAAATTTCCGATATCTTGGAAAATATCCTCCAGATCTAAATTTGTTTTCAAGATTCGTAATCTACATGAATGAAACTATATAATCTCATGCCAAACTCAAAATAATTGGGATCAAAGAATTTAATTTTTTTTATCATGGCTCACTCTTCGTTTTGAATTCAGGATTTTGCCTATTCTGAGATTCTTCTCTATAGAATATGTAATTCTGAACTAATCGCTTTGAAATTTGGAACATTCATAGTATATAGTATGTCTAATCGATCGATGCTATCAGCAATTTTTTATCTCCATTATTTATATGAGTTTTTGACTCCCCGCTTCCCGCTCCGCTTCCGGGCTGAATTTTTAAATTTCCGATATCTTGGAAAATATCCTCCAGATCTAAATTTGTTTTCAAGATTCGTAATCTACATGAATGAAACTATATAATCTCATGCCGAACTCAGAATAATTGGGATCAAAGAATTTAATTTTTTTTATCATGGCTCACTCTTCGTTTTGAATTCAGGATTTGGCCCATTCTGAGATTCTTCTCTATAGAATCTGTAATTCTGAACCAATCGCTTTGAAATTTGGAACATTTATAGTATATAGTATGTCTAATCGATCGATGCTATCAGCAATTTTTGATCTCCATTATTTATATGAGTTTTTGACTCCCCGCTTCCCGCTCCGCTTCCGGGCTGAATTTTTAAATTTCCGATATCTTGGAAAATATCCTCCAGATCTAAATTTGTTTTCAAGATTCGTAATCTACATGAATGAAACTATATAATCTCATGCCAAACTCAGAATAATTGGGATCAAAGAATTTAATTTTTTTTATCATGGCTCACTCTTCGTTTTGAATTCAGGATTCGGCCTATTCTGAGATTCTTCTCTATAGAATCTGTAATTCTGAACCAATCGCTTTGAAATTTGGAACATTTATAGTATATAGTATGTCTAATCGATCGATGCTATCAGCAATTTTTTATCTCCATTATTTATATGAGTTTTTGACTCCCCGCTTCCCGCTCCGCTTCCGGGCTGAATTTTTAAATTTCCGATATCTTGGAAAATATCCTCCAGATCTAAATTTGTCTTCAAGATTCGTCATCTACATGAATGAAACTATATAATCTCATGCCAAACTCAAAATAATTGGGATCAAAGAATTTAATTTTTTTTATCATGGCTCACTCTTCGTTTTGAATTCAGGATTTTGCCTATTCTGAGATTCTTCTCTATAGAATCTGTAATTCTGAACCAATCGCTTTGAAATTTGGAACATTTATAGTATATAGTATGTCTAATCGATAGATGCTATCAGCAATTTTTTATCTCCATTATTCATATGAGTTTTTGACTCCCCGCTTCCCGCTCCGCTTCCGGGCTGAATTTTTAAATTTCCGATATCTTGGAAAATATCCTCCAGATCTAAATTTGTTTTCAAGATTCGTAATCTACATGAATGAAACTATATAATCTCATGCCAAACTCAGAATAATTGGGATCAAAGAATTTAATTTTTTTTATCATGGCTCACTCTTCGTTTTGAATTCAGGATTTGGCCTATTCTGAGATTCTTCTCTATAGAATCTGTAATTCTGAACCAATCGCTTTGAAATTTGGAACATTTATAGTATATAGTATGTCTAATCGATCGATGCTATCAGCAATTTTTGATCTCAATTATTTATATGAGTTTTTGACTCCCCGCTTCCCGCTCCGCTTCCGGGCTGAATTTTTAAATTTCCGATATCTTGGAAAATATCCTCCAGATCTAAATTTGTTTTCAAGATTCGTAATCTACATGAATGAAACTATATAATCTCATGCCAAACTCAAAATAATTGGGATCAAAGAATTTAATTTTTTTTATCATGGCTCACTCTTCGTTTTGAATTCAGGATTTGGCCTATTCTGAGATTCTTCTCTATAGAATCTGTAATTCTGAACCAATCGCTTTGAAATTTGAAACATTTATAGTATATAGTATGTCTAATCGATCGATGCTATCAGCAATTTTTTATCTCCATTATTTATATGAGTTTTTGACTCCCCGCTTCCCGCTCCGCTTCCGGGCTGAATTTTTAAATTTCCGATATCTTGGAAAATATCCTCCAGATCTAAATTTGTTTTCAAGATTCGTAATCTACATGAATGAAACTATATAATCTCATGCCAAACTCAAAATAATTGGGATCAAAGAATTTAATTTTTTTTATCATGGCTCACTCTTCGTTTTGAATTCAGGATTTTGCCTATTCTGAGATTCTTCTCTATAGAATCTGTAATTCTGAACCAATCGCTTTGAAATATGAAACATTTATAGTATATAGTATGTCTAATCGATCGATGCTATCAGCAATTTTTGATCTCCATTATTTATATGAGTTTTTGACTCCCCGCTTCCCGCTCCGCTTCCGGGCTGAATTTTTAAATTTCTGATATTTTGGAAAATATCCTCCAGATCTAAATTTGTTTTCAAGATTCGTAATCTACATGAATGAAACTATATAATCTCATGCCAAACTCAAAATAATTGGGATCAAAGAATTTAATTTTTTTTATCATGGCTCACTCTTCGTTTTGAATTCAGGATTTTGCCTATTCTGAGATTCTTCTCTATAGAATCTGTAATTCTGAACAAATCGCTTTGAAATTTGGAACATTTATAGTATATAGTATGTCTAATCGATAGATGCTATCAGCAATTTTTTATCTCCATTATTTATATGAGTTTTTGACTCCCCGCTTCCCGCTCCGCTTCCGGGCTGAATTTTTAAATTTCCGATATCTTGGAAAATATCCTCCAGATCTAAATTTGTTTTCAAGATTCGTAATCTACATGAACGAAACTATATAATCTCATGCCAAACTCAAAATAATTGGGATCAAAGAATTTAATTTTTTTTATCATGGCTCACTCTTCGTTTTGAATTCAGGATTTGGCCTATTCTGAGATTCTTCTCTATAGAATCTGTAATTCTGGACCAATCGCTTTGAAATTTAAAACATTTATAGTATATAGTATGTCTAATCGATCGATGCTATCAGCAATTTTTTATCTCCATTATTTATATGAGTTTTTGACTCCCCGCTTCCCGCTCCGCTTCCAGGCTGAATTTTTAAATTTCCGATATCTTGGAAAATATCCTCCAGATCTAAATTTGTTTTCAAGATTCGTAATCTACATGAATGAAACTATATAATCTCATGCCAAACTCAAAATAATTGGGATCAAAGAATTTAATTTTTTTTATCATGGCTCACTCTTCGTTTTTAATTCAGGATTTTGCCTATTCTGAGATTCTTCTCTATAGAATCTGTAATTCTGAACCAATCGCTTTGAAATTTGGAACATTTATAGTATATAGTATGTCTAATCGATCGATGCTATCAGCAATTTTTGATCTCCATTATTTATATGAGTTTTTGACTCCCCGCTTCCCGCTCCGCTTCCGGGCTGAATTTTCAAATTTCCGATATCTTGGAAAATATCCTCCAGATCTAAATTTGTTTTCAAGATTCGTAATCTACATGAATGAAACTATATAATCTCATGCCAAACTCAAAATAATTGGGATCAAAGAATTTAATTTTTTTTATCATGGCTCACTCTTCGTTTTGAATTCAGGATTTTGCCTATTCTGAGATTCTTCTCTATAGAATCTGTAATTCTGAACCAATCGCTTTGAAATTTGGAACATTCATAGTATATAGTATGTCTAATCGATCGATGCTATCAGCAATTTTTTATCTCCATTATTTATATGAGTTTTTGACTCCCCGCTTCCCGCTCCGCTTCCGGGCTGAATTTTTAAATTTCCGATATCTTGGAAAATATCCTCCAGATCTAAATTTGTTTTCAAGATTCGTAATCTACATGAATGAAACTATATAATCTCATGCCAAACTCAGAATAATTGGGATCAAAGAATTTAATTTTTTTTATCATGGCTCACTCTTCGTTTTGAATTCAGGATTTTGCCTATTCTGAGATTCTTCTCTATAGAATCTGTAATTCTGAACCAATCGCTCTGAAATTTGAAACATTCATAGTATATAGTATGTCTAATCGATCGATGCTATCAGCAATTTTTGATCTCCATTATTCATATGAGTTTTTGACTCCCCGCTTCCCGCTCCGCTTCCGGGCTGAATTTTTAAATTTCCGATATCTTGGAAAATATCCTCCAGATCTAAATTTGTTTTCAAGATTCGTAATCTACATGAATGAAACTATATAATCTCATGCCAAACTCAGAATAATTGGGATCAAAGAATTTAATTTTTTTTATCATGGCTCACTCTTCGTTTTGAATTCAGGATTTTGCCTATTCTGAGATTCTTCTCTATAGAATCTGTAATTCTGAACCAATCGCTTTGAAATTTGAAACATTTATAGTATATAGTATGTCTAATCGATCGATGCTATCAGCAATTTTTGATCTCAATTATTTATATGAGTTTTTGACTCCCCGCTTCCCGCTCCGCTTCCGGGCTGAATTTTTAAATTTCCGATATCTTGGAAAATATCCTCCAGATCTAAATTTGTTTTCAAGATTCGTAATCTACATGAATGAAACTATATAATCTCATGCCAAACTCAAAATAATTGGGATCAAAGAATTTAATTTTTTTTATCATGGCTCACTCTTCGTTTTGAATTCAGGATTTTGCCTATTCTGAGATTCTTCTCTATAGAATCTGTAATTCTGAACCAATCGCTTTGAAATTTGAAACATTTATAGTATATAGTATGTCTAATCGATCGATGCTATCAGCAATTTTTGATCTCAAGTATTTATATGAGTTTTTGACTCCCCGCTTCCCGCTCCGCTTCCGGGCTGAATTTTTAAATTTCCGATATCTTGGAAAATATCCTCCAGATCTAAATTTGTTTTCAAGATTCGTAATCTACATGAATGAAACTATATAATCTCATGCCAAACTCAAAATAATTGGGATCAAAGAATTTAATTTTTTTTATCATGGCTCACTCTTCGTTTTGAATTCAGGATTTTGCCTATTCTGAGATTCTTCTCTATAGAATCTGTAATTCTGAACCAATCGCTTTGAAATTTAAAACATTTATAGTATATAGTATGTCTAATCGATAGATGCTATCAGCAATTTTTTATCTCCATTATTTATATGAGTTTTTGACTCCCCGCTTCCCGCTCCGCTTCCGGGCTGAATTTTTAAATTTCCGATATCTTGGAAAATATCCTCCAGATCTAAATTTGTTTTCAAGATTCGTAATCTACATGAATGAAACTATATAATCTCATGCCAAACTCAAAATAATTAGGATCAAAGAATTTAATTTTTTTTATCATGGCTCACTCTTCGTTTTGAATTCAGGATTTGGCCTATTCTGAGATTCTTCTCTATAGAATCTGTAATTCTGAACCAATCGCTTTGAAATTTGGAACATTTATAGTATATAGTATGTCTAATCGATCGATGCTATCAGCAATTTTTGATCTCCATTATTTATATGAGTTTTTGACTCCCCGCTTCCCGCTCCGCTTCCGGGCTGAATTTTCAAATTTCCGATATCTTGGAAAATATCCTCCAGATCTAAATTTGTTTTCAAGATTCGTAATCTACATGAATGAAACTATATAATCTCATGCCAAACTCAAAATAATTGGGATCAAAGAATTTAATTTTTTTTATCATGGCTCACTCTTCGTTTTGAATTCAGGATTTTGCCTATTCTGAGATTCTTCTCTATAGAATCTGTAATTCTGAACCAATCGCTTTGAAATTTGGAACATTTATAGTATATAGTATGTCTAATCGATCGATGCTATCAGCAATTTTTGATCTCCATTATTTATATGAGTTTTTGACTCCCCGCTTCCCGCTCCGCTTCCGGGCTGAATTTTTAAATTTCCGATATCTTGGAAAATATCCTCCAGATCTAAATTTGTTTTCAAGATTCGTAATCTACATTAATGAAACTATATAATCTCATGCCAAACTCAAAATAATTGGGATCAAAGAATTTAATTTTTTTTATCATGGCTCACTCTTCGTTTTGAATTCAGGATTTTGCCTATTCTGAGATTCTTCTCTATAGAATCTGTAATTCTGAACCAATCGCTTTGAAATTTGAAACATTTATAGTATATAGTATGTCTAATCGATAGATGCTATCAGCAATTTTTTATCTCCATTATTTATATGAGTTTTTGACTCCCCGCTTCCCGCTCCGCTTCCGGGCTGAATTTTTAAATTTCCGATATCTTGGAAAATATCCTCCAGATCTAAATTTGTTTTCAAGATTCGTAATCTACATGAATGAAACTATATAATCTCATGCCAAACTCAAAATAATTGGGATCAAAGAATTTAATTTTTTTTATCATGGCTCACTCTTCGTTTTGAATTCAGGATTTTGCCTATTCTGAGATTCTTCTCTATAGAATCTGTAATTCTGAACCAATCGCTTTGAAATTTGGAACATTCATAGTATATAGTATGTCTAATCGATCAATGCTATCAGCAATTTTTTATCTCCATTATTTATATGAGTTTTTGACTCCCCGCTTCCCGCTCCGCTTCCGGGCTGAATTTTTAAATTTCCGATATCTTGGAAAATATCCTCCAGATCTAAATTTGTTTTCAAGATTCGTAATCTACATGAATGAAACTATATAATCTCATGCCAAACTCAGAATAATTGGGATCAAAGAATTTAATTTTTTTTATCATGGCTCACTCTTCGTTTTGAATTCAGGATTTTGCCTATTCTGAGATTCTTCTCTATAGAATCTGTAATTCTGAACCAATCGCTTTGAAATTTGGAACATTTATAGTATATAGTATGTTTAATCGATCGATGCTATCAGCAATTTCTTATCTCCATTATTTATATGAGTTTTTGACTCCCCGCTTCCCGCTCCGCTTCCGGGCTGAATTTTTAAATTTCCGATATCTTGGAAAATATCCTCCAGATCTAAATTTGTTTTCAAGATTCGTAATCTACATGAATGAAACTATATAATCTCATGCCAAACTCAAAATAATTGGGATCAAAGAATTTAATTTTTTTTATCATGGCTCACTCTTCGTTTTGAATTCAGGATTTTGCCTATTCTGAGATTCTTCTCTATAGAATCTGTAATTCTGAACCAATCGCTTTGAAATTTGGAACATTTATAGTATATAGTATGTTTAATCGATCGATGCTATCAGCAATTTTTTATCTCCATTATTTATATGAGTTTTTGACTCCCCGCTTCCCGCTCCGCTTCCGGGCTGAATTTTTAAATTTCCGATATCTTGGAAAATATCCTCCAGATCTAAATTTGTTTTCAAGATTCGTAATCTACATGAATGAAACTATATAATCTCATGCCAAACTCAAAATAATTGGGATCAAAGAATTTAATTTTTTTTATCATGGCTCACTCTTCGTTTTGAATTCAGGATTTGGCCTATTCTGAGATTCTTCTCTATAGAATCTGTAATTCTGAACCAATCGCTTTGAAATTTGGAACATTTATAGTATATAGTATGTCTAATCGATCGATGCTATCAGCAATTTTTGATCTCCATTATTTATATGAGTTTTTGACTCCCCGCTTCCCGCTCCGCTTCCGGGCTGAATTTTTAAATTTCCGATATCTTGGAAAATATCCTCCAGATCTAAATTTGTCTTCAAGATTCGTAATCTACATGAATGAAACTATATAATCTCATGCCAAACTCAAAATAATTGGGATCAAAGAATTTAATTTTTTTTATCATGGCTCACTCTTCGTTTTGAATTCAGGATTTGGCCTATTCTGAGATTCTTCTCTATAGAATCTGTAATTCTGAACCAATCGCTTTGAAATTTGGAACATTTATAGTATATAGTATGTCTAATCGATCGATGCTATCAGCAATTTTTGATCTCCATTATTTATATGAGTTTTTGACTCCCCGCTTCCCGCTCCGCTTCCGGGCTGAATTTTTAAATTTCCGATATCTTGGAAAATATCCTCCAGATCTAAATTTGTTTTCAAGATTCGTAATCTACATGAATGAAACTATATAATCTCATGCCAAACTCAAAATAATTGGGATCAAAGAATTTATTTTTTTTTATCATGGCTCACTCTTCGTTTTGAATTCAGGATTTGGCCTATTCTGAGATTCTTCTCTATAGAATCTGTAATTCTGAACCAATCGCTTTGAAATTTGGAACATTAATAGTATATAGTATGTCTAATCGATCGATGCTATCAGCAATTTTTGATCTCCATTATTTATATGAGTTTTTGACTCCCCGCTTCCCGCTCCGCTTCCGGGCTGAATTTTTAAATTTCCGATATCTTGGAAAATATCCTCCAGATCTAAATTTGTTTTCAAGATTCGTAATCTACATGAATGAAACTATATAATCTCATGCCAAACTCAAAATAATTGGGATCAAAGAATTTAATTTTTTTTATCATGGCTCACTCTTCGTTTTGAATTCAGGATTTTGCCTATTCTGAGATTCTTCTCTATAGAATCTGTAATTCTGAACCAATCGCTCTGAAATTTGGAACATTTATAGTATATAGTATGTCTAATCGATCGATGCTATCAGCAATTTTTTATCTCCATTATTTATATGAGTTTTTGACTCCCCGCTTCCCACTCCGCTTCCGGGCTGAATTTTTAAATTTCCGATATCTTGGAAAATATCCTCCAGATCTAAATTTGTTTTCAAGATTCGTAATCTACATGAATGAAACTATATAATCTCATGCCAAACTTAAAATAATTGGGATCAAAGAATTTAATTTTTTTTATCATGGCTCACTCTTCGTTTTGAATTCAGGATTTGGCCTATTCTGAGATTCTTCTCTATAGAATCTGTAATTCTGAACCAATCGCTTTGAAATTTGGAACATTTATAGTATATAGTATGTCTAATCGATCGATGCTATCAGCAATTTTTGATCTCCATTATTTATATGAGTTTTTGACTCCCCGCTTCCCGCTCCGGTTCGGGGCTGAATATTTAAATTTCCGATATCTTGGAAAATATCCTCCAGATCTAAATTTGTTTTCAAGATTCGTAATCTACATGAATGAAACTATATAATCTCATGCCAAACTCAGAATAATTGGGATCAAAGAATTTTTTTTTTTTTATCATGGCTCACTCTTCGTTTTGAATTCAGGATTTTGCCTATTCTGAGATTCTTCTCTATAGAATCTGTAATTCTGAACCAATCGCTTTGAAATTTGGAACATTTATAGTATATAGTATGTCTAATCGATCGATGCTATCAGCAATTTTTGATCTCAATTATTTATATGAGTTTTTGACTCCCCGCTTCCCGCTCCGCTTCCGGGCTGAATTTTTAAATTTCCGATATCTTGGAAAATATCCTCCAGATCTAAATTTGTTTTCAAGATTCGTAATCTACATGAATGAAACTATATAATCTCATGCCAAACTCAAAATAATTGGGATCAAAGAATTTAATTTTTTTTATCATGGCTCACTCTTCGTTTTGAATTCAGGATTTGGCCTATTCTGAGATTCTTCTCTATAGAATCTGTAATTCTGAACCAATCGCTTTGAAATTTGAAACATTTATAGTATATAGTATGTCTAATCGATCGATGCTATCAGCAATTTTTTATCTCCATTATTTATATGAGTTTTTGACTCCCCGCTTCCCGCTCCGCTTCCGGGCTGAATTTTTAAATTTCCGATATCTTGGAAAATATCCTCCAGATCTAAATTTGTTTTCAAGATTCGTAATCTACATGAATGAAACTATATAATCTCATGCCAAACTCAAAATAATTGGGATCAAAGAATTTAATTTTTTTTATCATGGCTCACTCTTCGTTTTGAATTCAGGATTTTGCCTATTCTGAGAGTCTTCTCTATAGAATCTGTAATTCTGAACCAATCGCTTTGAAATTTGGAACATTTATAGTATATAGTATGTCTAATCGATCGATGCTATCAGCAATTTTTTATCTCCATTATTTATATGAGTTTTTGACTCCCCGCTTCCCGCTCCGCTTCCGGGCTGAATTTTTAAATTTCCGATATCTTGGAAAATATCCTCCAGATCTAAATTTGTTTTCATGATCCGTAATCTACATGAATGAAACTATATAATCTCATGCCAAACTCAAAATAATTGGGATCAAAGAATTTAATTTTTTTTATCATGGCTCACTCTTCGTTTTGAATTCAGGATTTGGCCTATTCTGAGATTCTTCTCTATAGAATCTGTAATTCTGAACCAATCGCTTTGAAATTTGGAACATTTATAGTATATAGTATGTCTAATCGATCGATACTATCAGCAATTTTTGATCTCCATTATTCATATGAGTTTTTGACTCCCCGCTTCCCGCTCCGCTTCCGGGCTGAATTTTTAAATTTCCGATATCTTGGAAAATATCCTCCAGATCTGAATTTGTTTTCAAGATTCGTAATCTACATGAATGAAACTATATAATCTCATGCCAAACTCAAAATAATTGGGATCAAAGAATTTAATTTTTTTTATCATGGCTCACTCTTCGTTTTGAATTCAGGATTTTGCCTATTCTGAGATTCTTCTCTATAGAATCTGTAATTCTGAACCAATCGCTTTGAAATTTGAAATATTTATAGTATATAGTATGTCTAATCGATCGATGCTATCAGCAATTTTTGATCTCCATTATTTATATGAGTTTTTGACTCCCCGCTTCCCGCTCCGCTTCCGGGCTGAATTTTTAAATTTCCGATATCTTGGAAAATATCCTCCAGATCTAAATTTGTTTCCAAGATTCGTAATCTACATGAATGAAACTATATAATCTCATGCCAAACTCAAAATAATTGGGATCAAAGAATTTAATTTTTTTTATCATGGCTCACTCTTCGTTTTGAATTCAGGATTTTGCCTATTCTGAGATTCTTCTCTATAGAATCTGTAATTCTGAACCAATCGCTTTGAAATTTGGAACATTTATAGTATATAGTATGTCCAATCGATCGATGCTATCAGCAATTTTTTATCTCCATTATTTATATGAGTTTTTGACTCCCCGCTTCCCGCTCCGCTTCCGGGCTGAATTTTTAAATTTCCGATATCTTGGAAAATATCCTCCAGATCTAAATTTGTTTCCAAGATTCGTAATCTACATGAATGAAACTATATAATCTCATGCCAAACTCAAAATAATTGGGATCAAAGAATTTAATTTTTTTTATCATGGCTCACTCTTCGTTTTGAATTCAGGATTTGGCCTATTCTGAGATTCTTCTCTATAGAATCTGTAATTCTGAACCAATCGCTTTGAAATTTGGAACATCCATTGTATATAGTATGTCTAATCGATCGATGCTATCAGCAATTTTTTATCTCCATTATTTATATGAGTTTTTGACTCCCCGCTTCCCGCTCCGCTTCCGGGCTGAATTTTTAAATTTCCGATATCTTGGAAAATATCCTCCAGATCTTAATTTGTTTTCAAGATTCGTAATCTACATGAATGAAACTATATAATCTCATGCCAAACTCAAAACAATTGGGATCAAAGAATTTAATTTTTTTTATCATGGCTCACTCTTCGTTTTGAATTCAGGATTTTGCCTATTCTGAGATTCTTCTCTATAGAATCTGTAATTCTGAACCAATCGCTTTGAAATTTGAAATATCTATAGTATATAGTATGTCTAATCGATCGATGCTATCAGCAATTTTTTATCTCCATTATTTATATGAGTTTTTGACTCCCCGCTTCCCGCTCCGCTTCCGGGCTGAATTTTTAAATTTCCGATATCTTGGAAAATATCCTCCAGATCTAAATTTGTTTTCAAGATTCGTAATCTTCATGAATGAAACTATATAATCTCATGCCAAACTAAAAATAATTGGGATCAAAGAATTTAATTTTTTTTTATCATGGCTCACTCTTCGTTTTGAATTCAGGATTTTGCCTATTCTGAGATTCTTCTCTATAGAATCTGTAATTCTGAACCAATCGCTTTGAAATTTGGAACATTCATAGTATATAATATGTCTAATCGATCGATGCTATCAGCAATTTTTTATCTCCATTATTTATATGAGTTTTTGACTCCCCGCTTCCCGCTCCGCTTCCGGGCTGAATTTTTAAATTTCCGATATCTTGGAAAATATCCTCCAGATCTAAATTTGTTTTCAAGATTCGTAATCTACATGAATGGAACTATATAATCTCATGCCAAACTCAAAATAATTGGGATCAGAGAATTTAATTTTTTTTATCATGGCTCACTCTTCGTTTTGAATTCAGGATTTTGCCTATTCTGAGATTCTTCTCTATAGAATCTGTAATTCTGAACCAATCGCTTCGAAATTTGAAACATTTATAGTATATAGTATGTCTAATCGATCGATGCTATCAGCATTTTTTTATCTCCATTATTCATATGAGTTTTTGACTCCCCGCTTCCCGCTCCGCTTCCGGGCTGAATTTTTAAATTTCCGATATCTTGGAAAATATCCTCCAGATCTAAATTTGTTTTCAAGATTCGTAATCTACATGAATGAAACTATATAATCTCATGCCAAACTCAGAATAATTGGGATCAAAGAATTTAATTTTTTTTATCATGGCTCACTCTTCGTTTTGAATTCAGGATTTTGCCTATTCTGAGATTCTTCTCTATAGAATCTGTAATTCTGAACCAATCGCTTTGAAATTTGGAACATTCATAGCATATAGTATGTCTAATCGATCGATGCTATCAGCAATTTTTTATCTCCATTATTTATATGAGTTTTTGACTCCCCGCTTCCCGCTCCGCTTCCGGGCTGAATTTTTAAATTTCCGATATCTTGGAAAATATCCTCCAGATCTAAATTTGTTTTCAAGATTCGTAATCTACATGAATGGAACTATATAATCTCATGCCAAACTCAAAATAATTGGGATCAGAGAATTTAATTTTTTTTATCATGGCTCACTCTTCGTTTTGAATTCAGGATTTTGCCTATTCTGAGATTCTTCTCTATAGAATCTGTAATTCTGAACCAATCGCTTCGAAATTTAAAACATTTATAGTATATAGTATGTCTAATCGATCGATGCTATCAGCAATTTTTTATCTCCATTATTTATATGAGTTTTTGACTCCCCGCTTCCCGCTCCGCTTCCGGGCTGAATTTTTAAATTTCCGATATCTTGGAAAATATCCTCCAGATCTAAATTTGTTTTCAAGATTCGTAATCTACATGAATGGAACTATATAATCTCATGCCAAACTCAAAATAATTGGGATCAGAGAATTTAATTTTTTTTATCATGGCTCACTCTTCGTTTTGAATTCAGGATTTTGCCTATTCTGAGATTCTTCTCTATAGAATCTGTAATTCTGAACCAATCGCTTTGAAATTTGAAACATTTATAGTATATAGTATGTCTAATCGATCGATGCTATCAGCAATTTTTTATCTCCATTATTTATATGAGTTTTTGACTCCCCGCTTCCCGCTCCGCTTCCGGGCTGAATTTTTAAATTTCCGATATCTTGGAAAATATCCTCCAGATCTAAATTTGTTTCTAAGATTCGTAATCTACATGAATGAAACTATATAATCTCATGCCAAACTCAAAATAATTGGGATCAAAGAATTTAATTTTTTTTATCATGGCTCACTCTTCGTTTTGAATTCAGGATTTGGCCTATTCTGAGATTCTTCTCTATAGAATCTGTAATTCTGCACCAATCGCTTTGAAATTTGGAACATTTATAGTATATAGTATGTCTAATCGATTGATGCTATCAGCAATTTTTTATCTCCATTATTTATATGAGTTTTTGACTCCCCGCTTCCCGCTCCGCTTCCGGGCTGAATTTTTAAATTTCCGATATCTTGGAAAATATCCTCCAGATCTAAATTTGTTTTCAAGATTCGTAATCTACATGAATGAAACTATATAATCTCCTGCCAAACTCAAAATAATTGGGATCAAAGAATTTAATTTTTTTTATCATGGCTCACTCTTCGTTTTGAATTCAGGATTTGGCCTATTCTGAGATTCTTCTCTATAGAATCTGTAATTCTGAACCAATCGCTTTGAAATTTGGAACATTTATAGTATATAGTATGTCTAATCGATCGATGCTATCAGCAATTTTTGATCTCCATTATTTATATGAGTTTTTGACTCCCCGCTTCCCGCTCCGCTACCGGGCTGAATTTTTAAATTTCCGATATCTTGGAAAATATCCTCCAGATCTAAATTTGTTTTCAAGATTCGTAATCTACATGAATGAAACTATATAATCTCATGCCAAACTCAAAATAATTGGGATCAAAGAATTTAATTTTTTTTATCATGGCTCACTCTTCGTTTTGAATTCAGGATTTGGCCTATTCTGAGATTCTTCTCTATAGAATCTGTAATTCTGAACCAATCGCTTTGAAATTTGGAACATTCATTGTATATAGTATGTCTAATCGATCGATGCTATCAGCAATTTTTGATCTCCATTATTTATATGAGTTTTTGACTCCCCGCTTCCCGCTCCGCTTCCGGGCTGAATTTTTAAATTTCCGATATCTTGGAAAATATCCTCCAGATCTAAATTTGTTTTCAAGATTCGTAATCTACATAAATGAAACTATATAATCTCATGCCAAACTCAAAATAATTGGGATCAAAGAATTTAATTTTTTTTATCCTGGCTCACTCTTCGTTTTGAATTCAGGATTTGGCCTATTCTGAGATTCTTCTCTATAGAATCTGTAATTCTGAACTAATCGCTTTGAAATCTGGAACATTCATAGTATATAGTATGTCTAATCGATCGATGCTATCAGCATTTTTTTATCTCCATTATTTATATGAGTTTTTGACTCCTCGCTTCCCGCTCCGCTTCCGGGCTGAATTTTTAAATTTCCGATATCTTGGAAAATATCCTCCAGATCTAAATTTGTTTCAAGATTCGTAATCTACATGAATGAAACTATATAATCTCATGCCAAACTCAAAATAATTGGGATCAAAGAATTTAATTTTTTTTATCATGGCTCACTCTTCGTTTTGAATTCAGGATTTTGCCTATTCTGAGATTCTTCTCTATAGAATCTGTAATTCTGAACCAATCGCTTTGAAATTTGGAACATTCATAGTATATAGTATGTCTAATCGATTGATGCTATCAGCAATTTTTGATCTCCATTATTGATATGAGTTTTTGACTCCCCGCTTCCCACTCCGCTTCCGGGCTGAATTTTTAAATTTCCGATATCTTGGAAAATATCCTCCAGATCTAAATTTGTTTTCAAGATTCGTAATCTACATGAATGAAACTATATAATCTCATGCCAAACTCAAAATAATTGGGATCAAAGAATTTAATTTTTTTTATCATGGCTCACTCTTCGTTTTGAATTCAGGATTTGGCCTATTCTGAGATTCTTCTCTATAGAATCTGTAATTCTGAACCAATCGCTTCGAAATTTGGAGCATTTATAGTATATAGTATGTCTAATCGATCGATGCTATCAGCAATTTTTTATCTCCATTATTTATATGAGTTTTTGACTCCCCGCTTCCCGCTCCGCTTCCGGGCTGAATTTTTAAATTTCCGATATCTTGGAAAATATCCTCCAGATCTAAATTTGTTTTCAAGATTCGTAATCTACATGAATGAAACTATATAATCTCATGCCAAACTCAGAATAATTGGGATCAAAGAATTTAATTTTTTTTATCATGGCTCACTCTTCGTTTTGAATTCAGGATTTTGCCTATTCTGAGATTCTTCTCTATAGAATCTGTAATTCTGAACCAATCGCTTTGAAATTTGAAACATTTATAGTATATAGTATGTCTAATCGATCGATGCTATCAGCAATTTTTTATCTCCATTATTTATATGAGTTTTTGACTCCCCGCTTCCCGCTCCGCTTCCGGGCTGAATTTTTAAATTTCCGATATCTTGGAAAATATCCTCCAGATCTAAATTTGTTTTCAAGATTCGTAATCTACATGAATGAAACTATATAATCTCATGCCAAACTCAAAATAATTGGGATCAAAGAATTTAATTTTTTTTATCATGGCTCACTCTTCGTTTTGAATTCAGGATTTGGCCTATTCTGAGATTCTTCTCTATAGAATCTGTAATTCTGAACCAATCGCTTTGAAATTTGAAACATTTATAGAATATAGTATGTCTAATCGATCGATGCTATCAGCAATTTTTGATCTCCATTATTTATATGAGTTTTTGACTCCCCGCTTCCCGCTCCGCTTCCGGGCTGAATTTTTAAATTTCCGATATCTTGGAAAATATCCTCCAGATCTAAATTTGTTTTCAAGATTCGTAATCTACATGAATGAAACTATATAATCTCATGCCAAACTCAAAATAATTGGGATCAAAGAATTTAATTTTTTTTATCATGGCTCACTCTTCGTTTTGAATTCAGGATTTTGCCTATTCTGAGATTCTTCTCTATAGAATCTGTAATTCTGAACCAATCGCTTTGAAATTTGAAACATTTATAGTATATAGTATGTCTAATCGATCGATGCTATCAGCAATTTTTTATCTCCATTATTTATATGAGTTTTTGACTCCCCGCTTCCCGCTCCGCTTCCGGGCTGAATTTTTAAATTTCCGATATCTTGGAAAATATCCTCCAGATCTAAATTTGTTTTCAAGATTCGTAATCTACATGAATGAAACTATATAATCTCATGCCAAACTCAAAATAATTGGGATCAAAGAATTTAATTTTTTTTATCATGGCTCACTCTTCGTTTTGAATTCAGGATTTGGCCTATTCTGAGATTCTTCTCTATAGAATCTGTAATTCTGAACCAATCGCTTTGAAATTTGAAACATTTATAGTATATAGTATGTCTAATCGATCGATGCTATCAGCAATTTTTTATCTCCATTATTTATATGAGTTTTTGACTCCCCGCTTCCCGCTCCGCTTCCGGGCTGAATTTTTAAATTTCCGATATCTTGGAAAATATCCTCCAGATCTAAATTTGTTTTCAAGATTCGTAATCTACATGAATGAAACTATATAATCTCATGCCAAACTCAAAATAATTGGGATCAAAGAATTTAATTTTTTTTATCATGGCTCACTCTTCGTTTTGAATTCAGGTATTGGCCTATTCTGAGATTCTTCTCTATAGAATCTGTAATTCCGAACCAATCGCTTTGAAATTTGGAACATTTATAGTATATAGTATGTCTAATCGATCGATGCTATCAGCAATTTTTTATCTCCATTATTTATATGAGTTTTTGACTCCCTGCTTCCCGCTCCGCTTCCGGGCTGAATTTTTAAATTTCCGATATCTTGGAAAATATCCTCCAGATCTGAATTTGTTTTCAAGATTCGTAATCTACATGAATGAAACTATATAATCTCATGCCGAACTCAAAATAATTGGGATCAAAGAATTTAATTTTTTTTATCATGGCTCACTCTTCGTTTTGAATTCAGGATTTGGCCTATTCTGAGATTCTTCTCTATAGAATCTGTAATTCTGAACCAATCGCTTTGAAATTTGGAACATTTATAGTATATAGTATGTCTAATCGATTGATGCTATCAGCAATTCTTTATCTCCATTATTTATATGAGTTTTTGACTCCCCGCTTCCCGCTCCGCTTCCGGGCTGAATTTTTAAATTTCCGATATCTTGGAAAATATCCTCCAGATCTAAATTTGTTTTCAAGATTCGTAATCTACATGAATGAAACTATATAATCTCATGCCAAACTCAAAATAATTGGGATCAAAGAATTTAATTTTTTTTATCATGGCTCACTCTTCGTTTTGAATTCAGGATTTGGCCTATTCTGAGATTCTTCTCTATAGAATCTGTAATTCTGAACCAATCGCTTTGAAATTTGGAACATTTATAGTATATAGTATGTCTAATCGATCGATGCTATCAGCAATTTTTGATCTCCATTATTTATATGAGTTTTTGACTCCCCGCTTCCCGCTCCGCTTCCGGGCTGAATTTTTAAATTTCCGATATCTTGGAAATTATCCTCCAGATCTAAATTTGTTTTCAAGATTCGTAATCTACATGAATGAAACTATATAATCTCATGCCAAACTCAAAATAATTGGGATCAAAGAATTTAATTTTTTTTATCATGGCTCACTCTTCGTTTTGAATTCAGGATTTGGCCTATTCTGAGATTCTTCTCTATAGAATCTGTAATTCTGAACCAATCGCTTTGAAATTTGGAACATTTATAGTATATAGTATGTCTAATCGATCGATGCTATCAGCAATTTTTGATCTCCATTATTTATATGAGTTTTTGACTCCCCGCTTGCCGCTCCGCTTCCGGGCTGAATTTTTAAATTTCCGATATCTTGGAAATTATCCTCCAGATCTAAATTTGTTTTCAAGATTCGTAATCTACATGAATGAAACTATATAATCTCATGCCAAACTCAAAATAATTGGGATCAAAGAATTTAATTTTTTTTATCATGGCTCACTCTTCGTTTTGAATTCAGGATTTGGCCTATTCTGAGATTCTTCTCTATAGAATCTGTAATTCTGAACCAATCGCTTTGAAATTTGGAACATTTATAGTATATAGTATGTCTAATCGATCGATGCTATCAGCAATTTTTGATCTCCATTATTTATATGAGTTTTTGACTCCCCGCTTCCCGCTCCGCTTCCGGGCTGAATTTTTAAATTTCCGATATCTTGGAAAATATCCTCCAGATCTAAATTTGTTTTCAAGATTCGTAATCTACATGAATGAAACTATATAATCTCATGCCAAACTCAAAATAATTGGGATCAAAGAATTTATTTTTTTTTATCATGGCTCACTCTTCGTTTTGAATTCAGGATTTGGCCTATTCTGAGATTCTTCTCTATAGAATCTGTAATTCTAAACCAATCGCTTTGAAATTTGGAACATTTATAGTATATAGTATGTCTAATCGATCGATGCTATCAGCAATTTTTTATCTCCATTATTTATATGAGTTTTTGACTCCCCGCTTCCCGCTCCGCTTCCGGGCTGAATTTTTAAATTTCCGATATCTTGGAAAATATCCTCCAGATCTAAATTTGTTTTCAAGATTCGTAATCTACATGAATGAAACTATATAATCTCATGCCAAACTCAAAATAATTGGGATCAAAGAATTTATTTTTTTTTATCATGGCTCACTCTTCGTTTTGAATTCAGGATTTGGCCTATTCTGAGATTCTTCTCTATAGAATCTGTAATTCTGAACCAATCGCTTTGAAATTTGGAACATTTATAGTATATAGTATGTCTAATCGATCGATGCTATCAGCAATTTTTTATCTCCATTATTTATATGAGTTTTTGACTCCCCGCTTCCCGCTCCGCTACCGGGCTGAATTTTTAAATTTCCGATATCTTGGAAAATATCCTCCAGATCTAAATTTGTTTTCAAGATTCGTAATCTACATGAATGAAACTATATAATCTCATGCCAAACTCAAAATAATTGGGATCAAAGAATTTAATTTTTTTTATCATGGCTCACTCTTCGTTTTGAATTCAGGATTTGGCCTATTCTGAGATTCTTCTCTATAGAATCTGTAATTCTGAACCAATCGCTTTGAAATTTGGAACATTTATAGTATATAGTATGTCTAATCGATCGATGCTATCAGCAATTTTTTATCTCCATTATTTATATGAGTTTTTGACTCCCCGCTTCCCGCTCCGCTTCCGGGCTGAATTTTTAAATTTCCGATATCTTGGAAAATATCCTCCAGATCTAAATTTGTTTTCAAGATTCGTAATCTACATGAATGAAACTATTTAATCTCATGCCAAACTCAAAATAATTGGGATCAAAGAATTTAATTTTTTTTATCATGGCTCACTCTTCGTTTTGAATTCAGGATTTGGCCTATTCTGAGATTCTTCTCTATAGAATCTGTAATTCTGAACCAATTGCTTTGAAATTTGGAACATTTATAGTATATAGTATGTCTAATCGATCGATGCTATCAGCAATTTTTGATCTCCATTATTTATATGAGTTTTTGACTCCCCGCTTCCCGCTCCGCTTCCGGGCTGAATTTTTAAATTTCCGATATCTTGGAAAATATCCTCCAGATCTAAATTTGTTTTCAAGATTCGTAATCTACATGAATGAAACTATATAATCTCATGCCAAACTCAAAATAATTGGGATCAAAGAATTTAATTTTTTTTATCATGGCTCACTCTTCGTTTTGAATTCAGGATTTTGCCTATTCTGAGATTCTTCTCTATAGAATCTGTAATTCTGAACCAATCGCTTTGAAATTTGGAACATTTATAGTATATAGTATGTCTAATCGATCGATGCTATCAGCAATTTTTTATCTTCATTATTTATATGAGTTTTTGACTCCCCGCTTCCCGCTCCGCTTCCGGGCTGAATTTTTAAATTTCCGATATCTTGGAAAATATCCTCCAGATCTAAATTTGTTTTCAAGATTCGTAATCTACATAAATGAAACTATATAATCTCATGCCAAACTCAAAATAATTGGGATCAAAGAATTTAATTTTTTTTATCATGGCTCACTCTTCGTTTTGAATTCAGGATTTGGCCTATTCTGAGATTCTTCTCTATAGAATCTGTAATTCTGAACCAATCGCTTTGAAATTTGGAACATTCATAGTATATAGTATGTCTAATCGATCGATGCTATCAGCAATTTTTGATCTCCATTATTTATATGAGTTTTTGACTCCCCGCTTCCCGCTCCGCTTCCGGGCTGAATTTTTAAATTTCCGATATCTTGGAAAATATCCTCCAGATCTAAATTTGTTTTCAAGATTCGTAATCTACATGAATGAAACTATATAATCTCATGCCAAACTCAAAATAATTGGGATCAAAGAATTTAATTTTTTTTATCATGGCTCACTCTTCGTTTTGAATTCAGGATTTGGCCTATTCTGAGATTCTTCTCTATAGAATCTGTAATTCTAGACCAATCGCTTTGAAATTTGGAACATCCATAGTATATAGTATGTCTAATCGATCGATGCTATCAGCAATTTTTGATCTCCATTATTTATATGAGTTTTTGACTCCCCGCTTCCCGCTCCGCTTCCGGGCTGAATTTTTAAATTTCCGATATCTTGGAAAATATCCTCCAGATCTAAATTTGTTTTCAAGATTCGTAATCTACATGAATTAAACTATATAATCTCATGCCAAACTCAAAATAATTGGGATCAAAGAATTTAATTTTTTTTATCATGGCTCACTCTTCGTTTTGAATTCAGGATTTTGCCTATTCTGAGATTCTTCTCTATAGAATCTGTAATTCTGAACCAATCGCTTTGAAATTTGGAACATTTATAGTATATAGTATGTCTAATCGATCGATGCTATCAGCAATTTTTGATCTCCATTATTTATATGAGTTTTTGACTCCCCGCTTCCCGCTCCGCTTCCGGGCTGAATTTTTAAATTTCCGATATCTTGGAAAATATCCTCCAGATCTAAATTTGTTTTCAAGATTCGTAATCTACATGAATGAAACTATATAATCTCATGCCAAACTCAAAATAATTGGGATCAAAGAATTTAATTTTTTTCATCATGGCTCACTCTTCGTTTTGAATTCAGGATTTGGCCTATTCTGAGATTCTTCTCTATAGAATCTGTAATTCTGAACCAATCGCTTTGAAATTTGGAACATTTATAGTATATAGTATGTCTAATCGATCGATGCTATCAGCAATTTTTTATCTCCATTATTTATATGAGTTTTTGACTCCCCGCTTCCCGCTCCGCTTCCGGGCTGAATTTTTAAATTTCCGATATCTTGGAAAATATCCTCCAGATCTAAATTTGTTTTCAAGATTCGTACTCTACATGAATGAAACTATATAATCTCATGCCAAACTCAAAATAATTGGGATCAAAGAATTTAATTTTTTTTATCATGGCTCACTCTTCGTTTTGAATTCAGGATTTGGCCTATTCTGAGATTCTTCTCTATAGAATCTGTAATTCTGAACCAATCGCTTTGAAATTTGGAACATTTATAGTATATAGTATGTCTAATCGATCGATGCTATCAGCAATTTTTTATCTCCATTATTTATATGAGTTTTTGACTCCCCGCTTCCCGCTCCGCTTCCGGGCTGAATTTTTAAATTTCCGATATCTTGGAAAATATCCTCCAGATCTAAATTTGTTTTCAAGATTCGTAATCTACATGAATGAAACTATATAATCTCATGCCAAACTCAAAATAATTGGGATCAAAGAATTTAATTTTTTTTATCATGGCTCACTCTTCGTTTTGAATTCAGGATTTGGCCTATTCTGAGATTCTTCTCTATAGAATCTGTAATTCTGAACCAATCGCTTTGAAATTTGGAACATTCATTGTATATAGTATGTCTAATCGATCGATGCTATCAGCAATTTTTTATCTTCATTATTTATATGAGTTTTTGACTCCCCGCTTCCCGCTCCGCTTCCGGGCTGAATTTTTAAATTTCCGATATCTTGGAAAATATCCTCCAGATCTAAATTTGTTTTCCAAATTCGTAATCTACATGAATGAAACTATATAATCTCATGCCAAACTCAAAATAATTGGGATCAAAGAATTTAATTTTTTTTATCATGGCTCACTCTTCGTTTTGAATTCAGGATTTTGCCTATTCTGAGATTCTTCTCTATAGAATCTGTAATTCTGAACCAATCGCTTTGAAATTTGGACTATTATAGTATATAGTATGTCTAATCGATCGATGCTATCAGCAATTTTTGATCACCATTATTTATATGAGTTTTTGACTCCCCGCTTCCCGCTCCGCTTCCGGGCTGAATTTTTAAATTTCCGATATCTTGGAAAATATCCTCCAGATCTAAATTTGTTTTCAAGATTCGTAATCTACATGAATGAAACTATATAATCTCATGCCAAACCCAAAATAATTGGAATCAAAGAATTTAATTTTTTTTATCATGGCTCACTCTTCGTTTTGAATTCAGGATTTGGCCTATTCTGAGATTCTTCTCTATAGAATCTGTAATTCTGAACCAATCGCTTTGAAATTTGGAACATTTATAGTATATAGTATGTCTAATCGATCGATGCTATCAGCAATTTTTTATCTCCATTATTTATATGAGTTTTTGACTCCCCGCTTCCCGCTCCGCTTCCGGGCTGAATTTTTAAATTTCCGATATCTTGGAAAATATCCTCCAGATCTAAATTTGTTTCCAAGATTCGTAATCTACATGAATGAAACTATATAATCTCATGCCAAACTCAAAATAATTGGGATCAAAGAATTTAATTTTTTTTATCATGGCTCACTCTTCGTTTTGAATTCAGGATTTTGCCTATTCTGAGATTCTTCTCTATAGAATCTGTAATTCTGAACCAATCGCTTTGAAATTTGGAACATTTATAGTATATAGTATGTCTAATCGATCGATGCTATCAGCAATTTTTTATCTCCATTATTTATATGAGTTTTTGACTCCCCGCTTCCCGCTCCGCTTCCGGGCTGAATTTTTAAATTTCCGATATCTTGGAAAATATCCTCCAGATCTAAATTTGTTTTCAAGATTCGTAATCTACATGAATAAAACTATATAATCTCATGCCAAACTCAAAATAATTGGGATCAAAGAATTTAATTTTTTTTATCATGGCTCACTCTTCGTTTTGAATTCAGGATTTTGCCTATTCTGAGATTCTTCTCTATAGAATCTGTAATTCTGAACCAATCGCTTTGAAATTTGGAACATTTGAAGTATATAATATGTCTAATCGATCGATGCTATCAGCAATTTTTTATCTCCATTATTTATATGAGTTTTTGACTCCCCGCTTCCCGCTCCGCTTCCGGGCTGAATTTTTAAATTTCCGATATCTTGGAAAATATCCTCCAGATCTAAATTTGTTTCCAAGATTCGTAATCTACATGAATGAAACTATATAATCTCATGCCAAACTCAAAATAATTGGGATCAAAGAATTTAATTTTTTTCATCATGGCTCACTCTTCGTTTTGAATTCAGGATTTGGCCTATTCTGAGATTCTTCTCTATAGAATCTGTAATTCTGAACCAATCGCTTTGAAATTTGGAACATTTATAGTATATAGTATGTCTAATCGATCGATGCTATCAGCAATTTTTTATCTCCATTATTTATATGAGTTTTTGACTCCCCGCTTCCCGCTCCGCTTCCGGGCTGAATTTTTAAATTTCCGATATCTTGGAAAATATCCTCCAGATCTAAATTTGTTTTCAAGATTCGTACTCTACATGAATGAAACTATATAATCTCATGCCAAACTCAAAATAATTGGGATCAAAGAATTTAATTTTTTTTATCATGGCTCACTCTTCGTTTTGAATTCAGGATTTGGCCTATTCTGAGATTCTTCTCTATAGAATCTGTAATTCTGAACCAATCGCTTTGAAATTTGGAACATTTATAGTATATAGTATGTCTAATCGATCGATGCTATCAGCAATTTTTTATCTCCATTATTTATATGAGTTTTTGACTCCCCGCTTCCCGCTCCGCTTCCGGGCTGAATTTTTAAATTTCCGATATCTTGGAAAATATCCTCCAGATCTAAATTTGTTTCCAAGATTCGTAATCTACATGAATGAAACTATATAATCTCATGCCAAACTCAAAATAATTGGGATCAAAGAATTTAATTTTTTTCATCATGGCTCACTCTTCGTTTTGAATTCAGGATTTTGCCTATTCTGAGATTCTTCTCTATAGAATCTGTAATTCTGAACCAATCGCTTTGAAATTTGGAACATTTATAGTATATAGTATGTCTAATCGATCGATGCTATCAGCAATTTTTTATCTCCATTATTTATATGAGTTTTTGACTCCCCGCTTCCCGCTCCGCTTCCGGGCTGAATTTTTAAATTTCCGATATCTTGGAAAATATCCTCCAGATCTAAATTTGTTTCCAAGATTCGTAATCTACATGAATGAAACTATATAATCTCATGCCAAACTCAAAATAATTGGGATCAAAGAATTTAATTTTTTTCATCATGGCTCACTCTTCGTTTTGAATTCAGGATTTGGCCTATTCTGAGATTCTTCTCTATAGAATCTGTAATTCTGAACCAATCGCTTTGAAATTTGGAACATTTATAGTATATAGTATGTCTAATCGATCGATGCTATCAGCAATTTTTTATCTCCATTATTTATATGAGTTTTTGACTCCCCGCTTCCCGCTCCGCTTCCGGGCTGAATTTTTAAATTTCCGATATCTTGGAAAATATCCTCCAGATCTAAATTTGTTTTCAAGATTCGTACTCTACATGAATGAAACTATATAATCTCATGCCAAACTCAAAATAATTGGGATCAAAGAATTTAATTTTTTTTATCATGGCTCACTCTTCGTTTTGAATTCAGGATTTGGCCTATTCTGAGATTCTTCTCTATAGAATCTGTAATTCTGAACCAATCGCTTTGAAATTTGGAACATTTATAGTATATAGTATGTCTAATCGATCGATGCTATCAGCAATTTTTTATCTCCATTATTTATATGAGTTTTTGACTCCCCGCTTCCCGCTCCGCTTCCGGGCTGAATTTTTAAATTTCCGATATCTTGGAAAATATCCTCCAGATCTAAATTTGTTTCCAAGATTCGTAATCTACATGAATGAAACTATATAATCTCATGCCAAACTCAAAATAATTGGGATCAAAGAATTTAATTTTTTTTATCATGGCTCACTCTTCGTTTTGAATTCAGGATTTTGCCTATTCTGAGATTCTTCTCTATAGAATCTGTAATTCTGAACCAATCGCTTTGAAATTTGGAACATTTATAGTATATAGTATGTCTAATCGATCGATGCTATCAGCAATTTTTTATCTCCATTATTTATATGAGTTTTTGACTCCCCGCTTCCCGCTCCGCTTCCGGGCTGAATTTTTAAATTTCCGATATCTTGGAAAATATCCTCCAGATCTAAATTTGTTTTCAAGATTCGTAATCTACATGAATAAAACTATATAATCTCATGCCAAACTCAAAATAATTGGGATCAAAGAATTTAATTTTTTTTATCATGGCTCACTCTTCGTTTTGAATTCAGGATTTTGCCTATTCTGAGATTCTTCTCTATAGAATCTGTAATTCTGAACCAATCGCTTTGAAATTTGGAACATTTGAAGTATATAATATGTCTAATCGATCGATGCTATCAGCAATTTTTTATCTCCATTATTTATATGAGTTTTTGACTCCCCGCTTCCCGCTCCGCTTCCGGGCTGAATTTTTAAATTTCCGATATCTTGGAAAATATCCTCCAGATCTAAATTTGTTTCCAAGATTCGTAATCTACATGAATGAAACTATATAATCTCATGCCAAACTCAAAATAATTGGGATCAAAGAATTTAATTTTTTTCATCATGGCTCACTCTTCGTTTTGAATTCAGGATTTGGCCTATTCTGAGATTCTTCTCTATAGAATCTGTAATTCTGAACCAATCGCTTTGAAATTTGGAACATTTATAGTATATAGTATGTCTAATCGATCGATGCTATCAGCAATTTTTTATCTCCATTATTTATATGAGTTTTTGACTCCCCGCTTCCCGCTCCGCTTCCGGGCTGAATTTTTAAATTTCCGATATCTTGGAAAATATCCTCCAGATCTAAATTTGTTTTCAAGATTCGTACTCTACATGAATGAAACTATATAATCTCATGCCAAACTCAAAATAATTGGGATCAAAGAATTTAATTTTTTTTATCATGGCTCACTCTTCGTTTTGAATTCAGGATTTGGCCTATTCTGAGATTCTTCTCTATAGAATCTGTAATTCTGAACCAATCGCTTTGAAATTTGGAACATTTATAGTATATAGTATGTCTAATCGATCGATGCTATCAGCAATTTTTTATCTCCATTATTTATATGAGTTTTTGACTCCCCGCTTACCGCTCCGCTTCCGGGCTGAATTTTTAAATTTCCGATATCTTGGAAAATATCCTCCAGATCTAAATTTGTTTCCAAGATTCGTAATCTACATGAATGAAACTATATAATCTCATGCCAAACTCAAAATAATTGGGATCAAAGAATTTAATTTTTTTCATCATGGCTCACTCTTCGTTTTGAATTCAGGATTTTGCCTATTCTGAGATTCTTCTCTATAGAATCTGTAATTCTGAACCAATCGCTTTGAAATTTGGAACATTTATAGTATATAGTATGTCTAATCGATCGATGCTATCAGCAATTTTTTATCTCCATTATTTATATGAGTTTTTGACTCCCCGCTTCCCGCTCCGCTTCCGGGCTGAATTTTTAAATTTCCGATATCTTGGAAAATATCCTCCAGATCTAAATTTGTTTCCAAGATTCGTAATCTACATGAATGAAACTATATAATCTCATGCCAAACTCAAAATAATTGGGATCAAAGAATTTAATTTTTTTCATCATGGCTCACTCTTCGTTTTGAATTCAGGATTTGGCCTATTCTGAGATTCTTCTCTATAGAATCTGTAATTCTGAACCAATCGCTTTGAAATTTGGAACATTTATAGTATATAGTATGTCTAATCGATCGATGCTATCAGCAATTTTTTATCTCCATTATTTATATGAGTTTTTGACTCCCCGCTTCCCGCTCCGCTTCCGGGCTGAATTTTTAAATTTCCGATATCTTGGAAAATATCCTCCAGATCTAAATTTGTTTTCAAGATTCGTACTCTACATGAATGAAACTATATAATCTCATGCCAAACTCAAAATAATTGGGATCAAAGAATTTAATTTTTTTTATCATGGCTCACTCTTCGTTTTGAATTCAGGATTTGGCCTATTCTGAGATTCTTCTCTATAGAATCTGTAATTTTGAACCAATCGCTTTGAAATTTGGAACATTTATAGTATATAGTATGTCTAATCGATCGATGCTATCAGCAATTTTTTATCTCCATTATTTATATGAGTTTTTGACTCCCCGCTTCCCGCTCCGCTTCCGGGCTGAATTTTTAAATTTCCGATATCTTGGAAAATATCCTCCAGATCTAAATTTGTTTCCAAGATTCGTAATCTACATGAATGAAACTATATAATCTCATGCCAAACTCAAAATAATTGGGATCAAAGAATTTAATTTTTTTTATCATGGCTCACTCTTCGTTTTGAATTCAGGATTTTGCCTATTCTGAGATTCTTCTCTATAGAATCTGTAATTCTGAACCAATCGCTTTGAAATTTGGAACATTTATAGTATATAGTATGTCTAATCGATCGATGCTATCAGCAATTTTTTATCTCCATTATTTATATGAGTTTTTGACTCCCCGCTTCCCGCTCCGCTTCCGGGCTGAATTTTTAAATTTCCGATATCTTGGAAAATATCCTCCAGATCTAAATTTGTTTTCAAGATTCGTAATCTACATGAATAAAACTATATAATCTCATGCCAAACTCAAAATAATTGGGATCAAAGAATTTAATTTTTTTTATCATGGCTCACTCTTCGTTTTGAATTCAGGATTTTGCCTATTCTGAGATTCTTCTCTATAGAATCTGTAATTCTGAACCAATCGCTTTGAAATTTGGAACATTTGAAGTATATAATATGTCTAATCGATCGATGCTATCAGCAATTTTTTATCTCCATTATTTATATGAGTTTTTGACTCCCCGCTTCCCGCTCCGCTTCCGGGCTGAATTTTTAAATTTCCGATATCTTGGAAAATATCCTCCAGATCTAAATTTGTTTCCAAGATTCGTAATCTACATGAATGAAACTATATAATCTCATGCCAAACTCAAAATAATTGGGATCAAAGAATTTAATTTTTTTCATCATGGCTCACTCTTCGTTTTGAATTCAGGATTTGGCCTATTCTGAGATTCTTCTCTATAGAATCTGTAATTCTGAACCAATCGCTTTGAAATTTGGAACATTTATAGTATATAGTATGTCTAATCGATCGATGCTATCAGCAATTTTTTATCTCCATTATTTATATGAGTTTTTGACTCCCCGCTTCCCGCTCCGCTTCCGGGCTGAATTTTTAAATTTCCGATATCTTGGAAAATATCCTCCAGATCTAAATTTGTTTTCAAGATTCGTACTCTACATGAATGAAACTATATAATCTCATGCCAAACTCAAAATAATTGGGATCAAAGAATTTAATTTTTTTTATCATGGCTCACTCTTCGTTTTGAATTCAGGATTTGGCCTATTCTGAGATTCTTCTCTATAGAATCTGTAATTCTGAACCAATCGCTTTGAAATTTGGAACATTTATAGTATATAGTATGTCTAATCGATCGATGCTATCAGCAATTTTTTATCTCCATTATTTATATGAGTTTTTGACTCCCCGCTTCCCGCTCCGCTTCCGGGCTGAATTTTTAAATTTCCGATATCTTGGAAAATATCCTCCAGATCTAAATTTGTTTTCAAGATTCGTAATCTACATGAATGAAACTATATAATCTCATGCCAAACTCAAAATAATTGGGATCAAAGAATTTAATTTTTTTTATCATGGCTCACTCTTCGTTTTGAATTCAGGATTTGGCCTATTCTGAGATTCTTCTCTATAGAATCTGTAATTCTGAACCAATCGCTTTGAAATTTGGAACATTCATTGTATATAGTATGTCTAATCGATCGATGCTATCAGCAATTTTTTATCTTCATTATTTATATGAGTTTTTGACTCCCCGCTTCCCGCTCCGCTTCCGGGCTGAATTTTTAAATTTCCGATATCTTGGAAAATATCCTCCAGATCTAAATTTGTTTTCCAAATTCGTAATCTACATGAATGAAACTATATAATCTCATGCCAAACTCAAAATAATTGGGATCAAAGAATTTAATTTTTTTTATCATGGCTCACTCTTCGTTTTGAATTCAGGATTTTGCCTATTCTGAGATTCTTCTCTATAGAATCTGTAATTCTGAACCAATCGCTTTGAAATTTGGACTATTATAGTATATAGTATGTCTAATCGATCGATGCTATCAGCAATTTTTGATCACCATTATTTATATGAGTTTTTGACTCCCCGCTTCCCGCTCCGCTTCCGGGCTGAATTTTTAAATTTCCGATATCTTGGAAAATATCCTCCAGATCTAAATTTGTTTTCAAGATTCGTAATCTACATGAATGAAACTATATAATCTCATGCCAAACCCAAAATAATTGGAATCAAAGAATTTAATTTTTTTTATCATGGCTCACTCTTCGTTTTGAATTCAGGATTTGGCCTATTCTGAGATTCTTCTCTATAGAATCTGTAATTCTGAACCAATCGCTTTGAAATTTGGAACATTTATAGTATATAGTATGTCTAATCGATCGATGCTATCAGCAATTTTTTATCTCCATTATTTATATGAGTTTTTGACTCCCCGCTTCCCGCTCCGCTTCCGGGCTGAATTTTTAAATTTCCGATATCTTGGAAAATATCCTCCAGATCTAAATTTGTTTCCAAGATTCGTAATCTACATGAATGAAACTATATAATCTCATGCCAAACTCAAAATAATTGGGATCAAAGAATTTAATTTTTTTTATCATGGCTCACTCTTCGTTTTGAATTCAGGATTTTGCCTATTCTGAGATTCTTCTCTATAGAATCTGTAATTCTGAACCAATCGCTTTGAAATTTGGAACATTTATAGTATATAGTATGTCTAATCGATCGATGCTATCAGCAATTTTTTATCTCCATTATTTATATGAGTTTTTGACTCCCCGCTTCCCGCTCCGCTTCCGGGCTGAATTTTTAAATTTCCGATATCTTGGAAAATATCCTCCAGATCTAAATTTGTTTTCAAGATTCGTAATCTACATGAATAAAACTATATAATCTCATGCCAAACTCAAAATAATTGGGATCAAAGAATTTAATTTTTTTTATCATGGCTCACTCTTCGTTTTGAATTCAGGATTTTGCCTATTCTGAGATTCTTCTCTATAGAATCTGTAATTCTGAACCAATCGCTTTGAAATTTGGAACATTTGAAGTATATAATATGTCTAATCGATCGATGCTATCAGCAATTTTTTATCTCCATTATTTATATGAGTTTTTGACTCCCCGCTTCCCGCTCCGCTTCCGGGCTGAATTTTTAAATTTCCGATATCTTGGAAAATATCCTCCAGATCTAAATTTGTTTTCAAGATTCGTAATCTACATGAATTGAACTATATAATCTCATGCCAAACTCAAAATAATTGGGATCAGAGAATTTAATTTTTTTTATCATGGCTCACTCTTCGTTTTGAATTCAGGATTTTGCCTATTCTGAGATTCTTCTCTATAGAATCTGTAATTCTGAACCAATCGCTTTGAAATTTGGAACATTTATAGTATATAGTATGTCTAATCGATCGATGCTATCAGCAATTTTTTATCTCCATTATTCATATGAGTTTTTGACTCCCCGCTTCCCGCTCCGCTTCCGGGCTGAATTTTTAAATTTCCGATATCTTGGAAAATATCCTCCAGATCTAAATTTGTTTTCAAGATTCGTAATCTACATGAATGAAACTATATAATCTCATGCCAAACTCAGAATAATTGGGATCAAAGAATTTAATTTTTTTTATCATGGCTCACTCTTCGTTTTGAATTCAGGATTTTGCCTATTCTGAGATTCTTCTCTATAGAATCTGTAATTCTGAACCAATCGCTTTGAAATTTGGAACATTCATAGTATATAGTATGTCTAATCGATCGATGCTATCAGCAATTTTTTATCTCCATTATATATATGAGTTTTTGACTTCCCGCTTCCCGCTCCGCTTCCGGGCTGAATTTTTAAATTTCCGATATCTTGGAAAATATCCTCCAGATCTAAATTTGTTTTCAAGATTCGTAATCTACATGAATGAAACTATATAATCTCATGCCAAACTCAAAATAATTGGGATCAAAGAATTTAATTTTTTTTATCATGGCTCACTCTTCGTTTTGAATTCAGGATTTGGCCTATTCTGAGATTCTTCTCTATAGAATCTGTAATTCTGAACCAATCGCTTTGAAATTTGGAACATTTATAGTATATAGTATGTCTAATCGATCGATGCTATCAGCAATTCTTTATCTCCATTATTTATATGAGTTTTTGACTCCCCGCTTCCCGCTCCGCTTCCGGGCTGAATTTTTAAATTTCCGATATCTTGGAGAATATCCTCCAGATCTAAATTTGTTTTCAAGATTCGTAATCTACATGAATGAAACTATATAATCTCATGCCAATCCCAGAATAATTGGGATCAAAGAATTTAATTTTTTTTATCATGGCTCACTCTTCGTTTTGAATTCAGGATTTTGCCTATTCTGAGATTCTTCTCTATAGAATCTGTAATTCTGAACCAATCGCTTTGAAATTTGGAACATTTATAGTATATAGTATGTCTAATCGATCGATGCTATCAGCAATTTTTTATCTCCATTATTTATATGAGTTTTTGACTCCCCGCTTCCCGCTCCGCTTCCGGGCTGAATTTTTAAATTTCCGATATCTTGGAAAATATCCTCCAGATCTAAATTTGTTTTCAAGATTCGTAATCTACATTAATGAAACTATATAATCTCATGCCAAACTCAAAATAATTGGGATCAAAGAATTTAATTTTTTTTATCATGGCTCACTCTTCGTTTTGAATTCAGGATTTGGCCTATTCTGAGATTCTTCTCTATAGAATCTGTAATTCTGAACCAATCGCTTTGAAATTTGGAACATTTATAGTATATAGTATGTCTAATCGATCGATGCTATCAGCAATTTTGTATCTCCATTATTTATATAAGTTTTTGACTCCCCGCTTCCCGCTCCGCTTCCGGGCTGAATTTTTAAATTTCCGATATCTTGGAAAATATCCTCCAGATCTAAATTTGTTTTCAAGATTCGTAATCTACATGAATGAAACTATATAATCTCATGCCAATCTCAGAATAATTGGGATCAAAGAATTTAATTTTTTTTATCATGGCTCACTCTTCGTTTTGAATTCAGGATTTTGCCTATTCTGAGATTCTTCTCTATAGAATCTGTAATTCTAAACCAATCGCTTTGAAATTTGGAACATTTATAGTATATAGTATGTATAATCGATCGATGCTATCAGCAATTTTTTATCTCCATTATTTATATGAGTTTTTGACTCCCCGCTTCCCGCTCCGCTACCGGGCTGAATTTTTAAATTTCCGATATCTTGGAAAATATCCTCCAGATCTTAATTTGTTTTCAAGATTCGTAATCTACATGAATGAAACTATATAATCTCATGCCAAACCCAAAATAATTGGAATCAAAGAATTTAATTTTTTTTATCATGGCTCACTCTTCGTTTTGAATTCAGGATTTGGCCTATTCTGAGATTCTTCTCTATAGAATCTGTAATTCTGAACCAATCGCTTTGAAATTTGGAACATTTATAGTATATAGTATGTCTAATCGATCGATGCTATCAGCAATTTTTTATCCCCATTATTCATATGAGTTTTTGACTCCCCGCTTCCCGCTCCGCTTCCGGGCTGAATTTTTAAATTTCCGATATCTTGGAAAATATCCTCCAGATCTAAATTTGTTTCCAAGATTCGTAATCTACATGAATGAAACTATATAATCTCATGCCAAACCCAAAATAATTGGAATCAAAGAATTTAATTTTTTTTATCATGGCTCACTCTTCGTTTTGAATTCAGGATTTGGCCTATTCTGAGATTCTTCTCTATAGAATCTGTAATTCTGAACCAATCGCTTTGAAATTTGGAACATTTATAGTATATAGTATGTCTAATCGATCGATGCTATCAGCAATTTTTTATCTCCATTATTTATATAAGTTTTTGACTCCCCGCTTCCCGCTCCGCTTCCGGGCTGAATTTTTAAATTTCCGATATCTTGGAAAATATCCTCCAGATCTAAATTTGTTTCCAAGATTCGTAATCTACATAAATAAAACTATATAATCTCATGCCAAACTTAAAATAATTGGGATCAAAGAATTTAATTTTTTTTATCATGGCTCACTCTTCGTTTTGAATTCAGGATTTGGCCTATTCTGAGATTCTTCTCTATAGAATCTGTAATTCTGAACCAATCGCTTTGAAATTTGGAACATTTATAGTATATAGTATGTCTAATCGATCGATGCTATCAGCAATTTTTTATCTCCATTATTTATATGAGTTTTTGACTCCCCGCTTCCCGCTCCGCTTCCGGGCTGAATTTTTAAATTTCCGATATCTTGGAAAATATCCTCCAGATCTAAATTTGTTTTCAAGATTCGTAATCTACATGAATGAAACTATATAATCTCATGCCAAACTCAAAATAATTGGGATCAAAGAATTTAATTTTTTTTATCATGGCTCACTCTTCGTTTTGAATTCAGGATTTGGCCTATTCTGAGATTCTTCTCTATAGAATCTGTAATTCTGAACCAATCGCTTTGAAATTTGGAACATTCATAGTATATAGTATGTCTAATCGATCGATGCTATCAGCAATTTTTTATCTCCATTATTTATATGAGTTTTTGACTCCCCGCTTCCCGCTCCGCTTCCGGGCTGAATTTTTAAATTTCCGATATCTTGGAAAATATCCTCCAGATCTAAATTTGTTTTCAAGACTCGTAATCTACATAAATGAAACTATATAATCTCATGCCAAACTCAAAATAATTGGGATCAAAGAATTTAATTTTTTTTATCATGGCTCACTCTTCGTTTTGAATTCAGGATTTGGCCTATTCTGAGATTCTTCTCTATAGAATCTGTAATTCTGAACCAATCGCTTTGAAATTTGGAACATTTATAGTATATAGTATGTCTAATCGATCGATGCTATCAGCAATTTTTTATCTCCATTATTTATATGAGTTTTTGACTCCCCGCTTCCCGCTCCGCTTCCGGGCTGAATTTTTAAATTTCCGATATCTTGGAAAATATCCTCCAGATCTAAATTTGTTTTCAAGATTCGTAATCTACATGAATGAAACTATATAATCTCATGCCAAACTCAAAATAATTGGGATCAAAGAATTTAATTTTTTTTATCATGGCTCACTCTTCGTTTTGAATTCAGGATTTGGCCTATTCTGAGATTCTTCTCTATAGAATCTGTAATTCTGAACCAATCGCTTTGAAATTTGGAACATTCATAGTATATAGTATGTCTAATCGATCGATGCTATCAGCAATTTTTTATCTCCATTATTTATATGAGTTTTTGACTCCCCGCTTCCCGCTCCGCTTCCGGGCTGAATTTTTAAATTTCCGATATCTTGGAAAATATCCTCCAGATCTAAATTTGTTTTCAAGATTCGTAATCTACATAAATGAAACTATATAATCTCATGCCAAACTCAAAATAATTGGGATCAAAGAATTTAATTTTTTTTATCATGGCTCACTCTTCGTTTTGAATTCAGGATTTGGCCTATTCTGAGATTCTTCTCTATAGAATCTGTAATTCTGAACCAATCGCTTTGAAATTTGGAACATTCATAGTATATAGTATGTCTGATCGATCGATGCTATCGGCAATTTTTGATCTCCATTATTTATATGAGTTTTTGACTCCCCGCTTCCCGCTCCGCTTCCGGGCTGAATTTTTAAATTTCCGATATCTTGGAAAATATCCTCCAGATCTAAATTTGTTTCCAAGATTCGTAATCTACATGAATGAAACTATATAATCTCATGCCAAACCCAAAATAATTGGAATCAAAGAATTTAATTTTTTTTATCATGGCTCACTCTTCGTTTTGAATTCAGGATTTGGCCTATTCTGAGATTCTTCTCTATAGAATCTGTAATTCTGAACCAATCGCTTTGAAATTTGGAACATTTATAGTATATAGTATGTCTAATCGATCGATGCTATCAGCAATTTTTTATCTCCATTATTTATATGAGTTTTTGACTCCCCGCTTCCCGCTCCGCTTCCGGGCTGAATTTTTAAATTTCCGATATCTTGGAAAATATCCTCCAGATCTCAATTTGTTTCCAAGATTCGTAATCTACATGAATGAAACTATATAATCTCATGCCAAACTCAAAATAATTGGGATCAAAGAATTTAATTTTTTTTATCATGGCTCACTCTTCGTTTTGAATTCAGGATTTGGCCTATTCTGAGATTCTTCTCTATAGAATCTGTAATTCTGAACCAATCGCTTTGAAATTTGGAACATTTATAGTATATAGTATGTCTAATCGATCGATGCTATCAGCAATTTTTTATCTCCATTATTTATATGAGTTTTTGACTCCCCGCTTCCCGCTCCGCTTCCGGGCTGAATTTTTAAATTTCCGATATCTTGGAAAATATCCTCCAGATCTAAATTTGTTTTCAAGATTCGTAATCTACATAAATGAAACTATATAATCTCATGCCAAACTCAAAATAATTGGGATCAAAGAATTTAATTTTTTTTATCATGGCTCACTCTTCGTTTTGAATTCAGGATTTGGCCTATTCTGAGATTCTTCTCTATAGAATCTGTAATTCTGAACCAATCGCTTTGAAATTTGGAACATTTATAGTATATAGTATGTCTAATCGATCGATGCTATCAGCAATTTTTTATCTCCATTATTTATATGAGTTTTTGACTCCCCGCTTCCCGCTCCGCTTCCGGGCTGAATTTTTAAATTTCCGATATCTTGGAAAATATCCTCCAGATCTAAATTTGTTTTCAAGATTCGTAATCTACATGAATGAAACTATATAATCTCATGCCAAACTCAAAATAATTGGGATCAAAGAATTTAATTTTTTTTATCATGGCTCACTCTTCGTTTTGAATTCAGGATTTGGCCTATTCTGAGATTCTTCTCTATAGAATCTGTAATTCTGCACCAATCGCTTTGAAATTTGGAACATTTATAGTATATAGTATGTCTAATCGATCGATGCTATCAGCAATTCTTTATCTCCATTATTTATATGAGTTTTTGACTCCCCGCTTCCCGCTCCGCTTCCGGGCTGAATTTTTAAATTTCCGATATCTTGGAAAATATCCTCCAGATCTAAATTTGTTTTCAAGATTCGTAATCTACATAAATGAAACTATATAATCTCATGCCAAACTCAAAATAATTGGGATCAAAGAATTTAATTTTTTTTATCATGGCTCACTCTTCGTTTTGAATTCAGGATTTGGCCTATTCTGAGATTCTTCTCTATAGAATCTGTAATTCTGAACCAATCGCTTTGAAATTTGGAACATTTATAGTATATAGTATGTCTGATCGATCGATGCTATCAGCAATTTTTGATCTCCATTATTTATATGAGTTTTTGACTCCCCGCTTCCCGCTCCGCTTCCGGGCTGAATTTTTAAATTTCCGATATCTTGGAAAATATCCTCCAGATCTAAATTTGTTTCCAAGATTCGTAATCTACATGAATGAAACTATATAATCTCATGCCAAACCCAAAATAATTGGAATCAAAGAATTTAATTTTTTTTATCATGGCTCACTCTTCGTTTTGAATTCAGGATTTTGCCTATTCTGAGATTCTTCTCTATAGAATCTGTAATTCTGAAACAATCGCTTTGAAATTTGGAACATTCATAGTATATAGTATGTCTAATCGATCGATGCTATCAGCAATTTTTTATCTCCATTATTTATATGAGTTTTTGACTCCCCGCTTCCCGCTCCGCTTCCGGGCTGAATTTTTAAATTTCCGATATCTTGGAAAATATCCTCCAGATCTAAATTTGTTTCCAAGATTCGTAATCTACATAAATGAAACTATATAATCTCATGCCAAACTCAAAATAATTGGGATCAAAGAATTTAATTTTTTTTATCATGGCTCACTCTTCGTTTTGAATTCAGGATTTGGCCTATTCTGAGATTCTTCTCTATAGAATCTGTAATTCTGAACCAATCGCTTTGAAATTTGGAACATTTATAGTATATAGTATGTCTAATCGATCGATGCTATCAGCAATTTTTGATCTCCATTATTGATATGAGTTTTTGACTCCCCGCTTCCCGCTCCGCTTCCGGGCTGAATTTTTAAATTTCCGATATCTTGGAAAATATCCTCCAGATCTAAATTTGTTTTCAAGATTCGTAATCTACATGAATGAAACTATATAATCTCATGCCAAACTCAAAATAATTGGGATCAAAGAATTTAATTTTTTTTATCATGGCTCACTCTTCGTTTTGAATTGAGGATTTGGCCTATTCTGAGATTCTTCTCTATAGAATCTGTAATTCTGAACCAATCGCTTTGAAATTTGGAACATTCATAGTATATAGTATGTCTAATCGATCGATGCTATCAGCAATTTTTTATCTCCATTATTTATATGAGTTTTTGACTCCCCGCTTCCCGCTCCGCTTCCGGGCTGAATTTTTAAATTTCCGATATCTTGGAAAATATCCTCCAGATCTAAATTTGTTTTCAAGATTCGTAATCTACATAAATGAAACTATATAATCTCATGCCAAACTCAAAATAATTGGGATCAAAGAATTTAATATTTTTTATCATGGCTCACTCTTCGTTTTGAATTCAGGATTTGGCCTATTCTGAGATTCTTCTCTATAGAATCTGTAATTCTGAACCAATCGCTTTGAAATTTGGAACATTTATAGTATATAGTATGTCTGATCGATCGATGCTATCAGCAATTTTTTATCTCCATTATTTATATGAGTTTTTGACTCCCCGCTTCCCGCTCCGCTTCCGGGCTGAATTTTTAAATTTCCGATATCTTGGAAAATATCCTCCAGATCTAAATTTGTTTTCAAGATTCGTAATCTACACGAATGAAACTATATAATCTCATGCCAAACTCAAAATAATTGGGATCAAAGAATTTAATTTTTTTTATCATGGCTCACTCTTTGTTTTGAATTCAGGATTTGGCCTATTCTGAGATTCTTCTCTATAGAATCTGTAATTCTGAACCAATCGCTTTGAAATTTGGAACATTTATAGTATATAGTATGTCTAATCGATCGATGCTATCAGCAATTTTTTATCTCCATTATTTATATGAGTTTTTGACTCCCCGCTTCCCGCTCCGCTTCCGGGCTGAATTTTTAAATTTCCGATATCTTGGAAAATATCCTCCAGATCTAAATTTGTTTTCAAGATTCGTGATCTACATAAATGAAACTATATAATCTCATGCCAAACTCAAAATAATTGGGATCAAAGAATTTAATTTTTTTTATCATGGCTCACTCTTCGTTTTGAATTCAGGATTTTGCCTATTCTGAGATTCTTCTCTATAGAATCTGTAATTCTAGACCAATCGCTTTGAAATTCGGAACATTTATAGTATATAGTATGTCTAATCGATCGATGCTATCAGCAATTTTTTATCTCCATTATTTATATGAGTTTTTGACTCCCCGCTTCCCGCTCCGCTTCCGGGCTGAATTTTTAAATTTCCGATATCTTGGAAAATATCCTCCAGATCTAAATTTGTTTTCAAGATTCGTAATCTACATGAATGAAACTATATAATCTCATGCCAAACTCAAAATAATTGGGATCAAAGAATTTAATTTTTTTTATCATGGCTCACTCTTCGTTTTGAATTCAGGATTTGGCCTATTCTGAGATTCTTCTCTATAGAATCTGTAATTCTGAACCAATCGCTTTGAAATTTGGAACATTTATAGTATATAGTATGTCTAATCGATCGATGCTATCAGCAATTTTTTATCTCCATTATTGATATGAGTTTTTGACTCCCCGCTTCCCGCTCCGCTTCCGGGCTGAATTTTTAAATTTCTGATATCTTGGAAAATATCCTCCAGATCTAAATTTGTTTTCAAGATTCGTAATCTACATGAATGAAACTATATAATCTCATGCCAAACTCAAAATAATTGGGATCAAAGAATTTAATTTTTTTTATCATGGCTCACTCTTCGTTTTGAATTCAGGATTTGGCCTATTCTGAGATTCTTCTCTATAGAATCTGTAATTCTGGAACAATCGCTTTGAAATTTGAAACATTTATAGTATATAGTATGTCTAATCGATCGATGCTATCAGCAATTCTTTATCTCCATTATTTATATGAGTTTTTGACTCCCCGCTTCCCGCTCCGCTTCCGGGCTGAATTTTTAAATTTCCGATATCTTGGAAAATATCCTCCAGATCTAAATTTGTTTTCAAGATTCGTAATCTACATAAATGAAACTATATAATCTCATGCCAAACTCAAAATAATTGGGATCAAAGAATTTAATTTTTTTTATCATGGCTCACTCTTCGTTTTGAATTGAGGATTTGGCCTATTCTGAGATTCTTCTCTATAGAATCTGTAATTCTGAACCAATCGCTTTGAAATTTGAAACATTTATAGTATATAGTATGTCTAATCGATCGATGCTATCAGCAATTATTTATCTCCATTATTTATATGAGTTTTTGACTCCCCGCTTCCCGCTCCGCTTCCGGGCTAAATTTTTAAATTTCCGATATCTTGGAAAATATCCTCCAGATCTAAATTTGTTTTCAAGATTCGTAATCTACATGAATGAAACTATATAATCTCATGCCAAACTCGAAATAATTGGGATCAAAGAATTTAATTTTTTTTATCATGGCTCACTCTTCGTTTTGAATTCAGGATTTTGCCTATTCTGAGATTCTTCTCTATAAAATCTGTAATTCTGAACCAATCGCTTTGAAATTTGGAACATTTATAGTATATAGTATGTCTAATCGATCGATGCTATCAGCAATTTTTTATCTCCATTATTTATATGAGTTTTTGACTCCCCGCTTCCCGCTCCGCTTCCGGGCTGAATTTTTAAATTTCCGTTATCTTGGAAAATATCCTCCAGATCTAAATTTGTTTTCAAGATTCGTAATCTACATAAATGAAACTATATAATCTCATGCCAAACTCAAAATAATTGGGATCAAAGAATTTAATTTTTTTTATCATGTCTCACTCTTCGTTTTGAATTCAGGATTTTGCCTATTCTGAGATTCTTCTCCATAGAATCTGTAATTCTGAACCAATCGCTTTGAAATTTTGAACATTCATAGTATATAGTATGTCTAATCTATCGATGCTATCAGCAATTTTTTATCTCCATTATTTATATGAGTTTTTGACTCCCCGCTTCCCGCTCCGCTCCCGGGCTGAATTTTTAAATTTCCGATATCTTGGAAAATATCCTCCAGATCTAAATTTGTTTTCAAGATTCGTAATCTACATGAATGAAACTATATAATCTCATGCCAAACTCAAAATAATTGGGATCAAAAAATTTAATTATTTTTATCATGGCTCACTCTTCGTTTTGAATTCAGGATTTTGCCTATTCTGAGATTCTTCTCTATAGAATCTGTAATTCTAGACCAATCGCTTTGAAATTCAGAACATTCATAGTATATAGTATGTCTAATCGATCGATGCTATCAGCAATTTTTTATCTCTATTATTTATATGAGTTTTTGACTCCCCGCTTCCCGCTCCGCTTCCGGGCTGAATTTTTATATTCTCGATATCTTGGAAAATATCCTCCAGATCCAATTTTGTTTTCTAAATTTGTAATCTACATGAATGAAACTATATAATTTCATGCCAAACTCAAAATAATTGGGATCAAAAAATTTAATTATTTTTATCATGGCTCACTCTTCGTTTTGAATTCAGGATTTTGCCTATTCTGAGATTCTTCTCTATAGAATCTGTAATTCTAGACCAATCGCTTTGAAATTTAGAACATTAATAGTATATAGTATGTCTAATCGATCGATGCTATCAACAATTTTTTATCTCTATTATTTATATGAGTTTTTGACTCCCCGCTTCCCGCTCCGCTTCCGGGCTGAATTTTTATATTCTCGATATCTTGGAAAATATCCTCCAGATCTAAATTTGTTTTCAAGATTCGTAATCTACATGAATGAAACTATATAATCTCATGCCAAACTCAAAATAATTGGGATCAAAGAATTTAATTTTTTTTATCATGGCTCACTCTTCGTTTTGAATTCAGGATTTGGCCTATTCTGAGATTCTTCTCTATAGAATCTGTAATTCTGAACCAATCGCTTTGAAATTTGGAACATTTATAGTATATAGTATGTCTAATCGATCGATGCTATCAGCAATTTTTGATCTCCATTATTGATATGAGTTTTTGACTCCCCGCTTCCCGCTCCGCTTCCGGGCTGAATTTTTAAATTTCCGATATCTTGGAAAATATCCTCCAGATCTAAATTTGTTTTCAAGATTCGTAATCTACATAAATGAAACTATATAATCTCATGCCAAACTCAAAATAATTGGGATCAAAGAATTTAATTTTTTTTATCATGGCTCACTCTTCGTTTTGAATTGAGGATTTGGCCTATTCTGAGATTCTTCTCTATAGAATCTGTAATTCTGAACCAATCGCTTTGAAATTTGGAACATTTATAGTATATAGTATGTCTGATCGATCGATGCTATCAGCAATTCTTTATCTCCATTATTTATATGAGTTTTTGACTCCCCGCTTCCCGCTCCGCTCCCGGGCTGAATTTTTAAATTTCCGATATCTTGGAAAATATCCTCCAGATCTAAATTTGTTTTCAAGATTCGTAATCTACATGAATGAAACTATATAATCTCATGCCAAACTCAAAATAATTGGGATCAAAAAATTTAATTATTTTTATCATGGCTCACTCTTCGTTTTGAATTCAGGATTTTGCCTATTCTGAGATTCTTCTCTATAGAATCTGTAATTCTAGACCAATCGCTTTGAAATTCAGAACATTCATAGTATATAGTATGTCTAATCGATCGATGCTATCAGCAATTTTTTATCTCTATTATTTATATGAGTTTTTGACTCCCCGCTTCCCGCTCCGCTTCCGGGCTGAATTTTTATATTCTCGATATCTTGGAAAATATCCTCCAGATCCAATTTTGTTTTCTAAATTTGTAATCTACATGAATGAAACTATATAATTTCATGCCAAACTCAAAATAATTGGGATCAAAAAATTTAATTATTTTTATCATGGCTCACTCTTCGTTTTGAATTCAGGATTTTGCCTATTCTGAGATTCTTCTCTATAGAATCTGTAATTCTAGACCAATCGCTTTGAAATTTAGAACATTAATAGTATATAGTATGTCTAATCGATCGATGCTATCAGCAATTTTTTATCTCCATTATTTATATGAGTTTTTGACTCCCCGCTTCCCGCTCCGCTTCCGGGCTGAATTTTTATATTCTCGATATCTTGGAAAATATCCTCCAGATCTAAATTTGTTTTCAAGATTCGTAATCTACATGAATGAAACTATATAATCTCATGCCAAACTCAAAATAATTGGGATCAAAGAATTTAATTTTTTTTATCATGGCTCACTCTTCGTTTTGAATTCAGGATTTGGCCTATTCTGAGATTCTTCTCTATAGAATCTGTAATTCTGAACCAATCGCTTTGAAATTTGGAACATTTATAGTATATAGTATGTCTAATCGATCGATGCTATCAGCAATTTTTGATCTCCATTATTGATATGAGTTTTTGACTCCCCGCTTCCCGCTCCGCTTCCGGGCTGAATTTTTAAATTTCCGATATCTTGGAAAATATCCTCCAGATCTAAATTTGTTTTCAAGATTCGTAATCTACATGAATGAAACTATATAATCTCATGCCAAACTCAAAATAATTGGGATCAAAGAATTTAATTTTTTTTATCATGGCTCACTCTTCGTTTTGAATTGAGGATTTGGCCTATTCTGAGATTCTTCTCTATAGAATCTGTAATTCTGAACCAATCGCTTTGAAATTTGGAACATTTATAGTATATAGTATGTCTGATCGATCGATGCTATCAGCAATTCTTTATCTCCATTATTTATATGAGTTTTTGACTCCCCGCTTCCCGCTCCGCTTCCGGGCTAAATTTTTAAATTTCCGATATCTTGGAAAATATCCTCCAGATCTAAATTTGTTTTCAAGATTCGTTATCTACATGAATGAAACTATATAATCTCATGCCAAACTCAAAATAATTGGGATCAAAGAATTTAATTTTTTTTATCATGGCTCACTCTTCGTTTTGAATTCAGGATTTTGCCTATTCTGAGATTCTTCTCTATAGAATCTGTAATTCTGAACCAATCGCTTTGAAATTTGGAACATTTATAGTATATAGTATGTCTAATCGATCGATGCTATCAGCAATTTTTTATCTCTATTATTTATATGAGTTTTTGACTCCCCGCTTCCCGCTCCGCTTCCGGGCTAAATTTTTATATTCTCGATATCTTGGAAAATATCCTCCACATCCAATTTTGTTTTCTAAATTCGTAATCTACATGAATGAAACTATATAATCTCATGCCAAACTCAAAATAATTGGGATCAAAAAATTTAATTATTTTTATCATGGCTCACTCTTCGTTTTGAATTCAGGATTTTGCCTATTCTGAGATTCTTCTCTATAGAATCTGTAATTCTAGACCAATCGCTTTGAAATTCAGAACATTTATAGTATATAGTATGTCTAATCGATCGATGCTATCAGCAATTTTTTATCTCTATTATTTATATGAGTTTTTGACTCCCCGCTTCCCGCTCCGCTTCCGGGCTGAATTTTTATATTCTCGATATCTTGGAAAATATCCTCCAGATCCAATTTGATTTCTAAATTCGTAATCTACATGAATGAAGCTATATAATTTCATGCCAAACTCAAAATAATTGGGATCAAAAAATTTAATTATTTTTATCATGGCTCACTCTTCGTTTTGAATTCAGGATTTTGCCTATTCTGAGATTCTTCTCTATAGAATCTGTAATTCTAGACCAATCGCTTTGAAATTTAGAGCATTTATAGTATATAGTATGTCTAATCGATCGATGCTATGAGCAATTTTTTATCTTTATTATTTATATGAGTTTTTGACTCCCCGCTTCCCGCTCCGCTTCCGGGCTGAATTTTTATATTCTCGATATCTTGGAAAATATCCTCCAGATCCAATTTTGTTTTCTAAATTCGTAATCTACATGAATGAAACTATATAATTCCATGCCAAACTCAAAATAATTGGGATCAAAAAATTTAATTATTTTTATTATGGCTCACTCTTCGTTTTGAATTCAGGATTTTGCCTATTCTGAGATTCTTCTCTATAGAATCTGTAATTCTAAACCAATCGCTTTGAAATTCAGAACATTTATAGTATATAGTATGTCTAATCGATCGATGCTATCAGCAATTTTTTATCTCCATTATTTATATGAGTTTTTGACTCCCCGCTTCCCGCTCCGCTTCCGGGCTGAATTTTTAAATTTCCGATATCTTGGAAAATATCCTCCAGATCTAAATTTGTTTTCAAGATTCGTAATCTACATGAATGAAACTATATAATCTCATGCCAAACCCAAAATAATTGGAATCAAAGAATTTAATTTTTTTTATCATGGCTCACTCTTCGTTTTGAATTCAGGATTTGGCCTATTCTGAGATTCTTCTCTATACGATCTGTAATTCTGAACCAATCGCTTTGAAATTTGGAACATTTATAGTATATAGTATGTCTAATCGATCGATGCTATCAGCAATTTTTTATCTCCATTATTTATATGAGTTTTTGACTCCCCGCTTCCCGCTCCGCTTCCGGGCTGAATTTTTAAATTTCCGATATCTTGGAAAATATCCTCCAGATCTAAATTTGTTTTCAAGATTCGTAATCTACATGAATGAAACTATATAATCTCATGCCAAACCCAAAATAATTGGAATCAAAGAATTTAATTTTTTTTATCATGGCTCACTCTTCGTTTTGAATTCAGGATTTGGCCTATTCTGAGATTCTTCTCTATAGAATCTGTAATTCTGAACCAATCGCTTTGAAATTTGGAACATTTATAGTATATAGTATGTCTAATCGATCGATGCTATCAGCAATTTTTTATCTCCATTATTTATATGAGTTTTTGACTCCCCGCTTCCCGCTCCGCTTCCGGGCTGAATTTTTAAATTTCCGATATCTTGGAAAATATCCTCCAGATCTAAATTTGTTTTCAAGATTCGTAATCTACATGAATGAAACTATATAATCTCATGCCAAACCCAAAATAATTGGAATCAAAGAATTTAATTTTTTTTATCATGGCTTACTCTTCGTTTTGAATTCAGGATTTGGCCTATTCTGAGATTCTTCTCTATAGAATCTGTAATTCTGAACCAATCGCTTTGAAATTTGGAACATTTATAGTATATAGTATGTCTAATCGATCGATGCTATCAGCAATTTTTGATCTCCATTATTTATATGAGTTTTTGACTCCCCGCTTCCCGCTCCGCTTCCGGGCTGAATTTTTAAATTTCCGATATCTTGGAAAATATCCTCCAGATCTAAATTTGTTTTCAAGATTCGTAATCTACATGAATGAAACTATATAATCTCATGCCAAACCCAAAATAATTGGAATCAAAGAATTTAATTTTTTTTATCATGGCTCACTCTTCGTTTTGAATTCAGGATTTGGCCTATTCTGAGATTCTTCTCTATAGAATCTGTAATTCTGAACCAATCGCTTTGAAATTTGGAACATTTATAGTATATAGTATGTCTAATCGATCGATGCTATCAGCAATTTTTTATCTCCATTATTTATATGAGTTTTTGACTCCCCGCTTCCCGCTCCGCTTCCGGGCTGAATTTTTAAATTTCCGATATCTTGGAAAATATCCTCCAGATCTAAATTTGTTTCCAAGATTCGTAATCTACATGAATGAAACTATATAATCTCATGCCAAACTCAAAATAATTGGGATCAAAGAATTTAATTTTTTTTATCATGGCTCACTCTTCGTTTTGAATTCAGGATTTTGCCTATTCTGAGATTCTTCTCTATAGAATCTGTAATTCTGAACCAATCGCTTTGAAATTTGGAACATTTATAGTATATAGTATGTCTAATCGATCGATGCTATCAGCAATTTTTTATCTCCATTATTTATATGAGTTTTTGACTCCCCGCTTCCCGCTCCGCTTCCGGGCTGAATTTTTAAATTTCCGATATCTTGGAAAATATCCTCCAGATCTAAATTTGTTTTCAAGATTCGTAATCTACATGAATAAAACTATATAATCTCATGCCAAACTCAAAATAATTGGGATCAAAGAATTTAATTTTTTTTATCATGGCTCACTCTTCGTTTTGAATTCAGGATTTTGCCTATTCTGAGATTCTTCTCTATAGAATCTGTAATTCTGAACCAATCGCTTTGAAATTTGGAACATTTGAAGTATATAATATGTCTAATCGATCGATGCTATCAGCAATTTTTTATCTCCATTATTTATATGAGTTTTTGACTCCCCGCTTCCCGCTCCGCTTCCGGGCTGAATTTTTAAATTTCCGATATCTTGGAAAATATCCTCCAGATCTAAATTTGTTTTCAAGATTCGTAATCTACATGAATTGAACTATATAATCTCATGCCAAACTCAAAATAATTGGGATCAGAGAATTTAATTTTTTTTATCATGGCTCACTCTTCGTTTTGAATTCAGGATTTTGCCTATTCTGAGATTCTTCTCTATAGAATCTGTAATTCTGAACCAATCGCTTTGAAATTTGGAACATTTATAGTATATAGTATGTCTAATCGATCGATGCTATCAGCAATTCTTTATCTCCATTATTCATATGAGTTTTTGACTCCCCGCTTCCCGCTCCGCTTCCGGGCTGAATTTTTAAATTTCCGATATCTTGGAAAATATCCTCCAGATCTAAATTTGTTTTCAAGATTCGTAATCTACATGAATGAAACTATATAATCTCATGCCAAACTCAGAATAATTGGGATCAAAGAATTTAATTTTTTTTATCATGGCTCACTCTTCGTTTTGAATTCAGGATTTTGCCTATTCTGAGATTCTTCTCTATAGAATCTGTAATTCTGAACCAATCGCTTTGAAATTTGGAACATTCATAGTATATAGTATGTCTAATCGATCGATGCTATCAGCAATTTTTTATCTCCATTATATATATGAGTTTTTGACTTCCCGCTTCCCGCTCCGCTTCCGGGCTGAATTTTTAAATTTCCGATATCTTGGAAAATATCCTCCAGATCTAAATTTGTTTTCAAGATTCGTAATCTACATGAATGAAACTATATAATCTCATGCCAAACTCAAAATAATTGGGATCAAAGAATTTAATTTTTTTTATCATGGCTCACTCTTCGTTTTGAATTCAGGATTTGGCCTATTCTGAGATTCTTCTCTATAGAATCTGTAATTCTGAACCAATCGCTTTGAAATTTGGAACATTTATAGTATATAGTATGTCTAATCGATCGATGCTATCAGCAATTCTTTATCTCCATTATTTATATGAGTTTTTGACTCCCCGCTTCCCGCTCCGCTTCCGGGCTGAATTTTTAAATTTCCGATATCTTGGAGAATATCCTCCAGATCTAAATTTGTTTTCAAGATTCGTAATCTACATGAATGAAACTATATAATCTCATGCCAATCCCAGAATAATTGGGATCAAAGAATTTAATTTTTTTTATCATGGCTCACTCTTCGTTTTGAATTCAGGATTTTGCCTATTCTGAGATTCTTCTCTATAGAATCTGTAATTCTGAACCAATCGCTTTGAAATTTGGAACATTTATAGTATATAGTATGTCTAATCGATCGATGCTATCAGCAATTTTTTATCTCCATTATTTATATGAGTTTTTGACTCCCCGCTTCCCGCTCCGCTACCGGGCTGAATTTTTAAATTTCCGATATCTTGGAAAATATCCTCCAGATCTTAATTTGTTTTCAAGATTCGTAATCTACATGAATGAAACTATATAATCTCATGCCAAACCCAAAATAATTGGAATCAAAGAATTTAATTTTTTTTATCATGGCTCACTCTTCGTTTTGAATTCAGGATTTGGCCTATTCTGAGATTCTTCTCTATAGAATCTGTAATTCTGAACCAATCGCTTTGAAATTTGGAACATTTATAGTATATAGTATGTCTAATCGATCGATGCTATCAGCAATTTTTTATCCCCATTATTCATATGAGTTTTTGACTCCCCGCTTCCCGCTCCGCTTCCGGGCTGAATTTTTAAATTTCCGATATCTTGGAAAATATCCTCCAGATCTAAATTTGTTTCCAAGATTCGTAATCTACATGAATGAAACTATATAATCTCATGCCAAACCCAAAATAATTGGAATCAAAGAATTTAATTTTTTTTATCATGGCTCACTCTTCGTTTTGAATTCAGGATTTGGCCTATTCTGAGATTCTTCTCTATAGAATCTGTAATTCTGAACCAATCGCTTTGAAATTTGGAACATTTATAGTATATAGTATGTCTAATCGATCGATGCTATCAGCAATTTTTTATCTCCATTATTTATATAAGTTTTTGACTCCCCGCTTCCCGCTCCGCTTCCGGGCTGAATTTTTAAATTTCCGATATCTTGGAAAATATCCTCCAGATCTAAATTTGTTTCCAAGATTCGTAATCTACATAAATAAAACTATATAATCTCATGCCAAACTTAAAATAATTGGGATCAAAGAATTTAATTTTTTTTATCATGGCTCACTCTTCGTTTTGAATTCAGGATTTGGCCTATTCTGAGATTCTTCTCTATAGAATCTGTAATTCTGAACCAATCGCTTTGAAATTTGGAACATTTATAGTATATAGTATGTCTAATCGATCGATGCTATCAGCAATTTTTTATCTCCATTATTTATATGAGTTTTTGACTTCCCGCTTCCCGCTCCGCTTCCGGGCTGAATTTTTAAATTTCCGATATCTTGGAAAATATCCTCCAGATCTAAATTTGTTTTCAAGATTCGTAATCTACATGAATGAAACTATATAATCTCATGCCAAACTCAAAATAATTGGGATCAAAGAATTTAATTTTTTTTATCATGGCTCACTCTTCGTTTTGAATTCAGGATTTGGCCTATTCTGAGATTCTTCTCTATAGAATCTGTAATTCTGAACCAATCGCTTTGAAATTTGGAACATTCATAGTATATAGTATGTCTAATCGATCGATGCTATCAGCAATTTTTTATCTCCATTATTTATATGAGTTTTTGACTCCCCGCTTCCCGCTCCGCTTCCGGGCTGAATTTTTAAATTTCCGATATCTTGGAAAATATCCTCCAGATCTAAATTTGTTTTCAAGATTCGTAATCTACATAAATGAAACTATATAATCTCATGCCAAACTCAAAATAATTGGGATCAAAGAATTTAATTTTTTTTATCATGGCTCACTCTTCGTTTTGAATTCAGGATTTGGCCTATTCTGAGATTCTTCTCTATAGAATCTGTAATTCTGAACCAATCGCTTTGAAATTTGGAACATTTATAGTATATAGTATGTCTAATCGATCGATGCTATCAGCAATTTTTTATCTCCATTATTTATATGAGTTTTTGACTCCCCGCTTCCCGCTCCGCTTCCGGGCTGAATTTTTAAATTTCCGATATCTTGGAAAATATCCTCCAGATCTAAATTTGTTTTCAAGATTCGTAATCTACATGAATGAAACTATATAATCTCATGCCAAACTCAAAATAATTGGGATCAAAGAATTTAATTTTTTTTATCATGGCTCACTCTTCGTTTTGAATTCAGGATTTGGCCTATTCTGAGATTCTTCTCTATAGAATCTGTAATTCTGAACCAATCGCTTTGAAATTTGGAACATCCATAGTATATAGTATGTCTAATCGATCGATGCTATCAGCAATTTTTTATCTCCATTATTTATATGAGTTTTTGACTCCCCGCTTCCCGCTCCGCTTCCGGGCTGAATTTTTAAATTTCCGATATCTTGGAAAATATCCTCCAGATCTAAATTTGTTTTCAAGATTCGTAATCTACATAAATGAAACTATATAATCTCATGCCAAACTCAAAATAATTGGGATCAAAGAATTTAATTTTTTTTATCATGGCTCACTCTTCGTTTTGAATTCAGGATTAGGCCTATTCTGAGATTCTTCTCTATAGAATCTGTAATTCTGAACCAATCGCTTTGAAATTTGGAACATTTATAGTATATAGTATGTCTGATCGATCGATGCTATCGGCAATTTTTGATCTCCATTATTTATATGAGTTTTTGACTCCCCGCTTCCCGCTCCGCTTCCGGGCTGAATTTTTAAATTTCCGATATCTTGGAAAATATCCTCCAGATCTAAATTTGTTTCCAAGATTCGTAATCTACATGAATGAAACTATATAATCTCATGCCAAACCCAAAATAATTGGAATCAAAGAATTTAATTTTTTTTATCATGGCTCACTCTTCGTTTTGAATTCAGGATTTGGCCTATTCTGAGATTCTTCTCTATAGAATCTGTAATTCTGAACCAATCGCTTTGAAATTTGGAACATTTATAGTATATAGTATGTCTAATCGATCGATGCTATCAGCAATTTTTTATCTCCATTATTTATATGAGTTTTTGACTCCCCGCTTCCCGCTCCGCTTCCGGGCTGAATTTTTAAATTTCCGATATCTTGGAAAATATCCTCCAGATCTCAATTTGTTTCCAAGATTCGTAATCTACATGAATGAAACTATATAATCTCATGCCAAACTCAAAATAATTGGGATCAAAGAATTTAATTTTTTTTATCATGGCTCACTCTTCGTTTTGAATTCAGGATTTGGCCTATTCTGAGATTCTTCTCTATAGAATCTGTAATTCTAAACCAATCGCTTTGAAATTTGGAACATTTATAGTATATAGTATGTCTAATCGATCGATGCTATCAGCAATTTTTGATCTCCATTATTTATATGAGTTTTTGACTCCCCGCTTCCCGCTCCGCTTCCGGGCTGAATTTTTAAATTTCCGATATCTTGGAAAATATCCTCCAGATCTAAATTTGTTTTCAAGATTCGTAATCTACATAAATGAAACTATATAATCTCATGCCAAACTCAAAATAATTGGGATCAAAGAATTTAATTTTTTTTATCATGGCTCACTCTTCGTTTTGAATTCAGGATTTGGCCTATTCTGAGATTCTTCTCTATAGAATCTGTAATTCTGAACCAATCGCTTTGAAATTTGGAACATTTATAGTATATAGTATGTCTAATCGATCGATGCTATCAGCAATTTTTTATCTCTATTATTTATATGAGTTTTTGACTCCCCGCTTCCCGCTCCGCTTCCGGGCTGAATTTTTAAATTTCCGATATCTTGGAAAATATCCTCCAGATCTAAATTTGTTTTCAAGATTCGTAATCTACATGAATGAAACTATATAATCTCATGCCAAACTCAAAATAATTGGGATCAAAGAATTTAATTTTTTTTATCATGGCTCACTCTTCGTTTTGAATTCAGGATTTGGCCTATTCTGAGATTCTTCTCTATAGAATCTGTAATTCTAAACCAATCGCTTTGAAATTTGGAACATTTATAGTATATAGTATGTCTAATCGATCGATGCTATCAGCAATTTTTTATCTCCATTATTTATATGAATTTTTGACTCCCCGCTTCCCGCTCCGCTTCCGGGCTGAATTTTTAAATTTCCGATATCTTGGAAAATATCCTCCAGATCTAAATTTGTTTTCAAGATTCGTAATCTACATAAATGAAACTATATAATCTCATGCCAAACTCAAAATAATTGGGATCAAAGAATTTAATTTTTTTTATCATGGCTCACTCTTCGTTTTGAATTCAGGATTTGGCCTATTCTGAGATTCTTCTCTATAGAATCTGTAATTCTGAACCAATCGCTTTGAAATTTGGAACATTTATAGTATATAGTATGTCTGATCGATCGATGCTATCAGCAATTTTTGATCTCCATTATTTATATGAGTTTTTGACTCCCCGCTTCCCGCTCCGCTTCCGGGCTGAATTTTTAAATTTCCGATATCTTGGAAAATATCCTCCAGATCTAAATTTGTTTCCAAGATTCGTAATCTACATGAATGAAACTATATAATCTCATGCCAAACCCAAAATAATTGGAATCAAAGAATTTAATTTTTTTTATCATGGCTCACTCTTCGTTTTGAATTCAGGATTTTGCCTATTCTGAGATTCTTCTCTATAGAATCTGTAATTCTGAAACAATCGCTTTGAAATTTGGAACATTCATAGTATATAGTATGTCTAATCGATCGATGCTATCAGCAATTTTTTATCTCCATTATTTATATGAGTTTTTGACTCCCCGCTTCCCGCTCCGCTTCCGGGCTGAATTTTTAAATTTCCGATATCTTGGAAAATATCCTCCAGATCCAAATTTGTTTCCAAGATTCGTAATCTACATAAATGAAACTATATAATCTCATGCCAAACTCAAAATAATTGGGATCAAAGAATTTAATTTTTTTTATCATGGCTCACTCTTCGTTTTGAATTCAGGATTTGGCCTATTCTGAGATTCTTCTCTATAGAATCTGTAATTCTGAACCAATCGCTTTGAAATTTGGAACATTTATAGTATATAGTATGTCTAATCGATCGATGCTATCAGCAATTTTTTATCTCCATTATTTATATGAGTTTTTGACTTCCCGCTTCCCGCTCCGCTTCCGGGCTGAATTTTTAAATTTCCGATATCTTGGAAAATATCCTCCAGATCTAAATTTGTTTTCAAGATTCGTAATCTACATGAATGAAACTATATAATCTCATGCCAAACTCAAAATAATTGGGATCAAAGAATTTAATTTTTTTTATCATGGCTCACTCTTCGTTTTGAATTCAGGATTTGGCCTATTCTGAGATTCTTCTCTATAGAATCTGTAATTCTGAACCAATCGCTTTGAAATTTGGAACATTCATAGTATATAGTATGTCTAATCGATCGATGCTATCAGCAATTTTTTATCTCCATTATTTATATGAGTTTTTGACTCCCCGCTTCCCGCTCCGCTTCCGGGCTGAATTTTTAAATTTCCGATATCTTGGAAAATATCCTCCAGATCTAAATTTGTTTTCAAGATTCGTAATCTACATAAATGAAACTATATAATCTCATGCCAAACTCAAAATAATTGGGATCAAAGAATTTAATTTTTTTTATCATGGCTCACTCTTCGTTTTGAATTCAGGATTTGGCCTATTCTGAGATTCTTCTCTATAGAATCTGTAATTCTGAACCAATCGCTTTGAAATTTGGAACATTTATAGTATATAGTATGTCTAATCGATCGATGCTATCAGCAATTTTTTATCTCCATTATTTATATGAGTTTTTGACTCCCCGCTTCCCGCTCCGCTTCCGGGCTGAATTTTTAAATTTCCGATATCTTGGAAAATATCCTCCAGATCTAAATTTGTTTTCAAGATTCGTAATCTACATGAATGAAACTATATAATCTCATGCCAAACTCAAAATAATTGGGATCAAAGAATTTAATTTTTTTTATCATGGCTCACTCTTCGTTTTGAATTCAGGATTTGGCCTATTCTGAGATTCTTCTCTATAGAATCTGTAATTCTGAACCAATCGCTTTGAAATTTGGAACATTTATAGTATATAGTATGTCTAATCGATCGATGCTATCAGCAATTTTTTATCTCCATTATTTATATGAGTTTTTGACTCCCCGCTTCCCGCTCCGCTTCCGGGCTGAATTTTTAAATTTCCGATATCTTGGAAAATATCCTCCAGATCTAAATTTGTTTTCAAGATTCGTAATCTACATAAATGAAACTATATAATCTCATGCCAAACTCAAAATAATTGGGATCAAAGAATTTAATATTTTTTATCATGGCTCACTCTTCGTTTTGAATTCAGGATTTGGCCTATTCTGAGATTCTTCTCTATAGAATCTGTAATTCTGAACCAATCGCTTTGAAATTTGGAACATTTATAGTATATAGTATGTCTGATCGATCGATGCTATCAGCAATTTTTGATCTCCATTATTTATATGAGTTTTTGACTCCCCGCTTCCCGCTCCGCTTCCGGGCTGAATTTTTAAATTTCCGATATCTTGGAAAATATCCTCCAGATCTAAATTTGTTTTCAAGATTCGTCATCTACACGAATGAAACTATATAATCTCATGCCAAACTCAAAATAATTGGGATCAAAGAATTTTTTTTTTTTTATCATGGCTCACTCTTTGTTTTGAATTCAGGATTTGGCCTATTCTGAGATTCTTCTCTATAGAATCTGTAATTCTGAACCAATCGCTTTGAAATTTGGAACATTTATAGTATATAGTATGTCTAATCGATCGATGCTATCAGCAATTTTTTATCTCCATTATTTATATGAGTTTTTGACTCCCCGCTTCCCGCTCCGCTTCCGGGCTGAATTTTTAAATTTCCGATATCTTGGAAAATATCCTCCAGATCCAATTTTGTTTTCTAAATTTGTAATCTACATGAATGAAACTATATAATTTCATGCCAAACTCAAAATAATTGGGATCAAAAAATTTAATTATTTTTATCATGGCTCACTCTTCGTTTTGAATTCAGGATTTTGCCTATTCTGAGATTCTTCTCTATAGAATCTGTAATTCTAGACCAATCACTTTGAAATTTAGAACATTTATAGTATATAGTATGTCTAATCGATCGATGCTATCAGCAATTTTTTATCTCTATTATTTATATGAGTTTTTGACTCCCCGCTTCCCGCTCCGCTTCCGGGCTGAATTTTTATATTCTCGATATCTTGGAAAATATCCTCCAGATCCAATTTTGTTTTCTAAATTCGTAATCTACATGAATGAAACTATATAATTTCATGCCAAACTCAAAATAATTGGGATCAAAAAATTTAATTATTTTTATCATGGCTCACTCTTCGTTTTGAATTCAGGATTTTGCCTATTCTGAGATTCTTCTCTATAGAATCTGTAATTCTAGACCAATCGCTTTGAAATTTAGAACATTTATAGTATATAGTATGTCTAATCGATCGATGCTATCAGCAATTTTTGATCTCAATTATTTATATGAGTTTTTGACTCCCCGCTTCCCGCTCCGCTTCCGGGCTGAATTTTTATATTCTCGATATCTTGGAAAATATCCTCCAGATCCAATTTTGTTTTCTAAATTCGTAATCTACATGAATGAAACTATATAATTTCATGCCAAACTCAAAATAATTGGGATCAAAAAATTTAATTATTTTTATCATGGCTCACTCTTCGTTTTGAATTCAGGATTTTGCCTATTCTGAGATTCTTCTCTATAGAATCTGTAATTCTAAACCAATCGCTTTGAAATTTAGAACATTCATAGTATATAGTATGTCTAATCGATCGATGCTATCAGCAATTTTTTATCTCTATTATTTATATGAGTTTTTGACTCCCCGCTTCCCGCTCCGCTTCCGGGCTGAATTTTTATATTCTCGATATCTTGGAAAATATCCTCCAGATCCAATTTTGTTTTCTAAATTCGTAATCTACATGAATGAAACTATATAATTTCATGCCAAACTCAAAATAATTGGGATCAAAAAATTTAATTATTTTTATCATGGCTCACTCTTCGTTTTGAATTCAGGATTTTGCCTATTCTGAGATTCTTCTCTATAGAATCTGTAATTCTAGACCAATCGCTTTGAAATTTAGAACATTTATAGTATATAGTATGTCTAATCGATCGATGCTATCAGCAATTTTTTATCTTTATTATTTATATGAGTTTTTGACTCCCCGCTTCCCGCTCCGCTTCCGGGCTGAATTTTTATATTCTCGATATCTTGGAAAATATCCTCCAGATCCAATTCTGTTTTCTAAATTCGTAATCTACATAAATGAAACTATATAATTTCATGCCAAACTCAAAATAATTGGGATCAAAAAATTTAATTATTTTTATCATGGCTCACTCTTCGTTTTGAATTCAGGATTTTGCCTATTCTGAGATTCTTCTCTATAGAATCTGTAATTCTAAACCAATCGCTTTGAAATCTAGAACATTTATAGTATATAGTATGTCTAATCGATCGATGCTATCAGCAATTCTTTATCTTCATAATTTATATGAGTTTCTGACTCCCCGCTTCCCGCTCCGCTTCCGGGCTGAATTTTTATATTCTCGATATCTTGGAAAATATCCTCCAGATCCAATTTTGTTTTCTAAATTCGTAATCTACATGAATGAAACTATATAATTTCATGCCAAACTCAAAATAATTGGGATCAAAAAATTTAATTATTTTTATCATGGCTCACTCTTCGTTTTGAATTCAGGATTTTGCCTATTCTGAGATTCTTCTCTATAGAATCTGTAATTCTAGACCAATCGCTTTGAATTCAGAACATTTATAGTATATAGTATGTCTAATCGATCGATGCTATCAGCAATTTTTGATCTCAATTATTTATATGAGTTTTTGACTCCCCGCTTCCCGCTCCGCTTCCGGGCTGAATTTTTATATTCTCGATATCTTGGAAAATATCCTCCAGATCCAATTTTGTTTTCTAAATTCGTAATCTACATGAATGAAACTATATAATTTCATGCCAAACTCAAAATAATTGGGATCAAAAAATTTAATTATTTTTATCATGGCTCACTCTTCGTTTTGAATTCAGGATTTTGCCTATTCTGAGATTCTTCTCTATAGAATCTGTAATTCTAGACCAATCGCTTTGAAATTTAAAACATTTATAGTATATAGTATGTCTAATCGATCGATGCTATCAGCAATTTTTTATCTCTATTATTTATATGAGTTTTTGACTCCCCGCTTCCCGCTCCGCTTCCGGGCTGAATTTTTATATTCTCGATATCTTGGAAAATATCCTCCAGATCCAATTTTGTTTTCTAAATTCGTAATCTACATGAATGAAACTATATAATTTCATGCCAAACTCAAAATAATTGGGATCAAAAAATTTAATTATTTTTATCATGGCTCACTCTTCGTTTTGAATTCAGGATTTTGCCTATTCTGAGATTCTTCTTTATAGAATCTGTAATTCTAGACCAATCGCTTTGAAATTTAGAACATTTATAGTATATAGTATGTCTAATCGATCGATGCTATCAGCAATTTTTTATCTTTATTATTTATATGAGTTTTTGACTCCCCGCTTCCCGCTCCGCTTCCGGGCTGAATTTTTATATTCTCGATATCTTGGAAAATATCCTCCAGATCCAATTTTGTTTTCTAAATTCGTAATCTACATGAATGAAACTATATAATTTCATGCCAAACTCAAAATAATTGGGATCAAAAAATTTAATTATTTTTATCATGGCTCACTCTTCGTTTTGAATTCAGGATTTTGCCTATTCTGAGATTCTTCTTTATAGAATCTGTAATTCTAGACCAATCGCTTTGAAATTTAGAACATTTATAGTATATAGTATGTCTAATCGATCGATGCTATCAGCAATTTTTTATCTCTATTATTTATATGAGTTTTTGACTCCCCGCTTCCCGCTCCGCTTCCGGGCTGAATTTTTATATTCTCGATATCTTGGAAAATATCCTCCAGATCCAATTTTGTTTTCTAAATTCGTAATCTACATGAATGAAACTATATAATTTCATGCCAAACTCAAAATAATTGGGATCAAAAAATTTAATTATTTTTATCATGGCTCACTCTTCGTTTTGAATTCAGGACTTTGCCTATTCTGAGATTCTTCTCTATAGAATCTGTAATTCTAGACCAATCGCTTTGAAATTTAGAACATTTATAGTATATAGTATGTCTAATCGATCGATGCTATCAGCAATTTTTTATCTCTATTATTTATATGAGTTTTTGACTCCCCGCTTCCCGCTCCGCTTCCGGGCTGAATTTTTATATTCTCGATATCTTGGAAAATATCCTCCAGATCCAATTTTGTTTTCTAAATTCATAATCTACATGAATGAAACTATATAATTTCATGCCAAACTCAAAATAATTGGGATCAAAAAATTTAATTATTTTTATCATGGCTCACTCTTCGTTTTGAATTCAGGATTTTGCCTATTCTGAGATTCTTCTCTATAGAATCTGTAATTCTAGACCAATCGCGTTGAAATTTAGAACATTTATAGTATATAGTATGTCTAATCGATCGATGCTATCAGCAATTTTTTATCTCTATTATTTATATGAGTTTTTGACTCCCCGCTTCCCGCTCCGCTTCCGGGCTGAATTTTTATATTCTCGATATCTTGGAAAATATCCTCCAGATCCAATTTTGTTTTCTGAATTCGTAATCTACATGAATGAAACTATATAATTTCATGCCAAACTCAAAATAATTGGGATCAAAAAATTTAATTATTTTTATCATGGCTCACTCTTCGTTTTGAATTCAGGATTTTGCCTATTCTGAGATTCTTCTCTATAGAATCTGTAATTCTAGACCAATCGCTTTGAAATTCAGAACATCCATAGTATATAGTATGTCTAATCGATCGATGCTATCAGCAATTTTTTATCTCTATTATTTATATGAGTTTTTGACTCCCCGCTTCCCGCTCCGCTTCCGGGCTGAATTTTTATATTCTCGATATCTTGGAAAATATCCTCCAGATCCAATTTTGTTTTCTAAATTCGTAATCTACATGAATGAAACTATATAATTTCATGCCAAACTCAAAATAATTGGGATCAAAAAATTTAATTATTTTTATCATGGCTCACTCTTCGTTTTGAATTCAGGATTTTGCCTATTCTGAGATTCTTCTTTATAGAATCTGTAATTCTATACCAATCGCTTTGAAATTTAGAACATTCATAGTATATAGTATGTCTAATCGATCGATGCTATCAGCAATTTTTTATCTTCATTATTTATATGAGTTTTTGACTCCCCGCTTCCCGCTCCGCTTCCGGGCTGGATTTTTATATTCTCGATATCTTGGAAAATATCCTCCAGATCCAATTTTGTTTTCTAAATTCGTAATCTACATGAATGAAACTATATAATTTCATGCCAAACTCAAAATAATTGGGATCAAAAAATTTAATTATTTTTATCATGGCTCACTCTTCGTTTTGAATTCAGGATTTTGCCTATTCTGAGATTCTTCTCTATAGAATCTGTAATTCTAGACCAATCGCTTTGAAATTTAGAACATTTATAGTATATAGTATGTCTAATCGATCGATGCTATCAGCAATTTTTTATCTCTATTATTTATATGAGTTTTTGACTCCCCACTTCCCGCTCCGCTTCCGGGCTGAATTTTTATATTCTCGATATCTTGGAAAATATCCTCCAGATCCAATTTTGTTTTCTAAATTCGTAATCTACATGAATGAAACTATATAATTTCATGCCAAACTCAAAATAATTGGGATCAAAAAATTTAATTATTTTTATCATGGCTCACTCTTCGTTTTGAATTCAGGATTTTGCCTATTCTGAGATTCTTCTTTATAGAATCTGTAATTCTAGACCAATCGCTTTGAAATTTAGAACATTTATAGTATATAGTATGTCTAATCGATCGATGCTATCAGCAATTTTTTATCTTTATTATTTATATGAGTTTTTGACTCCCCGCTTCCCGCTCCGCTTCCGGGCTGAATTTTTATATTCTCGATATCTTGGAAAATATCCTCCAGATCCAATTTTGTTTTCTAAATTCGTAATCTACATGAATAAAACTATATAATTTCATGCCAAACTCAAAATAATTGGGATCAAAAAATTTAATTATTTTTATCATGGCTCACTCTTCGTTTTGAATTCAGGATTTTGCCTATTCTGAGATTCTTCTTTATAGAATCTGTAATTCTAGACCAATCGCTTTGAAATTTAGAACATTTATAGTATATAGTATGTCTAATCGATCGATGCTATCAGCAATTTTTTATCTTTATTATTTATATGAGTTTTTGACTCCCCGCTTCCCGCTCCGCTTCCGGGCTGAATTTTTATATTCTCGATATCTTGGAAAATATCCTCCAGATCCAATTTTGTTTTCTAAATTCGTAATCTACATGAATAAAACTATATAATTTCATGCCAAACTCAAAATAATTGGGATCAAAAAATTTAATTATTTTTATCATGGCTCACTCTTCGTTTTGAATTCAGGATTTTGCCTATTCTGAGATTCTTCTCTATAGAATCTGTAATTCTAGACCAATCGCTTTGAAATTTAGAACATTCATAGTATATAGTATGTCTAATCGATCGATGCTATCAGCAGTTTTTTATCTTTATTATTTATATGAGTTTTTGACTCCCCGCTTCCCGCTACGCTTCTGGGCTGAATTTTTATATTCTCGATATCTTGGAAAATATCCTCCAGATCCAATTTTGTTTTCTAAATTCGTAATCTACATGAATGAAACTATATAATTTCATGCCAAACTCAAAATAATTGGGATCAAAAAATTTAATTATTTTTATCATGGCTCACTCTTCGTTTTGAATTCAGGATTTTGCCTATTCTGAGATTCTTCTCTATAGAATCTGTAATTCAAGACCAATCGCTTTGAAATTCAGAACATTTATAGTATATAGTATGTCTAATCGATCGATGCTATCAGCAATTTTTTATCTTTATTATTTATATAAGTTTTTGACTCCCCGCTTCCCGCTCCGCTTCCGGGCTGAATTTTTATATTCTCGATATCTTGGAAAATATCCTCCAGATCCAATTTTGTTCTCTAAATTCGTAATCTACATGAATAAAACTATATAATTTCATGCCAAACTCAAAATAATTGGGATCAAAAAATTTAATTATTTTTATCATGGCTCACTCTTCGTTTTGAATTCAGGATTTTGCCTATTCTGAGATTCTTCTCTATAGAATCTGTAATTCTGGACCAATCGCTTTGAAATTTAGAACATTTATAGTATATAGTATGTCTAATCGATCGATGCTATCAGCAATTTTCTATCTTTATTATTTATATGAGTTTTTGACTCCCCGCTTCCCGCTCCGCTTCCGGGCTGAATTTTTATATTCTCGATATCTTGGAAAATATCCTCCAGATCCAATTTTGTTTTCTAAATTCGTAATCTACATGAATAAAACTATATAATTTCATGCCAAACTCAAAATAATTGGGATCAAAAAATTTAATTATTTTTATCATGGCTCACTCTTCGTTTTGAACTCAGGATTTTGCCTATTCTGAGATTCTTCTCTATAGAATCTGTAATTCTAGACCAATCGCTTTGAAATTTAGAACATTTATAGTATATAGTATGTCTAATCGATCGATGCTATCAGCAATTTTCTATCTTTATTATTTATATGAGTTTTTGACTCCCCGCTTCCCGCTCCGCTTCCGGGCTGAATTTTTATATTCTCGATATCTTGGAAAATATCCTCCAGATCCAATTTTGTTTTCTAAATTCGTAATCTACATGAATAAAACTATATAATTTCATGCCAAACTCAAAATAATTGGGATCAAAAAATTTAATTATTTTTATCATGGCTCACTCTTCGTTTTGAATTCAGGATTTTGCCTATTCTGAGATTCTTCTCTATAGAATCTGTAATTCTAGACCAATCGCTTTGAAATTTAGAACATTTATAGTATATAGTATGTCTAATCGATCGATGCTATCAGCAATTTTTTATCTTTATTATTTATATGAGTTTTTGACTCCCCGCTTCCCGCTCCGCTTCCGGGCTGAATTTTTATATTCTCGATATCTTGGAAAATATCCTCCAGATCCAATTTTGTTTTCTAAATTCGTAATCTACATGAATAAAACTATATAATTTCATGCCAAACTCAAAATAATTGGGATCAAAAAATTTAATTATTTTTATCATGGCTCACTCTTCGTTTTGAATTCAGGATTTTGCCTATTCTGAGATTCTTCTCTATAGAATCTGTAATTCTAGACCAATCGCTTTGAAATTTAGAACATTTATAGTATATAGTATGTCTAATCGATCGATGCTATCAGCAATTTTTTATCTTTATTATTTATATGAGTTTTTGACTCCCCGCTTCCCGCTCCGCTTCCGGGCTGAATTTTTATATTCTCGATATCTTGGAAAATATCCTCCAGATCCAATTTTGTTTTCTAAATTCGTAATCTACATGAATGAAACTATATAATTTCATGCCAAACTCAAAATAATTGGGATCAAAAAATTTAATTATTTTTATCATGGCTCACTCTTCGTTTTGAATTCAGGATTTTGCCTATTCTGAGATTCTTCTCTATAGAATCTGTAATTCTAGACCAATCGCTTTGAAATTCAGAACATTTATAGTATATAGTATGTCTAATCGATCGATGCTATCAGCAATTTTTGATCTCAATTATTTATATGAGTTTTTGACTCCCCGCTTCCCGCTCCGCTTCCGGGCTGAATTTTTATATTCTCGATATCTTGGAAAATATCCTCCAGATCCAATTTTGTTTTTTAAATTCGTAATCTACATAAATGAAACGACATAATTTCATGCCAAACTCAAAATAATTGGGTTCAAAGAATTTAATTTTTTTATCATGGCTCACTCTTCGTTTTGAATTCAGGATTTTGCCTATTCTGAGATTCTTCTCTATAGAATCTGTAATTCTGAACCAATCGCTTTGAAATTTGAAACATTTATAGTATATAGTATGTCTAATCGATCGATGCTATCAGCAATTTTTTATCTTTATTATTTATATGAGTTTTTGACTCCCCGCTTCCCGCTCCGCTTCCGGGCTGAATTTTTATATTCTCGATATCTTGGAAAATATCCTCCAGATCCAATTTTGTTTTCTAAATTCGTAATCTACATAAATGAAACTATATAATTTCATGCCAAACTCAAAATAATTGGGATCAAAAAATTTAATTATTTTTATCATGGCTCACTCTTCGTTTTGAATTCAGGATTTTGCCTATTCTGAGATTCTTCTCTATAGAATCTGTAATTCTAGACCAATCGCTTTGAAATTTAGAACATTCATAGTATATAGTATGTCTAATCGATCGATGCTATCAGCAATTTTTTATCTTTATTATTTATATGAGTTTTTGACTCCCCGCTTCCCGCTCCGCTTCTGGGCTGAATTTTTATATTCTCGATATCTTGGAAAATATCCTCCAGATCCAATTTTGTTTTCTAAATTCGTAATCTACATGAATGAAACTATATAATTTCATGCCAAACTCAAAATAATTGGGATCAAAAAATTTAATTATTTTTATCATGGCTCACTCTTCGTTTTGAATTCAGGATTTTGCCTATTCTGAGATTCTTCTCTATAGAATCTGTAATTCTAGACCAATCGCTTTGAAATTCAGAACATTTATAGTATATAGTATGTCTAATCGATCGATGCTATCAGCAATTTTTTATCTTTATTATTTATATAAGTTTTTGACTCCCCGCTTCCCGCTCCGCTTCCGGGCTGAATTTTTATATTCTCGATATCTTGGAAAATATCCTCCAGATCCAATTTTGTTTTCTAAATTCGTAATCTACATGAATGAAACTATATAATTTCATGCCAAACTCAAAATAATTGGGATCAAAAAATTTAATTATTTTTATCATGGCTCACTCTTCGTTTTGAATTCAGGATTTTGCCTATTCTGAGATTCTTCTCTATAGAATCTGTAATTCTAGACCAATCGCTTTGAAATTTAGAACATTTATAGTATATAGTATGTCTAATCGATCGATGCTATCAGCAATTTTTGATCTCAATTATTTATATGAGTTTTTGACTCCCCGCTTCCCGCTCCGCTTCCGGGCTGAATTTTTATATTCTCGATATCTTGGAAAATATCCTCCAGATCCAATTTTGTTTTCTAAATTCGTAATCTACATGAATGAAACTATATAATTTCATGCCAAACTCAAAATAATTGGGATCAAAAAATTTAATTATTTTTATCATGGCTCACTCTTCGTTTTGAATTCAGGATTTTGCCTATTCTGAGATTCTTCTCTATAGAATCTGTAATTCTAGACCAATCGCTTTGAAATTTAAAACATTCATAGTATATAGTATGTCTAATCGATCGATGCTATCAGCAATTTTTTATCTCTATTATTTATATGAGTTTTTGACTCCCCGCTTCCCGCTCCGCTTCCGGGCTGAATTTTTATATTCTCGATATCTTGGAAAATATCCTCCAGATCCAATTTTGTTTTCTAAATTCGTAATCTACATGAATGAAACTATATAATTTCATGCCAAACTCAAAATAATTGGGATCAAAAAATTTAATTATTTTTATCATGGCTCACTCTTCGTTTTGAATTCAGGATTTTGCCTATTCTGAGATTCTTCTCTATAGAATCTGTAATTCTAGACCAATCGCTTTGAAATGTTGAACATTTATAGTATATAGTATGTCTAATCGATCGATGCTATCAGCAATTTTTTATCTCTATTATTTATATGAGTTTTTGACTCCCCGCTTCCCGCTCCGCTTCCGGGCTGAATTTTTATATTCTCGATATCTTGGAAAATATCCTTTAGATCCAATTTTGTTTTCTAAATTCGTAATCTACATGAATGAAACTATATAATTTCATGCCAAACTCAAAATAATTGGGATCAAAAAATTTAATTATTTTTATCATGGCTCACTCTTCGTTTTGAATTCAGGATTTCGCCTATTCTGAGATTCTTCTCTATATAATCTGTAATTCTAGACCAATCGCTTTGAAATTTAGAACATTTATAGTATATAGTATGTCTAATCGATCGATGCTATCAGCAATTTTTTATCTCTATTATTTATATGAGTTTTTGACTCCCCGCTTCCCGCTCCGCTTCCGGGCTGAATTTTTATATTCTCGATATCTTGGAAAATATCCTCCAGATCCAATTTTGTTTTCTTAATTCGTAATCTACATGAATGAAACTATATAATTTCATGCCAAACTCAAAATAATTGGGATCAAAAAATTTAATTATTTTTATCATGGCTCACTCTTCGTTTTGAATTCAGGATTTTGCCTATTCTGAGATTCTTCTTTATAGAATCTGTAATTCTAGACCAATCGCTTTGAAATTTAGAACATTTATAGTATATAGTATGTCTAATCGATCGATGCTATCAGCAATTTTTTATCTCTATTATTTATATGAGTTTTTGACTCCCCGCTTCCCGCTCCGCTTCCGGGCTGGATTTTTATATTCTCGATATCTTGGAAAATATCCTCCAGATCCAATTTTGTTTTCTAAATTCGTAATCTACATGAATGAAACTATATAATTTCATGCCAAACTCAAAATAATTGGGATCAAAAAATTTAATTATTTTTATCATGGCTCACTCTTCGTTTTGAATTCAGGATTTTGCCTATTCTGAGATTCTTCTCTATAGAATCTGTAATTCTAGACCAATCGCTTTGAAATTTAGAACATTTATAGTATATAGTATGTCTAATCGATCGATGCTATCAGCAATTTTTTATCTCTATTATTTATATGAGTTTTTGACTCCCCACTTCCCGCTCCGCTTCCGGGCTGAATTTTTATATTCTCGATATCTTGGAAAATATCCTCCAGATCCAATTTTGTTTTCTAAATTCGTAATCTACATGAATGAAACTATATAATTTCATGCCAAACTCAAAATAATTGGGATCAAAAAATTTAATTATTTTTATCATGGCTCACTCTTCGTTTTGAATTCAGGATTTTGCCTATTCTGAGATTCTTCTTTATAGAATCTGTAATTCTAGACCAATCGCTTTGAAATTTAGAACATTTATAGTATATAGTATGTCTAATCGATCGATGCTATCAGCAATTTTTTATCTTTATTATTTATATGAGTTTTTGACTCCCCGCTTCCCGCTCCGCTTCCGGGCTGAATTTTTATATTCTCGATATCTTGGAAAATATCCTCCAGATCCAATTTTGTTTTCTAAATTCGTAATCTACATGAATAAAACTATATAATTTCATGCCAAACTCAAAATAATTGGGATCAAAAAATTTAATTATTTTTATCATGGCTCACTCTTCGTTTTGAACTCAGGATTTTGCCTATTCTGAGATTCTTCTCTATAGAATCTGTAATTCTAGACCAATCGCTTTGAAATTTAGAACATTTATAGTATATAGTATGTCTAATCGATCGATGCTATCAGCAATTTTCTATCTTTATTATTTATATGAGTTTTTGACTCCCCGCTTCCCGCTCCGCTTCCGGGCTGAATTTTTATATTCTCGATATCTTGGAAAATATCCTCCAGATCCAATTTTGTTTTCTAAATTCGTAATCTACATGAATAAAACTATATAATTTCATGCCAAACTCAAAATAATTGGGATCAAAAAATTTAATTATTTTTATCATGGCTCACTCTTCGTTTTGAATTCAGGATTTTGCCTATTCTGAGATTCTTCTCTATAGAATCTGTAATTCTAGACCAATCGCTTTGAAATTTGGAACATTTATAGTATATAGTATGTCTAATCGATCGATGCTATCAGCAATTTTTTATCTTTATTATTTATATGAGTTTTTGACTCCCCGCTTCCCGCTCCGCTTCCGGGCTGAATTTTTATATTCTCGATATCTTGGAAAATATCCTCCAGATCCAATTTTGTTTTCTAAATTCGTAATCTACATGAATAAAACTATATAATTTCATGCCAAACTCAAAATAATTGGGATCAAAAAATTTAATTATTTTTATCATGGCTCACTCTTCGTTTTGAATTCAGGATTTTGCCTATTCTGAGATTCTTCTCTATAGAATCTGTAATTCTAGACCAATCGCTTTGAAATTTAGAACATTTATAGTATATAGTATGTCTAATCGATCGATGCTATCAGCAATTTTTTATCTTTATTATTTATATGAGTTTTTGACTCCCCGCTTCCCGCTCCGCTTCCGGGCTGAATTTTTATATTCTCGATATCTTGGAAAATATCCTCCAGATCCAATTTTGTTTTCTAAATTCGTAATCTACATGAATGAAACTATATAATTTCATGCCAAACTCAAAATAATTGGGATCAAAAAATTTAATTATTTTTATCATGGCTCACTCTTCGTTTTGAATTCAGGATTTTGCCTATTCTGAGATTCTTCTCTATAGAATCTGTAATTCTAGACCAATCGCTTTGAAATTCAGAACATTTATAGTATATAGTATGTCTAATCGATCGATGCTATCAGCAATTTTTGATCTCAATTATTTATATGAGTTTTTGACTCCCCGCTTCCCGCTCCGCTTCCGGGCTGAATTTTTATATTCTCGATATCTTGGAAAATATCCTCCAGATCCAATTTTGTTTTTTAAATTCGTAATCTACATAAATGAAACGACATAATTTCATGCCAAACTCAAAATAATTGGGATCAAAGAATTTAATTTTTTTATCATGGCTCACTCTTCGTTTTGAATTCAGGATTTTGCCTATTCTGAGATTCTTCTCTATAGAATCTGTAATTCTGAACCAATCGCTTTGAAATTTGAAACATTTATAGTATATAGTATGTCTAATCGATCGATGCTATCAGCAATTTTTTATCTTTATTATTTATATGAGTTTTTGACTCCCCGCTTCCCGCTCCGCTTCCGGGCTGAATTTTTTATTTCTCGATATCTTGGAAAATATCCTCCAGATCCAATTTTGTTTTTTAAATTCGTAATCTACATAAATGAAACTATATAATTTCATGCCAAACTCAAAATAATTGGGATCAAAAAATTTAATTATTTTTATCATGGCTCACTCTTCGTTTTGAATTCAGGATTTTGCCTATTCTGAGATTCTTCTCTATAGAATCTGTAATTCTAGACCAATCGCTTTGAAATTTAGAACATTCATAGTATATAGTATGTCTAATCGATCGATGCTATCAGCAATTTTTTATCTTTATTATTTATATGAGTTTTTGACTCCCCGCTTCCCGCTCCGCTTCTGGGCTGAATTTTTATATTCTCGATATCTTGGAAAATATCCTCCAGATCCAATTTTGTTTTCTAAATTCGTAATCTACATGAATGAAACTATATAATTTCATGCCAAACTCAAAATAATTGGGATCAAAAAATTTAATTATTTTTATCATGGCTCACTCTTCGTTTTGAATTCAGGATTTTGCCTATTCTGAGATTCTTCTCTATAGAATCTGTAATTCTAGACCAATCGCTTTGAAATTCAGAACATTTATAGTATATAGTATGTCTAATCGATCGATGCTATCAGCAATTTTTTATCTTTATTATTTATATAAGTTTTTGACTCCCCGCTTCCCGCTCCGCTTCCGGGCTGAATTTTTATATTCTCGATATCTTGGAAAATATCCTCCAGATCCAATTTTGTTTTCTAAATTCGTAATCTACATGAATGAAACTATATAATTTCATGCCAAACTCAAAATAATTGGGATCAAAAAATTTAATTATTTTTATCATGGCTCACTCTTCGTTTTGAATTCAGGATTTTGCCTATTCTGAGATTCTTCTCTATAGAATCTGTAATTCTAGACCAATCGCTTTGAAATTTAGAACATTTATAGTATATAGTATGTCTAATCGATCGATGCTATCAGCAATTTTTGATCTCAATTATTTATATGAGTTTTTGACTCCCCGCTTCCCGCTCCGCTTCCGGGCTGAATTTTTATATTCTCGATATCTTGGAAAATATCCTCCAGATCCAATTTTGTTTTCTAAATTCGTAATCTACATGAATGAAACTATATAATTTCATGCCAAACTCAAAATAATTGGGATCAAAAAATTTAATTATTTTTATCATGGCTCACTCTTCGTTTTGAATTCAGGATTTTGCCTATTCTGAGATTCTTCTCTATAGAATCTGTAATTCTAGACCAATCGCTTTGAAATTTAAAACATTCATAGTATATAGTATGTCTAATCGATCGATGCTATCAGCAATTTTTTATCTCTATTATTTATATGAGTTTTTGACTCCCCGCTTCCCGCTCCGCTTCCGGGCTGAATTTTTATATTCTCGATATCTTGGAAAATATCCTCCAGATCCAATTTTGTTTTCTAAATTCGTAATCTACATGAATGAAACTATATAATTTCATGCCAAACTCAAAATAATTGGGATCAAAAAATTTAATTATTTTTATCATGGCTCACTCTTCGTTTTGAATTCAGGATTTTGCCTATTCTGAGATTCTTCTCTATAGAATCTGTAATTCTAGACCAATCGCTTTGAAATGTTGAACATTTATAGTATATAGTATGTCTAATCGATCGATGCTATCAGCAATTTTTTATCTCTATTATTTATATGAGTTTTTGACTCCCCGCTTCCCGCTCCGCTTCCGGGCTGAATTTTTATATTCTCGATATCTTGGAAAATATCCTTTAGATCCAATTTTGTTTTCTAAATTCGTAATCTACATGAATGAAACTATATAATTTCATGCCAAACTCAAAATAATTGGGATCAAAAAATTTAATTATTTTTATCATGGCTCACTCTTCGTTTTGAATTCAGGATTTCGCCTATTCTGAGATTCTTCTCTATAGAATCTGTAATTCTAGACCAATCGCTTTGAAATTTAGAACATTTATAGTATATAGTATGTCTAATCGATCGATGCTATCAGCAATTTTTTATCTCTATTATTTATATGAGTTTTTGACTCCCCGCTTCCCGCTCCGCTTCCGGGCTGAATTTTTATATTCTCGATATCTTGGAAAATATCCTCCAGATCCAATTTTGTTTTCTTAATTCGTAATCTACATGAATGAAACTATATAATTTCATGCCAAACTCAAAATAATTGGGATCAAAAAATTTAATTATTTTTATCATGGCTCACTCTTCGTTTTGAATTCAGGATTTTGCCTATTCTGAGATTCTTCTTTATAGAATCTGTAATTCTAGACCAATCGCTTTGAAATTTAGAACATTCATAGTATATAGTATGTCTAATCGATCGATGCTATCAGCAATTTTTTATCTTCATTATTTATATGAGTTTTTGACTCCCCGCTTCCCGCTCCGCTTCCGGGCTGGATTTTTATATTCTCGATATCTTGGAAAATATCCTCCAGATCCAATTTTGTTTTCTAAATTCGTAATCTACATGAATGAAACTATATAATTTCATGCCAAACTCAAAATAATTGGGATCAAAAAATTTAATTATTTTTATCATGGCTCACTCTTCGTTTTGAATTCAGGATTTTGCCTATTCTGAGATTCTTCTCTATAGAATCTGTAATTCTAGACCAATCGCTTTGAAATTTAGAACATTTATAGTATATAGTATGTCTAATCGATCGATGCTATCAGCAATTTTTTATCTCTATTATTTATATGAGTTTTTGACTCCCCACTTCCCGCTCCGCTTCCGGGCTGAATTTTTATATTCTCGATATCTTGGAAAATATCCTCCAGATCCAATTTTGTTTTCTAAATTCGTAATCTACATGAATGAAACTATATAATTTCATGCCAAACTCAAAATAATTGGGATCAAAAAATTTAATTATTTTTATCATGGCTCACTCTTCGTTTTGAATTCAGGATTTTGCCTATTCTGAGATTCTTCTCTATAGAATCTGTAATTCTAGACCAATCGCTTTGAAATTCAAAACATTTATAGTATATAGTATGTCTAATCGATCGATGCTATCAGCAATTTTTGATCTCAATTATTTATATGAGTTTTTGACTCCCCGCTTCCCGCTCCGCTTCCGGGCTGAATTTTTATATTCTCGATATCTTGGAAAATATCCTCCAGATCCAATTTTGTTTTCTAAATTCGTAATCTACATGAATAAAACTATATAATTTCATGCCAAACTCAAAATAATTGGGATCAAAAAATTTAATTATTTTTATCATGGCTCACTCTTCGTTTTGAATTCAGGATTTTGCCTATTCTGAGATTCTTCTTTATAGAATCTGTAATTCTAGACCAATCGCTTTGAAATTTAGAACATTCATAGTATATAGTATGTCTAATCGATCGATGCTATCAGCAATTTTTTATCTTTATTATTTATATGAGTTTTTGACTCCCCGCTTCCCGCTCCGCTTCCGGGCTGAATTTTTATATTCTCGATATCTTGGAAAATATCCTCCAGATCCAATTTTGTTTTCTAAATTCGTAATCTACATGAATAAAACTATATAATTTCATGCCAAACTCAAAATAATTGGGATCAAAAAATTTAATTATTTTTATCATGGCTCACTCTTCGTTTTGAATTCAGGATTTTGCCTATTCTGAGATTCTTCTCTATAGAATCTGTAATTCTAGACCAATCGCTTTGAAATTTAGAACATTCATAGTATATAGTATGTCTAATCGATCGATGCTATCAGCAATTTTTTATCTTTATTATTTATATGAGTTTTTGACTCCCCGCTTCCCGCTCCGCTTCTGGGCTGAATTTTTATATTCTCGATATCTTGGAAAATATCCTCCAGATCCAATTTTGTTTTCTAAATTCGTAATCTACATGAATGAAACTATATAATTTCATGCCAAACTCAAAATAATTGGGATCAAAAAATTTAATTATTTTTATCATGGCTCACTCTTCGTTTTGAATTCAGGATTTTGCCTATTCTGAGATTCTTCTCTATAGAATCTGTAATTCTAGACCAATCGCTTTGAAATTCAGAACATTTATAGTATATAGTATGTCTAATCGATCGATGCTATCAGCAATTTTTTATCTTTATTATTTATATAAGTTTTTGACTCCCCGCTTCCCGCTCCGCTTCCGGGCTGAATTTTTATATTCTCGATATCTTGGAAAATATCCTCCAGATCCAATTTTGTTCTCTAAATTCGTAATCTACATGAATAAAACTATATAATTTCATGCCAAACTCAAAATAATTGGGATCAAAAAATTTAATTATTTTTATCATGGCTCACTCTTCGTTTTGAATTCAGGATTTTGCCTATTCTGAGATTCTTCTCTATAGAATCTGTAATTCTGGACCAATCGCTTTGAAATTTAGAACATTTATAGTATATAGTATGTCTAATCGATCGATGCTATCAGCAATTTTCTATCTTTATTATTTATATGAGTTTTTGACTCCCCGCTTCCCGCTCCGCTTCCGGGCTGAATTTTTATATTCTCGATATCTTGGAAAATATCCTCCAGATCCAATTTTGTTTTCTAAATTCGTAATCTACATGAATAAAACTATATAATTTCATGCCAAACTCAAAATAATTGGGATCAAAAAATTTAATTATTTTTATCATGGCTCACTCTTCGTTTTGAACTCAGGATTTTGCCTATTCTGAGATTCTTCTCTATAGAATCTGTAATTCTAGACCAATCGCTTTGAAATTTAGAACATTTATAGTATATAGTATGTCTAATCGATCGATGCTATCAGCAATTTTCTATCTTTATTATTTATATGAGTTTTTGACTCCCCGCTTCCCGCTCCGCTTCCGGGCTGAATTTTTATATTCTCGATATCTTGGAAAATATCCTCCAGATCCAATTTTGTTTTCTAAATTCGTAATCTACATGAATAAAACTATATAATTTCATGCCAAACTCAAAATAATTGGGATCAAAAAATTTAATTATTTTTATCATGGCTCACTCTTCGTTTTGAATTCAGGATTTTGCCTATTCTGAGATTCTTCTCTATAGAATCTGTAATTCTAGACCAATCGCTTTGAAATTTAGAACATTTATAGTATATAGTATGTCTAATCGATCGATGCTATCAGCAATTTTTTATCTTTATTATTTATATGAGTTTTTGACTCCCCGCTTCCCGCTCCGCTTCCGGGCTGAATTTTTATATTCTCGATATCTTGGAAAATATCCTCCAGATCCAATTTTGTTTTCTAAATTCGTAATCTACATGAATAAAACTATATAATTTCATGCCAAACTCAAAATAATTGGGATCAAAAAATTTAATTATTTTTATCATGGCTCACTCTTCGTTTTGAATTCAGGATTTTGCCTATTCTGAGATTCTTCTCTATAGAATCTGTAATTCTAGACCAATCGCTTTGAAATTTAGAACATTTATAGTATATAGTATGTCTAATCGATCGATGCTATCAGCAATTTTTTATCTTTATTATTTATATGAGTTTTTGACTCCCCGCTTCCCGCTCCGCTTCCGGGCTGAATTTTTATATTCTCGATATCTTGGAAAATATCCTCCAGATCCAATTTTGTTTTCTAAATTCGTAATCTACATGAATGAAACTATATAATTTCATGCCAAACTCAAAATAATTGGGATCAAAAAATTTAATTATTTTTATCATGGCTCACTCTTCGTTTTGAATTCAGGATTTTGCCTATTCTGAGATTCTTCTCTATAGAATCTGTAATTCTAGACCAATCGCTTTGAAATTCAGAACATTTATAGTATATAGTATGTCTAATCGATCGATGCTATCAGCAATTTTTGATCTCAATTATTTATATGAGTTTTTGACTCCCCGCTTCCCGCTCCGCTTCCGGGCTGAATTTTTATATTCTCGATATCTTGGAAAATATCCTCCAGATCCAATTTTGTTTTTTAAATTCGTAATCTACATAAATGAAACTATATAATTTCATGCCAAACTCAAAATAATTGGGATCAAAAAATTTAATTATTTTTATCATGGCTCACTCTTCGTTTTGAATTCAGGATTTTGCCTATTCTGAGATTCTTCTCTATAGAATCTGTAATTCTAGACCAATCGCTTTGAAATTTAGAACATTCATAGTATATAGTATGTCTAATCGATCGATGCTATCAGCAATTTTTTATCTTTATTATTTATATGAGTTTTTGACTCCCCGCTTCCCGCTCCGCTTCTGGGCTGAATTTTTATATTCTCGATATCTTGGAAAATATCCTCCAGATCCAATTTTGTTTTCTAAATTCGTAATCTACATGAATGAAACTATATAATTTCATGCCAAACTCAAAATAATTGGGATCAAAAAATTTAATTATTTTTATCATGGCTCACTCTTCGTTTTGAATTCAGGATTTTGCCTATTCTGAGATTCTTCTCTATAGAATCTGTAATTCTAGACCAATCGCTTTGAAATTCAGAACATTTATAGTATATAGTATGTCTAATCGATCGATGCTATCAGCAATTTTTTATCTTTATTATTTATATAAGTTTTTGACTCCCCGCTTCCCGCTCCGCTTCCGGGCTGAATTTTTATATTCTCGATATCTTGGAAAATATCCTCCAGATCCAATTTTGTTTTCTAAATTCGTAATCTACATGAATGAAACTATATAATTTCATGCCAAACTCAAAATAATTGGGATCAAAAAATTTAATTATTTTTATCATGGCTCACTCTTCGTTTTGAATTCAGGATTTTGCCTATTCTGAGATTCTTCTCTATAGAATCTGTAATTCTAGACCAATCGCTTTGAAATTTAGAACATTTATAGTATATAGTATGTCTAATCGATCGATGCTATCAGCAATTTTTGATCTCAATTATTTATATGAGTTTTTGACTCCCCGCTTCCCGCTCCGCTTCCGGGCTGAATTTTTATATTCTCGATATCTTGGAAAATATCCTCCAGATCCAATTTTGTTTTCTAAATTCGTAATCTACATGAATGAAACTATATAATTTCATGCCAAACTCAAAATAATTGGGATCAAAAAATTTAATTATTTTTATCATGGCTCACTCTTCGTTTTGAATTCAGGATTTTGCCTATTCTGAGATTCTTCTCTATAGAATCTGTAATTCTAGACCAATCGCTTTGAAATTTAAAACATTCATAGTATATAGTATGTCTAATCGATCGATGCTATCAGCAATTTTTTATCTCTATTATTTATATGAGTTTTTGACTCCCCGCTTCCCGCTCCGCTTCCGGGCTGAATTTTTATATTCTCGATATCTTGGAAAATATCCTCCAGATCCAATTTTGTTTTCTAAATTCGTAATCTACATGAATGAAACTATATAATTTCATGCCAAACTCAAAATAATTGGGATCAAAAAATTTAATTATTTTTATCATGGCTCACTCTTCGTTTTGAATTCAGGATTTTGCCTATTCTGAGATTCTTCTCTATAGAATCTGTAATTCTAGACCAATCGCTTTGAAATGTTGAACATTTATAGTATATAGTATGTCTAATCGATCGATGCTATCAGCAATTTTTTATCTCTATTATTTATATGAGTTTTTGACTCCCCGCTTCCCGCTCCGCTTCCGGGCTGAATTTTTATATTCTCGATATCTTGGAAAATATCCTTTAGATCCAATTTTGTTTTCTAAATTCGTAATCTACATGAATGAAACTATATAATTTCATGCCAAACTCAAAATAATTGGGATCAAAAAATTTAATTATTTTTATCATGGCTCACTCTTCGTTTTGAATTCAGGATTTCGCCTATTCTGAGATTCTTCTCTATAGAATCTGTAATTCTAGACCAATCGCTTTGAAATTTAGAACATTTATAGTATATAGTATGTCTAATCGATCGATGCTATCAGCAATTTTTTATCTCTATTATTTATATGAGTTTTTGACTCCCCGCTTCCCGCTCCGCTTCCGGGCTGAATTTTTATATTCTCGATATCTTGGAAAATATCCTCCAGATCCAATTTTGTTTTCTAAATTCGTAATCTACATGAATGAAACTATATAATTTCATGCCAAACTCAAAATAATTGGGATCAAAAAATTTAATTATTTTTATCATGGCTCACTCTTCGTTTTGAATTCAGGATTTTGCCTATTCTGAGATTCTTCTTTATAGAATCTGTAATTCTAGACCAATCGCTTTGAAATTTAGAACATTTATAGTATATAGTATGTCTAATCGATCGATGCTATCAGCAATTTTTTATCTTTATTATTTATATGAGTTTTTGACTCCCCGCTTCCCGCTCCGCTTCCGGGCTGAATTTTTATATTCTCGATATCTTGGAAAATATCCTCCAGATCCAATTTTGTTTTCTAAATTCGTAATCTACATGAATAAAACTATATAATTTCATGCCAAACTCAAAATAATTGGGATCAAAAAATTTAATTATTTTTATCATGGCTCACTCTTCGTTTTGAATTCAGGATTTTGCCTATTCTGAGATTCTTCTCTATAGAATCTGTAATTCTAGACCAATCGCTTTGAAATTTAGAACATTTATAGTATATAGTATGTGTAATTGATCGATGCTATCAGCAATTTTTGATCTTTATTATTTATATGAGTTTTTGACTCCCCGCTTCCCGCTCCGCTTCCGGGCTGAATTTTTATATTCTCGATATCTTGGAAAATATTCTCCAGATCCAATTTTGTTTTCTAAATTCGTAATCTACATGAATGAAACTATATAATTTCATGCCAAACTCAAAATAATTGGGATCAAAAAATTTAATTATTTTTATCATGGCTCACTCTTCGTTTTGAATTCAGGATTTTGCCTATTCTGAGATTCTTCTCTATAGAATCTGTTTTTCCAGACCAATCGCTTTGAAATTTGGAACATTTATAGTATATAGTATGTCTAATCGATCGATGCTATCAACAATTTTTTATCTTCATTATTTATATGAGTTTTTGACTCCCCGCTTCCCGCTCCGCTTCCGGGCTGAATTTTTATATTCCCGATATCTTGGAAAATATCCTCCAGATCCAATTTTGTTTTCTAAAGTCGTAATCTACATGAATGAAACTATATAATTTCATGCCAAACTCAAAATAATTGGGATCAAAAAATTTAATTATTTTTATCATGGCTCACTCTTCGTTTTGAATTCAGGATTTTGCCTATTCTGAGATTCTTCTCTATAGAATCTGTAATTCTAGACCAATCGCTTTGAAATTCAGAACATTTATAGTATATAGTATGTCTAATCGATCGATGCTATCAGCAATTTTTTATCTTTATTATTTATATGAGTTTTTGACTCCCCGCTTCCCGCTCCGCTAACGGGCTGAATTTTTATATTCTCGATATCTTGGAAAATATCCTCCAGATCCAATTTTGTTTTCTAAATTCGTAATCTACATGAATGAAACTATATAATTTCATGCCAAACTCAAAATAATTGGGATCAAAAAATTTAATTATTTTTATCATGGCTCACTCTTCGTTTTGAATTCAGGATTTTGCCTATTCTGAGATTCTTCTCTATAGAATCTGTAATTCTAGACCAATCGCTTTGAAATTCAGAACATCTATAGTATATAGTATGTCTAATCGATCGATGCTATCAGCAATTTTTTATCTTTATTATTTATATGAGTTTTTGACTCCCCGCTTCCCGCTCCGCTTCCGGGCTGAATTTTTATATTCTCGATATCTTGGAAAATATCCTCCAGATCCAATTTTGTTTCCTGAATTCGTAATCTACATGACTGAAACTATATAATTTCATGCCAAACCCAAAATAATTGGGATCAAAAAATTTAATTATTTTTATCATGGCTCACTCTTCGTTTTGAATTCAGGATTTTGCCTATTCTGAGATTCTTCTCTATAGAATCTGTAATTCTAGACCAATCGCTTTGAAATTTAGAACATTCATAGAATATAGTATGTCTAATCGATCGATGCTATCAGCAATTTTTTATCTCTATTATTTATATGAGTTTTTGACTCCCCGCTTCCCGCTCCGCTTCCGGGCTGAATTTTTATATTCTCGATATCTTGGAAAATATCCTCCAGATCCAATTTTGTTTTCTAAATTCGTAATCTACATGAATGAAACTATATAATTTCATGCCAAACTCAAAATAATTGGGATCAAAAAATTTAATTATTTTTATCATGGCTCACTCTTCGTTTTGAATTCAGGATTTTGCCTATTCTGAGATTCTTCTCTATAGTATCTGTAATTCTAGACCAATCGCTTTGAAATTTAGAACATTTATAGTATATAGTATGTCTAATCGATCGATGCTAGCAGCAATTTTTTATCTTTATTATTTATATGAGTTTTTGACTCCCCGCTTCCCGCTCCGCTTCCGGGCTGAATTTTTATATTCTCGATATCTTGGAAAATATCCTCCAGATCCAATTTTGTTTTCTAAATTCGTAATCTACATGAATGAAACTATATAATTTCATGCCAAACTCAAAATAATTGGGATCAAAAAATTTAATTATTTTTATCATGGCTCACTCTTCGTTTTGAATTCAGGATTTTGCCTATTCTGAGATTCTTCTTTATAGAATCTGTAATTCTAGACCAATCGCTTTGAAATTTAGAACATTTATAGTATATAGTATGTCTAATCGATCGATGCTATCAGCAATTTTTTATCTTTATTATTTATATGAGTTTTTGACTCCCCGCTTCCCGCTCCGCTTCCGGGCTGAATTTTTATATTCTCGATATCTTGGAAAATATCCTCCAGATCCAATTTTGTTTTCTAAATTCGTAATCTACATGAATGAAACTATATAATTTCATGCCAAACTCAAAATAATTGGGATCAAAAAATTTAATTATTTTTATCATGGCTCACTCTTCGTTTTGAATTCAGGATTTTGCCTATTCTGAGATTCTTCTCTATAGAATCTGTAATTCTAGACCAATCGCTTTGAAATTTAAAACATTCATAGTATATAGTATGTCTAATCGATCGATGCTATCAGCAATTTTTTATCTCTATTATTTATATGAGTTTTTGACTCCCCGCTTCCCGCTCCGCTTCCGGGCTGAATTTTTATATTCTCGATATCTTGGAAAATATCCTCCAGATCCAATTTTGTTTTCTAAATTCGTAATCTACATGAATGAAACTATATAATTTCATGCCAAACTCAAAATAATTGGGATCAAAAAATTTAATTATTTTTATCATGGCTCACTCTTCGTTTTGAATTCAGGATTTTGCCTATTCTGAGATTCTTCTCTATAGAATCTGTAATTCTGGACCAATCGCTTTGAAATTTTGAACATTTATAGTATATAGTATGTCTAATCGATCGATGCTATCAGCAATTTTTTATCTCTATTATTTATATGAGTTTTTGACTCCCCGCTTCCCGCTCCGCTTCCGGGCTGAATTTTTATATTCTCGATATCTTGGAAAATATCCTTTAGATCCAATTTTGTTTTCTAAATTCGTAATCTACATGAATGAAACTATATAATTTCATGCCAAACTCAAAATAATTGGGATCAAAAAATTTAATTATTTTTATCATGGCTCACTCTTCGTTTTGAATTCAGGATTTTGCCTATTCTGAGATTCTTCTCTATAGAATCTGTAATTCTAGACCAATCGCTTTGAAATTTAGAACATTTATAGTATATAGTATGTCTAATCGATCGATGCTATCAGCAATTTTTTATCTCTATTATTTATATGAGTTTTTGACTCCCCGCTTCCCGCTCCGCTTCCGAGCTGAATTTTTATATTCTCGATATCTTGGAAAATATCCTCCAGATCCAATTTTGTTTTCTAAATTCGTAATCTACATGAATGAAACTATATAATTTCATGCCAAACTCAAAATAATTGGGATCAAAAAATTTAATTATTTTTATCATGGCTCACTCTTCGTTTTGAATTCAGGATTTTGCCTATTCTGAGATTCTTCTCTATAGTATCTGTAATTCTAGACCAATCGCTTTGAAATTTAGAACATTTATAGTATATAGTATGTCTAATCGATCGATGCTAGCAGCAATTTTTTATCTTTATTATTTATATGAGTTTTTGACTCCCCGCTTCCCGCTCCGCTTCCGGGCTGAATTTTTATATTCTCGATATCTTGGAAAATATCCTCCAGATCCAATTTTGTTTTCTAAATTCGTAATCTACATGAATGAAACTATATAATTTCATGCCAAACTCAAAATAATTGGGATCAAAAAATTTAATTATTTTTATCATGGCTCACTCTTCGTTTTGAATTCAGGATTTTGCCTATTCTGAGATTCTTCTCTATAGAATCTGTAATTCTAGACCAATCGCTTTGAAATTTAGAACATTTATAGTATATAGTATGTCTAATCGATCGATGCTATCAGCAATTTTTCATCTCTATTATTTATATGAGTTTTTGACTCCCCGCTTCCCGCTCCGCTTCCGGACTGGATTTTTAAATTCTCGATATCTTGGAAAATATTCTCTAGATCCAATTTTGTTTCCTAGATTCGTGATCTACATGAATGAAACTATATAATTTCATGATAAACTCAAAATAATTGGGATCAAAAAAATTTAATTTTTTTTATCATGGCTCACTCTTCGTTTTGAATTCAGGATTTTTCCTATTCTGAGATTTTTCTCTATAGAATCTGTAATTTTGGACCAATCGCTTTGAAATTTGGAACATTCATAGTAGATAGTATGCCTAACCGATCGATGCTATCAGCAATTCTTTATCTCCATTATTTGTATGAGTTTTTGACTCCCCGCTTCCGGCTCCGCTTCCGGACTGGATTTTTAAATTCTCGATATCTTGGAAAATATTCTCTAGATCCAATTTTGTTTCCTAGATTCGTGATCTACATGAATGAAACTATATAATTTCATGATAAACTCAAAATAATTGGGATCAAAAAAATTTAATTTTTTTTATCATGGCTCACTCTTCGTTTTGAATTCAGGATTTGGCCTATTCTGAGATTTTTCTCTATAGAATCTGTAATTCTGAACCAATCGCTTTGAAATTTGGAACATTTATAGTAGATAGTATGCCTAACCGATCGATGCTATTAGCAATATTTTATCTTCATTATTTGTATGAGTTTTTGACTCCCCGCTTCCGGCTCCGCTTCCGGACTGGATTTTTAAATTCTCGATATCTTGGAAAATATTCTCTAGATCCAATTTTGTTTCCTAGATTCGTGATCTACATGAATGAAACTATATAATTTCATGATAAACTCAAAATAATTGGGATCAAAAAAATTTAATTTTTTTTATCATGGCTCACTCTTCGTTTTGAATTCAGGATTTTTCCTATTCTGAGATTTTTCTCTATAGAATCTGTAATTTTGGACCAATCGCTTTGAAATTTGGAACATTCATAGTAGATAGTATGCCTAACCGATCGATGCTATCAGCAATTCTTTATCTCCATTATTTGTATGAGTTTTTGACTCCCCGCTTCCGGCTCCGCTTCCGGACTGGATTTTTAAATTCTCGATATCTTGGAAAATATTCTCTAGATCCAATTTTGTTTCCTAGATTCGTGATCTACATGAATGAAACTATATAATTTCATGATAAACTCACAATAATTGGGATCAAAAAAATTTATTTTTTTTTATCATGGCTCACTCTTCGTTTTGAATTCAGGATTTTGCCTATTCTGAGATTTTTCTCTAGAGAATCTGTAATTCTGAACCAATCGCTTTGAAATTTGGAACATTCATAGTAGATAGTATGTCTAACCGATCGATGCTATTAGCAATATTTTATCTTCATTATTTGTATGAGTTTTTGACTCCCCGCTTCCGGCTCCGCTTCCGGACTGGATTAGTAAATTCTCGATATCTTGGAAAATATTCTCTAGATCCAATTTTGTTTCCTAGATTCGTGATCTACATGAATTAAACTATATAATTTCATGATAAACTCAAAATAATTGGGATCAAAAAAATTTATTTTTTTTTATCATGGCTCACTCTTCGTTTTGAATTCAGGATTTTGCCTATTCTGAGATTTTTCTCTAGAGAATCTGTAATTCTGAACCAATCGCTTTGAAATTTGGAACATTCATAGTAGATAGTATGTCTAACCGATCGATGCTATTAGCAATATTTTATCTTCATTATTTGTATGAGTTTTTGACTCCCCGCTTCCGGCTGTGCTTCCGGACTGGATTAGTAAATTCTCGATATCTTGGAAAATATTCTCTAGATCCAATTTTGTTTCCTAGATTTGTGATCTACATGAATGAAACTATATAATTTCATGATAAACTCAAAATAATTGGGATCAAAAAAATTTATTTTTTTTTATCATGGCTCACTCTTCGTTTTGAATTCAGGATTTTGCCTATTCTGAGATTTTTCTCTATAGAATCTGTAATTCTGAACCAATCGCTTTGAAATTTGGAACATTCATAGAAGTTAGTATGTCTAACCGATCGATGCTATTAGCAATATTTTATCTTCATTATTTGTATGAGTTTTTGACACCCCGCTTCCGGCTCCGCTTCCGGACTGGATTTTTAAATTCTCGATATCTTGGAAAATATTCTCTAGATCCAATTTTGTTTCCTAGATTCGTGATCTACATGAATGAAACTATATAATTTCATGATAAACTCAAAATAATTGGGATCAAAAAATTTAATTATTTTTATCATGGCTCACTCTTCGTTTTGAATTCAGGATTTTGCCTATTCTGAGATTCTTCTCTATAGAATCTGTAATTCTAGACCAATCGCTTCGAAATTTGGGACATTCATAGTATATAGTATGTCTAATCGATCGATGCTATCAGCAATTTTTTATCTCTATTATTTATATGAGTTTTTGACTCTCCGCTTCCCGCTCCGCTTCCGGGCTGAATTATTATTTTCTTGATATCTTGGAAAATATCCTCCAGATCTAATTTTGTTTTCTAAATTCGTAATCTACATGAATAAAACTATATAATTTCATGCCAAACTCAAAATAATTGGGATCAAAAAATTTAATTTTTTTTATCATGGCTCACTCTTCGTTTTGAATTCAGGATTTTGCCTATTCTGAGATTCTTCTCTATAGAATCTGTAATTCCAGACCAATCGCTTCGAAATTTAGAACATTTATAGTATATAGTATGTCTAATCGATCGATGCTATCAGCAATTTTTTATCTCTATTATTTATATGAGTTTTTGACTCTCCGCTTCCCGCTCCGCTTCCGGGCTGAATTATTATTTTCTTGATATCTTGGAAAATATCCTCCAGATCTAATTTTGTTTTCTAAATTCGTAATCTACATGAATGAAACTATATAATTCCATGCCAAACTCAAAATAATTGGGATCAAAAAATCTAATTTTTTTTATCATGGCTCACTCTTCGTTTAGAATTCAGGATTTTGCCTATTCTGAGATTCTTCTCTATAGAATCTGTAATTCTAGACCAATCGCTTCGAAATTCGGAACATTTATAGTATATAGTATGTCTAATCGATCGATGCTATCAGCAATTTTTTATCTCTATTATTTATATGAGTTTTTGACTCTCCGCTTCCCGCTCCGCTTCCGGGCTGAATTATTATTTTCTTGATATCTTGGAAAATATCCTCCAGATCTAATTTTGTTTTCTAAATTCGTAATCTACATGAATGAAACTATATAATTCCATGCCAAACTCGAAATAATTGGGATCAAAAAATTTAATTTTTTTTATCATGGCTCACTCTTCGTTTTGAATTTAGGATTTTGCCTATTCTGAGATTCTTCTCTATAGAATCTGTAATTCTAGACCAATCGCTTCGAAATTTGACACATTCATAGTATATAGTATGTCTAATCGATCGATGCTATCAGCAATTTTTTATCTCTATTATTTATATGAGTTTTTGACTCTCCGCTTCCCGCTCCGCTTCCGGGCTGAATTATTATTTTCTTGATATCTTGGAAATATCCTCCAGATCTAATTTTGTTTTCTAAATTCGTAATCTACATGAATGAAACTATATAATTCCATGCCAAACTCAAAATAATTGGGATCAAAAAATCTAATTTTTTTTATCATGGCTCACTCTTCGTTTTGAATTCAGGATTTTGCCTATTCTGAGATTCTTCTCTATAGAATCTGTAATTCTAGACCAATCGCTTCAAAATTTGGAACATTTATAGTATATAGTATGTCTAATCGATCGATGCTATCAGCAATTTTTTATCTCTATTATTTATATGAGTTTTTGACTCTCCGCTTCCCGCTCCGCTTCCGGGCTGAATTATTATTTTCTTGATATCTTGGAAAATATCCTCCAGATCTAATTTTGTTTTCTAAATTCGTAATCTACATGGATGAAACTATATAATTCCATGCCAAACTCGGAATAATTGGGATCAAAAAATTTAATTTTTTTTATCATGGCTCACTCTTCGTTTTGAATTTAGGATTTTGCCTATTCTGAGATTCTTCTCTATAGAATCTGTAATTCTAGACCAATCGCTTCGAAATTTGGAACATTTATAGTATATAGTATGTCTAATCGATCGATGCTATCAGCAATTTTTTATCTCTATTATTTATATGAGTTTTTGACTCTCCGCTTCCCGCTCCGCTTCCGGGCTGAATTATTATTTTCTTGATATCTTGGAAAATATCCTCCAGATCTAATTTTGTTTTCTAAATTCGTAATCTACATGAATAAAACTATATAATTCCATGCCAAACTCGAAATAATTGGGATCAAAAAATCTAATTTTTTTTATCATGGCTCACTCTTCGTTTTGAATTCAGGATTTTGCCTATTCTGAGATTCTTCTCTATAGAATCTGTAATTCTAGACCAATCGCTTCGAAATTTGGAACATTTATAGTATATAGTATGTCTAATCGATCGATGCTATCAGCAATTTTTTATCTCTATTATTTATATGAGTTTTTGACTCTCCGCTTCCCGCTCCGCTTCCGGGCTGAATTATTATTTTCTTGATATCTTGGAAAATATCCTCCAGATCTAATTTTGTTTTCTGAATTCGTAATCTACATGAATGAAACTATATAATTTCATGCCAAACTCAAAATAATTGGTATCAAAAAATCTAATTTTTTTTATCATGGCTCACTCTTCGTTTTGAATTCAGGATTTTGCCTATTCTGAGATTCTTCTCTATAGAATCTGTAATTCTAGACCAATCGCTTCGCAATTTGGAACATTCATAGTATATAGTATGTCTAATCGATCGATGCTATCAACAATTTTTTATCTCTATTATTTATATGAGTTTTTGACTCTCCGCTTCCCGCTCCGCTTCCGGGCTGAATTATTATTTTCTTGATATCTTGGAAAATATCCTCCAGATCTAATTTTGTTTTCTAAATTCGTAATCTACATGAATGAAACTATATAATTCCATGCCAAACTCAAAATAATTGGGATCAAAAAATCTAATTTTTTTTATCATGGCTCACTCTTCGTTTTGAATTCAGGATTTTGCCTATTCTGAGATTCTTCTCTATAGAATCTGTGATTCTAGACCAATCGCTTCGAAATTTGGAACATTTATAGTATATAGTATGTCTAATCGATCGATGCTATCAGCAATTTTTTATCTCTATTATTTAAATGAGTTTTTGACTCTCCGCTTCCCGCTCCGCTTCCGGGCTGAATTATTATTTTCTTGATATCTTGGAAAATATCCTCCAGATCTAATTTTGTTTTCTAAATTCGTAATCTACATGAATGAAACTATATAATTCCATGCCAAACTCAAAATAATTGGGATCAAAAAATTTAATTTTTTTTATCATGGCTCACTCTTCGTTTTGAATTCAGGATTTTGCCTATTCTGAGATTCTTCTCTATAGAATCTGTAATTCTAGACCAATCGCTCCGAAATTTGGAACATTTATAGTATATAGTATGTCTAATCGATCGATGCTATCAGCAATTTTTTATCTCTATTATTTATATGAGTTTTTGACTCTCCGCTTCCCGCTCCGCTTCCGGGCTGAATTATTATTCTCTTGATATCTTGGAAAATATCCTCCAGATCTAATTTTGTTTTCTAAATTCGTAATCTACATGAATGAAACTATATAATTCCATGCCAAACTCGAAATAATTGGGATCAAAAAATCTAATTTTTTTTATCATGGCTCACTCTTCGTTTTGAATTCAGGATTTTGCCTATTCTGAGATTCTTCTCTATAGAATCTGTAATTCTAGACCAATCGCTTCGAAATTTGGAACATTTATAGTATATAGTATGTCTAATCGATCGATGCTATCAGCAATTTTTTATCTCTATTATTTATATGAGTTTTTGACTCTCCGCTTCCCGCTCCGCTTCCGGGCTGAATTATTATTCTCTTGATATCTTGGAAAATATCCTCCAGATCTAATTTTGTTTCCTAAATTCGTAATCTACATGAATGAAACTATATAATTCCATGCCAAACTCAAAATAATTGGGATCAAAAAATTTAATTTTTTTTATCATGGCTCACTCTTCGTTTTGAATTCAGGATTTTGCCTATTCTGAGATTCTTCTCTATAGAATCTGTAATTCTAGACCAATCGCTTCGAAATTTGGAACATTTATAGTATATAGTATGTCTAATCGATCGATGCTATCAGCAATTTTTTATTTCTATTATTTATATGAGTTTTTGACTCTCCGCTTCCCGCTCCGCTTCCGGGCTGAATTATTATTTTCTTGATATCTTGGAAAATATCCTGCAGATCTAATTTTGTTTTCTAAATTCGTAATCTACATGAATGAAACTATATAATTCCATGCCAAACTCGAAATAATTGGGATCAAAAAATCTAATTTTTTTTATCATGGCTCACTCTTCGTTTTGAATTCAGGATTTTGCCTATTCTGAGATTCTTCTCTATAGAATCTGTAATTCTAGACCAATCGCTTCAAAATTTGGAACATTCATAGTATATAGTATGTCTAATCGATCGATGCTATCAGCAATTTTTTATCTCTATTATTTATATGAGTTTTTGACTCTCCGCTTCCCGCTCCGCTTCCGGGCTGAATTATTATTTTCTTGATATCTTGGAAAATATCCTCCAGATCTAATTTTGTTTTCTAAATTCGTAATCTACATGAATGAAACTATATAATTCCATGCCAAACTCAGAATAATTGGGATCAAAAAATCTAATTTTTTTTATCATGGCTCACTCTTCGTTTTGAATTCAGGATTTTGCCTATTCTGAGATTCTTCTCTATAGAATCTGTAATTCTAGACCAATCGCTTCGAAATTTGGAACATTTATAGTATATAGTATGTCTAATCGATCGATGCTATCAGCAATTTTTTATCTCTATTATTTATATGAGTTTTTGACTCTCCGCTTCCCGCTCCGCTTCCGGGCTGAATTATTATTTTCTTGATATCTTGGAAAATATCCTCCAGATCTAATTTTGTTTTCTAAATTCGTAATCTACATGAATGAAACTATATAATTCCATGCCAAACTCGAAATAATTGGGATCAAAAAATCTAATTTTTTTTATCATGGCTCACTCTTCGTTTTGAATTCAGGATTTTGCCTATTCTGAGATTCTTCTCTATAGAATCTGTAATTCTAGACCAATCGCTTCGAAATTTGGAACATTTATAGTATATAGTATGTCTAATCGATCGATGCTATCAGCAATTTTTTATCTCTATTATTTATATGAGTTTTTGACTCTCCGCTTCCCGCTCCGCTTCCGGGCTGAATTATTATTTTCTTGATATCTTGGAAAATATCCTCCAGATCTAATTTTGTTTTCTAAATTCGTAATCTACATGAATGAAACTATATAATTCCATGCCAAACTCAAAATAATTGGGATCAAAAAATCTAATTTTTTTTATCATGGCTCACTCTTCGTTTAGAATTCAGGATTTTGCCTATTCTGAGATTCTTCTCTATAGAATCTGTAATTCTAGACCAATCGCTTCAAAATTTGGAACATTTATAGTATATAGTATGTCCAATCGATCGATGCTATCAGCAATTTTTTATCTCTATTATTTATATGAGTTTTTGACTCTCCGCTTCCCGCTCCGCTTCCGGGCTGAATTATTATTTTCTTGATATCTTGGAAAATATCCTCCAGATCTAATTTTGTTTTCTAAATTCGTAATCTACATGAATGAAACTATATAATTCCATGCCAAACTCAAAATAATTGGGATCAAAAAATCTAATTTTTTTTATCATGGCTCACTCTTCGTTTTGAATTCAGGATTTTGCCTATTCTGAGATTCTTCTCTATAGAATCTGTAATTCTAGACCAATCGCTTCGAAATTTGGAACATCTATAGTATATAGTATGTCTAATCGATCGATGCTATCAGCAATTTTTTATCTCTATTATTTATATGAGTTTTTGACTCTCCGCTTCCCGCTCCGCTTCCGGGCTGAATTATTATTTTCTTGATATCTTGGAAAATATCTTCCAGATCTAATTTTGTTTTCTAAATTCGTAATCTACATGAATGAAACTATATAATTCCATGCCAAACTTGAAATAATTGGGATCAAAAAATCTAATTTTTTTTATCATGGCTCACTCTTCGTTTTGAATTCAGGATTTTGCCTATTCTGAGATTCTTCTCTATAGAATCTGTAATTCTAGACCAATCGCTTCGAAATTTGGAACGTTTATAGTATATAGTATGTCTAATCGATCGATGCTATCAGCAATTTTTTATCTCTATTATTTATATGAGTTTTTGACTCTCCGCTTCCCGCTCTGCTTCCGGGCCGAATTATTATTTTCTTGATATCTTGGAAAATATCCTCCAGATCTAATTTTCTTTTCTAAATTCGTAATCTACATGAATGAAACTATATAATTCCATGCCATACTTAAAATAATTGGGATCAAAAAATTTAATTTTTTTTATCATGGCTCACTCTTCGTTTTGAGTTTAGGATTTTGCCTATTCTGAGATTCTTCTCTATAGAATCTGTAATTCTAGACCAATCGCTTCGAAATTTGGAACATTTATAGTATATAGTATGTCTAATCGATCGATGCTATCAGCAATTTTTTATCTCTATTATTTATATGAGTTTTTGATTCTCCGCTTCCCGCTCCGCTTCCGGGCTGAATTATTATTTTCTTGATATCTTGGAAAATATCCTCCAGATCTAATTTTGTTTTCTAAATTCGTAATCTACATGAATGAAACTATATAATTCCATGCCAAACTCAAAATAATTGGGATCAAAAAATTTAATTTTTTTTATCATGGCTCACTCTTCGTTTTGAATTCAGGATTTTGCCTATTCTGAGATTCTTCTCTATAGAATCTGTAATTCTAGACCAATCGCTTCGAAATTTGGAACATTTATAGTATATAGTATGTCTAATCGATCGATGCTATCAGCAATTTTTTATCTCTATTATTTATATGAGTTTTTGACTCTCCGCTTCCCGCTCCGCTTCCGGGCTGAATTATTATTTTCTTGATATCTTGGAAAATATCCTCCAGATCTAATTTTGTTTTCTAAATTCGTAATCTACATGAATGAAACTATATAATTCCATGCCAAACTCGAAATAATTGGGATCAAAAAATCTAATTTTTTTTATCATAGCTCACTCTTCGTTTTGAATTCAGGATTTTGCCTATTCTGAGATTCTTCTCTATAGAATCTGTAATTCTAGACCAATCGCTTCGAAATTTGGAACATTTATAGTATATAGTATGTCTAATCGATCGATGCTATCAGCAATTTTTTATCTCTATTATTTATATGAGTTTTTGACTCTCCGCTTCCCGCTCCGCTTCCGGGCTGAATTATTATCTTCTTGATATCTTGGAAAATATCCTCCAGATCTAATTTTGTTTTCTAAATTCGTAATCTACATGAATGAAACTATATAATTCCATGCCAAACTCAAAATAATTGGGATCAAAAAATTTAATTTTTTTTATCATGGCTCACTCTTCGTTTTGAATTCAGGATTTTGCCTATTCTGAGATTCTTCTCTATAGAATCTGTAATTCTAGACCAATCGCTTCGAAATTTGGAACATTTTCAGTATATAGTATGTCTAATCGATCGATGCTATCAGCAATTTTTTATCTCTATTATTTATATGAGTTTTTGACTCTCCGCTTCCCGCTCCGCTTCCGGGCTGAATTATTATTTTCTTGATATCTTGGAAAATATCCTCCAGATCTAATTTTGTTTTCTAAATTCGTAATCTACATGAATGAAACTATATAATTCCATGCCAAACTCAAAATAATTGGGATCAAAAAACTTAATTTTTTTTATCATGGCTCACTCTTCGTTTTGAATTTAGGATTTTGCCTATTCTGAGATTCTTCTCTATAGAATCTGTAATTCTAAACCAATCGCTTCAAAATTTGGAACATTCATAGTATATAGTATGTCTAATCGATCGATGCTATCAGCAATTTTTTATCTCTATTATTTATATGAGTTTTTGACTCTCCGCTTCCCGCTCCGCTTCCGGGCTGAATTATTATTTTCTTGATATCTTGGAAAATATCCTCCAGATCTAATTTTGTTTTCTAAATTCGTAATCTACATGAATGAAACTATATAATTTCATGCCAAACTCAAAATAATTGGGATCAAAAAATTTAATTTTTTTTATCATGGCTCACTCTTCGTTTTGAATTCAGGATTTTGCCTATTCTGAGATTCTTCTCTATAGAATCTGTAATTCCAGACCAATCGCTTCGAAATTTGGAACATTTATAGTATATAGTATGTCTAATCGATCGATGCTATCAGCAATTTTTTATCTCTATTATTTATATGAGTTTTTGACTCTCCACTTCCCGCTCCGCTTCCGGGCTGAATTATTATTTTCTTGATATCTTGGAAAATATCCTCCAGATCTAATTTTGTTTTCTAAATTCGTAATCTACATGGATGAAACTATATAATTCCATGCCAAACTCGAAATAATTGGGATCAAAAAATTTAATTTTTTTTATCATGGCTCACTCTTCGTTTTGAATTTAGGATTTTGCCTATTCTGAGATTCTTCTCTATAGAATCTGTAATTCTAGACCAATCGCTTCGAAATTTGGAACATTTATAGTATATAGTATGTCCAATCGATCGATGCTATCAGCAATTTTTTATCTCTATTATTTATATGAGTTTTTGACTCTCCGCTTCCCGCTCCGCTTCCGGGCTGAATTATTATTTTCTTGATATCTTGGAAATATCCTCCAGATCTAATTTTGTTTTCTAAATTCGTAATCTACATGAATGAAACTATATAATTCCATGCCAAACTCAAAATAATTGGGATCAAAAAATCTAATTTTTTTTATCATGGCTCACTCTTCGTTTTGAATTCAGGATTTTGCCTATTCTGAGATTCTTCTCTATAGAATCTGTAATTCTAGACCAATCGCTTCGAAATTTGGAACATTTATAGTATATAGTATGTCTAATCGGTCGATGCTATCAGCAATTTTTTATCTCTATTATTTATATGAGTTTTTGACTCTCCGCTTCCCGCTCCGCTTCCGGGCTGAATTATTATTTTCTTGATATCTTGGAAAATATCCTCCAGATCTAATTTTGTTTTCTAAATTCGTGATCTACATGGATGAAACTATATAATTCCATGCCAAACTCGAAATAATTGGGATCAAAAAATTTAATTTTTTTTATCATGGCTCACTCTTCGTTTTGAATTTAGGATTTTGCCTATTCTGAGATTCTTCTCTATAGAATCTGTAATTCTAGACCAATCGCTTCGAAATTTGGAACATTTATAGTATATAGTATGTCTAATCGATCGATGCTATCAGCAATTTTTTATCTCTATTATTTATATGAGTTTTTGACTCTCCGCTTCCCGCTCCGCTTCCGGGCTGAATTATTATTTTCTTGATATCTTGGAAAATATCCTCCAGATCTAATTTTGTTTTCTAAATTCGTAATCTACATGAATGAAACTATATAATTCCATGCCAAACTCAAAATAATTGGGATCAAAAAATCTAATTTTTTTTATCATGGCTCACTCTTCGTTTTGAATTCAGGATTTTGCCTATTCTGAGATTCTTCTCTATAGAATCTGTAATTCTAGACCAATCGCTTCGAAATTTGGAACATTTATAGTATATAGTATGTCTAATCGATCGATGCTTTCAGCAATTTTTTATCTTTATTATTTATATGAGTTTTTGACTCTCCGCTTCCCGCTCCGCTTCCGGGCTGAATTATTATTTTCTTGATATCTTGGAAAATATCCTCCAGATCTAATTTTGTTTTCTAAATTCGTAATCTACATAAATGAAACTATATAATTTCATGCCAAACTCAAAATAATTGGGATCAAAAAATTTATTTTTTTTTATCATGGCTCACTCTTCGTTTTGAATTCAGGATTTTGCCTATTCTGAGATTCTTCTCTATAGAATCTGTAATTCTAGACCAATCGCTTCAAAATTTGGAACATTTATAGTATATAGTATGTCTAATCGATCGATGCTATCAGCAATTTTTTATCTCTATTATTTATATGAGTTTTTGACTCTCCGCTTCCCGCTCCGCTTCCGGGCTGAATTATTATTTTTTCGATATCTTGGAAAATATCCTCCAGATCTAATTTTGTTTTCTAAATTCGTAATCTACATGAATGAAACTATATAATTCCATGCCAAACTCAAAATAATTGGGATCAAAAAATCTAATTTTTTTTATCATGGCTCACTCTTCGTTTTGAATTCAGGATTTTGCCTATTCTGAGATTCTTCTCTATAGAATCTGTAATTCTAGACCAATCGCTTCGAAATTTGGAACATTCATAGTATATAGTATGTCTAATCGATCGATGCTATCAGCAATTTTTTATCTCTATTATTTATATAAGTTTTTGACTCTCCGCTTCCCGCTCCGCTTCCGGGCTGAATTATTATTTTCTTGATATCTTGGAAAATATCCTCCAGATCTAATTTTGTTTTCTAAATTCGTAATCTACATGGATGAAACTATATAAGTCCATGCCAAACTCGAAATAATTGGGATCAAAAAATTTATTTTTTTTTATCATGGCTCACTCTTCGTTTTGAATTTAGGATTTTGCCTATTCTGAGATTCTTCTCTATAGAATCTGTAATTCTAGACCAATCGCTTCGAAATTTGGAACATTTATAGTATATAGTATGTCTAATCGATCGATGCTATCAGCAATTTTTTATCTCTATTATTTATATGAGTTTTTGACTCTCCGCTTCCCGCTCCGCTTCCGGGCTGAATTATTATTTTTTCGATATCTTGGAAAATATCCTCCAGATCTAATTTTGTTTTCTAAATTCGTAATCTACATGAATGAAACTATATAATTCCATGCCAAACTCAAAATAATTGGGATCAAAAAATCTAATTTTTTTTATCATGGCTCACTCTTCGTTTTGAATTCAGGATTTTGCCTATTCTGAGATTCTTCTCTATAGAATCTGTAATTCTAGACCAATCGCTTCGAAATTTGGAACATTTATAGTATATAGTATGTCTAATCGATCGATGCTATCAGCAATTTTTTATCTCTATTATTTATATGAGTTTTTGACTCTCCGCTTCCCGCTCCGCTTCCGGGCTGAATTATTATTTTCTTGATATCTTGGAAAATATCCTCCAGATCTAATTTTGTTTTCTAAATTCGTAATCTACATGGATGAAACTATATAATTCCATGCCAAACTCGAAATAATTGGGATCAAAAAATTTAATTTTTTTTATCATGGCTCACTCTTCGTTTTGAATTTAGGATTTTGCCTATTCTGAGATTCTTCTCTATAGAATCTGTAATTCTAGACCAATCGCTTCGAAATTTGGAACATTTATAGTATATAGTATGTCTAATCGATCGATGCTATCAGCAATTTTTTATCTCTATTATTTATATGAGTTTTTGACTCTCCGCTTCCCGCTCCGCTTCCGGGCTGAATTATTATTTTCTTGATATCTTGGAAAATATCCTCCAGATCTAATTTTGTTTTCTAAATTCGTAATCTACATGAATGAAACTATATAATTCCATGCCAAACTCAAAATAATTGGGATCAAAAAATCTAATTTTTTTTATCATGGCTCACTCTTCGTTTTGAATTCAGGATTTTGCCTATTCTGAGATTCTTCTCTATAGAATCTGTAATTCTAGACCAATCGCTTCGAAATTTGGAACATTTATAGTATATAGTATGTCTAATCGATCGATGCTATCAGCAATTTCTTATCTCTATTATTTATATGAGTTTTTGACTCTCCGCTTCCGGGCTGAATTATTATTTTCTTGATATCTTGGAAAATATCCTCCAGATCTAATTTTGTTTTCTAAATTCGTAATCTACATGAATGAAACTATATAATTCCATGCCAAACTCAAAATAATTGGGATCAAAAAATTTAATTTTTTTTATCATGGCTCACTCTTCGTTTTGAATTCAGGATTTTGCCTATTCTGAGATTCTTCTCTATAGAATCTGTAATTCTAGACCAATCGCTTCGAAATTTGGAACATTTATAGTATATAGTATGTCTAATCGATCGATGCTATAAGCAATTCTTTATCTCTATTATTTATATGAGTTTTTGACTCTCCGCTTCCCGCTCTGCTTCCGGGCCGAATTATTATTTTCTTGATATCTTGGAAAATATCCTCCAGATCTAATTTTCTTTTCTAAATTCGTAATCTACATGAATAAAACTATATAATTTCATGCCAAACTCAAAATAATTGGGATCAAAAAATTTAATTTTTTTTATCATGGCTCACTCTTCGTTTTGAGTTTAGGATTTTGCCTATTCTGAGATTCTTCTCTATAGAATCTGTAATTCTAGACCAATCGCTTCGAAATTTGGAACATTTATAGTATATAGTATGTCTAATCGATCGTTGATATCAGCAATTTTTTATCTCTATTATTTATATGAGTTTTTGACTCTCCGCTTCCCGCTCCGCTTCCGGGCTGAATTATTATTTTCTTGATATTTTGGAAAATATCCTCCAGATCTAATTTTGTTTTCTAAATTCGTAATCTACATGAATGAAACTATATAATTCTATGCCAAACTCGAAATAATTGGGATCAAAAAATCTAATTTTTTTTATCATGGCTCACTCTTCGTTTTGAATTCAGGATTTTGCCTATTCTGAGATTCTTCTCTATAGAATCTGTAATTCTAGACCAATCGCTTCGAAATTTGGAACATTCATAGTATATAGTATGTCTAATCGATCGATGCTATCAGCAATTTTTTATCTCTATTATTTATATGAGTTTTTGACTCTCCGCTTCCCGCTCCGCTTCCGGGCTGAATTATTATTTTCTTGATATCTTGGAAAATATCCTCCAGATCTAATTTTGTTTTCTAAATTCGTAATCTACATGAATGAAACTATATAATTCCATGCCAAACTCGAAATAATTGGGATCAAAAAATCTAATTTTTTTTATCATGGCTCACTCTTCGTTTTGAATTCAGGATTTTGCCTATTCTGAGATTCTTCTCTATAGAATCTGTAATTCTGGACCAATCGCTTCGAAATTTGGAACATTTATAGTATATAGTATGTCTAATAGATCGATGCTATCAGCAATTTTTTATCTCTATCATTTATATGAGTTTTTGACTCTCCGCTTCCCGCTCCGCTTCCGGGCTGAATTATTATTTTCTTGATATCTTGGAAAATATCCTCCAGATCTAATTTTGTTTTCTAAATTCGTAATCTACATGAATGAAACTATATAATTCCATGCCAAACTCAAAATAATTGGGATCAAAAAATCAAATTTTTTTTATCATGGCTCACTCTTCGTTTTGAATTCAGGATTTTGCCTATTCTGAGATTCTTCTCTATAGAATCTGTAATTCTAGACCAATCGCTTCGAAATTTGGAACATTCATAGTATATAGTATGTCTAATCGATCGATGCTATCAGCAATTTTTTATCTCTATTATTTATATGAGTTTTTGACTCTCCGCTTCCCGCTCCGCTTCCGGGCTGAATTATTATTTTCTTGATATCTTGGAAAATATCCTCCAGATCTAGTTTTGTTTTCTAAATTCGTAATCTACATGAATGAAACTATATAATTCCATGCCAAACTCGAAATAATTGGGATCAAAAAATTTAATTTTTTTTATCATGGCTCACTCTTCGTTTTGAATTCAGGATTTTGCCTATTCTGAGATTCTTCTCTATAGAATCTGTAATTCTAGACCAATCGCTTCGAAATTTGGAACATTTATAGTATATAGTATGTCTAATCGATCGATGGTATCAGCAATTTTTTATCTCTATTATTCATATGAGTTTTTGACTCTCCGCTTCCCGCTCCGCTTCCGGGCTGAATTATTATTTTCTTGATATCTTGGAAAATATCCTCCAGATCTAATTTTGTTTTCTAAATTCGTAATCTACATGAATGAAACTATATAATTCCATGCCAAACTCAAAATAATTGGGATCAAAAAATCTAATTTTTTTTATCATGGCTCACTCTTAGTTTTGAATTCAGGATTTTGCCTATTCTGAGATTCTTCTCTATAGAATCTGTAATTCTAAACCAATCGCTTCGAAATTTGGAACATTTATAGTATATAGTATGTCTAATCGATCGATGCTATCAGCAATTTTTTATCTCTATTATTTATATGAGTTTTTGACTCTCCGCTTCCCGCTCCGCTTCCGGGCTGAATTATTATTTTCTTGATATCTTGGAAAATATCCTCCAGATCTAATTTTGTTTTCTAAATTCGTAATCTACATGAATGAAACTATATAATTTCATGCCAAACTCAAAATAATTGGGATCAAAAAATCAAATTTTTTTTATCATGGCTCACTCTTCGTTTTGAATTCAGGATTTTGCCTATTCTGAGATTCTTCTCTATAGAATCTGTAATTCTAGACCAATCGCTTCGAAATTTGGAACATTCATAGTATATAGTATGTCTAATCGATCGATGCTATCAGCAATTTCTTATCTCTATTATTTATATGAGTTTTTGACTCTCCGCTTCCCGCTTTGCTTCCGGGCTGAATTATTATTTTCTTGATATCTTGGAAAATATCCTCCAGATCTAATTTTGTTTTCTAAATTCGTAATCTACATGAATGAAACTATATAATTCCATGCCAAACTCAAAATAATTGGGATCAAAAAATTTAATTTTTTTTATCATGGCTCACTCTTCGTTTTGAATTCAGGATTTTGCCTATTCTGAGATTCTTCTCTATAGAATCTGTAATTCTAGAATAATCGCTTCGAAATTTGGAACATTTATAGTATATAGTATGTCTAATCGATCGATGCTATCAGCAATTTTTTATCTCTATTATTTATATGAGTTTTTGACTCTCCTCTTCCCGCTCCGCTTCCGGGCTGAATTATTATTTTCTTGATATCTTGGAAAATATCCTCCAGATCTAATTTTGTTTTCTAAATTCGTAATCTACATGGATGAAACTATATAATTCCATGCCAAACTCGAAATAATTGGGATCAAAAAATTTAATTTTTTTTATCATGGCTCACTCTTCGTTTTGAATTTAGGATTTTGCCTATTCTGAGATTCTTCTCTATAGAATCTGTAATTCTAGACCAATCGCTTCGAAATTTGAAACGTTCATAGTATATAGTATGTCTAATCGATCGATGCTATCAGCAATTTTTTATCTCTATTATTTATATGAGTTTTTGACTCTCCGCTTCCCGCTCCGCTTCCGGGCTGAATTATTATTTTCTTGATATCTTGGAAAATATCCTCCAGATCTAATTTTGTTTTCTAAATTCGTAATCTACATGAATGAAACTATATAATTCCATGCCAAACTCGAAATAATTGGGATCAAAAAATCTAATTTTTTTTATCATGGCTCACTCTTCGTTTTGAATTCAGGATTTTGCCTATTCTGAGATTCTTCTCTATAGAATCTGTAATTCTAGACCAATCGCTTCGAAATTTGGAACATTTATAGTATATAGTATGTCTAATCGATCGATGCTATCAGCAATTTTTTATCTCTATTATTTATATGAGTTTTTGACTCTCCGCTTCCCGCTCCGCTTCCGGGCTGAATTATTATTTTCTTGATATCTTGGAAAATATCCTCCAGATCTAATTTTGTTTTCTAAATTCGTAATCTACATGAATGAAACTATATAATTCCATGCCAAACTCGAAATAATTGGGATCAAAAAATCTAATTTTTTTTATCATGGCTCACTCTTCGTTTTGAATTCAGGATTTTGCCTATTCTGAGATTCTTCTCTATAGAATCTGTAATTCTAGACCAATCGCTTCGAAATTTGGAACATTTATAGTATATAGTATGTCTAATCGATCGATGCTATCAGCAATTCTTTATCTCTATTATTTATATGAGTTTTTGACTCTCCGCTTCCCGCTCCGCTTCCGGGCTGAATTATTATTTTCTTGATATCTTGGAAAATATCCTCCAGATCTAATTTTGTTTTCTAAATTCGTAATCTACATGAATGAAACTATATAATTCCATGCCAAACTCAGAATAATTGGGATCAAAAAATCTAATTTTTTTTATCATGGCTCACTCTTCGTTTTGAATTCAGGATTTTGCCTATTCTGAGATTCTTCTCTATAGGATCTGTAATTCTAGACCAATCGCTTCGAAATTTGGAACATTTATAGTATATAGTATGTCTAATCGATCGATGCTATCAGCAATTTTTTATCTCTATTATTTATATGAGTTTTTGACTCTCCGCTTCCCGCTCCGCTTCCGGGCTGAATTATTATTTTCTTGATATCTTGGAAAATATCCTCCAGATCTAATTTTGTTTTCTAAATTCGTAATCTACATGAATGAAACTATATAATTCCATGCCAAACTCAAAATAATTGGGATCAAAAAATCTAATTTTTTTTATCATGGCTCACTCTTCGTTTTGAATTCAGGATTTTGCCTATTCTGAGATTCTTCTCTATAGAATCTGTAATTCTAGACCAATCGCTTCGAAATTTGGAACATTTATAGTATATAGTATGTCTAATCGCTCGATGCTATCAGCAATTTTTTATCTCTATTATTTATATGAGTTTTTGACTCTCCGCTTCCCGCTCCGCTTCCGGGCTGAATTATTATTTTCTTGATATCTTGGAAAATATCCTCCAGATCTAATTTTGTTTTCTAAATTCGTAATCTACATGAATGAAACTATATGATTCCATGCCAAACTCAAAATAATTGGGATCAAAAAATCTAATTTTTTTTATCATGGCTCACTCTTCGTTTAGAATTCAGGATTTTGCCTATTCTGAGATTCTTCTCTATAGAATCTGTAATTCTAGACCAATCGCTTCGAAATTTGGAACATTTATAGTATATAGTATGTCTAATCGATCGATGCTATCAGCAATTTTTTATCTCTATTATTTATATGAGTTTTTGACTCTCCGCTTCCCGCTCCGCTTCCGGGCTGAATTATTATTTTCTTGATATCTTGGAAAATATCTTCCAGATCTAATTTTGTTTTCTAAATTCGTAATCTACATGAATCAAACTATATAATTCCATGCCAAACTCGAAATAATTGGGATCAAAAAATCTAATTTTTTTTATCATGGCTCACTCTTCGTTTTGAATTCAGGATTTTGCCTATTCTGAGATTCTTCTCTATAGAATCTGTAATTCTAGACCAATCGCTTCGAAATTTGGAACATTTATAGTATATAGTATGTCTAATCGATCGATGCTATCAGCAATTTTTTATCTCTATTATTTATATGAGTTTTTGACTCTCCGCTTCCCGCTCTGCTTCCGGGCCGAATTATTATTTTCTTGATATCTTGGAAAATATCCTCCAGATCTAATTTTCTTTTCTAAATTCGTAATCTACATGAATGAAACTATATAATTCCATGCCATACTCTAAATAATTGGGATCAAAAAATTTAATTTTTTTTATCATGGCTCACTCTTCGTTTTGAGTTTAGGATTTTGCCTATTCTGAGATTCTTCTCTATAGAATCTGTAATTCTAGACCAATCGCTTCGAAATTTGGAACATTTATAGTATATAGTATGTCTAATCGATCGATGCTATCAGCAATTTTTTATCTCTATTATTTATATGAGTTTTTGACTCTCCGCTTCCCGCTCCGCTTCCGGGCTGAATTATTATTTTCTTGATATCTTGGAAAATATCCTCCAGATCTAATTTTGTTTTCTAAATTCGTAATCTACATGAATGAAACTATATAATTCCATGCCAAACTCAAAATAATTGGGATCAAAAAATTTAATTTTTTTTATCATGGCTCACTCTTCGTTTTGAATTCAGGATTTTGCCTATTCTGAGATTCTTCTCTATAGAATCTGTAATTCTAGACCAATCGCTTCGAAATTTGGAACATTTATAGTATATAGTATGTCTAATCGATCGATGCTATCAGCAATTTTTTATCTCTATTATTTATATGAGTTTTTGACTCTCCGCTTCCCGCTCCGCTTCCGGGCTGAATTATTATTTTCTTGATATCTTGGAAAATATCCTCCAGATCTAATTTTGTTTTCCAAATTCGTAATCTACATGAATGAAACTATATAATTTCATGCCAAACTCAAAATAATTGGGATCAAAAAATTTAATTTTTTTTATCATGGCTCACTCTTCGTTTTGAGTTTAGGATTTTGCCTATTCTGAGATTCTTCTCTATAGAATCTGTAATTCTAGACCAATCGCTTCGGAATTTGAAACATTCATAGTATATAGTATGTCTAATCGATCGATGATATCAGCAATTTTTTATCTCTATTATTTATATGAGTTTTTGACTCTCCGCTTCCCGCTTCGTTTCGGGGCTGAATTATTATTTTCTTGATATCTTGGAAAATATCCTCCAGATCTAATTTTGTTTTCTAAATTCGTAATCTACATGAATGAAACTATATAATTCCATGCCAAACTCGAAATAATTGGGATCAAAAAATCTAATTTTTTTTATCATGGCTCACTCTTCGTTTTGAATTCAGGATTTTGCCTATTCTGAGATTCTTCTCTATAGAATCTGTAATTCTAGACCAATCGCTTCGAAATTTGGAACATTCATAGTATAGAGTATGTCTAATCGATCGATGCTATCAGCAATTTTTTATCTCTATTATTTATATGAGTTTTTGACTCTCCGCTTCCCGCTCCGCTTCCGGGCTGAATTATTATTTTTTTGATATCTTGGAAAATATCCTCCAGATCTAATTTTGTTTTCTAAATTCGTAATCTACATGAATGAAACTATATAATTCCATGCCAAACTCAAAATAATTGGGATCAAAAAATTTAATTTTTTTTATCATGGCTCACTCTTCGTTTTGAATTCAGGATTTTGCCTATTCTGAGATTCTTCTCTATAGAATCTGTAATTCTAGACCAATCGCTTCGAAATTTGGAACATTCATAGTATATAGTATGTCTAATCGATCGACGCTATCAGCAATTTTTTATCTCTATTATTTATATGAGTTTTTGACTCTCCTCTTCCCGCTCCGCTTCCGGGCTGAATTATTATTTTCTTGATATCTTGGAAAATATCCTCCAGATCTAATTTTGTTTTCTAAATTCGTAATCTACATGAATGAAACTATATAATTCCATGCCAAACTCGAAATAATTGGGATCAAAAAATCTAATTTTTTTTATCATGGCTCACTCTTCGTTTTGAATTCAGGATTTTGCCTATTCTGAGATTCTTCTCTATAGAATCTGTAATTCTAGACCAATCGCTTCGAAATTTGGAACATCTATAGTATATAGTATGTCTAATCGATCGATGCTATCAGCAATTTTTCATCTCTATTATTTATATGAGTTTTTGACTCTCCGCTTCCCGCTCCGCTTCCGGGCTGAATTATTATTTTCTTGATATCTTGGAAAATATCCTCCAGATCTAATTTTGTTTTCTAAATTCGTAATCTACATGAATGAAACTATATAATTCCATGCCAAACTCAAAATAATTGGGATCAAAAAATTTAATTTTTTTTATCATGGCTCACTCTTCGTTTTGAATTCAGGATTTTGCCTATTCTGAGATTCTTCTCTATAGAATCTGTATTTCTAGACCAATCGCTTCGAAATTTGGAACATTTATAGTATATAGTATGTCTAATCGATCGATGCTATCAGCAATTTTTTATCTCTATTATTTATATGAGTTTTTGACTCTCCGCTTCCCGCTCCGCTTCCGGGCTGAATTATTATTTTCTTGATATCTTGGAAAATATCCTCCAGATCTAATTTTGTTTTCTAAATTCGTAATCTACATGAATGAAACTATATAATTCCATGCCAAACTCGAAATAATTGGGATCAAAAAATCTAATTTTTTTTATCATGGCTCACTCTTCGTTTTGAATTCAGGATTTTGCCTATTCTGAGATTCTTCTCTATAGAATCTGTAATTCTAGACCAATCGCTTCGAAATTTGGAACATTAATAGTATATAGTATGTCTAATCGATCGATGCTATCAGCAATTTTTTATCTCTATTATTTATATGAGTTTTTGACTCTCCGCTTCCCGCTCCGCTTCCGGGCTGAATTATTATTTTCTTGATATCTTGGAAAATATCCTCCAGATCTAATTTTGTTTTCTAAATTCGTAATCTACATGAATGAAACTATATAATTCCATGCCAAACTCAAAATAATTGGGATCAAAGAATTTAATTTTTTTTATCATGGCTCACTCTTCGTTTTGAATTCAGGATTTTGCCTATTCTGAGATTCTTCTCTATAGAATCTGTAATTCTGGACCAATCGCTTCGAAATTTGGAACATTTATAGTATATAGTATGTCTAATCGATCGATGCTATCAGCAATTTTTTATTTCTATTATTTATATGAGTTTTTGACTCTCCGCTTCCCGCTCCGCTTCCGGGCTGAATTATTATTTTCTTGATATCTTGGAAAATATCCTCCAGATCTAATTTTGTTTTCTAAATTCGTTATCTACATGAATGAAACTATATAATTCCATGCCAAACTCGAAATAATTGGGATCAAAAAATCTAATTTTTTTTATCATGGCTCACTCTTCGTTTTGAATTCAGGATTTTGCCTATTCTGAGATTCTTCTCTATAGAATCTGTAATTCTAGACCAATCGCTTCGAAATTTGGAACATTTATAGTATATAGTATGTCTAATCGATCGATGCTATCAGCAATTCTTTATCTCTATTATTTATATGAGTTTTTGACTCTCCGCTTCCCGCTCCGCTTCCGGGCTGAATTATTATTTTCTTGATATCTTGGAAAATATCCTCCAGATCTAATTTTGTTTTTTAAATTCGTAATCTACATGAATGAAACTATATAATTCCATGCCAAACTCAAAATAATTGGGATCAAAAAATTTAATTTTTTTTATCATGGCTCACTCTTCGTTTTGAATTCAGGATTTTGCCTATTCTGAGATTCTTCTCTATAGAATCTGTAATTCTAGACCAATCGCTTCGAAATTTGGAACATTTTCAGTATATAGTATGTCTAATCGATCGATGCTATCAGCAATTTTTTATCTCTATTATTTATATGAGTTTTTGACTCTCCGCTTCCCGCTCCGCTTCCGGGCTGAATTATTATTTTCTTGATATCTTGGAAAATATCCTCCAGATCTAATTTTGTTTTCTAAATTCGTAATCTACATGAATGAAACTATATAATTCCATGCCAAACTCGAAATAATTGGGATCAAAAAATCTAATTTTTTTTATCATGGCTCACTCTTCGTTTTGAATTCAGGATTTTGCCTATTCTGAGATTCTTCTCTATAGAATCTGTAATTCTAGACCAATCGCTTCGAAATTTGGAACATTTATAGTATATAGTATGTCTAATCGATCGATGCTATCAGCAATTTTTTATCTCTATTATTTATATGAGTTTTTGACTCTCCGCTTCCCGCTCCGCTTCCGGGCTGAATTATTATTTTCTTGATATCTTGGAAAATATCCTCCAGATCTAATTTTGTTTTCTAAATTCGTAATCTACATGAATGAAACTATATAATTCCATGCCAAACTCAAAATAATTGGGATCAAAAAATTTAATTTTTTTTATCATGGCTCACTCTTCGTTTTGAATTCAGGATTTTGCCTATTCTGAGATTCTTCTCTATAGAATCTGTAATTCTAGACCAATCGCTTCGAAATTTGGAACATTTATAGTATATAGTATGTCTAATCGATCGATGCTATCAGCAATTTTTTATCTCTATTATTTATATGAGTTTTTGACTCTCCGCTTCCCGCTCCGCTTCCGGGCTGAATTATTATTTTCTTGATATCTTGGAAAATATCCTCCAGATCTAATTTTGTTTTCTAAATTCGTGATCTACATGGATGAAACTATATAATTCCATGCCAAACTCAAAATAATTGGGATCAAAAAATCTAATTTTTTTTATCATGGCTCACTCTTCGTTTTGAATTCAGGATTTTGCCTATTCTGAGATTCTTCTCTATAGAATCTGTAATTCTAGACCAATCGCTTCGAAATTTGAAACATTTATAGTATATAGTATGTCTAATCGATCGATGCTATCAGCAATTTTTTATCTCTATTATTTATATGAGTTTTTGACTCTCCGCTTCCCGCTCCGCTTCCGGGCTGAATTATTATTTTCTTGATATCTTGGAAAATATCCTCCAGATCTAATTTTGTTTTCTAAATTCGTAATCTACATGAATGAAACTATATAATTCCATGCCAAACTAAAAATAATTGGGATCAAAAAATCTAATTTTTTTTATCATGGCTCACTCTTCGTTTTGAATTCAGGATTTTGCCTATTCTGAGATTCTTCTCTATAGAATCTGTAATTCTAGACCAATCGCTTCGAAATTTGGAACATTTATAGTATATAGTATGTCCAATCGACCGATTCTATCAGCAATTTTTTATCTCTATTATTTATATGAGTTTTTGACTCTCCGCTTCCCGCTCCGCTTCCGGGCTGAATTATTATTTTCTTGATATCTTGGAAAATATCCTCCAGATCTAATTTTGTTTTCTAAATTCGTTATCTACATGAATGAAACTATATAATTCCATGCCAAACTCAAAATAATTGGGATCAAAAAATCTAATTTTTTTTATCATGGCTCACTCTTCGTTTTGAATTCAGGATTTTGCCTATTCTGAGATTCTTCTCTATAGAATCTGTAATTCTAGACCAATCGCTTCGAAATTTGGAACATTCATAGTATATAGTATGTCTAATCGATCGATGCTATCAGCAATTTTTTATCTCTATTATTTATATGAGTTTTTGACTCTCCGCTTCCCGCTCCGCTTCCGGGCTGAATTATTAGTTTCTTAATATCTTGGAAAATATCCTCCAGATCTAATTTTGTTCTCTAAATTCGTAATCTACATGAATGAAACTATATAATTCCATGCCAAACTCAGAATAATTGGGATCAAAAAATCTAATTTTTTTTATCATGGCTCACTCTTCGTTTTGAATTCAGGATTTTGCCTATTCTGAGATTCTTCTCTATAGAATCTGTAATTCTAGACCAATCGCTTCGAAATTTGGAACATTTATAGTATATAGTATGTCTAATCGATCGATGCTATCAGCAATTTTTTATCTCTATTATTTATATGAGTTTTTGACTCTCCGCTTCCCGCTCCGCTTCCGGGCTGAATTATTATTTTCTTGATATCTTGGAAAATATCCTCCAGATCTAATTTTGTTTTCTAAATTCGTAATCTACATGAATGAAACTATATAATTCCATGCCAAACTCGAAATAATTGGGATCAAAAAATCTAATTTTTTTTATCATGGCTCACTCTTCGTTTTGAATTCAGGATTTTGCCTATTCTGAGATTCTTCTCTATAGAATCTGTAATTCTAGACCAATCGCTTCGAAATTTGGAACATTTATAGTATATAGTATGTCTAATCGATCGATGCTATCAGCAATTTTTTATCTCTATCATTTATATGAGTTTTTGACTCTCCGCTTCCCGCTCCGCTTCCGGGCTGAATTATTATTTTCTTGATATCTTGGAAAATATCCTCCAGATCTGATTTTGTTTTCTAAATTCGTAATCTACATGAATGAAACTATATAATTCCATGCCAAACTCAGAATAATTGGGATCAAAAAATCTAATTTTTTTTATCATGGCTCACTCTTCGTTTTGAATTCAGGATTTTGCCTATTCTGAGATTCTTCTCTATAGAATCTGTAATTCTAGACCAATCGCTTCGAAATTTGGAACATTTATAGTATATAGTATGTCTAATCGATCGATGCTATCAGCAATTTTTTATCTCTATTATTTATATGAGTTTTTGACTCTCCGCTTCCCGCTCCGCTTCCGGGCTGAATTATTATTTTCTTGATATCTTGGAAAATATCCTCCAGATCTAATTTTGTTTTCTAAATTCGTAATCTACATGAATGAAACTATATAATTCCATGCCAAACTCGAAATAATTGGGATCAAAAAATCTAATTTTTTTTATCATGGCTCACTCTTCGTTTTGAATTCAGGATTTTGCCTATTCTGAGATTCTTCTCTATAGAATCTGTAATTCTAGACCAATCGCTTCGAAATTTGGAACATTTATAGTATATAGTATGTCTAATCGATCGATGCTATCAGCAATTTTTTATCTCTATTATTTATATGAGTTTTTGACTCTCCGCTTCCCGCTCCGCTTCCGGGCTGAATTATTATTTTCTTGATATCTTGGAAAATATCCTCCAGATCTAATTTTGTTTTCTAAATTCGTAATCTACATGAATGAAACTATATGATTCCATGCCAAACTCAAAATAATTGGGATCAAAAAATCTAATTTTTTTTATCATGGCTCACTCTTCGTTTTGAATTCAGGATTTTGCCTATTCTGAGATTCTTCTCTATAGAATCTGTAATTCTAGACCAATCGCTTCGAAATTTGGAACATTTATAGTATATAGTATGTCTAATCGATCGATGCTATCAGCAATTTTTTATCTCTATTATTTATATGAGTTTTTGACTCTCCGCTTCCCGCTCCGCTTCCGGGCTGAATTATTATTTTCTTGATATCTTGGAAAATATCCTCCAGATCTAATTTTGTTTTCTAAATTCGTAATCTACATGAATGAAACTATATGATTCCATGCCAAACTCAAAATAATTGGGATCAAAAAATCTAATTTTTTTTATCATGGCTCACTCTTCGTTTTGAATTCAGGATTTTGCCTATTCTGAGATTCTTCTCTATAGAATCTGTAATTCTAGACCAATCGCTTCGAAATTTGGAACATTTATAGTATATAGTATGTCTAATCGATCGATGCTATCAGCAATTTTTTATCTCTATTATTTATATGAGTTTTTGACTCTCCGCTTCCCGCTCCGCTTCCGGGCTGAATTATTATTTTCTTGATATCTTGGAAAATATCCTCCAGATCTAATTTTGTTTTCTGAATTCGTAATCTACATGAATAAAACTATATGATTCCATGCCAAACTCAAAATAATTGGGATCAAAAAATCTAATTTTTTTTATCATGGCTCACTCTTCGTTTAGAATTCAGGATTTTGCCTATTCTGAGATTCTTCTCTATAGAATCTGTAATTCTAGACCAATCGCTTCGAAATTTGAAACATTTATAGTATATAGTATGTCCAATCGATCGATGCTATCAGCAATTTTTTATCTCTATTATTTATATGAGTTTTTGACTCTCCGCTTCCCGCTCCGCTTCCGGGCTGAATTATTATTTTCTTGATATCTTGGAAAATATCTTCCAGATCTAATTTTGTTTTCTAAATTCGTAATCTACATGAATGAAACTATATAATTCCATGCCAAACTCGAAATAATTGGGATCAAAAAATCTAATTTTTTTTATCATGGCTCACTCTTCGTTTTGAATTCAGGATTTTGCCTATTCTGAGATTCTTCTCTATAGAATCTGTAATTCTAGACCAATCGCTTCGATATTTGGAACGTTTATAGTATATAGTATGTCTAATCGATCGATGCTATCAGCAATTTTTTATCTCTATTATTTATATGAGTTTTTGACTCTCCGCTTCCCGCTCTGCTTCCGGGCCGAATTATTATTTTCTTGATATCTTGGAAAATATCCTCCAGATCTAATTTTCTTTTCTAAATTCGTAATCTACATGAATGAAACTATATAATTCCATGCCAAACTCGAAATAATTGGGATCAAAAAATCTAATTTTTTTTATCATGGCTCACTCTTCGTTTTGAATTCAGGATTTTGCCTATTCTGAGATTCTTCTCTATAGAATCTGTAATTCTAGACCAATCGCTTCGAAATTTGGAACATTTATAGTATATAGTATGTCTAATCGATCGATGCTATCAGCAATTCTTTATCTCTATTATTTATATGAGTTTTTGACTCTCCGCTTCCCGCTCCGCTTCCGGGCTGAATTATTATTTTCTTGATATCTTGGAAAATATCCTCCAGATCTAATTTTGTTTTTTAAATTCGTAATCTACATGAATGAAACTATATAATTCCATGCCAAACTCAAAATAATTGGGATCAAAAAATTTAATTTTTTTTATCATGGCTCACTCTTCGTTTTGAATTCAGGATTTTGCCTATTCTGAGATTCTTCTCTATAGAATCTGTAATTCTAGACCAATCGCTTCGAAATTTGGAACATTTTCAGTATATAGTATGTCTAATCGATCGATGCTATCAGCAATTTTTTATCTCTATTATTTATATGAGTTTTTGACTCTCCGCTTCCCGCTCCGCTTCCGGGCTGAATTATTATTTTCTTGATATCTTGGAAAATATCCTCCAGATCTAATTTTGTTTTCTAAATTCGTAATCTACATGAATGAAACTATATAATTCCATGCCAAACTCGAAATAATTGGGATCAAAAAATCTAATTTTTTTTATCATGGCTCACTCTTCGTTTTGAATTCAGGATTTTGCCTATTCTGAGATTCTTCTCTATAGAATCTGTAATTCTAGACCAATCGCTTCGAAATTTGGAACATTTATAGTATATAGTATGTCTAATCGATCGATGCTATCAGCAATTTTTTGTCTCTATTATTTATATGAGTTTTTGACTCTCCGCTTCCCGCTCCGCTTCCGGGCTGAATTATTATTTTCTTGATATCTTGGAAAATATCCTCCAGATCTAATTTTGTTTTCTAAATTCGTAATCTACATGAATGAAACTATATAATTCCATGCCAAACTCAAAATAATTGGGATCAAAAAATTTAATTTTTTTTATCATGGCTCACTCTTCGTTTTGAATTCAGGATTTTGCCTATTCTGAGATTCTTCTCTATAGAATCTGTAATTCTAGACCAATCGCTTCGAAATTTGGAACATTTATAGTATATAGTATGTCTAATCGATCGATGCTATCAGCAATTTTTTATCTCTATTATTTATATGAGTTTTTGACTCTCCGCTTCCCGCTCCGCTTCCGGGCTGAATTATTATTTTCTTGATATCTTGGAAAATATCCTCCAGATCTAATTTTGTTTTCTAAATTCGTGATCTACATGGATGAAACTATATAATTCCATGCCAAACTCAAAATAATTGGGATCAAAAAATCTAATTTTTTTTATCATGGCTCACTCTTCGTTTTGAATTCAGGATTTTGCCTATTCTGAGATTCTTCTCTATAGAATCTGTAATTCTACACCAATCGCTTCGAAATTTGAAACATTTATAGTATATAGTATGTCTAATCGATCGATGCTATCAGCAATTTTTTATCTCTATTATTTATATGAGTTTTTGACTCTCCGCTTCCCGCTCCGCTTCCGGGCTGAATTATTATTTTCTTGATATCTTGGAAAATATCCTCCAGATCTAATTTTGTTTTCTAAATTCGTAATCTACATGAATGAAACTATATAATTCCATGCCAAACTCAAAATAATTGGGATCAAAAAATCTAATTTTTTTTATCATGGCTCACTCTTCGTTTTGAATCCAGGATTTTGCCTATTCTGAGATTCTTCTCTATAGAATCTGTAATTCTAGACCAATCGCTTCGAAATTTGGAACATTTATAGTATATAGTATGTCCAATCGACCGATTCTATCAGCAATTTTTTATCTCTATTATTTATATGAGTTTTTGACTCTCCGCTTCCCGCTCCGCTTCCGGGCTGAATTATTATTTTCTTGATATCTTGGAAAATATCCTCCAGATCTAATTTTGTTTTCTAAATTCGTTATCTACATGAATGAAACTATATAATTCCATGCCAAACTCAAAATAATTGGGATCAAAAAATCTAATTTTTTTTATCATGGCTCACTCTTCGTTTTGAATTCAGGATTTTGCCTATTCTGAGATTCTTCTCTATAGAATCTGTAATTCTAGACCAATCGCTTCGAAATTTGGAACATTCATAGTATATAGTATGTCTAATCGATCGATGCTATCAGCAATTTTTTATCTCTATTATTTATATGAGTTTTTGACTCTCCGCTTCCCGCTCCGCTTCCGGGCTGAATTATTAGTTTCTTAATATCTTGGAAAATATCCTCCAGATCTAATTTTGTTCTCTAAATTCGTAATCTACATGAATGAAACTATATAATTCCATGCCAAACTCAGAATAATTGGGATCAAAAAATCTAATTTTTTTTATCATGGCTCACTCTTCGTTTTGAATTCAGGATTTTGCCTATTCTGAGATTCTTCTCTATAGAATCTGTAATTCTAGACCAATCGCTTCGAAATTTGGAACATTTATAGTATATAGTATGTCTAATCGATCGATGCTATCAGCAATTTTTTATCTCTATTATTTATATGAGTTTTTGACTCTCCGCTTCCCGCTCCGCTTCCGGGCTGAATTATTATTTTCTTGATATCTTGGAAAATATCCTCCAGATCTAATTTTGTTTTCTAAATTCGTAATCTACATGAATGAAACTATATAATTCCATGCCAAACTCGAAATAATTGGGATCAAAAAATCTAATTTTTTTTATCATGGCTCACTCTTCGTTTTGAATTCAGGATTTTGCCTATTCTGAGATTCTTCTCTATAGAATCTGTAATTCTAGACCAATCGCTTCGAAATTTGGAACATTTATAGTATATAGTATGTCTAATCGATCGATGCTATCAGCAATTTTTTATCTCTATTATTTATATGAGTTTTTGACTCTCCGCTTCCCGCTCCGCTTCCGGGCTGAATTATTATTTTCTTGATATCTTGGAAAATATCCTCCAGATCTAATTTTGTTTTCTAAATTCGTAATCTACATGAATGAAACTATATGATTCCATGCCAAACTCAAAATAATTGGGATCAAAAAATCTAATTTTTTTTATCATGGCTCACTCTTCGTTTTGAATTCAGGATTTTGCCTATTCTGAGATTCTTCTCTATAGAATCTGTAATTCTAGACCAATCGCTTCGAAATTTGGAACATTTATAGTATATAGTATGTCTAATCGATCGATGCTATCAGCAATTTTTTATCTCTATTATTTATATGAGTTTTTGACTCTCCGCTTCCCGCTCCGCTTCCGGGCTGAATTATTATTTTCTTGATATCTTGGAAAATATCCTCCAGATCTAATTTTGTTTTCTGAATTAGTAATCTACATGAATGAAACTATATGATTCCATGCCAAACTCAAAATAATTGGGATCAAAAAATCTAATTTTTTTTATCATGGCTCACTCTTCGTTTTGAATTCAGGATTTTGCCTATTCTGAGATTCTTCTCTATAGAATCTGTAATTCTAGACCAATCGCTTCGAAATTTGGAACGTTTATAGTATATAGTATGTCTAATCGATCGATGCTATCAGCAATTTTTTATCTCTATTATTTATATGAGTTTTTGACTCTCCGCTTCCCGCTCTGCTTCCGGGCCGAATTATTATTTTCTTGATATCTTGGAAAATATCCTCCAGATCTAATTTTCTTTTCTAAATTCGTAATCTACATGAATGAAACTATATAATTCCATGCCAAACTCGAAATAATTGGGATCAAAAAATCTAATTTTTTTTATCATGGCTCACTCTTCGTTTTGAATTCAGGATTTTGCCTATTCTGAGATTCTTCTCTATAGAATCTGTAATTCTAGACCAATCGCTTCGAAATTTGGAACGTTTATAGTATATAGTATGTCTAATCGATCGATGCTATCAGCAATTTTTTATCTCTATTATTTATATGAGTTTTTGACTCTCCGCTTCCCGCTCTGCTTCCGGGCCGAATTATTATTTTCTTGATATCTTGGAAAATATCCTCCAGATCTAATTTTCTTTTCTAAATTCGTAATCTACATGAATGAAACTATATAATTCCATGCCAAACTCGAAATAATTGGGATCAAAAAATCTAATTTTTTTTATCATGGCTCACTCTTCGTTTTGAATTCAGGATTTTGCCTATTCTGAGATTCTTCTCTATAGAATCTGTAATTCTAGACCAATCGCTTCGAAATTTGGAACATTTATAGTATATAGTATGTCTAATCGATCGATGCTATCAGCAATTCTTTATCTCTATTATTTATATGAGTTTTTGACTCTCCGCTTCCCGCTCCGCTTCCGGGCTGAATTATTATTTTCTTGATATCTTGGAAAATATCCTCCAGATCTAATTTTGTTTTTTAAATTCGTAATCTACATGAATGAAACTATATAATTCCATGCCAAACTCAAAATAATTGGGATCAAAAAATTTAATTTTTTTTATCATGGCTCACTCTTCGTTTTGAATTCAGGATTTTGCCTATTCTGAGATTCTTCTCTATAGAATCTGTAATTCTAGACCAATCGCTTCGAAATTTGGAACATTTTCAGTATATAGTATGTCTAATCGATCGATGCTATCAGCAATTTTTTATCTCTATTATTTATATGAGTTTTTGACTCTCCGCTTCCCGCTCCGCTTCCGGGCTGAATTATTATTTTCTTGATATCTTGGAAAATATCTTCCAGATCTAATTTTGTTTTCTAAATTCGTAATCTACATGAATGAAACTATATAATTCCATGCCAAACTCGAAATAATTGGGATCAAAAAATCTAATTTTTTTTATCATGGCTCACTCTTCGTTTTGAATTCAGGATTTTGCCTATTCTGAGATTCTTCTCTATAGAATCTGTAATTCTAGACCAATCGCTTTGAAATTTGGAACGTTTATAGTATATAGTATGTCTAATCGATCGATGCTATCAGCAATTTTTTATCTCTATTATTTATATGAGTTTTTGACTCTCCGCTTCCCGCTCTGCTTCCGGGCCGAATTATTATTTTCTTGATATCTTGGAAAATATCCTCCAGATCTAATTTTCTTTTCTAAATTCGTAATCTACATGAATGAAACTATATAATTCCATGCCAAACTCGAAATAATTAGGATCAAAAAATCTAATTTTTTTTATCATGGCTCACTCTTCGTTTTGAATTCAGGATTTTGCCTATTCTGAGATTCTTCTCTATAGAATCTGTAATTCTAGACCAATCGCTTCGAAATTTGGAACATTTATAGTATATAGTATGTCTAATCGATCGATGCTATCAGCAATTCTTTATCTCTATTATTTATATGAGTTTTTGACTCTCCGCTTCCCGCTCCGCTTCCGGGCTGAATTATTATTTTCTTGATATCTTGGAAAATATCCTCCAGATCTAATTTTGTTTTTTAAATTCGTAATCTACATGAATGAAACTATATAATTCCATGCCAAACTCAAAATAATTGGGATCAAAAAATTTAATTTTTTTTATCATGGCTCACTCTTCGTTTTGAATTCAGGATTTTGCCTATTCTGAGATTCTTCTCTATAGAATCTGTAATTCTAGACCAATCGCTTCGAAATTTGGAACATTTTCAGTATATAGTATGTCTAATCGATCGATGCTATCAGCAATTTTTTATCTCTATTATTTATATGAGTTTTTGACTCTCCGCTTCCCGCTCCGCTTCCGGGCTGAATTATTATTTTCTTGATATCTTGGAAAATATCCTCCAGATCTAATTTTGTTTTCTAGATTCGTAATCTACATGAATGAAACTATATAATTCCATGCCAAACTCGAAATAATTGGGATCAAAAAATCTAATTTTTTTTATCATGGCTCACTCTTCGTTTTGAATTCAGGATTTTGCCTATTCTGAGATTCTTCTCTATAGAATCTGTAATTCTAGACCAATCGCTTCGAAATTTGGAACATTTATAGTATATAGTATGTCTAATCGATCGATGCTATCAGCAATTTTTTATCTCTATTATTTATATGAGTTTTTGACTCTCCGCTTCCCGCTCCGCTTCCGGGCTGAATTATTATTTTCTTGATATCTTGGAAAATATCCTCCAGATCTAATTTTGTTTTCTAAATTCGTAATCTACATGAATGAAACTATATAATTCCATGCCAAACTCAAAATAATTGGGATCAAAAAATTTAATTTTTTTTATCATGGCTCACTCTTCGTTTTGAATTCAGGATTTTGCCTATTCTGAGATTCTTCTCTATAGAATCTGTAATTCTAGACCAATCGCTTCGAAATTTGGAACATTTATAGTATATAGTATGTCTAATCGATCGATGCTATCAGCAATTTTTTATCTCTATTATTTATATGAGTTTTTGACTCTCCGCTTCCCGCTCCGCTTCCGGGCTGAATTATTATTTTCTTGATATCTTGGAAAATATCCTCCAGATCTAATTTTGTTTTCTAAATTCGTGATCTACATGGATGAAACTATATAATTCCATGCCAAACTCAAAATAATTGGGATCAAAAAATCTAATTTTTTTTATCATGGCTCACTCTTCGTTTTGAATTCAGGATTTTGCCTATTCTGAGATTCTTCTCTATAGAATCTGTAATTCTACACCAATCGCTTCGAAATTTGAAACATTTATAGTATATAGTATGTCTAATCGATCGATGCTATCAGCAATTTTTTATCTCTATTATTTATATGAGTTTTTGACTCTCCGCTTCCCGCTCCGCTTCCGGGCTGAATTATTATTTTCTTGATATCTTGGAAAATATCCTCCAGATCTAATTTTGTTTTCTAAATTCGTAATCTACATGAATGAAACTATATAATTCCATGCCAAACTCAAAATAATTGGGATCAAAAAATCTAATTTTTTTTATCATGGCTCACTCTTCGTTTTGAATTCAGGATTTTGCCTATTCTGAGATTCTTCTCTATAGAATCTGTAATTCTAGACCAATCGCTTCGAAATTTGGAACATTTATAGTATATAGTATGTCCAATCGACCGATTCTATCAGCAATTTTTTATCTCTATTATTTATATGAGTTTTTGACTCTCCGCTTCCCGCTCCGCTTCCGGGCTGAATTATTATTTTCTTGATATCTTGGAAAATATCCTCCAGATCTAATTTTGTTTTCTAAATTCGTTATCTACATGAATGAAACTATATAATTCCATGCCAAACTCAAAATAATTGGGATCAAAAAATCTAATTTTTTTTATCATGGCTCACTCTTCGTTTTGAATTCAGGATTTTGCCTATTCTGAGATTCTTCTCTATAGAATCTGTAATTCTAGACCAATCGCTTCGAAATTTGGAACATTCATAGTATATAGTATGTCTAATCGATCGATGCTATCAGCAATTTTTTATCTCTATTATTTATATGAGTTTTTGACTCTCCGCTTCCCGCTCCGCTTCCGGGCTGAATTATTAGTTTCTTAATATCTTGGAAAATATCCTCCAGATCTAATTTTGTTCTCTAAATTCGTAATCTACATGAATGAAACTATATAATTCCATGCCAAACTCAGAATAATTGGGATCAAAAAATCTAATTTTTTTTATCATGGCTCACTCTTCGTTTTGAATTCAGGATTTTGCCTATTCTGAGATTCTTCTCTATAGAATCTGTAATTCTAGACCAATCGCTTCGAAATTTGGAACATTTATAGTATATAGTATGTCTAATCGATCGATGCTATCAGCAATTTTTTATCTCTATTATTTATATGAGTTTTTGACTCTCCGCTTCCCGCTCCGCTTCCGGGCTGAATTATTATTTTCTTGATATCTTGGAAAATATCCTCCAGATCTAATTTTGTTTTCTAAATTCGTAATCTACATGAATGAAACTATATAATTCCATGCCAAACTCGAAATAATTGGGATCAAAAAATCTAATTTTTTTTATCATGGCTCACTCTTCGTTTTGAATTCAGGATTTTGCCTATTCTGAGATTCTTCTCTATAGAATCTGTAATTCTAGACCAATCGCTTCGAAATTTGGAACATTTATAGTATATAGTATGTCTAATCGATCGATGCTATCAGCAATTTTTTATCTCTATTATTTATATGAGTTTTTGACTCTCCGCTTCCCGCTCCGCTTCCGGGCTGAATTATTATTTTCTTGATATCTTGGAAAATATCCTCCAGATCTAATTTTGTTTTCTAAATTCGTAATCTACATGAATGAAACTATATGATTCCATGCCAAACTCAAAATAATTGGGATCAAAAAATCTAATTTTTTTTATCATGGCTCACTCTTCGTTTTGAATTCAGGATTTTGCCTATTCTGAGATTCTTCTCTATAGAATCTGTAATTCTAGACCAATCGCTTCGAAATTTGGAACATTTATAGTATATAGTATGTCTAATCGATCGATGCTATCAGCAATTTTTTATCTCTATTATTTATATGAGTTTTTGACTCTCCGCTTCCCGCTCCGCTTCCGGGCTGAATTATTATTTTCTTGATATCTTGGAAAATATCCTCCAGATCTAATTTTGTTTTCTGAATTCGTAATCTACATGAATAAAACTATATGATTCCATGCCAAACTCAAAATAATTGGGATCAAAAAATCTAATTTTTTTTATCATGGCTCACTCTTCGTTTAGAATTCAGGATTTTGCCTATTCTGAGATTCTTCTCTATAGAATCTGTAATTCTAGACCAATCGCTTCGAAATTTGGAACATTTATAGTATATAGTATGTCCAATCGATCGATGCTATCAGCAATTTTTTATCTCTATTATTTATATGAGTTTTTGACTCTCCGCTTCCCGCTCCGCTTCCGGGCTGAATTATTATTTTCTTGATATCTTGGAAAATATCTTCCAGATCTAATTTTGTTTTCTAAATTCGTAATCTACATGAATGAAACTATATAATTCCATGCCAAACTCGAAATAATTGGGATCAAAAAATCTAATTTTTTTTATCATGGCTCACTCTTCGTTTTGAATTCAGGATTTTGCCTATTCTGAGATTCTTCTCTATAGAATCTGTAATTCTAGACCAATCGCTTCGAAATTTGGAACGTTTATAGTATATAGTATGTCTAATCGATCGATGCTATCAGCAATTTTTTATCTCTATTATTTATATGAGTTTTTGACTCTCCGCTTCCCGCTCTGCTTCCGGGCCGAATTATTATTTTCTTGATATCTTGGAAAATATCCTCCAGATCTAATTTTCTTTTCTAAATTCGTAATCTACATGAATGAAACTATATAATTCCATGCCATACTCAAAATAATTGGGATCAAAAAATTTAATTTTTTTTATCATGGCTCACTCTTCGTTTTGAGTTTAGGATTTTGCCTATTCTGAGATTCTTCTCTATAGAATCTGTAATTCTAGACCAATCGCTTCGAAATTTGGAACATTTATAGTATATAGTATGTCTAATCGATCGATGCTATCAGCAATTTTTTATCTCTATTATTTATATGAGTTTTTGACTCTCCGCTTCCCGCTCCGCTTCCGGGCTGAATTATTATTTTCTTGATATCTTGGAAAATATCCTCCAGATCTAATTTTGTTTTCTAAATTTGTAATCTACATGAATGAAACTATATAATTCCATGCCAAACTCAAAATAATTGGGATCAAAAAATTTAATTTTTTTTATCATGGCTCACTCTTCGTTTTGAATTCAGGATTTTGCCTATTCTGAGATTCTTCTCTATAGAATCTGTAATTCTAGACCAATCGCTGCGAAATTTGGAACATTTATAGTATATAGTATGTCTAATCGATCGATGCTATCAACAATTTTTTATCTCTATCCTTTATATGAGTTTTTGACTCTCCGCTTCCCGCTCCGCTTCCGGGCTGAATTATTATTTTCTTGATATCTTGGAAAATATCCTCCAGATCTAATTTTGTTTTCTAAATTCGTAATCTACATGAATGAAACTATATAATTCCATGCCAAACTCGAAATAATTGGGATCAAAAAATCTAATTTTTTTTATCATGGCTCACTTTTCGTTTTGAATTCAGGATTTTGCCTATTCTGAGATTCTTCTCTATAGAATCTGTAATTCTAGACCAATCGCTTCGAAATTTGGAACATTTATAGTATATAGTATGTCTAATCGATCGATGCTATCAGCAATTTTTTATCTCTATTATTTATATGAGTTTTTGACTCTCCGCTTCCCGCTCCGCTTCCGGGCTGAATTATTATTTTCTTGATATCTTGGAAAATATCCTCCAGATCTAATTTTGTTTTCTAAATTCGTAATCTACATGAATGAAACTATATAATTCCATGCCAAACTCGAAATAATTGGGATCAAAAAATCTAATTTTTTTTATCATGGCTCACTCTTCGTTTTGAATTCAGGATTTTGCCTATTCTGAGATTCTTCTCTATAGAATCTGTAATTCTAGACCAATCGCTTCGAAATTTGTAACATTTATAGTATATAGTATGTCTAATCGATCGATGCTATCAGCAATTTTTTATCTCTATTATTTATATGAGTTTTTGACTCTCCGCTTCCCGCTCCGCTTCCGGGCTGAATTATTATTTTCTTGATATCTTGGAAAATATCCTCCAGATCTAATTTAGTTTTCTAAATTCGTAATCTACATGAATGAAACTATATAATTCCATGCCAAACTCGAAATAATTGGGATCAAAAAATCTAATTTTTTTTATCATGGCTCACTCTTCGTTTTGAATTCAGGATTTTGCCTATTCTGAGATTCTCCTCTATAGAATCTGTAATTCTAGACCAATCGCTTCGAAATTTGGAACATTTATAGTATATAGTATGTCTAATCGATCGATGCTATCAGCAATTTTTTATCTCTATTATTTATATGAGTTTTTGACTCTCCGCTTCCCGCTCCGCTTCCGGGCTGAATTATTATTTTCTTGATATCTTGGAAAATATCCTCCAGATCTAATTTTGTTTTCTAAATTTGTAATCTACATGAATGAAACTATATAATTCCATGCCAAACTCAAAATAATTGGGATCAAAAAATTTAATTTTTTTTATCATGGCTCACTCTTCGTTTTGAATTCAGGATTTTGCCTATTCTGAGATTCTTCTCTATAGAATCTGTAATTCTAGACCAATCGCTGCGAAATTTGGAACATTTATAGTATATAGTATGTCTAATCGATCGATGCTATCAACAATTTTTTATCTCTATCCTTTATATGAGTTTTTGACTCTCCGCTTCCCGCTCCGCTTCCGGGCTGAATTATTATTTTCTTGATATCTTGGAAAATATCCTCCAGATCTAATTTTGTTTTCTAAATTCGTAATCTACATGAATGGAACTATATAATTCCATGCCAAACTCGAAATAATTGGGATCAAAAAATCTAATTTTTTTTATCATGGCTCACTTTTCGTTTTGAATTCAGGATTTTGCCTATTCTGAGATTCTTCTCTATAGAATCTGTAATTCTAGACCAATCGCTTCGAAATTTGGAACATTTATAGTATATAGTATGTCTAATCGATCGATGCTATCAGCAATTTTTTATCTCTATTATTTATATGAGTTTTTGACTCTCCGCTTCCCGCTCCGCTTCCGGGCTGAATTATTATTTTCTTGATATCTTGGAAAATATCCTCCAGATCTAATTTTGTTTTCTAAATTCGTAATCTACATGAATGAAACTATATAATTCCATGCCAAACTCGAAATAATTGGGATCAAAAAATCTAATTTTTTTTATCATGGCTCACTCTTCGTTTTGAATTCAGGATTTTGCCTATTCTGAGATTCTTCTCTATAGAATCTGTAATTCTAGACCAATCGCTTCGAAATTTGTAACATTTATAGTATATAGTATGTCTAATCGATCGATGCTATCAGCAATTTTTTATCTCTATTATTTATATGAGTTTTTGACTCTCCGCTTCCCGCTCCGCTTCCGGGCTGAATTATTATTTTCTTGATATCTTGGAAAATATCCTCCAGATCTAATTTTGTTTTCTAAATTCGTAATCTACATGAATGAAACTATATAATTCCATGCCAAACTCGAAATAATTGGGATCAAAAAATCTAATTTTTTTTATCATGGCTCACTCTTCGTTTTGAATTCAGGATTTTGCCTATTCTGAGATTCTCCTCTATAGAATCTGTAATTCTAGACCAATCGCTTCGAAATTTGGAACATTTATAGTATATAGTATGTCTGATCGATCGATGCTATCAGCAATTTTTTATCTCTCTTATTTATATGAGTTTTTGACTCTCCGCTTCCCGCTCCGCTTCCGGGCTGAATTATTATTTTCTTGATATCTTGGAAAATATCCTCCAGATCTAATTTTGTTTTCTAAATTCGTAATCTACATGGATGAAACTATATAATTCCATGCCAAACTCAAAATAATTGGGATCAAAAAATTTAATTTTTTTCATCATGGCTCACTCTTCGTTTTGAATTCAGGATTTTGCCTATTCTGAGATTCTTCTCTATAGAATCTGTAATTCTAGACCAATCGCTTCGAAATTTGGAACATTTATAGTATATAGTATGTCTAATCGATCGATGCTATCAGCAATTTTTTATCTCTATTATTTATATGAGTTTTTGACTCTCCGCTTCCCGCTCCGCTTCCGGGCTGAATTATTATTTTCTTGATATCTTGGAAAATATCCTCCAGATCTAATTTTGTTTTCTAAATTCGTAATCTACATGAATGAAACTATATAATTCCATGCCAAACTCGAAATAATTGGGATCAAAAAATCTAATTTTTTTTATCATGGCTCACTCTTCGTTTTGAATTCAGGATTTTGCCTATTCTGAGATTCTTCTCTATAGAATCTGTAATTCTAGACCAATCGCTTCGAAATTTGGAACATTTATAGTATATAGTATGTCTAATCGATCGATGCTATCAGCAATTTTTTATCTCTATTATTTATATGAGTCTTTGACTCTCCGCTTCCCGCTCCGCTTCCGGGCTGAATTATTATTTTCTTGATATCTTGGAAAATATCCTCCAGATCTAATTTTGTTTTCTAAATTCGTAATCTACATGAATGAAACTATATAATTCCATGCCAAACTCAAAATAATTGGGATCAAAAAATTTAATTTTTTTTATCATGGCTCACTCTTCGTTTTGAATTCAGGATTTTGCCTATTCTGAGATTCTTCTCTATAGAATCTGTAATTCTAGACCAATCGCTTCGAAATTTGGAACATTTATAGTATATAGTATGTCTAATCGATCGATGCTATCAGCAATTTTTTATCTCTATTATTTATATGAGTTTTTGACTCTCCGCTTCCCGCTCCGCTTCCGGGCTGAATTATTATTTTCTTGATATCTTGGAAAATATCCTCCAGATCTGTTTTTGTTTTTTAAATTCGTAATCTACATGAATGAAACTATATAATTCCATGCCAAACTCGAAATAATTGGGATCAAAAAATCTAATTTTTTTTATCATGGCTCACTCTTCGTTTTGAATTCAGGATTTTGCCTATTCTGAGATTCTTCTCTATAGAATCTGTAATTCTAGACCAATCGCTTCGAAATTTGGAACATTTATAGTATATAGTATGTCTAATCGATCGATGCTATCAGCAATTTTTTATCTCTATTATTTATATGAGTCTTTGACTCTCCGCTTCCCGCTCCGCTTCCGGGCTGAATTATTATTTTCTTGATATCTTGGAAAATATCCTCCAGATCTAATTTTGTTTTCTAAATTCGTAATCTACATGAATGAAACTATATAATTCCATGCCAAACTCAAAATAATTGGGATCAAAAAATTTAATTTTTTTTATCATGGCTCACTCTTCGTTTTGAATTCAGGATTTTGCCTATTCTGAGATTCTTCTCTATAGAATCTGTAATTCTAGACCAATCGCTTCGAAATTTGAAACATTTATAGTATATAGTATGTCTAATCGATCGATGCTATCAGCAGTTTTTTATCTCTATTATTTATATGAGTTTTTGACTCTCCGCTTCCCGCTCCGCTTCCGGGCTGAATTATTATTTTCTTGATATCTTGGAAAATATCCTCCAGATCTAATTTTGTTTTCTAAATTCGTAATCTACATGAATGAAACTATATAATTTCATACCAAACTCGAAATAATTGGGATCAAAAAATCTCATTTTTTTTATCATGGCTCACTCTTCGTTTTGAATTCAGGATTTTGCCTATTCTGAGATTCTTCTCTATAGAATCTGTAATTCTAGACCAATCGCTTCGAAATTTGGAACATTTATAGTATATAGTATGTCTAATCGATCGATGCTATCAGCAATTTTTTATCTCTATCATTTATATGAGTTTTTGACTCTCCGCTTCCCGCTCCGCTTCCGGGCTGAATTATTATTTTCTTGATATCTTGGAAAATATCCTCCAGATCTGATTTTGTTTTCTAAATTCGTAATCTACATGAATGAAACTATATAATTCCATGCCAAACTCAAAATAATTGGGATCAAAAAATCTAATTTTTCTTATCATGGCTCACTCTTCGTTTTGAATTCAGGATTTTGCCTATTCTGAGATTCTTCTCTATAGAATCTGTAATTCTAGACCAGTCGCTTCGAAATTTGGAACATTTATAGTATATAGTATGTCTAATCGATCGATGCTATCAGCAATTTTTTATCTCTATTATTTATATGAGTTTTTGACTCTCCGCTTCCCGCTCCGCTTCCGGGCTGAATTATTATTTTCTTGATATCTTGGAAAATATCCTCCAGATCTAATTTTGTTTTCTAAATTCGTAATCTACATGGATGAAACTATATAATTCCATGACAAACTCGAAATAATTGGGATCAAAAAATTTAATTTTTTTTATCATGGCTCACTCTTCGTTTTGAATTTAGGATTTTGCCTATTCTGAGATTCTTCTCTATAGAATCTGTAATTCTAGACCAATCGCTTCGAAATTTGGAACATTTATAGTATATAGTATGTCTAATCGATCGATGCTATCAGCAATTTTTTATCTCTATTATTTATATGAGTTTTTGACTCTCCGCTTCCCGCTCCGCTTCCGGGCTGAATTATTATTTTCTTGATATCTTGGAAAATATCCTCCAGATCTGTTTTTGTTTTTTAAATTCGTAATCTACATGAATGAAACTATATAATTCCATGCCAAACTCAAAATAATTGGGATCAAAAAATCTAATTTTTCTTATCATGGCTCACTCTTCGTTTTGAATTCAGGATTTTGCCTATTCTGAGATTCTTCTCTATAGAATCTGTAATTCTAGACCAATCGCTTCGAAATTTGGAACATTCATAGTATATAGTATGTCTAATCGATCGATGCTATCAGCAATTTTTTATCTCTATTATTTATATGAGTTTTTGACTCTCCGCTTCCCGCTCCGCTTCCGGGCTGAATTATTATTTTCTTGATATCTTGGAAAATATCCTCCAGATCTAATTTTGTTTTCTAAATTCGTAATCTACATGGATGAAACTATATAATTCCATGCCAAACTCAAAATAATTGGGATCAAAAAATTTAATTTTTTTTATCATGGCTCACTCTTCGTTTTGAATTTAGGATTTTGCCTATTCTGAGATTCTTCTCTATAGAATCTGTAATTCTAGACCAATCGCTTCGAAATTTGGAACATTTATAGTATATAGTATGTCTAATCGATCGATGCTATCAGCAATTTTTTATCTCTATTATTTATATGAGTTTTTGACTCTCCGCTTCCCGCTCCGCTTCCGGGCTGAATTATTATTTTCTTGATATCTTGGAAAATATCCTCCAGATCTAATTTTGTTTTCTAAATTCGTAATCTACATGAATGAAACTATATAATTTCATGCCAAACTCAAAATAATTGGGATCAAAAAATCTAATTTTTTTTATCATGGCTCACTCTTCGTTTTGAATTCAGGATTTTGCCTATTCTGAGATTCTTCTCTATAGAATCTGTAATTCTAGACCAATCGCTTCGAAATTTGGAACATTTATAGTATATAGTATGTCTAATCGATCGATGCTATCAGTAATTTTTTATCTCTATTATTTATATGAGTTTTTGACTCTCCGCTTCCCGCTCCGCTTCCGGGCTGAATTATTATTTTCTTGATATCTTGGAAAATATCCTCCAGATCTAATTTTGTTTTCTAAATTTGTAATCTACATGGATAAAACTATATAATTCCATGCCAAACTCGAAATAATTGGGATCAAAAAATTTAATTTTTTTTATCATGGCTCACTCTTCGTTTTGAATTTAGGATTTTGCCTATTCTGAGATTCTTCTCTATAGAATCTGTAATTCTAGACCAATCGCTTCGAAATTTGGAACATTTATAGTATATAGTATGTCTAATCGATCGATGCTATCAGCAATTTTTTATCTCTATTATTTATATGAGTTTTTGACTCTCCGCTTCCCGCTCCGCTTCCGGGCTGAATTATTATTTTCTTGATATCTTGGAAAATATCCTCCAGATCTAATTCTGTTTTCTAAATTCGTAATCTACATGAATAAAACTATATAATTCCATGTCAAACTCAAAATAATTGGGATCAAAAAATCTAATTTTTTTTATCATGGCTCACTCTTCGTTTTGAATTCAGGATTTTGCCTATTCTGAGATTCTTCTCTATAGAATCTGTAATTCTAGACCAATCGCTTCGAAATTTGGAACATTTATAGTATATAGTATGTCTAATCGATCGATGCTATCAGCAATTTTTTATCTCTATTATTTATATGAGTTTTTGACTCTCCGCTTCCCGCTCCGCTTCCGGGCTGAATTATTATTTTCTTGATATCTTGGAAAATATCCTCCAGATCTAATTTTGTTTTCTGTATTTGTAATCTACATGAATGAAACTATATAATTCCATGCCAAACTCAAAATAATTGGGATCAAAAAATTTAATTTTTTTTTATCATGGCTCACTCTTCGTTTTGAATTCAGGATTTTGCCTATTCTGAGATTCTTCTCTATAGAATCTGTAATTCTAGACCAATCGCTTCGAAATTTGGAACATTTATAGTATATAGTATGTCTAATCGATCGATGCTATCAGCAATTTTTTATCTCTATTATTTATATGAGTTTTTGACTCTCCGCTTCCCGCTCTGCTTCCGGGCCGAATTATTATTTTCTTGATATCTTGGAAAATATCCTCCAGATCTAATTTTCTTTTCTAAATTCGTAATCTACATGAATGAAACTATATAATTCCATGCCATACTCAAAATAATTGGGATCAAAAAATTCAATTTTTTTTATCATGGCTCACTCTTCGTTTTGAGTTTAGGATTTTGCCTATTCTGAGATTCTTCTCTATAGAATCTGTAATTCTAGACCAATCGCTTCGAAATTTGGAACATTTATAGTATATAGTATGTCTAATCGATCGATGCTATCAGCAATTTTTTATCTCTATTATTTATATGAGTTTTTGACTCTCCGCTTCCCGCTCCGCTTCCGGGCTGAATTATTATTTTCTTGATATCTTGGAAAATATCCTCCAGATCTAATTTTGTTTTCTAAATTCGTAATCTACATGAATGAAACTATATAATTCCATGCCAAACTCAAAATAATTGGGATCAAAAGATTTAATTTTTTTTATCATGGCTCACTCTTCGTTTTGAATTCAGGATTTTGCCTATTCTGAGATTCTTCTCTATAGAATCTGTAATTCTAGACCAATCGCTTCGAAATTTGGAACATTTATAGTATATAGTATGTCTAATCGATCGATGCTATCAGCAATTTTTTATCTCTATTATTTATATGAGTTTTTGACTCTCCGCTTCCCGCTCCGCTTCCGGGCTGAATTATTATTTTCTTGATATCTTGGAAAATATCCTCCAGATCTAATTTTGTTTTCTAAATTCGTAATCTACATGAATGAAACTATATAATTCCATGCCAAACTCGAAATAATTGGGATCAAAAAATCTAATTTTTTTTATCATGGCTCACTCTTCGTTTTGAATTCAGGATTTTGCCTATTCTGAGATTCTTCTCTATAGAATCTGTAATTCTAGACCAATCGCTTCGAAATTTGGAACATTTATAGTATATAGTATGTCTAATCGATCGATGCTATCAGCAATTTTTTATCTCTATTATTTATATGAGTTTTTGACTCTCCGCTTCCCGCTCCGCTTCCGGGCTGAATTATTATTTTCTTGATATCTTGGAAAATATCCTCCAGATCTAATTTTGTTTTCTAAATTCGTAATCTACATGAATAAAACTATATAATTCCATGCCAAACTCAAAATAATTGGGATCAAAAAATTTAATTTTTTTTATCATGGCTCACTCTTCGTTTTGAATTCAGGATTTTGCCTATTCTGAGATTCTTCTCTATAGAATCTGTAATTCTAGACCAATCGCTTCGAAATTTGGAACATTTATAGTATATAGTATGTCTAATCGATCGATGCTATCAGCAATTTTTTATCTCTATTATTTATATGAGTTTTTGACTCTCCGCTTCCCGCTCCGCTTCCGGGCTGAATTATTATTTTCTTGATATCTTGGAAAATATCCTCCAGATCTAATTTTGTTTTCTAAATTCGTAATCTACATGAATGAAACTATATAATTCCATGCCAAACTCGAAATAATTGGGATCAAAAAATCTAATTTTTTTTATCATGGCTCACTCTTCGTTTTGAATTCAGGATTTTGCCTATTCTGAGATTCTTCTCTATAGAATCTGTAATTCTAGACCAATCGCTTCGAAATTTGGAACATTTATAGTATATAGTATGTCTAATCGATCGATGCTATCAGCAATTTTTTATCTCCATTATTTATATGAGTTTTTGACTCTCCGCTTCCCGCTCCGCTTCCGGGCTGAATTATTATTTTCTTGATATCTTGGAAAATATCCTCCAGATCTAATTTTGTTTTCTAAATTCGTAATCTACATGGATGAAACTATATAATTCCATGCCAAACTCAAAATAATTGGGATCAAAAAATTTAATTTTTTTTATCATGGCTCACTCTTCGTTTTGAATTCAGGATTTTGCCTATTCTGAGATTCTTCTCTATAGAATCTGTAATTCTAGACCAATCGCTTCGAAATTTGGAACATTTATAGTATATAGTATGTCTAATCGATCGATGCTATCAGCAATTTTTTATCTCTATTATTTATATGAGTTTTTGACTCTCCGCTTCCCGCTCCGCTTCCGGGCTGAATTATTATTTTCTTGATATCTTGGAAAATATCCTCCAGATCTAATTTTGTTTTCTAAATTCGTAATCTACATGAATGAAACTATATAATTCCATGCCAAACTCGAAATAATTGGGATCAAAAAATCTAATTTTTTTTATCATGGCTCACTCTTCGTTTTGAATTCAGGATTTTGCCTATTCTGAGATTCTTCTCTATAGAATCTGTAATTCTAGACCAATCGCTTCGAAATTTGGAACATTTATAGTATATAGTATGTCTAATCGATCGATGCTATCAGCAATTCTTTATCTCTATTATTTATATGAGTTTTTGACTCTCCGCTTCCCGCTCCGCTTCGGGGCTGAATTATTATTTTCTTGATATCTTGGAAAATATCCTCCAGATCTAATTTTGTTTTCTAAATTCGTAGTCTACATGAATGAAACTATATAACTCCATGCCAAACTCAAAATAATTGGGATCAAAAAATTTAATTTTTTTTATCATGGCTCACTCTTCGTTTTGAATTCAGGATTTTGCCTATTCTGAGATTCTTCTCTATAGAATCTGTAATTCTAGACCAATCGCTTCGAAATTTGGAAAATTTATAGTATATAGTATGTCTAATCGATCGATGCTATCAGCAATTTTTTATCTCTATCATTTATATGAGTTTTTGACTCTCCGCTTCCCGCTCCGCTTCCGGGCTGAATTATTATTTTCTTGATATCTTGGAAAATATCCTCCAGATCTAATTTTGTTTTCTAAATTCGTAATCTACATGAATGAAACTATATAATTCCATGCCAAACTCGAAATAATTGGGATCAAAAAATCTAATTTTTTTTATCATGGCTCACTCTTCGTTTTGAATTCAGGATTTTGCCTATTCTGAGATTCTTCTCTATAGAATCTGTAATTCTAGACCAATCGCTTCGAAATTTGGAACATTTATAGTATATAGTATGTCTAATCGATCGATGCTATCAGCAATTTTTTATCTCTATTATTTATATGAGTTTTTGACTCTCCGCTTCCCGCTCCGCTTCCGGGCTGAATTATTATTTTCTTGATATCTTGGAAAATATCCTCCAGATCTAATTTTGTTTTCTAAATTCGTAATCTACATGAATGAAACTATATAATTCCATGCCAAACTTGAAATAATTGGGATCAAAAAATCTAATTTTTTTTATCATGGCTCACTCTTCGTTTTGAATTCAGGATTTTGCCTATTCTGAGATTCTTCTCTATAGAATCTGTAATTCTAGACCAATCGCTTCAAAATTTGGAACATTTATAGTATATAGTATGTCTAATCGATCGATGCTATCAGCAATTTTTTATCTCTCTTATTTATATGAGTTTTTGACTCTCCGCTTTCCGCTCCGTTTCCGGGCTGAATTATTATTTTCTTGATATCTTGGAAAATATCCTCCAGATCTAATTTTGTTTTCTAAATTCGTAATCTACATGAATAAAACTATATAATTCCATGCCAAACTTGGAATAATTGGGATCAAAAAATCTAATTTTTTTTATCATGGCTCACTCTTCGTTTTGAATTCAGGATTTTGCCTATTCTGAGATTCTTCTCTATAGAATCTGTAATTCTAGACCAATCGCTTCGAAATTTGGAACATTCATAGTATATAGTATGTCTAATCGATCGATGCTATCAGCAATTTTTTATCTCTATTATTTATATGAGTTTTTGACTCTCCGCTTCCCGCTCCGCTTCCGGGCTGAATTATTATTTTCTTGATATCTTGGAAAATATCCTCCAGATCTAATTTTGTTTTCTAAATTCGTAATCTACATGAATGAAACTATATAATTCCATGCCAAACTCGAAATAATTGGGATCAAAAAATCTAATTTTTTTTATCATGGCTCACTCTTCGTTTTGAATTCAGGATTTTGCCTATTCTGAGATTCTTCTCTATAGAATCTGTAATTCTAGACCAATCGCTTCGAAATTTGGAACATTTATAGTATATAGTATGTCTAATCGATCGATGCTATCAGCAATTTTTTATCTGTATTATTTATATGAGTTTTTGACTCTCCGCTTCCCGCTCCGCTTCCGGGCTGAATTATTATTTTCTTGATATCTTGGAAAATATCCTCCAGATCTAATTTTGTTTTCTAAATTCGTAATCTACATGAATGAAACTATATAATTCCATGCCAAACTCAAAATAATTGGGATCAAAAAATTTAATTTTTTCTATCATGGCTCACTCTTCGTTTTGAATTCAGGATTTTGCCTATTCTGAGATTCTTCTCTATAGAATCTGTAATTCTAGACCAATCGCTTCACAATTTGGAACATTTATAGTATATAGTATGTCTAATCGATCGATGCTATCAGCAATTCTTTATCTCTATTATTTATATGAGTTTTTGACTCTCCGCTTCCCGCTCCGCTTCCGGGCTGAATTATTATTTTCTTGATATCATGGAAAATATCCTCCAGATCTAATTTTGTTTTCTAAATTCGTAATCTACATGAATGAAACTATATAATTCCATGCCAAACTCGAAATAATTGGGATCAAAAAATCTAATTTTTTTTATCATGGCTCACTCTTCGTTTTGAATTCAGGATTTTGCCTATTCTGAGATTCTTCTCTATAGAATCTGTAATTCTAGACCAATCGCTTCGAAATTTGGAACATTTATAGTATATAGTATGTCTAATCGATCGATGCTATCAGCAATTTTTTATCTCTATTATTTATATGAGTTTTTGACTCTCCGCTTCCCGCTCCGCTTCCGGGCTGAATTATTATTTTCTTGATATCTTGGAAAATATCCTCCAGATCTAATTTTGTTTTCTAAATTCGTAATCTACATGAATGAAACTATATAATTCCATGGCAAACTCGAAATAATTGGGATCAAAAAATCTAATTTTTTTTATCATGGCTCACTCTTCGTTTTGAATTCAGGATTTTGCCTATTCTGAGATTCTTCTCTATAGAATCTGTAATTCTAGACCAATCGCTTCGAAATTTGGAACATTTATAGTATATAGTATGTCTAATCGATCGATGCTATCAGCAATTTTTTATCTCTATTATTTATATGAGTTTTTGACTCTCCGCTTCCCGCTCCGCTTCCGGGCTGAATTATTATTTTCTTGATATCTTGGAAAATATCCTCCAGATCTAATTTTGTTTTCTAAATTCGTAATCTACATGAATGAAACTATATAATTCCATGCCAAACTCGAAATAATTGGGATCAAAAAATCTAATTTTTTTTATCATGGCTCACTCTTCGTTTTGAATTCAGGATTTTGCCTATTCTGAGATTCTTCTCTATAGAATCTGTAATTCTAGACCAATCGCTTCGAAATTTGGAACATTTATAGTATATAGTATGTCTAATCGATCGATGCTATCAGCAATTTTTTATCTGTATTATTTATATGAGTTTTTGACTCTCCGCTTCCCGCTCCGCTTCCGGGCTGAATTATTATTTTCTTGATATCTTGGAAAATATCCTCCAGATCTAATTTTGTTTTCTAAATTCGTAATCTACATGAATGAAACTATATAACTCCATGCCAAACTCAAAATAATTGGGATCAAAAAATTTAATTTTTTTTATCATGGCTCACTCTTCGTTTTGAATTCAGGATTTTGCCTATTCTGAGATTCTTCTCTATAGAATCTGTAATTCTAGACCAATCGCTTCGAAATTTGGAACATTTATAGTATATAGTATGTCTAATCGATCGATGCTATCAGCAATTTTTTATCTCTATTATTTATATGAGTCTTTGACTCTCCGCTTCCCGCTCCGCTTCCGGGCTGAATTATTATTTTCTTGATATCTTGGAAAATATCCTCCAGATCTGATTTTGTTTTCCAAATTCGTAATCTACATGAATGAAACTATATAATTCCATGCCAAACTCAAAATAATTGGGATCAAAAAATCTAATTTTTTTTATCATGGCTCACTCTTCGTTTTGAATTCAGGATTTTGCCTATTCTGAGATTCTTCTCTATAGAATCTGTAATTCTAGACCAATCGCTTCGAAATTTGGAACATTTATAGTATATAGTATGTCTAATCGATCGATGCTATCAGCAATTTTTTATCTCTATTATTTATATGAGTTTTTGACTCTCCGCTTCCCGCTCCGCTTCCGGGCTGAATTATTATTTTCTTGATATCTTGGAAAATATCCTCCAGATCTAATTTTGTTTTCTAAATTCGTAATCTACATGAATGAAACTATATAATTCCATGCCAAACTCAAAATAATTGGGATCAAAAAATCTAATTTTTTTTATCATGGCTCACTCTTCGTTTTGAATTCAGGATTTTGCCTATTCTGAGATTCTTCTCTATAGAATCTGTAATTCTAGACCAATCGCTTCGAAATTTGGAACATTTATAGTATATAGTATGTCTAATCGATCGATGCTATCAGCAATTTTTTATCTCTATTATTTATATGAGTTTTTGACTCTCCGCTTCCCGCTCCGCTTCCGGGCTGAACTATTATTTTCTTGATATCTTGGAAAATATCCTCCAGATCTAATTTTGTTTTCTGTATTTGTAATCTACATGAATGAAACTATATAATTCCATGCCAAACTCAAAATAATTGGGATCAAAAAATTTAATTTTTTTTATCATGGCTCACTCTTCGTTTTGAATTTAGGATTTTGCCTATTCTGAGATTCTTCTCTATAGAATTTGTAATTCTAGACCAATCGCTTCGAAATTTGGAACATTCATAGTATATAGTATGTCTAATCGATCGATGCTATCAGCAATTTTTTATCTCTATTATTTATATGAGTTTTTGACTCTCCGCTTCCCGCTCCGCTTCCGGGCTGAATTATTATTTTCTTGATATCTTGGAAAATATCCTCCAGATCTAATTTTGTTTTTCAAATTCGTAATCTACATGAATGAAACTATATAATTCCATGCCAAACTCAAAATAATTGGGATCAAAAAATTTAATTTTTTTTATCATGGCTCACTCTTCGTTTTGAATTCAGGATTTTGCCTATTCTGAGATTCTTCTCTATAGAATCTGTAATTCTAGACCAATCGCTTCGAAATTTGGAACATTTATAGTATATAGTATGTCTAATCGATCGATGCTATCAGCAATTTTTTATCTCTATTATTTATATGAGTTTTTGACTCTCCGCTTCCCGCTCCGCTTCCGGGCTGAACTATTATTTTCTTGATATCTTGGAAAATATCCTCCAGATCTGATTTTGTTTTCCAAATTCGTAATCTACATGAATGAAACTATATAATTCCATGCCAAACTCAAAATAATTGGGATCAAAAAATCTAATTTTTTTTATCATGGCTCACTCTTCGTTTTGAATTTAGGATTTTGCCTATTCTGAGATTCTTCTCTATAGAATCTGTAATTCTAGACCAATCGCTTCGAAATTTGGAACATTCATAGTATATAGTATGTCTAATCGATCGATGCTATCAGCAATTTTTTATCCCTATTATTTATATGAGTTTTTGACTCTCCGCTTCCCGCTCCGCTTCCGGGCTGAATTATTATTTTCTTGATATCTTGGAAAATATCCTCCAGATCTAATTTTGTTTTTCAAATTCGTAATCTACATGAATGAAACTATATAATTCCATGCCAAACTCAAAATAATTGGGATCAAAAAATCTAATTTTTTTTATCATGGCTCACTCTTCGTTTTGAATTCAGGATTTTGCCTATTCTGAGATTCTTCTCTATAGAATCTGTAATTCTAGACCAATCGCTTCGAAATTTGGAACATTTATAGTATATAGTATGTCTAATCGATCGATGCTATCAGCAATTTTTTATCTCTATTATTTATATGAGTTTTTGACTCTCCGCTTCCCGCTCCGCTTCCGGGCTGAACTATTATTTTCTGGATATCTTGGAAAATATCCTCCAGATCTAATTTTGTTTTCTAAATTCGTAATCTACATGAATGAAACTATATAATTCCATGCCAAACTCGAAATAATTGGGATCAAAAAATCTAATTTTTTTTATCATGGCTCACTCTTCGTTTTGAATTCAGGATTTTGCCTATTCTGAGATTCTTCTCTATAGAATCTGTAATTCTAGACCAATCGCTTCGAAATTTGGAACATTTATAGTATATAGTATGTCTAATCGATCGATGCTATCAGCAATTTTTTATCTCTATTATTTATATGAGTTTTTGACTCTCCGCTTCCCGCTCCGCTTCCGGGCTGAATTATTATTTTCTTGATATCTTGGAAAATATCCTCCAGATCTAATTTTGTTTTCTAAATTCGTAATCTACATGAATGAAACTATATAATTCCATGCCAAACTCGAAATAATTGGGATCAAAAAATCTAATTTTTTTTATCATGGCTCACTCTTCGTTTTGAATTCAGGATTTTGCCTATTCTGAGATTCTTCTCTATAGAATCTGTAATTCTAGACCAATCGCTTCGAAATTTGGAACATTTATAGTATATAGTATGTCTAATCGATCGATGCTATCAGCAATTTTTTATCTCTATTATTTATATGAGTTTTTGACTCTCCGCTTCCCGCTCCGCTTCCGGGCTGAATTATTATTTTCTTGATATCTTGGAAAATATCCTCCAGATCTAATTTTGTTTTCTGTATTTGTAATCTACATGAATGAAACTATATAATTCCATGCCAAACTCAAAATAATTGGGATCAAAAAATTTAATTTTTTTTTATCATGGCTCACTCTTCGTTTTGAATTCAGGATTTTGCCTATTCTGAGATTCTTCTCTATAGAATCTGTAATTCTAGACCAATCGCTTCGAAATTTGGAACATTTATAGAATATAGTATGTCTAATCGATCGATGCTATCAGCAATTTTTTATCTCTATTATTTATATGAGTTTTTGACTCTCCGCTTCCCGCTCCGCTTCCGGGCTGAATTATTATTTTCTTGATATCTTGGAAAATATCCTCCAGATCTAATTTTGTTTTCTAAATTCGTAATCTACATGAATGAAACTATATAATTCCATGCCAAACTCGAAATAATTGGGATCAAAAAATCTAATTTTTTTTATCATGGCTCACTCTTCGTTTTGAATTCAGGATTTTGCCTATTCTGAGATTCTTCTCTATAGAATCTGTAATTCTAGACCAATCGCTTCGAAATTTGGAACATTTATAGTATATAGTATGTCTAATCGATCGATGCTATCAGCAATTTTTTATCTCTATTATTTATATGAGTTTTTGACTCTCCGCTTCCCGCTCCGCTTCCGGGCTGAATTATTATTTTCTTGATATCTTGGAAAATATCCTCCAGATCTGATTTTGTTTTCTAAATTCGTAATCTACATGAATGAAACTATATAATTCCATGCCAAACTCAAAATAATTGGGATCAAAAAATCTAATTTTTTTTATCATGGCTCACTCTTCGTTTTGAATTCAGGATTTTGCCTATTCTGAGATTCTTCTCTATAGAATCTGTAATTCTAGACCAATCGCTTCGAAATTTGGAACATTTATAGTATATAGTATGTCTAATCGATCGATGCTATCAGCAATTTTTTATCTCTATTATTTATATGAGTTTTTGACTCTCCGCTTCCCGCTCCGCTTCCGGGCTGAATTATTATTTTCTTGATATCTTGGAAAATATCCTCCAGATCTAATTTTGTTTTCTAAATTCGTAATCTACATGAATGAAACTATATAATTCCATGCCAAACTCAAAATAATTGGGATCAAAAAATCTAATTTTTTTTATCATGGCTCACTCTTCGTTTTGAATTCAGGATTTTGCCTATTCTGAGATTCTTCTCTATAGAATCTGTAATTCTAGACCAATCGCTTCGAAATTTGGAACATTTATAGTATATAGTATGTCTAATCGATCGATGCTATCAGCAATTTTTTATCTCTATTATTTATATGAGTTTTTGACTCTCCGCTTCCCGCTCCGCTTCCGGGCTGAATTATTATTTTCTTGATATCTTGGAAAATATCCTCCAGATCTAATTTTGTTTTCTAAATTCGTAATCTACATGAATGAAACTATATGATTTCATGCCAAACTCAAAATAATTGGGATCAAAAAATCTAATTTTTTTTATCATGGCTCACTCTTCGTTTTGAATTCAGGATTTTGCCTATTCTGAGATTCTTCTCTATAGAATCTGTAATTCTAGACCAATCGCTTCGAAATTTGGAACATTTATAGTATATAGTATGTCTAATCGATCGATGCTATCAGCAATTTTTTATCTTTATTATTTATATGAGTTTTTGACTCTCCGCTTCCCGCTCCGCTTCCGGGCTGAATTATTATTTTCTTGATATCTTGGAAAATATCCTCCAGATCTAATTTTGTTTTCTAAATTCGTAATCTACATGAATGAAACTATATAATTCCATGCCAAACTCAAAATAATTGGGATCAAAAAATCTAATTTTTTTTATCATGGCTCACTCTTCGTTTTGAATTCAGGATTTTGCCTATTCTGAGATTCTTCTCTATAGAATCTGTAATTCTAGACCAATCGCTTCGAAATTTGGAACATTTATAGTATATAGTATGTCTAATCGATCGATGCTATCAGCAATTTTTTATCTCTATTATTTATATGAGTTTTTGACTCTCCGCTTCCCGCTCCGCTTCCGGGCTGAATTATTATTTTCTTGATATCTTGGAAAATATCCTCCAGATCTAATTTTGTTTTCTAAATTCGTAATCTACATGAATGAAACTATATAATTCCATGCCAAACTCAAAATAATTGGGATCAAAAAATCTAATTTTTTTTATCATGGCTCACTCTTTGTTTTGAATTCAGGATTTTGCCTATTCTGAGATTCTTCTCTATAGAATCTGTAATTCTAGACCAATCGCTTCGAAATTTGGAACATTTATAGTATATAGTATGTCTAATCGATCGATGCTATCAGCAATTTTTTATCTCTATTATTTATATGAGTTTTTGACTCTCCGCTTCATGCTCCGCTTCCGGGCTGAATTATTATTTTCTTGATATCTTGGAAAATATCCTCCAGATCTAATTTTGTTTTCTAAATTCGTAATCTACATGAATGAAACTATATGATTCCATGCCAAACTCAAAATAATTGGGATCAAAAAATCTAATTTTTTTTATCATGGCTCACTCTTCGTTTTGAATTCAGGATTTTGCCTATTCTGAGATTCTTCTCTATAGAATCTGTAATTCTAGACCAATCGCTTCGAAATTTGGAACATTTATAGTATATAGTATGTCTAATCGATCGATGCTATCAGCAATTTTTTATCTCTATTATTTATATGAGTTTTTGACTCTCCGCTTCCCGCTCCGCTTCCGGGCTGAATTATTATTTTCTTGATATCTTGGAAAATATCCTCCAGATCTAATTTTGTTTTCTAAATTCGTAATCTACATGAATGAAACTATATAATTCCATGCCAAACTCAAAATAATTGGGATCAAAAAATCTAATTTTTTTTATCATGGCTCACTCTTCGTTTTGAATTCAGGATTTTGCCTATTCTGAGATTCTTCTCTATAGAATCTGTAATTCTAGACCAATCGCTTCGAAATTTGGAACATTTATAGTATATAGTATGTCTAATCGATCGATGCTATCAGCAATTTTTTATCTCTATTATTTATATGAGTTTTTGACTCTCCGCTTCCCGCTCCGCTTCCGGGCTGAATTATTATTTTCTTGATATCTTGGAAAATATCCTCCAGATCTAATTTTGTTTTCTAAATTCGTAATCTACATGAATGAAACTATATAATTCCATGCCAAACTCAAAATAATTGGGATCAAAAAATCTAATTTTTTTTATCATGGCTCACTCTTTGTTTTGAATTCAGGATTTTGCCTATTCTGAGATTCTTCTCTATAGAATCTGTAATTCTAGACCAATCGCTTCGAAATTTGGAACATTCATAGTATATAGTATGTCTAATCGATCGATGCTATCAGCAATTTTTTATCTCTATTATTTATATGAGTTTTTGACTCTCCGCTTCCCGCTCCGCTTCCGGGCTGAATTATTATTTTCTTGATATCTTGGAAAATATCCTCCAGATCTAATTTTGTTTTCTAAATTCGTAATCTACATGAATGAAACTATATGATTCCATGCCAAACTCAAAATAATTGGGATCAAAAAATCTAATTTTTTTTATCATGGCTCACTCTTCGTTTTGAATTCAGGATTTTGCCTATTCTGAGATTCTTCTCTATAGAATCTGTAATTCTAGACCAATCGCTTCGAAATTTGGAACATTTATAGTATATAGTATGTCTAATCGATCGATGCTATCAGCAATTTTTTATCTCTATTATTTATATGAGTTTTTGACTCTCCGCTTCCCGCTCCGCTTCCGGGCTGAATTATTATTTTCTTGATATCTTGGAAAATATCCTCCAGATCTAATTTTGTTTTCTAAATTCGTAATCTACATGAATGAAACTATATAATTTCATGCCAAACTCAAAATAATTGGGATCAAAAAATCTAATTTTTTTTATCATGGCTCACTCTTCGTTTTGAATTCAGGATTTTGCCTATTCTGAGATTCTTCTCTATAGAATCTGTAATTCTAGACCAATCGCTTCGAAATTTGGAACATTTATAGTATATAGTATGTCTAATCGATCGATGCTATCAGCAATTTTTTATCTCTATTATTTATATGAGTTTTTGACTCTCCGCTTCCCGCTCCGCTTCCGGGCTGAATTATTATTTTCTTGATATCTTGGAAAATATCCTCCAGATCTAATTTTGTTTTCTAAATTCGTAATCTACATGAATGAAACTATATGATTCCATGCCAAACTCAAAATAATTGGGATCAAAAAATCTAATTTTTTTTATCATGGCTCACTCTTCGTTTTGAATTCAGGATTTTGCCTATTCTGAGATTCTTTTCTATAGAATCTGTAATTCTAGACCAATCGCTTCGAAATTTGGAACATTTATAGTATATAGTATGTCTAATCGATCGATGCTATCAGCAATTTTTTATCTCTATTATTTATATGAGTTTTTGACTCTCCGCTTCCCGCTCCGCTTCCGGGCTGAATTATTATTTTCTTGATATCTTGGAAAATATCCTCCAGATCTAATTTTGTTTTCTAAATTCGTAATCTACATGAATGAAACTATATAATTCCATGCCAAACTCAAAATAATTGGGATCAAAAAATCTAATTTTTTTTATCATGGCTCACTCTTCGTTTTGAATTCAGGATTTTGCCTATTCTGAGATTCTTCTCTATAGAATCTGTAATTCTGGACCAATCGCTTCGAAATTTGAAACATTTATAGTATATAGTATGTCTAATCGATCGATGCTATCAGCAATTTTTTATCTCTATTATTCATATGAGTTTTTGACTCTCCGCTTCCCGCTCCGCTTCCGGGCTGAATTATTATTTTCTTGATATCTTGGAAAATATCCTCCAGATATAATTTTGTTTTCTAAATTCGTAATCTACATGAATGAAACTATATAATTCCATGCCAAACTCAAAATAATTGGGATCAAAAAATCTAATTTTTTTTATCATGGCTCACTCTTCGTTTTGAATTCAGGATTTTGCCTATTCTGAGATTCTTCTCTATAGAATCTGTAATTCTGGACCAATCGCTTCGAAATTTGGAACATTGATAGTATATAGTATGTCTAATCGATCGATGCTATCAGCAATTTTTTATCTCTATTATTTATATGAGTTTTTGACTCTCCGCTTCCCGCTCCGCTTCCGGGCTGAATTATTATTTTCTTGATATCTTGGAAAATATCCTCCAGATCTAATTTTGTTTTCTAAATTCGTAATCTACATGAATGAAACTATATAATTCCATGCCAAACTCAAAATAATTGGGATCAAAAAATCTAATTTTTTTTATCATGGCTCACTCTTCGTTTTGAATTCAGGATTTTGCCTATTCTGAGATTCTTCTCTATAGAATCTGTAATTCTAGACCAATCGCTTCGAAATTTGGAACATTTATAGTATATAGTATGTCTAATCGATCGATGCTATCAGCAATTTTTAATCTCTATTATTTATATGAGTTTTTGACTCTCCGCTTCCCGCTCCGCTTCCGGGCTGAATTATTATTTTCTTGATATCTTGGAAAATATCCTCCAGATCTAATTTTGTTTTCTAAATTCGTAATCTACATGAATGAAACTATATAATTCCATGCCAAACTCAAAATAATTGGGATCAAAAAATCTAATTTTTTTTATCATGGCTCACTCTTTGTTTTGAATTCAGGATTTTGCCTATTCTGAGATTCTTCTCTATAGAATCTGTAATTCTAGACCAATCGCTTCGAAATTTGGAACATTTATAGTATATAGTATGTCTAATCGATCGATGCTATCAGCAATTTTTTATCTCTATTATTTATATGAGTTTTTGACTCTCCGCTTCCCGCTCCGCTTCCGGGCTGAATTATTATTTTCTTGATATCTTGGAAAATATCCTCCAGATCTAATTTTGTTTTCTAAATTCGTAATCTACATGAATGAAACTATATGATTCCATGCCAAACTCAAAATAATTGGGATCAAAAAATCTAATTTTTTTTATCATGGCTCACTCTTCGTTTTGAATTCAGGATTTTGCCTATTCTGAGATTCTTCTCTATAGAATCTGTAATTCTAGACCAATCGCTTCGAAATTTGGAACATTTATAGTATATAGTATGTCTAATCGATCGATGCTATCAGCAATTTTTTATCTCTATTATTTATATGAGTTTTTGACTCTCCGCTTCCCGCTCCGCTTCCGGGCTGAATTATTATTTTCTTGATATCTTGGAAAATATCCTCCAGATCTAATTTTGTTTTCTAAATTCGTAATCTACATGAATGAAACTATATAATTCCATGCCAAACTCAAAATAATTGGGATCAAAAAATCTAATTTTTTTTATCATTGCTCACTCTTCGTTTTGAATTCAGGATTTTGCCTATTCTGAGATTCTTCTCTATAGAATCTGTAATTCTAGACCAATCGCTTCGAAATTTGGAACATTTATAGTATATAGTATGTCTAATCGATCGATGCTATCAGCAATTTTTTATCTCTATTATTTATATGAGTTTTTGACTCTCCGCTTCCCGCTCCGCTTCCGGGCTGAATTATTATTTTCTTGATATCTTGGAAAATATCCTCCAGATCTAATTTTGTTTTCTAAATTCGTAATCTACATGAATGAAACTATATGATTCCATGCCAAACTCAAAATAATTGGGATCAAAAAATCTAATTTTTTTTATCATGGCTCACTCTTCGTTTTGAATTCAGGATTTTGCCTATTCTGAGATTCTTCTCTATAGAATCTGTAATTCTGGACCAATCGCTTCGAAATTTGGAACATTTATAGTATATAGTATGTCTAATCGATCGATGCTATCAGCAATTTTTTATCTCTATTATTTATATGAGTTTTTGACTCTCCGCTTCCCGCTCCGCTTCCGGGCTGAATTATTATTTTCTTGATATCTTGGAAAATATCCTCCAGATCTAATTTTGTTTTCTAAATTCGTAATCTACATGAATGAAACTATATAATTCCATGCCAAACTCAAAATAATTGGGATCAAAAAATCTAATTTTTTTTATCATGGCTCACTCTTCGTTTTGAATTCAGGATTTTGCCTATTCTGAGATTCTTCTCTATAGAATCTGTAATTCTAGACCAATCGCTTCGAAATTTGGAACATTTATAGTATATAGTATGTCTAATCGATCGATGCTATCAGCAATTTTTTATCTCTATTATTTATATGAGTTTTTGACTCTCCGCTTCCCGCTCCGCTTCCGGGCTGAATTATTATTTTCTTGATATCTTGGAAAATATCCTCCAGATCTAATTTTGTTTTCTAAATTCGTAATCTACATGAATGAAACTATATAATTCCATGCCAAACTCAAAATAATTGGGATCAAAAAATCTAATTTTTTTTATCATGGCTCACTCTTCGTTTTGAATTCAGGATTTTGCCTATTCTGAGATTCTTCTCTATAGAATCTGTAATTCTAGACCAATCGCTTCGAAATTTGGAACATTTATAGTATATAGTATGTCTAATCGATCGATGCTATCAGCAATTTTTTATCTCTATTATTTATATGAGTTTTTGACTCTCCGCTTCCCGCTCCGCTTCCGGGCTGAATTATTATTTTCTTGATATCTTGGAAAATATCCTCCAGATCTAATTTTGTTTTCTAAATTCGTAATCTACATGAATGAAACTATATAATTCCATGCCAAACTCAAAATAATTGGGATCAAAAAATTTAATTTTTTTTATCATGGCTCACTCTTCGTTTTGAATTCAGGATTTTGCCTATTCTGAGATTCTTCTCTATAGAATCTGTAATTCTAGACCAATCGCTTCGAAATTTGGAACATTTATAGTATATAGTATGTCTAATCGATCGATGCTATCAGCAATTTTTTATCTCTATTATTTATATGAGTTTTTGACTCTCCGCTTCCCGCTCCGCTTCCCGCTCCGCTTCCGGGCTGCATTATTATTTTCTTGATATCTTGGAAAATATCCTCCAGATCTAATTTTGTTTTCTAAATTCGTAATCTACATGAATGAAACTATATAATTCCATGCCAAACTCAAAATAATTGGGATCAAAAAATTTAATTTTTTTTATCATGGCTCACTCTTCGTTTTGAATTCAGGATTTTGCCTATTCTGAGATTCTTCTCTATAGAATCTGTAATTCTAGACCAATCGCTTCGAAATTTGGAACATTTATAGTATATAGTATGTCTAATCGATCGATGCTATCAGCAATTTTTTATCTCTATTATTTATATGAGTTTTTGACTCTCCGCTTCCCGCTCCGCTTCCGGGCTGAATTATTATTTTCTTGATATCTTGGAAAATATCCTCCAGATCTAATTTTGTTTTCTAAATTCGTAATCTACATGAATGAAACTATATAATTCCATGCCAAACTCAAAATAATTGGGATCAAAAAATCTAATTTTTTTTATCATGGCTCACTCTTCGTTTTGAATTCAGGATTTTGCCTATTCTGAGATTCTTCTCTATAGAATCTGTAATTCTAGACCAATCGCTTCGAAATTTGGAACATTTATAGTATATAGTATGTCTAATCGATCGATGCTATCAGCAATTTTTTATCTCTATTATTTATATGAGTTTTTGACTCTCCGCTTCCCGCTCCGCTTCCGGGCTGAATTATTATTTTCTTGATATCTTGGAAAATATCCTCCAGATCTAATTTTGTTTTCTAAATTCGTAATCTACATGAATGAAACTATATAATTCCATGCCAAACTCAAAATAATTGGGATCAAAAAATCTAATTTTTTTTATCATGGCTCACTCTTCGTTTTGAATTCAGGATTTTGCCTATTCTGAGATTCTTCTCTATAGAATCTGTAATTCTAGACCAATCGCTTCGAAATTTGGGACATTTATAGTATATAGTATGTCTAATCGATCGATGCTATCAGCAATTTTTTATCTCTATTATTTATATGAGTTTTTGACTCTCCGCTTCCGGGCTGAATTATTATTTTCTTGATATCTTGGAAAATATCCTCCAGATCTAATTTTGTTTTCTAAATTCGTAATCTACATGAATGAAACTATATAATTCCGTGCCAAACTCAAAATAATTGGGATCAAAAGATTTAATTTTTTTATCATGGCTCACTCTTCGCTTTGAGTTCAGGATTTTGCCTATTCTAAGAATTTTCTCAATAGAATCTGTAATTCCAAACCAATCGCTTTGAAATTTGGAACATTCATAGTATATAGTATGCCCAACCGATTGATGCTATCAGCAATTTTTTATCTCCATTATTTGTATGATGTATGAGTTTTTGACTCCCCGCTTCCGGCTCCGCTTCCGGACTGGATTTTTAAATTTCCGATATCTTGGAAAATATCCTCCAGATCAAATTTTTTCTCCTAGATTCGTAATCTACATGAATGAAACTATATGATTTAATGCCAAACTCGAAATAATTGGTATCAAAAAAATTCAATTTTTTTTATCATGGCTCACTCTTCGCTTTGAGTTCAGGATTTTGCCTATTCTAAGATTTTTCTCTATAGAATCTGTAATTCTGAACCAATCGCTTTGAAATTTGGAACATTTATAGTATATAGTATGCCTAACCGATCGATGCTATCAGCAATTATTCATCTCCATTATTTGTATGAGTTTTTGACTCCCCGCTTCCGGCTCCGCTTCCGGACTGGATTTTTAAATTTCCGATATCTTGGAAAATATCCTCCAGATCAAATTTTTTCTCCTAGATTCGTAATCTATATGGATGAAACTATATGATTTAATGCCAAACTCAAAATAATTGGGATCAAAAAAATTTAATTTTTTTATCATGGCTCACTCTTCGCTTTGAGTTCAGGATTTTGCCTATTCTAAGACTTTTCTCTATAGAATCTGTAATTCTGAACCAATCGCTTTGAAATTTGGAACATTCATAGTATATAGTATGCTTAACCGATCGATGCTATCAGCAATTTTTTATTTCCATTATTTGTATAAGTTTTGGACTCCCCGCTTCCGGCTCCGCTTCCGGACTGGATTTTTAAATTTCCGATATCTTGGAAAATATCCTCCAGATCCAATTCTGTTTCCTAGATTCGTAATCTACATGAATGAAACTATATGATTTCATGCCAAACTTAAAATAATTGGGATCAAAAAAATTTAATTTTTTTTATCATGGCTCACTCTTCGCTTTGAGTTCAGGGTTTTGCCTATTCTAAGATTTTTCTCTATAGAATCTGTAATTCTGAACCAATCGCTTTGAAATTTGGAACATTCATAGTATATAGTATGCTTAACCGATCGATGCTATCAGCAATTTTTTATTTCCATTATTTGTATAAGTTTTGGACTCCCCGCTTCCGGCTCCGCTTCCGGACTGGATTTTTAAATTTCCGATATCTTGGAAAATATCCTCCAGATCCAATTCTGTTTCCTAGATTCGTAATCTTCATGAATGAAACTATATGATTTCATGCCAAACTCAAAATAATTGGGATCAAAAAAATTTAATTTTTTTATCATGGCTCACTCTTCGCTTTGAGTTCAGGATTTTGCCTATTCTAAGATTTTTCTCTATAGAATCTGTAATTCTGAACCAATCGCTTTGAAATTTTGAACATTCATAGTATATAGTATGCTTAACCGATCGATGCTATCAGCAATTCTTTATTTCCATTATTTGTATAAGTTTTGGACTCCCCGCTTCCGGCTCCGCTTCCGGACTGGATTTTTAAATTTCCGATATCTTGGAAAATATCCTCCAGATCCAATTCTGTTTCCTAGATTCGTAATCTACATGAATGAAACTATATGATTTCATGCCAAACTCTAAATAATTGGGATCAAAAAAATTTAATTTTTTTTATCATGGCTCACTCTTCGCTTTGAGTTCAGGATTTTGCCTATTCTAAGATTTTTCACTATAGAATCTGTAATTCTAAACCAATCGCTTTGAAATTTGGATCATTTATAGTATATAGTATGCCTAGCCGATCGATGCTATCAGCAATTCTTTATCTTCATTATTTGTATGAGTTTTTGACTCCCCGCTTCCGGCTCCGCTTCCGGACTGGATTTTTAAATTTCCGATATCTTGGAAAATATTCTCCAGATCAAATTTTTTCTCCTAGATTCGTAATCTACATGAATGAAACTATATGATTTAATGCCAAACTCAAAATAATTGGGATCAAAAAAATTTAATTTTTTTATCATGGCTCACTCTTCGCTTTGAGTTCAGGATTTTGCCTATTCTAAGACTTTTCTCTATAGAATCTGTAATTCTGAACCAATCGCTTTGAAATTTGGAACATTCATAGTATATAGTATGCTTAACCGATCGATGCTATCAGCAATCTTTTATTTCCATTATTTGTATAAGTTTTGGACTCCCCGCTTCCGGCTCCGCTTCCGGACTGGATTTTTAAATTTCCGATATCTTGGAAAATATCCTCCAGATCCAATTCTGTTTCCTAGATTCGTAATCTACATGAATGAAACTATATGATTTCATGCCAAACTTAAAATAATTGGGATCAAAAAAATTTAATTTTTTTTATCATGGCTCACTCTTCGCTTTGAGTTCAGGGTTTTGCCTATTCTAAGATTTTTCTCTATAGAATCTGTAATTCTGAACCAATCGCTTTGAAATTTGGATCATTCATAGTATATAGTATGCCTAGCCGATCGATGCTATCAGCAATTTTTTATCTCCATTATTTGTATGAGTTTTTGACTCCCGGCTTCCGGCTCCGCTTCCAGGCTTGATTTTTAAATTTTCGATATCTTGGAAAATATCCTCCAGATCCAATTTTGTTTTCAAGATTCGTGATCTACATGAATGAAACTATATAATTTCATGCCTGACTCAAAATAATTTGGATCAAAGAATTTAATTTTCTTTATCAAGTCTCACTCTTCCCTATGAACTCAGGATTTTGCCTATTCTGAGATTCTTCTCTATAGAATCTGTAATTGTGGTCTCATCGCTTTGAAATTTGGAACATTCATAGAATATAGTATGCCTGATCGATCGATGCTATCGGCAATATAGTGTCTCCATTATTTATATGAGTTTTTGACTCCCCGCTTCCGGCTCCGCTTCTGGGTTGGACTTTTCAATTCTTGATATCTTGGAAAATATCCTCCAGATCCAATTTTGTTGTCAAGATTCGGAATCCACATGCATGGAACTATATAATTTCATGCCAAACTCAAAATATTTGGGATCAAAGAATTTAATTTTTTTATCAAGTCTCACTCTTTGCTATGAATTCAGGATTTTGCCTATTCTGAGATTCTTCTCTATAGAATCTGTAATTGTTGTTCAATCGCTTTGAAATTAGGAACACAAATAGTATATATTATGCCTAATCGATTATTGGTATTAAAATTCAGGTTTCCACATTATTTCCATGTCATTTTCTGTCCCCGCTTCCACCTCCGCTTCCGCTCAAAGAAATGGAAAAAATGGAAAACTATTTTCGCGATTCACACTTTCCATACTATATATTGATACCAAAATTATATGTGAAATGCCAAAATTTCATTTTGATGAAAAACCAACAAATTATTGCTTAAAATGTCCTGCAGCCACAATTATCTAATCACAAATTTATATAAAGAATAATTACAATGGCATTAAAAATTTACCCCAAAAAAAGGGTTTTTAATTTGCAAAAATACAACAGAACATTTTCAAAGCTCGTATGTCTTAAATTAATAATAGTAGAATAATAAACAAAATGTTAATTGAAATATTATACAGTATTATTTATTATAAAACCAGTTTCAACCCTTTATGTTTCTATCCTGTCGGCTTAGGGGGTTGAATGTAGCAACTAAAATCTATCACATTTTAAAACCCTGTATCTACTAAAATAATAATCGTAAAGTAATAAACCAAACGCTAATTGAAAGCTTATATAATACCGTTTATTATAAAATTAGTTTGAAGCTTTGATCTTTCAACTCAACCGGATTAGGAAGTCGAATGTTGCAACAAAAATATGTTACAATTCAAAAGCTTGTAACTCCTAAAATAATGATTGCAGAATAATGAACCAAATGCTATTTAAAAGATTATATAATACCATTTATTATCGAATCAGTTTCAACGCTATTAGATTAGGGGATCAAATATTGCAACCAAAATGTGCCATTTTAGCTGTTTTATTATTTATTATAAAACCAATTCTAACCCTCTTTATTTCAGTCATGTCAGTTTAGATGATGCAACGAAAATTTGTCACACTTTCCAAGCTTGTATCACCCAAAATTATAATCGTAAAATATTGATCCAAGCGCTGCAAATTATCTTTGCATAAGTCTACATCTCTTTTGGGCTCATACCCAAAATTTTGATTTTTTTGAGCCTCTGGTTTATGCAGAGATAAATAATTTGTTTTAAGTGGTAACTGGTTTTTAAATAATAAATTCGCAGGTCTGCAACTCGTACACCAATAACAATTGGTAATTTATATTATTTTTGGATAAGTTTACATCCCTTCTAAGCTCTTACCCTAAATTTGAGTTTTCTTGAACCTCTGGTTTACCCAAAATTAATTAATTTGTTTTAAGCGGTAACTGGTTTTTTTAATATCAAACTCGCAAGTCTGTAACTCGTACACCAATCTAAATAAGTAATTGATATTATTTTTCAATAAACTACCATCCTTCCTAAATACCTACAAACAATTTGAAAATTTTGGGCACCTCTGGTTTTAGGCATAAACAATTATTCAATCTCGAATGATGCAATTAATTTCAATTGGCTATTTGTATTTGTATTCATTTATAGTTTTCGGGAGCGATATATTACTACCCTTAATTTAAGGGTTAAAATTGGGTACAGTGGTGTAATTTTAATTTTTACAAGGGATATAGTTCAGGAATAAATTAGGAATGATATTTTTATATTTTAGGAAGCCATTCATGAATTTTATTCGAAGGGATGTTCCACCCCATGAAAAATATATTTTTGTCCGTAAAATAATAACATGGGAATAAAATTTCCATTACTTCCAAGGAATTAATTATTATAACATTTTAGAAGATATTTTACTCCCTAAAAATTATTTTCAAATCGATTTCACCCCTTATTTATTTTATATTAGGAAATATATTGCTAAATATTAAAAACGGGAAGTCATATATTGTCTATTTTATTTTAAAAGTACATTTGTATACAAATTTATTGATTAAAACATTCTTGTTTCATTTGGTTCTATTAAGTAACGAAGTTTCAACTCGCTTGGCTGCAGGTGTTCAATGCTTTGTATATGCGTTTATCTGGCACTGTTGCTTCACAATTCGTACTGTTAGCATCTACGCCGCGTAACTCGTGATCAAAACGTTGATTTAAAGTACTTTAAAAGTGTTCAAGTGTTATATTTGGGGTTGTGAATTTTGCTTATAAACGTAGAGATCAGAATTTTGTATATTTAAATGTGTAAATTGGGATTTTGGTTCCGCATTGCGTGTCCGTTAGGGGCACGTATTTGCGATGTTAGTTTTTGCTTTTATTATGTAATAAATAAATAAAATGTCTTGGTTTTTTTGCAAAGGCCTGTAATGAAAGGTCCAACGTGGGAATCGGTGCACACGTAGGTACCGCTACGAGAGGCACCCCCCCTGATGAACACCACCGCGTGGGGTTGCAATGAGTTCTAGGGCGAACGAGCGATCTAATTAGGGAGTAACGGCATACTCTCGATATGTACCTATCGGAAGTCGGGAAAATATGGTAGCTGGCGGGGGTCCTTGATTAAGTTCAAGAAACGACATTAGCTGAGACCGATACTTAAGGTTACCATATCGCGTAATTAGGCGGTATCGCGGGCCTCGGAATATGCATTGGCCACGTATTCAAAACAACGTATTTTTTTCTTTTGCAAACGACGAGCACACCGGTGCTTGGGTGTCTGAGCGCTCAGGCACTCATTGGGGTTGTAAAGTAGAGTCAATCAGTAGCATAAATATAACCGAACACTTTTAAGTACCTTCGGGAAGTAATTAAGCAACAGTCAATCGCCGCATAGCTCTTCGAACACTAACCAAAACACACAACGATTAAATGTTGAACGAATGTTGAATGAATGTATTTAATAAAAAATTCCCTTTCAGCTTCTTCAATTCATCATTACCACCTCCAACAAATTAGCAACAGGACGTAAGTTGACTAATAAACTTTGCTTTTCAGGTTCTAATCAATTTTTCTTTCAGCTATTTTGTATTGTTTTTCCGCAGATTCCTAATTAATTTGTATTTTTCAGATCATCTGCTGAGGATGAGCCCAGCTGATGAGGTGGACATCGAGGGATTGGACATCGAGGGAATGGACATCGTGGGAGGAGCTGAGGATGAGCCCAGCAGCCAAAATCAACTCTCAATATTTGTTTTGTTGAATGTGATTCACCAAAATTTGTTTTAAGTTTCTGTTTCAGGTCGCCGGCCTTGGATCATCATAACATCACCGCATCATCAACTAGGTAATATAATATTGCTCATTATATAACTGTTTTTAGCCACTGCCAAAATTATTTGTCTAATATTTGAATTTATAATTTTAATTCAGAGTCCAGGAGATGGCAACTTGCAGCTGCCAGCAACAGAACCCGAGCCCAGCAGCGGAATCAAAGCCCAACAGCAGAATCAGAGCCCAGCAGCAAAATCAGAGCCCAACAGTCATCTAAGAAGTCCTCCAGTAGTTGCAGAAGATCAGTACATCAATATCAGCGGTTCCTGTCCCCAGATTCAACTTTAAAGAAGTCAACTGATTAATTCAGTCCGCCGCTTGCAAAGTTCAAGTGAGTTCAATTCCTTTTCAAATTTTCAGACTTGTAATAATTATTTTGTTGTTTCAGTTGCAGCGAGCGAAGAAGCCGCTTCTCTGGTCTAGGTTTCGCTGGGGTTTTCCTAGGCCCAAAGGGAGAATTCCCGGAGAAGAGTTCGTCTCTTTCCCCTTAGTCATTGCCTGGGGGCGAACAAGGCTTACAAAAACGCAACAGCATCGTTAAGAAGACTTCCAACAAGACAACAGCATCGAGTAATCAACAATTAATCTACGAACCTTTGTAACCTTTCCTTATTCCCAAAATAAAATCATTTCCACAAAATTTACAGTTGTTTTATTTCTAAAACCTATTTTTATTGGTTTCAGGTGTAGTTAGGAGAATAAATGTATTGTTAAATAGTTTGCAAATTAAATTAAATTCAATAATAACTTGTATTTTTCATTTTTAATGTAAATACAATTTGAATTGTTTTCAGGGTTAATTATAATTTGTTAATTAGTTTGTAAGATAATTTTAAGTCCTGTATATTTGATTTTTGAAGTAAATATGAATTGTATTGTTGAAATTTAAATATATTATTACAATAAATTTTATGTTTGTATTTTATTCTTGTTTAAAGTCAAACGTCAAGAGTAAAGTTCAAAAATTCTCCGCTAGCGGCAGCATCTGTCAATAGTTGCTACCAAAAAATTATTTCCCAAATATTTTTTTACGCCATTCTAATCACTTAAAAGTATCAAATATCATTGCAATAAAATATAAAAAAATCTCTGATATGAATAAATATGCCAAATAGTCACTATTTTTCGCTTTTAAATTTTTTTTATTCCAAAACGTGCTAGGTGCTGCCATCTCTGACAAACTAAGTAAACTATTACCTATTCAAGTGTATTGGTGTTGACATAGATAAAAGGGAATATTCCCAGCTTATTTAATGATTTATAAATTATTTTTGATCAACAATATACTCTTTATTAAATTCTAGTGGGAATATTTGCCAATATATTTATTATTCAGGTAGTGATTCAAGAGTTATTTAGATAAATACAATGCCGGCAAGCTACGCGTCGATCGCCAGTGAGCCTGACTGAGCTCCCGCTAGAGAAGGATGCAATAGAATAGCTGGTGTTGACTTGCCAATCAAATATATTTTTATATTATTGATCTGTGGAAAAATAAATTCAAATTTCAATAATACGATAATTAAATAGAAAATTTCCACAGCTGAATTTATCCAAAAAAGATTCTAAGAATTTTCAGGATCTATCAATTAATAGATCATTAACAAAGTTAATTGGAAAATCGTTGCTTTCGTCACTTCAGGTCCTGTCTATATTCTACTAGAAAATTAAATTTTAATCGTATTGGGCCACTGGTTTAGGGAATAATTAATTTTTTGTCTCTAAAAATCGGATAAATTTTAGTGATTTTAGGATCTATTCACTTATAGATCATTAATAGAGACAGTTGAAGAGTCCCTGTTTTTATCACTTGAACTCGTGACTCTATTCTACCAGTACCTAAATTTTCAAACATTTTGAGCCACTGGTTCAAAAAATAATGAATTTTTTGTCTTCGAAGAACAACTAAATATTAGTATTGCCAGGATCTATCGATCAATAAATCATTAACAGTGATGGTTGCAGAATTCCTGCTTTTGTTATTTGAGGTACTGGATTTACTCTATCAATAACCACACTTTTAAAATTTTTTGAGTAACTGATTTACAAGATAATAAATGTTTTATCTTCCAAGAACTAAGAAAGTCAATGTATTTTTGATCTATTGATCATTAAATCATCATCAGGAATTTTTTTGACAGAAATTTGAGATTTTGCCTCAAATTGTTAGATGTTTTAACACAATACTGTAGAACAGACTCGTGCAGTCCTGTATACTTTTCAAATTACAAATCATCTTATTACCCATCCCTCTAATGTAACAGAGTTTTTGTAAACGCTAAGTATATATACAAAAAATTTGCATTTAATTAGCATAATTAAATTAATCCAGATTATGTGGTGATTTTATTTGTACTACGTTTGATGCCGCGGATAGGGATAGCAAGACTAAGTCAAAGACGAAGACGAAGACGAAGACGAAGACGAAGACGAAGACGAAGACGGAGACGGAGACGGAGACGGAGACGGAGACGGAGACGGAGAAGGAGAAGGAGAAGGAGAAGGAGAAGGAGAAGGAGAAGGAGAAGGAGAAGGAGAAGGAGAAGGAGAAGGAGAAGGAGAAGGAGAAGGAGAAGGAGAAGGAGAAGGAGAAGGAGAAGGAGAAGGAGAAGGAGAAGTAGAAGTAGAAGTAGAAGTAGAAGTAGAAGTAGGAATAGGGGAATAGGGAATAGGAGGAAAGAAAAGTTTTACTATTATTATGCTACACACTCTGATAGTAAACCATTCGCATACCCATAGAGGTTAATGGCTGACATTGCTTTTAAATGACCTGATTTTTAAATGGTACATACAACAACGCTGAATTTTATAATGCGCATAGGCATTGAAAAATACTATGATATAACACTACTCGCATTTCGATACATTACAATATAGGATGTTGACTTTGACCCAACTTTTAAACGGTACATACAACAATGCTGAAATTTATAATATACATAGGCTTTTGCAAACACTAATATAGAAATCACTCGTATTTCGATACATTTCAGTATAGGGTATTGACTTTGATCTAACTTATAAACGGTACGTATAACAACGTTGAAATTTATAACACACATAGATCTTTAAAAATTCTCTAATATAAAATCACTCGCATCTCGACATGTTAGAATACAGAATGTTGACTTTGACCTAACTTCTAAATGGTTCGTAGAACAACGCTAAAATTCATAATACAAACAGACCTTGACAAACATTTCAATATGAAACCACTTGCTTTTTGCTTCATTGCAATATAGGGTGTTGACTTCGACCTAACTTCCAAACGGTACATACAACAACGCTGAAATTTATACTACACACAGACCTTGACAAACACTCTGATATAAAATCACTCGCATCTCGATTTATTGCAATATGGGATGTTGACTTTGACCTAAATTCTAAACGGTACATACAAAAACGCTGAAATTCATACTTCACATAGACCTTGACAAACACTCTAATATAAAATAACTTGCATCTTGATTTATTGCAGTATAGAGTGTTGACTTTGACCTAACTTCTGAACAACGTTGAAATTTGTAATACACATAGATCTTAACAAACTCTCTGATATAAAACCACTTGCATCTCGATTCATTGCAATATAAGGTATTGACTTTGACCTAACTTTTTAACGGTACATACAACAACGCTTAAATTTATAGTACACATAGAACTTGATGAACACTTTAATATAAAATTACTTGCATCTCGATACATTGCAATATAGGGTGTTGACTTTGACCTCACTTTTGAACAGTACATACAACAGCGCTGAAATTCATAAAACATCTAGACCTTGACAAATACTTGAATATAAAACCACTCGCAGCTCGATAAATTGCGATATAGGGTGTTGACTCTGACCTAACTTCTAAAGAGCACATACAAAAATGCTGGAATTTACAAGACACATAGGTCTTCACAAACACTCTTATTTAAAATCACTCGCATCTCGATTTATTGCAATATAGGGTGTTGACTTTGACCTAATTTATAAACGGTATACACAAGAACGCTGAAATTCATACTGCACACAGACCTTGACAAACACTTTGATAAAAAACCACTCGCATCTTGATACATGTCAATAAAGGGTGTTGACTTTGACCTAACTTCTAAACGGTACATACAACAAAGCTGAAATTTATAATGCACATAGATCTTAACAAACACTCTAAGATAAAGCTACTCGCAGTTTGATACATTGCGATATAGGGTGTTCACTTTGATCTAACTTCTGAACGGTACATACAACAACGCTGAAATTCATAACACACATAGATCTTGACAAACATTTTAGCATAAAACCATTTGAAATTTTTTTTTAAAATGATTCAATTATACGAATAAAAATCTAAACGAAAATATAATAAGTCAACACCAGTTATTCTATTCCGTATCTCTTCAGCGGCAGCGGAATAAGAGCTGTCAGGCTTAACCGGCGATCGACGCATCGCTTGCCGGCATTGTATTTATCTCAATATTTCTTGAATCATTACATGAATAATTAATATATACTATAAATCTTTTTTGGAATTTAATATAGAGCTTATTATTGATCAAAAATAATTTATAAAACATTAAACAAGCTCCTTAATTCGGTTTTATTTATGTCAACACCAATATTCTTTGCGATATAACTAGTTTAGTCATTTTGTCAGAGATGGCAGTACCTACCCCTTTTTGGAACTACATTTTATTAATAATTAAAAATAGCGACTATTTGGCATATTTTCTTGACCCAAAGTATTTTAAATATTCTATTTTGATCAATTACAATATTTTTGAATGATTTAATAAACAATTAATCTTTTATTTAATAAATGTTTTTTTACTGGCGCTCATCGACAGGTGCTGCCGCCAGCGGAGAATTTTTGAACTTTACTCTTGACGTTCGACATTAAACATTAAAATACAAATTTATTGTAATAATATATTTAAATTTCAACAATACAATTCACATTTACTTCAAGAATTAAATATACAGGACTTGAAATTATCGTACAAACTAATTAACAAATTAAAATTAGCCCTGGCAACAATTCAAATTGTATTTACATCAAAAATAAAAAATACAAGTTATTATTGAATTTAATTTATTCTGAAAACTATTTAACAATACATTTATTCTCCTAACTACACCTAAAAACAATAAAAATAGGTTTTAGAAATAAAACAACTATGAATTTTGTGGAAATGATTTTATTTTGGGAATAAGGAAAGGGTACAAAGGTTCGTAGATTAATTGTTGATTACTCGATGCTGTTGTCTTGTTGGAAGTCTTGTCCGCGATGCTGTTGCGTTGTTGTAAGCCTTGTTCGCCCCCAGGCAATGACTAAGGGGAAAGAGACGAACTCTTCTCCGGGAATTCTCCCTTTGGGCCTAGGAAAACCCCAGCGAAACCTAGACCAGAGAAGCGGCTCTTCGCTCGCTGCAACTGAAAAAACAAAATAATTATTACAAGTTGGAAAATTTGAAAAGGATTTGAACTCACTTGAACTTTGCAAGCGGAGAGGCTAAAATTAATCAGTTGGCTTCTTTAAAGTTGAATCTGGGGACAGGAACAGCTGATATTGATGTACTGATCTTCTATAACTACTGGAGGACTTCTTTGACGGCTGCTGGGCTCTTGTTCCGCTGCTGGACTCTGATTCTGCTGTTGGGCTTTGATTCCGCTGCTGGGCTCGGGTTCTGTTGCTGGGCTCTGATTCTGCTGCTGGGCTCTGAAGTCTGGTTGTTACTGCAGCTGCAAGTTGCCATCTCCTGGACTCTGAATTAAAATTATAAATTCAAATATTGGACAAATAATTTTGGCAGTAGCTAAAAACAGTTATATAATGGACAATATTATATTACCTAGTTGCTGATGCGGCGATGTTATGAAGATCCACGGCTGGCGACCTGAAACAGAAACTTAAAACAAATTTTGGTGAATCACATTCAACAAAACAAATATTGAGAGTTGATTTTGGCTGCTGGGCTCATCCTCAGCTCCTCCCTCGATGTCCATCCCCTCGATGTCCAATCCCTCGATGTCCACCTCATCAGCTGGGCTCATCCTCAGCAGATGATCTGAAAAATACAAATTAATTAGGAATCTGCGGAAAAACAATACGAAATAGCTGAAACAAAAATTGATTAGAACCTGAAAAGCAAAGTTTATTAGTCAACTTACGTCCTGTTGTTAATTTGTTGAAGGTAGTAATGATGAAATGAAGAAGCTGAAAGGGAATCTTTTTTTTGATTAGTTGCATACATTCAACATTCGTTCAACATTCAAACGTGTTTTGTGTGTTGATTTGTTTGTTGCGCGCTTATTTAACAAATTTAATTTTTTGCTTGGAGAGCTAGCTACGCGATGAGTGACTGCTGCCATACTACTTCGCGATTTTATTTTAAAAGTGCTCAGATATATTATGCTACTGTTTGACTCTACTTTACTACCCCAATGAGTGCCTGAGCGCTCAGACACCCAGCACCGGTGTGCTCGTCGCTTGCAAAAGAAAAAAATACGTCGTTTGAATACGTGGCCAATGCATATTCCGAGGCCCGCGATACCGCCTAATTACGCGATATGGTAACCTTAAGTATCGGTCTCAGCTAATGTCGTTTCTTGAACTAAATCAAGGACCCCCGCCAGTTACCATATTTTCCCGACTTCCGATAGGTACATATCGAGAGTATGCCATTACTCCCTAATTAGATCGCTCGTTCGCCCTAGAACTCATTGCAACCCCACGCGGTGGTGTTCATCAGGGGGGGTGCCTCTCGTAGCGGTACCTACGTGTGCACCGATTCCCACGTTGGACCTTTCATTACAGGCCTTTGCAAAAAAACCAAGACATTTTATTTATTTATTACATGATAAAAGCAAAGACTAACATCGCAAATACGTGCCCCTAACGGACACGCAATGCGGAACAAATTCACCCCAATTTACATATTTGAATACACAAAATTTTGATCTCTACGTTAATAAGCAAAATTCACAACCCCAAATATACCACACAGCACTTTTAAAATAGTTTCTAAACGCAGTTTACGAGAGCAAAGACGACGCAAATGCGGCTTTTACGATAGCCACGACAGCAGTGAACTTCACGAAACGAAACAGCAAGCTTCAGAAATAAATTATACGAGTTAAGAAGTATACTACGTTTTCCAATGTGTTAAAAAGAGATAGATGTGCTAAAAGGAACTAGTATTATCAAAAATCGAACTGAAGCTCTAACGTGTTGCAACCATCAATTAGTACTTGATTGAATTAACTTGCTTCGACGAAGTAATTGAAAAAGAATCTTTAAAATAAAAATTTAAAAATATTGAAATAGAATTATTTAAAATATTGTAAAATTTTTGTAAACTGTATGAATTATTATTAATAATAATTGTTTAAACATTATAACAAATAATAAAGCAGAATTTGCAAAAAAAAAATTTTAAGCAGTTTTTTTAGTGCAGAAATATTGCTAAATATTCATTAAATATTGTATAAATATTATTATAAACAAATATAAATTGTTATTATTGAAATAATAAATTTAAATATTAATACAGTAAAGCTACAATGAGTTGAAAAGAGATAGGCATATTTCTTTAAAGATATATAAATTGCGCCTCCCCCTACCTACCTCTCTTCATCGTACTATTCTTTTTTATAGATTTCAATCCCAATTCACAATCCACAATTTTAATCGCAATCCACAATCCACAATTTGAATCCAAATCCACAATTTTAATCGCAATCCACAATCCACAATTTGAATCCTAATCCACAATTTTAATCGCAATCCACAATCTACAATTTTAATCCTAAGCCACAATCCACAAATTCAATCCCAATACACAATTTCAATCCCAATCCACAATCCACAATTTTAATCCCATCACAATTAAAAATCCACAATCATAATCCCAATCCAAAATACACAATTTTAATCCCAATCCCAATTGACAGTCCATAATTTCAATCCCAATCCAAAATCCACAATTCACAATTTCAATCCCAATCCAAAATCCAAGATGCAAAAATCCAATCCCAATCCCAATCCAAAATCTCAATCCTAATCTCAATTAAAAATTCAGGAACCCAATACCAATCCAAAATCAACAATCCCAATCCCAATCTCAATAGCAATCCAAAATCCAGAAACCCAATCCCAATCCAAAATCTACAACCCCAATCTCAATCCCAATAAAAAATACACAATACCAATCCCAATCCCAATCCAAAATCCAAAATTCAGAAAACCAATACCAATCCCAATCCCAATCTAAAATCCAAAGTCTAGAAACTCAATCCCAATCCGAAATCCACAATTTCTGATCCCAAAATCCACAATTTTAATCCCAATTCAAAATAGAATGGTGAATTATGGATTATTAATTGTGGATTAGCTCTAATAAAATATTTTGTTTAAGAAATTGGTCTTAGCTTTGAAGAATTATGTTCAAGGACATGGCGCCGGGATGCCGTGCACCCCTTGCATCCCCGCTTGAGACGCCTCTGACCGTTTAGTAATGAACCAAAGATTGATAGAAAGCTTATTTGAACCCTTAATCTTTTAACCCTGACAGTACAGGAGGTAAGTTGTATAAGGGGTTGAATGATGCAACGACTTTGAAAGCTTGTATCTCCTGAAATAAAAATCGTAGAATAATGCAGTAAAGGTTGATTTAAATGCCATGTAATATTACAACCCCTAACAAAATAAGGGGTTAAATTTGGCAATAATTTTGAAAGCGATATCTTTTGAACTAATAATCCTATAATGATGAAACAAACGTAAATAGGAAGCTTATTTATTGCAATTCAGCATAAAACCAATTCAACCTTTAATTTTCCAACTCATTAATCCACAATTCCAATCCCAATCCCAATCCAAAACTTTAAAACCAGAATTTTTGGCATCTATTAACTGTAATTGGTGCACGAGTTATAGAAGTATGAATTAAATATTCTAAAAGACAGTAATTTATTACGCGGTAAGAACCTAATTTTTTTTTGAGTATACTAGGTGTTGCAAAAAACTCAAATTCTTGGTACATATTCAGGAAGGATGTACCTATATGCAGAATAATTGGCAGTCATTAGTTGTTATTGGTGCACGAGCTATAAATTTTTAAATTCAATATTTTAAAAAACAGTCAAATTTATTTTATTTCACCGTTCGAAACAAAAATTTTTTTTTTGCGTATACCAGGTAATGCAGGAAGCTCAAATTGTAGGTACATACTCAGGATAGATGTACCTATATGCAAAATAATTGGCAGTCATAAATAGTAATTGGTGCACGAGCTATGAGTTTATAATAATAAATCAATTGAAATTATATTACATTAAACCGCTTAAAATTAATAAATTATTTCTGCGTATACCAAGTGTTGTAGAAAATTCAAATTGCAGATATATACTCAAGATAGATGAACGTATATGCAGAATTATTTGCAATCATTATCCGTTATTGGGGCACGAGCTATAAATTTAAGAAGTAAATATTTAAAATCAGTTAATAAATTTATTACATTTTTACATATACCAGGTATCGTCGAAAAAATCAAATTGTGAGTACATACTCAGTCTGGATGTACGTAAATGCAGAATAATTGGCAGTCATTAATTGTAATTGGTGCACGAGCCATAAACTTATGAATTCATTGTTTTAAATCTGTTAAAATTTATTACAATAAACCGCTTGAAATAAATAATTTTTTTTTGCGTATACCAGGTGTTGTAGGAAATTCAAATTGTAGATACGTACTCAGAATAGATGTACGTATATGCAGAATCATTAGCAGTCCTTAATCGCAATTGATGTACGAGCTATAAATTTTTAAATTAAATATTCTAAAAAACAGTCAAATTTATTACATTGCACCGTTCGAGCAAATTAATTTTTTTTGCGTATCTCAGGTGTTGTAAGAAGCTCGAATTGTGGGTATGTATTCAGGATGGATATACGTATATGAAGAATTATTGGCAGTCCTTAATAGTAATTGGTGCACGAGCCATAAATTCAAGAATAAGATATTTTAAAAGACAGTTAACGATTTATTACAATTCACCGCGCAGAACAAACTAACTTTTTTTTGCATATACCAGGAGTTGTATGAAACTAAAATTGTGGGTATGCATTCAGAATGAATGTAGGTATATGCAGAATTATTGGCAGTCATGAACTGTAATTGGTGCATGAGTTATAAAATTATGAATGAAATATTCTAAAAGACAGTAATTTGTTACACGGTAAGAAACTACTTTTTTTTGAGTATACTAGGTGTTGCAGAAAATTCTTATTCTTGGTACATATTCAGGATGGATGTAGGTATATGCAAAATAATTGGCAGTCTTTAATTTTAATTGGTGTACGAGCTATAAATTCAAGAATCAAATATTCTAAAAGACACTTTATAATTTAGATTCCACTGCTTAGAACAAACTAATTTTTTTTGAGTATACCAGGAATTGTAGAAAACTCAAATTGCACTTATCAACGGGTCTACAATAATAACAAATTAGTAGCCACAGTTTGAAATTTTTGAAACTAATATTTTTAGTATTTTAATGTTCTTCAACTACCCAAATTATCCCAACGTACAAATGTTGCCAAATATGGGAGCCCCAGTCTCGCACGGGCCCCAAATTGTAGCCCCGATGTCAGTCAATGCCTTACAGTAGCCTTGTTTGTCAAATTACCTCACTTTTCAGGATCACCGTCAAGGGGGAAACTCCCAAATTGTTCATCTGCAAAATTTTGAAAGAAATTTCGAAAATTCCTGATTTTTGTTGTGCGCAGTGTATTATTTTAATTATTAGGGCCATAATATTTATATTAAAGAATAAAACATGTATAATACATGAAAAAATAATATTTATTATAATACAAAGAAAATTATTCAACTTCTGCAATGGAAACATCAGGGGAAGATATTTTGGACATTTTTAAGATCGAGTCGTCATGAGTGTCCCTAACTGAAACAATTTTAGGGTAAAAATATTCGTTTTCATCATTCAGAGCTATTTGTGAGGGCGCGTATAAAAGACAAACATCTGTAAAGAAAATTTGCTCCAGAAAATCATCGATTTGTGGGCGAAGTCTTTCTGGGTTGTTTAGCGAACGTCGAGTCTAAAAACAGAAAAAATACGCCCTCAAATAAGCAATTGGTCGTCAAAAATTATTCCCTACCCCAAAAAAAAAGTTTTCATATAATTTTTGGTGCGGATTCTTTGTTTAAAATCCATTGTTGGAACTGCCCTTTGGTCTTAAAAGTATAGTGGTACATCAATATTTCAACCACAGTAACTGAAGTAAATGACGTCTAAAATAAATTTTGTGAGCGATCGAGGGACCCATCTTGCGAACACTTCTCTTACATTATATTGTTATTTAATTGGAATGATCACATTTTAGACTCCCTGTATATATCAAATTTCCATATTATATATTCAACATTACGTCAAAATTATAATTTGTTAGCTAACTTTAATTTAATATTTTAGATGATGTGATATTCCAGTAGTGATCAGTAAAGCATCAAAAGTATTAAAATTAAAAATTTAAAAATGTGCATTTCCCAATAAAATAATTTTAAACATAAAGTCTTTTTATTTTCGCGCCGATTTATTCAGTATTAATAATTTTTAATTGATAAATTCGGATTGAACAAGCGCGCTGTGATGTAGCAGGTGTAGCTTCACTAACTTCGACTTGGTATAGTTCTATGTAGAAATTCAAGAAAGACGGACATTTTAGTGATACTTTATGGGGAAATAGTGTTCAAAATGCGGAAATATTATAATATGAATAGTGGAAAACACTTTCATGTGGTCCAGAAAGCTGCAGGGTTGTATTGAAATAAAAAAATCGACTTCTTAAGGTATGCATAGCTTTTGAGAGAATTATTTCTGTTTATTAATTTTAATTTTTGGCTAAGGCTCAGTATAAAAATATGTGCCCTTCTTCTCTATTCCTTTTTCATATTTAATACATTTATTATGATTCAGATAACTTTCTTTGAAATGTGATTCAAGATGTTATGTAATATTTCAGAAAAATAATACATTTACTTTGGCACATTAGTAGTTACATAATTATTATGTTAAAAATATTATTCCGTATTTGAATTATACATTTTCTAGAAATAAATCCATAATTTCGTCTGTTTAAAATAAAATAAAATTATCGGGAAAGATCAAAATTCTCGTAGGGCCCTTCAAAAGATATAAACCACAACAACATACAGAATGATTAATTAGGATTTTATTTCTTGAATATTTGTTTATTATTGAACAATATTTATTTCGAATTGAATTTAATAGAGAACAATTTTTTGTAATTGATTTAAAATTCGCGAATTATTTCATGATAATTTTTCAACATTAATTTATGTTTTAGGTTGGTGAACTCAAAAATGAGTTTCACTCCCAGGCTTACAAATCAGGAGAAGATTCATTCAGTCAGCAGCAAACAATTATCTAATTGAAAATGGAAGCAAAGAAAATTGAGACAATTTAGGCAGCAAAATAGAAGCAGCAAATTACTCTAACAAAATAAAAGTTACAAAGTATTCAATTAAAGATATGAGAAGAAATAGCAGCAAGTAATCACTACCAAGAAAAAAAAGCTGTTGAAACAAATTTCCAATTAAAAAAAAAATATGACAAAATGAGTCAACAATAAAATTACTCCTAATACAATTGTATTACCAAATCTCTCCCTCCATTTATTGTAAATAAAAGCCCTCTCTGCCCCTAATAAAAAATTCAAATAATGTTACAGCCCTTGTGCTAAGTTCCTTTTATTAAATTTATTATATTTTCCAAATTTTGTTTCCAAAAATTTATCCTTGGGCTGTGGCATTATTTTGAATGAGCCAATTTGTTTAAATTGTGCTCAATAAAGGTCCCAATTTTGTCAAATGATCAAATGTCGAGTTTTTGCAAAGATGTTCAAATTTAAATGTTCATTTGGTTGTTTGATAGGTCCAGCCTTCAAAAGCCCCCAATTTTTAAACAGTTAAAACTAATATCAAATGTTCATAATTAACTTTTCTTCAAAAGTATTAGTAAGTGAAAATCACTTATTAGTACTCAAATTTTATTTTCAAATTTTGTTTTTGTTACACCTAATGGTGTATATTTATATTTGATATTATTTTAAATGTTAGTTTATAAGTATTTTAATGTGAGTATTCTTTTTGCACAAAATCTCAATAATTTGCTGCTTATTTATGTATGCTGCTTCATCCACAAATTTGGCTGCAAAACCTCATCAAGTCAACAAAAAGCTCCAATAACTGCTGCTTCATTCAAACATAATAATTTGCAAAAGAAAACACTTTTTGTATTATTTTTAAGTTGTGTGCAATCTCAGTTTACAAACTTTTTATTAGTTTTTCCCAAATTTATACAAATTTTTTTTAGTAAAATTTTTTCAAATTTATCTGAGTTTGTATATTCATGAACAAAACTACAAAAAATGTAGTTAACAATTATTTAAATAATGTTATAGCCATTGAGTTAAGTTTCGTGTTTTGTAGCAGATTTGTGTAATTTTATTCGATTTGTTGATCCTTTGGCTGTGGCATTATTTAAAATGGGCCAATTTCATTAAAAATTGTGCCGTATGCATAAATCTTGTCTGTCCAATAATATTTTCATAATATACTTTTTTTTCCAAAATTCTGCCTGATGTGGCGCTTTGAAACAAAAGATATGGATTTATGCATTTTTAGTTTTAGCAAATGATTGAATGCAGATTCAGTTCCAAAATATTAATATAGCTTTGCCAGTGCTGTGAATATTAATATTTTGAGGAAATGTAATCGAAAAATGTGCATTTGATGATTTGATTGAGCCCCCTGCTCACCCTGTTAAGTATTTACCCAAGTAGACTTGAAAAATCAACAACAAACGCAACTAGAAGTAATTCCAATTATTATCAGTAACTTTGATGCTAGAAGCAAGAAGATAATTGCAAATTGCAAAAAGTTCAAGCTCCTTAGGTTCCACCAATTCGTTTACTACAACAGTATCAACCGTAAAAGTTAGCCCCAGTCCCTTAGTTATAAGAATAGGAATACAATTTCAAATATTCGGTTGTGCTTCGCCCCTGCAGTTTTTCGGCAATATTTAGTCGTATTTTTTGAAGAGTTTCTTCGGGAAATAGGAACTACAAATTCATGTCCGTAAGCATTAAAAAGAAGATTGAAGCACAAAAAATGTCAGGAACCAAAAGTTCTAAAATATTTTCATAATATACTAATTATATTTTTTTTACAGGCAAAACTCATTTCCGGATGTTCCAGTGTTCCTGAAACCAGCAGATCTTGAGCTGCAGAGTTCCAGTGTTCCTGAAGCCAGATGAGTTCGAGTTGCAGAGTTCTAGCGGACAGCAAACCGGTAAATATTTTTCTTGGTAAAGCCTCGTTCACAACACGAAATTAGTAGTTGGTGTAAAATGTTTGGCAGGTACAATCTTATGTTAGCTATAAAATGTATAAAAGGAGAATTATCTTAGGGTTAGAAAATATGAATTGATTTTGGGTGCAAATAGGGTAAATTGTCCGTTTCGTGAGAAGCATCCTGTAATTACTGTTTAAATTATCAATGAAATGAATATTGTTGGCCGTCATGGGGCGGATTATTGAATATTCAAGTTTCTAATACATAAAAATCAAGAACCAATAAAAAATATTGAGTAAAAATCACAAAAAACAGTGAAATTTTTGACGCATGCGCAGAAGATACTCTACTTCGAAGCATTCTGCTCCGTACAATCTTATAAAGTGCCAATTCACAATGAGCGTAAACATAAGGAGTACGTAAAAACATAACTGTAAGTGCCAATTCACAATGTACGTAAACGTAAAGAGTACGTAACCGTAAACATAAACATAAAGTTGAACTACTGTATTTCAATGCCCGTGTTCACAATGCTCTTACGTATTTCTTACGTTTACGTATTGACATAAGAGCTACGTAATGAAAACGTAAAGTTGAGATAAATTCAACTGTATGTTATGTTTACGTACGAAACAACTAATAGCGCATGCGTCAACTTTGAACACATGTTTTCATCTGATAGTTGACAACACCCTGGATCGGATCATGCTTTAAATATGATTGACATAGAATTATTAATAATGAAAAACAACAATTTCTTCCTCGTCTTCATATTTCTCTCGTTGGCGACTTTTATAACGCAGTTTCAATAATAATGAAACAATCGCAAGATCTTTTTCAGACATCATACAATAAAACAAAACAAACTAAACTCCAAACTAATAAAAGTGAAACTAAAAAAAAACATTAAACGCGAAATAGAATCGAAATCAACTGAATATTTGAAAATGACAGTCAGAGAAACCAACACAATACATCAATAACCCTAATTTGTACCAACGTAAAATGAAAAAAGCACTTGATTTTAATATTTTACGTTACGACCACTGTGAGAATACATAATTTCTTACGTTCATGTTTTTACGTACTCCTTATGTTTACGCTTATTGTGAATTGGCACTAAGAAATTATGTATGTTCACAGTGGTCGTGTTTAATGTTTTTTTTTTTTAATTTCACTTTTATTAGCTTGGAGTTTAGTTTGTTTTGTTTTATTGTATGATGTCTGAAAAAGATCTTGCGATTGTTTCATTATTATTGAAACTGCGCTATAAAAGTCGCCAACAAGAGAAATATTAAGACGAGGAAGAAATAGTTGTTTTTCATTATTAATAATTCTATGTCAATCATATTTAAAGCATGATCCGATCCAGGGTGTTGTCAACTATCAGATGAAAACATGTGTTCAAAGTTGACGCATGCGCTATTAGTTGTTTCGTACGTAAACATAACATACAGTTGAATTTATCTCAACTTTACGTTTTCATTACGTAGCTCTTATGTCAATACGTAAACGTAAGAAATACGTAAGAGCATTGTGAACACGGGCATTGAAATACAGTAGTTCAACTTTATGTTTATGTTTACGGTTACGTACTCTTTACGTTTACGTACATTGTGAATTGGCACTAACTTACAAATTCCACCCCGTTCAATTCTTGTATCGTTCAAATGTCATAGCGTACAAAGTACTTCCACTACCAATTTCACAATGTTAAAACATGGCAATGCCACCCCGTTCAAAGTATGTCGAAATGAGAAACTTTGAAAAGTTTTTCAGTCTTAAACCAGGTTTAAGTGCACTTATATGTCGTCCATCATACTACAGATGGCACTCTTCGAGGCAAATGAAATAACGCAGAATTTGAAAGCAATTTTTCATTTGTTATTAATATAAAGTGAATAAATTAGTACTTTACAAGTATATAAACAACAATTTATGCCAATTCAATCCTTTATGAGACGAAAAACTCATTAAATGCTTATAAATACTCATTGAACTTTGACATCAAGGTGCGACTTTACGCGAACGCTCGACGCTTGTTTTCAGCGAGAAATTTGGTCACGTGGTACTGTTTTAAGTTTTCCGGTACTTCACTGGCCCGGCTAAAACAACTATCAGAAAGAGAGTTAAATAAGAATGGACATTGATGAATAATTTGACCACATGTCAATTGCAAAGTGATAATTTATTAGTTAATAATATTACACGGGTACACCGAGTCGCAAGTGCACTTCACTTGACAGTCTTTTGGAATTTTTCGCATAAATTCGAAACGATCAGGTGTAGAATATTGAAATTTGGTATTTCAGTCTGCTATAGCATCTAAATGATTGTCTACTATTTTCAGAACAATAGACTGAACCGGAAGTGCACTTCAGTAGGAATTTATTTTTTAATTTTTCGCATGAAATCAGATCTGTTGGTAGTCGTAGAATTTTGGAAATCAGTATTTAGGAATGTTGTAGTATAAGAATAATGGCCTACTGTTTCCATAGCAACTGACTTGGCTGAAAGCGCATTTTACTTGATAGATTCTTAGAATCTCTAGGGTAAATCCAAAACGATTAACTGTGGAACGATGAGATTTTGTGTTTGATTATATATATATTTATTTATTATTCATACAATAAACTATTCTTTTATGATTCGTGCAAATGAAAAAAGAGTTTCCAATTCATTTAACTTTATACTCTTGTTGCATAAATTTCTATTTTGTTAGCCAAAGCCCATAATTTTTTGCATCTGAATTTACAGTCCAAGCTTTTATCAATTGGTCGTCGAAAATTATTCCCTACCCCAAAAAAAAGTTTCTTTATTCTTTTTGGTGCAGATTCTTTGTTTAAAATCCATTGTTGGAACTGCCCTTTGGTCTTAAAAGTATAGTGGTACATCAAAATTTCAACCACAGTAACTGAAGTAAATGACGTCTAAAATCAATTTTGTGAGCGATCGAGTGACCCATCTTGCGAACACTTCTCTTACATTATATTGTTATTTAATTGGAATGATCATATTTTAAACTCCCTGTATATATGAAATTTCGATATTATATATTTAGCATTACGTCAAAATTATAATTATAATTTGTTAGCTAACTTTAATTTAATATTTTAGATGGTGTGATATTCCAGTATTGATCACAAAAGCATCAAAAGTATTAAAATTAAAGATTTAAAAATGTGCATTTCCCAATAAAATCATTTTAAACATAAAGTCTTTTTATTTTCGCGCCGATTTATTCAGTATTAATAATTTTTAATTGATAAATTCGGATTGAACAAGCGCGCTGTGATGTAGCAGGTGTAGCTTCACTAACTTCGACTTGGTATAGTTCTATGTACAAATTCAAGAAAGACGGACATTTTAGTAATACTTTATGGGGAAATAGTGTTCAAAATGCGGAAATATTATAATATGAATAGTGGAAAAGACTTTCATGTGGTCCAGAAAGCTGCAGGGTTGTATTGAAATAAAAAAATCGACTTCTTAAGGTATGCATAGCTTTTGAGAGAATTATTTCTGTTTATTAATTTTAATTTTTGGCTAAGGCTCAGTATAAAAATATGTGCCCTTCTTCTCTATTCCTTTTTCATATTTAATACATTTATTATGATTCAGATAACTTTCTTTGAAATGTGATTCAAGATGTTATGTAATATTTCAGAAAAAAACATATTTTTACTGTGGCACATTAGAAGTTACATAATTATTATATTAAAAATATTATTCTGTATTCGAATTATACATTTTTCAGAAATAAATCCATAATTTCGTCTGTTTAAAATAAAATAAAATTATCGGGAAAGATCAAAATTCTCGTAGGGCCCTTCAAAAGATATAAACCACAACAACATACATCAATATTTAATTTAGTTTGCAAACACAGATTTTAAATTCAATTTTTATCTACACCAACTTTTTTCAACAGATTACAAGCAGAAAGATTCATTAGGATTTTATTTCTTGAATATTTGTTTATTATTGAACAATATTTATTATGAATTCAATTTAATGCAATTTAAAATTCGAGAATTATTTCATGATAATTTTTCAACATTAATTTATGTTTTAGGTTGGTGAACTCAAAAATGAGTTTCACTCCCAGGCTTACAAATCAGGAGAATATTCATTCAGTCAGCAGCAAACAATTATCTAATTGAAAATGGAAGCAAATAAAATTGAGACAATTCAGGCAGCAAAATAAAAGCAGCAAATCACCCGAACAATATAGAAGTTACGAAGTATTCAATTGAAGATAGAAGAGGAGATAGCAGCAAGTAATCACCACCAAGAAAAAAAAGCTGTTGAAACAAATTTCTAATTAAAAAAAAATATGACAAAATGAGTCAACAATAAAATTACTCCTGATACAATTGTATTACCAAATCTCTCCCTCCATTTATTGTAAATCAAAGCCCTCTCTGCCCCTAATAGAAAATTCAAATAATGTTACAGCCCTTGTGCTAAGTTCCTTTTATTAAATTTATTATATTTTCCAAATTTTGTTTCCAAAAATTTATCCTTGGGCTGTGGCATTATTTTGAATGAGCCAATTTTTTTAAATTGTGCTCAATAAAGGTCCCAATTTTGTCAAATGATCAAATGTCGAGTTTTTGCAAAGATGTTCAAATTTAAATGTTCATTTGGTTGTTTGATAGGTCCACCATTTGAAAGCCCTCAATTTTTAAACAGTTAAAACTAATATCAAATGTTCATATTTAACTTTTCTTAAAAAGTATTAGTAAGTGAAAATTACTTATTAGTACTTGAATTTTATTCTCAAATTTTGTTTTTATTACACCTAATGGTGTTTATTCATATTTGATATTATTTTAACTGTTAGTTTATAAGTATTTTAATGTAAGTATTCTTTTTGCACAAAATCTCAATAATTTGCTGCTTATTTATGTACGCTGCTTCATCCACAAATTTGGCTGCAACCTCATCAAGTCGACAAAAAGCTCCAATAACTGCTGCTTCTTTCAAACATAGTAATTTGCAAAAGAATACACTTTTTGTATTATTTTTAAGTTGTATGCAAGCTCAGTCTACAAATTTTTTATTAATTTTTTTTCCAAATTTATACAAATTTTTTCCAGTAAAATTTTTCCAAATCTAACTGAGTTTGTATATTTATGAACAAAACTACAAAAAATGTAGTTAACAATTGTTTAAATAATGTTATAGCCATTGAGTTAAATTTCGTGTTTTGTAGCATATTTGTGTAATTTTATTCGATTTGTTGATCCTTTGGCTTTGGCATTATTTAAAATGGGCCAATTTCATTAAAAATTGTGCCCTATGCATAAATCTTGTCTGTCAAATAATATTTTCATAATTAATTTTCCAAAATTAAGCCTGATGTGGCGCTTTGAAACAAAAGATATGGATCTATGCATTTTTAGTTTTAGCAAATGATTGAGTGCAGATTCAGTTCCAAGATATTAATATAGCTTTGTCAGTGCTGTGAATATTAATATTTTGAGGAAATGTAATAAAAAAATGTGCATTTGATGATTTGATTGAGCCCCCTGCCCTCTCTGTCAAATATTTACCCAAGTGGACTTGAAAAATCAACAACAAACCCAACTAAAAGTAATTACAATTATTATCAGTAACTCTGATGCCAGAAGCAAGAAGATAATTACAAATTGCAAAAAGTACCTTTTTTTCCAATAGTCTTGTTGATAAATTATATTTTAATTTCACAAAAGCTTTTGTGCAAAATTGAAGCTCCCTTGGTTCCACCAATTCGTCTACTACAACAGTATCAACTGTAAAAATTAGCCCCAGTCCCTTAGTTGTAAGAATAGGAATACAATTTTAAATAATTGGTTGTGCTTCGCCCCTGTACTCTTTCGGCAGTATTTTGTCGTATTTTTTGAAGAATTAAATTGAAGCATTAAAAAGAAATAGTACAAAAAATTGTCAGGAACTGTAGGATCTCAAGTTATCCAACAATTCAAAGATTCAATGGCCAAATCAACAGGTGAATTGAAACTCTGAAATATTTTTATATTTATTTTAAAAATTTTGTGTTAATTTACAGAAATTAAGATCAGTTTCAAGATATATTTCTACTTTCGTTAGGACCTTGCATACAATAATAATCATTCTACAAACCAAAGATGGAAGAAATAACTCGGACGACAACCAATAGAGCCTTTTTGAATCTGTTTCAAAACTGACCCATCCATAAGTCTCAAATTTTGGATATGACGCCTGCTTCCAATTCTAGTAAGCTAACTCTGCTCTAATTCATGAATTATTGAATAATACAAACTTTGATACATGAAAGCTCATTAGATTTTAAAATAAATTAGCTTCACTATCATCAACAAATAATAACTGAGCCCTGCCACCACTACAAGGTCGCTCCACTTCGGCAGGGGCTCTATCTCAATTTTTAATTGAGATAAAGCCACCTTGCACCCTTAATCGGGCACAAAGTGCTTCCCTATTACAATCTAATCAAATAACTTGAGTTAATAGGAGTATAAAAGGAAAAAGGATAATTGTGGATACCAAAAGTTATAAATATTATACAATGTAGCTTCTCTCAACTTTGCACACCTTCCGGATGATTCATAATGAAAAGATTTACTATGTTACTATAATATTTGAGGAAAATCATGTCCAAATATATCTAACATAAGCTATGCATAGTTTTTCGAGTCAAATTTTAATAATTAATTGTATTTTTTGACTAAAAGTTCCACTAATACTTTTTTTCATCTGTCAAAGTTTGTAACAGCGCTTATAATAATAATTCTGCATTCGTATTGCATAAAAAAATTCTAGGGGCGTATGTAAAGTACATATTTTACGCATCACAAATGATGTGCAAAGTGAATCTTTTTTGCGTCCTAATTTTATCACCATTTAAATGCGTAGCAATTAAATTTCTGTGAATTTATGTTTGTAGCTTCTTTCACTGATCCATTAATTAAGAAATTTATTGAATCTAAATGTCAGATCGTACTCTGGGCTTCTTTGCTTTTTGTTCAATAATTATTAAAATATTAAAATATTAAACAACTACTATGACATTCAACTCATAATTTTAGTGACTCGGCATGTCATAATTCTTGTTGCATAAATTACTATTTTCTACAGTATTCAACTTCCATATTTTGACAATTATCAATAAATATACAGCAAGAAAGCCAGAAAGACAAAATGACTTTTAGATTTAATAAATATCTCAACAAATGAATCAATCCATTCACTGAAATTTGACTCTCATTAGTTTAAATAATGATGTTGGGACGCAAAAAAATCTTATTTTACGTATCGTTTATGGTGCAGAAGGTACCAATTTTACGCACGGCCGTAAGAAATTAATTAATTAAAAACGTCAAATATTCAAGGCCGTATTTAAAAGTATGAAGACTCTGGGGCAACTATTAAAAATGGATAAAATAAGTAAACAATTTTTATATTATAGCACCAGTTGATTCAGCAATACAATTTTCATTTGAATTTTACCTAAATGATATATCGTTGAATTCAGAAAAAAATAAGTGTTTGAAAAAAGTGGATTTCAATTCGAAATATTTTGAGAGTCACTGATTTTAAAAAGCTTGTGTCGGTAGTTTCCGGTTGAAAAAATGACGCGTCAAGATTCTTTTTGCTCATTGGTAATAATAATTTAATTAGCTTATGATTGGCTTTCAGTTGTGAGGTGATGCTTCCGGCGAGAGTTCGACGCTTCTACCGCCATTGAATCGTTCATATACAAGCAAGTAGTCGGACATATTGGACGTTTAAACAGTAGAGTGCTGCTTAATTAATACTTAATTGGTTGGCGTACCTTGAAGAAATGAATAATTTTTGGAGATATAGCTCAAATGGAATCAACAAATTCGTTCAAAGTAAGTGTATATTTTAACCAGAAATTTATTTGATTCAATAAATAATAAAATAGAAAATTTTTGGAATGTGAATGGATTTTGAAACTATATTATTTATAGCAAAATTTGATCCAAATTTAAAACCAGAAATTCACATTTTGAATCGAAATATATTATTTAAAGAATTATTTGGGCTATTTTTTACATTAAAATCGAATCTTTTGGGTTTTTGAATATATAGCGTGATGTGTTACGTAATTATTTCTCGTACTTTCTTGCCCGTTGCGTCAGCTAAATAAAATTTCAATAGATTTTGTATGTTATAGTACAAGTTTTTAGAGAAGTTTTGAATGTTTTATTTTATTTTAAATATTTTAAATTTTGTTTTAGGAAATCTGATGGGCAGACGAAATAATCCAAAGGAGTTGCAAGCCAATTAGAAGACAACCTGAATTCAAATTCGTGACCGCAGTCTGGATAAATAATTCAGAGGAGTCCAATTAGATGGCGAACCGAGTTTAAATTCGTGCAGGATGGATGGGTGCAGTCTGGATTTTTTTTTCTGTTTCAGGTTTCCAATGGATCATCAAATCCTTTCTCTTATTCCTAAACCTAATTAGATGTGTGTTTTAATGATTCTTTATGTGAATTGTGTTTGTTATTGGGATGAATGCACATACACACAAACAAATTATGGAAGAGGAATACTGAAAGGGAGTAGCAGTCCATTCCAGAGGGGGTAGCAGTCCAGGGGGTTGAAACAGTGTATTCAATCCGAATGCACTTACCTTGTTTGCTCGTTGCGGATAGGCGTGCCCTTGAGTCTGTGTCGAATCTTTCATGACATAATAGCGGTTGCATGGAGTGGGTTCGCTACCCACTTTGAGGTGATCACTGGCGTATGATTGGTAGAGTCACAGGAATGCGTGTCGAGGGCCCCGACACAAGTTCTGAGACTTGCATGATACAGGCATGAGGGCATGGTACTTTTCTAGTAGCTACTATAATTAATAGTTCTGTCCCGTTAATACGGTAGCAATGAGCAAACGAGGGTCGTTGGGGCGATCTTTTGATCGGAGACGATTGTGCAATGGGGAACGCTTTATCGGTGATTTTTACGGAACTAGTTGAACTAGTGTATTTTTACGAAACCGTTATTGCAGTATCGCAGTGTGGGGCGGATCAGATTGGGTAGTGAGAGCCGCTATTTGGTTCATTCCAAATGATTGCGGGTTTGGTTCATTCCAAACTAGGCTTTTATTGTTTGGTCGTTCTAAACCACACTGTGAGAGTACTCATTGTACAGTTTATCTGGCAATTGTTGAGCCCTAACGTGAAGCTGATGAGCCAAGCTGTCCCGCCAAGCAGCCAAGCCCAGCAGTTCCAGGTCCACAAGTCAAGGGGCATAGTAGGCGGTCAGATAGAGGCGCCCTTCGGTTTTACTGGCAAGTTATTCGAAATATTTTCATTTTAAAATATTAAAAATTAAACATAATAAAAATAATTTACTTCAAAAGCTAATGCATGACTTTTTTTAACAATTGTGCGACTTTATTAATTAATTTTGAATGTTTTCATTTGATTTTACAGGAGGACGTTATTTTCTGGCCGATATTCAAGCCTGCAGGAGAAGGGAGACCCAAGCCCGGAGGGAAGCGAAGCCAAGACAGACAGAGGCACCCCCAGTTCTTCAACAGTAAGTCAAACTTATTTATTTCACTAGTTATTCCCTTTAATTACAAAAAAATTATAATGTTTCAAATAAATCAATTGAAATAACTGCCCCAAAATATTTTTTAATGTTCCATAAACTTAAATTTTGAATTAAGTTTCAATAAATAAATTAAATACAGTAACAAATTGTTAATTTAAACTTGATTTTATTTCAAAATTGTCACAAAATTTTAAAAAACCTTAGAATAATTAATGAATAGATTTCGACTGATATTTTCATGGAATTTAATTGATTTTATAATTAGATTAAATTGAAAATACTTTTTTTCGTTGAAAATCACTAGCTTAATTGAAGTAATGAAAATGCTCCAATTATTCAAATGAAAATTCATTTTATTGTCTTAAAATTTTCTAATATACAATTATTAAAACAATTTCCTATGTAGATATTATTGATTTTCATGAAAATATTGTTGAGAAATGATTATTGAATATTGTGTTATATTGATATTGAGATTAATTTTGGTTTATTGTTTCTTTTCAGGAGCTGAGAGTGCCGGCGTCGCGACGGTGTGTGTATGTGCGTGAAAGGTGGCCACCTGAATGTTTGAGTGTGTGCTTTAATTATTTTTGTTTTTCAGTGTATGATAGAATTTTAGTTCCTTTCCACCCTTTTCCGCCTGCGCAGGCCCCTCCCTATCAAGTGGAGACACCTTGTCGAGGTGATAGGGCTTAATCAACTCCCCTAATTCAAAGTTGAGAACCAAGAGCTCCACAATCATTTATTTATGTGTAATATTTCTTTCAGGCGTTTAATATTTGATTGTTTTAATGTTTTTATAGCTAAATAATATTTTGGAGATTTGTTAGTAAACCTACCTTCCAAGGGGAAGGGGGGTTAATTAATAAACCTTCCGGAGACGGGGAACCTATGTCCAAATTTTTTTTGGACTATGTAAATACCTGATTGAATTATTGCTGATTGTCATTTAATAAAGTACATTTTATTTACCTTGAATAAATAAAATCGGACATGAGTAATATTAATTTCAAAAGTAAAACCAGAAATTATCAAACTATTTTTTCTGCACAAAGAGTTTCCAAATTAAATTGATGTATTTTTTGAAAATATTGAATGTCAAATTGATTTATTGAAAAAACTCCTTTTCGCTTAAAAAAGTCACCTTTTCAAAATATATAATATTCTACATAATTGGATATGATGAAATAAGAGATTTTGTCTCAATATCTTGGACAAATAAACTCTCTTGACTGATAATCCAAAACTTAAATCCATTTTCCCAGTAGCAAATTATTTACAATTATAACCTCCAAAGAAAACAATATAATTTAGTTTCATTGAAATAAATGCAGTCAATCAACCCCTAGTAGGAAGCTTCTACTGTTTTACTCATTTAAAAACCAGGTCCAACACTTTTCATTCGATTGGGAGTCAAATATTGCAAGGTACATATATTTGCTTAACAGATAAGTAACCGTACTTTATTCGGAATGTAATTCAAGATTTAATTATTAATTTTAGAGGAAGAAGTATTTGAAACATTTTGTGTAAAATTAATTTTTTTTCTAATGGTCCAAAAATTATTTTAAAAAAATATGAATATTATTTGTAAGGGAGAAAGATGTACTAATGTTGTTTGTCTCTTTTCAGCACTCTTGTTCACCACCCTCAGTGTAATTCGGAGGGTTGTTGCTGCTCCTTGAATCAATAGGATGCAACCTATGGCGAAGCAGTTTGGTTTAACCCCGCCTAGAGACCATTTTATTAGGAACAATGATCCTTTTTTCTAATGAAAAATGTCTGTATTCTCACAACTTTTGGTAAGAAGCATTCCACCTAAAAAAATGAGGATTGTAACACATCACGCAAAATCTGTACAAACAAACAAAATTCTTCAAATATTTTAATTAGAATTTGTTTTTTAAGCTATGGCTGATCATTTTGGATTTATGCAAAAAAATTGAAAAAAAGTTTCAAGTAAAGTGCATTTCCGGTACAGCCGATTGGAACCATAATGCGAGGTACACAACTAGATCCCATATCAGTCTCAAATAAAAAATTTCAACATCATACGTTTAACCAGTTTTGAGATTTGCGAGTTACAATCGAACACACGTACCGACATTGAGCCAAAAATAGTCAAAATGGATTCAGGGATGCTCAAAACGGATATTTCCATCAAAATCTCGATAAGTGAATTTTGTCGGTTTGTACTTTTCTGGCAGTTACGCACCAAAATAACCAAATGAGTTTCATGTAATATTTTATGCTCCTAACAATTAAACAAGCCTTAAACTTAATTTCAATGGATAAAAACGCAAATTAATATTTTATAGATATTCATTTTAACAGCTCCAAAAATGTTTGAGGTTCACTGGTATTAAACAATTTCATGATATTAACGCATGCGCTTTTCGTACTATGAAGCCAGAGCTTCAACTACACTTCCTTGTAATACGCGTAGTTATCAAGATGGCTGATATTCTAGAGGTTTAGGAATGTTTCTAAACGAAGAAAGGTGATAAAAATTGCGGAATAAGGAGCAGGATGTACTAAACACCGAAGGATCTAGGATTCAATGATCTAGTGGCATCTCGAGGACTATAAAGTAAATTATTTTCCCAAAATTATTATCCTAAATTTATGAAATTTGAAAATTAGTTTATTGAACAATTATTATAGTAAATATTCCTGAATTTAACTGAATTCTAAGTATAGTAGTTTCATAAAAGAGTTGATTTTCAAACAATATTAGAAATATAAGCAAATATTTGAATAAATGATGTACTAAGATGGGCAATTATTTTTTGGTTACGCAATTGGTTTTGTTCGGTTGTTTCTTGTTATCACAGCAGTTGTTTTGTTTTTTGCCTAAAAATCAATAAATCAGTATTTGAACCACAATAATAAATATTATTGCACTATATTTGAATATTTTATTGTTAAATGCTGAATGCAAATAATATAGGATTTATTTTGTTTGATATGGTAAGCCGTTGTAATTTGTAGTTAAATAAATAACCGATGTGAACTTGTTTTGTGCAGATGAAATCGATATTCATTTCTTTTTTCAAGTTTTATTTTTGTAATTTTTATTTTCAAATTTATTATTCCCTCTATTTCTAATTTTTGAGGCTGTTTTAACTAATTAATAATTTTTAAATTTTCATTCAGATTTCCAATCAAAAATTGGAGCTTGGTGAGGCGATAATTTATTCCACATGAAGATTACAGTCAAAATTTATCAGTCAAAGGATAGAAGCAGCAATTTTGTTCTATGGATTTGCGTTTTGGCAGCCGAAATCAGGAGAAGTTCCATTCAGTCAGTCAAAGATACTTTTTTCCGAAGTTTGAAGAAATCTACAAGTTGTATTGGCATCATCAGCAGCAAATAATTGTCTAATTGAAATGGAAGACAGCAAAATAAAAGCAGCAAGTTACCGGACCAAAGTATTTCATTGAAGATAGAAGAAAAAATAGCAGCAAGTAATTACCACCAAAAACAAGCAGTTACAACGGACAAATTTCCAATAAAAAAATATGACAAAATGAGTCAACAGCCAAATTACTCCTGATACAATTGTATCACCAAATCTCTCCCTCCATTTATTGTAAATCAAAGCCCTTTCTGCCCTTAATAAAAATTCAAATAATATTACAGCCCTTGTGCCAAATTCCGTCTATTAAATTTATTATATTTTCCAAATTTTGTTTTCAAATAAATCCTTGGGCTGTGGCATTATTTTGAATTAGCCAATTTTTCAAATTGTGCTCAATAAAGGTCCCAATTTTGTCAAATGATCAAATGTCGAGTTTTTGCAAAGATGTTTAAATGTAAATGTTCATTTGGTTGTTTGATAGTTCCACCCTTTAATAGCCCTCAATTTTTAAACAGTTAAAACTAATATCAAATGTTCATAATTAACTTTTCTTAAAAAGTATTAGTAAGTGGAAATTACTTATTAGTACTTGAATTTTATTTTCAAATTTTGTTTTTATTACACCTAATGGTGTATATTTATATTTGATATTATTTTAACTGTTAGTTTATAAGTATTTTAATGTAAGTATTCTTTTTGCACAAAATCTTAATAATTTGCTGCTTATTTATGTACGCTGCTTCATCCACAAATTTGGCTGCAAAACCTCATCAAGTCGACAAAAAGCTCCAATAATTGCTGCTTCATTGAAACATAATAATTTGCAAAAGAATACACTTTTTGTATTATTTTTAAGTTGTATGCAAGCTCAGTTTACAGATTTTTATTAATTTTTTTTCCAAATTTATACAAATTTTTTCCAGTAAAATTTTTCCAAATTTAATTGAGTTTGTATATTCATGAACAAAACTACAAAACATGTAGTTGACAATTATTTAAATAATGTTATAGCCATTGAGTTAAGTTTCGTGTTTTGTAGTAGATTTGTGTAATTTTATTCGATTTGTTGATCCTTTGGCTGTGGCATTATTTAAAATGGGCCAATTTCATTAAAAATTGTGCCGCATGCATAGATCTTGTCTGTCCAATAATATTTTCATAATTAATTTTCCAAAATTAAGCCTGATGTGGCGCTTTGAAACAAAAGATATGGATCTATGCATTTTTAGTTTTAGCAAATGATTGAATGCAGATTCAGTTCCAAGATATTAATATAGCTTTGTCAGTGCTGTGAATATTAATATTTTGAGGAAATGTAATAAAAAAATGTGCATTTGATGATTTGATTGAGCCCCCTGCCCTCTCTGTCAAATATTTACCCAAGTGGATTTGAAAAATCAACAACAAACGCAACTAAAAGTAATTCCAATTATTATCAGTAACTTTGGTACCAGAAGCAAGAAGATAATTGGAAATTGCAAAAAGTACAGGTGAATAAAGCTAACTTTTTTTCTTAATAGTCTTGTTAATAAATTATATTTTAATTCCAGAAAAGCTTCTGTGCAAAATTCAAGCTTCCTTGGTATCATCGATTCGTCTACCACAACAGTATCAACAGTAAAAGTTAGCCCCAGTCCCTTAATTGTAAGAATAGGAATACACTTCTAAATAATCAGTTGTGCTTCGCCGCTGCAGTTTTTCGGAAATATTTAATCGTATTCTTTGAAGAGCCTTTTCGGGAAATAGGAACGACAAATTTATGTCCACAAGCATTAAACACCTGACGTGGACATCACGTGACTTACTTGTACATCTTTGGATATCAAACACAACATCTCATCATTCTACGGCTAGTCGGTTGCTATGGAAACAGCAGGTCATCATTCTTATACTACAACATTCCTAAATACTGATTTCCAGGATTCTACGGCTAACAGTTCTGAATTTCAAGATCGTCAAGTATAATGCACTTTCAACTCATTCGATCTCAATAAAAATAGGATATGAGCATCTAGACAGTACTATCATCTTGAATACTCTATTCTAATATTCTACGTTCAATCGTTTTGGATTTATGCGGAAAAATGTCAGGAACTGCAGAATCTCAAGCAAGTGTGCTTCGATTTCTATTACGGAAGTTATCCAACAATTCAAAGAATCATTGGCCAAATCAACAGGTGAATAAAAACTTTGAAATATTTTTATATTCATTTTAAACAATTCTCTTCAATTTACAGAAATGATCAAATCAATTTGAAGATATATTGGCCCATTCTTTGACTGTCTTTTTGACTTGAAAGAAGCTTTTTCTGTGGATACTTCGGGCTTCTTCACTTCCGTTAGGACCTTGCAAACCATAACTGCATCATCGGTAGAAGTTAGTTGCAAGATTGAAAAAAAAAATTATTGCAACATCAAGAATTTAAAAACGCCTGTAAAAATTTTTAAAAGAAAAGGCAAAATTCATTTCCGGATGTTCCAGTGTTTCTGAAACCAGCAGATCTTGAGCTGCAGAGTTCCAGTGTTCCTGAAACCAGATGAGTTCCTGTTCGAGCTGCAGAGTTCTAGCGGACTGCACTGTACATACAGCAAACCGGTAAATGTTTTTGATTTTTATTTTTTTTTCTTTAATCTCGTTCGCAACACGAAATTATTAGTTAGTATTGAATGTTTGGCAGGTACAATCTTATGTTAGCTGTAGAGTGAAAAGCATCCTGTAATTACTGTTTAAATTATCGAATTATCAATGAGAAAAAAATTGTTGGCCATCATGGAACGCCCGGCAGATGTGAAACATCTTCGTGAATATTGAAATTTCTGATAAATAAAAATCAAGAACCAATAAAATATAAACCATTTGTTAATATTAGTCATCATATCTTTAATCTCAAATATACAAGTTCCTAACCATAACTCAAACACTAACTGCTAATTTCGTATTGTGCATGACGCTTTATTTCATTAAGGCTTTATTTCACATAAATTCAATTGAATTGAAGTAACTAATTTTGTTTTTCTTTTGTTTCAGAGGTGCTGTAGAGTACGCAGTGCAAGGTTAGTGTTTAGATTTAGGCTTGTGTCTTTGGTATTCCTCAATAAATAATATTTCAATCAATATTAATTATTGGGTAAATATCATGATTATAAATAAACTTTTTAGATATTGATGCAATTAAATTACCAATGCAATCATGATATTTATGACACAAGCGGGGCGCGCGTTCTCTTTTAGTCATCCTAACTTTTTTATTCGCTCGTTCAAATTTTGTGGGGTCCAAGGGGACTTCACCCACGCGGGAGGTCTTGTATGGCTCTGAATAACCAGAGCTGTATCAGCGAGGGAAATTATTTGAAATTCTGATGAACCAAAAAAAAAACATAACGCATTCGCGATTGAATCAATTTTTTATTAGAGGTTATTTTTTGCTGTACTTATATAAAGTAAATTAATACACAGTTGATCTTGGGGCTTGAATTCGGTTAAATATTAAACTCAATTTGTAATTTCATGCCGCGAAACGTTTTGATTGAGGGTGGGATGTGGGATTTGTTTTTTTATTTGTGTATGTATTCTTTTTCAGGCTTTTTTTTCACAGATTGTGTCTGCTGGAATTTAAAGAGACTAAAGCGTAGTACGGCCCTGGTATTACGCATTGCACTTTGGTCATTTCCAGCAGTTCACGGTGTTTCTTTGCAACCTCAGACTACACGCGTTCCTGAATTATTAGGTAAAGACTTTGGATCGAATTGGTGCTTCACACTGGTTTCATCGCATGGTCTTGGTTCAGGAACATAATTAAGTGACACTTACACTTGCCCTCCCGCTAATCTTTTGTAGGTTTCAGGTTTTTTTTAGGTTTCAGGTTGCGATCCATTAAAATGTGTTAGGTAGGGCTAGCTCATGTGTTAGGGAGGCACTTTACAGTTCGGAGTTTAGGGCTGTAGGGTGACTCTGTTTCAGCGTATCCTGGATCGCGGACATGCTGAAACAGAGTTCTTGCCACGAGATGCCAAAATATTGATATTAAAACGTTAATTTATTCACTCCCTGAATCATAAATATCAAAATGAGAAAGATTGAAAATACAACAATTTATGATCAATGACAGATGTACACAATATAGTGAAACTTTTGAAATAAGGGATGGCTAGAAGGGGAGGCTGAAAGCCACAAATATTAATTTAGTATAATTTTTCAGCAAAAAAAGATTTGAATTTGAATTGATTTTGAATAATTATTTCCACTTGGCAAAAATTTGAGGATAAAAACAATGTCAAATTCATTAAAAGTAATTTTTATTGACTAGAAAATCAGTAATTTTTGCAAAAAATACAATTTTTAAAACGCCCATATCTCGGAAAATACTTATCGCACAGCAATTCTAGAGTCATTTTCGTAATCTAGATTAATAATTCTATTCATTTTGACACCAAAACATCGAAAAACAGAAAAAAAAATCAGTCATTTTTGCAGAAAATACAATTTTTAAAACGCCCATATCTCGGAAAATACTCATCGCACAGCGATTCTAAGGTCATTTTCGTAATCTAGATCAATCATTCTATTCATTTTGAGACCAAAACATCAAAAAACAAAAAAAAAATCAGTAATTTTTGCAAAAAATACAATTTTTAAAACGCCCATATCTCGGAAAATACTCATCGCACAGCAATTGTACGATCATTTTCGTAATCTAAATTGATCGGTGCTATCAGCAATTTTGTATCCTAATTATTTGTATGAGTTCTTGACTCCCCGCTTCCGGCTCCGCTTCCGGACTGGATTTTTAAATTTTCGATATCTTGGAAAATATCCTCCAGATCAAATTTTGTCTCCTGGATTCGTAATCTACATGAATAAAACTATATAATTTCATGCCAAACTCAAAATAATTGGGATCAAAAAAATTTAATTTTTTTTATCATGGCTCACTCTTCGCTTTGAGTTCAGGATTTTGCCTATTCTGAGATTTTTCTCTATAAAATCTGTAATTCTAGACCAATCGCTTTTAAATTTGGAACATTCATAGTATATAGTATGCCTAACCGATCGGTGCTATCAGCAATTTTGTATCTCAATTATTTGTATGAGTTCTTGACTCCCCGCTTCCGGCTCCGCTTCCGGACTGGATTTTTAAATTTTCGATATCTTGGAAAATATCCTCCAGATCAAATTTTGTCCCCTGGATTCGTAATCTACATGAATGAAACTATATAATTTCATGCCAAACTCAAAATAATTGGGATCAAAAAAATTTTATTTTTTTTATCATGGCTCACTCTTCGCTTTGAGTTCAGGATTTGGCCTATTCTGAGATTTTTCTCTATAAAATCTGTAATTCTAGACCAATCGCTTTTAAATTTGAAACATTCATAGTATATAGTATGCCTAACCGATCGGTGCTATCAGCAATTTTGTATCTCAATTATTTGTATGAGTTCTTGACTCCCCGCTTCCGGCTCCGCTTCCGGACTGGATTTTTAAATTTTCGATATCTTGGAAAATATCCTCCAGATCAAATTTTGTCCCCTGGATTCGTAATCTACATGAATGAAACTATATAATTTCATGCCAAACTCAAAATAATTGGGATCAAAAAAATTTTATTTTTTTTATCATGGCTCACTCTTCGCTTTGAGTTCAGGATTTTGCCTATTCTGAGATTTTTCTCTATAAAATCTGTAATTCTAGACCAATCGCTTTTAAATTTGGAACATTCATAGTATATAGTATGCCTAACCGATCGGTGCTATCAGCAATTTTGTATCCCAATTATTTGTATGAGTTCTTGACTCCCCGCTTCCGGCTCCGCTTCCGGACTGGATTTTTAAATTTTCGATATCTTGGAAAATATCCTCCAGATCAAATTTTGTCTCCTAGATTCGTAATCTACATGAATGAAACTATATAATTTCATGCCAAACTCAAAATAATTGGGATCAAAAAAATTTAATTTTTTTTATCATGGCTCACTCTTCGCTTTGAGTTCAGGATTTTGCCTATTCTGAGATTTTTCTCTATAAAATCTGTAATTCTAGACCAATCGCTTTCAAATTTGGAACATTCATAGTATATAGTATGCCTAACCGATCGATGCTATCAGCAATTCTGTATCTCAATTATTTGTATGAGTTCTTGACTCCCCGCTTCCGGCTCCGCTTCCGGACTGGATTTTTAAATTTTCGATATCTTGGAAAATATCCTCCAGATCAAATTTTGTCTCCTGGATTCGTAATCTACATGAATGAAACTATATAATTTCATGCCAAACTCAAAATAATTGGGATCAAAAAAATTCAATTTTTTTTATCATGGCTCACTCTTCTCTTTGAGTTCAGGATTTTGCCTATTCTGAGATTTTTCTCTATAAAATCTGTAATTCTAGACCAATCGCTTTTAAATTTGGAACATTCATGGTATAATGTATGCCTAACCGATCGATGCTATCAGCAATTTTGTATCTCAATTATTTGTTTGAGTTCTTGACTCCCCGCTTCCGGCTCCGCTTCCGGACTGGATTTTTAAATTTTCGATATCTTGGAAAATATCCTCCAGATCAAATTTTGTCTCCTAGATTCGTAATCTACATGAATGAAACTATATAATTTCATGCCAAACTCAAAATAATTGGGATCAAAAAAATTTAATTTTTTTTATCATGTCTCACTCTTCGCTTTGAGTTCAGGATTTTGCCTATTCTGAGATTTTTCTCTATAAAATCTGTAATTCTAGACCAATCGCTTTTAAATTTGGAACATTCATAGTATATAGTATGCCTAACCGATCGATGCTATCAGCAATTCTGTATCTCAATTATTTGTATGAGTTCTTGACTCCCCGCTTCCGGCTCCGCTTCCGGACTGGATTTTTAAATTTTCGATATCTTGGAAAATATATTCCAGATCAAATTTTGTCTCCTAGATTCGTAATCTACATTAATGAAACTATATAATTTCATGCCAAACTCAAAATAATTGGGATCAAAAAAATTTAATTTTTTTTATCATGGCTCACTCTTCGCTTTGAGTTCAGGATTTTGCCTATTCTGAGATTTTTCTCTATAAAATCTGTAATTCTAGACCAATCGCTTTTAAATTTGGAACATTCATAGTATATAGTATGCCTAACCGATCGATGCTATCAGCAATTTTGTATCCCAATTATTTGTATGAGTTCTTGACTCCCCGCTTCCGGCTCCGCTTCCGGACTGGATTTTTAAATTTTCGATATCTTGGAAAATATCCTCCAGATCAAATTTTGTTTCCTAGATTCGTAATCTACATGAATGAAACTATATAATTTCATGCCAAACTCAAAATAATTGGGATCAAAAAAATTTAATTTTTTTTATCATGGCTCACTCTTCGCTTTGAGTTCAGGATTTTGCCTATTCTGAGATTTTTCTCTATAAAATCTGTAATTCTAGACCAATCGCTTTTAAATTTGGAACATTCATAGTATATAGTATGCCTAACCGATCGGTGCTATCAGCAATTTTGTATCTCAATTATTTGTATGAGTTCTTGACTCCCCGCTTCTGGCTCCGCTTCCGGACTGGATTTTTAAATTTTCGATATCTTGGAAAATATCCTCCAGATCAAATTTTGTCCTCTGGATTCGTAATCTACATGAATGAAACTATATAATTTCATGCCAAACTCAAAATAATTGAGATCAAAAAAATTTAATTTTTTTTATCATGGCTCACTCTTCGCTTTGAGTTCAGGATTTTGCCTATTCTGAGATTTTTCTCTATAAAATCTGTAATTCTAGACCAATCGCTTTTAAATTTGGAACATTCATAGTATATAGTATGCCTAACCGATCGATGCTATCAGCAATTTTTTATCTCAATTATTTGTATGAGTTCTTGACTCCCCGCTTCCGGCTCCGCTTCTGGACTGGATTTTTAAATTTTCGATATCTTGGAAAATATCCTCCAGATCAAATTTTGTCTCCTAGATTCGTAATCTACATGAATGAAACTATATAATTTCATGCCAAACTCAAAATAATTGGGATCAAAAAAATTTAATTTTTTTTATCATGGCTCACTCTTCGCTTTGAGTTCAGGATTTTGCCTATTCTGAGATTTTTCTCTATAAAATCTGTAATTCTAAACCAATCGCTTTTAAATTTGAAACATTCATAGTATATAGTATGCCTAACCGATCGGTGCTATCAGCATTTTTGTATCCCAATTATTTGTATGAGTTCTTGACTCCCCGCTTCCGGCTCCGCTTCCGGACTGGATTTTTAAATTCTCGATATCTTGGAAAATATCCTCCAGATCAAATTTTGTCTCCTGGATTCGTAATCAACATGAATTAAACTATATAATTTCATGCCAAACTCAAAATAATTGGGATCAAAAAAATTTAATTTTTTTTATCATGGCTCACTCTTCGCTTTGAGTTCAGGATTTTGCCTATTCTGAGATTTTTCTCTATAAAATCTGTAATTCTAGACCAATCGCTTTTAAATTTGGAACATTCATAGTATATAGTATGCCTAACCGATCGGTGCTATCAGCAATTTTGTATCCCAATTATTTGTATGAGTTCTTGACTCCCCGCTTCCGGCTCCGCTTCCGGACTGGATTTTTAAATTTTCGATATCTTGGAAAATATCCTCCAGATCAAATTTTGTCTCCTAGATTCGTAATCTACATGAATGAAACTATATAATTTCATGCCAAACTCAAAATAATTGGGATCAAAAAAATTTAATTTTTTTTTATCATGGCTCACTCTTCGCTTTGAGTTCAGGATTTTGCCTATTCTGAGATTTTTCTCTATAAAATCTGTAATTCTAGACCACTCGCTTTTAAATTTGGAACATTCATAGTATATAGTATGCCTAACCGATCGGTGCTATCAGCAATTTTGTATCTCAATTATTTGTATGAGTTCTTGACTCCCCGCTTCCGGCTCCGCTTCCGGACTGGATTTTTAAATTTTCGATATCTTGGAAAATATCCTCCAGATCAAATTTTGTCTCCTAGATTCGTAATCTACATGAATGAAACTATATAATTTCATGCCAAACTCAAAATAATTGGGATCAAAAAAATTTAATTTTTTTTATCATGGCTCACTCTTCGCTTTGAGTTCAGGATTTTGCCTATTCTGAGATTTTTCTCTATAAAATCTGTAATTCTAGACCAATCGCTTTCAAATTTGGAACATTCATAGTATATAGTATGCCTAACCGATCGATGCTATCAGCAATTCTGTATCTCAATTATTTGTATGAGTTCTTGACTCCCCGCTTCCGGCTCCGCTTCCGGACTGGATTTTTAAATTTTCGATATCTTGGAAAATATCCTCCAGATCAAATTTTGTCTCCTGGATTCGTAATCTACATGAATGAAACTATATAATTTCATGCCAAACTCAAAATAATTGGGATCAAAAAAATTCAATTTTTTTTATCATGGCTCACTCTTCTCTTTGAGTTCAGGATTTTGCCTATTCTGAGATTTTTCTCTATAAAATCTGTAATTCTAGACCAATCGCTTTTAAATTTGGAACATTCATGGTATAATGTATGCCTAACCGATCGATGCTATCAGCAATTTTGTATCTCAATTATTTGTTTGAGTTCTTGACTCCCCGCTTCCGGCTCCGCTTCCGGACTGGATTTTTAAATTTTCGATATCTTGGAAAATATCCTCCAGATCAAATTTTGTCTCCTAGATTCGTAATCTACATGAATGAAACTATATAATTTCATGCCAAACTCAAAATAATTGGGATCAAAAAAATTCAATTTTTTTTATCATGGCTTACTCTTCGCTTTGAGTTCAGGATTTTGCCTATTCTGAGATTTTTCTCTATAAAATCTGTAATTCTAGACCAATCGCTTTTAAATTTGGAACATTCATAGTATATAGTATGCCTAACCGATCGATGCTATCAGCAATTTTTTATCTCAATTATTTGTATGAGTTCTTGACTCCCCGCTTCCGGCTCCGCTTCCGGACTGGATTTTTAAATTTTCGATATTTTGGAAAATATCCTCCAGATCAAATTTTGTCTCCTAGATTCGTAATCTACATGAATGAAACTATATAATTTCATGCCAAACTCAAAATAATTGGGATCAAAAAAATTCAATTTTTTTTATCATGGCTCACTCTTCGCTTTGAGTTCAGGATTTTGCCTATTCTGAGATTTTTCTCTATAAAATCTGTAATTCTAGACCAATCGCTTTTAAATTTGGAACATTCATAGTATATAGTATGCCTAACCGATCGATGCTATCAGCAATTTTGTATCTCAATTATTTTCATGAGTTCTTGACTCCCCGCTTCCGGCTCCGCTTCCGGACTGGATTTTTAAATTTTCGATATCTTGGAAAATATCCTCCAGATCAAATTTTGTCTCCTGGATTCGTAATCTACGTGAATGAAACTATATAATTTCATGCCAAACTCAAAATAATTGGGATCAAAAAAATTTAATTTTTTTTATCATGGCTCACTCTTCGCTTTGAGTTCAGGATTTTGCCTATTCTGAGATTTTTCTCTATAAAATCTGTAATTCTAGACCAATCGCTTTTAAATTTGGAACATTCATAGTATATAGTATGCCTAACCGATCGATGCTATCAGCAATTTTGTATCTCAATTATTTGTATGAGTTCTTGACTCCCCGCTTCCGGCTCCGCTTCCGGACTGGATTTTTAAATTTTCGATATCTTGGAAAATATCCTACAGATCAAATTTTGTCTCCTAGATTCGTAATCTACATGAATGAAACTATATAATTTCATGCCAAACTCAAAATAATTGGGATCAAAAAAATTTAATTTTTTTTATCATGGCTCACTCTTCGCTTTGAGTTCAGGATTTTGCCTATTCTGAGATTTTTCTCTATAAAATCTGTAATTCTAGACCAATCGCTTTTAAATTTGGAACATTCATAGTATATAGTATGCCTAACCGATCGATGCTATCAGCAATTTTTTATCTCAATTATTTGTATGAGTTCTTGACTCCCCGCTTCCGGCTCCGCTTCCGGACTGGATTTTTAAATTTTCGATATCTTGGAAAATATCCTCCAGATCAAATTTTGTCTCCTAGATTCGTAATCTACATGAATGAAACTATATAATTTCATGCCAAACTCAAAATAATTGGGATCAAAAAAATTTAATTTCTTTTATCATGGCTCACTCTTCGCTTTGAGTTCAGGATTTTGCCTATTCTGAAATTTTTCTCTATAAAATCGGTAATTATAGACCAATCGCTTTGAAATTTGGAACATTTGTAGTATATAGAATGCCCAACCGATCGATGCTATCAGCAATTTTTTATCTCCATCATTTGTATGAGTTCTTGACTCCCCGCTTCCGGCTCCGCTTCCGGACTGGATTTTTAAATTTTCGATATCTTGGAAAATATCCTCCAGATCAAATTTTGTCTCCTAGATTCGTAATCTACAGGAATGAAACTATATAATTTCATGCCAAACTCAAAATAATTGGGATCAAAAAAATTTAATTTCTTTTATCATGGCTCACTCTTCGCTTTGAGTTCAGGATTTTGCCTATTCTGAGATTTTTCTCTATAAAATCTGTAATTCTAGACCAATCGCTTTTAAATTTGGAACATTTATAGTATATAGTATGCCTAACCGATCTAAGCTATCAGCAATTTTTTATCTCCATTATTTGTATGAGTTCTTGACTCTCCGCTTCCGGCTCCGCTTCCGGACTGGATTTTTAAATTCTCGATATCTTGGAAAATATCCTCCAGATCAAATTTTGTCTCCTAGATTCGTAATCTACATGAATGAAACTATATAATTTCATGCCAAACTCAAAATAATTGGGATCAAAAAAATTTAATTTTTTTTATCATGGCTCACTCTTCGCTTTGAGTTCAGGATTTTGCCTATTCTGAGATTTTACTCCATAGAATCTGTAATTCTGAACCAATCGCTTTGAAATTTAGAACATTTATAGTATATAGTATGCCTAACCGATCTAAGCTATCAGCAATTTTTTATCTCCATTATTTGTATGAGTTTTTGACTCCCCGCTTCCGGCTCCGCTTCCGGACTGGATTTTTAAATTTTCGATATTTTGGAAAATATTCTCCAGATCCAATTCTGTTTTCTAGATTCGTAGTCTACATGAATGAAACTATATAATTTCATGCCAACCTCAAAATAATTGGGATCAAAAAAATTTAATTTTTTTTATCATTTCTCACTCTTCGCTTTGAGTTCAGGATTTTGCCTATTCTGAGATTTTACTCCATAGAATCTGTAATTCTGAACCAATCGCTTTGAAATTTTTAACATTTATAGTAGATAGTATGCCTAACCGATCTAAGCTATCAGCAATCTTTTCTCTCCATTATTTGTATGAGTTTTTGACTCCCCGCTTCCGGCTCCGCTTCCGGACTGGATTTTTAAATTTTCGATATCTTGGAAAATATCCTCCAAATCCAATTTTGTTTTCTAGATTCGTAATCTACATGAATGAAACTATATAATTTCATGCCAATCTCAAAATAATTGGGATCAAAAAATTTAATTTTTTTTATCATGGCTCACGCTTTGCTTTGAGTTCAGGATTTTGCCTATTCTGAGATTTTACTCCATAGAATCTGTAATTCTGAACCAATCGCTTTGAAATTTGAACATTCATAGTAGATAGTATGCCTAACCGATTTAAGCTATCAGCAATTTTTTATCTCCATTATTTGTATGAGTTTTTGACTCCCCGCTTCCGGCTCCGCTTCCGGACTGGATTTTTAAATTCTCGATATCTTGGAAAATATCCTCCAGATCCAATTTTGTTTTCTAGATTCGTAATCTACATGAATGAAACTATATAATCTCATGCCAATCTGAAAATAATTGGGATCAAAAAAATTTAATTTTTTTTATCATGGCTCACTCTTCGCTTTGAGTTCAGGATTTTGCCTATTCTGAGATTTTACTCCATAGAATCTGTAATTCTGAACCAATCGCTTTGAAATTTGGAACATTCATAGTATATAGTATGCCTGACCGATCTAAGCTATCAGCAATTTTTTATCTCCATTATTTGTATGAGTTTTTGACTCCCCGCTTCCGGCTCCGCTTCCGGACTGGATTTTTAAATTTTCGATATCTTGGAAAATATCCTCCAGATCCAATTTTGTTTTCAAGATTCGTAATCTACATGAATAAAACTATATAATCTCATGCCAAACTCAAAATAATGGATCAAAAAAATTTAATTTTTTTTATCATGGCTCACTCTTCGCTTTGAGTTCAGGATTTTGCCTATTCTGAGATTTTACTCCATAGAATCTGTAATTCTTAACCAATCGCTTTGAAATTTGGAACATTCATAGTATATAGTATGCCTGACCGATCTAAGCTATCAGAAATTTTTCATCTCTATTATTTGTATGAGTTTTTGACTCCCCGCTTCCGGCTCCGCTTCCGGACTGGATTTTTAAATTTTCGATATCTTGGAAAATATCCTCCAGATCCAATTTTGTTTTCTAGATTCGTAATCTACATGAATAAAACTATATAATTTCATGCCAAACTCAAAATAATTGGGATCAAAAAAATTTAATTTTTTTTATCATGGCTCACTCTTCGCTTTGAGTTCAGGATTTTGCCTATTCTGAGATTTTACTCCATAGAATCTGTAATTCTAAACCAATCGCTTTGAAATTTAAAACATTTATAGTATATAGTATGCCCAACCGATCTAAACTATCAGCAATTTTTTATCTCCATTATTTGTATGAGTTTTTGACTCCCCGCTTCCGGCTCCGCTTCCGGACTGGATTTTTAAATTTTCGATATCTTGGAAAATATCCTCCAGATCAAATTTTGTCTCCTAGATTCGTAATCTACATGAATGAAACTATATAATTTCATGCCAAACTCAAAATAATTGGGATCAAAAAAATTTAATTTCTTTTATCATGGCTCACTCTTCGCTTTGAGTTCAGGATTTTGCCTATTCTGAGATTTTTCTCTATAAAATCTGTAATTATAGACCAATCGCTCTGAAATTTGGAACATTTATAGTATATAGTATGCCTAACCGATCGATGCTATCAGCAATTTTTTATCTCTATTATTTGTATGAGTTCTTGACTCCCCGCTTCCGGCTCCGATTCCGGACTGGATTTTTAAATTTTCAATATCTTGGAAAATATCCTCCAGATCAAATTTTGTCTCCTAGATTCGTAATCTACATGAATGAAACTATATAATTTCATGCCAAACTCAAAATAATTGGGATCAAAAAAATTTAATTTTTTTTATCATGGCTCACTCTTCGCTTTGAGTTCAGGATTTTGCCTATTCTGAGATTTTACTCCATAGAATCTGTAATTCTGAACCAATCGCTTTGAAATTTAGAACATTTATAGTATATAGTATGCCTAACCGATCTAAGCTATCAGCAATTTTTTATCTCCATTATTTGTATGAGTTTTTGACTCCCCGCTTCCGGCTCCGCTTCCGGACTGGATTTTTAAATTTTCGATATTTTGGAAAATATTCTCCAGATCCAATTTTGTTTTCTAGATTCGTAGTCTACATGAATGAAACTATATAATTTCATGCCAACCTCAAAATAATTGGGATCAAAAAAATTTAATTTTTTTTATCATTTCTCACTCTTCGCTTTGAGTTCAGGATTTTGCCTATTCTGAGATTTTACTCCATAGAATCTGTAATTCTGAACCAATCGCTTTGAAATTTTGAACATTTATAGTAGATAGTATGCCTAACCGATCTAAGCTATCAGCAATCTTTTCTCTCCATTATTTGTATGAGTTTTTGACTCCCCGCTTCCGGCTCCGCTTCCGGACTGGATTTTTAAATTTTCGATATCTTGGAAAATATCCTCCAAATCCAATTTTGTTTTCTAGATTCGTAATCTACATGAATGAAACTATATAATTTCATGCCAATCTCAAAATAATTGGGATCAAAAAATTTAATTTTTTTTATCATGGCTCACGCTTTGCTTTGAGTTCAGGATTTTGCCTATTCTGAGATTTTACTCCATAGAATCTGTAATTCTGAACCAATCGCTTTGAAATTTGAACATTTATAGTAGATAGTATGCCTAACCGATTTAAGCTATCAGCAATTTTTTATCTCCATTATTTGTATGAGTTTTTGACTCCCCGCTTCCGGCTCCGCTTCCGGACTGGATTTTTAAATTCTCGATATCTTGGAAAATATCTTCCAGATCCAATTTTGTTTTCTAGATTCGTAATCTACATGAATGAAACTATATAATCTCATGCCAAACTCAAAATAATTGGGATCAAAAAAATTTAATTTTTTTTATCATGGCTCACGCTTCGCTTTGAGTTCAGGATTTTGCCTATTCTGAGATTTTACTCCATAGAATCTGTAATTCTGGACCAATCGCTTTGAAATTCAAAACATTCATAGTATATAGTATGATTAACCGATCTAAGCTATCAGCAATTTTTTATCTCCATTATTTGTATGAGTTTTTGACTCCCCGCTTCCGGCTCCGCTTCCGGACTGGATTTTCAAATTTCCGATATCTTGGAAAATATCCTCCAGATCCAATTTTGTTTTCAAGATTCGTAATCTACATGAATAAAACTATATAATCTCATGCCAAACTCAAAATAATTGGGATCAAAAAAATTTAATTTTTTTTATCATGGCTCACTCTTCGCTTTGAGTTCAGGATTTTGCCTATTCTGAGACTTTACTCCATAGAATCTGTAATTCTAAACCAATCGCTTTGAAATTTGAAACATTTATAGTATATAGTATGCCTAACCGATCTAAGCTATCAGCAATTTTTTATCTCCATTATTTGTATGAGTTTTTGACTCCCCAATTCCGGCTCCGCTTCCTGACTGGATTTTTAAATTCTCGATATCTTGGAAAATATCCTCCAGATCCAATTTTGTTTTCTAGATTCGTAATCTACATGAATGAAACTATATAATCTCATGCCAATCTGAAAATAATTGGGATCAAAAAAATTTAATTTTTTTTATCATGGCTCACTCTTCGCTTTGAGTTCAGGATTTTGCCTATTCTGAGACTTTACTCCATAGAATCTGTAATTCTAAACCAATCGCTTTGAAATTTGAAACATTTATAGTATATAGTATGCCTAACCGATCTAAGCTATCAGCAATTTTTTATCTCCATTATTTGTATGAGTTTTTGACTCCCCAATTCCGGCTCCGCTTCCTGACTGGATTTTTAAATTCTCGATATCTTGGAAAATATCCTCCAGATCCAATTTTGTTTTCTAGATTCGTAATCTACATGAATGAAACTATATAATCTCATGCCAATCTGAAAATAATTGGGATCAAAAAAATTTAATTTTTTTTATCATGGCTCACTCTTCGCTTTGAGTTCAGGATTTTGCCTATTCTGAGATTTTACTCCATAGAATCTGTAATTCTGAACCAATCGCTTTGAAATTTGGAACATTCATAGTATATAGTATGCCTGACCGATCTAAGCTATCAGCAATTTTTTATCTCCATTATTTGTATGAGTTTTTGACTCCCCGCTTCCGGCTCCGCTTCCGGACTGGATTTTTAAATTTTCGATATCTTGGAAAATATCCTCCAGATCCAATTTTGTTTTCAAGATTCGTAATCTACATGAATAAAACTATATAATCTCATGCCAAACTCAAAATAATGGATCAAAAAAATTTAATTTTTTTTATCATGGCTCACTCTTCGCTTTGAGTTCAGGATTTTGCCTATTCTGAGATTTTACTCCATAGAATCTGTAATTCTTAACCAATCGCTTTGAAATTTGGAACATTCATAGTATATAGTATGCCTGACCGATCTAAGCTATCAGAAATTTTTCATCTCTATTATTTGTATGAGTTTTTGACTCCCCGCTTCCGGCTCCGCTTCCGGACTGGATTTTTAAATTTTCGATATCTTGGAAAATATCCTCCAGATCCAATTTTGTTTTCTAGATTCGTAATCTACATGAATAAAACTATATAATTTCATGCCAAACTCAAAATAATTGGGATCAAAAAAATTTAATTTTTTTTATCATGGCTCACTCTTCGCTTTGAGTTCAGGATTTTGCCTATTCTGAGATTTTACTCCATAGAATCTGTAATTCTAAACCAATCGCTTTGAAATTTAAAACATTTATAGTATATAGTATGCCCAACCGATCTAAGCTATCAGCAATTTTTTATCTCCATTATTTGTATGAGTTTTTGACTCCCCGCTTCCGGCTCCGCTTCCGGACTGGATTTTTAAATTTTCGATATCTTGGAAAATATCCTCCAGATCAAATTTTGTCTCCTAGATTCGTAATCTACATGAATGAAACTATATAATTTCATGCCAAACTCAAAATAATTGGGATCAAAAAAATTTAATTTCTTTTATCATGGCTCACTCTTCGCTTTGAGTTCAGGATTTTGCCTATTCTGAGATTTTTCTCTATAAAATCTGTAATTATAGACCAATCGCTCTGAAATTTGGAACATTTATAGTATATAGTATGCCTAACCGATCGATGCTATCAGCAATTTTTTATCTCTATTATTTGTATGAGTTCTTGACTCCCCGCTTCCGGCTCCGATTCCGGACTGGATTTTTAAATTTTCAATATCTTGGAAAATATCCTCCAGATCAAATTTTGTCTCCTAGATTCGTAATCTACATGAATGAAACTATATAATTTCATGCCAAACTCAAAATAATTGGGATCAAAAAAATTTAATTTTTTTTATCATGGCTCACTCTTCGCTTTGAGTTCAGGATTTTGCCTATTCTGAGATTTTTCTCTATAAAATCTGTAATTCTAGACCAATCGCTTTTAAATTTGGAACATTTATAGTATATAGTATGCCTAACCGATCGATGCTATCAGCAATTTTTTATCTACATTATTTGTATGAGTTCTTGACTCTCCGCTTCCGGCTCCGCTTCCGGACTGGATTTTTAAATTCTCGATATCTTGGAAAATATCCTCCAGATCAAATTTTGTCTCCTAGATTCGTAATCTACATGAATGAAACTATATAATTTCATGCCAAACTCAAAATAATTGGGATCAAAAAAATTTAATTTTTTTTATCATGGCTCACTCTTCGCTTTGAGTTCAGGATTTTGCCTATTCTGAGATTTTACTCCATAGAATCTGTAATTCTGAACCAATCGCTTTGAAATTTAGAACATTTATAGTATATAGTATGCCTAACCGATCTAAGCTATCAGCAATCTTTTCTCTCCATTATTTGTATGAGTTTTTGACTCCCCGCTTCCGGCTCCGCTTCCGGACTGGATTTTTAAATTTTCGATATCTTGGAAAATATCCTCCAAATCCAATTTTGTTTTCTAGATTCGTAATCTACATGAATGAAACTATATAATTTCATGCCAATCTCAAAACAATTGGGATCAAAAAATTTAATTTTTTTTATCATGGCTCACGCTTTGCTTTGAGTTCAGGATTTTGCCTATTCTGAGATTTTACTCCATAGAATCTGTAATTCTGAACCAATCGCTTTGAAATTTGAAACATTCATAGTATATAGTATGCCTAACCGATCTAAGCTATCAGCAATTTTTTATCTCCATTATTTGTATGAGTTTTTGACTCCCCGCTTCCGGCTCCGCTTCCGGACTGGATTTTTAAATTCTCGATATCTTGGAAAATATCTTCCAGATCCAATTTTGTTTTCTAGATTCGTAATCTACATGAATGAAACTATATAATCTCATGCCAAACTCAAAATAATTGGGATCAAAAAAATTTAATTTTTTTTATCATGGCTCACGCTTCGCTTTGAGTTCAGGATTTTGCCTATTCTGAGATTTTACTCCATAGAATCTGTAATTCTGGACCAATCGCTTTGAAATTCAAAACATTCATAGTATATAGTATGATTAACCGATCTAAGCTATCAGCAATTTTTTATCTCCATTATTTGTATGAGTTTTTGACTCCCCGCTTCCGGCTCCGCTTCCGGACTGGATTTTTAAATTTCCGATATCTTGGAAAATATCCTCCAGATCCAATTTTGTTTTCAAGATTCGTAATCTACATGAATAAAACTATATAATCTCATGCCAAACTCAAAATAATTGGGATCAAAAAAATTTAATTTTTTTTATCATGGCTCACTCTTCGCTTTGAGTTCAGGATTTTGCCTATTCTGAGATTTTACTCCATAGAATCTGTAATTCTGAACCAATCGCTTTGAAATTTGAAACATTTATAGTATATAGTATGCCTAACCGATCTAAGCTATCAGCAATTTTTTATCTTCATTATTTGTATGAGTTTTTGACTCCCCAATTCCGGCTCCGCTTCCTGACTGGATTTTTAAATTCTCGATATCTTGGAAAATATCCTCCAGATCCAATTTTGTTTTCTAGATTCGTAATCTACATGAATGAAACTATATAATCTCATGCCAATCTGAAAATAATTGGGATCAAAAAAATTTAATTTTTTTTATCATGGCTCACTCTTCGCTTTGAGTTCAGGATTTTGCCTATTCTGAGATTTTACTCCATAGAATCTGTAATTCTGAACCAATCGCTTTGAAATTTGGAACATTCATAGTATATAGTATGCCTGACCGATCTAAGCTATCAGCAATTTTTTATCTCCATTATTTGTATGAGTTTTTGACTCCCCGCTTCCGGCTCCGCTTCCGGACTGGATTTTTAAATTTTCGATATCTTGGAAAATATCCTCCAGATCCAATTTTGTTTTCAAGATTCGTAATCTACATGAATAAAACTATATAATCTCATGCCAAACTCAAAATAATGGATCAAAAAAATTTAATTTTTTTTATCATGGCTCACTCTTCGCTTTGAGTTCAGGATTTTGCCTATTCTGAGATTTTACTCCATAGAATCTGTAATTCTTAACCAATCGCTTTGAAATTTGGAACATTTATAGTATATAGTATGCCTGACCGATCTAAGCTATCAGAAATTTTTCATCTCTATTATTTGTATGAGTTTTTGACTCCCCGCTTCCGGCTCCGCTTCCGGACTGGATTTTTAAATTTTCGATATCTTGGAAAATATCCTCCAGATCCAATTTTGTTTTCTAGATTCGTAATCTACATGAATAAAACTATATAATTTCATGCCAAACTCAAAATAATTGGGATCAAAAAAATTTAATTTTTTTTATCATGGCTCACTCTTCGCTTTGAGTTCAGGATTTTGCCTATTCTGAGATTTTACTCCATAGAATCTGTAATTCTAAACCAATCGCTTTGAAATTTAAAACATTTATAGTATATAGTATGCCCAACCGATCTAAGCTATCAGCAATTTTTTATCTCCATTATTTGTATGAGTTTTTGACTCCCCGCTTCCGGCTCCGCTTCCGGACTGGATTTTTAAATTTTCGATATCTTGGAAAATATCCTCCAAATCCAATTTTGTTTTCTAGATTCGTAATCTACATGAATGAAACTATATAATTTCATGCCAATCTCAAAATAATTGGGATCAAAAAAATTTAATTTTTTTTATCATGGCTCACGCTTTGCTTTGAGTTCAGGATTTTGCCTATTCTGAGATTTTACTCCATAGAATCTGTAATTCTGAACCAATCGCTTTGAAATTTAAAACATTCGTAGTATATAGTATGCCTAACCGATCTAAGCTATCAGCAATTTTTTATCTCCATTATTTGTATGAGTTTTTGACTCCCCGCTTCCGGCTCCGCTTCCGGACTGGATTTTTAAATTCTCGATATCTTGGAAAATATCCTCCAGATCCAATTTTGTTTTCTAGATTCGTAATCTTCATGAATGAAACTATATAATCTCATGCCAAACTCAAAATAATTGGGATCAAAAAAATTTAATTTTATTTATCATGGCTCACGCTTCGCTTTGAGTTCAGGATTTTGCCTATTCTGAGATTTTACTCCATAGAATCTGTAATTCTGGACCAATCGCTTTGAAATTCAAAACATTCATAGTATATAGTATGATTAACCGATCTAAGCTATCAGCAATTTTTTATCTTCATTATTTGTATGAGTTTTTGACTCCCCGCTTCCGGCTCCGCTTCCGGACTGGATTTTAAAATTCTCGATATCTTGGAAAATATCCTCCAGATCCAATTTTGTTTTCTAGATTCGTAATCTACATGAATGAAACTATATAATCTCATGCCAAACTCAAAATAATTGGGATCAAAAAAATTTAATTTTTTTTTATCATGGCTCACTCTTCGCTCTGAGTTCAGGATTTTGCCTATTCTGAGATTTTACTCCATAGAATCTGTAATTCTGAACCAATCGCTTTGAAATTTGGAGCATTTATAGTATATAGTATGCCTAACCGATCTAAGCTATCAGAAATTTTTTATCTCCATTATTTGTATGAGTTTTTGACTCCCCGCTTCCAACTCCGCTTCCGGACTGGATTTTTAAATTCTCGATATCTTGGAAAATATCCTCCAGATCCAATTTTGTTTTCTAGATTCGTAATCTACATGAACGAAACTATATAATCTTATGCCAAACTTAAAATAATGGGGATCAAAAAAATTCAATTTTTTTTATCATGGCTCACGCTTCGCTTTGAGTTCAGGATTTTGCCTATTCTGAGATTTTTCTCTATAGAATCTGTAATTCTGAACCAATCGCTTTGAAATTTGAAACATTCATAGTATATAGTATGGTTAACCGATCTAAGCTATCAGAAATTTTTTATCTCCATTATTTGTATGAGTTTTTGACTCCCCGCTTCCAACTCCGCTTCCGGACTGGATTTTTAAATTCTCGATATCTTGGAAAATATCCTCCAGATCCAATTTTGTTTTCTAGATTCGTAATCTACATGAACGAAACTATATAATCTTATGCCAAACTTAAAATAATTGGGATCAAAAAAATTCAATTTTTTTTATCATGGCTCACGCTTCGCTTTGAGTTCAGGATTTTGCCTATTCTGAGATTTTTCTCTATAGAATCTGTAATTCTGAACCAATCGTTTTGAAATTTGAAACATTCATAGTATATAGTATGATTAACCGATCTAAGCTATCAGCAATCTTTTCTCTCCATTATTTGTATGAGTTTTTGACTCCCCGCTTCCGGCTCCGCTTCCGGACTGGATTTTTAAATTTTCGATATCTTGGAAAATATCCTCCAGATCAAATTTTGTCTCCTAGATTCGTAATCTACATAAATGAAACTATATAATTTCATGCCAAATTCAAAATAATTGGGATCAAAAAAATTTAATTTCTTTTATCATGGCTCACTCTTCGCTTTGAGTTCAGGATTTTGCCTATTCTGAGATTTTTCTCTATAAAATCGGTAATTATAGACCAATCGCTTTGAAATTTGGAACATTTATAGTATATAGAATGCCCAACCGATCAATGCTATCAGCAATTTTTTATCTCCATCATTTGTATGAGTTCTTGACTCCCCGCTTCCGGCTCCGCTTCCGGACTGGATTTTTAAATTTTCGATATCTTGGAAAATATCCTCCAGATCAAATTTTGTCTCCTAGATTCGTAATCTACATGAATGAAACTATATAATTTCATGCCAAACTCAAAATAATTGGGATCAAAAAAATTTTATTTTTTTTATCATGGCTCACTCTTCGCTTTGAGTTCAGGATTTTGCCTATTCTGAGATTTTTCTCTATAAAATCTGTAATTCTAGACCAATCGCTTTGAAATTTGAAGCATTCATAGAATATAGTATGCCTAACCGATCGATGCTATCAGCAATTTTTTATCTCCATCATTTGTATGAGCTCTTGACTCTCCGCTTCCGGCACCGCTTCCGGACTGGATTTTAAAATTCTCGATATCTTGGAAAATATCCTCCAGATCAAATTTTGTCTACTAGATTCGTAATCTACATGAATGAAACTATATAATCTCATGCCAAACTCAAAATAATTGGGATCAAAAAAATTTAATTTTTTTTATCATGGCTCACGCTTCGCTTTGAGTTCAGGATTTTGCCTATTCTGAGATTTTACTCCATAGAATCTGTAATTCTGAACCAATCGCTTTGAAATTTGGAACATTTATAGTATATAGTATGCCTAACCGATCTAAGCTATCAGCAATTTTTTATTCCCATTATTTGTATGAGTTTTTGACTCCCCGCTTCCGGCTCCGCTTCCGGACTGGATTTTTAAATTTTCGATATCTTGGAAAGTATCCTCCAGATCCAATTTTGTTTTCTAGATTCGTAATCTACATGAATGAAACTATATAGTTTCATGCCAAACTCAAAATAGTTGGGATCAAAAAAATTTAATTTTTTTTATCATGGCTCACTCTTCGCTTTGAGTTCAGGATTTTGCCTATTCTGAGATTTTACTCCATAGAATCTGTAATTCTGAACCAATCGCTTTGAAATTTGGAACATTTATAGTATATAGTATGCCTAACCGATCTAAGCTATCGGCAATTTTTTATTTTCATTATTTGTATGAGTTTTTGACTCCCCGCTTCCGGCTCCGCTTCCGGACTGGATTTTTAAATTTTCGATATCTTGGAAAATATCCTCCAGATCCAATTTTGTTTTCTAGATTCGTAATTTACATGAATGAAACCATATAATTTCATGCCAAACTCAAAATAATTGGGATCAAAAAAATTTATTTTTTTTATCATGGCTCACTCTTCGCTTTGAGTTCAGGATTTTGCCTATTCTGAGATTTTACTCCATAGAATCTGTAATTCTGAACCAATCGCTTCGAAATTTGGAACATTTATAGTATATAGTATGCCTAACCGATCTAAGCTATCAAAAATTTTTCATCTCTATTATTTGTATGAGTTTTTGACTCCCCGCTTCCGGCTCCGCTTCCGGACTGGATTTTTAAATTTTCGATATCTTGGAAAATATCCTCCAGATCCAATTTTGTTTTCTAGATTCGTAATCTACATGAATGAAACTATATAATTTCATGCCAAACTCAAAATAATTGGGATCAAAAAAATTTATTTTTTTTTATCATGGCTCACTATTCGCTTTGAGTTCAGGATTTTGCCTATTCTGAGATTTTACTCCATAGAATCTGTAATTCTGAACCAATCGCTTTGAAATTTGGAACATTTATAGTATATAGTATGCCTAACCGATCTAAGCTATCAGCAATTTTTTATCTCCATTATTTGTATAAGTTTTTGACTCCCCGCTTCCGGCTCCGCTTCCGGACTGGATTTTTAAATTATCGATATCTTGGAAAATATCCTCCAGATCCAATTCTGTTTTCTTGATTCGTAATCTACATGAATGAAACTATATAATCTCATGCCAAACTCAAATAATTGGGATCAAAAAAATTTAATTTTTTTTATCATGGCTCACTCTTCGCTTTGAGTTCAGGATTTTGCCTATCCTGAGATTTTACTCCATAGAATCTGTAATTCTGAACCAATCGCTTTGAAATTTGGAACATTTATAGTATATAGTATGCCTAACCGATCTAAGCTATCAGCAATTTTTTATTTTCATTATTTGTATGAGTTTTTGACTCCCCGCTTCCGGCTCCGCTTCCGGACTGGATTTTTAAATTCTCGATATCTTGGAAAATATCCTCCAGATCCAATTTTGTTTTCTAGATTCGTAATCTACATGAATAAAACTATATAATCTCATGCCAAACTCAAAATAATTGGGATCAAAAAAATTTAATTTTTTTTATCATGGCTCACTCTTCGCTTTGAGTTCAGGATTTTGCCTATTCTGAGATTTTACTCCATAGAATCTGTAATTCTAATTCAATCGCTTTGAAATTTTGAACATTTATAGTATATAGTATGCCTAACCGATCTAGGCTATCAGCAATTTTTTATCTCCATTATTTGTATGAGTTTTTGACTCCCCGCTTCCGGCTCCGCTATCTGACTGGATTTTTAAATTCTCGATATCTTGGAAAATATCCTCCAGATCCAATTTTGTTTTCTAGATTCGTGATCTACATGAATGAAACTATATAATCTCATGCCAATCTGAAAATAATTGGGATCAAAAAAATTTAATTTTTTTTATCATGGCTCACTCTTCGCTTTGAGTTCAGGATTTTGCCTATTCTGAGATTTTACTCCATAGAATCTGTAATTCTGAACCAATCGCTTTGAAATTTTGAACATTTATAGTAGATAGTATGCCTAACCGATCTAAGCTATCAGCAATTTTTTATCTCCATTATTTGTATGAGTTTTTGACTCCCCGCTTCCGGCTCCGCTTCCGGACTGGATTTTTGAATTCTCGATATCTTGGAAAATATCCTCCAGATCCAATTTTGTTTTCTAGATCCGTAATCTACATGAATTAAACTATATAATCTCATGCCAAACTCAAAATAATTGGGATCAAAAAAATTTAATTTTTTTTATCATGGCTTACTCTTTGCTTTGAGTTCAGGATTTTGCCTATTCTGAGATTTTACTCCATAGAATCTGTAATTCTGAACCAATCGCTCTGAAATTTGAAACATTTATAGTATATAGTATGCCTAACCGATCGAAGCTATCAGCAATTTTTTATCCCCATTATTTGTATGAGTTTTTGACTCCCCGCTTCCGGCTCCGCTTCCGGACTGGATTTTTAAATTTTCGATATCTTGGAAAATATCCTCCAGATCCAATTTTGTTTTCTAGATTCGTAATCTACATGAATGAAACTATATAATTCCTTGCCAAACTCAAAATAATTGGGATCAAAAAAATTTAATTTTTTTTATCATGGCTCACTCTTTGCTTTGAGTTCAGGATTTTGCCTATTCTGAGATTTTACTCCATAGAATCTGTAATTCTGAACCAGTCGCTTTGAAATTTGAAACATTTATAGTATATAGTATGCCTAACCGATCTAAGCTATCAGCAATTTTTTCTCTCCATTATTTGTATGAGTTTTTGACTCCCCGCTTCCGGCTCCGCTTCCGGACTGGATTTTTAAATTTTCGATATCTTGGAAAATATCCTCCAGATCCAATTTTGTTTCCTAGATTCGTAATCTACATGAATGAAACTATATAATTTCATGCCAAACTCAAAATAATTGGGATCAAAAAAATTTAATTTTTTTTATCATGGCTCACTCTTTGCTTTGAGTTCAGGATTTTGCCTATTCTGAGATTTTACTCCATAGAATCTGTAATTCTGAACCAATCGCTTTGAAATTTGAAATATTTATAGTATATAGTATGCCTAACCGATCTGAGCTATCAGCAATTTTTTATCTCCATTATTTGTATGAGTTTTTGACTCCCCGCTTCCGGCTCCGCTTCCGGACTGGATTTTTAAATTTTCGATATCTTGGAAAATATCCTCCAGATCCAATTTTGTTTTCTAGATTCGTAATCTACATGAATGAAACTATATAATCTCATGCCAAACTCAAAATAATTGGGATCAAAAAAATTTAATTTTTTTTATCATGGCTCACGCTTCGCTTTGAGTTCAGGATTTTGCCTATTCTGAGATTTTTCTCTATAAAATCTGTAATTCTAGACCAATCGCTTTTAAATTTGGAACATTCATAGTATATAGTATGCCTAACCGATCGATGCTATCAGCAATTCTGTATCTCAATTATTTGTATGAGTTCTTGACTCCCCGCTTCCGGCTCCGCTTCCGGACTGGATTTTTAAATTTTCGATATCTTGGAAAATATCCTCCAGATCAAATTTTGTCTCCTAGATTCGTAATCTACATTAATGAAACTATATAATTTCATGCCAAACTCAAAATAATTGGGATCAAAAAAATTTAATTTTTTTTATCATGGCTCACTCTTCGCTTTGAGTTCAGGATTTTGCCTATTCTGAGATTTTTCTCTATAAAATCTGTAATTCTAGACCAATCGCTTTTAAATTTGGAACATTCATAGTATATAGTATGCCTAACCGATCGATGCTATCAGCAATTTTGTATCCCAATTATTTGTATGAGTTCTTGACTCCCCGCTTCCGGCTCCGCTTCCGGACTGGATTTTTAAATTTTCGATATCTTGGAAAATATCCTCCAGATCAAATTTTGTTTCCTAGATTCGTAATCTACATGAATGAAACTATATAATTTCATGCCAAACTCAAAATAATTGGGATCAAAAAAATTTTATTTTTTTTATCATGGCTCACTCTTCGCTTTGAGTTCAGGATTTTGCCTATTCTGAGATTTTTCTCTATAAAATCTGTAATTCTAGACCAATCGCTTTTAAATTTGGAACATTCATAGTATATAGTATGCCTAACCGATCGATGCTATCAGCAATTTTGTATCTCAATTATTTGTATGAGTTCTTGACTCCCCGCTTCTGGCTCCGCTTCCGGACTGGATTTTTAAATTTTCGATATCTTGGAAAATATCCTCCAGATCCAATTTTGTTTTCTAGATTCGTAATCTACATGAATGAAACTATATAATTTCATGCCAAACTCAAAATAATTGGGATCAAAAAAATTTATTTTTTTTTATCATGGCTCACTCTTCGCTTTGAGTTCAGGATTTTGCCTATTCTGAGATTTTACTCCATAGAATCTGTAATTCTGAACCAATCGCTTTGAAATTTTGAACATTCATAGTATATAGTATGCCTAACCGATCTAAGCTATCAGCAATTTTCTATCTCCATTATTTGTATGAGTTTTTGACTCCCCGCTTCCGGCTCCGCTTCCGGACTGGATTTTTAAATTTTCGATATCTTGGAAAATATCCTCCAGATCCAATTTTGTTTTCTAGATTCGTAATCTACATGAATAAAACTATATAATTTCATGCCAAACTCAGAATAATTGGGATCAAAAAAATTTAATTTTTTTTATCATGGCTCACTCTTCGCTTTGAGTTCAGGATTTTGCCTATTCTGAGATTTTACTCCATAGAATCTGTAATTCTGAACCAATCGCTTTGAAATTTGGAACATTTATAGTATATAGTATGCCTAACCGATCTAAGCTATCAGCAATTTTCTATCTCCATTATTTGTATGAGTTTTTGACTTCCCGCTTCCGGCTCCGCTTCCGGACTGGATTTTTAAATTCTCGATATCTTGGAAAATATCCCCCAGATCCAATTTTGTTTTCTAGATTCGTAATCTACATGAATGAAACTATGTAATCTCATGCCAAACTCAAAATAATTGGGATCAAAAAAATTTAATTTTTTTTATCATGGCTCACTCTTCGCTTTGAGTTCAGGATTTTGCCTATTCTGAGATTTTACTCCATAGAATCTGTAATTCTGAACCAATCGCTTTGAAATTTGGAACATTAATAGTATATAGTATGCCTAACCGATCTAAGCTTTTAGAAATTCTTTATCTACATTATTTGTATGAGTTTTTGACTCCCCGCTTCCGGCTCCGCTTCCGGACTGGATTTTTAAATTCTCGATATCTTGGAAAATATCCTCCAGATTCAATTTTGTTTTCTAGATTCGTAATCTACATGGATGAAACTATAAAATTACATGCCAAACTCAAAATAATTGGGATCAAAAAAATTTTTTTTTTTTTATCATGGCTCACTCTTCGCTTTGAGTTCAGGATTTTGCCTATTCTGAGATTTTACTCCATAGAATCTGTAATTCTAAACCAATCGCTTTGAAATTTGGAACATTAATAGTATATAGTATGCCTAACCGATCTGAGCTATCAGCAATTTTCTATCTCCATTATTTGTATGAGTTTTTGACTCCCCGCTTCCAGCTCCGCTTCCGGACTGGATTTTTAAATTCTCGATATCTTGGAAAATATCCTCCAGATCCAATTTTGTTGTCTAGATTCGTAATCTACATGAATGAAACTATATAATTTCATGCCAAACTCGAAATAATTGGGATCAAAAAAATTTAATTTTTTTTATCATGGCTCACTCTTCGCTTTGAGTTCAGGATTTTGCCTATTCTGAGATTTTACTCCATAGAATCTGTAATTCTGGACCAATCGCTTTGAAATTTGAAACATTTATAGTATATAGTATGCCTAACCGATCTAAGCTATCAGCAATTCTTCATCTCCATTATTTGTATGAGTTTTTGACTCCCCTCTTCCAGCTCCGCTTCCGGACTGGTTTTTTAAATTCTCGATATCTTGGAAAATATCCTCCAGATCCAATTTTGTTTTCTAGATTCGTAATCTACATGAATGAAACTATATAATCTCATGCCAAACTCAAAATAATTAGGATCAAAAAAATTTAATTTTTTTATCATGGCTCACTCTTCGCTCTGAGTTCAGGATTTTGCCTATTCTGAGATTTTACTCCATAGAATCTGTAATTCTGAACCAATCGCTTCGAAATTTGGAATATTTATAGTATATAGTATGCCTAACCGATCTAAGCTATCAGAAATTTTTTATCTCTATTATTTGTATGAGTTTCTGACTCCCCGCTTCCGGCTCCGCTTCCGGACTGGATTTTTAAATTCTCGATATCTTGAAAAATATCCTCCAGATCCAATTTTGTTTTCTAGATTCGTAATCTACATGAATGAAACTATATAATTTCATGCCAAACTCAAAATAATTGAGATCAAAAAAATTCAATTTTTTTTATCATGGCTCACTCTTCGCTTTGAGTTCAGGATTTTGCCTATTCTGAGATTTTACTCTATAGAATCTGTAATTCTGGACCAATCGCTTTGAAATTTGTAACATTCATAGTATATAGTATGCCTAACCGATCTAAGCTATCAGCAATTCTTTATCTCCATTATTTGTATAAGTTTTTGACTCCCCGCTTCCGGCTCCGCTTCCGGACTGAATTTTTAAATTTTCGATATCTTGGAAAATATCCTCCAGATCCAATTTTGTTTTCTAGATTCGTAATCTACATGAATGAAACTATATAATTTCATGCCAAACTCAAAATAATTGGGATCAAAAAAATTCAATTTTTTTTATCATGGCTCACTCTTCGCTTTGAGTTCAGGATTTTGCCTATTCTGAGATTTTACTCCATAGAATCTGATTTTCTGAACCAATCGCTTTGAAATTTGGAACATTTATAGTATATAGTATGCCTAACCGATCTGAGCTATCAGCAATTTTTTATCTCCATTATTTGTATGAGTTTTTGACTCCCCGCTTCCGGCTCCGCTTCCGGACTGGATTTTTAAATTCTCGATATCTTGGAAAATATCCCCCAGATCCAATTTTGTTTTCTAGATTCGTAATCTACATGAATGAAACTATGTAATCTCATGCCAAACTCAAAATAATTGGGATCAAAAAAATTTAATTCTTTTTATCATGGCTCACTCTTCGCTTTGAGTTCAGGATTTTGCCTATTCTGAGATTTTACTCCATAGAATCTGTAACTCTGAACCAATCGCTTTGAAATTTGGAACATTAATAGTATATAGTATGCCTAACCGATCTAAGCTATCATCAATTCTCTATCTCCATTATTTGTATGAGTTTTTGACTCCCCGCTTCCGGCTCCGCTTCCTGACTGGATTTTTAAATTCTCGATATCTTGGAAAATATCCTCCAGATCAAATTTTGTTTTCTAGATTCGTAATCTACATGAATGAAACTATATAATCTCATGCCAAACTTGAAATAATTGAGTTCAAAAAAATTTAATTTTTTTTATCATGGCTCACTCTTCGCTTTGAGTTCAGGATTTTGCCTATTCTGAGATTTTACTCCATAGAATCTGTAATTCTGAACCAATCGCTTTGAAATTTGGAACATTTATAGTATATAGTATGCCTAACCGATCTAAGCTATTAGCAATTTTTTATCTCCATTATTTGTATGAGTTTTTGACTCCCCGCTTCCGGCTCCGCTTCCGGAGTGGATTTTTAAATTTTCGATATCTTGGAAAATATCCTCCAGATCCAATTTTGTTTTCTTGATTCGTAATCTACATGAATGAAACTATATAATCTCATGCCAAACTCAAAATAATTGGGATCAAAAAAATTTTTTTTTTTTTATCATGGCTCACTCTTCGCTTTGAGTTCAGGATTTTGCCTATTCTGAGATTTTACTCCATAGAATCTGTAATTCTGAACCAATCGCTTTGAAATTTGAAACATTTATAGTATATAGTATGCCTAACCGATCTAAGCTATCAGCAATTTTTTATCTCCATTATTTGTATGAGTTTTTGACTCCCCGCTTCCGGCTCCGCTTCCGGACTGGATTTTTAAATTCTCGATATCTTGGAAAATATCCTCCAGATCCAATTTTGTTTTCTAGATTCGTAATCTACATGAATGAAACTATATAATTCCATGCCAAACTCAAAATAATTGGGATCAAAAAAATTTAATTTTTTTTATCATGGCTCACTCTTCGCTTTGACTTCAGGATTTTGCCTATTCTGAGATTTTACTCCATAGAATCTGTAATTCTGAACCAATCGCTTTGAAATTTGGAACATTTATAGTATATAGTATGCCTAACCGATCTGAGCTATCAACAATTTTTTATCTACATTATTTGTATGAGTTTTTGACTCCCCGCTTCCGGCTCCGCTTCCGGACTGGATTTTTAAATTCTCGATATCTTGGAAAATATCCCCCAGATCCAATTTTGTTTTCTAGATTCGTAATCTACATGAATGGAACTATGTAATCTCATGCCAAACTCAAAATAATTGGGATCAAAAAAATGTAATTTTTTTTATCATGGCTCACTCTTCGCTTTGAGTTCAGGATTTTGCCTGTTCTGAGATTTTACTTCATAGAATCTGTAATTCTGAACCAATCGCTTTGAAATTTGGAAAATTTATAGTATATAGTATGCCTAACCGATCTAAGCTATCACCAATTTTTTATCTCCATTATTTGTATGAGTTTTTGACTCCCCGCTTCCGGCTCCGCTTCCTGACTGGATTTTTAAATTCTCGATATCTTGGAAAATATCCTCCAGATCCAATTTTGTTTTCTAGATTCGTAATCTACATGAATGAAACTATATAATACCATGCCAAACTCAAAATAATTGGGTTCAAAAAAATTTAATTTTTTTTATCATGGCTCACTCTTCGCTTTGAGTTCAGGATTTTGCCTATTCTGAGATTTTACTCCATAGAATCTGTAATTCTGAACCAATCGCTTTGAAATTTATAACATTTATAGTATATAGTATGCCCAACCGATCTAAGCTATCAGCAATTTTTTATCTCCATTATTTGTATGAGTTTTTGACTCCCCGCTTCCGGCTCCGCTTCCAGACTGGATTTTTAAATTTTCGATATCTTGGAAAATATCCTCCAGATCCAATTTTGTTTTCTTGATTCGTAATCTACATGAATTAAACTATATAATCTCATGCCAAACTCAAAATAATTGGGATCAAAAAAATTTAATTTTTTTTATCATGGCTCACTCTTCGCTTTGAGTTCAGGATTTTGCCTATCCTGAGATTTTACTCCATAGAATCTGTAATTCTAAACCAATCGCTTTGAAATTTGAAACATTTATAGTATATAGTATGCCTAACCGATCTAAGCTATCAGCAATTTTTTATCTTCATTATTTGTATGAGTTTTTGACTCCCCGCTTCCGGCTCCGCTTCCTGACTGGATTTTTAAATTCTCGATATCTTGGAAAATATCCTCCAGATCCAATTTTGTTTTCTAGATTCGTAATCTACATGAATGAGACTATATAATCTCATGCCAAACTCAAAATAATTGGGATCAAAAAAATTTAATTTTTTTTATCATGGCTCACTCTTCGCTTTGAGTTCAGGATTTTGCCTATTCTGAGATTTTACTCCATAGAATCTGTAATTCTGAACCAATCGCTTTGAAATTTGGAACATTTATAGTATATAGTATGCCTAACCGATCTGAGCTATCAGCAATTTTTTATCTCCATTATTTGTATGAGATTTTGACTCCCCGCTTCCGGCTCCGCTCCCGGACTGGATTTTTAAATTCTCGATATCTTGGAAAATATCCCCCAGATCCAATTTTGTTTTCTAGATTCGTAATCTACATGAATGAAACTATGTAATCTCATGCCAAACTCAAAATAATTGGGATCAAAAAAATTTTATTTTTTTTATCATGGCTCACTCTTCGCTTTGAGTTCAGGATTTTGCCTGTTCTGAGATTTTACTCCATAGAATCTGTAATTCTGAACCAATCGCTTTGAAATTTGGAACATTTATAGTATATAGTATGCCTAACCGATCCAAGCTATCACCAATTTTTTATCTCCATTATTTGTATGAGTTTTTGACTCCCCGCTTCCGGCTCCGCTTCCTGACTGGATTTTTAAATTCTCGATATCTTGGAAAATATCCTCCAGATCCAATTTTGTTTTCAAGATTCGTAATCTACATGAATGAAACTATATAATCTCATGCCAAACTCAAAATAATTGGGTTCAAAAAAATTTAATTTTTTTTATCATGGCTCACTCTTCGCTTTGAGTTCAGGATTTTGCCTATTCTGAGATTTTACTCCATAGAATCTGTAATTCTGAACCAATCGCTTTGAAATTTGGAACATTCATAGTATATAGTATGCCTAACCGATCTAAGCTATTAGCAATTTTTTATCTCCATTATTTGTATGAGTTTTTGACTCCCCGCTTCCGGCTCCGCTTCCGGAGTGGATTTTTAAATTTTCGATATCTTGGAAAATATCCTCCAGATCCAATTTTGTTTCCTTGATTCGTAATCTACATGAATTAAACTATATAATCTCATGCCAAACTCAAAATAATTGGGATCAAAAAAATTTATTTTTTTTTATCATGGCTCACTCTTCGCTTTGAGTTCAGGATTTTGCCTATCCTGAGATTTTACTCCATAGAATCTGTAATTCTAAACCAATCGCTTTGAAATTTGAAACATTTATAGTATATAGTATGCCTAACCGATCTAAGCTATCAGCAATTTTTTATCTCCATTATTTGTATGAGTTTTTGACTCCCCGCTTCCGGCTCCGCTTCCTGACTGGATTTTTAAATTCTCGATATCTTGAAAAATATCCTCCAGATCCAATTTTGTTTTCTAGATTCGTAATCTACATGAATGAAACTATATAATCTCATGCCAAACTCAAAATAATTGGGTTCAAAAAAATTTAATTTTTTTTATCATGGCTCACTCTTCGCTTTGAGTTCAGGATTTTGCCTATTCTGAGATTTTACTCCATAGAATCTGTAATTCTGAACCAATCGCTTTGAAATTTGGAACATTTATAGTATATAGTATGCCCAACCGATCTAAGCTATTAGCAATTTTTTATCTCCATTATTTGTATGAGTTTTTGACTCCCCGCTTCCGGCTCCGCTTCCGGAGTGGATTTTTAAATTTTCGATATCTTGGAAAATATCCTCCAGATCCAATTTTGTTTTCTTGATTCGTAATCTACATGAATGAAACTATATAATCTCATGCCAAACTCAAAATAATTGGGATCAAAAAAATTTTTTTTTTTTTATCATGGCTCACTCTTCGCTTTGAGTTCAGGATTTTGCCTATCCTGAGATTTTACTCCATAGAATCTGTAATTCTGAACTAATCGCTTTGAAATTTGGAACATTTATAGTATATAGTATGTCTAACCGATCTAAGCTATCAGCAATTTTTTATCTCCATTATCATGGCTCACTCTTCGCTTTGAGTTCAGGATTTTGCCTATTCTGAGATTTTACTCCATAGAATCTGTAATTCTGAACCAATCGCTTTGAAATTTGAAACATTTATAGTATATAGTATGCCTAACCGATCTAAGCTATCAGCAATTTTTTATCTCCATTATTTGTATGAGTTTTTGACTCCCCGCTTCCGGACTGGATTCTTAAATTCTCGATATCTTGGAAAATATCCTTCAGATCCAATTTTGTTTTCTTGATTCGTAATCTACATGAATGAAACTATATAATTTCATGCCAAACTCAAAATAATTGGGATCAAAAAAATTTATTTTTTTTTATCATGGCTCACTCTTCGCTTTGAGTTCAGGATTTTGCCTATTCTGAGATTTTACTCCATAGAATCTGTAATTCTGAACCAATCGCTTTGAAATTTGGAACATTTATAGTATATAGTATGCCTAACCGATCAAAGCTATCAGCAATTTTTTATCTATATTATTTGTATGAGTTTTTGACTCCCCGCTTCCGGCTCCGCTTCCGGACTGGATTTTTAAATTCTCGATATCTTGGAAAATATCCTCCAGATCCAATTTTGTTTTCTAGATTCGTAATCTACATGAATGAAACTATATAATTTCATGCCAAACTCAAAATAATTGGGATCAAAAAAATTTAATTTTTTTTATCATGGCTCACTCTTCGCTTTGAGTTCAGGATTTTGCCTATTCTGAGATTTTACTCCATAGAATCTGTAATTCTGAACCAATCGCTTTGAAATTTGGAACATTTATAGTATATAGTATGCCTAACCGATCTAAGCTATCAGCAATTTTTTATCTCCATTATTTGTATGAGTTTTTGACTCCCCGCTTCCGGCTCCGCTTCCGGACTGGATTTTTAAATTCTCGATATCTTGGAAAATATCCTCCAGATCCAATTTTGTTTTCTAGATTCGTAATCTACATGAATGAAACTATATAATTTCATGCCAAACTCAAAATAATTGGGATCAAAAAAATTTAATTTTTTTTATCATGGCTCACTCTTCGCTTTGAGTTCAGGATTTTGCCTATTCTGAGATTTTACTCCAGAGAATCTGTAATTCCGAACCAATCGCTTTGATATTTGGAACATTCATAGTATATAGTATGCTTAACCGATCTAAGCTATCAGCAATTTTTTATCTCCATTATTTGTATGAGTTTTTGACTCCCCGCTTCCGGCTCCGCTTCCGGACTGGATTTTTAAATTCTCGATATCTTGGAAAATATCCTCCAGATCCAATTTTGTTTTCTAGATTCGTAATCTACATGAATAAAACTATATAATTTCATGCCAAACTCAAAATAATTGGGATCAAAAAAATTTAATTTTTTTTATCATGGCTCACTCTTCGCTTTGAGTTCAGGATTTTGCCTATTCTGAGATTTTACTCCATAGAATCTGTAATTCTGAACCAATCGCTTTGAAATTTGGAACATTTATAGTATATAGTATGCCTAACCGATCTAAGCTATCAGCAATTTTTTATCTCCATTATTTGTATGAGTTTTTGACTCCCCGCCTCCAGCTCCGCTTCCGGACTGGATTTTTAAATTCTCGATATCTTGGAAAATATCCTCCAGATCCAATTTTGTTTTCTAGATTCGTAATCTACATGAATAAAACTATATAATTCCATGCCAAACTCAAAATAATTGGGATAAAAAAAAATTATTTTTTTTTATCATGGCTCACTCTTCGCTTTGAGTTCAGGATTTTGCCTATTCCGAGATTTTACTCCATAGAATCTGTAATTCTGAACCAATCGCTTCGAAATTTGAAACATTCATAGTATATAGTATGCCTAACCGATCTAAGCTATCAGCAATTTTTTTTCTCCATTATTTGTATGAGTTTTTGACTCCCCGCTTCCGGCTCCGCTTCCGGACTGGATTTTTAAATTCTCGATATCTTGGAAAATATCCTCCAGATCCAATTTTGTTTTCTAGATTCGTAATCTACATGAATAAAACTATATAATTTCATGCCAAACTCAAAATAATTGGGATCAAAAAAATTTAATTTTTTTTATCATGGCTCACTCTTCGCTTTGAGTTCAGGATTTTGCCTATTCTGAGATTTTACTCCATAGAATCTGTAATTCCGAACCAATCGCTTTGAAATTTGGAACATTTATAGTATATAGTATGCCTAACCGATCTATGCTATCAGCAATTTTTTATCTCCATTATTTGTATGAGTTTTTGACTCCCCGCTTCCGGACTGGATTTTTAAATTCTCGATATCTTGGAAAATATCCTCCAGATCCAATTTTGTTTTCTAGATTCGTAATCTACATGAATGGAACTATATAATTTCATGCCAAACTCAAAATAATTGGGATCAAAAAAATTCAATTTTCTTTATCATGGCTCACTCTTCGCTTTGAGTTCAGGATTTTGCCTATTCTGAGATTTTACTCCATAGAATCTGTAATTCTGAACCAATCGCTTCGAAATTTGGAACATTTATAGTATATAGTATGCCTAACCGATCTAAGCTATCAGCAATTTTTTATCTCCATTATTTGTATGAGTTTTTGACTCCCCGCCTCCAGCTCCGCTTCCGGACTGGATTTTTAAATTCTCGATATCTTGGAAAATATCCTCCAGATCCAATTTTGTTTTCTAGATTCGTAATCTACATGAATGAAACTATATAATTTCATGCCAAACTCAAAATAATTGGGATCAAAAAAATTTAATTTTTTTTATCATGGCTCACTCTTCGCTTTGAGTTCAGGATTTTGCCTATTCTGAGATTTTACTCCATAGAATCTGTAATTCTGAACCAATCGCTTTGAAATTTGAAACATTTATAGTATATAGTATGCCTAACCGATCTAAGCTATCAGCAATTTTTTATCTCCATTATTTGAATGAGTTTTTGACTCCCCGCTTCCGGACTGGATTATTAAATTCTCGATATCTTGGAAAATATCCTTCAGATCCAATTTTGTTTTCTTGATTCGTAATCTACATGAATGAAACTATATAATTTCATGCCAAACTCAAAATAATTGGGATCAAAAAAATTTAATTTTTTTTATCATGGCTCACTCTTCGCTTTGAGTTCAGGATTTTGCCTATTCTGAGATTTTACTCCATAGAATCTGTAATTCTAAACCAATCGCTTTGAAATTTGGAACATTTATACTATATAGTATGCCTAACCGATCAAAGCTATCAGCAATTTTTTATCTATATTATTTGTATGAGTTTTTGACTCCCCGCTTCCGGCTCCGCTTCCGGACTGGATTTTTAAATTCTCGATATCTTGGAAAATATCCTCCAGATCCAATTTTGTTTCCTAGATTCGTAATCTACATGGATGAAACTATATAATTTCATGCCAAACTCAAAATAATTGGGATCAAAAAAATTTAATTTTTTTTATCATGGCTCACTCTTCGCTTTGAGTTCAGGATTTTGCCTATTCTGAGATTTTACTCCATAGAATCTGTAATTCTGAACCAATCGCTTTGAAATTTGAAACATTTATAGTATATAGTATGCCTAACCGATCTAAGCTATCAGCAATTTTTTATCTCCATTATTTGTATGAGTTTTTGACTCCCCGCTTCCGGCTCCGCTTCCGGACTGGATTTTTAAATTCTCGATATCTTGGAAAATATCCTCCAGATCCAATTTTGTTTTCTAGATTCGTAATCTACATGAATGAAACTATATAATTCCATGCCAAACTCAAAATAATTGGGATCAAAAAAATTTAATTTTTTTTATCATGGCTCACTCTTCGCTTTGACTTCAGGATTTTGCCTATTCTGAGATTTTACTCCATAGAATCTGTAATTCTGAACCAATCGCTTTGAAATTTGGAACATTTATAGTATATAGTATGCCTAACCGGTCTAAGCTATCAGCAATTTTTTATCTCCATTATTTGTATGAGTTTTTGACTCCCCGCTTCCGGCTCCGCTTCCGGACTGGATTTTTAAATTCTCGATATCTTGGAAAATATCCTCCAGATCCAATTTTGTTTTCTAGATTCGTAATCTACATGAATGAAACTATATAATTTCATGCCAAACTCAAAATAATTGGGATCAAAAAAATTTAATTTTTTTTATCATGGCTCACTCTTCGCTTTGAGTTCAGGATTTTGCCTATTCTGAGATTTTACTCCATAGAATCTGTAATTCTAAACCAATCGCTTTGAAATTTGGAACATTCATAGTATATAGTATGCCTAACCGATCTAAGCTATCAGCAATTTTTTATCTCCATTATTTGTATGAGTTTTTGACTCCCCGCTTCCGGCTCCGCTTCCGGACTGGATTTTTAAATTCTCGATATCTTGGAAAATATCCTCCAGATCCAATTTTGTTTTCTAGATTCGTAATCTACATGAATGAAACTATATAATTCCATGCCAAACTCAAAATAATTGGGATCAAAAAAAATTAATTTTTTTTATCATGGCTCACTCTTCGCTTTGAGTTCAGGATTTTGCCTATTCCGAGATTTTACTCCATAGAATCTGTAATTCTGAACCAATCGCTTCGAAATTTGAAACATTCATAGTATATAGTATGCCTAACCGATCTAAGCTATCAGCAATTTTTTTTCTCCATTATTTGTATGAGTTTTTGACTCCCCGCTTCCGGCTCCGCTTCCGGACTGGATTTTTAAATTTTCGATATCTTGGAAAATATCCTCCAGATCCTATTTTGTTTTCTTGATTCGTAATCTACATGAATGGAACTATATAATCTCATGCCAAACCTAAAATAATTGGGATCAAAAAAATTTAATTTTCTTTATCATGGCTCACTCTTCGCTTTGAGTTCAGGATTTTGCCTATTCTGAGATTTTACTCCATAGAATCTGTAATTCTGAACCAATCGCTTTGAAATTTGGAACATTTATAGTATATAGTATGCCTAACCGATCGAAGCTATCAGCAATTTTTTATCTCCATTATTTGTATGAGTTTTTGACTCCCCGCCTCCAGCTCCGCTTCCGTACTGGATTTTTAAATTCTCGATATCTTGGAAAATATCCTCCAGATCCAATTTTGTTTTCTAGATTCGTAATCTACATGAATGAAACTATATAATTTCATGCCAAACTCAAAATAATTGGGATCAAAAAAATTTAATTTTTTTTATCATGGCTCACTCTTCGCTTTGAGTTCAGGATTTTGCCTATTCTGAGATTTTACTCCATAGAATCTGTAATTCTGAACCAATCGCTTTGAAATTTGGAACATTTATAGTATATAGTATGCCTAACCGATCTAAGCTATCAGCAATTTTTTATCTCCATTATTTGTATGAGTTTTTGACTCCCCGCCTCCAGCTCCGCTTCCGGACTGGATTTTTAAATTCTCGATATCTTGGAAAATATCCTCCAGATCCAATTTTGTTTTCTAGATTCGTAATCTACATGAATGAAACTATATAATTCCATGCCAAACTCAAAATAATTGGGATCAAAAAAAATTAATTTTTTTTATCATGGCTCACTCTTCGCTTTGAGTTCAGGATTTTGCCTATTCCGAGATTTTACTCCATAGAATCTGTAATTCTGAATCAATCGTTTTGAAATTTGGAACATCTATAGTATATAGTATGCCTGACCGATCCAAGCTATCAGCAATTTTTTATCTCCATTATTTGTATGAGTTTTTGACTCCCCGCTTCCGGCTCCGCTTCCGGACTGGATTTTTGAATTCTCGATATCTTGGAAAATATCCTCCAGATCCAAATTTGTTTTCTAGATTCGTAATCTACATGAATGAAACTATATAATTTCATGCCAAACTCAAAATAATTGGGATCAAAAAAATTTAATTTTTTTTATCATGGCTCACTCTTCGCTTTGAGTTCAGGATTTTGCCTATTCTGAGATTTTACTCCATAGAATCTGTAATTCTGAATCAATCGTTTTGAAATTTGGAACATTTATAGTATATAGTATGCCTAACCGATCTAAGCTATCAGCAATTTTCTATCTCCATTATTTGTATGAATTTTTGACTCCCCGCTTCCGGCTCCGCTTCCGGACTGGATTTTTAAATTCTCGATATCTTGGAAAATATCCTCCAGATCCAAATTTGTTTTCTTGATTCGTAATCTACATGAATGAAACTATTTAATTTCATGCCAAACTCAAAATAATTGGGATCAAAAAAATTTAATTTTTTTTATCATGGCTCACTCTTCGCTTTGAGTTCAGGATTTTGCCTATTCTGAGATTTTACTCCATAGAATCTGTAATTCTGAACCAATCGCTTTGAAATTTGGAACATTCATAGTATATAGTATGCCTAACCGATCTAAGCTATCAGCAATATTTTATCTCCATTATTTGTATGAGTTTTTGACTCCCCGCTTCCGGCTCCGCTTCCGGACTGGATTTTTAAATTCTCGATATCTTGGAAAATATCCTCCAGATCCAATTTTGTTTTCTAGATTCGTAGTCTACATGAATGATACTATATAATTTCATGCCAAACTCAAAATAATTGGGATCAAAAAAATTTAATTTTTTTTATCATGGCTCACTCTTCGCTTTGAGTTCAGGATTTTGCCTATTCTGAGATTTTACTCCATAGAATCTGTAATTCTGAACTAATCGCTTTGAAATTTGGAACATTAATAGTATATAGTATGCCTAACCGATCTAAACTATCAGCAATTTTTTATCTCCATTATTTGTATGAGTTTTTGACTCCCGGCTTCCGGCTCCGCTTCCGGACTGGATTTTTAAATTCTCGATATCTTGGAAAATATCCTCCAGATCCAATTTTGTTTTCTAGATTCGTAATCTACATGAATGAAACTATATAATTTCATGCCAAACTCAAAATAATTGGGATCAAAAAAATTTAATTTTTTTTATCATGGCTCACTCTTCGCTTTGAGTTCAGGATTTTGCCTATTCTGAGATTTTACTCCATAGAATCTGTAATTCTGAACCAATCGCTTTGAAATTTGAAACATTTATAGTATATAGTATGCCTAACCGATCTAAGCTATCAGCAATATTTTATCTCCATTATTTGTATGAGTTTTTGACTCCCCGCTTCCGGCTCCGCTTCCGGACTGGATTTTTAAATTCTCGATATCTTGGAAAATATCCTCCAGATCCAATTTTGTTTTCTAGATTCGTAATCTACATGAATGAAACTATATAATTCCATGCCAAACTCAAAATAATTGGGATCAAAAAAATTTAATTTTTTTTATCATGGCTCACTCTTCGCTTTGAGTTCAGGATTTTGCCTATTCTGAGATTTTACTCCATAGAATCTGTAATTCTGAACTAATCGCTTTGAAATTTGGAACATTAATAGTATATAGTATGCCTAACCGATCTAAACTATCAGCAATTTTTTATCTCCATTATTTGTATGAGTTTTTGACTCCCCGCTTCCGGCTCCGCTTCCGGACTGGATTTTTAAATTCTCGATATCTTGGAAAATATCCTCCAGATCCAATTTTGTTTTCTAGATTCGTAATCTACATGAATGAAACTATATAATTTCATGCCAAACTCAAAATAATTGGGATCAAAAAAATTTAATTTTTTTTATCATGGCTCACTCTTCGCTTTGAGTTCAGGATTTTGCCTATTCTGAGATTTTACTCCATAGAATCTGTAATTCTGAACCAATCGCTTTGAAATTTGAAACATTCATAGTATATAGTATGCCTAACCGATCTAAGCTATCAGCAATTTTTTATCTCCATTATTTGTATGAGTTTTTGACTCCCCGCTTCCGGCTCCGCTTCTGGACTGGATTTTTAAATTCTCGATATCTTGGAAAATATCCTCCAGATCCAATTTTGTTTTCTAGATTCGTAATCTACATGAATGAAACTATATAATTCCATGCCAAACTCAAAATAATTGGGATCAAAAAAATTTAATTTTTTTTATCATGGCTCACTCTTCGCTTTGAGTTCAGGATTTTGCCTATTCTGAGATTTTACTCCATAGAATCTGTAATTCTGAACTAATCGCTTTGAAATTTGGAACATTAATAGTATATAGTATGCCTAACCGATCTAAACTATCAGCAATTTTTTATCTCCATTATTTGTATGAGTTTTTGACTCCCCGCTTCCGGCTCCGCTTCCGGACTGGATTTTTAAATTCTCGATATCTTGGAAAATATCCTCCAGATCCAATTTTGTTTTCTAGATTCGTAATCTACATGAATGAAACTATATAATTTCATGCCAAACTCAAAATAATTGGGATCAAAAAAATTTAATTTTTTTTATCATGGCTCATTCTTCGCTTTGAGTTCAGGATTTTGCCTATTCTGAGATTTTACTCCATAGAATCTGTAATTCTGAACCAATCGCTTTGAAATTTGAAACATTTATAGTATATAGTATGCCTAACCGATCTAAGCTATCAGCAATATTTTATCTCCATTATTTGTATGAGTTTTTGACTCCCCGCTTCCGGCTCCGCTTCCGGACTGGATTTTTAAATTCTCGATATCTTGGAAAATATCCTCCAGATCCAAATTTGTTTTCTAGATTCGTAATCTACATGAATAAAACTATATAATTATTTCATGCCAAACTCAAAATAATTGGGATCAAAAAAATTTAATTTTTTTTATCATGGCTCACTCTTCGCTTTGAGTTCAGGATTTTGCCTATTCTGAGATTTTACTCCATAGAATCTGTAATTCTGAACCAATCGCTTTGAAATTTGAAACATTTATAGTATATAGTATGCCTAACCGATCTAAGCTATCAGCAATATTTTATCTCCATTATTTGTATGAGTTTTTGACTCCCCGCTTCCGGCTCCGCTTCCGGACTGGATTTTTAAATTCTCGATATCTTGGAAAATATCCTCCAGATCCAATTTTGTTTTCTAGATTCGTAATCTACATGAATGAAACTATATAATTTCATGCCAAACTCAAAATAATTGGGATCAAAAAAATTTAATTTTTTTTATCATGGCTCACTCTTCGCTTTGAGTTCAGGATTTTGCCTATTCTGAGATTTTACTCCATAGAATCTGTAATTCTGAACTGATCGCTTTGAAATTTGGAACATTAATAGTATATAGTATGCCTAACCGATCTAAACTATCAGCAATTTTTTATCTCCATTATTTGTATGAGTTTTTGACTCTCCGCTTCCGGCTCCGCTTCCGGACTGGATTTTTAAATTCTCGATATCTTGGAAAATATCCTCCAGATCCAATTTTGTTTTCTAGATTCGTAATCTACATGAATGAAACTATATAATTTCATGCCAAACTCAAAATAATTGGGATCAAAAAAATTTAATTTTTTTTATCATGGCTCACTCTCCGCTTTGAGTTCAGGATTTTGCCTATTCTGAGATTTTACTCCATAGAATCTGTAATTCTGAACCAATCGCTTTGAAATTTGAAACATTTATAGTATATAGTATGCCTAACCGATCTAAGCTATCAGCAATATTTTATCTCCATTATTTGTATGAGTTTTTGACTCCCCGCTTCCGGCTCCGCTTCCGGACTGGATTTTTAAATTCTCGATATCTTGGAAAATATCCTCCAGATCCAATTTTGTTTTCTAGATTCGTAATCTACATGAATGAAACTATATGATTTCATGCCAAACTCAAAATAATTGGGATCAAAAAAATTTAATTTTTTTTATCATGGCTCACTCTTCGCTTTGAGTTCAGGATTTTGCCTATTCTGAGATTTTACTCCATAGAATCTGTAATTCTGAACTAATCGCTTTGAAATTTGGAACATTAATAGTATATAGTATGCCTAACCGATCTAAACTATCAGCAATTTTTTATCTCCATTATTTGTATGAGTTTTTGACTCCCGGCTTCCGGCTCCGCTTCCGGACTGGATTTTTAAATTCTCGATATCTTGGAAAATATCCTCCAGATCCAATTTTGTTTTCTAGATTCGTAATCTACATGAATGAAACTATATAATTTCATGCCAAACTCAAAATAATTGGGATCAAAAAAATTTAATTTTTTTTATCATGGCTCACTCTTCGCTTTGAGTTCAGGATTTTGCCTATTCTGAGATTTTACTCCATAGAATCTGTAATTCTGAACCAATCGCTTTGAAATTTGAAACATTTATAGTATATAGTATGCCTAACCGATCTAAGCTATCAGCAATATTTTATCTCCATTATTTGTATGAGTTTTTGACTCCCCGCTTCCGGCTCCGCTTCCGGACTGGATTTTTAAATTCTCGATATCTTGGAAAATATCCTCCAGATCCAATTTTGTTTTCTAGATTCGTAATCTACATGAATGAAACTATATAATTCCATGCCAAACTCAAAATAATTGGGATCAAAAAAATTTAATTTTTTTTATCATGGCTCACTCTTCGCTTTGAGTTCAGGATTTTGCCTATTCTGAGATTTTACTCCATAGAATCTGTAATTCTGAACTAATCGCTTTGAAATTTGGAACATTAATAGTATATAGTATGCCTAACCGATCTAAACTATCAGCAATTTTTTATCTCCATTATTTGTATGAGTTTTTGACTCCCCGCTTCCGGCTCCGCTTCCGGACTGGATTTTTAAATTCTCGATATCTTGGAAAATATCCTCCAGATCCAATTTTGTTTTCTAGATTCGTAATCTACATGAATGAAACTATATAATTTCATGCCAAACTCAAAATAATTGGGATCAAAAAAATTTAATTTTTTTTATCATGGCTCACTCTTCGCTTTGAGTTCAGGATTTTGCCTATTCTGAGATTTTACTCCATAGAATCTGTAATTCTGAACCAATCGCTTTGAAATTTGAAACATTCATAGTATATAGTATGCCTAACCGATCTAAGCTATCAGCAATTTTTTATCTCCATTATTTGTATGAGTTTTTGACTCCCCGCTTCCGGCTCCGCTTCTGGACTGGATTTTTAAATTCTCGATATCTTGGAAAATATCCTCCAGATCCAATTTTGTTTTCTAGATTCGTAATCTACATGAATGAAACTATATAATTCCATGCCAAACTCAAAATAATTGGGATCAAAAAAATTTAATTTTTTTTATCATGGCTCACTCTTCGCTTTGAGTTCAGGATTTTGCCTATTCTGAGATTTTACTCCATAGAATCTGTAATTCTGAACTAATCGCTTTGAAATTTGGAACATTAATAGTATATAGTATGCCTAACCGATCTAAACTATCAGCAATTTTTTATCTCCATTATTTGTATGAGTTTTTGACTCCCCGCTTCCGGCTCCGCTTCCGGACTGGATTTTTAAATTCTCGATATCTTGGAAAATATCCTCCAGATCCAATTTTGTTTTCTAGATTCGTAATCTACATGAATGAAACTATATAATTTCATGCCAAACTCAAAATAATTGGGATCAAAAAAATTTAATTTTTTTTATCATGGCTCATTCTTCGCTTTGAGTTCAGGATTTTGCCTATTCTGAGATTTTACTCCATAGAATCTGTAATTCTGAACCAATCGCTTTGAAATTTGAAACATTTATAGTATATAGTATGCCTAACCGATCTAAGCTATCAGCAATATTTTATCTCCATTATTTGTATGAGTTTTTGACTCCCCGCTTCCGGCTCCGCTTCCGGACTGGATTTTTAAATTCTCGATATCTTGGAAAATATCCTCCAGATCCAAATTTGTTTTCTAGATTCGTAATCTACATGAATAAAACTATATAATTATTTCATGCCAAACTCAAAATAATTGGGATCAAAAAAATTTAATTTTTTTTATCATGGCTCACTCTTCGCTTTGAGTTCAGGATTTTGCCTATTCTGAGATTTTACTCCATAGAATCTGTAATTCTGAACCAATCGCTTTGAAATTTGAAACATTTATAGTATATAGTATGCCTAACCGATCTAAGCTATCAGCAATATTTTATCTCCATTATTTGTATGAGTTTTTGACTCCCCGCTTCCGGCTCCGCTTCCGGACTGGATTTTTAAATTCTCGATATCTTGGAAAATATCCTCCAGATCCAATTTTGTTTTCTAGATTCGTAATCTACATGAATGAAACTATATAATTTCATGCCAAACTCAAAATAATTGGGATCAAAAAAATTTAATTTTTTTTATCATGGCTCACTCTTCGCTTTGAGTTCAGGATTTTGCCTATTCTGAGATTTTACTCCATAGAATCTGTAATTCTGAACTGATCGCTTTGAAATTTGGAACATTAATAGTATATAGTATGCCTAACCGATCTAAACTATCAGCAATTTTTTATCTCCATTATTTGTATGAGTTTTTGACTCTCCGCTTCCGGCTCCGCTTCCGGACTGGATTTTTAAATTCTCGATATCTTGGAAAATATCCTCCAGATCCAATTTTGTTTTCTAGATTCGTAATCTACATGAATGAAACTATATAATTTCATGCCAAACTCAAAATAATTGGGATCAAAAAAATTTAATTTTTTTTATCATGGCTCACTCTCCGCTTTGAGTTCAGGATTTTGCCTATTCTGAGATTTTACTCCATAGAATCTGTAATTCTGAACCAATCGCTTTGAAATTTGAAACATTTATAGTATATAGTATGCCTAACCGATCTAAGCTATCAGCAATATTTTATCTCCATTATTTGTATGAGTTTTTGACTCCCCGCTTCCGGCTCCGCTTCCGGACTGGATTTTTAAATTCTCGATATCTTGGAAAATATCCTCCAGATCCAATTTTGTTTTCTAGATTCGTAATCTACATGAATGAAACTATATGATTTCATGCCAAACTCAAAATAATTGGGATCAAAAAAATTTAATTTTTTTTATCATGGCTCACTCTTCGCTTTGAGTTCAGGATTTTGCCTATTTTGAGATTTTACTCCATAGAATCTGTAATTCTGAACCAATCGCTTTGAAATTTGGAACATTTATAGTATATAGTATGCCTAACCGATCGAAGCTATCAGCAATTTTTTATCTCCATTATTTGTATGAGTTTTTGACTCCCCGCTTCCGGCTCCGCTTCCGGACTGGATTTTTAAATTCTTGATATCTTGGAAAATATCCTCCAGATCCAATTTTGTTTTCTAGATTCGTAATCTACATGAATGAAACTATATAATTTCATGCCAAACTCAAAATAATTGGGATCAAAAAAATTTAATTTTTTTTATCATGGCTCACTCTTCGCTTTGAGTTCAGGATTTTGCCTATTCTGAGATTTTACTCCATAGAATCTGTAATTCTGAACCAATCGCTTTGAAATTTGAAACATTTATAGTATATAGTATGCCTAACCGATCTAAGCTATCAGCAATATTTTATCTCCATTATTTGTATGAGTTTCATGCCAAACTCAAAATAATTGGGATCAAAAAAATTTAATTTTTTTTATCATGGCTCACTCTTCGCTTTGAGTTCAGGATTTTGCCTATTCTGAGATTTTACTCCATAGAATCTGTAATTCTGAACCAATCGCTTTGAAATTTGAAACATTTATAGTATATAGTATGCCTAACCGATCTAAGCTATCAGCAATATTTTATCTCCATTATTTGTATGAGTTTTTGACTCCCCGCTTCCGGCTCCGCTTCCGGACTGGATTTTTAAATTCTCGATATCTTGGAAAATATCCTCCAGATCCAATTTTGTTTTCTAGATTCGTAATCTACATGAATGAAACTATATAATTTCATGCCAAACTCAAAATAATTGGGATCAAAAAAATTTAATTTTTTTTATCATGGCTCACTCTTCGCTTTGAGTTCAGGATTTTGCCTATTTTGAGATTTTACTCCATAGAATCTGTAATTCTGAACCAATCGCTTTGAAATTTGGAACATTTATAGTATATAGTATGCCTAACCGATCAAAGCTATCAGCAATTTTTTATCTCCATTATTTGTATGAGTTTTTGACTCCCCGCTTCCGGCTCCGCTTCCGGACTGGATTTTTAAATTCTCGATATCTTGGAAAATATCCTCCAGATCCAATTTTGTTTTCTAGATTCGTAATCTACATGAATGAAACTATATAATTTCATGCCAAACTCAAAATAATTGGGATCAAAAAAATTTAATTTTTTTTATCATGGCTCACTCTTCGCTTTGAGTTCAGGATTTTGCCTATTCTGAGATTTTACTCCATAGAATCTGTAATTCTGAACCAATCGCTTTGAAATTTGAAACATTTATAGTATATAGTATGCCTAACCGATCTAAGCTATCAGCAATATTTTATCTCCATAATTTGTATGAGTTTTTGACTCCCCGCTTCCGGCTCCGCTTCCGGACTGGATTTTTAAATTCTCGATATCTTGGAAAATATCCTCCAGATCCAATTTTGTTTCCTAGATTCGTAATCTACATGAATGAAACTATATAATTTCATGCCAAACTCAAAATAATTGGGATCAAAAAAATTTAATTTTTTTTTATCATGGCTCACTCTTCGCTTTGAGTTCAGGATTTTGCCTATTCTGAGATTTTACTCCATAGAATCTGTAATTCTGAACCAATCGCTTTGAAATTTGGAACATTTATAGTATATAGTATGCCTAACCGATCTAAGCTATCAGCAATTTTTTATCTCCATTATTTGTATGAGTTTTTGACTCCCCGCTTCCGGCTCCGCTTCCGGACTGGATTTTTAAATTCTCGATATCTTGGAAAATATCCTCCAGATCCAATTTTGTTTTCTAGATTCGTAATCTACATGAATGAAACTATATAATTTCATGCCAAACTCAAAATAATTGGGATCAAAAAAATTTATTTTTTTTTATCATGGCTCACTCTTCGCTTTGAGTTCAGGATTTTGCCTATTCTGAGATTTTACTCCATAGAATCTGGTATTCTGAACCAATCGCTTTGAAATTTGAAACATTCATAGTATATAGTATGCCTAACCGATCTGAGCTATCAGCGATTTTTTATCTCCTTTATTTGTATGAGTTTTTGACTCCCCGCTTCCGGCTCCGCTTCCGGACTGGATTATTAAATTCTCGATATCTTGGAAAATATCCTCCAGATCCAATTTTGTTTTCTAGATTCGTAATCTACCTGAATGAAACTATATAATTTCATGCCAAACTCAAAATAATTGGGATCAAAAAAATTTAATTTTTTTTATCATGGCTCACTCTTCGCTTTGAGTTCAGGATTTTGCCTATTTTGAGACTTTACTCCATAGAATCAGTAATTCTGAACCAATCGCTTTGAAATTTGGAACATTTATAGTATATAGTATGCCTAACCGATCGAAGCTATCAGCAATTTTTTATCTCCATTATTTGTATGAGTTTTTGACTCCCCGCTTCCGGCTCCGCTTCCGGACTGGATTTTTAAATTCTCGATATCTTGGAAAATATCCTCCAGATCCAATTTTGTTTTCTAGATTCGTAATCTACATGAATGAAACTATATAATTTCATGCCAAACTCAAAATAATTGGGATCAAAAAAATTTAATTTTTTTTTATCATGGCTCACTCTTCGCTTTGAGTTCAGGATTTTGCCTATTCTGAGATTTTACTCCATAGAATCTGTAATTCTGAACCAATCGCTTTGAAATTTGAAACATTTATAGTATATAGTATGCCTAACCGATCTAAGCTATCAGCAATATTCTATCTCCATTATTTGTATGAGTTTTTGACTCCCCGCTTCCGGCTCCGCTTCCGGACTGGATTTTTAAATTCTCGATATCTTGGAAAATATCCTCCAGATCCAATTTTGTTTCCTAGATTCGTAATCTACATGAATGAAACTATATAATTTCATGCCAAACTCAAAATAATTGGGATCAAAAAAATTTAATTTTTTTTATCATGGCTCACTCTTCGCTTTGAGTTCAGGATTTTGCCTATTCTGAGATTTTACTCCATAGAATCTGTAATTCTGAACCAATCGCTTTGAAATTTGAAACATTTATAGTATATAGTATGCCTAACCGATCTAAGCTATCAGCAATATTTTATCTCCATTATTTGTATGAGTTTTTGACTCCCCGCTTCCGGCTCCGCTTCCGGACTGGATTTTTAAATTCTCGATATCTTGGAAAATATCCTCCAGATCCAATTTTGTTTTCTAGATTCGTAATCTACATGAATGAAACTATATAATTTCCTGCCAAACTCAAAATAATTGGGATCAAAAAAATTTAATTTTTTTTATCATGGCTCACTCTTCGCTTTGAGTTCAGGATTTTGCCTATTCTGAGATTTTACTCCATAGAATCTGTAATTCTGAACCAATCGCTTTGAAATTTGAAACATTCATAGTATATAGTATGCCTAACCGATCTAAGCTATCAGCAATTTTTTATCTCCATTATTTGTATGAGTTTTTGACTCCCCGCTTCCGGCTCCGCTTCCGGACTGGATTTTTAAATTCTCGATATCTTGGAAAATATCCTCCAGATCCAATTTTGTTTTCTTGATTCGTAATCTACATGGATGAAACTATATAATTTCATGCCAAACTCAAAATAATTGGGATCAAAAAAATTTAATTTTTTTTATCATGGCTCACTCTTCGCTTTGAGTTCAGGATTTTGCCTATTCTAAGATTTTACTCCATAGAATCTGTAATTCTGAACCAATCGCTTTGAAATTTGGAACATTTATAGTATATAGTATGCCTAACCGATCGATGCTATCAGCAATTTTTTATCTCCATTATTTGTATGAGTTTTTGACTCCCCGCTTCCGGCTCCGCTTCCGGACTGGATTTTTAAATTCTCGATATCTTGGAAAATATCCTCCAGATCCAATTTTGTTTTCTAGATTCGTAATCTACATGGATGAAACTATATAATTTCATGCCAAACTCAGAATAATTGGGATCAAAAAAATTTAATTTTTTTTATCATGGCTCACTCTTCGCTTTGAGTTCAGGATTTTGCCTATTCTGAGATTTTACTCCATAGAATCTGTAATTCTGAACCAATCGCTTTGAAATTTGGAACATTCATAGTATATAGTATGCCTAACCGATCCAAGCTATCAGCAATTCTTTATCTCCATTATTTGTATGAGTTTTTGACTCCCCGCTTCCGGCTCCGCTTTCGGACTGGATTTTTAAATTCTCGATATCTTGGAAAATATCCTCCAGATCCAATTTTGTTTTCTAGATTCGTAGTCTACATGAATGAAACTATATAATTTCATGCCAAACTCAAAATAATTGGGATCAAAAAAATTTAATTTTTTTTATCATGGCTCACTCTTCGCTTTGAGTTCAGGATTTTGCCTATTCTGAGATTTTACTCCATAGAATCTGTAATTCTGAACCAATCGCTTTGAAATTTGGAACATTTATAGTATATAGTATGCCTAACCGATCTAAGCTATCAGCAATTTTTTATCTTCATTATTTGTATGAGTTTTCGACTCCCCGCCTCCGGCTCCGCTTCCGGACTGGATTTTTAAATTCTCGATATCTTGGAAAATATCCTCCAGATCCAAATTTGTTTTCTAGATTCGTAATCTACATAAATGAAACTATATAATTTCATGCCAAACTCAAAATAATTGGGATCAAAAAAATTTATTTTTTTTTATCATGGCTCACTCTTCGCTTTGAGTTCAGGATTTTGCCTATTCTGAGATTTTACTCCATAGAATCTGTAATTCTGAATCAATCGCTTTGAAATTTGGAACATCTATAGTATATAGTATGCCTAATCGATCTAAGCTATCAGCAATTTTCTATCTCCATTATTTGTATGAATTTTTGACTCCCCGCTTCCGGCTCCGCTTCCGGACTGGATTTTTAAATTCTCGATATCTTGGAAAATATCCTCCAGATCCAAATTTGTTTTCTTGATTCGTAATCTACATGAATGAAACTATATAATTTCATGCCAAACTCAAAATAATTGGGATCAAAAAAATTTAATTTTTTTTATCATGGCTCACTCTTCGCTTTGAGTTCAGGATTTTGCCTATTCTAAGATTTTACTCCATAGAATCTGTAATTCTGAACCAATCGCTTCGAAATTTGGAACATTTTTAGTATATAGTATGCCTGACCGATCCAAGCTATCAGCAATTTTTTATCTCCATTATTTGTATGAGTTTTTGACTCGCCGCTTCCGGCTCCGCTTCCGGACTGGATTTTTAAATTCTCGATATCTTGGAAAATATCCTCCAGATCCAATTTTGTTTTCTAGATTCGTGATCTACATGAATGAAACTATATAATTTCATGCCAAACTCAAAATAATTGGGATCAAAAAAATTTAATTTTTTTTATCATGGCTCACTCTTCGCTTTGAGTTCAGGATTTTGCCTATTCTGAGATTTTACTCCATAGAATCTGTTTTTCTGAACCAATCGCTTTGAAATTTGGAACATTCATAGTATATAGTATGCCTAACCGATCCAAGCTATCAGCAATTCTTTATCTCCATTATTTGTATGAGTTTTTGACTCCCCGCTTCCGGCTCCGCTTTCGGACTGGATTTTTAAATTCTCGATATCTTGGAAAATATCCTCCAGATCCAATTTTGTTTTCTAGATTCGTAATTTACATGAATGAAACTATATAATTTCATGCCAAACTCAAAATAATTGGGATCAAAAAAATTTATTTTTTTTTATCATGGCTCACTCTTCGCTTTGAGTTCAGGATTTTGCCTATTCTGAGATTTTACTCCATAGAATCTGTAATTCTGAATCAATCGCTTTGAAATTTGGAACATTTATAGTATATAGTATGCCTAACCGATCTAAGCTATCAGCAATTTCCTATCTCCATTATTTGTATGAATTTTTGACTCCCCGCTTCCGGCTCCGCATCCGGACTGGATTTTTAAATTCTCGATATCTTGGAAAATATCCTCCAGATCCAAATTTGTTTTCTTGATTCGTAATCTACATGAATGAAACTATATAATTTCATGCCAAACTCAAAATAATTGGGATCAAAAAAATTTAATTTTTTTTATCATGGCTCACTCTTCGCTTTGAGTTCAGGATTTTGCCTATTCTGAGATTTTACTCCATAGAATCTGTAATTCTGAACTAATCGCTTTGAAATTTGGAACATTTATAGTATATAGTATGCCTAACCGATCTAAGCTATCAGCAATTTTTTATCTCCATTATTTGTATGAGTTTTTGACTCCCCGCTTCCGGCTCCGCTTCCGGACTGGATTTTTAAATTCTCGATATCTTGGAAAATATCCTCCAGATCCAATTTTGTTTTCTAGATTCGTAATCTACATGAATGGAACTATATAATTTCATGCCAAACTCAAAATAATTGGGATCAAAAAAATTTAATTTTTTTTATCATGGCTCACTCTTCGCTTTGAGTTCAGGATTTTGCCTATTCTGAGATTTTACTCCATAGAATCTGTAATTCTGAACCAATCGCTTTGAAATTTGAAACATTTATAGTATATAGTATGCCTAACCGATCTAAGCTATCAGCAATATTTTATCTCCATAATTTGTATGAGTTTTTGACTCCCCGCTTCCGGCTCCGCTTCCGGACTGGATTTTTAAATTCTCGATATCTTGGAAAATATCCTCCAGATCCAATTTTGTTTTCTAGATTCGTAATCTACATGAATGAAACTATATAATTTCATGCCAAACTCAAAATAATTGGGATCAAAAAAATTTAATTTTTTTTATCATGGCTCACTCTTCGCTTTGAGTTCAGGATTTTGCCTATTTTGAGATTTTACTCCATAGAATCTGTAATTCTGAACCAATCGCTTTGAAATTTGGAACATTTATAGTATATAGTATGCCTAACCGATCGAAGCTATCAGCAATTTTTTATCTCCATTATTTGTATGAGTTTTTGACTCCCCGCTTCCGGCTCCGCTTCCGGACTGGATTTTTAAATTCTCGATATCTTGGAAAATATCCTCCAGATCCAATTTTGTTTTCTAGATTCGTAATCTACATGAATGAAACTATATAATTTCATGCCAAACTCAAAATAATTGGGATCAAAAAAATTTAATTTTTTTTATCATGGCTCACTCTTCGCTTTGAGTTCAGGATTTTGCCTATTCTGAGATTTTACTCCATAGAATCTGTAATTCTAAACCAATCGCTTTGAAATTTGGAACATTTATAGTATATAGTATGTCTAACCGATCGAAGCTATCAGCAATTTTTTATCTCCATTATTTGTATGAGTTTTTGACTCCCCGCTTCCGGCTCCGCTTCCGGACTGGATTTTTAAATTCTCGATATCTTGGAAAATATCCTCCAGATCCAATTTTGTTTTCTAGATTCGTAATCTACATGAATGAAACTATATAATTTCATGCCAAACTCAGAATAATTGGGATCAAAAAAATTTAATTTTTTTATCATGGCTCACTCTTTGCTTTGAGTTCAGGATTTTGCCTATTCTGAGATTTTACTCCATAGAATCTGTAATTCTGAACCAATCGCTTTGAAATTTGAAACATTTATAGTATATAGTATGCCTAACCGATCTAAGCTATCAGCAATATTTTATCTCCATTATTTGTATGAGTTTTTGACTCCCCGCTTCCGGCTCCGCTTCCGGACTGGATTTTTAAATTCTCGATATCTTGGAAAATATCCTCCAGATCCAATTTTGTTTTCTAGATTCGTAATCTACATGAATGAAACTATATAATTTCATGCCAAACTCAAAATAATTGGGATCAAAAAAATTTAATTTTTTTTATCATGGCTCACTCTTCGCTTTGAGTTCAGGATTTTGCCTATTCTGAGATTTTACTCCATAGAATCTGTAATTCTGAACCAATCGCTTTGAAATTTGAAACATCCATAGTATATAGTATGCCTAACCGATCTAAGCTATCAGCAATTTTTTATCTCAATTATTTGTATGAGTTTTTGACTCCCCGCTTCCGGCTCCGCTTCCGGACTGGATTTTTAAATTCTCGATATCTTGGAAAATATCCTCCAGATCCAATTTTGTTTTCTAGATTCGTAATCTACATGGATGAAACTATATAATTTCATGCCAAACTCAAAATAATTGGGATCAAAAAAATTTAATTTTTTTTATCATGGCTCACTCTTCGCTTTGAGTTCAGGATTTTGCCTATTCTAAGATTTTACTCCATAGAATCTGTGATTCTGAACCAATCGCTCTGAAATTTGGAACATTCATAGTATATAGTATGCCTGACCGATCCAAGCTATCAGCAATTTTTTATCTCCATTATTTGTATGAGTTTTTGACTCCCCGCTTCCGGCTCCGCTTCCGGACTGGATTTTTAAATTCTCGATATCTTGGAAAATATCCTCCAGATCCAATTTTGTTTTCTAGATTCGTGATCTACATGAATGGAACTATATAATTTCATGTCAAACTCAAAATAATTGGGATCAAAAAAATTTAATTTTTTTTATCATGGCTCACTCTTCGCTTTGAGTTCAGGATTTTGCCTATTCTGAGATTTTACTCCATAGAATCTGTAATTCTAAACCAATCGCTTTAAAATTTGGAACATTCATAGTATATAGTATGCCTAACCGATCCAAGCTATCAGCAATTCTTTATCTCCATTATTTGTATGAGTTTTTGACTCCCCGCTTCCGGCTCCGCTTTCGGACTGGATTTTTAAATTCTCGATATCTTGGAAAATATCCTCCAGATCCAATTTTGTTTTCTAGATTCGTAATCTACATGAATGAAACTATATAATTTCATGCCAAACTCAAAATAATTGGGATCAAAAAAATTTAATTTTTTTTATCATGGCTCACTCTTCGCTTTGAGTTCAGGATTTTGCCTATTCTGAGATTTTACTCCATAGAATCTGTAATTCTGAACCAATCGCTTTGAAATTTGGAACATTTATAGTATATAGTATGCCTAACCGATCTAAGCTATCAGCAATTTTTTATCTCCATTATTTGTATGAGTTTTCGACTCCCCGCCTCCGGCTCCGCTTCCGGACTGGATTTTTAAATTCTCGATATCTTGGAAAATATCCTCCAGATCCAATTTTGTTTTCTAGATTCGTAATCCACATGAATGAAACTATATAATTTCATGCCAAACTCAAAATAATTGGGATCAAAAAAATTTAATTTTTTTTATCATGGCTCACTCTTCGCTTTGAGTTCAGGATTTTGCCTATTCTGAGATTTTACTCCATAGAATCTGTAATTCTGCACCAATCGCTTTGAAATTTGAAACATTCATAGTATATAGTATGCCTAACCGATCTAAGCTATCAGCAATTTTTTATCTCCATTATTTGTATGAGTTTTTGACTCCCCGCTTCCGGCTCCGCTTCCGGACTGGATTTTTAAATTCTCGATATCTTGGAAAATATCCTCCAGATCCAATTTTGTTTTCTAGATTCGTAATCTACATGGATAAAACTATATAATTTCATGCCAAACTCAAAATAATTGGGATCAAAAAAATTTAATTTTTTTTATCATGGCTCACTCTTCGCTTTGAGTTCAGGATTTTGCCTATTCTGAGATTTTACTCCATAGAATCTGTAATTCTGAATCAATCGCTTTGAAATTTGGAACATTTATAGTATATAGTATGCCTAACCGATCTAAGCTATCAGCAATTTTCTATCTCCATTATTTGTATGAATTTTTGACTCCCCGCTTCCGGCTCCGCTTCCGGACTGGATTTTTAAATTCTCGATATCTTGGAAAATATCCTCCAGATCCAAATTTGTTTCCTTGATTCGTAATCTACATGAATGAAACTATATAATTTCATGCCAAACTCAAAATAATTGGGATCAAAAAAATTTAATTTTTTTTATCATGGCTCACTCTTCGCTTTGAGTTCAGGATTTTGCCTATTCTGAGATTTTACTCCATAGAATCTGTAATTCTTAACCAATCGCTTTGAAATTTTGAACATTTATAGTATATAGTATACCTAACCGATCTAAGCTATCAGCAATTTTTTATCTCCATTATTTGTATGAGTTTTTGACTCCCCGCTTCCGGCTCCGCTTCCGGACTGGATTTTTAAATTCTCGATATCTTGGAAAATATCCTCCAGATCCAAATTTGTTTTCTTGATTCGTAATCTACATGAATGAAACTATATAATTCCATGCCAAACTCAAAATAATTGGGATCAAAAAAATTTAATTTTTTTTATCATGGCTCACTCTTCGCTTTGAGTTCAGGATTTTGCCTATTCTGAGATTTCTCTCTATAGAATCAGTAATTCTAGACCAATCGCTTTGAAATTGAGAACATTTATAGTATATAGTATGCCTAACCGATCTAAGCTATCAGCAATATTTTATCTCCATTATTTGTATGAGTTTTTGACTTCCCGCTTCCGGCTCCGCTTCCGGACTGGATTTTTAAATTCTCGATATCTTGGAAAATATCCTCCAGATCCAATTTTGTTTTCTAGATTCGTAATCTACATGAATGAAACTATATAATTTCATGCCAAACTCAAAATAATTGGGATCAAAAAAATTTAATTTTTTTTATCATGGCTCACTCTTCGCTTTGAGTTCAGGATTTTGCCTATTCTGAGATTTTACTCTATAGAATCTGTAATTCTGAACCAATCGCTTTGAAATTTGGAACATTTATAGTATATAGTATGCCTAACCGATCAAAGCTATCAGCAATTTTTTATCTCCATTATTTGTATGAGTTTTTGACTCCCCGCTTCCGGCTCCGCTTCCGGACTGAATTTTTAAATTCTCGATATCTTGGAAAATATCCTCAAGATCCAATTTTGTTTTCTAGATTCGTAATCTACATGAATGAAACTATATAATTTCATGCCAAACTCAAAATAATTGGGATCAAAAAAATTTAATTTTTTTTTATCATGGCTCACTCTTTGCTTTGAGTTCAGGATTTTGCCTATTCTGAGATTTTACTCCATAGAATCTGTAATTCTTAACCAATCGCTTTGAAATTTTGAACATTTATAGTATATAGTATACCTAACCGATCTAAGCTATCAGCAATTTTTTATCTCCATTATTTGTATGAGTTTTTGACTCCCCGCTTCCGGCTCCGCTTCCGGACTGGATTTTTAAATTCTCGATATCTTGGAAAATATCCTCCAGATCCAAATTTGTTTTCTTGATTCGTAATCTACATGAATGAAACTATATAATTCCATGCCAAACTCAAAATAATTGGGATCAAAAAAATTTAATTTTTTTTATCATGGCTCACTCTTCGCTTTGAGTTCAGGATTTTGCCTATTCTGAGATTTCTCTCTATAGAATCAGTAATTCTAGACCAATCGCTTTGAAATTGAGAACATTTATAGTATATAGTATGCCTAACCGATCTAAGCTATCAGCAATTTTTTATCCCCATTATTTGTATGAGTTTTTGACTTCCCGCTTCCGGCTCCGCTTCCGGACTGGATTTTTAAATTCTCGATATCTTGGAAAATATCCTCCAGATCCAATTTTGTTTTCTAGATTCGTAATCTACATGAATGAAACTATATAATTTCATGCCAAACTCAAAATAATTGGGATCAAAAAAATTTATTTTTTTTGTATCATGGCTCACTCTTCGCTTTGAGTTCAGGATTCTGCCTATTCTGAGATTTTACTCCATAGAATCTGTAATTCTGAACCAATCGCTTTGAAATTTAAAACATTCATAGTATATGGTATGATTAACCGATCTAAGCTATCAGCAATTTTTTATCTCCATTATTTGTATGAGTTTTTGACTCCCCGCTTCCGGCTCCGCTTCCTGACTGGATTTTTAAATTTTCGATATCTTGGAAAATATCCTCCAGATCCAATTTTGTTTTCTAGATTCGTAATCTACATGAATGAAACTATATAATTTCATGCCAAACTCAAAATAATTGGGATCAAAAAAATTTAATTTTTTTTATCATGGCTCACTCTTCGCTTTGAGTTCAGGATTTTGCCTATTCTGAGATTTTACTCCATAGAATCTGTAATTCTGAACCAATCGCTTTGAAATTTGAAACATTTATAGTATATAGTATGCCTAACCGATCTAAGCTATCAGCAATTTTTTATCTCCATTATTTGTATGAGTTTTTGACTCTCCGCTTCCGGCTCCGCTTCCGGACTGGATTTTTAAATTCTCGATATCTTGGAAAATATCCTCCAGATCCAATTTTGTTTTCTAGATTCGTAATCTACATGAATGAAGCTATATAATTTCATGCCAAACTCAAAATAATTGGGATCAAAAAAATTTAATTTTTTTTATCATGGCTCACTCTTCGCTTTGAGTTCAGGATTCTGCCTATTCTGAGATTTTACTCCATAGAATCTGTAATTCTGAACCAATCGCTTTGAAATTTAAAAGATTCATAGTATATGGTATGATTAATCGATCTAAGCTATCAGCAATTTTTTATCTCCATTATTTGTATGAGTTTTTGACTCCCCGCTTCCGGCTCCGCTTCCTGACTGGATTTTTAAATTTTCGATATCTTGGAAAATATCCTCCAGATCCAATTTTGTTTTCTAGATTCGTAATCTACATGAATGAAACTATATAATTTCATGCCAAACTCAAAATAATTGGGATCAAAAAAATTTAATTTTTTTTATCATGGCTCACTCTCCGCTTTGAGTTCAGGATTTTGCCTATTCTGAGATTTTACTCCATAGAATCTGTAATTCTGAACCAATCGCTTTGAAATTTGAAACATTTATAGTATATAGTATGCCTAACCGATCTAAGCTATCAGCAATTTTTTATCTCTATTATTTGTATGAGTTTTTGACTCCCCGCTTCCGGCTCCGCTTCCGGACTGGATTTTTAAATTCTCGATATCTTGGAAAATATCCTCCAGATCCAATTTTGTTTTCTAGATTCGTAATCTACATGAATGAAGCTATATAATTTCATGCCAAACTCAAAATAATTGGGATCAAAAAAATTTAATTTTTTTTATCATGGCTCACTCTTCGCTTTGAGTTCAGGATTTTTCCTATTCTGAGATTTTACTCCATAGAATCTGTAATTCTGAACCAATCGCTTAGAAATTTGAAATATTTATAGTATATAGTATGCCTAACCGATCTAAGCTATCAGCAATATTTTATCTCCATTATTTGTATGAGTTTTTGACTCCCCGCTTCCGGCTCCGCTTCCGGACTGGATTTTTAAATTCTCGATATCTTGGAAAATATCCTCCAGATCCAATTTTGTTTTCTAGATTCGTAATCTACATGAATGAAACTATATAATTTCATGCCAAACCCAAAATAATTGGGATCAAAAAAATTTAATTTTTTTTATCATGGCTCACTCTTCGCTTTGAGTTCAGGATTTTGCCTATTCTGAGATTTTACTCTATAGAATCTGTAATTCTGAACCAATCGCTTTGAAATTTGGAACATTTATAGTATATAGTATGCCTAACCGATCAAAGCTATCAGCAATTTTTTATCTCCATTATTTGTATGAGTTTTTGACTCCCCGCTTCCGGCTCCGCTTCCGGACTGGATTTTTAAATTCTCGATATCTTGGAAAATATCCTCCAGATCCAATTTTGTTTTCTAGATTCGTAATCTACATGAATGAAACTATATAATTTCATGCCAAACTCAAAATAATTGGGATCAAAAAAATTTAATTTTTTTTATCATGGCTCATTCTTCGCTTTGAGTTCAGGATTTTGCCTATTCTGAGATTTTACTCCATAGAATCTGTAATTCTGAACCAATCGCTTTGAAATTTGAAACATTTATAGTATATAGTATGCCTAACCGATCTAAGCTATCAGCAATTTTTTATCTCCATTATTTGTATGAGTTTTAGACTCCCCGCTTCCGGCTCCGCTTCCGGACTGGATTTTTAAATTCTCGATATCTTGGAAAATATCCTCCAGATCCAATTTTGTTTTCTAGATTCGTAATCTACATGAATGAAACTATATAATTTCATGCCAAACTCAAAATAATTGGGATCAAAAAAATTTAATTTTTTTTATCATGGCTCACTCTTTGCTTTGAGTTCAGGATTTTGCCTATTCTGAGATTTTACTCCATAGAATCTGTAATTCTGAACCAATCGCTTTGAAATTTAAAATATTCATAGTATATAGTATGCCTAACCGATCTAAGCTATCAGCAATTTTTTATCTCCATTATTTGTATGAGTTTTTGACTCCCCGCTTCCGGACTGGATTCTTAAATTCTCGATATCTTGGAAAATATCCTCCAGATCCAATTTTGTTTTCTAGATTCGTAATCTACATGAATGAAACTATATAATTTCATGCCAAACTCAAAATAATTGGGATCAAAAAAATTTAATTTTTTTTATCATGGCTCACTCTTCGCTTTGAGTTCAGGATTTTGCCTATTCTGAGATTTTACTCCTTAGAATCTGTAATTCTGAACCAATCGCTTTGAAATCTGGAATATTTATAGTATATAGTATGCCTAACCGATCTAAGCTATCAGCAATTTTTTATCTCCATTATTTGTATGAGTTTTTGACTTCCCGCTTCCGGCTCCGCTTCCGGACTGGATTTTTAAATTTTCGATATCTTGGAAAATATCCTCCAGATCCAATTTTGTTTTCTAGATTCGTAATCTACATGAATGAAACTATATAATTTCATGCCAAACCCAAAATAATTGGGATCAAAAAAATTTAATTTTTTTTATCATGGCTCACTCTTCGCTTTGAGTTCAGGATTTTGCCTATTCTGAGATTTTACTCCATAGAATCTGTAATTCTGAACTAATCGCTTTGAAATTTGGAACATTTATAGTATATAGTATGTCTAACCGATCTAAGCTATCAGCAATTTTTTATCTCCATTATTTGTATGAGTTTTTGACTCCCCGCTTCCGGCTCCGCTTCCGGACTGGATTTTTAAATTCTCGATATCTTGGAAAATATCCTCCAGATCCAATTTTGTTTTCTAGATTCGTAATCTACATGAATGAAACTATATAATTTCATGCCAAACTCAAAATAATTGGGATCAAAAAAATTTAATTTTTTTTATCATGGCTCACTCTTCGCTTTGAGTTCAGGATTTTGCCTATTCTGAGATTTTACTCCATAGAATCTGTAATTCTGAACCAATGGCTTTGAAATTTGAAACATTCATAGTATATAGTATGCCTAACCGATCTAAGCTATCAGCAATTTTTTATCTCCATTATTTGTATGAGTTTTTGACTCCCCGCTTCCGGACTGGATTCTTAAATTCTCGATATCTTGGAAAATATCCTCCAGATCCAATTTTGTTTCCTAGATTCGTAATCTACATGAATGAAACTATATAATTTCATGCCAAACTCAAAATAATTGGGATCAAAAAAATTTAATTTTTTTTATCATGGCTCACTCTTCGCTTTGAGTTCAGGATTTTGCCTATTCTGAGATTTTACTCCATAGAATCTGTAATTCTGAACCAATCGCTTTGAAATTTGGAACATTTATAGTATATAGTATGCCTAACCGATCTAAGCTATCAGCAATTTTTCATCTCCATTATTTGTATGAGTTTTTGACTCCCCGCTTCCGGCTCCGCTTCCGGACTGGATTTTTAAATTCTCGATATCTTGGAAAATATCCTCCAGATCCAATTTTGTTTTCTAGATTTGTAATCTACATGAATGAAACTATATAATTTCATGCCAAACTCAAAATAATTGGGATCAGAAAAATTTAATTTTTTTTATCATGGCTCACTCTTCGCTTTGAGTTCAGGATTCTGCCTATTCTGAGATTTTACTCCATAGAATCTGTAATTCTGAACCAATCGCTTTGAAATTTGGAACATTTATAGTATATAGTATGCCTAACCGATCTAAGCTATCAGCAATTTTTTATCTCCATTATTTGTATGAGTTTTTGACTCCCCGCTTCCGGCTCCGCTTCCGGACTGGATTTTTAAATTCTCGATATCTTGGAAAATATCCTCCAGATCCAATTTTGTTTTCCAGATTCGTAATCTACATGAATAAAACTATATAATTTCATGCCAAACTCAAAATAATTGGGATCAAAAAAATTTAATTTTTTTTATCATGGCTCACTCTTCGCTTTGAGTTCAGGATTTTGCCTATTCTGAGATTTTACTCCATAGAATCTGTAATTCCGAACCAATCGCTTTGAAATTTGGAACATTTATAGTATATAGTATGCCTAACCGATCTAAGCTATCAGCAATTTTTTATCTCCATTATTTGTATGAGTTTTTGACTCCCCGCTTCCGGCTCCGCTTCCGGACTGGATTTTTAAATTCTCGATATCTTGGAAAATATCCTCCAGATCCAATTTTGTTTTCTAGATTCGTAATCTACATGAATGAAACTATATAATTTCATGCCAAACTCAAAATAATTGGGATCAAAAAAATTTAATTTTTTTTATCATGGCTCACTCTTCGCTTTGAGTTCAGGATTTTGCCTATTCTGAGATTTTACTCCATAGAATCTGTAATTCTGAACCAATCGCTTTGAAATTTAGAACATTTATAGTATATAGTATGCTCAACCGATCTAAGCTATCAGCAATTTTTTATCTCCATTATTTGTATGAGTTTTTGACTCCCCGCTTCCGGCTCCGCTTCCGGACTGGATTTTCAAATTCTCGATATCTTGGAAAATATCCTCCAGATCCAATTTTGTTTCCTAGATTCGTAATCTACATGAATGAAACTATATAATTTCATGCCAAACTCAAAATAATTGGGATCAAAAAAATTTAATTTTTTTTATCATGGCTCACTCTTCGCTTTGAGTTCAGGATTTTGCCTATTCCGAGATTTTACTCCATAGAATCTGTAATTCTGAACCAATCGCTTCGAAATTTGGAACATTTATAGTATATAGTATGCCTAACCGATCTAAGCTATCAGCAATTTTTTATCTCCATTATTTGTATGAGTTTTTGACTCCCCGCTTCCGGCTCCGCTTCCGGACTGGATTTTTAAATTTTCGATATCTTGGAAAATATCCTCCAGATCCTATTTTGTTTTCTTGATTCGTAATCTACATGAATGGAACTATATAATCTCATGCCAAACTTAAAATAATTGGGATCAAAAAAATTTAATTTTCTTTATCATGGCTCACTCTTCGCTTTGAGTTCAGGATTTTGCCTATTCTGAGATTTTACTCCATAGAATCTGTAATTCTGAACCAATCGCTTTGAAATTTGGAACATTTATAGTATATAGTATGCCTAACCGATCTAAGCTATCAGAAATTTTTTATCTCCATTATTTGTATGAGTTTTTGACTCCCCGCTTCCGGCTCCGCTTCCGAACTGGATTTTTAAATTCTCGATATCTTGGAAAATATCCTCCAGATCCAATTTTGTTTTCTAGATTCGTAATCTACATGAATGAAACTATATAATTTCATGCCAAACTCAAAATAATTGGGATCAAAAAAATTTTTTTTTTTTTATCATGGCTCACTCTTCGCTTTGAGTTCAGGATTTTGCCTATTCTGAGATTTTACTCCATAGAATCTGTAATTCTGAACCAATGGCTTTGAAATTTGGAACATTTATAGTATATAGTATGCCTAACCGATCTAAGCTATCAGCAATTTTTTATCTCCATTATTTGTATGAGTTTTTGACTCCCCGCTTCCGGCTCCGCTTCCGGACTGGATTTTTAAATTCTCGATATCTTGGAAAATATCCTCCAGATCCAATTTTGTTTTCTAGATTCGTAATCTACATGAATGAAACTATATAATTTCATGCCAAACTCAAAATAATTGGGATCAAAAAAATTTAATTTTTTTTATCATGGCTCACTCTTCGCTTTGAGTTCAGGATTTTGCCTATTCTGAGATTTTACTCCATAGAATCTGTAATTCTGAACCAATCGCTTTGAAATTTAGAACATTTATAGTATATAGTATGCTCAACCGATCTAAGCTATCAGCAATTTTTTATCTCCATTATTTGTATGAGTTTTTGACTCCCCGCTTCCGGCTCCGCTTCCGGACTGGATTTTCAAATTCTCGATATCTTGGAAAATATCCTCCAGATCCAATTTTGTTTCCTAGATTCGTAATCTACATGAATGAAACTATATAATTTCATGCCAAACTCAAAATAATTGGGATCAAAAAAATTTAATTTTTTTTATCATGGCTCACTCTTCGCTTTGAGTTCAGGATTTTGCCTATTCTGAGATTTTACTCCATAGAATCTGTAATTCTAAACCGATCGCTTTGAAATTTGGAACATGTATAGTATATAGTATGCCCAACCGATCTAAGCTATCAGCAATTTTTTATCTCCATTATTTGTATGAGTTTTTGACTCCCCGCTTCCGGCTCCGCTTCCGGACTGAATTTTTAAATTCTCGATATCTTGGAAAATATCCTCCAGATCCAATTTTGTTTTCTAGATTCGTAATCTACATGAATGAAACTATATAATTTCATGCCAAACTCAAAATAATTGGGATCAAAAAAATTTAATTTTTTTTATCATGGCTCACTCTTCGCTTTGAGTTCAGGATTTTGCCTATTCCGAGATTTTACTCCATAGAATCTGTAATTCTGAACCAATCGCTTTGAAATTTGAAACATTTATAGTATATAGTATGCCTAACCGATCTAAGCTATCAGCAATTTTTCATCTCCATTATTTGTATGAGTTTTTGACTCCCCGCTTCCGGCTCCGCTTCCGGACTGGATTTTTAAATTCTCGATATCTTGGAAAATATCCTCCAGATCCAATTTTGTTTTCTAGATTCGTAATCTACATGGATGAAACTATATAATTTCATGCCAAACTCAAAATAATTGGGATCAAAAAAATTTAATTTTTTTTATCATGGCTCACTCTTCGCTTTGAGTTCAGGATTTTGCCTATTCTGAGATTTTACTCCATAGAATCTGTAATTCTGAACCAATCGCTTTGAAATTTGGAACATTTATAGTATATAGTATGCCTAACCGATCTAAGCTATCAGCAATTTTTTATCTCCATTATTTGTATGAGTTTTTGACTCCCCGCTTCCGGCTCCGCTTCCGGACTGGATTTTTAAATTCTCGATATCTTGGAAAATATCCTCCAGATCCAATTTTGTTTTCTAGATTCGTAATCTACATGAATGAAACTATATAATTTCATGCCAAACTCAAAATAATTGGGATCAAAAAAATTTAATTTTTTTTATCATGGCTCACTCTTCGCTTTGAGTTCAGGATTTTGCCTATTCTGAGATTTTACTCCATAGAATCTGTAATTCTGAACCAATCGCTTTGAAATTTGAAACATTTATAGTATATAGTATGCCTAACCGATCTAAGCTATCAGCAATTTTTTATCTCCATTATTTGTATGAGTTTTTGACTCCCCGCTTCCGGCTCCGCTTCCGGACTGGATTTTTAAATTCCCGATATCTTGGAAAATATCCTCCAGATCCAATTTTGTTTTCTAGATTCGTAATCTACATGAATGAAACTATATAATTTCATGCCAAACTCAAAATAATTGGGATCAAAAAAATTTAATTTTTTTTATCATGGCTCACTCTTCGCTTTGAGTTCAGGATTTTGCCTATTCTGAGATTTTACTCCATAGAATCTGTAATTCTGAACCAATCGCTTTGAAATTTGAAACATTCATAGTATATAGTATGCCTAACCGATCTAAGCTATCAGTAATTTTTTATCTCCATTATTTGTATGAGTTTTTGACTCCCCGCTTCCGGCTCCGCTTCCGGACTGGATTTTTAAATTCTCGATATCTTGGAAAATATCCTCCAGATCCAATTTTGTTTTCTAGATTCGTAATCTACATGGATAAAACTATATAATTTCATGGCAAACTCAAAATAATTGGGATCAAAACAATTTAATTTTTTTTATCATGGCTCACTCTTCGCTTTGAGTTCAGGATTTTGCCTATTCTAAGATTTTACTCCGTAGAATCTGTAATTCTGAACCAATCGCTTTGAAATTTGGAACATTTATAGTATATAGTATGCCTGACCGATCCAAGCTATCAGCAATTTTTTATCTTCATTATTTGTATGAGTTTTTGACTCCCCGCTTCCGGCTCCGCTTCCGGACTGGATTTTTAAATTCTCGATATCTTGGAAAATATCCTCCAGATCCAATTTTGTTTTCTAGATTCGTAATCTACATGAATGAAACTATATAATTTCATGCCAAACTCGAAATAATTGGGATCAAAAAAATTTAATTTTTTTTTATCATGGCTCACTCTTCGCTTTGTGTTCAGGATTTTGTCTATTCTGAGATTTTACTCCATAGAATCTGTAATTCTGAACCAATCGCTTTGAAATTTGGAACATTTATAGTATATAGTATGCCTAACCGATCTTAGCTATCAGCAATTTTTTATCTCCATTATTTGTATGAGTTTTCGACTCCCCGCCTCCGGCTCCGCTTCCGGACTGGATTTTTAAATTCTCGATATCTTGGAAAATATCCTCCAGATCCAAATTTGTTCTCTAGATTCGTAATCAACATGAATGAAACTATATAATTTCATGCCAAACTCAAAATAATTGGGATCAAAAAAATTTATTTTTTTTTATCATGGCTCACTCTTCGCTTTGAGTTCAGGATTTTGCCTATTCTGAGATTTTACTCCATAGAATCTGTAATTCTGAACTAATCGCTTTGAAATTTGGAACATTTATAGTATATAGTATGCCTAACCGATCTAAGCTATCAGCAATTTTTTATCTCCATTATTTGTATGAGTTTTTGACTCCCCGCTTCCGGCTCCGCTTCCGGACTGGATTTTTAAATTCTCGATATCTTGGAAAATATCCTCCAGATCCAATTTTGTTTTCTAGATTCGTAATCTACATGGATGAAACTATATAGTTTCATGCCAAACTCAAAATAATTGGGATCAAAAAAATTTAATTTTTTTTATCATGGCTCACTCTTCGCTTTGAGTTCAGGATTTTGCCTATTCTGAGATTTTACTCCATAGAATCTGTAATTCTGAACCAATCGCTTTGAAATTTGGAACATTTATAGTATATAGTATGTCTAACCGATCTAATCTATCAGCAATTTTTTATCTCCATTATTTGTATGAGTTTTTGACTCCCCGCTTCCGGCTCCGCTTCCGGACTGGATTTTTAAATTCCCGATATCTTGGAAAATATCCTCCAGATCCAATTTTGTTTTCTAGATTCGTAATCTACATGAATGAAACTATATAATTTCATGCCAAACTCAAAATAATTGGGATCAAAAAAATTTAATTTTTTTTATCATGGCTCACTCTTCGCTTTGAGTTCAGGATTTTGCCTATTCTGAGATTTTACTCCATAGAATCTGTAATTCTGAACCAATCGCTTTGAAATTTGAAACATTCATAGTATATAGTATGCCTAACCGATCTAAGCTATCAGCAATTTTTTATCTCCATTATTTGTATGAGTTTTTGACTCCCCGCTTCCGGCTCCGCTTCCGGACTGGATTTTTAAATTCTCGATATCTTGGAAAATATCCTCCAGATCTAATTTTGTTTTCTAGATTCGTAATCTACATGGATAAAACTATATAATTTCATGCCAAACTCAAAATAATTGGGATCAAAACAATTTAATTTTTTTTATCATGGCTCACTCTTCGCTTTGAGTTCAGGATTTTGCCTATTCTAAGATTTTACTCCGTAGAATCTGTAATTCTGAACCAATCGCTTTGAAATTTGGAACATTCATAGTATATAGTATGCCTGACCGATCCAAGCTATCAGCAATTTTTTATCTTCATTATTTGTATGAGTTTTTGACTCCCTGCTTCCGGCTCCGCTTCCGGACTGGATTTTTAAATTCTCGATATCTTGGAAAATATCCTCCAGATCCAATTTTGTTTTCTAGATTCGTAATCTACATGAATGAAACTATATAATTTCATGCCAAACTCGAAATAATTGGGATCAAAAAAATTTAATTTTTTTTTATCATGGCTCACTCTTCGCTTTGTGTTCAGGATTTTGCCTATTCTGAGATTTTACTCCATAGAATCTGTAATTCTGAACCAATCGCTTTGAAATTTGGAACATTTATAGAATATAGTATGCCTAACCGATCTTAGCTATCAGCAATTTTTTATCTCCATTATTTGTATGAGTTTTCGACTCCCCGCCTCCGGCTCCGCTTCCAGACTGGATTTTTAAATTCTCGATATCTTGGAAAATATCCTCCAGATCCAAATTTGTTTTCTAGATTCGTAATCAACATGAATGAAACTATATAATTTCATGCCAAACTCAAAATAATTGGGATCAAAAAAATTTATTTTTTTTTATCATGGCTCACTCTTCGCTTTGAGTTCAGGATTTTGCCTATTCTGGATTTTTAAATTCTCGATATCTTGGAAAATATCCTCCAGATCCAGTTTTGTTTTCTAGATTCGTAATCTACATGGATAATACTATATAATTTCATGCCAAACTCAAAATAATTGGGATCAAAACAATTTAATTTTTTTTATCATGGCTCACTCTTCGCTTTGAGTTCAGGATTTTGCCTATTCTGAGATTTTACTCCATAGAATCTGTAATTCTGAAGAATCGCTTTGAAATTTGGAACATTTATAGTATATAGTATGTCTAACCGATCTAAGCTATCAGCAATTCTTTATCTCCATTATTTGTATGAGTTTTTGACTCCCCGCTTCCGGCTCCGCTTCCGGACTGGATTTTTAAATTCTCGATATCTTGGAAAATATCCTCCAGATCCAATTTTGTTCTCTAGATTCGTAATCTACATGGATGAAACTATATAATTTCATGCCAAACTCAAAATAATTGGGATCAAAAAAATTTAATTTTTTTTATCATGGCTCACTCTTCGCTTTGAGTTCAGGATTTTGCCTATTCTGAGATTTTACTCCATAGAATCTGTAATTCTGAACCAATCGCTTTGAAATTTGGAACATTTATAGTATATAGTATGCCTAACCGATCTAAGCTATCAGCAATTTTTTATCTCCATTATTTGTATGAGTTTTTGACTCCCTGCTTCCGGCTCCGCTTCCGGACTGGATTTTTAAATTCTCGATATCTTGGAAAATATCCTCTAGATCCAATTTTGTTTTCTAGATTCGTAATCTACATGAATGAAACTATATAATTTCATGCCAAACTCAAAATAATTAAGATCAAAAAAATTTAATTTTTTTTATCATGGCTCACTCTTCGCTTTGAGTTCAGGATTTTGCCTATTCTGAGATTTTACTCCATAGAATCTGTAATTCTGAACCAATCGCTTTGAAATTTGGAACATTTATAGTATATAGTATGCCTAACCGATCTAAGCTATCAGCAGTTTTTTATCTCCATTATTTGTATGAGTTTTTGACTCCCCGCTTCCGGCTCCGCTTCCGGACTGGATTTTTAAATTCTCGATATCTTGGAAAATATCCTCCAGATCCAATTTTGTTTTCTAGATTCGTAATCTACATGAATGAAACTATATAATTTCATGCCAAACTCAAAATAATTGGGATCAAAAAAATTTAATTTTTTTTATCATGGCTCACTCTTCGCTTTGAGTTCAGGATTCTGCCTATTCTGAGATTTTACTCCATAGAATCTGTAATTCTGAACCAATCGCTTTGAAATTTAAAACATTCATAGTATATGGTATGATTAACCGATCTAAGCTATCAGCAATTTGTTATCTCCATTATTTGTATGAGTTTTTGACTCCCCGCTTCCGGCTCCGCTTCCGGACTGGATTTTTAAATTCTCGATATCTTGGAAAATATCCTCCAGATCCAATTTTGTTTTCTAGATTCGTAATCTACATGAATGAAACTATATAATTTCATGCCAAACTCAAAATAATTGGGATCAAAAAAATTTAATTTTTTTTATCATGGCTCACTCTTCGCTTTGAGTTCAGGATTTTGCCTATTCTGAGATTTTACTCCATAGAATCTGTAATTCTGAACCAATCGCTTTGAAATTTGAAACATTTATAGTATATAGTATGCCTAACCGATCTAAGCTATCAGCAATTTTTTATCTCCATTATTTGTATGAGTTTTTGACTCCCCGCTTCCGGCTCCGCTTCCGGACTGGATTTTTAAATTCCCGATATCTTGGAAAATATCCTCCAGATCCAATTTTGTTTTCTAGATTCGTAATCTACATGAATGAAACTATATAATTTCATGCCAAACTCAAAATAATTGGGATCAAAAAAATTTAATTTTTTTTATCATGGCTCACTCTTCGCTTTGAGTTCAGGATTTTGCCTATTCTGAGATTTTACTCCATAGAATCTGTAATTCTGAACCAATCGCTTTGAAATTTGAAACATTCATAGTATATAGTATGCCTAACCGATCTAAGCTATCAGCAATTTTTTATCTCCATTATTTGTATGAGTTTTTGACTCCCCGCTTCCGGCTCCGCTTCCGGACTGGATTTTTAAATTCTCGATATCTTGGAAAATATCCTCCAGATCCAATTTTGTTTTCTAGATTCGTAATCTACATGGATAAAACTATATAATTTCATGCCAAACTCAAAATAATTGGGATCAAAACAATTTAATTTTTTTTATCATGGCTCACTCTTCGCTTTGAGTTCAGGATTTTGCCTATTCTGAGATTTTACTCCATAGAATCTGTAATTCTGAACTAATCGCTTTGAAATTTGGAACATTTATAGTATATAGTATGCCTAACCGATCTAAGCTATCAGCAATTTTTTATCTCCATTATTTGTATGAGTTTTTGACTCCCCGCTTCCGGCTCCGCTTCCGGACTGGATTTTTAAATTCTCGATATCTTGGAAAATATCCTCCAGATCCAATTTTGTTTTCTAGATTCGTAATCTACATGGATGAAACTATATAATTTCATGCCAAACTCAAAATAATTGGGATCAAAAAAATTTAATTTTTTTTATCATGGCTCACTCTTCGCTTTGAGTTCAGGATTTTGCCTATTCTGAGATTTTACTCCATAGAATCTGTAATTCTGAACCAATGGCTTTGAAATTTGAAACATTCATAGTATATAGTATGCCTAACCGATCTAAGCTATCAGCAATTTTTTATCTCCATTATTTGTATGAGTTTTTGACTCCCCGCTTCCGGCTCCGCTTCCGGACTGGATTTTTAAATTCCCGATATCTTGGAAAATATCCTCCAGATCCAATTTTGTTTTCTAGATTCGTAATCTACATGAATGAAACTATATAATTTCATGCCAAACTCAAAATAATTGGGATCAAAAAAATTTAATTTTTTTTATCATGGCTCACTCTTCGCTTTGAGTTCAGGATTTTGCCTATTCTGAGATTTTACTCCATAGAATCTGTAATTCTGAACCAATCGCTTTGAAATTTGAAACATTTATAGTATATAGTATGCCTAACCGATCTAAGCTATCAGCAATTTTTTATCTCCATTATTTGTATGAGTTTTTGACTCCCCGCTTCCGGCTCCGCTTCCGGACTGGATTTTTAAATTCCCGATATCTTGGAAAATATCCTCCAGATCCAATTTTGTTTTCTAGATTCGTAATCTACATGAATGAAACTATATAATTTCATGCCAAACTCAAAATAATTGGGATCAAAAAAATTTAATTTTTTTTATCATGGCTCACTCTTCGCTTTGAGTTCAGGATTTTGCCTATTCTGAGATTTTACTCCATAGAATCTGTAATTCTGAACCAATCGCTTTGAAATTTGAAACATTCATAGTATATAGTATGCCTAAGCTATCAGCAATTTTTTATCTCCATTATTTGTATGAGTTTTTGACTCCCCGCTTCCGGCTCCGCTTCCGGACTGGATTTTTAAATTCTCGATATCTTGGAAAATATCCTCCAGATCCAGTTTTGTTTTCTAGATTCGTAATCTACATGGATAATACTATATAATTTCATGCCAAACTCAAAATAATTGGGATCAAAACAATTTAATTTTTTTTATCATGGCTCACTCTTCGCTTTGAGTTCAGGATTTTGCCTATTCTGAGATTTTACTCCATAGAATCTGTAATTCTGAAGAATCGCTTTGAAATTTGGAACATTTATAGTATATAGTATGTCTAACCGATCTAAGCTATCAGCAATTCTTTATCTCCATTATTTGTATGAGTTTTTGACTCCCCGCTTCCGGCTCCGCTTCCGGACTGGATTTTTAAATTCTCGATATCTTGGAAAATATCCTCCAGATCCAATTTTGTTCTCTAGATTCGTAATCTACATGGATGAAACTATATAATTTCATGCCAAACTCAAAATAATTGGGATCAAAAAAATTTAATTTTTTTTATCATGGCTCACTCTTCGCTTTGAGTTCAGGATTTTGCCTATTCTGAGATTTTACTCCATAGAATCTGTAATTCTGAACCAATCGCTTTGAAATTTGAAACATTTATAGTATATAGTATGCCTAACCGATCTAAGCTATCAGCAATTTTTTATCTCCATTATTTGTATGAGTTTTTGACTCCCCGCTTCCGGCTCCGCTTCCGGACTGGATTTTTAAATTCTCGATATCTTGGAAAATATCCTCCAGATCCAATTTTGTTTTCTAGATTCGTAATCTACATGGATAAAACTATATAATTTCATGCCAAACTCAAAATAATTGGGATCAAAACAATTTAATTTTTTTTATCATGGCTCACTCTTCGCTTTGAGTTCAGGATTTTGCCTATTCTAAGATTTTACTCCGTAGAATCTGTAATTCTGAACCAATCGCTTTGAAATTTGGAACATTCATAGTATATAGTATGCCTGACCGATCCAAGCTATCAGCAATTTTTTATCTTCATTATTTGTATGAGTTTTTGACTCCCTGCTTCCGGCTCCGCTTCCGGACTGGATTTTTAAATTCTCGATATCTTGGAAAATATCCTCCAGATCCAATTTTGTTTTCTAGATTCGTAATCTACATGAATGAAACTATATAATTTCATGCCAAACTCGAAATAATTGGGATCAAAAAAATTTAATTTTTTTTTATCATGGCTCACTCTTCGCTTTGTGTTCAGGATTTTGCCTATTCTGAGATTTTACTCCATAGAATCTGTAATTCTGAACCAATCGCTTTGAAATTTGGAACATTTATAGAATATAGTATGCCTAACCGATCTTAGCTATCAGCAATTTTTTATCTCCATTATTTGTATGAGTTTTCGACTCCCCGCCTCCGGCTCCGCTTCCAGACTGGATTTTTAAATTCTCGATATCTTGGAAAATATCCTCCAGATCCAAATTTGTTTTCTAGATTCGTAATCAACATGAATGAAACTATATAATTTCATGCCAAACTCAAAATAATTGGGATCAAAAAAATTTATTTTTTTTTATCATGGCTCACTCTTCGCTTTGAGTTCAGGATTTTGCCTATTCTGGATTTTTAAATTCTCGATATCTTGGAAAATATCCTCCAGATCCAGTTTTGTTTTCTAGATTCGTAATCTACATGGATAATACTATATAATTTCATGCCAAACTCAAAATAATTGGGATCAAAACAATTTAATTTTTTTTATCATGGCTCACTCTTCGCTTTGAGTTCAGGATTTTGCCTATTCTGAGATTTTACTCCATAGAATCTGTAATTCTGAAGAATCGCTTTGAAATTTGGAACATTTATAGTATATAGTATGTCTAACCGATCTAAGCTATCAGCAATTCTTTATCTCCATTATTTGTATGAGTTTTTGACTCCCCGCTTCCGGCTCCGCTTCCGGACTGGATTTTTAAATTCTCGATATCTTGGAAAATATCCTCCAGATCCAATTTTGTTCTCTAGATTCGTAATCTACATGGATGAAACTATATAATTTCATGCCAAACTCAAAATAATTGGGATCAAAAAAATTTAATTTTTTTTATCATGGCTCACTCTTCGCTTTGAGTTCAGGATTTTGCCTATTCTGAGATTTTACTCCATAGAATCTGTAATTCTGAACCAATCGCTTTGAAATTTGGAACATTTATAGTATATAGTATGCCTAACCGATCTAAGCTATCAGCAATTTTTTATCTCCATTATTTGTATGAGTTTTTGACTCCCTGCTTCCGGCTCCGCTTCCGGACTGGATTTTTAAATTCTCGATATCTTGGAAAATATCCTCTAGATCCAATTTTGTTTTCTAGATTCGTAATCTACATGAATGAAACTATATAATTTCATGCCAAACTCAAAATAATTAAGATCAAAAAAATTTAATTTTTTTTATCATGGCTCACTCTTCGCTTTGAGTTCAGGATTTTGCCTATTCTGAGATTTTACTCCATAGAATCTGTAATTCTGAACCAATCGCTTTGAAATTTGGAACATTTATAGTATATAGTATGCCTAACCGATCTAAGCTATCAGCAGTTTTTTATCTCCATTATTTGTATGAGTTTTTGACTCCCCGCTTCCGGCTCCGCTTCCGGACTGGATTTTTAAATTCTCGATATCTTGGAAAATATCCTCCAGATCCAATTTTGTTTTCTAGATTCGTAATCTACATGAATGAAACTATATAATTTCATGCCAAACTCAAAATAATTGGGATCAAAAAAATTTAATTTTTTTTATCATGGCTCACTCTTCGCTTTGAGTTCAGGATTCTGCCTATTCTGAGATTTTACTCCATAGAATCTGTAATTCTGAACCAATCGCTTTGAAATTTAAAACATTCATAGTATATGGTATGATTAACCGATCTAAGCTATCAGCAATTTGTTATCTCCATTATTTGTATGAGTTTTTGACTCCCCGCTTCCGGCTCCGCTTCCGGACTGGATTTTTAAATTCTCGATATCTTGGAAAATATCCTCCAGATCCAATTTTGTTTTCTAGATTCGTAATCTACATGAATGAAACTATATAATTTCATGCCAAACTCAAAATAATTGGGATCAAAAAAATTTAATTTTTTTTATCATGGCTCACTCTTCGCTTTGAGTTCAGGATTTTGCCTATTCTGAGATTTTACTCCATAGAATCTGTAATTCTGAACCAATCGCTTTGAAATTTGAAACATTTATAGTATATAGTATGCCTAACCGATCTAAGCTATCAGCAATTTTTTATCTCCATTATTTGTATGAGTTTTTGACTCCCCGCTTCCGGCTCCGCTTCCGGACTGGATTTTTAAATTCCCGATATCTTGGAAAATATCCTCCAGATCCAATTTTGTTTTCTAGATTCGTAATCTACATGAATGAAACTATATAATTTCATGCCAAACTCAAAATAATTGGGATCAAAAAAATTTAATTTTTTTTATCATGGCTCACTCTTCGCTTTGAGTTCAGGATTTTGCCTATTCTGAGATTTTACTCCATAGAATCTGTAATTCTGAACCAATCGCTTTGAAATTTGAAACATTCATAGTATATAGTATGCCTAACCGATCTAAGCTATCAGCAATTTTTTATCTCCATTATTTGTATGAGTTTTTGACTCCCCGCTTCCGGCTCCGCTTCCGGACTGGATTTTTAAATTCTCGATATCTTGGAAAATATCCTCCAGATCCAATTTTGTTTTCTAGATTCGTAATCTACATGGATAAAACTATATAATTTCATGCCAAACTCAAAATAATTGGGATCAAAACAATTTAATTTTTTTTATCATGGCTCACTCTTCGCTTTGAGTTCAGGATTTTGCCTATTCTGAGATTTTACTCCATAGAATCTGTAATTCTGAACTAATCGCTTTGAAATTTGGAACATTTATAGTATATAGTATGCCTAACCGATCTAAGCTATCAGCAATTTTTTATCTCCATTATTTGTATGAGTTTTTGACTCCCCGCTTCCGGCTCCGCTTCCGGACTGGATTTTTAAATTCTCGATATCTTGGAAAATATCCTCCAGATCCAATTTTGTTTTCTAGATTCGTAATCTACATGGATGAAACTATATAATTTCATGCCAAACTCAAAATAATTGGGATCAAAAAAATTTAATTTTTTTTATCATGGCTCACTCTTCGCTTTGAGTTCAGGATTTTGCCTATTCTGAGATTTTACTCCATAGAATCTGTAATTCTGAACCAATGGCTTTGAAATTTGAAACATTCATAGTATATAGTATGCCTAACCGATCTAAGCTATCAGCAATTTTTTATCTCCATTATTTGTATGAGTTTTTGACTCCCCGCTTCCGGCTCCGCTTCCGGACTGGATTTTTAAATTCCCGATATCTTGGAAAATATCCTCCAGATCCAATTTTGTTTTCTAGATTCGTAATCTACATGAATGAAACTATATAATTTCATGCCAAACTCAAAATAATTGGGATCAAAAAAATTTAATTTTTTTTATCATGGCTCACTCTTCGCTTTGAGTTCAGGATTTTGCCTATTCTGAGATTTTACTCCATAGAATCTGTAATTCTGAACCAATCGCTTTGAAATTTGAAACATTTATAGTATATAGTATGCCTAACCGATCTAAGCTATCAGCAATTTTTTATCTCCATTATTTGTATGAGTTTTTGACTCCCCGCTTCCGGCTCCGCTTCCGGACTGGATTTTTAAATTCCCGATATCTTGGAAAATATCCTCCAGATCCAATTTTGTTTTCTAGATTCGTAATCTACATGAATGAAACTATATAATTTCATGCCAAACTCAAAATAATTGGGATCAAAAAAATTTAATTTTTTTTATCATGGCTCACTCTTCGCTTTGAGTTCAGGATTTTGCCTATTCTGAGATTTTACTCCATAGAATCTGTAATTCTGAACCAATCGCTTTGAAATTTGAAACATTCATAGTATATAGTATGCCTAAGCTATCAGCAATTTTTTATCTCCATTATTTGTATGAGTTTTTGACTCCCCGCTTCCGGCTCCGCTTCCGGACTGGATTTTTAAATTCTCGATATCTTGGAAAATATCCTCCAGATCCAGTTTTGTTTTCTAGATTCGTAATCTACATGGATAATACTATATAATTTCATGCCAAACTCAAAATAATTGGGATCAAAACAATTTAATTTTTTTTATCATGGCTCACTCTTCGCTTTGAGTTCAGGATTTTGCCTATTCTGAGATTTTACTCCATAGAATCTGTAATTCTGAAGAATCGCTTTGAAATTTGGAACATTTATAGTATATAGTATGTCTAACCGATCTAAGCTATCAGCAATTCTTTATCTCCATTATTTGTATGAGTTTTTGACTCCCCGCTTCCGGCTCCGCTTCCGGACTGGATTTTTAAATTCTCGATATCTTGGAAAATATCCTCCAGATCCAATTTTGTTCTCTAGATTCGTAATCTACATGGATGAAACTATATAATTTCATGCCAAACTCAAAATAATTGGGATCAAAAAAATTTAATTTTTTTTATCATGGCTCACTCTTCGCTTTGAGTTCAGGATTTTGCCTATTCTGAGATTTTACTCCATAGAATCTGTAATTCTGAACCAATCGCTTTGAAATTTGAAACATTTATAGTATATAGTATGCCTAACCGATCTAAGCTATCAGCAATTTTTTATCTCCATTATTTGTATGAGTTTTTGACTCCCCGCTTCCGGCTCCGCTTCCGGACTGGATTTTTAAATTCCCGATATCTTGGAAAATATCCTCCAGATCCAATTTTGTTTTCTAGATTCGTAATCTACATGAATGAAACTATATAATTTCATGCCAAACTCAAAATAATTGGGATCAAAAAAATTTAATTTTTTTTATCATGGCTCACTCTTCGCTTTGAGTTCAGGATTTTGCCTATTCTGAGATTTTACTCCATAGAATCTGTAATTCTGAACCAATCGCTTTGAAATTTGAAACATTCATAGTATATAGTATGCCTAACCGATCTAAGCTATCAGCAATTTTTTATCTCCATTATTTGTATGAGTTTTTGACTCCCCGCTTCCGGCTCCGCTTCCGGACTGGATTTTTAAATTCTCGATATCTTGGAAAATATCCTCCAGATCCAATTTTGTTTTCTAGATTCGTAATCTACATGGATAAAACTATATAATTTCATGCCAAACTCAAAATAATTGGGATCAAAACAATTTAATTTTTTTTATCATGGCTCACTCTTCGCTTTGAGTTCAGGATTTTGCCTATTCTAAGATTTTACTCCGTAGAATCTGTAATTCTGAACCAATCGCTTTGAAATTTGGAACATTTATAGTATATAGTATGCCTGACCGATCCAAGCTATCAGCAGTTTTTTATCTTCATTATTTGTATGAGTTTTTGACTCCCTGCTTCCGGCTCCGCTTCCGGACTGGATTTTTAAATTCTCGATATCTTGGAAAATATCCTCCAGATCCAATTTTGTTTTCTAGATTCGTAATCTACATGAATGAAACTATATAATTTCATGCCAAACTCGAAATAATTGGGATCAAAAAAATTTAATTTTTTTTTATCATGGCTCACTCTTCGCTTTGTGTTCAGGATTTTGCCTATTCTGAGATTTTACTCCATAGAATCTGTAATTCTGAACCAATCGCTTTGAAATTTGGAACATTTATAGAATATAGTATGCCTAACCGATCTTAGCTATCAGCAATTTTTTATCTCCATTATTTGTATGAGTTTTCGACTCCCCGCCTCCGGCTCCGCTTCCGGACTGGATTTTTAAATTCTCGATATCTTGGAAAATATCCTCCAGATCCAAATTTGTTTTCTAGATTCGTAATCAACATGAATGAAACTATATAATTTCATGCCAAACTCAAAATAATTGGGATCAAAAAAATTTATTTTTTTTTATCATGGCTCACTCTTCGCTTTGAGTTCAGGATTTTGCCTATTCTGAGATTTTACTCCATAGAATCTGTAATTCTGAACTAATCGCTTTGAAATTTGGAACATTTATAGTATATAGTATGCCTAACCGATCTAAGCTATCAGCAATTTTTTATCTCCATTATTTGTATGAGTTTTTGACTCCCCGCTTCCGGCTCCGCTTCCGGACTGGATTTTTAAATTCTCGATATCTTGGAAAATATCCTCCAGATCCAATTTTGTTTTCTAGATTCGTAATCTACATGGATGAAACTATATAATTTCATGCCAAACTCAAAATAATTGGGATCAAAAAAATTTAATTTTTTTTATCATGGCTCACTCTTCGCTTTGAGTTCAGGATTTTGCCTATTCTGAGATTTTACTCCATAGAATCTGTAATTCTGAACCAATGGCTTTGAAATTTGAAACATTCATAGTATATAGTATGCCTAACCGATCTAAGCTATCAGCAATTTTTTATCTCCATTATTTGTATGAGTTTTTGACTCCCCGCTTCCGGCTCCGCTTCCGGACTGGATTTTTAAATTCCCGATATCTTGGAAAATATCCTCCAGATCCAATTTTGTTTTCTAGATTCGTAATCTACATGAATGAAACTATATAATTTCATGCCAAACTCAAAATAATTGGGATCAAAAAAATTTAATTTTTTTTATCATGGCTCACTCTTCGCTTTGAGTTCAGGATTTTGCCTATTCTGAGATTTTACTCCATAGAATCTGTAATTCTGAACCAATCGCTTTGAGATTTGAAACATTTATAGTATATAGTATGCCTAACCGATCTAAGCTATCAGCAATTTTTTATCTCCATTATTTGTATGAGTTTTTGACTCCCCGCTTCCGGCTCCGCTTCCGGTCTGGATTTTTAAATTCCCGATATCTTGGAAAATATCCTCCAGATCCAATTTTGTTTTCTAGATTCGTAATCTACATGAATGAAACTATATAATTTCATGCCAAACTCAAAATAATTGGGATCAAAAAAATTTAATTTTTTTTATCATGGCTCACTCTTCGCTTTGAGTTCAGGATTTTGCCTATTCTGAGATTTTACTCCATAGAATCTGTAATTCTGAACCAATCGCTTTGAAATTTGAAACATTCATAGTATATAGTATGCCTAACCGATCTAAGCTATCAGCAATTTTTTATCTCCATTATTTGTATGAGTTTTTGACTCCCCGCTTCCGGCTCCGCTTCCGGACTGGATTTTTAAATTCTCGATATCTTGGAAAATATCCTCCAGATCCAGTTTTGTTTTCTAGATTCGTAATCTACATGGATAATACTATATAATTTCATGCCAAACTCAAAATAATTGGGATCAAAACAATTTAATTTTTTTTATCATGGCTCACTCTTCGCTTTGAGTTCAGGATTTTGCCTATTCTGAGATTTTACTCCATAGAATCTGTAATTCTGAAGAATCGCTTTGAAATTTGGAACATTTATAGTATATAGTATGTCTAACCGATCTAAGCTATCAGCAATTCTTTATCTCCATTATTTGTATGAGTTTTTGACTCCCCGCTTCCGGCTCCGCTTCCGGACTGGATTTTTAAATTCTCGATATCTTGGAAAATATCCTCCAGATCCAATTTTGTTCTCTAGATTCGTAATCTACATGGATGAAACTATATAATTTCATGCCAAACTCAAAATAATTGGGATCAAAAAAATTTAATTTTTTTTATCATGGCTCACTCTTCGCTTTGAGTTCAGGATTTTGCCTATTCTGAGATTTTACTCCATAGAATCTGTAATTCTGAACCAATCGCTTTGAAATTTGGAACATTTATAGTATATAGTATGCCTAACCGATCTAAGCTATCAGCAATTTTTTATCTCCATTATTTGTATGAGTTTTTGACTCCCTGCTTCCGGCTCCGCTTCCGGACTGGATTTTTAAATTCTCGATATCTTGGAAAATATCCTCTAGATCCAATTTTGTTTTCTAGATTCGTAATCTACATGAATGAAACTATATAATTTCATGCCAAACTCAAAATAATTAAGATCAAAAAAATTTAATTTTTTTTATCATGGCTCACTCTTCGCTTTGAGTTCAGGATTTTGCCTATTCTGAGATTTTACTCCATAGAATCTGTAATTCTGAACCAATTGCTTTGAAATTTGGAACATTTATAGTATATAGTATGCCTAACCGATCTAAGCTATCAGCAGTTTTTTATCTCCATTATTTGTATGAGTTTTTGACTCCCCGCTTCCGGCTCCGCTTCCGGACTGGATTTTTAAATTCTCGATATCTTGGAAAATATCCTCCAGATCCAATTTTGTTTTCTAGATTCGTAATCTACATGAATAAAACTATATAATTTCATGCCAAACTCAAAATAATTGGGATCAAAAAAATTTAATTTTTTTTATCATGGCTCACTCTTCGCTTTGAGTTCAGGATTTTGCCTATTCTGAGATTTTACTCCATAGAATCTGTAATTCTGAACCAATCGCTTTGAAATTTGGAACATTTATAGTATATAGTATGCCTAACCGATCAAAGCTATCAGCAATTTTTTCTCTCTATTATTTGTATGAGTTTTTGACTCCCCGCTTCCGGCTCCGCTTCCGGACTGGATTTTTAAATTCTCGATATCTTGGAAAATATCCTCCAGATCCAATTTTGTTTTCTAGATTCGTAATCTACATGAATGAAACTATATAATTTCATGCCAAACTCAAAATAATTGGGATCAAAAAAATTTAATTTTTTTTATCATGGCTCACTCTTCGCTTTGAGTTCAGGATTTTGCCTATTCTGAGATTTTACTCCATAGAATCTGTAATTCTGAACCAATCGCTTTGAAATTTGGAACATTTATAGTATATAGTATGCCTAACCGATCTAAGCTATCAGCAATTTTTTATCTCCATTATTTGTATGAGTTTTTGACTCCCCGCTTCCGGCTCCGCTTCCGGCTCCGCTTCCGGACTGGATTTTTAAATTCTCGATATCTTGGAAAATATCCTCCAGATCCAATTTTGTTTTCTAGATTCGTAATCTACATGAATGAAACTATATAATTTCATGCCAAACTCAAAATAATTGGGATCAAAAAAATTTAATTTTTTTTATCATGGCTCACTCTTCGCTTTGAGTTCAGGATTTTGCCTATTCTGAGATTTTACTCCATAGAATCTGTAATTCTGAACCAATCGCTTTGAAATTTGGAACATTTATAGTATATAGTATGCCTAACCGATCAAAGCTATCAGCAATTTTTTCTCTCTATTATTTGTATGAGTTTTTGACTCCCCGCTTCCGGCTCCGCTTCCGGACTGGATTTTTAAATTCTCGATATCTTGGAAAATATCCTCCAGATCCAATTTTGTTTTCTAGATTCGTAATCTACATGAATGAAACTATATAATTTCATGCCAAACTCAAAATAATTGGGATCAAAAAAATTTAATTTTTTTTATCATGGCTCACTCTTCGCTTTGAGTTCAGGATTTTGCCTATTCTGAGATTTCACTCCATAGAATCTGTAATTCTGAACCAATCGCTTTGAAATTTGGAACATTTATAGTATATAGTATGCCTAACCGATCAAAGTTATCAGCAATTCTTTATCTCCATTATTTGTATGAGTTTTTGACTCCCCGCTTCCGGCTCCGCTTCCGGACTGGATTTTTAAATTCTCGATATCTTGGAAAATATCCTCCAGATCCAATTTTGTTTCCTAGATTCGTAATCTACATGAATGAAACTATATAATTTCATGCCAAACTCAAAATAATTGGGATCAAAAAAATTTATTTTTTTTTATCATGGCTCACTCTTCGCTTTGAGTTCAGGATTTTGCCTATTCTGAGATTTTACTCTATAGAATCTGTAATTCTAAACCAATCGCTTTGAAATTTGGAACATTTCTAGTATATAGTATGCCTAACCGATCAAAGCTATCAGCAATTTTTTATCTCCATTATTTGTATGAGTTTTTGTCTCCCCGCTTCCGGCTCCGCTTCCGGACTGGATTTTTAAATTCTCGATATCTTGGAAAATATCCTCCAGATCCAATTTTGTTTCCTAGATTCGTAATCTACATGAATGAAACTATATAATTTCATGCCAAACTCAAAATAATTGGGATCAAAAAAATTTATTTTTTTTTATCATGGCTCACTCTTCGCTTTGAGTTCAGGATTTTGCCTATTCTGAGATTTTACTCTATAGAATCTGTAATTCTAAACCAATCGCTTTGAAATTTGGAACATTTCTAGTATATAGTATGCCTAACCGATCAAAGCTATCAGCAATTTTTTATCTCCATTATTTGTATGAGTTTTTGTCTCCCCGCTTCCGGCTCCGCTTCCGGACTGGATTTTTAAATTCTCGATATCTTGGAAAATATCCTCCAGATCCAATTTTGTTTCCTAGATTCGTAATCTACATGAATGAAACTATATAATTTCATGCCAAACTCAAAATAATTGGGATCAAAAAAATTTATTTTTTTTTATCATGGCTCACTCTTCGCTTTGAGTTCAGGATTTTGCCTATTCTGAGATTTTACTCTATAGAATCTGTAATTCTAAACCAATCGCTTTGAAATTTGGAACATTTATAGTATATAGTATGCCTAACCGATCAAAGCTATCAGCAATTTTTTATCTCCATTATTTGTATGAGTTTTTGTCTCCCCGCTTCCGGCTCCGCTTCCGGACTGAATTTTTAAATTCTCGATATCTTGGAAAATATCCTCCAGATCCAATTTTGTTTTCTAGATTCGTAATCTACATGAATGAAACTATATAATTTCATGCCAAACTCAAAATAATTGAGATCAAAAAAATTTAATTTTTTTTATCATGGCTCACTCTTCGCTTTGAGTTCAGGATGTTGCCTATTCTGAGATTTTACTCTATAGAATCTGTAATTCTGAACCAATCGCTTTGAAATTTGGAACATTTATAGTATATAGTATGCCTAACCGATCAAAGCTATCAGCAATTTTTTATCTCCTTTATTTGGATGAGTTTTTGACTCCCCGCTTCCGGCTCCGCTTCCGGACTGAATTTTTAAATTCTCGATATCTTGGAAAATATCCTCCAGATCCAATTTTGTTTTCTAGATTCGTAATCTACATGAATGAAACTATATTATTTCATGCCAAACTCAAAATAATTGGGATCAAAAAAATTTAATTTTTTTTATCATGGCTCACTCTTCGCTTTGAGTTCAGGATTTTGCCTATTCTGAGCTTTTACTCCATAGAATCTGTAATTCTGAACCAATCGCTTTGAAATTTGGAACATTTATAGTATATAGTATGCCTAACCGATCTAAGCTATCAGCAATTTTTTATCTTCATTATTTGTATGAGTTTTTGACTCCCCGCTTCCGGCTCCGCTTCCGGACTGGATTTTTAAATTCTCGATATCTTGGAAAATATCCTCCAGATCCAATTTTGTTTTCTAGATTCGTAATCTACATGAATGAAACTATGTAATTTCATGCCAAACTCAAAATAATTGGGATCAAAAAAATTTAATTTTTTTTATCATGTCTCACTCTTCGCTTTGAGTTCAGGATTTTGCCTATTCTGAGATTTTACTCCATAGAATCTGTAATTCTGAACCAATCGCTTTGAAATTTGGAACATTTATAGTATATAGTATGCCTAACCGATCTAAGCTATCAGCAATTTTTTATCTCCATTATTTGTATGAGTTTTTGACTCCCCGCTTCCGGCTCCGCTTCCGGACTGGATTTTTAAATTCTCGATATCTTGGAAAATATCCTCCAGATCCAATTTTGTTTCCTAGATTCGTAATCTACATGAATGAAACTATATGATTTCATGCCAAACTCAAAATAATTGGGATCAAAAAAATTTAATTTTTTTTATCATGGCTCACTCTTCGCTTTGAGTTCAGGATTTTGCCTATTCTGAGATTTTACTCCATAGAATCTGTAATTCTGAACCAATCGCTTTGAAATTTGAAACATTTATAGTATATAGTATGCCTAACCGATCTAAGCTATCAGCAATTTTTTATCTCCATTATTTGTATGAGTTTTTGACTCCCCGCTTCCGGCTCCGCTTCCGGACTAGATTTTTAAATTTTCGATATCTTGGAAAATATCCTCCAGATCCTATTTTGTTTTCTCGATTCGAAATCTACATGAATGGAACTATATAATCTCATGCCAAACTTAAAATAATTGGGATCAAAAAAATTTAATTTTCTTTATCATGGCTCACTCTTCGCTTTGAGTTCAGGATTTTGCCTATTCTGAGATTTTACTCCATAGAATCTGTAATTCTGAACCAATCGCTTTGAAATTTGGAACATTTATAGTATATAGTATGCCTAACCGATCTAAGCTATCAACAATTTTTTATCTCCATTATTTGTATGAGTTTTTGACTCGCCGCTTCCGGCTCCGCTTCCGGACTGGATTTTTAAATTCTCGATATCTTGGAAAATATCCTCCAGATCCAATTTTGTTTTCTAGATTCGTAATCTACATGAATGAAACTATATAATTTCATGCCAAACTCAAAATAATTGGGATCAAAAAAATTTAATTTTTTTTATCATGGCTCACTCTTCGCTTTGAGTTCAGGATTTTGCCTATTCTGAGATTTAACTCCATAGAATCTGTAATTCTAAACCAATCGCTTCGAAATTTGGAACATTTATAGTATATAGTATGCCTAACCGATCTAAGCTATCAGCAATTTTTTATCTACATTATTTGTATGAGTTTTTGACTCCCCGCTTCCGGCTCCGCTTCCGGACTGGATTTTTAAATTCTCGATATCTTGGAAAATATCCTCCAGATCCAATTTTGTTTTCTAGATTCGTAATCTACATGAATGAAACTATATAATTTCATGCCAAACTCAAAATAATTGGGATCAAAAAAATTTATTTTTTTTTATCATGGCTCACTCTTCGCTTTGAGTTCAGGATTTTGCCTATTCTGAGATTTTACTCCATAGAATCTGAAATTCTGAACCAATCGCTTTGAAATTTGAAACATTTATAGTATATAGTATGCCTAACCGATCTGAGCTATCAGCAATATTTTATCTCCATTATTTGTATGAGTTTTTGACTCTTCGCTTCCGGCTCCGCTTCCGGACTGGATTTTTAAATTCTCGATATCTTGGAAAATATCCTCCAGATCCAATTTTGTTTCCTAGATTCGTAATCTACATGAATGAAACTATATAATTTCATGCCAAACTCAAAATAATTGGGATCAAAAAAATTTATTTTTTTTTATCATGGCTCACTCTTCGCTTTGAGTTCAGGATTTTGCCTATTCTGAGATTTTACTCTATAGAATCTGTAATTCTAAACCAATCGCTTTGAAATTTGGAACATTTCTAGTATATAGTATGCCTAACCGATAAAAGCTATCAGCAATTTTTTATCTCCATTATTTGTATGAGTTTTTGTCTCCCCGCTTCCGGCTCCGCTTCCGGACTGAATTTTTAAATTCTCGATATCTTGGAAAATATCCTCCAGATCCAATTTTGTTTTCTAGATTCGTAATCTTCATGAATGAAACTATATAATTTCATGCCAAACTCAAAATAATTGAGATCAAAAAAAATTAATTTTTTTTATCATGGCTCACTCTTCGCTTTGAGTTCAGGATTTTGCCTATTCTGAGCTTTTACTCCATAGAATCTGTAATTCTGAACCAATCGCTTTGAAATTTGGAATATTTATAGTATATAGTATGCCTAACCGATCTAAGCTATCAGCAATTTCTTATTTTCATTATATGTATGAGTTTTTGACTCCCCGCTTCCGGCTCCGCTTCCGGACTGGATTTTTAAATTCTCGATATCTTGGAAAATATCCTCCAGATCCAATTTTGTTTTCTAGATTCGTAATCTACATGAATGAAACTATATAATTCCATGCCAAACTCAAAATAATTGGGATCAAAAAAATTTAATTTTTTTTATCATGTCTCACTCTTCGCTTTGAGTTCAGGATTTTGCCTATTCTGAGATTTTACTCCATAGAATCTGTAATTCTGAACCAATCGCTTTGAAATTTGGAACATTTATAGTATATAGTATGCCTAACCGATCTAAGCTATCAGCAGTTTTTTATCTCCATTATTTGTATGAGTTTTTGACTCCCAGCTTCCGGCTCCGCTTCCGGACTGGATTTTTAAATTCTCGATATCTTGGAAAATATCCTCCAGATCCAATTTTGTTTTCTAGATTCGTAATCTACATGAATGAAACTATATAATTTCATGCCAAACTCAAAATAATTGGGATCAGAAAAATTTAATTTTTTTTATCATGGCTCACTCTTCGCTTTGAGTTCAGGATTTTGCCTATTCTGAGATTTTACTCCATAGAATCTGTAATTCTGAACCAATCGCTTTGAAATTTGGAACATTTATAGTATATAGTATGCCTAACCGATCTAAGCTATCAGCAATTTTTTATCTCCATTATTTGTATGAGTTTTTGACTCCCCGCTTCCGGCTCCGCTTCCGGACTGGATTTTTAAATTCTCGATATCTTGGAAAATATCCTCCAGATCCAATTTTGTTTTCTAGATTCGTAATCTACATGAATGAAACTATATAATTTCATGCCAAACTCAAAATAATTGGGATCAAAAAAATTTAATTTTTTTTATCATGGCTCACTCTTCGCTTTGAGTTCAGGATTTTGCCTATTCTGAGATTTTACTCCATAGAATCTGTAATTCTGAACCAATCGCTTTGAAATTTGAAACATTTATAGTATATAGTATGCCTAACCGATCTAAGCTATCAGCAATTTTTTATCTCCATTATTTGTATGAGTTTTTGACTCCCCGCTTCCGGCTCCGCTTCCGGACTAGATTTTTAAATTTTCGATATCTTGGAAAATATCCTCCAGATCCTATTTTGTTTTCTCGATTCGAAATCTACATGAATGGAACTATATAATTTCATGCCAAACTTAAAATAATTGGGATCAAAAAAATTTAATTTTCTTTATCATGGCTCACTCTTCGCTTTGAGTTCAGGATTTTGCCTATTCTGAGATTTTACTCCATAGAATCTGTAATTCTGAACCAATCGCTTTGAAATTTGGAACATTTATAGTATATAGTATGCCTAACCGATCTAAGCTATCAGCAATTTTTTATCTACATTATTTGTATGAGTTTTTGACTCCCCGCTTCCGGCTCCGCTTCCGGACTGGATTTTTAAATTCTCGATATCTTGGAAAATATCCTCCAGATCCAATTTTGTTTTCTAGATTCGTAATCTACATGAATGAAACTATATAATTTCATGCCAAACTCAAAATAATTGGGATCAAAAAAATTTAATTTTTTTTATCATGGCTCACTCTTCGCTTTGAGTTCAGGATTTTGCCTATTCTGAGATTTTACTCCATAGAATCTGTAATTCTGAACCAATCGCTTTGAAATTTGGAACATCCATAGTATATAGTATGCCTAACCGATCTAATTTATCAGCAATTTTTTATCTCCATTATTTGTATGAGTTTTTGACTCCCCGCTTCCGGCTCCGCTTCCGGACAGGATTTTTAAATTCTCGATATCTTGGAAAATATCCTCCAGATCCAATTTTGTTTTCTAGATTCGTAATCTACATGAATGAAACTATATAATTTCATGCCAAACTCAAAATAATTGGGATCAAAAAAATTTAATTTTTTTTATCATGGCTCACTCTTCGCTTTGAGTTCAGGATTTTGCCTATTCTGAGATTTTACTCCATAGAATCTGTAATTCTGAACCAATCGTTTTAAAATTTGAAACATTTATAGTATATAGTATGCCTAACCGATCTAATTTATCAGCAATTTTTTATCTCCATTATTTGTATGAGTTTTTGACTCCCCGCTTCCGGCTCCGCTTCCGGACTGGATTTTTAAATTCTCGATATCTTGGAAAATATCCTCCAGATCCAATTTTGTTTTCTAGATTCGTGATCTACATAAATGAAACTATATAATTTCATGCCAAACTCAAAATAATTGGGATCAAAAAAATTTAATTTTTTTTATCATGGCTCACTCTTCGCTTTGAGTTCAGGATTTTGCCTATTCTGAGATTTTACTCCATAAAATCTGTAATTCTGAACCAATCGCTTTGAAATTTGGAACATTTATAGTATATAGTATGCCCAACCGATCTAAGCTATCAGCAATTCTTCATCTCCATTATTTGTATGAGTTTTTGACTCCCCGCTTCCGGCTCCGCTTTCGGACTGGATTTTTAAATTCTCGATATCTTGGAAAATATCCTCCAGATCCAATTTTGTTTTCTAGATTCGTAATCTACATGAATAAAACTATATAATTTCATGCCAAACTCGAAATAATTGGGATCAAAAAAATTTAATTTTTTTTATCATGGCTCACTCTTCGCTTTGAGTTCAGGATTTTGCCTATTCTGAGATTTTACTCCATAGAATCTGTAATTCTGAACCAATCGCTTTGTAATTTGGACCATTTATAGTATATAGTATGCCTAACCGATCTAAGCTATCAGCAATTTTTTATCTCCATTATTTGTATGAGTTTTTGACTCCCCGCCTCCGGCTCCGCTTCCGGACTGGATTTTTAAATTCTCGATATCTTGGAAAATATCCTCCAGATCCAAATTTGTTTTCTAGATTCGTAATCTACATGAATGAAACTATATAATTTCATGCCAAACTTAAAATAATTGGGATTAAAAAAAATTTAATTTTTTTTATTATGGCTCACTCTTCGCTTTGAGTTCAGGATTTTGCCTATTCTGAGATTTTACTCCATAGAATCTGTAATTCTGAACTAATCGCTTTGAAATTTGGAACATTAATAGTATATAGTATGCCTAACCGATCTAAGCTATCAGCAATTTTTCATCTCCATTATTTGTATGAGTTTTTGACTCCCTGCTTCCAGCTCCGCTTCCGGACTGGATTTTTAAATTCTCGATATCTTGGAAAATATCCTCCAGATCCAATTTTGTTTCCTTGGTTCGTAATCTACATGAATGGAACTATATAATCTCATGCCAAACTTAAAATAATTGGGATCAAAAAAATTTAATTTTCTTTATCATGGCTCACTCTTCGCTTTGAGTTCAGGATTTTGCCTATTCTGAGATTTTACTCCATAGAATCTGTAATTCTTAACCAATCGCTTTGAAATTTGAAAGATTTATAGTATATAGTATGCCTAACCGATCTAAGCTATCAGCAATTTTTTATCTCCATTATTTGTATGAGTTTTTGACTCCCCGCTTCCGGCTCCGCTTCCGGACTGGATTTTTAAATTCTCGATATCTTGGAAAATATCCTCCAGATCCAATTTTGTTTTCTAGATTTGTAATCTACATGGATGAAACTATATAATTTCCTGCCAAACTCAAAATAATTGGGATCAAAAAAATTTAATTTTTTTTATCATGGCTCACTCTTCGCTTTGAGTTCAGGATTTTGCCTATTCTAAGATTTTACTCCATAGAATCTGTAATTCTGAACCAATCGCTTTGAAATTTGGAACATTTATAGTATATAGTATGTCTGACCGATCCAAGCTATCAGCAATTTTTTATCTCCATTATTTGTATGAGTTTTTGTCTCCCCGCTTCCGGCTTCGCTTCCGGACTGAATTTTTAAATTCTCGATATCTTGGAAAATATCCTCCAGATCCAATTTTGTTTTCTAGATTCGTAATCTACATGAATGAAACTATATAATTTCATGCCAAACTCAAAATAATTGAGATCAAAAAAAATTTTTTTTATCATGGCTCACTCTTCGCTTTGAGTTCAGGATTTTGCCTATTCTGAGCTTTTACTCCATAGAATCTGTAATTCTGAACCAATCGCTTTGAAATTTGGATTTATAGTATATAGTATGCCTAACCGATCTAAGCTATCAGCAATTTCTTATCTTCATTATTTGTATGAGTTTTTGACTCCCCGCTTCCGGCTCCGCTTCCGGACTGGATTTTTAAATTCTCGATATCTTGGAAAATATCCTCCAGATCCAATTTTGTTTTCTAGATTCGTAATCTACATGAATGAAACTATATAATTCCATGCCAAACTCAAAATAATTGGGATCAAAAAAAATTTAATTTTTTTTATCATGGCTCACTCTTCGCTTTGACTTCAGGATTTTGCCTATTCTGAGCTTTTACTCCATAGAATCTGTAATTCTGAACCAATCGCTTTGAAATTTGGAATATTTATAGTATATAGTATGCCTAACCGATCTAAGCTATCAGCAATTTCTTATCTTCATTATTTGTATGAGTTTTTGACTCCCCGCTTCCGGCTCCGCTTCCGGACTGGATTTTTAAATTCTCGATATCTTGGAAAATATCCTCCAGATCCAATTTTGTTTTCTAGATTCGTAATCTACATGAATGAAACTATATAATTCCATGCCAAACTCAAAATAATTGGGATCAAAAAAATTTAATTTTTTTTATCATGGCTCACTCTTCGCTTTGAGTTCAGGATTTTGCCTATTCTGAGATTTTACTCCATAGAATCTGTAATTCTTAACCAATCGCTTTGAAATTTGAAAGATTTATAGTATATAGTATGCCTAACCGATCTAAGCTATCAGCAGTTTTTTATCTCCATTATTTGTATGAGTTTTTGACTCCCCGCTTCCGGCTCCGCTTCCGGACTGGATTTTTAAATTCTCGATATCTTGGAAAATATCCTCCAGATCCAATTTTGTTTTCTAGATTCGTAATCTACATGAATGAAACTATATGATTTCATGCCAAACTCAAAATAATTGGGATCAAAAAAATTTAATTTTTTTTATCATGGCTCACTCTTCGCTTTGAGTTCAGGATTTTGCCTATTCTGAGATTTTACTCCATAGAATCTGTAATTCTGAACCAATCGCTTTGAAATTTGAAACATTTATAGTATATAGTATGCCTAACCGATCTAAGCTATCAGCAATTTTTTATCTCCATTATTTGTATGAGTTTTTGACTCCCCGCTTCCGGCTCCGCTTCCGGACTGGATTTTTAAATTTTCGATATCTTGGAAAATATCCTCCAGATCCTATTTTGTTTTCTCGATTCGAAATCTACATGAATGGAACTATATAATCTCATGCCAAACTTAAAATAATTGGGATCAAAAAAATTTAATTTTCTTTATCATGGCTCACTCTTCGCTTTGAGTTCAGGATTTTGCCTATTCTGAGATTTTACTCCATAGAATCTGTAATTCTGAACCAATCGCTTTGAAATTTGGAACATTTATAGTATATAGTATGCCTAACCGATTTAAGCTATCAACAATTTTTTATCTCCATTATTTGTATGAGTTTTTGACTCCCCGCTTCCGGCTCCGCTTCCGGACTGGATTTTTAAATTCTCGATATCTTGGAAAATATCCTCCAGATCCAATTTTGTTTTCTAGATTCGTAATCTACATGAATGAAACTATATAATTTCATGCCAAACTCAAAATAATTGGGATCAAAAAAATTTAATTTTTTTTATCATGGCTCACTCTTCGCTTTGAGTTCAGGATTTTGCCTATTCTGAGATTTTACTCCATAGAATCTGTAATTCTGAACCAATCGCTTCGAAATTTGGAACATTTATAGTATATAGTATGCCTAACCGATCTAAGCTATCAGCAATTTTTTATCTACATTATTTGTATGAGTTTTTGACTCCCCGCTTCCGGCTCCGCTTCCGGACTGGATTTTTAAATTCTCGATATCTTGGAAAATATCCTCCAGATCCAATTTTGTTTTCTAGATTCGTAATCTACATGAATGAAACTATATAATTTCATGCGAAACTCAAAATAATTGGGATCAAAAAAATTTAATTTTTTTTATCATGACTCACTCTTCGCTTTGAGTTCAGGATTTTGCCTATTCTGAGATTTTACTCCATAGAATCTGTAATTCTGAACCAATCGCTTTGAAATTTGGAACATTCATAGTATATAGTATGCCTAACCGATCTAATTTATCAGCAATTTTTTATCTCCATTATTTGTATGAGTTTTTGACTCCCCGCTTCCGGCTCCGCTTCCGGACAGGATTTTTAAATTCTCGATATCTTGGAAAATATCCTCCAGATCCAATTTTGTTTTCTAGATTCGTAATCTACATGAATGAAACTATATAATTTCATGCCAAACTCAAAATAATTGGGATCAAAAAAATTTAATTTTTTTTATCATGGCTCACTCTTCGCTTTGAGTTCAGGATTTTGCCTATTCTGAGATTTTACTCCATAGAATCTGTAATTCTGAACCAATCGCTTTAAAATTTGAAACATTTATAGTATATAGTATGCCTAACCGATCCAATTTATCAGCAATTTTTTATCTCCATTATTTGTATGAGTTTTTGACTCCCCGCTTCCGGCTCCGCTTCCGGACTGGATTTTTAAATTCTCGATATCTTGGAAAATATCCAGATCCAATTTTGTTTTCTAGATTCGTAATCTACATGAATGAAACTATATAATTTCATGCGAAACTCAAAATAATTGGGATCAGAAAAATTTAATTTTTTTTATCATGACTCACTCTTCGCTTTGAGTTCAGGATTTTGCCTATTCTGAGATTTTACTCCATAGAATCTGTAATTCTGGACCAATCGCTTTGAAATTTGGAACATTTATAGTATATAGTATGCCTAACCGATCTAAGGTATCAGCAATTTTTTATCTCCATTATTTGTATGAGTTTTTGACTCCCCGCTTCCGGCTCCGCTTCCGGACTGGATTTTAAAATTCTCGATATCTTGGAAAATATCCTCCAGATCCAATTTTGTTTTCTAGATTCGTAATCTACATGAATGAAACTATATAATTTCATGCCAAACTCAAAATAATTGGGATCAAAAAAATTTCATTTTTTTTATCATGGCTCACTCTTCGCTTTGAGTTCAGGATTTTGCCTTTTCTGAGATTTTACTCCATAGAATCTGTAATTCTGAACCAATCGCTTTGAAATTGGGAACATTTATAGTATATAGTATGCCTAACCGATCTAAGCTATCAGCAATTTTTTATCTCCATTATTTGTATGAGTTTCTGACTCCCCGCTTCCGGCTTCGCTTCCGGACTGGATTTTTAAATTCTCGATATCTTGGAAAATATCCTCCAGATCCAATTTTGTTTTCTAGATTCGTAATCTACATGAATGAAACTATATAATTTCATGCCAAACTCAAAATAATTGGGATCAAAAAAATTTAATTTTTTTTATCATGGCTCACTCTTCGCTTTGAGTTCAGGATTTTGCCTATTCTGAGATTTTACTCCATAGAATCTGTAATTCTGAACCAATCGCTTTGAAATTTAGAACATTCATAGTATATAGTATGCCTAACCGATCTAAGCTATCAGCAATTTTTTATCTCCATTATTTGTATGAGTTTTTGACTCCCCGCTTCCGGACTGGATTCTTAAATTCTCGATATCTTGGAAAATATCCTCCAGATCCAATCTTGTTTTCTAGATTCGTAATCAACATGGATGAAACTATATAATTTCATGCCAAACTCAGAATAATTGGGATCAAAAAAATTTAATTTTTTTTATCATGGCTCACTCTTCGCTTTGAGTTCAGGATTTTGCCTATTCTGAGATTTTACTCCATAGAATCTGTAATTCTGAACCAATCGCTTTGAAATTTAAAACATTTATAGTATATAGTATGCCTAACCGATCTAAGCTATCAGCAATTTTTTATCTATATTATTTGTATAAGTATTTGACTCCCCGCTTCCGGCTCTGCTTCCGGACTGGATTTTTAAATTCTCGATATCTTGGAAAATATCCTCCAGATCCAATTTTGTTTTCTAGATTCGTGATCTACATGAATGAAACTATATAATTTCATGCCAAACTCAAAATAATTGGGATCAAAAAAATTTAATTTTTTTTATCATGGCTCACTCTTCGCTTTGAGTTCAGGATTTTGCCTATTCTGAGATTTTACTCCATAGAATCTGTAATTCTGAAGAATCGCTTTGAAATTTGGAACATTTATAGTATATAGTATGTCTAACCGATCTAAGCTATCAGCAATTTTTTATCTCCATTATTTGTATGAGTTTTTGACTCCCCGCTTCCGGCTCCGCTTCCGGACTGGATTTTTAAATTCTCGATATCTTGGAAAATATCCTCCAGATCCAATTTTGTTTTCTAGATTCGTAATCTACATGGATGAAACTATATAATCTCATGCCAAACTTGAAATAATTGGGATCAAAAAAATTTAATTTTCTTTATCATGGCTCACTCTTCGCTTTGAGTTCAGGATTTTGCCTATTCTGAGATTTTACTCCATAGAATCTGTAATTCTGAACCAATCGCTTTGAAATTTGGAACATTTATAGTATATAGTATGCCTAACCGATCTAAGCTATCAGCAATTTTTTATCTCCATTATTTGTATGAGTTTTCGACTCCCCGCCTCCGGCTCCGCTTCCGGACTGGATTTTTAAATTCTCGATATCTTGGAAAATATCCTCCAGATCCAAATTTGTTTTCTAGATTCGTAATCTACATGAATGAAACTATATGATTTCATGCCAAACTCAGAATAATTGGGATCAAAAAAATTTAATTTTTTTTATCATGGCTCACTCTTCGCTTTGAGTTCAGGATTTTGCCTATTCTGAGATTTTACTCCATAGAATCTGTAATTCTGAATCAATCGCTTTGAAATTTGGAACATTTATAGTATATAGTATGCCTAACCGATCTAAGCTATCAGCAATATTCTATCTTCATTATTTGTATGAATTTTTGACTCCCCGCTTCCGGCTCCGCTTCCGGACTGGATTTTTAAATTCTCGATATCTTGGAAAATATCCTCCAGATCCAAATTTGTTCTCTAGATTCGTAATCTACATGAATGAAACTATATAATTCCATGCCAAACTCAAAATAATTGGGATCAAAAAAAATTTTTTTTTTATCATGGGTCACTCTTCGCTTTGAGTTCAGGATTTTGCCTATTCTGAGATTTTACTCCATAGAATCTGTAATTCTGAACCAATCGCTTTGAAATTTGGAACATTCATAGTATATAGTATGTCTAACCGATCTAAGCTATCAGCAATTTTCTATCTCCATTATTTGTATGAGTTTTTGACTCCCCGCTTCCGGCTCCGCTTCCGGACTGGATTTTTAAATTCTCGATATCTTGGAAAATATCCTCTAGATCCAATTTTGTTTTCTAGATTCGAGATCTACATGAATGAAACTATATAATTTCATGCCAAACTCAAAATAATTGGGATCAAAAAAATTTAATTTTTTTTATCATGGCTCACTCTTCGCTTTGAGTTCAGGATTTTGCCTATTCTGAGATTCTACTTCATAGAATCTGTAATTCTGAACCAATCGCTTTGAAATTTGGATCATTTATAGTATATAGTATGCCTAACCGATCTAAGCTATCAGCAATTTTTTATCTCCATTATTTGTATGAGTTTTTGACTTCCCGCTTCCGGTTCCGCTTCCGGACTGGATTTTTAAATTCTCGATATCTTGGAAAATATCCTCCAGATCCAATTTTGTTTTCTAGATTCGTAATCTACATGAATGAAACTATATAATTTCATGCCAAACTCAAAATAATTGGGATCAAAAGAATTTAATTTTTTTTATCATGGCTCACTCTTCGCTTTGAGTTCAGGATTTTGCCTATTCTGAGATTTTACTCCATAGAATCTGTAATTCTGAAGAATCGCTTTGAAATTTGGAATATTTATAGTATATAGTATGCCCAACCGATCTAAGCTATCAGCAATTTTTTATCTCCATTATTTGTATGAGTTTATGACTCCCCGCTTCCGGCTCCGCTTCCGGACTGGATTTTTAAATTCTCGATATCTTGGAAAATATCCTCCAGATCCAATTTTGTTTTCTAGATTCGTAATCTACATGAATGAAACTATATAATTTCATGCCAAACTCAAAATAATTGGGATCAAAAAAATTTAATTTTTCTTATCATGGCTCACTCTTCGCTTTGAATTCAGGATTTTGCCTATTCTGAGATTTTACTCCATAGAATCTGTAATTCTGAGCCAATCGCTTTGAAATTTGGAACATTTATAGTATATTGTATGTCTAACCGATCTAAGCTATCAGCAATTTTTTATCTCCATTATTTGTATGAGTTTTTGACTCCCCGCTTCCGGCTCCGCTTCCGGACTGGATTTTTAAATTCTCGATATCTTGGAAAATATTCTCCAGATCCAATTTTGTTTTCTAGATTCGTAATCTACATGAATGAAACTATATAATTTCATGCCAAACTCAAAATAATTGGGATCAAAAGAATTTATTTTTTTTTATCATGGCTCACTCTTCGCTTTGAGCTCAGGATTTTGCCTATTCTGAGATTTTACTCCATAGAATCTGTAATCCTGAACCAATCGCTTTGAAATTTGGAACATTTATAGTATATAGTTTGCCTAACCGATCTAAGCTATCAGCAATTTTTTATGTCCATTATTTGTATGTGTTTTTGACTCCCCGCTTCCGGCTCCGCTTCCGGACTGGATTTTTAAATTCTCGATATCTTGGAAAATATCCTCCAGATCCAATTTTGTTTTCTAGATTCGTAATCTACATGAATAAAACTATATATATTCATGCCAAACTCAAAATAATTGGGATTAAAAAAATTTAATTTTTTTTATCATGGCTCACACTTCGCTTTGAGTTCAGGATTTTGCCTATTCTGAGATTTTACTCCATAGAATCTGTAATTCTGAACCAATCGCTTTGAAATTTGGAACATTCATAGTATATAGTATGCCTAACCGATCTAAGCTATCAGCAATTTTTTATCTCCATTATTTGTATGAGTTTTTGACTCCCCGCTTCCGGCTCCGCTTCCGGACTGGATTTTTAAATTTTCGATATCTTGGAAAATATCCTCTAGATCCAATTTTGTTTACTAGATTCGTAATCTACATGAATGAAACTATATAATTTCATGCCAAACTCAAAATAATTGAGATCAAAAAAATTTAATTTCTTTTATCATGGCTCACTCTTCGCTTTGAGTTCAGGATTTTGCCTATTCTGAGATTTTACTCCATAGAATCTGTAATTCTGAACCAATCGCCTTGAAATTTGGAACATTTATAGTATATAGTATGCCTAACCGATCTAAGCTATCAGCAATTTTTTATCTCCATTATTTGTATGAGTTTTTGACTCCCCGCTTCCGGCTCCGCTTCCGGACTGGATTTTTAAATTCTCGATATCTTGGAAAATATCCTCCAGATCAAATTTTATTTTCTAGATTCGTAATCTACATGAATGAAACTTTATAATCTCATAACAAACTCAAAATAATTGGGATCAAAAAAATTTAATTTTTTTTATCATGGCGCACTCTTCGCTTTGAGTTCAGGATTTTGCCTATTCTGAGATTTTACTCCATAGAATCTGTAATTCTGAACCAATCGCTTTGAAATTTGGAACATTCATAGTATATAGTATGTCTAACCGATCAAAGCTATCAGCAAATTTTTATCTCCATTATTTGTATGAGTTTTTGACTCCCCGCTTCTGGCTCCGCTTCCGGACTGGATTTTTAAATTCTCGATATCTTGGAAAATATCCTCCAGATCAAATTTTATTTTCTAGATTCGTAATCTACATGAATGGAACTATATAATCTCATAACAAACTCAAAATAATTGGGATCAAAAAAATTTAATTTTTTTTATCATGGCGCACTCTTCGCTTTGAGTTCAGGATTTTGCCTATTCTGAGATTTTACTCCATAGAATCTGTAATTCTGAACCAATCGCTTTGAAATTTGGAACATTCATAGTATATAGTATGCCTAACCGATCAAAGCTATCAGCAAATTTTTATCTCCATTATTTGTATGAGTTTTTGACTCCCCGCTTCCGGCTCCGCTTCCGGACTGGATTTTTAAATTCTCGATATCTTGGAAAATATCCTCTAGATCCAATTTTGTTTTCTAGATTTGTAATCTACATGAATGAAACTATATAATTCCATGCCAAACTCAAAATAATTGGGATCAAAAAAATTTAATTTTTTTTATCATGGCTCACTCTTCGCTTTGAGTTCAGGATTTTGCCTATTCTGAGATTTTACTCCATAGAATCTGTAATTCTGAACCAATCGCTTTGAAATTTGGAACATTTATAGATTTATAGTATATAGTATGCCTAACCGATCTAAGCTATCAGCAAATTTTCATCTCCATTATTTGTATGAGTTTTTGACTCCCCGCTTCCGGCTCCGCTTCCGGACTGGATTTTTAAATTTTCGATATCTTGGAAAATATCCTCCAGATCCAATTTTGTTTTCTAGATTCGTAATCTACATGAATGAAACTATATAATCTCATGCCAAACTCAAAATATTTGGGATCAAAAAAATTTAATTTTTTTTATCATGGCTCACTCTTCGCTTTGAGTTCAGGATTTTGCCTATTCTGAGATTTTACTCCATAGAATCTGTAATTCTGAACCAATCGCTTTGAAATTTGGAACATTTATAGATTTATAGTATATAGTATGCCTAACCGATCTAAGCTATCAGCAATTTTTTATCTCCATTATTTGTATGAGTTTTTGACTTCCCGCTTCCGGCTCCGCTTCCGGACTGGATTTTTAAATTCTCGATATCTTGGAAAATATCCTCCAGATCCAAATTTGTTTTCTGGATTCGTAGTCTACATGAATGAAACTATATAATTTCATGCCAAACTCAAAATAATTGAGATCAAAAAAATTTAATTTTTTTTATCATGGCGCACTCTTCGCTTTGAGTTCAGGATTTTGCCTATTCTGAGATTTTACTCCATAGAATCTGTAATTCTGAACCAATCGCTTCAAAATTTGAAACATTCATAGTATATAGTATGCCTAACCGATCAAAGCTATCAGCAAATTTTTATCTCCATTATTTGTATGAGTTTTTGACTCCCCGCTTCTGGCTCCGCTTCCGGACTGGATTTTTAAATTCTCGATATCTTGGAAAATATCCTCTAGATCCAATTTTGTTTTCTAGATTTGTAATCTACATGAATGAATCTATATAATCCCATGCCAAACTCAAAATAATTGGGATCAAAAAAATTTAATTTTTTTTATCATGGCTCACTCTTCGCTTTGAGTTCAGGATTTTGCCTATTCTGAGATTTTACTCCATAGAATCTGTAATTCTGAACCAATCGCTTTGAAATTTGGAACATTTATAGATTTATAGTATATAGTATGCCTAACCGATCTAAGCTATCAGCAAATTCTCATCTCCATTATTTGTATGAGTTTTTGACTCCCCGCTTCCGGCTCCGCTTCCGGACTGGATTTTTAAATTCTCGATATCTTGGAAAATATCCTCCAGATCCAATTTTATTTTCTAGATTCGTAATCTACATGAATGAAACTATATAATCTCATAACAAACTCAGAATAATTGGGATCAAAAAAATTTAATTTTTTTTATCATGGCTCACTCTTCGCTTTGAGTTCAGGATTTTGCCTATTCTGAGATTTTACTCCATAGAATCTGTAATTCTGAACCTATCGCTTTGAAATTTGGAACATTTATAGTATATAGTATGCCTAACCGATCTAAGCTATCAGCAAATTTTTATCTCCATTATTTGTATGAGTTTTTGACTCGCCGCTTCCGGACTGGATTTTTAAATTCTCGATATCTTGGAAAATATCCTCCAGATCCAATTTTGTTTTCTAGATTCGTAATCTACATGAATGAAACTATATAATCTCATGCCAGACTCAGAATAATTGGGATCAAAAAAATTTATTTTTTTTTATCATGGCTCACTCTTCGCTTTGAGTTCAGGATTTTGCCTATTCTGAGATTTTACTCCATAGAATCTGTAATTCTGAACCAATCGCTTTGAAATTTGGAACATTTATAGTATATAGTATGTCTAACCGATCCAAGCTATCAGCAATTTTTTATCTCCATTATTTGTATGAGTTTTTGACTCCCCGCTTCCGGCTCCGCTTCCGGACTGGATTTTTAAATTCTCGATATCTTGGAAAATATCCTCCAGATCCAATTTTGTTCTCTAGATTCGTAATCTACATGAATGAAACTATATAATTTCATGCCAAACTCAAAATAATTGGGATCAAAAATATTTTTTTTTTTTTATCATGGCTCACTCTTCGCTTTGAGTTCAGGATTTTGCCTCTTCTGAGATTTTACTCCATAGAATCTGTAATTCTTAACCAATCGCTTTGAAATTTGGAACATTTATAGTATATAGTATGCCTAACCGATCTAAGCTATCAGCAATTTTTTATCTCCATTATTTGTATGAGTTTTTGACTCCCCGCTTCCGGCTCCGCTTCCGGACTGGATTTTTAAATTCTCGATATCTTGGAAAATATCCTCCAGATCCAATTTTGTTTTCCAGATTCGTAATCTACATGAATGAAAATATATAATTTCATGCCAAACTCAAAATAATTGGGATCAAAAAAATTTAATTTTTTTTATCATGGCTCACTCTGCGCTTTGAGTTCAGGATTTTGCCTATTCTGAGATTTTACTCCATAGAATCTGTAATTCTGAACCAATCGCTTTGAAATTTGGAACATTCATAGTATATAGTATGCCTAACCGATCTGAGCTATCAGCAATTCTTTATCTCCATTATTTGTATGAGTTTTTGACTTCCCGCTTCCGGCTCCGCTTCCGGACTGGATTTTTAAATTCTCGATATCTTGGAAAATATCCTCCAGATCCAATTTTGTTTTCTAGATTCGTAATCTACATGAATGAAACTATATAATTTCATGCCAAACTCAAAATAATTGAGATCAAAAAAATTTAATTTTTTTTATCATGGCTCACTCTTTGCTTTGACTTCAGGATTTTGCCTATTCTGAGACTTTACTCCATAGAATCTGTAATTCTGAACCAATCGCTTTGAAATTTCGAACATTTAAGTATATAGTATGTCTAACCGATCTAAGCTATCAGCAATTTTTTATCTCCATTATTTGTATGAGTTTTTGACTCCCCGCTTCCGGGTTCGCTTCCGGACTGGATTTTTAAATTCTCGATATCTTGGAAAATATCCTCCAGATCCAATTTTGTTTACTGGATTCGTAATCTACATGAATGAAACTATATAATTTCATGCCAAACTCAAAATAATTGGGATCAAAAAAATTTAATTTTTTTTATCATGGCTCACTCTTCGCTTTGAGTTCATGATTTTGCCTATTCTGAAATTTTTCTCTATAGAATCTGTAATTCTGAATCAATCGCTTTGAAATTTGGAATATTCATAGTATATAGTATGCCTAACCGATTCAAGCTATCAGCAATTTTTTATCTCCATTATTTGTATGAGTTTTTGACTCCCCGCTTCCGGCTCCGCTTCCGGACTGGATTTTTAAATTTTCGATATCTTGGAAAATATCTTCCAGATCCAATTTTGTTTTCTAGATTCGTAATCTACATGAATGAAACTATATAAAATTATGCCAAATTTGAAATAATTGGGATCAAAAAAATTTAATTTTTTCTATCATGGCTCACTCTTCGCTTTGAGTTCAGGATTTTGCCTATTCTGAGATTTTACTCCATAGAATCTGTAATTCTGAACCAATCGCTTTGAAATTTGTAACATCTATAGTATATAGTATGCCTAACCGATCTAAGCTATCAGCAATTTTTTATCTCCATTATTTGTATGAGTTTTTGACTCCCCGCTTCCGGCTCCGCTTCCGGACTGGATTTTTAAATTTTCGATATCTTGGAAAATATCCTCCAGATCCAATTTTGTTTTCTAGATTCGTAATCTACATGAATGAGACTATATAATCTCATGCCAAACTCAAAATATTTGGGATCGAAAAAATTTATTTTTTTTTATCATGGCTCACTCTTCGCTTTGAGTTCAGGATTTTGCCTATTCTGAGATTTTACTCCATAGAATCTGTAATTCTGAACCAATCGCTTTGAAATTTGCAACATTTATAGTATATAGTATGATCAACCGATCTAAGCTATCAGCAATTTTTTATCTTCATTATTTGTATGAGTTTTTGACTCCCCGCTTCCGGCTCCGCTTCCGGACTGGATTTTTAAATTCTCGATATCTTGGAAAATATCCTCCAGATCCAATTTTGTTTTCTAGATTCGTAATCTACATGAATGAAAATATATAATTTCATGCCAAACTCAAAATAATTGGGATCAAAAAAATTTAATTTTTTTTATCATCGCTCACTCTTCGCTTTGAGTTCAGGATTTTGCCTATTCTGAGATTTTACTCCATAGAATCTGTAATTCTGAACCAATCGCTTTGAAATATGGAACATTCATAGTATATAGTATGCCTAACCGATCTAAGCTATCAGCAATTTTTTATCTCAATTATTTGTATGAGTTTTTGACTCCCCGCTTCCGGCTCCGCTTCCGGACTGGATTTTTAAATTTTCGATATCTTGGAAAATATCCTCCAGATCCAATTTTGTTTTCTAGATTCGTAATCTACATGAATAAAACTATATATTCTCATGCCAAACTCAAAATAATTGGGATCAAAAAAATTTATTTTTTTTTATCATGGCTCACTCTTCGCTTTGAGTTCAGGATTTTGCCTATTCTGAGATTTTACTCCATAGAATCTGTAATTCTGAACCAATCGCTTTGAAATTTGAAACAATTATAGTATATAGTATGCCTAACCGATCTAAGCTATCAGCAATTTTTTATCTCCATTATTTGTATGAGTTTTTGACTCGCCGCTTCCGGCTCCGCTTCCGGACTGGATTTTTAAATTCTCGATATCTTGGAAAATATCCTCCAGATCCAATTTTGTTTTATAGATTCGTAATCTACATGAATGAAACTATATAATTTCATGCCAAACTCAAAATAATTGGGATCAAAAAAATTTGATTTTTTCTATCATGGCTCACTCTTCGCTTTGTGTTCAGGATTTTGCCTATTCCGAGATTTTACTCCATAGAATCTGTAATTCTGAACCAATCGCTTTGAAATATGAAACATTCATAGTATATAGTATGCCTAACCGATCTAAGCTATCAGCAATTTTTTATCTCCATTATTTGTATGAGTTTTTGACTCCCCGCTTCCGGCTCCGCTTCCGGACTGGATTTTTAAATTTTCGATATCTTGGAAAATATCCTCCAGATCCTATTTTGTTTTCTCGATTCGAAATCTACATGAATGGAACTATATAATCTCATGCCAAACTTAAAATAATTGGGATCAAAAAAATTTAATTTTCTTTATCATGGCTCACTCTTCGCTTTGAGTTCAGGATTTTGCCTATTCTGAGATTTTACTCCATAGAATCTGTAATTCTGAACCAATCGCTTTGAAATTTGGAACATTTATAGTATAAAGTATGCCTAACCGATGTAAGCTATCAGCAATTCTTTATCTCCATTATTTGTATGAGTTTTTGACTCCCCGCTTCCGGCTCCGCTTCCGGACTGGATTTTTAAATTCTCGATATCTTGGAAAATATTCTCCAGATCCAATTTTGTTTTCTAGATTCGTAATCTACATGAATGAAACTATATAATTTCATGCCAAACTCAAAATAATTGGGATCAAAAAAATTTAATTTTTTCTATCATGGCTCACTCTTCGCTTTGAGTTCAGGATTTTGCCTATTCTGAGATTTTACTCCATAGAATCTGTAATTCTGAACCAATCGCTTTGAAATATGAAACATTCATAGTATATAGTATGCCTAACCGATCTAAGCTATCAGCAATTTTTTATCTCCATTATTTGTATGAGTTTTTGACTCCCCGCTTCCGGCTCCGCTTCCGGCTCCGCTTCCGGACTGGATTTTTAAATTTTCGATATCTTGGAAAATATCCTCCAGATCCAATTTTGTTTTCTAGATTCGTAATCTACATGAATGAGACTATATAATCTCATGCCAAACTCAAAATAATTGGGATCAAAAAAATTTAATTTTTTTTATCATGGCTCACTCTTCGCTTTGAGTTCAGGATTTTGCCTATTCTGAGATTTTACTCCATAGAATCTGTAATTCTGAACCAATCGCTTTGAAATTTGGAACATTCATAGTATATAGTATGCCTAACCGATCTAAGCTATCAGCAATTTTTTATCTCCATTATTTGTATGAGTTTTTGACTCCCCGCTTCCGGCTCCGCTTCCGGACTGGATTTTTAAATTTCCGATATCTTGGAAAATATCCTCCAGATCCAATTTTGTTTTATAGATTCGTAATCTACATGAATGAAACTATATAATCTCATGCCAAACTCAAAATATTTGGGATCAAAAAAATTTATTTTTTTTTATCATGGCTCACTCTTCGCTTTGAGTTCAGGATTTTGCCTATTCTGAGATTTTACTCCATAGAATCTGTAATTCTGAACCAATCGCTTTGAAATTTGGAACATTTATAGTATATAGTATGCCTAACCGATCTAAGCTATCAGCAATTTTTTATCTCCATTATTTGTATGAGTTTTTGACTCCCCGCTTCCGGCTCCGCTTCCGGCTCCGCTTCCGGACTGGATTTTTAAATTCTCGATATCTTGGAAAATATCCTCCAGATCCAATTTTGTTTTCTAGATTCGTAATCTACATGAATGAAACTATATAATTTCATGCCAAACTCAAAATAATTGGGATCAAAAAAATTTAATTTTTTTTATCATGGCTCACTCTTCGCTTTGAGTTCAGGATTTTGCCTATTCTGAGATTTTACTCCATAGAATCTGTAATTCTGAACCAATCGCTTTGAAATTTCGAACATTCATAGTATATAGTATGTCTAACCGATCTAAGCTATCAGCAATTCTTTATCTCAATTATTTGTATGAGTTTTTGACTCCCCGCTTCCAGCTCCGCTTCCGGACTGGATTTTTAAATTTTCGATATGTTGGAAAACATCCTCCAGATCCAATTTTGTTTTCTAGATTCGTAATCTACATGAATGAGACTATATAATCTTATGCCAAACTCAAAATAATTGGGATCAAAAAAATTTAATTTTTTTTATCATGGCTCACTCTTCGCTTTGAGTTCAGGATTTTGCCTATTCTGAGATTTTACTCCATAGAATCTGTAATTCTGAACCAATCGCTTTGAAATTTAAAACATTCATAGTATATAGTATGCCTAACCGATCTAAGCTATCAGCAATTTTTTATCTCCATTATTTGTATGAGTTTTTGACTCCCCGCTTCCGGCTCCGCTTCCGGACTGGATTTTTAAATTTCCGATATCTTGGAAAATATCCTCCAGATCCAATTTTGTTTTATAGATTCGTAATCTACATGAATGAAACTATATAATCTCATGCCAAACTCAAAATATTTGGGAACAAAAAAATTTATTTTTTTTTATCATGGCTCACTCTTCGCTTTGAGTTCAGGATTTTGCCTATTCTGAGATTTTACTCCATAGAATCTGTAATTCTGAACCTATCGCTTTGAAATTTGGAAAATTTATAGTATATAGTATGCCTAACCGATCTAAGCTATCAGCAAATTTTTATCTCTATTATTTGTATGAGTTTTTGACTCCCCGCTTCGGGCTCCGCTTCCGGACTGGATTTTTAAATTCTCGATATCTTGGAAAATATCCTCCAGATCCAATTTTGTTTTCTAGATTCGTAATCTACATGAATGAAACTATATAATTTCATGCCAAACTCAAAATAATTGGGATCAAAAAAATTTAATTTTTTTTTATCATGGCTCACTCTACGCTTTGATCTCAGGATTTTGCCTATTCTGAGATTTTACTCCATAGAATCTGTAATTCTGAACCTATCGCTTTGAAATTTGGAACATTCTTAGTATATAGTATGCCTAACCGATCTAAGCTATCAGCAAATTTGCATCTCCATTATTTGTATGAGTTTTTGACTCCCCGCTTCCGGCTCCGCTTCCGGACTGGATTTTTAAATTCTCGATATCTTGGAAAATATCCCCCAGATCCAATTTTGTTTTCTAGATTCGTAATCTACATGAATGAAACTATATAATTTCATGCCAAACTCAAAATATTTGGGATCAAAAAAATTTAATTTTTCTTATCATGGCTCATTCTTCTCTTTGAGTTCAGGATGTTGCCTATTCTGAGATTTTACTCCATAGAATCTGTAATTCTGAACCAATCGCTTTGAAATTTGGAACATTTATAGTATATAGTATGCCTAACCGATCTAAGCTATCAGCAATTTTTTATCTCCATTATTTGTATGAGTTTTTGACTCCCCGCTTCCGGCTCCGCTTCCGGACTGGATTTTTAAATTTTCGATATCTTGGAAAATATCCTCCAGATCCAATTTTGTTTCCTAGATTCGTAATCTACATGAATGAAACTATATAATTTCATGCCAAACTCAAAATAATTGGGATCAAAAAAATTTAATTTTTTTTATCATGGCTCACTCTTCGCTTTGAGTTCAGGATTTTGCCTATTCTGAGATTTTACTCCATAGAATCTGTAATTCTGAACCAATCGCTTTGAAATTTGGAACATTTATAGTATATAGTATGATCAACCGATCTAAGCTATCAGCAATTCTTTATCTTCATTATTTGTATGAGTTTTTGACTCCCCGCTTCAGGCTCCGCTTCCGGACTGGATTTTTAAATTTTCGATATCTTGGAAAATATCCTTCAGATCCAATTTTGTTTTCTAGATTCGTAATCTACATGAGTGAAACTATATAATTTCATGCCAAACTCAAAATAAATGGGATCAAAAAAATTTAATTTTTTTTATCATGGCTCACTCTTCGCTTTGAGTTCAGGATTTTGCCTATTCTGAGATTTTACTCCATAGAATCTGTAATTCTGGACCAATCGCTTTGAAATTTGAAACATTTATAGTATATAGTATGCCTAACCGATCTAAGCTATTAGCAATTTCTTATCTCCATTATTTGTATGAGTTTTTGACTCCCCGCTTCCGGCTCCGCTTCCGGACTGGATTTTTAAATTCTCGATATCTTAGAAAATATCCTCCAGATCCAATTTTGTTTTCTAGATTCGTAATCTACATGAATGAAACTATATAATTTCATGCCAAACTCGAAATAATTGGGATCAAAAAAATTTAATTTTTTTTATCATGGCTCACTCTTCGCTTTGAGTTCAGGATTTTGCCTATTCTGAGATTTTACTCCATAGAATCTGTAATTCTGAACCAATCGCTTTGAAATATAGAACATTCATAGTATATAGTATGTCTAACCGATCTAAGCTATCAGAAATTCTTTATCTCAATTATTTGTATGAGTTTTTGACTCCCCGCTTCCGGCTCCGCTTCCGGACTGGATTTTTAAATTTTCGATATCTTGGAAAATATCCTCCAGATCCAATTTTGTTCTCTAGATTCGTGATCTACATGAATGAAACTATATAATCTCTTGCCAAACTCAAAATAATTGGGATCAAAATAATTTAATTTTTTTTATCATGGCTCACTCTTCGCTTTGAGTTCAGGATTTTGCCTATTCTGAGATTTTACTCCATAGAATCTGTAATTCTGAACCAATCGCTTTGAAATTTGGAACTTTTATAGTATATAGTATGCCTAACCGATCTAAGCTATCAGCAATTTTTTATCTCCATTATTTGTATGAGTTTCCGACTCCCTGCTTCCGGCTCCGCTTCCGGACTGGATTTTTAAATTCTCGATATCTTGGAAAATATCCTCCAGATCCAATTTTGTTTTCTAGATTCGTAATCTACATGAATAAAACTATATATTCTCATGCCAAACCCAGAATAATTGGGATCAACAAAATTTAATTTTTTTTTATCATGGCTCACTCTTCGCTTTGAGTTCAGGATTTTGCCTATTCTGAGATTTTACTCCATAGAATCTGTAATTCTGAACCAATCGCTTTGAAATATGGAACCTTCATAGTATATAGTATGCCTTACCGATCTAAGCTATCAGCAATTTTTTATCTCCATTATTTGTATGAGTTTTTGACTCCCCGCTTCCGGCTCCGCTTCCGGACTGGATTTTTAAATTTTCGATATCTTGGAAAATATCCTCCAGATCCAATTTTGTTTCCTAGATTCGTAATCTACATGAATGAAACTATATAATCTCATGCCAAACTCAAAATAATTGGGATCAAAAAAATTTAATTTTTTTTATCATGGCTCACTCTTCGCTTTGAGTTCAGGATTTTGCCTATTCTGAGATTTTACTCCATAGAATCTGTAATTCTGAACCAATCGCTTTGAAATTTGGAACATTTATAGTATATAGTATGCCTAACCGATCTAAGCTATCAGCAATTTTTTATCTCCATTATTTGTATGAGTTTTTGATTCCCCGCTTCCGGCTCCGCTTCCGGACTGGATTTTTAAATTCTCGATATCTTGGAAAATATCCTCCAGATCCAATTTTGTTTTCTAGATTCGTAATCTACATGAATGAGACTATATAATCTCATGCCAAACTCAAAATATTTGGGATCAAAAAAATTTAATTTTTTTTATCATGGCTCACTCTTCGCTTTGAGTTCAGGATTTTGCCTATTCTGAGATTTTACTCCATAGAATCTGTAATTCTGAACCAATCGCTTTGAAATATGGAACATTCATAGTATATAGTATGCCTAACCGATCTAAGCTATCAGCAATTTTTTATCTCCATTATTTGTATGAGTTTTCGACTCCCCGCTTCCGGCTCCGCTTCCGGACTGGATTTTTAAATTTTCGATATCTTGGAAAATATCCTCCAGATCCAATTTTGTTTTCTAGCTTCGTAATCTACATGAATGAGACTATATAATTTCATGCCAAACTCAAAATAATTGGGATCAAAAAAATTTAATTTTTTTTATCATGGCTCACTCTTCGCTTTGAGTTCAGGATTTTGCCTATTCTGAGATTTTACTCCATAGAATCTGTAATTCTGAACCAATCGCTTTGAAATTTGGAACATTTATAGTATATAGTATGCCTAACCGATCTAAGCTATCAGCAATTTTTTATCTGCAATATTTGTATGAGTTTTTGACTCCCCGCTTCCGGCTCCGCTTCCGGACTGGATTTTTAAATTCTCGATATCTTGGAAAATATCCTCCAGATCCAATTTTGTTTCCTAGATTCGTAATCTACATGAATGAAACTATATAATTCCATGCCAAACTCAAAATAATTGGGATCAAAAAGATTTAATATTTTTTATCATGGCTCACTCTTTGCTTTGAGTTCAGGATTTTGCCTATTCTGAGATTTTACTCCATAGAATCTGTAATTCTGAACCAATCGCTTTGAAATTTGAAACATTCATAGTATATAGTATGCCTAACCGATCTAAGCTATCAGCAATTTTTTATCTGCATTATTTGTATGAGTTTTTGACTTCCCGCTTCCGGCTCCGCTTCCGGACTGGATTTTTAAATTCTCGATATCTTGGAAAATATTCTCCAGATCCAATTTTGTTTTCTAGATTCGTAATCTACATGAATGAAACTATATAATCTCATGCCAAACTCTAAATAATTTGGATCAAAAAAATTTTTTTTTTTTTATCATGGCTCACTCTTCGCTTTGAGTTCAGGATTTTGCCTATTCTGAGATTTTACTCCATAGAATCTGTAATTCTGAACCAATCGCTTTGAAATTTGGAACATTCATAGTATATAGTATGCCTAACCGATCTAAGCTATCAGCAATTTTTTATCTCCATTATTTGTATGAGTTTTTGACTCCCCGCTTCCGGCTCCGCTTCCGGACTGGATTTTTAAATTCTCGATATCTTGGAAAATATCCTCCAGATCCAATTTTGTTTTCTAGATTCGTAATCTACATGAATGAGACTATATAATTTCATGCCAAACTCAAAATAATTGGGATCAAAAAAATTTAATTTTTTTTATCATGGCTCACTCTTCGCTTTGAGTTCAGGATTTTGCCTATTCTGAGATTTTACTCCATAGAATCTGTAATTCTGAACCAATCGCTTTGAAATTTGGAACATTTATAGTATATAGTATGCCTAACCGATCTAAGCTATCAGCAATTTTTTATCTCCATTATTTGTATGAGTTTTTGACTCCCCGCTTCCGGCTCCGCTTCCGGACTGGATTTTTAAATTTTCGATATCTTGGAAAATATCCTCCAGATCCAATTTTGTTTTCTAGATTCGTAATCTACATGAATGAAACTATATAATCTCATGCCAAACTCAAAATAATTGGGATCAAAAAAATTTAATTTTTTTTATCATGGCTCACTTTTCGCTTTGAGTTCAGGAGTTTGCCTATTCTGAGATTTTACTCCATAGAATCTGTAATTCTGAACCAATCGCTTTGAAATTTGGAACATTTATAGTATATAGTATGCCTAACCGATCTAAGCTATCAGCAATTCTTTATCTCCATTATTTGTATGAGTTTTTGACTCCCCGCTTCCGGCTCCGCTTCCGGACTGGATTTTTAAATTTACGATATCTTGGAAAATATCCTCCAGATCCAATTTTGTTTTCTAGATTCGTAATCTACATGAATGAAACTATATAATTTCATGCCAAACTCAAAATAATTTGGATCAAAAAAATTTAATTTTTTTTATCATGGCTCACTCTTCGCTTTGAGTTCAGGATTTTGCCTATTCTGAGATTTTACTCCATAGAATCTGTAATTCTGAACCAATCGCTTTGAAATTTGGAACATTCATAGTATATAGTATGCCTAACCGATCTAAGCTATCAGCAATTTTTTATCTCCAATATTTGTATGAGTTTTTGACTCCCCGCTTCCGGCTCCGCTTCCGGACTGGATTTTTAAATTTTCGATATCTTGGAAAATATCCTCCAGATCCAATTTTGTTTTCTAGATTCGTAATCTACATGAATGAAACTATATAATCTCGTGCCAAACTCAAAATAATTGGGATCAAAAAAATTTAATTTTTTTTATCATGGCTCACTCTTCGCTTTGAGTTCAGGATTTTGCCTATTCTGAGATTTTACTCCATAGAATCTGTAATTCTGAACCAATCGCTTTGAAATTTGGAACATTCATAGTAAATAGTATGCCTAACCGATCTAAGCTAACAGCAATTTTTTATCTGAATTATTTGTATGAGTTTTTAACTCCCCGCTTCCGGCTCCGCTTCCGGGCTGAATTTTTAAATTATCGATATCTTGGAAAATATCCTCCAGATCCAATTTTGTTTTCTAGATTCGTAATCTACATGAATGAAACTGAATAATTTCATGCCAAACTCAAAATAATTGGGATCAAAAAAATTTAATTTTTTTTATCATGGCTCACTCTTCGCTTTGAGTTCAGGATTTTGCCTATTCTGAGATTTTACTCCATAGAATCTGTAATTCTAAACCAATCGCTTTGAAATTTGGAACATTCATAGTATATAGTATGCCTAACCGATCTAAGCTATCAGCAATTTTTTATCTCCATTATTTGTATGAGTTTTTGACTCCCCGCTTCCGGCTCCGCTTCCGGACTGGATTTTTAAATTTTCGATATCTTGGAAAATATCCTCCAGATCCAATTTTGTTTTCTAGATTCGTAATCTACATGAATGAAACTATATAATCTCATGCCAAACTCAAAATAATTGGGATCAAAAAAATTTAATTTTTTTTATCATGGCTCACTCTTCGCTTTGAGTTCAGGATTTTGCCTATTCTGAGATTTTACTCCATAGAATCTGTAATTCTGTACCAATCGCTTTGAAATTTGGAACATTTATAGTATATAGTATGCCTAACCGATCTAAGCTATCAGCAATTTTTTTTCTCCATTATTTGTATGAATTTTTGACTCCCCGCTTCCGGCTCCGCTTCCGGACTGGATTTTTAAATTTTCGATATCTTGGAAAATATCCTCCAGATCCAATTTTGTTTTCTAGATTCGTAATCTACATGAATGAAACTATATAATCTCATGCCAAACTCCAAATAATTTGGATCAAAAAAATTTAATTTTTTTTATCATGGCTCACTCTTCGCTTTGAGTTCAGGATTTTGCCTAGTCTGAGATTTTACTCCATAGAATCTGTAATTCTGAATTAATCGCTTTGAAATTTGAAACATTTATAGTATATAGTATGCCTAACCGATCTAAGCTTTCAGCAATTTTTTATCTCCATTATTTGTATGAGTTTTTGACTCCCCGCTTCCGGCTCCGCTTCCGGACTGGATTTTTAAATTTTCGATATCTTGGAAAATATCCTCCAGATCCAATTTTGTTTCCTAGATTCGTAATCTACATGAATAAAACTATATAATCTCATGCCAAACTCAAAATAATTGGTATCAAAAAAATTTAATTTTCTTTATCATGGCTCACTCTTCGCTTTGAGTTCAGGATTTTGCCTATTCTGAGATTTTACTCCATAGAATCTGTAATTCTGAACCAATCGCTTTGAAATTTGGAACATTTATAGTATATAGTATGCCTAACCGATCTAAGCTATCAGCAATTTTTTATCTCCATTATTTGTATGAGTTTTTGACTCCCCGCTTCCGGCTCCGCTTCCGGACTGGATTTTTAAATTTTCGATATCTTGGAAAATATCCTATAGATCCAATTTTGTTTTCTAGATTCGTAATCTACATGAATGAAACTATATAATCTCATGCCAAACTCAAAATAATTGGGATCAAAAAAATTTAATTTTTTCTATCATGGCTCACTTCTCGCTTTGAGTTCAGGATTTTGCCCATTCTGAGATTTTACTCCATAGAATCTGTAATTCTGGACCAATCGCTTTGAAATTTGGAACATTTATAGTATATAGTATGCCTAACCGATCTAACTTATCAGTAATTTTTTATCTAAATTATTTGTATGAGTTTTTGACTCCCCGCTTCCGGCTCCGCTTCCGGCTCCGCTTCCGGACTGGATTTTTAAATTTTCGATATCTTGGAAAATATCCTCCAGATCCAATTTTGTTTTCTAGATTCGTAATCTACATGAATAAAACTATATAATCTCATGCCAAACTCAAAATAATTGGGATCAAAAAAATTTAATTTTTTTTATCATGGCTCACTCTTCGCTCTGAGTTCAGGATTTTGCCTCTTCTGAGATTTTACTCCATAGAATCTGTAATTCTGAACCAATCGCTTTGAAATTTGGAACATTCATAGTATATAGTATGCCTAACCGCTCTAAGCTATCAGCAATTTTTTATCTCCATTTTTTGTATGAGTTTTTGACTCCCCGCTTCCGGCTCCGCTTCCGGACTGGATTCTTAAATTCTCGATATCTTGGAAAATATTCTCCAGATCCAATTTTGTTTTCTAGATTCGTAATCTACATGAATGAAACTATATAATTTCATGCCAAACTCAAAATAATTGGGATCAAAAAAATTTAATATTTTTTATCATGGCTCACTCTTCGCTTTGAGTTCAGGATTTTGCCTATTCTGAGATTTAACTCCATAGAATCTGTAATTCTGAACCAATCGCTTTGAAATTTGGAAAATTTATAGTATATAGTATGCCTAACCGATCTAAGCTATCAGCAATTTTTTATCTCCATTATTTGTATGAGTTTTTGACTCCCCGCTTCCGGCTTCAATTCCGGACTGGATTTTTAAATTTTCGATATCTTGGAAAATATCCTCCAGATCCAATTTTGTTTTCTAGATTCGTAATCTACATGAATGAAACTATATAATCCCATGCCAAACTCAAAATAATTGGGATCAAAAAAATTTAATTTTTTTTATCATGTCTCACTCTTCGCTTTGAGTTCAGGATTTTGCCTATTCTGAGATTTCACTCCATAGAATCTGTAATTCTGAACCAATCGCTTTGAAATTTGAAACATTTATAGTATATAGTATGCCTAACCGATCTAACTTATCAGTAATTTTTTATCTGGATTATTTGTATGAGTTTTTGACTCCCCGCTTCCGGCTCCGCTTCCGGACTGGATTTTCAAATTTTCGATATCTTGGAAAATATCTTCCAGATCCAATTTTGTTTTCTAGATTCGTAATCCACATGAATGAAACTATATAATCTCATGCCAAACTCAAAATAATTGGGATCAAAAAAATTTTTTTTTTTTTATCATGGCTCACTCTTTGCTTTGAGTTCAGGATTTTGCCTATTCTGAGATTTTACTCCATAGAATCTGTAATTCTGAACCAATCGCTTTGAAATTTGGAACATTTATAGTATATAGTATGTCTAATCGATCTAACTTATCAGTAATTTTTTATCTGAATTATTTGTATGAGTTTTTGACTCCCCGCTTCCGGACTGGATTTTCAAATTTTCGATATCTTGGAAAATATCTTCCAGATCCAATTTTGTTTTCTAGATTCGTAATCTACATAAATGAAACTATATAATCTCATGACAAACTCAAAATAATTGGGATCAAAAAAATTTAATATTTTTTATCATGGCTCACTCTTCGCTTTGAGTTCAGGATTTTGCCTATTCTGAGATTTTACTCCATAGAATCTGTAATTCTGAACCAATCGCTTTGAAATTTGGAACATTTATAGTATATAGTATGCCTAACCGATCGATGCTATCAGCAATTTTTTATCTCCATTATTTGTATGAGTTTTTGACTCCCCGATTCCGGCTCCGCTTCCGGACTGGATTTTTGAATTTTCGATATCTTGGAAAATATCCTCCAGATCCAATTTTGTTTTCTAGATTCGTAATCTACATGAATGAAACTATATAATCTCATGCCAAACTCAAAATAATTGGGATCAAAAAAATTTATTTTTTTTTATCATGGCTCACTCTTTGCTTTGAGTTCAGGATTTTGCCTATTCTGAGATTTTACTCCATAGAATCTGTAATTCTGAACCAATCGCTTTGAAATTTGGAACATTTATAGTATATAGTATGCCTAACCGATCTAACCTATCAGCAATTTTTTATCTCCATTATTTGTATGAGTTTTTGACTCCCCGCTTCCGGCTCCGCTTCCGGACTGGATTTTTAAATTTTCGATATCCTGGAAAATATCCTCCAGATCCAATTTTGTTTCCTAGATTCGCATCTCCATGAATTAAACTATATAATCTCATGCCAAACTCAAAATAATTGGGATCAAAAAAATTTAATTTTTTTTATCATGGCTCACTCTTCGCTTTGATTTCAGGATTTTGCCTATTCTGAGATTTTACTTCATAGAATCTGTAATTCTGAACCAATCGCTTCGAAATTTGGGACATTCATAGTATATAGTATGCCTAACCGATCTAACCTATCAGCAATTTTTTATCTAAATTATTTGTATGAGTTTTTGACTCCCCGCTTCCGGCTCCGCTTCCGGACTGGATTATTAAATTTTCGATATCTTGGAAAATATCCTCCAGATCCAATTTTGTTTTCTAGATTCGTAATCTACATGAATGAAACCATATAATTCCATGCCAAACTCAAAATAATTGGGATCAAAAAAATTTAATTTTTTTTATCATGGCTCACTCTTCGCTTTGAGTTCAGGATTTTGCCTATTCTGAGATTTTACTCCATAGAATCTGTAATTCTGAACCAATCGCTTTGAAATTTGAAACATTTATAGTATATAGTATGCCTAACCGATCTAACTTATCAGTAATTTTTTATCTGGATTATTTGTATGAGTTTTTGACTCCCCGCTTCCGGCTCCGCTTCCGGACTGGATTTTCAAATTTTCGATATCTTGGAAAATATCTTCCAGATCCAATTTTGTTTTCTAGATTCGTAATCCACATGAATGAAACTATATAATCTCATGCCAAACTCAAAATAATTGGGATCAAAAAAATTTATTTTTTTTTATCATGGCTCACTCTTTGCTTTGAGTTCAGGATTTTGCCTATTCTGAGATTTTACTCCATAGAATCTGTAATTCTGAACCAATCGCTTTGAAATTTGGAACATTCATAGTATATAGTATGCCTAACCGATCTAACCTATCAGCAATTTTTTATCTCCATTATTTGTATGAGTTTTTGACTCCCCGCTTCCGGCTCCGCTTCCGGACTGGATTTTTAAATTTTCGATATCCTGGAAAATATCCTCCAGATCCAATTTTGTTTCCTAGATTCGCATCTCCATGAATTAAACTATATAATCTCATGCCAAACTCAAAATAATTGGGATCAAAAAAATTTAATTTTTTTTATCATGGCTCACTCTTCGCTTTGATTTCAGGATTTTGCCTATTCTGAGATTTTACTTCATAGAATCTGTAATTCTGAACCAATCGCTTCGAAATTTGGGACATTCATAGTATATAGTATGCCTAACCGATCTAACCTATCAGCAATTTTTTATCTAAATTATTTGTATGAGTTTTTGACTCCCCGCTTCCGGCTCCGCTTCCGGACTGGATTATTAAATTTTCGATATCTTGGAAAATATCCTCCAGATCCAATTTTGTTTTCTAGATTCGTAATCTACATGAATGAAACCATATAATTCCATGCCAAACTCAAAATAATTGGGATCAAAAAAATTTAATTTTTTTTATCATGGCTCACTCTTCGCTTTGAGTTCAGGATTTTGCCTATTCTGAGATTTTACTCCATAGAATCTGTAATTCTGAACCAATCGCTTCGAAATTTGGAACATTTATAGTATATAGTATGCGTAATCTACATGGATGGAACTAAATAATTTCATGCCAAACTCAAAATAATTGGGATCAAAAAAATTTATTTTTTTTTATCATGGCTCACTCTTCGCTTTGAGTTCAGGATTTTGCCTATTCTGAGATTTTACTTCATAGAATCTGTAATTCTGAACCAATCGCTTCGAAATTTGGGACATTCATAGTATATAGTATGCCTAACCGATCTAACCTATCAGCAATTTTTTATCTAAATTATTTGTATGAGTTTTCGACTCCCCGCCTCCGGCTCCGCTTCCGGACTGGATTTTTAAATTCTCGATATCTTGGAAAATATCCTCCAGATCCAATTTTGTTTTCTAGATTCGTAATCTACATGAATGAAACCATATAATTCCATGCCAAACTCAAAATAATTGGGATCAAAAAAATTTAATTTTTTTTATCATGGCTCACTCTTCGCTTTGAGTTCAGGATTCTGCCTATTCTGAGATTTTACTCTATAGAATCTGTAATTCTGAACCAATCACTTTGAAATTTAAAACATTCATAGTATATGGTATGATTAACCGATCTAAGCTATCAGCAATTCTTTATGTCCATTATTTGTATGAGTTTTTGACTCCCCGCTTCCGGCTCCGCTTCCGGACTGGATTTTTAAATTTTCGATATCTTGGAAAATATCCTCCAGATCCAATTTTGTTTTCTAGATTCGTAATCTACATGAATGAAACTATATAATTCCATGCCAAACTCAAAATAATTGGGATCAAAAAAATTTAATTTTTTTTATCATGGCTCACTCTTCGCTTTGAGTTCAGGATTTTGCCTATTCTGAGATTTTACTCCATAGGATCTGTAATTCTGAACCAATTGCTTTGAAATTTGAAACATTTATAGTATATAGTATGCCTAACCGATCTAAGCTATCAGCAATTTTTTATCTCCATTATTTGTATGAGTTTTTGACTCCCCGCTTCCGGCTCCACTTCCGGACTGGATTTTTAAAGTCTCGATATCTTGGAAAATATCCTCCAGATCCAATTTTGTTTTCTAGATTTGTAATCTGCATGAATGAAACTATATAATTTCATGCCAAACTTAAAATAATTGGGAACAGAAAAATTTAATTTTTTTTATCATGGCTCACTCTTCGCTTTGAGTTCAGGATTTTGCCTATTCTGAAATTTTACTCCATAGAATCTGTAATTCTGAACCAATCGCTTTGAAATTTGAAACATTTATAGTATATAGTATGCCTAACCGATCTAAGCTATCAGCAATTTTTTATCTCCATTATTTGTATGAGTTTTTGACTCCGCGCTTCCGGCTCCGCTTCCGGACTGGATTTTTAAATTTTCGATATCTTGGAAAATATCCTCCAGATCCAATTTTGTTTTCTAGATTCGTAATCTACATGAATGAAACTATATAATTTCATGCCAAACTCAAAATAATTGGGATCAAAAAAATTTATTTTTTTTTATCATGGCTCACTCTTCGCTTTGAGTTCAGGATTTTGCCTATTCTGAGATTTTACTCCATAGAATCTGTAATTCTGAACCAATCGCTTTGAAATTTGGACCATTTATAGTATATAGTTTGCCTAACCGATCTAAGCTATCAGCAATTTTTTATCTCCATTATTTGTATGAGTTTTTGACTCCCCGCTTCCGGCTCCGCTTCCTGACTGAATTTTTAAATTTTCGATATCTTGGAAAATATCCTCCAGATCCAATTTTGTTTTCTAGATTCGTAATCTCCATGAATGAAACTATATAATTTCATGCCAAACTCAAAATAATTGGGATCAAAAAAATTTTTTTTTTTTTATCATGGCTCACTCTTTGCTTTGAGTTCAGGATTTTGCCTATTCTGAGATTTTACTCCATAGAATCTGTAATTCTCAACCAATCGCTTTGAAATTTGGAACATTTATAGTATATAGTATGTCTAACCGATCTAAGCTATCAGCAATTTTTTATCTCCATTATTTGTATGAGTTTTTGACTCCCCACTTCCGGCTCCGCTTGCGGACTGGATTTTTAAATTCTCGATATCTTGGAAAATATCCTCCAGATCCAATTTTGTTTTCTAGATTCGTGATCTACATGAATGAAACTAAATAATTTCATGCCAAACTCAAAATAATTGGGATCAAAAAAATTTAATTTTTTTTATCATGGCTCACTCTTTGCTTTGAGTTCAGGATTTTGCCTATTCTGAGATTTTACTCCATAGAATCTGTAATTCTGAACCAATCGCTTTGAAATTTGGAACATTTATAGTATATAGTATGCCTAACCGATCTGAGCTATCAGCAATTTTTTATCTCCATTATTTGTATGAGTTTTTGACTCCGCGCTTCCGGCTCCGCTTCCGGACTGGATTTTTAAATTTTCGATATCTTGGAAAATATCCTCCAGATCCAATTTTGTTTTCTAGATTCGTAATCTACATGAATGAAACTATATAATTTCATGCCAAACTCAAAATAATTGGGATCAAAAAAATTTATTTTTTTTTATTTTGGCTCACTCTTCGCTTTGAGTTCAGGATTTTGCCTATTCTGAGATTTTACTCCATAGAATCTGTAATTCTGAATCAATCGCTTTGAAATTTGGACCATTTATAGTATATAGTTTGCCTAACCGATCTAAGCTATCAGCAATTTTTTATCTCCATTATTTGTATGAGTTTTTGACTCCCCGCTTCCGGCTCCGCTTCCGGACTGGATTTTTAAATTATCGATATCTTGGAAAATATCCTCCAGATCCAATTTTGTTTTCCAGATTCGTAATCTACATGAATGAAACTAAATAATTTCATGCCAAACTCAAAATAATTGGGATCAAAAAAATTTAATTTTTTTTATCATGGCTCACTCTTTGCTTTGAGTTCAGGATTTTGCCTATTCTGAGATTTTACTCCATAGAATCTGTAATTCTGAACCAATCGCTTTGAAATTTGGAACATTCATAGTATATAGTTTGCCTAACCGATCTAAGCTATCAGCAATTTTTCATCTCCATTATTTGTATGAGTTTTTGACTTCCCGCTTCCGGCTCCGCTTCCGGACTGGATTTTTAAATTTTCGATATCTTGGAAAATATCCTCCAGATCCAATTTTGTTTTCTTGATTCGTAATCTACATGAATGAAACTTTATGATCTCATGCCAAACTCAAAATAATTGGGATCAAAAAAATTTAATTTTTTTTTATCATGGCTCACTCTTCGCTTTGAGTTCAGGATTTTGCCTATTCTTAGATTTTACTCCATAGAATCTGTAATTCTGAACCAATTGCTTTGAAATTTAGGAACATTTATAGTATATAGTATGCCCAACCGATCTAACCTATCAGTAATTTTTTATCCAAATTATTTGTATGAGTTTTTGACTCCCCGCTTCCGGCTCCGCTTCCTGACTGAATTTTTAAATTTTCGATATCTTGGAAAATATCCTCCAGATCCAATTTTGTTTTCTAGATTCGTAATCTCCATGAATGAAACTATATAATTTCATGCCAAACTCAAAATAATTGGGATCAAAAAAATTTTTTTTTTTTTATCATGGCTCACTCTTTGCTTTGAGTTCAGGATTTTGCCTATTCTGAGATTTTACTCCATAGAATCTGTAATTCTCAACCAATCGCTTTGAAATTTGGAACATTTATAGTATATAGTATGTCTAACCGATCTAAGCTATCAGCAATTTTTTATCTCCATTATTTGTATGAGTTTTTGACTCCCCACTTCCGGCTCCGCTTCCGGACTGGATTTTTAAATTCTCGATATCTTGGAAAATATCCTCCAGATCCAATTTTGTTTTCTAGATTCGTGATCTACATGAATGAAACTAAATAATTTCATGCCAAACTCAAAATAATTGGGATCAAAAAAATTTAATTTTTTTTATCATGGCTCACTCTTTGCTTTGAGTTCAGGATTTTGCCTATTCTGAGATTTTACTCCATAGAATCTGTAATTCTGAACCAATCGCTTTGAAATTTGGAACATTCATAGTATATAGTTTGCCTAGCCGATCTAAGCTATCAGCAATTTTTCATCTCCATTATTTGTATGAGTTTTTGACTCCCCGCTTCCGGCTCCGCTTCCGGACTGGATTTTTAAATTTTCGATATCTTGGAAAATATCCTCCAGATCCAATTTTGTTCTCTTGATTCGTAATCTACATGAATGAAACTATATAATCTCATGCCAAACTCAAAATAATTGGGATCAAAAAAATTTAATTTTTTTTATCATGGCTCACTCTTCGCTTTGAGTTCAGGATTTTGCCTATTCCGAGATTTTACTCCATAGAATCTGTAATTCTGAACCAATCGCTTTGAAATCTGGAACATTCATAGTATATAGTATGCCTAACCGATCTAAGCTATCAACAATTTTTTATCTCCATTATTTGTATGAGTTTTTGACTCCCCGCTTCCGGCTCCGCTTCCGGACTGGATTTTTAAATTTTCGATATCTTGGAAAATATCCTCCAGATCCAATTTTGTTTTCTTGATTCGTAATCTACATGAATGAAACTATATAATTTCATGCCAAACTCAAAATAATTGGGATCAAAAAAATTTAATTTCTTTTATCATGGCTCACTCTTCGCTTTGAGTTCAGGATTTTGCCTATTCTGAGATTTTACTCCATAGAATCTGTAATTCTGAACCAATCGCTTTGAAATTTGGAACATTTATAGTATATAGTATGCCTAACCGATCTAAGCTATCAGCAATTTTTTATCTCCATTATTTGTATGAGTTTTTGACTCCCCGCTTCCGGCTCCGCTTCCGGACTGGATTTTTAAATTTTCGATATCTTGGAAAATATCCTCCAGATCCAATTTTGTTTTCTTGATTCGTAGTCTACATGAATGAAACTATATAATTTTATGCCAAACTCAAAATAATTGGGATCAAAAAAATTTAATTTTTTTTATCATGGCTCACTCTTCGCTTTGAGTTCAGGATTTTGCCTATTCTGAGATTTTACTCCATAGAATCTGTAATTCTGAACCAATCGCTTTGAAATTTGGAACATTTATAGTATATAGTATGCCTAACCGATCTAAGCTATCAGAATTTTCTATCTCCATTATTTGTATGAGTTTTTGACTCCCCGCTTCCGGCTCCGCTTCCGGACTGGATTTTTAAATTTTCGATATCTTGGAAAATATCCTCCAGATCCAATTTTGTTTTCTTGATTCGTAATCTACATGAATGAAACTATATAATCTCATGCCAAACTCAAAATAATTGAGATCAAAAAAATTTAATTTTTTTTATCATGGCTCACTCTTCGCTTTGAGTTCAGGATTTTGCCTATTCTGAGATTTTACTCCATAGAATCTGTAATTCTGAACCAATCGCTTTGAAATTTGGAACATTTATAGTATATAGTATGCCTAACCGATCTAAGCTATCAGAATTTTTTATCTCCATTATTTGTATGAGTTTTTGACTCCCCGCTTCCGGCTCCGCTTTCGGACTGGATTTTTAAATTTTCGATATCTTGGAAAATATCCTCCAGATCCAATTTTGTTTTCTTGATTCGTAATCTACATGAATGAAACTATATAATCTCATGCCAAACTCAAAATAATTGAGATCAAAAAAATTTAATTTTTTTTATCATGGCTCACTCTTCGCTTTGAGTTCAGGATTTTGCCTATTCTGAGATTTTACTCCATAGAATCTGTAATTCTGAACCAATCGCTTTGAAATTTGGAACATTTATAGTATATAGTATGCCTAACCGATCTAAGCTATCAGCAATTTTTTATCTCCATTATTTGTATGAGTTTTTGACTCCCCGCTTCCGGCTCCGCTTCCGGACTGGATTTTTAAATTTTCGATATCTTGGAAAATATCCTCCAGATCCAATTTTGTTTTCTCGATTCGTAATCTACATGAATGAAACTATATAATTTCATGCCAAACTCAAAATAATTGGGATCAAAAAAATTTAATTTTTTTCATCATGGCTCACTCTTCGCTTTGAGTTCAAGATTTTGCCTATTCTGAGATTTTACTCCATAGAATCTGTAATTCTGAACCAATCGCTTTGAAATTTGATACATTTATAGTATATAGTATGCCTAACCGATCTAAGCTATAAACAATTTTTTATCTCCATTATTTGTATGAGTTTTTGACTCCCCGCTTCCGGCTCCGCTTCCGGACTGGATTTTTAAATTTTCGATATCTTGGAAAATATTCTCCAGATCCAATTTTGTTTTCTTGATTCGTAATCTACATGAATGAAGCTATATAATCTCATGCCAAACTCAAAATAATTGGGATCAAAAAAATTTAATTTTTTTTATCATGGCTCACTCTTCGCTTTGAGTTCAGGATTTTGCCTATTCTGAGATTTTACTCCATAGAATCTGTAATTCTGAACCAATCGCTTTAAAATTTCAAACATTTATAGTATATAGTATGCCTAACCGATCTAAGCTATCAGCAATTTTTTATCTCCATTATTTGTATGAGATTTTGACTCCCCGCTTCCGGCTCCGCTTCCAGACTGGATTTTTAAATTTTCGATATCTTGGAAAATATCCTCCAGATCCAATTTTGTTTCCTAGATTCGTAATCTCCATGAATGAAACCATATGATTTCATGCCAAACTCAAAATAATTGGGATCAAAAAAATTTAATTTTTTTTATCATGGATCACTCTTCGTTTTGAGTTTAGGATTTTGCCTATTCTGAGATTTTACTCCATAGAATCTGTAATTCTGAACCAATCGCTTTGAAATTTGGAACATTTATAGTATATAGTATGCCTAACTGATCTAAGCTATCAGCAATTTTTTATCTCCATTATTTGTATGAGTTTTTGACTCCCCGCTTCCGGCTCCGCTTCCGGACTGGATTTTTAAATTCTCGATATCTTGGAAAATATCCTCCAGATCCAATTTTGTTTTCTTGATTCGTAATCTACATGAATGAAACTATATAATCTCATGCCAAACTCAAAATAATTGGGATCAAAAAATTTAATTTTTTTTATCATGGCTCACTCTTCGCTTTGAGTTCAGGATTTTGCCTATTCCGAGATTTTACTCCATAGAATCTGTAATTCTGAACCAATCGCTTTGAAATTTGGAACATTCATAGTATATAGTATGCCTAACCGATCTAAGCTATCAGCAATTTTTTATCTCCATTATTTGTATGAGTTTTTGACTCCCCGCTTCCGGCTCCGCTTCCGGACTGGATTTTTAAATTCTCGATATCTTGGAAAATATCCTCCAGATATAATTTTGTTTTTTTGATTCGTAATCTACATGAATGAAACTATATAATCTCATGCCAAACTCAAAATAATTGGGATCAAAAAAATTTAATTTTTTTTATCATGGCTCACTCTTCGCTTTGAGTTCAGGATTTTGCCTATTCTGAGATTTTACTCCATAGAATCTGTAATTCTGAACCAATCGCTTTGAAATTTGGAACATTCATAGTATATAGTATGCCTAACCGATCTAAGCTATCAGCAATTTTTTATCTCCATTATTTGTATGAGTTTTTGACTCCCCGCTTCCGGCTCCGCTTCCGGACTGGATTTTTAAATTTTCGATATCTTGGAAAATATCCTTCAGATCCAATTTTGTTTTCTTGATTCGTAATCTACATGAATGAAACTATATAATCTCATGCCAAACTCAAAATAATTGGGATCAAAAAAATTTAATTTTTTTTATCATGGCTCACTCTTCGCTTTGAGTTCAGGATTTTGCCTATTCCGAGAAATTACTCCATAGAATCTGTAATTCTGAACCAATCGCTTTGAAATTTGGAACATTTATAGTATATAGTATGCCTAACCGATCTAAGCTATCAGCAATTTTTTATCTCCATTATTTGTATGAGTTTTTGACTCCCCGCTTCCGGCTCCGCTTCCGGACTGGATTTTTAAATTTTCGATATCTTGGAAAATATCCTTCAGATCCAATTTTGTTTTTTCGATTCGAAATCTACATGAATGAAACTATATAATTTCATGCCAAACTCAAAATAATTGGGATCAAAAAAATTTAATTTTTTTTTATCATGGCTCACTCTTCGCTTTGAGTTCAGGATTTTACCTATTCTGAGAGTTTACTCCATAGAATCTGTAATTCTGAACCAATCGCTTTGAAATCTGGAACATTCATAGTATATAGTATGCCTAACCGATCTGAGCTATCAGCAATTTTTTATCTCCATTATTTGTATTAGTTTTTGACTCCCCGCTTCCGGCTCCGCTTCTGGACTGGATTTTTTAATTTTCGATATCTTGGAAAATATCCTCCAGATCCAATTTTGTTTTCTTGATTCGTAATCTACATGAATGAAACTATATAATCTCATGCCAAACCCAAAATAATTGGGATCAAAAAAATTTAATTTTTTTTATCATGGCTCACTCTTCGCTTTGAGTTCAGGATTTTGCCTATTCTGAGATTTTACTCCATAGAATCTGTAATTCTGAACCAATCGCTCTGAAATTTGGAACATTTATAGTATATAGTATGCCTAACCGATCTAAGCTATCAGCAATTCTTTATCTCCATTATTTGTATGAGTTTTTGACTCCCCGCTTCCGGCTCCGCTTCCGGACTGGATTTTTAAATTTTCGATATCTTGGAAAATATCCTCCAGATCCAATTTTGTTCTCTTGATTCGTAATCTACATGAATCAAACTATATAATCTCATGCCAAACTCAAAATAATTGGGATCAAAAAAATTTAATTTTTTTTATCATGGCTCACTCTTCGCTTTGAGTTCAGGATTTTGCCTATTCCGAGATATTACTCCATAGAATCTGTAATTCTGAACCAATCGCTTTGAAATTTGTAACATTTATAGAATATAGTATATCTAACCGACCTAAGCTATCAGCAATTTTTTATCTCCATTATTTGTATGAGTTTTTGACGCCCCGCTTCCGGCTCCGCTTCCGGACTGGATTTTTAAATTTCCGATATCTTGGAAAATATCCTCCAGATCCAATTTTGTTTTCTTGATTCGTAATCTACATGAATGAAACTATATAATCTCATGCCAAACTCAAAATAATTGGGATCAAAAAAATTTAATTTTTTTTATCATGGCTCACTCTTCGCTTTGAGTTCAGGATTTTGCCTATTCCGAGATATTACTCCATAGAATCTGTAATTCTGAACCAATCGCTTTGAAATTTGTAACATTTATAGAATATAGTATATCTAACCGACCTAAGCTATCAGCAATTTTTTATCTCCATTATTTGTATGAGTTTTTGACGCCCCGCTTCCGGCTCCGCTTCCGGACTGGATTTTTAAATTTTCGATATCTTGGAAAATATCCTTCAGATCCAATTTTGTTTTCTTGATTCGAAATCTACATGAATGAAACTATATAATTTCATGCCAAACTCAAAATAATTGGGATCAAAAAAATTTAATTTTTTTTATCATGGCTCACTCTTCGCTTTGAGTTCAGGATTTTACCTATTCTGAGATTTTACTCCATAGAATCTGTAATTCTGAACCAATCGCTTTGAAATTTGGAACATTTATAGTATATAGTATGCCTAACCGATCTGAGCTATCTGCAATTTTTTATCTCCATTATTTGTATAAGTTTTTGACTCCCCGCTTCCGGCTCCGCTTCTGGACTGGATTTTTTAATTTCCGATATCTTGGAAAATATCCTCCAGATCCAATTTTGTTTTCTTGATTCGTAATCTACATTAATAAAACTATATAATCTCATGCCAAACTCAAAATAATTGGGATCAAAAAAATTTAATTTTCTTTATCATGGCTCACTCTTTGCTTTAAGTTCAGGATTTTGCCTATTCTGAGATTTTACTCCATAGAATCTGTAATTCTGAACCAATCGCTTTGAAATTTGGAACATTCATAGTATATAGTATGCCTAACCGATCTAAGCTAACAACAATTTTTTATCTCCATTATTTGTATGAGTTTTTGACTCCCCGCTTCCGGCTCCGCTTCCGGACTGGATCTTTAAATTTCCGATATTTTGGAAAATATCCTCCAGATCCAATTTTGTTTTCTTGATTCGTAATCTACATGAATGAAACTATATAATCTTATGCCAAACTCAAAATAATTGGGATCAAAAAAATTTAATTTTCTTTATCATGGCTCACTCTTCGCTTTGAGTTCAGGATTTTGCCTATTCTGAGATTTTACTCCATAGAATCTGTAATTCTGAACCAATCGCTTTGAAATTTGGAACATTCATAGTATATAGTATGCCTAATCGATCTAAGCTATCAGCAATCTTTTATCTCCATTATTTGTATGAGTTTTTGACTCCCCGCTTCCGGCTCCGCTTCCGGACTGGATTTTTAAATTCTCGATATCTTGGAAAATATCCTCCAGATCCAATTTTGTTTTCTTGATTCGTAATCTACATAAATGAAACTATATAATCTCATGCCAAACTCAAAATAATTGGGATCAAAAAAATTTAATTTTTTTTATCATGGCTCACTCTTCGCTTTGAGTTCAGGATTTTGCCTATTCTGAGATTTTTCTCTATAAAATCTGTAATTCTAGACCAATCGCTTTGAAATTTGGAACATTTATAGTATATAGTATGCCTAACCGATCGATGCTATCAGCAATCTTTTATCTCCATTATTTGTATGAGTTCTTGACTTCCCGCTTCCGGCTCCGCTCCCGGACTGGATTTTTAAATTCTCAATATCTTGGAAAATATCCTCCAGATCAAATTTTGTCTCCTAGATTCGTAATCTACATGAATGAAACTATATAATTTCCTGCCAAACTCAAAATAATTGGGATCAAAAAAATTTAATTTTCTTTATCATGGCTCACTCTTCGCTTTGAGTTCAGGATTTTGCCTATTCTGAGATTTTTCTCTATAAAATCTGTAATTCTAGACCGATCGCTTTGAAATTTGGAACATTTATAGTATATAGTATGCCTAACCGATCGATGCTATCAGCAATTTTTTATCTCCATTATTTGTATGAGTTCTTGACTCACCGCTTCCGGCTCCGCTTCCGGACTGGATTTTTAAATTCTCAATATCTTGGAAAATATCCTCCAGATCAAATTTTGTCTCCTAGATTCGTAATCTACTTGAATGAAACTATATAATTTCATGCCAAACTCAAAATAATTGGGATCAAAAAAATTTAATTTTCTTTATCATGGCTCACTCTTCGCTTTGAGTTCAGGATTTTGCCTATTCTGAGATTTTTCTCTATGAAATCTGTAATTCTAGACCGATCGCTTTGAAATTTGGAACATTTATAGTATATAGTATGCCTAACCGATCGATGCTATCAGCAATCTTTTATCTCCATTATTTGTATGAGTTCTTGACTCCCCGCTTCCGGCTCCGCTTCCGGACTGGATTTTTAAATTCTCAATATCTTGGAAAATATCCTCCAGATCAAATTTTGTCTCCTAGATTCGTAATCTACATGAATGAAACAATATAATTTCATGACAAACTCAAAATAATTGGGATCAAAAAAATTTAATTTTTTTTATCATGGCTCACTCTTCGCTTTGAGTTCAGGATTTTGCCTATTCTGAGATTTTTCTCTATAAAATCTGTAATTCTAGACCAGTCGCTTTGAAATTTGGAACATTTATAGTATATAGTATGCCTAACCGATCGATGCTATCAGCAATTTTTTATCTTCATTATTTGTATGAGTTCTTGACTCCCCGCTTCCGGCTCCGCTTCCGGACTGGATTTTTAAATTCTCAATATCTTGGAAAATATCCTCCAGATCAAATTTTGTCTCCTAGATTCGTAATCTACATGAATGAAACAATATAATTTCATGACAAACTCAAAATAATTGGGATCAAAAAAATTTAATTTTTTTTATCATGGCTCACTCTTCGCTTTGAGTTCAGGATTTTGCCTATTCTGAGATTTTTCTCTATAAAATCTGTAATTCTAGACCAGTCGCTTTGAAATTTGGAACATTTATAGTATATAGTATGCCTAACCGATCGATGCTATCAGCAATTTTTTATCTCCATTATTTGTATGAGTTCTTGACTCCCCGCTTCCGGCTCCGCTTCCGGACTGGATTTTTAAATTTTCGATATCTTGGAAAATATCCTCCAGATCAAATTTTGTCTCCTAGATTCGTAATCTACTTGGATGAAACTATATAATTTCATGCCAAACTCAAAATAATTGGGATCAAAAAAATTTAATTTTTTTTATCATGGCTCACTCTTCGCTTTGGGTTCAGGATTTTGCCTATTCTGAGATTTTTCTCTATAAAATCTGTAATTCTAGACCAGTCGCTTTGAAATTTGGAACATTTATAGTATATAGTATGCCTAACCGATCGATGCTATCAGCAATTTTTTATCTCCATTATTTGTATGAGTTCTTGACTCCCCGCTTCCGGCTCCGCTTCCGGACTGGATTTTTAAATTTTCGATATCTTGGAAAATATCCTCCAGATCAAATTTTGTCTCATAGATTCGTAATCTACATGGATGAAACTATATAATTTCATGCCAAACTCAAAATAATTGGGATCAAAAAAATATAATTTTTTTTATCATGGATCACTCTTCGCTTTGAGTTCAGGATTTTGCCTATTCTGAGATTTTTCTCTATAAAATCTGTAATTCTAGACCAGTCGCTTTGAAATTTGGAACATTTATAGTATATAGTATGCCTAACCGATCGATGCTATCAGCAATTTTTTATCTCCATTATTTGTATGAGTTCTTGACTCCCTGCTTCCGGCTCCGCTTCCGGACTGGATTTTTAAATTTTCAATATCTTGGAAAATATCCTCCAGATCAAATTTTGTCTCCTAGATTCGTAATCTACATGAATGGAACTATATAATTTCATGCCAAACTCAAAATAATTGGGATCAAAAAAATTTAATTTTTTTTTATCATGGCTCAGTCTTCACTTTGAGTTCAGGATTTTGCCTATTCTGAGATTTTTCTCTATGAAATCTGTAATTCTAGACCAGTCGCTTTGAAATTTGGAACGTTTATAGTATATAGTATGCCTAACCGATCGATGCTATCAGCAATTTTTTATCTCCATTATTTGTATGAGTTCTTGACTCCCCGCTTCCGGCTCCGCTTCCGGACTGGATTTTTAAATTCTCAATATCTTGGAAAATATCCTCCAGATCAAATTTTGTCTCCTAGATTCGTAATCTACTTGAATGAAACAATATAATTTCATGCCAAACTCAAAATAATTGGGATCAAAAAAATTTAATTTTTTTTATCATGGCTCACTCTTCGCTTTGAGTTCAGGATTTTGCCTATTCTGAGATTTTTCTCTATAAAATCTGTAATTCTATACCAATCGCTTCGAAATTTGGAACATTTATAGTATATAATATGCCTAACCGATCGATGCTATCAGCAATTTTTTATCTTCATTATTTGTATGAGTTCTTGACTCCCCACTTCCAGCTCCGCTTCCGGACTGGATTTTTGAATTCTCAATATCTTGGAAAATATCCTCCAGATCAAATTTTGTCTCCTAGATTCGTAATCTACATGAATGAAACAATATAATTTCATGCCAAACTCAAAATAATTGGGATCAAAAAAATTTAATTTTTTTTATCATGGCTCACTCTTCGCTTTGAGTTCAGGGTTTTGCCTATTCTGAGATTTTTCTCTATAAAATCTGTAATTCTAGACCAGTCGCTTTGAAATTTGGAACATTTATAGTATATAGTATGCCTAACCGATCGATGCTATCAGCAATTTTTTATCTCCATTATTTGTATGAGTTCTTGACTCCCCGCTTCCGGCTCCGCTTCCGGACTGGATTTTTAAATTTTCGATATCTTGGAAAATATCCTCCAGATCAAATTTTGTCTCCTAGATTCGTAATCTACTTGAATGAAACAATATAATTTCATGCCAAACTCAAAATAATTGGGATCAAAAAAATTTAATTTTCTTTATCATGGCTCACTCTTCACTTTGAGTTCAGGATTTTGCCTATTCTGAGACTTTTCTCTATGAAATCTGTAATTCTAGACCAGTCGCTTTGAAATTTGGAACGTTTATAGTATATAGTATGCCTAACCGATCGATGCTATCAGCAATTCTTTATCTCCATTATTTGTATGAGTTCTTGACTCCCCGCTTCCGGCTCCGCTTCCGGACTGGATTTTTAAATTCTCAATATCTTGGAAAATATCCTCCAGATCAAATTTTGTCTCCTAGATTCGTAATCTACATGAATGGAACTATATAATTTCATGCCAAACTCAAAATAATTGGGATCAAAAAAATTTAATTTTTTTTTATCATGGCTCAGTCTTCACTTTGAGTTCAGGATTTTGCCTATTCTGAGATTTTTCTCTATGAAATCTGTAATTCTAGACCAGTCGCTTTGAAATTTGGAACGTTTATAGTATATAGTATGCCTAACCGATCGATGCTATCAGCAATTTTTTATCTCCATTATTTGTATGAGTTCTTGACTCCCCGCTTCCGGCTCCGCTTCCGGACTGGATTTTTAAATTCTCAATATCTTGGAAAATATCCTCCAGATCAAATTTTGTCTCCTAGATTCGTAATCTACTTGAATGAAACAATATAATTTCATGCCAAACTCAAAATAATTGGGATCAAAAAAATTTAATTTTTTTTATCATGGCTCACTCTTCGCTTTGAGTTCAGGATTTTGCCTATTCTGAGATTTTTCTCTATAAAATCTGTAATTCTAGACCAATCGCTTCGAAATTTGGAACATTTATAGTATATAGTATGCCTAACCGATCGATGCTATCAGCAATTTTTTATCTTCATTATTTGTATGAGTTCTTGACTCCCCGCTTCCGGCTCCGCTTCCGGACTGGATTTTTAAATTCTCAATATCTTGGAAAATATCCTCCAGATCAAATTTTGTCTCCTAGATTCGTAATCTACATGAATGAAACAATATAATTTCATGCCAAACTCAAAATAATTGGGATCAAAAAAATTTAATTTTTTTTATCATGGCTCACTCTTCGCTTTGAGTTCAGGATTTTGCCTATTCTGAGATTTTTCTCTATAAAATCTGTAATTCTAGACCAGTCGCTTTGAAATTTGGAACATTTATAGTATATAGTATGCCTAACCGATCGATGCTATCAGCAATTTTTTATCTCCATTATTTGTATGAGTTCTTGACTCCCCGCTTCCGGCTCCGCTTCCGGACTGGATTTTTAAATTTTCGATATCTTGGAAAATATCCTCCAGATCAAATTTTGTCTCCTAGATTCGTAATCTACTTGGATGAAACCATATAATTTCATGCCAAACTCAAAATAATTGGGATCAAAAAAATTTAATTTTTTTTATCATGGCTCACTCTTCGCTTTGAGTTCAGGATTTTGCCTATTCTGAGATTTTTCTCTATAAAATCTGTAATTCTAGACCAGTCGCTTTGAAATTTGGAACATTTATAGTATATAGTATGCCTAACCGATCGATGCTATCAGCAATTTTTTATCTCCATTATTTGTATGAGTTCTTGACTCCCCGCTTCCGGCTCCGCTTCCGGACTGGATTTTTAAATTTTCGATATCTTGGAAAATATCCTCCAGATCAAATTTTGTCTCCTAGATTCGTAATCTACATGAATGAAACTATATAATTTCATGCCAAACTCAAAATAATTGGGATCAGAAAAATTTAATTTTTTTTATCATGGCTCACTCTTCGCTTTGAGTTCAGGATTTTGCCTATTCTGAGATTTTTCTCTATAAAATCTGTAATTCTAGACCAGTCGCTTCGAAATTTGGAACATTTATAGTATATAGTATGCCTAACCGATCGATGCTATCAGCAATTTTTTATCTCCATTATTTGTATGAGTTCTTGACTCCCCGCTTCCGGCTCCGCTTCCGGACTGGATTTTTAAATTTTCAATATCTTGGGAAATATCCTCCAGATCAAATTTTGTCTCCTAGATTCGTAATCTACTTGAATGAAACTATATAATTTCATGCCAAACTCAAAATAATTGGGATCAAGAAAATTTAATTTTTTTTATCATGGCTCACTCTTCGCTTTAAGTTCAGGATTCTGCCTATTCTGAGATTTTTCTCTATAAAATCTGTAATTCTAGGCCAGTCGCTTCGAAATTTGGAACATTTATAGTATATAGTATGCCTAACCGATCGATGCTATCAGCAATTTTTTATCTCCATTATTTGTATGAGTTCTCGACTCCCCGCTTCCGGCTCCGCTTCCGGACTGGATTTTTAAATTTTCAATATCTTGGAAAATATCCTCCAGATCAAATTTTGTCTCCTAGATTCGTAATCTACTTGAATGAAACTATATAATTTCATGCCAAACTCAAAATAATTGGGATCAAGAAAATTTAATTTTTTTTATCATGGCTCACTCTTCGCTTTGAGTTCAGGATTCTGCCTATTCTGAGATTTTTCTCTATAAAATCTGTAATTCTAGGCCAGTCGCTTTGAAATTTGGAACATTTATAGTATATAGTATGCCAAACCGATCGATGCTATCAGCAATTTTTTATCTCCATTATTTGTATGAGTTCTCGACTTCCCGCTTCCGGCTCCGCTTCCAGACTGGATATTTAAATTTTCAATATCTTGGGAAATATCCTCCAGATCAAATTTTGTCTCCTAGATTCGTAATCTACATGAATGAAACTATATAATTTCATGCCAAACTCAAAATAATTGGGATCAAAGAAATTTTTTTTTTTTTATCATGGCTCACTCTTCGCTTTGAGTTCAGGATTTTGCCTATTCTGAGATTTTTCTCTATAAAATCTGTAATTCTAGACGAATCACTTTGAAATTTGGAACATTTATAGTATATAGTATGCCTAACCGATCGATGCTATCAGCAATCTTTTATCTCCATCATTTGTATGAGTTCTTGACTCCCCGCTTCCGGCTCCGCTTCCGGACTGGATTTTTAAATTTTCAATATCTTGGAAAATATCCTCCAGATCAAATTTTGTCTCCTAGATTCGTAATCTACTTGAATGAAACTATATAATTTCACGCCAAATTCAAAATAATTGGGATCAGAAAAATTTAATTTTTTTTATCATGGCTCACTCTTCGCTTTGAGTTCAGGATTTTGCCTATTCTAAGATTTTTCTCTATAAAATCTGTAATTCTAGACCAGTCGCTTTGAAATTTGGAACATTTATAGTATATAGTATGCCTAATCGATACATGCTATCAGCAATTTTTTATCTCCATTATTTTTATGAGTTCTTGACTCCCCGCTTTAGGCTCCGCTTCCGGACTGGATTTTTAAATTTTCAATATCTTGGAAAATATCCTCCAGATCAAATTTTGTCTCCTAGATTCGTAACCTACATGAATGAAACTATATAATTTCATGCCAAACTCAAAATAATTGGGATCAAAAAAATTTAATTTTTTTTATCATGGCTCACTTTTCGCTTTGAGTTCAGGATTTTGCCTATTCTGAGATTTTTCTCTATAAAATCTGTAATTCTAGACCAATCACTTTGAAATTTGGAACATTTATAGTATATAGTATGCCTAACCGATCGATGCTATCAGCAATTTTTTATCTCCATTATTTGTATGAGTTCTTGATTCCCCGCTTCCGGCTCCGCTTCCGAACTGGATTTTTAAATTTTCGATATCTTGGAAAATATCCTCCAGATCAAATTTTGTCTCCTAGATTCGTAATCTACATGAATGAAACTATATAATTTCATGCCAAACTCAAAATAATTGGGATCAAAAAAATTTAATTTTTTTTATCATGGCTCACTCTTCGCTTTGAGTTCAGGATTTTGCCTATTCTGAGATTTTTCTCTATAAAATCTGTGATTCTAGACCAATCGCTTTGAAATTTGGAACATGCATAGTATATAGTATGCCTAACCGATCGATGCTATCAGCAATTTTTTATCTCCATTATTTGTATGAGTTCTTGACTCCCCGCTTCCGGCTCCGCTTCCGGACTGGATTTTTAAATTTTCGATATCTTGGAAAATATCCTCCAGATCAAATTTTGTCTCCTAGATTCGTAATCTACATGAATGAAACTATATAATTTCATGCCAAACTCAAAATAATTGGGATCAGAAAAATTTAATTTTTTTTATCATGGCTCACTCTTCGCTTTGAGTTCAGGATTTTGCCTATTCTGAGATTTTTCTCTATAAAATCTGTAATTCTAGACCAGTCGCTTTGAAATTTGGAACATTTATAGTATATAGTATGCCTAACCGATCGATGCTATCAGCAATTTTTTATCTCCATTATTTGTATGAGTTTTTGACTCCCCGCTTCCGGCTCCGCTTCCAGACTGGATTTTTAAATTTTCAATATCTTGGAAAATATCCTCCAGATCAAATTTTGTCTCCTAGATTCGTAATCTACTTGAATGAAACTATTTAATTTCATGCCAAACTCAAAATAATTGAAATCAAAAAAATTTAATTTTTTTTATCATGGCTCACTCTTCGCTTTGAGTTCAGGATTTTGCCTATTCTGAGATTTTTCTCTATAAAATCTGTGATTCTAGACCAATCGCTTTGAAATTTGGAACATTCATAGTATATAGTATGCCTAACCGATCGATGCTATCAGCAATTTTTTATCTCCATTATTTGTATGAGTTCTTGACTCCCCGCTTCCGGCTCCGCTTCCGGACTGGATTTTTAAATTTTCAATATCTTGGAAAATATCCTCCAGATCAAATTTTGTCTCCTAGATTCGTAATCTACATGAATGAAACTATATAATTTCATGCCAAACTCAAAATAATTGGGATCAGAAAAATTTAATTTTTTTTATCATGGCTCACTCTTCGCTTTGAGTTCAGGATTTCGCCTATTCTGAGATTTTTCTCTATAAAATCTGTAATTCTAGACCAGTCGCTTTGAAATTTGGAACATTTATAGTATATAGTATGCCTAATAGATCCATGCTATCAGCAATTTTTTATCTTCATTATTTTTATGAGTTCTTGACTCCCCGCTTTAGGCTCCGCTTCCGGACTGGATTTTTAAATTTTTAATATCTTGGAAAATATCCTCCAGATCAAATTTTGTCTCCTAGATTCGTAATCTACATGAATGAAACAATATAATTTCATGCCAAACTCAAAATAATTGGGATCAAAAAAATTTAATTTTCTTATCATGGCTCACTCTTCGCTTTGAGTTCAGGATTTTGCCTATTCTGAGATTTTTCTCTATAAAATCTTTAATTCTAGACCAATCGCTTTGAAATTTGGAACATTCATAGTATATAGTATGCCTAACCGATCGATGCTATCAGCAATTTTTTATCTCCATTATTTGTATGAGTTCTTGACTCCCCGCTTCCGGCTCCGCTTCCGGCCTGGATTTTTAAATTTTCGATATCTTGGAAAATATCCTCCAGATCCAATTTTGGTTGCTAGATTCGTAATCTACATGAATGAAACTATATAATTTCATGCCAAACTCAAAATAATTTGCATCAAAAAAATTTAATTTTTTTTATCATGGCTCACTCTTCGCTTTGAGTTCAGGATTTTGCCTATTCTGAGATTTTTCTCTATAACATCTGTAATTTTGAACCAATCGCTTTGAAATTTGGAACATTTATAGTATATAGTATGCCTAACCGATCGATGCTATCAGCAATTTAATATCTCCATTATTTGTGTGAGTTTTTGACTCCCCGCTTCCGGCTCCGCTTCCGGACTGGATTTTTAAATTCTCGATATCTTGGAAAATATTCTCCAGATCCAATTTTACTTGCTAGATTCGTTATCTACATGAATGAAACTATATAATTTCATGCCAAACCCAAAATAATTTGGATCAAAAAAATTTAATTTTTTTTATCATGGCTCACTCTTCGCTTTGAGTTCAGGATTTTGCCTATTCTGAGATTTTTCTCTATAAAATCTGTAATTCTAGACCAATCGCTCTAAAATTTGGAACATCCATAGTATATAGTATGCCTAACCGATCGATGCTATCAGCAATTTCTTATCTCCATTATTTGTATGAGTTCTTGACTCCCCGCTTCCGGCTCCGCTTCCGGACTGGATTTTTAAATTTTCAATATCTTGGAAAATATCCTCCAGATCAAATTTTGTCTCATAGATTCGTAATCTACATGAATGAAACTATATAATTCCATGCCAAACTCAAAATAATTGGGATCAAAAAAATTTAATTTTTTTTATCATGGCTCACTCTTCGCTTTGAGTTCAGGATTTTGCCTATTCTGAGATTTTTCTCTATAAAATCTGTAATTCTAGACGAATCACTTTGAAATTTGGAACATTTATAGTATATAGTATGCCTAACCGATCGATGCTATCAGCAATTTTTCATCTCCATTATTTGTATTAGTTCTTGACTCCCCGCTTCCGGCTCCGCTTCAGGACTGGATTTTTAAATTTTCGATATCTTGGAAAATATCCTCCAGATCAAATTTTGTCTCCTAGATTCGTAATCTACATGAATGAAACTATATAATTTCATGCCAAACTCAAAATAATTGGGATCAAAGAAACTTAATTTTTTTTATCATGGCTCACTTTTCGCTTTGAGTTCAGGATTTTGCCTATTCTGAGATTTTTCTCTATAAAATCTGTAATTCTGGACCAATCGCTTTGAAATTTGAAACATTCATAGTATATAGTATGCCTAACCGATCGATGCTATCAGCAATTTTTCATCTCTATTATTTGTATGAGTTCTTGTCTCCCCGCTTCCAGCTCCGCTTCCGGACTGGATTTTTAATTTTTCAATATCTTGGAAAATATCCTCCAGATCAAATTTTGTCTCCTAGATTCGTAATCTACATGAATGAAACTATATAATTTCATGCCAAACTCAAAATAATTGGGATCAAAAAAATTTAATTTTTTTTATCATGGCTCACTCTTCGCTTTGAGTTCAGGATTTTGCCTATTCTGAGATTTTTCTCTATAAAATCTGTAATTCTAGACCAATCGATTTGAAATTTGGAACATTTATAGTATATAGTATGCCTAACCGATCGATGCTATCAGCAATTTTTTATCTCTATTATTTGTATTAGTTCTTGTCTCCCCGCTTCCGGCTCCGCTTCCGGACTGGATTTTTAAATTTTCAATATCTTGGAAAATATCCTCCAGATCAAATTTTGTCTCCTAGATTCGTAATCTACATGAATGGAACTATATAATTTCATGCCAAACTCGAAATGATTGGGATCAAAGAAATTTAATTTTTTTTATCATGGCTCACTCTTCGCTTTGAGTTCAGGATTTTGCCTATTCTGAGATTCTTCTCTATAGAATCTGTAATTTTGAACCAATCGCTTTGAAACTTGGAAAATTTATAGAATATAGTATGCCTAACCGATCGATGCTATCAGCAATTTTTTATCTCCATTATTTGTATGAGTTCTTGATTCCCCGCTTCCGGCTCCGCTTCCGAACTGGATTTTTAAATTTTCGATATCTTGGAAAATATCCTCCAGATCAAATTTTGTCTCCTAGATTCTTAATCTACATGAATGAAACTATATAATTTCATGCCAAACTCAGAATAATTGGGATCAAAAAAATTTAATTTTTTTTGTCATGGCTCACTCTTCGCTTTGAGTTCAGGATTTTGCCTATTCTGAGATTTTTCTCTATAAAATCTGTAATTCTAGACCCATCGCTCTGAAATTTGGAACATTCATAGTATATAGTATGCCTAACCGATCGATGCTATCAGCAATTTTTTATCTCCATTATTTGTATGAGTTCTTGACTCCCCGCTTCCGGCTCCGCTTCCGGACTGGATTTTTAAATTTTCAATATCTTGGAAAATATCCTCCAGATCAAATTTTGTCTCCTAGATTCGTAATCTACATGAATGAAACTATATAATTCCATGCCAAACTCAAAATAATTGGGATCAAAAAAAATTAATTTTTTTTATCATGGCTCACTCTTCGCTTTGAGTTCAGGATTTTGCCTATTCTGAGATTTTTCTCTATAAAATCTGTAATTCTAGACCAATCGCTTTGAAATTTGGAACATTTATAGTATATAGTATGCCTAACCGATCGATGCTATCAGCAATTTTTTATCTCCATTATTTGTATGAGTTTTTGACTCCCCGCTTCCGGCTCCGCTTCCGGACTGGATTTTTAAATTTTCGATATCTTGGAAAATATCCTCCAGATCAAATTTTGGTTACTAGATTCGTAATCTACATGAATGAAACTATATAATTTCATGCCAAACCCAAAATAATTTGGATAAAAAAAATTTAATTTTTTTTATCATGGCTCACTCTTCGCTTTGAGTTCAGGATTTTGCCTATTCTGAGATTTTTCTCTATAAAATATGTAATTCTAGACCAATCGCTCTGAAATTTGGAACATCCATAGTATATAGTATGCCTAACCGATCGATGCTATCAGCAATTCTTTATCTCCATTATTTGTATGAGTTCTTGACTCCCCGCTTCCGGCTCCGCTTCCGGACTGGATTTTTAAATTTTCAATATCTTGGAAAATATCCTCCAGATCAAATTTTGTCTCCTAGATTCGTAATCTACATGAATGAAACTATATAATTTCATGCCAAACTCAAAATAATTGGGATCAAAAAAATTTAATTTTCTTTATCATGGCTCACTCTTCGCTTTTAGTTCAGGATTTTGCCTATTCTGAGATTTTTCTCTATAAAATCTGTAATTCTAGACCGATCGCTTTGAAATTTGGAACATTTTCAGTATATAGTATGCCAACCGATCGATGCTATCAGCAATTTTTTATCTCCATTATTTGTATGAGTTCTTGACTCCCCGCTTCCGGCTCCGCTTCCGGACTGGATTTTTAAATTTTCAATATCTTGGAAAATATCCTCCAGATCAAATTTTGTCTCCTAGATTCGTAATCTACATGAATGAAACTATATAATTTCATGCCAAACTCAAAATAATTGGGATCAAAAAAATTTAATTTTTTTTATCATGGCTCACTCTTCGCTTTGAGTTCAGGATTTTGCCTATTCTGAGATTTTTCTCTATAAAATCTGTAATTCTAGACCAATCGCTTTGAAATTTGGAACATTTTTAGTATATAGTATGTCTAACCGATCGATGCTATCAGCAATTTTTTATCTCCATTATTTGTATGAGTTCTTGACTCCCCGCTTCCGGCTCTGCTTCCGGACTGGATTTTTAAATTTTCAATATCTTGGAAAATATCCTTCAGATCAAATTTTGTCTCCTAGATTCGTAATCTACATGAATGAAACTATATAATTTTATGCCAAACTCAAAATAATTGGGATCAAAAAAATTTTTTTTTTTTTAATCATGGCTCACTCTTCGCTTTGAGTTCAGGATTTTGCCTATTCTGAGATTTTTCTCTATAAAATCTGTAATTCTAGACCAATCGCTTTGAAATTCGGAACATTTATAGTATATAGTATGCCTAACCGATCGATGCTATCAGCAATTTTTTATCTCCATTATTTGTATGAGTTCTCGACTCCCCGCTTCCGGCTCCGCTTCCGGACTGGATTTTTAAATTTTCGATATCTTGGAAAATATCCTCCAGATCAAATTTTGTCTCCTAGATTCGTAATCTACATGAATGAAACTATATAATTTCATGCCAAACTCAAAATAATTACGATCAAAAAAATTTAATTTTTTTTGTCATGGCTCACTCTTCGCTTTGAGTCCAGGATTTTGCCTATTCTGAGATTTTTCTCTATAAAATCTGTAATTCTAGACCAATCGCTTTGAAATTTGGAACATTTATAGTATATAGTATGCCTAACCGATCGATGCTATCAGCAATTTTTTATCTCCATTATTTGTATGAGTTCTCGACTCCCCGCTTCCGGCTCCGCTTCCGGACTGGATTTTTAAATTTTCGATATCTTGGAAAATATCCTCCAGATCAAATTTTGTCTCCTAGATTCGTAATCTACATGAATGAAACTATATAATTTCATGCCAAACTCAAAATAATTGGGATCAAAAAAATTTAATTTTTTTTGTCATGGCTCACTCTTCGCTTTGAGTTCAGGATTTTGCCTATTCTGAGATTTTTCTCTATAAAATCTGTAATTCTAGACCAATCGCTTTGAAATTTGGAACATTTATAGTATATAGTATGCCTAACCGATCGATGCTATCAGCAATTTTTTATCTCCATTATTTGTATGAGTTCTCGACTCCCTGCTTCCGGCTCCGCTTCCGGACTGGATTTTTAAATTTTCGATATCCTGGAAAATATCCCCCAGATCCAATTTTGGTTGCTAGATTCGTAATCTACATGAATGAAACTATATAATTTCATGCCAAACTCAAAATAATTTGCATCAAAAAAATTTATTTTTTTTTATCATGGCTCACTCTTCGCTTTGAGTTCAGGATTTTGCCTATTCTAAGATTTTTCTCTATTAAATCTGTAATTCTAGACCAATCGCTTTGAAATTTGGAACATTTATAGTATATAGTATGGCTAACCGATCGATGCTATCAGCAATTTTTTATCTCCATCATTTGTATGAGTTCTTGACTCCCCGCTTCCGGCTCCGCTTCCGGACTGGATTTTTAAATTTTCAATATCTTGGAAAATATCCTCCAGATCAAATTTTGTCTCCTAGATTCGTAATCTACATGAATGAAACTATATAATTTCATGCCAAACTCAGAATAATTGGGATCAAAAAAATTTTATTTTTTTTGTCATGGCTCACTCTTCGCTTTGAGTTCAGGATTTTGCCTATTCTGAGATTTTTCTCTATAAAATCTGTATTTCTAGACCCATCGCTCTGAAATTTGGAACATTCATAGTATATAGTATGCCTAACCGATCGATGCTATCAGCAATTTTTTATCTCCATTATTTGTATGAGTTTTTGACTCTCCGCTTCCGGCTCCGCTTCCGGACTGGATTTTTAAATTTTCGATATCTTGGAAAATATCCTCCAGATCAAATTTTGGTTACTAGATTCGTAATCTACATGAATGAAACTATATAATTTCATGCCAAACTCAAAATAATTTGGATCAAAAAAATTTAATTTTTTTTATCATGGCTCACTCTTTGCTTTGAGTTCAGGATTTTGCCTATTCTGAGATTTTTCTCTATAAAATCTGTAATTCTAGACCAAACGCTCTAAAATTTGGAACATTCATAGTATATAGTATGCCTAACCGATCGATGCTATCAGCAATTTTTTATCTCCTTTATTTGTATGAGTTTTTGACTCCCCGCTTCCGGCTCCGCTTCCGGACTGGATTTTTAAATTTTCGATATCTTGGAAAATATCCTCCAGATCAAATTTTGGTTGCTAGATTCGTAATCTACATGAATGAAACTATATAATTTCATGCCAAACTCAAAATAATTGGGATCAAAAAAATTTATTTTTTTTTATCATGGCTCACTTTTCGCTTTGAGTTCAGGATTTTTCCTATTCTGAGATTTTTCTCTATTAAATCTGTAATTCAAGACCAATCGCTCTGAAATTTGGAACATTCATAGTATATAGTATGCCTAACCGATCGATGCTATCAGCAATTTTTTATCTCCATTATTTGTATGAGTTCTTGACTCCCCGCTTCTGGCTCCGCTTCCGGACTGGATTTTTAAATTCTCGATATCTCGGAAAATATCCTCCAGATCAAATTTTGTCTCCTAGATTCGTAACCTACATGAATGAAACTATATAATTTCATGCCAAACTCAAAATAATTGGGATCAAAAAAATTTAATTTTTTTTATCATGGCTCACTCTTCGCTTTGAGTTCAGGATTTTGCCTATTCTGAGATTTTTCTCTATAGAATCTGTAATTCTAGACCAATTGCTCTGAAATTTGAAACATTTATAGTATATAGTATGCCTAACCGATCGATGCTATCAGCAATTTTTTATCTCCATTATTTGTATGAGTTTTTGACTCCCCGCTTCCGGCTCCGCTTCCGGACTATATTTTTAAATCTTTGATATCTTGGAAAATATCCTTCAGATCCAAATTTGTTTTCTAGATTCGTAATCTACATGAATTAAACTATATAATTTCATGCCAAACTCAAAATAATTGGGATCAAAAAAATTTAATTTTTTTTATCATGGCTCACTCTTCGCTTTGAGTTCAGGATTTTGCCTATTCTGAGATTTTTCTCTATAGAATCTGTAATTCTAGACCAATCGCTTTGAAATTGAGAACATTTATAGTATATAGTATGCCTAACCGATCGATGCCATCAGCAATTTTTTATCTCCATTATTTGTATGAGTTTTTGACTCCCCGCTTCCGGCTCCGCTTCCGGACTATATTTTTAAATCTTTGATATCTTGGAGAATATCCTTCAGATCCAAATTTGTTTTCTAGATTCGTAATCTACATGAATTGAACTATATAATTTCATGCCAAACTCAAAATAATTGGGATCAAAAAAATTTAATTTTTTTTATCATGGCTCACTCTTCGCTTTGAGTTCAGGATTTTGCCTATTCTGAGATTCTTCTCTATAGAATCTGTAATTTTGAGCCAATCGCTTTGAAACTTGGAACATTTATAGTATATAGTATGCCTAACCGATCGATGCCATCAGCAATTTTTCATCTTCATTATTTGTATGAGTTTTTGACTCCCCGCTTCCGGCTCCGCTTCCAGACTGGATTTTTAAATTTCCGATATCTTGGAAAATATCCTCCAGATCAAATTTTGGTTGCTAGATTCGTAATCTACATGAATGAAACTATATAATTTCATGCCAAACTCAAAATAATTGGGATCAAAAAAATTTAATTTTTTTTTATCATGGCTCAGTCTTCACTTTGAGTTCAGGATTTTGCCTATTCTGAGATTTTCCTCTATGAAATCTGTAATTCTAGACCAGTCGCTTTGAAATTTGGAACGTTTATAGTATATAGTATGCCTAACCGATCGATGCTATCAGCAATTTTTTATCTCCATTATTTGTATGAGTTTTTGACTCCCCGCTTCCGGCTCCACTTCCGGACTATATTATTAAATCTTTGATATCTTGGAAAATATCCTTCAGATCCAAATTTGTTTTCTAGATTCGTAATCTACATGAATTAAACTATATATTTTCATGCCAAACTCAAAATAATTGGGATCAAAAAAATTTTATTTTTTTTATCATGGCTCACTCTTCGCTTTGAGTTCAGGATTTTGAATATTCTGAGATTTTTCTCTATAGAATCTGTAATTCTAGACCAATCGCTTTGAAATTCAGAACATTCATAGTATATAGTATGCCTAACCGATCGATGCTATCAGCAATTTTTTATCTCCATTATTTGTATGAGTTTTTGACTCCCCGCTTCCGGCTCCGCTTCCGGACTATATTTTTAAATCTTTGATATCTTGGAAAATATCCTTCAGATCCAAATTTGTTTCCTAGATTCGTAATCTACATGAATTAAACTATATAATTTCATGCCAAACTTAAAATAATTGGGATCAAAAAAATTTAATTTTTTTTATCATGGCTCACTCTTCGCTTTGAGTTCAGGATTTTGCCTATTCTGAGATTTTTCTCTATAGAATATGTAATTCTAAACCAATTGCTCTGAAATTTGAAACATTTATAGTATATAGTATGCCTAACCGATCGATGCTATCAGCAATTTCTTATCTCCATTATTTGTATAAGTTTTTGACTCCCCGCTTCCGGCTCCGCTTCCGGACTATATTTTTAAATCTTTGATATCTTGGAAAATATCCTTCAGATCCAAATTTGTTTTCTAGATTCGTAATCTACATGAATTAAACTATATATTTTCATGCCAAACTCAAAATAATTGGGATCAAAAAAATTTAATTTCTTTTATCATGGCTCACTCTTCGCTTTGAGTTCAGGATTTTGCCTATTCTGAGATTTTTCTCTATAGAATCTGTAATTCTAGACCAATCGCTTTGAAATTGAGAACATTTATAGTATATAGTATGCCTAACCGATCGATGCCATCAGCAATTTTTTATCTCCATTATTTGTATGAGTTTTTGACTCCCCGCTTCCGGCTCCGCTTCCGGACTATATTTTTAAATCTTTGATATCTTGGAAAATATCCTTCAGATCCAAATTTGTTTTCTAGATTCGTAATCTACATGAATTGAACTATATAATTTCATGCCAAACTCAAAATAATTGGGATCAAAAAAATTTAATTTTTTTTATCATGGCTCACTCTTCGCTTTGAGTTCAGGATTTTGCATATTCTGAGATTTTTCTCTATAGAATCTGTAATTCTAAACCAATCGCTTCGAAATTGAGAACATTTATAGTATATAGTATGCCTAACCGATCGATGCTATCAGCAATTTTTTATCCCCATTATTTGTAAGAGTTTTTGACTCCCCGCTTCCGGCTCCGCTTCCGGACTATATTTTTAAATATTTGATATCTTGGAAAATATCTTTCTGATCCAAATTTGTTTTCTAGATTCGTAATCTACATGAATTAAACTATATATTTTCATGCCAAACTCAAAATAATTGGGATCAAAAAAATTTAATTTTTTTTATCATGGCTCACTCTTCGCTTTGAGTTCAGGATTTTGCCTATTCTGAGATTTTTCTCTATAGAATCTGTAATTCTAGACCAATCGCTTTGAAATTGAGAACATTCATAGTATATAGTATGCCTAACCGATCGATGCTATCAGCAATTTTTTATTTCCATTATTTGTATGAGTTTTTGACTCCCCGCTTCCGGCTCCGCTTCCGGACTATATTTTTAAATATTTGATATCTTGGAAAATATCTTTCAGATCCAAATTTGTTTTCTAGATTCGTAATCTACATGAATTAAACTATATAATTTCATGCCAAACTCATAATAATTGGGATCAAAAAAATTGAATTTTTTTAATCATGGCTCGCTCTTTGCTTTGAGTTCAGGATTTTGCCTATTCTGAGATTTTTCTCTATAGAATCTGTAATTCTAGACCAATCGCTTTGAAATTGAGAACATTTATAGTATATAGTATGCCTAACCGATCGATGCTATCAGCAATTTTTTATCCCCATTATTTGTATGAGTTTTTGACTCCCCGCTTCCGGCTCCGCTTCCGGACTATATTTTTAAATCTTTGATATCTTGGAAAAAATCCTTCAGATCCAAATTTGTTTTCTAGATTCGTAATCAACATGAATTGAACTATATAATTTCATGCCAAACTCAAAATAATTGGGATCAAAAAAATTTTTTTTTTTTTATCATGGCTCACTCTTCGCTTTGAGTTCAGGATTTTGCCTATTCTGAGATTTTTCTCTATAGAATCTGTAATTCTAAACCAATCGCTTTGAAATTGAGAACATTTATAGTATATAGTATGCCTAACCGATCGATGCTATCAGCAATTTTTTATCCCCATTATTTGTATGAGTTTTTGACTTCCCGCTTCCGGCTCCGCTTCCGGACTATATTTTTAAATCTTTGATATCTTGGAAAATATCCTCCAGATCCAAATTTTCTTTTCTAGATTCGTAATCTACATGAAATAAACTATATAATTTCATGCCAAACTCAAAATAATTGGGATCAAAAAAATTTAATTTTTTTTATCATGGCTCACTCTTCGCTTTGAGTTCAGGATTTTGCCTATTCTGAGACTTTTCTCTATAGAATCTGTAATTCTAAACCAATCGCTTTGAAATTGAGAACATTTATAGTATATAGTATGCCTAACCGATCGATGCTATCAGCAATTTTTTATCCCCATTATTTGTATGAGTTTTTGACTCCCCGCTTCCGGCTCCGCTTCCGGACTATATTTTTAAATCTTTGATATCTTGGAAAATATCCTTCAGATCCAAATTTGTTTTCTAGATTCGTAATCTACATGAATTAAACTATATAATTTCATGCCAAACTCAAAATAATTGGGATCAAAAAAATTTAATTTTTTTTATCATGGCTCACTCTTCGCTTTGAGTTCAGGATTTTGCCTATTCTGAGACTTTTCTCTATAGAATCTGTAATTCTAAACCAATCGCTTTGAAATTGAGAACATTTATAGTATATAGTATGCCTAACCGATCGATGCTATCAGCAATTTTTTATCCCCATTATTTGTATGAGTTTTTGACTCCCCGCTTCCGGCTCCGCTTCCGGACTATATTTTTAAATATTTGATATCTTGGAAAATATCTTTCAGATCCAAATTTGTTTTCTAGATTTGTAATCTACATGAATTAAACTATATAATTTCATGCCAAACTCAAAATAATTGGGATCAAAAAAATTTTTTTTTTTTTTTGTCATGGCTCACTCTTCGCTTTGAGTTCAGGATTTTGCCTATTCTGAGATTTTTCTCTATAGAATCTGTAATTCTAGACCAATCGCTTTGAAATTGAGAACATTCATAGTATATAGTATGCCTAACCGATCGAAGCTATCAGCAATTTTTTATCCCCATTATTTGTATGAGTTTTTGACTCCCCGCTTCCGGCTCCGCTTCCGGACTATATTTTTAAATCTTTGATATCTTGGAAAATATCCTTCAGATCCAAATTTGTTTTCTAGATTCGTAATCTACATGAATTAAACTATATAATTCCATGCCAGACTCAAAATAATTGGGATCAAAAAAATTTTTTTTTTTTATCATGGCTCACTCTTCGCTTTGAGTTCAGGATTTTGCCTATTCTGAGATTTTTCTCTATAGAATCTGTAATTCTAGACCAATCGCTTTGAAATTGAGAACATTTATAGTATATAGTATGCCTAACCGATCGATGCTATCAGCAATTTTTTATCCCCATTATTTGTATGACTTTTTGACTCCCCGCTTCCGGCTCCGCTTCCGGACTATATTTTTAAATCTTTGATATCTTGGAAAATATCCTTCAGATCCAAATTTGTTTTCTAGATTCGTAATCTACATGAATTAAACTATATAATTTCATGCCAAACTCAAAATAATTGGGATCAAAAAAATTTAATTTTTTTTATCATGGCTCACTCTTCGCTTTGAGTTCAGGATTTTGCCTATTCTGAGATTTTTCTCTATAGAATCTGTAATTCTAGACCAATCGCTTTGAAATTGAGAACATTTATAGTATATAGTATGCCTAACCGATCGATGCTATCAGCAATTTTTTATCCCCATTATTTGTATGAGTTTTTGACTCCCCGCTTCCGGCTCCGCTTCCGGACTATATTTTTAAATCTTTGATATCTTGGCAAATATCCTTCAGATCCAAATTTGTTTTCTAGATTCGTAATCTACATGAATTAAACTATATAATTTCATGCCAAACTCAAAATAATTGGGATCAAAAAAATTTAATTTTTTTTATCATGGCTCACTCTTCGCTTTGAGTTCAGGATTTTGCCTATTCTGAGATTTTTCTCTATAGAATCTGTAATTCTAGACCAATCGCTTTGAAATTGAGAACATTTATAGTATATAGTATGCCTAACCGATCGATGCTATCAGCAATTTTTTATCCCCATTATTTGTATGAGTTTTTGACTCCCCGCTTCAGGCTCCGCTTCCGGACTATATTTTTAAATCTTTGATATCTTGGAAAATATCCTTCAGATCCAAATTTGTTTTCTAGATTCGTAATCTACATGAATTAAACTATATAATTTCATGCCAAACTCAAAATAATTGGGATCAAAAAAATTTAATTTTTTTTATCATGGCTCACTCTTCCTTTTGAGTTCAGGATTTTGCCTATTCTGAGATTTTTCTCTATAGAATCTGTAATTCTAGACCAATCGCTTTGAAATTGAGAACATTTATAGTATATAGTATGCCTAACCGATCAATGCTATCAGCAATTTTTTATCCCCATTATTTGTATGAGTTTTTGACTCCCCGCTTCCGGCTCCGCTTCCGGACTATATTTTTAAATCTTTGATATCTTGGAAAATATCCTTCAGATCCAAATTTGTTTTCTAGATTCGTAATCTACATGAATTAAACTATATAATTTCATGCCTAACTCAAAATAATTGGGATCAAAAAAATTTAATTTTTTTTATCATGGCTCACTCTTCGCTTTGAGTTCAGGATTTTGCCTATTCTGAGATTTTTCTCTATAGAATCTGTAATTCTAGACCAATCGCTTTGACATTGAGAACATTTATAGTATATAGTATGCCTAACCGATCGATGCTATCAGCAATTTTTTATCCCCATTATTTGTATGAGTTTTTGACTCCCCGCTTCCGGCTCCGCTTCCGGACTATATTTTTAAATCTTTGATATCTTGGAAAATATCCTTCAGATCCAAATTTGTTTTCTAGATTCGTAATCTACATGAATTAAACTATATAATTTCATGCCAAACTCAAAATAATTGGGATCAAAAAAATTTAATTTTTTTTATCATGGCTCACTCTTCGCTTTGAGTTCAGGATTTTGCCTATTCTGAGATTTTTCTCTATAGAATCTGTAATTCTAGACCAATCGCTTTGAAATTAAGAACATTTATAGTATATAGTATGCCTAACCGATCGATGCTATCAGCAATTTTTTATCCCCATTATTTGTATGAGTTTTCGACTTCCCGCTTCCGGCTCCGCTTCCGGACTATATTTTTAAATCTTTGATATCTTGGAAAATATCCTTCAGATCCAAATTTTTTTTTCTAGATTCGTAATCTACATGAATTGAACTATATAATTTCATGCCAAATTCAAAATAATTGGGATCAAAAAAATTTATTTTTTTTTATCATGGCTCACTCTTCGCTTTGAGTTCAGGATTTTGCCTATTCTGAGATTTTTCTCTATAGAATCTGTAATTCTAGACCAATCGCTTTGAAATTGAGAACATTCATAGTATATAGTATGCCTAACCGATCGATGCTATCAGCAATTTTTTATCCCCATTATTTGTATGAGTTTTTGACTCCCCGCTTCCGGACTATATTTTTAAATCTTTGATATCTTGGAAAATATCCTTCAGATCCAAATTTGTTTTCTAGATTCGTAATCTACATGAATGAAACTATATAATTTCATGCCAAACTCAAAATAATTGGGATCAAAAAAATTTAATTTTTTTTATCATGGCTCACTCTTCGCTTTGAGTTCAGGATTTTGCCTATTCTGAGATTTTTCTCTATAAAATCTGTAATTCTAGACCAATCGCTTTGAAATTGAGAACATTTATAGTATATAGTATGCCTAACCGATCGATGCTATCAGCAATTTTTTATCCCTATTATTTGTATGAGTTTTTGACTCCCCGCTTCCGGCTCCGCTTCCGGACTATATTTTTAAATCTTTGATATCTTGGAAAATATCCTTCAGATCCAAATTTGTTTCCTAGATTCGTAATCTACATGAATTAAACTATATAATTCCAGGCCAAACTCAGAATAATTGGGATCAAAAAATTTAATTTTTTTATCATGGCTCACTCTTCGCTTTGAGTTCAGGATTTTGCCTATTCTGAGATTTTTCTCTATAGAATCTGTAATTCTAGACCAATCGCTTTGACATTGAGAACATTTATAGTATATAGTATGCCTAACCGATCGATGCTATCAGCAATTTTTTATCCCCATTATTTGTATGAGTTTTTGACTCCCCGCTTCCGGCTCCGCTTCCGGACTATATTTTTAAATCTTTGATATCTTGGAAAATATCCTTCAGATCCAAATTTGTTTTCTAGATTCGTAATCTACATGAATTAAACTATATAATTTCATGCCAAACTCAAAATAATTGGGATCAAAAAAATTTAATTTTTTTTATCATGGCTCACTCTTCGCTTTGAGTTCAGGATTTTGCCTATTCTGAGATTTTTCTCTATAGAATCTGTAATTCTAGACCAATCGCTTTGAAATTAAGAACATTTATAGTATATAGTATGCCTAACCGATCGATGCTATCAGCAATTTTTTATCCCCATTATTTGTATGAGTTTTTCGACTTCCCGCTTCCGGCTCCGCTTCCGGACTATATTTTTAAATCTTTGATATCTTGGAAAATATCCTTCAGATCCAAATTTTTTTTTCTAGATTCGTAATCTACATGAATTGAACTATATAATTTCATGCCAAATTCAAAATAATTGGGATCAAAAAAATTTATTTTTTTTTTATCATGGCTCACTCTTCGCTTTGAGTTCAGGATTTTGCCTATTCTGAGATTTTTCTCTATAGAATCTGTAATTCTAGACCAATCGCTTTGAAATTGAGAACATTCATAGTATATAGTATGCCTAACCGATCGATGCTATCAGCAATTTTTTATCCCCATTATTTGTATGAGTTTTTGACTCCCCGCTTCCGGACTATATTTTTAAATCTTTGATATCTTGGAAAATATCCTTCAGATCCAAATTTGTTTTCTAGATTCGTAATCTACATGAATGAAACTATATAATTTCATGCCAAACTCAAAATAATTGGGATCAAAAAAATTTAATTTTTTTTATCATGGCTCACTCTTCGCTTTGAGTTCAGGATTTTGCCTATTCTGAGATTTTTCTCTATAAAATCTGTAATTCTAGACCAATCGCTTTGAAATTGAGAACATTTATAGTATATAGTATGCCTAACCGATCGATGCTATCAGCAATTTTTTATCCCTATTATTTGTATGAGTTTTTGACTCCCCGCTTCCGGCTCCGCTTCCGGACTATATTTTTAAATCTTTGATATCTTGGAAAATATCCTTCAGATCCAAATTTGTTTCCTAGATTCGTAATCTACATGAATTAAACTATATAATTCCAGGCCAAACTCAGAATAATTGGGATCAAAAAATTTAATTTTTTTATCATGGCTCACTCTTCGCTTTGAGTTCAGGATTTTGCCTATTCTGAGATTTTTCTCTATAGAATCTGTAATTCTAGACCAATCGCTTTGAAATTGAGAACATTTATAGTATATAGTATGCCAAACCGATCGATGCTATTAGCAATTTTTTATCTCCATTATTTGTATGAGTTTTTGACTCCCCGCTTCCGGCTCCGCTTCCGGACTATATTTTCAAATCTTTGATATCTTGGAAAATATTCTTCAGATCCAAATTTGTTTTCTAGATTCGTAATCTACATGAATTAAACTATATAATTTCATGCCAAACTCAAAATAATTGGGATCAAAAAAATTTAATTTTTTTTATCATGGCTCACTCTTCGCTTTGAGTTCAGGATTTTGCCTATTCTGAGATTTTTCTCTATAGAATCTGTAATTCTAGACCAATCGCTTTGAAATTGAGAACATTTATAGTATATAGTATGCCTAACCGATCGATGCTATCAGCAATTGTTTATCTCCATTATTTGTATGAGTTTTTGACTCCCCGCTTCCGGCTCCGCTTCCGGACTATATTTTTAAATCTTTGATATCTTGGAAAATATCCTTCAGATCCAAATTTGTTTTCTAGATTCGTAATCTACATGAATTAAACTATATAATTCCAGGCCAAACTCAAAATAATTGGGATCAAAAAAATTTAATTTTTTTATCATGGCTCACTCTTCGCTTTGAGTTCAACATTTTGCCTATTCTGAGATTTTTCTCTATAGAATCTGTAATTCTAGACCAATCGCTTTGAAATTGAGAACATTTATAGTATATAGTATGCCTAACCGATCGATGCTATCAGCAATTTTTTATCTCCATTATTTGTATGAGTTTTTGACTTCCTGCTTCCGGCTCCGCTTCCGGACTATATTTTTAAATCTTTGATATCTTGGAAAATATCCTTCAGATCCAAATTTGTTTTCTAGATTCGTAATCTACATGAATTAAACTATATAATTCCAGGCCAAACTCAAAATAATTGGGATCAAAAAAATTTAATTTTTTTATCATGGCTCACTCTTCGCTTTGAGTTCAGGATTTTGCCTATTCTGAGATTTTTCTCTATAGAATCTGTAATTCTAGACCAATCGCTTTGAAATTGAGAACATTTATAGTATATAGTATGCCAAACCGATCGATGCTATTAGCAATTTTTTATCTCCATTATTTGTATGAGTTTTTGACTCCCCGCTTCCGGCTCCGCTTCTTGACTATATTTTCAAATCTTTGATATCTTGGAAAATATTCTTCAGATCCAAATTTGTTTTCTAGATTCGTAATCTACATGAATTAAACTATATAATTTCATGCCAAACTCAAAATAATTGGGATCAAAAAAATTTAATTTTTTTTATCATGGCTCACTCTTCGCTTTGAGTTCAGGATTTTGCCTATTCTGAGATTTTTCTCTATAGAATCTGTAATTCTAGACCAATCGCTTTGAAATTGAGAACATTCATAGTATATAGTATGCCTAACCGATCCATGCTATCAGCAATTGTTTATCTCCATTATTTGTATGAGTTTTTGACTCCCCGCTTCCGGCTCCGCTTCCGGACTATATTTCTAAATCTTTGATATCTTGGAAAATATCCTTCAGATCCAAATTTTTTTTCTAGATTCGTAATCTACATGAATTAAACTATATAATTTCATGCCAAACTCAAAATAATTGGGATCAAAAAAATTTAATTTTTTTTATCATGGCTCACTCTTCGCTTTGATTTCAGGATTTTGCCTATTCTGAGATTTTTCTCTATAGAATCTGTAATTCTAGACCAATCGCTTTGAAATTGAGAACATTTATAGTATATAGTATGCCTAACCGATCGATGCTATCAGCAATTTTTTATCTCCATTATTTGTATGAGTTTTTGACTCCCCGCTTCCGGCTCCGCTTCCGGACTATATTTTTAAATCTTTGATATCTTGGAAAATATCCTTCAGATCCAAATTTGTTTTCTAGATTCGTTATCTACATGAATTAAACTATATAATTTCATGCCAAACTCAAAATAATTGGGATCAAAAAAATTTAATTTTTTTTATCATGGCTCACTCTTCGCTTTGAGTTCAGGATTTTGCCTATTCTGAGATTTTTCTCTATAGAATCTGTAATTCTAGACCAATCGCTTTGAAATTGAGAACATTTATAGTATATAGTATGCCTAACCGATCGATGCTATCAGCAATTTTTTATCTCCATTATTTGTATGAGTTTTTGACTCCCCGCTTCCGGCTCCGCTTCCGGACTATATTTTTAAATCTTTGATATCTTGGAAAATATCCTTCAGATCCAAATTTGTTTTCTAGATTCGTTATCTACATGAATTAAACTATATAATTTCATGCCAATCTAAAAATAATTGGGATCAAAAAAATTTAATTTTTCTTATCATGGCTCACTCTTCGCTTTGATTTCAGGATTTTGCCTATTCTGAGATTTTTCTCTATAGAATCTGTAATTCTAGACCAATCGCTTTGAAATTGAGAACATTTATAGTATATAGTATGCCTAACCGATCGATGCTATCAGCAATTTTTTATCTCCATTATTTGTATGAGTTTTTGACTCCCCGCTTCCGGCTCCGCTTCCGGACTATATTTTTAAATCTTTGATATCTTGAAAAATATCCTTCAGATCCAAATTTGTTTTCTAGATTCGTTATCTACATGAATTAAACTATATAATTTCATGCCAAACTCAAAATAATTGGGATCAAAAAAATTTAATTTTTTTTATCATGGCTCACTCTTCGCTTTGAGTTCAGGATTTTGCCTATTCTGAGATTTTTCTCTATAGAATCTGTAATTCTAGACCAATCGCTTTGAAATTGAGAACATTTATAGTATATAGTATGCCTAACCGATCGATGCTATCAGCAATTTTTTATCTCCATTATTTGTATGAGTTTTTGACTCCCCGCTTCCGGCTCCGCTTCCGGACTATATTTTTAAATCTTTGATATCTTGGAAAATATCCTTCAGATCCAAATTTGTTTTCTAGATTCGTTATCTACATGAATTAAACTATATAATTTCATGCCAAACTCAAAATAATTGGGATCAAAAAAATTTAATTTTTTTTATCATGGCTCACTCTTCGCTTTGAGTTCAGGATTTTGCCTATTCTGAGATTTTTCTCTATAGAATCTGTAATTCTAGACCAATCGCTTTGAAATTGAGAACATTTATAGTATATAGTATGCCTAACCGATCCATGCTATCAGCAATTGTTTATCTCCATTATTTGTATGAGTTTTTGACTCCCCGCTTCCGGCTCCGCTTCCGGACTATATTTCTAAATCTTTGATATCTTGGAAAATATCCTTCAGATCCAAATTTTTTTTCTAGATTCGTAATCTACATGAATTAAACTATATAATTTCATGCCAAACTCAAAATAATTGGGATCAAAAAAATTTAATTTTTTTTATCATGGCTCACTCTTCGCTTTGAGTTCAGGATTTTGCCTATTCTGAGATTTTTCTCTATAGAATCTGTAATTCTAGACCAATCGCTTTGAAATTGAGAACATTTATAGTATATAGTATGCCTAACCGCTCGATGCTATCAGCAATTGTTTATCTCCATTATTTGTATGAGTTTTTGACTCCCCGCTTCCGGCTCCGCTTCCGGACTATATTTTTAAATCTTTGATATCTTGGAAAATATCCTTCAGATCTAAATTTGTTTTCTAGATTCGTAATCTACATGAATTAAACTATATAATTCCAGGCCAAACTCAAAATAATTGGGATCAAAAAAATTTAATTTTTTTATCATGGCTCACTCTTCGCTTTGAGTTCAGGATTTTGCCTATTCTGAGATTTTTCTCTATAGAATCTGTTATTCTAGACCAATCGCTTTGAAATTGAGAACATTTATAGTATATAGTATGCCAAACCGATCGATGCTATTAGCAATTTTTTATCTCCATTATTTGTATGAGTTTTTGACTCCCCGCTTCCGGCTCCGCTTCCGGACTATATTTTCAAATCTTTGATATCTTGGAAAATATTCTTCAGATCCAAATTTGTTTTCTAGATTCGTAATCTACATGAATTAAACTATATAATTTCATGCCAAACTCAAAATAATTGGGATCAAAAAAATTTAATTTTTTTTATCATGGCTCACTCTTCGCTTTGAGTTCAGGATTTTGCCTATTCTGAGATTTTTCTCTATAGAATCTGTAATTCTAGACCAATCGCTTTGAAATTGAGAACATTTATAGTATATAGTATGCCTAACCGATCGATGCTATCAGCAATTGTTTATCTCCATTATTTGTATGAGTTTTTGACTCCCCGCTTCCGGCTCCGCTTCCGGACTATATTTTTAAATCTTTGATATCTTGGAAAATATCCTTCAGATCCAAATTTGTTTTCTAGATTCGTAGTCTACATGAATTAAACTATATAATTCCAGGCCAAACTCAAAATAATTGGGATCAAAAAAATTTAATTTTTTTATCATGGCTCACTCTTCGCTTTGAGTTCAGGATTTTGCCTATTCTGAGATTTTTCTCTATAGAATCTGTAATTCTAGATCAATCGCTTTGAAATTGAGAACATTTATAGTATATAGTATGCCTAACCGATCGATGCTATCAGCAATTTTTTATCTCCATTATTTGTATGAGTTTTTGACTTCCTGCTTCCGGCTCCGCTTCCGGACTATATTTTTAAATCTTTGATATCTTGGAAAATATCCTTCAGATCCAAATTTGTTTTCTATATTCGTAATCTACATGAATTAAACTATATAATTCCAGGCCAAACTCAAAATAATTGGGATCAAAAAAATTTAATTTTTTTATCATGGCTCACTCTTCGCTTTGAGTTCAGGATTTTGCCTATTCTGAGATTTTTCTCTATAGAATCTGTAATTCTAGACCAATCGCTTTGAAATTGAGAACATTTATAGTATATAGTATGCCAAACCGATCGATGCTATTAGCAATTTTTTATCTCCATTATTTGTATGAGTTTTTGACTCCCCGCTTCCGGCTCCGCTTCCGGACTATATTTTCAAATCTTTGATATCTTGGAAAATATTCTTCAGATCCAAATTTGTTTTCTAGATTCGTAATCTACATGAATTAAACTATATAATTTCATGCCAAACTCAAAATAATTGGGATCAAAAAAATTTAATTTTTTTTATCATGGCTCACTCTTCGCTTTGAGTTCAGGATTTTGCCTATTCTGAGATTTTTCTCTATAGAATCTGTAATTCTAGACCAATCGCTTTGAAATTGAGAACATTTATAGTATATAGTATGCCTAACCGATCCATGCTATCAGCAATTGTTTATCTCCATTATTTGTATGAGTTTTTGACTCCCCGCTTCCGGCTCCGCTTCCGGACTATATTTCTAAATCTTTGATATCTTGGAAAATATCCTTCAGATCCAAATTTTTTTTCTAGATTCGTAATCTACATGAATTAAACTATATAATTTCATGCCAAACTCAAAATAATTGGGATCAAAAAAATTTAATTTTTTTTATCATGGCTCACTCTTCGCTTTGAGTTCAGGATTTTGCCTATTCTGAGATTTTTCTCTATAGAATCTGTAATTCTAGACCAATCGCTTTGAAATTGAGAACATCTATAGTATATAGTATGCCTAACCGATCGATGCTATCAGCAATTGTTTATCTCCATTATTTGTATGAGTTTTTGACTCCCCGCTTCCGGCTCCGCTTCCGGACTATATTTTTAAATCTTTGATATCTTGGAAAATATCCTTCAGATCCAAATTTGTTTTCTAGATTCGTAATCTACATGAATTAAACTATATAATTTCATGCCAAACTCAAAATAATTGGGATCAAAAAAATTTAATTTTTTTTATCATGGCTCACTCTTCGCTTTGAGTTCAGGATTTTGCCTATTCTGAGATTTTTCTCTATAGAATCTGTAATTCTAGACCAATCGCTTTGAAATTGAGAACATTTATAGTATATAGTATGCCTAACCGATCGATGCTATCAGCAATTTTTTATCTTCATTATTTGTATGAGTTTTTGACTTTCTGCTTCCGGCTCCGCTTCCGGACTATATTTTTAAATCTTTGATATCTTGGAAAATATCCTTCAGATCCAAATTTGTTCTCTAGATTCGTAATCTACATGAATTAAACTATATAATTCCAGGCCAAACTCAAAATAATTGGGATCAAAAAAATTTAATTTTTTTATCATGGCTCACTCTTTGCTTTGAGTTCAGGATTTTGCCTATTCTGAGATTTTTCTCTATAGAATCTGTAATTCTAGACCAATCGCTTTGAAATTGAGAACATTTATAGTATATAGTATGCCTAACCGATCCATGCTATCAGCAATTGTTTATCTCCATTATTTGTATGAGTTTTTGACTCCCTGCTTCCGGCTCCGCTTCCGGACTATATTTTTAAATCTTTGATATCTTGGAAAATATCCTTCAGATCCAAATTTGTTTTCTAGATTCGTAATCTACATGAATTAAACTATATAATTTCATGCCAAACTCAAAATAATTGGGATCAAAAAAATTTAATTTTTTTTATCATGGCTCACTCCTCGCTTTGAGTTCAGGATTTTGCCTATTCTGAGATTTTTCTCTATAGAATCTGTAATTCTAGACCAATCGCTTTGAAATTGAGAACATTTATAGTATATAGTATGCCTAACCGATCGATGCTATCAGCAATTGTTTATCTCCATTATTTGTATGAGTTTTTGACTCCCCGCTTCCGGCTCCGCTTCCGGACTATATTTTCAAATCTTTGATATCTTGGAAAATATTCTTCAGATCCAAATTTGTTTTCTAGATTCGTAATCTACATGAATTAAACTATATAATTTCATACCAAACTCAAAATAATTGGGATCAAAAAAATTTAATTTTTTTTATCATGGCTCACTCTTCGCTTTGAGTTCAGGATTTTGCCTATTCTGAGATTTTTCTCTATAGAATCTGTAATTCTAGACCAATCGCTTTGAAATTGAGAACATTTATAGTATATAGTATGCCTAACCGATCGATGCTATCAGCAATTGTTTATCTCCATTATTTGTATGAGTTTTTGACTCCCCGCTTCCGGCTCCGCTTCCGGACTATATTTTTAAATCTTTGATATCTTGGAAAAAATCCTTCAGATCCAAATTTGTTTTCTAGATTCGTAATCTACATGAATTAAACTATATAATTTCATGCCAAACTCAAAATAATTGGGATCAAAAAAATTTAATTTTTTTTATCATGGCTCACTCTTCGCTTTGAGTTCAGGATTTTGCCTATTCTGAGATTTTTCTCTATAGAATCTGTAATTCTAGACCAATCGCTTTGAAATTGAGAACATTTATAGTATATAGTATGCCTAACCGATCGATGCTATCAGCAATTTTTTATCTCCATTATTTGTATGAGTTTTTGACTCCCCGCTTCCGGCTCCGCTTCCGGACTATATTTTCAAATCTTTGATATCTTGGAAAATATTCTTCAGATCCAAATTTGTTTTCTAGATTCGTAATCTACATGAATTAAACTATATAATTTCATGCCAAACTCAAAATAATTGGGATCAAAAAAATTTAATTTTTTTTATCATGGCTCACTCTTCGCTTTGAGTTCAGGATTTTGCCTATTCTGAGATTTTTCTCTATAGAATCTGTAATTCTAGACCAATCGCTTTGAAATTGAGAACATTTATAGTATATAGTATGCCCAACCGATCGATGCTATCAGCAATTGTTTATCTCCATTATTTGTATGAGTTTTTGACTCCCCGCTTCCGGCTCCGCTTCCGGACTATATTTTTAAATCTTTGATATCTTGGAAAATATCCTTCAGATCCAAATTTGTTTTCTAGATTCGTTATTTACATGAATTAAACTATATAATTTCATGCCAAACTCAAAATAATTGGGATCAAAAAAATTTAATTTTTTTTATCATGGCTCACTCTTCGCTTTGAGTTCAGGATTTTGCCTATTCTGAGATTTTTCTCTATAGAATCTGTAATTCTAGACCAATCGCTTTGAAATTGAGAACATTTATAGTATATAGTATGCCAAACCGATCGATGCTATTAGCAATTTTTTATCTCCATTATTTGTATGAGTTTTTGACTCCCCGCTTCCGGCTCCGCTTCCGGACTATATTTTCAAATCTTTGATATCTTGGAAAATATTCTTCAGATCCAAATTTGTTTTCTAGATTCGTAATCTACATGAATTAAACTATATAATTTCATGCCAAACTCAAAATAATTGGGATCAAAAAAATTTAATTTTTTTTATCATGGCTCACTCTTCGCTTTGAGTTCAGGATTTTGCCTATTCTGAGATTTTTCTCTATAGAATCTGTAATTCTAGACCAATCGCTTTGAAATTGAGAACATTTATAGTATATAGTATGCCTAACCGATCGATGCTATCAGCAATTTTTTATCTCCATTATTTGTATGAGTTTTTGACTCCCCGCTTCCGGCTCCGCTTCCGGACTATATTTTCAAATCTTTGATATCTTGGAAAATATTCTTCAGATCCAAATTTGTTTTCTAGATTCGTAATCTACATGAATTAAACTATATAATTTCATGCCAAACTCAAAATAATTGGGATCAAAAAAATTTAATTTTTTTTATCATGGCTCACTCTTCGCTTTGAGTTCAGGATTTTGCCTATTCTGAGATTTTTCTCTATAGAATCTGTAATTCTAGACCAATCGCTTTGAAATTGAGAACATTTATAGTATATAGTATGCCCAACCGATCGATGCTATCAGCAATTGTTTATCTCCATTATTTGTATGAGTTTTTGACTCCCCGCTTCCGGCTCCGCTTCCGGACTATATTTTTAAATCTTTGATATCTTGGAAAATATCCTTCAGATCCAAATTTGTTTTCTAGATTCGTTATTTACATGAATTAAACTATATAATTTCATGCCAAACTCAAAATAATTGGGATCAAAAAAATTTAATTTTTTTTATCATGGCTCACTCTTCGCTTTGAGTTCAGGATTTTGCCTATTCTGAGATTTTTCTCTATAGAATCTGTAATTCTAGACCAATCGCTTTGAAATTGAGAACATTTATAGTATATAGTATGCCTAACCGATCGATGCTATCAGCAATTGTTTATCTCCATTATTTGTATGAGTTTTTGACTCCCCGCTTCCGGCTCCGCTTCCGGACTATATTTTCAAATCTTTGATATCTTGGAAAATATTCTTCAGATCCAAATTTGTTTTCTAGATTCGTAATCTACATGAATTAAACTATATAATTTCATACCAAACTCAAAATAATTGGGATCAAAAAAATTTAATTTTTTTTATCATGGCTCACTCTTCGCTTTGAGTTCAGGATTTTGCCTATTCTGAGATTTTTCTCTATAGAATCTGTAATTCTAGACCAATCGCTTTGAAATTGAGAACATTTATAGTATATAGTATGCCTAACCGATCGATGCTATCAGCAATTGTTTATCTCCATTATTTGTATGAGTTTTTGACTCCCCGCTTCCGGCTCCGCTTCCGGACTATATTTTTAAATCTTTGATATCTTGGAAAAAATCCTTCAGATCCAAATTTGTTTTCTAGATTCGTAATCTACATGAATTAAACTATATAATTTCATGCCAAACTCAAAATAATTGGGATCAAAAAAATTTAATTTTTTTTATCATGGCTCACTCTTCGCTTTGAGTTCAGGATTTTGCCTATTCTGAGATTTTTCTCTATAGAATCTGTAATTCTAGACCAATCGCTTTGAAATTGAGAACATTTATAGTATATAGTATGCCTAACCGATCGATGCTATCAGCAATTTTTTATCTCCATTATTTGTATGAGTTTTTGACTCCCCGCTTCCGGCTCCGCTTCCGGACTATATTTTCAAATCTTTGATATCTTGGAAAATATTCTTCAGATCCAAATTTGTTTTCTAGATTCGTAATCTACATGAATTAAACTATATAATTTCATGCCAAACTCAAAATAATTGGGATCAAAAAAATTTAATTTTTTTTATCATGGCTCACTCTTCGCTTTGAGTTCAGGATTTTGCCTATTCTGAGATTTTTCTCTATAGAATCTGTAATTCTAGACCAATCGCTTTGAAATTGAGAACATTTATAGTATATAGTATGCCCAACCGATCGATGCTATCAGCAATTGTTTATCTCCATTATTTGTATGAGTTTTTGACTCCCCGCTTCCGGCTCCGCTTCCGGACTATATTTTTAAATCTTTGATATCTTGGAAAATATCCTTCAGATCCAAATTTGTTTTCTAGATTCGTTATTTACATGAATTAAACTATATAATTTCATGCCAAACTCAAAATAATTGGGATCAAAAAAATTTAATTTTTTTTATCATGGCTCACTCTTCGCTTTGAGTTCAGGATTTTGCCTATTCTGAGATTTTTCTCTATAGAATCTGTAATTCTAGACCAATCGCTTTGAAATTGAGAACATTTATAGTATATAGTATGCCAAACCGATCGATGCTATTAGCAATTTTTTATCTCCATTATTTGTATGAGTTTTTGACTCCCCGCTTCCGGCTCCGCTTCCGGACTATATTTTCAAATCTTTGATATCTTGGAAAATATTCTTCAGATCCAAATTTGTTTTCTAGATTCGTAATCTACATGAATTAAACTATATAATTTCATGCCAAACTCAAAATAATTGGGATCAAAAAAATTTAATTTTTTTTATCATGGCTCACTCTTCGCTTTGAGTTCAGGATTTTGCCTATTCTGAGATTTTTCTCTATAGAATCTGTAATTCTAGACCAATCGCTTTGAAATTGAGAACATTTATAGTATATAGTATGCCTAACCGATCGATGCTATCAGCAATTTTTTATCTCCATTATTTGTATGAGTTTTTGACTCCCCGCTTCCGGCTCCGCTTCCGGACTATATTTTCAAATCTTTGATATCTTGGAAAATATTCTTCAGATCCAAATTTGTTTTCTAGATTCGTAATCTACATGAATTAAACTATATAATTTCATGCCAAACTCAAAATAATTGGGATCAAAAAAATTTAATTTTTTTTATCATGGCTCACTCTTCGCTTTGAGTTCAGGATTTTGCCTATTCTGAGATTTTTCTCTATAGAATCTGTAATTCTAGACCAATCGCTTTGAAATTGAGAACATTTATAGTATATAGTATGCCTAACCGATCGATGCTATCAGCAATTTTTTATCTCCATTATTTGTATGAGTTTTTGACTCCCCGCTTCCGGCTCCGCTTCCGGACTATATTTTCAAATCTTTGATATCTTGGAAAATATTCTTCAGATCCAAATTTGTTTTCTAGATTCGTAATCTACATGAATTAAACTATATAATTTCATGCCAAACTCAAAATAATTGGGATCAAAAAAATTTAATTTTTTTTATCATGGCTCACTCTTCGCTTTGAGTTCAGGATTTTGCCTATTCTGAGATTTTTCTCTATAGAATCTGTAATTCTAGACCAATCGCTTTGAAATTGAGAACATTTATAGTATATAGTATGCCTAACCGATCGATGCTATCAGCAATTTTTTATCTCCATTATTTGTATGAGTTTTTGACTCCCCGCTTCCGGCTCCGCTTCCGGACTATATTTTCAAATCTTTGATATCTTGGAAAATATTCTTCAGATCCAAATTTGTTTTCTAGATTCGTAATCTACATGAATTAAACTATATAATTTCATGCCAAACTCAAAATAATTGGGATCAAAAAAATTTAATTTTTTTTATCATGGCTCACTCTTCGCTTTGAGTTCAGGATTTTGCCTATTCTGAGATTTTTCTCTATAGAATCTGTAATTCTAGACCAATCGCTTTGAAATTGAGAACATTTATAGTATATAGTATGCCTAACCGATCGATGCTATCAGCAATTGTTTATCTCCATTATTTGTATGAGTTTTTGACTCCCCGCTTCCGGCTCCGCTTCCGGACTATATTTTCAAATCTTTGATATCTTGGAAAATATTCTTCAGATCCAAATTTGTTTTCTAGATTCGTAATCTACATGAATTAAACTATATAATTTCATGCCAAACTCAAAATAATTGGGATCAAAAAAATTTAATTTTTTTTATCATGGCTCACTCTTCGCTTTGAGTTCAGGATTTTGCCTATTCTGAGATTTTTCTCTATAGAATCTGTAATTCTAGACCAATCGCTTTGAAATTGAGAACATTTATAGTATATAGTATGCCAAACCGATCGATGCTATTAGCAATTTTTTATCTCCATTATTTGTATGAGTTTTTGACTCCCCGCTTCCGGCTCCGCTTCCGGACTATATTTTCAAATCTTTGATATCTTGGAAAATATTCTTCAGATCCAAATTTGTTTTCTAGATTCGTAATCTACATGAATTAAACTATATAATTTCATGCCAAACTCAAAATAATTGGGATCAAAAAAATTTAATTTTTTTTATCATGGCTCACTCTTCGCTTTGAGTTCAGGATTTTGCCTATTCTGAGATTTTTCTCTATAGAATCTGTAATTCTAGACCAATCGCTTTGAAATTGAGAACATTTATAGTATATAGTATGCCTAACCGATCGATGCTATCAGCAATTTTTTATCTCCATTATTTGTATGAGTTTTTGACTCCCCGCTTCCGGCTCCGCTTCCGGACTATATTTTCAAATCTTTGATATCTTGGAAAATATTCTTCAGATCCAAATTTGTTTTCTAGATTCGTAATCTACATGAATTAAACTATATAATTTCATGCCAAACTCAAAATAATTGGGATCAAAAAAATTTAATTTTTTTTATCATGGCTCACTCTTCGCTTTGAGTTCAGGATTTTGCCTATTCTGAGATTTTTCTCTATAGAATCTGTAATTCTAGACCAATCGCTTTGAAATTGAGAACATTTATAGTATATAGTATGCCTAACCGATCGATGCTATCAGCAATTTTTTATCTCCATTATTTGTATGAGTTTTTGACTCCCCGCTTCCGGCTCCGCTTCCGGACTATATTTTCAAATCTTTGATATCTTGGAAAATATTCTTCAGATCCAAATTTGTTTTCTAGATTCGTAATCTACATGAATTAAACTATATAATTTCATGCCAAACTCAAAATAATTGGGATCAAAAAAATTTAATTTTTTTTATCATGGCTCACTCTTCGCTTTGAGTTCAGGATTTTGCCTATTCTGAGATTTTTCTCCATAGAATCTGTAATTCTAGACCAATCGCTTTGAAATTGAGAACATTTATAGTATATAGTATGCCAAACCGATCGATGCTATTAGCAATTTTTTATCTCCATTATTTGTATGAGTTTTTGACTCCCCGCTTCCGGCTCCGCTTCCGGACTATATTTTCAAATCTTTGATATCTTGGAAAATATTCTTCAGATCCAAATTTGTTTTCTAGATTCGTAATCTACATGAATTAAACTATATAATTTCATGCCAAACTCAAAATAATTGGGATCAAAAAAATTTAATTTTTTTTATCATGGCTCACTCTTCGCTTTGAGTTCAGGATTTTGCCTATTCTGAGATTTTTCTCTATAGAATCTGTAATTCTAGACCAATCGCTTTGAAATTGAGAACATTTATAGTATATAGTATGCCTAACCGATCGATGCTATCAGCAATTTTTTATCTCCATTATTTGTATGAGTTTTTGACTCCCCGCTTCCGGCTCCGCTTCCGGACTATATTTTCAAATCTTTGATATCTTGGAAAATATTCTTCAGATCCAAATTTGTTTTCTAGATTCGTAATCTACATGAATTAAACTATATAATTTCATGCCAAACTCAAAATAATTGGGATCAAAAAAATTTAATTTTTTTTATCATGGCTCACTCTTCGCTTTGAGTTCAGGATTTTGCCTATTCTGAGATTTTTCTCTATAGAATCTGTAATTCTAGACCAATCGCTTTGAAATTGAGAACATTTATAGTATATAGTATGCCTAACCGATCGATGCTATCAGCAATTTTTTATCTCCATTATTTGTATGAGTTTTTGACTCCCCGCTTCCGGCTCCGCTTCCGGACTATATTTTCAAATCTTTGATATCTTGGAAAATATTCTTCAGATCCAAATTTGTTTTCTAGATTCGTAATCTACATGAATTAAACTATATAATTTCATGCCAAACTCAAAATAATTGGGATCAAAAAAATTTAATTTTTTTTATCATGGCTCACTCTTCGCTTTGAGTTCAGGATTTTGCCTATTCTGAGATTTTTCTCTATAGAATCTGTAATTCTAGACCAATCGCTTTGAAATTGAGAACATTTATAGTATATAGTATGCCTAACCGATCGATGCTATCAGCAATTTTTTATCTCCATTATTTGTATGAGTTTTTGACTCCCCGCTTCCGGCTCCGCTTCCGGACTATATTTTCAAATCTTTGATATCTTGGAAAATATTCTTCAGATCCAAATTTGTTTTCTAGATTCGTAATCTACATGAATTAAACTATATAATTTCATGCCAAACTCAAAATAATTGGGATCAAAAAAATTTAATTTTTTTTATCATGGCTCACTCTTCGCTTTGAGTTCAGGATTTTGCCTATTCTGAGATTTTTCTCTATAGAATCTGTAATTCTAGACCAATCGCTTTGAAATTGAGAACATTTATAGTATATAGTATGCCTAACCGATCGATGCTATCAGCAATTGTTTATCTTCATTATTTGTATGAGTTTTTGACTCCCCGCTTCCGGCTCCGCTTCCGGACTATATTTTTAAATCTTTGATATCTTGGAAAATATCCTTCAGATCCAAATTTGTTTTCTAGATTCGTAATCTACATGAATTAAACTATATAATTTCATGCCAAACTCAAAATAATTGGGATCAAAAAAATTTAATTTTTTTTATCATGGCTCACTCTTCGCTTTGAGTTCAGGATTTTGCCTATTCTGAGATTTTTCTCTATAGAATCTGTAATTCTAGACCAATCGCTTTGAAATTGAGAACATTTATAGTATATAGTATGCCAAACCGATCGATGCTATTAGCAATTTTTTATCTCCATTATTTGTATGAGTTTTTGACTCCCCGCTTCCGGCTCCGCTTCCGGACTATATTTTCAAATCTTTGATATCTTGGAAAATATTCTTCAGATCCAAATTTGTTTTCTAGATTCGTAATCTACATGAATTAAACTATATAATTTCATGCCAAACTCAAAATAATTGGGATCAAAAAAATTTAATTTTTTTTATCATGGCTCACTCTTCGCTTTGAGTTCAGGATTTTGCCTATTCTGAGATTTTTCTCTATAGAATCTGTAATTCTAGACCAATCGCTTTGAAATTGAGAACATTTATAGTATATAGTATGCCTAACCGATCGATGCTATCAGCAATTGTTTATCTCCATTATTTGTATGAGTTTTTGACTCCCCGCTTCCGGCTCCGCTTCCGGACTATATTTTCAAATCTTTGATATCTTGGAAAATATTCTTCAGATCCAAATTTGTTTTCTAGATTCGTAATCTACATGAATTAAACTATATAATTTCATGCCAAACTCAAAATAATTGGGATCAAAAAAATTTAATTTTTTTTATCATGGCTCACTCTTCGCTTTGAGTTCAGGATTTTGCCTATTCTGAGATTTTTCTCTATAGAATCTGTAATTCTAGACCAATCGCTTTGAAATTGAGAACATTTATAGTATATAGTATGCCAAACCGATCGATGCTATTAGCAATTTTTTATCTCCATTATTTGTATGAGTTTTTGACTCCCCGCTTCCGGCTCCGCTTCCGGACTATATTTTCAAATCTTTGATATCTTGGAAAATATTCTTCAGATCCAAATTTGTTTTCTAGATTCGTAATCTACATGAATTAAACTATATAATTTCATGCCAAACTCAAAATAATTGGGATCAAAAAAATTTAATTTTTTTTATCATGGCTCACTCTTCGCTTTGAGTTCAGGATTTTGCCTATTCTGAGATTTTTCTCTATAGAATCTGTAATTCTAGACCAATCGCTTTGAAATTGAGAACATTTATAGTATATAGTATGCCTAACCGATCGATGCTATCAGCAATTTTTTATCTCCATTATTTGTATGAGTTTTTGACTCCCCGCTTCCGGCTCCGCTTCCGGACTATATTTTCAAATCTTTGATATCTTGGAAAATATTCTTCAGATCCAAATTTGTTTTCTAGATTCGTAATCTACATGAATTAAACTATATAATTTCATGCCAAACTCAAAATAATTGGGATCAAAAAAATTTAATTTTTTTTATCATGGCTCACTCTTCGCTTTGAGTTCAGGATTTTGCCTATTCTGAGATTTTTCTCTATAGAATCTGTAATTCTAGACCAATCGCTTTGAAATTGAGAACATTTATAGTATATAGTATGCCTAACCGATCGATGCTATCAGCAATTTTTTATCTCCATTATTTGTATGAGTTTTTGACTCCCCGCTTCCGGCTCCGCTTCCGGACTATATTTTCAAATCTTTGATATCTTGGAAAATATTCTTCAGATCCAAATTTGTTTTCTAGATTCGTAATCTACATGAATTAAACTATATAATTTCATGCCAAACTCAAAATAATTGGGATCAAAAAAATTTAATTTTTTTTATCATGGCTCACTCTTCGCTTTGAGTTCAGGATTTTGCCTATTCTGAGATTTTTCTCTATAGAATCTGTAATTCTAGACCAATCGCTTTGAAATTGAGAACATTTATAGTATATAGTATGCCTAACCGATCGATGCTATCAGCAATTTTTTATCTCCATTATTTGTATGAGTTTTTGACTCCCCGCTTCCGGCTCCGCTTCCGGACTATATTTTCAAATCTTTGATATCTTGGAAAATATTCTTCAGATCCAAATTTGTTTTCTAGATTCGTAATCTACATGAATTAAACTATATAATTTCATGCCAAACTCAAAATAATTGGGATCAAAAAAATTTAATTTTTTTTATCATGGCTCACTCTTCGCTTTGAGTTCAGGATTTTGCCTATTCTGAGATTTTTCTCTATAGAATCTGTAATTCTAGACCAATCGCTTTGAAATTGAGAACATTTATAGTATATAGTATGCCTAACCGATCGATGCTATCAGCAATTGTTTATCTCCATTATTTGTATGAGTTTTTGACTCCCCGCTTCCGGCTCCGCTTCCGGACTATATTTTTAAATCTTTGATATCTTGGAAAATATCCTTCAGATCCAAATTTGTTTTCTAGATTCGTAATCTACATGAATTAAACTATATAATTTCATGCCAAACTCAAAATAATTGGGATCAAAAAAATTTAATTTTTTTTATCATGGCTCACTCTTCGCTTTGAGTTCAGGATTTTGCCTATTCTGAGATTTTTCTCTATAGAATCTGTAATTCTAGACCAATCGCTTTGAAATTGAGAACATTTATAGTATATAGTATGCCAAACCGATCGATGCTATTAGCAATTTTTTATCTCCATTATTTGTATGAGTTTTTGACTCCCCGCTTCCGGCTCCGCTTCCGGACTATATTTTCAAATCTTTGATATCTTGGAAAATATTCTTCAGATCCAAATTTGTTTTCTAGATTCGTAATCTACATGAATTAAACTATATAATTTCATGCCAAACTTAAAATAATTGGGATCAAAAAAATTTAATTTTTTTTATCATGGCTCACTCTTCGCTTTGAGTTCAGGATTTTGCCTATTCTGAGATTTTTCTCTATAGAATCTGTAATTCTAGACCAATCGCTTTGAAATTGAGAACATTTATAGTATATAGTATGCCTAACCGATCGATGCTATCAGCAATTGTTTATCTCCATTATTTGTATGAGTTTTTGACTCCCCGCTTCCGGCTCCGCTTCCGGACTATATTTTTAAATCTTTGATATCTTGGAAAATATCCTTCAGATCCAAATTTGTTTTCTAGATTCGTAATCTACATGAATTAAACTATATAATTTCATGCCAAACTCAAAATAATTGGGATCAAAACAATTTAATTTTTTTTATCATGGCTCACTCTTCGCTTTGAGTTCAGGATTTTGCCTATTCTGAGATTTTTCTCTATAGAATCTGTAATTCTAGACCAATCGCTTTGAAATTGAGAACATTTATAGTATATAGTATGCCTAACCGATCGATGCTATCAGCAATTTTTTATCTCCATTATTTGTATGAGTTTTTGACTCCCCGCTTCCGGCTCCGCTTCCGGACTATATTTTTAAATCTTTGATATCTTGGAAAATATCCTTCAGATCCAAATTTGTTTTCTAGATTCGTAATCTACATGAATTAAACTATATAATTTCATGCCAAACTCAAAATAATTGGGATCAAAACAATTTAATTTTTTTTATCATGGCTCACTCTTCGCTTTGAGTTCAGGATTTTGCCTATTCTGAGATTTTTCTCTATAGAATCTGTAATTCTAGACCAATCGCTTTGAAATTGAGAACATTTATAGTATATAGTATGCCTAACCGATCGATGCTATCAGCAATTTTTTATCTCCATTATTTGTATGAGTTTTTGACTCCCCGCTTCCGGCTCCGCTTCCGGACTATATTTTTAAATCTTTGATATCTTGGAAAATATCCTTCAGATCCAAATTTGTTTTCTAGATTCGTAATCTACATGAATTGAACTATATAATTTCATGCCAAACTCAAAATAATTGGGATCAAAAAAATTTAATTTTTTTTATCATGGCTCACTCTTCGCTTTGAGTTCAGGATTTTGCCTATTCTGAGATTTTTCTCTATAGAATCTGTAATTCTAGACCAATCGCTTTGAAATTGAGAACATTTATAGTATATAGTATGCCAAACCGATCGATGCTATTAGCAATTTTTTATCTCCATTATTTGTATGAGTTTTTGACTCCCCGCTTCCGGCTCCGCTTCCGGACTATATTTTTAAATCTTTGATATCTTGGAAAATATCCTTCAGATCCAAATTTGTTTTCTAGATTCGTAATCTACATGAATTAAACTATATAATTTCATGCCAAACTCAAAATAATTGGGATCAAAAAAATTTAATTTTTTTTATCATGGCTCACTCTTCGCTTTGAGTTCAAGATTTTGCCTATTCTGAGATTTTTCTCTATAGAATCTGTAATTCTAGACCAATCGCTTTGAAATTGAGAACATTTATAGTATATAGTATGCCTAACCGATCGATGCTATCAGCAATTGTTTATCTCCATTATTTGTATGAGTTTTTGACTCCCCGCTTCCGGCTCCGCTTCCGGACTATATTTTTAAATCTTTGATATCTTGGAAAATATCCTTCAGATCCAAATTTGTTTTCTAGATTCGTAATCTACATGAATTAAACTATATAATTTCATGCCAAACTCAAAATAATTGGGATCAAAAAAATTTAATTTTTTTTATCATGGCTCACTCTTCGCTTTGAGTTCAGGATTTTGCCTATTCTGAGATTTTTCTCTATAGAATCTGTAATTCTAGACCAATCGCTTTGAAATTGAGAACATTTATAGTATATAGTATGCCTAACCGATCGATGCTATCAGCAATTTTTTATCTCCATTATTTGTATGAGTTTTTGACTCCCCGCTTCCGGCTCCGCTCCCGGACTATATTTTCAAATCTTTGATATCTTGGAAAATATTCTTCAGATCCAAATTTGTTTTCTAGATTCGTAATCTACATGAATTAAACTATATAATTTCATGCCAAACTCAAAATAATTGGGATCAAAAAAATTTAATTTTTTTTATCATGGCTCACTCTTCGCTTTGAGTTCAGGATTTTGCCTATTCTGAGATTTTTCTCTATAGAATCTGTAATTCTAGACCAATCGCTTTGAAATTGAGAACATTTATAGTATATAGTATGCCTAACCGATCGATGCTATCAGCAATTGTTTATCTCCATTATTTGTATGAGTTTTTGACTCCCCGCTTCCGGCTCCGCTTCCGGACTATATTTTTAAATCTTTGATATCTTGGAAAATATCCTTCAGATCCAAATTTGTTTTCTAGATTCGTAATCTACATGAATTAAACTATATAATTTCATGCCAAACTCAAAATAATTGGGATCAAAAAAATTTAATTTGTTTTACCATGGCTCACTCTTCGCTTTGAGTTCAGGATTTTGCCTATTCTGAGATTTTTCTCTATAGAATCTGTAATTCTAGACCAATCGCTTTGAAATTTAGAACATTTATAGTATATAGTATGCCTAACCGATCCATGCTATCAGCAATTGTTTATCTCCATTATTTGTATGAGTTTTTGACTCCCCGCTTCCGGCTCCGCTTCCGGACTATATTTCTAAATCTTTGATATCTTGGAAAATATCCTTCAGATCCAAATTTTTTTTCTAGATTCGTAATCTACATGAATTAAACTATATAATTTCATGCCAAACTCAGAATAATTGGGATCAAAAAAATTTAATTTGTTTTACCATGGCTCACTCTTCGCTTTGAGTTCAGGATTTTGCCTATTCTGAGATTTTTCTCTATAGAATCTGTAATTCTAGACCAATCGCTTTGAAATTGAGAACATTTATAGTATATAGTATGCCTAACCGATCGATGCTATCAGCAATTTTTTATCTCCATTATTTGTATGAGTTTTTGACTCCCCGCTTCCGGCTCCGCTTCCGGACTATATTTTTAAATCTTTGATATCTTGGAAAATATCCTTCAGATCCAAATTTGTTTTCTAGATTCGTTATCTACATGAATTAAACTATATAATTTCATGCCAAACTCAAAATAATTGGGATCAAAAAAATTTAATTTTTTTTATCATGGCTCACTCTTCGCTTTGATTTCAGGATTTTGCCTATTCTGAGATTTTTCTCTATAGAATCTGTAATTCTAGACCAATCGCTTTGAAATTGAGAACATTTATAGTATATAGTATGCCTAACCGATCGATGCTATCAGCAATTTTTTATCTCCATTATTTGTATGAGTTTTTGACTCCCCGCTTCCGGCTCCGCTTCCGGACTATATTTTTAAATCTTTGATATCTTGGAAAATATCCTTCAGATCCAAATTTGTTTTCTAGATTCGTTATCTACATGAATTAAACTATATAATTTCATGCCAAACTCAAAATAATTGGGATCAAAAAAATTTAATTTTTTTTATCATGGCTCACTCTTCGCTTTGATTTCAGGATTTTGCCTATTCTGAGATTTTTCTCTATAGAATCTGTAATTCTAGACCAATCGCTTTGAAATTGAGAACATTTATAGTATATAGTATGCCTAACCGATCGATGCTATCAGCAATTTTTTATCTCCATTATTTGTATGAGTTTTTGACTTCCTGCTTCCGGCTCCGCTTCCGGACTATATTTTTAAATCTTTGATATCTTGGAAAATATCCTTCAGATCCAAATTTGTTTTCTAGATTCGTAATCTACATGAATTAAACTATATAATTTCATGCCAAACTCAAAATAATTGGGATCAAAAAAATTTAATTTTTTTTATCATGGCTCACTCTTCGCTTTGAGTTCAGGATTTTGCCTATTCTGAGATTTTTCTCTATAGAATCTGTAATTCTAGACCAATCGCTTTGAAATTGAGAACATTCATAGTATATAGTATGCCTAACCGATCGATGCTATCAGCAATTGTTTATCTCCATTATTTGTATTAGTTTTTGACTCCCCGCTTCCGGCTCCGCTTCCGGACTATATTTCTAAATCTTTGATATCTTGGAAAATATCCTTCAGATCCAAATTTTTTTTCTAGATTCGTAATCTACATGAATTAAACTATATAATTTCATGCCAAACTCAAAATAATTGGGATCAAAAAAATTTAATTTTTTTTATCATGGCTCACTCTTCGCTTTGAGTTCAGGATTTTGCCTATTCTGAGATTTTTCTCTATAGAATCTGTAATTCTAGACCAATCGCTTTGAAATTGAGAACATTTATAGTATATAGTATGCCTAACCGATCGATGCTATCAGCAATTGTTTATCTCCATTATTTGTATGAGTTTTTGACTCCCCGCTTCCGGCTCCGCTTCCGGACTATATTTCTAAATCTTTGATATCTTGGAAAATATCCTTCAGATCCAAATTTTTTTTCTGGATTCGTAATCTACATGAATTAAACTATATAATTTCATGCCAAACTCAAAATAATTGGGATCAAAAAAATTTAATTTTTTTTATCATGGCTCACTCTTCGCTTTGAGTACAGGATTTTGCCTATTCTGAGATTTTTCTCTATAGAATCTGTAATTCTAGACCAATCGCTTTGAAATTGAGAACATTTATAGTATATAGTATGCCTAACCGATCGATGCTATCAGCAATTTTTTATCTTCATTATTTGTATGAGTTTTTGACTCCCCGCTTCCGGCTCCGCTTCCGGACTATATTTTCAAATCTTTGATATCTTGGAAAATATCCTTCAGATCCAAATTTGTTTTCTAGATTCGTAATCTACATGAATTAAACTATATAATTCCAGGCCAAACTCAAAATAATTGGGATCAAAAAAATTTAATTTTTTTTATCATGGTTCACTCTTCGCTTTGAGTTCAGGATTTTGCCTATTCTGAGATTTTTCTCTATAGAATCTGTAATTCTGAACCAATCGCTTTGAAATTGAGAACATTTATAGTATATAGTATGCCTAACCGATCGATGCTATCAGCAATTTTTTATCCCCATTATTTGTATGAGTTTTTGACTCCCCGCTTCCGGCTCCGCTTCCGGACTATATTTTTAAATCTTTGATATCTTGGAAAATATCCTTCAGATCCAAATTTGTTTTCTAGATTCGTAATCTACATGAATTAAACTATATAATTCCAGGCCAAACTCAAAATAATTGGGATCAAAAAAATTTAATTTTTTTATCATGGCTCACTCTTCGCTTTGAGTTCAGGATTTTGCCTATTCTGAGATTTTTCTCTATAGAATCTGTAATTCTAGACCAATCGCTTTGAAATTGAGAATATTTATAGTATATAGTATGCCTAACCGATCGATGCTATCAGCAATTTTTTATCCCCATTATTTGTATGAGTTTTTGACTCCCCGCTTCCGGCTCCGCTTCCGGACTATATTTTTAAATCTTTGATATCTTGGAAAATATCCTTCAGATCCAAATTTGTTTTCTAGATTCGTAATCTACATGAATCAAACTATATAATTTCATGCCAAACTCAAAATAATTGGGATCAAAAAAATTTATTTTTTTTTATCATGGCTCACTCTTCGCTTTGAGTTCAGGATTTTGCCTATTCTGAGATTTTTCTCTATAGAATCTGTAATTCTAGACCAATCGCTTTGAAATTGAGAGCATTTATAGTATATAGTATGCCTAACCGATCGATGCTATCAGCAATTGTTTATCTCCATTATTTGTATGAGTTTTTGACTCCCCGCTTCCGGCTCCGCTTCCGGACTATATTTTTAAATCTTTGATATCTTGGAAAATATCCTTCAGATCCAAATTTGTTTTCTAGATTCGTAATCTACATGAATTAAACTATATAATTTCATGCCAAACTCAAAATAATTGGGATCAAAAAAATTTAATTTTTTTTATCATGGCTCACTCTTCGCTTTGAGTTCAGGATTTTGCCTATTCTGAGATTTTTCTCTATAAAATCTGTAATTCTAGACCAATCGCTTTGAAATTGAGAACATTCATAGTATATAGTATGCCTAACCGATCGATGCTATCAGCAATTGTTTATCTCCATTATTTGTATTAGTTTTTGACTCCCCGCTTCCGGCTCCGCTTCCGGACTATATTTCTAAATCTTTGATATCTTGGAAAATATCCTTCAGATCCAAATTTTTTTTCTAGATTCGTAATCTACATGAATTAAACTATATAATTTCATGCCAAACTCAAAATAATTGGGATCAAAAAAATTTAATTTTTTTTATCATGGCTCACTCTTCGCTTTGAGTTCAGGATTTTGCCTATTCTGAGATTTTTCTCTATAGAATCTGTAATTCTAGACCAATCGCTTTGAAATTGAGAACATTTATAGTATATAGTATGCCTAACCGATCGATGCTATCAGCAATTGTTTATCTCCATTATTTGTATGAGTTTTTGACTCCCCGCTTCCGGCTCCGCTTCCGGACTATATTTCTAAATCTTTGATATCTTGGAAAATATCCTTCAGATCCAAATTTTTTTTCTGGATTCGTAATCTACATGAATTAAACTATATAATTTCATGCCAAACTCAAAATAATTGGGATCAAAAAAATTTAATTTTTTTTATCATGGCTCACTCTTCGCTTTGAGTACAGGATTTTGCCTATTCTGAGATTTTTCTCTATAGAATCTGTAATTCTAGACCAATCGCTTTGAAATTGAGAACATTTATAGTATATAGTATGCCTAACCGATCGATGCTATCAGCAATTTTTTATCTTCATTATTTGTATGAGTTTTTGACTCCCCGCTTCCGGCTCCGCTTCCGGACTATATTTTCAAATCTTTGATATCTTGGAAAATATCCTTCAGATCCAAATTTGTTTTCTAGATTCGTAATCTACATGAATTAAACTATATAATTCCAGGCCAAACTCAAAATAATTGGGATCAAAAAAATTTAATTTTTTTTATCATGGTTCACTCTTCGCTTTGAGTTCAGGATTTTGCCTATTCTGAGATTTTTCTCTATAGAATCTGTAATTCTAGACCAATCGCTTTGAAATTGAGAACATTTATAGTATATAGTATGCCTAACCGATCGATGCTATCAGCAATTTTTTATCCCCATTATTTGTATGAGTTTTTGACTCCCCGCTTCCGGCTCCGCTTCCGGACTATATTTTTAAATCTTTGATATCTTGGAAAATATCCTTCAGATCCAAATTTGTTTTCTAGATTCGTAATCTACATGAATTAAACTATATAATTCCAGGCCAAACTCAAAATAATTGGGATCAAAAAAATTTAATTTTTTTATCATGGCTCACTCTTCGCTTTGAGTTCAGGATTTTGCCTATTCTGAGATTTTTCTCTATAGAATCTGTAATTCTAGACCAATCGCTTTGAAATTGAGAATATTTATAGTATATAGTATGCCTAACCGATCGATGCTATCAGCAATTTTTTATCCCCATTATTTGTATGAGTTTTTGACTCCCCGCTTCCGGCTCCGCTTCCGGACTATATTTTTAAATCTTTGATATCTTGGAAAATATCCTTCAGATCCAAATTTGTTTTCTAGATTCGTAATCTACATGAATTAAACTATATAATTTCATGCCAAACTCAAAATAATTGGGATCAAAAAAATTTATTTTTTTTTATCATGGCTCACTCTTCGCTTTGAGTTCAGGATTTTGCCTATTCTGAGATTTTTCTCTATAGAATCTGTAATTCTAGACCAATCGCTTTGAAATTGAGAGCATTTATAGTATATAGTATGCCTAACCGATCGATGCTATCAGCAATTGTTTATCTCCATTATTTGTATGAGTTTTTGACTCCCCGCTTCCGGCTCCGCTTCCGGACTATATTTTTAAATCTTTGATATCTTGGAAAATATCCTTCAGATCCAAATTTGTTTTCTAGATTCGTAATCTACATGAATTAAACTATATAATTTCATGCCAAACTCAAAATAATTGGGATCAAAAAAATTTAATTTTTTTTATCATGGCTCACTCTTCGCTTTGAGTTCAGGATTTTGCCTATTCTGAGATTTTTCTCTATAAAATCTGTAATTCTAGACCAATCGCTTTGAAATTGAGAACATTTATAGTATATAGTATGCCTAACCGATCGATGCTATCAGCAATTTTTTATCTCCATTATTTGTATGAGTTTTTGACTACCCGCTTCCGGCTCCGCTTCCGGACTATATTTTTAAATCTTTGATATCTTGGAAAATATCCTTCAGATCCAAATTTGTTTTCTAGATTCGTAATCTACATGAATTAAACTATATAATTTCATGCCAAACTCAAAATAATTGGGATCAAAAAAATTTAATTTTTTTTATCATGGCTCACTCTTCGCTTTGAGTTCAGGATTTTGCCTATTCTGAGATTTTTCTCTATAGAATCTGTAATTCTAGACCAATCGCTTTGAAATTGAGAAAATTTATAGTATATAGTATGCCTAACCGATCGATGCTATCAGCAATTCTTTATCTCCATTATTTGTATGAGTTTTTGACTCCCCGCTTCCGGCTCCGCTTCCGGACTATATTTTTAAATCTTTGATATCTTGGAAAATATCCTTCAGATCCAAATTTGTTTTCCAGATTCGTAATCTACATGAATTAAACTATATAATTTCATGCCAAACTCAAAATAATTGGGATCAAAAAAATTTATTTTTTTTTATCATGGCTCACTCTTCGCTTTGATTTCAGGATTTTGCCTATTCTGAGATTTTTCTCTATAGAATCTGTAATTCTAGACCAATCGCTTTGAAATTGAGAACATTCATAGTATATAGTATGCCTAACCGATCGATGCTATCAGCAATTTTTTATCTCCATTATTTGTATGAGTTTTTGACTCCCCGCTTCCGGCTCCGCTTCCGGACTATATTTTTAAATCTTTGATATCTTGGAAAATATCCTTCAGATCCAAATTGGTTTTCTAGATTCGTAATCTACATGAATTAAACTATATAATTTCATGCCAAACTCAAAATAATTGGGATCAAAAAAATTTAATTTTTTTATCATGGCTCACTCTTCGCTTTGAGTTCAGGATTTTGCCTATTCTGAGATTTTTTTCTATAGAATCTGTAATTCTGGACCAATCGCTTTGAAATTGAGAACATTTATAGTATATAGTATGCCAAACCGATCGATGCTATTAGCAATTTTTTATCTCCATTATTTGTATGAGTTTTTGACTCCCCGCTTCCGGCTCCGCTTCCGGACTATATTTTTAAATCTTTGATATCTTGGAAAATATTCTTCAGATCCAAATTTGTTTTCTAGATTCGTAATCTACATGAATTAAACTATATAATTTCATGCCAAACTCAAAATAATTGGGATCAAAAAAATTTAATTTTTTTTATCATGGCTCACTCTTCGCTTTGAGTTCAGGATTTTGCCTATTCTGAGATTTTTCTCTATAGAATCTGTAATTCTAGACCAATCGCTTTGAAATTGAGAACATTTATAGTATATAGTATGCCTAACCGATCGATGCTATCAGCAATTTTTTATCTCCATTATTTGTATGAGTTTTTGACTACCCGCTTCCGGCTCCGCTTCCGGACTATATTTTTAAATCTTTGATATCTTGGAAAATATCCTTCAGATCCAAATTTGTTTTCTAGATTCGTAATCTACATGAATTAAACTATATAATTTCATGCCAAACTCAAAATAATTGGGATCAAAAAAATTTAATTTTTTTTATCATGGCTCACTCTTCGCTTTGAGTTCAGGATTTTGCCTATTCTGAGATTTTTCTCTATAGAATCTGTAATTCTAGACCAATCGCTTTGAAATTGAGAACATTTATAGTATATAGTATGCCTAACCGATCGATGCTATCAGCAATTTTTTATCTCCATTATTTGTATGAGTTTTTGACTCCCCGCTTCCGGCTCCGCTTCCGGACTATATTTTTAAATCTTTGATATCTTGGAAAATATCATTCAGATCCAAATTTGTTTTCTAGATTCGTAATCTACATGAATTAAACTATATAATTTCATGCCAAACTCAAAATAATTGGGATCAAAAAAATTTAATTTTTTTTATCATGGCTCACTCTTCGCTTTGAGTTCAGGATTTTGCCTATTCTGAGATTTTTCTCTATAGAATCTGTAATTCTAGACCAATCGCTTTGAAATTGAGAACATTTATAGTATATAGTATGCCTAACCGATCGATGCTATCAGCAATTTTTTATCTCCATTATTTGTATGAGTTTTTGACTCCCCGCTTCCGGCTCCGCTTCCGGACTATATTTTTAAATCTTTGATATCTTGGAAAATATCATTCAGATCCAAATTTGTTTTCTAGATTCGTAATCTACATGAATTAAACTATATAATTTCATGCCAAACTCAAAATAATTGGGATCAAAAAAATTTAATATTTTTTATCATGGCTCACTCTTCGCTTTGAGTTCAGGATTTTGCCTATTCTGAGATTTTTCTCTATAGAATCTGTAATTCTAGACCAATCGCTTTTTGAAATTGAGAACATTTATAGTATATAGTACGACTAACCAATCGATGCTATCAGCAATTTTTTATCTCCATTATTTGTATGAGTTTTTGACTCCCCGCTTCCGGCTCCGCTTCCGGACTATATTTTTAAATCTTTGATATCTTGGAAAATATCATTCAGATCCAAATTTGTTTTCTAGATTCGTAATCTACATGAATTAAACTATATAATTTCATGCCAAACTCAAAATAATTGGGATCAAAAAAATTTAATATTTTTTATCATGGCTCACTCTTCGCTTTGAGTTCAGGATTTTGCCCATTCTGAGATTTTTCTCTATAGAATCTGTAATTCTAGACCAATCGCTTTGAAATTGAGAACATTTATAGTATATAGTATGACTAACCGATCGATGCTATCAGCAATTTTTTATCTCCATTATTTGTATGAGTTTTTGACTCCCCGCTTCCGGCTCCGCTTCCGGACTATATTTTTAAATCTTTGATATCTTGGAAAATATCATTCAGATCCAAATTTGTTTTCTAGATTCGTAATCTACATGAATTAAACTATATAATTTCATGCCAAACTCAAAATAATTGGGATCAAAAAAATTTAATATTTTTTATCATGGCTCACTCTTCGCTTTGAGTTCAGGATTTTGCCTATTCTGAGATTTTTCTCTATAGAATCTGTAATTCTAGACCAATCGCTTTTTGAAATTGAGAACATTTATAGTATATAGTATGCCTAACCGATCGATGCTATCAGCAATTTTTTATCTCCATTATTTGTATGAGTTTTTGACTCCCCGCTTCCGGCTCCGCTTCCGGACTATATTTTTAAATCTTTGATATCTTGGAAAATATCATTCAGATCCAAATTTGTTTTCTAGATTCGTAATCTACATGAATTAAACTATATAATTTTATGCCAAACTCAAAATAATTGAGATCAAAAAATTTAATTTTTTTTATCATGGCTCACTTTTCGTTTTGAATTCAGGATTTTGCCTATTCTGAGATTCTTCTCTATAGAATCTGTAATTGTGGTCCAATCGCTTTGAAATTTGGAACATTTATAGTATATAGTATGCCTAATCGATCGATGCTATCAACAACTAGGTATCTTTATCATTCATATGAGTTTTTGACTCCCCGCTTCCGGCTCCGCTTCCGGGCTAGATTTTTAAATTTCCGATATCTTGAAAAATAGCCTCCAGATCTAATTTTGTTCTCGAAATTCGTAATCTACATGAATTAAACTATATAATTTCATGCCAAAGTCAAAAATTGCAAAAAGTACCTTTTTTTCCAATAGTCTTGTTGATAAATTATATTTTAATTTCACAAAAGCTTTTGTGCAAAATTGAAGCTCCCTTGGTTCCACCAATTCGTCTACTACAACAGTATCAACTGTAAAAATTAGCCCCAGTCCCTTAGTTGTAAGAATAGGAATACAATTTTAAATAATTGGTTGTGCTTCGCCCCTGTACTTTTTCGGCAGTATTTTGTCGTATTTTTTGAAGAATTAAATTGAAGCATTAAAAAGAAATAGTACAAAAAATTGTCAGGAACTGTAGGATCTCAAGTTATCCAACAATTCAAAGATTTAATGGCCAAATCAACAGGTGAATTGAAACTCTGAAATATTTTTATATTTATTTTAAAAATTTTGTGTTAATTTACAGAAATTAAGATCAGTTTCAAGATATATTTCTACTTTCGTTAGGACCTTGCATACAATAATAATCATTCTACAAACCAAAGATGGAAGAAATAACTCGGACGACAACCAATAGAGCCTTTTTGAATCTGTTTCAAAACTGACCCATCCATAAGTCTCAAATTTTGGATATGACGCCTGCTTCCAATTCTAGTAAGCTAACTCTGCTCTAATTCATGAATTATTGAATAATACAAACTTTGATACATGAAAGCTCATTAGATTTTAAAATAAATTAGCTTCACTATCATCAACAAATAATAACTGAGCCCTGCCACCACTACAAGGTCGCTCCACTTCGGCAGGGGCTCTATCTCAATTTTTAATTGAGATAAAGCCACCTTGCACCCTTAATCGGGCACAAAGTGCTTCCCTATTACAATCTAATCAAATAACTTGAGTTAATAGGAGTATAAAAGGAAAAAGGATAATTGTGGATACCAAAAGTTATAAATATTATACAATGTAGCTTCTCTCAACTTTGTACACCTTCCGGATGATTCATAATGAAAAGATTTACTATGTTACTATAATATTTGAGGAAAATCATGTCCAAATATATCTAACATAAGCTATGCATAGTTTTTCGAGTCAAATTTTAATAATTAATTGTATTTTTTGACTAAAAGTTCCACTAATACTTTTTTTCATCTGTCAAAGTTTGTAACAGCGCTTATAATAATAATTCTGCATTCGTATTGCATAAAAAAATTCTAGGGGCGTATGTAAAGTACATATTTTACGCATCACAAATGATGTGCAGAGTGAATCTTTTTTGCGTCCTAATTTTATCACCATTTAAATGCGTAGCAATTAAATTTCTGTGAATTTATGTTTGTAGCTTCTTTCCCTGATCCATTAATTAAGAAATTTATTGAATCTAAATGTCAGATTGTACTCTGGACTTCTTTGCTTTTTGTTCAATAATTATTAAAATATTAAAATATTAAACAACTACTATGACATTCAACTCATAATTTTAGTGACTCGGCATGTCATAATTCTTGTTGCATAAATTGCTATTTTCTACAGTATTCAACTTCCATATTTTGACAATTATCAATAAATATACAGCAAGAAAGCCAGAAAGACAAAATGACTTTTAGATTTAATAAATATCCCAACAAATGAATCAATCCATTCACTGGAATTTGACTCTCATTAGTTTAAATAATGATAAAGTTGGGACGCAAAAAAATCTTATTGATGGATAAAATAAGTAAAAAAATTTTATATTATAGCACCAGTTGATTCAGCAATACAATTTTCATTCGAATTTTACCTAAATGATATATCGTTGAATTCAGAAAAAAATAAGTGTTTGAAAAAAGTGGATTTCAATTCGAAATATTTTGAGAGTCACTGATTTTAAAAAGCTTGTGTCGGTAGTTTCCGGTTGAAAAAATGACGCGTCAAGATTCTTTTTGCTCATTGGTAATAATAATTTAATTAGCTTATGATTGGCTTTCAGTTGTGAGGTGATGCTTCCGGCGAGAGTTCGACGCTTCTACCGCCATTGAATCGTTCATATACAAGCAAGTAGTCGGACATATTGGACGTTTAAACAGTAGAGTGCTGCTTAATTAATACTTAATTGGTTGGCGTACCTTGAAGAAATGAATAATTTTTGGAGATATAGCTCAAATGGAATCAACAAATTCGTTCAAAGTAAGTGTATATTTTAACCAGAAATTTATTTGATTCAATAAATAATAAAATAGAAAATTTTTGGAATGTGAATGGATTTTGAAACTATATTATTTATAGCAAAATTTGATCCAAATTTAAAACCAGAAATTCACATTTTGAATCGAAATATATTATTTAAAGAATTATTTGGGCTATTTTTTACATTAAAATCGAATCTTTTGGGTTTTTGAATATATAGCGTGATGTGTTACGTAATTATTTCTCGTACTTTCTTGCCCGTTGCGTCAGCTAAATAAAATTTCAATAGATTTTGTATGTTATAGTACAAGTTTTTAGAGAAGTTTTGAATGTTTTATTTTATTTTAAATATTTTAAATTTTGTTTTAGGAAATCTGATGGGCAGACGAAATAATCCAAAGGAGTTGCAAGCCAATTAGAAGACAACCTGAATTCAAATTCGTGACCGCAGTCTGGATAAATAATTCAGAGGAGTCCAATTAGATGGCGAACCGAGTTTAAATTCGTGCAGGATGGATGGGTGCAGTCTGGATTTTTTTTTCTGTTTCAGGTTTCCAATGGATCATCAAATCCTTTCTCTTATTCCTAAACCTAATTAGATGTGTGTTTTAATGATTCTTTATGTGAATTGTGTTTGTTATTGGGATGAATGCACATACACACAAACAAATTATGGAAGAGGAATACTGAAAGGGAGTAGCAGTCCATTCCAGAGGGGGTAGCAGTCCAGGGGGTTGAAACAGTGTATTCAATCCGAATGCACTTACCTTGTTTGCTCGTTGCGGATAGGCGTGCTCTTGAGCCTGTGTCGAATCTTTCATACATAATAGCGGTTGCATGGAGTGGGTTCGCTACCCACTTTGAGGTGATCACTGGCGTATGATTGGTAGAGTCACAGGAATGCGTGTCGAGGGCCCCGACACAAGTTCTGAGACTTGCATGATACAGGCATGAGGGCATGGTACTTTTCTAGTAGCTACTATAATTAGTAGTTCTGTCCCGTTAATACGGTAGCAATGAGCAAACGAGGGTCGTTGGGGCGATCTTTTGATCGGAGACGATTGTGCAATGGGGAACGCTTTATCGGTGATTTTTACGGAACTAGTTGAACTAGTGTATTTTTACGAAACCGTTATTGCAGTATCGCAGTGTGGGGCGGATCAGATTGGGTAGTGAGAGCCGCTATTTGGTTCATTCCAAATGATTGCGGGTTTGGTTCATTCCAAACTAGGCTTTTATTGTTTGGTCGTTCTAAACCACACTGTGAGAGTACTCATTGTACAGTTTATCTGGCAATTGTTGAGCCCTAACGTGAAGCTGATGAGCCAAGCTGTCCCGCCAAGCAGCCAAGCCCAGCAGTTCCAGGTCCACAAGTCAAGGGGCATAGTAGGCGGTCAGATAGAGACGCCCTTCGGTTTTACTGGCAAGTTATTCAAAATATTTTCATTTTAAAATATTAAAAATTAAACATAATAAAAATAATTTACTTCAAAAGCTAATGCATGACTTTTTTTAACAATTGTGCGACTTTATTAATTAATTTTGAATGTTTTCATTTGATTTTACAGGAGGACGTTATTTTCTGGCCGATATTCAAGCCTGCAGGAGAAGGGAGACCCAAGCCCGGAGGGAAGCGAAGCCAAGACAGACAGAGGCACCCCCAGTTCTTCAACAGTAAGTCAAACTTATTTATTTCACTAGTTATTCCCTTTAATTACAAAAAAATTATAATGTTTCAAATAAATCAATTGAAATAACTGCCCCAAAATATTTTTTAATGTTCCATAAACTTAAATTTTGAATTAAGTTTCAATAAATAAATTAAATACAGTAACAAATTGTTAATTTAAACTTGATTTTATTTCAAAATTGTCACAAAATTTTAAAAAACCTTAGAATAATTAATGAATAGATTTCGACTGATATTTTCATGGAATTTAATTGATTTTATAATTAGATTAAATTGAAAATACTTTTTTTCGTTGAAAATCACTAGCTTAATTGAAGTAATGAAAATGCTCCAATTATTCAAATGAAAATTCATTTTATTGTCGTAAAATTTTCTAATATACAATTATTAAAACAATTTCCTATGTAGATATTATTGATTTTCATGAAAATATTGTTGAGAAATGATTATTGAATATTGTGTTATATTGATATTGAGATTAATTTTGGTTTATTGTTTCTTTTCAGGAGCTGAGAGTGCCGGCGTCGCGACGGTGTGTGTATGTGCGTGAAAGGTGGCCACCTGAATGTTTGAGTGTGTGCTTTAATTATTTTTGTTTTTCAGTGTATGATAGAATTTTAGTTCCTTTCCACCCTTTTCCGCCTGCGCAGGCCCCTCCCTATCAAGTGGTGACACCTTGTCGAGGTGATAGGGCTTAATCAACTCCCCTAATTCAAAGTTGAGAACCAAGAGCTCCACAATCATTTATTTATGTGTAATATTTCTTTCAGGCGTTTAATATTTGATTGTTTTAATGTTTTTATAGCTAAATAATATTTTGGAGATTTATTAGTAAACCTACCTTCCAAGGGGAAGGGGGGTTAATTAATAAACCTTCCGGAGACGGGGAACCTATGTCCAAATTTTTTTTGGACTATGTAAATACCTGATTGAATTATTGCTGATTGTCATTTAATAAAGTACATTTTATTCACCTTGAATAAATAAAATCGGACATGAGTAATATTAATTTCAAAAGTAAAACCAGAAATTATCAAACTATTTTTTCTGCACAAAGAGTTTCCAAATTAAATTGATGTATTTTTTGAAAATATTGAATGTTAAATTGATTTATTGAAAAAACTCCTTTTCGCTTAAAAAAGTCACCTTTTCAAAATATATAATATTCTACATAATTGGATATGATGAAATAAGAGATTTTGTCTCAATATCTTGGACAAATAAACTCTCTTGACTGATAATCCAAAACTTAAATCCATTTTCCCAGTAGCAAATTATTTACAATTATAACCTCCAAAGAAAACAATATAATTTAGTTTCATTGAAATAAATGCAGTCAATCAACCCCTAGTAGGAAGCTTCTACTGTTTTACTCATTTAAAAACCAGGTCCAACACTTTTCATTCGATTGGGAGTCAAATATTGCAAGGTACATATATTTGCTTAACAGATAAGTAACCGTACTTTATTCGGAATGTAATTCAAGATTTAATTATTAATTTTAGAGGAAGAAGTATTTGAAACATTTTGTGTAAAATAATTTTTTTTTCTAATGGTCCAAAAATTATTTTTAAAAAATATGAATATTATTTGTAAGAGAGAAAGATGTACTAATGTTGTTTGTCTCTTTTCAGCACTCTTGTTCACCACCCTCAGTGTAATTCGGAGGGTTGTTGCTGCTCCTTGAATCAATAGGATGCAACCTATGGCGAAGCAGTTCGGTTTAACCCCGCCTAGAGACCATTTTATTAGGAACAATGATCCTTTTTTCTAATGAAAAATGTCTGTATTCTCACAACTTTTGGTAAGAAGCATTCCACCTAAAAAAATGAGGATTGTAACACATCACGCAAAATCTGTACAAACAAACAAAATTCTTCAAATATTTTAATTAGAATTTGTTTTTTAAGCTATGGCTGATCATTTTGGATTTATGCAAAAAAAATGAAAAAAAGTTTCAAGTAAAGTGCATTTCCGGTACAGCCGATTGGAACCATAATGCGAGGTACACAACTAGATCCCATATCAGTCTCAAATAAAAAATTTCAACATCATACGTTTAATCAGTTTTGAGATTTGCGAGTTACAATCGAACACACGTACCGACATTGAGCCAAAAATAGTCAAAATGGATTCAGGGATGCTCAAAACGGATATTTCCATCAAAATCTCGATAAGTGAATTTTGTCGGTTTGTACTTTTCTGGCAGTTACGCACCAAAATAACCAAATGAGTTTCATGTAATATTTTATGCTCCTAACAATTAAACAAGCCTTAAACTTAATTTCAATGGATAAAAACGCAAATTAATATTTTATAGATATTCATTTTAACAGCTCCAAAAATGTTTGAGGTTCACTGGTATTAAACAATTTCATGATATTAACGCATGCGCTTTTCGTACTATGAAGCCAGAGCTTCAACTACACTTCCTTGTAATACGCGTAGTTATCAAGATGGCTGATATTCTAGAGGTTTAGGAATGTTTCTAAACGAAGAAAGGTGATAAAAATTGCGGAATAAGGAGCAGGATGTACTAAACACCGAAGGATCTAGGATTCAATGATCTAGTGGCATCTCGAGGACTATAAAGTAAATTATTTTCCCAAAATTATTATCCTAAATTTATGAAATTTGAAAATTAGTTTATTGAACAATTATTATAGTAAATATTCCTGAATATAACTGAATTCTAAGTATAGTAGTTTCATAAAAGAGTTGATTTTCAAACAATATTAGAAATATAAGCAAATATTTGAATAAATGATGTACTAAGATGGGCAATTATTTTTTGGTTACGCAATTGGTTTTGTTCGGTTGTTTCTTGTTATCACAGCAGTTGTTTTGTTTTTTGCCTAAAAATCAATAAATCAGTATTTGAACCACAATAATAAATATTATTGCACTATATTTGAATATTTTATTGTTAAATGCTGAATGCAAATAATATAGGATTTATTTTGTTTGATATGGTAAGCCGTTGTAATTTGTAGTTAAATAAATAACCGATGTGAACTTGTTTTGTGCAGATGAAATCGATATTCATTTCTTTTTTCAAGTTTTATTTTTGTAATTTTTATTTTCAAATTTATTATTCCCTCTATTTCTAATTTTTGAGGCTGTTTTAACTAATTAATAATTTTTAAATTTTCATTCAGATTTCCAATCAAAAATTGGAGCTTGGTGAGGCGATAATTTATTCCACATGAAGATTACAGTCAAAATTTATCAGTCAAAGGATAGAAGCAGCAATTTTGTTCTATGGATTTGCGTTTTGGCAGCCGAAATCAGGAGAAGTTCCATTCAGTCAGTCAAAGATACTTTTTTCCGAAGTTTGAAGAAATCTACAAGTTGTATTGGCATCATCAGCAGCAAATAATTGTCTAATTGAAATGGAAGACAGCAAAATAAAAGCAGCAAGTTACCGGACCAAAGTATTTCATTGAAGATAGAAGAAAAAATAGCAGCAAGTAATTACCACCAAAAACAAGCAGTTACAACGGACAAATTTCCAATAAAAAAATATGACAAAATGAGTCAACAGCCAAATTACTCCTGATACAATTGTATCACCAAATCTCTCCCTCCATTTATTGTAAATCAAAGCCCTTTCTGCCCTTAATAAAAATTCAAATAATATTACAGCCCTTGTGCCAAATTCCGTCTATTAAATTTATTATATTTTCCAAATTTTGTTTTCAAATAAATCCTTGGGCTGTGGCATTATTTTGAATTAGCCAATTTTTTAAATTGTGCTCAATAAAGGTCCCAATTTTGTCAAATGATCAAATGTCGAGTTTTTGCAAAGATGTTTAAATGTAAATGTTCATTTGGTTGTTTGATAGTTCCACCCTTTAATAGCCCTCAATTTTTAAACAGTTAAAACTAATATCAAATGTTCATAATTAACTTTTCTTAAAAAGTATTAGTAAGTGGAAATTACTTATTAGTACTTGAATTTTATTTTCAAATTTTGTTTTTATTACACCTAATGGTGTATATTTATATTTGATATTATTTTAACTGTTAGTTTATAAGTATTTTAATGTAAGTATTCTTTTTGCACAAAATCTTAATAATTTGCTGCTTATTTATGTACGCTGCTTCATCCACAAATTTGGCTGCAAAACCTCATCAAGTCGACAAAAAGCTCCAATAATTGCTGCTTCATTGAAACATAATAATTTGCAAAAGAATACACTTTTTGTATTATTTTTAAGTTGTATGCAAGCTCAGTTTACAGATTTTTATTAATTTTTTTTCCAAATTTATACAAATTTTTTCCAGTAAAATTTTTCCAAATTTAATTGAGTTTGTATATTCATGAACAAAACTACAAAACATGTAGTTGACAATTATTTAAATAATGTTATAGCCATTGAGTTAAGTTTCGTGTTTTGTAGTAGATTTGTGTAATTTTATTCGATTTGTTGATCCTTTGGCTGTGGCATTATTTAAAATGGGCCAATTTCATTAAAAATTGTGCCGCATGCATAGATCTTGTCTGTCCAATAATATTTTCATAATTAATTTTCCAAAATTAAGCCTGATGTGGCGCTTTGAAACAAAAGATATGGATCTATGCATTTTTAGTTTTAGCAAATGATTGAATGCAGATTCAGTTCCAAGATATTAATATAGCTTTGTCAGTGCTGTGAATATTAATATTTTGAGGAAATGTAATAAAAAAATGTGCATTTGATGATTTGATTGAGCCCCCTGCCCTCTCTGTCAAATATTTACCCAAGTGGATTTGAAAAATCAACAACAAACGCAACTAAAAGTAATTCCAATTATTATCAGTAACTTTGGTACCAGAAGCAAGAAGATAATTGGAAATTGCAAAAAGTACAGGTGAATAAAGCTAACTTTTTTTCTTAATAGTCTTGTTAATAAATTATATTTTAATTCCAGAAAAGCTTCTGTGCAAAATTCAAGCTTCCTTGGTATCATCGATTCGTCTACCACAACAGTATCAACAGTAAAAGTTAGCCCCAGTCCCTTAATTGTAAGAATAGGAATACACTTCTAAATAATCAGTTGTGCTTCGCCGCTGCAGTTTTTCGGAAATATTTAATCGTATTCTTTGAAGAGCCTTTTCGGGAAATAGGAACGACAAATTTATGTCCACAAGCATTAAACACCTGACGTGGACATCACGTGACTTACTTGTACATCTTTGGATATCAAACACAACATCTCATCATTCTACGGCTAGTCGGTTGCTATGGAAACAGCAGGTCATCATTCTTATACTACAACATTCCTAAATACTGATTTCCAGGATTCTACGGCTAACAGTTCTGAATTTCAAGATCGTCAAGTATAATGCACTTTCAACTCATTCGATCTCAATAAAAATAGGATATGAGCATCTAGACAGTACTATCATCTTGAATACTCTATTCTAATATTCTACGTTCAATCGTTTTGGATTTATGCGGAAAAATGTCAGGAACTGCAGAATCTCAAGCAAGTGTGCTTCGATTTCTATTACGGAAGTTATCCAACAATTCAAAGAATCATTGGCCAAATCAACAGGTGAATAAAAACTTTGAAATATTTTTATATTCATTTTAAACAATTCTCTTCAATTTACAGAAATGATCAAATCAATTTGAAGATATATTGGCCCATTCTTTGACTGTCTTTTTGACTTGAAAGAAGCTTTTTCTGTGGATACTTCGGGCTTCTTCACTTCCGTTAGGACCTTGCAAACCATAACTGCATCATCGGTAGAAGTTAGTTGCAAGATTGAAAAAAAAAATTATTGCAACATCAAGAATTTAAAAACGCCTGTAAAAATTTTTAAAAGAAAAGGCAAAATTCATTTCCGGATGTTCCAGTGTTTCTGAAACCAGCAGATCTTGAGCTGCAGAGTTCCAGTGTTCCTGAAACCAGATGAGTTCCTGTTCGAGCTGCAGAGTTCTAGCGGACTGCACTGTACATACAGCAAACCGGTAAATGTTTTTGATTTTTATTTTTTTTTCTTTAATCTCGTTCGCAACACGAAATTATTAGTTAGTATTGAATGTTTGGCAGGTACAATCTTATGTTAGCTGTAGAGTGAAAAGCATCCTGTAATTACTGTTTAAATTATCGAATTATCAATGAGAAAAAAATTGTTGGCCATCATGGAACGCCCGGCAGATGTGAAACATCTTCGTGAATATTGAAATTTCTGATAAATAAAAATCAAGAACCAATAAAATATAAACCATTTGTTAATATTAGTCATCATATCTTTAATCTCAAATATACAAGTTCCTAACCATAACTCAAACACTAACTGCTAATTTCGTATTGTGCATGACGCTTTATTTCATTAAGGCTTTATTTCACATAAATTCAATTGAATTGAAGTAACTAATTTTGTTTTTCTTTTGTTTCAGAGGTGCTGTAGAGTACGCAGTGCAAGGTTAGTGTTTAGATTTAGGCTTGTGTCTTTGGTATTCCTCAATAAATAATAATTCAATCAATATTAATTATTGGGTAAATATCATGATTATAAATAAACTTTTTAGATATTGATGCAATTAAATTACCAATGCAATCATGATATTTATGACACAAGCGGGGCGCGCGTTCTCTTTTAGTCATCCTAACTTTTTTATTCGCTCGTTCAAATTTTGTGGGGTCCAAGGGGACTTCACCCACGCGGGAGGTCTTGTATGGCTCTGAATAACCAGAGCTGTATCAGCGAGGGAAATTATTTGAAATTCTGATGAACCAAAAAAAAAACATAACGCATTCGCGATTGAATCAATTTTTTATTAGAGGTTATTTTTTGCTGTACTTATATAAAGTAAATTAATACACAGTTGATCTTGGGGTTTGAATTCGGTTAAATATTAAACTCAATTTGTAATTTCATGCCGCGAAACGTTTTGATTGAGGGTGGGATGTGGGATTTGTTTTTTTATTTGTGTATGTATTCTTTTTCAGGCTTTTTTTTCACAGATTGTGTCTGCTGGAATTTAAAGAGACTAAAGCGTAGTACGGCCCTGGTATTACGCATTGCACTTTGGTCATTTCCAGCAGTTCACGGTGTTTCTTTGCAACCTCAGACTACACGCGTTCCTGAATTATTAGGTAAAGACTTTGGATCGAATTGGTGCTTCACACTGGTTTCATCGCATGGTCTTGGTTCAGGAACATAATTAAGTGACACTTACACTTGCCCTCCCGCTAATCTTTTGTAGGTTTCAGGTTTTTTTTAGGTTTCAGGTTGCGATCCATTAAAATGTGTTAGGTAGGGCTAGCTCATGTGTTAGGGAGGCACTTTACAGTTCGGAGTTTAGGGCTGTAGGGTGACTCTGTTTCAGCGTATCCTGGATCGCGGACATGCTGAAACAGAGTTCTTGCCACGAGATGCCAAAATATTGATATTAAAACGTTAATTTATTCACTCCCTGAATCATAAATATCAAAATGAGAAAGATTGAAAATACAACAATTTATGATCAATGACAGATGTACACAATATAGTGAAACTTTTGAAATAAGGGATGGCTAGAAGGGGAGGCTGAAAGCCACAAATATTAATTTAGTATAATTTTTCAGCAAAAAAAGATTTGAATTTGAATTGATTTTGAATAATTATTTCCACTTGGCAAAAATTTGAGGATAAAAACAATGTCAAATTCATTAAAAGTAATTTTTATTGACTAGAAAATCAGTAATTTTTGCAAAAAATACAATTTTTAAAACGCCCATATCTCGGAAAATACTTATCGCACAGCAATTCTAGAGTCATTTTCGTAATCTAGATTAATAATTCTATTCATTTTGACACCAAAACATCGAAAAACAGAAAAAAAAATCAGTCATTTTTGCAGAAAATACAATTTTTAAAACGCCCATATCTCGGAAAATACTCATCGCACAGCGATTCTAAGGTCATTTTCGTAATCTAGATCAATCATTCTATTCATTTTGAGACCAAAACATCAAAAAACAAAAAAAAAATCAGTAATTTTTGCAAAAAATACAATTTTTAAAACGCCCATATCTCGGAAAATACTCATCGCACAGCAATTGTACGATCATTTTCGTAATCTAAATTGATCGGTGCTATCAGCAATTTTGTATCCTAATTATTTGTATGAGTTCTTGACTCCCCGCTTCCGGCTCCGCTTCCGGACTGGATTTTTAAATTTTCGATATCTTGGAAAATATCCTCCAGATCAAATTTTGTCTCCTGGATTCGTAATCTACATGAATAAAACTATATAATTTCATGCCAAACTCAAAATAATTGGGATCAAAAAAATTTAATTTTTTTTATCATGGCTCACTCTTCGCTTTGAGTTCAGGATTTTGCCTATTCTGAGATTTTTCTCTATAAAATCTGTAATTCTAGACCAATCGCTTTTAAATTTGGAACATTCATAGTATATAGTATGCCTAACCGATCGGTGCTATCAGCAATTTTGTATCTCAATTATTTGTATGAGTTCTTGACTCCCCGCTTCCGGCTCCGCTTCCGGACTGGATTTTTAAATTTTCGATATCTTGGAAAATATCCTCCAGATCAAATTTTGTCCCCTGGATTCGTAATCTACATGAATGAAACTATATAATTTCATGCCAAACTCAAAATAATTGGGATCAAAAAAATTTTATTTTTTTTATCATGGCTCACTCTTCGCTTTGAGTTCAGGATTTGGCCTATTCTGAGATTTTTCTCTATAAAATCTGTAATTCTAGACCAATCGCTTTTAAATTTGAAACATTCATAGTATATAGTATGCCTAACCGATCGGTGCTATCAGCAATTTTGTATCTCAATTATTTGTATGAGTTCTTGACTCCCCGCTTCCGGCTCCGCTTCCGGACTGGATTTTTAAATTTTCGATATCTTGGAAAATATCCTCCAGATCAAATTTTGTCCCCTGGATTCGTAATCTACATGAATGAAACTATATAATTTCATGCCAAACTCAAAATAATTGGGATCAAAAAAATTTTATTTTTTTTATCATGGCTCACTCTTCGCTTTGAGTTCAGGATTTTGCCTATTCTGAGATTTTTCTCTATAAAATCTGTAATTCTAGACCAATCGCTTTTAAATTTGGAACATTCATAGTATATAGTATGCCTAACCGATCGGTGCTATCAGCAATTTTGTATCCCAATTATTTGTATGAGTTCTTGACTCCCCGCTTCCGGCTCCGCTTCCGGACTGGATTTTTAAATTTTCGATATCTTGGAAAATATCCTCCAGATCAAATTTTGTCTCCTAGATTCGTAATCTACATGAATGAAACTATATAATTTCATGCCAAACTCAAAATAATTGGGATCAAAAAAATTTAATTTTTTTTATCATGGCTCACTCTTCGCTTTGAGTTCAGGATTTTGCCTATTCTGAGATTTTTCTCTATAAAATCTGTAATTCTAGACCAATCGCTTTTAAATTTGGAACATTCATAGTATATAGTATGCCTAACCGATCGGTGCTATCAGCAATTTTGTATCTCAATTATTTGTATGAGTTCTTGACTCCCCGCTTCCGGCTCCGCTTCCGGACTGGATTTTTAAATTTTCGATATCTTGGAAAATATCCTCCAGATCAAATTTTGTCTCCTAGATTCGTAATCTACATGAATGAAACTATATAATTTCATGCCAAACTCAAAATAATTGGGATCAAAAAAATTTTATTTTTTTTATCATGGCTCACTCTTCGCTTTAAGTTCAGGATTTTGCCTATTCTGAGATTTTTCTCTATAAAATCTGTAATTCTAGACCAATCGCTTTTAAATTTGGAACATTCATAGTATATAGTATGCCTAACCGATCGATGCTATCAGCAATTTTTTATCTCAATTATTTGTATGAGTTCTTGACTCCCCGCTTCCGGCTCCGCTTCCGGACTGGATTTTTAAATTTTCGATATCTTGGAAAATATCCTCCAGCTCAAATTTTGTCTCCTAGATTCGTAATCTACATGAATGAAACTATATAATTTCATGCCAAACTCAAAATAATTGGGATCAAAAAAATTTTATTTTTTTTATCATGGCTCACTCTTCGCTTTGAGTTCAGGATTTGGCCTATTCTGAGATTTTTCTCTATAAAATCTGTAATTCTAGACCAATCGCTTTTAAATTTGAAACATTCATAGTATATAGTATGCCTAACCGATCGGTGCTATCAGCAATTTTGTATCTCAATTATTTGTATGAGTTCTTGACTCCCCGCTTCCGGCTCCGCTTCCGGACTGGATTTTTAAATTTTCGATATCTTGGAAAATATCCTCCAGATCAAATTTTGTCCCCTGGATTCGTAATCTACATGAATGAAACTATATAATTTCATGCCAAACTCAAAATAATTGGGATCAAAAAAATTTTATTTTTTTTATCATGGCTCACTCTTCGCTTTGAGTTCAGGATTTTGCCTATTCTGAGATTTTTCTCTATAAAATCTGTAATTCTAGACCAATCGCTTTTAAATTTGGAACATTCATAGTATATAGTATGCCTAACCGATCGGTGCTATCAGCAATTTTGTATCCCAATTATTTGTATGAGTTCTTGACTCCCCGCTTCCGGCTCCGCTTCCGGACTGGATTTTTAAATTTTCGATATCTTGGAAAATATCCTCCAGCTCAAATTTTGTCTCCTAGATTCGTAATCTACATGAATGAAACTATATAATTTCATGCCAAACTCAAAATAATTGGGATCAAAAAAATTTTATTTTTTTTATCATGGCTCACTCTTCGCTTTGAGTTCAGGATTTGGCCTATTCTGAGATTTTTCTCTATAAAATCTGTAATTCTAGACCAATCGCTTTTAAATTTGAAACATTCATAGTATATAGTATGCCTAACCGATCGGTGCTATCAGCAATTTTGTATCTCAATTATTTGTATGAGTTCTTGACTCCCCGCTTCCGGCTCCGCTTCCGGACTGGATTTTTAAATTTTCGATATCTTGGAAAATATCCTCCAGATCAAATTTTGTCCCCTGGATTCGTAATCTACATGAATGAAACTATATAATTTCATGCCAAACTCAAAATAATTGGGATCAAAAAAATTTTATTTTTTTTATCATGGCTCACTCTTCGCTTTGAGTTCAGGATTTGGCCTATTCTGAGATTTTTCTCTATAAAATCTGTAATTCTAGACCAATCGCTTTTAAATTTGAAACATTCATAGTATATAGTATGCCTAACCGATCGGTGCTATCAGCAATTTTGTATCTCAATTATTTGTATGAGTTCTTGACTCCCCGCTTCCGGCTCCGCTTCCGGACTGGATTTTTAAATTTTCGATATCTTGGAAAATATCCTCCAGATCAAATTTTGTCCCCTGGATTCGTAATCTACATGAATGAAACTATATAATTTCATGCCAAACTCAAAATAATTGGGATCAAAAAATTTTTATTTCTTTTATCATGGCTCACTCTTCGCTTTGAGTTCAGGATTTTGCCTATTCTGAGATTTTTCTCTATAAAATCTGTAATTCTAGACCAATCGCTTTTAAATTTGGAACATTCATAGTATATAGTATGCCTAACCGATCGGTGCTATCAGCAATTTTGTATCCCAATTATTTGTATGAGTTCTTGACTCCCCGCTTCCGGCTCCGCTTCCGGACTGGATTTTTAAATTTTCGATATCTTGGAAAATATCCTCCAGATCAAATTTTGTCTCCTAGATTCGTAATCTACATGAATGAAACTATATAATTTCATGCCAAACTCAAAATAATTGGGATCAAAAAAATTTAATTTTTTTTATCATGGCTCACTCTTCGCTTTGAGTTCAGGATTTGGCCTATTCTGAGATTTTTCTCTATAAAATCTGTAATTCTAGACCAATCGCTTTTAAATTTGAAACATTCATAGTATATAGTATGCCTAACCGATCGATGCTATCAGCAATTTTTTATCTCAATTATTTGTATGAGTTCTTGACTCCCCGCTTCCGGCTCCGCTTCCGGACTGGATTTTTAAATTTTCGATATCTTGGAAAATATCCTCCAGATCAAATTTTGTCTCCTAGATTCGTAATCTACATGAATGAAACTATATAATTTCATGCCAAACTCAAAATAATTGGGATCAAAAAAATTTAATTTTTTTTATCATGGCTCACTCTTCGCTTTGAGTTCAGGATTTGGCCTATTCTGAGATTTTTCTCTATAAAATCTGTAATTCTAGACCAATCGCTTTTAAATTTGAAACATTCATAGTATATAGTATGCCTAACCGATCGATGCTATCAGCAATTTTTTATCTCAATTATTTGTATGAGTTCTTGACTCCCCGCTTCCGGCTCCGCTTCCGGACTGGATTTTTAAATTTTCGATATCTTGGAAAATATCCTCCAGATCAAATTTTGTCTCCTAGATTCGTAATCTACATGAATGAAACTATATAATTTCATGCCAAACTCAAAATAATTGGGATCAAAAAAATTTTATTTTTTTTATCATGGCTCACTCTTCGCTTTGAGTTCAGGATTTGGCCTATTCTGAGATTTTTCTCTATAAAATCTGTAATTCTAGACCAATCGCTTTTAAATTTGAAACATTCATAGTATATAGTATGCCTAACCGATCGATGCTATCAGCAATTTTTTATCTCAATTATTTGTATGAGTTCTTGACTCCCCGCTTCCGGCTCCGCTTCCGGACTGGATTTTTAAATTTTCGATATCTTGGAAAATATCCTCCAGATCAAATTTTGTCTCCTAGATTCGTAATCTACATGAATGAAACTATATAATTTCATGCCAAACTCAAAATAATTGGGATCAAAAAAATTTAATTTTTTTTATCATGGCTCACTCTTCGCTTTGAGTTCAGGATTTGGCCTATTCTGAGATTTTTCTCTATAAAATCTGTAATTCTAGACCAATCGCTTTTAAATTTGAAACATTCATAGTATATAGTATGCCTAACCGATCGATGCTATCAGCAATTTTTTATCTCAATTATTTGTATGAGTTCTTGACTCCCCGCTTCCGGCTCCGCTTCCGGACTGGATTTTTAAATTTTCGATATCTTGGAAAATATCCTCCAGATCAAATTTTGTCTCCTAGATTCGTAATCTACATGAATGAAACTATATAATTTCATGCCAAACTCAAAATAATTGGGATCAAAAAAATTTTATTTTTTTTATCATGGCTCACTCTTCGCTTTGAGTTCAGGATTTTGCCTATTCTGAGATTTTTCTCTATAAAATCTGTAATTCTAGACCAATCGCTTTTAAATTTGGAACATTCATAGTATATAGTATGCCTAACCGATCGATGCTATCAGCAATTCTGTATCTCAATTATTTGTATGAGTTCTTGACTCCCCGCTTCCGGCTCCGCTTCCGGACTGGATTTTTAAATTTTCGATATCTTGGAAAATATCCTCCAGATCAAATTTTGTCTCCTAGATTCGTAATCTACATGAATGAAACTATATAATTTCATGCCAAACTCAAAATAATTGGGATCAAAAAAATTTAATTTTTTTTATCATGGCTCACTCTTCGCTTTGAGTTCAGGATTTGGCCTATTCTGAGATTTTTCTCTATAAAATCTGTAATTCTAGACCAATCGCTTTTAAATTTGAAACATTCATAGTATATAGTATGCCTAACCGATCGATGCTATCAGCAATTTTTTATCTCAATTATTTGTATGAGTTCTTGACTCCCCGCTTCCGGCTCCGCTTCCGGACTGGATTTTTAAATTTTCGATATCTTGGAAAATATCCTCCAGATCAAATTTTGTCTCCTAGATTCGTAATCTACATGAATGAAACTATATAATTTCATGCCAAACTCAAAATAATTGGGATCAAAAAAATTTTATTTTTTTTATCATGGCTCACTCTTCGCTTTGAGTTCAGGATTTGGCCTATTCTGAGATTTTTCTCTATAAAATCTGTAATTCTAGACCAATCGCTTTTAAATTTGAAACATTCATAGTATATAGTATGCCTAACCGATCGGTGCTATCAGCAATTTTGTATCTCAATTATTTGTATGAGTTCTTGACTCCCCGCTTCCGGCTCCGCTTCCGGACTGGATTTTTAAATTTTCGATATCTTGGAAAATATCCTCCAGATCAAATTTTGTCTCCTGGATTCGTAATCTACATGAATGAAACTATATAATTTCATGCCAAACTCAAAATAATTGGGATCAAAAAAATTTTATTTTTTTTATCATGGCTCACTCTTCGCTTTGAGTTCAGGATTTTGCCTATTCTGAGATTTTTCTCTATAAAATCTGTAATTCTAGACCAATCGCTTTTAAATTTGGAACATTCATAGTATATAGTATGCCTAACCGATCGGTGCTATCAGCAATTTTGTATCCCAATTATTTGTATGAGTTCTTGACTCCCCGCTTCCGGCTCCGCTTCCGGACTGGATTTTTAAATTTTCGATATCTTGGAAAATATCCTCCAGATCAAATTTTGTCTCCTAGATTCGTAATCTACATGAATGAAACTATATAATTTCATGCCAAACTCAAAATAATTGGGATCAAAAAAATTTATTTTTTTTTATCATGGCTCACTCTTCGCTTTGAGTTCAGGATTTTGCCTATTCTGAGATTTTTCTCTATAAAATCTGTAATTCTAGACCAATCGCTTTTAAATTTGGAACATTCATAGTATATAGTATGCCTAACCGATCGATGCTATCAGCAATTCTGTATCTCAATTATTTGTATGAGTTCTTGACTCCCCGCTTCCGGCTCCGCTTCCGGACTGGATTTTTAAATTTTCGATATCTTGGAAAATATCCTCCAGATCAAATTTTGTCTCCTAGATTCGTAATCTACATGAATGAAACTATATAATTTCATGCCAAACTCAAAATAATTGGGATCAAAAAAATTTTATTTTTTTTATCATGGCTCACTCTTCGCTTTGAGTTCAGGATTTTGCCTATTCTGAGATTTTTCTCTATAAAATCTGTAATTCTAGACCAATCGCTTTTAAATTTGGAACATTCATAGTATATAGTATGCCTAACCGATCGATGCTATCAGCAATTCTGTATCTCAATTATTTGTATGAGTTCTTGACTCCCCGCTTCCGGCTCCGCTTCCGGACTGGATTTTTAAATTTTCGATATCTTGGAAAATATCCTCCAGATCAAATTTTGTCTCCTAGATTCGTAATCTACATGAATGAAACTATATAATTTCATGCCAAACTCAAAATAATTGGGATCAAAAAAATTTTATTTTTTTTATCATGGCTCACTCTTCGCTTTGAGTTCAGGATTTTGCCTATTCTGAGATTTTTCTCTATAAAATCTGTAATTCTAAACCAATCGCTTTTAAATTTGGAACATTCATAGTATATAGTATGCCTAACCGATCGATGCTATCAGCAATTTTGTATCCCAATTATTTGTATGAGTTCTTGACTCCCCGCTTCCGGCTCCGCTTCCGGACTGGATTTTTAAATTTTCGATATCTTGGAACATATCCTCCAGATCAAATTTTGTCTCCTAGATTCGTAATCTACATGAATGAAACTATATAATTTCATGCCAAACTCAAAATAATTGGGATCAAAAAAATTTTATTTTTTTTATCATGGCTCACTCTTCGCTTTGAGTTCAGGATTTTGCCTATTCTGAGATTTTTCTCTATAAAATCTGTAATTCTAGACCAATCGCTTTTAAATTTGGAACATTCATAGTATATAGTATGCCTAACCGATCGATGCTATCAGCAATTTTTTATCTCAATTATTTGTATGAGTTCTTGACTCCCCGCTTCCGGTTCCGCTTCCGGACTGGATTTTTAAATTTTCGATATCTTGGAAAATATCCTCCAGATCAAATTTTGTCTCCTAGATTCGTAATCTACATGAATGAAACTATATAATTTCATGCCAAACTCAAAATAATTGGGATCAAAAAAATTTAATTTTTTTTATCATGGCTCACTCTTCGCTTTGAGTTCAGGATTTTGCCTATTCTGAGATTTTTCTCTATAAAATCTGTAATTCTAGACCAATCGCTTTTAAATTTGGAACATTCATAGTATATAGTATGCCTAACCGATCGGTGCTATCAGCAATTTTGTATCTCAATTATTTGTATGAGTTCTTGACTCCCCGCTTCTGGCTCCGCTTCCGGACTGGATTTTTAAATTTTCGATATCTTGGAAAATATCCTCCAGATCAAATTTTGTCCCCTGGATTCGTAATCTACATGAATGAAACTATATAATTTCATGCCAAACTCAAAATAATTGGGATCAAAAAAATTTAATTTTTTTTATCATGGCTCACTCTTCGCTTTGAGTTCAGGATTTTGCCTATTCTGAGATTTTTCTCTATAAAATCTGTAATTCTAGACCAATCGCTTTTAAATTTGGAACATTCATAGTATATAGTATGCCTAACCGATCGATGCTATCAGCAATTTTTTATCTCAATTATTTGTATGAGTTCTTGACTTCCCGCTTCCGGCTCCGCTTCCGGACTGGATTTTTAAATTTCCGATATCTTGGAAAATATCCTCCAGCTCAAATTTTGTCTCCTAGATTCGTAATCTACATGAATGAAACTATATAATTTCATGCCAAACTCAAAATAATTGGGATCAAAAAAATTTTATTTTTTTTATCATGGCTCACTCTTCGCTTTGAGTTCAGGATTTGGCCTATTCTGAGATTTTTCTCTATAAAATCTGTAATTCTAGACCAATCGCTTTTAAATTTGAAACATTCATAGTATATAGTATGCCTAACCGATCGGTGCTATCAGCAATTTTGTATCTCAATTATTTGTATGAGTTCTTGACTCCCCGCTTCCGGCTCCGCTTCCGGACTGGATTTTTAAATTTTCGATATCTTGGAAAATATCCTCCAGATCAAATTTTGTCCCCTGGATTCGTAATCTACATGAATGAAACTATATAATTTCATGCCAAACTCAAAATAATTGGGATCAAAAAATTTTTATTTTTTTTATCATGGCTCACTCTTCGCTTTGAGTTCAGGATTTTGCCTATTCTGAGATTTTTCTCTATAAAATCTGTAATTCTAGACCAATCGCTTTTAAATTTGGAACATTCATAGTATATAGTATGCCTAACCGATCGGTGCTATCAGCAATTTTGTATCCCAATTATTTGTATGAGTTCTTGACTCCCCGCTTCCGGCTCCGCTTCCGGACTGGATTTTTAAATTTTCGATATCTTGGAAAATGTCCTCCAGATCAAATTTTGTCTCCTAGATTCGTAATCTACATGGATGAAACTATATAATTTCATGCCAAACTCAAAATAATTGGGATCAAAAAAATTTAATTTTTTTTATCATGGCTCACTCTTCGCTTTGAGTTCAGGATTTTGCCTATTCTGAGATTTTTCTCTATAAAATCTGTAATTCTAGACCAATCGCTTTTAAATTTGGAACATTCATAGTATATAGTATGCCTAACCGATCGATGCTATCAGCAATTTTTTATCTCAATTATTTGTATGAGTTCTTGACTCCCCGCTTCCGGCTCCGCTTCCGGACTGGATTTTTAAATTTTCGATATCTTGGAAAATATCCTCCAGCTCAAATTTTGTCTCCTAGATTCGTAATCTACATGAATGAAACTATATAATTTCATGCCAAACTCAAAATAATTGGGATCAAAAAAATTTTATTTTTTTTATCATGGCTCACTCTTCGCTTTGAGTTCAGGATTTTGCCTATTCTGAGATTTTTCTCTATAAAATCTGTAATTCTAGACCAATCGCTTTTAAATTTGGAACATTCATAGTATATAGTATGCCTAACCGATCGATGCTATCAGCAATTTTTTATCTCAATTATTTGTATGAGTTCTTGACTCCCCGCTTCCGGCTCCGCTTCCGGACTGGATTTTTAAATTTTCGATATCTTGGAAAATATCCTCCAGCTCAAATTTTGTCTCCTAGATTCGTAATCTACATGAATGAAACTATATAATTTCATGCCAAACTCAAAATAATTGGGATCAAAAAAATTTTATTTTTTTTATCATGGCTCACTCTTCGCTTTGAGTTCAGGATTTTGCCTATTCTGAGATTTTCTCTATAAAATCTGTAATTCTAGACCAATCGCTTTTAAATTTGGAACATTCATAGTATATAGTATGCCTAACCGATCGATGCTATCAGCAATTTTTTATCTCAATTATTTGTATGAGTTCTTGACTCCCCGCTTCCGGCTCCGCTTCCGGACTGGATTTTTAAATTTCCGATATCTTGGAAAATATCCTCCAGCTCAAATTTTGTCTCCTAGATTCGTAATCTACATGAATGAAACTATATAATTTCATGCCAAACTCAAAATAATTGGGATCAAAAAAATTTTATTTTTTTTATCATGGCTCACTCTTCGCTTTGAGTTCAGGATTTGGCCTATTCTGAGATTTTTCTCTATAAAATCTGTAATTCTAGACCAATCGCTTTTAAATTTGAAACATTCATAGTATATAGTATGCCTAACCGATCGGTGCTATCAGCAATTTTGTATCTCAATTATTTGTATGAGTTCTTGACTCCCCGCTTCCGGCTCCGCTTCCGGACTGGATTTTTAAATTTCCGATATCTTGGAAAATATCCTCCAGATCAAATTTTGTCCCCTGGATTCGTAATCTACATGAATGAAACTATATAATTTCATGCCAAACTCAAAATAATTGGGATCAAAAAAATTTTATTTTTTTTATCATGGCTCACTCTTCGCTTTGAGTTCAGGATTTTGCCTATTCTGAGATTTTTCTCTATAAAATCTGTAATTCTAGACCAATCGCTTTTAAATTTGGAACATTCATAGTATATAGTATGCCTAACCGATCGGTGCTATCAGCAATTTTGTATCCCAATTATTTGTATGAGTTCTTGACTCCCCGCTTCCGGCTCCGCTTCCGGACTGGATTTTTAAATTTTCGATATCTTGGAAAATGTCCTCCAGATCAAATTTTGTCTCCTAGATTCGTAATCTACATGAATGAAACTATATAATTTCATGCCAAACTCAAAATAATTGGGATCAAAAAAATTTAATTTTTTTTATCATGGCTCACTCTTCGCTTTGAGTTCAGGATTTTGCCTATTCTGAAATTTTTCTCTATAAAATCTGTAATTCTAGACCAATCGCTTTTAAATTTGGAACATTCATAGTATATAGTATGCCTAACCGATCGATGCTATCAGCAATTCTGTATCTCAATTATTTGTATGAGTTCTTGACTCCCCGCTTCCGGCTCCGCTGCCGGACTGGATTTTTAAATTTTCGATATCTTGGAAAATATCCTCCAGATCAAAATTTGTCTCCTAGATTCGTAATCTACATGAATGAAACTATATAATTTCATGCCAAACTCAAAATAATTGGGATCAAAAAAATTTTATTTTTTTTATCATGGCTCACTCTTCGCTTTGAGTTCAGGATTTTGCCTATTCTGAGATTTTTCTCTATAAAATCCGTAATTCTAGACCAATCGCTTTTAAATTTGGAACATTCATAGTATATAGTATGCCTAACCGATCGATGCTATCAGCAATTCTGTATCTCAATTATTTGTATGAGTTCTTGACTCCCCGCTTCCGGCTCCGCTTCCGGACTGGATTTTTAAATTTTCGATATCTTGGAAAATATCCTCCAGATCAAAATTTGTCTCCTAGATTCGGAATCTACATGAATGAAACTATATAATTTCATGCCAAACTCAAAATAATTGGGATCAAAAAAATTTTATTTTTTTTATCATGGCTCACTCTTCGCTTTGAGTTCAGGATTTTGCCTATTCTGAGATTTTTCTCTATAAAATCTGTAATTCTAGACCAATCGCTTTTAAATTTGGAACATTCATAGTATATAGTATGCCTAACCGATCGGTGCTATCAGCAATTTTGTATCTCAATTATTTGTATGAGTTCTTGACTCCCCGCTTCTGGCTCCGCTTCCGGACTGGATTTTTAAATTTTCGATATCTTGGAAAATATCCTCCAGATCAAAATTTGTCTCCTAGATTCGTAATCTACATGAATAAAACTATATAATTTCATGCCAAACTCAAAATAATTGGGATCAAAAAAATTTAATTTTTTTTATCATGGCTCACTCTTCGCTTTGAGTTCAGGATTTTGCCTATTCTGAGATTTTTCTCTATAAAATCTGTAATTCTAGACCAATCGCTTTTAAATTTGGAACATTCATAGTATATAGTATGCCTAACCGATCGATGCTATCAGCAATTCTGTATCTCAATTATTTGTATGAGTTCTTGACTCCCCGCTTCCGGCTCCGCTTCCGGACTGGATTTTTAAATTTTCGATATCTTGGAAAATATCCTCCAGATCAAAATTTGTCTTCTAGATTCGTAATCTACATGAATGAAACTATATAATTTCATGCCAAACTCAAAATAATTGGGATCAAAAAAATTTTATTTTTTTTATCATGGCTCACTCTTCGCTTTGAGTTCAGGATTTTGCCTATTCTGAGATTTTTCTCTATAAAATCTGTAATTTTAGACCAATCGCTTTTAAATTTGGAACATTCATAGTATATAGTATGCCTAACCGATCGATGCTATCAGCAATTCTGTATCTCAATTATTTGTATGAGTTCTTGACTCCCCGCTTCCGGCTCCGCTTCCGGACTGGATTTTTAAATTTTCGATATCTTGGAAAATATCCTCCAGATCAAAATTTGTCTCCTAGATTCGTAATCTACATGAATGAAACTATATAATTTCATGCCAAACTCAAAATAATTGGGATCAAAAAAATTTAATTTTTTTTATCATGGCTCACTCTTCGCTTTGAGTTCAGGATTTTGCCTATTCTGAGATTTTTCTCTATAAAATCTGTAATTCTAGACCAATCGCTTTTAAATTTGGAACATTCATAGTATATAGTATGCCTAACCGATCGATGCTATCAGCAATTCTGTATCTCAATTATTTGTATGAGTTCTTGACTCCCCGCTTCCGGCTCCGCTTCCGGACTGGATTTTTAAATTTTCGATATCTTGGAAAATATCCTCCAGATCAAAATTTGTCTCCTAGATTCGTAATCTACATGAATGAAACTATATAATTTCATGCCAAACTCAAAATAATTGGGATCAAAAAAATTTTATTTTTTTTATCATGGCTCACTCTTCGCTTTGAGTTCAGGATTTTGCCTATTCTGAGATTTTTCTCTATAAAATCTGTAATTCTAGACCAATCGCTTTTAAATTTGGAACATTCATAGTATATAGTATGCCTAACCGATCGATGCTATCAGCAATTTTTTATCTCAATTATTTGTATGAGTTCTTGACTCCCCGCTTTCGGCTCCGCTTCCGGACTGGATTTTTAAATTTTCGATATCTTGGAAAATATCCTCCAGATCAAATTTTGTCTCCTAGATTCGTAATCTACATGAATGAAACTATATAATTTCATGCCAAACTCAAAATAATTGGGATCAAAAAAATTTAATTTTTTTTATCATGGCTCACTCTTCGCTTTGAGTTCAGGATTTTGCCTATTCTGAGATTTTTCTCTATAAAATCTGTAATTCTAGACCAATCGCTTTTAAATTTGGAGCATTCATAGTATATAGTATGCCTAACCGATCGATGCTATCAGCAATTCTGTATCTCAATTATTTGTATGAGTTCTTGACTCCCCGCTTCCGGCTCCGCTTCCGGACTGGATTTTTAAATTTTCGATATCTTGGAAAATATCCTCCAGATCAAATTTTGTCTCCTAGATTCGTAATCTACATGAATGAAACTATATAATTTCATGCCAAACTCAAAATAATTGGGATCAAAAAAATTTAATTTTTTTTATCATGGCTCACTCTTCGCTTTGAGTTCAGGATTTTACCTATTCTGAGATTTTTCTCTATAAAATCTGTAATTCTAGACCAATCGCTTTTAAATTTGGAACATTCATAGTATATAGTATGCCTAACCGATCGATGCTATCAGCAATTTTTTATCTCAATTATTTGTATGAGTTCTTGACTCCCCGCTTCCGGCTCCGCTTCCGGACTGGATTTTTAAATTTTCGATATCTTGGAAAATATCCTCCAGCTCAAATTTTGTCTCCTAGATTCGTAATCTACATGAATGGAACTATATAATTTCATGCCAAACTCAAAATAATTGGGATCAAAAAAATTTTATTTTTTTTATCATGGCTCACTCTTCGCTTTGAGTTCAGGATTTTGCCTATTCTGAGATTTTTCTCTATAAAATCTGTAATTCTAGACCAATCGCTTTTAAATTTGGAACATTCATAGTATATAGTATGCCTAACCGATCGATGCTATCAGCAATTTTTTATCTCAATTATTTGTATGAGTTCTTGACTCCCCGCTTCCGGCTCCGCTTCCGGACTGGATTTTTAAATTTTCGATATCTTGGAAAATATCCTCCAGATCAAATTTTGTCTCCTGGATTCGTAATCTACATGAATGAAACTATATAATTTCATGCCAAACTCAAAATAATTGGGATCAAAAAAATTTTATTTTTTTTATCATGGCTCACTCTTCGCTTTGAGTTCAGGATTTTGCCTATTCTGAGATTTTTCTCTATAAAATCTGTAATTCTAGACCAATCGCTTTTAAATTTGGAACATTCATAGTATATAGTATGCCTAACCGATCGATGCTATCAGCAATTCTGTATCTCAATTATTTGTATGAGTTCTTGACTCCCCGCTTCCGGCTCCGCTTCCGGACTGGATTTTTAAATTTTCGATATCTTGGAAAATATCCTCCAGATCAAATTTTGTCTCCTAGATTCGTAATCTACATGAATGAAACTATATAATTTCATGCCAAACTCAAAATAATTGGGATCAAAGAAATTTTATTTTTTTTATCATGGCTCACTCTTCGCTTTGAGTTCAGGATTTTGCCTATTCTGAGATTTTTCTCTATAAAATCTGTAATTCTAGACCAATCGCTTTTAAATTTGGAACATTCATAGTATATAGTATGCCTAACCGATCGATGCTATCAGCAATTTTTTATCTCAATTATTTGTATGAGTTCTTGACTCCCCGCTTCCGGCTCCGCTTCCGGACTGGATTTTTAAATTTTCGATATCTTGGAAAATATCCTCCAGCTCAAATTTTGTCTCCTAGATTCGTAATCTACATGAATGAAACTATATAATTTCATGCCAAACTCAAAATAATTGGGATCAAAAAAATTTAATTTTTTTTATCATGGCTCACTCTTCGCTTTGAGTTCAGGATTTGGCCTATTCTGAGATTTTTCTCTATAAAATCTGTAATTCTAGACCAATCGCTTTTAAATTTGAAACATTCATAGTATATAGTATGCCTAACCGATCGATGCTATCAGCAATTTTTTATCTCAATTATTTGTATGAGTTCTTGACTCCCCGCTTCCGGCTCCGCTTCCGGACTGGATTTTTAAATTTTCGATATCTTGGAAAATATCCTCCAGCTCAAATTTTGTCTCCTAGATTCGTAATCTACATGAATGAAACTATATAATTTCATGCCAAACTCAAAATAATTGGGATCAAAAAAATTTTATTTTTTTTATCATGGCTCACTCTTCGCTTTGAGTTCAGGATTTTGCCTATTCTGAGATTTTTCTCTATAAAATCTGTAATTCTAGACCAATCGCTTTTAAATTTGGAACATTCATAGTATATAGTATGCCTAACCGATCGATGCTATCAGCAATTTTTTATCTCAATTATTTGTATGAGTTCTTGACTCCCCGCTTCCGGCTCCGCTTCCGGACTGGATTTTTAAATTTTCGATATCTTGGAAAATATCCTCCAGATCAAATTTTGTCTCCTGGATTCGTAATCTACATGAATGAAACTATATAATTTCATGCCAAACTCAAAATAATTGGGATCAAAAAAATTTTATTTTTTTTATCATGGCTCACTCTTCGCTTTGAGTTCAGGATTTTGCCTATTCTGAGATTTTTCTCTATAAAATCTGTAATTCTAGACCAATCGCTTTTAAATTTGGAACATTCATAGTATATAGTATGCCTAACCGATCGATGCTATCAGCAATTCTGTATCTCAATTATTTGTATGAGTTCTTGACTCCCCGCTTCCGGCTCCGCTTCCGGACTGGATTTTTAAATTTTCGATATCTTGGAAAATATCCTCCAGATCAAATTTTGTCTCCTAGATTCGTAATCTACATGAATGAAACTATATAATTTCATGCCAAACTCAAAATAATTGGGATCAAAAAAATTTTATTTTTTTTATCATGGCTCACTCTTTGCTTTGAGTTCAGGATTTTGCCTATTCTGAGATTTTTCTCTATAAAATCTGTAATTCTAGACCAATCGCTTTTAAATTTGGAACATTCATAGTATATAGTATGCCTAACCGATCGATGCTATCAGCAATTTTTTATCTCAATTATTTGTATGAGTTCTTGACTCCCCGCTTCCGGCTCCGCTTCCGGACTGGATTTTTAAATTTTCGATATCTTGGAAAATATCCTCCAGCTCAAATTTTGTCTCCTAGATTCGTAATCTACATGAATGAAACTATATAATTTCATGCCAAACTCAAAATAATTGGGATCAAAAAAATTTAATTTTTTTTATCATGGCTCACTCTTCGCTTTGAGTTCAGGATTTGGCCTATTCTGAGATTTTTCTCTATAAAATCTGTAATTCTAGACCAATCGCTTTTAAATTTGAAACATTCATAGTATATAGTATGCCTAACCGATCGATGCTATCAGCAATTTTTTATCTCAATTATTTGTATGAGTTCTTGACTCCCCGCTTCCGGCTCCGCTTCCGGACTGGATTTTTAAATTTTCGATATCTTGGAAAATATCCTCCAGCTCAAATTTTGTCTCCTAGATTCGTAATCTACATGAATGAAACTATATAATTTCATGCCAAACTCAAAATAATTGGGATCAAAAAAATTTAATTTTTTTTATCATGGCTCACTCTTCGCTTTGAGTTCAGGATTTGGCCTATTCTGAGATTTTTCTCTATAAAATCTGTAATTCTAGACCAATCGCTTTTAAATTTGAAACATTCATAGTATATAGTATGCCTAACCGATCGATGCTATCAGCAATTTTTTATCTCAATTATTTGTATGAGTTCTTGACTCCCCGCTTCCGGCTCCGCTTCCGGACTGGATTTTTAAATTTTCGATATCTTGGAAAATATCCTCCAGCTCAAATTTTGTCTCCTAGATTCGTAATCTACATGAATGAAACTATATAATTTCATGCCAAACTCAAAATAATTGGGATCAAAAAAATTTTATTTTTTTTATCATGGCTCACTCTTCGCTTTGAGTTCAGGATTTGGCCTATTCTGAGATTTTTCTCTATAAAATCTGTAATTCTAGACCAATCGCTTTTAAATTTGAAACATTCATAGTATATAGTATGCCTAACCGATCGATGCTATCAGCAATTTTTTATCTCAATTATTTGTATGAGTTCTTGACTCCCCGCTTCCGGCTCCGCTTCCGGACTGGATTTTTAAATTTTCGATATCTTGGAAAATATCCTCCAGCTCAAATTTTGTCTCCTAGATTCGTAATCTACATGAATGAAACTATATAATTTCATGCCAAACTCAAAATAATTGGGATCAAAAAAATTTTATTTTTTTTATCATGGCTCACTCTTCGCTTTGAGTTCAGGATTTGGCCTATTCTGAGATTTTTCTCTATAAAATCTGTAATTCTAGACCAATCGCTTTTAAATTTGGAACATTCATAGTATATAGTATGCCTAACCGATCGATGCTATCAGCAATTCTGTATCTCAATTATTTGTATGAGTTCTTGACTCCCCGCTTCCGGCTCCGCTTCCGGACTGGATTTTTAAATTTTCGATATCTTGGAAAATATCCTCCAGATCAAATTTTGTCTCCTAGATTCGTAATCTACATGAATGAAACTATATAATTTCATGCCAAACTCAAAATAATTGGGATCAAAGAAATTTTATTTTTTTTATCATGGCTCACTCTTCGCTTTGAGTTCAGGATTTTGCCTATTCTGAGATTTTTCTCTATAAAATCTGTAATTCTAGACCAATCGCTTTTAAATTTGGAACATTCATAGTATATAGTATGCCTAACCGATCGATGCTATCAGCAATTTTTTATCTCAATTATTTGTATGAGTTCTTGACTCCCCGCTTCCGGCTCCGCTTCCGGACTGGATTTTTAAATTTTCGATATCTTGGAAAATATCCTCCAGCTCAAATTTTGTCTCCTAGATTCGTAATCTACATGAATGAAACTATATAATTTCATGCCAAACTCAAAATAATTGGGAACAAAAAAATTTTATTTTTTTTATCATGGCTCACTCTTTGCTTTGAGTTCAGGATTTTGCCTATTCTGAGATTTTTCTCTATAAAATCTGTAATTCTAGACCAATCGCTTTTAAATTTGGAACATTCATAGTATATAGTATGCCTAACCGATCGATGCTATCAGCAATTTTTTATCTCAATTATTTGTATGAGTTCTTGACTCCCCGCTTCCGGCTCCGCTTCCGGACTGGATTTTTAAATTTTCGATATCTTGGAAAATATCCTCCAGATCAAATTTTGTCTCCTGGATTCGTAATCTACATGAATGAAACTATATAATTTCATGACAAACTCAAAATAATTGGGATCAAAAAAATTTTATTTTTTTTATCATGGCTCACTCTTCGCTTTGAGTTCAGGATTTTGCCTATTCTGAGATTTTTCTCTATAAAATCTGTAATTCTAGACCAATCGCTTTTAAATTTGGAACATTCATAGTATATAGTATGCCTAACCGATCGGTGCTATCAGCAATTTTGTATCTCAATTATTTGTATGAGTTCTTGACTCCCCGCTTCTGGCTCCGCTTCCGGACTGGATTTTTAAATTTTCGATATCTTGGAAAATATCCTCCAGATCAAATTTTGTCCCCTGGATTCGTAATCTACATGAATAAAACTATATAATTTCATGCCAAACTCAAAATAATTGGGATCAAAAAAATTTAATTTTTTTTATCATGGCTCACTCTTCGCTTTGAGTTCAGGATTTTGCCTATTCTGAGATTTTTCTCTATAAAATCTGTAATTCTAGACCAATCGCTTTTAAATTTGGAACATTCATAGTATATAGTATGCCTAACCGATCGATGCTATCAGCAATTTCTTATCTCCATTATTTGTATGAGTTTTTGACTCCCCGCTTCCGGCTCCGCTTCCGGACTGGATTTTTAAATTTTCGATATCTTGGAAAATATCCTCCAGATCCAATTTTGTTTTCAAGATTCGTAATCTACATGAATAAAACTATATAATCTCATGCCAAACTCAAAATAATTGGGATCAAAAAAATTTAATTTTTTTTATCATGGTTCACTCTTCGCTTTGAGTTCAGGATTTTGCCTATTCTGAGATTTTACTCCATAGAATCTGTAATTCTAAACCAATCGCTTTGAAATTTAAAACATTTATAGTATATAGTATGCCTAACCGATCTAAGCTATCAGCAATTTCTTATCTCCATTATTTGTATGAGTTTTTGACTCCCCGCTTCCGGCTCCGCTTCCGGACTGGATTTTTAAATTTTCGATATCTTGGAAAATATCCTCCAGATCCAATTTTGTTTTCTAGATTCGTAATCTACATGAATGAAACTATATAATCTTATGCCAATCTGAAAATAATTGGGATCAAAAAAATTTAATTTTTTTTATCATGGCTCACTCTTCGCTTTGAGTTCAGGATTTGGCCTATTCTGAGATTTTACTCCATAGAATCTGTAATTCTGAACCAATCGCTTTGAAATTTGGAACATTCATAGTATATAGTATGCCTGACCGATCTAAGCTATCAGCAATTTTTTATCTCCATTATTTGTATGAGTTTTTGACTCCCCGCTTCCGGCTCCGCTTCCGGACTGGATTTTTAAATTTTCGATATCTTGGAAAATATCCTCCAGATCCAATTTTGTTTTCAAGATTCGTAATCTACATGAATAAAACTATATAATCTCATGCCAAACTCAAAATAATTGGGATCAAAAAAATTTAATTTTTTTTATCATGGCTCACTCTTCGCTTTGAGTTCAGGATTTTGCCTATTCTGAGATTTTACTCCATAGAATCTGTAATTCTTAACCAATCGCTTTGAAATTTGGAACATTTATAGTATATAGTATGCCTGACCGATCTAAGCTATCAGAAATTTTTCATCTCTATTATTTGTATGAGTTTTTGACTCCCCGCTTCCGGCTCCGCTTCTGGACTGGATTTTTAAATTTTCGATATCTTGGAAAATATCCTCCAGATCCAATTTTGTTTTCTAGATTCGTAATCTACATGAATGAAACTATATAATTTCATGCCAAACTCAAAATAATTGGGATCAAAAAAATTTAATTTTTTTTATCATGGCTCACTCTTCGCTTTGAGTTCAGGATTTTGCCTATTCTGAGATTTTACTCCATAGAATCTGTAATTCTAAACCAATCGCTTTGAAATTTAAAACATTTATAGTATATAGTATGCCTAACCGATCTAAGCTATCAGCAATTTTTTATCTCCATTATTTGTATGAGTTTTTGACTCCCCGCTTCCGGCTCCGCTTCCGGACTGGATTTTTAAATTTTCGATATCTTGGAAAATATCCTCCAAATCCAATTTTGTTTTCTAGATTCGTAATCTACATGAATGAAACTATATAATTTCATGCCAATCTCAAAATAATTGGGATCAAAAAAATTTAATTTTTTTTATCATGGCTCACGCTTTGCTTTGAGTTCAGGATTTTGCCTATTCTGAGATTTTACTCCATAGAATCTGTAATTCTGAACCAATCGCTTTGAAATTTAAAACATTCATAGTATATAGTATGCCTAACCGATCTAAGCTATCAGCAATTTTTTATCAATATTATTTGTATGAGTTTTTGACTCCCCGCTTCCGGCTCCGCTTCCGGACTGGATTTTTAAATTCTCGATATCTTGGAAAATATCCTCCAGATCCAATTTTGTTTTCTAGATTCGTGATCTACATGAATGAAACTATATAATCTCATGCCAAACTCAAAATAATTGGGATCAAAAAAATTTAATTTTTTTTTATCATGGCTCACTCTTCGCTCTGAGTTCAGGATTTTGCCTATTCTAAAATTTTACTCCATAGAATCTGTAATTCTGAACCAATCGCTTTGAAATTTGGAACATTTATAGTATATAGTATGCCTAACCGATCTAAGCTATCAGAAATTTTTTATCTCCATTATTTGTATGAGTTTTTGACTCCCCGCTTCCAACTCCGCTTCCGGACTGGATTTTTAAATTCTCGATATCTTGGAAAATATCCTCCAGATCCAATTTTGTTTTCTAGATTCGTAATCTACATGAATGAAACTATATAATTTCATGCCAAACTCAAAATAATTGGGATCTAAAAAATTTAATTTTTTTTATCATGGCTCACTCTTCGCTTTGAGTTCAGGATTTTGCCTATTCTGAGATTTTACTCCATAGAATCTGTAATTATGAACCAATCGCTTTGAAATTTGGAACATTTATAGTATATAGTATGACTAACCGATCTAAGCTATCACCAATTTTTTATTCCAATAATTTGTATGAGTTTTTGACTCCCCGCTTCCGGCTCTGCTTCCGGATTGGATTTTTAAATTTTCGATATCTTGGAAAGTATCCTCCAGATCCAATTTTGTTTTCTAGATTCGTAATCTACATGAATGAAACTATATAGTTTCATGCCAAACTCAAAATAATTGGGATCAAAAAAATTTAATTTTTTTTATCATGGCTCACTCTTCGCTTTGAGTTCAGGATTTTGCCTATTCTGAGATTTTTCTCTATAAAATCTGTAATTCTAGACCAATCGCTTTTAAATTTGGAACATTCATAGTATATAGTATGCCTAACCGATCGATGCTATCAGCAATTTTTTATCTCCATTATTTGTATGAGTTTTTGACTCCCCGCTTCCGGCTCCGCTTCCGGACTGGATTTTTAAATTTTCGATATCTTGGAAAATATCCTCCAGATCCAATTTTGTTTTCTAGATTCGTAATCTACATGAATGAAACTATATAATTTCATGCCAAACTCAAAATAATTGGGATCTAAAAAATTTAATTTTTTTTATCATGGCTCACTCTTCGCTTTGAGTTCAGGATTTTGCCTATTCTGAGATTTTACTCCATAGAATCTGTAATTATGAACCAATCGCTTTGAAATTTGGAACATTTATAGTATATAGTATGCCTAACCGATCTAAGCTATCACCAATTTTTTATCTCCATTATTTGTATTAGTTTTTGACTCCCCGCTTCCAGCTCCGCTTCCGGACTGGATTTTTAAATTTTCGATATCTTGGAAAATATTCTCCAGATCCAATTTTGTTTTCTAGATTCGTAATCTACATGAATGAAACTATATAATTTCATGCCAAACTCAAAATAATTGGGATCAAAAAAATTTTTTTTTTTTTATCATGGCTCACTATTCGCTTTGAGTTCAGGATTTTGCCTATTCTGAGATTTTACTCCATAGAATCTGTAATTCTGAACCAATCGCTTTGAAATTTGGAACATTTATAGTATATAGTATGCCTAACCGATGTAAGCTATCAGCAATTTTTTATCTCCATTATTTGTATAAGTTTTTGACTCCCCGCTTCCGGCTCCGCTTCCGGACTGGATTTTAAAATTTTCGATATCTTGGAAAATATTCTCCAGATCCAATTTTGTTTTCTAGATTCGTAATCTACATGAATGAAACTATATAATTCCATGCCAACCTCAAAATAATTGGGATCAAAAAAATTTTTTTTTTTTATCATGGCTCACTCTTCGCTTTGAGTTCAGGATTTTGCCTATTCTGAGATTTTACTCCATAGAATCTGTAATTCTGAACCAATCGCTTCGAAATTTGGAACATTTATAGTATATAGTATGCCTAACCGATCTAAGCTATCAAAAATTTTTTATCTCTATTATTTGTATGAGTTTTTGACTCCCCGCTTCCGGCTCCGCTTCCGGACTGGATTTTTAAATTTTCGATATCTTGGAAAATATCCTCCAGATCCAATTTTGTTTTCTAGATTCGTAATCTACATGAATGAAACTATATAATTTCATGCCAAACTCTAAATAATTGGGATCAAAAAAATTTATTTTTTTTTATCATGGCTCACTATTCGCTTTGAGTTCAGGATTTTGCCTATTCTGAGATTTTACTCCATAGAATCTGTAATTCTGAACCAATCGCTTTGAAATTTGGAACATTTATAGTATATAGTATGCCTAACCGATCTAAGCTATCAGCATTTTTTTATCTCCATTATTTGTATAAGTTTTTGACTCCCCGCTTCCGGCTCCGCTTCCGGACTGGATTTTAAAATCTTCGATATCTTGGAAAATATTCTCCAGATCCAATTTTGTTTTCTAGATTCGTAATCTACATGAATGAAACTATATAATTTCATGCCAACCTCAAAATAATTGGGATCAAAAAAATTTATTTTTTTTATCATGGCTCACTCTTCGCTTTGAGTTCAGGATTTTGCCTATTCTGAGATTTTACTCCATAGAATCTGTAATTCTGAACCAATCGCTTCGAAATTTGGAACATTCATAGTATATAGTATGCCTAACCGATCTAAGCTATCAAAAATTTTTCATCTCTATTATTTGTATGAGTTTTTGACTCCCCGCTTCCGGCTCCGCTTCCGGACTGGATTTTTAAATTTTCGATATCTTGGAAAATATCCTCCAGATCCAATTTTGTTTTCTAGATTCGTAATCTACATGAATGAAACTATATAATTTCATGCCAAACTCAAAATAATTGGGATCAAAAAAATTTAATTTTTTTTATCATGGCTCACTCTTCGCTTTGAGTTCAGGATTTTGCCTATTCTGAGATTTTACTCCATAGAATCTGTAATTCTGAACCAATCGCTTTGAAATTTGGAACATTTATAGTATATAGTATGCCTAACCGATCTAAGCTATCATCAATTTTTTATCTCCATTATTTGTATGAGTTTTTGACTCCCCGCTTCCAGCTCCGCTTCCGGACTGGATTTCTAAATTTTCGATATCTTGGAAAATATTCTCCAGATCCAATTTTGTTTTCTAGATTCGTAATCTACATGAATGAAACTATATAATTTCATGCCAAACTCAAAATAATTGGGATCAAAAAAATTTTTTTTTTTTTATCATGGCTCACTATTCGCTTTGAGTTCAGGATTTTGCCTATTCTGAGATTTTACTCCATAGAATCTGTAATTCTGAACCAATCGCTTTGAAATTTGGAACATTCATAGTATATAGTATGCCTAACCGATCTAAGCTATCAGCAATTTTTTATCTCCATTATTTGTATAAGTTTTTGACTCCCCGCTTCCGGCTCCGCTTCCGGACTGGATTTTTAAATTATCGATATCTTGGAAAATATCCTCCAGATCCAATTCTGTTTTCTTGATTCGTAATCTACATGAATGAAACTATATAATCTCATGCCAGACTCAAATAATTGGGATCAAAAAAATTTAATTTTTTTTATCATGGCTCACTCTTCGCTTTGAGTTCAGGATTTTGCCTATCCTGAGATTTTACTCCATAGAATCTGTAATTCTGAACCAATCGCTTTGAAATTTTGAGCATTTATAGTAGATAGTATGCCTAACCGATCTAAGCTATCAGCAATTTTTTATCTCCATTATTTGTATGAGTTTTTGACTCCCCGCTTCCGGCTCCGCTTCCGGACTGGATTTTTGAATTCTCGATATCTTGGAAAATATCCTCCAGATCCAATTTTGTTTTCTAGATCCGTAATCTACATGAATGAAACTATATAATCTCATGCCAAACTCAAAATAATTGGGATCAAAAAAATTTATTTTTTTTTATCATGGCTTACTCTTTGCTTTGAGTTCAGGATTTTGCCTATTCTGAGATTTTACTCCATAGAATCTGTAATTCTGAACCAATCGCTCTGAAATTTGGAACATTTATAGTATATAGTATGCCTAACCGATCTAAGCTATCAGCAATTTTTTATCTCCATCATTTGTATGAGTTTTTGACTCCCCGCTTCCGGCTCCGCTTCCGGACTGGATTTTTAAATTTTCGATATCTTGGAAAATATCCTCCAGATCCAATTTTGTTTTCTAGATTCGTAATCTACATGAATGAAACTATATAATTCCTTGCCAAACTCAAAATAATTGGGATCAAAAAAATTTAATTTTTTTTATCATGGCTCACTCTTCGCTTTGAGTTCAGGATTTTGCCTATTCTGAGATTTTACTCCATAGAATCTGTAATTCTGAACCAGTCGCTTTGAAATTTGAAACATTTATAGTATATAGTATGCCTAACCGATCTAAGCTATCTGCAATTTTTTATCCCCATTATTTGTATGAGTTTTTGACTCCCCGCTTCCGGCTCCGCTTCCGGACTGGATTTTTAAATTTTCGATATCTTGGAAAATATCCTCCAGATCCAATTTTGTTTTCTAGATTCGTAATCTACATGAATGAAACTATATAATTCCTTGCCAAACTCAAAATAATTGGGATCAAAAAAATTTATTTTTTTTTATCATGGCTCACTCTTCGCTTTGAGTTCAGGATTTTGCCTATTCTGAGATTTTACTCCATAGAATCTGTAATTCTGAACCAGTCGCTTTGAAATTTGAAACATTTATAGTATATAGTATGCCTAACCGATCTAAGCTATCAGCAATTTTTTATCCCCATTATTTGTATGAGTTTTTGACTCCCCGCTTCCGGCTCCGCTTCCGGACTGGATTTTTAAATTTTCGATATCTTGGAAAATATCCTCCAGATCCAATTTTGTTTTCTAGATTCGTAATCTACATGAATGAAACTATATAATTTCATGCCAAACTCAAAATAATTGGGATCAAAAAAATTTAATTTTTTTTATCATGGCTCACTCTTCGCTTTGAGTTCAGGATTTTGCCTATTCTGAGATTTTACTCCATAGAATCTGTAATTCTCAACCAATCGCTTCGAAATTTGAAATATTTATAGTATATAGTATGCCTAACCGATCTGAGCTATCAGCAATTTTTTATCTCCATTATTTGTATGAGTTTTTGACTCCCCGCTTCCGGCTCCGCTTCCGGACTGGATTTTTAAATTTTCGATATCTTGGAAAATATCCTCCAGATCCAATTTTGTTTTCTAGATTCGTAATCTACATGAATGAAACTATATAATCTCATGCCAAACTCAAAATAATTGGGATCAAAAAAATTTAATTTTTTTTATCATGGCTCACACTTCGCTTTGAGTTCAGGATTTTGCCTATTCTGAGATTTTACTCCATAGAATCTGTAATTCTGAACCAATCGCTTTGAAATTTGGAACATTCATAGTATATAGTATGCCTAACCGATCTAAGCTATCAGCAATTTTTTATCTCGATTATATGTATGAGTTTTTGACTCCCCGCTTCCGGCTCCGCTTCGGGACTGGATTTTTAAATTTTCGATATCTTGGAAAATATCCTCCAGATCCAATTTTGTTTCCAAGATTCGTAATCTACATGAACAAAACTATATAATCTCATGCCAAACTCAAAATAATTGGGATCAAAAAAATTTAATTTTTTTTATCATGGCTCACTCTTCGCTTTGAGTTCAGGATTTTGCCTATTCTGAGATTTTACTCCATAGAATCTGTAATTCTGAACCAATCGCTTTGAAATTTTGAACATTTATAGTATATAGTATGCCTAACCGATCTAGGCTATCAGCAATTTTTTATCTCCATTATTTGTATGAGTTTTTGACTCCCCGCTTCCGGCTCCGCTATCTGACTGGATTTTTAAATTCTCGATATCTTGGAAAATATCCTCCAGATCCAATTTTGTTTTCTAGATTCATGATCTACATGAATGAAACTATATAATCTCATGCCAATCTAAAAATAATTGGGATCAAAAAAATTTAATTTTTTTTATCATGGCTCACTCTTCGCTTTGAGTTCAGGATTTTGCCTATTCTGAGATTTTACTCCATAGAATCTGTAATTCTGAACCAATCGCTCTGAAATTTGAAACATTTATAGTATATAGTATGCCTAACCGATCTAAGCTATCAGCAATTTTTTATCTCCATTATTTGTATGAGTTTTTGACTCCCCGCTTCCGGCTCCGCTTCCGGACTGGATTTTTAAATTTTCGATATCTTGGAAAATATCCTCCAGATCCAATTTTGTTTTCTAGATTCGTAATCTACATGAATGAAACTATATAATTCCTTGCCAAACTCAAAATAATTGGGATCAAAAAAATTTAATTTTTTTTATCATGGCTCACTCTTCGCTTTGAGTTCAGGATTTTGCCTATTCTGAGATTTTACTCCATAGAATCTGTAATTCTGAACCAGTCGCTTTGAAATTTGAAACATTTATAGTATATAGTATGCCTAACCGATCTAAGCTATCAGCAATTTTTTATCCCCATTATTTGTATGAGTTTTTGACTCCCCGCTTCCGGCTCCGCTTCCGGACTGGATTTTTAAATTTTCGATATCTTGGAAAATATCCTCCAGATCCAATTTTGTTTTCTAGATTCGTAATCTACATGAATGAAACTATATAATTCCTTGCCAAACTCAAAATAATTGGGATCAAAAAAATTTAATTTTTTTTATCATGGCTCACTCTTCGCTTTGAGTTCAGGATTCTGCCTATTCTGAGATTTTACTCCATAGAATCTGTAATTCTGAACCAGTCGCTTTGAAATTTGAAACATTTATAGTATATAGTATGCCTAACCGATCTAAGCTATCAGCAATTTTTTATCCCCATTATTTGTATGAGTTTTTGACTCCCCGCTTCCGGCTCCGCTTCCGGACTGGATTTTTAAATTTTCGATATCTTGGAAAATATCCTCCAGATCCAATTTTGTTTTCTAGATTCGTAATCTACATGAATGAAACTATATAAATTCATGCCAAACTCAAAATAATTGGGATCAAAAAAATTTAATTTTTTTTATCATGGCTCACTCTTCGCTTTGAGTTCAGGATTTTGCCTATTCTGAGATTTTACTCCATAGAATCTGTAATTCTGAACCAATCGCTTTGAAATTTGAAACATTTATAGTATATAGTATGCCTAACCGATCTGAGCTATCAGCAATTTTTTATCTCCATTATTTGTATGAGTTTTTGACTCCCCGCTTCCGGCTCCGCTTCCGGACTGGATTTTTAAATTTTCGATATCTTGGAAAATATCCTCCAGATCCAATTTTGTTTCCTTGATTCGTAATCTTCATGAATGAAACTATATAATCTCATGCCAAACTCAAAATAATTGGGATCAAAAAAATTTTTTTTTTTTTATCATGGCTCACTCTTCGCTTTGAGTTCAGGATTTTGCCTATCCTGAGATTTTACTCCATAGAATCTGTAATTCTGAACCAATCGCTTTGAAATTTTAAACATTTATAGTATATAGTATGCCTAACCGATCTAAGCTATCAGCAATTTTTTATCTCCATTATTTGTATGAGTTTTTGACTCCCCGCTTCCGGCTCCGCTTCCGGACTGGATTTTTAAATTTTCGATATCTTGGAAAATATCCTCCAGATCCAATTTTGTTTTCTAGATTCGTAATCTACATGAATGAAACTATATAATTTCATGTCAAACTCAAAATAATTAGGATCAAAAAAATTTAATTTTTTTTATCATGGCTCACTCTTCGCTTTGAGTTCAGGATTTTGCCTATTCTGAGATTTTACTCCATAGAATCTGTAATTCTGAACCAATCGCTTTGAAATTTGGAACATTCATAGTATATAGTATGCCTAACCGATCTAAGCTATCAGCAATTTTTTATCTCTATTATTTGTATGAGTTTTTGACTCCCCGCTTCCGGCTCCGCTTCCGGACTGGATTTTTAAATTTTCGATATCTTGGAAAATATTCTCCAGATCCAATTTTGTTTTCTAGATTCGTAATCTACATGAATGAAACTATATAATCTCATGCCAACCTCAAAATAATTGGGATCAAAAAAATTTAATTTTTTTTATCATGGCTCACTCTTCGCTTTGAGTTCAGGATTTTGCCTATTCTGAGATTTTACTCCATAGAATCTGTAATTCTAAACCAATCGCTTTGAAATTTGGAACATCTATAGTATATAGTATGCCTAACCGATCTAAGCTATCAGCAATTTTTTATCTCCATTATTTGTATGAGTTTTTGACTGCCCGCTTCCGGCTCCGCTTCCGGACTGGATTTTTAAATTTTCGATATCTTGGAAAATATTCTCCAGATCCAATTTTGTTTTCTAGATTCGTAATCTACATGAATGAAACTATATAATCTCATGCCAAACTCAAAATAATTGGGATCAAAAAAATTTAATTTTTTTTATCATGGCTCACTCTTCGCTTTGAGTTCAGGATTTTGCCTGTTCTGAGATTTTACTCCATAGAATCTGTAATTCTGAACCAATCGCTTTGAAATTTGGAACATTTATAGTATATAGTATGCCTAACCGATCTAAGCTATCAGCAATTTTTTATCTCCATTATTTGTATGAGTTTTTGACTCCCCGCTTCCGGCTCCGCTTCCGGACTGGATTTTTAAATTTTCGATATCTTGGAAAATATCCTCCAGATCCAATTTTGTTTTCTAGATTCGTAATCTACATGAATGAAACTATATAATTTCATGCCAAACTCAAAATAATTAGGATCAAAAAAATTTAATTTTTTTTATCATGGCTCACTCTTCGCTTTGAGTTCAGGATTTTGCCTATTCTGAGATTTTACTCCATAGAATCTGTAATTCTGAACCAATCGCTTTGAAATTTGGAACATTTATAGTATATAGTATGCCTAACCGATCTAAGCTATCAGCAATTTTTTATCTCTATTATTTGTATGAGTTTTTGACTCCCCGCTTCCGGCTCCGCTTCCGGACTGGATTTTTAAATTTTCGATATCTTGGAAAATATTCTCCAGATCCAATTTTGTTTTCTAGATTCGTAATCTACATGAATGAAACTATATAATCTCATGCCAACCTCAAAATAATTGGGATCAAAAAAATTTAATTTTTTTTATCATGGCTCACTCTTCGCTTTGAGTTCAGGATTTTGCCTATTCTGAGATTTTACTCCATAGAATCTGTAATTCTAAACCAATCGCTCTGAAATTTGGAACATCTATAGTATATAGTATGCCTAACCGATCTAAGCTATCAGCAATTTTTTATCTCCATTATTTGTATGAGTTTTTGACTCCCCGCTTCCGGCTCCGCTTCCGGACTGGATTTTTAAATTTTCGATATCTTGGAAAATATTCTCCAGATCCAATTTTGTTTTCTAGATTCGTAATCTTCATGAATGAAACTATATAATCTCATGCCAAACTCAAAATAATTGGGATCAAAAAAATTTAATTTTTTTTTTCATGGCTCACTCTTCGCTTTGAGTTCAGGATTTTGCCTATTCTGAGATTTTACTCCATAGAATCTGTAATTCTGAACCAATCGCTTTGAAATTTGGAACATTTATAGTATATAGTATGCCAAACCGATCTAACTTATCAGTAATTTTTTATCTAAATTATTTGTATGAGTTTTTGACTCCCCGCTTCCAGCTCCGCTTCCGGACTGGATTTTTAAATTTTCGATATCTTGGAAAATATCCTCCAGATCCAATTTTGTTTTCTTGATTCGTATTCTACATGAATGAAACTATATAATCTCATGCCAAACTTAGAATAATAGGGATCAAAAAAATTTATTTTTTTTTATCATGGCTCACTCTTCGCTTTGAGTTCAGGATTTTGCCTATTCTGAGATTTTACTCCATAGAATCTGTAATTCTGAACCAATCGCTTTGAAATTTGAAACATTCATAGTATATAGTATGCCTAACCGATCTAAGCTATCAGCAATTTTTTATCTCCATTATTTGTATGAGTTTTTGACTCCCCGCTTCCGGCTCCGCTCCCGGACTGGATTTTTAAATTCTCGATATCTTGGAAAATATCCTCCAGATCCAATTTTGTTTTCTAGATTCGTAATCTACATGAATGAAACTATATAATTTCATGCCAAACTCAAAATAATTGGGATCAAAAAAATTTAATTTTTTTTTTTATCATGGCTCACTCTTCGCTTTGAGTTCAGGATTTTGCCTACTCTAAGATTTTACTCCATAGAATCTGTAATTCTGAACCAATCGCTTTGAAATTTGGAACATCTATAGTATATAGTATGCCTAACCGATCTAAGCTATCAGCAATTTTTTATCTCCATTATTTGTATGAGTTTTTGACTTCCCGCTTCCGGCTCCGCTTCCGGACTTGATTTTTAAATTCTCGATATCTTGGAAAATATTCTCCAGATCCAATTTTGTTTTCTAGATTCGTAATCTACATGAATGAAACTATATAATTTCATGCCAAACTCAAAATAATTGGGATCAAAAAAATTTATTTTTTTTTATCATGGCTCACTCTTCGCTTTGAGTTCAGGATTTTGCCTATTCTGAGATTTTACTCCATAGAATCTGTAATTCTGAACCAATCGCTTTGAAATTTGGAACATTCATAGTATATAGTATGCCTAACCGATCTAAGGTATCAGCAATTTTTTATCTCCATTATTTGTATGAGTTTTTGACTCCCCGCTTCCGGCTCCGCTTCCGGACTGGATTTTTAAATTTTCGATATCTTGGAAAATATCCTCCAGATCCAATTTTGTTTTCTTGATTCGTAATCTACATGAATGGAACTATATAATCTCATGCCAAACTCAAAATAATTGGGATCAAAAAAATTTAATTTTCTTTATCATGGCTCACTCTTCGCTTTGAGTTCAGGATTTTGCCTATTCTGAGATTTTACTCCATAGAATCTGTAATTCTGAACCAATCGCTTTGAAATTTGGAACATTTATAGTATATAGTATGCCTAACCGATCTAAGCTATCAGCAATTTTTTATCTCCATTATTTGTATGAGTTTTTGACTCCCCGCTTCCGGCTCCGCTTCCGGACTGGATTTTAAAATTCTCGATATCTTGGAAAATATCCTCCAGATCCAATTTTGTTTTCTAGATTCGTAATCTACATGAATGAAACTATATAATTTCATGCCAAACTCAAAATAATTGGGATAAAAAAAATTTAAATTTTTTTTTTCATGGCTCACTCTTCGCTTTGAGTTCAGGATTTTGCCTATTCTGAGATTTTACTCCATAGAATCTGTAATTCTGAACCAATCGCTTCGAAATTTGGAACATTTATAGTATATAGTATGCCTAACCGATCTAAGCTATCAGCAATTTTTTATCTCCATTATTTGTATGAGTTTTTGACTCCCCGCTTCCGGCTCCGCTCCCGGACTGGATTTTTAAATTTTCGATATCTTGGAAAATATCCTTCAGATCCAATTTTGTTCTCTTGATTCGTAATTTACATGAATGGAACTATATAATCTCATGCCAAACTTAGAATAATTGGGATCAAAAAAATTTAATTTTCTTTATCATGGCTCACTCTTCGCTTTGAGTTCAGGATTTTGCCTATTCTGAGATTTTACTCCATAGAATCTGTAATTCCAAACCAATCGCTTTGAAATTTGGAACATTTATAGTATATAGTATGCCTAACCGATCTAAGCTATCAGCAATTTTTTATCTACATTATTTGTATGAGTTTTTGACTCCCCGCTTCCGGCTCCGCTTCCGGACTGGATTTTTAAATTCTCGATATCTTGGAAAATATCCTCCAGATCCAATTTTGTTTTCTAGATTCGTAATCTACATGAATGAAACTATATAATTCCATGCCAAACTCAAAATAATTGGGATCAAAAAAATTTAATTTTTTTTATCATGGCTCACTCTCCGCTTTGAGTTCAGGATTTTGCCTATTCTGAGATTTTACTCCATAGAATCTGTAATTCTGAACCAATCGCTTTGAAATTTGGAACATTTATAGTATATAGTATGCCTAACAGATATAAGCTATCAGAAATTCTTTATCTCCATTATTTGTATGAGTTTTTGACTCCCCGCTTCCGGCTCCGCTTCCAGACTGGATTTTAAAATTCTCGATATCTTGGAAAATATCCTCCAGATCCAATTTTGTTTTCTAGATTCGTAATCTACATGAATGAAACTATATAATTTCATGCCAAACTCAAAATAATTGGGATCAAAAAAATTTATTTTTTTTTATCATGGCTCACTCTTCGCTTTGAGTTCAGGATTTTGCCTATTCCGAGATTTTACTCCATAGAATCTGTAATTCTGAACCAATCGCTTTGAAATTTGGAACACTTATAGTATATAGTATGCCTAACCGATCTAAGCTATCAGCAATTTTTTATCTCCATTATTTGTATGAGTTTTTGACTCCCCGCTTCCGGCTCCGCTTCCGGACTGGATTTTTAAATTCTCGATATCTTGGAAAATATCCTCCAGATCCAATTTTGTTTTCTAGATTCGTAATCAACATGAATGAAACTATATAATCTCATGCCAAACTCAAAATAATTGGGATCAAAAAAATTTAATTTTTTTTATCATGGCTCACTCTTCGCTTTGAGTTCAGGATTTTGCCTATTCTGAGATTTTACTCCATAGAATCTGTAATTCTGAACCAATGGCTTTGAAATTTGAAACATTCATAGTATATAGTATGCCTAACCGATCTAAGCTATCAGCAATTTTTCATCTCCATTATTTGTATGAGTTTTTGACTCCCCGCTTCCGGCTCCGCTTCCGGATTGGATTTTTAAATTCTCGATATCTTGGAAAATATCCTCCAGATCCAATTTTGTTTTCTAGATTCGTAATCTACATGAATGAAACTATATAATTTCATGCCAAACTCAAAATAATTGGGATCAAAAAAATTTAATTTTTTTTATCATGACTCACTCTTCGCTTTGAGTTCAGGATTTCGCCTATTCTGAGATTTTACTCCATAGAATCTGTAATTCTGAACCAATGGCTTTGAAATTTGGAACCTTTATAGTATATAGTATGCCTAACCGATCTAAGCTATCAGCAATTTTTTATCTCCATTATTTGTATGAGTTTTTGACTCCCCGCTTTCGGCTTCGCTTCCGGACTGGATTTTTAAATTCTCGATATCTTGGAAAATATCCTCCAGATCCAATTTTGTTTTCTAGATTCGTAATCTACATGAATGAAACTATATAATTTCATGCCAAACTCAAAATAATTGGGATCAAAAAAATTTAATTTTTTTATCATGGCTCACTTTTCGCTTTGAGTTCAGGATTTTGCCATTCTGAGATTTTACTCCATAGAATCTGTAATTCCAAACCAATCGCTTTGAAATTTGGAACATTTATAGTATATAGTATGCCTAACCGATCTAAGCTATCAGCAATTTTTTATCTACATTATTTGTATGAGTTTTTGACTCCCCGCTTCCGGCTCCGCTTCCGGACTGGATTTTTAAATTCTCGATATCTTGGAAAATATCCTCCAGATCCAATTTTGTTTTCTAGATTCGTAATCTACATGAATGAAACTATATAATTCCATGCCAAACTCGAAATAATTGGGATCAAAAAAATTTAATTTTTTTTATCATGGCTCACTCTCCGCTTTGAGTTCAGGATTTTGCCTATTCTGAGATTTTACTCCATAGAATCTGTAATTCTGAACCAATCGCTTTGAAATTTGGAACATTTATAGTATATAGTATGCCTAACAGATATAAGCTATCAGAAATTTTTTATCTCCATTATTTGTATGAGTTTTTGACTCCCCGCTTCCGGCTCCGCTTCCGGACTGGATTTTAAAATTCTCGATATCTTGGAAAATATCCTCCAGATCCAATTTTGTTTTCTAGATTCGTAATCTACATGAATGAAACTATATAATTTCATGCCAAACTCAAAATAATTGGGTTCAAAAAAATTTTTTTTTCTTTATCATGGCTCACTCTTCGCTTTGAGTTCAGGATTTTGCCTATTCTGAGATTTTACTCCATAGAATCTGTAATTCTGAACCAATCGCTTTGAAATTTGGAACATTTATAGTATATAGTATGCTTAACCGATCTAAGCTATCAGCAATTTTTTATCTACATTATTTGTATGAGTTTTTGACTCCCCGCTTTCGGCTCCGCTTCCGGACTGGATTTTTAAATTCTCGATATCTTGGAAAATATCCTCCAGATCCAATTTTGTTTTCTAGATTCGTAATCTACATGAATGAAACTATATAATTTCATGCCAAACTCAAAATAATTGGGATCAAAAAAATTTTTTTTTCTTTATCATGGCTCACTCTTCGCTTTGAGTTCAGGATTTTGCCTATTCTGAGATTTTACTCCATAGAATCTGTAATTCTGAACCAATCGCTTTGAAATTTGGAACATTCATAGTATATAGTATGCCTAACCGATCTAAGCTATCAGCAATTTTTTATCTACATTATTTGTATGAGTTTTTGACTCCCCGCTTCCGGCTCCGCTTCCGGACTGGATTTTTAAATTCTCGATATCTTGGAAAATATCCTCCAGATCCAATTTTGTTTTCTAGATTCGTAATCTACATGAATGAAGCTATATAATTTCATGCCAAACTCAAAATAATTGGGATCAAAAAAATTTTTTTTTTTTTATCATGGCTCACTCTTCGCTTTGAGTTCAGGATTTTGCCTATTCTGAGATTTTACTCCATAGAATCTGTAATTCTGAACCAATCGCTTTGAAATTTGGAACATTCATAGTATATAGTATGCCTAACCGATCAAAGCTATCAGCAATTCTTTATCTCCATTATTTGTATGAGTTTTTGACTCCCCGCTTCCGGCTCCGCTTCCGGACTGGATTTTTAAATTCTCGATATCTTGGAAAATATCCTCCAGATCCAATTTCGTTTTCTAGATTCGTAATCTACATGAATGAAACTATATAATTTCATGCCAAACTCAAAATAATTGGGATCAAAAAAATTTAATTTTTTTTATCATGGCTCACTCTTCGCTTTGAGTTCAGGATTTTGCCTATTCTGAGATTTTACTCCATAGGATCTGTAATTCTGAACCAATCGCTTTGAAATTTGAAACATTTATAGTATATAGTATGCCTAACCGATCTAAGCTATCAGCAATATTTTATCTCCATTATTTGTATGAGTTTTTGACTCCCCGCTTCCGGCTCCGCTCCCGGACTGGATTTTTAAATTCTCGATATCTTGGAAAATATCCTCCAGATCTAATTTTGTTTTCTAGATACGTAATCTACATGAATAAAACTATATAATTTCATGCCAAACTCAAAATAATTGAGATCAAAAAAATTTAATTTTTTTTATCATGGCTCACTCTTCGCTTTGAGTTCAGGATGTTGCCTATTCTGAGATTTTACTCTATAGAATCTGTAATTCTGAACCAATCGCTTTGAAATTTGGAACATTTATAGTATATAGTATGCCTAACCGATCAAAGCTATCAGCAATTTTTTATCTCCTTTATTTGGATGAGTTTTTGACTCCCCGCTTCCGGCTCCGCTTCCGGCTCCGCTTCCGGACTGAATTTTTAAATTCTCGATATCTTGGAAAATATCCTCCAGATCCAATTTTGTTTCCTAGATTCGTAATCTACATGAATGAAACTATATTATTTCATGCCAAACTCAAAATAATTGGGATCAAAAAAATTTAATTTTTTTTATCATGGCTCACTCTTCGCTTTGAGTTCAGGATTTTGCCTATTCTGAGCTTTTACTCCATAGAATCTGTAATTCTGAACCAATCGCTTTGAAATTTGGAACATTTATAGTATATAGTATGCCTAACCGATCTAAGCTATCAGCAATTTTTTATCTTCATTATTTGTATGAGTTTTTGACTCCCCGCTTCCGGCTCCGCTTCCGGACTGGATTTTTAAATTCTCGATATCTTGGAAAATATCCTCCAGATCCAATTTTGTTTTCTAGATTCGTAATCTACATGAATGAAACTATGTAATTTCATGCCAAACTCAAAATAATTGGGATCAAAAAAATTTAATTTTTTTTATCATGTCTCACTCTTCGCTTTGAGTTCAGGATTTTGCCTATTCTGAGATTTTACTCCATAGAATCTGTAATTCTGAACCAATCGCTTTGAAATTTGGAACATTTATAGTATATAGTATGCCTAACCGATCTAAGCTATCAGCAATTTTTTATCTCCATTATTTGTATGAGTTTTTGACTCTCCGCTTCCGGCTCCGCTTCCGGACTGGATTTTTAAATTCTCGATATCTTGGAAAATATCCTCCAGATCCAATTTTGTTTTCTAGGTTCGTAATCTACATGAATGAAACTATATAATTTCATGCCAAACTCAAAATAATTGGGATCAGAAAAATTTAATTTTTTTTATCATGGCTCACTCTTCGCTTTGAGTTCAGGATTCTGCCTATTCTGAGATTTTACTCCATAGAATCTGTAATTCTGAACCAATCGCTTTGAAATTTGGAACATTTATAGTATATAGTATGCCTAACCGATCTAAGCTATCAACAATTTTTTATCTCCATTATTTGTATGAGTTTTTGACTCCCTGCTTCCGGCTCCGCTTCCGGACTGGATTTTTAAATTCTCGATATCTTGGAAAATATCCTCCAGATCCAATTTTGTTCTCTAGATTCGTAATCTACATGAATGAAACTATATAATCTCATGCCAAACTCAAAATAATTGGGATCAAAAAAATTTATTTTTTTTTATCATGGCTCACTCTTCGCTTTGAGTTCAGGATTTTGCCTATTCTGAGATTTTACTCCATAGAATCTGTAATTCTGAACCAATGGCTTTGAAATTTGGAACATTCATAGTATATAGTATGCCTAACCGATCTAAGCTATCAGCAATTTTTTATCTCCATTATTTGTATGAGTTTTTGACTCCCCGCTTCCGGCTCCGCTTCCGGACTGGATTTTTAAATTCTCGATATCTTGGAAAATATCCTCCAGATCCAATTTTGTTTTCTATATTCGTAATCTACATGAATGAAACTATATAATTTCATGCCAAACTCAAGATAATTGGGATCAAAAAAATTTATTTTTTTTTATCATGGCTCACTCTTCGCTTTGAGTTCAGGATTTTGCCTATTCTGAGATTTTACTCCATAGAATCTGTAATTCTGAACCAATCGCTTTGAAATTTGGAACATCTATAGTATATAGTATGCCTAACCGATCTAAGCTATCAGCAATTTTTTATCTCCATTATTTGTATGAGTTTTTGACTCCCCGCTTCCGGCTCCGCTCCCGGACTGGATTTTTAAATTTTCGATATCTTGGAAAATATCCTCCAGATCCAATTTTGTTTTCTTGATTCGTAATCTACATGAATGGAACTATATAATCTCATGCCAAACTTAGAATAATTGGGATCAAAAAAATTTAATTTTCTTTATCATGGCTCACTCTTCGCTTTGAGTTCAGGATTTTGCCTATTCCGAGATTTTACTCTATAGAATCTGTAATTCTGAACCAATCGCTTTTAAATTTGGAACATTTATAGTATATAGTATGCCTAACCGATCTAAGCTATCAGCAATTTTTTATCTCCATTATTTGTATGAGTTTTTGACTCCCTGCTTCCGGCTCCGCTTCCGGACTGGATTTTTAAATTCTCGATATCTTGGAAAATATCCTCCAGATCCAATTTTGTTTTCTAGATTCGTAATCTACATGAATGAAACTATATAATTTCATGCCAAACTCAAAATAATTGGGATCAAAAAAATTTGATTTTTTTTATCATGGCTCACTCTTCGCTTTGAGTTCAGGATTTTGCCTATTCTAAGATTTTACTCCATAGAATCTGTAATTCTGAACCAATCGCTTTGAAATTTGAAACATTTATAGTATATAGTATGCCTAACCGATCAAATTTATCAGCAATTTCTTATCTCCATTATTTGTATGAGTTTTTGACTCCCCGCTTCCGGCTCCGCTTCCGGACTGGATTTTTAAATTCTCGATATCTTGGAAAATATCCTCCAGATCCAATTTTGTTTTCTAGATTCGTAATCTACATGAATGAAACTATATAATTTCATGCCAAACTCAAAATAATTGGGATCAAAAAAATTTGATTTTTTTTTTAACATGGCTCACTCTTCGCTTTGAGTTCAGGATTTTGCCTATTCTGAGATTTTACTCCATAGAATCTGTAATTCTGAACCAATCGCTTTGAAATTTGAAACATTTATAGTATATAGTATGCCATCCGATCTAAGCTATCAGCAATTTTTTATCTCCATTATTTGTATGAGTTTTCGACTCCTCGCTTCCGGCTCCGCTTCCGGACTGGATTTTTAAATTCTCGATATCTTGGAAAATATCCTCCAGATCCAATTTTGTTTTCTAGATTCGTAATCTACATGGATGAAACTATATAATTTCATGCCAAACTTAAAATAATTGGGATCAAAAAAATTTAATTTTTTTTATCATGGCTCACTCTTCGCTTTGAGTTCAGGATTTTGCCTATTCTGAGATTTTACTCCATAGAATCTGTAATTCTGAAACAATCGCTTTGAAATTTGAAACATTTATAGTATATAGTATGCCTAACCGATCTAAGCTATCAGCAATTCTTTATCTCCATTATTTGTATGAGTTTTTGACTCCCCGCTTCCGGCTCCGCTTCCGGACTGGATTTTTAAATTCTCGATATCTTGGAAAATATCCTCCAGATCCAATTTTGTTTTCTAGATTCGTAATCTACATGAATAAAACTATATAATTTCATGCCAAACTCAAAATAATTGGGATCAAAAAAATTTAATTTTTTTTATCATGGCTCACTCTTCGCTTTGAGTTCAGGATTTTGCCTATTCTGAGCTTTTACTCCATAGAATCTGTAATTCTGAACCAATCGCTTTGAAATTTGGAGCATTCATAGTATATAGTATGTCTAACCGATCGATGCTATCAGCAATTCTTTCTCTCCATTATTTGTATGAGTTTTTGACTCCCCGCTTCCGGCTCCGCTTCCGGACTGGATTTTTAAATTCTCGATATTTTGGAAAATATCCTCCAGATCCAATTTTGTTTTCTAGATTCGTAATCTACATGAATAAAACTATATAATTTCATGCCAAACTCAAAATAATTGGGATCAAAAAAATTTAATTTTTTTTATCATGGCTCACTCTTCGCTTTGAGTTCAGGATTTTGCCTATTCTGAGATTTTACTCCATAGAATCTGTAATTCTGAACCAATCGCTTTGAAATTTGAAACTTTTATAGTATATAGTATGCCTAACCGATCTAAGCTATCAGCAATTTTTTATCTCCATTATTTGTATGAGTTTTTGACTCCCCGCTTCCGGCTCCGCTTCCGGACTGGATTTTTAAATTCTCGATATCTTGGAAAATATCCTCCAGATCCAATTTTGTTTTCTAGATTCGTAATCTACATGGATGAAACTATATAATTTCATGCCAAACTCAAAATAATTGGGATCAAAAAAATTTAATTTTTTTTATCATGGCTCACTCTTCGCTTTGAGTTCAGGATTTTGCCTATTCTGAGCTTTTACTCCATAGAATCTGTAATTCTAAACCAATCGCTTTGAAATTTGGAACATTTATAGTATATAGTATGCCTAACCGATCTAAGCTATCAGCAATTTTTTATCTTCATTATTTGTATGAGTTTTTGACTCCCCGCTTCCGGCTCCGCTTCCGGACTGGATTTTTAAATTCTCGATATCTTGGAAAATATCCTCCAGATCCAATTTTGTTTTCTAGATTCGTAATCTACATGAATAAAACTATATAATTTCATGCCAAACTCAAAATAATTGGGATCAAAAAAATTTAATTTTTTTTATCATGGCTCACTCTTCGCTTTGACTTCAGGATTTTGCCTATTCTGAGATTTTACTCCATAGAATCTGTAATTCTGAACCAATCGCTTTGAAATTTGAAACATTTATAGTATATAGTATGCCTAACCGATCTAAGCTATCAGCAATTTTTTATCTCCATTATTTGTATGAGTTTTTGACTCCCCGCTTCCGGCTCCGCTTCCGGACTGGATTTTTAAATTCTCGATATCTTGGAAAATATCTTCCAGATCCAATTTTGTTTTCTAGATTCGTAATCTACATGGATGAAACTATATAATTTCATGCCAAACTCAAAATAATTGGGATCAAAAAAATTTAATTTTTTTTATCATGGCTCACTCTTCGCTTTGAGTTCAGGATTTTGCCTATTCTGAGATTTTACTCCATAGAATCTGTAATTCTGAAACAATCGCTTTGAAATTTGAAACATTTATAGTATATAGTATGCCTAACCGATCTAAGCTATCAGCAATTTTTTATCTCCATTATTTGTATGAGTTTTTGACTCCCCGCTTCCGGCTCCGCTTCCGGACTGGATTTTTAAATTCTCGATATCTTGGAAAATATCCTCCAGATCCAATTTTGTTTTCTAGATTCGTAATCTACATGGATGAAACTATATAATTTCATGCCAAACTCAAAATAATTGGGATCAAAAAAATTTAATTTTTTTTATCATGGCTCACTCTTCGCTTTGAGTTCAGGATTTTGCCTATTCTGAGCTTTTACTCCATAGAATCTGTAATTCTGAACCAATCGCTTTGAAATTTGGAACATTTATAGTATATAGTATGCCTAACCGATCTAAGCTATCAGCAATTTTTTATCTTCATTATTTGTATGAGTTTTTGACTCCCCGCTTCCGGCTCCGCTTCCGGACTGGATTTTTAAATTCTCGATATCTTGGAAAATATCCTCCAGATCCAATTTTGTTTTCTAGATTCGTAATATACATGAATAAAACTATATAATTTCATGCCAAACTCAAAATAATTGGGATCAAAAAAATTTAATTTTTTTTATCATGGCTCACTCTTCGCTTTGAGTTCAGGATTTTGCCTATTCTGAGATTTTACTCCATAGAATCTGTAATTCTTAACCAATCGCTTTGAAATTTGAAACATTTATAGTATATAGTATGCCTAACCGATCTAAGCTATCAGCAATTTTTTATCTCTATTATTTGTATGAGTTTTTGACTCCCCGCTTCCGGCTCCGCTTCCGGACTGGATTTTTAAATTCTCGATATCTTGGAAAATATCCTCCAGATCCAATTTTGTTTTCTAGATTCGTAATCTACATGGATGAAACTATATAATTTCATGCCAAACTCAAAATAATTGGGATCAAAAAAATTTAATTTTTTTTATCATGGCTCACTCTTCGCTTTGAGTTCAGGATTTTGCCTATTCTGAGCTTTTACTCCATAGAATCTGTAATTCTGAACCAATCGCTTTGAAATTTAGAACATTTATAGTATATAGTATGCCTAACCGATCTAAGCTATCAGCAATTTTTTATCTTCATTATTTGTATGAGTTTTTGACTCCCCGCTTCCGGCTCCGCTTCCGGACTGGATTTTTAAATTCTCGATATCTTGGAAAATATCCTCCAGATCCAATTTTGTTTTCTAGATCCGTAATCTACATGAATAAAACTATATAATTTCATGCCAAACTCAAAATAATTGGGATCAAAAAAATTTAATTTTTTTTATCATGGCTCACTCTTCGCTTTGAGTTCAGGATTTTGCCTATTCTGAGATTTTACTCCATAGAATCTGTAATTCTGAACCAATCGCTTTGAAATTTGAAACATTTATAGTATATAGTATGCCTAACCGATCTAAGCTATCAGCAATTTTTGAGCTCCATTATTTGTATGAGTTTTTGACTCCCCGCTTCCGGCTCCGCTTCCGGACTGGATTTTTAAATTCTCGATATCTTGGAAAATATCCTCCAGATCCAATTTTGTTTTCTAGATTCGTAATCTACATGGATGAAACTATATAATTTCATGCCAAACTCAAAATAATTGGGATCAAAAAAATTTAATTTTTTTTATCATGGCTCACTCTTCGCTTTGAGTTCAGGATTTTGCCTATTCTGAGATTTTACTCCATAGAATCTGTAATTCTGAAACAATCGCTTTGAAATTTGAAACATTTATAGTATATAGTATGCCTAACCGATCTAAGCTATCAGCAATTTTTTATCTCCATTATTTGTATGAGTTTTTGACTCCCCGCTTCCGGCTCCGCTTCCGGACTGGATTTTTAAATTCTCGATATCTTGGAAAATATCCTCCAGATCCAATTTTGTTTTCTAGATTCGTAATCTACATGGATGAAACTATATAATTTCATGCCAAACTCAAAATAATTGGGATCAAAAAAATTTAATTTTTTTTATCATGGCTCACTCTTCGCTTTGAGTTCAGGATTTTGCCTATTCTGAGCTTTTACTCCATAGAATCTGTAATTCTGAACCAATCGCTTTGAAATTTGGAACATTTATAGTATATAGTATGCCTAACCGATCTAAGCTATCAGCAATTTTTTATCTTCATTATTTGTATGAGTTTTTGACTCCCCGCTTCCGGCTCCGCTTCCGGACTGGATTTTTAAATTCTCGATATCTTGGAAAATATCCTCCAGATCCAATTTTGTTTTCTAGATTCGTAATCTACATGAATAAAACTATATAATTTCATGCCAAACTCAAAATAATTGGGATCAAAAAAATTTAATTTTTTTTATCATGGCTCACTCTTCGCTTTGAGTTCAGGATTTTGCCTATTCTGAGATTTTACTCCATAGAATCTGTAATTCTGAACCAATCGCTTTGAAATTTAAAACATTTATAGTATATAGTATGCCTAACCGATCTAAGCTATCAGCATTTTTTAATCTCCATTATTTGTATGAGTTTTTGACTCCCCGCTTCCGGCTCCGCTTCCGGACTGGATTTTTAAATTCTCGATATCTTGGAAAATATCCTCCAGATCCAATTTTGTTTTCTAGATTCGTAATCTACATGGATGAAACTATATAATTTCATGCCAAACTCAAAATAATTGGGATCAAAAAAATTTATTTTTTTTTATCATGGCTCACTCTTCGCTTTGAGTTCAGGATTTTGCCTATTCTGAGCTTTTACTCCATAGAATCTGTAATTCTGAAACAATCGCTTTGAAATTTGGAACATTTATAGTATATAGTATGCCTAACCGATCTAAGCTATCAGCAATTTTTTATCTTCATTATTTGTATGAGTTTTTGACTCCCCGCTTCCGGCTCCGCTTCCGGACTGGATTTTTAAATTCTCGATATCTTGGAAAATATCCTCCAGATCCAATTTTGTTTTCTAGATTCGTAATCTACATGAATAAAACTATATAATTTCATGCCAAACTCAAAATAATTGGGATCAAAAAAATTTAATTTTTTTTATCATGGCTCACTCTTCGCTTTGAGTTCAGGATTTTGCCTATTCTGAGATTTTACTCCATAGAATCTGTAATTCTGAACCAATCGCTTTGAAATTTGAAACATCTATAGTATATAGTATGCCTAACCGATCTAAGCTATCAGCAATTTTTTATCTCCATTATTTGTATGAGTTTTTGACTCCCCGCTTCCGGCTCCGCTTCCGGACTGGATTTTTAAATTCTCGATATCTTGGAAAATATCCTCCAGATCCAATTTTGTTTTCTAGATTCGTAATCTACATGAATGAAACTATATAATTTCATGCCAAACTCAAAATAATTGGGATCAAAAAAATTTAATTTTTTTTATCATGGCTCACTCTTCGCTTTGAGTTCAGGATTTTGCCTATTCTGAGATTTTACTCCATAGAATCTGTAATTCTGAACCAATCGCTTTGAAATTTGGAACATTTATAGTATATAGTATGCCTAACCGATCTAAGCTATCAGCAATTTTTTATCTCCATTATTTGTATGAGTTTTTGACTCCCCGCTTCCGGCTCCGCTTCCGGACTGGATTTTTAAATTCTCGATATCTTGGAAAATATCCTCCAGATCCAATTTTGTTTTCTAGATTCGTAATCTACATGAATGAAACTATATAATTTCATGCCAAACTCAAAATAATTGGGATCAAAAAAATTTATTTTTTTTTATCATGGCTCACTCTTCGCTTTGAGTTCAGGATTTTGCCTATTCTGAGATTTTACTCCATAGAATCTGTAATTCTGAATCAATCGCTTTGAAATTTGAAACATTTATAGTATATAGTATGCCTAACCGATCTAAGCTATCAGCAATATTTTATCTTCATTATTTGTATGAGTTTTTGACTCCCCGCTTCCGGCTCCGCTTCCGGACTGGATTTTTAAATTCTCGATATCTTGGAAAATATCCTCCAGATCCAATTTTGTTTTCTAGATTCGTAATCTACATGAATGAAACTATATGATTTCATGCCAAACTCAAAATAATTGGGATCAAAAAAATTTAATTTTTTTTATCATGGCTCACTCTTCGCTTTGAGTTCAGGATTTTGCCTATTCTGAGATTTTACTCCATAGAATCTGTAATTCTGAACCAATCGCTTTGAAATTTGGAACATTTATAGTATATAGTATGCCTAACCGATCTAAGCTATCAGCAATTTTTTATCTCCATTATTTGTATGAGTTTTTGACTCCCCGCTTCCGGCTCCGCTTCCGGACTGGATTTTTAAATTCTCGATATCTTGGAAAATATCCTCCAGATCCAATTTTGTTTTCTAGATTCGTAATCTACATGAATGAAACTATATAATTTCATGCCAAACTCAAAATAATTGGGATCAAAAAAATTTAATTTTTTTTATCATGGCTCACTCTTCGCTTTGAGTTCAGGATTTTGCCTATTCTGAGATTTTACTCCATAGAATCTGTAATTCTAAATCAATCGCTTTGAAATTTGAAACATTTATAGTATATAGTATGCCTAACCGATCTAAGCTATCAGCAATATTTTATCTTCATTATTTGTATGAGTTTTTGACTCCCCGCTTCCGGCTCCGCTTCCGGACTGGATTTTTAAATTCTCGATATCTTGGAAAATATCCTCCAGATCCAATTTTGTTTTCTAGATTCGTAATCTACATGGATGAAACTATATAATTTCATGCCAAACTCAAAATAATTGGGATCAAAAAAATTTAATTTTTTTTATCATGGCTCACTCTTCGCTTTGAGTTCAGGATTTTGCCTATTCTGAGATTTTACTCCATAGAATCTGTAATTCTGAACCAATCGCTTTGAAATTTGGAACATTTATAGTATATAGTATGCCTAACCGATCTAAGCTATCAGCAATTTTTTATCTCCATTATTTGTATGAGTTTTTGACTCCCCGCTTCCGGCTCCGCTTCCGGACTGGATTTTTAAATTCTCGATATCTTGGAAAATATCCTCCAGATCCAATTTTGTTTTCTAGATTCGTAATCTACATGAATGAAACTATATAATTTCATGCCAAACTCAAAATAATTGGGATCAAAAAAATTTAATTTTTTTTATCATGGCTCACTCTTCGCTTTGAGTTCAGGTTTTTGCCTATTCTGAGATTTTACTCCATAGAATCTGTAATTCTGAACCAATCGCTTTGAAATTTGGAACATTTATAGTATATAGTATGCCTAACCGATCTAAGCTATCAGCAATTTTTTATCTTCATTATTTGTATGAGTTTTTGACTCCCCGCTTCCGGCTCCGCTTCCGGACTGGATTTTTAAATTCTCGATATCTTGGAAAATATCCTCCAGATCCAATTTTGTTTTCTAGATTCGTAATCTACATGAATAAAACTATATAATTTCATGCCAAACTCAAAATAATTGGGATCAAAAAAATTTAATTTTTTTTATCATGGCTCACTCTTCGCTTTGAGTTCAGGATTTTGCCTATTCTGAGATTTTACTCCATAGAATCTGTAATTCTGAACCAATCGCTTTGAAATTTGAAACATTTATAGTATATAGTATGCCTAACCGATCTAAGCTATCAGCAATTTTTTATCTCCATTATTTGTATGAGTTTTTGACTCCCCGCTTCCGGCTCCGCTTCCGGACTGGATTTTTAAATTCTCGATATCTTGGAAAATATCCTCCAGATCCAATTTTGTTTTCTAGATTCGTAATCTACATGAATGAAACTATATAATTTCATGCCAAACTCAAAATAATTGGGATCAAAAAAATTTAATTTTTTTTATCATGGCTCACTCTTCGCTTTGAGTTCAGGATTTTGCCTATTCTGAGATTTTACTCCATAGAATCTGTAATTCTGAACCAATCGCTTTGAAATTTGAAACATTTATAGTATATAGTATGCCTAACCGATCTAAGCTATCAGCAATTTTTTATCTCCATTATTTGTATGAGTTTTTGACTCCCCGCTTCCGGCTCCGCTTCCGGACTGGATTTTTAAATTCTCGATATCTTGGAAAATATCCTCCAGATCCAATTTTGTTTTCTAGATTCGTAATCTACATGAATGAAACTATATAATTTCATGCCAAACTCAAAATAATTGGGATCAAAAAAATTTAATTTTTTTTATCATGGCTCACTCTTCGCTTTGAGTTCAGGATTCTGCCTATTCTGAGATTTTACTCCATAGAATCTGTAATTCTGAATCAATCGCTTTGAAATTTGAAACATTTATAGTATATAGTATGCCTAACCGATCTAAGCTATCAGCAATATTTTATCTCCATTATTTGTATGAGTTTTTGACTCCCCGCTTCCGGCTCCGCTTCCGGACTGGATTTTTAAATTCTCGATATCTTGGAAAATATCCTCCAGATCCAATTTTGTTTTCTAGATTCGTAATCTACATGAATGAAACTATATAATTTCATGCCAAACTCAAAATAATTGGGATCAAAAAAATTTGATTTTTTTTTTTATCATGGCTCACTCTTCGCTTTGAGTTCAGGATTTTGCCTATTCTGAGATTTTACTCCATAGAATCTGTAATTCTGAACCAATCGCTTTGAAATTTGGAACATTCATAGTATATAGTATGCCTAACCGATCTAAGCTATCAGCAATTTTTTATCTTCATTATTTGTATGAGTTTTTGACTCCCCGCTTCCGGCTCCGCTTCCGGACTGGATTTTTAAATTCTCGATATCTTGGAAAACATACTCCAGATCCAATTTTGTTTTCTAGATTCGTAATCTACATGGATGAAACTATATAATTTCATGCCAAACTCAAAATAATTGGGATCAAAAAAATTTAATTTTTTTTATCATGGCTCACTCTTCGCTTTGAGTTCAGGATTTTGCCTATTCTGAGATTTTACTCCATAGAATCTGTAATTCCGAACCAATCGCTTTGAAATTTGAAATATTTATAGTATATAGTATGCCTAACCGATCTAAGCTATCAGCAATTTTTTATCTCCATTATTTGTATGAGTTTTTGACTCCCCGCTTCCGGCTCCGCTTCCGGACTGGATTTTTGAATTCTCGATATCTTGGAAAATATCCTCCAGATCCAATTTTGTTTTCTAGATTCGTAATCTACATGAATGAAACTATATAATTTCATGCCAAACTTAAAATAATTGGGATCAAAAAAATTTAATTTTTTTTATCATGGCTCACTCTTCGCTTTGAGTTCAGGATTTTGCCTATTCTGAGATTTTACTCCATAGAATCTGTAATTCCGAACCAATCGCTTTGAAATTTGAAACATTTATAGTATATAGTATGCCTAACCGATCTAAGCTATCAGCAATTTTTTATCTCCATTATTTGTATGAGTTTTTGACTCCCCACTTCCGGCTCCGCTTCCGGACTGGATTTTTAAATTCTCGATATCTTGGAAAATATCCTCCAGATCCAATTTTGTTTTCTAGATTCGTAATCTACATGGATGAAACTATATAATTTCATGCCAAACTCAAAATAATTGGGATCAAAAAAATTTAATTTTTTTTATCATGGCTCACTCTTCGCTTTGAGTTCAGGATTTTGCCTATTCTGAGATTTTACTCCATAGAATCTGTAATTCCGAACCAATCGCTTTGAAATTTGAAACATTTATAGTATATAGTATGCCTAACCGATCTAAGCTATCAGCAATTTTTTATCTCCATTATTTGTATGAGTTTTTGACTCCCCGCTTCCGGCTCCGCTTCCGGACTGGATTTTTAAATTCTCGATATCTTGGAAAATATCCTCCAGATCCAATTTTGTTTTCTAGATTCGTAATCTACATGGATGAAACTATATAATTTCATGCCAAACTCAAAATAATTGGGATCAAAAAAATTTAATTTTTTTTATCATGGCTCACTCTTCGCTTTGAGTTCAGGATTTTGCCTATTCTGAGATTTTACTCCATAGAATCTGTAATTCTGAACCAATCGCTTCGAAATTTGAAACATTTATAGTATATAGTATGCCTAACCGATCTAAGCTATCAGCAATTTTTTTTCTCCATTATTTGTATGAGTTTTTGACTCCCCGCTTCCGGCTCCGCTTCCGGACTGGATTTTTAAATTTTCGATATCTTGGAAAATATCCTCCAGATCCAATTTTGTTTTCTTGATTCGTAATCTACATGAATGGAACTATATAATCTCATGCCAAACTTAAAATAATTGGGATCAAAAAAATTTAATTTTCTTTATCATGGCTCACTCTTCGCTTTGAGTTCAGGATTTTGCCTATTCTGAGATTTTACTCCATAGAATCTGTAATTCTGAACCAATCGCTTTGAAATTTGGAACATTTATAGTATATAGTATGCCTAACCGATCTAAGCTATCAGCAATTTTTTATCTCCATTATTTGTATGAGTTTTTGACTCCCCGCTTCCGGACTGGATTTTTAAATTCTCGATATCTTGGAAAATATCCTCCAGATCCAATTTTGTTTTCTAGATTCGTAATCTACATGAATGAAACTATATAATTTCATGCCAAACCCAAAATAATTGGGATCAAAAAAATTTAATTTTTTTTATCATGGCTCACTCTTTGCTTTGAGTTCAGGATTTTGCCTATTCTGAGATTTTACTCCATAGAATCTGTAATTCTGAACCAATCGCTTCGAAATATGGAACATTCATAGTATATAGTATGCCTAACCGATCTAAGCTATCAGCAATTTTTTATCTCAATTATTTGTATGAGTTTTTGACTCCCCGCTTCCGGCTCCGCTTCCGGACTGGATTTTTAAATTTTCGATATGTTGGAAAACATCCTCCAGATCCAATTTTGTTTTCTAGATTCGTAATCTACATGAATGAGACTATATAATCTCATGCCAAACTCAAAATAATTGGGATCAAAAAAATTTAATTTTTTTTATCATGGCTCACTCTTCGCTTTGAGTTCAGGATTTTGCCTATTCTGAGATTTTACTCCATAGAATCTGTAATTCTGAACCAATCGCTTTGAAATATGGAACATTCATAGTATATAGTATGCCTAACCGATCTCAGCTATCAGCAATTTCTTATCTCCATTATTTGTATGAGTTTTTGACTCCCCGCTTCCGGCTCCGCTTCCGGACTGGATTTTTAAATTTTCGATATCTTGGAAAATATCCTCCAGATAAAATTTTGTTTTCTAGATTCGTAATCTACATGAATGAAACTATATAATTTCATGCCAAACTCAAAATAATTGGGATCAAAAAAATTTAATTTTTTTTATCATGGCTCACTCTTCGCTTTGAGTTCAGGATTTTGCCTATTCTGAGATTTTACTCCATAGAATCTGTAATTCTGAACCAATCGCTTTGAAATTTGAAACATTTATAGTATATAGTATGCCTTACCGATCTAAGCTATCAGCACTATTTTATCTCCATTATTTGTATGAGTTTTTGACTCCCCGCTTCCGGCTCCGCTTCCGGACTGGATTCTTAAATTTTCGATATCTTGGAAAATATCCTCCAGATCCAATTTTGTTTTCTAGATTCGTAATCTACATGGATGAAACTATATAATTTCATGCCAAACTCAAAATAATTGGGATCAAATAAATTTAATTTTTTTTATCATGGCTCACTCTTCGCTTTGAGTTCAGGATTTTGCCTATTCTGAGATTTTACTCCATAGAATCTGTAATTCTGAACCAATCGCTTTGAAATTTGAAACATTTATAGTATATAGTATGCCTAACCGATCTAAGCTATCAGCAATTTTTTATCCCCATTATTTGTATGAGTTTTTGACTCCCCGCTTCCGGCTCCGCTTCCGGACTGGATTTTTAAATTCTCGATATCTTGGAAAATATCCTCCAGATCCAATTTTGTTTTCTAGATTCGTAATCTACATGAATGAAACTATATAATTTCATGCCAAACTCAAAATAATTGGGATCAAAAAAATTTAATTTTTTTTATCATGGCTCACTCTTCGCTTTGAGTTCAGGATTTTGCCTATTCTGAGATTTTACTCCATAGAATCTGTAATTCTGAACCAATCGCTTTGAAATTTGAAACATTTATAGTATATAGTATGCCTAACCGATCTAAGCTATCAGCAATTTTTTATCTCCATTATTTGTATGAGTTTTTGACTCCCCGCTTCCGGCTCCGCTTCCGGACTGGATTTTTAAATTCTCGATATCTTGGAAAATATCCTCCAGATCCAATTTTGTTTTCTAGATTCGTAATCTACATGAATGAAACTATATAATTTCATGCCAAACTCAAAATAATTGGGATCAAAAAAATTTAATTTTTTTTATCATGGCTCACTCTTCGCTTTGAGTTCAGGATTTTGCCTATTCTGAGATTTTACTCCATAGAATCTGTAATTCTGAACCAATCGCTTTGAAATTTGAAACATTTATAGTATATAGTATGCCTAACCGATCTAAGCTATCAGCACTATTTTATCTCCATTATTTGTATGAGTTTTTGACTCCCCGCTTCCGGCTCCGCTTCCGGACTGGATTTTTAAATTCTCGATATCTTGGAAAATATCCTCCAGATCCAATTTTGTTTTCTAGATTCGTAATCTACATGAATGAAACTATATAATTTCATGCCAAACTCAAAATAATTGGGATCAAAAAAATTTAATTTTTTTTATCATGGCTCACTCTTCGCTTTGAGTTCAGGATTTTGCCTATTTTGAGATTTTACTCCATAGAATCTGTAATTCTGAACCAATCGCTTTGAAATTTGGAACATTTATAGTATATAGTATGCCTAACCGATCGAAGCTATCAGCAATTTTTTATCTCCATTATTTGTATGAGTTTTTGACTCCCCGCTTCCGGCTCCGCTTCCGGACTGGATTTTTAAATTCTCGATATCTTGGAAAATATCCTCCAGATCCAATTTTGTTTTCTAGATTCGTAATCTACATGAATGAAACTATATAATTTCATGCCAAACTCAAAATAATTGGGATCAAAAAAATGTAATTTTTTTTATCATGGCTCACTCTTCGCTTTGAGTTCAGGATTTTGCCTATTCTGAGATTTTACTCCATAGAATCTGTAATTCTGAACCAATCGCTTTGAAATTTGAAACATTCATAGTATATAGTATGCCCAACCGATCTAAGCTATCAGCAATATTTTATCTCCATTATTTGTATGAGTTTTTGACTCCCCGCTTCCGGCTCCGCTGGACTGGATTTTTAAATTCTCGATATCTTGGAAAATATCCTCCAGATCCAATTTTGTTTTCTAGATTCGTAATCTACATGGATGAAACTATATAATTTCATGCCAAACTCAAAATAATTGGGATCAAATAAATTTAATTTTTTTTATCATGGCTCACTCTTCGCTTTGAGTTCAGGATTTTGCCTATTCTGAGATTTTACTCCATAGAATCTGTAATTCTGAACCAATCGCTTTGAAATTTGAAACATTCATAGTATATAGTATGCCTAACCGATCTAAGCTATCAGCAATTTTTTATCTCCATTATTTGTATGAGTTTTTGACTCCCCGCTTCCGGCTCCGCTTCCGGACTGGATTTTTAAATTCTCGATATCTTGGAAAATATCCTCCAGATCCAATTTTGTTTTCTAGATTCGTAATCTACATGAATGAAACTATATAATTTCATGCCAAACTCCAAATAATTGGGATCAAAAAAATTTATTTTTTTTTATCATGGCTCACTCTTCGCTTTGAGTTCAGGATTCTGCCTATTCTGAGATTTTACTCCATAGAATCTGTAATTCTGAACCAATCGCTTTGAAATTTAAAACATTCATAGTATATGGTATGATTAACCGATCTAAGCTATCAGCAATTTTTTATCTCCATTATTTGTATGAGTTTTTGACTCCCCGCTTCCGGCTCCGCTTCCTGACTGGATTTTTAAATTTTCGATATCTTGGAAAATATCTTCCAGATCCAATTTTGTTTTCTAGATTCGTAATCTACATGAATGAAACTATATAATTTCATGCCAAACTCAAAATAATTGGGATCAAAAAAATTTAATTTTTTTTATCATGGCTCACTCTTCGCTTTGATTTCAGGATTTTGCCTATTCTGAGATTTTACTCCATAGAATCTGTAATTCTGAACCAATCGCTTTGAAATTTGAAACATTTATAGTATATAGTATGCCTAACCGATCTAAGCTATCAGCAATTTTTTATCTCCATTATTTGTATGAGTTTTTGACTCCCCGCTTCCGGCTCCGCTTCCGGACTGGATTTTTAAATTCTCGATATCTTGGAAAATATCCTCCAGATCCAATTTTGTTTTCTAGATTCGTAATCTACATGAATGAAGCTATATAATTTCATGCCAAACTCAAAATAATTGGGATCAAAAAAATTTAATTTTTTTTATCATGGCTCACTCTTCGCTTTGAGTTCAGGATTCTGCCTATTCTGAGATTTTACTCCATAGAATCTGTAATTCTGAACCAATCGCTTTGAAATTTAAAACATCCATAGTATATGGTATGATTAACCGATCCAAGCTATCAGCAATTTTTTATCTCCATTATTTGTATGAGTTTTTGACTCCCTGCTTCCGGCTCCGCTTCCTGACTGGATTTTTAAATTTTCGATATCTTGGAAAATATCCTCCAGATCCAATTTTGTTTTCTAGATTCGTAATCTACATGAATGAAACTATATAATTTCATGCCAAACTCAAAATAATTGGGATCAAAAAAATTTAATTTTTTTTATCATGGCTCACTCTTCGGTTTGAGTTCAGGATTTTGCCTATTCTGAGATTTTACTCCATAGAATCTGTAATTCTGAACCAATCGCTTTGAAATTTGAAACATTCATAGTATATAGTATGCCTAACCGATCTAAGCTATCAGCAATTTTCTATCTCCATTATTTGTATGAGTTTTTGACTCCCCGCTTCCGGCTCCGCTTCCGGACTGGATTTTTAAATTCTCGATATCTTGGAAAATATCCTCCAGATCCAATTTTGTTTTCTAGATTCGTAATCTACATGAATGAAGCTATATAATTTCATGCCAAACTCAAAATAATTGGGATCAAAAAAATTTAATTTCTTTTATCATGGCTCACTCTTCGCTTTGAGTTCAGGATTTTGCCTATTCTGAGATTTTACTCCATAGAATCTGTAATTCTGAACCAATCGCTTTGAAATTTGAAATATTTATAGTATATAGTATGCCTAACCGATCTAAGCTATCAGCAATATTTTATCTCCATTATTTGTATGAGTTTTTGACTCCCCGCTTCCGGCTCCGCTTCCGGACTGGATTTTTAAATTCTCGATATCTTGGAAAATATCCTCCAGATCCAATTTTGTTTTCTAGATTCGTAATCTACATGAATGAAACTATATAATTTCATGCCAAACTCAAAATAATTGGGATCAAAAAAATTTAATTTTTTTTATCATGGCTCACTCTTCGCTTTGAGTTCAGGATTTTGCCTATTCTGAGATTTTACTCTATAGAATCTGTAATTCTGAACCAATCGCTTTGAAATTTGGAACATTTATAGTATATAGTATGCCCAACCGATCAAAGCTATCAGCAATTTTTTATCTCCATTATTTGTATGAGTTTTTGACTCCCCGCTTCCGGCTCCGCTTCCGGACTGGATTTTTAAATTCACGATATCTTGGAAAATATCCTCCAGATCCAATTTTGTTTTCTAGGTTCGTAATCTACATGAATGAAACTATATAATTTCATGCCAAACTCAAAATAATTGGGATCAGAAAAATTTAATTTTTTTTATCATGGCTCACTCTTCGCTTTGAGTTCAGGATTCTGCCTATTCTGAGATTTTACTCCATAGAATCTGTAATTCTGAACCAATCACTTTGAAATTTTGAACATTTATAGTATATAGTATGCCTAACCGATCTAAGCTATCAGCAATTCTTTATCTCCATTATTTGTATGAGTTTTTGACTCCCCGCTTCCGGCTCCGCTTTCGGACTGGATTTTTAAATTCTCGATATCTTGGAAAATATCCTCCAGATCCAATTTTGTTTTCTAGATTCGTAATCTACATGAATGGAACTATATAATTTCATGCCAAACTTAAAAAAATTGGGATCAAAAAAATTTAATTTTTTTTATCATGGCTCACTCTTCGCTTTGAGTTCAGGATTTTGCCTATTCTGAGATTTTACTCCATAGAATCTGTAATTCTGAACCAATCGCTTTGAAATTTGAAACATTTATAGTATATAGTATGCCTAACCGATCTAAGCTATCAGCAATTTTATATCTCCATTATTTGTATGAGTTTTTGACTCCCCGCTTCCGGCTCCGCTTCCGGACTGGATTTTTAAATTCTCGATATCTTGGAAAATATCCTTCAGATCCAATTTTGTTTTCTAGATTCGTAATCAACATGAATGAAACTATATAATTTCATGCCAAACTCAAAATAATTGGGATCAAAAAAATTTAATTTTTTTTATCATGTCTCACTCTTCGCTTTGAGTTTAGAATTTTGCCTATTCTGAGATTTTACTCCATAGAATCTGTAATTCTGAACCAATCGCTTTGAAATTTGGAACATTTATAGTATATAGTATGCCTAACCGATCTAAGCTATCAGCAATTTTTTATCTCCATTATTTGTATGAGTTTTTGACTCCCCGCTTCCGGCTCCGCTTCCGGACTGGATTTTTAAATCCTCGATATCTTGGAAAATATCCTCCAGATCCAATTTTGTTTTCTAGATTCGTAATCTACATGAATGAAACTATATAATTTCATGCCAAACTCAAAATAATTGGGATCAGAAAAATTTAATTTTTTTATCATGGCTCACTCTTCGCTTTGAGTTCAGGATTCTGCCTATTCTGAGATTTTACTCCATAGAATCTGTAATTCTGAACCAATCGCTTTGAAATTTGGAACATTTATAGTATATAGTATGCCTAACCGATCTAAGCTATCAGCAATTTTTTATCTCCATTATTTGTATGAGTTTTTGACTCCCCGCTTCCGGCTCCGCTTCCGGACTGGATTTTTAAATTCTCGATATCTTGGAAAATATCCTCCAGATCCAATTTTGTTTTCTAGATTCGTAATCTACATGAATGAAACTATATAATTTCATGCCAAACTCGAAATAATTGGGATCAAAAAAATTTAATTTTTTTTATCATGGCTCACTCTTCGCTTTGAGTTCAGGATTTTGCCTATTCTGAGATTTTACTCCATAGAATCTGTAATTCTGAACCAATCGCTTTGAAATTTGGAACATTTATAGTATATAGTATGCCCAACCGATCTAAGCTATCAGCAATTTTTTATCTCCATTATTTGTATGAGTTTTAGACTCCCCGCTTCCGGCTCCGCTTCCGGACTGGATTTTTAAATTCTCGATATCTTGGAAAATATCCTCCAGATCCAATTTTGTTTTCTAGATTCGTAATCTACATGAATGAAACTATATAATTTCATGCCAAACTCAAAATAATTGGGATCAAAAAAATTTAATTTTTTTTATCATGGCTCACTCTTCGCTTTGAGTTCAGGATTTTGCCTATTCTGAGATTTTACTCCATAGAATCTGTAATTCTGAACCAATCGCTTTGAAATTTAAAATATTCATAGTATATAGTATGCCTAACCGATCTAAGCTATCAGCAATTTTTTATCCCCATTATTTGTATGAGTTTTTGACTCCCCGCTTCCGGACTGGATTCTTAAATTCTCGATATCTTGGAAAATATCCTCCAGATCCAATTTTGTTTTCTAGATTCGTAATCTACATGAATGAAACTATATACTTTCATGCCAAACTCAAAATAATTGGGATCAGAAAAATTTAATTTTTTTATCATGGCTCACTCTTCGCTTTGAGTTCAGGATTCTGCCTATTCTGAGATTTTACTCCATAGAATCTGTAATTCTGAACCAATCGCTTTGAAATTTGGAACATTTATAGTATATAGTATGCCTAACCGATCTAAGCTATCAGCAATTTTTTATCTCCATTATTTGTATGAGTTTTTGACTCCCCGCTTCCGGCTCCGCTTCCGGACTGGATTTTTAAATTCTCGATATCTTGGAAAATATCCTCCAGATCCAATTTTGTTTTCTAGATTCGTAATCTACATGAATGAAACTATATAATTTCATGCCAAACTCAAAATAATTGGGATCAAAAAAATTTAATTTTTTTTATCATGGCTCACTCTTCGCTTTGAGTTCAGGATTTTGCCTATTCTGAGATTTTACTCCATAGAATCTGTAATTCTTAACCAATCGCTTTGAAATTTGGAACATTTATAGTATATAGTATGCCTAACCGATCAAAGCTATCAGCAATTTTTTATCTCCATTATTTGTATGAGTTTTTGACTCCCCGCTTCCGGCTCCGCCTCCGGACTGGATTTTTAAATTCTCGATATCTTGGAAAATATCCTCCAGATCCAATTTTGTTTTCTAGATTCGTAATCTACATGAATAAAACTATATAATTTCATGCCAAACTCAAAATAATTGAGATCAAAAAAATTTATTTTTTTTTATCATGGCTCACTCTTCGCTTTGAGTTCAGGATTTTGCCTATTCTGAGATTTTTCTCCATAGAATCTGTAATTCTGAACCAATCGCTTTGAAATTTGGAACATTCATAGTATATAGTATGCCTAACCGATCTAAGCTATCAGCAATTTTTTATCTCCATTATTTGTATGAGTTTTTGACTCCCCGCTTCCGGCTCCGCTTCCGGACTGGATTTTTAAATTTTCGATATCTTGGAAAATATCCTCCAGATCCAATTTTGTTTTCTAGATTCGTAATCTACATGAATGAAACTATATAATTTCATGCCAAACTCAAAATAATTGGGATCAAAAAAATTAATTTTTTTTTATCATGGCTCACTCTTCGCTTTGAGTTCAGGATTTTGCCTATTCTGAGATTTTACTCCATAGAATCTGTAATTCTGAACCAATCGCTTTGAAATTTGGAACATTAATAGTATATAGTATGCCTAACCGATCTAAGCTATCAGCAATTCTTTATCTCCATTATTTGTATGAGTTTTAGACTCCCCGCTTCCGGCTCCGCTTCCGGATTGGATATTTAAATTCTCGATATCTTGGAAAATATCCTCCAGATCCAATTTTGTTTTCTAGATTCGTAATCTACATGAATGAAACTATATAATTTCATGCCAAACTCAAAATAATTGGGATCAAAAAAATTTAATTTTTTTTATCATGGCTCACTCTTCGCTTTGAGTTCAGGATTTTGCCTATTCTGAGATTTTACTCCATAGAATCTGTAATTCTGAACCAATCGCTTTGAAATTTAAAATATTCATAGTATATAGTATGCCTAACCGATCTAAGCTATCAGCAATTTTTTATTTCCATTATTTGTATGAGTTTTTGACTCCCCGCTTCCGGACTGGATTCTTAAATTCTCGATATCTTGGAAAATATCCTCCAGATCCAATTTTGTTTTCTAGATTCGTAATCTACATGAATGAAACTATATAATTTCATGCCAAACTCAAAATAATTGGGATCAAAAAAATTTAATTTTTTTTATCATGGCTCACTCTTTGCTTTGAGTTCAGGATTTTGCCTATTCTGAGATTTTACTCCATAGAATCTGTAATTCTGAACCAATCGCTTTGAAATCTGGAATATTTATAGTATATAGTATGCCTAACCGATCTAAGCTATCAGCAATTTTTTATCTCCATTATTTGTATGAGTTTTTGACTTCCCGCTTCCGGCTCCGCTTCCGGACTGGATTTTTAAATTTTCGATATCTTGGAAAATATCGTCCAGATCCAATTTTGTTTTCTAGATTCGTAATCTACATGGATGAAACTATATAATTTCATGCCAAACCCAAAATAATTGGGATCAAAAAAATTTAATTTTTTTTATCATGGCTCACTCTTCGCTTTGAGTTCAGGATTTTGCCTATTCTGAGATTTTACTCCATAGAATCTGTAATTCTGAACTAATCGCTTTGAAATTTGGAACATTTATAGTATATAGTATGTCTAACCGATCTAAGCTATCAGCAATTTTTTATCTCCATTATTTGTATGAGTTTTTGACTCCCCGCTTCCGGCTCCGCTTCCGGACTGGATTTTTAAATTCTCGATATCTTGGAAAATATCCTCCAGATCCAATTTTGTTTTCTAGATTCGTAATCTACATGAATAAAACTATATAATTTCATGCCAAACTCAAAATAATTGGGATCAAAAAAATTTAATTTTTTTTATCATGGCTCACTCTTCGCTTTTAGTTCAGGATTTTGCCTATTCTGAGATTTTACTCCATAGAATCTGTAATTCTGAACCAATCGCTTTGAAATTTGGAACATTTATAGTATATAGTATGCCTAACCGATCAAAGCTATCAGCAATTTTTTATCTCTATTATTTGTATGAGTTTTTGACTCCCCGCTTCCGGCTCCGCTTCCGGACTGGATTTTTAAATTCTCGATATCTTGGAAAATATCCTCCAGATCCAATTTTGTTTTCTAGATTCGTAATCTAGATGAATGAAACTATATAATTTCATGCCAAACTCAAAATAATTGGGATCAAAAAAATTTAATTTTTTTTATCATGGCTCACTCTTCGCTTTGAGTTCAGGATTTTGCCTATTCTGAGATTTTACTCCATAGAATCTGTAATTCTTAACCAATCGCTTTGAAATTTGGAACATTTATAGTATATAGTATGCCTAACCGATCAAAGCTATCAGCAATTTTTTATCTCCATTATTTGTATGAGTTTTTGACTCCCCGCTTCCGGCTCCGCTTCCGGACTGGATTTTTAAATTCTCGATATCTTGGAAAATATCCTCGAGATCCAATTTTGTTTTCTAGATTCGTAATCTACATGAATGAAACTATATAATCTCATGCCAAGCTCAAAATAATTGGGATCAAAAAAATTTAATTTATTTTATCATGGCTCACTCTTCGCTTTGAGTTCAGGATTTTGCCTATTCTGAGATTTTACTCCATAGAATCTGTAATTCTGAACCAATGGCTTTGAAATTTGAAAAATTCATAGTATATAGTATGCCTAACCGATCTAAGCTATCAGCAATTTTTTATCTCCATTATTTGTATGAGTTTTTGACTCCCCGCTTCCGGACTGGATTCTTAAATTCTCGATATCTTGGAAAATATCCTCCAGATCCAATTTTGTTTTCTAGATTCGTAATCTACATGAATAAAACTATATAATTTCATGCCAAACTCAAAATAATTGAGATCAAAAAAATTTATTTTTTTTTATCATGGCTCACTCTTCGCTTTGAGTTCAGGATTTTGCCTATTCTGAGATTTTACTCCATAGAATCTGTAATTCTGAACCAATCGCTTTGAAATTTGAAACATTTATAGTATATAGTATGCCTAACCGATCTAAGCTATCAGCAATATTTTATCTCCATTATTTGTAGGAGTTTTTGACTCCCCGCTTCCGGCTCCGCTTCCGGACTGGATTTTTAAATTCTCGATATCTTGGAAAATATCCTCCAGATCCAATTTTGTTTTCTAGATTCGTAATCTACATGAATGAAACTATATAATTTCATGCCAAACTCAAAATAATTGGGATCAAAAAAATTTAATTTTTTTTATCATGGCTCACTCTTCGCTTTGAGTTCAGGATTTTGCCTATTCTGAGATTTTACTCCATAGAATCTGTAATTCTGAACCAATCGCTTTGAAATTTGGAACATTTATAGTATATAGTATGCCTAACCGATCAAAGTTATCAGCAATTCTTTATCTCCATTATTTGTATGAGTTTTTGACTCCCCGCTTCCGGCTCCGCTTCCGGACTGGATTTTTAAATTCTCGATATCTTGGAAAATATCCTCCAGATCCAATTTTGTTTTCTAGATTCGTAATCTACATGAATGAAACTATATAATTTCATGCCAAACTCAAAATAATTGGGATCAAAAAAATTTAATTTTTTTTATCATGGCTCACTCTTCGCTTTGAGTTCAGGATTTTGCCTATTCTGAGATTTTACTCCATAGAATCTGTAATTCTGAACCAATCGCTTTGAAATTTGAAACATTTATAGTATATAGTATGCCTAACCGATCTAAGCTATCAGCAATATTTTATCTCCATTATTTGTATGAGTTTTTGACTCCCCGCTTCCGGCTCCGCTTCCGGACTGGATATTTAAATTCTCGATATCTTGGAAAATATCCTCCAGATCCAATTTTGTTTTCTAGATTCGTAATCTACATGAATGAAACTATATAATTTCATGCCAAACTCAAAATAATTGGGATCAAAAAAATTTAATTTTTTTTATCATGGCTCACTCTTCGCTTTGAGTTCAGGATTTTGCCTATTCTGAGATTTTACTCTATAGAATCTGTAATTCTGAACCAATCGCTTTGAAATTTGGAACATTTATAGTATATAGTATGCCTAACCGATCAAAGCTATCAGCAATTTTTTATCTCTATTATTTGTATGAGTTTTTGACTCCCCGCTTCCGGCTCCGCTTCCGGACTGGATTTTTAAATTCTCGATATCTTGGAAAATATCCTCCAGATCCAATTTTGTTTTCTAGATTCGTAATCTAGATGAATGAAACTATATAATTTCATGCCAAACTCAAAATAATTGGGATCAAAAAAATTTAATTTTTTTTATCATGGCTCACTCTTCGCTTTGAGTTCAGGATTTTGCCTATTCTGAGATTTAACTCCATAGAATCTGTAATTCTGAACCAATCGCTTTGAAATTTGAAACATTTATAGTATATAGTATGCCTAACCGATCAAAGCTATCAGCAATTTTTTATCTCCATTATTTGTATGAGTTTTTGACTCCCCGCTTCCGGCTCCGCTTCCGGACTGGATTTTTAAATTCTCGATATCTTGGAAAATATCCTCGAGATCCAATTTTGTTTTCTAGATTCGTAATCTACATGAATGAAACTATATAATCTCATGCCAAGCTCAAAATAATTGGGATCAAAAAAATTTAATTTATTTTATCATGGCTCACTCTTCGCTTTGAGTTCAGGATTTTGCCTATTCTGAGATTTTACTCCATAGAATCTGTAATTCTGAACCAATGGCTTTGAAATTTGAAAAATTCATAGTATATAGTATGCCTAACCGATCTAAGCTATCAGCAATTTTTTATCTCCATTATTTGTATGAGTTTTTGACTCCCCGCTTCCGGACTGGATTCTTAAATTCTCGATATCTTGGAAAATATCCTCCAGATCCAATTTTGTTTTCTAGATTCGTAATCTACATGAATAAAACTATATAATTTCATGCCAAACTCAAAATAATTGAGATCAAAAAAATTTATTTTTTTTTATCATGGCTCACTCTTCGCTTTGAGTTCAGGATTTTGCCTATTCTGAGATTTTACTCCATAGAATCTGTAATTCTGAACCAATCGCTTTGAAATTTGAAACATTTATAGTATATAGTATGCCTAACCGATCTAAGCTATCAGCAATATTTTATCTCCATTATTTGTATGAGTTTTTGACTCCCCGCTTCCGGCTCCGCTTCCGGACTGGATATTTAAATTCTCGATATCTTGGAAAATATCCTCCAGATCCAATTTTGTTTTCTAGATTCGTAATCTACATGAATGAAACTATATAATTTCATGCCAAACTCAAAATAATTGGGATCAAAAAAATTTATTTTTTTTTATCATGGCTCACTCTTCGCTTTGAGTTCAGGATTTTGCCTATTCTGAGATTTTACTCTATAGAAACTGTAATTCTGAACCAATCGCTTTGAAATTTGGAACATTTATAGTATATAGTATGCCTAACCGATCAAAGCTATCAGCAATTTTTTATCACCATTATTTGTATGAGTTTTTGACTCCCCGCTTCCGGCTCCGCTTCCGGACTGAATTTTTAAATTCTCGATATCTTGGAAAATATCCTCCAAATCCAATTTTGTTTTCTAGATTCGTAATCTACATGAATGAAACTATATAATTTCATGCCAAACTCGAAATAATTGGGATCAAAAAAATTTAATTTTTTTTATCATGTCTCACTCTTCGCTTTGAGTTCAGGATTTTGCCTATTCTGAGATTTTACTCCATAGAATCTGTAATTCTGAACCAATCGCTTTGAAATTTGGAACATTTATAGTATATAGTATGCCTAACCGATCTAAGCTATCAGCAATTTTTTATCTCCATTATTTGTATGAGTTTTTGACTCCCCGCTTCCGGCTCCGCTTCCGGACTGGATTTTTAAATTCTCGATATCTTGGAAAATATCCTCCAGATCCAATTTTGTTTTCTAGATTCGTAATCTACATGAATGAAACTATATAATTCCATGCCAAACTCAAAATAATTGGGATCAAAAAAATTTAATTTTTTTTATCATGGCTCACTCTTCGCTTTGAGTTCAGGATTTTGCCTATTCTGAGATTTTACTCCATAGAATCTGTAATTCCGAACCAATCGCTTTGAAATTTGGAACATTTATAGTATATAGTATGCCTAACCGATCTAAGCTATCAGCAATTTTTTATCTCCATTATTTGTATGAGTTTTTGACTCCCCGCTTCCGGCTCCGCTTCCGGACTGGATTTTTAAATTCTCGATATCTTGGAAAATATCCTCCAGATCCAATTTTGTTTTCTAGATTCGTAATCTGCATGAATGAAACTATATAATTTCATGCCAAACTCAAAATAATTGGGATCAAAAAAATTTAATTTTTTTTATCATGGCTCACTCTTCGCTTTGAGTTCAGGATTTTGCCTATTCTGAGATTTTACTCCATAGAATCTGTAATTCTGAACCAATCGCTTTGAAAATTGGAACATTCATAGTATATAGTATGCCTAACCGATCTAAGCTATCAGCAATTTTTTATCTCCATTATTTGTATGAGTTTTTGACTCCCCGCTTCCGGCTCCGCTTCCGGACTGGATTTTTAAATTCTCGATATCTTGGAAAATATCCTCCAGATCCAATTTTGTTTCCTAGATTCGTAATCTACATGAATGAAACTATATAATTTCATGCCAAACTCAAAATAATTGGGATCAAAAAAATTTAATTTTTTTTATCATGGCTCACTCTCCGCTTTGAGTTCAGGATTTTGCCTATTCCGAGATTTTACTCCATAGAATCTGTAATTCTGAACCAATCGCTTCGAAATTTGGAACATTCATAGTATATAGTATGCCTAACCGATCTAAGCTATCAGCAATTTTTTATCCCCATTATTTGTATGAGTTTTTGACTCCCCGCTTCCGGCTCCGCTTCCGGACTGGATTTTTAAATTTTCGATATCTTGGAAAATATCCTCCAGATCCTATTTTGTTTTCTTGATTCGTAATCTACATGAATGGAACTATATAATCTCATGCCAAACTTAAAATAATTGGGATCAAAAAAATTTAATTTTCTTTATCATGGCTCACTCTTCGCTTTGAGTTCAGGATTTTGCCTATTCTGAGATTTTACTCCATAGAATCTGTTATTCTGAACCAATCGCTTTGAAATTTGGAACATTTATAGTATATAGTATGCCTAACCGATCTAAGCTATCAGCAATTTTTTATCTCCATTATTTGTATGAGTTTTTGACTCCCCGCTTCCGGCTCCGCTTCCGGACTGGATTTTTAAATTCTCGATATCTTGGAAAATATCCTCCAGATCCAATTTTGTTTTCTAGATTCGTAATCTACATGAATGAAACTATATAATTTCATGCCAAACTCAAAATAATTGGGATCAAAAAAATTTATTTTTTTTTATCATGGCTCACTCTTCGCTTTGAGTTCAGGATTTTGCCTATTCTGAGATTTTACTCCATAGAATCTGTAATTCTGAACCAATGGCTTTGAAATTTGGAACATTTATAGTATATAGTATGCCTAACCGATCTAAGCTATCAGCAATTTTTTATCTCCATTATTTGTATGAGTTTTTGACTCCCCGCTTCCGGCTCCGCTTCCGGACTGGATTTTTAAATTCTCGATATCTTGGAAAATATCCTCCAGATCCAATTTTGTTTTCTAGATTCGTAATCTACATGAATGAAACTATATAATTTCATGCCAAACTCAAAATAATTGGGATCAAAAAAATTTAATTTTTTTTATCATGGCTCACTCTTCGCTTTGAGTTCAGGATTTTGCCTATTCTGAGATTTTACTCCATAGAATCTGTAATTCTGAACCGATCGCTTTGAAATTTGGAACATGTATAGTATATAGTATGCCTAACCGATCTAAGCTATCAGCAATTTTTTATCTCCATTATTTGTATGAGTTTTTGACTCCCCGCTTCCGGCTCCGCTTCCGGACTGGATTTTTAAATTCTCGATATCTTGGAAAATATCCTCCAGATCCAATTTTGTTTTCTAGATTCGTAATCTACATGAATGAAACTATATGATTTCATGCCAAACTCAAAATAATTGGGATCAAAAAAATTTATTTTTTTTTATCATGGCTCACTCTTCGCTTTGAGTTCAGGATTCTGCCTATTCTGAGATTTTACTCCATAGAATCTGTAATTCTGAACCAATCGCTTTGAAATTTAAAACATTCATAGTATATGGTATGATTAACCGATCTAAGCTATCAGCAATTTTTTATCTCCATTATTTGTATGAGTTTTTGACTCCCCGCTTCCAGCTCCGCTTCCGGACTGGATTTTTAAATTTTCGATATCTTGGAAAATATCCTCCAGATCCAATTTTGTTTTCTAGATTCGTAATCTACATGAATGAAACTATATAATTTCATGCCAAACTCAAAATAATTTGGATCAAAAAAATTTAATTTTTTTTATCATGGCTCACTCTTCGCTTTGAGTTCAGGATTTTGCCTATTCTGAGATTTTACTCCATAGAATCTGTAATTCTGAACCAATCGCTTTGAAATTTGGAACATTTATAGTATATAGTATGCCTAACCGATCAAAGTTATCAGCAATTCTTTATCCCCATTATTTGTATGAGTTTTTGACTCCCCGCTTCCGGCTCCGCTTCCGGACTGGATTTTTAAATTCTCGATATCTTGGAAAATATCCTCCAGATCCAATTTTGTTTTCTAGATTCGTAATCTACATGAATGAAACTATATAATTTCATGCCAAACTCAAAATAATTGGGATCAAAAAAATTTAATTTTTTTTATCATGGCTCACTCTTCGCTTTGAGTTCAGGATTTTGCCTATTCTGAGATTTTACTCCATAGAATCTGTAATTCTGAACCGATCGCTTTGAAATTTGGAACATGTATAGTATATAGTATGCCTAACCGATCTAAGCTATCAGCAATTTTTTATCTCCATTATTTGTATGAGTTTTTGACTCCCCGCTTCCGGCTCCGCTTCCGGACTGGATTTTTAAATTCTCGATATCTTGGAAAATATCCTCCAGATCCAATTTTGTTTTCTAGATTCGTAATCTACATGAATGAAACTATATAATTTCATGCCAAACCCAAAATAATTGGGATCAAAAAAATTTATTTTTTTTTATCATGGCTCACTCTTCGCTTTGAGTTCAGGATTCTGCCTATTCTGAGATTTTACTCCATAGAATCTGTAATTCTGAACCAATCGCTTTGAAATTTAAAACATTCATAGTATATGGTATGATTAACCGATCTAAGCTATCAGCAATTTTTTATCTCCATTATTTGTATGAGTTTTTGACTCCCCGCTTCCGGCTCCGCTTCCGGGCTGGATTTTTAAATTTTCGATATCTTGGAAAATATCCTCCAGATCCAATTTTGTTTTATAGATTCGTAATCTACATGAATGAAACTATATAATTTCATGCCAAACTCAAAATAATTGGGATCAAAAAAATTTAATTTTTTTTATCATGGCTCACTCTTCGCTTTGAGTTCAGGATTTTGCCTATTCTGAGATTTTACTCCATAGAATCTGTAATTCTGAACCAATCGCTTTGAAATTTGAAACATTTATAGTATATAGTATGCCTAACCGATCTAAGCTATCAGCAATTTTTTATCTCCATTATTTGTATGAGTTTTTGACTCCCCGCTTCCGGCTCCGCTTCCGGACTGGATTTTTAAATTCTCGATATCTTGGAAAATATCCTCCAGATCCAATTTTGTTTTCTAGATTCGTAATCTACATGGATGAAACTATATAATTTCATGCCAAACTCAAAATAATTGGGATCAAAAAAATTTAATTTTTTTTATCATGGCTCACTCTTCGCTTTGAGTTCAGGATTTTGCCTATTCTGAGATTTTACTCCATAGAATCTGTAATTCTGAACCAATCGCTTTGAAATTTGGAACATTTATAGTATATAGTATTCCTAACCGATCTAAGCTATCAGCAATTTTTTATCTCCATTATTTGTATGAGTTTTTGACTCCCCGCTTCCGGCTCCGCTTCCGGACTGGTTTTTAAATTCTCGATATCTTGGAAAATATCCTCCAGATCCAATTTTGTTTTCTAGATTCGTAATCTACATGAATGAAACTATATAATTTCATGCCAAACTCAAAATAATTGGGATCAAAAAAATTTAATTTTTTTTATCATGGCTCACTCTTCGCTTTGAGTTCAGGATTTTGCCTATTCTGAGATTTTACTCCATAGAATCTGTAATTCTGAACCGATCGCTTTGAAATTTGGAACATGTATAGTATATAGTATGCCTAACCGATCTAAGCTATCAGCAATTTTTTATCTCCATTATTTGTATGAGTTTTTGACTCCCCGCTTCCGGCTCCGCTTCCGGACTGGTTTTTAAATTCTCGATATCTTGGAAAATATCCTCCAGATCCAATTTTGTTTTCTAGATTCGTAATCTACATGAATGAAACTATATAATTTCATGCCAAACTCAAAATAATTGGGATCAAAAAAATTTAATTTTTTTTATCATGGCTCACTCTTCGCTTTGAGTTCAGGATTTTGCCTATTCTGAGATTTTACTCCATAGAATCTGTAATTCTGAACCGATCGCTTTGAAATTTGAAACATGTATAGTATATAGTATGCCTAACCGATCTAAGCTATCAGCAATTTTTTATCTCTATTATTTGTATGAGTTTTTGACTCCCCGCTTCCGGCTCCGCTTCCGGACTGGATTTTTAAATTTTCGATATCTTGGAAAATATCCTCCAGATCCAATTTTGTTTTCTAGATTCGTAATCTACATGAATGAAACTATATAATTTCATGCCAAACTCAAAATAATTGGGATCAAAAAAATTTAATTTTTTTTATCATGTCTCACTCTTCGCTTTGAGTTCAGGATTTTGCCTATTCAGAGATTTTACTCCATAGAATCTGTAATTCTGAACCAATCGCTTTGAAATTTGGAACATTTATAGTATATAGTATGCCTAACCGATCTAAGCTATCAGCAGTTTTTTATCTCCATTATTTGTATGAGTTTTTGACTCCCAGCTTCCGGCTCCGCTTCCGGACTGGATTTTTAAATTCTCGATATCTTGGAAAATATCCTCCAGATCCAATTTTGTTTTCTAGATTCGTAATCTACATGAATGAAACTATATAATTTCATGCCAAACTCAAAATAATTGGGATCAAAAAAATTTAATTTTTTTTATCATGGCTCACTCTTCGCTTTGAGTTCAGGATTTTGCCTATTCCGAGATTTTACTCCATAGAATCTGTAATTCTGAACCAATCGCTTCGAAATTTGGAACATTTATAGTATATAGTATGCCTAACCGATCTAAGCTATCAGCAATTTTTTATCTCCATTATTTGTATGAGTTTTTGACTCCCCGCTTCCGGCTCCGCTTCCGGACTGGATTTTTAAATTTTCGATATCTTGGAAAATATCCTCCAGATCCTATTTTGTTTTCTTGATTCGAAATCTACATGAATGGAACTATATAATCTCATGCCAAACTTAAAATAATTGGGATCAAAAAAATTTAATTTTCTTTATCATGGCTCACTCTTCGCTTTGAGTTCAGGATTTTGCCTATTCTGAGATTTTACTCCATAGAATCTGTAATTCTGAACCAATCGCTTTGAAATTTGGAACATTCATAGTATATAGTATGCCTAACCGATCTAAGCTATCAGCAATTTTTTATCTCCATTATTTGTATGAGTTTTTGACTCCCCGCTTCCGGCTCCGCTTCCGGACTGGATTTTTAAATTCTCGATATCTTGGAAAATATCCTCCAGATCCAATTTTGTTTTCTAGATTCGTAATCTACATGAATGAAACTATATAATTCCTTGCCAAACTCAAAATAATTGGGATCAAAAAAATTTAATTTTTTTTATCATGGCTCACTCTTCGCTTTGAGTTCAGGATTTTGCCTATTCTGAGATTTTACTCCATAGAATCTGTAATTCTAAACCAATCGCTTTGAAATTTGGAACATCTATAGTATATAGTATGCCTAACCGACCTAAGCTATCAGCAATTTTTTATCTACATTATTTGTATAAGTTTTTGACTCCCCGCTTCCGGCTCCGCTTCCGGACTGGATTTTTAAATTCTCGATATCTTGGAAAATATCCTCCAGATCCAATTTTGTTTTCTAGATTCGTAATCTACATGAATGAAACTATATAATTTCATGCCAAACTCAAAATAATTGGGATCAAAAAAATTTAATTTTTTTTATCATGGCTCACTCTTCGCTTTGAGTTCAGGATTTTGCCTATTCTGAGATTTTACTCCATAGAATCTGTAATTCTGAACCAATCGCTTTGAAATTTGGAACATTTATAGTATATAGTATGCCTAACCGATCAAAGCTATCAGCAATTTTTTCTCTCAATTATTTGTATGAGTTTTTGACTCCCCGCTTCCGGCTCCGCTTCCGGACTGGATTTTTAAATTCTCGATATCTTGGAAAATATCCTCCAGATCCAATTTTGTTTTCTAGATTCGTAATCTACATGAATTAAACTATATAATTTCATGCCAAACTCAAAATAATTGGGATCAAAAAAATTTAATTTTTTTTATCATGGCTCACTCTTCGCTTTGAGTTCAGGATTTTGCCTATTCTGAGATTTTACTCCATAGAATCTGTAATTCTGAACCAATCGCTTCGAAATTTGGAACATTTATAGTATATAGTATGCCTAACCGATCTAAGCTATCAGCAATTTTTTATCTTCATTATTTGTATGAGTTTTTGACTCCCCGCTTCCGGCTCCGCTTCCGGACTGGATTTTTAAATTCTCGATATCTTGGAAAATATCCTCCAGATCCAATTTTGTTTTCTAGATTCGTAATCTACATGAATGAAAATATATAATTTCATGCCAAACTCAAAATAATTGGGATCAAAAAAATTTAATTTTTTTTATCATGGCTCACTCTTCGCTTTGAGTTCAGGATTTTGCCTATTCTGAGATTTTACTCCATAGAATCTGTAATTCTGAACCAATCGCTTTGAAATTTGAAACATTCATAGTATATAGTATGCCTAACCGATCTAAGCTATCAGCAATTTTTTATCTTCATTATTTGTATGAGTTTTTGACTCTCCGCTTCCGGCTCCGCTTCCGGACTGGATTTTTAAATTCTCGATATCTTGGAAAATATCCTCCAGATCCAATTTTGTTTTCTAGATTCGTAATCTACATGAATGAAACTATATAATTTCATGCCAAACTCAAAATAATTGGGATCAAAAAAATTTAATTTTTTTTATCATGGCTCACTCTTCGCTTTGAGTTCAGGATTTTGCCTATTCTGAGATTTTACTCCATAGAATCTGTAATTCTAAACCAATCGCTTTGAAATTTGGAACATTTATAGTATATAGTATGCCTAACCGATCTAAGCTATCAGCAATTTTTTATCTACATTATTTGTATAAGTTTTTGACTCCCCGCTTCCGGCCCCGCTTCCGGACTGGATTTTTAAATTCTCGATATCTTGGAAAATATCCTCCAGATCCAATTTTGTTTTCTAGATTCGTAATCTACATGAATGAAACTATATAATTTCATGCCAAACTCAAAATAATTGGGATCAGAAAAATTTAATTTTTTTTATCATGGCTCACTCTTCGCTTTGAGTTCAGGATTTTGCCTATTCTGAGATTTTACTCCATAGAATCTGTAATTCTGAACCAATCGCTTTGAAATTTGGAACATTTATAGTATATAGTATGCCTAACCGATCTAAGCTATCAGCAATTTTTTATCTCTATTATTTGTATGAGTTTTTGACTCCCCGCTTCCGGCTCCGCTTCCGGACTGGATTTTTAAATTTTCGATATCTTGGAAAATATCCTCCAGATCCAATTTTGTTTTCTAGATTCGTAATCTACATGAATGAAACTATATAATTTCATGCCAAACTCAAAATAATTGGGATCAAAAAAATTTAATTTTTTTTATCATGTCTCACTCTTCGCTTTGAGTTCAGGATTTTGCCTATTCAGAGATTTTACTCCATAGAATCTGTAATTCTGAACCAATCGCTTTGAAATTTGGAACATTTATAGTATATAGTATGCCTAACCGATCTAAGCTATCAGCAGTTTTTTATCTCCATTATTTGTATGAGTTTTTGACTCCCAGCTTCCGGCTCCGCTTCCGGACTGGATTTTTAAATTCTCGATATCTTGGAAAATATCCTCCAGATCCAATTTTGTTTTCTAGATTCGTAATCTACATGAATGAAACTATATAATTTCATGCCAAACTCAAAATAATTGGGATCAAAAAAATTTAATTTTTTTTATCATGGCTCACTCTTCGCTTTGAGTTCAGGATTTTGCCTATTCCGAGATTTTACTCCATAGAATCTGTAATTCTGAACCAATCGCTTCGAAATTTGGAACATTTATAGTATATAGTATGCCTAACCGATCTAAGCTATCAGCAATTTTTTATCTCCATTATTTGTATGAGTTTTTGACTCCCCGCTTCCGGCTCCGCTTCCGGACTGGATTTTTAAATTTTCGATATCTTGGAAAATATCCTCCAGATCCTATTTTGTTTTCTTGATTCGAAATCTACATGAATGGAACTATATAATCTCATGCCAAACTTAAAATAATTGGGATCAAAAAAATTTAATTTTCTTTATCATGGCTCACTCTTCGCTTTGAGTTCAGGATTTTGCCTATTCTGAGATTTTACTCCATAGAATCTGTAATTCTGAACCAATCGCTTTGAAATTTGGAACATTCATAGTATATAGTATGCCTAACCGATCTAAGCTATCAGCAATTTTTTATCTCCATTATTTGTATGAGTTTTTGACTCCCCGCTTCCGGCTCCGCTTCCGGACTGGATTTTTAAATTCTCGATATCTTGGAAAATATCCTCCAGATCCAATTTTGTTTTCTAGATTCGTAATCTACATGAATGAAACTATATAATTCCTTGCCAAACTCAAAATAATTGGGATCAAAAAAATTTAATTTTTTTTATCATGGCTCACTCTTCGCTTTGAGTTCAGGATTTTGCCTATTCTGAGATTTTACTCCATAGAATCTGTAATTCTAAACCAATCGCTTTGAAATTTGGAACATTTATAGTATATAGTATGCCTAACCGATCTAAGCTATCAGCAATTTTTTATCTACATTATTTGTATAAGTTTTTGACTCCCCGCTTCCGGCTCCGCTTCCGGACTGGATTTTTAAATTCTCGATATCTTGGAAAATATCCTCCAGATCCAATTTTGTTTTCTAGATTCGTAATCTACATGAATGAAACTATATAATTTCATGCCAAACTCAAAATAATTGGGATCAAAAAAATTTAATTTTTTTTATCATGGCTCACTCTTCGCTTTGAGTTCAGGATTTTGCCTATTCCGAGATTTTACTCCATAGAATCTGTAATTCTGAACCAATCGCTTCGAAATTTGGAACATTTATAGTATATAGTATGCCTAACCGATCTAAGCTATCAGCAATTTTTTATCTCCATTATTTGTATGAGTTTTTGACTCCCCGCTTCCGGCTCCGCTTCCGGACTGGATTTTTAAATTTTCGATATCTTGGAAAATATCCTCCAGATCCTATTTTGTTTTCTTGATTCGTAATCTACATGAATGGAACTATATAATCTCATGCCAAACTTAAAATAATTGGGATCAAAAAAATTTAATTTTCTTTATCATGGCTCACTCTTCGCTTTGAGTTCAGGATTTTGCCTATTCTGAGATTTTACTCCATAGAATCTGTAATTCTGAACCAATCGCTTTGAAATTTGGAACATTTATAGTATATAGTATGCCTAACCGATCTAAGCTATCAGCAATTTTTTATCTCCATTATTTGTATGAGTTTTTGACTCCCCGCTTCCGGCTCCGCTTCCGGACTGGATTTTTAAATTTTCGATATCTTGGAAAATATCCTCCAGATCCAATTTTGTTTTCTAGATTCGTAATCTACATGAATGAAACTATATAATTTCATGCCAAACTCAAAATAATTGGGATCAAAAAAATTTAATTTTTTTTATCATGGCTCACTCTTCGCTTTGAGTTCAGGATTTTGCCTATTCTGAGATTTTACTCCATAGAATCTGTAATTCTAAACCAATCGCTTTGAAATTTGGAACATTTATAGTATATAGTATGCCTAACCGATCTAAGCTATCAGCAATTTTTTATCTACATTATTTGTATAAGTTTTTGACTCCCCGCTTCCGGCTCCGCTTCCGGACTGGATTTTTAAATTCTCGATATCTTGGAAAATATCCTCCAGATCCAATTTTGTTTTCTAGATTCGTAATCTACATGAATGAAACTATATAATTTCATGCCAAACTCAAAATAATTGGGATCAGAAAAATTTAATTTTTTTTATCATGGCTCACTCTTCGCTTTGAGTTCAGGATTTTGCCTATTCTGAGATTTTACTCCATAGAATCTGTAATTCTGAACCAATCGCTTTGAAATTTGGAACATTTATAGTATATAGTATGCCTAACCGATCTAAGCTATCAGCAATTTTTTATCTCCATTATTTGTATGAGTTTTTGACTCCCCGCTTCCGGCTCCGCTTCCGGACTGGATTTTTAAATTTTCGATATCTTGGAAAATATCCTCCAGATCCAATTTTGTTTTCTAGATTCGTAATCTACATGAATGAAACTATATAATTTCATGCCAAACTCAAAATAATTGGGATCAAAAAAATTTATTTTTTTTTATCATGTCTCACTCTTCGCTTTGAGTTCAGGATTTTGCCTATTCAGAGATTTTACTCCATAGAATCTGTAATTCTGAACCAATCGCTTTGAAATTTGGAACATTTATAGTATATAGTATGCCTAACCGATCTAAGCTATCAGCAGTTTTTTATCTCCATTATTTGTATGAGTTTTTGACTCCCAGCTTCCGGCTCCGCTTCCGGACTGGATTTTTAAATTCTCGATATCTTGGAAAATATCCTCCAGATCCAATTTTGTTTTCTAGATTCGTAATCTACATGAATGAAACTATATAATTTCATGCCAAACTCAAAATAATTGGGATCAAAAAAATTTAATTTTTTTTATCATGGCTCACTCTTCGCTTTGAGTTCAGGATTTTGCCTATTCCGAGATTTTACTCCATAGAATCTGTAATTCTGAACCAATCGCTTCGAAATTTGGAACATTTATAGTATATAGTATGCCTAACCGATCTAAGCTATCAGCAATTTTTTATCTCCATCATTTGTATGAGTTTTTGACTCCCCGCTTCCGGCTCCGCTTCCGGACTGGATTTTTAAATTTTCGATATCTTGGAAAATATCCTCCAGATCCTATTTTGTTTTCTTGATTCGAAATCTACATGAATGGAACTATATAATCTCATGCCAAACTTAAAATAATTGGGATCAAAAAAATTTAATTTTCTTTATCATGGCTCACTCTTCGCTTTGAGTTCAGGATTTTGCCTATTCTGAGATTTTACTCCATAGAATCTGTAATTCTGAACCAATCGCTTTGAAATTTGGAACATTCATAGTATATAGTATGCCTAACCGATCTAAGCTATCAGCAATTTTTTATCTCCATTATTTGTATGAGTTTTTGACTCCCCGCTTCCGGCTCCGCTTCCGGACTGGATTTTTAAATTCTCGATATCTTGGAAAATATCCTCCAGATCCAATTTTGTTTTCTAGATTCGTAATCTACATGAATGAAACTATATAATTCCTTGCCAAACTAAAAATAATTGGGATCAAAAAAATTTAATTTTTTTTATCATGGCTCACTCTTCGCTTTGAGTTCAGGATTTTGCCTATTCTGAGATTTTACTCCATAGAATCTGTAATTCTAAACCAATCGCTTTGAAATTTGGAACATTTATAGTATATAGTATGCCTAACCGATCTAAGCTATCAGCAATTTTTTATCTACATTATTTGTATAAGTTTTTGACTCCCCGCTTCCGGCTCCGCTTCCGGACTGGATTTTTAAATTCTCGATATCTTGGAAAATATTCTCCAGATCCAATTTTGTTTTCTAGATTCGTAATCTACATGAATGAAACTATATAATTTCATGCCAAACTCAAAATAATTGGGATCAAAAAAATTTAATTTTTTTTATCATGGCTCACTCTTCGCTTTGAGTTCAGGATTTTGCCTATTCTGAGATTTTACTTCATAGAATCTGTAATTCTGAACCAATCGCTTTGAAATTTGGAACATTTATAGTATATAGTATGCCTAACCGATCTAAGCTATCAGCAATTTTTTATCTCCATTATTTGTATGAGTTTTTGACTCCCCGCTTCCGGCTCCGCTTCTGGACTGGATTTTTAAATTCTCGATATCTTGGAAAATATCCTCCAGATCCAATTTTGTTTTCTAGATTCGTAATCTACATGAATGAAACTATATAATTTCATGCCAAACTCAAAATAATTGGGATCAAAAAAATTTAATTTTTTTTATCATGGCTCACTCTTCGCTTTGAGTTCAGGATTTTGCCTATTCTGAGATTTTACTCCATAGAATCTGTAATTCTAAACCAGTCGCTTTGAAATTTGGAACATTTATAGTATATAGTATGCCTAACCGATCTAAGCTATCAGCAATTTTTTATCTACATTATTTGTATGAGTTTTTGACTCCCCGCTTCCGGCTCCGCTTCCGGACTGGATTTTTAAATTCTCGATATCTTGGAAAATATCCTCCAGATCCAATTTTGTTTTCTAGATTCGTGATCTACATGAATGAAACTATATAATCTCATGCCAAACTCAAAATATTCGGGATCAAGAAAATTTAATTTTGTTTATCATGGCTCACTCTTCGCTTTGAGTTCAGGATTTTGCCTATTCTGAGATTTTACTGCATAGAATCTGTAATTCTGAACCAATCGCTTTGAAATATGGAACATTCATAGTATATAGTATGCCTAACCGATCTAAGCTATCAGCAATTTTTTATCTCCATTATTTGTATGAGTTTTTGACTCCCCGCTTCCGGCTCCGCTTCCGGACTGGATTTTTAAATTCTCGATATCTTGGAAAATATCCTCCAGATCCAATTTTGTTTTATAGATTCGTAATCTACATGAATGAAAATATATAATTTCATGCCAAACTCAAAATAATTGGGATCAAAAAAATTTAATTTTTTTTATCATCGCTCACTCTTCGCTTTGAGTTCAGGATTTTGCCTATTCTGAGATTTTACTCCATAGAATCTGTAATTCTGAACCAATCGCTTTGAAATTTGGAACATTTATAGTATATAGTATGCCTAACCGATCTAAGCTATCAGCAATTTTTTATGATTATTTGTATGAGTTTTTGACTCGCCGCTTCCGGCTCCGCTTCCGGACTGGATTTTTAAATTCTCGATATCTTGGAAAATATCCTCCAGATCCAATTTTGTTTTATAGATTCGTAATCTACATGAATGAAAATATATAATTTCATGCCAAACTCAAAATAATTGGGATCAAAAAAATTTAATTTTTTTTATCATCGCTCACTCTTCGCTTTGAGTTCAGGATTTTGCCTATTCTGAGATTTTACTCCATAGAATCTGTAATTCTGAACCAATCGCTTTGAAATATGAAACATTCATAGTATATAGTATGCCCAACCGATCTAAGCTATCAGCAATTTTTTATCTCCATTATTTGTATGAGTTTTTGACTCCCCGCTTCCGGCTCCGCTTCCGGACTGGATTTTTAAATTCTCGATATCTTGGAAAATATCCTCCAGATCCAATTTTGTTTCCTAGATTCGTAATCTACATGAATGAAAATATATAATTTCATGCCAAACTCAAAATAATTGGGATCAAAAAAATTTAATTTTTTTTATCATCGCTCACTCTTCGCTTTGAGTTCAGGATTTTGCCTATTCTGAGATTTTACTCCATAGAATCTGTAATTCTGAACCAATCGCTTTGAAATATGGAACATTCATAGTATATAGTATGCCTAACCGATCTAAGCTATCAGCAATTTTTTATCTCAATTATTTGTATGAGTTTTTGACTCCCCGCTTCCGGCTCCGCTTCCGGACTGGATTTTTAAATTTTCGATATCTTGGAAAATATCCTCCAGATCCAATTTTGTTTTCTAGATTCGTAATCTACATGAATAAAACTATATATTCTCATGCCAAACTCAAAATAATTGGGATCAAAAAAATTTTTTTTTTTTTATCATGGCTCACTCTTCGCTTTGAGTTCAGGATTTTGCCTATTCTGTGATTTTACTCCATAGAATCTGTAATTCTGAACCAATCGCTTTGAAATTTGGAACATTTATAGTATATAGTATGCCTAACCGATCTAAGCTATCAGCAATTTTTTATGATTATTTGTATGAGTTTTTGACTCGCCGCTTCCGGCTCCGCTTCCGGACTGGATTTTTGAATTCTCGATATCTTGGAAAATATCCTCCAGATCCAATTTTGTTTTATAGATTCGTAATCTACATGAATGAAACTATATAATTTCATGCCAACCTCAAAATAATTGGGATCAAAAAAATTTGATTTTTTCTATCATGGCTCACTCTTCGCTTTGAGTTCAGGATTTTGCCTATTCCGAGATTTTACTCCATAGAATCTGTAATTCTGAACCAATCGCTTTGAAATATGACACATTCATAGTATATAGTATGCCCAACCGATCTAAGCTATCAGCAATTTTTTATCTCCATTATTTGTATGAGTTTTTGACTCCCCGCTTCCGGCTCCGCTTCCGGACTGGATTTTTAAATTTTCGATATCTTGGGAAATATCCTCCAGATCCAATTTTGTTTTCTAGATTCGTAATCTACATGAATGAGACTATATAATCTCATGCCAAACTCAAAATAATTGGGATCAAAAAAATTTAATTTTTTTTATCATGGCTCACTCTTCGCTTTGAGTTCAGGATTTTGCCTATTCTGAGATTTTACTCCATAGAATCTGTAATTCTGAACCAATCGCTTTGAAATTTAAAACATTCATAGTATATAGTATGCCTAACCGATCTAAGCTATCAGCAATTTTTTATCTCCATTATTTGTATGAGTTTTTGACTCCCCGCTTCCGGCTCCGCTTCCGGACTGGATTTTTAAATTTCCGATATCTTGGAAAATATCCTCCAGATCCAATTTTGTTTTATAGATTCGTAATCTACATGAATGAAACTATATAATCTCATGCCAAACTCAAAATATTTGGGATCAAAAAAATTTATTTTTTTTTATCATGGCTCACTCTTCGCTTTGAGTTCAGGATTTTGCCTATTCTGAGATTTAACTCCATAGAATCTGTAATTCTGAACCAATCGCTTTGAAATTTGGAACATTTATAGTACATAGTATGCCTAACCGATCTAAGCTATCAGCAATTTTTCATCTCCATTATTTGTATGAGTTTTTGACTCCCCGCTTCCGGCTCCGCTTCCGGACTGGATTTTTAAATTCTCGATATCTTGGAAAATATCGTCCAGATCCAATTTTGTTTTCTAGATTCGTAATCTACATGAATGAAACTATATAATTTCATGCCAAACTCAAAATAATTGGGATCAAAAAAATTTAATTTTTTTTATCATGGCTCACTCTTCGCTTTGAGTTCAGGATTCTGCCTATTCTGAGATTTTACTCCATAGAATCTGTAATTCTAGACCAATCGCTTTGAAATTTAAAACATTCATAGTATATGGTATGATTAACCGATCTAAGCTATCAGCAAATTTTTATCTCCATTATTTGTATGAGTTTTTGACTCCCTGCTTCGGGCTCCGCTTCCGGACTGGATTTTTAAATTCTCGATATCTTGGAAAATATCCTCCAGATCCAATTCTGTTTTCTAGATTCGTAATCTACATGAATGAAACTATATAATTTCATGCCAAACTCAAAATAATTGGGATCAAAAAAATTTAATTTTTTTTTATCATGGCTCACTCTACGCTTTGAGCTCAGGATTTTGCCTATTCTGAGATTTTACTCCATAGAATCTGTAATTCTAAACCTATCGCTTTGAAATTTGGAACATTCTTAGTATATAGTATGCCTAACCGATCTAAGCTATCAGCAAATTTGCATCTCCATTATTTGTATGAGTTTTTGACTCCCCGCTTCCGGCTCCGCTTCCGGACTGGATTTTTAAATTCTCGATATCTTGGAAAATATCCCCCAGATCCAATTTTGTTTTCTAGATTCGTAATCTACATGGATGAAACTATATAATTTCATGCCAAACTCAAAATAATTGGGATCAAAAAAATTTAATTTTTTTTATCATGGCTCACTCTTCGCTTTGAGTTCAGGATTTTGCCTATTCTGAGATTTTACTCCATAGAATCTGTATTTCTGAACCAATCGCTTTGAAATTTGGAACATTCATAGTATATAGTATGCCTAACCGATCTAAGCTATCAGCAATTCTTTATCTCCATTATTTGTATGAGTTTTTGACTCCCCGCTTCCGGCTCCGCTTCCGGACTGGATTTTTAAATTTTCGATATCTTGGAAAATATCCTCCAGATCCAATTTTGTTTTCTAGATTCGTAATCTACATGAATGAAACTATATAATTTCATGCCAAACTCAAAATAATTGGGATCAAAAAAATTTAATTTCTTTTATCATGGCTCACTCTTCGCTTTGAGTTCAGGATTTTGCCTATTCTGAGATTTTACTCCATAGAATCTGTAATTCTGAACCAATCGCTTTGAAATTTGGAACATTTATAGTATATAGTATGCCTAACCGATCTAAGCTATCAGCAATTCTTTATCTCCATTATTTGTATGAGTTTTTGACTCCCCGCTTCCGGCTCCGCTTCCGGACTGGATTTTTAAATTTTCGATATCTTGGAAAATATCCTCCAGATCCAATTTTGTTTTCTAGATTCGTAATCTACATGAATGAAACTATATAACCTCATGCCAAACTCAAAATATTCGGGATCAAGAAAATTTAATTTTTTTTATCATGGCTCACTCTTCGCTTTGAGTTCAAGATTTTGCCTATTCTGAGATTTTACTCCATAGAATCTGTAATTCTGAACCTATCGCTTTGAAATTTGGAACATTCATAGTATATAGTATGCCTAACCGATCTAAGCTATCAGCAATTTTTTATCTCCATCATTTGTATGAGTTTATGACTCCCCGCTTCCGGCTCCGCTTCCGGACTGGATTTTTAAATTCTCGATATCTTGGAAAATATCCTCCAGATCCAATTTTGTTTTCTAGATTCGTAATCTACATGAATGATTCTATATAATTTCATGCCAAACTCAAAATAATTGGGATCAAAAAAATTTAATTTTTTTTATCATCGCTCACTCTTCGCTTTGAGTTCAGGATTTTGCCTATTCTGAGATTTTACTCCATAGAATCTGTAATTCTGAACCAATCGCTTCGAAATATGGAACATTCATAGTATATAGTATGCCTAACCGATCTAAGCTATCAGCAATTTTTTATCTCAATTATTTGTATGAGTTTTTGACCCTCCGCTTCCGGCTCCGCTCCCGGACTGGATTTTCAAATTTTCGATATCTTGGAAAATATCCTCCAGATCCAATTTTGTTTTCTAGATTCGTAATCTACATGAATGAAACTATATATTCTCATGCCAAACTCAAAATAATTGGGATCAAAAAAATTTATTTTTTTTTATCATGGCTCACTCTTCGCTTTGAGTTCAGGATTTTGCCTATTCTGAGATTTTACTCCATAGAATCTGTAATTCTGAACCAATCGCTTTGAAATTTGGAACATTCATAGTATATAGTATGCCTAACCGATCTAAGCTATCAGCAATTTTTTATGATTATTTGTATGAGTTTTTGACTCGCCGCTTCCGGCTCCGCTTCCGGACTGGATTTTTAAATTCTCGATATCTTGGAAAATATCCTCCAGATCCAATTTTGTTTTATAGATTCGTAATCTACATGAATGAAACTATATAATTTCATGCCAAACTCAAAATAATTGGGATCAAAAAAATTTGATTTTTTCTATCATGGCTCACTCTTCGCTTTGAGTTCAGGATTTTGCCTATTCTGAGATTTTACTCCATAGAATCTGTAATTTTGAACCAATCGCTTTGAAATATGAAACATTCATAGTATATAGTATGCCCAACCGATCTAAGCTATCAGCAATTTTTTATCTCCATTATTTGTATGAGTTTTTGACTCCCCGCTTCCGGCTCCGCTTCCGGACTGGATTTTTAAATTTTCGATATCTTGGAAAATATCCTCCAGATCCAATTTTGTTTTCTAGAATCGTAATCTACATGAATGAAACTATATAATCTCATGCCAAACTCAAAATATTTGGGATCAAAAAAATTTTTTTTTTTTTATCATGGCTCACTCTTTGCTTTGAGTTCAGGATTTTGCCTATTCTGAGATTTTACTCCATAGAATCTGTAATTCTGAACCAATCGCTCTGAAATTTGGAACATTTATAGTATATAGTATGCCTAACCGATCTAAGCTTTCAGCAATTTTTTATCTCCATTATTTGTATGAGTTCTTGACTCCCCGCTTCCGGCTCCGCTTCCGGACTGGATTTTTAAATTCTCGATATCTTGGAAAATATCCTCCAGATCCAATTTTGTTTTCTAGATTCGTAATCTACATGAATGAAACTATATAATTTCATGCCAAACTCAAAATAATTGGGATCAAAAAAATTTAATTTTTTTTATCATGGCTCACTCTTCGCTTTGATTTCAGGATTTTGCCTATTCTGAGATTTTACTCCATAGAATCTGTAATTCTGAACCAATCGCTTTGAAATATGGAACATTCATAGTATATAGTATGCCTAACCGATCTAAGCTATCAGCAATTTTTTATCTCAATTATTTGTATGAGTTTTTGACTCCCCGCTTCCGGCTCCGCTTCCGGACTGGATTTTTAAATTTTCGATATCTTGGAAAATATCCTCCAGATCCAATTTTGTTTTCTAGATTCGTAATCTACATAAATGAGACTATATAATCTTATGCCAAACTCAAAATATTTGGGATCAAAAAAATTTTTTTTTTTTTATCATGGCTCACTCTTCGCTTTGAGTTCAGGATTTTGCCTATTCTGAGATTTTACTCCATAGAATCTGTAATTCTGAACCAATCGCTTTGAAATTTGGAACATTTATAGTATATAGTATGCCTAACCGATCTAAGCTATCAGCAATTTTTTATCTCCATTATTTGTATGAGTTTTTGACTCCCCGCTTCCGGCTCCGCTTCCGGACTGGATTTTTAAATTTTCGATATCTTGGAAAATATCTTCCAGATCCAATTTTGTTTTCTAGATTCGTAATCTACATGAATGAGACTATATAATCTCATGCCAAACTCAAAATATTTGGGATCAAAAAAATTTATTTTTTTTTATCATGGCTCACTCTTCGCTTTGAGTTCAGGATTTTGCCTATTCTGAGATTTTACTCCATAGAATCTGTAATTCTGAACCAATCGCTTTGAAATTTGGAACATTTATAGTATATAGTATGCCTAACCGATGTAAGCTATCAGCAATTCTTTATCTCCATTATTTGTATGAGTTTTTGACTCCCCGCTTCCGGCTCCGCTTCCGGACTGGATTTTTAAATTCTCGATATCTTGGAAAATATTCTCCAGATCCAATTTTGTTCTCTAGATTCGTAATCTACATGAATGATACTATATAATTTCATGCCAAACTCAAAATAATTGGGATCAAAAAAATTTAATTTTTTCTATCATGGCTCACTCTTCGCTTTGAGTTTAGGATTTTGCCTATTCTGAGATTTCACTCCATAGAATCTGTAATTCTGAACCAATCGCTTTGAAATATGAAACATTCATAGTATATAGTATGCCTAACCGATCTAAGCTATCAGCAATTTCATATCTCCATTATTTGTATCAGTTTTTGACTCCCCGCTTCCGGCTCCGCTTCCGGACTGGATTTTTAAATTTTCGATATCTTGGAAAATATCCTCCAGATCCAATTTTGTTTTCTAGATTCGTAATTTACATGAATGAAACTATATAATCTCATGCCAAACTCAAAATAATTGGGATCAAAAAAATTTAATTTTTTTTATCATGGCTCACTCTTCGCTTTGAGTTCAGGATTTTGCCTATTCTGAGATTTTACTCCATAGAATCTGTAATTCTGAACCAATCGCTTTGGAATTTGGAGCATTTTATAGTATATAGTATGCCTAACCGATCTAAGCTATCAGCAATTCTTTATCTCCATTACTTGTATGAGTTTTTGACTCCCCGCTTCCGGCTCCGCTTCCGGACTGGATTTTTAAATTTCCGATATCTTGGAAAATATCCTCCAGATTCAATTTTGTTTTCTAGATTCGTAATCCTCATGAATGAAACTATATAATTTCATGCCAAACTCAAAATAATTGGGATCAAAAAAATTTAATTTTTTTTATCATGGCTCACTCTTTGCTTTGAGTTCAGGATTTTGCCTATTCTGAGATTTTACTCCATAGAATCTGTAATTCTGGACCAATCGCTTTGAAATTTGAAACATTTATAGTATATAGTATGCCTAACCGATCTAAGCTATTAGCAATTTCTTATCTCCATTATTTGTATGAGTTTTTGACTCCCCGCTTCCGGCTCCGCTTCCGGACTGGATTTTTAAATTTTCGATATCTTGGAAAATATCCTCCAGATCCAATTTTGTTCTCTAGATTCGTGATCTACATGAATGAAACTATATAATCTCTTGCCAAACTCAAAATAATTGGGATCAAAATAATTTAATTTTTTTTATCATGGCTCACTCTTCGCTTTGAGTTCAGGATTTTGCCTATTCTGAGATTTTACTCCATAGAATCTGTAATTCTGAACCAATCGCTTTGAAATTTGGAACTTTTATAGTATATAGTATGCCTAACCGATCTAAGCTATCAGCAATTCTTTATCTCCAGTATTTGTATGAGTTTCCGACTCCCTGCTTCCGGCTCCGCTTCCGGACTGGATTTTTAAATTCTCGATATCTTGGAAAATATCCTCCAGATCCAATTTTGTTTTCTAGATTCGTAATCTACATGAATGAGACTATATAATCTCATGCCAAACTCAAAATATTTGGGATCAAAAAAATTTAATTTTTTTTATCATGGCTCACTCTTCGCTTTGAGTTCAGGATTTGGCCTATTCTGAGATTTTACTCCATAGAATCTGTAATTCTGAACCAATCGCTTTGAAATATGGAACATTCATAGTATATAGTATGCCTAACCGATCTAAGCTATCAGCAATTTTTTATCTCCATTATTTGTATGAGTTTTCGACTCCCCGCTTCCGGCTCCGCTTCCGGACTGGATTTTTAAATTTTCGATATCTTGGAAAATATCCTCCAGATCCAATTTTGTTTTCTAGCTTCGTAATCTACATGAATGAAACTATATAATTTCATGCCAAACTCAAAATAATTGGGATCAAAAAAATTTAATTTTTTTTATCATGGCTCACTCTTCGCTTTGAGTTCAGGATTTTGCCTATTCTGAGATTTTACTCCATAGAATCTGTAATTCTGAACCAATCGCTTTGAAATTTGAAACACTTATAGTATATAGTATGCCTAACCGATCTAAGCTATCAGCAATTTTTTATCTGCATTATTTGTATGAGTTTTTGACTCCCCGCTTCCGGCTCCGCTTCCGGACTGGATTTTTAAATTCTCGATATCTTGGAAAATATCCTCCAGATCCAATTTTGTTTCCTAGATTCGTAATCTACATGAATGAAACTATATAATTTCATGCCAAACTCAAAATAATTGGGATCAAAAAAATTTATTTTTTTTTATCATGGCTCACTCTTCGCTTTGAGTTCAGGATTTTGCCTATTCTGAGATTTTACTCCATAGAATCTGTAATTCTGAACCAATCGCTTTGAAATTTGAAACATTAATAGTATATAGTATGCCTAACCGATCTAAGCTATCAGCAATTTTTTATCTGCATTATTTGTATGAGTTTTTGACTTCCCGCTTCCGGCTCCGCTTCCGGACTGGATTTTTAAATTCTCGATATCTTGGAAAATATTCTCCAGATCCAATTTTGTTTTCTAGATTCGTAATCTACATGAATGAAACTATATAATCTCATGCCAAACTCAAAATAATTTGGATCAAAAAAATTTAATTTTTTTTATCATGGCTCACTCTTCGCTTTGAGTTCAGGATTTTGCCTATTCTGAGATTTTACTCCATAGAATCTGTAATTCTGAACCAATCGCTTTGAAATTTGGAACATTTATAGTATATAGTATGCCTAACCGATCTAAGCTATCAGCAATTTTTTATCTCTATTATTTGTATGAGTTTTTGACTCCCCGCTTCCGGCTCCGCTTCCGGACTGGATTTTTAAATTTTCGATATCTTGGAAAATATCCTCCAGATCCAATTTTGTTTTCTAGATTCGTAGTCTACATGAATGAAACTATATAATCTCATGCCAAACTCAAAATAATTTGGATCAAAAAAATTTAATTTTTTTTATCATGGCTCACTCTTCGCTTTGAGTTCAGGATTTTGCCTATTCTGAGATTTTACTCCATAGAATCTGTAATTCTGAACCAATCGCTTTGAAATTTGGAACATTTATAGTATATAGTATGCCTAACCGATCTAAGCTATCAGCAATTTTTTATCTCTATTATTTGTATGAGTTTTTGACTCCCCGCTTCCGGCTCCGCTTCCGGACTGGATTTTTAAATTTTCGATATCTTGGAAAATATCCTCCAGATCCAATTTTGTTTTCTAGATTCGTAATCTACATGAATGAAACTATATAATCTCATGCCAAACTCAAAATAATTTGGATCAAAAAAATTTAATTTTTTTTATCATGGCTCACTCTTCGCTTTGAGTTCAGGATTTTGCCTATTCTGAGATTTTACTCCATAGAATCTGTAATTCTGAACCAATCGCTTTGAAATTTGGAACATTTATAGTATATAGTATGCCTAACCGATCTAAGCTATCAGCAATTTTTTATCTCTATTATTTGTATGAGTTTTTGACTCCCCGCTTCCGGCTCCGCTTCCGGACTGGATTTTTAAATTTTCGATATCTTGGAAAATATCCTCCAGATCCAATTTTGTTTTCTAGATTCGTAATCTACATGAATGAAACTATATAATCTCATGCCAAACTCAAAATAATTTGGATCAAAAAAATTTAATTTTTTTTATCATGGCTCACTCTTCGCTTTGAGTTCAGGATTTTGCCTATTCTGAGATTTTACTCCATAGAATCTGTAATTCTGAACCAATCGCTTTGAAATTTGGAACATTTATAGTATATAGTATGCCTAACCGATCTAAGCTATCAGCAATTTTTTATCTCTATTATTTGTATGAGTTTTTGACTCCCCGCTTCCGGCTCCGCTTCCGGACTGGATTTTTAAATTTTCGATATCTTGGAAAATATCCTCCAGATCCAATTTTGTTTTCTAGATTCGTAATCTACATGAATGAAACTATATAATCTCATGCCAAACTCAAAATAATTTGGATCAAAAAAATTTAATTTTTTTTATCATGGCTCACTCTTCGCTTTGAGTTCAGGATTTTGCCTATTCTGAGATTTTACTCCATAGAATCTGTAATTCTGAACCAATCGCTTTGAAATTTGGAACATTTATAGTATATAGTATGCCTAACCGATCTAAGCTATCAGCAATTTTTTATCTCTATTATTTGTATGAGTTTTTGACTCCCCGCTTCCGGCTCCGCTTCCGGACTGGATTTTTAAATTTTCGATATCTTGGAAAATATCCTCCAGATCCAATTTTGTTTTCTAGATTCGTAATCTACATGAATGAGACTATATAATCTCATGCCAAACTCAAAATAATTGGGATCAAAAAAATTTATTTTTTTTTATCATGGCTCACTCTTCGCTTTGAGTTCAGGATTTTGCCTATTCTGAGATTTTACTCCATAGAATCTGTAATTCTGAACCTATCGCTTTGAAATTTGAAACATTAATAGTATATAGTATGCCTAACCGATCTAAGCTATCAGCAATTTTTCATCTGCATTATTTGTATGAGTTTTTGACTTCCCGCTTCCGGCTCCGCTTCCGGACTGGATTTTTAAATTCTCGATATCTTGGAAAATATTCTCCAGATCCAATTTTGTTTTCTAGATTCGTAATCTACATGAATGAAACTATATAATCTCATGCCAAACTCAAAATAATTTGGATCAAAAAAATTTAATTTTTTTTATCATGGCTCACTCTTCGCTTTGAGTTCAGGATTTTGCCTATTCTGAGATTTTACTCCATAGAATCTGTAATTCTGAACCAATCGCTTTGAAATTTGGAACATTTATAGTATATAGTATGCCTAACCGATCTAAGCTATCAGCAATTTTTTATCTCTATTATTTGTATGAGTTTTTGACTCCCCGCTTCCGGCTCCGCTTCCGGACTGGATTTTTAAATTTTCGATATCTTGGAAAATATCCTCCAGATCCAATTTTGTTTTCTAGATTCGTAATCTACATGAATGAAACTATATAATCTCATGCCAAACTCAAAATAATTTGGATCAAAAAAATTTATTTTTTTTTATCATGGCTCACTCTTCGCTTTGAGTTCAGGATTTTGCCTATTCTGAGATTTTACTCCATAGAATCTGTAATTCTGAACCAATCGCTTTGAAATTTGAAACATTAATAGTATATAGTATGCCTAACCGATCTAAGCTATCAGCAATTTTTTATCTGCATTATTTGTATGAGTTTTTGACTTCCCGCTTCCGGCTCCGCTTCCGGACTGGATTTTTAAATTCTCGATATCTTGGAAAATATTCTCCAGATCCAATTTTGTTTTCTAGATTCGTAATCTACATGAATGAAACTATATAATTTCGTGCCAAACTCAAAATAATTTGGATCAAAAAAATTTATTTTTTTTTATCATGGCTCACTCTTCGCTTTGAGTTCGGGATTTTGCCTATTCTGAGATTTTACTCCATAGAATCTGTAATTCTGAACCAATCGCTTTGAAATTTGGAACATTTATAGTATATAGTATGCCTAACCGATCTAAGCTATCAGCAATTTTTTATCTTTATTATTTGTATGAGTTTTCGACTCCCCGCTTCCGGCTCCGCTTCCGGACTGGATTTTTAAATTTTCGATATCTTGGAAAATATCCTCCAGATCCAATTTTGTTTTCTAGATTCGTAATCTACATAAATGAAACTATATAATCTCATGCCAAACTCAAAATAATTTGGATCAAAAAAATTTAATTTTTTTTATCATGGCTCACTCTTCGCTTTGAGTTCAGGATTTTGCCTATTCTGAGATTTTACTCCATAGAATCTGTAATTCTGAACCAATCGCTTTGAAATTTGGAACATTCATAGTATATAGTATGCCTAACCGATCTAAGCTATCAGCAATTTTTTATCTCCATTATTTGTATGAGTTTTTGACTCCCCGCTTCCGGCTCCGCTTCCGGACTGGATTTTCAAATTTTCGATATCTTGGAAAATATCCTCCAGATCCAATTTTGTTTTCTAGATTCGTAATCTACATGAATGAAACTATATAATCTCATGCCAAACTCAAAATAATTGGGATCAAAAAAATTTAATTTTTTTTATCATGGCTCACTCTTCGCTTTGAGTTCAGGATTTTGCCTATTCTGAGATTTTACTCCATAGAATCTGTAATTCTGAACTAATCGCTTTGAAATTTGGAACATTTATAGTATATAGTATGCCTAACCGATCTAAGCTATCAGCAAATTTTTATCTCCATTATTTGTATGAGTTTTTGACTCCCCGCTTCCGGCTCCGCTTCCGGACTGGATTTTTAAATTTTCGATATCTTGGAAAATATCCTCCAGATCCAATTTTGTTTTCTAGATTCGTAATCTACATGAATGAAACTATATAATCTCATGCCAAACTCAAAATAATTTGGATCAAAAAAATTTAATTTTTTTTATCATGGCTCACTCTTCGCTTTGAGTTCAGGATTTTGCCTATTCTGAGATTTTACTCCATAGAATCTGTAATTCTGAACCAATCGCTTTGAAATTAGGAACATTTATAGTATATAGTATGCCTAACCGATCTAAGCTATCAGCAATTTTTTATCTCCATTATTTGTATGAGTTTTTGACTCCCCGCTTCCGGCTCCGCTTCCGGACTGGATTTTTAAATTTTCGATATCTTGGAAAATATCCTATAGATCCAATTTTGTTTTCTAGATTCGTAATCTACATGAATGAAACTATATAATCTCATGCCAAACTCAAAATAATTGGGATCAAAAAAATTTAATTTTTTCTATCATGGCTCACTCCTCGCTTTGAGTTCAGGATTTTGCCCATTCTGAGATTTTACTCCATAGAATCTGTAATTCTGGACCAATCGCTTTGAAATTTGGAACATTTATAGTATATAGTATGCCTAACCGATCTAACTTATCAGTAATTTTTTATCTAAATTATTTGTATGAGTTTTTGACTCCCCGCTTCCGGCTCCGCTTCCGGCTCCGCTTCCGGCTCCGCTTCCGGCTCCGCTTCCGGACTGGATTTTTAAATTCTCGATATCTTGGAAAATATTCTCCAGATCCAATTTTGTTTTCTAGATTCGTAATCTACATGAATGAAACTATATAATTTCATGCCAAACTCAAAATAATTGGGATCAAAAAAATTTAATTTTTTTATCATGGCTCACTCTGCGCTTTGAGTTCAGGATTTTGCCTATTCTGAGATTTAACTCCATAGAATCTGTAATTCTGAACCAATCGCTTTGAAATTTGGAAAATTTATAGTATATAGTATGCCTAACCGATCTAAGCTATCAGCAATTTTTTATCTCCATTATTTGTATGAGTTTTTGACTCCCCGCTTCCGGCTTCAATTCCGGACTGGATTTTTAAATTTTCGATATCTTGGAAAATATCCTCCAGATCCAATTTTGTTTTCTAGATTCGTAATCTACATAAATGAAACTATATAATCCCATGCCAAACTCAAAATAATTGGGATCAAAAAAATTTAATTTTTTTTATCATGGCTCACTCTTTGCTTTGAGTTCAGGATTTTGCCTATTCTGAGATTTTACTCCATAGAATCTGTAATTCTGAACCAATCGCTTTGAAATTTGGAACATTTATAGTATATAGTATGCCTTACCGATCTAAGCTATCAGCAATTTTTTATCTCTATTATTTGTATGAGTTTTTGACTCCCCGATTCCGGCTCCGCTTCCGGACTGGATTTTTAAATTTTCGATATCTTGGAAAATATCCTCCAGATCCAATTTTGTTTTCTAGATTCGTAATCTACATGAATGAAACTATATAATCTCATGCCAAACTCAAAATAATTGGGATCAAAAAAATTTAATTTTTTTTATCATGGCTCACTCTTTGCTCTGAGTTCAGGATTTTGCCTATTCTGAGATTTTACTCCATAGAATCTGTAATTCTGAACCAATCGCTTTGAAATTTGGAACATTTATAGTATATAGTATGTCTAATCGATCTAACTTATCAGTAATTTTTTATCTGAATTATTTGTATGAGTTTTTGACTCCCCGCTTCCGGCTCCGCTTCCGGACTGGATTTTCAAATTTTCGATATCTTGGAAAATATCTTCCAGATCCAATTTTGTTTTCTAGATTCGTAATCTACATAAATGAAACTATATAATCTCATGCCAAACTCGAAATAATTGGGATCAAAAAAATTTATTTTTTTTTATCATGGCTCACTCTTTGCTTTGAGTTCAGGATTTTGCCTATTCTGAGATTTTACTCCATAGAATCTGTAATTCTGAACCAATCGCTTTGAAATTTGGAACATTTATAGTATATAGTATGCCTTACCGATCTAAGCTATCAGCAATTTTTTATCTCCATTATTTGTATGAGTTTTTGACTCCCCGATTCCGGCTCCGCTTCCGGACTGGATTTTTAAATTTTCGATATCTTGGAAAATATCCTCCAGATCCAATTTTGTTTTCTAGATTCGTAATCTACATGAATGAAACTATATAATCTCATGCCAAACTCAAAATAATTGGGATCAAAAAAATTTAATTTTTTTTATCATGGCTCACTCTTCGCTTTGAGTTCAGGATTTTGCCTATTCTGAGATTTTACTCCATAGAATCTGTAATTCTGAACCAATCGCTTTGAAATTTGGAACATTTATAGTATATAGTATGCCTAACCGATCTAACCTATCAGCAATTTTTTATCTAAATTATTTGTATGAGTTTTTGACTCCCCGATTCCGGCTCCGCTCCCGGACTGGATTTTTAAATTTTCGATATCCTGGAAAATATCCTCCAGATCCAATTTTGTTTCCTAGATTCGCATCTTCATGAATTAAACTATATAATCTCATGCCAAACTCAAAATAATTGGGATCAAAAAAATTTAATTTTTTTTATCATGGCTCACTCTTCGCTTTGATTTCAGGATTTTGCCTATTCTGAGATTTTACTCCATAGAATCTGTAATTCTGAACCAATCGCTTCGAAATTTGGAACATTTATAGTATATAGTATGCGTAATCTACATGGATGAAACTAAATAATTTCATGCAAAACTCAAAATAATTGGGATCAAAAAATTTTTTTTTTTTTTATCATGGCTCACTCTTCGCTTTGAGTTCAGGATTTTGCCTATTCTGAGATTTTACTCCATAGAATCTGTAATTCTGAACCAATCGCTTTGAAATTTAGAACATTTATAGTAAATAGTATGCCTAACAGATCTAGGCTATCAGCAATTTTTCATCTCCATTAGTTGTATGAGTTTTTGACTCCCCGCTTCCGGCTCCGCTTCCGGACTGGATTTTTAAATTATCGATATCTTGGAAAATATCCTCCAGATCCAATTTTGTTTTCCAGATTCGTAATCTACATGAATGAAACTATATAATTTTATGCCAAACTCAAAATAATTGGGATCAAAAACATTTAATTTTTTTTATCATGGCTCACTCTTTGTTTTGAGTTCAGGATTTTGCCTATTCTGAGATTTTACTCCATAGAATCTGTAATTCTGAACCAATCGCTTTGAAATTTGGAACATTTATAGTATATAGTATGCCTAACCGATCTAAGCTATCAGCATTTTTTTATCTCCATTATTTGTATGAGTTTTTGACTCCCCGCTTCCGGCTCCGCTTCCGGACTGGATTTTTAAATTCTCGATATCTTGGAAAATATCCTCCAGATCCAATTTTGTTTTCTAGATTTGTAATCTGCATGAATGAAACTATATAATTTCATGCCAAACTTAAAATAATTGGGATCAGAAAAATTTAATTTTTTTTATCATGGCTCACTCTTTGCTTTGAGTTCAGGATTTTGCCTATTCTGAGATTTTACTCCATAGAATCTGTAATTCTTAACCAATCGCTTTGAAATTTGGAACATTTATAGTATATAGTATGTCTAACCGATCTAAGCTATCAGCAATTTTTTATCTCCATTATTTGAATGAGTTTTTGACTCCCCACTTCCGGCTCCGCTTCCGGACTGGATTTTTAAATTCTCAATATCTTGGAAAATATCCTCCAGATCCAATTTTGTTTTCTTGATTCGTAATCTACATGAATGAAACTATATATTCTCATGCCAAACTCAAAATAATTGGGATCAAAAAAATTTTTTTTTTTTTATCATGGCTCACTCTTCGCTTTGAGTTCAGGATTTTGCCTATTCTGAGATTTTACTCCATAGAATCTGTAATTCTGGACCAATCGCTTTGAAATTTAGAACATTTATAGTATATAGTATGCCTAACCGATCTAAGCTATCAGCAATTTTTTATCTCCTTTATTTGTATGAGTTTTTGACTCCCCGCTTCCGGCTCCGCTTCCGGACTGGATTTTTAAATTTTCGATATCTTGGAAAATATCCTCCAGATCCAATTTTGTTTTCTTGATTCGTAATCTACATGAATGAAACTTCATGATCTCATGCCAAACTCAAAATAATTGGGATCAAAAAAATTTAATTTTTTTTATCATGGCTCACTCTTCGCTTTGAGTTCAGGATTTTGCCTATTCTGAGATTTTACTCCATAGAATCTGTAATTCTGAACCAATCGCTTTGAAATTTAGAACATTTATAGTATATAGTATGCCTAACCGATCTAACCTATCAGCAATTTTTTATCTATATTATTTGTATGAGTTTTTGACTCCCCGCTTCCGGCTCCGCTTCCGGACTGGATTTTTAAATTTTCGATATCTTGGAAAATATCCTCCAGATTCAATTTTGTTTTCTAGATTCGTAATCTACATGAATGAAACTATATAATTTCATGCCAAACTCAAAATAATTGGGATCAAAAAATTTATTTTTTTTTATCATGGCTCACTCTTCGCTTTGAGTTCAGGATTTTGCCTATTCTGAGATTTTACTCCATTGAATCTGTAATTCTGAACCAATCGCTTTGAAATTTGGAACATTTATAGTATATAGTATGCCTAACCGATCTAAGCTATCAGCAATTTTTTATCCCCATTATTTGTATGAGTTTTTGACTCCCCGCTTCCGGCTCCGCTTCCGGACTGGATTTTTAAATTTTCGATATCTTGGAAAATATCCTCCAGATCCAATTTTGTTTTCTTGATTCGTAATCTACATGAATGAAACTATATAATCTCATGCCAAACTCAAAATAATTAGGATCAAAAAAATTTAATTTTTTTTATCATGGCTCACTCTTCGCTTTGAGTTCAGGATTTTGCCTATTCCGAGATTTTACTCCATAGAATCTGTAATTCTGAACCAATCGCTTTGAAATCTGGAACATTTATAGTATATAGTATGCCTAACCGATCTAAGCTATCAACAATTTTTTATCTCCATTATTTGTATGAGTTTTTGACTCCCCGCTTCCGGCTCCGCTTCCGGACTGGATTTTTAAATTTTCGATATCTTGGAAAATATCCTCCAGATCCAATTTTATTTTCTTGATTCGTAATCTACATGAATGAAACTATATAATTTCATGCCAAACTCAAAATAATTGGGATCAAAAAAATTTAATTTTTTTTATCATGGCTCACTCTTCGCTTTGAGTTCAGGATTTTGCCTATTCTGAGATTTTACTCCATAGAATCTGTAATTCTGAACCAATCGCTTTGAAATTTGGAACATTTATAGTATATAGTATGCCTAACCGATCTAAGCTATCAGCAATTTTTTATCTCCATTATTTGTATGAGTTTTTGACTCCCCGCTTCCGGCTCCGCTTCCGGACTGGATTTTTAAATTTTCGATATCTTGGAAAATATCCTCCAGATCCAATTTTGTTTTCTTGATTCGTAATCTACATGAATGAAACTATATAATTTCATGCCAAACTCAAAATAATTGGGATCAAAAAAATTTAATTTTTTTTATCATGGCTCACTCTTCGCTTTGAGTTCAGGATTTTGCCTATTCTGAGATTTTACTCCATAGAATCTGTAATTCTGAACCAATCGCTTTGAAATTTGGAAAATTTATAGTATATAGTATGCCTAACCGATCTGAGCTATCAACAATTTTATATCTCCATTATTTGTATGAGTTTTTGACTCCCCGCTTCCAGCTCCGCTTCCGGACTGGATTTTTAAATTTTCGATATCTTGGAAAATATCCTCCAGATCCAATTTTGTTTTCTTGATTCGTAATCTACATGAATGAAACTTTATAATTTCATACCAAACTCAAAATAATTGGGATCAAAAAAATTTAATTTTTTTTATCATGGCTCACTCTTCGCTTTGAGTTCAGGATTTTGCCTATTCTGAGATTTTACTCCATAGAATCTGTAATTCTGAACCAATCGCTTTGAAATTTGGAACATTTATAGTATATAGTATGCCTAACCGATCTAAGCTATCAACAATTTTTTATCTCCATTATTTGTATGAGTTTTTGACTCCCCGCTTCCGGCTCCGCTTCCGGACTGGATTTTTAAATGTTCGATATCTTGGAAAATATCCTCCAGATCCAATTTTGTTTTCTTGATTCGTAATCTACATGAATGAAACTATATAATCTCATGCCAAACTCAAAATAATTGGGATCAAAAAAATTTAATTTTTTTTATCATGGCTCACTCTTCGCTTTGAGTTCAGGATTTTGCCTATTCTGAGATTTTACTCCATAGAATCTGTAATTCTGAACCAATCGCTTCGAAATTTGGAACATTAATAGTATATAGTATGCCTAACCGATCTAAGCTATCAGCAATTTTTTATCTCCATTATTTGTATGAGTTTTTGACTCCCCGCTCCCGGCTCCGCTTCCGGACTGGATTTTTAAATTTTCGATATCTTGGAAAATATCCTCCAGATCCAATTTTGTTTTCTTGATTCGTAATCTACATGAATGAAACTATATAATCTCATGCCAAACTCAAAATAATTGAGATCAAAAAAATTTAATTTTTTTTATCATGGCTCACTCTTCGCTTTGAGTTCAGGATTTTGCCTATTCTGAGATTTTACTCCATAGAATCTGTAATTCTGAACCAATCGCTTCGAAATTTGGAACATTAATAGTATATAGTATGCCTAACCGATCTAAGCTATCAGCAATTTTTTATCTCCATTATTTGTATGAGTTTTTGACTCCCCGCTCCCGGCTCCGCTTCCGGACTGGATTTTTAAATTTTCGATATCTTGGAAAATATCCTCCAGATCCAATTTTGTTTTCTTGATTCGTAATCTACATGAATGAAACTATATAATCTCATGCCAAACTCAAAATAATTGAGATCAAAAAAATTTAATTTTTTTTATCATGGCTCACTCTTCGCTTTGAGTTCAGGATTTTGCCTATTCTGAGATTTTACTCCATAGAATCTGTAATTCTGAACCAATCGCTTTGAAATTTGGAACATTTATAGTATATAGTATGCCTAACCGATCTAAGCTATCAGCAATTTTTTATCCCCATTATTTGTATGAGTTTTTGACTCCCCGCTTCCGGCTCCGCTTCCGGACTGGATTTTTAAATTTTCGATATCTTGGAAAATATCCTTCAGATCCAATTTTGTTTTCTCGATTCGTAATCTACATGAATGAAACTATATAATTTCATGCCAAACTCAAAATAATTGCGATCAAAAAAATTTAATTTTTTTCATCATGGCTCACTCTTCGCTTTGAGTTCAAGATTTTGCCTATTCTGAGATTTTACTCCATAGAATCTGTAATTCTGAACCAATCGCTTTGAAATTTGATACATTTATAGTATATAGTATGCCTAACCGATCTAAGCTATAAACAATTTTTTATCTCCATTATTTGTATGAGTTTTTGACTCGCCGCTTCCGGCTCCGCTTCCGGACTGGATTTTTAAATTTTCGATATCTTGGAAAATATTCTCCAGATCCAATTTTGTTTTCTTGATTCGTAATCTACATGAATGAAGCTATATAATCTCATGCCAAACTCAAAATAATTTGGATCAAAAAAATTTAATTTTTTTTATCATGGCTCACTCTTCGCTTTGAGTTCAGGATTTTGCCTATTCTGAGATTTTACTCCATAGAATCTGTAATTCTGAACCAATCGCTTTAAAATTCAAACATTTATAGTATATAGTATGCCTAACCGATCTAAGCTATCAGCAATTTTTTATCTCCATTATTTGTATGAGTTTTTGACTCCCCGCTTCCGGCTCCGCTTCCGGACTGGATTTTTAAATTTTCGATATCTTGGAAAATATCTTCCAGATCCAATTTTGTTTTCTTGATTCGTAATCTACATGAATGAAACTATATAATCTCATGCCAAACTCAAAATAATTGGGATCAAAAAAATTTAATTTTTTTTTTCATGGCTCACTCTTCGCTTTGAGTTCAGGATTTTGCCTATTCCGAGATTTTACTCCATAGAATCTGTAATTCTGAACCAATCGCTTTGAAATTTGGAACATTTATAGTATATAGTATGCCTAACCGATCTAAGCTATCAGCAATTTTTTATCTCCATTATTTGTATGAGTTTTTGACTCCCCGCTTCCGGCTCCGCTTCCGGACTGGATTTTTAAATTCTCGATATCTTGGAAAAAATCCTCCAGATCCAATTTTGTTTTCTTGATTCGTAATCTACATGAATGAAACTATATAATCTCATGCCAAACTCAAAATAATTGGGATCAAAAAATTTAATTTTTTTTATCATGGCTCACTCTTCGCTTTGAGTTCAGGATTTTGCCTATTCCGAGATTTTACTCCATAGAATCTGTAATTCTGAACCAATCGCTTTGAAATTTGGAACATTTATAGTATATAGTATGCCTAACCGATCTAAGCTATCAGCAATTTTTTATCTCCATTATTTGTATGAGTCTTTGACTCCCCGCTTCCGGCTCCGCTTCCGGACTGGATTTTTAAATTTTCGATATCTTGGAAAATATCCTTCAGATCCAATTTTGTTTTTTCGATTTGAAATCTACATGAATGAAACTATATAATTTCATGCCAAACTCAAAATATTTGGGATCAAAAAAATTTAATTTTTTTTATCATGGCTCACTCTTCGCTTTGAGTTCAGGATTTTACCTATTCTGAGAGTTTACTCCATAGAATCTGTAATTCTGAACCAATCGCTTTGAAATCTGGAACATTCATAGTATATAGTATGCCTAACCGATCTGAGCTATCAGCAATTTTTTATCTCCATTATTTGTATCAGTTTTTGACTCACCGCTTCCGGCTCCGCTTCTGGACTGGATTTTTTAATTTTCGATATATTGGAAAATATCCTCCAGATCCAATTTTGTTTTCTTGATTCGTAATCTACATGAATGAAACTATATAATCTCATGCCAAACTCAAAATAATTGGGATCAAAAAAATTTATTTTTTTTTATCATGGCTCACTCTTCGCTTTGAGTTCAGGATTTTGCCTATTCTGAGATTTTTCTCTATAGAATCTGTAATTCTGAACCAATCGCTTTGAAATATGGAGCATTCATAGTATATAGTATGCCTAACCGATCGATGCTATCAGCAATTTTTTCTCTCCATTATTTGTATGAGTTTTTGACTCCCCGCTTCCGGCTCCGCTTCCGGACTGGATTTTTAAATTCTCGATATTTTGAAAAATATCCTCCAGATCCAATTTTGTCTCCTAGATTCGTAATCTACATGAATGAAACAATATAATTTCATGCCAAACTCAAAATAATTGGGATCAAAAAAATTTAATTTTTTTTATCATGGCTCACTCTTCGCTTTGAGTTCAGGATTTTGCCTATTCTGAGATTTTTCTCTATAAAATCTGTAATTCTAGACCGATCGCTTTGAAATTTGGAACATTTATAGTATATAGTATGCCTAACCGATCGATGCTATCAGCAATTTTTTATCTCCATTATTTGTATGAGTTCTTGACTCCCCGCTTCCGGCTCCGCTTCTGGACTGGATTTTTAAATTCTCAATATCTTGGAAAATATCCTCCAGATCAAATTTTGTATCCTAGATTCGTAATCTACTTGAATGAAACTATATAATTTCATGCCAAACTCAAAATAATTGGGATCAGAAAAATTTAATTTTTTTTATCATGGCTCACTCTTCGCTTTGAGTTCAGGATTTTGCCTATTCTGAGATTTTTCTCTATAAAATCTGTAATTCTAGACCAGTCGCTTTGAAATTTGGAACATTTATAGTATATAGTATGCCTAACCGATCGATGCTATCAGCAATTTTTTATCTTCATTATTTGTATGAGTTCTTGACTCCCCGCTTCCGGCTCCGCTTCCGGACTGGATTTTTAAATTCTCAATATCTTGGAAAATATCCTCTAGATCAAATTTTGTCTCCTAGATTCGTGATCTACATGAATGAAACTATATAATTTCCTGCCAAACTCAAAATAATTGGGATCAAAAAAATTTAATTTTCTTTATCATGGCTCACTCTTCGCTTTGAGTTCAGGATTTTGCCTATTCTGAGATTTTTCTCTATAAAATCTGTAATTCTAGACCGATCGCTTTGAAATTTGGAACATTTATAGTATATAGTATGCCTAACCGATCGATGCTATCAGCAATTTTTTATCTCCATTATTTGTATGAGTTCTTGACTCCCCGCTTCCGGCTCCGCTTCCGGACTGGATTTTTAAATTCTCAATATCTTGGAAAATATCCTCCAGATCAAATTTTGTCTCCTAGATTCGTAATCTACTTGAATGAAACTATATAATTTCATGCCAAACTCAAAATAATTGGGATCAAAAAAAATTTTTTTTTTTTATCATGGCTCACTCTTCGCTTTGAGTTCAGGATTTTGCCTATTCTGAGATTTTTCTCTATAAAATCTGTAATTCTAGACCAATCGCTTTGAAATTTGGAACATTTATAGTATATAGTATGCCTAACCGATCGATGCTATCAGCAATTTTTTATCTCCATTATTTGTATGAGTTCTTGACTTCCCGCTTCCGGCTCCGCTCCCGGACTGGATTTTTAAATTCTCAATATCTTGGAAAATATCCTCCAGATCAAATTTTGTCTCCTAGATTCGTAGTCTACTTGAATGAAACTATATAATTTCCTGCCAAACTCAAAATAATTGGGATCAAAGAAATTTAATTTTCTTTATCATGGCTCACTCTTCGCTTTGAGTTCAGGATTTTGCCTATTCTGAGATTTTTCTCTATAAAATCTGTAATTCTAGACCGATCGCTTTGAAATTTGGAACATTTATAGTATATAGTATGCCTAACCGATCGATGCTATCAGCAATTTTTTATCTCCATTATTTGTATGAGTTTTCGACTCCCCGCTTCCGGCTCCGCTTCCGGACTGGATTTTTAAATTCTCAATATCTTGGAAAATATCCTCCAGATCAAATTTTGTCTCCTAGATTCGTAATCTACTTGAATAAAACAATATAATTTCATGCCAAACTCATAATAATTGGGATCAAAAAAATTTAATTTTCTTTATCATGGCTCACTCTGCGCTTTGAGTTCAGGATTTTGCCTATTCTGAGATTTTTCTCTATAAAATCTGTAATTCTAGACCGATCGCTTTGAAATTTGGAACATTTATAGTATATAGTATGCCTAACCGATCGATGCTATCAGCAATTTTTTATCTCCATTATTTGTATGAGTTCTTGACTCCCCGCTTCCGGCTCTGCTTCCAGACTGGATTTTTAAATTCTCAATATTTTGGAAAATATCCTCCAGATCGAATTTTGTCTCATAGATTCGTAATCTACATGAATGAAACAATATAATTTCATGCCAAACTCAAAATAATTGGGATCAAAAAAATTTAATTTTTTTTATCATGGCTCACTCCTCGCTTTGAGTTCAGGATTTTGCCTATTCTGAGATTTTTCTCTATAAAATCTGTAATTCTAGACCAGTCGCTTTGAAATTTGGAACATTTATAGTATATAGTATGCCTAACCGATCGATGCTATCAGCAATTTTTTATCTCCATTATTTGTATGAGTTCTTGACTCCCCGCTTCCGGCTCCGCTTCCGGACTGGATTTTTAAATTCTCAATATCTTGGAAAATATCCTCCAGATCAAATTTTGTCTCCTAGATTCGTAATCTACTTGAATGAAACAATATAATTTCATGCCAAACTCAAAATAATTGGGATCAAAAAAATTTAATTTTTTTTATCATGGCTCACTCTTCGCTTTGAGTTCAGGATTTTGCCTATTCTGAGATTTTTCTCTATAAAATCTGTAATTCTAGACCAATCGCTTTGAAATTTGGAACATTTATAGTATATAGTATGCCTAACCGATCGATGCTATCAGCAATTTTTTATCTCCATTATTTGTATGAGTTCTTGACTCCCCGCTTCCGGCTCCGCTTCCGGACTGGATTTTTAAATTCTCAATATCTTGGAAAATATCCTCCAGATCAAATTTTGTCTCCTTGATTCGTAATCTACATGAATGAAACAATATAATTTCATGCCAAATTCAAAATAATTGGGATCAAAAAAATTTAATTTTCTTTATCATGGCTCACTCTTCAGTTTGAGTTCAGGATTTTGCCTATTCTGAGATTTTTCTCTATGAAATCTGTAATTCTAGACCAGTCGCTTTGAAATTTGGAACGTTTATAGTATATAGTATGCCTAAACGATCGATGCTATCAGCAATTTTTTATCTTCATTATTTGTATGAGTTCTTGACTCCCCGCTTCCGGCTCCGCTTCCGGACTGGATTTTTAAATTCTCAATATCTTGGAAAATATCCTCCAGATCAAATTTTGTCTCCTAGATTCGTAATCTACATGAATGGAACTATAAAATTTCATGCCAAACTCAAAATAATTGGGATCAGAAAAATTTAATTTTTTTTATCATGGCTCAGTCTTCGCTTTGAGTTCAGGATTTTGCCTATTCTGAGATTTTTCTCTATAAAATCTGTAATTCTAGACCAGTCGCTTTGAAATTTGGAACATTTATAGTATATAGTATGCCTAACCGATCGATGCTATCAGCAATTTTTTATCTCTATTATTTGTATGAGTTCTTGACTCCCCGCTTCCGGCTCCGCTTCCGGACTGGATTTTTAAATTTTCGATATCTTGGAAAATATCCTCCAGATCAAATTTTGTCTCCTAGATTCGTAATCTACATGAATGTAACTATATAATTTCATACCAAACTCAAAATAATTGGGATCAGAAAAATTTAATTTTTTTTATCATGGCTCACTCTTCGCTTTGTGTTCAGGATTTTGCCTATTCTGAGATTTTTCTCTATAAAATCTGTAATTCTAGACCAGTCGCTTTGAAATTTGGAACATTTATAGTATATAGTATGCCTAACCGATCGATGCTATCAGCAATTTTTTATCTCCATTATTTGTATGAGTTCTTGACTCCCCGCTTCCGGCTCCGCTTCCGGACTGGATTTTTAAATTCTCAATATCTTGGAAAATATCCTCCAGATCAAATTTTGTCTCCTAGATTCGTAATCTACTTGAATGAAACTATATAATTTCATGCCAAACTCAAAATAATTGGGATCAAAAAAATTTAATTTTTTTTATCATGGCTCACTCTTCGCTTTGAGTTCAGGATTTTGCCTATTCTGAGATTTTTCTCTATAAAATCTGTAATTCTAGACCAGTCGCTTTGAAATTTGGAACATTTATAGTATATAGTATGCCTAACCGATCGATGCTATCAGCAATTTTTTATCTCCATTATTTGTATGAGTTCTTGACTCCCTGCTTCCGGCTCCGCTTCCGGACTGGATTTTTAATTTTTCAATATCTTGGAAAATATCCTCCAGATCAAATTTTGTCTCCTAGATTCGTAATCTACATGAATGAAACTATATAATTTCATGCCAAACTCAAAATAATTGGGATCAAAAAAATTTAATTTTTTTTATCATGGCTCAGTCTTCGCTTTGAGTTCAGGATTTTGCCTATTCTGAGATTTTTCTCTATAAAATCTGTAATTCTAGACCAGTCGCTTTGAAATTTGGAACATTTATAGTATATAGTATGCCTAACCGATCGATGCTATCAGCAATTTTTTATCTCCATTATTTGTATGAGTTCTTGACTCCCCGCTTCCGGCTCCGCTTCCGGCCTGGATTTTTAAATTTTCGATATCTTGGGAAATATCCTCCAGATCAAATTTTGTCTCCTAGATTCGTAATCTACTTGGATGAAACTATATAATTTCATGCCAAACTCAAAATAATTGGGATCAAAAAAATTTAAATTTTTTTATCATGGCTCACTCTTCGCTTTGAGTTCAGGATTTTGCCTATTCTGAGATTTTTCTCTTTAAAATCTGTAATTCTAGACCAGTCGCTTTGAAATTTGGAACATTTATAGTATATAGTATGCCTAACCGATCGATGCTATCAGCACTTTTTTATCTCCATTATTGGTATGAGTTCTTGACTCCCCGCTTCCGGCTCCGCTTCCGGACTGGATTTTTAAATTTTCAATATCTTGGAAAATATCCTCCAGATCAAATTTTGTCTCCTAGATTCGTAATCTACATGAATGAAACTATATAATTTCACGCCAAACTCAAAATAATTGGGATCAAAAAAAATTAATTTTTTTTATCATGGCTCACTCTTCGCTTTGAGTTCAGGATTTTGCCTATTCTGAGATTTTTCTCTATAAAATCTGTAATTTCAGACCAATCGCTTTGGAATTTGGAACATTTATAGTATATAGTATGCCTAACCGATCGATGCTATCAGCAATTTTTTATCTCCATTATTTTTATGAGTTCTTGACTCCCCGCTTCCGGCTCCGCTTCCGGACTGGATTTTTAAATTTTCGATATCTTGGAAAATATCCTCCAGATCAAATTTTGTCTCCTAGATTCGTAATCTACATGAATGTAACTATATAATTTCATACCAAACTCAAAATAATTGGGATCAGAAAAATTTAATTTTTTTTATCATGGCTCACTCTTCGCTTTGTGTTCAGGATTTTGCCTATTCTGAGATTTTTCTCTATAAAATCTGTAATTCTAGACCAGTCGCTTTGAAATTTGGAACATTTATAGTATATAGTATGCCTAACCGATCGATGCTATCAGCAATTTTTTATCTCCATTATTTGTATGAGTTCTTGACTCCCCGCTTCCGGCTCCGCTTCCGGACTGGATTTTTAAATTCTCAATATCTTGGAAAATATCCTCCAGATCAAATTTTGTCTCCTAGATTCGTAATCTACTTGAATGAAACTATATAATTTCATGCCAAACTCAAAATAATTGGGATCAAAAAAATTTAATTTTTTTTATCATGGCTCACTCTTCGCTTTGAGTTCAGGATTTTGCCTATTCTGAGATTTTTCTCTATAAAATCTGTAATTCTAGACCAGTCGCTTTGAAATTTGGAACATTTATAGTATATAGTATGCCTAACCGATCGATGCTATCAGCAATTTTTTATCTCCATTATTTGTATGAGTTCTTGACTCCCTGCTTCCGGCTCCGCTTCCGGACTGGATTTTTAAATTTTCAATATCTTGGAAAATATCCTCCAGATCAAATTTTGTCTCCTAGATTCGTAATCTACATGAATGAAACTATATAATTTCATGCCAAACTCAAAATAATTGGGATCAAAAAAATTTAATTTTTTTTATCATGGCTCAGTCTTCGCTTTGAGTTCAGGATTTTGCCTATTCTGAGATTTTTCTCTATAAAATCTGTAATTCTAGACCAGTCGCTTTGAAATTTGGAACATTTATAGTATATAGTATGCCTAACCGATCGATGCTATCAGCAATTTTTTATCTCCATTATTTGTATGAGTTCTTGACTCCCCGCTTCCGGCTCCGCTTCCGGCCTGGATTTTTAAATTTTCGATATCTTGGAAAATATCCTCCAGATCAAATTTTGTCTCCTAGATTCGTAATCTACTTGGATGAAACTATATAATTTCATGCCAAACTCAAAATAATTGGGATCAAAAAAATTTAAATTTTTTTATCATGGCTCACTCTTCGCTTTGAGTTCAGGATTTTGCCTATTCTGAGATTTTTCTCTATAAAATCTGTAATTCTAGACCAGTCGCTTTGAAATTTGGAACATTTATAGTATATAGTATGCCTAACCGATCGATGCTATCAGCACTTTTTTATCTCCATTATTGGTATGAGTTCTTGACTCCCCGCTTCCGGCTCCGCTTCCGGACTGGATTTTTAAATTTTCAATATCTTGGAAAATATCCTCCAGATCAAATTTTGTCTCCTAGATTCGTAATCTACATGAATGAAACTATATAATTTCACGCCAAACTCAAAATAATTGGGATCAAAAAAAATTAATTTTTTTTATCATGGCTCACTCTTCGCTTTGAGTTCAGGATTTTGCCTATTCTGAGATTTTTCTCTATAAAATCTGTAATTTCAGACCAATCGCTTTGGAATTTGGAACATTTATAGTATATAGTATGCCTAACCGATCGATGCTATCAGCAATTTTTTATCTCCATTATTTGTATGAGTTCTTGACTCCCCGCTTCCGGCTCCGCTTCCGGACTGGATTTTTAAATTTTCAATATCTTGGAAAATATCCTCCAGATCAAATTTTGTCTCCTAGATTCGTAATCTACTTGAATGAAACTATATAATTTCATGCCAAACTCAAAATAATTGGGATCAAAAAAATTTAATTTTTTTTATCATGGCTCACTCTTCGCTTTGAGTTCAGGATTTTGCCTATTCTGAGATTTTTCTCTATAAAATCTGTAATTCTAGACCAGTCGCTTTGAAATTTGGAACATTTATAGTATATAGTATGCCTAATCGATCCATGCTATCAGCAATTTTTTATCTCCATTATTTTTATGAGTTCTTGACTCCCCGCTTTAGGCTCCGCTTCCGGACTGGATTTTTAAATTTTCAATATCTTGGAAAATATCCTCCAGATCAAATTTTGTCTCCTAGATTCGTAATCTACATGAATGAAACAATATAATTTCATGCCAAACTCAAAATAATTGGGATCAAAAAAATTTAATTTTTTTTATCATGGCTCACTCTTCGCTTTGAGTTCAGGATTTTGCCTATTCTGAGATTTTTCTCTATAAAATCTGTAATTCTGAACCAATCGCTTTGAAATTTGGAACATTTATAGTATATAGTATGCCTAACCGATCGATGCTATCAGCAATTTTTTATCTCCATTATTTGTATGAGTTCTTGACTCCCCGCTTCCGGCTCCGCTTCCGGACTGGATTTTTAAATTTTCAATATCTTGGAAAATATCCTCCAGATCAAATTTTGTCTCCTAGATTCGTAATCTACTTGAATGAAACTATATAATTTCATGCCAAACTCAAAATAATTGGGATCAGAAAAATTTAATTTTTTTTATCATGGCTCACTCTTCGCTTTGAGTTCAGGATTTTGCCTATTCTGAGATTTTTCTCTATAAAATCTGTAATTCTAGACCAGTCGCTTTGAAATTTGGAACATTTATAGTATATAGTATGCCTAACCGATCGATGCTATCAGCAATTTTTTATCTCCATTATTTGTATGAGTTCTTGACTCCCCGCTTCCGGCTCCGCTTCCGGACTGGATTTTTAAATTTTCAATATCTTGGAAAATATCCTCCAGATCAAATTTTGTCTCCTAGATTCGTAATCTACTTGAATGAAACTATATAATTTCATGCCAAACTCAAAATAATTGGGATCAGAAAAATTTAATTTTTTTTATCATGGCTCACTCTTCGCTTTGAGTTCAGGATTTTGCCTATTCTGAGATTTTTCTCTATAAAATCTGTAATTCTAGACCAGTCGCTTTGAAATTTGGAACATTTATAGTATATAGTATGCCTAACCGATCGATGCTATCAGCAATTTTTTATCTCCATTATTTGTATGAGTTCTTGACTCCCCGCTTCCGGCTCCGCTTCCGGACTGGATGTTTAAATTTTCAATATCTTGGAAAATATCCTCCAGATCAAATTTTGTCTCATAGATTCGTAATCTACATGAATGAAACTATATAATTCCATGCCAAACTCAAAATAATTGGGATCAAAAAAATTTAATTTTTTTTATCATGGCTCACTTTTCGCTTTGAGTTCAGGATTTTGCCTATTCTGAGATTTTTCTCTATAAAATCTGTAATTCTAGACCAATCAGTTTGAAATTTGGAACATTTATAGTATATAGTATGCCTAACCGATCGATGCTATCAGCAATTTTTTATCTCCATTATTTGTATGAGTTCTTGATTCCCCGCTTCCGGCTCTGCTTCCGAACTGGATTTTTAAATTTTCGATATCTTGGAAAATATCCTCCAGATCAAATTTTGTCTCCTAGATTCGTAATCTACATGAATGAAACTATATAATTTCATGCCAAACTCAAAATAATTGGGATCAAAGAAACTTAATTTTTTTTATCATGGCTCACTCTTCGCTTTGAGTTCAGGATTTTGCCTATTCTGAGATTTTTCTCTATAAAATCTGTAATTCTAGACCAATCGCTCTGAAATTTGGAACATCCATAGTATATAGTATGCCTGACCGATCGATGCTATCAGCAATTTTTTAACTCCATTATTTGTATGAGTTCTTGACTCCCCGCTTCCGGCTCCGCTTCCAGACTGGATTTTTAAATTTTCAATATCTTGGAAAATATCCTCCAGATCTAATTTTGTCTCCTAGATTCGTAATCTACATGAATGAAACTATATAATTTCATGCCTAACTCAAAATAATTGGGATCAAAAAAATTTAATTTTCTTTATCATGGCTCACTCTTCGCTTTTAGTTCAGGATTTTGCCTATTCTGAGATTTTTCTCTATAAAATCTGTAATTCTAGACCAATCGCTTTGAAATTTGTAACATTTTTAGTATATAGTATGCTAACCGATCGATGCTATCAGCAATTTTTTATCTCCATTATTTGTATGAGTTCTTGACTCCCCGCTTCCGGCTCCGCTTCCGGACTGGATTTTTAAATTTTCAATATCTTGGAAAATATCCTCCAGATCAAATTTTGTCTCCTAGATTCGTAATCTACATGAATGAAACTATATAATTTCATGCCAAACTCAAAATAATTGGGATCAAAAAAATTTAATTTTTTTTGTCATGGCTCACTCTTCGCTTTGAGTTCAGGATTTTGCCTATTCTGAGATTTTTCTCTATAAAATCTGTAATTCTGGACCAATCGCTCTGAAATTTGGAACATCCATAGTATATAGTATGCCTAACCGATCGATGCTATCAGAAATTTTTTATCTCCATTATTTGTATGAGCTTTTGACTCCCCGCTTCCGGCTCCGCTTCCGGACTATATTTTTAAATCTTTGACATCTTGGAAAATATCCTTCAGATCCAAGTTTGTTTTCTAGATTCGTAATCTACATGAATTGAACTATATAATTTCATGCCAAACTCAAAATAATTGGGATCAAAAAAATTTAATTTTTTTTATCATGGCTCACTCTTCGCTTTGAGTTCAGGATTTTGCCTATTCTGAGATTCTTCTCTATAGAATCTGTAATTTTGAGCCAATCGCTTTGAAACTTGGAACATTTATAGTATATAGTATGCCTAACCGATCGATGCCATCAGCAATTTTTTATCCTCATTATTTGTATGAGTTTTTGACTCCCCGCTTCCGGCTCCGCTTCCGGACTATATTTTTAAATCTTTGATATCTTGGAAAATATCCTTCAGATCCAAATTTGTTTTCTAGATTCGTGATCTACATGAATTAAACTATATAATTTCATGCCAAACTCAAAATAATTGGGATCAAAAAAATTTAATTTTTTTTATCATGGCTCACTCTTCGCTTTGAGTTCAGGATTTTGCCTATTCTGAGATTTTTCTCTATAGAATCTGTAATTCTGAACCAATCGCTTTGAAATTGAGAACATTTATAGTATATAGTATGCCTAACCGATCGATGCTATCAGCAATTTTTTATCCCCATTATTTGTATGAGTTTTTGACTCCCCGCTTCCGGCTCCGCTTCCGGACTATATTTTTAAATCTTTGATATCTTGGAAAATATCCTTCAGATCCAAATTTGTTTTCTAGATTCGTAATCTACATGAATTGAACTATATAATTTCATGCCAAACTCAAAATTATTGGGATCAAAAAAATTTATTTTTTTTTATCATGGCTCACTCTTCGCTTTGAGTTCAGGATTTTGCCTATTCTGAGATTTTTCTCTATAGAATCTGTAATTCTGAACCAATCGCTTTGAAATTGAGAACATCTATAGTATATAGTATGCCTAACCGATCGATGCTATCAGCAATTTTTTATCCCCATTATTTGTATGAGTTTTTGACTCCCCGCTTCCGGCTCCGCTTCCGGACTATATTTTTAAATATTTGATATCTTGGAAAATATCTTTCAGATCCAAATTTGTTTTCTAGATTCGTAATCTACATGAATTAAACTATATAATTTCATGCCAAACTTAAAATAATTGGGATCAAAAAAATTTAATTTTTTTTATCATGGCTCACTCTTCGCTTTGAGTTCAGGATTTTGCCTATTCTGAGATTTTTCTCTATAGAATCTATTATTCTAGACCAATCGCTTTGAAATTGAGAACATTTATAGTATATAGTATGCCTAACCGATCGATGCTATCAGCAATTTTTTATCCCCATTATTTGTATGAGTTTTTGACTTCCCGCTTCCGGCTCCGCTTCCGGACTATATTTTTAAATCTTTGATATCTTGGAAAATATCTTTCAGATCCAAATTTGTTTTCTAGATTCGTAATCTACATGAATTAAATTATATAATTTCATGCCAAACTCAAAATAATTGGGATCAAAAAAATTTAATTTTTTTTATCATGGCTCGCTCTTCGCTTTGAGTTCAGGATTTTGCCTATTCTGAGATGTTTCTCTATAGAATCTGTAATTCTAGACCAATCGCTTTGAAATTGAGAACATTTATAGTATATAGTATGCCTAACCGATCGATGCTATCAGCAATTTTTTATCCCCATTATTTGTATGAGTTTTTGACTCCCCGCTTCCGGCTCCGCTTCCGGACTGGATTTTTAAATTTTCGATATCTTGGAAAATATCCTCCAGATCAAATTTTGTCTCCTAGATTCGTAATCTACATGAATGTAACTATATAATTTCATGCCAAACTCAAAATAATTGGGATCAGAAAAATTTAATTTTTTTTATCATGGCTCACTCTTCGCTTTGAGTTCAGGATTTTGCCTATTCTGAGATTTTTCTCTATAGAATCTGTAATTCTAGACCAATCGCTTTGAAATTGAAAACATTTATAGTATATAGTATGCCTAACCGATCGATGCTATCAGCAATTTTTTATCCCCATTATTTGTATGAGTTTTTGACTCCCCGCTTCCGGCTCCGCTTCCGGACTATATTTTTAAATCTTTGATATCTTGGAAAATATCCTTCAGATCCAAATTTGTTTTCTAGATTCGTAATCTACATGAATTAAACTATATAATTTCATGCCAAACTCAAAATAATTGGGATCAAAAAAATTTAATTTTTTTTATCATGGCTCACTCTTCGCTTTGAGTTCAGGATTTTGCCTATTCTGAGATTTTTCTCTATAGAATCTGTTATTCTAAACCAATCGCTTTGAAATTGAGAACATCTATAGTATATAGTATGCCTAACCGATTGATGCTATCAGCAATTTTTTATCCCCATTATTCGTATGAGTTTTTGACTCCCCGCTTCCGGCTCCGCTTCCGGACTATATTTTTAAATATTTGATATCTTGGAAAATATCTTTCAGATCCAAATTTGTTTTCTAGATTCGTAATCTACATGAATTAAACTATATAATTTCATGCCAAACTCAAAATAATTGGGATCAAAAAAATTGAATTTTTTTTATCATGGCTCACTCTTCGCTTTGAGTTCAGGATTTTGCCTATTCTGAGATTTTTCTCTATAGAATCTGTAATTCTAGACCAATCGCTTTGAAATTGTGAACATTTATAGTATATAGTATGCCTAACCGATCGATGCTATCAGCAATTTTTTATCCCCATTATTTGTATGAGTTTTTGACTCCCCGCTTCCGGCTCCGCTTCCGGACTATATTTTTAAATCTTTGATATCTTGGAAAATATCCTTCAGATCCAAATTTGTTTTCTAGATTCGTAATCTACATGAATTAAACTATATAATTTCATGCCAAACTCAAAATAATTGGGATCAAAAAAATTTATTTTTTTTTATCATGGCTCACTCTTCGCTTTGAGTTCAGGATTTTGCCTATTCTGAGATTTTTCTCTATAGAATCCGTAATTCTAAACCAATCGCTTTGAAATTGAGAACATTCATAGTATATAGTATGCCTAACCGATCGATGCTATCAGCAATTTTTTATCCCCATTATTTGTATGAGTTTTTGACTCCCCGCTTCCGGCTCCGCTTCCGGACTATATTTTTAAATATTTGATATCTTGGAAATTATCTTTCAGATCCAAATTTGTTTTCTAGATTCGTAATCTACATGAATTAAACTATATAATTTCATGCCAAACTCAAAATAATTGGGATCAAAAAAATTTATTTTTTTTTATCATGGCTCGCTCTTCGCTTTGAGTTCAGGATTTTGCCTATTCTGAGATTTTTCTCTATAGAATCTGTAATTCTAGACCAATCGCTTTGAAATTGAGAACATTTATAGTATATAGTATGCCTAACCGATCGATGCTATCAGCAATTTTTCATCCATATTATTTGTATGAGTTTTTGACTCCCCGCTTCCGGCTCCGCTTCCGGACTATATTTTTAAATCTTTGATATCTTGGAAAATATCCTTCAGATCCAAATTTGTTTTCTAGATTCGTAATCTACATGAATTAAACTATATAATTTCATGCCAAACTCAAAATAATTGGGATCAAAAAAATTTAATTTTTTTTATCATGGCTCACTCTTCGCTTTGAGTTCAGGATTTTGCCTATTCTGAGATTTTTCTCTATAGAATCTGTAATTCTAAACCAATCGCTTCGAAATTGAGAACATTTATAGTATATAGTATGCCTAACCGATCGATGCTATCAGCAATTTTTTATCCCCATTATTTGTATGAGTTTTTGACTCCCCGCTTCCGGCTCCGCTTCCGGACTATATTTTTAAATATTTGATATCTTGGAAAATATCTTTCAGATCCAAATTTGTTTTCTAGATTCGTAATCTACATGAATTAAACTATATAATTTCATGCCAAACTCAAAATAATTGGGATCAAAAAAATTTAATTTTTTTTATCATGGCTCGCTCTTCGCTTTGAGTTCAGGATTTTGCCTATTCTGAGATTTTTCTCTATAGAATCTGTAATTCTAGACCAATCGCTTTGAAATTGAGAACATTTATAGTATATAGTATGCCTAACCGATCGATGCTATCAGCAATTTTTTATCCCCATTATTTGTATGAGTTTTTGACTCCCCGCTTCCGGCTCCGCTTCCGGACTATATTTTTAAATATTTGATATCTTGGAAAATATCTTTCAGATCCAAATTTGTTTTCTAGATTCGTAATCTACATGAATTAAACTATATAATTTCATGCCAAACTCAAAATAATTGGGATCAAAAAAATTTAATTTTTTTATCATGGCTCGCTCTTCGCTTTGAGTTCAGGATTTTGCCTATTCTGAGATTTTTCTCTATAGAATCTGTAATTCTAGACCAATCGCTTTGAAATTGAGAACATTTATAGTATATAGTATGCCTAACCGATCGATGCTATCAGCAATTTTTTATCCCCATTATTTGTATGAGTTTTTGACTCCCCGCTTCCGGCTCCGCTTCCGGACTATATTTTTAAATCTTTGATATCTTGGAAAATATCCTTCAGATCCAAATTTGTTTTCTAGATTCGTAATCTACATGAATTGAACTATATAATTTCATGCCAAACTCAAAATAATTGGGATCAAAAAAATTTTTTTTTTTTTATCATGACTCACTCTTCGCTTTGAGTTCAGGATTTTGCCTATTCTAAAATTTTTCTCTATAGAATCTGTAATTCTAAACCAATCGCTTTGAAATTGAGAACATTTATAGTATATAGTATGCCTAACCGATCGATGCTATCAGCAATTTTTTATCCCCATTATTTGTATGAGTTTTTGACTCCCCGCTTCCGGCTCCGCTTCCGGACTATATTTTTAAATCTTTGATATCTTGGAAAATATCTTTCAGATCCAAATTTGTTTTCTAGATTCGTAATCTACATGAATTAAACTATATAATTTCATGCCAAACTCAAAATAATTGGGATCAAAAAAATTTAATTTTTTTTATCATGGCTCGCTCTTCGCTTTGAGTTCAGGATTTTGCCTATTCTGAGATTTTTCTCTATAGAATCTGTAATTCTAGACCAATCGCTTTGAAATTGAGAACATTTATAGTATATAGTATGCCTAACCGATCGATGCTATCAGCAATTTTTTATCCCCATTATTTGTATGAGTTTTTGACTCCCCGCTTCCGGCTCCGCTTCCGGACTATATTTTTGAATATTTGATATCTTGGAAAATATCTTTCAGATCCAAATTTGTTTTCTAGATTCGTAATCTACATGAATTAAACTATATAATTTCATGCCAAACTCAAAATAATTGGGATCAAAAAAATTTAATTTTTTTTATCATGGCTCGCTCTTCGCTTTGAGTTCAGGATTTTGCCTATTCTGAGATTTTTCTCTATAGAATCTGTAATTCTAGACCAATCGCTTTGAAATTGAGAACATTTATAGTATATAGTATGCCTAACCGATCGATGCTATCAGCAATTTTTTATCCCCATTATTTGTATGAGTTTTTGACTCCCCGCTTCCGGCTCCGCTTCCGGACTATATTTTTAAATCTTTGATATCTTGGAAAATATCCTTCAGATCCAAATTTGTTTTCTAGATTCGTAATCTACATGAATTGAACTATATAATTTCATGCCAAACTCAAAATAATTGGGATCAAAAAAATTTATTTTTTTTTATCATGGCTCACTCTTCGCTTTGAGTTCAGGATTTTGCCTATTCTGAGATTTTTCTCTATAGAATCTGTAATTCTGAACCAATCGCTTTGAAATTGAGAACATTTATAGTATATAGTATGCCTAACCGATCGATGCTATCAGCAATTTTTTATCCCCATTATTTGTATGAGTTTTTGACTTCCCGCTTCCGGCTCCGCTTTCGGACTATATTTTTAAATCCTTGATATCTTGGAAAATATCTTTCAGATCCAAATTTGTTTTCTAGATTCGTAATCTACATGAATTAAACTATATAATTTCATGCCAAACTCAAAATAATTGGGATCAAAAAAATTTAATTTTTTCTATCATGGCTCGCTCTTCGCTTTGAGTTCAGGATTTTGCCTATTCTGAAATTTTTCTCTATAGAATCTGTAATTCTAGACCAATCGCTTTGAAATTGAGAACATTTATAGTATATAGTATGCCTAACCGATCGATGCTATCAGCAATTTTTTATCCCCATTATTTGTATGAGTTTTTGACTCCCCGCTTCCGGCTCCGCTTCCGGACTATATTTTTAAATCTTTGATATCTTGGAAAATATCCTTCAGATCCAAATTTGTTTTCTAGATTCGTAATCTACATGAATTGAACTATATAATTTCATGCCAAACTCAAAATAATTGGGATCAAAAAAATTTTTTTTTTTTTATCATGGCTCACTCTTCGCTTTGAGTTCAGGATTTTGCCTATTCTGAGATTTTTCTCTATAGAATCTGTAATTCTAAACCAATCGCTTTGAAATTGAGAACATTTATAGTATATAGTATGCCTAACCGATCGATGCTATCAGCAATTTTTTATCCCCATTATTTGTATGAGTTTTTGACTTCCCGCTCCCGGCTCCGCTTCCGGACTATATTTTTAAATTTTTTATATCTTGGAAAATATCCTTCAGATCCAAATTTTCTTTTCTAGATTCGTAATCTACATGAATTAAACTATATAATTTCATGCCAAACTCAAAATAATTGGGATCAAAAAAATTTAATTTTTTTTATCATGGCTCACTCTTCGCTTTGAGTTCAGGATTTTGCCTATTCTGAGATTTTTCTCTATAGAATCTGTAATTCTAGACCAATCGCTTTGAAACTGAGAACATTCATAGTATATAGTATGCCTAACCGATCGATGCTATCAGCAATTTTTTATCCCCATTATTTGTATGAGTTTTTGACTCCCCGCTTCCGGCTCCGCTTCCGGACTATATTTTTAAATCTTTGATATCTTGGAAAATATCCTTCAGATCCAAATTTGTTTTCTAGATTCGTAATCTACATGAATTAAACTATATAATTTCATGCCAAACTCAAAATAATTGGGATCAAAAAAATTTATTATTTTTTATCATGGCTCACTCTTCGCTTTGAGTTCAGGATTTTGCCTATTCTGAGATTTTTCTCTATAGAATCTGTAATTCTGAACCAATCGCTTTGAAATTGAGAACATTTATAGTATATAGTATGCCTAACCGATCGATGCTATCAGCAATTTTTTATCCCCATTATTTGTATGAGTTTTTGACTTCCCGCTTCCGGCTCCGCTTCCGGACTATATTTTTAAATCCTTGATATCTTGGAAAATATCCTTCAGATCCAAATTTTCTTTTCTAGATTCGTAATCTACATGAATTAAACTATATAATTTCATGCCAAACTCAAGATAATTGGGATCAAAAAAATTTAATTTTTTTTATCATGGCTCACTCTTCGCTTTGAGTTCAGGATTTTGCCTATTCTGAGATTTTTCTCTATAGAATCTGTAATTCTAGACCAATCGCTTTGAAATTGAGAACATTCATAGTATATAGTATGCCTAACCGATCGATGCTATCAGCAATTTTTTATCCCCATTATTTGTATGAGTTTTTGACTCCCCGCTTCTGGCTCCGCTTCCGGACTATATTTTTAAATCTTTGATATCTTGGAAAATATCCTTCAGATCCAAATTTGTTTTCTAGATTCGTAATCTACATGAATTGAACTATATAATTTCATGCCAAACTCAAAATATTTGGGATCAAAAAAATTTAATTTTTTTTATCATGGCTCACTCTTCGCTTTGAGTTCAGGATTTTGCCTATTCTGAGATTTTTCTCTATAGAATCTGTAATTCTAGACCAATCGCTTTGAAACTGAGAACATTCATAGTATATAGTATGCCTAACCGATCGATGCTATCAGCAATTTTTTATCCCCATTATTTGTATGAGTTTTTGACTTCCCGCTTCCGGCTCCGCTTCCGGACTATATTTTTAAATCCTTGATATCTTGGAAAATATCCTTCAGATCCAAATTTTCTTTTCTAGATTCGTAATCTACATGAATTAAACTATATAATTTCATGCCAAACTCAAGATAATTGGGATCAAAAAAATTTAATTTTTTTATCATGGCTCACTCTTCGCTTTGAGTTCAGGATTTTGCCTATTCTGAGATTTTTCTCTATAGAATCTGTAATTCTAGACCAATCGCTTTGAAATTGAGAACATTTATAGTATATAGTATGCCTAACCGATCGATGCTATCAGCAATTTTTTATCCCCATTATTTGTATGAGTTTTTGACTCCCCGCTTCCGGCTCCGCTTCCGGACTATATTTTTAAATCTTTGATATCTTGGAAAATATCCTTCAGATCCAAATTTGTTTTCTAGATTCGTAATCTACATGAATTGAACTATATAATTTCATGCCAAACTCAAAATAATTGGGATCAAAAAAATTTATTTTTTTTTATCATGGCTCACTCTTCGCTTTGAGTTCAGGATTTTGCCTATTCTGAGATTTTTCTCTATAGAATCTGTAATTCTAAACCAATCGCTTTGAAATTGAGAACATTCATAGTATATAGTATGCCTAACCGATCGATGCTATCAGCAATTTTTTATCCCCATTATTTGTATGAGTTTTTGACTTCCCGCTCCCGGCTCCGCTTCCGGACTATATTTTTAAATTTTTGATATCTTGGAAAATATCCTTCAGATCCAAATTTTCTTTTCAAGATTCGTAATCTACATGAATTAAACTATATAATTTCATGCCAAACTCAAAATAATTGGGATCAAAAAAATTTAATTTTTTTTATCATGGCTCACTCTTCGCTTTGAGTTCAGGATTTTGCCTATTCTGAGATTTTTCTCTATAGAATCTGTAATTCTAGACCAATCGCTTTGAAATTGAGAACATTTATAGTATATAGTATGCCTAACCGATCGATGCTATCAGCAATTTTTTATCCCCATTATTTGTATGAGTTTTTGACTCCCCGCTTCCGGCTCCGCTTCCGGACTATATTTTTAAATCTTTGATATCTTGGAAAATATCCTTCAGATCCAAATTTGTTTTCTAGATTCGTAATCTACATGAATTGAACTATATAATTTCATGCCAAACTCAAAATAATTGGGATCAAAAAAATTTTTTTTTTTTTATCATGGCTCACTCTTCGCTTTGAGTTCAGGATTTTGCCTATTCTGAGATTTTTCTCTATAGAATCTGTAATTCTAAACCAATCGCTTTGAAATTGAGAACATTCATAGTATATAGTATGCCTAACCGATCGATGCTATCAGCAATTTTTTATCCCCATTATTTGTATGAGTTTTTGACTTCCCGCTCCCGGCTCCGCTTCCGGACTATATTTTTAAATTTTTGATATCTTGGAAAATATCCTTCAGATCCAAATTTTCTTTTCAAGATTCGTAATCTACATGAATTAAACTATATAATTTCATGCCAAACTCAAAATAATTGGGATCAAAAAAATTTATTTTTTTTTATCATGGCTCACTCTTCGCTTTGAGTTCAGGATTTTGCCTATTCTGAGATTTTTCTCTATAGAATCTGTAATTCTGAACCAATCGCTTTGAAATTGAGAACATTTATAGTATATAGTATGCCTAACCGATCGATGCTATCAGCAATTTTTTATCCCCATTATTTGTATGAGTTTTTGACTTCCCGCTTCCGGCTCCGCTTCCGGACTATATTTTTAAATCCTTGATATCTTGGAAAATATCCTTCAGATCCAAATTTTCTTTTCTAGATTCGTAATCTACATGAATTAAACTATATAATTTCATGCCAAACTCAAGATAATTGGGATCAAAAAAATTTAATTTTTTTTATCATGGCTCACTCTTCGCTTTGAGTTCAGGATTTTGCCTATTCTGAGATTTTTCTCTATAGAATCTGTAATTCTAGACCAATCGCTTTGAAATTGAGAACATTCATAGTATATAGTATGCCTAACCGATCGATGCTATCAGCAATTTTTTATCCCCATTATTTGTATGAGTTTTTGACTCCCCGCTTCCGGCTCCGCTTCCGGACTATATTTTTAAATCTTTGATATCTTGGAAAATATCCTTCAGATCCAAATTTGTTTTCTAGATTCGTAATCTACATGAATTAAACTATATAATTTCATGCCAAACTCAAAATAATTGGGATCAAAAAAATTTAATTTTTTTTATCATGGCTCACTCTTCGCTTTGAGTCCAGGATTTTGCCTATTCTGAGATTTTTCTCTATAGAATCTGTAATTCTGAACCAATCGCTTTGAAATTGAGAACATTTATAGTATATAGTATGCCTAACCGATCGATGCTATCAGCAATTTTTTATCCCCATTATTTGTATGAGTTTTCGACTTCCCGCTTCCGGCTCCGCTTCCGGACTATATTTTTAAATCTTTGATATCTTGGAAAATATCCTTCAGATCCAAATTTTCTTTTCTAGATTCGTAATCTACATGAATTGAACTATATAATTTCATGCCAAACTCAGAATAATTGGGATCAAAAAAATTTATTATTTTTTATCATGGCTCACTCTTCGCTTTGAGTTCAGGATTTTGCCTATTCTGAGATTTTTCTCTATAGAATCTGTAATTCTGAACCAATCGCTTTGAAATTGAGAACATTTATAGTATATAGTATGCCTAACCGATCGATGCTATCAGCAATTTTTTATCTCCATTATTTGTATGAGTTTTTGACTCCCCGCTCCCGGCTCCGCTTCCGGACTATATTTTTAAATTTTTGATATCTTGGAAAATATCCTTCAGATCCAAATTTGTTTTCTAGATTCGTAATCTACATGAATTAAACTATATAATTTCATGCCAAACTCAGAATAATTGGGATCAAAAAAATTTAATTTTTTTTTATCATGGCTCACTCTTCGCTTTGAGTTCAGGATTTTGCCTATTCTGAGATTTTTCTCTATAGAATCTGTAATTCTAGACCAATCGCTTTGAAATTGAGAACATTTATAGTATATAGTATGCCTAACCGATCGATGCTATCAGCAATTTTTTATCCCCATTATTTGTATGAGTTTTTGACTCCCCGCTTCCGGCTCCGCTTCCGGACTATATTTTTAAATCTTTGATATCTTGGAAAATATCCTTCAGATCCAAATTTTCTTTTCTAGATTCGTAATCTACATGAATTAAACTATATAATTCCATGCCAAACTCAAAATAATTGGGATCAAAAAAAATTTTTTTTTTTTATCATGGCTCACTCTTCGCTTTGAGTTCAGGATTTTGCCTATTCTGAGATTTTTCTCTATAGAATCTGTAATTCTAGACCAATCGCTTTGAAATTGAGAACATTTATAGTATATAGTATGCCTAACCGATCGATGCTATCAGCAATTTTTCATCCCCATTATTTGTATGAGTTTTTGACTTCCCGCTTCCGGCTCCGCTTCCGGACTATATTTTTAAATCTTTGATATCTTGGAAAATATCCTTCAGATCCAAATTTGTTTTCTAGATTCGTAATCTACATGAATTAAACTATATAATTTCATGCCAAACTCAAAATAATTGGGATCAAAAAAATTTAATTTTTTTTATCATGGCTCACTCTTCGCTTTGAGTTCAGGATTTTGCCTATTCTGAGATTTTTCTCTATAGAATCTGTAATTCTAGACCAATCGCTTTGAAATTGAGAACATTTATAGTATATAGTATGCCTAACCGATTTGATGCTATCAGCAATTTTTTATCCCCATTATTTGTATGAGTTTTTGACTCCCCGCTTCCGGCTCCGCTTCCGGACTATATTTTTAAATCTTTGATATCTTGGAAAATATCCTTCAGATCCAAATTTGTTTTCTAGATTCGTAATCTACATGAATTAAACTATATAATTTCATGCCAAACTCAAAATAATTGGGATCAAAAAAATTTAATTTTTTTTATCATGGCTCACTCTTCGCTTTGAGTTCAGGATTTTGCCTATTCTGAGATTTTTCTCTATAGAATCTGTAATTCTAGACCAATCGCTTTGAAATTGAGAACATTTATAGTATATAGTATGCCTAACCGATCGATGCTATCAGCAATTTTTTATCCCCATTATTTGTATGAGTTTTTGACTCCCCGCTTCCGGCTCCGCTTCCGGACTATATTTTTAAATCTTTGATATCTTGGAAAATATCCTTCAGATCCAAATTTGTTTTCTAGATTCGTAATCTACATGAATTAAACTATATAATTTCATGCCAAACTCAAAATAATTGGGATCAAAAAAATTTTTTTTTTTTTATCATGGCTCACTCTTCGCTTTGAGTTCAGGATTTTGCCTATTCTGAGATTTTTCTCTATAGAATCTGTAATTCTAGACCAATCGCTTTGAAATTGAGAACATTTATAGTATATAGTATGCCTAACCGATCGATGCTATCAGCAATTTTTTATCCCCATTATTTGTATGAGTTTTTGACTCCCCGCTTCCGGCTCCGCTTCCGGACTATATTTTTAAATCTTTGATATCTTGGAAAATATCCTTCAGATCCAAATTTGTTTTCTAGATTCGTAATCTATATGAATTAAACTATATAATTTCATGCCAAACTCAAAATAATTGGGATCAAAAAAATTTAATTTTTTTTATCATGGCTCACTCTTCGCTTTGAGTTCAGGATTTTGCCTATTCTAAGATTTTTCTCTATAGAATCTGTAATTCTAGACCAATCGCTTTGAAATTGAGAACATTTATAGTATATAGTATGCCTAACCGATCGATGCTATCAGCAATTTTTTATCCCCATTATTTGTATGAGTTTTTGACTCCCCGCTTCCGGCTCCGCTTCCGGACTATATTTTTAAATCTTTGATATCTTGGAAAATATCCTTCAGATCCAAATTTGTTTTCTAGATTCGTAATCTACATGAATTAAACTATATAATTTCATGCCAAACTCAAAATAATTGGGATCAAAAAAATTTATTTTTTTTTATCATGGCTCACTCTTCGCTTTGAGTTCAGGATTTTGCCTATTCTGAGATTTTTCTCTATAGAATCTGTAATTCTAGACCAATCGCTTTGAAATTGAGAATATTTATAGTATATAGTATGCCTAACCGATCGATGCTATCAGCAATTTTTTATCCCCATTATTTGTATGAGTTTTTGACTCCCCGCTTCCGGCTCCGCTTCCGGACTATATTTTTAAATCTTTGATATCTTGGAAAATATCCTTCAGATCCAAATTTGTTTTCTAGATTCGTAATCTACATGAATTAAACTATATAATTTCATGCCAAACTCAAAATAATTGGGATCAAAAAAATTTATTTTTTTTTATCATGGCTCACTCTTCGCTTTGAGTTCAGGATTTTGCCTATTCTGAGATTTTTCTCTATAGAATCTGTAATTCTAGACCAATCGCTTTGAAATTGAGAACATTTATAGTATATAGTATGCCTAACCGATCGATGCTTTCAGCAATTTTTTATCCTCATTATTTGTATGAGTTTTTGACTCCCCGCTTCCGGCTCCGCTTCCGGACTATATTTTTAAATCTTTGATATCTTGGAAAATATCCTTCAGATCCAAATTTGTTTTCTAGATTCGTAATCTACATGAATTAAACTATATAATTTCATGCCAAACTCAAAATAATTGGAATCAAAAAAATTTAATTTTTTTTATCATGGCTCACTCTTCGCTTTGAGTTCAGGATTTTGCCTATTCTGAGATTTTTCTCTTTAGAATCTGTAATTCTAGACCAATCGCTTTGAAATTGAGAACATTTATAGTATATAGTATGCCTAACCGATCGATGCTATCAGCAATTTTTTATCCCCATTATTTGTATGAGTTTTTGACTCCCCGCTTCCGGCTCCGCTTCCGGACTATATTTTTAAATCTTTGATATCTTGGAGAATATCCTTCAGATCCAAATTTTTTTTCTAGATTCGTAATCTACATGAATTAAACTATATAATTTCATGCCAAACTTAAAACAATTGGGATCAAAAAAATTTAATTTTTTTTATTATGGCTCACTCTTCGCTTTGAGTTCAGGATTTTGCCTATTCTGAGATTTTTCTCTATAGAATCTGTAATTCTAGACCAATCGCTTTGAAATTGAGAACATTTATAGTATATAGTATGCCTAACCGATCGATGCTATCAGCAATTTTTTATCCCCATCATTTGTATGAGTTTTTGACTCCCCGCTTCCGGACTATATTTTTAAATCTTTGATATCTTGGAAAATATCCTTCAGATCCAAATTTGTTTTCTAGATTCGTAATCTATATGAATTAAACTATATAATTTCATGCCAAACTCAAAATAATTGGGATCAAAAAAATTTATTTTTTTTTATCATGGCTCACTCTTCGCTTTGAGTTCAGGATTTTGCCTATTCTGAGATTTTTCTCTATAGAATCTGTAATTCTAGACCAATCGCTTTGAAATTGAGAACATTTATAGTATATAGTATGCCTAACCGATCGATGCTATCAGCAATTTTTTATCCCCATTATTTGTATGAGTTTTTGACTCCCCGCTTCCGGCTCCGCTTCCGGACTATATTTTTAAATCTTTGATATCTTGGAGAATATCCTTCAGATCCAAATTTTTTTTCTAGATTCGTAATCTACATGAATTAAACTATATAATTTCATGCCAAACTTAAAACAATTGGGATCAAAAAAATTTAATTTTTTTTATTATGGCTCACTCTTCGCTTTGAGTTCAGGATTTTGCCTATTCTGAGATTTTTCTCTATAGAATCTGTAATTCTAGACCAATCGCTTTGAAATTGAGAACATTTATAGTATATAGTATGCCTAACCGATCGATGCTATCAGCAATTTTTTATCCCCATTATTTGTATGAGTTTTTGACTCCCCGCTTCCGGCTCCGCTTCCGGACTATATTTTTAAATCTTTGATATCTTGGAAAATATCCTTCAGATCCAAATTTGTTTTCTAGATTCGTAATCTACATGAATTGAACTATATAATTTCATGCCAAACTCAAAATAATTGGGATCAAAAAAATTTTTTTTTTTTTATCATGGCTCACTCTTCGCTTTGAGTTCAGGATTTTGCCTATTCTGAGATTTTTCTCTATAGAATCTGTAATTCTAGACCAATCGCTTTGAAATTGAGAACATTTATAGTATATAGTATGCCTAACCGATCGATGCTATCAGCAATTTTTTATCTCCATTATTTGTATGAGTTTTTGACTCCCCGCTTCCGGCTCCGCTTCCGGACTATATTTTTAAATCTTTGATATCTTGGAAAATATCCTTCAGATCCAAATTTGTTTTCTAGATTCGTAATCTACATGAATTGAACTATTTAATTTCATGCCAAACTCAAAATAATTGGGATCAAAAAATTTTTTTTTTTTTTATCATGGCTCACTCTTCGCTTTGAGTTCAGGATTTTGCCTATTCTGAGATTTTTCTTTATAGAATCTGTAATTCTAAACCAATCGCTTTGAAATTGAGAACATTTATAGTATATAGTATGCCTAACCGATCGATGCTATCAGCAATTTTTTATCCCCATTATTTGTATGAGTTTTTGACTCCCCGCTTCCGGCTCCGCCTCCTGGACTATATTTTTAAATATTTGATATCTTGGAAAATATCTTTCAGATCCAAATTTGTTTTCTAGATTCGTAATCTACATGAATTAAACTATATAATTTCATGCCAAACTCAAAATAATTGGGATCAAAAAAATTAAATTTTTTTTATCATGGCTCACTCTTCGCTTTGAGTTCAGGATTTTGCCTATTCTGAGATTTTTCTCTATAGAATCTGTAATTCTAGACCAATCGCTTTGAAATTGAGAACATTTATAGTATATAGTATGCCTAACCGATCGATGCTATCAGCAATTTTTTATCCCCATTATTTGTATGAGTTTTTGACTCCCCGCTTCCGGCTCCGCTTCCGGACTATATTTTTAAATCTTTGATATCTTGGAAAATATCCTTCAGATCCAAATTTGTTTTCTAGATTCGTAATCTACATGAATTGAACTATATAATTTCATGCCAAACTCAAAATAATTGGGATCAAAAAAATTTAATTTTTTTTATCATGGCTCACTCTTTGCTTTGAGTTCAGGATTTTGCCTATTCTGAGATTTTTCTCTATAGAATCTGTAATTCTAGACCAATCGCTTTGAAATTGAGAACATTTATAGTATATAGTATGCCTAACCGATTGATGCTATCAGCAATTTTTTATCCCCATTATTTTTATGAGTTTTTGACTCCCCGCTTCCGGCTCCGCTTCCGGACTATATTTTTAAATCTTTGATATCTTGGAAAATATCCTTCAGATCCAAATTTGTTTCCTAGATTCGTAATCTACATGAATTAAACTATATAATTTCATGCCAAACTCAAAATAATTGGGATCAAAAAAATTTATTTTTTTTTATCATGGCTCACTCTTCGCTTTGAGTTCAGGATTTTGCCTATTGTGAGATTTTTCTCTATAGAATCTGTAATTCTAGACCAATCGCTTTGAAATTAAGAACATTTATAGTATATAGTATGCCTAACCGATCGATGCTATCAGCAATTTTTTATCCCCATTATTTGTATGAGTTTTTGACTCCCCGCTTCCGGCTCCGCTTCCGGACTATATTTTTAAATCTTTGATATCTTGGAAAATATCCTTCAGATCCAAATTTGTTTTCTAGATTCGTAATCTACATGAATTAAACTATATAATTTCATGCCAAACTCAAAATAATTAGGATCAAAAAAATTTAATTTTTTTTATCATGGCTCACTCTTCGCTTTGAGTTCAGGATTTTGCCTATTCTGAGATTTTTCTCTATAGAATCTGTAATTCTAGACCAATCGCTTTGAAATTGAGAACATTTATAGTATATAGTATGCCTAACCGATCGATGCTATCAGCAATTTTTTATCCCCATTATTTGTATGAGTTTTTGACTCCCCGCTTCCGGCTCCGCTTCCGGACTATATTTTTAAATCTTTGATATCTTGGAAAATATCCTTCAGATCCAAATTTGTTTTCTAGATTCGTAATCTACATGAATTAAACTATATAATTTCATGCCAAACTCAAAATAATTGGGATCAAAAAAATTTATTTTTTTTTATCATGGCTCACTCTTCGCTTTGAGTTCAGGATTTTGCCTATTCTGAGATTTTTCTCTATAGAATCTGTAATTCTAGACCAATCGCTTTGAAATTGAGAACATTTATAGTATATAGTATGCCTAACCGATCGATGCTATCAGCAATTTTCTATCCCCATTATTTGTATGAGTTTTTGACTCCCCGCTTCCGGCTCCGCTTCCGGACTATATTTTTAAATCTTTGATATCTTGGAAAATATCCTTCAGATCCAAATTTGTTTTCTAGATTCGTAATCTACATGAATTAAACTATATAATTTCATGCCAAACTCAAAATAATTGGGATCAAAAAAATTTATTTTTTTTTATCATGGCTCACTCTTCGCTTTGAGTTCAGGATTTTGCCTATTCTGAGATTTTTCTCTATAGAATCTGTAATTCTAGACCAATCGCTTTGAAATTGAGAACATTTATAGTATATAGTATGCCTAACCGATCGATGCTATCAGCAATTTTTTATCCCCATTATTTGTATGAGTTTTTGACTCCCCGCTTCCGGCTCCGCTTCCGGACTATATTTTTAAATCTTTGATATCTTGGAAAATATCCTTCAGATCCAAATTTGTTTTCTAGATTCGTAATCTACATGAATTAAACTATATAATTTCATGCCAAACTCAAAATAATTGGGATCAAAAAAATTTAATTTTTTTTATCATGGCTCACTCTTCGCTTTGAGTTCAGGATTTTGCCTATTCTGAGATTTTTCTCTATAGAATCTGTAATTCTAGACCAATCGCTTTGAAATTGAGAACATTTATAGTATATAGTATGCCTAACCGATTTGATGCTATCAGCAATTTTTTATCCCCATTATTTGTATGAGTTTTTGACTCCCCGCTTCCGGCTCCGCTTCCGGACTATATTTTTAAATCTTTGATATCTTGGAAAATATCCTTCAGATCCAAATTTGTTTTCTAGATTCGTAATCTACATGAATTAAACTATATAATTTCATGCCAAACTCAAAATAATTGGGATCAAAAAAATTTAATTTTTTTTATCATGGCTCACTCTTCGCTTTGAGTTCAGGATTTTGCCTATTCTGAGATTTTTCTCTATAGAATCTGTAATTCTAGACCAATCGCTTTGAAATTGAGAACATTTATAGTATATAGTTTGCCTAACCGATCGATGCTATCAGCAATTTTTTATCCCCATTATTTGTATGAGTTTTTGACTCCCCGCTTCCGGCTCCGCTTCCGGACTATATTTTTAAATCTTTGATATCTTGGAAAATATCCTTCAGATCCAAATTTGTTTTCTAGATTCGTAATCTACATGAATTAAACTATATAATTTCATGCCAAACTCAAAATAATTGGGATCAAAAAAATTTAATTTTTTTTATCATGGCTCACTCTTCGCTTTGAGTTCAGGATTTTGCCTATTCTGAGATTTTTCTCTATAGAATCTGTAATTCTAGACCAATCGCTTTGAAATTGAGAACATTTATAGTATATAGTATGCCTAACCGATCGATGCTATCAGCAATTTTTTATCCCCATTATTTGTATGAGTTTTTGACTCCCCGCTTCCGGCTCCGCTTCCGGACTATATTTTTAAATCTTTGATATCTTGGAAAATATCCTTCAGATCCAAATTTGTTTTCTAGATTCGTAATCTACATGAATTAAACTATATAATTTCATGCCAAACTCAAAATAATTGGGATCAAAAAAATTTAATTTTTTTTATCATGGCTCACTCTTCGCTTTGAGTTCAGGATTTTGCCTATTCTGAGATTTTTCTCTATAGAATCTGTAATTCTAGACCAATCGCTTTGAAATTGAGAACATTTATAGTATATAGTATGCCTAACCGATTTGATGCTATCAGCAATTTTTTATCCCCATTATTTGTATGAGTTTTTGACTCCCCGCTTCCGGCTCCGCTTCCGGACTATATTTTTAAATCTTTGATATCTTGGAAAATATCCTTCAGATCCAAATTTGTTTTCTAGATTCGTAATCTACATGAATTAAACTATATAATTTCATGCCAAACTCAAAATAATTGGGATCAAAAAAATTTAATTTTTTTTATCATGGCTCACTCTTCGCTTTGAGTTCAGGATTTTGCCTATTCTGAGATTTTTCTCTATAGAATCTGTAATTCTAGACCAATCGCTTTGAAATTGAGAACATTTATAGTATATAGTTTGCCTAACCGATCGATGCTATCAGCAATTTTTTATCCCCATTATTTGTATGAGTTTTTGACTCCCCGCTTCCGGCTCCGCTTCCGGACTATATTTTTAAATCTTTGATATCTTGGAAAATATCCTTCAGATCCAAATTTGTTTTCTAGATTCGTAATCTACATGAATTAAACTATATAATTTCATGCCAAACTCAAAATAATTGGGATCAAAAAAATTTAATTTTTTTTATCATGGCTCACTCTTCGCTTTGAGTTCAGGATTTTGCCTATTCTGAGATTTTTCTCTATAGAATCTGTAATTCTAGACCAATCGCTTTGAAATTGAGAACATTTATAGTATATAGTTTGCCTAACCGATCGATGCTATCAGCAATTTTTTATCCCCATTATTTGTATGAGTTTTTGACTCCCCGCTTCCGGCTCCGCTTCCGGACTATATTTTTAAATCTTTGATATCTTGGAAAATATCCTTCAGATCCAAATTTGTTTTCTAGATTCGTAATCTACATGAATTAAACTATATAATTTCATGCCAAACTCAAAATAATTGGGATCAAAAAAATTTAATTTTTTTTATCATGGCTCACTCTTCGCTTTGAGTTCAGGATTTTGCCTATTCTGAGATTTTTCTCTATAGAATCTGTAATTCTAGACCAATCGCTTTGAAATTGAGAACATTTATAGTATATAGTATGCCTAACCGATCGATGCTATCAGCAATTTTTTATCCCCATTATTTGTATGAGTTTTTGACTCCCCGCTTCCGGCTCCGCTTCCGGACTATATTATTAAATCTTTGATATCTTGGAAAATATCCTTCAGATCCAAATTTGTTTTCTAGATTCGTAATCTACATGAATTAAACTATATAATTTCATGCCAAACTCAAAATAATTGGGATCAAAAAAATTTATTTTTTTTTATCATGGCTCACTCTTCGCTTTGAGTTCAGGATTTTGCCTATTCTGAGATTTTTCTCTATAGAATCTGTAATTCTAGACCAATCGCTCTGAAATTGAGAACATTTATAGTATATAGTATGCCTAACCGATCGATGCTATCAGCAATTTTTTATCCCCATTATTTGTATGAGTTTTTGACTCCCCGCTTCCGGCTCCGCTTCCGGACTATATTATTAAATCTTTGATATCTTGGAAAATATCCTTCAGATCCAAATTTGTTTTCTAGATTCGTAATCTACATGAATTAAACTATATAATTTCATGCCAAACTCAAAATAATTGGGATCAAAAAAATTTAATTTTTTTTATCATGGCTCACTCTTCGCTTTGAGTTCAGGATTTTGCCTATTCTGAGATTTTTTTCTATAGAATCTGTAATTCTAGACCAATCGCTCTGAAATTGAGAACATTTATAGTATATAGTATGCCTAACCGATCGATGCTATCAGCAATTTTTTATCCCCATTATTTGTATGAGTTTTTGACTCCCCGCTTCCGGCTCCGCTTCCGGACTATATTATTAAATCTTTGATATCTTGGAAAATATCCTTCAGATCCAAATTTGTTTTCTAGATTCGTAATCTACATGAATTAAACTATATAATTTCATGCCAAACTCAAAATAATTGGGATCAAAAAAATTTATTTTTTTTTATCATGGCTCACTCTTCGCTTTGAGTTTAGGATTTTGCCTATTCTGAGATTTTTCTCTATAGAATCTGTAATTCTAGACCAATCGCTTTGAAATTGAGAACATTTATAGTATATAGTATGCCTAACCGATCGATGCTATCAGCAATTTTTTATCCCCATTATTTGTATGAGTTTTTGACTCCCCGCTTCCGGCTCCGCTTCCGGACTATATTTTTAAATCTTTGATATCTTGGAAAATATCCTTCAGATCCAAATTTGTTTTCTAGATTCGTAATCTACATGAATTAAACTATATAATTTCATGCCAAACTCAAAATAATTGGGATCAAAAAAATTTAATTTTCTTTATCATGGCTCACTCTTCGCTTTGAGTTCAGGATTTTGCCTATTCTGAGATTTTTCTCTATAGAATCTGTAATTCTAGACCAATCGCTTTGAAATTGAGAACATTTATAGTATATAGTTTGCCTAACCGATCGATGCTATCAGCAATTTTCTATCCCCATTATTTGTATGAGTTTTTGACTCCCCGCTTCCGGCTCCGCTTCCGGACTATATTTTTAAATCTTTGATATCTTGGAAAATATCCTTCAGATCCAAATTTGTTTTCTAGATTCGTAATCTACATGAATTAAACTATATAATTTCATGCCAAACTCAAAATAATTGGGATCAAAAAAATTTATTTTTTTTTATCATGGCTCACTCTTCGCTTTGAGTTCAGGATTTTGCCTATTCTGAGATTTTTCTCTATAGAATCTGTAATTCTAGACCAATCGCTTTGAAATTGAGAACATTCATAGTATATAGTATGCCTAACCGATCGATGCTATCAGCAATTTTTTATCCCCATTATTTGTATGAGTTTTTGACTCCCCGCTTCCGGCTCCGCTTCCGGACTATATTATTAAATCTTTGATATCTTGGAAAATATCCTTCAGATCCAAATTTGTTTTCTAGATTCGTAATCTACATGAATTAAACTATATAATTTCATGCCAAACTCAAAATAATTGGGATCAAAAAAATTTATTTTTTTTTATCATGGCTCACTCTTCGCTTTGAGTTCAGGATTTTGCCTATTCTGAGATTTTTCTCTATAGAATCTGTAATTCTAGACCAATCGCTCTGAAATTGAGAACATTTATAGTATATAGTATGCCTAACCGATCGATGCTATCAGCAATTTTTTATCCCCATTATTTGTATGAGTTTTTGACTCCCCGCTTCCGGCTCCGCTTCCGGACTATATTATTAAATCTTTGATATCTTGGAAAATATCCTTCAGATCCAAATTTGTTTTCTAGATTCGTAATCTACATGAATTAAACTATATAATTTCATGCCAAACTCAAAATAATTGGGATCAAAAAAATTTAATTTTTTTTATCATGGCTCACTCTTCGCTTTGAGTTCAGGATTTTGCCTATTCTGAGATTTTTTTCTATAGAATCTGTAATTCTAGACCAATCGCTCTGAAATTGAGAACATTTATAGTATATAGTATGCCTAACCGATCGATGCTATCAGCAATTTTTTATCCCCATTATTTGTATGAGTTTTTGACTCCCCGCTTCCGGCTCCGCTTCCGGACTATATTATTAAATCTTTGATATCTTGGAAAATATCCTTCAGATCCAAATTTGTTTTCTAGATTCGTAATCTACATGAATTAAACTATATAATTTCATGCCAAACTCAAAATAATTGGGATCAAAAAAATTTATTTTTTTTTATCATGGCTCACTCTTCGCTTTGAGTTTAGGATTTTGCCTATTCTGAGATTTTTCTCTATAGAATCTGTAATTCTAGACCAATCGCTTTGAAATTGAGAACATTTATAGTATATAGTATGCCTAACCGATCGATGCTATCAGCAATTTTTTATCCCCATTATTTGTATGAGTTTTTGACTCCCCGCTTCCGGCTCCGCTTCCGGACTATATTTTTAAATCTTTGATATCTTGGAAAATATCCTTCAGATCCAAATTTGTTTTCTAGATTCGTAATCTACATGAATTAAACTATATAATTTCATGCCAAACTCAAAATAATTGGGATCAAAAAAATTTAATTTTCTTTATCATGGCTCACTCTTCGCTTTGAGTTCAGGATTTTGCCTATTCTGAGATTTTTCTCTATAGAATCTGTAATTCTAGACCAATCGCTTTGAAATTGAGAACATTTATAGTATATAGTTTGCCTAACCGATCGATGCTATCAGCAATTTTCTATCCCCATTATTTGTATGAGTTTTTGACTCCCCGCTTCCGGCTCCGCTTCCGGACTATATTTTTAAATCTTTGATATCTTGGAAAATATCCTTCAGATCCAAATTTGTTTTCTAGATTCGTAATCTACATGAATTAAACTATATAATTTCATGTCAAACTCAAAATAATTGGGATCAAAAAAATTTATTTTTTTTTATCATGGCTCACTCTTCGCTTTGAGTTCAGGATTTTGCCTATTCTGAGATTTTTCTCTATAGAATCTGTAATTCTAGACCAATCGCTTTGAAATTGAGAACATTTATAGTATATAGTATGCCTAACCGATCGATGCTATCAGCAATTTTTTATCTCCATTATTTGTATGAGTTTTTGACTCCCCGCTTCCGGCTCCGCTTCCGGACTATATTATTAAATCTTTGATATCTTGGAAAATATCCTTCAGATCCAAATTTGTTTTCTAGATTCGTAATCTACATGAATTAAACTATATAATTTCATGCCAAACTCAAAATAATTGGGATCAAAAAAATTTATTTTTTTTTATCATGGCTCACTCTTCGCTTTGAGTTCAGGATTTTGCCTATTCTGAGATTTTTCTCTATAGAATCTGTAATTCTAGACCAATCGCTTTGAAATTGAGAACATTTATAGTATATAGTATGCCTAACCGATCGATGCTATCAGCAATTTTTTATCCCCATTATTTGTATGAGTTTTTGACTCCCCGCTTCCGGCTCCGCTTCCGGACTATATTATTAAATCTTTGATATCTTGGAAAATATCCTTCAGATCCAAATTTGTTTTCTAGATTCGTAATCTACATGAATTAAACTATATAATTTCATGCCAAACTCAAAATAATTGGGATCAAAAAAATTTAATTTTTTTTATCATGGCTCACTCTTCGCTTTGAGTTCAGGATTTTGCCTATTCTGAGATTTTTCTCTATAGAATCTGTAATTCTAGACCAATCGCTCTGAAATTGAGAACATTTATAGTATATAGTATGCCTAACCGATCGATGCTATCAGCAATTTTTTATCCCCATTATTTGTATGAGTTTTTGACTCCCCGCTTCCGGCTCCGCTTCCGGACTATATTTTTAAATCTTTGATATCTTGGAAAATATCCTTCAGATCCAAATTTGTTTTCTAGATTCGTAATCTACATGAATTAAACTATATAATTTCATGCCAAACTCAAAATAATTGGGATCAAAAAAATTTTTTTTTTTTTATCATGGCTCACTCTTCGCTTTGAGTTCAGGATTTTGCCTATTCTGAGATTTTTCTCTATAGAATCTGTAATTCTAGACCAATCGCTTTGAAATTGAGAACATTTATAGTATATAGTATGCCTAACCGATCGATGCTATCAGCAATTTTTTATCCCCATTATTTGTATGAGTTTTTGACTCCCCGCTTCCGGCTCCGCTTCCGGACTATATTATTAAATCTTTGATATCTTGGAAAATATCCTTCAGATCCAAATTTGTTTTCTAGATTCGTAATCTACAAGAATTAAACTATATAATTTCATGCCAAACTCAAAATAATTGGGATCAAAAGAATTTAATTTTTTTTATCATGGCTCACTCTTCGCTTTGAGTTCAGGATTTTGCCTATTCTGAGATTTTTCTCTATAGAATCTGTAATTCTAGACCAATCGCTTTGAAATTGAGAACATTTATAGTATATAGTATGCCTAACCGATCGATGCTATCAGCAATTTTTTATCCCCATTATTTGTATGAGTTTTTGACTCCCCGCTTCCGGCTCCGCTTCCGGACTATATTATTAAATCTTTGATATCTTGGAAAATATCCTTCAGATCCAAATTTGTTTTCTAGATTCGTAATCTACATGAATTAAACTATATAATTTCATGCCAAACTCAAAATAATTGGGATCAAAAAAATTTATTTTTTTTTATCATGGCTCACTCTTCGCTTTGAGTTCAGGATTTTGCCTATTCTGAGATTTTTCTCTATAGAATCTGTAATTCTAGACCAATCGCTCTGAAATTGAGAACATTTATAGTATATAGTATGCCTAACCGATCGATGCTATCAGCAATTTTTTATCCCCATTATTTGTATGAGTTTTTGACTCCCCGCTTCCGGCTCCGCTTCCGGACTATATTTTTAAATCTTTGATATCTTGGAAAATATCCTTCAGATCCAAATTTGTTTTCTAGATTCGTAATCTACATGAATTAAACTATATAATTTCATGCCAAACTCAAAATAATTGGGATCAAAAAAATTTATTTTTTTTTATCATGGCTCACTCTTCGCTTTGAGTTCAGGATTTTGCCTATTCTGAGATTTTTCTCTATAGAATCTGTAATTCTAGACCAATCGCTTTGAAATTGAGAACATTTATAGTATATAGTATGCCTAACCGATCGATGCTATCAGCAATTTTTTATCCCCATTATTTGTATGAGTTTTTGACTCCCCGCTTCCGGCTCCGCTTCCGGACTATATTATTAAATCTTTGATATCTTGGAAAATATCCTTCAGATCCAAATTTGTTTTCTAGATTCGTAATCTACATGAATTAAACTATATAATTTCATGCCAAACTCAAAATAATTGGGATCAAAAAAATTTAATTTTTTTTATCATGGCTCACTCTTCGCTTTGAGTTCAGGATTTTGCCTATTCTGAGATTTTTCTCTATAGAATCTGTAATTCTAGACCAATCGCTCTGAAATTGAGAACATTTATAGTATATAGTATGCCTAACCGATCGATGCTATCAGCAATTTTTTATCCCCATTATTTGTATGAGTTTTTGACTCCCCGCTTCCGGCTCCGCTTCCGGACTATATTTTTAAATCTTTGATATCTTGGAAAATATCCTTCAGATCCAAATTTGTTTTCTAGATTCGTAATCTACATGAATTAAACTATATAATTTCATGCCAAACTCAAAATAATTGGGATCAAAAAAATTTTTTTTTTTTTATCATGGCTCACTCTTCGCTTTGAGTTCAGGATTTTGCCTATTCTGAGATTTTTCTCTATAGAATCTGTAATTCTAGACCAATCGCTTTGAAATTGAGAACATTTATAGTATATAGTATGCCTAACCGATCGATGCTATCAGCAATTTTTTATCCCCATTATTTGTATGAGTTTTTGACTCCCCGCTTCCGGCTCCGCTTCCGGACTATATTTTTAAATCTTTGATATCTTGGAAAATATCCTTCAGATCCAAATTTGTTTTCTAGATTCGTAATCTACAAGAATTAAACTATATAATTTCATGCCAAACTCAAAATAATTGGGATCAAAAGAATTTAATTTTTTTTATCATGGCTCACTCTTCGCTTTGAGTTCAGGATTTTGCCTATTCTGAGATTTTTCTCTATAGAATCTGTAATTCTAGACCAATCGCTTTGAAATTGAGAACATTTATAGTATATAGTATGCCTAACCGATCGATGCTATCAGCAATTTTTTATCCCCATTATTTGTATGAGTTTTTGACTCCCCGCTTCCGGCTCCGCTTCCGGACTATATTATTAAATCTTTGATATCTTGGAAAATATCCTTCAGATCCAAATTTGTTTTCTAGATTCGTAATCTACATGAATTAAACTATATAATTTCATGCCAAACTCAAAATAATTGGGATCAAAAAAATTTATTTTTTTTTATCATGGCTCACTCTTCGCTTTGAGTTCAGGATTTTGCCTATTCTGAGATTTTTCTCTATAGAATCTGTAATTCTAGACCAATCGCTTTGAAATTGAGAACATTTATAGTATATAGTATGCCTAACCGATCGATGCTATCAGCAATTTTTTATCCCCATTATTTGTATGAGTTTTTGACTCCCCGCTTCCGGCTCCGCTTCCGGACTATATTATTAAATCTTTGATATCTTGGAAAATATCCTTCAGATCCAAATTTGTTTTCTAGATTCGTAATCTACATGAATTAAACTATATAATTTCATGCCAAACTCAAAATAATTGGGATCAAAAAAATTTAATTTTTTTTATCATGGCTCACTCTTCGCTTTGAGTTCAGGATTTTGCCTATTCTGAGATTTTTCTCTATAGAATCTGTAATTCTAGACCAATCGCTCTGAAATTGAGAACATTTATAGTATATAGTATGCCTAACCGATCGATGCTATCAGCAATTTTTTATCCCCATTATTTGTATGAGTTTTTGACTCCCCGCTTCCGGCTCCGCTTCCGGACTTTATTATTAAATCTTTGATATCTTGGAAAATATCCTTCAGATCCAAATTTGTTTTCTAGATTCGTAATCTACATGAATTAAACTATATAATTTCATGCCAAACTCAAAATAATTGGGATCAAAAAAATTTATTTTTTTTTATCATGGCTCACTCTTCGCTTTGAGTTCAGGATTTTGCCTATTCTGAGATTTTTCTCTATAGAATCTGTAATTCTAGACCAATCGCTTTGAAATTGAGAACATTTATAGTATATAGTATGCCTAACCGATCGATGCTATCAGCAATTTTTTATCCCCATTATTTGTATGAGTTTTTGACTCCCCGCTTCCGGCTCCGCTTCCGGACTATATTTTTAAATCTTTGATATCTTGGAAAATATCCTTCAGATCCAAATTTGTTTTCTAGATTCGTAATCTACATGAATTAAACTATATAATTTCATGCCAAACTCAAAATAATTGGGATCAAAAAAATTTAATTTTTTTTATCATGGCTCACTCTTCGCTTTGAGTTCAGGATTTTGCCTATTCTGAGATTTTTCTCTATAGAATCTGTAATTCTAGACCAATCGCTTTGAAATTGAGAACATTTATACTATATAGTATGTCTAACCGATCGATGCTATCAGCAATATTTTATCCCCATTATTTGTATGAGTTTTTGACTCCCCGCTTCCGGCTCCGCTTCCGGACTATATTTTTAAATCTTTGATATCTTGGAAAATATCCTTCAGATCCAAATTTGTTTTCTAGATTCGTAATCTACATGAATTAAACTATATAATTTCATGCCAAACTCAAAATAATTGGGATCAAAAAAATTTAATTTTTTTTATCATGGCTCACTCTTCGCTTTGAGTTCAGGATTTTGCCTATTCTGAGATTTTTCTCTATAGAATCTGTAATTCTAGACCAATCGCTTTGAAATAGAGAACATTTATAGTATATAGTATGCCTAACCGATCGATGCTATCAGCAATTTTTTATCCCCATTATTTGTATGAGTTTTTGACTCCCCGCTTCCGGCTCCGCTTCCGGACTATATTTTTAAATCTTTGATATCTTGGAAAATATCCTTCAGATCCAAATTTGTTTTCTAGATTCGTAATCTACATGAATTAAACTATATAATTTCATGCCAAACCCAAAATAATTGGGATCAAAAAAATTTAATTTTTTTTATCATGGCTCACTCTTCGCTTTGAGTTCAGGATTTGGCCTATTCTGAGATTTTTCTCTATAGAATCTGTAATTCAAGACCAATCGCTTTGAAATTGAGAACATTTATAGTATATAGTATGCCTAACCGATCGATGCTATCAGCAATATTTTATCCCCATTATTTGTATGAGTTTTTGACTCCCCGCTTCCGGCTCCGCTTCCGGACTATATTTTTAAATCTTTGATATCTTGGAAAATATCCTTCAGATCCAAATTTGTTTTCTAGATTCGTAATCTACATGAATTAAACTATATAATTTCATGCCAAACTCAAAATAATTGGGATCAAAAAAATTTAATTTTTTTTATCATGGCTCACTCTTCGCTTTGAGTTCAGGATTTTGCCTATTCTGAGATTTTTCTCTATAGAATCTGTAATTCTAGACCAATCGCTTTGAAATTGAGAACATTTATAGTATATAGTATGCCTAACCGATCGATGCTATCAGCAATTTTTTATCCCCATTATTTGTATGAGTTTTTGACTCCCCGCTTCCGGCTCCGCTTCCGGACTATATTTTTAAATCTTTGATATCTTGGAAAATATCCTTCAGATCCAAATTTGTTTTCTAGATTCGTAATCTACATGAATTAAACTATATAATTTCATGCCAAACTCAAAATAATTGGGATCAAAAAAATTTAATTTTTTTTATCATGGCTCACTCTTCGCTTTGAGTTCAGGATTTTGCCTATTCTGAGATTTTTCTCTATAGAATCTGTAATTCTAGACCAATCGCTTTGAAATTGAGAACATTTATAGTATATAGTATGCCTAACCGATCGATGCTATCAGCAATATTTTATCCCCATTATTTGTATGAGTTTTTGACTCCCCGCTTCCGGCTCCGCTTCCGGACTATATTTTTAAATCTTTGATATCTTGGAAAATATCCTTCAGATCCAAATTTGTTTTCTAGATTCGTAATCTACATGAATTAAACTATATAATTTCATGCCAAACTCAAAATAATTGGGATCAAAAAAATTTAATTTTTTTTATCATGGCTCACTCTTCGCTTTGAGTTCAGGATTTTGCCTATTCTGAGATTTTTCTCTATAGAATCTGTAATTCTAGACCAATCGCTTTGAAATTGAGAACATTTATAGTATATAGTATGCCTAACCGATCGATGCTATCAGCAATTTTTTATTCCCATAATTTGTATGAGTTTTTGACTCCCCGCTTCCGGCTCCGCTTCCGGACTATATTTTTAAATCTTTGATATCTTGGAAAATATCCTTCAGATCCAAATTTGTTTTCTAGATTCGTAATCTACATGAATTAAACTATATAATTTCATGCCAAACTCAAAATAATTGGGATCAAAAAAATTTAATTTTTTTTATCATGGCTCACTCTTCGCTTTGAGTTCAGGATTTTGCCTATTCTGAGATTTTTCTCTATAGAATCTGTAATTCTAGACCAATCGCTTTGAAATTGAGAACATTTATAGTATATAGTATGCCTAACCGATCGATGCTATCAGCAATTTTTTATTCCCATAATTTGTATGAGTTTTTGACTCCCCGCTTCCGGCTCCGCTTCCGGACTATATTTTTAAATCTTTGATATCTTGGAAAATATCCTTCAGATCCAAATTTGTTTTCTAGATTCGTAATCTACATGAATTAAACTATATAATTTCATGCCAAACTCAAAATAATTGGGATCAAAAAAATTTAATTTTTTTTATCATGGCTCACTCTTCGCTTTGAGTTCAGGATTTTGCCTATTCTGAGATTTTTCTCTATAGAATCTGTAATTCTAGACCAATCGCTTTGAAATTGAGAACATTTATAGTATATAGTATGCCTAACCGATCGATGCTATCAGCAATTTTTTATCCCCATTATTTGTATGAGTTTTTGACTCCCCGCTTCCGGCTCCGCTTCCGGACTATATTTTTAAATCTTTGATATCTTGGAAAATATCCTTCAGATCCAAATTTGTTTTCTAGATTCGTAATCTACATGAATTAAACTATATAATTTCATGCCAAACTCAAAATAATTGGGATCAAAAAAATTTATTTTTTTTTATCATGGCTCACTCTTCGCTTTGAGTTCAGGATTTTGCCTATTCTGAGATTTTTCTCTATAGAATCTGTAATTCTAGACCAATCGCTTTGAAATTAAGAACATTTATAGTATATAGTATGCCTAACCGATCGATGCTATCAGCAATTTTTTATCCCCATTATTTGTATGAGTTTTTGACTCCCCGCTTCCGGCTCCGCTTCCGGACTATATTTTTAAATCTTTGATATCTTGGAAAATATCCTTCAGATCCAAATTTGTTTTCTAGATTCGTAATCTACATGAATTAAACTATATAATTTCATGCCAAACTCAAAATAATTGGGATCAAAAAAATTTAATTTTTTTTATCATGGCTCACTCTTCGCTTTGAGTTCAGGATTTTGCCTATTCTGAGATTTTTCTCTATAGAATCTGTAATTCTAGACCAATCGCTTTGAAATTGAGAACATTTATAGTATATAGTATGCCTAACCGATCGATGCTATCAGCAATTTTTTATCCCTATTATTTGTATGAGTTTTTGACTCCCCGCTTCCGGCTCCGCTTCCGGACTATATTTTTAAATCTTTGATATCTTGGAAAATATCCTTCAGATCCAAATTTGTTTTCTAGATTCGTAATCTACATGAATTAAACTATATAATTTCATGCCAAACTCAAAATAATTGGGATCAAAAAAATTTAATTTTTTTTATCATGGCTCACTCTTCGCTTTGAGTTCAGGATTTTGCCTATTCTGAGATTTTTCTCTATAGAATCTGTAATTCTAGACCAATCGCTTTGAAATTGAGAACATTTATAGTATATAGTATGCCTAACCGATCGATGCTATCAGCAATTTTTTATCCCCATTATTTGTATGAGTTTTTGACTCCCCGCTTCCGGCTCCGCTTCCGGACTATATTTTTAAATCTTTGATATCTTGGAAAATATCCTTCAGATCCAAATTTGTTTTCTAGATTCGTAATCTACATGAATTAAACTATATAATTTCATGCCAAACTCAAAATAATTGGGATCAAAAAAATTTAATTTTTTTTATCATGGCTCACTCTTCGCTTTGAGTTCAGGATTTTGCCTATTCTGAGATTTTTCTCTATAGAATCTGTAATTCTAGACCAATCGCTTTGAAATTGAGAACATTTATAGTATATAGTATGCCTAACCGATCGATGCTATCAGCAATTTTTTATCCCCATTATTTGTATGAGTTTTTGACTCCCCGCTTCCGGCTCCGCTTCCAGACTATATTTTTAAATCTTTGATATCTTGGAAAATATCCTTCAGATCCAAATTTGTTTTCTAGATTCGTAATCTACATGAATTAAACTATATAATTTCATGCCAAACTCAAAATAATTGGGATCAAAAAAATTTAATTTTTTTTATCATGGCTCACTCTTCGCTTTGAGTTCAGGATTTTGCCTATTCTGAGATTTTTCTCTATAGAATCTGTAATTCTAGACCAATCGCTTTGAAATTGAGAACATTTATAGTATATAGTATGCCTAACCGATCGATGCTATCAGCAATTTTTTATCCCCATTATTTGTATGAGTTTTTGACTCCCCGCTTCCGGCTCCGCTTCCGGACTATATTTTTAAATCTTTGATATCTTGGAAAATATCCTTCAGATCCAAATTTGTTTTCTAGATTCGTAATCTACATGAATTAAACTATATAATTTCATGCCAAACTCAAAATAATTGGGATCAAAAAAATTTATTTTTTTTTATCATGGCTCACTCTTCGCTTTGAGTTCAGGATTTTGCCTATTCTGAGATTTTTCTCTATAGAATCTGTAATTCTAGACCAATCGCTTTGAAATTGAGAACATTTATAGTATATAGTATGCCTAACCGATCGATGCTATCAGCAATTTTTTATCCCCATTATTTGTATGAGTTTTTGACTCCCCGCTTCCGGCTCCGCTTCCGGACTATATTTTTAAATCTTTGATATCTTGGAAAATATCCTTCAGATCCAAATTTGTTTTCTAGATTCGTAATCTACATGAATTAAACTATATAATTTCATGCCAAACTCAAAATAATTGGGATCAAAAAAATTTAATTTTTTTATCATGGCTCACTCTTCGCTTTGACTTCAGGATTTTGCCTATTCTGAGATTTTTCTCTATAGAATCTGTAATTCTAGACCAATCGCTTTGAAATTGAGAACATTTATAGTATATAGTATGCCTAACCGATCGATGCTATCAGCAATTTTTTATTCCCATAATTTGTATGAGTTTTTGACTCCCCGCTTCCGGCTCCGCTTCCGGACTATATTTTCAAATCTTTGATATCTTGGAAAATATCCTTCAGATCCAAATTTGTTTTCTAGATTCGTAATCTACATGAATTAAACTATATAATTTCATGCCAAACTCAAAATAATTGGGATCAAAAAAATTTAATTTTTTTTATCATGGCTCACTCTTCGCTTTGAGTTCAGGATTTTGCCTATTCTGAGATTTTTCTCTATAGAATCTGTAATTCTAGACCAATCGCTTTGAAATTGAGAACATTTATAGTATATAGTATGCCTAACCGATCGATGCTATCAGCAATTTTTTATCCCCATTATTTGTATGAGTTTTTGACTCCCCGCTTCCGGCTCCGCTTCCGGACTATATTTTTAAATCTTAATATCTTGGAAAATATCCTTCAGATCCAAATTTGTTTTCTAGATTCGTAATCTACATGAATTAAACTATATAATTTCATGCCAAACTCAAAATAATTGGGATCAAAAAAATTTATTTTTTTTTATCATGGCTCACTCTTCGCTTTGAGTTCAGGATTTTGCCTATTCTGAGATTTTTCTCTATAGAATCTGTAATTCTAGACCAATCACTTCGAAATTGAGAACATTTATAGTATATAGTATGCCTAACCGATCGATGCTATCAGCAATTTTTTATCCCCATTATTTGTATGAGTTTTTGACTCCCCGCTTCCGGCTCCGCTTCCGGACTATATTTTTAAATCTTTGATATCTTGGAAAATATCCTTCAGATCCAAATTTGTTTTCTAGATTCGTAATCTACATGAATTAAACTATATAATTTCATGCCAAACTCAAAATAATTGGGATCAAAAAAATTTAATTTTTTTTATCATGGCTCACTCTTCGCTTTGAGTTCAGGATTTTGCCTATTCTGAGATTTTTCTCTATAGAATCTGTAATTCTAGACCAATCGCTTTGAAATTGAGAACATTTATAGTATATAGTATGCCTAACCGATCGATGCTATCAGCAATTTTTTATCCCCATTATTTGTATGAGTTTTTGACTCCCCGCTTCCGGCTCCGCTTCCGGACTATATTTTTAAATCTTTGATATCTTGGAAAATATCCTTCAGATCCAAATTTGTTTTCTAGATTCGTAATCTACATGAATTAAACTATATAATTTCATGCCAAACTCAAAATAATTGGGATCAAAAAAATTTAATTTTTTTTATCATGGCTCACTCTTCGCTTTGAGTTCAGGATTTTGCCTATTCTGAGATTTTTCTCTATAGAATCTGTAATTCTAGACCAATCGCTCTGAAATTGAGAACATTTATAGTATATAGTATGCCTAACCGATCGATGCTATCAGCAATTTTTTATCCCCATTATTTGTATGAGTTTTTGACTCCCCGCTTCCGGCTCCGCTTCCGGACTATATTTTTAAATCTTTGATATCTTGGAAAATATCCTTCAGATCCAAATTTGTTTTCTAGATTCGTAATCTACATGAATTAAACTATATAATTTCATGCCAAACTCAAAATAATTGGGATCAAAAAAATTTAATTTTTTTTATCATGGCTCACTCTTCGCTTTGAGTTCAGGATTTTGCCTATTCTGAGATTTTTCTCTATAGAATCTGTAATTCTAGACCAATCGCTTTGAAATTGAGAACATTTATAGTATATAGTATGCCTAACCGATCGATGCTATCAGCAATTTTTTATCCCCATTATTTGTATGAGTTTTTGACTCCCCGCTTCCGGCTCCGCTTCCGGACTATATTTTTAAATCTTTGATATCTTGGAAAATATCCTTCAGATCCAAATTTGTTTTCTAGATTCGTAATCTACATGAATTAAACTATATAATTTCATGCCAAACTCAAAATAATTGGGATCAAAAAAATTTAATTTTTTTTATCATGGCTCACTCTTCGCTTTGAGTTCAGGATTTTGCCTATTCTGAGATTTTTCTCTATAGAATCTGTAATTCTAGACCAATCGCTCTGAAATTGAGAACATTTATAGTATATAGTATGCCTAACCGATCGATGCTATCAGCAATTTTTTATCCCCATTATTTGTATGAGTTTTTGACTCCCCGCTTCCGGCTCCGCTTCCGGACTATATTTTTAAATCTTTGATATCTTGGAAAATATCCTTCAGATCCAAATTTGTTTTCTAGATTCGTAATCTACATGAATTAAACTATATAATTTCATGCCAAACTCAAAATAATTGGGATCAAAAAAATTTAATTTTTTTTATCATGGCTCACTCTTCGCTTTGAGTTCAGGATTTTGCCTATTCTGAGATTTTTCTCTATAGAATCTGTAATTCTAGACCAATCGCTTTGAAATTGAGAACATTTATAGTATATAGTATGCCTAACCGATCGATGCTATCAGCAATTTTTTATCCCCATTATTTGTATGAGTTTTTGACTCCCCGCTTCCGGCTCCGCTTCCGGACTATATTTTTAAATCTTTGATATCTTGGAAAATATCCTTCAGATCCAAATTTGTTTTCTAGATTCGTAATCTACATGAATTAAACTATATAATTTCATGCCAAACTCAAAATAATTGGGATCAAAAAAATTTAATTTTTTTTATCATGGCTCACTCTTCGCTTTGAGTTCAGGATTTTGCCTATTCTGAGATTTTTCTCTATAGAATCTGTAATTCTAGACCAATCGCTTTGAAATTGAGAACATTTATAGTATATAGTATGCCTAACCGATCGATGCTATCAGCAATTTTTTATCCCCATTATTTGTATGAGTTTTTGACTCCCCGCTTCGGGCTCCGCTTCCGGACTATATTTTTAAATCTTTGATATCTTGGAAAATATCCTTCAGATCCAAATTTGTTTCCTAGATTCGTAATCTACATGAATTAAACTATATAATTTCATGCCAAACTCAAAATAATTGGGATCAAAAAAATTTAATTTTTTTTATCATGGCTCACTCTTCGCTTTGAGTTCAGGATTTTGCCTATTCTGAGATTTTTCTCTATAGAATCTGTAATTCTAGACCAATCGCTTTGAAATTGAGAACATTCATAGTATGTAGTATGCCTAACCGATCGATGCTATCAGCAATTTTTTATCCCCATTATTTGTATGAGTTTTTGACTCCCCGCTTCCGGCTCCGCTTCCGGACTATATTTTTAAATCTTTGATATCTTGGAAAATATCCTTCAGATCCAAATTTGTTTTCTAGATTCGTAATCTACATGAATTAAACTATATAATTTCATGCCAAACTCAAAATAATTGGGATCAAAAAAATTTAATTTTTTTTATCATGGCTCACTTTTCGCTTTGAGTTCAGGATTTTGCCTATTCTGAGATTTTTCTCTATAGAATCTGTAATTCTAGACCAATCGCTTTGAAATTGAGAACATTTATAGTATATAGTATGCCTAATCGATCGATGCTATCAGCAATTTTTTATCCCCATTATTTGTATGAGTTTTTGACTCCCCGCTTCCGGCTCCGCTTCCGGACTATATTTTTAAATCTTTGATATCTTGGAAAATATCCTCCAGATCCAAATTTGTTTTCTAGATTCGTAATCTACATGAATGAAACTATATAATTTCATGCCAAACTCAAAATAATTGGGATCAAAAAAATTTATTTTTTTTTATCATGGCTCACTCTTCGCTTTGAGTTCAGGATTTTGCCTATTCTGAGATTTTTCTCTATAGAATCTGTAATTCTAGACCAATCGCTTTGAAATTGAGAACATTTATAGTATATAGTATGCCTAACCGATCGATGCTATCAGCAATTTTTTATCCCCATTGTTTGTATGAGTTTTTGACTCCCCGCTTCCGGCTCCGCTTCCGGACTATATTTTTAAATCTTTGATATCTTGGAATATATCCTTCAGATCCAAATTTGTTTTCTAGATTCGTAATCTACATGAATTAAACTATATAATTTCATGCCAAACTCAAAAAAATTGGGATCAAAAAAATTTAATTTTTTTTATCATGGCTCACTCTTCGCTTTGAGTTCAGGATTTTGCCTATTCTGAGATTTTTCTCTATAGAATCTGTAATTCTAGACCAATCGCTTTGAAATTGAGAACATTTATAGTATATAGTATGCCTAACCGATCGATGCTATCAGCAATTTTTTATCTCCATTATTTGTATGAGTTTTTGACTCCCCGCTTCCGGCTCCGCTTCCGGACTATATTTTTAAATCTTTGATATCTTGGAAAATATCCTTCAGATCCAAATTTGTTTTCTAGATTCGTAATCTACATGAATTAAACTATATAATTTCATGCCAAACTCAAAATAATTGGGATCAAAAAAATTTATTTTTTTTTATCATGGCTCACTCTTCGCTTTGAGTTCAGGATTTTGCCTATTCTGAGATTTTTCTCTATAGAATCTGTAATTCTAGACCAATCGCTTTGAAATTGAGAACATTCATAGTATGTAGTATGCCTAACCGATCGATGCTATCAGCAATTTTTTATCCCCATTATTTGTATGAGTTTTTGACTCCCCGCTTCCGGCTCCGCTTCCGGACTATATTTTTAAATCTTTGATATCTTGGAAAATATCCTTCAGATCCAAATTTGTTTTCTAGATTCGTAATCTACATGAATTAAACTATATAATTTCATGCCAAACTCAAAATAATTGGGATCAAAAAAATTTAATTTTTTTTATCATGGCTCACTTTTCGCTTTGAGTTCAGGATTTTGCCTATTCTGAGATTTTTCTCTATAGAATCTGTAATTCTAGACCAATCGCTTTGAAATTGAGAACATTTATAGTATATAGTATGCCTAACCGATCGATGCTATCAGCAATTTTTTATCCCCATTATTTGTATGAGTTTTTGACTCCCCGCTTCCGGCTCCGCTTCCGGACTATATTTTTAAATCTTTGATATCTTGGAAAATATCCTTCAGATCCAAATTTGTTTTCTAGATTCGTAATCTACATGAATTAAACTATATAATTTCATGCCAAACTCAAAATAATTGGGATCAAAAAAATTTATTTTTTTTTATCATGGCTCACTCTTCGCTTTGAGTTCAGGATTTTGCCTATTCTGAGATTTTTCTCTATAGAATCTGTAATTCTAGACCAATCGCTTTGAAATTGAGAACATTTATAGTATATAGTATGCCTAACCGATCGATGCTATCAGCAATTTTTTATCTCCATTATTTGTATGAGTTTTTGACTCCCCGCTTCCGGCTCCGCTTCCGGACTATATTTTTAAATCTTTGATATCTTGGAAAATATCCTTCAGATCCAAATTTGTTTTCTAGATTCGTAATCTACATGAATTGAACTATATAATTTCATGCCAAACTCAAAATAATTGGGATCAAAAAAATTTAATTTTTTTTATCATGGCTCACTCTTCGCTTTGAGTTCAGGATTTTGCCTATTCTGAGATTTTTCTCTATAGAATCTGTAATTCTAGACCAATCGCTTTGAAATTGAGAACATTCATAGTATATAGTATGCCTAACCGATCGATGCTATCAGCAATTTTTTATCCCTATTATTTGTATGAGTTTTTGACTCCCCGCTTCCGGCTCCGCTTCCGGACTATATTTTTAAATCTTTGATATCTTGGAAAATATTCTTCAGATCCAAATTTGTTTTCTAGATTCGTAATCTACATGAATTAAACTATATAATTTCATGCCAAACTCAAAATAATTGGGATCAAAAAAATTTAATTTTTTTTATTATGGCTCACTCTTCGCTTTGAGTTCAGGATTTTGCCTATTCTGAGATTTTTCTCTATAGAATCTGTAATTCTAGACCAATCGCTTTGAAATTGAGAACATTTATAGTATATAGTATGCCTAACCGATCGATGCTATCAGCAATATTTTATTCCCATAATTTGTATGAGTTTTTGACTCCCCGCTTCCGGCTCCGCTTCCGGACTATATTTTTAAATCTTTGATATCTTGGAAAATATCCTTCAGATCCAAATTTGTTTTCTAGATCCGTAATCTACATGAATTAAACTATATAATTTCATGCCAAACTCAAAATAATTGGGATCAAAAAAATTTAATTTTTTTATCATGGCTCACTCTTCGCTTTGAGTTCAGGATTTTGCCAATTCTGAGATTTTTCTCTATAGAATCTGTAATTCTAGACCAATCGCTTTGAAATTGAGAACATTTATAGTATATAGTATGCCTAACCGATCGATGCTATCAGCAATTTTTTATTCCCATAATTTGTATGAGTTTTTGACTCCCCGCTTCCGGCTCCGCTTCCGGACTATATTTTTAAATCTTTGATATCTTGGAAAATATCCTTCAGATCCAAATTTGTTTTCTAGATTCGTAATCTACATGAATTAAACTATATAATTTCTTGCCAAACTCAAAATAATTGGGATCAAAAAAATTTAATTTTTTTTATCATGGCTCACTCTTCGCTTTGAGTTCAGGATTTTGCCTATTCTGAGATTTTTCTCTATAGAATCTGTAATTCTAGACCAATCGCTTTGAAATTGAGAACATTCATAGTATATAGTATGCCTAACCGATCGATGCTATCAGCAATTTTTTATCCCCATTATTTGTATGAGTTTTTGACTCCCCGCTTCCGGCTCCGCTTCCGGACTATATTTTTAAATCTTTGATATCTTGGAAAATATCTTTCAGATCCAAATTTGTTTTCTAGATTCGTAATCTACATGAATTAAACTATATAATTTCATGCCAAACTCAAAATAATTGGGATCAAAAAAATTTATTTTTTTTTATCATGGCTCACTCTTCGCTTTGAGTTCAGGATTTTGCCTATTCTGAGATTTTTCTCTATAGAATCTGTAATTCTAGACCAATCGCTTTGAAATTGAGAACATTTATAGTATATAGTATGCCTAACCGATCGATGCTATCAGCAATTTTTTATCCCCATTATTTGTATGAGTTTTTGACTCCCCGCTTCCGGCTCCGCTTCCGGACTATATTTTTAAATCTTAATATCTTGGAAAATATCCTTCAGATCCAAATTTGTTTTCTAGATTCGTAATCTACATGAATTAAACTATATAATTTCATGCCAAACTCAAAATAATTGGGATCAAAAAAATTTAATTTTTTTTATCATGGCTCACTCTTCGCTTTGAGTTCAGGATTTTGCCTATTCTGAGATTTTTCTCTATAGAATCTGTAATTCTAGACCAATCGCTTTGAAATTGAGAACATTTATAGTATATAGTATGCCTAACCGATCGATGCTATCAGCAATTTTTTATCCCTATTATTTGTATGAGTTTTTGACTCCCCGCTTCCGGCTCGGCTTCCGGACTATATTTTTAAATCTTTGATATCTTGGAAAATATCCTTCAGATCCAAATTTGTTTTCTAGATTCGTAATCTACATGAATTAAACTATATAATTTCATGCCAAACTCAAAATAATTGGGATCAAAAAAATTTAATTTTTTTTATCATGGCTCACTCTTCGCTTTGAGTTCAGGATTTTGCCTATTCTGAGATTTTTCTCTATAGAATCTGTAATTCTAGACCAATCGCTTTGAAATTGAGAACATTTATAGTATATAGTATGCCTAACCGATCGATGCTATCAGCAATTTTTTATCCCCATTATTTGTATGAGTTTTTGACTCCCCGCTTCCGGCTCCGCTTCCGGACTATATTTTTAAATCTTTGATATCTTGGAAAATATCCTTCAGATCCAAATTTGTTTTCTAGATTCGTAATCTACATGAATTAAACTATATAATTTCATGCCAAACTCAAAATAATTGGGATCAAAAAAATTTAATTTTTTTTATCATGGCTCACTCTTCGCTTTGAGTTCAGGATTTTGCCTATTCTGAGATTTTTCTCTATAGAATCTGTAATTCTAGACCAATCGCTTTGAAATTGAGAACATTTATAGTATATAGTATGCCTAACCGATCGATGCTATCAGCAATTTTTTATCCCCATTATTTGTATGAGTTTTTGACTCCCCGCTTCCGGCTCCGCTTCCGGACTATATTTTTAAATCTTTGATATCTTGGAAAATATCCTTCAGATCCAAATTTGTTTTCTAGATTCGTAATCTACATAAATTTAACTATATAATTTCATGCCAAACTCAAAATAATTGGGATCAAAAAAATTTATTTTTTTCTATCATGGCTCACTCTTCGCTTTGAGTTCAGGATTTTGCCTATTCTGAGATTTTTCTCTATAGAATCTGTAATTCTAGACCAATCGCTTTGAAATTGAGAACATTTATAGTATATAGTATGCCTAACCGATCGATGCTATCAGCAATTTTTTATCCCCATTATTTGTATGAGTTTTTGACTCCCCGCTTCCGGCTCCGCTTCCGGACTATATTTTTAAATCTTTGATATCTTGGAAAATATCCTTCAGATCCAAATTTGTTTTCTAGATTCGTAATCTACATGAATTAAACTATATAATTTCATGCCAAACTTAAAATAATTGGGATCAAAAAAATTTAATTTTTTTTATCATGGCTCACTCTTCGCTTTGAGTTCAGGATTTTGCCTATTCTGAGATTTTTCTCTATAGAATCTGTAATTCTAGACCAATCGCTTTGAAATTGAGAACATTTATAGTATATAGTATGCCTAACCGATCGATGCTATCAGCAATTTTTTATCCCCATTATTTGTATGAGTTTTTGACTCCCCGCTTCCGGCTCCGCTTCCGGACTATATTTTTAAATCTTTGATATCTTGGAAAATATCCTTCAGATCCAAATTTGTTTTCTAGATTCGTAATCTACATGAATTAAACTATATAATTTCATGCCAAACTCAAAATAATTGGGATCAAAAAAATTTATTTTTTTTTATCATGGCTCACTCTTCGCTTTGAGTTCAGGATTTTGCCTATTCTGAGATTTTTCTCTATAGAATCTGTAATTCTAGACCAATCGCTTTGAAATTGAGAACATTTATAGTATATAGTATGCCTAACCGATCGATGCTATCAGCAATTTTTTATCCCCATTATTTGTATGAGTTTTTGACTCCCCGCTTCCGGCTCCGCTTCCGGACTATATTTTTAAATCTTTGATATCTTGGAAAATATCCTTCAGATCCAAATTTGTTTTCTAGATTCGTAATCTACATGAATTAAACTATATAATTTCATGCCAAACTCAAAATAATTGGGATCAAAAAAATTTAATTTTTTTTATCATGGCTCACTCTTCGCTTTGAGTTCAGGATTTTGCCTATTCTGAGATTTTTCTCTATAGAATCTGTAATTCTAGACCAATCGCTTTGAAATTGAGAACATTTATAGTATATAGTATGCCTAACCGATCGATGCTATCAGCAATTTTTTATCCCCATTATTTGTATGAGTTTTTGACTCCCCGCTTCCGGCTCCGCTTCCGGACTATATTTTTAAATCTTTGATATCTTGGAAAATATCCTTCAGATCCAAATTTGTTTTCTAGATTCGTAATCTACATGAATTAAACTATATAATTTCATGCCAAACTCAAAATAATTGGGATCAAAAAAATTTATTTTTTTCTATTATGGCTCACTCTTCGCTTTGAGTTCAGGATTTTGCCTATTCTGAGATTTTTCTCTATAGAATCTGTAATTCTAGACCAATCGCTTTGAAATTGAGAACATTTATAGTATATAGTATGCCTAACCGATCGATGCTATCAGCAATTTTTTATCCCCATTATTTGTATGAGTTTTTGACTCCCCGCTTCCGGCTCCGCTTCCGGACTATATTTTTAAATCTTTGATATCTTGGAAAATATCCTTCAGATCCAAATTTGTTTTCTAGATTCGTAATCTACATGAATTAAACTATATAATTTCATGCCAAACTCAAAATAATTGGGATCAAAAAAATTTAATTTTTTTTATCATGGCTCACTCTTCACTTTGAGTTCAGGATTTTGCCTATTCTGAGATTTTTCTCTATAGAATCTGTAATTCTAGACCAATCGCTTTGAAATTGAGAACATTTATAGTATATAGTATGCCTAACCGATCGATGCTATCAGCAATTTTTTATCCCCATTATTTGTATGAGTTTTTGACTCCCCGCTTCCGGCTCCGCTTCCGGACTATATTTTTAAATCTTTGATATCTTGGAAAATATCCTTCAGATCCAAATTTGTTTTCTAGATTCGTAATCTACATGAATTAAACTATATAATTTCATGCCAAACTCAAAATAATTGGGATCAAAAAAATTTAATTTTTTTTATCATGGCTCACTCTTCGCTTTGAGTTCAGGATTTTGCCTATTCTGAGATTTTTCTCTATAGAATCTGTAATTCTAGACCAATCGCTTTGAAATTGAGAACATTTATAGTATATAGTATGCCTAACCGATCGATGCTATCAGCAATTTTTTATCCCCATTATTTGTATGAGTTTTTGACTCCCCGCTTCCGGCTCCGCTTCCGGACTATATTTTTAAATCTTTGATATCTTGGAAAATATCCTTCAGATCCAAATTTGTTTTCTAGATTCGTAATCTACATGAATTAAACTATATAATTTCATGCCAAACTCAAAATAATTGGGATCAAAAAAATTTAATTTTTTTTATCATGGCTCACTCTTCGCTTTGAGTTCAGGATTTTGCCTATTCTGAGATTTTTCTCTATAGAATCTGTAATTCTAGAGCAATCGCTTTGAAATTGAGAACATTCATAGTATGTAGTATGCCTAACCGATCGATGCTATCAGCAATTTTTTATCCCCATTATTTGTATGAGTTTTTGACTCCCCGCTTCCGGCTCCGCTTCCGGACTATATTTTTAAATCTTTGATATCTTGGAAAATATCCTTCAGATCCAAATTTGTTTTCTAGATTCGTAATCTACATAAATTAAACTATATAATTTCATGCCAAACTCAAAATAATTGGGATCAAAAAAATTTATTTTTTTCTATCATGGCTCACTCTTCGCTTTGAGTTCAGGATTTTGCCTATTCTGAGATTTTTCTCTATAGAATCTGTAATTCTAGACCAATCGCTTTGAAATTGAGAACATTTATAGTATATAGTATGCCTAACCGATCGATGCTATCAGCAATTTTTTATCCCCATTATTTGTATGAGTTTTTGACTCCCCGCTTCCGGCTCCGCTTCCGGACTATATTTTTAAATCTTTGATATCTTGGAAAATATCCTTCAGATCCAAATTTGTTTTCTAGATTCGTAATCTACATGAATTGAACTATATAATTTCATGCCAAACTCAAAATAATTGGGATCAAAAAAATTTAATTTTTTTTATCATGGCTCACTCTTCGCTTTGAGTTCAGGATTTTGCCTATTCTGAAATTTTTCTCTATAGAATCTGTAATTCTAGACCAATCGCTTTGAAATTGAGAACATTTATAGTATATAGTATGCCTAACCGATCGATGCTATCAGCAATTTTTTATTCCCATTATTTGTATGAGTTTTTGACTCCCCGCTTCCGGCTCCGCTTCCGGACTATATTTTTAAATCTTTGATATCTTGGAAAATATCCTTCAGATCCAAATTTGTTTTCTAGATTCGTAATCTACATGAATTAAACTATATAATTTCATGCCAAACTCAAAATAATTGGGATCAAAAAAATTTAATTTTTTTTATCATGGCTCACTCATCGCTTTGAGTTCAGGATTTTGCCTATTCTGAGATTTTTCTCTATAGAATCTGTAATTCTAGACCAATCGCTTTGAAATTGAGAACATTTATAGTATATAGTATGCCTAACCGATCGATGCTATCAGCAATTTTTTATCCCCATTATTTGTATGAGTTTTTGACTCCCCGCTTCCGGCTCCGCTTCCGGACTATATTTTTAAATCTTTGATATCTTGGAAAATATCCTTCAGATCCAAATTTGTTTTCTAGATTCGTAATCTACATGAATTAAACTATATAATTTCATGCCAAACTCAAAATAATTGGGATCAAAAAAATTTAATTTTTTTTATCATGGCTCACTCTTCGCTTTGAGTTCAGGATTTTGCCTATTCTGAGATTTTTCTCTATAGAATCTGTAATTCTAGACCAATCGCTTTGAAATTGAGAACATTTATAGTATATAGTATGCCTAACCGATCGATGCTATCAGCAATTTTTTATCCCCATTATTTGTATGAGTTTTTGACTCCCCGCTTCCGGCTCCGCTTCCGGACTATATTTTTAAATCTTTGATATCTTGGAAAATATCCTTCAGATCCAAATTTGTTTTCTAGATTCGTAATCTACATGAATTAAACTATATAATTTCATGCCAAACTCAAAATAATTGGGATCAAAAAAATTTAATTTTTTTTATCATGGCTCACTCTTCGCTTTGAGTTCAGGACTTTGCCTATTCTGAGATTTTTCTCTATAGAATCTGTAATTCTAGACCAATCGCTTTGAAATTGAGAACATTTATAGTATATAGTATGCCTAACCGATCGATGCTATCAGCAATTTTTTATCCCCATTATTTGTATGAGTTTTTGACTCCCCGCTTCCGGCTCCGCTTCCGGACTATATTTTTAAATCTTTGATATCTTGGAAAATATCCTTCAGATCCAAATTTGTTTTCTAGATTCGTAATCTACATGAATTAAACTATATAATTTCATGCCAAACTCAAAATAATTGGGATCAAAAAAATTTATTTTTTTCTATCATGGCTCACTCTTCGCTTTGAGTTCAGGATTTTGCCTATTCTGAGATTTTTCTCTATAGAATCTGTAATTCTAGACCAATCGCTTTGAAATTGAGAACATTTATAGTATATAGTATGCCTAACCGATCGATGCTATCAGCAATTCTTTATCCCCATTATTTGTATGAGTTTTTGACTCCCCGCTTCCGGCTCCGCTTCCGGACTATATTTTTAAATCTTTGATATCTTGGAAAATATCCTTTAGATCCAAAATTGTTTTCTAGATTCGTAATCTACATGAATTAAACTATATAATTTCATGCCAAACTCAAAATAATTGGGATCAAAAAAATTTATTTTTTTCTATCATGGCTCACTCTTCGCTTTGAGTTCAGGATTTTGCCTATTCTGAGATTTTTCTCTATAGAATCTGTAATTCTAGACCAATCGCTTTGAAATTGAGAACATTCATAGTATATAGTATGCCTAACCGATCGATGCTATCAGCAATTTTTTATCCCCATTATTTGTATGAGTTTTTGACTCCCCGCTTCCGGCTCCGCTTCCGGACTATATTTTTAAATCTTTGATATCTTGGAAAATATCCTTCAGATCCAAATTTGTTTTCTAGATTCGTAATCTACATGAATTAAACTATATAATTTCATGCCAAACTCAAAATAATTGGGATCAAAAAAATTTATTTTTTTCTATCATGGCTCACTCTTCGCTTTGAGTTCAGGATTTTGCCTATTCTGAGATTTTTCTCTATAGAATCTGTAATTCTAGACCAATCGCTTTGAAATTGAGAACATTTATAGTATATAGTATGCCTAACCGATCGATGCTATCAGCAATTCTTTATCCCCATTATTTGTATGAGTTTTTGACTCCCCGCTTCCGGCTCCGCTTCCGGACTATATTTTTAAATCTTTGATATCTTGGAAAATATCCTTTAGATCCAAAATTGTTTTCTAGATTCGTAATCTACATGAATTAAACTATATAATTTCATGCCAAACTCAAAATAATTGGGATCAAAAAAATTTATTTTTTTCTATCATGGCTCACTCTTCGCTTTGAGTTCAGGATTTTGCCTATTCTGAGATTTTTCTCTATAGAATCTGTAATTCTAGACCAATCGCTTTGAAATTGAGAACATTCATAGTATATAGTATGCCTAACCGATCGATGCTATCAGCAATTTTTTATCCCCATTATTTGTATGAGTTTTTGACTCCCCGCTTCCGGCTCCGCTTCCGGACTATATTTTTAAATCTTTGATATCTTGGAAAATATCCTTCAGATCCAAATTTGTTTTCTAGATTCGTAATCTACATGAATTAAACTATATAATTTCATGCCAAACTCAAAATAATTGGGATCAAAAAAATTTATTTTTTTCTATCATGGCTCACTCTTCGCTTTGAGTTCAGGATTTTGCCTATTCTGAGATTTTTCTCTATAGAATCTGTAATTCTAGACCAATCGCTTTGAAATTGAGAACATTTATAGTATATAGTATGCCTAACCGATCGATGCTATCAGCAATTTTTTATCCCCATTATTTGTATGAGTTTTTGACTCCCCGCTTCCGGCTCCGCTTCCGGACTATATTTTTAAATCTTTGATATCTTGGAAAATATCCTTCAGATCCAAATTTGTTTTCTAGATTCGTAATCTACATGAATTGAACTATATAATTTCATGCCAAACTCAAAATAATTGGGATCAAAAAAATTTAATTTTTTTTATCATGGCTCACTCTTCGCTTTGACTTCAGGATTTTGCCTATTCTGAGATTTTTCTCTATAGAATCTGTAATTCTAGACCAATCGCTTTGAAATTGAGAACATTTATAGTATATAGTATGCCTAACCGATCGATGCTATCAGCAATTTTTTATCCCCATTATTTGTATGAGTTTTTGACTCCCCGCTTCCGGCTCCGCTTCCGGACTATATTTTTAAATCTTTGATATCTTGGAAAATATCCTTCAGATCCAAATTTGTTTTCTAGATTCGTAATCTACATGAATTAAACTATATAATTTCATGCCAAACTCAAAATAATTGGGATCAAAAAAATTTAATTTTTTTTATCATGGCTCACTCTTCGCTTTGAGTTCAGGATTTTGCCTATTCTGAGATTTTTCTCTATAGAATCTGTAATTCTGGACCAATCGCTTTGAAATTGAGAACATCTATAGTATATAGTATGCCTAACCGATCGATGCTATCAGCAATTTTTTATCCCCATTATTTGTATGAGTTTTTGACTCCCCGCTTCCGGCTCCGCTTCCGGACTATATTTTTAAATCTTTGATATCTTGGAAAATATCCTTCAGATCCAAATTTGTTTTCTAGATTCGTAATCTACATGAATTAAACTATATAATTTCATGCCAAACTCAAAATAATTGGGATCAAAAAAATTTATTTTTTTTTATCATGGCTCACTCTTCGCTTTGAATTCAGGATTTTGCCTATTCTGAGATTTTTCTCTATAGAATCTGTAATTCTAGACCAATCGCTTTGAAATTGAGAACATCTATAGAATATAGTATGCCTAACCGATCGATGCTATCAGCAATTTTTTATCCCCATTATTTGTATGAGTTTTTGACTCCCCGCTTCCGGCTCCGCTTCCGGACTATATTTTTAAATCTTTGATATCTTGGAAAATATCCTTCAGATCCAAATTTGTTTTCTAGATTCGTAATCTACATGAATTGAACTATATAATTTCATGCCAAACTCAAAATAATTGGGATCAAAAAAATTTAATTTTTTTTATCATGGCTCACTCTTCGCTTTGAGTTCAGGATTTTGCCTATTCTGAGATTTTTCTCTATAGAATCTGTAATTCTAGACCAATCGCTTTGAAATTGAGAACATCTATAGTATATAGTATGCCTAACCGATCGATGCTATCAGCAATTTTTTATCCCCATTATTTGTATGAGTTTTTGACTCCCCGCTTCCGGCTCCGCTTCCGGACTATATTTTTAAATCTTTGATATCTTGGAAAATATCCTTCAGATCCAAATTTGTTTTCTAGATTCGTAATCTACATGAATTAAACTATATAATTTCATGCCAAACTCAAAATAATTGGGATCAAAAAAATTTATTTTTTTTTATCATGGCTCACTCTTCGCTTTGAGTTCAGGATTTTGCCTATTCTGAGATTTTTCTCTATAGAATCTGTAATTCTAGACCAATCGCTTTGAAATTGAGAACATTTATAGTATATAGTATGCCTAACCGATCGATGCTATCAGCAATTTTTTATTCCCATTATTTGTATGAGTTTTTGACTCCCCGCTTCCGGCTCCGCTTCCGGACTATATTTTTAAATCTTTGATATCTTGGAAAATATCCTTCAGATCCAAATTTGTTTTCTAGATTCGTAATCTACATGAATTAAACTATATAATTTCATGCCAAACTCAAAATAATTGGGATCAAAAAAATTTATTTTTTTTTTCATGGCTCACTCTTCGCTTTGAGTTCAGGATTTTGCCTATTCTGAGATTTTTCTCTATAGAATCTGTAATTCTAGACCAATCGCTTTGAAATTGAGAACATTTATAGTATATAGTATGCCTAACCGATCGATGCTATCAGCAATTTTTTATCCCCATTATTTGTATGAGTTTTTGACTCCCCGCTTCCGGCTCCGCTTCCGGACTACATTTTTAAATCTTTGATATCTTGGAAAATATCCTTCAGATCCAAATTTGTTTTCTAGATTCGTAATCTACATGAATTAAACTATATAATTTCATGCCAAACTCAAAATAATTGGGATCAAAAAAATTTATTTTTTTTTATCATGGCTCACTCTTCGCTTTGAGTTCAGGATTTTGCCTATTCTGAGATTTTTCTCTATAGAATCTGTAATTCTAGACCAATCGCTTTGAAATTGAGAACATTTATAGTATATAGTATGCCTAACCGATCGATGCTATCAGCAATTTTTTATCCCCATTATTTGTATGAGTTTTTGACTCCCCGCTTCCGGCTCCGCTTCCGGACTATATTTTTAAATCTTTGATATCTTGGAAAATATCCTTCAGATCCAAATTTGTTTTCTAGATTCGTAATCTACATGAATTAAACTATATAATTTCATGCCAAACTCAAAATAATTGGGATCAAAAAAATTTATTTTTTTTTATCATGGCTCACTCTTCGCTTTGAGTTCAGGATTTTGCCTATTCTGAGATTTTTCTCTATAGAATCTGTAATTCTAGACCAATCGCTTTGAAATTGAGAACATTTATAGTATATAGTATGCCTAACCGATCGATGCTATCAGCAATTTTTTATCCCCATTATTTGTATGAGTTTTTGACTCCCCGCTTCCGGCTCCGCTTCCGGACTATATTTTTAAATCTTTGATATCTAGGAAAATATCCTTCAGATCCAAATTTGTTTTCTAGATTCGTAATCTACATGAATTAAACTATATAATTTCATGCCAAACTCAAAATAATTGGGATCAAAAAAATTTAATTTTTTTTATCATGGCTCACTCTTCGCTTTGAGTTCAGGACTTTGCCTATTCTGAGATTTTTCTCTATAGAATCTGTAATTCTAGACCAATCGCTTTGAAATTGAGAACATTTATAGTATATAGTATGCCTAACCGATCGATGCTATCAGCAATTTTTTATCCCCATTATTTGTATGAGTTTTTGACTCCCCGCTTCCGGCTCCGCTTCCGGACTATATTTTTAAATCTTTGATATCTTGGAAAATATCCTTCAGATCCAAATTTGTTTTCTAGATTCGTAATCTACATGAATTAAACTATATAATTTCATGCCAAACTCAAAATAATTGGGATCAAAAAAATTTATTTTTTTCTATCATGGCTCACTCTTCGCTTTGAGTTCAGGATTTTGCCTATTCTGAGATTTTTCTCTATAGAATCTGTAATTCTAGACCAATCGCTTTGAAATTGAGAACATTTATAGTATATAGTATGCCTAACCGATCGATGCTATCAGCAATTTTTTATCCCCATTATTTGTATGAGTTTTTGACTCCCCGCTTCCGGCTCCGCTTCCGGACTATATTTTTAAATCTTTGATATCTTGGAAAATATCCTTCAGATCCAAATTTGTTTTCTAGATTCGTAATCTACATGAATTAAACTATATAATTTCATGCCAAATTCAAAATAATTGGGATCAAAAAAATTTATTTTTTTCTATCATGGCTCACTCTTCGCTTTGAGTTCAGGATTTTGCCTATTCTGAGATTTTTCTCTATAGAATCTGTAATTCTAGACCAATCGCTTTAAAATTGAGAACATTTATAGTATATAGTATGCCTAACCGATCGATGCTATCAGCAATTTTTTATCCCCATTATTTGTATGAGTTTTTGACTCCCCGCTTCCGGCTCCGCTTCCGGACTATATTTTTAAATCTTTGATATCTTGGAAAATATCCTTCAGATCCAAATTTGTTTTCTAGATTCGTAATCTACATGAATTAAACTATATAATTTCATGCCAAATTCAAAATAATTGGGATCAAAAAAATTTATTTTTTTCTATCATGGCTCACTCTTCGCTTTGAGTTCAGGATTTTGCCTATTCTGAGATTTTTCTCTATAGAATCTGTAATTCTAGACCAATCGCTTTGAAATTGAGAACATTTATAGTATATAGTATGCCTAACCGATCGATGCTATCAGCAATTCTTTATCCCCATTATTTGTATGAGTTTTTGACTCCCCGCTTCCGGCTCCGCTTCCGGACTATATTTTTAAATCTTTGATATCTTGGAAAATATCCTTTAGATCCAAAATTGTTTTCTAGATTCGTAATCTACATGAATTAAACTATATAATTTCATGCCAAACTCAAAATAATTGGGATCAAAAAAATTTATTTTTTTCTATCATGGCTCACTCTTCGCTTTGAGTTCAGGATTTTGCCTATTCTGAGATTTTTCTCTATAGAATCTGTAATTCTAGACCAATCGCTTTGAAATTGAGAACATTCATAGTATATAGTATGCCTAACCGATCGATGCTATCAGCAATTTTTTATCCCCATTATTTGTATGAGTTTTTGACTCCCCGCTTCCGGCTCCGCTTCCGGACTATATTTTTAAATCTTTGATATCTTGGAAAATATCCTTCAGATCCAAATTTGTTTTCTAGATTCGTAATCTACATGAATTAAACTATATAATTTCATGCCAAACTCAAAATAATTGGGATCAAAAAAATTTATTTTTTTCTATCATGGCTCACTATTCGCTTTGAGTTCAGGATTTTGCCTATTCTGAGATTTTTCTCTATAGAATCTGTAATTCTAGACCAATCGCTTTGAAATTGAGAACATTTATAGTATATAGTATGCCTAACCGATCGATGCTATCAGCAATTTTTTATTCCCATTATTTGTATGAGTTTTTGACTCCCCGCTTCCGGCTCCGCTTCCGGACTATATTTTTAAATCTTTGATATCTTGGAAAATATCCTTCAGATCCAAATTTGTTTTCTAGATTCGTAATCTACATGAATTGAACTATATAATTTCATGCCAAACTCAAAATAATTGGGATCAAAAAAATTTAATTTTTTTTATCATGGCTCACTCTTCGCTTTGAGTTCAGGATTTTGCCTATTCTGAGATTTTTCTCTATAGAATCTGTAATTCTAGACCAATCGCTTTGAAATTGAGAACATTTATAGTATATAGTATGCCTAACCGATCGATGCTATCAGCAATTTTTTATCCCCATTATTTGTATGAGTTTTTGACTCCCCGCTTCCGGCTCCGCTTCCGGACTATATTTTTAAATCTTTGATATCTTGGAAAATATCCTTCAGATCCAAATTTGTTTTCTAGATTCGTAATCTACATGAATTAAACTATATAATTTCATGCCAAACTCAAAATAATTGGGATCAAAAAAATTTAATTTTTTTTATCATGGCTCACTCTTCGCTTTGAGTTCAGGATTTTGCCTATTCTGAGATTTTTCTCTATAGAATCTGTAATTCTAGACCAATCGCTTTGAAATTGAGAACATCTATAGTATATAGTATGCCTAACCGATCGATGCTATCAGCAATTTTTTATCCCCATTATTTGTATGAGTTTTTGACTCCCCGCTTCCGGCTCCGCTTCCGGACTATATTTTTAAATCTTTGATATCTTGGAAAATATCCTTCAGATCCAAATTTGTTTTCTAGATTCGTAATCTACATGAATTAAACTATATAATTTCATGCCAAACTCAAAATAATTGGGATCAAAAAAATTTATTTTTTTTTATCATGGCTCACTCTTCGCTTTGAGTTCAGGATTTTGCCTATTCTGAGATTTTTCTCTATAGAATCTGTAATTCTAGACCAATCGCTTTGAAATTGAGAACATCTATAGTATATAGTATGCCTAACCGATCGATGCTATCAGCAATTTTTTATCCCCATTATTTGTATGAGTTTTTGACTCCCCGCTTCCGGCTCCGCTTCCGGACTATATTTTTAAATCTTTGATATCTTGGAAAATATCCTTCAGATCCAAATTTGTTTTCTAGATTCGTAATCTACATGAATTGAACTATATAATTTCATGCCAAACTCAAAATAATTGGGATCAAAAAAATTTAATTTTTTTTATCATGGCTCACTCTTCGCTTTGAGTTCAGGATTTTGCCTATTCTGAGATTTTTCTCTATAGAATCTGTAATTCTAGACCAATCGCTTTGAAATTGAGAACATCTATAGTATATAGTATGCCTAACCGATCGATGCTATCAGCAATTTTTTATCCCCATTATTTGTATGAGTTTTTGACTCCCCGCTTCCGGCTCCGCTTCCGGACTATATTTTTAAATCTTTGATATCTTGGAAAATATCCTTCAGATCCAAATTTGTTTTCTAGATTCGTAATCTACATGAATTAAACTATATAATTTCATGCCAAACTCAAAATAATTGGGATCAAAAAAATTTATTTTTTTTTATCATGGCTCACTCTTCGCTTTGAGTTCAGGATTTTGCCTATTCTGAGATTTTTCTCTATAGAATCTGTAATTCTAGACCAATCGCTTTGAAATTGAGAACATTTATAGTATATAGTATGCCTAACCGATCGATGCTATCAGCAATTTTTTATTCCCATTATTTGTATGAGTTTTTGACTCCCCGCTTCCGGCTCCGCTTCCGGACTATATTTTTAAATCTTTGATATCTTGGAAAATATCCTTCAGATCCAAATTTGTTTTCTAGATTCGTAATCTACATGAATTAAACTATATAATTTCATGCCAAACTCAAAATAATTGGGATCAAAAAAATTTATTTTTTTTTATCATGGCTCACTCTTCGCTTTGAGTTCAGGATTTTGCCTATTCTGAGATTTTTCTCTATAGAATCTGTAATTCTAGACCAATCGCTTTGAAATTGAGAACATTTATAGTATATAGTATGCCTAACCGATCGATGCTATCAGCAATTTTTTATCCCCATTATTTGTATGAGTTTTTGACTCCCCGCTTCCGGCTCCGCTTCCGGACTATATTTTTAAATCTTTGATATCTTGGAAAATATCCTTCAGATCCAAATTTGTTTTCTAGATTCGTAATCTACATGAATTAAACTATATAATTTCATGCCAAATTCAAAATAATTGGGATCAAAAAAATTTATTTTTTTCTATCATGGCTCACTCTTCGCTTTGAGTTCAGGATTTTGCCTATTCTGAGATTTTTCTCTATAGAATCTGTAATTCTAGACCAATCGCTTTGAAATTGAGAACATTTATAGTATATAGTATGCCTAACCGATCGATGCTATCAGCAATTCTTTATCCCCATTATTTGTATGAGTTTTTGACTCCCCGCTTCCGGCTCCGCTTCCGGACTATATTTTTAAATCTTTGATATCTTGGAAAATATCCTTTAGATCCAAAATTGTTTTCTAGATTCGTAATCTACATGAATTAAACTATATAATTTCATGCCAAACTCAAAATAATTGGGATCAAAAAAATTTATTTTTTTCTATCATGGCTCACTCTTCGCTTTGAGTTCAGGATTTTGCCTATTCTGAGATTTTTCTCTATAGAATCTGTAATTCTAGACCAATCGCTTTGAAATTGAGAACATTTATAGTATATAGTATGCCTAACCGATCGATGCTATCAGCAATTTTTTATCCCCATTATTTGTATGAGTTTTTGACTCCCCGCTTCCGGCTCCGCTTCCGGACTACATTTTTAAATCTTTGATATCTTGGAAAATATCCTTCAGATCCAAATTTGTTTTCTAGATTCGTAATCTACATGAATTAAACTATATAATTTCATGCCAAACTCAAAATAATTGGGATCAAAAAAATTTATTTTTTTCTATCATGGCTCACTCTTCGCTTTGAGTTCAGGATTTTGCCTATTCTGAGATTTTTCTCTATAGAATCTGTAATTCTAGACCAATCGCTTTGAAATTGAGAACATTTATAGTATATAGTATGCCTAACCGATCGATGCTATCAGCATTTTTTTATCCCCATTATTTGTATGAGTTTTTGACTCCCCGCTTCCGGCTCCGCTTCCGGACTATATTTTTAAATCTTTGATATCTTGGAAAATATCCTTCAGATCCAAATTTGTTTTCTAGATTCGTAATCTACATGAATTAAACTATATAATTTCATGCCAAACTCAAAATAATTGGGATCAAAAAAATTTATTTTTTTTTATCATGGCTCACTCTTCGCTTTGAGTTCAGGATTTTGCCTATTCTGAGATTTTTCTCTATAGAATCTGTAATTCTAGACCAATCGCTTTGAAATTGAGAACATTTATAGTATATAGTATGCCTAACCGATCGATGCTATCAGCAATTTTTTATCCCCATTATTTGTATGAGTTTTTGACTCCCCGCTTCCGGCTCCGCTTCCGGACTATATTTTTAAATCTTTGATATCTTGGAAAATATCCTTCAGATCCAAATTTGTTTTCTAGATTCGTAATCTACATGAATTGAACTATATAATTTCATGCCAAACTCAAAATAATTGGGATCAAAAAAATTTATTTTTTTCTATCATGGCTCACTCTTCGCTTTGAGTTCAGGATTTTGCCTATTCTGAGATTTTTCTCTATAGAATCTGTAATTCTAGACCAATCGCTTTGAAATTGAGAACATTTATAGTATATAGTATGCCTAACCGATCGATGCTATCAGCAATTTTTTATCCCCATTATTTGTATGAGTTTTTGACTCCCCGCTTCCGGCTCCGCTTCCGGACTATACTTTTAAATCTTTGATATCTTGGAAAATATCCTTCAGATCCAAATTTGTTTTCTAGATTCGTAATCTACATGAATTAAACTATATAATTTCATGCCAAACTCAAAATAATTGGGATCAAAAAAATTTATTTTTTTTTATCATGGCTCACTCTTCGCTTTGAGTTCAGGATTTTGCCTATTCTGAGATTTTTCTCTATAGAATCTGTAATTCTAGACCAATCGCTTTGAAATTGAGAACATTTATAGTATATAGTATGCCTAACCGATCGATGCTATCAGCAATTTTTTATCCCCATTATTTGTATGAGTTTTTGACTCCCCGCTTCCGGCTCCGCTTCCGGACTATATTTTTAAATCTTTGATATCTTGGAAAATATCCTTCAAATCCAAATTTGTTTTCTAGATTCGTAATCTACATGAATGAAACTATATAATTTCATGCCAAACTCAAAATAATTGGGATCAAAAAAATTTATTTTTTTTTATCATGGCTCACTCTTCGCTTTGAGTTCAGGATTTTGCCTATTCTGAGATTTTTCTCTATAGAATCTGTAATTCTAGACCAATCGCTTTGAAATTGAGAATATTTATAGTATATAGTATGCCTAACCGATCGATGCTATCAGCAATTTTTTATCCCCATTATTTGTATGAGTTTTTGACTCCCCGCTTCCGGCTCCGCCTCCTGGACTATATTTTTAAATATTTGATATCTTGGAAAATATCTTTCAGATCCAAATTTGTTTTCTAGATTCGTAATCTACATGAATTAAACTATATAATTTCATGCCAAACTCAAAATAATTGGGATCAAAAAAATTTATTTTTTTTTATCATGGCTCACTCTTCGCTTTGAGTTCAGGATTTTGCCTATTCTGAGATTTTTCTCTATAGAATCTGTAATTCTAGACCAATCGCTTTGAAATTGAGAACATTTATAGTATATAGTATGCCTAACCGATCGATGCTATCAGCAATTTTTTATCCCCATCATTTGTATGAGTTTTTGACTCCCCGCTTCCGGCTCCGCCTCCTGGACTATATTTTTAAATATTTGATATCTTGGAAAATATCTTTCAGATCCAAATTTGTTTTCTAGATTCGTAATCTACATGAATTAAACTATATAATTTCATGCCAAACTCAAAATAATTGGGATCAAAAAAATTTATTTTTTTTTATCATGGCTCACTCTTCGCTTTGAGTTCAGGATTTTGCCTATTTTGAGATTTTTCTCTATAGAATCTGTAATTCTAGACCAATCGCTTTGAAATTGAGAACATTTATAATATATAGTATGCCTAACCGATCGATGCAATCAGCAATTTTTTATCCCTATTATTTGTATGAGTTTTTGACTCCCCGCTTCCGGCTCCGCCTCTTGGACTATATTTTTAAATATTTGATATCTTGGAAAATATCTTTCAGATCCAAATTTGTTTTCTAGATTCGTAATCCACATGAATTAAACTATATAATTTCATGCCAAACTCAAAATAATTGGGATCAAAAAAATTTAATTTTTTTTATCATGGCTCACTCTTCGCTTTGAGTTCAGGATTTTGCCTATTCTGAGATTTTTCTCTATAGAATCTGTAATTCTAGACCAATCGCTTTGAAATTGAGAACATTTATAGTATATAGTATGCCTAACCGATCGATGCTATCAGCAATTCTTTATCCCCATTATTTGTATGAGTTTTTGACTCCCCGCTTCCGGCTCCGCTTCCGGACTATATTTTTAAATCTTTGATATCTTGAAAAATATCCTTCAGATCCAAATTTGTTTTCTAGATTCGTAATCTACATGAATTAAACTATATAATTTCATGCCAAACTCAAAATAATTGGGATCAAAAAAATTTATTTTTTTTTATCATGGCTCACTCTTCGCTTTGAGTTCAGGATTTTGCCTATTCTGAGATTTTTCTCTATAGAATCTGTAATTCTAGACCAATCGCTTTGAAATTGAAAACATTTATAGTATATAGTATGCCTAACCGATCGATGCTATCAGCAATTTTTTATCTCTATTATTTGTATGAGTTTTTGACTCCCCGCTTCCGGCTCCGCTTCCGGACTATATTTTTAAATCTTTGATATCTTGGAAAATATCCTTCAGATCCAAATTTGTTTTCTAGATTCGTAATCTACATGAATTAAACTATATAATTCCATGTCAAACTCAAAATAATTGGGATCAAAAAAATTTATTTTTTTTTATCATGGCTCACTCTTCGCTCTGAGTTCAGGATTTTGCCTATTCTGAGATTTTTCTCTATAGAATCTGTAATTCTAGACCAATCGCTTTGAAATTGAGAACATTTATAGTATATAGTATGCCTAACCGATCGATGCTATCAGCAATTTTTTATCCCCATTATTTGTATGAGTTTTTGACTCCCCGCTTCCGGCTCCGCTTCCGGACTATATTTTTAAATCTTTGATATCTTGGAAAATATCCTTCAGATCCAAATTTGTTTTCTAGATTCGTAATCTACATGAATTAAACTATATAATTTCATGCCAAACTCAAAATAATTGGGATAAAAAAAAATTATTTTTTTTTATCATGGCTCACTCTTCGCTTTGAGTTCAGGATTTTGCCTATTCTGAGATTTTTCTCTATAGAATCTGTAATTCTAGACCAATCGCTTTGAAATTGAGAACATTTATAGTATATAGTATGCCTAACCGATCGATGCTATCAGCAATTTTTTATCCCCATTATTTGTATGAGTTTTTGACTCCCCGCTTCCGGCTCCGCTTCCGGACTATATTTTTAAATCTTTGATATCTTGGAAAATATCCTTCAGATCCAAATTTGTTTTCTAGATTCGTAATCTACATGAATTAAACTATATAATTTCATGCCAAACTCAAAATAATTGGGATCAAAAAAATTTATTTTTTTTTATCATGGCTCACTCTTCGCTTTGAGTTCAGGATTTTGCCTATTCTGAGATTTTTCTCTATAGAATCTGTAATTCTAGACCAATCGCTTTGAAATTGAGAACATTCATAGTATATAGTATGCCTAACCGATCGATGCTATCAGCAATTTTTTATCCCCATTATTTGTATGAGTTTTTGACTCCCCGCTTCCGGCTCCGCTTCCGGACTATATTTTTAAATCTTTGATATCTTGGAAAATATCCTTCAGATCCAAATTTGTTTTCTAGATTCGTAATCTACATGAATTAAACTATATAATTCCATGTCAAACTCAAAATAATTGGGATCAAAAAAATTTATTTTTTTTTATCATGGCTCACTCTTCGCTCTGAGTTCAGGATTTTGCCTATTCTGAGATTTTTCTCTATAGAATCTGTAATTCTAGACCAATCGCTTTGAAATTGAAAACATTTATAGTATATAGTATGCCTAACCGATCGATGCTATCAGCAATTTTTTATCCCTATTATTTGTATGAGTTTTTGACTCCCCGCTTCCGGCTCCGCCTCCTGGACTATATTTTTAAATATTCGATATCTTGGAAAATATCTTTCAGATCCAAATTTGTTTTCTAGATTCGTAATCTACATGAATTAAACTATATAATTTCATGCCAAACTCAAAATAATTGGGATCAAAAAAATTTAATTTTTTTTATCATGGCTCACTCTTCGCTTTGAGTTCAGGATTTTGCCTATTCTGAGATTTTTCTCTATAGAATCTGTAATTCTAGACCAATCGCTTTGAAATTGAGAACATTTATAGTATATAGTATGCCTAACCGATCGATGCTATCAGCAATTTTTTATCCCCATTATTTGTATGAGTTTTTGACTCCCCGCTTCCGGCTCCGCTTCCGGACTATATTTTTAAATCTTTGATATCTTGGAAAATATCCTTCAGATCCAAATTTGTTTTCTAGATTCGTAATCTACATGAATTAAACTATATAATTTCATGCCAAACTCAAAATAATTGGGATAAAAAAAAATTATTTTTTTTTATCATGGCTCACTCTTCGCTTTGAGTTCAGGATTTTGCCTATTCTGAGATTTTTCTCTATAGAATCTGTAATTCTAGACCAATCGCTTTGAAATTGAGAACATTTATAGTATATAGTATGCCTAACCGATCGATGCTATCAGCAATTTTTTATCCCCATTATTTGTATGAGTTTTTGACTCCCCGCTTCCGGCTCCGCTTCCGGACTATATTTTTAAATCTTTGATATCTTGGAAAATATCTTTCAGATCCAAATTTGTTTTCTAGATTCGTAATCTACATGAATTAAACTATATAATTTCATGCCAAACTCAAAATAATTGGGATCAAAAAAATTTATTTTTTTTTATCATGGCTCACTCTTCGCTTTGAGTTCAGGATTTTGCCTATTCTGAAATTTTTCTCTATAGAATCTGTAATTCTAGACCAATCGCTTTGAAATTGAGAACATTTATAGTATATAGTATGCCTAACCGATCGATGCTATAAGCAATTTTTTATCCCCATTATTTGTATGAGTTTTTGACTCCCCGCTTCCGGCTCCGCTTCCGGACTATATTTTTAAATATTTGATATCTTGGAAAATATCCTTCAGATCCAAATTTGTTTTCTAGATTCGTAATCTACATGAATTAAACTATATAATTTCATGCCAAACTCAAAATAATTGGGATCAAAAAAATTTATTTTTTTTTATCATGGCTCACTCTTTGCTTTGAGTTCAGGATTTTGCCTATTCTGAGATTTTTCTCTATAGAATCTGTAATTCTAAACCAATCGCTTTGAAATTGAGAACATTTATAGTATATAGTATGCCTAACCGATCGATGCTATCAGCAATTTTTTATCCCCATTATTTGTATGAGTTTTTGACTCCCCGCTTCCGGCTCCGCTTCCGGACTATATTTTTAAATCTTTGATATCTTGGAAAATATCCTTCAGATCCAAATTTGTTTTCTAGATTCGTAATCTACTTGAATTAAACTATATAATTTCATGCCAAACTCAAAATAATTGGGATCAAAAAAATTTTTTTTTTTTTATCATGGCGCACTCTTCGCTTTGAGTTTAGGATATTGCCTATTCTGAGATTTTTCTCTATAGAATCTGTAATTCTAGACCAATCGCTTTGAAATTGAGAACATTTATAGTATATAGTATGCCTAACCGATCGATGCTATCAGCAATTTTTTATCCCCATTATTTGTATGAGTTTTTGACTCCCCGCTTCCGGCTCCGCCTCCTGGACTATATTTTTAAATATTTGATATCTTGGAAAATATCTTTCAGATCCAAATTTGTTTTCTAGATTCGTAATCTACATGAATTAAACTATATAATTTCATGCCAAACTCAAAATAATTGGGATCAAAAAAATTTATTTTTTTTTATCATGGCTCACTCTTCGCTTTGAGTTCAGGATTTTGCCTATTCTGAGATTTTTCTCTATAGAATCTGTAATTCTAGACCAATCGCTTTGAAATTGAGAACATTTATAGTATATAGTATGCCTAACCGATCGATGCTATCAGCAATTTTTTATCCCCATTATTTGTATGAGTTTTTGACTCCCCGCTTCCGGCTCCGCCTCCTGGACTATATTTTTAAATATTTGATATCTTGGAAAATATCTTTCAGATCCAAATTTGTTTTCTAGATTCGTAATCTACATGAATTAAACTATATAATTTCATGCCAAACTCAAAATAATTGGGATCAAAAAAATTTAATTTTTTTTATCATGGCTCACTCTTCGCTTTGAGTTCAGGATTTTGCCTATTCTGAGATTTTTCTCTATAGAATCTGTAATTCTAGACCAATCGCTTTGAAATTGAGAACATTTATAGTATATAGTATGCCTAACCGATCGATGCTATCAGCAATTTTTTATCTCCATTATTTGTATGAGTTTTTGACTCCCCGCTTCCGGCTCCGCTTCCGGACTATATTTTTAAATCTTTGATATCTTGGAAAATATCCTTCAGATCCAAATTTGTTTTCTAGATTCGTAATCTACATGAATTAAACTATATAATTTCATGCCAAACTCAAAATAATTGGGATCAAAAAAATTTATTTTTTTTTATCATGGCTCACTCTTCGCTTTGAGTTCAGGATTTTGCCTATTCTGAGATTTTTCTCTATAGAATCTGTAATTCTAGACCAATCGCTTTGAAATTGAGAACATTTATAGTATATAGTATGCCTAACCGATCGATGCTATCAGCAATTTTTTATCCCCATTATTTGTATGAGTTTTTGACTCCCCGCTTCCGGCTCCGCCTCCTGGACTATATTTTTAAATATTTGATATCTTGGAAAATATCTTTCAGATCCAAATTTGTTTTCTAGATTCGTAATCTACATGAATTAAACTATATAATTTCATGCCAAACTCAAAATAATTGGGATCAAAAAAATTTAATTTTTTTTATCATGGCTCACTCTTCGCTTTGAGTTCAGGATTTTGCCTATTCTGAGATTTTTCTCTATAGAATCTGTAATTCTAGACCAATCGCTTTGAAATTGAGAACATTTATAGTATATAGTATGCCTAACCGATCGATGCTATCAGCAATTCTTTATCCCCATTATTTGTATGAGTTTTTGACTCCCCGCTTCCGGCTCCGCTTCCGGACTATATTTTTAAATCTTTGATATCTTGGAAAATATCCTTCAGATCCAAATTTGTTTTCTAGATTCGTAATCTACATGAATTAAACTATATAATTTCATGCCAAACTCAAAATAATTGGGATCAAAAAAATTTAATTTTTTTTATCATGGCTCACTCTTCGCTTTGAGTTCAGGATTTTGCCTATTCTGAGATTTTTCTCTATAGAATCTGTAATTCTAGACCAATCGCTTTGAAATTGAGAACATTTATAGTATATAGTATGCCTAACCGATTTGATGCTATCAGCAATTTTTTATCCCCATTATTTGTATGAGTTTTTGACTCCCCGCTTCCGGCTCCGCTTCCGGACTATATTTTTAAATCTTTGATATCTTGGAAAATATCCTTCAGATCCAAATTTGTTTTTTGGATTCGTAATCTACATGAATTAAACTATATAATTTCATGCCAAACTCAAAATAATTGGGATCAAAAAAATTTAATATTTTTTATCATGGCTCACTCTTCGCTTTGAGTTCAGGATTTAGCCTATTCTGAGATTTTTCTCTATAGAATCTGTAATTCTAGACCAATCGCTTTAAAATTGAGAACATTTATAGTATATAGTATGCCTAACCGATCGATGCTATCAGCAATTTTTTATCCCCATTATTTGTATGAGTTTTTGACTCCCCGCTTCCGGCTCCGCCTCCTGGACTATATTTTTAAATATTTGATATCTTGGAAAATATCTTTCAGATCCAAATTTGTTTTCTAGATTCGTAATCTACATGAATTAAACTATATAATTTCATGCCAAACTCAAAATAATTGGGATCAAAAAAATTTAATTTTTTTTATCATGGCTCACTCTTCGCTTTGAGTTCAGGATTTTGCCTATTCTGAGATTTTTCTCTATAGAATCTGTAATTCTAGACCAATCGCTTTGAAATTGAGAACATTTATAGTATATAGTATGCCTAACCGATCGATGCTATCAGCAATTTTTTATCTCCATTATTTGTATGAGTTTTTGACTCCCCGCTTCCGGCTCCGCTTCCGGACTATATTTTTAAATCTTTGATATCTTGGAAAATATCCTTCAGATCCAAATTTGTTTTCTAGATTCGTAATCTACATGAATTAAACTATATAATTTCATGCCAAACTCAAAATAATTGGGATCAAAAAAATTTATTTTTTTTTATCATGGCTCACTCTTCGCTTTGAGTTCAGGATTTTGCCTATTCTGAGATTTTTCTCTATAGAATCTGTAATTCTAAACCAATCGCTTTGAAATTGAGAACATTTATAGTATATAGTATGCCTAACTGATCGATGCTATCAGCAATTTTTTATCCCCATTATTTGTATGAGTTTTTGACTCCCCGCTTCCGGCTCCGCTTCCGGACTATATTTTTAAATCTTTGATATCTTGGAAAATATCCTTCAGATCCAAATTTGTTTTTTGGATTCGTAATCTACATGAATTAAACTATATAATTTCATGCCAAACTCAAAATAATTGGGATCAAAAAAATTTAATATTTTTTATCATGGCTCACTCTTCGCTTTGAGTTCAGGATTTAGCCTATTCTGAGATTTTTCTCTATAGAATCTGTAATTCTAGACCAATCGCTTTAAAATTGAGAACATTTATAGTATATAGTATGCCTAACCGATCGATGCTATCAGCAATTTTTTATCCCCATTATTTGTATGAGTTTTTGACTCCCCGCTTCCGGCTCCGCCTCCTGGACTATATTTTTAAATATTTGATATCTTGGAAAATATCTTTCAGATCCAAATTTGTTTTCTAGATTCGTAATCTACATGAATTAAACTATATAATTTCATGCCAAACTCAAAATAATTGGGATCAAAAAAATTTAATTTTTTTTATCATGGCTCACTCTTCGCTTTGAGTTCAGGATTTTGCCTATTCTGAGATTTTTCTCTATAGAATCTGTAATTCTAGACCAATCGCTTTGAAATTGAGAACATTTATAGTATATAGTATGCCTAACCGATCGATGCTATCAGCAATTTTTTATCTCCATTATTTGTATGAGTTTTTGACTCCCCGCTTCCGGCTCCGCTTCCGGACTATATTTTTAAATCTTTGATATCTTGGAAAATATCCTTCAGATCCAAATTTGTTTTCTAGATTCGTAATCTACATGAATTAAACTATATAATTTCATGCCAAACTCAAAATAATTGGGATCAAAAAAATTTATTTTTTTTTATCATGGCTCACTCTTCGCTTTGAGTTCAGGATTTTGCCTATTCTGAGATTTTTCTCTATAGAATCTGTAATTCTAAACCAATCGCTTTGAAATTGAGAACATTTATAGTATATAGTATGCCTAACTGATCGATGCTATCAGCAATTTTTTATCCCCATTATTTGTATGAGTTTTTGACTCCCCGCTTCCGGCTCCGCTTCCGGACTATATTTTTAAATCTTTGATATCTTGGAAAATATCCTTCAGATCCAAATTTGTTTTCTAGATTCGTAATCTACATGAATTAAACTATATAATTTCATGCCAAACTCAAAATAATTGGGATCAAAAAAATTTAATATTTTTTATCATGGCTCACTCTTCGCTTTGAGTTCAGGATTTAGCCTATTCTGAGATTTTTCTCTATAGAATCTGTAATTCTAGACCAATCGCTTTAAAATTGAGAACATTTATAGTATATAGTATGCCTAACCGATCGATGCTATCAGCAATTTTTTATCCCCATTATTTGTATGAGTTTTTGACTCCCCGCTTCCGGCTCCGCCTCCTGGACTATATTTTTAAATATTTGATATCTTGGAAAATATCTTTCAGATCCAAATTTGTTTTCTAGATTCGTAATCTACATGAGTTAAACTATATAATTTCATGCCAAACTCAAAATAATTGGGATCAAAAAAATTTAATTTTTTTTATCATGGCTCACTCTTCGCTTTGAGTTCAGGATTTTGCCTATTCTGAGATTTTTCTCTATAGAATCTGTAATTCTAGACCAATCGCTTTGAAATTGAGAACATTTATAGTATATAGTATGCCTAACCGATTTGATGCTATCAGCAATTTTTTATCCCCATTATTTGTATGAGTTTTTGACTCCCCGCTTCCGGCTCCGCTTCCGGACTATATTTTTAAATCTTTGATATCTTGGAAAATATCCTTCAGATCCAAATTTGTTTTTTGGATTCGTAATCTACATGAATTAAACTATATAATTTCATGCCAAACTCAAAATAATTGGGATCAAAAAAATTTAATATTTTTTATCATGGCTCACTCTTCGCTTTGAGTTCAGGATTTAGCCTATTCTGAGATTTTTCTCTATAGAATCTGTAATTCTAGACCAATCGCTTTAAAATTGAGAACATTTATAGTATATAGTATGCCTAACCGATCGATGCTATCAGCAATTTTTTATCCCCATTATTTGTATGAGTTTTTGACTCCCCGCTTCCGGCTCCGCCTCCTGGACTATATTTTTAAATATTTGATATCTTGGAAAATATCTTTCAGATCCAAATTTGTTTTCTAGATTCGTAATCTACATGAATTAAACTATATAATTTCATGCCAAACTCAAAATAATTGGGATCAAAAAAATTTAATTTTTTTTATCATGGCTCACTCTTCGCTTTGAGTTCAGGATTTTGCCTATTCTGAGATTTTTCTCTATAGAATCTGTAATTCTAGACCAATCGCTTTGAAATTGAGAACATTTATAGTATATAGTATGCCTAACCGATCGATGCTATCAGCAATTTTTTATCTCCATTATTTGTATGAGTTTTTGACTCCCCGCTTCCGGCTCCGCTTCCGGACTATATTTTTAAATCTTTGATATCTTGGAAAATATCCTTCAGATCCAAATTTGTTTTCTAGATTCGTAATCTACATGAATTAAACTATATAATTTCATGCCAAACTCAAAATAATTGGGATCAAAAAAATTTATTTTTTTTTATCATGGCTCACTCTTCGCTTTGAGTTCAGGATTTTGCCTATTCTGAGATTTTTCTCTATAGAATCTGTAATTCTAAACCAATCGCTTTGAAATTGAGAACATTTATAGTATATAGTATGCCTAACTGATCGATGCTATCAGCAATTTTTTATCCCCATTATTTGTATGAGTTTTTGACTCCCCGCTTCCGGCTCCGCTTCCGGACTATATTTTTAAATCTTTGATATCTTGGAAAATATCCTTCAGATCCAAATTTGTTTTCTAGATTCGTAATCTACATGAATTAAACTATATAATTTCATGCCAAACTCAAAATAATTGGGATCAAAAAAATTTAATATTTTTTGTCATGGCTCACTCTTCGCTTTGAGTTCAGGATTTTGCCTATTCTGAGATTTTTCTCTATAGAATCTGTAATTCTAGACCAATCGCTTCAAAATAGAGAACATTTATAGTATATAGTATGCCTAACCGATCGATGCTATCAGCAATTTTTTATCTCCATTATTTGTATGAGTTTTTGACTCCCCGCTTCCGGCTCCGCTTCCGGACTATATTTTTAAATCTTTGATATCTTGGAAAATATCCTTCAGATCCAAATTTGTTTTCTAGATTCGTAATCTACATGAATTAAACTATATAATTTCATGACAAACTCAAAATAATTGGGATCAAAAAAATTTAATATTTTTCATCATGGCTCACTCTTCGCTTTGAGTTCAGGATTTTGCCTATTCTTAGATTTGTCTCTATAGAATCTGTAATTCTAGACCAATCGCTTTGAAATTGAGAACATTTATAGTATATAGTATGCCAAACCGATCGATGCTATTAGCAATTTTTTATCTCCATTATTTGTATGAGTTTTTGACTCCCCGCTTCCGGCTCCGCTTCCGGACTATATTTTCAAATCTTTGATATCTTGGAAAATATTCTTCAGATCCAAATTTGTCTTCTAGATTCGTAATCTACATGAATTAAACTATATAATTTCATGCCAAACTCAAAATAATTGGGATCAAAAAAATTTAATTTTTTTTATCATGGCTCACTCTTCGCTTTGAGTTCAGGATTTTGCCTATTCTGAGATTTTTCTCTATAGAATCTGTAATTTGAGACCAAACGCTTTGAAATTGAGAACATTCATAGTATATAGTATGCCTAACCGATCGATGCTATCAGCAATTTTTTATCTCCATTATTTGTATGAGTTTTTGACTCCCCGCTTCCGGCTCCGCTTCCGGACTATATTTTTAAATCTTTGATATCTTGGAAAATATCCTTCAGATCCAAATTTGTTTTTCAGATTCATAATCTACATGAATTAAACAATATAATTTCATGCCAAACTCAAAATAATTGGGATCAAAAAAAATTATTTTTTCTCATCATGGCTCACTCTTCGCTTTGAGTTCAGGATTTTGCCTATTCTGAGATTTTTCTCTATAGAATCTGTAATTCTAGACCAATCGCTTTGAAATTGAGAACATTTATAGTATATAGTATGCCTAACCGATCGATGCTATCAGCAATTCTTCATCTCCATTATTTGTATGAGTTTTTGACTTCCTGCTTCCGGCTCCGCTTCCGGACTATATTTTTAAATCTTTGATATCTTGGAAAATATCCTTCAGATCCAAATTTGTTTTCTAGATTCGTAATCTACATGAATTAAACTATATAATTTCATGCCAAACTCAAAATAATTGGGATCAAAAAAATTAAATTTTTTTTATCATGGCTCACTCTTCGCTTTGAGTTCAGGATTTTGCCTATTCTGAGATTTTTCTCTATAGAATCTGTAATTCGAGACCAAACGCTTTGAAATTGAGAACATTCATAGTATATAGTATGCCTAACCGATCGATGCTATCAGCAATTTTTTATCTCCATTATTTGTATGAGTTTTTGACTCCCCGCTTCCGGCTCCGCTTCCGGACTATATTTTTAAATCTTTGATATCTTGGAAAATATCCTTCAGATCCAAATTTGTTTTCTAGATTCATAATCTACATGAATTAAACAATATAATTTCATGCCAAACTCAAAATAATTGGGATCAAAAAAAATTATTTTTTCTTATCATGGCTCACTCTTCGCTTTGAGTTCAGGATTTTGCCTATTCTGAGATTTTTCTCTATAGAATCTGTAATTCTAGACAAATCGCTTTGAAATTGAGAACATTTATAGTATATAGTATGCCTAATTGATCGATGCTATCAGCAATTCTTCATCTCCATTATTTGTATGAGTTTTTGACTTCCTGCTTCCGGCTCCGCTTCCGGACTATATTTTTAAATCTTTGATATCTTGGAAAATATCCTTCAGATCCAAATTTGTTTTCTAGATTCGTAATCTACATGAATTAAACTATATAATTTCATGCCAAACTCAAAATAATTGGGATCAAAAAAATTTAATTTTTTTTATCATGGTTCACTCTTCGCTTTGAGTTCAGGATTTTGCCTATTCTGAGATTTTTCTCTATAGAATCTGTAATTCTAGACCAATCGCTTTGAAATTGAGAACATTTATAGTATATAGTATGCCTAACCGATCGATGCTATCAGCAATTTTTGATCTCCATTATTTGTATGAGTTTTTGACTCCCCGCTTCCGGCTCCGCTTCTGGACTATATTTTTAAATCTTTGATATCTTGGAAAATATTCTTCAGATCCAAATTTGTTTTCTAGATTCGTAATCTACATGAATTAAACTATATAATTTCATGCCAAACTCAAAATAATTGGGATCAAAAAAATTTAATATTTTTTATCATGGCTCACTCTTCGCTTTGAGTTCAGGATTTTGCCTATTCTGAGATTTTTCTCTATAGAATCTGTAATTCGAGACCAAACGCTTTGAAATTGAGAACATTCATAGTATATAGTATGCCTAACCGATCGATGCTATCAGCAATTTTTTATCTCCATTATTTGTATGAGTTTTTGACTCCCCGCTTCCGGCTCCGCTTCCGGACTATATTTTTAAATCTTTGATATCTTGGAAAATATCCTTCAGATCCAAATTTGTTTTCTAGATTCATAATCTACATGAATTAAACTATATAATTTCATGCCAAACTCAAAATAATTGGGATCAAAAAAATTTATTTTTTCTTATCATGGCTCACTCTTCGCTTTGAGTTCAGGATTTTGCCTATTCTGAGATTTTTCTCTATAGAATCTGTAATTCTAGACAAATCGCTTTGAAATTGAGAACATTTATAGTATATAGTATGCCTAATTGATCGATGCTATCAGCAATTCTTCATCTCCATTATTTGTATGAGTTTTTGACTTCCTGCTTCCGGCTCCGCTTCCGGACTATATTTTTAAATCTTTGATATCTTGGAAAATATCCTTCAGATCCAAATTTGTTTTCTAGATTCGTAATCTACATGAATTAAACTATATAATTTCATGCCAAACTCAAAATAATTGGGATCAAAAAAATTTAATTTTTTTTATCATGGTTCACTCTTCGCTTTGAGTTCAGGATTTTGCCTATTCTGAGATTTTTCTCTATAGAATCTGTAATTCTAGACCAATCGCTTTGAAATTGAGAACATTTATAGTATATAGTATGCCTAACCGATCGATGCTATCAGCAATTTTTTATCTCCATTATTTGTATGAGTTTTTGACTCCCCGCTTCCGGCTCCGGTTCCGGACTATATTTTTAAATATTTGATATCTTGGAAAATATCCTTCAGATCCAAATTTGTTACCTAGATTCGTAATCTACATGAATTAAACTATATAATTTCATGCCAAACTCAAAATAATTGGGATCAAAAAAATTTAATATTTTTTATCATGGCTCACTCTTCGCTTTGAGTTCAGGATTTTGCCTATTCTTAGATTTGTCTCTATAGAATCTGTAATTCTAGACCAATCGCTTTGAAATTGAGAACATTTATAGTATATAGTATGCCTAAACGATCGATGCTATCAGCAATTTTTTATCTCCATTATTTGTATGAGTTTTTGACTCCTTGCTTCCGGCTCCGCTTCCGGACTATATTTTTAAATCTTTGATATCTTGGAAAATATCTTTCAGATCCAAATTTGTTTTCTAGATTCGTAATCTACATGAATTAAACTATATAATTTCATGCCAAACTCAAAATAATTGGGATCAAAAAAATTTAATTTTTTTTATCATGGCTCACTCTTCGCTTTGAGTTCAGGATTTTGCCTATTCTGAGATTTTTCTCTATAGAATCTGTAATTCTAGACCAATCGCTTTGAAATTGAGAACATTTATAGTATATAGTATGCCTAACCGATCGATGCTATCAGCAATTTTTGATCTCCATTATTTGTATGAGTTTTTGACTCCCCGCTTCCGGCTCCGCTTCTGGACTATATTTTTAAATCTTTGATATCTTGGAAAATATTCTTCAGATCCAAATTTGTTTTCTAGATTCGTAATCTACATGAATTAAACTATATAATTTCATGCCAAACTCAAAATAATTGGGATCAAAAAAATTTAATTTTTTTTATCATGGCTCACTCTTCGCTTTGAGTTCAGGATTTTGCCTATTCTGAGATTTTTCTCTATAGAATCTGTAATTCGAGACCAAACGCTTTGAAATTGAGAACATTCATAGTATATAGTATGCCTAACCGATCGATGCTATCAGCAATTTTTTATCTCCATTATTTGTATGAGTTTTTGACTCCCCGCTTCCGGCTCCGCTTCCGGACTATATTTTTAAATCTTTGATATCTTGGAAAATATCCTTCAGATCCAAATTTGTTTTCTAGATTCATAATCTACATGAATTAAACAATATAATTTTATGCCAAACTCAAAATAATTGGGATCAAAAAAAATTATTTTTTCTTATCATGGCTCACTCTTCGCTTTGAGTTCAGGATTTTGCCTATTCTGAGATTTTTCTCTATAGAATCTGTAATTCTAGACCAATCGCTTTGAAATTGAGAACATTTATAGTATATAGTATGCCTAACCGATCGATGCTATCAGCAATTTTTGATCTCCATTATTTGTATGAGTTCTTGACTCCCCGCTTCCGGCTCCGCTTCTGGACTATATTTTTAAATCTTTGATATCTTGGAAAATATTCTTCAGATCCAAATTTGTTTTCTAGATTCGTAATCTACATGAATTAAACTATATAATTTCATGCCAAACTCAAAATAATTGGGATCAAAAAAATTTAATTTTTTTTATCATGGCTCACTCTTCGCTTTGAGTTCAGGATTTTGCCTATTCTGAGATTTTTCTCTATAGAATCTGTAATTCGAGACCAAACGCTTTGAAATTGAGAACATTCATAGTATATAGTATGCCTAACCGATCGATGCTATCAGCAATTTTTTATCTCCATTATTTGTATGAGTTTTTGACTCCCCGCTTCCGGCTCCGCTTCCGGACTATATTTTTAAATCTTTGATATCTTGGAAAATATCCTTCAGATCCAAATTTGTTTTCTAGATTCATAATCTACATGAATTAAACTATATAATTTCATGCCAAACTCAAAATAATTGGGATCAAAAAAATTTATTTTTTCTTATCATGGCTCACTCTTCGCTTTGAGTTCAGGATTTTGCCTATTCTGAGATTTTTCTCTATAGAATCTGTAATTCTAGACAAATCGCTTCGAAATTGAGAACATTTATAGTATATAGTATGCCTAATTGATCGATGCTATCAGCAATTCTTCATCTCCATTATTTGTATGAGTTTTTGACTTCCTGCTTCCGGCTCCGCTTCCGGACTATATTTTTAAATCTCTGATATCTTGGAAAATATCCTTCAGATCCAAATTTGTTTTCTAGATTCGTAATCTACATGAATTAAACTATATAATTTCATGCCAAACTCAAAATAATTGGGATCAAAAAAATTTAATTTTTTTTATCATGGCTCACTCTTCGCTTTGAGTTCAGGATTTTGCCTATTCTGAGATTTTTCTCTATAGAATCTGTAATTCGAGACCAAACGCTTTGAAATTGAGAACATTCATAGTATATAGTATGCCTAACCGATCGATGCTATCAGCAATTTTTTATCTCCATTATTTGTATGAGTTTTTGACTCCCCGCTTCCGGCTCCGCTTCCGGACTATATTTTTAAATCTTTGATATCTTGGAAAATATCCTTCAGATCCAAATTTGTTTTCTAGATTCATAATCTACATGAATTAAACAATATAATTTTATGCCAAACTCAAAATAATTGGGATCAAAAAAAATTATTTTTTCTTATCATGGCTCACTCTTCGCTTTGAGTTCAGGATTTTGCCTATTCTGAGATTTTTCTCTATAGAATCTGTAATTCTAGACCAATCGCTTTGAAATTGAGAACATTTATAGTATATAGTATGCCTAACCGATCGATGCTATCAGCAATTTTTTATCTCCATTATTTGTATGAGTTTTTGACTCCCCGCTTCCGGCTCCGCTTCCGGACTATGTTTTTAAATATTTGATATCTTGGAAAATATCCTTCAGATCCAAATTTGTTTTCTAGATTAGTAATCTACATGAATTAAACTATAGAATTTCATGCCAAACTCAAATTAATTGGGATCAAAAAAATTTAATTTTTTTTATCATGGCTCACTCTTCGCTTTGAGTTCAGGATTTTGCCTATTCTGAGATTTTTCTCTATAGAATCTGTAATTCTAGACCAATCGCTTTGAAATTGAGAACATTTATAGTATATAGTATTCCTAACCGATCGATGCTATCAGCAATTCTTTATCTCCATTATTTGTATGAGTTTTTGACTTCCTGCTTCCGGCTCCGCTTCCGGACTATATTTTTAAATCTTTGATATCTTGGAAAATATCCCTCAGATCCAAATTTGTTTTCTAGATTCGTAATCTACATGAATTAAACTATATAATTTCATGCCAAACTCAAAATAATTGGGATCAAAAAAATTTAATATTTTTTATCATGGCTCACTCTTCGCTTTGAGTTCAGGATTTTGCCTATTCTGAGATTTTTCTCTATAGAATCTGTAATTCTAGACCAATCGCTTTGAAATTGAGAACATTTATAGTATATAGTATGCCTAACCGATCGATGCTATCAGCAATTTTTTATCTCCATTATTTGTATGAGTTTTTGACTCCCCGCTTCCGGCTCCGCTTCCGGACTATATTTTAAAATCTTTGATATCTTGGAAAATATCCTTCAGATCCAAATTTGTTTTCTAGATATGTAATCTACATGAATTAAACTATATAATTTCATGCCAAACTCAAAATAATTGGGATCAAAAAAATTTAATATTTTTTATCATGGCTCACTCTTCGCTTTGAGTTCAGGATTTTGCCTATTCTGAGATTTTTCTCTATAGAATCTGTAATTCGAGACCAAACGCTTTGAAATTGAGAACATTCATAGTATATAGTATGCCTAACCGATCGATGCTATCAGCAATTTTTTATCTCCATTATTTGTATGAGTTTTTGACTCCCCGCTTCCGGCTCCGCTTCCGGACTATATTTTTAAATCTTTGATATCTTGGAAAATATCCCTCAGATCCAAATTTGTTTTCTAGATTCGTAATCTACATGAATTAAACTATATAATTTCATGCCAAACTCAAAATAATTGGGATCAAAAAAATTTAATTTTTTTTATCATGGCTCACTCTTCGCTTTGAGTTCAGGATTTTGCCTATTCTGAGATTTTTCTCTATAGAATCTGTAATTCTAGACCAATCGCTTTGAAATTGAGAACATTTTTAGTATATAGTATGCCTAACCGATCGATGCTATCAGCAATTTTTTATCTCCATTATTTGTATGAGTTTTTGACTCCCCGCTTCCGGCTCCGCTTCCGGACTATATTTTAAAATCTTTGATATCTTGGAAAATATCCTTCAGATCCAAATTTGTTTTCTAGATATGTAATCTACATGAATTAAACTATATAATTTCATGCCAAACTCAAAATAATTGGGATCAAAAAAATTCAATATTTTTTATCATGGCTCACTCTTCGCTTTGAGTTCAGGATTTTGCCTATTCTGAGATTTTTCTCTATAGAATCTGTAATTCTAGACCAATCGCTTTGAAATTGAGAACATTTATAGTATATAGTATGCCTAACCGATCGATGCTATCAGCAATTTTTTATCTCCATTATTTGTATGAGTTTTTGACTTCCTGCTTCCGGCTCCGGTTCCGGACTATATTTTTAAATCTTTGATATCTTGGAAAATATCCTTCAGATCCAAATTTGTTTCCTAGATTCGTAATCTACATGAATTAAACTATATAATTCCAGGCCAAACTCAAAATAATTGGGATCAAAAAAATTTAATTTTTTTATCATGGCTCACTCTTCGCTTTGAGTTCAGGATTTTGCCTATTCTTAGATTTGTCTCTATAGAATCTGTAATTCTAGACCAATCGCTTTAAAATTGAGAACATTTATAGTATATAGTATGCCAAACCGATCGATGCTATGAGCAATTTTTTATCTCCATTATTTGTATGAGTTTTTGACTCCCCGCTTCCGGCTCCGCTTCCGGACTATATTTTTAAATCTTTGATATCTTGGAAAATATTCTTCAGATCCAAATTTGTTTTCTAGATTCGTAATCTACATGAATTAAACTATATAATTTCATGCCAAACTCAAAATAATTGGGATCAAAAAAATTTAATTTTTTTTATCATGGCTCACTCTTCGCTTTGAGTTCAGGATTTTGCCTATTCTGAGATTTTTCTCTATGGAATCTGTAATTCTAGACCAATCGCTTTGAAATTGAGAACTTTTATAGAATATAGTATGCCTAACCGATCGATGCTATCAGCAATTTTTGTTCTCCATTATTTGTATGAGTTTTTGACTCCCCGCTTCCGGCTCCGCTTCCGGACTATATTTTTAAATCTTTGATATCTTGGAAAATATCTTTCAGATCCAAATTTGTTTTCTAGATTCGTAATCTACATGAATTAAACTATATAATTTCATGCCAAACTCAAAATAATTGGGATCAAAAAAATTTAATTTTTTTTATCATGGCTCACTCTTCGCTTTGAGTTCAGGATTTTGCCTATTCTGAGATTTTTCTCTATAGAATCTGTAATTCTAGACCAATCGCTTTGAAATTGAGAACTTTTATAGAATATAGTATGCCTAACCGATCGATGCTATCAGCAATTTTTGTTCTCCATTATTTGTATGAGTTTTTGACTCCCCGCTTCCGGCTCCGCTTCCGGACTATATTTTTAAATCTTTGATATCTTAGAAAATATCCTTCAGATCCAAATTTGTTTTCTAGATTCGTAATCTACATGAATTAAACTATATAATTTCATGCCAAACTCAAAATAATTGGGATCAAAAAAATTTAATTTTTTTTATCATGGCTCACTCTCCGCTTTGAGTTCAGGATTTTGCCTATTCTGAGATTTTTCTCTATAGAATCTGTAATTCTAGACCAATCGCTTTGAAATTGAGAACATTCATAGTATATAGTATGCCTAACCGATCGATGCTATCAGCAATTTTTTATCTCCATTATTTGTATGAGTTTTTGACTCCCCGCTTCCGGCTCCGCTTCCGGACTATATTTTTAAATCTTTGATATCTTGGGAAATATCCTTCAGATCCAAATTTGTTTTCTAGATTCGTAATCTACATGAATTAAACTATATAATTTCATGCCAAACTCAAAATAATTGGGATCAAAAAAATTTAATATTTTTTATCATGGCTCACTCTTCGCTTTGAGTTCAGGATTTTGCCTATTCTGAGATTTTTCTCTATAGAATCTGTAATTCCAGACCAATCGCTTTGAAATTGAGAACATTCATAGTATATAGTATGACTAACCGATCGATGCTATCAGCAATTTTTTATCTCCATTATTTGTATGAGTTTTTGACTCCACGCTTCCGGCTCCGCTTCCGGACTATATTTTTAAATCTTTGATATCTTGGAAAATATCATTCAGATCCAAATTTGTTTTCTAGATTCGTAATCTACATGAATTAAACTATATAATTTCATGCCAAACCTAAAATAATTGGGATCAAAAAAATTTAATATTTTTTATCATAGCTCACTCTTCGCTTTGAGTTCAGGATTTTGCCCATTCTGAGATTTTTCTCTATAGAATCTGTAATTCTAGACCAATCGCTTTGAAATTGAGAACATTTATAGTATATAGTATGACTAACCGATCGATGCTATCAGCAATTTTTTATCTCCATTATTTGTATGAGTTTTTGACTCCCCGCTTCCGGCTCCGCTTCCGGACTATATTTTTAAATCTTTGATATCTTGGAAAATATCATTCAGATCCAAATTTGTTTTCTAGATTCGTAATCTACATGAATTAAACTATATAATTTCATGCCAAACTCAAAATAATTGGGATCAAAAAATTTAATATTTTTTATCATGGCTCACTCTTCGCTTTGAGTTCAGGATTTTGCCTATTCTGAGATTTTTCTCTATAGAATCTGTAATTCTAGACCAATCGCTTTGAAATTGAGAACATTTATAGTATATAGTATGACTAACCGATCGATGCTATCAGCAATTTTTTTTCTCCATTATTTGTATGAGTTTTTGACTCCCCGCTTCCGGCTCCGCTTCCGGACTATATTTTTAAATCTTTGATATCTTGGAAAATATCATTCAGATCCAAATTTGTTTTCTAGATTCGTAATCTACATGAATTAAACTATATAATTTCATGCCAAACCTAAAATAATTGGGATCAAAAAAATTTAATATTTTTTATCATGGCTCACTCTTCGCTTTGAGTTCAGGATTTTGCCCATTCTGAGATTTTTCTCTATAGAATCTGTAATTCTAGACCAATCGCTTTGAAATTGAGAACTTTTATAGAATATAGTATGCCTAACCGATCGATGCTATCAGCAATTTTTGTTCTCCATTATTTGTATGAGTTTTTGACTCCCCGCTTCCGGCTCCGCTTCCGGACTATATTTTTAAATCTTTGATATCTTGGAAAATATCCTTCAGATCCAAATTTGTTTCCTAGATTCGTAATCTACATGAATTAAACTATATAATTTCATGCCAAACTCAAAATAATTGGGATCAAAAAAATTTAATATTTTTTATCATGGCTCACTCTTCGCTTTGAGTTCAGGATTTTGCCTATTCTGAGATTTTTCTCTATAGAATCTGTAATTCTAGACCAATCGCTTTGAAATTGAGAACATTTATAGTATATAGTATGCCTAACCGATCGATGCTATCAGCAATTTTTTATCTCCATTATTTGTATGAGTTTTTGACTCCCCGCTTCCGGCTTCGCTTCCGGACTATATTTTCAAATCTTTGATATCTTGGAAAATATCCTTCAGATCCAAATTTGTTTTCTAGATTCGTAATCTACATGAATTAAACTATATAATTTCATGCCAAACTCAAAATAATTGGGATCAAAAAAATTTAATTTTTTTTATCATGGCTCACTCTTCGCTTTGAGTTCAGGATTTTGCCTATTCTGAGATTTTTCTCAATAGAATCTGTAATTCTAGACCAATCGCTTTGAAATTGAGAACATTCATAGTATATAGTATGCCTAACCGATCGATGCTATCAGCAATTTTTTATCTCCATTATTTGTATGAGTTTTTGACTCCCCGCTTCCGGCTCCGCTTCCGGACTATATTTTTAAATCTTTGATATCTTGGGAAATATCCTTCAGATCCAAATTTGTTTTCTAGATTCGTAATCTACATGAATTAAACTATATAATTTCATGCCAAACTCAAAATAATTGGGATCAAAAAAATTTAATTTTTTTTATCATGGCTCACTCTTCGCTTTGAGTTCAGGATTTTGCCTATTCTGAGATTTTTCTCTATAGAATCTGTAATTCCAGACCAATCGCTTTGAAATTGAGAACATTCATAGTATATAGTATGACTAACCGATCGATGCTATCAGCAATTTTTTATCTCCATTATTTGTATGAGTTTTTGACTCCACGCTTCCGGCTCCGCTTCCGGACTATATTTTTAAATCTTTGATATCTTGGAAAATATCATTCAGATCCAAATTTGTTTTCTAGATTCGTGATCTACATGAATTAAACTATATAATTTCATGCCAAACCTAAAATAATTGGGATCAAAAAAATTTAATATTTTTTATCATGGCTCACTCTTCGCTTTGAGTTCAGGATTTTGCCCATTCTGAGATTTTTCTCTATAGAATCTGTAATTCTAGACCAATCGCTTTGAAATTTAGAACATTCATAGTATATAGTATGACTAACCGATCGATGCTATCAGCAATTTTTTATCTCCATTATTTGTATGAGTTTTTGACTCCCCGCTTCCGGCGCCGCTTCCGGACTATATTTTTAAATCTTTGATATCTTGGAAAATATCATTCAGATCCAAATTTGTTTTCTAGATTCGTAATCTACATGAATTAAACTATATAATTTCATGCCAAAATCAAAATAATTGGGATCAAAAAAATTTAATATTTTTTATCATGGCTCACTTTTCGCTTTGAGTTCAGGATTTTGCCCATTCTGAGATTTTTCTCTATAGAATCTGTAATTCTAGACCAATCGCTTTGAAATTGAGAACATTTATAGTATATAGTATGCCTAACCGATCGATGCTATCAGCAATTTTTTTTCTCCATTATTTGTATGAGTTTTTGACTCCCCGCTTCCGGCTCCGCTTCCGGACTATATTTTTAAATCTTTGATATCTTGGAAAATATCATTCAGATCCAAATTTGTTTTCTAGATTCGTAATCTACATGAATTAAACTATATAATTTCATGCCAAACTCAAAATAATTGGGATCAAAAAAATTTAATATTTTTTATCATGGCTCACTCTTCGCTTTGAGTTCAGGATTTTGCCTATTCTGAGATTTTTCTCTATAGAATCTGTAATTCCAGACCAATCGCTTTGAAATTGAGAACATTCATAGTATATAGTATGACTAACCGATCGATGCTATCAGCAATTTTTTATCTCCATTATTTGTATGAGTTTTTGACTCCACGCTTCCGGCTCCGCTTCCGGACTATATTTTTAAATCTTTGATATCTTGGAAAATATCATTCAGATCCAAATTTGTTTTCTAGATTCGTAATCTACATGAATTAAACTATATAATTTCATGCCAAACCTAAAATAATTGGGATCAAAAAAATTTAATATTTTTTATCATGGCTCACTCTTCGCTTTGAGTTCAGGATTTTGCCTATTCTGAGATTTTTCTCTATAGAATCTGTAATTCTAGACCAATCGCTTTGAAATTGAGAACATTTATAGTATATAGTATGACTAACCGATCGATGCTATCAGCAATTTTTTTTCTCCATTATTTGTATGAGTTTTTGACTCCCCGCTTCCGGCTCCGCTTCCGGACTATATTTTTAAATCTTTGATATCTTGGAAAATATCATTCAGATCCAAATTTGTTTTCTAGATTCGTAATCTACATGAATTAAACTATATAATTTCATGCCAAACCTAAAATAATTGGGATCAAAAAAATTTAATATTTTTTATCATGGCTCACTCTTCGCTTTGAGTTCAGGATTTTGCCCATTCTGAGATTTTTCTCTATAGAATCTGTAATTCTAGACCAATCGCTTTGAAATTGAGAACATTTATAGTATATAGTATGCCTAACCGATCGATGCTATCAGCAATTTTTTTTCTCCATTATTTGTATGAATTTTTGACTCCCCGCTTCCGGCTCCGCTTCCGGACTATATTTTTAAATCTTTGATATCTTGGAAAATATCATTCAGATCCAAATTTGTTTTCTAGATTCGTAATCTACATGAATTAAACTATATAATTTCATGCCAAACTCAAAATAATTGGGATCAAAAAAATTTAATATTTTTTATCATGGCTCACTCTTCGCTTTGAGTTCAGGATTTTGCCTATTCTGAGATTTTTCTCTATAGAATCTGTAATTCCAGACCAATCGCTTTGAAATTGAGAACATTCATAGTATATAGTATGACTAACCGATCGATGCTATCAGCAATTTTTTATCTCCATTATTTGTATGAGTTTTTGACTCCACGCTTCCGGCTCCGCTTCCGGACTATATTTTTAAATCTTTGATATCTTGGAAAATATCATTCAGATCCAAATTTGTTTTCTAGATTCGTAATCTACATGAATTAAACTATATAATTTCATGCCAAACCTAAAATAATTGGGATCAAAAAAATTTAATATTTTTTATCATGGCTCACTCTTCGCTTTGAGTTCAGGATTTTGCCCATTCTGAGATTTTTCTCTATAGAATCTGTAATTCTAGACCAATCGCTTTGAAATTGAGAACATTTATAGAATATAGTATGACTAACCGATCGATGCTATCAGCAATTTTTTATCTCCATTATTTGTATGAGTTTTTGACTCCACGCTTCCGGCTCCGCTTCCGGACTATATTTTTAAATCTTTGATATCTTGGAAAATATCATTCAGATCCAAATTTGTTTTCTAGATTCGTAATCTACATGAATTAAACTATATAATTTCATGCCAAACTCAAAATAATTGGGATCAAAAAAATTTAATATTTTTTATCATGGCTCACTCTTCGCTTTGAGTTCAGGATTTTGCCTATTCTGAGATTTTTCTCTATAGAATCTGTAATTCTAGACCAATCGCTTTGAAATTGAGAACATTTATAGTATATAGTATGACTAACCGATCGATGCTATCAGCAATTTTTTTTCTCCATTATTTGTATGAGTTTTTGACTCCCCGCTTCCGGCTCCGCTTCCGGACTATATTTTTAAATCTTTGATATCTTGGAAAATATCATTCAGATCCAAATTTGTTTTCTAGATTCGTAATCTACATGAATTAAACTATATAATTTCATGCCAAACTCAAAATAATTGGGATCAAAAAAATTTAATATTTTTTATCATGGCTCATTCTTCGCTTTGAGTTCAGGATTTTGCCCATTCTGAGATTTTTCTCTATAGAATCTGTAATTCTAGACCAATCGCTTTGAAATTGAGAACATTTATAGAATATAGTATGACTAACCGATCGATGCTATCAGCAATTTTTTATCTCCATTATTTGTATGAGTTTTTGACTCCACGCTTCCGGCTCCGCTTCCGGACTATATTTTTAAATCTTTGATATCTTGGAAAATATCATTCAGATCCAAATTTGTTTTCTAGATTCGTAATCAACATGAATTAAACTATATAATTTCATGCCAAACCTAAAATAATTGGGATCAAAAAAATTTAATATTTTTTATCATGGCTCACTCTTCGCTTTGAGTTCAGGATTTTGCCCATTCTGAGATTTTTCTCTATAGAATCTGTAATTCTAGACCAATCGCTTTGAAATTGAGAACATTTATAGAATATAGTATGACTAACCGATCGATGCTATCAGCAATTTTTTATCTCCATTATTTGTATGAGTTTTTGACTCCCCGCTTCCGGCTCCGCTTCCGGACTATATTTTTAAATCTTTGATATCTTGGAAAATATCATTCAGATCCAAATTTGTTTTCTAGATTCGTAATCAACATGAATTAAACTATATAATTTCATGCCAAACCTAAAATAATTGGGATCAAAAAAATTTAATATTTTTTATCATGGCTCACTCTTCGCTTTGAGTTCAGGATTTTGCCCATTCTGAGATTTTTCTCTATAGAATCTGTAATTCTAGACCAATCGCTTTGAAATTGAGAACATTTATAGAATATAGTATGACTAACCGATCGATGCTATCAGCAATTTTTTATCTCCATTATTTGTATGAGTTTTTGACTCCCCGCTTCCGGCTCCGCTTCCGGACTATATTTTTAAATCTTTGATATCTTGGAAAATATCATTCAGATCCAAATTTGTTTTCTAGATTCGTAATCTACATGAATTAAACTATATAATTTCATGCCAAACTCAAAATAATTGGGATCAAAAAAATTTAATATTTTTTATCATGGCTCACTCTTCGCTTTGAGTTCAGGATTTTGCCTATTCTGAGATTTTTCTCTATAGAATCTGTAATTCTAGACCAATCGCTTTGAAATTTAGAACATTTATAGTATATAGTATGACTAACCGATCGATGCTATCAGCAATTTTTTTTCTCCATTATTTGTATGAGTTTTTGACTCCCCGCTTCCGGCTCCGCTTCCGGACTATATTTTTAAATCTTTGATATCTTGGAAAATATCATTCAGATCCAAATTTGTTTTCTAGATTCGTAATCTACATGAATTAAACTATATAATTTCATGCCAAACTCAAAATAATTGGGATCAAAAAAATTTAATATTTTTTATCATGGCTCACTCTTCGCTTTGAGTTCAGGATTTTGCCCATTCTGAGATTTTTCTCTATAGAATCTGTAATTCTAGACCAATCGCTTTGAAATTGAGAACATTTATAGAATATAGTATGACTAACCGATCGATGCTATCAGCAATTTTTTATCACCATTATTTGTATGAGTTTTTGACTCCCCGCTTCCGGCTCCGCTTCCGGACTATATTTTTAAATCTTTGATATCTTGGGAAATATCCTTCAGATCCAAATTTGTTTTCTAGATTCGTAATCTACATGAATTAAACTATATAATTTCATGCCAAACTCAAAATAATTGGGATCAAAAAAATTTAATATTTTTTATCATGGCTCACTCTTCGCTTTGAGTTCAGGATTTTGCCTATTCTGAGATTTTTCTCTATAGAATCTGTAATTCCAGACCAATCGCTTCGAAATTGAGAACATTCATAGTATATAGTATGACTAACCGATCGATGCTATCAGCAATTTTTTATCTCCATTATTTGTATGAGTTTTTGACTCCCTGCTTCCGGCTCCGCTTCCGGACTATATTTTTAAATCTTTGATATCTTGGAAAATATCATTCAGATCCAAATTTGTTTTCTAGATTCGTAATCTACATGAATTAAACTATATAATTTCATGCCAAACTCAAAATAATTAGGATCAAAAAAATTAAATATTTTTTATCATGGCTCACTCTTCGCTTTGAGTTCAGGATTTTGCCCATTCTGAGATTTTTCTCTATAGAATCTGTAATTCTAGACCAATCGCTTTGAAATTGAGAACATTTATAGTATATAGTATGCCTAACCGATCGATGCTATCAGCAATTTTTTTTCTCCATTATTTGTATGAGTTTTTGACTCCCCGCTTCCGGCTCCGCTTCCGGACTATATTTTTAAATCTTTGATATCTTGGAAAATATCATTCAGATCCAAATTTGTTTTCTAGATTCGTAATCTACATGAATTAAACTATATAATTTCATGCCAAACCTAAAATAATTGGGATCAAAAAAATTTAATATTTTTTATCATGGCTCACTCTTCGCTTTGAGTTCAGGATTTTGCCCATTCTGAGATTTTTCTCTATAGAATCTGTAATTCTAGACCAATCGCTTTGAAATTGAGAACATTTATAGTATATAGTATGCCTAACCGATCGATGCTATCAGCAATTTTTTTTCTCCATTATTTGTATGAGTTTTTGACTCCCCGCTTCCGGCTCCGCTTCCGGACTATATTTTTAAATCTTTGATATCTTGGAAAATATCATTCAGATCCAAATTTGTTTTCTAGATTCGTAATCTACATGAATTAAACTATATAATTTCATGCCAAACCTAGAATAATTGGGATCAAAAAAATTTAATATTTTTTATCATGGCTCACTCTTCGCTTTGAGTTCAGGATTTTGCCCATTCTGAGATTTTTCTCTATAGAATCTGTAATTCTAGACCAATCGCTTTGAAATTGAGAACATTTATAGTATATAGTATGCCTAACCGATCGATGCTATCAGCAATTTTTTATCTCCATTATTTGTATGAGTTTTTGACTCCCCGCTTCCGGCTCCGCTTCCGGACTATATTTTTAAATCTTTGATATCTTGGAAAATATCATTCAGATCCAAATTTGTTTTCTAGATTCGTAATCTACATGAATTAAACTATATAATTTCATGCCAAACTCAAAATAATTGGGATCAAAAAAATTTAATATTTTTTATCATGGCTCACTCTTCGCTTTGAGTTCAGGATTTTGCCCATTCTGAGATTTTTCTCTATAGAATCTGTAATTCTAGACCAATCGCTTTGAAATTGAGAACATTTATAGTATATAGTATGCCTAACCGATCGATGCTATCAGCAATTCTTTTTCTCCATTATTTGTATGAGTTTTTGACTCCCCGCTTCCGGCTCCGCTTCCGGACTATATTTTTAAATCTTTGATATCTTGGAAAATATCATTCAGATCCAAATTTGTTTTCTAGATTCGTAATCTACATGAATTAAACTATATAATTTCATGCCAAACTCAAAATAATTGGGATCAAAAAAATTTAATATTTTTTATCATGGCTCACTCTTCGCTTTGAGTTCAGGATTTTGCCCATTCTGAGATTTTTCTCTATAGAATCTGTAATTCTAGACCAATCGCTTTGAAATTGAGAACATTTATAGTATATAGTATGACTAACCGATCGATGCTATCAGCAATTTTTTATCTCCATTATTTGTATGAGTTTTTGACTCCCCGCTTCCGGCTCCGCTTCCGGACTATATTTTTAAATCTTTGATATCTTGGAAAATATCATTCAGATCCAAATTTGTTTTCTAGATTCGTAATCTACATGAATTAAACTATATAATTTCATGCCAAACTCAAAATAATTGGGATCAAAAAAATTTAATATTTTTTATCATGGCTCACTCTTCGCTTTGAGTTCAGGATTTTGCCTATTCTGAGATTTTTCTCTATAGAATCTGTAATTCTAGACTAATCGCTTTGAAATTGAGAACATTTATAGTATATAGTATGCCTAACCGATCGATGCTATCAGCAATTTTTTATCTCCATTATTTGTATGAGTTTTTGACTCCCCGCTTCCGGCTCCGCTTCCGGACTATATTTTTAAATCTTTGATATCTTGGAAAATATTCTTCAGATCCAAATTTGTTTTCTAGATTCGTAATCTACATGAATTAAACTATATAATTTGATGCCAAACTCAAAATAATTGGGATCAAAAAAATTTAATTTTTTTTATCATGGCTCACTCTTCGCTTTGAGTTCAGGATTTTGCCTATTCTGAGATTTTTCTCTATAGAATCTGTAATTCTAGACCAATCGCTTTGAAATTGAGAACATTCATAGTATATAGTATGACTAACCGATCGATGCTATCAGCAATGTTTTATCCCCATTATTTGTATGAGTTTTTGACTCCCCGCTTCCGGCTCCGCTTCCGGACTATATTTTTAAATCTTTGATATCTTGGAAAATATCATTCAGATCCAAATTTGTTTTCTAGATTCGTAATCTACATGAATTAAACTATATAATTTCATGCCAAACCTAAAATAATTGGGATCAAAAAAATTTAATATTTTTTATCATGGCTCACTCTTCGCTTTGAGTTCAGGATTTTGCCCATTCTGAGATTTTTCTCTATAGAATCTGTAATTCTAGACCAATCGCTTTGAAATTGAGAACATTTATAGTATATAGTATGCCTAACCGATCGATGCTATCAGCAATTTTTTATCTCCATTATTTGTATGAGTTTTTGACTCCCCGCTTCCGTCTCCGCTTCCGGACTATATTTTTAAATCTTTGATATCTTGGAAAATATCATTCAGATCCAAATTTGTTTTCTAGATTCGTAATCTACATGAATTAAACTATATAATTTCATGCCAAACCTAAAATAATTGGGATCAAAAAAATTTAATATTTTTTATCATGGCTCACTCTTCGCTTTGAGTTCAGGATTTTGCCTATTCTGAGATTTTTCTCTATAGAATCTGTAATTCTAGACTAATCGCTTTGAAATTGAGAACATTTATAGTATATAGTATGCCTAACCGATCGATGCTATCAGCAATTTTTTATCTCCATTATTTGTATGAGTTTTTGACTCCCCGCTTCCGGCTCCGCTTCCGGACTATATTTTTAAATCTTTGATATCTTGGAAAATATTCTTCAGATCCAAATTTGTTTCCTAGATTCGTAATCTACATGAATTAAACTATATAATTTCATGCCAAACTCAAAATAATTGGGATCAAAAAAATTTAATATTTTTTATCATGGCTCACTCTTCGCTTTGAGTTCAGGATTTTGCCTATTCTGAGATTTTTCTCTATAGAATCTGTAATTCTAGACTAATCGCTTTGAAATTGAGAACATTTATAGTATATAGTATGCCTAACCGATCGATGCTATCAGCAATTTTTTATCTCCATTATTTGTATGAGTTTTTGACTCCCCGCTTCCGGCTCCGCTTCCGGACTATATTTTTAAATCTTTGATATCTTGGAAAATATCATTCAGATCCAAATTTGTTTTCTAGATTCGTAATCTACATGAATTAAACTATATAATTTCATGCCAAACTCAAAATAATTGGGATCAAAAAAATTTAATATTTTTTATCATGGCTCACTCTTCGCTTTGAGTTCAGGATTTTGCCTATTCTGAGATTTTTCTCTATAGAATCTGTAATTCTAGACTAATCGCTTTGAAATTGAGAACATTTATAGTATATAGTATGCCTAACCGATCGATGCTATCAGCAATTTTTTATCTCCATTATTTGTATGAGTTTTTGACTCCCCGCTTCCGGCTCCGCTTCCGGACTATATTTTTAAATCTTTGATATCTTGGAAAATATTCTTCAGATCCAAATTTGTTTTCTAGATTCGTAATCTACATGAATTAAACTATATAATTTGATGCCAAACTCAAAATAATTGGGATCAAAAAAATTTAATTTTTTTTATCATGGCTCACTCTTCGCTTTGAGTTCAGGATTTTGCCTATTCTGAGATTTTTCTCTATAGAATCTGTAATTCTAGACTAATCGCTTTGAAATTGAGAACATTTATAGTATATAGTATGCCTAACCGATCGATGCTATCAGCAATTTTTTATCTCCATTATTTGTATGAGTTTTTGACTCCCCGCTTCCGGCTCCGCTTCCGGACTATATTTTTAAATCTTTGATATCTTGGAAAATATTCTTCAGATCCAAATTTGTTTTCTAGATTCGTAATCTACATGAATTAAACTATATAATTTGATGCCAAACTCAAAATAATTGGGATCAAAAAAATTTAATTTTTTTTATCATGGCTCACTCTTCGCTTTGAGTTCAGGATTTTGCCTATTCTGAGATTTTTCTCTATAGAATCTGTAATTCTAGACTAATCGCTTTGAAATTGAGAACATTTATAGTATATAGTATGCCTAACCGATCGATGCTATCAGCAATTTTTTATCTCCATTATTTGTATGAGTTTTTGACTCCCCGCTTCCGGCTCCGCTTCCGGACTATATTTTTAAATCTTTGATATCTTGGAAAATATTCTTCAGATCCAAATTTGTTTTCTAGATTCGTAATCTACATGAATTAAACTATATAATTTCATGCCAAACTCAAAATAATTGGGATCAAAAAAATTTAATATTTTTTATCATGGCTCACTCTTCGCTTTGAGTTCAGGATTTTGCCTATTCTGAGATTTTTCTCTATAGAATCTGTAATTCTAGACTAATCGCTTTGAAATTGAGAACATTTATAGTATATAGTATGCCTAACCGATCGATGCTATCAGCAATTTTTTATCTCCATTATTTGTATGAGTTTTTGACTCCCCGCTTCCGGCTCCGCTTCCGGACTATATTTTTAAATCTTTGATATCTTGGAAAATATTCTTCAGATCCAAATTTGTTTTCTAGATTCGTAATCTACATGAATTAAACTATATAATTTGATGCCAAACTCAAAATAATTGGGATCAAAAAAATTTAATTTTTTTTATCATGGCTCACTCTTCGCTTTGAGTTCAGGATTTTGCCTATTCTGAGATTTTTCTCTATAGAATCTGTAATTCTAGACCAATCGCTTTGAAATTGAGAACATTCATAGTATATAGTATGACTAACCGATCGATGCTATCAGCAATTTTTTATCTCCATTATTTGTATGAGTTTTTGACTCCCCGCTTCCGGCTCCGCTTCCGGACTATATTTTTAAATCTTTGATATCTTGGAAAATATCATTCAGATCCAAATTTGTTTTCTAGATTCGTAATCTACATGAATTAAACTATATAATTTCATGCCAAACCTAAAATAATTGGGATCAAAAAAATTTAATATTTTTTATCATGGCTCACTCTTCGCTTTGAGTTCAGGATTTTGCCCATTCTGAGATTTTTCTCTATAGAATCTGTAATTCTAGACCAATCGCTTTGAAATTGAGAACATTTATAGTATATAGTATGCCTAACCGATCGATGCTATCAGCAATTTTTTATCTCCATTATTTGTATGAGTTTTTGACTCCCCGCTTCCGTCTCCGCTTCCGGACTATATTTTTAAATCTTTGATATTTCGGAAAATATCATTCAGATCCAAATTTGTTTTCTAGATTCGTAATCTACATGAATTAAACTATATAATTTCATGCCAAACCTAAAATAATTGGGATCAAAAAAATTTAATATTTTTTATCATGGCTCACTCTTCGCTTTGAGTTCAGGATTTTGCCCATTCTGAGATTTTTCTCTATAGAATCTGTAATTCTAGACCAATCGCTTTGAAATTGAGAACATTTATAGTATATAGTATGACTAACCGATCGATGCTATCAGCAATTTTTTATCTCCATTATTTGTATGAGTTTTTGACTCCCCGCTTCCGGCTCCGCTTCCGGACTATATTTTTAAATCTTTGATATCTTGGAAAATATCATTCAGATCCAAATTTGTTTTCTAGATTCGTAATCTACATGAATTAAACTATATAATTTCATGCCAAACTCAAAATAATTGGGATCAAACAAATTTAATATTTTTTATCATGGCTCACTCTTCGCTTTGAGTTCAGGATTTTGCCTATTCTGAGATTTTTCTCTATAGAATCTGTAATTCTAGACTAATCGCTTTGAAATTGAGAACATTTATAGTATATAGTATGCCTAACCGATCGATGCTATCAGCAATTTTTTATCTCCATTATTTGTATGAGTTTTTGACTCCCCGCTTCCGGCTCCGCTTCCGGACTATATTTTTAAATCTTTGATATCTTGGAAAATATTCTTCAGATCCAAATTTGTTTCCTAGATTCGTAATCTACATGAATTGAACTATATAATTTCATGCCAAACTCAAAATAATTGGGATCAAAAAAATTTAATTTTTTTTATCATGGCTCACTCTTCGCTTTGAGTTCAGGATTTTGCCTATTCTGAGATTTTTCTCTATAGAATCTGTAATTCTAAACCAATCGCTTTGAAATTGAGAACATTTATAGTATATAGTATGACTAACCAATCGATGCTATCAGCAATTTTTTATCTCCATTATTTGTATGAGTTTTTGACTCCCCGCTTCCGGCTCCGCTTCCGGACTATATTTTTAAATCTTTGATATCTTGGAAAATATCATTCAGATCCAAATTTGTTTTCTAGATTCGTAATCTACATGAATTAAACTATATAATTTCATGCCAAACTCAAAATAATTGGGATCAAAAAAATTCAATATTTTTTATCATGGCTCACTCTTCGCTTTGAGTTCAGGATTTTGCCCATTCTGAGATTTTTCTCTATAGAATCTGTAATTCTAGACCAATCGCTTTGAAATTGAGAACATTTATAGTATATAGTATGCCTAACCGATCGATGCTATCAGCAATTTTTTATCTCCATTATTTGTATGAGTTTTTGACTCCCCGCTTCCGGCTCCGCTTCCGGACTGGATTTTTCAATTCTCGATATTTTGGAAAATATCCTCCAGATCCAATTTTGTCTTCTAGATTCGTAATCTACATGAATGAAACTATATGATTTCATGCCAAACTCAAAATAATTGGGATCAAAAAAATTTAATATTTTTTATCATGGCTCACTCTTCGCTTTGAGTTCAGGATTTTGCCTATTCTGAGATTTTTCTCTATAGAATCTGTAATTCTTAACCAATCGCTTTGAAATTTGGACCATTCATAGTATATAGTATGCCTAACCGATCGATGCTATCAGCAATTTTTTCTCTCCATTATTTGTATGAGTTTTTGACTCCCCGCTTCCGGCTCCGCTTCCGGACTGGATTTTTAAATTCTCGATATTTTGGAAAATATCCTCCAGATTTAATTTTGTCTCCTAGATTCGTAATCTACATGAATGAAACTATATGATTTCATGCCAAACTCAAAATAATTGGGATCAAAAAAATTTAATATTTTTTATCATGGCTCACTCTTCGCTTTGAGTTCAGGATTTTGCCTATTCTAAGATTTTTCTCTATAGAATCTGTAATTCTAAACCAATCGCTTTGAAATTTGGAGCATTCATAGTATATAGTATGCCTAACCGATCGATGCTATCAGCAATTTTTTCTCTCCATTATTTGTAAGAGTTTTTGACTCCCCGCTTCCGGCTCCGCTTCCGGACTGGATTTTTAAATTCTCGATATTTTGGAAAACATCCTCCAGATTCAATTTTGTCTCCTAGATTTGTAATCTACATGAATGAAACTATATGATTTCATGCCAAACTCAAAATAATTGGGATCAAAAAAATTTAATATTTTTTATCATGGCTCACTCTTCGCTTTGAGTTCAGGATTTTGCCTATTCTGAGATTTTTCTCTATAGAATCTGTAATTCTGAACCAATCGCTTTGAAATTTGGACCATTCATAGTATATAGTATGCCTAACCGATCGATGCTATCAGCAATTTTTTGTCTCCATTATTTGTATGAGTTTTTGACTCCCCGCTTCCGGCTCCGCTTCCGGACTGGATTTTTAAATTCTCGATATTTTGGAAAATATCCTCCAGATCCAATTTTGTCTCCTAGATTCGTAATCTACATGAATGAAACTATATGATTTCATGCCAAACTCAAAATAATTGGGATCAAAAAAATTTAATATTTTTTATCATGGCTCACTCTTCGCTTTGAGTTCAGGATTTTGCCTATTCTGAGATTTTTCTCTATAGAATCTGTAATTCTGAACCAATCGCTTTGAAATTTGAACCATTCATAGTATATAGTATGCCTAACCGATCGATGCTATCAGCAATTTTTTGTCTCCATTATTTGTATGAGTTTTTGACTCCCCGCTTCCTGCTCCGCTTCCGGACTGGATTTTTAAATTCTCGATATTTTGGAAAATATCCTCCAGATCCAATTTTGTCTCCTAGATTCGTAATTTACATGAATGAAACTATATGATTTCATGCCAAACTCAAAATAATTGGGATCAAAAAAATTTAATATTTTTTATCATGGCTCACTCTTCGCTTTGAGTTCAGGATTTTGCCTATTCTGAGATTTTTCTCTATAGAATCTGTAATTCTGAACCAATCGCTTTGAAATTTGGAGCATTCATAGTATATAGTATGCCTAACCGATCGATGCTATAAGCAATTTTTTTTCTCCATTATTTGTATGAGTTTTTGACTCCCCGCTTCCGGCTCCGCTTCCGGACTGGATTTTTAAATTCTCGATATTTTGGAAAATATCCTCCAGATCCAATTTTGTCTCCCAGATTCGTAATCTACATGAATGAAACTATATGATTTCATGCCAAACTCAAAATAATTGGGATCAAAAAAATTTAATATTTTTTATCATGGCTCACTCTTCGCTTTGAGTTCAGGATTTTGCCTATTCTGAGATTTTTCTCTATAGAATCTGTAATTCTGAACCAATCGCTTTGAAATTTGGACCATTCATAGTATATAGTATGCCTAACCGATCGATGCTATCAGCAATTTTTTGTCTCCATTATTTGTATGAGTTTTTGACTCCCCGCTTCCGGCTCCGCTTCCGGACTGGATTTTTAAATTCTCGATATTTTGGAAAATATCCTCCAGATCCAATTTTGTCTCCCAGATTCGTAATCTACATGAATGAAACTATATGATTTCATGCCAAACTCAAAATAATTGGGATCAAAAAAATTTAATATTTTTTATCATGGCTCACTCTTCGCTTTGAGTTCAGGATTTTGCCTATTCTGAGATTTTTCTCTATAGAATCTGTAATTCTGAACCAATCGCTTTGAAATTTGGACCATTCATAGTATATAGTATGCCTAACCGATCGATGCTATCAGCAATTTTTTGTCTCCATTATTTGTATGAGTTTTTGACTCCCCGCTTCCGGCTCCGCTTCCGGACTGGATTTTTAAATTCTCGATATTTTGGAAAATATCCTCCAGATCCAATTTTGTCTCCTAGATTCGTAATCTACATGAATGAAACTATATGATTTCAAGCCAAACTCAAAATAATTGGGATCAAAAAAATTTAATATTTTTTATCATGGCTCACTCTTCGCTTTGAGTTCAGGATTTTGCCTATTCTGAGATTTTTCTCTATAGAATCTGTAATTCTGAACCAATCGCTTTGAAATTTGGACCATTCATAGTATATAGTATGCCTAACCGATCGATGCTATCAGCAATTTTTTCTCTCCATTATTTGTATGAGTTTTTGACTCCCCGCTTCCGGCTCCGCTTCCGGACTGGATTTTTAAATTCTCGATATTTTGGAAAATATCCTCCAGATCCAATTTTGTCTCCTGGATTCGTAATCTACATGAATAAAACTATATGATTTCATGCCAAACTCAAAATAATTGGGATCAAAAAGATTTAATATTTTTTATCATGGCTCACTCTTCGCTTTGAGTTCAGGATTTTGCCTATTCTGAGATTTTTCTCTATAGAATCTGTAATTCTGAACCAATCGCTTTGAAATTTGGACCATTCATAGTATATAGTATGCCTAACCGATCGATGCTATCAGCAATTTTTTGTCTCCATTATTTGTATGAGTTTTTGACTCCCCGCTTCCGGCTCCGCTTCCGGACTGGATTTTTAAATTCTCGATATTTTGGAAAATATCCTCCAGATCCAATTTTGTCTCCTAGATTCGTAATCTACATGAATGAAACTATATGATTTCATGCCAAACTCAAAATAATTGGGATCAAAAAAATTTAATATTTTTTATCATGGCTCACTCTTCGCTTTGAGTTCAGGATTTTGCCTATTCTGAGATTTTTCTCTATAGAATCTGTAATTCTGAACCAATCGCTTTGAAATTTGGACCATTCATAGTATATAGTATGCCTAACCGATCGATGCTATCAGCAATTTTTTCTCTCCATTATTTGTATGAGTTTTTGACTCCCCGCTTCCGGCTCCGCTTCCGGACTGGATTTTTAAATTCTCGATATTTTGGAAAATATCCTCCAGATCCAATTTTGTCTCCTAGATTCGTGATCTACATGAATGAAACTATATGATTTCATGCCAAACTCAAAATAATTGGGATCAAAAAAATTTAATATTTTTTATCATGGCTCACTCTTCGCTTTGAGTTCAGGATTTTGCCTATTCTGAGATTTTTCTCTATAGAATCTGTAATTCTGAACCAATCGCTTTGAAATTTGGAGCATTCATAGTATATAGTATGCCTAACCGATCGATGCTAACAGCAATTTTTTCTCTTCATTATTTGTATGAGTTTTTGACTCCCCGCTTCCGGCTCCGCTTCCGGACTGGATTTTTAAATTCTCGATATTCTGGAAAATATCCTCCAGATCCAATTTTGTCTCCTAGATTCGTAATCTACATGAATAAAACTATATGATTCCATGCCAAACTTAAAATAATTGGGATCAAAAAAATTTAATATTTTTTATCATGGCTCACTCTTCGCTTTGAGTTCAGGATTTTGCCTATTCTGAGATTTTTCTCTATAGAATCTGTAATTCTGAACCAATCGCTTTGAAATTTGAACCATTCATAGTATATAGTATGCCTAACCGATCGATGCTATCAGCAATTTTTTCTCTCCATTATTTGTATGAGTTTTTGACTCCCCGCTTCCAGCTCTGCTTCCGGACTGGATTTTTAAATTCTCGATATTTTGGAAAATATCCTCCAGATCCAATTTTGTCTCCTAGATTCGTAATCTACATGAATGAAACTATATGATGTCATGCCAAACTCAAAATAATTGGGATCAAAAAAATTTAATATTTTTTATCATGGCTCACTCTTCGCTTTGAGTTCAGGATTTTGCCTATTCTGAGATTTTTCTCTATAGAATCTGTAATTCTGAACCAATCGCTTTGAAATTTGGACCATTCATAGTATATAGTATGCCTAACCGATCGATGCTATTAGCAGCTTTTTCTCTCCATTATTTGTATGAGTTTTTGACTCCCCGCTTCCGGCTCCGCTTCCGGACTGGATTTTTAAATTCTCGATATTTTGGAAAATATCCTCCAGATCTAATTTTGTCTCCTAGATTCGTATTCTACATGAATGAAACTATATGATTTCATGCCAAACTCAAAATAATTGGGATCAAAAAAATTTAATATTTTTTATCATGGCTCACTCTTCGCTTTGAGTTCAGGATTTTGCCTATTCTGAGATTTTTCTCTATAGAATCTGTAATTCTGAACCAATCGCTTTGAAATTTGGACCATTCATAGTATATAGTATGCCTAACCGATCGATGCTATCAGCAATTTTTTTTCTCCATTATTTGTATGAGTTTTTGACTCCCCGCTTCCGGCTCCGCTTCCGGACTGGATTTTTAAATTCTCGATATTTTGGAAAATATCCTCCAGATCCAATTTTGTCTCCTAGATTCGTAATCTACATGAATGAAACTATATGATTTCATGCCAAAGTCAAAATAATTGGGATCAAAAAAATTTAATATTTTTTATCATGGCTCACTCTTCGCTTTGAGTTCAGGATTTTGCCTATTCTGAGATTTTTCTCTATAGAATCTGTAATTCTGAACCAATCGCTTTGAAATTTAGACCATTCATAGTATATAGTATGCCTAACCGATCGATGCTATCAGCAATTTTTTCTCTCCATTATTTGTATGAGTTTTTGACTCCCCGCTTCCGGCTCCGCTTCCGGACTGGATTTTTAAATTCTCGATATTTTGGAAAATATCCTCCAGATCCAATTTTGTCTCCTAGATTCGTAATCTACATGAATGAAAATATATGATTTCATGCCAAACTCAAAATAATTGGGATCAAAAAAATTTAATATTTTTTATCATGGCTCACTCTTCGCTTTGAGTTCAGGATTTTGCCTATTCTGAGATTTTTCTCTATAGAATCTGTAATTCTGAACCAATCGCTTTGAAATTTGGACCATTCATAGTATATAGTGTGCCTAACCGATCGATGCTATCAGCAATTTTTTCTCTCCATTATTTGTATCAGTTTTTGCTTCCCCGCTTCCGGCTCCGCTTCCGGACTGGATTTTTAAATTCTCGATATTTTGGAAAATATCCTCCAGATCCAATTTTGTCTCCTAGATTCGTAATCTACATGAATGAAACTATATGATGTCATGCCAAACTCAAAATAATTGGGATCAAAAAAATTTAATATTTTTTATCATGGCTCACTCTTCGCTTTGAGTTCAGGATTTTGCCTATTCTGAGATTTTTCTCTATAGAATCTGTAATTCTGAACCAATCGCTTTGAAATTTGGACCATTCATAGTATATAGTATGCCTAACCGATCGATGCTATTAGCAGCTTTTTCTCTCCATTATTTGTATGAGTTTTTGACTCCCCGCTTCCGGCTCCGCTTCCGGACTGGATTTTTAAATTCTCGATATTTTGGAAAATATCCTCCAGATCTAATTTTGTCTCCTAGATTCGTATTCTACATGAATGAAACTATATGATTTCATGCCAAACTCAAAATAATTGGGATCAAAAAAATTTAATATTTTTTATCATGGCTCACTCTTCGCTTTGAGTTCAGGATTTTGCCTATTCTGAGATTTTTCTCTATAGAATCTGTAATTCTGAACCAATCGCTTTGAAATTTGGACCATTCATAGTATATAGTATGCCTAACCGATCGATGCTATCAGCAATTTTTTCTCTTCATTATTTGTATGAGTTTTTGACTCCCCGCTTCCGGCTCCGCTTCCGGACTGGATTTTTAAATTCTCGATATTTTGGAAAATATCCTCCAGATCCAATTTTGTCTCCTAGATTCGTAATCTACATGAATGAAACTATATGATTTCATGCCAAACTCAAAATAATTGGGATCAAAAAAATTTATTATTTCTTATCATGGCTCACTCTTCGCTTTGAGTTCAGGATTTTGCCTATTCTGAGATTTTTCTCTATAGAATCTGTAATTCTGAACCAATCGCTTTGAAATTTGGACCATTCATAGTATATAGTATGCCTAACCGATCGATGCTATCAGCAATTTTTTTTCTCCATTATTTGTATGAGTTTTTGACTCCCCGCTTCCGGCTCCGCTTCCGGACTGGATTTTTAAATTCTCGATATTTTGGAAAATATCCTCCAGATCCAATTTTGTCTCCTAGATTCGTAATCTACATGAATGAAAATATATGATTTCATGCCAAAGTCAAAATAATTGGGATCAAAAAAATTTAATATTTTTTATCATGGCTCACTCTTCGCTTTGAGTTCAGGATTTTGCCTATTCTGAGATTTTTCTCTATAGAATCTGTAATTCTGAACCAATCGCTTTGAAATTTAGACCATTCATAGTATATAGTATGCCTAACCGATCGATGCTATCAGCAATTTTTTCTCTCCATTATTTGTATGAGTTTTTGACTCCCCGCTTCCGGCTCCGCTTCCGGACTGGATTTTTAAATTCTCGATATTTTGGAAAATATCCTCCAGATCCAATTTTGTCTCCTAGATTCGTAATCTACATGAATGAAAATATATGATTTCATGCCAAACTCAAAATAATTGGGATCAAAAAAATTTAATATTTTTTATCATGGCTCACTCTTCGCTTTGAGTTCAGGATTTTGCCTATTCTGAGATTTTTCTCTATAGAATCTGTAATTCTGAACCAATCGCTTTGAAATTTGGACCATTCATAGTATATAGTATGCCTAACCGATCGATGCTATCAGCAATTTTTTTTCTCCATTATTTGTATGAGTTTTTGACTCCCCGCTTCCGGCTCCGCTTCCGGACTGGATTTTTAAATTCTCGATATTTTGGAAAATATCCTCCAGATCCAATTTTGTCTCCTAGATTCGTAATCTACATGAATGAAAATATATGATTTCATGCCAAACTCAAAATAATTGGGATCAAAAAAATTTAATATTTTTTATCATGGCTCACTCTTCGCTTTGAGTTCAGGATTTTGCCTATTCTGAGATTTTTCTCTATAGAATCTGTAATTCTGAACCAATCGCTTTGAAATTTGGACCATTCATAGTATATAGTATGCCTAACCGATCGATGCTATCAGCAATTTTTTTTCTCCATTATTTGTATGAGTTTTTGACTCCCCGCTTCCGGCTCCGCTTCCGGACTGGATTTTTAAATTCTCGATATTTTGGAAAATATCCTCCAGATCTAATTTTGTCTCCTAGATTCGTATTCTACATGAATGAAACTATATAATTTCATGCCAAACTCAAAATAATTGGGATCAAAAAAATTTAATATTTTTTATCATGGCTCACTCTTCGCTTTGAGTTCAGGATTTTGCCTATTCTGAGATTTTTCTCTATAGAATCTGTAATTCTGAACCAATCGCTTTGAAATTTGGACCATTCATAGTATATAGTATGCCTAACCGATCGATGCTATCAGCAATTTTTTCTCTTCATTATTTGTATGAGTTTTTGACTCCCCGCTTCCGGCTCCGCTTCCGGACTGGATTTTTAAATTCTCGATATTTTGGAAAATATCCTCCAGATCCAATTTTGTCTCCTAGATTCGTAATCTACATGAATGAAACTATATGATTTCATGCCAAACTCAAAATAATTGGGATCAAAAAAATTTATTATTTCTTATCATGGCTCACTCTTCGCTTTGAGTTCAGGATTTTGCCTATTCTGAGATTTTTCTCTATAGAATCTGTAATTCTGAACCAATCGCTTTGAAATTTGGACCATTCATAGTATATAGTATGCCTAACCGATCGATGCTATCAGCAATTTTTTTTCTCCATTATTTGTATGAGTTTTTGACTCCCCGCTTCCGGCTCCGCTTCCGGACTGGATTTTTAAATTCTCGATATTTTGGAAAATATCCTCCAGATCCAATTTTGTCTCCTAGATTCGTAATCTACATGAATGAAACTATATGATTTCATGCCAAAGTCAAAATAATTGGGATCAAAAAAATTTATTATTTTTTATCATGGCTCACTCTTCGCTTTGAGTTCAGGATTTTGCCTATTCTGAGATTTTTCTCTATAGAATCTGTAATTCTGAACCAATCGCTTTGAAATTTAGACCATTCATAGTATATAGTATGCCTAACCGATCGATGCTATCAGCAATTTTTTCTCTCCATTATTTGTATGAGTTTTTGACTCCCCGCTTCCGGCTCCGCTTCCGGACTGGATTTTTAAATTCTCGATATTTTGGAAAATATCCTCCAGATCCAATTTTGTCTCCTAGATTCGTAATCTACATGAATGAAAATATATGATTTCATGCCAAACTCAAAATAATTGGGATCAAAAAAATTTAATATTTTTTATCATGGCTCACTCTTCGCTTTGAGTTCAGGATTTTGCCTATTCTGAGATTTTTCTCTATAGAATCTGTAATTCTGAACCAATCGCTTTGAAATTTGGACCATTCATAGTATATAGTATGCCTAACCGATCGATGCTATCAGCAATTTTTTCTCTCCATTATTTGTATCAGTTTTTGCTTCCCCGCTTCCGGCTCCGCTTCCGGACTGGATTTTTAAATTCTCGATATTTTGGAAAATATCCTCCAGATCCAATTTTGTCTCCTAGATTCGTAATCTACATGAATGAAACTATATGATGTCATGCCAAACTCAAAATAATTGGGATCAAAAAAATTTAATATTTTTTATCATGGCTCACTCTTCGCTTTGAGTTCAGGATTTTGCCTATTCTGAGATTTTTCTCTATAGAATCTGTAATTCTGAACCAATCGCTTTGAAATTTGGACCATTCATAGTATATAGTATGCCTAACCGATCGATGCTATTAGCAGCTTTTTCTCTCCATTATTTGTATGAGTTTTTGACTCCCCGCTTCCGGCTCCGCTTCCGGACTGGATTTTTAAATTCTCGATATTTTGGAAAATATCCTCCAGATCTAATTTTGTCTCCTAGATTCGTATTCTACATGAATGAAACTATATGATTTCATGCCAAACTCAAAATAATTGGGATCAAAAAAATTTAATATTTTTTATCATGGCTCACTCTTCGCTTTGAGTTCAGGATTTTGCCTATTCTGAGATTTTTCTCTATAGAATCTGTAATTCTGAACCAATCGCTTTGAAATTTGGACCATTCATAGTATATAGTATGCCTAACCGATCGATGCTATCAGCAATTTTTTCTCTTCATTATTTGTATGAGTTTTTGACTCCCCGCTTCCGGCTCCGCTTCCGGACTGGATTTTTAAATTCTCGATATTTTGGAAAATATCCTCCAGATCCAATTTTGTCTCCTAGATTCGTAATCTACATGAATGAAACTATATGATTTCATGCCAAACTCAAAATAATTGGGATCAAAAAAATTTATTATTTCTTATCATGGCTCACTCTTCGCTTTGAGTTCAGGATTTTGCCTATTCTGAGATTTTTCTCTATAGAATCTGTAATTCTGAACCAATCGCTTTGAAATTTGGACCATTCATAGTATATAGTATGCCTAACCGATCGATGCTATCAGCAATTTTTTTTCTCCATTATTTGTATGAGTTTTTGACTCCCCGCTTCCGGCTCCGCTTCCGGACTGGATTTTTAAATTCTCGATATTTTGGAAAATATCCTCCAGATCCAATTTTGTCTCCTAGATTCGTAATCTACATGAATGAAAATATATGATTTCATGCCAAAGTCAAAATAATTGGGATCAAAAAAATTTAATATTTTTTATCATGGCTCACTCTTCGCTTTGAGTTCAGGATTTTGCCTATTCTGAGATTTTTCTCTATAGAATCTGTAATTCTGAACCAATCGCTTTGAAATTTAGACCATTCATAGTATATAGTATGCCTAACCGATCGATGCTATCAGCAATTTTTTCTCTCCATTATTTGTATGAGTTTTTGACTCCCCGCTTCCGGCTCCGCTTCCGGACTGGATTTTTAAATTCTCGATATTTTGGAAAATATCCTCCAGATCCAATTTTGTCTCCTAGATTCGTAATCTACATGAATGAAAATATATGATTTCATGCCAAACTCAAAATAATTGGGATCAAAAAAATTTAATATTTTTTATCATGGCTCACTCTTCGCTTTGAGTTCAGGATTTTGCCTATTCTGAGATTTTTCTCTATAGAATCTGTAATTCTGAACCAATCGCTTTGAAATTTGGACCATTCATAGTATATAGTATGCCTAACCGATCGATGCTATCAGCAATTTTTTTTCTCCATTATTTGTATGAGTTTTTGACTCCCCGCTTCCGGCTCCGCTTCCGGACTGGATTTTTAAATTCTCGATATTTTGGAAAATATCCTCCAGATCCAATTTTGTCTCCTAGATTCGTAATCTACATGAATGAAAATATATGATTTCATGCCAAACTCAAAATAATTGGGATCAAAAAAATTTAATATTTTTTATCATGGCTCACTCTTCGCTTTGAGTTCAGGATTTTGCCTATTCTGAGATTTTTCTCTATAGAATCTGTAATTCTGAACCAATCGCTTTGAAATTTGGACCATTCATAGTATATAGTATGCCTAACCGATCGATGCTATCAGCAGCTTTTTCTCTCCATTATTTGTATGAGTTTTTGACTCCCCGCTTCCGGCTCCACTTCCGGACTGGATTTTTAAATTCTCGATATTTTGGAAAATATCCTCCAGATCCAATTTTGTCTCCTAGATTCGTAATCTACATGAATGAAACTATATGATTTCATGCCAAACTCAAAATAATTGGGATCAAAAAAATTTAATATTTTTTATCATGGCTCACTCTTCGCTTTGAGTTCAGGATTTTGCCTATTCTGAGATTTTTCTCTATAGAATCTGTAATTCTGAACCAATCGCTTTGAAATTTAGACCATTCATAGTATATAGTATGCCTAACCGATCGATGCTATCAGCAATTTTTTCTCTCCATTATTTGTATGAGTTTTTGACTCCCCGCTTCCGGCTCCGCTTCCGGACTGGATTTTTAAATTCTCGATATTTTGGAAAATATCCTCCAGATCCAATTTTGTCTCCTAGATTCGTAATCTACATGAATGAAAATATATGATTTCATGCCAAACTCAAAATAATTGGGATCAAAAAAATTTAATATTTTTTATCATGGCTCACTCTTCGCTTTGAGTTCAGGATTTTGCCTATTCTGAGATTTTTCTCTATAGAATCTGTAATTCTGAACCAATCGCTTTGAAATTTGGACCATTCATAGTATATAGTATGCCTAACCGATCGATGTTATCAGCAATCTTTCCTCTCCATTATTTGTATGAGTTTTTGACTCCCCGCTTCCGGCTTCGCTTCCGGACTGGATTTTTAGATTCTCGATATTTTGGAAAATATCCTCCAGATCCAATTTTGTCTCCTAGATTCGTAATCTACATGAATGAAACTATATGATTTCATGCCAAACTCAAAATAATTGGGATCAAAAAAATTTAATATTTTTTATCATGGCTCACTCTTCGCTTTGAGTTCAGGATTTTGCCTATTCTGAGATTTTTCTCTATAGAATCTGTAATTCTGAACCAATCGCTTTGAAATTTAGACCATTCATAGTATATAGTATGCCTAACCGATCGATGCTATCAGCAATTTTTTCTCTCCATTATTTGTATGAGTTTTTGACTCCCCGCTTCCGGCTCCGCTTCCGGACTGGATTTTTAAATTCTCGATATTTTGGAAAATATCCTCCAGATCCAATTTTGTCTCCTAGATTCGTAATCTACATGAATGAAAATATATGATTTCATGCCAAACTCAAAATAATTGGGATCAAAAAAATTTAATATTTTTTATCATGGCTCACTCTTCGCTTTGAGTTCAGGATTTTGCCTATTCTGAGATTTTTCTCTATAGAATCTGTAATTCTGAACCAATCGCTTTGAAATTTGGACCATTCATAGTATATAGTATGCCTAACCGATCGATGCTATCAGCAATCTTTCCTCTCCATTATTTGTATGAGTTTTTGACTCCCCGCTTCCGGCTCCGCTTCCGGACTGGATTTTTAGATTCTCGATATTTTGGAAAATATCCTCCAGATCCAATTTTGTCTCCTAGATTCGTAATCTACATGAATGAAACTATATGATTTCATGCCAAACTCAAAATAATTGGGATCAAAAAAATTTAATATTTTTTATCATGGCTCACTCTTCGCTTTGAGTTCAGGATTTTGCCTATTCTGAGATTTTTCTCTATAGAATCTGTAATTCTGAACCAATCGCTTTGAAATTTAGACCATTCATAGTATATAGTATGCCTAACCGATCGATGCTATCAGCAATTTTTTCTCTCCATTATTTGTATGAGTTTTTGACTCCCCGCTTCCGGCTCCGCTTCCGGACTGGATTTTTAAATTCTCGATATTTTGGAAAATATCCTCCAGATCCAATTTTGTCTCCTAGATTCGTAATCTACATGAATGAAACTATATGATTTCATGCCAAACTCAAAATAATTGGGATCAAAAAAATTTAATATTTTTTATCATGGCTCACTCTTCGCTTTGAGTTCAGGATTTTGCCTATTCTGAGATTTTTCTCTATAGAATCTGTAATTCTGAACCAATCGCTTTGAAATTTGGACCATTCATAGTATATAGTATGCCTAACCGATCGATGCTATCAGCAATTTTTTCTCTCCATTATTTGTATGAGTTTTTGACTCCCCGCTTCCGGCTCCGCTTCCGGACTGGATTTTTAAATTCTCGATATTTTGGAAAATATCCTCCAGATCCAATTTTGTCTCCTAGATTCGTAATCTACATGAATGAAAATATATGATTTCATGCCAAACTCAAAATAATTGGGATCAAAAAAATTTAATATTTTTTATCATGGCTCACTCTTCGCTTTGAGTTCAGGATTTTGCCTATTCTGAGATTTTTCTCTATAGAATCTGTAATTCTGAACCAATCGCTTTGAAATTTAGACCATTCATAGTATATAGTATGCCTAACCGATCGATGCTATCAGCAATTTTTTCTCTCCATTATTTGTATGAGTTTTTGACTCCCCGCTTCCGGCTCCGCTTCCGGACTGGATTTTTAAATTCTCGATATTTTGGAAAATATCCTCCAGATCCAATTTTGTCTCCTAGATTCGTAATCTACATGAATGAAAATATATGATTTCATGCCAAACTCAAAATAATTGGGATCAAAAAAATTTAATATTTTTTATCATGGCTCACTCTTCGCTTTGAGTTCAGGATTTTGCCTATTCTGAGATTTTTCTCTATAGAATCTGTAATTCTGAACCAATCGCTTTGAAATTTAGACCATTCATAGTATATAGTATGCCTAACCGATCGATGCTATCAGCAATTTTTTCTCTCCATTATTTGTATGAGTTTTTGACTCCCCGCTTCCGGCTCCGCTTCCGGACTGGATTTTTAAATTCTCGATATTTTGGAAAATATCCTCCAGATCCAATTTTGTCTCCTAGATTCGTAATCTACATGAATGAAAATATATGATTTCATGCCAAACTCAAAATAATTGGGATCAAAAAAATTTAATATTTTTTATCATGGCTCACTCTTCGCTTTGAGTTCAGGATTTTGCCTATTCTGAGATTTTTCTCTATAGAATCTGTAATTCTGAACCAATCGCTTTGAAATTTGGAGCATTCATAGTATATAGTATGCCTAACCGATCGATGCTAACAGCAATTTTTTCTCTTCATTATTTGTATGAGTTTTTGACTCCCCGCTTCCGGCTCCACTTCCGGACTGGATTTTTAAATTCTCGATATTTTGGAAAATATCCTCCAGATCCAATTTTGTCTCCTAGATTCGTAATCTACATGAATGAAACTATATGATTTCATGCCAAACTCAAAATAATTGGGATCAAAAAAATTTAATATTTTTTATCATGGCTCACTCTTCGCTTTGAGTTCAGGATTTTGCCTATTCTGAGATTTTTCTCTATAGAATCTGTAATTCTGAACCAATCGCTTTGAAATTTGGAGCATTCATAGTATATAGTATGCCTAACCGATCGATGCTAACAGCAATTTTTTCTCTTCATTATTTGTATGAGTTTTTGACTCCCCGCTTCCGGCTCCACTTCCGGACTGGATTTTTAAATTCTCGATATTTTGGAAAATATCCTCCAGGTCCAATTTTGTCTCCTAGATTCGTAATCTACATGAATGAAACTATATGATTTCATGCCAAACTCAAAATAATTGGGATCAAAAAAATTTAATATTTTTTATCATGGCTCACTCTCCGCTTTGAGTTCAGGATTTTGCCTATTCTGAGATTTTTCTCTATAGAATCTGTAATTCTGAACCAATCGCTTTGAAATTTGGAGCATTCATAGTATATAGTATGCTTAACCGATCGATGCTAACAGCAATTTTTTCTCTTCATTATTTGTATGAGTTTTTGACTCCCCGCTTCCGGCTCCGCTTCCGGACTGGATTTTTAAATTCTCGATATTTTGGAAAATATCCTCCAGATCTAATTTTGTCTCCTAGATTCGTAATCTACATGAATAAAACTATATGATTTCATGCCAAACTCAAAATAATTGGGATCAAAAAAATTTCTTATTTCTTATCATGGCTCACTCTTCGCTTTGAGTTCAGGATTTTGCCTATTCTGAGATTTTTCTCTATAGAATCTGTAATTCTGAACCAATCGCTTTGAAATTTGGACCATTCATAGTATATAGTATGCCTAACCGATCGATGCTATCAGCAATTTTTTTTCTCCATTATTTGTATGAGTTTTTGACTCCCCGCTTCCGGCTCCGCTTCCGGACTGGATTTTTAAATTCTCGATATTTTGGAAAATATCCTCCAGATCCAATTTTGTCTCCTATATTCGTAATCTACATGAATGAAACTATATGATTTCATGCCAAAGTCAAAATAATTGGGATCAAAAAAATTTAATATTTTTTATCATGGCTCACTCTTCGCTTTGAGTTCAGGATTTTGCCTATTCTGAGATTTTTCTCTATAGAATCTGTAATTCTGAACCAATCGCTTTGAAATTTAGACCATTCATAGTATATAGTATGCCTAACCGATCGATGCTATCAGCAATTTTTTCTCTCCATTATTTGTATGAGTTTTTGACTCCCCGCTTCCGGCTCCGCTTCCGGACTGGATTTTTAAATTCTCGATATTTTGGAAAATATCCTCCAGATCCAATTTTGTCTCCTAGATTCGTAATCTACATGAATAAAACTATATGATTTCATGCCAAACTCAAAATAATTGGGATCAAAAAAATTTAATATTTTTTATCATGGCTCACTCTTCGCTTTGAGTTCAGGATTTTGCCTATTCTGAGATTTTTCTCTATAGAATCTGTAATTCTGAACCAATCGCTTTGAAATTTGGACCATTCATAGTATATAGTATGCCTAACCGATAGATGCTATCAGCAATTTTTTTTCTCCATTATTTGTATGAGTTTTTGACTCCCCGCTTCCGGCTCCGCTTCCGGACTGGATTTTTAAATTCTCGATATTTTGGAAAATATCCTCCAGATCCAATTTTGTCTCCTAGATTCGTAATCTACATGAATGAAAATATATGATTTCATGCCAAACTCAAAATAATTGGGATCAAAAAAATTTAATATTTTTTATCATGGCTCACTCTTCGCTTTGAGTTCAGGATTTTGCCTATTCTGAGATTTTTCTCTATAGAATCTGTAATTCTGAACCAATCGCTTTGAAATTTGAACCATTCATAGTATATAGTATGCCTAACCGATCGATGCTATCAGCAGCTTTTTCTCTCCATTATTTGTATGAGTTTTTGACTCCCCGCTTCCGGCTCCACTTCCGGACTGGATTTTTAAATTCTCGATATTTTGGAAAATATCCTCCAGATTTAATTTTGTCTCCTAGATTCGTAATCTACATGAATGAAACTATATGATTTCATGCCAAACTCAAAATAATTGGGATCAAAAAAATTTAATATTTTTTATCATGGCTCACTCTTCGCTTTGAGTTCAGGATTTTGCCTATTCTGAGATTTTTCTCTATAGAATCTGTAATTCTGAACCAATCGCTTTGAAATTTAGACCATTCATAGTATATAGTATGCCTAACCGATCGATGCTATCAGCAATTTTTTCTCTCCATTATTTGTATGAGTTTTTGACTCCCCGCTTCCGGCTCCGCTTCCGGACTGGATTTTTAAATTCTCGATATTTTGGAAAATATCCTCCAGATCCAATTTTGTCTCCTAGATTCGTAATCTACATGAATGAAAATATATGATTTCATGCCAAACTCAAAATAATTGGGATCAAAAAAATTTAATATTTTTTATCATGGCTCACTCTTCGCTTTGAGTTCAGGATTTTGCCTATTCTGAGATTTTTCTCTATAGAATCTGTAATTCTGAACCAATCGCTTTGAAATTTGGAGCATTCATAGTATATAGTATGCCTAACCGATCGATGCTAACAGCAATTTTTTCTCTTCATTATTTGTATGAGTTTTTGACTCCCCGCTTCCGGCTCCACTTCCGGACTGGATTTTTAAATTCTCGATATTTTGGAAAATATCCTCCAGATCCAATTTTGTCTCCTAGATTCGTAATCTACATGAATGAAACTATATGATTTCATGCCAAAGTCAAAATAATTGGGATCAAAAAAATTTAATATTTTTTATCATGGCTCACTCTTCGCTTTGAGTTCAGGATTTTGCCTATTCTGAGATTTTTCTCTATAGAATCTGTAATTCTGAACCAATCGCTTTGAAATTTGGAGCATTCATAGTATATAGTATGCCTAACCGATCGATGCTAACAGCAATTTTTTCTCTTCATTATTTGTATGAGTTTTTGACTCCCCGCTTCCGGCTCCGCTTCCGGACTGGATTTTTAAATTCTCGATATTTTGGAAAATATCCTCCAGATCCAATTTTGTCTCCTAGATTCGTAATCTACATGAATAAAAATATATGATTTCATGCCAAACTCAAAATAATTGGGATCAAAAAAATTTAATATTTTTTATCATGGCTCACTCTTCGCTTTGAGTTCAGGATTTTGCCTATTCTGAGATTTTTCTCTATAGAATCTGTAATTCTGAACCAATCGCTTTGAAATTTGTAGCATTCATAGTATATAGTATGCTTAACCGATCGATGCTATCAGCAATTTTTTCTCTCCATTATTTGTATGAGTTTTTGACTCCCCGCTTCCTGCTCCGCTTCCGGACTGGATTTTTAAATTCTCGATATTTTGGAAAATATCCTCCAGATCCAATTTTGTCTCCTAGATTCGTAATCTACATGAATGAAACTATATGATTTCATGCCAAACTCAAAATAATTGGGATCAAAAAAATTTAATATTTTTTATCATGGCTCACTCTTCGCTTTGAGTTCAGGATTTTGCCTATTCTGAGATTTTTCTCTATAGAATCTGTAATTCTGAACCAATCGCTTTGAAATTTAGACCATTCATAGTATATAGTATGCCTAACCGATCGATGCTATCAGCAATTTTTTCTCTCCATTATTTGTATGAGTTTTTGACTCCCCGCTTCCGGCTCCGCTTCCGGACTGGATTTTTAAATTCTCGATATTTTGGAAAATATCCTCCAGATCCAATTTTGTCTCCTAGATTCGTAATCTACATGAATGAAACTATATGATTTCATGCCAAACTCAAAATAATTGGGATCAAAAAAATTTAATATTTTTTATCATGGCTCACTCTTCGCTTTGAGTTCAGGATTTTGCCTATTCTGAGATTTTTCTCTATAGAATCTGTAATTCTGAACCAATCGCTTTGAAATTTGGACCATTCATAGTATATAGTATGCCTAACCGATCGATGCTATCAGCAGCTTTTTCTCTCCATTATTTGTATGAGTTTTTGACTCCCCGCTTCCGGCTCCACTTCCGGACTGGATTTTTAAATTCTCGATATTTTGGAAAATATCCTCCAGATCCAATTTTGTCTCCTAGATTCGTAATCTACATGAATGAAACTATATGATTTCATGCCAAACTCAAAATAATTGGGATCAAAAAAATTTAATATTTTTTATCATGGCTCACTCTTCGCTTTGAGTTCAGGATTTTGCCTATTCTGAGATTTTTCTCTATAGAATCTGTAATTCTGAACCAATTGCTTTGAAATTTGGAGCATTCATAGTATATAGTATGCCTAACCGATCGATGCTAAAAGCAATTTTTTCTCTTCATCATTTGTATGAGTTTTTGACTCCCCGCTTCCGGCTCCGCTTCCGGACTGGATTTTTAAATTCTCGATATTTTGGAAAATATCCTCCAGATCCAATTTTGTCTCCTAGATTCGTAATCTACATGAATGAAACTATATGATTTCATGCCAAACTCAAAATAATTGGGATCAAAAAAATTTAATATTTTTTATCATGGCTCACTCTTCGCTTTGAGTTCAGGATTTTGCCTATTCTGAGATTTTTCTCTATAGAATCTGTAATTCTGAACCAATCGCTTTGAAATTTGGAGCATTCATAGTATATAGTATGCCTAACCGATCGATGCTAACAGCAATTTTTTCTCTTCATTATTTGTATGAGTTTTTGACTCCCCGCTTCCGGCTCCGCTTCCGGACTGGATTTTTAAATTCTCGATATTTTGGAAAATATCCTCCAGATCCAATTTTGTCTCCTAGATTCGTAATCTACATGAATGAAAATATATGATTTCATGCCAAACTCAAAATAATTGGGATCAAAAAAATTTAATATTTTTTATCATGGCTCACTCTTCGCTTTGAGTTCAGGATTTTGCCTATTCTGAGATTTTTCTCTATAGAATCTGTAATTCTGAACCAATCGCTTTGAAATTTGGACCATTCATAGTATATAGTATGCCTAACCGATCGATGCTATCAGCAATCTTTCCTCTCCATTATTTGTATGAGTTTTTGACTCCCCGCTTCCGGCTCCGCTTCCGGACTGGATTTTTAGATTCTAGAAATTTTGGAAAATATCCTCCAGATCCAATTTCGTCTCCTATATTCGTAATCTACATGAATGAAACTATATGATTTCATGCCAAACTCAAAATAATTGGGATCAAAAAAATTTAATATTTTTTATCATGGCTCACTCTTCGCTTTGAGTTCAGGATTTTGCCTATTCTGAGATTTTTCTCTATAGAATCTGTAATTCTGAACCAATCGCTTTGAAATTTGGAGCATTCATAGTATATAGTATGCCTAACCGATCGATGCTATTAGCAATTTTTTCTCTTTATTATTTGTATGAGTTTTTGACTCCCCGCTTCCGGCTCCGCTTCCGGACTGGATTTTTAAATTCTCGATATTTTGGAAAATATCCTCCAGATCCAATTTTGTCTCCTAGATTCGTAATCTACATGAATGAAACTATATGATTTCATGCCAAACTCAAAATAATTGGGATCAAAAAAATTTAATATTTTTTATCATGGCTCACTCTTCGCTTTGAGTTCAGGATTTTGCCTATTCTGAGATTTTTCTCTATAGAATCTGTAATTCTGAACCATTCGCTTTGAAATTTGTAGCATTCATAGTATATAGTATGCTTAACCGATCGATGCTATCAGCAATTTTTTCTCTCCATTATTTGTATGAGTTTTTGACTCCCCGCTTCCTGCTCCGCTTCCGGACTGGATTTTTAAATTCTCGATATTTTGGAAAATATCCTCCAGATCCAATTTTGTCTCCTAGATTCGTAATCTACATGAATGAAACTATATGATTTCATGCCAAACTCAAAATAATTGGGATCAAAAAAATTTAATATTTTTTATCATGGCTCACTCTTCGCTTTGAGTTCAGGATTTTGCCTATTCTGAGATTTTTCTCTATAGAATCTGTAATTCTGAACCAATCGCTTTGAAATTTAGACCATTCATAGTATATAGTATGCCTAACCGATCGATGCTATCAGCAATTTTTTCTCTCCATTATTTGTATGAGTTTTTGACTCCCCGCTTCCGGCTCCGCTTCCGGACTGGATTTTTAAATTCTCGATATTTTGGAAAATATCCTCCAGATCCAATTTTGTCTCCTAGATTCGTAATCTACATGGATGAAAATATATGATTTCATGCCAAACTCAAAATAATTGGGATCAAAAAAATTTAATATTTTTTATCATGGCTCACTCTTCGCTTTGAGTTCAGGATTTTGCCTATTCTGAGATTTTTCTCTATAGAATCTGTAATTCTGAACCAATCGCTTTGAAATTTGGACCATTCATAGTATATAGTATGCCTAACCGATCGATGCTATCAGCAATTTTTTTTCTCCATTATTTGTATGAGTTTTTGACTCCCCGCTTCCGGCTCCGCTTCCGGACTGGATTTTCAAATTCTCGATATTTTGGAAAATATCCTCCAGATCCAATTTTGTCTCCTAGATTCGTAATCTACATGAATGAAACTATATGATTTCATGCCAAACTCAAAATAATTGGGATCAAAAAAATTTAATATTTTTTATCATGGCTCACTCTTCGCTTTGAGTTCAGGATTTTGCCTATTCTGAGATTTTTCTCTATAGAATCTGTAATTCTGAACCAATCGCTTTGAAATTTGGACCATTCATAGTATATAGTATGCCTAACCGATCGATGCTATCAGCAGCTTTTTCTCTCCATTATTTGTATGAGTTTTTGACTCCCCGCTTCCGGCTCCACTTCCGGACTGGATTTTTAAATTCTCGATATTTTGGAAAATATCCTCCAGATCCAATTTTGTCTCCTAGATTCGTAATCTACATGAATGAAACTATATGATTTCATGCCAAACTCAAAATAATTGGGATCAAAAAAATTTAATATTTTTTATCATGGCTCACTCTTCGCTTTGAGTTCAGGATTTTGCCTATTCTGAGATTTTTCTCTATAGAATCTGTGATTCTGAACCAATCGCTTTGAAATATGGAGCATTCATAGTATATAGTATGCCTAACCGATCGATGCTATCAGCAATTTTTTCTCTCCATTATTTGTATGAGTTTTTGACTCCCCGCTTCCGGCTCCGCTTCCGGACTGGATTTTTAAATTCTCGATATTTTGGAAAATATCCTCCAGATCCAATTTTGTCTCCTAGATTCGTAATCTTCATGAATGAAACTATATGATTTCATGCCAAACTCAAAATAATTGGGATCAAAAAAATTTAATATTTTTTATCATGGCTCACTCTTCGCTTTGAGTTCAGGATTTTGCCTATTCTGAGATTTTTCTCTATAGAATCTGTAATTCTGAACCAATCGCTTTGAAATTTGGACCATTCATAGTATATAGTATGCCTAACCGATCGATGCTATCAGCAATTTTTTCTCTCCATTATTTGTATGAGTTTTTGACTCCCCGCTTCCGGCTCCGCTTCCGGACTGGATTTTTAAATTCTCGATATTTTGGAAAATATCCTCCAGATCCAATTTTGTCTCCTAGATTCGTAATCTACATGAAAGAAACTATATGATTTCATGCCAAACTCAAAATAATTGGGATCAAAAAAATTTAATATTTTTTATCATGGCTCACTCTTCGCTTTGAGTTCAGGATTTTGTCTATTCTGAGATTTTTCTCTATAGAATCTGTAATTCTGAACCAATCGCTTTGAAATTTGGACCATTTATAGTATATAGTATGCCTAACCGATCGATGCTATCAGCATTTTTTTCTCTCCATTATTTGTATGAGTTTTTGACTCCCCGCTTCCGGCTCCGCTTCCGGACTGGATTTTTAAATTCTCGATATTTTGGAAAATATCCTCCAGATCCAATTTTGTCTCCTAGATTCGTAATCTACATGAATGAAACTATATGATTTCATGCCAAACTCAAAATAATTGGGATCAAAAAAATTTAATATTTTTTATCATGGCTCACTCTTCGCTTTGAGTTCAGGATTTTGCCTATTCTGAGATTTTTCTCTATAGAATCTGTAATTCTGAACCAATCGCTTTGAAATTTGGACCATTCATAGTATATAGTATGCCTAACCGATAGATGCTATCAGCAATTTTTTCTCTCCATTATTTGTATGAGTTTTTGACTCCCCGCTTCTGGCTCCGCTTCCGGACTGGATTTTCAAATTCTCGATATTTTGGAAAATATCCTCCAGATCCAATTTTGTCTCCTAGATTCGTAATCTACATTAATGAAACTATATGATTTCATGCCAAACTCAAAATAATTGGGATCAAAAAAATTTTATATTTTTTATCATGGCTCACTCTTCGCTTTGAGTTCAGGATTTTGCCTATTCTGAGATTTTTCTCTATAGAATCTGTAATTCTGAACCAATCGCTTTGAAATTTGGAGCATTCATAGTATATAGTATGTCTAACCGATCGATGCTATCAGCAATTTTTTCTCTCCATTATTTGTATGAGTTTTTGACTCCCCGCTTCCAGCTCCGCTTCCGGACTGGATTTTTAAATTCTCGATATTTTGGAAAATATCCTCCAGATCCAATTTTGTCTCCTAGATTCGTAATCTACATGAATGAAACTATATGATTTCATGCCAAACTCAAAATAATTGGGATCAAAAAAATTTAATATTTTTTATCATGGCTCACTCTTCGCTTTGAGTTCAGGATTTTGCCTATTCTGAGATTTTTCTCTATAGAATCTGTAATTCTGAACCAATCGCTTTGAAATTTGGACCATTCATAGTATATAGTATGCGTAACCGATCGATGCTATCAGCAATTTTTTCTCTCCATTATTTGTATGAGTTTTTGACTCCCCGCTTCCGGCTCCGCTTCCGGACTGGATTTTTAAATTCTCGATATTTTGGAAAATATCCTCCAGATCCAATTTTGTCTCCTAGATTCGTAATCTACATGAATGAAACTATATGATTTCATGCCAAACTCAAAATAATTGGGATCAAAAAAATTTAATATTTTTTATCATGGCTCACTCTTCGCTTTGAGTTCAGGATTTTGCCTATTCTGAGATTTTTCTCTATAGAATCTGTAATTCTGAACCAATCGCTTTGAAATTTGGACCATTCATAGTATATAGTATGCCTAACCGATCGATGCTATCAGCAATTTTTTCTCTCCATTATTTGTATGAGTTTTTGACTCCCCGCTTCCGGCTCCGCTTCCGGACTGGATTTTTAAATTCTCGATATTTTGGAAAATATCCTCCAGATCCAATTTTGTCTCCTAGATTCGTAATCTACATGAATGAAACTATATGATTTCATGCCAAACTCAAAATAATTGGGATCAAAAAAATTTAATATTTTTTATCATGGCTCACTCTTCGCTTTGAGTTCAGGATTTTGCCTATTCTGAGATTTTTCTCTATAGAATCTGTAATTCTAAACCAATCGCTTTGAAATTTGGAGCATTCATAGTATATAGTATGCCTAACCGATCGATGCTATCAGCAATTTTTTCTCTCCATTATTTGTATGAGTTTTTGACTCCCCGCTTCCGGCTCCGCTTCCGGACTGGATTTTTAAATTCTCGATATTTTGGAAAATATCCTCCAGATCCAATTTTGTCTCCTAGATTCGTAATCTACATGAATGAAACTATATGATTTCATGCCAAACTCAAAATAATTGGGATCAAAAAAATTTAATATTTTTTATCATGGCTCACTCTTCGCTTTGAGTTCAGGATTTTGCCTATTCTGAGATTTTTCTCTATAGAATCTGTAATTCTGAACCAATCGCTTTGAAATTTGGAGCATTCATAGTATATAGTATGCCTAACCGATCGATGCTATCAGCAATTTTTTCTCTCCATTATTTGTATGAGTTTTTGACTCCCCGCTTCCGGCTCCGCTTCCGGACTGGATTTTTAAATTCTCGATATTTTGGAAAATATCCTCCAGATCCAATTTTGTCTCCTAGATTCGTAATCTACATGAATGAAACTATATGATTTCATGCCAAACTCAAAATAATTGGGATCAAAAAAATTTAATATTTTTTATCATGGCTCACTCTTCGCTTTGAGTTCAGGATTTTGCCTATTCTGAGATTTTTCTCTATAGAATCTGTAATTCTGAACCAATCGCTTTGAAATTTGGACCATTCATAGTATATAGTATGCGTAACCGATCGATGCTATCAGCAATTTTTTCTCTATATTATTTGTATGAGTTTTTGACTCCCCGCTTCCGGCTCCGCTTCCGGACTGGATTTTTAAATTCTCGATATTTTGGAAAATATCCTCCAGATCCAATTTTGTCTCCTAGATTCGTAATCTACATGAATGAAACTATATGATTTCATGCCAAACTCAAAATAATTGGGATCAAAAAAATTTAATATTTTTTATCATGGCTCACTCTTCGCTTTAAGTTCAGGATTTTGCCTATTCTGAGATTTTTCTCTATAGAATCTGTAATTCTGAACCAATCGCTTTGAAATTTGGACCATTCATAGTATATAGTATGCCCAACCGATTGATGCTATCAGCAATTTTTTTTCTCCATTATTTGTATGAGTTTTTGACTCCCCGCTTCCGGCTCCGCTTCCGGACTGGATTTTTAAATTCTCGATATTTTGGAAAATATCCTCCAGATCCAATTTTGTCCCCTAGATTCGTAATCTACATGAATGAAACTATATGATTTCATGCCAAACTCAAAATAATGTGGATCAAAAAAATTTAATATATTTTATCATGTCTCACTCTTCGCTTTGAGTTCAGGATTTTGCCTATTCTGAGATTTTTCTCTATAGAATCTGTAATTCTGAACCAATCGCTTTGAAATTTGGACCATTCATAGTATATAGTATGCCCAACCGATTGATGCTATCAGCAATTTTTTTTCTCCATTATTTGTATGAGTTTTTGACTCCCCGCTTCCGGCTCCGCTTCCGGACTGGATTTTTAAATTCTCGATATTTTGGAAAATATCCTCCAGATCCAATTTTGTCCCCTAGATTCGTAATCTACATGAATGAAACTATATGATTTCATGCCAAACTCAAAATAATGTGGATCAAAAAAATTTAATATATTTTATCATGTCTCACTCTTCGCTTTGAGTTCAGGATTTTGCCTATTCTGAGATTTTTCTCTATAGAATCTGTAATTCTGAACCAATCGCTTTGAAATTTGGACCATTCATAGTATATAGTATGCCTAACCGATCGATGCTATCAGCAATTTTTTCTCTCCATTCTTTGTATGAGTTTTCGACTCCCCGCTTCCGGCTCCGCTTCCGGACTGGATTTTTAAATTCTCGATATTTTGGAAAATATCCTCCAGATCCAATTTTGTCTCCTAGATTCGTAATCTACATGAATAAAACTATATGATTTCATGCCAAACTCAAAATAATTGGGATCAAAAAAATTTAATATTTTTTATCGTGGCTCACTCTTCGCTTTAAGTCCAGGATTTTGCCTATTCTGAGATTTTTCTCTATAGAATCTGTAATTCTGAACCAATCGCTTTGAAATTTGGAGCATTCATAGTATATAGTATGCCTAACCGATCGATGCTATCAGCAATTTTTTCTCTCCATCATTTGTATGAGTTTTTGACTCCCCGCTTCCGGCTCCGCTTCCGGACTGGATTTTTAAATTCTCGATATTTTGGAAAATATCCTCCAGATCCAATTTTATCTCCTAGATTCGTAATCTACATGAATGAAACTATATGATTTCATGCCAAACTCAAAATAATTGGGATCAAAAAAATTTAATATTTTTTATCATGGCTCACTCTTCGCTTTGAGTTCAGGATTTTGCCTATTCTGAGATTTTTCTCTATAGAATCTGTAATTCTGAACCAATCGCTTTGAAATTTGGACCATTCATAGTATATAGTATGCCTAACCGATCGATGCTATCAGCAATTTTTTCTCTCCATTATTTGTATGAGTTTTTGACTCCCCGCTTCCGGCTCCGCTTTCGGACTGGATTTTTAAATTCTCGATATTTTGGAAAATATCCTCCAGATCCAATTTTGTCTCCTAGATTCGTAATCTACATGAATAAAACTATATGATTTCATGCCAAACTCAAAATAATTGGGATCAAAAAAATTTAATATTTTTTATCATGGCTCACTCTTCGCTTTAAGTTCAGGATTTTGCCTATTCTGAGATTTTTCTCTATAGAATCTGTAATTCTGAACCAATCGCTTTGAAATTTGGACCATTCATAGTATATAGTATGCCTAACCGATCGATGCTATCAGCAATTTTTTCTCTCCATTATTTGTATGAGTTTTTGACTCCCCGCTTCCGGCTCCGCTTCCGGACTGGATTTTTAAATTCTCGATATTTTGGAAAATATCCTCCAGATCCAATTTTGTCTCCTAGATTCGTAATCTACATTAATAAAACTATATGATTTCATGCCAAACTCAAAATAATTGGGATCAAAAAAATTTAATATTTTTTATCATGGCTCACTCTTCGCTTTAAGTCCAGGATTTTGCCTATTCTGAGATTTTTCTCTATAGAATCTGTAATTCTGAACCAATCGCTTTGAAATTTGGAGCATTCATAGTATATAGTATGCCTAACCGATCGATGCTATCAGCAATTTTTTTTCTCCATCATTTGTATGAGTTTTTGACTCCCCGCTTCCGGCTCCGCTTCCGGACTGGATTTTTAAATTCTCGATATTTTGGAAAATATCCTCCAGATCCAATTTTGTCTCCTAGATTCGTAATCTACATGAATGAAACTATATGATTTCATGCCAAACTCAAAATAATTGGGATCAAAAAAATTTAATATTTTTTATCATGGCTCACTCTTCGCTTTGAGTTCAGGATTTTGCCTATTCTGAGATTTTTCTCTATAGAATCTGTAATTCTGAACCAATCGCTTTGAAATTTGGAACATTCATAGTATATAGTATGCCTAACCGATCGATGCTATCAGCAATTTTTTCTCTCCATCATTTGTATGAGTTTTTGACTCCCCGCTTCCGGCTCCGCTTCCGGACTGGATTTTTAAATTCTCGATATTTTGGAAAATATCCTCCAGATCCAATTTTGTTTCCTAGATTCGTAATCTACATGAATGAAACTATATGATTTCATGCCAAACTCAAAATAATTGGGATCAAAAAAATTTAATATTTTTTATCATGGCTCACTCTTCGCTTTGAGTTCAGGATTTTTCCTATTCTGAGATTTTTCTCTATAGAATCTGTAATTCTGAACCAATCGCTTTGAAATTTGGACCATTCATAGTATATAGTATGCCTAACCGATCGATGCTATCAGCAATTTTTTCTCTCCATTATTTGTATGAGTTTTTGACTCCCCGCTTCCGGCTCCGCTTCCGGACTGGATTTTTAAATTCTCGATATTTTGGAAAATATCCTCCAGATCCAATTTTGTCTCCTAGATTCGTAATCTACATGAATGAAACTATATGATTTCATGCCAAACCCAAAATAATTGGGATCAAAAAAATTTAATATTTTTTATCATGGCTCACTCTTCGCTTTGAGTTCAGGATTTTTCCTATTCTGAGATTTTTCTCTATAGAATCTGTAATTCTGAACCAATCGCTTTGAAATTTGGAGCATTCATAGTATATAGTATGCCTAACCGATCGATGCTATCAGCAATTTTTTTTCTCCATCATTTGTATGAGTTTTTGACTCCCCGCTTCCGGCTCCGCTTCCGGACTGGATTTTTAAATTCTCGATATTTTGGAAAATATCCTCCAGATCCAATTTTGTCTCCTAGATTCGTAATCTACATGAATGAAACTATATGATTTCATGCCAAACCCAAAATAATTGGGATCAAAAAAATTTAATATTTTTTATCATGGCTCACTCTTCGCTTTGAGTTCAGGATTTTGCCTATTCTGAGATTTTTCTCTATAGAATCTGTAATTCTGAACCAATCGCTTTGAAATTTGGAGCATTCATAGTATATAGTATGCCTAACCGATCGATGCTATCAGCAATTTTTTCTCTCCATTATTTGTATGAGTTTTTGACTCCCCGCTTCCGGCTCCGCTTCCGGACTGGATTTTTAAATTCTCGATATTTTGGAAAATATCCTCCAGATCCAATTTTGCCTCCTAGATTCGTAATCTACATGAATAAAACTATATGATTTCATGCCAAACTCAAAATAATTGGGATCAAAAAAATTTAATATTTTTTATCATGGCTCACTCTTCGCTTTAAGTTCAGGATTTTGCCTATTCTGAGATTTTTCTCTATAGAATCTGTAATTCTGAACCAATCGCTTTGAAATTTGGACCATTCATAGTATATAGTATGCCTAACCGATCGATGCTATCAGCAATTTTTTCTCTCCATTATTTGTATGAGTTTTTGACTCCCCGCTTCCGGCTCCGCTTCCGGACTGGATTTTTAAATTCTCGATATTTTGGAAAATATCCTCCAGATCCAATTTTGTCTCCTAGATTCGTAATCTACATGAATAAAACTATATGATTTCATGCCAAACTCAAAATAATTGGGATCAAAAAAATTTAATATTTTTTATCATGGCTCACTCTTCGCTTTAAGTTCAGGATTTTGCCTATTCTGAGATTTTTCTCTATAGAATCTGTAATTCTGAACCAATCGCTTTGAAATTTGGACCATTCATAGTATATAGTATGCCTAACCGATCGATGCTATCAGCAATTTTTTCTCTCCATTATTTGTATGAGTTTTTGACTACCCGCTTCCGGCTCCGCTTCCGGACTGGATTTTTGAATTCTCGATATTTTGGAGAATATCCTCCAGATCCAATTTTGTCTCCTAGATTCGTAATCTACATGAATAAAACTATATGATTCCATGCCAAACTCAAAATAATTGGGATCAAAAAAATTTAATATTTTTTATCATGGCTCACTCTTCGCTTTGAGTTCAGGATTTTGCCTATTCTGAGATTTTTCTCTATAGAATCTGTAATTCTGAACCAATCGCTTTGAAATTTGGACCATTCATAGTATATAGTATGCCTAACCGATCGATGCTATCAGCAATTTTTTCTCTCCATTATTTGTATGAGTTTTTGACTCCCCGCTTCCGGCTCCGCTTCCGGACTGGATTTTTAAATTCTCGATATTTTGGAAAATATCCTCCAGATCCAATTTTGTCTCCTAGATTCGTAATCTACATGAATGAAACTATATGATTTCATGCCAAACTCAAAATAATTGGGATCAAAAAAATTTAATATTTTTTATCATGGCTCACTCTTCGCTTTGAGTTCAGGATTTTGCCTATTCTGAGATTTTTCTCTATAGAATCTGTAATTCTGAACCAATCGCTTTGAAATTTGGACCATTCATAGTATATAGTATGCCTAACCGATCGATGCTATCAGCAATTTTTTCTCTCCATTATTTGTATGAGTTTTTGACTCCTTGCTTCCGGCTCCGCTTCCGGACTGGATTTTTAAATTCTCGATATTTTGGAAAATATCCTCCAGATCCAATTTTGCCTCCTAGATTCGTAATCTACATGAATAAAACTATATGATTTCATGCCAAACTCAAAATAATTGGGATCAAAAAAATTTAATATTTTTTATCATGGCTCACTCTTCGCTTTAAGTTCAGGATTTTGCCTATTCTGAGATTTTTCTCTATAGAATCTGTAATTCTGAACCAATCGCTTTGAAATTTGGACCATTCATAGTATATAGTATGCCTAACCGATCGATGCTATCAGCAATTTTTTCTCTCCATTATTTGTATGAGTTTTTGACTCCCCGCTTCCGGCTCCGCTTCCGGACTGGATTTTTAAATTCTCGATATTTTGGAAAATATCCTCCAGATCCAATTTTGTCTCCTAGATTCGTAATCTACATGAATAAAACAATATGATTTCATGCCAAACTTGAAATAATTGGGATCAAAAAAATTTAATATTCTTTATCATGGCTCACTCTTCGCTTCGAGTTCAGGATTTTGCCTATTCTGAGATTTTTCTCTATAGAATCTGTAATTCTGAACCAATCGCTTTGAAATTTGGAGCAGTCATAGTATATAGTATGCCTAACCGATCGATGCTATCAGCAATTTTTTCTCTCCATTATTTGTATAAGTTTTTGACTCCCCGCTTCCGGCTCCGCTTCCGGACTGGATTTTTAAATTCTCGATATTTTGGAAAATATCCTCCAGATCCAATTTTGTCTCCTAGATTCGTAATCTACATGAATAAAACTATATGATTTCATGCCAAACTCAAAATAATTGGGATCAAAAAAATTTAATATTTTTTATCATGGCTCACTCTTCGCTTTGAGTTCAGGATTTTGCCTATTCTGAGATTTTTCTCTATAGAATCTGTAATTCTGAACCAATCGCTTTGAAATTTGGACCATTCATAGTATATAGTATGCCTAACCGATCGATGCTATCAGCAATTTTTTCTCTCCATTATTTGTATGAGTTTTTGACTCCTTGCTTCCGGCTCCGCTTCCGGACTGGATTTTTAAATTCTCGATATTTTGGAAAATATCCTCCAGATCCAATTTTGCCTCCTAGATTCGTAATCTACATGAATGAAACTATATGATTTCATGCCAAACTCAAAATAATTGGGATCAAAAAAATTTAATATTTTTTATCATGGCTCACTCTTCGCTTTAAGTTCAGGATTTTGCCTATTCTGAGATTTTTCTCTATAGAATCTGTAATTCTGAACCAATCGCTTTGAAATTTGGAGCATTCATAGTATATAGTATGCCTAACCGATCGATGCTATCAACAATTTTTTCTCTCCATTATTTGTATGAGTTTTTGACTCCCCGCTTCCGGCTCCGCTTCCGGACTGGATTTTTAAATTCTCGATATTTTGGAAAATATCCTCCAGATCCAATTTTGTCTCCTAGATTCGTAATCTACATGAATGAAACTATATGATTTCATGCCAAACTCAAAATAATTGGGATCAAAAAAATTTATTATTTTTTATCATGGCTCACTCTTCGCTTTGAGTTCAGGATTTTGCCTATTCTGAGATTTTTCTCTATAGAATCTGTAATTCTGAACCAATCGCTTTGAAATTTGGAGCATCCATAGTATATAGTATGCCTAACCGATCGATGCTATCAGCAATTTTTTGTCTTCATTATTTGTATGAGTTTTTGACTCCCCGCTTCCGGCTCCGCTTCCGGACTGGATTTTTAAATTCTCGATATTTTGAAAAATATCCTCCAGATCCAATTTTGTCTCCTAGATTCGTAATCTACATGAATAAAACTATATGATTTCTTGCCAAACTCAAAATAATTGGGATCAAAAAAATTTAATATTTTTTATCATGGCTCACTTTTCGCTTCAAGTTCAGGATTTTGCCTATTCTGAGATTTTTCTCTATAGAATCTGTAATTCTGAACCAATCGCTTTGAAATATAGAGCATTCATAGTATATAGTATGCCTAACCGATCGATGCTATCAGCAATTTTTTCTCTCCATTATTTGTATGAGTTTTTGACTCCCCGCTTCCGGCTCCGCTTCCGGACTGGATTTTTAAATTCTCGATATTTTGGAAAATATCCTCCAGATCCAATTTTGTCTCCTAGATTCGTAATCTACATGAAAGAAACTATATGATTTCATGCCAAACTCAAAATAATTGGGATCAAAAAAATTTAATATTTTTTATCATGGCTCACTCTTCGCTTTGAGTTCAGGATTTTGCCTATTCTGAGATTTTTCTCTATAGAATCTGTAATTCTGAACCAATCGCTCTGAAATTTGGAGCATTCATAGTATATAGTATGCCTAACCGATCGATGCTATCAGCAATTTTTTCTCTCCATTATTTGTATGAGTTTTCGACTCCCCGCTTCCGGCTCCGCTTCCGGACTGGATTTTTAAATTCTCGATATTTTGGAAAATATCCTCCAGATCTAATTTTGTCTCCTAGATTCGTAATCTACATGAATTAAACTATATGATATCATGCCAAACTCAAAATAATTGGGATCAAAAAAATTTAATATTTTTTATCATGGCTCACTCTTCGCTTTGAGTTCAGGATTTTGCCTATTCTGAGATTTTTCTCTATAGAATCTGTAATTCTGAACCAATCGCTTTGAAATTTGGAGCATTCATAGTATATAGTATGCCTAACCGATCGATGCTATCAGCAATTTTTTTTCTCCATTATTTGTATGAGTTTTTGACTCCCCGCTTCCGGCTCCGCTTCCGGACTGGATTTTTAAATTCTCGATATTTTGGAAAATATCCTCCAGATCCAATTTTGTCTCCTAGATTCGTAATCTACATGAATGAAACTATATGATTTCATGCCAAACTCAAAATAATTGGGATCAAAAAAATTTAATATTTTTTATCATGGCTCACTCTTCGCTTTGAGTTCAGGATTTTGCCTATTCTGAGATTTTTCTCTATAGAATCTGTAATTCTGAACCAATCGCTTTGAAATTTGGAGCATTCATAGTATATAGTATGCCTAACCGATCGATGCTATCAGCAATTTTTTCTCTCCATTATTTGTATGAGTTTTCGACTCCCCGCTTCCGGCTCCGCTTCCGGACTGGATTTTTAAATTCTCGATATTTTGGAAAATATCCTCCAGATCTAATTTTGTCTCCTAGATTCGTAATCTACATGAATTAAACCATATGATTTCATGCCAAACTCAAAATAATTGGGATCAAAAAAATTTAATATTTTTTATCATGGCTCACTCTTCGCTTTGAGTTCAGGATTTTGCCTATTCTGAGATTTTTCTCTATAGAATCTGTAATTCTGAACCAATCGCTTTGAAATTTGGAGCATTCATAGTATATAGTATGCCTAACCGATCGATGCTATCAGCAATTTTTTTTCTCCATTATTTGTATGAGTTTTTGACTCCCCGCTTCCGGCTCCGCTTCCGGACTGGATTTTTAAATTCTCGATATTTTGGAAAATATCCTCCAGATCCAATTTTGTCTCCTAGATTCGTAATCTACATGAATGAAACTATATGATATCATGCCAAACTCAAAATAATTGGGATCAAAAAAATTTAATATTTTTTATCATGGCTCACTCTTCGCTTTGAGTTCAGGATTTTGCCTATTCTGAGATTTTTCTCTATAGAATCTGTAATTCTGAACCAATCGCTTTGAAATTTGGAGCATTCATAGTATATAGTATGCCTAACCGATCGATGCTATCAGCAATTTTTTCTCTCCATCATTTGTATGAGTTTTTGACTTCCCGCTTCCGGCTCCGCTTCCGGACTGGATTTTTAAATTCTCGATATTTTGGAAAATATCCTCCAGATCCAATTTTGTCTCCTAGATTCGTAATCTACATGAATGAAACTATATGATTTCATGCCAAACTCAAAATAATTGGGATCAAAAAAATTTAATATTTTTTATCATGGCTCACTCTTCGCTTTGAGTTCAGGATTTTTCCTATTCTGAGATTTTTCTCTATAGAATCTGTAATTCTGAACCAATCGCTTTGAAATTTGGACCATTCATAGTATATAGTATGCCTAACCGATCGATGCTATCAGCAATTTTTTCTCTCCATTATTTGTATGAGTTTTTGACTCCCCGCTTCCGGCTCCGCTTCCGGACTGGATTTTTAAATTCTCGATATTTTGGAAAATATCCTCCAGATCCAATTTTGTCTCCTAGATTCGTAATCTACATGAATGAAACTATATGATTTCATGCCAAACTCAAAATAATTGGGATCAAAAAAATTTAATATTTTTTATCATGGCTCACTCTTCGCTTTGAGTTCAGGATTTTGCCTATTCTGAGATTTTTCTCTATAGAATCTGTAATTCTGAACCAATCGCTTTGAAATTTGGACCATTCATAGTATATAGTATGCCTAACCGATCGATGCTATCAGCAATTTTTTCTCTCCATTATTTGTATGAGTTTTTGACTCCCCGCTTCCGGCTCCGCTTCCGGACTGGATTTTTAAATTCTCGATATTTTGGAAAATATCCTCCAGATCCAATTTTGTCTCCTAGATTCGTAATCTACATGAATGAAACTATATGATATCATGCCAAACTCAAAATAATTGGGATCAAAAAAATTTAATATTTTTTATCATGGCTCACTCTTCGCTTTGAGTTCAGGATTTTGCCTATTCTGAGATTTTTCTCTATAGAATCTGTAATTCTGAACCAATCACTTTGAAATTTGGAGCATTCATAGTATATAGTATGCCTAACCGATCGATGCTATCAGTAATTTTTTCTCTCTATTACTTGTATGAGTTTTTGACTCCCCGCTTCCGGCTCCGCTTCCGGACTGGATATTTAAATTCTCGATATTTTGGAAAATATCCTCCAGATCCAATTTTGTTTCCTGGATTCGTAATCTAAATGAATGAAACTATATGATTTCATGCCAAACTCAAAATAATTGGGATCAAAAAAATTTAATATTTTTTATCATGGCTCACTCTTCGCTTTGAGTTCAGGATTTTGCCTATTCTGAGATTTTTCTCTATAGAATCTGTAGTTCTGAACCAATCGCTTTGAAATTTGGACCATTCATAGTATATAGTATGCCTAACCGATCGATGCTATCAGCAATTTTTTCTCTCCATTATTTGTATGAGTTTTTGACTCCCCGCTTCCGGCTCCGCTTCCAGACTGGATTCTTAAATTCTCGATATTTTGGAAAATATCCTCCAGATCTAATTTTGTCTCCTAGATTCGTAATCTACATGAATGAAACTATATGATTTCATGCCAAACTCAAAATAATTGGGATCAAAAAAATTTAATATTTTTTATCATGGCTCACTCTTCGCTTTGAGTTCAGGATTTTGCCTATTCTGAGATTTTTCTCTATAGAATCTGTAATTCTGAACCAATCGCTTTGTAATTTGGACCATTCATAGTATATAGTATGCCTAACCGATCGATGCTATCAGCAATTTTTTCTCTCCATTATTTGTATGAGTTTTTGACTCCCCGCTTCCGGCTCCGCTTCCGGACTGGATTTTTAAATTCTCGATATTTTGGAAAATATCCTCCAGATCCAATTTTGTCTCCTAGATTCGTAATCTACATGAATGAAACTATATGATTTCATGCCAAACTCAAAATAATTGGGATCAAAAAAATTTAATATTTTTTATCATGGCTCACTCTTCGCTTTGAGTTCAGGATTTTGCCTATTCTGAGATTTTTCTCTATAGAATCTGTAATTCTGAACCAATCGCTTTGAAATTTGGAGCATTCATAGTATATAGTATGCCTAACCGATCGATGCTATCAGCAATTTTTTCTCTTCATTATTTGTATGAGTTTTTGACTCCCCGCTTCCGGCTCCGCTTCCGGACTGGATTTTTAAATTCTCGATATTTTGGAAAATATCCTCCAGATCCAATTTTGTCTCCTAGATTCGTAATCTACATGAATGAAACTATATGATTTCATGCCAAACTCAAAATAATTGGGATCAAAAAAATTTAATATTTTTTATCATGGCTCACTCTTCGCTTTGAGTTCAGGATTTTGCCTATTCTGAGATTTTTCTCTATAGAATCTGTAATTCTGAACCAATCACTTTGAAATTTGGAGCATTCATAGTATATAGTATGCCTAACCGATCGATGCTATCAGTAATTTTTTCTCTCTATTACTTGTATGAGTTTTTGACTCCCCGCTTCCGGCTCCGCTTCCGGACTGGATATTTAAATTCTCGATATTTTGGAAAATATCCTCCAGATCCAATTTTGTCTCCTAGATTCGTAATCTACATGAATGAAACTATATGATTTCATGCCAAACTCAAAATAATTGGGATCAAAAAAATTTAATATTTTTTATCATGGCTCACTCTTCGCTTTGAGTTCAGGATTTTGCCTATTCTGAGATTTTTCTCTATAGAATCTGTAATTCTGAACCAATCACTTTGAAATTTGGAGCATTCATAGTATATAGTATGCCTAACCGATCGATGCTATCAGTAATTTTTTCTCTCTATTACTTGTATGAGTTTTTGACTCCCCGCTTCCGGCTCCGCTTCCGGACTGGATATTTAAATTCTCGATATTTTGGAAAATATCCTCCAGATCCAATTTTGTTTCCTGGATTCGTAATCTAAATGAATGAAACTATATGATTTCATGCCAAACTCAAAATAATTGGGATCAAAAAAATTTAATATTTTTTATCATGGCTCACTCTTCGCTTTGAGTTCAGGATTTTGCCTATTCTGAGATTTTTCTCTATAGAATCTGTAATTCTGAACCAATCACTTTGAAATTTGGAGCATTCATAGTATATAGTATGCCTAACCGATCGATGCTATCAGCAATTTTTTCTCTCCATTATTTGTATGAGTTTTTGACTCCCCGCTTCCGGCTCCGCTTCCGGCTCCGCTTCCAGACTGGATTTTTAAATTCTCGATATTTTGGAAAATATCCTCCAGATCCAATTTTGTCTCCTAGATTCGTAATCTACATGAATGAAACTATATGATTTCAAGCCAAACTCAAAATAATTGGGATCAAAAAAATTTAATATTTTTTATCATGGCTCACTCTTCGCTTTGAGTTCAGGATTTGGCCTATTCTGAGATTTTTCTCTATAGAATCTGTAATTCTGAACCAATCGCTTCGAAATTTGGACCATTCATAGTATATAGTATGCCTAACCGATCGATGCTATCAGCAATTTTTTCTCTCCATTATTTGTATGAGTTTTTGACTCCCCGCTTCCGGCTCCGCTTCCGGACTGGATTCTTAAATTCTCGATATTTTGGAAAATATCCTCCAGATCTAATTTTGTCTCCTAGATTCGTAATCTACATGAATGAAACTATATGATTTCATGCCAAACTCAAAATAATTGGGATCAAAAAAATTTAATATTTTTTATCATGGCTCACTCTTCGCTTTGAGTTCAGGATTTTGCCTATTCTGAGATTTTTCTCTATAGAATCTGTAATTCTGAACCAATCGCTTTGAAATTTGGACCATTCATAGTATATAGTATGCCTAACCGATCGATGCTATCAGCAATTTTTTTTCTCCATTATTTGTATGAGTTTTTGACTCCCCGCTTCCGGCTCCGCTTCCGGACTGGATTTTTAAATTCTCGATATTTTGGAAAATATCCTCCAGATCCAATTTTGTCTCCTAGATTCGTAATCTACATGAATGAAACTATATGATTTCATGCCAAACTCAAAATAATTGGGATCAAAAAAATTTAATATTTTTTATCATGGCTCACTCTTCGCTTTGAGTTCAGGATTTTGCCTATTCTGAGATTTTTCTCTATAGAATCTGTAATTCTGAACCAATCGCTTTGAAATTAGGAGCATTCATAGTATATAGTATGCCTAACCGATCGATGCTATCAGCAATTTTTTCTCTCCATTATTTGTATGAGTTTTTGACTCCCCGCTTCCGGCTCCGCTTCCGGACTGGATTTTTAAATTCTCGATATTTTGGAAAATATCCTCCAGATCCAATTTTGTCTCCTAGATTCGTAATCTACATGAATGAAACTATATGATTTCATGCCAAACTCAAAATAATTGGGATCAAAAAAATTTAATATTTTTTATCATGGCTCACTCTTCGCTTTGAGTTCAGGATTTTGCCTATTCTGAGATTTTTCTCTATAGAATCTGTAATTCTGAACCAATCGCTTTGAAATTTGGACCATTCATAGTATATAGTATGCCTAACCGATCGATGCTATCAGCAATTTTTTTTCTCCATTATTTGTATGAGTTTTTGACTCCCCGCTTCCGGCTCCGCTTCCGGACTGGATTTTTAAATTCTCGATATTTTGGAAAATATCCTCCAGATCCAATTTTGTCTCCTAGATTCGTAATCTACATGAATGAAACTATATGATTTCATGCCAAACTCAAAATAATTGGGATCAAAAAAATTTAATATTTTTTATCATGGCTCACTCTTCGCTTTGAGTTCAGGATTTTGCCTATTCTGAGATTTTTCTCTATAGAATCTGTAATTCTGAACCAATCGCTTTGAAATTTGGACCATTCATAGTATATAGTATGCCTAACCGATCGATGCTATCAGCAATTTTTTCTTTCCATTATTTGTATGAGTTTTTGACTCCCCGCTTCCGGCTCCGCTTCCGGCTCCGCTTCCGGACTGGATTTTTAAATTCTCGATATTTTGGAAAATATCCTCCAGATCCAATTTTGTCTCCTAGATTCGTAATCTACATGAATGAAACTATATGATTTCAAGCCAAACTCAAAATAATTGGGATCAAAAAAATTTAATATTTTTTATCATGGCTCACTCTTCGCTTTGAGTTCAGGATTTTGCCTATTCTGAGATTTTTCTCTATAGAATCTGTAATTCTGAACCAATCGCTTTGAAATTTGGACCATTCATAGTATATAGTATGCCTAACCGATCGATGCTATCAGCAATTTTTTCTCTCCATTATTTGTATGAGTTTTTGACTCCCCGCTTCCGGCTCCGCTTCCGGACTGGATTTTTAAATTCTCGATATTTTGGAAAATATCCTCCAGATCCAATTTTGTCTCCTAGATTCGTAATCTACATGAATGAAACTATATGATTTCATGCCAAACTCAAAATAATTGGGATCAAAAAAATTTAATATTTTTTATCATGGCTCACTCTTCGCTTTGAGTTCAGGATTTTTCCTATTCTGAGATTTTTCTCTATAGAATCTGTAATTCTGAACCAATCGCTTTGAAATTTGGACCATTCATAGTATATAGTATGCCTAACCGATCGATGCTATCAGCAATTTTTTTTCTCTATTATTTGTATGAGTTTTTGACCCCCCGCTTCCGGCTCCGCTTCCGGACTGGATTTTTAAATTCTCGATATTTTGAAAAATATCCTCCAGATCCAATTTTGTCTCCTAGATTCGTAATCTACATGAATGAAACTATATGATTTCATGCCAAACTCAAAATAATTGGGATCAAAAAAATTTAATATTTTTTATCATGGCTCACTCTTCGCTTTGAGTTCAGGATTTTGCCTATTCTGAGATTTTTCTCTATAGAATCTGTAATTCTGAACCAATCGCTTTGAAATTTGGAGCATTCATAGTATATAGTATGCCTAACCGATCGATGCTATCAGCAATTTTTTTTCTCCATTATTTGTATGAGTTTTTGACTCCCCGCTTCCGGCTCCGCTTCCGGACTGGATTTTTAAATTCTCGATATTTTGGAAAATATCCTCCAGATCCAATTTTGTCTCTTAGATTCGTAATTCACATGAATAAAACTATATGATTTCATGCCAAACTCAAAATAATTGGGATCAAAAAAATTTAATATTTTTTATCATGGCTCACTCTTCGCTTTGAGTTCAGGATTTTGCCTATTCTGAGATTTTTCTCTATAGAATCTGTAATTCTGAACCAATCGCTTTGAAATTTGGAGCATTCATAGTATATAGTATGCCTAACCGATCGATGCTATCAGCAATTTTTTCTCTCCATTATTTGTATGAGTTTTTGACTCCCCGCTTCCGGCTCGGCTTCCGGACTGGATTTTTAAATTCTCGATATTTTGGAAAATATCCTCCAGATCCAATTTTGTCTCTTAGATTCGTAATTCACATGAATAAAACTATATGATTTCATGCCAAACTCAAAATAATTGGGATCAAAAAAATTTAATATTTTTTATCATGGCTCACTCTTCGCTTTGAGTTCAGGATTTTGCCTATTCTGAGATTTTTCTCTATAGAATCTGTAATTCTGAACCAATCGCTTTGAAATTTGGAGCATTCATAGTATATAGTATGCCTAACCGATCGATGCTATCAGCAATTTTTTTTCTCCATTATTTGTATGAGTTTTTGACTCCCCGCTTCCGGCTCCGCTTCCGGACTGGATTTTTAAATTCTCGATATTTTGGAAAATATCCTCCAGATCCAATTTTGTCTCCTAGATTCGTAATCTACATGAATGAAACTATATGATTTCATGCCAAACTCAAAATAATTGGGATCAAAAAAATTTAATATTTTTTATCATGGCTCACTCTTCGCTTTGAGTTCAGGATTTTTCCTATTCTGAGATTTTTCTCTATAGAATCTGTAATTCTGAACCAATCGCTTTGAAATTTGGACCATTCATAGTATATAGTATGCCTAACCGATCGATGCTATCAGCAATTTTTTTTCTCTATTATTTGTATGAGTTTTTGACTCCCCGCTTCCGGCTCCGCTTCCGGACTGGATTTTTAAATTCTCGATATTTTGAAAAATATCCTCCAGATCCAATTTTGTCTCCTAGATTCGTAATCTACATGAATGAAACTATATGATTTCATGCCAAACTCAAAATAATTGGGATCAAAAAAATTTAATATTTTTTATCATGGCTCACTCTTCGCTTTGAGTTCAGGATTTTGCCTATTCTGAGATTTTTCTCTATAGAATCTGTAATTCTGAACCAATCGCTTTGAAATTTGGAGCATTCATAGCATATAGTATGCCTAACCGCTCGATGCTATCAGCAATTTTGTCTCCATTATTTGTATGAGTTTTTGACTCCCTGCTTCCGGCTCCGCTTCCGGGCTGGATTTTTAAATTCTCGATATTTTGGAAAATATCCTCCAGATCCAATTTTGTATCCTAGATTCGTAATCTACATGAATGAAACTGTATGATTTCATGCCAAACTCAAAATAATTGGGATCAAAAAAATTTAATATTTTTTATCATGGCTCACTCTTCGCTTTGAGTTCAGGATTTTGCCTATTCTGAGATTTTTCTCTATAGAATCTGTAATTCTGAACCAATCGCTTTGAAATTTGGACCATTCATAGTATATAGTATGCCTAACCGATCGATGCTATCAGCAATTTTTTCTCTCCATTATTTGTATCAGTTTTTGACTCCCCGCTTCCGGCTCCGCTTCCGGACTGGATTTTCAAATTCTCGATATTTTGGAAAATATCCTCCAGATCCAATTTTGTATCCTAGATTCGTAATCTACATGAATGAAACTGTATGATTCCATGCCAAACTCAAAATAATTGGGATCAAAAAAATTTAATATTTTTTATCATGACTCACTCTTCGCTTTGAGTTCAGGATTTTGCCTATTCTGAGATTTTTCTCTATAGAATCTGTAATTCTGAACCAATCGCTTTGAAATTTGGAGCATTCATAGTATATAGTATGTCTAACCGATCGATGCTATCAGCAATTTTTTCTCTCCATTATTTGTATGAGTTTTTGACTCCCCGTTTCCGGCTCCGCTTCCGGACTGGATTTTTAAATTCTCGATATTTTGGAAAATATCCTCCAGATCCAATTTTGTCTCCTAGATTCGTAATCTACATGAATGAAACTATATGATTTCATGCCAAACTTAAAATAATTGGAATCAAAAAAATTTAATATTTTTTATCATGGCTCACTCTTCGCTTTGAGTTCAGGATTTTGCCTATTCTGAGATTTTTCTCTATAGAATCTGTAATTCTGAACCAATCGCTTTGAAATTTGGGGCATTCATAGTATATAGTATGCCTAACCGATCGATGCTATCAGCAATTTTTTCTCTCCATTATTTGTATGAGTTTTTGACTCCCCGCTTCCGGCTCCGCTTCCGGACTGGATTTTTAAATTCTCGATATTTTGGAAAATATCCTCCAGATCCAATTTTGTCTCCTAGATTCGTAATCTACATGAATGAAACTATATGATTTCATGCCAAACTCAAAATAATTGGGATCAAAAAAATTTAATATTTTTTATCATGGCTCACTCTTCGCTTTGAGTTCAGGATTTTGCCTATTCTGAGATTTTTCTCTATAGAATCTGTAATTCTGAACCAATCGCTTTGAAATTTGGAGCATTCATAGTATATAGTATGCCTAACCGATCGATGCTATCAGCAATTTTTTCTCTCCATTATTTGTATGAGTTTTTGACTCCCCGCTTCCGGCTCCGCTTCCGGACTGGATTTTTAAATTCTCGATATTTTGGAAAATATCCTCCAGATCCAATTTTGTCTCCTAGATTCGTAATCTACATGAATGAAACTATATGATTTCATGCCAAACTTAAAATAATTGGAATCAAAAAAATTTAATATTTTTTATCATGGCTCACTCTTCGCTTTGAGTTCAGGATTTTGCCTATTCTGAGATTTTTCTCTATAGAATCTGTAATTCTGAACCAATCGCTTTGAAATTTGGGGCATTCATAGTATATAGTATGCCTAACCGATCGATGCTATCAGCAATTTTTTCTCTCCATTATTTGTATGAGTTTTTGACTCCCCGCTTCCGGCTCCGCTTCCGGACTGGATTTTTAAATTCTCGATATTTTGGAAAATATCCTCCAGATCCAATTTTGTGTCCTAGATTCGTAATCTACATGAATGAAACTATATGATTTCATGCCAAACTCAAAATAATTTGGATCAAAAAAATTTAATATTTTTTATCATGGCTCACTCTTCGCTTTGAGTTCAGGATTTTGCCTATTCTGAGATTTTTCTTTATAGAATCTGTAATTCTGAACCAATCGCTTTGAAATTTGGACCATTCATAGTATATAGTATGCCTAACCGATCGATGCTATCAGCAATTTTTTCTCTCCATTATTTGTATGAGTTTTTGACTCCCCGCTTCCGGCTCCGCTTCCGGACTGGATTTTTAAATTCTCGATATTTTGGAAAATATCCTCCAGATCCAATTTTGTCTCCTAGATTCGTAATCTACATGAATGAAACTATATGATTTCATGCCAAACTCAAAATAATTGGGATCAAAAAAATTTAATATTTTTTATCATGGCTCACTCTTCGCTTTGAGTTCAGGATTTTGCCTATTCTGAGATTTTTCTCTATAGAATCTGTAATTCTGAACCAATCGCTTTGAAATTTGGAGCATTCATAGTATATAGTATGCCTAACCGATCGATGCTATCAGCAATTTTTTCTCTCCATTATTTGTATGAGTTTTTGACTCCCCGCTTCCGGCTCCGCTTCCGGACTGGATTTTTAAATTCTCGATATTTTGGAAAATATCCTCCAGATCTAATTTTGTCTCCTAGATTCGTAATCTACATGAATGAAACTATATGATTTCATGCCAAACTCAAAATAATTGGGATCAAAAAAATTTAATATCTTTTATCATGGCTCACTCTTCGCTTTGAGTTCAGGATTTTGCCTATTCTGAGATTTTTCTCTATAGAATCTGTAATTCTGAACCAATCGCTTTGAAATTTGGAGCATTCATAGTATATAGTATGCCTAACCGATCGATGCTATCAGCAATTTTTTCTCTCCATTATTTGTATGAGTTTTTGACTCCCCGCTTCCGGCTCCGCTTCCGGACTGGATTTTTAAATTCTCGATATTTTGGAAAATATCCTCCAGATCCAATTTTGTCTCCTAGATTCGTAATCTACATGAATGAAACTATATGATTTCATGCCAAACTCAAAATAATTGGGATCAAAAAAATTTAATATTCTTTATCATGGCTCACTCTTCGCTTTGAGTTCAGGATTTTGCCTATTCTGAGATTTTTCTCTATAGAATCTGTAATTCTGAACCAATCGCTTTGAAATTTGGAGCATTCATAGTATATAGTATGCCTAACCGATCGATGCTATCAGCAATTTTTTCTCTCCATTATTTGTATGAGTTTTTGACTCCCCGCTTCCGGCTCCGCTTCCGGACTGGATTTTTAAATTCTCGATATTTTGGAAAATATCCTCCAGATCTAATTTTGTCTCCTAGATTCGTAATCTACATGAATGAAACTATATGATTTCATGCCAAACTCAAAATAATTGGGATCAAAAAAATTTAATATTTTTTATCATGGCTCACTCTTCGCTTTGAGTTCAGGATTTTGCCTATTCTGAGATTTTTCTCTATAGAATCTGTAATTCTGAACCAATCGCTTTGAAATTTGGACCATTCATAGTATATAGTATGCCTAACCGATCGATGCTATCAGCAATTTTTTCTCTCCATTATTTGTATGAGTTTTCGACTCCCTGCTTCCGGCTCCGCTTCCGGACTGGATTTTTAAATTCTCGATATTTTGGAAAATATCCTCCAGATCTAATTTTGTCTCCTAGATTCGTAATCTACATGAATTAAACTATATGATTTCATGCCAAACTCAAAATAATTGGGATCAAAAAAATTTAATATTTTTTATCATGGCTCACTCTTCGCTTTGAGTTCAGGATTTTGCCTATTCTGAGATTTTTCTCTATAGAATCTGTAATTCTGAACCAATCGCTTTGAAATTTGGAGCATTCATAGTATATAGTATGCCTAACCGATCGATGCTATCAGCAATTTTTTCTCTCCATTATTTGTATGAGTTTTTGACTCCCCGCTTCCGGCTCCGCTTCCGGACTGGATTTTTAAATTCTCGATATTTTGGAAAATATCCTCCAGATCTAATTTTGTCTCCTAGATTCGTAATCTACATGAATGAAACTATATGATTTCATGCCAAACTCAAAATAATTGGGATCAAAAAAATTTAATATCTTTTATCATGGCTCACTCTTCGCTTTGAGTTCAGGATTTTGCCTATTCTGAGATTTTTCTCTATAGAATCTGTAATTCTGAACCAATCGCTTTGAAATTTGGACCATTCATAGTATATAGTATGCCTAACCGATCGATGCTATCAGCAATTTTTTCTCTCCATTATTTGTATGAGTTTTTGACTCCCCGCTTCCGGCTCCGCTTCCGGACTGGATTTTTAAATTCTCGATATTTTGGAAAATATCCTCAAGATCTAATTTTGTCTCCTAGATTCGTAATCTACATGAATGAAACTATATGATTTCATGCCAAACTCAAAATAATTGGGATCAAAAAAATTTAATATTTTTTATCATGGCTCACTCTTCGCTTTGAGTTCAGGATTTTGCCTATTCTGAGATTTTTCTCTATAGAATCTGTAATTCTGAACCAATCGCTTTGAAATTTGGAGCATTCATAGTATATAGTATGCCTAACCGATCGATGCTATCAGCAATTTTTTCTCTCCATTATTTGTATGAGTTTTTGACTCCCCGCTTCCGGCTCCGCTTCCGGACTGGATTTTTAAATTCTCGATATTTTGGAAAATATCCTCCAGATCTAATTTTGTCTCCTAGATTCGTAATCTACATGAATGAAACTATATGATTTCATGCCAAACTCAAAATAATTGGGATCAAAAAAATTTAATATCTTTTATCATGGCTCACTCTTCGCTTTGAGTTCAGGATTTTGCCTATTCTGAGATTTTTCTCTATAAAATCTGTAATTCTGAACCAATCGCTTTGAAATTTGGACCATTCATAGTATATAGTATGCCTAACCGATCGATGCTATCAGCAATTTTTTCTCTCCATTATTTGTATGAGTTTTTGTCTCCCCGCTTCCGGCTCCGCTTCCGGACTGGATTTTTAAATTCTCGATATTTTGGAAAATATCCTCAAGATCTAATTTTGTCTCCTAGATCCGTAATCTACATGAATGAAACTATATGATTTCATGCCAAACTCAAAATAATTGGGATCAAAAAAATTTAATATTTTTTATCATGGCTCACTCTTCGCTTTGAGTTCAGGATTTTGCCTATTCTGAGATTTTTCTCTATAGAATCTGTAATTCTGAACCAATCGCTTTGAAATATGGAGCATTCATAGTATATAGTATGCCTAACCGATCGATGCTATCAGCAATTTTTTCTCTCCATTATTTGTATGAGTTTTTGACTCCCCGCTTCCGGCTCCGCTTCCGGACTGGATTTTTAAATTCTCGATATTTTGGAAAATATCCTCCAGATCTAATTTTGTCTCCTAGATTCGTAATCTACATGAATGAAACTATATGATTTCATGCCAAACTCAAAATAATTGGGATCAAAAAAATTTAATATCTTTTATCATGGCTCACTCTTCGCTTTGAGTTCAGGATTTTGCCTATTCTGAGATTTTTCTCTATAGAATCTGTAATTCTGAACCAATCGCTTTGAAATTTGGACCATTCATAGTATATAGTATGCCTAACCGATCGATGCTATCAGCAATTTTTTCTCTCCATTATTTGTATGAGTTTTTGACTCCCCGCTTCCGGCTCCGCTTCCGGACTGGATTTTTAAATTCTCGATATTTTGGAAAATATCCTCAAGATCTAATTTTGTCTCCTAGATTCGTAATCTACATGAATGAAACTATATGATTTCATGCCAAACTCAAAATAATTGGGATCAAAAAAATTTAATATTTTTTATCATGGCTCACTCTTCGCTTTGAGTTCAGGATTTTGCCTATTCTGAGATTTTTCTCTATAGAATCTGTAATTCTGAACCAATCGCTTTGAAATTTGGAGCATTCATAGTATATAGTATGCCTAACCGATCGATGCTATCAGCAATTTTTTCTCTCCATTATTTGTATGAGTTTTTGACTCCCCGCTTCCGGCTCCGCTTCCGGACTGGATTTTTAAATTCTCGATATTTTGGAAAATATCCTCCAGATCCAATTTTGTCTCCTAGATTCGTAATCTACATGAATGAAACTATATGATTTCATGCCAAACTCAAAATAATTGGGATCAAAAAAATTTAATATTTTTTATCATGGCTCACTCTTCGCTTTGAGTTCAGGATTTTGCCTATTCTGAGATTTTTCTCTATAGAATCTGTAATTCTGAACCAATCGCTTTGAAATTTGGAGCATTCATAGTATATAGTATGCCTAACCGATCGATGCTATCAGCAATTTTTTCTCTCCATTATTTGTATGAGTTTTCGACTCCCCGCTTCCGGCTCCGCTTCCGGACTGGATTTTTAAATTCTCGATATTTTGGAAAATATCCTCCAGATCTAATTTTGTCTCCTAGATTCGTAATCTACATGAATTAAACTATATGATTTCATGCCAAACTCAAAATAATTGGGATCAAAAAAATTTAATATTTTTTATCATGGCTCACTCTTCGCTTTGAGTTCAGGATTTTGCCTATTCTGAGATTTTTCTCTATAGAATCTGTAATTCTGAACCAATCGCTTTGAAATTTGGAGCATTCATAGTATATAGTATGCCTAACCGATCGATGCTATCAGCAATTTTTTCTCTCCATTATTTGTATGAGTTTTTGACTCCCCGCTTCCGGCTCCGCTTCCGGACTGGATTTTTAAATTCTCGATATTTTGGAAAATATCCTCCAGATCTAATTTTGTCTCCTAGATTCGTAATCTACATGAATGAAACTATATGATTTCATGCCAAACTCAAAATAATTGGGATCAAAAAAATTTAATATTTTTTATCATGGCTCACTCTTCGCTTTGAGTTCAGGATTTTGCCTATTCTGAGATTTTTCTCTATAGAATCTGTAATTCTGAACCAATCGCTTTGAAATTTGGACCATTCATAGTATATAGTATGCCTAACCGATCGATGCTATCAGCAATTTTTTCTCTCCATTATTTGTATGAGTTTTTGACTCCCCGCTTCCGGCTCCGCTTCCGGACTGGATTTTTAAATTCTCGATATTTTGGAAAATATCCTCAAGATCTAATTTTGTCTCCTAGATTCGTAATCTACATGAATGAAACTATATGATTTCATGCCAAACTCAAAATAATTGGGATCAAAAAAATTTAATATTTTTTATCATGGCTCACTCTTCGCTTTGAGTTCAGGATTTTGCCTATTCTGAGATTTTTCTCTATAGAATCTGTAATTCTGAACCAATCGCTTTGAAATTTGGAGCATTCATAGTATATAGTATGCCTAACCGATCGATGCTATCAGCAATTTTTTCTCTCCATTATTTGTATGAGTTTTTGACTCCCCGCTTCCGGCTCCGCTTCCGGACTGGATTTTTAAATTCTCGATATTTTGGAAAATATCCTCCAGATCCAATTTTGTCTTCTAGATTCGTAATCTACATGAATGAAACTATATGATTTCATGCCAAACTCAAAATAATTGGAATCAAAAAAATTTAATATTTTTTATCATGGCTCACTCTTCGCTTTGAGTTCAGGATTTTGCCTATTCTGAGATTTTTCTCTATAGAATCTGTAATTCTGAACCAATCGCTTTGAAATTTGGAGCATTCATAGTATATAGTATGCCTAACCGATCGATGCTATCAGCAATTTTTTCTCTCCATTATTTGTATGAGTTTTTGACTCCCCGCTTCCGGATCCGCTTCCGGACTGGATTTTTAAATTCTCGATATTTTGGAAAATATCCTCCAGATCTAATTTTGTCTCCTAGATTCGAAATCTACATGAATGAAACTATATGATTTCATGCCAAACTCAAAATAATTGGGATCAAAAAAATTTAATATTTTTTATCATGGCTCACTCTTCGCTTTGAGTTCAGGATTTTGCCTATTCTGGGATTTTTCTCTATAGAATCTGTAATTCTGAACCAATCGCTTTGAAATATGGAGCATTCATAGTATATAGTATGCCTAACCGATCGATGCTATCAGCAATTTTTTCTCTCCATTATTTGTATGAGTTTTTGACTCCCCGCTTCCGGCTCCGCTTCCGGACTGGATTTTTAAATTCTCGATATTTTGGAAAATATCCTCCAGATCCAATTTTGTCTCCTAGATTCGTAATCCACATGAATGAAACTATATGATTTCATGCCAAACTCAAAATAATTGGGATCAAAAAAATTTAATATTTTTTATCATGGCTCACTCTTCGCTTTGAGTTCAGGATTTTGCCTATTCTGAGATTTTTCTCTATAGAATCTGTAATTCTGAACCAATCGCTTTGAAATTTGGAGCATTCATAGTATATAGTATGCCTAACCGATCGATGCTATCAGCAATTTTTTTTCTCCATTATTTGTATGAGTTTTTGACTCCCAGCTTCCGGCTCCGCTTCCGGACTGGATTTTTAAATTCTCGATATTTTGGAAAATATCCTCCAGATCCAATTTTGTCTCCTAGATTCGTAATCTACATGAATGAAACTATATGATTTCATGCCAAACTCAAAATAATTGGGATCAAAAAAATTTAATATTTTTTATCATGGCTCACTCTTCGCTTTGAGTTCAGGATTTTGCCTATTCTGAGATTTTTCTCTATAGAATCTGTAATTCTGAACCAATCGCTTTGAAATTTGGAGCATTAATAGTATATAATATGCCTAACCGATCGATGCTATCAGCAATTTTTTCTCTCCATTATTTGTATGAGTTTTTGACTCCCTGCTTCCGGCTCCGCTTCCGGACTGGATTTTTAAATTCTCGATATTTTGGAAAATATCCTCCAGATCCAATTTTGTCTCCTAGATTCGTAGTCTACATGAATGAAACTATATGATTTCATGCCAAACTCAAAATAATTGGGATCAAAAAAATTTAATATTTTTTATCATGGCTCACTCTTCGCTTTGAGTTCAGGATTTTGCCTATTCTGAGATTTTTCTCTATAGAATCTGTAATTCTGAACCAATCGCTTTGAAATATGGAGCATACATAGTATATAGTATGCCTAACCGATCGATGCTATCAGCAATTTTTTCTCTCCATTATTAGTATGAGTTTTTGACTCCCCGCTTCCGGCTCCGCTTCCGGACTGGATTTTTAAATTCTCGATATTTTGGAAAATATTCTCCAGATCCAATTTTGTCTCCTAGATTCGTAATCTACATGAATGAAACTATATGATTTCATGCCAAACTCAAAATATTTGGGATCAAAAAAATTTAATATTTTTTATCATGGCTCACTCTTCGCTTTGAGTTCAGGATTTTGCCTATTCTGAGATTTTTCTCTATAGAATCTGTAATTCTGAACCAATCGCTTTGAAATTTGTAGCATTCATAGTATATAGTATGCCTAACCGATCGATGCTATCAGCAATTTTTTCTCCCCATTATTTGTATGAGTTTTTGACTCCCCGCTTCCGGCTCCGCTTTCGGACTGGATTTTTAAATTCTCGATATTTTGGAAAATATCCTCCAGATCCAATTTTGTCTCCTAGATTCGTAATCTACATGAATGAAACTATATGATTTCATGCCAAACTCAAAATAATTGGGATCAAAAAAATTTAATATTTTTTATCATGGCTCACTCTTCGCTTTGAGTTCAGGATTTTGCCTATTCTGAGATTTTTCTCTATAGAATCTGTAATTCTGAACCAATCGCTTTGAAATTTGTAGCATTCATAGTATATAGTATGCCTAACCGATCGATGCTATCAGCAATTCTTTCTCTCCATTATTTGTATGAGTTTTTGACTCCCAGCTTCCGGCTCCGCTTCCGGACTGGATTTTTAAATTCTCGATATTTTGGAAAATATCCTCCAGATCCAATTTTGTCTCCTAGATTCGTAATCTACATGAATGAAACTATATGATTTCATGCCAAACTCAAAATAATTGGGATCAAAAAAATTTAATATTTTTTATCATGGCTCACTCTTCGCTTTGAGTTCAGGATTTTGCCTATTCTGAGATTTTTCTCTATAGAATCTGTAATTCTGAACCAATCGCTTTGAAATTTGGAGCATGCATAGTATATAGTATGCCTAACCGATCGATGCTATCAGCAATTTTTTCTCCCCATTATTTGTATGAGTTTTTGACTCCCCGCTTCCGGCTCCGCTTCCGGACTGGATTTTTAAATTCTCGATATTTTGGAAAATATCCTCCAGATCCAATTTTGTATCCTAGATTCGTAATCTACATGAATGAAACTGTATGATTTCATGCCAAACTCAAAATAATTGGGATCAAAAAAATTTAATATTTTTTATCATGGCTCACTCTTCGCTTTGAGTTCAGGATTTTGCCTATTCTGAGATTTTTCTCTATAGAATCTGTAATTCTGAACCAATCGCTTTGAAATTTGTAGCATTCATAGTATATAGTATGCCTAACCGATCGATGCTATCAGCAATTCTTTCTCTCCATTATTTGTATGAGTTTTTGACTCCCAGCTTCCGGCTCCGCTTCCGGACTGGATTTTTAAATTCTCGATATTTTGGAAAATATCCTCCAGATCCAATTTTGTCTCCTAGATTCGTAATCTACATGAATGAAACTATATGATTTCATGCCAAACTCAAAATAATTGGGATCAAAAAAATTTAATATTTTTTATCATGGCTCACTCTTCGCTTTGAGTTCAGGATTTTGCCTATTCTGAGATTTTTCTCTATAGAATCTGTAATTCTGAACCAATCGCTTTGAAATTTGGAGCATGCATAGTATATAGTATGCCTAACCGATCGATGCTATCAGCAATTTTTTCTCCCCATTATTTGTATGAGTTTTTGACTCCCCGCTTCCGGCTCCGCTTCCGGACTGGATTTTTAAATTCTCGATATTTTGGAAAATATCCTCCAGATCCAATTTTGTATCCTAGATTCGTAATCTACATGAATGAAACTGTATGATTTCATGCCAAACTCAAAATAATTGGGATCAAAAAAATTTAATATTTTTTATCATGGCTCACTCTTCGCTTTGAGTTCAGGATTTTGCCTATTCTGAGATTTTTCTCTATAGAATCTGTAATTCTGAACCAATCGCTTTGAAATTTGGACCATTCATAGTATATAGTATGCCTAACCGATCGATGCTATCAGCAATTTTTTCTCTCCATTATTTGTATGAGTTTTTGACTCCCCGCTTCCGGCTCCGCTTCCGGACTGGATTTTTAAATTCTCGATATTTTGGAAAATATCATCCAGATCCAATTTTGTCTCCTAGATTCGTAATCTACATGGATGAAACTATATGATTTCATGCCAAACTCAAAATAATTGGGATCAAAAAGATTTAATATTTTTTATCATGGCTCACTCTTCGCTTTGAGTTCAGGATTTTGCCTATTCTGAGATTTTTCTCTATAGAATCTGTAATTCTGAACCAATCGCTTTGAAATATGGAGCATTCATAGTATATAGTATGCCTAACCGATCGATGCTATCAGCAATTTTTTCTCTCCATTATTTGTATGAGTTTTTGACTCCCCGCTTCCGGCTCCGCTTCCGGACTGGATTTTTAAATTCTCGATATTTTGGAAAATATCCTCCAGATCCAATTTTGTCTCCTAGATTCGTAATCTACATGAATGAAACTATATGATTTCATGCCAAACTCAAAATAATTGGGATCAAAAAAATTTAATATTTTTTATCATGGCTCACTCTTCGCTTTGAGTTCAGGATTTTGCCTATTCTGAGATTTTTCTTTATAGAATCTGTAATTCTGAACCAATCGCTTTGAAATTTGGACCATTCATAGTATATAGTATGCCTAACCGATCGATGCTATCAGCAATTTTTTCTCTCCATTATTTGTATGAGTTTTTGACTCCCCGCTTCCGGCTCCGCTTCCGGACTGGATTTTTAAATTCTCGATATTTTGGAAAATATCCTCCAGATCCAATTTTGTCTCCTAGATTCGTAATCTACATGAATGAAACTATATGATTTCATGCCAAACTCAAAATAATTGGGATCAAAAAAATTTAATATTTTTTATCATGGCTCACTCTTCGCTTTGAGTTCAGGATTTTGCCTATTCTGAGATTTTTCCCTATAGAATCTGTAATTCTGAACCAATCGCTTTGAAATTTGGAGCATTCATAGTATATAGTATGCCTAACCGATCGATGCTATCAGCAATTTTTTCTCTCCATTATTTGTATGAGTTTTTGACTCCCCGCTTCCGGCTCCGCTTCCGGACTGGATTTTTAAATTCTCGATATTTTGGAAAATATTCTCCAGATCCAATTTTGTCTCCTAGATTCGTAATCTACATGAATGAAACTATAAGATTTCATGCCAAACTCAAAATAATTGGGATCAAAAAAATTTAATATTTTTTATCATGGCTCACTCTTCGCTTTGAGTTCAGGATTTTGCCTATTCTGAGATTTTTCTCTATAGAATCTGTAATTCTGAACCAATCGCTTTGAAATTTGGAGCATTCATAGTATATAGTATGCCTAACCGATCGATGCTATCAGCAATTTTTTCTCTCCATTATTTGTATGAGTTTTTGACTCCCCGCTTCCGGCTCCGCTTCCGGACTGGATTTTTAAATTCTCGATATTTTGGAAAATATCCTCCAGATCTAATTTTGTCTCCTAGATTCGTAATCTACATGAATGAAACTATATGATTTCATGCCAAACTCAAAATAATTGGGATCAAAAAAATTTAATATTTTTTATCATGGCTCACTCTTCGCTTTGAGTTCAGGATTTTGCCTATTCTGAGATTTTTCTCTATAGAATCTGTAATTCTGAACCAATCGCTTTGAAATATGGAGCATTCATAGTATATAGTATGCCTAACCGATCGATGCTATCAGCAATTTTTTCTCTCCATTATTTGTATGAGTTTTTGACTCCCCGCTTCCGGCTCCGCTTCCGGACTGGATTTTTAAATTCTCGATATTTTGGAAAATATCCTCCAGATCCAATTTTGTCTCCTAGATTCGTAATCTACATGAATGAAACTATATGATTTCATGCCAAACTCAAAATAATTGGGATCAAAAAAATTTAATATTTTTTATCATGGCTCACTCTTCGCTTTGAGTTCAGGATTTTGCCTATTCTGAGATTTTTCTCTATAGAATCTGTAATTCTGAACCAATCGCTTTGAAATTTGGAGCATTCATAGTATATAGTATGCCTAACCGATCGATGCTATCAGCAATTTTTTTTCTCCATTATTTGTATGAGTTTTTGACTCCCAGCTTCCGGCTCCGCTTCCGGACTGGATTTTTAAATTCTCGATATTTTGGAAAATATCCTCCAGATCCAATTTTGTCTCCTAGATTCGTAATCTACATGAATGAAACTATATGATTTCATGCCAAACTCAAAATAATTGGGATCAAAAAAATTTAATATTTTTTATCATGGCTCACTCTTCGCTTTGAGTTCAGGATTTTGCCTATTCTGAGATTTTTCTCTATAGAATCTGTAATTCTGAACCAATCGCTTTGAAATTTGGAGCATCCATAGTATATAGTATGCCTAACCGATCGATGCTATCAGCAATTTTTTCTCTCCATTATTTGTATGAGTTTTTGACTCCCCGCTTCCGGCTCCGCTTCCGGACTGGATTTTTAAATTCTCGATATTTTGGAAAATATCCTCCAGATCTAATTTTGTCTCCTAGATTCGTAATCTACATGAATAAAACTATATGATTTCATGCCAAACTCAAAATAATTGGGATCAAAAAAATTTAATATTTTTTATCATGGCTCACTCTTCGCTTTGAGTTCAGGATTTTGCCTATTCTGAGATTTTTCTCTATAGAATCTGTAATTCTGAACCAATCGCTTTGAAATTTGGAGCATTTATAGTATATAGTATGCCTAACCGATCGATGCTATCAGCAATTTTTTCTCTTCATTATTTGTATGAGTTTTTGACTCCCCGCTTCCGGCTCCGCTTCCGGACTGGATTTTTAAATTCTCGATATTTTGGAAAATATCCTCCAGATCTAATTTTGTCTCCTAGATTTGTGATCTACATGAATGAAACTATATGATTTCATGCCAAACTCAAAATAATTGGGATCAAAAAAATTTAATATTTTTTATCATGGCTCACTCTTCGCTTTGAGTTCAGGATTTTGCCTATTCTGAGATTTTTCTCTATAGAATCTGTAATTCTGAACCAATCGCTTTGAAATATGGAGCATTCATAGTATATAGTATGCCTAACCGATCGATGCTATCAGCAATTTTTTCTCTCCATTATTTGTATGAGTTTTTGACTCCCCGCTTCCGGCTCCGCTTCCGGACTGGATTTTTAAATTCTCGATATTTTGAAAAATATCCTCCAGATCCAATTTTGTCTCCTAGATTCGTAATCTGCATGAATGAAACTATATGATTTCATGCCAAACTCAAAATAATTGGGATCAAAAAAATTTAATATTTTTTATCATGGCTCACTCTTCGCTTTGAGTTCAGGATTTTGCCTATTCTGAGATTTTTCTCTATAGAATCTGTAATTCTGAACCAATCGCTTTGAAATTTGGAGCATTCATAGAATATAGTATGCCTAACCGATCGATGCTATCAGCAATTTTTTCTCTCCATTATTTGTATGAGTTTTTGACTCCCCGCTCCCGGCTCCGCTTCCGGACTGGATTTTTAAATTCTCGATATTTTGGAAAATATCCTCCAGATCTAATTTTGTCTCCTAGATTCGTAATCTACATGAATGAAACTATATGATTTCATGCCAAACTCAAAATAATTGGGATCAAAAAAATTTAATATTTTTTATCATGGCTCACTCTTCGCTTTGAGTTCAGGATTTTGCCTATTCTGAGATTTTTCTCTATAGAATCTGTAATTCTGAACCAATCGCTCTGAAATTTGGACCATTCATAGTATATAGTATGCCTAACCGATCGATGCTATCAGCAATTTTTTCTCTCCATTATTTGTATGAGTTTTTGACTCCCCGCTTCCGGCTCCGCTTCCGGACTGGATTTTTAAATTCTCGATATTTTGGAAAATATCCTCCAGATCTAATTTTGTCTCCTAGATTCGTAATCTACATGAATGAAACTATATGATTTCATGCCAAACTCAAAATAATTGGGATCAAAAAAATTTAATATTTTTTATCATGGCTCACTCTTCGCTTTGAGTTCAGGATTTTGCCTATTCTGAGATTTTTCTCTATAGAATCTGTAATTCTGAACCAATCGCTTTGAAATATGGAGCATTCATAGTATATAGTATGCCTAACCGATCGATGCTATCAGCAATTTTTTCTCTTCATTATTTGTATGAGTTTTTGACTCCCCGCTTCCGGCTCCGCTTCCGGACTGGATTTTTAAATTCTCGATATTTTGGAAAATATCCTCCAGATCTAATTTTGTCTCCTAGATTCGTAATCTACATGAATGAAACTATATGATTTCATGCCAAACTCAAAATAATTGGGATCAAAAAAATTTAATATTTTTTATCATAGCTCACTCTTCGCTTTGAGTTCAGGATTTTGCCTATTCTGAGATTTTTCTCTATAGAATCTGTAATTCTGAACCAATCGCTTTGAAATTTGGAGCATTCATAGTATATAGTATGCCTAACCGATCGATGCTATCAGCAATTTTTTCTCTCCATTATTTGTATGAGTTTTTGACTCCCCGCTTCCGGCTCCGCTTCCGGACTGGATTTTTAAATTCTCGATATTTTGGAAAATATCATCCAGATCCAATTTTGTCTCCTAGATTCGTAATCTACATGAATGAAACTATATGATTTCATGCCAAACTCAAAATAATTGGGATCAAAAAAATTTAATATTTTTTATCATGGCTCACTCTTCGCTTTGAGTTCAGGATTTTGCCTATTCTGAGATTTTTCTCTATAGAATCTGTAATTCTGAACCAATCGCTTTGAAATTTGGACCATTCATAGTATATAGTATGCCTAACCGATCGATGCTATCAGCAATTTTTTCTCTCCATTATTTGTATGAGTTTTTGACTCCCCGCTTCCGGCTCCGCTTCCGGACTGGATTTTTAAATTCTCGATATTTTGGAAAATATCCTCCAGATCCAATTTTGTCTCCTAGATTCGTAATCTACATGAATGAAACTATATGATTTCATGCCAAACTCAAAATAATTGGGATCAAAAAAATTTAATATTTTTTATCATGGCTCACTCTTCGCTTTGAGTTCAGGATTTTGCCTATTCTGAGATTTTTCTCTATAGAATCTGTAATTCTGAACCAATCGCTTTGAAATTAGGAGCATTCATAGTATATAGTATGCCTAACCGATCGATGCTATCAGCAATTTTTTCTCTCCATTATTTGTATGAGTTTTTGACTCCCCGCTTCCGGCTCCGCTTCCGGACTGGATTTTTAAATTCTCGATATTTTGGAAAATATCCTCCAGATCTAATTTTGTCTCCTAGATTCGTAGTCTACATGAATGAAACTATATGATTTCATGCCAAACTCAAAATAATTGGGATCAAAAAAATTTAATATTTTTTATCATGGCTCACTCTTCGCTTTGAGTTCAGGATTTTGCCTATTCTGAGATTTTTCTCTATAGAATCTGTAATTCTGAACCAATCGCTTTGAAATTTGGAGCATTTATAGTATATAGTATGCCTAACCAATCGATGCTATCAGCAATTTTTTCTCTCCATTATTTGTATGAGTTTTTGACTCCCCGCTTCCGGCTCCGCTTCCGGACTGGATTTTTAAATTCTCGATATTTTGGAAAATATCCTCCAGATCTAATTTTGTCTCCTAGATTCGTAATCTACATGAATGAAACTATATGATTTCATGCCAAACTCAAAATAATTGGGATCAAAAAAATTTAATATTTTTTATCATGGCTCACTCTTCGCTTTGAGTTCAGGATTTTGCCTATTCTGAGATTTTTCTCTATAGAATCTGTAATTCTGAACCAATCGCTTTGAAATATGGAGCATTCATAGTATATAGTATGCCTAACCGATCGATGCTATCAGCAATTTTTTCTCTCCATTATTTGTATGAGTTTTTGACTCCCCGCTTCCGGCTCCGCTTCCGGACTGGATTTTTAAATTCTCGATATTTTGGAAAATATCATCCAGATCCAATTTTGTCTCCTAGATTCGTAATCTACATGAATGAAACTATATGATTTCATGCCAAACTCAAAATAATTGGGATCAAAAAAATTTAATATTTTTTATCATGGCTCACTCTTCGCTTTGAGTTCAGGATTTTGCCTATTCTGAGATTTTTCTCTATAGAATCTGTAATTCTGAACCAATCGCTTTGAAATTTGGAGCATTCATAGTATATAGTATGCCTAACCGATCGATGCTATCAGCAATTTTTTCTCTCCATTATTTGTATGAGTTTTCGACTCCCCGCTTCCGGCTCCGCTTCCGGACTGGATTTTTAAATTCTCGATATTTTGGAAAATATCCTCCAGATCTAATTTTGTCTCCTAGATTCGTAATCTACATGAATTAAACTATATGATTTCATGCCAAACTCAAAATAATTGGGATCAAAAAAATTTAATATTTTTTATCATGGCTCACTCTTCGCTTTGAGTTCAGGATTTTGCCTATTCTGAGATTTTTCTCTATAGAATCTGTAATTCTGAACCAATCGCTTTGAAATTTGGAGCATTCATAGTATATAGTATGCCTAACCGATCGATGCTATCAGCAATTTTTTCTCTCCATTATTTGTATGAGTTTTTGACTCCCCGCTTCCGGCTCCGCTTCCGGACTGGATTTTTAAATTCTTGATATTTTGGAAAATATCCTCCAGATCTAATTTTGTCTCCTAGATTCGTAATCTACATGAATTAAACTATATGATTTCATGCCAAACTCAAAATAATTGGGATCAAAAAAATTTAATATTTTTTATCATGGCTCACTCTTCGCTTTGAGTTCAGGATTTTGCCTATTCTGAGATTTTTCTCTATAGAATCTGTAATTCTGAACCAATCGCTTTGAAATTTGGACCATTCATAGTATATAGTATGCCTAACCGATCGATGCTATCAGCAATTTTTTCTCTCCATTATTTGTATGAGTTTTTGACTCCCCGCTTCCGGCTCCGCTTCCGGACTGGATTTTTAAATTCTCGATATTTTGGAAAATATCCTCCAGATCCAATTTTGTCTCCTAGATTCGTAATCTACATGAATGAAACTATATGATTTCATGCCAAACTCAAAATAATTGGGATCAAAAAAATTTAATATTTTTTATCATGGCTCACTCTTCGCTTTGAGTTCAGGATTTTGCCTATTCTGAGATTTTTCTCTATAGAATCTGTAATTCTGAACCAATCGCTTTGAAATTTGGAGCATTTATAGTATATAGTATGCCTAACCAATCGATGCTATCAGCAATTTTTTCTCTCCATTATTTGTATGAGTTTTTGACTCCCCGCTTCCGGCTCCGCTTCCGGACTGGATTTTTAAATTCTCGATATTTTGGAAAATATCCTCCAGATCCAATTTTGTATCCTAGATTCGTAATCTACATGAATAAAACTGTATGATTTCATGCCAAACTCAAAATAATTGGGATCAAAAAAATTTAATATTTTTTATCATGGCTCACTCTTCGCTTTGAGTTCAGGATTTTGCCTATTCTGAGATTTTTCTCTATAGAATCTGTAATTCTAGACCAATCGCTTTGAAATTGAGAACATTTATAGTATATAGTATGCCCAACCGATCGATGCTATCAGCAATTTTTTATCCCCATTATTTGTATGAGTTTTTGACTCCCCGCTTCCGGCTCCGCTTCCGGACTATATTTTTAAATCTTTGATATCTTGGAAAATATCCTTCAGATCCAAATTTGTTTTCTAGATTCGTAATCTACATGAATTAAACTATATAATTTCATGCCAAACTCAAAATAATTGGGATCAAAAAAATTTATTTTTTTTTATCATGGCTCACTCTTCGCTTTGAGTTCAGGATTTTGCCTATTCTGAGATTTTTCTCTATAGAATCTGTAATTCTAGACCAATCGCTTTGAAATTGAGAACATTTATAGTATATAGTATGCCTAACCGATCGATGCTATCAGCAATTTTTTATCTCCATTATTTGTATGAGTTTTTGACTCCCCGCTTCCGGCTCCGCTTCCGGACTATATTTTTAAATCTTTGATATCTTGGAAAATATCCTTCAGATCCAAATTTGTTTTCTAGATGCGTAATCTACATGAATTAAACTATATAATTTCATGCCAAACTCAAAATAATTGGGATCAAAAGAATTTAATTTTTTTTATCATGGCTCACTCTTCGCTTTGAGTTTAGGATTTTGCCTATTCTGAGATTTTTCTCTATAGAATCTGTAATTCTAGACCAATCGCTTTGAAATTGAGAACATTTATAGTATATAGTATGCCTAACCGATCGATGCTATCAGCAATTTTTTATCCTCATCATTTGTATGAGTTTTTGACTCCCCGCTTCCGGCTCCGCTTCCGGACTATATTTTTAAATCTCTGATATCTTGGAAAATATCCTTCAGATCCAAATTTGTTTTCTAGATTCGTAATCTACATGAATTAAACTATATAATTTCATGTCAAACTCAAAATAATTGGGAACAAAAAATTTTTTTTTTTTTTATCATGGCTCACTCTTCGCTTTGAGTTCAGGATTTTGCCTATTCTGAGATTTTTCTCTATAGAATCTGTAATTCTAGACCAATCGCTTTGAAATTGAGAACATTTATAGTATATAGTATGCCTAACCGATCGATGCTATCAGCAATTTTTTATCCCCATTATTTGTATGAGTTTTTGACTCCCCGCTTCCGGCTCCGCTTCCGGACTATATTTTTAAATCTTTGATATCTTGGAAAATATCCTTCAGATCCAAATTTGTTTTCTAGATTCGTAATCTACATGAATTAAACTATATAATTTCATGCCAAACTCAAAATAATTGGGATCAAAAAAATTTAATTTTTTTTATCATGGCTCACTCTTCGCTTTGAGTTCAGGATTTTGCCTATTCTGAGATTTTTCTCTATAGAATCTGTAATTCTAGACCAATCGCTTTGAAATTGAGAACATTTATAGTATATAGTATGCCTAACCGATCGATGCTATCAGCAATTTTTTATCCCCATTATTTGTATGAGTTTTTGACTCCCCGCTTCCGGCTCCGCTTCCGGACTATATTTTTAAATCTTTGATATCTTGGAAAATATCCTTCAGCCAAATTTGTTTTCTAGATTCGTAATCTACATGAATTAAACTATATAATTTCATGCCAAACTCAAAATAATTGGGATCAAAAAAATTTAATTTTTTTTATCATGGCTCACTCTTCGCTTTGAGTTCAGGATTTTGCCTATTCTGAGATTTTTCTCTATAGAATCTGTAATTCTAGACCAATCGCTTTGAAATTGAGAACATTTATAGTATATAGTATGCCTAACCGATCGATGCTATCAGCAATTTTTTATCCCCATTATTTGTATGAGTTTTTGACTCCCCGCTTCCGGCTCCGCTTCCGGACTATATTTTTAAATCTTTGATATCTTGGAAAATATCCTTCAGCCAATTTTGTCTCCTAGATTCGTAATCTACATGAATGAAACTATATGATTTCATGCCAAACTCAAAATAATTGGGATCAAAAAAATTTAATATTTTTTATCATGGCTCACTCTTCGCTTTGAGTTCAGGATTTTGCCTATTCTGAGATTTTTCTCTATAGAATCTGTAATTCTGAACCAATCGCTTTGAAATTTGTAGCATTCATAGTATATAGTATGCCTAACCGATCGATGCTATCAGCAATTTTTTCTCCCCATTATTTGTATGAGTTTTTGACTCCCCGCTTCCGGCTCCGCTTTCGGACTGGATTTTTAAATTCTCGATATTTTGGAAAATATCCTCCAGATCCAATTTTGTCTCCTAGATTCGTAATCTACATGAATGAAACTATATGATTTCATGCCAAACTCAAAATAATTGGGATCAAAAAAATTTAATATTTTTTATCATGGCTCACTCTTCGCTTTGAGTTCAGGATTTTGCCTATTCTGAGATTTTTCTCTATAGAATCTGTAATTCTGAACCAATCGCTTTGAAATTTGTAGCATTCATAGTATATAGTATGCCTAACCGATCGATGCTATCAGCAATTCTTTCTCTCCATTATTTGTATGAGTTTTTGACTCCCAGCTTCCGGCTCCGCTTCCGGACTGGATTTTTAAATTCTCGATATTTTGGAAAATATCCTCCAGATCCAATTTTGTCTCCTAGATTCGTAATCTACATGAATGAAACTATATGATTTCATGCCAAACTCAAAATAATTGGGATCAAAAAAATTTAATATTTTTTATCATGGCTCACTCTTCGCTTTGAGTTCAGGATTTTGCCTATTCTGAGATTTTTCTCTATAGAATCTGTAATTCTAGACCAATCGCTTTGAAATTGAGAACATTTATAGTATATAGTATGCCTAACCGATCGATGCTATCAGCAATTTTTTATCCCCATTATTTGTATGAGTTTTTGACTCCCCGCTTCCGGCTCCGCTTCCGGACTATATTTTTAAATCTTTGATATCTTGGAAAATATCCTTCAGCCAAATTTGTTTTCTAGATTCGTAATCTACATGAATTAAACTATATAATTTCATGCCAAACTCAAAATAATTGGGATCAAAAAAATTTAATTTTTTTTATCATGGCTCACTCTTCGCTTTGAGTTCAGGATTTTGCCTATTCTGAGATTTTTCTCTATAGAATCTGTAATTCTAGACCAATCGCTTTGAAATTGAGAACATTTATAGTATATAGTATGCCTAACCGATCGATGCTATCAGCAATTTTTTATCCCCATTATTTGTATGAGTTTTTGACTCCCCGCTTCCGGCTCCGCTTCCGGACTATATTTTTAAATCTTTGATATCTTGGAAAATATCCTTCAGCCAAATTTGTTTTCTAGATTCGTAATCTACATGAATTAAACTATATAATTTCATGCCAAACTCAAAATAATTGGGATCAAAAAAATTTAATTTTTTTTATCATGGCTCACTCTTCGCTTTGAGTTCAGGATTTTGCCTATTCTGAGATTTTTCTCTATAGAATCTGTAATTCTAGACCAATCGCTTTGAAATTGAGAACATTTATAGTATATAATATGCCTAACCGATCGATGCTATCAGCAATTTTTTATCCCCATTATTTGTATGAGTTTTTGACTCCCCGCTTCCGGCTCCGCTTCCGGACTATATTTTTAAATCTTTGATATCTTGGAAAATATCCTTCAGATCCAAATTTGTTTTCTAGATTCGTAATCTACATGAATTAAACTATATAATTTCATGCCAAACTCAAAATAATTGGGATCAAAAAAATTTATTTTTTTTTATCATGGCTCACTCTTCGCTTTGAGTTCAGGATTTTGCCTATTCTGAGATTTTTCTCTATAGAATCTGTAATTCTAGACCAATCGCTTTGAAATTGAGAACATTTATAGTATATAGTATGCCTAACCGATCGATGCTATCAGCAATTTTTTATCTCCATTATTTGTATGAGTTTTTGACTCCCCGCTTCCGGCTCCGCTTCCGGACTATATTTTTAAATCTTTGATATCTTGGAAAATATCCTTCAGATCCAAATTTGTTTTCTAGATTCGTAATCTACATGAATTAAACTATATAATTTCATGCCAAACTCAAAATAATTGGGATCAAAAAAATTTAATTTTTTTTATCATGGCTCACTCTTCGCTTTGAGTTCAGGATTTTGCCTATTCTGAGATTTTTCTCTATAGAATCTGTAATTCTAGACCAATCGCTTTGAAATTGAGAACATTTATAGTATATAGTATGCCTAACCGATCGATGCTATCAGCAATTTTTTATCCCCATTATTTGTATGAGTTTTTGACTCCCCGCTTCCGGCTCCGCTTCCGGACTATATTTTTAAATCTTTGATATCTTGGAAAATATCCTTCAGATCCAAATTTGTTTTCTAGATTCGTAATCTACATGAATTAAACTATATAATTTCATGCCAAACTCAAAATAATTGGGATCAAAAAAATTTAATTTTTTTTATCATGGCTCACTCTTCGCTTTGAGTTCAGGATTTTGCCTATTCTGAGATTTTTCTCTATAGAATCTGTAATTCTAGACCAATCGCTTTGAAATTGAGAACATTTATAGTATATAGTATGCCTAACCGATCGATGCTATCAGCAATTTTTTATCCCCATTATTTGTATGAGTTTTTGACTCCCCGCTTCCGGCTCCGCTTCCGGACTATATTTTTAAATCTTTGATATCTTGGAAAATATCCTTCAGATCCAAATTTGTTTTCTAGATTCGTAATCTACATGAATTAAACTATATAATTTCATGCCAAACTCAAAATAATTGGGATCAAAAAAATTTAATTTTTTTTATCATGGCTCACTCTTCGCTTTGAGTTCAGGATTTTGCCTATTCTGAGATTTTTCTCTATAGAATCTGTAATTCTAGACCAATCGCTTTGAAATTGAGAACATTTATAGTATATAGTATGCCTAACCGATCGATGCTATCAGCAATTTTTTATCCCCATTATTTGTATGAGTTTTTGACTCCCCGCTTCCGGCTCCGCTTCCGGACTATATTTTTAAATCTTTGATATCTTGGAAAATATCCTTCAGATCCAAATTTGTTTTCTAGATTCGTAATCTACATGAATTAAACTATATAATTTCATGCCAAACTCAAAATAATTGGGATCAAAAAAATTTATTTTTTTTTATCATGGCTCACTCTTCGCTTTGAGTTCAGGATTTTGCCTATTCTGAGATTTTTCTCTATAGAATCTGTAATTCTAGACCAATCGCTTTGAAATTGAGAACATTTATAGTATATAGTATGCCTAACCGATCGATGCTATCAGCAATTTTTTATCTCCATTATTTGTATGAGTTTTTGACTCCCCGCTTCCGGCTCCGCTTCCGGACTATATTTTTAAATCTTTGATATCTTGGAAAATATCCTTCAGATCCAAATTTGTTTTCTAGATTCGTAATCTACATGAATTAAACTATATAATTTCATGCCAAACTCAAAATAATTGGGATCAAAAAAATTTAATTTTTTTTATCATGGCTCACTCTTCGCTTTGAGTTCAGGATTTTGCCTATTCTGAGATTTTTCTCTATAGAATCTGTAATTCTAGACCAATCGCTTTGAAATTGAGAACATTTATAGTATATAGTATGCCTAACCGATCGATGCTATCAGCAATATTTTATCCCCATTATTTGTATGAGTTTTTGACTCCCCGCTTCCGGCTCCGCTTCCGGACTATATTTTTAAATCTTTGATATCTTGGAAAATATCCTTCAGCCAAATTTGTTTTCTAGATTCGTAATCTACATGAATTAAACTATATAATTTCATGCCAAACTCAAAATAATTGGGATCAAAAAAATTTAATTTTTTTTATCATGGCTCACTCTTCGCTTTGAGTTCAGGATTTTGCCTATTCTGAGATTTTTCTCTATAGAATCTGTAATTCTAGACCAATCGCTTCGAAATTGAGAACATTTATAGTATATAGTATGCCTAACCGATCGATGCTATCAGCAATTTTTTATCCCCATTATTTGTATGAGTTTTTGACTCCCCGCTTCCGGCTCCGCTTCCGGACTATATTTTTAAATCTTTGATATCTTGGAAAATATCCTTCAGATCCAAATTTGTTTTCTAGATTCGTAATCTACATGAATTAAACTATATAATTTCATGCCAAACTCAAAATAATTGGGATCAAAAAAATTTATTTTTTTTTATCATGGCTCACTCTTCGCTTTGAGTTCAGGATTTTGCCTATTCTGAGATTTTTCTCTATAGAATCTGTAATTCTAGACCAATCGCTTTTAAATTGAGAACATTTATAGTATATAGTATGCCTAACCGATCGATGCTATCAGCAATTTTTTATCTCCATTATTTGTATGAGTTTTTGACTCCCCGCTTCCGGCTCCGCTTCCGGACTATATTTTTAAATCTTTGATATCTTGGAAAATATCCTTCAGATCCAAATTTGTTTTCTAGATTCGTAATCTACATGAATTAAACTATATAATTTCATGCCAAACTCAAAATAATTGGGATCAAAAAAATTTAATTTTTTTTATCATGGCTCACTTTTCGCTTTGAGTTCAGGATTTTGCCTATTCTGAGATTTTTCTCTATAGAATCTGTAATTCTAGACCAATCGCTTTGAAATTGAGAACATTTATAGTATATAGTATGCCTAACCGATCGATGCTATCAGCAATTTTTTATCCCCATTATTTGTATGAGTTTTTGACTCCCCGCTTCCGGCTCCGCTTCCGGACTATATTTTTAAATCTTTGATATCTTGGAAAATATCCTTCAGATCCAAATTTGTTTTCTAGATTCGTAATCTACATGAATTAAACTATATAATTTCATGCCAAACTCAAAATAATTGGGATCAAAAAAATTTTTTTTTTTTTATCATGGCTCACTCTTCGCTTTGAGTTCAGGATTTTGCCTATTCTGAGATTTTTCTCTATAGAATCTGTAATTCTAGACCAATCGCTTTGAAATTGAGAACATTTATAGTATATAGTATGCCTAACCGATCGATGCTATCAGCAATTTTTTATCTCCATTATTTGTATGAGTTTTTGACTCCCCGCTTCCGGCTCCGCTTCCGGACTATATTTTTAAATCTTTGATATCTTGGAAAATATCCTTCAGCCAAATTTGTTTTCTAGATTCGTAATCTACATGAATTAAACTATATAATTTCATGCCAAACTCAAAATAATTGGGATCAAAAAAATTTAATTTTTTTTATCATGGCTCACTCTTCGCTTTGAGTTCAGGATTTTGCCTATTCTGAGATTTTTCTCTATAGAATCTGTAATTCTAGACCAATCGCTTTGAAATTGAGAACATTTATAGTATATAGTATGCCTAACCGATCGATGCTATCAGCAATTTTTTATCCCCATTATTTGTATGAGTTTTTGACTCCCCGCTTCCGGCTCCGCTTCCGGACTATATTTTTAAATCTTTGATATCTTGGAAAATATCCTTCAGATCCAAATTTGTTTTCTAGATTCGTAATCTACATGAATTAAACTATATAATTTCATGCCAAACTCAAAATAATTGGGATCAAAAAAATTTATTTTTTTTTATCATGGCTCACTCTTCGCTTTGAGTTCAGGATTTTGCCTATTCTGAGATTTTTCTCTATAGAATCTGTAATTCTAGACCAATCGCTTTGAAATTGAGAACATTTATAGTATATAGTATGCCTAACCGATCGATGCTATCAGCAATTTTTTATCTCCATTATTTGTATGAGTTTTTGACTCCCCGCTTCCGGCTCCGCTTCCGGACTATATTTTTAAATCTTTGATATCTTGGAAAATATCCTTCAGCCAAATTTGTTTTCTAGATGCGTAATCTACATGAATTAAACTATATAATTTCATGCCAAACTCAAAATAATTGGGATCAAAAAAATTTAATTTTTTTTATCATGGCTCACTCTTCGCTTTGAGTTCAGGATTTTGCCTATTCTGAGATTTTTCTCTATAGAATCTGTAATTCTAGACCAATCGCTTTGAAATTGAGAACATTTATAGTATATAGTATGCCTAACCGATCGATGCTATCAGCAATTTTTTATCCCCATTATTTGTATGAGTTTTTGACTCCCCGCTTCCGGCTCCGCTTCCGGACTATATTTTTAAATCTTTGATATCTTGGAAAATATCCTTCAGCCAAATTTGTTTTCTAGATTCGTAATCTACATGAATTAAACTATATAATTTCATGCCAAACTCAAAATAATTGGGATCAAAAAAATTTAATTTTTTTTATCATGGCTCACTCTTCGCTTTGAGTTCAGGATTTTGCCTATTCTGAGATTTTTCTCTATAGAATCTGTAATTCTAGACCAATCGCTTTGAAATTGAGAACATTTATAGTATATAATATGCCTAACCGATCGATGCTATCAGCAATTTTTTATCCCCATTATTTGTATGAGTTTTTGACTCCCCGCTTCCGGCTCCGCTTCCGGACTATATTTTTAAATCTTTGATATCTTGGAAAATATCCTTCAGATCCAAATTTGTTTTCTAGATTCGTAATCTACATGAATTAAACTATATAATTTCATGCCAAACTCAAAATAATTGGGATCAAAAAAATTTAATTTTTTTTATCATGGCTCACTCTTCGCTTTGAGTTCAGGATTTTGCCTATTCTGAGATTTTTCTCTATAGAATCTGTAATTCTAGACCAATCGCTTTGAAATTGAGAACATTTATAGTATATAGTATGCCTAACCGATCGATGCTATCAGCAATTTTTTATCCCCATTATTTGTATGAGTTTTTGACTCCCCGCTTCCGGCTCCGCTTCCGGACTATATTTTTAAATCTTTGATATCTTGGAAAATATCCTTCAGATCCAAATTTGTTTTCTAGATTCGTAATCTACATGAATTAAACTATATAATTTCATGCCAAACTCAAAATAATTGGGATCAAAAAAATTTATTTTTTTTTATCATGGCTCACTCTTCGCTTTGAGTTCAGGATTTTGCCTATTCTGAGATTTTTCTCTATAGAATCTGTAATTCTAGACCAATCGCTTTGAAATTGAGAACATTTATAGTATATAGTATGCCTAACCGATCGATGCTATCAGCAATTTTTTATCTCCATTATTTGTATGAGTTTTTGACTCCCCGCTTCCGGCTCCGCTTCCGGACTATACTTTAAATCTTTGATATCTTACAAAATATCCTTCAGATCCAAATTTGTTTTCTAGATTCGTAATCTACATGAATTAAACTATATAATTTCATGCCAAACTCAAAATAATTGGGATCAAAAAAATTTATTTTTTTTTATCATGGCTCACTCTTCGCTTTGAGTTCAGGATTTTGCCTATTCTGAGATTTTTCTCTATAGAATCTGTAATTCTAGACCAATCGCTTTGAAATTGAGAACATTTATAGTATATAGTATGCCTAACCGATCGATGCTATCAGCAATTTTTTATCCCCATTATTTGTATGAGTTTTTGACTCCCCGCTTCCGGCTCCGCTTCCGGACTATATTTTTAAATCTTTGATATCTTGGAAAATATCCTTCAGATCCAAATTTGTTTTCTAGATTCGTAATCTACATGAATTAAACTATATAATTTCATGCCAAACTCAAAATAATTGGGATCAAAAAAATTTATTTTTTTTTATCATGGCTCACTCTTCGCTTTGAGTTCAGGATTTTGCCTATTCTGAGATTTTTCTCTATAGAATCTGTAATTCTAGACCAATCGCTTTGAAATTGAGAACATTTATAGTATATAGTATGCCTAACCGATCGATGCTATCAGCAATTTTTTATCCCCATTATTTGTATGAGTTTTTGACTCCCCGCTTCCGGCTCCGCTTCCGGACTATATTTTTAAATCTTTGATATCTTGGAAAATATCCTTCAGATCCAAATTTGTTTTCTAGATTCGTAATCTACATGAATTAAACTATATAATTTCATGCCAAACTCAAAATAATTGGGATCAAAAAAATTTATTTTTTTTTATCATGGCTCACTCTTCGCTTTGAGTTCAGGATTTTGCCTATTCTGAGATTTTTCTCTATAGAATCTGTAATTCTAGACCAATCGCTTTGAAATTGAGAACATTTATAGTATATAGTATGCCTAACCGATCGATGCTATCAGCAATTTTTTATCTCCATTATTTGTATGAGTTTTTGACTCCCCGCTTCCGGCTCCGCTTCCGGACTATATTTTTAAATCTTTGATATCTTACAAAATATCCTTCAGATCCAAATTTGTTTTCTAGATTCGTAATCTACATGAATTAAACTATATAATTTCATGCCAAACTCAAAATAATTGGGATCAAAAAAATTTATTTTTTTTTATCATGGCTCACTCTTCGCTTTGAGTTCAGGATTTTGCCTATTCTGAGATTTTTCTCTATAGAATCTGTAATTCTAGACCAATCGCTTTGAAATTGAGAACATTTATAGTATATAGTATGCCTAACCGATCGATGCTATCAGCAATTTTTTATCTCCATCATTTGTATGAGTTTTTGACTCCCCGCTTCCGGCTCCGCTTCCGGACTATATTTTTAAATCTTTGATATCTTGGAAAATATCCTTCAGATCCAAATTTGTTTTCTAGATTCGTAATCTACATGAATTAAACTATATAATTTCATGCCAAACTCAAAATAATTGGGATCAAAAAAATTTATTTTTTTTTATCATGGCTCACTCTTCGCTTTGAGTTCAGGATTTTGCCTATTCTGAGATTTTTCTCTATAGAATCTGTAATTCTAGACCAATCGCTTTGAAATTGAGAACATTTATAGTATATAGTATGCCTAACCGATCGATGCTATCAGCAATTTTTTATCTCCATTATTTGTATGAGTTTTTGACTCCCCGCTTCCGGCTCCGCTTCCGGACTATATTTTTAAATCTTTGATATCTTGGAAAATATCCTTCAGATCCAAATTTGTTTTCTAGATTCGTAATCTACATGAATTAAACTATATAATTTCATGCCAAACTCAAAATAATTGGGATCAAAAAAATTTATTTTTTTTTATCATGGCTCACTCTTCGCTTTGAGTTCAGGATTTTGCCTATTCTGAGATTTTTCTCTATAGAATCTGTAATTCTAGACCAATCGCTTTGAAATTGAGAACATTTATAGTATATAGTATGCCTAACCGATCGATGCTATCAGCAATTTTTTATCTCCATCATTTGTATGAGTTTTTGACTCCCCGCTTCCGGCTCCGCTTCCGGACTATATTTTTAAATCTTTGATATCTTGGAAAATATCCTTCAGATCCAAATTTGTTTTCTAGATTCGTAATCTACATGAATTAAACTATATAATTTCATGCCAAACTCAAAATAATTGGGATCAAAAAAATTTATTTTTTTTTATCATGGCTCACTCTTCGCTTTGAGTTCAGGATTTTGCCTATTCTGAGATTTTTCTCTATAGAATCTGTAATTCTAGACCAATCGCTTTGAAATTGAGAACATTTATAGTATATAGTATGCCTAACCGATCGATGCTATCAGCAATTTTTTATCTCCATTATTTGTATGAGTTTTTGACTCCCCGCTTCCGGCTCCGCTTCCGGACTATATTTTTAAATCTTTGATATCTTACAAAATATCCTTCAGATCCAAATTTGTTTTCTAGATTCGTAATCTACATGAATTAAACTATATAATTTCATGCCAAACTCAAAATAATTGGGATCAAAAAAATTTATTTTTTTTTATCATGGCTCACTCTTCGCTTTGAGTTCAGGATTTTGCCTATTCTGAGATTTTTCTCTATAGAATCTGTAATTCTAGACCAATCGCTTTGAAATTGAGAACATTTATAGTATATAGTATGCCTAACCGATCGATGCTATCAGCAATTTTTTATCTCCATCATTTGTATGAGTTTTTGACTCCCCGCTTCCGGCTCCGCTTCCGGACTATATTTTTAAATCTTTGATATCTTGGAAAATATCCTTCAGATCCAAATTTGTTTTCTAGATTCGTAATCTACATGAATTAAACTATATAATTTCATGCCAAACTCAAAATAATTGGGATCAAAAAAATTTATTTTTTTTTATCATGGCTCACTCTTCGCTTTGAGTTCAGGATTTTGCCTATTCTGAGATTTTTCTCTATAGAATCTGTAATTCTAGACCAATCGCTTTGAAATTGAGAACATTTATAGTATATAGTATGCCTAACCGATCGATGCTATCAGCAATTTTTTATCTCCATTATTTGTATGAGTTTTTGACTCCCCGCTTCCGGCTCCGCTTCCGGACTATATTTTTAAATCTTTGATATCTTACAAAATATCCTTCAGATCCAAATTTGTTTTCTAGATTCGTAATCTACATGAATTAAACTATATAATTTCATGCCAAACTCAAAATAATTGGGATCAAAAAAATTTATTTTTTTTTATCATGGCTCACTCTTCGCTTTGAGTTCAGGATTTTGCCTATTCTGAGATTTTTCTCTATAGAATCTGTAATTCTAGACCAATCGCTTTGAAATTGAGAACATTTATAGTATATAGTATGCCTAACCGATCGATGCTATCAGCAATTTTTTATCTCCATTATTTGTATGAGTTTTTGACTCCCCGCTTCCGGCTCCGCTTCCGGACTATATTTTTAAATCTTTGATATCTTACAAAATATCCTTCAGATCCAAATTTGTTTTCTAGATTCGTAATCTACATGAATTAAACTATATAATTTCATGCCAAACTCAAAATAATTGGGATCAAAAAAATTTATTTTTTTTTATCATGGCTCACTCTTCGCTTTGAGTTCAGGATTTTGCCTATTCTGAGATTTTTCTCTATAGAATCTGTAATTCTAGACCAATCGCTTTGAAATTGAGAACATTTATAGTATATAGTATGCCTAACCGATCGATGCTATCAGCAATTTTTTATCTCCATTATTTGTATGAGTTTTTGACTCCCCGCTTCCGGCTCCGCTTCCGGACTATATTTTTAAATCTTTGATATCTTACAAAATATCCTTCAGATCCAAATTTGTTTTCTAGATTCGTAATCTACATGAATTAAACTATATAATTTCATGCCAAACTCAAAATAATTGGGATCAAAAAAATTTATTTTTTTTTATCATGGCTCACTCTTCGCTTTGAGTTCAGGATTTTGCCTATTCTGAGATTTTTCTCTATAGAATCTGTAATTCTAGACCAATCGCTTTGAAATTGAGAACATTTATAGTATATAGTATGCCTAACCGATCGATGCTATCAGCAATTTTTTATCTCCATTATTTGTATGAGTTTTTGACTCCCCGCTTCCGGCTCCGCTTCCGGACTATATTTTTAAATCTTTGATATCTTACAAAATATCCTTCAGATCCAAATTTGTTTTCTAGATTCGTAATCTACATGAATTAAACTATATAATTTCATGCCAAACTCAAAATAATTGGGATCAAAAAAATTTATTTTTTTTTATCATGGCTCACTCTTCGCTTTGAGTTCAGGATTTTGCCTATTCTGAGATTTTTCTCTATAGAATCTGTAATTCTAGACCAATCGCTTTGAAATTGAGAACATTTATAGTATATAGTATGCCTAACCGATCGATGCTATCAGCAATTTTTTATCTCCATCATTTGTATGAGTTTTTGACTCCCCGCTTCCGGCTCCGCTTCCGGACTATATTTTTAAATCTTTGATATCTTGGAAAATATCCTTCAGATCCAAATTTGTTTTCTAGATTCGTAATCTACATGAATTAAACTATATAATTTCATGCCAAACTCAAAATAATTGGGATCAAAAAAATTTATTTTTTTTTATCATGGCTCACTCTTCGCTTTGAGTTCAGGATTTTGCCTATTCTGAGATTTTTCTCTATAGAATCTGTAATTCTAGACCAATCGCTTTGAAATTGAGAACATTTATAGTATATAGTATGCCTAACCGATCGATGCTATCAGCAATTTTTTATCTCCATTATTTGTATGAGTTTTTGACTCCCCGCTTCCGGCTCCGCTTCCGGACTATATTTTTAAATCTTTGATATCTTGGAAAATATCCTTCAGATCCAAATTTGTTTTCTAGATTCGTAATCTACATGAATTAAACTATATAATTTCATGCCAAACTCAAAATAATTGGGATCAAAAAAATTTATTTTTTTTTATCATGGCTCACTCTTCGCTTTGAGTTCAGGATTTTGCCTATTCTGAGATTTTTCTCTATAGAATCTGTAATTCTAGACCAATCGCTTTGAAATTGAGAACATTTATAGTATATAGTATGCCTAACCGATCGATGCTATCAGCAATTTTTTATCTCCATCATTTGTATGAGTTTTTGACTCCCCGCTTCCGGCTCCGCTTCCGGACTATATTTTTAAATCTTTGATATCTTGGAAAATATCCTTCAGATCCAAATTTGTTTTCTAGATTCGTAATCTACATGAATTAAACTATATAATTTCATGCCAAACTCAAAATAATTGGGATCAAAAAAATTTATTTTTTTTTATCATGGCTCACTCTTCGCTTTGAGTTCAGGATTTTGCCTATTCTGAGATTTTTCTCTATAGAATCTGTAATTCTAGACCAATCGCTTTGAAATTGAGAACATTTATAGTATATAGTATGCCTAACCGATCGATGCTATCAGCAATTTTTTATCTCCATTATTTGTATGAGTTTTTGACTCCCCGCTTCCGGCTCCGCTTCCGGACTATATTTTTAAATCTTTGATATCTTACAAAATATCCTTCAGATCCAAATTTGTTTTCTAGATTCGTAATCTACATGAATTAAACTATATAATTTCATGCCAAACTCAAAATAATTGGGATCAAAAAAATTTATTTTTTTTTATCATGGCTCACTCTTCGCTTTGAGTTCAGGATTTTGCCTATTCTGAGATTTTTCTCTATAGAATCTGTAATTCTAGACCAATCGCTTTGAAATTGAGAACATTTATAGTATATAGTATGCCTAACCGATCGATGCTATCAGCAATTTTTTATCTCCATCATTTGTATGAGTTTTTGACTCCCCGCTTCCGGCTCCGCTTCCGGACTATATTTTTAAATCTTTGATATCTTGGAAAATATCCTTCAGATCCAAATTTGTTTTCTAGATTCGTAATCTACATGAATTAAACTATATAATTTCATGCCAAACTCAAAATAATTGGGATCAAAAAAATTTATTTTTTTTTATCATGGCTCACTCTTCGCTTTGAGTTCAGGATTTTGCCTATTCTGAGATTTTTCTCTATAGAATCTGTAATTCTAGACCAATCGCTTTGAAATTGAGAACATTTATAGTATATAGTATGCCTAACCGATCGATGCTATCAGCAATTTTTTATCTCCATTATTTGTATGAGTTTTTGACTCCCCGCTTCCGGCTCCGCTTCCGGACTATATTTTTAAATCTTTGATATCTTACAAAATATCCTTCAGATCCAAATTTGTTTTCTAGATTCGTAATCTACATGAATTAAACTATATAATTTCATGCCAAACTCAAAATAATTGGGATCAAAAAAATTTATTTTTTTTTATCATGGCTCACTCTTCGCTTTGAGTTCAGGATTTTGCCTATTCTGAGATTTTTCTCTATAGAATCTGTAATTCTAGACCAATCGCTTTGAAATTGAGAACATTTATAGTATATAGTATGCCTAACCGATCGATGCTATCAGCAATTTTTTATCTCCATTATTTGTATGAGTTTTTGACTCCCCGCTTCCGGCTCCGCTTCCGGACTATATTTTTAAATCTTTGATATCTTGGAAAATATCCTTCAGATCCAAATTTGTTTTCTAGATTCGTAATCTACATGAATTAAACTATATAATTTCATGCCAAACTCAAAATAATTGGGATCAAAAAAATTTATTTTTTTTTATCATGGCTCACTCTTCGCTTTGAGTTCAGGATTTTGCCTATTCTGAGATTTTTCTCTATAGAATCTGTAATTCTAGACCAATCGCTTTGAAATTGAGAACATTTATAGTATATAGTATGCCTAACCGATCGATGCTATCAGCAATTTTTTATCCCCATTATTTGTATGAGTTTTTGACTCCCCGCTTCCGGCTCCGCTTCCGGACTATATTTTTAAATCTTTGATATCTTGGAAAATATCCTTCAGATCCAAATTTGTTTTCTAGATTCGTAATCTACATGAATTAAACTATATAATTTCATGCCAAACTCAAAATAATTGGGATCAAAAAAATTTATTTTTTTTTATCATGGCTCACTCTTCGCTTTGAGTTCAGGATTTTGCCTATTCTGAGATTTTTCTCTATAGAATCTGTAATTCTAGACCAATCGCTTTGAAATTGAGAACATTTATAGTATATAGTATGCCTAACCGATCGATGCTATCAGCAATTTTTTATCTCCATTATTTGTATGAGTTTTTGACTCCCCGCTTCCGGCTCCGCTTCCGGACTATATTTTTAAATCTTTGATATCTTACAAAATATCCTTCAGATCCAAATTTGTTTTCTAGATTCGTAATCTACATGAATTAAACTATATAATTTTTTATCCCCATTATTTGTATGAGTTTTTGACTCCCCGCTTCCGGCTCCGCTTCCGGACTATATTTTTAAATCTTTGATATCTTGGAAAATATCCTTCAGATCCAAATTTGTTTTCTAGATTCGTAATCTACATGAATTAAACTATATAATTTCATGCCAAACTCAAAATAATTGGGATCAAAAAAATTTAATTTTTTTTATCATGGCTCACTCTTCGCTTTGAGTTCAGGATTTTGCCTATTCTGAGATTTTTCTCTATAGAATCTGTAATTCTAGACCAATCGCTTTGAAATTGAGAACATTTATAGTATATAATATGCCTAACCGATCGATGCTATCAGCAATTTTTTATCCCCATTATTTGTATGAGTTTTTGACTCCCCGCTTCCGGCTCCGCTTCCGGACTATATTTTTAAATCTTTGATATCTTGGAAAATATCCTTCAGATCCAAATTTGTTTTCTAGATTCGTAATCAACATGAATTAAACTATATAATTTCATGCCAAACTCAAAATAATTAGGATCAAAAAAATTTTTTTTTTTTTATCATGGCTCACTCTTCGCTTTGAGTTCAGGATTTTGCCTATTCTGAGATTTTTCTCTATAGAATCTGTAATTCTAGACCAATCGCTTTGAAATTGAGAACATTTATAGTATATAGTATGCCTAACCGATCGATGCTATCAGCAATTTTTTATCCCCATCATTTGTATGAGTTTTTGACTCCCCGCTTCCGGCTCCGCTTCCGGACTATATTTTTAAATCTTTGATATCTTGGAAAATATCCTTCAGATCCAAATTTGTTTTCTAGATTCGTAATCTACATGAATTAAACTATATAATTTCATGCCAAACTCAAAATAATTGGGATCAAAAAAATTTAATTTTTTTTATCATGGCTCACTCTTCGCTTTGAGTTCAGGATTTTGCCTATTCTGAGATTTTTCTCTATAGAATCTGTAATTCTAGACCAATCGCTTTGAAATTGAGGACATTTATAGTATATAGTATGCCTAACCGATTGATGCTATCAGCAATTTTTTATCCCCATTATTTGTATGAGTTTTTGACTCCCCGCTTCCGGCTCCGCTTCCGGACTATATTTTTAAATCTTTGATATCTTGGAAAATATCCTTCAGATCCAAATTTGTTTTCTAGATTCGTAATCTACATGAATTAAACTATATAATTTCATGCCAAACTCAAAATAATTGGGATCAAAAAAATTTTTTTTTTTTTATCATGGCTCACTCTTCGCTTTGAGTTCAGGATTTTGCCTATTCTGAGATTTTTCTCTATAGAATCTGTAATTCTAGACCAATCGCTTTGAAATTGAGAACATTTATAGTATATAGTATGCCTAACTGATCGATGCTATCAGCAATTTTTTATCCCCATTATTTGTATGAGTTTTTGACTCCCCGCTTCCGGCTCCGCTTCCGGACTATATTTTTAAATCTTTGATATCTTGGAAAATATCCTCCAGATCCAAATTTGTTTTCTAGATTCGTAATCTACATGAATTAAACTATATAATTTCATGCCAAACTCAAAATAATTGGGATCAAAAAAATTTTTTTTTTTTTTATCATGGCTCACTCTTCGCTTTGAGTTCAGGATTTTGCCTATTCTGAGATTTTTCTCTATAGAATCTGTAATTCTAGACCAATCGCTTTGAAATTGAGAACATTTATAGTATATAGTATGCCTAACCGATCGATGCTATCAGCAATTTTTTATCCCCATTATTTGTATGAGTTTTTGACTCCCCGCTTCCGGCTCCGCTTCCGGACTATATTTTTAAATCTTTGATATCTTGGAAAATATCCTTCAGATCCAAATTTGTTTTCTAGATTCGTAATCTACATGAATTAAACTATATAATTTCATGCCAAACTCAAAATAATTGGGATCAAAAAAATTTAATTTTTTTTATCATGGCTCACTCTTCGCTTTGAGTTCAGGATTTTGCCTATTCTGAGATTTTTCTCTATAGAATCTGTAATTCTAGACCAATCGCTTTGAAATTGAGAACATTCATAGTATATAGTATGCCTAACCGATCGATGCTATCAGCAATTTTTTATCCCCATTATTTGTATGAGTTTTTGACTCCCCGCTTCCGGCTCCGCTTCCGGACTATATTTTTAAATCTTTGATATCTTGGAAAATATCCTTCAGATCCAAATTTGTTTTCTAGATTCGTAATCTACATGAATCAAACTATATAATTTCATGCCAAACTCAAAATAATTGGGATCAAAAAAATTTATTTTTTTTTATCATGGCTCACTCTTCGCTTTGAGTTCAGGATTTTGCCTATTCTGAGATTTTTCTCTATAGAATCTGTAATTCTAGACCAATCGCTTTGAAATTGAGAACATTTATAGTATATAGTATGCCTAACCGATCGATGCTATCAGCAATTTTTTATCCCCATTATTTGTATGAGTTTTTGACTCCCCGCTTCCGGCTCCGCTTCCGGACTATATTTTTAAATCTTTGATATCTTGGAAAATATCCTTCAGATCCAAATTTGTTTTCTAGATTCGTAATCTACATGAATTAAACTATATAATTTCATGCCAAACTCAGAATAATTGGGATCAAAAAAATTTTTTTTTTTTATCATGGCTCACTCTTCGCTTTGAGTTCAGGATTTTGCCTATTCTGAGATTTTTCTCTATAGAATCTGTAATTCTAGACCAATCGCTTTGAAATTGAGAACATTCATAGTATATAGTATGCCTAACCGATTGATGCTATCAGCAATTTTTTATTCCCCATTATTTGTATGGGTTTTTGACTCCCCGCTTCCGGCTCCGCTTCCGGACTATATTTTTAAATCTTCGATATCTTGGAAAATATCCTTCAGATCCAAATTTGTTTTCTAGATTCGTAATCTACATGAATTAAACTATATAATTTCATGCCAAACTCAAAATAATTGGGATCAAAAAAATTTATTTTTTTTTATCATGACTCACTCTTCGCTTTGAGTTCAGGATTTTGCCTATTCTGAGATTTTTCTCTATAGAATCTGTAATTCTAGACCAATCGCTCTGAAATTGAGAACATTTATAGTATATAGTATGCCTAACCGATCGATGCTATCAGCAATTTTTTATCCCCATTATTTGTATGAGTTTTTGACTCCCCGCTTCCGGCTCCGCTTCCGGACTATATTTTTAAATCTTTGATATCTTGGAAAATATCCTTCAGATCCAAATTTGTTTTCTAGATTCGTAATCTACATGAATTAAACTATATAATTTCATGCCAAACTCAAAATAATTGGGATCAAAAAAATTTATTTTTTTTTATCATGGCTCACTCTTCGCTTTGAGTTCAGGATTTCGCCTATTCTGAGATTTTTCTCTATAGAATCTGTAATTCTAGACCAATCGCTTTGAAATTGAGAACATTCATAGTATATAGTATGCCTAACCGATCGATGCTATCAGCAATTTTTTATCCCCATTATTTGTATGAGTTTTTGACTCCCCGCTTCCGGCTCCGCTTCCGGACTATATTTTTAAATCTTTGATATCTTGGAAAATATCCTTCAGATCCAAATTTGTTCTCTAGATTCGTAATCTACATGAATTAAACTATATAATTTCATGCCAAACTCAAAATAATTGGGATCAATAAAATTTATTTTTCTTTATCATGGCTCACTCTTCGCTTTGAGTTCAGGATTTTGCCTATTCTGAGATTTTTCTCTATAGAATCTGTAATTCTAGACCAATCGCTTTGAAATTGAGAACATTTATAGTATATAGTATGCCTAACCGATCGATGCTATCAGCAATTTTTTATCTCCATTATTTGTATGAGTTTTTGACTCCCCGCTTCCGGCTCCGCTTCCGGACTATATTTTTAAATCTTTGATATCTTGGAAAATATCCTTCAGATCCAAATTTGTTTTCTAGATTCGTAATCAACATGAATTAAACTATATAATTTCATGCCAAACTCAAAATAATTGGGATCAAAAAAATTTATTTTTTTTTATCATGGCTCACTCTTCGCTTTGAGTTCAGGATTTTGCCTATTCTGAGATTTTTCTCTATAGAATCTGTAATTCTAGACCAATCGCTTTGAAATTGAGAACATTTATAGTATATAGTATGCCTAACCGATCGATGCTATCAGCAATTTTTTATCCCCATTATTTGTATGAGTTTTTGACTCCCCGCTTCCGGCTCCGCTTCCGGACTATATTTTTAAATCTTTGATATCTTGGAAAATATCCTTCAGATCCAAATTTGTTTTCTAGATTCGTAATCTACATGAATTAAACTATATAATTTCATGCCAAACTCAAAATAATTGGGATCAAAAAAATTTATTTTTTTTTATCATGGCTCACTCTTCGCTTTGAGTTCAGGATTTTGCCTATTCTGAGATTTTTCTCTATAGAATCGTTAATTCCAGACCAATCGCTTTGAAATTGAGAACATTTATAGTATATAGTATGCCTAACCGATCGATGCTATCAGCAATTTTTTATCCCCATTATTTGTATGAGTTTTTGACTCCCCGCTTCCGGCTCCGCTTCCGGACTATATTTTTAAATCTTTGATATCTTGGAAAATATCCTTCAGATCCAAATTTGTTTTCTAGATTCGTAATCTACATGAATTAAACTATATAATTTCATGCCAAACTCAAAATACTTGGGATCAAAAAAATTTATTTTTTTTTATCATGGCTCACTCTTCGCTTTGAGTTCAGGATTTTGCCTATTCTGAGATTTTTCTCTATAGAATCTGTAATTCTAGACCAATCGCTTTGAAATTGAGAACATTCATAGTATATAGTATGCCTAACCGATCGATGCTATCAGCAATTTTTTATCCCCATTATTTGTATGAGTTTTTGACTCCCCGCTTCCGGCTCCGCTTCCGGACTATATTTTTAAATCTTTGATATCTTGGAAAATATCCTTCAGATCCAAATTTGTTTTCTAGATTCGTAATCTACATGAATTAAACTATATAATTTCATGCCAAACTCAAAATAATTGGGATCAAAAAAATTTATTTTTTTTTATCATGGCTCACTCTTCGCTTTGAGTTCAGGATTTTGCCTATTCTGAGATTTTTCTCTATAGAATCTGTAATTCTAGACCAATCGCTTTGAAATTGAGAACATTTATAGTATATAGTATGCCTAACCGATCGATGCTATCAGCAATTTTTTATCCCCATTATTTGTATGAGTTTTTGACTCCCCGCTTCCGGCTCCGCTTCCGGACTATATTTTTAAATCTTTGATATCTTGGAAAATATCCTTCAGATCCAAATTTGTTTTCTAGATTCGTAATCAACATGAATTAAACTATATAATTTCATGCCAAACTCAAAATAATTGGGATCAAAAAAATTTTTTTTTTTTTATCATGGCTCACTCTTCGCTTTGAGTTCAGGATTTTGCCTATTCTGAGATTTTTCTCTATAGAATCTGTAATTCTAGACCAATCGCTTTGAAATTGAGAACATTTATAGTATATAGTATGCCTAACCGATCGATGCTATCAGCAATTTTTTATCCCCATTATTTGTATGAGTTTTTGACTCCCCGCTTCCGGCTCCGCTTCCGGACTATATTTTTAAATCTTTGATATCTTGGAAAATATCCTTCAGATCCAAATTTGTTTTCTAGATTCGTAATCTACATGAATTAAACTATATAATTTCATGCCAAACTCAAAATAATTGGGATCAAAAAAATTTAATTTTTTTTATCATGGCTCACTCTTCGCTTTGAGTTCAGGATTTTGCCTATTCTGAGATTTTTCTCTATAGAATCTGTAATTCCAGACCAATCGCTTTGAAATTGAGAACATTTATAGTATATAGTATGCCTAACCGATCGATGCTATCAGCAATTTTTTATCCCCATTATTTGTATGAGTTTTTGACTCCCCGCTTCCGGCTCCGCTTCCGGACTATATTTTTAAATCTTTGATATCTTGGAAAATATCCTTCAGATCCAAATTTGTTTTCTAGATTCGTAATCTACATGAATTAAACTATATAATTTCATGCCAAACTCAAAATAATTGGGATCAAAAAAATTTTTTTTTTTTTATCATGGCTCACTCTTCGCTTTGAGTTCAGGATTTTGCCTATTCTGAGATTTTTCTCTATAGAATCTGTAATTCTAGACCAATCGCTTTGAAATTGAGAACATTCATAGTATATAGTATGCCTAACCGATCGATGCTATCAGCAATTTTTTATCCCCATTATTTGTATGAGTTTTTGACTCCCCGCTTCCGGCTCCGCTTCCGGACTATATTTTTAAATCTTTGATATCTTGGAAAATATCCTTCAGATCCAAATTTGTTTTCTAGATTCGTAATCTACATGAATTAAACTATATAATTTCATGCCAAACTCAAAATAATTGGGATCAAAAAAATTTATTTTTTTTTATCATGGCTCACTCTTCGCTTTGAGTTCAGGATTTTGCCTATTCTGAGATTTTTCTCTATAGAATCTGTAATTCTAGACCAATCGCTTTGAAATTGAGAACATTTATAGTATATAGTATGCCTAACCGATCGATGCTATCAGCAATTTTTTATCCCCATTATTTGTATGAGTTTTTGACTCCCCGCGTCCGGCTCCGCCTCCTGGACTATATTTTTAAATATTTGATATTTTGGAAAATATCTTTCAGATCCAAATTTGTTCTCTAGATTCGTAATCTACATGAATTAAACTATATAATTTCATGCCAAACTCAAAATAATTGGGATCAAAAAAATTTATTTTTTTTTATCATGGCTCACTCTTCGCTTTGAGTTCAGGATTTTGCCTATTCTGAGATTTTTCTCTATAGAATCTGTAATTCTAGACCAATCGCTTTGAAATTGAGAACATTTATAGTATATAGTATGCCTAACCGATCGATGCTATCAGCAATTTTTTATTCCCATTATTTGTATGAGTTTTTGACTCCCCGCTTCCGGCTCCGCTTCCGGACTATATTTTTAAGTCTTTGATATCTTGGAAAATATCTTTCAGATCCAAATTTGTTTTCTAGATTCGTAATCAACATGAATTAAACTATATAATTTCATGCCAAACTCAAAATAATTGGGATCAAAAAAATTTATTTTTTTTTATCATGGCTCACTCTTCGCTTTGAGTTCAGGATTTTGCCTATTCTGAGATTTTTCTCTATAGAATCTGTAATTCTAGACCAATCGCTTTGAAATTGAGAACATTTATAGTATATAGTATGCCTAACCGATCGATGCTATCAGCAATTTTTTATCCCCATTATTTGTATGAGTTTTTGACTCCCCGCTTCCGGCACCGCTTCCGGACTGGATTTTTAAATTCTCGATATTTTGGAAAATATCCTCCAGATCCAATTTTGTCTCCTAGATTCGTAATCTACATGAATGAAACTATATGATTTCATGCCAAACTCAAAATAATTGGGATCAAAAAAATTTATTATTTTTTATCATGGCTCACTCTTCGCTTTGAGTTCAGGATTTTGCCTATTCTGAGATTTTTCTCTATAGAATCTGTAATTCTAGACCAATCGCTTTGAAATTGAGAACATTTATAGTATATAGTATGCCTAACCGATCGATGCTATCAGCAATTTTTTATCCCCATTATTTGTATGAGTTTTTGACTCCCCGCTTCCGGCTCCGCTTCCGGACTATATTTTTAAATCTTTGATATCTTGGAAAATATCCTTCAGATCCAAATTTGTTTTCTAGATTCGTAATCTACATGAATTAAACTATATAATTTCATATGCCAAACTTAAAATAATTGGGATCAAAAAAATTTAATTTTTTTTATCATGGCTCACTCTTCGCTTTGAGTTCAGGATTTTGCCTATTCTGAGATTTTTCTCTATAGAATCTGTAATTCTAGTCCAATCGCTTAGAAATTGAGAACATTTATAGTATATAGTATGCCTAACCGATCGATGCTATCAGCAATTTTTTATCCTTATTATTTGTATGAGTTTTTGACTCCCCGCTTCCGGCTCCGCTTCCGGACTATATTTTTAAATCTTTGATATCTTGGAAAATATCCTTCAGATCCAAATTTGTTTTCTAGATTCGTAATCTACATGAATTAAACTATATAATTTCATATGCCAAACTTAAAATAATTGGGATCAAAAAAATTTAATTTTTTTTATCATGGCTCACTCTTCGCTTTGAGTTCAGGATTTTGCCTATTCTGAGATTTTTCTCTATAGAATCTGTAATTCTAGTCCAATCGCTTAGAAATTGAGAACATTTATAGTATATAGTATGCCTAACCGATCGATGCTATCAGCAATTTTTTATCCCCATTATTTGTATGAGTTTTTGACTCCCCGCTTCCGGCTCCGCTTCCGGACTATATTTTTAAATCTTTGATATCTTGGAAAATATCCTTCAGATCCAAATTTGTTTTCTAGATTCGTAATCTACATGAATTAAACTATATAATTTCATGCCAAACTCAAAATAATTGGGATCAAAAAAATTTAATTTTTTTTATCATGGCTCACTCTTCGCTTTGAGTTCAGGATTTTGCCTATTCTGAGATTTTTCTCTATAGAATCTGTAATTCTAGTCCAATCGCTTAGAAATTGAGAACATTTATAGTATATAGTATGCCTAACCGATCGATGCTATCAGCAATTTTTTATCCCCATTATTTGTATGAGTTTTTGACTCCCCGCTTCCGGCTCCGCTTCCGGACTATATTTTTAAATATTTGATATCTTGGAAAATATCCTTCAGATCCAAATTTTTTTTCTGGATTCGTAATCTACATGAATTAAACTATATAATTTCATGCCAAACTCAAAATAATTGGGATCAAAAAAATTTAATTTTTTTTATCATGGCTCACTCTTCGCTTTGAGTTCAGGATTTTGCCTATTCTGAGATTTTTCTCTATAGAATCTGTAATTCTAGTCCAATCGCTTAGAAATTGAGAACATTTATAGTATATAGTATGCCTAACCGATCGATGCTATCAGCAATTTTTTATCCCCATTATTTGTATGAGTTTTTGACTCCCCGCTTCCGGCTCCGCTTCCGGACTATATTTTTAAATCTTTGATATCTTGGAAAATATCCTTTAGATCCAAAATTGTTTTCTAGATTCGTAATCTACATGAATTAAACTATATAATTTCATGCCAAACTCAAAATAATTGGGATCAAAAAAATTTATTTTTTTCTATCATGGCTCACTCTTCGCTTTGAGTTCAGGATTTTGCCTATTCTGAGATTTTTCTCTATAGAATCTGTAATTCTAGACCAATCGCTTTGAAATTGAGAACATTCATAGTATATAGTATGCCTAACCGATCGATGCTATCAGCAATTTTTTATCCCCATTATTTGTATGAGTTTTTGACTCCCCGCTTCCGGCTCCGCTTCCGGACTATATTTTTAAATCTTTGATATCTTGGAAAATATCCTTCAGATCCAAATTTGTTTTCTAGATTCGTAATCTACATGAATTAAACTATATAATTTCATGCCAAACTCAAAATAATTGGGATCAAAAAAATTTATTTTTTTCTATCATGGCTCACTCTTCGCTTTGAGTTCAGGATTTTGCCTATTCTGAGATTTTTCTCTATAGAATCTGTAATTCTAGACCAATCGCTTTGAAATTGAGAACATTTATAGTATATAGTATGCCTAACCGATCGATGCTATCAGCAATTTTTTATCCCCATTATTTGTATGAGTTTTTGACTCCCCGCTTCCGGCTCCGCTTCCGGACTATATTTTTAAATCTTTGATATCTTGGAAAATATCCTTCAGATCCAAATTTGTTTTCTAGATTCGTAATCTACATGAATTGAACTATATAATTTCATGCCAAACTCAAAATAATTGGGATCAAAAAAATTTAATTTTTTTTATCATGGCTCACTCTTCGCTTTGACTTCAGGATTTTGCCTATTCTGAGATTTTTCTCTATAGAATCTGTAATTCTAGACCAATCGCTTTGAAATTGAGAACATTTATAGTATATAGTATGCCTAACCGATCGATGCTATCAGCAATTTTTTATCCCCATTATTTGTATGAGTTTTTGACTCCCCGCTTCCGGCTCCGCTTCCGGACTATATTTTTAAATCTTTGATATCTTGGAAAATATCCTTCAGATCCAAATTTGTTTTCTAGATTCGTAATCAACATGAATTAAACTATATAATTTCATGCCAAACTCAAAATAATTGGGATCAAAAAAATTTAATTTTTTTTATCATGGCTCACTCTTCGCTTTGAGTTCAGGATTTTGCCTATTCTGAGATTTTTCTCTATAGAATCTGTAATTCTGGACCAATCGCTTTGAAATTGAGAACATCTATAGTATATAGTATGCCTAACCGATCGATGCTATCAGCAATTTTTTATCCCCATTATTTGTATGAGTTTTTGACTCCCCGCTTCCGGCTCCGCTTCCGGACTATATTTTTAAATCTTTGATATCTTGGAAAATATCCTTCAGATCCAAATTTGTTTTCTAGATTCGTAATCTACATGAATTAAACTATATAATTTCATGCCAAACTCAAAATAATTGGGATCAAAAAAATTTATTTTTTTTTATCATGGCTCACTCTTCGCTTTGAGTTCAGGATTTTGCCTATTCTGAGATTTTTCTCTATAGAATCTGTAATTCTAGACCAATCGCTTTGAAATTGAGAACATCTATAGAATATAGTATGCCTAACCGATCGATGCTATCAGCAATTTTTTATCCCCATTATTTGTATGAGTTTTTGACTCCCCGCTTCCGGCTCCGCTTCCGGACTATATTTTTAAATCTTTGATATCTTGGAAAATATCCTTCAGATCCAAATTTGTTTTCTAGATTCGTAATCTACATGAATTGAACTATATAATTTCATGCCAAACTCAAAATAATTGGGATCAGAAAAATTTAATTTTTTTTATCATGGCTCACTCTTCGCTTTGAGTTCAGGATTTTGCCTATTCTGAGATTTTTCTCTATAGAATCTGTAATTCTGAACCAATCGCTTTGAAATTGAGAACGTTTATAGTATATAGTATGCCTAACCGACCGATGCTATCAGCAATTTTTTATCCCCATTATTTGTATGAGTTTTTGACTCCCCGCTTCCGGCTCCGCTTCCGGACTATATTATTAAATCTTTGATATCTTGGAAAATATCCTTCAGATCCAAATTTGTTTTCTAGATTCGTAGTCTACATGAATTAAACTATATAATTTCATGCCAAACTTAAAATAATTGGGATCAAAAAAATTTAATTTTTTTTATCATGGCTCACTCTTCGCTTTGAGTTCAGGATTTTGCCTATTCTGAGATTTTTCTCTATAGAATCTGTAATTCTAGACCAATCGCTTAGAAATTGAGAACATTTATAGTATATAGTATGCCTAACCGATCGATGCTATCAGCAATTTTTTATCCCCATTATTTGTATGAGTTTTTGACTCCCCGCTTCCGGCTCCGCTTCCGGACTATATTTTTAAATCTTTGATATCTTGGAAAATATCCTTCAGATCCAAATTTGTTTTCTAGATTCGTGATCTACATGAATTAAACTATATAATTTCATGCCAAACTCAAAATAATTGGGATCAAAAAAATTTATTTTTTTTTATCATGGCTCACTCTTCGCTTTGAGTTCAGGATTTTGCCTATTCTGAGATTTTTCTCTATAGAATCTGTAATTCTAGACCAATCGCTTTGAAATTGAGAACATTTATAGTATATAGTATGCCTAACCGATCGATGCTATCAGCAATTTTTTATCCCCATTATTTGTATGAGTTTTTGACTCCCCGCTTCCAGCTCCGCTTCCGGACTATATTTTTAAATCTTTGATATCTTGGAAAATATCCTTCAGATCCAAATTTGTTTTCTAGATTCGTAATCTACATGAATTAAACTATATAATTTCATATGCCAAACTTAAAATAATTGGGATCAAAAAAATTTAATTTTTTTTATCATGGCTCACTCTTCGCTTTGAGTTCAGGATTTTGCCTATTCTGAGATTTTTCTCTATAGAATCTGTAATTCTAGTCCAATCGCTTAGAAATTGAGAACATTTATAGTATATAGTATGCCTAACCGATCGATGCTATCAGCAATTTTTTATCCCCATTATTTGTATGAGTTTTTGACTCCCCGCTTCCGGCTCCGCTTCCGGACTATATTTTTAAATCTTTGATATCTTGGAAAATATCCTTCAGATCCAAATTTGTTTTCTAGATTCGTGATCTACATGAATTAAACTATATAATTTCATGCCAAACTCAAAATAATTGGGATCAAAAAAATTTAATTTTTTTTATCATGGCTCACTCTTCGCTTTGAGTTCAGGATTTTGCCTATTCTGAGATTTTTCTCTATAGAATCTGTAATTCTAGTCCAATCGCTTAGAAATTGAGAACATTTATAGTATATAGTATGCCTAACCGATCGATGCTATCAGCAATTTTTTATCCCCATTATTTGTATGAGTTTTTGACTCCCCGCTTCCGGCTCCGCTTCCGGACTATATTTTTAAATCTTTGATATCTTGGAAAATATCCTTCAGATCCAAATTTGTTTTCTAGATTCGTGATCTACATGAATTAAACTATATAATTTCATGCCAAACTCAAAATAATTGGGATCAAAAAAATTTAATTTTTTTTATCATGGCTCACTCTTCGCTTTGAGTTCAGGATTTTGCCTATTCTGAGATTTTTCTCTATAGAATCTGTAATTCTAGTCCAATCGCTTAGAAATTGAGAACATTTATAGTATATAGTATGCCTAACCGATCGATGCTATCAGCAATTTTTTATCCCCATTATTTGTATGAGTTTTTGACTCCCCGCTTCCGGCTCCGCTTCCGGACTATATTTTTAAATCTTTGATATCTTGGAAAATATCCTTCAGATCCAAATTTTTTTTCTGGATTCGTAATCTACATGAATTAAACTATATAATTTCATGCCAAACTCAAAATAATTGGGATCAAAAAAATTTAATTTTTTTTATCATGGCTCACTCTTCGCTTTGAGTTCAGGATTTTGCCTATTCTGAGATTTTTCTCTATAGAATCTGTAATTCGAGACCAAACGCTTTGAAATTGAGAACATTTATAGTATATAGTATGCCTAACCGATCGATGCTATCAGCAATTTTTTATCTCCATTATTTGTATGAGTTTTTGACTCCCCGCTTCCGGCTCCGCTTCCAGACTATATTTTTAAATCTTTGATATCTTGGAAAATATCCTTCAGATCCAAATTTGTTTTCTAGATTCATAATCTACATGAATTAAACTATATAATTTCATGCCAAACTCAAAATAATTGGGATCAAAAAAATTTATTTTTTCTTATCATGGCTCACTCTTCGCTTTGAGTTCAGGATTTTGCCTATTCTGAGATTTTTCTCTATAGAATCTGTAATTCTAGACAAATCGCTTTGAAATTGAGAACATTTATAGTATATAGTATGCCTAACCGATCGATGCTATCAGCAATTCTTTATCTCCATTATTTGTATGAGTTTTTGACTTCCTGCTTCCGGCTCCGCTTCCGGACTATATTTTTAAATCTTTGATATCTTGGAAAATATCCTTCAGATCCAAATTTGTTTTCTAGATTCATAATCTACATGAATTAAACTATATAATTTCATGCCAAACTCAAAATAATTGGGATCAAAAAAATTTAATTTTTTTTATCATGGCTCACTCTTCGCTTTGAGTTCAGGATTTTGCCTATTCTGAGATTTTTCTCTATAGAATCTGTAATTCTAGTCCAATCGCTTAGAAATTGAGAACATTTATAGTATATAGTATGCCTAACCGATCGATGCTATCAGCAATTTTTTATCCCCATTATTTGTATGAGTTTTTGACTCCCCGCTTCCGGCTCCGCTTCCGGACTATATTTTTAAATCTTTGATATCTTGGAAAATATCCTTCAGATCCAAATTTGTTTTCTAGATTCGTGATCTACATGAATTAAACTATATAATTTCATGCCAAACTCAAAATAATTGGGATCAAAAAAATTTAATTTTTTTTATCATGGCTCACTCTTCGCTTTGAGTTCAGGATTTTGCCTATTCTGAGATTTTTCTCTATAGAATCTGTAATTCTAGTCCAATCGCTTAGAAATTGAGAACATTTATAGTATATAGTATGCCTAACCGATCGATGCTATCAGCAATTTTTTATCCCCATTATTTGTATGAGTTTTTGACTCCCCGCTTCCGGCTCCGCTTCCGGACTATATTTTTAAATATTTGATATCTTGGAAAATATCCTTCAGATCCAAATTTTTTTTCTGGATTCGTAATCTACATGAATTAAACTATATAATTTCATGCCAAACTCAAAATAATTGGGATCAAAAAAATTTAATTTTTTTTATCATGGCTCACTCTTCGCTTTGAGTTCAGGATTTTGCCTATTCTGAGATTTTTCTCTATAGAATCTGTAATTCGAGACCAAACGCTTTGAAATTGAGAACATTTATAGTATATAGTATGCCTAACCGATCGATGCTATCAGCAATTTTTTATCTCCATTATTTGTATGAGTTTTTGACTCCCCGCTTCCGGCTCCGCTTCCAGACTATATTTTTAAATCTTTGATATCTTGGAAAATATCCTTCAGATCCAAATTTGTTTTCTAGATTCATAATCTACATGAATTAAACTATATAATTTCATGCCAAACTCAAAATAATTGGGATCAAAAAAATTTATTTTTTCTTATCATGGCTCACTCTTCGCTTTGAGTTCAGGATTTTGCCTATTCTGAGATTTTTCTCTATAGAATCTGTAATTCTAGACAAATCGCTTTGAAATTGAGAACATTTATAGTATATAGTATGCCTAACCGATCGATGCTATCAGCAATTCTTTATCTCCATTATTTGTATGAGTTTTTGACTTCCTGCTTCCGGCTCCGCTTCCGGACTATATTTTTAAATCTTTGATATCTTGGAAAATATCCTTCAGATCCAAATTTGTTTTCTAGATTCATAATCTACATGAATTAAACTATATAATTTCATGCCAAACTCAAAATAATTGGGATCAAAAAAATTTATTTTTTCTTATCATGGCTCACTCTTCGCTTTGAGTTCAGGATTTTGCCTATTCTGAGATTTTTCTCTATAGAATCTGTAATTCTAGACAAATCGCTTTGAAATTGAGAACATTTATAGTATATAGTATGCCTAACCGATCGATGCTATCAGTAATTTTTTATCTCCATTATTTGTATGAGTTTTTGACTTCCTGCTTCCGGCTCCGCTTCCGGACTATATTTTTAAATCTTTGATATCTTGGAAAATATCCTTCAGATCCAAATTTGTTTCCTAGATTCGTAATCTACATGAATTAAACTATATAATTCCAGGCCAAACTCAGAATAATTGGGATCAAAAAAATTTAATTTTTTTTATCATGGCTCACTCTTCGCTTTGAGTTCAGGATTTTGCCTATTCTGAGATTTTTCTCTATAGAATCTGTAATTCTAGACCAATCGCTTTGAAATTGAGAACTTTTATAGAATATAGTATGCCTAACCGATCGATGCTATCAGCAATTTTTGTTCTCCATTATTTGTATGAGTTTTTGACTCCCCGCTTCCGGCTCCGCTTCCGGACTATATTTTTAAATCTTTGATATCTTAGAAAATATCCTTCAGATCCAAATTTGTTTTCTAGATTCGTAATCTACATGAATTAAACTATATAATTTCATGCCAAACTCAAAATAATTGGGATCAAAAAAATTTATTTTTTTTTATCATGGCTTACTCTTCGCTTTGAGTTCAGGATTTTGCCTATTCTGAGATTTTTCTCTATAGAATCTGTAATTCTAGACCAATCGCTTTGAAATTGAGAACTTTTATAGAATATAGTATGCCTAACCGATCGATGCTATCAGCAATTTTTGTTCTCCATTATTTGTATGAGTTTTTGACTCCCCGCTTCCGGCTCCGCTTCCGGACTATATTTTTAAATCTTTGATATCTTGGAAAATATCCTTCAGATCCAAATTTGTTTTCTAGATTCGTAATCTACATGAATTAAACTATATAATTTCATGCCAAACTTAAAATAATTGGGATCAAAAAAATTTAATTTTTTTCATCATGGCTCATTCTTCGCTTTGAGTTCAGGATTTTGCCTATTCTGAGATTTTTCTCTATAGAATCTGTAATTCTAGACCAATCGCTTTGAAATTGAGAACATTTATAGTATATAGTATGCCTAACCGATCGATGCTATCAGCAATTTTTTATCTCCATTATTTGTATGAGTTTTTGACTCCCCGCTTCCGGCTTCGCTTCCGGACTATATTTTTAAATCTTTGATATCTTGGAAAATATCCTTCAGATCCAAATTTGTTTTCTAGATTCGTAATCTACATGAATTAAACTATATAATTTCATGCCAAACTCAAAATAATTGGGATCAAAAAAATTTAATTTTTTTTATCATGGCTCACTTTTCGTTTTGAATTCAGGATTTTGCCTATTCTGAGATTCTTCTCTATAGAATCTGTAATTGTGGTCCAATCGCTTTGAAATTTGGAACATTTATAGTATATAGTATGCCTAATCGATCGATGCTATCAACAACTAGGTATCTTTATCATTCATATGAGTTTTTGACTCCCCGCTTCCGGCTCCGCTTCCGGGCTAGATTTTTAAATTTCCGATATCTTGAAAAATAGCCTCCAGATCTAATTTTGTTCTCGAAATTCGTAATCTACATGAATTAAACTATATAATTTCATGCCAAAGTCAAAAATTGCAAAAAGTACCTTTTTTTCCAATAGTCTTGTTGATAAATTATATTTTAATTTCACAAAAGCTTTTGTGCAAAATTGAAGCTCCCTTGGTTCCACCAATTCGTCTACTACAACAGTATCAACTGTAAAAATTAGTTGTAAGAATAGGAATACAATTTTAAATAATTGGTTGTGCTTCGCCCCTGTACTTTTTCGGCAGTATTTTGTCGTATTTTTTGAAGAATTAAATTGAAGTATTAAGAAGAAATAGTACAAAAAATTGTCAGGAACTGTAGGATCTCAAGTTATCCAACAATTCAAAGACTTAATGGCCAAATCAACAGGTGAATTGAAATTCTGAAATATTTTTATATTTATTTTAAAAATTTTGTGTTAATTTACAGAAATTAGGATCAGTTTCAAGATATATTTCTACTTTCGTTAGGACCTTGCATACAATAATAATCATTCTACAAACCAAAGATGGAAGAAATAACTCGGACGACAACCAATAGAGCCTTTTTGAATCTGTTTCAAAACTGACCCATCCATAAGTCTCAAATTTTGGATATGACGCCTGCTTCCAATTCTAGTAAGCTAACTCTGCTCTAATTCATGAATTATTGAATAATACAAACTTTGATACATGAAAGCTCATTAGATTTTAAAATAAATTAGCTTCACTATCATCAACAAATAATAACTGAGCCCTGCCACCACTACAAGGTCGCTCCACTTCGGCAGGGGCTCTATCTCAATTTTTAATTGAGATAAAGCCACCTTGCACCCTTAATCGGGCACAAAGTGCTTCCCTATTACAATCTAATCAAATAACTTGAGTTAATAGGAGTATAAAAGGAAAAAGGATAATTGTGGATACCAAAAGTTATAAATATTATACAATGTAGCTTCTCTCAACTTTGTACACCTTCCGGATGATTCATAATGAAAAGATTTACTATGTTACTATAATATTTGAGGAAAATCATGTCCAAATATATCTAACATAAGCTATGCATAGTTTTTCGAGTCAAATTTTAATAATTAATTGTATTTTTTGACTAAAAGTTCCACTAATACTTTTTTTCATCTGTCAAAGTTTGTAACAGCGCTTATAATAATAATTCTGCATTCGTATTGCATAAAAAAATTCTAGGGGCGTATGTAAAGTACATATTTTACGCATCACAAATGATGTGCAGAGTGAATCTTTTTTGCGTCCTAATTTTATCACCATTTAAATGCGTAGCAATTAAATTTCTGTGAATTTATGTTTGTAGCTTCTTTCCCTGATCCATTAATTAAGAAATTTATTGAATCTAAATGTCAGATTGTACTCTGGACTTCTTTGCTTTTTGTTCAATAATTATTAAAATATTAAAATATTAAACAACTACTATGACATTCAACTCATAATTTTAGTGACTCGGCATGTCATAATTCTTGTTGCATAAATTGCTATTTTCTACAGTATTCAACTTCCATATTTTGACAATTATCAATAAATATACAGCAAGAAAGCCAGAAAGACAAAATGACTTTTAGATTTAATAAATATCCCAACAAATGAATCAATCCATTCACTGGAATTTGACTCTCATTAGTTTAAATAATGATAAAGTTGGGACGCAAAAAAATCTTATTGATGGATAAAATAAGTAAAAAAATTTTATATTATAGCACCAGTTGATTCAGCAATACAATTTTCATTCGAATTTTACCTAAATGATATATCGTTGAATTCAGAAAAAAATAAGTGTTTGAAAAAAGTGGATTTCAATTCGAAATATTTTGAGAGTCACTGATTTTAAAAAGCTTGTGTCGGTAGTTTCCGGTTGAAAAAATGACGCGTCAAGATTCTTTTTGCTCATTGGTAATAATAATTTAATTAGCTTATGATTGGCTTTCAGTTGTGAGGTGATGCTTCCGGCGAGAGTTCGACGCTTCTACCGCCATTGAATCGTTCATATACAAGCAAGTAGTCGGACATATTGGACGTTTAAACAGTAGAGTGCTGCTTAATTAATACTTAATTGGTTGGCGTACCTTGAAGAAATGAATAATTTTTGGAGATATAGCTCAAATGGAATCAACAAATTCGTTCAAAGTAAGTGTATATTTTAACCAGAAATTTATTTGATTCAATAAATAATAAAATAGAAAATTTTTGGAATGTGAATGGATTTTGAAACTATATTATTTATAGCAAAATTTGATCCAAATTTAAAACCAGAAATTCACATTTTGAATCGAAATATATTATTTAAAGAATTATTTGGGCTATTTTTTACATTAAAATCGAATCTTTTGGGTTTTTGAATATATAGCGTGATGTGTTACGTAATTATTTCTCGTACTTTCTTGCCCGTTGCGTCAGCTAAATAAAATTTCAATAGATTTTGTATGTTATAGTACAAGTTTTTAGAGAAGTTTTGAATGTTTTATTTTATTTTAAATATTTTAAATTTTGTTTTAGGAAATCTGATGGGCAGACGAAATAATCCAAAGGAGTTGCAAGCCAATTAGAAGACAACCTGAATTCAAATTCGTGACCGCAGTCTGGATAAATAATTCAGAGGAGTCCAATTAGATGGCGAACCGAGTTTAAATTCGTGCAGGATGGATGGGTGCAGTCTGGATTTTTTTTTCTGTTTCAGGTTTCCAATGGATCATCAAATCCTTTCTCTTATTCCTAAACCTAATTAGATGTGTGTTTTAATGATTCTTTATGTGAATTGTGTTTGTTATTGGGATGAATGCACATACACACAAACAAATTATGGAAGAGGAATACTGAAAGGGAGTAGCAGTCCATTCCAGAGGGGGTAGCAGTCCAGGGGGTTGAAACAGTGTATTCAATCCGAATGCACTTACCTTGTTTGCTCGTTGCGGATAGGCGTGCCCTTGAGCCTGTGTCGAATCTTTCATGACATAATAGCGGTTGCATGGAGTGGGTTCGCTACCCACTTTGAGGTGATCACTGGCGTATGATTGGTAGAGTCACAGGAATGCGTGTCGAGGGCCCCGACACAAGTTCTGAGACTTGCATGATACAGGCATGAGGGCATGGTACTTTTCTAGTAGCTACTATAATTAGTAGTTCTGTCCCGTTAATACGGTAGCAATGAGCAAACGAGGGTCGTTGGGGCGATCTTTTGATCGGAGACGATTGTGCAATGGGGAACGCTTTATCGGTGATTTTTACGGAACTAGTTGAACTAGTGTATTTTTACGAAACCGTTATTGCAGTATCGCAGTGTGGGGCGGATCAGATTGGGTAGTGAGAGCCGCTATTTGGTTCATTCCAAATGATTGCGGGTTTGGTTCATTCCAAACTAGGCTTTTATTGTTTGGTCGTTCTAAACCACACTGTGAGAGTACTCATTGTACAGTTTATCTGGCAATTGTTGAGCCCTAACGTGAAGCTGATGAGCCAAGCTGTCCCGCCAAGCAGCCAAGCCCAGCAGTTCCAGGTCCACAAGTCAAGGGGCATAGTAGGCGGTCAGATAGAGACGCCCTTCGGTTTTACTGGCAAGTTATTCAAAATATTTTCATTTTAAAATATTAAAAATTAAACATAATAAAAATAATTTACTTCAAAAGCTAATGCATGACTTTTTTTAACAATTGTGCGACTTTATTAATTAATTTTGAATGTTTTCATTTTATTTTACAGGAGGACGTTATTTTCTGGCCGATATTCAAGCCTGCAGGAGAAGGGAGACCCAAGCCCGGAGGGAAGCGAAGCCAAGACAGACAGAGGCACCCCCAGTTCTTCAACAGTAAGTCAAACTTATTTATTTCACTAGTTATTCCCTTTAATTACAAAAAAATTATAATGTTTCAAATAAATCAATTGAAATAACTGCCCCAAAATATTTTTTAATGTTCCATAAACTTAAATTTTGAATTAAGTTTCAATAAATAAATTAAATACAGTAACAAATTGTTAATTTAAACTTGATTTTATTTCAAAATTGTCACAAAATTTTAAAAAACCTTAGAATAATTAATGAATAGATTTCGACTGATATTTTCATGGAATTTAATTGATTTTATAATTAGATTAAATTGAAAATACTTTTTTTCGTTGAAAATCACTAGCTTAATTGAAGTAATGAAAATGCTCCAATTATTCAAATGAAAATTCATTTTATTGTCTTAAAATTTTCTAATATACAATTATTAAAACAATTTCCTATGTAGATATTATTGATTTTCATGAAAATATTGTTGAGAAATGATTATTGAATATTGTGTTATATTGATATTGAGATTAATTTTGGTTTATTGTTTCTTTTCAGGAGCTGAGAGTGCCGGCGTCGCGACGGTGTGTGTATGTGCGTGAAAGGTGGCCACCTGAATGTTTGAGTGTGTGCTTTAATTATTTTTGTTTTTCAGTGTATGATAGAATTTTAGTTCCTTTCCACCCTTTTCCGCCTGCGCAGGCCCCTCCCTATCAAGTGGTGACACCTTGTCGAGGTGATAGGGCTTAATCAACTCCCCTAATTCAAAGTTGAGAACCAAGAGCTCCACAATCATTTATTTATGTGTAATATTTCTTTCAGGCGTTTAATATTTGATTGTTTTAATGTTTTTATAGCTAAATAATATTTTGGAGATTTATTAGTAAACCTACCTTCCAAGGGGAAGGGGGGTTAATTAATAAACCTTCCGGAGACGGGGAACCTATGTCCAAATTTTTTTTGGACTATGTAAATACCTGATTGAATTATTGCTGATTGTCATTTAATAAAGTACATTTTATTCACCTTGAATAAATAAAATCGGACATGAGTAATATTAATTTCAAAAGTAAAACCAGAAATTATCAAACTATTTTTTCTGCACAAAGAGTTTCCAAATTAAATTGATGTATTTTTTGAAAATATTGAATGTTAAATTGATTTATTGAAAAAACTCCTTTTCGCTTAAAAAAGTCACCTTTTCAAAATATATAATATTCTACATAATTGGATATGATGAAATAAGAGATTTTGTCTCAATATCTTGGACAAATAAACTCTCTTGACTGATAATCCAAAACTTAAATCCATTTTCCCAGTAGCAAATTATTTACAATTATAACCTCCAAAGAAAACAATATAATTTAGTTTCATTGAAATAAATGCAGTCAATCAACCCCTAGTAGGAAGCTTCTACTGTTTTACTCATTTAAAAACCAGGTCCAACACTTTTCATTCGATTGGGAGTCAAATATTGCAAGGTACATATATTTGCTTAACAGATAAGTAACCGTACTTTATTCGGAATGTAATTCAAGATTTAATTATTAATTTTAGAGGAAGAAGTATTTGAAACATTTTGTGTAAAATAATTTTTTTTTCTAATGGTCCAAAAATTATTTTTAAAAAATATGAATATTATTTGTAAGAGAGAAAGATGTACTAATGTTGTTTGTCTCTTTTCAGCACTCTTGTTCACCACCCTCAGTGTAATTCGGAGGGTTGTTGCTGCTCCTTGAATCAATAGGATGCAACCTATGGCGAAGCAGTTCGGTTTAACCCCGCCTAGAGACCATTTTATTAGGAACAATGATCCTTTTTTCTAATGAAAAATGTCTGTATTCTCACAACTTTTGGTAAGAAGCATTCCACCTAAAAAAATGAGGATTGTAACACATCACGCAAAATCTGTACAAACAAACAAAATTCTTCAAATATTTTAATTAGAATTTGTTTTTTAAGCTATGGCTGATCATTTTGGATTTATGCAAAAAAAATGAAAAAAAGTTTCAAGTAAAGTGCATTTCCGGTACAGCCGATTGGAACCATAATGCGAGGTACACAACTAGATCCCATATCAGTCTCAAATAAAAAATTTCAACATCATACGTTTAATCAGTTTTGAGATTTGCGAGTTACAATCGAACACACGTACCGACATTGAGCCAAAAATAGTCAAAATGGATTCAGGGATGCTCAAAACGGATATTTCCATCAAAATCTCGATAAGTGAATTTTGTCGGTTTGTACTTTTCTGGCAGTTACGCACCAAAATAACCAAATGAGTTTCATGTAATATTTTATGCTCCTAACAATTAAACAAGCCTTAAACTTAATTTCAATGGATAAAAACGCAAATTAATATTTTATAGATATTCATTTTAACAGCTCCAAAAATGTTTGAGGTTCACTGGTATTAAACAATTTCATGATATTAACGCATGCGCTTTTCGTACTATGAAGCCAGAGCTTCAACTACACTTCCTTGTAATACGCGTAGTTATCAAGATGGCTGATATTCTAGAGGTTTAGGAATGTTTCTAAACGAAGAAAGGTGATAAAAATTGCGGAATAAGGAGCAGGATGTACTAAACACCGAAGGATCTAGGATTCAATGATCTAGTGGCATCTCGAGGACTATAAAGTAAATTATTTTCCCAAAATTATTATCCTAAATTTATGAAATTTGAAAATTAGTTTATTGAACAATTATTATAGTAAATATTCCTGAATTTAACTGAATTCTAAGTATAGTAGTTTCATAAAAGAGTTGATTTTCAAACAATATTAGAAATATAAGCAAATATTTGAATAAATGATGTACTAAGATGGGCAATTATTTTTTGGTTACGCAATTGGTTTTGTTCGGTTGTTTCTTGTTATCACAGCAGTTGTTTTGTTTTTTGCCTAAAAATCAATAAATCAGTATTTGAACCACAATAATAAATATTATTGCACTATATTTGAATATTTTATTGTTAAATGCTGAATGCAAATAATATAGGATTTATTTTGTTTGATATGGTAAGCCGTTGTAATTTGTAGTTAAATAAATAACCGATGTGAACTTGTTTTGTGCAGATGAAATCGATATTCATTTCTTTTTTCAAGTTTTATTTTTGTAATTTTTATTTTCAAATTTATTATTCCCTCTATTTCTAATTTTTGAGGCTGTTTTAACTAATTAATAATTTTTAAATTTTCATTCAGATTTCCAATCAAAAATTGGAGCTTGGTGAGGCGATAATTTATTCCACATGAAGATTACAGTCAAAATTTATCAGTCAAAGGATAGAAGCAGCAATTTTGTTCTATGGATTTGCGTTTTGGCAGCCGAAATCAGGAGAAGTTCCATTCAGTCAGTCAAAGATACTTTTTTCCGAAGTTTGAAGAAATCTACAAGTTGTATTGGCATCATCAGCAGCAAATAATTGTCTAATTGAAATGGAAGACAGCAAAATAAAAGCAGCAAGTTACCGGACCAAAGTATTTCATTGAAGATAGAAGAAAAAATAGCAGCAAGTAATTACCACCAAAAACAAGCAGTTACAACGGACAAATTTCCAATAAAAAAATATGACAAAATGAGTCAACAGCCAAATTACTCCTGATACAATTGTATCACCAAATCTCTCCCTCCATTTATTGTAAATCAAAGCCCTTTCTGCCCTTAATAAAAATTCAAATAATATTACAGCCCTTGTGCCAAATTCCGTCTATTAAATTTATTATATTTTCCAAATTTTGTTTTCAAATAAATCCTTGGGCTGTGGCATTATTTTGAATTAGCCAATTTTTTAAATTGTGCTCAATAAAGGTCCCAATTTTGTCAAATGATCAAATGTCGAGTTTTTGCAAAGATGTTTAAATGTAAATGTTCATTTGGTTGTTTGATAGTTCCACCCTTTAATAGCCCTCAATTTTTAAACAGTTAAAACTAATATCAAATGTTCATAATTAACTTTTCTTAAAAAGTATTAGTAAGTGGAAATTACTTATTAGTACTTGAATTTTATTTTCAAATTTTGTTTTTATTACACCTAATGGTGTATATTTATATTTGATATTATTTTAACTGTTAGTTTATAAGTATTTTAATGTAAGTATTCTTTTTGCACAAAATCTTAATAATTTGCTGCTTATTTATGTACGCTGCTTCATCCACAAATTTGGCTGCAAAACCTCATCAAGTCGACAAAAAGCTCCAATAATTGCTGCTTCATTGAAACATAATAATTTGCAAAAGAATACACTTTTTGTATTATTTTTAAGTTGTATGCAAGCTCAGTTTACAGATTTTTATTAATTTTTTTTCCAAATTTATACAAATTTTTTCCAGTAAAATTTTTCCAAATTTAATTGAGTTTGTATATTCATGAACAAAACTACAAAACATGTAGTTGACAATTATTTAAATAATGTTATAGCCATTGAGTTAAGTTTCGTGTTTTGTAGTAGATTTGTGTAATTTTATTCGATTTGTTGATCCTTTGGCTGTGGCATTATTTAAAATGGGCCAATTTCATTAAAAATTGTGCCGCATGCATAGATCTTGTCTGTCCAATAATATTTTCATAATTAATTTTCCAAAATTAAGCCTGATGTGGCGCTTTGAAACAAAAGATATGGATCTATGCATTTTTAGTTTTAGCAAATGATTGAATGCAGATTCAGTTCCAAGATATTAATATAGCTTTGTCAGTGCTGTGAATATTAATATTTTGAGGAAATGTAATAAAAAAATGTGCATTTGATGATTTGATTGAGCCCCCTGCCCTCTCTGTCAAATATTTACCCAAGTGGATTTGAAAAATCAACAACAAACGCAACTAAAAGTAATTCCAATTATTATCAGTAACTTTGGTACCAGAAGCAAGAAGATAATTGGAAATTGCAAAAAGTACAGGTGAATAAAGCTAACTTTTTTTCTTAATAGTCTTGTTAATAAATTATATTTTAATTCCAGAAAAGCTTCTGTGCAAAATTCAAGCTTCCTTGGTATCATCGATTCGTCTACCACAACAGTATCAACAGTAAAAGTTAGCCCCAGTCCCTTAATTGTAAGAATAGGAATACACTTCTAAATAATCAGTTGTGCTTCGCCGCTGCAGTTTTTCGGAAATATTTAATCGTATTCTTTGAAGAGCCTTTTCGGGAAATAGGAACGACAAATTTATGTCCACAAGCATTAAACACCTGACGTGGACATCACGTGACTTACTTGTACATCTTTGGATATCAAACACAACATCTCATCATTCTACGGCTAGTCGGTTGCTATGGAAACAGCAGGTCATCATTCTTATACTACAACATTCCTAAATACTGATTTCCAGGATTCTACGGCTAACAGTTCTGAATTTCAAGATCGTCAAGTATAATGCACTTTCAACTCATTCGATCTCAATAAAAATAGGATATGAGCATCTAGACAGTACTATCATCTTGGATACTCTATTCTAATATTCTACGTTCAATCGTTTTGGATTTATGCGGAAAAATGTCAGGAACTGCAGAATCTCAAGCAAGTGTGCTTCGATTTCTATTACGGAAGTTATCCAACAATTCAAAGAATCATTGGCCAAATCAACAGGTGAATAAAAACTTTGAAATATTTTTATATTCATTTTAAACAATTCTCTTCAATTTACAGAAATGATCAAATCAATTTGAAGATATATTGGCCCATTCTTTGACTGTCTTTTTGACTTGAAAGAAGCTTTTTCTGTGGATACTTCGGGCTTCTTCACTTCCGTTAGGACCTTGCAAACCATAACTGCATCATCGGTAGAAGTTAGTTGCAAGATTGAAAAAAAAAATTATTGCAACATCAAGAATTTAAAAACGCCTGTAAAAATTTTTAAAAGAAAAGGCAAAATTCATTTCCGGATGTTCCAGTGTTTCTGAAACCAGCAGATCTTGAGCTGCAGAGTTCCAGTGTTCCTGAAACCAGATGAGTTCCTGTTCGAGCTGCAGAGTTCTAGCGGACTGCACTGTACATACAGCAAACCGGTAAATGTTTTTGATTTTTATTTTTTTTTCTTTAATCTCGTTCGCAACACGAAATTATTAGTTAGTATTGAATGTTTGGCAGGTACAATCTTATGTTAGCTGTAGAGTGAAAAGCATCCTGTAATTACTGTTTAAATTATCGAATTATCAATGAGAAAAAAATTGTTGGCCATCATGGAACGCCCGGCAGATGTGAAACATCTTCGTGAATATTGAAATTTCTGATAAATAAAAATCAAGAACCAATAAAATATAAACCATTTGTTAATATTAGTCATCATATCTTTAATCTCAAATATACAAGTTCCTAACCATAACTCAAACACTAACTGCTAATTTCGTATTGTGCATGACGCTTTATTTCATTAAGGCTTTATTTCACATAAATTCAATTGAATTGAAGTAACTAATTTTGTTTTTCTTTTGTTTCAGAGGTGCTGTAGAGTACGCAGTGCAAGGTTAGTGTTTAGATTTAGGCTTGTGTCTTTGGTATTCCTCAATAAATAATATTTCAATCAATATCAATTATTGGGTAAATATCATGATTATAAATAAACTTTTTAGATATTGATGCAATTAAATTACCAATGCAATCATGATATTTATGACACAAGCGGGGCGCGCGTTCTCTTTTAGTCATCCTAACTTTTTTATTCGCTCGTTCAAATTTTGTGGGGTCCAAGGGGACTTCACCCACGCGGGAGGTCTTGTATGGCTCTGAATAACCAGAGCTGTATCAGCGAGGGAAATTATTTGAAATTCTGATGAACCAAAAAAAAAACATAACGCATTCGCGATTGAATCAATTTTTTATTAGAGGTTATTTTTTGCTGTACTTATATAAAGTAAATTAATACACAGTTGATCTTGGGGTTTGAATTCGGTTAAATATTAAACTCAATTTGTAATTTCATGCCGCGAAACGTTTTGATTGAGGGTGGGATGTGGGATTTGTTTTTTTATTTGTGTATGTATTCTTTTTCAGGCTTTTTTTTCACAGATTGTGTCTGCTGGAATTTAAAGAGACTAAAGCGTAGTACGGCCCTGGTATTACGCATTGCACTTTGGTCATTTCCAGCAGTTCACGGTGTTTCTTTGCAACCTCAGACTACACGCGTTCCTGAATTATTAGGTAAAGACTTTGGATCGAATTGGTGCTTCACACTGGTTTCATCGCATGGTCTTGGTTCAGGAACATAATTAAGTGACACTTACACTTGCCCTCCCGCTAATCTTTTGTAGGTTTCAGGTTTTTTTTAGGTTTCAGGTTGCGATCCATTAAAATGTGTTAGGTAGGGCTAGCTCATGTGTTAGGGAGGCACTTTACAGTTCGGAGTTTAGGGCTGTAGGGTGACTCTGTTTCAGCGTATCCTGGATCGCGGACATGCTGAAACAGAGTTCTTGCCACGAGATGCCAAAATATTGATATTAAAACGTTAATTTATTCACTCCCTGAATCATAAATATCAAAATGAGAAAGATTGAAAATACAACAATTTATGATCAATGACAGATGTACACAATATAGTGAAACTTTTGAAATAAGGGATGGCTAGAAGGGGAGGCTGAAAGCCACAAATATTAATTTAGTATAATTTTTCAGCAAAAAAAGATTTGAATTTGAATTGATTTTGAATAATTATTTCCACTTGGCAATAATTTGAGGATAAAAACAATGTCAAATTCATTAAAAGTAATTTTTATTGACTAGAAAATCAGTAATTTTTGCAAAAAATACAATTTTTAAAACGCCCATATCTCGGAAAATACTTATCGCACAGCAATTCTAGAGTCATTTTCGTAATCTAGAATAATAATTCTATTCATTTTGACACCAAAACATCGAAAAACAGAAAAAAAAATCAGTCATTTTTGCAGAAAATACAATTTTTAAAACGCCCATATCTCGGAAAATACTAATCGCACAGCAATTCTAAGGTCATTTTCGTAATCTTGATTGATCATTTCATTTATTTTGACACCAAAAACATCGAAAAAGCGAAAAAAAGATCAGTGATTTTTGAAAAAAATACAATTTTTAAAACGCCCATATCTCGGAAAATACTCATCGCACAGCAATTCTAAGGTCATTTTCGTAATCTAGATCAATCATTCTATTCATTTTGAGACCAAAACATCAAAAAACAAAAAAAAAATCAGTAATTTTTGCAAAAAATACAATTTTTAAAACGCCCATATCTCGGAAAATACTTATTGCACAGCAATTCTAAGGTCATTTTCGTAATCTAGATTAATCACTCTATTTATTTTGATACCAAAACATCGAAAAACAAAAAAAAAAATCAGTAATTTTTGCAAAAAATACAATTTTTAAAACGCCCATATCTCGGAAAATACTCATCGCACAGCAATTGTACGGTCATTTTCGTAATCTAAATTGATCATTCTATTTATTTTGACACCAAAAGCATCAAAAATGCGAAGAAATATTCTTTATCAAATTCCGGCATTTTTTGAAGGGTATAGCCTTGATTTCACTTTTCAGAGATGACCAATTTTCAATCTTTTGCCTATAAAATTAATATTTGTCGCTCAATTGTCTTCAAATTTTGAATATAGATTGCCAGATGTCTAGCCGATCGACTACAGTAATTGCCAATTGCATAGCACTTATATTTCAAGAGATAATGAGAAAGAAATGGAAAAAAATGGAAAAATTTGGCATTTTTTGCGCAAACAAACATGTTTTTTCAAACGTCCATATCTCGAAAAATACTCATCGCACAGCGATTCTAAGGTTATTTTCGTAATCTAGAAGAGTCATATTATTTATTTGAACACTAAAAACTTGAGAATTGCAAAAAAAAAAGTTCATGAAAAAACTGATAATTTCTATAAAGAATACATTTTTTTAAAACGTCGAAATCTCGAAAAATGCGCGTCGTACAGCAATTCTAAGGCTATTTTCGTGATCTAGATGAGTTATAGTATTTATTTTGACACCAAAAACATCGAAAAAGCGAAAAAAAAAAAAGATCAGTGATTTTTGAAAAAAATACAATTTTTAAAACGCCCATATTTCGGAAAATACTTATCGCGAAGCAATTCTGAGGTCATTTTTGTAATCTAAATTGATCATTCTATTTATTTTGACACAAAAACATCGAAAAAGCGAGAAAAAAATCAGTAATTTTTACAAAAAATACAATTTCTAAAACGCCCATATCTCGGAAAATACTCATCGCACAGCAATTCTAAGGTCATTTTCGTAATCTTGATTAATCATTCTATTCATTTTGACACCAAAAACATCGAAAAAGCAAAAAAAAATCAGTAATATTTGCAAAAAATACAATTTTTAAAACGCCTATATCTCGGAAAATACTCATGAATGAAACTATATGGTCTCATGCCAAACTCAAAATAATTGGGATCAAAAAAATTTAATTTTTTTTATCATGGCTCACTCTTCGCTTTGAGTTCAGGATTTTGCCTATTCTGAGATTTTTCTCTATAAAATCTGTAATTCTAGACCAATCGCTTTTAAATTTGGAACATTCATAGTATATAGTATGCCTAACCGATCGATGCTATCAGCAATTTTTTATCTCAATTATTTGTATGAGTTCTTGACTCCCCGCTTCCGGCTCCGCTTCCGGACTGGATTTTTAAATTTTCGATATCTTGGAAAATATCCTCCAGCTCAAATTTTGTCTCCTAGATTCGTAATCTACATGAATGAAACTATATAATTTCATGCCAAACTCAAAATAATTGGGATCAAAAAAATTTTATTTTTTTTATCATGGCTCACTCTTCGCTTTGAGTTCAGGATTTTGCCTATTCTGAGATTTTACTCTATAGAATCTGTAATTCTAGACCAATCGCTTTTAAATTTGGAACATTCATAGTATATAGTATGCCTAACCGATCGATGCTCTCAGCAATTTTTTATCTCAATTATTTGTATGAGTTCTTGACTCCCCGCTTCCGGCTCCGCTTCCGGACTGGATTTTTAAATTTTCGATATCTTGGAAAATATCCTCCAGATCAAATTTTGTCTACTAGATTCGTAATCTACATGAATGAAACTATATAATTTCATGCCAAACTCAAAATAATTGGGATCAAAAAAATTTATTTTTTTTTATCATGGCTCACTCTTCGCTTTGAGTTCAGGATTTTGCCTATTCTGAGATTTTTCTCTATAAAATCTGTAATTCTAAACCAATCGCTTTTAAATTTGGAACATTCATGGTATATAGTATGCCTAACCGATCGGTGCTATCAGCAATTTTGTATCTCAATTATTTGTATGAGTTCTTGACTCCCCGCTTCCGGCTCCGCTTCCGGACTGGATTTTTAAATTTTCGATATCTTGGAAAATATCCTCCAGATCAAATTTTGTCTCCTAGATTCGTAATCTACATGAATGAAACTATATAATTTCATGCCAAACTCAAAATAATTGGGATCAAAAAAATTCAATTTTTTTTATCATGGCTTACTCTTCGCTTTGAGTTCAGGATTTTGCCTATTCTGAGATTTTTCTCTATAAAATCTGTAATTCTAGACCAATCGCTTTTAAATTTGGAACATTCATAGTATATAGTATGCCTAACCGATCGATGCTATCAGCAATTTTTTATCTCAATTATTTGTATGAGTTCTTGACTCCCCGCTTCCGGCTCCGCTTCCGAACTGGATTTTTAAATTTTCGATATCTTGGAAAATATCCTCCAGATCAAATTTTGTCTCCTAGATTCGTAATCTACATGAATGAAACTATATAATTTCATGCCAAACTCAAAATAATTGGGATCAAAAAAATTCAATTTTTTTTATCATGGCTTACTCTTCGCTTTGAGTTCAGGATTTTGCCTATTCTGAGATTTTTCTCTATAAAATCTGTAATTCTAGACCAATCGCTTTTAAATTTGGAACATTCATAGTATATAGTATGCCTAACCGATCGATGCTATCAGCAATTTTTTATCTCAATTATTTGTATGAGTTCTTGACTCCCCGCTTCCGGCTCCGCTTCCGGACTGGATTTTTAAATTTTCGATATCTTGGAAAATATCCTCCAGATCAAATTTTGTCTCCTAGATTCGTAATCTACATGAATGAAACTATATAATTTCATGCCAAACTCAAAATAATTGGGATCAAAAAAATTTAATTTTTTTTATCATGGCTCACTCTTCGCTTTGAGTTCAGGATTTTGCCTATTCTGAGATTTTTCTCTATAAAATCTGTAATTCTAGACCAATCGCTTTTAAATTTGGAACATTCATGGTATATAGTATGCCTAACCGATCGATGCTATCAGCAATTTTGTATCTCAATTATTTGTATGAGTTCTTGACTCCCCGCTTCCGGCTCCGCTTCCGGACTGGAATTTTAAATTTTCGATATCTTGGAAAATATCCTCCAGATCAAATTTTGTCTCCTGGATTCGTAATCTACATGAATGAAACTATATAATTTCATGCTAAACTCAAAATAATTGGGATCAAAAAAATTTTTTTTTTTTTATCATGGCTCACTCTTCTCTTTGAGTTCAGGATTTTGCCTATTCTGAGATTTTTCTCTATAAAATCTGTAATTCTAGACCAATCGCTTTTAAATTTGGAACATTCATGGTATATAGTATGCCTAACCGATCGATGCTATCAGCAATTTTGTATCTCAATTACTTGTATGAGTTCTTGACTCCCCGCTTCCGGCTCCGCTTCCGGACTGGATTTTTAAATTTTCGATATCTTGGAAAATATCCTCCAGATCAAATTTTGTCTCCTAGATTCGTAATCTACATGAATGAAACTATATAATTTCATGCCAAACTCAAAATAATTGGGATCAAAAAAATTCAATTTTTTTTATCATGGCTTACTCTTCGCTTTGAGTTCAGGATTTTGCCTATTCTGAGATTTTTCTCTATAAAATCTGTAATTCTAGACCAATCGCTTTTAAATTTGGAACATTCATAGTATATAGTATGCCTAACCGATCGATGCTATCAGCAATTTTTTATCTCAATTATTTGTATGAGTTCTTGACTCCCCGCTTCCGGCTCCGCTTCCGGACTGGATTTTTAAATTTTCGATATCTTGGAAAATATCCTCCAGATCAAATTTTGTCTCCTAGATTCGTAATCTACATGAATGAAACTATATAATTTCATGCCAAACTCAAAATAATTGGGATCAAAAAAATTTAATTTTTTTTATCATGGCTCACTCTTCCCTTTGAGTTCAGGATTTTGCCTATTCTGAGATTTTTCTCTATAAAATCTGTAATTCTAGACCAATCGCTTTTAAATTTGGAACATTCATAGTATATAGTATGCCTAACCGATCGATGCTATCAGCAATTCTGTATCTCAATTATTTGTATGAGTTCTTGACTCCCCGCTTCCGGCTCCGCTTCCGGACTGGATTTTTAAATTTTCGATATCTTGGAAAATATCCTCCAGATCAAATTTTGTCTCCTGGATTCGTAATCTACATGAATGAAACTATATAATTTCATGCTAAACTCAAAATAATTGGGATCAAAAAAATTTTTTTTTTTTTATCATGGCTCACTCTTCTCTTTGAGTTCAGGATTTTGCCTATTCTGAGATTTTTCTCTATAAAATCTGTAATTCTAGACCAATCGCTTTTAAATTTGGAACATTCATAGTATATAGTATGCCTAACCGATCGATGCTATCAGCAATTTTTTATCTCAATTATTTGTATGAGTTCTTGACTCCCCGCTTCCGGCTCCGCTTCCGGACTGGATTTTTAAATTTTCGATATCTTGGAAAATATCCTCCAGATCAAATTTTGTCTCCTAGATTCGTAATCTACATGAATGAAACTATATAATTTCATGCCAAACTCAAAATAATTGGGATCAAAAAAATTTAATTTTTTTTATCATGGCTCACTCTTCCCTTTGAGTTCAGGATTTTGCCTATTCTGAGATTTTTCTCTATAAAATCTGTAATTCTAGACCAATCGCTTTTAAATTTGGAACATTCATAGTATATAGTATGCCTAACCGATCGATGCTATCAGCAATTCTGTATCTCAATTATTTGTATGAGTTCTTGACTCCCCGCTTCCGGCTCCGCTTCCGGACTGGATTTTTAAATTTTCGATATCTTGGAAAATATCCTCCAGATCAAATTTTGTCTCCTGGATTCGTAATCTACATGAATGAAACTATATAATTTCATGCTAAACTCAAAATAATTGGGATCAAAAAAATTTTTTTTTTTTTATCATGGCTCACTCTTCTCTTTGAGTTCAGGATTTTGCCTATTCTGAGATTTTTCTCTATAAAATCTGTAATTCTAGACCAATCGCTTTTAAATTTGGAACATTCATGGTATATAGTATGCCTAACCGATCGATGCTATCAGCAATTTTGTATCTCAATTATTTGTATGAGTTCTTGACTCCCCGCTTCCGGCTCCGCTTCCGGACTGGATTTTTAAATTTTCGATATCTTGGAAAATATCCTCCAGATCAAATTTTGTCTCCTAGATTCGTAATCTACATGAATGAAACTATATAATTTCATGCCAAACTCAAAATAATTGGGATCAAAAAAATTCAATTTTTTTTATCATGGCTCACTCTTCGCTTTGAGTTCAGGATTTTGCCTATTCTGAGATTTTTCTCTATAAAATCTGTAATTCTAGACCAATCGCTTTTAAATTTGGAACATTCATAGTATATAGTATGCCTAACCGATCGATGCTATCAGCAATTTTTTATCTCAATTTTTTGTATGAGTTCTTGACTCCCCGCTTCCGGCTCCGCTTCCGAACTGGATTTTTAAATTTTCGATATCTTGGAAAATATCCTCCAGATCAAATTTTGTCTCCTGGATTCGTAATCTACATGAATGAAACTATATAATTTCATGCCAAACTCAAAATAATTGGGATCAAAAAAATTCAATTTTTTTTATCATGGCTCACTCTTCGCTTTGAGTTCAGGATTTTGCCTATTCTGAGATTTTTCTCTATAAAATCTGTAATTCTAGACCAATCGCTTTTAAATTTGGAACATTCATAGTATATAGTATGCCTAACCGATCGATGCTATCAGCAATTCTTTATCTCAATTATTTGTATAAGTTCTTGACTCCCCGCTTCCGGCTCCGCTTCCGGACTGGATTTTTAAATTTTCGATATCTTGGAAAATATCCTCCAGATCAAATTTTGTCTCCTGGATTCGTAATCTACATGAATGAAACTATATAATTTCATGCCAAACTCAAAATAATTGGGATCAAAAAAATTTAATTTTTTTCATCATGGCTCACTCTTCGCTTTGAGTTCAGGATTTTGCCTATTCTGAGATTTTTCTCTATAAAATCTGTAATTCTAGACCAATCGCTTTTAAATTTGGAACATTCATAGTATATAGTATGCCTAACCGATCGATGCTCTCAGCAATTTTTTATCTCAATTATTTGTATGAGTTCTTGACTCCCCGCTTCCGGCTCCGCTTCCGGACTGGATTTTTAAATTTTCGATATCTTGGAAAATATCCTCTAGATCAAATTTTGTCTCCTAGATTCGTAATCTACATGAATGAAACTATATAATTTCATGCCAAACTCAAAATAATTGGGATCAAAAAAATTTAATTTTTTTTATCATGGCTCACTCTTCGCTTTGAGTTCAGGATTTTGCCTATTCTGAGATTTTTCTCTATAAAATCTGTAATTCTAGACCAATCGCTTTTAAATTTGGAACATTCATAGTATATAGTATGCCTAACCGATCGATGCTATCAGCAATTTTGTATCTCAATTATTTGTATGAGTTCTTGACTCCCCGCTTCCGGCTCCGCTTCCGGACTGGATTTTTAAATTTTCGATATCTTGGAAAATATCCTCCAGATCAAATTTTGTCTCCTAGATTCGTAATCTACATGAATGAAACTATATAATTTCATGCCAAACTCAAAATAATTGGGATCAAAAAAATTTAATTTCTTTTATCATGGCTCACTCTTCGCTTTGAGTTCAGGATTTTGCCTATTCTGAGATTTTTCTCTATAAAATCTGTAATTCTAGACCAATCGCTTTTAAATTTGGAACATTCATAGTATATAGTATGCCTAACCGATCGATGCTATCAGCAATTTTGTATCTCAATTATTTGTATGAGTTCTTGACTCCCCGCTTCCGGCTCCGCTTCCGGACTGGATTTTTAAATTTTCGATATCTTGGAAAATATCCTCCAGATCCAATTTTGTTTTCTAGATTCGTAATCTACATGAATAAAACTATATAATTTCATGCCAACCTCAAAATAATTGGGATCAAAAAAATTTTTTTTTTTTTTATCATGGCTCACTCTTCGCTTTGAGTTCAGGATTTTGCCTATCCTGAGATTTTACTCCATAGAATCTGTAATTCTGAACCAATCGCTTTGAAATTTGGAACATTTATAGTATATAGTATGCCTAACCGATCTAAGCTATCAGCAATTCTTTATCTCCATTATTTGTATGAGTTTTTGACTCTCCGCTTCCGGCTCCGCTTCCGGACTGTATTTTTAAATTCTCGATATCTTGGAAAATATCCTCCAGATCAAATTTTGTTCTCTAGATTCGTAATCGACATGAACAAAACTATATAATTCCATGCCAAACTCAAAATAATTGGGATCAAAAAAATTTAATTTTTTTATCATGGCTCACTCTTCGATTTGAATTCAGGATTTGGCCTATTCTGAGATTGTTCTCTATAGAATCTGTAATTCTGTACCAATCGCTTTGAAATTGGGAACATCCATAGTATATAGTATGCCTAACCGATCGTTGGTATCAGCAATTTTTTATCTCCATTATTTGTATGAGTTTTTGACTCTCCGCTTCCGGCTCCGCTTCCGGACTGTATTTTTAAATTCTCGATATCTTGGAAAATATCCTCCAGATCCAATTTTGTTCTCTAGATTCGTAATCTACATAAATGAAACTATATAATTCCATGCCAAACTCAAAATAATTGGGATCAAAAAAATCTAATTTTCTTATCATGGCTCACTCTTCGATTTGAATTCAGCATTTTTCCTATTCTGAGATTCTTCTCTATAGAATCTGTAATTCTAGACCAATCGCTTTGAAATTTGGAACAGTCATAGTATATAGTATGCCTAACCGATCGATGGTATCAGAAATTTTTTATCCCCATTATTTGTATGAGTTTTCGACTCTCCGCTTCCGGCTCCGCTTCCGGACTGTATTTTTAAATTCTCGATATCTTGGAAAATATCCTCCAGATCCAATTTTGTTCTCTAGATTCGTAATCTACATGAATGAAACTATATAATTCCATGCCAACCTCAAAATAATTGGGATCAAAAAAATTTAATTTTTTTATCATGGCACACTCTTCGATTTGAATTCAGGATTTTGCCTATTCTGAGATTCTTCTCTATAGAATCTGTAATTCTAGACCAATCGCTTTAAAATTTGGAACATTCATAGTATATAGTATGCCTAACCGATCGATGGTATCAGTAATTTTTTATCTCCATTATTTGTATGAGTTTTTGACTTCCTGCTTCCGGCTCCGCTTCCGGACTATATTTTTAAATCTTTGATATCTTGGAAAATATCCTTCAGATCCAAATTTGTTTCCTAGATTCGTAATCTACATGGATGAAACTATATAATTCCACGCCAAACTCAAAATAATTGGAATCAAAAAAATTTAATTTTTTTATCATGTCTCACTCTTCGATTTGAATTCAGGATTTTGCCTATTCTGAGATTCTTCTCTATAGAATCTGTAATTCTGTACCAATCGCTTTGAAATTTGGAACATTCATAGTATATAGTATGCCTAACCGATCGTTGGTATCAGCAATTTTTTATCTCCATTATTTGTATGAGTTTTTTACTCTCCGCTTCCGGCTCCGCTTCCGGACTGTATTTTTAAATTCTCGATATCTTGGAAAATATCCTCCAGATCCAATTTTGTTCTCTAGATTCGTAATCTACATGAATGAAACTATATAATTCCATGCCAAACTTAAAATAATTGGGATCAAAAAAATTTAATTTTTTCATCATGGCTCACTCTTCGATTTGAATTGAGAATTTTGCCTATTCTGAGATTCTTCTCTATAGAATCTGTAATTCTAGACCAATCGCTTTGAAATTTGGAACATTCATAGTATATAGTATGCCTAACCGATCGATGGTATCAACAAATTTTTATCTCCATTATTTGTATGAGTTTTTAACTCTCCGCTTCCGGCTCCGCTTCCGTACTGTATTTTTAAATTCTCGATATTTTGGAAAATATCCTCCGGATCTGATTTTGTTCTCTAGATTCGTAATCTACATGAATGAAACTATATAATTCCACGCCAAACTCAAAATAATTGGAATCAAAAAAATTTAATTTTTTTATCATGTCTCACTCTTTGATTTGAATTCAGGATTTTGCCTATTCTGAGTTTCTTCTCTATAAAATCTGTAATTCTGAACCAATCGCCTTGAAATTTGGAACATTTTTAATATATAGTATGCCTAACCGATCGATGGTATCAGCAATTTTTTATCGCCATTATTTGTATGAGTTTTTGACTATCCGCTTCCGGCTCCGCTTCCGGACTGTATTTTTAAATTCTCGATATCTTGAAAAATATCCTCCAGATCCAATTTCGTTCTCTAGATTCGTAGTCTACATGAATTAAACTATATAATTCCATGCCAAACTCAAAATAATTGGGATCAAAAAAATTTAATATTTTTATCATGGCTCACTCTTTGATTTGAATTCATGATTTTGCCTATTCTGAGATTTTTCCCTATAGAATCTTCAATTCTGAACCAATCGCTTCGAAATTTGGAACATCTATAGTATATGGTATGCCTAACCGATCGATGGTATCAGCAATTTTTTATCGCCATTATTTGTATGAGTTTTTGACTCCCCGCTTCCAACTCCGCTTCCGGACTGTATTTTTAAATTCTCGATATCTTGGAAAATATCCTCCAGATCCATTTTCGTTCTCTAGATTCGTAATCTACATGAATTAAACTATATAATTCCATGCCAAACTCAAAATAATTGGGATCAAAAAAATTTAATATTTTTATCATGGCTCACTCTTCGATTTGAATTCATGATTTTGCCTATTCTGAGATTTTTCCCTATAGAATCTTTAATTCTGAACCAATCGCTCCGAAATTTGGAACATTTATAGTATATAGTATGCCTAACCGATCGATGACATCAGCAATTTTTTATCGCCGTTATTTGTATGAGTTTTCGACTCCCCGCTTCCGGCTCCGCTTCCGGACTGTATTTTTAAATTCTCGATATCTTGGAAAATATCCTCCAGATGAAATTTTGTTCTCTAGATTCGTAATCTACATGAATGAAACTATATAATTCCATGCCAAACTCAAAATAATTGGGATCAAAAAAATTTAATATTTTTATCATGGCTCACTCTTCGCTTTGAATTCAGGATTTTGCCTATTCTGAGTTTCTTCTCTATAAAATCTGTAATTCTGAACCAATCGCTTTGAAATTTGGAGCATTCATAGTATATAGTATGCCTAACCGATCGATGGTATCAGCAATTCTTTATCTCGATTATTTGTCTAAGTTTTTGACTCCCCGCTTCCGGCTCCGCTTCCGGACTGTATTTTTAAATTCTCGATATCTTGGAAAACATCCTCCAGATGAAATTTTGTTCTCTAGATTCGTAATCTACATGAATTAAACTATATAATTCCATGCCAAACTCAAAATAATTGGGATCAAAAAAATTTAATATTTTTATCATGGCTCACTCTTCGATTTGAATTCATGATTTTGCCTATTCTGAGATTTTTCCCTATAGAATCTTTAATTCTGAACCAATCGCTCCGAAATTTGGAACATTTATAGTATATAGTATGCCTAACCGATCGATGACATCAGCAATATTTTATCGCCGTTATTTGTATGAGTTTTCGACTCCCCGCTTCCGGCTCCGCTTCCGGACTGTATTTTTAAATTCTCGATATCTTAGAAAATATCCTCCAGATGAAATTTTGTTCTCTAGATTCGTAATCTACATGAATGAAACTATATAATTCCATGCCAAACTCAAAATAATTGGGATCAAAAAAATTTAATATTTTTATCATGGCTCACTCTTCGCTTTGAATTCAGGATTTTGCCTATTCTGAGTTTCTTCTCTATAAAATCTGTAATTTTGAACCAATCGCTTTGAAATTTGGAACATTTATAGTATATAGTATGCCTAACCGATCGATGGTATCAGCAATTTTTTATCTTGATTATTTGTATGAGTTTTTGACTCCCCGCTTCCGGCTCCGCTTCCGGACTGTATTTTTAAATTCTCGATATCTTGGAGAATATCCTCCAGATGAAATTTTGTTCTCTAGATTCGTAATCTACATGAATAAAACTATATAATTCAATGCCAAACTCAAAATAATTGGGATCAAAAAAATTTAATATTTCTATCATGGCTCACTCTTCGCTTTGAATTCAGGATTTTGCCTATTCTGAGTTTCTTCTCTATAAAATCTGTAATTCTGAACCAATCGCTTTGAAATTTGGAACATTTATAGTATATAGTATGCCTAACCGATCGATGGTATCAGCAATTTTTTATCTCGATTATTTGTATGAGTTTTTGACTCCCCGCTTCCGGCTCCGCTTCCGGACTGTATTTTTAAATTCTCGATATCTTGGAAAATATCCTCCAGATGAAATTTTGTTCTCTAGATTCGTAATCTACATGAATGAAACTATATAATTCCATGCCAAACTCAAAATAATTGGGATCAAAAAAATTTAATATTTTTATCATGGCTCACTCTTCGCTTTGAATTCAGGATTTTGCCTATTCTGAGTTTCTTCTCTATGAAATCTGTAATTCTGAACCAATCGCTTTGAAATTTGGAACATTTATAGTATATAGTATGCCTAACCGATCGATGGTATCAGCAATTTTTTATCTCGATTATTTGTATAGGTTTTTGACTCCCCGCTTCCGGCTCCGCTTCCGGACTGTATTTTTAAATTCTCGATATCTTGGAAAATATTCTCCAGATGAAATTTTGTTCTCTAGATTCGTAATCTACATGAATGAAACTATATAATTCCATGCCAAACTCAAAATAATTGGGATCAAAAAAATTTAATATTTTTATCATGGCTCACTCTTCGCTTTGAATTCAGGATTTTGCCTATTCTGAGTTTCTTCTCTATAAAATCTGTAATTCTGAACCAATCGCTTTGAAATTTGGAACATTTATAGTATATAGTATGCCTAACCGATCGATGGTATCAGCAATTTTTTATCTTGATTATTTGTATGAGTTTTTGACTCCCCGCTTCCGGCTCCGCTTCCGGACTGTATTTTTAAATTCTCGATATCTTGGAGAATATCCTCCAGATGAAATTTTGTTCTCTAGATTCGTAATCTACATGAATAAAACTATATAATTCAATGCCAAACTCAAAATAATTGGGATCAAAAAAATTTAATATTTCTATCATGGCTCACTCTTCGCTTTGAATTCAGGATTTTGCCTATTCTGAGTTTCTTCTCTATAAAATCTGTAATTCTGAACCAATCGCTTTGAAATTTGGAACATTTATAGTATATAGTATGCCTAACCGATCGATGGTATCAGCAATTTTTTATCTCGATTATTTGTATGAGTTTTTGACTCCCCGCTTCCGGCTCCGCTTCCGGACTGTATTTTTAAATTCTCGATATCTTGGAAAATATCCTCCAGATGAAATTTTGTTCTCTAGATTCGTAATCTACATGAATGAAACTATATAATTCCATGCCAAACTCAAAATAATTGGGATCAAAAAAATTTAATATTTTTATCATGGCTCACTCTTCGCTTTGAATTCAGGATTTTGCCTATTCTGAGTTTCTTCTCTATGAAATCTGTAATTCTGAACCAATCGCTTTGAAATTTGGAACATTTATAGTATATAGTATGCCTAACCGATCGATGGTATCAGCAATTTTTTATCTCGATTATTTGTATAGGTTTTTGACTCCCCGCTTCCGGCTCCGCTTCCGGACTGTATTTTTAAATTCTCGATATCTTGGAAAATATCCTCCAGATGAAATTTTGTTCTCTAGATTCGTAATCTACATGAATGAATCTATATAATTCCATGCCAAACTCAAAATAATTGGGATCAAAAAAATTTAATATTTTTATCATGGCTCACTCTTCGCTTTGAATTCAGGATTTTGCCTATTCTGAGTTTCTTCTCTATAAAATCTGTAATTCTGAACCAATCGCTTTGAAATTCGGAACATTTATAGTATATAGTATGCCTAACCGATCGATGGTATCAGCAATTCTTTATCTCGATTATTTGTATAAGTTTTTGACTCCCCGCTTCCGGCTCCGCTTCCGGACTGTATTTTTAAATTCTCGATATCTTGGAAAATATCCTCCAGATGAAATTTTGTTCTCTAGATTCGTAATCTACATGAATGAAACTATATAATTCCATGCCAAACTCAAAATAATTGGGATCAAAAAAATTTAATATTTTTATCATGGCTCACTCTTCGCTTTGAATTCAGGATTTTGCCTATTCTGAGTTTCTTCTCTATAAAATCTGTAATTCTGAACCAATCGCTTTGAAATTTGGAACATTTATATTATATAGTATGCCTAACCGATCGATGGTATCAGCAATTTTTTATCTCGATTATTTGTATAAGTTTTTGACTCCCCGCTTCCGGCTCCGCTTCCGGACTGGATTTTTAAATTCTCGATATCTTGGAAAATATCCTCCAGATCCAATTTTGTTCTCTAGATTCGTAATCTACATGAATTAGACTATATAATTCCATGCCAAACTCAAAATAATTGGGATCAAAAAAATTTAATATTTTTATCATGGCTCACTCTTTGATTTGAATTCAGGATTTTGCCTATTCTGAGATTTTTCCCTATAGAATCTTTAATTCTGAACCAATCGCTTCGAAATTTGAAACATTCATAGTATATAGTATGCCTAACCGATCGATGGTATTAGCAAGTTTTTATCTCGATTATTTGTATGAGTTTTTGACTCCCCGCTTCCGGCTCCGCTTCCGGACTGTATTTTTAAATTCTCGATGTCTTGGAAAATATCCTTAAGATTCAATTTCGTTCTCTAGATTCGTAATCTACATGAATTATACTATATAATTCCATGCCAAACTCAAAATAATTGGGATCAAAAAAATTTAATATTTTTATCATAGCTCACTCTTCGATTTGAATTCAGGATTTTGCCTATTCTGAGATTTTTCCCTATAGAATCTTTAATTCTGAACCAATCGCTTCGAAATTTGGAACATTCATAGTATATAGTATGCCTAACCGATCGATGGTATCAGCAATTTTTTATCTCGATTATTTGTATGAGTTTTTGACTCTTCGCTTCCGGCTCCGCTTCCGGACTGTATTTTTAAATTCTCGATATCTTGGAAAATATCCTCCGGATCCAATTTCGTTCTCTAGATTCGTAATCAACATGAATAAAACTATATAACTTCATGCCAAACTCAGAATAATTGGGATCAAAAAAATTTAATATTTTTATCATGGCTCACTCTTCGATTTGAATTCAGGATTTTGCCTATTCTGTCATTTTTTCATATAGAATCTTTAATTCTGGATCAATCGCTCCGAAATTTGGAACATTCATAGTATATAGTATGCCTAACCGATCGATGGTATCAGCAATTTCCTATCGCCATTATTTGTATGAGTTTTTGACTCCCCGCTTCCGGCTCCGCTTCCGGACTGTATTTTCAAATTCTCGATATCTTGGAAAATATCCTCCAGATCCAATTCCGTTCTCTAGATTCGTAATCTACATGAATGAAACTATATAACTTCATGCCAAACTCAGAATAATTGGGATCAAAAAAATTTAATATTTTTATCATGGCTCACTCTTCGATTTGAATTCAGGATTTTGCCTATTCTGAGATTTTTCCCTATAGAATCTTTAATTCTGAACCAATCGCTTCGAAATTTGGAACATTTATAGTATATAGTATGCCTAACCGATCGATGGTATCAACAATTTTTTATCGCCATTATTTGTATGAGTTTTTGACTCCCCGCTTCCGGCTCCGCTTCCGGACTGTATTTTTAAATTCTCGATATCTTGAAAAATATCCTCCAGATCCAATTTCGTTCTCTAGATTCGTAATCTACATGAATTAAACTTCATAATTCCATGCCAAACTCAAAATATTTGGGATCAAGAAAATTTAATATTTTTATCATGGCTCACTCTTCGATTTGAATTCAGGATTTTGCCTATTCTGAGATTTTTCCCTATATAATCTTTAATTCTGAACCAATCGCTTCAAAATTTAAAACATTCATAGTATATAGTATGCCTAACCGATCGATGGTATCAACAATTTTTTATCGCCATTATTTGTATGAGTTTTTGACTCCCCGCTTCCGGCTCCGCTTCCGGACTGTATTTTTAAATTCTCGATATCTTGGAAAATATCCTCCAGATCCAATTTCGTTCTCTAGATTCGTAATCTACATGAATTAAACTATATAATTCCATAACAAACTCAAAATAATTGGGATCAAAAAAATTTAATATTTTTATCATGGCTCACTCTTCGATTTGAATTCAGGATTTTGCCTATTCTGAGATTTTTCCCTATAGAATCTTTAATTCTAAACCAATCGCTTCAAAATTTGAAACATTTATAGTATATAGTATGCCTAACCGATCGATGGTATCAGCAATTTTTTATCGCCATTATTTGTATAAGTTTTTGACTCCCCGCTTCCGGCTCCGCTTCCGGACTGTATTTTTAAATTCTCGATATCTTGGAAAATATCCTCCAGATCCAATTTCATTCTCTAGATTCGTAATCTACATGAATTAAACTTCATAATTCCATGCCAAACTCAAAATATTTGGGATCAAGAAAATTTAATATTTTTATCATGGCTCACTCTTCGATTTGAATTCAGGATTTTGCCTATTCTGAGATTTTTCCCTATATAATCTTTAATTCTGAACCAATCGCTTCAAAATTTAAAACATTCATAGTATATAGTATGCCTAACCGATCGATGGTATCAGCAATTTTTTATCGCCATTATTTGTATGAGTTTTTGACTCCCCGCTTCCTGCTCCGCTTCCGGACTGTATTTTTAAATTCTCGATATCTTGGAAAATATCTTCCAGATCCAATTTCGTTCTCTAGACTCGTAATCTACATGAATGAAACTATATAACTTCATGCCAAACTCAGAATAATTGGGATCAAAAAAATTTAATATTTTTATCATGGCTCACTCTTCGATTTGAATACAGGATTTTGCCTATTCTGAGATTTTTTCCTATAGAATCTTTAATTCTAAACCAATCGCTTCGAAATTTGGAACATTCATAGTATATAGTATGCCTAACCGATCGATGGTATCAGGAATTTTTTATCGCCATCATTTGTATGAGTTTTTGACTCCCCGCTTCCGGCTCCGCTTCCGGACTGTATTTTTAAATTCTCGATATCTTGGAAAATATCTTCCAGATCCAATTTCGTTCTCTAGATTCGTAATCTACATGAATTAAACTATATAATTCTATGCCAAACTTAGAATAATTGGGATCAAAAAAATTTAATATTTTTATCATGGCTCACTCTTCGATTTGAATTCAGGATTTTGCCTATTCTGAGATTTTTTCCTATAGAATCTTTAATTCTGAACCAATCGCTTCAAAATTTGGAACATTTATAGTATATAGTATGCCTCACCGATCGATGGTATCAACAATTTTTTATCTCCATTATTTGTATGAGTTTTTGACTCCCCGCTTCCGGCTCCGCTTCCGGACTGTGTTTTTAAATTATCGATATCTTGGAAAATATTCTCCAGATCCAATTTCGTTCTCTAGATTCGTAATCTACATGAATGAAACTATATAACTCCATGCCAAACTCAGAATAATTTGGATCAAAAAAATTTAATATTTTTATCATGGCTCACTCTTCGATTTGAATACAGGATTTTGCCTATTCTGAGATTTTTCCCTATAGAATCTTTAATTCTAAACCAATCGCTTCGAAATTAGGAACATTCATAGTATATAGTGTGCCTAACCGATCGATGGTATCAGCAATTTCTTATCGCCATTATTTGTATGAGTTTTTGACTCCCCGCTTCCGGCTCCGCTTCCGGACTGTATTTTTAAATTCTCGATATCTTGGAAAATATTCTCCAGATCCAATTTCGTTCTCTAGATTCGTAATCTACATGAATGAAACTATATAACTTCATGCCAAACTCAGAATAATTGGGATCAAAAAAATTTAATATTTTTATCATGGCTCACTCTTCGATTTGAATACAGGATTTTGCCTATTCTGAGATTTTTTCCTATAGAATCTTTAATTCTAAACCAATCGCTTCGAAATTTGGAACATTCATAGTATATAGTATGCCTAACCGATCGATGGTATCAGGAATTTTTTATCGCCATCATTTGTATGAGTTTTTGACTCCCCGCTTCCGGCTCCGCTTCCGGACTGTATTTTTAAATTCTCGATATCTTGGAAAATATCTTCCAGATCCAATTTCGTTCTCTAGATTCGTAATCTACATGAATTAAACTATATAATTCTATGCCAAACTTAGAATAATTGGGATCAAAAAAATTTAATATTTTTATCATGGCTCACTCTTCGATTTGAATTCAGGATTTTGCCTATTCTGAGATTTTTCCCTATAGAATCTTTAATTTTGAACCAATCGCTTCGAAATTTGGAACATTTATAGTATATAGTATGCCCAACCAATCGATGGTATCAACAATTTTTTATCGCCATTATTTGTATGAGTTTTTGACTCCCCGCTTCCGGCTCCGCTTCCGGACCGTATTTTTAAATTCTCGATATCTTGGAAAATATTTTCCAGATCCAATTTCGTTCTCTAGATTCGTAATCTACATGAATGAAACTATATAATTCCATGCCAAACTCAGAATAATTGGGATCAAAAAAATTTAATATTTTTATCATGGCTCACTCTTCGATTTGAATTCAGGATTTTGCCTATTCTGAGATTTTTCCCTATAGAATCTTTAAGTCTAAATCAATCGCTTCAAAATCTGGAACATTTATAGTATATAGTATGCCTAACCGATCAATTGTATCAACAATTTTTTATCGCCATTATTTGTATGAGTTTTTGACTCCCTGGTTCCAGCTCCGCTTCCGGACTGTATTTTTAAATTCTCGATATCTTGGAAAATATCCTCCAGATCCAATTTCGTTTTCTAGATTCGTAATCTACATGAATGAAACTATATAATTCCATGCCAAACTCAAAATAATTGGGATGAAAAAAATTTAATCTTTTTATCATGGCTCACTCTTCGATTTGAATTCAGGATTTTGCCTATTCTGAGATTTTTCCCTATAGAATCTTTAATTCTGAACCAATCGCTTCGAAATTTGGAACATTTATAGTATATAGTATGCCTAACCGATCGATGGTATCAGCAATTTTTTATCGCCATTATTTGTATGAGTTTTTGACTCCCCGCTTCCGGCTCCGCTTCCGGACTGTATTTTTAAATTCTCGATATCTTGGAAAATATCCTCCAGATCCAATTTCGTTTTCTAGATTCGTAATCTACATGAATGAAACTATATAATTCCATGCCAAACTCAAAATAATTGGGATCAAAAAAATTTAATCTTTTTATCATGGCTCACTCTTCGATTTGAATTCAGGATTTTGCCTATTCTGAGATTTTTCCCTATAGAATCTTTAATTCTAAACCAATCGCTTCGAAATTTGGAACATTTATAGTATATAGTATGCCTAACCGATCGATGCTATCAGCAATTTTTTATCTCCATTATTTGTATGAGTTTTTGACTCCCCGCTTCCGGCTCCGCTTCCGGACTATATTTTTAAATCTTTGATATCTTGGAAAATATTCTTCAGATCCAAATTTGTTTTCTAGATTCGTAATCTACATGAATTAAACTATATAATTTCATGCCAAACTCAAAATAATTGGGATCAAAAAAATTAATGTTTTTTATCATGGCTCACTCTTCGCTTTGAGTTCAGGATTTTGCCTATTCTGAGATTTTTCTCTATAGAATCTGTAATTCTGGACCAATCGCTTTGAAATTGAGAACATTTATAGTATATAGTATGCCTAACCGATCGATGCTATCAGCAATTTTTTATCTCCATTATTTGTATGAGTTTTTGACTTCCTGCTTCCGGCTCCGCTTCCGGACTATATTTTTAAATCTTTGATATCTTGGAAAATATTCTTCAGATCCAAATTTGTTTTCTAGATTCGTAATCTACATGAATTAAACTATATAATTCCAGGCCAAACTCAAAATAATTGGGATCAAAAAAATTTAATTTTTTTATCATGGCTCACTCTTTGCTTTGAGTTCAGGATTTTGCCTATTCTTAGATTTGTCTCTATAGAATCTGTAATTCTAGACCAATCGCTTTAAAATTGAGAACATTTATAGTATATAGTATGCCAAACCGATCGATGCTATGAGCAATTTTTTATCTCCATTATTTGTATGAGTTTTTGACTCCCCGCTTCCGGCTCCGCTTCCGGACTATATTTTTAAATCTTTGATATCTTGGAAAATATTCTTCAGATCCAAATTTGTTTTCTAGATTCGTAATCTACATGAATTAAACTATATAATTTCATGCCAAACTCAAAATAATTGGGATCAAAAAAATTTAATATTTTTTATCATGGCTCACTCTTCGCTTTGAGTTCAGGATTTTGCCTATTCTGAGATTTTTCTCTATAGAATCTGTAATTCTAGACCAATCGCTTTGAAATTGAGAACATTTATAGTATATAGTATGCCTAACCGATCGATGCTATCAGCAATTTTTTATCTCCATTATTTGTATGAGTTTTTGACTCCCCGCTTCCGGCTCCGCCTCCTGGACTATATTTTTAAATATTCGATATCTTGGAAAATATCTTTCAGATCCAAATTTGTTTTCTAGATTCGTAATCTACATGAATTAAACTATATAATTTCATGCCAAACTCAAAATAATTGGGATCAAAAAAATTTAATTTTTTTTATCATGGCTTACTCTTCGCTTTGAGTTCAGGATTTTGCCTATTCTGAGATTTTTCTCTATAGAATCTGTAATTCTAGACCAATCGCTTTGAAATTGGTAACTTTTATAGAATATAGTATGCCTAACCGATCGATGCTATCAGCAATTTTTGTTCTCCATTATTTGTATGAGTTTTTGACTCCCCGCTTCCGGCTCCGCTTCCGGACTATATTTTTAAATCTTTGATATCTTAGAAAATATCCTTCAGATTCAAATTTGTTTTCTAGATTCGTAATCTACATGAATTAAACTATATAATTTCATGCCAAACTCAAAATAATTGGGATCAAAAAAATTTAATTTTTTTTATCATGGCTTACTCTTCGCTTTGAGTTCAGGATTTTGCCTATTCTGAGATTTTTCTCTATAAAATCTGTAATTCTAGACCAATCGCTTTGAAATTGAGAACTTTTATAGAATATAGTATGCCTAACCGATCGATGCTATCAGCAATTTTTGTTCTCCATTATTTGTATGAGTTTTTGACTCCCCGCTACCGGCACCGCTTCCGGACTATATTTTTAAATCTTTGATATCTTGGAAAATATCCTTCAGATCCAAATTTGTTTTCTAGATTCGTAATTTACATGAATTAAACTATATAATTTCATGCCAAACTCAAAATAATTGGGATCAAAAAAATTTAATATTTTTTATCATGGCTCACTCTTCGCTTTGAGTTCAGGATTTTGCCTATTCTGAGATTTTTCTCTATAGAATCTGTAATTCTAGACCAATCGCTTTGAAATTGAGAACATTCATAGTATATAGTATGCCTAACCGATCGATGCTAACAGCAATTTTTTATCTCCATTATTTGTATGAGTTTTTGACTCCCCGCTTCCGGCTCCGCTTCCGGACTATATTTTTAAATCTTTGATATCTTGGAAAATATTCTTCAGATCCAAATTTGTTTTCTAGATTCGTAATCTACATGAATTAAACTATATAATTTCATGCCAAACTCAAAATAATTGGGATCAAAAAAATTTAATATTTTTTATCATGGCTCACTCTTCGCTTTGAGTTCAGGATTTTGCCCATTCTGAGATTTTTCTCTATAGAATCTGTAATTCTAGACCAATCGCTTTGAAATTGATAACATTTATAGTATATAGTATGCCTAACCGATCGATGCTATCAGCAATTTTTTATCTCCATTATTTGTATGAGTTTTTGACTCCCCGCTTCCGGCTCCGCTTCCGGACTATATTTTTAAATCTTTGATATCTTGGAAAATATCATTCAGATCCAAATTTGTTTTCTAGATTCGTAATCTACATGAATTAAACTATATAATTTCATGCCAAACCTAAAATAATTGGGATCAAAAAAATTTAATATTTTTTATCATGGCTCACTCTTCGCTTTGAGTTCAGGATTTTGCCCATTCTGAGATTTTTCTCTATAGAATCTGTAATTCTAGACCAATCGCTTTGAAATTGAGAACATTTATAGTATATAGTATGACTAACCGATCGATGCTATCAGCAATTTTTTATCTCCATTATTTGTATGAGTTTTTGACTCCCCGCTTCCGGCTCCGCTTCCGGACTATATTTTTAAATCTTTGATATCTTGGAAAATATCATTCAGATCCAAATTTGTTTTCTAGATTCGTAATCTACATGAATTAAACTATATAATTTCATGCCAAACTCAAAATAATTGGGATCAAACAAATTTAATATTTTTTATCATGGCTCACTCTTCGCTTTGAGTTCAGGATTTTGCCTATTCTGAGATTTTTCTCTATAGAATCTGTAATTCTAGACCAATCGCTTTGAAATTGAGAACATTTATAGTATATAGTATGACTAACCAATCGATGCTATCAGCAATTTTTTATCTCCATTATTTGTATGAGTTTTTGACTCCCCGCTTCCGGCTCTGCTTCCGGACTATATTTTTAAATCTTTGATATCTTGGAAAATATCATTCAGATCCAAATTTGTTTTCTAGATTCGTAATCTACATAAATTAAACTATATAATTTCATGCCAAACTTAAAATAATTGGGATCAAAAAAATTTAATATTTTTTATCATGGCTCACTCTTCGCTTTGAGTTCAGGATTTTGCCCATTCTGAGATTTTTCTCTATAGAATCTGTAATTCTAGACCAATCGCTTTGAAATTGAGAACATTTATAGTATATAGTATGCCTCACCGATCGATGCTATCAGCAATTTTTTATCTCCATTATTTGTATGAGTTTTTGACTCCCCGCTTCCGGCTCCGCTTCCGGACTATATTTTTAAATCTTTGATATCTTGGAAAATATCATTCAGATCCAAATTTGTTTCCTAGATTCGTAATCTACATGAATTAAACTATATAATTTCATGCCAAACTCAAAATAATTGGGATCAAAAAAATTTAATATTTTTTATCATGGCTCACTCTTCGCTTTGAGTTCAGGATTTTGCCTATTCTGAGATTTTTCTCTATAGAATCTGTAATTCTGAACCAATCGCTTTGAAATTTGAAGCATTCATAGTATATAGTATGCCTAACCGATCGATGCTATCAGCAATTTTTTCTCTCCATTATTTGTAAGAGTTTTTGACTCCCCGCTTCCGGCTCCGCTTCCGGACTGGATTTTTAAATTCTCGATATTTTGGAAAATATCCTCCAGATTCAATTTTGTCTCCTAGATTCGTAATCTACATGAATGAAACTATATGATTTCATGCCAAACTCAAAATAATTGGGATCAAAAAAATTTAATATTTTTTATCATGGCTCACTCTTCGCTTTGAGTTCAGGATTTTGCCTATTCTGAGATTTTTCTCTATAGAATCTGTAATTCTGAACCAATCGCTTTGAAATTTGGACCATTCATAGTATATAGTATGCGTAACCGATCGATGCTATCAGCAATTTTTTCTCTCCATTATTTGTATGAGTTTTTGACTCCCCGCTTCCGGCTCCGCTTCCGGACTGGATTTTCAAATTCTCGATATTTTGGAAAATATCCTCCAGATCCAATTTTGTCTTCTAGATTCGTAATCTACATGAATAAAACTATATGATTTCATGCCAAACTCAAAATAATTGGGATCAAAAAAATTTAATATTTTTTATCATGGCTCACTCTTCGCTTTAAGTTCAGGATTTTGCCTATTCTGAGATTTTTCTCTATAGAATCTGTAATTCTGAACCAATCGCTTTGAAATTTGGAGCATTCATAGTATATAGTATGCCCAACCGATCGATGCTATCAGCAATTTTTTTTCTACATTATTTGTATGAGTTTTCGACTCCCCGCTTCCGGCTCCGCTTCCGGACTGGATTTTTAAATTCTCGATATTTTGGAAAATATCCTCCAGATCCAATTTTGTCTCCTAGATTCGTAATCTACATGAATGAAACTATATGATTTCATGCCAAACTCAAAATAATTGGGATCAAAAAAATTTAATATTTTTTATCATGGCTCACTCTTCGCTTTGAGTTCAGGATTTTGCCTATTCTGAGATTTTTCTCTATAGAATCTGTAATTCTGAACCAATCGCTTTGAAATTTGGAGCATTTATAGTATATAGTATGCCTAACTCTTTTTGCAGAGAATCAAATAGACATGGTGGGGCTGCTATTTTTTTGAAGTCAAATCAAAATTTTAAATCTATAAATCTAGAAAAATTTTGCATTGCTTTTGAAACCGAATTCTGTGCAGTAGAGCTGACAGATTTAAAATTACTCATTATTTCAGTATACCGACCTTGTGCAGGTAATTTTGATTTATTTTTAGATAAATTAGAATTGTTATTAATATTTGTGACAGAAAAATATAGGAATATTATACTGGCAGGTGACTTCAACATAGAGTTTAATTCATTGTCTTCAGCTACAAACAATTTAATTGCTTTGACTTCTTCCTTTAATATATTTGTTACAATTTCAGATTTTACACGGGTTACTCCGCGGAGCTCGTCCTGTATTGATAATATCTTGACAAACATGGATATGAGCGAGATAGAGACCGGCGTTTTTGATCCATTGATATCAGATCATTATGGCCAATTCATTAAAGTGAAGAACATTAGTCTGACCTCAAATTCTAAATTGGGCTTTTCATATAAGAGATTTTACTCTAATTTTAATATTGCAAAATTCAGACTCTCTCTATTGAATTATGATTGGAGTATGATATTAGATTCAAGCTTCGACGCATCCTTATTGATGGACAATTTTATTAGAATTTTCACTTCCATGATTCATGATCATTTTAGGTTGATTAAAGTACCACAGAAATCTAACAATAAGGTGATACATTGGTTTTCGGAATCTCTCTTAAAAATGAGAAATACTCTTCAGTGTCTGAAAACTATTTCTGTTTGCACTAGAAATGATATTGATATCAAAAATTATAATATTTACAAAAGAATATACAAAAACGAAATTATTCTATGTAAAAAATCTTCTTACAGTAATTTTATATCGCAATCTGATAATAAAATGAAAGATTGCTGGAAGTTGATTAACAACGAAAGAAATAAGACAAATATTAATGTAAAAACTAGTCCCAATATCTCATGCGATGACTTTAATTATTTTTTCACATCTATTTCTAAAAATATTATAAAAGATCTACCTAATGCAAATTTAGATGCTCGTAATTTTTTTCTGAGTTCTCGTAATTCTCACGCTCGACTAGAGTTATTAGAAATTTCTGAGCAGGAAGTATTAAAAGCTGTACTATCTTTGAATAATTCTAAATGTCGTGATATATATGATATTGATATTAGTATTGTTAAAGAATGTGTAAATGAAATTATTCATCCATTGACATTTATATATAATAAATGTTTAATTGAAGGCGTGTTCCCAAATTCATTGAAATTATCTAAGGTATATCCTTTATATAAGAAAGGAGATGAGGAAAATGTGCAAAGTTATCGTCCAATATCGATTATACCCATGTTTGGAAAGATATTTGAAATGGTGATCAAAGTAAGATTAATTGATTATCTTGAAAATAATCAATTGTACAGTGATACCCAGTTTGGTTTCCGTAAGAAGCGATCGACAGTTCATGCGGTGTCAAATATAGTGAAGGACATTGTGGAAGCTTTAGAGCAAGGCAACCATGCAGCTATTACGCTTTGTGATTTGTCGAAAGCATTCGACTGTATCTCTCATGTTGTATTAATCGAAAAATTGAAACTTTACGGAATATCAAATTTATCTCTCAAATTTTTCAGTTCTTATTTGTTGGATCGAAAACAGTGTGTAGCTGTAAATGAAAATTGTTCTAAATTTTTACCAGTGGAAAATGGGATTCCACAAGGCAGTATACTTGGGCCTGTCCTTTTCTTAATTTATATAAATGACTTTGCTTACTTCATGTCTCCCACTAAAATAGTACAATTTGCTGATGACACCAGTTTACTATGCTCTGATAGAAATATTGAACATCTGAGGAAATCTATTCAAATTTACTTATTAAAAGCAGAAGAATGGTTTCAAGCTAACAAACTGCAATTAAATTCTGACAAAACTCAAACAATGTTGATATCATCAAACAACAGTTTGGCGAATGGTGAGCATGTTAAGATATTGGGCATGCACCTAGACGATCGCTTAAATTGGTTCTATCACACTTATTTTTTGTCGAAGAAACTTGCAAGTGTAATATTCCTACTTCGTAAACTTTATAATATTTTGAGCTTAGAAGCTTTATTAACAACATACTACGGTCTTTTTCATTCTCATTTGAATTATGGAATTATCTTATGGGGTAATTCGTCACATGCTCTCAGCATATTCCGGCTTCAAAAGAAAGCAATAAGAATAATTGCAGGTGTGGGCAGCAAAGAGCATTGCCAACCTTTATTTGCTAATTTACGTATATTACCACTTCCATGTCTGTTTATTTATTCTGTAATTATAGAGATTCATGAACATAAAAGTAGTTTTAAAAATTCTTCTGATTTTCATAATTATAATACACGGAATGCAGATTCGATTCGTGCACAAAGATTCAGGCTAACCAAATCCAAAAATAACTCTCTGAATGTAGATTTATATAACTGTTTACCAACAGCAGTAAAGAATTGGTCTAATTTTGTTTTTAAAAGGAGAATTAAGAGATTCTTACTACGCCACTGTTTTTACTCAGTCTTAGAATATTTGAATCATAACTGGCTTGACGAGGACTTTGTTTAAATGATTTTAAAGCTATGAAATTTTCTTAAAATTTCACATTTATATATTTTTGACATGCTATAAACAATGTACATTGTAAAATAGTAAATAAATATACTCTATACTCTATACTCTATACTCTATACTCTAACCGATCGATGCTATCAGCAATTTTTTCTCTCCATTATCTGTATGAGTTTTTGACTCCCCGCTTCCGGCTCCGCTTCCGGACTGGATTTTTAAATTCTCGATATTTTGGAAAATATCCTCCAGATTCAATTTTGTCTCCTAGATTCGTAATCTACATGAATGAAACTATATGATTTCATGCCAAACTCAAAATAATTGGGATCAAAAAAATTTAATATTTTTTATCATGGCTCACTCTTCGCTTTGAGTTCAGCATTTTGCCTATTCTGAGATTTTTCTCTATAGAATCTGTAATTCTGAACCAATCGCTTTGAAATTTAGAGCATTCATAGTATATAGTATGCCTAACCGATCGATGCTATCAGCAATTTTTTCTCTCTATTATTTGTAAGAGTTTTTGACTCCCCGCTTCCGGATCCGCTTCCGGACTGGATTTTTAAATTCTCGATATTTTGGAAAATATCCTCCAGATTCAATTTTGTCTCCTAGATTCGTAATCTACATGAATGAAACTATATGATTTCATGCCAAACTCAAAATAATTGGGATCAAAAAAATTTAATATTTTTTATCATGGCTCACTCTTCGCTTTGAGTTCAGGATTTTGCCTATTCTGAGATTTTTCTCTATAGAATCTGTAATTCTGAACCAATCGCTTTGAAATTTGGACCATTCATAGTATATAGTATGCCTAACCGATCGATGCTATCAGCAATTTTTTCTCTCCATTATCTGTATGAGTTTTTGACTCCCCGCTTCCGGCTCCGCTTCCGGACTGGATTTTTAAATTCTCGATATTTTGGAAAATATCCTCCAGATTCAATTTTGTCTCCTAGATTCGTAATCTACATGAATGAAACTATATGATTTCATGCCAAACTCAAAATAATTGGGATCAAAAAAATTTAATATTTTTTATCATGGCTCACTCTTCGCTTTGAGTTCAGGATTTTGCCTATTCTGAGATTTTTCTCTATAGAATCTGTAATTCTGAACCAATCGCTTTGAAATTTGGAGCATTCATAGTATATAGTATGCCTAACCGATCGATGCTATCAGCAATTTTTTCTCTCCATTATCTGTATGAGTTTTTGACTCCCCGCTTCCGGCTCCGCTTCCGGACTGGATTTTTAAATTCTCGATATTTTGGAAAATATCCTCCAGATCCAATTTTGTCTCCTAGATTCGTAATCTACATGAATGAAACTATATGATTTCATGCCAAACTCAAAATAATTGGGATCAAAAAAATTTAATATTTTTTATCATGGCTCACTCTTCGCTTTGAGTTCAGGATTTTGCCTATTCTGAGATTTTTCTCTATAGAATCTGTAATTCTGAACCAATCGCTTTGAAATTTGGAGCATTCATAGTATATAGTATGCGTAACCGATCGATGCTATCAGCAATTTTTTCTCTTCATTATTTGTATGAGTTTTTGACTCCCCGCTTCCGGCTCCGCTTCCGGACTGGATTTTTAAATTCTCGATATTTTGGAAAATATCCTCCAGATCCAATTTTGTCTCCTAGATTCGTAATCTACATGAATGAAACTATATGATTTCATGCCAAACTCAAAATAATTGGGATCAAAAAAATTTAATATTTTTTATCTTGGCTCACTCTTCGCTTTGAGTTCAGGATTTTGCCTATTCTGAGATTTTTCTCTATAGAATCTGTAATTCTGAACCAATCGCTTTGAAATTTGGACCATTCATAGTATATAGTATGCCTAACCGATCGATGCTATCAGCAATTTTTTCTCTCCATTATTTGTATGAGTTTTTGACTCCCCGCTTCCGGCTCCGCTTCCGGACTGGATTTTTAAATTCTCGATATTTTGGAAAATATCCTCCAGATCCAATTTTGTCTCCTAGATTTGTAATCTACATGAATGAAACTATATGATTTCATGCCAAACTCAAAATAATTGGGATCAAAAAAATTTAATATTTTTTATCATGGCTCACTCTTCGCTTTGAGTTCAGGATTTTGCCTATTCTGAGATTTTTCTCTATAGAATCTGTAATTCTGAACCAATCGCTTTGAAATTTGGAGCATTCATAGTATATAGTATGCCTAACCGATCGATGCTATCAGCAATTCTTTCTCTCCATTATTTGTATGAGTTTTTGACTCCCCGCTTCCGGCTCCGCTTCCGGACTGGATTTTTAAATTCTCGATATTTTGGAAAATATCCTCCAGATCCAATTTTGTCTCCCAGATTCGTAATCTACATGAATGAAACTATATGATTTCATGCCAAACTCAAAATAATTGGGATCAAAAAAATTTAATATTTTTTATCATGGCTCACTCTTCGCTTTGAGTTCAGGATTTTGCCTATTCTGAGATTTTTCTCTATAGAATCTGTAATTCTGAACCAATCGCTTTGAAATTAGGACCATTCATAGTATATAGTATGCCTAACCGATCGATGCTATCAGCAATTCTTTGTCTCCATTATTTGTATGAGTTTTTGACTCCCCGCTTCCGGCTCCGCTTCCGGACTGGATTTTTAAATTCTCGATATTTTGGAAAATATCCTCCAGATCCAATTTTGACTCCTAGATTCGTAATCTACATGAATGAAACTATATGATTTCAAGCCAAACTCAAAATAATTGGGATCAAAAAAATTTAATATTCATTATCATGGCTCACTCTTCGCTTTGAGTTCAGGATTTTGCCTATTCTGAGATTTTTCTCTATAGAATCTGTAATTCTGAACCAATCGCTTTGAAATTTGGAGCATTCATAGTATATAGTATGCCTAACCGATCGATGCTATCAGCAATTTTTTCTCTCCATTATTTGTATGAGTTTTTGACTCCCCGCTTCCGGCTCCGCTTCCGGACTGGATTTTTAAATTCTCGATATTTTGGAAAATATCCTCCAGATCCAATTTTGTCTCCTAGATTCGTAATCTACATGAATAAAACTATATGATTTCATGCCAAACTCAAAATAATTGGGATCAAAAAAATTTAATATTTTTTATCATGGCTCACTCTTCGCTTTGAGTTCAGGATTTTGCCTATTCTGAGATTTTTCTCTATAGAATCTGTAATTCTGAACCAATCGCTTTGAAATTTGAACCATTCATAGTATATAGTATGCCTAACCGATCGATGCTATCAGCAATTTTTTCTCTCCATTATTTGTATGAGTTTTTGACTCCCCGCTTCCGGCTCCGCTTCCGGACTGGATTTTTAAATTCTCGATATTTTGGAAAATATCCTCCAGATCCAATTTTGTCTCCCAGATTCGTAATCAACATGGATGAAACTATATGATTTCATGCCAAACTCAAAATAATTGGGATCAAAAAAATTTAATATTTTTTATCATGGCTCACTCTTCGCTTTGAGTTCAGGATTTTGCCTATTCTGAGATTTTTCTCTATAGAATCTGTAATTCTGAACCAATCGCTTTGAAATTTGGAGCATTCATAGTATATAGTATGCCTAACCGATCGATGCTATCAGCAATTTTTTCTCTCCATTATTTGTATGAGTTTTTGACTCCCCGCTTCCGGCTCCGCTTCCGGACTGGATTTTTAAATTCTCGATATTTTGGAAAATATCCTCCAGATCCAATTTTGTCTCCTAGATTCGTAATCTACATGAATGAAACTATATGATTTCATGCCAAACTCAAAATAATTGGGATCAAAAAAATTTAATATTTTTTATCATGGCTCACTCTTCGCTTTGAGTTCAGGATTTTGCCTATTCTGAGATTTTTCTCTATAGAATCTGTAATTCTGAACCAATCGCTTTGAAATTTGGACCATTCATAGTATATAGTATGCCTAACCGATCGATGCTATCAGCAATTTTTTCTCTCCATTATTTGTATGAGTTTTTGACTCCCCGCTTCCGGCTCCGCTTCCGGACTGGATTTTTAAATTCTCGATATTTTGGAAAATATCCTCCAGATCCAATTTTGTCTCCTAGATTCGTGATCTACATGAATGAAACTATATGATTTCATGCCAAACTCAAAATAATTGGGATCAAAAAAATTTAATATTTTTTATCATGGCTCACTCTTCGCTTTGAGTTCAGGATTTTGCCTATTCTGAGATTTTTCTCTATAGAATCTGTAATTCTGAACCAATCGCTTTGAAATTTGGACCATTCATAGTATATAGTATGCCTAACCGATCGATGCTATCAGCAATTTTTTCTCTCCATTATTTGTATGAGTTTTTGACTCCCCGCTTCCTGCTCCGCTTCCGGACTGGATTTTTAAATTCTCGATATTTTGGGAAATATCCTCCAGATCCAATTTTGTCTCCTAGATTCGTAATCTACATGAATGAAACTATATGATTTCATGCCAAACTCAAAATAATTGGGATCAAAAAAATTTAATATTTTTTATCATGGCTCACTCTCCGCTTTGAGTTCAGGATTTTGCCTATTCTGAGATTTTTCTCTATAGAATCTGTAATTCTGAACCAATCGCTTTGAAATTTGGAGCATTCATAGTATATAGTATGCCTAACCGATCGATGCTATCAGCAATTTTTTCTCTCCATTATTTGTATGAGTTTTTGACTCCCCGCTTCCGGCTCCGCTTCCGGACTGGATTTTTAAATTCTCGATATTTTGGAAAATATCCTCCAGATCCAATTTTGTCTCCCAGATTCGTAATCTACATGAATGAAACTATATGATTTCATGCCAAACTCAAAATAATTGGGATCAAAAAAATTTAATATTTTTTATCATGGCTCACTCTTCGCTTTGAGTTCAGGATTTTGCCTATTCTGAGATTTTTCTCTATAGAATCTGTAATTCTGAACCAATCGCTTTGAAATTTGGACCATTCATAGTATATAGTATGCCTAACCGATCGATGCTATCAGCAATTTTTTCTCTTCATTATTTGTATGAGTTTTTGACTCCCCGCTTCCGGCTCCGCTTCCGGACTGGATTTTTAAATTCTCGATATTTTGGAAAATATCCTCCAGATCCAATTTTGTCTCCTAGATTCGTAATCTACATGAATGAAACTATATGATTTCATGCTAAACTCAAAATAATTGGGATCAAAAAAATTTAATATTTTTTATCATGGCTCACTCTTCGCTTTGAGTTCAGGATTTTGCCTATTCTGAGATTTTTCTCTATAGAATCTGTAATTCTGAACCAATCGCTTTGAAATTTGGACCATTCATAGTATATAGTATGCCTAACCGATCGATGCTATCAGCAATTTTTTCTCTCCATTATTTGTATGAGTTTTTGACTCCCCGCTTCCGGCTCCGCTTCCGGACTGGATTTTTAAATTCTCGATATTTTGGAAAATATCCTCCAGATCCAATTTTGTCTCCTAGATTCGTAATCTACATGAAAGAAACTATATGATTTCATGCCAAACTCAAAAAAATTGGGATCAAAAAAATTTGATATTTTTTGTCATGGCTCACTCTTCGCTTTGAGTTCAGGATTTTGCCTATTCTGAGATTTTTCTCTATAGAATCTGTAATTCTGAACCAATCGCTTTGAAATTTGGAGCATTCATAGTATATAGTATGCGTAACCGATCGATGCTATCAGCAATTTTTTCTCTCCATTATTTGTATGAGTTTTCGACTCCCCCCTTCCGGCTCCGCTTCCGGACTGGATTTTTAAATTCTCGATATTTTGGAAAATATTCTCCAGATCCAATTTAGTCTCCTAGATTCGTAATCTACATGAATGAAACTATATGATTTCATGCCAAACTCAAAATAATTGGGATCAAAAAAATTTAATATTTTTTATCATGGCTCACTCTTCGCTTTGAGTTCAGGATTTTGCCTATTCTGAGATTTTTCTCTATAGAATCTGTAATTCTGAACCAATCGCTTTGAAATTTGAACCATTCATAGTATATAGTATGCCTAACCGATCGATGCTATCAGCAATTTTTTTTCTCCATTATTTGTATGAGTTTTTGACTCCTTGCTTCCGGCTCCGCTTCCGGACTGGATTCTCAAATTCTCGATATTTTGGAAAATATCCGCTAGATCCAATTTTGTCTCCTAGATTCGTAATCTACATGAATGAAACTATATGATTTCATGCCAAACTCAAAATAATTGGGATCAAAAAAATTTAATATTCTTTATCATGGCTCACTCTTCGCTTTGAGTTCAGGATTTTGCCTATTCTGAGATTTTTCTCTATAGAATCTGTAATTCTGAACCAATCGCTTTGAAATTTGGAGCATTCATAATATATAGTATGCCTAACCGATCGATGCTATCAGCAATTTTTTTTCTCCATTATTTGTATGAGTTTTTGACTCCCCGCTTCCGGCTCCGCTTCCGGACTGGATTTTTAAATTCTCGATATTTTGGATAATATCCTCCAGATCCAATTTTGTCTCCTAGATTCGTAATCTACATGAATGAAACTATATGATTTCGTGCCAAACTCAAAATAATTGGGATCAAAAAAATTTAATATTTTTTATCATGGCTCACTATTCGCTTTGAGTTCAGGATTTTGCCTATTCTGAGATTTTTCTCTATAGAATCTGTAATTCTGAACCAATCGCTTTCAAATTTGGACCATTCATAGTATATAGTATGCCTAACCGATCGATGCTATCAGCAACTTTATCTCTCCATTATTTGTATGAGTTTTTGACTCCCCGCTTCCGGCTCCGCTTCCGGACTGGATTTTTAAATTCTCGATATTTTGGAAAATATCCTCCAGATCCAATTTTGTCTCCTAGATTTGTAATCTACATGAATGAAACTATATGATTTCATGCCAAACTCAAAATAATTGGGATCAAAAAAATTTAATATTCTTTATCATGGCTCACTCTTCGCTTTGAGTTCAGGATTTTGCCTATTCTGAGATTTTTCTCTATAGAATCTGTAATTCTGAACCAATCGCTTTGAAATTTGGACCATTCATAGTATATAGTATGCCTAACCGATCGATGCTATCAGCAACTTTATCTCTCCATTATTTGTATGAGTTTTTGACTCCCCGCTTCCGGCTCCGCTTCCGGACTGGATTTTTAAATTCTCGATATTTTGGAAAATATCCTCCAGATCCAATTTTGTCTCCTAGATTTGTAATCTACATGAATGAAACTATATGATTTCATGCCAAACTCAAAATAATTGGGATCAAAAAAATTTAATATTTTTTATCATGGCTCACTCTTCGCTTTGAGTTCAGGATTTTGCCTATTCTGAGATTTTTCTCTATAGAATCTGTAATTCTGAACCAATCGCTTTGAAATTTGGACCATTCATAGTATATAGTATGCCTAACCGATCGATGCTATCAGCAATTTTTTCTCTCCATTATTTGTATGAGTTTTTGACTCCCCCCTTCCGGCTCCGCTTCCGGACTGGATTTTTAAATTCTCGATATTTTGGAAAATATTCTCCAGATCCAATTTAGTCTCCTAGATTCGTAATCTACATGAATGAAACTATATGATTTCATGCCAAACTCAAAATAATTGGGATCAAAAAAATTTAATATTCTTTATCATGGCTCACTCTTCGCTTTGAGTTCAGGATTTTGCCTATTCTGAGATTTTTCTCTATAGAATCTGTAATTCTGAACCAATCGCTTTGAAATTTGGAGCATTCATAATATATAGTATGCCTAACCGATCGATGCTATCAGCAATTTTTTTTCTCCATTATTTGTATGAGTTTTTGACTCCCCGCTTCCGGCTCCGCTTCCGGACTGGATTTTTAAATTCTCGATATTTTGGATAATATCCTCCAGATCCAATTTTGTCTCCTAGATTCGTAATCTACATGAATGAAACTATATGATTTCGTGCCAAACTCAAAATAATTGGGATCAAAAAAATTTAATATTTTTTATCATGGCTCACTATTCGCTTTGAGTTCAGGATTTTGCCTATTCTGAGATTTTTCTCTATAGAATCTGTAATTCTGAACCAATCGCTTTCAAATTTGGACCATTCATAGTATATAGTATGCCTAACCGATCGATGCTATCAGCAACTTTATCTCTCCATTATTTGTATGAGTTTTTGACTCCCCGCTTCCGGCTCCGCTTCCGGACTGGATTTTTAAATTCTCGATATTTTGGAAAATATCCTCCAGATCCAATTTTGTCTCCTAGATTTGTAATCTACATGAATGAAACTATATGATTTCATGCCAAACTCAAAATAATTGGGATCAAAAAAATTTAATATTCTTTATCATGGCTCACTCTTCGCTTTGAGTTCAGGATTTTGCCTATTCTGAGATTTTTCTCTATAGAATCTGTAATTCTGAACCAATCGCTTTGAAATTTGGACCATTCATAGTATATAGTATGCCTAACCGATCGATGCTATCAGCAATTTTTTCTCTCCATTATTTGTATGAGTTTTTGACTCCCCCCTTCCGGCTCCGCTTCCGGACTGGATTTTTAAATTCTCGATATTTTGGAAAATATTCTCCAGATCCAATTTAGTCTCCTAGATTCGTAATCTACATGAATGAAACTATATGATTTCATGCCAAACTCAAAATAATTGGGATCAAAAAAATTTAATATTCTTTATCATGGCTCACTCTTCGCTTTGAGTTCAGGATTTTGCCTATTCTGAGATTTTTCTCTATAGAATCTGTAATTCTGAACCAATCGCTTTGAAATTTGGACCATTCATAGTATATAGTATGCCTAACCAATCGATGCTATTAGCAGCTTTTTCTTTCCATTATTTGTATGAGTTTTTGACTCCCCGCTTCCGGCTCCGCTTCCGGACTGGATTTTTAAATTCTCGATATTTTGGAAAATATCCTCCAGATCCAATTTTGTCTCCTAGATTCGTAATCTACATGAATGAAAATATATGATTTCAAGCCAAACTCAAAATAATTGGGATCAAAAAAATTTAATATTTTTCATGGCTCACTCTTCGCTTTGAGTTCAGGATTTTGCCTATTCTGAGATTTTTCTCTATAGAATCTGTAATTCTGAACCAATCGCTTTGAAATTTGGACCATTCATAGTATATAGTATGCCTAACCAATCGATGCTATTAGCAGCTTTTTCTTTCCATTATTTGTATGAGTTTTTGACTCCCCGCTTCCGGCTCCGCTTCCGGACTGGATTTTTAAATTCTCGATATTTTGGAAAATATCCTCCAGATCCAATTTTGTCTCCTAGATTCGTAATCTACATGAATGAAAATATATGATTTCATGCCAAACTCAAAATAATTGGGATCAAAAAAATTTAATATTTTTTATCATGGCTCACTCTTCGCTTTGAGTTCAGGATTTTGCCTATTCTGAGATTTTTCTCTATAGAATCTGTAATTCTGAACCAATCGCTTTGAAATTTGGACCATTCATAGTATATAGTATGCCTAACCGATCGATGCTATCAGCAATTTTTTTTCTCCATTATTTGTATGAGTTTTTGACTCCCCCCTTCCGGCTCCGCTTCCGGACTGGATTTTTAAATTCTCGATATTTTGGAAAATATTCTCCAGATCCAATTTAGTCTCCTAGATTCGTAATCTACATGAATGAAACTATATGATTTCATGCCAAACTCAAAATAATTGGGATCAAAAAAATTTAATATTCTTTATCATGGCTCACTCTTCGCTTTGAGTTCAGGATTTTGCCTATTCTGAGATTTTTCTCTATAGAATCTGTAATTCTGAACCAATCGCTTTGAAATTTGTACCATTCATAGTATATAGTATGCCTAACCGATCGATGCTATCAGCAATTTTTTTTCTCCATTATTTGTATGAGTTTTTGACTCCCCGCTTCCGGCTCCGCTTCCGGACTGGATTTTTAAATTCTCGATATTTTGGAAAATATCCTCCGGATCCAATTTTGTCTCCTAGATTCGTAATCTACATGAATGAAACTATATGATTTCGTGCCAAACTCAAAATAATTGGGATCAAAAAAATTTAATATTTTTTATCATGGCTCACTATTCGCTTTGAGTTCAGGATTTTGCCTATTCTGAGATTTTTCTCTATAGAATCTGTAATTCTGAACCAATCGCTTTGAAATTTGGACCATTCATAGTATATAGTATGCCTAACCGATCGATGCTATCAGCAACTTTATCTCTCCATTATTTGTATGAGTTTTTGACTCCCCGCTTCCGGCTCCGCTTCCGGACTGGATTTTTAAATTCTCGATATTTTGGAAAATATCCTCCAGATCCAATTTTGTCTCCTAGATTTGTAATCTACATGAATGAAACTATATGATTTCATGCCAAACTCAAAATAATTGGGATCAAAAAAATTTAATATTTTTTATCATGGCTCACTCTTCGCTTTGAGTTCAGGATTTTGCCTATTCTGAGATTTTTCTCTATAGAATCTGTAATTCTGAACCAATCGCTTTGAAATTTGGACCATTCATAGTATATAGTATGCCTAACCGATCAATGCTATCAGCAATTTTTTCTCTCCATTATTTGTATGAGTTTTTGACTCCCCGCTTCCGGCTCCGCTTCCGGACTGGATTTTTAAATTCTCGATATTTTGGAAAATATCCTCCAGATCCAATTTTGTCTCCTAGATTCGTAATCTACATGAATGAAACTATATGATTCCAAGCCAAACTCAAAATAATTGGGATCAAAAAAATTTAATATTTTTTATCATGGCTCACTCTTCGCTTTGAGTTCAGGATTTTGCCTATTCTGAGATTTTTCTCTATAGAATCTGTAATTCTGAACCAATCGCTTTGAAATTTGGACCATTCATAGTATATAGTATGCCTAACCGATCGATGCTATCAGCAATTTTTTGTCTCCATTATTTGTATGAGTTTTTGACTCCCCGCTTCCGGCTCCGCTTCCGGACTGGATTTTTAAATTCTCGATATTTTGGAAAATATCCTCCAGATCCAATTTTGTCTCCTAGATTCGTAATCTACATGAATGAAACTATATGATTTCAAGCCAAACTCAAAATAATTGGGATCAAAAAAATTTAATATTTTTTATCATGGCTCACTCTTCGCTTTGAGTTCAGGATTTTGCCTATTCTGAGATTTTTCTCTATAGAATCTGTAATTCTGAACCAATCGCTTTGAAATTTGGACCATTCATAGTATATAGTATGCCTAACCGATCAATGCTATCAGCAATTTTTTCTCTCCATTATTTGTATGAGTTTTTGACTCCCCGCTTCCGGCTCCGCTTCCGGACTGGATTTTTAAATTCTCGATATTTTGGAAAATATCCTCCAGATCCAATTTTGTCTCCTAGATTCGTAATCTACATGAATGAAACTATATGATTCCAAGCCAAACTCAAAATAATTGGGATCAAAAAAATTTAATATTTTTTATCATGGCTCACTCTTCGCTTTGAGTTCAGGATTTTGCCTATTCTGAGATTTTTCTCTATAGAATCTGTAATTCTGAACCAATCGCTTTGAAATTTGGACCATTCATAGTATATAGTATGCCTAACCAATCGATGCTATTAGCAGCTTTTTCTTACCATTATTTGTATGAGTTTTTGACTCCCCGCTTCCGGCTCCGCTTCCGGACTGGATTTTTAAATTCTCGATATTTTGGAAAATATCCTCCAGATCCAATTTTGTCTCCTAGATTCGTAATCTACATGAATGAAACTATATGATTTCATGCCAAACTCAAAATAATTGGGATCAAAAAAATTTAATATTTTTTATCATGGCTCACTCTTCGCTTTGAGTTCAGGATTTTGCCTATTCTGAGATTTTTCTCTATAGAATCTGTAATTCTGAACCAATCGCTTTGAAATTTGAATCATTCATAGTATATAGTATGCCTAACCGATCGATGCTATCAGCAATTTTTTCTCTCCATTATTTGTATGAGTTTTTGACTCCCCGCTTCCGGCTCCGCTTCCGGACTGGATTTTTAAATTCTTGATATTTTGGAAAATATCCTCCAGATCCAATTTTGTTTCCTAGATTCGTAATCTACATGAATAAAACCATATGATTTCATGCCAAACTCAAAATAATTGGGATCAAAAAAATTTAATATTTTTTATCATGGCTCACTCTTCGCTTTGAGTTCAGGATTTTGCCTATTCTGAGATTTTTCTCTATAGAATCTGTAATTCTGAACCAATCGCTTTGAAATTTGGACCATTCATAGTATATAGTATGCCTAACCGATCGATGCTATCAGCAATTTTTTCTCTCCATTATTTGTATGAGTTTTTGACTCCCCGCTTCCGGCTCCGCTTCCGGACTGGATTTTTAAATTCTCGATATTTTGGAAAATATCCTCCAGATCCAATTTTGTCTCCTAGATTTGTAATCTACATGAATGAAACTATATGATTTCATGCCAAACTCAAAATAATTGGGATCAAAAAAATTTGATATTTTTTATCATGGCTCACTCTTCGCTTTGAGTTCAGGATTTTGCCTATTCTGAGATTTTTCTCTATAGAATCTGTAATTCTGAACCAATCGCTTTGAAATTTGGACCATTCATAGTATATAGTATGCCTAACCGATCGATGCTATCAGCAATTTTTTCTCTCCATTATTTGTATGAGTTTTTGACTCCCCGCTTCCGGCTCCGCTTCCGGACTGGATTTTTAAATTCTCGATATTTTGGAAAATATCCTCCAGATCCAATTTTGTCTCCTAGATTCGTAATCTACATGAATGAAACTATATGATTTCAAGCCAAACTCAAAATAATTGGGATCAAAAAAATTTAATATTCTTTATCATGGCTCACTCTTCGCTTTGAGTTCAGGATTTTGCCTATTCTGAGATTTTTCTCTATAGAATCTGTAATTCTGAACCAATCGCTTTGAAATTTGGACCATTCATAGTATATAGTATGCCTAACCGATCAATGCTATCAGCAATTTTTTCTCTCCATTATTTGTATGAGTTTTTGACTCCCCGCTTCCGGCTCCGCTTCCGGACTGGATTTTTAAATTCTCGATATTTTGGAAAATATCCTCCAGATCCAATTTTGTCTCCTAGATTCGTAATCTACATGAATGAAACTATATGATTTTATGCCAAACTCAAAATAATTGGGATCAAAAAAATTTAATATTTTTTATCATGGCTCACTCTTCGCTTTGAGTTCAGGATTTTGCCTATTCTGAGATTTTTCTGTATAGAATCTGTAATTCTGAACCAATCGCTTTGAAATTTGGAGCATTCATAGTATATAGTATGCCTAACCGATCGATGCTATCAGCAATTTTTTCTCTCCATTATTTGTATGAGTTTTTGACTCCCCGCTTCCGGCTCCGCTTCCGGACTGGATTTTTAAATTCTCGATATTTTGGAAAATATCCTCCAGATCCAATTCTGTCTCCCAGATTCGTAATCAACATGAATGAAACTATATGATTTCATGCCAAACTCAAAATAATTGGGATCAAAAAAATTTAATATTTTTTACCATGGCTCACTCTTCGCTTTGAGTTCAGGATTTTGCCTATTCTGAGATTTTTCTCTATAGAATCTGTTATTCTGAACCAATCGCTTCGAAATTTGAACCATTCATAGTATATAGTATGTCTAACCGATCGATGCTATCAGCAATTTTTTCTCTCCATTATTTGTATGAGTTTTTGACTCCCCGCTTCCGGCTCCGCTTCCGGACTGGATTTTTAAATTCTCGATATTTTGGAAAATATCCTCCAGATCCAATTTTGTCTCCTAGATTCGTAATCTACATGAATGAAACTATATGATTTCATGCCAAACTCAAAATAATTGGGATCAAAAAAATTTAATATTTTTTATCATGGCTCACTCTTCGCTTTGAGTTCAGGATTTTGCCTATTCTGAGATTTTTCTCTATAGAATCTGTAATTCTGAACCAATCGCTTTGAAATTTGGACCATTCATAGTATATAGTATGCCTAACCGATCGATGCTATCAGCAATTTTTTCTCTCCATTATTTGTATGAGTTTTTGACTCCCCGCTTCCTGCTCCGCTTCCGGACTGGATTTTTAAATTCTCGATATTTTGGAAAATATCCTCCAGATCCAATTTTGTCTCTTAGATTCGTAATCTACATGAATGAAACTATATGATTTCATGCCAAACTCAAAATAATTGGGATCAAAAAAATTTAATATTTTTTATCATGGCTCACTCTTCGCTTTGAGTTCAGGATTTTGCCTATTCTGAGATTTTTCTCTATAGAATCTGTAATTCTGAACCAATCGCTTTGAAATTTGGACCATTCATAGTATATAGTATGCCTAACCGATCGATGCTATCAGCAATATTTTCTCTCCATTATTTGTATGAGTTTTTGACTCCCCGCTTCCAGCTCCGCTTCCGGACTGGATTTTTAAATTCTCGATATTTTGGAAAATATCCTCCAGATCCAATTTTGTCTCCTAGATTCGTAATCTACATGAATGAAACTATATGATTTCATGCCAAACTCAAAATAATTGGGATCAAAAAAATTTAATATTTTTTATCATGGCTCACTCTTCGCTTTGAGTTCAGGATTTTGCCTATTCTGAGATTTTTCTCTATAGAATCTGTAATTCTGAACCAATCGCTTTGAAATTTGGAGCATTCATAGTATATAGTATGCCTAACCGATCGATGCTATCAGCAATTTTTTCTCTCCATTATTTGTATGAGTTTTTGACTCCCCGCTTCCGGCTCCGCTTCCGGACTGGATTTTTAAATTCTCGATATTTTGGAAAATATCCTCCAGATCCAATTTTGTCTCCCAGATTCGTAATCTACATGAATGAAACTATATGATTTCATGCCAAACTCAAAATAATTGGGATCAAAAAAATTTAATATTTTTTATCATGGCTCACTCTTCGCTTTGAGTTCAGGATTTTGCCTATTCTGAGATTTTTCTCTATAGAATCTGTAATTCTGAACCAATCGCTTTGAAATTTGGACCATTCATAGTATATAGTATGCCTAACCGATCGATGCTATCAGCAATTTTTTTGTCTCCATTATTTGTATGAGTTTTTGACTCCCCGCTTCCGGCTCCGCTTCCGGACTGGATTTTTAAATTCTCGATATTTTGGAAAATATCCTCCAGATCCAATTTTGTCTCCTAGATTCGTAATCTACATGAATGAAACTATATGATTTCAAGCCAAACTCAAAATAATTGGGATCAAAAAAATTTAATATTTTTTATCATGGCTCACTCTTCGCTTTGAGTTCAGGATTTTGCCTATTCTGAGATTTTTCTCTATAGAATCTGTAATTCTGAACCAATGGCTTTGAAATTTGGACCATTCATAGTATATAGTATGCCTAACCGATCGATGCTATCAGCAATTTTTTCTCTCCATTATTTGTATGAGTTTTTGACTCCCCGCTTCCGGCTCCGCTTCCGGACTGGATTTTTAAATTCTCGATATTTTGGAAAATATCCTCCAGATCCAATTTTGTCACCCAGATTCGTAATCTACATGAATGAAACTATATGATTTCATGCCAAACTCAAAATAATTGGGATCAAAAAAATTTAATATTTTTTATCATGGCTCACTCTTCGCTTTGAGTTCAGGATTTTGCCTATTCTGAGATTTTTCTCTATAGAATCTGTAATTCTGAACCAATCGCTTTGAAATTTGGACCATTCATAGTATATAGTATGCCTAACCGATCGATGCTATCAGCAGTTTTTTCTCTCCATTATTTGTATGAGTTTTTGACTCCCCGCTTCCGGCTCCGCTTCCGGACTGGATTTTTAAATTCTCGATATTTTGGAAAATATCCTCCAGATCCAATTTTGTCTCCTAGATTCGTAATCTACATGAATGAAACTATATGATTTCAAGCCAAACTCAAAATAATTGGGATCAAAAAAATTTAATATTTTTTATCATGGCTCACTCTTCGCTTTGAGTTCAGGATTTTGCCTATTCTGAGATTTTTCTCTATAGAATCTGTAATTCTGAACCAATCGCTTTGAAATTTGGACCATTCATAGTATATAGTATGCCTAACCGATCGATGCTATCAGCAATTTTTTGTCTCCATTATTTGTATGAGTTTTTGACTCCCCGCTTCCGGCTCCGCTTCCGGACTGGATTTTTAAATTCTCGATATTTTGGAAAATATCCTCCAGATCCAATTTTGTCTCCTAGATTCGTAATCTACATGAATGAAACTATATGATTTCATGCCAAACTCAAAATAATTGGGATCAAAAAAATTTAATATTTTCTATCATGGCTCACTCTTCGCTTTGAGTTCAGGATTTTGCCTATTCTGAGATTTTTCTCTATAAAATCTGTAATTCTGAACCAATCGCTTTGAAATTTGGACCATTCATAGTATATAGTATGCCTAACCGATCGATGCTATCAGCAATTTTTTCTCTCCATTATTTGTATGAGTTTTTGACTCCCCGCTTCCGGCTCCGCTTCCGGACTGGATTTTTAAATTCTCGATATTTTGGAAAATATCCTCCAGATCCAATTTTGTCTCCTAGATTCGTAATCTACATGAATGAAACTATATGATTTCATGCCAAACTCAAAATAATTGGGATCAAAAAAATTTAATATTTTTTATCATGGCTCACTCTTCGCTTTGAGTTCAGGATTTTGCCTATTCTGAGATTTTTCTCTATAGAATCTGTAATTCTGAACCAATCGCTTTGAAATTTGGACCATTCATAGTATATAGTATGCCTAACCGATCGATGCTATCAGCAGTTTTTTCTCTCCATTATTTGTATGAGTTTTTGACTCCCCGCTTCCGGCTCCGCTTCCGGACTGGATTTTTAAATTCTCGATATTTTGGAAAATATCCTCCAGATCCAATTTTGTCTCCTAGATTCGTAATCTACATGAATAAAACTATATGATTTCATGCCAAACTCAAAATAATTGGGATCAAAAAAATTTAATATTTTTTATCATGGCTCACTCTTCGCTTTGAGTTCAGGATTTTGCCTATTCTGAGATTTTTCTCTATAGAATCTGTAATTCTGAACCAATGGCTTTGAAATTTGGACCATTCATAGTATATAGTATGCCTAACCGATCGATGCTATCAGCAATTTTTTCTCTCCATTATTTGTATGAGTTTTTGACTCCCCGCTTCCGGCTCCGCTTCCGGACTGGATTTTTAAATTCTCGATATTTTGGAAAATATCCTCCAGATCCAATTTTGTCACCCAGATTCGTAATCTACATGAATGAAACTATATGATTTCATGCCAAACTCAAAATAATTGGGATCAAAAAAATTTAATATTTTTTATCATGGCTCACTCTTCGCTTTGAGTTCAGGATTTTGCCTATTCTGAGATTTTTCTCTATAGAATCTGTAATTCTGAACCAATCGCTTTGAAATTTGGACCATTCATAGTATATAGTATGCCTAACCGATCGATGCTAACAGCAATTTTCTCTCTCCATTATTTGTATGAGTTTTTGACTCCCCGCTTCCGGCTCCGCTTCCGGACTGGATTTTTAAATTCTCGATATTTTGGAAAATATCCTCCAGATCCAATTTTGTCTCCTAGATTCGTAATCTACATGAATGAAACTATATGATTTCATGCCAAACTCAAAATAATTGGGATCAAAAAAATTTAATATTTTTTATCATGGCTCACTCTTCGCTTTGAGTTCAGGATTTTGCCTATTCTGAGATTTTTCTCTATAGAATCTGTAATTCTGAACCAATCGCTTTGAAATTTGGACCATTCATAGTATATAGTATGCCTAACCGATCGATGCTATCAGCAATTTTCTCTCTCCATTATTTGTATGAGTTTTTGCTTCCCCGCTTCCGGCTCCGCTTCCGGACTGGATTTTTAAATTCTCGATATTTTGGAAAATATCCTCCAGATCCAATTTTGTCTCCTAGATTCGTTATCTACATGAATGAAACTATATGATTTCATGCCAAACTCAAAATAATTGGGATCAAAAAAATTTAATATTTTTTATCATGGCTCACTCTTCGCTTTGAGTTCAGGATTTTGCCTATTCTGAGATTTTTCTCTATAGAATCTGTAATTCTGAACCAATCGCTTTGAAATTTGGATCATTCATAGTATATAGTATGCCTAACCGATCGATGCTATCAGCAGCTTTTTCTCTCCATTATTTGTATGAGTTTTTGACTCCCCGCTTCCGGCTCCACTTCCGGACTGGATTTTTAAATTCTCGATATTTTGGAAAATATCCTCCAGATCCAATTTTGTCTCCTAGATTCGTAATCTACATGAATGAAACTATATGATTTCATGCCAAACTCAAAATAATTGGGATCAAAAAAATTTAATATTTTTTATCATGGCTCACTCTTCGCTTTGAGTTCAGGATTTTGCCTATTCTGAGATTTTTCTCTATAGAATCTGTAATTCTGAACCAATCGCTTTGAAATTTAGACCATTCATAGTATATAGTATGCCTAACCGATCGATGCTATCAGCAATTTTTTCTCTCCATTATTTGTATGAGTTTTTGACTCCCCGCTTCCGGCTCCGCTTCCGGACTGGATTTTTAAATTCTCGATATTTTGGAAAATATCCTCCAGATCCAATTTTGTCTCCTAGATTCGTAATCTACATGAATGAAACTATATGATTTCATGCCAAACTCAAAATAATTGGGATCAAAAAAATTTAATATTTTTTATCATGGCTCACTCTTCGCTTTGAGTTCAGGATTTTGCCTATTCTGAGATTTTTCTCTATAGAATCTGTAATTCTGAACCAATCGCTTTGAAATTTGGAGCATTCATAGTATATAGTATGCCTAACCGATCGATGCTAACAGCAATTTTTTCTCTTCATTATTTGTATGAGTTTTTGACTCCCCGCTTCCGGCTCCGCTTCCGGACTGGATTTTTAAATTCTCGATATTTTGGAAAATATCCTCCAGATCCAATTTTGTCTCCTAGATTCGTAATCTACATGAATGAAAATATATGATTTCATGCCAAACTCAAAATAATTGGGATCAAAAAAATTTAATATTTTTTATCATGGCTCACTCTTCGCTTTGAGTTCAGGATTTTGCCTATTCTGAGATTTTTCTCTATAGAATCTGTAATTCTGAACCAATCGCTTTGAAATTTGGACCATTCATAGTATATAGTATGCCTAACCGATCGATGCTATCAGCAATTTTTTTTCTCCATTATTTGTATGAGTTTTTGACTCCCCGCTTCCGGCTCCGCTTCCGGACTGGATTTTTAAATTCTCGATATTTTGGAAAATATCCTCCAGATCCAATTTTGTCTCCTAGATTCGTAATCTACATGAATGAAAATATATGATTTCATGCCAAACTCAAAATAATTGGGATCAAAAAAATTTAATATTTTTTATCATGGCTCACTCTTCGCTTTGAGTTCAGGATTTTGCCTATTCTGAGAATTTTCTCTATAGAATCTGTAATTCTGAACCAATCGCTTTGAAATTTGGAGCATTCATAGTATATAGTATGCCTAACCGATCGATGCTAACAGCAATTTTTTCTCTTCATTATTTGTATGAGTTTTTGACTCCCCGCTTCCGGCTCCGCTTCCGGACTGGATTTTTAAATTCTCGATATTTTGGAAAATATCCTCCAGATCCAATTTTGTCTCCTAGATTCGTAATCTACATGAATGAAAATATATGATTTCATGCCAAACTCAAAATAATTGGGATCAAAAAAATTTAATATTTTTTATCATGGCTCACTCTTCGCTTTGAGTTCAGGATTTTGCCTATTCTGAGATTTTTCTCTATAGAATCTGTAATTCTGAACCAATCGCTTTGAAATTTAGACCATTCATAGTATATAGTATGCCTAACCGATCGATGCTATCAGCAATTTTTTCTCTCCATTATTTGTATGAGTTTTTGACTCCCCGCTTCCGGCTCCGCTTCCGGACTGGATTTTTAAATTCTCGATATTTTGGAAAATATCCTCCAGATCCAATTTTGTCTCCTAGATTCGTAATCTACATGAATGAAACTATATGATTTCATGCCAAACTCAAAATAATTGGGATCAAAAAAATTTAATATTTTTTATCATGGCTCACTCTTCGCTTTGAGTTCAGGATTTTGCCTATTCTGAGATTTTTCTCTATAGAATCTGTAATTCTGAACCAATCGCTTTGAAATTTGGAGCATTCATAGTATATAGTATGCCTAACCGATCGATGCTAACAGCAATATTTTCTCTCTATTATTTGTATGAGTTTTTGACTCCCCGCTTCCGGCTCCGCTTCCGGACTGGATTTTTAAATTCTCGATATTTTGGAAAATATCCTCCAGATCCAATTTTGTCTCCTAGATTCGTAATCTACATGAATGAAAATATATGATTTCATGCCAAACTCAAAATAATTGGGATCAAAAAAATTTAATATTTTTTATCATGGCTCACTCTTCGCTTTGAGTTCAGGATTTTGCCTATTCTGAGATTTTTCTCTATAGAATCTGTAATTCTGAACCAATCGCTTTGAAATTTGGAGCATTCATAGTATATAGTATGCCTAACCGATCGATGCTAACAGCAATTTTTTCTCTTCATTATTTGTATGAGTTTTTGACTCCCCGCTTCCGGCTCCGCTTCCGGACTGGATTTTTAAATTCTCGATATTTTGGAAAATATCCTCCAGATCCAATTTTGTCTCCTAGATTCGTAATCTACATGAATGAAAATATATGATTTCATGCCAAACTCAAAATAATTGGGATCAAAAAAATTTAATATTTTTTATCATGGCTCACTCTTCGCTTTGAGTTCAGGATTTTGCCTATTCTGAGATTTTTCTCTATAGAATCTGTAATTCTGAACCAATCGCTTTGAAATTTGGACCATTCATAGTATATAGTATGCCTAACCGATCGATGCTATCAGCAATCTTTCCTCTCCATTATTTGTATGAGTTTTTGACTCCCCGCTTCCGGCTCCGCTTCCGGACTGGATTTTTAGATTCTCGAAATTTTGGAAAATATCCTCCAGATCCAATTTCGTCTCCTATATTCGTAATCTACATGAATGAAACTATATGATTTCATGCCAAACTCAAAATAATTGGGATCAAAAAAATTTAATATTTTTTATCATGGCTCACTCTTCGCTTTGAGTTCAGGATTTTGCCTATTCTGAGATTTTTCTCTATAGAATCTGTAATTCTGAACCAATCGCTTTGAAATTTGGAGCATTAATAGTATATAGTATGCCTAACCGATCGATGCTAACAGCAATTTTTTCTCTTCATTATTTGTATGAGTTTTTGACTCCCCGCTTCCGGCTCCGCTTCCGGACTGGATTTTTAAATTCTCGATATTTTGGAAAATATCCTCCAGATCCAATTTTGTCTCCTAGATTCGTAATCTACATGAATGAAACTATATGATTTCATGCCAAACTCAAAATAATTGGGATCAAAAAAATTTAATATTTTTTATCATGGCTCACTCTTCGCTTTGAGTTCAGGATTTTGCCTATTCTGAGATTTTTCTCTATAGAATCTGTAATTCTGAACCAATCGCTTTGAAATTTGGAGCATTCATAGTATATAGTATGCCTAACCGATCGATGCTAACAGCAATTTTTTCTCTTCATTATTTGTATGAGTTTTTGACTCCCCGCTTCCGGCTCCGCTTCCGGACTGGATTTTTAAATTCTCGATATTTTGGAAAATATCCTCCAGATCCAATTTTGTCTCCTAGATTCGTAATCTAAATGAATGAAACTATATGATTTCATGCCAAACTCAAAATAATTGGGATCAAAAAAATTTAATATTTTTTATCATGGCTCACTCTTCGCTTTGAGTTCAGGATTTTGCCTATTCTGAGATTTTTCTCTATAGAATCTGTAATTCTGAACCAATCGCTTTGAAATTTGGACCATTCATAGTATATAGTATGCCTAACCGATCGATGCTATCAGCAATTTTTTCTCTCCATTATTTGTATGAGTTTTTGACTCCCCGCTTCCGGCTCCGCTTCCGGACTGGATTTTTAAATTCTCGATATTTTGGAAAATATCCTCCAGATCCAATTTTGTCTCCTAGATTCGTAATCTACATGAATGAAACTATATGATTTCATGCCAAACTCAAAATAATTGGGATCAAAAAAATTTAATATTTTTTATCATGGCTCACTCTTCGCTTTGAGTTCAGGATTTTGCCTATTCTGAGATTTTTCTCTATAGAATCTGTAATTCTGAACCAATCGCTTTGAAATTTGGACCATTCATAGTATATAGTATGCCTAACCGATCGATGCTATCAGCAATATTTTCTCTCTATTATTTGTATGAGTTTTTGACTCCCCGCTTCCGGCTCCGCTTCCGGACTGGATTTTTAAATTCTCGATATTTTGGAAAATATCCTCCAGATCTAATTTTGTCTCCTAGATTCGTAATCTACATGAATGAAACTATATGATTTCATGCCAAACTCAAAATAATTGGGATCAAAAAAATTTAATATTTTTTATCATGGCTCACTCTTCGCTTTGAGTTCAGGATTTTGCCTATTCTGAGAGTTTTCTCTATAGAATCTGTAATTCTGAACCAATCGCTTTGAAATTTGGACCATTCATAGTATATAGTATGCCTAACCGATCGATGCTATCAGCAATTTTTTCTCTCCATTATTTGTATGAGTTTTTGACTCCCCGCTTCCGGCTCCGCTTCCGGACTGGATTTTTAAATTCTCGATATTTTGGAAAATATCCTCCAGATCCAATTTTGTCTCCTAGATTCGTAATCTACATGAATGAAACTATATGATTTCATGCCAAACTCAAAATAATTGGGATCAAAAAAATTTATTATTTCTTATCGTGGCTCACTCTTCGCTTTGAGTTCAGGATTTTGCCTATTCTGAGATTTTTCTCTATAGAATCTGTAATTCTGAACCAATCGCTTTGAAATTTGGACCATTCATAGTATATAGTATGCCTAACCGATCGATGTTATCAGCAATTTTTTCTCTCCATTATTTATATGAGTTTTTGACTCCCCGCTTCCGGCTCCGCTTCCGGACTGGATTTTTAAATTCTCGATATTTTGGAAAATATCCTCCAGATCCAATTTTGTCTCCTAGATTCGTAATCTACATGAATGAAACTATATGATTTCATGCCAAACTCACAATAATTAGGATCAAAAAAATTTAATATTTTTTATCATGGCTCACTCTTCGCTTTGAGTTCAGGATTTTGCCTATTCTGAGATTTTTCTCTATAGAATCTGTAATTCTGAACCAATCGCTTTGAAATTTGGACCATTCATAGTATATAGTATGCCTAACCGATCGATGCTATCAGCAATTTTTTCTCTCCATTATTTGTATGAGTTTTTGACTCCCCGCTTCCGGCTCCGCTTCCGGACTGGATTTTTAAATTCTCGATATTTTGGAAAATATCCTCCAGATCCAATTTTGTCTCCTAGATTCGTAATCTACATGAATGAAACTATATGATTTCATGCCAAACTCAAAATAATTGGGATCAAAAAAATTTAATATTTTTTATCATGGCTCACTCTTCGCTTTGAGTTCAGGATTTTGCCTATTCTGAGATTTTTCTCTATAGAATCTGTAATTCTGAACCAATCGCTTTGAAATTTGGATCATTCATAGTATATAGTATGCCTAACCGATAGATGCTATCAGCAATTTTTTCTCTCCATTATTTGTATGAGTTTTTGACTCCCCGCTTCCGGCTCCGCTTCCGGACTGGATTTTCAAATTCTCGATATTTTGGAAAATATCCTCCAGATCCAATTTTGTCTCCTAGATTCGTAATCTACATGAATGAAACTATATGATTTCATGCCAAACTCAAAATAATTGGGATCAAAAAAATTTAATATTTTTTATCATGGCTCACGCTTCGCTTTGAGTTCAGGATTTTGCCTATTCTGAGATTTTTCTCTATAGAATCTGTAATTCTGAACCAATCGCTTTGAAATTTGGACCATTCATAGTATATAGTATGCCTAACCGATCGATGCTATCAGCAATTTTTTCTCCCCATTATTTGTATGAGTTTTTGACTCCCCGCTTCCGGCTCCGCTTCCGGACTGGATTTTTAAATTCTCGATATTTTGGAAAATATCCTCCAGATCCAATTTTGTCTCCTAGATTCGTAATCTACATGAATAAAACTATATGATTTCATGCCAAACTCAAAATAATTGGGATCAAAAAAATTTAATATTTTTTATCATGGCTCACTCTTCGCTTTGAGTTCAGGATTTTGCCTATTCTGAGATTTTTCTCTATAGAATCTGTAATTCTGAACCAATCGCTTTGAAATTTGGAGCATTCATAGTATATAGTATGCCTAACCGATCGATGCTATCAGCAATTTTTTCTCTCCATTATTTGTATGAGTTTTTGACTCCCCGCTTCCGGCTCCGCTTCCGGACTGGATTTTTAAATTCTCGATATTTTGGAAAATATCCTCCAGATCCAATTTTGTCTCCTAGATTCGTAATCTACATGAATGAAACTATATGATTTCATGCCAAACTCAAAATAATTGGGATCAAAAAAATTTAATATTTTTTATCATGGCTCACTCTTCGCTTTGAGTTCAGGATTTTGCCTATTCTGAGATTTTTCTCTATAGAATCTGTAATTCTGAACCAATCGCTTTGAAATTTGGACAATTCATAGTATATAGTATGCGTAACCGATCGATGCTATCAGCAATTTTTTCTCTCCATTATTTGTATGAGTTTTTGACTCCCCGCTCCCGGACTGGATTTTTAAATTCTCGATATTTTGGAAAATATCCTCCAGATCCAATTTTGTCTCCTAGATTCGTAATCTACATGAATGAAACTATATGATTTCATGCCAAACTCAAAATAATTGGGATCAAAAAAATTTAATATTTTTTATCATGGCTCACTCTTCGCTTTAAGTTCAGGATTTTGCCTATTCTGAGATTTTTCTCTATAGAATCTGTAATTCTGAACCAATCGCTTTGAAATTTGGACCGTTCATAGTATATAGTATGCCCAACCGATCGATGCTATCAGCAATTTTTTTTCTCCATTATTTGTATGAGTTTTTGACTCCCCGCTTTCGGCTCCGCTTCCGGACTGGATTTTTAAATTCTCGATATTTTGGAAAATATCCTCCAGATCCAATTTTGTCTCCTAGATTCGTAATCTACATGAATGAAACTATATGATTTCATGCCAAACTCAAAATAATGTGGATCAAAAAAATTTAATATTTTTTATCATGGCTCACTCTTCGCTTTGAGTTCAGGATTTTGCCTATTCTGAGATTTTTCTCTATAGAATCTGTAATTCTGAACCAATCGCTTTGAAATTTGGACCATTCATAGTATATAGTATGCCTAACCGATCGATGCTATCAGCAATTTTTTCTCTCCATTATTTGTATGAGTTTTTGACTCCCCGCTTCCGGCTCCGCTTCCGGACTGGATTTTTAAATTCTCGATATTTTGGAAAATATCCTCCAGATCCAATTTTGTCTCCTAGATTCGTAATCTACATGAATGAAACTATATGATTTCATGCCAAACTCAAAATAATTGGGATCAAAAAAATTTAATATTTTTTATCATGGCTCACTCTTCGCTTTGAGTTCAGGATTTTGCCTATTCTGAGATTTTTCTCTATAGAATCTGTAATTCTGAACCAATCGCTTTGAAATTTGGAGCATTCATAGTATATAGTATGCCTAACCGATCGATGCTATCAGCAATTTTTTCTCTCCATTATTTGTATGAGTTTTTGACTCCCCGCTTCCGGCTCCTCTTCCGGACTGGATTTTTAAATTCTCGATATTTTGGAAAATATCCTCCAGATCCAATTTTGTCTCCTAGATTCGTAATCTACATGAATGAAACTATATGATTTCATGCCAAACTCAAAATAATTGGGATCAAAAAAATTTAATATTTTTTATCATGGCTCACTCTTCGCTTTGAGTTCAGGATTTTGCCTATTCTGAGATTTTTCTCTATAGAATCTGTAATTCTGAACCAATCGCTTTGAAATTTGGACCATTCATAGTATATAGTATGCGTAACCGATCGATGCTATCAGCAATTTTTTCTCTCCATTATTTGTATGAGTTTTTGACTCCCCGCTTCCGGCTCCGCTTCCGGACTGGATTTTTAAATTCTCGATATTTTGGAAAATATCCTCCAGATCCAATTTTGTCTCCTAGATTCGTAATCTACATGAATGAAACTATATGATTTCATGCCAAACTCAAAATAATTGGGATCAAAAAAATTTAATATTTTTTATCATGGCTCACTCTTCGCTTTAAGTTCAGGATTTTGCCTATTCTGAGATTTTTCTCTATAGAATCTGTAATTCTGAACCAATCGCTTTGAAATTTGGACCATTCATAGTATATAGTATGCCCAACCGATCGATGCTATCAGAAATTTTTTTTCTCCATTATTTGTATGAGTTTTTGACTCCCCGCTTCCGGCTCCGCTTCCGGACTGGATTTTTAAATTCTCGATATTTTGGAAAATATCCTCCAGATCCAATTTTGTCCCCTAGATTCGTAATCTACATGAATAAAACTATATTATTTCATGCCAAACTCAAAATAATTGGGATCAAAAAAATTTAATATATTTTATCATGGCTCACTCTTCGCTTTGAGTTCAGGATTTTGCCTATTCTGAGATTTTTCTCTATAGAATCTGTAATTCTGAACCAATCGCTTTGAAATTTGGAGCATTCATAGTATATAGTATGCCTAACCGATCGATGCTATCAGCAATTTTTTCTCTCCATTATTTGTATGAGTTTTTGACTCCCCGCTTCCGGCTCCGCTTCCGGACTGGATTTTTAAATTCTCGATATTTTGGAAAATATCCTCCAGATCCAATTTTGTCTCCTAGATTCGTAATCTACATGAATGAAACTATATGATTTCATGCCAAACTCAAAATAATTGGGATCAAAAAAATTTAATATTTTTTATCATGGCTCACTCTTCGCTTTGAGTTCAGGATTTTGCCTATTCTGAGATTTTTCTCTATAGAATCTGTAATTCTGAACCAATCGCTTTGAAATTTGGAGCATTCATAGTATATAGTATGCCTAACCGATCGATGCTATCAGCAATTTTTTCTCTCCATTATTTGTATGATTTTTCGACTCCCCGCTTCCGGCTCCGCTTCCGGACTGGATTTTTAAATTCTCGATATTTTGGAAAATATCCTCCAGATCCAATTTTGTCTCCTAGATTCGTAATCTACATGAATGAAACTATATGATTTCATGCCAAACTCAAAATAATTGGGATCAAAAAAATTTAATATTTTTTATCATGGCTCACTCTTCGCTTTGAGTTCAGGATTTTGCCTATTCTGAGATTTTTCTCTATAGAATCTGTAATTCTGAACCAATCGCTTTGAAATTTGGAGCATTCATAGTATATAGTATGCCTAACCGATCGATGCTATCAGCAATTTTTTTTCTTCATTATTTGTATGAGTTTTTGACTCCCCGCTTCCGGCTCCGCTTCCGGATTGGATTTTTAAATTCTCGATATTTTGGAAAATATCCTCCAGATCCAATTTTGTCTCCTAGATACGTAATCTACATGAATAAAACTATATGATTTCATGCCAAACTCAAAATAATTGGGATCAAAAAAATTTAATATTTTTTATCATGGCTCACTCTTCGCTTTAAGTTCAGGATTTTGCCTATTCTGAGATTTTTCTCTATAGAATCTGTAATTCTGAACCAATCGCTTTGAAATTTGGAGCATTCATAGTATATAGTATGCCTAACCGATCGATGCTATCAACAATTTTTTCTCTCCATTATTTGTATGAGTTTTTGACTCCCCGCTTCCGGCTCCGCTTCCGGACTGGATTTTTAAATCCTCGATATTTTGGAAAATATCCTCCAGATCCAATTTTGTCTCCTAGATTCGTAATCTACATGAATAAAACTATATGATTTCATGCCAAACTCAAAATAATTGGGATCAAAAAAATTTAATATTTTTTATCATGGCTCACTCTTCGCTTTGAGTTCAGGATTTTGCCTATTCTGAGATTTTTCTCTATAGAATCTGTAATTCTGAACCAATCGCTTTGAAATTTGGACCATTCATAGTATATAGTATGCCCAACCGATCGATGCTATCAGCAATTTTTTCTCTCCATTATTTGTATGAGTTTTTGACTCCCCGCTTCCGGCTCCGCTTCCGGACTGGATTTTTAAATTCTCGATATTTTGGAAAATATCCTCCAGATTCAATTTTGTCTCCTAGATTCGTAATCTACATGAATAAAACTATATGATTTCATGCCAAACTCAAAATAATTGGGATCAAAAAAATTTAATATTTTTTATCATGGCTCACTCTTCGCTTTAAGTTCAGGATTTTGCCTATTCTGAGATTTTTCTCTATAGAATCTGTAATTCTGAACCAATCGCTTTAAAATTTGGAGCATTCATAGTAAATAGTATGCCTAACCGATCAATGCTATCAGCAATTTTTTCTCTCCATCATTTGTATGAGTTTTTGACTCCCCGCTTCCGGCTCCGCTTCCGGACTGGATTTTTAAATTCTCGATATTTTGGAAAATATCCTCCAGATCCAATTTTGTCTCCTAGATTCGTAATCTACATGAATGAAACTATATGATTTCATGCCAAACTCAAAATAATTGGGATCAAAAAAATTTAATATTTTTTATCATGGCTCACTCTTCGCTTTGAGTTCAGGATTTTGCCTATTCTGAGATTTTTCTCTATAGAATCTGTAATTCTGAACCAATCGCTTTGAAATTTGGACCATTCATAGTATATAGTATGCCTAACCGATCGATGCTATCAGCAATTTTTTCTCTCAATTATTTGTATGAGTTTTTGACTTTCCGCTTCCGGCTCCGCTTCCGGACTGGATTTTTAAATTCTCGATATTTTGGAAAATATCCTCCAGATCCAATTTTGTCTCCTAGATTCGTAATCTACATGAATAAAACTATATTATTTCATGCCAAACTCAAAATAATTGGGATCAAAAAAATTTAATATCTTTTATCATGGCTCACTCTTCGCTTTAAGTTCAGGATTTTGCCTATTCTGAGATTTTTCTCTATAGAATCTGTAATTCTGAACCAATCGCTTTGAAATTTGGAGCATTCATAGTATATAGTATGCCTAACCGATCGATGCTATCAGCAATTTTTTCTCTCCATTATTTGTATGAGTTTTTGACTCCCCGCTTCCGGCTCCGCTTCCGGACTGGATTTTTAAATTCTCGATATTTTGGAAAATATCCTCCAGATCCAATTTTGTCTCCTAGATTCGTAATCTACATGAATAAAACTATATTATTTCATGCCAAACTCAAAATAATTGGGATCAAAAAAATTTAATATTTTTTATCATGGCTCACTCTTCGCTTTGAGTTCAGGATTTTGCCTATTCTGAGATTTTTCTCTATAGAATCTGTAATTCTGAACCAATCGCTTTGAAATTTGGACCATTCATAGTATATAGTATGCCTAACCGATCGATGCTATCAGCAATTATTTCTCTCCATTATTTGTATGAGTTTTTGACTCCCCGCTTCCGGCTCCGCTTCCGGACTGGATTTTTAAATTCTCGATATTTTGGAAAATTTCCTCCAGATCCAATTTTGTCTCCTAGATTCGTAATCTACATGAATAAAACTATATGATTTCATGCCAAACTCAAAATAATTGGGATCAAAAAAATTTAATATTTTTTATCATGGCTCACTCTTCGCTTTGAGTTCAGGATTTTGCCTATTCTGAGATTTTTTTCTATAGAATCTGTAATTCTGAACCAATCGCTTTGAAATTTGGAGCATTCATAGTATATAGTATGCCTAACCGATCGATGCTATCAGCAATTTTTTTTCTCCATTATTTGTATGAGTTTTTGACTCCCCGCTTCCGGCTCCGCTTCCGGACTGGATTTTTAAATTCTCGATATTTTGGAAAATATCCTCCAGATCCAATTTTGTCTCCTAGATTCGTAATCTACATGAATAAAACTATATGATTTCATGCCAAACTTAAAATAATTGGGATCAAAAAAATTTAATATTTTTTATCATGGCTCACTCTTCGCTTTAAGTTCAGGATTTTGCCTATTCTGAGATTTTTCTCTATAGAATCTGTAATTCTGAACCAATCGCTTTGAAATTTGGAGCATTCATAGTATATAGTATGCCTAACCGATCGATGCTATCAGCAATTTTTTTTCTCCATTATTTGTATGAGTTTTTGACTCCCCGCTTCCGGCTCCGCTTCCGGACTGGATTTTTAAATTCTCGATATTTTGGAAAATATCCTCCAGATCCAATTTTGTCTCCTAGATTCGTAATCTACATGAATAAAACTATATTATTTCATGCCAAACTCAAAATAATTGGGATCAAAAAAATTTAATATTTTTTATCATGGCTCACTCTTCGCTTTGAGTTCAGGATTTTGCCTATTCTGAGATTTTTCTCTATAGAATCTGTAATTCTGAACCAATCGCTTTGAAATTTGGACCATTCATAGTATATAGTATGCCTAACCGATCGATGCTATCAGCAATTTTTTCTCTCCATTATTTGTATGAGTTTTTGACTCCCCGCTTCCGGCTCCGCTTCCGGACTGAATTTTTAAATTCTCGATATTTTGGAAAATATCCTCCAGATCCAATTTTGTCTCCTAGATTCGTAATCTACATGAATAAAACTATATGATTTCATGCCAAACTCAAAATAATTGGGATCAAAAAAATTTAATATTTTTTATCATGGCTCACTCTTCGCTTTGAGTTCAGGATTTTGCCTATTCTGAGATTTTTCTGTATAGAATCTGTAATTCTGAACCAATCGCTTTGAAATGTGGAGCATTCATAGTATATAGTATGCCTAACCGATCGATGCTATCAGCAATTTTTTCTCTCCATTATTTGTATGAGTTTTTGACTCCCCGCTTCCGGCTCCGCTTCCGGACTGGATTTTTAAATTCTCGATATTTTGGAAAATATCCTCCAGATCCAATTTTGTCTCCTAGATTCGTAATCTACATGAATAAAACTATATGATTTCATGCCAAACTCAAAATAATTGGGATCAAAAAAATTTAATATTTTTTATCATGGCTCACTCTTCGCTTTAAGTTCAGGATTTTGCCTATTCTGAGATTTTTCTCTATAGAATCTGTAATTCTGAACCAATCGCTTTGAAATTTGGACCATTCATAGTATATAGTATGCCTAACCGATCGATGCTATCAGCAATTTTTTCTCTCCATTATTTGTATGAGTTTTTGACTCCCCGCTTCCGGCTCCGCTTCCGGACTGGATTTTTAAATTCTCGATATTTTGGAAAATATCCTCCAGATCCAATTTTGTCTCCTAGATTCGTAATCTACATGAATGAAACTATATGATTTCATGCCAAACTCAAAATAATTGGGATCAAAAAAATTTAATATTTTTTATCATGGCTCACTCTTCGCTTTGAGTTCAGGATTTTGCCTATTCTGAGATTTTTCTCTATAGAATCTGTAATTCTGAACCAATCGCTTTGAAATTTGGACCATTCATAGTATATAGTATGCCTAACCGATCGATGCTATCAGCAATTTTTTCTCTCCATTATTTGTATGAGTTTTTGACTCCCCGCTTCCGGCTCCGCTTCCGGACTGGATTTTTAAATTCTCGATATTTTGGAAAATATCCTCCAGATCCAATTTTGTCTCCTAGATTCGTAATCTACATGAATAAAACTATATGATTTCATGCCAAACTCAAAATAATTGGGATCAAAAAAATTTAATATTTTTTATCATGGCTCACTCTTCGCTTTGAGTTCAGGATTTTGCCTATTCTGAGATTTTTCTCTATAGAATCTGTAATTCTGAACCAATCGCTTTGAAATTTGGAGCATTCATAGTATATAGTATGCCTAACCGATCGATGCTATCAGCAATTCTTTGTCTTCATTATTTGTATGAGTTTTTGACTCCCCGCTTCCGGCTCCGCTTCCGGACTGGATTTTTAAATTCTCGATATTTTGGAAAATATCCTCCAGATCCAATTTTGTCTCCTAGATTCGTAATCTACATGAAAGAAACTATATGATTTCATGCCAAACTCAAAATAATTGGGATCAAAAAAATTTAATATTTTTTATCATGGCTCACTCTTCGCTTTAAGTTCAGGATTTTGCCTATTCTGAGATTTTTCTCTATAGAATCTGTAATTCTGAACCAATCGCTTTGAAATTTGGACCATTCATAGTATATAGTATGCCTAACCGATCGATGCTATCAGCAATTTTTTCTCTCCATTATTTGTATGAGTTTTTGACTCCCCGCTTCCGGCTCCGCTTCCGGACTGGATTTTTAAATTCTCGATATTTTGGAAAATATCCTCCAGATCCAATTTTGTCTCCTAGATTCGTAATCTACATGAATAAAACTATATGATTTCATGCCAAACTCAAAATAATTGGGATCAAAAAAATTTAATATTTTTTATCATGGCTCACTCTTCGCTTTAAGTTCAGGATTTTGCCTATTCTGAGATTTTTCTCTATAGAATCTGTAATTCTGAACCAATCGCTTTGAAATTTGGACCATTCATAGTATATAGTATGCCTAACCGATCGATGCTATCAGCAATTTTGTCTCTCCATTATTTGTATGAGTTTTTGACTCCCCGCTTCCGGCTCCGCTTCCGGACTGGATTTTTAAATTCTCGATATTTTGGAAAATATCCTCCAGATCCAATTTTGTCTCCTAGATTCGTAATCTACATGAATAAAACTATATGATTTCATGCCAAACTCAAAATAATTGGGATCAAAAAAATTTAATATTTTTTATCATGGCTCACTCTTCGCTTTAAGTTCAGGATTTTGCCTATTCTGAGATTTTTCTCTATAGAATCTGTAATTCTGAACCAATCGCTTTTAAATTTGGAGCATTCATAGTATATAGTATGCCTAACCGATCGATGCTATCAGCAATTTTTTCTCTCCATTATTTGTATGAGTTTTTGACTCCCCGCTTCCGGCTCCGCTTCCGGACTGGATTTTTAAATTCTCGATATTTTGGAAAATATCCTCCAGATCCAATTTTGTCTCCTAGATTCGTAATCTACATGAATGAAACTATATGATTTCATGCCAAACTCAAAATAATTGGGATCAAAAAAATTTAATATTTTTTATCATGGCTCACTCTTCGCTTTGAGTTTAGGATTTTGCCTATTCTGAGATTTTTCTGTATAGAATCTGTAATTCTGAAGAAATCGCTTTGAAATTTGGAGCATTCATAGTATATAGTATGCCTAACCGATCGATGCTATCAGCAATTTTTTCTCTCCATTATTTGTATGAGTTTTTGACTCCCCGCTCCCGGCTCCGCTTCCGGACTGGATTTTTAAATTCTCGATATTTTGGAAAATATCCTCCAGATCCAATTTTGTCTCCTAGTTTCGTAATCTACATGAATAAAACTATATGATTTCTTGCCAAACTCAAAATAATTGGGATCAAAAAAATTTAATATTTTTTATCATGGCTCACTTTTCGCTTTAAGTTCAGGATTTTGCCTATTCTGAGATTTTTCTCTATAGAATCTGTAATTCTGAACCAATCGCTTTGAAATTTGGAGCATTCATAGTATATAGTATGCCTAACCGATCGATGCTATCAGCAATTTTTGCTCTCCATTATTTGTATGAGTTTTTGACTCCCCGCTTCCGGATCCGCTTCCGGACTGGATTTTTAAATTCTCGATATTTTGGAAAATATCCTCCAGATCCAATTTTGTCTCCTAGATTCGTAATCTACATGAATAAAACTATATGATTTCATGCCAAACTCAAAATAATTGGGATCAAAAAAATTTAATATTTTTTATCATGGCTCACTCTTCGCTTTAAGTTCAGGATTTTGCCTATTCTGAGATTTTTCTCTATAGAATCTGTAATTCTGAACCAATCGCTTTGAAATTTGGACCATTCATAGTATATAGTATGCCTAACCGATCGATGCTATCAGCAATTTTTTCTCTCCATTATTTGTATGAGTTTTTGACTCCCCGCTTCCGGCTCCGCTTCCGGACTGGATTTTTAAATTCTCGATATTTTGGAAAATATCCTCCAGATCCAATTTTGTCTCCTAGATTCGTAATCTACATGAATAAAACTATATGATTTCATGCCAAACTCAAAATAATTGGGATCAAAAAAATTTAATATTTTTTATCATGGCTCACTCTTCGCTTTGAGTTCAGGATTTTGCCTATTCTGAGATTTTTCTGTATAGAATCTGTAATTCTGAACCAATCGCTTTGAAATTTGGAGCATTCATAGTATATAGTATGCCTAACCGATCGATGCTATCAGCAATTTTTTCTCTCCATTATTTGTATGAGTTTTTGACTCCCCGCTTCCGGCTCCGCTTCCGGACTGGATTTTTAAATTCTCGATATTTTGGAAAATATCCTCCAGATCCAATTTTGTCTCCTAGATTCGTAATCTACATGAATAAAACTATATGATTTCATGCCAAACTCAAAATAATTGGGATCAAAAAAATTTAATATTTTTTATCATGGCTCACTCTTCGCTTTGAGTTCAGGATTTTGCCTATTCTGAGATTTTTCTGTATAGAATCTGTAATTCTGAACCAATCGCTTTGAAATTTGGAGCATTCATAGTATATAGTATGCCTAACCGATCGATGCTATCAGCAATTTTTTCTCTCCATTATTTGTATGAGTTTTTGACTCCCCGCTTCCGGCTCCGCTTCCGGACTGGATTTTTAAATTCTCGATATTTTGGAAAATATCCTCCAGATCCAATTTTGTCTCCTAGATTCGTAATCTACATGAATAAAACTATATGATTTCATGCCAAACTCAAAATAATTGGGATCAAAAAAATTTAATATTTTTTATCATGGCTCACTCTTCGCTTTGAGTTCAGGATTTTGCCTATTCTGAGATTTTTCTGTATAGAATCTGTAATTCTGAACCAATCGCTTTGAAATTTGGACCATTCATAGTATATAGTATGCCTAACCGATCGATGCTATCAGCAATTTTTTCTCTCCATTATTTGTATGAGTTTTTGACTCCCCGCTTCCGGCTCCGCTTCCGGACTGGATTTTTAAATTCTCGATATTTTGGAAAATTTCCTCCAGATCCAATTTTGTCTCCTAGATTCGTAATCTACATGAATGAAACTATATGATTTCATGCCAAACTCGAAATAATTGGGATCAAAAAAATTTAATATTTTTTATCATGGCTCACTCTTCGCTTTGAGTTCAGGATTTTGCCTATTCTGAGATTTTTCTGTATAGAATCTGTAATTCTGAACCAATCGCTTTGAAATTTGGACCATTCATAGTATATAGTATGCCTAACCGATCGATGCTATCAGCAATTTTTTCTCTCCATTATTTGTATGAGTTTTTGACTCCCCGCTTCCGGCTCCGCTTCCGGACTGGATTTTTAAATTCTCGATATTTTGGAAAATATCCTCCAGATCCAATTTTGTCTCCTAGATTCGTAATCTACATGAAAGAAACTATATGATTTCATGCCAAACTCAAAATAATTGGGATCAAAAAAATTTAATATTTTTTATCATGGCTCACTCTTCGCTTTAAGTTCAGGATTTTGCCTATTCTGAGATTTTTCTCTATAGAATCTGTAATTCTCAACCAATCGCTTTGAAATTTGGACCATTCATAGTATATAGTATGCCTAACCGATCGATGCTATCAGCAATTTTTTCTCTCCATTATTTGTATGAGTTTTTGACTCCCCGCTTCCGGCTCCGCTTCCGGACTGGATTTTTAAATTCTCGATATTTTGGAAAATATCCTCCAGATCCAATTTTGTCACCTAGATTCGTAATCTACATGAATGAAACTATATGATTTCATGCCAAACTCAAAATAATTGGGATCAAAAAAATTTAATATTTTTTATCATGGCTCACTCTTCGCTTTGAGTTCAGGATTTTGCCTATTCTGAGATTTTTCTCTATAGAATCTGTAATTCTGAACCAATCGCTTTGAAATTTGGACCATTCATAGTATATAGTATGCCTAACCGATCGATGCTATCAGCAATTTTTTCTCTCCATTATTTGTATGAGTTTTTGACTCCCCGCTTCCGGCTCCGCTTCCGGACTGGATTTTTAAATTCTCGATATTTTGGAAAATATCCTCCAGATCCAATTTTGTCTCCTAGATTCGTAATCTACATGAATGAAACTATATGATTTCATGCAAACTCAAAATAATTGGGATCAAAAAAATTTAATATTTTTTATCATGGCTCACTCTTCGCTTTGAGTTCAGGATTTTGCCTATTCTGAGATTTTTCTCTATAGAATCTGTAATTCTGAACCAATCGCTTTGAAATTTGGACCATTCATAGTATATAGTATGCCTAACCGATCGATGCTATCAGCAATTTTTTCTCTCCATTATTTGTATGAGTTTTTGACTCCCCGCTTCCGGCTCCGCTTCCGGACTGGATTTTTAAATTCTCGATATTTTGGAAAATATCCTCCAGATCCAATTTTGTCTCCTAGATTTGTAATCTACATGAATGAAACTATATGATTTCATGCCAAACTCAAAATAATTGGGATCAAAAAAATTTAATATTTTTTATCATGGCTCACTCTTCGCTTTGAGTTCAGGATTTTGCCTATTCTGAGATTTTTCTCTATAGAATCTGTAATTCTGAACCAATCGCTTTGAAATTTGGACCATTCATAGTATATAGTATGCCTAACCGATCGATGCTATCAGCAATTTTTTCTCTCCATTATTTGTATGAGTTTTTGACTCCCCGCTTCCGGCTCCGCTTCCGGACTGGATTTTTAAATTCTCGATATTTTGGAAAATATCCTCCAGATCCAATTTTGTCTCCTAGATTCGTAATCTACATGAATGAAACTATATGATTTCATGCCAAACTCAAAATAATTGGGATCAAAAAAATTTAATATTTTTTATCATGGCTCACTCTTCGCTTCGAGTTTAGGATTTTGCCTATTCTGAGATTTTTCTGTATAGAATCTGTAATTCTGAACAAATCGCTTTGAAATTTGGAGCATTCATAGTATATAGTATGCCTAACCGATCGATGCTATCAGCAATTTTTTCTCTCCATTATTTGTATGAGTTTTTGACTCCCCGCTCCCGGCTCCGCTTCCGGACTGGATTTTTAAATTCTCGATATTTTGGAAAATATCCTCCAGATCCAATTTTGTCTCCTAGTTTCGTAATCTACATGAATAAAACTATATGATTTCTTGCCAAACTCAAAATAATTGGGATCAAAAAAATTTAATATTTTTTATCATGGCTCACTTTTCGCTTTAAGTTCAGGATTTTGCCTATTCTGAGATTTTTCTCTATAGAATCTGTAATTCTGAACCAATCGCTTTGAAATTTGGAGCATTCATAGTATATAGTATGCCTAACCGATCGATGCTATCAGCAATTTTTTCTCTCCATTATTTGTATGAGTTTTTGACTCCCCGCTTCCGGATCCGCTTCCGGACTGGATTTTTAAATTCTCGATATTTTGGAAAATATCCTCCAGATCCAATTTTGTCTCCTAGATTCGTAATCTACATGAATAAAACTATATGATTTCATGCCAAACTCAAAATAATTGGGATCAAAAAAATTTAATATTTTTTATCATGGCTCACTCTTCGCTTTAAGTTCAGGATTTTGCCTATTCTGAGATTTTTCTCTATAGAATCTGTAATTCTGAACCAATCGCTTTGAAATTTGGACCATTCATAGTATATAGTATGCCTAACCGATCGATGCTATCAGCAATTTTTTCTCTCCATTATTTGTATGAGTTTTTGACTCCCCGCTTCCGGCTCCGCTTCCGGACTGGATTTTTAAATTCTCGATATTTTGGAAAATATCCTCCAGATCCAATTTTGTCTCCTAGATTCGTAATCTACATGAATAAAACTATATGATTTCATGCCAAACTCAAAATAATTGGGATCAAAAAAATTTAATATTTTTTATCATGGCTCACTCTTCGCTTTGAGTTCAGGATTTTGCCTATTCTGAGATTTTTCTGTATAGAATCTGTAATTCTGAACCAATCGCTTTGAAATTTGGAGCATTCATAGTATATAGTATGCCTAACCGATCGATGCTATCAGCAATTTTTTCTCTCCATTATTTGTATGAGTTTTTGACTCCCCGCTTCCGGCTCCGCTTCCGGACTGGATTTTTAAATTCTCGATATTTTGGAAAATATCCTCCAGATCCAATTTTGTCTCCTAGATTCGTAATCTACATGAATAAAACTATATGATTTCATGCCAAACTCAAAATAATTGGGATCAAAAAAATTTAATATTTTTTATCATGGCTCACTCTTCGCTTTGAGTTCAGGATTTTGCCTATTCTGAGATTTTTCTGTATAGAATCTGTATTTCTGAACCAATCGCTTTGAAATTTGGACCATTCATAGTATATAGTATGCCTAACCGATCGATGCTATCAGCAATTTTTTCTCTCCATTATTTGTATGAGTTTTTGACTCCCCGCTTCCGGCTCCGCTTCCGGACTGGATTTTTAAATTCTCGATATTTTGGAAAATTTCCTCCAGATCCAATTTTGTCTCCTAGATTCGTAATCTACATGAATGAAACTATATGATTTCATGCCAAACTCGAAATAATTGGGATCAAAAAAATTTAATATTTTTTATCATGGCTCACTCTTCGCTTTGAGTTCAGGATTTTGCCTATTCTGAGATTTTTCTGTATAGAATCTGTAATTCTGAACCAATCGCTTTGAAATTTGGACCATTCATAGTATATAGTATGCCTAACCGATCGATGCTATCAGCAATTTTTTCTCTCCATTATTTGTATGAGTTTTTGACTCCCCGCTTCCGGCTCCGCTTCCGGACTGGATTTTTAAATTCTCGATATTTTGGAAAATATCCTCCAGATCCAATTTTGTCTCCTAGATTCGTAATCTACATGAAAGAAACTATATGATTTCATGCCAAACTCAAAATAATTGGAATCAAAAAAATTTAATATTTTTTATCATGGCTCACTCTTCGCTTTAAGTTCAGGATTTTGCCTATTCTGAGATTTTTCTCTATAGAATCTGTAATTCTGAACCAATCGCTTTGAAATTTGGACCATTCATAGTATATAGTATGCCTAACCGATCGATGCTATCAGCAATTTTTTCTCTCCATTATTTGTATGAGTTTTTGACTCCCCGCTTCCGGCTCCGCTTCCGGACTGGATTTTTAAATTCTCGATATTTTGGAAAATATCCTCCAGATCCAATTTTGTCTCCTAGATTCGTAATCTACATGAATAAAACTATATGATTTCATGCCAAACTCAAAATAATTGGGATCAAAAAAATTTAATATTTTTTATCATGGCTCACTCTTCGCTTTGAGTTCAGGATTTTGCCTATTCTGAGATTTTTCTGTATAGAATCTGTAATTCTGAACCAATCGCTTTGAAATTTGGAGCATTCATAGTATATAGTATGCCTAACCGATCGATGCTATCAGCAATTTTTTCTCTCCATTATTTGTATGAGTTTTTGACTCCCCGCTTCCGGCTCCGCTTCCGGACTGGATTTTTAAATTCTCGATATTTTGGAAAATATCCTCCAGATCCAATTTTGTCTCCTAGATTCGTAATCTACATGAATAAAACTATATGATTTCATGCCAAACTCAAAATAATTGGGATCAAAAAAATTTAATATTTTTTATCATGGCTCACTCTTCGCTTTGAGTTCAGGATTTTGCCTATTCTGAGATTTTTCTGTATAGAATCTGTAATTCTGAACCAATCGCTTTGAAATTTGGACCATTCATAGTATATAGTATGCCTAACCGATCGATGCTATCAGCAATTTTTTCTCTCCATTATTTGTATGAGTTTTTGACTCCCCGCTTCCGGCTCCGCTTCCGGACTGGATTTTTAAATTCTCGATATTTTGGAAAATTTCCTCCAGATCCAATTTTGTCTCCTAGATTCGTAATCTACATGAATGAAACTATATGATTTCATGCCAAACTCGAAATAATTGGGATCAAAAAAATTTAATATTTTTTATCATGGCTCACTCTTCGCTTTGAGTTCAGGATTTTGCCTATTCTGAGATTTTTCTGTATAGAATCTGTAATTCTGAACCAATCGCTTTGAAATTTGGACCATTCATAGTATATAGTATGCCTAACCGATCGATGCTATCAGCAATTTTTTCTCTCCATTATTTGTATGAGTTTTTGACTCCCCGCTTCCGGCTCCGCTTCCGGACTGGATTTTTAAATTCTCGATATTTTGGAAAATATCCTCCAGATCCAATTTTGTCTCCTAGATTCGTAATCTACATGAATAAAACTATATGATTTCATGCCAAACTCAAAATAATTGGGATCAAAAAAATTTAATATTTTTTATCATGGCTCACTCTTCGCTTTGAGATCAGGATTTTGCCTATTCTGAGATTTTTCTGTATAGAATCTGTAATTCTGAACCAATCGCTTTGAAATTTGGACCATTCATAGTATATAGTATGCCTAACCGATCGATGCTATCAGCAATTTTTTCTCTCCATTATTTGTATGAGTTTTTGACTCCCCGCTTCCGGCTCCGCTTCCGGACTGGATTTTTAAATTCTCGATATTTTGGAAAATATCCTCCAGATCCAATTTTGTCACCTAGATTCGTAATCTACATGAATGAAACTATATGATTTCATGCCAAACTCAAAATAATTGGGATCAAAAAAATTTAATATTTTTTATCATGGCTCACTCTTCGCTTTAAGTTCAGGATTTTGCCTATTCTGAGATTTTTCTGTATAGAATCTGTAATTCTGAACCAATCGCTTTGAAATTTGGAGCATTCATAGTATATAGTATGCCTAACCGATCGATGCTATCAGCAATTTTTTCTCTCCATTATTTGTATGAGTTTTTGACTCCCCGCTTCCGGCTCCGCTTCCGGACTGGATTTTTAAATTCTCGATATTTTGGAAAATATCCTCCAGATCCAATTTTGTCTCCTAGATTCGTAATCTACATGAATGAAACTATATGATTTCATGCCAAACTCAAAATAATTGGGATCAAAAAAATTTAATATTTTTTATCATGGCTCACTCTTCGCTTTGAGTTCAGGATTTTGCCTATTCTGAGATTTTTCTCTATAGAATCTGTAATTCTGAACCAATCGCTTTGAAATTTGGACCATTCATAGTTTATAGTATGCCTAACCGATCGATGCTATCAGCAATTTTTTCTCTCCATTATTTGTATGAGTTTTTGACTCCCTGCTTCCGGCTCCGCTTCCGGACTGGATTTTTAAATTCTCGATATTTTGGAAAATATCCTCCAGATCCAATTTTGTCTCCTAGATTCGTAATCTACATGAATGAAACTATATGATTTCATGCCAAACTCAAAATAATTGGGATCAAAAAAATTTAATATTTTTTATCATGGCTCACTCTTCGCTTTGAGTTCAGGATTTTGCCTATTCTGAGATTTTTCTGTATAGAATCTGTAATTCTGAACCAATCGCTTTGAAATTTGGACCATTCATAGTATATAGTATGCCTAACCGATCGATGCTATCAGCAATTTTTTCTCTCCATTATTTGTATGAGTTTTTGACTCCCCGCTTCCGGCTCCGCTTCCGGACTGGATTTTTAAATTCTCGATATTTTGGAAAATATCCTCCAGATCCAATTTTGTCTCCTAGATTCGTATCCTACATGAATAAAACTATATGATTTCATGCCAAACTCAAAATAATTGGGATCAAAAAAATTTAATATTTTTTATCATGGCTCACTCTTCGCTTTGAGTTCAGGATTTTGCCTATTCTGAGATTTTTCTCTATAGAATCTGTAATTCTGAACCAATCGCTTTGAAATTTGGACCATTCATAGTTTATAGTATGCCTAACCGATCGATGCTATCAGCAATTTTTTCTCTCCATTATTTGTATGAGTTTTTGACTCCCTGCTTCCGGCTCCGCTTCCGGACTGGATTTTTAAATTCTCGATATTTTGGAAAATATCCTCCAGATCCAATTTTGTCTCCTAGATTCGTAATCTACATGAATGAAACTATATGATTTCATGCCAAACTCAAAATAATTGGGATCAAAAAAATTTAATATTTTTTATCATGGCTCACTCTTCGCTTTGAGTTCAGGATTTTGCCTATTCTGAGATTTTTCTGTATAGAATCTGTAATTCTGAACCAATCGCTTTGAAATTTGGACCATTCATAGTATATAGTATGCCTAACCGATCGATGCTATCAGCAATTTTTTCTCTCCATTATTTGTATGAGTTTTTGACTCCCCGCTTCCGGCTCCGCTTCCGGACTGGATTTTTAAATTCTCGATATTTTGGAAAATATCCTCCAGATCCAATTTTGTCTCCTAGATTCGTAATCTACATGAATAAAACTATATGATTTCATGCCAAACTCAAAATAATTGGGATCAAAAAAATTTAATATTTTTTATCATGGCTCACTCTTCGCTTTGAGTTCAGGATTTTGCCTATTCTGAGATTTTTCTGTATAGAATCTGTAATTCTGAACCAATCGCTTTGAAATTTGGACCATTCATAGTTTATAGTATGCCTAACCGATCGATGCTATCAGCAATTTTTTCTCTCCATTATTTGTATGAGTTTTTGACTCCCTGCTTCCGGCTCCGCTTCCGGACTGGATTTTTAAATTCTCGATATTTTGGAAAATATCCTCCAGATCCAATTTTGTCTCCTAGATTCGTAATCTACATGAATGAAACTATATGATTTCATGCCAAACTCAAAATAATTGGGATCAAAAAAATTTAATATTTTTTATCATGGCTCACTCTTCGCTTTGAGTTCAGGATTTTGCCTATTCTGAGATTTTTCTCTATAGAATCTGTAATTCTGAACCAATCGCTTTGAAATTTGGACCATTCATAGTATATAGTATGCCTAACCGATCGATGCTATCAGCAATTTTTTCTCTCCATTATTTGTATGAGTTTTTGACTCCCCGCTTCCGGCTCCGCTTCCAGACTGGATTTTTAAATTCTCGATATTTTGGAAAATATCCTCCAGATCCAATTTTGTCTCCTAGATTCGTAATCTACATGAATGAAACTATATGATTTCATGCAAACTCAAAATAATTGGGATCAAAAAAATTTAATATTTTTTATCATGGCTCACTCTTCGCTTTGAGTTCAGGATTTTGCCTATTCTGAGATTTTTCTCTATAGAATCTGTAATTCTGAACCAATCGCTTTGAAATTTGGACCATTCATAGTATATAGTATGCCTAACCGATCGATGCTATCAGCAATTTTTTCTCTCCATTATTTGTATGAGTTTTTGACTCCCCGCTTCCGGCTCCGCTTCCGGACTGGATTTTTAAATTCTCGATATTTTGGAAAATATCCTCCAGATCCAATTTTGTCTCCTAGATTTGTAATCTACATGAATGAAACTATATGATTTCATGCCAAACTCAAAATAATTGGGATCAAAAAAATTTAATATTTTTTATCATGGCTCACTCTTCGCTTTGAGTTCAGGATTTTGCCTATTCTGAGATTTTTCTCTATAGAATCTGTAATTCTGAACCAATCGCTTCGAAATTTGAACCATTCATAGTATATAGTATGTCTAACCGATCGATGCTATCAGCAATTTTTTCTCTCCATTATTTGTATGAGTTTTTGACTCCCCGCTTCCGGCTCCGCTTCCGGACTGGATTTTTAAATTCTCGATATTTTGGAAAATATCCTCCAGATCCAATTTTGTCTCCTAGATTTGTAATCTACATGAATGAAACTATATGATTTCATGCCAAACTCAAAATAATTGGGATCAAAAAAATTTAATATTTTTTATCATGGCTCACTCTTCGCTTTGAGTTCAGGATTTTGCCTATTCTGAGATTTTTCTCTATAGAATCTGTAATTCTGAACCAATCGCTTTGAAATTTGGACCATTCATAGTTTATAGTATGCCTAACCGATCGATGCTATCAGCAATTTTTTCTCTCCATTATTTGTATGAGTTTTCGACTCCCTGCTTCCGGCTCCGCTTCCGGACTGGATTTTTAAATTCTCGATATTTTGGAAAATATCCTCCAGATCCAATTTTGTCTCCTAGATTCGTATCCTACATGAATAAAACTATATGATTTCATGCCAAACTCAAAATAATTGGGATCAAAAAAATTTAATATTTTTTATCATGGCTCACTCTTCGCTTTGAGTTCAGGATTTTGCCTATTCTGAGATTTTTCTCTATAGAATCTGTAATTCTGAACCAATCGCTTTGAAATTTGGACCATTCATAGTTTATAGTATGCCTAACCGATCGATGCTATCAGCAATTTTTTCTCTCCATTATTTGTATGAGTTTTTGACTCCCTGCTTCCGGCTCCGCTTCCGGACTGGATTTTTAAATTCTCGATATTTTGGAAAATATCCTCCAGATCCAATTTTGTCTCCTAGATTCGTAATCTACATGAATGAAACTATATGATTTCATGCCAAACTCAAAATAATTGGGATCAAAAAAATTTAATATTTTTTATCATGGCTCACTCTTCGCTTTGAGTTCAGGATTTTGCCTATTCTGAGATTTTTCTCTATAGAATCTGTAATTCTGAACCAATCGCTTTGAAATTTGGACCATTCATAGTATATAGTATGCCTAACCGATCGATGCTATCAGCAATTTTTTCTCTCCATTATTTGTATGAGTTTTTGACTCCCCGCTTCCGGCTCCGCTTCCGGACTGGATTTTTAAATTCTCGATATTTTGGAAAATATCCTCCAGATCCAATTTTGTCTCCTAGATTCGTAATCTACATGAATGAAACTATATGATTTCATGCCAAACTCAAAATAATTGGGATCAAAAAAATTTAATATTTTTTATCATGGCTCACTCTTCGCTTTAAGTTCAGGATTTTGCCTATTCTGAGATTTTTCTGTATAGAATCTGTAATTCTGAACCAATCGCTTTGAAATTTGGACCATTCATAGTATATAGTATGCCTAACCGATCGATGCTATCAGCAATTTTTTCTCTCCATCATTTGTATGAGTTTTTGACTCCCCGCTTCCGGCTCCGCTTCCGGACTGGATTTTTAAATTCTCGATATTTTGGAAAATATCCTCCAGATCCAATTTTGTCTCCTAGATTCGTATCCTACATGAATAAAACTATATGATTTCATGCCAAACTCAAAATAATTGGGATCAAAAAAATTTAATATTTTTTATCATGGCTCACTCTTCGCTTTGAGTTCAGGATTTTGCCTATTCTGAGATTTTTCTCTATAGAATCTGTAATTCTGAACCAATCGCTTTGAAATTTGGACCATTCATAGTTTATAGTATGCCTAACCGATCGATGCTATCAGCAATTTTTTCTCTCCATTATTTGTATGAGTTTTTGACTCCCTGCTTCCGGCTCCGCTTCCGGACTGGATTTTTAAATTCTCGATATTTTGGAAAATATCCTCCAGATCCAATTTTGTCTCCTAGATTCGTAATCTACATGAATGAAACTATATGATTTCATGCCAAACTCAAAATAATTGGGATCAAAAAAATTTAATATTTTTTATCATGGCTCACTCTTCGCTTTGAGTTCAGGATTTTGCCTATTCTGAGATTTTTCTCTATAGAATCTGTAATTCTGAACCAATCGCTTTGAAATTTGGACCATTCATAGTATATAGTATGCCTAACCGATCGATGCTATCAGCAATTTTTTCTCTCCATTATTTGTATGAGTTTTTGACTCCCCGCTTCCGGCTCCGCTTCCAGACTGGATTTTTAAATTCTCGATATTTTGGAAAATATCCTCCAGATCCAATTTTGTCTCCTAGATTCGTAATCTACATGAATGAAACTATATGATTTCATGCAAACTCAAAATAATTGGGATCAAAAAAATTTAATATTTTTTATCATGGCTCACTCTTCGCTTTGAGTTCAGGATTTTGCCTATTCTGAGATTTTTCTCTATAGAATCTGTAATTCTGAACCAATCGCTTTGAAATTTGGACCATTCATAGTATATAGTATGCCTAACCGATCGATGCTATCAGCAATTTTTTCTCTCCATTATTTGTATGAGTTTTTGACTCCCCGCTTCCGGCTCCGCTTCCGGACTGGATTTTTAAATTCTCGATATTTTGGAAAATATCCTCCAGATCCAATTTTGTCTCCTAGATTTGTAATCTACATGAATGAAACTATATGATTTCATGCCAAACTCAAAATAATTGGGATCAAAAAAATTTAATATTTTTTATCATGGCTCACTCTTCGCTTTGAGTTCAGGATTTTGCCTATTCTGAGATTTTTCTCTATAGAATCTGTAATTCTGAACCAATCGCTTCGAAATTTGAACCATTCATAGTATATAGTATGTCTAACCGATCGATGCTATCAGCAATTTTTTCTCTCCATTATTTGTATGAGTTTTTGACTCCCCGCTTCCGGCTCCGCTTCCGGACTGGATTTTTAAATTCTCGATATTTTGGAAAATATCCTCCAGATCCAATTTTGTCTCCTAGATTTGTAATCTACATGAATGAAACTATATGATTTCATGCCAAACTCAAAATAATTGGGATCAAAAAAATTTAATATTTTTTATCATGGCTCACTCTTCGCTTTGAGTTCAGGATTTTGCCTATTCTGAGATTTTTCTCTATAGAATCTGTAATTCTGAACCAATCGCTTTGAAATTTGGACCATTCATAGTATATAGTATGTCTAACCGATCGATGCTATCAGCAATTTTTTCTCTCCATTATTTGTATGAGTTTCTGACTCCCCGCTTCCGGCTCCGCTTCCGGACTGGATTTTTAAATTCTCGATATTTTGGAAAATATCCTCCAGATCCAATTTTGTCTCCTAGATTCGTAATCTACATGAATGAAACTATATGATTTCATGCCAAACTCAAAATAATTGGGATCAAAAAAATTTAATATTTTTTATCATGGCTCACTCTTCGCTTTGAGTTCAGGATTTTGCCTATTCTGAGATTTTTCTCTATAGAATCTGTAATTCTGAACCAATCGCTTTGAAATTTGGACCATTCATAGTTTATAGTATGCCTAACCGATCGATGCTATCAGCAATTTTTTCTCTCCATTATTTGTATGAGTTTTCGACTCCCTGCTTCCGGCTCCGCTTCCGGACTGGATTTTTAAATTCTCGATATTTTGGAAAATATCCTCCAGATCCAATTTTGTCTCCTAGATTCGTAATCTACATGAATGAAACTATATGATTTCATGCCAAACTCAAAATAATTGGGATCAAAAAAATTTAATATTTTTTATCATGGCTCACTCTTCGCTTTGAGTTCAGGATTTTGCCTATTCTGAGATTTTTCTCTATAGAATCTGTAATTCTGAACCAATCGCTTTGAAATTTGGACCATTCATAGTTTATAGTATGCCTAACCGATCGATGCTATCAGCAATTTTTTCTCTCCATTATTTGTATGAGTTTTTGACTCCCTGCTTCCGGCTCCGCTTCCGGACTGGATTTTTAAATTCTCGATATTTTGGAAAATATCCTCCAGATCCAATTTTGTCTCCTAGATTCGTAATCTACATGAATGAAACTATATGATTTCATGCCAAACTCAAAATAATTGGGATCAAAAAAATTTAATTTTTTTTATCATGGCTCACTCTTCGCTTTGAGTTCAGGATTTTGCCTATTCTGAGATTTTTCTCTATAGAATCTGTAATTCTGAACCAATCGCTTTGAAATTTGGACCATTCATAGTATACAGTATGTCTAACCGATCGATGCTATCAGCAATTTTTTCTCTCCATTATTTGTATGAGTTTTTGACTCCCCGCTTCCGGCTCCGCTTCCGGACTGGATTTTTAAATTCTCGATATTTTGGAAAATATCCTCCAGATCCAATTTTGTCTCCTAGATTCGTAATCTACATGAATGAAACTATATGATTTCATGCCAAACTCAAAATAATTGGGATCAAAAAAATTTAATATTTTTTATCATGGCTCACTCTTCGCTTTGAGTTCAGGATTTTGCCTATTCTGAGATTTTTCTCTATAGAATCTGTAATTCTGAACCAATCGCTTCGAAATTTGAACCATTCATAGTATATAGTATGCCTAACCGATCGATGCTATCAGCAATTCTTTCTCTCCATTATTTGTATAAGTTTTTGACTCCCTGCTTCCGGCTCCGCTTCCGGACTGGATTTTTAAATTCTCGATATTTTGGAAAATATCCTCCAGATCCAATTTTGTCTCCTAGATTCGTAATCTACATGAATGAAACTATATGATTTCATGCCAAACTCAAAATAATTGGGATCAAAAAAATTTAATATTTTTTATCATGGCTCACTCTTCGCTTTGAGTTCAGGATTTTGCCTATTCTGAGATTTTTCTCTATAGAATCTGTAATTCTGAACCAATCGCTTTGAAATTTGGACCATTCATAGTTTATAGTATGCCTAACCGATCGATGCTATCAGCAATTTTTTCTCTCCATTATTTGTATGAGTTTTTGACTCCCTGCTTCCGGCTCCGCTTCCGGACTGGATTTTTAAATTCTCGATATTTTGGAAAATATCCTCCAGATCCAATTTTGTCTCCTAGATTCGTAATCTACATGAATGAAACTATATGATTTCATGCCAAACTCAAAATAATTGGGATCAAAAAAATTTAATATTTTTTATCATGGCTCACTCTTCGCTTTGAGTTCAGGATTTTGCCTATTCTGAGATTTTTCTCTATAGAATCTGTAATTCTGAACCAATCGCTTCGAAATTTGAACCATTCATAGTATATAGTATGCCTAACCGATCGATGCTATCAGCAATTCTTTCTCTCCATTATTTGTATAAGTTTTTGACTCCCTGCTTCCGGCTCCGCTTCCGGACTGGATTTTTAAATTCTCGATATTTTGGAAAATATCCTCCAGATCCAATTTTGTCTCCTAGATTCGTAATCTACATGAATGAAACTATATGATTTCATGCCAAACTCAAAATAATTGGGATCAAAAAAATTTAATATTTTTTATCATGGCTCACTCTTCGCTTTGAGTTCAGGATTTTGCCTATTCTGAGATTTTTCTCTATAGAATCTGTAATTCTGAACCAATCGCTTTGAAATTTGGACCATTCATAGTTTATAGTATGCCTAACCGATCGATGCTATCAGCAATTTTTTCTCTCCATTATTTGTATGAGTTTTTGACTCCCTGCTTCCGGCTCCGCTTCCGGACTGGATTTTTAAATTCTCGATATTTTGGAAAATATCCTCCAGATCCAATTTTGTCTTCTAGATTCGTAATCTACATGAATGAAACTATATGATTTCATGCCAAACTCAAAATAATTGGGATCAAAAAAATTTATTATTTTTTATCATGGCTCACTCTTCGCTTTGAGTTCAGGATTTTGCCTATTCTGAGATTTTTCTCTATAGAATCTGTAATTCTGAACCAATCGCTTCGAAATTTGAACCATTCATAGTATATAGTATGCCTAACCGATCGATGCTATCAGCAATTTTTTCTCTCCATTATTTGTATGAGTTTTTGACTCCCTGCTTCCGGCTCCGCTTCCGGACTGGATTTTTAAATTCTCGATATTTTGGAAAATATCCTCCAGATCCAATTTTGTCTCCTAGATTCGTAATCTACATGAATGAAACTATATGATTTCATGCCAAACTCAAAATAATTGGGATCAAAAAAATTTAATATTTTTTATCATGGCTCACTCTTCGCTTTGAGTTCAGGATTTTGCCTATTCTGAGATTTTTCTCTATAGAATCTGTAATTCTAAACCAATCGCTTTGAAATTTGGACCATTCATAGTTTATAGTATGCCTAACCGATCGATGCTATCAGCAATTTTTTCTCTCTATTATTTGTATGAGTTTTTGACTCCCTGCTTCCGGCTCCGCTTCCGGACTGGATTTTTAAATTCTCGATATTTTGGAAAATATCCTCCAGATCCAATTTTGTCTCCTAGATTCGTAATCTACATGAATGAAACTATATGATTTCATGCCAAACTCAAAATAATTGGGATCAAAAAAATTTAATATTTTTTATCATGGCTCACTCTTCGCTTTGAGTTCAGGATTTTGCCTATTCTGAGATTTTTCTCTATAGAATCTGTAATTCTGAACCAATCGCTTCGAAATTTGAACCATTCATAGTATATAGTATGCCTAACCGATCGATGCTATCAGCAATTTTTTCTCTCAATTATTTGTATGAGTTTTTGACTCCCTGCTTCCGGCTCCGCTTCCGGACTGGATTTTTAAATTCTCGATATTTTGGAAAATATCCTCCAGATCCAATTTTGTCTCCTAGATTCGTAATCTACATGAATGAAACTATATGATTTCATGCCAAACTCAAAATAATTGGGATCAAAAAAATTTAATATTTTTTATCATGGCTCACTCTTCGCTTTGAGTTCAGGATTTTGCCTATTCTGAGATTTTTCTCTATAGAATCTGTAATTCTGAACCAATCGCTTCGAAATTTGAACCATTCATAGTATATAGTATGCCTAACCGATCGATGCTATCAGCAATTTTTTCTCTCCATTATTTGTATGAGTTTTTGACTCCCTGCTTCCGGCTCCGCTTCCGGACTGGATTTTTAAATTCTCGATATTTTGGAAAATATCCTCCAGATCCAATTTTGTCTCCTAGATTCGTAATCTACATGAATGAAACTATATGATTTCATGCCAAACTCAAAATAATTGGGATCAAAAAAATTTAATATTTTTTATCATGGCTCACTCTTCGCTTTGAGTTCAGGATTTTGCCTATTCTGAGATTTTTCCCTATAGAATCTGTAATTCTGAACCAATCGCTTTGAAATTTGGACCATTCATAGTTTATAGTATGCCTAACCGATCGATGCTATCAGCAATTTTTTCTCTCCATTATTTGTATGAGTTTTTGACTCCCTGCTTCCGGCTCCGCTTCCGGACTGGATTTTTAAATTCTCGATATTTTGGAAAATATCCTCCAGATCCAATTTTGTCTCCTAGATTCGTAATCTACATGAATGAAACTATATGATTTCATGCCAAACTCAAAATAATTGGGATCAAAAAAATTTAATATTTTTTATCATGGCTCACTCTTCGCTTTGAGTTCAGGATTTTGCCTATTCTGAGATTTTTCTCTATAGAATCTGTAATTCTGAACCAATCGCTTTGAAATTTGGACCATTCATAGTTTATAGTATGCCTAACCGATCGATGCTATCAGCAATTTTTTCTCTCCATTATTTGTATGAGTTTTTGACTCCCTGCTTCCGGCTCCGCTTCCGGACTGGATTTTTAAATTCTCGATATTTTGGAAAATATCCTCCAGATCCAATTTTGTCTCCTAGATTCGTAATCTACATGAATGAAACTATATGATTTCATGCCAAACTCAAAATAATTGGGATCAAAAAAATTTAATATTTTTTATCATGGCTCACTCTTCGCTTTGAGTTCAGGATTTTGCCTATTCTGAGATTTTTCTCTATAGAATCTGTAATTCTGAACCAATCGCTTTGAAATTTGGACCATTCATAGTTTATAGTATGCCTAACCGATCGATGCTATCAGCAATTTTTTCTCTCCATTATTTGTATGAGTTTTTGACTCCCTGCTCCCGGCTCCGCTTCGGGACTGGATTTTTAAATTCTCGATATTTTGGAAAATATCCTCCAGATCCAATTTTGTCTCCTAGATTCGTAATCTACATGAATGAAACTATATGATTTCATGCCAAACTCAAAATAATTGGGATCAAAAAAATTTAATATTTTTTATCATGGCTCACTCTTCGCTTTGAGTTCAGGATTTTGCCTATTCTGAGATTTTTCTCTATAGAATCTGTAATTCTGAACCAATCGCTTTGAAATTTGGACCATTCATAGTTTATAGTATGCCTAACCGATCGATGCTATCAGCAATTTTTTCTCTCCATTATTTGTATGAGTTTTTGACTCCCTGCTTCCTGCTCCGCTTCCGGACTGGATTTTTAAATTCTCGATATTTTGGAAAATATCCTCCAGATCCAATTTTGTCTCCTAGATTCGTAATCTACATGAATGAAACTATATGATTTCATGCCAAACTCAAAATAATTGGGATCAAAAAAATTTAATATTTTTTATCATGGCTCACTCTTCGCTTTGAGTTCAGGATTTTGCCTATTCTGAGATTTTTCTCTATAGAATCTGTAATTCTGAACCAATCGCTTTGAAATTTGGACCATTCATAGTATATATAGTATGTCTAACCGATCGATGCTATCAGCAATTTTTTCTCTCCATTATTTGTATGAGTTTTTGACTCCCCGCTTCCGGCTCCGCTTCCGGACTGGATTTTTAAATTCTCGATATTTTGGAAAATATCCTCCAGATCCAATTTTGTCTCCTAGATTCGTAATCTACATGAATGAAACTATATGATTTCATGCCAAACTCAAAATAATTGGGATCAAAAAAATTTAATATTTTTTATCATGGCTCACTCTTCGCTTTGAGTTCAGGATTTTGCCTATTCTGAGATTTTTCTCTATAGAATCTGTAATTCTGAACCAATCGCTTCGAAATTTGAACCATTCATAGTATATAGTATGTCTAACCGATCGATGCTATCAGCAATTTTTTCTCTCCATTATTTGTATGAGTTTTTGACTCCCCGCTTCCGGCTCCGCTTCCGGACTGGATTTTTAAATTCTCGATATTTTGGAAAATATCCTCCAGATCCAATTTTGTCTCCTAGATTCGTAATCTACATGAATGAAACTATATGATTTCATGCCAAACTCAAAATAATTGGGATCAAAAAAATTTAATATTTTTTATCATGGCTCACTCTTCGCTTTGAGTTCAGGATTTTGCCTATTCTGAGATTTTTCTCTATAGAATCTGTAATTCTGAACCAATCGCTTCGAAATTTGGACCATTCATAGTATATAGTATGTCTAACCGATCGATGCTATCAGCAATTTTTTCTCTCCATTATTTGTATGAGTTTTTGACTCCCTGCTTCCTGCTCCGCTTCCGGACTGGATTTTTAAATTCTCGATATTTTGGAAAATATCCTCCAGATCCAATTTTGTCTCCTAGATTCGTAATCTACATGAATGAAACTATATGATTTCATGCCAAACTCAAAATAATTGGGATCAAAAAAATTTAATATTTTTTATCATGGCTCACTCTTCGCTTTGAGTTCAGGATTTTGCCTATTCTGAGATTTTTCTCTATAGAATCTGTAATTCTGAACCAATCGCTTCGAAATTTGGACCATTCATAGTATATAGTATGTCTAACCGATCGATGCTATCAGCAATTTTTTCTCTCCATTATTTGTATGAGTTTTTGACTCCCTGCTTCCTGCTCCGCTTCCGGACTGGATTTTTAAATTCTCGATATTTTGGAAAATATCCTCCAGATCCAATTTTGTCTCCTAGATTCGTAATCTACATGAATGAAACTATATGATTTCATGCCAAACTCAAAATAATTGGGATCAAAAAAATTTAATATTTTTTATCATGGCTCACTCTTCGCTTTGAGTTCAGGATTTTGCCTATTCTGAGATTTTTCTCTATAGAATCTGTAATTCTGAACCAATCGCTTTGAAATTTGAACCATTCATAGTATATAGTATGTCTAACCGATCGATGCTATCAGCAATTTTTTCTCTCCATTATTTGTATGAGTTTTTGACTCCCCGCTTCCGGCTCCGCTTCCGGACTGGATTTTTAAATTCTCGATATTTTGGAAAATATCCTCCAGATCCAATTTTGTCTCCTAGATTCGTAATCTACATGAATGAAACTATATGATTTCATGCCAAACTCAAAATAATTGGGATCAAAAAAATTTAATATTTTTTATCATGGCTCACTCTTCGCTTTGAGTTCAGGATTTTGCCTATTCTGAGATTTTTCTCTATAGAATCTGTAATTCTGAACCAATCGCTTCGAAATTTGAACCATTCATAGTATATAGTATGTCTAACCGATCGATGCTATCAGCAATTTTTTCTCTCCATTATTTGTATGAGTTTTTGACTCCCCGCTTCCGGCTCCGCTTCCGGACTGGATTTTTAAATTCTTGATATTTTGGAAAATATCCTCCAGATCCAATTTTGTCTCCTAGATTCGTAATCTACATGAATGAAACTATATGATTTCATGCCAAACTCAAAATAATTGGGATCAAAAAAATTTAATATTTTTTATCATGGCTCACTCTTCGCTTTGAGTTCAGGATTTTGCCTATTCTGAGATTTTTCTCTATAGAATCTGTAATTCTGAACCAATCGCTTCGAAATTTGGACCATTCATAGTATATAGTATGTCTAACCGATCGATGCTATCAGCAATTTTTTCTCTCCATTATTTGTATGAATTTTTGACTCCCCGCTTCCGGCTCCGCTTCCGGACTGGATTTTTAAATTCTCGATATTTTGGAAAATATCTTCCAGATCCAATTTTGTCTCCTAGATTCGTAATCTACATGAATGAAACTATATGATTTCATGCCAAACTCAAAATAATTGGGATCAAAAAAATTTAATATTTTTTATCATGGCTCACTCTTCGCTTTGAGTTCAGGATTTTGCCTATTCTGAGATTTTTCTCTATAGAATCTGTAATTCTGAACCAATCGCTTCGAAATTTGGACCAATAATAGTATATAGTATGTCTAACCGATCGATGCTATCAGCAATTTTTTCTCTCCATTATTTGTATGAGTTTTTGACTCCCCGCTTCCGGCTCCGCTTCCGGACTGGATTTTTAAATTCTCGATATTTTGGAAAATATCCTCCAGATCCAATTTTGTCTCCTAGATTCGTAATCTACATGAATATAACTATATGATTTCATGCCAAACTCAAAATAATTGGGATCAAAAAAATTTAATATTTTTTATCATGGCTCACTCTTCGCTTTGAGTTCAGGATTTTGCCTATTCTGAGATTTTTCTCTATAGAATCTGTAATTCTGAACCAATCGCTTCGAAATTTGGACCATTCATAGTATATAGTATGTCTAACCGATCGATGCTATCAGCAATTTTTTCTCTCCATTATTTGTATGAGTTTTTGACTCCCTGCTTCCTGCTCCGCTTCCGGACTGGATTTTTAAATTCTCGATATTTTGGAAAATATCCTCCAGATCCAATTTTGTCTCCTAGATTCGTAATCTACATGAATGAAACTATATGATTTCATGCCAAACTCAAAATAATTGGGATCAAAAAAATTTAATATTTTTTATCATGGCTCACTCTTCGCTTTGAGTTCAGGATTTTGCCTATTCTGAGATTTTTCTCTATAGAATCTGTAATTCTGAACCAATCGCTTCGAAATTTGGACCATTCATAGTATATAGTATGTCTAACCGATCGATGCTATCAGCAATTTTTTCTCTCCATTATTTGTATGAGTTTTTGACTCCCCGCTTCCGGCTCCGCTTCCGGACTGGATTTTTAAATTCTCGATATTTTGGAAAATATCCTCCAGATCCAATTTTGTCTCCTAGATTCGTAATCTACATGAATGAAACTATATGATTTCATGCCAAACTCAAAATAATTGGGATCAAAAAAATTTAATATTTTTTATCATGGCTCACTCTTCGCTTTGAGTTCAGGATTTTGCCTATTCTGAGATTTTTCTCTATAGAATCTGTAATTCTGAACCAATCGCTTCGAAATTTGAACCATTCATAGTATATAGTATGTCTAACCGATCGATGCTATCAGCAATTTTTTCTCTCCATTATTTGTATGAGTTTTTGACTCCCCGCTTCCGGCTCCGCTTCCGGACTGGATTTTTAAATTCTCGATATTTTGGAAAATATCCTCCAGATCCAATTTTGTCTCCTAGATTCGTAATCTACATGAATGAAACTATATGATTTCATGCCAAACTCAAAATAATTGGGATCAAAAAAATTTAATATTTTTTATCATGGCTCACTCTTCGCTTTGAGTTCAGGATTTTGCCTATTCTGAGATTTTTCTCTATAGAATCTGTAATTCTGAACCAATCGCTTCGAAATTTGGACCATTCATAGTATATAGTATGTCTAACCGATCGATGCTATCAGCAATTTTTTCTCTCCATTATTTGTATGAGTTTTTGACTCCCCGCTTCCGGCTCCGCTTCCGGACTGGATTTTTAAATTCTCGATATTTTGGAAAATATCCTCCAGATCCAATTTTGTCTCCTAGATTCGTAATCTACATGAATGAAACTATATGATTTCATGCCAAACTCAAAATAATTGGGATCAAAAAAATTTAATATTTTTTATCATGGCTCACTCTTCGCTTTGAGTTCAGGATTTTGCCTATTCTGAGATTTTTCTCTATAGAATCTGTAATTCTGAACCAATCGCTTCGAAATTTGAACCATTCATAGTATATAGTATGTCTAACCGATCGATGCTATCAGCAATTTTTTCTCTCCATTATTTGTATGAGTTTTTGACTCCCCGCTTCCGGCTCCGCTTCCGGACTGGATTTTTAAATTCTCGATATTTTGGAAAATATCCTCCAGATCCAATTTTGTCTCCTAGATTCGTAATCTACATGAATGAAACTATATGATTTCATGCCAAACTCAAAATAATTGGGATCAAAAAAATTTAATATTTTTTATCATGGCTCACTCTTCGCTTTGAGTTCAGGATTTTGCCTATTCTGAGATTTTTCTCTATAGAATCTGTAATTCTGAACCAATCGCTTCGAAATTTGGACCATTCATAGTATATAGTATGTCTAACCGATCGATGCTATCAGCAATTTTTTCTCTCCATTATTTGTATGAGTTTTTGACTCCCTGCTTCCTGCTCCGCTTCCGGACTGGATTTTTAAATTCTCGATATTTTGGAAAATATCCTCCAGATCCAATTTTGTCTCCTAGATTCGTAATCTACATGAATGAAACTATATGATTTCATGCCAAACTCAAAATAATTGGGATCAAAAAAATTTAATATTTTTTATCATGGCTCACTCTTCGCTTTGAGTTCAAGATTTTGCCTATTCTGAGATTTTTCTCTATAGAATCTGTAATTCTGAACCAATCGCTTTGAAATTTGGACCAATAATAGTATATAGTATGTCTAACCGATCGATGCTATCAGCAATTTTTTCTCTCCATTATTTGTATGAGTTTTTGACTCCCCGCTTCCGGCTCCGCTTCCGGACTGGATTTTTAAATTCTCGATATTTTGGAAAATATCCTCCAGATCCAATTTTGTCTCCTAGATTCGTAATCTACATGAATGAAACTATATGATTTCATGCCAAACTCAAAATAATTGGGATCAAAAAAATTTAATATTTTTTATCATGGCTCACTCTTCGCTTTGAGTTCAGGATTTTGCCTATTCTGAGATTTTTCTCTATAGAATCTGTAATTCTGAACCAATCGCTTCGAAATTTGAACCATTCATAGTATATAGTATGTCTAACCGATCGATGCTATCAGCAATTTTTTCTCTCCATTATTTGTATGAGTTTTTGACTCCCCGCTTCCGGCTCCGCTTCCGGACTGGATTTTTAAATTCTCGATATTTTGGAAAATATCCTCCAGATCCAATTTTGTCTCCTAGATTCGTAATCTACATGAATGAAACTATATGATTTCATGCCAAACTCAAAATAATTGGGATCAAAAAAATTTAATATTTTTTATCATGGCTCACTCTTCGCTTTGAGTTCAGGATTTTGCCTATTCTGAGATTTTTCTCTATAGAATCTGTAATTCTGAACCAATCGCTTCGAAATTTGGACCATTCATAGTATATAGTATGTCTAACCGATCGATGCTATCAGCAATTTTTTCTCTCCATTATTTGTATGAGTTTTTGACTCCCTGCTTCCTGCTCCGCTTCCGGACTGGATTTTTAAATTCTCGATATTTTGGAAAATATCCTCCAGATCCAATTTTGTCTCCTAGATTCGTAATCTACATGAATGAAACTATATGATTTCATGCCAAACTCAAAATAATTGGGATCAAAAAAATTTAATATTTTTTATCATGGCTCACTCTTCGCTTTGAGTTCAGGATTTTGCCTATTCTGAGATTTTTCTCTATAGAATCTGTAATTCTGAACCAATCGCTTTGAAATTTGGACCATTCATAGTATATAGTATGTCTAACCGATCGATGCTATCAGCAATTTTTTCTCTCCATTATTTGTATGAGTTTTTGACTCCCCGCTTCCGGCTCCGCTTCCGGACTGGATTTTTAAATTCTCGATATTTTGGAAAATATCCTCCAGATCCAATTTTGTCTCCTAGATTCGTAATCTACATGAATGAAACTATATGATTTCATGCCAAACTCAAAATAATTGGGATCAAAAAAATTTAATATTTTTTATCATGGCTCACTCTTCGCTTTGAGTTCAGGATTTTGCCTATTCTGAGATTTTTCTCTATAGAATCTGTAATTCTGAACCAATCGCTTCGAAATTTGAACCATTCATAGTATATAGTATGTCTAACCGATCGATGCTATCAGCAATTTTTTCTCTCCATTATTTGTATGAGTTTTTGACTCCCCGCTTCCGGCTCCGCTTCCGGACTGGATTTTTAAATTCTCGATATTTTGGAAAATATCCTCCAGATCCAATTTTGTCTCCTAGATTCGTAATCTACATGAATGAAACTATATGATTTCATGCCAAACTCAAAATAATTGGGATCAAAAAAATTTAATATTTTTTATCATGGCTCACTCTTCGCTTTGAGTTCAGGATTTTGCCTATTCTGAGATTTTTCTCTATAGAATCTGTAATTCTGAACCAATCGCTTCGAAATTTGGACCATTCATAGTATATAGTATGTCTAACCGATCGATGCTATCAGCAATTTTTTCTCTCCATTATTTGTATGAGTTTTTGACTCCCTGCTTCCTGCTCCGCTTCCGGACTGGATTTTTAAATTCTCGATATTTTGGAAAATATCCTCCAGATCCAATTTTGTCTCCTAGATTCGTAATCTACATGAATGAAACTATATGATTTCATGCCAAACTCAAAATAATTGGGATCAAAAAAATTTAATATTTTTTATCATGGCTCACTCTTCGCTTTGAGTTCAGGATTTTGCCTATTCTGAGATTTTTCTCTATAGAATCTGTAATTCTGAACCAATCGCTTTGAAATTTGGACCATTCATAGTTTATAGTATGCCTAACCGATCGATGCTATCAGCAATTTTTTCTCTCCATTATTTGTATGAGTTTTTGACTCCCCGCTTCCGGCTCCGCTTCCGGACTGGATTTTTAAATTCTCGATATTTTGGAAAATATCCTCCAGATCCAATTTTGTCTCCTAGATTCGTAATCTACATGAATGAAACTATATGATTTCATGCCAAACTCAAAATAATTGGGATCAAAAAAATTTAATATTTTTTATCATGGCTCACTCTTCGCTTTGAGTTCAGGATTTTGCCTATTCTGAGATTTTTCTCTATAGAATCTGTAATTCTGAACCAATCGCTTCGAAATTTGAACCATTCATAGTATATAGTATGTCTAACCGATCGATGCTATCAGCAATTTTTTCTCTCCATTATTTGTATGAGTTTTTGACTCCCCGCTTCCGGCTCCGCTTCCGGACTGGATTTTTAAATTCTCGATATTTTGGAAAATATCCTCCAGATCCAATTTTGTCTCCTAGATTCGTAATCTACATGAATGAAACTATATGATTTCATGCCAAACTCAAAATAATTGGGATCAAAAAAATTTAATATTTTTTATCATGGCTCACTCTTCGCTTTGAGTTCAGGATTTTGCCTATTCTGAGATTTTTCTCTATAGAATCTGTAATTCTGAACCAATCGCTTCGAAATTTGAACCATTCATAGTATATAGTATGTCTAACCGATCGATGCTATCAGCAATTTTTTCTCTCCATTATTTGTATGAGTTTTTGACTCCCCGCTTCCGGCTCCGCTTCCGGACTGGATTTTTAAATTCTCGATATTTTGGAAAATATCCTCCAGATCCAATTTTGTCTCCTAGATTCGTAATCTACATGAATGAAACTATATGATTTCATGCCAAACTCAAAATAATTGGGATCAAAAAAATTTAATATTTTTTATCATGGCTCACTCTTCGCTTTGAGTTCAGGATTTTGCCTATTCTGAGATTTTTCTCTATAGAATCTGTAATTCTGAACCAATCGCTTCGAAATTTGAACCATTCATAGTATATAGTATGTCTAACCGATCGATGCTATCAGCAATTTTTTCTCTCCATTATTTGTATGAGTTTTTGACTCCCCGCTTCCGGCTCCGCTTCCGGACTGGATTTTTAAATTCTCGATATTTTGGAAAATATCCTCCAGATCCAATTTTGTCTCCTAGATTCGTAATCTACATGAATGAAACTATATGATTTCATGCCAAACTCAAAATAATTGGGATCAAAAAAATTTAATATTTTTTATCATGGCTCACTCTTCGCTTTGAGTTCAGGATTTTGCCTATTCTGAGATTTTTCTCTATAGAATCTGTAATTCTGAACCAATCGCTTCGAAATTTGGACCATTCATAGTATATAGTATGTCTAACCGATCGATGCTATCAGCAATTTTTTCTCTCCATTATTTGTATGAGTTTTTGACTCCCTGCTTCCTGCTCCGCTTCCGGACTGGATTTTTAAATTCTCGATATTTTGGAAAATATCCTCCAGATCCAATTTTGTCTCCTAGATTCGTAATCTACATGAATGAAACTATATGATTTCATGCCAAACTCAAAATAATTGGGATCAAAAAAATTTAATATTTTTTATCATGGCTCACTCTTCGCTTTGAGTTCAGGATTTTGCCTATTCTGAGATTTTTCTCTATAGAATCTGTAATTCTGAACCAATCGCTTTGAAATTTGGACCATTCATAGTTTATAGTATGCCTAACCGATCGATGCTATCAGCAATTTTTTCTCTCCATTATTTGTATGAGTTTTTGACTCCCCGCTTCCGGCTCCGCTTCCGGACTGGATTTTTAAATTCTCGATATTTTGGAAAATATCCTCCAGATCCAATTTTGTCTCCTAGATTCGTAATCTACATGAATGAAACTATATGATTTCATGCCAAACTCAAAATAATTGGGATCAAAAAAATTTAATATTTTTTATCATGGCTCACTCTTCGCTTTGAGTTCAGGATTTTGCCTATTCTGAGATTTTTCTCTATAGAATCTGTAATTCTGAACCAATCGCTTCGAAATTTGAACCATTCATAGTATATAGTATGTCTAACCGATCGATGCTATCAGCAATTTTTTCTCTCCATTATTTGTATGAGTTTTTGACTCCCCGCTTCCGGCTCCGCTTCCGGACTGGATTTTTAAATTCTCGATATTTTGGAAAATATCCTCCAGATCCAATTTTGTCTCCTAGATTCGTAATCTACATGAATGAAACTATATGATTTCATGCCAAACTCAAAATAATTGGGATCAAAAAAATTTAATATTTTTTATCATGGCTCACTCTTCGCTTTGAGTTCAGGATTTTGCCTATTCTGAGATTTTTCTCTATAGAATCTGTAATTCTGAACCAATCGCTTTGAAATTTGGACCATTCATAGTTTATAGTATGCCTAACCGATCGATGCTATCAGCAATTTTTTCTCTCCATTATTTGTATGAGTTTTTGACTCCCCGCTTCCGGCTCCGCTTCCGGACTGGATTTTTAAATTCTCGATATTTTGGAAAATATCCTCCAGATCCAATTTTGTCTCCTAGATTCGTAATCTACATGAATGAAACTATATGATTTCATGCCAAACTCAAAATAATTGGGATCAAAAAAATTTAATATTTTTTATCATGGCTCACTCTTCGCTTTGAGTTCAGGATTTTGCCTATTCTGAGATTTTTCTCTATAGAATCTGTAATTCTGAACCAATCGCTTCGAAATTTGAACCATTCATAGTATATAGTATGTCTAACCGATCGATGCTATCAGCAATTTTTTCTCTCCATTATTTGTATGAGTTTTTGACTCCCCGCTTCCGGCTCCGCTTCCGGACTGGATTTTTAAATTCTCGATATTTTGGAAAATATCCTCCAGATCCAATTTTGTCTCCTAGATTCGTAATCTACATGAATGAAACTATATGATTTCATGCCAAACTCAAAATAATTGGGATCAAAAAAATTTAATATTTTTTATCATGGCTCACTCTTCGCTTTGAGTTCAGGATTTTGCCTATTCTGAGATTTTTCTCTATAGAATCTCTAATTCTGAACCAATCGCTTTGAAATTTGGACCATTCATAGTATATAGTATGTCTAACCGATCGATGCTATCAGCAATTTTTTCTCTCCATTATTTGTATGAGTTTTTGACTCCCCGCTTCCGGCTCCGCTTCCGGACTGGATTTTTAAATTCTCGATATTTTGGAAAATATCCTCCAGATCCAATTTTGTCTCCTAGATTCGTAATCTACATGAATGAAACTATATGATTTCATGCCAAACTCAAAATAATTGGGATCAAAAAAATTTAATATTTTTTATCATGGCTCACTCTTCGCTTTGAGTTCAGGATTTTGCCTATTCTGAGATTTTTCTCTATAGAATCTGTAATTCTGAACCAATCGCTTCGAAATTTGGACCATTCATAGTATATAGTATGTCTAACCGATCGATGCTATCAGCAATTTTTTCTCTCCATTATTTGTATGAGTTTTTGACTCCCCGCTTCCGGCTCCGCTTCCGGACTGGATTTTTAAATTCTCGATATTTTGGAAAATATCCTCCAGATCCAATTTTGTCTCCTAGATTCGTAATCTACATGAATGAAACTATATGATTTCATGCCAAACTCAAAATAATTGGGATCAAAAAAATTTAATATTTTTTATCATGGCTCACTCTTCGCTTTGAGTTCAGGATTTTGCCTATTCTGAGATTTTTCTCTATAGAATCTGTAATTCTGAACCAATCGCTTCGAAATTTGAACCATTCATAGTATATAGTATGTCTAACCGATCGATGCTATCAGCAATTTTTTCTCTCCATTATTTGTATGAGTTTTTGACTCCCCGCTTCCGGCTCCGCTTCCGGACTGGATTTTTAAATTCTCGATATTTTGGAAAATATCCTCCAGATCCAATTTTGTCTCCTAGATTCGTAATCTACATGAATGAAACTATATGATTTCATGCCAAACTCAAAATAATTGGGATCAAAAAAATTTAATATTTTTTATCATGGCTCACTCTTCGCTTTGAGTTCAGGATTTTGCCTATTCTGAGATTTTTCTCTATAGAATCTGTAATTCTGAACCAATCGCTTCGAAATTTGGACCATTCATAGTATATAGTATGTCTAACCGATCGATGCTATCAGCAATTTTTTCTCTCCATTATTTGTATGAGTTTTTGACTCCCTGCTTCCTGCTCCGCTTCCGGACTGGATTTTTAAATTCTCGATATTTTGGAAAATATCCTCCAGATCCAATTTTGTCTCCTAGATTCGTAATCTACATGAATGAAACTATATGATTTCATGCCAAACTCAAAATAATTGGGATCAAAAAAATTTAATATTTTTTATCATGGCTCACTCTTCGCTTTGAGTTCAGGATTTTGCCTATTCTGAGATTTTTCTCTATAGAATCTGTAATTCTGAACCAATCGCTTTGAAATTTGGACCATTCATAGTATATAGTATGCTCAACCGATCGATGCTATCAGCAATTTTTTTTCTCCATTATTTGTATGAGTTTTTGACTCCCCGCTTCCGGCTCCGCTTCCGGACTGGATTTTTAAATTCTCGATATTTTGGAAAATATCCTCCAGATCCAATTTTGTCCCCTAGATTCGTAATCTACATGAATGAAACTATATGATTTCATGCCAAACTCAAAATAATGTGGATCAAAAAAATTTAATATATTTTATCATGGCTCACTCTTCGCTTTGAGTTCAGGATTTTGCCTATTCTGAGATTTTTCTCTATAGAATCTGTAATTCTGAACCAATCGCTTTGAAATTTAGAGCATTCATAGTATATAGTATGCCTAACCGATCGATGCTATCAGCAATTTTTTCTCTCCATTATTTGTATGAGTTTTTGACTCCCCGCTTCCGGCTCCGCTTCCGGACTGGATTTTTAAATTCTCGATATTTTGGAAAATATCCTCCAGATCCAATTTTGTCTCCTAGATTCGTAATCTACATGAATGAAACTATATGATTTCATGCCAAACTCAAAATAATTGGGATCAAAAAAATTTAATATTTTTTATCATGGCTCACTCTTCGCTTTGAGTTCAGGATTTTGCCTATTCTGAGATTTTTCTCTATAGAATCTGTAATTCTGAACCAATCGCTTTGAAATTTGGAGCATTCATAGTATATAGTATGCCTAACCGATCGATGCTATCAGCAATTTTTTCTCTCCATTATTTGTATAAGTTTTTGACTCCCCGCTTCCGGCTCCGCTTCCGGACTGGATTTTTAAATTCTCGATATTTTGGAAAATATCCTCCAGATCCAATTTTGTCTCCTAGATTCGTAATCTACATGAATGAAACTATATGATTTCATGCCAAACTCAAAATAATTGGGATCAAAAAAATTTAATATTTTTTATCATGGCTCACTCTTCGCTTTGAGTTCAGGATTTTGCCTATTCTGAGATTTTTCTCTATAGAATCTGTAATTCTGAACCAATCGCTTTGAAATTTGGAGCATTCATAGTATATAGTATGCCCAACCGATCGATGCTATCAGCAATTTTTTTTCTCCATTATTTGTATGAGTTTTTGACTCCCCGCTTCCGGCTCCGCTTCCGGACTGGATTTTTAAATTCTCGATATTTTGGAAAATATCCTCCAGATCCAATTTTGTCTCCTAGATACGTAATCTACATGAATAAAACTATATGATTTCATGCCAAACTCAAAATAATTGGGATCAAAAAAATTTAATATTTTTTATCATGGCTCACTCTTCGCTTTAAGTTCAGGATTTTGCCTATTCTGAGATTTTTCTCTATAGAATCTGTAATTCTGAACCAATCGCTTTGAAATTTGGAGCATTCATAGTATATAGTATGCCTAACCGATCGATGCTATCAACAATTTTTTCTCTCCATTATTTGTATGAGTTTTTGACTCCCCGCTTCCGGCTCCGCTTCCGGACTGGATTTTTAAATCCTCGATATTTTGGAAAATATCCTCCAGATCCAATTTTGTCTCCTAGATTCGTAATCTACATGAATAAAACTATATGATTTCATGCCAAACTCAAAATAATTGGGATCAAAAAAATTTAATATTTTTTATCATGGCTCACTCTTCGCTTTGAGTTCAGGATTTTGCCTATTCTGAGATTTTTCTCTATAGAATCTGTAATTCTGAACAAATCGCTTTGAAATTTGGAGCATTCATAGTATATAGTATGCCTAACCGATCGATGCTATCAGCAATTTTTTCTCTCCATTATTTGTATGAGTTTTTGACTTTCCGCTTCCGGCTCCGCTTCCGGACTGGATTTTTAAATTCTCGATATTTTGGAAAATATCCTCCAGATCCAATTTTGTCTCCTAGATTCGTAATCTACATAAATAAAACTATATGATTTCATGCCAAACTCAAAATAATTGGGATCAAAAAAATTTAATATTTTTTATCATGGCTCACTCTTCGCTTTAAGTTCAGGATTTTGCCTATTCTGAGATTTTTCTCTATAGAATCTGTAATTCTGAACCAATCGCTTTGAAATTTGGAGCATTCATAGTATATAGTATGCCTAACCGATCAATGCTATCAGCAATTTTTTCTCTCCATCATTTGTATGAGTTTTTGACTCCCCGCTTCCGGACTGGATTTTTAAATTCTCGATATTTTGGAAAATATCCTCCAGATCCAATTTTGTCTCCTAGACTCGTAATCTACATGAATGAAAATATATGATTTCATGCCAAACTCGAAATAATTGGGATCAAAAAAATTTAATATTTTTTATCATGGCTCACTCTTCGCTTTAAGTTCAGGATTTTGCCTATTCTGAGATTTTTCTCTATAGAATCTGTAATTCTGAACCAATCGCTTTGAAATTTGGAGAATTCATAGTATATAGTATGCCTAACCGATCGATGCTATCAACAATTTTTTCTCTCCATTATTTGTATGAGTTTTTGACTCCCCGCTTCCGGCTCCGCTTCCGGACTGGATTTTTAAATCCTCGATATTTTGGAAAATATCCTCCAGATCCAATTTTGTCTCCTAGATTCGTAATCTACATGGATAAAACTATATTATTTCATGCCAAACTCAAAATAATTGGGATCAAAAAAATTTAATATTTTTTATCATGGCTCACTCTTCGCTTTGAGTTCAGGATTTTGCCTATTCTGAGATTTTTCTCTATAGAATCTGTAATTCTGAACCAATCGCTTTGAAATTTGGACCATTCATAGTATATAGTATGCCTAACCGATCGATGCTATCAGCAATTTTTTCTCTCCATTATTTGTATGAGTTTTTGACTTTCCGCTTCCGGCTCCGCTTCCGGACTGGATTTTTAAATTCTCGATATTTTGGAAAATATCCTCCAGATCCAATTTTGTCTCCTAGATTCGTAATCTACATAAATAAAACTATATGATTTCATGCCAAACTCAAAATAATTGGGATCAAAAAAATTTAATATTTTTTATCATGGCTCACTCTTCGCTTTAAGTTCAGGATTTTGCCTATTCTGAGATTTTTCTCTATAGAATCTGTAATTCTGAACCAATCGCTTTGAAATTTGGAGCATTCATAGTATATAGTATGCCTAACCGATCAATGCTATCAGCAATTTTTTCTCTCCATCATTTGTATGAGTTTTTGACTCCCCGCTTCCGGACTGGATTTTTAAATTCTCGATATTTTGGAAAATATCCTCCAGATCCAATTTTGTCTCCTAGACTCGTAATCTACATGAATGAAACTATATGATTTCATGCCAAACTCGAAATAATTGGGATCAAAAAAATTTAATATTTTTTATCATGGCTCACTCTTCGCTTTAAGTTCAGGATTTTGCCTATTCTGAGATTTTTCTCTGTAGAATCTGTAATTCTGAACCAATCGCTTTGAAATTTGGAGCATTCATAGTATGTAGTATGCCTAACCGATCGATGCTATCAGCAATTTTTTCTCTCCATTATTTGTATGAGTTTTTGACTTTCCGCTTCCGGCTCCGCTTCCGGACTGGATTTTTAAATTCTCGATATTTTGGAAAATATCCTCCAGATCCAATTTTGTCTCCTAGATTCGTAATCTACATGAATGAAACTATATGATTTCATGCCAAACTCAAAATAATTGGGATCAAAAAAATTTAATATTTTTTATCATGGCTCACTCTTCGCTTTGAGTTCAGGATTTTGCCTATTCTGAGATTTTTCTCTATAGAATCTGTAATTCTGAACCAATCGCTTTGAAATTTGGAGCATTCATAGTATATAGTATGCCCAACCGATCGATGCTATCAGCAATTTTTTTTCTCCATTATTTGTATGAGTTTTTGACTCCCCGCTTCCGGCTCCGCTTCCGGACTGGATTTTTAAATTCTCGATATTTTGGAAAATATCCTCCAGATCCAATTTTGTCTCCTAGATACGTAATCTACATGAATAAAACTATATGATTTCATGCCAAACTCAAAATAATTGGGATCAAAAAAATTTAATATTTTTTATCATGGCTCACTCTTCGCTTTAAGTTCAGGATTTTGCCTATTCTGAGATTTTTCTCTATAGAATCTGTAATTCTGAACCAATCGCTTTGAAATTTGGAGCATTCATAGTATATAGTATGCCTAACCGATCAATGCTATCAGCAATTTTTTCTCTCCATCATTTGTATGAGTTTTTGACTCCCCGCTTCCGGACTGGATTTTTAAATTCTCGATATTTTGGAAAATATCCTCCAGATCCAATTTTGTCTCCTAGACTCGTAATCTACATGAATGAAAATATATGATTTCATGCCAAACTCGAAATAATTGGGATCAAAAAAATTTAATATTTTTTATCATGGCTCACTCTTCGCTTTAAGTTCAGGATTTTGCCTATTCTGAGATTTTTCTCTATAGAATCTGTAATTCTGAACCAATCGCTTTGAAATTTGGAGAATTCATAGTATATAGTATGCCTAACCGATCGATGCTATCAACAATTTTTTCTCTCCATTATTTGTATGAGTTTTTGACTCCCCGCTTCCGGCTCCGCTTCCGGACTGGATTTTTAAATCCTCGATATTTTGGAAAATATCCTCCAGATCCAATTTTGTCTCCTAGATTCGTAATCTACATGGATAAAACTATATTATTTCATGCCAAACTCAAAATAATTGGGATCAAAAAAATTTAATATTTTTTATCATGGCTCACTCTTCGCTTTGAGTTCAGGATTTTGCCTATTCTGAGATTTTTCTCTATAGAATCTGTAATTCTGAACCAATCGCTTTGAAATTTGGACCATTCATAGTATATAGTATGCCTAACCGATCGATGCTATCAGCAATTTTTTCTCTCCATTATTTGTATGAGTTTTTGACTTTCCGCTTCCGGCTCCGCTTCCGGACTGGATTTTTAAATTCTCGATATTTTGGAAAATATCCTCCAGATCCAATTTTGTCTCCTAGATTCGTAATCTACATAAATAAAACTATATGATTTCATGCCAAACTCAAAATAATTGGGATCAAAAAAATTTAATATTTTTTATCATGGCTCACTCTTCGCTTTAAGTTCAGGATTTTGCCTATTCTGAGATTTTTCTCTATAGAATCTGTAATTCTGAACCAATCGCTTTGAAATTTGGAGCATTCATAGTATATAGTATGCCTAACCGATCAATGCTATCAGCAATTTTTTCTCTCCATCATTTGTATGAGTTTTTGACTCCCCGCTTCCGGACTGGATTTTTAAATTCTCGATATTTTGGAAAATATCCTCCAGATCCAATTTTGTCTCCTAGACTCGTAATCTACATGAATGAAACTATATGATTTCATGCCAAACTCGAAATAATTGGGATCAAAAAAATTTAATATTTTTTATCATGGCTCACTCTTCGCTTTAAGTTCAGGATTTTGCCTATTCTGAGATTTTTCTCTATAGAATCTGTAATTCTGAACCAATCGCTTTGAAATTTGGAGCATTCATAGTATGTAGTATGCCTAACCGATCGATGCTATCAGCAATTTTTTCTCTCCATTATTTGTATGAGTTTTTGACTTTCCGCTTCCGGCTCCGCTTCCGGACTGGATTTTTAAATTCTCGATATTTTGGAAAATATCCTCCAGATCCAATTTTGTCTCCTAGATTCGTAATCTACATGAATGAAACTATATGATTTCATGCCAAACTCAAAATAATTGGGATCAAAAAAATTTAATATTTTTTATCATGGCTCACTCTTCGCTTTGAGTTCAGGATTTTGCCTATTCTGAGATTTTTCTCTATAGAATCTGTAATTCTGAACCAATCGCTTTGAAATTTGGAGCATTCATAGTATATAGTATGCCCAACCGATCGATGCTATCAGCAATTTTTTTTCTCCATTATTTGTATGAGTTTTTGACTCCCCGCTTCCGGCTCCGCTTCCGGACTGGATTTTTAAATTCTCGATATTTTGGAAAATATCCTCCAGATCCAATTTTGTCTCCTAGATACGTAATCTACATGAATAAAACTATATGATTTCATGCCAAACTCAAAATAATTGGGATCAAAAAAATTTAATATTTTTTATCATGGCTCACTCTTCGCTTTAAGTTCAGGATTTTGCCTATTCTGAGATTTTTCTCTATAGAATCTGTAATTCTGAACCAATCGCTTTGAAATTTGGAGCATTCATAGTATATAGTATGCCTAACCGATCGATGCTATCAACAATTTTTTCTCTCCATTATTTGTATGAGTTTTTGACTCCCCGCTTCCGGCTCCGCTTCCGGACTGGATTTTTAAATCCTCGATATTTTGGAAAATATCCTCCAGATCCAATTTTGTCTCCTAGATTCGTAATCTACATGAATAAAACTATATGATTTCATGCCAAACTCAAAATAATTGGGATCAAAAAAATTTAATATTTTTTATCATGGCTCACTCTTCGCTTTGAGTTCAGGATTTTGCCTATTCTGAGATTTTTCTCTATAGAATCTGTAATTCTGAACAAATCGCTTTGAAATTTGGAGCATTCATAGTATATAGTATGCCTAACCGATCGATGCTATCAGCAATTTTTTCTCTCCATTATTTGTATGAGTTTTTGACTTTCCGCTTCCGGCTCCGCTTCCGGACTGGATTTTTAAATTCTCGATATTTTGGAAAATATCCTCCAGATCCAATTTTGTCTCCTAGATTCGTAATCTACATAAATAAAACTATATGATTTCATGCCAAACTCAAAATAATTGGGATCAAAAAAATTTAATATTTTTTATCATGGCTCACTCTTCGCTTTAAGTTCAGGATTTTGCCTATTCTGAGATTTTTCTCTATAGAATCTGTAATTCTGAACCAATCGCTTTGAAATTTGGAGCATTCATAGTATATAGTATGCCTAACCGATCAATGCTATCAGCAATTTTTTCTCTCCATCATTTGTATGAGTTTTTGACTCCCCGCTTCCGGACTGGATTTTTAAATTCTCGATATTTTGGAAAATATCCTCCAGATCCAATTTTGTCTCCTAGACTCGTAATCTACATGAATGAAAATATATGATTTCATGCCAAACTCGAAATAATTGGGATCAAAAAAATTTAATATTTTTTATCATGGCTCACTCTTCGCTTTAAGTTCAGGATTTTGCCTATTCTGAGATTTTTCTCTATAGAATCTGTAATTCTGAACCAATCGCTTTGAAATTTGGAGAATTCATAGTATATAGTATGCCTAACCGATCGATGCTATCAACAATTTTTTCTCTCCATTATTTGTATGAGTTTTTGACTCCCCGCTTCCGGCTCCGCTTCCGGACTGGATTTTTAAATCCTCGATATTTTGGAAAATATCCTCCAGATCCAATTTTGTCTCCTAGATTCGTAATCTACATGGATAAAACTATATTATTTCATGCCAAACTCAAAATAATTGGGATCAAAAAAATTTAATATTTTTTATCATGGCTCACTCTTCGCTTTGAGTTCAGGATTTTGCCTATTCTGAGATTTTTCTCTATAGAATCTGTAATTCTGAACCAATCGCTTTGAAATTTGGAGCATTCATAGTATATAGTATGCCTAACCGATCGATGCTATCAGCAATTTTTTCTCTCCATTATTTGTATGAGTTTTTGACTCCCCGCTTCCGGCTCCGCTTCCGGACTGGATTTTTAAATTCTCGATATTTTGGAAAATATCCTCCAGATCCAATTTTGTCTCCTAGATTCGTAATCTACATGAATGAAACTATATGATTTCATGCCAAACTCAAAATAATTGGGATCAAAAAAATTTAATATTTTTTATCATGGCTCACTCTTCGCTTTGAGTTCAGGATTTTGCCTATTCTGAGATTTTTCTCTATAGAATCTGTAATTCTGAACCAATCGCTTTGAAATTTGGAGCATTCATAGTATATAGTATGCCCAACCGATCGATGCTATCAGCAATTTTTTTTCTCCATTATTTGTATGAGTTTTTGACTCCCCGCTTCCGGCTCCGCTTCCGGACTGGATTTTTAAATTCTCGATATTTTGGAAAATATCCTCCAGATCCAATTTTGTCTCCTAGATACGTAATCTACATGAATAAAACTATATGATTTCATGCCAAACTCAAAATAATTGGGATCAAAAAAATTTAATATTTTTTATCATGGCTCACTCTTCGCTTTAAGTTCAGGATTTTGCCTATTCTGAGATTTTTCTCTATAGAATCTGTAATTCTGAACCAATCGCTTTGAAATTTGGAGCATTCATAGTATATAGTATGCCTAACCGATCGATGCTATCAACAATTTTTTCTCTCCATTATTTGTATGAGTTTTTGACTCCCCGCTTCCGGCTCCGCTTCCGGACTGGATTTTTAAATCCTCGATATTTTGGAAAATATCCTCCAGATCCAATTTTGTCTCCTAGATTCGTAATCTACATGAATAAAACTATATGATTTCATGCCAAACTCAAAATAATTGGGATCAAAAAAATTTAATATTTTTTATCATGGCTCACTCTTCGCTTTGAGTTCAGGATTTTGCCTATTCTGAGATTTTTCTCTATAGAATCTGTAATTCTGAACCAATCGCTTTGAAATTTGGACCATTCATAGTATATAGTATGCCTAACCGATCGATGCTATCAGCAATTTTTTCTCTCCATTATTTGTATGAGTTTTTGACTTTCCGCTTCCGGCTCCGCTTCCGGACTGGATTTTTAAATTCTCGATATTTTGGAAAATATCCTCCAGATCCAATTTTGTCTCCTAGATTCGTAATCTACATAAATAAAACTATATGATTTCATGCCAAACTCAAAATAATTGGGATCAAAAAAATTTAATATTTTTTATCATGGCTCACTCTTCGCTTTAAGTTCAGGATTTTGCCTATTCTGAGATTTTTCTCTATAGAATCTGTAATTCTGAACCAATCGCTTTGAAATTTGGAGCATTCATAGTATATAGTATGCCTAACCGATCAATGCTATCAGCAATTTTTTCTCTCCATCATTTGTATGAGTTTTTGACTCCCCGCTTCCGGACTGGATTTTTAAATTCTCGATATTTTGGAAAATATCCTCCAGATCCAATTTTGTCTCCTAGACTCGTAATCTACATGAATGAAACTATATGATTTCATGCCAAACTCGAAATAATTGGGATCAAAAAAATTTAATATTTTTTATCATGGCTCACTCTTCGCTTTAAGTTCAGGATTTTGCCTATTCTGAGATTTTTCTCTATAGAATCTGTAATTCTGAACCAATCGCTTTGAAATTTGGAGAATTCATAGTATATAGTATGCCTAACCGATCGATGCTATCAACAATTTTTTCTCTCCATTATTTGTATGAGTTTTTGACTCCCCGCTTCCGGCTCCGCTTCCGGACTGGATTTTTAAATCCTCGATATTTTGGAAAATATCCTCCAGATCCAATTTTGTCTCCTAGATTCGTAATCTACATGAATAAAACTATATTATTTCATGCCAAACTCAAAATAATTGGGATCAAAAAAATTTAATATTTTTTATCATGGCTCACTCTTCGCTTTGAGTTCAGGATTTTGCCTATTCTGAGATTTTTCTCTATAGAATCTGTAATTCTGAACCAATCGCTTTGAAATTTGGACCATTCATAGTATATAGTATGCCCAACCGATCGATGCTATCAGCAATTTTTTCTCTCCATTATTTGTATGAGTTTTTGACTCCCCGCTTCCGGCTCCGCTTCCGGACTGGATTTTTAAATTCTCGATATTTTGGAAAATATCCTCCAGATCCAATTTTGTCTCCTAGATTCGTAATCTACATGAATAAAACTATATGATTTCCTGCCAAACTCAAAATAATTGGGATCAAAAAAATTTAATATTTTTTATTATGGCTCACTCTTCGCTTTGAGTTCAGGATTTTGCCTATTCTGAGATTTTTCTCTATAGAATCTGTAATTCTGAACCAATCGCTTTGAAATTTGGAGCATTCATAGTATATAGTATGCCTAACCGATCGATGCTATCAGCAATTTTTTCTCTCCATTATTTGTATGAGTTTTTGACTCCCCGCTTCCGGCTCCGCTTCCGGACTGGATTTTTAAATTCTCGATATTTTGGAAAATATCCTCCAGATCCAATTTTGTCTCCTAGATTCGTAATCTACATGAATAAAACTATATGATTTCTTGCCAAACTCAAAATAATTGGGATCAAAAAAATTTAATATTTTTTATCATGGCTCACTTTTCGCTTTAAGTTCAGGATTTTGCCTATTCTGAGATTTTTCTCTATAGAATCTGTAATTCTGAACCAATCGCTTTGAAATTTGGAGCATTCATAGTATATAGTATGCCTAACCGATTGATGCTATCAGCAATTTTTTCTCTCCATTATTTGTATGAGTTTTTGACTCCCCGCTTCCGGATCCGCTTCCGGACTGGATTTTTAAATTCTCGATATTTTGGAAAATATCCTCCAGATCCAATTTTGTCTCCTAGATTCGTAATCTACATGAAAGAAACTATATGATTTCATGCCAAACTCAAAATAATTGGGATCAAAAAAATTTAATATTTTTTATCATGGCTCACTCTTCGCTTTAAGTTCAGGATTTTGCCTATTCTGAGATTTTTCTCTATAGAATCTGTAATTCTGAACCAATCGCTTTGAAATTTGGACCATTCATAGTATATAGTATGCCTAACCGATCGATGCTATCAGCAATTTTGTCTCTCCATTATTTGTATGAGTTTTTGACTCCCCGCTTCCGGCTCCGCTTCCGGACTGGATTTTTAAATTCTCGATATTTTGGAAAATATCCTCCAGATCCAATTTTGTTTCCTAGATTCGTAATCTACATGAATGAAACTATATGATTTCATGCCAAACTCAAAATAATTGGGATCAAAAAAATTTAATATTTTTTATCATGGCTCACTCTTCGCTTTGAGTTCAGGATTTTGCCTATTCTGAGATTTTTCTCTATAGAATCTGTAATTCTGAACCAATCGCTTTGAAATTTGGACCATTCATAGTATATAGTATGTCTAACCGATCGATGCTATCAGCAATTTTTTCTCTCCATTATTTGTATGAGTTTTTGACTCCCCGCTTCCGGCTCCGCTTCCGGACTGGATTTTTAAATTCTCGATATTTTGGAAAATATCCTCCAGATCCAATTTTGTCTCCTAGATTCGTAATCTACATGAATGAAACTATATGATTTCATGCCAAACTCAAAATAATTGGGATCAAAAAAATTTAATATTTTTTATCATGGCTCACTCTTCGCTTTGAGTTCAGGATTTTGCCTATTCTGAGATTTTTCTCTATAGAATCTGTAATTCTGAACCAATCGCTTTGAAATTCAGACCATTCATAGTTTATAGTATGCCTAACCGATCGATGCTATCAGCAATTTTTTCTCTCCATTATTTGTATGAGTTTTTGACTCCCTGCTTCCGGCTCCGCTTCCGGACTGGATTTTTAAATTCTCGATATTTTGGAAAATATCCTCCAGATCCAATTTTGTCTCCTAGATTCGTAATCTACATGAATGAAACTATATGATTTCATGCCAAACTCAAAATAATTGGGATCAAAAAAATTTAATATTTTTTATCATGGCTCACTCTTCGCTTTGAGTTCAGGATTTTGCCTATTCTGAGATTTTTCTCTATAGAATCTGTAATTCTGAACCAATCGCTTTGAAATTTGGACCATTCATAGTATATAGTATGCCTAACCGATCGATGCTATCAGCAATTTTTTCTCTCCATTATTTGTATGAGTTTTTGACTCCCCGCTTCCGGCTCCGCTTCCGGACTGGATTTTTAAATTCTCGATATTTTGGAAAATATCCTCCAGATCCAATTTTGTCTCCTAGATTCGTAATCTACATGAATGAAACTATATGATTTCATGCAAACTCAAAATAATTGGGATCAAAAAAATTTAATATTTTCTATCATGGCTCACTCTTCGCTTTGAGTTCAGGATTTTGCCTATTCTGAGATTTTTCTCTATAGAATCTGTAATTCTGAACCAATCGCTTTGAAATTTGGACCATTCATAGTATATAGTATGCCTAACCGATCGATGCTATCAGCAATTTTTTCTCTCCATTATTTGTATGAGTTTTTGACTCCCCGCTTCCGGCTCCGCTTCCGGACTGGATTTTTAAATTCTCGATATTTTGGAAAATATCCTCCAGATCCAATTTTGTCTCCTAGATTCGTAATCTACATGAATGAAACTATATGATTTCATGCCAAACTCAAAATAATTGGGATCAAAAAAATTTAATATTTTTTATCATGGCTCACTCTTCGCTTTGAGTTCAGGATTTTGCCTATTCTGAGATTTTTCTCTATAGAATCTGTAATTCTGAACCAATCGCTTTGAAATTTGGACCATTCATAGTATATAGTATGCCTAACCGATCGATGCTATCAGCAATTTTTTCTCTCCATTATTTGTATGAGTTTTTGACTCCCCGCTTCCGGCTCCGCTTCCGGACTGGATTTTTAAATTCTCGATATTTTGGAAAATATCCTCCAGATCCAATTTTGTCTCCTAGATTCGTAATCTACATGAATGAAACTATATGATTTCATGCCAAACTCAAAATAATTGGGATCAAAAAAATTTAATATTTTTTATCATGGCTCACTCTTCGCTTTGAGTTCAGGATTTTGCCTATTCTGAGATTTTTCTCTATAGAATCTGTAATTCTGAACCAATCGCTTTGAAATTTGGACCATTCATAGTATATAGTATGTCTAACCGATCGATGCTATCAGCAATTTTTTCTCTCCATTATTTGTATGAGTTTTTGACTCCCCGCTTCCGGCTCCGCTTCCGGACTGGATTTTTAAATTCTCGATATTTTGGAAAATATCCTCCAGATCCAATTTTGTCTCCTAGATTCGTAATCTACATGAATGAAACTATATGATTTCATGCCAAACTCAAAATAATTGGGATCAAAAAAATTTAATATTTTTTATCATGGCTCACTCTTCGCTTTGAGTTCAGGATTTTGCCTATTCTGAGATTTTTCTCTATAGAATCTGTAATTCTGAACCAATCGCTTTGAAATTTGGACCATTCATAGTTTATAGTATGCCTAACCGATCGATGCTATCAGCAATTTTTTCTCTCCATTATTTGTATGAGTTTTTGACTCCCTGCTTCCGGCTCCGCTTCCGGACTGGATTTTTAAATTCTCGATATTTTGGAAAATATCCTCCAGATCCAATTTTGTCTCCTAGATTCGTAATCTACATGAATAAAACTATATGATTTCATGCCAAACTCAAAATAATTGGGATCAAAAAAATTTAATATTTTTTATCATGGCTCACTCTTCGCTTTAAGTTCAGGATTTTGCCTATTCTGAGATTTTTCTCTATAGAATCTGTAATTCTGAACCAATCGCTTTGAAATTTGGACCATTCATAGTATATAGTATGCCTAACCGATCGATGCTATCAGCAATTTTTTCTCTCCATTATTTGTATGAGTTTTTGACTCCCCGCTTCCGGCTCCGCTTCCGGACTGGATTTTTAAATTCTCGATATTTTGGAAAATATCCTCCAGATCCAATTTTGTCTCCTAGATTCGTAATCTACATGAATAAAACTATATGATTTCATGCCAAACTCAAAATAATTGGGATCAAAAAAATTTAATATTTTTTATCATGGCTCACTCTTCGCTTTAAGTTCAGGATTTTGCCTATTCTGAGATTTTTCTCTATAGAATCTGTAATTCTGAACCAATCGCTTTGAAATTTGGACCATTCATAGTATATAGTATGCCTAACCGATCGATGCTATCAGCAATTTTTTCTCTCCATTATTTGTATGAGTTTTTGACTCCCCGCTTCCGGCTCCGCTTCCGGACTGGATTTTTAAATTCTCGATATTTTGGAAAATATCCTCCAGATCCAATTTTGTCTCCTAGATTCGTAATCTACATGAATGAAACTATATGATTTCATGCCAAACTCAAAATAATTGGGATCAAAAAAATTTAATATTTTTTATCATGGCTCACTCTTCGCTTTGAGTTCAGGATTTTGCCTATTCTGAGATTTTTCTCTATAGAATCTGTAATTCTGAACCAATCGCTTTGAAATTTGGACCATTCATAGTATATAGTATGTCTAACCGATCGATGCTATCAGCAATTTTTTCTCTCCATTATTTGTATGAGTTTTTGACTCCCCGCTTCCGGCTCCGCTTCCGGACTGGATTTTTAAATTCTCGATATTTTGGAAAATATCCTCCAGATCCAATTTTGTCTCCTAGATTCGTAATCTACATGAATGAAACTATATGATTTCATGCCAAACTCAAAATAATTGGGATCAAAAAAATTTAATATTTTTTATCATGGCTCACTCTTCGCTTTGAGTTCAGGATTTTGCCTATTCTGAGATTTTTCTCTATAGAATCTGTAATTCTGAACCAATCGCTTTGAAATTTGGACCATTCATAGTTTATAGTATGCCTAACCGATCGATGCTATCAGCAATTTTTTCTCTCCATTATTTGTATGAGTTTTTGACTCCCTGCTTCCGGCTCCGCTTCCGGACTGGATTTTTAAATTCTCGATATTTTGGAAAATATCCTCCAGATCCAATTTTGTCTCCTAGATTCGTAATCTACATGAATGAAACTATATGATTTCATGCCAAACTCAAAATAATTGGGATCAAAAAAATTTAATATTTTTTATCATGGCTCACTCTTCGCTTTGAGTTCAGGATTTTGCCTATTCTGAGATTTTTCTCTATAGAATCTGTAATTCTGAACCAATCGCTTTGAAATTTGGACCATTCATAGTATATAGTATGCCTAACCGATCGATGCTATCAGCAATTTTTTCTCTCCATTATTTGTATGAGTTTTTGACTCCCCGCTTCCGGCTCCGCTTCCGGACTGGATTTTTAAATTCTCGATATTTTGGAAAATATCCTCCAGATCCAATTTTGTCTCCTAGATTCGTAATCTACATGAATGAAACTATATGATTTCATGCAAACTCAAAATAATTGGGATCAAAAAAATTTAATATTTTTTATCATGGCTCACTCTTCGCTTTGAGTTCAGGATTTTGCCTATTCTGAGATTTTCCTCTATAGAATCTGTAATTCTAAACCAATCGCTTTGAAATTTGGACCATTCATAGTATATAGTATGCCTAACCGATCGATGCTATCAGCAATTTTTTCTCTCCATTATTTGTATGAGTTTTTGACTCCCCGCTTCCGGCTCCGCTTCCGGACTGGATTTTTAAATTCTCGATATTTTGGAAAATATCCTCCAGATCCAATTTTGTCTCCTAGATTCGTAATCTACATGAATGAAACTATATGATTTCATGCCAAACTCAAAATAATTGGGATCAAAAAAATTTAATATTTTTTATCATGGCTCACTCTTCGCTTTGAGTTCAGGATTTTGCCTATTCTGAGATTTTTCTCTATAGAATCTGTAATTCTGAACCAATCGCTTTGAAATTTGGACCATTCATAGTATATAGTATGCCTGACCGATCGATGCTATCAGCAATTTTTTCTCTCCATTATTTGTATGAGTTTTTGACTCCCCGCTTCCGGCTCCGCTTCCGGACTGGATTTTTAAATTCTCGATATTTTGGAAAATATCCTCCAGATCCAATTTTGTCTCCTAGATACGTGATCTACATGAATGAAACTATATGATTTCATGCCAAACTCAAAATAATTGAAATCAAAAAAATTTAATATTTTTTATCATGGCTCACTCTTCGCTTTGAGTTCAGGATTTTGCCTATTCTGAGATTTTTCTCTATAGAATCTGTAATTCTGAACCAATCGCTTTGAAATTTGGAACATTTATAGTATATTGTATGTCTAACCGATTTAAGCTATCAGCAATTTTTTATCTCCATTATTTGTATGAGTTTTTGACTCCCCGCTTCCGGCTCCGCTTCCGGACTGGATTTTTAAATTCTCGATATTTTGGAAAATATCCTCCAGATCCAATTTTGTCTCCTAGATTCGTAATCTACATGAATGAAACTATATGATTTCATGCCAAACTCAAAATAATTGGGATCAAAAAAATTTAATATTTTTTATCATGGCTCACTCTTCGCTTTGAGTTCAGGATTTTGCCTATTCTGAGATTTTTCTCTATAGAATCTGTAATTCTGAACCAATCGCTTTGAAATTTGGACCATTCATAGTTTATAGTATGCCTAACCGATCGATGCTATCAGCAATTTTTTCTCTCCATTATTTGTATGAGTTTTTGACTCCCTGCTTCCGGCTCCGCTTCCGGACTGGATTTTTAAATTCTCGATATTTTGGAAAATATCCTCCAGATCCAATTTTGTCTCCTAGATTCGTAATCTACATGAATGAAACTATATGATTTCATGCCAAACTCAAAATAATTGGGATCAAAAAAATTTAATTTTTTTTATCATGGCTCACTCTTCGCTTTGAGTTCAGGATTTTGCCTATTCTGAGATTTTTCTCTATAGAATCTGTAATTCTGAACCAATCGCTTTGAAATTTGGACCATTCATAGTATATAGTATGTCTAACCGATCGATGCTATCAGCAATTTTTTCTCTCCATTATTTGTATGAGTTTTTGACTCCCCGCTTCCGGCTCCGCTTCCGGACTGGATTTTTAAATTCTCGATGTTTTGGAAAATATCCTCCAGATCCAATTTTGTCTCCTAGATTCGTAATCTACATGAATGAAACTATATGATTTCATGCCAAACTCAAAATAATTGGGATCAAAAAAATTTAATATTTTTTATCATGGCTCACTCTTCGCTTTGAGTTCAGGATTTTGCCTATTCTGAGATTTTTCTCTATAGAATCTGTAATTCTGAACCAATCGCTTCGAAATTTGAACCATTCATAGTATATAGTATGCCTAACCGATCGATGCTATCAGCAATCCTTTCTCTCCATTATTTGTATAAGTTTTTGACTCCCTGCTTCCGGCTCCGCTTCCGGACTGGATTTTTAAATTCTCGATATTTTGGAAAATATCCTCCAGATCCAATTTTGTCTCCTAGATTCGTAATCTACATGAATGAAACTATATGATTTCATGCCAAACTCAAAATAATTGGGATCAAAAAAATTTAATATTTTTTATCATGGCTCACTCTTCGCTTTGAGTTCAGGATTTTGCCTATTCTGAGATTTTTCTCTATAGAATCTGTAATTCTGAACCAATCGCTTTGAAATTTGGACCATTCATAGTATATAGTATGCCTGACCGATCGATGCTATCAGCAATTTTTTCTCTCCATTATTTGTATGAGTTTTTGACTCCCCGCTTCCGGCTCCGCTTCCGGACTGGATTTTTAAATTCTCGATATTTTGGAAAATATCCTCCAGATCCAATTTTGTCTCCTAGATACGTGATCTACATGAATGAAACTATATGATTTCATGCCAAACTCAAAATAATTGAAATCAAAAAAATTTAATATTTTTTATCATGGCTCACTCTTCGCTTTGAGTTCAGGATTTTGCCTATTCTGAGATTTTTCTCTATAGAATCTGTAATTCTGAACCAATCGCTTTGAAATTTGGAACATTTATAGTATATTGTATGTCTAACCGATCTAAGCTATCAGCAATTTTTTATCTCCATTATTTGTATGAGTTTTTGACTCCCCGCTTCCGGCTCCGCTTCCGGACTGGATTTTTAAATTCTCGATATTTTGGAAAATATCCTCCAGATCCAATTTTGTCTCCTAGATTCGTAATCTACATGAATGAAACTATATGATTTCATGCCAAACTCAAAATAATTGGGATCAAAAAAATTTAATATTTTTTATCATGGCTCACTCTTCGCTTTGAGTTCAGGATTTTGCCTATTCTGAGATTTTTCTCTATAGAATCTGTAATTCTGAACCAATCGCTTTGAAATTTGGACCATTCATAGTTTATAGTATGCCTAACCGATCGATGCTATCAGCAATTTTTTCTCTCCATTATTTGTATGAGTTTTTGACTCCCTGCTTCCGGCTCCGCTTCCGGACTGGATTTTTAAATTCTCGATATTTTGGAAAATATCCTCCAGATCCAATTTTGTCTCCTAGATTCGTAATCTACATGAATGAAACTATATGATTTCATGCCAAACTCAAAATAATTGGGATCAAAAAAATTTAATTTTTTTTATCATGGCTCACTCTTCGCTTTGAGTTCAGGATTTTGCCTATTCTGAGATTTTTCTCTATAGAATCTGTAATTCTGAACCAATCGCTTTGAAATTTGGACCATTCATAGTATATAGTATGTCTAACCGATCGATGCTATCAGCAATTTTTTCTCTCCATTATTTGTATGAGTTTTTGACTCCCCGCTTCCGGCTCCGCTTCCGGACTGGATTTTTAAATTCTCGATGTTTTGGAAAATATCCTCCAGATCCAATTTTGTCTCCTAGATTCGTAATCTACATGAATGAAACTATATGATTTCATGCCAAACTCAAAATAATTGGGATCAAAAAAATTTAATATTTTTTATCATGGCTCACTCTTCGCTTTGAGTTCAGGATTTTGCCTATTCTGAGATTTTTCTCTATAGAATCTGTAATTCTGAACCAATCGCTTCGAAATTTGAACCATTCATAGTATATAGTATGCCTAACCGATCGATGCTATCAGCAATCCTTTCTCTCCATTATTTGTATAAGTTTTTGACTCCCTGCTTCCGGCTCCGCTTCCGGACTGGATTTTTAAATTCTCGATATTTTGGAAAATATCCTCCAGATCCAATTTTGTCTCCTAGATTCGTAATCTACATGAATGAAACTATATGATTTCATGCCAAACTCAAAATAATTGGGATCAAAAAAATTTAATATTTTTTATCATGGCTCACTCTTCGCTTTGAGTTCAGGATTTTGCCTATTCTGAGATTTTTCTCTATAGAATCTGTAATTCTGAACCTATCGCTTTGAAATTTGTAGCATTTATAGTATATAGTATGCCTAACCGATCGATGCTATCAGCAATTTTTTCTCTCCATTATTTGTATGAGTTTTTGACTCCCTGCTTCCGGCTCCGCTTCCGGACTGGATTTTTAAATTCTCGATATTTTGGAAAATATCCTCCAGATCCAATTTTGTCTCCTAGATTCGTAATCTACATGTATGAAACTATATGATTTCATGCCAAACTCAAAATAATTGGGATCAAAAAAATTTAATATTTTTTATCATGGCTCACTCTTCGCTTTGAGTTCAGGATTTTGCCTATTCTGAGATTTTTCTCTTTAGAATCTGTAATTCTGAACCAATCGCTTCGAAATTTGAACCATTCATAGTATATAGTATGCCTAACCGATCGATGCTATCAGCAATTTTTTCTCTCCATTATTTGTATGAGTTTTTGACTCCCTGCTTCCGGCTCCGCTTCCGGACTGGATTTTTAAATTCTCGATATTTTGGAAAATATCCTCCAGATCCAATTTTGTCTCCTAGATTCGTAATCTACATGAATGAAACTATATGATTTCATGCCAAACTCAAAATAATTGGGATCAAAAAAATTTAATATTTTTTATCATGGCTCACTCTTCGCTTTGAGTTCAGGATTTTGCCTATTCTGAGATTTTTCTCTATAGAATCTGTAATTCTGAACCAATCGCTTCGAAATTTAAACCATTCATAGTATATAGTATGCCTAACCGATCGATGCTATCAGCAATTTTTTCTCTCCATTATTTGTATGAGTTTTTGACTCCCTGCTTCCGGCTCCGCTTCCGGACTGGATTTTTAAATTCTCGATATTTTGGAAAATATCCTCCAGATCCAATTTTGTCTCCTAGATTCGTAATCTACATGAATGAAACTATATGATTTCATGCCAAACTCAAAATAATTGGGATCAAAAAAATTTAATATTTTTTATCATGGCTCACTCTTCGCTTTGAGTTCAGGATTTTGCCTATTCTGAGATTTTTCTCTATAGAATCTGTAATTCTGAACCAATCGCTTGAAATTTGGACCATTCATAGTTTATAGTATGCCTAACCGATCGATGCTATCAGCAATTTTTTCTCTCCATTATTTGTATGAGTTTTTGACTCCCTGCTTCCGGCTCCGCTTCCGGACTGGATTTTTAAATTCTCGATATTTTGGAAAATATCCTCCAGATCCAATTTTGTCTCCTAGATTCGTAATCTACATGAATGAAACTATATGATTTCATGCCAAACTCAAAATAATTGGGATCAAAAAAATTTAATATTTTTTATCATGGCTCACTCTTCGCTTTGAGTTCAGGATTTTGCCTATTCTGAGATTTTTCTCTATAGAATCTGTAATTCTGAACCAATCGCTTCGAAATTTGAACCATTCATAGTATATAGTATGCCTAACCGATCGATGCTATCAGCAATTTTTTCTCTCCATTATTTGTATGAGTTTTTGACTCCCTGCTTCCGGCTCCGCTTCCGGACTGGATTTTTAAATTCTCGATATTTTGGAAAATATCCTCCAGATCCAATTTTGTCTCCTAGATTCGTAATCTACATGAATGAAACTATATGATTTCATGCCAAACTCAAAATAATTGGGATCAAAAAAATTTAATATTTTTTATCATGGCTCACTCTTCGCTTTGAGTTCAGGATTTTGCCTATTCTGAGATTTTTCTCTATAGAATCTGTAATTCTGAACCAATCGCTTCGAAATTTGAACCATTCATAGTATATAGTATGCCTAACCGATCGATGCTATCAGCAATTTTTTCTCTCCATTATTTGTATGAGTTTTTGACTCCCTGCTTCCGGCTCCGCTTCCGGACTGGATTTTTAAATTCTCGATATTTTGGAAAATATCCTCCAGATCCAATTTTGTCTCCTAGATTCGTAATCTACATGAATGAAACTATATGATTTCATGCCAAACTCAAAATAATTGGGATCAAAAAAATTTAATATTTTTTATCATGGCTCACTCTTCGCTTTGAGTTCAGGATTTTGCCTATTCTGAGATTTTTCTCTATAGAATCTGTAATTCTGAACCAATCGCTTCGAAATTTGAACCATTCATAGTATATAGTATGCCTAACCGATCGATGCTATCAGCAATTTTTTCTCTCCATTATTTGTATGAGTTTTTGACTCCCTGCTTCCGGCTCCGCTTCCGGACTGGATTTTTAAATTCTCGATATTTTGGAAAATATCCTCCAGATCCAATTTTGTCTCCTAGATTCGTAATCTACATGAATGAAACTATATGATTTCATGCCAAACTCAAAATAATTGGGATCAAAAAAATTTAATATTTTTTATCATGGCTCACTCTTCGCTTTGAGTTCAGGATTTTGCCTATTCTGAGATTTTTCTCTATAGAATCTGTAATTCTGAACCAATCGCTTCGAAATTTGAACCATCCATAGTATATAGTATGCCTAACCGATCGATGCTATCAGCAATTTTTTCTCTCCATTATTTGTATGAGTTTTTGACTCCCTGCTTCCGGCTCCGCTTCCGGACTGGATTTTTAAATTCTCGATATTTTGGAAAATATCCTCCAGATCCAATTTTGTCTCCTAGATTCGTAATCTACATGAATGAAACTATATGATTTCATGCCAAACTCAAAATAATTGGGATCAAAAAAATTTAATATTTTTTATCTTGGCTCACTCTTCGCTTTGAGTTCAGGATTTTGCCTATTCTGAGATTTTTCTCTATAGAATCTGTAATTCTGAACCAATCGCTTTGAAATTTAGACCATTCATAGTTTATAGTATGCCTAACCGATCGATGCTATCAGCAATTTTTTCTCTCCATTATTTGTATGAGTTTTTGACTCCCTGCTTCCGGCTCCGCTTCCGGACTGGATTTTTAAATTCTCGATATTTTGGAAAATATCCTCCAGATCCAATTTTGTCTCCTAGATTCGTAATCTACATGAATGAAACTATATGATTTCATGCCAAACTCAAAATAATTGGGATCAAAAAAATTTAATATTTTTTATCATGGCTCACTCTTCGCTTTGAGTTCAGGATTTTGCCTATTCTGAGATTTTTCTCTATAGAATCTGTAATTCTGAACCAATCGCTTTGAAATTTGGACCATTCATAGTTTATAGTATGCCTAACCGATCGATGCTATCAGCAATTTTTTCTCTCCATTATTTGTATGAGTTTTTGACTCCCTGCTTCCGGCTCCGCTTCCGGACTGGATTTTTAAATTCTCGATATTTTGGAAAATATCCTCCAGATCCAATTTTGTCTCCTAGATTCGTAATCTACATGAATGAAACTATATGATTTCATGCCAAACTCAAAATAATTGGGATCAAAAAAATTTAATATTTTTTATCATGGCTCACTCTTCGCTTTGAGTTCAGGATTTTGCCTATTCTGAGATTTTTCTCTATAGAATCTGTAATTCTGAACCAATCGCTTTGAAATTTGGACCATTCATAGTATATAGTATGTCTAACCGATCGATGCTATCAGCAATTTTTTCTCTCCATTATTTGTATGAGTTTTTGACTCCCCGCTTCCGGCTCCGCTTCCGGACTGGATTTTTAAATTCTCGATATTTTGGAAAATATCCTCCAGATCCAATTTTGTCTCCTAGATTCGTAATCTACATGAATGAAACTATATGATTTCATGCCAAACTCAAAATAATTGGGATCAAAAAAATTTAATATTTTTTATCATGGCTCACTCTTCGCTTTGAGTTCAGGATTTTGCCTATTCTGAGATTTTTCTCTATAGAATCTGTAATTCTGAACCAATCGCTTTGAAATTTGGAGCATTCATAGTATATAGTATGCCTAACCGATCGATGCTATCAGCAATTTTTTGTCTCCATTATTTGTATGAGTTTTTGACTCCCTGCTTCCGGCTCCGCTTCCGGACTGGATTTTTAAATTCTCGATATTTTGGAAAATATCCTCCAGATCCAATTTTGTCTCCTAGATTCGTAATCTACATGAATGAAACTATATGATTTCATGCCAAACTCAAAATAATTGGGATCAAAAAAATTTAATATTTTTTATCATGGCTCACTCTTCGCTTTGAGTTCAGGATTTTGCCTATTCTGAGATTTTTCTCTATAGAATCTGTAATTCTGAACCAATCGCTTTGAAATTTGGACCATTCATAGTATATAGTATGTCTAACCGATCGATGCTATCAGCAATTTTTTCTCTCCATTATTTGTATGAGTTTTTGACTCCCCGCTTCCGGCTCCGCTTCCGGACTGGATTTTTAAATTCTCGATATTTTGGAAAATATCCTCCAGATCCAATTTTGTCTCCTAGATTCGTAATCTACATGAATGAAACTATATGATTTCATGCCAAACTCAAAATAATTGGGATCAAAAAAATTTAATATTTTTTATCATGGCTCACTCTTCGCTTTGAGTTCAGGATTTTGCCTATTCTGAGATTTTTCTCTATAGAATCTGTAATTCTGAACCAATCGCTTTGAAATTTGGACCATTCATAGTTTATAGTATGCCTAACCGATCGATGCTATCAGCAATTTTTTCTCTCCATTATTTGTATGAGTTTTTGACTCCCTGCTTCCTGCTCCGCTTCCGGACTGGATTTTTAAATTCTCGATATTTTGGAAAATATCCTCCAGATCCAATTTTGTCTCCTAGATTCGTAATCTACATGAATGAAACTATATGATTTCATGCCAAACTCAAAATAATTGGGATCAAAAAAATTTAATATTTTTTATCATGGCTCACTCTTCGCTTTGAGTTCAGGATTTTGCCTATTCTGAGATTTTTCTCTATAGAATCTGTAATTCTGAACCAATCGCTTTGAAATTTGGACCATTCATAGTATATAGTATGTCTAACCGATCGATGCTATCAGCAATTTTTTCTCTCCATTATTTGTATGAGTTTTTGACTCCCCGCTTCCGGCTCCGCTTCCGGACTGGATTTTTAAATTCTCGATATTTTGGAAAATATCCTCCAGATCCAATTTTGTCTCCTAGATTCGTAATCTACATGAATGAAACTATATGATTTCATGCCAAACTCAAAATAATTGGGATCAAAAAAATTTAATATTTTTTATCATGGCTCACTCTTCGCTTTGAGTTCAGGATTTTGCCTATTCTGAGATTTTTCTCTATAGAATCTGTAATTCTGAACCAATCGCTTCGAAATTTGGACCATTCATAGTATATAGTATGTCTAACCGATCGATGCTATCAGCAATTTTTTCTCTCCATTATTTGTATGAGTTTTTGACTCCCCGCTTCCGGCTCCGCTTCCGGACTGGATTTTTAAATTCTCGATATTTTGGAAAATATCCTCCAGATCCAATTTTGTCTCCTAGATTCGTAATCTACATGAATGAAACTATATGATTTCATGCCAAACTCAAAATAATTGGGATCAAAAAAATTTAATATTTTTTATCATGGCTCACTCTTCGCTTTGAGTTCAGGATTTTGCCTATTCTGAGATTTTTCTCTATAGAATCTGTAATTCTGAACCAATCGCTTCGAAATTTGGACCATTCATAGTATATAGTATGTCTAACCGATCGATGCTATCAGCAATTTTTTCTCTCCATTATTTGTATGAGTTTTTGACTCCCTGCTTCCTGCTCCGCTTCCGGACTGGATTTTTAAATTCTCGATATTTTGGAAAATATCCTCCAGATCCAATTTTGTCTCCTAGATTCGTAATCTACATGAATGAAACTATATGATTTCATGCCAAACTCAAAATAATTGGGATCAAAAAAATTTAATATTTTTTATCATGGCTCACTCTTCGCTTTGAGTTCAGGATTTTGCCTATTCTGAGATTTTTCTCTATAGAATCTGTAATTCTGAACCAATCGCTTCGAAATTTGGACCATTCATAGTATATAGTATGTCTAACCGATCGATGCTATCAGCAATTTTTTCTCTCCATTATTTGTATGAGTTTTTGACTCCCTGCTTCCTGCTCCGCTTCCGGACTGGATTTTTAAATTCTCGATATTTTGGAAAATATCCTCCAGATCCAATTTTGTCTCCTAGATTCGTAATCTACATGAATGAAACTATATGATTTCATGCCAAACTCAAAATAATTGGGATCAAAAAAATTTAATATTTTTTATCATGGCTCACTCTTCGCTTTGAGTTCAGGATTTTGCCTATTCTGAGATTTTTCTCTATAGAATCTGTAATTCTGAACCAATCGCTTCGAAATTTGGACCATTCATAGTATATAGTATGCCTAACCGATCGATGCTATCAGCAATTTTTTCTCTCCATTATTTGTATGAGTTTTTGACTCCCTGCTTCCTGCTCCGCTTCCGGACTGGATTTTTAAATTCTCGATATTTTGGAAAATATCCTCCAGATCCAATTTTGTCTCCTTGATTCGTAATCTACATGAATGAAACTATATGATTTCATGCCAAACTCAAAATAATTGGGATCAAAAAAATTTAATATTTTTTATCATGGCTCACTCTTCGCTTTGAGTTCAGGATTTTGCCTATTCTGAGATTTTTCTCTATAGAATCTGTAATTCTGAACCAATCGCTTCGAAATTTGGACCATTCATAGTATATAGTATGTCTAACCGATCGATGCTATCAGCAATTTTTTCTCTCCATTATTTGTATGAGTTTTTGACTCCCCGCTTCCGGCTCCGCTTCCGGACTGGATTTTTAAATTCTCGATATTTTGGAAAATATCCTCCAGATCCAATTTTGTCTCCTAGATTCGTAATCTACATGAATGAAACTATATGATTTCATGCCAAACTCAAAATAATTGGGATCAAAAAAATTTAATATTTTTTATCATGGCTCACTCTTCGCTTTGAGTTCAGGATTTTGCCTATTCTGAGATTTTTCTCTATAGAATCTGTAATTCTGAACCTATCGCTTTGAAATTTGTAGCATTTATAGTATATAGTATGCCTAACCGATCGATGCTATCAGCAATTTTTTCTCTCCATTATTTGTATGAGTTTTTGACTCCCTGCTTCCGGCTCCGCTTCCGGACTGGATTTTTAAATTCTCGATATTTTGGAAAATATCCTCCAGATCCAATTTTGTCTCCTAGATTCGTAATCTACATGTATGAAACTATATGATTTCATGCCAAACTCAAAATAATTGGGATCAAAAAAATTTAATATTTTTTATCATGGCTCACTCTTCGCTTTGAGTTCAGGATTTTGCCTATTCTGAGATTTTTCTCTTTAGAATCTGTAATTCTGAACCAATCGCTTCGAAATTTGAACCATTCATAGTATATAGTATGCCTAACCGATCGATGCTATCATCAATTTTTTCTCTCCATTATTTGTATGAGTTTTTGACTCCCTGCTTCCGGCTCCGCTTCCGGACTGGATTTTTAAATTCTCGATATTTTGGAAAATATCCTCCAGATCCAATTTTGTCTCCTAGATTCGTAATCTACATGAATGAAACTATATGATTTCATGCCAAACTCAAAATAATTGGGATCAAAAAAATTTAATATTTTTTATCATGGCTCACTCTTCGCTTTGAGTTCAGGATTTTGCCTATTCTGAGATTTTTCTCTATAGAATCTGTAATTCTGAACCAATCGCTTCGAAATTTGGACCATTCATAGTATATAGTATGCCTAACCGATCGATGCTATCAGCAATTTTTTCTCTCCATTATTTGTATGAGTTTTTGACTCCCTGCTTCCGGCTCCGCTTCCGGACTGGATTTTTAAATTCTCGATATTTTGGAAAATATCCTCCAGATCCAATTTTGTCTCCTAGATTCGTAATCTACATGTATGAAACTATATGATTTCATGCCAAACTCAAAATAATTGGGATCAAAAAAATTTAATATTTTTTATCATGGCTCACTCTTCGCTTTGAGTTCAGGATTTTGCCTATTCTGAGATTTTTCTCTATAGAATCTGTAATTCTGAACCAATCGCTTTGAAATTTGGACCATTCATAGTTTATAGTATGCCTAACCGATCGATGCTATCAGCAATTTTTTCTCTCCATTATTTGTATGAGTTTTTGACTCCCTGCTTCCGGCTCCGCTTCCGGACTGGATTTTTAAATTCTCGATATTTTGGAAAATATCCTCCAGATCCAATTTTGTCTCCTAGATTCGTAATCTACATGAATGAAACTATATGATTTCATGCCAAACTCAAAATAATTGGGATCAAAAAAATTTAATATTTTTTATCATGGCTCACTCTTCGCTTTGAGTTCAGGATTTTGCCTATTCTGAGATTTTTCTCTATAGAATCTGTAATTCTGAACCAATCGCTTCGAAATTTGAACCATTCATAGTATATAGTATGCCTAACCGATCGATGCTATCAGCAATTTTTTCTCTCCATTATTTGTATGAGTTTTTGACTCCCTGCTTCCGGCTCCGCTTCCGGACTGGATTTTTAAATTCTCGATATTTTGGAAAATATCCTCCAGATCCAATTTTGTCTCCTAGATTCGTAATCTACATGAATGAAACTATATGATTTCATGCCAAACTCAAAATAATTGGGATCAAAAAAATTTAATATTTTTTATCATGGCTCACTCTTCGCTTTGAGTTCAGGATTTTGCCTATTCTGAGATTTTTCTCTATAGAATCTGTAATTCTGAACCAATCGCTTCGAAATTTGAACCATTCATAGTATATAGTATGCCTAACCGATCGATGCTATCAGCAATTTTTTCTCTCCATTATTTGTATGAGTTTTTGACTCCCTGCTTCCGGCTCCGCTTCCGGACTGGATTTTTAAATTCTCGATATTTTGGAAAATATCCTCCAGATCCAATTTTGTCTCCTAGATTCGTAATCTACATGAATGAAACTATATGATTTCATGCCAAACTCAAAATAATTGGGATCAAAAAAATTTAATATTTTTTATCATGGCTCACTCTTCGCTTTGAGTTCAGGATTTTGCCTATTCTGAGATTTTTCTCTATAGAATCTGTAATTCTGAACCAATCGCTTCGAAATTTGAACCATTCATAGTATATAGTATGCCTAACCGATCGATGCTATCAGCAATTTTTTCTCTCCATTATTTGTATGAGTTTTTGACTCCCTGCTTCCGGCTCCGCTTCCGGACTGGATTTTTAAATTCTCGATATTTTGGAAAATATCCTCCAGATCCAATTTTGTCTCCTAGATTCGTAATCTACATGAATGAAACTATATGATTTCATGCCAAACTCAAAATAATTGGGATCAAAAAAATTTAATATTTTTTATCATGGCTCACTCTTCGCTTTGAGTTCAGGATTTTGCCTATTCTGAGATTTTTCTCTATAGAATCTGTAATTCTGAACCAATCGCTTCGAAATTTGAACCATCCATAGTATATAGTATGCCTAACCGATCGATGCTATCAGCAATTTTTTCTCTCCATTATTTGTATGAGTTTTTGACTCCCTGCTTCCGGCTCCGCTTCCGGACTGGATTTTTAAATTCTCGATATTTTGGAAAATATCCTCCAGATCCAATTTTGTCTCCTAGATTCGTAATCTACATGAATGAAACTATATGATTTCATGCCAAACTCAAAATAATTGGGATCAAAAAAATTTAATATTTTTTATCTTGGCTCACTCTTCGCTTTGAGTTCAGGATTTTGCCTATTCTGAGATTTTTCTCTATAGAATCTGTAATTCTGAACCAATCGCTTTGAAATTTGGAGCATTCATAGTATATAGTATGCCTAACCGATCGATGCTATCAGCAATTTTTTGTCTCCATTATTTGTATGAGTTTTTGACTCCCTGCTTCCGGCTCCGCTTCCGGACTGGATTTTTAAATTCTCGATATTTTGGAAAATATCCTCCAGATCCAATTTTGTCTCCTAGATTCGTAATCTACATGAATGAAACTATATGATTTCATGCCAAACTCAAAATAATTGGGATCAAAAAAATTTAATATTTTTTATCATGGCTCACTCTTCGCTTTGAGTTCAGGATTTTGCCTATTCTGAGATTTTTCTCTATAGAATCTGTAATTCTGAACCAATCGCTTTGAAATTTGGACCATTCATAGTATATAGTATGTCTAACCGATCGATGCTATCAGCAATTTTTTCTCTCCATTATTTGTATGAGTTTTTGACTCCCCGCTTCCGGCTCCGCTTCCGGACTGGATTTTTAAATTCTCGATATTTTGGAAAATATCCTCCAGATCCAATTTTGTCTCCTAGATTCGTAATCTACATGAATGAAACTATATGATTTCATGCCAAACTCAAAATAATTGGGATCAAAAAAATTTAATATTTTTTATCATGGCTCACTCTTCGCTTTGAGTTCAGGATTTTGCCTATTCTGAGATTTTTCTCTATAGAATCTGTAATTCTGAACCAATCGCTTTGAAATTTGGACCATTCATAGTTTATAGTATGCCTAACCGATCGATGCTATCAGCAATTTTTTCTCTCCATTATTTGTATGAGTTTTTGACTCCCTGCTTCCTGCTCCGCTTCCGGACTGGATTTTTAAATTCTCGATATTTTGGAAAATATCCTCCAGATCCAATTTTGTCTCCTAGATTCGTAATCTACATGAATGAAACTATATGATTTCATGCCAAACTCAAAATAATTGGGATCAAAAAAATTTAATATTTTTTATCATGGCTCACTCTTCGCTTTGAGTTCAGGATTTTGCCTATTCTGAGATTTTTCTCTATAGAATCTGTAATTCTGAACCAATCGCTTTGAAATTTGGACCATTCATAGTATATAGTATGTCTAACCGATCGATGCTATCAGCAATTTTTTCTCTCCATTATTTGTATGAGTTTTTGACTCCCCGCTTCCGGCTCCGCTTCCGGACTGGATTTTTAAATTCTCGATATTTTGGAAAATATCCTCCAGATCCAATTTTGTCTCCTAGATTCGTAATCTACATGAATGAAACTATATGATTTCATGCCAAACTCAAAATAATTGGGATCAAAAAAATTTAATATTTTTTATCATGGCTCACTCTTCGCTTTGAGTTCAGGATTTTGCCTATTCTGAGATTTTTCTCTATAGAATCTGTAATTCTGAACCAATCGCTTCGAAATTTGGACCATTCATAGTATATAGTATGTCTAACCGATCGATGCTATCAGCAATTTTTTCTCTCCATTATTTGTATGAGTTTTTGACTCCCCGCTTCCGGCTCCGCTTCCGGACTGGATTTTTAAATTCTCGATATTTTGGAAAATATCCTCCAGATCCAATTTTGTCTCCTAGATTCGTAATCTACATGAATGAAACTATATGATTTCATGCCAAACTCAAAATAATTGGGATCAAAAAAATTTAATATTTTTTATCATGGCTCACTCTTCGCTTTGAGTTCAGGATTTTGCCTATTCTGAGATTTTTCTCTATAGAATCTGTAATTCTGAACCAATCGCTTCGAAATTTGGACCATTCATAGTATATAGTATGTCTAACCGATCGATGCTATCAGCAATTTTTTCTCTCCATTATTTGTATGAGTTTTTGACTCCCTGCTTCCTGCTCCGCTTCCGGACTGGATTTTTAAATTCTCGATATTTTGGAAAATATCCTCCAGATCCAATTTTGTCTCCTAGATTCGTAATCTACATGAATGAAACTATATGATTTCATGCCAAACTCAAAATAATTGGGATCAAAAAAATTTAATATTTTTTATCATGGCTCACTCTTCGCTTTGAGTTCAGGATTTTGCCTATTCTGAGATTTTTCTCTATAGAATCTGTAATTCTGAACCAATCGCTTCGAAATTTGGACCATTCATAGTATATAGTATGTCTAACCGATCGATGCTATCAGCAATTTTTTCTCTCCATTATTTGTATGAGTTTTTGACTCCCTGCTTCCTGCTCCGCTTCCGGACTGGATTTTTAAATTCTCGATATTTTGGAAAATATCCTCCAGATCCAATTTTGTCTCCTAGATTCGTAATCTACATGAATGAAACTATATGATTTCATGCCAAACTCAAAATAATTGGGATCAAAAAAATTTAATATTTTTTATCATGGCTCACTCTTCGCTTTGAGTTCAGGATTTTGCCTATTCTGAGATTTTTCTCTATAGAATCTGTAATTCTGAACCAATCGCTTCGAAATTTGGACCATTCATAGTATATAGTATGCCTAACCGATCGATGCTATCAGCAATTTTTTCTCTCCATTATTTGTATGAGTTTTTGACTCCCTGCTTCCTGCTCCGCTTCCGGACTGGATTTTTAAATTCTCGATATTTTGGAAAATATCCTCCAGATCCAATTTTGTCTCCTTGATTCGTAATCTACATGAATGAAACTATATGATTTCATGCCAAACTCAAAATAATTGGGATCAAAAAAATTTAATATTTTTTATCATGGCTCACTCTTCGCTTTGAGTTCAGGATTTTGCCTATTCTGAGATTTTTCTCTATAGAATCTGTAATTCTGAACCAATCGCTTCGAAATTTGGACCATTCATAGTATATAGTATGTCTAACCGATCGATGCTATCAGCAATTTTTTCTCTCCATTATTTGTATGAGTTTTTGACTCCCCGCTTCCGGCTCCGCTTCCGGACTGGATTTTTAAATTCTCGATATTTTGGAAAATATCCTCCAGATCCAATTTTGTCTCCTAGATTCGTAATCTACATGAATGAAACTATATGATTTCATGCCAAACTCAAAATAATTGGGATCAAAAAAATTTAATATTTTTTATCATGGCTCACTCTTCGCTTTGAGTTCAGGATTTTGCCTATGCTGAGATTTTTCTCTATAGAATCTGTAATTCTGAACCAATCGCTTTGAAATATGGAGCATTCATAGTATATAGTATGCCTAACCGATCGATGCTATCAGCAATTTTTTCTCTCCATTATTTGTATGAGTTTTTGACTCCCCGCTTCCGGCTCCGCTTCCGGACTGGATTTTTAAATTCTCGATATTTTGGAAAATATCCTCCAGATCCAATTTTGTCTCCTAGATTCGTAATCTACATGAATGAAACTATATGATTTCATGCCAAACTCAAAATAATTGGGATCAAAAAAATTTAATATTTTTTATCATGGCTCACTCTTCGCTTTGAGTTCAGGATTTTGCCTATGCTGAGATTTTTCTCTATAGAATCTGTAATTCTGAACCAATCGCTTTGAAATATGGAGCATTCATAGTATATAGTATGCCTAACCGATCGATGCTATCAGCAATTTTTTCTCTCCATTATTTGTATGAGTTTTTGACTCCCCGCTTCCGGCTCCGCTTCCGGACTGGATTTTTAAATTCTCGATATTTTGGAAAATATCCTCCAGATCCAATTTTGTCTCCTAGATTCGTAATCTACATGAATGAAACTAAATGATTTCATGCCAAACTCAAAATAATTGGGATCAAAAAAATCTAATATTTTTTATCATGGCTCACTCTTCGCTTTGAGTTCAGGATTTTGCCTATTCTGAGATTTTTCTCTATAGAATCTGTAATTCTGAACCAATCGCTTTGAAATTTGGACCATTCATAGTATATAGTATGTCTAACCGATCGATGCTATCAGCAATTTTTTCTCTCCTTTATTTGTATGAGTTTTTGACTCCCCGCTTCCGGCTCCGCTTCCGGACTGGATTTTTAAATTCTCGATATTTTGGAAAATATCCTCCAGATCCAATTTTGTCTCCTAGATTCGTAATCTACATGAATGAAACTATATGATTTCATGCCAAACTCAAAATAATTGGGATCAAAAAAATTTAATATTTTTTATCATGGCTCACTCTTCGCTTTGAGTTCAGGATTTTGCCTATTCTGAGATTTTTCCCTATAGAATCTGTAATTCTGAACCAATCGCTTTGAAATTTGGACCATTCATAGTATATAGTATGTCTAACCGATCGATGCTATCAGCAATTTTTTCTCTTTATTATTTGTATGAGTTTTTGACTCCCCGCTTCCGGCTCCGCTTCCGGACTGGATTTTTAAATTCTCGATATTTTGGAAAATATCCTCCAGATCCAATTTTGTCTCCTAGATTCGTAATCTACATGAATGAAACTATATGATTTCATGCCAAACTCAAAATAATTGGGATCAAAAAAATTTAATATTTTTTATCATGGCTCACTCTTCGCTTTGAGTTCAGGATTTTGCCTATGCTGAGATTTTTCTCTATAGAATCTGTAATTCTGAACCAATCGCTTTGAAATATGGAGCATTCATAGTATATAGTATGCCTAACCGATCGATGCTATCAGCAATTTTTTCTCTCCATTATTTGTATGAGTTTTTGACTCCCCGCTTCCGGCTCCGCTTCCGGACTGGATTTTTAAATTCTCGATATTTTGGAAAATATCCTCCAGATCCAATTTTGTCTCCTAGATTCGTAATCTACATGAATGAAACTATATGATTTCATGCCAAACTCAAAATAATTGGGATCAAAAAAATTTAATATTTTTTATCATGGCTCACTCTTCGCTTTGAGTTCAGGATTTTGCCTATTCTGAGATTTTTCTCTATAGAATTTGTAATTCTGAACCAATCGCTTTGAAATTTGGACCATTTATAGTATATAGTATGCCTAACCGATCGATGCTATCAGCAATTTTTTCTCTCCATTATTTGTATGAGTTTTTGACTCCCCGCTTCCGGCTCCGCTTCCAGACTGGATTTTTAAATTCTCGATATTTTGGAAAATATCCTCCAGATCCAATTTTGTCTCCTAGATTCGTAATCTACATGAATGAAACTATATGATTTCATGCCAAACTCAAAATAATTGGGATCAAAAAAATTTAATATTTTTTATCATGGCTCACTCTTCGCTTTGAGTTCAGGATTTTGCCTATTCTGAGATTTTTCTCTATAGAATCTGTAATTCTGAACCAATCGCTTTGAAATTTGGACCATTCATAGTATATAGTATGTCTAACCGATCGATGCTATCAGCAATTTTTTCTCTCCATTATTTGTATGAGTTTTTGACTCCCCGCTTCCGGCTCCGCTTCCGGACTGGATTTTTAAATTCTCGATATTTTGGAAAATATCCTCCAGATCCAATTTTGTCTCCTAGATTCGTAATCTACATGAATGGAACTATATGATTTCATGCCAAACTCAAAATAATTGGGATCAAAAAAATTTAATATTTTTTATCATGGCTCACTCTTCGCTTTGAGTTCAGGATTTTGCCTATTCTGAGATTTTTCTCTATAGAATCTGTAATTCTGAACCAATCGCTTCGAAATTTGGACCATTCATAGTATATAGTATGCCTAACCGATCGATGCTATCAGCAATTTTTTCTCTCCATTATTTGTATGAGTTTTTGACTCCCCGCTTCCGGCTCCGCTTCCGGACTGGATTTTTAATTCTCGATATTTTGGAAAATATCCTCCAGATCTAATTTTGTCTCCTAGATTCGTAGTCTACATGAATGAAACTATATGATTTCATGCCAAACTCAAAATAATTGGGATCAAAAAAATTTAATATTTTTTATCATGGCTCACTCTTCGCTTTGAGTTCAGGATTTTGCCTATTCTGAGATTTTTCTCTATAGAATCTGTAGTTCTGAACCAATCGCTTTGAAATTTGGAGCATTCATAGTATATAGTATGCCTAACCGATCGATGCTATCAGCAATTTTTTCTCTCTATTATTTGTATGAGTTTTTGACTCCCCGCTTCCGGCTCCGCTTCCGGACTGGATATTTAAATTCTCGATATTTTGGAAAATATCCTCCAGATCCAATTTTGTCTCCTAGATTCGTAATCTACATGAATGAAACTATATGATTTCATGCCAAACTCAAAATAATTGGGATCAAAAAAATTTAATATTTTTTATCATGGCTCACTCTTCGCTTTGAGTTCAGGATTTTGCCTATTCTGAGATTTTCCTCTATAGAATCTGTAATTCTGAACCAATCGCTTTGAAATTTGGAGCATTCATAGTATATAGTATGCCTAACCGATCGATGCTATCAGCAATTTTTTCTCTCCATTATTTGTATGAGTTTTTGACTCCCCGCTTCCGGCTCCGCTTCCGGACTGGATTTTTAAATTCTCGATATTTTGGAAAATATCCTCCAGATCCAATTTTGTCTCCAAGATTCGTAATCTACATGAATGAAACTATATGATTTCATGCCAAACTCAAAATAATTGGGATCAAAAAAATTTAATATTTTTTATCATGGCTCACTCTTCGCTTTGAGTTCAGGATTTTGCCTATTCTGAGATTTTTCTCTATAGAATCTGTAATTCTGAACCAATCGCTTTGAAATTTGGAGCATTCATAGTATATAGTATGCCTAACCGATCGATGCTATCAGCAATTTTTTTTCTTCATTATTTGTATGAGTTTTTGACTCCCCGCTTCCGGCTCCGCTTCCGGACTGGATTTTTAAATTCTCGATATTTTGGAAAATATCCTCCAGATCCAATTTTGTCTCCTAGATTCGTAATCTACATGAATGAAACTATATGATTTCATGCCAAACTCAAAATAATTGGGATCAAAAAAATTTAATATTTTTTATCATGGCTCACTCTTCGCTTTGAGTTCAGGATTTTGCCTATTCTGAGATTTTTCTCTATAGAATCTGTAATTCTGAACCAATCGCTTTGAAATTTGGACCATTCATAGTATATAGTATGCCTAACCGATCGATGCTATCAGCAATTTTTTCTCTCCATTATTTGTATGAGTTTTTGACTCCCCGCTTCCGGCTCCGCTTCCGGACTGGATTTTTAAGTTCTCGATATTTTAGAAAATATCCTCCAGATCCAATTTTGTCTCCTTGATTCGTAATCTACATGAATGAAACTATATGATTTCATGCCAAACTCAAAATGATTTGGATCAAAAAAATTTAATATTTTTTATCATGGCTCACTTTTCGCTTTGAGTTCAGGATTTTGCCTATTCTGAGATTTTTCTCTATAGAATCTGTAATTCTGAACCAATCGCTTTGAAATTTGGAGCATTCATAGTATATAGTATGCCTAACCGATCGATACTATCAGCAATTTTTTCTCTCCATTATTTGTATGAGTTTTTGACTCCCCGCTTCCGGCTCCGCTTCCGGACTGGATTTTTAAATTCTCGATATTTTGGAAAATATTTTCCAGATCCAATTTTGTCTCCTAGATTCGTAATCTACATGAATGAAACTATATGATTTCATGCCAAACTCAAAATAATTGGGATCAAAAAAATTTAATATTTTTTATCATGGCTCACTCTTCGCTTTGAGTTCAGGATTTTGCCTATTCTGAGACTTTTCTCTATAGAATCTGTAATTCTGAACCAATCGCTTTGAAATTTGGACCATTCATAGTATATAGTATGCCTGACCGATCGATGCTATCAGCAATTTTTTCTCTCCATTATTTGTATGAGTTTTTGACTCCCCGCTTCCGGCTCCGCTTCCGGACTGGATTTTTAAATTCTCGATATTTTGGAAAATATCCTCCAGATCCAATTTTGTCTCCTAGATACGTGATCTACATGAATGAAACTATATGATTTCATGCCAAACTCAAAATAATTGGGATCAAAAAAATTTAATATTTTTTATCATGGCTCACTCTTCGCTTTGAGTTCAGGATTTTGCCTATTCTGAGATTTTTCTCTATAGAATCTGTAATTCTGAACCAATCGCTTTGAAATTTGGAGCATTCATAGTATATAGTATGCCTAACCGATCGATGCTATCAGCAATTTTTTGTCTCCATTATTTGTATGAGTTTTTGACTCCCCGCTTCCGGCTCCGCTTCCGGACTGGATTTTTAAATTCTCGATATTTTGGAAAATATCCTCCAGATCCAATTTTGTCTTCTAGATTCGTAATCTACATGAATGAAACTATATGATTTCATGCCAAACTCAAAATAATTGGGATCAAAAAAATTTAATATTTTTTATCATGGCTCACTCTTCGCTTTGAGTTCAGGATTTTGCCTATTCTGAGATTTTTCTCTATAGAATCTGTAATTCTGAACCAATCGCTTTGAAATTTGGACCATTCATAGTATATAGTATGCCTAACCGATAGATGCTATCAGCAATTTTTTCTCTCCATTATTTGTATGAGTTTTTGACTCCCTGCTTCCGGCTCCGCTTCCGGACTGGATTTTTAAATTCTCGATATTTTGGAAAATATCCTCCAGATCCAATTTTGTCTCCTAGATTCGTAATCTACATGAATGAAACTATATGATTTCATGCCAAACTCAAAATAATTGGGATCAAAAAGATTTAATATTTTTTATCATGGCTCACTCTTCGCTTTGAGTTCAGGATTTTGCCTATTCTGAGATTTTTCTCTATAGAATCTGTAATTCTGAACCAATCGCTTTGAAATTTGGAGCATTCATAGTATATAGTATGCCTAACCGATCGATGCTATCAGCAATTTTTTTTCTCCATTATTTGTATGAGTTTTTGACTCCCCGCTTCCGGCTCCGCTTCCGGACTGGATTTTTAAATTCTCGATATTTTGGAAAATATCCTCCAGATCCAATTTTGTCTCCTAGATTCGTAATCTACATGAATGAAACTATATGATTTCATGCCAAACTCAAAATAATTGGGATCAAAAAAATTTAATATTTTTTATCATGGCTCACTCTTCGCTTTGAGTTCAGGATTTTGCCTATTCTGAGATTTTTCTCTATAGAATCTGTAATTCTGAACCAATCGCTTTGAAATTTAGAGCATTCATAGTATATAGTATGCCTAACCGATCGATGCTATCAGCAATTTTTTCTCTCCATTATTTGTATGAGTTTTTGACTCCCCGCTTCCGGCTCCGCTTCCGGACTGGATTTTTAAGCTCTCGATATTCTGGAAAATATCCTCTAGATCCAATTTTGTCTCTTAGATTCGTAATTCACATGAATAAAACTATATGATTTCATGCCAAACTCAAAATAATTGGGATCAAAAAAATTTAATATTTTTTATCATGGCTCACTCTTCGCTTTGAGTTCAGGATTTTGCCTATTCTGAGATTTTTCTCTATAGAATCTGTAATTCTGAACCAATCGCTTTGAAATTTGGAGCATTCATAGTATATAGTATGCCTAACCGATCGATGCTATCAGCAATTTTTTTTCTCCATTATTTGTATGAGTTTTTGACTCCCCGCTTCCGGCTCCGCTTCCGGACTGGATTTTTAAATTCTCGATATTTTGGAAAATATCCTCCAGATCCAATTTTGTCTCCTAGATTCGTAATCTACATGAATGAAACTATATGATTTCATGCCAAACTCAAAATAATTGGGATCAAAAAAATTTAATATTTTTTATCATGGCTCACTCTTCGCTTTGAGTTCAGGATTTTTCCTATTCTGAGATTTTTCTCTATAGAATCTGTAATTCTGAACCAATCGCTTTGAAATTTGGACCATTCATAGTATATAGTATGCCTAACCGATCGATGCTATCAGCAATTTTTTCTCTCCATTATTTGTATGAGTTTTTGACTCCCCGCTTCCGGCTCCGCTTCTGGACTGGATTTTTAAATTCTCGATATTTTGGAAAATATCCTCCAGATCCAATTTTGTCTTCTAGATTCGTAATCTACATGAATGAAACTATATGATTTCATGCCAAACTCAAAATAATTGGGATCAAAAAAATTTAATATTTTTTATCATGGCTCACTCTTCGCTTTGAGTTCAGGATTTTGCCTATTCTGAGATTTTTCTCTATCGAATCTGTAATTCTGAACCAATCGCTTTGAAATATGGAGCATTCATAGTATATAGTATGCCTAACCGATCGATGCTATCAGCAATTTTTTCTCTCCATTATTTGTATGAGTTTTTGACTCCCCGCTTCCGGCTCCGCTTCCGGACTGGATTTTTAAATTCTCGATATTTTGGAAAATATCCTCCAGATCCAATTTTGTCTCCTAGATTCGTAATCTACATGAATGAAACTATATGATTTCATGCCAAACTCAAAATAATTGGGATCAAAAAGATTTAATATTTTTTATCATGGCTCACTCTTCGCTTTGAGTTCAGGATTTTGCCTATTCTGAGATTTTTCTCTATAGAATCTGTAATTCTGAACCAATCGCTTTGAAATTTGGAGCATTCATAGTATATAGTATGCCTAACCGATCGATGCTATCAGCAATTTTTTTTCTCCATTATTTGTATGAGTTTTTGACTCCCCGCTTCCGGCTCCGCTTCCGGACTGGATTTTTAAATTCTCGATATTTTGGAAAATATCCTCCAGATCCAATTTTGTCTCCTAGATTCGTAATCTACATGAATGAAACTATATGATTTCATGCCAAACTCAAAATAATTGGGATCAAAAAAATTTTATATTTTTTATCATGGCTCACTCTTCGCTTTGAGTTCAGGATTTTGCCTATTCTGAGATTTTTCTCTATAGAATCTGTAATTCTGAACCAATCGCTTTGAAATATGGAGCATTCATAGTATATAGTATGCCTAACCGATCGATGCTATCAGCAATTTTTTCTCTCCATTATTTGTATGAGTTTTTGACTCCCCGCTTCCGGCTCCGCTTCCGGACTGGATTTTTAAATTCTCGATATTTTGGAAAATATCCTCCAGATCCAATTTTGTCTCTTAGATTCGTAATTCACATGAATAAAACTATATGATTTCATGCCAAACTCAAAATAATTGGGATCAAAAAAATTTAATATTTTTTATCATGGCTCACTCTTCGCTTTGAGTTCAGGATTTTGCCTATTCTGAGATTTTTCTCTATAGAATCTGTAATTCTGAACCAATCGCTTTGAAATTTGGAGCATTCATAGTATATAGTATGCCTAACCGATCGATGCTATCAGCAATTTTTTCTCTCCATTATTTGTATGAGTTTTTGACTCCCCGCTTCCGGCTCCGCTTCTGGACTGGATTTTTAAATTCTCGATATTTTGGAAAATATCCTCCAGATCCAATTTTGTCTTCTAGATTCGTAATCTACATGAATGAAACTATATGATTTCATGCCAAACTCAAAATAATTGGGATCAAAAAAATTTAATATTTTTTATCATGGCTCACTCTTCGCTTTGAGTTCAGGATTTTGCCTATTCTGAGATTTTTCTCTATCGAATCTGTAATTCTAAACCAATCGCTTTGAAATATGGAGCATTCATAGTATATAGTATGCCTAACCGATCGATGCTATCAGCAATTTTTTCTCTCCATTATTTGTATGAGTTTTTGACTCCCCGCTTCCGGCTCCGCTTCCGGACTGGATTTTTAAATTCTCGATATTTTGGAAAATATCCTCCAGATCCAATTTTGTCTCCTAGATTCGTAATCTACATGAATGAAACTATATGATTTCATGCCAAACTCAAAATAATTGGGATCAAAAAGATTTAATATTTTTTATCATGGCTCACTCTTCGCTTTGAGTTCAGGATTTTGCCTATTCTGAGATTTTTCTCTATAGAATCTGTAATTCTGAACCAATCGCTTTGAAATTTGGAGCATTCATAGTATATAGTATGCCTAACCGATCGATGCTATCAGCAATTTTTTTTCTCCATTATTTGTATGAGTTTTTGACTCCCCGCTTCCGGCTCCGCTTCCGGACTGGATTTTTAAATTCTCGATATTTTGGAAAATATCCTCCAGATCCAATTTTGTCTCCTAGATTCGTAATCTACATGAATGAAACTATATGATTTCATGCCAAACTCAAAATAATTGGGATCAAAAAAATTTTATATTTTTTATCATGGCTCACTCTTCGCTTTGAGTTCAGGATTTTGCCTATTCTGAGATTTTTCTCTATAGAATCTGTAATTCTGAACCAATCGCTTTGAAATATGGAGCATTCATAGTATATAGTATGCCTAACCGATCGATGCTATCAGCAATTTTTTCTCTCCATTATTTGTATGAGTTTTTGACTCCCCGCTTCCGGCTCCGCTTCCGGACTGGATTTTTAAATTCTCGATATTTTGGAAAATATCCTCCAGATCCAATTTTGTCTCTTAGATTCGTAATTCACATGAATAAAACTATATGATTTCATGCCAAACTCAAAATAATTGGGATCAAAAAAATTTAATATTTTTTATCATGGCTCACTCTTCGCTTTGAGTTCAGGATTTTGCCTATTCTGAGATTTTTCTCTATAGAATCTGTAATTCTGAACCAATCGCTTTGAAATTTGGAGCATTCATAGTATATAGTATGCCTAACCGATCGATGCTATCAGCAATTTTTTTTCTCCATTATTTGTATGAGTTTTTGACTCCCCGCTTCCGGCTCCGCTTCCGGACTGGATTTTTAAATTCTCGATATTTTGGAAAATATCCTCCAGATCCAATTTTGTCTCCTAGATTCGTAATCTACATGAATGAAACTATATGATTTCATGCCAAACTCAAAATAATTGGGATCAAAAAAATTTAATATTTTTTATCATGGCTCACTCTTCGCTTTGAGTTCAGGATTTTTCCTATTCTGAGATTTTTCTCTATAGAATCTGTAATTCTGAACCAATCGCTTTGAAATTTGGACCATTCATAGTATATAGTATGCCTAACCGATCGATGCTATCAGCAATTTTTTCTCTCCATTATTTGTATGAGTTTTTGACTCCCCGCTTCCGGCTCCGCTTCCGGACTGGATTTTTAAATTCTCGATATTTTGGAAAATATCCTCCAGATCCAATTTTGTCTCCTAGATTCGTAATCTACATGAATGAAACTATATGATTTCATGCCAAACTCAAAATAATTGGGATCAAAAAAATTTAATATTTTTTATCATGGCTCACTCTTCGCTTTGAGTTCAGGATTTTGCCTATTCTGAGATTTTTCTCTATAGAATCTGTAGATCTGAACCAATCGCTTTGAAATTTGGACCATTCATAGTATATAGTATGCCTAACCGATCGATGCTATCAGCAATTTTTTCTCTCCATTATTTGTATGAGTTTTTGACTCCCCGCTTCCGGCTCCGCTTCCGGACTGGATTTTTAAATTCTCGATATTTTGGAAAATATCCTCCAGATCCAATTTTGTCTCCTAGATTCGTAATCTACATGAATGAAACTATATGATTTCATGCCAAACTCAAAATAATTGGGATCAAAAAAATTTAATATTTTTTATCATGGCTCACTCTTCGCTTTGAGTTCAGGATTTTGCCTATTCTGAGATTTTTCTCTATAGAATCTGTAATTCTGAACCAATCGCTTTGAAATTTGGAGCATTCATAGTATATAGTATGCCTAACCGATCGATGCTATCAGCAATTTTTTTTCTCCATTATTTGTATGAGTTTTTGACTCCCAGCTTCCGGCTCCGCTTCCGGACTGGATTTTTAAATTCTCGATATTTTGGAAAATATCCTCCAGATCCAATTTTGTCTCCTAGATTCGTAATCTACATGAATGAAACTATATGATTTCATGCCAAACTCAAAATAATTGGGATCAAAAAAATTTAATATTTTTTATCATGGCTCACTCTTCGCTTTGAGTTCAGGATTTTGCCTATTCTGAGATTTTTCTCTATAGAATCTGTAATTCTGAACCAATCGCTTTGAAATTTGGAGCATTCATAGTATATAATATGCCTAACCGATCGATGCTATCAGCAATTTTTTCTCTCCATTATTTGTATGAGTTTTTGACTCCCCGCTTCCGGCTCCGCTTCCGGACTGGATTTTTAAATTCTCGATATTTTGGAAAATATCCTCCAGATCCAATTTTGTCTCCTAGATTCGTAATCTACATGAATGAAACTATATGATTTCATGCCAAACTCAAAATAATTGGGATCAAAAAAATTTAATATTTTTTATCATGGCTCACTCTTCGCTTTGAGTTCAGGATTTTGCCTATTCTGAGATTTTTCTCTATAGAATCTGTAATTCTGAACCAATCGCTTTGGAATTTGGAGCATCCATAGTATATAGTATGCCTAACCGATCGATGCTATCAGCAATTTTTTCTCTCCATTATTTGTATGAGTTTTTGACTCCCAGCTTCCGGCTCCGCTTCCGGACTGGATTTTTAAATTCTCGATATTTTGGAAAATATCCTCCAGATCCAATTTTGTCTCCTAGATTCGTAATCTACATGAATGAAACTATATGATTTCATGCCAAACTCAAAATAATTGGGATCAAAAAAATTTAATATTTTTTATCATGGCTCACTCTTCGCTTTGAGTTCAGGATTTTGCCTATTCTGAGATTTTTCTCTATAGAATCTGTAATTCTGAACCAATCGCTTTGAAATTTGGACCATTCATAGTATATAGTATGCCTAACCGATCGATGCTATCAGCAATTTTTTCTCCCCATTATTTGTATGAGTTTTTGACTCCCCGCTTCCGGCTCTGCTTCCGGACTGGATTTTTAAATTCTCGATATTTTGGAAAATATCCTCCAGATCCAATTTTGTCTCCTAGATTCGTAATCTACATGAATGAAACTGTATGATTTCATGCCAAACTCGCAATAATTGGGATCAAAAAAATTTAATATTTTTTATCATGGCTCACTCTTCGCTTTGAGTTCAGGATTTTGCCTATTCTGAGATTTTTCTCTATAGAATCTGTAATTCTGAACCAATCGCTTTGAAATTTGGACCATTCATAGAATATAGTATGCCTAACCGATCGATGCTATCAGCAATTTTTTCTCTCCATTATTTGTATGAGTTTTTGACTCCCCGCTTCCGGCTCCGCTTCCGGACTGGATTTTTAAATTCTCGATATTTTGGAAAATATCCTCCAGATCCAATTTTGTATCCTAGATTCGTAATCTACATGAATAAAACTGTATGATTTCATGCCAAACTCAAAATAATTGGGATCAAAAAAATTTAATATTTTTTATCATGGCTCACTCTTCGCTTTGAGTTCAGGATTTTGCCTATTCTGAGATTTTTCTCTATAGAATCTGTAATTCTGAACCAATCGCTTTGAAATTTGGACCATTCATAGTATATAGTATGCCTAACCGATCGATGCTATCAGCAATTTTTTCTCTCCATTATTTGTATGAGTTTTTGACTCCCCGCTTCCGGCTCCGCTTCCGGACTGGATTTTTAAATTCTCGATATTTTGGAAAATATCCTCCAGATCCAATTTTGTCTCCTAGATTTGTAATCTACATGAATGAAACTATATGATTTCATGCCAAACTCAAAATAATTGGGATCAAAAAAATTTAATATTTTTTATCATGGCTCACTCTTCGCTTTGAGTTCAGAATTTTGCCTATTCTGAGATTTTTCTCTATAGAATCTGTAATTCTGAACCAATCGCTTTGAAATTTGGAGCATTCATAGTATATAGTATGCCTAACCGATTGATGCTATCAGCAATTTTTTCTCTCCATTATTTGTATGAGTTTTTGACTCCCCACTTCCGGCTCCGCTTCCGGACTGGATTTTTAAATTCTCGATATTCTGGAAAATATCCTCCAGATCCAATTTTGTCTCCTAGATTCGTAATCTACATGAATGAAACTATATGATTTCATGCCAAACTCAAAATAATTGGGATCAAAAAAATTTAATATTTTTTATCATGGCTCACTCTTCGCTTTGAGTTCAGGATTTTGCCTATTCTGAGATTTTTCTCTATAGAATCTGTAATTCTGAACCAATCGCTTTGAAATTTGGACCATTCATAGTATATAGTATGCCTAACCGATCGATGCTATCAGCAATTTTTTCTCTCCATTATTTGTATGAGTTTTTGACTCCCCGCTTCCGGCTCCGCTTCCGGACTGGATTTTTAAATTCTCGATATTTTGGAAAATATCCTTCAGATCCAATTTTGTCTCCTAGATTCGTAATCTACATGAATGAAACTATATGATTTCATGCCAAACCCAAAATAATTGGGATCAAAAAAATTTAATATTTTTTATCATGGCTCACTCTTCGCTTTGAGTTCAGGATTTTGCCTATTCTGAGATTTTTCTCTATAGAATCTGTAATTCTGAACCAATCGCTTTGAAATTTGGAGCATTCATAGTATATAGTATGCCTAACCGATCGATACTATCAGCAATTTTTTCTCTCCATTATTTGTATGAGTTTTTGACTCCCCGCTTCCGGCTCCGCTTCCGGACTGGATTTTTAAATTCTCGATATTTTGGAAAATATCCTCCAGATCCAATTTTGTCTCCTAGATTCGTAATCTACATGAATGAAACTATATGATTTCATGCCAAACTCAAAATAATTGGGATCAAAAAAATTTAATATTTCTTATCATGGCTCACTCTTCGCTTTGAGTTCAGGATTTTGCCTATTCTGAGATTTTTTTCTATAGAATCTGTAATTCTGAACCAATCGCTTCGAAATTTGGACCATTCATAGTATATAGTATGCCTAACCGATCGATGCTATCAGCAATTTTTTCTCTCCATTATTTGTATGAGTTTTTGACTCCCCGCTTCCGGCTCCGCTTCCGGACTGGATCCTTAAATTCTCGATATTTTGGAAAATATCCTCCAGATCTAATTTTGTCTCCTAGATTCGTAATCTACATGAATGAAACTATATGATTTCATGCCAAACTCAAAATAATTGGGATCAAAAAAATTTAATATTTTTTATCATGGCTCACTCTTCGCTTTGAGTTCAGGATTTTGCCTATTCTGAGATTTTTCTCTATAGAATCTGTAATTCTGAACCAATCGCTTTGAAATTTGGACCATTCATAGTATATAGTATGCCTAACCGATCGATGCTATCAGCAATTTTTTCTCTCCATTATTTGTATGAGTTTTTGACTCCCCGCTTCCGGCTCCGCTTCCGGACTGGATTTTTAAATTCTCGATATTTTGGAAAATATCCTTCAGATCCAATTTTGTCTCCTAGATTCGTAATCTACATGAATGAAACTATATGATTTCATGCCAAACCCAAAATAATTGGGATCAAAAAAATTTAATATTTTTTATCATGGCTCACTCTTCGCTTTGAGTTCAGGATTTTGCCTATTCTGAGATTTTTCTCTATAGAATCTGTAATTCTGAACCAATCGCTTTGAAATTTGGAGCATTCATAGTATATAGTATGCCTAACCGATCGATGCTATCAGCAATTTTTTCTCTCCATTATTTGTATGAGTTTTTGACTCCCCGCTTCCGGCTCCGCTTCCGGACTGGATTTTTAAATTCTCGATATTTTGGAAAATATCCTCCAGATCCAATTTTGTCTCCTAGATTCGTAATCTACATGAATGAAACTATATGATTTCATGCCAAACTCAAAATAATTGGGATCAAAAAAATTTAATATTTTTTATCATGGCTCACTCTTCGCTTTGAGTTCAGGATTTTGCCTATTCTGAGATTTTTCTCTATAGAATCTGTAATTCTGAACCAATCGCTTTGAAATTTGGAGCATTCATAGTATATAGTATGCCTAACCGATCGATGCTATCAGCAATTTTTTCTCTCCATTATTTGTATGAGTTTTTGACTCCCCGCTTCCGGCTCCGCTTCCGGACTGGATTTTTAAATTCTCGATATTTTGGAAAATATCCTCCAGATCCAATTTTGTCTCCAAGATTCGTAATCTACATGAATGAAACTATATGATTTCATGCCAAACTCAAAATAATTGGGATCAAAAAAATTTAATATTTTTTATCATGGCTCACTCTTCGCTTTGAGTTCAGGATTTTGCCTATTCTGAGATTTTTCTCTATAGAATCTGTAATTCTGAACCAATCGCTTTGAAATTTGGAGCATTCATAGTATATAGTATGCCTAACCGATCGATGCTATCAGCAATTTTTTTTCTCCATTATTTGTATGAGTTTTTGACTCCCCGCTTCCGGCTCCGCTTCCGGACTGGATTTTTAAATTCTCGATATTTTGGGAAATATCCTCCAGATCCAATTTTGTCTCCAAGATTCGTAATCTACATGAATGAAACTATATGATTTCATGCCAAACTCAAAATAATTGGGATCAAAAAAATTTAATATTTTTTATCATGGCTCACTCTTCGCTTTGAGTTCAGGATTTTGCCTATTCTGAGATTTTTCTCTATAGAATCTGTAATTCTGAACCAATCGCTTTGAAATTTGGAGCATTCATAGTATATAGTATGCCTAACCGATCGATGCTATCGGCAATTTTTTCTCTCCATTATTTGTATGAGTTTTTGACTCCCCGCTTCCGGCTCCGCTTCCGGACTGGATTTTTAAATTCTCGATATTTTGGAAAATATTCTCCAGATCCAATTTTGTCTCCTAGATTCGTAATCTACATGAATGAAACTATATGATTTCATGCCAAACTCAAAATAATTGGGATCAAAAAAATTTAATATTTTTTATCATGGCTCACTCTTCGCTTTGAGTTCAGGATTTTGCCTATTCTGAGATTTTTCTCTATAGAATCTGTAATTCTGAACCAATCGCTTTGAAATTTAGAGCATTCATAGTATATAGTATGCCTAACCGATCGATGCTATCAGCAATTTTTTCTCTCTATTATTTGTATGAGTTTTTGACTCCCCGCTTCCGGCTCCGCTTCCGGACTGGATATTTAAATTCCCGATATTTTGGAAAATATCCTCCAGATCCAATTTTGTTTCCTGGATTCGTAATCTAAATGAATGAAACTATATGATTTCATGCCAAACTCAAAATAATTGGGATCAAAAAAATTTAATATTTTTTATCATGGCTCACTCTTCGCTTTGAGTTCAGGATTTTGCCTATTCTGAGATTTTTCTCTATAGAATCTGTAATTCTGAACCAATCGCTTTGAAATTTGGAGCATTCATAGTATATAGTATGCCTAACCGATCGATGCTATCAGCAATTTTTTCTCTCCATTATTTGTATGAGTTTTTGACTCCCCGCTTCCGGCTCCGCTTCCGGACTGGATTTTTAAATTCTCGATATTTTGGAAAATATCCTCCAGATCCAATTTTGTCTCCAAGATTCGTAATCTACATGAATGAAACTATATGATTTCATGCCAAACTCAAAATAATTGGGATCAAAAAAATTTAATATTTTTTATCATGGCTCACTCTTCGCTTTGAGTTCAGGATTTTGCCTATTCTGAGATTTTTCTCTATAGAATCTGTAGTTCTGAACCAATCGCTTTGAAATTTGGAGCATTCATAGTATATAGTATGCCTAACCGATCGATGCTATCAGCAATTTTTTCTCTCTATTATTTGTATGAGTTTTTGACTCCCCGCTTCCGGCTCCGCTTCCGGACTGGATATTTAAATTCTCGATATTTTGGAAAATATCCTCCAGATCCAATTTTGTCTCCTAGATTCGTAATCTACATGAATGAAACTATATGATTTCATGCCAAACTCAAAATAATTGGGATCAAAAAAATTTAATATTTTTTATCATGGCTCACTCTTCGCTTTGAGTTCAGGATTTTGCCTATTCTGAGATTTTTCTCTATAGAATCTGTAATTCTGAACCAATCGCTTTGAAATTTGGAGCATTCATAGAATATAGTATGCCTAACCGATCGATGCTATCAGCAATTTTTTCTCTCCATTATTTGTATGAGTTTTTGACTCCCCGCTTCCGGCTCCGCTTCCGGACTGGATTTTTAAATTCTCGATATTTTGGAAAATATCCTCCAGATCCAATTTTGTCTCCAAGATTCGTAATCTACATGAATGAAACTATATGATTTCATGCCAAACTCAAAATAATTGGGATCAAAAAAATTTAATATTTTTTATCATGGCTCACTCTTCGCTTTGAGTTCAGGATTTTGCCTATTCTGAGATTTTTCTCTATAGAATCTGTAATTCTGAACCAATCGCTTTGAAATTTGGAGCATTCATAGTATATAGTATGCCTAACCGATCGATGCTATCAGCAATTTTTTCTCTCTATTATTTGTATGAGTTTTTGACTCCCCGCTTCCGGCTCCGCTTCCGGACTGGATTTTTAAATTCTCGATATTTTGGAAAATATCCTCCAGATCCAATTTTGTCTCCTAGATTCGTAATCTACATGAATGAAACTATATGATTCCATGCCAAACTCAAAATAATTGGGATCAAAAAAATTTAATATTTTTTATCATGGCTCACTCTTCGCTTTGAGTTCAGGATTTTGCCTATTCTGAGATTTTTCTCTATAGAATCTGTAATTCTGAACCAATCGCTTTGAAATTCAGAGCATTCATAGTATATAGTATGCCTAACCGATCGATGCTATCAGCAATTTTTTTCTCTCTATTATTTGTATGAGTTTTTGACTCCCCGCTTCCGGCTCCGCTTCCGGACTGGATATTTAAATTCTCGATATTTTGGAAAATATCCTCCAGATCCAATTTTGTTTCCTGGATTCGTAATCTACATGAATGAAACTATATGATTTCATGCCAAACTCAAAATAATTGGGATCAAAAAAATTTAATATTTTTTATCATGGCTCACTCTTCGCTTTGAGTTCAGGATTTTGCCTATTCTGAGATTTTTCTCTATAGAATCTGTAATTCTGAACCAATCGCTTTGAAATTTGGAGCATTCATAGAATATAGTATGCCTAACCGATCGATGCTATCAGCAATTTTTTCTCTCTATTATTTGTATGAGTTTTTGACTCCCCGCTTCCGGCTCCGCTTCCGGACTGGATTTTTAAATTCTCGATATTTTGGAAAATATCCTCCAGATCCAATTTTGTCTCCTAGATTCGTAATCTACATGAATGAAACTATATGATTTCATGCCAAACTCAAAATAATTGGGATCAAAAAAATTTAATATTTTTTATCATGGCTCACTCTTCGCTTTGAGTTCAGGATTTTGCCTATTCTGAGATTTTTCTCTATAGAATCTGTAATTCTGAACCAATCGCTTTGAAATTTGGAGCATTCATAGAATATAGTATGCCTAACCGATCGATGCTATCAGCAATTTTTTCTCTCCATTATTTGTATGAGTTTTTGACTCCCCGCTTCCGGCTCCGCTTCCGGACTGGATTTTTAAATTCTCGATATTTTGGAAAATATCCTCCAGATCCAATTTTGTCTTCTAGATTCGTAATCTACATGAATGAAACTATATGATTCCATGCCAAACTCAAAATAATTGGGATCAAAAAAATTTAATATTTTTTATCATGGCTCACTCTTCGCTTTGAGTTCAGGATTTTGCCTATTCTGAGATTTTTCTCTATAGAATCTGTAATTCTGAACCAATCGCTTTGAAATTCAGAGCATTCATAGTATATAGTATGCCTAACCGATCGATGCTATCAGCAATTTTTTCTCTCTATTATTTGTATGAGTTTTTGACTCCCCGCTTCCGGCTCCGCTTCCGGACTGGATATTTAAATTCTCGATATTTTGGAAAATATCCTCCAGATCCAATTTTGTTTCCTGGATTCGTAATCTAAATTAATTAAACTTATTGATTTCATGCCAAACTCAAAATAATTGGGATCAAAAAAATTTAATATTTTTTATCATGGCTCACTCTTCGCTTTGAGTTCAGGATTTTGCCTATTCTGAGATTTTTCTCTATAGAATCTGTAATTCTGAACCAATCGCTTTGAAATTTGGACCATTCATGGTATATAGTATGCCTAACCGATCGATGCTATCAGCAATTTTTTCTCTCCATTATTTGTATGAGTTTTTGACTCCCCGCTTCCGGCTCCGCTTCCGGACTGGATTTTTAAATTCTCGATATTTTGGAAAATATCCTCCAGATCCAATTTTGTCTCCTAGATTCGTAATCTACATGAATGAAACTATATGATTTCATGCCAAACTCAAAATAATTGGGATCAAAAAAATTTAATATTTTTTATCATGGCTCACTCTTCGCTTTGAGTTCAGGATTTTGCCTATTCTGAGATTTTTCTCTATAGAATCTGTAATTCTGAACCAATCGCTTTGAAATTTGGAGCATTCATAGTATATAGTATGCCTAACCGATCGATGCTATCAGCAATTTTTTTTCTCCATTATTTGTATGAGTTTTTGACTCCCCGCTTCCGGCTCCGCTTCCGGACTGGATTTTTAAATTCTCGATATTTTGGAAAATATCCTCCAGATCCAATTTTGTTTCCTGGATTCGTAATCTAAATTAATTAAACTTATTGATTTCATGCCAAACTCAAAATAATTGGGATCAAAAAAATTTAATATTTTTTATCATGGCTCACTCTTCGCTTTGAGTTCAGGATTTTGCCTATTCTGAGATTTTTCTCTATAGAATCTGTAATTCTGAACCAATCGCTTTGAAATTTGGACCATTCATGGTATATAGTATGCCTAACCGATCGATGCTATCAGCAATTTTTTCTCTCCATTATTTGTATGAGTTTTTGACTCCCCGCTTCCGGCTCCGCTTCCGGACTGGATTTTTAAATTCTCGATATTTTGGAAAATATCCTCCAGATCCAATTTTGTCTCCTAGATTCGTAATCTACATGAATGAAACTATATGATTTCATGCCAAACTCAAAATAATTGGGATCAAAAAAATTTAATATTTTTTATCATGGCTCACTCTTCGCTTTGAGTTCAGGATTTTGCCTATTCTGAGATTTTTCTCTATAGAATCTGTAATTCTGAACCAATCGCTTTGAAATTTGGAGCATTCATAGTATATAGTATGCCTAACCGATCGATGCTATCAACAATTTTTTTTCTCCATTATTTGTATGAGTTTTTGACTCCCCGCTTCCGGCTCCGCTTCCGGACTGGATTTTTAAATTCTCGATATTTTGGAAAATATCCTCCAGATCCAATTTTGTTTCCTGGATTCGTAATCTAAATTAATTAAACTTATTGATTTCATGTCAAACTCAAAATAATTGGGATCAAAAAAATTTAATATTTTTTATCATGGCTCACTCTTCGCTTTGAGTTCAGGATTTTGCCTATTCTGAGATTTTTCTCTATAGAATCTGTAATTCTGAACCAATCGCTTTGAAATTTGGACCATTCATGGTATATAGTATGCCTAACCGATCGATGCTATCAGCAATTTTTTCTCTCCATTATTTGTATGAGTTTTTGACTCCCCGCTTCCGGCTCCGCTTCCGGACTGGATTTTTAAATTCTCGTTATTTTGGAAAATATCCTCCAGATCCAATTTTGTCTCCTAGATTCGTAATCTACATGAATGAAACTATATGATTTCATGCCAAACTCAAAATAATTGGGATCAAAAAAATTTAATATTTTTTATCATGGCTCACTCTTCGCTTTGAGTTCAGGATTTTGCCTATTCTGAGATTTTTCTCTATAGAATCTGTAATTCTGAACCAATCGCTTTGAAATTTGAACCATTCATAGTATATAGTATGCCTAACCGATCGATGCTATCAGCAATTTTTTCTCTCCATTATTTGTATGAGTTTTTGACTCCCCGCTTCCGGCTCCGCTTCCGGACTGGATTTTTAAGTTCTCGATATTTTAGAAAATATCCTCCAGATCCAATTTTGTCTCCTTGATTCGTAATCTACATGAATGAAACTATATGATTTCATGCCAAACTCAAAATGATTTGGATCAAAAAAATTTAATATTTTTTATCATGGCTCACTTTTCGCTTTGAGTTCAGGATTTTGCCTATTCTGAGATTTTTCTCTATAGAATCTGTAATTCTAAACCAATCGCTTTGAAATTTGGAGCATTCATAGTATATAGTATGCCTAACCGATCGATGCTATCAGCAATTCTTTCTCTCCATTATTTGTATGAGTTTTTGACTCCCCGCTTCCGGCTCCGCTTCCGGACTGGATTTTTAAATTCTCGATATTTTGGAAAATATCCTCCAGATCCAATTTTGTCTCCTAGATTCGTAATCTACATGAATGAAACTATATGATTTCATGCCAAACTCAAAATAATTGGGATCAAAAAAATTTAATATTTTTTATCATGGCTCACTCTTCGCTTTGAGTTCAGGATTTTGCCTATTCTGAGATTTTTCTCTATAGAATCTGTTTCTGAACCAATCGCTTTGAAATTTGAAGCATGCATAGTATATAGTATGCCTAACCGATCGATGCTATCAGCAATTTTTTCTCCCCATTATTTGTATGAGTTTTTGACTCCCCGCTTCCGGCTCCGCTTCCGGACTGGATTTTTAAATTCTCGATATTTTGGAAAATATCCTCCAGATCCAATTTTGTATCCTAGATTCGTAATCTACATGAATGAAACTGTATGATTTCATGCCAAACTCAAAATAATTGGGATCAAAAAAATTTAATATTTTTTATCATGGCTCACTCTTCGCTTTGAGTTCAGGATTTTGCCTATTCTGAGATTTTTCTCTATAGAATCTGTAATTCTGAACCAATCGCTTTGAAATTTGGACCATCCATAGTATATAGTATGCCTAACCGATAGATGCTATCAGCAATTTTTTCTCTCCATTATTTGTATGAGTTTTTGACTCCCCGCTTCCGGCTCCGCTTCCGGACTGGATTTTTAAATTCTCGATATTTTGGAAAATATCCTCCAGATCCAATTTTGTCTCCTAGATTCGTAATCTACATGAATGAAACTATATGATTTCATGCCAAACTCAAAATAATTGGGATCAAAAAAATTTAATATTTTTTATCATGGCTCACTCTTCGCTTTGAGTTCAGGATTTTGCCTATTCTGAGATTTTTCTCTATAGAATCTGTAATTCTGAACCAATCGCTTTGAAATTTGGAGCATTCATAGTATATAGTATGCCTAACCGATCGATACTATCAGCAATTTTTTCTCTCCATTATTTGTATGAGTTTTTGACTCCCCGCTTCCGGCTCCGCTTCCGGACTGGATTTTTAAATTCTCGATATTTTGGAAAATATCCTCCAGATCCAATTTTGTCTCCTAGATTCGTAATCTACATGAATGAAACTATATGATTTCATGCCAAACTCAAAATAATTGGGATCAAAAAAATTTAATATTTTTTATCATGGCTCACTCTTCGCTTTGAGTTCAGGATTTTGCCTATTCTGAGATTTTTCTCTATAGAATCTGTAATTCTGAACCAATCGCTTTGAAATTTGGACCATTCATAGTATATAGTATGCCTGACCGATCGATGCTATCAGCAATTTTTTCTCTCCATTATTTGTATGAGTTTTTGACTCCCCGCTTCCGGCTCCGCTTCCGGACTGGATTTTTAAATTCTCGATATTTTGGAAAATATCCTCCAGATCCAATTTTGTATCCTAGATTCGTAATCTACATGAATGAAACTGTATGATTTCATGCCAAACTCAAAATAATTGGGATCAAAAAAATTTAATATTTTTTATCATGGCTCACTCTTCGCTTTGAGTTCAGGATTTTGCCTATTCTGAGATTTTTCTCTATAGAATCTGTAATTCTGAACCAATCGCTTTGAAATTTGGAGCATTCATAGTATATAGTATGCCTAACCGATCGATGCTATCAGCAATTTTTTCTCTCCATTATTTGTATGAGTTTTTGACTCCCCGCTTCCGGCTCCGCTTCCGGACTGGATTTTTAAGTTCTCGATATTCTGGAAAATATCCTCTAGATCCAATTTTGTCTCTTAGATTCGTAATTCACATGAATAAAACTATATGATTTCATGCCAAACTCAAAATAATTGGGATCAAAAAAATTTAATATTTTTTATCATGGCTCACTCTTCGCTTTGAGTTCAGGATTTTGCCTATTCTGAGATTTTTCTCTATAGAATCTGTAATTCTGAACCAATCGCTTTGAAATTTGGAGCATTCATAGTATATAGTATGCCTAACCGATCGATGCTATCAGCAATTTTTTTTCTCCATTATTTGTATGAGTTTTTGACTCCCCGCTTCCGGCTCCGCTTCCGGACTGGATTTTTAAATTCTCGATATTTTGGAAAATATCCTCCAGATCCAATTTTGTCTCCTAGATTCGTAATCTACATGAATGAAACTATATGATTTCATGCCAAACTCAAAATAATTGGGATCAAAAAAATTTAATATTTTTTATCATGGCTCACTCTTCGCTTTGAGTTCAGGATTTTTCCTATTCTGAGATTTTTCTCTATAGAATCTGTAATTCTGAACCAATCGCTTTGAAATTTGGACCATTCATAGTATATAGTATGCCTAACCGATCGATGCTATCAGCAATTTTTTCTCTCCATTATTTGTATGAGTTTTTGACTCCCCGCTTCCGGCTCCGCTTCCGGACTGGATTTTTAAATTCTCGATATTTTGGAAAATATCCTCCAGATCCAATTTTGTCTTCTAGATTCGTAATCTACATGAATGAAACTATATGATTTCATGCCAAACTTAAAATAATTGGAATCAAAAAAATTTAATATTTTTTATCATGGCTCACTCTTCGCTTTGAGTTCAGGATTTTGCCTATTCTGAGATTTTTCTCTATAGAATCTGTAATTCTGAACCAATCGCTTTGAAATCTGGAGCATACATAGTATATAGTATGCCTAACCGATCGATGCTATCAGCAATTTTTTCTCTCCATTATTTGTATGAGTTTTTGACTCCCCGCTTCCGGCTCCGCTTCCGGACTGGATTTTAAAATTCTCGATATCTTGGAAAATATCCTCCAGATCTAATTTTGTCTCCTAGATTCGTAATCTACATGAATAAAACTATATGATTTCATGCCAAACTCAAAATAATTGGGATCAAAAAAATTTAATATTTTTTATCATGGCTCACTCTTCGCTTTGAGTTCAGGATTTTGCCTATTCTGAGATTTTTCTCTATAGAATCTGTAATTCTGAACCAATCGCTTTGAAATATGGAGCATTCATAGTATATAGTATGCCTAACCGATCGATACTATCAGCAATTTTTTCTCTCCATTATTTGTATGAGTTTTTGACTCCCCGCTTCCGGCTCCGCTTCCGGACTGGATTTTTAAATTCTCGATATTTTGGAAAATGTCCTCCAGATCCAATTTTGTCTCCTAGATTCGTAATCTACATGAATGAAACTATATGATTTCATGCCAAACTCAAAATAATTGGGATCAAAAAAATTTAATATTTTTTATCATGGCTCACTCTTCGCTTTGAGTTCAGGATTTTGCCTATTCTGAGATTTTTCTCTATAGAATCTGTAATTCTGAACCAATCGCTTTGAAATTTGGAGCATTCATAGTATATAGTATGCCTAACCGATCGATGCTATCAGCAATTTTTTTTCTCCATTATTTGTATGAGTTTTTGACTCCCAGCTTCCGGCTCCGCTTCCGGACTGGATTTTTAAATTCTCGATATTTTGGAAAATATCCTCCAGATCCAATTTTGTCTCCTAGATTCGTAATCTACATGAATGAAACTATATGATTTCATGCCAAACTCAAAATAATTGGGATCAAAAAAATTTAATATTTTTTATCATGGCTCACTCTTCGCTTTGAGTTCAGGATTTTGCCTATTCTGAGATTTTTCTCTATAGAATCTGTAATTCTGAACCAATCGCTTTGAAATTTGGAGCATTCATAGTATATAATATGCCTAACCGATCGATGCTATCAGCAATTTTTTCTCTCCATTATTTGTATGAGTTTTTGACTCCCCGCTTCCGGCTCCGCTTCCGGACTGGATTTTTAAATTCTCGATATTTTGGAAAATATCCTCCAGATCCAATTTTGTCTCCTAGATTCGTAATCTACATGAATGAAACTATATGATTTCGTGCCAAACTCAAAATAATTGGGATCAAAAAAATTTAATATTTTTTATCATGGCTCACTCTTCGCTTTGAGTTCAGGATTTTGCCTATTCTGAGATTTTTCTCTATAGAATCTGTAATTCTGAACCAATCGCTTTGAAATTTGGAGCATCCATAGTATATAGTATGCCTAACCGATCGATGCTATCAGCAATTTTTTCTCCCCATTATTTGTATGAGTTTTTGACTCCCCGCTTCCGGCTCTGCTTCCGGACTGGATTTTTAAATTCTCGATATTTTGGAAAATATCCTCCAGATCCAATTTTGTATCCTAGATTCGTAATCTACATGAATGAAACTGTATGATTTCATGCCAAACTCAAAATAATTGGGATCAAAAAAATTTAATATTTTTTATCATGGCTCACTCTTCGCTTTGAGTTCAGGATTTTGCCTATTCTGAGATTTTTCTCTATAGAATCAGTAATTCTGAACCAATCGCTTTGAAATTTGGAGCATTCATAGTATATAGTATGCCTAACCGATCGATGCTATCAGCAATTTTTTCTCTTTATTATTTGTATGAGTTTTTGACTCCCCGCTTCCGGCTCCGCTTCCGGACTGGATTTTCAAATTCTCGATATTTTGGAAAATATCCTCCAGATCCTATTTTGTCTCCTAGATTCGTAATCTACATGAATGAAACTATATGATTTCATGCCAAACTCAAAATAATTGGGATCAAAAAAATTTAATATTTTTTATCATGGCTCACTCTTCGCTTTGAGTTCAGGATTTTGCCTATTCTGAGATTTTTCTCTATAGAATCTGTAATTCTGAACCAATCGCTTTGAAATTTGGACCATTCATAGTATATAGTATGCCTAACCGATCGATGCTATCAGCAATTTTTTCTTTCCATTATTTGTATGAGTTTTTGACTCCCCGCTTCCGGCTCCGCTTCCGGACTGGATTTTTAAATTCTCGATATTTTGGAAAATATCCTCCAGATCCAATTTTGTCTCCTAGATTCGTAATCTACATGAATGAAACTATATGATTTCATGCCAAACTCAAAATAATTGGGATCAAAAAAATTTAATATTTTTTATCATGGCTCACTCTTCGCTTTGAGTTCAGGATTTTGCCTATTCTGAGATTTTTCTCTATAGAATCTGTAATTCTGAACCAATCGCTTTGAAATTTGAACCATTCATAGTATATAGTATGCCTAACCGATCGATGCTATCAGCAATTTTTTCTCTCCATTATTTGTATGAGTTTTTGACTCCCCGCTTCCGGCTCCGCTTCCGGACTGGATTTTTAAATTCTCGATATTTTGGAAAATATCCTCCAGATCCAATTTTGTCTTCTAGATTCGTAATCTACATGAATGAAACTATATGATTTCATGCCAAACTTAAAATAATTGGAATCAAAAAAATTTAATATTTTTTATCATGGCTCACTCTTCGCTTTGAGTTCAGGATTTTGCCTATTCTGAGATTTTTCTCTATAGAATCTGTAATTCTGAACCAATCGCTTTGAAATCTGGAGCATACATAGTATATAGTATGCCTAACCGATCGATGCTATCAGCAATTTTTTCTCTCCATTATTTGTATGAGTTTTTGACTCCCCGCTTCCGGCTCCGCTTCCGGACTGGATTTTAAAATTCTCGATATCTTGGAAAATATCCTCCAGATCTAATTTTGTCTCCTAGATTCGTAATCTACATGAATAAAACTATATGATTTCATGCCAAACTCAAAATAATTGGGATCAAAAAAATTTAATATTTTTTATCATGGCTCACTCTTCGCTTTGAGTTCAGGATTTTGCCTATTCTGAGATTTTTCTCTATAGAATCTGTAATTCTGAACCAATCGCTTTGAAATATGGAGCATTCATAGTATATAGTATGCCTAACCGATCGATACTATCAGCAATTTTTTCTCTCCATTATTTGTATGAGTTTTTGACTCCCCGCTTCCGGCTCCGCTTCCGGACTGGATTTTTAAATTCTCGATATTTTGGAAAATGTCCTCCAGATCCAATTTTGTCTCCTAGATTCGTAATCTACATGAATGAAACTATATGATTTCATGCCAAACTCAAAATAATTGGGATCAAAAAAATTTAATATTTTTTATCATGGCTCACTCTTCGCTTTGAGTTCAGGATTTTGCCTATTCTGAGATTTTTCTCTATAGAATCTGTAATTCTGAACCAATCGCTTTGAAATTTGGAGCATTCATAGTATATAGTATGCCTAACCGATCGATGCTATCAGCAATTTTTTTTCTCCATTACTTGTATGAGTTTTTGACTCCCAGCTTCCGGCTCCGCTTCCGGACTGGATTTTTAAATTCTCGATATTTTGGAAAATATCCTCCAGATCCAATTTTGTCTCCTAGATTCGTAATCTACATGAATGAAACTATATGATTTCATGCCAAACTCAAAATAATTGGGATCAAAAAAATTTAATATTTTTTATCATGCCTCACTCTTCGCTTTGAGTTCAGGATTTTGCCTATTCTGAGATTTTTCTCTATAGAATCTGTAATTCTGAACCAATCGCTTTGAAATTTGGAGCATTCATAGTATATAATATGCCTAACCGATCGATGCTATCAGCAATTTTTTCTCTCCATTATTTGTATGAGTTTTTGACTCCCCGCTTCCGGCTCCGCTTCCGGACTGGATTTTTAAATTCTCGATATTTTGGAAAATATCCTCCAGATCCAATTTTGTCTCCTAGATTCGTAATCTACATGAATGAAACTATATGATTTCATGCCAAACTCAAAATAATTGGGATCAAAAAAATTTAATATTTTTTATCATGGCTCACTCTTCGCTTTGAGTTCAGGATTTTGCCTATTCTGAGATTTTTCTCTATAGAATCTGTAATTCTGAACCAATCGCTTTGAAATTTGGAGCATCCATAGTATATAGTATGCCTAACCGATCGATGCTATCAGCAATTTTTTCTCCCCATTATTTGTATGAGTTTTTGACTCCCCGCTTCCGGCTCCGCTTCCGGACTGGATTTTTAAATTCTCGATATTTTGGAAAATATCCTCCAGATCCAATTTTGTCTCCTAGATTCGTAATCTACATGAATGAAACTATATGATTTCATGCCAAACTCAAAATAATTGGGATCAAAAAAATTTAATATTTTTTATCATGGCTCACTCTTCGCTTTGAGTTCAGGATTTTGCCTATTCTGAGATTTTTCTCTATAGAATCTGTAATTCTGAACCAATCGCTTTGAAATTTGGAGCATCCATAGTATATAGTATGCCTAACCGATCGATGCTATCAGCAATTTTTTCTCTCCATTATTTGTATGAGTTTTTGACTCCCCGCTTCCGGCTCCGCTTCCGGACTGGATTTTTAAATTCTCGATATTTTGGAAAATATCCTCCAGATCCAATTTTGTCTCCTAGATTCGTAATCTACATGAATGAAACTATATGATTTCATGCCAAACTCAAAATAATTGGGATCAAAAAAATTTAATATTTTTTATCATGGCTCACTCTTCGCTTTGAGTTCAGGATTTTGCCTATTCTGAGATTTTTCTCTATAGAATCTGTAATTCTGAACCAATCGCTTTGAAATTTGGAGCATTCATAGTATATAATATGCCTAACCGATCGATGCTATCAGCAATTTTTTCCCTCCATTATTTGTATGAGTTTTTGACTCCCCGCTTCCGGCTCCGCTTCCGGACTGGATTTTTAAATTCTCGATATTTTGGAAAATATCCTCCAGATCCAATTTTGTCTCCTAGATTCGTAATCTACATGAATGAAACTATATGATTTCATGCCAAACTCAAAATAATTGGGATCAAAAAAATTTAATATTTTTTATCATGGCTCACTCTTCGCTTTGAGTTCAGGATTTTGCCTATTCTGAGATTTTTCTCTATAGAATCTGTAATTCTGAACCAATCGCTTTGAAATTTGGAGCATCCATAGTATATAGTATGCCTAACCGATCGATGCTATCAGCAATTTTTTCTCCCCATTATTTGTATGAGTTTTTGACTCCCCGCTTCCGGCTCTGCTTCCGGACTGGATTTTTAAATTCTCGATATTTTGGAAAATATCCTCCAGATCCAATTTTGTATCCTAGATTCGTAATCTACATGAATGAAACTGTATGATTTCATGCCAAACTCAAAATAATTGGGATCAAAAAAATTTAATATTTTTTATCATGGCTCACTCTTCGCTTTGAGTTCAGGATTTTGCCTATTCTGAGATTTTTCTCTATAGAATCTGTAATTCTGAACCAATCGCTTTGAAATTTGGACCATTCATAGAATATAGTATGCCTAACCGATCGATGCTATCAGCAATTTTTTCTCTCCATTATTTGTATGAGTTTTTGACTCCCCGCTTCCGGCTCCGCTTCCGGACTGGATTTTTAAATTCTCGATATTTTGGAAAATATCCCTCAGATCCAATTTTGTATCCTAGATTCGTAATCTACATGAATAAAACTGTATGATTTCATGCCAAACTCAAAATAATTGGGATCAAAAAAATTTAATATTTTTTATCATGGCTCACTCTTCGCTTTGAGTTCAGGATTTTGCCTATTCTGAGATTTTTCTCTATAGAATCTGTAAGTCTGAACCAATCGCTTTGAAATTTGGACCATTCATAGTATATAGTATGCCTAACCGATCGATGCTATCAGCAATTTTTTCTCTCCATTATTTGTATGAGTTTTAGACTCCCCGCTTCCGGCTCCGCTTCCGGACTGGATTTTTAAATTCTCGATATTTTGGAAAATATCATCCAGATCCAATTTTGTCTCCTAGATTCGTAATCTACATGAATGAAACTATATGATTTCATGCCAAACCCAAAATAATTGGGATCAAAAAAATTTAATATTTTTTATCATGGCTCACTCTTCGCTTTGAGTTCAGGATTTTGCCTATTCTGAGATTTTTCTCTATAGAATCTGTAAGTCTGAACCAATCGCTTTGAAATTTGGACCATTCATAGTATATAGTATGCTTAACCGATCGATGCTATCAGCAATTTTTTCTCTCCATTATTTGTATGAGTTTTAGAATCCCCGCTTCCGGCTCCGCTTCCGGACTGGATTTTTAAATTCTCGATATTTTGGAAAATATCATCCAGATCCAATTTTGTCTCCTAGATTCGTAATCTACATGAATGAAACTATATGATTTCATGCCAAACCCAAAATAATTGGGATCAAAAAAATTTAATATTTTTTATCATGGCTCACTCTTCGCTTTGAGTTCAGGATTTTGCCTATTCTGAGATTTTTCTCTATAGAATCTGTAATTCTGAACCAATCGCTTTGAAATTTGTAGCATTCATAGTATATAGTATGCCTAACCGATCGATGCTATCAGCAATTTTTTCTCTCCATTATTTGTATGAGTTTTTGACTCCCAGCTTCCGGCTCCGCTTCCGGACTGGATTTTTAAATTCTCGATATTTTGGAAAATATCCTCCAGATCCAATTTTGTCTCCTAGATTCGTAATCTACATGAATGAAACTATATGATTTCATGCCAAACTCAAAATAATTGGGATCAAAAAAATTTAATATTTTTTATCATGGCTCACTCTTCGCTTTGAGTTCAGGATTTTGCCTATTCTGAGATTTTTCTCTATAGAATCTGTTTCTGAACAAATCGCTTTGAAATTTGGAGCATTCATAGTATATAGTATGCCTAACCGATCGATGCTATCAGCAATTTTTTCTCTCCATTATTTGTATGAGTTTTTGACTCCCCGCTTCCGGCTCCGCTTCCGGACTGGATTTTTAAATTCTTGATATTTTGGAAAATATCCTCCAGATCCAATTTTGTCTCCTAGATTCGTAATCTACATGAATGAAACTATATGATTCCATGCCAAACTCAAAATAATTGGGATCAAAAAAATTTAATATTTTTTATCATGGCTCACTCTTCGCTTTGAGTTCAGGATTTTGCCTATTCTGAGATTTTTCTCTATAGAATCTGTAATTCTGAACCAATCGCTCTGAAATATGAAGCATTCATAGTATATAGTATGCCTAACCGATCGATGCTATCAGCAATTCTTTCTCTCCATTATTTGTATGAGTTTTTGACTCCCAGCTTCCGGCTCCGCTTCCGGACTGGATTTTTAAATTCTCGATATTTTGGAAAATATCCTCCAGATCCAATTTTGTCTCCTAGATTCGTAATCTACATGAATGAAACTGTATGATTTCATGCCAAACTCAAAATAATTGGGATCAAAAAAATTTAATATTTTTTATCATGGCTCACTCTTCGCTTTGAGTTCAGGATTTTGCCTATTCTGAGATTTTTCTCTATAGAATCAGTAATTCTGAACCAATCGCTTTGAAATTTGGAGCATGCATAGTATATAGTATGCCTAACCGATCGATGCTATCAGCAATTTTTTCTCCCCATTATTTGTATGAGTTTTTGACTCCCCGCTTCCGGCTCCGCTTCCGGACTGGATTTTTAAATTCTCGATATTTTGGAAAATATCCTCCAGATCCAATTTTGTCTCCTAGATTCGTAATCTACATGAATGAAACTATATGATTTCATGCCAAACTCAAAATAATTGGGATCAAAAAAATTTAATATTTTTTATCATGGCTCACTCTTCGCTTTGAGTTCAGGATTTTGCCTATTCTGAGATTTTTCTCTATAGAATCTGTAATTCTGAACCAACCGCTTTGAAATTTGTAGCATTCATAGTATATAGTATGCCTAACCGATCGATGCTATCAGCAATTCTTTCTCTCCATTATTTGTATGAGTTTTTGACTCCCAGCTTCCGGCTCCGCTTCCGGACTGGATTTTTAAATTCTCGATATTCTGGAAAATATCCTCCAGATCCAATTTTGTCTCCTAGATTCGTAATCTACATGAATGAAACTATATGATTTCATGCCAAACTCAAAATAATTGGGATCAAAAAAATTTAATATTTTTTATCATGGCTCACTCTTCGCTTTGAGTTCAGGATTTTGCCTATTCTGAGATTTTTCTCTATAGAATCTGTAATTCTGAACCAATCGCTTTGAAATTTGGAGCATGCATAGTATATAGTATGCCTAACCGATCGATGCTATCAGCAATTTTTTCTCTCCATTATTTGTATGAGTTTTCGACTCCCCGCTTCCGGCTCCGCTTCCGGACTGGATTTTTAAATTCTCGATATTTTGGAAAATATCCTCCAGATCCAATTTTGTCTCCTAGATTCGTAATCTACATGAATGAAACTATATGATTTCATGCCAAACTCAAAATAATTGGGATCAAAAAGATTTAATATTTTTTATCATGGCTCACTCTTCGCTTTGAGTTCAGGATTTTGCCTATTCTGAAATTTTTCTCTATAGAATCTGTAATTCTGAACCAATCGCTTTGAAATATGGAGCATTCATAGTATATAGTATGCCTAACCGATCGATGCTATCAGCAATTTTTTCTCTCCATTATTTGTATGAGTTTTTGACTCCCCGCTTCCGGCTCCGCTTCCGGACTGGATTTTTAAATTCTCGATATTTTGAAAAATATCCCCCAGATCCAATTTTGTCTCCTAGATTCGTAATCTACATGAATGAAACTATATGATTTCATGCCAAACTCAAAATAATTGGGATCAAAAAAATTTAATATTTTTTATCATGGCTCACTCTTCGCTTTGAGTTCAGGATTTTGCCTATTCTGAGATTTTTCTCTATAGAATCTGTAATTCTGAACCAATCGCTTTGAAATATGGAGCATTCATAGTATATAGTATGCCTAACCGATCGATGCTATCAGCAATTTTTTCTCCCCATTATTTGTATGAGTTTTTGACTCCCCGCTTCCGGCTCCGCTTCCGGACTGGATTTTTAAATTCTCGATATTTTGGAAAATATCCTCCAGATCCAATTTTGTATCCTAGATTCGTAATCTACATGAATGAAACTGTATGATTTCATGCCAAACTCAAAATAATTGGGATCAAAAAAATTTAATATTTTTTATCATGGCTCACTCTTCGCTTTGAGTTCAGGATTTTGCCTATTCTGAGATTTTTCTCTATAGAATCTGTAATTCTGAACCAATCGCTTTGAAATTTGGACCATTCATAGTATATAGTATGCCTAACCGATCGATGCTATCAGCAATTTTTTCTCTCCATTATTTGTATGAGTTTTTGACTCCCCGCTTCCGGCTCCGCTTCCGGACTGGATTTTTAAATTCTCGATATTTTGGAAAATATCATCCAGATCCAATTTTGTCTCCTAGATTCGTAATCTACATGAATGAAACTATATGATTTCATGCCAAACTCGAAATAATTGGGATCAAAAAAATTTAATATTTTTTATCATGGCTCACTCTTCGCTTTGAGTTCAGGATTTTGCCTATTCTGAGATTTTTCTCTATAGAATCTGTAATTCTGAACCAATCGCTTTGAAATATGGAGCATTCATAGTATATAGTATGCCTAACCGATCGATGCTATCAGCAATTTTTTCTCCCCATTATTTGTATGAGTTTTTGACTCCCCGCTTCCGGCTCCGCTTCCGGACTGGATTTTTAAATTCTCGATATTTTGGAAAATATCCTCCAGATCCAATTTTGTATCCTAGATTCGTAATCTACATGAATGGAACTGTATGATTTCATGCCAAACTCAAAATAATTGGGATCAAAAAAATTTAATATTTTTTATCATGGCTCACTCTTCGCTTTGAGTTCAGGATTTTGCCTATTCTGAGATTTTTCTCTATAGAATCTGTAATTCTGAACCAATCGCTTTGAAATTTGTAGCATTCATAGTATATAGTATGCCTAACCGATCGATGCTATCAGCAATTCTTTCTCTCCATTATTTGTATGAGTTTTTGACTCCCAGCTTCCGGCTCCGCTTCCGGACTGGATTTTTAAATTCTCGATATTTTGGAAAATATCCTCCAGATCCAATTTTGTCTCCTAGATTCGTAATCTACATGAATGAAACTATATGATTTCATGCCAAACTCAAAATAATTGGGATCAAAAAAATTTAATATTTTTTATCATGGCTCACTCTTCGCTTTGAGTTCAGGATTTTGCCTATTCTGAGATTTTTCTCTATAGAATCTGTAATTCTGAACCAATCGCTTTGAAATATGGAGCATTCATAGTATATAGTATGCCTAACCGATCGATGCTATCAGCAATTTTTTCTCCCCATTATTTGTATGAGTTTTTGACTCCCCGCTTCCGGCTCCGCTTCCGGACTGGATTTTTAAATTCTCGATATTTTGGAAAATATCCTCCAGATCCAATTTTGTATCCTAGATTCGTAATCTACATGAATGAAACTGTATGATTTCATGCCAAACTCAAAATAATTGGGATCAAAAAAATTTAATATTTTTTATCATGGCTCACTCTTCGCTTTGAGTTCAGGATTTTGCCTATTCTGAGATTTTTCTCTATAGAATCTGTAATTCTGAACCAATCGCTTTGAAATTTGGACCATTCATAGTATATAGTATGCCTAACCGATCGATGCTATCAGCAATTTTTTCTCTCCATTATTTGTATGAGTTTTTGACTCCCCGCTTCCGGCTCCGCTTCCGGACTGGATTTTTAAATTCTCGATATTTTGGAAAATATCATCCAGATCCAATTTTGTCTCCTAGATTCGTAATCTACATGAATGAAACTATATGATTTCATGCCAAACTCGAAATAATTGGGATCAAAAAAATTTAATATTTTTTATCATGGCTCACTCTTCGCTTTGAGTTCAGGATTTTGCCTATTCTGAGATTTTTCTCTATAGAATCTGTAATTCTGAACCAATCGCTTTGAAATATGGAGCATTCATAGTATATAGTATGCCTAACCGATCGATGCTATCAGCAATTTTTTCTCCCCATTATTTGTATGAGTTTTTGACTCCCCGCTTCCGGCTCCGCTTCCGGACTGGATTTTTAAATTCTCGATATTTTGGAAAATATCCTCCAGATCCAATTTTGTATCCTAGATTCGTAATCTACATGAATGGAACTGTATGATTTCATGCCAAACTCAAAATAATTGGGATCAAAAAAATTTAATATTTTTTATCATGGCTCACTCTTCGCTTTGAGTTCAGGATTTTGCCTATTCTGAGATTTTTCTCTATAGAATCTGTAATTCTGAACCAATCGCTTTGAAATTTGTAGCATTCATAGTATATAGTATGCCTAACCGATCGATGCTATCAGCAATTCTTTCTCTCCATTATTTGTATGAGTTTTTGACTCCCAGCTTCCGGCTCCGCTTCCGGACTGGATTTTTAAATTCTCGATATTTTGGAAAATATCCTCCAGATCCAATTTTGTATCCTAGATTCGTAATCTACATGAATGGAACTATATGATTTCATGCCAAACTCAAAATAATTGGGATCAAAAAAATTTAATATTTTTTATCATGGCTCACTCTTCGCTTTGAGTTCAGGATTTTGCCTATTCTGAGATTTTTCTCTATAGAATCTGTAATTCTGAACCAATCGCTTTGAAATTTGGAGCATGCATAGTATATAGTATGCCTAACCGATCGATGCTATCAGCAATTTTTTCTCCCCATTATTTGTATGAGTTTTTGACTCCCCGCTTCCGGCTCCGCTTCCGGACTGGATTTTTAAATTCTCGATATTTTGGAAAATATCCTCCAGATCCAATTTTGTCTCCTAGATTCGTAATCTACATGAATGAAACTATATGATTTCATGCCAAACTCAAAATAATTGGGATCAAAAAAATTTAATATTTTTTATCATGGCTCACTCTTCGCTTTGAGTTCAGGATTTTGCCTATTCTGAGATTTTTCTCTATAGAATCTGTAATTCTGAACCAATCGCTTTGAAATTTGGAGCATGCATAGTATATAGTATGCCTAATCGATCGATGCTATCAGCAATTTTTTCTCTCCATTATTTGTATGAGTTTTCGACTCCCCGCTTCCGGCTCCGCTTCCGGACTGGATTTTTAAATTCTCGATATTTTGGAAAATATCCTCCAGATCCAATTTTGTCTCCTAGATTCGTAATCTACATGAATGAAACTATATGATTTCATGCCAAACTCAAAATAATTGGGATCAAAAAGATTTAATATTTTTTATCATGGCTCACTCTTCGCTTTGAGTTCAGGATTTTGCCTATTCTGAGATTTTTCTCTATAGAATCTGTAATTCTGAACCAATCGCTTTGAAATATGGAGCATTCATAGTATATAGTATGCCTAACCGATCGATGCTATCAGCAATTTTTTCTCTCCATTATTTGTATGAGTTTTTGACTCCCCGCTTCCGGCTCCGCTTCCGGACTGGATTTTTAAATTCTCGATATTTTGAAAAATATCCTCCAGATCCAATTTTGTCTCCTAGATTCGTAATCTACATGAATGAAACTATATGATTTCATGCCAAACTCAAAATAATTGGGATCAAAAAAATTTAATATTTTTTATCATGGCTCACTCTTCGCTTTGAGTTCAGGATTTTGCCTATTCTGAGATTTTTCTCTATAGAATCTGTAATTCTGAACCAATCGCTTTGAAATTTGTAGCATTCATAGTATATAGTATGCCTAACCGATCGATGCTATCAGCAATTCTTTCTCTTCATTATTTGTATGAGTTTTTGACTCCCAGCTTCCGGCTCCGCTTCCGGACTGGATTTTTAAATTCTCGATATTTTGGAAAATATCCTCCAGATCCAATTTTGTCTCCTAGATTCGTAATCTACATGAATGAAACTATATGATTTCATGCCAAACTCAAAATAATTGGGATCCAAAAAATTTAATATTTTTTATCATGGCTCACTCTTCGCTTTGAGTTCAGGATTTTGCCTATTCTGAGATTTTTCTCTATAGAATCTGTAATTCTGAACCAATCGCTTTGAAATATGGAGCATTCATAGTATATAGTATGCCTAACCGATCGATGCTATCAGCAATTTTTTCTCTCCATTATTTGTATGAGTTTTTGACTCCCCGCTTCCGGCTCCGCTTCCGGACTGGATTTTTAAATTCTCGATATTTTGAAAAATATCCTCCAGATCCAATTTTGTCTCCTAGATTCGTAATCTACATGAATGAAACTATATGATTTCATGCCAAACTCAAAATAATTGGGATCAAAAAAATTTAATATTTTTTATCATGGCTCACTCTTCGCTTTGAGTTCAGGATTTTGCCTATTCTGAGATTTTTCTCTATAGAATCTGTAATTCTGAACCAATCGCTTTGAAATATGGAGCATTCATAGTATATAGTATGCCTAACCGATCGATGCTATCAGCAATTTTTTCTCTCCATTATTTGTATGAGTTTTTGACTCCCAGCTTCCGGCTCCGCTTCCGGACTGGATTTTTAAATTCTCGATATTTTGGAAAATATCCTCCAGATCCAATTTTGTCTCCTAGATTCGTAATCTACATGAATGAAACTATATGATTTCATGCCAAACTCAAAATAATTGGGATCAAAAAAATTTAATATTTTTTATCATGGCTCACTCTTCGCTTTGAGTTCAGGATTTTGCCTATTCTGAGATTTTTCTCTGTAATTCTGAACCAATCGCTTTGAAATTTGTAGCATTCATAGTATATAGTATGCCTAACCGATCGATGCTATCAGCAATTCTTTCTCTCCATTATTTGTATGAGTTTTTGACTCCCAGCTTCCGGCTCCGCTTCCGGACTGGATTTTTAAATTCTCGATATTTTGGAAAATATCCTCCAGATCCAATTTTGTCTCCTAGATTCGTAATCTACATAAATGAAACTATATGATTTCATGCCAAACTCAAAATAATTGGGATCAAAAAAATTTAATATTTTTTATCATGGCTCACTCTTCGCTTTGAGTTCAGGATTTTGCCTATTCTGAGATTTTTCTCTATAGAATCTGTAATTCTGAACCTATCGCTTTGAAATTTGTAGCATTTATAGTATATAGTATGCCTAACCGATCGATGCTATCAGCAATTCTTTCTCTCCATTATTTGTATGAGTTTTTGACTCCCAGCTTCCGGCTCCGCTTCCGGACTGGATTTTTAAATTCTCGATATTTTGGAAAATATCCTCCAGATCCAATTTTGTCTCCTAGATTCGTAATCTACATGAATGAAACTATATGATTTCATGCCAAACTCAAAATAATTGGGATCAAAAAAATTTAATATTTTTTATCATGGCTCACTCTTCGCTTTGAGTTCAGGATTTTGCCTATTCTGAGATTTTTCTCTATAGAATCTGTAATTCTGAACCAATCGCTTTGAAATATGGAGCATTCATAGTATATAGTATGCCTAACCGATCGATGCTATCAGCAATTTTTTCTCTCCATTATTTGTATGAGTTTTTGACTCCCAGCTTCCGGCTCCGCTTCCGGACTGGATTTTTAAATTCTCGATATTTTGGAAAATATCCTCCAGATCCAATTTTGTCTCCTAGATTCGTAATCTACATGAATGAAACTATATGATTTCATGCCAAACTCAAAATAATTGGGATCAAAAAAATTTAATATTTTTTATCATGGCTCACTCTTCGCTTTGAGTTCAGGATTTTGCCTATTCTGAGATTTTTCTCTGTAATTCTGAACCAATCGCTTTGAAATTTGTAGCATTCATAGTATATAGTATGCCTAACCGATCGATGCTATCAGCAATTCTTTCTCTCCATTATTTGTATGAGTTTTTGACTCCCAGCTTCCGGCTCCGCTTCCGGACTGGATTTTTAAATTCTCGATATTTTGGAAAATATCCTCCAGATCCAATTTTGTCTCCTAGATTCGTAATCTACATAAATGAAACTATATGATTTCATGCCAAACTCAAAATAATTGGGATCAAAAAAATTTAATATTTTTTATCATGGCTCACTCTTCGCTTTGAGTTCAGGATTTTGCCTATTCTGAGATTTTTCTCTATAGAATCTGTAATTCTGAACCTATCGCTTTGAAATTTGTAGCATTTATAGTATATAGTATGCCTAACCGATCGATGCTATCAGCAATTCTTTCTCTCCATTATTTGTATGAGTTTTTGACTCCCAGCTTCCGGCTCCGCTTCCGGACTGGATTTTTAAATTCTCGATATTTTGGAAAATATCCTCCAGATCCAATTTTGTCTCCTAGATTCGTAATCTACATGAATGAAACTATATGATTTCATGCCAAACTCAAAATAATTGGGATCAAAAAAATTTAATATTTTTTATCATGGCTCACTCTTCGCTTTGAGTTCAGGATTTTGCCTATTCTGAGATTTTTCTCTATAGAATCTGTAATTCTGAACCAATCGCTTTGAAATTTGGAGCATTCATAGTATATAGTATGCCTAACCGATCGATGCTATCAGCAATTTTTTCTCTCCATTATTTGTATGAGTTTTTGACTCCCCGCTTCCGGCTCCTCTTCCGGACTGGATTTTTAAATTCTCGATATTTTGGAAAATATCCTCCAGATCCAATTTTGTCTCCTAGATTCGTAATCTACATGAATGAAACTATATGATTTCATGCCAAACTCAAAATAATTGGGATCAAAAAAATTTAATATTTTTTATCATGGCTCACTCTTCGCTTTGAGTTCAGGATTTTGCCTATTCTGAGATTTTTCTCTATAGAATCTGTAATTCTGAACCAATCGCTTTGAAATTTGGACCATTCATAGTATATAGTATGCGTAACCGATCGATGCTATCAGCAATTTTTTCTCTCCATTATTTGTATGAGTTTTTGACTCCCCGCTTCCGGCTCCGCTTCCGGACTGGATTTTTAAATTCTCGATATTTTGGAAAATATCCTCCAGATCCAATTTTGTCTCCTAGATTCGTAATCTACATGAATGAAACTATATGATTTCATGCCAAACTCAAAATAATTGGGATCAAAAAAATTTAATATTTTTTATCATGGCTCACTCTTCGCTTTAAGTTCAGGATTTTGCCTATTCTGAGATTTTTCTCTATAGAATCTGTAATTCTGAACCAATCGCTTTGAAATTTGGACCATTCATAGTATATAGTATGCTTAACCGATCGATGCTATCAGAAATTTTTTTTCTCCATTATTTGTATGAGTTTTTGACTCCCCGCTTCCGGCTCCGCTTCCGGACTGGATTTTTAAATTCTCGATATTTTGGAAAATATCCTCCAGATCCAATTTTGTCCCCTAGATTCGTAATCTACATGAATAAAACTATATTATTTCATGCCAAACTCAAAATAATTGGGATCAAAAAAATTTAATATATTTTATCATGGCTCACTCTTCGCTTTGAGTTCAGGATTTTGCCTATTCTGAGATTTTTCTCTATAGAATCTGTAATTCTGAACCAATCGCTTTGAAATTTGGAGCATTCATAGTATATAGTATGCCTAACCGATCGATGCTATCAGCAATTTTTTCTCTCCATTATTTGTATGAGTTTTTGACTCCCCGCTTCCGGCTCCGCTTCCGGACTGGATTTTTAAATTCTCGATATTTTGGAAAATATCCTCCAGATCCAATTTTGTCTCCTAGATTCGTAATCTACATGAATGAAACTATATGATTTCATGCCAAACTCAAAATAATTGGGATCAAAAAAATTTAATATTTTTTATCATGGCTCACTCTTCGCTTTGAGTTCAGGATTTTGCCTATTCTGAGATTTTTCTCTATAGAATCTGTAATTCTGAACCAATCGCTTTGAAATTTGGAGCATTCATAGTATATAGTATGCCTAACCGATCGATGCTATCAGCAATTTTTTCTCTCCATTATTTGTATGATTTTTCGACTCCCCGCTTCCGGCTCCGCTTCCGGACTGGATTTTTAAATTCTCGATATTTTGGAAAATATCCTCCAGATCCAATTTTGTCTCCTAGATTCGTAATCTACATGAATGAAACTATATGATTTCATGCCAAACTCAAAATAATTGGGATCAAAAAAATTTAATATTTTTTATCATGGCTCACTCTTCGCTTTGAGTTCAGGATTTTGCCTATTCTGAGATTTTTCTCTATAGAATCTGTAATTCTGAACCAATCGCTTTGAAATTTGGAGCATTCATAGTATATAGTATGCCTAACCGATCGATGCTATCAGCAATTTTTTTTCTCCATTATTTGTATGAGTTTTTGACTCCCCGCTTCCGGCTCCGCTTCCGGATTGGATTTTTAAATTCTCGATATTTTGGAAAATATCCTCCAGATCCAATTTTGTCTCCTAGATACGTAATCTACATGAATAAAACTATATGATTTCATGCCAAACTCAAAATAATTGGGATCAAAAAAATTTAATATTTTTTATCATGGCTCACTCTTCGCTTTAAGTTCAGGATTTTGCCTATTCTGAGATTTTTCTCTATAGAATCTGTAATTCTGAACCAATCGCTTTGAAATTTGAAGCATTCATAGTATATAGTATGCCTAACCGATCGATGCTATCAACAATTTTTTCTCTCCATTATTTGTATGAGTTTTTGACTCCCCGCTTCCGGCTCCGCTTCCGGACTGGATTTTTAAATCCTCGATATTTTGGAAAATATCCTCCAGATCCAATTTTGTCTCCTAGATTCGTAATCTACATGAATAAAACTATATGATTTCATGCCAAACTCAAAATAATTGGGATCAAAAAAATTTAATATTTTTTATCATGGCTCACTCTTCGCTTTGAGTTCAGGATTTTGCCTATTCTGAGATTTTTCTCTATAGAATCTGTAATTCTGAACCAATCGCTTTGAAATTTGGACCATTCATAGTATATAGTATGCCCAACCGATCGATGCTATCAGCAATTTTTTCTCTCCATTATTTGTATGAGTTTTTGACTCCCCGCTTCCGGCTCCGCTTCCGGACTGGATTTTTAAATTCTCGATATTTTGGAAAATATCCTCCAGATTCAATTTTGTCTCCTAGATTCGTAATCTACATGAATAAAACTATATGATTTCATGCCAAACTCAAAATAATTGGGATCAAAAAAATTTAATATTTTTTATCATGGCTCACTCTTCGCTTTAAGTTCAGGATTTTGCCTATTCTGAGATTTTTCTCTATAGAATCTGTAATTCTGAACCAATCGCTTTAAAATTTGGAGCATTCATAGTAAATAGTATGCCTAACCGATCAATGCTATCAGCAATTTTTTCTCTCCATCATTTGTATGAGTTTTTGACTCCCCGCTTCCGGCTCCGCTTCCGGACTGGATTTTTAAATTCTCGATATTTTGGAAAATATCCTCCAGATCCAATTTTGTCTCCTAGATTCGTAATCTACATGAATGAAACTATATGATTTCATGCCAAACTCAAAATAATTGGGATCAAAAAAATTTAATATTTTTTATCATGGCTCACTCTTCGCTTTGAGTTCAGGATTTTGCCTATTCTGAGATTTTTCTCTATAGAATCTGTAATTCTGAACCAATCGCTTTGAAATTTGGACCATTCATAGTATATAGTATGCCTAACCGATCGATGCTATCAGCAATTTTTTCTCTCAATTATTTGTATGAGTTTTTGACTTTCCGCTTCCGGCTCCGCTTCCGGACTGGATTTTTAAATTCTCGATATTTTGGAAAATATCCTCCAGATCCAATTTTGTCTCCTAGATTCGTAATCTACATGAATAAAACTATATTATTTCATGCCAAACTCAAAATAATTGGGATCAAAAAAATTTAATATCTTTTATCATGGCTCACTCTTCGCTTTAAGTTCAGGATTTTGCCTATTCTGAGATTTTTCTCTATAGAATCTGTAATTCTGAACCAATCGCTTTGAAATTTGGAGCATTCATAGTATATAGTATGCCTAACCGATCGATGCTATCAGCAATTTTTTCTCTCCATTATTTGTATGAGTTTTTGACTCCCCGCTTCCGGCTCCGCTTCCGGACTGGATTTTTAAATTCTCGATATTTTGGAAAATATCCTCCAGATCCAATTTTGTCTCCTAGATTCGTAATCTACATGAATAAAACTATATTATTTCATGCCAAACTCAAAATAATTGGGATCAAAAAAATTTAATATTTTTTATCATGGCTCACTCTTCGCTTTGAGTTCAGGATTTTGCCTATTCTGAGATTTTTCTCTATAGAATCTGTAATTCTGAACCAATCGCTTTGAAATTTGGACCATTCATAGTATATAGTATGCCTAACCGATCGATGCTATCAGCAATTATTTCTCTCCATTATTTGTATGAGTTTTTGACTCCCCGCTTCCGGCTCCGCTTCCGGACTGGATTTTTAAATTCTCGATATTTTGGAAAATTTCCTCCAGATCCAATTTTGTCTCCTAGATTCGTAATCTACATGAATAAAACTATATGATTTCATGCCAAACTCAAAATAATTGGGATCAAAAAAATTTAATATTTTTTATCATGGCTCACTCTTCGCTTTGAGTTCAGGATTTTGCCTATTCTGAGATTTTTTTCTATAGAATCTGTAATTCTGAACCAATCGCTTTGAAATTTGGAGCATTCATAGTATATAGTATGCCTAACCGATCGATGCTATCAGCAATTTTTTTTCTCCATTATTTGTATGAGTTTTTGACTCCCCGCTTCCGGCTCCGCTTCCGGACTGGATTTTTAAATTCTCGATATTTTGGAAAATATCCTCCAGATCCAATTTTGTCTCCTAGATTCGTAATCTACATGAATAAAACTATATGATTTCATGCCAAACTTAAAATAATTGGGATCAAAAAAATTTAATATTTTTTATCATGGCTCACTCTTCGCTTTAAGTTCAGGATTTTGCCTATTCTGAGATTTTTCTCTATAGAATCTGTAATTCTGAACCAATCGCTTTGAAATTTGGACCATTCATAGTATATAGTATGCCTAACCGATCGATGCTATCAGCAATTTTTTCTCTCCATTATTTGTATGAGTTTTTGACTCCCCGCTTCCGGCTCCGCTTCCGGACTGAATTTTTAAATTCTCGATATTTTGGAAAATATCCTCCAGATCCAATTTTGTCTCCTAGATTCGTAATCTACATGAATAAAACTATATGATTTCATGCCAAACTCAAAATAATTGGGATCAAAAAAATTTAATATTTTTTATCATGGCTCACTCTTCGCTTTGAGTTCAGGATTTTGCCTATTCTGAGATTTTTCTGTATAGAATCTGTAATTCTGAACCAATCGCTTTGAAATGTGGAGCATTCATAGTATATAGTATGCCTAACCGATCGATGCTATCAGCAATTTTTTCTCTCCATTATTTGTATGAGTTTTTGACTCCCCGCTTCCGGCTCCGCTTCCGGACTGGATTTTTAAATTCTCGATATTTTGGAAAATATCCTCCAGATCCAATTTTGTCTCCTAGATTCGTAATCTACATGAATAAAACTATATGATTTCATGCCAAACTCAAAATAATTGGGATCAAAAAAATTTAATATTTTTTATCATGGCTCACTCTTCGCTTTAAGTTCAGGATTTTGCCTATTCTGAGATTTTTCTCTATAGAATCTGTAATTCTGAACCAATCGCTTTGAAATTTGGAGCATTCATAGTATATAGTATGCCTAACCGATCGATGCTATCAGCAATTTTTTCTCCCCATTATTTGTATGAGTTTTTGACTCCCCGCTTCCGGCTCCGCTTCCGGACTGGATTTTTAAATTCTCGATATTTTGGAAAATATCCTCCAGATCCAATTTTGTCTCCTAGATTCGTAATCTACATGAATGAAACTATATGATTTCATGCCAAACTCAAAATAATTGGGATCAAAAAAATTTAATATTTTTTATCATGGCTCACTCTTCGCTTTGAGTTCAGGATTTTGCCTATTCTGAGATTTTTCTCTATAGAATCTGTAATTCTGAACCAATCGCTTTGAAATTTGGACCATTCATAGTATATAGTATGCCTAACCGATCGATGCTATCAGCAATTTTTTCTCTCAATTATTTGTATGAGTTTTTGACTTTCCGCTTCCGGCTCCGCTTCCGGACTGGATTTTTAAATTCTCGATATTTTGGAAAATATCCTCCAGATCCAATTTTGTCTCCTAGATTCGTAATCTACATGAATAAAACTATATGATTTCATGCCAAACTCAAAATAATTGGGATCAAAAAAATTTAATATTTTTTATCATGGCTCACTCTTCGCTTTGAGTTCAGGATTTTGCCTATTCTGAGATTTTTCTCTATAGAATCTGTAATTCTGAACCAATCGCTTTGAAATTTGAAGCATTCATAGTATATAGTATGCCTAACCGATCGATGCTATCAGCAATTCTTTGTCTTCATTATTTGTATGAGTTTTTGACTCCCCGCTTCCGGCTCCGCTTCCGGACTGGATTTTTAAATTCTCGATATTTTGGAAAATATCCTCCAGATCCAATTTTGTCTCCTAGATTCGTAATCTACATGAAAGAAACTATATGATATCATGCCAAACTCAAAATAATTGGGATCAAAAAAATTTAATATTTTTTATCATGGCTCACTCTTCGCTTTAAGTTCAGGATTTTGCCTATTCTGAGATTTTTCTCTATAGAATCTGTAATTCTGAACCAATCGCTTTGAAATTTGGACCATTCATAGTATATAGTATGCCTAACCGATCGATGCTATCAGCAATTTTTTCTCTCCATTATTTGTATGAGTTTTTGACTCCCCGCTTCCGGCTCCGCTTCCGGACTGGATTTTTAAATTCTCGATATTTTGGAAAATATCCTCCAGATCCAATTTTGTCTCCTAGATTCGTAATCTACATGAAAAAAACTATATGATTTCATGCCAAACTCAAAATAATTGGGATCAAAAAAATTTAATATTTTTTATCATGGCTCACTTTTCGCTTTAAGTTCAGGATTTTGCCTATTCTGAGATTTTTCTCTATAGAATCTGTAATTCTGAACCAATCGCTTTGAAATTTGGAGCATTCATAGTCTATAGTATGCCTAACCGATTGATGCTATCAGCAATTTTTTGTCTCCATTATTTGTATGAGTTTTTGACTCCCCGCTTCCGGATCCGCTTCCGGACTGGATTTTTAAATTCTCGATATTTTGGAAAATATCCTCCAGATCCAATTTTGTCTCCTAGATTCGTAATCTACATGAAAGAAACTATATGATTTCATGCCAAACTCAAAATAATTGGGATCAAAAAAATTTAATATTTTTTATCATGGCTCACTCTTCGCTTTAAGTTCAGGATTTTGCCTATTCTGAGATTTTTCTCTATAGAATCTGTAATTCTGAACCAATCGCTTTGAAATTTGGACCATTCATAGTATATAGTATGCCTAACCGATCGATGCTATCAGCAATTTTTTCTCTCCATTATTTGTATGAGTTTTTGACTCCCCGCTTCCGGCTCCGCTTCCGGACTGGATTTTTAAATTCTCGATATTTTGGAAAATATCCTCCAGATCCAATTTTGTCTCCTAGATTCGTAATCTACATGAATAAAACTATATGATTTCATGCCAAACTCAAAATAATTGGGATCAAAAAAATTTAATATTTTTTATCATGGCTCACTCTTCGCTTTAAGTTCAGGATTTTGCCTATTCTGAGATTTTTCTCTATAGAATCTGTAATTCTGAACCAATCGCTTTGAAATTTGGACCATTCATAGTATATAGTATGCCTAACCGATCGATGCTATCAGCAATTTTTTCTCTCCATTATTTGTATGAGTTTTTGACTCCCCGCTTCCGGCTCCGCTTCCGGACTGGATTTTTAAATTCTCGATATTTTGGAAAATATCCTCCAGATCCAATTTTGTCTCCTAGATTCGTAATCTACATGAATGAAACTATATGATTTCATGCCAAACTCAAAATAATTGGGATCAAAAAAATTTAATATTTTTTATCATGGCTCACTCTTCGCTTTGAGTTTAGGATTTTGCCTATTCTGAGATTTTTCTGTATAGAATCTGTAATTCTGAACAAATCGCTTTGAAATTTGGAGCATTCATAGTATATAGTATGCCTAACCGATCGATGCTATCAGCAATTTTTTCTCTCCATTATTTGTATGAGTTTTTGACTTCCCGCTCCCGGCTCCGCTTCCGGACTGGATTTTTAAATTCTCGATATTTTGGAAAATATCCTCCAGATCCAATTTTGTCTCCTAGTTTCGTAATCTACATGAATAAAACTATATGATTTCTTGCCAAACTCAAAATAATTGGGATCAAAAAAATTTAATATTTTTTATCATGGCTCACTTTTCGCTTTAAGTTCAGGATTTTGCCTATTCTGAGATTTTTCTCTATAGAATCTGTAATTCTGAACCAATCGCTTTGAAATTTGGAGCATTCATAGTATATAGTATGCCTAACCGATCGATGCTATCAGCAATTTTTGCTCTCCATTATTTGTATGAGTTTTTGACTCCCCGCTTCCGGATCCGCTTCCGGACTGGATTTTTAAATTCTCGATATTTTGGAAAATATCCTCCAGATCCAATTTTGTCTCCTAGATTCGTAATCTACATGAATAAAACTATATGATTTCATGCCAAACTCAAAATAATTGGGATCAAAAAAATTTAATATTTTTTATCATGGCTCACTCTTCGCTTTAAGTTCAGGATTTTGCCTATTCTGAGATTTTTCTCTATAGAATCTGTAATTCTGAACCAATCGCTTTGAAATTTGGACCATTCATAGTATATAGTATGCCTAACCGATCGATGCTATCAGCAATTTTTTCTCTCCATTATTTGTATGAGTTTTTGACTCCCCGCTTCCGGCTCCGCTTCCGGACTGGATTTTTAAATTCTCGATATTTTGGAAAATATCCTCCAGATCCAATTTTGTCTCCTAGATTCGTAATCTACATGAATAAAACTATATGATTTCATGCCAAACTCAAAATAATTGGGATCAAAAAAATTTAATATTTTTTATCATGGCTCACTCTTCGCTTTGAGTTCAGGATTTTGCCTATTCTGAGATTTTTCTGTATAGAATCTGTAATTCTGAACCAATCGCTTTGAAATTTGGAGCATTCATAGTATATAGTATGCCTAACCGATCGATGCTATCAGCAATTTTTTCTCTCCATTATTTGTATGAGTTTTTGACTCCCCGCTTCCGGCTCCGCTTCCGGACTGGATTTTTAAATTCTCGATATTTTGGAAAATATCCTCCAGATCCAATTTTGTCTCCTAGATTCGTAATCTACATGAATAAAACTATATGATTTCATGCCAAACTCAAAATAATTGGGATCAAAAAAATTTAATATTTTTTATCATGGCTCACTCTTCGCTTTGAGTTCAGGATTTTGCCTATTCTGAGATTTTTCTGTATAGAATCTGTAATTCTGAACCAATCGCTTTGAAATTTGGAGCATTCATAGTATATAGTATGCCTAACCGATCGATGCTATCAGCAATTTTTTCTCTCCATTATTTGTATGAGTTTTTGACTCCCCGCTTCCGGCTCCGCTTCCGGACTGGATTTTTAAATTCTCGATATTTTGGAAAATATCCTCCAGATCCAATTTTGTCTCCTAGATTCGTAATCTACATGAATAAAACTATATGATTTCATGCCAAACTCAAAATAATTGGGATCAAAAAAATTTAATATTTTTCATCATGGCTCACTCTTCGCTTTGAGTTCAGGATTTTGCCTATTCTGAGATTTTTCTGTATAGAATCTGTAATTCTGAACCAATCGCTTTGAAATTTGGACCATTCATAGTATATAGTATGCCTAACCGATCGATGCTATCAGCAATTTTTTCTCTCCATTATTTGTATGAGTTTTTGACTCCCCGCTTCCGGCTCCGCTTCCGGACTGGATTTTTAAATTCTCGATATTTTGGAAAATTTCCTCCAGATCCAATTTTGTCTCCTAGATTCGTAATCTACATGAATGAAACTATATGATTTCATGCCAAACTCGAAATAATTGGGATCAAAAAAATTTAATATTTTTTATCATGGCTCACTCTTCGCTTTGAGTTCAGGATTTTGCCTATTCTGAGATTTTTCTGTATAGAATCTGTAATTCTGAACCAATCGCTTTGAAATTTGGACCATTCATAGTATATAGTATGCCTAACCGATCGATGCTATCAGCAATTTTTTCTCTCCATTATTTGTATGAGTTTTTGACTCCCCGCTTCCGGCTCCGCTTCCGGACTGGATTTTTAAATTCTCGATATTTTGGAAAATATCCTCCAGATCCAATTTTGTCTCCTAGATTCGTAATCTACATGAAAGAAACTATATGATTTCATGCCAAACTCAAAATAATTGGGATCAAAAAAATTTAATATTTTTTATCATGGCTCACTCTTCGCTTTGAGTTCAGGATTTTGCCTATTCTGAGATTTTTCTGTATAGAATCTGTAATTCTGAACCAATCGCTTTGAAATTTGGACCATTCATAGTATATAGTATGCCTAACCGATCGATGCTATCAGCAATTTTTTCTCTCCATTATTTGTATGAGTTTTTGACTCCCCGCTTCCGGCTCCGCTTCCGGACTGGATTTTTAAATTCTCGATATTTTGGAAAATTTCCTCCAGATCCAATTTTGTCTCCTAGATTCGTAATCTACATGAATGAAACTATATGATTTCATGCCAAACTCGAAATAATTGGGATCAAAAAAATTTAATATTTTTTATCATGGCTCACTCTTCGCTTTGAGTTCAGGATTTTGCCTATTCTGAGATTTTTCTGTATAGAATCTGTAATTCTGAACCAATCGCTTTGAAATTTGGACCATTCATAGTATATAGTATGCCTAACCGATCGATGCTATCAGCAATTTTTTCTCTCCATTATTTGTATGAGTTTTTGACTCCCCGCTTCCGGCTCCGCTTCCGGACTGGATTTTTAAATTCTCGATATTTTGGAAAATTTCCTCCAGATCCAATTTTGTCTCCTAGATTCGTAATCTACATGAATGAAACTATATGATTTCATGCCAAACTCGAAATAATTGGGATCAAAAAAATTTAATATTTTTTATCATGGCTCACTCTTCGCTTTGAGTTCAGGATTTTGCCTATTCTGAGATTTTTCTGTATAGAATCTGTAATTCTGAACCAATCGCTTTGAAATTTGGACCATTCATAGTATATAGTATGCCTAACCGATCGATGCTATCAGCAATTTTTTCTCTCCATTATTTGTATGAGTTTTTGACTCCCCGCTTCCGGCTCCGCTTCCGGACTGGATTTTTAAATTCTCGATATTTTGGAAAATATCCTCCAGATCCAATTTTGTCACCTAGATTCGTAATCTACATGAATGAAACTATATGATTTCATGCCAAACTCAAAATAATTGGGATCAAAAAAATTTAATATTTTTTATCATGGCTCACTCTTCGCTTTAAGTTCAGGATTTTGCCTATTCTGAGATTTTTCTGTATAGAATCTGTAATTCTGAACCAATCGCTTTGAAATTTGGAGCATTCATAGTATATAGTATGCCTAACCGATCGATGCTATCAGCAATTTTTTCTCTCCATTATTTGTATGAGTTTTTGACTCCCCGCTTCCGGCTCCGCTTCCGGACTGGATTTTTAAATTCTCGATATTTTGGAAAATATCCTCCAGATCCAATTTTGTCTCCTAGATTCGTAATCTACATGAATGAAACTATATGATTTCATGCCAAACTCAAAATAATTGGGATCAAAAAAATTTAATATTTTTTATCATGGCTCACTCTTCGCTTTGAGTTCAGGATTTTGCCTATTCTGAGATTTTTCTCTATAGAATCTGTAATTCTGAACCAATCGCTTTGAAATTTGGACCATTCATAGTTTATAGTATGCCTAACCGATCGATGCTATCAGCAAGTTTTTCTCTCCATTATTTGTATGAGTTTTTGACTCCCTGCTTCCGGCTCCGCTTCCGGACTGGATTTTTAAATTCTCGATATTTTGGAAAATATCCTCCAGATCCAATTTTGTCTCCTAGATTCGTAATCTACATGAATGAAACTATATGATTTCATGCCAAACTCAAAATAATTGGGATCAAAAAAATTTAATATTTTTTATCATGGCTCACTCTTCGCTTTGAGTTCAGGATTTTGCCTATTCTGAGATTTTTCTCTATAGAATCTGTAATTCTGAACCAATCGCTTTGAAATTTGGACCATTCATAGTATATAGTATGCCTAACCGATCGATGCTATCAGCAATTTTTTCTCTCCATTATTTGTATGAGTTTTTGACTCCCCGCTTCCGGCTCCGCTTCCGGACTGGATTTTTAAATTCTCGATATTTTGGAAAATATCCTCCAGATCCAATTTTGTCTCCTAGATTCGTAATCTACATGAATGAAACTATATGATTTCATGCCAAACTCGAAATAATTGGGATCAAAAAAATTTAATATTTTTTATCATGGCTCACTCTTCGCTTTGAGTTCAGGATTTTGCCTATTCTGAGATTTTTCTCTATAGAATCTGTAATTCTGAACCAATCGCTTTGAAATTTGGACCATTCATAGTATATAGTATGCCTAACCGATCGATGCTATCAGCAATTTTTTCTCTCCATTATTTGTATGAGTTTTTGACTCCCCGCTTCCGGCTCCGCTTCCGGACTGGATTTTTAAATTCTCGATATTTTGGAAAATATCCTCCAGATCCAATTTTGTCTCCTAGATTTGTAATCTACATGAATGAAACTATATGATTTCATGCCAAACTCAAAATAATTGGGATCAAAAAAAATTTAATATTTTTTATCATGGCTCACTCTTCGCTTTGAGTTCAGGATTTTGCCTATTCTGAGATTTTTCTCTATAGAATCTGTAATTCTGAACCAATCGCTTCGAAATTTGGACCATTCATAGTATATAGTATGCCTAACCGATCGATGCTATCAGCAATTTTTTCTCTCCATTATTTGTATGAGTTTTTGACTCCCCGCTTCCGGCTCCGCTTCCGGACTGGATTTTTAAATTCTCGATATTTTGGAAAATATCCTCCAGATCCAATTTTGTCTCCTAGATTCGTAATCTACATGAATGAAACTATATGATTTCATGCCAAACTCAAAATAATTGGGATCAAAAAAATTTAATATTTTTTATCATGGCTCACTCTTCGCTTCGAGTTTAGGATTTTGCCTATTCTGAGATTTTTCTGTATAGAATCTGTAATTCTGAACAAATCGCTTTGAAATTTGGAGCATTCATAGTATATAGTATGCCTAACCGATTGATGCTATCAGCAATTTTTTCTCTCCATTATTTGTATGAGTTTTTGACTCCCCGCTCCCGGCTCCGCTTCCGGACTGGATTTTTAAATTCTCGATATTTTGGAAAATATCCTCCAGATCCAATTTTGTCTCCTAGTTTCGTAATCTACATGAATAAAACTATATGATTTCTTGCCAAACTCAAAATAATTGGGATCAAAAAAATTTAATATTTTTTATCATGGCTCACTTTTCGCTTTAAGTTCAGGATTTTGCCTATTCTGAGATTTTTCTCTATAGAATCTGTAATTCTGAACCAATCGCTTTGAAATTTGGAGCATTCATAGTATATAGTATGCCTAACCGATCGATGCTATCAGCAATTTTTTCTCTCCATTATTTGTATGAGTTTTTGACTCCCCGCTTCCGGATCCGCTTCCGGACTGGATTTTTAAATTCTCGATATTTTGGAAAATATCCTCCAGATCCAATTTTGTCTCCTAGATTCGTAATCTACATGAATAAAACTATATGATTTCATGCCAAACTCAAAATAATTGGGATCAAAAAAATTTAATATTTTTTATCATGGCTCACTCTTCGCTTTAAGTTCAGGATTTTGCCTATTCTGAGATTTTTCTCTATAGAATCTGTAATTCTGAACCAATCGCTTTGAAATTTGGACCATTCATAGTATATAGTATGCCTAACCGATCGATGCTATCAGCAATTTTTTCTCTCCATTATTTGTATGAGTTTTTGACTCCCCGCTTCCGGCTCCGCTTCCGGACTGGATTTTTAAATTCTCGATATTTTGGAAAATATCCTCCAGATCCAATTTTGTCTCCTAGATTCGTAATCTACATGAATAAAACTATATGATTTCATGCCAAACTCAAAATAATTGGGATCAAAAAAATTTAATATTTTTTATCATGGCTCACTCTTCGCTTTGAGTTCAGGATTTTGCCTATTCTGAGATTTTTCTGTATAGAATCTGTAATTCTGAACCAATCGCTTTGAAATTTGGAGCATTCATAGTATATAGTATGCCTAACCGATCGATGCTATCAGCAATTTTTTCTCTCCATTATTTGTATGAGTTTTTGACTCCCCGCTTCCGGCTCCGCTTCCGGACTGGATTTTTAAATTCTCGATATTTTGGAAAATATCCTCCAGATCCAATTTTGTCTCCTAGATTCGTAATCTACATGAATAAAACTATATGATTTCATGCCAAACTCAAAATAATTGGGATCAAAAAAATTTAATATTTTTTATCATGGCTCACTCTTCGCTTTGAGTTCAGGATTTTGCCTATTCTGAGATTTTTCTGTATAGAATCTGTAATTCTGAACCAATCGCTTTGAAATTTGGACCATTCATAGTATATAGTATGCCTAACCGATCGATGCTATCAGCAATTTTTTCTCTCCATTATTTGTATGAGTTTTTGACTCCCCGCTTCCGGCTCCGCTTCCGGACTGGATTTTTAAATTCTCGATATTTTGGAAAATTTCCTCCAGATCCAATTTTGTCTCCTAGATTCGTAATCTACATGAATGAAACTATATGATTTCATGCCAAACTCGAAATAATTGGGATCAAAAAAATTTAATATTTTTTATCATGGCTCACTCTTCGCTTTGAGTTCAGGATTTTGCCTATTCTGAGATTTTTCTGTATAGAATCTGTAATTCTGAACCAATCGCTTTGAAATTTGGACCATTCATAGTATATAGTATGCCTAACCGATCGATGCTATCAGCAATTTTTTCTCTCCATTATTTGTATGAGTTTTTGACTCCCCGCTTCCGGCTCCGCTTCCGGACTGGATTTTTAAATTCTCGATATTTTGGAAAATATCCTCCAGATCCAATTTTGTCTCCTAGATTCGTAATCTACATGAATAAAACTATATGATTTCATGCCAAACTCAAAATAATTGGGATCAAAAAAATTTAATATTTTTTATCATGGCTCACTCTTCGCTTTGAGATCAGGATTTTGCCTATTCTGAGATTTTTCTGTATAGAATCTGTAATTCTGAACCAATCGCTTTGAAATTTGGACCATTCATAGTATATAGTATGCCTAACCGATCGATGCTATCAGCAATTTTTTCTCTCCATTATTTGTATGAGTTTTTGACTCCCCGCTTCCGGCTCCGCTTCCGGACTGGATTTTTAAATTCTCGATATTTTGGAAAATATCCTCCAGATCCAATTTTGTCACCTAGATTCGTAATCTACATGAATGAAACTATATGATTTCATGCCAAACTCAAAATAATTGGGATCAAAAAAATTTAATATTTTTTATCATGGCTCACTCTTCGCTTTAAGTTCAGGATTTTGCCTATTCTGAGATTTTTCTGTATAGAATCTGTTATTCTGAACCAATCGCTTTGAAATTTGGAGCATTCATAGTATATAGTATGCCTAACCGATCGATGCTATCAGCAATTTTTTCTCTCCATTATTTGTATGAGTTTTTGACTCCCCGCTTCCGGCTCCGCTTCCGGACTGGATTTTTAAATTCTCGATATTTTGGAAAATATCCTCCAGATCCAATTTTGTCTCCTAGATTCGTAATCTACATGAATGAAACTATATGATTTCATGCCAAACTCAAAATAATTGGGATCAAAAAAATTTAATATTTTTTATCATGGCTCACTCTTCGCTTTGAGTTCAGGATTTTGCCTATTCTGAGATTTTTCTCTATAGAATCTGTAATTCTGAACCAATCGCTTTGAAATTTGGACCATTCATAGTTTATAGTATGCCTAACCGATCGATGCTATCAGCAATTTTTTCTCTCCATTATTTGTATGAGTTTTTGACTCCCTGCTTCCGGCTCCGCTTCCGGACTGGATTTTTAAATTCTCGATATTTTGGAAAATATCCTCCAGATCCAATTTTGTCTCCTAGATTCGTAATCTACATGAATGAAACTATATGATTTCATGCCAAACTCAAAATAATTGGGATCAAAAAAATTTAATATTTTTTATCATGGCTCACTCTTCGCTTTGAGTTCAGGATTTTGCCTATTCTGAGATTTTTCTGTATAGAATCTGTAATTCTGAACCAATCGCTTTGAAATTTGGACCATTCATAGTATATAGTATGCCTAACCGATCGATGCTATCAGCAATTTTTTCTCTCCATTATTTGTATGAGTTTTTGACTCCCCGCTTCCGGCTCCGCTTCCGGACTGGATTTTTAAATTCTCGATATTTTGGAAAATATCCTCCAGATCCAATTTTGTCTCCTAGATTCGTATCCTACATGAATAAAACTATATGATTTCATGCCAAACTCAAAATAATTGGGATCAAAAAAATTTAATATTTTTTATCATGGCTCACTCTTCGCTTTGAGTTCAGGATTTTGCCTATTCTGAGATTTTTCTCTATAGAATCTGTAATTCTGAACCAATCGCTTTGAAATTTGGACCATTCATAGTTTATAGTATGCCTAACCGATCGATGCTATCAGCAATTTTTTCTCTCCATTATTTGTATGAGTTTTTGACTCCCTGCTTCCGGCTCCGCTTCCGGACTGGATTTTTAAATTCTCGATATTTTGGAAAATATCCTCCAGATCCAATTTTGTCTCCTAGATTCGTAATCTACATGAATGAAACTATATGATTTCATGCCAAACTCAAAATAATTGGGATCAAAAAAATTTAATATTTTTTATCATGGCTCACTCTTCGCTTTGAGTTCAGGATTTTGCCTATTCTGAGATTTTTCTGTATAGAATCTGTAATTCTGAACCAATCGCTTTGAAATTTGGACCATTCATAGTATATAGTATGCCTAACCGATCGATGCTATCAGCAATTTTTTCTCTCCATTATTTGTATGAGTTTTTGACTCCCCGCTTCCGGCTCCGCTTCCGGACTGGATTTTTAAATTCTCGATATTTTGGAAAATATCCTCCAGATCCAATTTTGTCTCCTAGATTCGTAATCTACATGAATGAAACTATATGATTTCATGCCAAACTCAAAATAATTGGGATCAAAAAAATTTAATATTTTTTATCATGGCTCACTCTTCGCTTTAAGTTCAGGATTTTGCCTATTCTGAGATTTTTCTGTATAGAATCTGTAATTCTGAACCAATCGCTTTGAAATTTGGAGCATTCATAGTATATAGTATGCCTAACCGATCGATGCTATCAGCAATTTTTTCTCTCCATTATTTGTATGAGTTTTTGACTCCCCGCTTCCGGCTCCGCTTCCGGACTGGATTTTTAAATTCTCGATATTTTGGAAAATATCCTCCAGATCCAATTTTGTCTCCTAGATTCGTAATCTACATGAATGAAACTATATGATTTCATGCCAAACTCAAAATAATTGGGATCAAAAAAATTTAATATTTTTTATCATGGCTCACTCTTCGCTTTGAGTTCAGGATTTTGCCTATTCTGAGATTTTTCTCTATAGAATCTGTAATTCTGAACCAATCGCTTTGAAATTTGGACCATTCATAGTTTATAGTATGCCTAACCGATCGATGCTATCAGCAATTTTTTCTCTCCATTATTTGTATGAGTTTTTGACTCCCTGCTTCCGGCTCCGCTTCCGGACTGGATTTTTAAATTCTCGATATTTTGGAAAATATCCTCCAGATCCAATTTTGTCTCCTAGATTCGTAATCTACATGAATGAAACTATATGATTTCATGCCAAACTCAAAATAATTGGGATCAAAAAAATTTAATATTTTTTATCATGGCTCACTCTTCGCTTTGAGTTCAGGATTTTGCCTATTCTGAGATTTTTCTCTATAGAATCTGTAATTCTGAACCAATCGCTTTGAAATTTGGACCATTCATAGTATATAGTATGCCTAACCGATCGATGCTATCAGCAATTTTTTCTCTCCATTATTTGTATGAGTTTTTGACTCCCCGCTTCCGGCTCCGCTTCCAGACTGGATTTTTAAATTCTCGATATTTTGGAAAATATCCTCCAGATCCAATTTTGTCTCCTAGATTCGTAATCTACATGAATGAAACTATATGATTTCATGCAAACTCAAAATAATTGGGATCAAAAAAATTTAATATTTTTTATCATGGCTCACTCTTCGCTTTGAGTTCAGGATTTTGCCTATTCTGAGATTTTTCTCTATAGAATCTGTAATTCTGAACCAATCGCTTTGAAATTTGGACCATTCATAGTATATAGTATGCCTAACCGATCGATGCTATCAGCAATTTTTTCTCTCCATTATTTGTATGAGTTTTTGACTCCCCGCTTCCGGCTCCGCTTCCGGACTGGATTTTTAAATTCTCGATATTTTGGAAAATATCCTCCAGATCCAATTTTGTCTCCTAGATTTGTAATCTACATGAATGAAACTATATGATTTCATGCCAAACTCAAAATAATTGGGATCAAAAAAATTTAATATTTTTTATCATGGCTCACTCTTCGCTTTGAGTTCAGGATTTTGCCTATTCTGAGATTTTTCTCTATAGAATCTGTAATTCTGAACCAATCGCTTTGAAATTTGGACCATTCATAGTTTATAGTATGCCTAACCGATCGATGCTATCAGCAATTTTTTCTCTCCATTATTTGTATGAGTTTTTGACTCCCCGCTTCCGGCTCCGCTTCCGGACTGGATTTTTAAATTCTCGATATTTTGGAAAATATCCTCCAGATCCAATTTTGTCTCCTAGATTTGTAATCTACATGAATGAAACTATATGATTTCATGCCAAACTCAAAATAATTGGGATCAAAAAAATTTAATATTTTTTATCATGGCTCACTCTTCGCTTTGAGTTCAGGATTTTGCCTATTCTGAGATTTTTCTCTATAGAATCTGTAATTCTGAACCAATCGCTTTGAAATTTGGACCATTCATAGTATATAGTATGTCTAACCGATCGATGCTATCAGCAATTTTTTCTCTCCATTATTTGTATGAGTTTCTGACTCCCCGCTTCCGGCTCCGCTTCCGGACTGGATTTTTAAATTCTCGATATTTTGGAAAATATCCTCCAGAGCCAATTTTGTCTCCTAGATTCGTAATCTACATGAATGAAACTATATGATTTCATGCCAAACTCAAAATAATTGGGATCAAAAAAATTTAATATTTTTTATCATGGCTCACTCTTCGCTTTGAGTTCAGGATTTTGCCTATTCTGAGATTTTTCTCTATAGAATCTGTAATTCTGAACCAATCGCTTTGAAATTTGGACCATTCATAGTTTATAGTATGCCTAACCGATCGATGCTATCAGCAATTTTTTCTCTCCATTATTTGTATGAGTTTTCGACTCCCTGCTTCCGGCTCCGCTTCCGGACTGGATTTTTAAATTCTCGATATTTTGGAAAATATCCTCCAGATCCAATTTTGTCTCCTAGATTCGTAATCTACATGAATGAAACTATATGATTTCATGCCAAACTCAAAATAATTGGGATCAAAAAAATTTAATATTTTTTATCATGGCTCACTCTTCGCTTTGAGTTCAGGATTTTGCCTATTCTGAGATTTTTCTCTATAGAATCTGTAATTCTGAACCAATCGCTTTGAAATTTGGACCATTCATAGTTTATAGTATGCCTAACCGATCGATGCTATCAGCAATTTTTTCTCTCCATTATTTGTATGAGTTTTTGACTCCCTGCTTCCGGCTCCGCTTCCGGACTGGATTTTTAAATTCTCGATATTTTGGAAAATATCCTCCAGATCCAATTTTGTCTCCTAGATTCGTAATCTACATGAATGAAACTATATGATTTCATGCCAAACTCGAAATAATTGGGATCAAAAAAATTTAATTTTTTTTATCATGGCTCACTCTTCGCTTTGAGTTCAGGATTTTGCCTATTCTGAGATTTTTCTCTATAGAATCTGTAATTCTGAACCAATCGCTTTGAAATTTGGACCATTCATAGTATACAGTATGTCTAACCGATCGATGCTATCAGCAATTTTTTCTCTCCATTATTTGTATGAGTTTTTGACTCCCCGCTTCCGGCTCCGCTTCCGGACTGGATTTTTAAATCCTCGATATTTTGGAAAATATCCTCCAGATCCAATTTTGTCTCCTAGATTCGTAATCTACATGAATGAAACTATATGATTTCATGCCAAACTCAAAATAATTGGGATCAAAAAAATTTAATATTTTTTATCATGGCTCACTCTTCGCTTTGAGTTCAGGATTTTGCCTATTCTGAGATTTTTCTCTATAGAATCTGTAATTCTGAACCAATCGCTTCGAAATTTGAACCATTCATAGTATATAGTATGCCTAACCGATCGATGCTATCAGCAATTCTTTCTCTCCATTATTTGTATAAGTTTTTGACTCCCTGCTTCCGGCTCCGCTTCCGGACTGGATTTTTAAATTCTCGATATTTTGGAAAATATCCTCCAGATCCAATTTTGTCTCCTAGATTCGTAATCTACATGAATGAAACTATATGATTTCATGCCAAACTCAAAATAATTGGGATCAAAAAAATTTAATATTTTTTATCATGGCTCACTCTTCGCTTTGAGTTCAGGATTTTGCCTATTCTGAGATTTTTCTCTATAGAATCTGTAATTCTGAACCAATCGCTTTGAAATTTGGACCATTCATAGTTTATAGTATGCCTAACCGATCGATGCTATCAGCAATTTTTTCTCTCCATTATTTGTATGAGTTTTTGACTCCCTGCTTCCGGCTCCGCTTCCGGACTGGATTTTTAAATTCTCGATATTTTGGAAAATATCCTCCAGATCCAATTTTGTCTCCTAGATTCGTAATCTACATGAATGAAACTATATGATTTCATGCCAAACTCAAAATAATTGGGATCAAAAAAATTTAATATTTTTTATCATGGCTCACTCTTCGCTTTGAGTTCAGGATTTTGCCTATTCTGAGATTTTTCTCTATAGAATCTGTAATTCTGAACCAATCGCTTCGAAATTTGAACCATTCATAGTATATAGTATGCCTAACCGATCGATGCTATCAGCAATTTTTTCTCTCCATTATTTGTATGAGTTTTTGACTCCCTGCTTCCGGCTCCGCTTCCGGACTGGATTTTTAAATTCTCGATATTTTGGAAAATATCCTCCAGATCCAATTTTGTCTTCTAGATTCGTAATCTACATGAATGAAACTATATGATTTCATGCCAAACTCAAAATAATTGGGATCAAAAAAATTTATTATTTTTTATCATGGCTCACTCTTCGCTTTGAGTTCAGGATTTTGCCTATTCTGAGATTTTTCTCTATAGAATCTGTAATTCTGAACCAATCGCTTCGAAATTTGAACCATTCATAGTATATAGTATGCCTAACCGATCGATGCTATCAGCAATTTTTTCTCTCCATTATTTGTATGAGTTTTTGACTCCCTGCTTCCGGCTCCGCTTCCGGACTGGATTTTTAAATTCTCGATATTTTGGAAAATATCCTCCAGATCCAATTTTGTCTCCTAGATTCGTAATCTACATGAATGAAACTATATGATTTCATGCCAAACTCAAAATAATTGGGATCAAAAAAATTTAATATTTTTTATCATGGCTCACTCTTCGCTTTGAGTTCAGGATTTTGCCTATTCTGAGATTTTTCTCTATAGAATCTGTAATTCTGAACCAATCGCTTTGAAATTTGGACCATTCATAGTTTATAGTATGCCTAACCGATCGATGCTATCAGCAATTTTTTCTCTCCATTATTTGTATGAGTTTTTGACTCCCTGCTTCCGGCTCCGCTTCCGGACTGGATTTTTAAATTCTCGATATTTTGGAAAATATCCTCCAGATCCAATTTTGTCTCCTAGATTCGTAATCTACATGAATGAAACTATATGATTTCATGCCAAACTCAAAATAATTGGGATCAAAAAAATTTAATATTTTTTATCATGGCTCACTCTTCGCTTTGAGTTCAGGATTTTGCCTATTCTGAGATTTTTCTCTATAGAATCTGTAATTCTGAACCAATCGCTTCGAAATTTGAACCATTCATAGTATATAGTATGCCTAACCGATCGATGCTATCAGCAATTTTTTCTCTCAATTATTTGTATGAGTTTTTGACTCCCTGCTTCCGGCTCCGCTTCCGGACTGGATTTTTAAATTCTCGATATTTTGGAAAATATCCTCCAGATCCAATTTTGTCTCCTAGATTCGTAATCTACATGAATGAAACTATATGATTTCATGCCAAACTCAAAATAATTGGGATCAAAAAAATTTAATATTTTTTATCATGGCTCACTCTTCGCTTTGAGTTCAGGATTTTGCCTATTCTGAGATTTTTCTCTATAGAATCTGTAATTCTGAACCAATCGCTTCGAAATTTGAACCATTCATAGTATATAGTATGCCTAACCGATCGATGCTATCAGCAATTTTTTCTCTCCATTATTTGTATGAGTTTTTGACTCCCTGCTTCCGGCTCCGCTTCCGGACTGGATTTTTAAATTCTCGATATTTTGGAAAATATCCTCCAGATCCAATTTTGTCTCCTAGATTCGTAATCTACATGAATGAAACTATATGATTTCATGCCAAACTCAAAATAATTGGGATCAAAAAAATTTAATATTTTTTATCATGGCTCACTCTTCGCTTTGAGTTCAGGATTTTGCCTATTCTGAGATTTTTCCCTATAGAATCTGTAATTCTGAACCAATCGCTTTGAAATTTGGACCATTCATAGTTTATAGTATGCCTAACCGATCGATGCTATCAGCAATTTTTTCTCTCCATTATTTGTATGAGTTTTTGACTCCCTGCTTCCGGCTCCGCTTCCGGACTGGATTTTTAAATTCTCGATATTTTGGAAAATATCCTCCAGATCCAATTTTGTCTCCTAGATTCGTAATCTACATGAATGAAACTATATGATTTCATGCCAAACTCAAAATAATTGGGATCAAAAAAATTTAATATTTTTTATCATGGCTCACTCTTCGCTTTGAGTTCAGGATTTTGCCTATTCTGAGATTTTTCTCTATAGAATCTGTAATTCTGAACCAATCGCTTTGAAATTTGGACCATTCATAGTTTATAGTATGCCTAACCGATCGATGCTATCAGCAATTTTTTCTCTCCATTATTTGTATGAGTTTTTGACTCCCTGCTTCCGGCTCCGCTTCCGGACTGGATTTTTAAATTCTCGATATTTTGGAAAATATCCTCCAGATCCAATTTTGTCTCCTAGATTCGTAATCTACATGAATGAAACTATATGATTTCATGCCAAACTCAAAATAATTGGGATCAAAAAAATTTAATATTTTTTATCATGGCTCACTCTTCGCTTTGAGTTCAGGATTTTGCCTATTCTGAGATTTTTCTCTATAGAATCTGTAATTCTGAACCAATCGCTTTGAAATTTGGACCATTCATAGTTTATAGTATGCCTAACCGATCGATGCTATCAGCAATTTTTTCTCTCCATTATTTGTATGAGTTTTTGACTCCCTGCTCCCGGCTCCGCTTCGGGACTGGATTTTTAAATTCTCGATATTTTGGAAAATATCCTCCAGATCCAATTTTGTCTCCTAGATTCGTAATCTACATGAATGAAACTATATGATTTCATGCCAAACTCAAAATAATTGGGATCAAAAAAATTTAATATTTTTTATCATGGCTCACTCTTCGCTTTGAGTTCAGGATTCTGCCTATTCTGAGATTTTTCTCTATAGAATCTGTAATTCTGAACCAATCGCTTTGAAATTTGGACCATTCATAGTTTATAGTATGCCTAACCGATCGATGCTATCAGCAATTTTTTCTCTCCATTATTTGTATGAGTTTTTGACTCCCTGCTTCCTGCTCCGCTTCCGGACTGGATTTTTAAATTCTCGATATTTTGGAAAATATCCTCCAGATCCAATTTTGTCTCCTAGATTCGTAATCTACATGAATGAAACTATATGATTTCATGCCAAACTCAAAATAATTGGGATCAAAAAAATTTAATATTTTTTATCATGGCTCACTCTTCGCTTTGAGTTCAGGATTTTGCCTATTCTGAGATTTTTCTCTATAGAATCTGTAATTCTGAACCAATCGCTTTGAAATTTGGACCATTCATAGTTTATAGTATGCCTAACCGATCGATGCTATCAGCAATTTTTTCTCTCCATTATTTGTATGAGTTTTTGACTCCCTGCTTCCGGCTCCGCTTCCGGACTGGATTTTTAAATTCTCGATATTTTGGAAAATATCCTCCAGATCCAATTTTGTCTCCTAGATTCGTAATCTACATGAATGAAACTATATGATTTCATGCCAAACTCAAAATAATTGGGATCAAAAAAATTTAATATTTTTTATCATGGCTCACTCTTCGCTTTGAGTTCAGGATTTTGCCTATTCTGAGATTTTTCTCTATAGAATCTGTAATTCTGAACCAATCGCTTTGAAATTTGGACCATTCATAGTTTATAGTATGCCTAACCGATCGATGCTATCAGCAATTTTTTCTCTCCATTATTTGTATGAGTTTTTGACTCCCTGCTCCCGGCTCCGCTTCGAGACTGGATTTTTAAATTCTCGATATTTTGGAAAATATCCTCCAGATCCAATTTTGTCTCCTAGATTCGTAATCTACATGAATGAAACTATATGATTTCATGCCAAACTCAAAATAATTGGGATCAAAAAAATTTAATATTTTTTATCATGGCTCACTCTTCGCTTTGAGTTCAGGATTCTGCCTATTCTGAGATTTTTCTCTATAGAATCTGTAATTCTGAACCAATCGCTTTGAAATTTGGACCATTCATAGTTTATAGTATGCCTAACCGATCGATGCTATCAGCAATTTTTTCTCTCCATTATTTGTATGAGTTTTTGACTCCCTGCTTCCTGCTCCGCTTCCGGACTGGATTTTTAAATTCTCGATATTTTGGAAAATATCCTCCAGATCCAATTTTGTCTCCTAGATTCGTAATCTACATGAATGAAACTATATGATTTCATGCCAAACTCAAAATAATTGGGATCAAAAAAATTTAATATTTTTTATCATGGCTCACTCTTCGCTTTGAGTTCAGGATTTTGCCTATTCTGAGATTTTTCTCTATAGAATCTGTAATTCTGAACCAATCGCTTCGAAATTTGAACCATTCATAGTATATAGTATGTCTAACCGATCGATGCTATCAGCAATTTTTTCTCTCCATTATTTGTATGAGTTTTTGACTCCCCGCTTCCGGCTCCGCTTCCGGACTGGATTTTTAAATTCTCGATATTTTGGAAAATATCCTCCAGATCCAATTTTGTCTCCTAGATTCGTAATCTACATGAATGAAACTATATGATTTCATGCCAAACTCAAAATAATTGGGATCAAAAAAATTTAATATTTTTTATCATGGCTCACTCTTCGCTTTGAGTTCAGGATTTTGCCTATTCTGAGATTTTTCTCTATAGAATCTGTAATTCTGAACCAATCGCTTCGAAATTTGGACCATTCATAGTATATAGTATGTCTAACCGATCGATGCTATCAGCAATTTTTTCTCTCCATTATTTGTATGAGTTTTTGACTCCCTGCTTCCTGCTCCGCTTCCGGACTGGATTTTTAAATTCTCGATATTTTGGAAAATATCCTCCAGATCCAATTTTGTCTCCTAGATTCGTAATCTACATGAATGAAACTATATGATTTCATGCCAAACTCAAAATAATTGGGATCAAAAAAATTTAATATTTTTTATCATGGCTCACTCTTCGCTTTGAGTTCAGGATTTTGCCTATTCTGAGATTTTTCTCTATAGAATCTGTAATTCTGAACCAATCGCTTCGAAATTTGGACCATTCATAGTATATAGTATGTCTAACCGATCGATGCTATCAGCAATTTTTTCTCTCCATTATTTGTATGAGTTTTTGACTCCCTGCTTCCTGCTCCGCTTCCGGACTGGATTTTTAAATTCTCGATATTTTGGAAAATATCCTCCAGATCCAATTTTGTCTCCTAGATTCGTAATCTACATGAATGAAACTATATGATTTCATGCCAAACTCAAAATAATTGGGATCAAAAAAATTTAATATTTTTTATCATGGCTCACTCTTCGCTTTGAGTTCAGGATTTTGCCTATTCTGAGATTTTTCTCTATAGAATCTGTAATTCTGAACCAATCGCTTTGAAATTTGAACCATTCATAGTATATAGTATGTCTAACCGATCGATGCTATCAGCAATTTTTTCTCTCCATTATTTGTATGAGTTTTTGACTCCCCGCTTCCGGCTCCGCTTCCGGACTGGATTTTTAAATTCTCGATATTTTGGAAAATATCCTCCAGATCCAATTTTGTCTCCTAGATTCGTAATCTACATGAATGAAACTATATGATTTCATGCCAAACTCAAAATAATTGGGATCAAAAAAATTTAATATTTTTTATCATGGCTCACTCTTCGCTTTGAGTTCAGGATTTTGCCTATTCTGAGATTTTTCTCTATAGAATCTGTAATTCTGAACCAATCGCTTCGAAATTTGAACCATTCATAGTATATAGTATGTCTAACCGATCGATGCTATCAGCAATTTTTTCTCTCCATTATTTGTATGAGTTTTTGACTCCCCGCTTCCGGCTCCGCTTCCGGACTGGATTTTTAAATTTTCGATATCTTGGAGAATATCCTCCAGATCCAATTTTGTCTCCTAGATTCGTAATCTACATGAATGAAACTATATGATTTCATGCCAAACTCAAAATAATTAAGATCAAAAAAATTTAATATTTTTTATCATGGCTCACTCTTCGCTTTGAGTTCACGATTTTGCCTATTCTGAGATTTTTCTCTATAGAATCTGTAATTCTGAACCAATCGCTCTGAAATTTGGAACATTCATAGTATATAGTATGCCTAACCGATCGATGCTATCAGCAATATTTTCTCTCCATTATTTGTATGAGTTTTTGACTCCCCGCTTCCGGCTCCGCTTCCGGACTGGATTTTTAAATTTTCGATATCTTGGAGAATATCCTCCAGATCCAATTTTGTCTCCTAGATTCGTAATCTACATGAATGAAACTATATGATTTCATGCCAAACTCAAAATAATTGGGATCAAAAAAATTTAATATTTTTTATCATGGCTCACTCTTCGCTTTGAGTTCAGGATTTTGCCTATTCTGAGATTTTTCTCTATAGAATCTGTAATTCTGAACCAATCGCTTCGAAATTTGAACCATTCATAGTATATAGTATGTCTAACCGATCGATGCTATCAGCAATTTTTTCTCTCCATTATTTGTATGAGTTTTTGACTCCCCGCTTCCGGCTCCGCTTCCGGACTGGATTTTTAAATTCTCGATATTTTGGAAAATATCTTCCAGATCCAATTTTGTCTCCTAGATTCGTAATCTACATGAATGAAACTATATGATTTCATGCCAAACTCAAAATAATTGGGATCAAAAAAATTTAATATTTTTTATCATGGCTCACTCTTCGCTTTGAGTTCAGGATTTTGCCTATTCTGAGATTTTTCTCTATAGAATCTGTAATTCTGAACCAATCGCTTCGAAATTTGGACCATTCATAGTATATAGTATGTCTAACCGATCGATGCTATCAGCAATTTTTTCTCTCCATTATTTGTATGAGTTTTTGACTCCCTGCTTCCTGCTCCGCTTCCGGACTGGATTTTTAAATTCTCGATATTTTGGAAAATATCCTCCAGATCCAATTTTGTCTCCTAGATTCGTAATCTACATGAATGAAACTATATGATTTCATGCCAAACTCAAAATAATTGGGATCAAAAAAATTTAATATTTTTTATCATGGCTCACTCTTCGCTTTGAGTTCAGGATTTTGCCTATTCTGAGATTTTTCTCTATAGAATCTGTAATTCTGAACCAATCGCTTTGAAATTTGGACCATTAATAGTATATAGTATGTCTAACCGATCGATGCTATCAGCAATTTTTTCTCTCCATTATTTGTATGAGTTTTTGACTCCCCGCTTCCGGCTCCGCTTCCGGACTGGATTTTTAAATTCTCGATATTTTGGAAAATATCCTCCAGATCCAATTTTGTCTCCTAGATTCGTAATCTACATGAATGAAACTATATGATTTCATGCCAAACTCAAAATAATTGGGATCAAAAAAATTTAATATTTTTTATCATGGCTCACTCTTCGCTTTGAGTTCAGGATTTTGCCTATTCTGAGATTTTTCTCTATAGAATCTGTAATTCTGAACCAATCGCTTCGAAATTTGAACCATTCATAGTATATAGTATGTCTAACCGATCGATGCTATCAGCAATTTTTTCTCTCCATTATTTGTATGAGTTTTTGACTCCCCGCTTCCGGCTCCGCTTCCGGACTGGATTTTTAAATTCTCGATATTTTGGAAAATATCCTCCAGATCCAATTTTGTCTCCTAGATTCGTAATCTACATGAATGAAACTATATGATTTCATGCCAAACTCAAAATAATTGGGATCAAAAAAATTTAATATTTTTTATCATGGCTCACTCTTCGCTTTGAGTTCAGGATTTTGCCTATTCTGAGATTTTTCTCTATAGAATCTGTAATTCTGAACCAATCGCTTCGAAATTTGGACCATTCATAGTATATAGTATGTCTAACCGATCGATGCTATCAGCAATTTTTTCTCTCCATTATTTGTATGAGTTTTTGACTCCCTGCTTCCTGCTCCGCTTCCGGACTGGATTTTTAAATTCTCGATATTTTGGAAAATATCCTCCAGATCCAATTTTGTCTCCTAGATTCGTAATCTACATGAATGAAACTATATGATTTCATGCCAAACTCAAAATAATTGGGATCAAAAAAATTTAATATTTTTTATCATGGCTCACTCTTCGCTTTGAGTTCAGGATTTTGCCTATTCTGAGATTTTTCTCTATAGAATCTGTAATTCTGAACCAATCGCTTTGAAATTTGGACCATTCATAGTATATAGTATGTCTAACCGATCGATGCTATCAGCAATTTTTTCTCTCCATTATTTGTATGAGTTTTTGACTCCCCGCTTCCGGCTCCGCTTCCGGACTGGATTTTTAAATTCTCGATATTTTGGAAAATATCCTCCAGATCCAATTTTGTCTCCTAGATTCGTAATCTACATGAATGAAACTATATGATTTCATGCCAAACTCAAAATAATTGGGATCAAAAAAATTTAATATTTTTTATCATGGCTCACTCTTCGCTTTGAGTTCAGGATTTTGCCTATTCTGAGATTTTTCTCTATAGAATCTGTAATTCTGAACCAATCGCTTCGAAATTTGAACCATTCATAGTATATAGTATGTCTAACCGATCGATGCTATCAGCAATTTTTTCTCTCCATTATTTGTATGAGTTTTTGACTCCCCGCTTCCGGCTCCGCTTCCGGACTGGATTTTTAAATTCTCGATATTTTGGAAAATATCCTCCAGATCCAATTTTGTCTCCTAGATTCGTAATCTACATGAATGAAACTATATGATTTCATGCCAAACTCAAAATAATTGGGATCAAAAAAATTTAATATTTTTTATCATGGCTCACTCTTCGCTTTGAGTTCAGGATTTTGCCTATTCTGAGATTTTTCTCTATAGAATCTGTAATTCTGAACCAATCGCTTCGAAATTTGAACCATTCATAGTATATAGTATGTCTAACCGATCGATGCTATCAGCAATTTTTTCTCTCCATTATTTGTATGAGTTTTTGACTCCCCGCTTCCGGCTCCGCTTCCGGACTGGATTTTTAAATTCTCGATATTTTGGAAAATATCCTCCAGATCCAATTTTGTCTCCTAGATTCGTAATCTACATGAATGAAACTATATGATTTCATGCCAAACTCAAAATAATTGGGATCAAAAAAATTTAATATTTTTTATCATGGCTCACTCTTCGCTTTGAGTTCAGGATTTTGCCTATTCTGAGATTTTTCTCTATAGAATCTGTAATTCTGAACCAATCGCTTCGAAATTTGGACCATTCATAGTATATAGTATGTCTAACCGATCGATGCTATCAGCAATTTTTTCTCTCCATTATTTGTATGAGTTTTTGACTCCCTGCTTCCTGCTCCGCTTCCGGACTGGATTTTTAAATTCTCGATATTTTGGAAAATATCCTCCAGATCCAATTTTGTCTCCTAGATTCGTAATCTACATGAATGAAACTATATGATTTCATGCCAAACTCAAAATAATTGGGATCAAAAAAATTTAATATTTTTTATCATGGCTCACTCTTCGCTTTGAGTTCAGGATTTTGCCTATTCTGAGATTTTTCTCTATAGAATCTGTAATTCTGAACCAATCGCTTCGAAATTTGGACCATTCATAGTATATAGTATGTCTAACCGATCGATGCTATCAGCAATTTTTTCTCTCCATTATTTGTATGAGTTTTTGACTCCCTGCTTCCTGCTCCGCTTCCGGACTGGATTTTTAAATTCTCGATATTCTGGAAAATATCCTCCAGATCCAATTTTGTCTCCTAGATTCGTAATCTACATGAATGAAACTATATGATTTCATGCCAAACTCAAAATAATTGGGATCAAAAAAATTTAATATTTTTTATCATGGCTCACTCTTCGCTTTGAGTTCAGGATTTTGCCTATTCTGAGATTTTTCTCTATAGAATCTGTAATTCTGAACCAATCGCTTTGAAATTTGAACCATTCATAGTATATAGTATGTCTAACCGATCGATGCTATCAGCAATTTTTTCTCTCCATTATTTGTATGAGTTTTTGACTCCCCGCTTCCGGCTCCGCTTCCGGACTGGATTTTTAAATTCTCGATATTTTGGAAAATATCCTCCAGATCCAATTTTGTCTCCTAGATTCGTAATCTACATGAATGAAACTATATGATTTCATGCCAAACTCAAAATAATTGGGATCAAAAAAATTTAATATTTTTTATCATGGCTCACTCTTCGCTTTGAGTTCAGGATTTTGCCTATTCTGAGATTTTTCTCTATAGAATCTGTAATTCTGAACCAATCGCTTCGAAATTTGAACCATTCATAGTATATAGTATGTCTAACCGATCGATGCTATCAGCAATTTTTTCTCTCCATTATTTGTATGAGTTTTTGACTCCCCGCTTCCGGCTCCGCTTCCGGACTGGATTTTTAAATTCTTGATATTTTGGAAAATATCCTCCAGATCCAATTTTGTCTCCTAGATTCGTAATCTACATGAATGAAACTATATGATTTCATGCCAAACTCAAAATAATTGGGATCAAAAAAATTTAATATTTTTTATCATGGCTCACTCTTCGCTTTGAGTTCAGGATTTTGCCTATTCTGAGATTTTTCTCTATAGAATCTGTAATTCTGAACCAATCGCTTTGAAATTTGGACCATTCATAGTATATAGTATGTCTAACCGATCGATGCTATCAGCAATTTTTTCTCTCCATTATTTGTATGAGTTTTTGACTCCCCGCTTCCGGCTCCGCTTCCGGACTGGATTTTTAAATTCTCGATATTTTGGAAAATATCCTCCAGATCCAATTTTGTCTCCTAGATTCGTAATCTACATGAATGAAACTATATGATTTCATGCCAAACTCAAAATAATTGGGATCAAAAAAATTTAATATTTTTTATCATGGCTCACTCTTCGCTTTGAGTTCAGGATTTTGCCTATTCTGAGATTTTTCTCTATAGAATCTGTAATTCTGAACCAATCGCTTCGAAATTTGAACCATTCATAGTATATAGTATGTCTAACCGATCGATGCTATCAGCAATTTTTTCTCTCCATTATTTGTATGAGTTTTTGACTCCCCGCTTCCGGCTCCGCTTCCGGACTGGATTTTTAAATTCTCGATATTTTGGAAAATATCTTCCAGATCCAATTTTGTCTCCTAGATTCGTAATCTACATGAATGAAACTATATGATTTCATGCCAAACTCAAAATAATTGGGATCAAAAAAATTTAATATTTTTTATCATGGCTCACTCTTCGCTTTGAGTTCAGGATTTTGCCTATTCTGAGATTTTTCTCTATAGAATCTGTAATTCTGAACCAATCGCTTCGAAATTTGGACCATTCATAGTATATAGTATGTCTAACCGATCGATGCTATCAGCAATTTTTTCTCTCCATTATTTGTATGAGTTTTTGACTCCCTGCTTCCTGCTCCGCTTCCGGACTGGATTTTTAAATTCTCGATATTTTGGAAAATATCCTCCAGATCCAATTTTGTCTCCTAGATTCGTAATCTACATGAATGAAACTATATGATTTCATGCCAAACTCAAAATAATTGGGATCAAAAAAATTTAATATTTTTTATCATGGCTCACTCTTCGCTTTGAGTTCAGGATTTTGCCTATTCTGAGATTTTTCTCTATAGAATCTGTAATTCTGAACCAATCGCTTTGAAATTTGGACCATTAATAGTATATAGTATGTCTAACCGATCGATGCTATCAGCAATTTTTTCTCTCCATTATTTGTATGAGTTTTTGACTCCCCGCTTCCGGCTCCGCTTCCGGACTGGATTTTTAAATTCTCGATATTTTGGAAAATATCCTCCAGATCCAATTTTGTCTCCTAGATTCGTAATCTACATGAATGAAACTATATGATTTCATGCCAAACTCAAAATAATTGGGATCAAAAAAATTTAATATTTTTTATCATGGCTCACTCTTCGCTTTGAGTTCAGGATTTTGCCTATTCTGAGATTTTTCTCTATAGAATCTGTAATTCTGAACCAATCGCTTCGAAATTTGAACCATTCATAGTATATAGTATGTCTAACCGATCGATGCTATCAGCAATTTTTTCTCTCCATTATTTGTATGAGTTTTTGACTCCCCGCTTCCGGCTCCGCTTCCGGACTGGATTTTTAAATTCTCGATATTTTGGAAAATATCCTCCAGATCCAATTTTGTCTCCTAGATTCGTAATCTACATGAATGAAACTATATGATTTCATGCCAAACTCAAAATAATTGGGATCAAAAAAATTTAATATTTTTTATCATGGCTCACTCTTCGCTTTGAGTTCAGGATTTTGCCTATTCTGAGATTTTTCTCTATAGAATCTGTAATTCTGAACCAATCGCTTCGAAATTTGGACCATTCATAGTATATAGTATGTCTAACCGATCGATGCTATCAGCAATTTTTTCTCTCCATTATTTGTATGAGTTTTTGACTCCCTGCTTCCTGCTCCGCTTCCGGACTGGATTTTTAAATTCTCGATATTTTGGAAAATATCCTCCAGATCCAATTTTGTCTCCTAGATTCGTAATCTACATGAATGAAACTATATGATTTCATGCCAAACTCAAAATAATTGGGATCAAAAAAATTTAATATTTTTTATCATGGCTCACTCTTCGCTTTGAGTTCAGGATTTTGCCTATTCTGAGATTTTTCTCTATAGAATCTGTAATTCTGAACCAATCGCTTTGAAATTTGGACCATTCATAGTATATAGTATGTCTAACCGATCGATGCTATCAGCAATTTTTTCTCTCCATTATTTGTATGAGTTTTTGACTCCCCGCTTCCGGCTCCGCTTCCGGACTGGATTTTTAAATTCTCGATATTTTGGAAAATATCCTCCAGATCCAATTTTGTCTCCTAGATTCGTAATCTACATGAATGAAACTATATGATTTCATGCCAAACTCAAAATAATTGGGATCAAAAAAATTTAATATTTTTTATCATGGCTCACTCTTCGCTTTGAGTTCAGGATTTTGCCTATTCTGAGATTTTTCTCTATAGAATCTGTAATTCTGAACCAATCGCTTTGAAATTTGGACCATTCATAGTTTATAGTATGCCTAACCGATCGATGCTATCAGCAATTTTTTCTCTCCATTATTTGTATGAGTTTTTGACTCCCCGCTTCCGGCTCCGCTTCCGGACTGGATTTTTAAATTCTCGATATTTTGGAAAATATCCTCCAGATCCAATTTTGTCTCCTAGATTCGTAATCTACATGAATGAAACTATATGATTTCATGCCAAACTCAAAATAATTGGGATCAAAAAAATTTAATATTTTTTATCATGGCTCACTCTTCGCTTTGAGTTCAGGATTTTGCCTATTCTGAGATTTTTCTCTATAGAATCTGTAATTCTGAACCAATCGCTTCGAAATTTGAACCATTCATAGTATATAGTATGTCTAACCGATCGATGCTATCAGCAATTTTTTCTCCCCATTATTTGTATGAGTTTTTGACTCCCCGCTTCCGGCTCCGCTTCCGGACTGGATTTTTAAATTCTCGATATTTTGGAAAATATCCTCCAGATCCAATTTTGTCTCCTAGATTCGTAATCTACATGAATGAAACTATATGATTTCATGCCAAACTCAAAATAATTGGGATCAAAAAAATTTAATATTTTTTATCATGGCTCACTCTTCGCTTTGAGTTCAGGATTTTGCCTATTCTGAGATTTTTCTCTATAGAATCTCTAATTCTGAACCAATCGCTTTGAAATTTGGACCATTCATAGTATATAGTATGTCTAACCGATCGATGCTATCAGCAATTTTTTCTCTCCATTATTTGTATGAGTTTTTGACTCCCCGCTTCCGGCTCCGCTTCCGGACTGGATTTTTAAATTCTCGATATTTTGGAAAATATCCTCCAGATCCAATTTTGTCTCCTAGATTCGTAATCTACATGAATGAAACTATATGATTTCATGCCAAACTCAAAATAATTGGGATCAAAAAAATTTAATATTTTTTATCATGGCTCACTCTTCGCTTTGAGTTCAGGATTTTGCCTATTCTGAGATTTTTCTCTATAGATTCTGTAATTCTGAACCAATCGCTTCGAAATTTGGACCATTCATAGTATATAGTATGTCTAACCGATCGATGCTATCAGCAATTTTTTCTCTCCATTATTTGTATGAGTTTTTGACTCCCTGCTTCCTGCTCCGCTTCCGGACTGGATTTTTAAATTCTCGATATTTTGGAAAATATCCTCCAGATCCAATTTTGTCTCCTAGATTCGTAATCTACATGAATGAAACTATATGATTTCATGCCAAACTCAAAATAATTGGGATCAAAAAAATTTAATATTTTTTATCATGGCTCACTCTTCGCTTTGAGTTCAGGATTTTGCCTATTCTGAGATTTTTCTCTATAGAATCTGTAATTCTGAACCAATCGCTTCGAAATTTGGACCATTCATAGTATATAGTATGTCTAACCGATCGATGCTATCAGCAATTTTTTCTCTCCATTATTTGTATGAGTTTTTGACTCCCCGCTTCCGGCTCCGCTTCCGGACTGGATTTTTAAATTCTCGATATTTTGGAAAATATCCTCCAGATCCAATTTTGTCTCCTAGATTCGTAATCTACATGAATGAAACTATATGATTTCATGCCAAACTCAAAATAATTGGGATCAAAAAAATTTAATATTTTTTATCGTGGCTCACTCTTCGCTTTGAGTTCAGGATTTTGCCTATTCTGAGATTTTTCTCTATAGAATCTGTAATTCTGAACCAATCGCTTTGAAATTTGGACCATTCATAGTTTATAGTATGCCTAACCGATCGATGCTATCAGCAATTTTTTCTCTCCATTATTTGTATGAGTTTTTGACTCCCCGCTTCCGGCTCCGCTTCCGGACTGGATTTTTAAATTCTCGATATTTTGGAAAATATCCTCCAGATCCAATTTTGTCTCCTAGATTCGTAATCTACATGAATGAAACTATATGATTTCATGCCAAACTCAAAATAATTGGGATCAAAAAAATTTAATATTTTTTATCATGGCTCACTCTTCGCTTTGAGTTCAGGATTTTGCCTATTCTGAGATTTTTCTCTATAGAATCTGTAATTCTGAACCAATCGCTTCGAAATTTGAACCATTCATAGTATATAGTATGTCTAACCGATCGATGCTATCAGCAATTTTTTCTCTCCATTATTTGTATGAGTTTTTGACTCCCCGCTTCCGGCTCCGCTTCCGGACTGGATTTTTAAATTCTCGATATTTTGGAAAATATCCTCCAGATCCAATTTTGTCTCCTAGATTCGTAATCTACATGAATGAAACTATATGATTTCATGCCAAACTCAAAATAATTGGGATCAAAAAAATTTAATATTTTTTATCATGGCTCACTCTTCGCTTTGAGTTCAGGATTTTGCCTATTCTGAGATTTTTCTCTATAGAATCTGTAATTCTGAACCAATCGCTTCGAAATTTGAACCATTCATAGTATATAGTATGTCTAACCGATCGATGCTATCAGCAATTTTTTCTCTCCATTATTTGTATGAGTTTTTGACTCCCCGCTTCCGGCTCCGCTTCCGGACTGGATTTTTAAATTCTCGATATTTTGGAAAATATCCTCCAGATCCAATTTTGTCTCCTAGATTCGTAATCTACATGAATGAAACTATATGATTTCATGCCAAACTCAAAATAATTGGGATCAAAAAAATTTAATATTTTTTATCATGGCTCACTCTTCGCTTTGAGTTCAGGATTTTGCCTATTCTGAGATTTTTCTCTATAGAATCTGTAATTCTGAACCAATCGCTTTGAAATTTGGACCATTCATAGTATATAGTATGTCTAACCGATCGATGCTATCAGCAATTTTTTCTCTCCATTATTTGTATGAGTTTTTGACTCCCCGCTTCCGGCTCCGCTTCCGGACTGGATTTTTAAATTCTCGATATTTTGGAAAATATCCTCCAGATCCAATTTTGTCTCCTAGATTCGTAATCTACATGAATGAAACTATATGATTTCATGCCAAACTCAAAATAATTGGGATCAAAAAAATTTAATATTTTTTATCATGGCTCACTCTTCGCTTTGAGTTCAGGATTTTGCCTATTCTGAGATTTTTCTCTATAGAATCTGTAATTCTGAACCAATCGCTTCGAAATTTGAACCATTCATAGTATATAGTATGTCTAACCGATCGATGCTATCAGCAATTTTTTCTCTCCATTATTTGTATGAGTTTTTGACTCCCCGCTTCCGGCTCCGCTTCCGGACTGGATTTTTAAATTCTCGATATTTTGGAAAATATCCTCCAGATCCAATTTTGTCTCCTAGATTCGTAATCTACATGAATGAAACTATATGATTTCATGCCAAACTCAAAATAATTGGGATCAAAAAAATTTAATATTTTTTATCATGGCTCACTCTTCGCTTTGAGTTCAGGATTTTGCCTATTCTGAGATTTTTCTCTATAGAATCTGTAATTCTGAACCAATCGCTTCGAAATTTGGACCATTCATAGTATATAGTATGTCTAACCGATCGATGCTATCAGCAATTTTTTCTCTCCATTATTTGTATGAGTTTTTGACTCCCTGCTTCCTGCTCCGCTTCCGGACTGGATTTTTAAATTCTCGATATTTTGGAAAATATCCTCCAGATCCAATTTTGTCTCCTAGATTCGTAATCTACATGAATGAAACTATATGATTTCATGCCAAACTCAAAATAATTGGGATCAAAAAAATTTAATATTTTTTATCATGGCTCACTCTTCGCTTTGAGTTCAGGATTTTGCCTATTCTGAGATTTTTCTCTATAGAATCTGTAATTCTGAACCAATCGCTTCGAAATTTGGACCATTCATAGTATATAGTATGTCTAACCGATCGATGCTATCAGCAATTTTTTCTCTCCATTATTTGTATGAGTTTTTGACTCCCCGCTTCCGGCTCCGCTTCCGGACTGGATTTTTAAATTCTCGATATTTTGGAAAATATCCTCCAGATCCAATTTTGTCTCCTAGATTCGTAATCTACATGAATGAAACTATATGATTTCATGCCAAACTCAAAATAATTGGGATCAAAAAAATTTAATATTTTTTATCATGGCTCACTCTTCGCTTTGAGTTCAGGATTTTGCCTATTCTGAGATTTTTCTCTATAGAATCTGTAATTCTGAACCAATCGCTTTGAAATTTGGACCATTCATAGTTTATAGTATGCCTAACCGATCGATGCTATCAGCAATTTTTTCTCTCCATTATTTGTATGAGTTTTTGACTCCCCGCTTCCGGCTCCGCTTCCGGACTGGATTTTTAAATTCTCGATATTTTGGAAAATATCCTCCAGATCCAATTTTGTCTCCTAGATTCGTAATCTACATGAATGAAACTATATGATTTCATGCCAAACTCAAAATAATTGGGATCAAAAAAATTTAATATTTTTTATCATGGCTCACTCTTCGCTTTGAGTTCAGGATTTTGCCTATTCTGAGATTTTTCTCTATAGAATCTGTAATTCTGAACCAATCGCTTCGAAATTTGAACCATTCATAGTATATAGTATGTCTAACCGATCGATGCTATCAGCAATTTTTTCTCTCCATTATTTGTATGAGTTTTTGACTCCCCGCTTCCGGCTCCGCTTCCGGACTGGATTTTTAAATTCTCGATATTTTGGAAAATATCCTCCAGATCCAATTTTGTCTCCTAGATTCGTAATCTACATGAATGAAACTATATGATTTCATGCCAAACTCAAAATAATTGGGATCAAAAAAATTTAATATTTTTTATCATGGCTCACTCTTCGCTTTGAGTTCAGGATTTTGCCTATTCTGAGATTTTTCTCTATAGAATCTGTAATTCTGAACCAATCGCTTTGAAATTTGGACCATTCATAGTTTATAGTATGCCTAACCGATCGATGCTATCAGCAATTTTTTCTCTCCATTATTTGTATGAGTTTTTGACTCCCCGCTTCCGGCTCCGCTTCCGGACTGGATTTTTAAATTCTCGATATTTTGGAAAATATCCTCCAGATCCAATTTTGTCTCCTAGATTCGTAATCTACATTAATTAAACTATATGATTTCATGCCAAACTCAAAATAATTGGGATCAAAAAAATTTAATATTTTTTATCATGGCTCACTCTTCGCTTTGAGTTCAGGATTTTGCCTATTCTGAGATTTTTCTCTATAGAATCTGTAATTCTGAACCAATCGCTTCGAAATTTGGACCATTCATAGTATATAGTATGTCTAACCGATCGATGCTATCAGCAATTTTTTCTCTCCATTATTTGTATGAGTTTTTGACTCCCTGCTTCCTGCTCCGCTTCCGGACTGGATTTTTAAATTCTCGATATTTTGGAAAATATCCTCCAGATCCAATTTTGTCTCCTAGATTCGTAATCTACATGAATGAAACTATATGATTTCATGCCAAACTCAAAATAATTGGGATCAAAAAAATTTAATATTTTTTATCATGGCTCACTCTTCGCTTTGAGTTCAGGATTTTGCCTATTCTGAGATTTTTCTCTATAGAATCTGTAATTCTGAACCAATCGCTTTGAAATTTGGACCATTCATAGTTTATAGTATGCCTAACCGATCGATGCTATCAGCAATTTTTTCTCTCCATTATTTGTATGAGTTTTTGACTCCCCGCTTCCGGCTCCGCTTCCGGACTGGATTTTTAAATTCTCGATATTTTGGAAAATATCCTCCAGATCCAATTTTGTCTCCTAGATTCGTAATCTACATGAATGAAACTATATGATTTCATGCCAAACTCAAAATAATTGGGATCAAAAAAATTTAATATTTTTTATCATGGCTCACTCTTCGCTTTGAGTTCAGGATTTTGCCTATTCTGAGATTTTTCTCTATAGAATCTGTAATTCTGAACCAATCGCTTCGAAATTTGAACCATTCATAGTATATAGTATGTCTAACCGATCGATGCTATCAGCAATTTTTTCTCTCCATTATTTGTATGAGTTTTTGACTCCCCGCTTCCGGCTCCGCTTCCGGACTGGATTTTTAAATTCTCGATATTTTGGAAAATATCCTCCAGATCCAATTTTGTCTCCTAGATTCGTAATCTACATGAATGAAACTATATGATTTCATGCCAAACTCAAAATAATTGGGATCAAAAAAATTTAATATTTTTTATCATGGCTCACTCTTCGCTTTGAGTTCAGGATTTTGCCTATTCTGAGATTTTTCTCTATAGAATCTCTAATTCTGAACCAATCGCTTTGAAATTTGGACCATTCATAGTATATAGTATGTCTAACCGATCGATGCTATCAGCAATTTTTTCTCTCCATTATTTGTATGAGTTTTTGACTCCCCGCTTCCGGCTCCGCTTCCGGACTGGATTTTTAAATTCTCGATATTTTGGAAAATATCCTCCAGATCCAATTTTGTCTCCTAGATTCGTAATCTACATGAATGAAACTATATGATTTCATGCCAAACTCAAAATAATTGGGATCAAAAAAATTTAATATTTTTTATCATGGCTCACTCTTCGCTTTGAGTTCAGGATTTTGCCTATTCTGAGATTTTTCTCTATAGATTCTGTAATTCTGAACCAATCGCTTCGAAATTTGGACCATTCATAGTATATAGTATGTCTAACCGATCGATGCTATCAGCAATTTTTTCTCTCCATTATTTGTATGAGTTTTTGACTCCCTGCTTCCTGCTCCGCTTCCGGACTGGATTTTTAAATTCTCGATATTTTGGAAAATATCCTCCAGATCCAATTTTGTCTCCTAGATTCGTAATCTACATGAATGAAACTATATGATTTCATGCCAAACTCAAAATAATTGGGATCAAAAAAATTTAATATTTTTTATCATGGCTCACTCTTCGCTTTGAGTTCAGGATTTTGCCTATTCTGAGATTTTTCTCTATAGAATCTGTAATTCTGAACCAATCGCTTCGAAATTTGGACCATTCATAGTATATAGTATGTCTAACCGATCGATGCTATCAGCAATTTTTTCTCTCCATTATTTGTATGAGTTTTTGACTCCCCGCTTCCGGCTCCGCTTCCGGACTGGATTTTTAAATTCTCGATATTTTGGAAAATATCCTCCAGATCCAATTTTGTCTCCTAGATTCGTAATCTACATGAATGAAACTATATGATTTCATGCCAAACTCAAAATAATTGGGATCAAAAAAATTTAATATTTTTTATCATGGCTCACTCTTCGCTTTGAGTTCAGGATTTTGCCTATTCTGAGATTTTTCTCTATAGAATCTGTAATTCTGAACCAATCGCTTTGAAATTTGGACCATTCATAGTATATAGTATGTCTAACCGATCGATGCTATCAGCAATTTTTTCTCTCCATTATTTGTATGAGTTTTTGACTCCCCGCTTCCGGCTCCGCTTCCGGACTGGATTTTTAAATTCTCGATATTTTGGAAAATATCCTCCAGATCCAATTTTGTCTCCTAGATTCGTAATCTACATGAATGAAACTATATGATTTCATGCCAAACTCAAAATAATTGGGATCAAAAAAATTTAATATTTTTTATCATGGCTCACTCTTCGCTTTGAGTTCAGGATTTTGCCTATTCTGAGATTTTTCTCTATAGAATCTGTAATTCTGAACCAATCGCTTCGAAATTTGGACCATTCATAGTATATAGTATGTCTAACCGATCGATGCTATCAGCAATTTTTTCTCTCCATTATTTGTATGAGTTTTTGACTCCCTGCTTCCTGCTCCGCTTCCGGACTGGATTTTTAAATTCTCGATATTTTGGAAAATATCCTCCAGATCCAATTTTGTCTCCTAGATTCGTAATCTACATGAATGAAACTATATGATTTCATGCCAAACTCAAAATAATTGGGATCAAAAAAATTTAATATTTTTTATCATGGCTCACTCTTCGCTTTGAGTTCAGGATTTTGCCTATTCTGAGATTTTTCTCTATAGAATCTGTAATTCTGAACCAATCGCTTCGAAATTTGGACCATTCATAGTATATAGTATGTCTAACCGATCGATGCTATCAGCAATTTTTTCTCTCCATTATTTGTATGAGTTTTTGACTCCCCGCTTCCGGCTCCGCTTCCGGACTGGATTTTTAAATTCTCGATATTTTGGAAAATATCCTCCAGATCCAATTTTGTCTCCTAGATTCGTAATCTACATGAATGAAACTATATGATTTCATGCCAAACTCAAAATAATTGGGATCAAAAAAATTTAATATTTTTTATCATGGCTCACTCTTCGCTTTGAGTTCAGGATTTTGCCTATTCTGAGATTTTTCTCTATAGAATCTGTAATTCTGAACCAATCGCTTTGAAATTTGGACCATTCATAGTATATAGTATGCTCAACCGATCGATGCTATCAGCAATTTTTTTTCTCCATTATTTGTATGAGTTTTTGACTCCCCGCTTCCGGCTCCGCTTCCGGACTGGATTTTTAAATTCTCGATATTTTGGAAAATATCCTCCAGATCCAATTTTGTCCCCTAGATTCGTAATCTACATGAATGAAACTATATGATTTCATGCCAAACTCAAAATAATGTGGATCAAAAAAATTTAATATATTTTATCATGGCTCACTCTTCGCTTTGAGTTCAGGATTTTGCCTATTCTGAGATTTTTCTCTATAGAATCTGTAATTCTGAACCAATCGCTTTGAAATTTGGAGCATTCATAGTATATAGTATGCCTAACCGATCGATGCTATCAGCAATTTTTTCTCTCCATTATTTGTATGAGTTTTTGACTCCCCGCTTCCGGCTCCGCTTCCGGACTGGATTTTTAAATTCTCGATATTTTGGAAAATATCCTCCAGATCCAATTTTGTCTCCTAGATTCGTAATCTACATGAATGAAACTATATGATTTCATGCCAAACTCAAAATAATTGGGATCAAAAAAATTTAATATTTTTTATCATGGCTCACTCTTCGCTTTGAGTTCAGGATTTTGCCTATTCTGAGATTTTTCTCTATAGAATCTGTAATTCTGAACCAATCGCTTTGAAATTTGGAGCATTCATAGTATATAGTATGCCTAACCGATCGATGCTATCAGCAATTTTTTCTCTCTATTATTTGTATAAGTTTTTGACTCCCCGCTTCCGGCTCCGCTTCCGGACTGGATTTTTAAATTCTCGATATTTTGGAAAATATCCTCCAGATCCAATTTTGTCTCCTAGATTCGTAATCTACATGAATGAAACTATATGATTTCATGCCAAACTCAAAATAATTGGGATCAAAAAAATTTAATATTTTTTATCATGGCTCACTCTTCGCTTTGAGTTCAGGATTTTGCCTATTCTGAGATTTTTCTCTATAGAATCTGTAATTCTGAACCAATCGCTTTGAAATTTGGAGCATTCATAGTATATAGTATGCCCAACCGATCGATGCTATCAGCAATTTTTTTTCTCCATTATTTGTATGAGTTTTTGACTCCCCGCTTCCGGCTCCGCTTCCGGACTGGATTTTTAAATTCTCGATATTTTGGAAAATATCCTCCAGATCCAATTTTGTCTCCTAGATACGTAATCTACATGAATAAAACTATATGATTTCATGCCAAACTCAAAATAATTGGGATCAAAAAAATTTAATATTTTTTATCATGGCTCACTCTTCGCTTTAAGTTCAGGATTTTGCCTATTCTGAGATTTTTCTCTATAGAATCTGTAATTCTGAACCAATCGCTTTGAAATTTGGAGCATTCATAGTATATAGTATGCCTAACCGATCGATGCTATCAACAATTTTTTCTCTCCATTATTTGTATGAGTTTTTGACTCCCCGCTTCCGGCTCCGCTTCCGGACTGGATTTTTAAATCCTCGATATTTTGGAAAATATCCTCCAGATCCAATTTTGTCTCCTAGATTCGTAATCTACATGAATAAAACTATATGATTTCATGCCAAACTCAAAATAATTGGGATCAAAAAAATTTAATATTTTTTATCATGGCTCACTCTTCGCTTTGAGTTCAGGATTTTGCCTATTCTGAGATTTTTCTCTATAGAATCTGTAATTCTGAACAAATCGCTTTGAAATTTGGAGCATTCATAGTATATAGTATGCCTAACCGATCGATGCTATCAGCAATTTTTTCTCTCCATTATTTGTATGAGTTTTTGACTTTCCGCTTCCGGCTCCGCTTCCGGACTGGATTTTTAAATTCTCGATATTTTGGAAAATATCCTCCAGATCCAATTTTGTCTCCTAGATTCGTAATCTACATAAATAAAACTATATGATTTCATGCCAAACTCAAAATAATTGGGATCAAAAAAATTTAATATTTTTTATCATGGCTCACTCTTCGCTTTAAGTTCAGGATTTTGCCTATTCTGAGATTTTTCTCTATAGAATCTGTAATTCTGAACCAATCGCTTTGAAATTTGGAGCATTCATAGTATATAGTATGCCTAACCGATCAATGCTATCAGCAATTTTTTCTCTCCATCATTTGTATGAGTTTTTGACTCCCCGCTTCCGGACTGGATTTTTAAATTCTCGATATTTTGGAAAATATCCTCCAGATCCAATTTTGTCTCCTAGACTCGTAATCTACATGAATGAAACTATATGATTTCATGCCAAACTCGAAATAATTGGGATCAAAAAAATTTAATATTTTTTATCATGGCTCACTCTTCGCTTTAAGTTCAGGATTTTGCCTATTCTGAGATTTTTCTCTATAGAATCTGTAATTCTGAACCAATCGCTTTGAAATTTGGAGAATTCATAGTATATAGTATGCCTAACCGATCGATGCTATCAACAATTTTTTCTCTCCATTATTTGTATGAGTTTTTGACTCCCCGCTTCCGGCTCCGCTTCCGGACTGGATTTTTAAATCCTCGATATTTTGGAAAATATCCTCCAGATCCAATTTTGTCTCCTAGATTCGTAATCTACATGGATAAAACTATATTATTTCATGCCAAACTCAAAATAATTGGGATCAAAAAAATTTAATATTTTTTATCATGGCTCACTCTTCGCTTTGAGTTCAGGATTTTGCCTATTCTGAGATTTTTCTCTATAGAATCTGTAATTCTGAACCAATCGCTTTGAAATTTGGACCATTCATAGTATATAGTATGCCTAACCGATCGATGCTATCAGCAATTTTTTCTCTCCATTATTTGTATGAGTTTTTGACTTTCCGCTTCCGGCTCCGCTTCCGGACTGGATTTTTAAATTCTCGATATTTTGGAAAATATCCTCCAGATCCAATTTTGTCTCCTAGATTCGTAATCTACATAAATAAAACTATATGATTTCATGCCAAACTCAAAATAATTGGGATCAAAAAAATTTAATATTTTTTATCATGGCTCACTCTTCGCTTTAAGTTCAGGATTTTGCCTATTCTGAGATTTTTCTCTATAGAATCTGTAATTCTGAACCAATCGCTTTGAAATTTGGAGCATTCATAGTATATAGTATGCCTAACCGATCAATGCTATCAGCAATTTTTTCTCTCCATCATTTGTATGAGTTTTTGACTCCCCGCTTCCGGACTGGATTTTTAAATTCTCGATATTTTGGAAAATATCCTCCAGATCCAATTTTGTCTCCTAGACTCGTAATCTACATGAATGAAACTATATGATTTCATGCCAAACTCGAAATAATTGGGATCAAAAAAATTTAATATTTTTTATCATGGCTCACTCTTCGCTTTAAGTTCAGGATTTTGCCTATTCTGAGATTTTTCTCTATAGAATCTGTAATTCTGAACCAATCGCTTTGAAATTTGGAGAATTCATAGTATATAGTATGCCTAACCGATCGATGCTATCAACAATTTTTTCTCTCCATTATTTGTATGAGTTTTTGACTCCCCGCTTCCGGCTCCGCTTCCGGACTGGATTTTTAAATCCTCGATATTTTGGAAAATATCCTCCAGATCCAATTTTGTCTCCTAGATTCGTAATCTACATGGATAAAACTATATTATTTCATGCCAAACTCAAAATAATTGGGATCAAAAAAATTTAATATTTTTTATCATGGCTCACTCTTCGCTTTGAGTTCAGGATTTTGCCTATTCTGAGATTTTTCTCTATAGAATCTGTAATTCTGAACCAATCGCTTTGAAATTTGGAGCATTCATAGTATATAGTATGCCTAACCGATCGATGCTATCAGCAATTTTTTCTCTCCATTATTTGTATGAGTTTTTGACTCCCCGCTTCCGGCTCCGCTTCCGGACTGGATTTTTAAATTCTCGATATTTTGGAAAATATCCTCCAGATCCAATTTTGTCTCCTAGATTCGTAATCTACATGAATGAAACTATATGATTTCATGCCAAACTCAAAATAATTGGGATCAAAAAAATTTAATATTTTTTATCATGGCTCACTCTTCGCTTTGAGTTCAGGATTTTGCCTATTCTGAGATTTTTCTCTATAGAATCTGTAATTCTGAACCAATCGCTTTGAAATTTGGAGCATTCATAGTATGTAGTATGCCTAACCGATCGATGCTATCAGCAATTTTTTCTCTCCATTATTTGTATGAGTTTTTGACTCCCCGCTTCCGGCTCCGCTTCCGGACTGGATTTTTAAATTCTCGATATTTTGGAAAATATCCTCCAGATCCAATTTTGTCTCCTAGATTCGTAATCTACATGAATGAAACTATATGATTTCATGCCAAACTCAAAATAATTGGGATCAAAAAAATTTAATATTTTTTATCATGGCTCACTCTTCGCTTTGAGTTCAGGATTTTGCCTATTCTGAGATTTTTCTCTATAGAATCTGTAATTCTGAACCAATCGCTTTGAAATTTGGAGCATTCATAGTATATAGTATGCCCAACCGATCGATGCTATCAGCAATTTTTTTTCTCCATTATTTGTATGAGTTTTTATCTCCCCGCTTCCGGCTCCGCTTCCGGACTGGATTTTTAAATTCTCGATATTTTGGAAAATATCCTCCAGATCCAATTTTGTCTCCTAGATACGTAATCTACATGAATAAAACTATATGATTTCATGCCAAACTCAAAATAATTGGGATCAAAAAAATTTAATATTTTTTATCATGGCTCACTCTTCGCTTTGAGTTCAGGATTTTGCCTATTCTGAGATTTTTCTCTATAGAATCTGTAATTCTGAACCAATCGCTTTGAAATTTGGAGCATTCATAGTATATAGTATGCCTAACCGATCGATGCTATCAACAATTTTTTCTCTCCATTATTTGTATGAGTTTTTGACTCCCCGCTTCCGGCTCCGCTTCCGGACTGGATTTTTAAATCCTCGATATTTTGGAAAATATCCTCCAGATCCAATTTTGTCTCCTAGATTCGTAATCTACATGAATAAAACTATATGATTTCATGCCAAACTCAAAATAATTGGGATCAAAAAAATTTAATATTTTTTATCATGGCTCACTCTTCGCTTTGAGTTCAGGATTTTGCCTATTCTGAGATTTTTCTCTATAGAATCTGTAATTCTGAACCAATCGCTTTGAAATTTGGACCATTCATAGTATATAGTATGCCTAACCGATCGATGCTATCAGCAATTTTTTCTCTCCATTATTTGTATGAGTTTTTGACTTTCCGCTTCCGGCTCCGCTTCCGGACTGGATTTTTAAATTCTCGATATTTTGGAAAATATCCTCCAGATCCAATTTTGTCTCCTAGATTCGTAATCTACATAAATAAAACTATATGATTTCATGCCAAACTCAAAATAATTGGGATCAAAAAAATTTAATATTTTTTATCATGGCTCACTCTTCGCTTTAAGTTCAGGATTTTGCCTATTCTGAGATTTTTCTCTATAGAATCTGTAATTCTGAACCAATCGCTTTGAAATTTGGAGCATTCATAGTATATAGTATGCCTAACCGATCAATGCTATCAGCAATTTTTTCTCTCCATCATTTGTATGAGTTTTTGACTCCCCGCTTCCGGACTGGATTTTTAAATTCTCGATATTTTGGAAAATATCCTCCAGATCCAATTTTGTCTCCTAGACTCGTAATCTACATGAATGAAACTATATGATTTCATGCCAAACTCGAAATAATTGGGATCAAAAAAATTTAATATTTTTTATCATGGCTCACTCTTCGCTTTAAGTTCAGGATTTTGCCTATTCTGAGATTTTTCTCTATAGAATCTGTAATTCTGAACCAATCGCTTTGAAATTTGGAGAATTCATAGTATATAGTATGCCTAACCGATCGATGCTATCAACAATTTTTTCTCTCCATTATTTGTATGAGTTTTTGACTCCCCGCTTCCGGCTCCGCTTCCGGACTGGATTTTTAAATCCTCGATATTTTGGAAAATATCCTCCAGATCCAATTTTGTCTCCTAGATTCGTAATCTACATGAATAAAACTATATTATTTCATGCCAAACTCAAAATAATTGGGATCAAAAAAATTTAATATTTTTTATCATGGCTCACTCTTCGCTTTGAGTTCAGGATTTTGCCTATTCTGAGATTTTTCTCTATAGAATCTGTAATTCTGAACCAATCGCTTTGAAATTTGGACCATTCATAGTATATAGTATGCCCAACCGATCGATGCTATCAGCAATTTTTTCTCTCCATTATTTGTATGAGTTTTTGACTCCCCGCTTCCGGCTCCGCTTCCGGACTGGATTTTTAAATTCTCGATATTTTGGAAAATATCCTCCAGATCCAATTTTGTCTCCTAGATTCGTAATCTACATGAATAAAACTATATGATTTCCTGCCAAACTCAAAATAATTGGGATCAAAAAAATTTAATATTTTTTATTATGGCTCACTCTTCGCTTTGAGTTCAGGATTTTGCCTATTCTGAGATTTTTCTCTATAGAATCTGTAATTCTGAACCAATCGCTTTGAAATTTGGAGCATTCATAGTATATAGTATGCCTAACCGATCGATGCTATCAGCAATTTTTTCTCTCCATTATTTGTATGAGTTTTTGACTCCCCGCTTCCGGCTCCGCTTCCGGACTGGATTTTTAAATTCTCGATATTTTGGAAAATATCCTCCAGATCCAATTTTGTCTCCTAGATTCGTAATCTACATGAATGAAACTATATGATTTCATGCCAAACTCAAAATAATTGGGATCAAAAAAATTTAATATTTTTTATCATGGCTCACTCTTCGCTTTGAGTTCAGGATTTTGCCTATTCTGAGATTTTTCTCTATAGAATCTGTAATTCTGAACCAATCGCTTTGAAATTTGAAGCATTCATAGTATATAGTATGCCTAACCGATCGATGCTATCAGCAATTTTTTCTCTCCATTATTTGTATGAGTTTTTGACTCCCCGCTTCCGGCTCCGCTTCCGGACTGGATTTTTAAATTCTCGATATTTTGGAAAATATCCTCCAGATCCAATTTTGTCTCCTAGATTCGTAATCTACATGAATAAAACTATATGATTTCTTGCCAAACTCAAAATAATTGGGATCAAAAAAATTTAATATTTTTTATCATGGCTCACTTTTCGCTTTAAGTTCAGGATTTTGCCTATTCTGAGATTTTTCTCTATAGAATCTGTAATTCTGAACCAATCGCTTTGAAATTTGGAGCATTCATAGTATATAGTATGCCTAACCGATTGATGCTATCAGCAATTTTTTCTCTCCATTATTTGTATGAGTTTTTGACTCCCCGCTTCCGGATCCGCTTCCGGACTGGATTTTTAAATTCTCGATATTTTGGAAAATATCCTCCAGATCCAATTTTGTCTCCTAGATTCGTAATCTACATGAAAGAAACTATATGATTTCATGCCAAACTCAAAATAATTGGGATCAAAAAAATTTAATATTTTTTATCATGGCTCACTCTTCGCTTTAAGTTCAGGATTTTGCCTATTCTGAGATTTTTCTCTATAGAATCTGTAATTCTGAACCAATCGCTTTGAAATTTGGACCATTCATAGTATATAGTATGCCTAACCGATCGATGCTATCAGCAATTTTGTCTCTCCATTATTTGTATGAGTTTTTGACTCCCCGCTTCCGGCTCCGCTTCCGGACTGGATTTTTAAATTCTCGATATTTTGGAAAATATCCTCCAGATCCAATTTTGTCTCCTAGATTCGTAATCTACATGAATGAAACTATATGATTTCATGCCAAACTCAAAATAATTGGGATCAAAAAAATTTAATATTTTTTATCATGGCTCACTCTTCGCTTTGAGTTCAGGATTTTGCCTATTCTGAGATTTTTCTCTATAGAATCTGTAATTCTGAACCAATCGCTTTGAAATTTGGACCATTCATAGTATATAGTATGTCTAACCGATCGATGCTATCAGCAATTTTTTCTCTCCATTATTTGTATGAGTTTTTGACTCCCCGCTTCCGGCTCCGCTTCCGGACTGGATTTTTAAATTCTCGATATTTTGGAAAATATCCTCCAGATCCAATTTTGTCTCCTAGATTCGTAATCTACATGAATGAAACTATATGATTTCATGCCAAACTCAAAATAATTGGGATCAAAAAAATTTAATATTTTTTATCATGGCTCACTCTTCGCTTTGAGTTCAGGATTTTGCCTATTCTGAGATTTTTCTCTATAGAATCTGTAATTCTGAACCAATCGCTTTGAAATTTAGACCATTCATAGTTTATAGTATGCCTAACCGATCGATGCTATCAGCAATTTTTTCTCTCCATTATTTGTATGAGTTTTTGACTCCCTGCTTCCGGCTCCGCTTCCGGACTGGATTTTTAAATTCTCGATATTTTGGAAAATATCCTCCAGATCCAATTTTGTCTCCTAGATTCGTAATCTACATGAATGAAACTATATGATTTCATGCCAAACTCAAAATAATTGGGATCAAAAAAATTTAATATTTTTTATCATGGCTCACTCTTCGCTTTGAGTTCAGGATTTTGCCTATTCTGAGATTTTTCTCTATAGAATCTGTAATTCTGAACCAATCGCTTTGAAATTTGGACCATTCATAGTATATAGTATGCCTAACCGATCGATGCTATCAGCAATTTTTTCTCTCCATTATTTGTATGAGTTTTTGACTCCCCGCTTCCGGCTCCGCTTCCGGACTGGATTTTTAAATTCTCGATATTTTGGAAAATATCCTCCAGATCCAATTTTGTCTCCTAGATTCGTAATCTACATGAATGAAACTATATGATTTCATGCAAACTCAAAATAATTGGGATCAAAAAAATTTAATATTTTTTATCATGGCTCACTCTTCGCTTTGAGTTCAGGATTTTGCCTATTCTGAGATTTTTCTCTATAGAATCTGTAATTCTGAACCAATCGCTTTGAAATTTGGACCATTCATAGTATATAGTATGCCTAACCGATCGATGCTATCAGCAATTTTTTCTCTCCATTATTTGTATGAGTTTTTGACTCCCCGCTTCCGGCTCCGCTTCCGGACTGGATTTTTAAATTCTCGATATTTTGGAAAATATCCTCCAGATCCAATTTTGTCTCCTAGATTCGTAATCTACATGAATGAAACTATATGATTTCATGCCAAACTCAAAATAATTGGGATCAAAAAAATTTAATATTTTTTATCATGGCTCACTCTTCGCTTTGAGTTCAGGATTTTGCCTATTCTGAGATTTTTCTCTATAGAATCTGTAATTCTGAACCAATCGCTTTGAAATTTGGACCATTCATAGTATATAGTATGCCTAACCGATCGATGCTATCAGCAATTTTTTCTCTCCATTATTTGTATGAGTTTTTGACTCCCCGCTTCCGGCTCCGCTTCTGGACTGGATTTTTAAATTCTCGATATTTTGGAAAATATCCTCCAGATCCAATTTTGTCTCCTAGATTCGTAATCTACATGAATGAAACTATATGATTTCATGCCAAACTCAAAATAATTGGGATCAAAAAAATTTAATATTTTTTATCATGGCTCACTCTTCGCTTTGAGTTCAGGATTTTGCCTATTCTGAGATTTTTCTCTATAGAATCTGTAATTCTGAACCAATCGCTTTGAAATTTGGACCATTCATAGTATATAGTATGTCTAACCGATCGATGCTATCAGCAATTTTTTCTCTCCATTATTTGTATGAGTTTTTGACTCCCCGCTTCCGGCTCCGCTTCCGGACTGGATTTTTAAATTCTCGATATTTTGGAAAATATCCTCCAGATCCAATTTTGTCTCCTAGATTCGTAATCTACATGAATGAAACTATATGATTTCATGCCAAACTCAAAATAATTGGGATCAAAAAAATTTAATATTTTTTATCATGGCTCACTCTTCGCTTTGAGTTCAGGATTTTGCCTATTCTGAGATTTTTCTCTATAGAATCTGTAATTCTGAACCAATCGCTTTGAAATTTGGACCATTCATAGTTTATAGTATGCCTAACCGATCGATGCTATCAGCAATTTTTTCTCTCCATTATTTGTATGAGTTTTTGACTCCCTGCTTCCGGCTCCGCTTCCGGACTGGATTTTTAAATTCTCGATATTTTGGAAAATATCCTCCAGATCCAATTTTGTCTCCTAGATTCGTAATCTACATGAATAAAACTATATGATTTCATGCCAAACTCAAAATAATTGGGATCAAAAAAATTTAATATTTTTTATCATGGCTCACTCTTCGCTTTAAGTTCAGGATTTTGCCTATTCTGAGATTTTTCTCTATAGAATCTGTAATTCTGAACCAATCGCTTTGAAATTTGGACCATTCATAGTATATAGTATGCCTAACCGATCGATGCTATCAGCAATTTTTTCTCTCCATTATTTGTATGAGTTTTTGACTCCCCGCTTCCGGCTCCGCTTCCGGACTGGATTTTTAAATTCTCGATATTTTGGAAAATATCCTCCAGATCCAATTTTGTCTCCTAGATTCGTAATCTACATGAATAAAACTATATGATTTCATGCCAAACTCAAAATAATTGGGATCAAAAAAATTTAATATTTTTTATCATGGCTCACTCTTCGCTTTAAGTTCAGGATTTTGCCTATTCTGAGATTTTTCTCTATAGAATCTGTAATTCTGAACCAATCGCTTTGAAATTTGGACCATTCATAGTATATAGTATGCCTAACCGATCGATGCTATCAGCAATTTTTTCTCCCTATTATTTGTATGAGTTTTTGACTCCCCGCTTCCGGCTCCGCTTCCGGACTGGATTTTTAAATTCTCGATATTTTGGAAAATATCCTCCAGATCCAATTTTGTCTCCTAGATTCGTAATCTACATGAATGAAACTATATGATTTCATGCCAAACTCAAAATAATTGGGATCAAAAAAATTTAATATTTTTTATCATGGCTCACTCTTCGCTTTGAGTTCAGGATTTTGCCTATTCTGAGATTTTTCTCTATAGAATCTGTAATTCTGAACCAATCGCTTTGAAATTTGGACCATTCATAGTTTATAGTATGCCTAACCGATCGATGCTATCAGCAATTTTTTCTCTCCATTATTTGTATGAGTTTTTGACTCCCCGCTTCCGGCTCCGCTTCCGGACTGGATTTTTAAATTCTCGATATTTTGGAAAATATCCTCCAGATCCAATTTTGTCTCCTAGATTCGTAATCTACATGAATGAAACTATATGATTTCATGCCAAACTCAAAATAATTGGGATCAAAAAAATTTAATATTTTTTATCATGGCTCACTCTTCGCTTTGAGTTCAGGATTTTGCCTATTCTGAGATTTTTCTCTATAGAATCTGTAATTCTGAACCAATCGCTTTGAAATTTGGACCATTCATAGTATATAGTATGTCTAACCGATCGATGCTATCAGCAATTTTTTCTCTCCATCATTTGTATGAGTTTTTGACTCCCCGCTTCCGGCTCCGCTTCCGGACTGGATTTTTAAATTCTCGATATTTTGGAAAATATCCTCCAGATCCAATTTTGTCTCCTAGATTCGTAATCTACATGAATGAAACTATATGATTTCATGCCAAACTCAAAATAATTGGGATCAAAAAAATTTAATATTTTTTATCATGGCTCACTCTTCGCTTTGAGTTCAGGATTTTGCCTATTCTGAGATTTTTCTCTATAGAATCTGTAATTCTGAACCAATCGCTTTGAAATTTGGACCATTCATAGTTTATAGTATGCCTAACCGATCGATGCTATCAGCAATTTTTTCTCTCCATTATTTGTATGAGTTTTTGACTCCCTGCTTCCGGCTCCGCTTCCGGACTGGATTTTTAAATTCTCGATATTTTGGAAAATATCCTCCAGATCCAATTTTGTCTCCTAGATTCGTAATCTACATGAATGAAACTATATGATTTCATGCCAAACTCAAAATAATTGGGATCAAAAAAATTTAATATTTTTTATCATGGCTCACTCTTCGCTTTGAGTTCAGGATTTTGCCTATTCTGAGATTTTTCTCTATAGAATCTGTAATTCTGAACCAATCGCTTTGAAATTTGGACCATTCATAGTATATAGTATGCCCAACCGATCGATGCTATCAGCAATTTTTTCTCTCCATTATTTGTATGAGTTTTTGACTCCCCGCTTCCGGCTCCGCTTCCGGACTGGATTTTTAAATTCTCGATATTTTGGAAAATATCCTCCAGATCCAATTTTGTCTCCTAGATTCGTAATCTACATGAATGAAACTATATGATTTCATGCAAACTCAAAATAATTGGGATCAAAAAAATTTAATATTTTTTATCATGGCTCACTCTTCGCTTTGAGTTCAGGATTTTGCCTATTCTGAGATTTTCCTCTATAGAATCTGTAATTCTAAACCAATCGCTTTGAAATTTGGACCATTCATAGTATATAGTATGCCTAACCGATCGATGCTATCAGCAATTTTTTCTCTCCATTATTTGTATGAGTTTTTGACTCCCCGCTTCCGGCTCCGCTTCCGGACTGGATTTTTAAATTCTCGATATTTTGGAAAATATCCTCCAGATCCAATTTTGTCTCCTAGATTCGTAATCTACATGAATGAAACTATATGATTTCATGCCAAACTCAAAATAATTGGGATCAAAAAAATTTAATATTTTTTATCATGGCTCACTCTTCGCTTTGAGTTCAGGATTTTGCCTATTCTGAGATTTTTCTCTATAGAATCTGTAATTCTGAACCAATCGCTTTGAAATTTGGACCATTCATAGTTTATAGTATGCCTAACCGATCGATGCTATCAGCAATTTTTTCTCTCCATTATTTGTATGAGTTTTTGACTCCCCGCTTCCGGCTCCGCTTCCGGACTGGATTTTTAAATTCTCGATATTTTGGAAAATATCCTCCAGATCCAATTTTGTCTCCTAGATTCGTAATCTACATGAATGAAACTATATGATTTCATGCCAAACTCAAAATAATTGGGATCAAAAAAATTTAATATTTTTTATCATGGCTCACTCTTCGCTTTGAGTTCAGGATTTTGCCTATTCTGAGATTTTTCTCTATAGAATCTGTAATTCTGAACCAATCGCTTTGAAATTTGGACCATTCATAGTATATAGTATGTCTAACCGATCGATGCTATCAGCAATTTTTTCTCTCCATTATTTGTATGAGTTTTTGACTCCCCGCTTCCGGCTCCGCTTCCGGACTGGATTTTTAAATTCTCGATATTTTGGAAAATATCCTCCAGATCCAATTTTGTCTCCTAGATTCGTAATCTACATGAATGAAACTATATGATTTCATGCCAAACTCAAAATAATTGGGATCAAAAAAATTTAATATTTTTTATCATGGCTCACTCTTCGCTTTGAGTTCAGGATTTTGCCTATTCTGAGATTTTTCTCTATAGAATCTGTAATTCTGAACCAATCGCTTTGAAATTTGGACCATTCATAGTTTATAGTATGCCTAACCGATCGATGCTATCAGCAATTTTTTCTCTCCATTATTTGTATGAGTTTTTGACTCCCTGCTTCCGGCTCCGCTTCCGGACTGGATTTTTAAATTCTCGATATTTTGGAAAATATCCTCCAGATCCAATTTTGTCTCCTAGATTCGTAATCTACATGAATGAAACTATATGATTTCATGCCAAACTCAAAATAATTGGGATCAAAAAAATTTAATATTTTTTATCATGGCTCACTCTTCGCTTTGAGTTCAGGATTTTGCCTATTCTGAGATTTTTCTCTATAGAATCTGTAATTCTGAACCAATCGCTTTGAAATTTGGACCATTCATAGTATATAGTATGCCTAACCGATCGATGCTATCAGCAATTTTTTCTCTCCATTATTTGTATGAGTTTTTGACTCCCCGCTTCCGGACTGGATTTTTAAATTCTCGATATTTTGGAAAATATCCTCCAGATCCAATTTTGTCTCCTAGATTCGTAATCTACATGAATGAAACTATATGATTTCATGCAAACTCAAAATAATTGGGATCAAAAAAATTTAATATTTTTTATCATGGCTCACTCTTCGCTTTGAGTTCAGGATTTTGCCTATTCTGAGATTTTCCTCTATAGAATCTGTAATTCTAAACCAATCGCTTTGAAATTTGGACCATTCATAGTATATAGTATGCCTAACCGATCGATGCTATCAGCAATTTTTTCTCTCCATTATTTGTATGAGTTTTTGACTCCCCGCTTCCGGCTCCGCTTCCGGACTGGATTTTTAAATTCTCGATATTTTGGAAAATATCCTCCAGATCCAATTTTGTCTCCTAGATTCGTAATCTACATGAATGAAACTATATGATTTCATGCCAAACTCAAAATAATTGGGATCAAAAAAATTTAATATTTTTTATCATGGCTCACTCTTCGCTTTGAGTTCAGGATTTTGCCTATTCTGAGATTTTTCTCTATAGAATCTGTAATTCTGAACCAATCGCTTTGAAATTTGGACCATTCATAGTATATAGTATGCCTGACCGATCGATGCTATCAGCAATTTTTTCTCTCCATTATTTGTATGAGTTTTTGACTCCCCGCTTCCGGCTCCGCTTCCGGACTGGATTTTTAAATTCTCGATATTTTGGAAAATATCCTCCAGATCCAATTTTGTCTCCTAGATACGTGATCTACATGAATGAAACTATATGATTTCATGCCAAACTCAAAATAATTGAAATCAAAAAAATTTAATATTTTTTATCATGGCTCACTCTTCGCTTTGAGTTCAGGATTTTGCCTATTCTGAGATTTTTCTCTATAGAATCTGTAATTCTGAACCAATCGCTTTGAAATTTGGAACATTTATAGTATATTGTATGTCTAACCGATCTAAGCTATCAGCAATTTTTTATCTCCATTATTTGTATGAGTTTTTGACTCCCCGCTTCCGGCTCCGCTTCCGGACTGGATTTTTAAATTCTCGATATTTTGGAAAATATCCTCCAGATCCAATTTTGTCTCCTAGATTCGTAATCTACATGAATGAAACTATATGATTTCATGCCAAACTCAAAATAATTGGGATCAAAAAAATTTAATATTTTTTATCATGGCTCACTCTTCGCTTTGAGTTCAGGATTTTGCCTATTCTGAGATTTTTCTCTATAGAATCTGTAATTCTGAACCAATCGCTTTGAAATTTGGACCATTCATAGTTTATAGTATGCCTAACCGATCGATGCTATCAGCAATTTTTTCTCTCCATTATTTGTATGAGTTTTTGACTCCCTGCTTCCGGCTCCGCTTCCGGACTGGATTTTTAAATTCTCGATATTTTGGAAAATATCCTCCAGATCCAATTTTGTCTCCTAGATTCGTAATCTACATGAATGAAACTATATGATTTCATGCCAAACTCAAAATAATTGGGATCAAAAAAATTTAATATTTTTTATCATGGCTCACTCTTCGCTTTGAGTTCAGGATTTTGCCTATTCTGAGATTTTTCTCTATAGAATCTGTAATTCTGAACCAATCGCTTTGAAATTTGGACCATTCATAGTTTATAGTATGCCTAACCGATCGATGCTATCAGCAATTTTTTCTCTCCATTATTTGTATGAGTTTTTGACTCCCTGCTTCCGGCTCCGCTTCCGGACTGGATTTTTAAATTCTCGATATTTTGGAAAATATCCTCCAGATCCAATTTTGTCTCCTAGATTCGTAATCTACATGAATGAAACTATATGATTTCATGCCAAACTCAAAATAATTGGGATCAAAAAAATTTAATTTTTTTTATCATGGCTCACTCTTCGCTTTGAGTTCAGGATTTTGCCTATTCTGAGATTTTTCTCTATAGAATCTGTAATTCTGAACCAATCGCTTTGAAATTTGGACCATTCATAGTATATAGTATGTCTAACCGATCGATGCTATCAGCAATTTTTTCTCTCCATTATTTGTATGAGTTTTTGACTCCCCGCTTCCGGCTCCGCTTCCGGACTGGATTTTTAAATTCTCGATGTTTTGGAAAATATCCTCCAGATCCAATTTTGTCTCCTAGATTCGTAATCTACATGAATGAAACTATATGATTTCATGCCAAACTCAAAATAATTGGGATCAAAAAAATTTAATATTTTTTATCATGGCTCACTCTTCGCTTTGAGTTCAGGATTTTGCCTATTCTGAGATTTTTCTCTATAGAATCTGTAATTCTGAACCAATCGCTTCGAAATTTGAACCATTCATAGTATATAGTATGCCTAACCGATCGATGCTATCAGCAATCCTTTCTCTCCATTATTTGTATAAGTTTTTGACTCCCTGCTTCCGGCTCCGCTTCCGGACTGGATTTTTAAATTCTCGATATTTTGGAAAATATCCTCCAGATCCAATTTTGTCTCCTAGATTCGTAATCTACATGAATGAAACTATATGATTTCATGCCAAACTCAAAATAATTGGGATCAAAAAAATTTAATATTTTTTATCATGGCTCACTCTTCGCTTTGAGTTCAGGATTTTGCCTATTCTGAGATTTTTCTCTATAGAATCTGTAATTCTGAACCTATCGCTTTGAAATTTGTAGCATTTATAGTATATAGTATGCCTAACCGATCGATGCTATCAGCAATTTTTTCTCTCCATTATTTGTATGAGTTTTTGACTCCCTGCTTCCGGCTCCGCTTCCGGACTGGATTTTTAAATTCTCGATATTTTGGAAAATATCCTCCAGATCCAATTTTGTCTCCTAGATTCGTAATCTACATGTATGAAACTATATGATTTCATGCCAAACTCAAAATAATTGGGATCAAAAAAATTTAATATTTTTTATCATGGCTCACTCTTCGCTTTGAGTTCAGGATTTTGCCTATTCTGAGATTTTTCTCTTTAGAATCTGTAATTCTGAACCAATCGCTTCGAAATTTGAACCATTCATAGTATATAGTATGCCTAACCGATCGATGCTATCAGCAATTTTTTCTCTCCATTATTTGTATGAGTTTTTGACTCCCTGCTTCCGGCTCCGCTTCCGGACTGGATTTTTAAATTCTCGATATTTTGGAAAATATCCTCCAGATCCAATTTTGTCTCCTAGATTCGTAATCTACATGAATGAAACTATATGATTTCATGCCAAACTCAAAATAATTGGGATCAAAAAAATTTAATATTTTTTATCATGGCTCACTCTTCGCTTTGAGTTCAGGATTTTGCCTATTCTGAGATTTTTCTCTATAGAATCTGTAATTCTGAACCAATCGCTTCGAAATTTAAACCATTCATAGTATATAGTATGCCTAACCGATCGATGCTATCAGCAATTTTTTCTCTCCATTATTTGTATGAGTTTTTGACTCCCTGCTTCCGGCTCCGCTTCCGGACTGGATTTTTAAATTCTCGATATTTTGGAAAATATCCTCCAGATCCAATTTTGTCTCCTAGATTCGTAATCTACATGAATGAAACTATATGATTTCATGCCAAACTCAAAATAATTGGGATCAAAAAAATTTAATATTTTTTATCATGGCTCACTCTTCGCTTTGAGTTCAGGATTTTGCCTATTCTGAGATTTTTCTCTATAGAATCTGTAATTCTGAACCAATCGCTTTGAAATTTGGACCATTCATAGTTTATAGTATGCCTAACCGATCGATGCTATCAGCAATTTTTTCTCTCCATTATTTGTATGAGTTTTTGACTCCCTGCTTCCGGCTCCGCTTCCGGACTGGATTTTTAAATTCTCGATATTTTGGAAAATATCCTCCAGATCCAATTTTGTCTCCTAGATTCGTAATCTACATGAATGAAACTATATGATTTCATGCCAAACTCAAAATAATTGGGATCAAAAAAATTTAATATTTTTTATCATGGCTCACTCTTCGCTTTGAGTTCAGGATTTTGCCTATTCTGAGATTTTTCTCTATAGAATCTGTAATTCTGAACCAATCGCTTCGAAATTTGAACCATTCATAGTATATAGTATGCCTAACCGATCGATGCTATCAGCAATTTTTTCTCTCCATTATTTGTATGAGTTTTTGACTCCCTGCTTCCGGCTCCGCTTCCGGACTGGATTTTTAAATTCTCGATATTTTGGAAAATATCCTCCAGATCCAATTTTGTCTCCTAGATTCGTAATCTACATGAATGAAACTATATGATTTCATGCCAAACTCAAAATAATTGGGATCAAAAAAATTTAATATTTTTTATCATGGCTCACTCTTCGCTTTGAGTTCAGGATTTTGCCTATTCTGAGATTTTTCTCTATAGAATCTGTAATTCTGAACCAATCGCTTCGAAATTTGAACCATTCATAGTATATAGTATGCCTAACCGATCGATGCTATCAGCAATTTTTTCTCTCCATTATTTGTATGAGTTTTTGACTCCCTGCTTCCGGCTCCGCTTCCGGACTGGATTTTTAAATTCTCGATATTTTGGAAAATATCCTCCAGATCCAATTTTGTCTCCTAGATTCGTAATCTACATGAATGAAACTATATGATTTCATGCCAAACTCAAAATAATTGGGATCAAAAAAATTTAATATTTTTTATCATGGCTCACTCTTCGCTTTGAGTTCAGGATTTTGCCTATTCTGAGATTTTTCTCTATAGAATCTGTAATTCTGAACCAATCGCTTCGAAATTTGAACCATTCATAGTATATAGTATGCCTAACCGATCGATGCTATCAGCAATTTTTTCTCTCCATTATTTGTATGAGTTTTTGACTCCCTGCTTCCGGCTCCGCTTCCGGACTGGATTTTTAAATTCTCGATATTTTGGAAAATATCCTCCAGATCCAATTTTGTCTCCTAGATTCGTAATCTACATGAATGAAACTATATGATTTCATGCCAAACTCAAAATAATTGGGATCAAAAAAATTTAATATTTTTTATCATGGCTCACTCTTCGCTTTGAGTTCAGGATTTTGCCTATTCTGAGATTTTTCTCTATAGAATCTGTAATTCTGAACCAATCGCTTCAAAATTTGAACCATCCATAGTATATAGTATGCCTAACCGATCGATGCTATCAGCAATTTTTTCTCTCCATTATTTGTATGAGTTTTTGACTCCCTGCTTCCGGCTCCGCTTCCGGACTGGATTTTTAAATTCTCGATATTTTGGAAAATATCCTCCAGATCCAATTTTGTCTCCTAGATTCGTAATCTACATGAATGAAACTATATGATTTCATGCCAAACTCAAAATAATTGGGATCAAAAAAATTTAATATTTTTTATCTTGGCTCACTCTTCGCTTTGAGTTCAGGATTTTGCCTATTCTGAGATTTTTCTCTATAGAATCTGTAATTCTGAACCAATCGCTTTGAAATTTAGACCATTCATAGTTTATAGTATGCCTAACCGATCGATGCTATCAGCAATTTTTTCTCTCCATTATTTGTATGAGTTTTTGACTCCCTGCTTCCGGCTCCGCTTCCGGACTGGATTTTTAAATTCTCGATATTTTGGAAAATATCCTCCAGATCCAATTTTGTCTCCTAGATTCGTAATCTACATGAATGAAACTATATGATTTCATGCCAAACTCAAAATAATTGGGATCAAAAAAATTTAATATTTTTTATCATGGCTCACTCTTCGCTTTGAGTTCAGGATTTTGCCTATTCTGAGATTTTTCTCTATAGAATCTGTAATTCTGAACCAATCGCTTTGAAATTTGGACCATTCATAGTATATAGTATGCCTAACCGATCGATGCTATCAGCAATTTTTTCTCTCCATTATTTGTGTGAGTTTTTGACTCCCTGCTTCCGGCTCCACTTCCGGACTGGATTTTTAAATTCTCGATATTTTGGAAAATATCCTCCAGATCCAATTTTGTCTCCTAGATTCGTAATCTACATGAATGAAACTATATGATTTCATGCCAAACTCAAAATAATTGGGATCAAAAAAATTTAATATTTTTTATCATGGCTCACTCTTCGCTTTGAGTTCAGGATTTTGCCTATTCTGAGATTTTTCTCTATAGAATCTGTAATTCTGAACCAATCGCTTTGAAATTTGGAGCATTCATAGTATATAGTATGCCTAACCGATCGATGCTATCAGCAATTTTTTGTCTCCATTATTTGTATGAGTTTTTGACTCCCCGCTTCCGGCTCCGCTTCCGGACTGGATTTTTAAATTCTCGATATTTTGGAAAATATCCTCCAGATCCAATTTTGTCTCCTAGATTCGTAATCTACATGAATGAAACTATATGATTTCATGCCAAACTCAAAATAATTGGGATCAAAAAAATTTAATATTTTTTATCATGGCTCACTCTTCGCTTTGAGTTCAGGATTTTGCCTATTCTGAGATTTTTCTCTATAGAATCTGTAATTCTGAACCAATCGCTTTGAAATTTGGACCATTCATAGTTTATAGTATGCCTAACCGATCGATGCTATCAGCAATTTTTTGTCTCCATTATTTGTATGAGTTTTTGACTCCCTGCTTCCGGCTCCGCTTCCGGACTGGATTTTTAAATTCTCGATATTTTGGAAAATATCCTCCAGATCCAATTTTGTCTCCTAGATTCGTAATCTACATGAATGAAACTATATGATTTCATGCCAAACTCAAAATAATTGGGATCAAAAAAATTTAATATTTTTTATCATGGCTCACTCTTCGCTTTGAGTTCAGGATTTTGCCTATTCTGAGATTTTTCTCTATAGAATCTGTAATTCTGAACCAATCGCTTTGAAATTTGGACCATTCATAGTATATAGTATGTCTAACCGATCGATGCTATCGGCAATTTTTTCTCTCCATTATTTGTATGAGTTTTTGACTCCCCGCTTCCGGCTCCGCTTCCGGACTGGATTTTTAAATTCTCGATATTTTGGAAAATATCCTCCAGATCCAATTTTGTCTCCTAGATTCGTAATCTACATGAATGAAACTATATGATTTCATGCCAAACTCAAAATAATTGGGATCAAAAAAATTTAATATTTTTTATCATGGCTCACTCTTCGCTTTGAGTTCAGGATTTTGCCTATTCTGAGATTTTTCTCTATAGAATCTGTAATTCTGAACCAATCGCTTTGAAATTTGGAGCATTCATAGTATATAGTATGCCTAACCGATCGATGCTATCAGCAATTTTTTGTCTCCATTATTTGTATGAGTTTTTGACTCCCTGCTTCCGGCTCCGCTTCCGGACTGGATTTTTAAATTCTCGATATTTTGGAAAATATCCTCCAGATCCAATTTTGTCTCCTAGATTCGTAATCTACATGAATGAAACTATATGATTTCATGCCAAACTCAAAATAATTGGGATCAAAAAAATTTAATATTTTTTATCATGGCTCACTCTTCGCTTTGAGTTCAGGATTTTGCCTATTCTGAGATTTTTCTCTATAGAATCTGTAATTCTGAACCAATCGCTTTGAAATTTGGACCATTCATAGTATATAGTATGTCTAACCGATCGATGCTATCAGCAATTTTTTCTCTCCATTATTTGTATGAGTTTTTGACTCCCCGCTTCCGGCTCCGCTTCCGGACTGGATTTTTAAATTCTCGATATTTTGGAAAATATCCTCCAGATCCAATTTTGTCTCCTAGATTCGTAATCTACATGAATGAAACTATATGATTTCATGCCAAACTCAAAATAATTGGGATCAAAAAAATTTAATATTTTTTATCATGGCTCACTCTTCGCTTTGAGTTCAGGATTTTGCCTATTCTGAGATTTTTCTCTATAGAATCTGTAATTCTGAACCAATCGCTTTGAAATTTGGACCATTCATAGTTTATAGTATGCCTAACCGATCGATGCTATCAGCAATTTTTTCTCTCCATTATTTGTATGAGTTTTTGACTCCCTGCTTCCTGCTCCGCTTCCGGACTGGATTTTTAAATTCTCGATATTTTGGAAAATATCCTCCAGATCCAATTTTGTCTCCTAGATTCGTAATCTACATGAATGAAACTATATGATTTCATGCCAAACTCAAAATAATTGGGATCAAAAAAATTTAATATTTTTTATCATGGCTCACTCTTCGCTTTGAGTTCAGGATTTTGCCTATTCTGAGATTTTTCTCTATAGAATCTGTAATTCTGAACCAATCGCTTTGAAATTTGGACCATTCATAGTATATAGTATGTCTAACCGATCGATGCTATCAGCAATTTTTTCTCTCCATTATTTGTATGAGTTTTTGACTCCCCGCTTCCGGCTCCGCTTCCGGACTGGATTTTTAAATTCTCGATATTTTGGAAAATATCCTCCAGATCCAATTTTGTCTCCTAGATTCGTAATCTTCATGAATGAAACTATATGATTTCATGCCAAACTCAAAATAATTGGGATCAAAAAAATTTAATATTTTTTATCATGGCTCACTCTTCGCTTTGAGTTCAGGATTTTGCCTATTCTGAGATTTTTCTCTATAGAATCTGTAATTCTGAACCAATCGCTTCGAAATTTGGACCATTCATAGTATATAGTATGTCTAACCGATCGATGCTATCAGCAATTTTTTCTCTCCATTATTTGTATGAGTTTTTGACTCCCCGCTTCCGGCTCCGCTTCCGGACTGGATTTTTAAATTCTCGATATTTTGGAAAATATCCTCCAGATCCAATTTTGTCTCCTAGATTCGTAATCTACATGAATGAAACTATATGATTTCATGCCAAACTCAAAATAATTGGGATCAAAAAAATTTAATATTTTTTATCATGGCTCACTCTTCGCTTTGAGTTCAGGATTTTGCCTATTCTGAGATTTTTCTCTATAGAATCTGTAATTCTGAACCAATCGCTTCGAAATTTGGACCATTCATAGTATATAGTATGTCTAACCGATCGATGCTATCAGCAATTTTTTCTCTCCATTATTTGTATGAGTTTTTGACTCCCTGCTTCCTGCTCCGCTTCCGGACTGGATTTTTAAATTCTCGATATTTTGGAAAATATCCTCCAGATCCAATTTTGTCTCCTAGATTCGTAATCTACATGAATGAAACTATATGATTTCATGCCAAACTCAAAATAATTGGGATCAAAAAAATTTAATATTTTTTATCATGGCTCACTCTTCGCTTTGAGTTCAGGATTTTGCCTATTCTGAGATTTTTCTCTATAGAATCTGTAATTCTGAACCAATCGCTTCGAAATTTGAACCATTCATAGTATATAGTATGTCTAACCGATCGATGCTATCAGCAATTTTTTCTCTCCATTATTTGTATGAGTTTTTGACTCCCTGCTTCCTGCTCCGCTTCCGGACTGGATTTTTAAATTCTCGATATTTTGGAAAATATCCTCCAGATCCAATTTTGTCTCCTAGATTCGTAATCTACATGAATGAAACTATATGATTTCATGCCAAACTCAAAATAATTGGGATCAAAAAAATTTAATATTTTTTATCATGGCTCACTCTTCGCTTTGAGTTCAGGATTTTGCCTATTCTGAGATTTTTCTCTATAGAATCTGTAATTCTGAACCAATCGCTTCGAAATTTGGACCATTCATAGTATATAGTATGCCTAACCGATCGATGCTATCAGCAATTTTTTCTCTCCATTATTTGTATGAGTTTTTGACTCCCTGCTTCCTGCTCCGCTTCCGGACTGGATTTTTAAATTCTCGATATTTTGGAAAATATCCTCCAGATCCAATTTTGTCTCCTTGATTCGTAATCTACATGAATGAAACTATATGATTTCATGCCAAACTCAAAATAATTGGGATCAAAAAAATTTAATATTTTTTATCATGGCTCACTCTTCGCTTTGAGTTCAGGATTTTGCCTATTCTGAGATTTTTCTCTATAGAATCTGTAATTCTGAACCAATCGCTTCGAAATTTGGACCATTCATAGTATATAAGTATGTCTAACCGATCGATGCTATCAGCAATTTTTTCTCTCCATTATTTGTATGAGTTTTTGACTCCCCGCTTCCGGCTCCGCTTCCGGACTGGATTTTTAAATTCTCGATATTTTGGAAAATATCCTCCAGATCCAATTTTGTCTCCTAGATTCGTAATCTACATGAATGAAACTATATGATTTCATGCCAAACTCAAAATAATTGGGATCAAAAAAATTTAATATTTTTTATCATGGCTCACTCTTCGCTTTGAGTTCAGGATTTTGCCTATGCTGAGATTTTTCTCTATAGAATCTGTAATTCTGAACCAATCGCTTTGAAATATGGAGCATTCATAGTATATAGTATGCCTAACCGATCGATGCTATCAGCAATTTTTTCTCTCCATTATTTGTATGAGTTTTTGACTCCCCGCTTCCGGCTCCGCTTCCGGACTGGATTTTTAAATTCTCGATATTTTGGAAAATATCCTCCAGATCCAATTTTGTCTCCTAGATTCGTAATCTACATGAATGAAACTATATGATTTCATGCCAAACTCAAAATAATTGGGATCAAAAAAATTTAATATTTTTTATCATGGCTCACTCTTCGCTTTGAGTTCAGGATTTTGCCTATGCTGAGATTTTTCTCTATAGAATCTGTAATTCTGAACCAATCGCTTTGAAATATGGAGCATTCATAGTATATAGTATGCCTAACCGATCGATGCTATCAGCAATTTTTTCTCTCCATTATTTGTATGAGTTTTTGACTCCCCGCTTCCGGCTCCGCTTCCGGACTGGATTTTTAAATTCTCGATATTTTGGAAAATATCCTCCAGATCCAATTTTGTCTCCTAGATTCGTAATCTACATGAATGAAACTAAATGATTTCATGCCAAACTCAAAATAATTGGGATCAAAAAAATCTAATATTTTTTATCATGGCTCACTCTTCGCTTTGAGTTCAGGATTTTGCCTATTCTGAGATTTTTCTCTATAGAATCTGTAATTCTGAACCAATCGCTTTGAAATTTGGACCATTCATAGTATATAGTATGTCTAACCGATCGATGCTATCAGCAATTTTTTCTCTCCCTTATTTGTATGAGTTTTTGACTCCCCGCTTCCGGCTCCGCTTCCGGACTGGATTTTTAAATTCTCGATATTTTGGAAAATATCCTCCAGATCCAATTTTGTCTCCTAGATTCGTAATCTACATGAATGAAACTATATGATTTCATGCCAAACTCAAAATAATTGGGATCAAAAAAATTTAATATTTTTTATCATGGCTCACTCTTCGCTTTGAGTTCAGGATTTTGCCTATTCTGAGATTTTTCCCTATAGAATCTGTAATTCTGAACCAATCGCTTTGAAATTTGGACCATTCATAGTATATAGTATGTCTAACCGATCGATGCTATCAGCAATTTTTTCTCTTCATTATTTGTATGAGTTTTTGACTCCCCGCTTCCGGCTCCGCTTCCGGACTGGATTTTTAAATTCTCGATATTTTGGAAAATATCCTCCAGATCCAATTTTGTCTCCTAGATTCGTAATCTACATGAATGAAACTATATGATTTCATGCCAAACTCAAAATAATTGGGATCAAAAAAATTTAATATTTTTTATCATGGCTCACTCTTCGCTTTGAGTTCAGGATTTTGCCTATGCTGAGATTTTTCTCTATAGAATCTGTAATTCTGAACCAATCGCTTTGAAATATGGAGCATTCATAGTATATAGTATGCCTAACCGATCGATGCTATCAGCAATTTTTTCTCTCCATTATTTGTATGAGTTTTTGACTCCCCGCTTCCGGCTCCGCTTCCGGACTGGATTTTTAAATTCTCGATATTTTGGAAAATATCCTCCAGATCCAATTTTGTCTCCTAGATTCGTAATCTACATGAATGAAACTATATGATTTCATGCCAAACTCAAAATAATTGGGATCAAAAAAATTTAATATTTTTTATCATGGCTCACTCTTCGCTTTGAGTTCAGGATTTTGCCTATTCTGAGATTTTTCTCTATAGAATCTGTTTTTCTGAACCAATCGCTTTGAAATTTGGACCATTCATAGTATATAGTATGCCTAACCGATCGATGCTATCAGCAATTTTTTCTCTCCATTATTTGTATGAGTTTTTGACTCCCCGCTTCCGGCTCCGCTTCCAGACTGGATTTTTAAATTCTCGATATTTTGGAAAATATCCTCCAGATCCAATTTTGTCTCCTAGATTCGTAATCTACATGAATGAAACTATATGATTTCATGCCAAACTCAAAATAATTGGGATCAAAAAAATTTAATATTTTTTATCATGGCTCACTCTTCGCTTTGAGTTCAGGATTTTGCCTATTCTGAGATTTTTCTCTATAGAATCTGTAATTCTGAACCAATCGCTTCGAAATTTGGACCATTCATAGTATATAGTATGTCTAACCGATCGATGCTATCAGCAATTTTTTCTCTCCATTATTTGTATGAGTTTTTGACTCCCCGCTTCCGGCTCCGCTTCCGGACTGGATTTTTAAATTCTCGATATTTTGGAAAATATCCTCCAGATCCAATTTTGTCTCCTAGATTCGTAATCTACATGAATGGAACTATATGATTTCATGCCAAACTCAAAATAATTGGGATCAAAAAAATTTAATATTTTTTATCATGGCTCACTCTTCGCTTTGAGTTCAGGATTTTGCCTATTCTGAGATTTTTCTCTATAGAATCTGTAATTCTGAACCAATCGCTTCGAAATTTGGACCATTCATAGTATATAGTATGCCTAACCGATCGATGCTATCAGCAATTTTTTCTCTCCATTATTTGTATGAGTTTTTGACTCCCCGCTTCCGGCTCCGCTTCCGGACTGGATTTTTAATTCTCGATATTTTGGAAAATATCCTCCAGATCTAATTTTGTCTCCTAGATTCGTAGTCTACATGAATGAAACTATATGATTTCATGCCAAACTCAAAATAATTGGGATCAAAAAAATTTAATATTTTTTATCATGGCTCACTCTTCGCTTTGAGTTCAGGATTTTGCCTATTCTGAGATTTTTCTCTATAGAATCTGTAGTTCTGAACCAATCGCTTTGAAATTTGGAGCATTCATAGTATATAGTATGCCTAACCGATCGATGCTATCAGCAATTTTTTCTCTCTATTATTTGTATGAGTTTTTGACTCCCCGCTTCCGGCTCCGCTTCCGGACTGGATATTTAAATTCTCGATATTTTGGAAAATATCCTCCAGATCCAATTTTGTCTCCTAGATTCGTAATCTACATGAATGAAACTATATGATTTCATGCCAAACTCAAAATAATTGGGATCAAAAAAATTTAATATTTTTTATCATGGCTCACTCTTCGCTTTGAGTTCAGGATTTTGCCTATTCTGAGATTTTTCTCTATAGAATCTGTAATTCTGAACCAATCGCTTTGAAATTTGGAGCATTCATAGTATATAGTATGCCTAACCGATCGATGCTATCAGCAATTTTTTCTCTCCATTATTTGTATGAGTTTTTGACTCCCCGCTTCCGGCTCCGCTTCCGGACTGGATTTTTAAATTCTCGATATTTTGGAAAATATCCTCCAGATCCAATTTTGTCTCCAAGATTCGTAATCTACATGAATGAAACTATATGATTTCATGCCAAACTCAAAATAATTGGGATCAAAAAAATTTAATATTTTTTATCATGGCTCACTCTTCGCTTTGAGTTCAGGATTTTGCCTATTCTGAGATTTTTCTCTATAGAATCTGTAATTCTGAACCAATCGCTTTGAAATTTGGAGCATTCATAGTATATAGTATGCCTAACCGATCGATGCTATCAGCAATTTTTTTTCTTCATTATTTGTATGAGTTTTTGACTCCCCGCTTCCGGCTCCGCTTCCGGACTGGATTTTTAAATTCTCGATATTTTGGAAAATATCCTCCAGATCCAATTTTGTCTCCTAGATTCGTAATCTACATGAATGAAACTATATGATTTCATGCCAAACTCAAAATAATTGGGATCAAAAAAATTTAATATTTTTTATCATGGCTCACTCTTCGCTTTGAGTTCAGGATTTTGCCTATTCTGAGATTTTTCTCTATAGAATCTGTAATTCTGAACCAATCGCTTTGAAATTCAGAGCATTCATAGTATATAGTATGCCTAACCGATCGATGCTATCAGCAATTTTTTCTCTCCATTATTTGTATGAGTTTTTGACTCCCCGCTTCCGGCTCCGCTTCCGGACTGGATTTTTAAATTCTCGATATTTTGGAAAATATCCTCCAGATCCAATTTTGTCTCCTAGATTCGTAATCTACATGAATGAAACTATATGATTTCATGCCAAACTCAAAATAATTGGGATCAAAAAAATTTAATATTTTTTATCATGGCTCACTCTTCGCTTTGAGTTCAGGATTTTGCCTATTCTGAGATTTTTCTCTATAGAATCTGTAATTCTGAACCAATCGCTTTGAAATTTGGACCATTCATAGTATATAGTATGCCTAACCGATCGATGCTATCAGCAATTTTTTCTCTCCATTATTTGTATGAGTTTTTGACTCCCCGCTTCCGGCTCCGCTTCCGGACTGGATTTTTAAATTCTCGATATTTTGGAAAATATCCTCCAGATCCAATTTTGTCTCCTAGATTCGTAATCTACATGAATGAAACTATATGATTTCATGCCAAACTCAAAATAATTGGGATCAAAAAAATTTAATATTTTTTATCATGGCTCACTCTTCGCTTTGAGTTCAGGATTTTGCCTATTCTGAGATTTTTCTCTATAGAATCTGTAATTCTGAACCAATCGCTTTGAAATTTGGACCATTCATGGTATATAGTATGCCTAACCGATCGATGCTATCAGCAATTTTTTCTCTCCATTATTTGTATGAGTTTTTGACTCCCCGCTTCCGGCTCCGCTTCCGGACTGGATTTTCAAATTCTCGATATTTTGGAAAATATCCTCCAGATCCAATTTTGTCTCCTAGATTCGTAATCTACATGAATGAAACTATATGATTTCATGCCAAACTCAAAATAATTGGGATCAAAAAAATTTAATATTTTTTATCATGGCTCACTCTTCGCTTTGAGTTCAGGATTTTGCCTATTCTGAGATTTTTCTCTATAGAATCTGTAATTCTGAACCAATCGCTTTGAAATTTGGACCATTCATAGTATATAGTATGCCTAACCGATCGATGCTATCAGCAATTTTTTCTCTCCATTATTTGTATGAGTTTTTGACTCCCCGCTTCCGGCTCCGCTTCCGGACTGGATTTTTAAATTCTCGATATTTTGGAAAATATCCTCCAGATCCAATTTTGTCTCCTAGATTCGTAATCTACATGAATGAAACTATATGATTTCATGCCAAACTCAAAATAATTGGGATCAAAAAAATTTAATATTTTTTATCATGGCTCACTCTTCGCTTTGAGTTCAGGATTTTGCCTATTCTGAGATTTTTCTCTATAGAATCTGTAATTCTGAACCAATCGCTTTGAAATTTGGACCATTCATAGTATATAGTATGCCTAACCGATCGATGCTATCAGCAATTTTTTCTCTCCATTATTTGTATGAGTTTTTGACTCCCCGCTTCCGGCTCCGCTTCCGGACTGGATTTTTAAATTCTCGATATTTTGGAAAATATCCTCCAGATCCAATTTTGTCTCCTAGATTCGTAATCTACATGAATGAAACTATATGATTTCATGCCAAACTCAAAATAATTGGGATCAAAAAAATTTAATATTTTTTATCATGGCTCACTCTTCGCTTTGAGTTCAGGATTTTGCCTATTCTGAGATTTTTCTCTATAGAATCTGTAATTCTGAACCAATCGCTTTGAAATTTGGACCATTCATAGTATATAGTATGCCTAACCGATCGATGCTATCAGCAATTTTTTCTCTCCATTATTTGTATGAGTTTTTGACTCCCCGCTTCCGGCTCCGCTTCCGGACTGGATTTTTAAATTCTCGATATTTTGGAAAATATCCTCCAGATCCAATTTTGTCTCCTAGATTCGTAATCTACATGAATGAAACTATATGATTTCATGCCAAACTCAAAATAATTGGGATCAAAAAAATTTAATATTTTTTATCATGGCTCACTCTTCGCTTTGAGTTCAGGATTTTGCCTATTCTGAGATTTTTCTCTATAGAATCTGTAATTCTGAACCAATCGCTTTGAAATTTGGACCATTCATAGTATATAGTATGCCTAACCGATCGATGCTATCAGCAATTTTTTCTCTCCATTATTTGTATGAGTTTTTGACTCCCCGCTTCCGGCTCCGCTTCCGGACTGGATTTTTAAATTCTCGATATTTTGGAAAATATCCTCCAGATCCAATTTTGTCTCCTAGATTCGTAATCTACATGAATGAAACTATATGATTTCATGCCAAACTCAAAATAATTGGGATCAAAAAAATTTAATATTTTTTATCATGGCTCACTCTTCGCTTTGAGTTCAGGATTTTGCCTATTCTGAGATTTTTCTCTATAGAATCTGTAATTCTGAACCAATCGCTTTGAAATTTGGACCATTCATAGTATATAGTATGCCTAACCGATCGATGCTATCAGCAATTTTTTCTCTCCATTATTTGTATGAGTTTTTGACTCCCCGCTTCCGGCTCCGCTTCCGGACTGGATTTTTAAATTCTCGATATTTTGGAAAATATCCTCCAGATCCAATTTTGTCTCCTAGATTCGTAATCTACATGAATGAAACTATATGATTTCATGCCAAACTCAAAATAATTGGGATCAAAAAAATTTAATATTTTTTATCATGGCTCACTCTTCGCTTTGAGTTCAGGATTTTGCCTATTCTGAGATTTTTCTCTATAGAATCTGTAATTCTGAACCAATCGCTTTGAAATTTGGACCATTCATAGTATATAGTATGCCTAACCGATCGATGCTATCAGCAATTTTTTCTCTCCATTATTTGTATGAGTTTTTGACTCCCCGCTTCCGGCTCCGCTTCCGGACTGGATTTTTAAATTCTCGATATTTTGGAAAATATCCTCCAGATCCAATTTTGTCTCCTAGATTCGTAATCTACATGAATGAAACTATATGATTTCATGCCAAACTCAAAATAATTGGGATCAAAAAAATTTAATATTTTTTATCATGGCTCACTCTTCGCTTTGAGTTCAGGATTTTGCCTATTCTGAGATTTTTCTCTATAGAATCTGTAATTCTGAACCAATCGCTTTGAAATTTGGACCATTCATGGTATATAGTATGCCTAACCGATCGATGCTATCAGCAATTTTTTCTCTCCATTATTTGTATGAGTTTTTGACTCCCCGCTTCCGGCTCCGCTTCCGGACTGGATTTTCAAATTCTCGATATTTTGGAAAATATCCTCCAGATCCAATTTTGTCTCCTAGATTCGTAATCTACATGAATGAAACTATATGATTTCATGCCAAACTCAAAATAATTGGGATCAAAAAAATTTAATATTTTTTATCATGGCTCACTCTTCGCTTTGAGTTCAGGATTTTGCCTATTCTGAGATTTTTCTCTATAGAATCTGTAATTCTGAACCAATCGCTTTGAAATTTGGACCATTCATAGTATATAGTATGCCTAACCGATCGATGCTATCAGCAATTTTTTCTCTCCATTATTTGTATGAGTTTTTGACTCCCCGCTTCCGGCTCCGCTTCCGGACTGGATTTTTAAATTCTCGATATTTTGGAAAATATCCTCCAGATCCAATTTTGTCTCCTAGATTCGTAATCTACATGAATGAAACTATATGATTTCATGCCAAACTCAAAATAATTGGGATCAAAAAAATTTAATATTTTTTATCATGGCTCACTCTTCGCTTTGAGTTCAGGATTTTGCCTATTCTGAGATTTTTCTCTATAGAATCTGTAATTCTGAACCAATCGCTTTGAAATTTGGACCATTCATAGTATATAGTATGCCTAACCGATCGATGCTATCAGCAATTTTTTCTCTCCATTATTTGTATGAGTTTTTGACTCCCCGCTTCCGGCTCCGCTTCCGGACTGGATTTTTAAGTTCTCGATATTTTAGAAAATATCCTCCAGATCCAATTTTGTCTCCTTGATTCGTAATCTACATGAATGAAACTATATGATTTCATGCCAAACTCAAAATGATTTGGATCAAAAAAATTTAATATTTTTTATCATGGCTCACTTTTCGCTTTGAGTTCAGGATTTTGCCTATTCTGAGATTTTTCTCTATAGAATCTGTAATTCTGAACCAATCGCTTTGAAATTTGGAGCATTCATAGTATATAGTATGCCTAACCGATCGATACTATCAGCAATTTTTTCTCTCCATTATTTGTATGAGTTTTTGACTCCCCGCTTCCGGCTCCGCTTCCGGACTGGATTTTTAAATTCTCGATATTTTGGAAAATATCCTCCAGATCCAATTTTGTCTCCTAGATTCGTAATCTACATGAATGAAACTATATGATTTCATGCCAAACTCAAAATAATTGGGATCAAAAAAATTTAATATTTTTTATCATGGCTCACTCTTCGCTTTGAGTTCAGGATTTTGCCTATTCTGAGACTTTTCTCTATAGAATCTGTAATTCTGAACCAATCGCTTTGAAATTTGGACCATTCATAGTATATAGTATGCCTGACCGATCGATGCTATCAGCAATTTTTTCTCTCCATTATTTGTATGAGTTTTTGACTCCCCGCTTCCGGCTCCGCTTCCGGACTGGATTTTTAAATTCTCGATATTTTGGAAAATATCCTCCAGATCCAATTTTGTCTCCTAGATACGTGATCTACATGAATGAAACTATATGATTTCATGCCAAACTCAAAATAATTGGGATCAAAAAAATTTAATATTTTTTATCATGGCTCACTCTTCGCTTTGAGTTCAGGATTTTGCCTATTCTGAGATTTTTCTCTATAGAATCTGTAATTCTGAACCAATCGCTTTGAAATTTGGAGCATTCATAGTATATAGTATGCCTAACCGATCGATGCTATCAGCAATTTTTTGTCTCCATTATTTGTATGAGTTTTTGACTCCCCGCTTCCGGCTCCGCTTCCGGACTGGATTTTTAAATTCTCGATATTTTGGAAAATATCCTCCAGATCCAATTTTGTCTTCTAGATTCGTAATCTACATGAATGAAACTATATGATTTCATGCCAAACTCAAAATAATTGGGATCAAAAAAATTTAATATTTTTTATCATGGCTCACTCTTCGCTTTGAGTTCAGGATTTTGCCTATTCTGAGATTTTTCTCTATAGAATCTGTAATTCTGAACCAATCGCTTTGAAATTTGGACCATTCATAGTATATAGTATGCCTAACCGATAGATGCTATCAGCAATTTTTTCTCTCCATTATTTGTATGAGTTTTTGACTCCCTGCTTCCGGCTCCGCTTCCGGACTGGATTTTTAAATTCTCGATATTTTGGAAAATATCCTCCAGATCCAATTTTGTCTCCTAGATTCGTAATCTACATGAATGAAACTATATGATTTCATGCCAAACTCAAAATAATTGGGATCAAAAAGATTTAATATTTTTTATCATGGCTCACTCTTCGCTTTGAGTTCAGGATTTTTCCTATTCTGAGATTTTTCTCTATAGAATCTGTAATTCTGAACCAATCGCTTTGAAATTTGGACCATTCATAGTATATAGTATGCCTAACCGATCGATGCTATCAGCAATTTTTTCTCTCCATTATTTGTATGAGTTTTTGACTCCCCGCTTCCGGCTCCGCTTCTGGACTGGATTTTTAAATTCTCGATATTTTGGAAAATATCCTCCAGATCCAATTTTGTCTTCTAGATTCGTAATCTACATGAATGAAACTATATGATTTCATGCCAAACTCAAAATAATTGGGATCAAAAAAATTTAATATTTTTTATCATGGCTCACTCTTCGCTTTGAGTTCAGGATTTTGCCTATTCTGAGATTTTTCTCTATCGAATCTGTAATTCTGAACCAATCGCTTTGAAATATGGAGCATTCATAGTATATAGTATGCCTAACCGATCGATGCTATCAGCAATTTTTTCTCTCCATTATTTGTATGAGTTTTTGACTCCCCGCTTCCGGCTCCGCTTCCGGACTGGATTTTTAAATTCTCGATATTTTGGAAAATATCCTCCAGATCCAATTTTGTCTCCTAGATTCGTAATCTACATGAATGAAACTATATGATTTCATGCCAAACTCAAAATAATTGGGATCAAAAAGATTTAATATTTTTTATCATGGCTCACTCTTCGCTTTGAGTTCAGGATTTTGCCTATTCTGAGATTTTTCTCTATAGAATCTGTAATTCTGAACCAATCGCTTTGAAATTTGGAGCATTCATAGTATATAGTATGCCTAACCGATCGATGCTATCAGCAATTTTTTTTCTCCATTATTTGTATGAGTTTTTGACTCCCCGCTTCCGGCTCCGCTTCCGGACTGGATTTTTAAATTCTCGATATTTTGGAAAATATCCTCCAGATCCAATTTTGTCTCCTAGATTCGTAATCTACATGAATGAAACTATATGATTTCATGCCAAACTCAAAATAATTGGGATCAAAAAAATTTTATATTTTTTATCATGGCTCACTCTTCGCTTTGAGTTCAGGATTTTGCCTATTCTGAGATTTTTCTCTATAGAATCTGTAATTCTGAACCAATCGCTTTGAAATATGGAGCATTCATAGTATATAGTATGCCTAACCGATCGATGCTATCAGCAATTTTTTCTCTCCATTATTTGTATGAGTTTTTGACTCCCCGCTTCCGGCTCCGCTTCCGGACTGGATTTTTAAATTCTCGATATTTTGGAAAATATCCTCCAGATCCAATTTTGTCTCTTAGATTCGTAATTCACATGAATAAAACTATATGATTTCATGCCAAACTCAAAATAATTGGGATCAAAAAAATTTAATATTTTTTATCATGGCTCACTCTTCGCTTTGAGTTCAGGATTTTGCCTATTCTGAGATTTTTCTCTATAGAATCTGTAATTCTGAACCAATCGCTTTGAAATTTGGAGCATTCATAGTATATAGTATGCCTAACCGATCGATGCTATCAGCAATTTTTTTTCTCCATTATTTGTATGAGTTTTTGACTCCCCGCTTCCGGCTCCGCTTCCGGACTGGATTTTTAAATTCTCGATATTTTGGAAAATATCCTCCAGATCCAATTTTGTCTCCTAGATTCGTAATCTACATGAATGAAACTATATGATTTCATGCCAAACTCAAAATAATTGGGATCAAAAAAATTTAATATTTTTTATCATGGCTCACTCTTCGCTTTGAGTTCAGGATTTTTCCTATTCTGAGATTTTTCTCTATAGAATCTGTAATTCTGAACCAATCGCTTTGAAATTTGGACCATTCATAGTATATAGTATGCCTAACCGATCGATGCTATCAGCAATTTTTTCTCTCCATTATTTGTATGAGTTTTTGACTCCCCGCTTCCGGCTCCGCTTCCGGACTGGATTTTTAAATTCTCGATATTTTGGAAAATATCCTCCAGATCCAATTTTGTCTCCTAGATTCGTAATCTACATGAATGAAACTATATGATTTCATGCCAAACTCAAAATAATTGGGATCAAAAAAATTTAATATTTTTTATCATGGCTCACTCTTCGCTTTGAGTTCAGGATTTTGCCTATTCTGAGATTTTTCTCTATAGAATCTGTAGATCTGAACCAATCGCTTTGAAATTTGGACCATTCATAGTATATAGTATGCCTAACCGATCGATGCTATCAGCAATTTTTTCTCTCCATTATTTGTATGAGTTTTTGACTCCCCGCTTCCGGCTCCGCTTCCGGACTGGATTTTTAAATTCTCGATATTTTGGAAAATATCCTCCAGATCCAATTTTGTCTCCTAGATTCGTAATCTACATGAATGAAACTATATGATTTCATGCCAAACTCAAAATAATTGGGATCAAAAAAATTTAATATTTTTTATCATGGCTCACTCTTCGCTTTGAGTTCAGGATTTTGCCTATTCTGAGATTTTTCTCTATAGAATCTGTAATTCTGAACCAATCGCTTTGAAATTTGGAGCATTCATAGTATATAGTATGCCTAACCGATCGATGCTATCAGCAATTTTTTTTCTCCATTATTTGTATGAGTTTTTGACTCCCAGCTTCCGGCTCCGCTTCCGGACTGGATTTTTAAATTCTCGATATTTTGGAAAATATCCTCCAGATCCAATTTTGTCTCCTAGATTCGTAATCTACATGAATGAAACTATATGATTTCATGCCAAACTCAAAATAATTGGGATCAAAAAAATTTAATATTTTTTATCATGGCTCACTCTTCGCTTTGAGTTCAGGATTTTGCCTATTCTGAGATTTTTCTCTATAGAATCTGTAATTCTGAACCAATCGCTTTGAAATTTGGAGCATTCATAGTATATAATATGCCTAACCGATCGATGCTATCAGCAATTTTTTCTCTCCATTATTTGTATGAGTTTTTGACTCCCCGCTTCCGGCTCCGCTTCCGGACTGGATTTTTAAATTCTCGATATTTTGGAAAATATCCTCCAGATCCAATTTTGTCTCCTAGATTCGTAATCTACATGAATGAAACTATATGATTTCATGCCAAACTCAAAATAATTGGGATCAAAAAAATTTAATATTTTTTATCATGGCTCACTCTTCGCTTTGAGTTCAGGATTTTGCCTATTCTGAGATTTTTCTCTATAGAATCTGTAATTCTGAACCAATCGCTTTGGAATTTGGAGCATCCATAGTATATAGTATGCCTAACCGATCGATGCTATCAGCAATTTTTTCTCTCCATTATTTGTATGAGTTTTTGACTCCCAGCTTCCGGCTCCGCTTCCGGACTGGATTTTTAAATTCTCGATATTTTGGAAAATATCCTCCAGATCCAATTTTGTCTCCTAGATTCGTAATCTACATGAATGAAACTATATGATTTCATGCCAAACTCAAAATAATTGGGATCAAAAAAATTTAATATTTTTTATCATGGCTCACTCTTCGCTTTGAGTTCAGGATTTTGCCTATTCTGAGATTTTTCTCTATAGAATCTGTAATTCTGAACCAATCGCTTTGAAATTTGGACCATTCATAGTATATAGTATGCCTAACCGATCGATGCTATCAGCAATTTTTTCTCCCCATTATTTGTATGAGTTTTTGACTCCCCGCTTCCGGCTCTGCTTCCGGACTGGATTTTTAAATTCTCGATATTTTGGAAAATATCCTCCAGATCCAATTTTGTCTCCTAGATTCGTAATCTACATGAATGAAACTGTATGATTTCATGCCAAACTCGAAATAATTGGGATCAAAAAAATTTAATATTTTTTATCATGGCTCACTCTTCGCTTTGAGTTCAGGATTTTGCCTATTCTGAGATTTTTCTCTATAGAATCTGTAATTCTGAACCAATCGCTTTGAAATTTGGACCATTCATAGAATATAGTATGCCTAACCGATCGATGCTATCAGCAATTTTTTCTCTCCATTATTTGTATGAGTTTTTGACTCCCCGCTTCCGGCTCCGCTTCCGGACTGGATTTTTAAATTCTCGATATTTTGGAAAATATCCTCCAGATCCAATTTTGTATCCTAGATTCGTAATCTACATGAATAAAACTGTATGATTTCATGCCAAACTCAAAATAATTGGGATCAAAAAAATTTAATATTTTTTATCATGGCTCACTCTTCGCTTTGAGTTCAGGATTTTGCCTATTCTGAGATTTTTCTCTATAGAATCTGTAATTCTGAACCAATCGCTTTGAAATTTGGACCATTCATAGTATATAGTATGCCTAACCGATCGATGCTATCAGCAATTTTTTCTCTCCATTATTTGTATGAGTTTTTGACTCCCCGCTTCCGGCTCCGCTTCCGGACTGGATTTTTAAATTCTCGATATTTTGGAAAATATCCTCCAGATCCAATTTTGTCTCCTAGATTTGTAATCTACATGAATGAAACTATATGATTTCATGCCAAACTCAAAATAATTGGGATCAAAAAAATTTAATATTTTTTATCATGGCTCACTCTTCGCTTTGAGTTCAGAATTTTGCCTATTCTGAGATTTTTCTCTATAGAATCTGTAATTCTGAACCAATCGCTTTGAAATTTGGAGCATTCATAGTATATAGTATGCCTAACCGATTGATGCTATCAGCAATTTTTTCTCTCCATTATTTGTATGAGTTTTTGACTCCCCACTTCCGGCTCCGCTTCCGGACTGGATTTTTAAATTCTCGATATTCTGGAAAATATCCTCCAGATCCAATTTTGTCTCCTAGATTCGTAATCTACATGAATGAAACTATATGATTTCATGCCAAACTCAAAATAATTGGGATCAAAAAAATTTAATATTTTTTATCATGGCTCACTCTTCGCTTTGAGTTCAGGATTTTGCCTATTCTGAGATTTTTCTCTATAGAATCTGTAATTCTGAACCAATCGCTTTGAAATTTGGACCATTCATAGTATATAGTATGCCTAACCGATCGATGCTATCAGCAATTTTTTCTCTCCATTATTTGTATGAGTTTTTGACTCCCCGCTTCCGGCTCCGCTTCCGGACTGGATTTTTAAATTCTCGATATTTTGGAAAATATCCTTCAGATCCAATTTTGTCTCCTAGATTCGTAATCTACATGAATGAAACTATATGATTTCATGCCAAACCCAAAATAATTGGGATCAAAAAAATTTAATATTTTTTATCATGGCTCACTCTTCGCTTTGAGTTCAGGATTTTGCCTATTCTGAGATTTTTCTCTATAGAATCTGTAATTCTGAACCAATCGCTTTGAAATTTGGAGCATTCATAGTATATAGTATGCCTAACCGATCGATACTATCAGCAATTTTTTCTCTCCATTATTTGTATGAGTTTTTGACTCCCCGCTTCCGGCTCCGCTCCCGGACTGGATTTTTAAATTCTCGATATTTTGGAAAATATCCTCCAGATCCAATTTTGTCTCCTAGATTCGTAATCTACATGAATGAAACTATATGATTTCATGCCAAACTCAAAATAATTGGGATCAAAAAAATTTAATATTTTTTATCATGGCTCACTCTTCGCTTTGAGTTCAGGATTTTGCCTATTCTGAGATTTTTTTCTATAGAATCTGTAATTCTGAACCAATCGCTTCGAAATTTGGACCATTCATAGTATATAGTATGCCTAACCGATCGATGCTATCAGCAATTTTTTCTCTCCATTATTTGTATGAGTTTTTGACTCCCCGCTTCCGGCTCCGCTTCCGGACTGGATCCTTAAATTCTCGATATTTTGGAAAATATCCTCCAGATCTAATTTTGTCTCCTAGATTCGTAATCTACATGAATGAAACTATATGATTTCATGCCAAACTCAAAATAATTGGGATCAAAAAAATTTAATATTTTTTATCATGGCTCACTCTTCGCTTTGAGTTCAGGATTTTGCCTATTCTGAGATTTTTCTCTATAGAATCTGTAATTCTGAACCAATCGCTTTGAAATTTGGACCATTCATAGTATATAGTATGCCTAACCGATCGATGCTATCAGCAATTTTTTCTCTCCATTATTTGTATGAGTTTTTGACTCCCCGCTTCCGGCTCCGCTTCCGGACTGGATTTTTAAATTCTCGATATTTTGGAAAATATCCTTCAGATCCAATTTTGTCTCCTAGATTCGTAATCTACATGAATGAAACTATATGATTTCATGCCAAACCCAAAATAATTGGGATCAAAAAAATTTAATATTTTTTATCATGGCTCACTCTTCGCTTTGAGTTCAGGATTTTGCCTATTCTGAGATTTTTCTCTATAGAATCTGTAATTCTGAACCAATCGCTTTGAAATTTGGAGCATTCATAGTATATAGTATGCCTAACCGATCGATGCTATCAGCAATTTTTTCTCTCCATTATTTGTATGAGTTTTTGACTCCCCGCTTCCGGCTCCGCTTCCGGACTGGATTTTTAAATTCTCGATATTTTGGAAAATATCCTCCAGATCCAATTTTGTCTCCTAGATTCGTAATCTACATGAATGAAACTATATGATTTCATGCCAAACTCAAAATAATTGGGATCAAAAAAATTTAATATTTTTTATCATGGCTCACTCTTCGCTTTGAGTTCAGGATTTTGCCTATTCTGAGATTTTTCTCTATAGAATCTGTAATTCTGAACCAATCGCTTTGAAATTTGGAGCATTCATAGTATATAGTATGCCTAACCGATCGATGCTATCAGCAATTTTTTCTCTCCATTATTTGTATGAGTTTTTGACTCCCCGCTTCCGGCTCCGCTTCCGGACTGGATTTTTAAATTCTCGATATTTTGGAAAATATCCTCCAGATCCAATTTTGTCTCCAAGATTCGTAATCTACATGAATGAAACTATATGATTTCATGCCAAACTCAAAATAATTGGGATCAAAAAAATTTAATATTTTTTATCATGGCTCACTCTTCGCTTTGAGTTCAGGATTTTGCCTATTCTGAGATTTTTCTCTATAGAATCTGTAATTCTGAACCAATCGCTTTGAAATTTGGAGCATTCATAGTATATAGTATGCCTAACCGATCGATGCTATCAGCAATTTTTTTTCTCCATTATTTGTATGAGTTTTTGACTCCCCGCTTCCGGCTCCGCTTCCGGACTGGATTTTTAAATTCTCGATATTTTGGGAAATATCCTCCAGATCCAATTTTGTCTCCAAGATTCGTAATCTACATGAATGAAACTATATGATTTCATGCCAAACTCAAAATAATTGGGATCAAAAAAATTTAATATTTTTTATCATGGCTCACTCTTCGCTTTGAGTTCAGGATTTTGCCTATTCTGAGATTTTTCTCTATAGAATCTGTAATTCTGAACCAATCGCTTTGAAATTTGGAGCATTCATAGTATATAGTATGCCTAACCGATCGATGCTATCGGCAATTTTTTCTCTCCATTATTTGTATGAGTTTTTGACTCCCCGCTTCCGGCTCCGCTTCCGGACTGGATTTTTAAATTCTCGATATTTTGGAAAATATTCTCCAGATCCAATTTTGTCTCCTAGATTCGTAATCTACATGAATGAAACTATATGATTTCATGCCAAACTCAAAATAATTGGGATCAAAAAAATTTAATATTTTTTATCATGGCTCACTCTTCGCTTTGAGTTCAGGATTTTGCCTATTCTGAGATTTTTCTCTATAGAATCTGTAATTCTGAACCAATCGCTTTGAAATTTAGAGCATTCATAGTATATAGTATGCCTAACCGATCGATGCTATCAGCAATTTTTTCTCTCTATTATTTGTATGAGTTTTTGACTCCCCGCTTCCGGCTCCGCTTCCGGACTGGATATTTAAATTCCCGATATTTTGGAAAATATCCTCCAGATCCAATTTTGTTTCCTGGATTCGTAATCTAAATGAATGAAACTATATGATTTCATGCCAAACTCAAAATAATTGGGATCAAAAAAATTTAATATTTTTTATCATGGCTCACTCTTCGCTTTGAGTTCAGGATTTTGCCTATTCTGAGATTTTTCTCTATAGAATCTGTAATTCTGAACCAATCGCTTTGAAATTTGGAGCATTCATAGTATATAGTATGCCTAACCGATCGATGCTATCAGCAATTTTTTCTCTCCATTATTTGTATGAGTTTTTGACTCCCCGCTTCCGGCTCCGCTTCCGGACTGGATTTTTAAATTCTCGATATTTTGGAAAATATCCTCCAGATCCAATTTTGTCTCCAAGATTCGTAATCTACATGAATGAAACTATATGATTTCATGCCAAACTCAAAATAATTGGGATCAAAAAAATTTAATATTTTTTATCATGGCTCACTCTTCGCTTTGAGTTCAGGATTTTGCCTATTCTGAGATTTTTCTCTATAGAATCTGTAGTTCTGAACCAATCGCTTTGAAATTTGGAGCATTCATAGTATATAGTATGCCTAACCGATCGATGCTATCAGCAATTTTTTCTCTCTATTATTTGTATGAGTTTTTGACTCCCCGCTTCCGGCTCCGCTTCCGGACTGGATATTTAAATTCTCGATATTTTGGAAAATATCCTCCAGATCCAATTTTGTCTCCTAGATTCGTAATCTACATGAATGAAACTATATGATTTCATGCCAAACTCAAAATAATTGGGATCAAAAAAATTTAATATTTTTTATCATGGCTCACTCTTCGCTTTGAGTTCAGGATTTTGCCTATTCTGAGATTTTTCTCTATAGAATCTGTAATTCTGAACCAATCGCTTTGAAATTTGGAGCATTCATAGAATATAGTATGCCTAACCGATCGATGCTATCAGCAATTTTTTCTCTCCATTATTTGTATGAGTTTTTGACTCCCCGCTTCCGGCTCCGCTTCCGGACTGGATTTTTAAATTCTCGATATTTTGGAAAATATCCTCCAGATCCAATTTTGTCTCCAAGATTCGTAATCTACATGAATGAAACTATATGATTTCATGCCAAACTCAAAATAATTGGGATCAAAAAAATTTAATATTTTTTATCATGGCTCACTCTTCGCTTTGAGTTCAGGATTTTGCCTATTCTGAGATTTTTCTCTATAGAATCTGTAATTCTGAACCAATCGCTTTGAAATTTGGAGCATTCATAGTATATAGTATGCCTAACCGATCGATGCTATCAGCAATTTTTTCTCTCTATTATTTGTATGAGTTTTTGACTCCCCGCTTCCGGCTCCGCTTCCGGACTGGATTTTTAAATTCTCGATATTTTGGAAAATATCCTCCAGATCCAATTTTGTCTCCTAGATTCGTAATCTACATGAATGAAACTATATGATTCCATGCCAAACTCAAAATAATTGGGATCAAAAAAATTTAATATTTTTTATCATGGCTCACTCTTCGCTTTGAGTTCAGGATTTTGCCTATTCTGAGATTTTTCTCTATAGAATCTGTAATTCTGAACCAATCGCTTTGAAATTCAGAGCATTCATAGTATATAGTATGCCTAACCGATCGATGCTATCAGCAATTTTTTCTCTCTATTATTTGTATGAGTTTTTGACTCCCCGCTTCCGGCTCCGCTTCCGGACTGGATATTTAAATTCTCGATATTTTGGAAAATATCCTCCAGATCCAATTTTGTTTCCTGGATTCGTAATCTACATGAATGAAACTATATGATTTCATGCCAAACTCAAAATAATTGGGATCAAAAAAATTTAATATTTTTTATCATGGCTCACTCTTCGCTTTGAGTTCAGGATTTTGCCTATTCTGAGATTTTTCTCTATAGAATCTGTAATTCTGAACCAATCGCTTTGAAATTTGGAGCATTCATAGAATATAGTATGCCTAACCGATCGATGCTATCAGCAATTTTTTCTCTCTATTATTTGTATGAGTTTTTGACTCCCCGCTTCCGGCTCCGCTTCCGGACTGGATTTTTAAATTCTCGATATTTTGGAAAATATCCTCCAGATCCAATTTTGTCTCCTAGATTCGTAATCTACATGAATGAAACTATATGATTTCATGCCAAACTCAAAATAATTGGGATCAAAAAAATTTAATATTTTTTATCATGGCTCACTCTTCGCTTTGAGTTCAGGATTTTGCCTATTCTGAGATTTTTCTCTATAGAATCTGTAATTCTGAACCAATCGCTTTGAAATTTGGAGCATTCATAGAATATAGTATGCCTAACCGATCGATGCTATCAGCAATTTTTTCTCTCCATTATTTGTATGAGTTTTTGACTCCCCGCTTCCGGCTCCGCTTCCGGACTGGATTTTTAAATTCTCGATATTTTGGAAAATATCCTCCAGATCCAATTTTGTCTCCTAGATTCGTAATCTACATGAATGAAACTATATGATTCCATGCCAAACTCAAAATAATTGGGATCAAAAAAATTTAATATTTTTTATCATGGCTCACTCTTCGCTTTGAGTTCAGGATTTTGCCTATTCTGAGATTTTTCTCTATAGAATCTGTAATTCTGAACCAATCGCTTTGAAATTCAGAGCATTCATAGTATATAGTATGCCTAACCGATCGATGCTATCAGCAATTTTTTCTCTCTATTATTTGTATGAGTTTTTGACTCCCCGCTTCCGGCTCCGCTTCCGGACTGGATATTTAAATTCTCGATATTTTGGAAAATATCCTCCAGATCCAATTTTGTTTCCTGGATTCGTAATCTAAATTAATTAAACTTATTGATTTCATGCCAAACTCAAAATAATTGGGATCAAAAAAATTTAATATTTTTTATCATGGCTCACTCTTCGCTTTGAGTTCAGGATTTTGCCTATTCTGAGATTTTTCTCTATAGAATCTGTAATTCTGAACCAATCGCTTCGAAATTTGGACCATTCATGGTATATAGTATGCCTAACCGATCGATGCTATCAGCAATTTTTTCTCTCCATTATTTGTATGAGTTTTTGACTCCCCGCTTCCGGCTCCGCTTCCGGACTGGATTTTTAAATTCTCGATATTTTGGAAAATATCCTCCAGATCCAATTTTGTCTCCTAGATTCGTAATCTACATGAATGAAACTATATGATTTCATGCCAAACTCAAAATAATTGGGATCAAAAAAATTTAATATTTTTTATCATGGCTCACTCTTCGCTTTGAGTTCAGGATTTTGCCTATTCTGAGATTTTTCTCTATAGAATCTGTAATTCTGAACCAATCGCTTTGAAATTTGGAGCATTCATAGTATATAGTATGCCTAACCGATCGATGCTATCAGCAATTTTTTTTCTCCATTATTTGTATGAGTTTTTGACTCCCCGCTTCCGGCTCCGCTTCCGGACTGGATTTTTAAATTCTCGATATTTTGGAAAATATCCTCCAGATCCAATTTTGTTTCCTGGATTCGTAATCTAAATTAATTAAACTTATTGATTTCATGCCAAACTCAAAATAATTGGGATCAAAAAAATTTAATATTTTTTATCATGGCTCACTCTTCGCTTTGAGTTCAGGATTTTGCCTATTCTGAGATTTTTCTCTATAGAATCTGTAATTCTGAACCAATCGCTTTGAAATTTGGACCATTCATGGTATATAGTATGCCTAACCGATCGATGCTATCAGCAATTTTTTCTCTCCATTATTTGTATGAGTTTTTGACTCCCCGCTTCCGGCTCCGCTTCCGGACTGGATTTTTAAATTCTCGATATTTTGGAAAATATCCTCCAGATCCAATTTTGTCTCCTAGATTCGTAATCTACATGAATGAAACTATATGATTTCATGCCAAACTCAAAATAATTGGGATCAAAAAAATTTAATATTTTTTATCATGGCTCACTCTTCGCTTTGAGTTCAGGATTTTGCCTATTCTGAGATTTTTCTCTATAGAATCTGTAATTCTGAACCAATCGCTTTGAAATTTGGAGCATTCATAGTATATAGTATGCCTAACCGATCGATGCTATCAGCAATTTTTTTTCTCCATTATTTGTATGAGTTTTTGACTCCCCGCTTCCGGCTCCGCTTCCGGACTGGATTTTTAAATTCTCGATATTTTGGAAAATATCCTCCAGATCCAATTTTGTTTCCTGGATTCGTAATCTAAATTAATTAAACTTATTGATTTCATGTCAAACTCAAAATAATTGGGATCAAAAAAATTTAATATTTTTTATCATGGCTCACTCTTCGCTTTGAGTTCAGGATTTTGCCTATTCTGAGATTTTTCTCTATAGAATCTGTAATTCTGAACCAATCGCTTTGAAATTTGGACCATTCATGGTATATAGTATGCCTAACCGATCGATGCTATCAGCAATTTTTTCTCTCCATTATTTGTATGAGTTTTTGACTCCCCGCTTCCGGCTCCGCTTCCGGACTGGATTTTTAAATTCTCGATATTTTGGAAAATATCCTCCAGATCCAATTTTGTCTCCTAGATTCGTAATCTACATGAATGAAACTATATGATTTCATGCCAAACTCAAAATAATTGGGATCAAAAAAATTTAATATTTTTTATCATGGCTCACTCTTCGCTTTGAGTTCAGGATTTTGCCTATTCTGAGATTTTTCTCTATAGAATCTGTAATTCTGAACCAATCGCTTTGAAATTTGAACCATTCATAGTATATAGTATGCCTAACCGATCGATGCTATCAGCAATTTTTTCTCTCCATTATTTGTATGAGTTTTTGACTCCCCGCTTCCGGCTCCGCTTCCGGACTGGATTTTTAAGTTCTCGATATTTTAGAAAATATCCTCCAGATCCAATTTTGTCTCCTTGATTCGTAATCTACATGAATGAAACTATATGATTTCATGCCAAACTCAAAATTGATTTGGATCAAAAAAATTTAATATTTTTTATCATGGCTCACTTTTCGCTTTGAGTTCAGGATTTTGCCTATTCTGAGATTTTTCTCTATAGAATCTGTAATTCTAAACCAATCGCTTTGAAATTTGGAGCATTCATAGTATATAGTATGCCTAACCGATCGATGCTATCAGCAATTCTTTCTCTCCATTATTTGTATGAGTTTTTGACTCCCCGCTTCCGGCTCCGCTTCCGGACTGGATTTTTAAATTCTCGATATTTTGGAAAATATCCTCCAGATCCAATTTTGTCTCCTAGATTCGTAATCTACATGAATGAAACTATATGATTTCATGCCAAACTCAAAATAATTGGGATCAAAAAAATTTAATATTTTTTATCATGGCTCACTCTTCGCTTTGAGTTCAGGATTTTGCCTATTCTGAGATTTTTCTCTATAGAATCTGTTTCTGAACCAATCGCTTTGAAATTTGAAGCATGCATAGTATATAGTATGCCTAACCGATCGATGCTATCAGCAATTTTTTCTCCCCATTATTTGTATGAGTTTTTGACTCCCCGCTTCCGGCTCCGCTTCCGGACTGGATTTTTAAATTCTCGATATTTTGGAAAATATCCTCCAGATCCAATTTTGTATCCTAGATTCGTAATCTACATGAATGAAACTGTATGATTTCATGCCAAACTCAAAATAATTGGGATCAAAAAAATTTAATATTTTTTATCATGGCTCACTCTTCGCTTTGAGTTCAGGATTTTGCCTATTCTGAGATTTTTCTCTATAGAATCTGTAATTCTGAACCAATCGCTTTGAAATTTGGACCATCCATAGTATATAGTATGCCTAACCGATAGATGCTATCAGCAATTTTTTCTCTCCATTATTTGTATGAGTTTTTGACTCCCCGCTTCCGGCTCCGCTTCCGGACTGGATTTTTAAATTCTCGATATTTTGGAAAATATCCTCCAGATCCAATTTTGTCTCCTAGATTCGTAATCTACATGAATGAAACTATATGATTTCATGCCAAACTCAAAATAATTGGGATCAAAAAAATTTAATATTTTTTATCATGGCTCACTCTTCGCTTTGAGTTCAGGATTTTGCCTATTCTGAGATTTTTCTCTATAGAATCTGTAATTCTGAACCAATCGCTTTGAAATTTGGAGCATTCATAGTATATAGTATGCCTAACCGATCGATACTATCAGCAATTTTTTCTCTCCATTATTTGTATGAGTTTTTGACTCCCCGCTTCCGGCTCCGCTTCCGGACTGGATTTTTAAATTCTCGATATTTTGGAAAATATCCTCCAGATCCAATTTTGTCTCCTAGATTCGTAATCTACATGAATGAAACTATATGATTTCATGCCAAACTCAAAATAATTGGGATCAAAAAAATTTAATATTTTTTATCATGGCTCACTCTTCGCTTTGAGTTCAGGATTTTGCCTATTCTGAGATTTTTCTCTATAGAATCTGTAATTCTGAACCAATCGCTTTGAAATTTGGACCATTCATAGTATATAGTATGCCTGACCGATCGATGCTATCAGCAATTTTTTCTCTCCATTATTTGTATGAGTTTTTGACTCCCCGCTTCCGGCTCCGCTTCCGGACTGGATTTTTAAATTCTCGATATTTTGGAAAATATCCTCCAGATCCAATTTTGTATCCTAGATTCGTAATCTACATGAATGAAACTGTATGATTTCATGCCAAACTCAAAATAATTGGGATCAAAAAAATTTAATATTTTTTATCATGGCTCACTCTTCGCTTTGAGTTCAGGATTTTGCCTATTCTGAGATTTTTCTCTATAGAATCTGTAATTCTGAACCAATCGCTTTGAAATTTGGAGCATTCATAGTATATAGTATGCCTAACCGATCGATGCTATCAGCAATTTTTTCTCTCCATTATTTGTATGAGTTTTTGACTCCCCGCTTCCGGCTCCGCTTCCGGACTGGATTTTTAAGTTCTCGATATTCTGGAAAATATCCTCTAGATCCAATTTTGTCTCTTAGATTCGTAATTCACATGAATAAAACTATATGATTTCATGCCAAACTCAAAATAATTGGGATCAAAAAAATTTAATATTTTTTATCATGGCTCACTCTTCGCTTTGAGTTCAGGATTTTGCCTATTCTGAGATTTTTCTCTATAGAATCTGTAATTCTGAACCAATCGCTTTGAAATTTGGAGCATTCATAGTATATAGTATGCCTAACCGATCGATGCTATCAGCAATTTTTTTTCTCCATTATTTGTATGAGTTTTTGACTCCCCGCTTCCGGCTCCGCTTCCGGACTGGATTTTTAAATTCTCGATATTTTGGAAAATATCCTCCAGATCCAATTTTGTCTCCTAGATTCGTAATCTACATGAATGAAACTATATGATTTCATGCCAAACTCAAAATAATTGGGATCAAAAAAATTTAATATTTTTTATCATGGCTCACTCTTCGCTTTGAGTTCAGGATTTTTCCTATTCTGAGATTTTTCTCTATAGAATCTGTAATTCTGAACCAATCGCTTTGAAATTTGGACCATTCATAGTATATAGTATGCCTAACCGATCGATGCTATCAGCAATTTTTTCTCTCCATTATTTGTATGAGTTTTTGACTCCCCGCTTCCGGCTCCGCTTCCGGACTGGATTTTTAAATTCTCGATATTTTGGAAAATATCCTCCAGATCCAATTTTGTCTTCTAGATTCGTAATCTACATGAATGAAACTATATGATTTCATGCCAAACTTAAAATAATTGGAATCAAAAAAATTTAATATTTTTTATCATGGCTCACTCTTCGCTTTGAGTTCAGGATTTTGCCTATTCTGAGATTTTTCTCTATAGAATCTGTAATTCTGAACCAATCGCTTTGAAATCTGGAGCATACATAGTATATAGTATGCCTAACCGATCGATGCTATCAGCAATTTTTTCTCTCCATTATTTGTATGAGTTTTTGACTCCCCGCTTCCGGCTCCGCTTCCGGACTGGATTTTAAAATTCTCGATATCTTGGAAAATATCCTCCAGATCTAATTTTGTCTCCTAGATTCGTAATCTACATGAATAAAACTATATGATTTCATGCCAAACTCAAAATAATTGGGATCAAAAAAATTTAATATTTTTTATCATGGCTCACTCTTCGCTTTGAGTTCAGGATTTTGCCTATTCTGAGATTTTTCTCTATAGAATCTGTAATTCTGAACCAATCGCTTTGAAATATGGAGCATTCATAGTATATAGTATGCCTAACCGATCGATACTATCAGCAATTTTTTCTCTCCATTATTTGTATGAGTTTTTGACTCCCCGCTTCCGGCTCCGCTTCCGGACTGGATTTTTAAATTCTCGATATTTTGGAAAATGTCCTCCAGATCCAATTTTGTCTCCTAGATTCGTAATCTACATGAATGAAACTATATGATTTCATGCCAAACTCAAAATAATTGGGATCAAAAAAATTTAATATTTTTTATCATGGCTCACTCTTCGCTTTGAGTTCAGGATTTTGCCTATTCTGAGATTTTTCTCTATAGAATCTGTAATTCTGAACCAATCGCTTTGAAATTTGGAGCATTCATAGTATATAGTATGCCTAACCGATCGATGCTATCAGCAATTTTTTTTCTCCATTATTTGTATGAGTTTTTGACTCCCAGCTTCCGGCTCCGCTTCCGGACTGGATTTTTAAATTCTCGATATTTTGGAAAATATCCTCCAGATCCAATTTTGTCTCCTAGATTCGTAATCTACATGAATGAAACTATATGATTTCATGCCAAACTCAAAATAATTGGGATCAAAAAAATTTAATATTTTTTATCATGGCTCACTCTTCGCTTTGAGTTCAGGATTTTGCCTATTCTGAGATTTTTCTCTATAGAATCTGTAATTCTGAACCAATCGCTTTGAAATTTGGAGCATTCATAGTATATAATATGCCTAACCGATCGATGCTATCAGCAATTTTTTCTCTCCATTATTTGTATGAGTTTTTGACTCCCCGCTTCCGGCTCCGCTTCCGGACTGGATTTTTAAATTCTCGATATTTTGGAAAATATCCTCCAGATCCAATTTTGTCTCCTAGATTCGTAATCTACATGAATGAAACTATATGATTTCATGCCAAACTCAAAATAATTGGGATCAAAAAAATTTAATATTTTTTATCATGGCTCACTCTTCGCTTTGAGTTCAGGATTTTGCCTATTCTGAGATTTTTCTCTATAGAATCTGTAATTCTGAACCAATCGCTTTGAAATTTGGAGCATCCATAGTATATAGTATGCCTAACCGATCGATGCTATCAGCAATTTTTTCTCCCCATTATTTGTATGAGTTTTTGACTCCCCGCTTCCGGCTCTGCTTCCGGACTGGATTTTTAAATTCTCGATATTTTGGAAAATATCCTCCAGATCCAATTTTGTATCCTAGATTCGTAATCTACATGAATGAAACTGTATGATTTCATGCCAAACTCAAAATAATTGGGATCAAAAAAATTTAATATTTTTTATCATGGCTCACTCTTCGCTTTGAGTTCAGGATTTTGCCTATTCTGAGATTTTTCTCTATAGAATCAGTAATTCTGAACCAATCGCTTTGAAATTTGGAGCATTCATAGTATATAGTATGCCTAACCGATCGATGCTATCAGCAATTTTTTCTCTTTATTATTTGTATGAGTTTTTGACTCCCCGCTTCCGGCTCCGCTTCCGGACTGGATTTTCAAATTCTCGATATTTTGGAAAATATCCTCCAGATCCTATTTTGTCTCCTAGATTCGTAATCTACATGAATGAAACTATATGATTTCATGCCAAACTCAAAATAATTGGGATCAAAAAAATTTAATATTTTTTATCATGGCTCACTCTTCGCTTTGAGTTCAGGATTTTGCCTATTCTGAGATTTTTCTCTATAGAATCTGTAATTCTGAACCAATCGCTTTGAAATTTGGACCATTCATAGTATATAGTATGCCTAACCGATCGATGCTATCAGCAATTTTTTCTTTCCATTATTTGTATGAGTTTTTGACTCCCCGCTTCCGGCTCCGCTTTCGGACTGGATTTTTAAATTCTCGATATTTTGGAAAATATCCTCCAGATCCAATTTTGTCTCCTAGATTCGTAATCTACATGAATGAAACTATATGATTTCATGCCAAACTCAAAATAATTGGGATCAAAAAAATTTAATATTTTTTATCATGGCTCACTCTTCGCTTTGAGTTCAGGATTTTGCCTATTCTGAGATTTTTCTCTATAGAATCTGTAATTCTGAACCAATCGCTTTGAAATTTGGACCATTCATAGTATATAGTATGCCTAACCGATCGATGCTATCAGCAATTTTTTCTCTCCATTATTTGTATGAGTTTTTGACTCCCCGCTTCCGGCTCCGCTTCCGGACTGGATTTTTAAATTCTCGATATTTTGGAAAATATCCTCCAGATCCAATTTTGTCTTCTAGATTCGTAATCTACATGAATGAAACTATATGATTTCATGCCAAACTTAAAATAATTGGAATCAAAAAAATTTAATATTTTTTATCATGGCTCACTCTTCGCTTTGAGTTCAGGATTTTGCCTATTCTGAGATTTTTCTCTATAGAATCTGTAATTCTGAACCAATCGCTTTGAAATCTGGAGCATACATAGTATATAGTATGCCTAACCGATCGATGCTATCAGCAATTTTTTCTCTCCATTATTTGTATGAGTTTTTGACTCCCCGCTTCCGGCTCCGCTTCCGGACTGGATTTTAAAATTCTCGATATCTTGGAAAATATCCTCCAGATCTAATTTTGTCTCCTAGATTCGTAATCTACATGAATAAAACTATATGATTTCATGCCAAACTCAAAATAATTGGGATCAAAAAAATTTAATATTTTTTATCATGGCTCACTCTTCGCTTTGAGTTCAGGATTTTGCCTATTCTGAGATTTTTCTCTATAGAATCTGTAATTCTGAACCAATCGCTTTGAAATATGGAGCATTCATAGTATATAGTATGCCTAACCGATCGATACTATCAGCAATTTTTTCTCTCCATTATTTGTATGAGTTTTTGACTCCCCGCTTCCGGCTCCGCTTCCGGACTGGATTTTTAAATTCTCGATATTTTGGAAAATGTCCTCCAGATCCAATTTTGTCTCCTAGATTCGTAATCTACATGAATGAAACTATATGATTTCATGCCAAACTCAAAATAATTGGGATCAAAAAAATTTAATATTTTTTATCATGGCTCACTCTTCGCTTTGAGTTCAGGATTTTGCCTATTCTGAGATTTTTCTCTATAGAATCTGTAATTCTGAACCAATCGCTTTGAAATTTGGAGCATTCATAGTATATAGTATGCCTAACCGATCGATGCTATCAGCAATTTTTTTTCTTCATTATTTGTATGAGTTTTTGACTCCCAGCTTCCGGCTCCGCTTCCGGACTGGATTTTTAAATTCTCGATATTTTGGAAAATATCCTCCAGATCCAATTTTGTCTCCTAGATTCGTAATCTACATGAATGAAACTATATGATTTCATGCCAAACTCAAAATAATTGGGATCAAAAAAATTTAATATTTTTTATCATGGCTCACTCTTCGCTTTGAGTTCAGGATTTTGCCTATTCTGAGATTTTTCTCTATAGAATCTGTAATTCTGAACCAATCGCTTTGAAATTTGGAGCATTCATAGTATATAATATGCCTAACCGATCGATGCTATCAGCAATTTTTTCTCTCCATTATTTGTATGAGTTTTTGACTCCCCGCTTCCGGCTCCGCTTCCGGACTGGATTTTTAAATTCTCGATATTTTGGAAAATATCCTCCAGATCCAATTTTGTCTCCTAGATTCGTAATCTACATGAATGAAACTATATGATTTCATGCCAAACTCAAAATAATTGGGATCAAAAAAATTTAATATTTTTTATCATGGCTCACTCTTCGCTTTGAGTTCAGGATTTTGCCTATTCTGAGATTTTTCTCTATAGAATCTGTAATTCTGAACCAATCGCTTTGAAATTTGGAGCATCCATAGTATATAGTATGCCTAACCGATCGATGCTATCAGCAATTTTTTCTCCCCATTATTTGTATGAGTTTTTGACTCCCCGCTTCCGGCTCCGCTTCCGGACTGGATTTTTAAATTCTCGATATTTTGGAAAATATCCTCCAGATCCAATTTTGTCTCCTAGATTCGTAATCTACATGAATGAAACTATATGATTTCATGCCAAACTCAAAATAATTGGGATCAAAAAAATTTAATATTTTTTATCATGGCTCACTCTTCGCTTTGAGTTCAGGATTTTGCCTATTCTGAGATTTTTCTCTATAGAATCTGTAATTCTGAACCAATCGCTTTGAAATTTGGAGCATCCATAGTATATAGTATGCCTAACCGATCGATGCTATCAGCAATTTTTTCTCTCCATTATTTGTATGAGTTTTTGACTCCCCGCTTCCGGCTCCGCTTCCGGACTGGATTTTTAAATTCTCGATATTTTGGAAAATATCCTCCAGATCCAATTTTGTCTCCTAGATTCGTAATCTACATGAATGAAACTGTATGATTTCATGCCAAACTCAAAATAATTGGGATCAAAAAAATTTAATATTTTTTATCATGGCTCACTCTTCGCTTTGAGTTCAGGATTTTGCCTATTCTGAGATTTTTCTCTATAGAATCTGTAATTCTGAACCAATCGCTTTGAAATTTGGACCATTCATAGTATATAGTATGCCTAACCGATCGATGCTATCAGCAATTTTTTCTCTCCATTATTTGTATGAGTTTTTGACTCCCCGCTTCCGGCTCCGCTTCCGGACTGGATTTTTAAATTCTCGATATTTTGGAAAATATCATCCAGATCCAATTTTGTCTCCTAGATTCGTAATCTACATGAATGAAACTGTATGATTTCATGCCAAACTCGAAATAATTGGGATCAAAAAAATTTAATATTTTTTATCATGGCTCACTCTTCGCTTTGAGTTCAGGATTTTGCCTATTCTGAGATTTTTCTCTATAGAATCTGTAATTCTGAACCAATCGCTTTGAAATATGGAGCATTCATAGTATATAGTATGCCTAACCGATCGATGCTATCAGCAATTTTTTCTCCCCATTATTTGTATGAGTTTTTGACTCCCCGCTTCCGGCTCCGCTTCCGGACTGGATTTTTAAATTCTCGATATTTTGGAAAATATCCTCCAGATCCAATTTTGTATCCTAGATTCGTAATCTACATGAATGGAACTGTATGATTTCATGCCAAACTCAAAATAATTGGGATCAAAAAAATTTAATATTTTTTATCATGGCTCACTCTTCGCTTTGAGTTCAGGATTTTGCCTATTCTGAGATTTTTCTCTATAGAATCTGTAATTCTGAACCAATCGCTTTGAAATTTGTAGCATTCATAGTATATAGTATGCCTAACCGATCGATGCTATCAGCAATTTTTTCTCTCCATTATTTGTATGAGTTTTTGACTCCCCGCTTCCGGCTCCGCTTCCGGACTGGATTTTTAAATTCTCGATATTTTGGAAAATATCCCTCAGATCCAATTTTGTATCCTAGATTCGTAATCTACATGAATAAAACTGTATGATTTCATGCCAAACTCAAAATAATTGGGATCAAAAAAATTTAATATTTTTTATCATGGCTCACTCTTCGCTTTGAGTTCAGGATTTTGCCTATTCTGAGATTTTTCTCTATAGAATCTGTAAGTCTGAACCAATCGCTTTGAAATTTGGACCATTCATAGTATATAGTATGCCTAACCGATCGATGCTATCAGCAATTTTTTCTCTCCATTATTTGTATGAGTTTTAGACTCCCCGCTTCCGGCTCCGCTTCCGGACTGGATTTTTAAATTCTCGATATTTTGGAAAATATCATCCAGATCCAATTTTGTCTCCTAGATTCGTAATCTACATGAATGAAACTATATGATTTCATGCCAAACCCAAAATAATTGGGATCAAAAAAATTTAATATTTTTTATCATGGCTCACTCTTCGCTTTGAGTTCAGGATTTTGCCTATTCTGAGATTTTTCTCTATAGAATCTGTAAGTCTGAACCAATCGCTTTGAAATTTGGACTATTCATAGTATATAGTATGCCTAACCGATCGATGCTATCAGCAATTTTTTCTCTCCATTATTTGTATGAGTTTTAGACTCCCCGCTTCCGGCTCCGCTTCCGGACTGGATTTTTAAATTCTCGATATTTTGGAAAATATCATCCAGATCCAATTTTGTCTCCTAGATTCGTAATCTACATGAATGAAACTATATGATTTCATGCCAAACCCAAAATAATTGGGATCAAAAAAATTTAATATTTTTTATCATGGCTCACTCTTCGCTTTGAGTTCAGGATTTTGCCTATTCTGAGATTTTTCTCTATAGAATCTGTAATTCTGAACCAATCGCTTTGAAATTTGTAGCATTCATAGTATATAGTATGCCTAACCGATCGATGCTATCAGCAATTTTTTCTCTCCATTATTTGTATGAGTTTTTGACTCCCAGCTTCCGGCTCCGCTTCCGGACTGGATTTTTAAATTCTCGATATTTTGGAAAATATCCTCCAGATCCAATTTTGTCTCCTAGATTCGTAATCTACATGAATGAAACTATATGATTTCATGCCAAACTCAAAATAATTGGGATCAAAAAAATTTAATATTTTTTATCATGGCTCACTCTTCGCTTTGAGTTCAGGATTTTGCCTATTCTGAGATTTTTCTCTATAGAATCTGTTTCTGAACAAATCGCTTTGAAATTTGGAGCATTCATAGTATATAGTATGCCTAACCGATCGATGCTATCAGCAATTTTTTCTCTCCATTATTTGTATGAGTTTTTGACTCCCCGCTTCCGGCTCCGCTTCCGGACTGGATTTTTAAATTCTTGATATTTTGGAAAATATCCTCCAGATCCAATTTTGTCTCCTAGATTCGTAATCTACATGAATGAAACTATATGATTCCATGCCAAACTCAAAATAATTGGGATCAAAAAAATTTAATATTTTTTATCATGGCTCACTCTTCGCTTTGAGTTCAGGATTTTGCCTATTCTGAGATTTTTCTCTATAGAATCTGTAATTCTGAACCAATCGCTCTGAAATATGAAGCATTCATAGTATATAGTATGCCTAACCGATCGATGCTATCAGCAATTCTTTCTCTCCATTATTTGTATGAGTTTTTGACTCCCAGCTTCCGGCTCCGCTTCCGGACTGGATTTTTAAATTCTCGATATTTTGGAAAATATCCTCCAGATCCAATTTTGTCTCCTAGATTCGTAATCTACATGAATGAAACTATATGATTTCATGCCAAACTCAAAATAATTGGGATCAAAAAAATTTAATATTTTTTATCATGGCTCACTCTTCGCTTTGAGTTCAGGATTTTGCCTATTCTGAGATTTTTCTCTATAGAATCTGTAATTCTGAACCAACCGCTTTGAAATTTGTAGCATTCATAGTATATAGTATGCCCAACCGATCGATGCTATCAGCAATTCTTTCTCTCCATTATTTGTATGAGTTTTTGACTCCCAGCTTCCGGCTCCGCTTCCGGACTGGATTTTTAAAATCTCGATATTTTGGAAAATATCCTCCAGATCCAATTTTGTATCCTAGATTCGTAATCTACATGGATGAAACTGTATGATTTCATGCCAAACTCAAAATAATTGGGATCAAAAAAATTTAATATTTTTTATCATGGCTCACTCTTCGCTTTGAGTTCAGGATTTTGCCTATTCTGAGATTTTTCTCTATAGAATCAGTAATTCTGAACCAATCGCTTTGAAATTTGGAGCATGCATAGTATATAGTATGCCTAACCGATCGATGCTATCAGCAATTTTTTCTCCCCATTATTTGTATGAGTTTTTGACTCCCCGCTTCCGGCTGCGCTTCCGGACTGGATTTTTAAATTCTCGATATTTTGGAAAATATCCTCCAGATCCAATTTTGTCTCCTAGATTCGTAATCTACATGAATGAAACTATATGATTTCATGCCAAACTCAAAATAATTGGGATCAAAAAGATTTAATATTTTTTATCATGGCTCACTCTTCGCTTTGAGTTCAGGATTTTGCCTATTCTGAAATTTTTCTCTATAGAATCTGTAATTCTGAACCAATCGCTTTGAAATATGGAGCATTCATAGTATATAGTATGCCTAACCGATCGATGCTATCAGCAATTTTTTCTCTCCATTATTTGTATGAGTTTTTGACTCCCCGCTTCCGGCTCCGCTTCCGGACTGGATTTTTAAATTCTCGATATTTTGAAAAATATCCCCCAGATCCAATTTTGTCTCCTAGATTCGTAATCTACATGAATGAAACTATATGATTTCATGCCAAACTCAAAATAATTGGGATCAAAAAAATTTAATATTTTTTATCATGGCTCACTCTTCGCTTTGAGTTCAGGATTTTGCCTATTCTGAGATTTTTCTCTATAGAATCTGTAATTCTGAACCAATCGCTTTGAAATATGGAGCATTCATAGTATATAGTATGCCTAACCGATCGATGCTATCAGCAATTTTTTCTCCCCATTATTTGTATGAGTTTTTGACTCCCCGCTTCCGGCTCCGCTTCCGGACTGGATTTTTAAATTCTCGATATTTTGGAAAATATCCTCCAGATCCAATTTTGTCTCCTAGATTCGTAATCTACATGAATGAAACTATATGATTTCATGCCAAACTCAAAATAATTGGGATCAAAAAAATTTAATATTTTTTATCATGGCTCACTCTTCGCTTTGAGTTCAGGATTTTGCCTATTCTGAGATTTTTCTCTATAGAATCTGTAATTCTGAACCAACCGCTTTGAAATTTGTAGCATTCATAGTATATAGTATGCCCAACCGATCGATGCTATCAGCAATTCTTTCTCTCCATTATTTGTATGAGTTTTTGACTCCCAGCTTCCGGCTCCGCTTCCGGACTGGATTTTTAAATTCTCGATATTTTGGAAAATATCCTCCAGATCCAATTTTGTATCCTAGATTCGTAATCTACATGGATGAAACTGTATGATTTCATGCCAAACTCAAAATAATTGGGATCAAAAAAATTTAATATTTTTTATCATGGCTCACTCTTCGCTTTGAGTTCAGGATTTTGCCTATTCTGAGATTTTTCTCTATAGAATCAGTAATTCTGAACCAATCGCTTTGAAATTTGGAGCATCCATAGTATATAGTATGCCTAACCGATCGATGCTATCAGCAATTTTTTCTCCCCATTATTTGTATGAGTTTTTGACTCCCCGCTTCCGGCTCCGCTTCCGGACTGGATTTTTAAATTCTCGATATTTTGGAAAATATCCTCCAGATCCAATTTTGTCTCCTAGATTCGTAATCTACATGAATGAAACTATATGATTTCATGCCAAACTCAAAATAATTGGGATCAAAAAAATTTAATATTTTTTATCATGGCTCACTCTTCGCTTTGAGTTCAGGATTTTGCCTATTCTGAGATTTTTCTCTATAGAATCTGTAATTCTGAACCAACCGCTTTGAAATTTGTAGCATTCATAGTATATAGTATGCCTAACCGATCGATGCTATCAGCAATTCTTTCTCTCCATTATTTGTATGAGTTTTTGACTCCCAGCTTCCGGCTCCGCTTCCGGACTGGATTTTTAAATTCTCGATATTCTGGAAAATATCCTCCAGATCCAATTTTGTCTCCTAGATTCGTAATCTACATGAATGAAACTATATGATTTCATGCCAAACTCAAAATAATTGGGATCAAAAAAATTTAATATTTTTTATCATGGCTCACTCTTCGCTTTGAGTTCAGGATTTTGCCTATTCTGAGATTTTTCTCTATAGAATCTGTAATTCTGAACCAATCGCTTTGAAATTTGGAGCATGCATAGTATATAGTATGCCTAACCGATCGATGCTATCAGCAATTTTTTCTCTCCATTATTTGTATGAGTTTTCGACTCCCCGCTTCCGGCTCCGCTTCCGGACTGGATTTTTAAATTCTCGATATTTTGGAAAATATCCTCCAGATCCAATTTTGTCTCCTAGATTCGTAATCTACATGAATGAAACTATATGATTTCATGCCAAACTCAAAATAATTGGGATCAAAAAGATTTAATATTTTTTATCATGGCTCACTCTTCGCTTTGAGTTCAGGATTTTGCCTATTCTGAAATTTTTCTCTATAGAATCTGTAATTCTGAACCAATCGCTTTGAAATATGGAGCATTCATAGTATATAGTATGCCTAACCGATCGATGCTATCAGCAATTTTTTCTCTCCATTATTTGTATGAGTTTTTGACTCCCCGCTTCCGGCTCCGCTTCCGGACTGGATTTTTAAATTCTCGATATTTTGAAAAATATCCCCCAGATCCAATTTTGTCTCCTAGATTCGTAATCTACATGAATGAAACTATATGATTTCATGCCAAACTCAAAATAATTGGGATCAAAAAAATTTAATATTTTTTATCATGGCTCACTCTTCGCTTTGAGTTCAGGATTTTGCCTATTCTGAGATTTTTCTCTATAGAATCTGTAATTCTGAACCAATCGCTTTGAAATATGGAGCATTCATAGTATATAGTATGCCTAACCGATCGATGCTATCAGCAATTTTTTCTCCCCATTATTTGTATGAGTTTTTGACTCCCCGCTTCCGGCTCCGCTTCCGGACTGGATTTTTAAATTCTCGATATTTTGGAAAATATCCTCCAGATCCAATTTTGTATCCTAGATTCGTAATCTACATGAATGAAACTGTATGATTTCATGCCAAACTCAAAATAATTGGGATCAAAAAAATTTAATATTTTTTATCATGGCTCACTCTTCGCTTTGAGTTCAGGATTTTGCCTATTCTGAGATTTTTCTCTATAGAATCTGTAATTCTGAACCAATCGCTTTGAAATTTGGACCATTCATAGTATATAGTATGCCTAACCGATCGATGCTATCAGCAATTTTTTCTCTCCATTATTTGTATGAGTTTTTGACTCCCCGCTTCCGGCTCCGCTTCCGGACTGGATTTTTAAATTCTCGATATTTTGGAAAATATCATCCAGATCCAATTTTGTCTCCTAGATTCGTAATCTACATGAATGAAACTATATGATTTCATGCCAAACTCGAAATAATTGGGATCAAAAAAATTTAATATTTTTTATCATGGCTCACTCTTCGCTTTGAGTTCAGGATTTTGCCTATTCTGAGATTTTTCTCTATAGAATCTGTAATTCTGAACCAATCGCTTTGAAATATGGAGCATTCATAGTATATAGTATGCCTAACCGATCGATGCTATCAGCAATTTTTTCTCCCCATTATTTGTATGAGTTTTTGACTCCCCGCTTCCGGCTCCGCTTCCGGACTGGATTTTTAAATTCTCGATATTTTGGAAAATATCCTCCAGATCCAATTTTGTATCCTAGATTCGTAATCTACATGAATGGAACTGTATGATTTCATGCCAAACTCAAAATAATTGGGATCAAAAAAATTTAATATTTTTTATCATGGCTCACTCTTCGCTTTGAGTTCAGGATTTTGCCTATTCTGAGATTTTTCTCTATAGAATCTGTAATTCTGAACCAATCGCTTTGAAATTTGTAGCATTCATAGTATATAGTATGCCTAACCGATCGATGCTATCAGCAATTCTTTCTCTCCATTATTTGTATGAGTTTTTGACTCCCAGCTTCCGGCTCCGCTTCCGGACTGGATTTTTAAATTCTCGATATTTTGGAAAATATCCTCCAGATCCAATTTTGTCTCCTAGATTCGTAATCTACATGAATGAAACTATATGATTTCATGCCAAACTCAAAATAATTGGGATCAAAAAAATTTAATATTTTTTATCATGGCTCACTCTTCGCTTTGAGTTCAGGATTTTGCCTATTCTGAGATTTTTCTCTATAGAATCTGTAATTCTGAACCAATCGCTTTGAAATTTGGAGCATGCATAGTATATAGTATGCCTAACCGATCGATGCTATCAGCAATTTTTTCTCCCCATTATTTGTATGAGTTTTTGACTCCCCGCTTCCGGCTCCGCTTCCGGACTGGATTTTTAAATTCTCGATATTTTGGAAAATATCCTCCAGATCCAATTTTGTCTCCTAGATTCGTAATCTACATGAATGAAACTATATGATTTCATGCCAAACTCAAAATAATTGGGATCAAAAAAATTTAATATTTTTTATCATGGCTCACTCTTCGCTTTGAGTTCAGGATTTTGCCTATTCTGAGATTTTTCTCTATAGAATCTGTAATTCTGAACCAATCGCTTTGAAATTTGGAGCATGCATAGTATATAGTATGCCTAATCGATCGATGCTATCAGCAATTTTTTCTCTCCATTATTTGTATGAGTTTTCGACTCCCCGCTTCCGGCTCCGCTTCCGGACTGGATTTTTAAATTCTCGATATTTTGGAAAATATCCTCCAGATCCAATTTTGTCTCCTAGATTCGTAATCTACATGAATGAAACTATATGATTTCATGCCAAACTCAAAATAATTGGGATCAAAAAGATTTAATATTTTTTATCATGGCTCACTCTTCGCTTTGAGTTCAGGATTTTGCCTATTCTGAGATTTTTCTCTATAGAATCTGTAATTCTGAACCAATCGCTTTGAAATATGGAGCATTCATAGTATATAGTATGCCTAACCGATCGATGCTATCAGCAATTTTTTCTCTCCATTATTTGTATGAGTTTTTGACTCCCCGCTTCCGGCTCCGCTTCCGGACTGGATTTTTAAATTCTCGATATTTTGAAAAATATCCTCCAGATCCAATTTTGTCTCCTAGATTCGTAATCTACATGAATGAAACTATATGATTTCATGCCAAACTCAAAATAATTGGGATCAAAAAAATTTAATATTTTTTATCATGGCTCACTCTTCGCTTTGAGTTCAGGATTTTGCCTATTCTGAGATTTTTCTCTATAGAATCTGTAATTCTGAACCAATCGCTTTGAAATTTGTAGCATTCATAGTATATAGTATGCCTAACCGATCGATGCTATCAGCAATTCTTTCTCTTCATTATTTGTATGAGTTTTTGACTCCCAGCTTCCGGCTCCGCTTCCGGACTGGATTTTTAAATTCTCGATATTTTGGAAAATATCCTCCAGATCCAATTTTGTCTCCTAGATTCGTAATCTACATGAATGAAACTATATGATTTCATGCCAAACTCAAAATAATTGGGATCCAAAAAATTTAATATTTTTTATCATGGCTCACTCTTCGCTTTGAGTTCAGGATTTTGCCTATTCTGAGATTTTTCTCTATAGAATCTGTAATTCTGAACCAATCGCTTTGAAATATGGAGCATTCATAGTATATAGTATGCCTAACCGATCGATGCTATCAGCAATTTTTTCTCTCCATTATTTGTATGAGTTTTTGACTCCCCGCTTCCGGCTCCGCTTCCGGACTGGATTTTTAAATTCTCGATATTTTGAAAAATATCCTCCAGATCCAATTTTGTCTCCTAGATTCGTAATCTACATGAATGAAACTATATGATTTCATGCCAAACTCAAAATAATTGGGATCAAAAAAATTTAATATTTTTTATCATGGCTCACTCTTCGCTTTGAGTTCAGGATTTTGCCTATTCTGAGATTTTTCTCTATAGAATCTGTAATTCTGAACCAATCGCTTTGAAATATGGAGCATTCATAGTATATAGTATGCCTAACCGATCGATGCTATCAGCAATTTTTTCTCTCCATTATTTGTATGAGTTTTTGACTCCCAGCTTCCGGCTCCGCTTCCGGACTGGATTTTTAAATTCTCGATATTTTGGAAAATATCCTCCAGATCCAATTTTGTCTCCTAGATTCGTAATCTACATGAATGAAACTATATGATTTCATGCCAAACTCAAAATAATTGGGATCAAAAAAATTTAATATTTTTTATCATGGCTCACTCTTCGCTTTGAGTTCAGGATTTTGCCTATTCTGAGATTTTTCTCTGTAATTCTGAACCAATCGCTTTGAAATTTGTAGCATTCATAGTATATAGTATGCCTAACCGATCGATGCTATCAGCAATTCTTTCTCTCCATTATTTGTATGAGTTTTTGACTCCCAGCTTCCGGCTCCGCTTCCGGACTGGATTTTTAAATTCTCGATATTTTGGAAAATATCCTCCAGATCCAATTTTGTCTCCTAGATTCGTAATCTACATAAATGAAACTATATGATTTCATGCCAAACTCAAAATAATTGGGATCAAAAAAATTTAATATTTTTTATCATGGCTCACTCTTCGCTTTGAGTTCAGGATTTTGCCTATTCTGAGATTTTTCTCTATAGAATCTGTAATTCTGAACCTATCGCTTTGAAATTTGTAGCATTTATAGTATATAGTATGCCTAACCGATCGATGCTATCAGCAATTCTTTCTCTCCATTATTTGTATGAGTTTTTGACTCCCAGCTTCCGGCTCCGCTTCCGGACTGGATTTTTAAATTCTCGATATTTTGGAAAATATCCTCCAGATCCAATTTTGTCTCCTAGATTCGTAATCTACATGAATGAAACTATATGATTTCATGCCAAACTCAAAATAATTGGGATCAAAAAAATTTAATATTTTTTATCATGGCTCACTCTTCGCTTTGAGTTCAGGATTTTGCCTATTCTGAGATTTTTCTCTATAGAATCTGTAATTCTGAACCAATCGCTTTGAAATTTGTAGCATTCATAGTATATAGTATGCCTAACCGATCGATGCTATCAGCAATTCTTTCTCTTCATTATTTGTATGAGTTTTTGACTCCCAGCTTCCGGCTCCGCTTCCGGACTGGATTTTTAAATTCTCGATATTTTGGAAAATATCCTCCAGATCCAATTTTGTCTCCTAGATTCGTAATCTACATGAATGAAACTATATGATTTCATGCCAAACTCAAAATAATTGGGATCAAAAAAATTTAATATTTTTTATCATGGCTCACTCTTCGCTTTGAGTTCAGGATTTTGCCTATTCTGAGATTTTTCTCTATAGAATCTGTAATTCTAAACCTATCGCTTTGAAATTTGTAGCATTTATAGTATATAGTATGCCTAACCGATCGATGCTATCAGCAATTCTTTCTCTCCATTATTTGTATGAGTTTTTGACTCCCAGCTTCCGGCTCCGCTTTCGGACTGGATTTTTAAATTCTCGATATTTTGGAAAATATCCTCCAGATCCAATTTTGTATCCTAGATTCGTAATCTACATGAATGAAACTGTATGATTTCATGCCAAACTCAAAATAATTGGGATCAAAAAAATTTAATATTTTTTATCATGGCTCACTCTTCGCTTTGAGTTCAGGATTTTGCCTATTCTGAGATTTTTCTCTATAGAATCTGTAATTCTGAACCAATCGCTTTGAAATTTGTAGCATTCATAGTATATAGTATGCCTAACCGATCGATGCTATCAGCAATTCTTTCTCTTCATTATTTGTATGAGTTTTTGACTCCCAGCTTCCGGCTCCGCTTCCGGACTGGATTTTTAAATTCTCGATATTTTGGAAAATATCCTCCAGATCCAATTTTGTCTCCTAGATTCGTAATCTACATGAATGAAACTATATGATTTCATGCCAAACTCAAAATAATTGGGATCAAAAAAATTTAATATTTTTTATCATGGCTCACTCTTCGCTTTGAGTTCAGGATTTTGCCTATTCTGAGATTTTTCTCTATAGAATCTGTAATTCTGAACCAATCGCTTTGAAATTTGTAGCATTCATAGTATATAGTATGCCTAACCGATCGATGCTATCAGCAATTCTTTCTCTCCATTATTTGTATGAGTTTTTGACTCCCAGCTTCCGGCTCCGCTTCCGGACTGGATTTTTAAATTCTCGATATTTTGGAAAATATCCTCCAGATCCAATTTTGTCTCCTAGATTCGTAATCTACATGAATGAAACTATATGATTTCATGCCAAACTCAAAATAATTGGGATCAAAAAAATTTAATATTTTTTATCATGGCTCACTCTTCGCTTTGAGTTCAGGATTTTGCCTATTCTGAGATTTTTCTCTATAGAATCTGTAATTCTGAACCAATCGCTTTGAAATATGGAGCATTCATAGTATATAGTATGCCTAACCGATCGATGCTATCAGCAATTTTTTCTCTCCATTATTTGTATGAGTTTTTGACTCCCCGCTTCCGGCTCCGCTTCCGGACTGGATTTTTAAATTCTCGATATTTTGAAAAATATCCTCCAGATCCAATTTTGTCTCCTAGATTCGTAATCTACATGAATGAAACTGTATGATTTCATGCCAAACTCAAAATAATTGGGATCAAAAAAATTTAATATTTTTTATCATGGCTCACTCTTCGCTTTGAGTTCAGGATTTTGCCTATTCTGAGATTTTTCTCTATAGAATCTGTAATTCTGAACCAATCGCTTTGAAATATGGAGCATTCATAGTATATAGTATGCCTAACCGATCGATGCTATCAGCAATTTTTTCTCCCCATTATTTGTATGAGTTTTTGACTCCCCGCTTCCGGCTCCGCTTCCGGACTGGATTTTTAAATTCTCGATATTTTGGAAAATATCCTCCAGATCCAATTTTGTCTCCTAGATTCGTAATCTACATGAATGAAACTATATGATTTCATGCCAAACTCAAAATAATTGGGATCAAAAAAATTTAATATTTTTTATCATGGCTCACTCTTCGCTTTGAGTTCAGGATTTTGCCTATTCTGAGATTTTTCTCTATAGAATCTGTAATTCTGAACCAATCGCTTTGAAATATGGAGCATTCATAGTATATAGTATGCCTAACCGATCGATGCTATCAGCAATTTTTTCTCCCCATTATTTGTATGAGTTTTTGACTCCCCGCTTCCGGCTCCGCTTCCGGACTGGATTTTTAAATTCTCGATATTTTGGAAAATATCCTCCAGATCCAATTTTGTATCCTAGATTCGTAATCTACATGAATGAAACTGTATGATTTCATGCCAAACTCAAAATAATTGGGATCAAAAAAATTTAATATTTTTTATCATGGCTCACTCTTCGCTTTGAGTTCAGGATTTTGCCTATTCTGAGATTTTTCTCTATAGAATCTGTAATTCTGAACCAATCGCTTTGAAATTTGGAGCATTTATAGTATATAGTATGCCTAACCGATCGATGCTATCAGCAATTTTTTCTCTCCATTATTTGTATGAGTTTTTGACTCCCCGCTTCCGGCTCCGCTTCCGGACTGGATTTTTAAATTCTCGATATTTTGGAAAATATCCTCCAGATCCAATTTTGTCTCCTAGATTCGTAATCTACATGAATAAAACTATATGATTTCATGCCAAACTCAAAATAATTGGTATCAAAAAAATTTAATATTTTTTATCATGGCTCACTCTTCGCTTTGAGTTCAGGATTTTGCCTATTCTGAGATTTTTCTCTATAGAATCTGTAATTCTGAACCAATCGCTTTGAAATTTGGAGCATTCATAGTATATAGTATGCCTAACCGATCGATGCTATCAGCAATTTTTTCTCTCCATTATTTGTATGAGTTTTTGACTCCCAGCTTCCGGCTCCGCTTCCGGACTGGATTTTTAAATTCTCGATATTTTGGAAAATATCCTCCAGATCCAATTTTGTCTCCTAGATTCGTAATCTACATGAATGAAACTATATGATTTCATGCCAAACTCAAAATAATTGGGATCAAAAAAATTTAATATTTTTTATCATGGCTCACTCTTCGCTTTGAGTTCAGGATTTTGCCTATTCTGAGATTTTTCTCTATAGAATCTGTAATTCTGAACCAATCGCTTTGAAATTTGTAGCATTCATAGTATATAGTATGCCTAACCGATCGATGCTATCAGCAATTCTTTCTCTTCATTATTTGTATGAGTTTTTGACTCCCAGCTTCCGGCTCCGCTTCCGGACTGGATTTTTAAATTCTCGATATTTTGGAAAATATCCTCCAGATCCAATTTTGTCTCCTAGATTCGTAATCTACATGAATGAAACTATATGATTTCATGCCAAACTCAAAATAATTGGGATCAAAAAAATTTAATATTTTTTATCATGGCTCACTCTTCGCTTTGAGTTCAGGATTTTGCCTATTCTGAGATTTTTCTCTATAGAATCTGTAATTCTGAACCTATCGCTTTGAAATTTGTAGCATTTATAGTATATAGTATGCCTAACCGATCGATGCTATCAGCAATTCTTTCTCTCCATTATTTGTATGAGTTTTTGACTCCCAGCTTCCGGCTCCGCTTTCGGACTGGATTTTTAAATTCTCGATATTTTGGAAAATATCCTCCAGATCCAATTTTGTATCCTAGATTCGTAATCTACATAAATGAAACTGTATGATTTCATGCCAAACTCAAAATAATTGGGATCAAAAAAATTTAATATTTTTTATCATGGCTCACTCTTCGCTTTGAGTTCAGGATTTTGCCTATTCTGAGATTTTTCTCTATAGAATCTGTAATTCTGAACCAATCGCTTTGAAATTTGTAGCATTCATAGTATATAGTATGCCTAACCGATCGATGCTATCAGCAATTCTTTCTCTTCATTATTTGTATGAGTTTTTGACTCCCAGCTTCCGGCTCCGCTTCCGGACTGGATTTTTAAATTCTCGATATTTTGGAAAATATCCTCCAGATCCAATTTTGTCTCCTAGATTCGTAATCTACATGAATGAAACTATATGATTTCATGCCAAACTCAAAATAATTGGGATCAAAAAAATTTAATATTTTTTATCATGGCTCACTCTTCGCTTTGAGTTCAGGATTTTGCCTATTCTGAGATTTTTCTCTATAGAATCTGTAATTCTGAACCAATCGCTTTGAAATTTGAAGCATGCATAGTATATAGTATGCCTAACCGATCGATGCTATCAGCAATTTTTTCTCCCCATTATTTGTATGAGTTTTTGACTCCCCGCTTCCGGCTCCGCTTCCGGACTGGATTTTTAAATTCTCGATATTTTGGAAAATATCCTCCAGATCCAATTTTGTATCCTAGATTCGTAATCTACATGAATGAAACTGTATGATTTCATGCCAAACTCAAAATAATTGGGATCAAAAAAATTTAATATTTTTTATCATGGCTCACTCTTCGCTTTGAGTTCAGGATTTTGCCTATTCTGAGATTTTTCTCTATAGAATCTGTAATTCTGAACCAATCGCTTTGAAATTTGTAGCATTCATAGTATATAGTATGCCTAACCGATCGATGCTATCAGCAATTCTTTCTCTCCATTATTTGTATGAGTTTTTGACTCCCAGCTTCCGGCTCCGCTTCCGGACTGGATTTTTAAATTCTCGATATTTTGGAAAATATCCTCCAGATCCAATTTTGTCTCCTAGATTCGTAATCTACATGAAAGAAACTATATGATTTCATGCCAAACTCAAAATAATTGGGATCAAAAAAATTTAATATTTTTTATCATGGCTCACTCTTCGCTTTGAGTTCAGGATTTTGCCTATTCTGAGATTTTTCTCTATAGAATCTGTAATTCTGAACCAATCGCTTTGAAATATGGAGCATTCATAGTATATAGTATGCCTAACCGATCGATGCTATCAGCAATTTTTTCTCTCCATTATTTGTATGAGTTTTTGACTCCCCGCTTCCGGCTCCGCTTCCGGACTGGATTTTTAAATTCTCGATATTTTGAAAAATATCCTCCAGATCCAATTTTGTCTCCTAGATTCGTAATCTACATGAATGAAACTGTATGATTTCATGCCAAACTCAAAATAATTGGGATCAAAAAAATTTAATATTTTTTATCATGGCTCACTCTTCGCTTTGAGTTCAGGATTTTGCCTATTCTGAGATTTTTCTCTATAGAATCTGTAATTCTGAACCAATCGCTTTGAAATATGGAGCATTCATAGTATATAGTATGCCTAGCCGATCGATGCTATCAGCAATTTTTTCTCCCCATTATTTGTATGAGTTTTTGACTCCCCGCTTCCGGCTCCGCTTCCGGACTGGATTTTTAAATTCTCGATATTCTGGAAAATATCCTCCAGATCCAATTTTGTATCCTAGATTCGTAATCTACATGGATGAAACTGTATGATTTCATGCCAAACTCAAAATAATTGGGATCAAAAAAATTTAATATTTTTTATCATGGCTCACTCTTCGCTTTGAGTTCAGGATTTTGCCTATTCTGAGATTTTTCTCTATAGAATCTGTAATTCTGAACCAATCGCTTTGAAATATGGAGCATTCATAGTATATAGTATGCCTAACCGATCGATGCTATCAGCAATTTTTTCTCCCCATTATTTGTATGAGTTTTTGACTCCCCGCTTCCGGCTCCGCTTCCGGACTGGATTTTTAAATTCTCGATATTTTGGAAAATATCCTCCAGATCCAATTTTGTATCCTAGATTCGTAATCTACATGAATGAAACTGTATGATTTCATGCCAAACTCAAAATAATTGGGATCAAAAAAATTTAATATTTTTTATCATGGCTCACTCTTCGCTTTGAGTTCAGGATTTTGCCTATTCTGAAATTTTTCTCTATAGAATCTGTAATTCTGAACCAATCGCTTTGAAATTTGGACCATTCATAGTATATAGTATGCCTAACCGATCGATGCTATCAGCAATTTTTTTTCTCCATTATTTGTATGAGTTTTTGACTCCCCGCTTCCGGCTCCGCTTCCGGACTGGATTTTTAAATTCTCGATATTTTGGAAAATATCCTCCAGATCCAATTTTGTCTCCTAGATTCGTAATCTACATGAATGAAACTATATGATTTCATGCCAAACTCAAAATAATTGGGATCAAAAAAATTTAATATTTTTTATCATGGCTCACTCTTCGCTTTGAGTTCAGGATTTTGCCTATTCTGAGATTTTTCTCTATAGAATCTGTAATTCTGAACCAATCGCTTTGAAATTTGGAGCATTTATAGTATATAGTATGCCTAACCGATCGATGCTATCAGCAATTTTGTCTCCATTATTTGTATGAGTTTTTGACTCCCCGCTTCCGGCTCCGCTTCCGGACTGGATTTTTAAATTCTCGATATTTTGGAAAATATCCTCCAGATCCAATTTTGTCTCCTAGATTCGTAATCTACATGAATAAAACTATATGATTTCATGCCAAACTCAAAATAATTGGTATCAAAAAAATTTAATATTTTTTATCATGGCTCACTCTTCGCTTTGAGTTCAGGATTTTGCCTATTCTGAGATTTTTCTCTATAGAATCTGTAATTCTGAACCAATCGCTTTGAAATATGGAGCATTCATAGTATATAGTATGCCTAACCGATCGATGCTATCAGCAATTTTTTCTCTCCATTATTTGTATGAGTTTTTGACTCCCCGCTTCCGGCTCCGCTTCCGGACTGGATTTTTAAATTCTCGATATTTTGGAAAATATCCTCCAGATCCAATTTTGTCTCCTAGATTCGTAATCTACATGAATGAAACTATATGATTTCATGCCAAACTCAAAATAATTGGGATCAAAAAAATTTAATATTTTTTATCATGGCTCACTCTTCGCTTTGAGTTCAGGATTTTGCCTATTCTGAGATTTTTCTCTATAGAATCTGTAATTCTGAACCAATCGCTTTGAAATTTGCAGCATTCATAGTATATAGCATGCCTAACCGATCGATGCTATCAGCAATTTTTTCTCTCCATTATTTGTATGAGTTTTTGACTCCCTGCTTCCGGCTCCGCTTCCGGACTGGATTTTTAAATTCTCGATATTTTGGAAAATATCCTCCAGATCCAATTTTGTCTCCTAGATTCGTAATCTACATGAATGAAACTATATGATTTCATGCCAAACTCAAAATAATTGGGATCAAAAAAATTTAATATTTTTTATCATGGCTCACTCTTCGCTTTGAGTTCAGGATTTTGCCTATTCTGAGATTTTTCTCTATAGAATCTGTAATTCTGAACCAATCGCTTTGAAATTTGCAGCATTCATAGTATATAGTATGCCTAACCGATCGATGCTATCAGCAATTTTTTCTCTCCATTATTTGTATGAGTTTTTGACTCCCCGCTTCCGGCTCCGCTTCCGGACTGGATTTTTAAATTCTCGATATTTTGGAAAATATCCTCCAGATCCAATTTTGTCTCCTAGATTCGTAATCTACATGAATGAAACTATATGATTTCATGCCAAACTCAAAATAATTGGGATCAAAAAAATTTAATATTTTTTATCATGGCTCACTCTTCGCTTTGAGTTCAGGATTTTGCCTATTCTGAGATTTTTCTCTATAGAATCTGTAATTCTGAACCAATCGCTTTGAAATTTGGACCATTCATAGTATATAGTATGCCTAACCGATCGATGCTATCAGCAATTCTTTCTCTCCATTATTTGTATGAGTTTTTGACTCCCCGCTTCCGGCTCCGCTTCCGGACTGGATTTTTAAATTCTCGATATTTTGGAAAATATCCTCCAGATCCAATTTTGTCTCCTAGATTCGTAATCTACATGAATGAAACTATATGATTTCATGCCAAACTCAAAATAATTGGGATCAAAAAAATTTAATATTTTTTATCATGGCTCACTCTTCGCTTTGAGTTCAGGATTTTGCCTATTCTGAGATTTTTCTCTATAGAATCTGTAATTCTGAACCAATCGCTTTAAAATTTGGAGCATTCATAGTATATAGTATGCCTAACCGATCGATGCTATCAGCAATTTTTTCTCTCCATTATTTGTATGAGTTTTCGACTCCCCGCTTCCGGCTCCGCTTCCGGACTGGATTTTTAAATTCTCGATATTTTGGAAAATATCCTCCAGATCTAATTTGGTCTCCTACATTCGTAATCTACATGAATGAAACTATATGATTTCATGCCAAACTCAAAATAATTGGGATCAAAAAAATTTAATATTTTTTATCATGGCTCACTCTTCGCTTTGAGTTCAGGATTTTGCCTATTCTGAGATTTTTCTCTATAGAATCTGTAATTCTGAACCAATCGCTTTGAAATTTGGAGCATTCATAGTATATAGTATGCCTAACCGATCGATGCTATCAGCAATTTTTTCTCTCCATTATTTGTATGAGTTTTTGACTCCCCGCTTCCGGCTCCGCTTCCGGACTGGATTTTTAAATTCTCGATATTTTGGAAAATATCCTCCAGATCCAATTTTGTCTCCTAGATTCGTAATCAACATGAATGAAACTATATGATTTCATGCCAAACTCAAAATAATTGGGATCAAAAAAATTTAATATTTTTTATCATGACTCACTCTTCGCTTTGAGTTCAGGATTTTGCCTATTCTGAGATTTTTCTCTATAGAATCTGTAATTCTGAACCAATCGCTTTAAAATTTGGAGCATTCATAGTATATAGTATGCCTAACCGATCGATGCTATCAGCAATTTTTTCTCTCCATTATTTGTATGAGTTTTCGACTCCCCGCTTCCGGCTCCGCTTCCGGACTGGATTTTTAAATTCTCGATATTTTGGAAAATATCCTCCAGATCTAATTTGGTCTCCTACATTCGTAATCTACATGAATGAAACTATATGATTTCATGCCAAACTCAAAATAATTGGGATCAAAAAAATTTAATATTTTTTATCATGGCTCACTCTTCGCTTTGAGTTCAGGATTTTGCCTATTCTGAGATTTTTCTCTATAGAATCTGTAATTCTGAACCAATGGCTTTGAAATTTGGAGCATTCATAGTATATAGTATGCCTAACCGATCGATGCTATCAGCAATTTTTTCTCTCCATTATTTGTATGAGTTTTTGACTCCCCGCTTCCGGCTCCGCTTCCGGACTGGATTTTTAAATTCTCGATATTTTGGAAAATATCCTCCAGATCTAATTTGGTCTCCTACATTCGTAATCTACATGAATGAAACTATATGATTTCATGCCAAACTCAAAATAATTGGGATCAAAAAAATTTAATATTTTTTATCATGGCTCACTCTTCGCTTTGAGTTCAGGATTTTGCCTATTCTGAGATTTTTCTCTATAGAATCTGTAATTCTGAACCAATCGCTTTGAAATTTGGAGCATTCATAGTATATAGTATGCCTAACCGATCGATGCTATCAGCAATTTTTTCTCTCTATTATTTGTATGAGTTTTTGACTCCCCGCTTCCGGCTCCGCTTCCGGACTGGATTTTTAAATTCTCGATATTTTGGAAAATATCCTCCAGATCTAATTTTGTCTCCTAGATTCGTAATCTACATGAATGAAACTATATGATTTCATGCCAAACTCAAAATAATTGGGATCAAAAAAATTTAATATCTTTTATCATGGCTTACTCTTCGCTTTGAGTTCAGGATTTTGCCTATTCTGAGATTTTTCTCTATAGAATCTGTAATTCTGAACCAATCGCTTTGAAATTTGGAGCATTCATAGTATATAGTATGCCTAACCGATCGATGCTATCAGCAATTTTTTCTCTCCATTATTTGTATGAGTTTTTGACTCCCCGCTTCCGGCTCCGCTTCCAGACTGGATTTTTAAATTCTCGATATTTTGGAAAATATCCTCCAGATCTAATTTTGTCTCCTAGATTCGTAATCTACATGAATGAAACTATATGATTTCATGCCAAACTCAAAATAATTGGGATCAAAAAAATTTAATATTTTTTATCATGGCTCACTCTTCGCTTTGAGTTCAGGATTTTGCCTATTCTGAGATTTTTCTCTATAGAATCTGTAATTCTGAACCAATCGCTTTGAAATTTGTAGCATTCATAGTATATAGTATGCCTAACCGATCGATGCTATCAGCAATTCTTTCTCTCCATTATTTGTATGAGTTTTTGACTCCCAGCTTCCGGCTCCGCTTCCGGACTGGATTTTTAAATTCTCGATATTTTGGAAAATATCCTCCAGATTCAATTTTGTCTCCTAGATTCGTAATCTACATGAATGAAACTATATGATTCCATGCCAAACTCAAAATAATTGGGATCAAAAAAATTTAATATTTTTTATCATGGCTCACTCTTCGCTTTGAGTTCAGGATTTTGCCTATTCTGAGATTTTTCTCTATAGAATCTGTAATTCTGAACAAATCGCTTTGAAATTTGGACCATTCATAGTATATAGTATGCCTAACCGATCGATGCTATCAGCAATTTTTTCTCTCCATTATTTGTATGAGTTTTTGACTCCCTGCTTCCGGCTCTGCTTCCGGACTGGATTTTTAAATTCTTGATATTTTGGAAAATATCCTCCAGATCCAATTTTGTCTCCTAGATTCGTAATCTACATGAATGAAACTATATGATTTCATGCCAAACTCAAAATAATTGGGATCAAAAAAATTTAATATTCTTTATCATGGCTCACTCTTCGCTTTGAGTTCAGGATTTTGCCTATTCTGAGATTTTTCTCTATAGAATCTGTAATTCTAAACCAATCGCTTCGAAATTTGGAGCACCCATAGTATATAGTATGCCTAACCGATCGATGCTATCAGCAATTTTTTCTCTCCATTATTTGTATGAGTTTTTGACTCCCCGCTTCCGGCTCCGCTTCCGGACTGGATTTTTAAATTCTCGATATTTTGGAAAATATCCTCCAGATCTAATTTTGTCTCCTAGATTCGTAATCTACATGAATGAAACTATATGATTTCATGCCAAACTCAAAATAATTGGGATCAAAAAAATTTAATATTTTTTATCATGGCTCACTCTTCGCTTTGAGTTCAGGATTTTGCCTATTCTGAGATTTTTCTCTATAGAATCTGTAATTCTGAACAAATCGCTTTGAAATTTGGAGCATTCATAGTATATAGTATGCCTAACCGATCGATGCTATCAGCAATTTTTTCTCTCCATTATTTGTATGAGTTTTTGACTCCCCGCTTCCGGCTCTGCTTCCGGACTGGATTTTTAAATTCTTGATATTTTGGAAAATATCCTCCAGATCCAATTTTGTCTCCTAGATTCGTAATCTACATGAATGAAACTATATGATTTCATGCCAAACTCAAAATAATTGGGATCAAAAAAATTTAATATTTTTTATCATGGCTCACTCTTCGCTTTGAGTTCAGGATTTTGCCTATTCTGAGATTTTTCTCTATAGAATCTGTAATTCTGAACCAATCGCTTTGAAATATGGAGCATTCATAGTATATAGTATGCCTAACCGATCGATGCTATCAGCAATTTTTTCTCTCCATTATTTGTATGAGTTTTTGACTCCCCGCTTCCGGCTCCGCTTCCGGACTGGATTTTTAAATTCTCGATATTTTGAAAAATATCCTCCAGATCCAATTTTGTCTCCTAGATTCGTAATCTACATGAATGAAACTATATGATTTCATGCCAAACTCAAAATAATTGGGATCAAAAAAATTTAATATTTTTTATCATGGCTCACTCTTCGCTTTGAGTTCAGGATTTTGCCTATTCTGAGATTTTTCTCTATAGAATCTGTAATTCTGAACCAATCGCTTTGAAATTTGGAGCATTCATAGTATATAGTATGCCTAACCGATCGATGCTATCAGCAATTTTTTCTCTCCATTATTTGTATGAGTTTTTGACTCCCCGCTTCCGGCTCCGCTTCCGGACTGGATTTTTAAATTCTCGATATTTTGGAAAATATCCTCCAGATCTAATTTTGTCTCCTAGATTCGTAATCTACATGAATGAAACTATATGATTTCATGCCAAACTCAAAATAATTGGGATCAAAAAAATTTAATATTTTTTATCATGGCTCACTCTTCGCTTTGAGTTCAGGATTTTGCCTATTCTGAGATTTTTCTCTATAGAATCTGTAATTCTGAACCAATCGCTTCGAAATTTGGACCATTCATAGTATATAGTATGCCTAACCGATCGATGCTATCAGCAATTTTTTCTCTCCATTATTTGTATGAGTTTTTGACTCCCCGCTTCCGGCTCCGCTTCCGGACTGGATTTTTAAATTCTCGATATTTTGGAAAATGTCCTCCAGATCCAATTTTGTCTCCTAGATTCGTAATCTACATGAATGAAACTATATGATTTCATGCCAAACTCAAAATAATTGGGATCAAAAAAATTTAATATTTTTTATCATGGCTCACTCTTCGCTTTGAGTTCAGGATTTTGCCTATTCTGAGATTTTTCTCTATAGAATCTGTAATTCTGAACCAATCGCTTTGAAATATGGAGCATTCATAGTATATAGTATGCCTAACCGATCGATGCTATCAGCAATTTTTTCTCTCCATTATTTGTATGAGTTTTTGACTCCCCGCTTCCGGCTCCGCTTCCGGACTGGATTTTTAAATTCTCGTTATTTTGGAAAATCTCCTCCAGATCCAATTTTGTCTCCTAGATTCGTAATCTACATGAATGAAACTATATGATTTCATGCCAAACTCAAAATAATTGGGATCAAAAAAATTTAATATTTTTTATCATGGCTCACTCTTCGCTTTGAGTTCAGGATTTTGCCTATTCTGAGATTTTTCTCTATAGAATCTGTAATTCTGAACCAATCGCTTTGAAATTTGTAGCATTCATAGTATATAGTATGCCTAACCGATCGATGCTATCAGCAATTCTTTCTCTCCATTATTTGTATGAGTTTTTGACTCCCAGCTTCCGGCTCCGCTTCCGGACTGGATTTTTAAATTCTCGATATTTTGGAAAATATCCTCCAGATCCAATTTTGTCTCCTAGATTCGTAATCTACATGAATGAAACTATATGAATTCATGCCAAACTCAAAATAATTGGGATCAAAAAAATTTAATATTTTTTATCATGGCTCACTCTTCGCTTTGAGTTCAGGATTTTGCCTATTCTGAGATTTTTCTCTATAGAATCTGTAATTCTGAACCAATCGCTTTGAAATATGGAGCATTCATAGTATATAGTATGCCTAACCGATCGATGCTATCAGCAATTTTTTCTCCCCATTATTTGTATGAGTTTTTGACTCCCCGCTTCCGGCTCCACTTCCGGACTGGATTTTTAAATTCTCGATATTTTGGAAAATATCCTCCAGATCCAATTTTGTCTCCTAGATTCGTAATCTACATGAATGAAACTATATGATTTCATGCCAAACTCAAAATAATTGGGATCAAAAAAATTTAATATTTTTTATCATGGCTCACTCTTCGCTTTGAGTTCAGGATTTTGCCTATTCTGAGATTTTTCTCTATAGAATCTGTAATTCTGAACCAATCGCTTTGAAATTTGGAGCATGGATAGTATATAGTATGCCTAACCGATCGATGCTATCAGCAATTCTTTCTCTCCATTATTTGTATGAGTTTTTGACTCCCAGCTTCCGGCTCCGCTTCCGGACTGGATTTTTAAATTCTCGATATTTTGGAAAATATCCTCCAGATCCAATTTTGTCTCCTAGATTCGTAATCTACATGAATGAAACTATATGATTTCATGCCAAACTCAAAATAATTGGGATCAAAAAAATTTAATATTTTTTATCATGGCTCACTCTTCGCTTTGAGTTCAGGATTTTGCCTATTCTGAGATTTTTCTCTATAGAATCTGTAATTCTGAACCAATCGCTTTGAAATTTGGAGCATGCATAGTATATAGTATGCCTAACCGATCGATGCTATCAGCAATTTTTTCTCTCCATTATTTGTATGAGTTTTCGACTCCCCGCTTCCGGCCCCGCTTCCGGACTGGATTTTTAAATTCTCGATATTTTGGAAAATATCCTCCAGATCCAATTTTGTCTCCTAGATTCGTAATCTACATGAATGAAACTATATGATTTCATGCCAAACTCAAAATAATTGGGATCAAAAAGATTTAATATTTTTTATCATGGCTCACTCTTCGCTTTGAGTTCAGGATTTTGCCTATTCTGAGATTTTTCTCTATAGAATCTGTAATTCTGAACCAATCGCTTTGAAATATGGAGCATTCATAGTATATAGTATGCCTAACCGATCGATGCTATCAGCAATTTTTTCTCTCCATTATTTGTATGAGTTTTTGACTCCCCGCTTCCGGCTCCGCTTCCGGACTGGATTTTTAAATTCTCGATATTTTGAAAAATATCCTCCAGATCCAATTTTGTCTCCTAGATTCGTAATCTACATGAATGAAACTATATGATTTCATGCCAAACTCAAAATAATTGGGATCAAAAAAATTTAATATTTTTTATCATGGCTCACTCTTCGCTTTGAGTTCAGGATTTTGCCTATTCTGAGATTTTTCTCTATAGAATCTGTAATTCTGAACCAATCGCTTTGAAATATGGAGCATTCATAGTATATAGTATGCCTAACCGATCGATGCTATCAGCAATTTTTTCTCCCCATTATTTGTATGAGTTTTTGACTCCCCGCTTCCGGCTCCGCTTCCGGACTGGATTTTTAAATTCTCGATATTTTGGAAAATATCCTCCAGATCCAATTTTGTATCCTAGATTCGTAATCTACATGAATGAAACTGTATGATTTCATGCCAAACTCAAAATAATTGGGATCAAAAAAATTTAATATTTTTTATCATGGCTCACTCTTCGCTTTGAGTTCAGGATTTTGCCTATTCTGAGATTTTTCTCTATAGAATCTGTAATTCTGAACCAATCGCTTTGAAATTTGGACCATTCATAGTATATAGTATGCCTAACCGATCGATGCTATCAGCAATTTTTTCTCTCCATTATTTGTATGAGTTTTTGACTCCCCGCTTCCGGCTCCGCTTCCGGACTGAATTTTTAAATTCTCGATATTTTGGAAAATATCATCCAGATCCAATTTTGTCTCCTAGATTCGTAATCTACATGAATGAAACTATATGATTTCATGCCAAACTCAAAATAATTGGGATCAAAAAAATTTAATATTTTTTATCATGGCTCACTCTTCGCTTTGAGTTCAGGATTTTGCCTATTCTGAGATTTTTCTCTATAGAATCTGTAATTCTGAACCAATCGCTTTGAAATATGGAGCATTCATAGTATATAGTATGCCTAACCGATCGATGCTATCAGCAATTTTTTCTCCCCATTATTTGTATGAGTTTTTGACTCCCCGCTTCCGGCTCCGCTTCCGGACTGGATTTTTAAATTCTCGATATTTTGGAAAATATCCTCCAGATCCAATTTTGTATCCTAGATTCGTAATCTACATGAATGAAACTGTATGATTTCATGCCAAACTCAAAATAATTGGGATCAAAAAAATTTAATATTTTTTATCATGGCTCACTCTTCGCTTTGAGTTCAGGATTTTGCCTATTCTGAGATTTTTCTCCATAGAATCTGTAATTCTGAACCAATCGCTTTGAAATTTGTAGCATTCATAGTATATAATATGCCTAACCGATCGATGCTATCAGCAATTCTTTCTCTCCATTATTTGTATGAGTTTTTGACTCCCAGCTTCCGGCTCCGCTTCCGGACTGGATTTTTAAATTCTCGATATTTTGGAAAATATCCTCCAGATCCAATTTTGTCTCCTAGATTCGTAATCTACATGAATGAAACTATATGATTTCATGCCAAACTCAAAATAATTGGGATCAAAAAAATTTAATATTTTTTATCATGGCTCACTCTTCGCTTTGAGTTCAGGATTTTGCCTATTCTGAGATTTTTCTCTATAGAATCTGTAATTCTGAACCAATCGCTTTGAAATTTGGAGCATGCATAGTATATAGTATGCCTAACCGATCGATGCTATCAGCAATTTTTTCTCCCCATTATTTGTATGAGTTTTTGACTCCCCGCTTCCGGCTCCGCTTCCGGACTGGATTTTTAAATTCTCGATATTTTGGAAAATATCCTCCAGATCCAATTTTGTATCCTAGATTCGTAATCTACATGAATGAAACTGTATGATTTCATGCCAAACTCAAAATAATTGGGATCAAAAAAATTTAATATTTTTTATCATGGCTCACTCTTCGCTTTGAGTTCAGGATTTTGCCTATTCTGAGATTTTTCTCTATAGAATCTGTAATTCTGAACCAATCGCTTTGAAATTTGGAGCATGCATAGTATATAGTATGCCTAACCGATCGATGCTATCAGCAATTCTTTCTCTCCATTATTTGTATGAGTTTTCGACTCCCCGCTTCCGGCTCCGCTTCCGGACTGGATTTTTAAATTCTCGATATTTTGAAAAATATCCTCCAGATCCAATTTTGTCTCCTAGATTCGTAATCTACATGAATGAAACTATATGATTTCATGCCAAACTCAAAATAATTAGGATCAAAAAAATTTAATATTTTTTATCATGGCTCACTCTTCGCTTTGAGTTCAGGATTTTGCCTATTCTGAGATTTTTCTCTATAGAATCTGTAATTCTGAACCAATCGCTTTGAAATATGGAGCATTCATAGTATATAGTATGCCTAACCGATCGATGCTATCAGCAATTTTTTCTCCCCATTATTTGTATGAGTTTTTGACTCCCCGCTTCCGGCTCCGCTTCCGGACTGGATTTTTAAATTCTCGATATTTTGAAAAATATCCTCCAGATCCAATTTTGTCTCCTAGATTCGTAATCTACATGAATGAAACTATATGATTTCATGCCAAACTCAAAATAATTAGGATCAAAAAAATTTAATATTTTTTATCATGGCTCACTCTTCGCTTTGAGTTCAGGATTTTGCCTATTCTGAGATTTTTCTCTATAGAATCTGTAATTCTGAACCAATCGCTTTGAAATTTGGACCATTCATAGTATATAGTATGCCTAACCGATCGATGCTATCAGCAATTTTTTCTCTCCATTATTTGTATGAGTTTTTGACTCCCCGCTTCCGGCTCCGCTTCCGGACTGGATTTTTAAATTCTCGATATTTTGAAAAATATCCTCCAGATCCAATTTTGTCTCCTAGATTCGTAATCTACATGAATGAAACTGTATGATTTCATGCCAAACTCAAAATAATTGGGATCAAAAAAATTTAATATTTTTTATCATGGCTCACTCTTCGCTTTGAGTTCAGGATTTTGCCTATTCTGAGATTTTTCTCTATAGAATCTGTAATTCTGAACCAATCGCTTTGAAATTTGTAGCATTCATAGTATATAGTATGCCTAACCGATCGATGCTATCAGCAATTTTTTCTCTCCATTATTTGTATGAGTTTTTGACTCCCCGCTTCCGGCTCCGCTTCCGGACTGGATTTTTAAATTCTCGATATTTTGGAAAATATCCTCCAGATCCAATTTTGTATCCTAGATTTGTAATCTACATGAATGAAACTGTATGATTTCATGCCAAACTCAAAATAATTGGGATCAAAAAAATTTAATATTTTTTATCATGGCTCACTCTTCGCTTTGAGTTCAGGATTTTGCCTATTCTGAGATTTTTCTCTATAGAATCTGTAATTCTGAACCAATCGCTTTGAAATATGGAGCATTCATAGTATATAGTATGCCTAACCGATCGATGCTATCAGCAATTTTTTCTCTCCATTATTTGTATGAGTTTTTGACTCCCAGCTTCCGGCTCCGCTTCCGGACTGGATTTTTAAATTCTCGATATTCTGGAAAATATCCTCCAGATCCAATTTTGTCTCCTAGATTCGTAATCTACATGAATGAAACTATATGATTTCATGCCAAACTCAAAATAATTGGGATCAAAAAAATTTAATATTTTTTATCATGGCTCACTCTTCGCTTTGAGTTCAGGATTTTGCCTATTCTGAGATTTTTCTCTATAGAATCTGTAATTCTGAACCAATCGCTTTGAAATTTGTAGCATTCATAGTATATAGTATGCCTAACCGATCGATGCTATCAGCAATTCTTTCTCTCCATTATTTGTATGAGTTTTTGACTCCCAGCTTCCGGCTCCGCTTCCGGACTGGATTTTTAAATTCTCGATATTTTGGAAAATATCCTCCAGATCCAATTTTGTCTCCTAGATTCGTAATCTACATGAATGAAACTATATGAATTCATGCCAAACTCAAAATAATTGGGATCAAAAAAATTTAATATTTTTTATCATGGCTCACTCTTCGCTTTGAGTTCAGGATTTTGCCTATTCTGAGATTTTTCTCTATAGAATCTGTAATTCTGAACCAATCGCTTTGAAATTTGTAGCATTCATAGTATATAGTATGCCTAACCGATCGATGCTATCAGCAATTCTTTCTCTCCATTATTTGTATGAGTTTTTGACTCCCAGCTTCCGGCTCCGCTTCCGGACTGGATTTTCAAATTCTCGATATTCTGGAAAATATCCTCCAGATCCAATTCTGTCTCCTAGATTCGTAATCTACATGAATGAAACTATATGATTTCATGCCAAACTCAAAATAATTGGGATCAAAAAAATTTAATATTTTTTATCATGGCTCACTCTTCGCTTTGAGTTCAGGATTTTGCCTATTCTGAGATTTTTCTCTATAGAATCTGTAATTCTGAACCAATCGCTTTGAAATTTGTAGCATTCATAGTATATAGTATGCCTAACCGATCGATGCTATCAGCAATTCTTTCTCTCCATTATTTGTATGAATTTTTGACTCCCAGCTTCCGGCTCCGCTTCCGGACTGGATTTTCAAATTCTCGATATTCTGGAAAATATCCTCCAGATCCAATTTTGTCTCCTAGATTCGTAATCTACATGAATGAAACTATATGATTTCATGCCAAACTCAAAATAATTAGGATCAAAAAAATTTAATATTTTTTATCATGGCTCACTCTTCGCTTTGAGTTCAGGATTTTGCCTATTCTGAGATTTTTCTCTATAGAATCTGTAATTCTGAACCAATCGCTTTGAAATTTGGACCATTCATAGTATATAGTATGCCTAACCGATCGATGCTATCAGCAATTTTTTCTCTCCATTATTTGTATGAGTTTTTGACTCCCCGCTTCCGGCTCCGCTTCCGGACTGGATTTTTAAATTCTCGATATTTTGAAAAATATCCTCCAGATCCAATTTTGTCTCCTAGATTCGTAATCTACATGAATGAAACTGTATGATTTCATGCCAAACTCAAAATAATTGGGATCAAAAAAATTTAATATTTTTTATCATGGCTCACTCTTCGCTTTGAGTTCAGGATTTTGCCTATTCTGAGATTTTTCTCTATAGAATCTGTAATTCTGAACCAATCGCTTTGAAATTTGTAGCATTCATAGTATATAGTATGCCTAACCGATCGATGCTATCAGCAATTCTTTCTCTCCATTATTTGTATGAGTTTTTGACTCCCAGCTTCCGGCTCCGCTTCCGGACTGGATTTTCAAATTCTCGATATTCTGGAAAATATCCTCCAGATCCAATTTTGTCTCCTAGATTCGTAATCTACATGAATGAAACTATATGATTTCATGCCAAACTCAAAATAATTGGGATCAAAAAAATTTAATATTTTTTATCATGGCTCACTCTTCGCTTTGAGTTCAGGATTTTGCCTATTCTGAGATTTTTCTCTATAGAATCTGTAATTCTGAACCAATCGCTTTGAAATTTGTAGCATTCATAGTATATAGTATGCCTAACCGATCGATGCTATCAGCAATTTTTTCTCCCCATTATTTGTATGAGTTTTTGACTCCCAGCTTCCGGCTCCGCTTCCGGACTGGATTTTTAAATTCTCGATATTCTGGAAAATATCCTCCAGATCCAATTTTGTCTCCTAGATTCGTAATCTACATGAATGAAACTATATGATTTCATGCCAAACTCAAAATAATTGGGATCAAAAAAATTTAATATTTTTTATCATGGCTCACTCTTCGCTTTGAGTTCAGGATTTTGCCTATTCTGAGATTTTTCTCTATAGAATCTGTAATTCTGAACCAATCGCTTTGAAATTTGTAGCATTCATAGTATATAGTATGTCTAACCGATCGATGCTATCAGCAATTCTTTCTCTCCATTATTTGTATGAGTTTTTGACTCCCAGCTTCCGGCTCCGCTTCCGGACTGGATTTTTAAATTCTCGATATTCTGGAAAATATCCTCCAGATCCAATTTTGTCTCCTAGATTCGTAATCTACATGAATGAAACTATATGATTTCATGCCAAACTCAAAATAATTGGGATCAAAAAAATTTAATATTTTTTATCATGGCTCACTCTTCGCTTTGAGTTCAGGATTTTGCCTATTCTGAGATTTTTCTCTATAGAATCTGTAATTCTGAACCAATCGCTTTGAAATTTGTAGCATTCATAGTATATAGTATGCCTAACCGATCGATGCTATCAGCAATTCTTTCTCTCCATTATTTGTATGAATTTTTGACTCCCAGCTTCCGGCTCCGCTTCCGGACTGGATTTTTAAATTCTCGATATTTTGGAAAATATCCTCCAGATCCAATTTTGTCTCCTAGATTCGTAATCTACATGAATGAAACTATATGATTTCATGCCAAACTCAAAAGTAATTGGGATCAAAAAAATTTAATATTTTTTATCATGGCTCATTCTTCGCTTTGAGTTCAGGATTTTGCCTATTCTGAGATTTTTCTCTATAGAATCTGTAATTCTGAACCAATCGCTTTGAAATTTGGAGCATGCATAGTATATAGTATGCCTAACCGATCGATGCTATCAGCAATTTTTTCTCCCCATTATTTGTATGAGTTTTTGACTCCCCGCTTCCGGCTCCGCTTCCGGACTGGATTTTTAAATTCTCGATATTTTGGAAAATATCCTCCAGATCCAATTCTGTATCCCAGATTCGTAATCTACATGAATGAAACTGTATGATTTCATGCCAAACTCAAAATAATTGGGATCAAAAAAATTTAATATTTTTTATCATGGCTCACTCTTCGCTTTGAGTTCAGGATTTTGCCTATTCTGAGATTTTTCTCTATAGAATCTGTAATTCTGAACCAATCGCTTCGAAATTTGAAGCATTCATAGTATATAGTATGCCTAACCGATCGATGCTATCAGCAATTTTTTCTCTCCATTATTTGTATGAGTTTTTGACTCCCCGCTTCCGGCTCCGCTTCCGGACTGGATTTTTAAATTCTCGATATTTTGGAAAATATCCTCCAGATCCAATTTTGTCTCCTAGATTCGTAATCTACATGAATGAAACTATATGATTTCATGCCAAACTCAAAATAATTGGGATCAAAAAAATTTAATATTTTTTATCATGGCTCACTCTTCGCTTTGAGTTCAGGATTTTGCCTATTCTGAGATTTTTCTCTATAGAATCTGTAATTCTGAACCAATCGCTTTGAAATTTGGAGCATGCATAGTATATAGTATGCCTAACCGATCGATGCTATCAGCAATTTTTTCTCCCCATTATTTGTATGAGTTTTTGACTCCCCGCTTCCGGCTCCGCTTCCGGACTGGATTTTTAAATTCTCGATATTTTGGAAAATATCCTCCAGATCCAATTTTGTATCCTAGATTCGTAATCTACATGAATGAAACTGTATGATTTCATGCCAAACTCAAAATAATTGGGATCAAAAAAATTTAATATTTTTTATCATGGCTCACTCTTCGCTTTGAGTTCAGGATTTTGCCTATTCTGAGATTTTTCTCTATAGAATCTGTAATTCTGAACCAATCGCTTTGAAATTTGGAGCATGCATAGTATATAGTATGCCTAACCGATCGATGCTATCAGCAATTCTTTCTCTCCATTATTTGTATGAGTTTTCGACTCCCCGCTTCCGGCTCCGCTTCCGGACTGGATTTTTAAATTCTCGATATTTTGAAAAATATCCTCCAGATCCAATCTTGTCTCCTAGATTCGTAATCTACATGAATGAAACTATATGATTTCATGCCAAACTCAAAATAATTAGGATCAAAAAAATTTAATATTTTTTATCATGGCTCACTCTTCGCTTTGAGTTCAGGATTTTGCCTATTCTGAGATTTTTCTCTATAGAATCTGTAATTCTGAACCAATCGCTTTGAAATATGGAGCATTCATAGTATATAGTATGCCTAACCGATCGATGCTATCAGCAATTTTTTCTCCCCATTATTTGTATGAGTTTTTGACTCCCCGCTTCCGGCTCCGCTTCCGGACTGGATTTTTAAATTCTCGATATTTTGAAAAATATCCTCCAGATCCAATTTTGTCTCCTAGATTCGTAATCTACATGAATGAAACTATATGATTTCATGCCAAACTCAAAATAATTAGGATCAAAAAAATTTAATATTTTTTATCATGGCTCACTCTTCGCTTTGAGTTCAGGATTTTGCCTATTCTGAGATTTTTCTCTATAGAATCTGTAATTCTGAACCAATCGCTTTGAAATTTGGACCATTCATAGTATATAGTATGCCTAACCGATCGATGCTATCAGCAATTTTTTCTCTCCATTATTTGTATGAGTTTTTGACTCCCCGCTTCCGGCTCCGCTTCCGGACTGGATTTTTAAATTCTCGATATTTTGAAAAATATCCTCCAGATCCAATTTTGTCTCCTAGATTCGTAATCTACATGAATGAAACTGTATGATTTCATGCCAAACTCAAAATAATTGGGATCAAAAAAATTTAATATTTTTTATCATGGCTCACTCTTCGCTTTGAGTTCAGGATTTTGCCTATTCTGAGATTTTTCTCTATAGAATCTGTAATTCTGAACCAATCGCTTTGAAATTTGTAGCATTCATAGTATATAGTATGCCTAACCGATCGATGCTATCAGCAATTTTTTCTCTCCATTATTTGTATGAGTTTTTGACTCCCCGCTTCCGGCTCCGCTTCCGGACTGGATTTTTAAATTCTCGATATTTTGGAAAATATCCTCCAGATCCAATTTTGTATCCTAGATTCGTAATCTACATGAATGAAACTGTATGATTTCATGCCAAACTCAAAATAATTGGGATCAAAAAAATTTAATATTTTTTATCATGGCTCACTCTTCGCTTTGAGTTCAGGATTTTGCCTATTCTGAGATTTTTCTCTATAGAATCTGTAATTCTGAACCAATCGCTTTGAAATATGGAGCATTCATAGTATATAGTATGCCTAACCGATCGATGCTATCAGCAATTTTTTCTCTCCATTATTTGTATGAGTTTTTGACTCCCAGCTTCCGGCTCCGCTTCCGGACTGGATTTTTAAATTCTCGATATTCTGGAAAATATCCTCCAGATCCAATTTTGTCTCCTAGATTCGTAATCTACATGAATGAAACTATATGATTTCATGCCAAACTCAAAATAATTGGGATCAAAAAAATTTAATATTTTTTATCATGGCTCACTCTTCGCTTTGAGTTCAGGATTTTGCCTATTCTGAGATTTTTCTCTATAGAATCTGTAATTCTGAACCAATCGCTTTGAAATTTGTAGCATTCATAGTATATAGTATGCCTAACCGATCGATGCTATCAGCAATTCTTTCTCTCCATTATTTGTATGAGTTTTTGACTCCCAGCTTCCGGCTCCGCTTCCGGACTGGATTTTTAAATTCTCGATATTTTGGAAAATATCCTCCAGATCCAATTTTGTCTCCTAGATTCGTAATCTACATGAATGAAACTATATGAATTCATGCCAAACTCAAAATAATTGGGATCAAAAAAATTTAATATTTTTTATCATGGCTCACTCTTCGCTTTGAGTTCAGGATTTTGCCTATTCTGAGATTTTTCTCTATAGAATCTGTAATTCTGAACCAATCGCTTTGAAATTTGTAGCATTCATAGTATATAGTATGCCTAACCGATCGATGCTATCAGCAATTCTTTCTCTCCATTATTTGTATGAGTTTTTGACTCCCAGCTTCCGGCTCCGCTTCCGGACTGGATTTTCAAATTCTCGATATTCTGGAAAATATCCTCCAGATCCAATTCTGTCTCCTAGATTCGTAATCTACATGAATGAAACTATATGATTTCATGCCAAACTCAAAATAATTGGGATCAAAAAAATTTAATATTTTTTATCATGGCTCACTCTTCGCTTTGAGTTCAGGATTTTGCCTATTCTGAGATTTTTCTCTATAGAATCTGTAATTCTGAACCAATCGCTTTGAAATTTGTAGCATTCATAGTATATAGTATGCCTAACCGATCGATGCTATCAGCAATTCTTTCTCTCCATTATTTGTATGAATTTTTGACTCCCAGCTTCCGGCTCCGCTTCCGGACTGGATTTTCAAATTCTCGATATTCTGGAAAATATCCTCCAGATCCAATTTTGTCTCCTAGATTCGTAATCTACATGAATGAAACTATATGATTTCATGCCAAACTCAAAATAATTAGGATCAAAAAAATTTAATATTTTTTATCATGGCTCACTCTTCGCTTTGAGTTCAGGATTTTGCCTATTCTGAGATTTTTCTCTATAGAATCTGTAATTCTGAACCAATCGCTTTGAAATTTGGACCATTCATAGTATATAGTATGCCTAACCGATCGATGCTATCAGCAATTTTGTCTCTCCATTATTTGTATGAGTTTTTGACTCCCCGCTTCCGGCTCCGCTTCCGGACTGGATTTTTAAATTCTCGATATTTTGAAAAATATTCTCCAGATCCAATTTTGTCTCCTAGATTCGTAATCTACATGAATGAAACTGTATGATTTCATGCCAAACTCAAAATAATTGGGATCAAAAAAATTTAATATTTTTTATCATGGCTCACTCTTCGCTTTGAGTTCAGGATTTTGCCTATTCTGAGATTTTTCTCTATAGAATCTGTAATTCTGAACCAATCGCTTTGAAATTTGTAGCATTCATAGTATATAGTATGCCTAACCGATCGATGCTATCAGCAATTCTTTCTCTCCATTATTTGTATGAGTTTTTGACTCCCAGCTTCCGGCTCCGCTTCCGGACTGGATTTTCAAATTCTCGATATTCTGGAAAATATCCTCCAGATCCAATTTTGTCTCCTAGATTCGTAATCTACATGAATGAAACTATATGATTTCATGCCAAACTCAAAATAATTGGGATCAAAAAAATTTAATATTTTTTATCATGGCTCACTCTTCGCTTTGAGTTCAGGATTTTGCCTATTCTGAGATTTTTCTCTATAGAATCTGTAATTCTGAACCAATCGCTTTGAAATTTGTAGCATTCATAGTATATAGTATGCCTAACCGATCGATGCTATCAGCAATTCTTTCTCTCCATTATTTGTATGAGTTTTTGACTCCCAGCTTCCGGCTCCGCTTCCGGACTGGATTTTCAAATTCTCGATATTCTGGAAAATATCCTCCAGATCCAATTTTGTCTCCTAGATTCGTAATCTACATGAATGAAACTATATGATTTCATGCCAAACTCAAAATAATTGGGATCAAAAAAATTTAATATTTTTTATCATGGCTCACTCTTCGCTTTGAGTTCAGGATTTTGCCTATTCTGAGATTTTTCTCTATAGAATCTGTAATTCTGAACCAATCGCTTTGAAATTTGTAGCATTCATAGTATATAGTATGCCTAACCGATCGATGCTATCAGCAATTTTTTCTCCCCATTATTTGTATGAGTTTTTGACTCCCAGCTTCCGGCTCCGCTTCCGGACTGGATTTTTAAATTCTCGATATTCTGGAAAATATCCTCCAGATCCAATTTTGTCTCCTAGATTCGTAATCTACATGAATGAAACTATATGATTTCATGCCAAACTCAATATAATTGGGATCAAAAAAATTTAATATTTTTTATCATGGCTCACTCTTCGCTTTGAGTTCAGGATTTTGCCTATTCTGAGATTTTTCTCTATAGAATCTGTAATTCTGAACCAATCGCTTTGAAATTTGTAGCATTCATAGTATATAGTATGTCTAACCGATCGATGCTATCAGCAATTCTTTCTCTCCATTATTTGTATGAGTTTTTGACTCCCAGCTTCCGGCTCCGCTTCCGGACTGGATTTTTAAATTCTCGATATTCTGGAAAATATCCTCCAGATCCAATTTTGTCTCCTAGATTCGTAATCTACATGAATGAAACTATATGATTTCATGCCAAACTCAAAATAATTGGGATCAAAAAAATTTAATATTCTTTATCATGGCTCACTCTTCGCTTTGAGTTCAGGATTTTGCCTATTCTGAGATTTTTCTCTATAGAATCTGTAATTCTGAACCAATCGCTTTGAAATTTGTAGCATTCATAGTATATAGTATGCCTAACCGATCGATGCTATCAGCAATTCTTTCTCTCCATTATTTGTATGAATTTTTGACTCCCAGCTTCCGGCTCCGCTTCCGGACTGGATTTTTAAATTCTCGATATTTTGGAAAATATCCTCCAGATCCAATTTTGTCTCCTAGATTCGTAATCTACATGAATGAAACTATATGATTTCATGCCAAACTCAAAAGTAATTGGGATCAAAAAAATTTAATATTTTTTATCATGGCTCATTCTTCGCTTTGAGTTCAGGATTTTGCCTATTCTGAGATTTTTCTCTATAGAATCTGTAATTCTGAACCAATCGCTTTGAAATTTGGAGCATGCATAGTATATAGTATGCCTAACCGATCGATGCTATCAGCAATTTTTTCTCCCCATTATTTGTATGAGTTTTTGACTCCCCGCTTCCGGCTCCGCTTCCGGACTGGATTTTTAAATTCTCGATATTTTGGAAAATATCCTCCAGATCCAATTCTGTATCCCAGATTCGTAATCTACATGAATGAAACTGTATGATTTCATGCCAAACTCAAAATAATTGGGATCAAAAAAATTTAATATTTTTTATCATGGCTCACTCTTCGCTTTGAGTTCAGGATTTTGCCTATTCTGAGATTTTTCTCTATAGAATCTGTAATTCTGAACCAATCGCTTTGAAATTTCTAGCATCCATAGTATATAGTATGCCTAACCGATCGATGCTATCAGCAATTCTTTCTCTCCATTATTTGTATGAGTTTTTGACTCCCAGCTTCCGGCTCCGCTTCCGGACTGGATTTTTAAATTCTCGATATTTTGGAAAATATCCTCCAGATCCAATTTTGTCTCCTAGATTCGTAATCTACATGAATGAAACTATATGATTTCATGCCAAACTCAAAATAATTGGGATCAAAAAAATTTAATATTTTTTATCATGGCTCACTCTTCGCTTTGAGTTCAGGATTTTGCCTATTCTGAGATTTTTCTCTATAGAATCTGTAATTCTGAACCAATCGCTTTGAAATTTGGACTATTCATAGTATATAGTATGTCTGACCGATCGATGCTATCAGCAATTTTTTTCCTCCATTATTTGTATGAGTTTTTGACTCCCCGCTTCCGGCTCCGCTTCCGGACTGGATTTTTAAATTCTCGATATTTTGGAAAATATCCTCCAGATCCAATTTTGTCTCCTAGATTCGTAATCTACATGAATGAAACTATATGATTTCATGCCAAACTCAAAATAATTGGGATCAAAAAAATTTAATATTTTTTATCATGGCTCACTCTTCGCTTCGAGTTCAGGATTTTGCCTATTCTGAGATTTTTCTCTATAGAATCTGTAATTCTGAACCAATCGCTTTGAAATTTGTAGCATTCATAGTATATAGTATGCCTAACCGATCGATGCTATCAGCAATTTTTTATCTCCATTATTTGTATGAGTTTTTGACTCCCCGCTTCCGGCTCCGCTTCCGGACTGGATTTTTAAATTCTCGTTATTTTGGAAAATATCCTCCAGAATCAATTTTGTCTCCTAGATTCGTAATCTACATGAATGAAACTATATGATTTCATGCCAAACTCAAAATAATTGGGATCAAAAAAATTTAATATTTTTTATCATGGCTCACTCTTCGCTTTGAGTTCAGGATTTTGCCTATTCTGAGATTTTTCTCTATAGAATCTGTAATTCTGAACCAATCGCTTTGAAATTTGGAGCATTCATAGTATATAGTATGCCTAACCGATCGATGCTATCAGCAATTTTTTCTCCTCATTATTTGTATTAGTTTTTGACTCCCCGCTTCCGGCTCCGCTTCCGGACTGGATTTTTAAATTCTCGATATTTTGAAAAATATCCTCCAGATCCAATTTTGTCTCCTAGATTCGTAATCAACATGAATGAAACTATATGATTTCATGCCAAACTCAAAATAATTGGGATCAAAAAAATTTAATATTTTTTATCATGGCTCACTCTTCGCTTTGAGTTCAGGATTTTGCCTATTCTGAGATTTTTCTCTATAGAATCTGTAATTCTGAACCAATCGCTTTGAAATATGGAGCATTCATAGTATATAGTATGCCTAACCGATCGATGCTATCAGCAATTTTTTCTCCCCATTATTTGTATGAGTTTTTGACTCCCCGCTTCCGGCTCCACTTCCGGACTGGATTTTTAAATTCTCGATATTTTGGAAAATATCCTCCAGATCCAATTTTGTCCCCTAGATTCGTAATCTACATGAATGAAACTATATGATTTCATGCCAAACTCAAAATAATTGGGATCAAAAAAATTTAATATTTTTTATCATGGCTCACTCTTCGCTTTGAGTTCAGGATTTTGCCTATTCTGAGATTTTTCTCTATAGTATCTGTAATTCTGAACCAATCGCTTTGAAATTTGGAGCATTCATAGTATATAGTATGCCTAACCGATCGATGCTATCAGCAATTTTTTTTCTCCATTATTTGTATGAGTTTTTGACTCCCCGCTTCCGGCTCCGCTTCCGGACTGGATTTTTAAATTCTCGATATTTTGGAAAATATCCTCCAGATCCAATTTTGTCTCCTAGATTCGTAATCTACATGAATAAAACTATATGATTTCATGCCAAACTCAAAATAATTGGGATCAAAAAAATTTAATATTTTTTATCATGGCTCACTCTTCGCTTTGAGTTCAGGATTTTGCCTATTCTGAGATTTTTCTCTATAGAATCTGTAATTCTGAACCAATCGCTTTGAAATATGGAGCATTCATAGTATATAGTATGCCTAACCGATCGATGCTATCAGCAATTTTTTCTCCCCATTATTTGTATGAGTTTTTGACTCCCCGCTTCCGGCTCCGCTTCCGGACTGGATTTTTAAATTCTCGATATTTTGGAAAATATCCTCCAGATCCAATTTTGTCTCCTAGATTCGTAATCAACATGAATGAAACTATATGATTTCATGCCAAACTCAAAATAATTGGGATCAAAAAAATTTAATATTTTTTATCATGGCTCACTCTTCGCTTTGAGTTCAGGATTTTGCCTATTCTGAGATTTTTCTCTATAGAATCTGTAATTCTGAACCAATCGCTTTGAAATATGGAGCATTCATAGTATATAGTATGCCTAACCGATCGATGCTATCAGCAATTTTTTCTCCCCATTATTTGTATGAGTTTTTGACTCCCCGCTTCCGGCTCCACTTCCGGACTGGATTTTTAAATTCTCGATATTTTGGAAAATATCCTCCAGATCCAATTTTGTCTCCTAGATTCGTAATCTACATGAATGAAACTATATGATTTCATGCCAAACTCAAAATAATTGGGATCAAAAAAATTTAATATTTTTTATCATGGCTCACTCTTCGCTTTGAGTTCAGGATTTTGCCTATTCTGAGATTTTTCTCTATAGAATCTGTAATTCTGAACCAATCGCTTTGAAATTTGTAGCATTCATAGTATATAGTATGCCTAACCGATCGATGCTATCAGCAATTCTTTCTCTCCATTATTTGTATGAGTTTTTGACTCCCAGCTTCCGGCTCCGCTTCCGGACTGGATTTTTAAATTCTCGATATTTTGGAAAATATCCTCCAGATCCAATTTTGTCTCCTAGATTCGTAATCTACATGAATGAAACTATATGATTTCATGCCAAACTCAAAATAATTGGGATCAAAAAAATTTAATATTTTTTATCATGGCTCACTCTTCGCTTTGAGTTCAGGATTTTGCCTATTCTGAGATTTTTCTCTATAGAATCTGTAATTCTGAACCAATCGCTTTGAAATATGGAGCATTCATAGTATATAGTATGCCTAACTGATCGATGCTATCAGCAATTTTTTCTCCCCATTATTTGTATGAGTTTTTGACTCCCCGTTTCCGGCTCCACTTCCGGACTGGATTTTTAAATTCTCGATATTTTGGAAAATATCCTCCAGATCCAATTTTGTCTCCTAGATTCGTAATCTACATGAATGAAACTATATGATTTCATGCCAAACTCAAAATAATTGGGATCAAAAAAATTTAATATTTTTTATCATGGCTCACTCTTCGCTTTGAGTTCAGGATTTTGCCTATTCTGAGATTTTTCTCTATAGAATCTGTAATTCTGAACCAATCGCTTTGAAATATGGAGCATTCATAGTATATAGTATGCCTAACCGATCGATGCTATCAGCAATTTTTTCTCTCCATTATTTGTATGAGTTTTTGACTCCCCGCTTCCGGCTCCAATTCCGGACTGGATTTTTAAATTCTCGATATTTTGAAAAATATCCTCCAGATCCAATTTTGTCTCCTTGATTCGTAATCTAAATGAATGAAACTATATGATTTCATGCCAAACTCAAAATAATTGGGATCAAAAAAATTTAATATTTTTTATCATGGCTCACTCTTCGCTTTGAGTTCAGGATTTTGCCTATTCTGAGATTTTTCTCTATAGAATCTGTAATTCTGAACCAATCGCTTTGAAATATGAAGCATTCATAGTATATAGTATGCCTAACCGATCGATGCTATCAGCAATTTTTTCTCCCCATTATTTGTATGAGTTTTTGACTCCCCGCTTCCGGCTCCACTTCCGGACTGGATTTTTAAATTCTCGATATTTTGGAAAATATCCTCCAGATCCAATTTTGTCTCCTAGATTCGTAATCTACATGAATGAAACTATATGATTTCATGCCAAACTCAAAATAATTGGGATCAAAAAAATTTAATATTTTTTATCATGGCTCACTCTTCGCTTTGAGTTCAGGATTTTGCCTATTCTGAGATTTTTCTCTATAGAATCTGTAATTCTGAACCAATCGCTTTGAAATTTGGAGCATTCATAGTATATAGTATGCCTAACCGATCGATGCTATCAGCAATTTTTTTTCTCCATTATTTGTATGAGTTTTTGACTCCCCGCTTCCGGCTCCGCTTCCGGACTGGATTTTTAAATTCTCGATATTTTGAAAAATATCCTCCAGATCCAATTTTGTCTCCTAGATTCGTAATCTACATGAATGAAACTATATGATTTCATGCCAAACTCAAAATAATTGGGATCAAAAAAATTTAATATTTTTTATCATGGCTCACTCTTCGCTTTGAGTTCAGGATTTTGCCTATTCTGAGATTTTTCTCTATAGAATCTGTAATTCTGAACCAATCGCTTTGAAATATGGAGCATTAATAGTATATAGTATGCCTAACCGATCGATGCTATCAGCAATTTTTTCTCCCCATTATTTGTATGAGTTTTTGACTCCCCGCTTCCGGCTCCACTTCCGGACTGGATTTTTAAATTCTCGATATTTTGGAAAATATCCTCCAGATCCAATTTTGTCTCCTAGATTCGTAATCTACATGAATGAAACTATATGATTTCATGCCAAACTCAAAATAATTGGGATCAAAAAAATTTAATATTTTTTATCATGGCTCACTCTTCGCTTTGAGTTCAGGATTTTGCCTATTCTGAGATTTTTCTCTATAGAATCTGTAATTCTGAACCAATCGCTTTGAAATATGGAGCATTCATAGTATATAGTATGCCTAACCGATCGATGCTATCAGCAATTTTTTCTCCCCATTATTTGTATGAGTTTTTGACTCCCCGCTTCCGGCTCCACTTCCGGACTGGATTTTTAAATTCTCGATATTTTGGAAAATATCCTCCAGATCCAATTTTGTCTCCTAGATTCGTAATCTACATGAATGAAACTATATGATTTCATGCCAAACTCAAAATAATTGGGATCAAAAAAATTTAATATTTTTTATCATGGCTCACTCTTCGCTTTGAGTTCAGGATTTTGCCTATTCTGAGATTTTTCTCTATAGAATCTGTAATTCTGAACCAATCGCTTTGAAATATGGAGCATTCATAGTATATAGTATGCCTAACCGATCGATGCTATCAGCAATTTTTTCTCCCCATTATTTGTATGAGTTTTTGACTCCCCGCTTCCGGCTCCACTTCCGGACTGGATTTTTAAATTCTCGATATTTTGGAAAATATCCTCCAGATCCAATTTTGTCTCCTAGATTCGTAATCTACATGAATGAAACTATATGATTTCATGCCAAACTCAAAATAATTGGGATCAAAAAAATTTAATATTTTTTATCATGGCTCACTCTTCGCTTTGAGTTCAGGATTTTGCCTATTCTGAGATTTTTCTCTATAGAATCTGTAATTCTGAACCAATCGCTTTGAAATATGGAGCATTCATAGTATATAGTATGCCTAACCGATCGATGCTATCAGCAATTTTTTCTCCCCATTATTTGTATGAGTTTTTGACTCCCCGCTTCCGGCTCCACTTCCGGACTGGATTTTTAAATTCTCGATATTTTGGAAAATATCCTCCAGATCCAATTTTGTCTCCTAGATTCGTAATCTACATGAATGAAACTATATGATTTCATGCCAAACTCAAAATAATTGGGATCAAAAAAATTTAATATTTTTTATCATGGCTCACTCTTCGCTTTGAGTTCAGGATTTTGCCTATTCTGAGATTTTTCTCTATAGAATCTGTAATTTTGAACCAATCGCTTTGAAATATGGAGCATTCATAGTATATAGTATGCCTAACCGATCGATGCTATCAGCAATTTTTTCTCCCCATTATTTGTATGAGTTTTTGACTCCCCGCTTCCGGCTCCACTTCCGGACTGGATTTTTAAATTCTCGATATTTTGGAAAATATCCTCCAGATCCAATTTTGTCTCCTAGATTCGTAATCTACATGAATGAAACTATATGATTTCATGCCAAACTCAAAATAATTGGGATCAAAAAAATTTAATATTTTTTATCATGGCTCACTCTTCGCTTTGAGTTCAGGATTTTGCCTATTCTGAGATTTTTCTCTATAGAATCTGTAATTCTGAACCAATCGCTTTGAAATATGGAGCATTCATAGTATATAGTATGCCTAACCGATCGATGCTATCAGCAATTTTTTCTCCCCATTATTTGTATGAGTTTTTGACTCCCCGCTTCCGGCTCCACTTCCGGACTGGATTTTTAAATTCTCGATATTTTGGAAAATATCCTCCAGATCCAATTTTGTCTCCTAGATTCGTAATCTACATGAATGAAACTATATGATTTCATGCCAAACTCAAAATAATTGGGATCAAAAAAGTTTAATATTTTTTATCATGGCTCACTCTTCGCTTTGAGTTCAGGATTTTGCCTATTCTGAGATTTTTCTCTATAGAATCTGTAATTCTGAACCAATCGCTTTGAAATTTGGAGCATTCATAGTATATAGTATGCCTAACCGATCGATGCTATCAGCAATTTTTTTTCTCCATTATTTGTATGAGTTTTTGACTCCCCGCTTCCGGCTCCGCTTCCGGACTGGATTTTTAAATTCTCGATATTTTGGAAAATATCCTCCAGATCCAATTTTGTCTCCTAGATTCGTAATCTACATGAATGAAACTATATGATTTCATGCCAAACTCAAAATAATTGGGATCAAAAAAATTTAATATTTTTTATCATGGCTCACTCTTCGCTTTGAGTTCAGGATTTTGCCTATTCTGAGATTTTTCTCTATAGAATCTGTAATTCTGAACCAATCGCTTTGAAATATGGAGCATTCATAGTATATAGTATGCCTAACCGATCGATGCTATCAGCAATTTTTTCTCTCCATTATTTGTATGAGTTTTTGACTCCCCGCTTCCGGCTCCGCTTCCGGACTGGATTTTTAAATTCTCGATATTTTGAAAAATATCCTCCAGATCCAATTTTGTCTCCTAGATTCGTAATCTACATGAATGAAACTATATGATTTCATGCCAAACTCAAAATAATTGGGATCAAAAAAATTTAATATTTTTTATCATGGCTCACTCTTCGCTTTGAGTTCAGGATTTTGCCTATTCTGAGATTTTTCTCTATAGAATCTGTAATTCTGAACCAATCGCTTTGAAATATGGAGCATTCATAGTATATAGTATGCCTAACCGATCGATGCTATCAGCAATTTTTTCTCTCCATTATTTGTATGAGTTTTTGACTCCCCGCTTCCGGCTCCGCTTCCGGACTGGATTTTTAAATTCTCGATATTTTGAAAAATATCCTCCAGATCCAATTTTGTCTCCTAGATTCGTAATCTACATGAATGAAACTATATGATTTCATGCCAAACTCAAAATAATTGGGATCAAAAAAATTTAATATTTTTTATCATGGCTCACTCTTCGCTTTGAGTTCAGGATTTTGCCTATTCTGAGATTTTTCTCTATAGAATCTGTAATTCTGAACCAATCGCTTTGAAATATGGAGCATTCATAGTATATAGTATGCCTAACCGATCGATGCTATCAGCAATTTTTTCTCCCCATTATTTGTATGAGTTTTTGACTCCCCGCTTCCGGCTCCACTTCCGGACTGGATTTTTAAATTCTCGATATTTTGGAAAATATCCTCCAGATCCAATTTTGTCTCCTAGATTCGTAATCTACATGAATGAAACTATATGATTTCATGCCAAACTCAAAATAATTGGGATCAAAAAAATTTAATATTTTTTATCATGGCTCACTCTTCGCTTTGAGTTCAGGATTTTGCCTATTCTGAGATTTTTCTCTATAGAATCTGTAATTCTGAACCAATCGCTTTGAAATATGGAGCATTCATAGTATATAGTATGCCTAACCGATCGATGCTATCAGCAATTTTTTCTCCCCATTATTTGTATGAGTTTTTGACTCCCCGCTTCCGGCTCCACTTCCGGACTGGATTTTTAAATTCTCGATATTTTGGAAAATATCCTCCAGATCCAATTTTGTCTCCTAGATTCGTAATCTACATGAATGAAACTATATGATTTCATGCCAAACTCAAAATAATTGGGATCAAAAAAGTTTAATATTTTTTATCATGGCTCACTCTTCGCTTTGAGTTCAGGATTTTGCCTATTCTGAGATTTTTCTCTATAGAATCTGTAATTCTGAACCAATCGCTTTGAAATTTGGAGCATTCATAGTATATAGTATGCCTAACCGATCGATGCTATCAGCAATTTTTTTTCTCCATTATTTGTATGAGTTTTTGACTCCCCGCTTCCGGCTCCGCTTCCGGACTGGATTTTTAAATTCTCGATATTTTGGAAAATATCCTCCAGATCCAATTTTGTCTCCTAGATTCGTAATCTACATGAATGAAACTATATGATTTCATGCCAAACTCAAAATAATTGGGATCAAAAAAATTTAATATTTTTTATCATGGCTCACTCTTCGCTTTGAGTTCAGGATTTTGCCTATTCTGAGATTTTTCTCTATAGAATCTGTAATTCTGAACCAATCGCTTTGAAATATGGAGCATTCATAGTATATAGTATGCCTAACCGATCGATGCTATCAGCAATTTTTTCTCTCCATTATTTGTATGAGTTTTTGACTCCCCGCTTCCGGCTCCGCTTCCGGACTGGATTTTTAAATTCTCGATATTTTGAAAAATATCCTCCAGATCCAATTTTGTCTCCTAGATTCGTAATCTACATGAATGAAACTATATGATTTCATGCCAAACTCAAAATAATTGGGATCAAAAAAATTTAATATTTTTTATCATGGCTCACTCTTCGCTTTGAGTTCAGGATTTTGCCTATTCTGAGATTTTTCTCTATAGAATCTGTAATTCTGAACCAATCGCTTTGAAATATGGAGCATTCATAGTATATAGTATGCCTAACCGATCGATGCTATCAGCAATTTTTTCTCTCCATTATTTGTATGAGTTTTTGACTCCCCGCTTCCGGCTCCGCTTCCGGACTGGATTTTTAAATTCTCGATATTTTGAAAAATATCCTCCAGATCCAATTTTGTCTCCTAGATTCGTAATCTACATGAATGAAACTATATGATTTCATGCCAAACTCAAAATAATTGGGATCAAAAAAATTTAATATTTTTTATCATGGCTCACTCTTCGCTTTGAGTTCAGGATTTTGCCTATTCTGAGATTTTTCTCTATAGAATCTGTAATTCTGAACCAATCGCTTTGAAATATGGAGCATTCATAGTATATAGTATGCCTAACCGATCGATGCTATCAGCAATTTTTTCTCCCCATTATTTGTATGAGTTTTTGACTCCCCGCTTCCGGCTCCACTTCCGGACTGGATTTTTAAATTCTCGATATTTTGGAAAATATCCTCCAGATCCAATTTTGTCTCCTAGATTCGTAATCTACATGAATGAAACTATATGATTTCATGCCAAACTCAAAATAATTGGGATCAAAAAAATTTAATATTTTTTATCATGGCTCACTCTTCGCTTTGAGTTCAGGATTTTGCCTATTCTGAGATTTGTCTCTATAGAATCTGTAATTCTGAACCAATCGCTTTGAAATTTGGAGCATGCATAGTATATAGTATGCCTAACCGATCGATGCTATCAGCAATTTTTTCTCCCCATTATTTGTATGAGTTTTTGACTCCCCGCTTCCGGCTCCGCTTCCGGACTGGATTTTTAAATTCTCGATATTTTGGAAAATATCCTCCAGATCCAATTTTGTATCCTAGATTCGTAATCTACATGAATGAAACTGTATGATTTCATGCCAAACTCAAAATAATTGGGATCAAAAAAATTTAATATTTTTTATCATGGCTCACTCTTCGCTTTGAGTTCAGGATTTTGCCTATTCTGAGATTTTTCTCTATAGAATCTGTAATTCTGAACCAATCGCTTCGAAATTTGTAGCATTCATAGTATATAGTATGCCTAACCGATCGATGCTATCAGCAATTCTTTCTCTCCATTATTTGTATGAGTTTTTGACTCCCAGCTTCCGGCTCCGCTTCCGGACTGGATTTTTAAATTCTCGATATTTTGGAAAATATCCTCCAGATCCAATTTTGTCTCCTAGATTCGTAATCTACATGAATGAAACTATATGATTTCATGCCAAACTCAAAATAATTGGGATCAAAAAAATTTAATATTTTTTATCATGGCTCACTCTTCGCTTTGAGTTCAGGATTTTGCCTATTCTGAGATTTTTCTCTATAGAATCTGTAATTCTGAACCAATCGCTTTGAAATTTGAAGCATTCATAGTATATAGTATGCCTAACCGATCGATGCTATCAGCAATTTTTTCTCTCCATTATTTGTATGAGTTTTTGACTCCCCGCTTCCGGCTCCGCTTCCGGACTGGATTTTTAAATTCTCGATATTTTGGAAAATATCCTCCAGATCCAATTTTGTCTCCTAGATTCGTAATCTACATGAATGAAACTATATGATTTCATGCCAAACTCAAAATAATTGGGATCAAAAAAATTTAATATTTTTTATCATGGCTCACTCTTCGCTTTGAGTTCAGGATTTTGCCTATTCTGAGATTTTTCTCTATAGAATCTGTAATTCTGAACCAATCGCTTTGAAATTTGTAGCATTCATAGTATATAGTATGCCTAACCGATCGATGCTATCAGCAATTCTTTCTCTCCATTATTTGTATGAGTTTTTGACTCCCAGCTTCCGGCTCCGCTTCCGGACTGGATTTTTAAATTCTCGATATTTTGGAAAATATCCTCCAGATCCAATTTTGTCTCCTAGATTCGTAATCTACATGAATGAAACTATATGATTTCATGCCAAACTCAAAATAATTGGGATCAAAAAAATTTAATATTTTTTATCATGGCTCACTCTTCGCTTTGAGTTCAGGATTTTGCCTATTCTGAGATTTTTCTCTATAGAATCTGTAATTCTGAACCAATCGCTTTGAAATTTGGAGCATGCATAGTATATAGTATGCCTAACCGATCGATGCTATCAGCAATTTTTTCTCCCCATTATTTGTATGAGTTTTTGACTCCCCGCTTCCGGCTCCGCTTCCGGACTGGATTTTTAAATTCTCGATATTTTGGAAAATATCCTCCAGATCCAATTTTGTCTCCTAGATTCGTAATCTACATGAATGAAACTATATGATTTCATGCCAAACTCAAAATAATTAGGATCAAAAAAATTTAATATTTTTTATCATGGCTCACTCTTCGCTTTGAGTTCAGGATTTTGCCTATTCTGAGATTTTTCTCTATAGAATCTGTAATTCTGAACCAATCGCTTTGAAATTTGAAGCATTCATAGTATATAGTATGCCTAACCGATCGATGCTATCAGAAATTTTTTCTCTCCATTATTTGTATGAGTTTTTGACTCCCCGCTTCCGGCTCCGCTTCCGGACTGGATTTTTAAATTCTCGATATTTTGGAAAATATCCTCCAGATCCAATTTTGTCTCCTAGATTCGTAATCTACATGAATGAAACTATATGATTTCATGCCAAACTCAAAATAATTGGGATCAAAAAAATTTAATATTTTTTATCATGGCTCACTCTTCGCTTTGAGTTCAGGATTTTGCCTATTCTGAGATTTTTCTCTATAGAATCTGTAATTCTGAACCAATCGCTTTGAAATTTGGAGCATGCATAGTATATAGTATGCCTAACCGATCGATGCTATCAGCAATTTTTTCTCCCCATTATTTGTATGAGTTTTTGACTCCCCGCTTCCGGCTCCGCTTCCGGACTGGATTTTTAAATTCTCGATATTTTGGAAAATATCCTCCAGATCCAATTTTGTCTCCTAGATTCGTAATCTACATGAATGAAACTATATGATTTCATGCCAAACTCAAAATAATTGGGATCAAAAAAATTTAATATTTTTTATCATGGCTCACTCTTCGCTTTGAGTTCAGGATTTTGCCTATTCTGAGATTTTTCTCTATAGAATCTGTAATTCTGAACCAATCGCTTTGAAATTTGAAGCATTCATAGTATATAGTATGCCTAACCGATCGATGCTATCAGAAATTTTTTCTCTCCATTATTTGTATGAGTTTTTGACTCCCCGCTTCCGGCTCCGCTTCCGGACTGGATTTTTAAATTCTCGATATTTTGGAAAATATCCTCCAGATCCAATTTTGTCTCCTAGATTCGTAATCTACATGAATGAAACTATATGATTTCATGCCAAACTCAAAATAATTGGGATCAAAAAAATTTAATTTTTTTTATCATGGCTCACTCTTCGCTTTGAGTTCAGGATTTTGCCTATTCTGAGATTTTTCTCTATAGAATCTGTAATTCTGAACCAATCGCTTTGAAATTTGGAGCATGCATAGTATATAGTATGCCTAACCGATCGATGCTATCAGCAATTTTTTCTCCCCATTATTTGTATGAGTTTTTGACTCCCCGCTTCCGGCTCCGCTTCCGGACTGGATTTTTAAATTCTCGATATTTTGGAAAATATCCTCCAGATCCAATTTTGTATCCTAGATTCGTAATCTACATGAATGAAACTGTATGATTTCATGCCAAACTCAAAATAATTGGGATCAAAAAAATTTAATATTTTTTATCATGGCTCACTCTTCGCTTTGAGTTCAGGATTTTGCCTATTCTGAGATTTTTCTCTATAGAATCTGTAATTCTGAACCAATCGCTTTGAAACTTGTAGCATTCATAGTATATAGTATGCCTAACCGATCGATGCTATCAGCAATTCTTTCTCTCCATTATTTGTATGAGTTTTTGACTCCCAGCTTCCGGCTCCGCTTCCGGACTGGATTTTTAAATTCTCGATATTTTGGAAAATATCCTCCAGATCCAATTTTGTCTCCTAGATTCGTAATCTACATGAATGAAACTATATGATTTCATGCCAAACTCAAAATAATTGGGATCAAAAAAATTTAATATTTTTTATCATGGCTCACTCTTCGCTTTGAGTTCAGGATTTTGCCTATTCTGAGATTTTTCTCTATAGAATCTGTAATTCTGGACCAATCGCTTTGAAATTTGGAGCATGCATAGTATATAGTATGCCTAACCGATCGATGCTATCAGCAATTTTTTCTCCCCATTATTTGTATGAGTTTTTGACTCCCCGCTTCCGGCTCCGCTTCCGGACTGGATTTTTAAATTCTCGATATTTTGGAAAATATCCTCCAGATCCAATTTTGTATCCTAGATTCGTAATCTACATGAATGAAACTGTATGATTTCATGCCAAACTCAAAATAATTGGGATCAAAAAAATTTAATATTTTTTATCATGGCTCACTCTTCGCTTTGAGTTCAGGATTTTGCCTATTCTGAGATTTTTCTCTATAGAATCTGTAATTCTGAACCAATCGCTTTGAAATTTGTAGCATTCATAGTATATAGTATGCCTAACCGATCGATGCTATCAGCAATTCTTTCTCTCCATTATTTGTATGAGTTTTTGACTCCCAGCTTCCGGCTCCGCTTCCGGACTGGATTTTTAAATTCTCGATATTTTGGAAAATATCCTCCAGATCCAATTTTGTCTCCTAGATTCGTAATCTACATGAATGAAACTATATGATTTCATGCCAAACTCAAAATAATTGGGATCAAAAAAATTTAATATTTTTTATCATGGCTCACTCTTCGCTTTGAGTTCAGGATTTTGCCTATTCTGAGATTTTTCTCTATAGAATCTGTAATTCTGAACCAATCGCTTTGAAATTTGGACCATTCATAGTATATAGTATGCCTAACCGATCGATGCTATCAGCAATTTTTTCTCTTCATTATTTGTATGAGTTTTTGACTCCCCGCTTCCGGCTCCGCTTCCGGACTGGATTTTTAAATTCTCGATATTTTGGAAAATATCATCCAGATTCAATTTTGTCTCCTAGATTCGTAATCTACATGAATGAAACTATATGATTTCATGCCAAACTCAAAATAATTGGGATCAAAAAAATTTAATATTTTTTATCATGGCTCACTCTTCGCTTTGAGTTCAGGATTTTGCCTATTCTGAGATTTTTCTCTATAGAATCTGTAATTCTGAACCAATCGCTTTGAAATATGGAGCATTCATAGTATATAGTATGCCTAACCGATCGATGCTATCAGCAATTTTTTCTCCCCATTATTTGTATGAGTTTTTGACTCCCCGCTTCCGGCTCCACTTCCGGACTGGATTTTTAAATTCTCGATATTTTGGAAAATATGCTCCAGATCCAATTTTGTCTCCTAGATTCGTAATCTACATGAATGAAACTATATGATTTCATGCCAAACTCAAAATAATTGGGATCAAAAAAATTTAATATTTTTTATCATGGCTCACTCTTCGCTTTGAGTTCAGGATTTTGCCTATTCTGAGATTTGTCTCTATAGAATCTGTAATTCTGAACCAATCGCTTTGAAATTTGGAGCATGCATAGTATATAGTATGCCTAACCGATCGATGCTATCAGCAATTCTTTCTCTCCATTATTTGTATGAGTTTTTGACTCCCAGCTTCCGGCTCCGCTTCCGGACTGGATTTTTAAATTCTCGATATTTTGGAAAATATTTTCCAGATCCAATTTTGTCTCCTAGATTCGTAATCTACATGAATGAAACTATATGATTTCATGCCAAACTCAAAATAATTGGGATCAAAAAAATTTAATATTTCTTATCATGGCTCACTCTTCGCTTTGAGTTCAGGATTTTGCCTATTCTGAGATTTTTCTCTATAGAATCTGTAATTCTGAACCAATCGCTTTGAAATTTGAAGCATTCATAGTATATAGTATGCCTAACCGATCGATGCTATCAGCAATTTTTTCTCTCCATTATTTGTATGAGTTTTTGACTCCCCGCTTCCGGCTCCGCTTCCGGACTGGATTTTTAAATTCTCGATATTTTGGAAAATATCCTCCAGATCCAATTTTGTCTCCTAGATTCGTAATCTACATGAATGAAACTATATGATTTCATGCCAAACTCAAAATAATTGGGATCAAAAAAATTTAATATTTTTTATCATGGCTCACTCTTCGCTTTGAGTTCAGGATTTTGCCTATTCTGAGATTTTTCTCTATAGAATCTGTAATTCTGAACCAATCGCTTTGAAATTTGTAGCATTCATAGTATATAGTATGCCTAACCGATCGATGCTATCAGCAATTCTTTCTCTCCATTATTTGTATGAGTTTTTGACTCCCAGCTTCCGGCTCCGCTTCCGGACTGGATTTTTAAATTCTCGATATTTTGGAAAATATCCTCCAGATCCAATTTTGTCTCCTAGATTCGTAATCTACATGAATGAAACTATATGATTTCATGCCAAACTCAAAATAATTGGGATCAAAAAAATTTAATATTTTTTATCATGGCTCACTCTTCGCTTTGAGTTCAGGATTTTGCCTATTCTGAGATTTTTCTCTATAGAATCTGTAATTCTGAACCAATCGCTTTGAAATTTGTAGCATTAATAGTATATAGTATGCCTAACCGATCGATGCTATCAGCAATTCTTTCTCTCCATTATTTGTATGAGTTTTTGACTCCCAGCTTCCGGCTCCGCTTCCGGACTGGATTTTTAAATTCTCGATATTTTGGAAAATATCCTCCAGATCCAATTTTGTCTCCTAGATTCGTAATCTACATGAATGAAACTATATGATTTCATGCCAAACTCAAAATAATTGGGATCAAAAAAATTTAATATTTTTTATCATGGCTCACTCTTCGCTTTGAGTTCAGGATTTTGCCTATTCTGAGATTTTTCTCTATAGAATCTGTAATTCTGAACCAATCGCTTCGAAATTTGAAGCATTCATAGTATATAGTATGCCTAACCGATCGATGCTATCAGCAATTTTTTCTCTCCATTATTTGTATGAGTTTTTGACTCCCCGCTTCCGGCTCCGCTTCCGGACTGGATTTTTAAATTCTCGATATTTTGGAAAATATCCTCCAGATCCAATTTTGTCTCCTAGATTCGTAATCTACATGAATGAAACTGTATGATTTCATGCCAAACTCAAAATAATTGGGATCAAAAAAATTTAATATTTTTTATCATGGCTCACTCTTCGCTTTGAGTTCAGGATTTTGCCTATTCTGAGATTTTTCTCTATAGAATCTGTAATTCTGAACCAATCGCTTTGAAATTTGGAGCATGCATAGTATATAGTATGCCTAACCGATCGATGCTATCAGCAATTTTTTCTCCCCATTATTTGTATGAGTTTTTGACTCCCCGCTTCCGGCTCCGCTTCCGGACTGGATTTTTAAATTCTCGATATTTTGGAAAATATCCTCCAGATCCAATTTTGTATCCTAGATTCGTAATCTACATGAATGAAACTGTATGATTTCATGCCAAACTCAAAATAATTGGGATCAAAAAAATTTAATATTTTTTATCATGGCTCACTCTTCGCTTTGAGTTCAGGATTTTGCCTATTCTGAGATTTTTCTCTATAGAATCTGTAATTCTGAACCAATCGCTTTGAAACATGGAGCATTCATAGTATATAGTATGCCTAACCGATCGATGCTATCAGCAATTCTTTCTCTCCATTATTTGTATGAGTTTTTGACTCCCAGCTTCCGGCTCCGCTTCCGGACTGGATTTTTAAATTCTCGATATTTTGGAAAATATCCTCCAGATCCAATTTTGTCTCCTAGATTCGTAATCTACATGAATGAAACTATATGATTTCATGCCAAACTCAAAATAATTGGGATCAAAAAAATTTAATATTTTTTATCATGGCTCACTCTTCGCTTTGAGTTCAGGATTTTGCCTATTCTGAGATTTTTCTCTATAGAATCTGTAATTCTGAACCAATCGCTTTGAAATTTGGAGCATGCATAGTATATAGTATGCCTAACCGATCGATGCTATCAGCAATTTTTTCTCCCCATTATTTGTATGAGTTTTTGACTCCCCGCTTCCGGCTCCGCTTCCGGACTGGATTTTTAAATTCTCGATATTTTGGAAAATATCCTCCAGATCCAATTTTGTATCCTAGATTCGTAATCTACATGAATGAAACTGTATGATTTCATGCCAAACTCAAAATAATTGGGATCAAAAAAATTTAATATTTTTTATCATGGCTCACTCTTCGCTTTGAGTTCAGGATTTTGCCTATTCTGAGATTTTTCTCTATAGAATCTGTAATTCTGAACCAATCGCTTTGAAATATGGAGCATTCATAGTATATAGTATGCCTAACCGATCGATGCTATCAGCAATTCTTTCTCTCCATTATTTGTATGAGTTTTTGACTCCCAGCTTCCGGCTCCGCTTCCGGACTGGATTTTTAAATTCTCGATATTTTGGAAAATATCCTCCAGATCCAATTTTGTCTCCTAGATTCGTAATCTACATGAATGAAACTATATGATTTCATGCCAAACTCAAAATAATTGGGATCAAAAAAATTTAATATTTTTTATCATGGCTCACTCTTCGCTTTGAGTTCAGGATTTAGCCTATTCTGAGATTTTTCTCTATAGAATCTGTAATTCTGAACCAATCGCTTTGAAATTTGGAGCATGCATAGTATATAGTATGCCTAACCGATCGATGCTATCAGCAATTTTTTCTCCCCATTATTTGTATGAGTTTTTGACTCCCCGCTTCCGGCTCCGCTTCCGGACTGGATTTTTAAATTCTCGATATTTTGGAAAATATCCTCCAGATCCAATTTTGTATCCTAGATTCGTAATCTACATGAATGAAACTGTATGATTTCATGCCAAACTCAAAATAATTGGGATCAAAAAAATTTAATATTTTTTATCATGGCTCACTCTTCGCTTTGAGTTCAGGATTTTGCCTATTCTGAGATTTTTCTCTATAGAATCTGTAATTCTGAACCAATCGCTTTGAAATTTGTAGCATTCATAGTATATAGTATGCCTAACCGATCGATGCTATCAGCAATTCTTTCTCTCCATTATTTGTATGAGTTTTTGACTCCCAGCTTCCGGCTCCGCTTCCGGACTGGATTTTTAAATTCTCGATATTTTGGAAAATATCCTCCAGATCCAATTTTGTCTCCTAGATTCGTAATCTACATGAATGAAACTATATGATTTCATGCCAAACTCAAAATAATTGGGATCAAAAAAATTTAATATTTTTTATCATGGCTCACTCTTCGCTTTGAGTTCAGGATTTTGCCTATTCTGAGATTTTTCTCTATAGAATCTGTAATTCTGAACCAATCGCTTTGAAATTTGAAGCATTCATAGTATATAGTATGCCTAACCGATCGATGCTATCAGCAATTTTTTCTCTCCATTATTTGTATGAGTTTTTGACTCCCCGCTTCCGGCTCCGCTTCCGGACTGGATTTTTAAATTCTCGATATTTTGGAAAATATCCTCCAGATCCAATTTTGTCTCCTAGATTCGTAATCTACATGAATGAAACTATATGATTTCATGCCAAACTCAAAATAATTGGGATCAAAAAAATTTAATATTTTTTATCATGGCTCACTCTTCGCTTTGAGTTCAGGATTTTGCCTATTCTGAGATTTTTCTCTATAGAATCTGTAATTCTGAACCAATCGCTTTGAAATTTGGACCATTCATAGTATATAGTATGCCTAACCGATCGATGCGATCAGCAATTTTTTCTCTCCATTATTTGTATGAGTTTTTGACTCCCCGCTTCCGGCTCCGCTTCCGGACTGGATTTTTAAATTCTCGATATTTTGGAAAATATCCTCCAGATCCAATTTTGTCTCCTAGATTCGTAATCTACATGAATGAAACTATATGATTTCATGCCAAACTCAAAATAATTGGGATCAAAAAAATTTAATATTTTTCATCATGGCTCACTCTTCGCTTTGAGTTCAGGATTTTGCCTATTCTGAGATTTTTCTCTATAGAATCTGTAATTCTGAACCAATCGCTTTGAAATTTGGACCATTCATAGTATATAGTATGCCTAACCGATTGATGCTATCAGCAATTTTTTCTCTCCATTATTTGTATGAGTTTTTGACTCCCCGCTTCCGGCTCCGCTTCCGGACTGGATTTTTAAATTCTCGATATTTTTAAAAATATCCTCCAGATCTAATTTTGTCTCCTAGATTCGTAATCTACATGAATGAAACTATATGATTTCATGCCAAACGCAAAATAATTGGGATCAAAAAAATTTAATATTTTTTATCATGGCTCACTCTTCGCTTTGAGTTCAGGATTTTGCCTATTCTGAGATTTTTCTCTATAGAATCTGTAATTCTGAACCAATCGCTTTGAAATTTGGAGCATTCATAGTATATAGTATGCCTAACCGATCGATGCTATCAGCAATTTTTTCTCTCCATTATTTGTATGAGTTTTTGACTCCCCGCTTCCGGCTCCGCTTCCGGACTGGATTTTTAAATTCTCGATATTTTGGAAAATATCCTCCAGATCCAATTTTGTCTCCTAGATTCGTAATCTACATGAATGAAACTATATGATTTCATGCCAAACTCAAAATAATTGGGATCAAAAAAATTTAATATTTTTTATCATGGCTCACTCTTCGCTTTGAGTTCAAGATTTTGCCTATTCTGAGATTTTTCTCTATAGAATCTGTAAGTCTGAACCAATCGCTTTGAAATTTGGAGCATTCATAGTATATAGTATGCCTAACCGATCGATGCTATCAGCAATTTTTTCTCTCCATTATTTGTATGAGTTTTTGACTCCCCGCTTCCGGCTCCGCTTCCGGACTGGATTTTTAAATTCTCGATATTTTGGAAAATATCCTCCAGATCCAATTTTGTCTCCTAGATTCGTAATCTACATGAATGAAACTATATGATTTCATGCCAAACTCAAAATAATTGGGATCAAAAAAATTTAATATTTTTCATCATGGCTCACTCTTCGCTTTGAGTTCAGGATTTTGCCTATTCTGAGATTTTTCTCTATAGAATCTGTAATTCTGAACCAATCGCTTTGAAATTTGGACCATTCATAGTATATAGTATGCCTAACCGATTGATGCTATCAGCAATTTTTTCTCTCCATTATTTGTATGAGTTTTTGACTCCCCGCTTCCGGCTCCGCTTCCGGACTGGATTTTTAAATTCTCGATATTTTGGAAAATATCCTCCAGATCTAATTTTGTCTCCTAGATTCGTAATCTACATGAATGAAACTATATGATTTCATGCCAAACTCAAAATAATTGGGATCAAAAAAATTTAATATTTTTTATCATGGCTCACTCTTCGCTTTGAGTTCAGGATTTTGCCTATTCTGAGATTTTTCTCTATAGAATCTGTAATTCTGAACCAATCGCTTTGAAATTTGGAGCATTCATAGTATATAGTATGCCTAACCGATCGATGCTATCAGCAATTTTTTCTCTCCATTATTTGTATGAGTTTTTGACTCCCCGCTTCCGGCTCCGCTTCCGGACTGGATTTTTAAATTCTCGATATTTTGGAAAATATCCCCAGATCCAATTTTGTCTTCTAGATTCGTAATCTACATGAATGAAACTATATGATTTCATGCCAAACTCAAAATAATTGGGATCAAAAAAATTTAATATTTTTTATCATGGCTCACTCTTCGCTTTGAGTTCAGGATTTTGCCTATTCTGAGATTTTTCTCTATAGAATCTGTAATTCTGAACCAATCGCTTTGAAATATGGAGCATTCATAGTATATAGTATGCCTAACCGATCGATGCTATCAGCAATTTTTTCTCTCCATTATTTGTATGAGTTTTTGACTCCCCGCTTCCGGCTCCGCTTCCGGACTGGATTTTTAAATTCTCGATATTTTGGAAAATATGCTCCAGATCCAATTTTGTCTCCTAGATTCGTAATCTACATGAATGAAACTATATGATTTCATGCCAAACTCAAAATAATTGGGATCAAAAAAATTTAATATTTTTTATCATGGCTCACTCTTCGCTTTGAGTTCAGGATTTTGCCTATTCTGAGATTTTTCTCTATAGAATCTGTAATTCTGAACCAATCGCTTTGAAATTTGGACCATTCATAGTATATAGTATGCCTAACCGATCGATGCTATCAGCAATTTTTTCTCTCCATTATTTGTATGAGTTTTTGACTCCCCGCTTCCGGCTCCGCTTCCGGACTGGATTTTTAAATTCTCGATATTTTGGAAAATATCCTCCAGATCTAATTTTGTCTCCTAGATTCGTAATCTACATGAATGAAACTATATGATTTCATGCCAAACTCAAAATAATTGGGATCAAAAAAATTTAATATTTTTTATCATGGCTCACTCTTCGCTTTGAGTTCAAGATTTTGCCTATTCTGAGATTTTTCTCTATAGAATCTGTAAGTCTGAACCAATCGCTTTGAAATTTGGAGCATTCATAGTATATAGTATGCCTAACCGATCGATGCTATCAGCAATTTTTTCTCTCCATTATTTGTATGAGTTTTTGACTCCCCGCTTCCGGCTCCGCTTCCGGACTGGATTTTTAAATTCTCGATATTTTGGAAAATATCCTCCAGATCTAATTTTGTCTCCTAGATTCGTAATCTACATGAATGAAACTATATGATTTCATGCCAAACTCAAAATAATTGGGATCAAAAAAATTTAATATTTTTTATCATGGCTCACTCTTCGCTTTGAGTTCAAGATTTTGCCTATTCTGAGATTTTTCTCTATAGAATCTGTAAGTCTGAACCAATCGCTTTGAAATTTGGAGCATTCATAGTATATAGTATGCCTAACCGATCGATGCTATCAGCAATTTTTTCTCTCCATTATTTGTATGAGTTTTTGACTCCCCGCTTCCGGCTCCGCTTCCGGACTGGATTTTTAAATTCTCGATATTTTGGAAAATATCCTCCAGATCTAATTTGGTCTCCTACATTCGTAATCTACATGAATGAAACTATATGATTTCATGCCAAACTCAAAATAATTGGGATCAAAAAAATCTAATATCTTTTATCATGGCTCACTCTTCGCTTTGAGTTCAGGATTTTGCCTATTCTGAGATTTTTCTCTATAGAATCTGTAAGTCTGAACCAATCGCTTTGAAATTTGGAGCATTCATAGTATATAGTATGCCTAACCGATCGATGCTATCAGCAATTCTTTCTCTCCATTATTTGTATGAGTTTTTGACTCCCCGCTTCCGGCTCCGCTTCCGGACTGGATTTTTAAATTCTCGATATTTTGGAAAATATCCTCCAGATCCAATTTTGTATCCTAGATTCGTAATCTACATGAATGAAACTGTATGATTTCATGCCAAACTCAAAATAATTGGGATCAAAAAAATTTAATATTTTTTATCATGGCTCACTCTTCGCTTTGAGTTCAGGATTTTGCCTATTCTGAGATTTTTCTCTATAGAATCTGTAATTCTGAACCAATCGCTTTGAAATATGGAGCATTCATAGTATATAGTATGCCTAACCGATCGATGCTATCAGCAATTTTTTCTCTCCATTATTTGTATGAGTTTTTGACTCCCCGCTTCCGGCTCCGCTTCCGGACTGGATTTTTAAATTCTCGATATTTTGGAAAATATCATCCAGATCCAATTTTGTCTCCTAGATTCGTAATCTACATGAATGAAACTATATGATTTCATGCCAAACTCAAAATAATTGGGATCAAAAAAATTTAATATTTTTTATCATGGCTCACTCTTCGCTTTGAGTTCAGGATTTTGCCTATTCTGAGATTTTTCTCTATAGAATCTGTAATTCTGAACCAATCGCTTTGAAATATGGAGCATTCATAGTATATAGTATGCCTAACCGATCGATGCTATCAGCAATTTTTTCTCTCCATTATTTGTATGAGTTTTTGACTCCCCGCTTCCGGCTCCGCTTCCGGACTGGATTTTTAAATTCTCGATATTTTGGAAAATATCCTCCAGATCCAATTTTGTCTCCTAGATTCGTAATCTACATGAATGAAACTATATGATTTCATGCCAAACTCAAAATAATTGGGATCAAAAAAATTTAATATTTTTTATCATGGCTCACTCTTCGCTTTGAGTTCAGGATTTTGCCTATTCTGAGATTTTTCTCTATAGAATCTGTAATTCTGAACCAATCGCTTTGAAATATGGAGCATTCATAGTATATAGTATGCCTAACCGATCGATGCTATCAGCAATTTTTTCTCTCCATTATTTGTATGAGTTTTTGACTCCCCGCTTCCGGCTCCGCTTCCGGACTGGATTTTTAAATTCTCGATATTTTGGAAAATATCCTCCAGATCCAATTTTGTCTCCTAGATTCGTAATCTACATGAATGAAACTATATGATTTCATGCCAAACTCAAAATAATTGGGATCAAAAAAATTTAATATTTTTTATCATGGCTCACTCTTCGCTTTGAGTTCAGGAATTTGCCTATTCTGAGATTTTTCTCTATAGAATCTGTAATTCTGAACCAATCGCTTTGAAATTTGGAGCATTCATAGTATATAGTATGCCTAACCGATCGATGCTATCAGCAATTTTTTCTCTCCATTATTTGTATGAGTTTTTGACTCCCCGCTTCCGGCTCCGCTTCCGGACTGGATTTTTAAATTCTCGATATTTTGGAAAATATCCTCCAGATCTAATTTTGTCTCCTAGATTCGTAATCTACATGAATGAAACTATATGATTTCATGCCAAACTCAAAATAATTGGGATCAAAAAAATTTAATATTTTTTATCATGGCTCACTCTTCGCTTTGAGTTCAGGATTTTGCCTATTCTGAGATTTTTCTCTATAGAATCTGTAATTCTGAACCAATCGCTTTGAAATTTGGACCATTCATAGTATATAGTATGCCTAACCGATCGATGCTATCAGCAATTTTTTCTCTCCATTATTTGTATGAGTTTTTGACTCCCCGCTTCCGGCTCCGCTTCCGGACTGGATTTTTAAATTCTCGATATTTTGGAAAATATCCTCCAGATCTAATTTTGTCTCCTAGATTCGTAATCTACATGAATGAAACTATATGATTTCATGCCAAACTCAAAATAATTGGGATCAAAACAATTTAATATTTTTTATCATGGCTCACTCTTCGCTTTGAGTTCAGGATTTTGCCTATTCTGAGATTTTTCTCTATAGAATCTGTAATTCTGAACCAATCGCTTTGAAATATGGAGCATTCATAGTATATAGTATGCCTAACCGATCGATGCTATCAGCAATTTTTTCTCTCCATTATTTGTATGAGTTTTTGACTCCCCGCTTCCGGCTCCGCTTCCGGACTGGATTTTTAAATTCTCGATATTTTGAAAAATATCCTCTAGATCCAATTTTGTCTCCTAGATTCGTAATCTACATGAATGAAACTATATGATTTCATGCCAAACTCAAAATAATTGGGATCAAAAAAATTTAATATTTTTTATCATGGCTCACTCTTCGCTTTGAGTTCAGGATTTTGCCTATTCTGAGATTTTTCTCTATAGAATCTGTAATTCTGAACCAATCGCTTTGAAATATGGAGCATTCATAGTATATAGTATGCCTAACCGATCGATGCTATCAGCAATTTTTTCTCTCCATTATTTGTATGAGTTTTTGACTCCCCGCTTCCGGCTCCGCTTCCGGACTGGATTTTTAAATTCTCGATATCTTGAAAAATATCCTCCAGATCCAATTTTGTCTCCTAGATTCGTAATCTACATGAATGAAACTATATGATTTCATGCCAAACTCAAAATAATTGGGATCAAAAAAATTTAATATTTTTTATCATGGCTCACTCTTCGCTTTGAGTTCAGGATTTTGCCTATTCTGAGATTTTTCTCTATAGAATCTGTAATTCTGAACCAATCGCTTTGAAATATGGAGCATTCATAGTATATAGTATGCCTATCCGATCGATGCTATCAGCAATTTTTTCTCTCCATTATTTGTATAAGTTTTTGACTCCCCGCTTCCGGCTCCGCTTCCGGACTGGATTTTTAAATTCTCGATATTTTGGAAAATATCCTCCAGATCCAATTTTGTCTCCTAGATTCGTAATCTACATGAATGAAACTATATGATTTCATGCCAAACTCAAAATAATTGGGATCAAAAAGATTTAATATTTTTTATCATGGCTCACTCTTCGCTTTGAGTGCAGGATTTTGCCTATTCTGAGATTTTTCTCTATAGAATCTGTAATTCTGAACCAATCGCTTTGAAATATGGAGCATTCATAGTATATAGTATGCCTAACCGATCGATGCTATCAGCAATTTTTTCTCTCCATTATTTGTATGAGTTTTTGACTCCCCGCTTCCGGCTCCGCTTCCGGACTGGATTTTTAAATTCTCGATATTTTGGAAAATATCCTCCAGATCCAATTTTGTCTCCTAGATTCGTAATCTACATGAATGAAACTATATGATTTCATGCCAAACTCAAAATAATTGGGATCAAAAAAATTTAATATTTTTTATCATGCGGCTCACTCTTCGCTTTGAGTGCAGGATTTTGCCTATTCTGAGATTTTTCTCTATAGAATCTGTAATTCTGAACCAATCGCTTTGAAATATGGAGCATTCATAGTATATAGTATGCCTAACCGATCGATGCTATCAGCAATTTTTTCTCCCCATTATTTGTATGAGTTTTTGACTCCCCGCTTCCGGCTCCGCTTCCGGACTGGATTTTTAAATTCTCGATATTTTGGAAAATATCCTCCAGATCCAATTTTGTCTCCTAGATTCGTAATCTACATGAATGAAACTATATGATTTCATGCCAAACTCAAAATAATTGGGATCAAAAAGATTTAATATTTTTTATCATGGCTCACTCTTCGCTTTGAGTGCAGGATTTTGCCTATTCTGAGATTTTTCTCTATAGAATCTGTAATTCTGAACCAATCGCTTTGAAATATGGAGCATTCATAGTATATAGTATGCCTAACCGATCGATGCTATCAGCAATTTTTTCTCTCCATTATTTGTATGAGTTTTTGACTCCCCGCTTCCGGCTCCGCTTCCGGACTGGATTTTTAAATTCTCGATATTTTGGAAAATATCCTCCAGATCCAATTTTGTCTCCTAGATTCGTAATCTGCATGAATGAAACTATATGATTTCATGCCAAACTCAAAATAATTGGGATCAAAAAAATTTAATATTTTTTATCATGGCTCACTCTTCGCTTTGAGTGCAGGATTTTGCCTATTCTGAGATTTTTCTCTATAGAATCTGTAATTCTGAACCAATCGCTTTGAAATTTGGAGCATTCATAGTATATAGTATGCCTAACCGATCGATGCTATCAGCAATTTTTTCTCTCCATTATTTGTATGAGTTTTTGACTCCCCGCTTCCGGCTCCGCTTCCGGACTGGATTTTTAAGTTCTCGATATTTTGGAAAATATCCTCCAGATCCAATTTTGTCTCCTAGATTCGTAATCTACATAAATAAAACTATATGATTTCATGCCAAACTCAAAATAATTGGGATCAAAAAAATTTAATATTTTTTATCATGGCTCACTCTTCGCTTTGAGTTCAGGATTTTGCCTATTCTGAGATTTTTCTCTATAGAATCTGTAATTCTGAACCAATCGCTTTGAAATATGGAGCATTCATAGTATATAGTATGCCTAACCGATCGATGCTATCAGCAATTTTTTCTCTCCATTATTTGTATGAGTTTTTGACTCCCCGCTTCCGGCTCCGCTTCCGGACTGGATTTTTAAATTCTCGATATTTTGAAAAATATCCTCAAGATCCAATTTTGTCTCCTAGATTCGTAATCTACATGAATGAAACTATATGATTTCATGCCAAACTCAAAATAATTGGGATCAAAAAAATTTAATATTTTTTATCATGGCTCACTCTTCGCTTTGAGTTCAGGATTTTGCCTATTCTGAGATTTTTCTCTATAGAATCTGTAATTCTGAACCAATCGCTTTGAAATATGGAGCATTCATAGTATATAGTATGCCTAACCGATCGATGCTATCAGCATTTTTTTCTCTCCATTATTTGTATGAGTTTTTGACTCCCCGCTTCCGGCTCCGCTTCCGGACTGGATTTTTAAATTCTCGATATTTTGAAAAATATCCTCCAGATCCAATTTTGTCTCCTAGATTCGTAATCTACATGAATTAAACTATATGATTTCATGCCAAACTCAAAATAATTGGGATCAAAAAAATTTAATATTTTTTATCATGGCTCACTCTTCGCTTTGAGTTCAGGATTTTGCCTATTCTGAGATTTTTCTCTATAGAATCTGTAATTCTGAACCAATCGCTTTGAAATATGGAGCATTCATAGTATATAGTATGCCTAACCGATCGATGCTATCAGCAATTTTTTCTCTCCATTATTTGTATGAGTTTTTGACTCCCCGCTTCCGGCTCCGCTTCCGGACTGGATTTTTAAATTCTCGATATTTTGGAAAATATCCTCCAGATCCAATTTTGTCTCCTAGATTCGTAATCTACATGAATGAAACTATATGATTTCATGCCAAACTCAAAATAATTGGGATCAAAAAAATTTAATATTTTTTATCATGGCTCACTCTTCGCTTTGAGTTCAGGATTTTGCCTATTCTGAGATTTTTCTCTATAGAATCTGTAATTCTGAACCAATCGCTTTGAAATATGGAGCATTCATAGTATATAGTATGCCTAACCGATCGATGCTATCAGCAATTTTTTCTCTCCATTATTTGTATGAGTTTTTGACTCCCCGCTTCCGGCTCCGCTTCCGGACTGGATTTTTAAATTCTCGATATTTTGGAAAATATCCTCCAGATCCAATTTTGTCTCCTAGATTCGTAATCTACATGAATGAAACTATATGATTTCATGCCAAACTCAAAATAATTGGGATCAAAAAAATTTAATATTTTTTATCATGGCTCACTCTTCGCTTTGAGTTCAGGATTTTGCCTATTCTGAGATTTTTCTCTATAGAATCTGTAATTCTGAACCAATCGCTTTGAAATATGGAGCATTCATAGTATATAGTATGCCTAACCGATCGATGCTATCAGCAATTTTTTCTCTCCATTATTTGTATGAGTTTTTGACTCCCCGCTTCCGGCTCCGCTTCCGGACTGGATTTTTAAATTCTCGATATTTTGGAAAATATCCTCCAGATCCAATTTTGTCTCCTAGATTCGTAATCTACATGAATGAAACTATATGATTTCATGCCAAACTCAAAATAATTGGGATCAAAAAAATTTAATATTTTTTATCATGGCTCACTCTTCGCTTTGAGTTCAGGATTTTGCCTATTCTGAGATTTTTCTCTATAGAATCTGTAATTCTGAACCAATCGCTTTGAAATATGGAGCATTCATAGTATATAGTATGCCTAACCGATCGATGCTATCAGCAATTTTTTCTCTCCATTATTTGTATGAGTTTTTGACTCCCCGCTTCCGGCTCCGCTTCCGGACTGGATTTTTAAATTCTCGATATTTTGAAAAATATCCTCCAGATCCAATTTTGTCTCCTAGATTCGTAATCTACATGAATGAAACTATATGATTTCATGCCAAACTCAAAATAATTGGGATCAAAAAAATTTAATATTTTTTATCATGGCTCACTCTTCGCTTTGAGTTCAGGATTTTGCCTATTCTGAGATTTTTCTCTATAGAATCTGTAATTCTGAACCAATCGCTTTGAAATATGGAGCATTCATAGTATATAGTATGCCTAACCGATCGATGCTATCAGCAATTTTTTCTCTCCATTATTTGTATGAGTTTTTGACTCCCCGCTTCCGGCTCCGCTTCCGGACTGGATTTTTAAATTCTCGATATTTTGAAAAATATCCTCCAGATCCAATTTTGTCTCCTAGATTCGTAATCTACATGAATGAAACTATATGATTTCATGCCAAACTCAAAATAATTGGGATCAAAAAAATTTAATATTTTTTATCATGGCTCACTCTTCGCTTTGAGTTCAGGATTTTGCCTATTCTGAGATTTTTCTCTATAGAATCTGTAATTCTGAACCAATCGCTTTGAAATATGGAGCATTCATAGTATATAGTATGCCTAACCGATCGATGCTATCAGCAATTTTTTCTCTCCATTATTTGTATGAGTTTTTGACTCCCCGCTTCCGGCTCCGCTTCCGGACTGGATTTTTAAATTCTCGATATTTTGGAAAATATCCTCCAGATCCAATTTTGTCTCCTAGATTCGTAATCTACATGAATGAAACTATATGATTTCATGCCAAACTCAAAATAATTGGGACCAAAAAAATTTAATATTTTTTATCATGGCTCACTCTTCGCTTTGAGTGCAGGATTTTGCCTATTCTGAGATTTTTCTCTATAGAATCTGTAATTCTGAACCAATCGCTTTGAAATATGGAGCATTCATAGTATATAGTATGCCTAACCGATCGATGCTATCAGCAATTTTTTCTCTCCATTATTTGTATGAGTTTTTGACTCCCCGCTTCCGGCTCCGCTTCCGGACTGGATTTTTAAATTCTCGATATTTTGAAAAATATCCTCCAGATCCAATTTTGTCTCCTAGATTCGTAATCTACATGAATGAAACTATATGATTTCATGCCAAACTCAAAATAATTGGGATCAAAAAGATTTAATATTTTTTATCATGGCTCACTCTTCGCTTTGAGTTCAGGATTTTGCCTATTCTGAGATTTTTCTCTATAGAATCTGTAATTCTGAACCAATCGCTTTGAAATATGGAGCATTCATAGTATATAGTATGCCTAACCGATCGATGCTATCAGCAATTTTTTCTCTCCATTATTTGTATGAGTTTTTGACTCCCCGCTTCCGGCTCCGCTTCCGGACTGGATTTTTAAATTCTCGATATTTTGGAAAATATCCTCCAGATCCAATTTTGTCTCCTAGATTCGTAATCTGCATGAATGAAACTATATGATTTCATGCCAAACTCAAAATAATTGGGATCAAAAAAATTTAATATTTTTTATCATGGCTCACTCTTCGCTTTGAGTTCAGGATTTTGCCTATTCTGAGATTTTTCTCTATCGAATCTGTAATTCTGAACCAATCGCTTTGAAATATGGAGCATTCATAGTATATAGTATGCCTAACCGATCGATGCTATCAGCAATTTTTTCTCTCCATTATTTGTATGAGTTTTTGACTCCCCGCTTCCGGCTCCGCTTCCGGACTGGATTTTTAAATTCTCGATATTTTGGAAAATATCCTCCAGATCCAATTTTGTCTCCTAGATTCGTAATCTACATGAATGAAACTATATGATTTCATGCCAAACTCAAAATAATTGGGATCAAAAAAATTTAATATTTTTTATCATGGCTCACTCTTCGCTTTGAGTTCAGGATTTTGCCTATTCTGAGATTTTTCTCTATAGAATCTGTAATTCTGAACCAATCGCTTTGAAATATGGAGCATTCATAGTATATAGTATGCCTAACCGATCGATGCTATCAGCAATTTTTTCTCTCCATTATTTGTATGAGTTTTTGACTCCCCGCTTCCGGCTCCGCTTCCGGACTGGATTTTTAAATTCTCGATATTTTGGAAAATATCCTCCAGATCCAATTTTGTCTCCTAGATTCGTAATCTACATGAATGAAACTATATGATTTCATGCCAAACTCAAAATAATTGGGATCAAAAAGATTTAATATTTTTTATCATGGCTCACTCTTCGCTTTGAGTTCAGGATTTTGCCTATTCTGAGATTTTTCTCTATAGAATCTGTAATTCTGAACCAATCGCTTTGAAATATGGAGCATTCATAGTATATAGTATGCCTAACCGATCGATGCTATCAGCAATTTCTTCTCTCCATTATTTGTATGAGTTTTTGACTCCCCGCTTCCGGCTCCGCTTCCGGACTGGATTTTTAAATTCTCGATATTTTGGAAAATATCCTCCAGATCCAATTTTGTCTCCTAGATTCGTAATCTACATGAATGAAACTATATGATTTCATGCCAAACTCAAAATAATTGGGATCAAAAAAATTTAATATTTTTTATCATGGCTCACTCTTCGCTTTGAGTTCAGGATTTTGCCTATTCTGAGATTTTTCTCTATAGAATCTGTAATTCTGAACCAATCGCTTTGAAATATGGAGCATTCATAGTATATAGTATGCCTAACCGATCGATGCTATCAGCAATTTTTTCTCTCCATTATTTGTATGAGTTTTTGACTCCCCGCTTCCGGCTCCGCTTCCGGACTGGATTTTTAAATTCTCGATATTTTGGAAAATATCCTCCAGATCCAATTTTGTCTCCTAGATTCGTAATCTACATGAATGAAACTATATGATTTCATGCCAAACTCAAAATAATTGGGATCAAAAAAATTTAATATTTTTTATCATGGCTCACTCTTCGCTTTGAGTTCAGGATTTTGCCTATTCTGAGATTTTTCTCTATAGAATCTGTAATTCTGAACCAATCGCTTTGAAATATGGAGCATTCATAGTATATAGTATGCCTAACCGATCGATGCTATCAGCAATTTTTTCTCTCCATTATTTGTATGAGTTTTTGACTCCCCGCTTCCGGCTCCGCTTCCGGACTGGATTTTTAAATTCTCGATATTTTGGAAAATATCCTCCAGATCCAATTTTGTCTCCTAGATTCGTAATCTACATGAATGAAACTATATGATTTCATGCCAAACTCAAAATAATTGGGATCAAAAAAATTTAATATTTTTTATCATGGCTCACTCTTCGCTTTGAGTTCAGGATTTTGCCTATTCTGAGATTTTTCTCTATAGAATCTGTAATTCTGAACCAATCGCTTTGAAATATGGAGCATTCATAGTATATAGTATGCCTAACCGATCGATGCTATCAGCAATTTTTTCTCTCCATTATTTGTATGAGTTTTTGACTCCCCGCTTCCGGCTCCGCTTCCGGACTGGATTTTTAAATTCTCGATATTTTGGAAAATATCCTCCAGATCCAATTTTGTCTCCTAGATTCGTAATCTACATGAATGAAACTATATGATTTCATGCCAAACTCAAAATAATTGGGATCAAAAAAATTTAATATTTTTTATCATGGCTCACTCTTCGCTTTGAGTTCAGGATTTTGCCTATTCTGAGATTTTTCTCTATAGAATCTGTAATTCTGAACCAATCGCTTTGAAATATGGAGCATTCATAGTATATAGTATGCCTAACCGATCGATGCTATCAGCAATTTTTTCTCTCCATTATTTGTATGAGTTTTTGACTCCCCGCTTCCGGCTCCGCTTCCGGACTGGATTTTTAAATTCTCGATATTTTGGAAAATATCCTCCAGATCCAATTTTGTCTCCTAGATTCGTAATCTACATGAATGAAACTATATGATTTCATGCCAAACTCAAAATAATTGGGATCAAAAAAATTTAATATTTTTTATCATGGCTCACTCTTCGCTTTGAGTTCAGGATTTTGCCTATTCTGAGATTTTTCTCTATAGAATCTGTAATTCTGAACCAATCGCTTTGAAATATGGAGCATTCATAGTATATAGTATGCCTAACCGATCGATGCTATCAGCAATTTTTTCTCTCCATTATTTGTATGAGTTTTTGACTCCCCGCTTCCGGCTCCGCTTCCGGACTGGATTTTTAAATTCTCGATATTTTGAAAAATATCCTCCAGATCCAATTTTGTCTCCTAGATTCGTAATCTACATGAATGAAACTATATGATTTCATGCCAAACTCAAAATAATTGGGATCAAAAAAATTTAATATTTTTTATCATGGCTCACTCTTCGCTTTGAGTTCAGGATTTTGCCTATTCTGAGATTTTTCTCTATAGAATCTGTAATTCTGAACCAATCGCTTTGAAATATGGAGCATTCATAGTATATAGTATGCCTAACCGATCGATGCTATCAGCAATTTTTTCTCTCCATTATTTGTATGAGTTTTTGACTCCCCGCTTCCGGCTCCGCTTCCGGACTGGATTTTTAAATTCTCGATATTTTGAAAAATATCCTCCAGATCCAATTTTGTCTCCTAGATTCGTAATCTACATGAATGAAGCTATATGATTTCATGCCAAACTCAAAATAATTGGGATCAAAAAAATTTAATATTTTTTATCATGGCTCACTCTTCGCTTTGAGTTCAGGATTTTGCCTATTCTGAGATTTTTCTCTATAGAATCTGTAATTCTGAACCAATCGCTTTGAAATATGGAGCATTCATAGTATATAGTATGCCTAACCGATCGATGCTATCAGCAATTTTTTCTCTCCATTATTTGTATGAGTTTTTGACTCCCCGCTTCCGGCTCCGCTTCCGGACTGGATTTTTAAATTCTCGATATTTTGGAAAATATCCTCCAGATCCAATTTTGTCTCCTAGATTCGTAATCTACATGAATGAAACTATATGATTTCATGCCAAACTCAAAATAATTGGGATCAAAAAAATTTAATATTTTTTATCATGGCTCACTCTTCGCTTTGAGTTCAGGATTTTGCCTATTCTGAGATTTTTCTCTATAGAATCTGTAATTCTGAACCAATCGCTTTGAAATATGGAGCATTCATAGTATATAGTATGCCTAACCGATCGATGCTATCAGCAATTTTTTCTCTCCATTATTTGTATGAGTTTTTGACTCCCCGCTTCCGGCTCCGCTTCCGGACTGGATTTTTAAATTCTCGATATTTTGAAAAATATCCTCCAGATCCAATTTTGTCTCCTAGATTCGTAATCTACATGAATGAAACTATATGATTTCATGCCAAACTCAAAATAATTGGGATCAAAAAAATTTAATATTTTTTATCATGGCTCACTCTTCGCTTTGAGTTCAGGATTTTGCCTATTCTGAGATTTTTCTCTATAGAATCTGTAATTCTGAACCAATCGCTTTGAAATATGGAGCATTCATAGTATATAGTATGCCTAACCGATCGATGCTATCAGCAATTTTTTCTCTCCATTATTTGTATGAGTTTTTGACTCCCCGCTTCCGGCTCCGCTTCCGGACTGGATTTTTAAATTCTCGATATTTTGGAAAATATCCTCCAGATCCAATTTTGTCTCCTAGATTCGTAATCTACATGAATGAAACTATATGATTTCATGCCAAACTCAAAATAATTGGGATCAAAAAAATTTAATATTTTTTATCATGGCTCACTCTTCGCTTTGAGTTCAGGATTTTGCCTATTCTGAGATTTTTCTCTATAGAATCTGTAATTCTGAACCAATCGCTTTGAAATATGGAGCATTCATAGTATATAGTATGCCTAACCGATCGATGCTATCAGCAATTTTTTCTCTCCATTATTTGTATGAGTTTTTGACTCCCCGCTTCCGGCTCCGCTTCCGGACTGGATTTTTAAATTCTCGATATTTTGAAAAATATCCTCCAGATCCAATTTTGTCTCCTAGATTCGTAATCTACATGAATGAAACTATATGATTTCATGCCAAACTCAAAATAATTGGGATCAAAAAGATTTAATATTTTTTATCATGGCTCACTCTTCGCTTTGAGTTCAGGATTTTGCCTATTCTGAGATTTTTCTCTATAGAATCTGTAATTCTGAACCAATCGCTTTGAAATATGGAGCATTCATAGTATATAGTATGCCTAACCGATCGATGCTATCAGCAATTTTTTCTCTCCATTATTTGTATGAGTTCTTGACTCCCCGCTTCCGGCTCCGCTTCCGGACTGGATTTTTAAATTCTCGATATTTTGGAAAATATCCTCCAGATCCAATTTTGTCTCCTAGATTCGTAATCTGCATGAATGAAACTATATGATTTCATGCCAAACTCAAAATAATTGGGATCAAAAAAATTTAATATTTTTTATCATGGCTCACTCTTCGCTTTGAGTTCAGGATTTTGCCTATTCTGAGATTTTTCTCTATCGAATCTGTAATTCTGAACCAATCGCTTTGAAATATGGAGCATTCATAGTATATAGTATGCCTAACCGATCGATGCTATCAGCAATTTTTTCTCTCCATTATTTGTATGAGTTTTTGACTCCCCGCTTCCGGCTCCGCTTCCGGACTGGATTTTTAAATTCTCGATATTTTGGAAAATATCCTCCAGATCCAATTTTGTCTCCTAGATTCGTAATCTACATGAATGAAACTATATGATTTCATGCCAAACTCAAAATAATTGGGATCAAAAAGATTTAATATTTTTTATCATGGCTCACTCTTCGCTTTGAGTTCAGGATTTTGCCTATTCTGAGATTTTTCTCTATAGAATCTGTAATTCTGAACCAATCGCTTTGAAATATGGAGCATTCATAGTATATAGTATGCCTAACCGATCGATGCTATCAGCAATTTTTTCTCTCCATTATTTGTATGAGTTTTTGACTCCCCGCTTCCGGCTCCGCTTCCGGACTGGATTTTTAAATTCTCGATATTTTGGAAAATATCCTCCAGATCCAATTTTGTCTCCTAGATTCGTAATCTACATGAATGAAACTATATGATTTCATGCCAAACTCAAAATAATTGGGATCAAAAAAATTTAATATTTTTTATCATGGCTCACTCTTCGCTTTGAGTTCAGGATTTTGCCTATTCTGAGATTTTTCTCTATAGAATCTGTAATTCTGAACCAATCGCTTTGAAATATGGAGCATTCATAGTATATAGTATGCCTAACCGATCGATGCTATCAGCAATTTTTTCTCTCCATTATTTGTATGAGTTTTTGACTCCCCGCTTCCGGCTCCGCTTCCGGACTGGATTTTTAAATTCTCGATATTTTGGAAAATATCCTCCAGATCCAATTTTGTCTCCTAGATTCGTAATCTACATGAATGAAACTATATGATTTCATGCCAAACTCAAAATAATTGGGATCAAAAAAATTTAATATTTTTTATCATGGCTCACTCTTCGCTTTGAGTTCAGGATTTTGCCTATTCTGAGATTTTTCTCTATAGAATCTGTAATTCTGAACCAATCGCTTTGAAATTTGGACCATTCATAGTATATAGTATGCCTAACCGATCGATGCTATCAGCAATTTTTTCTCTCCATTATTTGTATGAGTTTTTGACTCCCCGCTTCCGGCTCCGCTTCCGGACTGGATTTTTAAATTCTCGATATTTTGGAAAATATCCTCCAGATCCAATTTTGTCTCCTAGATTCGTAATCTACATGAATGAAACTATATGATTTCATGCCAAACTCAAAATAATTGGGATCAAAAAAATTTAATATTTTTTATCATGGCTCACTCTTCGCTTTGAGTTCAGGATTTTGCCTATTCTGAGATTTTTCTCTATAGAATCTGTAATTCTGAACCAATCGCTTTGAAATATGGAGCATTCATAGTATATAGTATGCCTAACCGATCGATGCTATCAGCAATTTTTTCTCTCCATTATTTGTATGAGTTTTTGACTCCCCGCTTCCGGCTCCGCTTCCGGACTGGATTTTTAAATTCTCGATATTTTGGAAAATATCCTCCAGATCCAATTTTGTCTCCTAGATTCGTAATCTACATGAATGAAACTATATGATTTCATGCCAAACTCAAAATAATTGGGATCAAAAAAATTTAATATTTTTTATCATGGCTCACTCTTCGCTTTGAGTTCAGGATTTTGCCTATTCTGAGATTTTTCTCTATAGAATCTGTAATTCTGAACCAATCGCTTTGAAATATGGAGCATTCATAGTATATAGTATGCCTAACCGATCGATGCTATCAGCAATTTTTTCTCTCCATTATTTGTATGAGTTTTTGACTCCCCGCTTCCGGCTCCGCTTCCGGACTGGATTTTTAAATTCTCGATATTTTGGAAAATATCCTCCAGATCCAATTTTGTCTCCTAGATTCGTAATCTACATGAATGAAACTATATGATTTCATGCCAAACTCAAAATAATTGGGATCAAAAAAATTTAATATTTTTTATCATGGCTCACTCTTCGCTTTGAGTTCAGGATTTTGCCTATTCTGAGATTTTTCTCTATAGAATCTGTAATTCTGAACCAATCGCTTTGAAATATGGAGCATTCATAGTATATAGTATGCCTAACCGATCGATGCTATCAGCAATTTTTTCTCTCCATTATTTGTATGAGTTTTTGACTCCCCGCTTCCGGCTCCGCTTCCGGACTGGATTTTTAAATTCTCGATATTTTGGAAAATATCCTCCAGATCCAATTTTGTCTCCTAGATTCGTAATCTACATGAATGAAACTATATGATTTCATGCCAAACTCAAAATAATTGGGATCAAAAAAATTTAATATTTTTTATCATGGCTCACTCTTCGCTTTGAGTTCAGGATTTTGCCTATTCTGAGATTTTTCTCTATAGAATCTGTAATTCTGAACCAATCGCTTTGAAATATGGAGCATTCATAGTATATAGTATGCCTAACCGATCGATGCTATCAGCAATTTTTTCTCTCCATTATTTGTATGAGTTTTTGACTCCCCGCTTCCGGCTCCGCTTCCGGACTGGATTTTTAAATTCTCGATATTTTGGAAAATATCCTCCAGATCCAATTTTGTCTCCTAGATTCGTAATCTACATGAATGAAACTATATGATTTCATGCCAAACTCAAAATAATTGGGATCAAAAAAATTTAATATTTTTTATCATGGCTCACTCTTCGCTTTGAGTTCAGGATTTTGCCTATTCTGAGATTTTTCTCTATAGAATCTGTAATTCTGAACCAATCGCTTTGAAATATGGAGCATTCATAGTATATAGTATGCCTAACCGATCGATGCTATCAGCAATTTTTTCTCTCCATTATTTGTATGAGTTTTTGACTCCCCGCTTCCGGCTCCGCTTCCGGACTGGATTTTTAAATTCTCGATATTTTGGAAAATATCCTCCAGATCCAATTTTGTCTCCTAGATTCGTAATCTACATGAATGAAACTATATGATTTCATGCCAAACTCAAAATAATTGGGATCAAAAAAATTTAATATTTTTTATCATGGCTCACTCTTCGCTTTGAGTTCAGGATTTTGCCTATTCTGAGATTTTTCTCTATAGAATCTGTAATTCTGAACCAATCGCTTTGAAATATGGAGCATTCATAGTATATAGTATGCCTAACCGATCGATGCTATCAGCAATTTTTTCTCTCCATTATTTGTATGAGTTTTTGACTCCCCGCTTCCGGCTCCGCTTCCGGACTGGATTTTTAAATTCTCGATATTTTGGAAAATATCCTCCAGATCCAATTTTGTCTCCTAGATTCGTAATCTACATGAATGAAACTATATGATTTCATGCCAAACTCAAAATAATTGGGATCAAAAAAATTTAATATTTTTTATCATGGCTCACTCTTCGCTTTGAGTTCAGGATTTTGCCTATTCTGAGATTTTTCTCTATAGAATCTGTAATTCTGAACCAATCGCTTTGAAATATGGAGCATTCATAGTATATAGTATGCCTAACCGATCGATGCTATCAGCAATTTTTTCTCTCCATTATTTGTATGAGTTTTTGACTCCCCGCTTCCGGCTCCGCTTCCGGACTGGATTTTTAAATTCTCGATATTTTGAAAAATATCCTCCAGATCCAATTTTGTCTCCTAGATTCGTAATCTACATGAATGAAACTATATGATTTCATGCCAAACTCAAAATAATTGGGATCAAAAAAATTTAATATTTTTTATCATGGCTCACTCTTCGCTTTGAGTTCAGGATTTTGCCTATTCTGAGATTTTTCTCTATAGAATCTGTAATTCTGAACCAATCGCTTTGAAATATGGAGCATTCATAGTATATAGTATGCCTAACCGATCGATGCTATCAGCAATTTTTTCTCTCCATTATTTGTATGAGTTTTTGACTCCCCGCTTCCGGCTCCGCTTCCGGACTGGATTTTTAAATTCTCGATATTTTGGAAAATATCCTCCAGATCCAATTTTGTCTCCTAGATTCGTAATCTACATGAATGAAACTATATGATTTCATGCCAAACTCAAAATAATTGGGATCAAAAAAATTTAATATTTTTTATCATGGCTCACTCTTCGCTTTGAGTTCAGGATTTTGCCTATTCTGAGATTTTTCTCTATAGAATCTGTAATTCTGAACCAATCGCTTTGAAATATGGAGCATTCATAGTATATAGTATGCCTAACCGATCGATGCTATCAGCAATTTTTTCTCTCCATTATTTGTATGAGTTTTAGACTCCCCGCTTCCGGCTCCGCTTCCGGACTGGATTTTTAAATTCTCGATATTTTGAAAAATATCCTCCAGATCCAATTTTGTCTCCTAGATTCGTAATCTACATGAATGAAACTATATGATTTCATGCCAAACTCAAAATAATTGGGATCAAAAAAATTTAATATTTTTTATCATGGCTCACTCTTCGCTTTGAGTTCAGGATTTTGCCTATTCTGAGATTTTTCTCTATAGAATCTGTAATTCTGAACCAATCGCTTTGAAATATGGAGCATTCATAGTATATAGTATGCCTAACCGATCGATGCTATCAGCAATTTTTTCTCTCCATTATTTGTATGAGTTTTTGACTCCCCGCTTCCGGCTCCGCTTCCGGACTGGATTTTTAAATTCTCGATATTTTGAAAAATATCCTCCAGATCCAATTTTGTCTCCTAGATTCGTAATCTACATGAATGAAACTATATGATTTCATGCCAAACTCAAAATAATTGGGATCAAAAAAATTTAATATTTTTTATCATGGCTCACTCTTCGCTTTGAGTTCAGGATTTTGCCTATTCTGAGATTTTTCTCTATAGAATCTGTAATTCTGAACCAATCGCTTTGAAATATGGAGCATTCATAGTATATAGTATGCCTAACCGATCGATGCTATCAGCAATTTTTTCTCTCCATTATTTGTATGAGTTTTTGACTCCCCGCTTCCGGCTCCGCTTCCGGACTGGATTTTTAAATTCTCGATATTTTGGAAAATATCCTCCAGATCCAATTTTGTCTCCTAGATTCGTAATCTACATGAATGAAACTATATGATTTCATGCCAAACTCAAAATAATTGGGATCAAAAAAATTTAATATTTTTTATCATGGCTCACTCTTCGCTTTGAGTTCAGGATTTTGCCTATTCTGAGATTTTTCTCTATAGAATCTGTAATTCTGAACCAATCGCTTTGAAATATGGAGCATTCATAGTATATAGTATGCCTAACCGATCGATGCTATCAGCAATTTTTTCTCTCCATTATTTGTATGAGTTTTTGACTCCCCGCTTCCGGCTCCGCTTCCGGACTGGATTTTTAAATTCTCGATATTTTGAAAAATATCCTCCAGATCCAATTTTGTCTCCTAGATTCGTAATCTACATGAATGAAACTATATGATTTCATGCCAAACTCAAAATAATTGGGATCAAAAAAATTTAATATTTTTTATCATGGCTCACTCTTCGCTTTGAGTTCAGGATTTTGCCTATTCTGAGATTTTTCTCTATAGAATCTGTAATTCTGAACCAATCGCTTTGAAATATGGAGCATTCATAGTATATAGTATGCCTAACCGATCGATGCTATCAGCAATTTTTTCTCTCCATTATTTGTATGAGTTTTTGACTCCCCGCTTCCGGCTCCGCTTCCGGACTGGATTTTTAAATTCTCGATATTTTGAAAAATATCCTCCAGATCCAATTTTGTCTCCTAGATTCGTAATCTACATGAATGAAACTATATGATTTCATGCCAAACTCAAAATGATTGGGATCAAAAAGATTTAATATTTTTTATCATGGCTCACTCTTCGCTTTGAGTTCAGGATTTTGCCTATTCTGAGATTTTTCTCTATAGAATCTGTAATTCTGAACCAATCGCTTTGAAATATGGAGCATTCATAGTATATAGTATGCCTAACCGATCGATGCTATCAGCAATTTTTTCTCTCCATTATTTGTATGAGTTTTTGACTCCCCGCTTCCGGCTCCGCTTCCGGACTGGATTTTTAAATTCTCGATATTTTGGAAAATATCCTCCAGATCCAATTTTGTCTCCTAGATTCGTAATCTACATGAATGAAACTATATGATTTCATGCCAAACTCAAAATAATTGGGATCAAAAAAATTTAATATTTTTTATCATGGCTCACTCTTCGCTTTGAGTTCAGGATTTTGCCTATTCTGAGATTTTTCTCTATAGAATCTGTAATTCTGAACCAATCGCTTTGAAATATGGAGCATTCATAGTATATAGTATGCCTAACCGATCGATGCTATCAGCAATTTTTTCTCTCCATTATTTGTATGAGTTTTTGACTCCCCGCTTCCGGCTCCGCTTCCGGACTGGATTTTTAAATTCTCGATATTTTGAAAAATATCCTCCAGATCCAATTTTGTCTCCTAGATTCGTAATCTACATGAATGAAACTATATGATTTCATGCCAAACTCAAAATAATTGGGATCAAAAAAATTTAATATTTTTTATCATGGCTCACTCTTCGCTTTGAGTTCAGGATTTTGCCTATTCTGAGATTTTTCTCTATAGAATCTGTAATTCTGAACCAATCGCTTTGAAATATGGAGCATTCATAGTATATAGTATGCCTAACCGATCGATGCTATCAGCAATTTTTTCTCTCCATTATTTGTATGAGTTTTTGACTCCCCGCTTCCGGCTCCGCTTCCGGACTGGATTTTTAAATTCTCGATATTTTGAAAAATATCCTCCAGATCCAATTTTGTCTCCTAGATTCGTAATCTACATGAATGAAACTATATGATTTCATGCCAAACTCAAAATAATTGGGATCAAAAAAATTTAATATTTTTTATCATGGCTCACTCTTCGCTTTGAGTTCAGGATTTTGCCTATTCTGAGATTTTTCTCTATAGAATCTGTAATTCTGAACCAATCGCTTTGAAATATGGAGCATTCATAGTATATAGTATGCCTAACCGATCGATGCTATCAGCAATTTTTTCTCTCCATTATTTGTATGAGTTTTTGACTCCCCGCTTCCGGCTCCGCTTCCGGACTGGATTTTTAAATTCTCGATATTTTGAAAAATATCCTCCAGATCCAATTTTGTCTCCTAGATTCGTAATCTACATGAATGAAACTATATGATTTCATGCCAAACTCAAAATAATTGGGATCAAAAAAATTTAATATTTTTTATCATGGCTCACTCTTCGCTTTGAGTTCAGGATTTTGCCTATTCTGAGATTTTTCTCTATAGAATCTGTAATTCTGAACCAATCGCTTTGAAATATGGAGCATTCATAGTATATAGTATGCCTAACCGATCGATGCTATCAGCATTTTTTTCTCTCCATTATTTGTATGAGTTTTTGACTCCCCGCTTCCGGCTCCGCTTCCGGACTGGATTTTTAAATTCTCGATATTTTGAAAAATATCCTTCAGATCCAATTTTGTCTCCTAGATTCGTAATCTACATGAATGAAACTATATGATTTCATGCCAAACTCAAAATAATTGGGATCAAAAAAATTTAATATTTTTTATCATGGCTCACTCTTCGCTTTGAGTTCAGGATTTTGCCTATTCTGAGATTTTTCTCTATAGAATCTGTAATTCTGAACCAATCGCTTTGAAATATGGAGCATTCATAGTATATAGTATGCCTAACCGATCGATGCTATCAGCAATTTTTTCTCTCCATTATTTGTATGAGTTTTTGACTCCCCGCTTCCGGCTCCGCTTCCGGACTGGATTTTTAAATTCTCGATATTTTGAAAAATATCCTCCAGATCCAATTTTGTCTCCTAGATTCGTAATCTACATGAATGAAACTATATGATTTAATGCCAAACTCAAAATAATTGGGATCAAAAAAATTTAATATTTTTTATCATGGCTCACTCTTCGCTTTGAGTTCAGGATTTTGCCTATTCTGAGATTTTTCTCTATAGAATCTGTAATTTTGAACCAATCGCTTTGAAATATGGAGCATTCATAGTATATAGTATGCCTAACCGATCGATGCTATCAGCAATTTTTTCTCTCCATTATTTGTATGAGTTTTTGACTCCCCGCTTCCGGCTCCGCTTCCGGACTGGATTTTTAAATTCTCGATATTTTGGAAAATATCCTCCAGATCCAATTTTGTCTCCTAGATTCGTAATCTACATGAATGAAACTATATGATTTCATGCCAAACTCAAAATAATTGGGATCAAAAAGATTTAATATTTTTTATCATGGCTCACTCTTCGCTTTGAGTTCAGGATTTTGCCTATTCTGAGATTTTTCTCTATAGAATCTGTAATTCTGAACCAATCGCTTTGAAATATGGAGCATTCATAGTATATAGTATGCCTAACCGATCGATGCTATCAGCAATTTTTTCTCTCCATTATTTGTATGAGTTTTTGACTCCCCGCTTCCGGCTCCGCTTCCGGACTGGATTTTTAAATTCTCGATATTTTGAAAAATATCCTCCAGATCCAATTTTGTCTCCTAGATTCGTAATCTACATGAATGAAACTAAATGATTTCATGCCAAACTCAAAATAATTGGGATCAAAAAAATTTAATATTTTTTATCATGGCTCACTCTTCGCTTTGAGTTCAGGATTTTGCCTATTCTGAGATTTTTCTCTATAGAATCTGTAATTCTGAACCAATCGCTTTGAAATATGGAGCATTCATAGTATATAGTATGCCTAACCGATCGATGCTATCAGCAATTTTTTCTCTCCATTATTTGTATGAGTTTTTGACTCCCCGCTTCCGGCTCCGCTTCCAGACTGGATTTTTAAATTCTCGATATTTTGGAAAATATCCTCCAGATCCAATTTTGTCTCCTAGATTCGTAATCTACATGAATGAAACTATATGATTTCATGCCAAACTCAAAATAATTGGGATCAAAAAGATTTAATATTTTTTATCATGGCTCACTCTTCGCTTTGAGTTCAGGATTTTGCCTATTCTGAGATTTTTCTCTATAGAATCTGTAATTCTGAACCAATCGCTTTGAAATATGGAGCATTCATAGTATATAGTATGCCTAACCGATCGATGCTATCAGCAATTTTTTCTCTCCATTATTTGTATGAGTTTTTGACTCCCCGCTTCCGGCTCCGCTTCCGGACTGGATTTTTAAATTCTCGATATTTTGAAAAATATCCTCCAGATCCAATTTTGTCTTCTAGATTCGTAATCTACATGAATGAAACTATATGATTTCATGCCAAACTCAAAATAATTGGGATTAAAAAAATTTAATATTTTTTATCATGGCTCACTCTTCGCTTTGAGTTCAGGATTTTGCCTATTCTGAGATTTTTCTCTATAGAATCTGTAATTCTGAACCAATCGCTTTGAAATATGGAGCATTCATAGTATATAGTATGCCTAACCGATCGATGCTATCAGCAATTTTTTCTCTCCATTATTTGTATGAGTTTTTGACTCCCCGCTTCCGGCTCCGCTTCCGGACTGGATTTTTAAATTCTCGATATTTTGGAAAATATCCTCCAGATCCAATTTTGTCTCCTAGATTCGTAATCTACATGAATGAAACTATATGATTTCATGCCAAACTCAAAATAATTGGGATCAAAAAGATTTAATATTTTTTATCATGGCTCACTCTTCGCTTTGAGTTCAGGATTTTGCCTATTCTGAGATTTTTCTCTATAGAATCTGTAATTCTGAACCAATCGCTTTGAAATATGGAGCATTCATAGTATATAGTATGCCTAACCGATCGATGCTATCAGCAATTTTTTCTCTCCATTATTTGTATGAGTTTTTGACTCCCCGCTTCCGGCTCCGCTTCCGGACTGGATTTTTAAATTCTCGATATTTTGGAAAATATCCTCCAGATCCAATTTTGTCTCCTAGATTCGTAATCTACATGAATGAAACTATATGATTTCATGCCAAACTCAAAATAATTGGGATCAAAAAGATTTAATATTTTTTATCATGGCTCACTCTTCGCTTTGAGTTCAGGATTTTGCCTATTCTGAGATTTTTCTCTATAGAATCTGTAATTCTGAACCAATCGCTTTGAAATATGGAGCATTCATAGTATATAGTATGCCTAACCGATCGATGCTATCAGCAATTTTTTCTCTCCATTATTTGTATGAGTTTTTGACTCCCCGCTTCCGGCTCCGCTTCCGGACTGGATTTTTAAATTCTCGATATTTTGAAAAATATCCTCCAGATCCAATTTTGTCTCCTAGATTCGTAATCTACATGAATGAAACTATATGATTTCATGCCAAACTCAAAATAATTGGGATCAAAAAAATTTAATATTTTTTATCATGGCTCACTCTTCGCTTTGAGTTCAGGATTTTGCCTATTCTGAGATTTTTCTCTATAGAATCTGTAATTCTGAACCAATCGCTTTGAAATATGGAGCATTCATAGTATATAGTATGCCTAACCGATCGATGCTATCAGCAATTTTTTCTCTCCATTATTTGTATGAGTTTTTGACTCCCCGCTTCCGGCTCCGCTTCCGGACTGGATTTTTAAATTCTCGATATTTTGAAAAATATCCTCCAGATCCAATTTTGTCTCCTAGATTCGTAATCTACATGAATGAAACTATATGATTTCATGCCAAACTCAAAATAATTGGGATCAAAAAAATTTAATATTTTTTATCATGGCTCACTCTTCGCTTTGAGTTCAGGATTTTGCCTATTCTGAGATTTTTCTCTATAGAATCTGTAATTCTGAACCAATCGCTTTGAAATATGGAGCATTCATAGTATATAGTATGCCTAACCGATCGATGCTATCAGCAATTTTTTCTCTCCATTATTTGTATGAGTTTTTGACTCCCCGCTTCCGGCTCCGCTTCCGGACTGGATTTTTAAATTCTCGATATTTTGAAAAATATCCTCCAGATCCAATTTTGTCTCCTAGATTCGTAATCTACATGAATGAAACTATATGATTTCATGCCAAACTCAAAATAATTGGGATCAAAAAAATTTAATATTTTTTATCATGGCTCACTCTTCGCTTTGAGTTCAGGATTTTGCCTATTCTGAGATTTTTCTCTATAGAATCTGTAATTCTGAACCAATCGCTTTGAAATATGGAGCATTCATAGTATATAGTATGCCTAACCGATCGATGCTATCAGCAATTTTTTCTCTCCATTATTTGTATGAGTTTTTGACTCCCCGCTTCCGGCTCCGCTTCCGGACTGGATTTTTAAATTCTCGATATTTTGGAAAATATCCTCCAGATCCAATTTTGTCTCCTAGATTCGTAATCTACATGAATGAAACTATATGATTTCATGCCAAACTCAAAATAATTGGGATCAAAAAGATTTAATATTTTTTATCATGGCTCACTCTTCGCTTTGAGTTCAGGATTTTGCCTATTCTGAGATTTTTCTCTATAGAATCTGTAATTCTGAACCAATCGCTTTGAAATATGGAGCATTCATAGTATATAGTATGCCTAACCGATCGATGCTATCAGCAATTTTTTCTCTCCATTATTTGTATGAGTTTTTGACTCCCCGCTTCCGGCTCCGCTTCCGGACTGGATTTTTAAATTCTCGATATTTTGAAAAATATCCTCCAGATCCAATTTTGTCTCCTAGATTCGTAATCTACATGAATGAAACTATATGATTTCATGCCAAACTCAAAATAATTGGGATCAAAAAAATTTAATATTTTTTATCATGGCTCACTCTTCGCTTTGAGTTCAGGATTTTGCCTATTCTGAGATTTTTCTCTATAGAATCTGTAATTCTGAACCAATCGCTTTGAAATATGGAGCATTCATAGTATATAGTATGCCTAACCGATCGATGCTATCAGCAATTTTTTCTCTCCATTATTTGTATGAGTTTTTGACTCCCCGCTTCCGGCTCCGCTTCCGGACTGGATTTTTAAATTCTCGATATTTTGAAAAATATCCTCCAGATCCAATTTTGTCTCCTAGATTCGTAATCTACATGAATGAAACTATATGATTTCATGCCAAACTCAAAATAATTGGGATCAAAAAAATTTAATATTTTTTATCATGGCTCACTCTTCGCTTTGAGTTCAGGATTTTGCCTATTCTGAGATTTTTCTCTATAGAATCTGTAATTCTGAACCAATCGCTTTGAAATATGGAGCATTCATAGTATATAGTATGCCTAACCGATCGATGCTATCAGCAATTTTTTCTCTCCATTATTTGTATGAGTTTTTGACTCCCCGCTTCCGGCTCCGCTTCCGGACTGGATTTTTAAATTCTCGATATTTTGGAAAATATCCTCCAGATCCAATTTTGTCTCCTAGATTCGTAATCTACATGAATGAAACTATATGATTTCATGCCAAACTCAAAATAATTGGGATCAAAAAGATTTAATATTTTTTATCATGGCTCACTCTTCGCTTTGAGTTCAGGATTTTGCCTATTCTGAGATTTTTCTCTATAGAATCTGTAATTCTGAACCAATCGCTTTGAAATATGGAGCATTCATAGTATATAGTATGCCTAACCGATCGATGCTATCAGCAATTTTTTCTCTCCATTATTTGTATGAGTTTTTGACTCCCCGCTTCCGGCTCCGCTTCCGGACTGGATTTTTAAATTCTCGATATTTTGAAAAATATCCTCCAGATCCAATTTTGTCTCCTAGATTCGTAATCTACATGAATGAAACTATATGATTTCATGCCAAACTCAAAATAATTGGGATCAAAAAAATTTAATATTTTTTATCATGGCTCACTCTTCGCTTTGAGTTCAGGATTTTGCCTATTCTGAGATTTTTCTCTATAGAATCTGTAATTCTGAACCAATCGCTTTGAAATATGGAGCATTCATAGTATATAGTATGCCTAACCGATCGATGCTATCAGCAATTTTTTCTCTCCATTATTTGTATGAGTTTTTGACTCCCCGCTTCCGGCTCCGCTTCCGGACTGGATTTTTAAATTCTCGATATTTTGGAAAATATCCTCCAGATCCAATTTTGTCTCCTAGATTCGTAATCTACATGAATGAAACTATATGATTTCATGCCAAACTCAAAATAATTGGGATCAAAAAAATTTAATATTTTTTATCATGGCTCACTCTTCGCTTTGAGTGCAGGATTTTGCCTATTCTGAGATTTTTCTCTATAGAATCTGTAATTCTGAACCAATCGCTTTGAAATTTGGAGCATTCATACTATATAGTATGCCTAACCGATCGATGCTATCAGCAATTTTCTCTCTCCATTATTTGTATGAGTTTTTGACTCCCCGCTTCCGGCTCCGCTTCCGGACTGGATTTTTAAATTCTCGATATTTTGGAAAATATCCTCCAGATCCAATTTTGTCTCCTAGATTCGTAATCTGCATGAATGAAACTATATGATTTCATGCCAAACTCAAAATAATTGGGATCAAAAAAATTTAATATTTTTTATCATGGCTCACTCTTCGCTTTGAGTTCAGGATTTTGCCTATTCTGAGATTTTTCTCTATAGAATCTGTAATTCTGAACCAATCGCTTTGAAATATGGAGCATTCATAGTATATAGTATGCCTAACCGATCGATGCTATCAGCAATTTTTTCTCTCCATTATTTGTATGAGTTTTTGACTCCCCGCTTCCGGCTCCGCTTCCGGACTGGATTTTTAAATTCTCGATATTTTGAAAAATATCCTCCAGATCCAATTTTGTCTCCTAGATTCGTAATCTACATGAATGAAACTATATGATTTCATGCCAAACTCAAAATAATTGGGATCAAAAAAATTTAATATTTTTTATCATGGCTCACTCTTCGCTTTGAGTTCAGGATTTTGCCTATTCTGAGATTTTTCTCTATAGAATCTGTAATTCTGAACCAATCGCTTTGAAATATGGAGCATTCATAGTATATAGTATGCCTAACCGATCGATGCTATCAGCAATTTTTTCTCTCCATTATTTGTATGAGTTTTTGACTCCCCGCTTCCGGCTCCGCTTCCGGACTGGATTTTTAAATTCTCGATATTTTGGAAAATATCCTCCAGATCCAATTTTGTCTCCTAGATTCGTAATCTACATGAATGAAACTATATGATTTCATGCCAAACTCAAAATAATTGGGATCAAAAAGATTTAATATTTTTTATCATGGCTCACTCTTCGCTTTGAGTTCAGGATTTTGCCTATTCTGAGATTTTTCTCTATAGAATCTGTAATTCTGAACCAATCGCTTTGAAATATGGAGCATTCATAGTATATAGTATGCCTAACCGATCGATGCTATCAGCAATTTTTTCTCTCCATTATTTGTATGAGTTTTTGACTCCCCGCTTCCGGCTCCGCTTCCGGACTGGATTTTTAAATTCTCGATATTTTGAAAAATATCCTCCAGATCCAATTTTGTCTCCTAGATTCGTAATCTACATGAATGAAACTATATGATTTCATGCCAAACTCAAAATAATTGGGATCAAAAAAATTTAATATTTTTTATCATGGCTCACTCTTCGCTTTGAGTTCAGGATTTTGCCTATTCTAAGATTTTTCTCTATAGAATCTGTAATTCTGAACCAATCGCTTTGAAATATGGAGCATTCATAGTATATAGTATGCCTAACCGATCGATGCTATCAGCAATTTTTTCTCTCCATTATTTGTATGAGTTTTTGACTCCCCGCTTCCGGCTCCGCTTCCGGACTGGATTTTTAAATTCTCGATATTTTGGAAAATATCCTCCAGATCCAATTTTGTCTCCTAGATTCGTAATCTGCATGAATGAAACTATATGATTTCATGCCAAACTCAAAATAATTGGGATCAAAAAAATTTAATATTTTTTATCATGGCTCACTCTTCGCTTTGAGTTCAGGATTTTGCCTATTCTGAGATTTTTCTCTATAGAATCTGTAATTCTGAACCAATCGCTTTGAAATATGGAGCATTCATAGTATATAGTATGCCTAACCGATCGATGCTATCAGCAATTTTTTCTCTCCATTATTTGTATGAGTTTTTGACTCCCCGCTTCCGGCTCCGCTTCCGGACTGGATTTTTAAATTCTCGATATTTTGGAAAATATCCTCCAGATCCAATTTTGTCTCCTAGATTCGTAATCTACATGAATGAAACTATATGATTTCATGCCAAACTCAAAATAATTGGGATCAAAAAAATTTAATATTTTTTATCATGGCTCACTCTTCGCTTTGAGTTCAGGATTTTGCCTATTCTGAGATTTTTCTCTATAGAATCTGTAATTCTGAACCAATCGCTTTGAAATTTGGAGCATTCATAGTATATAGTATGCCTAACCGATCGATGCTATCAGCAATTTTCTCTCTCCATTATTTGTATGAGTTTTTGACTCCCCGCTTCCGGCTCCGCTTCCGGACTGGATTTTTAAATTCTCGATATTTTGGAAAATATCCTCCAGATCCAATTTTGTCTCCTAGATTCGTAATCTACATGAATGAAACTATATGATTTCATGCCAAACTCAAAATAATTGGGATCAAAAAAATTTAATATTTTTTATCATGGCTCACTCTTCGCTTTGAGTGCAGGATTTTGCCTATTCTGAGATTTTTCTCTATAGAATCTGTAATTCTGAACCAATCGCTTTGAAATTTGGAGCATTCATAGTATATAGTATGCCTAACCGATCGATGCTATCAGCAATTTTTTCTCTCCATTATTTGTATGAGTTTTTGACTCCCCGCTTCCGGCTCCGCTTCCGGACTGGATTTTTAAATTCTCGATATTTTGGAAAATATCCTCCAGATCCAATTTTGTCTCCTAGATTCGTAATCTGCATGAATGAAACTATACGATTTCATGCCAAACTCAAAATAATTGGGATCAAAAAAATTTAATATTTTTTATCATGGCTCACTCTTCGCTTTGAGTTCAGGATTTTGCCTATTCTGAGATTTTTCTCTATAGAATCTGTAATTCTGAACCAATCGCTTTGAAATATGGAGCATTCATAGTATATAGTATGCCTAACCGATCGATGCTATCAGCAATTTTTTCTCTCCATTATTTGTATGAGTTTTTGACTCCCCGCTTCCGGCTCCGCTTCCGGACTGGATTTTTAAATTCTCGATATTTTGGAAAATATCCTCCAGATCCAATTTTGTCTCCTAGATTCGTAATCTACATGAATGAAACTATATGATTTCATGCCAAACTCAAAATAATTGGGATCAAAAAGATTTAATATTTTTTATCATGGCTCACTCTTCGCTTTGAGTTCAGGATTTTGCCTATTCTGAGATTTTTCTCTATAGAATCTGTAATTCTGAACCAATCGCTTTGAAATATGGAGCATTCATAGTATATAGTATGCCTAACCGATCGATGCTATCAGCAATTTTTTCTCTCCATTATTTGTATGAGTTTTTGACTCCCCGCTTCCGGCTCCGCTTCCGGACTGGATTTTTAAATTCTCGATATTTTGAAAAATATCCTCCAGATCCAATTTTGTCTCCTAGATTCGTAATCTACATGAATGAAACTATATGATTTCATGCCAAACTCAAAATAATTGGGATCAAAAAAATTTAATATTTTTTATCATGGCTCACTCTTCGCTTTGAGTTCAGGATTTTGCCTATTCTAAGATTTTTCTCTATAGAATCTGTAATTCTGAACCAATCGCTTTGAAATATGGAGCATTCATAGTATATAGTATGCCTAACCGATCGATGCTATCAGCAATTTTTTCTCTCCATTATTTGTATGAGTTTTTGACTCCCCGCTTCCGGCTCCGCTTCCGGACTGGATTTTTAAATTCTCGATATTTTGGAAAATATCCTCCAGATCCAATTTTGTCTCCTAGATTCGTAATCTGCATGAATGAAACTATATGATTTCATGCCAAACTCAAAATAATTGGGATCAAAAAAATTTAATATTTTTTATCATGGCTCACTCTTCGCTTTGAGTTCAGGATTTTGCCTATTCTGAGATTTTTCTCTATAGAATCTGTAATTCTGAACCAATCGCTTTGAAATATGGAGCATTCATAGTATATAGTATGCCTAACCGATCGATGCTATCAGCAATTTTTTCTCTCCATTATTTGTATGAGTTTTTGACTCCCCGCTTCCGGCTCCGCTTCCGGACTGGATTTTTAAATTCTCGATATTTTGGAAAATATCCTCCAGATCCAATTTTGTCTCCTAGATTCGTAATCTACATGAATGAAACTATATGATTTCATGCCAAACTCAAAATAATTGGGATCAAAAAGATTTAATATTTTTTATCATGGCTCACTCTTCGCTTTGAGTTCAGGATTTTGCCTATTCTGAGATTTTTCTCTATAGAATCTGTAATTCTGAACCAATCGCTTTGAAATATGGAGCATTCATAGTATATAGTATGCCTAACCGATCGATGCTATCAGCAATTTTTTCTCTCCATTATTTGTATGAGTTTTTGACTCCCCGCTTCCGGCTCCGCTTCCGGACTGGATTTTTAAATTCTCGATATTTTGGAAAATATCCTCCAGATCTAATTTTGTCTCCTAGATTCGTAATCTACATGAATGAAACTATATGATTTCATGCCAAACTCAAAATAATTGGGATCAAAAAAATTTAATATTTTTTATCATGGCTCACTCATCGCTTTGAGTTCAGGATTTTGCCTATTCTGAGATTTTTCTCTATAGAATCTGTAATTCTGAACCAATCGCTTTGAAATTTGGAGCATTCATAGTATATAGTATGCCTAACCGATCGATGCTATCAGCAATTTTTTCTCTCCATTATTTGTATGAGTTTTTGACTCCCCGCTTCCGGCTCCGCTTCCGGACTGGATTTTTAAATTCTCGATATTTTGGAAAATATCCTCCAGATCCAATTTTGTCTCCTAGATTCGTAATCTGCATGAATGAAACTATATGATTTCATGCCAAACTCAAAATAATTGGGATCAAAAAAATTTAATATTTTTTATCATGGCTCACTCTTCGCTTTGAGTGCAGGATTTTGCCTATTCTGAGATTTTTCTCTATAGAATCTGTAATTCTGAACCAATCGCTTTGAAATTTGGAGCATTCATAGTATATAGTATGCCTAACCGATCGATGCTATCAGCAATTTTTTCTCTCCATTATTTGTATGAGTTTTTGACTCCCCGCTTCCGGCTCCGCTTCCGGACTGGATTTTTAAATTCTCGATATTTTGGAAAATATCCTCCAGATCCAATTTTGTCTCCTAGATTCGTAATCTGCATGAATGAAACTATATGATTTCATGCCAAACTCAAAATAATTGGGATCAAAAAAATTTAATATTTTTTATCATGGCTCACTCTTCGCTTTGAGTGCAGGATTTTGCCTATTCTGAGATTTTTCTCTATAGAATCTGTAATTCTGAACTAATCGCTTTGAAATTTGGAGCATTCATAGTATATAGTATGCCTAACCGATCGATGCTATCAGCAATTTTTTCTCTCCATTATTTGTATGAGTTTTTGACTCCCCGCTTCCGGCTCCGCTTCCGGACTGGATTTTTAAATTCTCGATATTTTGGAAAATATCCTCCAGATCCAATTTTGTCTCCTAGATTCGTAATCTGCATGAATGAAACTATATGATTTCATGCCAAACTCAAAATAATTGGGATCAAAAAAATTTAATATTTTTTATCATGGCTCACTCTTCGCTTTGAGTGCAGGATTTTGCCTATTCTGAGATTTTTCTCTATAGAATCTGTAATTCTGAACCAATCGCTTTGAAATTTGGAGCATTCATAGTATATAGTATGCCTAACCGATCGATGCTATCAGCAATTTTTTCTCTCCATTATTTGTATGAGTTTTTGACTCCCCGCTTCCGGCTCCGCTTCCGGACTGGATTTTTAAATTCTCGATATTTTGGAAAATATCCTCCAGATCCAATTTTGTCTCCTAGATTCGTAATCTGCATGAATGAAACTATATGATTTCATGCCAAACTCAAAATAATTGGGATCAAAAAAATTTAATATTTTTTATCATGGCTCACTCTTCGCTTTGAGTGCAGGATTTTGCCTATTCTGAGATTTTTCTCTATAGAATCTGTAATTCTGAACCAATCGCTTTGAAATATGGAGCATTCATAGTATATAGTATGCCTAACCGATCGATGCTATCAGCAATTTTTTCTCTCCATTATTTGTATGAGTTTTTGACTCCCCGCTTCCGGCTCCGCTTCCGGACTGGATTTTTAAATTCTCGATATTTTGGAAAATATCCTCCAGATCCAATTTTGTCTCCTAGATTCGTAATCTGCATGAATGAAACTATATGATTTCATGCCAAACTCAAAATAATTGGGACCAAAAAAATTTAATATTTTTTATCATGGCTCACTCTTCGCTTTGAGTGCAGGATTTTGCCTATTCTGAGATTTTTCTCTATAGAATCTGTAATTCTGAACCAATCGCTTTGAAATTTGGAGCATTCATAGTATATAGTATGCCTAACCGATCGATGCTATCAGCAATTTTTTCTCTCCATTATTTGTATGAGTTTTTGACTCCCCGCTTCCGGCTCCGCTTCCGGACTGGATTTTTAAATTCTCGATATTTTGGAAAATATCCTCCAGATCCAATTTTGTCTCCTAGATTCGTAATCTGCATGAATGAAACTATATGATTTCATGCCAAACTCAAAATAATTGGGATCAAAAAAATTTAATATTTTTTATCATGGCTCACTCTTCGCTTTGAGTTCAGGATTTTGCCTATTCTGAGATTTTTCTCTATAGAATCTGTAATTCTGAACCAATCGCTTTGAAATTTGGAGCATTCATAGTATATAGTATGCCTAACCGATCGATGCTATCAGCAATTTTTTCTCTCCATTATTTGTATGAGTTTTTGACTCCCCGCTTCCGGCTCCGCTTCCGGACTGGATTTTTAAATTCTCGATATTTTGGAAAATATCCTCCAGATCCAATTTTGTCTCCTAGATTCGTAATCTGCATGAATGAAACTATATGATTTCATGCCAAACTCAAAATAATTGGGACCAAAAAAATTTAATATTTTTTATCATGGCTCACTCTTCGCTTTGAGTGCAGGATTTTGCCTATTCTGAGATTTTTCTCTATAGAATCTGTAATTTTGAACCAATCGCTTTGAAATTTGGAGCATTCATAGTATATAGTATGCCTAACCGATCGATGCTATCAGCAATTTTTTCTCTCCATTATTTGTATGAGTTTTTGACTCCCCGCTTCCGGCTCCGCTTCCGGACTGGATTTTTAAATTCTCGATATTTTGGAAAATATCCTCCAGATCCAATTTTGTCTCCTAGATTCGTAATCTGCATGAATGAAACTATATGATTTCATGCCAAACTCAAAATAATTGGGATCAAAAAAATTTAATATTTTTTATCATGGCTCACTCTTCGCTTTGAGTGCAGGATTTTGCCTATTCTGAGATTTTTCTCTATAGAATCTGTAATTCTGAACCAATCGCTTTGAAATATGGAGCATTCATAGTATATAGTATGCCTAACCGATCGATGCTATCAGCAATTTTTTCTCTCCATTATTTGTATGAGTTTTTGACTCCCCGCTTCCGGCTCCGCTTCCGGACTGGATTTTTAAATTCTCGATATTTTGGAAAATATCCTCCAGATCCAATTTTGTCTCCTAGATTCGTAATCTGCATGAATGAAACTATATGATTTCATGCCAAACTCAAAATAATTGGGACCAAAAAAATTTAATATTTTTTATCATGGCTCACTCTTCGCTTTGAGTGCAGGATTTTGCCTATTCTGAGATTTTTCTCTATAGAATCTGTAATTCTGAACCAATCGCTTTGAAATTTGGAGCATTCATAGTATATAGTATGCCTAACCGATCGATGCTATCAGCAATTTTTTCTCTCCATTATTTGTATGAGTTTTTGACTCCCCGCTTCCGGCTCCGCTTCCGGACTGGATTTTTAAATTCTCGATATTTTGGAAAATATCCTCCAGATCCAATTTTGTCTCCTAGATTCGTAATCTGCATGAATGAAACTATATGATTTCATGCCAAACTCAAAATAATTGGGACCAAAAAAATTTAATATTTTTTATCATGGCTCACTCTTCGCTTTGAGTGCAGGATTTTGCCTATTCTGAGATTTTTCTCTATAGAATCTGTAATTCTGAACCAATCGCTTTGAAATTTGGAGCATTCATAGTATATAGTATGCCTAACCGATCGATGCTATCAGCAATTTTTTCTCTCCATTATTTGTATGAGTTTTTGACTCCCCGCTTCCGGCTCCGCTTCCGGACTGGATTTTTAAATTCTCGATATTTTGGAAAATATCCTCCAGATCCAATTTTGTCTCCTAGATTCGTAATCTGCATGAATGAAACTATATGATTTCATGCCAAACTCAAAATAATTGGGATCAAAAAAATTTAATATTTTTTATCATGGCTCACTCTTCGCTTTGAGTTCAGGATTTTGCCTATTCTGAGATTTTTCTCTATAGAATCTGTAATTCTGAACCAATCGCTTTGAAATTTGGAGCATTCATAGTATATAGTATGCCTAACCGATCGATGCTATCAGCAATTTTTTCTCTCCATTATTTGTATGAGTTTTTGACTCCCCGCTTCCGGCTCCGCTTCCGGACTGGATTTTTAAATTCTCGATATTTTGGAAAATATCCTCCAGATCCAATTTTGTCTCCTAGATTCGTAATCTGCATGAATGAAACTATATGATTTCATGCCAAACTCAAAATAATTGGGATCGAAAAAATTTAATATTTTTTATCATGGCTCACTCTTCGCTTTGAGTGCAGGATTTTGCCTATTCTGAGATTTTTCTCTATAGAATCTGTAATTCTGAACCAATCGCTTTGAAATTTGGAGCATTCATAGTATATAGTATGCCTAACCGATCGATGCTATCAGCAATTTTTTCTCTCCATTATTTGTATGAGTTTTTGACTCCCCGCTTCCGGCTCCGCTTCCGGACTGGATTTTTAAATTCTCGATATTTTGGAAAATATCCTCCAGATCCAATTTTGTCTCCTAGATTCGTAATCTGCATGAATGAAACTATATGATTTCATGCCAAACTCAAAATAATTGGGACCAAAAAAATTTAATATTTTTTATCATGGCTCACTCTTCGCTTTGAGTGCAGGATTTTGCCTATTCTGAGATTTTTCTCTATAGAATCTGTAATTCTGAACCAATCGCTTTGAAATTTGGAGCATTCATAGTATATAGTATGCCTAACCGATCGATGCTATCAGCAATTTTTTCTCTCCATTATTTGTATGAGTTTTTGACTCCCCGCTTCCGGCTCCGCTTCCGGACTGGATTTTTAAATTCTCGATATTTTGGAAAATATCCTCCAGATCCAATTTTGTCTCCTAGATTCGTAATCTGCATGAATGAAACTATATGATTTCATGCCAAACTCAAAATAATTGGGATCAAAAAAATTTAATATTTTTTATCATGGCTCACTCTTCGCTTTGAGTTCAGGATTTTGCCTATTCTGAGATTTTTCTCTATAGAATCTGTAATTCTGAACCAATCGCTTTGAAATATGGAGCATTCATAGTATATAGTATGCCTAACCGATCGATGCTATCAGCAATTTTTTCTCTCCATTATTTGTATGAGTTTTTGACTCCCCGCTTCCGGCTCCGCTTCCGGACTGGATTTTTAAATTCTCGATATTTTGGAAAATATCCTCCAGATCCAATTTTGTCTCCTAGATTCGTAATCTACATGAATGAAACTATATGATTTCATGCCAAACTCAAAATAATTGGGATCAAAAAGATTTAATATTTTTTATCATGGCTCACTCTTCGCTTTGAGTTCAGGATTTTGCCTATTCTGAGATTTTTCTCTATAGAATCTGTAATTCTGAACCAATCGCTTTGAAATATGGAGCATTCATAGTATATAGTATGCCTAACCGATCGATGCTATCAGCAATTTTTTCTCTCCATTATTTGTATGAGTTTTTGACTCCCCGCTTCCGGCTCCGCTTCCGGACTGGATTTTTAAATTCTCGATATTTTGGAAAATATCCTCCAGATCTAATTTTGTCTCCTAGATTCGTAATCTACATGAATGAAACTATATGATTTCATGCCAAACTCAAAATAATTGGGATCAAAAAAATTTAATATTTTTTATCATGGCTCACTCTTCGCTTTGAGTTCAGGATTTTGCCTATTCTGAGATTTTTCTCTATAGAATCTGTAATTCTGAACCAATCGCTTTGAAATTTGGAGCATTCATAGTATATAGTATGCCTAACCGATCGATGCTATCAGCAATTTTTTCTCTCCATTATTTGTATGAGTTTTTGACTCCCCGCTTCCGGCTCCGCTTCCGGACTGGATTTTTAAATTCTCGATATTTTGGAAAATATCCTCCAGATCCAATTTTGTCTCCTAGATTCGTAATCTGCATGAATGAAACTATATGATTTCATGCCAAACTCAAAATAATTGGGATCAAAAAGATTTAATATTTTTTATCATGGCTCACTCTTCGCTTTGAGTTCAGGATTTTGCCTATTCTGAGATTTTTCTCTATAGAATCTGTAATTCTGAACCAATCGCTTTGAAATTTGGAGCATTCATAGTATATAGTATGCCTAACCGATCGATGCTATCAGCAATTTTTTCTCTCCATTATTTGTATGAGTTTTTGACTCCCCGCTTCCGGCTCCGCTTCCGGACTGGATTTTTAAATTCTCGATATTTTGGAAAATATCCTCCAGATCCAATTTTGTCTCCTAGATTCGTAATCTGCATGAATGAAACTATATGATTTCATGCCAAACTCAAAATAATTGGGATCAAAAAAATTTAATATTTTTTATCATGGCTCACTCTTCGCTTTGAGTGCAGGATTTTGCCTATTCTGAGATTTTTCTCTATAGAATCTGTAATTCTGAACTAATCGCTTTGAAATTTGGAGCATTCATAGTATATAGTATGCCTAACCGATCGATGCTATCAGCAATTTTTTCTCTCCATTATTTGTATGAGTTTTTGACTCCCCGCTTCCGGCTCCGCTTCCGGACTGGATTTTTAAATTCTCGATATTTTGGAAAATATCCTCCAGATCCAATTTTGTCTCCTAGATTCGTAATCTACATGAATGAAACTATATGATTTCATGCCAAACTCAAAATAATTGGGATCAAAAAGATTTAATATTTTTTATCATGGCTCACTCTTCGCTTTGAGTTCAGGATTTTGCCTATTCTGAGATTTTTCTCTATAGAATCTGTAATTCTGAACCAATCGCTTTGAAATTTGGAGCATTCATAGTATATAGTATGCCTAACCGATCGATGCTATCAGCAATTTTTTCTCTCCATTATTTGTATGAGTTTTTGACTCCCCGCTTCCGGCTCCGCTTCCGGACTGGATTTTTAAATTCTCGATATTTTGGAAAATATCCTCCAGATCCAATTTTGTCTCCTAGATTCGTAATCTGCATGAATGAAACTATATGATTTCATGCCAAACTCAAAATAATTGGGATCAAAAAAATTTAATATTTTTTATCATGGCTCACTCTTCGCTTTGAGTGCAGGATTTTGCCTATTCTGAGATTTTTCTCTAGAGAATCTGTAATTCTGAACTAATCGCTTTGAAATTTGGAGCATTCATAGTATATAGTATGCCTAACCGATCGATGCTATCAGCAATTTTTTCTCTCCATTATTTGTATGAGTTTTTGACTCCCCGCTTCCGGCTCCGCTTCCGGACTGGATTTTTAAATTCTCGATATTTTGGAAAATATCCTCCAGATCCAATTTTGTCTCCTAGATTCGTAATCTGCATGAATGAAACTATATGATTTCATGCCAAACTCAAAATAATTGGGATCAAAAAAATTTAATATTTTTTATCATGGCTCACTCTTCGCTTTGAGTGCAGGATTTTGCCTATTCTGAGATTTTTCTCTATAGAATCTGTAATTCTGAACCAATCGCTTTGAAATATGGAGCATTCATAGTATATAGTATGCCTAACCGATCGATGCTATCAGCAATTTTTTCTCTCCATTATTTGTATGAGTTTTTGACTCCCCGCTTCCGGCTCCGCTTCCGGACTGGATTTTTAAATTCTCGATATTTTGGAAAATATCCTCCAGATCCAATTTTGTCTCCTAGATTCGTAATCTACATGAATGAAACTATATGATTTCATGCCAAACTCAAAATAATTGGGATCAAAAAGATTTAATATTTTTTATCATGGCTCACTCTTCGCTTTGAGTTCAGGATTTTGCCTATTCTGAGATTTTTCTCTATAGAATCTGTAATTCTGAACCAATCGCTTTGAAATTTGGAGCATTCATAGTATATAGTATGCCTAACCGATCGATGCTATCAGCAATTTTTTCTCTCCATTATTTGTATGAGTTTTTGACTCCCCGCTTCCGGCTCCGCTTCCGGACTGGATTTTTAAATTCTCGATATTTTGGAAAATATCCTCCAGATCCAATTTTGTCTCCTAGATTCGTAATCTGCATGAATGAAACTATATGATTTCATGCCAAACTCAAAATAATTGGGATCAAAAAAATTTAATATTTTTTATCATGGCTCACTCTTCGCTTTGAGTGCAGGATTTTGCCTATTCTGAGATTTTTCTCTATAGAATCTGTAATTCTGAACTAATCGCTTTGAAATTTGGAGCATTCATAGTATATAGTATGCCTAACCGATCGATGCTATCAGCAATTTTTTCTCTCCATTATTTGTATGAGTTTTTGACTCCCCGCTTCCGGCTCCGCTTCCGGACTGGATTTTTAAATTCTCGATATTTTGGAAAATATCCTCCAGATCCAATTTTGTCTCCTAGATTCGTAATCTGCATGAATGAAACTATATGATTTCATGCCAAACTCAAAATAATTGGGATCAAAAAAATTTAATATTTTTTATCATGGCTCACTCTTCGCTTTGAGTGCAGGATTTTGCCTATTCTGAGATTTTTCTCTATAGAATCTGTAATTCTGAACCAATCGCTTTGAAATTTGGAGCATTCATAGTATATAGTATGCCTAACCGATCGATGCTATCAGCAATTTTTTCTCTCCATTATTTGTATGAGTTTTTGACTCCCCGCTTCCGGCTCCGCTTCCGGACTGGATTTTTAAATTCTCGATATTTTGGAAAATATCCTCCAGATCCAATTTTGTCTCCTAGATTCGTAATCTGCATGAATGAAACTATATGATTTCATGCCAAACTCAAAATAATTGGGATCAAAAAAATTTAATATTTTTTATCATGGCTCACTCTTCGCTTTGAGTGCAGGATTTTGCCTATTCTGAGATTTTTCTCTATAGAATCTGTAATTCTGAACCAATCGCTTTGAAATATGGAGCATTCATAGTATATAGTATGCCTAACCGATCGATGCTATCAGCAATTTTTTCTCTCCATTATTTGTATGAGTTTTTGACTCCCCGCTTCCGGCTCCGCTTCCGGACTGGATTTTTAAATTCTCGATATTTTGGAAAATATCCTCCAGATCCAATTTTGTCTCCTAGATTCGTAATCTGCATGAATGAAACTATATGATTTCATGCCAAACTCAAAATAATTGGGACCAAAAAAATTTAATATTTTTTATCATGGCTCACTCTTCGCTTTGAGTGCAGGATTTTGCCTATTCTGAGATTTTTCTCTATAGAATCTGTAATTCTGAACCAATCGCTTTGAAATTTGGAGCATTCATAGTATATAGTATGCCTAACCGATCGATGCTATCAGCAATTTTTTCTCTCCATTATTTGTATGAGTTTTTGACTCCCCGCTTCCGGCTCCGCTTCCGGACTGGATTTTTAAATTCTCGATATTTTGGAAAATATCCTCCAGATCCAATTTTGTCTCCTAGATTCGTAATCTGCATGAATGAAACTATATGATTTCATGCCAAACTCAAAATAATTGGGACCAAAAAAATTTAATATTTTTTATCATGGCTCACTCTTCGCTTTGAGTGCAGGATTTTGCCTATTCTGAGATTTTTCTCTATAGAATCTGTAATTCTGAACCAATCGCTTTGAAATTTGGAGCATTCATAGTATATAGTATGCCTAACCGATCGATGCTATCAGCAATTTTTTCTCTCCATTATTTGTATGAGTTTTTGACTCCCCGCTTCCGGCTCCGCTTCCGGACTGGATTTTTAAATTCTCGATATTTTGGAAAATATCCTCCAGATCCAATTTTGTCTCCTAGATTCGTAATCTGCATGAATGAAACTATATGATTTCATGCCAAACTCAAAATAATTGGGATCAAAAAAATTTAATATTTTTTATCATGGCTCACTCTTCGCTTTGAGTGCAGGATTTTGCCTATTCTGAGATTTTTCTCTATAGAATCTGTAATTCTGAACCAATCGCTTTGAAATATGGAGCATTCATAGTATATAGTATGCCTAACCGATCGATGCTATCAGCAATTTTTTCTCTCCATTATTTGTATGAGTTTTTGACTCCCCGCTTCCGGCTCCGCTTCCGGACTGGATTTTTAAATTCTCGATATTTTGGAAAATATCCTCCAGATCCAATTTTGTCTCCTAGATTCGTAATCTGCATGAATGAAACTATATGATTTCATGCCAAACTCAAAATAATTGGGACCAAAAAAATTTAATATTTTTTATCATGGCTCACTCTTCGCTTTGAGTGCAGGATTTTGCCTATTCTGAGATTTTTCTCTATAGAATCTGTAATTCTGAACCAATCGCTTTGAAATTTGGAGCATTCATAGTATATAGTATGCCTAACCGATCGATGCTATCAGCAATTTTTTCTCTCCATTATTTGTATGAGTTTTTGACTCCCCGCTTCCGGCTCCGCTTCCGGACTGGATTTTTAAATTCTCGATATTTTGGAAAATATCCTCCAGATCCAATTTTGTCTCCTAGATTCGTAATCTGCATGAATGAAACTATATGATTTCATGCCAAACTCAAAATAATTGGGATCAAAAAAATTTAATATTTTTTATCATGGCTCACTCTTCGCTTTGAGTTCAGGATTTTGCCTATTCTGAGATTTTTCTCTATAGAATCTGTAATTCTGAACCAATCGCTTTGAAATTTGGAGCATTCATAGTATATAGTATGCCTAACCGATCGATGCTATCAGCAATTTTTTCTCTCCATTATTTGTATGAGTTTTTGACTCCCCGCTTCCGGCTCCGCTTCCGGACTGGATTTTTAAATTCTCGATATTTTGGAAAATATCCTCCAGATCCAATTTTGTCTCCTAGATTCGTAATCTGCATGAATGAAACTATATGATTTCATGCCAAACTCAAAATAATTGGGATCAAAAAGATTTAATATTTTTTATCATGGCTCACTCTTCGCTTTGAGTTCAGGATTTTGCCTATTCTGAGATTTTTCTCTATAGAATCTGTAATTCTGAACCAATCGCTTTGAAATTTGGAGCATTCATAGTATATAGTATGCCTAACCGATCGATGCTATCAGCAATTTTTTCTCTCCATTATTTGTATGAGTTTTTGACTCCCCGCTTCCGGCTCCGCTTCCGGACTGGATTTTTAAATTCTCGATATTTTGGAAAATATCCTCCAGATCCAATTTTGTCTCCTAGATTCGTAATCTGCATGAATGAAACTATATGATTTCATGCCAAACTCAAAATAATTGGGATCGAAAAAATTTAATATTTTTTATCATGGCTCACTCTTCGCTTTGAGTGCAGGATTTTGCCTATTCTGAGATTTTTCTCTATAGAATCTGTAATTCTGAACCAATCGCTTTGAAATTTGGAGCATTCATAGTATATAGTATGCCTAACCGATCGATGCTATCAGCAATTTTTTCTCTCCATTATTTGTATGAGTTTTTGACTCCCCGCTTCCGGCTCCGCTTCCGGACTGGATTTTTAAATTCTCGATATTTTGGAAAATATCCTCCAGATCCAATTTTGTCTCCTAGATTCGTAATCTGCATGAATGAAACTATATGATTTCATGCCAAACTCAAAATAATTGGGATCAAAAAAATTTAATATTTTTTATCATGGCTCACTCTTCGCTTTGAGTGCAGGATTTTGCCTATTCTGAGATTTTTCTCTATAGAATCTGTAATTCTGAACTAATCGCTTTGAAATTTGGAGCATTCATAGTATATAGTATGCCTAACCGATCGATGCTATCAGCAATTTTTTCTCTCCATTATTTGTATGAGTTTTTGACTCCCCGCTTCCGGCTCCGCTTCCGGACTGGATTTTTAAATTCTCGATATTTTGGAAAATATCCTCCAGATCCAATTTTGTCTCCTAGATTCGTAATCTGCATGAATGAAACTATATGATTTCATGCCAAACTCAAAATAATTGGGATCGAAAAAATTTTATATTTTTTATCATGGCTCACTCTTCGCTTTGAGTGCAGGATTTTGCCTATTCTGAGATTTTTCTCTATAGAATCTGTAATTCTGAACCAATCGCTTTGAAATTTGGAGCATTCATAGTATATAGTATGCCTAACCGATCGATGCTATCAGCAATTTTTTCTCTCCATTATTTGTATGAGTTTTTGACTCCCCGCTTCCGGCTCCGCTTCCGGACTGGATTTTTAAATTCTCGATATTTTGGAAAATATCCTCCAGATCCAATTTTGTCTCCTAGATTCGTAATCTGCATGAATGAAACTATATGATTTCATGCCAAACTCAAAATAATTGGGATCAAAAAAATTTAATATTTTTTATCATGGCTCACTCTTCGCTTTGAGTGCAGGATTTTGCCTATTCTGAGATTTTTCTCTATAGAATCTGTAATTCTGAACCAATCGCTTTGAAATTTGGAGCATTCATAGTATATAGTATGCCTAACCGATCGATGCTATCAGCAATTTTTTCTCTCCATTATTTGTATGAGTTTTTGACTCCCCGCTTCCGGCTCCGCTTCCGGACTGGATTTTTAAATTCTCGATATTTTGGAAAATATCCTCCAGATCCAATTTTGTCTCCTAGATTCGTAATCTGCATGAATGAAACTATATGATTTCATGCCAAACTCAAAATAATTGGGATCAAAAAAATTTAATATTTTTTATCATGGCTCACTCTTCGCTTTGAGTGCAGGATTTTGCCTATTCTGAGATTTTTCTCTATAGAATCTGTAATTCTGAACCAATCGCTTTGAAATATGGAGCATTCATAGTATATAGTATGCCTAACCGATCGATGCTATCAGCAATTTTTTCTCTCCATTATTTGTATGAGTTTTTGACTCCCCGCTTCCGGCTCCGCTTCCGGACTGGATTTTTAAATTCTCGATATTTTGGAAAATATCCTCCAGATCCAATTTTGTCTCCTAGATTCGTAATCTGCATGAATGAAACTATATGATTTCATGCCAAACTCAAAATAATTGGGACCAAAAAAATTTAATATTTTTTATCATGGCTCACTCTTCGCTTTGAGTGCAGGATTTTGCCTATTCTGAGATTTTTCTCTATAGAATCTGTAATTCTGAACCAATCGCTTTGAAATTTGGAGCATTCATAGTATATAGTATGCCTAACCGATCGATGCTATCAGCAATTTTTTCTCTCCATTATTTGTATGAGTTTTTGACTCCCCGCTTCCGGCTCCGCTTCCGGACTGGATTTTTAAATTCTCGATATTTTGGAAAATATCCTCCAGATCCAATTTTGTCTCCTAGATTCGTAATCTGCATGAATGAAACTATATGATTTCATGCCAAACTCAAAATAATTGGGATCAAAAAAATTTAATATTTTTTATCATGGCTCACTCTTCGCTTTGAGTGCAGGATTTTGCCTATTCTGAGATTTTTCTCTATAGAATCTGTAATTCTGAACCAATCGCTTTGAAATTTGGAGCATTCATAGTATATAGTATGCCTAACCGATCGATGCTATCAGCAATTTTTTCTCTCCATTATTTGTATGAGTTTTTGACTCCCCGCTTCCGGCTCCGCTTCCGGACTGGATTTTTAAATTCTCGATATTTTGGAAAATATCCTCCAGATCCAATTTTGTCTCCTAGATTCGTAATCTGCATGAATGAAACTATATGATTTCATGCCAAACTCAAAATAATTGGGATCAAAAAAATTTAATATTTTTTATCATGGCTCACTCTTCGCTTTGAGTGCAGGATTTTGCCTATTCTGAGATTTTTCTCTATAGAATCTGTAATTCTGAACCAATCGCTTTGAAATATGGAGCATTCATAGTATATAGTATGCCTAACCGATCGATGCTATCAGCAATTTTTTCTCTCCATTATTTGTATGAGTTTTTGACTCCCCGCTTCCGGCTCCGCTTCCGGACTGGATTTTTAAATTCTCGATATTTTGGAAAATATCCTCCAGATCCAATTTTGTCTCCTAGATTCGTAATCTGCATGAATGAAACTATATGATTTCATGCCAAACTCAAAATAATTGGGACCAAAAAAATTTAATATTTTTTATCATGGCTCACTCTTCGCTTTGAGTGCAGGATTTTGCCTATTCTGAGATTTTTCTCTATAGAATCTGTAATTCTGAACCAATCGCTTTGAAATTTGGAGCATTCATAGTATATAGTATGCCTAACCGATCGATGCTATCAGCAATTTTTTCTCTCCATTATTTGTATGAGTTTTTGACTCCCCGCTTCCGGCTCCGCTTCCGGACTGGATTTTTAAATTCTCGATATTTTGGAAAATATCCTCCAGATCCAATTTTGTCTCCTAGATTCGTAATCTGCATGAATGAAACTATATGATTTCATGCCAAACTCAAAATAATTGGGATCAAAAAAATTTAATATTTTTTATCATGGCTCACTCTTCGCTTTGAGTTCAGGATTTTGCCTATTCTGAGATTTTTCTCTATAGAATCTGTAATTCTGAACCAATCGCTTTGAAATTTGGAGCATTCATAGTATATAGTATGCCTAACCGATCGATGCTATCAGCAATTTTTTCTCTCCATTATTTGTATGAGTTTTTGACTCCCCGCTTCCGGCTCCGCTTCCGGACTGGATTTTTAAATTCTCGATATTTTGGAAAATATCCTCCAGATCCAATTTTGTCTCCTAGATTCGTAATCTGCATGAATGAAACTATATGATTTCATGCCAAACTCAAAATAATTGGGATCGAAAAAATTTAATATTTTTTATCATGGCTCACTCTTCGCTTTGAGTGCAGGATTTTGCCTATTCTGAGATTTTTCTCTATAGAATCTGTAATTCTGAACCAATCGCTTTGAAATTTGGAGCATTCATAGTATATAGTATGCCTAACCGATCGATGCTATCAGCAATTTTTTCTCTCCATTATTTGTATGAGTTTTTGACTCCCCGCTTCCGGCTCCGCTTCCGGACTGGATTTTTAAATTCTCGATATTTTGGAAAATATCCTCCAGATCCAATTTTGTCTCCTAGATTCGTAATCTGCATGAATGAAACTATATGATTTCATGCCAAACTCAAAATAATTGGGACCAAAAAAATTTAATATTTTTTATCATGGCTCACTCTTCGCTTTGAGTGCAGGATTTTGCCTATTCTGAGATTTTTCTCTATAGAATCTGTAATTCTGAACCAATCGCTTTGAAATTTGGAGCATTCATAGTATATAGTATGCCTAACCGATCGATGCTATCAGCAATTTTTTCTCTCCATTATTTGTATGAGTTTTTGACTCCCCGCTTCCGGCTCCGCTTCCGGACTGGATTTTTAAATTCTCGATATTTTGGAAAATATCCTCCAGATCCAATTTTGTCTCCTAGATTCGTAATCTGCATGAATGAAACTATATGATTTCATGCCAAACTCAAAATAATTGGGATCAAAAAAATTTAATATTTTTTATCATGGCTCACTCTTCGCTTTGAGTTCAGGATTTTGCCTATTCTGAGATTTTTCTCTATAGAATCTGTAATTCTGAACCAATCGCTTTGAAATTTGGACCATTCATAGTATATAGTATGCCTAACCGATCGATGCTATCAGCAATTTTTTCTCTCCATTATTTGTATGAGTTTTTGACTCCCCGCTTCCGGCTCCGCTTCCGGACTGGATTTTTAAATTTTCGATATTCTGGAAAATATCCTCCAGATCCAATTTCGTTCTCTAGATTCGTAATCTACATGAATTAAACTATATAATTCCATGCCAAACTCAAAATAATTGGGATCAAAAAAATTTTATTTCTTTATCATGGCTCACTCTTCGATTTGAATTCAGGATTTTGCCTATTCTGAGATTCTTCTCTATAGAATCTGTAATTCTAGACCAATCGCTTCGAAATTTGGAACATTTATAGTATATAGTATGCCTGATCGATAGATGCTGTCAGAAATTTTTTATCTCTATTATTTGTATGAGTTATTGACTCCCCGCTTCCGGTTCCGCTTCCGGGCTGGATACTCAAATACTCAAAATAAGTTTTTCTCAATTTTTAAATTATTGGGCGATTTTAATGCAGTTTTTCAGTGTTTTTTTTATTAAATGCATTTAATTATTGTCATTTTAGTATAAATTTGTTGCAATGACATTCAAAATTTACCCCAAAAAAAAGGTTTTCAATTCGCAAAAATATAACAGAACATTTTTAAAGCTCGTATGTCCTAAATTAATAATAGTAGAATAATAAACCAAATTCTAGTTGAAATTTATACAGTATCATTTATTATAAAACCAGTTTCAACCCTTTATATTTCTACCCTGTGGGCTTAGGGGGTTGAACGTAGCAACCAAAATCTATCACACTTTAAATCACTGTATCTACTAAAATAATAATCGTAAAGTAATAAATCAAACGCTAATTGAAAGCTTATATAATACCATTTATTATAAAATTAGTTTGAAGCTTTGATCTTTCAACTCAAGCGGATTAGGGAGTCGAATGTTGCAACAAAAATATGTTACAATTCAAAAGCTTGTTACTCTTTAAATAATGATTGCAGAATAATGAACCAAATGCTATTTAAAAGATTATATTATATCATTTATTATAGAATTAGTTTCAACCCTTTATATTACAACCTTATTAGATTAGGGGATCAAATATTGCAACCAAAATGTGCCACTTTAGTTGTTTTGTTATTTAATATAAAACCAGTTCTAAGCGTCTTTATTTCAGTCATGTCAATTTAGATGATGCAACGAAAATTCGTTACACTTTCCAAGCTTGTATCACCCAATCACAATTAATGGCTGCCAATTATTTTGCATATACCTACATCCATCGTGAATACGTGCTCACATTTTGAGTCTTCTATAGGTCCTGGTATACTAAATAAAAAATTGTTTGTTCTGAGCGGTATACTGTGAAAAATTATCAACTGCTTTAGAATATTTAATTCATAAATTTATAGCTCGTGCACTAATTATAATTAATGGCTGCCAATAATTTTATTCTATCTATTTTGAGTGCATACCCCCAATTTGAGTTTTCTGGAACTCCTGGTATACGCAAAAAAAATATATTTATTGTGAGCGGTTTAATATAATAAACTATTAACTGTCTTTGAGATATTCAATTCTTAAATTCATAGCTCTTGCACCAATTACTATTAATGACTGCCAATTATTCTGCGTATACGTACATCCAGCCTGACAATGTACCCACAATTCGAATTTCTCTACGGCACCTGGTATATGTAAAAAAAATTGTTTATTCGGAGCGGTGTAATGTAATAAATTTATTAACCGATTTAAAATATTCACTTCTTAAATTTATACCTCGTGCACCAATAACACGTACACCTATTCTCAGTATATACCTACAATTTGAATTTTCTACAACATCTGGTATACGCAGAAAAAAATTATTCATTTTAAGCGGTTTATTGTAATAAAATTTGAATATTAAATTTATAAATTCATAGCTCGTGCACCAATTACAATTAAAGACTGCCAATTATTCTGCATATACGTACATCCATCCTGAATACTTTGAAACAATTCGAATTTCCTACAACACCTAGTATACGCAAAAAATAATAATTTGTTTCGAATGGTGAAATATAATTAATTTAACTGTTTCTTAGAACATTCAATTCTTGAATTTATAGCTCGTGCACCAATTACTATTAATGACTGCCAATTATTTTGCGTATAGGTACATCTATCCTGATTATGTAGCTACAATTTGAATTTTCTACAACACCTGGTATACGCAAAAAAAAAATAATTTGTTTCGAACGGTAAAATTTAATAAATTGAACTCTTTTTTTAGAATATTTAATTTAAAAATTTATAGCTCGTGTACCAATTGCGATTAAGAGCTTCCAATTATTCTACATATAGGTACATCCATCCTGAGTACTTACTTACAATTTGAGTTTTCTACAATCCCCAGTATATGCAAAAAAAGATTATTTATTTCAAGCGATGCAATATAACAAATTATCAACTGTCTTTGAGATATTTAATTCTCAAATTTATAATTTATGGCTCGTGTACCAATTATGATCAGGGGCTGCATAAATCTACACCCCTTGAGCAGTTTTAAAATATTATCAAATACTTTAGGGTTTAACTGTCTAATTTTTATCTCAAAAAATAATATATCAACAAATAATCACATAAAATTAAACAATATTTTGGCAAAATTGTAATTTGCATTCAAAATGCACTTTGAATTGATTTTTTTTAATATTTATTGAATATTTTTATTCTTCAAATATACAAAATTCAAATTTATTCATCAATTTTAAATAAATTTTTAATTAAATTAAAGTTTCCGATTGCACAATCTTGTTTGGTTTGGTTTCGTGCGGGCTTGGCCGTAAACTGCATGAGCGCTACGAGGTATCTTTTGATATTGTGTATTCTTTCTAACACATTGCACGCTATGGACAGCCGAACGTAGCTCTGAGATTGAAAATAAATTGAGTTGGAGTTTGCTGGGAACGGTCCATTGTTTGCTTGAATATCGAATAGAACAGAAGTGCGTTACTCTGTTCTCGTGAAATACGTTGAAAATATAAATATTTTAAAAGTGTTTCATTATATTTGGGGTTGTGAATTTTGCTTATTAACGTAGAGATCAAAATTTTGTGTATTCAAATATGTAAATTGGGGTGAATTTGTTCCGTATTGCGTGTCCATTAGGGGCACGTATTTGCGATGTTAGTCTTTGCTTTTATTATGTAATAAATAAATAAAATGTCTTGGTTTTTTTTGCAAAGGCCTGTAATGAAAGGTCCAACGTGGGAATCGGTGCACACGTAGGTACCGCTACGAGAGGCACCCCCCCTGATGAACACCACCGCGTGGGGTTGCAATGAGTTCTAGGGCGAACGAGCGATCTAATTAGGGAGTAACGGCATACTCTCGATATGTACCTATCGGAAGTCGGTAAAATATGGTAGCTGGCGGGGGTCCTTGATTAAGTTCAAGAAACGACATTAGCTGAGACCGATACTTAAGGTTACCATATCGCGTAATTAGGCGGTATCGCGGGCCTCGGAATATGCATTGGCCACGTATTCAAACAACGTATTTTTTTTTTTTTGCAAACGACGAGCACACCGGTGCTTGGGTGTCTGAGCGCTCAGGCACTCATTGGGGTAGTAAAGTAGAGTCAATCAGTAGCATAATATAACCGAACACTTTTAAATTATCTTGCGAAATTAAAAAGCAACAATCAATCGCGTTAACTTTCCGAAAAGGCGCCAAACACACACAAAACACGTTTGAATGTTGAACGAATGTTGAATGTATGCAACTAATCAAAAAAAGTTCCCTTTCAGCTTTTCAATTCATCATTACCACCTCCAACAAATTAAAACCAGGACGTAAGTTGACTAATAAACTTTGCTTTTCAGGTTCTAATCAATTTTTTTTTTCAGTTATTTTGTATTGCTTTTTTGCAAATTACTAATTAATTTGTACTTTTTCAGATCATTTGCAGAGGATGAGCCCAGCTGATGAGGTGGACAACGAGGGAATGGACATCGTGGGAATGGACATCGTGGGAGGAGCTGAGGATGAGCCCAGCAGCCAAAATCAACTCTCAATATTTGTTTTGTTGAATGTGATTCACCAAAATTTGTTTTAAGTTTCTGTTTCAGGTCGCCAGCCGTGGATCTTCATAACATCACCGCATCATCAGCTAGGTAATATAATATTACTCATTGTATAACTGTTTTTAATTACTGCTGAAATAATTTGTCTAATATTCGAATTTATAATTTAAATTTAGAGTCCAGGAGATGGCAACTTGCAGCTGCAGTAACAACCAGACTTCAGAGCCCAGCAGTGGAATCAGAACCCAGCATCAGAACCCGAGCCCAGCAACAGAACCCGAGCCCAGCAGCAGAATCAGAATGAGCCCAACAGCAAAATCAGAGTTCAGTAGCAGAACCAGAGCCCAGCAGCCGTCAAAGAAGTCCTCCAATAGTTGCAGAAGATCAGTACATCAGTAACAGCTGTTCCTGTCCCCTGATTCAACTTCAAAGAAGACAACTGATTAATTTTAGCCCGCCGCTTGCAAAGTTCAAGTGAGTTAAATTTCTTTTTAAATTTTCCGACTTGTAATAATTATTTTGTTTTTTCAGTTGCAGCGAGCGAAGAAGCCACTTCTCTGGTCTAGGTTTCGCTGGGGTTTTCCTAGGCCCAAAGGGAGAATTCCCGGAGAAGAGTTCGTCTCTTTCCCCTTAGTCATTGCCTGGGGGCGAACAAGGCTTACAACAACGCAACAGCATCGCAAAGAAGACTTTCAACAAGACAACAGCATCGAGTAATCAACAATTAATCTTCGAACCTTTGTACCCTTTCCTTATTCCCAAAATAAAATCATTTCCACAAAATTAACAGTTGTTTTATTTCTAAAACCTATTTTTATTGTTTTCAGGTGTACTAAGAAAAATAAATGTATTGTTAAATAGTTTTCAGAATAAATTAAATTCAATAATAACTTGTATTTTCTATTTTTGATGTAAATACAATTTGAATTGTTTTCGGGGTTAATTTTAATTTGTTAATTGGTTTGTAAGATAATTTCAAGTCCTGTATATTCAATTCTTGAAGTAAATATGAATTGTATTGCTAAAATTTAAATATATTATTACAATAAATTTTATTGTTGTTTAGAGTCAAACGTCAGGAGTAAAGTTCAAAAATTCTCCGCTAGCGGCAGCACCTGTCAATGAGTGCCAGCAAAAAAAAAATATTTATTAAATAAAAATTATTTGTTAATGTTAACGTTCAAAAATAATAAATTCAATCAAAATAAAATATTTAAAACTCTTTGGGTTAGATAAATATGCCAAATAGTCGCTATTTTTTATTATTAATAAAATTTAGTTCCAAAACGTGATAGGTGCTGCCACCTCTGACAAAATAACTGAACTAGTTGTATTGCAAAGAATATTGGTGTTGACATAAATAAAACCTAATATTACGAGCTTGTTCAATGTTTAATAAATTACTTTTGATCAATAATAGACTCTATATTAAATTCTAAAGAAGACTTATAGTATATATTAATTATTCATATGATGCTTCAAGACATATTGAGATAAATACAATGCCGGCAAGCGATGCGTCGATCGCCGGTTGAGAGGTGCGGAATGGAATAACTGGTGTTGACTTATTATTATATTTTCGTATCATAAAAAAATCATTTTATAAAAAGATATTTCAAACAAAAGTTGTGCAATATAAAATTTCGCATCTAGGAAATTTTTTTAATTAGTTTTCAGTGCTCATTAAGGTCTGAAATTACATTAGAATATGAAATTAAATTAAATAAACAAATGACTGTCGTTCCTTTAGTAATTTTTTCTCGTCTCCGACTTTTTTGGAACTTTCTTTTTATCACGTTGACATTTTTTAACACCGCCTTGAATCGTTGAGCGATTAAAATCTAATTTTGTCGAACGGGCCGCGAATTGGGCACAATTATACTTTGAATAATTCATCAATTTGTTTATTATAGAAATTTTTTAATAATTGAACTAATTATCGATCTTTTAGTGTCATTTCTAATTAATCACTCGCATCGACAAGCGTCACGATACTACGCGTAGTTGTTGTGACACCCGGTTTCTCAATTATCATTGTTAAAGATCTATTAATTAATAGATCCCGAAATCACCAAAATTTGGTTGTTCTTCGCAGACAAAAAGTCATATTATTTTTGGAAAATAAGTGGAGTACTTCAAGTAAAATTTTTAGATTAAAGTTCCTTATTCAAGAGAAAATCATAAAATTATAAAAATACTAATACCTTTAGTATAATGAGGTACAGAAAGAAACTTTTGAATCAATTGTATTTATTTTTGATCTATGATCTAATTTATTTCAATATCTTTCGGATTTAAGCCCTTGTGAGGGCTGTATAATCTCTACCCCCGCAAACTAGTGCTGAATACAAAAAATATTTTATGTTTACTTTGTAATTAAGGGTGACATTATCTTGAAAATTTTTCCGAAATAAGTTGCCATTTAGCTACAAAAAAATAAAATTACTTTAGAGTTTCTCAAAACGAGGTACATGCTGCCATCTCTTTAATACTCGTGAACTAATTGCTCAACAAAAAACCGTAGTTTCAAATGTCATTTTCTAATAGAGAACTTATATATCTCCTAAATAATTTTTATCTGCTCAACAGATAACTGCAAATTTATAAATCAACTTGTAAGAATTTAAAAAAGAGTATATTTTAATCAAATATGATGTATAAAAGCTCGTACGTCAACAATCAACACATCTTTATGATATTCAAATCTCAACAATAATACAATTTTAATTTTCTATTGTATTTATTTAAAAAATTAAACATACAAGTTATTAATGAATTTAATTTCTTTTGCAAACTATTTAACAATACATTTATCTTCCTAACTATTCCTGAAAACAATAAAAATTGGTTTTAGAAATAAATGCAACAGTAAATTTTGGGAGAATGAGTTTATTTTGGAAGTAAGGAAACGGTACAAAAGTTTGAAGATTAATTGTTGATTACTCGATGCTGCTGTGTTGTTGAAAGTCTTGTTCGCGATACTGTTGCGTTGTTGTAAGCCTTGTTCGTCCCCAGGCAATGACTAAGGGGAAAGAGACGAACTCTTCTCCGAGAATTTTCCCTTTGGGTCTAGGAAAACTCCAACGAAACCTAGACCAGAGAAGTGGTTTCTTCGCATGCTGCAACTGTAACAACAAATTAATTACTACAAGTCGGCAAATTTAAGAAGAAATTGAACTCACTTGAACTTTGCAAGCAGCAGGCCAAAATTATTCAGTTGATTTCTTTAAAGTTGAATCTGGGGACAGGAACAGTTGCTACTGATGTACTGGTATTCTGCAGCTACTGGAGAACTTTTTGGACGACTGCTGGGCTCTGATTTTGCTGCTGGGTTCCGATTTCGCTTCTAGGCTCCGATTTTGCTGTTTGACTCTGGTTCTGCTGCTGGGCTCTGATTTCGCTGCTGGATAGTCTAAAAACATGAAAAATACAAAAGTTTTTCATCATTATTTTGAATAAATCTTACGTGTTGATGTTGTGGCAATGATTTTGAGCTGAAAGGGAAGGTTTTGATTAGTTTGGCGGGGCGCTCCCACGGTGGTTGATTTTTAGCAGCTGGACTTAAAGATGAAAACTGCTGGGCCACTTCCAACGACGGAAGACTGCTACTTGAAGCTTGAAGTCCTGCAATCATAAAATACACACAAAAATTAATTAAACTGTCAGAGTTCCAAGCTATTAAACAAAAATATTACCTTTCCAACGATCTGTAAATATTTTATTAATTAACATACGTCTCCTCCGATCCACACCCACTTTTCGGCCAGGAGTCACCAGAAGTACTACCTCTAGAATGAAGGCCTACAGATGGCAGCGACCGAGTAGTCACAGTTACAAATTTTTTGAACTACTGGATTAAGAAATAATGTGTATTAACTACAAATTAGGAATAACTTTAAATAAAATCAACAGCATACGTCTACTAAAAATTTTTCATAATATAAAATTTTGTGACACTAGCAGTTATTTGTGAGGTTATCATCGATTACAATCAACCAAACAAATAATGTGTATTTAAAAATGATAAAAAAATGACCGTGAGGTGAAATTTATGAATTAATTTCTATTTGAATACATTTCATATTGTTTTACCATGAAATTGACATTGAAATTGCATGTATTTATATTATAAGATAATTGTCATAAAGAGTGAACAACTGTATTACCTACTGTGCCTCATGACATAATTAAATTAAAAATGATGCTTTTTTTGTATTATTGTACTCATAATAGCTGCAGTTTTCCACAAATATCACATTTAATAAGACAAAAATACAAAAAATTCAATAAAAACCCAAAAAACTCAAAAAATACTGATCCATAGACTCATCTCCATACCAGACTAGACACTACAGCTAGTAAAAATGGACACGAAAATTTAGTTATAAATTTGACCACTAGTGTCACTAGTTACCTTGTGTTCACTTTTACTAGCTGTAGTGTCCAGTCCGGTATGGAGATGTGTCTATGGATCAATTTTTTTTGAGTTTTTTGGGTTTTTATTGTATTTTCTGTATTCCTAACTTATTAAATGTGATATTTGTGAAAGACCGCACCTATCAATAATTGCACAATACAAAAAAAGCGTCATTTTTAGTTTATGTCATGAGGCCTTTTAGGTAATGCAGTTTACTTTTTATGACAGTTATTTTAAAATATAAATACATACAATTTCATTGTTAATTTCATGGTTGAATGATTTGAAATGTATTCAAATAGAAATTCATATATAAATTTCATCTCACGGTCATTTATTATTATTTTCAAATACACACTATTTGCTTGGTTGATTGTAATCAAGGCTAACCTCACAAACTGCTGTCACATCATTTCATATCATGAAAAATGTTGAATAACAAACAGTTATTGGGTTTTACATTAAATGAAGCTAAAGAATTGATACAGAAATGTCCAGTGTTTAAAAGATTAAAACGGATTATCTGTATTGTGTGAGCTGATATAATTGATTTTCGAGCAAAGCTGACGCTTAAAAATAACAACTTTTTCGTATTTCAGCTCAAGTTTATACATATACTAATTATTTTGCAGGTTTATTATGAAACATTGAACCTCAAACTTTGAAGAATGCTCCTGTTAAACAGTCAAATTGATATTGAGGAATATGAACGAAACTGTCCAAAAGAGAATGTATCAATAAGTTTTGCATGATTTCCTTCTATGGAAAATAAAAGTGCAATTTACTGTTATAAAATATTGAGTGTTTATTAATTAATTTATTGAATTCTCAAGTCTGCGGCTCGTGTACCTATAACAATTGTTGATTGATAATTTAAATATACCTACATCTATCATTAATACGACCTCAAAACTAGAGTTTTCTGGAATCAGTGGTTAGCTCAAAAAATATTGGTGTGCCAAGAGCAGTTTACTGTAGTAAAACATCAATTTAATATATTCAATTCTCAAGCTTGTGGCTCGTGTACAAATAACAATTGTGAATTGATGCTTGAAATATACCTACATCCATGAATAATACGTACCCACAATTTGAGTGCCAAGTGCAGTTTATGGTAATAAAATATTAATTAATATATTGAATTCTTATGTTTGCGGCTCGTATATCGTTTAACAATTATTGATTGATACTCACTCTAAATATACCTATATACATCCATCATTAATACGTAATCAAAATTCGAGTTTTCTGGATTAGTGGTTAGCTCAAAAAACATTGGTGTGCCAAGTGCGGTTAACTGTGATAAAATAATAATAATAATAGATAGCTAGAAAATCATAGCTTTCATTTATTGAGCCCCTGAGCCTAAACTATTAGTAGACTCATTTTCAAATTTTTTGAACCACCTTGTTCAATAAATGATAAGTATTTTATCTTCTAAGAACCTTTGTTAATTTTTTATGTGTCTCTTGCGAAAAATTGATTATTTTTTTTTGTTATAGGGTGTCAAGAATAGAGGGATGAATTCCAGAAACTTGTCCATTATTAATGGACCAATGTAATGATTCAGAAATACTTATATTGAAGAAAATCAATTAATAATTCATAGATAGAAAATTACAGCTTTAATTTTTGGAAATGTAACCAAAAGGCGTTAATAATTGAAAAATAATATGACTTTACTTGAAACTTTTTTTAATAGTGCCCTTATGAGCCCAAAAAAAGAACAGTTTGAACCCCGGCTATTTGGAAATAGGAGTAAAATCCGGAAAAAAATTTAAAATAAAAACCTATCATTTTTCGGAATTAAGGGAGGTACTTTATATAACTTTTTTTAATTGGAGCTATAGTTTTGAAGATGAACAGGGTGTTACTAAAACACGAATATTTGGAATTCACGTCGTTGAAAAAATTTAATTTTGTGCATAAGTGTCCACAATGAAATGAGGCTTCACATGATGTCAATGATTTCCATGAATATTATACAGGGTATATATATAGTGGCTTCAAAATTTGAGAACTCAAATGTTAAAAAACTCTAATTTCTTGAACAGAAACCCTCATTCATAACTATACAGCTTTGAATTCTACTGTAAAAATCAAGACAAGTCTGTCATTAGAACCATATATCTATTTCTGAAGGTTTCTGAGATTTTTAACATCTTAGTTATCAAATTTTGAAACCACTTTATACACATTTAGCTCGTGCACTAATTACAATAAATGGTTTGCAATTATTTTGCATATACCTACATCCATCGTGAATACGTGCTCACATTTTAATCAAAAGTTATGGTAAATATCACTTTAACATTGACTCTGAATACTGAATCGAATAAAAGTATTTTGAGAGCCACTGATCTAAAAAATCTTGCATCGCTATAATATAAGAATTATTTGCTAGTTTAACCAACTTCGAATGTATTAGTTCTTGAGGTAGCAATAGTACGCCGCTTAAATTGAACACCCCGTGTATAATCTGAGATTAATAAATTTTAATACCGTTTGATCGATTAAGTTGAAATTTATACAGTTATTATTGACTCTTGCATGTTGTAAATCGTTGAGAGCATCCAACCCAATTGTAAAATGTTGTTATTTTTTGTCCGACAAAGATTCGTTGGGAAATTCGAGCGAAGCTCATGATATATGACCCTAATTTCAACGGCTTGCAAAAGTTAGGACATAAAATCTGTGCAAACAAACAAAATTCTTTAAATATTTTGATACGCTGTAGCTAAAAATGTAGTTTACTGTTCCAGAATTGATTTTATGCACCCGATGGGAGTTTTTTTCCAAAATCTGAAGTTAAAACGTCCCTCTTGTGGTTTCCAAACCAGGATTAATCTTTCAGAAGGATGCCAAATTTGTGCTGCAGCTAAAAATAACAATTGAATTGGAAAAATAGGTACGATTTGTTACTATACCTTACACTTCTGCAATGATACAAATGTACTATTTAAAGTAAAAACGGTTCAAACAGTATTTCATATAATGCTCCTCCACATGAATAAAACAATTATCATGTGATATTTACTTACAAATTTAATTTGCTGTACACCAAAGCATTTTCCTTGCTTATAAATACAATTAACAAATCGGAACTTCTGGCAGTTGCGCACCAAAATAACCAAATGAGTTTCATCATAAATAATATTTTATTCTTCTAACAATTAAACAAGCCTAAAACTTATTTTCAATGAATAAAAACGCAAATTAATATTTTATAAATATTCATTTTAACAGCTTCAAAAATGTTTGAGATTCACTGGTATTAAACAATGTCATGATATTGACGCATGCGCTTTTCGTACTATCAAGCCAGTTGGAGCTACTGAACTTTTTCGTAAGATGCGTAATGGTCAAGTAATGATAATCAAGAAGGCTGATGTTTTAGAAGTTCAAGAATGTTTTTAAACGAAGAAAGGTGGTAAAAAATGCAGAATAAGGAGCAGGATGTTCTAAATACCGAAGGATCTAGGATTCAATGATCTAGTGGCATCTCGAGGACTATAAAGTAAATTGTTTTTCCAAAATTATTATCCTAAATTTATGGAATTTGAAAATTAGTTTATTGAACAATTATTACAGTAAATATTCTTGAATTTAACTGAATTCTAAGTATAGTAGTTTTACAAAAGAGCTGATTTTCAAACAATATTAGAAATATAAGCGAATATTTGAATAAATGATGTAAGATGGGCAATTATTTTTTGGTTACGCAATTGGTTTTGTTCGGTTGTTTCTTATTATCACAGCAGTTGTTTTATTTTTTGCCTAAAAATCAATAAAGGGTCAGTATTTGAACCACAATAATGAATATTATTGCACTATATTTAAATATTTTATTGTTGAATGCTGAATGCAAATAATTTAGGATTTCTTTGGTTTGATATGGTTAGCTGTGGTAATTTTTAGTTGAATAAATAACCGATGTGAACTTGTTTTGTGCAGATAAAATATTTAAAATCGATATTCATTTCTTTTTTTTTTCAAGTTTTATTTTTGTAATTTTTATTTTCAAATTTATTATTCTTTCTATTTCCAATTTTTGAGGCTATTGAATAATTCATAATTTTTTCGTTTTTATTCAGATTTCCAATCAAAAATTGGAGCTTGATGAGGCAATAATTTATTCCACATGAAGATTACAGTCAAAATTTATCAGTCAAAGGATAGAAGCAGCAATTTTGTTCCATGTATTTACATTTTGGCAGCCGAAATCAGGAGAAGTTTCATTCAGTCAGTCAAAGATACTTTTTTCCGAAGTTTGAAGGAATCTACAAGTTGTATTGGAATCATCAGCAGCAAACAATTGTCTAATTGAAATGGAAGCCAGTAAAATAAATGCAGCAAATTACCGGACCAAAATATTTAATTGAAGATAGAAGATTTCAGTTACTAATCAAAAATAGTAGCAAGTAATTACCACCAGAAAAAAAAATATGATAAAATGAGTCAACAGCAAAATTCTCCAGATACAATTGTATTACCAAATCTCTCCCTCCATTTATTGTAAATCGAAGCCCTCTCTGCCCTTAATAAAAATTCAAATTATGTTACAGCCTTTGTGCCAAATTCCGTTTATTAAATTTATTATATTTTCCAAATTTTGTTTCCAAAATAAATCCTTGGGCTGTGGCATTATTTTGAATGAGCCAATGTTTTTTAAATTGTGTTCAAATAAAGGTCCCAATTTTGTCAAATGATCAAATGTCGAGTTTTTGCAAAGATGTTTAAATTTAAATGTTCATTTGGTTGTTTGATAGGTCCACCCTTTAAAAGCCCTCAATTTTCAAACAGTTAAAACTAATATCAAATGTTCATAATTAACTTTTTTCAAAAAGTATTAGTAAGTGGCAATTACTTATTAGTACTTGAATTTTATTTTCAAATTTTGTTTTTATTATACCTAATGGTGTATATTTATATTTGATATCATTTTAACTGTTAGTTTATAAGTATTTTAATGTGAGTATTCTTTTTGCACAAAATCTCAACAATTTGCTGCTTATTTATGTACGCTGCTTCATCCACAAATTTGGCTGCAAAACCTCATCAAGTCGACAAAAAGCTCCAATAGCTGCTGCTTTATTTTATTATTCAAACATAATAATTTGCAAAAGAAGACACTTTTTGTATAATTTTTAAGTTGTGTGCAATCTCAGTTTACAAACTTTTTATTAATTTTTTTTCCAAATTCATACAAATTTTTTTAATTAAATTTCTTCCAAATTTAACTGAATTTGTATATTCATGAACAAAACTACAAAAAATGTAGTTGAATGTTATTTAAATAATGTTATAGCCATTGAGCTAAGTTTCGTGTTTTGTAGCAGATTTGTGTAATTTTATTCGATTTGTTGATCCTTTGGCTGTGGCATTATTTAAAATGGGCCAATTTAATTAAAAATTGTGCCGTATGCATAAATCTTGTCTGTCCAATAATATTTTCATAATATACTTTTTTTTTTCAAAATTATGCCTGATGTGGCGCTTTGAAACAAAAGATATGGATTTATGCATTTTTAGTTTTAGCAAATGATTGAATGCAGATTCAGTTCCAAAATATTAATATAGCTTTGTCAGTGCTGTGAATATTAATATTTTGAGGATATGTAATCGAAAAATGTGCATTTAATGATTTGATTGAGCCCCCTGCCCTCTCTGTGAAATATTTACCCAAGTGGATTTGAAAAATCAACAACAAACGCAACTAAAAGTAATTCCAATTATTATCAGTAACTTTGATGCCAGAAGCAATATTAATTGCAAATTGCAAAAAGTACAGGTGAATAGAACAAACCTTCTTTTTAATATTCTTGTTAATAAATTATATTTTAATTCCAGAAAAGTTTCTGTGCAAAGTTCAAGCTCCCTTGGTTCCACCAACTCGTCTATTACAACAATATCAACCGTAAAAGTTACCCCCAGTCCCTTAGTTGTATAAATAGGAATACAATTTTAAATAATCGGCTGTACTTCGACCCTGCAATTTTTCGACAATATTTAGTCGTATTTTTTGAAGAGTTTCTTCAGGAATTAGCAACGACAAGTTTATGCCTGCAAGCATTAAAAAGAAAATTTTAGTACAAAAAAATACCAAGAACTGTAGAATCTCAAGCAAGTGTGCTTCGATTTCTATATCAATTATTATTACGAAAATTAGCCCCAAAAAACTTTCCCTTTAGGCGCCCCAACTTATACATTATGTCGCAATGGGAAGTACAATCGTCGGCCAGAACACTAGTCCTCTTCTAGAGTCTTCAATTATCAATTTGCATGCCACAAAGCCATGGACAGCTTTTATACGCACGTGAAGAGCTTTCGAGACTATTATTTATCAATAGAGTAGACTGTTGAGGTTAGTTCGCAATTTAATTATTTTGTCCTACACAGAACTAGTAGAAAAACGGCATTAAATTACTATAAAACTGTCAAAAAGCATATTTTGTTTGTCATTTTAACTAATTAAAATTAGAAAATATGGTTTGAATCACAAATATTTGAATTTTAATGACTTATTCTATTTCTGTGTGGTAGTTTTTAATTTTAAAATATGAATACAACCAATGTTTCTATACAGCAGAACAAAATGTCTCAGAATTAACAACTAAATAAGAAGAAAGTCTGAAAGCAACGTCATTTTTTTTTGAGAAGATAACTTTTTATTAGATCAATACATAAATTTAGATAATCCTATAATGTATTAGCTAGTTTTACATCATCGTGGATGACACAGGCTTTTTTTTATCGAAAAAAATTGAGTAATGCATTCACAAAATTCAGTTGTAATTGTAAAAGAGTAAATACTGCTTTCAGACTTGCTTAAAAGTATATTAAAATAATTGGTACTGTAACTATTTCTTCAAATTTTTGTTTGTTGTCTAGGTCTACAAACTCGAATGCTGCATCAATGGATGAAAGGAATGACAAACCTTCCCGAATATTTTTAAAACTGGACTTTTCACTGGTGTTTAACTTCAAATTGATCTACCTCAGGCTTGCATTTATTGAAATATTAGTCAAAGAATATACTGTGCACTTGCTATCTAAATGCACAAATAGTTGCATAATTTTTGGAGCCCTTATTTGAGGATAAATGCTGGGAGAATGCAGGTAAATTTAATTATCCATTGATATCAATAACTTATGAACGGGAAACAATAAATTCTTGATTTCATAGTTACACATACCTCAATCCTTCCTCTAAATGTACACAAAGTTTTATAGCTTTTGGAGCCCTTGTTTAGAAATAAATGAGTAATTTGTCTCAAGAAAACACAGCTAAATTGAAACGGCTGTAACCAATGAACAAATATAAAAATCTCAATAAACTATTTACACATTATACTTGTATATATTATCCATCTGTAACGGTAATTTAAACTTTCTTTTGAACATTTCAATATTCAATTGTAAATGACTGATTAATGTGAGTTGAAATTTGGTCCGGAAATGCTTTTTCATTTTAATGTTTCAAACTGAATTTATCAGACGAGCATTTGGACAAATAATCATTATATCTAAATACTCGGCTAGTATATGAATAAATTTGATAAATAACATAACTTTCTATATTATATAACTTATTGTGACATTTTTTAAAAATTTCTGTCGTTTTCTAGGTATTGGTAATCATCTTACAAGCTACAGATGGAAGAAATGACGCAGGCGGGAGTCAAAAGAGCCATTCTAAATCTGTTTCAAAACTGATCTTATAAACCTCAAATTTTGTTGGGAAATACGTCCGCTTCCAGCTAACTTTGTTCTAATTAAGTGCAATATTATGGTAATATCTTAGAGGTATTGAATATTACAAAGTAATTGGATTTAGAAATGCAAAACAGTTCATCACCAAAAAGTGATGGCTAAGCCCTGCTTCCACGACAAAGTAGAACCACTTTGCACCCTTTAATCGGATACAGAGTACCTCCCTATCACAATCTGGTCAAATAATTTAAGCTAATAATAAGAACATAAAAGGAAAAAGGATAATTGTGGGTAGTAATAATGTAGCTACTTTTAACTTTGTGAACCTTCCGGATGATTCACAATGAAAAGAATCACTATATTACTATCACTATAATATTTGAAAAAATAATGTTTAAATATATTTAACATGAACTATGCATAGTTTTATGTGTCAATTTTTAATAATTATTTGTATTTTTTTAAATCTGACGAGTCAACGCAGCAATACTAAAATCATTTTTTCAGTACTAAATCGGAAAGAAGCATCTCATATGCTTTCAATCCATAATTTCAAGTCCTCAATAACTCAATCACTAATACCAAACCTTATTCAATTCAATCAAATGCAGAAACACTTTTTGCAACCTGAAGACACAAAAATATAACTTCATCAAATTCGTTTTTCTTTCACTTAAATCTATAATCATACTTTGTATAATAAATCGCAGAATCGCAGAAACTCTTTATGCAGCAACAAGCCACAATTTTAAGACAAGAATAACACCCTATCAAACTCTTCGTATAAGCCTAACATATGTTCATGCCCTTTAAATCTTAAATTATTTTTCAGCCAATAAATCGCAGATATATTTCATATAATATTAAGCCGCAATTTCAAGATCGCTATTAAAACTAAAATAATTTTTCATTTAATCATCTGCAGCAAAACACCTCATGTGTTCTTATGCCACCATTTTAAAAATATAATTATAAAATCATATTGAATTGTACATTAACAATTATAACACATAAATCACAATCAAAAATAGGTCACAATACCAGTATTTTTGAAAAGCTTCATCTTTTCATCCTCCGTGTATCCAAACTTATTCTCAAACTATTGGATTTGCACCCAATCTGTCTCACAAATCTAAAACAGGAAAATAATTAATGCATCCTAATTTCTTTGGCTTTTTTGTAGTTTAACACTTGAGTCGCATTAAGTCCCATTCCCACCTCTATCATTATCATAAGTCGTAATCATAATCATAGTCTCAGGAAATTCGACCGTTTCCAGCTCTTATCATAATCATAATATTTTGTTCACAATTAAATCTAAAAAGTAATGAAATATATTCAAAATGATTAATAATTAAATTCTACTGTTGTACAGAAATAATACTACTTTGCTAAGGAAAAAAAAAAAATATGTTGAATAACAAATAATAAATAATAAATACATTTATAAAATATACTCAATTGTATGTGAACATACCATAACTCTTTAAAATATGGAATAACATATATGAAATAAATCATATTTCATATAGAATTATTTTAAAAGCTGTAAAATATCCAGAAATATTTAAAACAATATTATTTTAATTTATTTGAGAAAATATCGTGATAAATAGTGATTTCTAGGTCACTGAATCCATCAACTTCATTTTGATTTTGACATCTTGGTTTTTGTTTGCTTGGTGTCGTGTTTGATAATTTGATTTCTATTCACATTTTTATATCTATAACCTTTCTTTCAATGACAAAAGTAAATAACAATAATGAAACCAGCAACGATGCCATGAAATGAAATAGCGCTACATATAGCCATCTCTTTCTATTTATGATTACGACAAAAAGTTAAGACTATGATTAAGACAAGAGCAGGAAACGCTCCAATGTTTTCGCGTTTGTCAAACTCTCAAGGTTACGACTTAAGACTTATGATTATGATTATGATAGAGGTGGGAATGTGACTTTACATTTTCACTAATACTTTTTTCAATTCGTTGCACTATATTTGCACTAAATTAACACTTGTTTAAAAACCCGTATTTCACTATTTTTTATTTAATAAAAATTGGGAATCTCAACTTCAAAGTAAAAAACATGTTGTTCAACGTAATTGAATTGACTATTTCAACTAAAGAAAAACCATCCTACCTACAAGAAATCAATTTACGAATTTTCAATGACTTTAAAAATACTATAAGTTGGCCAATCTTATAGCTTGAATTTGATGGATTCAAAATTTATTTGAACCTTTCTTCTTATTTGAAATCTTTTAATGAAAAACTGATGGAAAATTAATACCGTAAAAATTGAAATTATGAATTTAGGTCTATGTGTGCGTGATAAATCAAAGGATTCTATTGAAAACAAGAATGAATAAAATATAAAAATGAACAACGATTTGCAGGTCTTGGCTAATAGTTTCTGTTACCATTAAAAAGGTTTGCAGCCCATTTTCAATCGTAACAATTAAGGTTTGTAGGCTTTCACGGCGAGCGATTTTATTTAACAATTGATTAAATATTGACTTGACAGTCTTAAAAATGTACGCAGCATGCCCTAATTTCATATTAAATTATATTAATGATTTTTGGTGATGGTGACTAACAGTTCCACATTTCTAAATTCAATTACTCTAAAAACTAATATTTTTTTCATCTGTCAAAGTTTGTAATAGCGCAAATAATAGTAGTTCTTGAAATAAAATCGATTAGAATAAGAATAGTAATTCATGCAATAAAAGTGATATGAGGCCGAGCCTCGTCATTAAAATTATTAGTGAAATGTCACATTGATTGTTTATATCCGTATTGCATAGAAAAAATTCTAAGGGCATATGTAAAATATGTATTTTACGCATCGCAAATAATGTGTAAAGTGAATCTTTTTTGCGTCCTAGTTTCATCATCATTTAAATGCGTAGCAATTAAATTTCGGTGAATTTATGTTTGTAGCTTCTTTCACTGATCCATTAGTTAACATATTTATTGAATCTAAATGTCAGATTTGCTTTCTCTTTAATATTGTTAAAATATTGGAATATTAAAATTGAGAGCCGTAGAATAAAAACTTATACGCAATATGAGTGTAAGCAAGCATTATGACATTTAAAGAGCGTTTTAAAATTCCATATTTTAATAATTATTAAATATATAGCAAGAGAGCCAGAAAGACAGAATGACATTTAGATTTAAGATATATCCCAACAAATGGATCAATCTGTTCACAGAAATTTTACTTCCGTTAGTTTAAATGATGTTGAAGCTGAGTCGCGAAAAAGCCCTACTTTTCGTATCGTTTATGATACGGAAAGAACCTATTTTACACATGACCGTAAAAATAGTAGATTGTTTAACAAGTAGAGAAAAGTGTGAGTGGAAGACGCCAAGAATAGAAATAATTTTTTACAGAAATACTCATACTCATGGTTGTATTCTTGCAGGAACGTAGTAACGGATTTGACAATTGCTAAATAAAAGCGTAGTAACAAATAAACAATATTAAAAATTATTTTATCAGAAGCTAAAGATTCTCGCGAAATTTTGGATGTAGTTAAAGAAGCGACTTTACATTTGTTTCCGGTGAAATTGAGCAAATTTTTCTTTTCTTATATTTTTAATCTGTAATTATTTCTTAATTAGGTCAAAACTGTCATTTGGGCGCGTGTCATAGTGTATTTTTTGTTCATTTCTTATTGCTAATTAGAAAAGTGTTGCTAATTAGAAAACTGGCACTTTTCTTTACTGATTTCTACATATTAAAACTAAACATTTTCATCAAGTATACAAAAAAAAATATATATATATATTGGAGCCTGTAATCAATCCCAAATACACAATAATTCAAATGTCAAATATTCAGGGTTGTATTTAAAAGTATGAAGACTCTGGGGCAACGAAAAGAAAAGGCCCTCAACTATTTTTCAATTGAAATTAAATAGAAATTTTTATGTTGCATTTCATTGTGAAATAGTATAATAAAATAATAAAGAATGTCCAATTTAAGTCGAGCACCATTACTATTTCGAGAATTATCAGATACAAATAGATGAAATAAGTAAACAATTTTCATATTATAGCATCAGTTGATGCAGCAATACAATCTTCATTTGAATTTTACTTAATTTTTCGTTATGTGAGTGCATTAAAATGATATATCGTTGAATTCAGAAAAAAAAAACTGAATCGAATAAAAGTATTTTGAGAGCCACTGATCTAAAATATCTTGTATGGCTGTAATATAAGAATTGTTTGTTCGTTTAACCAACTTTGAATGTATTATAGTTCTTGAGATAGCAATAGTACGCCGCTTAAATTAAACACCCTGTATAATAAATTTCGGTACCTTTTGACCGATTAAATTGAAATTTTATATAGTTATTGTTAACTCTTTGAAGGTTTTTGACAGCAAAATTAACTTACAAAGTGGCACACGAATTGTATTTGTTCGTTTGTGCATCGCTTATCCGATTGAGTTGAAACTTTAAACAATTGTTGTTAGCATTTACGTGAAATAATAATAAATCAGAGTTTATTGCACAAAATTTTTGCATTGTAAAGCAAAATGCAACATTCAATGCACTGGTCAAAAGGCCCTAATATTTTTAGAACAGATCCATTTTACCCAAATTTTTAATCTCGTACAGTTTTTAAATATGATGCCAATATGTTAGTTTCCGTTTGAAATAATAACGCGCCAAGATTCTTATTGCTTATTGGTAATAATAATTTAATTAGTTTACGATTGGCTTTCAGATGTAAGGTGATGCTTCCGGCCAGGATTCAACTGCTTCTGACGCCATTAAACGATCATTTACAAACCAGTAGTCGAACAAATCGGACGTTTAAACAATAGAGTGCTGCTTAATTGATACTTAATTGGTTGGCGTCCCCTGATAGCGTACCTTGAAGAAAAGAATTGTTTTTGGAAACGTAGCTTGAATTGAATCAACAAATTCGTTCAAAGTAAGTGTATATTTTAACCAGAAATTAATTTCATTCAATAAATAATAAAATGGAAAATTTTTGGAATGTGAATGGATTTTTTCTTACAATTTATTACAAGTTAAATGCTTTGATTTTACTTATTTCATTTATTATAAGCTTTTAAGCTTTCAAATTATATTATTTATTGCAAAATTTTGAATTTTATGCAATTATTATATTTTAAACTTCTCCAATATAAAATTGATCCAAATTTAAAACCTGAAATTCACATTTTGAATCGAATTATATTATTTAAAGGATTATTTGGGCTGTTTTTTTATATTAAAATCGAATTTTTGAATTTTTGAATACATGGCGTGATGTGTTACGTAATTATTTCTCGTACTTTCTTGCCTGTTTCGTGAACAAATTGATTAAAGAATGTTTAATAAATAAATTTTTTATTTATTTTGTACATTGTAGTACAAGTTTTAAAAGAAGTTTTGAATGTTTTATTTTATTTTAAATATTTTAAAATTTGTTTTAGGAAATATGATGGATAGACGAAATAATCCAAAGGATAGAAGACAATCTGGATTCAAATTCGTGCAGGATGATGACCGCAGTCTTATAATAATAATAATTCAAAGGAGTCCAATTATATGGCAACTCAAGTTTAAATTGGAGCAGGATGATGGCCGCAATCTGAATAAATAATCCAAAGGAATTGCAGTTCAATTGCATGGCAACCCAAATTCAAATTCGTTCAAGATGATGACCACAGTCTGGATAAATAATTCAAAGGAGTTGCAGTCCAATTAGATGACAACCGAGTTCAAATTCGTGCAGGATGGATGGGCGCAGTCTGGATTTTTTTTTCTGTTTCAGGTTTCCAATGGATCATCAAATCCTTTCTCTTATTCCTAAACCTAATTAGATGTGTGTTTGAATGATTCTTTATGTGAATTGTGTTTGGTATTTGGATGAATGCACATACACACAAATAAATTATGGAAGAGGAATACTGGAAGGAAGTAGCAGTCCATTCATGAGGGGGTAGCAGTCTAGAGGGTTGAAACAGTGTATTCAATCCGAATGCACTTACCTTGTTTGCTCGTTGCGGATAGGCGTGCTCTTGAGCCTGTGTCGAATCTTTCATACATAATAGCGGTTGCATGGAGTGGGTTCGCTACCCACTTTGAGGTGATCACTGGCGTATGATTGGTAGAGTCACAGGAATGCGTGTCGAGGGCCCCGACACAAGTTCTGAGACTTGCATGATACAGGCAAGAGGGCATGGTACTTTTCTAGTAGCTACTATAATTAGTAGTTCTGTCCCGTCAATACGGTAGTAATGAGCAAACAAGGGTCGTTGGGGCGATCTTTTGATCGGAGACGATTGTGCAATGGGGAACGCTTTATCGGTGATTTCTACGAAACTAGTTGAACTAGTGTATTTTTACGAAACCGTTATTGCAGTATCGCAATGTGAGGCGGATCAGATTGGGTAGTGAGAGCCGCTATTTGGTTCATTCCAAATGATTGCGGGTTTGGTTCATTCCAAACTAGGCTTTTATTGTCTGGTCGTTCTAAAGCACACTGTGAGAGTACTCATTGTACAGTTTTATCTGGCAATTGTTGAGCCCTAACGTGAAGTTGATGAGCCAAGCTGTTCCGCCAAGCAGCCAAGCCAAGCAGTCTTGCCAAGCAGTCCTGCCAAGCAGCCTAGCCCTAGGTCCACCAGTCAAGGGGCTTAGTAGGCGGTCAGATAGAGGCGTCTTTCAGTTTTACTGGCAAGTTATTATAAATATTTTCATTTTAAAATATTAAAAATTAAATACAAAATAATATGCTTCATGACTTTTTTTTACCAATTACGCTACTTTATTAATTAATTTTGAATGTTTTTCTTTGATTTTATAGGAAGACGTTACTTTCTGGCCGATATCCAAGCCTGCAGGAGAGGAGAGACCCAAGTCCAGAGGAGAGCGAAGCCAAGACAGACAGAGGCACCCTCAGTTCTTCAACAGTAAGTCAGACTTATTTATTTTACTAGTTACTTCCTTAACTTACAAAAAAAAATCAAATTTTTCAAATAAATCAATTGAAATAGCTGCCCCAACATATTTTTTAATTTTTTCATGTTCCATGAACTTTAAATTTTGAATTTAGTTTCAATAAATACAGTAACAAATTATTAATTTGAACTTGATTTTATTTTAAAATAGTCACAAAATTTGAAACAAACTTTAGAATGATTAATAAATAGATTTCGAACAATATTTTCATGAAATTTTAATTGATTTTAGAATTAGTTTAAACTGAAAATACTTTTTTTTGTTGAATAATTAATAAAAATATTGACTTATAGCACGAACTCTATTGTAAAGTAATGAAAATGCTCCAATTATTTAAATGAAAATTCTTTCTATTGCCTTAATATTTCCTAATATACAATTATTAAAACAATTTTCTATGTAGACATTATTGATTTTCCTGAAAATATTGTTAAGAAATGACTATTGAATATTGTGTTATATTGATATTGAGATTAATTTTGGTTTATTGTTTCTTTTCAGGAGCTGAGAGTGCCAGCGTCGCGACGGTGTGTGTATGTGCGTATGAAAGGTGGCCACCTGAATGTTTGAGTGTGTGCTTTAATTATTTTTGTTTTTCAGAGTATGATAGAATTTTAGTCCCTTTCCACCCTTTTTCCGCCTGCGCAGGCCCCCCCCTATCTAGTGGAGACACCTTGTCGAGGTGATAGGGCTTAATCAACTCCCCTAATTCAAAGTTGAGAACCAAGAGCTCCACAATCATTTATTTATGTGTAATATTTCTTTCAGGCGTTTAATATTTAATTGTTTTATTGTTTTTATAGCTAAATAGTATTTTGGAGATTTATTAGTAAACCTACCTTCCAAGAGGAAGGGGGGTTAATTAATAAACCTCCCGGAGACGGGGAACCTATGTCCAATTTTTTTTTGGACTTTGTGAATACCTGATAGAACTATTGCTGACTGTCATTCAATAAAGTACATTTTATTCACCCTAAAATAAATAAAATCGGACATGAGTAATATTAATTTCAAAAGTAAAACCAGAAATTATTAAAATGTTTTTTCTGTACAAAGAGTTTATTTATTGAAAAAACTGTTGAATATTTACAGAAAACTACCGGAAGGACAACTGGACCATCTTCCAAGCGATAAGATTTTTCTCTCAGCTCCAATAACGACTGGAAGTACTTAGTTCGTAAGATTTAAATACATTTAGAAGCTGAAAATTGTTTTTATATTATTTTTAAAATGTCATCAAAATATGAATGTTATTTTTATTATTGTTTTATTCTTATATATTCAAATGGAAAATATGCCATGAAAGTGCGGGTTAGTGTCGCGCTTTAAATTCTTCAAAACGTTGAAATATATTACAAATTAGTTTAAAGATGATACAGGGTGCATTATAATTAAATAGTTGAACAAATTCTAGTTTTTAAGTTCAGAAGAAAAGGATTAAGGAAGCCTTCAATTGAAACATTTTTGAATGCAGCACAATAATGGAAATTTAACTGATTGCATTATAAATTTTGAAAAATATTATAGCTTTTTAGAAAGAGAGGACTTTCCTCCACAGAATAAGAGCATTTTTTTGAATCTAAATTTGAATAGTTCTTGCATAATTTACATTAAATTTGGAGCTTGGAGGTTGTATACCGATTTTAAAAAAATCACCTTTTCAAAATATATAATATTCTACATAATTGGATATGATGTAATAAGAGATTTTGTCTCAATGTATTGGACAAATAAACTCTCTAGACTGATAATCCAAAACTTAGATCGATTTTCCCAATAGCAAATTATTTACAATTATAACCTCCAAAGAAAACAATATAATTTAGTTTTATTGAAATAAATGCAATCAATCAACCCCTAGTAGGAAGCTTTTACAGTTTTATCCATTTAAAAACCAGATCCAACCCTTTTTATTCGAATGGGAGTCAAATATTGCAAGGATCTGTCTTAGGTATGTATTGTTTGCTAAACAGATAACCGTACTTTCTTTGGAATTTGATTCAAGATTTAATTATTAATTTTAGAGGAAGAACTATTTGAGACACTTTGTGTAAAATTAATTTCTTTTATGAATATTATTTGTAAGGGAGAAAGATATACTAATGTTATTTGTCTCTTTTTAGCACCTTTGTTCACCACCCGAGGGTTGCTGCTTCTCCCCGAATCAATAGGGTGCAACCTATGGCGAAGCAGTTCAGTTTAACCCCGCCTAGAGACCATCTTATTAGGATCATTTTTTTCATGAAAAATGCCTGTACTTTCACATCTTTTGGTAAGATTTATTTTGTAAGAAGCATTCCACCTAAAAAAAATAAGGATTGTAACACGTCACGCTGGGCTGTGATTTTGTGAACGTTTCATTGTAGTTGGAAACTTTCACGCTGTATTACTTCAAACTCAGTAAAGCTAGGATGATCGCTATGATTTGTAATAGCCTCAGCAGATTGTTTTTGGAATATAAAAATTCAGCTGCATGCTGTAAATCGTTGAAAAAATTCAACCCAATTGTAGAATGTTATTTTTTGCTCGTGATTTGACCCCAATTTCAACGGCTTGCAAAAGTTACGACGCAAAATCTGTACAAACAAACAAAATTCTTTAAATATTTTAATAAGAATTTATACAACAAAATTGAAAAAAAGTTTCAAGTAAAGTGCATTTCCGGTACAGACGATTGGCACCATAATGCGAGGTACACAACTAGATCCTATATCAGACTTAAATACAAAATTTCAACATTATACATTCTACAAGTTTTGAGATTCGCGAGTTACGAACGAACGCGCGCACGCACACACGTACTGACATTAAGCCAAAAATAGTCAAAATGGATTCAGGGATGCTCAAAACGGATATTTTCATCAAAATCTCGATAGGTGAATAAAAACGGTTCAAGCTGTATTTTATATATGCTCCCCTACAAAAATTAAACACTTACTATGTAATATTTACTTACAAATTTAATTTGCTGTATCTCAAAGCATTTTCCTTGCTTGAAATACAATTAACGCGCACCAAAATAACCAAATGAATTTCATGTAATATTTCATGCTCCTAACAATTAAAGAAGCCTAAAACTTAATTTCAATGGGAAAGAACGCAAATTAATATTTCATGAATATTCATTTTGATAGCAAGTGCGGGTTAATGTCGCGCTTTAAATTCGCCGAAACGTTGAAATATATTACAAATTAGTCTTATAGATGATACAGGGTGCATTATAATTGAGTATTTTCAAAATTTCTAGTTTTTAAGTTCATAAGAAAAGGATTAAGGAAACATTCTTGAATAAAGGTTAGCACAGTAATGGAAATTTAGAAATATATTTAATTTTTAAAAGAAAATATGCAGAATAAGAAGTATAAACGGTCATTGACTGCTGTAGAAATAAGATCTGCACATGGTGTATTGACTAGAAAAAATATTCTAGAAGACTTTCCTCCACAAAATGAAATATTTATTGACATAAATTTGCCTTTAAAAAATCTACATACATTTCCGTTTTTAGTTTGAACCAATTTCGGCAATTCTTTTTCAATCAATTAATTCGAATAGAATCCTATTGATTTTTGTTAGGATTTGTCTTATAGTTTTATTTTTATTGCTAATTTCGTGATTGGCAACTATAAAGAATGACAAATTAATTTTTTTCCACCTGTACATATGACTCATTATAGATCACAATTCTAAACCAATTTCAGTGATTATTTTTTCTTTTTTGATAGATTAATCAGAATACAACCCTTTTGATTTTCATTATGATTCATAGAGCAGTCTTATTACTTTTGATTAGTGCCCCTATTGATTTTTATTATAATTTATTTATAAATTTAATTTCACTGCCAATTTCGTGAATCCAAATTTGCAATGTAAATTTAAATAGGGGTTTTAATTCTTGCATAATTCGCTTTTTATTTTGCATTTTTAAACCATTTTCGTGACATATTTATTAATTCATTTGACTCTCTAACGAAAAGTATATTTTCGTATAGGTTTAAGGCTCATGGAATCAGAATATGAAGAGATAAATTCAAATTTATCAATACTTTTCAAAATATGTGTATCTAAATTTAAGTAGGGCCCCTAGTTCTTGCATAATTCGCATTTAATTTGAAGCTTGGAGGCTGGATACCGAATATGAAAAAATCAGAAAGAAAAGCTCCTTTTCGCTTTAAAAAAACATCACCTTTTCAAAATATAAAATATACATAATTGGATATGATGTAATAAAAGATCTCGTCTTAATATCTTAGACAAAATAAACTCTCTAGACTGATAATCCAAAACTGCTTAGATCCATTTGCCCAGTAGCAAATCATTTATATTATAACCCCCAAAGAAAACAAGATAATTTAGTTCCATTAAAATAAATGCAATAAATCAGCCCCTAGTAGCTTTTACTGTTTTATTCATTTGAAAACCAGATTCAACACTTTTTATTCGAATGAGAGACAAATATTGCAAGAATCTGTCACCTATCATTTACGTACTTTATATACTCAGCAGATAACCGTACATTAAAGAATAATTTCCAATAGAAAGTTTATATTTCCTAATAATGATAACTAAAAGAAGACTGAAATTGTTTAATTCCCTTTTTTTACTCCGCCGAAACAGAATACATAGTCGCCCAACAAATGACCAGCTAGTTCAGCTATTCATTTGAAGGTGGCAGCACCTAGCACATTTCAGAAACAGTTTTTATGAATGTTAAAAAATAACGACTATTTGGCATATTTATTCATATTAAATATATAATTTTAATAAGTCCAGCTATTAGTTGACATTTTGTTACACAGATGGCACCACGTAGCTCGTTTTGAATACATAAAACGTTAATACATTTATTTATTTAAACAGCTGCTTGTATCAAAAATTTATTGATTACTTGTGGTACAAAAAGCTTTAATTATAATTAATAAAAAATATTTATAACTTCATTGTTTCTGGATATGTTGATTTCGTAATTCAATTGTTATTTGCTGTCATTTCGCGGGGGAAATTGTTTGGATTATTAATAACATATTTATTCACGTCAAACTGTAATATTTACAAAAAAAGTGTGCAAAAGTGATTTAAATGTTTATTAATAATATTCATACAACATTTGTTCAAAATGAATTATTAATTCTTTAATTCGGTCTCAGTTTGGCGCTAAATTGGCCCACCCTTCTTGCAAGTTGTTGATATTCATAATTCAATTGTTATTTGCTGTTATTTTGCCACATAGCGTCAGTGGGTTTAAAAAAGCAATTTATTGATGTAAAACAGTGATTTTTAAACTAAAAATAATCAAAACAGTTACTTGAATGTTTCTTAGTAATATTTAAACAAAAATTTCGTGTTAAATTGCAATATTCGATAAATAAATTGTAATAGTACGATGAGGCTTTCGGAAAACCTCGTCAAACGAATGAACTTGCACGTAATAGACTTGTTGGTGAAATACGTACGATGTTTGTTTTGTGGAACTGTTAGACTGACTTTTATAAGAAAATAAGTGCAATGAGTGATGTATTTGACTGTATTTGTTTAGTGTTAAAATGGATGCAAGCAAGAGGATTGATTTTTCTGCCGATTTTTGAAAGGTTAGTTCAATTCAAGTGTTATTGTTTTTTCAATAAAATAGCATCTGCTGTTGTACATAGAAACGGAACAAAACATGAAGCATTTTATACCTTATTATCGAGTAGAAGCCCTTAAACGGGCCTAAACGGATTATGAATAGTCAATTGTTTCATCAGCAATAATTCATTATTTGAAACAATATCTGCAGTCTTCTCCGTATCACCTTTGATATAAGCAATAAATTAGCTAATAGATACATTGATGTTTACATCTAGATACACGCAGATGACCCTAAAATAACAACGTTACTACATATTTAGTGAAATATTACTTCAATACGTACATTATCTCTTTTGGATGATAATTCATTACGGAATTATGAATATAAAACCTTTCAAAATCCTGGAAGGCTGTTCCAATTACGTATTTAGGCATAGGTGGCTGAAATCTTCTGCAAAACTCACGTAAATTTATTTCATATTTACGTTCTTAATAATAACATAACCTCAATAATAAATAATTTGAGCATAAAATTAATACCTACAGCTGTATTATCTTGTTTTACATTTCAAATTAGCATTTTTACGTAGTTATGATTCAATGCTTTTTTTGAGTACTTGACGGAAACATTTTACGACCGCATCAATTTGACAGATAACCTCAAAATATATAATGGTAGATGTACGCCATCTATGAGTCAACGGTTGAACTAAAATGAAGTTTACTGTTTAGTACAGAGATGGCACAACCAATTTACATTTGAAGTTATTAAAGAGCTCCCCCAGGGCATTTTAAATACAAATAAATATATTTTGAGATTAAATTGAATATTGCAAATGAAAAATGTGCATAATAAACTGTTAACAGCTAAACTTCAAATTGTACAGTTTGAAAAAGTTCTGCGATCAACACAGAGATGGCAGCACAATTATATACTAGAAGCAGTTTGACAGTTCAATTGACTGTTCGTAAAAGTTTATCTAAAGAATTTTTCCGAGATATCAATATGATAAAAAGTGTTTGAAATTGAATTAATTCTAATAATCACTAATAATAACTGAGCTGACGTTTAATCTTAATTAGTGTCTTCACTAACTGCTTGTTTACAATACCTAAATATGTCATTTGAGTTGATGTCTGCTGCCTGTTAGATTGTTATAAACTATCGATTGTAATGTATTCAAAATTAAATGAATTTCAGTATTTTGCCCTTTATTAATATCTAAAGATATCACTGGACTAACGTTTGGTAGGTAATTTACTACCCTAGAATATGCAATTCAAATTCAAAAACTCCCTTAAATATTATGTATTGAATTTTTCCGAGATATCAATATACGAACTTTTCATTAGATATTTTGATCAAGTCCAGCTATAAGTTTACATTTTGTTGCAGAGGTGGCACCACAAAGCTCGTTTGGAATAAATGGCAAATAAATATATTTTTTTAGCTAACGGCTATTGTATCAAAAATTTTGTTGGTAACTTTTAATTTCATTTTTCAATTGTCTACCAGATGCTAAAACACCGATTATCAATTATTTATTACTTAAAAAAAGCTTCCACATCCTTTTTGGTGCGAATTCTTTGTTGAAAATTCATTGTTGGGACTGTCCTTTGGTCTCAAAAAAGTATAGTGGTACATCTATATTACAACCACAGTAATTGAAGTAAATGACGTCTGAAATTAATTTTGTGAGCGATCAAGGGACCCATTTTGCAAACAGTTCTCTTACATTATATTGTTATTTAATTGGAATGATCATAGCTCAAGCAATCTCATATCATGGACTTTATTTCAAACCCCCTGTATATATGAAATTCCGATATTATGTATGTAACATTACGTCAAAATTATAATTATAATTTGTTAGCTAACTTTAATTTAATATTTTAGATGGGGTGATATTCCAGTACTAATCAAAAAAGCATCAAATCCTTAAAATCGTGTTTGGAATCAGTTGTGTTGAATTTTACTTCAAAAGTATCAAAATAAATAATTTTAAAATCTTCCATTTTAGTGTCGATTTATTCAGTATTAATAATTTTTAATTGATAAATTCCGTTTGAACAAGCGCGCTGTGATGTAGCAGGTGTAGCTTCACTACGTTGGGCTTGGTATAGTTCTATGTAGGAATTCATGAATTCAAGAAAGACGGACATTTCAGTAGTACTTTATGGGAAAATAGTGTTCAAAATGCGGAAATATTATAGTGTGAATAGTGGAAAAGGCTTTCATGTGGTCCAGAAAGCTGCAGAGTTGTATTGAGATAAAAAAATTCGCTTTCTGAAGGTATGCATAGCTTTTGGGAAAATTATTTCTGTTTATTAAATTTATTTTTTGGCTAAGCTTCAGTATAAAAGCATGTGCCCTTTTTCTCTATTCCTTTTTCATATTTTATACATTTTTTATGATTTAGAATCTATTTTTTGAAATGTGATTCAAGATGTTATGTAATATTTCAGAAAAAATCATATTTCTGCTATATCTTTTTCATGTGGCACATTAGTAGTTACATAATTATTATATTAAAAATATTAATCCGTATTCGAATTTTTTTAGAAATAAATCCATAATTTCGTCTGTTTAAAATAAAATAAAATTATCAGGAAAGATCAAAATTCTCGTAGGGCCCTCCAACAGATATAAACTACAACAACATACATCAATTTTTAATTCAGATTGCAAACAGATTTTAAATTCAATTTTTATCTACACTTACTGTTTTCAACAAGTTACAAGCAGAAATATTTATTAGGATTTTATTTTCTGAATATTTGTTTATTATTGGAAAATATTTATTTTGAATTCAATTTCATATAGAACAATTTTTTGTTATTGATTAATATTTTTTAACATCCAAAATAATAATAAATCCCAAGGGAGTGCCAATAATGTAGGCCCAAGTCACAAAAACAATGCTAATATAATTTTTCAACATTAATTTATGTTTCAGGTTGGTCAGCTCAGAAATGAGTTTCGCTCCCAGGCTTACAAAATCAGGAGAAGATTCATTCAGCCAGCAGCAAACAATTATCTAATTCAAAATGGAAGCTATGGGTTACCGATCCAAGAAAATTTAGACAGTTCAGTCAGCAAAATAAAAGCAGCAAATTACCGAAGCAAAATAGAAGTTATGAAGTATTCAATTGAAGATAGAAGGTTTCAATTACTAATCGAAAATAGCAGCAAATAATTACCACCAAAAAAAAAGGAATTAAAAAGGACAATGATCTCTGTTGAAACAAATTTCCAATAAAAATTACAATTGTATCACCAACTCTCTCCCTCCATTTATTGTAAATCAAAGCCCTCTCTGCCCCTAATAAAAAATTCAAATAATGTTACAGCCCTTGTGCCAAATTCCGTTTATTAAATTTATTATATTTTCCAAATTTTGTTTACAAAAATTTATCCTTGGGCTGTGGCATTATTTTAAATAAGCCAATTTTTTTAAATTGTGCTCAATAAAGATCCCAATTTTGTCAAATGATCAAATGTCGAGTCTTTGTAAAGATGTTTAAATTTAAATGTTCATTTGGTTGTTTGATAGGTCCACCCTTTCAAAGCTCCCCAATTTTTGAACAGTTAAAACTAATATCAAATGTTCATAATTAACTTTTCTTAAAAAGTATTAGTAAGTGGAAATTACTTATTAGTACTTGAATTTTATTTTCAAATTTTGTTTTTATTACACCTAATGGTGTTTATTTATATTTGATATTATTTTATCTGTTAGTTTATAAGTATTTTAATGTAAGTATTCTTTTTGCACAAAATCTCAATAATTTACTGCTTATTTATGTACCCTGCTTCATCCACAAATTTGGCTGCAACCTCATCAAGTCGACAAAAAGCTCCAATAACTGCTGCTTCATTTTATTATTCAAACATGATAATTTGCAAAAGAATACACTTTTTGTATTATTTTTAAGTTGTGTGCAATCTCAGTTCTCAAACTTTTTATTAATTTTTTTTTCCAAATTTATACAAACTTTTTTTTAGTAAATTTTTTCCAAATTTAACTGAGTTTGTATATTGATGAACAAAACTACAATAAATGTAGTTGACAGTTATTTGAATAATGTGATAGCCATTGAGCTAAGTTTCGTGTTTTGTAGCAGATTTGTGTAATTTTATTCGATTTGTTAATCCTTTGGCTGTGGCATTATTTAAAATGGGCCAATTTCATTAAAAATTGTGCCGTATGCATAAATCTTGTCTGTCCAATAATATTTTCATAATTAATTTTCCAAAATTAAGCCTGATGTGGCGCTTTGAAACAAAAGATATGGATTTATACATTTTTAGTTTTAGCAAATGATTGAATGCAGATTCAGTTCCAAGATATTAATATAGCTTTGTCAGTGCTGTGAATATTAATATTTTGAGGAAATGTGATCGAAAAATGTGCATTTAATGATTTGATTGAGTCCCTTGCCCACCCTGTTGAATATTTACCCAAGTGGACTTGAAAAATCAACAATAAACACAACCAAAAGTAACTCCAATTATTGTCAGTAACTTTGATGCCAGAAGCAAGAAGATACTTGCAAATAGCAAAAAGTACAGGTGAATAAGACAAACCTTTTTTTTTTTTAATCTTGTTAATAAATTATATTTTAATTGCAGAAAAGCTTTTTGTGCAAAGTTCAAGCTCCCTTGGTTCCACCAACTCGTCTACTACAACAGTATTAACCGTAGAAGTTACCCCCAGTCCCTTAGTTGTAAAAATAAGAATACAATTTTAAATAATCGGTTGTGCTTCGCCCCTGCAGATTTCCGGTAATATTTAGTCGTATTTTTTGAAGAGTTTTTTTGGGAATTAGCAACGACAAATTTATGTCCACAAGCATTAAAAAGAAGATTGAAGTACAAAAAATATCAGGAACTGCAGTAGTGTGTTTCGATTTCTATATCAATTAATATTACGGAAGTTATCCAACAATTCAAAAAATCAATGGCCAAATCAACAGGTGAATAAAAACTTTAAAATATTTTAATATTTATTTTAAACAATTTTTTTCAATTTACAGAAATGATCAAATCAATTTGAAGATATATTGGCCAATTCTTTGACTGTCTTTTTAACTTGAAGGAAGCTTTTTCTATGGATACTTCGGGCTTCTCCACTTCCGTTAGGACCTTGCAAATCAAAACGGTATCAACGGTAGAAGCTAATTGCAAGATAAAAAAAAAAATTATTGCAACATCAAGAGTTTTAAAATGCCTGTACAAATTTTAAAAGAAAAGGCAAAATTCATTTCCGGATGTTCCAGTGTTCCTGAAGCCAGCAGATCTTGAAGTGCAGAGTTCCAGTGTTCCTGAAACCAGATGAGTTCCTGTTCGAGTTGCAGAGTTCTAGCGGACTGAACTGTGCATACAGCAAACCGGTAAATATTTTTCAATTTTTTTTTTTTTTTGTTAGTCTTGTTCACATCACGGCTTTAGTAGTTTGGCAGGTACAATCTTATTGAATAAGTCACATTTTAAAAAGTGGACTGTATATATTAAATATCTTTACGATACGATACCTTTTTTAATCCAAAATTTCGACTTAATTTTCTTGCTTGATATCAATTTACCAACAATACAAATCCAAAATTTTGATGGTTTTTTCCAAAAAGGCTCTAAACTCTTCAATATTTAATTTTTCCAATTTTATACCAAATTTCTCGATCAAGAATCCACTGCCTTTGTGCTAGCGGACAGACACCAAAATTAAAGCAGCCATCGAATTACGTCTTGCTTCTTCCACTAGTGTATTGAAATTTTATTAAGTATATTCCATTCAATGAATATATTGACAACAACACCTCCAAATTGGTCCAAATAGATGTTACATCCCTTGCTTTAAAACTAACCTCCCATAGTTACGTTTACATTGTTAATTTTTATTTCTTTCAAGATAGATGTTTAAAGTCAAAACACACTAGATTAAGGAAAGTAATAAACTTTTCCTTCACCGGCCTCAACAGAGTGTTGGAGGAAAATTATCTTAGGGTTAGAAAATATGAATTGATTTTGAGTGCAAATAAAAATCAAAAACCAATAAAAAATATTGAGTGAAAATCACAAAAAAAAGTAAAATTTTCGACGCATGCGCAGAAGATAAACAACTTAAATTCAGTCATCACATTTCTAATTTCAAATATACAAGTTCCTAACCATAACTCAAACATTAACTACTAATTTCGTATTGTGCATGAGGCTTTATTTCATTGAGACTTTATTTCACATAAATTCAATTGAATTGAAGTGATTGATTTTGTTTTTCTTTTGTTTCAGAGGTGCTGTAGAGTACGTGTGCAAGGTTAGTGTTTAGATTTAGGCTTGTGCCTTTTGTATTCCTCAGTAAATAATATTTTAATAAATATTAATTATTGAGTAAATATCGTGATTATAAATAAACTTTTTAAATATTGATGCAATTAAATTAACAATGCAATCATGATATTTATGACACAAGCGGGGCGCGCGTTCACTTTTAGTCATCTTAACTTTTTTATTCGCTCGTTCAAATTTTGTGGGGTCCAAGGGGACTTCACCCACGCGGGAGGTCTTGTATGGCTCTGAATAACCAGAGCTGTACCAGCGAGGGAAATAATTTGAAATTCTGATGAACCAAAAAAAAAAACATAACGCATTCGCGATTGAATCAATTTTTTATTAGAGGTTATTTTTTGCTGTACTTATATAAAGTAAATTAATACACAGTTGATTTTGGGGTTTGAATTCGGTTAAATATTAAACTCAATTTGTAATTTCATGCCGCGAAACGTTTTGATTGAGGGTGGGATGTGGGATTTGTTTTTTCATTTGTGTATGTATTCTTTTTCAGGCTTTTTTTTCACAGATTGTGTCTGCTGGAATTTAAAGAGACTAAAGCGTAGTACGGCCCTGGTATTACGCATTGCACTTTGGTCATTTTCAGCAGTTCACGGTGTTTCTTTGCAACCTCAGACTACACGCGTTCCTGAATTATTAGGTAAAGACTTTGGATCGAATTGGTGCTTCACACTGGTTTCATCGCATGGTCTTGGTTCAGGAACATAATTAAGTGACACTTACACTTGCCCTCCCGCTAATCTTTTGTAGGTTTCAGATTTTTTTTAGGTTTCAGGTTGCGATCCATTAAAATGTGTTAGGTAGGGCTAGCTCATGTGTTAGGGAGGCACTTTACACCTCGGAGCTAAGAGTTGTAGGGTGACTCTATTTCAGCGTATCCTAGATCGAGGACATGCTGGAACAGAGTTCTTGCCGCGAAATGCTAAAATAATATTAAAACTCCCCGACTCATAAATATCAAAATGAGAAAGATTGAAAAAACAACAATAGTAATTTTGTTATATTTGTAATTTTTATTACCATCGACATATTTTAAAACTTTTGAAATAAGGAATGGCTAGAAGGGGAGGCTGAAAGCCACAAATATTGATTTAGTATAATTTTTCAGCAAAAAAAGATTTGAATTTGAATTGATTTTGAATAATTATTTCCACTTGGCAATAATTTGAGGATAAAAACAATGTCAAATTCATTAAAAGTAATTTTTATTGACTAGAATAATTAATTTTTCATTCAATTTTCTTCAACATTCGGCCGAAAATATATATTATATTAATAAAACAGCAAACCCAATAATTATGAAGAAATAAGAGCGAAAACATTTTTTTATTTCTTGTCCAATTGTCTTGAAATTACGAATAGATATTGCCAAATGTATAGTCGACCAACTATAGTAATTGCCAATTGCGTATCTCTCGTCATTTTCGTAATCTAGATTAATCATTCTATTTATTTTGACACCAAAAACATCGAAAAAGCGAAAAAAAAATCAGTAATTTTTGCAAAAAATACAATTTTTAAAACGGCCATATCTCGGAAAATACTTATCGCATAGCAATTCTAAGGTCATTTTCGTAATCTAGATTAATCATTCCATTTATTTTGACACCAAAAACATCGAAAAAGCGAAAAAAAAATCAGTAATTTTTGCAAAAAATAAAATTTTTGAAACGCCCATATCTCGGAAAATACTTATCGCATAGCAATTCTAAGGTCATTTTCGTAATCTAGATTAATCATTCTATATATTTTGACACCAAAAACATCAAAAAAGCGAAAAAAAAATCAGTAATTTTTGCAAAAAATACAATTTTTAAAACGCCCATATCTCGGAAAATACTTATCGCATAGCAATTCTAAGGTCATTTTCGTAATCTAGATTAATCATTCCATTTATTTTGACACCAAAAACATCGAAAAAGCGAAAAAAAAGTCAGTAATTTTTGCAAAAAATACAATTTTTAAAACGCCCATATCTCGAAAAATACTTATCGCATAGCAATTCTAAGGTCATTTTCGTAATCTAGATTAATCATTCTATTTATTTTGACACCAAAAACATCAAAAAAGCGAAAAAAAAATCGGTAATTTTTGCAAAAAATACAATTTTTAAAACGCCCATATCTCGGAAAATCCTTATCGCATAGCAATTCTAAGGTCATTTTCGTAATCTAGAATAATCATTCCATTTATTTTGACACCAAAAACATCAAAAAAGCGAAAAAAAAATCAGTAATTTTTGCAAAAAATACAACTTTTAAAACGCCCATATCTCGGAAAATACTTATCGCATAGCAATTCTAAGGTCATTTTCGTAATCAAGATTAATCATTCTATTCATTTTGACACCAAAAACATCAAAAAAGCGGAAAAAAAATCAGTAATTTTTGCAAAAAATACAATTTTTAAAACGCCCATATCTCGGAAAATACTTATCGCATAGCAATTCTAAGGTCATTTTCGTAATCTAGATTAATCATTCTATTTATTTTGACACCAAAAACATCAAAAAAGCGAAAAAAAAAACAGTAATTTTTGCAAAAAATACAATTTTTAAAACGCCCATATCTCGGAAAATACTTATCGCATAGCAATTCTAAGGTCATTTTCGTAATCTAGATTAATCATTCTATTTATTTTGACACCAAAAACATCAAAAAAGCGAAAAAAAAATCAGTTATTTTTGCAAAAAATACAATGTTTAAAACGCCCATATCTCGGAAAATACTTATCGCATAGCAATTCTAAGGTCATTTTCGTAATCTAGATTAATCATTCCATTTATTTTGACACCAAAAACATCGAAAAAGCGAAAAAAAAATTAGTAATTTTTGCAAAAAATACAATTTTTAAAACGCCCATATCTCGGAAAATACTTATCGCATAGCAATTCTAAGGTCATTTCCGTGATCTAGATTAATCATTCTATTTATTTTGTCATGAAAAACATCAAAAAAGCGAAAAAAAAATCAGTAATTTTTGCAAAAAATACAATTTTTAAAACGCCCATATCTCGGAAAATACTTATCGCATAGCAATTCTAAGGTCATTTTCGTAATCTAGATTAATCATTCCATTTATTTTGACACCAAAAACATCGAAAAAGCGAAAAAAAAATCAGTAATTTTTGCAAAAAATAAAATTTTTAAAACGCCCATATCTCGGAAAATACTCATCGCATAGCAATTCTAAGGTCATTTTCGTAATCTAGATTAATCATTCCATTTATTTTGACACCAAAAACATCGAAAAAGCGAAAAAAAAATCAGTAATTTTTGCAAAAAATAAAATTTTTAAAACGCCCATATCTCGGAAAATACTTATCGCATAGCAATTCTAAGGTCATTTTCGTAATCTAGATTAATCATTCCATTTATTTTGACACCAAAAACATCGAAAAAGCGAAAAAAAAGTCAGTAATTTTTGCAAAAAATACAATTTTTAAAACGCCCATATCTCGGAAAATACTTATCGCATAGCAATTCTAAGGTCATTTTCGTAATCTAGATTAATCATTCTATTTATTTTGACACCAAAAACATCAAAAAAGCGGAAAAAAAATCAGTAATTTTTGCAAAAAATACAATTTTTAAAACGCCCATATCTCGGAAAATACTTATCGCATAGCAATTCTAAGGTCATTTTCGTAATCTAGATTAATCATTCCATTTATTTTAACACCAAAAACATCGAAAAAGCGAAAAAAAAATCAGTAATTTTTGCAAAAAATAAAATTTTTAAAACGCCCATATCTCGGAAAATACTTATCGCATAGCAATTCTAAGGTCATTTTCGTAATCTAGATTAATCATTCTATTTATTTTGACACCAAAAACATCAAAAAAGCGAAAAAAAAATCAGTAATTTTTGCAAAAAATACAATTTTTAAAACGCCCATATCTCGGAAAATACTTATCGCATAGCAATTCTAAGGTCATTTTCGTAATCTAGATTAATCATTCCATTTATTTTGACACCAAAAACATCGAAAAAGCGAAAAAAAAATTAGTAATTTTTGCAAAAAATACAATTTTTAAAACGCCAATATCTCGGAAAATACTTATCGCATAGCAATTCTAAGGTCATTTTCGTGATCTAGATTAATCATTCTATTTATTTTGTCATGAAAAACATCAAAAAAGCGAAAAAAAAATCAGTAATTTTTGCAAAAAATACAATTTTTAAAACGCCCATATCTCGGAAAATACTTATCGCATAGCAATTCTAAGGTCATTTTCGTAATCTAGATTAATCATTCTATTTATTTTGACACCAAAAACATCAAAAAAGCGGAAAAAAAATCAGTAATTTTTGCAAAAAATACAATTTTTAAAACGCCCATATCTCGGAAAATACTTATCGCATAGCAATTCTAAGGTCATTTTCGTAATCTAGATTAATCATTCTATTTATTTTGACACCAAAAACATCAAAAAAGCGAAAAAAAAATCAGTAATTTTTGCAAAAAATACAATTTTTAAAACGCCCATATCTCGGAAAATACTTATCGCATAGCAATTCTAAGGTCATTTTCGTAATCTAGATTAATCATTCTATTTATTTTGACACCAAAAACATCAAAAAAGCGGAAAAAAAATCAGTAATTTTTGCAAAAAATACAATTTTTAAAACGCCCATATCTCGGAAAATACTTATCGCATAGCAATTCTAAGGTCATTTTCGTAATCTAGATTAATCATTCCATTTATTTTGACACCAAAAACATCGAAAAAGCGAAAAAAAAATCAGTAATTTTTGCAAAAAATAAAATTTTTAAAACGCCCATATCTCGGAAAATACTTATCGCATAGCAATTCTAAGGTCATTTTCGTGATCTAGATTAATCATTCTATTTATTTTGACACCAAAAACATCAAAAAAGCGAAAAAAAAAATCAGTAATTTTTGCAAAAAATACAATTTTTAAAACGCCCATATCTCGGAAAATACTTATCGCATAGCAATTCTAAGGTCATTTTCGTAATCTAGATTAATCATTCCATTTATTTTGACACCAAAAACATCAAAAAAGCGAAAAAAAAATCAGTAATTTTTGCAAAAAATAAAATTTTTAAAACGTTCATATCTCGGAAAATACTTATCGCATAGCAATTCTAAGGCCATTTTCGTAATCTAGATTAATCATTCTATTTATTTTGACACCAAAAACATCAAAAAAGCGAAAAAAAAATCAGTAATTTTTGCAAAAAATACAATTTTTAAAACGCCCATATCTCGGAAAATACTTATCGCATAGCAATTCTAAGGTCATTTTCGTAATCTAGATTAATCATTCCATTTATTTTGACACCAAAAACATCGAAAAAGCGAAAAAAAAGTCAGTAATTTTTGCAAAAAATAAAATTTTTAAAACGCCCATATCTCGGAAAATACTTATCGCATAGCAATTCTAAGGTCATTTTCGTAATCTAGATTAATCATTCTATTTATTTTGACACCAAAAACATCAAAAAAACGAAAAAACAATCAGTAATTTTTGCAAAAAATACAATTTTTAAAACGCCCATATCTCGGAAAATACTTATCGCATAGCAATTCTAAGGTCATTTTCGTAATCTAGATTAATCATTCCATTTATTTTGACACCAAAATCATCGAAAAAGCGAAAAAAAAGTCAGTAATTTTTGCAAAAAATTAAATTTTTAAAACGCCCATATCTCGGAAAATGCTTATCGCATAGCAATTCTAAGGTCATTTTCGTAATCTAGATTAATCATTTTATTTATTCTGACACCAAAAACATCAAAAAAGCGGAAAAAAAATCAGTAATTTTTGCAAAAAATACAATTTTTAAAACGCCCATATCTCGGAAAATACTTATCGCATAGCAATTCTAAGGTCATTTTCGTAATCTAGAATAATCATTCCATTTATTTTGACACCAAAAACATCGAAAAAGCGAAAAAAAAATCAGTAATTTTTGCAAAAAATAAAATTTTTAAAACGCCCATATCTCGGAAAATACTTATCGCATAGCAATTCTAAGGTCATTTTCGTAATCTAGATTAATCATTCTATTTATTTTGACACCAAAAACATCAAAAAAGCGAGAAAAAAATCAGTAATTTTTGCAAAAAATACAATTTTTAAAACGCCCATATCTCGGAAAATACTTATCGCATAGCAATTCTAAGGTCATTTTCGTAATCTAGATTAATCATTCCATTCATTTTGACACCAAAAACATCGAAAAAGCGGAAAAAAAATCAGTAATTTTTGCAAAAAATAAAATTTTTAAAACGCCCATATCTCGGAAAATACTTATCGCATAGCAATTCTAAGGTCATTTTCGTAATCTTGAATAATCACTCCATTTATTTTGACACCAAAAACATCAAAAAAGCGAAAAAAAAATCAGTAATTTTTGCAAAAAATACAACTTTTAAAACGCCCATATCTCGGAAAATACTTATCACATAGCAATTCTAAGGTCATTTTCGTAATCTAGATTAATCATTCTATTTATTTTGACACCAAAAACATCAAAAAAGCGGAAAAAAAATCAGTAATTTTTGCAAAAAATACAATTTTTAAAACGCCCATATCTCGGAAAATACTTATCGCATAGCAATTCTAAGGTCATTTTCGTAATCTAGATTAATCATTCTATTTATTTTGACACCAAAAACATCAAAAAAGCGAAAAAAAAAGTCAGTAATTTTTGCAAAAAATAAAATTTTTAAAACGCCCATATCTCGGAAAATACTTATCGCATAGCAATTCTAAGGTCATTTTCGTAATCTAGATTAATCATTCTATTTATTTTGACACCAAAAACATCAAAAAAGCGAAAAAAAATCAGTAATTTTTGCAAAAAATACAATTATTAAAACGCCCATATCTCGGAAAATACTTATCGCATAGCAATTCTAAGGTCATTTTTGTAATCTAGATTAATCATTCCATTCATTTTGACACCAAAAACATCAAAAAAGCGAAAAAAAAATCAGTTATTTTTGCAAAAAATACAATTTTTAAAACGCCCATATCTCGGAAAATACTTATCGCATAGCAATTCTAAGGTCATTTTCGTAATCTAGATTAATCATTCCATTTATTTTGACACCAAAAACATCGAAAAAGCGAAAAAAAAGTCAGTAATTTTTGCAAAAAATAAAATTTTCAAAACGCCCATATCTCGGAAAATACTTATCGCATAGCAATTCTAAGGTCATTTTCGTAATCTAGATTAATCATTCTATTCATTTTGACACCAAAAACATCAAAAAAGCAAAAAAAAAATCAGTAATTTTTGCAAAAAATACAATTTTTAAAACGCCCATATCTCGGAAAATACTTATCGCATAGCAATTCTAAGGTCATTTTCGTAATCTAGATTAATCATTCCATTTATTTTGACACCAAAAACATCGAAAAAGCGAAAAAAAAGTCAGTAATTTTTGCAAAAAATACAATTTTTAAAACGCCCATATCTCGGAAAATACTTATCGCATAGCAATTCTAAGGTCATTTTCGTAATCTAGATTAATCATTCTATTTATTTTGACACCAAAAACATCAAAAAAGCGGAAAAAAAATCAGTAATTTTTGCAAAAAATACAATTTTTAAAACGCCCATATCTCGGAAAATACTTATCGCATAGCAATTCTAAGGTCATTTTCGTAATCTAGATTAATCATTCCATTTATTTTGACACCAAAAACATCGAAAAAGCGAAAAAAAAATCAGTAATTTTTGCAAAAAATAAAATTTTTAAAACGCCCATATCTCGGAAAATACTTATCGCATAGCAATTCTAAGGTCATTTTCGTAATCTAGATTAATCATTCTATTTATTTTGACACCAAAAACATCAAAAAAGCAAAAAAGAAATCAGTAATTTTTGCAAAAAATACAATTTTTAAAACGCCCATATCTCGGAAAATACTTATCGCATAGCAGTTCTCAGGTCATTTTCGTAATCTAGATTAATCATTCCATTTATTTTGACACCAAAAACATCGAAAAAGCGAAAAAAAAATCAGTAATTTTTGCAAAAAATAAAAATTTTAAAACGCCCATATCTCGGAAAATACTTATCGCATAGCAATTCTAAGGTCATTTTCGTAATCTAGACTAATCATTCTATTTATTTTGACACCAAAAACATCAAAAAAGCGAAAAAGAAATCAGTAATTTTTGCAAAAAATACAATTTTTAAAACGCCCATATCTCGGAAAATACTTATCGCATAGCAATTCTAAGGTCATTTTCGTAATCTAGATTAATCATTCTATTTATTTTGACACCAAAAACATCAAAAAAGCGGGAAAAAAAAACAGTAATTTTTGCAAAAAATACAATTTTTAAAACGCCCATATCTCGGAAAATACTAATCGCATAGCAATTCTAAGGTCATTTTCGTAATCTAGATTAATCATTCCATTTATTTTGACACCAAAAACATCGAAAAAGCGAAAAAAAAATCAGTAATTTTTGCAAAAAATAAAATTTTTAAAACGCCCATATCTCGGAAAATACTTATCGCATAGCAATTCTAAGGTCATTTTCGTAATCTAGATTAATCATTCTATTTATTTTGACACCAAAAACATCAAAAAAGCGAAAAAAAATCAGTAATTTTTGCAAAAAATACAATTTTTAAAACGCCCATATCTCGGAAAATACTTATCGCATAGCAATTCTAAGGTCATTTTCGTAATCTGGATTAATCATTCTATTTATTTTGACACCAAAAACATCAAAAAAGAGGAAAAAAAATCAGTAATTTTTGCAAAAAATACAATTTTTAAAACGCCCATGTCTCGGAAAATACTTATCGCATAGCAATTCTAAGGTCATTTTCGTAATCTAGATTAATCATTCTATTTATTTTGACACCAAAAACATCAAAAAAGCGAAAAAAAAATCAGTAATTTTTGCAAAAAATACAATTTTTAAAACGCCCATATCTCGGAAAATACTTATCGCATAGCAATTCTAAGGTCATTTTCGTAATCTAGATTAATCATTCCATTTATTTTGACACCAAAAACATCGAAAAAGCGAAAAAAAAGTCAGTAATTTTTGCAAAAAATAAAATTTTTAAAACGCCCATATCTCGGAAAATACTTATCGCATAGCAATTCTAAGGTCATTTTCGTAATCTAGATTAATCATTCTATTCATTTTGACACCAAAAACATCAAAAAAGCAAGAAAAAAATCAGTAATTTTTGCAAAAAATACAATTTTTAAAACGCCCATATCTCGGAAAATACTTATCGCATAGCAATTCTAAGGTCATTTTCGATCTCTAGATTAATCATTCCATTTATTTTGACACCAAAAACATCGAAAAAGCGAAAAAAAAATCAGTAATTTTTGCAAAATGATTTTAAAAAATTTTAATAAAAAATATGCTCATTTCTATAAAAAATACATTTTTTTAAAACGTCGAAATCTCGAAAAATACGCGTCGTACAGTAATTCTAAGGCTATTTTCGTGATCTACATGAGTTATAGTATTTATTTTGACACCAAAAACATCAAAAATGCGAAAAAATATTTTTTATCAAATTTCAACATTTTCGCAAGGGGTACCCCTTGCCATCATTTTTCAGAGATGACCAATTTTCAATCTTTTGCCTATAAAATTGATATTTGTCGCTCAATTGTCTTGAAATTTGGAATATAGATTGCCAGATGTCTAGCCGATCGACTATAGTAATTGCCAATTGCATAGCACTCATATTTCCAGAGATAATGAGGAAGAAATGGAAAAAAATGGAAAATTTTGGCATTTTTAGCGAAAAAAAACATGATTTTTCAAACGTCCATATCTCGAAAAATACTCATCGCACAGCGATTCTAAGGTTATTTTCGTAATCTAGAAGAGTCATATTATTTATTTAAACACTAAAAACTTGAGAATTGCGAAAAAAATTTTCATAAAAAATATGCTCATTTCTATAAAAAATACATTTTTTTAAAACGTCGAAATCTCGAAAAATACGCGTCGTACAGTAATTCTAAGGCTATTTTCGTGATCTACATGAGTTATAGTATTTATTTTGACACCAAAAACATCAAAAATGCGAAAAAATATTTTTTATCAAATTTCAACATTTTCGCAAGGGGTACCCCTTGCCATCATTTTTCAGAGATGACCAATTTTCAATCTTTTGCCTATAAAATTAATATTTGTCGCTCAATTGTCTTGAAATTTGGAATATAGATTGCCAGATGTCTAGCCGATCGACTATAGTAATTGCCAATTGCATAGCACTCATATTTCCAGAGATAATGAGGAAGAAATGGAAAAAAATGGAAAATTTTGGCATTTTTAGCGAAAAAAAACATGATTTTTCAAACGTCCATATCTTGAAAAATACTCATCACACAGCGATTCTAAGGTTATTTTCGTAATCTAGAAGAGTCATATTATTTATTGAAACACTAAAAACTTGAGAATTGCAAAAAAAAATTTCATAAAAAATATGCTCATTTCTATAAAAAATACATTTTTTTAAAACGTCGAAATCTCGAAAAATACGCGTCGTACAGCAATTCTAAGGCTATTTTCGTGATCTACATGAGTTATAGTATTTATTTTGACACCAAAAACATCAAAAATGCGAAAAAATATTTTTTATCAAATTTCAACATTTTCGCAAGGGGTACCCCTTGCCATCATTTTTCAGAGATGACCAATTTTCAATCTTTTGCCTATAAAATTGATATTTGTCGCTCAATTGTCTTGAAATTTGGAATATAGATTGCCAGATGTCTAGCCGATCGACTATAGTAATTGCCAATTGCATAGCACTCATATTTCCAGAGATAATGAGGAAGAAATGGAAAAAAATGGAAAATTTTGGCATTTTTAGCGAAAAAAAACATGATTTTTCAAACGTCCATATCTCGAAAAATACTCATCGCACAGCGATTCTAAGGTTATTTTCGTAATCTAGAAGAGTCATATTATTTATTTAAACACTAAAAACTTGAGAATTGCGAAAAAAATTTTCATAAAAAATATGCTCATTTCTATAAAAAATACATTTTTTTAAAACGTCGAAATCTCGAAAAATACGCGTCGTACAGTAATTCTAAGGCTATTTTCGTGATCTACATGAGTTATAGTATTTATTTTGACACCAAAAACATCAAAAATGCGAAAAAATATTTTTTATCAAATTTCAACATTTTCGCAAGGGGTACCCCTTGCCATCATTTTTCAGAGATGACCAATTTTCAATCTTTTGCCTATAAAATTGATATTTGTCGCTCAATTGTCTTGAAATTTGGAATATAGATTGCCAGATGTCTAGCCGATCGACTATAGTAATTGCCAATTGCATAGCACTCATATTTCCAGAGATAATGAGGAAGAAATGGAAAAAAATGGAAAATTTTGGCATTTTTAGCGAAAAAAAACATGATTTTTCAAACGTCCATATCTCGAAAAATACTCATCGCACAGCGATTCTAAGGTTATTTTCGTAATCTAGAAGAGTCATATTATTTATTGAAACACTAAAAACTTGAGAATTGCAAAAAAAAATTTCATAAAAAATATGCTCATTTCTATAAGAAATACATTTTTTTAAAACGTCGAAATCTCGAAAAATACGCGTCGTACAGCAATTCTAAGGCTATTTTCGTGATCTACATGAGTTATAGTATTTATTTTGACACCAAAAACATCAAAAATGCGAAAAAATATTTTTTATCAAATTTCGGCATTTTTTGAAGGGTATAGCCTTGATTTCACTTTTCAGAGATGACCAATTTTCAATCTTTTGCCTATAAAATTATTATTTGTCGCTCAATTGTCTTAAAATTTGGAATATAGATTGCCAGATGTCTAGCCGATCGACTATAGTGATTTCCAATTGCATAGCACTCATATTTCCAGAGATAATGAGGAAGAAATGGAAAAAAATGGAAAATTTTGGCATTTTTAGCGAAAAAAAACATGATTTTTCAAACGTCCATATCTCGAAAAATACTCATCGCACAGCGATTCTAAGGTTATTTTCGTAATCTAGAAGAGTCATATTATTTATTGAAACACTAAAAACTTGAGAATTGCGAAAAAAATTTTCATAAAAAATATGCTCATTTCTATAAAAAATACATTTTTTTAAAACGTCGAAATCTCGAAAAATACGCGTCGTACAGCAATTCTAAGGCTATTTTCGTGATCTACATGAGTTATAGTATTTATTTTGACACCAAAAACATCAAAAATGCGAAAAAATATTTTTTATCAAATTTCGGCATTTTTTGAAGGGTATAGCCTTGATTTCACTCTTCAGAGATGACCAATTTTCAATCTTTTGCCTATAAAATTAATATTTGTCGCTCAATTGTCTTGAAATTTGGAATATAGATTGCCAGATGTCTAGCCGATCGACTATAGTAATTGCCAATTGCATAGCACTCATATTTCCAGAGATAATGAGGAAGAAATGGAAAAAAATGGAAAATTTTGGCATTTTTAGCGAAAAAAAACATGATTTTTCAAACGTCCATATCTCGAAAAATACTCATCGCACAGCGATTCTAAGGTTATTTTCGTAATCTAGAAGAGTCATATTATTTATTTAAACACTAAAAACTTGAGAATTGCGAAAAAAATTTTAATAAAAAATATGCTCATTTCTATAAAAAATCCTTTTTTTTTAAAACTTCAAAATCTCGAAAAATACGCGTCGTACAGCAATTCTAAGGCTATTTTCGTGATCTACATGAGTTATAGTATTTATTTTGACACCAAAAACATCAAAAATGCGAAAAAATATTTTTTATCAAATTTCGGCATTTTTTGAAGGGTATAGCCTTGATTTCACTTTTCAGAGATGACCAATTTTCAATCTTTTGCCTAAAAATTAATATTTGTCGCTCAATTGTCTTGAAATTTGGAATATAGATTGCCAGATGTCTAGCCGATCGACTATAGTAATTTCCAATTGCATAGCACTCATATTTCCAGAGATAATGAGGAAGGAATGGAAAAAAATGGAAAATTTTGGCATTTTTAGCGAAAAAAAACATGATTTTTCAAACGTCCATATCTCGAAAAATACTCATCGCACAGCGATTCTAAGGTTATTTTCGTAATCTAGAAGAGTCATATTATTTATTTAAACACTAAAAACTTGAGAATTGCGAGAAAAATTTTGATAAAAAATATGCTCATTTCTATAAAAAATACATTTTTTTAAAACTTCAAAATCTCGAAAAATACGCGTCGTACAGCAATTCTAAGGCTATTTTCGTGATCTACATGAGTTATAGTATTCATTTTGACACCAAAATAATCAAAAATGCGAAAAAATATTTTTTATCAAATTTCGGCATTTTTTGAAGGGTATAGCCTTGATTTCACTTTTCAGAGATGACCAATTTTCAATCTTTTGCCTATAAAATTAATATTTGTCGCTCAATTGTCTTGAAATTTGGAATATAGATTGCCAGATGTCTAGCCGATCGACTATAGTAATTGCCAATTGCATAGCACTCATATATCCAGAGATAATGAGGAAGAAATGGAAAAAAATGGAAAATTTTGGCATTTTTAGCGAAAAAAAACATGATTTTTCAAACGTCCATATCTCGAAAAATACTCATCGCACAGCGATTCTAAGGTTATTTTCGTAATCTAGAAGAGTCATATTATTTATTTAAACACTAAAAACTTGAGAATTGCAAAAAAAATTTTCATAGAAAATTTGCTCATTTCTATAAAAAATACATTTTTTTAAAACGTCGAAATCTCGAAAAATACGCGTCGTACAGCAATTCTAAGGCTATTTTCGTGATCTACATGAGTCATAGTATTTATTTTGACACCAAAAACATCAAAAATGCGAAAAAATATTTTTTATCAAATTTCAACATTTTCGCAAGGGGTACCCCTTGCCATCATTTTTCAGAGATGACCAATTTTCAATCTTTTGCCTATAAAATTAATATTTGTCGCTCAATTGTCTTGAAATTTGGAATATAGATTGCCAGATGTCTAGCCGATCGACTATAGTAATTGCCAATTGCATAGCACTCATATTTCCAGAGATAATGAGGAAGAAATGGAAAAAAATGGAAAATTTTGGCATTTTTAGCGAAAAAAAAACATGATTTTTCAAACGTCCATATCTCGAAAAATACTTATCGCACAGCGATTCTAAGGTTATTTTCGTAATCTAGAAGAGTCATATTATTCATTTAAACACTAAAAACTTGATAATTGCAAAAAAAAATTTCATAAAAAATATGCTCATTTCTATAAAAAATACATTTTTTTAAAACGTCGAAATCTCGAAAAATACGCGTCGTACAGTAATTCTGGGGCTATTTTCGTGATCTACATGAGTTATAGTATTTATTTTGACACCAAAAACATCAAAAATGCGAAAAAATATTTTTTATCAAATTTCGGCATTTTTTGAAGGGTATAGCCTTGATTTCACTTTTCAGAGATGACCAATTTTCAATCTTTTGCCTATAAAATTGATATTTGTCGCTCAATTGTCTTGAAATTTGGAATATAGATTGCCAGATGTCTAGCCGATCGACTATAGTAATTGCCAATTGCATAGCACTCATATTTCCAGAGATAATAAGGAAGAAATGGAAAAAAATGGAAAATTCTGGCATTTTTAGCGAAAAAAAAACATGATTTTTCAAACGTCCATATCTCGAAAAATACTCATCGCACAGCGATTCTAAGGTTATTTTCGTAATCTAGAAGAGTCATATTATTTATTGAAACACTAAAAACTTGAGAATTGCAAAAAAAAATTTCATAAAAAATATGCTCATTTCTATAAAAAATACATTTTTTTAAAACGTCGAAATTTCGAAAAATACGCGTCGTACAGCAATTCTAAGGCTATTTTCGTGATCTACATGAGTTATAGTATTTATTTTGACACCAAAAACATCAAAAATGCGAAAAAATATTTTTTATCAAATTTCGGCATTTTTTGAAGGGTATAGCCTTGATTTCACTTTTCAGAGATGACCAATTTTCAATCTTTTGCCTATAAAATTAATATTTGTCGCTCAATTGTCTTGAAATTTGGAATATAGATTGCCAGATGTCTAGCCGATCGACTATAGTAATTGCCAATTGCATAGCACTCATATTTCCAGAGATAATGAGGAAGAAATGGAAAAAAATGGAAAATTTTGGCATTTTTAGCGAAAAAAAACATTATTTTTCAAACGTCCATATCTCGAAAAATACTCATCGCACAGCGATTCTAAGGTCATTTTCGTAATCTAGAAGGATCATATTATTTATTTAAACACTAAAAACTTGAGAATTGCAAAAAAAAAATTCCATACAAAATATGCTCATTTCTATAAAAAATACATTTTTTTAAAACGTCGAAATCTTGAAAAATACGCGTCGTACAGTAATTCTAAGGCTATTTTCGTGATCTACATGAGTTATAGTATTTATTTTGACACCAAAAACATCAAAAATGCGAAAAAATATTTTTTATCAAATTTCAACATTTTCGCAAGGGGTACCCCTTGCCATCATTTTTCATAGATGACCAATTTTCAATCTTTTGCCTATAAAATTAATATTTGTCGCTCAATTGTCTTGAAATTTGGAATATAGATTGCCAGATGTCTAGCCGATCGACTATAGTAATTGCCAATTGCATAGCACTCATATTTCCAGAGATAATGAGGAAGAAATGGAAAAAAATGGAAAATTTTGGCATTTTTAGCGAAAAAAAACATGATTTTTCAAACGTCCATATCTCGAAAAATACTCATCGCACAGCGATTCTAAGGTCATTTTCGTAATCTAGAAGGGTCATATTATTTATTTAAACACTAAAAACTTGAGAATTGCAAAAAAAAAAATTTCATAGAAAATATGCTCATTTCTATAAAAAATACATTTTTTTAAAACGTCGAAATCTCGAAAAATACGCGTCGTACAGCAATTCTAAGGCTATTTTCGTGATCTACATGAGTTATAGTATTTATTTTGACACCAAAAACATCAAAAATGCGAAAAAATATTTTTTATCAAATTTCAACATTTTCGCAAGGGGTACCCCTTGCCATCATTTTTCAGAGATGACTAATTTTCAATCTTTTGCCTATAAAATTAATATTTGTCGCTCAATTGTCTTGAAATTTGGAATATAGATTGCCAGATGTCTAGCCGATCGACTATAGTAATTGCCAATTGCATAGCACTCATATTTCCAGAGATAATGAGGAAGAAATGGAAAAAAATGGAAAATTTTGGCATTTTTAGCGAAAAAAAACATGATTTTTCAAACGTCCATATCTCGAAAAATACTCATCGCACAGCGATTCTAAGGTCATTTTCGTAATCTAGAAGGGTCATATTATTTATTTAAACACTAAAAACTTGAGAATTGCAAAAAAAAAATTTCAAAAAAAATATGCTCATTTCTATAAAAAATACATTTTTTTAAAACGTCGAAATCTCGAAAAATACGCGTCGTACAGCAATTCTAAGGCTATTTTCGTGATCTACATGAGTTATAGTATTTATTTTGACACCAAAAACATCAAAAATGCGAAAAAATATTTTTTATCAAATTTCGGCATTTTTTGAAGGGTATAGCCTTGATTTCACTTTTCAGAGATGACCAATTTTCAATCTTTTGCCTATAAAATTAATATTTGTCGCTCAATTGTCTTGAAATTTGGAATATAGATTGCCAGATGTCTAGCCGATCGACTATAGTAATTTCCAATTGCATAGCACTCATATTTCCAGAGATAATGAGGAAGAAATGGAAAAAAATGGAAAATTTTGGCATTTTTAGCGAAAAAAAACATGATTTTTCAAACGTCCATATCTCGAAAAATACTCATCGCACAGCGATTCTAAGGTCATTTTCGTAATCTAGAAGGGTCATATTATTTATTTAAACACTAGAAACTCGAGAATTGCAAAAAAAAAATTTCAAAAAAAATATGCTCATTTCTATAAAAAATACATTTTTTTAAAACGTCGAAATCTCGAAAAATACGCGTCGTACAGCAATTCTGAGGCTATTTTCGTGATCTACATGAGTTGTAGTATTTATTTTGACACCAAAAACATCAAAAATGCGAAAAAATATTTTTTATCAAATTTTGGCATTTTTGAAGGGTATAGCCTTGATTTCACTTTTCAGAGATGACCAATTTTCAATCTTTTGCCTATAAAATTAATATTTGTCGCTCAATTGTCTTGAAATTTGGAATATAGATTGCCAGATGTCTAGCCGATCGACTATAGTAATTGCCAATTGCATAGCACTCATATATCCAGAGATAATGAGGAAGAAATGGAAAAAAATGGAAAATTCTGGCATTTTTAGCGAAAAAAAACATGATTTTTCAAACGTCCATATCTCGAAAAATACTCATCGCACAGCGATTCTAAGGTTATTTTCGTAATCTAGAAGAGTCATATTGTTCATTGAAACACTAAAACCTTGAGAATTGCAAAAAAAAATTTCATAAAAAATATGCTCATTTCTATAAAAAATACATTTTTTTAAAACGTCGAAATCTCGAAAAATACGCGTCGTACAGCAATTCTAAGGCTATTTTCGTGATCTACATGAGTTATAGTATTTATTTTGACACCAAAAACATCAAAAATGCGAAAAAATATTTTTTATCAAATTTCGGCATTTTTTGAAGGATATAGCCTTGATTTCACTTTTCAGAGATGACCAATTTCCAATCTTTTGCCTATAAAATTAATATTTGTCGCTCAATTGTCTTGAAATTTGGAATATAGATTGCCAGATGTCTAGCCGATCGACTACAGTAATTGCCAATTGCATAGCACTTATAATTCCAGAGATAATGAGGAAGAAATGGAAAAAAATTGAAAATTTTGGCATTTTTAGCGAAAAAAAACATGATTTTTCAAACGTCCATATCTCGAAAAATACTCATCGCACAGCGATTCTAAGGTTATTTTCGTAATCTAGAAGAGTCATATTATTTACTTAAACACTAAAAACTTGAGAATTGCAAAAAAAAAATTTCATAAAAAATATGCTCATTTCTATAAAAAATACATTTTTTTAAAACGTCGAAATCTCGAAAAATACGCGTCGTACAGCAATTCTAAGGCTATTTTCGTGATCTACATGAGTTATAGTATTTATTTTGACACCAAAAACATCAAAAATGCGAAAAAATATTTTTTATCAAATTTCGGCATTTTTTGAAGGGTATAGCCTTGATTTCACTTTTCAGAGATGACCAATTTTCAATCTTTTGCCTATAAAATTAATATTTGTCGCTCAATTGTCTTGAAATTTGGAATATAGATTGCCAGATGTCTAGCCGATCGACTATAGTAATTTCCAATTGCATAGCACTCATATTTCCAGAGATAATGAGGAAGAAATGGAAAAAAATGGAAAATTTTGGCATTTTTAGCGAAAAAAAACATGATTTTTCAAACGTCCATATCTCGAAAAATACTCATCGCACAGCGATTCTAAGGTTATTTTCGTAATCTAGAAGAGTCATATTATTTATTTAAACACTAAAAACTTGAGAATTGCGAAAAAAATTTTCATAAAAAATATGCTCATTTCTATAAAAAATACATTTTTTTAAAACGTCGAAATCTCGAAAAATACGCGTCGTACAGCAATTCTAAGGCTATTTTCGTGATCTACATGAGTTATAGTATTTATTTTGACACCAAAAACATCAAAAATGCGAAAAAATATTTTTTATCAAATTTCAACATTTTCGCAAGGGGTACCCCTTGGCATCATTTTTCAGAGATGACCAATTTTCAATCTTTTGCCTATAAAATTAATATTTGTCGCTCAATTGTCTTGAAATTTGGAATATAGATTGCCAGATGTCTAGCCGATCGACTATAGTAATTGCCAATTGCATAGCACTCATATTTCCAGAGATAATGAGGAAGAAATGGAAAAAAATGGAAAATTTTGGCATTTTTAGCGAAAAAAAACATGATTTTTCAAACGTCCATATCTCGAAAAATACTCATCGCACAGCGATTCTAAGGTTATTTTCGTAATCTAGAAGAGTCATATTATTTATTTAAACACTAAAAACTTGAGAATTGCGAAAAAAATTTTCATAAAAAATATGCTCATTTCTATAAAAAATACATTCTTTTAAAACGTCGAAATCTCGAAAAATACGCGTCGTACAGCAATTCTAAGGCTATTTTCGTGATCTACATGAGTTATAGTATTTATTTTGACACCAAAAACATCAAAAATGCGAAAAAATATTTTTTATCAAATTTCAACATTTTCGCAAGGGGTACCCCTTGGCATCATTTTTCAGAGATGACCAATTTTCAATCTTTTGCCTATAAAATTAATATTTGTCGCTCAATTGTCTTGAAATTTGGAATATAGATTGCCAGATGTCTAGCCGATCGACTATAGTAATTGCCAATTGCATAGCACTCATATTTCCAGAGATAATGAGGAAGAAATGGAAAAAAATGGAAAATTTTGGCATTTTTAGCGAAAAAAAACATGATTTTTCAAACGTCCATATCTCGAAAAATACTCATCGCACAGCGATTCTAAGGTTATTTTCGTAATCTAGAAGAGTCATATTATTTATTTAAACACTAAAAACTTGAGAATTGCGAAAAAAATTTTCATAAAAAATATGCTCATTTCTATAAAAAATACATTTTTTTAAAACGTCGAAATCTCGAAAAATACGCGTCGTACAGCAATTCTAAGGCTATTTTCGTGATCTACATGAGTTATAGTATTTATTTTGACACCAAAAACATCAAAAATGCGAAAAAATATTTTTTATCAAATTTCAACATTTTCGCAAGGGGTACCCCTTGCCATCATTTTTCAGAGATGACCAATTTTCAATCTTTTGCCTATAAAATTAATATTTGTCGCTCAATTGTCTTGAAATTTGGAATATAGATTGCCAGATGTCTAGCCGATCGACTATAGTAATTGCCAATTGCATAGCACTCATATTTCCAGAGATAATGAGGAAGAAATGGAAAAAAATGGAAAATTTTGGCATTTTTAGCGAAAAAAAACATGATTTTTCAAACGTCCATATCTCGAAAAATACTCATCGCACAGCGATTCTAAGGTTATTTTCGTAATCTAGAAGGGTCATATTATTTATTTGAACACCAAAAACTTGAGAATTGCAAAAAAAAAATTCCATAAAAAATATGCTCATTTCTATAAAAAATACATTTTTTTAAAACGTCGAAATCTCGAAAAATACGCGTCGTACAGCAATTCTAAGGCTATTTTCGTGATCTACATGAGTTATAGTATTTATTTTGACACCAAAAACATCAAAAATGCGAAAAAATATTTTTTATCAAATTTCGGCATTTTTTGAAGGGTATAGCCTTGATTTCACTCTTCAGAGATGACCAATTTTCAATCTTTTGCCTATAAAATTAATATTTGTCGCTCAATTGTCTTGAAATTTGGAATATAGATTGCCAGATGTCTAGCCGATCGACTATAGTAATTGCCAATTGCATAGCACTCATATTTCCAGAGATAATGAGGAAGAAATGGAAAAAAATGGAAAATTTTGGCATTTTTAGCGAAAAAAAACATGATTTTTCAAACGTCCATATCTCGAAAAATACTCATCGCACAGCGATTCTAAGGTTATTTTCGTAATCTAGAAGAGTCATATTATTTATTTAAACACTAAAAACTTGAGAATTGCGAAAAAAATTTTCATAAAAAATATGCTCATTTCTATAAAAAATACATTCTTTTAAAACGTCGAAATCTCGAAAAATACGCGTCGTACAGCAATTCTAAGGCTATTTTCGTGATCTACATGAGTTATAGTATTTATTTTGACACCAAAAACATCAAAAATGCGAAAAAATATTTTTTATCAAATTTCAACATTTTCGCAAGAGGTACCCCTTGCCATCATTTTTCAGAGATGACCAATTTTCAATCTTTTGCCTATAAAATTAATATTTGTCGCTCAATTGTCTTGAAATTTGGAATATAGATTGCCAGATGTCTAGCCGATCGACTATAGTAATTGCCAATTGCATAGCACTCATATTTGCAGAGATAATGAGGAAGAAATGGAAAAAAAATGGAAAATTTTGGCATTTTTAGCGAAAAAAAACATGATTTTTCAAACGTCCATATCTCGAAAAATACTCATCGCACAGCGATTCTAAGGTTATTTTCGTAATCTAGAAGAGTCATATTATTTATTTAAACACTAAAAACTTGAGAATTGCGAAAAAAATTTTCATAAAAAATATGCTCATTTCTATAAAAAATACATTTTTTTAAAACGTCGAAATCTCGAAAAATACGCGTCGTACAGCAATTCTAAGGCTATTTTCGTGATCTACATGAGTTATAGTATTTATTTTGACACCAAAAACATCAAAAATGCGAAAAAATATTTTTTATCAAATTTCAACATTTTCGCAAGGGGTACCCCTTGCCATCATTTTTCAGAGATGACCAATTTTCAATCTTTTGCCTATAAAATTAATATTTGTTGCTCAATTGTCTTGAAATTTGGAATATAGATTGCCAGATGTCTAGCCGATCGACTATAGTAATTGCCAATTGCATAGCACTCATATTTCCAGAGATAATGAGGAAGAAATGGAAAAAAATGGAAAATTTTGGCATTTTTAGCGAAAAAAAAACATGATTTTTCAAACGTCCATATCTCGAAAAATACTCATCGCACAGCGATTCTAAGGTTATTTTCATAATCTAGAAGAGTCATATTATTTATTTGAACACCAAAACTTGAGAATTGCAAAAAAAAAATTCCATAAAAAATATGCTCATTTCTATAAAAAAATACATTTTTTTAAAACGTCGAAATCTCGAAAAATACGCGTCGTACAGCAATTCTAAGGCTATTTTCGTGATCTACATGAGTTATAGTATTTATTTTGACACCAAAAACATCAAAAATGCGAAAAAATATTTTTTATCAAATTTCGGCATTTTTTGAAGGGTATAGCCTTGATTTCACTTTTCAGAGATGACCAATTTTCAATCTTTTGCCTATAAAATTAATATTTGTCGCTCAATTGTCTTGAAATTTGGAATATAGATTGCCAGATGTCTAGCCGATCGACTATAGTAATTTCCAATTGCATAGCACTCATATTTCCAGAGATAATAAGGGAGAAATGGAAAAAAATGGAAAATTTTGGCATTTTTAGCGAAAAAAAAACATGATTTTTCAAACGTCCATATCTCGAAAAATACTCATCGCACAGCGATTCTAAGGTTATTTTCGTAATCTAGAAGAGTCATATTATTTATTTAAACACTAAAAACTTGAGAATTGCGAAAAAAATTTTCATAAAAAATATGCTCATTTCTATAAAAAATACATTTTTTTAAAACGTCGAAATCTCGAAAAATACGCGTCGTACAGCAATTCTAAGGCTATTTTCGTGATCTACATGAGTTATAGTATTTATTTTGACACCAAAAACATCAAAAATGCGAAAAAATATTTTTTATCAAATTTCAACATTTTCGCAAGGGGTACCCCTTGGCATCATTTTTCAGAGATGACCAATTTTCAATCTTTTGCCTATAGAATTAATATTTGTTGCTCAATTGTCTTGAAATTTGGAATATAGATTGCCAGATGTCTAGCCGATCGACTATAGTAATTTCCAATTGCATAGCACTCATATTTCTAGAGATAATGAAGAAGAAATGGAAAAAAATGGAAAATTTAGGCATTTTTTGCGCAAAAAAACATGTTTTTTCAAACGTCCATATCTCGAAAAATACTCATCGCACAGCGATTCTGAGGTTATTTTCGTAATCTAGAAGAGTCATATTATTCATTTAAACACTAAAAACTTGAGAATTGCAGAAAAAAAAATTCATGAAAAAACTGATAATTTCTATAAAAAATACATTTTTTTAAAACGTCGAAATCTCGAAAAATAGGCATCGTACAGCAATTCTAAGGTTATTTTCGTGATCTAGATGAGTTATAGTATTTATTTTGACACCAAAAACATCAAAAATGCGAAAAAATATTTTTTATTAAATTTCAACATTTTCGCAAGGGGTACCCCTTGCCATCATTTTTCAGAGATGACCAATTTTCAATCTTTTGCCTATAAAATTAATATTTGTTGCTCAATTGTCTTGAAATTTGGAATATAGATTGCCAGATGTCTAGCCGATCGACTATAGTAATTGCCAATTGCATAGCACTCATATTTCTAGAGATAATGAGGAAGAAATGGAAAAAAATGGAAAATTTAGGCATTTTTTGCGCAAAAAAACATGTTTTTTCAAACGTTCATATCTCGAAAAATACTCATCGCACAGCGATTCTAAGGTTATTTTCGTAATCTAGAAGAGTCATATTATTCATTTAAACACTAAAAACTTGAGAATTGCAGAAAAAAAAATTCATGAAAAAACTGATAATTTCTATAAAGAATACATTTTTTTAAAACGTCGAAATCTCGAAAAATAGGCATCGTACAGCAATTCTAAGGTTATTTTCGTGATCTAGATGAGTTATAGTATTTATTTTGACACCAAAAACATCAAAAATGCGAAAAAATATTTTTTATCAAATTTCAACATTTTCGCAAGGGGTACCCCTTGGCATCATTTTTCAGAGATGACCAATTTTCAATCTTTTGCCTATAAAATTAATATTTGTTGCTCAATTGTCTTGAAATTTGGAATATAGATTGCCAGATGTCTAGCCGATCGACTATAGTAATTGCCAATTGCATAGCACTCATATTTCTAGAGATAATGAAGAAGAAATGGAAAAAAATGGAAAATTTAGGCATTTTTTGCGCAAAAAAACATGTTTTTTCAAACGTCCATATCTCGAAAAATACTCATCGCACAGCGATTCTGAGGTTATTTTCGTAATCTAGAAGAGTCATATTATTCATTTAAACACTAAAAACTTGAGAATTGCAGAAAAAAAAATTCATGAAAAAACTGATAATTTCTATAAAAAATACATTTTTTTAAAACGTCGAAATCTCGAAAAATAGGCATCGTACAGCAATTCTAAGGTTATTTTCGTGATCTAGATGAGTTATAGTATTTATTTTGACACCAAAAACATCAAAAATGCGAAAAAATATTTTTTATCAAATTTCAACATTTTCGCAAGGGGTACCCCTTGCCATCATTTTTCAGAGATGACCAATTTTCAATCTTTTGCCTATAAAATTAATATTTGTTGCTCAATTGTCTTGAAATTTGGAATATAGATTGCCAGATGTCTAGCCGATCGACTATAGTAATTGCCAATTGCATAGCACTCATATTTCTAGAGATAATGAGGAAGAAATGGAAAAAAATGGAAAATTTAGGCATTTTTTGCGCAAAAAAACATGTTTTTTCAAACGTCCATATCTCGAAAAATACTCATCGCACAGCGATTCTAAGGTTATTTTCGTAATCTAGAAGAGTCATATTATTTATTTAAACACTAAAAACTTGAGAATTGCAGAAAAAAAATTTTATGAAAAAACTGCCAATTCAATTAAAAAATACATTTTTTTATAACGTCGAAATCTCGAAAAATACGCGTCGTACAGCAATTCTAAGGCTATTTTCGTGATTTAGATGAGTTATAGTATTTATTTTGACACCAAAAATATCAAAAATGCGAAAAAATATTTTTTATCGAATTTCAACATTTTTTGAAGGGTATAGCCTTGATTTCACTTTTCAGAGATGACCAATTTTCAATCTTTTGCCTATAAAATTAATATTTGTTGCTCAATTGTCTTGAAATTTGGAATATAGATTGCCAGATGTCTAGCCGATCGACTATAGTAATTGCCAATTGCATAGCACTCATATTTCTAGAGATAATGAGGAAGAAATGGAAAAAAATGGAAAATTTAGGCATTTTTTGCGCAAAAAAACATGTTTTTTCAAACGTCCATATCTCGAAAAATACTCATCGCACAGCGATTCTAAGGTTATTTTCGTAATCTAGAAGAGTCATATTATTCATTTAAACACTAAAAACTTGAGAATTGCAGAAAAAAAAATTCATGAAAAAACTGATAATTTCTATAAAAAATACATTTTTTTAAAACGTCGAAATCTTGAAAAATACGCATCGTACAGCAATTCTAAGGTTATTTTCGTGATCTAGATGAGTTATAGTATTTATTTTGACACCAAAAACATCAAAAATGCGAAAAAATATTTTTTATCAAATTTCAACATTTTCGCAAGGGGTACCCCTTGCCATCATTTTTCAGAGATGACCAATTTTCAATCTTTTGCCTATAAAATTAATATTTGTTGCTCAATTGTCTTGAAATTTGGAATATAGATTGCCAGATGTCTAGCCGATCGACTATAGTAATTGCCAATTGCATAGCACTCATATTTCTAGAGATAATGAGGAAGAAATGGAAAAAAATGGAAAATTTAGGCATTTTTTGCGCAAAAAAACATGTTTTTTCAAACGTCCCTATCTCGAAAAATACTCATCGCACAGCGATTCTAAGGTTATTTTCGTAATCTAGAAGAGTCATATTATTTATTTAAACACTAAAAACTTGAGAATTGCAGAAAAAAAATTTTATGAAAAAACTGCCAATTCAACTAAAAAATACATTTTTTTATAACGTCGAAATCTCGAAAAATACGCGTCGTACAGCAATTCTAAGGCTATTTTCGTGATCTAGATGAGTTATAGTATTTATTTTGACACCAAAAATATCAAAAATGCGAAAAAATATTTTTTATCGAATTTCAACATTTTTTGAAGGGTATAGCCTTGATTTCACTTTTCAGAGATGACCAATTTTCAATCTTTTGCCTATAAAATTAATATTTGTTGCTCAATTGTCTTGAAATTTGGAATATAGATTGCCAGATGTCTAGCCGATCGACTATAGTAATTGCCAATTGCATAGCACTCATATTTCCAGAGATAATGAGGGAGAAATGGAAAAAAATGGAAAATTTAGGCATTTTTTGCGCAAAAAAACATGTTTTTTCAAACGTCCATATCTCGAAAAATACTCATCGCACAGCGATTCTAAGGTTATTTTCGTAATCTAGAAGAGTCATATTATTCATTTAAACACTAAAAACTTGAGAATTGCAGAAAAAAAAATTCATGAAAAAACTGATAATTTCTATAAAAAATACATCTTTTTAAAACGTCGAAATCTCGAAAAATACGCATCGTACAGCAATTCTAAGGTTATTTTCGTGATCTAGATGAGTTATAGTATTTATTTTGACACCAAAAACATCAAAAATGCGAAAAAATATTTTTTATCAAATTTCAACATTTTCGCAAGGGGTACCCCTTGCCATCATTTTTCAGAGATGACCAATTTTCAATCTTTTGCCTATAATATTAATATTTGTTGCTCAATTGTCTTGAAATTTGGAATATAGATTGCCAGATGTCTAGCCGATCGACTATAGTAATTGCCAATTGCATAGCACTCATATTTCTAGAGATAATGAGGAAGAAATGGAAAAAAATGGAAAATTTAGGCATTTTTTGCGCAAAAAAACATGTTTTTTCAAACGTCCATATCTCGAAAAATACTCATCGCACAGCGATTCTAAGGTTATTTTCGTAATCTAGAAGAGTCATATTATTTATTTAAACACTAAAAACTTGAGAATTGCAGAAAAAAAATTTTATGAAAAAACTGCCAATTCAACTAAAAAATACATTTTTTTATAACGTCGAAATCTCGAAAAATACGCGTCGTACAGCAATTCTAAGGCTATTTTCGTGATTTAGATGAGTTATAGTATTTATTTTGACACCAAAAATATCAAAAATGCGAAAAAATATTTTTTATCGAATTTCAACATTTTTTGAAGGGTATAGCCTTGATTTCACTTTTCAGAGATGACCAATTTTCAATCTTTTGCCTATAAAATTAATATTTGTTGCTCAATTGTCTTGAAATTTGGAATATAGATTGCCAGATGTCTAGCCGATCGACTATAGTAATTGCCAATTGCATAGCACTCATATTTCCAGAGATAATGAGGGAGAAATGGAAAAAAATGGAAAATTTAGGCATTTTTTGCGCAAAAAAACATGTTTTTTCAAACGTCCATATCTCGAAAAATACTCATCGCACAGCGATTCTAAGGTTATTTTCGTAATCTAGAAGAGTCATATTATTCATTTAAACACTAAAAACTTGAGAATTGCAGAAAAAAAAATTCATGAAAAAACTGATAATTTCTATAAAAAATACATCTTTTTAAAACGTCGAAATCTCGAAAAATACGCATCGTACAGCAATTCTAAGGTTATTCTCGTGATCTAGATGAGTTATAGTATTTATTTTGACACCAAAAACATCAAAAATGCGAAAAAATATTTTTTATCAAATTTCAACATTTTCGCAAGGGGTACCCCTTGCCATCATTTTTCAGAGATGACCAATTTTCAATCTTTTGCCTATAATATTAATATTTGTTGCTCAATTGTCTTGAAATTTGGAATATAGATTGCCAGATGTCTAGCCGATCGACTATAGTAATTGCCAATTGCATAGCACTCATATTTCTAGAGATAATGAGGAAGAAATGGAAAAAAATGGAAAATTTAGGCATTTTTTGCGCAAAAAAACATGTTTTTTCAAACGTCCATATCTCGAAAAATACTCATCGCACAGCGATTCTAAGGTTATTTTCGTAATCTAGAAGAGTCATATTATTTATTTAAACACTAAAAACTTGAGAATTGCAGAAAAAAAATTTTATGAAAAAACTGCCAATTCAACTAAAAAATACATTTTTTTATAACGTCGAAATCTCGAAAAATACGCGTCGTACAGCAATTCTAAGGCTATTTTCGTGATTTAGATGAGTTATAGTATTTATTTTGACACCAAAAATATCAAAAATGCGAAAAAATATTTTTTATCGAATTTCAACATTTTTTGAAGGGTATAGCCTTGATTTCACTTTTCAGAGATGACCAATTTTCAATCTTTTGCCTATAAAATTAATATTTGTTGCTCAATTGTCTTGAAATTTGGAATATAGATTGCCAGATGTCTAGCCGATCGACTATAGTAATTGCCAATTGCATAGCACTCATATTTCCAGAGATAATGAGGGAGAAATGGAAAAAAATGGAAAATTTAGGCATTTTTTGCGCAAAAAAACATGTTTTTTCAAACGTCCATATCTCGAAAAATACTCATCGCACAGCGATTCTAAGGTTATTTTCGTAATCTAGAAGAGTCATATTATTCATTTTAAACACTAAAAACTTGAGAATTGCAGAAAAAAAAATTCATGAAAAAACTGATAATTTCTATAAAAAATACATCTTTTTAAAACGTCGAAATCTCGAAAAAATACGCATCGTACAGCAATTCTAAGGTTATTTTCGTGATCTAGATGAGTTATAGTATTTATTTTGACACCAAAAACATCAAAAATGCGAAAAAATATTTTTTATCAAATTTCAACATTTTCGCAAGGGGTACCCCTTGCCATCATTTTTCAGAGATGACCAATTTTCAATCTTTTGCCTATAATATTAATATTTGTTGCTCAATTGTCTTGAAATTTGGAATATAGATTGCCAGATGTCTAGCCGATCGACTATAGTAATTGCCAATTGCATAGCACTCATATTTCTAGAGATAATGAGGAAGAAATGGAAAAGAATGGAAAATTTTAGGCATTTTTTGCGCAAAAAAACATGTTTTTTTCAAACGTCCATATCTCGAAAAATACTCATCGCACAGCGATTCTAAGGTTATTTTCGTAATCTAGAAGAGTCATATTATTTATTTAAACACTAAAAACTTGAGAATTGCAGAAAAAAAATTTATGAAAAAACTGCCAATTCAACTAAAAAATACATTTTTTTTATAACGTCGAAATCTCGAAAAATACGCGTCGTACAGCAATTCTAAGGCTATTTTCGTGATTTAGATGAGTTATAGTATTTATTTTGACACCAAAAATATCAAAAATGCGAAAAAATATTTTTTATCGAATTTCAACATTTTTTGAAGGGTATAGCCTTGATTTCACTTTTCAGAGATGACCAATTTTCAATCTTTTGCCTATAAAATTAATATTTGTTGCTCAATTGTCTTGAAATTTGGAATATAGATTGCCAGATGTCTAGCCGATCGACTATAGTAATTGCCAATTGCATAGCACTCATATTTCTAGAGATAATGAGGAAGAAATGGAAAAAAATGGAAAATTTTGGCATTTTTAGCGAAAAAAAAACATGATTTTTCAAACGTCCATATCTCGAAAAATACTCATCGCACAGCGATTCTAAGGTTATTTTCGTAATCTAAAAGAGTCATATTATTTATTTAAACACTAAAAACTTGAGGATTGCAGAAAAAAAATTTTTATGAAAAAACTGCCAATTCAACTAAAAAATACATTTTTTTATAACGTCGAAATCTCGAAAAAATACGCGTCGTACAGCAATTCTAAGGCTATTTTCGTGATTTAGATGAGTTATAGTATTTATTTTGACACCGAAAAAATATCAAAAATGCGAAAAAATATTTTTTATCGAATTTTCAACATTTTTTGAAGGGTATAGCCTTAATTTCACTTTTCAGAGATGACCAATTTTCAATCTTTTGCCTATAAAATTAATATTTGTTGCTCAATTGTCTTGAAATTTGGAATATAGATTGCCAGATGTCTAGCCGATCGACTATTGTAATTGCCAATTGCATAGCACTTCATATTTCTAGAGATAATGAGGAAGAAATGGAAAAAAATGGAAAATTTAGGCATTTTTTGCGCAAAAAAACATGTTTTTTCAAACGTCCATATCTCGAAAAAATACTCATCGCACAGCGATTCTAAGGTTATTTTCGTAATCTAGAAGAGTCATATTATTCATTTAAACACTAAAAACTTGAGAATTGCAGAAAAAAAAATTCATGAAAAAACTGATAATTTCTATAAAAAATACATTTTTTTAAAACGTCGAAATCTCGAAAAATACGCATCGTACAGCAATTCTAAGGTTATTTTCGTGATCTAGATGAGTTATAGTATTTATTTTGACACCAAAAACATCAAAAATGCGAAAAAATATTTTTTATCAAATTTTCAACATTTTCGCAAGGGGTACCCCTTGCCATCATTTTTCAGAGATGACCAATTTTCAATCTTTTGCCTATAAAATTAATATTTGTTGCTCAATTGTCTTGAAATTTGGAATATAGATTGCCAGATGTCTAGCCGATCGACTATAGTAATTGCCAATTGCATAGCAATCATATTTCTAGAGATAATGAGGAAGAAATGGAAAAAAATGGAAAATTTAGGCATTTTTTGCGCAAAAAAACATGTTTTTTTCAAACGTCCATATCTCGAAAAATACTCATCGCACAGCGATTCTAAGGTTATTTTCGTAATCTAGAAGAGTCATATTATTCATTTAAACACTAAAAACTTGAGAATTGCAGAAAAAAAAATTCATGAAAAAACTGATAATTTCTATAAAAAATACATTTTTTTAAAACGTCGAAATCTCGAAAAATACGCATCGTACAGCAATTCTAAGGTTATTTTCGTGATCTAGATGAGTTATAGTATTTATTTTGACACCAAAAACATCAAAAATGCGAAAAAATATTTTTTATCAAATTTCAACATTTTCGCAAGGGGTACCCCTTGCCATCATTTTTCAGAGATGACCAATTTTCAATCTTTTGCCTATAAAATTAATATTTGTTGCTCAATTGTCTTGAAATCTGGAATATAGATTGCCCAGATGTCTAGCCGATCGACTATAGTAATTGCCAATTGCATAGCACTCATATTTCTAGAGATAATGAGGAAGAAATGGAAAAAAATGGAAAATTTAGGCATTTTTTTGCGCAAAAAAACATGTTTTTTCAAACGTCCATATCTCGAAAAATACTCATCGCACAGCGATTCTAAGGTTATTTTTCGTAATCTAGAAGAGTCATATTATTTATTTAAACACTAAAAACTTGAGAATTGCAGAAAAAAATTTTATGAAAAAACTGCCAATTCAACTAAAAAATACATTTTTTTATAACGTCGAAATCTCGAAAATACGCGTCGTACAGCAATTCTAGGCTATTTTCGTGATTTAGATGAGTTATAGTATTTAATTTTGACACCAAAAATATCAAAAATGCGGAAAAAATATTTTTATCGAATTTCAACATTTTTTGAAGGGTATAGCCTTGATTTCACTTTTCAGAGATGACCAATTTTCAATCTTTCAATCTTTTGCCTATAAAATTAATATTTGTTGCTCAATTGTCTTGAAATTTGGAATATAGATTGCCAGATGTCTAGCCGATCGACTATAGTAATTGCCAATTGCATAGCACTCATATTTCTAGAGATAATGAGGAAGAAATGGGAAAAAAATGGAAAATTTAGGGCATTTTTTGCGCAAAAAAAACATGTTTTTTCAAACGTCCATATCTCGAAAAATATTCATCGCACAGCGATTCTAAGGTTATTTTCGTAATCTAGAAGAGTCATATTATTTATTTAAACACTAAAAACTTGAGAATTGCAGAAAAAAAAATTTTATGAAAAAACTGCCAATTCAACCTAAAAAATACATTTTTTTATAACGTCGAAATCTCGAAAAATACGCGTCGTACAGCAATTCTAAGGCTATTTTCGTGATTTAGATGAGTTATAGTATTTATTTTGACACCAAAAATATCAAAAATGCGAAAAAATATTTTTTATCGAATTTCAACATTTTTTGAAGGGTATAGCCTTGATTTCACTTTTCAGAGATGACCAATTTTCAATCTTTTGCCTATAAAATTAATATTTGTTGCTCAAATTGTCTTGAAATTTGGAATATAGATTGCCAGATGTCTAGCCGATCGACTATAGTAATTGCCAATTGCATAGCACTCATATTTCTAGAGATAATGAGGAAGAAATGGAAAAAAATGGAAAATTTAGGCATTTTTTGCGCAAAAAAACATGTTTTTTCAAACGTCCATATCTCGAAAAATACTCATCGCACAGCGATTCTAAGGTTATTTTCGTAATCTAGAAGAGTCATATTATTTATTTAAACACTAAAAACTTGAGAATTGCAGAAAAAAAAATTCATGAAAAAACTGATAATTTCTATAAAAAATACATTTTTTTAAAAACGTCGAAATCTCGAAAAATACGCATCGTACAGCAATTCTAAGGTTATTTTCGTGATCTAGATGAGTTTAAAGTATTTATTTTGACACCAAAAACATCAAAAATGCGAAAAATATTTTTTATCAAATTTCAACATTTTCGCAAGGGGTACCCCTTGCCGTCATTTTTCAGAGATGACCAATTTTCAATCTTTTGCCTATAAAATTAATATTTGTTGCTCAATTGTCTTGAAATTTGGAATATAGATTGCCAGATGTCTAGCCGATCGACTATAGTAATTGCCAATTGCATAGCACTCATATTTCTAGAGATAACGAAGAAGAAATGGAAAAAAATGGAAAATTTAGGCATTTTTTTGCGCAAAAAAACATGTTTTTTCAAACGTCCATATCTCGAAAAATACTCATCGCACAGCGATTCTAAGGTTATTTTCGTAATCTAGAAGAGTCATATTATTTATTTTAAACACTAAAAACTTGAGAATTGCAGAAAAAAAAAAATTCATGAAAAAACTGATAATTTCTATAAAAAATACATTTTTTTAAAACGTCGAAATCTCGAAAAATACGCATCGTACAGCAATTCTAAGGTTATTTTCGTGATCTAGATGAGTTATAGTATTTATTTTGACACCAAAAACATCAAAAATGCGAAAAAATATTTTTTATCAAATTTCAACATTTTCGCAAGGGGTACCCCTTGCCATCATTTTTCAGAGATGACCAATTTTCAATCTTTTGCCTATAAAAATTAATATTTGTTGCTCAATTGTCTTGAAATTTGGAATATAGATTGCCAGATGTCTAGCCGATCGACTATAGTAATTGCCAATTGCATAGCACTCATATTTCTAGAGATAATGAAGAAGAAATGGAAAAAAATGGAAAATTTAGGCATTTTTTGCGCAAAAAAACATGTTTTTTCAAACGTCCATATCTCGAAAAATACTCATCGCACAGCGATTCTGAGGTTATTTTCGTAATCTAGAAGAGTCATATTATTCATTTAAACACTAAAAACTTGAGAATTGCAGAAAAAAAAATTCATGAAAAAACTGATAATTTCTATAAAAAAATACATTTTTTAAAACGTCGAAATCTCGAAAAATACGCATCGTACAGCAATTCTAAGGTTATTTTCGTGATCTAGATGAGTTATAGTATTTATTTTGACACCAAAAACATCAAAAATGCGAAAAAATATTTTTTATCAAATTTCAACATTTTCGCAAGGGGTACCCCTTGCCATCATTTTTCAGAGATGACCAATTTTCAATCTTTTGCCTATAAAATTAATATTTGTTGCTCAATTGTCTTGAAATTTGGAATATAGATTGCCAGATGTCTAGCCGATCGACTATAGTAATTGCCAATTGCATAGTACTCATATTTCTAGAGATAATGAGGAAGAAATGGAAAAAAATGGAAAATTTAGGCATTTTTTGCGCAAAAAAACATGTTTTTTCAAACGTCCATATCTCGAAAAATACTCATCGCACAGCGATTCTAAGGTTATTTTCGTAATCTAGAAGAGTCATATTATTTATTTAAACACACTAAAACTTGAGTATTGCAGAAAAAAATTTTTATGAAAAAACTGCCAATTCAACTAAAAAATACATTTTTTTATAACGTCGAAATCTCGAAAAATACGCGTCGTACAGCAATTGTAAGGCTATTTTCGTGATTTAGATGAGTTATAGTATTTATTTTGACACCAAAAATATCAAAAATGCGAAAAAATATTTTTTATCGAATTTCAACATTTTTTGAAGGGTATAGCCTTGATTTCACTTTTCAGAGATGACCAATTTTCAATCTTTTGCCTATAAAATTTGATATTTGTTGCTCAATTGTCTTGAAATTTGGAATATAGATTGCCAGATGTCTAGCCGATCGACTATAGTGATTGCCAATTGCATAGCACTCATATTTCTAGAGATAATGAGGAAGAAATGGAAAAAAATGGAAAATTTAGGCATTTTTTGCGCAAAAAAACATGTTTTTTTAAACGTCCATATCTCGAAAAATACTCATCGCACAGCGATTCTAAGGTTATTTTCGTAATCTAGAAGAGTCATATTATTCATTTAAACACTAAAAACTTGAGAATTGCAGAAAAAAAAATTCATGAAAAAACTGATAATTTCTATAAAAAAATACATTTTTTTTAAAACGTCGAAAACTCGAAAAATACGCATCGTACAGCAATTCTAAGGTTATTTTCGTGATCTAGATGAGTGATAGTATTTATTTTGACACCAAAAACATCAAAAATGCGGAAAAAATATTTTTTACCAAATTTCAACATTTTCGCAAGGGGTACCCCTTGCCATCATTTTTCAGAGATGACCAATTTTCATCTTTTGCCTATAAAATTAATATTTGTTGCTCAATTGTCTTGAAATTTGGAATATAGATTGCCAGATGTCTAGCCGATCGACTATAGTAATTGCCAATTGCATAGCACTCATATTCTAGAGATAATGAGGAAGAAATGGAAAAAAATGGAAAATTTAGGCATTTTTTTGCGCAAAAAAACATGTTTTTTCAAACGTCCATATCTCGAAAAATACTCATCGCACAGCGATTCTAAGGTTATTTTCGTAATCTAGAAGAGTCATATTATTTATTTAAACACTAAAACTTGAGAATTGCAGAAAAAAAATTTTATGAAAAAACTGCCAATTCAACTAAAAAATACATTTTTTTATAACGTCGAAATCTCGAAAAATACGCGTCGTACAGCAATTCTAAGGCTATTTTCGTGATTTAGATGAGTTATAGTATTTATTTTGACACCAAAAATATCAAAAATGCGAAAAAATATTTTTTTATCGAATTTCAACATTTTTTGAAGGGTATAGCCTTGATTTCACTTTTCAGAGATGACCAATTTTCAATCTTTTGCCTATAAAATTAATATTTGTTTGCTCAATTGTCTTGAAATTTGGAATATAGATTGCCAGATGTCTAGCCGATCGACTATAGTAATTGCCAATTGCATAGCACTCAAATTTCTAGAGATAATGAGGAAGAAATGGAAAAAAATGGAAAATTTTGGCATTTTTAGCGAAAAAAAAAACATGATTTTTTCAAACGTCCATATCTCGAAAAATACTCATCGCACAGCGATTCTAAGGTTATTTTCGTAATCTAAAAGAGTCATATTATTTATTTAAACACTAAAAACTTGAGGATTGCAGAAAAAAATTTTTATGAAAAAACTGCCAATTCAACTAAAAAATACATTTTTTTATAACGTCGAAATCTCGAAAAAATACGCGTCGTACAGCAATTCTAAGGCTATTTTCGTGATTTAGATGAGTTATAGTATTTTATTTTGACACCAAAAATATCAAAAATGCGAAAAAATATTTTTTATCGAATTTCAACATTTTTTGAAGGGTATAGCCTTAATTTCACTTTTCAGAGATGACCAATTTTCAATCTTTTGCCTATAAAAATTAATATTTGTTGCTCAATTGTCTTGAAATTTGGAATATAGATTGCCAGATGTCTAGCGATCGACTATTGTAATTGCCAATTGCATAGCACTCATATTTCTAGAGATAATGAGGAAGAAATGGAAAAAAAATGGAAAATTTAGGCATTTTTTGCGCAAAAAAACATGTTTTTTCAAACGTCCATATCTCGAAAAATACTCATCGCACAGCGATTCTAAGGTTATTTTCGTAATCTAGAAGAGTCATATTATTCATTTAAACACTAAAAACTTGAGAATTGCAGAAAAAAAAATTCATGAAAAAAACTGATAATTTCTATAAAAAATACATTTTTTTAAAACGTCGAAATCTCGAAAAATACGCATCGTACAGCAATTCTAAGGTTATTTTCGTGATCTAGATGAGTTATAGTATTTATTTTGACACCAAAAACATCAAAAATGCGAAAAAATATTTTTTATCAAATTTCAACATTTTCGCAAGGGGTACCCCTTGCCATCATTTTTCAGAGATGACCAATTTTCAATCTTTTGCCTATAAAATTAATATTTGTTGCTCAATTGTCTTGAAATTTGGAATATAGATTGCCAGATGTCTAGCCGATCGACTATAGTAATTGCCAATTGCATAGCACTCATATTTCTAGAGATAATGAGGAAGAAATGGAAAAAAATGGAAAATTTTGGCATTTTTTGCGCAAAAAAACATGTTTTTTTCAAACGTCCATATCTCGAAAAATACTCATCGCACAGCGATTCTAAGGTTATTTTCGTAATCTAGAAGAGTCATATTATTCATTTAAACACTAAAAACTTGAGAATTGCAGAAAAAAAAATTCATGAAAAAACTGATAATTTCTATAAAAAATACATTTTTTTAAAACGTCGAAATCTCGAAAAATACGCATCGTACAGCAATTCTAAGGTTATTTTCGTGATCTAGATGAGTTATAGTATTTATTTTGACACCAAAAACATCAAAAATGCGAAAAAATATTTTTTATCAAATTTCAACATTTTCGCAAGGGGTACCCCTTGCCATCATTTTTCAGAGATGACCAATTTCAATCTTTTGCCTATAAAATTAATATTTGTTGCTCAATTGTCTTGAAATCTGGAATATAGATTGCCAGATGTCTAGCCGATCGACTATAGTAATTGCCAATTGCATAGCACTCATATTTCTAGAGATAATGAGGAAGAAATGGAAAAAAATGGAAAATTTAGGCATTTTTTGCGCAAAAAAACATGTTTTTTCAAACGTCCATATCTCGAAAAATACTCATCGCACAGCGATTCTAAGGTTATTTTCGTAATCTAGAAGAGTCATATTATTTATTTAAACACTAAAAACTTGAGAATTGCAGAAAAAAAAATTCATGAAAAAACTGATAATTTCTATAAAAAATACATTTTTTTAAAACGTCGAAATCTCGAAAAATACGCATCGTACAGCAATTCTAAGGTTATTTTCGTGATCTAGATGAGTTAAAGTATTTATTTTGACACCAAAAACATCAAAAATGCGAAAAAATATTTTTTATCAAATTTCAACATTTTCGCAAGGGGTACCCCTTGCCGTCATTTTTCAGAGATGACCAATTTTCAATCTTTTGCCTATAAAATTAATATTTGTTGCTCAATTGTCTTGAAATTTGGAATATAGATTGCCAGATGTCTAGCCGATCGACTATAGTAATTGCCAATTGCATAGCACTCATATTTCTAGAGATAACGAAGAAGAAATGGAAAAAAATGGAAAATTTAGGCATTTTTTGCGCAAAAAAAACATGTTTTTTCAAACGTCCATATCTCGAAAAATACTCATCGCACAGCGATTCTAAGGTTATTTTCGTAATCTAGAAGAGTCATATTATTTATTTAAACACTAAAAACTTGAGAATTGCAGAAAAAAAAATTCATGAAAAAACTGATAATTTCTATAAAAAAATACATTTTTTTAAAACGTCGAAATCTCGAAAAATACGCATCGTACAGCAATTCTAAGGTTATTTTCGTGATCTAGATGAGTTATAGTATTTATTTTGACACCAAAAACATCAAAAATGCGAAAAAATATTTTTTATCAAATTTCAACATTTTCGCAAGGGGTACCCCTTGCCATCATTTTTCAGAGATGACCAATTTTCAATCTTTTGCCTATAAAATTAATATTTGTTGCTCAATTGTCTTGAAATTTGGAATATAGATTGCCAGATGTCTAGCCGATCGACTATAGTAATTGCCAATTGCATAGTACTCATATTTCTAGAGATAATGAGGAAGAAATGGAAAAAAATGGAAAATTTAGGCATTTTTTTGCGCAAAAAAACATGTTTTTTCAAACGTCCCATATCTCGAAAAATACTCATCGCACAGCGATTCTAAGGTTATTTTCGTAATCTAGAAGAGTCATATTATTTATTTAAACACTAAAAACTTGAGTATTGCAGAAAAAAATTTTTATGAAAAAACTGCCAATTCAACTAAAAAATACATTTTTTTATAACGTCGAAATCTCGAAAAATACGCGTCGTACAGCAATTGTAAGGCTATTTTCGTGATTTAGATGAGTTATAGTATTTATTTTGACACCAAAAATATCAAAAATGCGAAAAAATATTTTTTATCGAATTTCAACATTTTTTGAAGGGTATAGCCTTGATTTCACTTTTCAGAGATGACCAATTTTCAATCTTTTGCCTATAAAATTGATATTTGTTGCTCAATTGTCTTGAAATTTGGAATATAGATTGCCAGATGTCTAGCCGATCGACTATAGTGATTGCCAATTGCATAGCACTCATATTTCTAGAGATAATGAGGAAGAAATGGAAAAAAATGGAAAATTTAGGCATTTTTTGCGCAAAAAAACATGTTTTTTTAAACGTCCATATCTCGAAAAATACTCATCGCACAGCGATTCTAAGGTTATTTTCGTAATCTAGAAGAGTCATATTATTCATTTAAACACTAAAAACTTGAGAATTGCAGAAAAAAAAATTCATGAAAAAACTGATAATTTCTATAAAAAATACATTTTTTTAAAACGTCGAAAACTCGAAAAATACGCATCGTACAGCAATTCTAAGGTTATTTTCGTGATCTAGATGAGTGATAGTATTTATTTTGACACCAAAAACATCAAAATGCGAAAAAATATTTTTTACCCAAATTTCAACATTTTCGCAAGGGGGTACCCCTTGCCATCATTTTTCAGAGATGACCAATTTTCAATCTTTTGCCTATAAAATTAATATTTGTTGCTCAATTGTCTTGAAATTTGGAATATAGATTGCCAGATGTCTAGCCGATCGACTATAGTAATTGCCAATTGCATAGCACTCATATTTCTAGAGATAATGAGGAAGAAATGGAAAAAAATGGAAAATTTAGGCATTTTTTGCGCAAAAAAACATGTTTTTTCAAACGTCCATATCTCGAAAAATACTCATCGCACAGCGATTCTAAGGTTATTTTCGTAATCTAGAAGAGTCATATTATTTATTTAAACACTAAAAACTTGAGGAATTGCAGAAAAAAAATTTTATGAAAAAACTGCCAATTCAACTAAAAAATACATTTTTTTTATAACGTCGAAATCTCGAAAAATACGCGTCGTACAGCAATTCTAAGGCTATTTTCGTGATTTAGATGAGTTATAGTATTTATTTTGACACCAAAAATATCAAAAATGCGAAAAAATATTTTTTATCGAATTTCAACATTTTTTGAAGGGTATAGCCTTGATTTCACTTTTCAGAGATGACCAATTTTCAATCTTTTGCCTATAAAATTAATATTTGTTGCTCAATTGTCTTGAAATTTGGAATATAGATTGCCAGATGTCTAGCCGATCGACTATAGTAATTGCCAATTGGCATAGCACTCATATTTCTAGAGATAATGAGGAAGAAATGGAAAAAAAATGGAAAATTTAGGCATTTTTTGCGCAAAAAAACATGTTTTTTCAAACGTCCATATCTCGAAAAAATACTCATCGCACAGCGATTCTAAGGTTATTTTCGTAATCTAGAAGAGTCATATTATTTATTTAAACACTAAAAACTTGAGAATTGCAGAAAAAAAAATTCATGAAAAAACTGATAATTTCTATAAAAAATACATTTTTTTAAAACGTCGAAATCTCGAAAAATACGCATCGTACAGCAATTCTAAGGTTATTTTCGTGATCTAGATGAGTTAAAGTATTTATTTTGACACCAAAAACATCAAAAATGCGAAAAAATATTTTTTATCAAATTTCAACATTTTCGCAAGGGGTACCCCTTGCCGTCATTTTTCAGAGATGACCAATTTTCAATCTTTTGCCTATAAAATTAATATTTGTTGCTCAATTGTCTTGAAATTTGGAATATAGATTGCCAGATGTCTAGCCGATCGACTATAGTAATTGCCAATTGCATAGCACTCATATTTCTAGAGATAACGAAGAAGAAATGGAAAAAAATGGAAAATTTAGGCATTTTTTGCGCAAAAAAACATGTTTTTTCAAACGTCCATATCTCGAAAAATACTCATCGCACAGCGATTCTGAGGTTATTTTCGTAATCTAGAAGAGTCATATTATTCATTTAAAACACTAAAAACTTGAGAATTGCAGAAAAAAAAAATTCATGAAAAAACTGATAATTTCTATAAAAAATACATTTTTTTTAAAACGTCGAAATCTCGGAAAATACGCATCGTACAGCAATTCTAAGGTTATTTTCGTGATCTAGATGAGTTATAGTATTTATTTTGACACCAAAAACATCAAAAATGCGAAAAAAATATTTTTTATCAAATTTCAACATTTTCGCAAGGGGTACCCCTTGCCATCATTTTTCAGAGATGACCAATTTTCAATCTTTTGCCTATAAAATTAATATTTGTTGCTCAATTGTCTTGAAATTTGGAATATAGATTGCCAGATGTCTAGCCGATCGACTATAGTAATTGCCAATTGCATAGCACTCATATTTCTAGAGATAATGAGGAAGAAATGGAAAAAATGGAAAATTTAGGCATTTTTTGCGCAAAAAAACATGTTTTTTCAAACGTCCATATCTCGAAAAATACTCATCGCACATCGATTCTAAGGTTATTTTCGTAATCTAGAAGAGTCATATTATTTATTTAAACACTAAAAACTTGAGAATTGCAGAAAAAAAATTTTATGAAAAAACTGCCAATTCAACTAAAAAATACATTTTTTTATAACGTCGAAATCTCGAAAAATACGCGTCGTACAGCGATTCTAAGGCTATTTTCGTGATTTAGATGAGTTATAGTATTTATTTTGACACCAAAAATATCAAAAATGCGAAAAAATATTTTTTATCGAATTTCAACATTTTTTGAAGGGTATAGCCTTGATTTCACTTTTCAGAGATGACCAATTTTCAATCTTTTGCCTATAAAATTAATATTTGTTGCTCAATTGTCTTGAAATTTGGAATATAGATTGCCAGATGTCTAGCCGATCGACTATAGTAATTGCCAATTGCATAGCACTCATATTTCTAGAGATAATGAAGAAGAAATGGAAAAAAATGGAAAATTTAGGCATTTTTTGCGCAAAAAAACATGTTTTTTTCAAACGTCCATATCTCGAAAAATACTCATCGCACAGCGATTCTGAGGTTATTTTCGTAATCTAGAAGAGTCATATTATTCATTTAAACACTAAAAACTTGAGAATTGCAGAAAAAAAAAATCATGAAAAAACTGATAATTTCTATAAAAAATACATTTTTTTAAAACGTCGAAATCTCGAAAAATACGCATCGTACAGCAATTCTAAGGTTATTTTCGTGATCTAGATGAGTTATAGTATTTATTTTGACACCAAAAACATCAAAAATGCGAAAAAATATTTTTTATCAAATTTCAACATTTTCGCAAGGGGTACCCCCTTGCCATCATTTTTCAGAGATGACCAATTTTCAATCTTTTGCCTATAAAATTAATATTTGTTGCTCAATTGTCTTGAAATTTGGAATATAGATTGCCAGATGTCTAGCCGATCGACTATAGTAATTGCCAATTGCATAGCACTCATATTTCTAGAGATAATGAGGAAGAAATGGAAAAAAATGGAAAATTTAGGCATTTTTTGCGCAAAAAAACATGTTTTTTCAAACGTCCATATCTCGAAAAATACTCATCGCACAGCGATTCTAAGGTTATTTTCGTAATCTAGAAGAGTCATATTATTTATTTAAACACTAAAAACTTGAGAATTGCAGAAAAAATTTTTTATGAAAAAACTGCCAATTCAACTAAAAAATACATTTTTTTTATAACGTCGAAATCTCGGAAAATACGCGTCGTACAGCAATTCTAAGGCTATTTTCGTGATTTAGATGAGTTATAGTATTTATTTTGACACCAAAAATATCAAAAATGCGAAAAAATATTTTTTTATCGAATTTCAACATTTTTTGAAGGGTATAGCCTTGATTTCACTTTTCAGAGATGACCAATTTTCAATGTTTTGCCTATAAAATTAATATTTGTTGCTCAATTGTCTTGAAATTTGGAATATAGATTGCCAGATGTCTAGCCGATCGACTATTGTAATTGCCAATTGCATAGCACTCATATTTCTAGAGATAATGAGGAAGAAATGGAAAAAAATGGAAAATTTAGGCATTTTTTGCGCAAAAAAACATGTTTTTTCAAACGTCCATATCTCGAAAAATACTCATCGCACAGCAATTCTAAGGTTATTTTCGTAATCTAGAAGAGTCATATTATTCATTTAAACACTAAAAACTTGAGAATTGCAGAAAAAAAAATTCATGAAAAAACTGATAATTTCTATAAAAAATACATTTTTTAAAACGTCGAAATCTCGAAAAATACGCATCGTACAGCAATTCTAAGGTTATTTTCGTGATCTAGATGAGTTATAGTATTTATTTTGACACCAAAAACATCAAAAATGCGAAAAAATATTTTTTTATCAAATTTCAACATTTTCGCAAGGGGTACCCCTTGCCATCATTTTTCAGAGATGACCAATTTTCAATCTTTTGCCTATAAAATTAATATTTGTTGCTCAATTGTCTTGAAATTTGGAATATAGATTGCCAGATGTCTAGCCGATCGACTATAGTAATTGCCAATTGCATAGCACTCATATTTCTAGAGATAATGAGGAAGAAATGGAAAAAAATGGAAAATTTAGACATTTTTTGCGCAAAAAAACATGTTTTTTCAAACGTCCATATCTCGAAAAATACTCATCGCACAGCGATTCTAAGGTTATTTTCGTAATCTAGAAGAGTCATATTATTCATTTAAACACTAAAAACTTGAGAATTGCAGAAAAAAAAATTCATGAAAAAACTGATAATTTCTATAAAAAATACATTTTTTTAAAACGTCGAAATCTCGAAAAATACGCATCGTACAGCAATTCTAAGGTTATTTTCGTGATCTAGATGAGTTATAGTATTTATTTTGACACCAAAAACATCAAAAATGCGAAAAAATATTTTTTATCAAATTTCAACATTTTCGCAAGGGGTACCCCTTGCCATCATTTTTCAGAGATGACCAATTTTCAATCTTTTGCTATAAATTAATATTTGTTGCTCAATTGTCTTGAAATCTGGAATATAGATTGCCAGATGTCTAGCCGATCGACTATAGTAATTGCCAATTGCATAGCACTCATATTTCTAGAGATAATGAGGAAGAAATGGAAAAAAATGGAAAATTTAGGCATTTTTTGCGCAAAAAAACATGTTTTTTCAAACGTCCATATCTCGAAAAATACTCATCGCACAGCGATTCTGAGGTTATTTTCGTAATCTAGAAGAGTCATATTATTCATTTAAACACTAAAAACTTGAGAATTGCAGAAAAAAAAATTCATGAAAAAAACTGATAATTTCTATAAAAAATACATTTTTTTAAAACGTCGAAATCTCGAAAAATACGCATCGTACAGCAATTCTAAGGTTATTTTCGTGATCTAGATGAGTTATAGTATTTATTTTGACACCAAAAACATCAAAAATGCGAAAAAATATTTTTTATCAAATTTCAACATTTTCGCAAGGGGTACCCCTTGCCATCATTTTTCAGAGATGACCAATTTTCAATCTTTTGCCTATAAAATTAATATTTGTTGCTCAATTGTCTTGAAATTTGGAATATAGATTGCCAGATGTCTAGCCGATCGACTATAGTAATTGCCAATTGCATAGCACTCCATATTTCTTGAGATAATGAGGAAGAAATGGAAAAAAAAGGAAAATTTAGGCATTTTTTTGCGCAAAAAAACATGTTTTTTCAAACGTCCATATCTCGAAAAATACTCATCGCACAGCGATTCTAAGGTTATTTTCGTAATCTAGAAGAGTCATATTATTTATTTAAACACTAAAAACTTGAGAATTGCAGAAAAAAAATTTCATGAAAAAACTGCCAATTCAACTAAAAAATACATTTTTTTATAACGTCGAAATCTCGAAAAATACGCGTCGTACAGCAATTCTAAGGCTATTTTCGTGATTTAGATGAGTTATAGTATTTATTTTGACACCAAAAATATCAAAAATGCGAAAAAATATTTTTTATCGAATTTCAACATTTTTTGAAGGGTATAGCCTTGATTTCACTTTTCAGAGATGACCAATTTTCAATCTTTTGCCTATAAAATTAATATTTGTTGCTCAATTGTCTTGAAATTTGGAATATAGATTGCCAGATGTCTAGCCGATCGACTATAGTAATTGCCAATTGCATAGCACTCATATTTCTAGAGATAATGAGGAAGAAATGGAAAAAAATGGAAAATTTAGGCATTTTTTGCGCAAAAAAACATGTTTTTTCAAACGTCCATATCTCGAAAAATACTCATCGCACAGCGATTCTAAGGTTATTTTCGTAATCTAGAAGAGTCATATTATTTATTTAAACACTAAAAACTTGAGAATTGCAGAAAAAAAAATTCATGAAAAAACTGATAATTTCTATAAAAAATACATTTTTTTAAAACGTCGAAATCTCGAAAAATACGCATCGTACAGCAATTCTAAGGTTATTTTCGTGATCTAGATG